>OY728130.1:1397317946-1407317946 GCA_963277665.1 Viscum album | reverse complement strand
CAACTATTCATGTCATTTCATCATGATAATTTCATTTAGGACACTCTTCAAGACATATTACTTAAAAGGGTAAGGAATGTGGTAGGCTAACCAACTAGTTTGTCTCATGATACCTATATATGCATAAAGGGGATATATAATTCCATACCCACCTAAAACATAATTAAGATAAATTAATTCTTTATATGAAAGAAATGATTAATAATACAATACAAAATCAACTTTCCTTTGTAATTAAAAAACATCGATATTGGAATATCAAATATATGGGGAATCAATACTTTCACCAGATAATAATGAAATAAAATGATCACAATTCAAAAAGATAAAGAATAAACACTATATCATTAATGCATATACCCAATGAAACATAATAACTTGAAATTTGGAATCATATAATAAAAAACACATTTATAATAATAACACTTTTAAAAGAACCATACAAGAGAAGATGAATAATTGGATCGCTTGATACCATGATTTTAAGTATTATAAATAAAATAGTATAAGAGAAATTATAGGAAAATTAATGAAACATGACTCCCATGCAGATAAAATATATATAACATAAATAATAAAATCTAAATGAATTTGTAAGTGTTTTTATAAAACATTTTAAATAATTTTCTAAATAAATAAAGTTTCAAGTTTCTTTCAAAAGTCATTTTTGAAGTGGTAACATGAGAAAAAAAAATTAAAACACCTTATAATAGAATAATGGTTTTACATAGGCAATTTATAGTGGAATATTAAATATATGATCATGAAAGGAAAAGAATTTTTATATTTTAAAATAAATTTATTGAAAATTATATCATAAAAAGGATAATAAAACTTGATTATGAAAAGATATAAAAGAAAATATGAATATCACATGAGCTAAAACATATTTGGATATAAAAATAATAAATCAAACCATTTTTTTTAAAAAAATAACGTAGGAATTTAATAGAAATAACCATTAATAGGGATAGAGATTATTTTTATCATCGTTGAATTAGTATAAAGAAAGAAATCCATCAAACGAAAAGAATTGATCTAATAGTAATTAAAAAGGAGTACATGATGAAAGAAATTTAAATCCATATAAATGAATTTGGTGGTATAATATAATTCATTCAAAATTATAAAATAATCTTCTTATAAGAATAAATTTCAAGTAGAATGATCACAATTCAGTGAATGAAAATTGAGTTATAAAAAAATTTTAACTTTAGTAACACATGAATTAGAATCCCTTGAAAAAAATAACTTGTTATGGATGGGGTGAACAAATATAAATAAACATAATAAAAATAACTATTTTACAATAATAATCATTCCATTAAAAAATAGTCTCACAAACAAGAGTATTTATGTTTTAATATCTTAGACAATTAGCCATATAAATAGATTACTTTAAAATACTCATCCACATTTCCCCATATCTTCTTAACTCTAAATTAACTTCTAAAAATATCACATGTAATACTCGTATTTTTATCTTGTGGAACAAATATATCTAAAAGGGGTGATATTAAATTATTAGTAAGGGAAAATTATCCACTAGTCATAACTATTAGGCTATAAACATTAAATAAAACATGAATAAGGGTAAAATGTTGATTAAAAAGATTATAGAGTCATAAATATAAATCAGAAAACATGATTGAGAATCATATATTATATCATAGGAACATAATATCAAATAAAGTTAATTAAAAAATATCTTTATAATAATATAATATATATCATGAAAAATAATAAATCATAAATTAAGAAAGAGGAATAAATTTAGATCATTAAAAATCCTAAATGTTTTCAATATATTGGAGATAGATAAAATTTTAGAGAAGTGGCACAAAAATATACATAGGAACTCATTGTAATAAAACTAAATAATTCTGATCCATTATATTATGAAAAAATTAATGTATATCCACCCTTTATATTGTGAACAAATACTAGTATATCCTCCCTTTAGATTGTGAAAAGATCTAAGTATATACGTACATCATTATCTCATGAGATACAAAATATAAACCAATTAATTAGATGTAGATATATGACCCCACCCATAATCATCCATACATATGAGTTCCACTTAAAATAAAATCAATAATATTACCATAAAGAACCCATGTGATGAAAATGGGTTTCATGTATTTTTCAAATGGTCCCATATAAAATGACTTTTCAAAACCAACATGATCAAGTGATACCAAAAAAGGATCACCCAAAAGGATTATTTAAAAAGAGTATATATAGGTTTATTTATAAAAATTTTATCTATCATAGATAAATCTTTTGAAAATGGAAGATAAATCAGTTAAAGATCTTTTCTTATAAAAAATTACTTCATACCATCTTAAAAATGTATGCTTTTTAAGATACCTTGAAAAACAAAATTTTTTGAATATGGTGAGAATTTTTTTTAAAACATTACTTTAAAAAAATCCGATTAATATAATATGAAAATAAATAAATAATATAGAAAAATTTTATGTATAAGAGAAGAATATAATATCATGGAAATGAAATCCTTTCAAATATTTTAAAACACCTTTATTGAAAACCTAAATCTTTAAAAGGATAAGAATCCTTTTTTAAAATGATTAATTGGGGATATGTTGATCATATAACAAAAAAATAATTTTTAGTTTCCACTAGGCAAATGAAAACATTGGTGGGAAGTAAAAGAATGTATATATAAGGAAGATCCATAAAAAGCAATGGGAATTATTATTAACAAAATTAGATTTTCATGAAATAATAGATTTATCAAAGAAGAAAAATTTAGTGTGAAAAATTATTTCTACATAAAAGAATATCGTAATAAAAACAAGCATCAAAATAGGTTATAATACATAAATATTTAAATAATATAGTCAAATAGGAGTGATTTTGACTCAAGGAAAACATTTGATCCACGAAAAAAACTTACCTTAGTTTCCAACATTCATAAAAGTGTGTGAATCTACTATGTAACAAAAAATAGATTAATAAATTATTTACAAACCTTATTGATATTTATAAACTTTTATAAACATCGTATATAATCAATTATTAAAAATATATTAGTTTGTTATCTTTTTTATTTTCATCAGCTAATATTATTAGCTTTGATTGTTTGTTTATTACTAGTTTTGAAGTGGCAATTAATATTATGATTTATATATTCAAATTTAATAATTAAAATATTATTATTGGAAGAATATTATATTTTTAATGATATTTTATAATGTTATAATATCATTATATGTGATTTATAATTGTGGATCTTGCAGAAAAATTTAGCGACACACGCGTTTTAGTGATTTTAAATAAATAAAGGACGGTATTTTAATTAAATAGTTTAATATTAATGTTTCCAATATAAACCAATATCAAAACACTATTTACTTATTTATAATAAATATTATTAAAATTTAATATCTAATATTCATCCATGATAATATTTTATAGTATTGTACAATTAGAGGTTAGACAGACCTAGACATGAACATACCCTAATTAATTGTTGATTATGAAGTGATTTAGTCATAATATTTCTAATATAGTAGAATACTGATATTTTTTAGTATTTTTATGGTTATATATTAGAAATACATATAATTACAAGAATACTTAATGGATAGAAAACTATTACACGGTATGAATAAATTGTTTTTCCCTTTAGTACACTCTTTTTTAAACGGTTTAATTTAGAATGATCTTTTATTTCTCATATAACTAATAGGTTTTCAAATGTGTCTTAATATAATTTTAATAATTTAATAAGTATCATATATATCTATGAAACCCATTCAATTGAACAACAATAAATGTTGGTGATAAAAAAAATGGAATTCACCATTCTGTGAATGTGGTAGTCTGTATGTACACATGGATGATGATTTGATTTTTCATAGAATAAGAAAAATTGATAATATTGTTTATAATTTATGAATTATATAAATTATATAAATTTAATAATTATTTATTTAATTCCCTAATAGGATTATACATTTAAAGTATTTATGTTAAAAACGACACTTCATGGATGAAGTAGTCCACATAAAAACATGAATGTCATTTTTCTTTCCCTTAAGTGAAATGGAGAAAGGTGGATAATAGATTATTTAACTAGAAAAATAAAATTTAGTATGAAAAAAAAATTAATTATATATTATTGAGAGAATTTTATTTTTAAAATTAATATATAAAATAAATGTGGTCATGGAAAAATTACAATAGATATTGAGGGCATAGATGACTCCTTAAAAATAAAAGGATCAGGAAAACATATTATGACCAAAAGATAAATATAGTACCATAAGATTGTATGGGAATTAAAAATTTGATTTTTTAAGGAGGAAAAAAAAATTTATTGATCTTGAAGGGGTGGTGAGATGCCCCTTTTATACATGGTGAGAATGACATTTTCTGTAAATATTTAATCTTAATATAATAAAAGGGCATTTGTCACATGTAAATAAGACTAAAAAATGGGAAATAATAGAGTAGAGATAAGTTTTGGTCAATAAAACCAACAATAATAAATTATAATCATATTTTTAATAGGTCATTAATTTTACTCCTTTGGTTAACCCTTTTTACAATTTTGGACTTTACTATAGTAACTAGTTTTTAACTAAGTAATCTGTTTTTTATGAGTAGAAATAAAATTATCCTTATTAAATAATTCAGCACATACAATTACAATTATGAAATAAATTTTATTAGATTCATTTTATAAATTATAGAAATAAATAATTTCAATATAATAAATGTATAACAAATTTAAATAGTTTTAAAGGAATTCACAATTTATGTTCTAAAATGTAAAATATATGTTTTTTGATTAAATATAATTTTTTTAATGTATAGTTTTACTTATAAAATACATATTTTGTTAATATAAATGATTTAAAAATTTATTTTTTATGATTATATAATTATTATTTTATAAAAGTCATAGTTTTATAAAATCAATATTTTTCACCATTCACCTAAAATCAATATTAAAAAAACTTAATTTTTTTTGTATAATTATAATACTTGGAATTAAAAATTTATGTTAATTATATGAAATTTAATTTCTAAATTTTATTAAAATTTATTTTAATATGAAAATGAATATGTGGAAAATAAAATTATGTTTATGAAAAATAAATAACTCTTATATTAATGTAAATGTTTAGTATTTTTACTAAAATTAGGGGTAGTTACATAATACCACCTAAAATAATTTCATCCTAGAAATAATAATTACTAGGAAGGAAATATGTTAGTGTAAATTTGTATCATTACATCCTCAAGTTTCTACATATATTCCCCAAACTTATGATTCCTCCATAGAATATTAATAAGATGACTGGTCCTTTCAATAACATTTTATATATTTGATTTAGGATATCAACTAGTAGTATATTATATGAGTGATCATTATCCAATTTTATTAATTTTGAGTTTAGTATATGTGAAGGGTATAGTATGTACTTACTTGATAGTGATACATAAATCACATAATTTACTTGAGAGAGGTATGGATGGAGTGCTAAGCGATAAGCAATCGCCCCGACACTGTCAAGGATCTCAAAGGCACTAATGTACCAAGGGATCATCTCCCATTTCACCCAAAATATAATTACCTAAATCTATAGAAATAATTGGAGGTAAAAACTTCACTAAATTAAAACTATATATCTCATTAATGATTTTATGCATAACTCCTTAGTTGACATCATACTACATTAAATGATAATGAATGGTTTGAACTTTATCTAACATTTCTTTGAAAAGGGAATAAACTACTAGTTCCCTATAATCATCTCTATTCCAACCCATGAATTCCAAAATCTATTCCCATACAGATCCTCGTATGGTTCAATTATGATACATCAATTCAAACTATTTTTATATGTAAACTCTACCAAGGGGATCTGTTGATCCCAAAATCTTTGTAATTCAATCAGATAAGATCTCAGCATATCCTATATAGTTTTATGGTCCTATCAGACTGACTATTTCTTATAGGGTGATAAGAAATGCTGAAACTAAATTTTTTTACCAAATATATTTAAATTATTATCTGGAATCTTGAGAAAAACATTGGATGTAACACCCCAAATATTTATTTTATAAGAATAACAAAATCAATAGCTTTCTTAACATGCAAACACCAATATTTCACTGAAATGTGATATACTATAAAAATATTACTATTTAAATGTGACTGTTATAACCAAGCTATTAAATTGGTGATATGAATTGGAGTAAGCACACTATAAAAAATATGTTTCAAAGTTTTTTGTAATACAAATTTTTTTATTAATGGGTAATAAATAAGTACTCAATATTTAGTAAAGAAATTTTATGCTTCAAAAATATATTTTATTCAAAAATGAATTTTATGTCTTTTTTGAAATAATGATAGAAATAATTATTACCATTTTTAGAAATTTTATTTTATTAAATTAATATAATTATTGAAATTATAATATAAATATAAGCTTATGGTGTTTTTTGTGAAAATATTTATTTTTAAGTTAATAGTGAAACTACAAATTTTTTATAAAATTAATATTTATTTTTATTAAATAATGCAATTTAAAAAATATAATCTCTTTTTAATTTAAGAATAATGTTAAATAAGTTTCATTAAATTATAAAAATCAATTTATCAATATCGGAATCAGAATTATACTTGATTTTGGTATAAGTTCATTTTTTTTATTAAAAACTTATTTTTCTCAAAATCGTGTTTCATTTTGTTTTACATGTTTATATTAAAATTTATTTCGAAAAATAGATAAATTTAATCCTAAAAAAATTTATTTCATACATGGAATCAGGATGTTTAAATTTGGTAAATATAGGACTTTTATTTTTTTTCATTATGAACAGTAACCGTGGTAAAAATTTGTAACCTCAGTAAGTGTAAATTGGTAAAGATGGTTTTAAACTATGGGGTATGGATTTAAAATAACTCAAAAACTTTACTTTATCCTATTATTTTACTAGTTTTATGACATATATATTTTTATTGGGTTAAAATGGTATTTTAAAACATTATTTCGAATTTCAGAACCCATGGTTGCCTTTTATGGAAAAAAAAATATTTTATACAAATTAAAAACTATTTTTATTGTATATAAATATAATGGTTGGTTTATAAGGCTAAATTCAGTTTTTTATTAGTCTAAATGTCTAAAAACATCCTTTTTTAGTATTTAACCAAAAAATCATGGAAATCAACTTCTTACATAATTTCAAGTTGAAATATTTCTTACACTTAAATTGGGTACTTTCCCTAAAAACTATTTTCACTCATTTTTTATTCCTATATTAAATGAAATTTATTCCACCTACGGATTTTTTAATTAATAAAATGGATTCCAAATTTTTAATCCTCTTTTCCAAATTTGGTTTCATGTTCCACTTTTTTATCATATAATTAAATTATCATGGTAAAAAATTAACTTATTACTTTTAAGGTTAAATTGGGTTTAAAGGGTATTTAACTAGGAGATAAAGATTATAACACCTGAAAAAATTGTATAAATGTGTTTGGTTGAGTGTTTTTAAACATTTTCACACATTATCTATGAATTTGGTTGTCTTTTGTTCCACTATAAATGATATATATTATGATAAAATCATTTAAGTAATTCCAAGTGTGTCATTTCCTTAAATTCCTAAAGAGAACACCCTCTTCTACTTTATTCACAAATCTTAAGAACTTTAGCTCATAAAATACCTAAACCAAAAATTAATTTATTCCTTTCCTTAATTCTTGATCTTATGGTCTCACCCTAAGACCATCTTATGAAGGCTTAAGGTGTAACCCAAAGGGGTCCATTAAAGAAGAGGTAATTGTATCTACAGACTCTTTCAATGTTTTTTACATACTCTAAATGTATTTTATCCATTAAAACCTATTTATTTTAGTAACATATATATGACAAAATATTATTATGATTACGAGACAACCATTTTCCACCTTCTTTTCATTAAATGGGAATTTAAAATATCACTCGTTCATAAATGGAGAATACTACCACCACATAGCGATGTGATTTAGTTTCCATCACTACCTAATATGTATGGTAATAATGATGTATTTGTTAAATAAATTTTATATTTATAAAAAATTATTTTATAATTATATTATATTATCCAATTTATTTTCCGTTTTCTCATTTTAAAATAGAAGTACCATTCATTTGTACATACATACTACAATCTCCAGGAGTGATATATTTAATTTTCAATATTCACATTTATGTATTGTCCTAAAATTATATATAAATATTTTCATATTATAATTATAACATGAATAAGATTATATAAATTTTATATTCATATTATACCTTGGCATGTTCTTACCCATTTGGTCTTTATAATATGCTCTTTTTTAGGTTAGTTTTACCACCCATATGAGTGATTTTGTAATATTTTTTATATGAATAATTAAGGAATGTTAAATATTGATTATATTGTGTAATATTATGATATAAATAAAATTATTAGCATTATGGATATAATCAAATTATGATCAAAGTACAAGGAGTTGAACATTCGAACGAAAACATGCGTGAAAAATTAAATAATTATTAACAAGAATAATGATTTTAATAATTAATTATTAATTAATGGGTGATAATATGTTATAAGTAAACCATTTATGGTATTATAATTATTTATATTAATTATTTATTATTTTATAAAAAATATAAAATTTCTATATAAGAGGTTAAAGGAACTTACAATGAAAGTCTAACTTGAGGTTGGAGTTTTTTCTTTTAAATTTCATTTTTTGAGACTTTTGTGATATTATATTACTAATTTATTTAATAAAGGTAATATAATAATACTTTGAAATATATATTATTAATTACTCTTTATTGATTTCAATTTATGTTTCCATTATACTTTTTTATTTTGAAGGGTTTTTATTTAAAAGTTATTAAAGTCATGTGTATTTATTTAACAATCTTATACTTATCTGGGATTGTTTATGTTTAATAATATGTTGGATTAATTATATAATAATTATATATTAATGAAATTTTATTTCTTATCTTAATTTTATTTCTAGAAATTAAATTTTTCCATTCATTTTCCCCTACTAAAGCACTCAAAAGTATGAAGGAATGCTTTATGGATAAGAGACTTTGTTTTTCTATTTGGATGAGAATATTTTTCTATATGTCTATATTTTGATTAAAAACTTTATAATAATTTTTTACAATTATTTAGTTATTTATTAAATTTATATTTAACCATTTTTATTTAATATAGGAAGTTTTATATGGAATGTTCTTATCATTTTATATTGATGAACTATTTATAAAAGGTGCAAATGGAATATTTGTTTTAACACTTATCTCAAAAATATATTTTCCCATTGTACTGAATATTATTTTCATAGAAGTTTTCTTTAAAATTTCCATTGGTTCTCTTGAATTTTTTTACTAATATTATATTATTTTTTTATTTTAAATATGTGACTTCAAAATGAAATGGTTATTTTCCTAATGAAATTTTCTCACAATCTTTCAAAATTATTTTTTTATATGTACATATCATTTGATGAATGTTTTGATTTAATAAGAGTATATTCTAATGATACCATTCACTATATTACTGTGGATGGATTATCATTATTTTTTTATATTGATTGGCTGGAAAAAATATTAACATATTTAATGATAGGTTTTCCATAGAATGTTTATGATGATAATGTATTAAATTATTATTTCATATTTTGAATGCATTATACTTATTAATTAATGGTTAGGTCCCATTATAGTCCCTTCATGCATTTATAGTTCTCATGAGGTAAACTATCTTGGGTATTTAGCATATGCCATACCTATTTATGTATATTTTCATTGAATAAATCCTTAACTATAAGATTTTAATTTATTATATATGAATTTTATCATTATTAACTAGTTATTATTATCCATGGGATTATATATGTTGTCATGTCATCCATTGATATATCCCCATTTATGGTATTAGTTATATGACATATCTGATTATGGTTTATCTCTACCATATTATTCATGATTTGTTTTAAGATATCTTCTATCATACGCATTCCCTTATTGAGAATTTGAGATATCCATTATTATGTTTTCCTTTCTTTGGGATACCAATAAGGGATCTATGAGTGATTTTATAGATATAGTATAAGAGATAATATAATATTCACTAGAACGTTATATTTTATTTTATGTTTTCAAATATAATGTGAGAATAATGTGTATATCTAGTCTCCAAATACTAATAAACTATTTGATAATTTCAGGTGTGATTTATTTTTCTTATTCCAATGTAGTAATATAAGCACTATCTTTGGGTTACTAGAGTTAGGGTATTATGACTGGTATCAAATAAATTTTAATAATATCCTTGATTACTAACTCTTTTAAAACATAAATTATATAGCATAATCCATTAATTTTTTTGACATAAGTCGATGTATAGGATAATGTCATAAAGTTGTGGTAAATTAAATATTTTCTTATTTTACAAGAAAATAAATCCTTATATGGATACTACCATGTGGATGTGGCTATGGAACATATTAACCTAGGGGAAATAACTCTAAAAGGGGTCGATTGGGTATTAACTTGATTATCACTGGTTTACAATGAGTGGGCCTAAGATGACACACCTGGATAGAACCACCTAGAGGATATACTTTGGTTGATTTACATACACTCTATTAATCATAATAAAATATTTGAAAATATTTTTATGACTTGAAAATATTCTCAAAAACACTATGTTTTTGTTTCTAAGATTAACTATGAAAAAAGTATTAATTAATTTTCAATTTTACACGAGGTTTATAATTGTGCAATATGATTTATAATTAAAAATTTAAAGATCTAATATAGTGTATACAATTTTTTAGAGATGGTTCCTAGTAGAAATAATGGAAAATATATCAACACCTATAGAATGGATTACCATACTGAGCATGCCAATACAACAAGTGTCTTAGCTATGAAAATTATTATAATATTTGGGAAAATGAATTAGGATATAATTAATATCCTTTCATATATGGAGAAACCAAATAGGAGAGAAGCTATAAGAAAGAATCTTATGATTATGATTAAACAACTATATTGATTTATGAATAATAATTTTCATCTAAATAAACCTCCTAACAAATGAAATGAGATAAAAATAGAGTTTCATAGAAGTTTTGGTGATATATATCAAGGAAGGAAAATGAATCAATATCCCACATTTCTAGAATTTGGAATGAATAAATGCTATAAATGAATAAAGGTGATTGGATTTTGTTACAAGTGTAAATAAAATTCTTTATTCAAACTAATTTTGAAGTCAATAAATAATTTAATAATTTCAAGTGATTTAATTGTAAATAGATGGGCTATTTTTAAACAAATACCCCATGCATTGGGGAATACCATAATAATCATTATTTTTTTATTTTTTTATGATATAATTAGATACTCTAAGGTTTAAGTAGAGAATTATAATCAATTGATAATAATTATTGAATGTTTTATAGTAAAAGGTGTTATGTGATAAATTGAGTAAGTGTTAATGTTGATTTTAGGAAGTTTATTTCCAAGGAAATATATTCTCTATGGATGGAATATTTATTGATCCTTATATGAAAAATGGTAATCAAAGAATATCCATAATGTATGAATGTAACATTTAAATAATTTAATTTAGGGAAAATATATTTAAATTATAAAATATATGATTTGGGGATATATATATATATATATTGTTATTTATGAACGATTAATGTTGTTTAAAGATTAATGTTAAGTTAATCTTGGTAGAATATGTTATCAAATTTTTTTAATCACTCAGTTTCAATTTTTTCTGTAATTTTTTTAATATTTTAAGATTATTTATTTATGGAATGAATTTAGTTAAACCTTGTGTATTATCATTGAGATATTAAAGATTATTGTAGTATTTCTTCATAAAAATGATTTTTCATATTTGATATTAACTAAACTTGTGCTAACAATTTTAGTTTTTCTAGAGATATGGGTAATAGATTTTTATCCTTTAGTGGATATTATATTTCACTTAAAGTTGATTTTAATAATTCAATCATGAAAAAATTATATTGATTATTCATTTTGTATAATAAGACATGATATATAAGTGGAAATTATTAGATTTACAACTAGAGTATAAAATTGTGCTTATAAAATAAAAAAAACCAAGAAAATAAACTTTATCATGTGAATTATCTCTATGGTAAAAAAATTCTCAACTCTTGGAAAATTATATTGAAATTAAAAAATTTATTTGATTACCTTCATATTTGAACAATTTATGGCCTTCTTTATCCCTTACTGATATATGATTTTTTGGTCATTAAATTTCTTCAAATCATGTTCTCTGTCACTATATATTATTCCAAAGACATTATTTTACACTCCATGTCCATATTTACAATTCCTTGTAATTTTATCTTTATATTGGATCCTGATTAAGTGTTATTTCAGGAAACATTAATGTATCCCATTTCCACTTTTCAAAAGAAGTTTTATTATTCATTTTCACAACATATATTTGAAAAAAAATATTGAATCTTGGATTACTAAGATAAAATAAATTATTAAGAAACCATTTATTTACTTTTTGGGGGAGAATTTATCATCTTAAAAATTTATTTTTTAAAAAAAATAAACTTGATAGCTTTCCTAACACACAACACTGAGCTTTGAGAAAACATCAAAATACTACAAAAATATTATTATTTAAATATGAAAATTACTACCCAACCATTAAATTTTCAATATGAATAGGAAAAAATTATGAAAAATATTTTTAATGGTTTTATGTAATTAATTTTTTTTGATTAATGTAGAATAAATAAATAATAATTTTCAGTAAACTGATTTTATTATTCATAAATATGTATTCTTCAAAAATTGCTTTTTTTGATTCTTGTGAAAATATGTTATAATTAATTTATACCATTTTTATAAATTTTATTCTAGAAAATTAATATGGGTTTTAAGTAATCATTTCAATATTATCTTAGGGACAATTATTTTGATTTTTCTCAAAATGTTTTTTAGTGAATAGTGCAAAATAAATTTTTTTGTAAAGCTGTCATTTAATTTCATTAAATCAATTTGTATAAAAGTAAAATTATTTTTTGATTATAACCTAAAGTATCATTATAATATTTTAATAATAAATAATCTTATTATTTATATAGTAATCAAGATTATACTTGATTTTGGTATAAATTTATTTTTTGTTTTAAAAACAAAATTTTCTAAAATTATTTTCATTGTGTTTTATGAATTTTTATTAAAATTGATTTATATCACTTATAGTAATTTAATTTTGAAAAAATGATTCCATATATGGAATAATGATGTTTAAATTTGGTAAGTATTTCCCTTTTATTTTTTTAATTATGAATAAAAACCATGGTAATGATTTATCACCTCGGTAAGGGTAGACTGATAAAATTAGGTTAAAAATATTGGGTAAGATTTAAAATTTCTCTAATAATTACCTTTATTCTATTAGATGAGTGATAATCAATAAAATATATTTTAAATAGACTAATAATTTATTTTTATTCATTATTTTTAATTTGCGAACCCATGCTAGACTTTTATGAATATAAATTATATTTTACCCACAATTTAATATCTTTTTCAGTCTTTGCATTTAATGGTATGGTTGGAAAGTTCCATTTAGATTTTCATTGATCCAAAAATATAAAAAATAATTTTTTTATTATTTTAAAAAAACATCTAAATCAAATTCTTACTTTATTATAAGGTTAAATTATTTTTATTCATACATTGGGCATTTTCTTAAAAGCTATTTTTATGTGTTTTTCATACTTATATTAGATGAAATTGATTACACCTATATATCATTAATCAGATAAAATTGATTCAAAATTTGGAATAGTTATTTTTATAGTTTTTTTAAGGACCATTTTCTTTTTGAGCATATAATTTTGTTAGCATGTTAAAAATTTAAGTTATCATGGGTAAAGTTAAAGAGGTTTTAGGGGTGGGGGGGGGGTAACAAGGATATAGGGAATAAAATTTATCATAAATTGTAAAAATTTGATTTTGAGTTTTTTCAGATTATATCACACCATATATATTAATTTAGGGTGATTTTCCAATTTAGATGATTATGATATATATCATATTTACATCTTTTAATTAATTCCAAGTGTGTCATTTCCGTCACTTATAAAAAGGAAACTCCTATTACCCATTATTAACAAATTTTGAGAATAATATCTCAACAAATACCTACCCAAAACCATTTATATATTCCTTGCCTTCCTTTTTTAGCTCACGATCTCACACTAAGACCATCTTAATATGGATTAAGTAGTAATCTAGAGATGGTATATCAAAGAAGAGGTAATCATTTTTACCAAATCATTCAGAGGTTATTTCTTATTATACTTAATTTAAATATTTTTTATCCATAAAAAAATAATTAATAAAATATCATAGATATATGAATATTTTATTATGATTATGAGTTACCCAATTTCAACTATCTTTACATCAAATTGGAAATGAAATTATCCATCATGAGTATGTGTAAACTACCACCTCCACATAACAATGTGATTCAATCTACATAACCACAAAGAATTGATAGTTTTAATGATGGATTAACTAAATATATATTATATTTATGATGAAATAATGATTATGTAATTATAAAATAATATCTACTATGTTTTATTTTTCTCTTTAGAAATTGTCAGCATCATTTATGTGTACATACAATCTACCCTCTCAATAAGAGATACATTTAATTTTTAATATTCACCATTTATGGATGGTAAATATATATATATATATATATATATATATAATGAATTTATATGATACAATTGACATAAATAAGATTTCAAAACATTTATATCAATACTATACTATGTCATATTCTTACTCAATCAATCATTACAACAAGATCCTGTTTAGGTCGGTTTTACCACATACATGAGTGATACTATGATATTTATGGGATAAATGACTAAAGAATTTTTAATAATGATGATATAATGTAATAATATTTTAAAAATTACATGATCATCATTATGGATATTTTGGATCCACGATAAAAGTGTATGGACCAAAACTATTAAACTGAAATAGGCATAAAAAATGAAACAGTTATCAAAATAAATAGTTATATTAATTAATAATTATTAATAAACGGGTGATAATATGTTATTATTATACCATATATGGTATTATAATTATGAATATTATTCATGTATATATGTATAATAAATTTAAATGTATTATATATGAGGTCAAAGGAACTTACAATGCAAGTCAAATCTAAGTTAAGGTTTTTTCATCTCAACTTCACTTCATTGAGACATATAATATATTATACACCTAATTATTTATACTATTATATGATTACCATTTTAAATATTATATTTTTAATTCCAATTTATTTATAGAATATAAATTTTTCTTTCATTTTTTATCTTTTAATGGGGTTTGATTGAGAAGTTATAAAATCCATAAGGGCTTGTTCACATTCCCACCCTCATTTAGGATTGTTGATGCTTCCATTTATATTGTAGAAATTATATGATATTTCTATCTTAAAACACACATATTTTCTTCTAATATGGTTATTTTTTTAAAAATTACAAGTTTTCATTTCATTTTCCTCTCTCTAGGTACTCAAAAATTTGAATGATCTCTTTTAGGGAAAATCAACCTTTTTTTTTCTATTCAGTTGGGAATATTTTTCTTCAATGTCTGTATTTTCTCCAATCAAAATACAATAATGTGTTTACTATTATAAATTTTTTTATTAAATTTATATTTACTAATATTTTAATTTTAATGAAATGTTTTAAATGGAATATTATTTTCATTTTCTGAATGAATATTTTTATTGAATGTGTGAATGGAATATTTTTTAATACTTTCCACATGAAATAGTTATTTAGTATTCATGAATATTATTTTCCTTCAGGATACCATTAAATGTCTACATGGTTCTTTTCAATGGAATTTTGTTCCCATATATTATATGTTTGGTCCATAAGGCTAGATACCTATAGAGTGGGGGTGAATCAGGGTATGACAGATTAAAACAACCACCCATTTTGATATTGTTTTGCTGTTAGACAAAACCCTCTTCTCTCTCCTTCCCATTGAAGATTATGAATAAACCATAAATAATTCATAGGAAATAACAATTTTTACTTGGTTCACCTTTACTAGGCTATGTTCAAGGAGCATAGAACGATAGTGTGCCGATGTACCAATTCCACTATAAGCGCACTGTTGTTTACAAGTTCGAAGCGGACTCACTATCCCTCCTAGTTTACTACCAATCGCAATTTTGAGAACTCAATGATCTCTCAATTTAATTGAGCTCACTACTTCTTCAGAAGATCCACTCACAGTTTGTAGACCTGTAGGTCTCTTCATTACCACAAATGAATGCATCCTCCACTGTATGTAGATGCACTATTGAAGTCCAAAGTTCATCCACTGATAAATACCCATTTTCCCCAAAACACTGGTAAACAACCTTTTGAAAGTACCTTCGCAAAGAACCCTACTTCTCGAAGCTCCCAATTTCACGAATCTCAAACACGCCTTCGCGAAGTCCTTACCTTTTCATGAAGCACACACTTTCACAGAGCTCCTGCCTCGCAGAGCACACTGCTTTCACAAAGCTCAAGCCGTCGCAAAGCTCAAGCCTTCGCAAAGATTAGGCCATTGCGGAGCTCAAGTAGTCACAAAGCGACTTCCTTCATGAAGCTCATAGAGCCAACACGGATCACACCACTTTCACGGAGCTAAATTAGCCACCGCTCGTGAAGCACACTGGCTTCGCGAACCACATTTATGAAGTTTGAGAAAAATATTTTCTTCAAAAACACTCTCTACTTCTCCCGAGGGGATCGAGGTCTATTTATTGGCGATTCCATCGAACCTCGAACATTCCATGCGAAGTCAACACCCCATCATATCAGATCGTGAAGCTTTGAAATTCCCACCGAAATAATCTCAAACTCGCGAAGCACCACGACAATTTTTCGATAGCGGAGCTCGTCATAATCATGGAGCATTCTGTAAATTCCTTGGCGCCTTCTCCAGAAATATTCAATCGTAATGCCCTTCGCCCCCTTAATGATCTTCATCGCTTCTATTTTCGAAGCTCTTCGTAATCATGAAGATGCACCGTCAACATTTTTATGGTCTTTATGAAATCCAAACCATGAACTCTATCTTTGCGAAACTCATGACTTTTTCATATTTAAATTAAATCTTAAAGGAAATCCAATTTTCATGAGGCTCTACAAACTCCAAATTTTGGACCCAAAATTTTTTAAAACACTAGGAAACAACACCACCTTGTATCTGCTATTTTTGTACCGCCTCCAGATCATCCATTCCTTTGTCGTGGTTCTTTGTCAACATGGATTGTCAAAAACCTCTCTGGAACTCGAAAATTCCCCATGGAAACGTACTTTGTCAATAAACACAATCAACCCAAAAATGATGCAATGTTATCTTGGGGGATTTTTCCCCAAATTTCTATAAATTTTTATATTTTCAATAATTTATTTCAAAATAAAAATGTCATTTTACTCAATTAACATTCTAGTGATATTTTAAAAATAATTTCATCATTGTCATCAGTATTTGATGACTATTTTGATTTAAAGGGGAAATAATATAATGATACCATCCATAAAATTACTTTATATGGATGATGAAAATATTTTTGAAGTGATTGACTAGGGAAATATTAACCTTTAATATGCTAGTTTTCCAATACGAATGTTTTTGTTTATTATGTATTGAATCTTTATTCATTTGTTTCATATGATGAATGAATTAGATTTAGTAAGTGATTGATGAGGCCTAATATATACCCTATATGAATTAGTAGGTCTCATGGGACAAATTCGGTTGGGTATTTGGTGTATTGCAGACCTATTTAGGTATGGTTGTTATGAAAGTATCATTGACGGTATGATTTTAATGACTGATATATTAATTATATAACATGAAACTAGTTATTATTATCCTTATGACTATTTAAACTATTAGGTTTTTCATGGATATATCCCCCTTTATGGTCTTAATTATATTTTATATTTTATTATTTTTTATCTCTTCCATATTATTCATTTTTTGTGATATGTTTCATTTTAATCATTCCATTAATGAGATTATGAGCTCACCCATTATTATTTTTACTTTCTCCATGATACAAATAAGTGATATATGAATGATTTTTTGGAAAAAAAGAAAAAAAATAAATTTATCACTAGAATAATGTTTTTTAATTCATATTTCTAAATGTAATGTGATAATCATGTATGCATCTAGTCACCCAAGACTACTAAAATATTTGATCCTTTCAGATTTTACCTGTTATATCTTATTACAATGTAATAATATAATCATTTAATGTAGGTTACTAGAGTTAGGGAATTATATACAATCTCAATCAAATACAACAAAGAGTGGAAAACCATGAAACCTTAATACTTCTATAATATATATCTTGGTAAGTTGTTTAACAGATAAAAGATATTTTATAGCAATAAAATGCACTAACTATAAGGGGATAAAATACAACTCAAATATAATTATTTCATTTAGATATCTTGGGGAGTCCCATAACAAAACACGTAGAAATTTTTTCCCATTTCTAAACTAGTATAGGTAATAGTTTCAAAATACCATTAAACATTTATCATTCAAACATAACTTCATAGGACACCAATCATCGAGATATATATTATGCAATAAACCTCATCATGTTATTCCACTAAATGTTTTAATTTTTATCTATATACATCTTCATGATTCCAAGAGGAATATATAAGGATAATCTATATGAATTTTCTAGAAGTTCCTTATTAATTTCTAGTTTTTATGGGAGACATATCTTAATTACACTCCTTATAACCCTATGTTTTGTAATTTGAACTCCATAATACAAACTAATTTTTTTTATAGATTCACATAATATTTCTATGTTTCTTTGATCCTCACATAAATTGATGGTTGAGTATTCATTTTGGAAATATAGTATTTATTTTATTCCCTTAATATTTCACGATTCATCTATTGAAATTCCATGAATATTGAGTCTTTTTTAATCCTTATAATGGATAATATAGAATAATATTTCCTTCTTAGAGAATAATTAACATTTTTCCTTCCCTAGTTGGTAATGTATTGTGCATTAATAATCTTTTATCAACTCTAATAATCTAATTTGGTGTATGTTTAACTCATTCTATATGAATATATATTACAAAATATTTTGGTTTGTGTATATATCACACTTTTCACCATAGGGATAATGCTTACAAATCCTTAATTCAATGAATGGTGATACCAAATCTAAATAATGCATTGACTAATTTTTATTATGAGTCTTTAATTGGAATAATACATAATTAATTACCTTATCATTTTATATGTGGATACATATAAAGACATTTTCTAAAGCATCACTATATATTACAAACCCTTTCATGCTATAAGAAATCTAAGTATAGGTTCAGTGACTAAACTCTTCATCAATTCCTTAAAATATTATTCACACTCATCTATCCCTTGAAACATTAACCCCTTATATGTTAACTTGGCCAATGGATTTCATTTCCAAGATAAATTACTTAAAAAGTTTCTATAGTATCTAGATATCCTAATAAAATTATAGATCTTGGTTATGGTGGTTACTTTAGGACATTTCTCAATAACTACCATCATTGAAGGATCTAAAAATATTCCTTTACTGGTGATTACATATAAATATATTGATATTTTTTGGAGGAAAAATTCCCACTTTTAAAGATTAAATAAAATTTATCCTTTCTTAAGTTCTTCAATAAAATTATAAAATGTTCTAAATATTATCCATTCCTATTATAATATATAAGAATATCACCTATATAGAAAACCAAAAATTGATTAAAGAAGTCTCTAAAGACTTTATTCATTAAATCTATATGGATGGTGGTATAACTCTTAATCCCAAATTCAATCACTATAAATTCATAGTTCTCATACCTATTAAAGAAAATTATCTTGTAAATATCCACCCTATTGACCCTTAACTGATGATATCTAGATTGAATCTCAATATTTGATAAGTATTGTTATCCAATTATTTTATTAAATAAATCACCAATATGAGGAAGAAGATAATTTTTATTGATCATTAGATTATTAAGATCATGATAATAAATGTGAGGATACATTTATCCGTCCTAATTTATGAAAAAGACCATCGGTTCACCTCATAGTAAAGAACTCATGCATAAAAATCCCTTATCTATATTCTATTAAAGTTGATTCATTATTTTTTCCAACTCAATGAGGTTAATTATATAAATACTATGTGGGATAGTTATGGATTATAGTATGAGTTTAATTTAAATATTATCCTCATCCTCTAAGGGATGATTTGGTAGTTCATTTAGAAAGACATAAACATATTCATATACAATAGAGATTTCATCAATGTTAACATATTCCCTGATGAAATGAGTTATAACTACATCATTTCTGGGTATTAAGACCATATAATAGAATTTTTGTTTGGAGGGATATCATGATCATCCTTAAATAGATATTTGATCATGGGATGGTTTTAAAACTAAAATAAAATCTTATAATCCTAACAACTGATACATTCATTATGTAGGGATAAAAAATCGATACCCAATATCACATCTAATTTAACCAAGGATAGAATCACTAGATTTATAGGAAATAGCTTATATAAAATCTAGATTGTGGAAGATTTAAATATCTTAGACACAATTATCATACTTCTTGTAGTCTTCATAGATAGTCCATTACAAAAGGTTTTAGGTGGTGAATAAATATTCTTATAAAATTTGTGTTATTTAAAATGATGTAAATAAAAAAAATAAAAAAAGTCATTTTAAAATTTGGGGTGGATAATGAGTGTACCTTCCAATAATTTATTACCATTATTCAACATAATAGTGGTAATAAATTACCCTCTTCAGTGTTCCCTTAGTTTAAGAGGTTTATGGTTTCTATTCTCTTCAATAACTCTAAGGTTAGGGTAGTGATTTTCATAATTCCCAAACCATTTTCACTTGAAGCATTGAAGTGTTCATGTCACAGTGTTTGGGGACTTCTTCTACTCCACCATGTTAATAAACTTATTGGAACTACTTAAATAGTTTTGTGAAATATATGTATTTTTCTACCACACTAAAAACACTTCCCATATACCTTGAATAAATAACCTAGGTGATTCCTCACAATTTTTTTTTACATAGAGGTTGTTTTATTTTATTTCCCCATATTAATTATCAAGGTATCTTCCTTGATACTATATATTTCAATCCTTTTCCTTGATATAATAACAATTACCATTTTCTATGTCCACCATTTGTATACATCGAGAAATCTCATTATAGATTCCAATGTATCTTGTGTCTAATTACCTTCAAAGACTTTATTTTAAGTCATGAACGAAATGGTATATCATTCTTTCATATTAGGATATATAACTTGAGTAATAACTTATGGTCCTTGTGAAATTTTCTTCATAAGTTCCAAACTACTCATCCTCCTTTTTTTTCATCTTTAAGAATTCTATATCCTTTTTTATGTGAAGATTTTTCTAAAAGTTTTTGATGAAGAATACTTTCTTAAAATCCTCCCATTCTATAGAGATTATGTATTCCATCTATGACATGTTCTTAATGATATTCCACCAATGACAAACCTCTCATTCCAAAAAATAGATATCCTAGAAAACTTTCTCGTGATATGAGTACTAAATAAAAAAATATCTTTTACATTACATTGATCTATTAACCAGTAATGAGTGGATCAGAAGATCCACTGAAGGGTTGTTTATTTTATGAATAAAAGTGTTGATATCAAGGTACTCATTCCTTAGTGAATTTAGGATCTCTAAATTATTTATATTATTATTCATAACTTATAATAGTTGTATGAGAATTTATATGATATTTTATACACTATATCTCATCTCATTTAGAAGTTCAATAGGGCAATCTCTGTATTTTCTATCTCACTCATTGTTATGTCAGTTACTTTTATATATCAATTACATCATATAAAATAATGTTTAGGTTCTTAAGTTAAAAAATTTACCAAGGTAAAACTATAATATTAGATGAAATTATTAATAAATTATGTGCATACCCTAACATATGAATATATAGGATTCAATCTTGGATATAAATGATAATTTTTTATTATTTTATCTAACCTAAATATATTTAAAATCCCTCAATATAGTTCGTAAATATAATTCTAATTAACCAAATCAAATCCCTATAGAGTTTCGAGTAAGGTATGTAGACTTAGGTCCCCTAATCATGCACTAATTAAAGATCTAGTCAGTATTAATCTATCCTTTTTCACGGTGATTACCCCTAGGTGAATCTATTCCATAGTCACATCCAATATCTGATATATATACAAACATGTTATTTCTAGAAAAAACACTACAATATCAATGTTATAAAAACATCATGATTTCTTCCAATAAATTGACTTATTCATATGATTATAACTAAAGTTCCCTAAATAAATTATAAAAATAAGTATACCCTCATTTTTACGAACTGAGGTGAACCAAGCTAAAAAACACACTTATTTCATTTTTTTACATGAATAGTCATTTTATTCACAAATGATCACAAATACTAGAGAATCAAGTGTTTAGTTTCTTGGATGATTAGCTACATAAAAAACTTATCCTACAATACTCTTCAAAATATATATATTGTAACATCCCAGGTAATTAAAGAATAAATAATTTTCATATTTATTAATATTTGAGAATTAAATATGAATTTTAATTAAAAGGGGTTGCTATGTTCGATAGCGTACCCGATACGCAACGATGAGTTTCTTTGAAACTTACGTAGCACACTAGTAATATAATAATATTATTTTAAATGTTAGTTAACGAGTAGCCTTTGTACTGGCGGGAATTGATAGAAATAACTAAAATATGATTATATATGTTTTTAAATGTTTATACATTTACCCAATAAAAGATAAAGGCTTAAAATACGGAAAGAGTTCAATTTTAGGCATATATACTTTAATTTTCACTAAAGGTTCACTAATCACCTTTTAATGGTGAACCATCATTAAATAATGTTTTGATCACTCTTATACATTCTTTTGGACCAAATACAACTCTTATTAAGAATCGGGACATCAAATTTTACTTCGTGTAATTTTTTGGTATTTTTCCGATAAAGTTCATTTTTTAATGAATAGTGTAAAATGTTGTATTTTAATTCAAAACCACTTTTTAATCTAATTTATTTATATGATTAGATTATCTTTTGAATTGGTTTTAAAGTGAAATTAGAATATATTTTTACCATTTTATCCAATGGTGGTCATTGGAATCAATTTCACTTTGAAATTAGACTTAAACTGGTGTCAATCTTTTGATACTTATTGTTTTGTAAAAACACGCTATTTGCTCTGGCAGCGGGAATTAATTATTGAATTAATTAATGTGACTTATATGATTTGAATTTTGTAAAATAGACTTCATTTTTGAATTCGGAATATCAAATATAGCTTAGAGTGAATTTTTGGTAATTTTCTGAAAAACTTCAATTTTTGATGAATAGTGAAACCACTAAGTGGTAATCAAGCAAACTGATCTTTCAGTTAAATGAAAGTTTACCACTAATGTGTATTGAATTTTGAAAATCCGACATACATGGTTATCATTAAGAAGTAAAATGTGGTTCAATGAGATTAAAATAATTTTTTGGTGAATAGTAACTTATTAAGTTCTTAATCGCGATTAGTGGTAATTAGTGTAGTTTAAGGAATAAATAATGCTTTAATAATATAAAATGACCTAGACACATGTCCCAAACTTATTGGTTGTGTCATGGCCGACCAAGACAAGCCATGGGTCAACTTGGGGACCCCATGGATCCACTTTTGTTGGGAAATGACATAAAATACTTTTTATTTAATGTTAAAGTGAAAATGACACTAACATAAATTGTTTTACTAAAACAATTGTTAAGTGGGGTTATACAAGTCCAAATTTCGATTATAAATAGTCATTGGAAAGCTAAGACGATTTCCTATTTCATAGTATTTTTTTTATAATTTTTAGACATTAAATAAATTTAATTATGTATGACATAATAATGATGCAGCGATGACATCATTATTTAACGATTTAAATAAAATGGAAAGATAATATAAAATCTATGAACTACACATGGCCAAAACCAATTGGATGAGTGGATTTCGATGCCTTATAACCTTATCCACGAATTATATCAATGTGGGACCTTTTAAAACCGAAACACATTTTCAAATAAAGTAATGTTTCTTTACTTTCCAAAAGTGCCCCTCCTCTCCTCTTATAAAAGGCCCCCACCTCTACCTCATTTCACACACTCTTCAAGCCTTTGGCTCGGCCAACCCCTGCCCATTTGCTCTCTCCACATCCCTCTCCTCATCCTAGAGGATTCCCTTTGGGCAGAACCCATTCAAAGGAAGCCTTTAGGCTCAACTCAAAAGGAGTTACACTTTTTAAGGTAATTCATTCTCTCATGTTCTTTTGTTTTATTTTGCTTCTCCAACCCCCTAAACTCTTTTTATTTCCTTCTTTTATAACATCACCAGTATCTTAAATATACTTGGATGTTGTTATAAGATTTATTTAATCTAAACCCTCACACAACTACATCAAATGGCTAAAGAACATACGGTTTCCGTGGATAGCGAAATTCTGCCTCCCGAAACGATGATTGTTCAATACTCATTTAACACCTTCAAAGGTGGCCATTATGATGTCACTATTTTTATATATGATATGTAATATGTTTATGTTTTACTTATGCTTCTGTATTTTTCATTTGTGTCTTACCTTTATGGCTTCCATTATGGGTATACGCGATATCTTCATTTAAGGAAGTGCGGACTACCGCCCCCTCAAAGTGATGTGATTCGTTAATGCCATATGTGGGACGTGTAAAGGATGGATTTAAAGTTATTATATATGATGTTATACTGGAATTATAATATACCTATATATATCATTATCATTTATTTCCATTAAAGTATGAGATAGAAATGAAAGTAGCGTTCATGCGTACGTACGGACTACCGTCTCCATGAACGGTGCATTTCATTTCTTATCCCCAAATGTAATGTACTATTAAAAGTACATGTATATAATGGATATATATAATTAATGATATATCTAAATGATGAATATAATTCTGGAATTAAAATATACATAAGTCTCATTTAGTTTTAATTCCATTAATATGACAAAGAAATGAAAGTAGCGTTCATGCGTACGTACGGCTTACCGTCTCCATGAACGGTGCATTTCATTTCTTACCTCTAAATGATTATGTAATATTTTAAATACATGTATGTACTGTATATATATGACATATATGATATCTACATCATGAATACCATTCTGGATATAATGAAACATTGACCAAATTAACAACATGTAAGTGTAAGAAGTCTATTTTTGACTTAAGAACCAAATACCGACAAAATGAACATTATTAACTTAAATGATTACATGATGTTCATAACATGGTATAAAAGGAATAATGAACTTGGAAAATATTCATAATCAAGTAGAGATTAACTAAATTTTATTATTCAGGAGTTTAAAGAACGGTCGGGTCAAGTCGGATACGAGGTATGGGAACTTCTTAACCCAATTTCCATTCTTTGGGTTAATCTCCTACTTTCAAATTATGTCATTATATTATTATGTCGTATCTTGTATTTGTACTTTATTTATGTGTACTTATAGTGAATACACATAATGTATCTATTTTATTTTAAAAATTATCTTTGTATGGGACTTCGTCTCAATCTCCTTTCATTGAGGCATATTTTATTTTATACACAACTTTCTTTTATACGGTGTATAAACCCCTTTGACTTTTAAATTTATTCAAAAGGAATCTTTTTTATACGAAGCGTTTACTAAACGACAAAATGGAATGTTTTTGTCGTACGTATGCGGCGACAACGACTTCTCCGCCGTCGTAACCGTTATTTGAGTTTCGGCTTCCTCTACAAGCCATACCTTCTTTTTAAAAGAAAATTAAATACCATGTTTTACTTTTCTTTTATTTTGGTATTGAAAATGGTTTTCATAATGTTTTTATATCAATGTGTTGTATTGATATCTCATGATTGAAATGTTGAAATTTTATGTTTCCTTTATGCATGTTTTATGTGATATGATTATGTTATGGTTCTTGGGCATTATTATGAAAACGGGTGGTTCCGTGATAAACTAAGGGCGGGTGAGCCCGTTATAGCTCTCCAATGCATTGGGTAACGCGAAGGAGTGAAACGTTAAGGTTTCTCCGAAGAGATTTTAGGGAATATACTGTGATGGGTATTCCAAATGTAACCAAGAGGGTTACTCCCTACGTAAGAATGTTATGAATGCCTCAAGTTACCTTTATGTCTTATGATTTCTATGATTTATTCATGATTTTATGAGGTATGTTAAAGTGCCTATGTTTTATGGGTAAAGTATGATTTCATTCTTATGTATATATGAACTCATGTTTCCTTTCCATGTTTTTTTTTATAACCCATACTGAGTTTTTATGCTCATCCCAAGTTTTTGAAATGTTTTTCACAGGTCAAGGGAAAGGTACATGATAAGATGATAGAGTCAAGGATGTGTCAAGAAATAATCCATGTTTTATTTTAAATGTGTTTCCATTGATGGGAATGAAGAATACTATCTTTATGTAACCACTTTGTTTATATGTGGAATGTAATGCAAGTCTTATGATCTAATTCTCTAAAACTCTAAACCCGAAAAGATCCTCAACGTGTAATCTTGTAATAACTCAAGATTAAGTAAGGTTTAAGGCTGGGGCCGTATAGTTGGTATCAGAGGTTGGTTTAGATAACTTTAGGAGTTAGAATTCTATTAAATGATTACCCAAAAATATTTTTTTTTCTTTTTCGAAATGATATAGCATTTAAAGATTACCATGTTGCTTCATCTAAGACATGTTTGTTCAGAATGGTTTTCCGCAGAGGAAACAGGGAAGCTGTGCTAGGAAGGCATACAGAAGGAAATAATCTTCCGAATCAGCATCCAGAAATGGTCGGAATTGGAACTGAACAGTTTGTTGCAGTAATGGCGCAGTTGACTCAGGCGATAAATGGTGGTGGTATCCATGCACGAGATCAGCCAGATCAACCGCAGAGGAACATGTCAGTGGTGGAACATTTCATGAGGCAACATCCCCCATCATTCAGAGGATCATCTGACCCTGTGCAAGCTGAAGGGTGGATTAAAGCACTGGAGAAGATTTTTGATGTCATGGGGTGTTCAGACAATCAAAAGGTTAGTCTTGCTATTTACCGTTTGGAGGGTGAAGCAGATCAGTGGTGGTCTATGGTTAAAAATATCAGGGATGCCGATGAGATTGATGCTCTTGACTGGGATGAATTCAAAGGTATGTTTCTTGAGAAGTATTTTCCTAAGGCTGTTCGACTTAGGATGGAAAAGAAATTCTTGGAATTGAGGCAAGAGGAAGACTCAGTGGCTTCCTATGAAGAAAGGTTCACTCGATTGGCAAGGTATGCTCCAAATTTTATCCGAGACCTTGATAGTAAAATCAATCGTTTTTACTCAGGATTAAATCCAAAGTATCGAAGGGCATTAGCTTCTCGTGAGTTTAAAAGTTATGAAAAGCTTGTTCGATGTGCTGAGAAGGTGGAAATGGAGTTTGCCGATGACCAAGTTTTCTATAACAACCAGCAGAAGAAGAGACCGAGGTGGCAGGAGAAAGGTAAGAATTCTTCAAAAAAGTCTGATGGTAAGAAAACTAAGTTTCCAGTTTGTGATAAATGTGGAAAAAGGCATGCTGGGGAATGTCTTCTGAATTCTGGGAAGTGCTACCGATGTGGTAAGATGGGACATAAGGCTCGTGATTGAACGGAAAAGGATCAAGGTGAAGGTAAGAACAAATTTGATTTACAGTTAGTGAAATGTTATAAGTGCAATGAGATGGGTCACTATGCAAACGAGTGTCCGACAAGGAGCTTGAGGGATGGGAAGCAGTTAGACTACAAGCAGAAAGGGGTGGTGAAATCCTTTACAACAACTTCAGCAGATATTGGGCCATCGAATGAAGTGGTATCAGCTCCAGGGAGCTCAGTATTTTTCGAAGATTGACTTGAGGTCGGGGTACCATCAGTTGAAAGTAAAAGAAGCAGATGTTCCGAAGATTGTGTTCCATACTAGATATGGCCATTATGAATTTGTAGTTATGCCTTTTGGGTTAACCAATGCACCTACTGTATTCATGGACCTTATGAATAAAATTTTCCATGAGTTCTTGGATAAGTTTGTGTTTGTGTTTTGAGGTTTGTGAAGAGGTTATGTGTGCCTTGTGATTCACAGTTGAAGAGAGAGTTGTTATGTGAAGCTCATAGTTCTCCATTTTCAGTTCATCCGGGCAGTACTAAGATGTATAGAGATCTGCGGGAGTATTACTGGTGGGATGGAATGAAAAGAGATATTGCTGATTTTACTGTGAAGTGTTTGACTTGTCAACAGGTTAAAGCAGAGCGGCAGTTACCGAAAGGGATGCTTCAGCCTTTACCAGTGCCAGAGTGGAAATGAGAGAATATATCCATGGACTTTGTTGTTGGATTACCGAAGACATCTTGAGGTAATAATGCAATCTGGGTTATTGTTGATCGCTTGACTAAATCTGCTCATTTCCTTTCTATACGAGATACTTTCTATCTAGATCAACTTTCCCGTTTGTATCTTAAAGAGATAGTCAGGTTACATGGAGTTCCTCTCTCCATTGTATCGGATCGTGATCCCAGGTTTACTTCTAACTTTTGGAAAGGCCTTCAGAAGTCGTTGGGTACTGAATTAAATTTTAGTACAGCTTTTCATCCTCAATCAGATGGGCAGTCAGAACGAACAATTCAGACATTGGAGGATATGCTACGAGCTTGTTCTATGGATTATCAGGGAAGTTGGGACCAACATCTTTCTTTGGTTGAGTTTTCATTCCAGTATACAGATGGCACCATTTCAGGCATTATATGGGAAGCGGTGTCGAACTCCAACTTTCTAGGATGAAGTGGGTGAAAGAAAGTGGATGGGACCAGAATTGGTAGAAGAGATGGCAGAAAAAGTTCAGCTGATTCAGAAACACATGAGAACAGCTCAGAGCAGGCAGAAGAGTTATGCGGATAACCGGAGGAAGGATCTATCTTTCGAGGTAGGTGATCATGTTTTTCTCAAGGTTTCTCCTTGGAAAAGTGTGATGAGATTTGGTAAGAAAAGAAAAGTTGAGTCCAAGGTTCATTGGACCATATGAAATTCTGGAAAGAGTTGGATCAGTTGCATACCGAGTGGCTTTACCTCCGAGTTTATCCCAGGTACACAATGTTTTTCACGTTTCGATGATGAGAAAGTATATGCCAGATCCATCTCATGTTTTGAGTCCAGAGGTAGTTCAGCTGGAAGAGAACCTATCTTATGAGGAACAACTGGTCCAGATTCTTGACCACAGGGAGCAAGTGTTACGGAATAAGGTGATTCACCAGGTAAAGGTTTTGTGGAAAACCCATGTGATTTAAGAGGCAACGTGGGAATCTGAAAATGCTATGAGGGATAAATACCCCCACTTATTTTGATAAGTGAATAAAATTGCGAGGACGCAATTCCCAAAAGGGGGGAAGGATGTAACATCCCAGGTAATTAAAGAATAAATAATTTTCATATTTATTAATATTTGAGAATTAAATATGAATTTTAATTAAAAGGGGTTTCTATGTTCGATAGCGTACCCGATACGCAACGATGAGTTTCTTTGAAACTTACGTAGCACACTAGTAATATAATAATATTATTTTAAATGTTAGTTAACGAGTAGCCTTTGTACTGGCGGGAATTGATAGAAATAACTAAAATATGATTATATATGTTTTTAAATGTTTATACATTTACCCAATAAAAGATAAAGGCTTAAAATACGGAAAGAGTTCAATTTTAGGCATATATACTTTAATTTTCACTAAAGGTTCACTAATCACCTTTTAATGGTGAACCATCATTAAATAATGTTTTGATCACTCTTATACATTCTTTTGGACCAAATAAAACTCTTATTAATAATCGGGACATCAAATTTTACTTCGTGTAATTTTTTGGTATTTTTCCGATAAAGTTCATTTTTTAATGAATAGTGTAAAATGTTGTATTTTAATTCAAAACCACTTTTTAATCTAATTTATTTATATGATTAGATTATCTTTTGAATTGGTTTTAAAGTGAAATTAGAATATATTTTTACCATTTTATCCAATGGTGGTCATTGGAATCAATTTCACTTTGAAATTAGACTTAAACTGGTGTCAATCTTTTGATACTTATTGTTTTGTAAAAACACGCTATTTGCTCTGGCAGCGGGAATTAATTATTGAATTAATTAATGCGACTTATATGATTTGAATTTTGTAAAATAGACTTCATTTTTGAATTCGGAATATCAAATATAGCTTAGAGTGAATTTTTGGTAATTTTCTGAAAAACTTCAATTTTTGATGAATAGTGAAACCACTAAGTGGTAATCAAGCAAACTGATCTTTCAGTTAAATGAAAGTTTACCACTAATGTGTATTGAATTTTGAAAATCCGACATACATGGTTATCATTAAGAAGTAAAATGTGGTTCAATGAGATTAAAATAATTTTTTGGTGAATAGTAACTTATTAAGTTTTTAATCGCGATTAGTGGTAATTAGTGTAGTTTAAGGAATAAATAATGCTTTAATAATATAAAATGACCTAGACACATGTCCCAACATTATTGGTTGTGTCATGGCCGACCAAGAAAAGCCATGGGTCAACTTGGGGACCCCATGGATCCACTTTTGTTGGGAAATGACATAAAATACTTTTTATTTAATGTTAAAGTGAAAATGACACTAACATAAATTGTTTTACTAAAACAATTTTTAAGTGGGGTTATACAAGTCAAAATTTCGATTATAAATAGTAATTGGAAAGCTAAAAAGATTTCCTATTTCATAGTATTTGTTTTATAATTTTTAGACATTAAATAAATTTAATTATGTATGACATAATAATGATGCAGCGATGACATCATTATTTAACGATTTAAATAAAATGGAAAGATAATATAAAATCTATGAACTACACATGGCCAAAACCAATTGGATGAGTGGATTTCGATGCCTTATAACCTTATCCACGAATTATATCAATGTGGGAACTTTTAAAACCGAAACACATTTTCAAATAAAGTAATGTTTCTTTACTTTCCAAAAGTGCCCCTCCTCTCCTCTTATAAAAGGCCCCCACCTCTACCTCATTTCACACACTCTTCAAGCCTTTGTCTCGGCCAACCCCTGCCCATTTGCTCTCTCCACATCCCTATACTCATCCTAGAGGATTCCCTTTGGGCAGAATCATTTCAAAGTAAGCCTTTAGGCTCAACTCAAAAGGAGTTACACTTTTTAAGGTAATTCATTCTCTCATGTTCTTTTGTTTTATTTTGCTTCTCCAACCCCCTAAACTCTTTTTATTTCCTTCTTTTATAACATCACCAGTATCTTCAATATACTTGGATGTTGTTATAAGATTTATTTAATCTACACCCTCACACAACTACATCAAATGGTTAAAGAACATACGGTTTCCATGGATAGCGAAATTCTGCCTCCCGAAACGATGATTGTTCAATACTCATTTAACACCTTCAAAGGTGGCCATTATGATGTCACTATTTTTATATATGATATGTAATATGTTTATGTTTTACTTATGCTTCTGTATTTTTTATTTGTGTCTTACCTTTATGGCTTCCATTATGGGTATACGCGATATCTTCATTTAAGGAAGTGCGGACTACCGCCCCCTCAAAGTGATGTGATTCGTTAATGCCATATGTGGGACATGTAAAGGATGGATTTAAAGTTATTATATATGATGTTATACTGGAATTATAATATACCTATATATATCATTATCATTTATTTCCATTAAAGTATGAGATAGAAATGAAAGTAGCGTTCATGCGTACGTACGGACTACCGTCTCCATGAACGGTGCATTTCATTTCTTATCCCCAAATGTAATGTACTATTAAAAGTACATGTATATAATGGATATATATAATTAATGATATATCTAAATGATAAATATAATTCTGGAATTAAAATATACATAAGTCTCATTTAGTTTTAATTCCATTAATATGACAAAGAAATGAAAGTAGCGTTCATGCGTACGTACGGCTTACCGTCTCCATGAACGGTGCATTTCATTTCTTACCTCTAAATGATTATGTAATATTTTAAATACATGTATGTACTGTATATATATGACATATATGATATCTAAATCATGAATACCATTCTGGATATAATGAAACATTGACCAAATTAACAACATGTAAGTGTAAGAAGTCTATTTTTGACTTAAGAACCAAATACCGACAAAATGAACATTATTAACTTAAATGATTACATGATGTTCATAACATGGTATAAAAGGAATAATGAACTTGGAAAAGATTCATAATCAAGTAGAGATTAACTAAATTTTATTATTCAGGAGTTTAAAGAATGGTCGGGTCAAGTCGGATACGAGGTATGGGAACTTCTTAACCCAATTTCCATTCTTTGAGTTAATCTCCTACTTTCAAATTATGTCATTATATTATTATGTCGTATCTTGTATTTGTACTTTATTTATGTGTACTTATAGTGAATACACATAATGTATCTATTTTATTTTAAAAATTATCTTTGTATGGGACTTCGTCTCAATCTCCTTTCATTGAGGCATATTTTATTTTATACACAACTTTCTTTTATACGGTGTATAAACCCCTTTGACTTTTAAATTTATTCAAAAGGAATCTTTTTTATACGACGCGTTTACTAAACGACAAAATGGAATGTTTTTGTCGTACGTATGCGGCGACAACGACTTCTCCGCCGTCGTAACCGTTATTTGAGTTTCGGCTTCCTCTACAAGCCATACATTCTTTTTAAAAGAAAATTAAATACCATGTTTTACTTTTCTTTTATTTTGGTATTGAAAATGGTTTTCATAATGTTTTTATATCAATGTGTTGTATTGATATCTCGTGATTGAAATGTGGAAATTTTATGTTTCCTTTATGCATGTTTTATGTGATATGATTATGTTATGGTTCTTGGGCATTATTATGAAAACGGGTGGTTCCGTGATAAACTAAGGGCGGGTGAGCCCGTTATAGCTCTCCAATGCATTGGGTAACGCGAAGGAGTGAAACGTTAAGGTTTCTCCGAAGAGATTTTAGGGAATATACTGTGATGGGTATTCCAAACGTAACCAAGAGGGTTACTCCCTATGTAAGAATGTTATGAATGCCTCAAGTTACCTTTATGTCTTATGATTTCTATGATTTATTCATGATTTTATGAGGTATGTTAAAGTGCCTATGTTTTATGGGTAAAGTATGATTTCATTCTTATGTATATATGAACTCATGTTTCCTTTCCATGTTTTTTTTATAACCCATACTGAGTTTTTATTCTCATCCCAAGTTTGTGAAATGTTTTTCACAGGTCAAGGGAAAGGTACATGATAAGATGATAGAGTCAAGGATGTGTCAAGAAATAATCCATGTTTTATTTTAAATGTGTTTCCATTGATGGGAATGAAGAATACTATCTTTATGTAACCACTTTGTTTATATGTGGAATGTAATGCAAGTCTTATGATCTAATTATCTAAAACTCTAAACCCGAAAAGATCCTCAACGTGTAATCTTGTAATAACTCAAGATTAAGTAAGGTTTAAGGCTGGGGCCTTATATATATATCCACTCAAATATAAACCTCCTTATAAATATCTCACATATAATACCCATATTCAAATTCCATAGAAATAAAACATAAGAATGCAGTGAGGTAAAATTCTCAGTAAGGGAAACTTATCAACTAGCATTAATGTATAGATAATAAACATGATAGAAAACATGAAGAAATGAAAAATAACTGATGAAACAATCTTGGAATCATAAGTGATAATAATAAAACTTTATTGAGAATTAAGAATCATGGTATAAGAATATAACAAAAAAGAAATGTCATAATTTTTTTCTTAGAGTCATATTTCATAAATGAAGAAAAAAATCAAATTGTAAATTAAGAATGAATAATATATTTAGAACATAGAACATTATAAATTTTTGGTACAACTTGGAAAGAGAGAACATTTTAGAGATGTGACACAAATATAATCATAGGAAAATATTTTGATAAAACTCAATAATTTCCACCCTTTATTAAATGAAAAAATCTAAGTATTTCCACACATTAATTTTTTAAAAAATATATATGTATTCCCACAATTTATATCATAAAAAATCAATGTGTTCCGAGACATCATTACATAATGAAATATAAAACCTTAACTAATTCTTTATATGGAAATATAGGACCTCACAAATCATTATCAATGTATATGAGTTCCACTAAATAAAAAATCATTTATCTCATCCTAAAGAACCCATGGGAAGAAAATAGATTTCATAACCTTTCCCAATAGTAGCATATAAAATTAATTTTACCAAAAACTTGATCGATTATAATTCAAAACATGATCGCTCAAATGGATGATTTACAAAGAGTACATATAGGTTTTCATATAAACCATTACTCAATTATAAATTAATATTTATAAAATTTAGTAGAAATCACAAAAAACATTTTTCTTATGAAACATCTATTATTATCATCTTAATAATATATGATTTTATTTTAACCTTCCAAAACCAATTTTCTTGAATATGAAGAGATAAATTATTAAAACAATACATTAAAACAAATTGAAACAAGATACCTTGAAAATAAATATATTATATTTCAATAGTGTTAAGTATAAGGGAATAACATAATATCATGAAAAGGAAATAATTTTAAATATTTTAAAATGCCTTTTCTGAAATCCCACATCATTAAAAGTATAAAAAACATTATTTTAAAATGAATAAAGGGGAATATAAATATCTTGGGTGATAAATCCAATTTTAATTTCAACTATTAAAATGATAACATTAGGGTGAAGTAAAAAACATGGATATTGAGGAAAATTCATTTAAAGAAAAATAAGTTATTCCTAACAAAACTAAATTTCCATAAAACAATAAATTCATCAATGAAAAATAATTTAGTATGAAACGTGATTTATTTTAAAAATATAGTGGAAAAAATATATAATCATCATAATTTATAATAAATAATTCTTTAAATATTAGAGCTAAATAAGTGTTTTTATGACCCTGAGGAAAATATTTGAGTCCTGAAAACCCTTTACGATAATTCATGACTTACACCAAAGAATGTGAATTTAATGTATAAAGAAAATAAAAAATTAATCACTTATTTAAAATTATTAATAATTATGACCATTTATAAACATAATTTATAATCATTTATTAAAAATATATTAGTTCTTATTTTTTATTTTCATCAATGGATATTATAATCTTCAACAGTTTGTTTAGTACTAGTTTCATAGTGGTAGTGTAAATTATTAATTATTGATTTATATTTAATAAATTTTAGATCATTATATGTAAAATAATAAAAGATTCATGATAGTTTAGAAATTTATATTATCAATATATGATATTTTTAGTTATTTTTATTATTGATGAAATTGGAGAAAAACATGCTTTGGAGAATTTTAATTAATGAATGATTATATATAAATTATTGAGTTTAATATTAATGTATCAATTTAAAAATAGAAATAAAAACATTATTTACATATTTATATCTTATATTATTAGTAATTATGTTCTCTTAGTCATCCATGATATTATTTTATTAGATTTTTTAAGTAGGTGGTTAGACCGACCCAAACATGGAAAAACCATAAATAATAAATGATTATAAAGTTATTCAGTTGTGATGTTACTAATAAATATAAATAAATAAATATTTTTTTGTTTTATTAAATTAATATATTAGAATTTATTATTATTATAAGATTAGTTAATAGATATTCAACGATAATGTAGTATGAATAAAATGTTTTTTTCTTTAGGTATGCTCGTTTTAGATGGTTGAAGTTATAAAGATCATAATTTTCTCATATCATTAATAGATTCTCCAATTTATTTTACTATAAAATTAATAATTTCATAAACATAAAATTTATACCTTAAACCCATTCTTGAGACTATCCATTAAATATGTTTATGAAAAAATTGAACATACCATTCCATGAAGATAGTAGTCCGCACATACGCATGGATGATAATTTCATTTTCCATAGAATGAGTGCAATGTAATATAATGACCTAGGATTATATACATAAATTTTAAATATTTATATATGAACATTCAATACATTTTACAAATTCACACCCAAGGACCATATATGTTTAGTATCATTGGAGACTAGATACGTAATCTTTTTATTTAATGAAATATTTTCAACATCTCCTATAAATATCTCCTTATTTAGCACTCATTATAGACATATCGTAATTTAATCCCATCTTCCTAACACGGGGAAAGGAAACATATGAACGGGTGAGAAAATATGATCATTAAGGGTAAATAAAGGTGATATAAACAAATCATGAGAATAATTTTTTGATAACATGATAATTAAATTTGAATACCATACCTGGAATAAAATATATCATAAACAAAGTCATGGAAAAAATATTGGTAGTTCATAAGACATGAATCATAAGGTATCGAAGAAATTGATCCATGAGAAGTTAAAATTGTAATAAGACATGGAGTTGTGGTATACACATAAACATATCAAATCATTCCCCTAATAGTAAAGGATCATGTACAAGGCTATCCTAGTGGACATGTTTCACTCCCTAAACCATTATAGTAGTCAATTTTCACTCCCAAGACTATCATAGTGGATAAATCCCCTTACTGAACTAGTTTTACTACCCAATCAAGTCCTATTTATCCAATGACATATCAATATTTACCCAATTTATTAGATGTAGATATAGGTCGCACCCATCCTTTGTTATAATGTTACCATCATCTTTTTTTAATATAACTTTCACCCTTGATTATAACACAACTAACTTCCTTGATTATAAGATAACTAATGTACTTGGTTTATAACGTAACAGCCCATAAAATAATGAAAACCATATATAGATGTGTCCCTTAAGATCATAAAACATTAATAATTCAAGAACCCTTTAAAATAAATGGGGTTCAAATACATTTAACCACAACATAACCCATGTAAAAGTAATGGGTTTCCAAAACACCATCATTTCATCATGGTATAACCCATGGAAAAGGAATGATTTTTATAAAAACCTTTTCATAATAAATATAAACCATCCAAATAAATACTGAGGATGGTATCCTTTGATCATATACCTATTAATGGTTAAGTCGAATCAAATTATTTCATCTGAGAAGGAAAATTATTTTTAAAGGTCATTTGGGACATTTCTTGAGAAAAATTAACATTTCAATTTGATAATATGTTTTTCAAAAATAAAAGTTCATAAAAACTATGAGAATCATTTCCTTTGAAAATAATATTTTATAATTATAAATTAATATTTAAAAATTTTATTTTTCATTATGGTGGAAAATAGAGTTCATGTAATATATGTTAAAACATATATTCCTTTCCTATTTTCAGTAAAAATTTAAAATGTACTTCATTTAAAAAATGAAATTAATATTATTTTAAAAATATTTTTTAAAAGTAAAACATGTGTAAAATTTATTTAATAAATCATTTTATATTAGTAAAAAATTTCATTAACAAATTTTTATAAAGCAAGGATGTGTAAGAAAAAGTATCTTTGACCAAAGAGATAAATACATCTGGTTTTACTTAAGAACATTATTCTTGGATATTGAGTACATAAAGAGTGTAAAATGAATGAAAAATGTGGAATTTCATGAAATAACTAGAGGAGAATAAAATTAATGTGTTCATTTAGAGATAAATCATAATATTTTATCACCAGAAACATAATTATAAACAATCTTAATAAACAATTATATTGTAAGCTACAACCTTTACCACTTCAATACCTCTTTGAATATATAAAATTGATGAATGAAAGAAAATTATATGGATATCAATATACAATAATTTAATGAGAATAATAATAAAATATATTCATGTAAAGTATATACACCACACAAAATAGACAAGTTCCGAATATGTCATGTTCCCCTTGAAAATAAAAGTGAGACGAATATCCCCTTTCTTAAGTTTCAGTTTATTTTTTACACATTCAAAACATCTATGTAAAAAATATATTTTTATCACACACACACACACAAATATATATATATATATATTATAACAACAATAATATATTTCATATCATATTTTATTTATTTATGACATTTTATTACTTGTTTATTAACAATTCAATGTTAATAACACATTTCAGTTAATAACTTGTTCGTTTTAATGTATATTTTGGTTATATATTTTTAGTCCTTTTACTATGATCATGGTTATATAATATCCATAATTTTAACCATTATATATATATAATATATATTCATTATATGTGCATTTATATTAATCTATAAAATTAATTGATTGAAAATGAATTACACTGTTCATGTAGATGGTAGGTCGCCCATACACAAGAACACTGTTTCCATTTCCTCAATGTATAAAAACAAGAATGGTAAATAATATGTACAATTTAACGAATAATTTTTATTTTTTATATATAAAATATATTCACTAAATCTATTATTATTACCATCCATTCCAAAATAAAATGAAAAAACATATCACATCGCTTCATGGTGGGGGTGTTCCACACATACACATGAGCAATGTTATCATTTTTTAAATGGTTGAAAGAAAAGAAGTTATATTTAATATCATAATTCTATAAGTTTTTTGGAAATAAATATAACATATATAATTTAAATACATTATTATATCTATCCATGAAAGGCATTGATGGAAAATGAATTATATTGGTTTGTGAGTTGGTATTACTCCTTACACACAATCAATTGTTCCATTTCCAATTTGATAGAAGAGTATATAAATGTAGGTTATTACATTAACATAATAACATTTAAATATATGGGATATACTTGTGTTATTATTTTAGTATAGTTTAATAATATTATAATGGGGTTGAAGAAGAAATAAAATAGTAGTGCTCGGTTATGAACGATACCTCTTCTTCAGACAACCTCCTTAGGTTAGCAACAAAAGCCTTATTAAGATGGTTTTATAGTTAAAATAAGGCCTATATAATGTGGGTATGGAATTAAGGAATTTATTTAAGTAGGTATTATCTAAACCAATGTTTTTTGGAAGTGTCAAAAGGAGAAGATAGGGGTGTCCCTTTTATAAATGGGGGAGATGACACACTAGGAATCATTGAAAAAAAGGTGTAACCATGTTATAAACAAGTAATAAGGATATATAATGGATAATTGTCCAATATTATAAGATATAAAGACTAAATATTTCCATTAAATAGAAATTTTATAATTATCTAAGTCATTTTAACACTTATATTTTTAGTTTAACCCCTAGTAAACCAACTTGAACGTTAACTTCGGTAATTAATTTTTATTGTTTTTACTGTTAATTTTGACCAAAGAATAAGTTTTCCTTATTATATAATATTAAATATGATTATTTTAAATATTTAATCCATTTTTTCAAATTCCATTCATATAATTAAAAAATTTTAATTTAAAATTAAACCTACTGCCCCGATGAAAAAATGATTTTTCAAATAGAAATTTTTTATAAGTATAGAAAGGTTTAATATAAAAACTCAACATGAATTTCATTAAAATTAACTAAATTGGTTTAATAAAAACATAATTGATATAATTATATTTTTAAAACATTTCTAAACAATACGGCAGTTTTAATTTTCTTAAAACAAAAATTCGATTTTTAATAAAAATCGGTATTTTTTACTATTCACCAAAAAAATAATCATTTTATAAAATTATAAAAAAAGTTCATCATAATCTTATTTTAATAGTCCCATTTCAATAATGAAGTTATTTTTAAAAATAAATACTCTAAAATTTTAAAGATAAATTTTATTATTTATTCACAAAATGAAATAAAAATATTTTTCTTAGAAACATTATTTTTAAAGCATGTAAAGAGTTTAATATATATTAAGTATTTATTTATACATATATTTTCTTTATAAAATACATTTATAATTATTTTTTAAAATTATTTTTAATCTTATTCACATAGAATAATTTAATATCTATTTTATAACAATCACTTTAAAATAATAATATTAATAGTATATCATAGTTTTATAAAACCCGGTGTTGCATCCAATATAAGATATCAAAGAATAAAATTTATTTTTAAAAATATTTGGAAAAAATAGAGGAGTTACATTCTACCACCTTAAAGTTAATTTTACCCTCAAAATCATTCATATTGATACAAAAAATGAGGATAATTATGCATCATAATATCCTTAGGTTCCCATATATATTTTTCAAGTTAGTGGTTTAACCATAAAACCCCAACCAGGTGAGTGGTATTGTTTTATAGAACTTTTTATCTATGATCCAGAATCTCCATAGGTGTTTCTTCTTTGTAAATATCCTGATAAAGTGGTATGAACTCTGATTTCACTCGTAAGATCCTAACCCTAATATAAGGTATGTCATGGAATGTATTTTTGGTTTATGGATTTTTTGAGTCGCTAGGAGAGGCCTTTGGGGGTCTGGGGGGGGGGGGGTTCAGACATGAATAATATGGAAACTGGGACATACTATGATGAGAGAATGATTTTAACATGGTTAGTATTCACTATGATTCATAACCATGTGGCATGTACAAGGGGTGTGTATGGTTAGGTAAGCCATGAAGATTGTCCCATGAGATTGTATGGATTGAGATTCCTTCGGACATTGGAAAATTCACAACCACCGCATGGTTTTTTAAATCATACGTGTGTCTAGGAAAACCATGTAACTCAGTTTCCTCTTGGACAGAGGTAACATCACAGTTAGTGCATGGTTTGGAAACCTGTATGCCACATTAAAAGTTTACTTTTAACATTTTTCCCTCAAGAACATAATTGTTTCCCCACAAATTTTTCCCTCATTAAATCCCTTAAAGGTAGGGTGATGAACCAAAAACCTCGCCCTCCACTATGGGTGATTCTCACACAATTATTAGGTTGTTAGAGTGATGTTTAGTGAGAATAAAATCTTTGGGTAAGTATTTAACTCCATTTACATCAATTTTTTTGAAGAGTCATTGTTGATGGTTTCTTATACTTTTAAATATCTAAACCTATAATTTTTAGGGTGTTCTTTGAATTAGTGTTTTAGGCCATTATATCTCAAATCAGGGGTCAATATTAGATGAGCAGGTGTTGATAAACATGTGGTAGGTGGACTTATTGATTTTTTTCATAGACATGATGTTATAAATACATATGTATTTGTGCCATTACATTTTCCTTATGTGTTTTAATGTAATTTGATAAGGAAAGTAATTTGGGCCTTATATTAAGGTATGTGACCCTTTACTAGCCATGGAAGGTTTTTTGATGATGTGAGACCAAACCTAGGGCTAATCATGTGATATATTAAACCCTTGAAATGGTAAAATGAGTTGGTAAATGTTGAGTTAGGTAAATTATGAGAGTGAATGGTAAAGAGTTGTTACTTAACAAATTGGAATGGTTAATGGGATAATTTAAATTTTTATATGTTAGATTTTGTGAAATTACCTAGAGGATTTGAAATGGTTTAAATGTTGTGTTTTAAAATTATGATCTTGTTATGGTTTTCATTGAAAGTAAATGAGGTTTTGAAAAGGGGTAATATTTTCAAAGGATGTGTCAACCTCAAGGTGATTTTACAAGGTGTTTCTTATTAGTTTTAAAATATGGATTGATATAGGGGGTTCCCTTTTTTTAAAATTATTTAATGGCTATATTTAATGGATATAAATGTAATTGAATGTCACGGGGAATGTTTTTTTTCAAGAGGAATACATATCTTTTAAAGGAGGGATTATCGATGATTTTAAAAATGTATTTGGTTTGGGTGTTTTATTCCATAAGAAATGGATTGGGTTTAATTTATTCCATTATTTGGATTTAAGATTCCATTAAGAACTTTTTAATTTAAAATATATATGAGTAAATTTGATAAATGGTTTAAAAATCATGTACATGTTGTAAGTAGTATGGGTGGGGTATTGGACCAAGTATGTACTCCAATTGGTTTGTCTTGACCGATGCTCTAGGCCCCAAAAATCTATTGATCAAGTTAGGATGTAATACTAAGGATATATTCATCTAAAATATGGACCCAGCCTCCTAATTTTGGTTAGGCTAGACTAATGATCTAATCCTCAATAACGCATTGTTTAGGTTAGGATTTCAGACTGAGGATCTATGATCCTAACATATGGACATGACTTTACTTTCGAACCAAGACTTCAAGTTAAGTTGATAATTTTTTTGATAAGTGAAATCACCTTTTTGACAAGAAGTATGAAACCCCCTTATGTTATGGATTAGGATCCTGCCATGGATGGAGTGGGATAGGTTGTATGGACAGAATAATTGAAATTTAAGGATAGAATGATTAATTACTAATTGTTTAATTGTTAAACATGATTCTTTTTTCCCTATGTATTTATTTCTCCTTGATTATCTACATACACTATTGTATAGACTAGATATTTCATTAGAAACTGTTGGTGGTGGCCTGTTGAGTTATATTCACACCCTGCTCTGGTCTCCATGGTACATGAATACTTGAGCATATGATACTTTGTTTTTTATAGGTTTTGGATAAGGACATGGTGCATGGTTTGTGCATGGAATTATGGGTTGGAGCATGGGACGCTCGACATAGGTTCAGACTCGAGGCCATTTGGGAACTTTTATAGATTTGGTATCATATTCCTTGTTTGTGTGACATCCTGACATGTATTGTATTCATCATATTATTATAGATTTTTTTATTTAGTGACTTTTTTATTCTTTATATATGTTTTCTATACATTATTCCTTCTGGTTATTTCATCTGTTGATGTTACTTATGTTTTGGATTGACTTTGATAAGTTGGTATAGTCTCCTGATGTTTGCTTTTACACTAGCACTTCTTATCGACAACCTCTGACATATAGGGAGGCACACCTTAGGTTATATGGTGACCAAGAATGGGGAATTGGTCATACTGGAACCTAGGTCAGGAATTAACAATTTGTATCATATTGGTTGTCTTTTGTCTTACTATTTGGGGGGAATGGTGGATAAGATATTAAGATCTTGTCGGGGATTGGTACTGATCCCATTATTGGGTTCCTATATCCCCACTTATGAGGGTAAACTAATTTTTTCAAGAGTGATAATTGATGGTGTGTTTGGAACTTTTAATGTTGAATGATAATTCTAATTCAAGTGGTACACTTGGATGTGATATTATTGATTTATATGCTTTTACCACATGGACCAATATGGATAGAGAGGGTGTGTGGGTCTATGCATCATGTTAGCTGCATAGGATTGGTAGGTCATCCATATGTTTCCTATAATTGGTAGTTCCTTGGTATTCATATTCTATTATTTTTCTTTTATGATTGTGTTTTATTCCTATCAGACTCCTCATGAAATTACCATTAATAAAAATGTTTTGAAAATTTAATTTTGATAATGATTTTATTTTTGAAAATATAGGTTACTAAAAAGTTTTCTAAAAATTTAAATCCTTTGGTTCTCAAAATGGAATGTTTTGAAAAGCGAATCATTATGTTTTAAATGGTAAAGTCTAATAAATAAGGAAAAGTGAAACGATGGATCATTTAGAGACACTGGAAATTGGTATCCCTTATGTTATTTAATTGGTCCTTTGCATGGGTCGTTTAGGTAGTGAGAGTTAACTAGTTTGAGACCTTTGTTATGTGTTAAGTTGACTTGTTGGGTTTGATGTGTGGCTAAAGGTATTTTTTTATACCTTCAATAGGACTATGACATTGGGGTATTGAGATATTGTTAAAAAATGTGGATGTGTTAACCCTTGTGGGTTTTGATCATGTGGGATTGTGTATTGATGCTTGAAATGGGTGTCTTGGTTAGTGATGTCTTTCATAGTGGTTGTGTTGTTTTGGGTGTGGAACATATAGTGAATAAACTCTTAGGGAATTAGATGTGGGTTGTTTCTTACCAGGGAAAAGTGTGCTTCCCATGAGTATTCACTTATTTGTGGTTTGACTTGTATGGATTATAGGGAGAGAAAATGTCCTCTTATAGATATCAAACCGTTTTATGGAGTTGATATTGTTTCATCTTCAAGTATGACCAGTAAAAGAGGTCAGTCGGGTTATCAGTGCTTTGGGTGTGTGAGGAATATGTAATGTTTTTAAGTTTTTGTTAGTTACACATAAAAGGGTTGTCTAGTGTGGATTTGGACTAGATTCATAAGTTGGAAAGTGAATGGTTTTGGATATGTGAATTGATTTTTGGTCATGTGTTATTGGTTTTTGTAAATTGAGGGTAACCTTAATGAAATTTAGCCCAGTGATGCAGGTGTCGTGGAATGTGAAGCACGGGTGGGTTCTTTAGAGATGGAATTAATGCATGGTGGGTGCCATAAAATTTTTGTAAAGTGAATGGTTGTGTCTTGGTTTATTTATTAGAAATATTCTTAAGCTCCTGTGATTGTTTATAAGGTCAGTTTCGAAATATGTAGGGTCATACGTGTGTCTTACCCATCTGTTTTAACGAGGATAAATTAAGGACTCAATGTTAAATTTGGGTAGGCAAGAAAAGGGTGACCAAAACATGGATAAACTAATTGTTATTAAAGTGACACCTAGGGTAATGGGCAGTCAGGTGGTTGATCTTTTTAATGTGAATGTTTTCATAATTGGAAGGGAATGTTGAAAATTTCTTGAGTCTTATGAGGAAGATAGACCAGGTGTCATGGTTTGATGTGTAAGTGGGAATTCTCAATTAGCTCTAGCGATGTATGTTTCTCAGAGTCTAGATTTTTTTAGTGATTATTTTAAATAAATTGAATGTCTTAAAGTTTTCTAATGAGGTTTAGAAGTGGAATATGTTTTAGTGATTCACAATTCCATTTGAGAAATGTGAATAGCTAGCTCAGGCGTAAGCACCTATCATTTTCTATGATGACAAGTGGGAAATTCTTGTTATGAGGGAGAGAGTATGGTCATGGGATTTGTGTAATGGATCATTATGCTTATGTAATGAGTCACAAGGTTCATGTTGGAAGAAATCAAGTGTTTTTTTGTTGGTAGTTCCAAAGGAATCATTGGTTCATGACTGCTTAGTAGAAGGTCGTGCAGTGGTGGTGAGTTTTTATTGGAATCCCTCTTTAGTTTTGCTGGGTTTATGTTGATAATTAATGTGAAAAAAGATTAATCTCAATTCTTTATAATGTATTAAGGTTTCCCCATGGTTGTAGGTGACACCAATCACGAATCAGTTGTGGTGGTGTTCGTCAATGACATATTGGGGTACTTTTAGACTATAGATGATCATGCCCAATATCATGACATCATTCTCTTTACAAAAAAAATATAATTGGATAAACCCCAAGACACATAAGGTTTTATTTTGATGATATAAAGTTCATCTTAAAGTTTTCACCCTTATATCATGTTAAAATATAAGTCGTGTGGTGGGTAGTGCACTACTGGACATCTCTGAATGGGATTCATGTGGTGGTTTTCATGCCAGAGAATGAAAAACGTTCCATTATTAGAATCTAGGGATGAGTGATTTTTAGAGTTTTTTTCCACTCAAGTGGGGGAGATATGTTCACACCCTATTTTTTAAGCTTCAAAATGATGGGATCATGAGTCATGGTTGTTGAAATTGGTTGGGTGAGGTGGCAACAACAATCCTCTCAAGGTGGGGAAGTATGTTAGTCTTAGATGTGTGGGTCAGAAAGTGGGTTGGATGTGGTGGCATTAGGACACCAATGAGACACCTATGATGTTCATGATTTGGTTTCTCGAGGAAGACTAGGTGGGCCTTGGATGTGGGGGTTGAACGATCTAAATGTTGGCTTCAGGTGTAAGAACCTGGATTTTCACTCTGGCATGGATCCTTTAAATTTAAGTCTAAATATTTACTTTGGTCCTAATGTGGAAGTCTAATGAGTTATAAAAGGTCTCAGGTGGGTCTGGGGCTAGTTCAGAGCCAGAAACACACCTTTTGGGGGAAATTATCCAAGTTTCATGATTGGTGCATGGTTGGGGCATGGTTTTCCTAACCATGTAGATGGTGTTTTTTTAGAAAGAGCCACCTTGTATGGTTGGTGCATGGTCATAAAACCTAATCATAAAAGTTCCCCTTATGCTTAGATAACCATGTTCAATTTGTGCATGATTTTCAAAACCGTCCAGAAAAACCATTCACAAGCTATTTTTTTGGGTAAAATGCCAAATTTTCCTTTAATGATCTATTAAGCCACCTCTTCCTCCCTAATCCGAGAACTAGTAGGATAAACCCTTTTCCTCTCTTTTTAGATCGTTTTGAAGATCTAGGGTAATAATAAAGATATATCCTTCACCTAAGATTTGTTTTATATCATGTTCACCATGTTTGGTGCACAATAGTAAGTACTCGATTCTGTTTAAGCCTTTACTCTTCTCTCTTGATCTCAACCATGATATCAGGGTATGAGTGTTTTTCTATTTTTATTAGATCTACACTAATCCAAGACAAATAAAGGGATATTACCGAAGTCTTAGGATCATACAACCCTAAGGTGGGTGGTCTATAACTCATCCCTCAAGTTCATTGATTTTTGGATTTATTATGTGGGGCCCACGAATTTCATCGGGTGTCATTCATTGAATATACGTGCCATGATTAAACTCATTATAACCATATAGATATTGTCTTTCTATATATGTGATTAATTATTGTTGGTTATGACCACAACATCATCCTTTCCATGTCTAAGGTTATTTCATAATTGTTGTTTAGAGTTTTGACAAGTTTATACCACCATTCGGGTGTGCCTTGGATTGGCCACTCTAATGGTATGCTTTTATATTTTAAATGAATAATTTTTTTTTGAATTGAATAATTGAAAGTACCATGTATTCTCACTACTTGATCAACCTATGGTAAATGATATAAGTTGACAATGAAATGTGAAATGTGAAATAGAAAGTATACAAAAGATATGACTTGGCCTTAAATGTATATAGATAGTAGGTTGTATATCTATATCACCCATTACCACATTAATGGAATGTAGCGGAATGAACATTGAATATGGAATATTATTTAAATGGATTAAATGAATGGTTTCATGCTACTTGGAATTGTCACGCTAATGAAAGGTCGGGCTTGAAATAAATAGACTTATTGATTAATTATGACTAGATTAAAAGGTTGCATGCTACATGAACTTATCATACTAATGAAAGGAAAGGCTTGAACCAATGGTTGCATGATACTTGATTTTATCAAAATATTGAAATTCAAGGCTTGAACTAAAATTAAAATTACATGATTTTGTAATCAAATATGAATGGCCTCAATCGAGCTTGTCTTGGATTCTGATAGAATAATGTCATGAGAAATCATGAACTCCATTCTAATTCAAGGATATACTTGCTTAGGTTGATACCCACCTAGATCCCAATCATTGTATGTTCATGTATTCCTAGAATTACATTTTAAGATCCCTCCATATCATTACAGGATGCCTTTGATACACTCCTTCAATCCTGCATTGACATGTAGGGGAAATGGTTAAATCCCATAGGGTCATGTCTCTCCTTATCCCTATTTTACCTTAGACGATCACTGATTCTCGCTCAAATTTACCCAAGAGAAGAAGGTAAGACTGTCCTTGTAGTTTAGCTTGGGTTATCGAATCCACAGAGACCTAAGAAGAAACCTATAGACACGTACATTCTATGGACTGTTTTTGGCTATGAAGTGGCCAACTTGGATTGATTTTGGATGGGTTTTAAAGATATCCAATATATTTAAGTGAATTCAATTTAAAAGAATGAGTTGATCCTAGGTTATCACTCGGGGTGGATTGGACGTATTTCCTTTTCAATGATTTCAATTTCTTAAATTTGAGATGGGTTCATTTAAGGAGATAAACAACATCACCACTTACTGGTTTAATGCCTACACCCTTTAATACTAATAACCTATACACTTGAAGGATCAAACTTTTGATCACTTCAAGGTAAAGGTTCATATTAGTACTTGAAGTGTGTTGCCTTAAATTCAACAAGGACGATGGAGTTTAAAAATCATCAAATAAAAATCCCAATTAAAGAAGTGATTATACATTAATTAGGTGATAAATAACATCCAATCCAGCCCCTTTCTACTCCCTTGGATCAACCCATAAGTCGGTTAGCCCTCCATTGATCCCATGGTTTCAATGGAAGCGGAAAGTAGACTCATGAGGGAGGAAATGGAGAAGTAAAGAAAACAACAAAAATAAAATGATCACTCCACCGTTGTGTGAATAATTTCACAAAGGTTGGTATGAATAAATTCACACCTTGATCCAACGGTATCAGAGTGATATTAAGAACAACAGAATAAGAGTATAATAAAAACTTTTAATAAGAAACTAAAGTGAATTCAATAACTTACATGTGAAAGACAAAATTGAGGCAACAAAAATGCAGCATAACATTACAATTGAACAAAGCATCCAAGATATTTAACTCCGTCACCACCACTACCTTAAATTGGAATTTTGGGATCCTTGGGTCGAGCCTACAACAGTAAAAATAATCTCAATTAATTTTGGAAGGCCATAGGTGGTGGAAAGCTTGTGGAATTTGAACTTTTCCACATTTGACCCGAGGTGGCAGCCAGTTTTCCTTCACCGAACAGACGCATCTGTAAGACCTTCTAGACGGCCAAATCAGAGTGGGACATAGAAGAAGCAAATGGAGAGGCCGATGTCTTCTAACCGTCTGTAAAATTGGTGCCGATATGGAGGTGTGGATTTCGAGATATGATCAAATTAGTGGGCTGTTTTTCTGGGCCGCAGAATCTGGCCCAGAATTTTATCTCTAACTCGGGCCGCCTAAATTAACAATATGGAGGCCCAATTAGCATTACCTCCTGAAGAGTGATTTGTTCCTATACATTTATTATAGCATCCCACGAAATTGGGGATTAATTGGGCTTGTATTTTGGGCCCCAAAGTCTCATTAGTGGGATGATGTCCAATCTGACTTCTCCAGAATTGCTTCCTTTCATTTCCAAATATCTCCATCATCCTCCATAAATTCTCTACTGATCCCTAAATCAAACATGTTCATATTTAAGTGTAGATCAATTTAAAAAAATATAAAATTAAAATATGTATAATTCAATTCCTTAAAATAAGATGAATCATTGGGTACTTTAAATGTTGTTCAAAAATGTACCACATAATAGTGAATTTTAAGAAGGTATTACAATCATAATGTGAAATGATGTTCAAAGTGTAAAATGCACTAAAATGGTATTTATGAATAACAAAGAACATGAATATTATGTATATTAACAATGAATATCAGCCTCATTTAGTGGCTAATCACACCCCCCAACTTGAGTTTTGCTAGTCCCGAGCAAAATATATCTCAACAATATGAAATTTGAATTCCCTTTTCTAAAAACATTTTAATACACAATGATCACCGAAAAACCTTATACCAAACAATCATGAAACCCATCAAAATATTTTAATAAAAGATATTTTCATAAGGAGATCCCAATCCCAAGCCCATTCCTTTGATCAAATTCATCATCATACTTCATCCAAATCAATTAGGTGTAATGATGTGTTGTGAATCACAATAGATATGGGGGTTCATTTTCATTCAAGGGGAAATCATGGAAGTGCTAGGTGGAATCACATTTAATCCTAATATGAGTATTCTTCATCTTTTTTTTTTGTTTTTCTTTTTTGCAATATTGTTATAGTAATTGAGATTGCAGTTAATCAAATTAACCCATGTAGCAAGACTTTGCCGATGACTCCCAGACTCAAAGGCCTTAGGGCACCAAGTGAAGCCCACATACTCGGGCATCGTCTCGAGTTAACTTAATAAAAAACAAAGTCATATTACCATAAATAGAGATATATTGAAAAACTCAGGGCTAGACAACTCTGGAGTCACGATCCCCAAGTGTCGAAAGCCTCGCATTTTATCAATCCATTTCTCTACACGCAAATTTTTATTTTTATTTTTCTATTTTTTTTATTTTTTAATAATTTTTTTTAGTTTTTTTTGAATACTCATATTATTCATAAAAATAAAACCATCCTATGCTATTTATTATGGGACCCCAAAAATTCAAATTAGTACCCCACAGTCTAGAGGACGTGCATTGTGGCATTTTTTTGTTTGGATGAAAATATAAACGATGAAATATCACATTGGACAGCCACACTTTCCAAAATCTATGCTCATGAAATTATACAAGGATTAAAATCAGAATTAGGGTATGCTAAATTATTTTACATTCAGTTTCAAAGTGTGCAATGCGTATTACCATGTTCAAAGTTAAAGGAATCTTTCCTTCCATTTAATTATTTTTTCAAATCATTCATTTTTTTTTGACACAAAAGCATTTCTTTATTTTATCTCCCCCCCAAATTAAAATAACATTGTCCCCAGTGTTTAAATAAAAGAAAATTTAGAAGGGTGTAGAGGTAGAGAATGAATGTTCAAAAAGGAAATTGAAAATGAGGATCATGGAATAAAGTCACCTGGTGGTTGAAGTTGAAATTCTTGTTGCTCCAAATTAGTCCTTTGATCTCTTGGGGGATGTAGGCACCTCCTTGATTGAACATGTATCACCCAAAATAGTACCTAGACAAAAAGAAGAACAAACCAGACAAAACAAACAACACAACGACTTATTTAATTCCAAGTATCATCATTTTTATGGTTTTTCCTTTTTTTATTTATTTTTTAAATCAAACTAATGATACATTGTCTTATTTTTAATTTTCTGGGTAAGGTATTACTCAGGGATCACACCGCGTGACACAGATGAATACGATGCTCCCCTTTCATACCCATCCATACTCATAATAGAAGAACAGGTCAATAGTCCTTTTTTTAAATGTGAAAATGATTAATTAATCCTATTTTAAATATAAAGTTTATTAACACAAAAAAATGGTAGGAAACTTGAAAACCATGGGTTGCCTCCCATTCAGCGCTTTGTTTAACGTCGTTATCCCGACATGGACCCTAAATCTATCAACTTTTTCCTTTTTCATAGGTCGGATCAATTAACTCAACCTCTATTTCCTGTTTATTGAATGATTCAATGAATGGTTTTAACCTTTGACCATTGACCTTGAAAATGTAACCACTTGTGGGATCTTGAATCTCTACTGCCCCATGGGGGAATAAATGATGCACTATGAAAGGTCCTGACCATCTAGACCTTAACTTTCCCATATGTAAATGAAGTTTTTAACTATACAAGAGCACAAGTTTTCCCAGTTCAAAATGTTTGACCTTGATATTCCTAGATTGGTAGGCTTGAACTCTCTCTTTATTGATCCTTGAATTTTCATAAGCCTCCATCCTTAGTTCCTCCAGTTCATTGAGATCTAATTTCCTTTTTGTTCCGGCCAATGAGAGGTCATAATCCATTTTCTTAATTTCCCAAAAGGCCTTATGTTCAATATCCACTGGCAAATGGCATGCTTTACCATAAACCAACCTATATGGGGAAATTCCTAAAATGGTTTTATATGTGGTTCTATAGGCCCAAAGAGCATCTAAGAGTTTCTCAGACCAATCTTTCCTAGAGGGGTTGATAGTTTTTTCAATAATTTGATTAATCTCCCTATTCGCTAACTCAGCTTGACCATTGGTTTGAGGATGGTATGAAGTGGACACTTTATAAGAAATACCATACTTAGACATGAGTTAAGCGAATGGGTGGTTGCAGAAATGGGTTCCTCGATCACTGATTATAGCCCTCGGAATTCCAAATCTTAAAAATATGTTCTCTTTTAGAAATCGAATCACAACTTGATGATCATTGGACTTAGTGGGAATGGCCTCAACCCATTTTGAGACATAATCAACAGCTAAGAGTATGTAGAGGTATCCCCGAGAGTTTGGGAAGGGGCCCATGAAATCAATTCCCCAACAGTCAAATATTTCAACCCCTAAGATGGGAGTGTGTGGCATTTGATTCATTTTTATGATGGACCCTACTTGTTGACACCTAGTACAGCTTTGACAAAATGTGTAGGAGTCCCTTGAGAGGGTGGGCCAGAAGAGACCACACTGAATAATCTTAGCAGATGTTTTCTTAGAGGAAAAGTGACCTCCACATGCCTCACTATGACAGAATTTAAGGATGGACTCTTGTTCAGATTCTGGAACACACCTCCTAATGACTTGATCAGGGTAGAACTTATAGAGGTATGGATCATCAAACACATAGTGTCTAACATCAGAAAGGAATTTCCTTCGAGCTTGAGTCCCTAAGAATTTTGGAATGACTCCTGTCACTAAGAAATTGGCTTTGTCGGCATACCAAGGGCAGTCACTCACAGAGTATAGGTGTTCATCAGGAAACGAATCAGACAAAGAAAGGTGATTTGAATTGTCTTTGAATTCCATCCTAGAGAGGTGATCAGCTACAACATTATCAACTCCCTTTTTATCCTTGATTGTGAGGTCAAATTGTTGTAAGAGAAGGACCCACCTAATCAGTCTAGCATTAGCATCTTGTTTTTGGAAGAGGTATTTTAGTGTAGAATGGTCAGTGAACACAGTGATGGGTGATCCTAAGAGGTAGGACCTAAATTTCTCTAAGGAAAACACAATAGCAAGTAACTCCTTTTCAGTGGTGGTGTAGTTGATTTGGGCATCATTTATGGATTTTCTTGCATAAGAAATGACATAAGGAGTTTTATCACAACGTTGTCCTAACACAGCTCCAACAGCAAAGTCACTGGCATCACACATAAGTTCAAAAGGAAGGTTCCAATTTGGAGATTTCATAATGGGAGGAGAGGTGAGAGAGGATTTGAGGGTTGAGAATGAACCCTCATAGCTTTCTGTCCAAACAAATGGAGCATCCTTTACTTGGAGAGCACAAAGGGGATGGGATATTGATCTAAAGTCCTTGATGAATCTTCTATAGAAACCAGCATGTCCTAAGAAAGACCTCACATCCTTGACAGTTTTGGGTGATGGAAGGTGAAGAATGATGTCAACCTTTTCTTTATCAACTTCAATCCCCCTACTCGAGACCAGATGGCCTAAAACTAGTCCCTCTTTAACCATAAAATGGCATTTTTTCCAGTTTAGGACCAGATTCATTTCTTCACATCTTGACAAGACTCTCTCCACATTCTGAAGACATCCCTCAAAAGTATCCTCAAACACAGAGAAGTCATCCATGAATACCTCTAGAAAATCCCCTACCATGTCTGAGAAGATTCCCATCATGCACCGCTGGAAAGTTCCAGGGGCATTGCATAACCCGAAGGGCATGCGTTTGAAGGAAAAGGTACCGAAAGAACATGTGAATGTAGTCTTCCCTTGATCCTCTAGGGAGACCTAAATTTGATTGTACCCCGAGTACCCATCTAAGAAACAGTAGAAGGAATGACCTGCCACTCTCTCAAGGACTTGGTCAATGAATGGTAAGGGGAAATGGTCCTTCTTGGTGAATGAGTTTAGTTGCCTATAGTCAATGCAGACCCTCCATCCACTACTCACCCTTGTTGGAAGAATCTCTCCATCCTCATTGGTTATCACTGTGATTCCAGCCTTTTTTGGAACCACTTGGATTGGGCTCACCCATTCACTCTCAGCTATGGGATATATGATACCAACTTTCAAAAATTTCATAAGTTCTTTCCTTACTACCTCCATGAGATTAGTATTGAGTCGCCGTTGAGGTTGACGACATGGCTTTGAATCAGATTCCAAAACAATCCTATTAGTCCCGATAAGTGGGCTAATCCCAGGAATATCAGAAAGGGTCCAACCAATGGCTTTCTTATGCTTCCTAAGGACATCTAAAATCATCCTCTAATGATTGGATTCAAGAGAAGAATAAATGACAATAGGATGTGTTTGATTTTCCCCTAGGAAGTCATACTTTAGTGCTGTAGGAAGTTCCTTCAATTCAAGATCAGGTTGGTTCAGAATTTCAGCAGAAGATTGGGACATTGGATCAAGATCAATTTATTTTTTTAGTGGTTCAGATAGGATTGATTCCTCACATGTAGAAGTTTCAGCTACTAGATTGGCTTGATCAGATTTAGGGAAGGAATTTGGAGTGGTCTCCATGAAAGTGGTTTCTTGAAAGGTTTCACTGCTTGTTGGACCTAAGACTTCATCATAAGAGAAATTTGAAAATGATTCAAGCCAAGGAGATAAACTTCCTTCATATGAACAAAGTAAATCAATCTCATCCCGACTTAAACATCCATCAAATATTCCTTGATGTTCCATGGATTCATTATCAATTCTTCCTATCATGTTTACATCATGAATGTCCTCGTCATCCCCTATTTGTGAGCTTTCATTATAGATGTTCAAGTCTAGACTCATATTCCCAAAGGTGATGGTCATGTTCCCATTTCGGACTCGGATAACAGAGTTGATTGTTGCATGGAAAGGACGACCAAGGATGATTGGGGTTTGTTCCTTATTTCCTAAATTTGGATGTTTGTCAAGGACAATGAAATCAGCAGGGTAGATGAAGTTTTCAACCTTTACCAGAACGTCCTTTAAAATCCCCTTTGGAACCCTAATGCTACGATCAGCAAGTGAAGTGTGAAAGAAGTGGGTTGGAGTTCTTCTAGGCCTAACTGGCAGTACATAGCATATGGGATGAGATTGACACTAACACCTAGGTCACACAAGGCCTTGACAACTTTGCTCTCTCCTAGTTCAACATTGATGTAAGGGCAATCCAGGTCTTTCAACTTAGGAGGAATGGTCCCTTGAATGGTGGTACTCACATTAGCAGCCAAAAGGACTTGGTTTTTGTGTGAAACTTTTCTTTTAAAAGTGCACAAGTCCTTAAGGTACTTTGAGTAGGAAGGTATGGTTTGGATTGCATCGAGAAGAGGTATGTTCAACTTGACTTGTGAAAATATTTCTCTCAATGTTTCATTTAGTTCAAGCTTGGGTTTCTGCCTCATGCGTTGAGGAAATGGTGCAGGTTGTGGGGTTGTTTGTTGAAGAGTTGTTTCCTTGACAATGTTATCAATTTCCTCAGTTTGATCTTGTGGTTCATTTGAATTTTCATCCAAGTTTGAATCTTCAGGTGGGTTCTGAATTAGTTGTTCAGGTTTCTCAATTGATTTCCCACTTCTTAAAACAGTCACATCCTTTAGTTTTTCATGAGTTGTTTGAGAACAACATGACTCTCCCCATGAAGTTGAGGATGGCACCACCTGAGTAGGCATGGGTGCCTTTCCAGTTTTGATGGTTTGAAGTTCTTGTTATAGGGAAGATACCTCCGAGTTCATCCTCTCCATTTGTTTGCACAATTTTTCTAGTAGGCTTTGTGGAATAGTTTGGGTTGGTGCTTGAGTAGGTTGGTTTATCCCAGGGGGATATTTTGGAGGTGGGATGGTTTGTTGAAAATGGACCGGTGGCTGTTGGAATTGGATAGGTTGGGTTTGGAACTGGTTATGGGTTTGGTAGTTCTGATGGGGGTAAGGATTTTGTCCCTGTGGTTGGCTAGGTTATTAATTATCTTTCCAGCGGAAGCCTGGGTGGTCGTTATACCTTGGGTTGAAGGTGTTTTGGTATTGAGTCTTTTGAATGTTCAAAGCATTTACTTCCGCTGGGGGTCCTCCTAAGAGAACATCCTTGATGGATGGAATGGTTGGGAAGTTGTCTGTCTTATGGTCATGTTTGTCACAAATTGTGCAAATAGGGTCAACAGTTTGGATTTCATGGACTTTCCTAAGGTCTATCTCTTCAACCTTCCTAGAGAGTGCTGCGAGTTTAGCCCTAAGGATTTCCTCTTCTTTAAGTGTATGAATTCCAGTATTTCTTTGTGGATTTTCAGAATAAGGTGAAGTTCGCCATGTTTGGTTTTGTTCAGAAAGTCTTTCTAGATACTCGTAAGCATCATTTGGGGCTTTGTTTTTAAATGTTCCATTACACATCATGTCAATGAATTGTTTGTTCCCCAGACCCAACCCTTCATAGAAAATTCTCATTTGTTCAGGAATAGAAAAACCATGGTGTGGAACCATGTTTAGAGTGTCTTTGAACCTCTCCCATGTTTCATATAATAACTCTCCCTCTTTTTCAAAAAATTTTTTGATACTCTTTTTAAGTGCAATTGTTTTGTGGTGGGGAATGTATTTTTTGTAGAATTATCTTTGTATTTGGTCCCAAGAGTTGATGGATGATGGTCTCAAATTTTTTAGCCAATTTTTAGCTCGATCCTTTAAATAAAAAGGAAAGAGCCTCATCTTAGCTGATTCTAGTTGATTTGGGGGACACATGTTTTTTACAATGTCATTGAACTCCTTAATGTGGAGGTATGGCATCTCGGACTCCATTCCATGGAATGTGGGAAGGTGGTTTAGGAAATGGGGTTTAAATATGTAGTTTGAATCTCATAGGGAATTGTGTATAATGCATGAGGGGGAATTGGTCCAGGAAAGTGTGAGGTAGTCATTCATGGTTTGATCAATTGCATTCCCCAAGTTTGGTGCTGCCTCATTTGGGTTTCCATTTTGGTTCCCACCCGGGTTTATGAGTTGGTTTCTTTGAAGATCTTCCATTGAAATTGGCTCAATTTTGGAATCTAGAGTATTAGGAAGATTGGGATCTAATGGAATGAGTTACCTTGGTGTACTTGACTCCCCAACCCCAGGACTATCCACCCTAACTAGACGGTTTGATTGATCGCGGGTGTAGGAGGACATGCGCCAAAGAAAAAAAAACGAGAAAGGGACAAGATAAGAGAATTTGGATGAGAAAAATAAGAAATGGGGGAGAATAGAATGGGTGTTTAGATGACTTACTTGGGTCCCCAACAACGGTGCCAAAATTTTATTCTCGCTCAAATTCACCCAAGAGAAGAAGGTAAGATGGTCCTTGTAGTTTAGCTTGGGTTATCGAATCCACAGAGACCTAAGAAGAAACCTATACACTTGAAGGATCAATGTTTTGAACACTTCAAGGTAAAGGTTCGTATTAGTACTTGAAGTGTGTGGCCTTAAATTCAACAAGGACGATGGAGTTTAAAAATCATCAAATAAAAATCCCAATTAAAGAAGTGATTATACATTAATTATGTGATAAATAAAATCCAATCCAGCCCCTTGCTACTCCCTTGGATCAACCCATAAGTGGGTTAGCCCTCCATTGATCCCATGGTTTCAATGGAAGCAGAAAGTAGACTCATGAGGGAGGAAATGGAGAAGTAAGGAAAACAACAAAAATAAAATGATCACTCCACCGTTGTGTGAATAATTTCACAAGGTTTGGTATGAATAAATTCACACCTTGATCCAACAGTATCAGAGTGATATTAATAACAACAGAATAAGAGTAGAAGAAGAACTTTTATTAAGAAACTAAAGTGAATTGAACAACTTACATGTGAAAGACAAAATTGAGGCAACAAAAATGCAGCATAACATTAAAATTGAACAAAGCATCCAAGATATTTAATTCCTTCACCACCACTGCCTTAAATAGGAATTTTGGGAGCCTTGGGTCGATCCTACAACAGTACAAAGCATCTCAATTAATTTTGGTAGGCCATAGGTGGTGTAAAGTTTGTGGAATTTGAACTTTTCCACATTTGACCAGAGGTGGCAGCCAGCTTTCCTTCACGGAACAGATGCGTATGGAAGACCTTCTAGACGGAAGAATCAGAGTAGTCCATAGATGAAGAAAATGGATCTCCTGATGTCTTCTAACCTCATGTAATGTTTGGGCCCATTTGGAGTTGTTTATTCCGAGATATGATCAAATAAGTGGGCTGTTGTTCTGGGCCGCAGAATCTGGCCTAGAATTTTATCTCTAACTTGGGCCGCCTAAATTACCAATATGGAGGCCGAATTAGCATTAACTCCTGAAAAGTGATTTGTTCCTATACATGTATTATATCAGGTCACGAAATTTGGGATTAATTGGGCTTGTATGTTGGGCCCCACTGTCTCATTAGTGGGCTGATGTCCAATCTGACTTCTCCAGAATTGCTTCCTTTCATTTCCAAATATCTCCATCATCCTCCATGAATTCTCCACTGATCCCTGAATCAAACATGTTCATATTTTAGTGTAGATAAATTTCCAAAAATATCAAATTAAAATATGTATAATTCAATTTTTTAAAATCATATGAATCATTGGGTACTTTAAATGATGTTCAAAAATGTACCACATAATAGTGCATTTTAAGAAGGTATTACAATCATAATGTGAAATGATGTTCAAAGTGTAAAATGCACTAAAATGGTGTTTATGAATTACAAAGAAAATTAATATTATGTATATTAACAATGAATATTACCCCCATTTAGTGGCTAATCAATCACCTTAGATTTAGTAGGCTTATTATTTTGGAATTCCATGGAATATGATACTTGTATTTCAATATTATAATTCTTCAAGCTATAGTTACTACTGATTTGGTGACCCTTAAGGTATATTTTTCCTTGGTTATTACCATTGAACTTAATTATTAAGTATAATTACTTTTTTTCTTGTCATAACATGGAACCTTCACTATTATTAACATGTGACTTATTTATAAATTGGTAATAGTATTTTAATTGATTGGTTATGTTTGAAACACCAGACGAGGGATGGAGCGAGTAGTTGGGTATTTAGTTACATTATACTACTTTACGTTATATATGCATTCCTACACACTGTTACATTTCCATTACACACTATTAGTCGTGGACCACTAAGATTTATCTCCAACCCTCTCTGGGTGCCTCTTGATACCTGAAGAAGATTACATTGTTACATGTGTTGACAAAGGGAAGCATACAAATTCAAACACTTGATTGCTTGTTGTTTATTAGGGATATTGATACCAGAGGACCGATTTGGAACTCAGGATTCTTCGGATAGTATTTTATTTCCTTTATACTTATTTAGAACATGTTATTCCTACTGTCTTGTATCCATGATTTCTAGTTTTATAGTGACATGGAATATCCTCAATTTTTGAATGTTATTCTAGTTTGTTTCAGTTATTGTTTATGTTGTCTGTATTTTCCATTGTGCCATCTGTTTATTTATATTTCTTCTTCTATTTACCAATGTTTACATTCATCCTTTATACTATACATTGGTAATGAGGTAATATTATCCCCATGGACACACCCTGGGCCCTCGCTACTAGTCTGTAGCCTTTGGCATTTGGGGAGATGCACTTGAGGCCATGTAGTCCACCGAGATCATAGAACACCATTGGCAGCATCTGGGTCTGGGACATCACAATGTGGTATTAGATGAGTTTCCTTTCATCGTTTACTATTTGGAGACTATATATTTGATATTAGTAATTCTTGGGAGTTGGTCATAATCCATTTTTGGTTATCAAAAACCCATGTTCAAGGTAAAAAGCAAGTTGCCTAAAATTATAATTGTTGTTCTACTTTTTCCTATTATAGTTGATATTATATCACTCTTTGGTGACATACATGTTGTGTGGAGTTTTTTATTATAACTTTGATTGAAAATTTTCTTTTATCCTTGGCCTTATGATATAAGGTCAAGGAACATTTTTACATGAATCATTATTGGAACCTATAATTAACATGTCATGCATATTTCCAAGCCATATAAGTGCATTTCACTTCTTTTCATTTCTTGATATTCCTTTGATTAATGAGTGATGTTGTGATAGTCAGCTTATGCTTGTATTACTCTTAGATACAATTGAGCGATTTCATGTCTCAATTCATGAGGTTTAAGGGCCCTCATGGGTTGGGATGAGTAATTTACCTATTTGAGCCATTTTGCTGTAAATAAATGGGTTTCATTTCTGGTGATAGGTGTATGGGAACTAATTCATTTGAAATGGATATCCATTATAATGTGAATCATGAAATGTAAGATTAATTGGTTTTACATACTTATCCTTTCATATCGTGTTTATGAAAGGTAAAAGAGTGAGCCTGGTAATTAAATGTAAAATGAGTGAAACTTATACTTGAGAACTTACCGATACATTGTCTTCTAATCGGGTAGTTAGGGTAGTATTCCTTGGGTAGTTAGTTTTCATAAATTCAACTATTCTAGTGATGCTATCATTCTGCTTAACCTTGTTATGAGGCGTGTGCTTGGAATTTTTAGAACACTTTCACCATGACGTCTTCATGTTGTATGCCGTAAGGGTGGTGAAGACCATTCTCTATACGTGGTGGACCCTGAGCCACTACTCTTACCACTAAGAGTTCCACTTGAGTCACTGCCCACTACACCTAATATGGGAAATTATTCCATTGTTCTTGATAGTTTCTTATGTCTGATGTAATCCATGTATGGTGCTCCACGACTTGAACCTATGATGGCTAATCTGAATCGTGAGTTCCAACAACATCATCATCCAACTTTATCAAGGGATAATGGTCCACAGGCTGATGAGTCTAGGCTAGAATCCACTCTATCTATAATTTACCATCTGGAAATGCCTCTATAGTGGGGGGGGGGGGGGTCAAGCTTGCCACAGAAATGCTTCGAGATTCATCCAAGTGTTGGTGGGATGTGATTACCAAGGCCTGTCATCATCAAGGCAAGTTATGGTTTGATTTCTAGACTGATTTCTATGATCAGTTCTTTCCTTAAACACTAATACATGATAGATCTAGAGAGTTCATGCATCTTGAGTAGGGTTCCATGTTCATTTTGAAATATTCATCACATTTCATGGAGTTGTATCAATTTTCACCACTTCTAGATAGTGATGATCTTTTTCATGCTATATGTTTCAAGGTGGGATTCTTTATGCCATCCGTATATAGGTGAATGTATTTCACCTTCCTAATTTTTCTTCAATAGTCAATTAGGCTCTTCTCAATGAGCGTAACATGAGGGATGGTAATAGTAAAGGGTTTAAAAGATCTATTCCATGTTAGGACAATAGTAATTTTGGTGGAAGGACGCGTTCCCTCAATGTTTATCTACAAAGAAGTTACAACTAGAGTACCTTTTTTGATATCTCTTTGGTGTGTCATTTGTGCCCATGATGGGGGGATTCAAATCCCCATTCTGATAGAGAGCCACTAGAGTTCCTAGCTTGCGTACATATGGGGTATCCTCAAATTTTTCGTAGGATCATTCCACTAGCTTCAAGTGGGAAAGGATCAACACTTGATCCACCTTCTGGATAGGGTTATTTTACACCGTGTCAAGTGGGGAGTTAGAATAGCATTGATAGTTTTGGACAAGGAGGTGGTCATGGTAGCCCGACCCCTGATCACTAGCAATTCAAGTATAGTAGTTAGTATCATGGTAGTCCATTTGTTTCACAGGTCTATGGGTCAATCTAGTTGAATGCACTATAACTGATACCCAAGGATCAGGCTGCAGGGCCATCTACAGGATGAGGTAATATTCTAGTATCCTCTAATATAGTATCTTCTTTATTTTTTATAGGTTCTTCAAGCTCTTTTATATCTCTATCTATTGTGAAAAGTCTCAGACTGGAGATGCAGTATTACTATGGTGTAATGAACCTAGATACACCATTGGGGGTATGAACAGAGGGTATATACCAGTGCAGGGATTGTCCCCTTGAGGTGGGAAGTTACCCTTTCTTATGAAACCTCTTTATTCTTGAGATGATGAGATTCAATGTTGTACTCTCTATGGAATGGTTGGTTCACTATCATGATTTTTTAGACCACTATAGTTGCAAGGTATATCTTACATCACCATAGGGTAGAAGTTATCTGTATAAGGGTGAGTGGGTTGTTTAGGATGGTAGAGCTAGACCGGAGCATCATGGGCTTGGTGGATTGACCTACAAGATTGAAAATATCTTCATAGATGATCAAGGTTTATGAAAAGAGGATTTCCCACCAGTATTGGATTGTTTTAGGGATGTCTTTCCTGATGATTTTTCTGGACTGCCTCTTGAGAGAGAGGTAGAGATTACAATTGAGCTTATTCTAGGAGCAACACTAGTGTCCATTCCTCCATACAATATGGAACCTACAGAGCTTTAGGATATCAAGAAGAAATTAGGTGGTTTATAGGACAAAGGATTTATACGGCCTGGTACATCCTCTTGTGGTTCACTAGATCTTTTTTTCATGAAGGCGGGTGTAAACTTATGTCTTTTGTGGATTACAGGTGGTTGAACCATATTACGGTCACGAAACGATATCCAATGCATTGAATATATGATCTATTCAACCAGATCTGAGGAGAAATGGTCTTCTCCAAGATCGACCAATGATCAGGATTACATTAGGTATGAGTCAGACCATCATACATACCTCATACAACTTTCTGTAACATGTATGGTTTGTATGAGAACCTTGTTATTCCATTCAAACTTATGAATGCACCTTCAAGTTTTAGGGATCTGATGAATAAGAGATTCCATCCCTATTTGGACTCCTTTTACGTAGTCTTTGTGGTTGAAATATTGGTGTATTCTCACACTCCTAGAGATCAGTCCAAACATCTTGAGATCATTCTGAGTACACTAAGAGAGTATTGGATTTATGCCATGTTATCTAAGTTCCACTATTGGATGAACAAAGTCCACTTATTAGATCATATAATATATGAATCTGGATTATCTTTTACCAAAAAAATGTTAGTGTTATTGTTTTATGGGAGAATCCCAAGAATATGTTTAACATTTAATGTTTCTTGGGGATAGCTGGATATTAGAGTCATTTTGTAAAGGACTTATCACATCTTGATTCACCTATTATTGGTCTTAGAAATAAGGGTGTCAAGTTTATTTAGTTATAAGAATGTGGAAAAGCCTTTTAAGATCTGAAAGAGAGGCTTGTATCAGAACTAATTTTGACTCTTTCAAAGCTAGGTATATGTTATACCATCTTCTGTGATGCATCAGGCATCCGCCTAAGAGTAGTGATAATTAAGGAGTGAAAATTCATTATGTATGGATCTCGGTAGTTGAGGCCTTATGAGAGGAATTAACTAATGTAAAAAACATGATCTAGAACCAATTTTCCATGCTTTACATTGCTGGAGGAACTATCTATTAGGTGAGTAATATTTGGTGTACATAGACCACAAGCGCCTCAAATATATATTTTGTCAGCATGTATTGAGATATGAGACATCAATATTGGTGGACTGGGATGGAATTTCAGATAGAAATCTTTATTACTAGGTGTTCCACCTGTCAGTAGGTGAAGGTGGAGTACTAAAGACCTGTGGGATTGCTATAGCCGCTTCCAGTCACGAAATGGAAATTAGAAGATGTTTCCATGGATTTTGTGGTCGACATACCTAGGTCTCCGATGGGTAGTGATGATATATGGATAGTCATTTTCCGACTACTAAAATCATACCACTTAATTCCAATTCAAGAGACTTTCTCAGTTGATGAGATGAGATGAAATTATGTTCATAAGATCATAAAATTACACAGGGTTCCTCGTACCATTATTTCAGATCAGGATTCTCCATTCACTTCACAATTCTAGAAGGTTTTGAAGAAATCTATGAGAACATAGGTGGTTCTAAGAACATCTTTTCACCTTCAAATTGATGAAAATTCAGAATAGAAAATACATGTTCTATGGGATATGCTCCGATCATGTGTCCTTAATTTTGGCGGTTCATGTGAGAAGTATATCCCTCTCATTGAGTTTACCTATAATAATAGATTTCAAGTGATGGTTTTGATGGCTCCGTTTGAGGCCTCATATGGTAGGCCATGTCATTCACCCCTGTGTGGGATAGATATGGGTGAGGCATCAATACTAGGTCTTCACCTCATTTAGGAGAATTCAAATAAAGTTTAGCTAATCAGAATGTGAATGAATACTGCTCAATCCATATAGAAATATCATGCCAACACCATCGATGACCTCTTGAGTTTGAGGTCGGGGATTAGGTTTTTTTAGGTATCACCTATGATTGGTCATAAATGGTTATGAAAGTATGGAAAGCTATCACTTCATTATGTAGGGCTGTTTATGATTCTTGAGAGATTCAGACAGGTATCATATCTATTATTACCGCCTCAGAGGTATTGTATCATGAACAACATCTTCCACATCTCGCATCTTTTCTAGTATCATGCTAATCCATCTCATACCATTTTTCATAAGGAAGTTGAGTTAGATGTTGATTCTACCTTTGATGATTATATAGTATGCATCGTTGAATAGAGCATGAAGGATCTCTAAGGACGATCTGCCCCTATAGTATGGGTGTTATGGCATCATGACCAAGTATAAGAAGAGACATGGGAGAGAGAAGACATTTTACATTCCCAATAGCTAGAGTTGTTCTCAAATAGTGTATCTACTCCCTTGGAAGGTGAACTTGGATATGAGTTCTTTTATGGGGGGGGGGGACATTGTAATAACATGGGTTATCAATCAGGTATAAACCCTTTAAATTTCAGTCTAAATATTTAATTTGGACCTAATATGGATGCCTAATGAGTTTGAAAAGTTCTCAACTGTGCCTAGGGATTGTTTGGAGCCCAAAATACACCTTTTTTGGGAAACTATCCATGTCAAACTGTTGGCGTATGATTTTACTAACAGTGCGGATGGTATTTTTCCAAACAGAGCCACCTCGCACAGTTGGCGCATGGCTTTGTGGCCTAATCGTGTATGTACCCTTATTCCTAAGTAACTGTGCATGATTTGTGAACATTTTGTTAAAGAATAAAGAAAAACCCTGCACATTATATTTTTCTAGGTAAAATGACAAATTCTCCTTTAATGGTCTATTAATCCACCTCTTCTACCCAAATCTGAGAACTTGGAAGATTAACCCCTTTTCCTCTCTTTTTGGATATTAATATGATATAAGATAGGAATCAAGAGGTATCCTTAATCTGGTATCCATTCGAGCTTCTGTTCATCATTTTGTATGAACAATGGTATGTACTTGAGACTATTTAACACTTTTTTATTCTCTCTTGCTCTCAACCAAGATATCGGGGTATGTGAATTTTTATGTTTTTCTTCTATCTACTCTAATCCAAGAAAAATAAAGGTCCATTACCAGAGGTGGATTTTAAAACCTTAAGGTGGGTATTCTATAACTCATCCCTCAAGTTTGTTAATTTTGGGTTAGTCGTGTGGGACCCATCGACTTCATCGGGTGTTGTTCATTGAATTTATATTCCACGATTATACTCATTAGAATAATATGGATATGATATTTCTATATATGTTATTAATAATTGGTTGTTATGACCAAATCTATGTCCTTTCCATGTTGAAGGTTATGCCATAATTGTTGTTTAGTGTTTTGACATGTTTGTGATACCATTCAGTTGTGCCTTGGCTTGACTGCTCTAAGGGTATGATTTTCTATATAAAAGGGATTGATTTATATTGTGAATTAGATATTGTAAAGTACCATGTACTCTCACCACTTGATCCACTTAAGGTATGTTCTTTAATTTGAAACTAAAAAGTGTAATGTGGTTGGGCAAGTATATTAAGGATATGGCATGGCCTTAAATGTAAATAAATAGTTGGTTGCATATTTTTAACACACCTTACCACATTAATGGAAGTTAGAGGAATGAAACTTGATTATAAAATATTCTTTAAATGGATTAAATGAATGGTTGAGTGCTACTTGGCCTTGTCAAATTAATGAAAGGTAAGGCTTGATGAAAATGGACTTATTCATTAATTATGACTTGATTAAAAGGTTTCATGTTACTTAACCTTATCACACTAATGAAATAGAACAATTGAACTCGCGTTTTCATGCTACTTGGAATTATCATGATAATAAAAGGGATGGATTAAACCAAAAGAAATATTATATGACTTCATAATCAAATAAGAATGGCCTGACTCGAGCTCACCTTGGATTCTAATTGGAGAATGTTGTGGGCACTTGGGAAGCCCATTCCAATTCAAGGATACCACTTGGTCAGGTTGAGACCCACTTAGACCCTAATCCTTGTCTTTTATTGTATTCCCTGTATGACACCATATGATCCCTCTATTTCATTACAGGATGCCTTTGATACACTCCTTAGATCCTGAATTGACAATTAGGTGCAATGGTTAAATCCCAAAGTGCCCTATCTATACTTATACCCATTTTATCTTGGACAATAAACTTAGATTCAGTGGTCATATTATTATGGAATGGCTTGGAATATGATCCTTGGATTACAATATTATCCTTATCCAGGCTATAATTACTTCTGAGTTGGCAACCCTTAAGGTCTACATTACCTTGGTTATTACTTTGGATGTCTTTATTAAATATAATTATCGGTTCCCTTATCATAACAAGGAACTGTAACTATTATTAAAATGTAACTTATTTATAAACTGGTAATAATATATTAATGGACTGGTTAAGTTTTAGACACCTGCCGAGGGATGAAGTAGGTACTTGGGTATTTAGTTACCTTACACTTCTTTAATTTATATATACATTCCTACACATTGTTACATTTCCATTACATGGGTTGAATGATATAGACACAGTTGGTGGTGGCCCACTAAGATTTATCTCACACCCTCTAAGGGCTCTATTTGGTACCCAGAGTAGATTACATGGTTGCAGGTGTTGGAAAAGGAAATAATACGACTTCAAACAATTTATTTCTTGTTTTTAGTATGGATTTTTATAGTATAGGACTGAGTTGAAACACAAGATGATTGGTATAGTCTTTGATTTCATTTATAATTTTTGTGGAACATGTTATGTCTACTATCTTGTATCCCTCTTTTCCAATTTTCTTGTGAAATGAAATATCATCAGTTATTGAAATCTATTCCAGTCATTTCAGTTATTGTTACTGATATCTCTAATTTTTTATGTTATTTTTGTTTACTTATATTTATTTAGCTATTTACCAATTTTTACATTCATCCATTGTGAAATACTTTGGAAATGATGGTATAATATCCCCACAAACACTCCATAGGACCTTGCTTCTAGTAATCGTTCATTGGAGTTTGGGGATATGCTCTTGAGTCCATGAGTCCCACTGGGCTAAGGTAACCCCTTAGGTGGCATCTGAGTCTAGGATATCAGATCAAGCTTCAGGTGGTTCTAAAATAAATCATAGAAGCCTATGTTAGAATCTATGATGAGAGTAATAAGTCATGATGAATTTTTATGGGAAGTGGGGTTTTTTTTCTAAAATAACATCAAGAGTCAGTTATGTAATATGGTAGTGGAATCTGGATGCTAGTGGTGCGATCTAGTATAAATACACAATTACTAGGTGAAGTTGTGGTGTGCCAGAAATTGGAATTGGGAATTTCTATAATGAGTTAGTTAGGGATGGTTTGACTTATTTGGGTAAAAATAGATGGATGTGGTGAGTTGTAATCCACCTATGATTGATGTTTTTAAATGAAAATGAATTTTTGGGAGTGGGATCAAGATTGAGGAATTCAAAGTTTCCCTTAGTTATCATGTGGATAATGGAGGGGAATCTATCCTTGATGGTTTCAATGGAAAGGATGGATACTGATATTATATGGTGTTCTCATGGATGTATAGGTCCAGTGAATTGGAAAACATGTCAGGTATGTTGTGGAGGCCTAAGTTGAGGTTTTAATGGTCTTTTTGGATGGTGGAGGTTCGAAACACCGTAAGATAGAGGATATGATCCTAGGAATATAGCGGGGATCACCATAGTGGGAAAGTGGATGGCTGATGGTGTGATTTGTGTTATGGGTTAGATGGAATCTTGTAAGGCCATCATGGTGTTTGGTTTTGGAAATGATCACTAGATCAGGTTTTGATTGGTTAAATTATTGAGGCAAGTTCATTTATTTGGTTTTACTTTGGATGTTCATATATTGAACAAGGTTGTTGGGCCTCATGTTGTGAACCAATATAGGTCAGGGAATGTTGTTGAAAATTTGTTTGTTCCTATGGGGAAACAAATGGTGTGTTGGGCTGCTAAGAGTTATGGGGAGAATCAGACAAAGGGTGTTCCTATTAGCTCTCCCAATGTGGTTTAGTTTTCTATTGATGTTTTCTTACACCATAGTTTTAGTGATCTTTCCATGGTTCTCTTACATAGTTTCTATTGTTGGTGTTAATGATGTTGAGTTGAGGATGATGCATCCTTTGAGGATAATCAAGTTCGTGATGTGGATCATTGTGGGGAAATTTATTGCGGTAGGATTGTTTCTTTGGTCTGACTATTGTGATGGCATGTAATTATTCATAAGAAAACTAGGTTTATAGAAGTTTATGTGTGGGACCTATGGGCCATATGTTTATCTTGTAGTCTTGGGGATTATGAGTAATTCAGGTCTAGGACAAGTTGTTATAAGGTTTGGAGGTTGTAAGATATTGAAACTAAGATAAAATACATCCTATAATGAATTCTTGGTTTATTGAATGTTGGGGGGGGGGGGGGGGTAGGATAGGTCTAAGGTGTGTTTTGGGGGTAAAATACATAAAAATTAAGGAAAATAGGTCGGTGTTGAGGGAATGGTTGGAACATGGTTAATAACAACCATGCGTCATAACCATGAAACCTATAGAAGTGGTGTTCATAGTTAGGGAAACCGTACAGAGGGACTAATTGATCGTGAAAAATGATCTTTATTAAAACATCTATAAATAAATGAAAACCACCTGATTTTTCAAACTGTGAGGGTGGATAGGAAAACCATGTGGCTCATGTTACTCTTAGATAGAGGGAATCACATGGTTGGCACACAGCTTGGAAAACCATGCAGCCAAACCCTGGGCCACATAAAAAGTGTGATTTTACCAGTTTCCCTCCTAACCTTAAATGTTTTCCCCAAATTTATCTCTTATTATCCCATATAGCCAGGGTGATGAACTATTAGACTCTTTATCCTCTATGAATGATTCTACCTCAATTAATAGGAATTTGGATCACCATTTAGGGAGAATCAATGTTCTGGGTAATTCTTTGACCCTATTTCCTATTATTTTTTTTGGAAGAGACATGGTGGAATGTTTCTTATCATTTCAAATATCTAAGACCTTGTTTCTAGGTTGTTATTTTTCTTGGTGTTTGAGACTATTTTATCTCGAATAAATGGTAAATATTGGATGAAAGAGTGTTGATGAACATGAGGTAGTTGGTCTTAAATATTTTTCCTATAATTATGATGTTTTATATGTGTATGTAGTTATCACAATCCATTACCTTGATACTGTTTTAATTTCTTTGGAAAATGAATGTAATTTGGGACTTAAAGTGAGGTTCAACCCCTTCATGGGCTAGTTTAGGTTTGTTTATGATGTATGAACCAACATAGGGATACCCATGGGGTATGGAAAACCCTTGAAATGGTAAAATGAGATGGTAAATATTGCATTTTGGAAATTATGAAAGTGAATTGGTAGGAGTAAGTGTTTAGAAAATGGTAATGGTTAATGGGATAATTGAAATGGTAATATGTTGGTTTTTTGAAATTCTCTAGAGGAATTAAAATGGTTGAAATTTTGTGTTCTAAAATTTTGATGCAGTTATGGTTTTCATTGAAACTAAATAATGTTTTGAAAGTGGGTATGGTTTTCAAAGAAGGTGTCAACCTCAAGGTGATTTGAAAAGGGGATTTTTATTTGTTTTAAAATTATTTTTTAAAATGGGGTGTGGTTCCCCTTTTTTTAAAATGATTTAAAGACCCTTTTGATTGGATGTAAATGGAAGTGAAATACTTAGGGCATAGTTATGTTTTTCAAAGTGGAAGTCCTTTGTTTTAAAGGGATACTTCTCAATGATTTTGGAAAGAGTATTTGGTTTTAGTGTTTTATTCCCTGAGAAATGGGTTGGGTTTAATTTACACCCTGATTTGGAATTAAAAGTATATTGGGACATTGGTAATGGAAATGATATAAGAGTATATGTGATATAAAATTAAATAATCATGTCTATGTATAAACTTCTATGGGTGGGTTATTGGACATAGGCTCTACTCCCATGTGTCGAGCTAGAACGATTCTATAGGACCCACCGATGTATTTCTCAAGTTAGGATGTTGGAGTGAGGCTTCATGCTTCTAAATTATGGACATAACATGACTACTGAAATGAGGCTCTGATGTAAGTTGATAAATTGTTTTATTAGTGAATTCCCATTTTGACTATAAGTATGTGACCCCATTATGAAATAGATTAGGCTTTGGTCTTGGACATAGAGGGATTGGTTGCTCAGATGGCCTAATAGAACATTAAGGATAAAATGGTTTATTAACAATTATTTTAATATAAAACTTGAATATTTTGATTCCTTGTTTATTTATTACCTCTTGATTATCTGTATACACTATTTTATAGACTGGATATTACTTTAGAAACTGTTGGTGGTGGCCTACTGAGTTGTAATCAATCCTTGTTCAGGCCTTCATGGTACATGGTTACCCAAGAAGATGCTACTTTTTTTTGGTAAAGGGTAAGGATAGGGGACTAGGGCTTGGTTTGTTCTTGGGATGATGGGTGAGAGAATTTGATGTTATGTCTGGATTAAGGATCAAGACCATTTTGGAAATTTTATAGTTTTGGTATTGGATATTGTTTTTGGATGACTGGATAAAATGTAGTGTATTTATCATATTACTATATCATGTATTAATTGGTTAATTATTGAATATTACTATATATTGTATATATATTATTTCTACTGGTTTTTTACTATTGTTGATGTTACTTATATTGTGAATTCACCATGATAAGTTAGAATAGTTTCCACATATTTTCCTTTATACATGTGTTTCTTTTCAACAACCAATGGAGTATTTGGAGGCACACCTAAGATCATGTGGAGACCAAGATCGGGCCACCAGTCATAGTGTCACCTAGTACAGGGTTTTACACCTATACATGTGAAGGATAAAGTACATAATTACTTAGTAGAGATACATGTAACACATCTTATACTTAAAAGAGGTTATGTAAAATCACCAAGAGATAAACAATCATCCCTACCTGATCTGGAATATAAAAAGGGTCAATATACCTAGGGACTATATTTTCTTTATTTATAAATCTTATAACCATTTTCCATGGAAAAATTCATAGTAATACCTTCCCATAAACTTAAAAATCTAGATCATGTTGATAATTTTTAGTTCAACGTTTCTTTTGATTCTAAGCTTCCTTGGTGTGTTGTTGAATAGATCTAATAATATTTTCTATTTTTTCACCTATATCATGTCCCAATAGAATTATTTTTCCAACATAATCCTAGAATGTTTAATTTATACACTAATTTCCCTATAGGGTTTCAAAAAAAATCATCTTAATACTTGAGTAAAAACTATTGGTGTACGAAAACTTGACTAGAGGACGGTGTTGATCCCAACCACCATTGAAATGTCAAGAAAAAAACTCAAAATATCCTTTTGGGTTTTAATTTTTCTATCATAACAAACATCTATATAAGGATGATATATAGTTTTAAAACATAGTTCCATATCCAAATCCCATTGAATACTTTACAATACCATCAAGGTAATCCTCAAATCCTGATCATATACAATAAAATGTGGCATTACATAAAAACTTCCCACATAATGTATATCCTCGAAATCTAATACAAAGAGGAATATTATCTGATAGATATAAAGTGTGCTGAAATTGTAAAAATGTTGACTATAACCTACATAAAATTGCAGCTTTTAGATATTTTGGGGAGTCAGATGAAAAAATATATGGTGGTGTTTTTTAATTTTAATTTTGGTATGGGTAATGGTTATAATATCCCCTTAGAGTATTTTCTCTTGGACATAAATTTTTGACATACCAAGCACCAAGATAATAACTATACAATATCTCTCTTTATGTTATCCCACCATAAGTACTCTTTAAAATCGCTATAAATAATTATATTTCTAGGATGAATAGAGAATTAAGAATTATGAGGTTTATTTAACATATCCTTATTCAAATTAGGTACGTATAAAACACATAAAAAATTTCTAAACTATATTATTTCACCATATTTAAGGATAAAATTAGGCACATGTCTAAACTTATTCTGTATCTCCACGTCATCCTTTTTAAAATATTTAATCTCCACTTAGATTGATGGTTTAACACTTATTTTAGAAAGATATGATTTCTCCCCTTCCTTTAATATTTCAAAATCCATCATTTTCAATTCCATTAGTATTGTATCTTTTGTGATACTTATTTTAGATAAGATAGAAAGAGCCTATAAACTCAAAGTTTCATCCACATTGTTCATTTTCCTAGGGTGGTAATGTATCAACCATTGATAATCTTTAATAAAATCCCAAAAACTTCTTTGGTGCATTATAAACTCCTTTTATGTAAATATATACTTAAAAAACTTATGATCAATATATATAAATCACACCAATATCCAAAAAAACAATTCTTCCATATATTTAATGAAAAAATTACCATATCTAACTCCAAATCATGGGTTGGGTAATTTTTCTCATGAACAATAAATTTTCTCATGGAATAAGCTATAATCATATCATTTTTAAATCTCATGATTATATATATGATAAAATAGATTTTACCAAAATAAAATTCATCTTTATATATAAAATAATTTATACTAAAAAAGTAATCATGTAATACAGTGGTAAGAATTTCACCCTTATCACCATTCAGAGTTTGGTTCAAGTCATACCACCATGCTGAATGTGAAATGTTTTCCATTTTAATAAAAATATGAATATAATTATTATAAAATCACTATAAATATATTGAACATCCTTAAAAATAACCTATTAAAATTTCATATAAACCTTTAATGTTTTCTACACCTTTAAACTTATTAAAATACCATTCTAACCCAAATAATACTCCATGTTGAACCTATGATTTACATATTTCTTATTCCAATAAAAAATCTCCCAAATTCACTTAATCTCATTAAAATCCAATCACTTAGAACCTAAAAATGCTATTTATGAATTTGAACTTATCATTAAACTTAAAATCATAAACCCATGATGGTATTTATACCTATGAAGTTAAAATTACATGACGACATACGTGCTTATAAAATTAGCACAATCATTAAATATTTCATGATTTTTATAACCTAAATACCATTGGTAAATTAGTTACAGAACATAATTCTTGAATATAAATACATAAATAATTCAACCATTTTACATAAATGATTTGTTATAACATAGGTCGTTCCTTAGTCTAGGGGATAACCATTAGTTTAGGTCATTAACTTTGATCATTCCAAAGTTCCTCACATATAAGACATTGAATTACTTAGAAATTTATTTCTTCATAATAATTATTTCCACATAGAAATTATATTCACCTATATTTGAGATATCTATATTTAGTTTTTCCCCCACCTTCTTTACATGTAAGAATTTGAATATTTTTTCTTCAATGTTCATTACACATGAACATTCATAAAAGTCCATATTATTCTTATTTTATGTATTCAGAATCTCACTGAAGTTCATGTTGTTAATAATATATCATGATAGTTTATTAGGCGTAATAAAAATATATTTATCTTTAATAATATTCCAATTTGGTTTTTTATAACTACCAAATTTATCATCATGTTTAGTGTTAACATGATTCCTCCATATTCCAATCATTGAATAAAACAAAAAATCACATTATGAGAAACAGTAATCATTGTGTGTATCCACATAATGATGAAAAATATTTTATAAAATGTCCTAAATAATGGAAAATTCATTTCACTCATTGAATCCTTATTTTTAACATAGGTCATTCATGGTCATAATCCATTCAAATATTTTATGATGGTTTATAAGATTTTTTGAATTTATAAAAAATATCCCACATGAGAATCAAAACATGTGTGCAGAAAGGCCCATTTTCATTCACTATGTGATGAATGATTCCATCTCAATTTACCATTTTTGGAGATATTAAACATACATAAAACTATTCAAAATCCATATCTACTTGTAGTATCAGGATAAAATCTTATTTCCTTAAAACTCAGAAAATATCTCTCTTACAAAAAATTTATGATATTGTACTAAACATAGACTTATCCCTAATGTTTTTACCAAAGTACTATAACATTAATATTCAAATGTCTAGTAAACATATAACTTGAAACCAACTATAATGACAAAATAATTTAAAACATAAATATTACATCATTTTAGATGAACAATAAAAACATTTAAAAAAATAAATGCCCAAGGAAAGTATAGGTTTAGTGTATTTGGAGACTAGATATATAATATTATTATTTTATGAAATATTTTCAATGTATCTCATAAATATCTCCCCATTTATTACTCCTAATAGACATACCCTACCTAAAATCCTTTTTCATAACATATAGAAATGAAATATATGAAATATTTAGAACAGATGATTAGTAAGGGAAAAAATAATGATATCATCATAACATTAGATTAAAAGTATGATAACATTATATTATTATTTTTAAACCATAAGCTGCATATCAAATATCATAAACATTATTCATAGAATAATTCCTGCAAATTAATAAGACATGAATCATAATGGAATCAAAGAATATGAACCATGAGATAATAACATTGGCATAATACATGGAATTATATAATAAACATAAGCATATAAAATCATTTCCTAATTAGTCATTGATCATTTCTAAGTGTAGCATAGTGTATTTTATTCACACCCAAACTATCATAGTAGTCATGGTTCACTCCCAAGTCCATAATAGTGGACAAAGGAACATACCAAAATGGGATCAATCCCCATTAAAATACTATATATCTCGTGATATAATAATATTTACCTAATTAATTTGTGGGAGATATATGTTTCACCCATCCTTGGTTATAATGTGACCACAATCATTGGTTTTAATGTACCCTCCATCGTTGGTTCTAATGTAACCACTATCCTTGGTTATAACATAACCACCATACTTGGTTTATAATGTTTAAACCAAAAACATAATTAAAACCATACATATGTGTGACAAAAGATCATAAAACATTAATAATTTTAGATATCATGAAAATAAATGGGTTTTATAAACATTTCATCTTATCATAACCTATGTAAAAGTAATGGGTTCCATTAACATTTCATTATTTAGTCATAGTATTACCCATAGAAAATGAAAGAGTTTCATAAACAACTTTTCATAAAAAATGTGAACCTTATAGATAAATAATAAGGACATAATACTTTGATAAAATCCCTAGTAAGTCTTATATAACATCAATGGATGTCATCTTATGTAGAAAATTATTTTGAAATACTATTTGATACATTTCTTGAATATAATAACCATATCAATTTGAAAATAAACTTTTTAGAACAAAAAGAGCACACTTTTTTTGAAAATAAGTTTCATTGAAAATAATATATAAAACCTATAAAAAAATATTTAAAACATTGAGTTTCCATGATGGTGGAAAATACAATTCATGTCATACATGATAAAATGAAGATTCCTTTCACAATTTCTATAAAAATTAAAAAAGTAATTCATTCAAAAAATGAAAATAAGATTCCTTATAATTTTTTTAATTAAAAAAATGGGATAAATACTCTTTAATAAATAATCATATATTATTTAATAGTTTATTTAAATGTTTTTGGAAAACATGGTCAAGGAAGAAAAATAATTTTTGGCCGAGGATAGAAAAAAAGTCTTTTTATTTTAAACAAATCGATTGGAATATTGAGTACAAAGAGAAAAGAAAATTAAAAGGAAACATATATTTAGATTAAATAACTATAGTATAATAAATTTCATTATTTTCTTATGGATCATAATATTTAATCATCATAATGTTAATCATAAAAAATATAAATAAATAATGAGATTGTATCATACAACCCTTACCACTTTGGTAACTTTTTAGTTGTAAGACACATGAATGAAATAACATTATATGGATATGTATATCCCATAATTTAATGATAAAATCATAAAATAAAATCATGTGTAGTATATACACCACATAAAATAAAAAAGTGGTGAATATGTGATGTGTCTCACAGAAATAAAAATGACATGAAGATTCCTTACCATAAGTTTATATTTCCATCATACACATTGAAAATACTATATAATAAATATATGTTTAATATAAATATATTAGCTAACCCTAATTATATATATAATACCATTATTATTTACTTATGACCTTTTATTACCTGATTATTAACAATTCCATGTTAAAATCATGTTTCTGGTAATAGCTTCTTCATTTTTCATGTATGTTTTGGTTTTTTATTTTCAGTACTTTTAATATGATAATAGTTCCATAATATAAATAATGTTATAAATTATTAAAATATTATATTTATTTATTATATATTTATTTGTATTAATTTGTAAATTTTAGATATATAAAATGAATTACACAGTTTATGGAGACGGTTGGTCATATGTACACATGAACACAGTTTCCATTTCCTTGACGTATGGGATGAAAGAAAGGTAAATAATATATCAAATTAAAATAATATTTTTTTGTCATATATTTTATATATATTCCCAAAAATAAATCCTTATTACCATTCATGTTAAAATATAAAATAATAATGTATCACGTTATTTTGTGGAGGCGGTAGTCTGCATGTACGCATGAGGGAAATTATCATTTTTCAAATGGTTAGAAGGAAAAAATTTATATGTGATTTTATAGTTACATAATTATTTTTGGGTCATAAATATAAAATATCTACATTAAATACATATTTATATCTCACTGTGAAAGTTATTGGTGGAAAAACAATTACATTAGTTTGCGAGGTGGTAGTTCTTTATACACACGACCGATGGTTTTGTTTCTCATTTGATAGAATAAAAGATGGATGTAATTTATTAATTTAACATAATAAAATATAAGTATATGATAGATAATGGTGATGACATGTTAACATATTTTAATTTTTTTAATGGGGTAGAAGAATAAATAAAATAAAAATGCTTTGTTAAGAATGATACCACTTCTTTAGACAACCTTCAATGATTAACACACAAATCTTGTTAGGATAGTTTTATAAAAAAGAAAGTCCTATAGGATGTTTATGTAGAATTAGGGAATTTATTTTAGTAGTTATTTATTGAGAAAATGGGTTTTGGTAGTGTGAAGATAATAGGATTGGGGTTCTAATTTATAAGTGGGGGAGAGGACACACATGTAATTTTCAAATAAAAAATGGTGTACCCACATTTTAACATTGAAAAAGACACAAAAATAGATCATTATAAAATATAATATAATATAAGGTCTAAATATAAAAATAATATATAAATTAAACAAGTTTTAGGCCATTCTAACCATTATCTTTTATGTTTAACCCTTTAAAAACTCGCTTTAACCATAACCGCGAAAATTAATTTTTACTACTTTTAAGATTTATTTTGACAAAAAATTATGTTGTATTAATTATATAATTTTAATTATGATGATTGAAAATAATAAATATATTTTTATAAATTATATTCACAAAAGTTTCAAAATTTATTTTAAAATTAAACTCACAAAAGGAATGAAAAATGGTTATCCAATGAGAAATTTTTTATAAATATATAATGTCTTAGTATAAAAAATATGCATAAATTTGTTTCAAAGGAAGTAAATTTGATTAATAATAACATAATTGAACTAATTTAACTTTAAAATATTTTTTAAAAATTATGATACTTCGTAAATGCTTTAAACAAAAAGGCGGTTTTAATAAAAATTAATAATATTATCTATTCATTGAAAAATTAATCCTTTTAGAAAATTATAAAAACTCACCCTAGGATTATTTTGAAATTATTATTTCAATAATTGTTTTTTAATTTTTTTAATATATTTCTTAATAGTTCCAAAATTTAATTTTTTGATTTTTTACAAAAATAAATAACGATCAATTTTTAGAATTTTATTTGAATCATATAAAAAGTTTACTAAAAATTAAGTACTAATTTATAAATAAATTTTCATTATATAAAAAGTATATATATAATTTTAAAAATATGGTTATTAATATTGATACCAATAAGTTTTTCTCTATTTTATAATGGTCATGTTCAAAAACTAATATTAGTAGTATATCGTGATTTGTCAAAACTCAGTATTGCATGTAACTCAAGCTATCGAAGAACTTAAATTTATTTGTAAAAAATTCATAAAAACTTGGGGTTATTCATGTACAATATTTTTTATTATTTCATAATATAATATTTCTACTAATATGATACTTGTTTATTAAATTTACCCATAGGATCATCCATATAAACTTGTGAAGAAAAACAAACATGACACTTCGTAGAGGCAGTAGTTTGCATACATGCACAAATACTTTTTTGATTTCTTTAAGAAAAAAAGGGAAATGTAGATAATAGTTATCCACTTATAATAATAACCTATAGTATTAAAGAAATATATAAATTTAATTATATGACTAACCCGGCCCAAATACCCTCTCAAACTGGCACCCGACCTGAATTGCAACATACTCGAATGTCGTTCCCAATCCACACAAGCTGGTGACTAGCACCCAGTCATCAATAGTAAATAGAGGGAATGATTTATCACAAACTAAAGAAGAAAACATAAAATATATACATATATATAAATAAATAGAAGATGAAAACATGAATAAATATTTCATAATAGAAACTGAACAACAAAAGCGATATAACGAAAAGGAAGCAAAAAAGTATCCAAGAGGCAAGCCCATATACAAAGGATGAAAAAATAAACCAGATACCCTATAAATCTCCACATGATTTCATGGGAAAACTCTCATTATCTCAAAACCATCTACCCAAACCCATCTGATATAAAACCTCATTGCCTCACGATGGAACCTTTCATTTCCCTGCATTGAAAGTCAAAACAATGTCTATACACCGCCAAAGGGGTGTGCAGGGTTTGAGATGATAGGATAAGTATGGTATTTTTGAGGTTTTGTATATCAGGTCATTAAACAATAACACAAGAATGCAAAGCATCAAATAAAACAAATAATTCTATACAATTTAACAGTTTTTATATCAAAAGAAAATAAAACATTTAATTATCCCTTTTCCACATTTCCAATTAAAGTAGGTAAATAAATTTCAAGGAATTTCATATATATATATATATATATATATCAAATTATATATATAAAATAAAGCAAATCATGCATCACATATCATATCAAATCAATGGAAGTGCAATAGAAATAGTATAATCCATAACACCCCAAATCAACCAAGAGTACAGGTAACATCTTGCTATGAATCATAGTAGTTTAGGATAGTTAGGAAACTTATACCTAAAATAGAGAATCACATGCATCAATATATATATATATATATATATATATATTCATTGAGTATAGAGAAAAGTAGAACACCTTAAAAAGTGAACCCCTAATAGTTCTAACATTTCCCTAAACAATAGGCCTAGAGAGCATAGGAGAGCCCCGTGAGAAAACCACTGAATAGTGGTTGAGGCCTATTACTATACCTTATACCTAAGCATCTAAGGATTACCATGTTATATATTTTCTAAACCATTTCATCAATCTATTTTATCAACCATTATTTGAAAACCACTTTACAATGCGTTAAAAACCATTTTCCATTTACCAAAACTAGGGGAAAACCATATTTTATTAAAAAAATATTTTATAGACACACAAATATAACCAATCAATAACAACATTTCTCTTTTAAAATGATTTATTAAATCTAGAGAAATTCAATTCCCCAATACCGGATAGATATGGAACAGCCTTCCTCAAATCTTAATCTGCACATGCCCGTAATGGAATCCACCTATAAGGAATAACACAAAATGAAAATAGTGGCCCTAGAACCAATATACACATTTCATAATTGACTTTATTTAACAAAAGGGTTGGTGGAGAAGAGGAAACAACACATACCTCAAGAGAAAACACCCGCCACACCATAACCAACAAAGGATTGACCCCCGAAACAAGATCACCCAATAGATCTAGACGTAATAATGAAGAATCAACACCAAAGATCCACAAATAAAATTGAATAATTAAATAGAGCTATCGTGATGAATGTAAATGTAAAAGTATAAATGATTACTTTTACGAAGATATGACATATAACTACCATAATGATCCAATGTCAAACAAATCAATATAGAAAGAACACAGGTTCCCCAAATCACCAAATAATACCACCAGATCAAGAGGGAAGAGGGATATAGAATAATGAATTAGAAATCATTCATGAAACACCCTAAAAGATCATCTGGAAATGATTACATGGAATTTAATCCCATTACATGTCTTGTAATCCATAATGTCCATATACAAGTATAAATACTTCACCTTTTTATTAAAAAAATAATTTTCTAATCTTCTATGATGTGTAATCCTCACAAGAAATGTATTCTTTCACGCTATATACTCATCTCATGACATGATATTAGAGAAAATTAAAAATCATGTATTCCCATTACACAGAGTTTAAAATTTATAGTAGACTACGTAAACATCATTTTCCTAAACAAAAAAACCAAAACACCTCTTGTGTTTTCCAAACATGAGGAGAAACCCATAAATCCATTAACACATTTATACCCAGACTCCGTTAAATAAAATAAACATAGATCCATGAACTTTAGGTCTTTTTACTCAGCCAATGTTCTCTATCCTAAAGAGTCCCAAGATTCTTCCAAAAGAAGTGTAAAAAATAAAGAGATTGAAGATACCATAAAGAAAGTAATAGGATGTTAGAAACTCTGCACAATAATATTTTTGTCTCAGGGAAGTCATGTAGAATAATGATGTCTAGTAAAGTGGTGAGGCTAGTGCTCCATCATCAATGACTCATGTTCCTAAGTCTCATAAGAATCTGATATATGTTTCCATAACACTCTGACCAATGAAATTTACATCCCACAAAAGACTTTAATAAAGATATTCAAATATCACTACTAGCTATTCCATAACAGAACAAAATGAGCTTTATTTCAATCTCTTCCCATCTCAAAATGTGAGATTGATTTGGATGGTATTTCCTAAGCTGCGATATGTGGAAAATATCATGAATGTCTATCAACTAAACTAATGATTCCAACTGATAATAAACATTCTCAATCCACTCAGTGACCTCAAATGATCTAATATATCTAAAATAAAACTTTCCCTATTTCCCTAGCCAATGATGAACTAACCGAGGAGAAACATATTAAAAAACTGGTCGCCCAAGGAAAAATCCAAAGGACAACATCATTGTTCCACATAATATTTTTTCCGACTCTACACTCTAACCAAATTCCACTGTATATCTCAAATCCTTGAAGATGCATCCTGAACCAAACTCAGTCCCACCAATGTGGCTTCACCCATACCTTCCCAACAAATAGGTGATATGTATGGGAAACCATAAAAAGCCTCTAAATGATCCATTTTGATCAATGACCGGTAAATATTATTATAATAAAACTCAATGAGTCCAATATGGCCATCATTACTACAAAATAGACCTTAACAATGCTATACTTTAGGAGCACTAGAAAAAACCTCTGATATTGGGGACATTTTATCAGTACTAAAAAATGTGATGATAAACGGTACCCTTTATCAATTCTTTTTTAGCACTCATAAAGGAAAACCTATAACAACGCATTTTTAGAACTGATAAAAGGTACCATTTATCAACACTTTATTTATAGCATTGATAAAACACATCCGTTGTCAGCAATTTATTTTTAGCATTGATAAAGGGATTATTTATCAATGTTTTTTTAAAACAGATAGTCCCTAAATGAAATGAAATAATTAAACCAATAAAAATTAAAAATGAGTAAATTTATAAAAATACTCAACATTTTATTAATTAAATAATTATTTATAAAAATAAATAAAGTTAATATACATATAGATAAATTATAAATATTAAAAAATACTATTGATTAAATATATAGATATATAAAATGAATAAAATGATATAATTAAATAAAAAAATAAAAATGTGTAAATTAAGAAAAATATTAAACATTTTACATATAAAACATTATTGATAAAAATAACTTAATTTTATGTACATAAATATAGATTATAAATATTAATAATTAAAGTATATGATAAATAGATATATAAAATGAATAAATTTAAATAACTAAAAAAATAAAAAATGATTAAATTGTAACAATTAAATAAGAAAATTGAAATTGAAAAAAATAGAAAATTATTTAAAAAATTATTAATGAAACCATTAGTAATAAAAAATGAATGAGTTTAATATATATATATATATATATATTAAGTATAAATTGTAATAAATTATATATATTAAATATAGATATAGAAAATGATTAGAATTTAATAATTAAAAATATATTAATGTCTTATTCATTTTTATGGTTTTTATATATAATTAATCTTCAAAAAATTTAATTCATACATATATTTATATATATTTTTTGTATATATATATATATCAATATATTTGATATTTTCTAAAATATGATTTATATAATACAAAATATTTATCCTTACATTAAATAATTCATAAATTTAGTAAAGAATGGTTTATAATTAATAACAAATATTAATTAAAATATCGACCAGTTACATTGAGTAATGAACATAATTGAATGTCATTTTATTTTTCAATTTAAAATATATCAAATGCGAGTTATATTTATTTCACACATACATATACATAATTAATGAATTTTTATATACAAAACACACACAAATATGTACTTAATTAATGAAATCTTATTTAGAAACACATACACCTAATATTTATATAATATATTCAAATTTTAGTATGAATTTTTGAATTTCATTTTAACATGATAAAATTAATATATTATTTTTAATCAGAAAATTTTATTTATTTATTTTTAATATTATTATAGTTACGTACTGTTTATTCATTTTTAAGATTTTTTTATTTTTTTATTTTTGAATTTGATCATTTTCTAATATTTTTATCATATATTTATTTACTATGTTTTAATATTTTCAATATGCATTCATCTTTATTTCAATATATATCCATATTTGTTTAATAATTTATATTTAATTAACATAACTTATCATTTTTTTTCAAAATTTTTATAGCGTAATAGTTTTTAATTATTCAATTTCACTCATTTTTAGAATGCCAGAATTTATAGTTGTATATTCATTAATAATGTTAAAAATAAATTTTTAAGTAAATATGTATCCATGAATATATTCAAAAATGTATATTTACTATATTTATAAAATTATAAATATAAATAAATTGATATTATTTTTTAAAAAGTATTTATATAATTATAAATACGGAATTATTGATGGTTAAATAATTATAAAATTATAATAAATGTATTTAAATAATTAATATAATTATTTTTATTTATACGTATTAAATATAATTTTAATTATATTAATATATATAATGATATAAATATATAAATATTTTAAAAAAAATTAAATAATTATAAAAAAATAATTATATATTTAAATTATTATAAAATTATAATAAATATAATTAAATAAGGAATATATTTACTATATATATATTTATTTATTAAATACATATATATAATTATATAAAAATTTATAGTATTATAAATATATTTATAATTATAAAATAATAATAAACATATTTAAGTAATGAATATATTTACTGTATTTATATTTATATATATTATTTAAATATATATATAATTATATAAATATATACAATGATATAAATATAAATATAATTCTAAATAATTAATTACAAATATATTTTCAAATATATTTATTTATAAATATATTTATAAATTTATATTTATTATATTTATAAAATTAAATAATTATAAACAAATATATATATTTTTTAAATATTTATATAATTATAATAAAAAATTTAAAAAAAATTAAAAATATATTTAAATAATAAATTTATTATATACAAATTATATAAATATAGATAATGATATAAATACATTCATAATCTTATACAAATAATTATAAAAATAATTAAATTTTTTTATTAATAATTATAATTATAAATATTTTATCAGTGATTATTAATTTACTGTTGATAAAAGGTATCCATATAAGTAATTTTTTTGAGTGCTGATAAAACTCACCCCCAGTCTATTTAAAAGATCCCTAACCGTGATTGATTCAGTTGCAATTCTCATGCATTTGCGGAAGACCCCTACAATCGGCGCTCCTCTACTTTCTCTCAGATGAATCATGGCTAGAATCCAATGTATTTTATTTTATCCTCCTCCCTACTTATTGATTTCTTGTTTATGTTTCACCTAAGGTTCTTTTGCCGATATATTTTGCATCAGTTGGGAGATTTAGAAGATTCATTATTTTTTTTTCATTCTTTTGTTCATTCTCTCTCACTATTCATTACCTGTTTTCCAATTTGGTTCTATCTTAATAAATCTCAATTCCCTTTTACTAATTCAATGTTTTCACTTCTTTCCCTTATTCTTCAACAACTGCATGTTTGATTCTTCCACTTTATTTAACTCTATTTATATCTCCTCCACAACCTATATCACATTCCCTTTATAGAAGGTATCTCTTATATATTCTTCTAATTTTTGTTGCATTTTTTAATGTATTTATCTCATGTATTTAAATTGATTTATAAAGGGAAATAATTAATTTCTTATCCCTTCTCCTTCTCTTATCCTCAAAACGTCATTTTTCTCTCTGATTTCCTTTCACTGAGAAACCCATTCTCCCATGACGGTCGAATCTATGGTTTGGGTTTATTAAATTTTGGATCTTTCTAAAATTTCCATGTAGAGGTTGTTTCTAGGGATGGTGGTCTTTCTACCCCAAAATAAATTTGTTTCCACTTTATTAAAGTTGTTGTTTTATTTAAAATCATTTATAGAACATGGAATAAAAGACATTATCTATATAAATTCTCTTCATATCGATATATTCATATATCTTATACCCATTAAGGGTTTATAAATTTTTTCAATGCTTTATGTGTAGTCTATAATGGTTTTTATGGGGATTAAAACCATATTTCTAAAACTATTTATTTTTTATTTTTATGTGTTTTTGTAAATTCATAATAGGATCTTTTAAATAAATAAGTTGAATGAATAATGGGTTCAGTGATATTTTGAGTTCCAAAGGATGTAACCAATGGTTTAAGGGGTAAAAAAAACTTTTATGATTATTAGTTGACTCAAATAAGAGGAATTATTTGGTTTCAATGTTATGATACTTATTATTTTTTAAAAGGATATGTATAAAATTGTTTTTACAAGATTCTTTTTAAGAATTTTGGTATTTTATAAATTGTATACTTAGTTTATAATAAGGATGGTTATTTAACAATAATTTCATGCATCTAGTTATTAAAGTCTTATTGTAACTTTATTAAGAAAAGTTTCATTGGGATTTTATCACCCTTATTAAGAAACCCTTTGTATAGTGTATTATAAAAGTTATTTACCTTTTAAGGGGTGTGTATAAATAATTATTATGTGATTATTTTATGATGTGATTGGTGGATATTCTTGGAGAGGGTGTTTTAGGTGAGATGAGGTTTATTTATAATGTATTATTATTGATTTACAAATTGATCATGTTCATATTTTTTTCTCACCACTACATTTACTATGCCATGGCAACCAAATGTAACTTAGTTAGTAATAGTTTGTGTGTCATAGTGTCTATAAATTATGTTCATATTGATTTTACCCATGTCATTTGTGAAGTAACATCCCTATTGAGTCACCTATAGTGTTCGAGATGTGATAAAATTATTTATTTTCCAATGGTGTTGTTATAGATGGGAACCCTTGTGTTGTTAATTCTATTGGTATATGTTTAAATTTTTCACATCCTAGTATCCAATAAGATTCCCATGATGATTTTTCATTTGATTATACTATCTTATAAATCCCTTATATGCACATTATTTTCATCTATTTTTACATTTCATGTACATTTTGGAGTAAATTATTTTTATTACTATTATTACAAATTAAGTTATAATGGATCTCATTTGATCTATATTCCATATTTAATTTATGGTTTAGTTCAAATTATATTTTTATTATAAATGTATTTTTATAATTTTTTTGAATAATTTTTTTTTATTTTCATAATCTTTAAAGTCAAAATTTTTAATATTTTAAAGTGTCTTCACTTTTAAATTTATGATTCCATCCATTGGTTGGTAAAAATTGGATTTTAAAAGAAGAAATTTAAATGAATTTTTTATCTACATGAGTATAAATGTATTATTATTAATAAGGGTTGTATTTTATTGCCCTACATTTTTACCTAGGTATTCCAAAATGAGATAAATATATGATATTTCAATCCCTTATACTTTCTTTTTTTAAAACATTTTTTGAAATGTTGTTTGGAATTTTTTTGTGAAACGTTTAATATATGAATTTTAATTCACTATTTGGTGAAATATTATTTGGATAGTTTATCTCACACCATACCTACGCACCCATATAGGTATATATAGTTTTTATGTTTTCATATACATTCCAAGGTTATGATATCAATTTTCATGTCATTCATGTTTTCCATTTATGGAAACATTAGCGGACATAAGTTACTATGGGTCACAAGGATATCTTCAAGTCCCGGCTTACCTGTTGGATAATTTTGGGATGTTCTTTTATTGGAAAATTTGAAAATATTCTCTATTTTTATTTTTTTTTCCTTTACAAAGAGACCTGATTATGTATTAATCTGATGTTTTATATACTAAGTAGGTTTTAATTATTTTTCTTACGACTCATTTGTTATTATTATTTATTTTAAATATTTAGTTTATATCCATGGATGTCTAATGTATACACACACCATGATGGATAGTCATAACTTTTTACCATTCTTGTTTAATATTATTAAAGGGTGAAATTAATCCCAATTTTATATAGATTTAAAAAAAAACTTGTTTTTAAATGTTAAAGTGGGCTTTAAAATGAAAAAATCGAGGTTTACCCTTAAAATGAACTAAAATGGATTCATTGTTTTGAAACTCCTGAAGTTATTTGAAAGTGAAAAAATAATGTTTTAGACATTTCAAAGTGCATATATTTCTATGGAAATAGTTTTAACCTTTTAATTTATTGTTAATGGTTTTTGAATATTATTTTATAATTTTTCACTTGATGCTAACAAATTTTATAGAAAAGGGGGTTCATATCCAATTATGTGTTTTGAACAAAATGGGTCAATTTTCAAGTTGAATTAAAAAAATAATTTAAAGTGGGGTTTTAAAAATTCAATAAAAAATAATTTCGAATTTTTAAAGTGGGCTTGAGATGATATTTAAAATTTTAAATTAATATGTGGCAATTTAAAAATTTATGGTCTCTAGAAAAGTGTTTTTTAAAGTGGTTGGTTTCAATATGGAATTTGGAAAACATCCATAGTCATAAGATCATTAATTATTTATTCATTAATTTATTTCTCTAAAACTAATTTTTTGGAAGTTATCCACTTATTTTCTCATTCTATAGAAGAAAATTTATATTTTTTATTCCTTTTATAATAAATATAAGCCTCACCATTATGTGCCTATGGAACTTTTCATCATTAGGAAACAAACTATTAAATGTTATTCAATGCTTCACCAACCCCCATACCCATCACATTTAGATTTAAGATGATAACTTTCATCCTAATTGGATCCATATCCTAAATAGTTATTATTACATTTTATTTCTTGAGACTCATCCCCCATCTCTTCTCGACATGCACTCATGTTACTTGAACTACTTTGAGTAGTATTCATCCCATTACAAGTACTGTGGACAATTTTGGATGAATTAAGAGGATAAAACATAACATAGTGGGGTAATTATTTTCTTAAATTAAAATTTCCATTTTCTTTAAAGAATACTGAAATTATTTTAAACAATTAAATGTGGGGTTTCCCTTATTATAATTATTTATAACTTTCACCTTTAATATGAGCATCTTGCATGAATTTATTTATTTTTTATTAAAAAATGAATATTAGATAAACTTATTAGGATGGATATGAGTCAGAAATGGATTCATGGTTATCATATGTTGAAAGAGTATAAATATAGAGATAAAGAGTTTATAATGTTGTCAATAGAGCATGCACGCGACCATTCTCAAATACATTCTCTATGTTTACATTTTTCTATTCAATAAAAATTAGTGAAAAAGAGTTATAAGATCATTTTATTTTTCACAGAATACATCATAGCTATAAATATTGTATTAAAGATGTGTAAAAACTGAATGCACACACCAATGGGGATGATACTGCAGTTTTTAGATAATTTGATATGAATAACAGTGTATATGATATTAGAGATCACATGGATGAAATGAAAATGGAAATTGAATATGACCTTCTTTATTATCCAAATATGATTTAAAAGATAAATATCTTTTCTTAGAGACTAATGTTTACTAGTTCAACTAAATTGAAAACATTTTCATTTTTATTGAAGTCATATAATTAGAAATATGGAAGTGGATAGATTGAAACTAGATTTACAGAACTAATTGGTATCCTAAATGATATGCTACCGGAATAAAATTAACTTACATATCTAGCATATGAATCTAAATGAAGGAACCCATTTTTTAAGATAGAATGTTAATTTAATGATATACTTTCTCGATTTTTTCAAAAAAATATAATGAAACATTGATTTAATTTTCATTATTCCTTGTAGATTTCATTTATTTTAAGGGATTTACTTAATAAATATGTCTTAATGGCCACTATAAAATCCCATAGAGTCTTCAAGACTCTTATTAACAAGTTAAATCTTAAGGATGCTAATGGGAAAATAATAAACCACCCAAAAGTTAGTTATAAACACATTATTATGAATGAAACATTGAATGATTTAATCAATAACCACGATGAGAAATAATTTCAGGAAAATTTTAGTTGATAATATATTTTTTATAATTATTAATTTTAACTAATTTGATTTAAAAAATTAATTTATGAAACATAAAAAGAGTGCAAAAAATAAACAATTTTCATTAAAATCAATGCATCCCTACAAAAAGCAAGGATGAGGTACACTTCACTAAAGAATAAATAGATAAGAATCTTAAATAAGAAATAAATTTTTTATGTGATATGAAAGAATATATATTCATTTGTTTATATACATATTGATGAATGAAAATCAAAATACACTTCCATCCAATGTCATGCATTGTGGAAGGATGATCATGTAAATAAAGAGGGTAAATTAGTTGATGAAAACACAAAATAAGTATTGGAAAAATGTATAAGTATGAAATAATAGTATTTCATTATGATTTACAATAGTATTATATAAAAATATCTATTTATGTTCATATTTTTTATACAGTTTAGACATAATAATTGATAGCAATAATATAGGAAGAAATATTAATTTTAGTAGCTTAGAAGTGGCCTGAACAATATAGTCATGTTAGAGGAGTAGGTTTTGGAGTTTCTTTACAAATATATTTCAAGAAGATAAAACCTCAAGAAGATATATATAATATTATGAAAGGTTTTTAGAATCAAATAGATTATTTTCAAGATATTATTATCTGGTATGGTTTTCCAGACCAATATATAAGAAAAGATCAAAGTGAAATAGTGGTGGAACAAATACCCACAAATAAAGAACCAAATGACCTTGCATGATTTGAGGTTAGTCATTACCATCAATTGAATACATTTCCCAAGTTAATAAATTTTTTCATTACTATTTCTATTAATTGTGAATAAAAATAACTTTTGATAACTTTATATTACTAAAATCCTATAAGGTAAATTTATATGTTATTTATATCTGTAAAAATCCATGCACTACCATATTGTGAGGTATACAGTATAGAATCTCCCAAGAGACAAGTTGCACAATAAAGAACCCCCAAAATATCACATGATAGTAGGGATTGAGGTAGCTTAAGAGATGCCACTGGTTTTCATGTTCAACATGATGATTCAGATATTACAGTGATCAATGAAGCTATTAGAACTTTCATAGCATGGTCATCTAATATTATAAAGATAAAAGAGGTATCTCTTTAAAAAAATCTTATGAAAAACCTGAAACAATTTATGAAAAATGTTTTGAATGGTGGAATGGTATTAAATACGGATAAAGAGATGGGGAAACATAATATTATATCAAGACAATATAGGGAATTAACCAAGAAATCTAAAGGAAATTATGTGGGTATATTCTCCCTACCAGTAACACATAAACATTTATTATCATTACAAATTCAGTCAGAGACCAAATTTAATGATAAATATATTTCTTATATTCTATATAAAGAATTAATTTTTGGAAATTTTTGTATATAAATAGTTGTTCTTGAGACTGTAAAGGGATCTATGGTGCTAGGTTTTCCCTCACCGCCACCTTCATCTCCCTGGTCCCCGGTAGGCCTGTCTTCCCATCAACTACCCTCTCAGTGTGCTTGAGATGCGGTTTCTCCCAGTGGTGGTGTCACATGAACTCGTTGTCTTCCTCGGTGTAAAACATCATCGCTTGGAATCCATCCCACTCTAGCCTGAGGTTTCGGTTAGGGTTTCTCACGACGGCATGATGCGGACCAGGGTACGGGTTTCTGATGCAGCGATTTAGGGGTGTCGTTGATTTTCGCGATGTCTGAGAGTGCTTTTGGTAGATCTGATCTTGGGGTGTGGTTCTGAAGGCGGTGAAAGGGCCTATTTCTTGGCTCTTGAAGGTTTTTTATCGTTGAGGTGATAATTTGACTCAGGTTTGTGGTTATTATTTGGTGGTTTACCGACATTCTAGGTCCTTCTTTGGGTGACATCATTGTTTCTGATGATTTACGTTTTTTATAATTTAGTGTGTGGTGATGAAGGCGATGGTTTTATGGTTTTTGGTTCTGCTGGGTTGCTTTCTTTGTGATTCCGGCAAGGTTGAAGGTTTTCATTTCTATTTTCTGTTCTAGATAGATTTTGAAACGGTTCTATCTGGTGGTTTGTTTTGTCCTATTTTGTTCCGTGATGTTGTTTTTTTTCTGGTAGTCTGCTCGAGGAGGTTGGGTGAGGACACTTCTATTGTCACCAGCGAGGAAGTGTCTTCTCTCGGGCCATCTCTGGCGGGGCGGTGACCATGACAATGACGATGATGGTGGGTTTATGTGTTTTGACAACGACGATGATGGATTTTCTCATCGGCGACGAAGGATTTTGATTGGATGATGGGGATGAACCATTGATGTCAATGATGGTGGTGATGTGAGGATGATACAATGGTGACAGTGATGGAACGAGAAGGCCGACGATGTGATGATGGTATCCAGTGATGTGGATTTCCTTGATGAAGGGTCTCTCAGGCGGCTCACTTTGCCCGCATTTTGAGGTTTCCAATTTTAAAATTTGAATTTTAAATTTGAATGTGACTTTTGGTTTGAATCGTGTAAGCAGGTGATGTTCAAGTTAAGTATCTGGTCTTTGTGAGGATCCCACTCACCAAAAAGTGGTATTCTGAAAATTAAAAAAAAGGATTGCTAATACATACATAAGGTATATTTTTATAATACATCTATTGAAATAGTGATATAATATGTTCATTAAAGTTTATAACTATTCATATTTTATACAATAATTTACATTACTACAATATAAATGAAATACTATGTGAAGCTTGATTTATATTCATTTATCCCTATATCATTTATACTTAATAATATTATTTTGAGAGGAAAGAAGTTTATGAGGAGAATTATGAGCTATAAAATGTATTTTTGAAAAAAATAAGAGTTGAAAGACTCTTTTTGATGCCTAAAATGCAGAGGTAAAACAATACAATATTACCACGTAAAATATATTTTTTATTTTTTAATTGTATTTTTGTTTTTTGTTTTTTAATAAGAACTTCATGCCGATCAATCTCAATATGGATACTCCAAATATTTATTTTTTGGATCCAATTCATGGATATCCAAAAAACCAATCACTTATGATGTGTATTTTGAAATATTAATACACTGAAATCGACATTTTATAGAAAAACATAAAATTATTTGTTTCAGTATTTTTTTACAATATTTTTTTATGATTGGGATATCTCTAAATATAGGAAGTTAATGGAATGATATTGGTGAATGAACGTAAAAATCAAATATATTACTTCAAATAGAAACTAATTAATGTATATATATATAAATATTTGACTATAAGAACATGTTTCAAAATAGTTTACTTATTTTTTCAATATTTTTGTAGTGTCCAAATCAAGATAATGGAATCAATTATGGATATTATGTTTGAGCATTTATGATAGAGATAATAAGCCATGAAAATACTAGGATGCCCAAACAGGCAATTTCAAATGATAATTACAGTTTCATTAAAAAAATTTCTTAATCATTTTTTTCCTATATTTCCTGAGTACTATAAGTATTTCCAATAACCTTTATACTCAAAATAATATTTAAAATTCTTTAGAAATGATAGGGAAACGTAAATGGTGTATAATTATTTTTGAAAAAAAAATTCGGTGATTACCTATTATGTTTATGATATTATATAGGTTATGACTTTAAATATATATTTATAGTGTGAAGTATTACTATCATAATTCTTATATTTTATTTTTGAATTCTTTATCAAAGATATGTATAATTTAGGAATTTTTTTTAGAAATGAGCAGAAAACATGGTGTCAAAATGTATATAGGTATCATGAAGATGTTACTTGCTAATACATATTCATTTAATTTTATTATCACTTTTTCAACATTTTATTGGTTAATTTACTTATAATTTTAAGAATAAAATTATAATAATTCCCCCAATAGGGTTCCATCATGGGGTGGTAACTAATAGAAAAATAAAAATATAGTTGTTTTACTTTGGTAGTTGGGGAAATTATTTGGGCTATTCAATCATCAATTATATAAATGATATAATATCATAAATTCTTATGAAATCCAAATGAGAAACAAATAAAGCTTACATTAGTGAAATGGATTGACTGAAACTAGTTCTTTTTAATTCACATGATGTGAAATTAAATCATACCACCATTATATCATATATAATATCACAATAATTACATGAGTAGACGTGTTTAATCGATCCATATTATGCATATAGATAGTTTTTCACTAGCTCAACATCAAAAAATGTATCCACTTTTTTATCACTAATATGCATGTACACATTCATCATGTAAAATGATCCAAGTTCACAAGCTCATTAATAATTATATTATTATTTAATGATATATAACTAGAATAAATTTCCTTTTTGTTCATTTTTAAAAAAAATTATCTATTTTTTTGTTAATTTACTCTGAATTTTATATAATACTTATTTTTAGTAAATTTGAAAGAGATTATAAATAAATTACTTATTTAATAATGATGATTCACTCTTGTAATATGATCATGTACTCAACAAGGATGATGCTGTCACAATGATGCAATTTTCTTTTTATTCAAAAATGCATTAAACATTCTGGGTTATAAAACTGTAATATTGTTAGATGAACGAGAATGTTGATTGAACTATATGATAAAAAAGACACAATATACGAAGTATGAATCAAATTGGGTGGTTTTAGTTTAAAATAGACATTTTTTTAATTTATTATTCCATATTTATCTTTGATTTATTTATTTATAATAATACTTATATAAGAATTATTTTCATATACAGGTAAATTATTTTTCTTGAGTTGGGGTAGTTTGTATGATGTTTTTTGTTCTCATAAGTTACTAGACTTCAAGGATAAAAATGTTATAAATAAAACATAAAAATGGGTCAGGACTATATACAAACATCATTGAGAGGTAAATTTATACAAATTATTTAGCTAGATTTTTCACTATTTATCTACTATTTTTAATTTAACATCCTCATCATTTTTATTTAATAATTATTTATTTTTCTAAGATATTTTGGGAAGTTATATTTATTCCCTCAATGGTCTATAGTGATCTAGAAAAGAGAAAATTTCTTTTGGATGAGGCATTTAGATAAGAATGGATTTTCTTCTTCTATCCAAATGAAACATTTTTTTCTTTTCTGGTTTGGTGAAGATAGCTGAAATAAAAATAAACACCACAAACTCAATCATTTATACCTCAATATGATACATAGTGTGCTTAGTATGACTCAAACTATATTTTTTTAGTTTATAATTTATATTTTGTTTCAAAACATACATCACATACCAGAAATTGATCAAACTCATTCCCCAATATTTGAACTACGTTCATCTGTATATCTATATTTTATCAAATAAATTTTGTGAGTTAAAATAAAACTTAGTAGGCTAGTTCATTCTAAATATTTCAAAAACATATTATATTTCATGAAACTTCTAATTTTGATTTTTTTGAAGTAAAATCCTTTTATATAGAAGAAAATAATTAGTGGCCACCTATCCAGAAAAATAAAAAAAATCTTTCATTAATTATCTCAGCAAGATCCATCCCCTTATCCTTATTCCCTCCATGTTCATAAATTTCTTATGCATTAAAACATATTATTATACCTAGTAAATAATCTAGATTTCTTTCACCAATCTTCATTTTATCCTCTTTTTTATGCACATAACTCTAATCAAGGAACTAATTTGATGGGTGATTTAATAAAAATATTATTTGTTTTTTAGGAATAAAACTTCACATTATTGTATTATTTTTCGGCCATTGCATATATAATAATCTATGAATTTTTGAGAGAATAGATAACCATTTTAATACTCAAGGGATAATACAATTACTTTCTTGAAATATGGTAACAAGACTAAAATGATTATCTCTATCTAAAAATCTGGGTCGAGTGGGTATCTTTCTATAAGAAAGTAATTTTTTCTCTTGAGATTTCTAAAATGCCTCTTCCATCTTCAAATTCACTTCCAAATTCTTGCCGATAAATTACACGTTTAGTAAAATTATCAAACCATTCCTTCAGGTCAAAATAAAAAATTACCTTATTTTTCAACATCTCATTGCACCACGTTAGTATTTCCTCACAACTAAAATGAACTTCTGATAACAAATTATGCACCATTGTAATTCATTAGACTCTAGTGATGTAATTTTATCTTATATATATTGCACAAATATATATGTGTGTGTCTAAGTGTTGTTTCAAAATTCCTATAAAAATAATATATAATGAATATTTTATGAATAATTTTACAAATAAAATTGTTAGTTCTATAGGTTTTACATAGTTTTGATAAATTCAATTCATGTGGTAACATAGTAATAAAAAATGAAGTAAATGAAAATGTGGGAAGATGGGTTGATAATTTTCAAATCTTTTTCCCATTTACCACTTTTATAAGAAACTATACCATATAAAAGTTCCTTGAAAGTGAAGATATATTCTTCTGAAAGCTTCTATAGTTTTGGAATAAATCTATTATCATTTTGGGACCCATCACAAACAATTTCACATTATCTCCAATCCAAATGAATTAATTATTTCTTATATAGTTCAAACTAGTTATGAACACAATTTTACCCCCAACATTACTTATATTAATGAGTAAAAGAACATAGATATATAGTCACGAAGACTCCATAAATCAAACACTTCACTGTGAGTGTTGAAAGAGGATATATGAAATAAGAATCTCAAGGGATCAATATTTTAGGTAATAATTACTCATAATATCTTCAAGTAATTTTTATGGGGAAAATTATGGATTTAATAGTTATTATAATGAAAAAGGATAAATATTGTAATTAATAGGTATTATAAATGCTCAAAGTGTATGTTTATAGTTTAAAATTATCTTTTAGTAAAAAAGAAAAGTAACATACTCAAAACTGAAAAAACACATTTATATTATTTTAATACTTCATTAAAACAATCCATAAGTCATTTATGATGTATATGAATTAAACAAACCTAAATATGATGCACTATGTGGTCAATATGACTCAAAGTTTGTATTTTTTAATTAAAAGTGACATCTATTTTAGTAAAAAGGAAATGTGACACACTCAAAACAAAGTAAACAAATTTGGATTGTTTTTATAGTTTAGGAAAATTATCCATTAATCATTTAAGATGTGTAATAATTAGGCACACCTTAATTAGACACACAGTGTGGCTAGTATGACTCAAAGTAAATTTTTATTTAAAAGTAACATTAGTTTTAGTAAAAAGACAAGTGACATGCTCAAAACTGAGAAAAAACATTATTTTTTTATTATTTAAGAAAATCATCCAAATTTCATTTTTTATGTGTAATAGTCATAATAAATTTAATCCAATACATTTTTTATGTAGTATGACTCAGAGTGCGTCTTTTTATTTAAAATTGAAATAAATTTTACTAAAAAAATATAAGTGACATACTCAAAAATAAGAAAACACATAAATATTGTTTTGGTACTTTAGGAAAATGATCCATATGTCATTTTTGAAATTTAAGAATCAGACTCACCTCAATATGATGCACAATGTTCATTTTATAACTTAAACTGTTTTTATTAGTTTAAAATTAACATTTTTGTTCAAAAATATTGGCACTCATTAAAAATGAGAAAACTCACTCATATTTTATCAATAATTTAGTAAAATGGCTCATAATTCATTTGTGACATATAAGAATCAGTATCATGTTAAAATAATAGATGATGTGACTATTATGACACAAAGTACCTATTTCCAGTTTAAAATGATATTTTAGTAAAAAGGATAAGTGACATACTCAAAACCAGGAAAACACACTCATATTGTTTTAATACTTTAGTAAAATGAATCATATGTTATTTTTGACATATAAGAATCAATCAAACATTAATATGATACACAATTTGACTAGTATGACTCAAAGTTAGTCTTTTTATTTAAAATTGACATTGTTTTTTGTTAAAATGAGAAGTGACATACTAAAAACTGATAAAACACATTAGTATTATTTTTAAAAATTATAAAATTCATATAATATTAATTTTTTATATGTATGAATAAACCTCATATAAATATGATGCACAATCTTACCATTATGACTTAGACTGTGTCTTTTTATCTTAAATTAACATTGATTTTAGTAAATAATACAAGTTTTATTAAGGGTTAGAGGTAGTTCCTATTTTATTGAAAATAAGAAAGTAAAGCATATGATCTAGATAGGGAGAATGAATATAAAGTAAGCTTCCCAAAGTAAAAAATATAGCTACCTAATGTTTTCATCAATATTTCACTTATTTTTCTTTCCTCCGCTCGAATTTTATTCCATTCAGAAATAGATCTTACTCATCTGCGCCCCCCAACTTATAGATCTCCCTGCACTTTGAGGAAGAGCTTTAATCATTTCATATAGTGTCTCGACATCAGTGTTGTCAGAGTTAGATCTATCAACCTGCTTCTCAGTGGTTTTATCAGGAGAGGTGTCCCTCATCCCCTTAACCTCCTGTGAACTAGTTTAGGGATAAGCCTTATGATGTTTAGTCTCTTCAGTTGGATTCTCAACCACCACTTGGGGTCCACCCAAAGACCTTTTATTCTTATATGTAAAAATTTGGAAGCCCTCATTGTCCACCATGAGATTTTTTTTAAATAGTACAAATTTTAGGAGTGAGTGGGGAATCAAATTACAAAATTTATTTACAATTTCGATTATTTGAAGTAGTTATACTTTCATATTGAAGCTGATGATCAACGAATTTTTAATTTATTCCTCATTGACTTGTTAAACCATCATGTCATTGTCACTACCGTTGGTTTGTTTTTAAGATTACTGTAAGTTATCATTTTTTTTCCATTTTTAGGAATATCATCATCGATGACATTTGCCTCTTCTAAGAAGATGGCAGGCCAAGATATCTAATTGTTTCCAGAAGTGAATACATTGACATTAGTTGAGTCACTTTGATGATCATTATCCATGAAAAACATCCCCTTGACCGTATGATCTTGAGAACGCGGAATTAATACATCCATTACATTTTTAATAGGCTCATAAAGGGGATTTCAATCATGAACAATGGATTTTGGAAAGTTTGCATCTTTCGATTTTTACTTTTTTTGACAATGGTTAGAAGAGTGACCTCTGATCTCACATCCCTCACATTAGATTTTCTTCTGAAATATATCTAATGAGTGCCCAACAACCATACATTAATTATAGAAAAGAGGATTATTTTCATACTCAAATTTAATTTGAATATTATTAGAATTATTTGAAAGGGTTACCTTGTCAATTTGGGTGGAACTGAGATCAATATCCACCAGTATCCTGGAAATTTATCCAAACCGAACATCCTTAGTCTCCTTGTAGAGGTAGATAGGATTTCCAAATGGCTTTTCAATGACATGAAGTATCTTTAGATGCCATAATAACAAATTCAGTCCACACAGGTGAACCCAGACCTGAAAAATACATTCCAAGAATGCGAGATGTTGAAGTCCAATGACCACTCATGCAAATTAATCCATCTAGGTTTCAGTTGCATTGATCTAGTTCCCCATGCTTAAAGCTTCAAATAATTATAAGGGAGAAAACAATGAAAAAACCATCTCCCAAGGGAGACGTTTTTATAGTTGGAGAACCCCCCAAAAAATAGAGATCCTTATAGTCATATCGTCAAGATTCTAGGGTTGTTACCATTTGGGTAGGAAAATGGATGCAATTATAGAGTTCTTTCCAATTTAAATTATCTCATCAAATGCTTCAGGGTCAGATTTAATGTAGGGAGATGATCCCTTGAGAATTATTCTACTCGGACATGAATCCTTAATCAGAGTTAAGTACTGTGATCCACTGGAATTTTTACCTGCAATTAAAATGTTTTTCATCGCCTCAACATATGATATGTGTGCATAATATAGGCCAGATGAAGCACGAATCACATGTGAATTCCTCATCATCACATCTGAAGGATGGGCTTTCATCATTGTTTTTTCCCTTCAGCAAAAAAGTGTCTCCTCATCGATTGATCTAGAGACCACAACTCTGGTATTTTAGATTCAACTACAACACCAGAACCTGAGGGTATATTTGAGGTCGGAGGTCTCAATTTTTCAGATCCAATAGGAAAACCAAAATATGAATTCAAATACCAGGGCCTAGATCTTGAATTTTTAGAGTCTTTAGAAAAACCAGAATTCAAGGATTTATTCAATCACTTCACATCCATGAAGGAGTGAATGATTTTCTGACCGATATCACTCAAAGTTTGAATTTTTATTTAACATTGACATTAATTTTTATAGAAAAAGAAAAGTGACATAATCAATACTAAGAGAACACAATTATATTGTTTTTATACTTTATAAAAATGATATGTATGTAATTTTTTATGTATTGGAATCATCCTTATCTCAATAAAATGCTTGATGTTCCTCTAATGACTCCAAGTGTTTCTTTTTATTTAAATTTGACATTAGTTATAGTAAAAAATAAAAGTGGCATAGATATTCCTTAGTTAGTGTAGTTGGGGTTTGGCTTAGTGGTAAGCACCCCTTAAATCTACATGAAAAATGGGGGTTCAAAACCCATGGGGTGTAGGTACTGTAGGGCATTGTAGCAGTGGCGGGCACTGTAGCAGCGGCAAGTCACTATAGTGACGGCAGAGTACTGTAGCAGTGGCGGGTACTTTGCAGTACTGTAGGAGTGCAGGTACTATAGAAGTATTATTCATGGAATGGGCTTTGAGCCAAAAAAATGGGTCTACGGGCCATGTAATGGGCTAATTGCCCAATGGGCCTTCGGGTTATGTTATGGGTCTCCTTATACCCAGTAAAAAGAGGTCTTTGCTTTTCTTTAATAATAAATGAGGCATCGACCCCAACCTTTTGAGAAATAGATATTCCTTAGTGGAATTTGTTATCTATGTGTTCTATAGTTCACCCTTGTAAGTATATCATGTTGTGAAAAATATGTATTCTATACTGAGTGTTTAGTTTTAGAGCACTAGGTTGGAGCATTCATTCATTGAGTTCATCTTCAGATTTTTTGTATTCTAAAAGGTGGAGGATGAAAAATGTGTTCTCGATGGTTTTCTATAACCATTAAATATTCTTCAGTGGAAGTGGGGGGAAATTTATATATACTTCATTACCAGTTTAACACTCGTTAATGGAGGCTTTGATGCTATATGAGAGATATTAGACCATTTGATTAAATTTTCTCACTTTTTAGTGATCGAAGAGTCGATCTTAGTGGAGGTTTTTTCATGTAGGTTTCTAGGGGAGGTGGTGTGGTTTAATGGATTTATTAGGATGATAATCTCTTACCATGTCACGCCCATATTTTTTTTGAGGTATGAGTTTAATTTTAAATTTTTATTTCATAAATTATTTGCCGGTTTATTTAAACTTTTCGGTTGTATCATGAGCCGAACCTGGTTTGGGTTGCCCGTTGGGGTAACGGTGCGCACGCGCGGGCCTTTCGCCGCTCGGCGCACGGGTAGGGGATGGGCAAGGCCATGCAGCTTTGCCTTTTTCAACGCACGGTGCCCCTCACGCGGACGAATCAAATGGCAGATGTTAACTTTTATTATTATTTGAATTATTATGATTATCATTGATACTATTATTATTATAATTATTATTATTAATGTTATGCTTTTATTATTGTTATTATTATCTTTATAATTATTATGATATCATTATTATTATTGCTAATATATTATTATTATTGGTATGCGGTTACTATTATTAAGATTTTGATAATTATTATTACTAATAATATTATTATTTCTAATGTATTATGGTGTTTAATATTATTATATTATATTAAATTGTTTAACTTTCTTTTTTTCCCCATAGGGAACCCTAGCCGCCACCCCCCACTCTCATCTTTATTTTTTTATTCTTTTCTTTTTTTCTTTCCTTCTCCTCTTCTTCTCCCCACGCCGTCTCTCCTCCATCCGCGGCGCACACTTTCCCCGGCTCATCCGCGCTCCCCTTCCTCCTTCTTCTCTCTTTTTTTTTTCTTTTCTTCTTCTCCTCTCCTTCTTCTTCTCTTCTCACCCGCCGCACCTCCTGCATCAACGCTCCCCTCTCCCCACTCTTCTTCTTCCAGCCGCTCACCTCACTGCTCGGCGACACCAGCAGCCGCAACCGCTGCCTCCTGCATCGGACCAGCAGCCGCACCCTCCTCTCGCCGGATCTTCGAAGCCGCATCGGACCCATGCTGCTACTTCCGCTCGGCCACACTTCTGCTGCACCGCTCCAGCACCCCCTCGCCGGACCAGTCGCCTGCGCCCCTCACCGGTCTGGCCGCCTGCCTCCTCCCCTCTCTGTCGTGCCGCACCCCCCCTGCTACTCCTCTCTTCTTTTTCTTTCTTCTTCTTTTATTCTTCTTTCTTCTCTTCTTCTTCTTCCTTCTTTCCTCTTCCTCTCCTTCCTCTTTTCTTCTTCTTCCCCCTGTCTTCTTTCCTCCTCCGCCAGCCGGCGCAACCCCCCCTCCCTGCTGCGTCGTTCCGGCACCCGCAGGTTTGTTTTTTCTTTTTATTTATTTATTTATTTATTTTATCTTATTATTTTAACTCGTCTAATAAGACTTTTGGTTTTATTTTGTTAATATTATTAATATGTTAATTAATATATCATTACTATAAATATTAATGTGTTATTATTATAATTATGTAAATAATAATATTATCATTATTATTATTATATTATTATTGTTATTATTGTTATTATTATTATTATTATGATACTACTATTATTATTATTATTATCATATTATTATTATTATTATTATGTTAATAATACTATTATTATTATACTACTATTGTTACTATTATTATTATTATTATGCTATTATTACTATTAATATTATCATTATTGTTACTATTATTATTTATAATTATTATTATATTATATTATCATTGCTATTATTATTATTATTATTGTTATTATTATTATTATTATGTTATCGCTATTATTTTTATTCTCATTATTATTATGTTAACAACTTTCTGAGCCCGTTGAGCGTTATGCTGTTTTTAGGACCTGGTTGACGGCTCAAGGCGGTGCGACCACGGCGCAACTGGAGTCTTGCGCCGTGTCTTCTTCCGCGCCCGTTTGAGGTAGGTGGTTCCACACTCAAGTATGGGTTTATAATCCTTTGCTTGCACTCCTAGTTAATCAAATGTTTTATCCCCGTTTACACACTATGAACTTTTTCCCCTTATAAAAAAAATGTCATGTGTTTATTACTTGGACCTAGTTAAAACTTTGAATGTCTTTCTTTCTCTCTCTTTTAAAATAGTTATCAGCAAGTTTTAAAAGTACGGTTTTGGTTTACCTGATTGAAGAAAAGAAAAAGGATGTTGTTTATTTTCAAACTGTGCTACTGGTTTTATTTAGCGTACTTGCAATACATACTATGTTTTGAAATGCTATGGTGTGCGTGTGGTATTTTCAAAAGAAAGAATATCAGTGTGCGGGTGATATGGCGGGTGTTTTCTGAATTGGGTGAGCACAAGGAGGGAAACCTGGGTATTAGGTGGGTGGACTAGGACTAGTGAGCTGGTAGTCCGGAGATGACTCGACCCGGTTTCACTGGCAGGTTTGACGATTGCAACACTAACTAAACATATGATATCTGAGGGTCGTGGCCTTCTAAGCCACGTGTTCTGAGGGTCGTGGCCTTCTAAGCCACGTTTTCTGAGGGTCGTGGCCATCTAAGCCACGTTTCACTGAGACACGTTGTCCTAGGGTCCCACTGTTACTAGTATCCTTAGGGCATTCCCATCCTCTGGTGCTACTGATACTTGTGCGCACACTGATCCGTGATATTTATACCATTCGAATTTCATTCTGGTATGTGACTTGAACCGTCTTTCTTTAAAAGCATTTTGTGAAAATCTTTTATTTATTTTTGCACCTTTTACTTTATATAGCATTGCAAATGGATTGTCACTTTATACTTGTGCGTGGAATCTTGCTTGGTGATATCCTGCTGGGCGATTGCTCACACCCTACTTACACCTTTGGGTGTAAGTAGATCTGTTTACTTCTGATACAGGCAAGGGCCCGACTTTTGGAGGCAGTGGTTCAGGTTGTTAGCTGGACTGACTACATGACATTTTGGTGGTGACTTGGAGGCAGTGTTCTCACATTGAGCTGTAGCCCCTAGGTTGGTTGTAGTCACCTTATTTTTTTAGTCTTGTGTGAGTTTTGACTACTTTGTCTAAAAACCTGTATTGGTTAAATGATTGTTGACTGTCACTTCTACTTTTACTTGGTCATTTTGGTTGGCTGTTTTACATTCATTCACTCGGGTAAATCGTTCCCAAGGTTTATTTTGATACCCGGGCACTTGTGCCAGCCCGTGGGGATCGGGAACGCCCTTCGGGCCTTGCCGCGGGCCGGGTCGGGCGTCAGTTCGGATGGCGACCCGATTCGGTTCGTGAAAAAATGGTATCAGAGGACAGGTTTTGTTGGTAGTTTATATTATTTGGGATAAGTTGGGTTATACATGATTTGGGTTTGTCGGGGCTCAGAATTCATGTTGCGAGTAGGGTGCCTGGCTAGCACGCCTCGTGACAGATACTGAGTCACCATGGGATGACAGGGTGCTTGTTTCACTTTCTTTCTGGGTGGGACATGCAGGCTACAGACTGTACGTGGACACCAGATAAGGAAAGTAAAGTTTTTATATGGATTTGTTTTTGCATGATTGGTTTATTGATGAATAATTATCTTGTTGGAAAAAATTTATTCCCTTTTTATTGATGGTTTCCTTTCTTGATTGCTGCTCTTTTTCAGTAAGATGCCTCCCCGGAGAGTTCCCATGCATCCACGGGAGGAAGCCGGAGAGAGTTCTCCCGCGCCGCATGATCAGAGATTTGTTGAGGCAATGGTCCGAGCCGTTCAAGCTTTAGGACAAGGGGCGACTCCTGCCCCCGCCCCTGTTCCAGCTAGAGGGGAAGATTTCGGCTCCAGGAAGGATAGAGCTCAGGAGTTTCTGAGGAGCAAACCTCCTTCTTTCCGAGGTGGTTCAGAACCTCAGGAGGCAGAGGAGTGGCTTGAGAAGATAGAACGCGTTTTCGATTTCCTTGACACGCCTGAGGAAGTCAGGGTGAAGTGCGCCTCGTTCCAGCTGGAGGGTTCCAGTCGCAAATGGTGGGAATCAGTGGTCCAGGCTGGGAAGCATGAGCACATGAGCTGGAAGGATTTCAAGGGTATCTTCAATGAGCAGTATTGTCCAGAGTTTGTAGCCTATGCTAGATCTCGGGAGTTCATGGAGCTATCACAGGGGAATCAGACAGTGATGGAGTATGCGAATCGCTTTGCTGAACTGGTACGGTATGCACCTGAGATAGTTTCGAGCGAATTCTTGAAAGCTCGGAAGTTTGAGAAGGGCCTTCGACCAGAAATTCACTCCCAGGTTTTCTTGTTCAAGCTGAAGACTTATGCTGAGGTGGTCGATTGTGCTTGTATGGACGAGATTGACCAGAAGGGAAAGTCAGGGTTTTCTGGATCAGTGTCAGGGCTTGGCAGTGGCAGTTCATCTGAGAAGAAGAGGAAACGTGATGAGCAATGGAAGAAGGGTGATGGCAGCTCAGGTCATCCTCCCAGGCAGTTTTCATCTGGGGCTTCTGGTGCAGGGTCGGTTGTATGCCATCAGTGCGGAAGGGCAGGGAACATCCGACCTGTTTGTCCATACCCTCCCAGACCATGCCATGGATGTGGAGTGGTGGGACATCTACAGCGCTTCTGCTGGACTGCACGCCCTTATCAGAGTGGGGCTGGATCAGTGGCTTCTAGAGGGGTATCAGTTCAGTCAGAGCCGACCAGGACGACAGGATCTCGGTTTGGTGGGCATGGTGGTAGGACCGGATCGTCTTCAGGGCAGAGCCATGTCAGGGCAGAGCCTCAGGCGAGCGGTCGCTCTCAGGCAGGGACCAGGCAACTGCATGCTGTGGATCAGGCACCAGCAGGATCTGATGCAGGGCCTTCGACGGTTCGAGGTACTATTCTGGTTGCATCTTCTATAGCTGCAGTTTTATTTGATACTGGTGCTTTAGTTTCTTTTATATCTGCTCGTTTTGTGAATCTGCTGAACCTACCATCCGAGCTTTTATCGTTTGCTGTGGAGTTGGTAACGCCATTGGGGAAAAAGAGGGAGCAAGGCCTTAAGTGCCGATCGTGCGCACTCTCTGTGTCGGGAGTCGAGATGGAATGGGACTTCTTGGTCCTTGACATGGACCTATTTGATGTGATCCTCGGTATGGACTGGCTGGTGCGCTTCCAGGCGCACATTGATTGCTATCAACGCCGAGTCAGCTTTACAGCACCAGATGGGACTCCTCAGCTATTTCACGGAGAATGGGATCCTCGGTCGGGACGTGCGGGACCTCCAATCCTTGAGCTTGGAAATCTTGCTTATCAGTTGTCATCGCTCGCGCTGGAGGACGATGGTGGTATTTCACAGGGCGGGTTACCTCGTGTAGTGGATGAGTTCCCAGAGGTTTTTCCAGATGATTTTTCTAGCTTACCCCCAGAGCGAGACGTGGAGTTCTCGATTGAGTTGGCGCCGGGAACACAGCCTATATCTCTTCCCTCATATCGCATGGCCCCCACCGAATTGAGGGAATTAAAGATACAGCTGGACGATTTGGAATCCAAAGGATTCATTCGCCTGAGCGTCTCTCCTTGGGCCGCACCAGTTTTATTCGCAATGAAGGCCGATGGAACCCTTCGGTTGTGCATTGATTACCGGAAGCTGAACAAGGTAACCATCAAGAATAAATACCCTTTGCCTCGGATTGACGATTTGTTTGACCAGCTGAAGGGGGCAAAGTGGTTCTCCAAGATTGATTTGCGTTCGGGATACCACCAGCTCAGGGTGAGAGAGGCAGATATCCCGAAGACGGCTTTCCGAAGCAGGTACGGTCACTTCGAGTACATGGTCATGCCTTTCGGACTGACGAATGCTCCTGCAGTTTTTATGGCACTCATGAATAGGGTGTTCCACCAATATCTCGACTCATTTTTCATGGTATTCGTGGATGACATCCTGGTCTACTCTGGATCTGAGGAGGAGCATGAGCACCACCTGCGCGTTGTTTTGGGCACTTTGCGGGATCACCGCCTGTATGCCAAACTCTCGAAGTGCACTTTCTGGATCAGGGAAGTGAAGTTTCTGGGGCATGTCGTCTCAGAACATGGGGTTTCAGTGGATCCCGAAAAGATCAGAGCAGTTATGTCTTGGGAGCAACCGAAAATGTGTTTGAGATCAGGAATTTTCTGGGCTTGGCTGGTTATTACAGGCGCTTTGTCCGGGACTTCTCGCGGCTTGCCTCCCCCATGACCGCACTCACCCGGAAAGGGGTGAAGTTTGAGTGGAGCCCACAGTGCCAGACATCTTTTGAGGAGCTGAAGCGGTGGTTGACCACCGCACCTGTGTTGACCTTACCAGAGTCAGGAAAAGGCTATGTGGTGTACTGTGATGCGTCAGGTACGGGCCTTGGATGTGTGCTCATGCAGGATGACCATGTTGTGGCTTATGGTTCTCGCCAAATCCGGCCGCATGAGAAGAACTATCCGACTCACGACTTAGAGTTGGCGGCAGTGATGCATGCTTTGAAGACATGACGCCACTATCTTTTTGGGGAGAAGTTTGTGGTCTATTCTGACCACAAGAGCCTGGCCTATATTTTCTCTCAGAGGGATCTCAATTTGAGGCAGCACCGCTGGGTCGAGTACCTGCAGGGTTTTGATTTTGATATTGTCTATACCCCTGGAAAGGGTAATGTGGTAGCTGACGCATTGAGCAGAAAAGTACCAGTGCAGGCGTTGAAGAAGTCCAGCGATGAGTGGACTTTGATGGGGCTCTTTGCCCAGTTGCATTTGGAGAGAAGGGAGCACAGTGGAGGTACTTTCTTGGCTAGAATCCAGTTGACTCCTGCCCTTCTAGAGTTGATTCAGCAGGAGCAACCTGGTGATGAGTTTTGTTAGCGATCTATGCAGTTTCTTCATGGTGGGGAGACTCCTGATTGGTCTTTGTCTTCCCAGAGGGTCCTATGCTTCAAGGGCCGTGTTGTAGTGCCGTTGTCTCTGCGAAAGGTGGTGATGCAGGATAGCCACCAATATCAGTGGTCCGTCCATCCTGGTACCACCAAGATGTACTACGATGTTCGCCGGCAGTTCTGGTGGCCAGGTATGAGACGGGACATAGCCGACTTCGTATCCTGATGTTATACTTGCCAGCAAGTGAAAGCAGAACATCAGAGACCATCTGGCCTACTCCAGCCATTACCCATTCCTACCTGGAAGTGGGACGAGGTCGCCAAGGACTTCATCATTGGCCTGCCTCATACACCACGAGGGAGGAATTCTATCTGGGTGGTAATTGACCGTTTGACCAAGTCTGCTCACTTCATTCCGATCAGAGATACAACGAAGGTAGAGGAACTGGGCCGCTTGTATGTTCAGGAGGTGGTCAGACTTCATGGTGTGCCGTCGGCAGTTGTTTCTGACAGGGACCCCCACTTTACATCACGGTTTTGGGGAGGCCTCCAGAAGGCTTTGGGGTTGCAGATTAAGATGAGCAAGACATACCATCCGTAGACCGATTGCCAGACGGAGCGGGCGAATCAGATTTTGGAAGACATGCTCCGAGCCTGTGTGTTAGATTTTGGAGGCTCATGGGATAGCCATTTGGGGATGGTCGAGTTTTATTACAATAACAGTTACCAGTCTTCCATCAGAATGGAACCCTTTGAGGCGCTCTATGGCCGGCCTTGTCGGTCTCCTCTGTGTTGGGCTGAGGTAGGAGAAGCCTCTCTCTTGGGACCGAGTCTTGTTCAGGAGACGTCTGAGAAGGTCAAGCTGATTAGGCAGCGGTTGTTGACAGCTCAGAGTCGCCACAAGTCTTATGCAGATTAGAGGCGGCGGGACCTTGAGTTTTCAGTGGGGGACAGAGTGTTCCTGAAAGTGGCCCCTCGCTTGGGTCACCGTCGTTTGGGGAAACAGGGGAAGCTGACACCGAGATTTGTCGGACCTTTCGAGATTTTTGAGAGGATTGGCAAGGTGGCCTATAGGCTAGCCTTGCCCTCGCATTTGACGTCAATTCACGACGTATTTCATGTCTCCCAACTGAAGAAGTACAACCCCGACCCGTCGCATGTGCTGAATTGGGAGGAGCTGGAGATAGAGTCCGACTTGTCTGTGGTCGAGCGACCAGTGCGTATAGTGGATTCTCAGGAAAAGGTGCTGCGTGGAAAGTCCATTCCTCTGGTCCGTGTTCTTTGGCAGCACGGGAATGACGAACACGAGACTTGGGAGCGGAAGTCATGGGTTGAGTAGGAGTACCCATTTCTATTCTCTGATCAGGCTTTGAACTGACTTTCCGAGGGAGGAAAGTTTTCATAGTGGGGAGAATTGTCACGCCCGGATTTTTTTTGAGGTATGCGTTTAATTTTAAATTTTTATTTCATAAATTATTTTCCGATTTATTTAAACTTTTCGGTTGTATCATGAGCCAAACCTGGTTTGGGTTGCCCGTTGGGGTAACGGTGCGCGCGCGCGGGCCTTTCGCCGCTCGACGCACGGGTAGGGGATGGGCAAGGCCATGCAGCTTTGCCTTTTTCAACGCACGGTGCCCCTCACACGGACGAATCAAATGGCAGATGTTAACTTTTATTATTATTTGAATTATTATGATTATCATTGATACTATTATTATTATAATTATTATTATTAATGTTATGCTTTTATTATTGTTATTATTATCTTTATAATTATTATGATATCATTATTATTATTGCTAATATATTATTATTATTGTTATGCGGTTACTATTATTAATATTTTGATAATTATTATTACTAATAATATTATTATTTCTAATGTATTATGGTGTTTAATATTATTATATTATATTAAATTGTTTAACTTTCTTTTTTCCCCCTAGGGAACCCTAGCCGCCACCCCCCACTCTCATCTTTATTTTTTTATTCTTTTCTTTTTTTCTTTCCTTCTCCTCTTCTTCTCCCCACGCCGTCTCTCCTCCATCTGCGGCGCACACTTTCCCCGGCTCATCCGCGCTCCCCTTCCTCCTTCTTCTCTCTCTTTTTTTTTCTTTTCTTCTTCTCCTCTCCTTCTTCTTCTCTTCTCACCCGCCGCACCTCCTGCATCCGCGCTCCTTCTCCCCACTCTTCTTCTTCCAGCCGCTCACCTCCCTGCTCGGCGACACCAGCAGCCGCAACCGTTGCCTCCTGCGTCGGACCAGCAACCGCACCCTCCTCTCGCCAGATCTTCAAAGCCGCATCGGACCCATGCTGCTACTTCTGCTCGACCACTCTTCTGCTGCACCGCTCCAGCACCCCCTCGCCGGACCAGTCGCCTGCGCCCCTCACCGGTCTGGCCGCCTGCCTCCTCCCCTCTCTGCCGTGCCGCACCCCCCTGCTACTCCTCTCTTCTTTTTCTTTCTTCTTCTTTTCTTCTTCTTTCTTCTCTTCTTCTTCTTCCTTCTTTCCTCCTCCTCTCCTTCCTCTTTTCTTCTTCTTCCCCCTGTCTTCTTTCCTCCTCCGCCAGCCGGCGCAACCCCCCCTCCCTGCTACGTCGTTCCGGCACCCGCAGGTTTGTTTTTTCTTTTTATTTATTTATTTATTTATTTTATCTTATTATTTTAACTCATCTAATAATATTTTTGGTTTTATTTTGTTAATATTATTAATATGTTAATTAATATATCATTACTATAAATATTAATGTGTTATTATTATAATTATGTAAATAATAATATTATCATTATTATTATTATATTATTATTGTTATTATTGTTATTATTATTATTATTATGATATTATTATTATTATTATTATTATTATTATTATCATATTATTATTTTTATTATTATGTTAATAATAATATTATTATTATACTACTATTGTTATTATTATTATTATTATTATGCTATTATTACTATTAATATTATCATTATTGTTACTATTATTATTTATAATTATTATTATATTATATTATCATTGCTATTATTATTATTATTGTTATTATTATTATTATTATGTTATCGCTATTATTTTTATTCTCATTATTATTATGTTAACAACTTTCTGAGCCCGTTGAGCGTTATGCTGTTTTTAGGACCTGGTTGACGGCTCAAGGCGGTGCGACCGCGGCGCAACTGGAGTCTTGCGCCGTGTCTTCTTCCGCGCCCGTTTGAGGTAGGTGGTTCCACACTCAAGTATGGGTTTATAATCCTTTGCTTGCACTCCTAGTTAATCAAATGTTTTATCCCCGTTTACACACTATGAACTTTTTCCCCTTATAAAAAAAATGTCATGTGTTTATTACTTGGACCTAGTTAAAACTTTGAATGTCTTTCTTTCTCTCTCTTTTAAAATAGTTATCAGCAAGTTTTAAAAGTACTTTTTTGGTTTACCTGATTGAAGAAAAGAAAAAGGATGTTGTTTATTTTCAAACTGTGCTACTGGTTTTATTTAGCGTACTTGCAATACATACTATGTTTTGAAATGCTATGGTGTGCGTGTGGTATTTTCAAAAGAAAGAATATCAGTGTGCGGGTGATATGGCGGGTGTTTTCTGAATTGGGTGAGAACAAGGAGGGAAGCCTGGGTATTAGGTGGGTGGACTAGGACTAGTGAGATGGTAGTCCGGAGATGACTCGACCCGGTTTCACTAGTAGGTTTGACGATTGCAACACTAACCAATCATATGATATCTGAGGGTCGTGGCCTTCTAAGCCACGTGTTCTGAGGGTCGTGGCCTTCTAAGCTACGTTTTCTGAGGGTCGTGGCCATCTAAGCCACGTTTCACTGAGACACGTTGTCCTAGGGTCCCACTGTTACTAGTATCCTTAGGGCATTCCCATCCTCTGGTGCTACTGATACTTGTGCGCACACTGATCCGTGATATTTATACCATTTGAATTTCATTCTGGTATTTGACTTGAACCGTCTTTCTTTAAAAGCATTTTGTGAAAATCTTTTATTTATTTTTGCACCTTTTACTTTATACAGAATTGCAAATGGATTGTCACTTTATACTTGTGCGTGGAATCTTGCTTGGTGATATCCTGCTGGGCGATTGCTCACACCCTACTTACACCTTTGGGTGTAAGTAGATCTGTTTACTTATGATACAGGTAAGGGCCCGGCTTTTGGAGGCAGTGGTTCAGGTTGTTAGCTAGACTGACTATATGACATTTTGGTGGTGACTTGGAGGCAGTGTTCTCACATTGAGCTGCAGCCCCTAGGTTGGTTGTAGTCACCTTATTTTTTTTAGTCTTGTGTGAGTTTTGACTACTTTGTCTAAAAACCTGTATTGGTTAAATGATTTTTGACTGTCAATTCTACTTTTACTTGGTCATTTTGGTTGGCTGTTTTACATTCATTCACTCGGGTAAATCGTTCCCAAGGTTTATTTTGATACCCGGGCACTTGTGCCAGCCCGTGGGGATCGGGAACGCCCTTCGGGCCTTGCCGCGGGCCGGGTCGGGCGTCGGTTCGGATGGCGACCCGATTCGGTTCGTGACATACCATGATCCTCATTTTACATCTAGAGTGTGGGGATATATCCAACATGTTATTGGATCTCAGTTTTTCTATATCATTTATTTTTATCAACATATAGACGATATGAAAAATTGGACCATCCAGACTCTAGGTGACATTTTACATACCTGTGTTCTATATTTTTGAGGCTCTTAGATGAGGGAACTAGACTTATTCAAGTTTTCATAAAACAATAGTTTCCACTCCACCATTGGAATAACACTATTTGAAGATTTTAATGGATGACCATTCCCTTATCTATTCTATTAGACTGTGGTTAGAGAGTCAACAATTATCACATGGAAACTTGTTCAAAACATGTAAAAGATGGTTTAGGTGATTCCTAAGAGGATGAATATAGAATTGGATAATCATATGACCTATTAAGATAATAGGAGGATACCTATAGTGTTAAACATTAAAGATCATGTTTTCTTTATGGGAATCATCACCATGGGAGGAAAAGGTTTTCCCATGGGAGTAATCTTTCTCCTGTAATTTTTTGGACACTTCAAGGTGTTGGATCATGCGGGATCCATTTCTTATCAGATATCACTTTCACTATATATAATCTGTATTCATGATTCCTTTAATATGTTGCAGGTTCCCCATTATATTCATGATGATTCTCATGTCATTGATTGTGGTGTGATCGATGTGTATGATGATAAAAACCTCAAGGAGAGGCTTGTGGAGATCTTGGACCACCAAGAGAAAATGTTTCATAAATAATGGCATATGGGAGAGAAACTTGGAACATGACTCACAAATACATAATTAGTATCCATATTTATTTGATTCTCAATTATACCATTGTATGGATTCTTATTGATGTTTAACATTATTTAGATTATGATAATATTTTCTATTATTCAATGAATTTTTTGTTTCCTTTATCTTTTTTGATAGGTATCTTCGTCGAGAGATTTTTTAGGAGATGGTTGTTTGTGTTGTGTGAGTTTACACATTTTTTACTCTAAGTGAGATGGTTGAGCCCCTGTGATGGTGAGATTATTGGGAGGAAACTCACAAGGTGGTCGTTCAAATAACCCCATTTTCTTTCCTTCTCTCTGGGATTTTTTTTAATTTCCAATGATTATAATTGTTTAAGAGGTATCAAAATTAATGATCTGAAACTTATAATCCTTTAGTTTGTGTTTTTACGAGGTTTGATTGTGTAGAGAGGGTGTTTGGAGGTGTTTCAGAGGATAGATAGGTGTTTTTGACTTTCAAAGGGCCACCACACCTTGGTGATAGGAATTATGGAGGGTATTTTTGGATAATTATGTAGTGATTGGTGCACCATGAACAAAAAAATGAATTGTGAATCTGTTTTGGAGGCTTTTTGTCTCTAGTGATTTCTTATCTGAAACATGCAATGAAATGCTCCAAACATGAGCATGGAGTGATGATAAAGTGACAATATTACATGGACATATAAAAACCAATAAAAATAATAGTATTGATCATGGTGTGAGAATACTCCATATGTGTGGGAAACATGCCTTAGTAGAATTTGTTCCAAGATTGTGTTCTCAAGAACACCATGACCAAGGCCATACCATGTTCGAATTAAGGGTAGTGGTCAATATTGATCTAAAATAGTTGAAACCATTTTCATTATTCACGGATTTTGGTTGGATCTAAAGGTGGAATTGGTGAAACGTTATAGGGGTTTGAAATGGAATTTTAATTTTTCCTTTTCTCATAATAAACAATCAGTGTCTATCCCTTTGGTTTTATGTTATATTCATTATTATCTAGAAAACCAATGGTGTGGTTGAATAATTATCTCACATTGATGAATAATTGATAGAAATAAATATTGGATAATTGATATTTTAACCCCTTTATTCCCCTTGATCTTATCCTTATGGATTTTAACCCTTTGGAATGCGAAGGATGAGTGTTCTTCATTCAAGTTACCACTATTTTCATATTATTTTCTCCCTTCCTTCATTGTTTTGTTGTTTAGATGTCATTGCGGTAATTCACTTGGTACTAGGGATGAAACCTATGTGTGATTTGTTGGTTTCTTTTAGATAGTATGTTTCGACCAACAATCCTTTAGCTTGGAGTTATTTTCTTTGGTGGTGTTTGAACCTCAATTATCCGTTCTTTCTAGGAGAACATTGAACTCAAAAATAAAGATAGGGGATTAATTTATTATCATTATTTTTGTGAAATCATATTTTTTTGTTTCTTTATATCTTTGTGAAAGTGTGGAATTAACTTTAATAAAGATTAAACTATTTTATGAATGAATTTGGTTTTGAATGTAGAGATTAAATCTGTTCCCACTATGATAATGGTTTTCCTCTTAATTTTCTAAGGTGATTTATATCTATTATTATTCTATAGTTTAATATTTTTTTGGGTTGGGATTAGTTAAAGGTAAATTTGGTAACACCTTATAGATAAATAATAAATAGAAATGGTTAATTTTTTTACCATTTTTTAGTTTAATTTTAGGTAATTCAAAGTGATGCATGACACATATTAAGAAATTTTTTTCCATATAGTTTTATGAAACTTGAATTTTTAATTGAAATTATATTTACATATCATATAGTTTTTTTATAACCAATGATTTAGGTTCCCCATGACTATTTTCGGAATGAATTTGTCATTTGATAAAAATATTTTTTTGAGGCTGAGTGAGCCATTTTTCTTGTGAAGAATAGATTCCTCGGTTCTAGGTCCCATTTTACTTATTAAATATATTTTTTTATTTCTACCTTGTGTGATTTTGATGAGTAATATTACTGTATGATTTAATGCCATCGTGGGGCGGATGATGTTTTGAAGAGAATGGGAAGGGAGGCCTAGGTTTCTGGTAGTAATTGGATCCTATGATGAAGAGATGTTTGGTGATATGCATACTGGAATTTAGGATGAATGAAGTATTGATGGAATGAGTTGAAGAAGGTAATTTTTTATTTATGTGTGGATATCTAAGATACTTGTTTGATAATGAATCTTCTTAAATTGTGGTATGGTTGGGTAGATTTGTTTTTCATTATTTTCCCCATTACATGATGCAATTGGTTGTTCTTATTTTATGCATATTTTATATTAGTTAAAAATTATTCCTAGTGTATCAACTATTATTCAATTTTAAATTAATGTAAAATAATTTAATCCATGACTTTAGTGATTTAATTGAATGCTGAATGAATAAAAACCTTGATGAACTATGGGATTGGTTAGATTACTCCTAGAGGGTGTATATTTTAGTTGATTGTTAATAAAATGTTGAAATATATTAATATTAAGTAAATTATTTATGAATTAATTAATTTAATTATGATATGTTTGATGAAAATAATTAAATAAAATCATTTTGAATGTTTTTGTGTGTATAGGATATCTAGTGCTTAATTGTGGTAGTCATATTTTCAATAGATGATAGCTATAGTTGAGTCCAAGTCTATGTTTTTCCCCATTTTGTGTTTGTGAGGTATATATATATATTCTTATGTTATGTTATTTCATATGATACCCCACCCATTTCAACAAGGAAACTAACACCAACAGTCTATGAAATGTATTTTCCCCACCATCTATGTTACAGAGGAATAGATGGATAACTACCCCATATTCCCTCGTGCTCTTCTCCTAAAAGTATTATGTAATAATATGCATGATGTTTATCTTCCACATATATGTGTTAGTATTGGGATATAATGGAAGGTAGTTATTTCCCACACATGTATATCTGGATAATTTATCCTAAGGATTATTAATGGTATGTTGTGTATAAGTGGTGAAGGCTTGAGGAATAATACGTATCATACGGGCTGTGGTGGATCCCATATATAATTTAGTTACTATCTATAATTGTGGATATTGATATTGAGATGATGATATTTACAAGGTTCGTACTATTTTATAGTATCTTAAGTGTTTCTGGGTAGGATTATGTTTTGGAGAGTGGTGGATCAAGACATAAAATGTTGGAGAATATTGAAAAACTAGAGGGGAAGTGGTAGCAAAGTACCTTCATTTGATATTATGTAGATTTTTATATTATTACCTATATTTGAAAATTGGTTAGAGATCTAAGATGAGGGTGGGAACTTTGAATACCGAACTAGGTGATGAGTTAAACTGACTTATTTTTTCACTTGGATGTCAGTATTTTTTCTTTATCAATTTCATGAGAGACTCTAGGGAGGATCCTATTAAGTATACCCATTATACTCAACCAAAATACATATAATTTTTTTAGGTTGGTAAGATATGGTTGGTGATCAGGCCAAACATTACAAGATCCTGGTTTTTTAGTAGTGGTTTATGATTCAAGTTCACTAAAGAGGATTCCATTTTGGAACCTACAGTTTATTTTTTAATTTTTCAACATCATGAAATTTAATTAAAGTATTGGTATCTATTAGCTTCTTTATGAGAAGGTTTTGTTTGGTATTTTTTTGTTATGTCTAGTTATTTATGTTCTCTTAGAAGGTAATGCCTCCCACTTGTGTTTATGATATTTCCTCTATGAGTTTCTCTAACCCATATCCTATTTGAGGTGGGTATCAATTGTTATTATCACCCTTCTATCATTTTCTTTCCAGAAGGGATACCTTTTGGGGGAGACCGTTTTCATAGAGTGGTAGTAAATGAAGGTTGAGGGATATGATGATGTTTGAAAGTGGGAATCGATGTAGAATGTATGGATTGGTTGGTAAATAGTATCATCTTAACATATAACATGATGTAGACATGGGATACCAGTTAGGAAATAGGTATTTATGTCCCCATGTGAATATATTTGAGGACATTTATGTTTACTAAGCCTAATAAGTGAAGTGATGATGGTTGTTGGGTAGAGACCTAAGAAATGATAATGCATCATTATTGTTTTTACATGTACTTAAAATGCATAGATATTTGGATTAATTCAAATTTTAAATGTAACACCACAAGATGTCATAGTGTGTTATTTCTTCAAAATAATTCAATAACTTGCACTACACGCAACACCGAGTTAAAGCGCACCATGACTTACCAAACTAGCCGTTATGAATAGTAATACCTACTTTTTGAAATTTTATAAATTATATCTCTCAAAATGGACTTCATTTTTGGATTTGGAATATCAAAATTAGCCTAGGGTAAAATTTTGGTACTTTTCAGATAACTTTAATATTTTGATGAATAGTGAAAATTACTAAATTTTAATTAAAAATAACATTTGTAATCAAAATAATTAATAGTGATAAATTATGAATTTGAGTTGTATTAAAGTATAATTAGAATATATTTTTACCATTTTATCCAATGGTGTTCATTAGAATTAATTTAACTTTGAAATTGGGCCTAAACAATTGTCAATCTTTTGATATATATTGTTTCTTAAAAACACGCTATTTGTTGTGACTGCCAGAATTAATTATAAAATTAATTAATGCAACATATATGTTTGGAATTTTGTAAAATAGACATCATTTTTGAATTTGGAATATCAATTATAGCTTAGGGTGAAATTTTAGCATTGTTGTGAAAAACATCAATTTTTTATGAATAGTGAAACTATAAGTGGTAGTTAAAAAACGGAATATTTCATAAAACATAATTTTACTGCTTCTGTGAATTGAATTTCAAAAATCCGAGAGACACTGTTAATATCAAGAAGTAAAATGTGGTTTAATGAGATGAAAATAATTTTTGGTGAACAGTAACGTTTTATTTTTATTTACCACGCTTAAAAGTAAATATGGTAATTAAGGGTAAAAATGATATTAATATTACCCTAACACATGTCCTAATTCTATTGGACAAGTGTATCTCGACCAAAAAAAACCTTAGGAATAAAATATTGTCATTTAGGTCCACTTGGATTAGATTAGGACATTTATTATTATTTAATTCAAAGAAGAGTTAAAAGAGTTAAAATCAAAGTTTATTTACTAAAACATTTTTAATATAGGGTTATACATAAGATAAATTCGATTGTAAAGATAAAAAGATTTCCTACATAATGATATTTTATTCATAATTTTTAGACATTAAATAAGTTAATTTATTTATGACACAATGATGATGCAGTAATTACCATAATAGTGAAAAATTAAAATAATTGATATTATAAATACCCAAATAAATATAATTTGAGACTTTTAATGAATTACACAAATTTTCTAGGATAATATGACATATTAGGATTGGTTTAATTTACTTTGTTCGATGTAATCATTCTGTTACGAGTTTCACAAAAATCATCTATTGAATAGTGTCAACATTGACATAAAAGAGTTTTTAAAACAAATAATATATTATTAATTGATATTAAATTCATAAAAATCTAAGGTTTGGCCAAGAGACTTATATCATGATAGTTGTATCATTAATGGACCACTTGGGGGTCTTGGATGTATACAGTATGTTTATTAACTATATAATATAAAAATACAAAGTGACATGGTAAATGTCAAACTAATTAACTAAGAGTTAAAACTAAACGGTAAGGTTAATATAGTTACCCAATCTTGTCTAAATTCTATTGGTTGAGTTGTTTTCGAACTATACCCACCTTAAACTTTAAATAATAAACTTTTTAGCCATTAGAAACCGAATAGGAATTTATTATAAATTAATACTTATAGCTTTTCCAAAGATTCCCCTCACCCATCTTATAAAAGGGCACTCCTCCTTATCATTACTTCACACCTTCAAAGACTTTTGGTTTGGACAAAATCTGCCCAAATACTCTCCCAACTGCCCTCACTACAACTTAGAGGTCTTATTTTGATCTGAATGCCAACCTAAGGATCCCTTTTGATCAAATCAAAAGGAAGAACCCAAAGAAGAGGTAATGATTTCACCACCCTTTTTCAAGTTCTTTTCTTCTTCCACTTCTTCATTCTTTGTTGTTACCATTCTAAAATAATAAATCCAGTATATTATATATACTGTGATGTTATTATAATTATGCAACAACCATATTTACTATTCTATCCACCCTTTGAATAACATGTCACTATACGTGCGTACGTATGGCTTACTGTCTCCACGTCGTGGTGTAATTGTTATTCAATATATTATTATTTGAATGGGTATAATAATGATATTTAATTCGTGTAAATAATAAATATAACATTATAATTATTCTTTATATATGATATAAAATCCAATTATATATTATTTTAATATCAAAAGGATAATATTTTCGCTCGTGCCTACGTACGGACTACCGTCTCCACAAACGCGATGAGATTCATTCTCCATCATATCCATTCAAGTATAATTGTCATTTAATGATTTAAAAATAATGTTTAAGGACTTGATATGATTATGGATATGAAAAAGATACAACCTAACCATTACAAACATGTCTTACGTAACAAAACATATAAAAGAAAACGAGTATGTTAACACCAGAAACGACGATAATACTAAGATATTATTAACAAAGAAATGTTAAAAGATCATATATGATATCATATTAATATATATGATTCTTGTATAATTTAATAACAATTATTTCACCATTATACAGGAGGTTAACCTACCCTCAACCAAGGAAAAGTACAAGGTAAGGGTTTATTTCACAATCTCTTCATTATCCGAGGTTGTTTATACGCAATTATCTACAGGGATCTCTTTATCATCCACATCCAAGTTTCTTCGAAATGTATTTCAAAACATTTTTAATATTTAAAAATAATATGGGTTAAATTAATTTATACCCTTATGTGTTTTTAAAGGAATATTTTCGTCATTTTCCAAACAAGGAACTTTTAACCTTTTTGACAAATTTAAGGTAAGAATGTCTTTTTTTAACTTATACGGCGGGTGCGGCTATTTATCACCGTTATAAAATAGTCAAATATTCACTTAGAAGCTTATAAGAATATTTTCAAAGTAAATGTTTTATTTTATAATTATGTGACTTCTAAATGTTTTCAAAATGAATATTTTAAGAATTTTTCAAAGGTACTCTTTATCAAGATCATAATTTTAAATGTTTTAAAGATTTATCTTTCTGAATCTTTTTAATTAATGTCCATGTTTTCAAAATGATTTTAAGGATTTATTTATATGGATATGAATGTTTTGAAATGATATTTCTTTTCAAAAGTTTCAAAGTGGTATGGGTCACTTTGATTCAAAAACAACTTTTAAATTACTTCCTTTATAAATGTGTGTCTTTTCAATGATTTCGAGAAAAGAGATATTTCTCTCAAATAGTTCTGATTTTCATCTATGTCAACATCTTTTGATGGATTTTAAGATTATTTGAAGTTGATTTATTATGATACAAACTTTTGTATTTTATTGAAGGTTTTGTGATATGTTTTACTGTGGATGTGTTATTTTTAAACCATTCATGGTTTATAGAGAAAGTATTGACATATCGTATGCTAATTTTAATACGAATGCTTATGTTACATTTAAACCTTTTCATATGGGAATGCATTGGACTTAGTAAGTGACGGGTGGAGCCCGCTATATCTCCTCGATGCATCGGTAGGTCTCATGAGACAAATTAGTGTCTTGGCACAAGGCCTAGGCAAAATATTATTTGTAGTCTTGGCACGAGGCTTTGGCTATGTGGTTATGATAGTCTGGCATTATGCATTCCATCATTATGAAAGTGGTTATTGATATTGCATGTGATTATTATATTAGAAGAATATCCATGTGAATAAGTAAATGGCATTATTTCATTTTATTTTTTCCATACTATGTTGAAGTTCAAGTTTAAAAGGCTTTTGTTTTAGTGATAAATTATCTTAAATGTTTATTCTTATATATGAAAGTTTCTACTATATTGTTATCCTTACTGGGCATTTGAGCTCACCCCTTTTCTATGTTTTATTTTTCTCAGGATATGAAGAAGTAAATTATAAATCACCTGCAGGGATATTATGAGGGGATAATAGTGTGGACTATAGAGACAATATGTTGTTGTAGTAGTTTTTCACCTTATGATGTAATGTAAAACATTATGAATATATCTAGTGTTTCCAATTCTACTAAACCAATCGGTCTTTTGAGATTTGATATTTCTTGTGATCATGCCAATGTTATGTAATAATGCACCGACTCTGGATAACTGGGGTCGGGGCGTTACAGTTGGTATCAGAGGAAGTTTAGTACAAACTTTGGAAGCTAGATTTAGATAAACTCTGATTAGAGAACATAGATTTAAGATGGACTTTGAGGATTAGTATAGAAGAACATCCTAGAATTTTGGTATTGTAGAGATTTTATGAGTTTTCTGAGAAATACATCCCTGTCTAGATAGGAGCAGGTAGAGGCGGCTCTGGCACAGATGTACCTAGGGGTAAAACCCGAAAACACCGCATTGAGCTGGACTCGAACAGGAACTGGTGCACGACAACGGGCCTTGCTGCACTCTTGGTTACTAAACTCCCAGGGGATATGCTTTGGATAATTCTCAATATCTTTACAAACCATTATGAAGGGTTTATGAGTATATACTTCTTCAAAGGAGACATTTTTATGATTATGGATTATATACATAAACTATTTAATTTATGTTATGTGTTTTACAAGTTTAGGATTAGGTATTGTTATTCATAAACTAATCTAGTGTATGCCATTGTTTAGAAATGGCGCTCAGTAGAAGGAATGAGAACTCCAGCAATGCACATGATCCAAAGAGAAAGAAGTATCATATCTTTCATGTTATTAAGAAAGAATTTATAAGAGAAATAGTCTCCCATGTATTATCATCATATGAAGAAATAATATCATGCGTTGATAAGACAAGTAAAGAGTTTACTGAGTCCTATAAATTTTAAGGGAGGCAAGAGAAGAAAAGGATGGATGAGAGAAAGATGGATAAAGGGAAAAGGGAAAATGATAATTTTCCCATATGTGATAACTGTGGGAAGAAACACCCTAGAACTTGCCTGAAAGGAATCAGAGTTTGTTATAAGTGTGGAGGAAAATGGCACAAAGTACGTGACTGCAAGGGTAAGAAAATGGTTGCAAATGTACAATGCTTCATTTGCAAGGAGTTTGGACACTATGAGAACCTATGTCCCAGTCATCATACTATGCCGAAAATGATGCTATTGGATAATAATCAAGTGATGATACTACCACAGATGAAGATGAATGATTAGAGTTCTTATGTTGATTTTGTCAATTGAGTGTTGTATCAACAATGTACATGTTATAATAATTATAGAGTATATAAGGATTGTACAGCAGTACTATTTCATTAAGGACTTGAGATTCTGTGGAACAAAGAAAAGTGACTCAATAGCAGGATAAATTTTTGGAAAATATATGGTTGAGAGAATGATAAACCATAATATAGTTCTGATACCAAGGTAGTGATTTTGGAATAATACATGATTGATTTGGATAAATTATATTGGATATTATTGACTACCTTGAAAATGATTAATGATTTGTATATTCCATCATTGTTGGGGTTTAAAACAATTTTTCATTGAAGGAGTATATATATTATTCTTTAAAGAATAAGGGATCAAGAATGTAATCAATAAGGTTTTATGGTAATTCAAGATGTTGCTGTGTTTTAAAAGGATACATGATGAAGGTGTTCACATGTTATTACATGGAAAAAAGGATCTTTATTGTGTTTACCTTCCTTATAAATTTTGGACTGAATTATTTTTTATAGTTCTAGTTTGGATTATTTTGGATTTCCATAAAAGGACAACCCGATGGTCGGGCGGCAACCCGTCGCATCCGGCAAGGCCGCGAGACTTGAACCCACAACCGAAGGGCGACAAGGGTGTATCACCTACCACTGACCCATGTGATGTCCTGGGTTGAATAATATCATTTTTCTGATGGTTATTCTAGATGAATTATAAATTCATTTTTTTACCCTATAAGAATAGGATAAATAGAATACTTTTTTTATGTTCTATTATCTTTTAGAGTGAAAGATGAGTCTGTGGTAGAAATTAGTTAAAGGATGGAACTCTACTTGTCAAGAATAAATTTTTTCTTCTTATCTTATTCTATGAAGAAATTAATTCTTATACTTTATTTAAGGAATCCTAAAACCAAAAATGTGTTATCCTAATACCCTATGTTTTGTTGAACCGATGGTATTTCAAATCATCATAGATTGATGAATTTAAGGACCTCAATTTTAAACTTGTTTGTGATTGATGACCTCAATCACTACCTATAAATATTTAAATTTTTCCTCCAATTATATGTCGCTAATTTCAACCAATGTTCTCCTAATCGAGATCATAATTTGGTGGTGACCCTTTCATTTCTCTTTTCCTCATATTAAGACTAAATTTTAGTAACCCAATTTCTGATGTGGGTTTTCCCACAATGACATTTTATTATTTTCAACCTTTTATTTTCGAAGAACAAGTTCAAACTGTGGGGACACAATTTATTAAAGGAGGGGATAATGTAAAACCCCAAGATATCATAGTGTGTTATTTCTTTAAAATAATTCAATAACTTGCACTACACGCAACACCGAGTTAAAGCGCACCATGACTTACCAAACTAGCCGTTATGAATAGTAATACCTACTTTTTGAAATTTTATAAATTCTATCTCTCAAAATGGACTCCATTTTTGGATTTGGAATATCAAAATTATCCTAGGGTGAAATTTTGGTACTTTTTGGATAACTTTAATATTTACATGAATAGTGAAAATTAATAAATTTTAATTAAAAACAAATTTTTTAATCAAAATAATTAATAGCGATAAATTATGAATTTGATTTGTTTTAAAGTATAATTAGAATATATTTTTACCATTTTATCCAATGGTGTTCATTAGAATTAATTTCACTTTGAAATTGGACCTAAACAATTGTCAATCTTTTGATATATATTGTTTCTTAAAAACATGATATTTGTTGTGACAGTGGGAATTAATTATAAAATTAATTAATGCAACTTATATGTTTGGAATTTTGTAAAATAGTCATCATTTTTGAATTTGGAATATCAATTATAGCTTAGGGTGAAATTTTGGCATTGTTGTGAAAAACTTCAATTTTTGATGAATAGTGAAACTATAAGTGGTAGTTAAAAAACTGAATTTTTCATAAAACTTAATTTTACCACTTTTGTTAATGGAATTTCGAAAATCCAAGAGACACAGTTAATATCAAGAAGTAAAATGTGGTTCAATGAGATGAAAATAATTTTTGGTGAATAGTAACTTTTAACTTTTATTTACCACGGTTAAAAGTAAATATGGTAATTAATGGTAAAAATGATATTAATATTACCCTAACACATGTCATAATTCTATTGGACAAGTGTATCTCGACCAAAAACAACCTTAGGAATAAAATATTATCATTTAGGTCCACTTATATTAGATTAGGACATTTATAATTATTTAATTCAAAGAAGAGTTAAAAGAGTTAAAATCAAAGTTTATTTACTAAAACATTTTTAATATAGGGTTATACATAAGATAAATTTTATTGTAAAGATAAAAATATTTTCTACATAATGATATTTTATTTAAAATTTTTAGACATTAAATAAGTTTATTTATTTATGACACAATGATGATGCGGTAATTACAATATCAGTGAAAAATTAAAATAATTGATATTATAAATACCCAAATAAATATAATTTGAGACTTTTAATGAATTAAACTAATTTTTTAGGATACTATGACATATTATTATTGATTTAATTGACTTTTTTCGAAGTAATCATTCTGTTATGAGTTTCACAAAAATCAACTATTGAATAGTGTCAAAATTGACATAAAAGAGTTTTTTTTAAAAATCTTATATTATTAATTGATATTAAGTTCCTAAAAATATAAGGATCGGCCAAGAGACTTATATCATGATAGGTGTATCATTAATGGACCACTTGGGGGACTCTTGGATGTATATTGTAAGTTTATTAACTATATAATATATAAATACAAAGTGACATGGTAAATGTCAAACTAATTAACTAAGAGATAAAACTAAAAGATAAGGTTAATATAGTAACCCAATCCTGTCTAAATTCTATTGCTTGAATGGTTTTCGACCTATACCCACCTTAAAATTTAAATAATAAACTTTTGATCCATTAGAAACTGAATATGAATTTATTACAAATTAATATTTCTAGCTTTTCCAAATGTGCCCCTCACCCATCTTATAAAAGGGAACTCCTCCTTATCATTACTTCACACCTTCAAAGCCTTTTGGTTTGGCCAAACTCTGCCCAAATACTCTACCAACATTCCTCACTACAACCTAGAGGTCTTAGTTTGATTATAAAGGCAACCTAAGGAGCCCTTTTGATCAAATCAAAATGAAGAACCCGAAGAAGAGGTAATGATTTCACCACCCTTTTTCAAGTTCTTTTCTTCTTACATTTATTCATTATTTGTTGATACCATTCTAAAATAATAACTCCAGTATATTATATATACTGTGATGTTATTATAATTATGGTACAACCATATTCATTATTCTATCCACCCTTTGAATAACATGTCACCATACGTGCGTACGTACGGCTTACCGTCTCCACATCGTGGTGTAATTGTTATTCAATATATTATTATTTGAATGGGTATAATAATGATTTTGAATTCATGTAAATAATAAATCTAACATGATAATGATTCTGTATATATGATATAACATCTAATTATATATTATTTTAATATCAAAAGAATGATATTTTCGCTCGTGCGTACGTACGGACTACCGTCTCCAAGAATGCGATGAGATTCATTCTCCATCATATCCATTCAAGTATAATTATCATTTGATGATTTAAAAATAATGTTTAAGGACTTTATATCATTCTGGATATGAATAAGATACAACCTAACCATTATAAACATGGATTACGTAACAAAACATATAAAAGAAAACGAGTAAGTTAACACCCGAAACGACGATAATACTAAGATATTATTAACAAAGAAATATTAAAAGATCATATATGATATCATATTAATATATATGATCCTATATAATTTAATAAAAATTATTTCTCCATTATACAGTAGGTTAACCTACCCTCAACCAAGGAAAAGTACAAGGTAAGAGTTTATTTCACAATCTCTTCATTATCCGAGGTTGTTTATACGCAATTATCTACTGGGATCTCTTTATCATCCATATCCATGTTTCTTAGAAATGTATTTCAAAACATTTTTACTATTTAAAAAGAATATGGGTTAAATTAATTTATACCCTTATGTGTTTTTAAATGAATCTTTCCGTCGTTTTCCAAACAAGGCACTTTTAACCTTTTCGACAAATTTAAGGTGAGAATGTCTTTTTTTAACTTATACAGCGGGTGCAGCTATTTACCGCCTTTATAAAATCCTCAAAGCTTCCCTTAGAATATTATAAGAATATTTTCAAAGTAAATGTTTTATTTTATAACTATGTGACTTTTAAATGTTTTCAAAATGAATATTTTAAGAATTTTTCCAAGGTACTCTTTATCAAGATCATAATTTTAAATGTTTTAAAGATTTATCTTTCTGAATCTTTTTAATTAATGTCCATGTTTTCAAAATGATTTTAAGGATTTATTTATATGGACATGAATGTTTTGAAATGATATTTCTTTTCAAAAGTTTCAAATTGGTATGGGACACTTTGATTCAAAAACCTATTTTAAATTACTTCATTTATAAATGTGTGACTTTTCAATGATTTCAAGAAAAGAGATATTTCTCTCAAATAGTTTTGATTTTCATCTATGTCAACATCCTTTGATGGATTTTAAGCTTATTTGAAGTTGATTTATTATGATACATACTTTTGTATTGTATTGAAGGTTTTTTGATATGTTTTACTGTGGATGTGTTATTTTTATACCATTCATGGTTTATAGAGAAAGTATTGACATATCGTATGCTAGTTTTAATACGAATGCTTATGTTACATTTAAACCTTTTCATATGGGAATGCATTGGACTTAGTAAGTGACGGGTGGAGCCCTCTATAGCTCCTCGATGCATCGGCAGGTCTCATGAGACAAATTAGTGTCTTGGCACAAGGCCTTGGAAAAATCTTATTTGTAGTCTTGGCACGAGGCCTTGGTTATGTGGTTATGATAGTCTGGCATTATGCATTCCATCATTATGAAAGTGGTTATTAATATTGCATGTGATTATTCGATTAGTAAAATATCCATATGAATAAGTAAATGGCATTATGTCATTTTATTTTTGCCATTCTATGTTGAAGTTCATGTTTAAAAGGCTTTTGTTTTAGTGATACATTGCCTTAAATGTTTATTCTTATTTATGAAAGTTTCTGCTATATTGTTATCCTTACTGGGCATTTAAGCTCACCCCTTTTCTATGTTTTATTTTTCCCAGGATGTGAAGAAGTAAATTATAAATGACCTGCAGGGATATTATGAGGGGATAATAGTGTAGACTATGGAGACAATATGTTGTTGTAGTAGTTTTTCACCTTATGATGTAATGTAAAACTTTATAAATATATCTAGTGTTTCCAAGGCTACTAAACCAATCGGTCTTTCGAGATTTGATCTTTCTTGTGATCATGCCAAAGTTATGTAATAATGCACCGACTCTAGATAACTGGGGTTGGGGCGTTAAAGTTGGTATCATAGGAAGTTTACTACAAACCTTGGAAGCTAGATTTAGATAAACTCTGATTAGAGAACATAGATTTAAGATGGACTTTGAGGATTAGTAGAGAAGAACTTCCTAGAATTTTGGTATTGTATATATTTTGAGAGTTTTCCGAGTAATACATCCATGTCTGGATACGAGCAGGTAGAGGCGGCTCTGGAATAGATGTACCTAGGGGTAAAACTGAAAAACACCTCTTTGATCTGGACTCGAACGGGAACTAATGCACGACAACGGGCCTTTCTGAACTCTTGGTTACGACACTCCTGGGGGATATTCTTAGGATAATTCTGAATATCTTTACAAACCATTATAAAGGGTTTATGAGTATATACTTCCTCAAAGGAGACATTTTTATGATTATGGATTATATACATAAACTATTTAATTTATGTTATGTGTTTTACATGTTTGGGATTAGGTATTGTTATTCATAAACTAATCTAGTGTATGACATTGTTTAGAAATGACGCTCAGTAGAAGGAATGAGAACTCCAGCAATGCACATGATCCAAAGAGAAAGAAGGATCATATCTTTCATGTTCTTAAGCAAGAATTTATAAGAGAAATAGTCTCCCATATATTATCATCATATGAAAAAAATAATGTCATGTGTTGATAAGATAAGTAAAGAGTTTACTGAGTCCTATGGCTTTGAAGGGAGGCAAGAGAAGAAAAGGATGGATGAGAGAAAATTGGATAAATGGAAGAGGGAAAATAAGAATTTTCCCATATGTGATAACTGTGGGAAGAAACACCCTGGAACTTGCCTGAAAGGAAAGGGATTTTGTTATAAGTGTGGAGGAAAATGGCACAATGTATGTGACTGCAAGGGTAAGAAAATGGTTTAAAATGTGCAATGCATCATTTGCAAGGAGTTTGGACACTACGCGAACCTATGTCCCAGTCATCATACTATGCAGCAAATGATGATATTGGATAATAATCTAGTTATGATACTACCACAGATGAAGAGGAATGATTAGAGTTCTTATGTTGATTATGTCAATTGAGTGTTGTATCAACAATGTACATGTTATAATAATTATGGAGTATATAATGATTTTACTGCAGTACTATTTCATTAAGGACTTGAGATTGTGTGGAACAAAGAAAAGTGACTCAATAGCAGGATAAACTTTTGGAAAATATATGGTTGAGAGAATGATAAACCATAATATAGTTCTGATACAGAGGTAGTGATTTTGGAATAATACATGATCGATTTGGATAAATTATATTGGATATTTTTGACTACCTTGAAACTGATTAATTATTTTTATATTCCATCATTGTTGGTGTTTAAACCATTTTTTTATTGAAGGAGTATATCTATTATTCTTTAAGGAATAAGGGATCAAGAATGTAATCAATAAGGTTTTATGGTAATTCAGGATGTTGCAGTGTTTTAAAAGAATACATGATGAAGGTGTTCACATGTTATTACGCGGAAAAAAGGATCTTTATTGTGTTTAACTTCCTTATAAATTTTGGACTGAAGTATTTTGGCTAGTTCTAGTTTGGATTATTTTGGATTGCCATAAAAGGACAACCTGAAGGTCGGGCGGCAACCCGTCGTGTCCGGTAAGGCCGCGAGAATTGAACCCACAACCGAAGGGCGACAAGGGTGTATCACCTACCACTAACCCATGTGATGTCCCAGGTTGAATAATGTCGTTTTTTAATGGTTATGCTAGATGAATTATAAATTCATTTTTTTACCCTATATGAATAGGACAAATAGAATATTATTTATATGTTCTCTTATCTTTTAGAGTGAAATATGAGTCTGTGGTAGAAATTAGTTAAAGGATGGAACTCTACTTGTCAAGAATATATTTTTTCTTCTTATCTTATTCTATGAATAAATTAGTTCTTATACTTTATTTAAGTAATCCTAAAACCAAAAATTTGTTATCTTAATACCCTATGTTTTGTTGAACCAATGGTATTTCAAATCATCATAGATTGATGAATTTAAGGACCTCAATTTTAAAAATGTTTGTGATTGATGACCTCAATCACTACCTATAAATATTTACGTTTTTACTCCAATTATATGTCTCTAATTTCCACCAATGTTCTCCAAATCGAGATCATAATTTGGTGGTGACCCTTTCATTTCTCTTTTCCTCATATTAAGACTAAATTTTAGTAACCTAATTTCCGATGTGGGTTTTCCCACAAAGATATTTTTTATTTTCAACCTTTTATTTTCGAAAAACAATTTCAAATTGTGAGGACGCAATTTATTGAAGTAGGGGAGAATGTAACACCCCAATATTTCATAGTGTGTTATTTCTTCAAAATAATTCAATAACTTGCACTACACGCAACACCAAGTTAAAGCGCACCATGACTTACCAAACTAGCCGTTATGAATAATAATACCAACTTTTTGAAATTTTATAAATTCTATCACTCAAAATGGACTTCATTTTTGGATTTAGAATATGAAAATTAGCCTAGGGTGAAATTTTGGTACTTTTCGGATAACTTTAATATTTTCATGAATAGTGAAAATTACTAAATTTTAATTAAAAACAACTTTTTTAATAAAAATATTTAATAGCAATAAATTATGAATTTTAGTGGTTTTAAAGTATAATTAGAATATATTTTTACCATTTTATCCAATGGTGTTCATTAGAATTAATTTCACATTGAAATTAGACCTAAACAATTGTCAATCTTTTGATATATATTGTTTCTTCAAAACACGCTATTTGTCGTGACAATGGAAATTAATTATAAAATTAATTAATGCAACTTATATGTTTGGAATTTTGATAAATAGACATCATTTTTGAATTCAGAATATCAATTATAGCTTAGGGTGAAATTTTGGCATTGTTGTGAAAAACTTCAATTTTTGATGAATATTGAAACTTTAAGTGGTATTTAAAAAACTGAATTTTTCATAAAACATAATTTTACCGCTTCATTGAATGGAATTTCAAAAATTCTAGAGACACAGTTAATATCAAGAAGTAAAATGTGGTTCAATGAGATGAAAATAATTTTTGGTGAATAGTATCTTTTTACTTTTATTTCCACAGTTAAAAGTAAATATGGCAATTAAGGGTAAAAATGATATTAATATTACCCTAACACATGTCCTAATTTTATTGGACAAGTGTATCTCGACCATAAACAACCATAGGAATAAAATATTATCATTTAGGTCCACTTGGATTAGATTAGGACATTTATTATTATTTAATTCAAAGAAGAGTTAAAAGAGTTGAAATCAAAGTTTATTTACTAAAACATTATTAATATAGGGTTATACATAAGATAAATTCTATTGTAAAGATAAAAAGATTTCCTACATAATGATATTTTATTTAAAATTTTTATACATTAAATAAGTTAATTTATTTATGACACAATGATGATGCAGTAATTACCATAATAGTGAAAAATTAAAATAATTGATATTATAAATACCCAAATAAATATAATTTGAGAATTTTAATGAATTTAACTAATTTTATAGGATAATATGACATATTATTATTTATTTAATTGACATTTTTAGAAGTAATAATTCTGTTATGAGTTTCACAAAAATCAACTATTGAATAGTGTCAAAATTGACATAAAAAAGTTTTTTTAAAACATATTATATTATTAATTGATATTAAATTCCTAAAAATATAAACTTCAGCCAAGAGACTTATATCATTATAGTTGTATCATTAATGGACCACTTGGGGGTCTCTTGGATTTATATAGTAAGTTTATGAACTATATAATATAAAAATACAAAGTGACATGGTAAATGTCAAACTAATTAACTAAGAGTTAAAACTAAAAGATAAGGTTAATATAGTAACCCAATCCTATCTAACTTTTATTGGTTGAATGGTTTTTGACCAATCCCCATCTTAACCTTTAAATAATAAACTTTTTAGCCATTTGAAACCGAATATAAATTTATTATAAATTAATATTTCTAGCTTCTCCAAAGGTGCCCCTCACCCCTCTTATAAAAGGGAACTCCTCCATCTCATTACTTCACAACTTCAAATCCTTTTGGTTCCTCCAAAATCTGCCCAAATACTCTCCCAAATTCCCTCACTACAACCTAGAAGTCTTATTTTGATCAGAAAGCCAACCTAAGGAGCCCTTTTGATCAAATCAAAAAGAATAACCCGAAGAAGAGGCAATGATTTCACCACCCTTTTTCAAGTTCTTTTCTTCTTCCACTTCTTCATTCTTTGTTGTTACCATTCTAAAATAATAACACCAGTATCTTATATATACTGTGATGTTATTATAATTATCATACAACCATATTAAGTATTCTATCCACCCTTTGAATAACATTTCACCATACGTGCGTACATACGACTTACCGTCTCCACATCGTGGTGTAATTGTTATTCAATATATTAATTTTTGAATGGGTATAATAATGATTTTTAATTCATGTAAATAATAAATATAACATGATAATGATTCTGTATATATGATATACCATCCAATTATATATTATTTTAATATCAAAAGAATGATATTTTTGCTCGTGCGTATGTACGGACTACCGTCTCCACGAATGCGATGAGATTCATTCTTCATCATATCCATTCAAGTATAATGATCATTTGATGATTTAAAAATAATGTTTAAGGACTTGATATCATTATGTATATGAAAAAGATACAACCTAACCATTACAAACATGGATTACGTAACAAAAAATATAAAAGAAAATGAGTAAGTTAACACCTGAAACGACGATAATACTAAGTTATCACTAACAAAGAAATGTTAAAAGATCATATATGATATCATATTAATATATATGATTCTTGTATAATTTAATAACAATTATTTCACCATTATACAGGAGTTTAACTTACCCTCAACCAAGGAAATGTACAAGTTAAGGGTTTATTTCACAATCTCTTCATTATCCGAGGTTGTTTATACGCAATTATCTATTGGGATATCTTTATCATCCACATCCATGTTTCTTCGAAATGTATTTCAAAACATTTTTACTATTTACAAAGAATATGGGTTAAATTAATTTATACCCTTATGTGTTTTTAAAGTAATCTTTCCGTCATTTTCCAAACAAGGCACTTTTAACCTTTTCGACAAATTTAAGGTAAGAATGTCTTTTTTTAACTTATACGGCGGGTGCGGCTATTTACCGCCGTTATAAAATCGTCAAAGCTTTTCTTAGATGATTATAAGAATATTTTGAAACTAAATGTTTTATTTTATAAATATTTTACTTTTAAATGTTTTCAAAATGAATACTTTAAGAATTTTTGAAAGGTACTCTTTATCAAGATCATAATTTTAAATGTTTTAAAGATTTATCTTTCTGAATCTTTTTAATTAATGTCCATGTTTTCAAAATTATTTTAAGGATTTATTTATATGGGCATGAATGTTTTGAAATGATATTTCTTTTCAAAAGTTTCAAAGTGGTATGGGAAACATTTATTCAAAAACCTCTTTTAAATTACTTCCTTTATAAATGTGTGACTTTTCAATGATTTCGAGAAAATAGATATTTCTATCAAATAGTTTTTATTTTCATCTATGTCAACATCCTTTGATGGATTTTAAGCTTATTTGAAGTTGATTTATTATGATACAAACTTTTCTATTGTATTTAAGGTTTTGTGATATGTTTTCCTGTGGATGTGTTATTTTTATACCATTCATGGTTTATGGAGAAAGTATTGACATATCGTATGCTAGTTTTAATACGAATGCTTATGTTACGTTTAAACCTTTTCATATGGGAATGCATTGGACTTAGTAAGTGGCGGGTGAGCCCTCTATAGCTCCTCGATGCATCGGTAGGTCTAATGAGACAAATTAGTTTCTTGGAATAAGGCCTTGGAAAAATCTTATTTGTAGTCTTGGCACAAGGCCTTGGATATGTGGTTATGATAGTCTGGCATTATGCATTCCATCATTATGAAAGTGGTTATTGATATTTCATGTGATTATTCGATTAGTAGAATATCAATGTGAAAAAGTAAATGGCATTATTTCATTTTATTTTTTCCATACTATGTTGAAGATCAAGTTTAAAAGGCTTTTGTTTTAGTTATACATTGCCTTAAATGTTTATTCTTATTTATGAAAATTTCTGCTATATTGTTATCCTTACTGGGCATTTGAGCTCACCCCTTTTCTATGTTTTATTTTTACCAGGATGTGAATAATTAAATTATAAATGACCTACAGGGATATTATGAGGGGATAATAGTGTGGACTATGGAGACAATATGTTGTTTTAGTATTTTTTCCCCTTATGATGTAATGTAAAACTTTATGAATATATCTAGTGTATCCCAGGCTACTAAACCAATCAGTCTTTCGAGATTTGATCTTTCTTGAGATCATGCCAATTTTATATAATAATGAACCGACTCTGGGTAACTAGGGTCGGGGCATTACATTAAATAATTAAATCATAAAAAATTAATCATAAATATTCCATATTCTGAGTTTAGGAGTGCCCAATTTTTTTTTATTTTGTAGTTATGGATCCAGTTCAAAATCCTCATCAAGGTCATGCTAAAGAAATTTGGTAGGATGTGCCAATAGATCACTATAGGGTTGAGCTCAATCATAAAGACACATTGAGGAGGATACTCTATGAGTCTTAGTAAAAAAGTCTATATAATTATAAGGTCTTAATTTCAAATTTAGTGGAAAAGGATATGTTGGAGGGTATTGTGATATCTTTCATTTCGATATGTGCTTGGAAGTAGCACTATGTTTTTTTGGTAGTTATGATGTTTCTTGGGGAAACTAAGTAATTATGGATCCATTTCTGTAGGGTCCCAAATATTCTTGTATTTCATTGGATAATTTTTAAGATTGATTTAATTCCAAGTTTCTTTATTTGACTATAATAGTGTCCAGTCATTGGAGATGTTTAGCATTCGATATGGGAGTTATAGTGTAATGGAGTTTGAGATCTATTTTAGGACCCTTCTATGTTATGTTTCATACCTATTTCAATATGAGGAGGATAGGGTGAGGCATTTCAAGGTGTCCTTACATCCATATATCTAGCATTTGGTCACCGCATTTTTATTCTTGACCTATCTTGGGGTACTAGAAATATTATCGATTGTTGAGATGATACTAGCTAGGACCATATAATTAAGACAAGAGAGTATTTAGGGTTCTCTATATAGATTAGTTTTAGTCCAGGGTTTCCATTTTCTTGGAAAAAATGTTTTCAGATAATTGGGGGTAGGTCGCAACACTCATCATTTCATTTCCCAATGTGTGGTGTATCTCATCCCACCTCCAAGGGATTAAATATTTATTTTACTTATGGAGGTCATTATCATTAGTGATGAGAGTTCCTAACCTTTCATAGTAGGTAGCGTGTATTTAGTTTTCCACTTCTGGTTCTACTGTTATAGAATATTCATCTAAAACATTCACTTTAGGGTGATCCCGCCTTCAGTCAACATAGGGGATATTGGGCATGCAGAGGATAGTATCATGATAAACTTCATCAATATAGATTATTATGAGACCATGTTTGTGTTCATCATTAGGTTTAGAAATTCCATGGTTCAGGTTATGGTCATCTGTATGCTTTAAATTTTCTAGTTCCAAGAGACCCAGCTATCATTTACGATATTGTTTTCTTATCTCCATCTTAAGTTTATTGTTTTTTATTTTTGAGCTAAACACTCTTTTATATCACCAAATATAGTATGTACTTTGTGTCCTGAAGTTGAGAGGTTTTTGGTGCCCTTGTTGTTGATTACGTTAGTGGGAGGTCAGTCTTATCTGTATGAAGTACATATAAATTGTGAGATAGTTATAGGGAAACACCACACATAAAAAGACTTCCTATGTTTTTTTATATGGTCATATGTCACCATCCCCATCTTAGACTGGCTATATATGGTGCATGATATAGTGGATTACTTCAGGAGGAAGGTTTTGTTCTATTATAATGATTAATATTCTATCGTGTTCATTGGTGAGAGATTCTCTCATATGGGCTAGACCCATGTCCCATCCTTGTCTTCCATGATAGCTGAGTTGATGCTGATTTCATTGTTGGTTTAGCTGATGGTCCTTAATTTGGTTTCAAAAGAGTATTTGATATATTTTTGGAGGAGGCTCTGACATTACTCCTTTGATGGGATATCATGTTTGGGATAGAGTTTTTGTTATGAACTTCTTCAATTTCAATGTATTTGTATAGGGTGTCACATTACGAGCTATGTGAGCCGTGAATACAGATCGATGATCACTTGTAACAAGTTTTTTTTGGATAAGGTTTTCACCATATGGTGAACATGTTTGATATATCCTCAATACTGGATGGCTCCTCAATCTCTTGGATCCTGGCACTCTCATCGCTTTTCGGCCTTCCCTTCCCTCCAGGGTTTCTCCGCTCGTTGCGACAATGCTCCTTTCCTTGCCTGTTCCTTCTCAGGATCTTCTTCTCTTACTCTCTTCCCCCTCCTCAATTGAAGCTACAGCTGGTGCGGATTATGTTAGCCTCTCACCCCCCCTCTTGTCATCTAACTCATGCACATTAGACCTCCATCTGGGTCTGTGTGATGTTGCATCGGACGTCTTGGGTCGGCGCCGATGGTGGTGTCTGGTTCTCTCCCTCTCCTATGACCTAGACGGACAACCCATCAAATTCGACTCCATCTTGGTTGGTCTTGATGTGGGTCTTAGGTTATATTGGAATGGTGTTGGAGGGGGATCAGTAGAAGTCTTGGTCTTGTTTCTTTGTTGGTGTTTCTTTCCTTTCCTTTCCTCCTCGGCTTGGTCGGCTTGTTCCTTTCATTTCATCTTTTTCAGATTTTCTTTTTGATGGCAGGTTTCATCTTTTATTTGGATGTTTGTTTGTAATTTATGTTTCTGTGTGGATGGATAATGCTGTGATATACTTTGAAATGGCTACGGTTTTGCTGGGCTTCTTCAAGCCGGTGGACTCGAATCTCTATGGAAGCTTGAGCTACCCAACTCTGCCCTAACCTAGTGTCCCACCTCCCCTCTCCAGGTCGGTCTGCCGTGGTTGTTCCTCGGTACTCTGGGATGCGGTGTTCGGGTGGCCAACCGCTTTCTAGGAGGATGTTTTTTGGGGTCAGCTCATGAGGCAATGATGTAGTAATGATGTCTGCGAGGGTGATTATGTTTGATCGGTGATATCTTCTACTGGTTTCTTGGTTTTTGATTCTTCATGGAGGTTGTGGATTGGCATTGATCGGCTCTTGTGGACGGCAGCTTCAACGCACTGGTGTGATGATGAACAGTAATGATGTTGGAGTAGGTCGGCATGTCCTCTAGTGTGACTCACGATGGTGATGGCAGCTGACAGCGAAGCTACATGCTTTGGTGGGCATGTGTTGCGGGTTGGTTCATGGCCCGAGATCGGTTATGATGATTTTCGGTCTTTTTGGATTTTGAATTTTGGAAACATGGCATGTTCGCGGTTTTCTCTTCCTATTTTAATTATGAAGTGGGTGGGTTCTGATGTTGTATGGTATTTATTTACTTGGAATTGTGTTATGGTTCACACTAAGCCTTAAAAAGTGTCATTTGAAAATTTAAAAATATAGATTTGATGGATGGTGAACAAGTTTTGTTTGAAAATTTATCTGATGGTAGTATGTGCATGTGTATCCATTATTTCAACATGAATTATGTGAGAGGGAAGAATATATACCACATTACGGGGATTTATGACTTATTTTATTAGCTAAAAGGATCTAGTTGGTTCTTAAAAGTTGATATATGAATTAGATATCATAAAATGTGAGTAAATCATGAGGATATACAAAATACTTATTTCCATTTTCATTATGGGAATTGTGTGTTCATTGTGATGTTATTTGGTGTGACGAACACTCCATATGTAATCATTGATATGGAGAATAAAATTTTCTAATATTTTCTAGAATTTTCCATGGAATATTTCATCAATGAAATCCTTGTGTAATGAACATCTAAGGAGGACCACCCAAAAAATATGTGGGCAATTTTGGGGGTTCTTCATCATCAACATCTCTTCAATAAGTTTTCAAAGTGTTAGTTCTAGTATCATGAAGTTCTTTTTATGTGGAATATTATATCCCAACATGGATTAGTCATGAATCATTTGAATACTGAAGTGTTTTGTTCTTGGGTATCCCCCAATAATGATATAGAGGTGAAAATGCTTCTTAGTTTTATAGGCTATTATAGGAGGTTCATACCCAAATTCACTCAGATTGTGAATCCATTGAGAAAAATTAAATAGAATATATCATGAACTATTGTCGACTGAACAATGAAAATAATATTTTGAGCAACTAAAGGAGAAGATGGTCATCTCTCTAGTCATTCAGTTTCTATAAGTGGGATTTTAATTTGGAGGTTTTCTATGATTATTTGCATCATGGATTTCATAGTATCTTGATTCTATATTGAGTGATTCTCTCTTATGGGTCACACATTTGAGGTCCCCATGAACATAACTATGTTACTCAAGATCTAAATTTGGAATTTTTTTACTTAATGATATGGATAAATTAATCCTTTAGTGATCAGTTTTTGGTTTTCACTGATTCTAATAGACTTGGGTATGTCTTCTCCCAGTTTGAGCTGAACCTATGATTGTGGTGCTGGATTTAATTCTTATAGGATTATGAATTCAAGATATATTATACATTGAGAAAAGGTAATGTTGTAGTATATTTACAAAGAAGGAAGTCACACGGTAATGCTATGCATGAATCTATAGAATCATGGGGAGTGATGAAAGAGATCACATTGATGAATCTTGATAGTTGAGAGGTTGGTTGTAGGGGATTACCTTTTCAGATAAAAGTAAAATCATCTTTAGTTTAGCAGGTAGAGGATTCCCTATTGGTGGACATTGATGTGTTTGTCTAGAAATATCGATTTGTCTATAGTGATGCCCCATATGGTTTGTCTGAGGATGATCTACAGTAGGTGTTATTACAGGGGAGGCTTTTCAGTCCATAAGTAATTCATGATGTTTTTCTTTATGAGTTATATAGATCACCCTTGGTATTACATCCTACCATGATAAATATGTACCATGCACTGGTAGGTTAGTTTTAGTGTCTTGGGTTGAGGAGTTTAGTTTTTGGGTTATGGTCTTGATGTTTAGTCTCCCTGAAGGTGAAGGATAAACATCATGTTCTTGGTGGTTTTCCAAGAATATTAGATTTTAATTATGGAAATGGGAGGTAATTCTGAAGTAAATAATTGATCTTATATCTTAAGGTTATGGAGTATTTGATTCTATATGGCAGATAATGGTTTGTTTGATGATATGGACGTAGTTTTTATTGATGAAATATTCAATAACAGTGGATATTTTTTTGAGGAAGTATCTAGGGGAGGTGACGAGGCTCCATGGAATACTAACTATTAACATCTCTAATCATAAACGTTGTTCTAAATCTAGTGTGTGGATAGGTCTCCAATATTATTATGTCTCTTAGTGGTTCCCTAAAAATAATTTTCATCCATATATACATAGTTAAATAGAGAAGACCCAACAAAACTCTTAGATATTGTTATCATACTTTTTTCATTGATTTTATAATTTCATGGATGAGGCACATACCTTTGGTTTCTTTTTCTTATAATAATATTTTCCAATAAAACACTTTTATGTCATTATTTATTTCTTTATATAAACAAAATTTTTGTTCTCAATTGTGATGGACTGGGGTTAAAGAGTAATAAATTATCAAGAAAGAACTAATAAAAAACATGGCCAAGATGGTTCAGATGATTCATGAGAGGATGAAGTAAGAACATGGTCATTAGTAGTCCTATGAAGATCATAAGAGGATACCTATGTAGTTCAACATTGTAGATAATTTTTTCTTGAAGGTGACTCCTCATCATGGGAAGTGAATGTCTGATCATGGAATTAAACTTTCTCCCTAGTTTTTAGGATTTTCAGGGTGTTGGTTATAATTAAAGTTATTTCATATAAGATATCACTACAATAGAAGACGAGCTAGATTCATTGTGAATTTAACATGTTGCAACTTCACAACTATCTTCATGATGACTCTCTCATCATTGATTGGGGAAAAATCAATATTGGTGATGATGTGACCTTTGAAGATTGTCTTGTGGAGAAATAATACCTCATGGAAGAGGTGTTGTGAGGGAATTATATTCCCTTTGTTTTTTACTATTGTAATATTATATAATGGAGGAGAGAATATGGGGACACAAGTAAAATATAAATACTTTGTATCTTGAGTTGATTGATTTCTAGTTCTTAATTTGTATCAATTATTGTTTATATGGACCTTTATCTAGATTTTGATATGGTTTTCTCTTCTTTGATGCCCTGATTTTTTAATTTCTATTATTTGAGAGGTTTCTTACTCAGGAGAGTGTTTGGGAGAAGATTGTTAGTGTTACATGGCTTTGTTTGTTTTCCTCTAAGTGAGGTGGTTTTTCTCCTATAAAGGTTAGATTATTGATATGCATCTTATAGGGTTTCTATTCAGTTGAACCATTTTCTTTAATTCTCTCTAAGCATGGTTTTAATTATAAATGAAGAGAACTGTTTTATAGAAATCTAATGTAATGTTCTGAAGCTTACTAATATTTTCCTTTTCTTTCCTTGAGGATCAGTGGTGTTGAGAGAGAGTTTAGAGGTGTTTTTGGGGTTACAAAGGAGTGTTATCCTTTAAAAGGGTCACCATTGCTTATCAGTGGATGTAGAGGAGGATTCTTTGGGATAAAAATGTAGTTTTTAGTTCACCATGTCCAACAACATGGCTTGAAAATCCATTATAGTGATCGTTTGGTACTAGTTTATTCGTATATTAACCAAGAAATAAAAAACACTTGATGTGGGCATGTCCATGGGAATATATCGATAAAGTTGTTCATATTGTACAAATCGATATAAACATTAAAATTCCTATGGTCTTGGGAATGGTAAGGGAAAAACATCATAGGAGTGGAAAACATGCCTCAGTAGAAGCTGTTTTAGGATAGAATACTCAAGAACACCACAACCAAGGCTATGATATTGTGAAACCTATGGTGGATGTCAGTCTTGATTTAAAAAATATTAAAGCATCATTATTATTTGTGGATATTTACTGGAAAAAGGGGTGAAAATTTTATATTTTATGAGTGTTATAAATGGGATTTTAATTCATTTTTTCCTATGATAACTGATATGCACCCCTCTATTTGGCGTTCCTCTATTTTCTAGATGCCCTAAAAATCCATTAGAGTGGATTTATGATTCTATGACATTGAGGCTATTTTTATAGAAATATTGATTGGATATGTGTTAGTTCTACCCCTAGACACCATGTGATCAACTCGTTGTGGATTCAATCCCCTTGGAACATAGAGGATGAGAATTATTTATTCAATGTACTATTTACCCCTATATTTCCATCCTACCTTCATTCATCATTTTTTTCATTGTGGAAATTCCCTTGGTTTTTTGGATGATACTTGATTATGGTTTTTTGATGCCTTGTGGATATTAGGTTTCCAAAAACATTCCCTTGGCTTGGAAGTGTTTCCTTTAATGGTGGCTAAGCCTTGATTATAAATTCTTATACAAAAAACATTGAACTTATACATAAAGGCAGGGGATTAATTACTTCTCATATTTTATGTGAAATAAGAATGTTATCATTATTTGTCTCTTTGGTTAATTGTGGAATTAACCTTGATAAATATTAAACTAGATTTGGAATAATTTTTTTTTGTAGTGATCACATGTGTTTCAATGATGATAATGGTTTTCCTTGTGATTTTATAGACACCACGTTATCTATGTTTTTGTATGTTTTAACATGTTTAATGTGTTGTAAATATATAAGTAATGTAAATGTGGTAATAATTTATGGATAAATAATATGTGATTTGTTTACTTTGATACCACTCATAATTTTACGGAAACCAATATGATGTAACAAATGTGTTAATTGAATTTTTTTCTTCCTTATAGTTTTGTGAAAATGGAAGTTGGGTTTTAAATTATGTTTATATATCTTATATTTCTTGATTGATGAAGCATTAGGTTTCCTATGGTTGTAATCTATAATAAATGAATCAGTTAATTCATAATGATAATGAATTGTTTTTTAATAAAAATTATTGTTTTTGGTTGAGCAATCCCATTTTATTATAAAGGTTGGATGCCTTGGTATTAGGGCCTAGTTACCTGTTTGACATATTTTCCTACAACATTGTGTGATTAATATATATGAGGATCCTTAATATATGATATGATATAATCTTGGGATGACTGATGGTTTGATGAGAATGGGAATGGTGTCATGGGTTTATCATTGTAGTTGTCACCTGTGATGGTAGGATGCATAGTGATATGCATGGTGGTGTCATAGATAGAATTGAGACTTATTTAATTTTTTGAAGTTAGTTTTTTACATTGTGTATGTGATAAAATAAAGGATTCTTTATTGATAATAAATATGATTAAAATGATTTATTGTAGGGTTTCTTTTTTCTGCATTCCTTTCCCCACTATTAGACTAGACTTCTTGTTCTTTGTTTATGCATCTTTTATGTTAAATTAGGTCGATTTATAGAGTACTTAGAATTATAGAATGCAAATTAATGTTAAATTAGGTAACCTATGTGTCTGGTTCTTGAATTGATTGTTGAATGATGATAACCCATGAATAACTATGGGATCAGTTAGATTATTCCAAGAGTCCATGAATTTCAGTTGTTTGTTAATGGCATCTGGAAATTGAATAATATTAATTGATGGAGTATAGATTACATAAAATAATTATTAAATGTTTCAAAAAATTAATAAAATTAAATAATTTTTAATTATTGTGTGCTTATATCTAGTCCCTAGTTGTAGAATTCGGGTGTCTGAGAGACAATTTCTATAGTTTAGGAAATGTCTAGGTTGTTTTCCATACTGTGGTTATGTGTTATATGTATATTATTGAGCTATGTGATTTCATACTCTACCCAACCAATATTGTTAGGGAAACATAAACTAGTGGAATCAATAGGGTGTTTTCCCCGAAATCTTGGTTGGTGAGGAAGATATGGATGACTACCCCATCTTTCCAAACTCTATAATCCTAGTAGTATTATGTGTCAGTATGCAGGGTGGTTATCTTTCCCATAAATATGCGTGTATTGGTTTTTAATTGATTTTGGTTAGTACACTCACATATATCTTTAGATATAGTATTCGATGTATTATTGTAGTTTTTATGTGTATGGGATGTAATGTCTTGGTGTATAATTCAGGGCGTACAAACTATTGTGTCTTTTAGAAACCGCTCATTCACTATCTAGATATGTGGATGTTGAGAACGTGATGATATGATGCAAGGGGTTCATGGTATGTTATATATATCTATGTGTTTTGGGTAATATTATATTTTTAGAGAGATGTCTTAGTATGTGATATGTTGTGGAAAAGAAGAAAACCAGTGGGTAAGTTATAAAAGACTACATTCATTTGACACCATATTAGTTATTATATTTTTTTTTGATTCTTTGTGTGAGATCCATGATGATGCTAAAAAAATAGAATACATGATTATGTGATGAGTAAGATTCACTTTGTTATTCATTGGGATTTTCTTATTCTTTCTTTATCATTTTCCTAAGATTATCTATTATGGATCCTACTAAGAATACCTGTTATGCTTACCATATGTATGTATAAAAAATATTTCATTTCCTTAAAAGATGGTTAGTGATTGGGATGGACATTAATAACTTCTGGCATTGTTCAGTAGCTTTTTGGACTTCTAGATCGCCACTGAGGATTCCTTTTTAGTTCTTTTAGTTTATTTTGTATTTGTTCAGTTGTATGTCCTTACATTCATGTATTTTGATCTATTTAATATTTTTATAAGGAAATGTTTTTTTTGTGGTTTAGCCTTATATCAAATTCTTAATTTTTCTATAGAGGGTAATGCCACCCACTTGTGTGTATGATATACCCTTGGTTCTTATCACCAACCCATGGAATATTAGATTCAAGCTTTGAGCATTATTATATCAATTATCTAATTGTCATCCTAGGAGGGGTACCTTTTGGGAGAGGGAGTTTTGTCACATTGAGTGAAGATTGAGTTATTACCCAACAAACCTTTTTTAGAGTTATTACCCCATAGTCCATCTAGGACAGAGCCTGCATCCAATTTATTGTATCCAAATAGGGATTTAAATTATAAGAAATTATACACACACTATACTTTACAAAAAATTTGGAAAGTTTTCCCTATATTTAGAATTATAATTAAGGTTTTCACCAATGTATTACAGTACTAATTTCTATACATAATTAATTAAATATCATTATTACTATATCATAAAATCAAATTCATGAAAACCTACATTTCAAGAATTACAATTAACCCTTATCCCTTAACAACATAATATCCTATATTAGTTATTATACACCTTAATCATGTATACTTCTAATAGAGATTAATATTTTTTCTTACAAAACTGAATTTCACTAACATTAAATCACATTGAAACACTACGGTCTACCTAATATTTGATCATGTACTATTTCTAACCTCTAAAGTTATATAAACCTTGGATTTGATACTAACTATTACATCCAAGAAACAGACTCCCATAATCTATTTCAAATAATCACATTCTTTTATATATCATCATTGAAATTGATTAAAATGACTAAAAATTAATTATTCATAAATAAAATATCACTAAAAATATTGAATAACCCATATATTGTAGACCATTTTGCTTTAGAGTTTTAGAGAATTAGGATAACTTTTAACTAGAAATACACATATCTTTACCATCCAATGGGTATTTTTTCAATTAAACTAAATATTTCATATTTGACATTAATTAATGAACATCTCCCAAAAGATTGTCTACACATGACACATATCTAGGCATTTCATGTGTAATACATTTCTCCATAACCATAGATAAATTGAAACATATGAAGTATGATCTCAAAAAACCCAGTAAGGTGATAAAAGATATCCAAAAAATTTAAATAATAAATAAGTAATGAATAATATAGAAGGAATAAATAATAATAAAATAATTCCATATCACTAATCACAAGAGTTCGTCATATATCCCTAGATGAAAAAATAAAATCAATAATCACCTGGATAACTATAAATCATTTCATGGTTATGGAATAAATCATTCTTGGAATATTAAACTCACATTAAAGGACTTATACCAGGACATCATGATCTCACTGATAAGGATTTGTGCCAAGACATTATAGTCTTAACAACAAGTCCTCAAGCCCATACATCATGATCTTACCAACAATGTCTCATATAAATAAGTATTAATATTAACACCAATGAAAATATTCATGATATCTTACTTAAATTGGAAATTCATATTCTAAACTACCCAAATAGATTGTATCTTGAGTTATATGTATTCATCAAGATTCTATATAATTTCAGGCCCTACCCATAAATTAATTAAGTTCACTACAATCACCTTAAGAAAGAAATGAATAAAAATATGTTTGATAGTAAATTTTTTTTAGTAATCCATAAACATTCATATTAGAATAAAAAAATACATTATTCAAATGATTTCCCCAGTGAATAATGGAATAAAAGAATTATAAGATATATAGAGAAGAAATCCAGATGATATCATTAGAGCATATACCTAGTTAAACATAAAGAAGTTAAAAGATGATTATATAGATGAAAAACAAATTTATAAGATGAAATGAGAGAGATAAAATTTTAATTATTTTTCACGTGTATTTTAATGATTTAACCCCCAGTAATTTACCAATTCGAGCTTAATTGTTTCATTTTTAGATTTTAGGGATGTTTTAAGAATAAAGGTCAAAATTTACTAATTTTGGAATTTTATCTTTTTTTATCACATATTTATTTCATGATTTTTTTAAAATATTTATCCAAATGGGGGAATTATTTTTTATTTATTCTTACATTTTTCTTAGGATTCATCTTTTTTAGTTGATTCTATTCTAATTAGAAATCCATGGGACAAAAATAAATCTGTCAATGTGGAAAATATTTTTGGATACATAATTTTTTCCCTCATTAAATGATGCATATCTCATGATACATGAAAATAAACAAGGATATTCTCATTTTATATGTAATAGGGGTGAAATAAAAATGTTTATGTTGAATTTAATGGAGATATCATCCTATTATTTCATTCTATGCTCACATCAATGTGGAGGAAGATGAATAATCTCATTAGAAAAAATAGTGATTTAGTAATTTAGTAATTCAGAAACAAAATTTCATAATCATTTCACAATGATTTGAAAATTTGATATTAGACATAAAAGAATTTATAAACACATATTGAGAATACCCATTTGTTATATTCAGCTATTTTTTAGGATGAAATGTTTCAAAATTTTGATAAACAGATTATGTACATTGAATTTTATGTTCTTTTTTTTCTGAGGTTTATAATTATTTCTAATTACCCATTCTTCTGTGATACTATTTAAATATAGAGGTAAAATTATGATTTATTGGGGAAGGTGATTTTTTATTTTTTTAATACTTAATTTATTTCACATCATGGAATAAAATTCTCCCCTTTTCTCTATTAAGATGGTTTCAATATTATAATAGTATTTTCTATTAGTAAGTATATTCATATTTGGTTTTAGATTTTTTTATTATTATTTCTATAGAAAATGATCATTATATAAACCCATTGGTTTTATTTTATATATGATGGAATATACTAGGGATTAGTGGTGAAGTAATCAGTGATCGTAACTACATATAGGATGGGTAGTGGATACTTGATTTTTTGGGATAAACAAGACCCGATTAGTTATTGCCTTTGTAAATTATGTGTATTAACTAGAACTGCCTCCATATAGGAAGGAGGGTATACCAAGAGTATATTATGGAAATGTTTATTCTCATTATTACAATTTTACCAAGGGAGTGAGAGGAATCAATTGTTGAATCTATCTTCAATCAAATTATAAGAATATGTCTGATGACATGGAACTAGTATAGAATTGAAATTGGAAAATTAAACCTTCCCAAGTCACTATTCTCATATTACTATTTAAATCACCTAATTCCTAAATATATTTAAAATCTTTTTTCCATTTCTTTCTTTTTTTTTCAAATCTACAAATTTAAAAAACTCTCTTTTCTCTAATTTAAAATGAAAAACATGATTGTTGTGAACTTTTATTTAGAGAAAATATATGTTAACCAATATACTAAATTTTAACGTAGTTCAAATTTGTTTTTTAAAAACCCCATAATAGGCACACATTAAAACTCAAAAAAATCTTCAGGGAGTAAGTACCAAAATTCTTATATTAAATATCATTCTGTTTTAAATAAAAAAATTGAAAAAAATGTATTCTACATTTTAATTACCCCCAATAAATTGTGAGGATTTTTTATAAATGATATAAATTGATATAGGGATCCATATATTAAATAGGTAGAGAGTAATTTACAGAGATATATAGGGATATTAAGAAGGATGGAAAACCATCCATGATAAAATCATTGGCCAAGGAGCTTACCAAGGTCCTAAAATAATTTCTAGTGTTTTATTAACATTTAGCCAAGGGAAAAAAGATACCACCATTTTAACCTATGAATAAGATATCCAAAAGTTTGAAGAACTAATTAGAAAACCTTTTATCCCATATATTTTTTAGATTCTACCTGAGTTGCTCATGGAGAAACATACATAACTAGTTGAACCACTTAATGGTGGTGACCAAACTTTAAACTCAATAATTTTTACTATTTATCAAACTCATTTGAAAATTCACCCAATTTGTTTAAAAAAACAATAATATACACTTTTTGAGTATTCATTATAAGAAACAAATTATAGGAGATCATAGTATTTTAAAAAATATTAAAGGATTTACTTCCCTATCCTGATGAAACTTGTTTAGGGACATTCATTAAAGAATAGGAGATTGTGGCCGAGACACTCAAGGGAGTATATCATTCCATTGATTTATTTCTTTTGGATTTATCACTTCTTTAACTATAAAAAATATCTTTTTTTAATGAGTATTTATGTTTATCCATACATTATTTGGAACTATACATTGAAGAGGAACCTAAGAAAACTAACTTTGAAGAGTATATGGAGCTGTAAATTATTGATAATACATCCCAACCTAAATAAGAATAGGTTATTCAAGTATTAATCAATCCAAAGGTATATATTAAATATTTTATCCAACCCACCTTATTATCTATATCTCATTTAAATGGGGATGGATTTAATACACTCTATCAATGGGGACTTCAAAAAAAAGAAGGATTATGCAAGATGTATAAAAATCTTTGTGGTGGATTATATCAATGAAAATCCACCCACCATTAGACTGTGGATAACATATTGACTGGACATATGAAAGTAGTAAAACCATGTCGCCCACATAATGGTAAAACTATTAATAATCCATATTTCATTTCCCATTCTCATTCTTTTAATATTTTCTTTTCCTTATACAAAATTATATTGTTTTTTATTTTTATTTTACATAATGGTTTGTAGTGAGAAAAAATTCGGATATTAACTCAATGTTTCACTTAAAATAAGATATATTGTACCTATAAATAACAATTACTTTCCTATTGTGATTTAATTAAATATATGTTTAAATTTTAAAGCTAATTGAATAAATTTAGGATACTACATCATTTAAGTATGTGTTAGGAAACCATTGTAGTTTAGTATTTTAATTTTATTGTTTTTCAATTTGGATTTTCAATTTTTTGTGTCTTTTTGAATTTTTTAGGTTATTTTTTTTTTTTTTGAACCTTATTAGCTCAAATTATTATATTTTCCTTTTTTATAAAAAATTAAATGAGTGAAACAATTGATCCCTTGAAATATAATAAAAATAAATGATGAATTTAATTTTGTTTCATATTCAAAACATTGTTAACTTCATAAAGTCATTTTATTTTTTAATCCCATTCCACATATCAATATATTTATCATTAAAATAACATAACCATATGTCTTTAAAAACCTCTTTTATAAATTCTTTAAACTATCCTCATTTATTGATAAAAACAATCCATGATTTCTCTAAGCATACTTCGATTTATTTCTATCAAAACTTCATGGTTTGAGGTAATTTTTATTTAAAATATTGAGACAAGTATTTTGTTTTAAAATATCCCTTTCTAATAGATTACTTTTTTATTCTAGTTCTTCATTAATCTTAAATCCTTTTAGTCATTAATATCCAAGAACATATTATTTGGGAAGCCATATTAAAAGCCAATTTCCTATATACAACCCGCTCTTAGAGAGAGAATGCATAATCAATTTGAAATTAAATGTGGGGAAAATCTTTCTTATGGTGATATACATAATGTTTTCTAATTTGGGATGAAAATTAAATGATAAAGAAGTGTTTTTTATGCGGAAAAAATTTATTCAAAAAAATTATGCCTTTCTCATGATTATTGAGTACAATTCTAAAAAATATTCTAAGATGAAGCTATTATAAAAATCAATGAAAATTCATGTTTTTGAAGATAAAAATATGTATCATAATTCAATATAAGGGCCTATAAATCACAACCACTAATTTAAATTTAAATCACCCCCACTTTCTTCAAAATGATTGTTGTGAGAAAGTTAAAAATATAATAAAAAACTAAATTTTGTTGATGATAGTTGAGTGGATATCAATTTTTCTGCAGAAATGAGTAGTTTTGTACACCTTAATTAAGGCTTTCATGACTTTTGCAACATATTTTCCCCAAATAAGTATGTGTACGAGACAATACTTGAGTGAAAATTAGAATAATTCAATTTTTCTTAAAAAATATCCAAGCCCTTTTTACTCTTACTTATAAGTTTTTAACATCATAATCCTACTAACCAAAATACAATGAAAACATAAAAAATAATCATGATAAAATAATTTTCTTGAATCACATAGATTTTAGATGTATAAATTTTTCAAGACCATGGTGACTCTTTCATGTGTTTAGATGATTAAATCCTTCTGAAAATTATCATTTGTGTGATGAGAGAAATTCATGGGAGGTTAGTGTTTTATGTTCATGGGAGTCAAAATGAAGAGGAAATTGATTGATAGAACATAAAGAAGAACATGAAATAATGGTTTTTGAGAACAAATGATATATTTTGTTTCTTGGTGTTAAATTGGTGGATCTCAGGGTTATGTGTTTTAAATTTTCTTTGATTTGATTTTGATTATTACTTATCTAAGATCCTAAGGTCTAAGTGTTGAGGAATTGATAACGATAATATTTTTGTTATTTTTCATGTTTATTTATATGATTTAAACCCCACCAATTTACTAATTTGATCTCAACTTCATCACTTTTGTATTTTGGGGACGTTTTTAACATAAATTTGAAAATTACTTAATTATTTATTTTTAACTATTTTTATCACATTTTTATTTTGAGCATAAAAATTTCAATATTAATCCAAATGGGTTATTTTTTTGGGATTTTTTTGTTTGTTGGATTTAAATTCATCTACTAGACATAATGTTAATTCTAAATTTATAGAGACCAAATAAATTAGTCAATGCAGAAAATATTTTTGGCCTATAGAATTGGGATTATATTATTAATGGAAGAATATCTCAGCCTACAAGTTACAAAATTAGTTGATTCATGTTTTATATAAAATATAAATCAAATCAAAATGATTATATTTAATTTTATGGAGAAATCATTATAACATCCCCTGAAAAAATTAAATTGGATAAATATGAAGCATCTATTTATCCAAAAAAAGAGTTCTTTAGTAATATTTCCATTACTTATCTTACATGTGTGCAAAGGATTTGAAAATTTTATGGTTGATATCCAAGATAATAAAAAAAAATTCAATAAGTCCTATTGGAAATATTATACTATTTGGGTGGTAAAAAGGGTTCAAAAATAAAATGGATAGATTCCGATGAATAAATGTTTTATTATTTATTTTTTAATATCTTTTTAAAGTCTTATTCTTCCCCATTATTCATGGATAACCTTTAATTTGAGGGTTAATTTTATAAGTGATTGTGAAAGGGATGATTTAATTTCTTCAATAATTTTTTTCTATTAATTTATTCAATAAAATAATTTTCTATCTTCTATTAAGTTGGTTTCAATATTTTAAAAGAATTTTTTATTATCATGTTTGATTGAAATTGGTTTTATATTATGTCATTGTTATTGAATTTTTCAATAATCAATATATCTCACCACTTTATTATGGTTTATATTTTATGGTATATAAAAGTTATTTATGGGGAATTACTCGACAATTGTCAGTACACATGGGAGGGGTAGTGGACACTCTTGATTGTTTGGGATAAACAAGACCCAATTGGGAATTTCCTATGTCAATTGATGGTATTCAATTCATCACTCTCATCGTTAAAAATGAGGGTAGACCAAGACAAAATTTTGGAAAGCTTTATTCTCACCATTAATATTTGGCTAAGGGATTAATAGGATGTGGTTGTATAATCTCAATTTAATTGTCTTTCCTGAAGGTTATTATATAATTTTGAGTCCTGATAACATTGAAATTTGATAATCAACCCTAACTTGATCACCCTTATCATATAACTATTTTCAATCACTTGATTCTGCAATCTATTTTCAATATTTTGTTTCTTTTTTTTTCTCTTATTTTCAAAATCAAACATTTTTTAAAACTATCATTTCCTTAATTTAAAGTGACCAACATGATTATTGGGCACTCTTATCCAAATAAAACCTAGTTTAACTAATATAAAACATTTTATCATAAAATATAATTTTTAAATACCACGCCCCATGATTGACATGTTTCAATAACACATTTAATGTTACCATATAAGAAGAGATCATGAACTAGATATTTTGATACTGTAAGTTTATTGCATCGAAATAATATAATATAAGTTAATTTAGAAGTTAATTTCTGAAATATAACTCAAAATAATATAAAATCATTTTACAATAAATAGTAAAATGGAAGATAAATCATAAAAGATTTTTTATAAAACTTTTTTAACAGTGTAGTAAAAATTTAAGTTATGAATAACTTTAAAATTTCATTTTTTAATAGGTAACATGATTTTTTTTTAAAATCACTTTAATATAAATAAAAATAATAAAGCCATGAAAATTATAAAAAAATTTCTAGATGGAATGTATAGTGAAAGATAAAATATATAACCATGAAAGGAGAATAAATTGTTATATTTAAAAATAATTTTATTTAAACCAACAACATAAAAAGGTTAATAAAACATCTCTTTAAAAAGGGGTAAAGGAAAATTTATTGATCACATGAGAAAAATAAATATTTGGATTGAAAAATAATAAAAGAAAAATTTTATGGAAATAAATAACATGTAAATATAAGAGAAATAAAAATTAACGTGGATGAGTATATTCTTAGCATCATTAAATTTTGATGAAGAAATCAATCCATCAAAAGAATGGACTTGATGCAATAATTATTCAAAAATGGTTTCATTAGATGGATATTTAAATCCATATAAATGAAATTGGGATTATAATATAATTCAATACTAAACTGTAATTTTAACAATTTGTTTAAATAAATATCAAGAAGAATGATCATAACTCAATGAATTAAAATTGAGTTAGAAATACCCTTATAAATTTAGTACCACTTGAATAAAAAGTTATTGAAAAAAATAACTTGTTATGGATTTTTAAATAAATTTAATTTAATGATAAGTTTGATAAAAACACATAAATAAGGTAGTATATACAACACAAAAAGTATAAAAATGTGAATATGACATATGTATCATAGAAATAAAATTAAGGCTAGAAACCCTTATGAATTTAGTATAACTTAAAACGAAAATCATTGAAAATGTTAATTGTGATGTATTTTTAAATACCTTTAATTTGTTTAAATTTATGATAAAATTAGTCTTAAAATTTATTATATAAGCCATACAATACAAAACATGTTACGAATATGACATATATACATTGATTAAATATTTTTGACAAGAAACTCCTATAACTTTAGAAACGCTTTAATCAAAAGCACTAGAAAATGATAACTTGGGATGGATTTATAAATACATTGATTTTAAGGATAGCTATGGTAAAATAAATACATAGGATATTATATAGACCATGAAAAATAATAAAAGTGGAGAATATGATATACATCTGAAAGAAATAAAATTATAGCATGAAACCCTTACCTTAACTCTCAACTTCTAGAAATGTTATTTAACCTCATGTATATTTAAAATAACCATAATAATAAATTATTTTATAACCTTATTTATATTTATTTATATTTTCAATAATTAATTATAACCATTAATTTTACATTCATTATCTGGTTATTGTATATTTTCATAATCAGTTATTAGTACCCGTGATTATTTCATATAAGTTTCATAATATCGATGTCGATAACCATTATTTGATACCAAGTTAATAATTCATATATTATTTGATATCATTTCATATATTTTACAATATTATTTATAATTTTATAATTTTATTCTATGAGAATATTAGTCATAAATCATGAAGATGAAATCGATGACGGGCTCGTTTCACGTAATTTACCAATATTAAAAAATTACTTTAGAATTTTAATTAATTTTTGTTTCAGAAATATAGAGTATGAAATAAGTTATAATATACTTATTATAATCATATTTATCCACAAAATTATTTATATAACCATCAATTTTGGATCTGAGAAAAAATGAATCACAATATTCATGGATGTGGTATTCAACAAGTAACATGGGATACATTTCCATTTCCAAATGGATAATATTATTAATATAAATCCAAATTTATCTTTTTAGAACCTTAAAAATGTTATAAATATCATATTTATTCTTTAATTCCATTTTTTAAACCCATTCATTAATGGTTGTGGTGAAAAATGAAATTCGTCTTTCAAAGAGAAGGTAGTCTACACATAATAGAAGAGATACTTTTATTTTTCAAATTAATGAAGGGTATTATAAAATGGTTATTCAATTATCACAAAAAATTCAATTATACTGATAAATATTATTCCATAATTTTGGTATGGTTTCATTAGGTTTGTAAGATAATGATTAAGAATAAAAGATTCAGAAGTGGATAATACTCACATTAAGGACTTATTTTTTCTCTCATAGGACCTCATTGAAATCGAGGACCTAAGACAATTTTTTTATAAATTGGTTGGAAAATTGGGTAAGGGGGGTCTAGGATAGGTTAAATGCGTGGGTTTTCAATATGAACTTGAAATATAAGTGTGTCTTTAAAAGGGTGAAATTGAGTCCTTTTAATATGTCAAAATTGATTTTTTTTAAATTGGAAATGAATGGTAGGTGAGGGATAAAAGTGAAATAAAATGGTTATTTGGTGATTTATATGAGGAATTGTAGATGAGACATATTGGTATAACATTACAACCTAAAAATGTCTTTTAGAGGTTCAAATTTTCTTGTTAACTTAACGTAATTTGAGCTACATTATGTTACCACATTTTACCCATATTTAGATTACTTAAATATTTACCATGGTAATTAATTTTTTATTCAAAATATAAAAATGAAACATCTTACCAAATTTTAACAAGATTATTATGAATTCGGATTCCATTTAATATAATTTAATTTATAAATATGAGAAAATTATCTTTTATATTATAACATTTGATGTGTAGAAAAAATCTTTATAGAAAAATGTCTTTTTAATCATTAAGTGTTCTTAACTAAAATTCATATCAATTAATACTTAAAAAAGTGTTAGTATATTGTTTCATATATATAAATTTTATTATATTCATTATTTAAAATTTGTCAAATTATCTTATTTAGATAATATTGAAAAACACTTACATTAATAATGCATTGAAAAATAGCCAATTAATGAGTGTCGTGGTAATTAAATTTAACATCGGTAACATATTTGAATGACTTGAAATGAAATAAACCTTATTAAATAATTTAAAAATAATAATTGAAAATATAAAAACAATTTATCCGAATCAATTTATAGAATTGATAAAAATTAATTTTCATATATGTGAACACAATTCAAATTTTTTTTTAAAAAAATTTGTATCTTTAGAGGACAAAAAGAATTTATTCATATTAATTTTCTAGTAAAAACTATTATATTGATGTAAATTTATTTTCATTCATATATTATCAACACATTTATATTAAAAATAGCATTTCATTCTATTTAATGATAGGAATGTGAAATGTATAAAAATATACATGATATATGTTATGACATTGATATATATATATTTATATAATCATAACCACTAATTATGGTACTAAATTCACAATATGATTACCTATATTTATACCAACTAAATTAATAACTATGTTATAACTATAATATTTTAATTATAATGTTTTTTATTTTTCATTTAATGTTGCATTTTAAATAGTCTATCATAACTCCAATGTATTATAATTTCTTGTGTGTTATATGGGTGGTCTTAGGTGTGGCCCTAATTCAGGTGATTCTTTGTTTGATATTGGTTCTTGTGTAGTCAATAATGGGTTGAGATAGTGTTGGGTTCACTGTGATATGGTGACCCAAATACGATGTCCTAGTTCAACACTTCCACCCAATTTTTTGACCCATGGTTTGATGGTCCCTTGATGATTCTTATTGAGGTATGTATTTGGTTGAGGGATCCTTTCCCTTATGGGTGATATAGGATATAATGTATTTAGGGTGACTTATTTGGTGATTGTTTGGATATTCTTTGGGTTGTGATTTAATTGAGGATGTGATGTTTATTATTAAATAGTTATTTCTTTTATGGAGAATTTTTTTCTACATATAGTTTCTTATTAGTATATTAGTTTCCTTGGGGGTTTTTATCTCTAATATATTTTTAACTCTTGTCTCACCATTATATAGAAATTATAAATGGTATATAAACCCATGATAGGTCTCTATCTCCTTAGAGATCTGTTTTGAAAGCTCTTAGATTGGATTATTATTTGAATTTGTTGTTGTGGATTTATTATTTTTTCTAGATATTTAAAGATGAGTTGTGTTAAATGATTTCCCCACCATAGAATCCTCATAATAATTCACCAACCCTCCCACCTCATATAATTGAGTGTGGAGGCAGTATTCATTGTATTGAATTCTTCTTTTATTAAAGACTTTATAGTTGAATAAACAGGAATATTGGGGATGATTATGATAACTTAGTGTCACAATTTTTTTATTTTATATATTTATGTATAAATTTAAAATTTTCAGATTTTGATATTTGAAATTAGCATTTTTTAGAATTTTTATTTCTATTATGTGATTCCTACACATGGTTAAATTGTGATCGATCAAGATTTACAAAATAAAATTGTCCATGTTCATTTTATTCTTACATGGTTAATTTTTATATGAAAGACATGTTACTATATAAACCATTAAAAATTTAGTGAGAAATGTGTGAGGCCTTTTATGTATGGGGTGTTGACACATGATTTGTTCATGGTTAGGAGAAACTATGTGAGTAACCATCCACCAGTGATGCAGTTTTCAATAGCGGGTTTTAAATAGTTGGTGCATGATTTAGTAAAAATGTCTACAAACCATGTTGATATGTTGTGATTATCTAGTGCAAGATGAATGATTAGTACATGGTTAATCAAACTGCATGAGGTACATAGGTTTTACTTAAAAGTTAATTTCCAATTTTACCTCTATTTTTAGGGTTTTGTCCCTCCCACTTCCCATCCTCATTTTTTTGACCATATAGTGCATAGAGGGAGCTCTTATCCATAATTATTATTTGTTTTTTGACCTCCCTCTATATATTTCAAGTGGTGTCTACAAGTTAAGCCTCTCATTTTCCATTGTTCATACTCCTCTCTCATATTCAATTTTATTCTTGGTTCAGTTGTCTCCCACGAACTCTAAAGGATGTGAGGTAAATTATTGGGGTTCATGGTGGTCATAACTTAGGGATTTTTGGTTTTTATGGATTATTTATGACTCCCCTTTTCTTCATTGATATTTTACATTGAATAATATGTGTTACATCATGGCCATTTTTGATATGAGTTTTGTTTTTTATGCATTTCCTTTAAATGGAACATCATTGAATTATGTTGGTTTCTATTGATTTATTTTATTAAATCATATATATATATGATAATTATTTTGTATTTAATAAATGTTTTAAGGGTTGAGTAATTTGGTAACAGGGTATTTAATGGTTTTCTAAGCTTTCTAAAGGTTTGTTTTAATGCTATGTGTTTTAAAAAATACTTACAAAGATTTTTTAAAGAAAAATTGATTATTAAAATAATTTTACCCAATTTAGGTCATGTGAAAGGAGGAAAATCATTGTTTTAATTGGGGTTTTTTTGAATCAATGTAATTAATTTGATTTATTTAATTATTTTAACTGAATTAAGGTTTAGTTTAAAGTGATTTTGTGAATTATGTTCCTTGAAAGAGGATCATGGAATGTTTGAAGGCTATATTTCAAAATAGTTGAAATAAGGATTTGAATCCTGAGTTAGTTTTTAAATATAAGGCCCAATAGAAAATTTATAATGAGTTTCATTGATATGTTTGTGACCCACATTGAGCCTCCTGTTTGGTTATAGTTGATATAAATTATGGTCCCCATGGAGGATGGTTCGGAACATAGTTATTTGAATTGATTGAGAAATGGGATGCTTCATGTGATGGTGTTGGAGGTGAGCCATGTGATTTAATTATTATATTTTTATTATTAATTAACGTGATGATAATGTGACTTCCAAACTTGTTTCCAACCTATCTTTGACTTTTTTCATGTGAATCATAGGAATTGAGTTGATGTTCCAGATGAGTTCACTAGTAGATGAGATTGTTCTCTATATAAGGGGTTATGGCCCATGTTAGCTAGATGATCCCAAGATGGATTATGTATCCCACATATTTTGAGCACTCTACGGATGGGTTATAGATCCCAAATAGTTCCATAATACCACTATGAAATTGATGAATCTTTTAGGTCGGTCTTTTGTTCCAGTCACCAGTTTGGGTCTAATTTTCTTAAGTCTAATGGAGTTTCCCATTATAAACGACAAAAAATTTTATAAACCAAATACCCTTATGAATGATTAAATTCATTATTAAATAATGTATTTATAGAAAACACTTTAACTGAATTGGTTATTTTTTACAATTATAACATATATCCCACCACACATAAAAAAAGATTGTTGAGCGTCGTAACCATTGATAATATTGCCATTCTACATTGGATGTTTAAATTAGTATATATTAAAGGTTATAATATATCATAAACTGACCCATTTGGGTCTTCCTAGCCATTGGTAACCAGAGTGTGATACCCCAAGCCTCCCTACATTTGGCTAGGGGTTGGAAACAGGCTTTGAGTAGTCGTAACATTGAAATGGGTGGCCTTAGCATGAAGTACCTATACACACTCACACGATTAACTCAATGCAGTAGTGAATTGGTATAATAAAATACTGAACATCTAGAGTGTAATAAGTGAATGAAATAATATCTATGAAAATACATATCGTAGTGTAACAAGTATACAAAATTATAATGTTAATAGTACACACACAATTATAAATACATGGGGGAATCAAACTTGATAACCAATTTAAAGAGTAGTGTATGGGAGATCCTAGATTAAGATCCTAGAGTTTAACCAATAAACATGGCCTATGTTAACACATAAAATTAAGCTCTATTGATCCATATTCCATCATAGTGACTTCTTATTTGTCTGATGATTTCATAAGACACAAAAAAATGCGGGAAACGACTGTATATGGTTGTGGAAATAATTACTCAATTGGATACTCAGAAAACCTACAAGAATAAAAAATTAAAAATTAAAAAAAAAAATAGATAAACACATGTGTAAGAGGTTAAAGTAAACCTAATTTCTTATATTCTCTAAAGAAAATTGAGTGTGAGAGAAAGGGTTTCTCCATATTTTTTTCTAGCTAGGAATGAAGAGTCTTCCTCTACCTTCAAAGGTCCCATCACTAAATCCAAAAAAACCTGCATAATAACATAAAATACTAAGTGGAGTTTACAATCCTCATTATTGCATGTCACAACTTAGGGATCAGTATCTTCTATCCAATTATCACTCTTAATATCTCTAGAATATGAAGGCACCACACCTCACCACTACATATCATAACTGAGGGACAACCATATCTACTAGAGGACCCATCCACTACTAGAGCTCATTGATAGGTAGTCCACTCCATAGATAGAGGACCCACACCCTCTATAATATGGGTAATTTCCATCTCTACCTATATAAAACTTATGGGTGACCCTCAAACTAAATAGAGATAGGGGAGTCATGACCCCAGAAAGAATCAGATGATCACACCCGATTACTATTACAAGCTAAGAGTCTCTAAGAAAAATATTCCTATATCACCACCTCTTTTAATATCTCTTTTTTGAAATGAATTCCAACATCACATTATAAACCTAAAACTACTTAGTATAGGATAATTGTAGGTCCAAATTCATGTACTGAAGAAGGATACACCTGATGTATAAGCCTCATAGAAAAGTACATAGTGCGTACCTAGGATCCCATAGTGTGTGAGATTTCCTATAAACCTAGATGAATCCTTTACCATACATGGATTGGGAATCCATGTTACAGTGTAGGGAATTTTCATGGTTTCACACAGTGTTTATGGCCACCAGGGTTCATAGATGTGTACACATGGTACACAGATCAACTAGCTATATATATATATATACACGACATATACCTCAAGGTACAAAACACATCTCACCACTTGGGGTCCTAGGTGCATATACATATCACAAAAACCAACTGGTTTGGTCCCTCTATATATTGTGTCCACCTATGGACATGTAATGTCCTTCTAAACGAGGTCTTAGGTGTGATCATTGTCGAACACATATTCTCTAGTCGAGTAATAGTATATTGTGTGAACTTCGATGTACATTGTGTGTAGTTCTACAATATTAGCATGGACATGTACTGATAGAACACAAATGAGCACCCCATCCAAGGTTATATGATGTGTGGGACATAAATGTGGTGTGTGATATTTTTGTGGGTCCAAAACCCTAGAAACCATGAGAAACCAAAGTACATGTCCTGTGTTACTCTATATTAGATGTTGTGTAATCAATATTTCCATACTCGTCCCTATTTCCTCCTTATATACCACTAGATATGCTAAATCCTTCATCTTTAATACATGTTGACTTCCACAAATCTACAAATACTAAAGGATTAAATATATGTTCATCATTTTATAGCCTCTAATGGATAGTAAAAGTATTTATGGTTGCTCAATCCACATTTATCACACCTAATATCACCAAAATAGTGTCCCATTCCATGGTAGGAAACTTCCTCAATACACTTGTTCCACCTCTATCCATCCACACAATATCATTCCATTTTTGGTTTCATACTCATCACAAACCTATAGGTTTGATTAAGCTCAAACCGATTTAGAAATGTTGAATCACCAACCCCATTGGCCAGTGATGAATAATTCAAAGAATGAATATTGGAGATGAACAAAAACAAATTGAGATAACCACTATATGATGAATATATGGGAAAAAATCCAAAAATTTTGAACAAGAACTCTGTTAATCATGGGTGTGATAAAAAGAAAAACAAAACTAAAATGCTGCTTAAATTCTTAGTTCATGTGATGAATAAAAATCAAGGAAAATAAATTAGATGTATGATCCATGCTAAAAACTCAATTAAAATGGTAAGAAATCCATAAATTATGATCCCTTCCTCAAAAATAGATTTATCATTGGTGATGAACATGTCTACTAGAAAAGAAGGTGATGATCCCATTGTGTTCATTATTTGTCTCTTGATTCTCCTCAATCATTTGTCGATCCATGCTCCTGGGTGATCAACACCAAAAAGATCTCATGCTCCTCTTATCTAATCTCAAATGGTTATGTGGATATCCCAAAAGATTTCACATAATAGAATTTAAATAGAGGGTGAATTAGGTTTAGGTAATTAAATAAATTAAATAAATTAATTATTTAATTCACTTAATGTTCATTTCAATGGTTTCCCACAACCAAATGTCTAACACTGACCAACTTTATATCATTCCAAGGTAAAAACCTATATTTTGGAAACAAGAGAAGTCTCATATTTCCATTCCAAAGTCTTGATCAATGGGGAAACAATTTATTTCAAATAGATTCACATGCATGATTATATATATTTATCTATATTCCTAACATATTAATTCTTCAGTCCTGTGACACCAAAAACACAATGCCAACTCCAAGGAAAATTCCTTAGAAATATTTAGATATATCTAAAGGACTAAATTAAGGAAACCAAAGGTGATAAATTATCCCATACTTCAATGTTTTCACCCTAAAAAGTACAATCTATAAAAATTGTTGAGTTATGGATCTTGCATCTGACTCGCATGCTTTTAGTAGGTCTCCCACATTCTCTCATTCCACTAAAGAACTTGAACTAGGGTAATGGTTCATCTACATATTAACTTCTCACATCTATCCTCATTTATCAATGAGTACTCTAAGATGATGACTTGACTCTAAATGTCCATCACATTATAGTTGATAACGTACTATAGTTCATGCACGTATCTACTTATTTGTGACACTTGGAAGAATTAATGACCTTGGTCACACTACAAGGGTAAATATAAGTAGCAAAAAACCTCACCAACCCCACAAAAACTCATAAGGACAAAATAACGTCGGTGAAAATATTACTACCTCGAGAAAAGCTCTGCAATCCATGCCATGGATAGAATATCAAGAATAAATGGTATCAATGATTGAACTAAAATGTTATATGACATTAGTCTACATAATATATCCATTAACACTTAGCTATTTTCAAATTATCATGGATCACCTGAAACCTTATCCCGCACTGCTTGCACCATTTATGTCACTTCAAGAGATGTCCCACCAAACCCAATCTAGCATAATGGTGACCTATTGTGTTTCCTATATAGTTACTCACATGGGGATAAAATGATATTGTAGTGATATCTACCATTTATTGAGATATCCACCAATGCTAAGTGATCCATAAAACTCTAACAGAAATACAAATTGCTGGACCACAACACTTTTTTCTAACACCTAGATGGCCTGTTTAGAATGATCATCCACATGGGCACCAAACATTGTGACCATCCATTATATGGCCCTACAATCCTCTTTTTAACCTATCCAAAATCATGATGTATACTAGGAATAATGTTTATATAAGATAATCATGGGAACCCCATGATGTTGAAGGATCTCTTTCATATAAAAATACACCAAAATCTTGACTTAACTCTTCTCCTTGATGGAAAGAAAGTCTGATGACAAGGTAAATAGGTAAAAATAACTCAGATAGAATAATAGAAACTCATTTTTTTATAATTCCCATCATAATATTCATTTATATGTTTTCCAACTTATTGTATGGGATCCCAAGAGGCTGATTCATACGTTCTTGGAACTTGATGTACAACCTTTACATTTTATTTGGAGAGGCATCGAGAAAGAACTGAACAATTCATCACCTCATTCCAACCTATTCAAACTTCCACTAATGTTATTGGAACATATTTTTCAGTCCTAGATGTAATTCTAATGTGGAGGTAGAAATTTCCCTCAATACCTTCTTATATAATGTGACTAGAACTAACATCCATCCCTTTAAAAGGATAATGATATCCAATCCTTTAGAAAATCAATATGGTTAATATCTTGAGGGTATATGGCCACATATAACTTCATATATGATATCTACAAAATTTTCCTCTCATACCCATTGATAAATTGGTAGAGTTACCACCATCGACTAAAACTAAACAGCAACCCTCTCCTCCACCAGGGCCAGCAGTAAAAAATCTAACTGCTCTGTCACCTCCTCTACCAAATAGGATCGAGATTTCATTCTAATATAATCTTACACAAAATGTTATTTCCTTATATAATATACTATCTCAAAGTCATATTTTCAAAATAACTAGAAGTGATTCCTTTGTCTCAGGTTTTTTCTCTCTTGGTATAGATGCACCCAAAACAATAGTAGTTACAGTAAATAATAAAAATCTCACCCAGAATATAAAATCTATACCTATCCAACTTGAAGAGCACAAAATCAAAAACTAATCCTGTTGTGTAATCCTACTCATGGGGTTTAATCTACCTAAACCTAGAAGAAAAAAACTTTTTTTATCTATATTAACACACATCTATTCCCAGCTACACATGTATCCCAAAGCACTATGAACTCAACACCCTCCTCTTAGAACTCAATATAGGTGAAGGTCCAAGGGTCACAGTGGAAGATTAAGGGTGAGAGATTTTAAAAATTTTCATCTTCAGGATGACAATACTTGTCGTCTCTGACGATTATAGCCCCGTTATGGTCCAAGGATATCATGAAGATCAATTGAGAACCAAAAATAAAACTAAATACATACCTTTTTTCAAAACCGAACCTAAACTAGACGTTTTCATATCATCAATAATAATTGAATGAAGTATACATAAGAGGACCCCTATATATTGTCCACATGTTCTTTAAAACTCAGAAATCTTGTCATTCATCATAATCTAGGTTCTAGTGTAGAGTTTTGATGAGTCCTTCAGTGTCACGATGATCACCATGATCCATTTCCTTTGATCAGTCGAAGGTGTGATTTGAGCGGTGATAAAAGAGTAGTTTTTCTTTCCATAAAGTGAGAGGATAAAGAATATATCATTGTTGGTTAATGAATATCACACCAAGATCTTATCCTATCTTGATTATATATTGGGTGAGGAGATTACTAGGAAAGGGTTCCCCGAACCTTGAAATAAAATGCCCACTAAATAATCAATAAATAAATAATATTGATGATATAAACTACATCGTTAATATTATTTATTATTTTATCACATGCCTATGATATAAAATATATTTCATGATAAAACAAAGTCATTATATTAACTTTCAATTCCTATTTAATATTAAATGAACATGTAATATTAAAATAATTTTCATTCAAAAAATATAATTTTTTCTCGTATTTATTTAACTTTTAAAAAGTATAAATTAATTAGATCCAATTATTCATAACTTTAATAATAGTGAATTTATTTATTTATCATTGATAGATAACTTAGACAACACTTGGAACCCATATTGGGTCCCACCATGTTTAATATAACTATTCAACTGAATAGGTAAGACTCATGAATACACTTTTGTGTGTGAACTGCTAGGCCATTATCTCAATAGAAGTGAATAAAATCCATAGACCAAGAGAGGTGTCTAGAAACCCATAAAGGCCCCTAAAGAGACAAGGAATGTCATAAAAACAAAATGGACTTTGTTACTAGTTTACGTCGAGCTCCGAGAGGACATGATGCTATTTGGGTGGAAGTGGATCGTTTAAGAAAATCGACCCACTTCATAGCAATCAAGGAGTCAAGATCAGTGGAAGTTTTGTCGAGGAAGTATCTAGAGGAGGTGGTGAGACTTCATGGAGTCCCTAGGATGATCATTTCTGATCGAGATCCTCGTTTTACCTCTATGGTGTGGAGAGGTCTCCAACTTGCTTTCGGTTATCAACTATGCCTTTCTAATACTTTTCATCCTCAAACAGATGGTCAGACAGAGCGAACCATCTAGACTCTTGAAGACATGTTACGCTCTTATGTTCTTGATTTTGAAGGTTCATGGATTAGACACATACCCTTGGTGGAGTTCTTTTACAATAATAGTTTTCACTCCACCATCGGTATGGATCTGTATGAAGCCTTGTCTGGCCGGCCTTTCCATTCTCAGTTGTGCTGGACTGGGGTCGGAGAGTCAGCAATTCTCGGATCGGAACTAGTGTAGAATACAGTAGAGATGGTCCAGGTGATTCATGAGAGGATGAAGACAGGGAAAGACAGTTAAAAATCATATGATGATCAAAGGAGGAGACCCTTGGAGTTTAATGTTAGGGATCATGTGTTTCTCAAGGTGACTCCCCGTCGTGGGTAGCGAAGGTTTGGTCATGGAAGTAAGCTTTCTACCCAGTTTGTTGGTCTTTTAGTGGTGTTAGCTTGTGTTGGAGTTGTGGTGTATCGAGTAGGACTTCCCCCACAGATGATTCAGATACATGATATTTTCCATGTATCACAACTCCGTCATTATCTTCATGATGACTCTCACATCATCGATTGGGGAGAGATCGATGTTGATGATGATGTAACCTTCAAGGAGCAACCTATGGAGATCCAAGAACACATGAAGAAGGTGTTTCACTAGCGTTATATCCCCTTAGTTCATGTCTTGTGGAAACACGGTGGCATGGTGGAGAGTATATGGGAACGTGAGTCACAGATATGTACTCAGTACCCAGAGTTGTATGATACTTAACTCTTTCCATGTAACGATGTTTCATTTTTTGGTTAGACTTTTCATGTTTTATTTATGAATCTCTTTTGTTGCTTTTTTGGCTTGCTATCTTTTTAGAGGTATCTCGATGGGTGGTTTTTTGGACCCCGTTTCTTTTTTTGTCTCTTTATGTTGGTTTTTAATTCTAGAGAACGAGAATGTTTTAAGAGGTATCTGATATAATGGCCCGGACCTCTCCGGTCCATTAATTTGTTAAAATATGATGTTTGAGCTGTTTGGGGAGGTCAAGGTGACCTATTCCCAATATTTTTCCAAATTTCAAATCCTATGAATAGTTCCATCAGTGAATAGTTCTTTTGGTAAACTCTAACAGTAACCTCTCTTTCCTATTCCAAATTTCAGAATCTATGAACATTTCCATCAGTGAACAGTTCTATCAGTAACCTCTACTGGTAAACTATATCGGTAACCTCTATCGGTAACCTATAATGGTAGGTGAATAGTTTTCTATCGATGAGGTTTAGTGAACAGTGTACTATCAGCGAGGTTTAGTGAACATTGTTCTATTGGTGAGGTTCAGTGAATAGTGTTCTATCAGTGAGGATTTAGTGAACAGTGTTCTATCAGTGAGGATTCAGTGAACAGTGTTCTATCATTTAGGATTTAGTGAATAATGTTCTATTACTAAGGATTTAGTGAACAATGTTCTATCAGTGAGGATTTAGTGAACAATGTTCTATCAGTGATGATTTAGTGAACAATGTTCTATCAGTGATGATTTAGTGAACAATGTTTTATCTGTGGGGATTTAGTGAATAGTGTTATATCAGTGAATATTTAGTGAACAACGTTCTATCAGTGAGGTTCAATGAACATTGTTGAATCCGGGAGGATTCAGTGAATTGTGTTCTACTAGTGAGGTTCTAACAGCAGACTTCTAAGAGCGGAATTCTAACAGTGAAATTCTAACAGCGGACTTCTAACAGGAAACTTCTAACAGCGGACTTCTAATAGCTGACATCTAACAGCATACTTCTAACTACGAACTTCTAACAATGGACTTCTAACAGTAGACTTCTAACAGCGGACTTCTAATAGTGGACTTCTAACAGTAGACTTTTAACAGTGGGCTTGGAACAGTGATTCCAGTTTCCTACAATTTCACCCCTTTAACATTTAATTTGATGTAAAATACATTTAAAGACTTATTTTAAGGACACTTATGGTCGATTCAAAGACCATAAATCCTATATTAATTATTCCTATGGATGATGATGTTTTTACTTGGTCAAACAACGTGGGTTAATTCATTTCGCCTTTAATGTAGAATTAAGACTATCTTAAACCGTGGCCCTATTAAATCATTAAAAGGGACATGATATCATCCTCCCTTGTTCTTCCTCTTTTTTCTCGGCTATGAGTTGCTATAACCTTTAAATCCTTCCCATAGGAGTTTCACAATAGTAATTTACTCCTCGGATTGGTTCCGCTCTATTTTGATGAAAATGAGCTATATTGATCAAACTTCAATATAATGTTTGTTTTATAGTCATTAATTTAGGGAACGTTTCCTCCTGTTTCTCCTTTATATGTTATAACATGTAAACTCCAAGCTTCTAATGGGGTTTTTCTTGGGGGTTGGTTGGTGGTGTCGTACCATGGAATCCTCGGGTGGATGCAGTTATCGCGAGAGGAGGATCATGACTCGTTGTGTGGATAAAGAACGCGAGGAACTATTTTAGGTAGGGGATTCATTGCTTCTCTTTATTTTACGTGAAACTATATTGTTAGTATGTTTAATCCCACTAGATGACAATGGAATTGAAATAATAAATATTTTAACCAAATAAATAAATTGATATTGATTGTATGTTATTGACTCTTGTTTTCCTAGATAGTGTGATATCTATGCATTCTTTGCTTAGTTGTTTGTTCTTGATGAAAATTTGTAAAGAACGTAAACCAGGATTAATTGATAATTGTTGGATAAAGATAAAGAGGCATGAAAAAAAATCTGGTTCTGGTTGTAATTTGATGTTAATAAAATTAGTGCAGTAGGCATGTTTATTTATTTGTGATAACTTACTGGTTAAGTTTCCTGAATTTGGAACCAACTAATAATAAATCTGGTAACCCAAGATGGATTAAAGAACTAGTGGTTGTTAAAAGATAATTGCTTGTAGGGTTCTAAGTTACCCTCTTGTTTGATTAAGGGCCAAGAGCCCAATTGTGAAGAGGTTTGTTTCACTGCTTCTTCTATTTTAATGTGAGCCTAGATGGTAGTGGTAATATGTGGAGGCATGGAGGCCCTTTTGGTTATGGTAACAGATGATTCCTAGAGTGGCGAGATGCATCTGTTTATGCATTTGGGTGTTAGGGAGGACACCGGGGATGATGGAATGGAGTGGATGTGATTGTTGGATTCTTGGTAATTTTATTGGTTGTTTATTTGCTTTACTTTTCCTCCCTGCTCTAGGCAGTTGGTCTTAGTTTCCTTTCTTCCGAAAGAGGCGAAGACACATGGGTTATTCCACATGCTTTCCATGTTTAGATTTTCAAGGAAGGATTGGTATATGCTCTTGCTATAAGAGGCAAAGACTCGATGGGTAGTACATCTACTCACTGTGTTTATCCCCCTTGTGTTTAGTAGCATATAATGTTTTTCTAGAATGCCTGGGAATGTGGGAAAGTATTTCTATAATGAATTATTGAATAAATGGTGTTAACACATGGGGATGGAGATGCTGGAACAAAATGACGAGGTTGTAATTTTTGAAGGAACAATTGACTTTGGGTGTGATGCTAATGAAATTTAATGTGGGATTGTTCATGGTTATTTAATGTTTAAAGAATTAATTAACGTACAATGGAACTAATAAAAAGTGAATGAAGTAATCTAATAAAGATCTTTAAATGGTTGTGTGCTTATAGGATACCTAGTCTTAGAAGTAGCATCCTGAAGTTTGAGAGACATAAGCTGCAGTTGTGTCTAAGACTAGGTAATGCCCATTGTATGGTTGTGAGATATAATATATCCTATACATTTTGTGTTTCTATGTGCCACTCCACCCTGTCAGTAAGGGAAACTGACACCCCAGGGATTCTAAGCCCTAGGGGGTGTTTTCCCCGACATTCCGGTGGGAGGATGGATGGCTGACTAACCCCTTTGGCCCCACTCTCTTCTCTTGGTAGTTACTGGTGCTGGCAAGCACATTGGTTTGTTTTCCCCATATATGTGTGTAGAGGGCTATAATGGCTTATGGTTATTCACACACATATATTCTAGATATAGTTTTCTATGTACTACTATAGGTGTAACGTTTATAGGCTGTGATGGATTGATGATCCTTACTGAGTGTATGGGATATAACGGCTTGAGGTATAATACCTGACGTATGATACACGTTATGCGAGCTGGGGTGGCACCCAAAAACTACCTGGTTACTTTGGTGTGTGGACGTGGTGATTTTGTTGCAGGAGATGCTTATTGTGGTGCTTCACCCAGGTGTCTGCGAGAAAGCCTTTTTGGAGAGAGATGCTCAGGACGTGCAATGTTGGGTCAAAGTGGAAAACAAGTGGGGAAGTAGTAGTGGGGTACCCTTGATATTATTTATTATATTTTATATTATTGTATGTGTTACTTGGTGAGAGTTTCCATGGTGAGGCTCGGAAAATAGTATACTTGTTTAGGTGATGAGTTAGTTTCACTTATTGTTCACTGTGCTTTAGCATGCTTTCTTTACTTTTGCACGAGAGGCTTCAGGGAGGATCCTACTATGTATAGTTTTATACTCACCCTATGTATATATAAACTGTTTTTATGGTCACTTGGAGCAGGTTGGAGATCAAGCTAGTTTCTACTATCTTGGGGTTGCAGGAGCTGTTCGGGCTTGTAGTTGGTTCTGTTTTTACATTCTTTTGGGTACTTGCAGTTTTTCCCCATTCAGTTGTAGTACATTTTCATGGAATTAAATACATTCACTTGGGTTTCTTTTATTTTTAAGTTCTGAGTTGGAGTTGGTTGGTGTCTATCTTATCTCTCTCTTCCCCATGTGTTCTCTTAGTGGGTAATGACTCCCATTTGTGTGTTTATTATACCATCAGTGCTAGTTTCCAACCTAGGGCCTACTAGAGGCGGGAGTCGGGGATCATTATCTCCCTTCTCACATTGCCGGCATGGGAGGGGTATACATTGTGGGGTGGGGGTCGTGAAAATATTTATTTCTATCTATTACTCCATTTTCATCACATTTAATAAGGAAAATATATTTCTCAATAATTTCATGGAAATCATCAGGATGTTCAAAAAATGTTTCAATTTGATTGGTTTCAAACTCATCGAGTTCATCTTGAATTCATTTTATCCAATATTCATCACTTAAATACTAATCATGATTTTTTGGTAAAAATAATGATATTAAATGTATAATTTTCACATTTTTTAATAAATAACATCTAGTTTTTACTTGTTAACCTACATCATCAGTGATATTATAAATTGGATGATTTATAAGTATTGTATGATTTCTAGGCTTAGTAAAATATTTTTCTTCAAAAATTGGTGGATTTTCTTCTAGAGGTATAAATTCAGAAAATATTTATCATTTGTCCTCTTAAGAGCATAATTCTCCAACATGGGCTGAAAATTAGTTTTTTTGTAAAGATATTTGATGATGTTGTTTCTATTTTTAAATAAATAAAAGGATTAGTTTCATCAAATTGGAAATGCATGGTTTCCTCACAAGTAGTTGTATTTTTATTAAAAACTGATTAAGACTTACTAGTATTAGAATATCCTAGAGGAATTCATTTATTAGATTTTGGATAACATTTATATAAATTATCTTTATTATTCATAATAAATACTTCATATAAAAAAACCTAAAATATGAATGTTTTATCATTCCTACATTCTAAGACTCATATGGAGTTCTATTAATAAATGGTTTAATTAAAACTAAATTTATAGTATAGTATGAAATAATTACTACTTTATAAATTTTTTTTAGTAATTGGGTATCTACTCAACATAGTTCTAAATATATCTTGAAGAACTATATTTATTCTTTAAATTAAACCATCTTGCTAAGGTATTCTAGGTGACAGAAAATGATTTATTACACCTTTTATACATTTTATTCAAAATCAGAATTTAATAATTCTCCATCATGATCACTATGAATAATTACAAAAGGAATATTTTTTTATCATTCTTAACATGGTATATTTTTTCATATTTAAAAAATATTATGACATTTTATATAGAAAACATATACATGTTTATCTATTGTAGTCATTGAATAAAATATATACATAGTAACCTCCATCAATACACCGATTATTAATATTTAACATTACATTTTTTTTGTATTTTACTTTTAGAGTGTATATATTATCATGCATATCGGTATAAAGAATAAATTTACATTCTAAACATTGAACATTACATTTTTTATTCCTAAAATTCACAATATATCCTTTATCACATAATTAGCTTATACTAATAAGGTCATTCCGAAGTCCTAAAAAATAATACATTTGAAATTAAATATTATTAGAGAAGAAAAATGTCACATATACCATATATATATCCTTTAACATTATCACCAAAAGTGTAATTTTAACCTTTCATATTGATAATACTCTAAAATAAAATTTGGTTTCCATGATTGTGCATGGAACACACACTATACATGTGCAAAATAATTTTTTATAATGTTAATATTCTTATTTTCTTAAAAAATAGTTAATATTTTGGTATACAAACATTCTTCTGTCTATCATTATTATCAAATAAAACACTAGGGATCCATATCTAGTAAATTATTCTATGTTGTAAAGATAAAAATTAATTATTAATAAAATACTTTTGAAATCAAAAATATTAAAATTTATTTATATAACTCTTCTTCTTAATGTTTTCAGGACTTTGACAATTGATGCAAAAGGGGGGAACTATTAGTAAAAAATCATTTGTTCTGAAAATGAGGTTTTAAATTTGAATTACCAATACCAGAATTATAGCTTATATGTTTTTATTTTCTTTAAATTTTATCCCGATTTTCTTTCCAATATGAAAAATTTTACTATAGTTTTTAATTCTAAAAATATCATTATTTATATATACAAAAAAATCCTTGTGTTTCTCAGTTGATGTAGAATTATATTTCTTTTTCTAACTCTTTTATATGATTAAAAAAATTATATAAGGTTTTGAAATACCTAATTTTTTTGTATGTTCTTCCATATGACATTAATATTTTTTAGAATCATTATTATTTTTTCTTTCTAAAATTGTAGAAAATAAAGATACTTATTCATAACCTGATAAGTAATTTCTTCATCAGATGATATAGATTATACATCGAAATATTTATATTTTTTAATCATTTTCAAAATTAACATAGTTATCATTTAATGTTGAATTATCTACAGATTTAGTAGATACCATTTCAATAAAACATTGTTTATTAAATGGAATATCTATAAAGAAACCCATAACTTTATTACTATAATTTAAATTATCAGGAAAAATATTATGAAGAATTTTCTCCATCCAATTCCTTCTAATTTTTAGAATCTTTAAGACACTTTTAAACTTTGTACTTATATGAATTAATTTAATTTTGTTCTTTATTATCATTATTATTCATCTAGGACAATATAGTCTGATGTGACGAAGTTTCTTGTATTTCTAACAAATTATTTTAGAAGTGTATTTCATAACACATAATTCGTTATAATAATTTCTATATTTATATCTAATAGAATTATTTCAGACAATTTTCTACATCCTTTATATAATATTTTCATGATTATTTCCATTTTCTTATAAGAAATACTTTCAATTTCAACTTTTACATTATTATTTTTAGAATAATTTTGTACCCTCTCAGATAATTTTACATTCATTGTGGTTGTAGATATAGAGTAAAAATATACTCCATTTTTATTTTCATTCTTGTTTAAATCCCATTTTCTCTAACCTTATACTACATGAGAGTTCCAATCAAATCATCCAAATCAAGATTTGTATGATTCTTAATATCATAAATGGATGTTCTTTTTCATTCCCATTCACTAAGAATTATATCAGTAAAATTTTCAAAACAATATTCATCAGTAAAATATTTATCTCTCAAATATTGTACACTAATCACAATGGTCATGAATCTTTAATGAATCATAGAAAATATTCTATATATAAAAAATAAAAAATGTTTATAATTGGCTCTTAGTATAGATTATCATGTTTTAATGACATTGGTTGTCCCAATGTTAGTAAAATTAAATTTATTCAAATTACTATTATCAATAATACAATAAAAAACTTTATTACATATATTCCTTTTAATAAACATAAAAAATAATTTTTTACTATATAGTTAAGTTTATATTCAAACATTTTAACTTTAGTGATATTAGAAACTTCTTTGTTTGGAATAATATAGTTTCATATAAGCATTACAAATATATCTAATTCAATGTTGATTAAACAATTATTTATACAATTTCTTGAATATTCGTAGTCAGCACAAAAAAAATTGGGGTACTATTAGGATTTATGATCTATAATGTACCAATATAAAAACCAAGAATCTTATATAAATTAATAATATTTTCTACAAAATCTTTCAGTGTAACAATTTATAACAAATAAAAACCTTATTTGTTAAAAAGAATTAATATTTTGAAAATTTCATATTTCAAAAACACAACAATATAAATTTCTATGATACTAAATATAGGATCATAATAGGCTACTAATGAATTTAATAGGGGTAGGGGTGGGGGTGAATTATAGTTTATAAAATAAAACATACAATTTATTTGATGACTTTATAATGGTATATATGACAAACCATTGTTTGATATATATAAGTGTGTAATCAGAAAAACGTACTTTTATAGAGATACTATATAAATGCAGAGTTTATTAAAAATTTATAAAAAATGTATGAAAATTTCCATAAACATGCAAAACATAGATAAAGAATTTGTAAAAAAAAGTGAATAAAACATTATAATGTTCTTAAGAAAAGATAAAAAAAGTTATAAAAGGAAATATAAACAATTTTACCTTTAGTTTTAAAAAAGTCAACAACCTTAAATTTGAGTATTAATAGTTTTTAACCAAATCTTAAAGGTCTATCTTCCATAAACAAGGAATCCCTCAATAAAATGATTGACCATTATTTTATTTCCATATCCTTGGGAACCCTAAATTAACTAAATCATAATCTCATACTTCCTAAACATTATAATCCCTCAATTACACCATATCCGAAAAAACAATTATAAACACAAAAAAAACATAAGGCATTTATAAAAACCTCATAATTGATTTTTTAATTGAAAAAACCACTAAAGGATATAATTAATAATTCACATGTAATAAGTTGTAATAAAATTTTCAAAGTATCATTAGTTTAAATAATTTTAAAAAATCAACATCTAAAAATGATACTTCAATTCATAAGAAAATCTCCAATGGTCGTATTCTGCATTCTAAAGAATCAGTTATAATGACTTCTAAATAACCCATTATTCTCTTGAATATTTTATAATAAAATTTTTTGTTTTTTTTCCTTACTATCAAAATTTGATTTATTTGGAATTTATTTTAATTTAATGAACTTTTTTCATCCATTAAAATGGAATTATTTTTCGATTGATTTTATAATGATTCATCTTGAGATCATTTCTTCCTCTGCCTGACGAATGTTTGTCTGGTGGAATCTGTATAACTTCATCCATTGAGAATTGGTTATAATTATTCTGTTGGAATTTTTAAATATATTTCCCATAAAACATTATGAATTCTATTTTAAGAAGTATAATTTCATCCAATTAACAATGTTATGTCTGATGATAAAGGTTTTTATGTTTAGTATATTATCCTTCCTACAAAAGCATTCTAAATACATGGAAAGTATAGTGTCAGTACAATAAAGTATTTTAGAAGTTGTGTTGTGGTTTTCGAAACTATTGTTATAATGTTTTGAAATTTCACTTTCAACTTAATAGATTTTTTCTTGGTTTTTCTTCTCTTCTTATCCCTTACCCCTTAAACTTATATAGAGGGGAATGCCTCTCATGTGTGTGATTGATATACCCTCAAAGATAATTGTCAACCCCTGTCCTACTAGAGGTAGGATTTGGGAATCATTATCTATATTACTTCATTTATTTCCCTACAAGGTTTCCTTTGGAGGGAGGGTTCATTATATAAAAAATTAATATCCAATACCAATGAGATAGAGTAAGTGAAATTGAACACTATAACATTCACATTCAGAAGCATAGAGTTCTTCCCTGAGAGAACACTTCTGAACCTAAGATTCAAGTATAAAATTACTTTATAGTTCATACCGATAAAGGATATCAATAATATTATTATGAATTAATCCATAATCTTAATCAAATACATATTTGTTGGATAATTTTATTATATATATATTTTCATCAGAGATATATAATGAATTTAGTCCCACATAAAATGACTACTTTATACATCATATCTATTTCATGAGTCAATATCCATATTTCACTGTTTTATGGGACACTTTATAAATTCTCTCATCACAAAGAATTTTTAGTTACAAAAACATGCTAATCATAATAATTATAATTATTTGATAGTTAATCAAATAACTATTTATCTAAATCCATCATTGGGATTCACACAACTATATTTCACTGGTAACCTATTCCTATTAGGATTTTCCAGATAGTGTAAACAATATTAAATTCTGATAACCAATACCTAACTATATTAGGACCACCCATTACTTTATTTCATGAAAAAAGATAACCAAGGGGCACCTAGATCATTCATTATCTACCCAATAGGATGATTGAGTTCTTTATAAATGTTTATATTGAAGGAATATCACCATTTGTATTTAAGGATTTGTATGAAAAGTACCTATAGTTTAATATATAAAATATTATATTAAACCCACTATATCTCATGTAATATTTCTTATCTCATGTTTTATTCATTTATGTATGTTTTCTTCTGTATATTTAGTTTCTAAATCCCTAATAAGACTATTAAATTAGTGTTTTCAAACAATATTAATGTGTAACATTATGAATAACCCTTATGTTTGTTTTACTCACCAAAAAATAGAATCCAAACATTCTAATACATATCCATATTTATTTCTTACATAATAAAAATGTAAAGGAGATATATTCCCTAAAACAAAATTCATTCTATGAGAAATACTTTAATAAATATATAACTTATATATTTTGAAAAATATATTTAGATGCATGGTTGAAATAAGATTTCTTGTATGTAACATACATTAATCAAAAAATAAAATAAATATTAACTATGTTAATATTTAATGGTTTAAACTTACGTGAATCTATAATTTATTAATCTATTACATTAGGCATAATGGATTGGGAGTTTATTACTCATTAAAGGGATGAATGAGAAGTTCAAATAAATATTTACTCATGTGTCATAAATACCTGAGTAAATGAAATATCCCAAGGATTGTCTTTAAGGATTATATATAATATAGGGATATAATAGTTTTGTTAATAGAAGATAACATGATTCTTTTACGTACTTTATTTAACCTAACCCATTTTCACCATGAGATAATGGAACATCATGAAGGATGGAGATCCCTGCATTTATGACATGTAACTAAAATTATCATGTGGATACATCCTTAGGTTAGACATCATTCCTTGACAGCATTATGATATTTACCATGAACATTTGATGTTTTTTTTCAAAGTCGTAAAGAGATAGCAGTGTCTCTTCAATGTAAGTTATATATGTTTGTAATTATTTTTATTTCATTTCTATAAATAGATTAATTTTTATTTCATGTAAGGTACTCAATAAAGTGTCTAAATATCTTATACATCATTTGATAATTAGTATTAGACCCATGTGAATCCATTCATTAGTATCAAAGGGAATCCTCACTTAAGTTTTATTAATCCATGCATTTAAATAAAGAAGAATCAACAAAAAGATAATCCTATTAATTTATTAAAAATTCATGTGAAATATATTTCTCATACACAGAAGAGTTCCCTAGAAGATTCATCTTGAATTACACATACACGGAATAATTTTATATAAGGGTCATAAAGGCTTACCCTTACACAAAATCATTCTTCACAAGGGTCTTCTTAGGTTACCCTTACACATAAGTGTTTAGAAAAGGATTCATCTAGACTTACACTTACATAGAGTGGTCTGTGTAAGGGTCATCTTGGTGTATGTTGAAATAAAAAATTATACATAAGGTTTATAAAGATCTCCCCTTATGCATAATTTCTTTTCATAAGGGTCATTTGAAAATCCCCTCACATATGGTAGTCTTTGTAAGGGATATACAAGTGTTCCCTTACATAAATATGTAAACATAAATGAAAACTATAGTTTACATTTATTGAGTGGTATTTAATTTGGGTCATTGTGGTTTTAACCTTATACTAATTTTTTATTTTTAGAGGTTAACCTTACACAAAATGTTTGGTTAAAGGTAACTAAATGTGCATTTATGTTAGAAAGTGTTTCTATGTAAGGGTAAATAGAAAAATAATTGAATTTTTAACATATATATAATGGTTTAAATGTTTTATAAAATGCTTATAAATCCTTGTAAAATGTATTTTGGTGATATTTAAAAACTAATAAAAGGTAAATTAATTAATTAAGTATAATAATTTATATATAATTAATTTCTTTTATAAAAAATTTATTATTAAATATTCCATAAATATATAATGTTTAAATTTAAGAAGTATTTTAAAAAAATATATGGAATGTCTTATGATATAAAAATAATATTGGTTATTTAGAAATCATGGGAAATAATTTATAAAGGGCCATAAATTATTAAATAAAGATCAAATATAAAGTTTTATATAAAAATTTGGAATTATTAAAAATTAATTAATTTGAATTGATAAAATTAAATGGGCCTTATTAAGAGATTTTTCTAAACCACGCCAAAATGGTATTAATGATTAATTTGATAAAATTTTAAATTATGATTAAATATGATATATTAGATTATGTAAAATGCTTACCTAATAGAGTATAAGATTATAAAAACTGTTTAGAATTCAATAATATCATGTATTTAAAATATTATTTCATATAATAATGAGTATTAATGTGTTTATTTTGAAATGAATATAAAATGTGTATCTTCATATTTATTGAATGTACATAATATTAAGATAAAATTATAAAATTTTTATAATTATATTTTATTTATAAATTATTGATAAATATTTTTCACATATTTAAATATTTAAATTATTAATTTATTTAAATACAATTCCCTATTTTATTTATATTTATAATTTGTTTTTATAATTAATAGTGTATTATTTATCTCAAATATTAAACAATGGGTATATTAATGAATTAATTATTCACTTACTATGAACTCAATTTTTAGTTGAAGTTATAAACTTGAATTTATTAGATGAATATAGTTTAAACATATTTGGTTTTAGAGTTATCATAATCAATGATTCCATTTTTATTGAATGAAAATAATGAGACAAGCAAGAAAGAGATTGTGAATCTCATAGAGGAATATTTCTTATCTAGGAAAATTAATGGAGGTGACTATTTTTCACTCTAGGATTACCGATCTAGAGATTGTGAATATCATATAATTATGTACCTTTATATAAAGAGTCTATATAGCTTATTCATATTAAACATTCATATATGTATGAATATGTGTTACTACTATTTAGGGTCAGTAAAAAAAGTGTGGATTTTGTAATGAGTTACAAATAAATATGGTTTGAACAAAATTTCTTGGTGAATGGAATATGATTCTAAAATAAATTCACAAGAATCCTTAATAGTTAAAGTCAATAACATATGATAATATGGTGAGATTAAAACAACCATTCAAATATAAGAAGTTAAATTCATTCTATAATGGAACTTATCAAGAACATGAACATCCAACTGTATAGGTTCTACTAAGGTAGGGTTCCCATGGGTTGTCTTTTGTTAATTTCTTTCTTATATTTGTTTTGTGTTGAACTTAGATAGGAAAAAATTAGGAAGTAAACCATAGGTAGATATTTGAGTGAATCAATATGGTTTATTTTCATAAAGAGTTATCTTATATCTATCTAGGAGTCATAACTATTGTGATTGGGATGATTTCCAAGCTACATAATTGAGTGTTGAGAGGAATTCCCTAGAGGAATAATTTATAATTGAATTATGGATATTGTCCCATTAATTAATATGTTTAATATCTTAAAAGGGTGTCATCATTTTAGTGGAAGCATATTTAAAAAACCTTTTATTAAATATTTATTAAAACATAATATTCATCAAGTAAAAAACATTATTTTAGATGAATAAAATCATCATATTTTCTAAACTAAACTTTTATATTAATCCATTAAAATGATAATTATAATGTAATATAATCCTAGGATTGTTAACCTAAGAAAAGTTATTAAGTATGATTTTTTATTTAAGAAAATATCTCAAGGAAAATTCTATGTGCTAGAGTTATTACTTCTTTAGTAAAAAAGTGTAAAAATGTTCAAAAAGATAATCTATATGATTATAAAATTATAGAGTGATTCATGAATGGTTTTTGGTTGTTAAAAGATGGTCAAGAAAAATAAGTGTCTCTTTGATGTAATTTACTCACCTTTACAAAAGATATTCATTTATTCTTTATACGTAGTTCCATTATCGTTCATGGGAGATCCTTAGGAAAGAAAGGGTTTAAATAAATTCCACATCATCTGATAATTATTATTATACATGTTTGAAACCCATAAACATGAACTCTTCATGTAAATCCTTAGTGTCATATGAGATTGAAAATATCTATATGAGTAATCCCAGAGTAACAGATAACCAACTCCTCACCTTTCTAGAAAAATACATAATCCTATATACAATTAGACTGTATGACCCCACATCCCTATCCTTGGGGAATATTTACTCAACATTGAATATAATTCATAATAAATATTAAACGTAACATATATTAAAAAATTTAATCAAGATCAGAACTTTAATAACAAACTATGGTCAGGGTAGATGAAAACTAAATCTTATAATGTTGTAACTTGCATTTATTTGTGGGAAATATATCCTAAAATCAATATATCATATAAATTAGTCATTAAAAATATTTTCATTCTATAAAAAATTTATAAACCTGAATATTCTAAATGAAATAATAAATAAATGATTTTTTTTTCAAAATATAGGATATAAATATGATATTTTCAGATTGAATGTTGGAATAATAAATATCACTTTACAAGTAACACCACATATAATTTATAAAAAAAGTATAATCAGTAATTTAATTTATCAAAAATATAATTTTTTTAAAAAAATTAGTCATGTCTTATTTTATGACTGACGTTCCAATTTTCAGTCAAATTGTTTGACTAATATAAGAGAGATACAACCCTTAATGATATTATATTCTACAATACAAGGATAATATTAAACAATAATTGGTATCTATGAATATTTTTGGTCCATTAATAATGCTCTAACCATATTATATGTTATTAACCATATCATTTTAAAATATGAAACTATTTTTTAATGATACTTAAGACTGAATAATAATTAAAAATATCCCAAATTGTTTCATATTACATAGTATTAATTAATAGTAATAAAATATACACCGCTTTATGATATAACATTGTTATATTTTATGGATAAAAAAAATAGAATAACTTACTTTTATCATATGTTATTATATTGACATAAAGAATTATGATATTAATTGCATTGAAAAAACATTATATTATCAAATTGAATCATTGAAGAACATGGATATGATACTATTGATGGGTGTTGGGAGAAAATTATTTCACATGGAAACATATAACATTACATCCATAATAACTTATCAAATAATTATATAACCCTAAAATTTTTTATATGAAAGTAATTGCATCTATAGAGGAGATCCAAGGTGGAGAGTCATACTTAATCACAAATTTATTCATGAGAGTTCAGAATATTTACCCAACACATTATAATTTTCTACAATACCTCTTATATTTTTAATTTGATCATATTATGATTATTGGAATATCAAAAAACAAATGTAATTTACAAATCATTCTCCAAATATGCACTATATAGTAAAATAAAGAATTAAGTGGGAATGGGAATACATTAAATGCAAACACCTTCATATCAATCACTTGATTCTTTATGTATATAATCAGAGTGGCATAAATATCTTCACTTCATAGGTAGTACACTAATAGGTATATCTAAATTCATAACATGAGGACCTCACACTACCAAATGGTTGCTAGTGGCATCACCGAATAATGAATGTGTTTTAGAAAGAAGATGTTTTATGTATGATTTCATGTGTCTAGGGTAAAAAAACTAATATAGACCACATTCTTTATATAACCATCCCTGAAATGTGTATATAATAATCGTAATAATAAAGTATGATTGAGTCTAAAATATGTATATCATGAATCATAATATATATATATATATATATATATTATTCTATGATATAAATTACCTTATTATTATAGATAGTGATATAGTTATATCATAGAATGTGATATAACCTTATTTAATTGCACGTACAATAAAGGTACCCAAAAAACTATCTCAAATAAATCATTAAATGTTAAAATTTTGAGAAATAATACTTAATCTCAATAATATCAAAAGAAAATTAAAAATTCAATCAATATGATGGAATAAAGGAAGGTTCCTCTAAGTCCACCACTGATTGTACAATGATTCAACATGGAATATTAAAAATCTAAAAATCATTACACTAATCCAAGATCCATTTAGGATAACTGATTATAATAACCTCTGATTCCATGTAATCAAGGAAGATATTATATAATCACTACCACCAAGGTGGATCATGAAAACCAAGTGATGATAAGTGCACATTTTTTCATCCAATTTTTAAAAATAAATTATTTGATTTTGGTTCTATGAATTCATTTATATCATATTATTTATCAATAAATAATTAAACACTTCCTAAATACATAGAGACTTTTCTATCTATGAAAATACCAAGTGGTGTAATAATTGCATCTCAAGTACATAAATCCTTGACAATTAACACTTATAAGAAGAGTATCCCAAAAAATATAATTACACTCACTTTTATCAATGATTAACTTGGTATGATTTTATTTAGACATGTAGTGATAATATCAGCTATTGAGAGAGGTAAATAACAATTTATATCTTAAATAATCCTCCCCTTTCAAAAAATCTCAAGGATAATTATGACAATTCTTTATAAAATACTTTTCAAGTATATATATTATTTCTATGAGAGAAAGAACATCATGGTGAAATGATTGAGGAAATAGATATGATAATCCATGAATACATGCTAACTGTAAGTGAATATATTGTTGTATTCCCTAAATATTTTCCTGGTCCACCTACTAACTATAGGTTTATCTCCCTATTTATGTTACACCTAGATATTTTCATATATCATAGAGTCCCTACAGAATGGACCTCATTGAACTTGAAGAGTTCTGGAATAAAATATCAAGTAACATAGAAAAATGTTTTTTATTCCCTATTTAGTAATTATAGGGTTATCCATTTCAATTTATAGAGAAGAAGCATTGATCAATATGTCACATTATTAATTATCATTAGCTAAAAAATATCCAAATAATGAATAAGTATCATATTCTATAGACTAGGGACTTATTCAATCAATTATTCAAAGATGAAAGGTTATGTAAGGTTGATATTTGATAGGGATATGATTAATTGAATGTGAAAATTGAGAACATTACCAAGATATAAATTCTATAATATAACTATATTATGATTTATTAGTGATTCAGTATAGTATCACAAATTATATAACAATATTCACTGACATATTTCATAGAGTCTTTAGAGATTACCTTGATAAATTTATAGTGTTCAGTGTAGATTATACTATCATGTATTCCAAATTTAAGGAATAACATGATGGATATTTGAGTATAAAGTTATATTAAATGTGAAAGGATAATTTATTTGCAAAGTATAGTAAATGTGACATCTTAATGGGGAAGATAACACTTTTATGTCATATGACCACAATAAAGTGGATATCTATTAATACTTAAAAGACTATGTCAGTTCATGAATATCCAATTGAAACATACATAAGGTATATCTATAGTATCCTTAGATTAGATATGTACTATTATAGTTTTTATGGATTTTCTATAAAATATTAAACCCACTAAGAAATCTAATTCACAATGGAGTAACATTTTTCTTGAAAGATGAATGTAAAGAGGGTTTCATGATGTTGAAGAATATTCTAGTCACTACACATGTACTCACACTATATTCAAATAGGGAAGGGATTATGATATAAAATGATGAATTAAATAAATTATTGGGTTGGGTACTCATGAAAAATAATTAAGTGATACACTATGAGTTATAATAGTGCTAGTTATATGGGAACAATTACATGATACATGATCTGTAGTTGGAAAAAATAATCTTTTCCTTGAGTAATTGGTTGCATTATCTATATGGAAAAGTGTATCAAATATATAAATCATAAAAATATAATGTATATATTAACACTAAGTAATCATAACATGGTCCAATGAATAATTTTAGAGATGATCAAAGATTATGATTATAAAATGCATTACCATCATGAAAAAATGCACAAAGAAGTATGTTATCTATAAATAAAACATCTTATATCATTATCCATGATATAGATATAAAGTTATCCAATATCCTTAAATATAAAAATTATAGGTATAAGAATTGTAAAATAAGTAACAACACACGACATTTTTTAAATAATTTCACTACTATATATCTTAGAAGAAATAATGGAACTACAATTGTTTGGTGTGGAAATAAAATAAAATGTAAAAGAAATTATAAAAGGGAAAATATCATAGATTAATATTGATAAATAAGAATTTTTATGCTTTGGTATATGACTATGTATATCATAAAGTTTTTTGATAAAGAATGAGATATTAGACGATGCTCATAGCTCAATATTATCTATCCACTAAGGATTCAAAATTACATATATAGATCTATGAGATTACTTTTGGTGAGATAATATGAATAAGGATATTGATAAATAAATATGATAGATCATTCTATGATAATAAGTTAAGGCATAATGATATAAGTCAAAGGGATGATTCAATAATTAACTATTCCAATAAGGAAATGAGCATATCTCCCAAGGAATTGGAAATTCTCTTCAAATGCTTTAGATCTGTGTGGATGACTGTCTCCTTTATGGGGAGATCACACAGCTTATTCAGGAAGGTCAATGTCCTAATCCATGGAGTTCCTATATCTTTAAGTATTTTCATACTCATGCAAGACACACTCAGAAAAATTATTAACAAAGAGATCAAGAGCGGGAGGATCATGGCGTATAGGACGAAAAGAGTATGTCGTCCATATCGCACATGATGTTCATGGATGACATGTTCATATTATCAAATAATTGCAATACATTTGCGTGTGGCACCAAGGGGATTATTGAGGAATAATACTTCTGGAGCGGGAATCTGATAAAAAACTCAAAGAGAAATCTGTATATTTCTAGTAAGTGTGATCCCTACTGGAACACCCAACTATGTAGCAGAATAGACATGCATTGAGGGTATTTTCCCCTTGAATATCTTGGTACCCCTATTTTTTCGGTGTACAAGTGCATAAAATACTTCGACCATTTATTGAGTAGGATCACATGACGGGTTCTCAACTTAAATAATCACCTCCTTTCATTCTGGGGGTGCATAGCTTTGGTGAACAATGTTTTGTCTGAAATTTCGGTACATGCACTGGCTGCAACCCCAGTGATGAAAGGGTTGATCAAGGATATTGATAGGGTTTTGGTTAGTTTTATTTGTGATTCATTTCCCAAATTTAAGAGGCACTAGATTTCATGGGAGAGGCCGACTTATCCCATATATAATGGTGTAATTAATGTATGAATCTGGGGGAGCATGATCACATGCATGCTTGTAAAACTTTCATGGGAAGAAATTGAGAACCTTAACTTATGGGGGAAGATGATGGCCAATAACCATGGTAGAAATGTGTTCGATGTTAGTACACATACCTCCCATATCTGGTTTAGGATTCGACCCTCCCATCCATATGCTCCAAAATTATGATAGGTGGATTTTCGGAGAAGGTATCATTCTCTTCTGGTTTCATAACTGTGCATGAGAAGTGATCGGCTATCCAGGGTGCCTGACCCCATCAATCTCCTTCAAAGAGGAGTCCTTGCATCATTCCTTCATCAGGGAAGTGATGTACAGGAACCATTAAGCCATTTTTAATTTCATCACTATCGTTGAGAAATCGGATAGATGTGTGTTCACACCATCAAATTCTGGGAAATTCTCGATGAAGGAATTCTTCAGGATTTCATCACCTTTGGATCTCTAGGATGGTTAAAATGAAATCACATGAAAAAAGGCTTCTACTGAAGTATAATTTTCTCATCTGGAGGATTTGGAAGAGGGCAGTACCATCTTATGATAACATGAAAAATGTGGGGATCAATCTCGACTTCTGTTGTCACTGTTATAAGGCCAAAAGGTAGGAAAGCATAGACCATATCTTCTTTGAATCCGAATGGTCCCAAACCATGTGGAGTTACTTTTTTTCTTTCAATGATTTCGTAGATTATGGCCTTCATATAGCTTCGTTTCTAGAGAAATGGTTCCATAGGGTGATGATGTTTGTCCTAGAGAGATCGGCACAATCTGCGATTCTGAGTGCGAGATTCTGGTGTTTAGGGAATGTGAGGAACAATGCAGGATACAGGGGCCCCCTCTCCACTGGTAGGTCCATCATTGTGTGGAAAATGTGTCTTCTAGCCGATTTGGTGACACTAATAGGGAACTGGAGGGAGGCCCCATCTCGGAGTCTGATTCACTCCATCTCACATCTGGACATGTCATCGATACCTTGTAAGTAGGGCCAATGGATTTGATGGATCCCCCCAACTAACGGACTGAAAATGAATACCGATGTGTCCTATATATTGGGTAAAATTCATGGAGTAGGGGTGGTTCAGGATGTCAAGGTAAGTGTCCTCCTCGCATATACAACTCATTGTGGAAACTGTACCTCGCTCTAGGAAGAGGTGAATGCAACGCTTACTAGCCTCACTATTTGTAATCAGATGAATATGGAGCTCACACAAGTTGAAACTAACTCGATGATACTAATCGACTCATTGTATTATAATGGATACATCCCTTGGTATATTGATTATATCATCAAGAAATGTATCGAACTCTTTAAAATGATCATCAAAGTCACGCACACATGGAAGGAGGGACACAAGGTTGCAGATCACTTAGCTTGGTTGGCCGAACTTGGGTTTAATGCCACCTCTCTCCCTAACATTACTTTTCTGAAACCTAAAGTGGTTAATTTTATTCTAGGGGATGCTCTATATCTCCTATACTTTAGGCCTCCCTAGAGAGGAGTGGGCTTGGACCTATGTTTCCATCGTTTCCTCTTGTTTACCTTGTTTTTTCTCTCTTGAATGATCTAATAATGATGATGATGAGAAAAAATTAACTTGGATTTTGTTAGGGGACTTCTATGGACATATAAAAGAAATAGTTCCTCATCAAATATTTTGGATTTCCATAAAAATAATAGTGACTTCATCTTCATTTGAAAAAATTCCTCACTTTATTATTTTGCAGTGAAATATATGAAAGAAGTTGTGTGGTTTTATGGAACACTACTTTTGATTGTATAAGCACAATATTTGAGTTTCAATTCATTTTTTTATAATAGTCTCCAGAAGGAATTGTTATTTTTTTAAATTACATATAACATAATATACCAAGAATGATGTTTAGTCTAAATGGAATATTCAAACTCTCGAAGGAATGCTAAAAGATCGCTCTATAGATATCTAAATAGGGTGGGTTCAACATCTTTCTCTGATCATATTGTTATAAAATAATGTCCTCCACTCAAGTCTTTAGATTTATCCATTTAATGTATTATTTTTGGATAAAATTTTTAATTATTACATGTTATGATGAAGTTATATAAAATAGAATATTTGGGCAAAAAATGGTGGAGGAATTGATAGAGAAGGTAAAATACAATTATAAACACATCAATGTATCACATAGCCAAAAATAGATATTCTACCAATAATAAAAATATCCTATAGTTTATTGGTAGTGAATTATATAGTCCAATAATAAATTTAGTAGGATTTTTTATAATAGAAATGCAACTCGAATATACCTTGGACCCTTTCATATTTTTGAGCATGTTGGAGTTTTGGCCCACTTTCTCTTTTAGTAACCAACCAAAAAAACAATGAATAAATTTTGAGGAAGTATATAATAGATCTTTTTTTAATTAATATTGATATGGTACAATTAAAACAATATCATTCTTATGATAATATTCTAGTGGAGATCTTTAATCGTAGAGATAATGCTCTAGAGAACAAATACACTCATCTTGTCATAGCATTTCAAATAAAATCATAAGTATAAAGGAAAAATATGTTAACCTAAGGATTTAAATAATTAAAAGTAATATCATATATTTAATTCAAATGTTTTATGTAATTATATCAAGGAAACAATTTATAGGGGGTGGGGGAAGTAATGGGTTTCATGTGACATACACATTTCAATTTATATTGAATGTAAACATTAATATATTTTCATGATTAAACTATAGTGGAATAATTTTGGTAAATAATGTAAAAAATAAAATAAGTGAACCTCATTATAATATATTTTAAATATTTATTTTTATTTAGTTTGATCAAGTTCTCTAAGAAAAAAAGCAATTGGTTCTTTCCTCTCACAATATCCACAAGCCACTAGAATAAACCAATACTTCACTAAGACCTCTATTACTAAATGGAGTTATTGAACCTCCTAATTTATGGTAAATTGATAGAATATTGAGTAAAAGATCATCAATAAATAGAAGGAATTAAATTATCAAATTTGGTTAGTTTAACTTCACATTACATGACTCTATTTTAATGAATGATACTCTTTTAGTTAAATTATTTTAATATTTATGAAATGGAAAACTTGTATAGAAATTTTTTTAACCCATTATAATGATATACTGATTAATAATAAATTTATAACCCCTTTTAACAAGTAAAAATAACCTAAACAAAATCACATGATGTGTATGTTGATGAAATATATTATATAATCATATTGAGAGGATCTTTCAGATGATATTTTATATCATTTAGTGTCATATAAAATGATATAAGAGGATTATGATAAATTTCATTTCACAATTATTTGACCAATTATTTTGTTCACTTCTCAATAATCTCCCACTTGTACTAAATCCTCACAGGCATTAATATAAGATTAATAACTCTATATTAATCACTCTAAAATCCTTTTGAAATGGTTATAATAATCTATCAAAATTTTCTATTTTTTTTACAAAAATTAACCCTCATTATATGAGAATATACGTGACACAATAGTAATTTATAGTGTTGAAAATAATTATGAATCTCATAATCCATTATTGTAATAAAAAGGAAGCGTCTAGAAAAAAATAATATACTACAAGGTCTATAAAAGGGACTAGTATAATCAAGAAAAAATTAAATCATATCACTATCTGAACATGTACATCAAAAGATATATTTACACACACCTTATGAATTATTATATATTATCATTTTATCATATATTGAGTGACCACTAGTTATGGAATATGTCAGTCTAGTATAGGTCATCTCAAAAAATCATTTTTATCTAAAATAAAATAACTAAATTGAATGATTGAATCAAGTTTTATTTTTATAAGTAGTTGATCACATCAAATTTAATTGAAATAAGTAGGAAAATGAATCTATTCAGTCTAGTTCATTCATGGTCCTAGATCTAATATTTACCATAGTAAGAGGAAAAACACCATCTCAGTTAATCTCAACTAATAAAAAAATCCATAAGATACCCAACCACCCCTAATTATCACTATCTTATGTATAATGTAAGAATGGTTTCAATTTATAAAGGTTATCATAATAAGTTTATTTTTATCCTCATTTTTTGGTGCAATGAACTAAAATTTTATAAATGAAACTACCATCTAAATAAAAAATACCTTATTAAGTAATGTAGAAATAAAAAACCAATTCACTATATTTCATATGTTATTTTAGACCCTTATAAAATATAGTTATAATTTTATGATGGGTATAATATAATTTTAAAAAATATAAATATAAATAATATAGTCATTCTATATTGACTATTAATATTAGTGTACATTTACAGTTATGAAAAAGTATAATTAACACATAAGGATAAATATAAGGACTCAAAAAGTAGGATTATACCCTTTGAAACCCATTTATCAAATCTTTCAAGGGAGATTAAATAACTAGGATTTGACCTTCACCACATCCAAGATGATATTAAACAACTATAACTTGAGGAAACAATTTATGGTAGAAGCTCATGCTTATCAAGATCATGACTTAAACCATGCTCGTCTAACCACCTCAAGAAATTACCATAATCGCACACCTTACCAATAGGGAATACACTAGAGTAATAAGGGGTTCTGTATATAGAACCTAATAATATGAATTTTCATGTTTTATTTTTAATAAAATAGTGATTATATATATCAATGTTTCATTATTTCTTTATATATATGACTAAATAATTAGTTGTATAATTATTTGACTTTGATATGAAGAAACTAAAATTATATTTTTGGGAAATATACAGTTTTATTAAAACACTCTATTTGATACGTTCAGTAATTATTAAAATAAATTTCATTTTAATGAAGTATTATTATTAAATAATATTTATTTTAAAAATTGGTAAAATATTTTAATAAATACATATGTAATTTTTATAAGGGTCAATGAGTGATTAGTGTCATAAAACTAGTATTTTACAGTTAATACGGTTTTTACTTAAAAGTGTAAATTATAATATTTATAAAATTATTTTTTTAAAATAGGTATTGTTTTTGATTTCATCACATCAAAATTTAATAGTTGGGTATTTTTCATAATTTTCTAAGATAGTAATTTTTTTGGAAAAAAATAAATATAATACAAATGTACAATATGTATTATGACATCCCAATAGACCAAAAGTAATGTAATAAATACTATAAGGGGAATATATGACGAAAAATATATTTCACATTTAATATAATTTCTTTCTAAAGTTATTTTATTTTCTTTACAAACCATTAATAAATCCTTCAAAACTAATATTAAATTTTTATGTTTTAATATCAATTCGTTATGAACACGACTCGCTTCCACATCATGAATTGTATTATTTTAATGTGTTCAATTATTAGAATAGTAAAATATTTAAAACCACTAAATTTAGTGGGAAACATGTGGAAAAATCATGGCAATGTTTTTGGTTTCTAGTATTTTATTACATAATGTCCAAAACATATGTTTAGAAATTAATAAACAAATCCCCAATATTTTTCCTATAATACCCAACCAAACTCCCTTTCCTCTTCACTAAAAACCCAATAAGAATGATGTTCCTCTATATATACCTCTTTGAATCCCTTACCAAGTTTTATGAATGTCTTAAAATAGATCTTCCTGGGATTTTAGACGCACCCTCTAAATTTAAGGGATTCTCTCCTCTTACTTTTAATTCAACTACTTTCTTTGTACTAAGACTTTTGATTTCCAATTTTTATTATTTTAATGTTTTTACATATCCCTTTACATTACATATGATTTCCATGTATTGATATACCACCATAAACTCTAAATAAATCCTTCCATGAAACTTTATGTACATGATTTATACAACCAATATTATCTCTTGATATTCCATACAAAACATTTTTTCTATGAATTCCTATCACCATTTCCACTCATGGGTATTTACAATGTTATAAAAATTCTTTATTTATTTGGGTCTTTTTAATGTAACATAAATTCATTAATCATGGGATACAAAATTATGAAATAAAATCTTATTATGTATGATATTTTTTCTCACACACATGTTTGTACATAACATGAATGTGATGGGCAGATCCTGATATAGACCTTCAATGCAATGGGTATGGTTTTTTCCTCATGTGATAATATGAATGGTGCACTATAATATATCCTAAGAATACTTTGTTATCATTCCTCAAAATTTATCATTGACTTAAAATTATAATTTCAAATTTATGTTTCCACATTCCTATGATTCCATGATATTTTTATCTTATATCATGCTTTGATGTTGATGATTATGATTATCACCCTTCTATGTCAACATGTATACCTTTTGACTAACATGTACTACATTAATATATTATATAAATTAACTATTTACTTAATGTAATTTATATATTTTCCCTTTCTAATTTATGTCCCAAGGTTATCTCGTGTAGTATTAAAAGATAAATTGAATTTAAGAGCATGTTATGGTGTTTTAAATAATGTAATTATACCATTATTTCAATATATTGTGATATATTTCTAATTACCCAAAGATAGTATATATCTAAATCATTTAGGATTGTAATATGTTTATATTTATGCATTACATCATAAAATAAAGTAAATATAAAAAATTGGTTATCATAGTTGGTATCAGAGTGAGGTGTAGTTAATTTTGGGAACATTGATTAGAAAAAACCGTAGTGAAACACACAAGGATAAGGCTAAACATATGATAAAAACCCTAAATTTTGTAAATATATATAGTCATTGGTTTCCAAGAAAAAAAATATATATATGGATACAACAAGATTATGGGGATTTAGTAGACCTGTACCTAGGGGTAATAACACCAAAAGGGATGGATTGGTTATTTACTCAATTGACACTTAGTGCATGAAAAAGAGGCCTTGCAACAGGATTGGTTTGATAGTCTTGAGGGATTTTATTTTATTGATTATGGGATAGGAAGGGAACAAAAATGAATTTGAAATTTAATTTTCGGAAATATGTCATATATAACATAGATTGAAACATAGTAATTTGTAGATTAAGGAATGCATATAATTTATAGGTTGTCCATTATATGTTTATAGTATCCCATGCTATTTTTAATAGTTTTAAAATTATCATCCCTAAGTCTATTTTTTATGATTTATATGATTAGAAAAATAATAATATAATGAAAGGTTATCTTATCATCCATTTAAAAACTATAAATGTCTTATATGACTATAGTTCTACGTATTAATTAATATCACAAAAATTTATTAGATCTATTAAAACAACACATAACTTTTTAAAAATTGAGATATTAGTGAAAAGAAAAAATGTGGAAATTATTTCATCCCAAGTATTTAACTTATACTTTATTTATATTTATTGGAATAACTTCTTAGCGAACCTTGTGATACTCTATTAACTAGAATTAATTTCCAAACTAAATTGTTGAGAGAAAGAAATAATCCTCTATATCATCATCCCTATGATTATATACGATTGTAGGGGGTATATATCTCAATTGGAATCATCATATCAAGCATGGATATTAATTTCTTATAGAAATAGTATCTCGATAAAATTATTTATACTAAGGAAAATATCAACATTGATGATATACCCCTTATAAGAGAATAAATTGATCTGTTTCCCAAATAATTTTATTGTATACCTCTAATATGGGAGGTTGGGTTATCAATTAAAGATTTCCATTGTTCTTTTATAATATCTAGGACTCTATATATAATAACAACTATGGAACATGATTTTATAAAGAATAAACTATAGGATAATTTTTCTAAAGAGTTTATACACCCATGTTCTCCAATGTGGAGTGCACCAATTATTTTCATCAAGAAGAAGTAGTGGCCAATGTACTTCTAGATTTATTATCATGAGATCAGAAAGATCATGATAAATAACTTATATCTTTTACCATGGATTTATTACTTGTTCAATATACTATATACAACATAGTAATTCTCTAATATTTTCTTCAATTGAGTTATTATCAACTAAATACAAAGAAGAAGGATATACCCAAGACTGATTTTCTTTAATGGAACAAGTACTATTAGTTCATAGTGATTCTATTTTGATTTAATAATGCTCCATCTATTTCATATACTTTAATGAATTGAGTATTTAGGGGTTACCTTGAAAAATTGTGGGTTTATTTATAAATTATATTCTTATCTACCCTAATTGGATGGAGACACATGAGAATAATTTAAATATTGTGTTGAATACATTTTAAAAGGAAACATTGTATGAAAAGTATATAAAATGTTAGATTTTTAAGCGGTATGTAATGTTCCTGAGGAATGTTATCACCAACATATAGATACTTGTAGATCCATTAAATAAAAAGGGAAATTAAGGACAACCGAGACCAACATTGATGACAGATATATGTAGTTTCCTTGGATTAGTAGGGTATTATCATCAATTTTTGTGAAACTCATCATATATTTCAATCCCATTAACTAAGATAACTCATAAGGGAGGGAATTGTTTATAGACCAATGAATGTGAGGAGAGAATTGGATAGGTAAATAAGAAGCTAATCACTAAATCTATGACCAAATTAAACAATAGTGGGAAATGATTTGTGATTTGTGATACATCCAAAAGGTTATAGGATTGTATACTCATGAAGAATTGATACCAAATTCCTATTACCAATTATCGATAAATGATTGGAACCACACAACCCATGATCTGGAAATAGTTGAAATAGTCATTTCATTGACGATTTAATGATGTTATATCTAAAAGGGGATTTTTTACATATATAGAGATCATAGACTCGTGTATATATTAGAAAAAATGAGCTCAATATGAACCAATGAAGGTATTAAGAGATGATCAAGGATTATAATTTTTCAATCCTTAAATATCCTTGAAAGGTGAACAATGTGGTAGATGCTCTGAGTATAATTGATCTAGAATCCCTATCCATATTGGGGATTGAAATGGATATAATTTATTTTGACTTGAAATTGATAGACTTGATAATAATATAAAGTACTCCATCCAACCTTTATCAAATAATCCCTCAACCATAATTTTTTAGATGACTAAAGAGGCCTAAAAATGATTACGAGCTACAGATAAAGGTATTAAATATTTCAGAGATAAAATTATTTAAATATAGAGTCATAAGTTTTGGAACTCAGATATGTGCACCATCATAGCCATAACAGAAGGGGTAACATCTAGATTATGTGCATAGATCATACTTATCTATTAATCTAGGAATAAATAAGATTTATAGGGACCTAAATAAAAAAATTTGTTGGATAACATGAAGATAGAGATTGAAAAACTTTTAACTCAATTCATGGTATTCCAAAAAGTTAAGGATGAACGAATTATAAATAAGGGTGTGATTAAATAATATACCATATCTATACCAAAATGGTAAAACATAACCATTTATTTTTTTATAATCCCTAAGATAACTAAATGCAATAAATTCATCTATTCGGTAGTCGATTGACTTAAAAGGTAGCAAATTTCATTACTATCCAGGGGGACTTATCTCCTGAAAAACATGAAATTTTATTCAAAAGATATGTGGTAAAACTTCATGGAGTACCACTATCTATTATATCCAATCACTATTTATGGTTGGCCTTGAGATTATAGATAATACCTCAATAAGTATTTGATATAAGGTTGAATTTTAGTACGAATTATCTCCTTCATATGGATGGCCAATATAATAAAACCATCCAAAAAAAGAGTATATGATGGGGTATTATTCAATGGGTATTCTATGATTTTGGGATATGAACATTCCCTTAGTGTTTTTTTAAATAACAACATTTTCCATTTATACATTCAAATCGAACAATATGAGGCTCTGTATTCGAAGATGTGTCAAAATCTAACATACAGTTATGATGTTGGAGTATAGAAGATGATGGAACCTAATATTATCCAAGATATGATAAATAATGTTTAAACCATTAAAATTTATATGAAATATATGAAATGTTTACAGAAAATCAATACAGATAACTATTGATGAGACTAGAAGTGTGAGGTTAGAGATAAGGTGTTCCTTTTTATATCGCTGTGGAATAAATACATGTGATTTGGGAAGAAGGGAAGAATAGTCCTAGATATAGAAAACCCATTGAGATCATTAGTCACATTTGAGTTATGTCCAATACAATAGAACTCCCACCTAACCTATATGATGTATATGATGTGTTCTATATATCTCTCTTAAAGAATCACATAACAAACCACTCACATTTGCTAAATCAATATGTGGTACCTTTGTAGAATGATCCCTAATACATGGTGTATCTAGTAAAGATATTATATCATAGATACATGTTCTTTGAAACATGAAAACCCAACTAGTCAAAGTACAATGGCAGAACCACATGTTTGAGGAAGAAACTTGGGAACCTAAAAATTGGATGAAACAGAAGTACCCTCAATTGTTTTAGTATTTGAAATAAAAGTTAGAGTAAACCCTTTATGAATTGGATAATAATGTAATAACCCAAAATATTATAAAGTAAATTCAATTTTGAATGAATAAATACCTTACTCTGTAAATGGGTTATATAAATCCCATTATTTATATTTTATTTGTTATTTTGGACTATTATAAAATATACAAATAATTTTATCACAGGACCAAAATACTGTTAAAAATTGTAACTCTAGATAATATAATCATTCTATAGTGACCATTAATATTAGTATATATCAATGGTTATAAAAAATTCTAATTGACATGTAAGGAAGAAGTGATTTCTTTTAATAGTTAGATCATACCATATGAATCTCATTAATTGGAGCTCTCAAGGGAGATAGAATAATTGAGAATTTACCTCGACCAAACCCAATAGATGATTTAACAAATAAAATTTGCTTGAAACTATTTATAGGAGAAGTTTAATCTTATCGAGATAAATACCCAAAATATGCTTGCCAAAACACCATAAATAAATTCCATCACACAACTTACCCTTATGGTTCATGATAGTGTAATGGGGGGTTGTGTTTTTATACACTAGTATTATGATTTTTATGGTTTATTTTAAAAAATATAAGGATTATATTTACAAAATTTGATTTATTAATTCATTTATCTGATTAAATAATGAGTAGGATAAAAATAATATTTTGATATGAATAAACTAAAATTGTATCATTGGGAAATATATAGTTTCAATTAAAATAATATTTATCATAAATTATAGAATGTAAAAAATAAGTAAAATTTTATTGAAATATTTTTATTAAATAAGATTTATTGAAAAGTAAATGATAATATAATTTAATTAAGTCTAATGAAATGTTTATAAAGGTCATAAAGTGGTTAGTGTCTTAAATACAAGTATTTATTTGAAAATTAAAATTTTTTTACTTAAAATCTCCTATTATTATATTAGTAAAATTATTTTTCTAAAATAAATACTACTTCTGAAATACTGACATAGAAATTATACAATGGTTATTTTTTATAATTTTATGAGATAACCAAATTTTTATGTAAAAATTTATTATGGTATAAATATATGATATGTATTTTGACATTATAATTGAACAAAATAGATATAACAAAAACTATAATGGGGATACATAACTATAAATATATATCCCCTTTAATTTTATTTCTTGTTGAAGTTATTTGATACACTTTACAAAACATTAATTAATCGTATAAAAGCAATATTATATTTTAATGCTTAAAATTCAGTTGATTAGAAACATGACCCACTTCCACAACATGAATGATACTATGTTTATGAGTTTTATTGTTATCCTAATATTATATTTAAAACTCACCATTAGATGAAAATTAGGAAAAATAAATATTATGGTTTATGGTTTTCATTATTCTACTATGCAGAGTCAAAAACCTATTTTTAGAAATTAGTAAAGAATTAACCCCTCTTTTTCTATAAATAACCATCCAACCTTTTGAAACTATTCATTAAAAACCAAGTAATAATTAGGGTCCTCTCTCTATTTCTCCCTAATTCCCTCCCAAGGTATGCCCAATCTCTTAAGAAGATCCTAACATGCTTTTAATACCAACCTTTCTAGGTAAGGGAGTCTCTCAACATCTTTTTTATTCAAGTAATTTCTTTGTACTAAGCCTTTTTATTTTTAGTTTTTCTCAAAGTAATATGTTTTTTCAAATCCCTTTATTATCCTTATGGAGACCAAGTAATGATAGATCACCTTCCACTCTCATTATACCATTGAATGAAACTTTATTTAGTATAAAAACCCACACTTTTCATGCATAGATGTTAAATATTAATAGATGGATATTTGTTAGATAACATGATGATAAACAGTAGAATCATTTTTTCATAGTTTCATTATGAAACTTGTAAACATAAAAAACTAGCTCATATAAGTAATACAGTGTATCTCACTTATTTCCCCATGATTATATGCCTTATTAGAATTATCATATATAGTTCCTTTCTTCATAACATTGTGAAAGGAAACATAAAAAATGGACAACTTAGATCAAAATTAAGGGTAATCAAAGAGTGACTCATGATGGGAAAATAATGGCATGAGGCTCCCATCCCCTCGATGGAGATTCCCTAGCGGAGCTGGCTGTGGCTCTAGACCCCTCCTCCTCAGTGGGGGGAGGGAGGAATAATTTCCCTTCCTCTTCCATGGTTCAAACTTTCACCCCTTTCACTAACTCGGCCTTCCTTCTTCCTTTTCCCTCAGTCCCTCTTTGCCCAAAGGTCCTTGGCCTTCTCGATGGGTCACCCCAGTTCACGATTTCTTCAAAGGAGTTCAATGCAGCTTCAGACCTCCACAGATCGATGCTGGTGGCTCATTTTAAGAGTCACCATCCCTCGGTTGTCATTTTTGACAAATTTTCTTTGATTCATGGGGTCTTTAAGATCGGGTGGTGGTGGGTCTTCTCAATCGGTGGAAATTGATGATCCGCTTCTCCTCAGAGGTCAACCTGATCACTGCTTGGTCCAACGCTCCTCATGTCTTTAATGGATGTGCTTTTTAACTCCTTTGATGTTCTACAGATTTCATTATGAATCGCGACCCGCCCTCGTCCGTGGTGTGGGTAAATTTGCATAATCTTCCACTCCCTTTCCCGACCCATTCTATTATATATATTCTAGAGAATATGGTTGGAAGGTTTCTATGTTCGGACGATCTCACGACAACAGTTTTTCACCCTATATTACCTCGCTTATGTGTTGAGGTTGATGTTTCAATACCTCTAGTGGAGTGGTTGTGGATTTTGATAGGAGAAGAGTTTCGATAGAAATAGAGGGTGTTGTTTGAATTGTGGCCAACGTTCTACATGGGATGCCACATGCTAGGACACCATTATTCTAGTTTCCATTATAGGATTTGGGATAGTCCAAATGCGATCAGTACTTGTTAGGGACTTGAGGTGCAGGTTGATCCCATTGTCCAGGTGAGGGATAATGCTGGTTTGTGTGAGTATGAGGTGGTGCATGTGGCTTATATAATGGTGATTGATCATACGGTTTTGACTGTCACTGAGTCCCACATTCGGGAGTCTCAACTCCAATAGCGGTGTCTCATGGTTCCTACAGTTGCAGCAAGGAGTGAGATGTTTAAATAGGTAGGGCTATGGGTTGTGGATATTTGTTCTTGATTAAAACATGATTTGGGTCCAAAGGGAGTTGAAGAGGAGGATCCCTCAGCAGTGGATATAGTGGACCCCCCAGATACTTTCAGCTCTGGTGTGGAGAGATTGATAGGGGTTGATTCTAATCCATATGTGGGAACTCGAATGGGCACTGAGGAAGATACAAAGTCACCCAATAAATCTTTTTACAGGGAAGCTATCCCTACAGGTACTGAGAATAAGGGTTTTGTGGGTCCCTCGGTTGAGCCATCTCCTGTGATCATGTCTTGACCACATAATGTGTTGCTAGCTTTGAAGTTGTGTAACCACTTTGGGAGCTTTTAGGATGAAGGGAAGAATCATGAGGCTGATCAGACAGTACCTCACAATTAAGAGAAGGGTATCCCATAGGAGGAGACTAGTGATGAATCTTCAAGCTAGCTATCAGGAGTCAATGCTCATGAATTCTATGGTATCGACACTTGTAGTTAGAGGAGAAGGAAGGGTCGGTGTGGCAGGAAGAAAGGGTGCAAGTATTATTCACACCTTATTTCACTAATGGAGACTCACTATGCTAGGAAGTTGAAGTCCCAAGTGAGGGAAGGAGTTATCAACTGAAATGGAAATGCAGTTCAAGCAGACGATGCGGCCGATGCAGTCAAAGGGGTTGCTCCCACCAGGGATGTTCTGTAAAATAAATTCATGGATACTGATCAACCTATAGAGCTACTACTGAATTCCGGAGAAAAAATGGTTGAGGAGGAATCCCTTGTGACCCATGCTATAACATATGATGGTGATAAAATGATATAAAGGACTGTTCGGGTGGACATCAACAGAGAACAGAGGGACTAGATTGACAAGCAGAATCGTATCCTAGTAAGAGGCCTCAATGCAGGGAAAATAAATCAAGAGGAATACTAGAAAGACTAGGATAGAATGGTACATCGATTTGATGAACTTATAAAGTATGATCCAAAAATATCAGTAACTACTTTTTCTTGGGAACTTATTAAGGATAAAAATGTCAATAGGCTCATGTTTTACTTTAACAACTTTGTTTTCTCTTACGGTTTCTCACTTTTTTCTTTAAAATGTTATTGGTTTATAATAAAAAATGAAGTTAGTAGTAGGAAAATCAAGAAATATATATTACCATAATATGAGCCTAAGGCGATTAGAACATGACCATGACATTGGAAAACCATACCATGCATATCAAAGATCCTATTATTAATTCATGGTAAAAATATCGGCAGTTTATAATAAGTGAATCTTATAGGAATCAAAGAACATGATCCATTATAGATTAAAATTAGCATAAGACATAGAAGTTTGGAATACAATAAAAAATAAAAAATCATTTCCCTAGTAGTTAAGGAACATTTAAAAGTTTATCAAAGTGGAATGTGTACACACCCCAAACCATAATAGTATTGAACGATCACTCCCATGACTAACATAGTGGAAAAATTACTATAATTAGTTGACTCCCCATTCTATTCTTATTTAACATATAAGATATCGGTCTTTACCCAATTTATTAAAGTTATATATAGGCACCACCCATCACATTATTAAATCCATACATTCATGTTCCACAAGATCATAAAAAATTTACCAAATTAGAAATTATAAATAGAGACCGGTTTCATAAAAAATAAGCATCTCATAATATATTAAAAAATTGGAATCATAACACATTAATCATATTAGAAACTTTGAAAAAAATGGGTTTCATAAATAATTCATCATATCATAACCCATGAAAAATTAATTGGTTTCATAAATATCATTTTATTGAAAACAAATATCATTTAGATAAATAATAAATGTGGTATATTTTGTTCTTGTCCCCAATAAATCATAATTTACATAAAAGGATTTCATATTAGATAAAAAATAATTTTTAATGATCATTGGAAACATTTCTTGAGGAAAATATCATTTCTACTTTAAAAATAGTTTTTAAAAAATAAAGCATTTTTAAAAAACTTTTTTTAAAAATAAATTTGTAAAATTATAATGGAAGCTTAAAAGATCATTTAAAACATTAATTGAGGAAAAAAATTTCAATTTGAAAATACATTTTTTAAATTATTTGTCAACAAAAAATTGTGAAACTAATTTTCTTTTAAAACAACCTTTCAAACTTATATAGGAATCTTTAAAGATCATTTATAATATTTATTGAGGAAAACATCATTTTTAAAACAGAATTTTCCTAAAACAATGTGAAAATAATATTATTTGTAAATATAATTAAAAAATTATAATGTATGATTGAAAATATGAAGCTGACATGATTGAAATAATTTTTTTCATGTCATACACTTTAAAAAAAAGTTCCTATTCCAATTTTTAGTAAAATCCAAACGAGCATTGTTTAAAAAAAAGACATTAAGATAATTTTTTAATTTTTTTTACAAAAATCAAACAAGGGTAAACATTAATTTTAAAAATAATAATGGAATATTGATCCATTTTTGAAATCATTTTTAGAAAATATAGATATGGAAGAAAATTGGCTTTCAACCGAAGAGATAAATAATGTATGTTCCTTATAAAAGTATTCTTTTAGAATCTTGAGGTAATTAAGTGGAAAATTAAGGAAAACATGTATTATAAATAAATATCTAATGGGTAAGAAAATTCATGAAGTTATTGAAAAATATATCATTATATTTCATCATGAAAATCATAATCATAGCCAATCACGATAAACAATGAGACTATAACATGAAACCCATTCCACATTGGTAAAAATTGAATCATGAGCGACATGAAAGAAAAAAAATTGAATGGAAATTAAAATTTCATGATAATAAATAAATGAATGATATTAAATTTAAATGTTTCAATATATACACCTCAGAAAAAAAGACAGGTACATAACCTAATGTAAGTCTTAAAGAAGAAAAATTGATAAAAAAATACATTACCTAAGTATCAAATTCCTTCATACACATTATAACATATTTTATAATAAATATGGGATTATTGTAAATTTATTAAAGAATAATAATCATATGTATTATACCAGATATTATTTAATTATTACATTTTATTACATATTTATTATCGATTACTTGAAAAAATTACTTCTTAGGTAATAATTGTTTTGTTATTTTTCATGTATGATTTTATTTTGTATTCTATGTCATTTGTTTTGAAAATAGTTAAATCATCACCATAATTTAAAAATTATATAAAAATTATATATATTCGTTATATATATATATATAAGTGTAATCCATAAATGTTTGATATTGAAAATGAAATACACCATTCTTGGAGATGATATTCCATTCGTTCACATGAATTTTGTTTCCGTTATCGTGACTGATGAAAAAAAATTGGAACAGTATATTAGAATTATAGAATAATTTTTATGTCATATATATCACATATTTTAGTTAAATTTCTATTTATTACCTCCCACGTAAAGCATAAGTGAGAAAATTATCACATTGCTTCGTGAGATGGCCATCTGTTGTACACATGAGCGACATTATCGTATCCTTACAGAATGGAAATTATAAAGAAATATTTTATATCATTATTATAGAAGAATAATTATTCTATAAATATCATATATATAATTTATACCCATAATTAAACAAATCTATGATAATTTATGGAAAACGTATTACATCGGCTTGTAAGGCGGTAGTTAACCGTAGACATGATTGATGGTTTTGTTTTCCATTTGATGAAAAAGGATATGGATATTGGTTATGAAAATAACATAATAACATATAAGTATTCTGGAGATAATTTTTTTATTGTATAATTATATTTTAAGAATATTTTATGGAGGTTGAAGAAGAAATAAAACCATAATGCATGGTTAAGTGAAACACCTCTCCTTTAGAAGGCCCACAAAAGATTATACCTAAATCCTTTGTAGGAGGGTTCAATAATCAAACTAAGTCCTTTAGAATGTTTTTAGGTAAGTAAGGAAGGGTTTGGGTAGTTATTTTCTAAACAAATGGGTTAGTTAATTTTGAACAGGGGAGAATATTGGTCATTTTATTTTGGGGAAATGACCCCTATTGGAAACAACTTAGAGATTTCAAACAAATAATCCAAAACGATAAAGTCCTCCATTGGAAACAATCTTAAACATTACCATATATTTTTTCTTGGGAAGGATATTTTTTAAATATTTCTATAAAATAGGATTTATATATTCTTTTATGGTAATATTTTCCTTAAATGTATAATTTACCCCCCACCCATAAATATCTTTTAACCATAAACATGATAATTAATTTTTATTGTTTTCACTTTTAATCTTCATAAAAAATTATGCTAGAATTATTATATATTAATATTTATGATGAATATATATTTTTAACCCATTTTAATAAATTAAATGCACAAAAGTGGATAGATTTAATTTAAAAATAAACCCGCATATGTGATAAAAAAATGGTTTTCCCAAAGACAAACTTACTAAAGCTTTAAATGTTTTTATATCAAAATTTAATATAAAATAAATTAAAATAATATAAATTTGATTATGAAATATAAAATTTCACAAATTTAAAATTCAAAACCATATTAAAACAAAAAATTTCATAGAAATTATTTTAATGAAAAAGAGATCCTTTAATAAAAACATATATTTTAACTATTCATCAAAAAATTAAATTTTTCAAAAAAAATACAAAAAACTAAACATATGATAATTTTTATACATTGATTCAAAAAAAGAATAAAATTTTTTAAAATAATTTTTCTAAAATTAGAAAAAATTTGTTTAATTGTTTCTTCACAAAAATAAATAAAAATCAATTTTTTGATATAAATGCTTTTTCAAATAATATAAAGACATTAAAAAAATTAAGTATTAATTTTTAAATATATTTTAATTATATAAATAAATTATAATTATTTTTAAAATTTTGGTTTTTTCTATTAATACCACAATTTTTAATGACTGGGTTATAATGATCATGTTTAAATAATAATATTAATAGTATATAATGGTTTGATAAAACATGGTGTTTCCTATAATGCTAGCTATCAAAGAAATTAAATTTATTAAAAAAACATATCTTAAAATCTCATGGTGTTATATTATAACCTCTCTATAAAATGATTTTCAAAAATTATATTCTTTACTCTAATAAAATACGAGGATACTTTTTCTTCATTATATCTTTAGGTGCACACATACCTTTTTCAAATTCGTTGTTTCACCACAAAACATTAACTAAGCGAGTGGTATTTTTTATATAACATTCTATCTATGATATATAAAATCCCTAAATTATTCCTCATAAGAATGATCTTTATCCAGTGTAATGAGCTCTGTGTTCATTACATGTGATATATTCGGTATGCAATTAATCCTAAGAGATATGTGGTATACATCATATACTTGAGGGCAATTCAGTGGGAGTTCCAACATATTAGATACCATCATAATATTATCAAGAATTTAAAAGTGAGTGTCATACATAGTGATTAGTTTTACCTACATTCTGAATATCATCACCTTATTCTATGGAAGAATTGTTATAAACACCTTATCATCAACTTAAAATTCTAGATCACACCAGTGATTGTCATCATAAATTTTATACGGACTTTGTTCAGCTATTATCTATTTATGAATTTATGTAAACTTATCTTCCATTTATTGAGCTACATAATGTCCCAAATAGTTTTTCTTCTCAATCTCCATCCTATTAATTCATAATTATACTCTTTATTTGATAGATGAATCATAGGGAACCATATGAATTATTGAGGGAATGTTTTTGTTGTATCAAAACTCAACTAAAGGAAGGACTTAATCCCATCAAACATTCAAATAGATTGAAAAAGATATTTGAATATAACATATTTTTTTAATTGACTTCCTAGACTTACAATCAATTTAAGGATGATATGTAATGATGGAAAATATCTCTATATCAATGGCCCATGGAAGAATTTTCTAGAACATTGAGGTAAACCTCATATCTCGATCATATACAATAAAATGTGGTGCTCCATAAAAACATACCAATTATATAATGTATATTATGTAAAGATAATCTATTGTGAAATCATCTCTAATAAAAATTAAGTGTGCTAAAATTTAAAGGTGATCAACTATAACCCAAAAATCATTATTCCGTTTAAAATTTTTTGGGTTTCCAATGATAAAATACAAGGTGAGAGTTTTCCATCTCCATTCTAGTATGGTAATTATTGTAACAAACCCTTTTAATTTTTACACACAACCTTAACATTTTGTCATTCCAAGCATTGAAATACAAACCCTGCGATATATCCCTTCATGTCATCCCAATGGAAATACATATTAAAATTAGTATACATCATTATACTTCTTAGATGAATAGATAATGAAGAACTATAATCCTATTTTAATAGCTCATTATTTAAATTGTATAAGGAAGGAAAAAAATACACTATTATGGAACCTTATCATTCCATCATTATCAATTTTAAACTCAAAGACATTTATAAAAACATTTATCTCTCCATCTTACTTTTACTTCTCTTTAACATTCACTTGGATATATGGTTAAACATTAAATTGAACATTATGTTATTTATACCCTTCCATCATGATTTTATGATTAATCCTTTAAAATTAACTTAATATTGGATATTTTGATATTCTCAAAATGGATAATCATTCATGATCATTTTGACTTAATGTGTAATGTTTCGTTACATTCATTAAGGTACTTCTTGACCCTTATTTTGACTATTCTTGAGTTGGGACTTTCCTTGGGGTTGTTTCATGAGTTTTTCGAATGTTTTTAAGCCTCATGGTTCTATTCACAATTGGTTCATACTTAAATAAAACTATTCATTTTTTCCCTGAAAATTCTGCTTCTTATATTGAGCCATTGGAAGGGGTGTATGGTTTTTCCAAACCATGCTTCCAACCAGTGAAAATATTGCACCCTTAAAAAAGGATTGTTCATGGTTTTTTAATGGTAAATAAACCATATGTAAAAACTATTCACCCCAAATATATTCTCTGTATAGGACCCATGGTTAATGTTCATAATTACTCCGAACTAAACATCCGCTCTAGAAAACTGTGCATTCATGTTTTTAATGCTTTTAAATTTTATTTAAAAATTTCCTAGAACCCATTATTAAAATTTAATGTTCTCATAACCTCATATTTTATCTATAAAATCCACCCCAATAGTATATATGATTCTATCTTGGGATTCTAGGTTGATCTTTTTCATTCTTGATGAATCAACTTACAGAAAATTTTGTTTTTTATATGGTTTGGATTGTCATCACAGATCCTCATCGGATCTCTTCTACTCTATTATTTCATAACTCGAAAAGGGATGATTATTCTGGATCCTAGGGTTTTGACAGAGGACTTATGTATTTCTTGTGGGTCTAGTATCATGAGGACCTGATATACTCTTCCCCAATAACTGTTGTTGAAGGAGAATAATTTTATCCATATTATTGAGGTTAATATTTAAATAAAATAGTTTAATATAATTAATTTCTTATAGTTATTGTAAAATTACAATTTTATATTAATTTAATGAATTTTATTTATGGTTTTAGGGGAGTTATTGGAAAGAAACTTGTTTTTAACAAGGGTTTTCTTTAAAATAAGGTTTTTACACCATGTGCTTGATTAAATGCTTAAATGGTGGTTTTGATTTGAAAATGGGTTATCAAACACCAATGTGGATTTGAATCGGATTTTAAAATGTATTATATTTTTTATCATGAGTTTTAAATGAATTTTTACAAACATAGAACATTAAAAACTTGGGTACGTCAGGAATATAAAAGTTACTTATAGTTTTCAAAATGCCACTAGAGGTTTTATGGTATCGACTGATTGTGGTAGGACTCAATATCAGTTGGTACCAACATATGATTATTTTAGTATTGTTTTATATCTAATACATATCCTGATAGTCTGGGGACCTATATAATTTTACTTTTAATTAATGGTTTGTTAATCACATGATGATTTTTTCATGGATTTTTTCACACATGTTTTTCACATGAGGGTTTTTACATGGTTTCACATGTTTTATTATTTGATATATATGTGTTTAATTTATTACATTATAGAAATTTGATATTATTACCCATTTATAAATTTTTTATTTCTATATTCTTTTATTTTTTTTAATAAAAATGGATTTTATGAAAACCAAAAGAAATAATTTACAAATGGGTTTGGATTTATAAAAATTATTTCTAAAAATATTTTTTTTACAAGAGAGAACTATTGTGTTATTGATATTAGGCCATGTATAGAATATATAGTGGTATATTAATGGTATTTTTCCTTACACCCTAATTTTGAATTTGGGAAGTTGTAAATATTGGTATGTAGGATCTAGGTAATGGGAAGGGCATCTTGTAATATTCTAATTTCTTTTTGTTTTTTGTGAATTCATTAATTATAGGTTGGTTTTGAGGTGAAAGTTCATCACAAGGAGAATTTTAGGTTTTTTCTTTTAATAATTTTTGGTTTATCTAGTTTTTCTTGGGTTGTATAGATCTTGGATTTATCTCTTCCTTCCTAATTTTACTCTGGTGGTATGTCTTTTTTTGTTTTATATAAGAATTGTTTTTATTATCTGGTTTTACCTCACCACCATGATGGGAAAACTCATGTGGATTTTCTAGTTGACATGGGTTGGTTTTTTAGGGAATGATAATAGAAGGATTCTCATTCTAAAGTGTGATAACATTTCTTGATTTAGGTTTTGTGTATTTGGTATATAAGAGTTAGGATTGTTAGAATTTGGGTTGTAAGTGTGGGTGGGTGCATAGCCAAATATCTTATTTGTATGAACTTAAGTTACCATGGGTGGTTGGAAAAGTTTTTATAGGTATGCAGATTGGTATTTTAGTTCATTTGAACGAACTGAATGAGATTTTTATTTAAATGAAATTGTTCCTTCTTAAAGAATCATCTTTAGATTGTAGAAATTATGTTTTATTTAAATTCATGATGTTATAAGTAATTGAAATGAATTATATATTTGGATCCTAATATTTTATAATATGATATAAACATGATTTCTCATTGTCTTGTTCTAAATAGAAAATGCCTCTAGGATGATTCTTTCTAAATCTGAGAGTAGAATAAGCAACATAGGATATGTAGGTGAGCCCCCAAAAGGACCCTTCTTCATTTGATGATGTAATATATATAATTTATACTCTAGGTCAAATAGATATAAATAAAATATTATTCATGATGGATCATGGATATAAATTTCGAAAATAGAATACACTGATATTCTGTGATGATAAGGGAACCCAAGAATTTGAGGAGTGTTTTTAAAAAAATGAGAGAATCTTGATACTTTTTAAGACACCTAAATACTCAAAGGTGGGTATCACCACATACATGATTGATGGACTAGGAAGGATATGATAATACTATATTGAAAAATATATGCTTTCCAAGGACCTGACATGTACTTCTTTAAAGAAAGTATTTAATCATCAGTTTTACCCTGAGATATTACATGTGCTGATTATCTAGGTGTTTATGACCATTGATCATGGAAAGCATACCATTTTGGAGTATTTCACCCATTTTCTCTGAGCTGGTTCATCTATCAATAGATCTTATAACTAAGGATTTCCTAACTTATTGAAGGTTTGATTTGGTATTGAGGCCATATATTCGGTCAATTTTGATTCTCATGTGTATTCCAACCATCATTGAGGTAGTCCAAAAATATGTTTTAGATGAGGCAGACATACCTAGAATGATATGCATGGGTGGAGGTATGATTGGTGTTGTTGTTCTCCACGGTGTATTTATGGACATAAAAAAATTGCAAGTGTGGTTAGTTACTATTAGGATAGGTTTCAAGGTCTTCGTCAGGGTAGAAGCTAATCATCTACCACTGGTTTGGAAGGCATGGTAATACTTAAACTAACTGTATAGAGGTTCCTACGACTTTTCATCATTGTGGTAGGTTTAGTAACCTAATGATTTTTTGACAAATGATATCCCATGGAAGTAAGGTAGGATTCACTCTCACCAAGAGTTTGCAGGTTCATACTGATGCTTCTGATGTTGGTGGGTCTAATACTCATGAGAAGTGGGAAGTTCATGTGGATAAAACTAGATAAATTTTTATGAAATATTATGAATCATATATATCTAAATAAGAACTATCTATAGTTAGAGTTATAATGTTTTTGTCATCTTTAATGGTGAAATCTTGTTTTATACAAGTTATACTCATTCTTTTATATCGTAGAATTTATTTTACATGTTAGGATTACATTAATAACGTATTTTGATCTTTTTGGATATTTACACACCTTTGGGAAGGATGTTTGAACAAGGTTTCAAGTGTCCCCCATGTTAGGTGGTGGTAAATATATTAGGGGTGGTGAGATAATTTTTATTTATTGATATTAACATCTACAACTTGATACTTATCATGGATTAGATGATTACTGTTAAGGACCAGATATAATGCTATCATCATTGGGTTCAGTTTTTATCTTCCAATGGGGACACTCATGTTTCCCAGGGGAGTGGGACTCTAGATCAAGAAGGGTGGGGCGTTTTTTCCGTTTTCTAGAGTAATATTATACAAATTATTAGAGATATTTCGTGTTGTCTTTAACCCTTCACTACGACAAAACTGGGCAAGGCATGCGCCTGCCTTCATCAGCGCTAATGGAAAAGTGATGATAAAGGGGCGGGCCTTTATCAGCGCTAAAAAAAGAACTGATAAAGGGACACTTTATAAGCACTAAAACAAGCGCTGATAAAGGTGTACCCTTTATCAGCACTTGTTTTAGCACTGATAAAGGGATCATTTATCAGCGCTTTAAATATCCCTTTATCAGTACTTTTATTAGCACTGATAAAGTCACACATTATCAGTTCTACAAAAGTGCTGATAAAGTCCGGCCTTTATCAGCGTTAAAAAAGCACTGATAAAGGTGGTATTTATCAGCGCTTTTCATTTTAGCGCTGATAAATACAGCCTTTATCAGCACTTTCTACTAGAACTAATAAAGGCTCACATGGAATTGATAAAAACCCTTGGGTCCTGTTCCTCTTCCCCACACCCTGTCAAGATCTCATGGAAGCCATCCTCTGCGCCGTTGTCGCCACTGCCGCCGCCTCCTTCTCCTCCTCCTCCTCAGCCACGACCGCCTCCTCCTCCTTCTCCTCCTCCTCCGATCGCCGCCGCCTCCTCCTCCGGCCGCCTGATCCTCCTCCTCCTCCTCCCGCCTCTGCCTCCTCCTTCTCCTCCTCCTCCTGCCACCGCCTCCTCCTCCTCCGGCCGCCTGCTCCTCCTCCTCCTCCTCCGACCACCACCAACTCCTTCTCCTCCTCCTCTAGCCACCGCATCCTCCTCCTCCGGCCGCCTCCTCCCCCTTCTCCTCCTCCTCCGGCCGCCGCCTGCTCCTCCTCCTCCTTTGGCCACCTGCTCCTCCTCCTCCTCCTCCGGCCGCCTACTTCTCCTCCTCCTCCAGCCTCCGCCCAGCCTCCGCCCTACCTCCACTGCCTCTGGTGCCTCCACTGTCGACGCCTCCTTCTCCTCCGCCACCATGTCCTTCTCCTTAAGGTGATTAAAATTGTATTTTCATTAATTAATTATGTTTTCATTGTGGTGACCCGTTGCATCCTATCCCAAATTATGAATATTTGATAGCCATTATGACTATTGTTATTGTGGATAATTGTTATGTTTGGATTGTGATCACTTGATGTTATGTGTTATATTATATACTGATGAAAATATGACATCACAACTTGAATGATTCACCTCGTATGTGTGTTAGCATGTATGGTGTTTATATGTTGTACATTAAAGAAGTGGACCATCATGTAATTAATATCCCTTAGTAGGGTACTACACTTGATATGTGATGATGAAGATAGAGAACCTAAGCATAGGGTGGAGGTACAACATATCCATGGTTTCGTGTCATGGGTGTGCTTGAGGTACCCAGTATTTTCTAGGTCCCATTCACTATGCGATGCACAATTTTTTTCAATAACCACATGGATCTATCTCATACATAGAAAGAGGGTAAGAAGGTCACTATTTTCCTAGCTACTTAGGCCTCTCTAGGTAACCTGTGTACCATATTTAACATCATAGTATCCCTCCCCCAAGCTTGTTAGTTTAGTTAAAGAAGATTCCCTTGGGATAAACTAATTTATACCTCCTTTGACTATTTTTAGCCTTTTTCCCTTCTTGAAATAAAATATATCATCATTGGATCTGTTGAAATAAAGTTCATGACTGAGTTATTTAATCTATAACCTTGGGTTTGTTGTGCCCCCCTCCACTACTCCCTCTTCTCCCAACCTCATCCATGCCTTCCCTCCTCCCTCATCTCCCTCTCCCCTAACTAAACCTCCTCCCCTTCCTCCACCCATACTCACTTCCTTCCTAGCACCATGATTTGAACTAAGGGTATGTGCCTTCCCCCATCCAAACACATAGCTTATGGATAGTTTCCTATTGCAGCTAAGCACTAGACCCAAACTCTAACTCCACTATCTCCATCTCCCTCTTCTTTTACAACACCATTGGAATATTCCATCTCGCTGGGTTTTGATTTTCCTTTTTCATCCCACCACTCACAAGATGTGGTTCCACCTACCAATTTCTATCCCAATTTTCACTTTGAGGAAATGAAACACTATATGTGCTTGGACCATTTTCAATAAAAGTCAATTTTCACCAACAAATCCATGGATTTGGTCATAATACACAAGGTCATCATCGACAAGGTTGTTATGGTATCCCTTCGTATCAATGAAACACTCCCAAATTATTGATGTTCCTGAGGAGACGTTTTAGGAGATCTTTTTAGAGTTTCTTACAACTTTCAAGATTGAATTAATCTGTATCACCTTCAAACAAGGTGGTAGGGATTGGGATTTGACACTGGGTGAGTTCAGAGTTATCTTGGGGTTTATTCTTCTGACTTTGCTACATCCACTACTTATTTTGCTTTGTGTCTTGATCTGAACAAGACAAATACACTAAAGAGTTGGGTGTTGATCACTCATGATCCCATGAGCATCCATGATCCTCCCACATACAAGAGCACCCAGATGAAGTGTTATTATCTTAGGATTAGTCATTGTGCCTTAGCTCATGCCTGGATAGCATGGGGAGACTCCCACATAACCATCACATAAACTAAGGTGCCCATTATGGCCACTTCCATGGGTACCCTTGTGGAAAATATATACTTCTTCTTACTTATGCATTTGGTACCATGTGTTTCAATCAACTCTTTAAACATTTACTTTTGATGCACATGTTAGGCTACCTATTGGCCTTACCCATGAGGTATTTCCTTGTACGGACACCCTATAGAGACCGCCCTATGAAATTGATCCACAAGTTGCACTGATTATCCTACTTCCTCAAAAAAGGTATGTTTAACCCATAACTATAGTGGTGAACCCCACTAACACACTATAAAAAACTCCCAAGAACCACCCCTCATCAGGGGTGATCAAAGAGAGGAAGAGATTGGATGAATCCCAAGAACCACCCAAGATTTGCTATTAATGAGCACGCCCCCCTACCATTTTTGAAGTATCTTGTTATTATCTAAATTATACTCATATTCCTTCTCCTCTAACCTATATACGCATCTTATGGATTTTAAATATGATGAATATAAATAAAGAATGGATGAATGCCAATTGGTTGAAAAAAGAGTATGAAGAAGGCGTGAAAGAGTTTATCAAGTTTTCAAAAGATCATGCATGTGACTCTTCTCAAATCATTTTTCCGTGTTTATGCTGTTGTTATTCAAAAAAAATTAGTCCAGATGAGTTGGAAGAACACTTGATCTATCACGGAATAGATCAGAGTTATACGTGTTGCAATAAACATGTGGAAACAACGAATGTCGGTTGTGACTGGGGTGACACTGCGTTTTATGGATCATCTGATATGATTACAAACATGAACAGTGAAGATGATAGTATAGAGGATGTGATTATAGATGTGAATGATGATGAAGATCGTATTGAGGAAATGACAAGGACCTTCAAAGATGAACTTCGTGATTGCCTAAAATTGTTTGAGAAGTTAAAAAGTTGTGGAAGACTCCATTGTATGATGGTTGCAGTAAATATACAGTATTGTCAGCCGTACTGAAGCTGTATAATTTGAAAGCAAAAAATGGGTGGAATGACAACAGTTTTACGAAACTACTTGCCCTCATGAATGACATGCTCCCAGAAGGCAATGAGCTCCCAATCTAAACATATGATGCCAAACAAATGATATGCTCTATGGGTATGATCTCGGAAAGAATACACGCCTACCCAAATGACTGTATACTGTTTCGCAAGGACCACAAATCACATAAAGAATGCCCAAAGTGTGGTGCTTCTCGATACAAGAAAGATGAATCCAGTCCTAATAAAGTTGTATGGTACATTCCAATCATTCTAAGGTTTAGACTCCTATATGGAAGTGAGGAGACTGCAGAACAATTAACATGGCATGCATATATAGGAATTAAAGATGGGATACTACGTCACCTGGTAGACTCTCCTCAGTGGAAGAGAATCGATCATGAGTATCTTGAATTTAGAAATGAGTCGAGAAACCTTCGTCTTGCGTTATCTACAGATGGAGTGAATCCTTTTGGTTTTGAAAGCAACAGTCACAGTACATGGCCAGTTATGTTGATAAATTATAACTTACCACCGTGGTTATGCATGAAACGAAAATACATCATGTTATCTATGCTTATATTAGGACCAAAACAACCGGGTAATGATATTGATGTTTATTTAGCTCCATTGATCGAAGATTTGAAATTATTGTGGGATTCAGGTGTTACATTGTATGATGCTTACAGAAAGGAAGATTTCACTTTGAGAGTCATATTGTACGGGATAATAAATGACTTCCCTGCTTATGTAAATTTTTCAGGATATAACATTAAAGGAACTCAAGGCTGTCCCGTTTGCGATGAAGGTACACAATAAATTAGGTTGAAATATTCATCAAAAACTGTGTTTCTAGGACATCATAGATTTCTACCACGACGACATAAGTACTGTTCCTGGACGACATCATTAAAAGTAAGTTCAGAAGAACGTACAACACCGTCTCCACTAACAGGCGATCAATTGTTTGAGAAAGTTAAAAATGTGGACACTACTTTTGGTAATCCGGCTTCGAAAAACCATACGAAAATCGGTTGAAAAAAAGAGAACAGTTTTTTTGAATTACAATACTGGAATTGTCTGTATGTAAGACATTTTATTGATGTTATGCATGTAGAAAAAAATGTATTTGATAGTGTTATAGGCACGTTGCTAAATACATCTGGCAAAACAAAAGATGGAATTAAGGCTAGATTGGACATGGTTGAGATGGGAATACGAGAAGAGTTGGCACCAGTGAAGGGTGAAAATTGAACATTTCTTCCTCCTGCTGCTTACACTCTTTCCAGGAAGAAGAGATATCAGTTTTGCAACTTCTTGAATGATGTAAAGGTTCCAGAGGGGTATTCGTCAAATATCAGTAACCTTGTGTCAATGAGCTACTTGAAGTTAAAAGGTTTGAAATCACATGACTATAATGTTTTGATGAAAAATCTCATTCCAGTTTATTTACGTTGCATTTTGCCCATGAATGTCCACTATACATTAACGAAACTGTGTTTCTTCTTCAAAGCTATATGCAGAAAAGTTATAGAACCGGTGAAATTTCTAGCTATGGAAAAATAAATTTCCATCATATTATGTGAATTATAAATGTTCTTCCCGACTTCATTTTTTGATATGATGGTTCATTTGATGGTCCACTTGGTGAGAGAGATTCAACTATGTGGTCCTGTATATTACAGATGGATGTACCCCACTGAACGGTATATGATGATTTTGAAAGGGTATATCAAAAATCGAAGTTGGACAGAGGGTTGTATTGCGGAGCAATATATTGTTGAGGAAGCCATTGAATTCTGTACTGAATACTTGTCTAGTGTGGAAAGCATTGGCTTACCGAAATCTCGTCACACTGGGCAGCTTAAGGGTGAAGGAATTTTCAGAAGAAAGGTTGCCACAATCAATATTACAGATCGGGAGCAGGCCCACCTTTATGTTTTGCATAACAGTTTTGACGTTGACCCATATGTTGAAATCCAAAAAGAAATTATTAGGAATTTGAATCCATCTAGGGCTGAAAAAATGGATATCATATATACATAATCAACAGTTTATAGGATGGTTTCGAGATCATATTTTTAAAAAGTCAGATGAAAATTCAGAGTCAATTTCGGAACGACTTCGATGGCTAGCCAGAGGACCAAGTGTGTATGCATTATCTTACAATGCTTATGTATTAATGAACATGATGAAGAAAATACCATGCAGAATAGTGGGGTTACACTTGTGGCTGAAGCATTTCATATTTCTGGTGCTAAGGACATAAATCCAATTTATGTGAATATGTCATACTTTGGCATCATCAAACAAATATGGGAGTTGTATTATACAGAATTTCAAGTTCCGATATTTCAATGCAAGTGGGTTGATAACAGGAGTGCTGTTAAAATAGATGATTTGGGATTCGTGAAAGTTGATTTCAGTAAGGAAGGGGAGAAAGACGAACCGTTTATAATGGCATCACAGGTAGTGCAAGTATTTTATGTTCCAGATCCCACAAGCCGAAACTGGTTAATCGTTCTGTTATCGACCAAAACAGCTGAAGGGTCAGATGAAAATTCAACAGAAGATGACCCTTTCATTGGGACTTTGCAATCATTTCGCAGTGGTCCCAATGTAGATGACGTTTTTTATGTCAGAGGAGACCATAATGAAGGGATATAGATAGTTTATAGAGGGGTAAAATCCCTTCAGCCTTTAAAAAAAGAGAGTTCAATAATCAGGTTATTGATTTTTATTGTAATATAGATTGTGTTACACTATGTTATTATCTGTTCGCTGCTGGTTTTATGTGATCTAAATAAAATTTTAAACCAGTTCTACAGATAATGACTTCTTCACCTGCTGATGCACCCAATCCCGGGACACAACACATCTCTCAACCTATTGCAGCTGGTCCCACTGCTGAGAGACAATAGGTCTCTCAAACTTTTGCAACTGGTCCCACTGGTGACGTACAATAGGTCTCCCAGCCTATTGCAGCTGGTGCCAGTGTCGATGCTAGCGCTTCAGAGAAATATAATGATAATACAGAAACTGAGGAAATGGTAGGCGATGAAACCCCAATGACACAAAAAATAGGTGCGCCGTAGTTTGACAGTTTTAGCTAAAATCCTTATGGAAAAAGCAAAAGGCATCAAATATGAGGTGGGATGGAATAAACTAAGCCAGCATGTAAACCCCAACAAAGCCATGTTTAGTTTTTACATTGGAATCGTCACTCGACAACGCGTGCCGATTGATGTAGAGTCATGGCACCATGTTGTCAGTGGGTTGAAAACATTAATGTGGGAAGAGATTACGGTAACATTATGATATCATCTATTTAATTTATTAAAATATAATAGAATACTAAAATATTGACTAACCCTTCATCATCTCTTGCAGAGTGCATTTATAGTAGATGTTTCGCACAAAGAATATGTTTTAAGACTGGAAGAAAGAATTCATAGAGTCTTTCACACCATTTTAACAAAACATCATCTGAAAGATGCCGAAGGGAAAATAAAGCCGCACCCGCCTCCTCTTTATGCACACTTGATATCCCAAGGAACGTGGGATGCATTTTGAAACCGTCGTGCGGAACAGAATTTTCAGGTACATTGTGTTTGGTTACACGTTGTGTAACATTTCTTGTATTCATCACGTTGATTGACAAGTTTTTATTTATGAAACAGCAACTGAGTGCTGAAAATAAAGAACAGTCAGCAAAAATAACATACCCCTACAGTAAAGCATGTCCGGGGTACACTTCAATTGAAAAACAATTGGTACGTATTTTAAAAGTACTGTAATAATTTTATGTGACATAAAAAAACACTGTAACCATGTTTCTCTGTTTATATACAGATTGATGAAGAAAAATCTCAAGTCACTTCTATTCCAAGCCATGTGCTATGGAAGGAGGCTTGTGTTAAAAAGGAGGGGGAACTGATAGATGAAAACACACAAAAAGTGTGGGAAACATGTGTAAGTATGACATAATATAAACTTGTTTTGATTTAAATCACTATTACATAACGCTGCTTACTTATTTTTCCATATTTTCTATTTGACATAGTCACTAGAATCATCAACACCCGCACCGGATGCAAACATACTTTCAACGGCCTTGAAACAGCTAGAACAGTATGGCCGCGTCAGAGGTGTGGGTTTTGGCGTGTCACCCTGGACATATTTTCAGAAAAAAAACAAGAGGATGAACAAAAAACAGAATTGCATGTAATGAGAGATAGAGTAGCTACCCTTGAAGAAATATTCCAAATTCAGGGAGAGATGCTAAAGAGTTTCATGGAGGAGAGGCGAAAAGAACAATCAACTCAAGAACAACCCGCGTCAGAAGATCCAACCCTCACCAGCTTTGAGGTGAGCCATTCCCCTCAAAGACCTGACTTAACCGAGGTAATAAATGTTCTAATATTCGTTTTTGTGAAATGTGAATCACATAGACATTGATACCTTTCATGTAATGATATTCTATAGGGTGAAAATGACTGTGATTTATATCTTTCAACTCCCACCCATCGCCTTGTAGCAAGGGCTATGATGTTCAATATGCAGAATGACACGCTAAACTCTAGACCACTTCTAATTGGTCATGTCAAAGTGTCGATTAACGTAGCTCATGATCCAATCACTGAGCTGCCCATTCCAAATGACGATGAAGACATTAATACGGTGGAAGAAGCTATTGGAACATTCGTTGCATGGCCGTCGAATCTTGTAAAAAAACATGTCGACCAGAAGGTATTCATTTCCAATTCATTTTTCAAGAAGAACCTTTAACATTAAATTAGAAAATGGCTGAAACGATGAATGTTATTACAGAAGGAAAAAATGGAGAAGCTAAAACGAAAGAGCAGCTCCAACATTGGATCAACCAACCGATCAAAATGATCTACTGAGAGTGTGTTCACCCTGCTCGTTCTATATCCACATTTAATATCATTGCAAGCTCATGTGGATACAAAAATGAAATACGGAAAGAGTCATACAATTGTTTGTGAAAAAGATATGTACGGAGAGGAAGCATTAGATTTCATTAGTGCAGACGTTGTTTCTGAGATCATCACATATGACTGGCTAGACGCCTCAGTTATAAATGTATTCATGAGGTATGTTTTCATGATTGGATTTTACAGAAGCTGATATACTTTGATAATTATGGCAAAATACATCTCATATTTTTCACAGGTGTATATATGAAAAACAGTTGAAGGGATTTTCCCATGAACACAAATTTGGACTCGTTAGTCCTCAGACCATTTCTACAAAATGAGAAGAAATAGATTCTAATTTTCAGGCTGAATTAATGTTAAATCTGCTCAGAACGTTTCAAAGCAGAATTATGACTGACAGAATCTTTTTAATACCAACATTTCAGGGGTAAAACTCTACATTTTAATCATATCAATTATATTTTTATTTCTATCAGTACTTATTTCTTTTTGTGTTTTTAGGGAACATTGGATGCTCATTGCAGTCAATTTGGATACTCCGAAGATTTATTTTCTTGATTCACTACATGGATATCCAACTAACCGAACACACATGATGGTGATTTTCAATTTGTAATACACTAGATCCATCATTTTAAAACTAAATATCTAGTTATATAATTTATATTATCTTTTAATGAGGATTTGGTTATGATAGGGCAGTGTATGAATATCGTCTAAAGGCTGGAATGAATCCAGGGCATAAGGATGACAATGCCCACAAGATCTAAAAATGGAGAAGTATCTGGGTATATATAATTTTATTTCACTATCCAAATACATATGAAAACAAATTACTTATTTTTCTCGATGTTTCTACAGCGTCTGAAACAAACAGACGACAAGGACTGCAGTTATTATGTTTGTAAATTTATAAAAGAGATCATATTTCATGAAAAAACTAGCATCACTGGAGAGGTATTTTTGAAAATAATTACCACTTTATTTAAAATAATTATTAATCCTTTGTCTATTTATATTTTTTCAGTACTAATATGATTTTCATAAAAACTCCTATTCAGAAGATGATATAAATGTCTTTAGAAACGAATGGGCAGCGTACCTGATGGAAGAATGTAAACAAATAATACAATAAAGGTGAATTCCGAATACTTACGTTATCTTTATGTGGTCATTGATATCTCCCTTTACTCTTATTGAGCATCTATGATCTCCCTTTCTTATGTTTCATATCCTTAGTTTAGTGAATTCCTACTAGTCAGTTTGAAAATGACATAAACATTAGAAAACAACACTACTGGCATATGGAATACTTAGAAAACGCATTTAGATTGTTTTGAAACTTTTGTAAAATGATCCATGAGTCATTTTTGACATGTACGAATCGACCGCAACTCAATCCGACAAACGGTGTGACAGGTATAGCTAAAAGTGTCTGATATCAGTTTCAAATTGAGATAAACTTTCGAAAACAACACTAATGGCATACGGAATACTGAGAAAATGCATTCGGATTGTTTTGAAACTTTAGGAAAACTATCCAATAGTCATTTGTGACATGTATGAATTGACCGCACCTCAATCTGACGCACGGTGTGACCGGTATGTATAAAAGTGTCTGATATCAGTTTGAAAATGACATAAACTTTAGAAAACAACACTACTGACATATGGAATACCGAGAAAACACGTTCGTATTGTTTTGATACTTCATTAAAACGATACATGAGTCATTTGTGATGTCTAAGAATCGACTGCACCTCAATCCAACGTATGGTGTGACCAGTATGGATAAAAGTGTCTGATATCAGGTTCAAATTGAGATAATCTTTAGAAAAAAACACTACTGACATACGGAAAACCAAGAAATCACATTAGGATTGTTTTGATACTTTAGGACAACAATACATGAGTCATTTGTGACGTGTATGAATTGAATTCACCTTAATCCGACGCACGGTGTGACCGGTATGGCTAAAAGTGTCTGATATTAGTTTCAAATTGAGATAAACTTTAGAAAACAACACTACTGACATATAGAAAACTGAGAAAACACGTTCAGATTATTTTGATACTTTAGGAAAATTATCCACGAGTCATTTTTGATGTGTACGAATCGACCGCACCTCAATCCAATGCACAGTGTGACCAGTATTGCTAAAAGTGTCTGATATCAGTTTCAAATTGAGATAAACATTGGAAAACAACACTACTGACATACAGAATACCGAGCAAACACGTTTGGATTGTTTTGAAACTTGAAGACAACGATACACGAGTCATTTTTGACAAATATGAATCGACAGAACCTCAATATGACGCACGGTGTGACCGGTATGGCTAAAAGTGTCTGATATCAGTTTGAAAATGACATAAAATTAAGAAAACAACACTACTGACATAAGTTAAACCAAGAAAACACGTTCAGATTATTTTGATACTTTAGGAAAATGATCCACGAGTCATTTGTGACATGTATGAATCGACCGCACCTCAATCTGATGCACGGTGTGACCAGTATTGCTATAATTTTCTGATATCAATTTCAAATTGAGATAAACATTAGAAAAAACACTGCTGACATACGGAATACCAAGAAAATGCGTTAGGATTGTTTTTAAACTTTAGGACAATGATCCACGAGTCATTTGTGATGTGTAAGAATTTATCACACCTTAATCTGATGCACAGTGTGACCGGTATGGCTAAAAGTGTCTGATATCAGTTTCAAATTGAGATAAAATTTCGAAAACAACAATAATGACATACGGAATAATAATAAAATGCATTTATATTGTTTTTGAAACTTTATGAAAATGATCAATGAGTCATTTGTGACATGTACGAATTGACCACACCTCAATCCGATGCACGGTGTGACCGGTATGGCTAAAAGTGTCTGATATCAGTTTCAAATTAAGATAAACTTTGGAAAACAACACTAATGACATACGGAATACTGAGCAAACGCATTCGGACTATTTTGATACTTCAAGAAAATGATCCACGAGCCATTTGTGACGTGTAAAAATCGACCTCACCTCAATCCGATGCACGGTGTGACCGGTATGGCTAAAAGTGTCTAATATCAGTTTGAAAATGACATAAACTTTAGAAAACAACACTAATGACATATGGAAAACCGGGAAAATGCATTTGGATTGTTTTGATACTTCATGAAAACGATCCACGAGTCATTTGGGATGTGTACGAATTGACCGCACCTCAATCCAATGCACGGTGTGATCGGTATGGCTAAAAGTGTCTGATATCAGTTTCAAGTTGAGATAAACTTTGGAAAACAACACTACTAACATATATAAGACCAAGAAAACGCGTTCAAATTGTTTTGAAACTTGAAGAAAACGATCCACGAGTCATTTTTGACGTGTACGAATCGACCGCACCTCAATCCGATGCACGGTGTGACCGGTATGGCTAAAAGTGTCTGATATCAGTTTCAAATTGAGATAAACTATGGAAAACAACACTACAGACATACGGAATACTAAGAAAACGCATTCGGGTTGTTTTGAAACTTTAGGACAACGATCTATGAGTCATTTTTGACGTGTACGAATCGACCTCACCTTAATCCGACACACGGTGTGACCGGTATGGCTAAAAGTGTCTGATATCAGTTTCAAATTGAGATAAAATTTGGAAAACAACACTAATAACATACGGAATACTGAGCAAACGCGTTCAGATTGTTTTGATAGTTTAGTAAAACGATCCAAGAGTAACTTGTGACGTGTAAGAATCAACTGAACCTCAATCTGATGCACGGTGTGACCGGTATGGCTAAAAGTGTCTGATATCAGTTTGAAAATGACATAAACATTAGAAAAAAAACACTAGTGACATACGGAAAACCAAGCAAACGTGTTAGGATTGTTTTGATACTTTAGGACAATGATCTACGAGTCATTTGTGACATTTTTGAATCGACTGCACCTCAATCCGACGCATGATGTGACCGGTATGTCGAAAAGTGTCTGATATTAGTTTCAAATTGAGATAAACTTTGGAAAACAACACTACTGACAGACGTAACACCGAGAAAATGCATTCGGATTGTTTTGAAACTTGAAGAAAACGATCCATGAGTCATTTGTGACGTGTGAAAATTGACCACACCTCAATCCAATGCACGGTGTGACCGGTATGGCTAAAAGTATCTGATATCAGTTTCAAATTGAGATAAACTTTGGAAAAAACATTACTGACATACGGAATACCGAGTAATAGCGTTCAGATTGTTTTGAAACATTAGGACAATGATCCATGAGTCATTTGTGATGTGTACAAATCAACCGCACCTCAATCCGATGCACAGTGTTAGCGATAAATCTTTTCATTAGATAAAGAATCAGTATTTATTAAATTAGATAAATCCATCAAAAACATATTGATTTTACATTATTCCGTTTCATTGTAATGAAAATAAAAACATTTGAGTTTAAAATTTCATATTTTAGTTTCAAATTTACATATTAATGTATTCTTTCATATTACTATTTTAATTTCTTTCATTATTTCATTACGAACATAATATTTGTTTTCTTATATAGGTGAATTTTTTTCTTTGAGTTTGGATGCTTTGTTCGGCAATAAATACCATCGAGAGCGGATTACAGATATCAAAGGATGAAATGTGAATGTTTATAACTATTGTTGAATAATTGTCATTTCAACCATGTAAAACAATGTTTGAAATGTATACAGTAATGTTTTTTTTTTGTATTCATGATATTAAGTAAAGGTATATACCGTTTTAGGTCAAAATATTGTGTGCGGGTGCTATGGTGTGCAGGTGTGAATGTGCTACATTGTGCAGGTATTGTGCAAGTATTTTGGTGTGCAGGTTCTGTTTTTTTGGTGCAGGCGATGGTGTCTTTATCAGCACTTTTTTGAGCACTGATAAAGGACACCTTTAATAGTGCTAGAGGAGCGCTGATAAAGGGTATCCTTTATCAGCGCTTTTCTAGCGCTTTTAATGCCGGTTTTTAGCACTGATAAAGGGCCAAGTTGTAGTAGTGCTTTTTTGGGAAGACTGATTCTTATAATGGTGAGTTCATACCGTAAGGTATTTCCAAATTATTTTTCTAGTACACCACCATAGTGTGAGTTTGTGATTAATATTGACCTGCTTCATTGTATGATTCCCATTTCTATGTCGTCTTATATAATGGAACCTGCTAAGTTGGTGGAACATTAAGTCTAGCATGTATATATAGTGGCTAATGGATTTATTCGTCCTTACATGTCACCATGCAATTCACATATCCTATTTTATAATAAGGTATATGATAGTATCAGACTCCGTGTGGATTATCCGAAGTTAAATTAGGTGAATGTTGAGAATAGTTATCCTCTTCCCAGAATTGATGATCACTTTGACCCATATAGTGGGGGGATGATGATTTTAAATGAGTGTCCTTCGGTCAGGGTACCACCAGTTCAGAGTCCAGGAAGAGTATATACCTATGATGGTGTTTAGGAGTTTTTATGGGCATGTCAATTTTCTAGTTATTGCATTTGGTCACACTGACACTCATATGGTGTTTATCGATTCGATAAAGCAAATATTTTTTTACCATTTAGACACTTCTGTGTGTGTTCACAGATGATATTTTTGTGTAATCTAATTTATAAGAGTAGAATATAAACCATTTGTATATCAATATTTGAACATTTGAAGAACATTGTCTCTGTTGTAATATTTCCAAATGTAATTTTTGGATCCATGAAGAGAAATTTACTGGGTATTCGATATTTGATAGGTAAATCTCAGTGGATCCTAAGAAAATAAAAGATGTAATTTCCTGGAAAAATCCCATAAATGTTTTTTTGATATGGACCTTCTAGGGTTTTCCTAGTTAATTTTGATGATTTGTTTATCTTTTCTATCAGACTACATATTTGATGATATATTTAACTTATAAGTGTGTATAATATTAATGGAATGAAAAATCTCAAATATATTTTGAGTAATTGAAGTCATAGTTGACTTTAACAAAAAATTTGATTTTTTCTAGAACTTAGTTTAGTTTTGGATATTTTTTGTGATACTTTAATTATGGTTTTGGGTTGTGTATTAATTTAGGGGAAATATGTGGTGGCCTATTGACCTCATTAATCACAACCTAATGTGAATAACTACCCTACCAATGATCATGTTTTTTTATAAATTATTCATGAACTCAAAACACAATGTCATTATTTCGTTGAGGAGATATTTATAGTATATTCTAATCATAAAATCCCGACATATATTTTTACACAGAGGGATCTAAACATGAATCAAATACATTTGGAAGAGTATCTTTAAAAAATTTATTTTGATGTTATATACACTCTTATTAAAGGGAATTTTATTCCAATGCATTGAGTAGACATTTACCAACACAATCCATGGATGTGTCAGTTGAGGAGTGCTCTCTAATGAGTTTTCTGCTGATATGAGTATGGGAGTAGACGATATTGGTGGATATGGGTTCTTGTATTTTTTTAAAAATGATAAATTTTCTAGGAGAGTTAAACTAAAGAAGGTGATATATAATGAGTCCCAATTAGTTATTAAAAGATTTTATGGTGTGGAAACCTCAGGTGAGTGTTCTTGGTCTCTTAATGGAACGTTGTGCATCTATAATATTTTTTTATTTTGTTTTCAATGAGGTGAGAGTTGATGGACTGTGTATACTGGTCATTTTGTCTACATAACATTTCTAAACCATGGGGTATCATGACTAGATGCATCAGTATTGGTGAACATGGATGAGGAAATCAATTTTAGAGTTTTTATCATGGTGTCTCACTTGTATGAAAATTAAAGTGGAGTACTAGAGACCTGCTAGTTTGTTGTTTACTTTACCCATTCTGGTGTATAAGTGGGATGATATATCCATTGAATTCACCATTTTTTTCATATAATCCTATTTAGAAGAATGGTATTTGTGTGTTCACTGAACAAATTATAAAATTGAGGATATCATGAAAGTGTAATTGATTAGTGGCTTTCATGTTGGAGATATTTTAAAGAATTAATAGGGCTCCCTTTGTGGTTGTTTTTGATAGGGACCCAATGTTCATATCTAGGTTTTAAAAATTATTTTAGGAGGCAACATGTTCCTAGTTAAAATTGATCATGATTAAAAATCTTTAGAGGAAAGGATATATAGAGAGATACATCTATGTTCTTGAGGATATGCTTTGGGGTTATGTGTTTGATTTTCATGGATCATCAGAAAATAATTTCCCTATAATTGAATTTTCCTACAAAAATATTTATCAAGATTCAATAAAGGTGGTTCCCATTGAATCATTATTTAGTGACCATTTATATTTCCTTTATACTAGATATAGTTGGGTGAAAATTCGTTATTTCATCCAAGTCACATTCTTGAGATAAAAATGTGTTGTTGATCTGGAAGAGGTTGTTCAAATCACAGAATAATCAAAAATCTATTTCCAATCATCATCATCAGCCTCTAGAGTTTGAGTTTAGTGAATTTGTTTCTAAAAAAATTTCACCTTTCATGGGAGATCATCGAATTGGTAAGGAGGATAAGTTGGCACCAAGTTTTATTGGCCACTTTGAGATTGTGAAGTGGATAAAAATGTTGAATAATTTTTAGACAACCATATCATTTGAATATAATCTATGACATGTTTAATGTTTAAAAATTATGTAGGTAGCACTTGGATCCTTCCCATGTGATTGAATTATTGGATGTTGATCTGGTTCCAAATACCACTGTTGTTGAGAGACCGGTTCAAATTATGGATTGCCAGGATAAGGTACTAAATGGTCAAATTTTTCACTTGATCTAGGTATTGTTGATGGAATATGAGATATAAATGATATGTGGAAGTGGAAATAATTAGGAGGCTTCAGTTTACTTCACATTTTTAGTCTAGAATCTTTAACACTTTCGGGGGACAAAAAACTTGTTGGTGGGGTGGTGGTAACTTTTTGTTACTTTTGTTCCGGTATTTATTGACCCATTTGTTGTCCATACTATGGATAAGTATTGTATTTTGGTCATTTTTTAATGTTTTTGGAATATTTGGTGGCCCATGGGGATGTTCACAGTTGGCACAAAGTTAGGATGAACCATGTGGTTTGGACAAATAAATCACGTGACAAATATTATGCCACTTGAAGAGGGTGCACATTTTTATCCAATCATGCGACCAACTATTAAAAATAATGCACCCTTAGAAAGAGGGGGTGTGCATCAGTTTTTAATAGTTTAAAAACCATGCTTCTAAAATGTGAATCCCATATATAATCTTTGTGTTGGGAACAAAATTAAGGTACATGATTACTCCTAACTGTGCGACCTCTCTAGAAAACTGTTTGCGTGGATTTTGATACTTCATAATGATAATTAAAAATACCTTGAACCCATTTTTAACCTATAATGACCCCTTAGACTCATATTTTCTCAAACCAATCCTTCCATATTGGTATAGAGGCTTCTCTATTATGATTCTAGGCTAGCATCCTTCATTCTTAATGGATCAATTCAAGATATTTTGTGTTTTTTATTCAGGTTTTCATTTTATTCTTATATCCTCATTTGATCTATTTTACTATCATATTTTGGAACTTAAAGGGGATGATTATTCCCAATATAAGGGGATTTAAATATGATTGAGGTATTTATTGTGGATCTAGTATTGTGAATACACGATATGATATTCCCCAGACACCATTTTTGAAGGTTAATAGTTATACCTCTGTTCTTATGTAGGTGTTTTTATACAATGGTTTAATTCTATGAATTTATTATATTTATTTTAAAATACTATTTAGTAATTCATTTAATTTAATTTATTTGTGGTTTCAAGGTATTTCTTAGATGGAAACATTTTTTTATAGGGTGTTTTATTTAAAAAATATTTTTACACAAAAAGTGTTTGATTAAATTCTTGAATGGTGGTTTTGATTTAGTAGTGGGTTTTCTAACACCAAAGATAATTTTTCATAGAATTTAATATTTTTATTATAAATTTTTAGCAGGTTTTTGAAATGGATTTTAAAAAACATGTAATATTGGAAACCTTGGGTGAACCTAAAACTGACATGTTACTCGTAGTGTGTATAATTCCACTATTGGTTTTATGATTTCAAAAGAATGTGGTATAATCAATATAAGTTTATAACAAAATGTTCTTAGTATAGTAATATTCTATGTATATTACCTATTCCCATAGGTTGGGATATAATATAATATTATTTATCATTTATAGTTTTTTTTATCATAGGATGGAATTTTTCATGGATAGTTCCACACATGTTTTTAACATAAGGTTGGGTCTCATGGTGTCACATGATAGATTATTTCATGGATATGTGTTTACTTTATTAACTTATGGTGTTTTTATATGTATTTTTATTTTATCACTTATACTTTTCATATTCTTAGATTTTTTAATATGAAATTATTTTATGAAAACCAATGTAAATGATTTAAAAAAGGTTTGGATTTATGAAAATTATTTGTGAAACTATTTTTCTTATAAAATATATAATTGTTGTATTATATATATTAAACCTTATATATAACCATTAGTGGTATCCTACTTGTACTTTTTCTAACACCATAATTTTTCCTTTATGTGGTTGTAGATATGTTTTTGCAGGATCTAGGTAAAGGGAATAAAATACTATAGAATGTTGGCTTCTCTTTCTATCATTGCTTTGATACAAGATGGTTTTGAGGTCGCAATTGGTTACATGGAGACTTGTTGATCTTGCCTTGTAATAATTTTTAGTTTAAATAGTTTATAATGGGTTGAATAGTTCTTATGTGTATCTCTTTATTCTACATCATACTTTGTTTAATTATTTTATTTTGTTTTATATGAGAATTGTTTCCATTATCTTGTTGCACATCACAAAAAATTTGGGATGGCTCAGGTGGCTTGCCTAGTTGAATCATTTTTTATACACATTACATCTACCACATTTTTTAACTTCATAGGTTAGTAATTTATTGAGTAGTCATAATATTTAATAATCTCTAACCATCTTCTATGGTTCATATTCAACTCCTTGTATGTGAATAAATACTTTATTTTTTTTATCAATATATATATATTACATATTTATCCAAAAATACAAATCCTCATTATATTTAATGAAACAATTATCATATATAACTCCAAATCTTTATTTGGGTAATTTTTTCTCTCTAACCTTCAATTTATGTGATACATAATCTATGAATATGTCATTATGCATGGTAATATATTCTAATCCATTATTTGATGAACAAAATATAATAAAAACCCTTATCCTTTATAGGGTAATATAAGAATAGGTGCACTAACTAATATTCTTTTTAGTTCCTTAAATTTTTACTCACAGACATCTATTTAGAGGAACTTAGTTCCCTTCCTAATTAAATTTGTTAGTGGATTAGATGTTTGTGAGAAGTTATCCACAAACTATCGATAATATCTATCCAAAAAAAGAAAAATTAATATGTTATTTAATGTGGTTGTTCTTGTAAAACATTTAATAGATTTACCCTTTGAAGGATCCACCGATACACACTATCTTAAGATTACATGACCAATAAATAAAACCTTCCATAGCCCAAATTCAAATACTGTAATTCTTTCGTACATTTATTCCTTACTTAGGGTGTACCTCCCAATCTTTAATTACTCTTCATAATATTTTTTTCTCTTTGAATATATATTAATATCATCTATAAAGACTACCAAAAACTAAGTAATGTAGACTCTAAGGACAATATTCATTAAATCCATGAAGATAGTGGGTGTATTAGTAAGGCCAACTAACATCACTATATACTCAAAGTGTCTATAACTTGTATGGAATTTTGTATTGGGAAAATCCTCATTATTGACCCTCAAATTAAAATATATATAATTAAGTTCAATCCTATAGAATTATTTATCTCTATATAGTAAATCAAAAAAGTCATCAATATATGGTAGTGGATACTTTTTCTTGATTTTGACCTGGTTCAGTTCACAGTAACCAATTAAGAGTCACATTAATCGTTATTTATTAATAAAAAATATTATAGGTGCACCCCAAGGTGACACACATGGATTAATGAATCCAATTTCATGGTTCTCTTTGATTTTATTCTTTAATTCGTGCAACTTAATTGGGGATATTATGAAGGTATTATTTGAAATAAGTATGGAACTGGGCATTTGTTTTATTTAGAACTCAACATCATGTTTTTGAGGAAGTCTATGAAAATATTTTTGGAAGGACATCAAAAAACTCATGTATGATAAGAATTATAATAAATTTTGAGTTTCTCTTTAACCATTCGCGTAAAATCCCCTTTTGAATTGGAATCAAGACCCATACAATGGATGTTATTTCCATCAGAAGTTTATATTTTTCATCACACTAATATAAAATCATAGTTTGATTTTTAATATCTATCGTGACATCCCTTCTTTGGAAATTGATATGGAAAATATATAGATTTATCCAATCCATGACTAAGGTAACATAAAATTCCACCAGATAAAGAATAATGATATTTTTAGAAAATAAATTCCCACAAACATGAACTAGAGAATAATTATAGACTTGTGATGTGATCATTATACAATTAGTGGTTTCCACTAAAAATTGAACTTTGAATTATTGATGTGGTATTCAGACACCCTTAAAGAATTATTCATATTTAAAAGAGTTGGAAGATCCATAATAAAATGTGACATTAGTAGTTCTATAGTGGATCGTAAGGGCACATTTCACCATTTCATTATCATATCCCTTTTCTGAAATGGTGATCACATGTTATTTCCCTTTATCTATTGGCTTAAGAGGTTTTTGACATTTATCATCATCATTAACCTTATTTTATATGTATTTCTTATAAAAATTCTTATAATCTGTGAATTTAAAACACTAGAGGTTGGGTGGTTCATTAAAGAGATCTTTATCTACATTCACATCATTGGATAAATTATTCGATCACTTCATCATTCGATTTCTCGATAAACAACCTTACCACACTTAAAAAATTTACCAATGCCCATAAGAAAATTTTCTCTTCATCCTTTCTACATTTTTAGAATGAAGGAAATAAAATCTTCTTCTCTACATGGTTTTTACAGTTTCCTTTTAATTCTATATTCATTTCCTTATCAATACTATGATATTTATTGGTAAATACAATCTAAATTTTCACCTTGAGTGAACATCTAATAATTTCTTCATAGCTATTTAGGTCTCTTATGGATTACTCCTTTCATATATTTTTTTAATCTATCGAATAATCGATCAACTATACTTTCAGGATAGATGATATTTCTAGAAGTGTACCTCACCATTCTTGTAAATTTCAACTCATAGGTACCAACATATTTATTATCCATTTATTTTAACTCAAGTAATTCCTTATTTATTTTCATATAAAGAACATGAGGAAATCACTAATTAAAAAATAAGTTATTAATCTTATCCCATTACATGGAGTCAATTTATTCATATTGGCTCACATTCTTGAACAAAGTCCACTATTTATATGATTTTCCTTATAAATGATAGAAATGAAATATGGAATTTTCATACTCCAAACATTATATAATGGATAATTATCTTTTCATATGTAATGATCCATTACTCAGAAAATAATGGATAATTAGGACTACTAAAATAAGGTGATCATTTCTTTATAAAGTATTGAAAAATAATTTTTCCCTGATTTTATAATTTATAATTTAAACATGATTCATAGCTTGAGAATGTCATGCTAGCATAAAAACAAGATTTTTCATTCCATATCCCATAATTTTTTGTTGTACATGAGGATAATTAGTTCATTTTCTATTTCATTCAGTAATAAAATGATTCCATTGGGTTCTATCTAATGACTAAAACCAAAAATCATGTTGTGAGAAACAATAATCATATTGGGAAAACCACATAATCCTAAAAAATCAATTATATTATTTCTATATCATGATACCTTCTTTTCAATCAATGGATCCTTAGGCTTGACCAAGGTCATTCATGGTCGTTATTAAAATCCTTCTTGAAGGTTCATTAAGAGTTTGTGAATTTCCAAAGAACATCCTCTATGTGTTTCAAACTAGGTGTGTAATTATTCCCATTGTTGTGTACTAGGTAACACTTGAGTCAACCTTAATGTTCCTTTATCAAAGTTATTTCCCCTAGGTACATATATTATAAAACCACATCCACCTTTTCTAACCAAATTGTTATATAATGTCTTATAACCACTCACTCTACCCTTCACCAAAATTCTAGGATATTTTCTTATGCATAGACTTATCATATATGTTCTTCACTAAATTTTTATCATCATAGTTTCCAATGGTTAAATATACATTTCTATAATAATAACTATAACAAACCATAATTTTCATACTTATATATTACATGTTAATAGATTAATATTTTTTATATTACACAATGATCCATGCCAGAATCCCTTAGTTCTAGTTCCCCTAGAAAATTAGAAACACAAAAAACTAGCTCATAAGAGTTCTATTTTTTCTCCCACTTAATTCCTCATAACTATAACCCTTCTTAGACTTAACATACCGAATAACATTCTTCAAAACCCAAGAAAGAAAAAATAAGAAAGAGAGGGTGCAGATGCTTAGTAAGAGAAAACAAGGGATATATGTAAACATAACATGAGAATAATGGAATGAGAACAATATAATTAAATTTTAAAACCATACCCTACATATCGAAGATCATAATAATGAGTCATGAAATTAATATTGGCATTTCATAAGACATGAATCTTAAGTTAATTAGAGAACATTATCCACGAGATGATATCATTGTAATAATACATGTAATTGTGTCATACACATAAGCATATATGATTGTTTCCATAGTAGTCAAGGATCATCACCAAGGCTATCATAGTGGAATAGTTTCAATATGAATACCATTTTAGTAGTTAAGGTTTTATCTCAAGACTATCATAATGGACAAAGTCTGTTACTAAAATAGGTTTCCTTCTAATTGTAGTCATATTTTCCTCACAATATATCAATATTTACTTAACTGGTTTTAGAGAGATATAGGTTCCAAAGAAAAAATACTTACAATCATATATATTTATTCCCAAGGAACACTTCAAATTAATCATATTAGAACCCATGGGAAAATATGTTTTATAAATATTTTATCATATTAGAACCCATTAAAATAAATGGGCATCATGAAACATTTATCGAATCAAAAACTCTGAAAATAAATGGGTTTTATAAAATGTTCATCATATCAAAACCCATGGAAATGGGATTTATAAAAAAACCATATAGAGAAATAATAATGGAAATATCATTGGATCATGTCCCCTATAAATCCAAAGTTACTTCAATGCACTTCATATTATATTGAAAATGATATTGAAAGATCTCTTGGAACATTTCTAGCATAAAATAGACTTTCCACTTTGAAAAATACTTTTGGAAAATTTAATAAATTTCAAAATAATTTTCATTGAAAATAATATTGGAATCTTATAATGGGATATTTTATGATAATTTAAAACATTTCTTGAAAAACACCATTTTTCTTTGAAAATAACATTTTTAAAATTAAATTTTCACAACACATTGTGAAAATTCATTTATTTTAGAATAAAAATTTAATATTACAAAGGAACCTTGGAATTTAGTTTAAAATATTTCTTGAGTAAAAAACCTTTACCCATTAAAAATAATATTTTTAACACTAAATTTTCACACAAAAATGTGAAAATCCTTTTTTTATTAAAATATGAATTATATAAAAGAATCTTTAAAATAGTGAGTGTTCATAATAGTGGGAAATTATATTCATGTGGTAAAAATTAAAAAAAGATTACCTTTACATTTTTGTAAAATAAAAATTAGAGTTGTTTTGAAAAACATATGAAAATTCAATTTAAATAATTTTTTTTATATTCAAATAACTTAAAAAACGATAGTAAAAAATCACAGAATTACATTAAAACATTTTTAAAAACATTTTCAGAAAACATGAATATGGAAGAAAAATAATTTTTGATCGAAGAGAGAAATAATGTTTCTTTTCTTTGAATGAAATTATTTTTGAATATTCTATAAATAAATAGAGTTAAAATAAAGGAAAAATTTATTCTCAATTAACAACAAGAGAATAAGAAATTTTAGTAAATTCATGAGAAATAGATTATTGGATTTCATCATTGAATGAATAACCATATAAAATCCCGGTAAGTAATAAAATTGAAAAATAAAAACACTAACAATTTGGTAAAATTTCAATTATAAGACCCATTAAATAATAGTATTTAATTAAACCTATCCCATAAGCTTATACCCAAGTGGTATGTGATCCTACTTGACATCAAAGATACCCAGGTTCGATACTGGGTGGAGGTGAATTTTCAGGTCACTGTAGAAGCACTGTAGTATCACAACAGTATTTACTATTTGGTAATCAAGCAGCTAGAACTATTTTCCTAATTTGGGACTTTGAGACACTAATTTAGACCTATGGGTCTCAGGGCCTTTAGGTCATCAAAGGTATTCGGGCCTTAATGCCTTTGAGCCACAGAGACGATGAAGTAGCCCAGTTAACATAGATCATACCTTAAAAGAGGATTTGAGAAAAGTGTAGCAGTAACTATAGTAAAGCTAAATGGATTGGAAGAATGAGAGGGTTTGAAAACCACCATCAGGACCAGGAATCATGAAACTTTTCTCTGGGCAATGCTAGATGATTAGGAATTCAAGGTGGAGAGGTAGGTAATCAATGATGTAGAATTTAAGGAGGGGAAGTTCTTGTTAGTTGGGCCTATGGATCATTTATTGGGAATAATATTACTCTTGGCCTTTGGGTCATGTAATAGTATTTTGAGTCATGTTGGGCCTTGTGCCATGGGCCTACGGGTCATGTAAGGGTTCCCCTTCAACCCTTAAAAGGGGGATTATCCATAATAAAAAAAAGATGGCCTTCAGGCCATTTAGGATCAATAAAACTAAAATATCATGAGAATAATTAATTACATGATATTACATGTTAATTTGGATTTATATACACCTCATAAAATAATATAGGTTCATAACCTAATGTATTTCCCAAAGAAGTAAAATTAAGGAAAAAATACCTTACCTTGTGTATCAATTTTATTTATACACATTATAAAATAATGTATAATAAATATTTTTTTATTATAAATATATTAAGGACAATAATCATATGAATCACACCATATATGATTTATTTTGGACCTTTTATTTTCCATTTATTAACAATTCCTTGTTAAAATTGTATTTTGGGTAATAACTCATCTGTTTATATATGATTAGATTGGGTATTTTTATTCATATTACTTTGATCATGGTTAAATCATAACCAAAATTTTATAAATGATATAAAAATCATATAAACTCATTATATATATTTTTATATTTATCACTAAGAGTTAATGTCACGACCCACATTCACCAAAAGGAGGGAAGGGTCAGCAGATTTCCAGGCCTTTCCTTTTTTAAGTTGAAGGGGAGATAATGACCCCAGAAACCCACATTCAATAGGTCCTAGAGTGGAAACCAGCACCAAGGGTATAAAATCACACACTAAATGGAAGGAATTACCCTTTTTCTTTTAATAGGATTGTGAGATAAGATAGTAAATCCCACAACACCAAAACAGAAAGGGAAAATACAGATGAAAATAAACCATTTCCATATGCATGTTTAAAGGTAAAATATACAAGTCACAAAACTCCAAAGGCGAAAAGATACCAAGAAAACGGGAAAAAACAACAACAACTACCCCAAAGGTCCAAGTTATTACGGTCCCGCACGATCCCTGAAGTCCTCCTAGAAACCTGAAAGAAGTTTTATATACATAGGGTGAGCATACAAGTATACTCAGAAGGGAAAAACCAAAGACTCTCGTGAAAAAGTGGGGAGGCATACTAATGACCTGTAAGAAAAGAGATAACCAAGCACCTATCAAGGAAACTAACCACCCAAGACTCACTAAGTCACACTACCCAAATAACGCAAGTCAAGTAATGTATAGTAATATAACATCAAAGTTTAGGTACCCTGCGCCACTTTCCCACTGGTTATTGAAGACATCCTATGCATAGGATCAATCCTGCCATTCTCATCCTAGTCACACTTCCATACCCCGCCCACACACACCTGGGCCACAACCACACATACTACCCGCAAACACCTGGGCCACAACCACTATCCTGCCCGCAGACACCTGGGCCACGACTGTCACACGTAACCGCGCCTGCAAAAACCTAGACCAGAACAACCACTACCACGCCCATAGACAACTGGGCTAGAATAACTACTGCCATGCCCAAAGACACCTGGGCCTCATCCCGAAGATACTTGGGAAACCACCTACCCGCACACACCTGGGTCAACCACCACACTACCCTGCCCCAAGATTCTTGGGCTAATAATAGACTTCAGGCCATCACAGCCTGCTCATAGAGTCTTGGGATATTCAGGAAAGGGAGCAGAAAAGGAGCTAATAACCAGCCATTCATAGGAGTGTTGGAAAAAACACCCTCCCCCATAAAGTGGGGGTGTTCGGCACTAAGTCCTCAACTTGCGTGGGGTGTGAATAAGAAGCACAGAAACTACAAGTATATGTATAGGTAAAAAGCACTCACCCAATCAAGGTTTTTCTTCATCCAGCCTAAAGAACACTATCCCTACTATTCATTCGTAAGAAAATAGAACATCACCCTTGCCCAAGTCACAACTCACATGAAACCAAATCCCCATTTGTCCCATCCTTTCTTTCATGTTCAGTAATAATGTTTAAATAAGTTTCTGCACTATTGGGAAACTAACAACATAATTAGAAGCCAAGGAAAAAGTACACCCAAAAACAATTTAAACATTCACATACGATTCTCTTGTAAAAACACATCAATCGAGACCCCTCCAAGTATTGGAACCAAGTCAGGTCAAAGTGAGACAGTCCCAAGTTCCTAGAACTATGAATAAGAAGGTTTCACAAAATAAGAGGATCCCACCACAATTTTTTATACAAACCTAGGATCCCATCCTCACCCACATCGCCCCAACAATATAAGCCCCTATCCAACCATGGAGAAAACAACCAAACTAATACCACCAATAGAAGGAAGACTCTATAGGTATTTTCAGATTTAAAATATTTAACACACTCCATGATTTCAATTCCACTGGGCTTAAACTTGGGTTATCATAGAAAAGGAGTTGATCCTGGTGCTTCAAATTTATTTAGCCGAATATATGTAATTAACCTATTTCCTTTACACAGAAAAAGGATCACAACCAAAATACAATCCATTTAAACATCACAAGGGGTAAGTTTTTGTTAGTGAACAGAGAAAGACCACCAAAAACCATGATTTTCAGTAGGCATAAGCCCGCATAATTCAGGAATCATTGATCATGAAAGAGGAGAAAAACAGATCATCATCATCGATCACACCCCTCCCCTTCATTCATTAAAATCCATTTATTATATTCATTAAAGTTTGGTTCGTCCAATTCTACAGATGTAGTAGAGTACCCAACCCTCAAGATACATAGATAGGAGAGAAGAAGGTGAAACCCCTACCTGATGGATCAAGGATCGATGTTAAGTCCTCAAGTGGAAACAAGAAAAAATGAGCAACATGGGTACGACTCGTCGAAAGGAAGGGTACTTAGAGAAAGATGATCGAGAAAAGAAACCTAGGGAGAAGCCTTTGGTTATAAAGGATGAGATACAGCATTCCCGGGATGGTTAAAAAAACTAGAAACCACATAAGAAGCGGGATCGTGGGTTGACTGCGTGGTTGAGACACCCCACACGCTACGTAAAGGTCCCCGCCTTTTGGGGAGATTTAAACCGATGTACACCTCATGGTTTTTTCATTTAATGGGTACCTCACGAATAATTTAATTTAAATGGGCATTAATGGGCTTTAGAACAGGCATAAAGGGGTCAAAACATGGTTTAAAAACCAATTAGCGCAAAAAGGAGGCGCTACTGGAAAACCCATGGGGGTAGCAGAGAGTTACCGATAGCTGAGAGCTACCGGTATCCTAGAGGTACCAGTAGCCTAGAGATACCGGTAGCCGAAAGCTACAGGTAGCCGAGAGCCACCGGTACCCCAAGGTCACCAGTTGGCTAGGTCTACCGGTAGGCCGAGGCTACCACTAGGAGTCACCGAGAAGCTGGGATGGCCTTCCAGACCACCCAGAACTCCTCAACATCATATTTTTACAAGTAATGGACCCCAAAACTGGGGCCATTACAGTTAAATATAAACGATTAAATACATTGTTCGTGGAGATGGTATGCTGCATGTATGTGTGAATTCTGTTTGAATTTTCATGATGGATGTAATGAAGGAAATTAAAATATTATATTACCTTTAAAGAATAATTTTTATGTGATATATATAACATAATCTCATTATCTTTATCTTTATATCCTTTTATGTATTATATAAGTGAAAAACATATCACATCACTTCGTGAGGCGGTATTCCGCCATACACAGAAGTGAAATTTTCTTATCCCCTTGTAATGTAAAGTAAAATGGAATATGGGAAAATATGATTCAATAAGTATAATAATGTTAAAAATATTATATAAATAATTTTTATCCATAATTAGAAAAATCCACTATATGTGGTGATGGAAAATGAGTTACATTAGTTCATGAGGCGGTAGACCTCCGTACACATGATTGAAAATTTCAATTCTTATTTGATGGAATAAGAGATGGAAATAGGTTATGAAATTATCATAATAACATATCAATATATTGGATATAATTCTATTATTATATTCTCATATTTTAATATTACTTAAATAAGGTGTAAGAATAACTAAAAAAATGACACATAGTTAAGAGTTATAACTCTTCTTCGAAGAGCCTCTTTAGGTTTATACCAAAATACTAAATAGAATGATTTAAAAAAAATATGGGAACTATTATTAGTGAATGAAATTAAATATTGTTAATGGGTATTTATTGGTTTATTTTTTTAATTTTTTTAGAGGATATCATAGGATATGACCTTTTATAAGTGGGGAATGGAACCCACAAAAAACTACTTGAAAATTTCCCAAAAATAATCCAAAATGGAAAAGTCATTCACAATAAAAAACATCAAAATTACCTTTTATTATAAATTCATAATTATAATATTGAAATAGAGCCATAATATATGACTTTGACAAGTTTTTTTTGCAATCTTACACTTATATTTTTAGTTAACCCACTAATAAACTCGTGTTAACTTTTTCCACAACAATTAATTTTTACTATTTTAAAAATTTATACTGACAAAAAACTGGGTTCAAATTATTATAAAATATTCATTATGATGATTAAAAATATGGAATAAAATTTTCTAAGTTCAATTCATTGAATTTCAATGATTAAATTTATAAGTAAAACCCCTAATGTGACGAAAATATAGTTTCCCTAGAAAAATATGGAAAATGTTTAAAACGTTTTAAATCCAAAATCAAATTGAAATTGATTCCAATAACCTAAATTGTATTATTAAAAATATATTTAAAATAATCATTTTAAAAATAAAAGTTATCTTGTAATGTTTTTGAAGGAAAATGATGTTTTTTAGTAAAACCCAATATTTTTACAATTCATCAAAAAATTAATCTTAAAAAAAACAAAAAAAAACATCAACCTAAGATAATTTTTACATGTTGACTAAAAAATAATTTAATTTTTTAAAAATAAAATCTCAAATTTTAGTAAATTAATTTTAATATTTATTCAAAAAAACATTAAAAATCATTTTTTAAGAAAAATGTATTATTAAATCATATAACGTAATTAACAAAAAGTAGGTACTTATTTTTAAATTTATTTACTTTATATAAGAACGTAGTATTTGTTTTTTTAATATGATTACTCTTATTCAAACCACAAGTTCTAATAGATTAGTTATAATAGTCGATTTTATATAATAATATTAAATGTATATCATGATTAGTTAAAAATCACTATTTTGGGTATCAAAAGATATCAAAGAAATATAATTTATTAGAAAAATATTTAATAAAATATAAGGGTGTTATATGTACACCTATTATACTACCAAAATTATCCTATGATTTTTCATCCCAAAATATTATGTTGTGAATACCCATACTCATTTTTAATCAAAGGAAGTCACCTAGATGTACCAATCCATAATTCATGGAGGAATTCAATGTATGTAACCCAAACTAATTAATCTTGTAATTAAAAGTGATGAAAGACATTATTATAATGTATGATCTCTGTTGAACACAAATCAATGTACATAATATGAATATGATAGGTGGGAGAAGAATAATGTAACCCTATAATGCATTGGAAATTATTTTTATCTCCTGAGATATGATTTATAGTGCATAAGAGTTTAGCCAAATGAAATTGTTTTGATTTCTAAAACGTTATCCCTAATTTAGGATTATAATGTCATGTTTTGTAATGCCCCGTTCCTATAACAACATAATGTTATCATCTTAAATAATAATTTAATGTTTAATATTATAATTCTCACCCTTCTATGTCATTATGTTATGCCACTTGAATCACATGTACTTCTTTTCTGTGTGATATAATATCAATATTTTCTTATCGAGACATGTAGCTCACCCCTTTTTGATCTGCTCCCTAGGTTATCTCATTTAGTATTAGAAGTTAGTTGGAATATAAGGGCATGCTATTGTGTTTTAAATAATGTCCTTGTATCTGTATTTCATGATATATATATATATATAAAGGCACTAAACCATTAAATATTTTTGGATTGTATTATTTGTATCATTTGTTATTAAATCATGTAATAAAGTGTATAAAAAATATGGGTTTTCATATATTAGGATTAATATTAAGTTTAAACCCCTATGAATATCAATTAATTTACAAAATTATATGTGATATACATTAATGTGTTAGTCCAGTTAATATATCTACAATTATTATTTAATGAGTATAGAATATATCAAATGAAAGAGTTTACTCATGTTAATCTTACTATATCATCATAAACCATAATACTCCATGATGATAATTGATTAAGGATAAATTAATATTATAACTATGTGGATTTTATCATTTGACTATTCATGTAATACATATAACACATATTAATTTAATGATAAATGGGGATTTCCATTATTATAAAACCATGATAAAATCCAATTGGAAAAAATCATTATATCTAGTCTCTTATGTTTCTAATACCTAAATACCTAACATAACACTCATAATTTTTTCTATATTAATTTTTTTTCTAATAGATCAACTGCATTATCATGAATATCGGCCCAATAGATATTTATATCACCCCTATAAATGATATCTCAAATGATATGGTATTTTAAAAGGAGGTGTTTGGTCCTTTGGTGTGACTGGGTTTCCATACAATGGAAAATAACTCTATTTGTTATCGTAGTAAATTTCAATTTATTCTCTAATTTCAAGAACCATCTTATGTTTAGTAATGAGATTATTGATCTAACAAAAATCATTTTCAACATCTTATATAGTAATATACTCTCTTTTTGTAGATTCTCCCACCATCTCTTATTTTGAACTCTTACAATTGATAGTTCCATCATTTTGAAAAACATAAAACTATATTAATATTTCATATCAAAATTTTCATTTTGTAAATGTGAATCTGTATAACCCTTTATAACTATATTATCCTCACCTATAATGAATAAACACATATCTTTACATATTCTTAAGTACTTATAGATGTTCTTGAAAATAATATAATTAATCTCACTCAAATTTTTTAAGTATCTAATTTCTATGTCAAAAGAATAAGAGGCTTTGGATTGAGTACATAACATGGTATATATGATCGATACTATGAGTTGTCTCTCAATGCTGCATTAGTCAGTTACCTATATTATTTGTGATGTTTGGAGGTTTTTTAGCCATGATTAAATGATCTAACATATTCTGATAGAAGGTAACAGGTATAAGTGTTGTTTAGAAGTGTAGAGTGAAGGATCCTTTATCCTCAATATTTATTATTCTATTGGTTAATACCCCCTCAATTGTAAAAAAATTGTGCTCAATGATTCTCCTGGCCTCCACCACCTTAAAAGATTTCCAACAAGTATATGAATTCTTTTATCACTATTTAATTATTTAAATATTCATATTTCCTACATAAAATCTCTGTATAAGTAATATTATCCCTCATCTCAAACTATTAATAATGTTATTGAATCTTACTAAGATTTATTTCATGCAACACTTATAAATGCCCCTCTATGGAGTTATCAATGAAAAATAAATTCGGTAATTTAATTAATATTTATTTAGACATAGTTTAAGAAGAATCATCAATAAATATATATAAATATTTATACCCACTATGTTTTCTACTTATCCCGTGACTTTTACCAATAAGAATATTCCTAACTACACATTTACAAAATATAGTGTTAAGATATCATTTTTAATTAGTAGAATTCCATCCAAATACAATATCTGATGTACCAAAACACACTAATTAAATAACTTTTATGAAAAATAATAATTGAAATTATCAATGAAATGAAACTATTTAATTGAATCATATAACCAAATTTCCTACCTATGAGAATATTACATCAATCCAGAAATGGACCTCTATAATTTTTAACCCCTAGAAGACTCATTTAGAACTCATAAACCATTATGATATATGATATATAATCCCGTAACTAAATTTTTTATTAAGTTGTTTTTAACAGCCATTTGATTTATCTCATAATCATAAAGATCTATTTTAGAAAGAAATAAATTTATAGGATTTTTCATCTCAGATGAGGAAAAATAACTTCATAGTTAATACCAATATTTTTTTATATTCCATTTCCAATATTAATGATTTATAAGTACAAAATCAACCATCCACATATATTTTATTATTGAGAATCCACTCTCACCATATGGTATTCATAAATCTATTTGTATATACTAAGTTCTATACCTTGTTAGTGTACATGGAATAAATCCCAAATTTTACAAATCTCAACCATTTCTCAAAATAAGAACTATTAACGGACTCTCAGTAGGTAATAGTTTCATAATCAATAAACATTAAATCAAAAAAAATTCTATAATAAATTCATAAATATTAGGCTCTAATTTTTTTTAGTAATTCCATGTTGTTATTATGTTATTTTAGTAAGTTATTCTTTTAAAAGTCATCATAAAATTAGATAAACATCCATCTGAAGAACACTTCATATTTTTCATTTTTATACTTCCCAAAGTGTAACTTTCCTCCCAATAACTCCTCTATTGATGGTTTTATTCTTATTAGAACACTTTATCATTCCATAAAAACATTGTTTTCATTAATATTATAGTAATAATATAAAATTGATTCTTTAGGATAACCAATAAATAAGAATTTATCTTATCTATGTTCATCTTATTTGAAAGATAAATGTCATAATTATTCCTCAAAACCCAAAATCCTTATAAAATATATATTATGAAGGTTCCCACTATAGATATCCTATAGTGTATTTAAGACTATTTTGGATGAAAATTCATTAGGTAGGGATGAAATTTATTCTATATAATATCCATGAAATGATATATATAGGTCACACTAACTCATCATCGATCAAACCATACCCAATAAGGTATTATTTCATTCTTAGGTGCACCATTACACTATAGTGTTATTTTATGACCGAGTTGTGTAACAATTACACAATCTTCTAGATTATCAATAAATTATTATCTCATGTATTGACCACCATGATCTAATCTCACAATCTTAACACTTTTACCCCGTTGGTTTTGTAAATCATTATAAAAATCTATTAAATTATTAAATATTTAAAACATTTTTATCATAATAAAAAAATAAACATATTAACTAAAATTATCAAAATGTGTTATGAATCATTTATACATAATTTTTTTTGAGTTCTCATTGGTCCATATATATCACTACATATAAGATCAAATAGTCCACTAACACTATGACCTTTTCCACCTAAAATTGATATGGCCATTTTTTCCAATAAACAATATTCACCTCATTCAAATGATTCTCCACAAAATGAGTCCAATAATCCCTATCTATAGAGTATTTAGAATTATTTCTCAAATATATTTTTGAGGTGACAATTCCAAAGATAAGTGGTGTAAAAATCAACCTCGAAATTCTTATTTTGAATGATGAATATATGATTTTTTACATCATTAATGTATAAACCATTCATGATATTCCAAATTATATATAATATTCCATTCATATATATAATTATAAAAAATATTTCTCTATAAAATGAAGGAAAACCCTTATTATTCAAACAAGTTATAGAGATAAAAGTTCCATTTATGACTGGAACATATTAGTAGTTTTCTAATTATATAACTAATCTTTTGGGTATACATAGATAATAAGTTACAAACTTCAACGTAGAAAATATTTCACTATTACTAAGACATAGATCTACTTTACATTTCATCAATTCTCAACTATTTCAATGTCTATATTTATCATCATAAATGCGTGATACACACATAGAACCTAATACCCCTATGTTATAATTAATTAAATTTAATTCTATAACATTCAATTCCATATTCTCATAATTCTTATTTTTTAGAACACATAAAAACCTTATATATTATTCTAGAATTATATTATAGGTTATGCATAAAGGGATATAAAAATGGAAGTCATGATAAATGCTATAATCTACATCAAAGACATATCTACATGTGAGTATAATGTTTTATATTTTTTGATTGATTACCTTTAATGAATACACTAACAGAAAAAATTGAAACCCCATATATTTTTAACATTATTGAGTAATTATATTTATTTGACAATGTAATGAGACTATATTGGAATTCATCTGAAAAATTAACTATTTAGGTGAGTCATCATTATAATCATATCATATATGATTCTTGGATGGTTGAGTGGACAACCATTTATCGAGAATATAATGTATGTGAAAAATAAAACCTATTTCATTGGTATAATCTATCTTTATGCCTCCCTAATCAGTGTTATCCATAGCATATAGTGTTATTTGGTTACATAACTATTTGGGATACCCATTTCCACCATGACTTACACTAGATAGTCTATGGAAACCCATCATTATAATAAAATTTCCGTGTTGGCTGATCACATTCCTACACGTGTTTACCTTGTATTGAATATGAAACATAGTATTTTGGGAGATTTATAAGTATAATAACATTAATACATGTAATATTTAAATTAAATTAATACCTATTATATGGAATGAAATATTTACTATCATATATTTTATTCCAACAAATATGCATGTTTATAATTACTTTTGGAATCCCCATTCCTTCTACCAATAAATATGTTCAAACTGTATTAATATATAACTCTTTACTCAACTCATATTTTATGTTACTAATCTAAAAAAAAGAATCAAAATATATCTAGACATATCTAAATGCAAACCATGAAAAATTTGATGACCAAATAACATCATACATATTTACTACATCATTTTACATGATTATTCATTTCATCGCAAACAATAAAATATCACCCCTCCAAAACATATAGATTTAGTGTATTTAGAGACTAGGTACATAATATACATATATATATTATAATTATTATTCAATATATCCCACAATATTCTTAATACATGATACCCTTATATACATATCATATATATGATAATATTAATCATAACATGGGTAATGGAAATATAAGAAAGTGTGAGCTCAGATGTGTAGTAAGGGGTTATTATAATAGACGTCAATATAATATTTATGTGATAATGAGCTGAGTATATGGGTATGAGAAATTAATCAAGGTGAATAAAAATAAAATAAGATAATCATACCTAATAAAAAATATATAAAAAAAAACTCATAAAAAAGTATTTTAGCATTACATAAGACCTAAGAGAGTGGAAACATGAGTCTATAATAATGATTCACGAGAATATAACATAGGTATGTTGTATAACATAAACTTATAGAGAAAACATTGGCTGATATACCATAAAATATTTCAAGGCTAATATAATATCATAGTTACTTATAAAATAATTTCTTTTCTTTGGGAATTAATGAGTGAAATTCGTTATAAATATATAATGAAATAAGTGGTATTTATAGAAATTAAAAAATTTATACTAATGTAATAGTAACTTAACCATAGGAAAAATAATCTGGTCAATAGAACTGTAACCTCACATATGAATTTATAAATAAAATTCATGTATCTTAAAAGTAAAAATAAGATATATTTATATCATGGAATAAGTAAGAAGATATTTTGAAAGTAATAAATTAATTAATGGTATTTTTGTGAAACATAAATGTTTATTTATAATTTTATAAATAATACAATGATTTGAAATAAAATATATGTTCATAAAATAGATTCATAAATTAATATCTTTCTCTCTTATGATTATAAGATAATTTTATGTGACCTTAATTAATTTTTCAAAGTGTTAAAAAATTTGTTTTATTTTTAAAATTTGTATTTTTGGAATAAATTTTTATTTTAGTTAAAAATTAAATTTATCATATTTAGAAAATAATTTTCTTAAAATTTAGTTCATTTTTGAATTCTATTGACTGGAAAATGGTTAGTTTAATTTTTTTGGTAATTTTTTTTGAAATAGTTGAATTTTTGGTGAATAGTAAAATATGATAATTTATAAGAAATACTAAAAACATGAATTATTTATTAATAAATAATTTATGGGTGATTTAAGCCCATAATATCAAATAAACCATCATTATTTTAATATATTTAGTGATAATTATCAAAATATTTGTATTCCTGAGCCAAAATAACAAACTAATGAATATAATAATGAGAAAACACCCCTCTCCTCCAATATAAATACCATCCCTAACCACCTATTCTCTTCACACCTCAAATAACTTTATCTTGTTTAATTTATACCCAATTCCATTTCAAAGAATTTTCTCCACCTCTAATACCTTCTAGTATCTCCAAAAGGCCCAAAACCAAGTACCCTAAGGATATTTTCAAGGAAGATAATTCAAGAGGTAAAATATTCTATCATTTTATTTTCAATTATTTTTCTTTTCTGGAACTACCTTTACCTACCCTTATCCAAGTGGTATGAAAACTCTATTATATTATATATACTACAATGTTATAATGTTTCTAGAAAAAAATTTCATCAAAATTCTTCTCCTCTCTCTTTTATTATAAAAATGAGAAAATCGTATGTGCCGTGTTGACTTACCACCATCATGGACGATACAATTTAATGTTTCATTAGAACCTTCAAGGATTATAATAAAACTATTATTATGGAAAAATAATATTTTATTATACATATTGTAAGTTATTTGATGTTCTGGAACCAATATATAAACATGATGTTGAATAAAATGATATAAGTTCGCGATGATCATAAAAACTGCAAAAATAAATTAAATCATTATCATTAATGTTTTATCTAATGAATCCTAATAATATTAGAATAAAAAATGATATATGAAATATTTTAAAATTATAGAAACATATTAACACTATTTCATTCAACTTTTGGATTTTTTTCTTCCACTCAATAAGATAATCCATGTGAACCAACAATGGAAACTATGAAATAAATATACACAAAACAAAGAAAATAACAAAATATTTTTAATAAATGGGTGGAAATATGTTATGATAATTTCACATAATTAATAATAAATATTAATATGGACTTTTTATATATTAATAACACTCTATAAATCATTATACCAAAGTTTTAAACATGTTTTTAGAAAGATGAACTCAAGGTAAGGGAATTCTTAACCCAATTTACATTCTTTGAGTTAACCGTCTACTTAATAGATTAAGTGGTTATATGGTTATTTTTGAAATGGATTTTGTTTATATTATGTAGTATTATGTGATTTAAATTTTTTACACATATTTCATTTTTTTATTAAGTATCAATTCAATTATATGATATTGGTAAGGGACATTTCTTCAAAAATCATTTATTGAATTTCTTGTTTTTTTAAAAGAATGTTTTTAGGGAATTATTATTATTTTATGATTATGTTATTGTTATTGAGAATTTTTTCTGATTAAGGGAGGTAAAAATATCTCCATAAAATTCATTGGGTATATTTATGTTTAAGTGTGACCATATGGTTACTCAAAGTGTAATAGTGATGGTTACACTATAATGTAGCTATGAGAGTTAAATAATAAGTTAGTTGTTAGGGTTACATTGTAAAGTATCCCTAAGGGTTCGAAATTATATGGTAGTTGCGAGGGTTATAAACTCAATTATTTAATTACACATGTTACCTTTATTGTATTATTTATGGTTTTTGTGTTTTATATAAATCTCACGTTCTCACAAAGTAAATATATGGTACTTACTGGGTTAGAAGAATGTCTCTATGAAAATGATTTCATGTGATTATAATTATTAATGTACTAATGGGTTCTATCTTTATTTTTATGTCCCTTAATAGTTTTTTTGTGCTCATACCATTTTTTTTAAAAAAATTATTGGTTTTAAGGATGGGTTAATAGAATCTAGAATCCAAGATGGATGTTGTGATGAATTTTTATGAAAAGATTTCCTTCCATTATTAAAAACAATTGTTTTATAGAGGAACTGGATATTGTTTTAGTAGTTCACAATTTGTATTAGTGTGGGTTGATATGTATTAAATATTTTCTAACATTATAGAAATCTAAACACAAAAGATATTTTGGAATGTAATGAAGTCAATTCTATGTGAATTTATTGGATTATGTAATGTTTAAAGTTGTGTCCTTATAGTTGGTATCAAATCACAATTTAGATAACTTTAGGGGTTTGGATGATATTAATAGAATTCCATAAATGATTTACACCTTATTTTTATATTGAAATGATATATAATTGGAATATTACTATGTTTATTCATCTGATATATATATGTTTAGAATGGTTTTCCACAGAATAAAAAGGTTAACTGAAGTTGGAAGGCACTGAGAGGATGATATCTTTCAAAATCTGCAACCCAAAATGGAGTGAATTAGAACTGAAATGTTCTTGATAGTAATGGATCAGGTGAAAAAGGCTATAAAAAGTGATGGAATCCATAAAAGAGAAGAACCAGAGCTACAACAATGAAACATGAAGATTGTGGAACATTTAATGAGGCAACACCCTCTTAATTTTAGTGGATCTTCTAAGCTAGTGATAACTGGATGATGGATTAAATCCATTGAGAAGTTATTTGATATTATGGGGTGTTTAGATAATCATAATTTTAGTCTTCCCATTTATTTTTTTGAAGGTGAAACTGACCAGTGGTGGTAAAAAATCAAGAATATAATGTATTGGGAGGATATTGATGCCTTGGAATGGAATGAATTTAAAAATATTTTCCTTGAAAATTATTTTCCAAATGTTGTTTAAATTAGGATGTAAAATAAATTCCTTTAATTGAAATAAAATGACGAGGATTCAATGGCTGTTTATAATGTAAACTTCACCCAATTGTCAAGGTATGCTCCAAATCTTATTTGGGTTATTGATAGAAAAATCAATCATTTTAAGATAGGATTGAAGAAAAAATACATAAGGGGTTGACCTACTAGGAATAAAATGGTTATGATAAAATGGTACAATGTGATGAGAAGGTAGAAATGGAGTTTGATTATGATCACGTGTACATTTAAAACAAGAAGAAGAAGCGGTCCTGATGGAAAGTGATGGGTAAGAATCGATTAAAGAAATCTGAAGGTAAGAAAGTACAATTTCTAGTTTGTGAAAAGTGTGTTCCGAATCACCTTTTGGAATTCCTTAAAAAATCAGGGAAGTATTTTTGATGTGTTATGTTTGGACATATCACTCAATATTGTAATGAAAATGATCTTAAAATTAATTCTGATAAGAAAACTATAAAGTGTTTTAGATGTAGTGAGATGGGTCATTATGCAAATACATACCCAAAGAAAGATATGAATGATGGAAAAAGTAAGATTATAAAAAATAAAGGTAAAGTGAGATTGTTTATGACTACATCCGTAGATTCTAGGATATCAAATGTCGTGGTATCTAGTACTTTGTTTTTTGACTCATATTTTTTTAATGCCTTATTTGATACAGGGTCCACAAATTCATTTATTTCTAATATATTTTTAGGTAAATTGTAAATTTTACCTCAATAAATGAGACAATCACATATTGTAAAAACATTATGGGAAAATATTATAGAAAAAAGGCATTATATGAATCTTTATATTTTTGTCTATTGAGATATATTACATTTAGAACATGTTTTTTTATTTTTATATTTTATGTTATTATAGGTATGGATTGGAATTTTTTTATCATGTAAAGATTGATTCTAGATATAGATAATGTTTTTTTAGAAAGAGTTTCAATTTATACACAATAACGAACTGAAAATATTGATAACATATAAGAAAGCTAAGAAATTGTTTAAAGATGGAGATGAAATAAATCGTGTTCATATTTTTAAAAATAAGAGAACTATTCAAAATAATGATTTTCCAGTGGTAAATGAATACCTAGATGTTTTCCTAATGACTTTCCCAATGTTATACATGATTGGGAAGTTGAATGTACTATTGAGTTGGTTTCTGGTTCTTAGCCAATTTCAATACCCCCTAATCGAATGGCTCATGTGGAACTTCATGAATTGAAAATTTAGTTACATGAGTTCCTTGATGAAGGATTCATTCTTCCTATAACTTGACCATGGAGTGCTCTTATTTTTTGTTAATAAGAATGGTTTTTTCATGAGACAGTGCATTGATTATAGATATTTGAATAACATTACAGTTAAGATTAAATATCTATTGCCTCATATTAATGAATTGTTTGATCAGATCCATGGCGCATAGAATTTTTCCAAGATTGACTTTAGTTCCAGGTACCATATGCTGAAGGTGAAAAAAGAATAACATCCCAAAAACAACTTTTCCTACTATATATAGGAATTGTGAGTTTATTATTAATATATTCGGTTTAAAAAATTATACTTCTTTATTCATGTTTGAACCAACACTATTCACTACAAATAATAGAGTTTGTTTTTTTGTCAATATGCACATGCATGATTAGGGAGGCTGCAAGGAATGAGGTCATATGTTTGAGGCTGAGAGTAGAATTAAAGGTGGAGTAGTTTCCTAGTGTTTGAAAATTTTTTGGGGCCTCATAAATTAAGAGTTTGGTAAAGGTTTTCAGAAACGGTATGTGGTTAAGGTCAGTGGTACGCAGTGAAGGTGCATGGTATGCGGTGATGATGCACAGTACGTGGTGTAGGCGTGCGGTATGTGGAATGGTGCACACAACCAAAAATAGTTCATAGAGATGGTACAAAGTGAATTAGTGTGGTGTGTGGGATGCAGCCGAATACAATTCATAACGATAGTACGTGGTGAAGAAATGCAGTAAGCGGAATGGTGATGTTTGGCAGGAATATTGAAGTTCTATAAATAATAGTGGTATATGGTGTAGGCTAACAGTATGCAGATGAAGTTAAGTATAGTGAAGATTGTCCCACACAGAAAATTTGGGTAAATCATATTACCGATATTTTCGGCGTTATGTGACTATTTAAAGAACAATAATCCCCTTTCTAAAATGATGATTTTGGAGATTAAAATTTTGGGAAGCAATTTTGTGATGTATGAAGTGGTATGCAGTGGAGAAGATGGTACATAGAGAGAATACTCTACATAATGGGAACTATATGTGGAAGAGAGTGGGGTTTGTGCAGGTAGCTCCCGTAGTATGCGGTGGAGCAAGGTAGTATGCAGAGAAGGACAATATGCGGAGGAGTGGATAAGTACGTGGAGCAGTGTAGTACGATGAGAAAGGAACATCGTGGAGGAGTTGGACAGTACGAGGAGGAGTTGGATGGTATGTGAAAATAACAGTGGTATGCAGAAACAACAGCAGTACACGAAACACCCAAGGAAGCCTAAAAATTGACCAAATCATTTTTCAAAATTAATTTCTATAACATATTAATGTATGAGAAAATAAATTACATATGTGGGTGATTTAGGGACTTCAACAGAGCAACCATTTACAGTTGTGGATGCAAGATTTGATGCTAAACCATTGAAGAAAACTTAAAGTTCTTAAACTAAGTGAAGATTCATCCAATGTAGTGGGCAAAGAGGAGTCAGTGGAAGTGGTCCGAGGGACACAGTGTGCTATCCCTAAAACCTTGTAAAGGCAGTACGCATGTCATAGAGTGACTGTGCTAAAGACTTAAAATCCTCAACTTGTGATGATTAGTTATTTTTGTGTGACTGACACACATTTGGTGTATGCTACTTGTACATAACCCATAATGGTGAACTAAGTAAATTTTTTGTGTCATTTAATTACATGTGATTGTTTATTTTTTGCACTTAACCTTCAGACAACTTTAGCAGGTTTTTACTAACTTGAGAACAAGATACATCATTTTAAAAGAAAATATTGACACCTTGATTCACCCATCCCCTCTCAGAGTGTTCTGGGGTCCTTCAATTCATGGATCTTATGTATAGAATAATCCCTGATTAATTGGATATGTTTGTTGTTTTTAGGAAAATTTGGTCTTTTAAAATAATTATGAGGATCATAACAAACATTTAAGTATTTCTAGCATGTAAACTATGTTAACATGAAAAAGGGTTAAATTTATTTGGATAAAATAATGTGTTGTTTTTTTAGGAACTGAATAAGTGATTAATGAATGTTTAGTTCTAGACTTTTCCACTAGAAATAGTGAATTTTTTATCAATAGTGATGCTTCATTTAAGGGAAATGGTTGTGTCCTAATGTCGAATGATTGGGTAATTGCTTATGCTTTAAGGAAACTAAATCCACATGAGTAAAATTATCCCACCCATGATTTTGAATTTACTAATTTTCTTTTTTACTTTGAAAATTTGGAGGCGTCATTTATATAGAGCCAAATATGAATATATACTGACCATAAATGTATGAATTGTATATTCACTCATATGTAATTAAACTTGAGGTAGTATATATGTCTTGAACTAATAATTGATTATGATTTCACAATCAATTACCATTCGTGAAAATCAACCAAAGTGGTGCATGTCAAGAGTAAAAAATATCATGCATAATTAATAGTGCTACATTTGGAACAAGACCCATTGATTAATGATTTGTCGAATTTTGTATTGGAAGTTGTTGGTGCAAGAAATTCATATATTTTTTTAGGTGTTAGTTTCGCCATCTATATTATACAGAATTAAAGCACAAAAGGAAGAATGTGAGTTACTGAAATGGTTATAATTGGTTAAAATGGATTAGTTTCTAGAATTTGACATTGATAAATATTATGTTTTAGGATTTGGGAAGCGATTATGTGTGCCTTGTGATTCCCATCTAAATAAATAATTGTTGTGTGAAGCCTATAGTCTCCATTTATACTTCATATTGGTAGTACTATTATGTATAAATACATTTAGGATTATTACTTCTAGGACTGAATGAAACGAGATACTGTAGATTTTACTATGAAATGTTTCACTTGTAAATGGGTTAAAGAAGAGAAAAAATTACCAAAGGGTGTGATTCATCCTTTTCCAATGATATAGTAGAATTGAGAAAATATATCCATGCAATTCTTGGTGGGACTACCAAATACTTCTTGAGGTAATAATGAGATTTGGCTTATTTTTGACTGGCTGGCTAAATATACACTCTTCCATCGTATTCTAGATACTATGTATTTGGGTTATCTTTCTTGACTATACCTCAAAGATATTTTCAGGTTCTACAGAGTTATTATTTCCATTTCATTAGACTGTGATCTCAGGTTCACTTCTATATTTTGTAAAGGACTTCAGAAGTCATTGGGAAGAAGATTAAATTTCATCATTGTTTTCATCCTCAATCAAATGGGTAGAATGAGGGAACGCTTCAAAAATTAAAATAAATTATTTTAAATTGTTGAATGAATTTCTAGGGAAGTTGGATCAACATATTTCTTCAGTTGAGTTTTCTTATAATATAAGTTTCAATTCCAGTATTCAGATGGAACCTTTTGAGGCATTATATAGAAATTGGTGTTGAACGCCAACATTTTGGGATGATTTCAAGGAAAGTAAGTTTATTGGACTAGAATTAGTAGAGAAAGTTGGCGTGAAAGTGAATATTATGCAGCAATAATTTTGTACATCTCAAAGTATATAGAAAACTTATACAGAGAACAGAAGGAAAACCTTTCTTTTGAGGTAAGTGATCATATTTTTCCATGGAATCACACAATGTAAAATTTTTATGTATTTTGGAAAGAAAGTAAATCTAATTCCATGGTTCAATGGACTTAATGAAATCTTGTAGAATATTGGACTAGTCGCTTACTGAGTAGATTTTCCTCTGATTTTATCTTAGGTACACAATGTTTTTCATGTTTTTATGTTGAGAAATTATATTCCAGATTTATCTCATGTTCTGTTCTTAGAAGTAATTCAGTTAGAAGAAAAACATTCTTATGAATAGAAATATGTTCTGATTATTATTCATAGATATAAATTATTATGGAATAATGTAATTCACTAGGTTAAGGTTTTGTGGAGAAACCTTATGGTGGAAGAAGAAACATGGGAATATAAAAATACTATGAGGGAAAGGTACCCTCACTTGTTTAATAAGTAAGAAAAATTGCAAGGATGAAATTTTGAGAAGGTGGAGAGAATGTAACAACATAGGTTCTTTTAAAATATTTTCTTTTCATTCTTGATTAAAATATTTAAATTCATTATAAATGTATAATGAAATAAGTTTTATTTATATAAATTAAATAATTTATACTAATAGAAAAGTAACTTGACCTTAGAAATAGTAATCTAACCCATAGAATAGTAACCTCACCTATGAAACTATAAATAAAATTCTTGTATATTAAAAGTTAAAGTAAGATATATATATATATATATATCATGGAATAAGTAAATATTATTTTTGAAAATGATAAATTAAGTTTTGGTATTTTTTTGAATTATAAATTTATATATTTTTTTAGAATTAATATATTGATTTAAAATAATTTTTTTTATAAAATATATTAATAGATTCATATTTTACTGTATTATTATTATAAGATAATTTTATGTGACCTTAATTAATTTTTCAAATGTTAAATTCTCTGTTATAGTTTTAAAATTTGTATTTTCGAATAAATTATGATTTTAATTAAAAATTAATTTTCTCATTTTTAGAAAAATATTTTCCTATAATGGAGTTAATTTTTTATTTCTATATGTCGAAAAAATTTTGGGGTGATTTTTTGGGAATTTTATGAAATAGTTGAATTTTTGTGAATATGAATATACAATAATTTATGATAAATACTAAATACATGAACTATTGAGTCAGGGATAATGTATGGATGATGTAATCCCATAATATAGAACCCTAATTCACTCTTTTAATATATTTAGTGAATATTCTCAATCTATTCATAGTCTTCAACCAAAATAATAAAAAAATGGATCTAATAACGAGAAAACACCCATATCATCCACAATAAATACCACCCATAACCACCTCTTCTCCTCACACATCAAATACATGCAGCTTATTTAATTTCTACCCAATTCCCTTCTTAGTCTCTTCCCCATGCCTGATATTTTTTGGTCTCACATAAAATCCAAAAATATGTTCCTCAAAGAGGTTCTCAATAAGGATAATTCAAGAGGTAAAATCCTCTTTCATTTTTTTATTTTCTTTTCAATTATTTCCTATTCCTATAATCAAATCAGCTCCCCATTTAAAATAGTTTGAAAACTCCATCATATAATATATACTTTAATTTTATCTTGTTTATGGAAAAATTCATCCTTAAACTTCTACTCAACCTTTTATTATAAAAATGGGGAAATCATCCGTGATGTGTCGATTTATCGCCATCATCGTTGATAATCTTTCATTTTTCATTAGCAACTTCATGACTGATCATAAAAACAATATTATTATTAAATTATATTTTATTATACATAATATAATTTATTAAATTCTACAGAACCAATATATAAAAATTATATTGAATAAAATTATTTAAGTTTGCGATGATCATAAAAACCGCCAAAATAAATTAAATCATTGTCATTAATATTTTATCTAATGATTCATCTAGATATCAAAAATATGATATATGGTATAATTTTAAATTCTAGAGACATATTAAAACCATTTAATACAACTTTTGGATTTTTTTTCATCCATTTGACATGAAAATCCATAATGAACAAACCAAGAAAACTATGAAAATAATGCACCCAAAACAATGAAAATGACAAGATATTATTAAATAACATGTGGAAAAATCTTAAAATAATATCATATAAATAATAATAAATATAAATATGGTGCTTTAATATATTAGTAACACTCTTTAAACAATTATATATTAGGTTTTAATACGTTTGAAGTAAATGAATATGGTTCTGAAATATATTAGTAACACTCTTTAAACCATTATACACGAGTTTTGAACACGTTTGAAGTAAGGAGAACATGAGGTAAGGGAATTCTTAACCCAATTTAAACTCTTTGGGTTAACCTTCAACTACATTGATTAATTGGTTATAATATTATTTTTAAAACTAAGTTTGTTTATACTATGTTTTATTATGTGTATTTATAGTGTTTATCCATATTCTATTTGTTTTATTAATTCTCACTTCAATTCTATGATATTTGTAAGTGAATTGTCTTTAAAAATCATATTTTAAATTTATATCTTTCTTTTAAAAAGTTTTTTTATTCAAGTATTATTGTTTTTTGATTAGTTTATGATTCTTGGGAATTTTTATGATGTAGGTTGGGAGCTATATCTTCCTACAATTCCTTGGGTATGTTTATATTAGAGGTCCTCTATATGATTACTCCATGTGTAACTACAATGGTTACACCATAAGGTATCCATGGGGTTTACATCATAAGGTATTCATGAGGGTTACATTATAAGGTATATACGAGGGATTCAAATTATACGTTATTTGTGAGGGTTACAATATTAAGTAAGTAATTCCCTAAGTTACCTTTATGATATTATTTATGTTTTTTATGATTTATGTAAATATCACGTTTTCACATAGTTACTATATGATACTTATTTGGTGAGAAGTATGTTCTTTTTAAAAATGATATCATTTGTTTATAAGTATTCATTTACTAATGGGTTCCCTCATTTTTATGTCCCTTATTGATCAATTTGTTCTCATCCCAAGTTTTAATTTTTTACATGGTATAAGAAATGGTAAGAGAAAAGGAGAAGTGATGATGAATATTGTGAAGACTTTTCATGAAAAACAATTCATGTATTTATTAAAAACATTTGTATTATGGATTAAATGGACATTGTTTTAGTAGTACCCAATTTTTATGCTTGTTGGTTTATATGTATGAATAATGTCCTACCTTTCTAAAACTCTAAACCAAAAAGATATTTCGGATATTAAAGAAGTAAATTATAAAATAATGTACTAGATTATGCAATGTTTAATTATGGTTACATATATTTAAACCCCAATACATTCATATCATAATGGAATAAGCTAACCACTTGACCATAAGACTGTGGGCTTGGACCGAACACACATGCCCCATATCATTTTAGAATTGAGAAAACCACGCATGCCCCATCATAATCTAGTGAGATATAAAACATTAACTAATACATTAGGGGTTATATAAGACACAACTATAACATGATGAAATCCCATACACATGTGTGATATATTAAGATAATAAATCATAATTCCATTATAGATTAATTAAATCATTTGAAACAAATAGAAAACATCAATATTTCCAAAAAAAATATCATAATACAAAATATAATACAATGTGGATAGTATCATTAGTGAATAAAATTGGTGAGTCATAAGGAACATTAAAATATATTTAAATTGATAAAAATAAATTTTTAGGGTATTAAAAAATACTTGAAGGAATAAGAAGAAATACCCTTCACATTGTTGATACATTTTAAAAGAAACATTTTATAAATAAAAATGGATTTAAATTAATTTTGAAATAATTTAAAATATTTAAGTGAAATATTAATAGAGTAAACTAAAATAAATTTGGAAAATAAATTTGTTAAAAAATTGTCAAAAATGAAGATTATTTTCATGTATTTTTGAAATAAAATAAAGAGAATAGAAACTGGACCATATAAGAAATTTCTAAAAAGATTAATTTAAAAAATTTATAATTAAATTCAAGGAAAATAGAAAATTACCTTAAGTAATAATATAATAATATAATTTCATACATAATATAAGATGAACTATTTTTCCATGAAGGAGAGAGACCCCTAGTCAGAAAGAAGAGATAAGGTTAGAACCATTTATAGGAATTATTTAGATTTAATTGTGAATAAAATGTAGGTAAAATGGAAAGAATACATAGAAAAAATAATATTGATTTTAGAATAAAATATATAGGTTTTTATAGATAACAACATATTATTTCACAAGATATAATTTCAAGAATAATAAATCAGAATTTAAAAAATGTGATTAGTGGAGAAACCCATACCTAAACTACTGAATTACACAAAAATTATTTGAACACTTTTATGATAAACATAATCATATTAATCACTTCTTTAAATATATTAATAAACTATTTTATCTTTTATTCCCATAATTTATAATCAATACTTACACATATATCAGTTTTTATGGAAAATTTTCATCATTGAATGTTAGTAATATTGATTATTTCGTACAAGTTTCATAATGGTGATAAAGATACTTGTTATTTAATAAAAATATCATAATTATAATATTTGTAAAGTTAGTGGAATAGTTTTTTTCTTCTTATTTATTCATATCCATGCTGGTTTGATATAAATCATGGGTGTGGTTCATGATAATGAAATTGATGATGAGCCTATTTTGTATAATATTTTGATAACAATAAGTTACACTATATTGAATGTTAATTTTTTTTGTTTCCAACATATATAACTTATTTAGGAAATAAATTAATACCTAATATCATATGTTACCAATATTAATTCCTTTATACTTATTCATTATGAAAATAATGATGTTGGTATATCATCATTCTTGTAGTTGGTTGAACCGACCAAAATAAGAACAAGACACACTAGTGTATGTGTTAGATTTTAGATTTATATAATAGAAAAATAATTTTTTTAGAGGAATAAGGTAGTTAATATTAAATTACATCAATGGGTAATGAGACATAGAGTGTTTTTTCCAATGAAATTGAGAAATATTCTAAAGAACTGGGTACCTAATTTGATAAATCCACTCTTTCATGATACACATTCCATCGAAATAAAGGAATGGAGCCTCCATCATTGAACAAGAATCTTACTAAAATATAACAAGGATTTAAAGTATATTAATCTATTAATTATTATATATATAACTAATTTTTTTGAGTAGTTTTAGAGGGTTAGATTATGGGTTCTTTTATAAGTGATTTTTTATTTGTATTTATCTAAATACACAATTCCTAGGGTTCAAGGTTGTCATTTTGAAAGTAAAGGTGATAAAAAGTTTAAAATAATTTGAGATAGGTCAATCATTCGATAATATACAGAATTTAGAGATAAGGTTTACAAATATTTTATGTTATTTTTATATAGTTTCATCCCTTTTTACCTCATTTTTACCTTAACTATAGTAACTCTATTTTTACCTTGATAAATTAATTTTATGCAAAAAAATTATTTTGACATTATTATTAAATTTTAACATGATGAATAAAAACTTATACTCCATTTTATCTAATTTATTCATAAATATGATAAATTTTAATTTTAATTGAACACAAAAATATATATACAGAAACACATGTTTATATAGAAAATTGGATTTTAAAAAAATTACATGTTCATAATATTATTCTATATCAATTAATAATTAAATTAAAATTAATATATATATATATATACATTAGAACATCTTATTATAAAAATAATTTAAAGGTGGTAAATTTAATTTATTAAAAAAAATACACAACACTAACAAAAAAATACTTAGAAAATTATTCAAATTAATTATTAAATGATTTCCATCAAATAAAATGAAATTTATTTATTTATATTATATATATTCACTTTTTTAAATGAACTTTTATGAAAATAATTATTTTAAATGGTTAAACATATCAAATTATTCTTTTTTTAAATAATATCAATATTTAATTAATAATAATAAAAAACATTAAATATTAACTTTTTTATTTCATCCCAAATTTAATTATTATTATATTATTTTCAATTACAGAAACCACTCATTTGATATACACAATGACCTATATCTAACAACCATTTATCTGATGGAAACAAATCTAATGACCATATATATATAAGTCATATTTCTTATCTATATATAGAATACTTACATCATTAATATCATTCATTCTATTAATTTAATTATTTCTCTACATGTCCATTATATTTCATTTTTTTCCATATTCATAGTTACAATTAGGGTTATAATATTCATCTAAAATCATGTTGATAATAAATCTATATTCATGGTATTTTTATTTACTTATGGACTTATTCCTCCAGTAACTTTCTCAATGATATTTTATATTATATTTCCATAACGTAATAATGTTTATCTTGCATTATAATATCTCATCTCAATAAAATGTATCATGGTTTTTTTGGTGTGGAATTTTACATAAACTATTCAATATGGAATTTATTCGAGATAAATTACATAGTAAAATCTTTGGGTACTACAAAAACAATTAGTGAACACATTATTGTAATGGTTTATAATTATATAAATCTATAAATACAAAAAATAGTAAGAATGGAGTTACATGTATCCTCAAAATAATTTTATAGAAAATTAATAAGCCTTAGGAACAATGATAAGTCTTACCGATATTCTTTATACATAATAACTCGATATTACTTAATCTAGTGTCTATAGAGTAAATTTCATTTTATTTCATTCCCAAATATGTTTTAGGATTATATTTTTATAGAGTTAACTCATAAATATTATATAATAATCTCAAATATTAAAAAAAATCTACTAAGTATCCATATTTTCATAGCATAAATCAATTAACATAAAACATGATTTATTTTTATGAAAAATCTTTCTGAATGTAAATATAACATCTACCATTAATTTACTGATACATAAGCCCTATGATAAATATTTTAAAATTTTGGATAAGAATAAAAATATTAGTAATGGACATAAAAAATAAAGAATGAAATTTTTAGTCTATGAAAATTTATAAAAATATTCCTTTTTTAAAATAAAATTAGGGCTCAAAATAATAATTTTTTTCCAAATAAATCACTTAACCTACCAAAATATCTTCATATATAATTTTCAAATAAATAACAAAACAAAAAATAAAACTCATATGGTTTCTTTGAAATCATAATAAAATCATAATAATTTTTTCAGAGATTTATACTTTTCAACTATAAAAACTACTATATTATTTCATTTACCATATGATATCATAAGATTCACATAAAAACAAATAGGAATAATATATAAATATTTTTGGTAACTTAAGGATTAATTTTAATATCATTATTAATTAAACATGGAAGAAATTTAATGGTTATTCATGGGTAACCATTATAGTTACACATGAAATAACCATAATGGTTATACCTAGAATAAAAATCATAGTATATTTACAAAATATATTAAGAGAAAACTAATCAGTTCACCCAATCTCTTTAACCAATGAATTTGGGAGACATAACAGGATCACTCAAATAGTGTTTTATAAAAGAAAATCTATCACTATAGAAAATTCCCAATAACTATAACAGAATACATAAAATATTTCATAAAAACATTCTTTTCACCTAAAAGAAATAATTTTTGGATATTGAAATATTTGTTTTCTTTAAAAACCAATTTTTTTTTAAAAAAATATAGCATAAATGTGAAATAGGATTTATTCTTGGTATTGAACATTCAGTATTATAATGGAATACCAAAATCAGTGATTAATTATAGTTTTAAGAAAGTACTTTTTTGATATATATATATTAAAATAGAACACTCCCTTTTCTCTTTTGTAAAAATCATTAAAATAATCTATACATGATTCATTTTAGACAACTAAGAAAATAAAGTCAAGATAAACATAAAATTCCCTTGATAATTTTATTATATCCATATAATTACATCTATAATTAAAGAAATATGGAATAAAAAGTAAAAGGATTTTTTATGGGAATCATTAAAAGAGGATTTAAAAAAGAAAGACCCTCACCTTAAGTTCGACTCATCACATACATTCTTTATCTTAGTAAATAATAAAATTCAAAATTATTTAATTTATTTAAAGCCATTTTAAATTTTATTATTCGTTTTATTTTGTCTCTTACCATGTAATATTTAATTATTTAATTATTGAAATTCCTATCGGACGTTTTGATAATATTTATTGCATAAGTCTGTAATGGTTTCCGTAAGTCGACTATGGTCAAATATGACCTTATTACATCATATACAAAACAATAATGATGAAATAATTATAATTTTTATTTAGAAATTAACCTTTTAAAACAAATCATGAATTAAGGTTATGAAAAATGAACTATGTTACAATTAGGTATACAATAGTCCATATATATATGTGATAAACTTTTCTATTTTTCAATGATAGTTATGAAAATAAAGTAAGTATAATTTTAGTTTTTTAGAATTATCAATAGATCATAAATATAATATTATTTATTTAATTAGACTTATATATTATCAATGTGATATGGTGATGAAAAATGAATCACATGTCTTCATGGAGGTGGTATCCCATAGGTACACTTGAACAAAATTATAATTTTTAAAAAAATAAAAAGGTAAGAATGTAAATGATATATTATCTTTTTAAGAATGATAAATATGTATTTAATATCATATATACACATTAATTTCATGATTATAATCATCAATGACAGACGGTGATGGAAAATTAATTACATCAGTTCGTGAGGTGGTTGTCCATCGTACATACGAGTTATGGTTTTGTTTCCAATTTTATGGAATGTGAGATGGATTGAAGTTGTTAAAATAACATAAAATACATCATTAGAGAGAATATACAGGTGATATTATATAATAATTCTTATGTGATATTTTGAAGAGGTTGGAGAAAAATAAAACAAAAGCATCAGATTAAAATATATTACTCTTCATTTGAAATTCTCCTGTGATTAACACCTTAATACATATTGGGTTGGTATTATACCTAAAATAAGACTTATATAATATAATTAGGGATTATAGAAAGTTATTTGTCTTGTTATTGACAAAAAATATGGGGTATGAAGTAAAGGGAATAAGGGAATCACTTTTATTAGAGAGTGGAGGGTAACTCATGAAATTTCACAAAATATTATAGGTATAAAAACTAAGTTCATATTAAAAATTTATAAAAATGTATTTATTTAAAATATATAATGATAATATATATAAATAATCTCATTAAACAAAAAATAATAAAGTATTTGACTATGTTTTTACCCTTATATTTTGGATTTAACCCTTTATTAACCCTTTTGACAATTACCACAATATTAAATTTTTATACACATTAAGGGTTAATAATATTAATGTAAAATAAAAAATTACCCATAAATGGAACATAAGTAATTTAATTTCCATATACCATAAATTTTTTGGGATATTTGACTTTTTGGAATATTATATAATTTAATAAAATATTATTTTCTAAAATTATCTACAATGTTAATTTTAGTAGTATTAATTTCCATTTTTTATAACATAAATAAAATAAATGAATTCAAATATTCTAAATTAAAATATTCCTAAAAAGTTATAGTTGTCTAAATTTTTTTATCAAACAAATTATTTAAAATTATATTAATTTAAATATTATTAATATCATTTAATTTATTTCTCCATTACATGAATTACAATTATGTCAGCATTGTGTAAAAATTTAAGGTAATTATTTCATCAATAGATATTAAAAAATTATCACGATGAATATAAATCATCTATATTTAAAAATAATATTATAATCAAACATATACTCTAGTAATCGGTATTATAAAAATATTATAGTTATTAAAATAAATAGTGTGAAAGTTTTTCCTTTTCTTTAAATAAGATCTTATAAATATTATAATCATCCAAATTGAAAAAAGACCATATAACAGAATCTAAGATTCATATGGATTAAATAAATTTACAAAATAAAATTAAGTTACTTGTTATTTTCATTTTATTTCACTTATCATTTTTTTAACATTAATGAAATGATTTACCCATTACTGTGGTAACAGAAATTTAACGGTTACTATTTATATGGACAAAAAACAAAAGGTAAATATTTAAAAAATTTAGAAAAATTAATTAAAAATGTATAATATATTTTTAAAAATTCAAAAAAAATTGGTGTGATTTTCTTTAAATCAAACCGGAGAAACATAACGAAAAAAGGTTTTTCAAAAAAATGTCTCATTTAACTATAAAATGTTTTTATATTCAATTATAGTATAAAATGAATTTAAAATTTAATAATTTGATAATTTTAATTAATAAAAAAAATTAAATTATAGAACTAATCCAAAATATAATATTACATTATAAATAATTAAAAAAATACATATCTTAAAAAAATTATTATTTTTCACTATTAATTGTAAAATAAAACATTTTAGAAAATTATAAAAAAATTATCCTAAGATAAATTTGACATGTTTAACACAAAAATGAAAATTAATTTTGTTAAATAAAAATTATATTATGTTAAAAGTAAACTTTTAATTAAAACCACTTAATAAATTTTTTTAGTAAATCTATATCCATTTAGATTTTGAAAAGAAATTTAATGAGTATAAATATCTATCTCCTAAATAATAATAAATATAAGATTTATTTATTCTATCATTAACTATATTGTTACAATCTTCCTCAATTTTGTAAGTATTATCCTCGATATTTTATTCACTTATTAAAAAAGTGGGGATACCTTTCCCTCATAGCATTTCAAGATTCCCATGTTTATTCTTCAACCATATGATTTTCTACAAAACCATACCCTGGTAAATTGCAATTTTTTACAATACATTTTCTCTTTGGTCAAGAATTTGAATAGGGTTTTACTTATAATAAATTTATCTTTCAATTATACATCCCTAAGGTTCAAAAAAATTGGTAAATTCGAAACATACTTTTTAACATCAAAACATTAAAAAAATATACTTTGTATAAACTCGGAGGTAAGGAAAATGAGTAAACAATTGATCAATATTTCTCTAGGATTTCATGTGGTCCAATATACTATGGGATTAGCTTCCCCTTTTTACTAAAACTAATCACTATTTTAAATGGATATAATTTAACAAAAACAAGATCACCTATCTTAAAAGAGAGGTATTTCTTCAGATTATCCATGTAAATTTTCTGCCTACTCTGAGATGACCTCATATGTTGCTGAATTACATTCACTTTTTCAACCAATATTTCTACCAATTAGGGTCCCATAAACATCCTTTCACTTACTTTATCATAAAATTATGTATATTGAAATCAATTTCCATATAATTCTTCAAATGGTTTCATATGTATACTAGAATAAAAATAGTTATTATAATAAAACTAAACTAAATATGATATTGATATGAACTTCCCCAATAATCCATTGAACAAGCTTGAATCATGTCTTATAAAAAATGAATTATTTAATTATATTATACACTAGATTATGGATAAAAGTCCCTAATGAAATTTAATTCAGTTCCCAATGACTATGGATGTCCTCTCTAAAAATTTGAAGCGATCCAAAGATAAAGGTTACACACACTAGAGAGAGGAACTCCATGTAACTAGATTATGTCATTAAGATACAATCAATTTTTTTGATAAAGATATTATATCTCAAATGGAAATTAAGTATATATTTAATTAATCAATCAAAAATAAACCAAACCAAATTACTACCTCAAGTAGTTTTTGGTAATACCATCATGAAATACACCGATATATTTTTATATTTCCACTCTAAAATTATAAATGAAAGAACAATACCCTTTGGTAATTTTTATTCTGCTTTAACATATTAAAAATTAAAATATTAAATTTTACAGTCATAAATATCACTTTTCATTCCATCCCATTAGTAATACTCCTGAAAAACAATTTGTATCTTTTTAATACCATGATGAACAGAAAATGTGGAACTATGTTATTATTTCAATAATTATATACTCAACTAAAAATCATAAGGCACACATAATCCATTTAAAAATATCAAAAAAAAAAATCTTTTTAAATTTTAATTTTAGTGTACTTACCCTTTTTAACCAATTATACCTTTTCCTAAAACTCATGGTGTTCTTTCTAGGCTTGCTTAATTCTTTATGATAGATATGATTTCATTAAGAACAAAAAAATAGATAAGAAGTTCTTTAATCCAAAAATACTATGAAAACATTAATTAAATATATAAATAAATGTTCTTATTATAAAAATAAAATGGTTAATAAATTATTACCTATATGAATTCAATCATTAGTGACTTCATTTGTTTTTCCAGGATGGTAATAAATTTTCCATTCACAGTCCTTTATAAATTCCATCCATCTGATCTATATCATATGCAATTATTTCTAGTTAAATATATAATTCAAAATTATTTAATTAGTTTTTATGTAAAACTAGGATATATATATAATATGTATCCAATTTCTTAAAGAAAAATAGTACCACATTCTAGATTAAGTTTATGATAATTTAATTTTGGATGTTTTAGTTTCTATGAAGAATAAGTTGTTACCTAATCATTCTATATCATGTCACAACCCAATAATTTTATTAAAGAAACATGATATATGAAATATTTACCATATCTATATAATTAAGGAAAAATGGACTGTTAACCAGTATTCTTTTTATCAACTATAAATATTCGTCAAATCATTTCTTCTATATTAATTTGACTTCTTTTCTCATTAACATATCCAATGGTAATTATAATCATGAAATGTTTTCAAAACACCGTTGGTATTATCTTTTCAACATAAGAATACCATTAATATTAGTAATATTTGTAAGTATTTTACGTTATTTAACAAATTTAGTTTTATAGGAATCAATTTTTAGTATATATTCAAGGAATAAAATCTATTGTAACTAAAAATCATATTTTCTAAATTTTTTATGAAACTACTTTCATTTTACTATTTCTTAAAAAATACTAATATTTTTTCATAAGCCTTAGTAGATTTTAAATAAATTAAGATAACATCAACAAAGAAAATAAAAATTATTTCCAAATATTCATGAAAGACTCTATTCATAAAATCCAATTATATATTTGGTTACTTTACTAACCCAGGAAAAATAAACACATACTCATAATGCTTGTATCTAGTCCACAACTCTATTTTTGGAAAGTCACACCCCTTAAAAATCTTCCAATAGAAACCAAATATAAGATCTGCCTTTGAAAAATATGGATCACCCTTGATCTAATAAAACAAATCATCAATATGAGGAAATTGATACTTGTTATTAATAGTTATGTAATTGAATTTTCTATAATAAATGAAAAACCCCATGGACCAAAATTTATTTTTAACAAATATCATTGGAGAACCCCATAGGGAAGTGCTTGAATGAATTAAAACTTTATTAAATAACTCTTATAACTACATTTTCAATTCAAGAAGTTCAACTTGAGACATTCAATAAGATGATTTTGAAATTTGATTAGAATCCAGAACTAAGTAAATACTAAAATTAACCTCTTGATAATGTATATCATTGAAAAAATCTTCAGGAGAATCATCAAGGTATTATTTTACCACTGGAACTTCATTAATATGTATAGTTCCTTTATTTTAGAAAATATGTGTAAGATAAAAATTTTCTATCTTAAAACATTTTCTCATCTTCATGATATGTTATCAAAATTATAGGTCATTATTAAATATAGACTAAAATTATTTCAGGAGAAAAAATTCTCTAGCTATACAATATATTATAAAATGGTATACAGAAAGCTAAACCAAAACCAATGTAAAATCAAAATCTAATTGGGTTAATGTAACGTGGTTTGCAGGTAATGTCTTTCTATAGACAATGACATGAATGTTATTATATTTTTTTAATACTTCCCCAATGTTTTTTAATATATGTTCTAGGTTTTTTTATTGAGGTGGAATTTCTAATTTACCAGAAAATTTCAAATATTTCAAATAATGTGTACAATATGAATCAACCAATACATTAGAATAATATGAATAAACAAGAAATTTACATGATACCACCTCATTCTATGGGCCAAATAAATTATAATTAATTTTTTGATAAGTATGTCAATAAACCTTTATACTTATACTATGACTACTTCCCTTAAATCTAGTTCATCTTTGAACACTCATTTTCATAATGACCCATCTCATTATATTTTAAAAAAATACTATCTATTTATCAGAATTGGTATTACAACTACCATGATAATTTTAATTATAATTACAAGCCATATTACCAATCATACATAATCATAACAATGTACTAGAATTCATAAGTAATTTCCTAGTGTTCGTTTTACCAAGACTCTCACAAACTAAAAACATAAGTTTCTTAATATAAAATTTCTTTGATCCATTTTTCCCCTTTTCCCTACCACGTGGTCATATTTTTTTACTATTTTTAAAGGTACAAAATATCATAATAAAACTCCAATTCCACTTTCTCATCAAATCACACAGGTTTTTCATAACATTGTAATTCACAGGTATCCAGTTACCTTTGATATCATGGATTCAATCCTAAGTGAAACTTGTTAATTTTTCTATCAAGATAATAGATTAAATTTGGCATGTACCTTTATAATTATGTGAAATATTCTTCATGCATGACCAAATAATCATTCTCATTTTTTCCCAATCCCAAGAATTTGTATTCCATCCTACATCAAATATTATTAAGAATATATTTTTAAAGGATTATATTCTAAAAATCATCCAATTCCAAGATCTCAATATCTTCACATTATTTAATATACTTAAATATTTTCTAATATTAATAAAATTCACATTCAATGTGGTGAATAGAAAGACTTAACTTTTGATGATCTAAACATCCCATGACATCAAAAATATTTTCCTGGGATTTAATGAACTACTTATTTACCACATGGTCATAAGAAACAAAACAATATAGGAGTATGTTGTCTCATAAATTTCACCCCCATCACCATGTTCTTCTATGGTATATTTGGATACTCCCTATCCTAGATTCAAACACAATTTATTTCCTACATAATCTAATCCATCATAGAAACAAACATCTCTTTTCTAATTCCAACAATTCCAGTTTACTATTTCCTAAGGACATCATCCCTTTGATTCCCTCCTACTTTATCTTCCTTATTCCCTTTGTAGAAAATCATTATACAAAGATATATTTTAAATGATTCAATATGATAATATTCAAATGCTATATCAATTAAAATTAAGCATAGATTAGAATATTTTAAGGTTATTCTACTAAAATTATCTAAACCTGAAAATATTTCTAAACCTTGATCTGATACCAAATATGAGGACCAAAACATAAATATTACTTCATATGGTGTCCTTAGACTGTATTTTATTTTATTTTCTTCCCTAAAATAGTTTATTTTTTGTGTTTTAGAGAGTTAGGTCATAACTCATACATAATAATCCCCTATATTACAAATAAGAAACTTCAACTCATTATCTATTTTTTAATAATATAAAACTATTTAAATAAAACGTGATTTATTTTTATGAAATATATTCATGAAATCACAATTGACTTAAAACTCTAATTTACCCATTCTAAATCCCTCTAAAAACATTTTAAATTTTAGGAAAAGAAAAAAAATATTGGTAAGGGACATAAAAAAATAGATAAATAGTTAGTCTATGAAATCTTATAAAAATTTTCCATTTTCAAAATAAAAAATTTCTCACCCAAGAAATAATCTTCTATGACCAAATATTTTTAATAAACATTTCATAAGAAATACTAAAAGATAATTTAAACTTATAATGTTTCTTTGAAATCCTAACAACCTTATAAAAACTTTTTCACAATGCTTTACTTTTCAAAGATAAACTGTATCATATACAAACTTCTACCTTTTTAAATAATATAACTTATATAAAAATAAAAATAAAGAATAAATAAATCATATAGGTAATATGTGGACTCATTTTCTTATAATTATTAATTACACATGAAATCACTTTAAATTTTTATACATAGAGTAACCATTTCAGTTACACTTGAAATAATCATCACAATTATAATTGGAATAAACATCATAATATATTCATGTAATCTCTTAGGAGAAACCTAATTCATTAACTCCATCCCTTTACCATATTAATTGGAGAGTTATGATAATATAACCCAAAAATTTGTTTTTAACAGAATCACCAATCATCATAATCAATTCTATATAACTATAATAGAATACATGAAATATTTCATCAAAAAAACATTCTTTTTAGCTATAAGAAAGTATTTTTGGATTTTGATATATCCATATTACTTAAAAATGATTTTACAAAACTCATTTTCACAACATAAAAGTGAATGTGGGGTCTTATATGATAAAAAAATGGAATATTATATTTGAATAGAATAATAAAAAATAGTTATGTTGATAGGAAATGTCATTGTCACCATATACCTTAAAATTGAACATTACTTTAGTCTTTTTTGTTAAGAAAAATAATAAAATTCATAAAGGATTCCTTTTGAAAACATTCCAAAAAAATTAAAATAAATATAAAATGTCCTATAAAAATCACTTATATCAACATAAATACATCTGTAAAATAATTTTAGAAATAATGATATAAAATAAAAACAGTGTTTTAGTGGAATATTGAAAAGTGTATTTTAAAAATAAATTCTCTTAAATTGAGTCTAAATAATCCCATAAAATCATTATATTACTAAATAATAAAGTTAGGTTAATTATTTAAATTATTAAATATTTTTCACAATTATTATTAATTTTATTTTACCTCATGTAATGCAATATTGATTTAATTATCTATTTAAATACACATTGTATGTTTTGATAATATTTGTTTCATAAGTAAAAAATGTAATTGGTAAGTCAAAAATGGACATAGATTCTATTATTACATAAAAAATAATAATATAATTATCTTTTTAAAATATCAATTATACTTTCCAAAACTATATTGAATGATAGTTATGAAAAATGACCTATGTTACTACCTTGAAGATGGTAGGTCATACGTACTCATAAGTGCAATTTCAAAGATTCAATAATCATTATGGAAATAATATAGGTATAATTTTATCTTCCCATAATTTTCATAGTATCAAAAAATAATAATATATCTTTAATTGTACTTATATATATCATCCATGTGATGTGGTGATGAAAAATTAATCACAACGCTTTGTGGAGGTGGTAGTTCACACGTACACACAAACGATACTATCATTTTTCAGTGAATGGAATGGTAAGAAATTAAATGATATATTATATTTCAATAATGATAAATATCTAATATATTTCATTTATATAACTTAATTATGGAATTATAACCATCCATTGAAGATGATGGTAGAAAACGTCTTTCATTAGCTTGCAAGGCAGTATTCTTCCCTACCCATGAATGACGATTTTTCCATTTGATTGAAAAATAGATGGATATGGATTCTGAAATTGACATTAAAACACATTATTATATTTAATATATTGGTGTTATTATATAATCATGGTTACAAATGATCTTTAGGAGTTGGGAGAAGAAATAAAACAAAAACAGGTGGTTAAAAAATATACCACTTATTTGGAAATTATCCAATGATTAAAACCTTAAGACTTATAGGGGTGGTATTATGCCTAAAAGAAGAGCTTTATAATTAGGGTATGTGTTATAAGATGATATTTGGGTTGGGATTGACCAAACCAAAATGGTGTTTGAAGTTTGAAGTGAATGAAATAAGAGATAAACTTTTATAAGATAGGAGTGGGACACTCTTGGAATTTTTAAAATATTTAATTATTATAAATTAATTTTCAATTAAAATTGCTCAATACTGGTTTATTTAAAATTCAGTGAAAGTATGGATCGAAATAATATCATAAAATAAAAATTAGATAGGTTTTAAAAATGTATTTAAGCAAATATTTTGGTTTTAACCCTTCCTTATCCCTTTTGAAAATTATAGGAATTTTAAAATTTTCTACACATTACAGGTTAAAAATGTAACTATAAATTGAAAAAAGACCCATAAATGAACCGTTTATTATTTATTTAACCATATTAAAGTAATTTTTATGAATATAAAATTTTTAATTAATTTTATATTATTTAATAAATATTTTTTTTATAAAATAACACTAATGTCAAGTATAGAACAATTCATTTACATTATTTTTTTAGAACAAAAATACAACCAAGGAATTAGAATATAATCAATTAAAATTTTCCAAAATGTTTTATTCGTTAAAAAATCATTGATAAAATTAATTATTTCAAATTATATTTCATTAAAAAATTTAATATCATTTATTTTATTCTTCCATTAGTTGAATAAATACTTCTTCAACTATGTTTAAAAATTTAAGGTGATTATTTCTTCACTAAAAATTAATAGAAAATTACAATGATGAATATAAAAAACGTTATAATTAAAAATAATATGTATATATTAACATATAATCTTATTATTCCTATTTTAAAATTATTATATTTATTAAAAACAAGTGTGATATTTTTTACTTTTCTTTAAAAAATATTATAAAGGTAATAATCCCATCCAAATGGAAAAAGAAGGCCATATAAAATAATATAGGATAATTATTGAAATTTTTTATTCATATAATAAAATTAATTCATATTTAGGGTCATTTTATAGTTCATAAAATTTTATTTTTTTCCTTAATTATTTGATTTACCTTTTACCATGGTAATAAAAAGTACTAAGGTTACTATTAATTTTGACAAAAAATAAAACAATTATTTTTACCAAATATAGACTCATTTATTATAAATATGTAATCAATTTTTAAAATTCAGAACATACAACTGGCATTATATGATTTAAGATTTAACTGAAAAAACGCAATGAAAAACGTCATTTTCAAATAAATGATCTTTTTAAAAATAAAATTTTTTTATAGTAAATTCCAAAATAAATTTCATTTCAAAAACCATAATTATATCATTGTAAGAAAACTTGAAAAATTCTATTTGAAATAAAACCAAAATATAATATAACATTATAAATAAATTAGAAGAAAATATAGTTTTCAACAAAAATTAGTATTTTTTAGTATTCAGTGAGAAATAAAATATTTCATAACTTTATGAAAAAAATTTCATAACACTATTTTTACATGAACAATTATAAAAGAAAATTATTTTTTTCCTATTCAGATTCTATAATTCGGAAGTTAATATTTTAAATAAAACCATATAGTAAAAGAGTTTAATAAATGTATTAAATGTTAAATTAAAATATAAAATATAATGAATATTAATAACTATGTAGTGAATGATAAAAATACGAATATGATTTATTCTATCAATACGTGGGATGTTACACTATCTCATTGTTCTTTAATCAAGATCAAACTCAATTACACTTTAAATCTAACATCAACAATATGTAAACTATAATTTAACTTTAAATTCAAGCTCATAATCCCAAAGAAGACAAATGTTGTGCTTGAATAAATATAAATTTATATTTTCTTACAAAGAATATAAATTTTCTATTCATGAAATGAAAATTTATAAGATGTTTTTTTAAATAATTTAAATTAAATCATATAATATCTATATCCTATAATCCTTTTATATACATAAATATTTAAATAAAAAGTTGATCATTTTAAATATTTAACAAGGGATATCATAACATTAAAAAATAATTATTATTATAATAGAATTTAATTTTTTTTAATTTCATGTGGATTTACCATGAATCCATCTATACATTTCCAGTGATGGTTTTATAAAAATTTATGTGGTTAAATTTTTATATAGACCGTTGATTCCACCACATCATGCTGATATTGGCCAAAATATTTTAGACTATGAAGGACCCTCCCTGAACCATATTATTAGTCCCTCAATAGGGTATTAGATTGATATTAGCCTAATAGGGGTGGGTTGAATTAGGGTATTCAATGGTTTTATGAAATTTATCACATTTTCCTTTAACACTAACTTCCCAAAATGGATATTTACCCCATAACCATAAGGGTAAAAAAATATTATCTTTTTCTTGGATGCGGATAAGATACAATTTACTTGTCCATGTATTTTACCATATATTATATTATTATCTTACTAAATTTTTTTTTTGCGAATTCAAATTTTAAATAGGGGAACAAGAATGTACTAGGTTAATATTTAGTGGGCTATAACCAAGGATCATGTATCCATGATGTGTTATGAATCAAATCCTTATAAAGTAAACTTATCTTCAAAATAAGGGTTGATCTAGGTTAATATTTTCCTAGTATCACTACCTTAAAAACATTAGGGTTGATTCATTGCCACCAAATTCCCACTTTTTTGCTAACTATATTATTCCTCCTCCATTTCTCACTTCACTGATGTTGGATCTCTACACATTTTTTGAAAATGTAGCTCCCTTAACCAATATCACATGTTTGGTTGTATTAGGGGTGGATTTGGGAAATTAATGTAATTTTAGTGTTCTTAAAATACTCTATGTAATCTCCTAAAAAACCTTCTTTATTCTTCTATTAAAAAGTATGCAATTTCACCATCACTGCACAACACAGATGTATTGGTTCTTTCATTGGTAGAGTCTTCAACGAGCTCCAATCAATTATTCTTCCTTATGACCCCTCATCTATAATTATTTCCTATTCCTCTTTATGCTTTCATAAAAACCATTATTGAGTCTCCTCATTACAATTTTTTAGGTTTTCATTCAGCTAATGTAATAGGAGATCATGAGAAAAATAAATTTTCCACTAATCACCATTATGGGAACTCAAGCCACCCATAACTCCCCCAATAACTCCCTCTATTATTTCATTTATAATAATTGTAAACATAATTTTTTTGTAGAAATATTATCTATTTTGAATTATATAATTAAATATCCATTTAATTATATATTAGTATCACTAAAACCATCTCTGAATCTTTCTTATATTATGGTTTAATACAAAGACACATTATTTATGAGGCATTGAGGTTTTATTTAAGCATATTCTGAATTAGATTATCATCCTTTGGTGAATATAAAAATAACATGCCCACCAATATGGATATATTTTTATCTTCATGATGTGGCCTTTCTATTTTTAGGAGAAAATTTTATTTTACCCAAGCCCATGACTTGTTGTTCATGTTTCCTTATCCTACAGAACACTGATAATCCACTTTTGTTTTTTAAGAAAAACAATCAACACAATGACAAAAAAAGATGTAATTATCTTTAATATGGATCATAGTTATACTCTCCATATAAAAAACTCATCACCATACCATGGTCTATGTCCCTTGACCATGTTGACCGCTTTAATCTCCAGCAATCAATAAAGTACAAACTATATATTAGGATATCCCCCCTATGGTATGGGATAAAAACTATCCCAAGCTTCACTCATCATGAAATGTTCCACTATGTAGACCACCATTTGTTTAATTTGTTATTGCACTAGATATTTTATTAATGTAATGAACACTAATAAAAATTTCCACCACATATAGGGCTTCATCATGTTGCATAGGTGCTTTGGAATTCCACCATAATGACCACCACAATATGGTTGTTTCCAATTTACTTGTTTGAACTATCTCATTATCTATCATTTCCATAATCCTTCTCTTGACCATGTTTTATCCTTGTAAAATTCTTTTTCACATATGGATATCATTTAGAATCTATTATCATTGTGTGTAAAATGAAACTATGAAAACAACTTTCTGATTCCTTTTCAATAAATCCAACATCATGAAATGAAACTCAATATTAAAAATACTTCAAGAATCACCTTGGTTATCTAGTTCCTTATCATCTAGGCAATCATACTTATTCCTAAAATATTTATGACAATCCTTTAGTAATCCAAACAATCTTCCCATTTTATTTTGTTTTAAAATAACCATCACATATTTCAATTATTCCATATTCCCCTTATTGTTTCTGAAATAAAATGGGAACTTAATCCTCTATAAAATGTAGCGAATTTACATTTAATCTAAAAATCTTCCTTTGAGTAGGTTTATCTCATATTATCTTCATACTTTCATGCCAGTAATGTGTGGGAACAATAACCATGAAATCGCAACTTCCCATTAGTCTTTAACTTCTAAGAGGGATTAAACATGAGATTCAACTCACCATTTGGGTATAAGTAGTATTTACTCATCTTCTGGATACTCAAACTCATTTAATTATCCTTATTCCTTTGGAATTAACTACATATTTACTAAAAAAATTCTGATTAATGAATTAAGAATATTTCTAGTTGGGTATACCTTTTCTATAACACTCCAATAAAAAAATCCATATAAAAACCACAATCATTATGAAATCTATTGATCGATATTCCACATAGAATTTGGGCTATTAAAATAAAACTATTATCATAATGTGATTTATATTAGTGTAATAAATAATATTTTTTATATAAAATACCATGGATATCTAGGTCACTCATGAATACCTCTGAAAATCATAAGATAATTATCCTTTTCAATTATCAAAATACATTATATGATCACCAATATACTTCCAAACAAAATGATTAGTGTAAAAAAATTAATTAAATTTTAGTCTGATTATCATACTACTTAAATATTCCCTTTGTACCAATTAAACTCTAATCATCATCATCTATTCACAAGAATCAGATGCCTCTAAATAGTATTAAGAGAGTAAAATCTTAATCCAAACTCTCACTGAGTCTTTATATCTTGAAACCACATGTTAATATACAAATTTTCGGTTCCAATTATGGGAGTAAATCTTCCATAATAACTGTTTAACATAATTTACATAATAAAATATGAAAGTAATTTTTTGAAAACAATTATATGAATATGAAATTCATGGGATTTTATTTTCCACTTGTATGTGATTTTTTAGAACAATCACCCCATGAGTCGTATATCCACATAAATTCTAAACCTATTTATGAAAATACCGAATCATTGATGCATATAGGGAGATTATTACCTATTGTTTCCATATGTTGATGAATGAAATATTCATATTGAACCAACCCTTTTTCTTATATCTTCAATTTTCTCATTTTATGTTTTTTTTTGAAAATTAATATCATCATTACTTGAAATTCATAATCTCTTGTATCTATCCTTATCAAACTCCGGATAAAGTATTTAATTTCATGATAAAAAGTAAAATATTATTTAGAGATGTGATCATCATCATCCTTCTTTGTATTGGGTATTTCCATAATTTGGGGGTCGATCACATTGGAATGGGTATCTTATTGAGTGTATCTCACCTCTAAATTTATTCTAAAATGAATATTTAACTTTTAAATTTTAATAGCTTCGAAAATAAGTATTAAGGGTATATCTCAATTTATTTCCATGGAATACATATTTGATTAAATATTAAAAGGTGATTTTTTCATTACTTCCAACTGTTTCACAGTTGTAAAAACTCAGGGATTTCATTTCGGGGTACTCGTTCATTTATTCCAAGAGAGTTGGTGTGATTATCTATATCATGGATCATAATAAACCCATTATTGATCCTCAGTTTCATTCATAAAAGCAATGATATTATTTTATTGTTTACTAATAATTTTCCTAGGATAAACTATTTATGAATATGTTATAGAGTTTGAGTGTCTCATAATGACTTCTATTTCCTTCCATATATTTTTCCAATTATAATACCTTTATATGTGACCAAAATAATTTACATAATAATCATACCTCATGTGGTCTCTCTTTGATTTATATTTGAGAATTTTTGGTGTTTATATCTCATTCTTAGGCTTATTGGCTTTAAAATATATTATCATAATATGTCCAATATTTCCACAACAGTAGAACATGGGTACTTTCTTATTTTATAGAACTCCTATTTGGGATTTATCATATAACTTATGTTATCTTATATATTTCTGATCATAAATTTTTGTTACCATTGATACTTCTTTTTGAGGTATTTTCATCTTCTCAATTGAGATGTTTATCCCCTTCTTGATTTCTTTGATCTCCATATATTTTTCATTTGACATTATCAGAAAATACATTATATTTGAGGTAACATCCATCATTGTTTTACATCATTATTCAAGTTGAGTATTGAAAGGAATTATTTTTTCATTTAATTTCTTCTCCATATATATTTTCATCAATATTTTATTATAAATCTATTAAATATTTTTTCTCAATTTTTTAATTGTTGTATATATTTTATTTGTAGTTAAATTTAAGGCCAGTTATTCTCAAATTCCCCTCTTATTCTCCAAGGAAAATTATTTGATCATCACATAATAAAAATTATTTATTAATTTTTTTTGTTATTATTTATCTTTTTTGATTAGGGATAAACTCTTTTCCATCACATAACTACCTAATTAATGGGAAATTGCATGACTTTTATGTTCCTTATATTCATCTTCTTTTTAACTTTAAAATAGTGTATGAAATTAATTATACATTCAACATTCTAGTGTTAGTATTATATATAAAATAAGATTAAACATTTTAACATTGTTATGATAATTATTTATTCCATAATCATTATTATTTATCTTTCCTTTGGTTATAAAACTATTTTCATAATCTTTATCATGGATTTCTTCAAATTTCACCCACATATATTTATATAATTTTATATGTGAAGCATTACTATAAATTTCTTCTCTAATTGAACCCTTTACTAGATTTTCGATTAATGAATCATTTTTAATATTTCCTTGATATGTTTCATAGATAACTCTATTTCATCTCTATAGTATATTTCCTTCCTCTATAACTTATTGTTGAAATCCATGTGAGTCTTTCATATTAAAAATAAACACTATTTTTCATTATTTTATGTTATTTCCACAAAACATTACATTGAATTACATTTTTTCATATAGCTTTTTATCATGATAGAGAAATATAAAATATAAAAAAAATTAACATTTCCTATGATACCAATTTTTAGACCCATAATAGGGTCGCAGAGTGAGACAGACCTAGGGGAGCATGAATCATGTAATACAATATTCTTATGATATTCATCATGTTTTTATTTAACACACACTACCCTAAATGGATATCCACCTATCGACATTGAGGAAAAATTAATATGATATTTTTCTTGGTTTTGGATCAAGTTCAATTCATATAATAATCAATTTTACCAAATATCACATGATTATCTTGTTACCCACTTTTAGTGTTCATGGAGGAAGTAAATTGGGAAATGAGAATTTACTTTCTTCAATTTCACCGGGCTAGTTAAAATTAGATTTAATCAGTTATATTTCATGAAACAAATAAATATAAATCACATATCCCTTCAAATAGAGTTCGAGATAAGTCACTCTATTCCTATGATCACTACCTTACAATGTTTATTTTTAAACCACTACTTCCTAAGGATCACTACCAACATCCTCATCCTTTACATGATGAAATAATGAAGGATCTTTAAAAGTTATATTAAAACATTGTTCCCTTCACCAACATCACGGGCATAGATTCATTGAATGTGGATTTTTTTAATTGAATTTCTCATACTACTCTTCATAGAATCACTAAAATCTCTCCCAAAAACATCATTCTTATGAATTCTAGAATAAATTCTATAATTTCACCTTCATCGTACAAAAGGGATGTCTTATTTATCCCTTTGGGAGAGTCTTTAATGAGTGTAAATATCTTCTTATTCCTTCCATACACTTTCTTAAAATTACTCTCTATTTCTCTTTTAGTTTATATATAAAATATTCCCAAGTCTCTCTAAATTAATTTTATAGGTTTAGAATATCCTTATTTAATAGGAGACCATGGAATAAAATAAAATTCTAACCATTAACATCATTATGGTCCTTAAAACCATCCATTACTACTCTATGAAGATCCTCTACAATTGTCTCAATTAGCATAGTGAATATAAATGATTCATAATAAACATAATTATTTTATCGTAAGGAAATAAATCCCTATATAATTCTATTCAGGTAACACTAAGAAAAACATATGGCATCAAAACTGGTCTTAAACCAAGATGAAAGATTTCTAATGCATTGATGATCTATTAAACAATAATCTTAGTCCAATCATCATCATTAGGTGCATCTCCAATGTATACACCCACAAAAATAGATTTATTTCGATCACCAATGTGTAAGGTATGTATATTTTGGATAAAACACCATTATACATTCCCAAATATATGGTTTTTTGGTCATGTGTTAGTATCCTATAGAATATCTATAAGCATCTTTTTTTGTTATAGAAAAACACATAACCATGCCCACTACCATGATCATAATGGTCATTCTATTTGATTATCGGTAAACTCTATGGAAAATACCCCTATCAACACAACATGTTCTATCTCCCTTGTCCAATTTTACCACTTCCAGAATTAGTTATTCAATGTAGAACTAATGACCACCCATGAAAAATTTTCTACAGCCCGGGAAACAACTTTTCCCATGTTTCACTGACCACGACATGTTCCATGGAATAACAAAACTTTCACAAACTATGTTTCTCCACCAGATCCTCTATGAATTAAATATATACTAACATAAAATTCCACCATAAATGGGGAATTTTCGTGTTTCAAAAGTTCTCTAAAATTTCACTACGGTGACCACCATGGTGTATTAATTTCGAATATTTCTATATTAGTAATCTCCAAATCTTTCATTACCATAATCCTTATCTTGACCCTATCGGCTCCTTGTATAATTCTTACGCACTTTCAGATATCCTTAAAACTCCATTATACTTATTTAGACAATGAATCAAATAAAAAATCATTCAATAATCCTTTCCAAAAAATCCATCATCAAGAAATGAAGATCATTTTTAACAATATTTAAAGATTCAATTTGGTCATCAAATTCATTATCTTCAATGTCATATTCATGAATGCCAAAAATTCAAACAAAATACTTTATGATTGCTAAAAAATGACATATTTAATTACCACATTCTATTTTGGACTTCTGGTATCACCATACACTACAATATTTCCTAAAACTATTTTGGATGTCGTTTAAGTTAAATGTTCCATACTAAAACCAAATCTTTCTTAGTGTCCTTTTCATTCTGGGTCTTTTTTATTAATGAGATCCAATATATAGGAAAAATAATTTTGTATGTCATGATAAAATATACCATGATACAAATATAGGAAAACCATGTAATAGAGGTTGGTCAAGATACCATCTATTTTAAGGTAAGAAATTAATTAGAATATATTACTTACTAATCCATTTTTCAATTGAAAAAAATGAAGACCCTATAATAGTTTAGATACAACATCATTGTTTTTATGATTCCGTGAAATTGTAAGGATACCGAGTTTTCATTTCTATAAATATTTAGTATTGGTTTCTTAAAACCGAACACAATCATTCATATTTTTCACCATTCATTTCTCAGATACCACTTATGGGTTTCATTAGACATCAAAATTCTTAATTATAGTGGATAAAAACATGAAAATCATGAAAATATCAACTCATTTAGTGATAAATATGATGAAAAAGGAAGCATTAAATTAATTTACCACACATTCTAAAGTTCCAATATTCCCTTGTAGTGAGTTTGACAAAGCTTCATTAATAGTCACCAATAGGTTCATACCTATGAAAATATATATGAACAACTTCACTCATGAAATGCTTCACTAGATCCTCTCCTCCATAAGGATGTGTTATCAAATCCTCCATAAATTTAAATGGAATGAATAAATAATAAAATAACATCATCTAAGAGAATGAATTCCAATTAAGAAAGAGGTTTATATAAAGTCACATTATATGCCTCATTTAGTGTGTAAGGTAAACTCTTGTAGTTTCAATGTTTCATAAAATATATAATTACTAACCACTAGAATTATTTTCTATAACTCCTTAAAATGATAAGTTTTTTGATATTTAATGGTGAAAATACATTTAAAATTAATAATAATCTTACACATAATCACATGATGTGTAAATGGCCTAAATAGATATTATAATCACTGTGGGATGATCCTTCAAATGAAATATTATATCATTCATAAATAAATAAAAAGATAATATAAGACCATAATATAGTTATATTCACTATGTCATGGTCTACAATTTAGTTCACATCACAATATGACAGATGTAATATCCCATAATTTTATATGCATGTTTATTTAACAAAACATATATGTTTTTGTAGTTATATTATCATACACACATATTAGTAATGTAAATAATATTTTATTTCACTGAATAAAATTATATTCAAAGGATTAATATATTAAATAGGACTAGTACATGTATAATTTGATAAAAAAATATCCATAATATTTAAAAATTAAATCAGTTGTTTTCTCTTAGAAATACTATAGTTATAAAGAACACTATATATAGATTAATAAATATTATAAACATGATTGAAATTTGAAAATAAAATGATAATAATTTTTATAAACTAAGTGAATGGGTATTGAATAAAATAGGTTATATTTAAAGAAAATATAATAATTATAAAGATGTTAGAATAAATATATGACTATCGGAATAGTAACTGATCATTAGAATAATAACCTTACCATTGAGAGTGGTAATATGTATAAAAGCTAACATTTTCAATGAATAAAAGATAATTATATATAAATAATATAACTCTATATATTTTTAAATTATGAAGCTTTAATAATGTATAGATATTAATATTAATCTGTTACATTTTAACATATTTAGTAAAATGTTTACTTTTATGTTGAAATTTAAATATTATAATTACATAATTTATAAATCTATCTTAATTAAATTGTTCTTATTTTGTAATCATTTCATAAAAATTATCTTATATTAATTTTTTCATTCTTTATAAAATATTATTTTAGGTGAATAGTAAAAGAATTGAAATTGTTTCTTGTACACTATGTTTTATGACAGAATTATGATCTACAAAATGCTCAATAATTTATAAATAAATTTCTTCAGTTAAAATTAATTTATGGAGTAAAAAAATATATTTAAGTGCTAAAATTGTAGATCAATTTCATAGAACAAATTTATATACTTTTCTAATAAAAAAAAATTTGATTCTTTACTATACATAACACATTTCAAAGATTTTATTTAGTTTTGAATATGTTTAAATATTGATAATATATATATATCACTATTAAAATATTTAAGAAAAAAAATTATTCATAATCTTGAGACCAAATAATAAACAAATAAATATTTTATTAAAAGATTCCCATCCCACTTTTCTATTTAAACACCCTCCCAAACCATTATATTCTCAAATATAAATCTTCTTAAATTTCAAAATATATAGGATAATGTCTCTAAACCATCTTATCATTGTTTTTTATGTCCATGATATTTCCAAAAGACCCCCCTTCGATGGATTTAAACTGAATCCAAAGGAGACGACTTGGAGGGGAAGTTAAAGGTTTTGAAAACAAATATATTTTCATTTTAATTAAACTATTATAACTTTTATAACATTACTAATATATTAATGATAATTCAAATCTAATTTGTTTTATAAAATCCATATATTTAAAAGTATTCCACTTCTTTTAAAATCTCTTAAAAACATCATTCCCTCACGGTAGTTCTATAAAAAATAAGTTAATAAAGATGTTTTATTTTCATATATGCCCATATTGGATACTTTTAAAATGATTTCAATGTATATATATATAATAGTGTTGATATTATTCGGCTATTTTTGATAATTTGAAATGATTAAACTATAATTATATTAATAATATTAATGATAATTGGCGTGGCCAAATTAAGCATATAAAAGAATCTCATCGAGGAATTTTTTATGAAATACAAAAATCTAATATAACATTGAACTCCATTTATTCAATAATGAAAACAATACCATGACATATCTAGAGATTACAGATCCATTTGATAGTTACCATTTACCTTTATCTTTACATCAAAGAAGATTGGAATTATGAACTAAACAACATTAAAATGATCATCACAAACAATATTAATTTAACAAATGAATAAATACATGATAATAAATATATTATAATATATGAGGTAAATATAAAAAAAATTATTAATAAAGTAATTAATGAAAATAAAATGACCAATTTTGAGTCTAGAGGAGTGTTTAATGCAATCTACGACTTGAGGTAAGAAAACACCTTGACTATATTTCTTCCATTTTGGTAATGGTTTCTATAACATTATATAAATCTATCTACCTATTTATATATTTTTAATATAATATATTTATGTTTTTTATAATTATTTGTGTGATTTATTTTTCTAGTGTCATTCATATTTTTCTACTTCCCTTTGAAATAATTTATTTTAAATCAAACCATTTCAAAGTATATATAGGAAAAATTTATATCTCCTTTTTATTTTTATTACTTCATCCTCAAATTTTTTTCTCTTTTATGAGTTTCGAAACACCAATATTATACATCCTATATTATTGTTCATATATATTTTTTAAGGGAAAAATTTACTGTTTTTTTAGATACATTTTATGTATATTTTTTATTATAATAATGGGGTTCATTTCTATATTCATATTTTCTTAAAACTTTTACATCACATTGACCTATATATTAATTCACTAGGATTCATTATTATCTTATAATCATATAATATAGTGTAACCCTTTATTTTATTATGAACATATATAATAACTTAATTGTTTATAAATCTTGGAAATTTTATAACCCCATTTTATTATTTTGTATTTATTCTTGTTTGTGATTAAAGTATATTTATTATTTATATATCACACATATTCATTTAATATTATTATTTTATAGTTGGTCCTAGAATTACATATCCCCTAATTAATTTGGTAAAAATTTACATCTCTAGTGATTATTATATGTCTAAATTATATATTTTCCTTTCCCATAATGTTATGATACTATTAACTTTATCCATTATATTATGATATATTAATAGTGATTCTTGATTTATATTTTTGATGTCATGTGTTATGTTTCTTCCACATTGTTGAGATTATTATCATTTCCATGAAATTATGATATTATTTTATTATGTCTTATTTCTATATGATATGTTTATGATAATTTTATTTTATGATTATATGCTATGATTATTGAGTATTATCCATTTTCTAAGTTTCTTATATAAACCCTTTTTTTTGTATGTCTTCTGAGTATATATCAATATGTGAAAAATATATGATTATCTCTTAGACAAAATTTTTTAATATGTAAATGTATATTACATATTTCATTTAAATTTTTAATCACATATTTAATTTCCTAAATGCATTGGGCTACTATTTTTATGGGTCTATTTTTATAAACATTATGAAAAAAATGATTTTATATTATGTTTATGATATTTGTGTCATTATGAGGTTAACTAGTCCAAGGGAATTACAAAATTATATGGTATAATTTTTTATTTCATTTAATTATTTGGTATATGGTAGAAGAAGATGGGTTTGTTAAAACATGGAATGGATACTAAACGTTTTCTTAATAAATAACTATAATTATAAGTCAAAGTTAATAGGTTAGTGGTATTGTGGTTATTGATGTTTCGTATTATTATTGTTTTTATTTCAAGAAGGGTTATGTTATAATTCATTGTTAATTATTTTATTATTGGCCTAAGATTGAAAGATGTATAAATAAATTCATTATATTTGTCACATATGTTCACATGATGTTATCATAAATATATGTTACTAAAAATATGATTTATTTGAGAAGTTTTAATAATTTTTTTCAGAAACTAATCTCCAAATATTGTTTAATAAACTTTATGACTACTTAAAAACAAAAATAAATTATTTGGTGTTTTCCTAAATAACTTATTGGTGGTTCGTTACTTAATCGGACCCAATTTATAATAGATTAATATATATACTTAAATTTATAGAGATACCATTGATACACACATATATTTAATGATAACCCCTAGATATGGTTATTTGACCACTTGTATTCTCTAATATAAGTTAGAACACTAGGATTGGTGTGTTAGTTAGAGATAATATTTAGTGTAGTGTGTGTTTAGGGTGATATTATTCATTCAAGATTCTTCCTTTTTATGTTGATAGTGATCATAAACCAAAATATAGTTAAAATATTATATGAGTATTATTTTATAAATACTATATGGGGTCCGTAATGGGATGAATATTCCTTGAGTGTGTATAGGAATGATCTCATGACCAATGATTATGATAAATAGTGGGTGTGTTATAGCAAATTAGTATAGGTCAACCAGACTGGTCACTCAGCTTTGACCACCATAAGGCCCAAATTGTATTTAGATTTCCATAGTATGACAACAAGAACCATGGAATCATAATTAACCATATGGTAATGGTTTCTCACTTAGAAACCAACATGAACTATCCATGAGTAGGATGACCACACCAACTGATTATATGTTATCATAATATATAAACTTACAACCATGTTAAACATAGAAATGAATAAATCATGATACCATAAAAACCATCACATCACCATATATAAAATTTCATATACAAGAAAAATAACATGATATCAATAGAAAATATATCAAAACAAAAACAATGATCAAGACACAAGTGGGTAATTAATGCCTTCCCAACTATAAAAAAAATATCAAAATAACTCCTCATGATCCAAACTCCATAAGACCACATATCCTCTAATATGAATAAAATGGTTGGTGGTAATCATAATGAGAAAACATAAGGATTGGTTCCCTTTCCTTTACCTTTTTCCTATAAAATAATATTTTAATATGCCCAAAAGATTCTATAGGTTTTGAGGTAAAAATCCCAGTATGATACTGTAATGAATATATATAAATATTCTAACTGTGTGAGCCAATAAATAAAATTTGAAACTCATTTTCAAAGACAGAGTTCACTTTTAAAACAAATTCATTTGAAAATATTTTCCATATAAAATACCACTGATATTTCTCCAAAATGAACCATATTTAAAAAGCTTGGAAAAAAGATCTAATTGATAATTAAAGTCAATTAGTATAAACATGATCAATGCACCCAAAGATGGTATGAAATTAATCATAATCATAAAAATACTATATGTCCAAATAAATGTAAATGGGAATAATTATAAAAAGTTTCACATGAAATAAAATCAATTTAAACTCAAACACATGGGCATACCATAATCACATATCTAAATAATTATAAATAGTCCATGAGAAAAAAGCATAACATAATGATTCATGGAACTAACATCATGCACAAATCATATAAGAACAACAATATATTGGTAATGTTCACCATGGGATCTAATCAAGCCTAGTGTTACATAGTCTAAAAACATTAATTGGAGGCTAGATAAGTATGTATAGTATATAATAATCTATCTCAGCCTTACATGTGCCTAAAATTCCTAGAGTTATCTCAATCCCTTGGTCATTTTTATGGTAGATCACTCATTATTCCTCCACAATTATCTCTCAGTCCCTTGTAAAATATCATTAATGATTCATGGGTCTTCCAACCTATAGTGACCCTAGATTATCATACATAGATATTAAAAAAGTTTCTAGGAATATTTATTACATCAGAAAAAAAAATCGTGCGCAAAGTAATATTTTATTACCTTTGGAAAAGTGGATACATAAACCCTGGTGCATAAGTGAGTTACATCATGACCCACTATGTACTTTTTAACTTGAAACATTATTATTCATATCATAAATAATACATATCTTCTTAACATATGGAAATGAATCATAAGAATGGGTGAGATCATATGCCCAGTAATGGTAAACTAGGGTGATACATAAGCATAAAATGAACCTAAGGGTTTTAGAAAATGAGAATTTCATTTGAAAAGAATACCCTATAGATAAAATATCATAATCTTAAATCATGAAACAAATATTGGTAGTTCATAAGACATGATTGATAAGTAAATCAAATAAGATGATCAATTATAGAATAACATTGGTATACGACAAAGAATTTTTTGCATACATATAATCCTAGAAAATAATTTCCATATAAGTCAAGTCTTACTTCCAAGACCAACATAATAGAAAAAAACCTTTACTAAACCGACTTAACTCCTTATTTCAGTACTATCTTACAGAACTAGGTTTACACCCCATTCTAGCACTATCTTACTGAACCATGTTCACTCTCCATTCTAACCCTCTCCATATCATGATATATAAATCTTTACCCAATGCATTTTAGGGAGAGATAGGTCTCACCCATCAAATAATGAAAAACATATCTTTGTGTTCCATATGATATTAAACATTAATCATATCATAAAAAATGAAATGAAATGGGTGCCATTAAAATTTCATCATATTATAACCTATGAATGAGATATAGTTTTAATGTTCTGGATTTTATGTGTATTAATTTTTAATGTTAAATAGATTAATTTTGAGACCAGGTATTAAGACAGCGTGTGATTCTGAGCCCTAGTGTTCCCATAATAAATGTTTGAAATGTTTTAAAATATTAAATAGAACGTTCTTGCATTTTTCCTAAAAAAGTGTAATAACATCAAAACATGTTCCCAGATTTAAAATCATTGGAAACCATTTCATTCCGAAAATTGGCTTTACTCTAGAAGATTCCTAACATTGGATGGCATAGGATGGTTCTTAAAAGTAGTTTTCGAACATTTTAATGAATAAAATGAATTTTTATTTTATTTAATTTATTTATATTTCAACAACATAGTGACGTAGAGATTGTTTATTTTAAATAAACCGAGAGATGGGGATCCAAGGTTAAGCTTGTAACCCTAGAATTTTTTTGAGGCTTTGGAGAGAAACCCTGAAGAATTTACTCAGCGGAGAATGAAAATGGAACCTTGGATCAAAGATCAACGGATGATTTTCATGAAAGATCTCTCCAAATACAACAATGTGGAAATAAATCTTATTTATTAAGAAATCCAAACCAAAGTAAGGATGGGTAATTTTATATTTTGTTCCTCATTCTTGAATTCAATGTTGAACGGAGACAAACCACTGAACATGTTAATACACGGATCGATCATTCTTATGGGATGGGATTTAGTTTTTGGGATTTATTGGGGTTTATTGATTGAGAATTTATTTTTATTTCTTGTTCATTATTATAGAAAAATATTGAGACTGGAATGAATAATTTCCAAGTTTCATTCCCTTGGTTGTTAATTACAAATTTTCTCCCATGATATTTTTCTTCGTGTTCTTCATTCTGCATTCTTTGTGGGTATTAAATTATTGGTTGTTGCAAATTAGTTTCTTGGAACAATGATCCTAAATTGAAGATTGGTAATTGGGGTGCCCTGGTGTAGGTATGATTATGATCGAGATAGATGAATCCATGCGATTCAGGAATTCTCATTCATCTAACGATTTATTAGTGGATGAACAAAATCAAAATTCAGAGTGGATTGAAGGCTCAAAACTCATAGATTTGGTGTCATGATGGTTAGACGACTCTGGATATATAGTTTTTAAGTGAATGTACTATTATATCAAGATTAAAGAGATCAACTGAGGCATGCAGAGTAAGAATGGATGATTCTAGAAAATTGTGAAGGACACGATATATAACCCAGGGTTACACAGTGTGTGGCCCCCTTTGAGTAATGACTAGGGTTTCAGGGGTTTGATGAATTCCACATGGCATGTAACCCTATCAAACTGCATGTAAAACCTTTCCATAGACTCATCATATATCTTGAGAGATACACAAGCACATGATTGAGTATATGGGTTTCCTACATGGTAGGTACCCCACCACACGGCTTAGCCCAAAGAAGATACATTATTTACCCCATGTATAGGTACACGGGTAGACAGACATGAGTTTACACTACATACTGTAATACAACCAGAGTACACATGTGTACCCAAGATGAAAGGACATATGTGTGACCGTTCGACATGGTGTGTTCCCATCTTGTACATTACATGTTTTTAATGACACAGGTTGTTGTACACGACCAGCACCTCCGGTCCAGAGACACGACATGTGACCCTACTACACAACATGTATCCCTGTCAACATGGATTTAATATCTTTTTCATTGTATCACGGATCTCTTTCATTCAAGATTGTTCCCTTGATCATTTCCCTAGAAGTTTGTGTGTATCATTTTCTACTCATATGAGTATGATCCCTTCAGAAGGACTTCCCAGATATACTTTTTAGAACCCCCCCCCCCTGAGAGGCTCAGATCACAGTCCTCTATTCATTCTTCATTCTCTAGGTAGATTCCTTTGTATTGAAATGGATAACTTCACTGGGTTTCAATCCTTTACTTAGTTTAGATGGGGTTGTTGGTATCACCCCATGGCCACAACTATGATCCTCATATGTGGTATCATATTCTATTTAGATATATTAGTGTATCTTTCCCATCATTGTTCCCGATGAGAAATACTTCTCAGACAGACGTCATCAGTGCTATCAGACTCAAGAGTGTGTTCTTGTGGATGATTTCTTTGAGGAATATTTGAACTGAATCTATAGTGTTTGTGTAAATTGGTTGTGATACTTTCCTCTAGACAGCGTGTCTTGGTTTGATTATATATAGATACTCTTTTTATATGTTCTATAGACATATAATTGTGTATATATGACTTCACATTTCATTTATGTATTTTATTATGGTTTCTGGGTGTTCTACTGAGTATTTTAATACTCACCTCTATATGGGATTTTCCCTCACACATCGTGTCTTGTGTAGATGAAAAATATTTTGATAGAGTCATAGGTGGACTAGGACTGGATGAGGCATTTTGAGTTTGCACAGGACAAGGTGTGTTCCGACAACTATAGAAAATAGTCCCAATAAATTTGTTTAATGGTGGGACATTGTGGTTTATAGACACTTTTTGTTTTTCCTGTATTTTTTCTTAATTTACTTTAATGCACTTTACATTCATATCTTACTTTGGTAGGGATATAATGGTACGAATGAAATTGGTTTATAATGGTTTTTTACATTTCAACTTTTTTCGAGCTTGTATATGTGTGCATGCATACAGGTACATAAGAAATGCCACCCATGTTAATGATATTCCTACTTGGTGATAGTCCCCATCCCCTAGCCTATTTGGGGTGTGCATGGGAAGCTACTGCATGGGCCCCACTGGGACAGGTCATGATAGAGTGATATCAAAGATTATTGGTTCTACTTTAATCCTAGATGTCTACGATATTGGTTTCAGGAAATTGTTTCAAGTGTTTTGAGTTTGACTTTCAGGCCAGGGACTCCAATGTTGGTGCATCAACCAACGTATCCATACACCAGGACTCTAGTAACATTTTTTCAAATCATTATAAAATAAAATTGGGTGCAAGGAAAATAATGGTATGGAAATCATATAGAAATGGGATGTGGTTCCACTTCCTTCTTGAGTGGGAAATACAGATATACTCATGGACTATTGTACATATTTTTTTCTTACATGATTCCCCCAAGATTCATACCTACATGGATTCAGTAGCTCAATCATGAGGATGACCCCCTCAGTGAAGAGGCTTCGATATAAGGACTAGTTTCATAGATGTTACATCTACTTGGTGAACCATCTTTACTACCACCCGTGGAGTATCATGTGGTACCCAGAGTACCAGAATTTAAGGAGTTCAGGATGAGCACACTTTATGTGTTCTAAAGACAAAGATCCCTCTTGTCCTGAGGTGAGCCCGACCCTCAGTCTACTAAAGACTAGCTTGAGGTATTGAACTATGTTTTCCTTCTAGCCATGACACCAGCGGATCGGATGGTATTCCTGGCGGTTAGCCTTCTACATGGCTCAGTAGGTAAATGGTGGAGTTTGGATATCCAGGCACATGACGAGGAAAATCATCCTAGATAGAGATTGAAAAACTCTTTAGATAAGATTTATCACTATATACACTAAGATATGTGTGTATATAGGAGCTTATTCAGCTCCATTGGGGTATCATGATCATGGATTATTATTCACCGAGGTTCACCAACCTTTATAGGTACTTGATGGATTGGTTAGAGATCCCTAATTCAGGACTTAGAACTTCGAGTGAGGTTTTTGTAGAGACATTTAGTCCAACATTATCCCTATATGAATTATCACATATGATGGGGTTTGTGAGAAAGGTTTGGTAGTTAAAAGTTTCTTGGTGGAGAAAATATAGACGTTGATATCAATAAGTGGATGGGAAGGTACAGAGACCTCTGCAGTAGGGATGCAATGTCAGTCTCAGGGATCTAGATGTGGGATATGTTTCGAGGGAGACCCCATGATAGAAGATCTGTTGTTCAGGGTTTACAGGGTGGGTCCAGTCAACTTAGGTAGAGGAAGTTATATTCATGTAATAGTAGGGGACATCTCACTCAAGATTTTCTGAACCATTATACTACTGATAGGGGAAAATAGGATGTACCACTGAGCTACATATAATAGCATGATAAGGTAGATCAACATAAGGACATACGTGGAATTGGATCTATAATATTAGTAAGAGGTGGTCAATGTTTTCACATGCTACCACCACCACCCCGAGGAGGTCCACGCAAGACTTATAGAGCTGGAGGACAGGGGCAAGGACATCTACATGTGGTTGAGGCATATGAACGAGGGGATCTGCTAATGATTGAAGGTATAATATCTATATTTTATTCTCTAACTGAAGTACTAATATACATATGTTATAGTCATTCTTTTCTAACCACATATCTTGTTTGATAACTAGAGATTCCGGTTAAACCATTGACTTGAACCTTACTATTGGAGACACCCACTGGAGAAGACTCAGGGATCACACATCAATGTTGATAGTGTGACATGACCCTTGGAGGGGAGAGTTTTAGTTGGATCCCCTGAGTGGCAGTGTTTAGTCATTACGATGCCATTCTTGGTATGGATTGGTTATCCATAGTTTATTCCCATATTGAATGTTTTAGGAAAAGGGTATTGAGTTTCCGTAGTAATGGAACAAGGTTTTCCATTATCGGTAAAAAGGAAACCTAGAAAACACATGATGGACTCATTAATAGGAGGTTCTAGTCAATTACTTATCAGTTGGATTGCATGTCCCTTGTTGTATCAGATGATATGAGATTTTAGTTTCCTGAAGTGGTGGTGGAGTATGAGGACATCTTCCCTAATGATGATCTAGGATTACCTTCCTACTGGGAGATAAACATCTGCATTGATTTACACCCTTGTACGACATTGATATCTACACTATCATATTGGATGGATTCCGTAGATCATCAAAAGATGAGGGTGCAGTTGGAGGACTTTTACAAGAATGTATTTACAAGACCCAATGTTTCACCCTAGGTGGCCCCAGTTTTATTCCATAAAGGTAGGCAGAAGCTTGAGGTTTTGGGTAGATTACTTATGCTTGAACCAGGTGACAATGAATAATAGGTATCCACTACCAAGAATTAATGAACTCTTTGATTTTTTGAGAGGGGAATAGTGGTGTTAGAAGGTTGACTATCGATCAGGCTATCACCAGCTATGAGTATGGGATGATGATTTATCGAACATGAAATTAAGATGTTATTACAGTCATTATGAGTACTTGGTGATGGCATTTTTTTTGTGAAAAACGCCCGAGTAGTGTTCCTGGGACTGATGAAACAAATCCTCCAGCCTTATTTTGATTGGTTCATAGTAGTCTTCATTAAAGGTGTCCTTGTGTACTCTGAGTCTATGGAGGAGCACTCAAGACACTTAAGGATGGTTCTGGATATACTCTCAGAGCACCAAATTTATTTGAAACTCTTGATGTTCTAGTTCTGGATTTAGACAATCCACTTTTTTGGGACATGTTATCTTAGTGGATGGAGTGGATGTGGACCTGAACAAGGTTGAGTTTATGCTATCATGTGATCCACCTAAGATCATGATGAATATTGAGAGTTTCTTTGGGATGTTAGGATATTATTGAAGATTCAAACATTAATTCTCTAGGATATCAGCACTGATTATAGATTTGACTCAAAATGAGAAGCCTTTTGTGTGGATAGAGAAGTTCTAGCTGGATTTTCAGTAGTTGAATAAGAGTTTGAGAGGCACTATGATATTGAGATTTCTAGAGGAGGGTGTTGAGTATACAGTGTTCTACGATGCATCAAGGACTAGTATTGGTTGTGTCCTTATGCAGAGGGAAGTCGTGATTGCCTATGTATCATGCTAGTTGAGACCATGTGAATAGAACTATATGACCCATGATCTTGATTTAGCAGTGGTATTATTCACATTGAATATGCGGTGACACTACCTAATGGGCTAGCAGTTTATCATACACTATTCTCACAAGAGTATGAAGTATATATTTTTCAGAAGTATTTTAACTTGAGATAGAAGTGGTGGATAGAGTTATTCCAAGACTATGATATTTTGATTTTCTAAATTCCTCGGAAGGGGAATGTGGTTTATGATTCTCTTAGTAGGAGATCTAGTTCATAGTTGATGAATGCGGCATCAAAACTGTTGTCCTCGTTACAGTTATCCTTTGTGAATGGAGATAGAGAAGCTTGCCTCCAGTAGATGGTTGTTACCCCTCCACTCTTATAGAAAGTCTGGGAGGCATAGCATGGGGATATGAAATGAGAGAATATATGTGCTCAAATATCCATAAGGCATGAACCTGATTAATATTTGAATGGTGGGGAGGATATCTTCCTTTTTAGAGGATGTATAGTAGTGCCAGTGGCATTGCAGGAGGTGGTTCTGAGGGATTTTCCCACATCCCTTTTGGAGGTACATCCAGGTGTGGATAAAATTTTCCAGGACCTCCGATGTTATTTTTGGTGGCCAGGAATGAATAAGGGAGTTGCAAAGTTTGTCTCTTCATGCCTTACTTGGTAAAGAGTGATGGCTGAGAACCAGGTTCCGATGGGTTTAGGTCAACCCTTTGTGTTGTAGAAATGGAAGTGGGATAGGATATTTATAGACTTCATAATGGGTTTACCATGTACTCCCAGAGGACCCGATTCAATCTGGGTGATCATTCACTGACTCACTAAGTCGACCCACTTCCTAGATATCCAAGAGTAGAGTCTAGTTGAAAGCTTGGGATGCCTCTACGTTCATGAGATAGTTATAATACAAGGAGTTCCATTGAATATTGTTTCAGTTAGTGATTTTCCTTTTAAATCATGGCTTCTGGAAGGGATTGTAGGATGTTTTTGGGACCCAGTTATGATTGTGAACAACATTTAACCCTCAGACAAATGGCCAGACAGAGCAAACCATTTCTTTCCTGGAGGACATGCTATGATCAGGCCTGTTGAAATTCATCCATAGTTACGGGGATCACCCACCACTGGTGGATTTTTTATACAACAACAGTTACCATTCCACCATTAATATGGAACCATTTGAGTCCTTGTACGAGTGACCCTACTGGTCACCACTTTGTGAGACTCACTTATGAGACTTAGCACTCAATGGATTAGAATTGGTGTGAGATACTGCAGAAAATATTCAGATCATCCAAGAGTGTATTAAAGGTGCACATAGATATCAGAATTCATATGTTGACAGGCAGCATATCCCTTGGTGTTTGAGGAAGGAATCTATGTGTTCCTCTTCCCTTTTCAGATAATAGGTAGAGTTGATGAGATGGTGTACCTCATAGCTCTACAGTCACACATAGACCAGGAACATCACATCATCCATGTGTCATAGCTTAGGAGGTACATGCAAGAAGAATCATGCGTAATCGACTAGGGAGAGCTAGACACCAATGATAGAGTGGATTTTATTGAATACCCAGTAGAGATAGAAGATCGATAGAAGATGATATTTAATGGTTGAGTTTTTTCTTTAGTGTGTGTTCAATGATAGAACTATAATCTCCAAGAGAACCCTTGGGATAGAGAGGCTCATATTCTTGCTTAGTACCCACCTATCTTTGAGTAGCCTTTGTTTTGACTTTTCATGGATGTAAAGTCCCATGGTGGGGAGAATTTAATGCCCTAGATTTCCTGTGTATTATTATTGAATATTATATAGATTAATTTAAAGACTAGAAACTAAGAAGAAATATAATTCTGACGTCCGGTGTGCCTGTAATAAATTTTTTAAATATATTAACATATTAAATTGCATGCATTCATGGTTTTTCTGAAAAATTAGAATAAATTATAAATGGGTGTCTAGATCAAAAATCCATGTTCACTATTGCATTTAGAGTAGTAGATTTACCCTAGGTGAGGCCTAACATTGGTTGGTGTGGGTTTGATGTGAAAAGTAATTTTCAGAAGTTTTGATAAAAAAAATAAATTGAAAATTTATATTATTTATTTTTGTTTTGATGATTAAATTATGTATCAAATGTTTATTTAAATTAAACCTAGAGATAGGGAACCATGTTTATGCACATAACCTTGTAATTCTGTAGTGGCTCTAAAGAGAAACTCTGGATAATTCCCATTGTGGATAGTGACGAAGGAACCTTGGATTGAAGATCGATAAACACCGTTCTTTATGGATCTCACCAACGGTGATGACATGGAAAGAAATATTTTTCATTGAGTGATACAAATCAAAGGTAGAATGTTTTATTTTGGATTTACTTCCCAGTTCATGAATTTTATGATGAACGTGGACCAAAAAATGAACAGGTTGATCCGTAGATCGACCATTCTTATTGGATGGATCTCAATTTGGGGATTTTATCAGGTCTTTATGATTTAGAATTGATATTGACTTATTTAATATTATTATGGGAATGGATCAAGGTCAGAATTAACAATGGATGAGATTCATTCCTTCGGTTATTCATTGTGCCTTTTCTCCCATGAAATTTTTCTTCACGTTTTTCATTTTTTTTTCTCCATGAAACGATCCTAAATTGAATATATGTCATCTGGGAGACCAAGAGGAGATGTGGCAGAAATGGATATAGGTGAATTAAAGATATTTTATAATACCCATTTTCAGACTGTTTACTAGTGGATGAACAAAAATTGATTTCAGAGCTGATTTAAAGGCCAAAACTCATTGATTCGATGATAGAATGGAGAGATGACCCTAGATCTACAGTTTCGAAGGAAATAGACCATTAAATAGAGTTATGGGAGATCAATTGAGGCGTGAGGAGGTATAATGGAAGATTATAGAAAATCACGAAGGAAACAGTGTGTAACCCAGGGTTACATGAAACATAGCACCCTCTGAGTGGTGGCTCGGGTTTTGGGAGTTGGTTGAATTCCACATGGTTTATGACCCTATCACACGGCATGTAGACCCATCCCAGAGACTATATGTGTATCTAGATAGATACAAGGTCATGGTGTGTAGTACACAAGTTTCATACACAACATATACCCCACCACATGGCTTAGCCCAGATCGGTTACATGGGTTACCCCATTTACTAGTACACGGGCAAACCGACATGGGTTGACACTATATAATGGAACACGACCAGAGTAAAAAGGTGGACCCAAAATGTATGGACATGACATGTGGCCCTTTTACACAACATATTCCCATCTTCAACATGACATGTTCTAAATAACACAGGCCATTGTACATGGGAAATACCTGGGGTCAAGGGACATGGTTTATGATCCTACTACATGTTTTTTAACCCTTTATACATGGATTGAATCTATTTACCATATTATATTGGACATGTTTAGTTAGTTTTTATGCCCTTAATAGTTTTCCAGAAGGTTGATGTGTACCATTTCCTAATCATAAGAGTATGACCCCTTCAACATACCTTACTATATAGAGTTATTAGAATCCCCCCCGAGAGGCCAGAAGAAGGATCCTCTGTTCATTATTCATGAACAATGTAGAGTCCTTGGTATTGATATGACCAACTTCACCAGGAATAAATCCTCTACTTAGAAGGATAATCCATATGGAGTTGTTGTTATCACCGCATGGCCGTAGTGGTGATCCTAATCTATGGTATTGTATTCTATTCAGATCTATTAGTGTATCTCTCTCATGAAAGTTCTCGATGATAAATACTTCTCAATTGGATGTCATCATTGATATCAGGCTCTATAGTGTGTTCTTCTGAATGAGTGCTTTAGGTAATCTTTGGACTGAATCTCTAGTGTTGGAATTGAGTGGTTGTGACTTGCCTCAAGACTACGTGTCTTGGTTTGAGTATATCTGGATATTCTTATTATATGTTCTATAAACATATACTTGTGTATAGATAGCTACATCTTTCTCATGTGGATTACTTTGTGGTTTTCAGGTGTTTTACTTATTATTGTTATACTCACCCCTACATCGGATTTTCTCGCACATGTTGTGTCTTGTACAGATGAGTGACCTTTTTATGAAGTACAAGATAGACCAGGGTCAGATGAAGCATTGTGAGTTCAAATAGGCCGAGGTGTGTTCCTACGTTATAAAAATATGTCCCAGTACCATTGTTTATAGTTTATAATTTTTGGTATAAATAATTTTTTTGGAGGGATTTTATTCTACCCTGATTTAATTTACTCCACATTAATTTCATACAATACTCCAATTGGGATATAGTGGTATGGATGAATTTGTTTCATAGTGATATTTTTTCATTTCATCATTTTTTGGGCTTGGAGATGTTTGTGGGAATACATGTACATAGGAAATGCCTCCAATGTTAGTGATATGCCTACTCACTTCCATTCATCAGACCCTTTCCTTTTGGAGGTAGTCTTGGGGAGTTTCACCACATACCCTACTAGGATGAGTCATGAATAACTCGTGAAATGAAGTTGTTTTTATAAGATTATTATCATCTTATAACCCATGGAAGAGAAAGAGGGTTCATAAACATAATGACATAAAAAATAAAACATTAAAAGAAAAAACATGAATGGTATCCTTTTATAATATCCCCAGTAAGGTATAGGTAACACCAACGTATTTCATCTCATATAGAAAATAATTTTGAATGATCATTAAAATCATTTCTAGAGTAAAATATTTTTTTCTCTTTGAATAACGAATTTTAAAACATGAAAAATATTAAAAACCATTTTATTTCAATATAAACTTAAAAAAATATAAATTAAACCTTGATGAAATTATTTTCCATGACGTTAGAAATTCTCATTCTGCCATACGTGTTAAACGAAGTGTCCTTTCATATTTTCGGAAGATGAAAAATGGCCATTGTTTTGGAAAATGAAATGAATGTTACATTCAATTTTTATTGAAAAATTATAACATGGTTAAAATTTTATTTAATAAATAATTTTTATAATAATAAAACATTTTTAGAAAACATGGTTTTGGAGGAAAATAGGTTTCCTACAGAAAATAGAAATAAAGTATGATTTTCAAAAAACATTTTCTCAATTGATAACTAGATTATAGGAAAATTAATGATAATAATTAAGATATTTTTCATAATATTTTATCTTCGAAAACATAATTGTAAACAAAAATGGATAATTGATGAGATTGTAACATGAAATATTTACAATTTTGGTAACATTGATTCATAAGACCCATGCATGAATAACATAAAATGAAACATGAAATATTATTATTATGAATAGATTCATGATATTAAATTCCAATGTATCTTTATATATTCCTCAATAAATAATATATGTGCATAACATAACAAAGACCTCAAAGAAGGCACCTTAAGATAAAAAGATCATAACAATTTATTGACGTGTCTAACCATGAACCCCATGAAAGGGAGTTACTAAAAGGGATATGTAAACCCCAATAAGTTTCAGGATATTTATCATAAAAACATTAATGATAATAAAATTAATAATTGATTAATATGGATTGTGACTCGCATAAAATAAAAGTGAAATGGTGATCCCTTACCTTAAGTATTGACTTTTGTCGCACATGTTAAATCTCTTGCATAATTAACAAAAGTTTATTATAAATATATTGTATATTCATATTTTTATATATCATACAATATATTATTTTATTATCACCATTTATTACCTATTTATTAACAATTCATGTTAAAGTCATCTTTCGGGTAACAACCACATTGTTTTTCAAATATTTTTTGACTTGTCATTCTTGGTCCTCTTAATTTGATAATTATTTCATCATATATAAAAATTTACGACATTATATAAATATTATATATATTCAGTATATACATATTTATAGTAACCCATAAAATTTAGTGATAGAAAATGAAATAACTAATTCACAGAGAGGTCATGCCGTATATACACATGAAAAATGTTTCCATTTCTTATTAGATTGAAAGAAATAAAAATAAATGATATTAATTAAAATTAATGACTAAATGTGATGTAAAATATATCTAATAACTTTATTAAACCCAAAATTAATGCATTCCATGTATATAATGAATGAATCACATCCCTTCGTGAGGCAGTAGTCCATCGTAGACACGAAAGACATTATTATATTCTTACAAAAGTGAAAGCATGAAAGTATCTGTGATATAGTAATTAAAAAGTCATAATAACTTCATAAATATAATATATTTAATATAAAAACTATAAATTCTTCTTTATTACCAACCTTGAGTGGGGGTAATGGAAATATGATCAATATCGGTTCGTGAGGTTGTGGTCTAATGTACACATGAACGATGAATTAATAACCCATTTGATGAAATTGTGTGGGATTTTAGGTAAAAACATAACATAGAAAAATATTTTTATATAGAAGCTAATGAGGTTATAATATCATCATTGTATAATAAAAATTATATTGGGTGGAGAAACATATAAAATAAAACTCTAATTTATGAACATTGCCTCTTCTTTAGGTATCCTCCATAGGTTTTCACTAAAAGACTTCTTTGATAGAATTATGTCTAAAAATAGGCTTCTAGGCTGAGGGGAGGTAATTTATAAAGTTATTTAGGATGGTTTTATCCAAATTAAAGAGGTTTAAAGGTGATAATAAAATATGAGGGTAGTTACCTTTTATATGTGAGCAAGTTAAAAAACATTAAAAAAATTTAAAGAGAGAATTCCACCAACCTTTTTAATTTGTAAATGGGTCCAAAATATCATATTATTGAACATTAGAGTTTAAATTTCCTAGATATTTCCATAAATTGATTTTTAGAAATTTATTTGGGTGATTTTTTCTCTAATATTTTTAGTTTAACCACTAATAAACCCATTTTACCTTAACTTGGATAATTAATTTTTACTCTATTCAATATTCATTTTTGCTAAAAATTCAGTTTAACAAATTTTAGGATATAAATTATAATAATTATAATTATAAAATCCAAATTTTTAAATTCCATTAACATAAATAGCATAAATAAATTTTATAAAAATTTCACAGACGTGTTGAGAAACTATGTTTTTATATTGAAAAAGCTACAACGTTTGAAATTTTTTCTTATAAAAATTAAATAAAAAATAGATTAAAATGACCTATAATGGATTAATTTAAAAACATGAACTAATTTTACATTAAAACAATTTCAATATTTAAATTAACATTATAAATCATTTATATGTAAATAAATTTCTAAATTAAAAATTCAATATTTTTTTCTATTCATCAAAAAATGAAACTTTTCCAAAAAATACCAAAAATTAACTATATGATAATATTGAAATCATATTTTAAAAATTAATTTTATTTTAACAAGTTAATTTTCTAATATTCTAAAAAAATTATCAATTTTCACAAAAGACATCAAAATAATTTTTTTGATAAAATTGTATTTTCCAAACATATAAAGATATTACCAAAAACTACATATTCTATTTTAAATATTTTTTCATTTTATATAAACCAATGTAAACAAAACTTATAAATTAGTTATTACTATTCATATTTCTGTGTTAGCAGATAGTTTTATAACATTCGCATTTATGTAATTAAATTAATAATATATTATGGTTTTGTTAAAACTGAGTTCTGCATATAACACAAGATAAGACAATATTATTTGTAGTTTAAGATTTATTTTGTGTTTCATATAACACAATATTATATTAGTGCTTCATCTAATATAATAAATCAATGGAATAAAATTTATTTGAACAAAATAAAAAACAATTTGGGTGTTACATTCTACACCCCTTAAATGTAATTTGGCCCTCAATTAGTCACTCTGATACAAATAATGATGAAAATGTTTCCTCATCATATTTTCTAGTTACCATATAGATTCCTCAAGCAAGTGGTTTCACCCCAGAAGTTTTACTAGGTGAGTCGTCTTGTTTTTTAGATCCTTCTCTGTCTAATCCTAAATCTCCACTGGCAGTTCCCCATAAGAAAGATCTTTCTACAGTGGTATGACTTCTATGTTAATTAAATGTGTAGGTTAAGGTTTTTACATCCACTAGATATATATATATATATATATATATATATATATATCATATTGGAATTGATAGAGGTTTTGTGGAAGTTCCAAGTGATAGGAAACTATCCAGATATGATCAATAATTTGAAAGGGACTAGTATACCCAGTTCTTAGTTTATCTTCCCTCTTAAATCACATAAAATTATTCCATTGAGAAATTATTAGAGAAAACATATCCCCAACATTAAAATATAGATCACTGTAGTGATTATCAGTATAATATTATCCCAACTTTGAGATTCCTTGATTTGTTACTGAATGGATTTAACCTTTTCTTTCATTTCATCATCTATCTCAGGTCCCAATAGATTTCGTTCTCCAACTACATTCTATAAAGTTTGAGTTATACATTTCTATCTATAGATGGACTCATAAGGATCCATTTGAATTATTGAGTGAAATATATTATTATATGAAAACTCCACTAGAGGAAGTTTTTGATCCCAACCACCTTTGAAATTCAAAAAACAAGATCACAAAAAACCTCTAGGGTTTAAATTGTTCATTTATAATGATAATTTGATTGATGATGATATGATATTTTGAACCTCAATTCTTTAACAATATATGTTTGAATAATTTTCATGAACTTTGGGGTAAGCAACATATCTTGATAAGATTCAATGAAATGTTGTACTCTATATAACCATACAAATTTATTAATTTACATCAGGGAAAGATAATATATAGAGACGTATTATATGATAATTTTAAATTATTCTGACATAATAAAGAGGCTGACTAACACCCATATAGAATTAATTCTTTTATAGGTTTTGGGGAGTCGAATGAAAAATTCTATGGTCATATTTTCCCATTTTCATTCTGTTATGGGTAATTGATGCAACATCACCTTATACTTTTGAATTTCTATCTTCACATACTGGAATACCAAAAACTAAGAAACAAAATCTATGATATCTATCTTAATTATATTCCATTAGAACTATTATTTCAAATTTTTATATATCTTCATACTTATAGTATTAATATAGAATGAAATACTATGATCTTCTTCCAACAACTCCTTATTCATGTATGGTATAGAGGGAACACATACACAGTTCTTAAGCATTATCATTCCATCATGATCATGGTTAAATTCATGAACATTTTGAACCATCTTTTGCACCTCTACATCATCATTTCACACATCTTTTATCTTCACATGGATAGATGGTTAAACACTCAATTGATAAAGATAAGATTTCCCCCCATCCTACATGATTTCTATATCCAAACTTTGAAAATACATAAATATTGGATCTTTTGTGATCCTCATCATAGATAAGTTATCATGATACATTTGACATAAGAATCTTCCACATTTTTCTCTTTTCTAGGGTGTTACTATATTGGGAAATTAAAATATTTAATATGCTCAAACTATCTTATTTATCACATGTTTAACTTATTCTATGTTAATATATACTTTAAAATTTTATGATCGGTATATATGTCACACTTTTATCCATAAATTTAGTGCTTATATATCATTCATGAAATAACTACCCATGCTGACCCAAATCATGAGTTGGGTAATTTTACTCTTCAATAATTTTTTATGAGGAATATGACACAACCATGTCATTATATATAAGAATTCATCTCCATCCATTCATGGATGCATCACTATAGATTAAAAACCCTTCTCAACAATAGGGTAATGTAAGCATAGGTACACTAACATACATTCTCTTCAATTCCATAAACTTTTCATCACACTCATCTATTCAGCAAAACATAGATCCCTTTCAAGTTAAATTTGTTATAGGATTAAGTAGTCATTGTTGACGCTCCTTTTCTTCACATTGTCTAAAAGAATGGAAAGGGAAATGACTTAGCACAAATTGATTCAGCCTTTGAAGAAAACATAAAAAATCAATAAAGGCATGAACAGGGGATCAAAAGCACATGTGCCGCACAAGTTCTATCACTGTCACGCAAGTCCCCTTGCACGCCGCCTAGTGGTCACGCAAGTGACTTGCGAGACCTAAAGGATAACCGTCCGAGTCTTCTTCAGCCTATAAATAAACCCTGTGGGCCCCCCATTAAGGGGAGGAATTTTTTTTTTTCAGAAACTCATAATTGAGCTCACAGCGCCCTAGTCTCTTCTCAAAGCTTCTGAAACACTTCTAAGGTAATTTCTTACTTATAACGGAAGATCTAAAGAGGTGTAGGAATGCCTAATGTTGAAACTCATCAATACTTGCGTGCCTGAGTGGCCAGCCCTTAAGGGAAAAATTCACAATTGCACACCGCCTTACTCCTTCAATAGAACTTGCGCGCCCCTCTTCTAGAAGATCCTCAAGAGGATTCTAAAGGCATTGGTCAAGGATCGCTCAAGTATTACCGCACTGGTTTACAAACGCGCAAGTACTTATAGGTCGCGCAGGTATACCTGCGCGACCAGGACTTGCGCACCCACGCAGTACCTGCGCGCCAGCCAGGACATGTGTGCCCCTGCCTTTTTTGGTGTCGTTCTTGCTCATTTCACCCCTATTAAGACATTCCACCTCTCCTATTCAATATTCAGTCTTCAAGACTCTCTTCAAATCCATTTATGGCATGATTTCTTGATTTTACTTCCTTATCTGAAAGGAATTCTGTGGAATATCTCTCAAAACCTAGTGATTTACACATCTTTATGTCACTAAAGATTGAGTCTTCATTCATTCAACCTCATCCTTTAATATGAGAGAATCCTTATCTAGGGAATCCTTTTCAGGAATAATTCCCAGCCATAATTCTCAAATTTTCTCATCCTCTTTAGGAGTATGCCCCACGTCCTCTAATCTGGGCATCCACTTTAGGAGTGAGCCCGAAATCCCCTAACCTGGGCCTACTTTTCAGAAGTAATCCGTAGTCATAATTCCCCCAAATTCTGGGCATCCTCCTCAGGAGTAAGCCCCAGTCACAAATATGGGCTTCATCTTCAGGAGTAAGCCCCAGTTTTAATTCTTCTTAACCATTCCAAATTTACCTTTGATCTGGGATTCCTTCTCAGGAGTAAAACCCATTCACAAGTCCTATCCTTATTTGGGCCTCCTTTTCAAGAGTAAGCCCCAAGTTATAGTATTCAAATCTCCATGAAGCACATATACCTTTATAGACCCTGTTCCTTAATTTCTTCCCTGATGTAAATCCTAATCTTCATTTATCTGGGCAGTCATACATACATAAGTCCCAAATTATTTCTTATGATTTCATCTTTTATAGCACAATTTTCTAATTTTTACCAATACCTCTTGTTTCTCAGACCGAGCATGACTCATGTGAGCTTAGAGTGTAATACTGATTATGACATTCTTCTTTGATCCATCAATCATAAACATCATACTCCCTTACTCGAACTACATGGGTTCTGATTCATTTTCTAAACAAAGGATACGTAGGTAGCCCATCTGTGGGTTCGATCCCAACTCTAAAATAATCTATGTCCTTCTGAATGAAAATAAACTTCAAGTGCCCCACTGAGTGGATTTAAAACTAGCATGGTCATCATAATGAACAAGATAATTCTATATAAATGTGTCGAAGGGTACCATTGACCAAGAATCTCTAATAAATACAGATGATTCTCTATCGATAAAGAACCTCGAATACATATAAAAGATTCTCTAAATTTCCTACATATTTAATCATTGATTGTCAGATCTGAAGGAAAGCTCTTTTTATACTTGGTAATGTATTAAGGATTCACGAACAGAACATAAATCTATAAAGAGAGTCCCGAAGTAGACAATAATTCCCCTCAAAAAGGTGTGATGAGTCTGACCTCCCATCCTCTTGACCAATGAAAATTCATAAGCCTCATCAGTCCACAAACTAATGAGTGGCTACCTTTGGAATGTAGGTCTAAATAGATATGGAATCATTGGATGTTTCTGGTTCTACAAACAAACCTGTTAGAAACCGATCGGAATGTTAGAACCTCCCATCAAGGCGGTCAATCCCCGGATTCTGAGGGAAACAATAAATGGTGAATCCGACATGAATCCTTAACCAAGTTAAAATAATGTTTTACCTATTTGTTAGTCCCCTATTTAAAACTCAATAAGAGAGCCAACAAAAACAATCATTGACATATGTACTCATCCAAAAGATGTAGTGGCTGAATTTATCTTGATTACGTCTGTTATATCAAACATTCACTCTCTTCCAAGATCTTCTGCATTTCTAGAATGGATTCTCTCAAATTCACACCTGTGAATACTGCTGCTGGAAATGCCACTGCTGCTACTTCTGCTAGATCGTCATCCGTTCTGAGGATGACATCAGCTACTCAGCATATTCAATGCTGGGTATCAAATGCGCTAGTTAAGGAGTACCATCAACATGGTACCATCTCAACTCTAGAGGCTGCCCGGCAAGACCTCCAAGTGAACAACTCACACCGGTCATCCGGACAACGACAACCAGTGATCAAGAAGCAGGCGGTACAGACTAACCTCTCCAACCATTTTAGGTCATTATCCCCAGAAAGTAATCACCATTCACTCTATTTTTCTGAGGAGGTGAATGAGCAGGTCCCTCAGGGCCTTAATTCAAGTAGACATGAGTCCTTCCCAAGGGTTCCCACCAACAATCGCCGCCAGACTCATGCGGCAGTGCGCCCTTAACATGACAAGGGTACAGATTCCAGGCGTTTAGCTCAGGTTCCTCGAACCCGAGTAGGCAAGACGAACCACCAGAGGCGGAATCCGGTCAACGGTGAGTAGGTTCTCATCTCTGCCATCTCTGGAGAAGTCCACCAACCTAACTTGGGGGCAAGAAATGAGCAGGCACATACACCTGCCCGTTTTAATTCTGCTGTCCAGCAGACTCGTCTGGCAGCATCACGCCGATCCCACTAGGCAATTCCGGTGGAGTACTATAGGCAGGAACATACACCTATTTATACATCAGCAGTTAGTCAGTAGCCTCATCTGACTACATATGATAAACCTCATCAACCACGTTTGGCGAAGTGCAATCCGCAGGCACATACACCTGCTAGTATTTATCAATCCTACCAACAGTCTCGCTTGGTAGCATTTAGAGAAGTTAGTCAGAAATCCCCGGTGACAAATAGGAGGCAGACTCAACTCTATGCCCCCATACTTGAGTACTATCAGGATTCACTGATAGGAAAAGGAGTACAGGAGCAGGCACATTCACCTACTCAAAGCACAGAATGGATTTATATCCTCGTTCTGGCAGCTGAAGTCACCAAGCATATTCTATCAATGGTGAAAGAACAGAAGAAAATCCCTGCTCATATTCTGGATGCTTGTCAGGATATTATAACAACTTCAGCGGCATCTCAGGGAAAGACACATAAATCTATCCCTACCAGTGGAGTGACACATCAAAAATTCATTCCGAAATAGACACACACATCTATTCCAGTCCAAGAGGGTTGTGGGGCATACTCCCCCATATCATACAGACAACCAACTCAGGCACATACTCCTGATTTGAGTGGAGATCATCAGCCTAACCTGGTCATCTTTCCGGATCAGTCACATACACCTACTCAGAGCAGCCACTTTCATCAATAAGTGGTTTCCAAGGCGATTAAGAAGGCATCTAATAAAAAGACATGCCTAGAACAGTCAAGAGATCAAGAGCCAATATGTATAAGGCTTTGCTTGATGATGTAGTTATTGAATCCCTCAGACAGTTATATATTGGAATTCAAGATTCTACTCCCTCATTTCCCAATAGTGGGAACATTAATTCAGAATGTCTTCAATATACACTTCCTCATGAAGGCTTGCTTCATGAAAATTTGGTCGATCTCAAAGTTTTATCTTCAGATGAGAGCCACAGGAACCCTCTGTGTGGTCAGAAGACCAAGGAGCAAGAGATCTCATCCTTTACTGTAACCGATTATGGTGGTCCTCCCCATGATGATGAATTTCACTATGAAATTCCTCTCTGCAGTAGTGATGCACATTACCCAAATAATGCTCTAGTGGATGATGTAGTGTTGAGAAAGTCCTCTTATCTTGAGGAACTTGCAAATGCGGAACCATTCATGTCTGATGTTTCATCGATAGAAGGTGAAATACTTTCTCAATCATAAGATAGCCCAAGGTGTAGGTCATTCTCTGAAACACCCCTAAGTCATTCATCTTCTAGTTTGATCACTGATTTCTCTACCAATCCTATTGAATCCAATCAAACAACAAGGAAACACCAACTTTGGTCAAATCAGGTAGAATAATCTTCATTAAATGATAAATAAGAAATGTTGAACATGAGAAAACAACTAGCGAAAGGTGAAGTGCCAGTCATGTTTTGGCCTCTGGCTGACTCTCAGTATGACATTCCAGAAATGTTGACGGAAGATGAAATTTATGATATTCATCTCAACATATGGAAAACTATTTGTTAGTTTAAAAAGAAAGTATTATCTTATTATGAATATGAAAATCATCTTAAGATAATATAAGGGTTACAATGTCAGATTGATTTGGCGTCTCTATTAGTCTCTCGATATTTGAAGGCTGAAAAGCAGCAGATAGCCCTTCAACGTTCATGCTTTGGCGCATTAAGAAGATTGCATTAGTTAATTAAAAATTCCCCATCTGGTATTCGTGTCAGAGGATGGGTTGTTCATGGAGAACTTCATTTCACGGTTCTCTCCAGTTAGAAAAGCCCACCGAAAATGGTCTCATGCAATGTTATTGACCATGGCCAGCAACAATCAATGGGCTTTGTTTGTAATCAAAAGCTTTCCCAAGAGCAGGCTTCAACTAGTTCCTCTCAAAATCAAGCATACAGATAACAAGTTGTTGAATTACTCATGCGTCAAGCAAATGAGAATCTTGAACAAGCTTCTCGTATAGAGCAAGTACATCATCAAGTGACGGAATTGTCAGAAATTATCCAACGGTCTTTTAAACTAGGTGATAAAAGTGGATATAGATTAATGCATCCAGCTAATTTCCGGACTAAGGTTTGCAAGATCAATAGATATTTTAAGAAAGCCTCAGACATAGCATGTCAAGAGCCACCCCATATTGCCAGACTAGGGACTCTTTTAAACCAACCCTCTGAATCAACAAATAGGATTCGAGGAGTTGAGCGAGAACAGCCCCAGTCCACCGGACTGGGGACTTTTTCAAATCATCAATCCCCTCCTCATAGAAATTCAGTCTTTTCTCTATTGGGGAAGAAACCTCAAGAGGAATGAAGAGAAAAATTATCTGGATATTCCCTCCAAATTACAGTTCGCCAAGAAGTTCCTGAGGGATCGAATCAATAAAAGGCAATGTCTCATGAAATACATGGAAGAAGACAATATCACAGAAATGCTAATAGAAGGGATGTTATGCATTATGCATCAATAAATGTCATCAATTCCATTGTTGTTGATCCACCAAATGATGTTCACTCAAGGTACTCAGATGAAGAGGGTCCTGCTCAATATGACGTATGCACCGACACAAATGAAGAAGGTGTGCGTACATGAAATAAAAGGATTACTCAGAACCAAGGTAATCCTTCAAGTAACCCACTTACCCCTCTCCGAACAGGATCCAACAAAGGGAGGGGAAAGAATCAGGTTATATATCCTTATGCTGGAGAAGGCCAGTCGCTCTCACTAGAGAAAAGGTTTGCACAACAGGAGGAAGAAATGAAGGAATTAATGAGGTTGAATGCAGAACTACTTCAGGGTAGTCTTCTTCGTGAGCATGCTGGAGTCAGTCAGCCAAGGGAATTTGTTGAATCTACTGAGATGGATCAGGAATATCCTCCTCTATCAGTACACCCTCATAGGCCTAATCCTACGGGTCAAGTGCAACAACAGTTGGAAGTGCTACCATCATTTGCATCACCATCCACCACATCGTTCCACGCTCTAGTCATTGCACCTACCCAAGTCCAAGTTCAACAAGATGTTTCTCAAAAGTTAATAACTACCATTGAGTCATTAATAGCTCGGTTAGAAACTATGGAAGGTAAACGTGCGCATGTTCAACCAGAAAAAAAAAAGGTTTACCTTGATTGGGTAGATTCAATCTCTCCTCCATCTAGTTTTGGAAACCCTGTATTCCCTATTTTAAATAGATCAGGCGACCCTGAATAGAATTTGACACATTATGTTTCTTGTTGTGATCCTATGATGGGAACTCTCAAGAAGCAAGAAGCATTAAAACTCAGATGCTTCGTACAGACCTTGCAAGGACCAGCCTTTTTCTGGTATACAAGCTTGCAATCCCTGTCAATTACCGGATATGAGGATCTTCGCCAAAAATCCTTCTTCAGTTCAGCTCAACATTTCTAAAGACAACAGTTTTCGATCTTACAAACTGTAAGCAAGGAGAGAATGAAAGGGTCTCAGATTTCATTGCTCGCTGGAAGGGATTAACATATTTCCTAAGCTTACCACTTCCTCAAGAGGAATTGTTGTCAATCTGTGTGGAAAATCTGTGTGACGAATTACGCATGATGTTGATCCCTATGAAATATATAGGAGGATTTCTAGACCTTACTTCAATCGGTTAGCAGATTGAAGATTCCCTTATACAGGCTAAGGATAAATCCCATGTAATTCCATCAACTCCATGAAGAATAATGGGTAAAGTAGAAACTGCTACAATTATGCTTAAATAAGCACCTGTACATGTTTTTACTTCAAAAACATCATCTTCTCGAAGGGCTCCACCTTCTGAGTGCCAACAACAAAGATATTTTTCGTCCATATGATCAAAGAGATCAAAGACGAAAACAATTTGAGGATTTTAAGAGCAAAACATACTCTTTCCGAAATGAATAAGTTCCTAGTTACTTCATTTAGACTCTGGAAAATAATCTGGTTCAACTGCCAAAGCCCAAGAGGCCAAATAAGGAAGGAGTTGAAGACCATCCCAATTATTTCCCCTTTCATCAAATGTTGGGGCATCCCATCCAGGAGTGTTTTGTTTTCAAAGACCTCCTGCAAAAGATGGTCGACTCGGGACAAGTCACATTGAAAGGCTCCTCATCCCAGGTAGCATGTGTCACTACTACAGTTCTAGAGGAGGAAGGTGAATGGAAAGAAGTCAAAAGAAAAAATGAATAGAAGTATGATGATTGGATGGTCATAAAGACAATCAACCAAAATCATGCTATTTTTCAAACACAATTAATGAAACCGATTGTGTCTTCTGCCATGAATATTGCGGCAAAACCCTCTTCATCAGATGGAAATTCCTCAAAGAAACGACATGATTCAAAAAAAGAAAAAGAATCAGTAGAAGATGAGTATGTGTCAAAGCCTAAGTTGTTTTTGACTCTGGAAGACTTCATGCCATCTACTTCAAAGCCACGGGCACCGCCCCACCAAACGAAACAACCTAAACAGGCTAATCAGGCAGAGTCTTCATCAGACGAAGAGTTAATATTCGGTTCTGTTAATATGATTCAATTAATAGATCCATATGACAGTTGCTGTTTCAATTTTGATGAGACTGAATTCCATGTATCAAATAAGGGAATCAGAGGAAGTTCCAGAGGCTCAAGATACAGGGGAAGACATGGATCTTTCATATGCCACTACTCGAATTCTACCCCTACTAGAACTGTGTACGCAACAAAAACTCATAGTAGAGCCCTTCAGCGAGCTCAGCAAGAACAAGCAAGTTCTTCTACCAATAGAAAATTCAGTCCTATCACAGTTATTTTGGAAGACCGGTTGAAGGTTCCATCCCCTTCCTATTATCAAATAAATGGATCTACTCGTTCTAATCTTCCAAAATCAGGGATATTGTCAACTCCTTTTCTGATACAATATGCATCAACTTCTAAAGAATCTGCTTCTAAGGTACCTGCTAAACCACATATTCTTGTTGGGAAACGCAGACCTCGGGATCAAAAGTATGATATATTGAAACACTTGGCCCATGTACCAGTCAGGTTATCAATTCTGGATGCTCTGAATCTATCAAAAGATCTTCGGGAAGCACTCATCGAGGATTTTTCAAGTCCTCAGGAGTTTGAAACTGAAATTTCTGCTGCTGAAGTCTATCACATAGAGAATAATCCTACAGAATTCCATGAAATAATATATTTTACTAATGAAGATGAAGATGATGTTGTGCATGGACATATTAGACTATTGTACTTGTCTGGAAAGGTCAATGGCGTAGATGTTTGAAGAAATTTCATTGACAATGGTTCAGGAGTCAACCTCATGCCCATTCGTGCACTTCGTCGATTGGGCCGCACAGAATCTGATTTATCTCCTTCTACCATGATGTTACAAGGATATGATAAAAATGAAGAAGAACCACTAGGCGAATTTACACTCAGAACATAGTTTGGAGATCTTGTGTCCAATTCGGATTTCATGGTTGTTGATCAAGACTCGGCCTTCAACATCTTACTTGGAAGACCCTAGCTACATCATCATGCGACTATCCCTTCATCATACCATCAATGTCTCAAATATTGTTTTGATGGTCATGTTGGGACATTGTATGGTGATAAGGCCCTGTTCAAGACATGTGAGTCTCAATACATTGAGGCGGAATTCTATCACATGAAGGGAAGGGAGAAATCCCTAAAAAAGGAGATTACCATAGTTAAATCTCCATATGGTTCGGAGAAGATTCCAGTAAATCCATTTACACATGTGAGTACAGATTATGTGTTGCCTATCAGTCAAATTGACAAGATAGAACCAAATCAAAATACAGTTATGGAAAGATCCATAATGGCAATTACGGAAATCGAGCCAGACAACATGGGAGAAATTGGTAACCCACCAAGCAGTGATGAAAGCACAAATGGTGACATTTTCATTTCATTTTCTGAAATCCAACAAGTATATACTTCGCCAATTAGGCTAGAAGAAGGTATAGCAACATCTGAGTTGAACAATGATGTCGATTTTCAATACATCATCTCTTATTTAATACCCAAAGAAGACCCTTCATCATCAATCGGGTTAGAAATGGAAGCTTTTTCTTCAAGATGTGCAAATTTTGACATCTCTCCTAATCGTGAAAGTTATGATTTATAATCTACTATGCAAGTAGAAACGGAAGAAATAACACATGATGAAGATGAAGAGGAAGATCTCAGAGATGCTCCTCCAGCATTTGAAGAGGGTATCTCTACCACTGTGGATGAACCCAGAGAAATAAATCTGGGTATAAAAGAAGATCCATGCCCCACTTTAATAAGTGTGGCCATGACTATTGAAGATCAAGAGATGTATATTTCTTTTCTAAATCAAAATAGAGATATATTTTCTTGGAACTATACAGAAATTCTTGGGCTTGATCCTGATGTTACTACTCATCATTTGGGTTTACCAGAAGAACATCGAGGATTTAAGCAAGCCACGAGAAGAACACACCCAACTTATGCTTCCAAAATTGAGACTGAAGTGGATAATCTTATCAAATCTAACTTCGTCAGAGAAGTTCAATATCCCAAGTGTTTGGCAAATATTGTCCCTATAAAGAAGAAGAATAGACCTATTAGAGTTTGTATCGATTTCAGAGATCTTAATCGGCATTGTCCCAAGGATGATTTCCCAGTTCCGATTACAGATCTTTTAATTGATGCAACAGCTATCTATGAAGCACTTTCCTTCATGGATGGATATTCTGGATATAATCAGATCTGAATGGCCCCAGAAGACGATGAATTCACAGCCTTCAGAGCCCCTCAGGGTGTGTTTTGCTACCGAGTAATGCCTTTTGGCTTAAAGAATGCAGGTATAACATATCAACGTGCCATGCATCATATCTTCAAACCCTTATTAGTGAAGTTTGTTGAATGCTATGTAGATGATTTGGTGGTTTAATCCAAGAAACATTCTTATCACTTGGATGATTTTTAAGTCATATTCAGCAAGCTTCAACAACATAATTTGATGATGAACCCCTTAAAAAGTGATTTTTGGGTAACCTCAAGAAAATTCTTCGGCATTGTTGTACTCCATCGTGGTATTGAAGTCGATCCTGAGAAGACCAAGTCAATCCTTAGTATGTCACCTTCTAAAAATTTTAAATAATTAAGAGGAATTCAAGGACACTTAGCCTATATTCGGCGTTTCATCGCCAATTTGGCAGGAAAAAGTTTACCCTTCACCAAATTGATGAAGAAGGGATTCACTTACCAGTGGACTGAAGAATGTCAAGAAGAATTAGATATTCTCATGAAATACCTCTTGAGTCCATCGATACTTATTCCACCCATTGAAGGAAGACAACTTATCCTCTACGTGATAGCCCTAGAGCGATCATTGGGTGCCTTTCTTGCTTAGAAGAATGATGGTGGGAATGAAAACAGCCTTTACTATCTCAGTCGAACTATGCTTGAAGCAGAAACCCGGTATTCAAGTATTGAGAAGTGCTACCTGGAATTAATCTTTGCAGTTCAGAAGTTGATACACTATCTGCAACCTCACGAAGTCTAATTGGTATCACGTAATAACCCACTCAAATTCATCCTTAGTTGTCCAATGCTTACAGGACGTCTGGCAAGGTGGGCAGTTACTTTGCAGTAATTGGATATTCAGTATGTGTCTCAAAAGGCGATAAAGGGACAAGCACTGGCTGATTTCCTGGCTAAACACCCTTCAGTGGGAGACACATCTTCAGATATTGAACTCCCTGATGAGGAAGTATTCTCTGTTCATGAAAGTCCTCAAGAATGGGAAATGTATTTTGATGGTGCTTCCAGAAGTCCAACAGGGAGGAAAATGGAAAATCCTAAATTCAAAAAAGTTGTCTTAGGAATTGTACTCATTTCTCCAGAAAAGGAAGTGTTACCTTATTCCTTCTTATTGTGGGAATGTGGTACCAATAATGAAGCCAAATACTAAGCTCTCATCATAGGCTTGGAATTAGCGCTTCAAGCATAAGTGAATCATATAAAAGTGAAAGGTGATTCAGACCTGCTAATCAAACAAGTCAATGGGGATTATGCCATTAGAAAAGAAGAACTAATACCTTTGTATGATTATTTCAGAGAGTTAATAGAGGAATTTCCTTCGGAACCGACATTTTCTTATGTCCAAAGGTCACAAAATGCTCAAGCTGACGCACTGGCTAATATAACAACACCTATAGAAGATCCAAATCGGGACGAGACAACCATCAGTATTACCCACCGTCGTGAAATTTCACCTTATGTTCGAATCATAAGGGAGGAAATTAATGAAATTAGTCCCATTCTTGAACCGTATGGTCATTGTATAGGATGTAGGTCACCTATCAGGGAATACCTTCAAAATGGAACACTTCCACCTGATAGAGCCGAGAAAGAACAAATACGGTGACGTGTGGTCAATTTTATTCTTTATGATATCCTAGATCACTTAGAGAAAATTTTCTACAAACGTCGTTTTTATGGAGTTATCTTCAGTTGCATTGATGGGGAAGAGATAATGGCTATCATGAAAGAAGTGCATGCAGGAGTCTGTGGTGCCCACCAATCTGGACATAGACTCTCTGATCAGATTCGAAGGCTAGGATACTTTTGGCCTTCAATGATACAAGATTGTGTCTATTTCACAAAGAAGTGTCATTCATTCCAAGTACATGCCAATTTCATTCATCAACCTCTAGAGTTACTTCATACAGCTAAATACTCATGGCCATTTGCCACATGGGGAATGGATGTGGTGGGACCTTATCCTTCGGCTACGGACAAGCAGTTTAAGTACATTCTTACTGCTACTAACTCCTTTTCCAAATGGGAAGAGGCAATACCTCTCAAGGAATTCAGTTCTAAATGCATTGTTATCTTCATCAATTCTAACATCATTACCATATTTGGTGTCCCTCAAACCATATTGACAAACAATGGCACCAATTTCTGTTCATCCGAGGTGAAGAAGTTGTATCAAGAATACAACATCAAATCTAACCATTCATCTCGGTATCATGCAGTAGCCAATGGCTAGATAGAAGCCTTTAACAAGACTCTTTGAAATATACTAAAAAAGATGGTGGATAAAGATAAGAGGTCATGTCCTGATAAACTATTTCATGCTTTATGGGCTTATCGGACTACCACCCGCACTACAACCCGGTCTACCCCATATTCACTGGTATATGGAACAGAAGTCATCTTGCTCATTGAAGTTCAATTTCCTTCTCTCAGAGTAGCCATTTGTGATCAGTAATCTACAGATGAACAATCTCAAAATCGATTGAATGAATTGGAATGGTTAGATGAAAAAAGTTTGTGCACTTTGCACCACTTGGAAGTCTATCATAATCGAATAGCACAGGCTTTTAACAAAAAAGTTCATCTTCGTTCATTCACTCAGGGAGAATTGGTATTAGTTCTCAGAAATCCAATGATACCAGGAAAGAAACCTCCCAAGCATGATCAAAAATGGGAATGACCTTACTCAATATATAGGGTATAATCCAATGGAGCTTATTCATTAATCTCGATGGATGGAGAACTCATCACTACTCCAACAAATTCCAGATTTTTTAAGAAGTATTTTGTATAAACACAAAATACATCACAACTTGGTCCAACATGATGTTAAACTGTGCCCCCAACATAGTCTGATATGACCTTAAACTACAACTTCATCCAACATGATGTTAAACTGTGTCCCCAACATAGTCCGGTATGACCTTAAACTGAAACATGGTCCAACATGACGTTAAACTGTGTCCCCAACATAGTCCAGTATGACCTTAAACTGAAACTTGGTCCAACATGACATTAAAATGTGTCCCAAACATAGTCCGATATGACCTTAAACTACAACATGGTCCAACATGACGTTAAACTGTGTCCCCAACATAGTCCAGTATGACCTTAAACATCAACTTGGTCCAACATGACGTTAAACTGTGTCCCCAACATGGTCCGGTATGACCTTAAACCGCAACTTGGTCCAGAAAGATGTTAAATTGCATCATCAATGGTCCATGCATATGACCCTAAATTATTTGCAAGTCCCGACGTCCTAACTACATGACGCTAAACTATATAAAAATCCCTTACGTCTGGAAGGACGTTAAACTACATAACCATCCACCGTCCATGAATATGACCTTAAACTATTCGCACTTTCGTCCAACATGATGCTAAACTTTGGGAAGAAAAAAAAGAGTCCCCAATGTGTCCGACATGATGTTAAATGGTGCACACTTTTTTCCACACTGCATGACATTAAACTACATAGTCTCCCATTCTTCCAACATGACGTTAAACTATATTGTCCCCATCGTCCTAACTACATGACGTTAAACTGTACAGAAAGTCCTTGATACGTGTTATATTACATTAAACTGTATTTTTTCATTGCTATATGACATTAAACTGTGCAGCACCAATAGTCATAACTGCAAGACTTTAAACAGCATAGTCCCTTCATACGTCCTACATGACGTTAAACTGTGTATCATTAAGGTTGTTGCTACCTCTTGTTTCTCACACCGAGTATGAATCATGTGAGCTTAGAGAAAACCTTAGCCATAACACTCTCTTTGGGACTCTAACCATGTGTAAGTCCCAACATCATTTTGTAGGTTATTGTCCCCAAGAACAACTTGATCATTAATTCATTCGTTAATTGAACTACGCGAACATTGATCCTAGCCTTCCAGGCTGGGTACATAGGCAACCTCCCAAGGTCAAGCCCAAAACCAATCTCCTCACATCGGTTCACCTCCATCTCATACGATGTTGATTCGTGAACCCGCCCCTAGAATCAATATCTTTACATTGGTTCACTTTCGTCCTTGTTATACGACATTAAACTATACAACCCTTTTGTCCAGTATGACAATAAACTACAATATTCTTTGATACCCTCACTTGAGAGGGAATCATTATTTACATTGATTTTCAATCATGTTTCATTTCAATGACTACGTACGTACATGGAAATGCCCAAACAATTTATCTTGGGTTAAACCATCACTGTACTAAAGTCCCCTTTCACCCTTCACATGTACGAACAAAATTTGTAAAGAGGGTATTTCTAGAACTACGTGGTCTGGATTCGCATCCTTATGGGATACGTAGGAACATTCGAGTGTCCCTCGAATCCAGCCCCAAGTCCTTGGGATTAACCCCAAATTCCAATTTCAGTCCCTTAGCTGAAAAGTCCCCATGAAAACACACACTGTGTATTTCTTACAATGGTCCAAGCTCTATGACCCTAAACTAAGATCTCTAATCTTTTTGTCCCACATGACGTTAAATTGTAGGTTAATAACTATGTATGGCATGATTATAATCCTTATGGGATACATAGTGAAGTCCAACATTTCAATTCAGGACCCAGTCACAACATGATTATGGTTATCATTAATCTGTGTATCTCTGTATACATTAGACAATACCCATTTTTATGTGTCATAATCCTAACCTTAAATACTTTTAGATCTTCATAAACCTTTTCAGGTCTTCTAGTCACAAAAATGTCAAACTTCTGAGAGTTCTTTTGCCTGACTATGCAGCATGTGCCCTTAGGCGGCCATACATAAACATTCTACATAACAGACTTGTTAGACAAAAGATACTATTATTTGACAATGCAACCAATGCCCTTAGGTGGCCCTGCATAATTCAACCCCCTAACGGGTTTGTCGGATAGTGGTAACTTCATTTTTGGGAAGAATGCCTCTTTTTTCCTTATTTTTCTTAAATGACAGTATGTAAGGATTCGCAAAAACATCCAATCTTAACATATTTTTCCCATATCATTTCTCATGATCTGAAAGTATACAAGTCTATGGTTTATATTTTCCTTCCCTACGTTTGGGTCAAACCTTTGTAGGAGTGATATTCATCCAGTTCTTCGATAATCTTGTTTTGAAATATCTTCTCCATATTCAAGTACCTTTTTCCATACAGCAAACTCTATACATTGGAAGATTTGAATCTCCATAAACTTTCACTGGCTTTTAGCACTAGGAAATTAAATTTATGAGAGTTCTTTTGCCTGACTATGCAGCATGTGCCCATAGGCGGCCTTGCATAAATAGTCTACATAACAGACTTGTTAACCAAAAGATACTATTTATTTGACTATGCAGCCAATGCCCTTAGGTGGCTCTGCATATTTCAACCCCCTAACGGGTTTGTTAAATAATGGTAACTTCATTCTTGGGAACTACTTCTTCTAATTCCTTTTATCTCTTTTTCATATCATTCATCATATTCAAATATTCTTAAGTCATTGTTTACATATTTTCCACTCATACTTGAGTATGGTACTATGTTTTCAGATGAATTGTCAAGAAATTGAGTCAATTCTAATTCATTTGGTCAAAAATATTTCGACCTTAAACATTAGCCTCTTTATGTCTGATGTGCATGACTTTAAACTACCCACAAAATTCAAAGGAACTCTGAAAAAAAGTCAAGTTCCAAGCTCACTAAACGTACGTTTTGTATGATTTAGGTAATATTGAGCAATTAAAAGGTTCGAAGTTTGTAGGTTTATTTACATTAATCCTTGTAAAAATCAAACTATTCTTACTAGGCCCATTGGCTTAGGTAAAATCTAAAGCTTGTAGCAAAAGAGAATGCAGGTACAAATGAGTGAAGGTGAAAGTGTTTTTCATTGATACATAGGAGATAGAAGGATATCCACAGACTGGAGTCTCTTTTCTTTTTCAATAATTACAAGAGGCTTTCAACATAACTCTTCATTTGATTTACGGCATCTCGAGCTTCATCAGCAACCACCTGCAATTTATTCATTCAACTGGATACAATAAGAGATTCAGTGATACCAGCTCTTCTTGGAACAGTTGTAAAAGGATGTTCTTGAGTGCGGTTTGAGGAAAATTTCATGCTGATCAAACAGTGACTTTGTTTCTGTCCAAGAGACTTGGAAGATGGATACATGGATTTGAGAATGGAGCATTGGAAGTAAATATCCATTTAGAGAGAGTACTCTTTTCAGATATTTCTCTAATTCCATGTTTGTTTTCTCTCTACCAAACGACAGCAGAAAACATTTCATCCCATGGGTTTTCTATTTTCATATCTGCAAGGAAATGGAATGGAAGGAGAATATGAAATTTCACACCATTGTTGTTGCTCTTAATGCATAGCATAACCTAAATAGAGGAGTAGCAGTGAAGCTTCATTTCATGTGTATAGTTCTTTGCATTTGGAACATTGAATCCTTGCAGATGACCATGACCATACAGGGACATGTAGATTCTCAATGGGAAGTTAATATGACATTTCTTCAAGTACTTAGCCAAATCTGGGAACGTGATGTTGTAGATATCATAGTAATCATGGCCAACAATGTTCATCATGTCATCAATCCACTTGCTATCCAATTCATCAGCCATTCCAATTCTCTAGGGAGCCATTTAATCTACACAAAAGTTGAATAAACTAACTCTTAAATGGGTTTATTTTTCATAAAACTTGTGAAATAATTCAGAAAAATGGAAAAGGAATTAAGGTGCGCAAGTCTAAAACTTGGCGTGCAAGTATGGATGTGACACGCATGTATTTGATGTGCAAGTATCACCGCGCAGGCCCAGATACCTTGATAGCAGCACAACATCAAGTAAATAGCGGGAAACAGAGCAACTTTCATGGAAAATGAAACTTGTGTGGCGAGATCTCGAGAGTTTCAAATCCATGTGCTTATACGGAAGTGACGCCCTCTATTTATAGACAAGGCCGTAACCCTACACGACCAAAGGCCCTACCCTGTGCACCAAATCCCGCGCGCCTGAAGCTCATTTTCACGCCTTAACTTGCACACCACCTTTCCATTGGTTTTATTCTTTTCCTTAGAGTCTAATCCTCTTTTCTCTCTGGATCCAACTATGAGGGGGACTTTTGTTGACGATCCTTTTCTTCACATTGTCTAAAAGAATGGAAAGGGAAATGACTTAGCTCAAATTGATTCATCCTTTGAAGAAAACATCAAAAATCAACATTGGCATGAACAAGGGATCAAAATCACATGTTCCGCGCAAGTTCTATCACTGTCGCGCAAGTCCCCTTGCGCGCCGCCTAGTGGTCACGCAAGTGACTTACGCGACCTAAAGGATAACCGCTCGGGTCTTCTTCAGCCTATAAATAGACCCTGTGGTCCCCCCATTATGGGGAGGATTTTCTTCCAGAAACTCAGATTTTAGCTCCTGGCACCCTAGTCTCTTCGCAAAGCTTCCGAAACACTTCTAAGGTAATTTTTTACCTAGAACGGAAGATCTAAAGAGGGGGGAGGAAGGCCTAAGTGTTGAAACTCATCAACACTTGCACGCCTGAGTGGACAACCCTTAAGGGAAAAAGCCACACTTGAACGTCGCCTTACCCCTCTAATAGAACATGCACGCCTCTCTTCTGGAAGATCCTCAAGAGGATTCTAAAGGTATTGGTCAAGGATCACTCAAGTATTACCGCACTGGTTTACAAATGTGCAGGTAGTTATAGGTTGTGCAGGTATACCTGCGCGACCAGGACTTGCGCGCCAACGCAGAACCTGCGCGCCTGCCAGGACTTGCGTGCCCCTGCCTTTGTGGGTGCCCTTCTTGCCCATTTCACCCCTCTTAAGCCATTCCACATCTCCTATTCACGATTTAGTCTTCAAGACACTTTTCAAAGCCATTTATGGCATGATTTCTTGATTTGACTTCCTTATCTGAAAAGAATTCAGTGGAATATCTCTCAAAACCTAGTTATTTACACATCTTTATGTCACTAAAGATTGAGATTTCATTCATTCAACCTCATCCTTTAAGATGAGAGAATCCTTAACATGGGTCTCCTTTTCAGGAATAATTCCCAGTCATAATTCTCAAATTTGGGCATCCTCTTTAAGAGTAAACCCCAAGTCCTCTAATCTGGAAATCCTCTTTAGGAGTAAGCCATGGATCCCCTAACCTGGGCCTCATTTTTAGGAGTAATCCCCAGTCATAATTCCCCAAATTCTGGGCATCCTCCTCAGGAGTAAGCCCCAGTAACAAATATGGGCATCCTCTTCAAGAGTAAGCCCTAGTCTTAATTCTTCTTAACCATTCCTAATTTACCTTTGATCTGGGATCCCTTCTCAGGAGTAAAACTCAATCACAAGTCCTATCCTAATTTGGGCCTCATTTTCAGGAGTAATCCCCAAGTTAGAGTATTAAAATCTCCATGAAGCACATATACCTTTATGGAACATATTCCTGGATTTCTTCCCTGAATTAAATCCTAATATTCATTTATCTGGGCAGTCATACATACATAAGTCCCACATTATTTCTTATGATTTCATCTTTTATGGCACAATTGTCTAATTTTTACCAATACCTATTATTTCTCACACTGATCATGACTCACATGAGCTTAGAGTGTAAAAGTTATTATGAAATTCTTCTTTGAGACATCAATCATAAACATCATACTCCCTTACTCGAACTACGTGGGGTTTGATTCCTTTTCTAAACAAAGGATACATAGGTAGACCATCTACGGGTTCGATCCCAACTCTAAAATAATCCATGTCCTTCTAAATGAAAATAAACTTCATGTGCCCCACTGAGTGGCTTTAAAACTAGCATGGTCATCATAATGACCAAGAGACTTCTATATAAATGTGTCGAAGGGTACCATAGGCCAAGAATCTCCAATAAATACAGTTGATTCTCTATCTATGAAGAACCTCGAATGCATATAAAAGATTCTCTAAATTTCCTACATATTTAATCATTGATTGTCAGATCTGAAGGAAAGCTCATTTTATACATGGTAATTTAAAAAGGATTCATGAACATAACTTAAATCTATAAAGAGAGTCCCGAAGTAGACAATAATTCCCCTCAAAAAGGTGTGATGAGTCCGACCTCCCATCTTCTCGACAAATGAAAATTCCTAAGCCTCATCAGTTCAAAAACTAATGAGTGCCTACCTTTGGAAAGTTGGTCTAAATGGATGTGGAATCATTGGATGTTTCCGGTTCTACAAACAAACCTGTTAGAAACCGATCATAATGTTTTAACCTCCCATCACGGAGGTCAATCCCCAGATTCCGAGGGAAACAGTCAAGTTAAATTCTACACAAACCATCAATTATATCCATCTAAACCAAGAAAAATGAGAACCTTAGTCACCATGGTTGGTTTTTTAAAACATTCAATAGACACCATATTTTATTGATATACTGATATCCTCTCCCTTGAGATTATATAACACAAAAATGAAACCTTCTACAACCAACTTTCACACTTTGTAAAGTTTTCATATAGCTTCTCCTTCCATAGGGTATATAGTAAAATTATCAATTGGTATCCATTATCTTATTTAAATATTAGTATATAATAATAACTTCTATAAATAGTACCAAAATATGATCATGGTAATCTCAAAATATTTTATTAATTAAATCTATGAAGATAGAAGCGGAATTGGTATGAAAAAATATCATAAATATATATTAATTTTGTTCATACCTTCTACGGTATGTTATCTTAGTTATATCCTCCTTCTTTACCCTTAATTAATGATATCCATAAAGAAGGTAAATCGTGGAAAAGTATTGATCTATGTTCAGTTGATCAAACAAGTCATCAATATGGATAAGATGATACTTGTTTTTAATTGTGATATTTTTATCTCACAATAATCAATAGAGAGTCACATAGATTCATCATTAATTTTAATAAAAAGTATATGTTCACCCCAAGGTGACATAATTGGCCGAATGTATCCCTTTTCATGGTTTTCATGGAGTTTCTTCATTATTTCTCAAAACGCAGACATGTCTATTCTATAGGGAGCATTTGAAATTGGCGTGGCACCAGGTATGAGTAATAACAAAAAAACATCATGTTTTAGTGGAAGAAAAGTATATTCCTTTATAAAGACATCATATTATTCTCAAACAATAAAATTGACATAGATGTTGAGTTTCTACCCAACCATTTGAGATAAACACCCATTTTGAATGGGAATTAAGACCCTTACGATGGATTTTAACTCCATTAGATGTTTTTAAATAGAATAACATTTATAGAAGATCATATATTGGTTTGAAATGTCAGACAAGACTTACTTACCTTAACAAATTATGTGATATTTATGTAGAGAAAGGCAATACATTCCTAAGATGACATCAAATTCAACAAGAAAAAGAATAACAAAAAATGTTTGAAGCACATTCCCAAAAATGTGATTTGAAGAGGAATCATAAAATAGATATAAAATGATCAATCATTTATGGGATTTCACTGCTAATTTTACCTCTAATAGTTTGTGTGGCATATTTATACACTTGGATAATTCATCAGATATGAAATAATGGGTAGGTTTAGAGTTTAATATGACATTAATAGTTATATATTAGATGATAAGTTTACATTTAACCATTTCTTTATTCCACCCGTCATAAAAAATAGTGGTCACATGAGATTTAATCTTACCAAATGGCATAAGAAGTTTCTCAAATCAGTCATTTTCATTAACCATCAGTTTTGGAAACTAGTTAGCATAATACCCATTATTCATACACTTGAAGCATTGAAGTGTAGGAGGTGCATTATGCATAGCTATATATCTATTAAAATAGCTAGTTAAATTCTTCCCATAACTTGAGAAATGAATTTCCTAATGACCATCCCTTCAACACATTGAACATTTAATAGTCCCCCAAATGTAATTTCTTTAATTATTATTCCCACAATATAAGCATAGAGGGAAGCTCATAGTATGTAATACATGGTTTTCCATATCTTCTTTTGAACAAAATATTCCTTTTCTTGTCAAAACTATGAGATTTATATGTAACTCCAACCTCTATGCGCACATTAATAGCAGATCGAACAATCTATTCATAGCTATTGAAGTATCTTATAAATAATTCCCTTTAAATACATGGTTTTAATCCACTAAAGTATCAATCAACATTACATTCAAGGTGAATAATAATACCATAAGCATTCCAATAAAGTCTTCTAAATTTTTCCATATAAGTACCAAGAAATTCATTACCCTTTTTCATTCACTAAAGGAAATATGTAATGAATCATATTTTCTTGATTTTATTTTTAAAAATTATTTGTGAACATTCCAAGACCATGAGCTAAGACAATGTGAGATTCTGAGGCCCCGTGTTCCTGGAATAATTTTTTGAAAAATGTTATGTTTTTTATTTCACGTATGCCTATATTTCCAAAAAAAGTGGAATATAATTTAAATGGGTGTGTAGATCAGAAATATGAGGGAACTGTTGTGCTCATAATGGAATCTTTACTCTATGTCTGACCTTATATTGGTTGGTGTGGGTCATCTGAATAAAAATTCACCAAGGATGTAATATTAAATAAAATAATAAAATAAAATAATTTTATTTTAAAAAAATAAAAACTCATTAATGGTGACTCGGATTAGAAATATGAGAGAACATTTTATTTTTTAATGTGGTGTTTTTCTTAGGTGGGGCCTAACATCAATCGACACAGTCTAACATTGAAAAATAATATTTAGACGTTTTAAAGAATAAAATAAATCTTGTAGTGATGAATTTTATTTTCATTAAACCTTGTCAGAGAATTCAGGGTTATCTCACTAACACTAGAATTTCACTAAATTGTGCGGAGAGAATCCTTTCAAATGAATGATGACAGATCCGAGATCAGATTGTGGATCAATGTGCCAATGGGGTTGGAGGATCTCATCAATGATGGAAAAGAAAGTGCTTCTTGTTAATGACTAATCAAACATGTGGTAAGGAATTGGTTTCTTTTGTGATTCACCATTCTTGAATTCGATGATGAATGTAAACCAACCCACAAATAGTTTGATTCGTTATTCGATCTTTCTTGAGGGATGGGCATGATTGTGGGGTTTTAATGGGAGATAAATCTCTATGATTATTTTTTTCTCCATTCTTCATTATAATGTGAATTAATTGAATCCAACATGAAGAAAGTATGATATTTATTCTTCTAGATGTTATTGTAATCCTTCTCTCCCCCATTCATGGCATTCATCATCATTGGACCCTCATGGTCCCAACATGAATTACCAGGAGGCTCCAAATGTGATCAGACCACCAGATTGGTGATAAGACAAAACAGAGGATGGATTAATGTTTCTCATGACCTGAGGACAAAAAATATGGTTTTGTTGAAGAACATGGAGCACCAGATGAGGTGTTGTAGCCCGTTGTGGCAGACCGTGTGTGGGAGGTTCACGTCATGGCTCGACCATGTGGGAGTCCATGGAAGCCTTCAGTGGGACGTGACATCGGGCCACATGCAGTGGACAAATGACTCATCAGTCACTGCAGAATGGATTGTGTTCCCCAGATGAGGACACATCATTCGGACTAACTCGACTAAGTGGGATAGGCATCCGCGAGACGGGTCAGGCCCATGGGGGTCGGGCCCAACCGGATTAGGCTGGGCCCAACCAGAGAGGGATGGGCCCAGTGGGCTGGGTTAACCCAATGTACTAGGTGGGACCTGACGAGTCGGCTCAAACCCCGGTGGTCGTACCAGGCCATGATCAACCAAGCTTTCAAATGGTCATGGAAGCTGGTTTGCGGTTGACCGCTCAGTCGGTCCATGAGCCATTGGACCCACTTATGAATTTTAAAATTCTTGTAACATTATAACTGTGTGTAAATTTTATGAACCATCTACAACATTAGGACCCTTGCAATGAGAATGTTCTATTGATATATCCTTAGTGGGCTTTTGTGGAAGTGTGCACATGACCTAAGGATTTAAGAGTATTTTCTATAAGAACGATCATGCTTGAGTGGATTCTTTTGGATGGTTGTGACATAGAAACTAGGTGTCTAATGGAGATTGTATGACTCCCCAAGACTATGTGTCTTATAAGGACTGAGTGTCTCATGGAGAATGTGTGACACCCAGAGACTGCGTATCTTATAGAGACTGGGTGTCTTATGGAGACTGTGTGACTCCCAAAGACTGTGTCTCTTATAGAGACTCTATGTCACATGGATACTGTGTGACTCCCAAAGACTATGTGTCTTACCGAAACTGTGTGTCTCAAAGATATTGTGTGTCTTTTGGATAATGTGTGTCTTATTGGAGAGTGTATATCGAGGTATTCTTGATATATGTGTTATGGGTGTATATCTTTAAGGAGCTAACTGTACTATTCCTTTGTGGTGTTTCCTTCATGTTTTTTTCCTTGTGGTATTTCCTTCATGGTATTTCCTTTTTTGTATTTCCTGTGTGGTATTTTCTTTTTGATATTTCTCTTTTGGTCTTCCTTTGTGGTTTCGGGGTGTGTTACTGAGTATTGTTTTACTCACCCCTAAACTGTCTTTTCCTACACGTGTTGTGTCTTGTGCAAATGAGAGACCTTTTGATAAACTATAGAGAGGACCAGGATCAAAAAGGTCTTTGTGAGTTTAGGTGGGGTCAAGTGTTCCTACAACTTCAATTAGAAGTATCTGTACCATTGTTAACAGGCTGGACTTTGTTTTTTACAGAATTTTCTTTTGGTGGGCTGGTATCCTATCCTAGTTTACTTTATTGCACATTAAATTCATTTCATACTCTTTTGGTTGATATATATTTTATTCATGCATTTGTTTAAATAGTGTTTTTACCTTTCATCTTTTTTGGCTTGGTGACATGTGCATGTGTATAGGTACTTTGGGAAATGCCTCCCTTTTGTGGGATATTTCTTCTTGGTGCTAGTCACCTTCCCCTGGACTATTGGAGGCAGACATGGGATATTCATGACATGGTTCCCTCTGGGATGGGTCATAAAAGAGTGGCATCAGAGGTAGGTTCGTTATACCTTAGGAAAAAGAGTTTGTGAGTTTAGTTTGGTGAAATAATTTAATGTGTTTAGAGTTCGACTTTTTGGCTAGGGAATCCAGTGTTGGTGCGATGACCAGCGTATCCATACACCATGACTCTAATTTCTACTTTTTGACTTGGTACATGAAAACACTGGTTGTTGGAAAAAATAATGGTGCATTCATCATATAGGAATGGATTTTTTTCCATTTACATCTCGAGTAAGATCTACAAATATACTCTATTGACTGTAGTACATATTTTTTTTATTACAGGATAAATTCACACAGACAGCCAACCAGGATTCTATTGCATGATCATGAGGATTATCCACCTAGCAATGAGGCATCGATACAGGGGAATGTTCCCTAGATAACACATTTGGGTGGTTTTCTGGTGATACCACCACCCCTCGATCAGCAGTTACTACTAACATCACCATCTAACAATGCAGGTAGACATAGTGTGTTGCATGAGTTCTAGAGGAAGTGACCTCCCATGTTTTGAGGTGAGTAATACCCCATGCAACCGAGGATGGGATGGAGGCAGTTACACATGTCTTCCGTCTTTTGAGGATACCTTATGATCAAATGATAGTCCTTCTTGTAAGCCTTTTCTAGGGCTCAGTAGGGTGATTCTAGAGATTAGTGACCTGGAAATGTGATGAAAAGACTCTATCTTGCGTAGACATCGAGCATCTCTTCAGAGAGGAGTTCCTGCCAGCTACATTGGGATCAGTGCACATACAAGAGCTTCTGCATCTATAGCAGGGCAGTCTGACTGTGGCAGAGTACTCAGTGTGGTTTACTGATCTTTCACATTACTCCATAGAAATGTTACAATACTATCTTTTTAGGGATTAATTCTTCAATAATGTATTACGCCATGATATTAAGGAATCCATGATATCCCTTATCAATCCTACTAATGCTGGGGTACTTGAACAAATCTTGATAGTGGATAGTTTTATAGCATAGAAGACACCATAAGTAGAAGATTCCAGCATACACCTAGTAGTCGATACCATGGAAATACATAGCCAACGACAGTCTTAGGGACCCATGTAGGTCATGAAATTCAGGGGACGATCCTAGGGCACAAGATATATGGTGTGTACATCCTAGGATGACTAGAATCAGCCAATGGATAGTTTTTTTACACGTGTGGAAAACTAGAACATCTAGAATGATATTTCATGACATATGGTATGTTTGATCAGAAGATGGTGTATGGACCACAAAGGTAGTGCAATAGGAGGTGGATAGTGGTTCAATGTACTACCGCATCCACCCACAGGTGCTCCATGATAGTCTTAGGGAGCTAGTGGATAGGGACGAGTCTAGCTTCAAATGATAGAGGCGTACGAACCTGAAGTTCCAAGGATGGTTATAGGTACAATCTTTATCATTACCACATTAGACATAGTTTTTATAGAGACGGGTTCCAATCATTATTTTCTTACCATGAACCATGTACGAGACATGGAGATTATAGTTGAACTATTTACTCAACTCTTACGGTTAAATTTTCCTACAAGAGAGGATTCGATGAGCACACATTAATTCTAATAGAGTGAAATTACACTTGGAGGTGACAGATTTAGTTGGAATCTCTTAGTAGTGGCATCAAGGCTTTATAGTGTCATTCTCGGTATGGATTGGTTTTCCACAATCCATGCTTAGATTGAATATTTTAGGCATAAATCTCGGTGTGTTTGCAGTGATGGGACCATGTTTTTCTTTTTTATTTAAAATGATACCCATGAAGAGCATGGTGGACTCACATATAGGAGGGTGATGTCGATCAACAGTCAGTAAGCTAGCATAACCCTCATCATAGTTAATGATATGATTCATTAGTATCCTATATTTGTGTATGAGTATAAGGATATCATCCCTGAGGATTTTATATAATTACATACCTCTAGGGATATAGACATCTTTATTGATCTATACCATGGGATGACATTAATATCTACACCTAAATATCAGATGGCTCCCACAGAGCTCCATGAGCTGAGGTTATAGTTCAAGGAATTGAAGAGGAAGGGCTTTTTGATACCTAGTGTTTCGCAATGGGCAGCCCAAATTTTGTTTTCCTTGAAGGAAGATGGGTGATTGAGGTTATATGTGGACTTTCGACACCTAAACCAGGCGACCATGAAGAATAATTATCCACTACCAAGGATTGATGCCATCTTCGATCATTTAAAAGGGACATGGTGGTTCTAGACGATTTCCCTTATATTTGGCTATCACCAGCTATGAGTATGGGATGAGAATATACTGAAGATGGATTTCAGATGCCGATACGGCCACTAAAAGTACCTAGTGATGCTGTTTGGAATGAAAAATGCCCCAACAGTGTTCATGGGACTCGTTAATAGGATCATCCTACCTTACCTAGACCAGTTTGTGGTGGTATTCATTGATGACATCCAAGTGTACTGAATGTTTGAGGAGGAGCATGTGAGACACTTGAGGATGGTCCTGGACACACTTTGAGAGAACCATATTTACAAGAATCTCTCTATGTGTAATTTTTTCATTAGAGAATTCCATTTTCTAGGATACTCCATTTCAGTGGCTAGATTTGAGTGGATCTAGCAATGATTGATGTAGTGATTTCTTGGGAGCCACCCAATAGTGTTACCGAGGTGTAAGGTTTCATTTGTTTGGCTGAGTACTATCAGAGGTTTGTACCTGAACTATCTAAAGTAGCTTTGTACTTAACATATTTGAAATTAAAGGAACATATTTTTTTCATGGATGGAGAAGTTACAAGAGAGTTTTTAGTAGTTTAGGTAGATACTGAGGAGTGATCCCATCTTGATATTTCTATAATAGGGTAATCAGTAAATAGTGTTTTACGATTCATCATGAACATGTCATGTTTGTGTCCTAATGCAGGGGAAAATAGTGATTGCCTATGGTTCACACTAGTTGATACCGCACAAGTAATACTATGTGGCCCATGATCTTGAGTTACCTGTGGTAGTCTTTACATTGATGATGTGGAAATACTACCTAATAGGAGAGTGATTTAACGTCTACTTTGACTATAAGCCTCTAAAATATATATTCTCTCAAAAGGATCTAAACATCATATAGAGGCAAAGTCTATAAGTTCTCTAGGATTATGACATTTAGATTTTCTATACTCCTGGTAAAGGGAAGTTGAGGGAATATTCTCTCAGTATAAGATCTAGTTCACAGTTTTTGAAAGAGTCATCAGAGCAGTTCAACTCATTATATATATCCTTTATAGATGGAAATAGATCTTTTTACCTAAATTTGATGGTTTTCAATGCTATAATATTATAGTGTGTCTGGGAGAAACATCTTTGGGATACTGATTGTGAGACTCTATGTGCTCATAGGTCTATAGGGAATTCTCTTGATTGATATTCAGATGGTGGGGATCACATCGTTCTTTTCAGAGGACACACAGTAGTACTGGTGAGGTTATGGGAGGAGGTCTCGAGGAATTTTCAAACATCAATTTTGGCAGTATATCTCGGTGTGAAAAAGATATATTAGGACTTTTGGTGTTAATTATGGTGGCTTGGAATAAAGAATGGAATTTTAGAGTTTATTTCTTAATGACACACTTTTCAACAAGTGAAGGCTGGACACTAGGTTCCAGTAGGTTTGACTCAACCCATAGAGGTTACAAAATGGAAGTGGGATGACATATCAATAAACTTCGGGATGGTTTTACCACATACATATAGGGTACATGATACCAAATGTGTGATTGTTGACCAACTCACCATGTCAGACCACTTCCATTCCATTTGGGAGTAGAGTTTAGTAAAGAGCCTGAGGTGCCTTTACATGAAGTAGATAGTTCAACTCCATGGAGTTCCATTGATGATAGCCTAAGATTGTGATGATTTATTTACATCCTGGTTTTTTAAGGGATTTACAAAGCCATTTGGGACTCAATTATGCTTGAGGACAACATTTCACCCATACACAGATGGACAGAATAAATAGACCATTTAGGTTCTACAGGACATGCTACATGCTTGAATACAGGATGTTTTCTATAGTTGGTAGGATCACCTACCTCTGGTGGAGTTTACATAAAACAATTGAAACCATTCCACTATCTGTATGGATGAATTTGAGGCCTTGTACGGGCAGCCAAAGAGGTCACCACTTTGCTAGATGAACACATGAGAGTCAACACTCATGGGACCATAGTTGGATTTGGTGACTATAGAGATAGTGTAGATAATATTGGTGTGGATGAAGAAAAAATCGAGTGGTAATAATTCTTATACTTATATAAGGTGGAGGCCTTTGGAGTTCAAGGAGGGATACCATGATTTCCTCCATGTATCACCATGAAAAATATTATGGAGATTTGGTCATGGTGACAAGTTATCACTAAGGATCATCAACCCTTTCTAGATTCTACATAGAGTTGGTGAGGTGGGGTACCACTTGGATCTGCCTCTGCAGTTAGATTGGTTGATTGACATCTTCAATGTGTCAAGGTTGAGGATGTATGTTCATGACCCATCACATTTCATTGATCTGGGTGACCTTGACATTTTGGAATGGGTGAATTCTACTGAGTACCTGATGGAGATTATGAACCAATAAGAGAGGATCCTTTGTGAGAGGTTGATTTCTCTAGTGAGTGTTCGGTGGATGAATATGAATCTTCAAGAGAGCACTTGGGAGTGATAGGCTTATATTCATGATCAGTACCCTCATTTGTTTGAGTATCCATTTGTTTGGGAATTCAAAGACGTAAAGCCCTAAGGTGGGGATAATTTTATGACGTAGATTTATTTGATTTTATTTTTATAAATTATTTAGGAAAATTATGAGAATTATAAAGAAGATGGAATGCGATTACAATTCGCGATGTGCCCAGAATAATTCATTGAAAATATTTATGTTTTTAATAGCACACATGCAAAACATTCCTTAAAAAGTGGAATATCTATTAAATTGTTTATTAGATCAGATATATTAGGGAACTATTTAGCTTAGAATGGTAGATATAACCTAGGTAGGATGTAAATTTGGTCGGTACGTGACATCTGATGGAAACATTACCACGGGCGTAACCGTAAATAAAAAAATTTAATAAAAATATTTTTATTTTAAAATCCTAATAACTCATGAAAAGTTACTCAAATTAGAAACATGATACCACTATTGAGTTCATAATGTGGTATTTTCTTTATAAGAGTCCTAACATCGATCGATGTGGGTTGGTTGTGAAAAGTAATTTTTGGACATTTTAAAGAGGAAAATAAATTATGATTTATTTTATTTTACGTTATGCAGTGACATAGAAATGCATTTTATTTTTATTAAACTATGTCAAATAATTTAAGGTTATCTCTATAACCTTGGAATTCCTCTAAATCATGGGGAAAGAATCCTCATGAATGAATGAAGTCATATTAGAGACAAGATCATGGAATTCTATGAAAACAAAGTTGGAGGATCTCATCAATGACGACAATAAAATCGCTTCTCATCAATGACCAATCCAACTCGAGGTCATCAATTTTTTTTCTTCATGATTGCCCATTCATTAATTCAATGATAGATGTGGACTAAACCATAGATTGGTTAATCCATGTTTTGATCATTCTTGTGGGATGGGATTTATTTCGGGGTTTTAATGGGAGATAAATATTTGTGATTATTTTTTTATTCATTATTCATTGTAACAACGACAAATTGAGGATAACAAAAAAAGTTTGAGGTTCATTCCTTTGGGATTTATTTTGATTCATCTATCCCACATTCCTAGTTTTCTTCATCATTGTACCCTCAGAGTCATAGCATGAATTTACAGGAGCCTCCGAATGTTATCAGACCCATGGATAGTTGATAAGATGATATAGATGCTAGATTGATGTAGCTAATAACCCGAAGATCAAATATATGGTCTTATTGGTGAAAAAATACCACTAGAAGAGGTTAGGTGGCATACAGAAGGGGATACCAGCACACATGCGCTGATAAATGTCACCAAAATCAACATGCGACGGTAGGATGCATATGGGAGGCACACGTGGAGGTGGGGTAGCCATGTGGACCTAGCGGCCAGGAAGCGTGCAGTGGGCGTAGGATGCGAATGTCAAGGTAGAGGGGAGCACAACCATAAGGTATGCACACAACATGTGTGCTAGCTCGACCATGTGGGTCGAGCCTCGACGAGATAGGTCGGGCCCTGGTGGTTTGGGTTAGGCCCAATGGGTAAGCTCGCCTCAATGAACCGGGTCAGACCTAGTGGGTCAGGTTAGCCTGGGGTGGCCGGACCGGGCCATGGTCAGCTATAATCCATGATCGACCAAGATACCACGCAGCTATGGTATATGTGTCATAGTCACCCATTGTGGTAGCTTGAGGTTTTATGACATGATCGACTACGAGGGCCATCAGACTGGGTTGTCGACTATGGCTGTCGACCACCATGTTTGTTTGACCCCCTTTTGTATTTTCAAATTCCTTTATATTTTAAAGCATGTTTCCATTTGACAAATCTTGTATGTCATTGGGACCCTTGTGATGAGATTATAATTTTGAGATATCCTAAGTTGGTTCTTGAGGAAGTGTGCATATGACCTAATGGCTTGAAGTGTAAGTTCTCTCGGATTGAGTGTGCTTAAGAAAAATCCAATGGATTGTTATGACATAGAGACAAAGTGTCTCAAAGAAACTGTGTGACTCCCAATAACTGTATTTATTATAAATAATAGATGTCTCAATGAGACTATGTGACTCTCAAATATTTTGTGTCTTATAGAGACTGGGTGTCTCATGGAGAATGTGTGACTCCCTAGAGTGTTTGTTTTCTTGTTTTTCATGATCAGTTCACTTGTATATGAGTATGGAAGTTTATGTAAATTAGGAATGATTATCAAAAATTAAAATTATATGTTATAGATAAACATAAATAATTTTACATGGTATTAGATTTAATTTGGTTATATGGTATGAGGATGATTCATTAGATAAATAGTTAATGAAAATGATTTAATTTATTTGGCGGATTTTTCAACCATCGTGGATTTATATCATTTTATTCAATATCGTGTTTATATATTGATTACAGAACAATATATAAATAATAATATATGTAATAAAATATTATTTAAGCATAATTATCGTTTTATTAGTAGCCTTGAATGTGGTATTGAAAAATAAAAATTCATCCCCCACAATGGCTATAAATCGACACACCATGGATGATATTTTAATTTTTAGAATAAAAGGAAAATAGAAGAGATTATAATATGAATTATTCCATTAGATTAATAAAATTAAAATATATTAATGTTACTATACTTATAATCCCTCTTTAATAGTTGGAGGTGAGGATCAGATAAGAAAATAAATAAAATTGAAAATAAATAAAAAGAAAAATAAAGAGGGTATTACTAGTTGAATTTATCCTCCTTGAGAACCCTATTTGAAAAAAGGGTTTGGCCTTTTAATAAGTCCAATATCTCTTGGAATTGGGGTAGGGGATCAAGAAGAGTATTAGTTAGAACATATACAAGTCTCAAATCTTGGAAGGCGTGAGGAGAAGAGTTTGTGATGGGTGGTATTTATAGGGGATGAAAGGGGTGTTTTATCATTATTTTATTCATTAGTTTATTATTTCTTCTTGAGAATTTAAATAGTTTGATCCTTATCACTTTATATATTAATATAATTAAGAAAAGATTTATATTTTTTTCTTACATAATCCTCTCATAAAAAATGACAAAAAATTTCATGTATTTAGAATTTATCCTAAATTATTGTATTTTAATATTCACCAAAATTGATGTATTTTAGAGAAATCCCAAAAATTCACCACCACCATTTTTTGATATGTTGAATTCCAAAATGAACTCCATTTCTTGAAAAGAGTTTTCTAAATTTGATAAATTTATTTTTTAATTAAGATCACCATATACATAGAAAATATCGATTTTAAAATTATAAATGATTTCATAACACTTTGAAAAATTAAGAATGTTCTTATAAAATTATCTTATAATCATAAGATTTTTTTTACAATTTATGAATCAGGTTTATGAAGCTAAATTTTCTTGTAAATAATTATATTAAAGATAAAATTATATATACATATTTATGTTGTATAAAAACACCAACACTTAATCAATAATTTTTAAAATACTGATTTACTTTTTCTATAATATAGTTATATCATAGTATCATTTATAAGATACACAATTTTAGTTTTACCATTATAGAAAAGGTTAATATTATATTGGTCAGTTTACTATTCATAATAGTCATAATAACATTGCAAATCTCATGTATATATTCAATCAAGACAGGTTCCTTAATTTTTGAAATACCTATTATTTCACTAATTATTCATTTAGAAAGTTTGTATAGGGTTATCTATGTGAATTTAGGTGATTTATACTATATGAAATAATTATAAGAAAGTAATTTATATTGATAAAATTTTGGGTTGTTAAATTCTTCTCCACTTATGAATGTTCGCCCTCAAAATATCATTTTACAAACTATAGTGAAATCATGTGAGGGTACTTATCCTTCATCACTTCATCTAGTTCCCATTTATCGTATACATACTTATATTTCCACTATAATACTTTGACCTGGTTAATGGTATTATTTCATAGAATTTTAACTCTATAGTCCAAGATCTTCACTAGATTATCCATGTAGGAGAGATCATTTTCCAACTATACCACCTCTTGATTCATTACATGTGAGGGATATGTTATGTAATTCCTTAATAGGGACACATGGAGGACATCACGTACTTGCGACATAGTTCGTGGAAGTTCCAGTAAATAGGACACAACTCTCACTCGATCAAGAATCTCGAAGGAGATGATATACATGGGCCCTAACTTTCCATTATTCCCAAATCAAATAATCTTCTTCCATATAGAAATGTGTAGGAATACCATGTCTCTAACCTTAAACTCTAGATCCCATTGGTGATTGTCCGCATAGCTCTTTTGCCAACTTTTGACTTCTTTTATGTGCTACTGAATGGTTTTCACCTATTCCACAATTTATTTGACCGTTTAAGGTCCTAACAGGTTATGTTCACTGACATTATCCCAATATACTAGTGTTATGCTTCTTTTCCCATAAAGGGATACATATTGATCTACATGGATGCTTGAGTGGAAACTGTTGTTGTATGTGAACTAAACTAGATGCAATTGTTTGTCCCATCCTCCTTTGAAGACTATAGATCATTCCCTCAACACGTCTTCCAGTTTCTAAATAGTTCATTCAGTTTAGCCAAAAATTTTAGGATAATAAGTTGTAATGAAGTTTATCATAGAGTTTATATCATGTTGGATAATTTTCCAAAACATATAGGTGAATATTGGACATAAAGCAGATTGAATTTATAGTGGTACTCTATACAACCTTACCACTTATCTGATTATGACCATGCACGTTTTTCCAGTGATAATTCCTCTCAAATTGCAATAAAGTGAGCTATCTTTATTAGAAAATCCACACCAACACATATATCATTTTTTACTCTTTATGTATTCAGAATTTTGGTGGTAAATTACAATGTGATTCTTTCCCAGGTTGATGATAGTATGGGTAATGGTTTCATCTTCCCCTTATAATTTTTTCTTTTATCCCTCACTTGATGACATACTAGGATCTTTTATGTATAATCAGGGATCTCTATCTTTATATTGATCCACCAATAGTTATATCATGGATCTTGGTATATATTTTTAATCCACAGGTTAATAGAGAAGGTTGAGATATGTGTGTCATTAATAATCTACTACTTTATCTCTATATCAAAAGGTACACCTAATTTTGATACAAATAAAAAAACTCCTTCCTCATCGATTTTAAAATCTAAGGATTTAACATTTCTTATAACTTCCATATTCTTCTAAATATCAACACAATTTTTTGGATAATCCTTTGTTTTCTTCATGAGGAATGCTTGAGAAATAATTTTTGAAACAATTGATGATTTTATTTCCTTAATGATTCCCATGTCCATACTTTACAAACTGAAAAAGATTGGATCCTTTTAAATTACCATAATTGATAATGTGGTAGGATCCTTTATACTTAGAGCATCATCCACCTTATTCACTTTTCTAGGATGGTATTGGATTGAGCAGTCATAATCCTTGATGATATATAACTATATTCACCGGTGCGTATTAATATACTTTTTTTTGAATATATATTTGAGGCTCTTTTGATCAGTACATATTTCACACTTCTCCCCATGACGATAATATCAGTAAATGTTTAATGAAAAGATCACAATTTCCAAGTCTAGACCACACGTATAACAGTTTTTCTCAAGAATTTTCATATTCCTAGAGGCATAGGATATCACTTTATATTTTTCTATCAACACACAACCTAATACCTTTATTTCAGGATTGTTGTATACTATAAATGTTCCCCACTTGTAGGAAGTATGAGTACTATAGTGGTGATAATCCTCTTTTTTAACACTATGAAATAGTTTTCCCATTCAATGGTCCAAAAAAATGTTGTCTATTATAATTCATCTTGGTTAGTGGGTTTAAAAATTGTGAGAATTTATTCATAAATTTCTAGTAATACCCAGCTAGACCAAAGAAACTACAGATCTCCATTATAAATATTTGCCTACGGCACTCTTTGATTTCCTTTTTCTTAGATGTGTCCACATATATTTCTATTTTAGTGATAAAATTCCCTTAGAATGATTCTTCCTCGCACCAAAACTCACATTTACTATAATTTTTATAAAATTTCTCTCTTCACAATGTCTTTAAAATGATATTTGAATTCTCCTCATTTCCCTCCTTTCCCATTGAGTGTATCATAATATCATCAATAAATACTACCAAAATTTTTCCTATGAAATCTCAAATGACCCTATTAATTAAGTACATGATGATTATAGAGCATTATTGTTTCCAGATGGCATCACTATGAAAATATAGTATCCTTACCCTGTTCAATTGTCAATCTTGGGAATATCTTCCTTCCTCACCATTAATTGGAGATATCCTCACCTAAGGTCCACCTTAACGAAATACTTGTCCACACATAGTTTATATATGGATTCATCTATCCATACTAGGGGATGCATATTCTTTATCGTGATTTTTTTGAGATAATGATAATTAGTGGAAAGGTGTATTGATCCATCATACTTCTTGATGAAGATGAATGGGGAACCCCAATGTAAGGAACTCAGGCATATAAAACCATTGTCTAGATTCTCTTGTAATTGTTTCTTCAATTCCTCCAACACAATGGTGTCCATTCTATAAGGTGTCTTTGATACTGGAAGAGATATAGGAATAAAATCAATTGAAAACTCAACCTCTCGATTAGGAGGAAGACCATACAATTCTTCAAGTAGAACATCAGTGTAGTAACTCAGAATGGGCATGGCAGTGATCATTGTTGTCTACTTAGTCTTAGACATTAGAGCTAAATATGTTTTCTCACATGGAAATAAAATCCACACTTGATATGATGGATTCAATGAAGATTCATCCTCCTCTATAAAATTTTATAGAATTGTAGGATTCTTGGGGGTGTGAAGAGTGATCTCCCTTTCTCGAAAATTTATGTTGGATTTGTATAAATATAGTCATTCCATTCTCAATATAACATCAAACTCCCCCAAAGGATGCAAGAAAATATTTTCTGGAAGGTTCAATCAACAAAAAATAAATGGGGAAGTGTTATATACATTGGATACAATAATGATTCCTTATTTTTTTCTCATAGATAACTCAACCACCATATTTTGAGGTGGTGTTTGAATAGTTATACTAAAATTGAAATATATTAAACAACGCCTAGAACCAAAATTGAATAGTTTCATTCACTATTCATGAATTAATAACTAGCATACTTGTACCACATCCTTGTTGAACTACACATTAGTAGTGGTGATGGAATAATCCTTAACATTCTCATTTGGATTTGGTGGATGATGACGCTGATTACTCTCGAGGGCTTAGGGTTTAGTGAATTGGCTTGCATACTATCATTGATTCTTATAGTTGAAGAATTGAACCATGGGTAGTGATCTCCATTTCTATACCACATTTTCCTTATTCATAATGTCTATTCAATATTCATGGGATTGGTTTCATTCCATTCCAAACTTATATCATTTACCCATCCCTTTGAGGAAATTCCCATGATGCTTCTTACTATAATTTTGACATCTGGGTGGTTAGGTTTTTAGTACATATTTTTTCATTAGATCCCATAGCATGAAAATATATCATTCATTTCTTATCCCCATTACCATGGTTTCATTCTTGAAAATCCACCTCCACTTTGAGAACACATGGAACAACTTATTCAAAACTCCCAACGTCTCAAATTTCTATAGCCTTTTGAAGGTTTCGTTTTAAAAACTAAAGAATCGATCTATTTTTCTATCATTATAGATAACAAAACACGATGTGTACAATTCAATCCTTGTGAAATTTTATTTATAGGCTGTGAAATATTATCTTTCACTTTTATTCATCTATATGAATTCTCTCTCCATATTTGAAAGAATATTTCCAAGGAAATACTTGTTAAGAAAGATTATCTTAAATTATTCACACCCAATCTCTTAAATTTAATCCTTTATATTGGTTTTATTAATCATTGCTCACATTTGGTTAGCCTATCCACCAAAATAATAAATGACTACAGTCACCATCTCCATATCATGACATTTTAGAAAAGAAAATATCATCTCTATTATGTTGACCCACTATTCTATGATGAGTGGATCTGAAGATCCATTAAATTTCAGTGGTCATTTCCACATAAAATAATTGATTTCTAGATTCTCCCTCTAGGTGAAGGAGGAAATTCCACATTATTCAGGTTATTATTCATATCTTGAGATAGCTGGGTATGAATCACCATGGAATTTAGACCTCCACCCCCAATGCATTGGGAATGTTGTTCAGAAAATCAATGTATTTTACCTCGCATGGTTTGTTGGGACGGTTTCTGGTGGTTCCCACCATTTTCTAAAATAGAACATATTAGAAAAAAATTCAAAAATTCATGAATAAATAATTTATTACTTTGATAAATTATCTCTAAAGACACATATTCTGGGATACCTATGATTATAAATTTTCTAAAACAATGATTTTTGGTTGAGTACTTTTAATTACTCTTATACTATGGATTTTCACTAAGTTTCTCTAATAATAATTATCAAATTTACTAAATCGTGGTCTAATACCAACTATATAGACCATGGTTTTCTTATATAGCTATAACATCATTTTAAATATAAAAAACATAAAATAGTTACACAACCAAGATCCAAATGTTATGTGTCTTGAAAAAAATAGTATCATACATAACTTTTACATAATAAAACATAATTATTTTTTTAATTAATTCTTCTCTAGATTCTTATTATCCTTCTTGTTCTCCTTAGTATAGGTATTCACCTAGGTATATATATCAAAATATTAGTTGAGATAAAATCCCAATAAGAGTATTAATAAGATACATGAAACATGGGTGAGAATAATAATAATAATAATAATATAATCAATGTATCATAATCATAATCAAGATAGGAAACATTTAATAACTGCTTGGAATGTGGAAATGCATAAAAATGAAACTTCTTATCTTAGTGGTCAAATACCACACATAGTTGTGAACAAAGATAACATTAGGTTCACAAACATTTCACTTTATCTCCTTAGATTAATGACATTACCCAATTAATTATTGTGATATATAATTCTGGGTTCACCTCTCACGTAATGACATTTACATGGGTAATATAATTATGGGTGCACCCGTCATATCATAACATTAAATCATCTTACATACCACATCGAACATATATCAATATTCAACATAAATTAACACATAACAAGTCATGGGTTTAATTTATTAAAGAATACATTCATAAAATTTGGATCTCCCTATAAGGGTGGTAATATTGTTTTATCAATCCTTATTGATGAATAAACAACCTCATGGGATGTAAGAGATGTGTTTTTTTAGAAAGATGTGTTCTTTTGTAAAAATATTTTTATTTTAAAAAAACCTAATTGGAAACACGTATAACCAAGAAAATAAAATGTAGGTAAAAAAGAAATTGTATTTATAGGAAAATAAAAGAACATTCTTAATGAAAATGTAGTGAAAGAGAGAAAACCCAAGGAATGAGTGTTGGGTTTGAGAATCCCCTTACATTATATCTTAATTCTTTATTCAATTTAATATCCTTGATAATAAAAATAAATTTATTAATTTACAGTTATAAAACTTTTTATACATTAATTTTATTCATTATAGTTTTATTAAGTTCATTTATGTGCCTTTTAATGAGTTATAGAGTTAAATTTCCTCATTCGAGAGTGTTTGTTTTATTGGGTTTCCTAATATATTCACCTGAATATGATTATGGATGTTTTTGTAAAATGGGAATGATTCTCTAGAATTGAAATTATATGATATTAATGAACATTAATAAATGTATTTGTTATTATAAATCATTTTTTTTATATTTTTATGAGAATGAATCATTATATAAATAGTTAATGAAAATGATTTAATTTATTTTTTGTATTTTACGACCACAATGAAATTATATCAGTATATTTAATATGATGTTTATATATTGGTTCTAAAAAATTATAATGATTTTTATATGTATAATAAAATATTATTTAACCATATTTACAGTTTTATAACCATCCTTGAAGGCAATATTGAAAATTTAAAGCACATCCTCCACAGTGGTGGTAAATCGACACACCACAAATGGTATATTAATTATTAGAATAAAATGTAAAGGGAGGATATTAGAAGATAAATTATTACATTATCATAGTACCATTCTAATATATAAAAGTTATTGTATTTATCATGCCTCTTGGATAATTGGATGTGAGTAGAGGATAATAATAATTAAGAAATTGAAAAGAAATTAAGAGAAAAACTAAAAGGGTTTTCCCTCTTGAATTTCTCCTTATTGAGAACCCCCTTAAGGAATAAGGTTTTTTTTATTTTTATTAGTCCATGAGCTTTGGGAAGTCGATATGGTTCTTGGAAATATTATTAGATAGAACATATAAAAGTCTCAAATCTTGGAAAGTGCGAGAAGAATAGGGGGTTATGGGTGGTATTTATAGGGGAGGATAGGGATGTTTTATCATTATTTTATTCATTAGTTTATTATTTATTATCAATAATATGAATATTTTGAGCATTATCACTAATTAAATTAAAATATTTAAGGAGGGTTTGATAATGTGGGTTTACATTATCCTTACATGAACAATGAAACAAAAAAAATCATGTATTCAATTTTATCATAAATTATCGTATTTTACAATTCACAAAAATTTCAAGTATTTTAAAAAGATACAAAAAATTCACCCTAATTTTTTTTACTTTTCTAATTCAAAAATGAAGTCCATTTTTTGAAAAAAATTGAAAATATGTGAAATTTAATTTTTATTTAAAATAATCATTTACTTGGATAATACCAATTTTAAAATTATAACTGATTTTATAACACATTCAAAAACTAATTAATATCTCATAATATTATCTTACAATCATAAGACAAAAAAAATTTAATTTATGGATCAATTTTTTAAGCTATATATTTATTTATTTAATTATAAAAATAATAAAATTATACATAAACATTTATGTTTTATAAAAAACAACACTTAATCAATAATGTTTAAAATATTTATTTACTTATACTATTATATAACTATATCATATTGTCATTCATAAGATGCCTAGATTTTATTTATACTTTCATAGGTGAGGTTAGTTTTCTATTTTCATGTTTAGTATTCCTAATGGTTGCAATACTATTCTAATGTTCATGTTACTATTCCATGAGGAAATATTCCTTAAATTTTTGAAATACCTCATATCTGATTCATTATTAATTTAAAAGGTTTTTATTGTGTTATCTATGTGATTTATATGACATTAAATAATTATAATAAGGGAATTTCCGTTGATAAAATTTTAGGTTAATACACCGACTATGTGCAGTGTGTTTGGAAAGATTCTTTTAGTTTGGGGATCCTTATTCTAACTAATTTATGTGCTATATATGGGATATAAATTCACTTTATTACCATTGGGTGGATAATATGGTTTAAAAGAATCAAATAATGAATTATAATGTCTAAATTTTATGGGTATTGGGAGTTATCACATGCTTATCTTATTCGATATATGTTGCTAATATTTTTATGCATGCCATTTTCCAATTCTAAAAATGACAACTTTTGGGAGCCTTTCTTGTGTTGGAGTTGTTATGTATTAATGACTGTCTCTGTTCTTTTCACTAATATAACCCAAAAAATATTAAATAATATTTATTTGGATAAAAATTGATTTACCTTGAACATTCTGGGTTGTGTGAAAATACCCACGCTAAATTAAAAAGATATGTGATAATTACCCTAAATAAATATGAAGGTGGTAATGAGTGTTGTGATGTGTTATTGGTATTTGTTGTTTCTATGTTTTGTTTTGGATGTTTTGTGATGATGGATTTGACAATATGGGTTTTTTGGTGTATGAGGTAGTGACACAGTGGTTGGTCAGCGTATAAATGTTTTTCGTAGTTGTGTGATGTGGCGCAATGAGGTTGTGGTGCAGTGGTTATGGAACAATGGTTTTACAGTAGATGTTTCAACATAGTGATTGTGTTATTGTGGTTGTGGTGTAGTGGTTGTGGTATTTGGAACCTGTGGTTTTGTGATGAATGAGATTTTTGGATGTCGTGTTGTGAGATTTCTTGATAAATGTGGTGCAACGAATATAGGGATGTGTGGTGTCACAGTGGTGGTTATGTGTTTTGGGTCGATGGTGCAGTGTGGATTCAATAGTTTCCATAGTAGAAGTGGAATATATTATGATGCTGAATTGAATGATTAAATTAATATATTAGTAATATAAAATAATGGGATGGATGTTGATGTGGGTAAATGAATAAATGAATAAATGAGGTGAACTGTGTAAGCTAAAAATGAAAAAATGTTGGGTGTCTAATGTGGTAGTTGGGTGGTGTTGCATATAATGGTGGATATTGTTGTGATGGTTTATATGTAGTATAGTTTTGGCAGTTTGGTGTGTGCTAGTGTTTTTTATGTGAACCCATTGTTTTGGTATTGTGTGTTTTATATATTCCATGTGTGATTATGTTATTTTGTACATGCCCCAACCGAGTTGGATAACATTACCGGTTCTCATAGGTGGTGAGTTCTGTGTGTTTTCCCCAACATCTAGGATGGTAGTGACATAGATTGAAGACTACCCCCTCTCCCCCATTCCCACTTAAAAAGAACCAGAGAACACCAAATAAAACTCCATGACTTTTAATTGTTTTTAAGTAGAGGATCTTGAAAAAAATTCTCAACCAAGGACACATATATAATTTATAATGACATAGTCTTTTGGGTCCACAAAATGCCTATTTGAGACCATACAAAAACTACACACATGAGACCATGAATAGAGAAAAGGAATTTAAAGGCACAAAGAGAACCACACCAAATAGAATGACATAGACTATTTCCAAACAAATAATACAACAATCCCAACACACAAAGATATCAATAGAATTCAACCATAATCAACAATAATGGGATTTCCAAACATTGAAGAAGGGAATTCAGACTACCCAAGGCAAAATTTATTTATCATACAATGGATATTATCCCCTCGTGAATTTCACCAAGACCGAATAGACCATGGTCTCCATCTATTTTGGACTAGCCCATATAAATCAATCTCATTGATATAACCCCTCTAATGATTTTCTCCAACGGAGCTAGGTCAGATGAGAATACCTTTGAACTAAGGTATGAATGAAGGCATCCCTAAAATATTTAACATCTAAATAATAATTAAACATTGAATTGACTTGGGAATCAAATAATTATAATTTAAATGGAAACCAACCCCAAACTCTTAAGAAATACCATCAACCAAAGATCACACTTCCCAACCGCATGAGACAGAACTCGGGGGGACCCCAAAAAACAATAAATCCAAATAATATATTGAAATATTTCAAGTGGAAAAGTAGAGGAAAAATGAAAACCCAAGGAAATAAATCACAATAACTACTATCATAAAAAATAAATTCAAAAACAATAAATGGACCAATTAAAATACAAAAAAAATTAAAAAATATATGTTCAAAATCCTCCCAAAACCATGTTGTTGTCCCTATTAAAGGATTAGAATTCCCAAAAAAACTCATCTGGCTCATCTAGAAAAACTATAAAAAATTAACTCAATTTACTGCAGAAAATTCCATTAAAAATTAAGAATGCAAACTCTTTCCATTCAAAATATTTTTTTCTTTTAATAATAAAAACCTGAACACATCAATTTATTGAAAGATATTTTTTATTTTATGTTTAAATTAAATATATTTTTTAATTTAAAAACATAATTTGGAAATATTCTTATAAATTTAAAAATATATTTTAAAAGTTATTCTAAAAATATCAATACCACAATCATTTCATTTTATTATAGAATGTTTATTTATTGATTTAAAATCCCACATAAAAGTATTCTCATTTTTTATAAATTACTCATTGAAATAAATATTAAATCTAATTATCGTTACACAATTTAATTCATTTTATAATAACTCATTTTCCACTTTATAATAAAAACCAAAATATTCAACACATCCCTTTAAAGAGAATATGCAAACATTTTAATTTTCAAATTTTATAAGATTAAATTTATTAATTTTTTCTTAGTATAAAAAACTTCTACAAATTATCAAAACATAAATAAATTTTCTTCTTAAAATGAACATACTCCCACCCAAAACCCAGTAAATAACATTAAAAAAATCCAAAACATCCATAAGAGGGAATATGAGTTATGAATAACTTGGATTGATAGTTTATAAGACTATGTTACAATCATGAAACCAAAATTATAAATCACATTGAACAGTGAATTCATTCCCCACATTAAATTCTAGGATATGTGGGCTCACATAATAATGCCAATTCACCCCCATTTTCATCCCTAAAAATGGTTATTTCTTTCACGTATTTATAAAATAATAAAAAAATTGAAAACCATAAATAGTAAAAAAAACTAAATAATAAATAAAAAAGGCACAAAACCCAAAATTATTGGTAAACTCGAGGCATCAAGTGAAAAAAACTTTTGATCCTCTACTCGCAACTACCTATAGAGTTCCCAAAGTCCTATATCCATCTATCAGTCACTCCCAAATAATGGTTAGATACTCTAATACCATTTTTTCTTACATGAACCCTAAATTTCCACCCATAAGACTCCCAATCCAACCCATGGCAAACTCAATGGGCATACCTGATCCCACAATTATAACGATATGCATTTAAGGAATCATATGAAATCATTAGTGAAGATTTTACCAAATAAACATATTTAATTAAATTGTGGAAAATGGGAATGTTCACAATTTATATTGCAGGACCACATGAAAATATAATAAAAAAATATTGTAAATGTAGTAAAATAATATAGAAAATTCAATTAAAAAAAATCACCATCCCACAATTTAATTTCCTCCCAAAAAACAACCCCTTATTCCATCACCCGGCCACTTAATATAGTGAACCACCCATAATGATAAATAAATACAATAAAATGCATTCATGGCCAATGTGATAGAGAAAGATAAGTAAAAAAATTGAAATTACTCCTTGAGACAAAAATGGTAACTCTCTCACCTCAAAACAATATAATATTTTATAGAAAATAAGATAGAAATATTGGAAATTATGACTATAATGTGATAAATAAACATGATCCAATAGATCAGTTGTGTTTCCAAAAAACCACACAAAAATTAAATTCATTAAATAAAAGACTCATTTAATGGTAGTTTGAAATATATTATTGAAAATAAGTTTTTATTACATAAGATATTGATGGCTAAAATCATTTCCCAATAATGTTATTAACCATTCATTTTATTTTTCATTAAATGAAAATAATCACATAGAAAAAACATTTTATTACCATATTCCACAATTAGTGAAAACCTCATTTGAAAAAAACATTCCAAACCATTTTGGAAACATACATTTCAAAAAAACATTTTAAACATATCAAGGAAACAAAAAGACACACAATATACATTGACAGTTTATAAAAGAGAAGAATTACCATAACTGAAAAATTAATAAAAGGAAATTAAGAACCATAAATATAATCATTTCATAAATAAGAACCATAGTAAAATTACAAGGTCATTTAAGTCTAGTGGTAAACCTATATCCATGTATTATCTTCTTATATAATTGATCAAATTAAAATATGTGTGATAACCACTTAAGATAAAGTGAATTGGCCTAATGGAATGAAATTTCATATCCACAACACCAAATCGAATAAACCACTAGGGAGTACATGTCTTGTTCAATTAGTTTGGCAGTAACCATCCACATCACAATGACTATTATCCAATAATAATTTCTTTATCATTATAGAATATTAAAAATTGATTCTCAATCTATTCTTCCTTCCATGATACTCAGCTGACCATGTGCATTTCCCAATTCATCAAAATTAGATTCCATTTAAAATAATGGGCCTTTCATCAGCCCAACACCATCCATTTCACATATCAAAATCAATGCATTCCTATTTAAATAATACTCACATCAAATTCATGTAAAACATTTAAGAGATAAAAAATAATATAATTGAACCCTAAAAACACAAAATACTAACCTTTATTGTTTAAAAATACATCATAAAACAAAATAAGAAATGTAAACCATTCCAACTAAGCCTTTAAAGTTTATTTTTAGAACCAATAATAAAATTAACCTTTATCAATTCATTTTGAAAACTAAATTCAAACATTAAAAGTTCACTTTTTATCATTATACACAAATAAATATATAAATATACACACATATATCAATGAAAATATTCACATATTATCATGTGAGTATGTGGAAACATACACACAAACACACAAACACACAAACACACACACACACAAACTTATACATATGTGTATAAACATCGACATGGAGAAATGAATTTGAATGAAAAATAGGTTTTGAAATATTCTTGAAACTGAGAGTAACACAATTTTTCTTAAAAACCTCTCATAAAAAATGGAATAAATTATCAAATTCCAACCAATAATTTATTAGGTATTTAGCATGCAAGGAATATTTCAGATAGATTTAAAACTATATTATTTTATAAAGAATGTCCATTTCACATATTGGAAACAAATATAAACATTTTTACCATTTGTAAGTGGATTATATCAATATATTATAATTTATTAGGGAATCAAAAACATGGATTAAAATAAAAATTAGTCAAATTATCTAGAATTTAAAGATTTAAACGTGGGGAAACCTACATTGAACTCACTACTGTCGATATTTGAGGTCCAAATCATCCTCAACCAAGCCCATGGAACCTAGAATAAACTAGAGGAACCCAAGACAAGAAAATTAATAAAATTAAAATTTATAAAAAATATTTCTAGACTAAAAATACCAATGGGGTTCTAATTGGGATAAAGAATAATAATGTAATAATAGGAAATGAAATAAAGAATGTGGATATGAAGAGGAAAATCTTACCTGATGATCCTAACATGAAATTTCAAGAAGAATTACTAAAAATTAGAAGAGGGGAGATGAGGATTGTTCGTTTTTTTCCATTATGATGGTTGTTGAGCCTAATAGTTTGATTGGATGGGGATATATTGATTTAATAGTAAAAGTAGTGAGTATATTTTGGAAAAAATGCTTTTCTCTATTAAATTGAGAACATTACTTGGTTGGACAATCTGTGTGCCAACCATTTTCCTCTTATTGGTGGTCCGGAAGCACCATACATGTTCAAGACACATAATTAGAGAATCCAAGTTACAACTAGGTATTTTCTTTCAAATAATATATTTATTTTATTTATTTCTACATGGTTTCTACCAACCATGTACCTAGACTGAAATTTCAAATTTTAAAAAATTAAAACTATTTAATCTAGAAATTTTAGAAAAAGGTTTAAAATAATTAAATAAATAAAATACCATAAAAAAGGATCATTTTTTGATATTATCTTTGTATGATTAACTTAGTGATATATGTAATGTTAAATTAAAATTACTCAAGGGGATGTTAAAATAGACAAGAATGAATGATTCCTATGTAAGAATTACATATATGACTCCAAAGTTGTATTAGTATAGATATTGAATAATCAGAGCTCTAATGAAACCACTATGAAAGATGAGTATTCTATTTAATTATCTCAACTCATACAAGGGATGATTGGCCACTATTCCAATGGAACCTAAAACATTTGTGAATATCAAAACATGGAATTAGGATCTATCATATGACATACAATGTCAGAAAATTATATGAGGATTAAAGGAGATATTCTGAATAAAGGATTACTGAATATTTTTGGGAAAAAACTTAAGAATATGATTTACATGTCACATGTACATGAATTTGGTATAAAATGTATCATGGGATGATTTATGAATTTGTTGGAAGAGTGGGGGAAGAAGATGCTTGAAAGCATGGAATTAGTTGGAAACTAATAATCTTTCACATGGAGTGATCATAACACAAAAATAAACCACATATACATAAACATGAATATATGAATATTATCATGTACCCTCTATTGAGTTTATTTTAGGGGATCCCAGCCTCTATTGAAGGGGTTACCACCTATTGGGAGTAATGTGGGTTTTTTTATTTCTATAGTTCTATATTTAATTTAGTAGTGTTTCATTATTTCATTTTTTTTCTTTATTCAGGTCTTCCTCTTCAAGCCCCATGGTCATAGTGAACTAACCAAGGGAGTGAACCTTGTGGAGGAATTGTGTGTTCTCATATTCTTATCTTCATTTCCAACATCTTTATTTTATTTCATGGGACACAATGAGGGTAAGTTTTCTAGGGTTTGGGGTTTCTACTATTTCTCTCACATCCTTGACTATACCTCTTATACTATAAAATTAAATCCACCTAAACTCTCTTGGATAATCCAACTTATATTGGAGTTTTATAGTTATAATATAAAACAATAAATAGTGGAGTTGGGTTTGGGTTGACATCACACTCTAAATTAAGGTTTTTTTCTCAATACATACTTTTGGGGAGATGAGAGTTTGGAGGATTTGAGGGTCTATTAAGTCTATTTAGTAAACAAAACATAAGTAGTAGATGATATCTAATGAATTTTTTAGTTTATGTTAGTGGATTGAATTTTGAATTTATTTTTTAATGAGGAAAAAATATAAATACCTAACCAATGATTATTCCCCCATTCCCAATAATATTTCCCCTTTCTTTTGTTTTATTTTTTATATTTTTAATGAACAATTCCATTATGTAGATTGTCCTATTATTAAAATATTAAAATATTAATGAGGTTCATTGGAATATAAGTGATTGGAAAGGATCATTGGCACACAACCCATATGTTTCACTCTATTGAACTCGTTTAGAGTTTTATAAATATTATTTTTACTACCCCATGATAGGTGTATCAGATACCTGTAGATTATTTTCAAAGCATCGCTAGGTTCTTATTATATTTGTGAACTACTATAATATTTTTTATATGATTTATAATGTATGGACATTACCATATATATTACATTAAGAATAAGTAATCTAATAATGAAATTAAAAATATATGTATATACCAATAAATATATATGACATGAAACTCAAAAACTACTAAATTGAGTATGTTTTAGGGAACCCACTCTCACAACATTACCACATAAACTAGAAAAAACCACTAAAACCTTTCAATCTATTATCTATCATCTGATAATTATTATTTTTTCCAGATATATCTATATTTTGTGGGTCTTCCATGTTATCCACTATTGTTCTTCAAAAAACTAAACTTCACCTTCTAAATTAAATCACTCAAAATATGAAATTTCTTATGTATTTAATTTTTTCTTATTTTCTTACCTAGAATCCTTTTTGTATACCTTTAACTAAAATATTATGTAAATATGTATTACTTTGTACCATTTTTGAAGATCTAGGAATAATTTGATTTTTATAATAGTTATTGTTCTACATCTAAAGACACAACATACCCATCGTCAAAAACTGGCTTGGGTTCACCCACATAGTTGGAACCTGAGATGGTTCACAAAAAGTACTAAAGGGTGTCCCTAATCCCAATAGGCTGAAAAAAGATTTTATGCAATAATCGATAATTTTTTGGGGATGATTTCACCCATTAAAAAAATAATAAATAAAAAAGAGCATGAAACACATCAGGTGGGTACATAATAATTGAATATAAATAGATATTAAAACAAGTCCTATATAAAAGATGCTAAAAATAAAACTACAACCAAAAAAGAAATAGTAACGATCTGTTAGTGGCCTCTTTATCACCATAATTCTTAAAAATAGATAATTCTAGGGAAAAAATAAATGATAACCAGAACATACAAAATAGCTTGGGTATAGTGATATTTAGTGGAACAAGTAGGGTGTTAGAATTTATTGATCAGTTGGTAAGCACAACAGAATCCATACATATCCATTTCTACAATATTCCAATAAAACTAGTTTTAAAATATAGTTAGAAAATATATTTTTATCAATTAAAAAACTGTCCAAAGATTTCCAAAAATCATTTTTCAAAAAAACAAGGATTTATATTTTAAAATATATTTTTAATTTCAAAAAATAGTTTTAAAACCCCCAAAAAATGATAAAACTACAACCTAGATCAACACATAAGGGGAAACAAAACTGAACATAAGCTGCAGGGTATAACGAAATAGAAATGTTGAAAGTAAAGGAAGTATATTGAATACAAATATACAAGATTAATCATAGAAAGAAACATGAGTTCCACAAATTGACACAAAAATATAATAGATAAAAGTAATGGGTGTATCTTAAACATATCAAGTGAATACCCAATAAATACCCAGTTAAAGGCCATCTATAATTGTTTGATGTGTTCTATAGTATATCACTAACATGGATGCACTACTACCATAACACCATTGACACACTCAATGTGGTCATTAACCTACCTTGGGTGATCAATTCCATGTCATTGAGAACAAAATAGAATCCATCTCTTGATCCTATAGATGACTCCAAGGATCCCATGAAGAAATTATAAGAGAAATGTAAGGATGTAATCACATTATTGAAGTTAAAAATACCAATATATGCTAATATTCAAGCCTTTACCACCCTAATAAAATATCTTTATGGATACCATCACTAATTGGAGGTAACCCATGGGGGAATCCATCACATACAGAACATTTTGTAGATTCCAAAAGGGCCTAAGAATCGTGGGAGTTTGGAAACACCTTCCAAGGAAGCATCCAAAGGTACCTAATGGGCCTTAGTGCTTGAAATATGATTCATTTCCAAGGAAATTATTTTCCTTCCAAAACCATGTTAATAATCTAGATACATTTTTAGGGTAAAAATGAGCCTCATAAAGTGAAAAAAGGGAATTAGTAGAAATAATTATAAAAAACATCATGAAACCACATTTATGGGATATTTAGAAATCATAATTTTTTTTGGAAATCATTAAGAAATTGATAAAAAATTTGAGGAAAAAATGTTTTATAAAATATACATCTGATGGAATCTTCCATTTATAATCATGAATATATCTATATTCAAAACCCATGTGCATATGGATATGAAAATATCACACCTCCATATATATTCACATCCATATGAATATCAATTCATCAATCAAAGAAACTAAGAAGGCATAAAATCAATGCATAAGGGTTCCTACATAAACAGAAAAACCACAATAGGTAACAAACCCCTTACCAATCATAGTTACACTTCCCAACAAATTTAAACAAAACTAAAACTAGGGGAATTTTTTTCAAAACATTAAAATCATTTTAAAGACCACTTATAAATTTATAAAACACCTTGGATACATATAATTTGATACAAGTAGGGGTAAAAATATGAATTCATTGAAAAAACATTTTACATCATGCCACAATAATTTAAATCCATAAATAAACACCTTATAAAACCAAAATCATGAAGAAAGAAAACAAAATTGATTTAGAAAATATCAATAATCACATGAAATATTTCATAAATGAAATAGATATAAACACCTTCATTCATGGTGTTAGAATGTGGAGAAATCAAAAGAAAGGGATAAGGATGTTGTAAGAACCAAACTGCACACACTATATCAAAGAAAAATAAAATATAACATCATCCATGACCTATAAGGTTTTTAAAATAGATAACCGAAATATGTCATGAATAAATAATAAGAAAATACGACATTAGGAGGAGGAAGAGAGTTACCCAATGAAGAATACACCAAAAAATGGAGGAGGCACCCAACATCTATAGAGGTAGAGACATGAGATTTACCTAGGATCCCACAGGACTACTTGAGTGAATGGGGGGGGGAGTCAATTGGGGTCATATGTTTAGGATGGGAATACTTGGAATTTCATGTTTTATGGATTCTGGGAAAGTTTTATGGTTAGGCGGAATACGTTTCAAATCCATGAGAAAAACATGTGCACCCAACTAGAAATACATGTGATCCTTACAAGGTTTGGTCGCATGGTATGTTGACCATGTTCCAAACATGCTTCTTCCTCTAAGAGGATATTACACCCTCATAAAATTTTACCAAAATATAGACATGGTCACACCATTACATCACAATTTCCTCTAATAAAACACAAGTTTCACAACAACCCTTAGACACCCCAAGAATACCACATTATTACTCCATTTTATTTTATAATTTGGTCCAAAAAATTTAATATCATGCATGAAAAATATTGTCAAAAAACATAACTAGAAACACTAAATTTATCAAGAGTTTACATAATTTCCTTCCAAACCATGTACAATAACCATTCATAGGGAAAAAAAGACTAAAAAATCCAAAATTCAAAAAAAAATCATTAGGAACTATAAAATCATGAAAGAAATATCAAGAACGAATAAATATATAAAATAAAATAGAAACCCATGTTTTGGATGTGACAATTATCTAAACTAAAAAAACATTTTTTCCTAGAAGGTCACATATCTGAAACTAAAGAACAAAACTGAAAATTTTAACAAATATGAAGAAATATCTAGAAAAAAACCTTCAAACCAAAAAAAACGTAAACTTCAAATACAATGTGACCTCTCAAAATCAAAAGGCATAACAAAAAAATTTATTTGAACACAACAATGAGGTCTGTGGTGGGTCTCCCCACCATTTTGGAATTGAATATGTTGAAAAAACATCTACCATGAGTAAGACCAAACTAAATAATATCAATAGATTCACTAGATAAATACTAGATTTTTACATTCCCAAAGAAAAATTCATCTCTAAACTAATACGAGATAATGAATCACCCCAAGCAAAACAATGATCAAATATAAGCACAAGCCTGTAGATTTAAGACATAACAAGGGGTAAATAAGGAAGAAAAAATCATGGGGAAAAACTAAAAGTAATTAACTAAAAATTTTGGAGTGTAAGGGGAACATGAATCTAGATCAAGCCTATACATATTATTCTTATACTAAGGTCCAACCCCATTGAATTTCTAATGATGTCCTAGAAGACCACACTAAAATCATGAGAGTGTATAGTCTGAAATGTATCAAATTTTCTACATGGTAAATATCCATAAAATTTAAGTCTTAATATCCCTTTTTAAACATATACTAGTTATTTACTAGGCCATGGTTATTTCAGGAGTTATTTGGGACCTGTTCAGATCTTGTAGCTTCAATTTTTAGAAATACATTCAAAGGGTAACTGTTTGTAGTAACCTTGTAGCTCAAATGTAGATCCTGATAAGAGTAGGTTTATAGATAATATTATCCATGAATATGGGGAATCATGTCTATTTGGGGTTATATATAAAATTACATAGAGTTTCATGATGTGGGAAAAGTGTGGCCAAACCATAAGCTTATCCCAAAATCTTAGTGTAACTTAGGAAGTGGAGATGCATGGTTGGCACATGGTTTTGCAAGATCATGCGGAAAAAACAGAAAACCTATATAAATAAAGGTAAATACTTCTTTTTACCACTTTCTTATTGAACTAAATTTTCCTTTTATTCATTTATTCTTCAACATCCACATATTCATGAAGAGCTCTCTTATCCCTCCTCTATAGGAGTTGAAGCCTCTTCTTTATCCGAACTCCAACAGAAAAATAGTCATTCATGTTGGTTAAAAAATGTTAAGAGATATGATATTTTACCTTAATTTATCAATTTTTATGACCATATTTATAATTATTTATATTAATGATAATATTACATATTCGTTGGGTATTCGTCAATTTCTCTGTTTTTATTCATTCTATCCCAGATCTGAGGCCAATACAGAATGATTGATCCTATTTCAACACAAAGTTATGTATTATATACCATTTTCCTCATGTAATCATCCAAGTGTGAATATTTTTATTGTGATACACATCATAATATATTTTAATTTCCATTTAATCATTAAATCCATTAAATTAACTATGGAAACTATGGGCAATACCTCTTGTGATACTCATTGACTTGGTTAGAGGTAGGGAGCTTACTGAGGAATCCCTTTGGCTGAGTCCATACTTATATGATTTTTTAAGTGAAATTCAATGTGTTGTATTGAATTAAAAAATGGAATTTTATTAAGTAATAATTAATGAGTAATTGTGATATAGTAAAAAAATTACCTTTCACTTCGACTTTATTATTTTTGTGCAACATGATTAAAATATAAGAAATCCCATATGAACCTTTTCAATTCTAAATGAAAAGTAAATATTATGTTAAATATAAAGGAAAACATGAATGTATTAACACATTGATAATAATTATTTATTAATGTTTCCAAATGATTAGGGATTTTTTTCAAATGATTTTTTATAATTGAGAAAGCCTTGGATTTGGGGGGGAATGCTTTGAGTACTCACAGGATGCCACCCTGATTTAGGGAGCCCATTTCCAAGGGAGATACCAATATTGGAATACCTTCCTTTTATTATTAATATATTAATTCATCACTATAATATATATGATTCATTCGATTTATATCTATAAATTTTAACTCCTTGTATTATCTCCTTGGATTCATCTTGATTTCATTAAACAGGTGAAACCTTATATTAATGCCTTAATAACCTATCATGCATAGCCTAGGATTTACTTTGTAATATCTAAAAGGACCCAGTTATATATTTTTCACTAATGGACTAAACAAACTATACCCCCTTAGATTACACATAAACCTTTATGCAAGACATCATTTATATTTATTGTGAGTTGGCCTGATCTTGTATTGTCATGGATGCGTTGGTTTTACATTGTTACTCCATCATTATTACTATTACATGGTTGCTCATAAAATTTAATTAGGATATGTATCTTCATAAATTACTTATTTAGATACCTCCTTGTGAGGCTGAAGATGGTATGGTTGTTTGGGCTTCCCATGAGGAACTCGGTCCCGATATCATTAATATGTTGGTTTCTTTTCTACTAATTATCACTTTACCTACACACTGTTATATTTATAATATCATTATAGACTTTTTATAGACATATTTTGTGGTGCCCAACTGAGTTTAACTCAAACCTTGTGTGATAGGATGGTGTATGAGAGCAGAATAATGAGCATGGGCTTGGTATACTTTTTGATTTTAGTCTGTTTGTTTTTTTATTTTGATATCTCTTCATTGTATGGACACTTGATCCTTTTTGTATATTGTCCTGAAATTAGCATCATATTTTATAAAATATTTTTTTGTTTAGTTTATTTACATAATATGGATTATTATCTTTTCTAATTCTATGGTTGATCTCTAGAATTCTTCTAATGATATCTATTTATTGTTACGCTGATGTTATCCCCATTTACCTGGGAGTATAATTTCCCCACACACCCACCCTATCCTCTCTCTACTAATTTTTGCTTATGGAATAATTTTTGGAATACTTAAGGCTTTCTGGAGCACCATATTTGCTTACTTATGAGTAAGCTATGTATGAGATGTCATAAAATAGTGTCAAAGACTTCATTTCCTTTTTTCATACTATTTCATGTTTCTAGATAAGAGAGTTAAAAAGTATTATAATTTGGTAATGATAATTTTCTTAGAAGTAGGTACCCCACATACTGGGGAAATAAAAATTAACTGGGATGGGAATTATTATTTTTTATTGTGGCAATTATAGTTGTATTGATTTCATTACTGAGTGACACACATGAGTTGTGGAATTTATTACTATTGGTGATTTTATCTTTAACCTTGGCCTAGTATGGAAAGGATTTAGAGTATCATTCATAACTATATGCAATTTCGGATTAACATTTCATGCATATTTTATGTCATATATACATTTACTACATTAAAAAGTTGAGGCTGAAGCCTCATTTTATTCGGGGAAGGGGATATAGTACAAATAAAATCATGCAACAAGTAGTACAGGGATGAACTTGATGAGACTTGAACTCGAGACCTCGCTAAGACCCACAAGATCAGCTACCAACTGAGAATTTACTGCATTAATTTTTAGAAAAATGTTGTAATTCCCAGATTATTAATTCGTCTACCTAAATATAATTTCATGTAAAAAAATACTGATTTATTAATGTCTACACATAAACATAAATGGGTTTTTCCCTTTGGATTGTTAGGTGACCATAACTATCCAATTATATAGTTTTTTAGTAAGGGACTCTTGGTCACATAAGATAAAATGTTAGTTTGTTACTATTATATGGGTTCTAATATCGTATTAAAAGTTGTATGCTCCTCAAAAAATTATTAATGGTGATCCATATATTAGAACCATAGTAAAATCATGGTTGTAGTGACTTATTGTACCATTTGTAACTTATAAATCATAGGATTTTATAAATTTATATCGATAGACACATCAAAATCGACCATGATATATATATACACACACACACATTGATGTACTTATGAATTGTAAAGTTCTAAAAATAAATATAATCAGTTTATGTTAAATGGGGATTCCAATTACAACTTAAATGTTTTTTCCTTTATAAACTATAATTGAAACATCATATACTAGAGCCATTATAATTATGTATTTCAACTTGAAATATACCCTAACCGCATATCTTGGGTAGTTGGGTTAGTATGTTTTGGGTAGTGATCCATTATAATTTTCTGTATGCTATGATAATTTCCTTTCACTTATTATAATGTTTTGATTTATTACAAGGAAACTGCTTTTATATTCATCCCAGAATCCCCTATGTTGGGAGATTGGAAGGTGTTGATTCCCACTCTCTTGATGTAGTGGGACGTAACATACCAATAGTTCCAACTGATACACCTCCAATTGTTCAACCTATGGTACATAGACTAAGAAATGACACCTAATTTTGTGAAGGGTTTCTACACATAATGTTAATTGTGGAGGGAGCTTCATTACATGTACAGAATATTCCAAAGTTTAATAGGGAGTTCTAGTAGAAACACCCACTAAATTTCTATAAGTATGGGGGACCAAAAGATGTCAAATAATAGCTAGAGGCCATATTTTATATCCATGATACTCTTTATATTTAATTATAAATGTGGCCCAAGCTCACCACTGATATGATTATAGGATCTTCCAAACACTTGTGTCATGTGCTCAACCATACTTATTTGAATTGAGGTATGATTTAAAGAAATTTATAATCATGTTTCTATGATAACTTATTTCCTAAGATTCTAAGAGCTGATAGTGTGAGAAATTTTTTTCACCTAGACTAGAACACTATGTCTATTATGTAATATTCTACCCATTTCATATATCTTTATCACTTTTTACATACATTTTCTAGTTAAGAGTTATCCAAAGAAAGATTTTTTGAGGATGGACTCAAAGATGTCATATGATATGAGGTAAAAGTCATCTAGATGACTACCATTTCAGATATAGTGAATTAGAACCATATTATTATAAAACAATTTAGGGAAGTTTAAGGTACATAGCAAAACGTTTCAGCTACAGGGTACTTCATCTGGTGGTAGGAAGTCTCATATATAGTGTTCTCAAAACAGTATTGGTCATCAAGGTATTCACACTAGAGGTTTGATTATATTACATTAGTGTGGATGATAGGGTCATGTAATTCATCAATGCATCTGAGACCTAATGGGGCACTGGGCTTGTAAAAAAATTTCCATTATCATAGATTCTAGAAATCCCTATAATCTGTTCTTAGTAGGAAAGGTTCCAAACTAGCTCCACTCTCAAGAGAAGGATTAGTTTTTCCACATCACATAGGTAATTATAGTGACACCAACCACACATGATATGGTAGTGGACATTATCAAGGAGGCCATACCAAGGATGTGAAGTTCATTCAGAGTAAACTAGATCATGGTGGAAAAAATTTGGTCTTGTGGCCAAGGATCTGTCTAGATATATTCATTACATCCTACACCTACAAAGTAGGGTGCAAGACTATATACAGTGATAGGTTCGATCTTAATAGCCTATAAATGTTTATCTTATTTATTTGAAATAGGTTATTCATACACTTTTATAATTTTTTCTATCATGGATGACCATGAGATTGATGTTTTTTACTTCATTCATGTGATAAATTTTTATATTCTATTGGGAGTGTGATCAGATTTGTATTCTAATGTAAGGAATGTACCCTTGAGGTTGGAAGTTACATTTTCTTGTGGAACCTCTTTATCTTAAAGATTAAATGATTTGATTTAATTCCTTGGATAGAATAGTTAGATCCCTTTCATGATCGTATTGACTTTTATCATCATGTTGTGTCTTTATATAAACTAGAGGGTGGTATCTATGTATGTAAGGTTGAATTAGATTTCTTGGTGGGCTGAGATTGACCTATGAACCATGAAGTGGGTGTTGTGTTGGCCTATGTTTTAATTATTTTGTTATATGTTCAGGGAATCTGATCGATTTATTTTCCTCTAGTAATAAATAAATCAGGGAAATCTTCCCAAATGATTTTTTCTAGACTACCTCCATAGAGAGAGGTTGGGTTTTCCATCAACCTAGTGCCAGGTTCCACATCGGTATCCATTCATTATTACAATATGGATACTACTCAGTTGCAGAAGATCAAGAGGCTTCCAAAGGACAAGGAATATAAGGGATTCATATGACTTATTAGGTATCTGAGGAATTCAATAGTACTTTTATCTGAGAATGCCCTCAAGATTTGGTGGATTAGGGTCGGTTGAATCATCTTACGATTAGGAACCGATATATGTGACCTTGTATATATGATCACTTTTAATATATTTTTAGAGAAATGGTTTTATCAAATATCCATTTGAGGATAGGATACTATAAATTACAAGTCATTACTTATAATATACAATAAGAAACCTTTCATGGATGTTATGGAATACTATAGTATTTTTATGCCATTATTTATGATGATGGACATGATATTTTTATGGACTTGATAAATCAAGGTTTCCACCAGTATATGGATTTTATTTTTATTTTTTTGTCAATGAAATATTAGCATTCTATTTTAATAGACAGAATTATGAGAAGAACCTTGATGTATTATTGAGTAAACTATGAGAGAACCAACTATATGTTAAGGTCACCAAATTACACTTTTTTATCGATAAGGATCACTTACTAGGTAACATTATATCATATTCAAGAGTATATATAGACATAGAGAAGGTGGTATATTTTTTTCTAGGTAAAATCCCTAGAAAGTATTTTATATATGAAGATTTATATTTTTGACTAGTTATTGGTGCTTTATACAAGATTTATCATGGATTGTAACACCACTCACAATACTGACCAAAAAATGTACCATGTTTACATGGTCCGATGTATGAAAGAGTGACTTTTAGGAGTTGAGATGAAGGATTAATTTAACCCCAATCCTAATCTTACGTGGGACTAGAAGAGGCTATATGGTTTACTATGATTCATTAGGTATCGATCCTGGAGTATTTTTGATGAAGGATAACTGAGGCATGGTGTACTTCTTGCATCAGTTGAGACCCCATGATTATAATTACCCAACACATGATGTAAATCTAGTAGTTTTAGTTATTTCCTTATGTTCATACGGAATTATCTTTTTGGATAACAGTTTTTTTTTCACGGATCACAAAATCCTCAAATATATATTTATTCATCATGACCTGAATCTTAGATAGTGTCAAAGGGTTTAATACATACTATCATCCTACATTGAGCTCACAAACATTCAATAGAAAGGTAATGTAGTAACCGATTCTTTGATCTAGAAGACATAGACATAATCAGTGTTAGAGGATAATATTGAATCGAAGTTGATGGATCATTCTTCTGAGATGCATGTTGAGAATCAGGAGATCCACAAGTGCCCTATTCTTATAGATATTTTAGTGAATTATAAAATTTTGTAGAATTTAAGGATAATAATGATTTTTGAGCCCAAGATCTTGGTACTATAGGAGGGTGTTTCAACAGAGGAACCACCTCCTTGTTCGGTCTTTATAGACAACATGTTATTACACATACAAAAACATGTTTGGGTACCTATAAATATGTAATAGGAGAGAATATAAGTGTCTCAGGCCTCTTAATGGACAATACATCCCAGTCTTACGAATATACATCATGAGATGAACTATTAGTATTTGTTTCTAGGTATAAAATTGAAGATATAAGTTTTTGTTACTCAGTGATCCACCTATCAGTTGGTGAACAGAGTACACCATATAACCACTATAATTTTCCAGCCATTTCCCATTCTAGGAAATAAATAGGGTGAAGTCTCTATGAAGTTTGTGAGAGTACTTCAAATATCACCTAGAGGTAGTGACTCTATATGGGTAATCATTGACATGATAAAGAAGGTCGTTCAATTTTTGCATATTAGGGAGACTGTTTTGTGGATGATCCTAGAAGGATATATGTTGAGGATATTATTTTCATTAATAGAGTTTGATATATGATAATAGTAGATAGAGATTCTCATTTCACATCATGTTTTGGTAGGGGTTTTAGAGGGAAATGTGTTCAAAGGTACTTCTGAGTACAACCTATCACACATAGACCAATGAGAATTCTAAGAATACTATTCAGTTGTTAGAGGACATACTGAGTGCAAGTTCCCTCAATTTTGGGGGTTCATGGGAGAAACACATACCTATAGTCTAATTTTAGTACAATTAAAAAATTTAGGTGACCATATAGAGGGATCCTTATAAGGTATTGTATGGTAGGTAATGCCGATCACCTATGTGATAACTACAGGAAAGAGAGAATGTGCTACTCGGTCTTTATCTCATTCAGGATACTTCCAAGAAGGTACAAAATACTCCAAAGTGTGTGGATACAACTTATTCTATGATTCTGTCATATTAAAAAAGTCCCTAGAGACCCTTGAGTTCAAATTTGGTATCATGTATTCTTGTTTGTTTCACCAACTCTAGGGTATAAATGAATAAAGAGAAATTAAATGTTTTCTCTTATATTTATTGGACCTTTAGTTTTTTTTGGAAATGGTCATATTAGTGTATTAGAATATAAAACTTCCCAAAAGATATAGATATATGCATGATGTGTTGAATATATATTATTTACATAGATATCCTCTTAATCTACCACATGATCTCTAACTAGAAGAGATTTAGTAAGATAATGATGCTTCTTTTATGGATTATCCTATTTGGATTGTTTATTGGGTATAAAGGATATTTGGAGTAGGTTATTTCCTTTAGGTTGGGTTCTATTGTAGAAAATACAGGTACACAATGATTCTTAGGATTGGGAGGCTGGTGTACATGCTTAGTGGATGGAACTTTTCTTAGATGGTGATCTACTGCCCCTAGGAAACATGAATATGAGTTGTCTTATGTGGGATAGGATGTAATTTTTTAGTTTTCTATGATATAAATACCCCTTAAATTTTAGTTTTATCCATAATTTATAACCTTATATTGGTTATTCACTAGTTCATGGACGTTTCATGAGAATATGGGGCTTATTTGGATCATGCTGATTGAGTTTTTCTAAAAACTTCCAGACACAAAATGTTGTTGAATAGTTAATAGAAACTATGAGACATAACTGTCTGGACTATAAATAATAGGTTCATGGTTAATGATGACCACACATAGGTTTTTTCATGATCATGTGGGTGTTGTAGAAAACTATAGTGGGGAACATGGGTTGGGCACAATTTTTTAAAACCATGCACTTATCCCACACCTGTATTACCACTTAGGTAGTGGAGCTAGATTTTTGGCACACGGTTTGGCCAAACCATGTGGACAAATCATGGGACCTATGTTGAAAAGGGTAAAATAAAATTTTCCCCCTCAATCATTCCCAAAAAATTTTCCCCTTTATTCATTATTTCTCTAAAAGCCACCAGCACATGAAGAGCTCTCCTCTACCTCATCATTATGCATTGAAGCCCCTTATTCATCTAGGCTTTGATCATACCAAAATCTTCCATTTGGTGAAATAGGTAATTTATTTGATGTATTACCTTCCTTTATGATTTTATCTTTCCTTCTTTAGAATTTTTTTGTTCAATCTAATATACCTTATTTCATGATATTCTTTTATTTCCACATTTTTCCTCATTCCATCCCAGATTTGAGGTCAATATTGGATGATTGTTACATTACCACTATAGGGTTGGTGGTATATACCATTTATCTCATGGTCACCCCCATTTAGGAATATTTCCATTGTGCCTCACGTCGAAATCTCTATGCATTTCTATTTAATCATAAAATATAATTGTTGGGAATTTATTGTCTCAACAATACTCTATAAATCTTATTTATTTTGATGCTCCCAAACACCCTTTTTTATTACTAATGATATTATTTTATGTGTATTTAAAGAAATTAATATTCATTGTAATATTTATTATTTAATTATATTAAATATTTTAATTCGAAAGGAATATTCGTTAAAGTGATTGGAATATAATTTAGTGTATTTTAGAAACATTGTTCACACCCTATATTGATAAAAACAATGCATGTAATGAACCCTACACTTAGAACAATGCATAAGGAATGAACCCTATGTTCAAATTAGTACATATGGATCATCAGCCCTATGTTATCATAAATGTATGGTTAAATAATATTACGTTTGGATGGAACCGTGTGTTTGAAAATTGAAGGAAATATATTTAAGGAATCTTATGTAAGTAAGGATCGCTGTATAAGTAAAGAACCCTACGTAAATAAGGAACCCTATGTTTGAGGGAAAAATGTATGGATCTAAAACCTTACTTTTATGACCAAACTTATATGGTCAACCTTACATTTAGAAAATGAATGCTACGTAGTTGTACCCTACGTTTGGTATTTTTTTCTTTTTGTGAAGAAACCCTGTGTTTGACTATTCAATGTTGGAGATTTAAATTTGTGATTTTATTATATATTTCTGAAGTATTTTTGATATAATTATAAGCTAATTAATGGATTTTTTCTGACCAATTCAAATCTTGTTATTCTTGATTCAAAAAATCATACTGAATATAGAAAATCACTCATATTCTTAAGGTAACTTATGGCTTCCATTGATTATTTGGAATTTGAATATCCACAATCAATCAGGTGATTTTCTTTGAGCTGGAATATTGTATCACGTAGTCTATTCTATATATTCTACCTATGTATCTTTTCTCACATGGTGAAGAAACAGTCACACATACAACAATATTATTGTTAATATCTTTTACAGTGTTTTTACAATGAACAATCAAATATGTTATTTTCTAAAGAGGCTTAACTTTGGTGACATAAAAATTTAAAACCCCATACAACTATATGATTACTAATGTTGTTTATTGATATTCAAATTGAAGATCATTTGCAACTAGGATCACTTCATAACTATTATTTTATGAAGATCGTTATTTTTGAAGAAGAATATCCATATGATGTCAATTGTTGCTACTCTAATTGTATAGTTATATCCGAACCATCAACAAATAAAATCTCTTTTGATTTATTATATTATCAATAGCTCTTAATCACTTGTGGGTTAAGTGTCAGATTATTCATCTAGGCTATTTATAATTGTTTCCTTATAAAATAACCATAAGGCTCTGTTTATCCTTGTTGTAAAGGGGTCAACTGTCTTCACTCAGTTGTAGATTTGAGTAAAAGTGATAAAATGATCATTCTAATGAAATTCTCTAAAATTTTATTGATAGAATTGGTGGAGTGGACTAGTGGATCATTGTGCCTTGAACCACTATAAAATTATTGTGCTCATTCTCCCGTTTTATCCTCTACTCATATTTTATACAGAAGAAAACATTGCAAATCTGAATAAATCTAAATGGAAGTCAAAATAAAGAATCACTGAATTTTATCGAAAATCACACAACTGATCCTTCTATTGTGTTGTCTTTGAAATATTAAAACCTATGAATTGGTATCATAAGTGAGATTTTGGGATAAATCTATAGAAATATGAAGGTCTATACAAAGAAGGCATCAATGGATGATCCGAAAGAAGGAATGTATATGATATTTACAGTAAACGTTAATGGTGACCACTATGGATGATGTAAATCTCGATTTATTATCCATCTATAGGATCTTGGATTCCATGTTTATTTAAAGATCATTAATTTTTATTTGATTCCAGAAAAACCAGAGACTTGGATTACTGAAATAGGTGCTAAATAAGACATCCATTGAAATGAAATGAATGCTATTATATGTGGACTTGGACCAGATGAGTTTAATCATGTATCATAATGTAATACTACCTATGAGATGTGTCAAGCAATATTTTTCTCATATAAAGGAATAGATGATATCAAAAGGATGAGATATGACACAACAAATCTAAAGTTTGAAACCATTAAGATGTTCTATGGTGAAATAATCACACAGATGAATGGAAGGTTAACAAATATTGTCAAAAATATTACTACATTGGGATATCCTATAAATTAGTATGATCAATTATAGCAAGAACTTAGAGTACTATCCTCTAAATGGAATGTCATATCTGTAGCTATTTAAAAATCATCACATATCAGGAATTTGACAATGAAGGAACCGATTGAAATGTTGATGTTGTATGAATCAAAAATTCAAGATGAAGTTGAAGAACACAATATTGTAGTAAAAAGGGAAAAACATCTCTCAAAGTGACACCATATAATTATAAAAAAAAATGGAATAAGAATTCAAAATAGAACAAAAAACCAGACTCCTCATATTCTAAAATGGAACTGGCTCAACTAGATTGAAAATTAAACTGATTTTACAAGAAGAAAATTGGATTTAATAAATTCTTTAAGAAGGATGAAAAAGAACCAAGAGAATTATGATGCTATAAATGTAAAAAATTGGGTCACATCAGACATGATTTTCCCTAATGAAAAGATGAAAGAAGAAGAACATAAAGGATTTATCAGAAGAAAAATGATTATGAGTATAAAGTAAAAAATATCGATGAATGTTATGTGGAGTATATCTAAAGACTCTAATAGCTCTTCAAAATCTAATTCTGAGAAAAAGCCACAAAAACATTATCTAACATCTTCTTTATGGATTAGGAAGAATAATAGGTACAATCCTATTACTCTTATGATTCTAATATTGGTATTTTATCAAATGGTAAATTATCTGCCTATTATTCTATTTTAGAAGAGAAATATGACTATTTATTAAAGAATAATAAATTAGTAAAAAAATATTCTCAATGCTATTTTAGGTGAAAGAGTCAAAATTCTAGAACAAAATAAAAAATAATTGAAAATTTTTATTCATCTACATTATAATTTGTTGATCTTAAAACGGGATAAAATAATTCTAGGATAATGTATAATCTAAACAAATGATTCTATTATTTTTACCAAAGGATAAAAATTGTTAAATGATATTTTTTTGAAAGAATTTAATAAAAAGGTGAAAATTTGGATTATGAAGAAATCATGAAAAGTCAAAATTATACAAAAATTATTTTTCACGAAATTCAAAATCCACTACCAGTGATTTCTGTGAAATAAAAGGTCATTCCACTAAAAAATATTACTTAAGAAATCCTCAAAAAATTGGTATTAGAAATAGATTTTATATTTAAAAATAGCTCTGAAGTAAGTGATATAAATTATAAAGAGATAAGGAATATTTGGATTCCCATATCGCTACTTACTAACAATACTACTCCCAAGAAAATATGGTTACCAAAACAAACATGTGCATAATTGATTTTTCAGAAAAAACTATCATAAGAAAAAAGACAAAATATGGTATATAGATAGTGGTTGTTCGATACATATGAGTGGATACTCATAAAATTTCGAAAAATTGATTCAAATGGATGTAGGAATAGTCACTTTTTTAACAATTAATACTAAACTATTATTGGAGTAGGAACGGTTTAAGATATAAAGAATATCTCAATTTAAAAAGTATTGTATGTCCAAGGGTTATAGAACAACCTAATAAGTGTTTTTAAACTTTGTGATGATGGATTTTATGTTTATTTGTTTAAAAAATCCTTATTTATTTTTTAAGATAAACTACTTACTTTTAGATCACCTATAACTGAAATTTTTTATACTTTGGATCAAAATACATTGTGTACATAAAAATTAAAATATTTAACTGCTATGAAAAATGAGTCATGGATCTAGAAAAATAAACTTGTTCATTGTAATATATTTTCAATACATAAATTATCTAAATATCAATTAGTTTATAATATTAATTTTCTTAAATTTGACAATAATAGATATTTTGATGCAATGAAAATTAGAAAACAACAAAAATCTTCTTTCAAATCTATTAATTTTTTTAAAAATAAAACTTTAGAACTTGTCCACATGTATTTTTGTTACCATCTTGAATAATAAGTTTGGATAGTAAATTATATGTTTGTGATTTAGTTTACTATTATTATCTATTTATTTGGGTATATTTTCTAAAACACAAAATTTAAGTATTCACTTATTTTAATTTTTTTGATAAAATGTTCAAAATGAAAAAGGTTTCAAAATATTTATATTGAGAATTGATCATGGTTGTAAAATTTAAAATCAAGAATTTAATTCACTTTTTTAAAATATAGTTATTAAACACACCTTATATGCACCAATAACACCTAAAAAATGGATTTGTAGAATGAATAAATAGTATTATTCATGAAATGGAAAAGACTTTGCTGAATGGATATAGTCTTCATACTTATTTTTTTGGTAGAATCTATAAGCAAACAAGTTATAACATGACTATAGTTTTAATAAGGACTATTTTTAAAAGAAAACCCTATGAACAATAGAACAATAGAAAACCTAAACTAAAGTACATTAATGTATTTGGATTCAAGGTGAATATCTTGAATACTAAGGACAACCATAGAAATTTTGATCCAATATCAGACAAAGGAATATTTTGGGCATATTTTGTTTCTTCTAAATCCTATAGAGTGCTTAAAAAAATTCAAGGATTTTTTAAGACCCATTGCATTCAAATTTTGATGAAACTTCCCCATTTATTAAAGAGAATAATTCAATAGATGAAGTTACTGACTCGCTTGACAACCTGAGACTTAAATCCTCTAAATATGATTTTGTAAATGACATGAATAAAATTCAGTCTAGTTCAGAAGAACATGATACTGATGAACCTAAAAGTTTCTTAACTAGACTATTTAGAAACCTAAATAACCATCCTTTAGAAACTTTTATAAGATACCTAGACACATGAATTAGAACTAGAATAAATGTAGGAGACCCAGTTGAAATTTTTATCATTTTATCTCAGTTTGAACCTAAATATATTGAAGATGTGTTAAAAGATTGGAGTTTTATATTAGCTATGTAAGAAGAACTAAAAAAAATTCAGAAGAAATGATGTTTCAGATTTAGTATAAAGGCCATTAGATTATCCAATAATAGGGAGTAAGTGGATCCTTATAAATAAACATGACGCTTAATGGATTATAATAAAAAACAAATCTATATTAATAGAAAAAAGGATATAATCAAGAAGAAGGTATATATTATGCTGACACCTTTGTAGCTATAACTAGATTAGAATCCTTCAGAACCATTTTATCTTATGAATATAATTTGAACATTAAATTATATCAGATGGTTGTAAAATCAACATTTTTAAATGGATATTAAATTGAGGAATTTTATTTTGAACAACCTCTTAGTTTTGAAAACCCTTATAAACCAATATATGTTTTTAAACATAATAGAACTCTCTACGAACTTAAATTAGAACATATAGGTTTGTAGGAAATATTAAGTTCGTTTATTTTAAAAAATTTATTTACTGTTGGATTAGAAGATCCAACACTTTTTAATAAATCTTTTTGTTTTAATATTTTATTAGTACAAATCTATATTGATGACGTAATTTTCAGTCCAAAAAATAAAAATATTTTAAATGATTTTTCAAATCTAATGAAAAAATAATTTGAAAAGTGTATGATGGGAGAACTAAATTTATTTATAGGATTTCATATTCTTAAAAATATTATGGAATTTTTTTAAATCAAAGTAAATATATTATTTATTTATTGAAAAAGTATGGACTTGAAAATCATAGGACTTATACAACTCATATGTGTACTAATATAAATCTTGATTTGGATGAGGTTGCAAAACCATTGTCCAACCATTTATATAGAATTATGATTGTAATTTTATTATATCTCACTTATTTCTGATTGGGCGTTATGTTTTAGGTATGTTTATGTGTAATATTTCAGTCAAATCCAAAATATTCTCATCTTACTATTGTTAAAATAAGTTTTAGATATTAAAAATGTACAATGTTTAAATCACTTCTATATAAAAAATACATATGATTTTAATTTTATTTCAAATTTATATTATGAATATTAAGGATGTATATTAGATGGAAAAATCAAATTAGGAACCTTTCACTTTTTAAGAAAATATTTACTGTCATGGTCAAATAAGAAAAATCAATCATTTGCCCTGTCAACAGCTGAAGCAGAATATGTTTCTACTGGCAGTAGTTGTTCACAAGTATTGTGAATGAAAAAAATACTACTATAATTTTCACTAAATATTAATATTATACCAATTTTCTGTTATAATAATAGTGCTATAATTATTTCAAAAAATCATTTAAATCATTCTAGGACTAAGAATATTGATATCATGAACCATTTTCTAAGAGATCATGTTCTTAAAAATTATATATATTTAGAATTTGTTAATAATGAATATCAATTAGCTGATATTTTCACTAAACCACTTCCTACTGCATGTTTTGATTTTATTACTGGGGATTTAGGTTTATTTAATTTTAAATAAATTTTTATCTATTTATTTTATTTGATGAATTTATATTTTTAATTCATTCCAATTTATTTTAGTCAAATAATTTTATTGTCTATATTGGTTTACTTTAAGTTCACTATCAAATTATTATTTCCCATATTTTATTAAATATATTTTGATCTTTTTAGGTTTGAATCCTGTGTTTTTGAAAACTAAATTTTATTGATTACCCTATGTAATCGGAATGAGAAACCATACCAAGTAATCATCCTTCAAAAACCCTTCATCATTATTTAAATTTTATTTTTCAAACCATTTCACCTCCCAAATCCATTATCTCTCTTCGAAAACCCTAGATTATCAAAACCTTCAACCTTATATATTCTTAGAAATGATAAAGACTAAGTGTACAGATAAAGGTGACCCATGTGATCTGAAGTGTCAGTGTGTTCCCTAAATTAATATTATTCAAAGAAAGGTTGTGGACTTTGAATGGATGTAAGATACCAAATTTATACTCAAGAATTCCATTTCATTTCAAGGTTTTTAATTTCTATTTAATAATTAGAATACATATTTTCTTTATGTGGTAAAACAAAATCACTTTTATAGTAGTATAAAATTTTGTTTTGGTCAATCTGAATATACAATATCCACTTGAATAGAAGCTAATTAATTTTCAATTTCGTCATTTGAAATTGATCTTATTTTAAAATTTCCACATGAAGGAGTATTACACTTTGACCTTTGATCAAATGGAAATCATGATCACAAGTTAGAACACATCATATCATTTCTTTTTGGTTCACAAAAATAAATGGAATATGTTTGTAAAGGATCTTGAGGCAGACCAAATGGTTTTAGTAATGTTAATTTAAACTGTTATTTCTCTAAGGGTTGCTGAGATGGGGAAATTTTATACCCAGACATGTATATCCGGTATTAATTTATCAGTGACATCAAGTTAAATTTTACAATATATATGATGAGATATCTATGTTATTGTTTCCATTCAGAGGCAAGAATTCCATTTTACCTTTATGGAAGGATCCTATCTCTTATTATGTTTATGAAAATTTTGATTTGAATTTTTGATTATCAAGTTAAATGTTATCACAATAATGTTTTAAATGATGGAAATCTAAGTAAATTTTGTTTTTTTTTGGTACAATAAAAGGTATGTTGATGCATGTAAGTGTATATGACCAATAAAAATTTGGATCATCTGATTTGGGGGAGAAAAGTAAATTAAAGAATGAAGAACTTAAATAATCCAAAATAGAACGTTTTACTTATCATACCAAGAGAAAACTTCAATATGATGATAACGAACTTTCCAAAGAAGTTTCAAAATACAGAAATCATGAGGAAATTGTTTTAAAACCAAGGAATAGAGAAGACCTATAGTATGAGGATCGTATGTTGAGATTTGGAGAGGCAACTCATTCAGTTCATTTCGATGAATCAGAACATGATGAGGTTTAATAAGCCGAAATTCAGGCTCAAGGGATATAGGTTAAAACTGAACAAGATCATCAGGAAGATTCTTCTCAATAATTTCCACAAGTTCAGAATTCAGTCACTAAAACCACTGACATCACTGAAAATCAGGTTATCTCTATCATGGGACCTTCAATAAAAAAAACTGCATTTGTTTACGAAGAAAGGATAGAGGTCCTTGTTGGTATATCTTGTTCAAGTGTGAAGTCTATGGATACGTCTCATGATAATCCCTTACCTATTGTGATGGTTTATACTCTGTTAGAGAATCCAAATAATGGAACATCTGACTCTCTAAAAAATATGATTGAAGAACTTGTTATAATGTTAATATGGTTCTGGAAGAGAATTAAAGTCTTTGACAAGAACTGGAAGCTTCAATAGAATATTTTATTTACATAAGTTATATATATGTCCCAAGGATGGAATTAGAGTCTTTTCAAACTCATATTCAATAAACAAAAGAAACTTCAATTCCAAAAAGTGAGTTGGATGCATTTTAAAGAGAGATGTTGGATTTTATTAGGAAGCTCAAATCAGAATATGTTTCTAAATTGTTTTTAACAGTTTTGAAATAGTACTTGGGAAGTCAGTTTGATTCTATGAAGGAGAGCCTCAATTTGTCCATTTCATCTACCCCTACACCAACAACATTACCATATTTGATTAGAAGGATTCAAGCTATAAAGTCATTAATTGCTGACAATGATGATAGAATTTATAATATATAGTGTAATAGTGAACCCTTATATGTCTAGTTGGAAAATCAGAGATATATTTTTTGTGAAACTCACTTCTAATGAACCAAGAAAGAGGCTTATGTTTATTATGTTCACTAATAATATCTCACAATGTTTTCAAATTTAGGATAATCTACATTGTTTTTTAAAGTCAATTTGATTTTAAATCTTAAAGTTAGTCAAGATTATAGAATATTTATAATGAAGTTGGTAGACAATATTTCAGAAAGGTTACATATTTAGTTGTCAGGATTCAAAGAAGTTTTTCAAGTGGCTTAGTCTTCACCAGAACCATCACCAAAACCCACCCCTAACTAAACACTTTCACATTCAACCATAACTAATTTAGGAACCTTTTCCTAACATAAACCCTATAATGTATTTGCACAACATTTACAATTAAAATTCCTTTGTGTGATTCATTTAAATATTTTATTATATTTTTATTTCTACTGCCATAACCCATTAATTATTTATCAAAACAGTACAATATAAACATTCATTTATTGTTTTGTTAAAAATTGAATGTGTTATAATCCTTTTCTTATACTTTCATTTTGGTATCTAAAAATGGTGGGAAAATTGAGTAAACAGAACATTCAAACTCAAAATTAAATTTTTTTACACAATATTTTTGTAAATTAAAATTATTATATTAATAAAATTAAATATTTTGTCTTTATAGTTTTAAAAATATATAAATAATTTTATGGGATTTTTATCATAAAAAATGAGGAGACTTTTGGGAATGTATTTTCTCAATAATACTTAATAAATCTTATTGATTTTTATGCTCACAAATACTACTGTTTGTTTCAAAAATAATATTATATTAAGTGAATTTCAGGAGATTAATATTCATTGAAATATTTATATTGGAATTATATTTATTCTTTTAATTCCCAAGGAATATTTTTTAATGTGTTTAGACCATGTTTTAGTATATTTAGGAAACATATTTCATACCCTATGTTGACAAACGTAACATAAGCAATAGACTATACTCTTGAAATAATGAACAAGGAATGAACGCTGTGTTATGAACAATACTAATGGATACTCAAACCAATGTTATCAGAAAATCATAGTCCAATAACCTTATATTTGGATGAAACCATACAGTTTTTAATAAAATAAAGTATGGGTAAATAAACCTATGTAATTAAGGAACCGTATATAAGTAAGGAACCCTACATTTTTGATATAAATGAATAGATCATCAAACTCAATTTTATGATCAACCTTACATTGTCAAACATACCTTTGGAAAATTATTTCTATGTAGTTAAACCATGTGTTTGGTATTTCTTTATTTTGTGAAGGAACCATACGCTTGAGTATTCAACATCGATGATTTAAATCCGCGATTTTATATGAAATTTCTACAAATGTCCTGATACAATTACATGATGATTAAAGAATAATTTATGGCTGATTCAAATATCATTATGATTAATTCAAAGAACCTTATTTTATGGATAGAATCACTAATATAATTAAGGGAAGTTATGAAGCCACTAGATTACATTGAATTTGAATATCTGTGATCTTATCGGGAGATTTTCTTGGATCTAGAATATCGTATCAAGAAGTTAATGCTATATATTCTACCTGTGTATCTTTTCAACACACGATGAGAAAACATTCACACATACGACTATATTATTGTAAATATCTTTTATTGTAATGCGGCTATGAATGATTGAATCTTTTATTTCCTAAAGAGGCTAAACATTGGTGACACACATATTTAAAACCTCATGATATTGTAAGATTACTACTGTTGTTTGTTTATATTCAAATTGAAGATCATTTTCAAATAAGATTACTTTAGAACTATTATTTCTTGAATTCATTCATTTCTAAAGAATAATATTCATCTACAATCAATTTTTTCTGTCAAAATTGTGAAGGTTAACCCGCACCATCAAAAAATCAAATATCTTTTAATTTATTGGTATATCAACAAAACATACTTAGTTGTATTTTAAGTATCAACATCTTGTTCTAATAGTTGGATAATGTTTTCCTTGTTAAAGATCTAAAAGGCTCTATTTATCATTGTTGTAAATGTTTCAAATGCTTTCACTCAGTTGTGGATTTAAGGACAAGTGATAAGAGGGTCTTTCTAGTGAAATTCATGAAGATCATAGATTGAGAATTGGTGGAGTGGACTAGGGGATCATTGTACCCTAAACCACTATAAAATTATTATCTTCATTCATCCTTTTAATATGATACTAATATTTTATAGAGAAGAAAACACTGCATATATATGTATTAATCTCATTGGATGTCAAAAAGAATCGGTGAAGTTTATCGAAAAAACATAATTCATACCCCCTCTTGTGTTATCTTTGTAATATTCTGACCTAACATTATTCAATTAACTATGGAAACTATGAAAAATACATTTTATGATAGTCGTTGACCTGGTGAAAATCTGATACCCCACCAAGGATCACCAATTTGGGTGATTTGTTGCTTATATGATCCATTAAAAACCATTAAATTTGTTGGATTTACTATAAAATTGGATTCTATGAAGTTATAATGAATTAATAATTATTATCTAGTTTGAAAATTACATTTCAGTTAGCCCTTATTATTTTTGGGAATCATGATTAGAATATAAGAACACCCCTACACACATTGTTTTTTATAAATGAAAAGGAGATGTTAAATTAAATAAGAAGTAAAAGAGGTATGGATTAATAAATTGATTGTGTTTATTTATAAATGTTACTAAATGATTATGAACCTTTTTCCTATTTCAGGAGTTATCAAACTTGATCCAGTATTGGATTCATGAGGGAATTTTTTGTGCACTAGGAGGACACCACCCTGATTCATTGAGCTGATTACCAAGGGAGAAGTACATCTCATAATTTGTTATTTTAATTATTAGATTCTGACTTCATTAGAATAAAACCATCAATTTATTTGATTTATATATGGAAATTAGAATTCCTTGGATTATCTCTTTTAATTTAGCATGATGACTTCAGACACATGAAAACTTGGATCATCTACTTGGGCTCCAGTTTTGTTTTTCCCAAGACTTAATTTATAATTTATCAAAGGAAAATATTATATATTTTTCACTAGTGGTGACACACACTAACTTTGGTAAATTATTAATTTTATTATTTTCCTGGATTTGGATAATTTGGTCGGGGGTTTGGATTGAGTCCTAGTAATAATTTTTGATATTTTATTTAATGTTAGTGTTTTGGGCTAGGTGGCATCTGGTGAACAGGTCGACCATGGTTTAGAGATCATACATCCATGCCTTGGAACTCGTGTAGCCTTCCCGGTATTCAAAATAAATTAAAATTTTAAAATAATAATGAGATTAAGTTAAATAAATCTTAAAATAAAATTCAAAAAGTATAATAAAATTTTAAAGTTTTTATTTAATAATAATAATTATGATGATATTATTAATTTTATTGGAATTATTATTATTATTATTATTATTATTATTATGGAGAGTTTCAGTGGGTTGTAGGCTAGTTCATGAGAGCTGCATGGTTTGTGGAGACTGTGCAGTCAATGTAGGTGTCGTGCAACTTCTTGCAGAGTGTTAAAAAGCTATCGCATGGTATGCACACGGTCGCTTGAGTCGTTCGCAGAACACGTGATTGCCTAGCATTCCAATAAATGAAATTAATAAAATGAAAATGTGATGATAAAAAAATTAGAATAAAGAAACAAATACATTTTAACCATAATAACAATATAATTACTGCATATTAATTATTTTATTAAACGTATTATTACTATTATCATTATTGTTATTATTATTGGTAATATTATTCTTAAAATTGTTATTATTATAATTTTTATTGTAATATTATTATTAATAATATTATTTTTATATATATTATTTTTATTGTAGAAAATTATTATGTATTATAATTGGTAATTATTAAGTTATTATCATTATTAGTGTTTTATTAGGTTATATTTTTCTTCTTCTAGAGTTTGATTTGGGTTTCCATGAAGTCCCCCTTCCTATTCCCCTACTATGCGACCCAACACCCCACACGCCCTCTCTCTCTATCTCTCTATCTCATTTTGTGCGCCTCCATCCTATGCAAGAACCGTTTTCGTCCGACTTCAATCCATTGTTGGAAACCCTCTCTTGTGCACCACCAGAACTGATATCTCCACTGTAAGGTTTTCTCCTCCTGCAGCAAACAACTTCTCCATATAGAAAATCATTAGCAGGAGCAGCCTCCAGTGCCACTTCACCTATTCATTCGGCTTCTCTAGTGCCTCCATTCATCCAGGAGACCTCCACATCTAACTCCCCTTCTCCTAGCTTCGTGCTTCGTTGGTGCACCCTCCTATTCGGTAGTACACCTCGTCAGTGAATCCTCCCCATTCTGGGGATATTTCTACAGTGCCACACCCTCTAGCCAGTGCATTCCCCTTCACCAATGTATATCTGTACAGGTCAGCATGAACTCCTCCATCAAGCGACCCCCTACTGTCCCTCCTCTGTCTGGATACCTCCTGCCGGTGACCTCCTCTGGCAAAAGACCCCCTACCAGACTCCTCCATCCAGGGACCCCCCCTGTCGGTGCTACTAGACCTTCTCAAAAACTTTTTCCCTAATGGAATGACCTTCTATCCCACTCTGGGCATGCATCTCTAATCTAGGGGCTCCCTTTAGGTGGGTTTCTGTGTTCACCACTGAAGGAGAGGGTTTTAGACCATGTCATATAGTCACCACAACTCGAGGTAAGGGTCAAATTCCCATCACTTGGTTTTTTACACTCTAATTTATAGTTTTTTTATGTGTTTTAGGTCTTTATAATTTATGTTTTAGTAACTTGGACTTCATCATGTGTTTTTGTGTGGTATCCAATGAGTCTGTAAAGTTTCCTGATTGGAATGATTCTTCATTGAGTTATGACCCTTTGCCAATTACCTTTAAAATTCCAATATCATTTATTTATTACCTTTCATACCCTCCTTAATTTATAATTGTGAGTATGTGATCCTTATTTTAGATTTTTTAGTCTGAAATTTTGTTTTAATAATTATTTTGTGATAATTAGAATTGTTTTCATTAAAAGTTCACTCTTTGTGTTTGTGAAAAGGCATTGTCGGATCTCTCAAATGTTTAATGATTATTAGAATCGTGTTTTTATTTTTTTTAAACGTATTTGTGATACCGAAAATGATGATTTCTGTTTTACAAATGGGGTTTTCACACTAAGTTTCTGATGGTATGACTCTTTAGACATATAAAACAAATGCTTTAGAATTAAAGTGATGATCATCATTTTTTAAATGGGATTTCAAATTTTTGGTTGGTTCAAAAAAATTGTGCATGGTTAGTTTTGTGAAAAGAATTATTTGTTGAAAATTAAGTAAGGAATGATTTAATCTTTTAAGTGGTTTCATTTTGAAAACCCCTCTGAGAGAAATTATCTTACCATATGATGGATAAAGAGGTGGGAATTTCCATAGTTTAAGAATCCACTTGGGTAATCATTATTTAAGGATATGGGATGATCCATGGTGTGGATGGGATGGTTCCAGTTTTCTGAATGTGTGATGACATATTTGTGACTTGTTGCTTTAATGTTTTTTTGAAACACCCCCTTATAAAAAAACATAAGAACTTGGTATATCTGTAACACCCCATGCTTCTACGGTATGCTTCTCTTTGAATAATGTGATAGCGTGTGTTGTACCAACACAGAGTTCTAAAACACCATAACCAATCAAACTAGCCGTAATGAATAGTAATACCTACTTTTTGAAATTATATATATATTTTATATTTCAAAATGGTCTTCATTTTTAGATTCAGAATATTGAATTTAGCCTAAGGTGAAATTTCGGTACTTTTCAGATAACTTTAATACTTTGATGAATAGTGAAAATTACTAATTTTAATTAAAAACAACTATTTTAATCAAAATAATTATTAGGGATAAATTATGAATTTGAGTAGTTTTAAAGTATATTTAGAATATATTTTTACCATTTAATACAATTTTGGTCATTGGACATAATTTTACAATTAAACCAGACATAAACAAGTGTCAATCTTTTGAAAGTTATTATCTCTTAAAAACACGCTTTTTGTTTTAACAACGGGAATTAATTTTAAATTAATTTCTGCCACTTCTGTGTTTTGAATTTGGAAAAATGGATTCCATATTTGGAATCAGGATGTTCAAATTGTGTAGATAGGTAACTTTTATTTTTAGACTTTTTGAATAATTACTTTGATAAATATTTTATTTGCCATGGTTAAAGGTAAATCCGGTAAATAAGGGTTAAAAATAATATTATAATAATATTAAATTACCCTAAAACGTGTCCTAGCCTTATTTATTAATACATTTTCGACCATAGAAATCTCTGGGTCGATTTTGGGACCCCATGGAGACACTTTTAGGTGATAGGGACACTTAATTTTAATTAAGATAAAATATGTACAAAAATGACATAAGCATATATCTTTTAGAAAAACAATTTTTCCATAGGGTAATATATGTTGGATTTTCAACTATAAATATTCATTAGAAAGATAAAAGGATTTATTACATAATTATATTTTAATTATATTTTTAGAAATTAAATAATTTTATTTATTTATGACAAAATGATGATGTAGTAATTACCATGATAGTGAAAAATTAAAATAATTGATATTATAAATACCCAAATAAAAATAATTTAAGACTTTTAATGAATTAAACTAATTTTATAGAATAATATGAAACATTAGGATTGATTTGAGTGACTTTTTTGAATGTAATATTTCTGTTATATGTTTCACAAAAATCAAATATTGAATAGTGTCAAAATTGACATAAAAGAGTTTTTAAAACAAATATTATATTATTAATTGATATTCTATTCCTAAAAATATAAGGTTTAGCCAAAGAATTTATATAATGATAGGTGTATCATTAATGAACCACTTGGGGTTCTCTTGTAAGTATATAGTATGTTTATTAACCATATAATATAAAAATACTAATAGGCATGGTAAATGTCAAACTATTTATCTGAGAGTTAAATCTAAAAGATAAAGCTAATATAGTGACCCAAACCTGTCTAAATTCAATTTTTTGAATGTTTTTAGACCTATAACCACCTTAAAATTTAAATAATAAACATTTGAGCCGTTAGAAACCGAATATGAATTTATTATAAATTAATATTTCTTACTTTTCCAAAGGTTCCCCTCACCCCTCTTATAAAAGGGCACTCCTACATCTCATTTAATCACACGTTCAAAGCCTTTTGGTTCGGCAAAACTCTTCCCAAATACTCTCCCAACTTCACTCACTACAACCTAGAGGACTTAGTTTGATCATAAATCCAACCTATGGAGCCTTTTTGACCAAATCAAAAGGAAGAACCCGAAGAAGAGGTAATGATTTCACCACCCTTTTCCAAGTTCCTTTCTTCTTCCACTTCTTCTTCCTTTTTTATTACCATTCTAAAATAATAACACCAGTATCATATATATACTGTGATGTTATTATAAATATGGTACAACTATATTCATTATTCTATCCACCCTTTGAATAACATGTCACCATACGTGCGTACGTACGGCTTACCGTCTCCACGTCGTGGTGTAATTGTTATTCAAAATATTATTATTTGGATGGGTATAATAATGATGTGTAACTCATTTAAATAATAAATATAAAATGTTAATGATTCTTTATATATGATATACCATCCATTTATATATTATTTTAATATCAAAAGAATGATATTGTCGCTCGTGCGTACGTACAGACTACCGTCTCCACGAACGCGATGAGATTCATTCTCCATCGTATCCATTAAAGTATAATTATCATTTGATGATTTAAAAATAATTTTTAAGTACTTGATATAATTCTCTATATGAATAATATACAACCTATCCATGAAAAACATGGCTTATGTCACAAAACATATAATAGAAAACGAGTAAGTTAACACCCGAAATGACGATAATACTAAGATATTATTAACAAAGCAATGTTAAAAGATCATATATGATATCATATGAATGTATATGATTCTTGTATAATTTAATAACAATTATTTCAATATTATATAGTAGGTTAACCTAACACAACAAAGGAAAAGTACAAAGTAAGTGTTATTTCACAATCACTTCATTATCTGAGGTTTTTTATACGTAATAATCTACTGGGATCTCTTTATCATCCACATCCATGTTTCTTAAAAATGTATTTCAAAAAAAATTTACTATTTAATATAATATGGGTTAAAGTCATTTATACCCTTGTTTGACTTTTTATAAGAGTTTTATAAAGTAATCTTTCCGTCGTTTTCCAAACAAGGTGCTTTTAACCTTTTCGACAGAATTAAGGTAAGAATGTTTTTTTAACTTATAAGGCGGGTGCGGTTATTTTTTGCCGTTATAAAATCGTCGAAGCTTACCTTACAAGATTATAAGAACATTTTCAAAGAAAATGTTTTATTTCATAAATATATGACTCTTAAATTATTTCAAAATAGAAATAGATATTTTTCTAAAAAGAGTTTTGATTTCATCTATATCAACATCCTTTGATGGATTTTACGCTTATTTGAAGTTGATTTATTATGATACAAAACTTCTATATTGTATTGAAGGTTTTGTGATATGTTTGACTATGGATGTGCTATTTTTATACCGTTCATAGTTTATGGTGAAATTATTGACATTTCATATGCTAGTTTTAATACGAATGTTTATGTTATGTTTAAACCTTTTCATGTGGGAATGAATTGGACTTAATATGTGACGGGTGGAGCCCGCTATAGCTCCTCGATGCATCGGTAGGTCTCATGAGACAAACTAGTGTCTTGGAACAAGTCCTTTACAAAATCTTATTTGTATTCTTGGCACGAGGCCTTGGCAATGTGGTTATGATAGTCTGGAATTATGTATTCCATCATTATGAAAGCGGTTATTGATATTGTATGTGATTATTCGATTAGTAGAATATCCATGTGAATAAGTAAATGGTATTATTTCATTTTATTTTTTCCATACTATGTTGAAGTTCAAGTTTAAAAGGCTTTTGTTTTAGTTATATATTGCCTTAATTGGTTATTCTTATTTATGAATGTTTCCGCTTTATTGTTATCCTTACTAGGCATTTGAGCTCACCCCTTTTCTATGTTTTATTTTTGCCAGGAAGTGAAGAAGTAAATTATGAATGACCTGCAGGGATATTATGTGGGGATATAAGTGTGGAATATGAATAAAAGATGTTGTTGTAGTTTTTCACTTTATAATTTAATGTAAAACATTATGAATATATCTAGTGTTTCTAAGGCTACTAAACCAATCGGTCTTTCGAGATTTGATCTTTCTTGAGATCATGCCAATGTTATGTAATAATGCACAGACTCTAGGTAACTGGGGTCAGGGCATTACAGTTGGTATCAGTGGAAGTTTAGTACAAACCTTGGAAGCTAGATTTAGACAATCTCTGATTAGAGCACGTAGACCTAAGATAAAATTTGAGGATTAGTATAGAAGAACATCCTAGAATTTTGTATTGTATAGATGTTGTGAGTTTTCCGAGCAATAAATCCCTGTCTAAATATGAGTAGGTAGAGGCGGCTCTGGCACAAATTGACCTAGGGGTAAAACCCAAAAACACCGCTTTGAGCTAGACTCAAACAGGAACTGGTGCACGACAATGGGCCTTGCTGCACTCTTGGTTCTGACACTCCCGAGGGATATACTTAGGATAACTCTCATTTTCTTTACAAATCATTATGATGGGTTTATGAGTATATACTTCCTCAAAGAAAACATTTTTATGATTATGGATTATATCCATAAATAGTTCAATTAATGTTAAGTGTTTTATAAGTATGGAATTATGTATTTTGATTGATAAACTGATCTAGTTTATGCCATTGTTTAGAAATGGTTCCTATTGGAAGAAATGGAAACCTTATCAATGCACGCACTCCATGTAGGGATTTCCCTCCTACCCAAGATAATTATAGTGGAGATGGTGATGCAACTGGTGCCGATTAGCTAATCACCATACTGGGACAACACAGTCAGGTTATGTATAATAACCTTACCCGTATGGAGCACCCTGATCCGCAGTGTGGAGGATCAATGTTAGATCGATTCATGAGGAAACAACCACCAATGTTCAATGAGAGTACAAATCCCTTAGTAGCTGAGCAATGGATAAATTCCCTAGAGAAAATATTTCAGGCATTGGGGAGTAGTGAAAGTGAAAAAGTTATCATGGTAGTTTACCGACTCACTGAAGATGCTGATCAGTGGTGGTCATTGATTCAAAACACAAAGGAAGATGATGAAGTATCAAATACAGAATGGAGGGAGTTCAAAGATCTATTTTTAGAATACTTTCCTCGCGACCATCGAGCAGATATGGAAAGGAAATTTCTGAGTCTGAGACAAAAGGAGGATGAGAATGTCGCAAAGTATGAGGCTAACTTTAAAATGTTATCATGGTGTGCTGGAGATTATATACGTAACCCAAGAAGTAAGATTGATCATTTCTTTTATGGGTTAAAAAAATTTCTCTGTTGAGCATTAGTCTCACAATCCATTTCATCGTATGAAGACACTGTCTCATGTGCTATCAAGACCGAAAAGGAATTCTTTAAGTCTTATGAATTTAAAGCAAAGCAAGATAAGAAGAGACCTACTGATCAATCTGGGAATGGAAATAAGGTAAATAAGGGAAAGGTTGAATATCCATTCTATGGTAAATGTGGTAAGAAACACCCCGGTACATGCTTAAAGGGAACAGGAGTCTGTTACAAGTGTGGTGAAAAAGGCCACCCAGATCGTGATTACAAGGGGAAGAAGGAAGCTACCAATGTTCAGTGCTACAATTGTAGGGAGATGGGGCATTATGCAAATTAATTTCCTAAGCGTCAGGAGAACTTACCTCAGAAAAGGCCAAGGAATCAAGGACAAGCTTATTCTATCACTACTGTTGATGTAGAAGCTCCGAAAGACGTGGTGGCAGGTAATTTAATGGTTTCCTCAAGTTTAGCAAATGAATTATTTGATTCTGGATCATCACATTGTTTCATATCTTCCCAGTTTGCTAATAAAGTTAGTTATTTCCAATTCCATTTAATAAGGGAGTTGTCAGTTAAAACTCCTAAGGGAAGTATCATTGCAACAATGTTTTGTGAATCAGTCCCCATTAGAGCACATACATGTTCTTTATCTGCTGATCTCGTCGTCATACCTATGCTTGAGTTTGATATAATCCTCGATATGGACTGGCTTTCAGACTATGATGTGAAGATTTATTGTAAGAAGAAAGAGGTTATGATTCTTGATAAAGATGATAAGGAACACTTTATCATTAGAGCAGAATCGTCACCACCTAATTCTTATCTAGATCCACCCCCAGTAGCTCAACTAAATTCAATTATTAGGGAGGATGATAATGAAATAACTGTGGGTGAGTAAAGGAATGTTCAAATAGAAGATGTACCTATTGTGAAAGAATATGTAGATGTATTTCCAGAAGATTTACCTGGACATCCTCCAGAACGAGAAGTTGAGTTTTCCATTGATTTAATTTCTGGATCAAGGCCTATATCAAAGACCCCTTATAGAATGGCCACTGTAGAATTAGTTGAACTAAAGAAACAACTAGAGGAATTGAGTAATAAGGGATTTATTTGCCCTAGTGTTTCTCCATGGGGATCCCCTGTTCTTTTTGTTAAATAGAAAGATGGATCTATGAGGTTATGTATTGACTACAGGGAGATCAATGCTATAACGATAAAGAACAAGTATCCCCTACCTCTCATTGAAGATTTATTTGACCAACTGCATGGAGCTAAATACTTTTCAAAGATTGAAATTCGATCTAGATACCATCAGTAGTGTGTGAAGAAGGAATACATTCCGAAGACATCATTTCGAACCAGGTACGAGCATTATGAGTTTACTGTAATGCCTTTTGGATTGACTGATGCACCCTCTGTATTCATGGATCTGATGAATAGAGTTTTCAAGGAATATCTCGATGAATTTGTGGTGGTATTTATTGATGATATCTTGGTATACTCCAAAATCTACGAAGATCATGAAAATCACTTGCGCATTATCCTGAAGACTATGAGAAGACATGAATTATATGGGAAGTTTAGCAAGTGTGATTTCTGGCTTCAAGAGATTTCTTTTCTTGGCCATATTGTCTCTACAGATGGAATCTATGTTGATCCTTCTAAGACCAAGGAAATCCAAGATTGGCCAGCACCTACGAGTATAACTGAGGTACGCAGTTTTATTGGTTTGGCAGGTTATTATCGACGTTTCATCCAAAATTTTGCCCAATTGGCTAACCCATTAACGAAGATCACACGTAAAGTGGTTAAATTTGTTTGGACAAAAGAGTGTGAAGAATGTTTCAAAGAACTGAAGAGAAGATTAGTCAATGCTCTTATATTGACTCTACCATCGGGGAATGATGGGTTCGTTATTTATAGTGATGCATCGAAGAATGGACTTGGTTGTGTCCTTATGCAGAATGATAGAGTTATTGCTTATGCATCATGACAGTTGAAAATTCATGAACAAAACTATCCTACTCATGATCTTGAGTTAGCAGCTGTGATCCTTTCTTTGAAGATATGGAGGCACTACCTCTATGGTGAAAAATGTGAGATTTATACTGATCACAAGAGTTTGAAGTATATTTTCTCACAAAAAGAACTCAACATGAGGCAAAGGAGATGGCTTGAATTACTCAAGGATTATGATTGCACGATACACTAAACCCCGGGGAAAGCAACAAGGTGGAAGATTCTTTGAGAAGAAAAGACCATGGAGTTTTTAACGTGATGAGAATTGAAAGGGATCCAATTTTGAAGGATCTAGTGAAGATGGACATGGGAATAACCAGGGAAGGTGAAACATCAATTCTTTTTCAAATGGTTGCCAAACCATCTTTACTAGAAAGGATTAAGAGTTATCAGACTGATGATGAAGAATTTCAAAAGAATATTAAAGCTGCGAATGATGGGAGATAGAGAGATTTTGTGTATGAAAATGGAATTTTGAAATTCGGGAAGAGGCTTTGTGTTCCCGATATACCTGATATAAAAAGGGAATTGTTGGATGATGCTCATAGTTCCAATTTCTCTATACACCCTGGGAGCACCAAAATGTATAGAGATTTGAAGGAACATTTTTGGTGGGACAATATGAAGAGGGAGATTGTTGATTTTGTGTCAAGATGTATGGTTTTTCAACAAGTGAACGCTGGAAGGCAACACCCTGGAGGATTCATGCAACCTCTTCCCATACCAGAGTGTAAATGGGACAATATTACGATGGAATTTGTCATGGGGCTACCAAAGACTCCAAGAAGGAATGATGAAATATGGGTTATTGTTGATCGTCTTACCAAGGCAGCACATTTTCTTGCTATAAGAGAAGATCTACCACTGGAAAATCTAGCAAGACTATATATTAATGAATTTGTGAGACTTCCTGGAGTACCCCTATCAATTGTTTCTGATCATGATCCCCGTTTTACTTCAAGATTCTGGAAGAGTCTTTAGAAATCCCTGGATACTGAACTTTATTTGAGCACTGCCTACCACCCTCAGACAGAAGGACTATTCAAACCTTAGAAGACATGTTGAGATCCTTCTCACTTGACTTTCAAGGTATGCGGGATCAGTATTTAACCTTGGTAGAATTTTATTATAACAATAGCTTCCATTCGAGTATTCAGATGGCACCATATGCAGCGTTATACAGAAAGAGATGTCGCACACCAACCTGTTGGGATGACGTTGGTGAAAGAAAACTTGTAGGTCTAGAAATGGTGGAGGAAGTGATGGAAAAGGTGAAGGTAATCCAAAATCACATCAAAGCAGCTCAAAGTAGGTAGAAGAGCTATGCCGATAATCGAAGGAAGGATTTGGAATTTCAAGTCGGTGATCATGTTTTCATGAAGGTGTCTCCATGGAAGGGAGTCATACGTTTTGGTAAGAAAGGTAAATTGAGTCCCAGGTACATCGGTCCTTTTGAAATTCTAGAATGAATTGGGGTCGTAGCTTACCGATTGGCAATGTCGCCAAGTCTCTCCAAAGTTCATGATGTGTTCCACGTATCTCTGTTTAGGAAATACATGCCTGACCCAACTCATTTACTCACCTATTAAGAATTAGAACTGAAACCCAATCTGTCTTATTGTGAAGAGCCCGTCAGGATTCTTGATAAAAGAGAACAAGTACTGAGAAACCGGACGACTCGTCTGGTAAAAGTCTTGTGGAGAAACCATAAGATGGAAGAGGCAACGTGGGAACCCGAGGAACTTATGATGAAGAACCACCCAAGTATTTTCATGCGGTAGTATTCTAGAAATTTAGAGGATGAAATTATTTGAAGGAGGGGAGAATGTAACACCCCAAGCTTCTACGGTACGCTTCTCTTTGAATAATGTGATCGCGTGTGTTGTACGCAACACCGATTTCAAAAACACCATACCCAATCAAACTAACCATTGTGAATAGTAATACCTACTTTTTGAAATTATATATATTTTATATTTCAAAATGGTCTTCATTTTAAGATTCGGAATATCTAATTTAGCCTTAGGTGAAATTCTGGTACTTTTCGGATAACTTTAATACTTTGATGAATAGTGAAAATTACTAATTTTAATTAAAAACAACTTCTTTAATCAAAATAATTAATAGTGATAAATTATGAATTTGAATAGTTTTAAAGTATATTTAGAATATATTTTTACCATTTAATACAATGTTGGTCATTGGACATAATTTTACAATTAAACCGGACATAAACAAGTGTCAATCTTTTGATAGTTATTATCTCTTAAAAACACGCTTTTTGTTTTAACAACGGGAATTAATTTTAAATTAATTTCTGCCACTTATGTGTTTTGAATTTGGAAAAATGGATTCCATATTTGGAATTAGGATTTTCAAATTGTGTAAATAGGTAAATTTTATTTTTAGACATTTTGAATAATTACTTCGGTAAATATTTTATTTACCATGGTTAAGGGTAAATCCGGTAAATAAGGGTTAAAAAATAATATTATAATAATACTTAATTACCCTAAAACGTGTCCTAGCCTTATTGGTTGATACATGTTCGACCATAGTCATATTTGGGTTGATTTTGGGACCCCATGGAGCCATTTGTACGTGATAGGGACACATAATTTTAATTAAGTTAAAATAAGTACAAAAATGACATAAGCATATATCTTTTAGAAAAACAATTTTTACATAAGGTTATATATGTTGTATTTTAGACTATAAATATTCATTATAAAGATAAAAATATTTCCTACATAATGATATTTTATTTATAATTTTTAGAAATTAAATAGTTTAATTTATTTATGACACAATGATGATGCATTAATTACCATAATAGTGAAAAATTAAAATAATTGATATTATAAATACCCAAATAAATATAATTTGAGCCTTTTAATGAATTAAACAAATTTTCTAGGATAATATTACATATTAGGATTTATTTAATTTACTTTTTTTGAAGTAATCATTCTGTAATAAGTTTCACAAAAATCAACTATTGAATAGTGTCAAAATTGACATAAAAGAGTTTTTAAAACAAATATTATATTAATAATTGATATTAAATTCATAAAAATATAAGGTTCGGCCATGAGACTTATATCATGATTTTTGAATCATTAATGGGCCACTTGGGAGTCGATTGGATGTATATAGTATGTTTATTAACTATATAATATTAAAATACAAAGTGACATGGTAAATGTCAAACAAATTAACTAAGAGTTAATAATTAAAGATAAGGTTAATATAGTAACCCAAACCTGTCTAAATTAAATTTTTTGAATGGTTTTCTACCTATCCCCACCTTAACATTTAAATAATAAACTTTTGAGCCATTAGAAACCGAATATGAATTTATTATAAACAATATTTCTAGCTTTTCCAAAGGTGCCCCTCACCCCTCTTATAAAAGGGCACTCCTCCTTCTCATTTTTTCACAGCTTCAAAGCCTTTTGGATCGGCAAAACTCTGGCCAAATACTCTCCCAACTTCCCTCAATACAACCTAGAGGCCTTAGTTTGATCATAATGCCAACCTAAGGATCCGTTTTGATCAAATCAAAAGGAAGAACCCGAAGAAGAGGTAATGAGTTCACCACCCTTTTCCAAGTTCCTTTCTTCTTCCACTTCATCATCCTTTGTTATTACCATTTTAAAATAATAACTACAGTATCATATATATACTATGATTTTATTATAAATATGGTACAACCATATTCAGTATTCTATCCACCCTTTGAATAACATGTCACCATACGTGCGTACGTACGGCTTACCGTCTCCACGTCGTGGTGTAATTGTTATTCAATATATTATTATTTGGATGGGTATAATAATGATTTGTAACTCATGTAAATAATAAATATAACATGTTAATGATTCTGTATATATGATATACCATCCATTTATACATTATTTTAATATCAAAAGAATGATATTGTCGCTCGTGCGTACGTACGGACTACCGTCTCCACGAACGTGATGAGATTCATTCTCAATCGTATCCATTAAAGTATAATTTTCATTTGATGATTTAAAAATAATGTTTAAGGACTTGATATCATTCTGTATATGAATAATATACAACCTATCCATGAGAAACATGGCTTATGTAACAAAACATATAAAAGATAATGAGTAAGTTAACACACGAAACGACGGTAATACTAATATATTATTAACAAAGCAATGTTAAAATATCATATATGATATCATATTAATGTATATGATTCTTGTATAATTTAATAAAAATTATTTCACAATTATACAGGAGGTTAACCTACCCCAACCAAGTAAAAGTACAAGGTAAGGGTTTTTTCATAATCTCTTCATTATCCGAGGTTATTTATACGTAATAATATACTGGGATCTCTTTATAATCCACATCCATGTTTCTTAAAAATGTATTTCAAAACATTTTTACTATTTAAAAGAATATGGGTTAAAGTCATTTATACCCTTGTTTGACTTTTTATAAGAGTTTTATAAAGGAATCTTTCTGTCATTTTCCAAACAAGGTGCTTTTAACCTTTTTGACAGAATTAAGGTAAGAATGTTTTTTTAACTTATACGGCGGGTGCGGTTATTTTCCGCCGTTATAAAATCGTCAAAGATTCCCTTATAAGCTTATAACAATATTTTCAAAGAAAATGTTTTATTTCATAAATATATGACTCTTCAATGATTTCAAAATAGAAAGAGATATTTCTCTAAAAAAAGTTTTGATTTCATGTATGTCAACATCCTTTGATGGATTTAACGCTTATTTGAAGTTGATTTATTATGATACAAAACTTCTATATTGTATTGAAGGTTTTGTGATATGTTTGACTGTGGATGTTCTATTTTTATACCGTTAATAGTTTATGGTGAAATTATTGACATTTCGTATGCAAGTTTTAATACGAATGTTTATGTTATGTTTAAACCTTTTCATATGGGAATGCATTGGACTTAATATGTGACGGGTGGAGCCCGCTATATCTCCTCGATGCATTGGTAGGTCTCATGAGACAAACTAGTGTCTGGGAACAAGTACTCGACAAAATCTTATTTGTAGTCCTGGCACGAGGCCTTGGCTATGTGGTTATGATAGTCTGGCATTATGCATTCCATCATTATGGAAGCGGTTATTGATATTGCATGTGATTATTCGATTAGTAGAATATCCACGTGAATAATTAAATGGAATTATTTCATTTTATTTTTTCCATACTATGTTGAAGATCATGTTTAAAAGGATTATTTTAGTTATACATTGCCTTAATTGTTTATCCTTATTTACGAAAGTTTCCACTTTATTGTTATCCTTACTGGGCATTTGAGCTCACCCCTTTTCTATGTATTATTTTGACCAGGAAGTCAAGAAGTAAATTATGAATGACCTTCAGGGATATTATGTGGGGATATGAGTGTGGAATATGAAGAAAAGATGTTGTTGTAGTTTTTCACTTCATTATGTAATGTAAAACTTTATGAATATATCTAGTGTTTCCAAGGCTACTAAACCAATTGGTCTTTCGAGATTTGATCTTTCTTGTGATCATGCCAATGTTATATAATAATGCACTGACTCTAGGTAACTGGGGTCGAGGCATTACAATAGCGAAGAAGACTTTTGAGAATGTTTGATGCACTATTCAAGGTCATTGTATTAACCAGTAGCCCATAGAAGGTGGACACTTGGTTTTATTGCAATTTGATATAGATCCTCGCCCAGGCCAGTTAGGGTGATTGTCAGGTGTTAGGGAATTATGATGTCATAATGTAGGGAATGCCTTCAGAATTAGTTAGATGTATTAGTATGTTCTGGTTCTCTTTTGAGCTCCTAGGTATTGTCATGTTTCTCTATTAATAGTACCATTAGTGTTGTTTCAATCATTATGTGGAGTGACATCCCTTGTACTTAGCTTTGGTGTTTTCATGTAAAACTATAAATGTTTGGTTTGTTAAAGAAGTTTTTAGGAAGAATGTTTTGAATGAAGTGGTACACTTTCTTTTGGGAAATTTTATGAAAAATGAACAATTCCTTTTTGGTCCCTCTTTTCCCATGCCTTATTGAGACTTATTTTAAAATTTAGGGTAATGGTTTATGATTGTGATTTGTTTACTTAAAAAGGGAAGTTTAAAAAATTCTAAATTTATAGATTGTATTTCAAACTATAAATAAATGTTTTCTTTATTTTACAGAATGTGCATTGGGAATCGATATATTTGGGATAACCTAATGAGTTTTAATACTCATGCCTATAGTTTTTTTCTTGTTTTTAGAATCTCTTGCAGGTTCCAGCTTTGGTTCAGTCACCTCAGGAGATGGTTGGTGTTTGATTAGAGTGACCCTCAGTGTCACATTGAGTTGATGTTTGGTGTCAAATTCATCTTGTGTTTTTTGGATTGGTTTACTGTTCAGTTTCTTAATCACTTTATTTGTGAATTTAAATGATGTAAAATTTTAGAAATCTTTTTTATTTTTGTTTTTTCTTCTATATTTTTCTTTCGTTGTTTATATTATTGGGTGAAACCATTCCCAATCACTCTTTTGATACCCTTATAGGTTTTATCTAACTCGGGAGGATTAAGAATGCCTCTTGGGCCTTGCCATGGACCAGTTCAGGTGACCGGTTTATGGCCTATCTGAGTTAGTTCTTGACAAAATTGTATCAGAGTAGGTTAACTCTTTAGTGGACCTTGATTTTCGGAGTGCCCAATGTTATTTGGGTATTTCAAACTAGAATAATTAGGATTTTCAAAATTCAATGTGTTGAAATGGGATGGAATTCAGGAACCTTTGCTTGTTCCAAACCTCATGTGTCCATGGGATGTTTGGGTTTATCAATGTCTTTTGGTTCATATGTATTATTTCGTATTGGGAAATAAAAATGGAGTTGTTAAATTAGCATCATGTTCTCGTAGGTCTGGGAAATCCATGTTGAGATGGGGAAATTTCCCTTAAATGCTCTCCATGATGGTGGTGTGACTGGAATATGGCTGCCAACCATTTGTCTGAGTCACCCACTGACAATAGTTTTTTCCTTATGGATCATTTGTGTTTTTCTAAATTCATGAAGTTTTATTGCAAAGATCTATTTGTGAAAATGGATTAATTCATTTGGTTTCTTGGTTTCTTCTATTTGACTAGAGTGCACCCTTATGAAGAATCAATGTATGTTTAGAATGTGGTCATGAGTGACCACCCCGGTGGAAACCCTCCATTTGATCCGTGAAAGGAGTTCCATCTTGGTATTTGGAACTCGAATCTACCTCTTTCCTTTTTCGGTTGAGCATATCCTCTCACATCAGAAGTGTGGTGGTCAGTTTTTTCATAAGAGGATTTTGTGGCAGTTTTTAAGAATTGTGTGCTACTTTGGACATGGGATAAGATCCCTCTCCCTGTAATGTTTCTCTCTATTGTAGAGGTCACATTAAGTAGAGTCTAAAAGTGTTTCATTTCTTTTAAATGAACATATTTATATTTTGGATCCTTTTGGGGATTTTATTTTTGGAAAATGGGTATCTTTCCTTTAGGAATTCCTAGCTTCTCGGGTATAGATGAAAGTATTAAACCTTTTATATTTTCTATCATTGTGTCATGTTCAAGGAGAAAATAATAATGCATGTACATCTTTCAAGTCCCTATCATGATAAAGTTCCATGTTCAGGTATAGTGATTCTTGGGTTGTATTGGGGTTTGTTGGTTTATCCACGAATGTGGTGTGGTTTCTTATGGCACCAGAAAGATATGTTTTAATTGGGGGTTTCTAAGTACTGACTATGAGGCAGGAGATGCCTAAAAATCAATGTTCTAGCCCGAAGTCCTGGTGTGAAGTTGGAACATAGTTAGAGGAACCCCAACGGTGTGAGGAGGCTTTTGTTTGAGTTCTATTCTCAATATGGGATATGGAGACAGTTAATCCTCCTAGTGTAGGATTTTATTAAAGGGGAATTGCATGGCTTTTTTTTTCTAAATCAAGCGTGGATTGAGTTGTGTTCTTTAGAAGGTTTTACATTATTGGGATGGGCAGTTGTAGTATTTATGCCTAGTTTGTTGGGATCTTCCCCATAACTACCCTTGTTCTAAGGGATTTTTTCCATGTGGTGAAATTCTTGAGTTTTTTTAACCTTGTGAATTCTTATGGTGGGGAGTCTATTCGAGGCTCCCCATATCAGTATCCTGGCTATGTTCTTTGTATCATTTTTTGGTGGATGGTCTTGTAAAAATCCAACTAATTCTATATTTTTTTCCTTTGAGTAAGTGTTGGGATCTAAGCACACTAGTGGTCTTGTTAAATTAAGATCAGGGAGGTCTCCTTAAGATGGGGTTTGAATTTCATCCATTTGTTTTGGTTTAAGGGTTGATTTTAATCTATTGATGTTTAAGGTGTATGTATTTCCATGATGTTCTAGGCGATGTAAATGTTCAATGTAATTTTAATCAATCATCTATGGGTGTTTAAACTTTTATGGGCAGTTGATACTTACCAAATATTGTATTTTGGGTATCCCCAATTTATTTTATATGTCTCTTTATTTATTTTTTTCTCATCGTATTTTTCAATTTTTGGGGATCTCTTTAAGCTATGGAGGAGTATTAGATTTTTTGGGCAAAACCTTTTTGTGGTTTTCAAGGGGTGAAAAACATTATGGTGGTGGGAATTGTCACACTTTAGCATTGGTGAACTCATATTTTTATTATTTTTCAATATTCGGATAATTTGGTCAGGGGTTTGGGTTGAGTTCCTATTAGAATATTTGAGTTTTTATTTAAATTGACTATTCTGGGCTTCGAAGAATCTAGTGTATGGGCTAAGTTGTAACACCCCAAGCTTCAACGATATGTTTCCCTTTGAATAATACAATATCGTGTGTTGTACGCAACTTCAAGTTCTAACACACCACAACCAATCAAACTAGCCGTTACGAATATTAATACCTAGTTTTTTAAATTTTAAAAATTTTTATTTTTCAAATTTGACTTCATTTTTGGATTCAGAATATCGAAATTATCCTAGGGTGAATTTTTGGTATTTTTCTGAAAACTATCAATTTTCGATGAATAGTGAAAAACACTGAGTTATTAGTTAAAATAGACATTTTATTTAAATAATTATTTATTTTATATAAATTTATTTTAGGTCAAAATAGATACATAATACTTATATAAGTTTAATTTAATTCATTGGAGTCAATTTATATTAATTTTAGATATATAAAAATTTTATTGAACTTTTTACCATCTTTTACCCACCTCCTAGGAGAATTTGCAAATTCACATAAAACATAATTTTTCCATCTCTGTGAATTGAATTTCAAAAATCTGAGAGACACGGTTGGTATCAGTAAGTAAAATGTAGTTCAATGAGATGAAAATAATTATTGATGAATAGTAAATTTTTACTTTTATTTACCACAGTTAAAAGTAAATAGGGTAATTAACAGTAGAAATGATATTATTATTAGCCTAACACATGTCCTAATTCTATTGCATAAGTATAATTTGACAAAAAAAACCTTAGGAATAAAATATGAACCTTTATGGTCCACTGGTATTAGATTAGGACATTTATTATTATTCAATTCAAAGAAGAATTAAAAGAGTTAAAATCAAAGATTAATAACTAAAACATTGTTAATATAGGGTTATTCATAAGATAAACTAGATTATAAATATAAATAAGAAAGATAATAATATTTCCTACATAATGGTCTTTTATTTATAATTTTTAGACATTAAATATTTTAATTTATTTATGACACAATGGTGATGTAGTAATAACTAGTTAATGAAATATTAAAATAATTGATATTATAAATATCCAAATAAATGTATTTTGTGAATTTTTATGAATTAAACTGATTTTATAGGTTAATATGACATATTATGGTTGGTTAGATGAATTTTTTTCGAAGTAATAATGTTGTTATGAATTTAGCAAAAACAAAATTCCAAATAGTGTCAAAATTGACATTAAAGAGTTTTTAAAACAAATATTATATTATTAATTGATATTCTATTCCAAAAAATATAAGGTTCAGCCAAAGAATTTATATAATGATAGGTGTATCATTAATGAACCACTTGGGGTTCTCTTGTAAGTATATAGTATGTTTATTAACCATATAATATAAAAATACAAATAGGCATGGTAAATGTCAAACTATTTAACTGAGAGTTAAATCTAAAAGATAAAGCTAATATAGTGACCCAAACCTATCTAAAACCTATTGTTTTAGTGGGTTTAGACCCATCCCCACCTTATACTTTAAATAATACAATTTTTATCCATTAAAAACCGAAAATGATTTTATAATAATATAATATTTCTAGCTTTTCCTAAGGTGCCCCTCACCCCTCTTATAAAAGGGCACTCCACCTTATCTCTAATTCACAACTTAAAAGCCATTTGGCTCAGCCAACCCCTGCCCAAATATCCTCTCAAATTCCCTAAATTAATCGCAGAGGCCTTCCTTTAGTCAGAAATCCAACTTAAGGAGCCCTTTTGATCAAATAAAAAGGAAGAACCCGAAGAAGAGGTAATAATTTCACCACCCTCTTTCAAGTTCTTTTCTTCATCCACTTATTCTTTATTTGTTATTTTCATTCTAAAATAATAACTCTAGTATCTTCTATATACTGTGATGTTATTATAAATATGGTACATCCATATTCATTATTCTATCCATCCATTGAATGACATGTCACCATATGTGTGTATGTACGGATGACCGTCTCCACGTCGTGGTGTAATTGTTATTCAATACATTATTAATTGGATGAGTATAATAATGATGTGTAATTCATGTAAATAATAAATAAAACATGATAATTATTCTTTATATATGATATACCATCCAATTAAATATTAATTTAATATCAAAAGAATGATATTGTCCCTCGTGTGTACGTACGGATTACCGTCTCCATGAACGTGGTGAGATTCATTCCCCATCATATCCATTCAAGACTAATTTTCATTAGATGATTAAAAATAATTTTTAAAGACTTGATATCATTATGAATACAAATAAGACACATCCCATCCATAAAAAAATATGACTCAAATAACAAATAATATAAAGGAAAATGAATCCATTAACACCTAAAACGACGATAATACTATGATATTATCAACAAAAAATGTTAAAAGATCATATATGATATCATATTAATATATATGATTATTATAAAATTTAATAACAATTATTTAACCATTATATTTGATGGTAAAACTACCCTCTACCATGGAAAAGTACAAGGTAAGGATTTATTTCGCAATATCTTCATTATCCAAGGTTGTTTATACGTAATTATCTACTAGGGCCTCTTTATCATCCACATCCTTGTTTCTTAAAAATGTAGTTCAAAACATTATTAACATTTTATAGAATATGGGATAAAGTCATTTATACCCTTTTTTTACTTTTTATAAGATTATTATAAAGTAATCATTCAGTCATTTTCCAAACAAGGTTCTTTTAACTTTTTTGACAAAATTAGGGTAAGAATGCCTTTTTTAACTTATACGGTGGGTGCGGCTATTTTCCGCCATTATAAAATCATCGAAGCTTCTCTTAAAATATTATAAGAATATTTTCAAATTAAATATTTTCTTTTATAATTATTTTTCTTTCAAATGATTTCAAAAAAAGATATATTTCTATCAAATAGTTTTGATTTCATCTATGTCAACATCCTTTGATGGATTTTAAGCTTATTTGAAGTTGATTTATTATGATACAAAACTTCCATATTGTATTGAAGGTTTTGTGATATTTTTGACTCTAGAATTGTTATTTTTATACCATTAATGGTTTATAGAGAAAGTATTGATATTTTGTATGCTAGTTTTAATATGAATTTTTATGTTATGTTTAAACCTGTTCATATGAGGAATGCATTGGATTTAGTAAGTGACGGGTGGAGCCTGATATAGCTCCTCGATGCATCGATAGGTATCATGAGACAAACTAGTGTCTTAGCACAAGGCCTTGACAAAATATTATTTGTAGTCTTGGAACAAGGCCTTGACTATGTGGGTATGATAGTCTGGCATTATGCATTCCATCATTATGAAAGTGGTTGTTGATATTGCATGTGATTATTCGACTAGTAGAATATCCATGTGAAAAAATAATGAAATTATTTCATTTTATTTTTTCCATATTATGATGAGTTTCAATTTTAAAATTATTTTGTTTTAGTTATACATTGCCTTAAATTTTTATACTTATTTATGAAAGTTTCCACTATATTGTTATCCTTTTTGAGCATCTGAGCTCACCCCTTTCTATTTTTTATTTTTCCCAGGATGTGAAGAAGTATTTCATGACTGACCTATAGGGATAGTCTGAGGGGATATGAGTGTGGGATATGGATACTATTTTGTTGTATTTTTTCACTTTATCATGTAATGTAAGACTTATGAATGTATATATTGTTTCCAAGGCTACTAAACTAATCGGTCTTTCAAGACCTGATCTTTTGTGATCATGCCAATGTTATGTAATAATGCACCGACTCTAGGTAATTGGGGTCGAGGTGTTATAGTTTCTATCAAAGGAAGTTTAGTACAAACATTGGAAGCTAGGTTTAGATAAACTCTGATTAGATCTCATAGACCTAAGATGGACTTTGAGGATTAGTATAGAAGAACATTCTAGAATTTTGGTATTGTAGAGATTTTTTGAGTTTTCCGAGAAATACATCCTTGTCTGGATACGAGTAGGTAGGGGCGGCTCTAGCACAGATATACCTAGGGGTAAAATCCCAAAACACCGCTTTGATCTAGACTTGAAAGAGAACTGGTGCACAACAACGGGCCTTGTTGCACTCTTGGTTACGACACTCCTAGGGGATATGCTTAGGATAATTCTAATTTTATTTAAAACCATTATGAAGGGTTTATGAGTATATACTTACTCAAATAAAACATTTTTTTTATGATTATTTATTATATCCATAAATAGTTGAATTTATGTTAAGTGTTTTACAAGTTTAGATTTATTTATTGTGATTCATAAACTAATCTAGTGTATGCCATTGTTTAGAAATGGCTCCTAGTTGAAGGAATGGAAACTGTATCAATGCATGCACTCCATGTAGGGATTTTCCTCCTACTCAAGATAATTATAGTGGAGCTGGTGATACAACTGGTGTTGATCAAATTATCACCATACTGGGACAACTCACTCAGGTTATGAATAATAACCTGACCCGTATGGAGCTCCCTGATCCACAACGTGGAGGATAGATGTTAGATTACTTCATGAGGAAAAAACCAGCAACATTCAAAGGGGGTAAAAATCCACTAGTATCTGAGCAATGGATAAATTTCTTAGAGAAAATATTCTACGCCTTGGTGAGTAGCGATAGGGGAAAAGTTGTCATGGCAGTTTACCGCCTCACTGGAGATGCTGATCAATGGTGGTCATTGATTCAAAACACAAAGGAAGATGATGAAGTATTAAATATGGAATTGAGGGACTTTAAAGATATTTTATTAGAAACGTACATTCCCCATGACCATCAAGCGGATATGGAAAGAAAATTTCTGAGTCTAAGGAAAAAGTAGGAAGAGAATGTTGCAAAGTATGAGTCTAAATTTAAAACGTTAGTGAGGCATGCTAAAGATTATATATGTAACCCAAAATTAAGATTGATTGTTTATTAGATGGGTTAAAACCATTTCTCTTTCATGCATTAGTCTCACAATCCTTCTCATCGTACAAATATATTGTCTCATGTGCAATCAAGAGAGAAAAAGAATTTTCTATGTGTAACGACTTGAAAGCAAAGAAAGAGAATAAGAGATCTGCTGATCACTCTGGAAATGGAAATAAGGTTAAGAAAGGAAAAGTTTAATATCCATCCTGTATTAAATTTGGGAAGAAACACCCTGGTACTTTCTTGAAGGGAATTGTAGTCTGTTACAAGTGTGGTGAAAAGGCCACCAGGCTCGTGATTACAAGGGGAAGAAGGAAGATAATGATGTTCAATGCTACAATTGCAGGGAGATGGGACATTATGTAATTGAATTTCCTAAGTGTCAGGGAAACATACCTCAAAAAAGGTCAAGGGATCAATTCCAAGAATATTCAATCACTACTTCTGAGGTTGAAGCTCCCAAAGACGTGGTGGCAGGTAATTTAATGGTTTCCTCATGTTTAGCCAATGATTTATTTGATTTTGGATCATCGCATTATTTCATATCTTCCCATTTGGATAAGAAAATTAGATATTTACAATTTGATTTAACAAGAGATTTTTTATTCAAAACCCCTAAGAGAAGTATCATTGCTACAATGTTCTGTGAATCAGTTCCCATTAGGGTATATAAATGTTCATTATCTACTGATCTCATTATCAAAACCATGATAGAATTTGATATAATCCTCAGTATGGATTGGATTTTGAACCATGATGCAAAAAATTATTTTAAGAAGAAGGAGGTTACTATTTTTGATGATGATGATAAAGAACACCTTATCTTTAGAGAAGAATCATCCCCACCTAATTCTTATCTAGATCCACCCCCAGTAGCTCAAATAAATTCAATTTTTGGGGAGGACGATAATGAAATGACTATGGGTGAGGAAAGGAATGTTCAAATAGAGGATGTACCTATTGTGAGATAATATGTTGATGTGTTTCCAGTTGATTTACCTGGACATGCACCAGAATGAGAAATTGAGTTTTCCATTGATTTAATTCCTAGTTTAAGGCCCATATCGAAGACCCCTTATAGAATGGGCACTGTGAAATTTGTGGAACTGAAGGAACAAAAAGAAGAATTAAGTAATAAGGGATTTATTCTCCCTTGTGTTTCTCTATGGGGAGATCATTTCATTTTTTGAAGAAGAAATATTTATCTATGAGGTTATGTATTGACTACAGGGAGATCAATTCTATAACAATAAAGAACAAGTATCACCTACCTCGCATTGATGATTTATTTGACCAACTGCATTGAGCTCAATACTTTTCAAAGATTTACCTTCGATCTAGATACCATAATTTGTGTGTGAAGAAGGAATACATTTCGAAGATAGCATTTCCAACTGTGGAATCCCACCTTTTTATAACATAAGCTTTCATTACATTATACAAAACTGAGGATCTTTATGGTTTAGTGTCATGGAAAACAGGAACATAATACATGAAAACAACATAAATCATTCTTCTTAAACACTTGAAAGGATTCTCCTTAAGTTAATCCTAGGTTCATTACTACGTCTCATAACCTGGGGACATACATCAAAAGAAAGAGTGAGTAGAAGGCCCAGTAAGGGAAACAAGAGAAACATTTTACATGTGAACTTGAGATACTTCAATAAGGTCATGAAAAAAACTTTACGGAATGAGAAAGAAATCATGAGACATATCATAATAGAAATAACTTTTTTCATAACTAGAATATGTGGCTACAAAATTTAACATAGATAATCATTTCTGTTTCACCAAGGTCCATTCCCAAGGTGTCATTAAAATTACCATGGTTATTCACTAAGGCGTCGTTAAAAATGGTCATCTCTAGGGATTAAGTCTTTACCCAATGCCTTGGAGCTCTATCAGGGTGCACCCTTAAATTTTTCATTATCATAATGTGATCCACATATATCATCATCAATCATTTCATAAACAACCCATATATCATAAAAGAAATGGGGTTCATTTCATAATTATAATATTTTAAAAACCACTTTAAAGACATGATCTTTATGTCACATTAAACCCACAGAAAGGGAAAGCGGGTCTCATGTATGTAAATCCCAGAATTTAAAATAGAACAACATGTTATATATTTTAATAAACCTATAGAAGAGAGGACTTTGAGTATTAACCTAATAAAATAAAATAACATTAGAAACAGAGAGAGATATTTTGAGTTGGAAATTCTGAATCATAACGGCTATGTTTCAAGGTTTTAGAAAACATTGAAAAGAGAGGGTACATGGGTCAAACATTCATAAATGACCCACAAAAAAGTAGAGGGACCGAATATGAAGGATATATGAACATGGTAATGAAATTTAAAGGACATACCATTTGAAATGAATAACATGGAAGGAAGACAAAATTTAGATTTCTCTTATGAAAATTCAGCAGCCTAATGACGTCACTTAAACTTAAAAAAAATGAATTGATGAGATCAAATAGGTTATCTAATTATATGAACATAAAAGTTCAGTATGATAGATATAGATATCATACCCCAACGTAATAAAAAAGAACTTGAAAGACTTGACATGAAAGTAGAACTTTGAAAAATGAGAAGGGTGAAAGAATCCCTTAAAAAATCGGCAGTCTAACGGCACCACTTAAACATTCTTAAATCGAATTGATGAGAGAAAGAGTGGGTCTGTCATCATATGAACATGAAAAGGGAAGTAAGATGAATATAAAATAACATCCTCCAACATAAGAACATGAAGAATAAAATAAATGACATATAATAGATTACTTGAAAAGAAAGAGGTCGGATCCCTTACCTTAAAAGTAACTCTTAAAACTCAAAGGTTGGGACCTTGAGTGGCTTGAAGGAACCTTGGGAGGACTCCTTGGGAGGCATGGAGACCACAACATCGTTGAGAATGATTTTTGGAGTCTAAAGGATGAGATAATATCTTTGTTTTTATAGGTAAAGCGAGGTGATACTTTAATAATTTCAAGGGACACCTCACAAGTGGTTTTCTCAAAACCACGGGCTCTCCCATGGTATTTCCCATGGAGATAGGCCAAATGGGTCCCCCAATACAATAATCCATCACCTTTGGTCAGACAACCCTTAAAATATCTCATGACATCATCATGACACAGTTATGATGTCATTTAACATACCGAAACCCTAAAACTGTATTTTTACTATTCATTGAAAATTTATCTTTCTCAGAAAAATCCCAAAATTTCACCTTAACCAAATATCAATGCTCTGATTACAAATATGAACTCCATTTTATAAAAATAATTTTCTACATATTTTTAATTAAATTTTTAAATAAATACACTCTTCACTGAAAATTCATTTTTTCAGAAAAATCCCCAAAAATTACCATAACATAATATCGATGCTCTGAGTTCAAAAATAAAGTCCATTTTATAAAATAATTTTCTAAATATTTTTAATTTAATTTTTAAATAAAAAACACTATTCACCCGAAAAAACTAATACTTGACTAATAATTTATGAAACTGTTATTTACCCATTCTATTGAATCACATTACTTAATCTAGGTGTCTAAATTATATTAAAACCTTCTTTAAGTGAGATAACTAATCCATTTGGTCACATTACTAATCCTAAGCATAAAATCACTTTTCATAATTTACTATTCATCAAAAATTAAGTTGATCTTATTAGACTTCAAATTCCTTTCTGAACGCTTTTGCAGAAGACCATTTTTTGAAAATCATTACACATTATTAATTACTAAAGGTTTACATAAATATTTTAAAATATCTTTTTTTTCAAAATTCATCAATAAAATACAACCTAAAATTTTCCGGACATTTAAAATTTCAAAAACATCACTAAAAGAAAAAATCTCAAACTTTTCCTGCAGGAATTTCCATTCAAGCTTGACACGCTGGAGTTTGGCTTGGGCTTGGTCCAAAGAAAATCCAAAAGTAGCCACATTCTTCCCAAGCTCTGTTAAGTGGGCTTCATAAGGTTCGAGTCTACTGGGTGAAGCCATCAACTCCTCTTTCTGCATTATCCATTAACATCTCTATTAAATCGTTAAGAGTAAGTTGATATACTATTAAAAAATTTTGGGCTGTTACATTCTTTCCCCTTAAGAAATTTCATCCCCAAAATTTTATACTTGAGGCCTAGTCGAAAAGGTGAGGGTACTTTTGCTTCATTTTTTCCTTAGGCTCCCAAGTTGCTTCTTCATATTTATGATTCCTCCACAACACAGTCACAAGGTTTTTAGTCTGGTTTCGTAGAACCTTGTCTCTACGGTCTAAGATCTCCACTGGTTGCTCCTCATAAGAGACACCATGTTCCAATTATACCACCTCTGGGTTCAGTACATGTGAAGGGTCGGGTATGTACTTCCTCAAGAGAGATACATGGAAGACATCGTGAACTTGAACTAGGTTCGGTGGAAGTGCTAGTCGATAGGCCATTTCTCCTTTACAATCAGGGATTTCATAGGGGCCAATGTACCTAGGGTTGAGCTTCCCTTTCTTCCCAAACCGCATGACTATCTTCCATGGAGAAATTCAAAGGAAGACTTTGTCACCAACACCAAACTCCAAGTCCCTTCGATGGTTGTCAGCATAGCTCTTCTGCCGACTCTGAGGATCCTTTATGTATTGTTGGATGGCATGAACCTGTTCTGTCATCTCTTGCAAAAGATCAGGCCCAAGAATCTTTCTCTCACCAGTTTCATCCCAACAAGTAGGAGTTCTACATTGCTTTCCATACAGATCTTCATAGTATTCCATTTGAATACTTGAATAGAAGCTATTGTTATAGGAGAACTCAACTAATGGGAGCTGTTGATCCCATCCACCATTAAATTTCATTGAGCATAATCTCAGCATGTCTTTGAGTGTCTGAATAGTCTTTTAGATTGGCCATTATTTTGAGGATGATAGGCTGTACTAAAATTCAATTCAGTATTCAGAGCATGTTGAAGACATCTCCAGAATTTTGATGTGAATCTTGGATCATGATCAGACACGATGGATAGTGGTACCCCATGTAGCCTTACCACATCCTTTATGTATATCTTGGCAAGTTGATCCAGAGATAAATCTTCCCAAATAGAGATAAATTGAGCGGTCTTGGTGAGATGGTCCACAATAACCCATATCACATTGTTTCCTTTATATGTTTTCGGGAGACTAGTTACAAAGTCTATAGTGATATTATCCCACTTCCATACTGGTATGGGTAGCGGTTGTAATACCCCCTTAGGAAGTTGTCATTCTGCCTTTACTTGTTGACACAACAGGAACCTTGTAGTGTAATCAGCAGTCTCCCTCTTCATATTATCCCACCAATAATGATCACGAATGTATCTATACATTTTAGTGCTTCACAGATGTATAGAGAAAGTAGAGCTATGAGCATCATCCAACAGATCTTTCTTTATCTTCGGAATAGATGGAACACGTAGTCTTGTACGAAATTTCAATACACCTTCTTGATCAATATTGAAATCAGGGAACGTCCCATCCTTTATAGCATAAAACTTCTCCTGCAGCAAAGGATCTTCTTTTTTAGCATTCTTGATCTTCTCTAGTAATGAAGGTTGAGAAATCATTTGGGATAGGGTTGATGGTGTCCCTTCCCTTACAATTAACATGTCCAGTTATACTATATCTTTAATCAAGGGATCTCCAAGGATCCTCATTGTTGCCAGAACAACAGGGTCTTTCATAATTAATACATCTGTGACATTGTTTGCTCTTCTACGGTGTTAATGAATTGAAAAACCATAGTCTTTAATAAGCTCCAACCATCTCCTTTGTCTCATGTTAAATTATTTCTGTGTGAAAATATACATTAAAATTTGGTGGTTAGTGTATATATCACATTTATCACCATAAAGATAGTGCCTCTATATATTTAGAGAAAAAACAACCACCGCTAGATCTAGGTCATGCGTAGGATAATTCTGCTCATGAATCTTCAATTGTCGAGATTCATAATCAATTACCTTGTCATTTTGCAAGAGGACGCACCCAATCCCTTTCAGAGATGCATTGCTAAAAATAACGAATCCTTCTCCGATAGAGGGTAGTGTTAACACAGGTTCAGTAACCAATCTCTTCATCAGTTCTTGGAATCCTTCCTCACATTCCTTTGTCCATATGAACTTAACCCCTTTTTGAGTCAACTTGGTTAGTCGATTAGAAAGCTATGAAAAGTTTTTCACAAACCTCCGATAATATCCTGCTAAACCAAGGAAACTACGAATCTCAGTTATTGTTGTGGGATGAGGCCAATCCTCCACAACCATTGTCTTTTCAGGGTCAACTGAGATTCCTTCATTGGTTACAATGTGCCCCAAGAAAGCCACTTGTTGTAACAAAAACTCACACTTGCTGAACTTTCCAAAGAGCCTCTCCTTCCGTAAAGTTTTCAAAATAACCCTCATATGATCTTCATGCTCCTCATGAATTTTTGAATATATTAAAATATCATCAATAAAAACTACCACAAAGTTATCAAGGTAGTCCTAAAAAACTCTATTCATCAAATCCATGAAAATAGAGGGAGCATTAGTCAAGCAGAAGAGAATAACAATAAACTTATAATGCCCATATCTTGATCGGAAGACAGTCTTTGGAATATCTTCCTTCTTCACCCTCAGTTGATGATAACCAGATCAATGGTCAATCTTGGGGAAGAATTGAGCCCCACGATGTTGGTCAAATAAATCATCAATTCTTGGATGAGGGTATCTTTTCTTCACTATGATCCTGTTCAGTTATCTATAATTAATGCATAGTCACATTGATCCATCCTTCTTCTTCACAAAGAGAATTGGTGCTGCCCAAGGAGACACACTCGGTTGGATAAACCCCTTCTCTAACAAGTCTTGGATTTGTTTCTTTAACCCTTCTAGCTCCACATTTTCAATTATATACGGGGTCGTTGATATCGGTTGAGATCCAGGTATGAGTTCAATGGAGAACTCTACCTCTCTTTCTGGGGGAGGTCCTGGTAACTCCTCAGTAAATACATCCATGTATTCTTGAAAAATAGAAACATCTTCTATTTATATAACCCCTTTTCCTTCATCATCATCACCGATTAACTCCATAAAGATAGCTATATGAGGTGCTTCTAGATAGGGATCAGTTAGAGATATCTCTTCTTGGAAACTAATTTTAGGTCGTTGATTAAAGACTACTGTGATTTCCTTACTTCTGCATTTGATCTTAGCATTATACTTTGAGAGCCAGTCCATCCCTAGTATAACGTCGAATTCCAACATGGGAATGACTAATAGATTTGATATAAGATTGTGCTCACTAAAGTTAACACTAGAGTCTCAAAACACTGTTGATGCATGGATAATCCCACTTGGAGTCTTGACTGACAACTCTACCTCAAGAAGTTTGGGGATTGATTCTATATTCTTTGCAAACTTCGAGGAAAAAAAGGAATGCGTAGAACCAGAATCAAACAAAGTAGTTACTAGTTTTGAGAGGACAACAAGAGTACCTGCTACCACATAATTTGGAGCTTCACCTTCAGTTTTTGAGATAGCAAAAGCATGACCTTGCTCCCCTGGCCTTTGCTGAGGTTGGTGGTGATTCCCCTCCACTGCCCTTGGATTTGGATAGTGATTAGCAAAGTGCCCAAGCTGTCCACACTTGAAGCAATGGACTTCGGGTAGGGCCAGAACCATATTTCCTCTATCGTTAGTGTTGGGGAGTTGAGGCTTCACCTCACTACGACAATTTCGAGCAATATGGCCTCCTCTTCCACACTTGTAGCACTTTCCACTTCTGATCAAGCAGTGCCCCATATGATTCTTCCCAAATTTATTTCATGTGGTAAGTTTCATTTTCTTTCCACCTGTTCCCTAATCAAAAGCCTTCCCTAAACTTGGATCCAACAATATTTTCTTGTCATTTGATTTATGAGACCACTGTGTCTCACCAAACTCTATCTCGACTTTCATTGCACTTCGCACGATCTCCTCATAGCTATCGTAGTCCTGATTGGCTAAATTCTTCCGTAGATGAGGTCTCAATCCACCGAAAAATCTATCAACCCTCCCACTTGGATCCATGACAAAGATAGAGGTATATCATGAATGTCGGGGGAAGTTCATCTCATAGCTTCTGACATATTCATTATCCTTCTTCTTTAGCTCGAGAAACTCTTTATCCATTCTCATTCTCGTGGAATGAGGGAAATACTTATTTAAAGAATATTCCCCGGAACTCTTCCCACTCCATAGATTCCATCTCTCCTCTAGGCTTAGTGTTTTTGACCAGTGACCACCACTGATCAGCTTATCCCTCTAGGAGGTAAACAACAATGGTGACTTTTTCTTGTTCTGAACAAAGGAGTACATAAAAGATCTTTTCAATGGAGCTTATCCATTATTACGCATCCAATGGGTCAGTAGATACACTAAATGTTGGTGGTCGTTGACACATGAAGGACTCAATAGAGTATTGTTACCTTCGTGGTGAGATCGGCCTCTCAGCTTGATTCAATTTATTACTCATAACTTCAGTCAGTTGGTTCATCATTCGCATGAATGTTTCCATTCTGGCATCCATCGGAGGGCCGTCAGCACATGGTGCATTGCCGTCACCATATGCACGGTTCCTCCTATTGACCTCCATTTTCTAAAAGAATAAAACCTTAGTGAGAAAATTATATCATTTATGAACCTTTTAACTAAGACTTCATGCTTAGAAAAATACATTTCTCTATAATTCCTTCATAATGATTCATAAAAAGCTTGTGATTAACCAAACATATCCCCCGGGAGTGTCGTAACCAAGAGTGTAGCGAGGCCCGTTATCGTGCACCAGTTCCTGTTCGAGTCTAGCTCAAAGCGGTGTTTTCGGGTTTTACCCCTATGTACATTTGTGCCACAGCCGCCTCTACTTGCTCGTATCCAGACGATAAACCACTTACTCAATACTTATCAAAATACTAGGAAGTTTTCTTATATTTAAAATTTTCTATAGGGTTATTCCTAATGATTGTATATCCTAATTTCCACAAATAACTAAACCATCTTTTGATACCAACAATGGCATCCCGCCTTTTTATAACATAAACATTCATTACATTACACAAAACTAAGGATCTTTAAGGTTTAGTGTCTTGGAAACCAGAAACATAATACCTAAAAACAACATAAATCATTCTTCTTAAACACTTGAAAGGCTTATCCTTAAGTTCATCTTAGGTTCATTACTGAATCTCATAACCTAGGGACATACATCAAAAGAAAGGGTGAGCAGAAGGCCCAGTAAGGGAAATAAGAGAAACATTTTACATGTGAACTTGAGATACTTCAATAAGGTCATGAAAAGAACTTTAAGGCATGAGAAAGAAATCATGAGGCATATCATTATAAAAATAAAGTTTTTCATAACATGAATATGTAGCTACAACATTTAACATAGACGATCATTTCCGTTTCACCAAGGTCCATCCCCAAGGTGTCATTAAAATTTCCAAGGTTATTCACCAAGGCGTCGTTAAAAATGGTCATCTCCAGAGATTAAGTCTTTACCCAATGCATTGGAGCGCTATCAGGGTGCACCCATAAATTTGTATTTATCATCATGTGAGCCACATATATCATCATCAATCATTTCATAAACAACCCATATAGCCTAAAAGAAATGGGTTACATTTCATAATCATAATGTTTTAAAAACTGCTTTAAAGATATGATCTTTATGTCACTTTAAACCCACAGAAAGGGAAAGAGGGTCTCATGTATGTAAATACCAGAATTTAAAATTGAACAAATTGGTATATATATGAATACCCCTATAGAAGAGATGGTTTTGAGTATTCAATTAATAAAATAAAATAACTTTAGAAACAGAGAGAGACATTTTGAGACGGAAATTCTGCTGCATAACTGCTATGTTTCGGGATTTTAGAAAACATTGAAAAGAGAGGGGGAATGGGTCAAACATTCATAAATGACCCATAAAACAGTAGAGGGATAGAATATGAAGTATATATGAACATGTTAATGAAATTCGAATTACGTACCATTTTAAATGAAAAACATGGAAGGAAGACAAAATTTATATTTCTCTTTTGAAAATTTGACAGCCTAACAGCTTCACTTAAACTTCAACCAAAATGAATTGACATGATAAAATAGGGTCTCTCATCATATAAACATAAAAGTTCAGTATGATAGATATGGAGATCATACCCCAAGATAATAAAAAGTAACTTGAAAGACTTGACATGAAAGTAGAACTTTGAAAAATGAGAACGGTGAAATAATCCCTTAAAAATTCGGCAGCCTAACGGCGCCACTTAAACATTCTTAAAATGAATTGATGAGAGAAACACGGGGTCTCTCGTAATATGAACATGAAAATGGAATTAAGATGAATATAAAAGAACATCCTCCAACATAAGAACATGGAGCATAAAAGAAATTACATAAAAGAGATTACTTGAAAATAAAAAGAGAGGTTGGATCCCTTACCTTAAACATAACTCTTAAAACTCAAAGGTTGGGACCTTGAGAGGCTTGAGGGCACCTTGGGAGGACTACTTGGGAGGTAAGGAGACCAGAAATTCATTGAGAATGATTTTTGGAGTTGAATGGATGAGATAATGGCTTGGTATTTATAGGAAAAGTGAGGTGATACTTTAATAATTTCAGGGGACACCTCACAAGTGGTTTTCTCAAAACCATGGGCTTTCCCATGGTATTTCCCATGAAGTTAGGCCACATGGGGCCCCCAATACAATAATTAATCACCTTTAGTCGTCCAACCCTTAAAATATCTAATGAAATCATCATGACACAGTGATGATGTCATTTAACATACCAAAACCCTAAATCTACATTTTTACTATTCAATGAAATTCATCTTTCTCAGAAAAATCCCAAAATTTCACCTTAACCAAATATCGATGATCTGATTACAAATATGAACTCCATTTTATAAAAATAATTTTCTAAATATTTTTAATTTAATTTTTAAATAAATACACTATTAACTGAAAATTCATTTTTTCAGAAAAATCCCCAAAAATTACCATAACATAATACAGATGCTCTGAGTTCAAAAATAAAGTCCATTTTATAAAATATTTTTATAAATATTTCTAATTTAATTTTTTATTAAAAAAACCATTCACCCGAAAAAACTAATACTTGACTAATAATTTATGAAACCATTATTTACCCATTTTATTGAATCACATTACTTAATCTAGGTGTCTAAACAATATTAAAACTTTATTTAAGTGAGATTACTAATCCATTTGGTCACATTACTAATCTTAAGCATAAAATAACTATTCAAAATTTATTATTCATCAAAAATTAATTTGATCTTATTAGACTCCAAATTCCTAACTGAACACTTTGGCAGAAGACCATTTTTTAAAAATCATTACGCATCATTAATTATTTATGGTATACATAAATATTTTAAAATATCCTTTTTTTCAAAATTCATCAATAAAATACATCCTAAAATTTTCCAGACATTTGAAATTTCACAAACTTCACTAAAGGAGGAAATCTCAAACTTCTCCTACATGTGTTTCTGTTCAAGCTTGACACGCTGGAGTTCAGCTTGGGCTTGCTTCAAAGCGAATCCCAAAGATGCCACCTCCTTCCCAAGCTCTAATAAGTGGGCTTCATAAGGTTCGAGTCTACTGGGTGAAGCCACCGACTCCTCTTTCTACATTAACCATTAACATCTCTATTAAATCATTCAGAGTAAGTTGATATACTATTTAAAATGTTTGGGTCGTTACATTGAGCAGAAAGGATCATAGAGTTTTGAAAAAGATGAGAGTTGAAAGGGATCCTATTTTCATGGATCTAGTGAAGATGGATATGGGAATCACCCTGGAAGGTGAAACATCAATTTTTTTTCAAATGGTTGCCAAACAATATTTACTATAAAGGTTAAAGGGTTCTCAAACTGCTGATGAAGATTTTCAAAAAAATATTAAAGCTGTGAATGATGAGAGATTGAGTGACTTTGTGTTTGAAGATGTAATTTTGAAATTTGGGAAGAGACTTTGTGTTCCTGATATGCCTGATCTAAAAAGGGAATTGTTGGACGATGCTCATATTTCCCATTTTTCTATACACCTTGAGAGCACCAAGATGTATAAATATTCCAAGGAACATTTTTTATGGGACAACATGAAGAGGGAAATTACTGATTTTGTGTCAAGATGTATGGTTTTTCAACAAGTCAAAACTGGAAGGCAACAGCCTAGAGGAGTCATGCAACCTCTTCCCATAGCAGATTGGAAATGTGATAATATTATGATGGAATTTGTCATGGGACTACCAAAAACTCCTAGAATGAATGATGAAATATGGGTCATTGTTGATCGTCTTACCAAGTGAGCACATTTTCTTGCTATAATGGAGGATTTACAACTTGAACTTCTAGAAAGACTATATATTATTGAAGTTGTGAGACTTCATGGAGTACCCCTATTGATTGTTTCTGATCATGATCAACGTTTTACATCAAGATTCAAGAAAATTATTCAGAAATCCATGGATACTGAACGTGGTTTGAGCACTTCTTACCACCCCCAAACTGATAGACAATCAGAATGAACTATTCACACCTTAGAAGACATGTTGAGATCTTGCTCACTTGACTTTCAGGGTATGTGGGATCAATATTTACCTTTGGTAAAATTTCCCTATAATAGTAGCTTCTATTCAAGTATTCGGATGGCACCATATGAAGCGTTATACAAAAAGAGATGCCCCACACCAACCTGTTGGGATGATGTTGGTGAAAGAAAACTCATAGACCCAGAACTGGTAGTGGAAACGATGGAAAAGGTGAAGGTAATCCAAAACCACATCAAAGCAGCTCAAAGTAGGCAGAGGAGCTATGCTGATAACTGAAGGAAGGATTTTGAATTTCAGGTAGGAGATCATGTTTTCTTGAAGGTCTCCCCATGGAAGGGTGTTATACGTTTCATTAATAAGGTAAAATTGAGTACTATGTACATCAGACCTTTAAAATCATAGAACGAATTGGGGTTGTAGCTTATTATTTTTCAATGCCGCCAAATCTCTCCAAAGTTCATGATGTGTTCCACGTATCACTATTGAGAAAATACATTCCTGGCCCAATGCATGTACTCACCTATGAGGAATTAGAACTGGAACCTGATCTTTCTTATTGCGAAGAGCCTATCAACGTTCTTGATACAAGAGAACAAGTGCTGAGAAACCGGATGACTCGTCTGGTAAAAGTTATATGGAGAAACCGTAAGATGGAAGAGGCAACATGGGAACCCGAGAAACTTATGATGAAGAACCACTTGAGTTTTTTCATGCGGTAGTATTCTAGAAATTTTGAGGACGAAATTATTTGAAGGAAGGGAGAATGTAACACCACAAGCTTCCACAATACGTTTCCCGTTGAATAAAACAATATAATGTGTTGTACGCAACTTCGATTTCTAACACACCACAACTAATCAAACTAGCCGTTACAAATAGTAATACCCACCTTTTCAAATTTTATAAATTTGATTTTTCAAATTGGACTTCATTTTTGGATTTGGAATATTGAAATTAGCCTAGGGTGAATTTTTGGTATTTTTCTGAAAACTTTCAATTTTTGATTAATAGTGAAAAACACTGAGTTATTAGTTAAAACCGACTTTTTATTTAAATAGTTATTTATTTTTTTAAAATTTATTTTAGTTCAAAAAAGATACATAATACCTATATATGTTCAATTTAATTAATTTAATACAATTTATATTAATTTTATATATATAAAAATTTTATTGAACTATTAACCGTATTTTACCCACCTCCTAGGAGAATTTGAAAATACATATAAAACATAATTTTGCTGCTTTTGTGAATTTAATTTCAAAAATATAAGATACACAGTTGATATCAGTAAGTAAAATTTTGTTCAATGAGATGAAAATATTTTTTGGTGAATAGTAACTTTTTACTTTTATTTACCACGGTTCAAAGTAAATAGGGTAACTAAGGGTAAAAATGATATTATTATTAGCCTAACACATGTCCTAATTCTATTGGATAAGTATAATTTGACCAAAAAGAACCTTAAGAATAAAATATGAACCTCTTTGGTCCACATGGATTAGATTAGGACATTTATTATTATTTAATTCAAATAAGAGTTAAAAGAGTTAAAATCAAAGTTTAATAACTAAAACATTTTTAATATAGGGTTATATATAAGATAAATTAGATTATAAATATTAATTGGAAAGATAAAACGATTTCCTATATAATGGTATTTTATTTATACTTTTTAAAAATTATATAATGTAATTTATTTATGACACAATGGTGATGCAGTAATTACTTAATTAATGAAAGATTAAAATAATTGATATTATAAATATCCAAATAAATTTAATTTGACACTTTTTATGAATTAAACTAATTTTATTGGTTAATATGACATATTAGGGTTGGTTAGAATAATTTTTTTCTAAGTAATAATGCTGTTATGAATTTAGAAAAAACAAAATACCAAATAGTGTCAAAATTGACATAAAAGAGTTTTTAAAAGAAATATTTTATTATTAATTGATAATCTATTCCTAAAAATCTACGGTTCGGCCAAAATACTTATATAATTATATTTGTATCATTAAATAATCACTTGAGGTTCTCTTGGAAGTATATATTAAATTTATTAACCATATATTATAAAAATACAAAGAGACATGGTAAATGTCAAACTATTTAACTAAGAGATAAATCTAAAAGATAAAGTTAATATAGTGACCCAAACCTGTATAAAACCTATTAGTTGAGTGGTTTTCGACCCATAACCACCTTAACCTGTAAAAATCCATTTTGGAGCTATTAGAAACCGAAAATTATTTTATTATAAAATAATATTACTAGATTTTCCTAAGGTTCCCTTCACCACTCTTATAAAAGGGCACTCCCCCTTCTCTCTAATTCACATCTTAAAAGTCATTTGGATAGGCCAAAACCTTCCCAAATATCCTCTGAACTTCCCTCACTTAATCCTAGAGTCCTTCCTCAAGTCATAAAGACAACATAATGAGCCCTTTTGATCAAATCAAAAGAAAGAACCTGAAGAAGAGGTAATAATTTCACCACCCTCTTTCGAGTTCTTTTCTTCTTCCACTTCTTCTTTCTTTGTTATTTACATTGTAAAATAAAAAATATAGTATCTTATATATACTGTGATGTTATTATAAATATGTTACAACCATATTCATTATTCTATCCATCCTCAGAATGACATGTCACCAGATGTGCATACCTATGGATTACCGTCTCCACATCGTGGTGTAATTGTTATTCAATACATTATTATTTGAATGGTTATAATAATGATGTGTAATTCATGTAAATAATAATTATAACATGATAATGATTATGTATATATGATATACCATACAATTATATATTATTTTAATACCAAAATAATGATATTGTCACTCGTGCGTACGTACGGATTACCGTCTCCATGAATGCGATGATATTCATTCCCCATCGTATCCATTGAAGACTAATTTTCATTAGATGATTAAAAATAATGTTTAAATACATGATATCATTCTGGATACGAATAATATACATCCCATCAATAACAAATATGAATCTCATAACAAAGAATATAAAGGAAAACGAATCCGTTAACACCCGAAATGACGATAATACTAAGATATTATGAACAAAACACTATTAAAAGATCATAAATAATATCATATTAATGAATATGATTCTTGTATAATTTAATAACAATAATTCCACCATTATACAGTAGGTTAAACTACCTTCCACCAATTAAAAGTATAAGGTAATTGTTTATTTCACAATCATTTCATTATCCAAGGTTATTTATACGTAATTATCTACTGGGACCTCTTTATCATCCACATCCATGTTTCATAAAAATGTAATTCAAAACATTATTAAAACTTTATATAATATGGGTTAAATTAATTTATACCCTTGTTTGACTTTTTATAAAAATTTTATAAAGGAATATTTCTATCGTTTTCCAAACAAGGTCCTTTTTAACCTTTTCGACAAAATTAAGGTAATAATGTCTTTTTTTAACTTATACGGTAGGTGCGACTATTTTACACCATTATAAAATCATCCAAGCTTCCATTACAATATTATAAGAATATTTTGAAATTAAATTTTCTCTTTTATAATTATTTTACTTTTAAATGATTTCAAAAAAAGATATATTTCTCTCAAATAGTTTTGATTTCATCGTTGTCAACATCCTTTGAGGGATTTTAAGCTTATTTGAAGTTAATTTATTATGATACAAAACATCCATATTGTATTGAAGGTTTTGTGATATGTTTGACTGTGGATGTGTTATTTTTATACCATTCATGGTTTATGGAGAAATTATTGACATTTAGTATGCTAATTTTAATACGAATGTTTATGTTATGTTTAAAGCTGTTCATATGAGGAATGCATTGGACATAGTAAGTGATAGGTGGAGCCCACTATAGCTCCTCGATGCTTCGATAGGTCTCATGAGACAAACTAGAGTTTTGGAACAAGGCCTTGACAAAATCCTATTTTTAGTCTTGGCTCAAGTCCTTGACTATGTGGTTATGATAGTCTGGCATTATGCATTCCATCATCATGAAAGTGGTTATTGATATTTCATGTGATTATTCGGCTAGTAGAATATCAATGTGAATAAGTAAATGGCCTTATTTAATTTTATTTGTTCCATATTATGCTGAAGTTAAATTTTCAATTTCTTTTTGTTGTATTTATACATTTCCTTAAATGTTTATGCTTATTTATGAACGTTTCTGCTATATTGTTATCCTTACTGAGCATCTGAGCTCACCCCTTTCTATGTTTTATTTTTCCCAGGATGTGAAGAAGTATTTTATGACTGACCGACAGGGATAGTCTGAGGGGATTTGTGTGTGGACTATGGAGACTATTTTATTGTAGTTTTTCACTTTATCATGTAATGTAAGACTTATGAATGTATCTAGTGTTTATAAGGATATTAAACTAATCGGTCTTTCGAGACATGTTCTTTTGTGATCATGCCAATGTTATATAATAATGCACCGACTCTGGGTAACTGGGGTCGGGGCATTACATAAGAACAAGTTAGAGACCCTGCGGCTATGCCATGGTAGCCGCGTGACCTTCCCAGTATTCAAAATAAATTATAAATTTTAAAGATTAATGAGATTAAGTTAAAGGAATGTAAAAAATAAATAAGAAAAGTATAATAAAATCTAAAAGTGGTTGATTAATAATAATAATAATATTAATATTATTAATTATATTGGGATTATTATTATTATTATTATTTCTATTAATAAATATAGTATTATAATTATTAATTTCGAGAGTTATGATGGGTTTTAGGCTGGTGCACGAGAACTGCACGGTTAGAAGAGAACTTACGGTCAACCCAGGTGATGTACGAAAGCTTCTGAAGTGGGTGAAAGCTGCCGCACAATTTGCGCACAGTCACTTGTGCTACGTGAGGATCATGTGGGTGCCCAGTCATCAAATAAATGAAATAAATAAAACAAAGATGTGATGAGAAAAAATTTAGAGTAAAGAAACATACACATTTTAACCATAATAAATATATTATTATTTTATATTAATTATTTTATTAAACATATTATTATAATTATTATCAATACTGTTATTATAATTGGTAATATTTTTATTAACATTTTCTTTATTATTATTATTATTATTATGGTTATATTATTCTTAATATTTTTATTATTGTAGCTATTATTATTGTTGTAGACAATTATTTTGTATTATAATTATTTACAATTAAGTTATTATCATTGTTAGTGTTTTATTATGTTAATTTTTGTTATTCTTTAGTATGATTAGGCTTTCAACGCAGCCCCCTTCCTCTTCCTCTATTATGTGACCCAACCCCCCTAAGCACACATTCTCTCTCTACCCACCTCCCTCGGCACAAGAACCATCTTTGGTCGATTTCTCTCCTTTGTCGGTGGCCCTCTCTAAAGCACCACCATAGTCGGCATCTCCCTAATTAGGCACACCCCGCCTACTGCACACACCACCTTCTACAAGTGTGGCCTATGCTTCCACCTTCCCTCTCAAGCAGATTTATCAAGCACCTCCCTTCCATCATGTGACCTTCACCTCTAGACCACCATCAACCAAGTAGCACACCTCCCCAGTGCACCCTCCTCTCTGGTAGCACACATCGTTGACACCTCCTCCCCCTTCCAGTAAGAATTCTCCTACATTTCCCCCTCTATCTAGCGTAGACCCCTTTCCTGACGCACACCGGGTTTTTTTTTATATAAATGGGTTTTTTAAAATTTTTATTATAAAATGGTAGGTTCACAGATATTTATAAAAATGGGTTTCAAGATGTGTGAACCCCATTCACGCATCTGAGGCATGGAGAGATGCGTGAACAAGGTTCATGCATCCTACGCGGCTGGGATAAAGGATGTGTGAAGCCCGTTAACATATCTACCCTCACTAGGAAGTTTGAATGGGGTTGACGCATCCTTTGTAAACTTTAAGAAGGATGTGTGAACCCCAATCATGCATCTTAGAAAAAGTATTATTTTTTTGTATTTTAAAAAAATTATTTTTTGTTTTGTTTTGTTTATATATATATATATATATAATTTAGTAGAATTTATCTCAAATTTAATATCCAGCAGTATTGCCATTACAGTAGTCTGGATTCTGATAGACACCCTCACCCATGGCTCTCTTTTACAAGAGGGCTAGCCCAGGAAATTCTTCTATATTTTCGATGTGGGATTCATGTTCTCTCTTTCATGCGTAGAATATTCTTCATTTCCGATGTGGGATTCAGTTTCAAGTACGTGACTTTGAAAGACTATAAAATACAAAATATAAGACCAATATAAATGAATATTAAAACTTGGATTAAACATATAAGAAATTGTTGAAAATAAAAAGAATTTTGTAAAAAATATTGATGAATAATAATTTATAAGCTTTCAAAGATACCAACTTGAAACATAAAAATATTTCAAATACATGTCTTTAAAAGACTATAAAACAAAAACTATAAGACCAATATGAATGAAACTTAAAAAATGAATTAAACATATAAGAAATTGTTGAAAATAAAAATAATTTCATAAAAAATGTTGTTGAAAAATAATTTATAAGCTTTCAAAACCCCCAAGTTGAAACTTAAAAATAATCCAAGTACGTGGCTTGGAAAACCAATAAAATAAAAACTATAAGACCAATATAAATGAAAATTAAAAAAAGGATTAATAATATAATAAATAGTTAATGTTTAATTAGTTAATTATTAATATAATTATTAATTAGTAAATAATTAGTGAATTAGTAATATCATTATTAATTATATAATAATTAATTAGTTAATTTGAAATATAATTATTAATTATATAATTATTAATTAGTTAATTAATAATATAATTATTAATTATACAATAATTAAGTATTTAGTAAGTAATATAATTATTAATTATATAATAATTCATTAGTTAATTAGTAAATTAGTAATATAATAAATAATTATAATTATTCGTTACAATTATTTGTTATTAATTATTAGTAATTAATTATATAATAATTAATTAGTTAATTAGTAATATTATAATTTTTTAGTTAATTAGTAATATAATTAGTATTTATATAATATTTAACAAATTAATTATTATATAATTAATTTTTAATAACTAGTAATTATATTTGTAATTAACTAATTAATTATTATATAATTAATAATTAATAATTATAATTAATAATTATATTAGATATTATAATTCATAATTATAGTACTAATTATAATTAATAATTACATTACTAATTAACTAATCCATTATTATATAATTAATAATTATATTACAAATTAACCAATTAATTATTATATAATTAACAATTTACAATTAAAAATTAAAAATTATAATGAATAATTATAATGAATAATTATATTAATAATTAACTAATTAATTATTATATAATTAATAATTAAAAATTATAATTAGGAATTATATTACTAATTAACTAATTAATTAGTATATAATTAATAATTAATAATTACAATTAATAATTATAATTAATAATTAAATTATTAATTAATTATTGTATAATTAATACTTATATTACTAATTAACTAATTAATTATTATATAAATAATAATTAATAATTAATAACTAATAATTATAATGAATAATTATAATAAATAATTATAATTACTAATTATATTACAATATATTTATTTATTTATACTAAATTAATAATTATATTACAAAATAACTAATAAATTATTATATAATAAATAATTAACAGTTATAATTAATAATTATATTAAAAATTAAATAATTAATTATTAAATAATTAATAATTAATAATTTATAATTAATAATTATAATGAATAATTATAATTAATAGTTATATTACTAATTAACTAATTAATTATCAATTAATAATTATATTACTAATTAACTAATTAATTATTATATAATTATATTACTTATTAACAAATTAATTATTGTATATTAGTAAATCATAATTAATAACTAATAATTATATTTATATTTATTATTAACTAATTAATAATTATATTACTAATTAACTAATTAATCATTATCTATTTCTTATATATTTAATCCATGTTTTAATTTTAATTTATATTGGTCTTATAGTTTTTATTTTATAGGTTTTCTAAGCCATATACTAGAAATGTTTTTAAGTTTCAAGTTGGTGGTTTTGAAAGCTTATAAATTATTTTTCAACCACATTTTTATGAAATTTTCATTATTTTCAACTATTTCTTATATATTTAATCCATATTTTATGTTTCATTCATATTTGTCTTATAGTTTTTATTTTACAGTATTTCAAAGGCACGTATTTGAAACTTTTTTTAAGTTTCATGTTGATGGCTTTGAAAGCTTATAAATTATTATTTATCAACATTTTTTACGAAATTCTTTTTATTTTCAAATATTTCTTATATGTATAATCCATGTTTTAAGATTCATTTATATTGGTCTTATAGTTTGTATTTGATAGTCTTTCAATGTGATGTACTTGAAACAGAATCCCACATTGGAAATGTAGAATGTTCTGTACAAGAAAGAGAGAAGTTGAGTCCCACATCGAAAATGCAGAACAATTTCCAGGGTTAGCCCTCCAATAAAAGAGAGAATTGGGTGAGGGTGTCTATTAGAATCCAGACTGCTGTAATGACAGAACTGCTGGATATTAAATAGCAGATAAATTCTACTAAATTTTTTTATTTATATATATATATAAACAAAAACAAAACAAAACAAAAAACAAAATAAAAATTTTAAAAAAACAAAAAAATAAAGATTCCTGTAGGATGCGTGAATGGGGTTCACACATCCTTCATAAAGTTTACAAAGGATGTGTGAACCCTGTTCACGATTCCTGGTGAGGGAAGATGCGTGAACTGGCTTCACGCATCTTTTATCCCGATTGTGTAGGATGTGTGAACCCCATTCACACATCTCTCCGGGCCTAAGATGTGTGAATGTGGTTCATGCATCTTGAGACCCATTTTTAAAAATATTTAAAACCCTATCTCTTTTCCTTAAAAAACATTTCTAAACCACATATATATATAATAACTTGGCTCACACCCCTACTGTTCAGTATGACCTCCTCTAGTAAGAGTCCCCTTCCAACCCCCCTTTGTCTGTTGAACCTCTTGCCGATGACCTCCTCCAGCCAGAAACCCCATTCCAGCCCTCCTCCATCCAGTGAACCCCTTGTCGTTGCGATCGGTCCTTTTGGTGAGCTCCATCCTTTCCAGCACGACTAGTTATCCCCCTTAAGGTGTGCATATCGGCTCTCAGAACCCCCTTCAAGTGGGTTTTGGTATTCACCATCCATGGTGAGGGTTTCAAGCCATGTCGGGTTGTCGCCGCCAGGCGAGGTGAGGAGATTCTTCCCATAACATTGTTTCATGCACTCTAATTTATATTTTGTTTATTTTGTGTCTTTATCATTTATGTTGTTGTATGTTGGACTTCATCATGTGTTTTTAGGTGGTCACCGATATGTCTGTCAAGTTTCCCGGTTGTCCTGATTCGTCGTTGTGGTAGGAACCTATACACAATGTCTTAAAATTTCATATTTCATGGACTTCTTTACTTTAGTACCCATTTTAATTTATAAATGTTGGTATGTGATACTTGGTTTAAATTTCATAGTGTGAAAATTCTGTTTTATTCATTATTTTGTGATAATTAGAATTGTTTTCGTCAATAGTGCACTCAACGTGTTTGTGAAAAGGCATGGTTGGATCTTGCATATGGGTTACAATTATTATAATCATGTTTTTATTTTTATAAATGTATTTTTGATGCTAAAAATGATTGTTGGTGTTTTCCAAATGGGGGTTTTCAAATTAAGTACTTGATGGGATGCCTTTTGGCATTGTAAAAAATGTTTCAGAATTAATATGGTTGTTTTCATTTGTTAAATTGGATTTAAAAGGTGTTTTGTGTTCTGAAAAATGGTTGTTCATGGTTATTTTTTGTGAAAATTATTATTTGGTGAAAATTATGTGATGCCTGATTGGCACATTTAAGTGTTTTATTTTAGAAAACCCTTACAAGAGAAATTCTCTTGCCTTATGATGGATAAAGTGGTGGGAATGTCCTCCGTTTATGACTCCACTTGGGTAATAATTATTTTAGGAAATGGGATGATCCATGAGGTAGTCGGGGTGGTGCAGGTTGTGTGAATGTGTGATGACATATGTGTGACTTGTTTCCTGCATATTTTTTAGCACACCCCCTTACGAACATAGAATGGGAACCAAGCATAGCAATGAAGAATTCTGAGAATGTTTGTTTCACTAGTCTAGGTCATTTTACTAGCTAGTATCCCATAGAATTCAAATAATTGAGTTTATTTTTATGGTATCAGGCCCCTCGCCCATGTCTTCATATGGTTCCATTTGGATGCTCTATTAGACAGAAGTGCTAGTCGATAGGCCACAACCCCGACACGATCAAGAATATCGAAGGGGCCGATGTACCTTGGACTTAACTTCCCTTTCTTTCCAAACCTCATGAACTTCTTCCATGGAGATATGTGTAGAAAAACCATGTCTCAAACTTTTAACTCAAGGTCATATTGATGATTATCTGCATAACTCTTTTGTCGACTCTCGGCTGCCTTGATATGCTGCTGAATAGTTTTCACCTTCTCCACCATTTCCTTGACCATTTCTGGTCCAAGCAGCTTACGTTCACCGACCTCATCCCAACATGCTGATATTCTGCACCTTTTCCCATACAGGGCTTCATATGGTGTCATTTGGATGCTCGAGTGGAAACTCTTATTATAAGAGAAATCAACCAAAGGAAGATGTTGATTCCATCCTCCTTTAAAGTCCATTGAGAATGCTCTCAACATATCCTCAAGTATTTAGAAAGTCCACTCGGATTGGCCATCATTTTGAGGATTATAGGCCATACTAAAGTTAAGTTTAATATTCAGAGCATATTGAAGACTCTTCCAAAACATAGAGGTGAATCTTGGATCTCGGTTAGAAACATTAGTTAGTGGTACTCCATGCAACCTTACCACTTCCCTGATATATATCTGTGCCAGTTGATCCAATGAGAAATCCTCCTGAATGTCAATTAAGTGTGTAGTCTTTGTAAGACGATCCACAATAACCCATATTGCATTGTTGCCTTTAGATGTCCTCGGAAGTATAGTGACAAAGTCCATGGTGATGTTTTCCCATTTCCATTCTGGTATGGGCAATGGTTGCATCATCCCCTTAGACTTCTGCCTCTCTGCCTTCACTTCCTAACAGACCAGGCACTTTGATGTATATTCAACAATATCCTTCTTCATATTATCCCACCAAAGGTATTCTTTGAGATCTCGATACATCTTTGTGTTCCCTGGGTGAATAGTGAAATTTTAACTATGTGCATCATCCAAAAGTTCCTTCTTCATCTCCGGACATAATGGAACACATAGCCTTTTCCTAAACCACACAATTCTGTCTTCAATAACATTAAACTCCGAGGATTTCCCTTTTTCAATAGCTCCCACTTTTTATTGAATTCACACATCATCCTTTTGAGCATCCTTTAACCTTTCCAAAAGAGACGGTTGAGCAATAATTTGTGAAAGGATTGATGATGTTCCCTTATCTAAGATTCCCATGTCCATCTTCATCAAGTCTCAGAAGATTGGATCCTTCTCAATTCTCATCATTGATAGAATTGTTGGATCCTTTCTACTTAGGGCATCTTCCACCTTGTTTGCTTTCCCAGGGTGGTAATGGATTGAACAGTCATAATCCTTGATGAGCTCTATCCATCTTCTCTGGTGCATATTAAGCTCTTTCTGTGTGAATAAATATTTAAGACTCTTGTGGTCAGTATATATCTCACATTTCTCTCCATAGAGATAATGCCGCCAGATTTTCAAGGCAAAGATCACCGCCGCCAACTCCAGATCATGCGTTGGATAGTTTCGCTCATGGATTTTCAACTGCCTTGAGGAATATGATATCACTTTATCATTCTGTATCAGCACACATCCTAATCCCTTCTTCGAAGCATCATTGAATAACACAAAAATCTCCCCACTTGTGGGTAAAGTGATCACAGATGAAGTGATAAGCCTCCATTTCAACTCCTTGAAGATTTATTCGCATTCATCACTCCAAGAAAACTTTACTCCCTTTCAAATTAGATTGCTAAGAGGGTTGGAAAATCGTGAAAAATTTCTCACAAATCGTCGATAATATCCAGCTAACCCCAAGAAGCTACGGATATCTGTTACCGATGTTAGCCTCGTCCATCCCTCAATTGCATCTGTTTTGGAGGGATCCAAAGATATACCATTGCTTGTGATGATATGGCCCAAGAATGAGACCTCCTTCAACCAGAACTCACACTTGATGTACTTTTCTTAGAGCTTCTCCTTGCACAAAGTCTCTAGTACAGTTCTTAAATTCTCCTCATGGTCCTTTTTGGTTTTGGAGTATATTAGAATATCATCTATAAAGACTACCACAAAATTTTCTAGGTAATCTTTAAAGACTCTATTCATCAAGTCCATAATGATTTTTGGAGCATTGGTGAGTCTGAAAGGCATTACTATGAATTCATAGTGCCCGTATCTTGTATGAAAAACAGTCTTGGGGACATCTTACTTATTCACCGTTACATGATAATATCCCGACTACAAATCTACCTTGGAGAAGAATTGTGCTCCATGCAGCTGATTGAACAAGTCATAAATTCTTGGGAGAGGATACTTGTTCTTTATCGTGATTTCGTAAAGATCACGATAATCGATGCAAAGCCGCATTGACCCATCCTTCTTCTTGACGAAGAGGACTGGTGCACCCCATGGTGAAGCACTTGGGTGTATAAACCCTTTATCCAGATTCTCCTATAATTGTTTATTTAGCTCTTCAAGCTCTACAACATCCATTATATATGGAGTCTTTGATATAGGTAAAGCCCCGGGTATAAGTTCAATTGATAATTCAACATCCCTTCTAGGAGGAAGACCAGGTAGTTCCTCGGGAAACACTTCAGTGAATTCCATCACAATAGGCATTTCATCAAGGATGGTTTCTTCCTGGGACTCAATCATCTGAGCTAGATACACGTTCTCATAAGGCAGTAATATCCACGCTTGAGATGATGGAGCTAAAGGAGATTCATCTTCCTCCTTACACTTGTAATGAATCAGGGGGCGATTCTCTATATAGAGTGTGATTTCCCTCTCCCGAAAATTAATGTTGGCTCTACATAAGGAAATCCAATCCATGCTAAGAATTGCATCAAATTCAACCAGAGGGAGTATGAAGAGGTTCTCTGGGAAATTAAATCCATAGATTATAATAGGGGGGGACTTATATTCATGGGATGCAATGATTGCACCATTCGTCGTACTCACCGACATCATCACTTACATGATTTGAGGTAGTGCTGGGATTGTTCTACTAAACTTTCGAGATATAATAGAATGCATAGAACCTGAATCAAAAAGTACGTTCGCTATTCTTTAATGAATAACTAGCGTACATGTCACCACTTCATTGTCGGGGTTCACTTCGGCAGAAGTGATGGAAAAGCTCTTCCTTGCTGCTGTGGAGGTCGTTGGTTGTCGCCGAAAACCCTTGGATTAGGGAACTGATTTGAAAAGTTACCCAGTTCTTTGCATTTGTATCATTGAACAACGTGTTGAGGTTCGAACGAAGAATTCCTCTACTCTGTCACAGCCGCGGGTCTTTCTTGCTGACAGTTAACAGCTAGGTTCCCTTCTCTTCCACACCTGAAGCATTTCCTCGTCCCCTTAAGGCAATTTCCAGGGTGCTTCTTTCCAGACTTTTGGAAAGTGGGGTGCTGGATCTTCTTAGCACCGTTGGATTTATCCATCATCCCACCAGAATTGAAGTCTAACTTACGCTTCTTATCCCCATGATACCCCTATGATTCTCCGATCTCCATTTCTACCTTGAGGCCACATCGTACAATTTCTTCATAGCTGTCGAAGTCACGGATCACTAATGCTTTCTGCAGGCTAGGCTTCAGCCCACCAAAGAAGCGGTCAACCTTGCATTAAGGGGTAACGACAAATCCGGAAGCGTATCGTGCAAGCCTTTTGAAGTTTGCCTCCTATGCTCCAACAGATTCATCATCTTTGTTTCTTGAGGGAAAGGAAGTCCCTTTGCATCTTAAGCCGGAGGGTGCGTGGAATCTATTTATTGAAAAACATCTTTGGGAAATCCTTCCATTCCAACGCCTCGATCTCCTCCTCAGGCTTCGTAATTTTGATCAACGTCCACCATGGATCAACTTCACCCTACATAAGATAAGCTTCCAGGAGAACCTTCTCTTGTTCAGAACATTGAAGGATGGAGAAGATATTTTCAATGGAGTTGATCCATTGTTCAACGATTGTTGGATTGGATGATCGACTAAAAGTAGGAGGCCTTTGTCTCATGATGCTCTAGATAATGACTTGTTCTTTCTTAGTGGGGTTTGGAAGTTCCTCTTGACCTGTGATTCTATTCAATTATTGAGTTAGCTGAGAGAGAAGCATGACAAAGTCCGCGATTCCCGCTCCCATTGGATTGGGCATCTCATTAGAACATTCATCGAACTGATATTCACATCGGTTGTTATCCCGAGTCCTCCTATTACCGACCATTGGCTGGAATAAAAGGAATGTTAGGGGTAACACATAAAGGGTAATCCAAAGATAAAAGTTGATTACTTATAAATAAACTTTCATTTCCATAACTCATGAGTCTATAGGCTTCAATATAGGCTTTTCATGATCTACTTTCTAACATATATTCTTAGGGGCAATTTTTAATTCCCTTAATAAGGGTTCATACTAAGCTTTTGGATTTACCAAATCATATCCCCTGGGAGTGTCGTAACCAAGAGTGCAGCAAGGCCCGTTTTCATGCACCTGTTCCCGTTTGAGTCTAGCTCAAAGCGGTGTTTTCGGGTTTTACGCCTAGGATACATTTGTGCCAAAGCCGCCTCTACCTGCTCGTATCCAGACAGGGATGTATTTGCTTGATAACTCACTTACTCAATACTAACCAAAACATAGGGACGTTTTTATTGTAATTAGTCTTATTTCTAAGGCTTTACTATGTATTTCTAATCCTATTCACAAAAATAACCAAACCTATCCTTTGATACCAACTATGAAAACCCTTCTTTTTATTAGAACTTAAACATGATTTATTACAAAAAACTTCACTTGATACAACAAATAAGATCGAGAGTTTTGGAGTCTTTAGGGCTTAAGATCATTAAATAAAAACATAAAACATGAAATACAACATCTTTATTGAAAACTTCCTTTACATGGCCACTACATTCCATCGTACTTAGCATTGCATGGGATAACCTGAGGACATGCTTAAGTAATGGGTGAGCTATAAAGCCCAGTAAGGAAGTACAAATGGAATAATATGAGGTTTACAATACATGTTAGACAATAGGTATATCAATAGAGCATAAGAAAAACATGAACATAAAGGCATGATAAAGTATGATAATATAACATGGAAATGTGGCAACAACACTTAACATGGAATTAGCATGAGCTAAGGCTCATGGCACATGAAGCATGAGTAAATCATCATTGCACATAAAGCATGAGTAAACTCTCATTGAACTTGAATTAGAATGAGTAAAAACTCATTTCACATGATGTATCATTATATTATACTTTACCCAATGCATTGGAGCGCTATACGGGCGCACCCTTCTTAAACATTTCATTTCATGCATATGTGTGCCACATGGATCATAAAACAAGGATTTTTAAAACATAATCATTTATTCCATGATAAAGGAATGTGGAATTCATACATGAAACTTTATAATCAATAAGTAGATGTGAAAAAGGTGAATACCCTTGATGGAGAAATGTCCATGGTATTCACTACACAATGACATTGTCTTAGAAAATCGGTGCGATTTTAGCAGTGTAACGGCGTGACATAAGAATTCATAAAAATGGTTGATGAGAGAGAAAGTGGTTCCTCATCATATTTACATGTAATGGACAGTAATATGGTCATATAGATACATGTCCCAACAATTTTAGTGGAATTTAGATTCATGATACAAAAGTATTTCTTGAATGTAAAAGAGGAGAGAGAAGTTCCTTTCGGAATTTCGGCATAGTAACGGGAGTACATGGGAGGCATTTAATGAGAGATAAAGGGGTCTCTCATCATTAAAACATAAATAATGAAGTATGAGGGAGGTGATAAACCATACCCCAACATTCATAATTGAAATTAAAAGGGCAAAACAACTTAAAGAAAATTGGACAAAAATGAGAAAGGAAGAAAACCCTTACTTGGAAGTGTGCATCCAAAGGCTAGAGAGAGGCTTGTGAGAGGCTTCTTGGGAGATTGGGGCACCTTGGGAGGATTCTTGAGAGAGTAGGGAAGAGTTTTGACAAACATTAAAGGCTTTGAGTGAGGAGTAAGTGGGAGCTTTCTAGGTTTATATAGGAAAGGTGAGGGAATTCATTATTATTTTGGTTTGGGACCCCTTATATTAAATTAATACAAACCACAAACCATCCCATGGTTTTTTCCCATGGTTTTTGGTAAAGGGAAGGGGAAAATAATATATTATAAGGAAAAGGTCCGAAATTATTAAAATATTAGGGTTGCATATGTGGAGGTGAGTCACACTCCCATGGAAATTAATTTAAAAAGACAAGGTGTTTAATAAGTCTTGAGGGGTCCATTAATGCTTTGAAAAGTAAGCCAAACAAACCCAAAATTACATTATTTTAATGCTAAAACATATATTTTCCGAATATAAAGATTGTTTTATTTTATTACATCACTATTGGGTCATTATGATGTTATAAAACACATTATATATTAAACGGTATTTAATTTTTACTCAAAAATTTGATTGTCTCGGAAAATTTGGAAAAATTCACCGTTGGATAATTCTGATGTCCTAATTCTAAAATTAACATTTATTTTATCTAAATAGTTTTCTAAATATATTAATTTTCACTTTTAAAATAAAAAATCGACATTTATAAAAAATTCACGGGTTTTGACATAAATGGATTTCAAACCTTAATAAAAATTATAATTGCATTCATAAAATTACTTGATCATTTATATATAATAAAATTAATCTAATAATAATATTATTATTATTTTATTAAAATATTATTTAATTCAAAAACCCCTTAATTTAATAAAATATATTTCTTAATTAAATAATAACTAACAATACCATTTGTACTTTAAAAACTATTTACAATGTATCAATAATGACAAGATATTATATTTATTATATAAAAAAATAATGTACATGAACATAGTACTATCGATTAGTTACATAACCTCTTAAAACAGCTGCATAAGACCTAAGGGTAAGGTGTGCGAGGGTGACAAACTCTTGGGGTGGCTCGAATAACATCGCTCGAGTGGTAATTTCTATCAACTTCCACTTCTCTTGTAGACGGTCCTGTTCGAGCATGACATTGTGAATCTCAGCTTGGGTTTGGTCAAGAGCGAAGCCCAAGGATGCCACTGCTTTTCTGAGCTCCGATAAATGGGCTTCGTATGGGGAAATTCTGCTGGATGAGGCCATCACATCCTTTATTTAAGTAAAATTGGATCTGTTAAAGCCCTATATTTATACTAATCGTGTGATCACTGTTCCATGGCTATAAAAGTAACAGACACAATTCTTATCATAAAACCAATGAAGTTGACATTTTATAAAAACATTTTATATAAAGATACATTTAATAAGATCAAGAGGGATTTTACATTAATGAAACTTTGGGTCGTTACATTAGGTGTGCCCAACCTACTGTGCACACCTTCTCCAACCGGTGCATCTACAGCCAATGCGGACTCCGACACCACCTCCCCTCTTTGACAGACTTCTCCGACACCTACCTTCTTCAAAGAAACCTCCACCTCCATCCCACATTCTCCCCGGTTGCGTGCCTTGCTGGAACACCCTCCTACTTGGTAGAGCACCTCACTGAAACCTCCTCCCTATTTCAATGAGATTTTTCTCATTCCTCCCCCTCTTTGAGGCACACTCCCCTTCTCCAGTGCACACCAATACTTGTTGGCACGACCTCCTCCGGCAAGCGACCCCCTTTTGGAACACCTCTGACCTGCGAACCTCCTGCTGGAAACCCTTTCTGACCAACGACCCTCTACCAGACCTCCTCCATTTGTTGAGTCCCCTTTCGACGCGACCAACCCTTCTGATGAGCTCCTACCATGTCGAATCGACCGTCTATCCACATCTGGGCACGAGGATTGGCTTTTGAGACCATCTTTAGGTGGGTATTTCTATTCAATTGTAAATATGAGGGTTTCAAACCATGTCGGGATGTTGCCGCCACTCTTGGTGAAGGTATTCATCCCATCACATAGTTACACTCACTCTAATTTTGTGTTTTTTATGTGTTTTGTACCTTTAGAATTTATGGTATTGTATTTTGGAATTCATCATGTGTTTTCAAGCGGTTGCCGAAGAGTCTATCAAGTTTCCCATTTGGCTTGATTCTTCGTTGAGCTAGAACCCTTTGAACATTGTATTTAAATTTCATATTTCATGGATTTTTTGCATTTCAAACCCTCATTAATTTATAATTATGAGTACGTGATCCTTGGTTTAGATTTATTAGTGTGAAAATTTTGTTTTAAGCATTATTTTGTGATAATTAGAATTTTTTTCATGAATAGTTCACTCTATGTGTTTTTTAGAAGACCTAGTTGGATCTTGAATATGGTCTATGATTATTTGAATCAGGTTTTGATTTTTATTAATGTATTTGTGATATGAAAAATAGTGATTGGATTTTTCCAAATTGGGTTTTCACACTAAGTTCTTGATGGGATGCATGTTTGGCCTTGTAAAAAATTGTTTCGAATTAATGTGGTGGTTTTCATTTGTCAAATGGGTTTTCAAAGGTGTGTTTGGTTATGAAAAATGGTTGTGCATGGTTAATTTTTTGAAAAGGATTATTTGGTGAAAATTAATTGAGTCCTGATTGGAACTTTTAAGTAGTTTCTTTTAGAAAACCCATCCAGGAGAAAGTCTCTTTCCTTGTGATGGATTAGGAGGTGAGAATTTCCTCGGTTTAGGACTCCACTTGTGTAATAATTATTTAAGGAAATGGGATAATCCTTGAGGTGGTTAGGGGTATTAGTTGTGTGAATATGTGATGACATATCTGTTAATTGTTTCTTGCATATTTTTTTGTCACACCCTCGTATGAACATATCATGGGAACCTAAGATAGTAAAGAGGAATTCAGAGTGCATTATCTAAACTAGTATAGGTCATTTTACTAGATAATGGCATACATTAGGTGGATACTTGGGTTTATTGCCACAAGATTAGGCTCCTTGACCTAGCCAGGTAGGGTGATGGTTAAGAATTATGGTTTTATGATTTCATCGAGTAGGGAATTCATTTAGGATGTGTTTCATGTATTAGTATATTATGGTTCTCCTCTATGTTCCTAGGTATTCATGTGTTTTTCCATTTCTAGTACCATTAGTGTCATTTACCTCATTATGTGGAGTTACATACATTATAATTATCTTTGGTGTTATTTGTGAAACTATAAATGTGTGGTTTGCTAAAGTTTTTTGCAATAAGAATGTTTTGAATGAACAAGAACACTTTCTATTGGAACTTTTATGAAAAAAACAATTCCTTTTTAGTAGTTCGTTCTCCCACCTCTTCTTGATTCTTATTTTGTACATTTGGGAAACTGTTTATGATTGTGATTTTTTTTTCTTAAAAAAGAAAAGTATTGAAAATTATACATTTATAGATTGTATTTCCAACATGAAATAAATGTTTTCATTATTTAAATAATGTGTAAAATAACATGATTTATTTGGGCCTACCTACTGAGTTTTAATACTCATGCCTAAAGTTTTTTCTTTTTTTAAATTCTCTTATAGGTTCCATATTTGGTTCAATCACCTAAGGTGATGGTTGGTGTTTGGTTAGAGAGTGACCCTCAGGTTAACATGGAGGTGTTTTTTGGTGTCAGGTTCATCTTGGTTATTTTGGTTTGGTTTATTTCATAGTTTCATTATCTCTTTATTTTTTAATTTAAATGATGTTATATTTAGGAAATCTATTTTAGTTTGGGTTTCTCTTATTTTTTTCATTCCTTTGTTTATTTTATTGAGTGAAACAATTACCAATAACTCTATTTATTCCCATTTCACTTATATTCATACCGATAGGATCAGGAACACCTCACGACCCTTAATGCGGATCGACTTGGGTGACCGGTTCAGGGCCGACCCAGGTTTGTTTGGGACAAGTGGAATTCTAAGGGTTTAACCCCTTGTATTATAGTTAAACAATTTTTCTAGAATGTATGGTTATTTACTATGAGCTGGTTAAACCTTATAAGGTTAAGGATTCCTTGGTTTTAACTTGGTTCCTCCATTATTATTAATATTACATGGTTGATCATTTTCTATCCATGATTTTTGAACTTTTATATATGCCCTATTCATAGATATCATATTGATTTTGAAGTAAGTTTGTTTGACCGGGATTCACATGAGGAACCTGAACCCGACATTGTTATTATTATTGCTTCATTTATACTAGATATTCATTTTTTCACGTTTCTATATTTATACTTAGAAATTGGAGTTTTTTAGACATAATTGGTGGTGCACTATTGTGTTTTACTCACACATTATTTTGGTTACGGATCGGTACCCAGTTAGACTTCACGGTTTAGATGATAGGATAATGGAAAGGGTATATATTTTGATGTTTAATTCATGTGATGGGATGGTGTATGGGAGTAAAGGTCCTTGTAGAGTATTGGGATTATTTTTGATTTTATAATTTATAAATTTATGTTATGTTGATATAACTTTATTTTATGGATTCCTAATCCGTTTTTCAGGGAATTATAACCTTGACTCCATCTTGTATACAATATTGGTTATTTTATTCAATTTGTTTACCTGATTTGGATGTGTATCATTTATAATGTTATAGATTATCATTAATATTATTCTAATGTTATTTATTTATTATTATTCTTTCAAACTCCCTAATGACATGAGGGAATAGTCTCCCCACAAACACACCCTAGGACCTCAATACAAGTTGGCGACCTTTGGAATTTGGGGAGGTGTTCATGAGGCTATGTTCCCCACTGAGTTGGGTTACTTATGAGTACAATAGGTCTGAGATATCCTAATTACTTCTAAAAGGATGAAATAATAGAATAAGAGACCCATCTAAAATTGGTTTATCCAATTTTCACACCTCACTAGATGGGGAACCCTTACCAGCACCAAGAGAATAAGGGTTTTCAACCACCACAATCTACCCTTGAGATACCAACTCATCTTAATATTACTTATCCATCATCTTCATTAATGAGGATTGTAGAGATGATGGAACTAAATCATTGAACTCTGGATAAAGACACCACACAAAGAGATTATATTTAAATGGATTGCTTGATTTCATATCTATTTAAAATAAAATTGTCTCCATGATGTTCCCAATATACAACTTCTCCTCCATTGAACTTGTTGAACATCCATGAGTTATTCAACATTCTTCACCTTCTCATCCTAGGGAATAAAATATTTAAAAAAAATTCTCTTAATGATCTCCAAATTCATCCCAACCTGGAAAAATTATGGTGTGATGAATTTCCACTGATCCAAAACTACACCCTCAAACATACCTAAGGAAACTTTCACCCTTATAGATTCTGGAGTTCCCAAGTATCTGAAGACACTTTCATTTCCTTTATCCAAACTACAGCCTCAAGTGTAGCTTGATCACCAAGAAAAATATGCAAATATTCAGGTGTTCTTGGATCTACCACTCCACCTGGATCCTGGGAGATTTAAAAATTGGAAGATACCCCTAAGAAACACTTATAACCTTTCTGGGTGGAATAAAATATATAACATAAAACAAAACAAACCAAGTCAAATCAAACCATAACTCAACCGAAATAACAATCTATTAAACCAAAAAAACACAGAACATAATAAAACCCCATTTTTAAATTCCTTCATTTCCATTTCAAGATTACATCCATTGTAGTTACAAAACAATTTCAATTGTCAAAACAACTTATAATTCCAATTTCATACACCGAGTCCTCTTGTAGTAATTCCATTCCATTTTATCTATATTAAGAACAAAAACACATCTTCCACTTACCAATGGAAACCAAAAATCCTAATAAAAAATCCCCTATTTAAATAGATATAGTTTACAAAATTCATTTTCAATTGAAATTCCTCTCATTCCATAAAAATAAAACCAATATCAACACTCACACCATAACCAATAAAATAGGGAACTAGTTATGATTACTAAGTTTTACAAATGGTTTATAAGACCATACACTAAGTGTACACCATCCATTGGAATCCAATGAACCATTCACTCCCTCTCCACATAGTTTTATATTCTAGGAAATATCACTATGTGACTGTCACTCACTTCCATTTAAATCCCCATAACAAATAAACACAAAAAACAAATAGAAGAATCAAGAGAAAAAACCCTATATCATCTCAAATCAAAAATATCCCAAGCAACATGGGTTTATAAATTAGTGGTGGTTATAAAGCACAAACCCATGGACTTCCTACTGAGTCCCAAAAATCCTACCTCCATTCTAACTAATTCCCTTGAAAATAGTGCTACTTTGATACCATTTGTTCACAAACCATACATGTTTCACCCTATAACCTAACATTTGATTCAACTTGTGATAGGACCCTAAGGGAATCCTCGATCCCCATGGGGTAAATAAACGTGTCTGGGAATCACATAAAAATAGTTGGGTGGGATTTTACCCAAAAAAACAAAAAATAAAACTAAACATGCAGTATAGTAGTAGGATGCATAATCAATAAACTTTAATAAATAAAAAGAAATTATATTATATATGATACCAAAAACAAGATAGGAACCAAATCCGAACCAAAAATGATCTCTATGTGATATATTGTTCACCACCATCCTCAAAAACTATAGCAATCCATGGGAAACCTTAATAATAATCTAAGCCTTAAAAATAACTCAGTTCTATAGACATTGTCTAGAATAATTAGGCTACTAGAATACAAAAAATTAGTAGGTAAGAACCACAAAACCCATACATGAACTTTATACAAAAAATTAGTGAACACTAGGTTAAAAATATAATTAGAAAATTTGTTTTTATCATTTAAAAAACAATTAAATCTTTCCCAAAATACACCTTAAAAATATAATTTTCTTTTTTTAAAATAGATTTCCAATTTCAAAACCATTTTTTGAAAACCCAAATCTATTTGAAAAATATATCCTAGATAAAATCATAAGAAATGGGAAATATAACTGACCATAAGTATGAGTGTACAATAAAAGTTAAATTCCAAAGGAAAAGAAATTATCTTGAACAAAAATATGCAAGAGTAAACATAAAAATAAACTAGAGTTACAGAAAATGGTACATAAATATACAAGTTATCCATCATGGGCATGTAGAAAAAATATTTATAGGTGGCCCTAGAAATACTCAATTAAGATATATTTGTCGACGTATGATGTAGTCCATAGTCTATTAGCAACTAGAATTTTATATTAGCCTAACACCCATGGAACTCCCAACATGATAAATCTCTTACAATGGTGGATCTAGTACATCTCATCGATAACCATATATAAATCATATCTTTACCTTCTAGATGATGTATAGGATCCCTTGATGATAGTATTTTGGAAATTTGGGGAATCTATCACAGTCTTGACATTAATTTTAACCCAAATATTTAAATGTGCACGCCTTGTCCACCCTTTGACACTATCCATGAAGAGACCTCAGTAAATATAGTACAACCGTGGCAGTTTCTATAACACTAAAAAATTTCCCTGATTCTTACTAGGCTCGTGAATCCTGATATTTTTTAAACATCTTCCATAGATATATCTAAAGAGGCCAAATTGGCGTTAGGGTTTGAAATCCAAATTGTTTCAAATGAACACATAATTTTTTCAAAAACCAAGGTATTTATCCGAATACATTTTTCATGGTTTCATATAGTCCTCCAAATTTCACAAATGGGACTTACAAGAAAATTTTATAAATAATAAATTAAAAAACTCTTTTAAAGGATATTTCGATATTAATAAATCATTTGGAAATAATTTTAATATTTATAAATGATTATAGAAAAAACAAGGTTTTGTAAAATGAACATCCTATAGAATCATTTATTTATATTCAATCACAAATCTATTTGCACACCTTATGTGCATAAGGAAATATACATATCTCATAAGAATATATATGAGAATATATATGAATGTAAAATGCGTAGTCAAATAAACTCAAAAATGATTAGATAAATGAATAAGGGTTCTCACATAAGCACCAATACCATAACAGGAAAAAAAACCATAAAAATAAGAATTACACTTTCCATCCAATTTAATAAAAACTATAAAAACTGTATTTTTTTTAAATCACTGTAATCCATTTCAAAGGACAATTAAAAATTTATCAAATACCTAAAATTCAAATACTTTGACAAATATAAGTTTAACCATATGAATCCTTTGAAAAACCCATTTTCCATCAAACCACTATCATATAAAGGCAAAACAACACTTCAGGAAACCCAAATAATGAAGAATGCATTCTAAATTGATTTATAAATGCTCAAACATCAAATTTAATTTTTTAGAAAGGAAAAATATGGAAACACCTACCTCAACAATGTTTGATTAGGGAGAGACATCAAGAACGGGGAAAGATAGAACATATAACCAAACTGCACACCATAGATAAAAATAAAACACAAGAAAAAATCATCATCATCCTCTTGGTTTTTTCTAGGAGAAAACCGATCAATGGTAAGAATAAAAGAAAAGATAAAAAAGTGATGAAAGGGAGTATAAGGTTTATCCATGGAAGAATCCATTAAAAACAAAGGAGGAATAACCCAATATCCATAGAGGAAGAAAGTGTATATTTCCATAGGCTCCCCAGGGGATTCTCGATAGAATGGGGGAGGATAGGGGTCAGTTTGGGTTATATTTTAGGAGAATAAAACATTGAAATTCATGTTTTTGGGATATTGGAAAATATTCTTGGTTTGTAAAACTATGCACGAAGCATGAACACTTAAATGGAAAGGCATGTGATCCTTGAATGTTTTGTCAAAATGGTTAAGATATTGTGTACCAACCATGATTCATCCTCTTGAATGACAGACCACCCTTGTAAAGGTTATGCACAATATTTAAGAAACTATTAAAAACATGTGTTGAATGATTCTACCAAAATTCATAAACACTCTCACACATTCATCAAATTCTTTTCTTACCTTGCACAAGTCGTGAAATATCCCTCAAACACTTCAAGAGGATTGGACAGTTACACAATTTTCATTTATGATTTGACCCAAAACATGTGAAAACAATGCAAGACAAATCTTGTAAGAAACAAATTAATTGGAAACAATTATTTGATCAAGATGTCACATAGTTTACCAACAAGATATGGACACTTACCAGGCACATGGAAAAAATATTCCCCAAAGTTAAAAAAAACCAAAATAATCTCAAGAACCTCAATCCGAACATAAATAAAAAGATCACAAACCAAAAAATAAATAAAATAAATGGGAAAAACAAGTTTAGTATGTGACACTAATATTCTATTGAATAACCTACCATTTGATACTATGAGATTATCTTCATTATTTTTTTTGTATAACTACATTATTAGATTAATTTGATATATTTATGGGATTGTTTCATATATTCCAATTTCTAACTCTTCATTATCTCGAAATACTAGGAAGACATCCCTTTTACTTCTCTAGTACTTGTAGATTGTTTTTGACTTGTCCCAACCCAAATCCCCAATATTTTTTAATATATATCCATAATGATTAACATATAATAAAAATAAATGTTAGTACATTACATGGAGAGATATATTATGTCATTTCAAGTGTTATAAATTATATTCATTTCATCAATATTCTATAGTATCTACATCATATTTTATTCAATATATTTTTAGTATTTATCATAAGAAAAATACTATAGTGAAGGGTTTTTTATTTTATTTTTAAATTTTTTATCAATATTTATACATTGACTTAGTATATGAAACCTTATATATTGGTCATGATATATCTTGTCTTCTAGATCATAGGTTACTACATTAATTCATTCCGTGAAATTTATATATAATTAATTATATATTAAATAACTATAACATAAATTATATATTTTAATGTGTTTTTTAAATTTATCACTTAGAAAGTTATGAAACTCCCACTAATCACTTGTAGACACATATCATATTTTTATTGGGAGTTATCATCCATTTATTTGATTCCTGCTTCGATCTAAAAATTGTTATTTTCATATTTCATATAATATTTTATATTTTTGATATCTCAAATACTTATGATTATGTCTTATAAACATTTATAGATGTTTCCAATTAAGAATGTGATATTAATATTTGTCTAATAAATATAATAATCATATTAATATACTATAAAACTTTTAATTGAAATGGATTTCAATACCTCATTTGGTAAACATAGTTCATAATAGGAAATATCTTGAATAATCTCAAAATCTTTAATACCCAATCATTCTTTATAGGAATTATTTTTACTATAAAAAATTATAATTGAATGTCAATATCACCCAATTTTGTTTCCATTAGTTGATATGTCTATAAAAAACATATTTTGGAGTATATAATTCACTTCTTAATTCATAGTTACATAATATATGTCATCTTATATTCCATTTACTTCTTCCTTATAGGATAATAATTCATAATTCTTAATGAATAACATATCACAAAAATTATTATTCTGATTACCATTTAGATTTGATTTTCTACCTTTCCTACATAGGTTATATGTATTTAGAATTTTTTATTCCATTATTTCTTCTGTAAATGGTTTCCATAATAAAGTTTTTTCATTGTTATCATCAAATTTTTCTAGATATATCATTCAAATAGTACCAAATTTTTTGACCTGATCTCTTATTATAAAAATACAGACTTTCTATTGGCTATATAATTCTATCTCAAGGTTAGTATATGCAATATACATTTATGTATTTTTTCAATTTAAAATGATACACTATATGTTTTTATTCATGTTTGTCTATAAAATTCGTTTAAAAAACATTTCAATTCAATATAAACTAATTTTTGGCATGATATATTTCATCTATATTATAGTTCATATGATATACTATATATAATTTTACATATCACTAGGTTAAGTGTATATATCTCTATTATTAAATAATATTCAACAAGGATATTAGAAAATTATAAATAATCATTATTGATCAAATCATGTTACTAAAAATGAAATTGTCTCCTTTTATTAACACCATTCCATATATTTTTATATGGTGGTGCACATTCAAAAAAAAATTTCACTCTAACATAAATTTTTGATTAATGAATAATATATATATTCCCAACCATATCATGAGAAAAGAATCTTTTATATATTTTTTAAAATTCTATTATCAAATATACTTTTACATTCCATAAAGATCTTAACACTCTCATATAAGTGTCTCCTTAAGTAAATTTATATATGTTTATTAATGAAAAAAATGTTAATTTCATAATGTATGATAATTTACCTCTATATTTTACTTGAAATAACCCACATTAATCTCTATTAATTGATTCTAGAATATTTTTATCTCTTCTATAATTAATATAAAATGTGTCTTAATAATTATAGCTTTTATTTAAGAATAAAAACACTATAAAATTTATTTCTTGAATGAATATAAATATCATTTTTATTGTAATTTTTAAATATTCTTATATTTTTAGTCTTCAATGTATATACATTAAGTTTTCATATTTTCTTGATTCAAGTGTATATATATACACTATAATTCAATTATGGTATATTTATTTTATTTTATTTATATAAAATAAAATAAGTTTTTTCCAAATTTGAAATAAAATCTCATTATATCTAAACATGATAATGATATTTTTCTTGATCTCTTTAACAACATTTTTAAAAAAATTATAAATCCAATTTTTAGGTAAAAGATGGAAACCCAAGTTATCTTAGGGGAAACAAATTCCAATATTATCAAAAACACTATAGATATATAAAAAATACAAGTACATATAGGCTTAATAGTTAAACAATATAGTTAAACCTTAAATCATCATCAGAAGGTGGATTACTTTTTGACTAACCATCAATAAATAAATATCACCTCTAACAAATTACCTATAAAATATAGGTTACCATTAGTAAATAAGAAATAATAGTAAAATAAATAAGATGAAATTTTAATAGAAATAAAAACCCTAACATGAGAAGAGAATACCATTGGGAGTCACCTATATTCCAAAATCAACATCTTGCACAAAGGGAGAACTTCCATCACTAGATTCGCCACCAAGGATCATATATCATGTGTTAATCCAAAAAACACTAACATGTTGTTTTAATTAATCCTCCAATATTGATGGGATAATAACTTCTATCACTTTATTCTAACAAAAATAAATGAACAACAGTATAAAAATTAAAAAGATGTATTTTTTCCACACTAATGGTGGGATCTGCAACCTGAAGAGATGGAAAAAAAATCATATTATTGAGATAAATCTCAAGAATCATTGGATGAAAATCCTGATATTAAAAAAACAAGATATGAAAAACAAAAATGAAACCAAAAAAATGAAAATATAAAATGGGTTTTCCTAAAAATATGTATAGATCAATACCATAAAATATTAGTAACACCCTGAATCCAGTAACAGTGATATAGTGTTTGATTTATTACATTAGTACAAGAAACAAAAGATGTCACCAAACATGATTTATTAGTTTATCAATCATGGAAACTAGATATGTTAATTATTTTAATATTATATTTGAAATATAAAAACATTGCACCAGAAGCATTATTACACCCTAAAAATCATTCACAATATCTATTTTCATATCTTGAGAAAATAATAATAAATAAAGGGTAATTTTTTATTCCCAATAAGGGTTAATTATACTATAATCTACCATGAGTATCTAATCAATAATTAAGATGTCTTAATGTATAATGAAAACACATTTCGTTCAATAAACAACATGATTTCAAAGAACATCCATGAATAACATTATCATAATAAGAAAATTGATAAAATAAATTAAATTCTTAATAAAGTAAATGCATAAATTGAGACATTCAAGAACATGCCATCATGTCCTCAACCAAGAAATCATGAATCTTACGATCTGGGATTCTCAACCAAGACATAATTCTTATTAAATGGGTAGGTGTAAACTATCTCCCCATAAAATATTATATACTAGCTACTTTATCTTATGAGACTCATAGATACATAAAAAGTATATATATATATATAACCAAGCCCCACTTATCATTTTTTATCCTATATATTTCTTTTATTTTGAATGATCAATAAAATTAATTCAAAAAATACCTCACAATTCAATAAATAGCCATATTGAATCAATAATATGGAACATAATTATTTATCTACTAGATGTACTAACTTCCTTAATAAAATACCATTAACTGACACCTATATATAAATTGTATGTGTTTGAAACATATTTAATGTAATATAACTTATTTTGGATTCATATATTATATTAAAAATATCGGTATGAAAGAGAAAAATATTGTATGATGAATAATGTAGAGTGATAGACAACATGAAAAAAATATAGTGAATGATCTCAACAAAACATATAATCCATTATTAATAATAGATGATAGAAGACAATTTAATCATAAAAAATGATGGTCTTATAGAAAAACCTATACATTTGAAAATATGGTAGAAGTAATAAATATAAAATAACATCCTTGTAACTTCTTATAAGAACAATGTTACAAATCACTTTTCAAAATTCTTTTCATTCTATTAATAAAATAATACAATTTTATTTTGATATCATTTAAAACTAAAATTCCCAAAATATCAATAAAAAAATTTTATTTAAAAATATACAACATTACCTACAATGTAAACTTGATAATTTATAATATCTATGATGATGGCAAAAAATTTTCAAGCTATGTATATTAAAAACCATTCCTTTTATACTTTTTTAGAAATTTGAAAACTAATAGAATGATAAATGTTTAAAAGATTATTATTTAATTATTTGTCAAAATGTAAAAAATAATTTAAAATAATTTATAAAAAAAATTTATTACTAAATTCAATCATTCTTGAAACATTTAAAAGAACTTCAATATAGAAGAATAAAAATTGGAAGAAAGAATTGAAAAACAATATCATTATAAATGAATGACTCTTAAATTTAAATTACTTATTCATTCAAGATTGAATAAGATAATAAATGAGAAATAAACATGAAAAATAAAAAATAAAAAATAAATAATAAAATATATGGAGTTTAGGAAATTAGGAACAAATAATTTTCTCAAAAGAAATCTAAACATATACAATCATTAAATCTAATGAGATTGGAATATAAATCCTTTACTTTGGGTATCATCATAGTTATACATATTTGATCCACCTATATAGTTAATTTAAATTTATTAAATACATTCATAAGATGATTTAACATATATATTCATTTTTATGCTCCTTTTATGATGATTTTAAATCTATTATTGAGTAGTTTTTTTCTTACATTTACCACTTTATGTTGTTCCATTAATTCATAAAAAATTACGTCGATATATAATTCATGGTTAAAAGAGATATGTAATTTTTACATAATATTAATAATTTTAATAATGAATTGAATATAATTTTAATTCATTATATATAATTTTTTAATCTTTCATGCATAGTGGTAATAAAAAAATCACATTGCTTTGTGAAGGTGGTAGTCTGCACATATTCATATGAAATGTTATAAATTTCCAGTGGATGGAAGGGTACAAAATTAGATGATATTTTATAATTATAGAATTATTTTTAATTTATAAATATCATATATGTAAATTAATTTCTACTTTATACCAATCTAATAAATGCGACAATGAAAAATAAACAGCACCGCTATGTGGTGATCATAGAATGTAAGCAAATATGAGATATGTTTTCCTTTATGATAGTATAAATAAAAGGTGAAAATGGGTTTTAAATAATATTAATAACATAAAAATATTTTCTTATACTATATTCATTATTTTAGAAGGAATAAAAAATATTTATTGGAAACAAAAGAATAAGTAAACATTAAAAGAGTCAGGAAGGTGAATAACTCTTATTTGAGAGACCTCCATTGGATTATATATTTATCCATATTATGATTGTATTAGGGTAATAATAGGTGGTCAAGAATTAAAGGAATTAATCTTGATGTTTTTTATGTTGGTATTTTTCAAGATAGATGGAAAAATATTTTTAAATAAGGGAACAGAAGATTTTCCCCTTTATAAGTGAGTTGAGGGATACACATGGAATTACTGAAAATGTTTAAATTATATAAAGTAAATTTATTATGAAAGTGGATAAAAATTGTAGTGGATTCAAATATATAATTTTTATGGTCATAATAAAACCTACCAATGAGTTTTATGAAAGTAGTATTTGTAACCATTAAGCCTTGTCCCTTTATTTTTAACCCTTTGAAATCATGTTAACTTTAAGAGTGGGGATAAATATTTATCGTAGTTACAAATAATTATTACCAAAAATTATTCCGTACATATTACATAATAATAATAATTATGATTCCGAATATTTAATCTATTTTACATTATCCAAATCCTATAACTCAAATAAATTACTTTTAAAATAGGTTCTCAAAATGCAAGGAAACCCATTTTTTTAAAAAAATGGTTTCATTTACTATAAAATTGATTTTACAAAAAAATAAAGTATAATATTTAATTCAATAAAAATTATTAGATTATAATAAATAATATGTTACAGATATTTATTCTTGTCCAAATAAAAATCAAATGTAACCACATAAATAATTTATTAATATAAAAGAACTAAATAAAATTTTTTTGAACAAAAAAAATACATAGATTTCCAAAAATTCCAAGAATATACTTCTAAGGTAAAAATTATAATATTATTGAATTATATTACTTCTTAGCTATATATTTTATTTATAAAAAGTTTTCATGAAAATTTAAATCGTTATTATAACATTATAATGTCACAAAAGGGATAATTTTTTTATAAAACCAAAATTTTTAATATTCTTCCAAAAATCAATTATTTATAATAAATAAAAAATAAAACCTAAAGAAAATTTTGAAATTATTTTTAAAAAAATTAGATTCATGTCATTACACATCCCCCAGGGGCCATACTGTGACATACCCCAAGCCCGCCTCCTAAAGGTCTGGGGATGGCGACTAGTGCCAAAGGCGTCAACCTGTAAGTTGAAGGCATTTGCCTGTGTACCTATATGCACGCACACACACACAACCACATCCCAAATATGTAAAAGTAATCATGCATTCCACTAAAAAACTACAGAGTAAAAGTACAAACTGTAGGTAAAATGGGCTAGAATACAAATCCAACAAATGATAATCTGAAAAAGGATTGTACTAGGAAATTGATAAAACTTTTCCATGGGAAACCCCACATGATGGGTAAGTAGAGAGTAGATTATAGAATCCATATAAGTATTACCCACAACTATAGTCTCACTGGACACTGGTGGGTCCTACGCTACCAAGTCCTCTATTAAGGCGTTCGTCGTATGCACCAGACACAACATGTGCGGGAGAATCCCATGTAGGTTTGAGTAAAAATATACTCAGTAAGGACCCCAAAACCAAAAGGAAAAACCACAAATTAATCCACAGAGAAAATCATAAAACATGATCATGAATTTTGATCACGAAAAAAGATAGCTCATACTAGGTAAAATTTATAGTAGGAATGTAGGACTATTAGTAATAACATCGAACACCATGGGCTACTAGAGAACTCATTCTCAATGAGTATAGTGGTCCTAATAGGTCACATAGAATACACTTCCCACAAACCTAGGAATAATATGGTACTCATCCTTAATGAGTATTGTGGGTATGATGGGTCATACAAAAGCTGCTCCCCATCACGGGCATGTCGGGTCACACCGAAGCTGCTTCCCACCTAGGTCATAATGAGGTACTCCTCCCGTCGAGTACCATGGGTCTTATAGGTCACACTGAAGAATCTCTCCACCATGGGCCTACCACATCACATATAATCTGCTTCCCACTGGGCCAGATTATCTGATCCACACTGGGTCACTTGACAGTAGTCTTTAGGTCTCAGCCAACTGTAGGGTTTCCACATGTAGCACGCTTGATCTCGGGAGAACCTCTCCCCAATCCATTAATTGAATTTGAGATTCCATGAAATCAACCATAGAGTATTCTAAAATATCATTTTATTCACGAGGGTTCCAATTCCATAAACTATTCATCAATCAGACGCTCGGTTTGAAAGATATCATTGTTTTTTCAAAAAGGGGCCAGTTGGGTCTTGGTCCGAGCTGACCCGGTTGGGCCGACCTGACATGATCCAATCTGGGTCCACTGACCCAACCCAGATCTGCTAACCATACCTGAACCTAGCCCGGAATGGGTTTGGCCGAGTCTGACATGTGCCCTGCTCGGTCCGCCTGGCCAGGACGCTGCTGGAAGTCGCGTCCGGCTCCCCTTGCCCCGCGGGTCATCCATGGGGCCACCATCTCCCACACGGTCAAGAGACTGTGGTTGACCAATCCATCCAACTAATCTCCCCACACATATTCAGAAGACTACGTGTACCTGAGAACCATGGACCGTGGCTGTGAACCGCATCCCTACCACCAGCTGATGGCTCCTCCCACTTCATCACAACCCAAGCCAGCAAAGGTAGACACCTTCTCTGCTCCATCGTAGGGAACCATCAGGTCTTTTCATGGGCCATTAGGTCCACAACTGTGGTCTGTTCTTCACACCGACTACGCCATTGTCCTCCGTGGGTTGTCACCTTCCTTGTGAAGGCCTCAAATTTTCTTTACCACCATTTGGACTATTATTCCACCAAGAATTCACAAGGGATAGGAGGGTCGGTCCTTGTTCATTTTGGCCCGCATCCACCGTGTTAGAAGTTTAAAAACATAAGAGGCTTGTAATTAAAGTTCAATCAATATATAATTAAATCCTGGATATTAAAAACCCAAGAAATACACCATTCCATAATAATGCACAATTTGCAGATCAACCTTTTCGTGGGTTGATCCGCATTAATCATTTATAGAATAATGAATAGGGAAACTCAAGCACAAAGAAAACCCCTAACTCAATTGACATTCGTCATGGAATCACTCCACCCTCAAGGATTTGAGCTCCGTTGGCATTCTTCGCTTCTCAGTCCCGTTCTTTTTTATGTATCAACGTTTCTTGAGATCTTACCAGCATTCATCATTCATTATTGGTGGTAATCCTTGTCATAGGTTTGTCAGATAATTTCCATAGTGAAATTATCATTTATCCAACTCGTTATCTTATTAAAAGAAAAGACGTCGTAATGTTTCTGTTACACTGTGACGTCATGTTGTTACACTATTTGATTTATGAAACAATGTTTCTACTAATATTCAATTAATTTTCCTCCATGATACACAAAAAAAGCCATTAATGTGATTCATTTAATGCGCCTCATCACCGCACTACATTGCTACCATCCAATCACCAAATGGTTTCAAAAAACAAGACAATTTATCATTTAAGTTATTTTTTAAAACAAAAGTACAAAAATTAACATTTTTATCCAACCCCTTCTTGTCAAAGTTAGGTCCTTTATAGGTGAATCCCAACGTATCAAGTTCAACAGTGCCCTTATATTTTTTATCCAATCACATGTTTAAAATTTATAAAAAGATGCTTGCATGTTTATGTTAAAGAATAAAAAAACGTTTAAAATTCCATTCTGGGCTCACCGGGCCATGGAAACACATGACATCAAAGCATGTTGTCTCAACAAAAATATATAAAATTTTGAAAAATTATATGGAAATTCTGGTACATTACAATTAATTTAATTAAATTTAATTTTTTGGATTTTTAAATTTAGTTTTTAATCACATTTATGAATAATTTTTTTTGCATTATGTTATTGTTTCGTTAAAAAGAAAAAAATTACCACTATAATTGGATCTCAGGTGTTACATTATTTCCTCCCTAAAAAAATTCATCATGAAAATTTATGAAATATGACCTCATGAATAGATGTGGTAGTTCTTCATTATAACATATTTATGTTCCCACATTACCTTTTATATTTTATCATTTCTCTAATGTACCTTCACCAAAAAACATGTTCCCTAGTGTCAAGAATCTAGATAAGATCTTTAAATTATGGTAAATTGGGTTCCAATTATATCTCATCAGTGGTGAGAACATGAAATCATTCTGTAATTTACTTCCTCAATAAATAGATATGGAACACATCGTTAACTTTATATATGATAAGAATAATTTTAAGATGTTAAGCTACATCTCAGATTCCTTCCATAATATCAAAAGGGTCGATATACCTAGGACATATTTTCTCATTCTTTTCAAACCATATAACACCCTTCCATGGAGATACCTTTATGATAAGATGATCTTCTACTTAATTTTATAAATCTTTTTTTGTTATCTACATGACTGTTTTTCCTACTTTGAGCTGAATTGAATATATATGAATTGTTATCATTTTCACCATTTCTCCTCCAAAAGTTCTAGGTTTAAAATGTTTCTTTCTATAACTTCATCCTAAAAAATTTGGCATACTTCATATTTTTTCATATTATGCTTTATATAGTTCAAATTGAATACTTTAATGGAAGCTATTATTATAGGTAAATTCCTATAAAGGTAAATACTGGACCCATGTAACATCAAAGTCAAGTAAAAAAACTAAACATGTAATCTAATGTATAAATAGTTCCATTATATTTTACATATATATGAGATTGATAATAAGATCTAAAATTTAGTTCATTGTCCAAATACTTCTAAATAAACTTCCAAAATTTTAATGTAAATTGTATCACCCCCGGTTATAAGTATGTAACCCTTTATTTATTTTTTTATAGTATTTAAAGTGTTTGGGTAAAGTTTAGAAGGGATTGGAGGACTTTTGAAATTTTTTTAGGACATTTATAAGGTTGCATGGTTTGTTCATGGTTTGTTGAAACTGTGAAACTCAAAAAGGAATCCTTTTAATGTGGAACATGTAATTTTGGGTTGGCATAAGGTTAGGTGCACATTTCTTCCAAACCGTGTGACCACCTAGGATAAACCGTTCAATGTTGGAAATATGGATTTTTATGGTCGAAGCACGGGTTGTCTAACCATGCAAGGTGCTACTTGAAAATTGTTAAAGTTTCTTTTAAATTTGTGATTTTGAAAAGGCATAACTTTTTTATTTTTAAATTGGTATGATTTAAAAATAATGGGGAAATTTTCAAAAATGGTTGAACATGTAAAATGTATAATTTTGGAAAGAAATTTTGAGATATATGATGTAGTAGAATTTTAAAAGTTATGGTTTTAGTTTCTAGAGTGTGAGAATTATGGAATTTGATATTTGTATAGAAAATGGATCCTCAAAGGGGGAGTACAAACCAACCATAGGAAGCTGTTGAGAATGATGTTTCCCCAAAGAAATATATGAACCAACAGTTGGTTCAAATTATAGTCCAAGCCATTTAGGTTTTGGATAGAGGAAATAAGAGGGATGAAAAAATTCAAGCAGAACATTCCATTCAGCTCCGAATGATGAATCCACTCATATTTTTGGTTGATTGGGAACCATATAAGGAAGTTGTGCGGTTTAATTAGATGGATCAAATCATTTATTTATTGTCACACCACCATAGTTGAATGCCATGTTATAGATGTATATGATGGAGAGTTTTAAATGCCAACTGTGAGATTTAGCAGGTTAGGGTAAATTAGGTGAGGGCCTTTCATGGAGGGATTTTGAGTAATTTTTCAAAATATAATTCTACCCTCATGAGTTCATGATTGTAATAAGGAAGGACTTATTGAGTATTAAGAAAGAGAGCCTCAGAGTGACATAGTATGTGTATAAATTTATGAATATAATATGATTTTCACATGATGTTTATGATAGTGTGTACTTAGTGGAACACATATTTTAATAGGAATGAGGCAAGAGATTCACATAAAGATTTTAATGTGGTGTATAATGGATTATACGGAGATGGTCAATAGAGATATAGTGACAAAAAAGAGACATCTTATTAGCTATGGGTGGAGGGACTATGTTGATTCATATTGTAAATAGTGGGAACTCTAATGATAGGAGAAAGAGGAAGAGGGACACCTATTTACAAGATATAGGGAAGAATCCAAATTAGTTATTTTGATCAGTGAATCTTCATCCAAGACACAAGATAAAAAATTGATGTTTCCAATGTGGTTCATTTGACTATATAACGAAAGAGTGTATGACAACACCTAGATCATGCCAAAAATTGTAATCAAATGGGGAATCTTCAGTGATATTGTCACAGTGCTCCAAGTTTAGGTGTTCAGGACACATCTCATGTGGCATAGAAATTGTATTCTATGATGGGATGAGGGTATAATAATTATTATCATCATTAAAAATGAGTTATCCATGGTGATTATATGAATATGTTAACTCCTCAACAAGCTAATCTCAATAAGGACATATGGATCAAAGTGCAGTGAGTATGCAATTATATGGAGCTAACCAACTTATTGTGTATGATCAATCTAGACCATTGACCATGAGGGGTATGATTATTTTGAATTCAACCATTATGAAAGATTTTTTTGATATGGGTTCATTCCATTAATTTTTTTATTCTTGTGCTATTGATTTTTTGGGTTTAAATGTTGAGATGGAGCCTTCTATTTAGAAACTTCAAAATTCTATTAGTCAAAGAGAATCTCAAGCCTTCATGTGTAGATAATGTTATAAAACAATTTATAAATCTGACTTAATAAAAAAATTTATTTTTCTTGATATGAATTTATATTAAATGTTACTGGGTGTGGACTAGTTTACAATTTTCAAGGCCCATATTTTATGTTATACCAAAACAATTAGTTTCACAACTAATGGTGTCGTCAGACATCTCTTTAAAGGAGATCGAATTGTAAATCCCAGTGTAATAGTATTTTTGGAACTAGTTGTTGGAATGATCTCTTAAAAATTGGTAGTGTTGATTTCTTCATTAATGGAATATATTGGGAATAACAGTTTTTCTAGTGGTGTTTGAACTGTTTGCATATGTTTTTCCTGAAAAATTTTCAGGGTTTCCAAACACAAGAGTAGTGGAGTTTATGATTCATCTTTGTCTAGGGGAATATTCTATTTACCATATATTTTATGAGATGACACCAACATAATTAATGGAATTGATAGTTTAGTTGTAATAATTATAAACAAAAGTGTTCATTCGGCCTAGAATGTCTATTGGGACAATACCGATGATTTTTGTAAAAAAATGCTGATAAAACCCTTTAGTTGTGTGTCAATTGTTGTAAGCTTAACCATGATATGAAAAATAATAGGTATCCACTTATACAAATTCGTGTTCTATTTGATCAACTGAGGGGAGCTCACTGGTTTTCTAAAATTGAATTGCAAATAGGATATCATCAATTTTGGGATCATAAGTAGGACACTCTAAAGATAACTTTTAGGGCATGATATGGTGATTATGAGTATATAAAAACCATCTCCTTTAAAACATTAAAATTACATCACTTTTTCAGAATATTTAATTCATTACCCAAACAAATTCCCAAGTTTTGTACTAGTCTTGATCCTTGGGAAACATGGAAACATAAACATTGATATATAAGTGAGATATATTTTCTTCAATTATGTTTTTCATTACTAAGACCCTTCTTATAAAAATAAAACATAATTCATGTCTTTATAACATGGGGAAGGAAACATAAAAAGGGGTGAGCTCAAATGAAAATTAAGGGTAAACAAGGGATATATGTAAACATAATCATGAGCATAAGGGTATGAGAACATAATCATAAAAATAAAATATCATACCCTACATATCAAATATTATAAACATGAATCATGAAATAAGGATTGGTAGTTTATAATAAATTAACCATAATAAAATAAATAACATATTCCATGAAATAATAACAAAAGAATAAGATATAGAATTTTTAAATACACATAAAAATATAAAAATTATTTCCATAATATTCATGTCATCACTGCTAAATCCATTTTAATATTATGGGATCACTCACCATACCATCTTGGTAGTCATGATTCACTCCCTTAACCATATTAGCAGTCACGGTTCACTCCTAAGACCATATAAGCGGAGAAGGTACTTTATTTCTATATCATGAGATATAAATCTTTACCCAATAAATTAGAGGGGTATATAGGTCCCACCCATCTCATAATGAAATTATATATACATGTTCCCTGAGAACATAATCATTTTTCATAACAAAAATCATGAAATGAAATGGTTATCAGAAACATGTAATCTTTTCCTAACATGTGGAAAAGAGAAAATTTAATAATCATTTAATTAAGTCATATCCTACGAAAATATGTCTATTTTATTGACATATAACATGTTAAATAGAAACATATTTCATAAACATATAACTCAATAAAGATAAATAGGTTACTGTAATGTTAGTACATCAAAAAATAAACCATTCAGGGAGAGAAATTGGATAAAACCTTGGATCATATTACCAATAATGCATAAGTAACACCAAAAAATGTCATCTTATATGAGAAATAATTTTGAAATATCTTTTAAAAACATTTTCATAAATATTCTTTCTTCATTTAAATATTATATTATAACATAAAACATTTTTGAAAAAATATTCATTTAGAAATTGATTTTGAGAAATATAAAGGAATATTTAAAACCCATTAATTATTTGTGAAAATATTTTTTATTTGATAATTATCATAAAATAACATTTTAATTTTTTTTTGAAAACATGGTTTTTTTGAATAAAATACATTTGTGACTAAAAAAATTAGATCAAATTTTATTAAAAACATAATCCTAATTATGTCAAGTACAAAAGAGTGGATAAAATGGTACCAATACTTGAATAAATAATTAAAAAACAATGTATAAGAAAATTTGTGAGTATTATTTATATATGGATCATAATATTTCATAAATGAAAGAATCATAATAAACAACATCGTTAAACAATGAGATCGTTTCTATAAACTCTTACCACTTGAAAAAATTGAATCAAACACCCCCAGTAAGAAAATGAAATTAAATGGAGGATAAATTACCATGAAAAATAAGGGTATTCATGATATAACATGTTAATTGGAATAATATACACCACATAAAAGAATATAGGTTCATAAAAAAACATAATCCTCAAAGAAGGTAGGTTGATGAAAAATTACATTACCGATTTGGTAACTTTTGAACCATAAAAACCATCAAATAAAGATCATAAAATGGATATTTACATAACCATAAATTTAATTATAATATTAAAATAACAAATTCATTTCCATTATATACACCACACAAAATAAATGAGTGGTGAATAAGGAATGTATCTCACAAAAATTAAAATGTGGGATGAAATTCCCTTACCCTGTGTCTTGAATTTCGTTGTACATGTACAAGTCTCATTTATAATAAGTATAATATTATTATAAATTTATCAAGAAAACATATTCATAGATATATAATACCATATATGATTTTTTTATGACCCTATATTATACCTTTATTAATAATTACATGTTAAAGTAAATTTTTGGGCAATAACCGCTTTGTTTATCATACGTGTTTTAAGTTATCATTTTTGATCCACTTACATAAATCATGATTTAATTATTTTAATAATTTAAAACATGAAATATATATCATATATATATGGTATATATAAATTTATAATAATTTATAAAAGATAGATATATGAACTGGAATACACCGTTCATAGAGATGGTAGGTCGTACGTATGCATGAACGTTGCTTCCATTTTCATGGTGTATTGAATGAAATAAAGTAAATTATATTTATGTATATATATATATAAAATATCATTAGATTATAATTTTTATTTCATATATATTATATATGTTTACTAAACCCATCCTTAATACATTTCATGTAAAGTGTGAACGAATCACATCGCTTTGAGGAGCTGGTAGTCCACACTTCCACAAACAAAGTTATCGTATTTAAAAAAAATAGAAGAAAATAATTTAAGTGGTATTTAATATATAAATAATTATTAATACATCATAAATATAATATATAAATAGTTTTGACATCATAATTCCCAACCATAAGAGGTGGTAAAGGTAAAACGAACAACACCGTTTCATGAGGCGGTAGTTTGCTCAACACAAGATCATTAAGATCATACTGATTAGATAGAAGTGAGTATAAGTAAATGTCAAACACTTGATTTAAAAAATATTAGTATATTCAAGATACTGAATCTGTTATGTTTTTATGTAATAATAATTATTGAGGGGTTATATATGAAAAATAATACAACGGAGTTTGAGGAAGGATGTTACCTCGTCTTTGGGAAAATCCTTTTGGGATTCACCATAAGACTTGGTTGGATACCTTTATTCCCAAACAGAATCTTAAAGGAGTAAGGGAGGGAAGTTAGAACCTTTTTGGACAGGTTTTGGATGATCTGGAAGGCTAAATGTGGTGTGAGTAAGTTAGGGAGTTGATTACCTTTTATAATTGACGTGAGGGAACTTTAGAAAAATATTAAAATATTAAACTAATATAAACAAATTTTCAATTAAAATAGGATCCAAAGTTTTTTATTTCTAAGATAATATAAATATGGGTCTAAATACTTTCATTCAATGAAAATTAGATATGTTTTGACTATTTTTTAATCCTTATATTTTAGCTTCAACCCTGATTTAACCTCTTTAACTCTTACCACGTTAACATGTGTTTTTACTCATTAAGTGTTAATCTAATTACTATAAAATAAATAAAGAAACATTAGTGGATAATTTATGAAATTTTAAACATTATACCAATAATTTTAAAGAATTTATATTTTTATGAATTTATATGATTTAAAAAAATAGTAATTATTTTTGAAATATCATTAATGTCAATTTTAACACTATTCATTATTTGACTTTTTAAAAATATCATAACAACTTGATATTTTAAAAATAAATCCTATAAATCATCAAAAACATGTAAAATTAATATAAAATATTCCTATATGACATTAATTATATCAAGTTATATTGATTTTAAATTTTTTAATAACATTTATTTTATTTCCATTAATTAAACAATTACCACATCATCATCATGTATGCCAAAATGGTAATTATTTATTTCCTAAAAAATAAAAATAAATTAACACATTTAATATAATAAATTTATCATTCCAATGAGTATTTATATTATAATTTACCTTCGGAATAAACCTATATTTAAAATTTTATAGTTATTAAAAATTTGATTATTATATCATTAACTTTTATTTCAATAAAATATAACATCTTTCTCTCATCATAGTGTCTTATAAAGGATATAATATCATCCTAATGATGGTTTTGGTAGAAATACACACATCTAATGAAATTTGTACAAGTGTTAGGGTAATTTAATAATATTTATAATATTATTGTTTCCTTTAATTACCTGATTTACCATTAACCATGGTAATTATAAATTATTAATATTACTATTCATAATTTCCAAAATTTATTTTGATCATATTATACATTAAATATCATACAAATTAAAACAATTTATATCCATTTTTTAATATTCAATTCACATAAGTTACAAAATTACTTTTAATGATAACCCCATATAAATTTCTAGAAAGTTGGGTATTAAAGTGAGAATGTTCAAATGTTTATTAATATTTTATATCTAAATTTGATATAAAAATATTCCAAAGACATAAATTGTATTAAAATAATTATAATTGATCAAACATTTCTTTAAAGACAACTTAAGACATAATATAACTATATAAATAAATTAGATGGAGAAGTGGGTTTGAATTAAAATTTAATATTTTTCATTATTCATTATAAAATAATGCTTCTCAGAAAAATACAAAAAATTAACCCTAAGATAATTTCCACCATATAAATTTAAAAATGAGTTTTATTTTATCCAATTAAATTTCTAAATGTTTCTAAAATTTATTTTATTGTTTTTCAGAGACCGACATGAAACATATTTCATTTGAGAAAATAGTATTTTTAAACATATAATGTCTTTACAAAAATTATAATTTTCATTATAATTATGTTTATTTATATAAAAAACTATAAAAATATTTTTAAATTAGGTATTACTATTCATACTAATAATTTTAATGGAAAGTTTATAATTATAATTTTTAAATAATTATAACAATAAAATTATGTTTTATAGAAAATGAGTGTTTTATGTAATGCACGCCAAGTCAGTGTTGCGTGAGTATAATTCAAGATGATTTTTCTTGTAGTGCAAGAAAATTTTGTGTCGTGTGTAAGAAGTAATTAAATTAGTGAAATACAAGAAATCAATTAAAATTAATACATTGAAATAAAGGATCATAAAAACTCATGGCATTGCATTATACCCCCCATGAAATTAATTCCACACTTAAAATTCATTAGGTTATCAAATGTTTAATTATTGAAAGTTCCTTTCATAGAAACCCACATCATAAAAATTAATACTAAAACATCAGTTAAAAAAGGAATGTTAGAAACATAACAATCACCCAAAATAACTCATAACTAGGTTTCCACATAGGAGAGCATATGTGGGAAGTGTAAACATGGACATGGAAGAGAAATATAACAGTCATGTTCTGATGGAGAGTGATATATAATATGATCATGACAAGATTAACAATAAAAAAAATCATAAATCAGTAATTATCTAAGTGGGAATTTTATTTTTATTAAAAAGATGGTATAATGATAACATTTTTGGTTTTAAGATCCTCTCCCTAGATTTGAAAAATTTTCTTAAGAAGAAATACTTACATGATTTTAGGACAACATCACCCTGTGTTGTTCCATGATAAATTTCCACTTCATATATAATTCCATGAAATGAAGATGAATTTTTCATTATTGAAGTGTTAGCAGATCATGAGATCTATAAATAGAATTTTCGGTCATTCCATCTATCTTTATCACAAAAAAAATCTTAGCACAAGTTATCAAATATGAATAAATCCACATATGATGAGATAATACTTCAATCTCACAAACGTCATCTTAAATTTAATATAAAATTTTCATATATAACCTTATAATCCATTTGAAATCTGAAAATACATAACATTATAAAGAATTTTACTCATTTATCATATCATTTATCTCTTGTATATCATAGGGCATCTCTTGGTTGTCACATTCCGAACATGTGAATACCTTTACCATGAATTCTATTGAATCATGGTAATAACTAGAATTACCATATATCCCTATCGAAAATATGCATGTTTAATTATTCCAAATTTCATTGGATATATATATTACATATAAAAAGTTGTAAACTTTACCCACGATAGAATAAAGAACTTTTCAAAAAATCATTAATCAATTAAAAGGAAATCATTAATATACAATTTATATATTCATATCCAGAAAATATTTATCCAAATATCGTTGTCTCAACATAATGAACATATTAAATTTTATTCTTCCCTTAGTCATGTGTTTTCTAAAAATATCACCTTATTACCTCAATAACATATCATGGATACTAGTATCATTCAACGTATTCTAAAAAATATTTATGAAAAAACTATAGCAGACCAACACATAGATGATTCATTATTCCATAATACTATCAATGTACATCTAACACATTATTATTGAATTCTATTACATAAATATTCAATCATCTTATAACATCATTGTCAAACTCCACATCTCTAATAGTGATCACATGAGATTTACCTTTTTCTATTGGCTTAAGAGGGTTTCAACGTCAATCATCATCACTAGAACATAAGGTTGAGAACTGGTTATAATAATAGAAATTATCCTTACTCTTGTATAAAATAAGTGGAGGGGGTTCATTCTATGCAAATTTATCTCTATTTTCATTGTTTGATAACTTATTCTCATCACATCAGAAATCAAATGCCTGATGAAATTCCTTTCCTTACATAAAAAATTCATTTGAACCCTTAATACAATTTCTTAAATTATTCTTTCCACACTTAGATCATAATGGAAATCTTATTTTCTTGTATCCATGGTTTTTATATTATCCTTTAAACTCCATCTTCATGTTATTTTTCAAAATGATGAGATTGATACGAAACTCCTACCTCTGTTTCAAACGTGATTATATATTGAAAAATATATTTGTTACTAATAAAGTCTCTTTTGTCCAACACCATTCTAGTAATTTTCTTTAATAAACTGAAGAGCCTTTCAACATTACTTTTAGGTTGGATGATATTTCCACAAGTTTACCTCACAAGACTTGTTAAGTTTTCCTCATAGGTACCAACATATTCATCACCCTATTTAACAAGTTCAAGGGACTCCTTCTCCATATTCATTCAAAGAACACATGTGAAGTGCTTACTGAAAAATTCTCTTGTAAACTCTTCCCATTCCATAGATTCTATTTGTTCTTGTTCCCTCAAATTATTAATAAGATTCCAGAATTGATCGACTTCACCATCCAAATGATAAATGGCCAAAATTACATTTTTATTTTCTAAAAACTGAAGGAAAAAATATATCTTTTCAGTGTTACTTATCTATTGTTTAAAAACAAGTGGAATGATAAGACCCACTAAAAAAGGTGGATGTTTATTCATAAAGGACTCAATATATATTTGTTCCCTCCTCTACTCATTTCAATGTCTAACATGATTGAAAACCAGTGTGACTATAAAATAATGTTTTATATTCCATTTCTCATAACATTTGGTTTTTTAGGAGGAAAATTGTTATATTTTCCATTTCATTCATCATTAACATGGTTCCTTCAGGTTTCATACATTGAATAAGACCTAAAACATATAGTACAAAATATTTATCATAATGAAGAACCACATAATCCTAAAAAGTAACTTATAAGAGGTCTAAATTATAACACCTTCTTTAATCTATGACACCATAGGCTTATACTAGGTCATTAATTTCCAACTTCTATTTAAATCCTTCCTGATGGGTTGTGAGGAGATTGTGAATTCCCAAAGAATATCCTCTGAGAGTGTCAAACTAGGTGTGCAGCAAGGCCCATTGTCGTGTAACAAGTTACACTAATTAAGGCGCGAAAAACCTTTTTGGATTTGTTACTCATAGGTACATCTGTGCCAAATCCATATTCAGTTTTAGTATCCATACATGGATATATTTACAGGAAACCACTGGTTATATCCTTTATAAATATTCCTATCCATTTTCTTATACATTATCATATCTTTAAAATTATCTTTAAACATTAGCTTAGGGTTCTCACTAAGTTTATCTCATACTAGAATCCAATGTATAACTAAACCATTTATCTGATGAAAACTATAATGGACCTCAATTTTCATACATGAACATTAATTCAATTTTTTTGGAATAATTAATACACTACCAAAATTGATACCCAAAGAATATACTAGTCTATTTCCTTTGAAAAAAAGGAAACATTAACATTGGTACATAAGTGAGCTATATTATCTCCCACTAGGTTTTACATACCTAAAAGCCTCATTAGACCCATAAAAATAATACATATATTCATAACATTGGGAAGGAAACATAAAAATGGGTGATCTCAGATGCTCAGTAAGGGTTACCAAGGTACATATGTAAGCATAATCATGTTCATAAGGGTATTATAACATGATAATGAAAATATAAGGTCATACAATACATATCAAAGATCATAAAAATGAATCATTTAATAAGTATTGGAATTTTTTATGACATGAATAATATGGGAGTAAAGAACATAAGGCATGAATGAATAAAATAATAATAAGACATAAAATTATAGAAGACACATAAGACTATAAAATTGATTTCCATAGTAGTCAAGCCATCGCTTGCAAGGCCATTATAGTAAAATGAGTTCACTCTCCATACAATCTTGGTAGTCACGGTTCACTACCACAACCATCTTGGTAGTTCTGGTTCACTCCAATAACTATCATACTAGTCAAGGTTCACTCATATGACTATTTAGAAAACAGAGTCCTTTATGTATACCGCATGAGATATAAATCTTCACCCAATGCATTAGAGGGAGATATAGGTATCACAATATCATAGTATAATCATTCATATGTGTGTCACAAGATCATAAGCATTATTCATAACTTAACCCATGAAATGAAATGAGTGTCAAAAACATGTAATCTTAAACCGACTTGTGAAAAAGGGATAAATTTCAAAATCATTTCATCAATGTATGACCTATGAAAATAGGTGTGTTTTATTGAAATATAACCCTTGAACGAGAAACAAATTTCATAAACATATAACCTGTGAAAGTGAAATGAGTTTCATGAATGTAATTATATAAAAATACAAACCATTAGAATAAATAAATTGAATGGAACCTTGGATCATATTCACAATAAAGGAAGAGTAACACCAATAGATGTCATCATAGATGGAAAATAATTTATGATGATATTTTAAGAGAATTTCTTTAGAAAAATATCCTTTCTTCTTTGAAAAATAATTTTAAAAAATAAAACATTTTTTAAAAGAAATCTTTGAAAATTGATTTAAAAAATAATATAATCTAGAAAATTGATAAAACATTTAAAAAAAACATATCCCTTGGAAATTAAATTAAGATAATTTTTTAAAAGTATTTTCGAAAACACAGTTTTTTGAATAAAAATTCTTTTCGACCGAAAAGATAAATGAGATCAAATTTTATTAAAAATATTTTCTTAATTACCTCATGTAAATAAGAGTGTAAAAAATGTTCCAATACATGAATACATCCTAAATAACCATGAGATAAGAAAATTAATAATTATTCATGGGATATGGATCATAATGTTCTATTAATGGAAGAATAATCATAAACAATCTTGATAAATGATAAGATTGTTACAATAAACATTTACAACTTGTTAACTTTGAATCATACTCCCCATATAAGAAAATGAGATTAAATGGATCCAAAAATATAATGAAAATATAATGATATTAATGATATAATATTTAAATTGGAAGCATATATAATTCACAAATGAATATAGGGTCATAACAAAACATGTGTCTCAAACAAGGCAAGTTGAGACAAAAGTACATTTCCAATTTTGTAACTTTTGAACCATAAACCCCATGAAATAAAGATCAAATAATTGATATATAAATAATAATAAATTTAAGTGTATGAATATTAAAATAAATTCATGGTAATTATATACACCATACAAAATAAATGAGCAGTGAATAAGGCACGTATCTCACGTAAATAAAAAGTGAGATGAAATTCCCTTACCTTGTGTCTTGACTCTCGTCATACACATACAATCATCCGATAAAATAAGTATAATTTTATTATAAATTTTTAATAGTTCCATATTCATATATATATAACACCTTATAATATTTTCTTATGACATTATATTAGTCGTTTATTAATAATTCCATGTTTAGGTAACATTTTGGGTAATAACTGCTTTTTTTATCATTCATGTTTTTGATTTTCCATTATTTATTCTCTTACTTAAATCATTATTTACATATTTAAATAATGTAAACATGTTACTTATAGATCATATATATTCATTATATAAACATTTCTAACAATATATAATTGATATATATATATATATATGAAATAGAATACACTATTCAGGGGATTGTAGGCCATACATGCGCATGAACGTTGTTTCCATTTTCATGGTGTATTGAAAGAAACAAATTAAATGAAATATATATGTTTATGATGCATTTTTCATGGCACATGAAATTGTTTTGTGATGTTCTATTTATTTCCCCGCATTCCTACTTTCCAAAGGAGGGTGGAATCTGTCGCTTATTCAGGGGAGTTTTCTCTTTGATTGAAATGGGATGATGTAATTTCAGTCACTCCTCTAGATTTCAACTTGGAATTCATCGCATAGTTTGGGTCTCCCTTAAATATTGAAGACGTTTTTTGAAAATCTCATCCTTGATGTCATATCTTTATAGAACCAGTTTTATTAAATTGCTTTTATTAGGATATTCCAAGGGGTCATGTCTAGGTAGCAGCCTTCGGTCAGGGGATTAGTCATGTGGGACATCACTGGCATGTCTGGATGATGAAACACATGTATACCTGTGTTTATTCCCCTTATGATAGTGATTCCTAAGGGCATGGATCCTTGAGGAATCCAACGTAAAGTGTAGGGAATTATATGCCATAGGCATGTATCTAATTTTTTATTTATCATCCCATCTTTACCATGGGGTATGCCACAAGATTAACATATAGTAGAGACAGATAAGAAAGATCCAAAAATTTATAGGGTTTTATTAGATGGGTACATCCCTATGTGGAAGAACATTGGAGATTTACTAGATGGTTTGACCAAGATACCTGAAAGGGACAGATCCAAGGATTCTTGCATTCTTACATAGGGGACACCATGTTTGGCCATTGGATGGGATTGAACTTCAATGAATCTTCCTATGTACCATGCATAGGAGATAAGGATAAAAACCCTTGTAGTTCTAAGGGGTGAATTGTCACGACCCGTCCCCCGGGGCCCGTGTCGTGACTACCCCAAGCCCGCCTTCCATAGGATAGGGGTTGGCGACTACCACCGAAGGTATATTCCATAAAACTAGGAATTTATTTCTTTTATAACCTATAAACACACACAACCAAGAACACAACAAGATACAAACTCAAGTAAACTGAATAGTAAATTTTGTGAGTACAATAAGTAAAAGGGGCCAGAATACAAGCCCAACTGGAAAGTACAAGAAAATAAAAGTACAAGTAAACCAGAAAAACTCTTGTGATCACCCTCCAAGGATCCTGCTTGAAGGGTAGGTACATATCTTGAATGATTGTCTCTGTGGTATGCCTCGTCTAAGTCCACCTCCAAGATACCTCCATTTCAGGTACTCTCGTCCTCAGTCAGTGTTGTCCATCGACTGCACCAAACACAATAGGGTGCGGGAATAGCCCATGTAGGGATGAGTATAACGATACTCAGTAGGGACCCCGAGACCCTCAAGGTCTCACAAAATCCAAAAAGGATAAACCACAAGCATGAAAACAACTGTCAACCCAACTTAGGTATATGCCCATACATATACCTATGTTATCTAGTAAACCCATCTCAACCATGAGGAAACACGAGGCCCAACAAAAAATTCAAAAGCCCAACTATTCCAAGAAGGAAATAATATCAAAAAGATAAGACTCTGCTCACACTAGGATATATTCTAGGGTAGTAACAAGTAACATCTTCGGTCACATTGTCGAACCCCTCGGCTGCTATGGAACCCCTCCTATATCGGGTATAGTGGGCATGCTGCGTCATAAAGAGGTGCTTCCCACTAACCTTAGACAGCTGAGGTACGCCTTCTGTTGTGTACCGTGGGTCTGTCGTATCACATAGAGGATCTCCCCAGCATGGGTCTGCCATGTCATACAGAGTCGCTCCCCCTCGTGACTTAATGAGGTACTCCTCCGGTCGAGTACCCTTCGTCTGCCGCGTCACACATAGGTGCTCCCCCTCGTGGATTTTTTAGTACGCTGGGTCTACCATTTCACACAGAGGCACTCCCCACCATGGGTATGTCGTGTCACATAGAGGCGCTCCCCATTGGGCCTGTCAAGTCACTCAGAGTCGAAACAGTCAGTAGTCGTCAAGTCTCAGCTAGTCAGAGGGTCCCATACGTATCCCGCTTGAATGAAATGCTCCCCAACACATAGGTCAATATTCCAAATTCCATGTAGTCCCACAAAAAAGTATCCCAATGGTTCTTCTTGTCATAGGGGTATAAACACAACTGACAGTGCGTCAATCGGACGCCTGGTCCGTAAGTTATTAGCATTTTAGTCTCGAGGGCCCGGTTGGATTCGTGCTCGATCCAACCCAACTGTATCCCAACATTATCCAAATCTGTAGTGGGTTATACCAAAAGGACTGTCTCACTCCAAGGTTTCCATCTCTACAGAAGGTTCATCAAATGGGCGTCTGGTGCCAAAGTTATGGCCAAAGAGCATAAATGGGTCGAAGTGGGTCCGGGTCTGGTCCGACTTGGTCGGACCGACATGGCCTGGACCGACCTAGTTTGGGTCAACCCGGCCCGCGTTGGGTGGCCTCGCCTGGGTGGTACGGTGTGGCCACGGGGCTGCATGGGGCGGCGTGGAGGCCGCGAGGGCCGCAAGGAGCCGCAGAGGCCATGGGGGTCACGGACGGCCAATGGCCGGCGAGGGCCACGGGCGGTAGAGGCTGGGGGGCAGCGATGGCCCCGGGCAATAGCCGCTATGGGCGGTAGATGCCATAGGGGTCGTGTGGCTGTGAGGCCGTGGGGTGACGGAGGGCTGTGTGGCGGTGGTGTCCACGGGCAGTGGTGACCGCGGGCTGTGGAGGCCGTCGGGTGTCGTCGTTGCACTTTCGCCTTCGTCACGCCCGACGGTCATGCTGGCTGCCATTTGCATGCCACACCGAGGTTGGTTTCCATCCTCATCCATCGTGAAAAACACAACAATTAAACACAATATTGGCCAAGAGGTTGATCCTTGTTTGTTTGGCCCACACTCTCCATGTTAGAGCAGTATCAAGAGGCTATAATCTCTTCTTGATATTTACGATGAATTATCAAGAATGGGTAATGGGAAGAAATTCAAAAAACCACCCTACCTCGAAGGTACTTGATGTTGGCGCGAGTAAGAATTTGAAGATTTCGACGTTCATCGTGCCTGCCACATGCCTCTGATCCCAGGCTCATTCATCAGTTCATCGTAGTTTAAGATGTTCCTTGCCGGCGAGAGTGTTATTCAATAGAGGAAGAGTTTCTCCACGATTCTCCAAAGCTTCTCCATTTCTCCAACAGTTTCCCCCAATTCCACCAAAGTGAGGAATAACAAACTTATTAATTTAAAATAAGTAGATTAATAAGGTTGGCACAATTAAATTGTTGACACATTTCATTAATTTTTTGTTGGCTCCAACAATTAAATGGTTTGTTGGAATATTTAATTGTATCAATTTAATTGGCTCAAATTAATGTAGGAAAAAATTAATGGCAAGTTGAGTGGTTTCTCCCCCATTAAGAGGGTTTGGGTGGTCCCCGCCATTAATTTCAAATTGGGAGGTTAGTTCAGGTTGTCCCCACATCTTAACACTCACATGGGAGGTTTAGGCTTGGGTGGTCTCGACCACCATAACTTATGTTGAGGGGTTTCTAACATAAAACATTGTTAAATGTTTTTATTTTATTTTATTATTTCACGAAATGAACAAAAATTATCTTTCACTCTTGACCCACTATGGTCGAGGTGAAGGTCCCCTTAAGCAAATACTGGTGCCACATGTTCAATGGTGCCCTTGGATTTCAATTCCTAGCACCGGTTCAAAAGTTACAAAAACCAGCTCATACGCTTACTAAACGTACCCGAAAAAAAGTTCATAAATTCATTTCGGGAACACCGGGCCTCGGAATCATGTGTCGTGAATTTTCACAGGCTCGTAAAATTCCCATATATTTAAAAAAATTCATGTAAATTATGCATCTTTACATTCTCCCCACCTCAGGTATTTGCATCCCTGAAATCCACAACTCAAACTAAGGGAATGATTGGGGGTACTAATCACGCATTTGAGCCTCTCATTCCCATGTTCTCTTCTGGAGGTTCTCGTGCTGCTAGAGAACGCGCACTAGAGGTATCGACCACCCATGAAGGACCAAATCCTGTCGATCCTCAATCTCCACTAATGCATCTGAAAACGACTCCCCATCGTCGATGTCCAGATCACCAAGGTCGATGATGTGAGAAGGGTCATGCACGTATCTCCTCAGCTGGGATATGTGGAAGATGTTGTGCACCCGGTGCAACTTAGGTGGAAGAGCTAAGCGGTATTCCACCTCGCCAACTCTTCTGAGGACCTAAAAAGTTCTGAAAAATCTCGAAGATAACTTTCCGCCTCGGCCAAATCTCTGCAAACCTCATCAGGGTGAGACCTATAGAATGATGTGATCACCATCCTAAAACTCTAGAGGTCTATATCTTTTGTCGGAATAAGACTTCTTCCTGCTCGGTCTAGTCTTCATATTCTCCTGGATAATTTTCAATTTCTCTGTGGTTGCCCATACCATCTCTGGTCCCACTAGTGCGGACTCCCCTGGGTCATTCCAGCACAATGGTAATCTGCAAGGTCGCCCGTACAATGCCTAAAAAGGTGACATCCAAATGGTGGAGTGATAGTTGTTGTTGTAAGAAAACTCCACCAAAGTCAAGTGATCCTCCCAACTATGACCAAAGTAGAGGATGAAAGCACGTAGCATGTCCTCAAGGGTCTGAATGGTCCGCTCAGTCCGAACATCTGTTAGAGGATGTAAGGCAATGCTCAAATGAAGCTGCGTCTCAAAAGCCTCTTGCAACCCCTTCCATAGCCAGGAAGTGAACCATTCATCATGATCGGAGAGAATCATCAAGGATAATCTGTGTAGCCACACAATCTTCTACACATAGAGGCGTCACAAACTCTCTACTGAACCCTGCTCTCTGATCAGTAGGAACTGGGCCGACTTGGTGAGTCGGTCTATGATCTCCCAAATAGAGTCATGACCTATGGATGTACGTGGAATTCCTGTCACTAAGTCCATGGATATCACATCCCAATTCTACTCTGGGACCTCCAAAGGCTGAACCAAGCCTACTGGTACCTAAATCTCTGCCTTCACTTGCTGACAAGTGAGGCACCAAGAGACAAACTCCACTACTACTTTCTTCATTCCTAGCCAGCAATGCTATTGTGAGAGATCCTATTACTTCTTTTCCACTCCGAGATGTACCACTAGAGGGGATGTGGGGAACTCCCTCAATACTTCCTTCTGAAGAGGATGATGTTATCACCACCTTCCGAAAATCCATCAGTTGCATGTCCTATGTAAATCTAAGCACGTCAAGCCTCGCAGTTAGTGTCCCCACGCTGCACCTCCCTGACTCGCTGAAGAAGTGGGGGAGTGACTGTAAGATACTGAAGAAAAGCTACTCCTTATTGATCAACAAAGGATATCTATAAAGCAGCCAACTACTCCATCGCCTCTCCTATAAGGTGTATACCAGACCTCCTACTGACTGAATCTGCTACAATGTTTCCCTTCCTAGAATTATAGACTATCTTGAATTTATAGTCCTGGAGGAACTCAAGCCAACGTCGCAGTCTCAGGTTTAGGTCCTTCTGAGAAAAGATATACCTGAGACTCTTGTGTTCAGAGTAGACTATAAAATGCTCACCCATCAAGTAATGTCTCCACATATTCAAGGTGAAGACCACTCCTTCTAACTCCATGTCATGAGTAGCGTACTTCTTCTCATGTTGTCTCAACTGTCGAGAACCATATGTGATCACTGCTCATTCCTGCATCAGGACACATCTGAGCCCGATCCCTGATGCGTCATAGTGGAAAATGTACCATAAACCCTCCTCTGGAAGCCTCAATATGGGGGCACTAGTCAGCCTCTGCCTCTGCTCTTGAAAACTCTGTTGGAATCTCTCCGACCAAATGAAGGGTTGCCCCTTATTCTTCAATGCAGATAATGGTGATACAACTCTAGAGAAATATAAAACAAACCTTTGAAAGTATCTGGACAAACCCAAGAAACTACGTACCTCTTTCACACTCCTTGATGGCTCCCAAGAAAGTACCCCCTCAATCTTTGCTGGATCTACTACAAATCAAACCTCCGATATGGCATGTCCCAGAAAGTGAACCTCTCGGATCCATAACTGGCACTTCAAGAGCATACCATAAAGATGGTTCTATCAGAGTGTGTCCAGAACTATATTCAAATGATAGGAATGATCCTCCTCAGTGGCTGAGTAGATCATAATGTCGTCAATGAAGACTACTAAAAATAGATCAATGTATGGCTGAAAGATCCTATTCATGAGTCCCATGAACACTGCTGGGGCGTTTGTCACACCAAATTGCATAACCAAGAACTCATAATGGCTATACAGAAATCTAAAATACCTCTTCTTCACATCCTTGTCTTGTACTCTGTGCTGGTGATAGCCTAATTTGTGGTCTATCTTGGAGAACCATAATTCTCCATTCAGCTGATTAAATATTTTTTCATTCCTTGAGAGTGGGTACTTGTTCTTCACTGTCACCTGATTCAGGCGTTGATAGTCAACAAAAAGTCTCAAGATCCCATCCGCCTTCTTGGTGAAAAAAATCAGGTCTGCCCAAGGGGAAACACTAGGCAGGATGAAACCTTTCCCATGTAAGCCCTCTTGGTGTACTAGCAGCTCATGATGCTCCGTGAGAGCCATTCAATACGCTAGTGTAGATATCAGTGTTATCCAAGGGTACAAGTCAATGTAAAATTCCACCTCTCTTTGAGGAGGTATACTTGAGACATCATTAAGGAAGACCTCTGCGTACTGGTCCACCACCACAGGATATCTTAGACTCTTCACATCCACCACTCTGAGGGTAAGGCTAGCCAGCTGGTGAGTGATCAAATACATCCTCTTCCGAGTAAGTACATCCTGCGTTGTAAAGGCTCCCTTACTTCCGGTGAAGGTAAACATGGTCCCATCCATGTGGACACACCGCACTATTCACCTAATACATTAAATATGATCATGGATTGTAGATAAACAGTACATACCCAAGATGACGTCGTAAGGCCTCGACACCGCTACTAGGATATCCCAGCCGAAGATCTGTCCTCCTAGAGTAAACTCACACTGGCGGAACCAGTGCGTAATCATCGAATCTACTCTCGTAGGAGTCTCTAACCATAAGTATCGATCCAATAGCTCCGTCGAGATCTCTGAGCTTTGAATAAGGGTAGTGGAAATAAAATAATTACTAGAACCTGTGTCTATAAGTACTACAGCTAAGGTGGAGTAGACACAGATCCTACCTCATATCATCTTTGGAGCACCGTAATAATAGGGCTCAGCTGCCTGGAGCTGAGCTCACCCCTGTCCTTCGACTCCCTGTGGTTTGGTTGGACCACCTGGCGGTGGTGGGAGTAACATGCCGGATCATCTCCCACCGCCAGATGCATGGCCAGCTCCACTACCATGTCCACCTGCTCCCTACGGACCTTCTCGGTCGAACCTATGTCCCTGCCTAGGCGGTCCCTCGACCCTCTACTGATCATCCGTACAGAGAGTCAGACAGTCACAAGCCATTTGACCCTAACCACCACATGAGTAACACTACACGATCCTCACATGTCCTGCTCTTCCTCGAGAGCCCCGCACCACTGACTCTGAGTCATGCAGTTGTCCACTAATAGGTTTGGTCCTCTTGGACCTCTATGACATCTGTCTAGTGCCAGCTGCAGAAGACTTCGCTGCATGACATTCGGTGGTGGGTCTCGCGGTTGGTGGCTGCTCAGCAAGAAAACTCTCCACTAAGAGGGCTTTCTCTAACACACCTGCCTGCATCGGGATGCTGAGTGACATTATTGAATCCCTGATCTCACACCTGAGTCCCTTCTCAAAGGTCATGGACCTGAAAAATGGGCCCCACACCATATCAGTGGAGTATCATGATAGGTCAGTGAACCTTGATAAGTACTGAGCCATATTCAAGATGCCCTGCTGTAGATGATGTGACTCCTATATGCACACTGCGCGAAGGGTCGCTGGGACACACTCTGCCCGAAATAGGCTCTCATAGTCTGCCCATAGATGCATCACCTCGTCATGAACCAGGAGCATCAAGCTCCACCATATGCCCACTACTGCCTGTAGAATACTGGCGGTAAGGATCACCATGAGATCAACTGGTGTCCCTACCAGTCGGAAGACTCTCACTAGGGCCTCCAACCAATCCTCAGCCTCCTGTTGGTCCATCTCTCCCCTGAACTGGGGTGGCATATAGCACTAGAACTCATGCAACGCGCTCAAGAAGCATGCACCATCTGCTGTTGGGGCTGGTGGAATTTATGTCCCAATGGGTAATAGTACCACTGGTGCCTCTGCTGGTGCTTCTACTAGAAGAGGGCTCTGCATCGAAGTCTCGTCGCTTAGTAGGATATCAGTGCGTATTATATCTAGAACCCTATCTGGATATCTAGGTGGTGGAATATTGAAAAGGAACAGGTGTGCCATAGTCATTAAGTTATACCTGGTGAGCCGACTAAATAAAACAAAAGAAAACTTTCAAAAAACTCATACAATCAGTGTTTTTGTGCACTGAGTCAGAAATCAGAAGTTAGGGTCCTGGTGTATGGATACATTAGCTTCTGCACCCACACTGGATTACCTAAACTAATAACCACACTCACTACACTTAAAATTGTTTCCATTAAAAATATCAGAGTCCAATGTTCTATGGTAGAACCAACTCCTCTGATACCAATTTGTCCTGACCCGTCCCTTAAGGCCCGTGCCGTGACTACCCCAAGCCTGCCTTATATAAGATAGGGGCTAGCGACTAGCACTGAAAGTGTATTCCCTAAAACTGGGAAGGAATTGCCTTTATAACCTATAAACACACACAACCAAGTACAAAGCAAGATACAAACTCAAGTAAACTGAATAGTAAACAGAGTGAGTACAGTAAGTAAAAGGGGGCAGAATAAAAGCCCAAATGGAAAGTACAAGAAACTAAAAGTAAAAGTAAACCGGAACAGCTCCTGTGATCCCCCACCAAGGATCCTACATGAAGTGTAGGTACAAATATCTAATTACCGTCTCTACGGTATGCCTCTTCTAAGTCCACCTCTGAGATACCTCCAGTCCTTGTACTCTCATCCTCAGTCAGCGTTGTCCGTCATCAGCACCGAACACAATAGGGTCCAGGCATATCCCGTGTAGGGGTGAGTATAACGATACTCAGTAGGGACCCCGAGACCCTCAAGGTCTTACAAAATTTACAAAGGATAAACCACAAGCATGAAAACAATTGTAAACCCAACTTAGGTATATGCCCATACATATACCTAAGTTGTTAAGTAAACCCATCTCAACCATAAGGAAACACGAGGCCCAACTAAAAAGCCCAAAGCCAAAATATTTTACGAAGGAAAGAATAACACAAAGATAACACTCCTCTCACACCACGATTTATTCTAGGATAGTAACAAGCAACTTCTCTAGTCACATCGTAGAACACCTCAGATACTGGATAACCCCTCCTCTATCGGGTATAGTGGGTCTGCTGCGTCACATAGAGGCACTTCCCACAAACCTTGAACTTCTGAGATAATCCTCCTATTGATTATAGTGGGCCTTCCGCATCACATAGAGGCTCTCCCCATCGTGGGTCTTCCGTGTCACACAGAGGCGCTCCCCCTCATGACTTGATTAGGTACTGCACCTGTTGAGTACCATGGGTCTTTCACGTCACACAGAGGCACTCCCCTTCATGGCCTGCTTAGGTACTCCTCCTACCGAGTACCATGGGTCTTCTATGTCACATAGAGGCGCTCCCCACCGTGGGTCTTCCGCTTCACACAGAGGCGCTCCCCACTAGGCCTGTCAAGTCACTCCGAGTCGAAAGGGTCAGTAGTCGTCAAATCTCAACCAGTCATAGGGTTACCTACGTATCGTGCTTAGGATAACCTCTATCCAATCCATATGTCAAAAATCAATCTGCCACATAGTTCCACGAAGAAGTATCCCAAATGTCTGCCATGTCAAATGGGTCTCTAGGAAACAAACGATGTGTCAATTGGACGTCTGGTCTGTAAGTTATTTTCCTTTTAGTCCCGAGGGCCCGGTTGAATTTGTGCTCGATCCAACCTGATTGTATACCAAATTTATTTAAATCTCAAGTGGGTTATACCAAATGGACCATCTCACTCCAGGGTTTTTGGCACAGTAGACGGTTAGTCAAATAGACGTCTGATGGAAAAGTTAGGGTGAAAAGCGTAAATGGGTCGAAGTGGGTCCAGGTCCGGCCCAGCCCGGGAGGCGTGGTGTGGCCACGGGGCAGCGTGGGGTGGTGCGGAGTCCTCGAGGGAGGTGAGGGGCCATGGATGTCTCTGGGGCAGCGGAGTTACATGAGGCGGTAAGGGCCGATAGAGGCGGAGGCCGCGCGGTAGCGGCGGAGGTCGTGGGCCAGTGGTGGCCGCGAGCGGCGGAGGTCACGGGGTGGCGAGGCCGTGGGGGTCGTAGAGGGGTGCGAGGTGGCGAGGACACGGGGCATTGGTGGCCACAGGAGGTGGAGGATGCGGGGAGGCACCATTTCATCATCATCTTCATCACGGCCGGCGGTGGTGTCGGCCGCCGTCCCCATGCCCCACCGAGGTTGGTTTCCATCCGCCTCCATCACGAAGAACACAACAATTAAACACAATATTTATAGAGAGGTCAGGCCATGTTTGTTTGGCATGCACTCTCCGCATTAGAGCAGTAGAAAGAGGCTATAATATCTTCTATATTTTTATGATGAATTATCAATAACGTGTAAGGGGAAGAAATTCAAACAACCATCCTACCTTGATGGTTCGTTGATGTTGGTGAGGGTAATAATTAGAAGATGTCGATGTTTGTCATGACTGCCACACAACTCTGATCCTGGGCTAGTTCATCAATTTTTCATTGTTGAAGACGTTCCTCATCGGCCAGAGCATTCTTCGTTGGAGGATGAGTTTCCCCACAATTCTCAAAAGCTTATCCCTTTTTCTAACAGTTTCCCCCAATTCCCCCAAAGTGAGGAATAACAAACTTATTAATTTAAATTATGTAGATTAATATGGTTTGAAATAATTAAATTGCTGACACATTTCATTAATTGTTGGATGGCTCAAAAAATTAAATGGGGTGTTTGCATATTTAATTGTATCAATTTAATTGGCTCAAATTAATGGAGGAAAATATTTAATGGGGAGGTGAGTGGTTTCTCCCCCATTAAGAGGGTTCAGGTGGTCCCTGATATTAATTTCAAAATGGGGGGTTAGTTCAGGTGGTCCCCACCTCTTAACACTCCCATGGGAGGCTTAGGATCAGGTGGTCCCAACCACCACAACTCATGTTTATGGGTTTCTAAAATAAAAATTTTTAGAATTTATTATTTTATTTAATTCTTGCATGAGAAGCATAGAAATTATCTTTCACTCTCGACCCACTGCGGTCGCGGTGAAAGTCCCCTTAAGAGAATACTGGTGTTGCGAGTTCAATGGTGCCTTTAGATTTCAATTCTGAGCATCAGTTCAAAAGTTAAAAAATCCCGCTCGTACATTTACTGAACCTACCCAAAAAATGGTTTAAAAATTCATTCCCGGCACACCAGGCCACGAAATCACGCATCGTCAATTTTCACAGACTCATAAAATTCCCATATATTTAAAAATAATAATTTCATCAAAATTCAGAGTCTTTACATGAATCATGGGATCAAGGTGTGCGCATTGGACAATAACCTGAAGACACGCTTAGAAATACATGTGGTTAGTAGCTTGGGTACTGCTTGAAGTAGGGAGGAAATGGATGAAAAGATTTCATCGGGATGTGGAGGCCCAGGTAAAACCATGGTGGTTGATTTGAGGACATTTAGGACATGAATGGGATGGAACTGATGTGGAGATGAAAATTTTGGTATTGAACCTCAGAGAGGTTTCCTATGTATTCCTGTGGTGGGAAATTGATGTCTATATAGTTTTGGGATGGGGTGATGAGTCACCTAAGAAGGTGGCTCATGAGGATGGATGTATAGTTGAGACCTAAAGGAAATAGAACCTCCATGTTAAGGAATGACCTTCCCAAAGCATAAAGGATTGAGGGGGAGACAAGGATGGGACATGAGTGATGGGATTGAACCTCAGGGAGGCTTCATACATATCCCTATGGTAGGGAATCAATGTCCAGATAGTTCAGGATGGGGTAATGAATTGGGGTGTTCATAAAGGGTAGCGACTCAACCATATGCTGGGGATAATTCATGGTTAGTATCCCATGAAATGGCCTGACACCACTAATGGGTGGACTTAGGATGTGGGTCCCAACAAAGGGGCTGCAGAAGTTTACCAATGTTTGGGGTTGAACCTATAGGAGGCTTCCTATGTACCCTGTCTAGGATACAGGGATCAAACCCATAGAGTTCACAAACATATATTTTTACTTCATGAGGGATGAGGGTCAACCATCTTGAAGTGATTAGGATTGATGGGTGATGGGATAGAACTTTTGGGAGGCTTCCTACATACCTTTCCTAGAAAGGACAAAGATCAAAGTCCACATAGTTTGGATTGATGGGGAATGTGATTTAAACACTAAGGTGGCCCAAAAATGGTGTCATGGTTGATTCTTACATTAATCCCATGTGACTCATGCATGGTGTTAGAATAAACAGGCAATAGGTACCTGACGATCACATCGCGAAAGTTGCGTTTGCAAGGAATAGAGCGGGGATTACATGTTGTTAGTGGCGCATGGAGATGGATATTGGGACTTAATCAAGGATGGATGCTCGATGGTGATAAAGCCAAAAGGGATACAGATAGGGTATCAAGAGTCCCCTATGTCTATAACCCCTTTGGTCTTGATGCTTGGAAGTGGAAAAGAAGAGAGAGGGTGCTACCTTCTGTGAGGAATGTTAGGGCTTACACCAGGATGGAATACCTTCCCTATGGACAGACGTCATTCAATGAAAGGAGGATCTCATTCCATGTTTCGAGGATCTCACTCCTATGGAGATGAGTGGGAGTCGAAAATGTCCAAAGTGGGGCACCCCATATTTATTGCACAGGGTGAGGCTATGATTTAACATCATGTGTTGGGGATGATGATGCTTGATATTTTAACATCCTGCAACTCAGACGATGGGGATTCGCTCACCACCCCTAGGAAATACATAACCAGTATGATTTAACCCTTAGTGAAGTGAAGGAACCAAAAATGATGTATTGAGATGTAGTTGTGGAGTAATCCATTGATGGGATCACATTAACATGGATATGTGAAGAATCAATAGTCATTAGTGTTCCTATTTGAGGAAGCATGAGGCAATGCAACACATCTATAAGAATCACCCCTGGGACCTATAAATCACTTCATACGAGCCTGAAGGGCTACTTGAAAGAAGGGTGTGCAAAGAAAGGAATATAGGAAAAATACGCTTCTTGAAGGGCATGGTCTACGAGAAACAAAGGTTCTTCATGAAACAAAGGGTCTTCACAGAGAAAATGGTCGTGGAAGGGTCATTGAGTAGAAAAGGGTGTTTGTGAAGCAAAGGGTATTCGCAAAGCAAAGGGTCTTTGCGAAGCAAATGGTCTTTGCGAAGCAAAGGGTCTTCAAGAAGAAAATGGTCTTCACGAAGCAAAGGGTCTTCACGAAGCAAAGGGTCTTCGCGAAGCAAAGGGTCTTCGTGAAGGAAAGGGTCTTCTCCAAGCAAAGGGTCTTTGCGAAGCAAAGGGTCTTCATGAAGAAAAGGGTCTCCGTGAAGATAATGGTCTTGGGAAGGAAATACTTTAATGGAATAGAGTTTCGCCTCATCAAATAAGTCATTCTTTGGAGAGTGATTTGTGAAGTATCTACGCTTCGTAAAACCTCAAACACCCCAAAGGGTCTCATTCCTTTACAGAAGTCAAATTCACTCATGAATAGAATCCCCACCATATAGGGAGGCTGAAGAACACAAATAGGTATAGATCATTGAGTCCAAGTACCTTTGGAGGTCCATTTATGGATTTCGTGAAGCTCTTTACAAAATGAGGGATTTAGAAATTTCAAGGGAAGAGTAACAATGGTATGATAGGGGAAGAGCCGTCTATTTATAAAAAAACAAAGGAAATCGAGGGTCACAGATCTTGTCACAGAAAGAAGTGACGTCAGAGAGAGGATGAGGTCTATCAGAATATGTCGGCCACACGGATGGGGGTGGGACTGTGGAAAGGATAGAAGAAGACAACTATACGCAGTGGGCTTCAGAGATAAAGGATGTCGTAAAGAGGAAATAGTCTGTCATAATGCTTCACACCCACAAAGGGTTTGGGGATTCCACAGAGAGAATCATAGAGGTAGCCTCCTGAAGGAAAGTCAACCAGGCAGAAATTATCATGAAGGAGGCCCTTTGGAATGGTTTTGATTGATTTAGGGCCTCTCGGAGGTCCGATTAAGTCAAAAGTATTGAGGAGTTCTCTTCCTTAGTGGGATGAATTTTAGCTCCATCAACGTCCCCCACTGAATTCGATCCAAAGGGAAAAAGGTTTGAATTACGAGGGTAAGACGCCAAAAATACTAGGAGGATCGACAGCACGACGAAGCCTGCAGTTGGGCCATCGAGCTGTGTCAAAAGTCCAATTGCAAAGGCCATCGTGAAAAGGCCTTTGCATAGGGGAACCAATCAGTGAGGGAGAGAAGCACAATGAAGCGGACCTGGGGATAACTGTGAAGACCATCCTTGATTCACTATGAAGATAGGGCCAACTGTGCCTATATATAGGGGCCCATAGTTATTTTTCAACATCTGTTTTTTCATGAATTATTGTGCTGCCAATTTATTTTAGCGAACCAATCATTTCCATTAATTATTTAGAAAACCAAAGTTCTTTCGTTCATTTCTTCATGAAGGCTTCAATCAAATAGTGGAATCATGATACCTTCCTTTGTGATGCCGGATGTATCCAAGTCTGATTCATGGAGAATCTGTTATTGGAGGCCATCTTCGCAAAACATCTTTCTGAAAATCCACTGCGAATGATTTCACATTCGGCCTTCAAGACCAAACTAGAAAAAGAATCTTCGAGACTTCAAGATCATGGAATATCAAGAGGTTATGTGAGAAGTTCATGTTGAAGCTACTCAGAGGGAGGCTTTGAACAACAAAATTATAATTGGGGTGAACAAAGGGAGTACTTCCGATCACCAATAATTGACATAATGGTTGTTGGAGGTGCAAAAGGAATACCTGTTGTGCAAGATCCTACTATTGTATGACATTGGATTGTGGGATGAATTCTCCATCCTGGACACCAGTAAGGATGAACCAGCCCACTGGTTTAGGAGTTCCCCCAATCAATACTAGTGGTATAGTGATGTGGATGGGAATATTTTAAAAGATCATACCCTGGTAAAAACACATTGTCTTTATAATCATATAACAATATAGATGACAGAGCATTGGCACAGGAGACATCTCAACCTTTATACAAGACAATTATCAAGGTAGGTCTTAGAAATATATATAGGGGTCATACGTTGGGATTTTCACAAGGGTGGAAATGTCACTGATGACTAGGCCTGGGCTTATTGGGCGTGTGCATCTTGTAAAGAGATTGAGAATGTACTGTTGTAGGCAGGCCTGTATGAAGTGGACTAGGACTCCCAATTCAACATCTATCAACCAAGGGATTTCATAGTGTAATTGTTAATCCAGTGGTTTCTTGAAAACAAAACATTCCATCTGTATCATAAGTAGGTTGGAATCCAACTTTGGGACCATCATCAAATTTTTGGAATCCCAATCATGGGAGGGATGTATTATGAGTTACTCCCTACCATGAACATATTGGTAAATAGGGTGCAGATTCCACCTTTGGAGACAAAATTACTGAGTCTAGTACTAGGTACAAACGAAGATAAGAAGAACACTTGAGACATCCAATTTAGGTAGTGGATTGGTTATTTTCTAAATTTTTTACAAGAGGAGGGAATGATACTAAACATTTCCCCCATATATTAGCAAGGGGTTCAACAGGGTAAAGAGGATTCATACTGGTATATTCTAGAAGGTAGCCAGTGGAAATTGTGGGGATACAACATTACGACTGATAAGTGATTGATAGTTAGGATGCCCAGTTTTATCTCAACACTGATCTAGAGGTGGATTTTACCAATCAGAGATGCCCACATGGGGGTGCGACCAAGTATATTTATCATCGTGGCTCAACTAGATGGTGGGTACCACAACAACCTAGGTATACTAGTGATGGAAAAGTTTTTTCATCTACTCCGACACATTAGTGATGGAACGAGGCTGCTATAGGTGTGCGGGCCATTCCACTTTTTGTACACCTGGACTACTGCACACATGGGGGGTATGAATATCTTAACCCCATATCTTTTCCTGGGATACATTCTCTAACATAAATTTTGGACATTGAAGGGTGCAACCCATTGAATCTTAATGCCATGATTGTGCTCGGTAAGATGGGATAGGAAGAACAATTCATCTTCCACTCATTTTCTTTCCCAACTTGTGAATATTCTCATGATGGAACATATACCATAGAGAAGAGGTCATATATACTATTCTATCATGGAGGTGTGCTGATGGAACAAGTATATTTTGAACCAATATGTGAAATATATACCTCGAACTAGCTCACCCGATAGTTATGGTGCATGAAAAGGCTGACTCCATAGGTTTATACAAATGTGGGCCACAAGAACCATGCGTGTATTATGCGACAACATTGGATGATGTTTACAAGGGAGGATGTGAATATGTGGAACAATTTACCTCCATTTAATTCTATATTCAGTCTACTTCATGAGTAGTTATAGAGATGGGAGGCTTTTTACCCTGGTGAGATGCTAAAGTGATTGACTATCCAGGTTAGTAAGGTGGTTCTTACCTTGATGTGGAATAGTGACAACATGGGGACTTCAAGAAGGTGGTACGAACATATGTCAAGGAATAGAGACTGTAATAGTATGGGTGATAGGCCATGAATTAGTAGACCTTGGACCAGTTCTGGCTGGATGTGAAGAGAGAGAGGTGGTTGTGTCGGGCGTGGTGGCTCTACTAAGAGGGAAAATGAGAGAGGTGAATCATCTCGGGGATTCTGAAGGGCCCCCCATCAAGCTCCATAGAAATAACTATGTCTAGTAGTAATTCCCTATGATGTCATCTTTCCAGAGGTCTATAAATATTGGGAAAAGAGAAAATAGGACCTGGGTATTAACAGCCTATGGGAAAATTTGAACATGCATGGGATAGTGCTGGGGGATCTTGGATTTGTGAAGGTCAGATTCAACGCTACCCCTTATAAGGGAAGAATGTTTGTAATGGAGCTAGAGGATGTAATACATTCCTATGGTGACATGCGACCAACGACGTACCGAGTATGGGTGCTGCTGAACATGACTGATCCTACAGAATTGATGGCAGCTCATCTGGAGGATCATTTTCCCTTAGTTTTTCATGCCTACAAATCATGGGGGAAGAATAAAATGAGGGATTTTTCCACTAAGTATTGGAGGGGACTTCCAATGGAGCCTCTCCTGAAGAGGGTGAGATAGAGGCCTTGGGGGGAATCTCCTTGTTGGAGTTCATCGTAACTCTAGAAGTGGAGTACTATTCCCTTTAGTTTCGATAGTTTTCTTCCATCCTTATCTTGGTTTATCAACTAAAAATTATCCGTGTAGGAGAATCTTCAATAGGCCACTACCGATGACAAGGGAGAAGGAGTCATAGGGGCATAGAACCAAACTCTGGGGTATACAGCTGGGGAGATGGTGGCTACGGAATCCAGTAGTGCTGGTGGAGCAGGGGCGACCTCCTTGGAATCTTTAGAGCCCACAATCGTATACAGAGGTCCGCATTCTGTCCAGTTGGTGATGGTAGAACTGATGCGAGATCAAGAGGCTGAATAGGGTATGTCTCATAATTCATAGCTATACCCATTGTCTGATCCGTCAAATTAGCTGACATGGCCCTTGCCTTCAAAGTTTCAAGGACGGTACATACATTTCTGATTCAAATTTTGAGAATACCTGAGGAACTATTCCAAATAGTGCTGATGATCACTAGAGCATAAAGTTTTGTGGCTGACGAGGCCATATTTTATTATGAGAGGCTGATAGTGACGAATGATACTGCTAGCGGGGTAGAGTCTTGAGTTGACCAAGAAAACATAATTGAATTAGAATCTACAAATGAAGACCATCCTGAGGAAGATAATTCCATTGAACTCTTGGAGGATTTTCTCAAATATGAACCCACTAACCAGGAGGACCAGGATGAGACTGCTTCCAATGAAGAGGATAGAAAGGTTGTCCAATGCTGATCATGGAAGCCAATCAGGCACATTATCAATAACATCCCATAATCGCAGTGGATAAGTCAGATCGAAAAACTTTTCCCCAGCCACGAGAACTATGCACTAGAGGAGTAGATTCCCAAATCCCTCACATTTTTATTCTATACTACCTTGCAGAGAGGGTGGGGAAGATGCAGACAGCTTAAATGTTTGTTAGTAGTGGAGTAAGACCATAAATATCTAAAGAATCCAGGAGGATGAGCAAGAGATCCAACCCCTTAGTGTGTAGGCAGACGAACACTCTACTTTCCTTGATGCATAATCATGACATATATTGCAACTGATGGAACATTTGATAGAGTTTGACGAATAGTTTAGAAGAATATCCCAATAGATGGATACTATCAAAAATGATGAGGATCATGCCTAGGTCAGGGCTAAGGAGTGGTGCCCCATCACTATTGAAGAGGTGAGGGAGATTAAAAGGTGGCAACAGATCTTGGATTCTACAAGCTAGAGAGTGGTAGAGCTGGGACACTCAATTAAAGGTGCCAATCCATCTATTAGAGGGTTTGATCCATGGGCATTGTAATTTGTGTAAAATCATAAACATAATTTCACACTTTCTTGTTTATTTTCATTTTGTGTATAATTTCTGTTATCTATTTTGATTTATTCTTCTCTATAATATCTATGAAATTGCCAGTGATCAATTCCTAGGCTCGTGTGGATCATGTCCGATGAGAGAAAAATGGATGACTTCATAATTATTCCCTTAGATTACAAGATTTCCAACCAATATCTAGGAATCTGGGGTATAGACGACCGCACCGAGTTTCTAGGAAGAACAAGTGAGTCATGTTCAGAGAAAGGGATTCTTAAAACAACCAAAACTCCCTCACCCAACATGATCTATTACCAATTCGGGATAATGACATGGGTGTTGGAATAAATCCTAACAAAGGGGAATGAAAAATGTGAATTACGATACACAAAATTCAGGATGTAGTGAGGATGGAATTACTATAGAGGAATATTATTAACCACATTCAAAACACATCACTTGTATTGTGTTAGCCTGAAATGAGGATAAATAAATGAGGTACCACTGGTGATCGTATTAGAAACATGGGGATGAACTCAATGTGTGATCCACTGTCTTTTGGAACATTGGCCCAGGATGGTAGGAGATACTTAGGGCTGATCATCCTATCCATTAGAGGGATATTTCAGATATGATTTTGAATAGATTTGAATAAGGGGTATGAAAAGCGTGGGGGTGGAGTTATGGGTTTTTCAAATGCAGTCCAACACTCTTGAAATTACACAACCATGATGAAAGTGCATGAGGTGAGCGTATCAGTCTGAATCAAGATCAGACCTAATTCTAGGAGGAACCTCTATGGCCCAAATGGTTTACAGTTTTATGTCATGTAGTGAGGATGATAGTGGAATATTTTAAGGTCATACATTAGGACCCAGGGTCCACAATGTCTTGTATATGGATAATAACTTACCACAACCCCTAAGCTCACATGATACATGCTCAGTGTGGAAAAGAAGGATCGTTTTCAAGCCTTCCTAGACTAACGAGAGTGAGAAATGGTAAAAGTAAATGTTGGGTGGGGAAAATATTATAGGAACCAACATTCCTACTCGACACATGAGAATACATGTAGTTACAACACTGGTGGTGTTGAGGATCCGTAAAATGGAATAGGGTATTAAATATGAGACGACAACATTACATATTTGGGATACAGTGGGAGTGGTGTATTGATGAAGGATCACGGTTGACTATGTTTGAAACAAAAAAATCATTTTCATGCTATCCTTTAATGGGAACAAGTAAATGAGGGTTGAATTCTAACCGTATTCGAAACACAGAACATGTCTCATAATGTCATTGAAAATCCTCTGGGACGTTGGCCCATAGAGTTAGGTGAGCCATAAGGTCAAGAATCCATACAAATAGGGGGTCCCTTTAGATATGAAATATATTGAAAACACAAATAAAGTAATGTGAGTAGTGAGATCATTACTCATGTAGTTTACGCATCGTGAAGGAAGAACGCCAGGGAGGACTGAAGAGGTACTCACCACACGACATAACTTTTGATAGAGCCCAGGACAGAAGGGGATAGGGAGGAGAAATTAGTTACGACTGGACCATATATAGTAATTTTGGGTGTCACAACATATCCCATAAATATGGGAATCAATCAAAACATAGTTCTCAGAAGGGAGGAGATATCCTTTTTTAAAGAGGAATACCATAATTTTTATACAGTTTAATGCCATTTTTGTGGGACATGCTCGTGCAGTTTGTTGTCATGCAGTAAGTATATGGAAATATAAAACTCTTGAGATACGTACGTGGCATGGTTACTGCAAACCCAACATGAATGAGGACATAATTACACACCACACCACATACATCTGAGGAATCAGGCTGAAATGGAACAATATTGTTCATTATGATGAAGATGTACCACAGGCAACAGTCTGTTCATCACTACATATCCTATAAGGATGGGAAACAAGGAACACATAGTTTTTAAAGGAGGTATTGTAGGAGGCCAATAACAAATGGGGAAAATTCTTCTCGAGTGAAGACATCAGATGGATAGGTAATTTATCATTACAAAGTTTGGGCGCATAAGAAATAGTTTAGTTCCACATGAAAAATACTTAAGAGATATTAGTTTATAGTAATAGATCATGGACAAAAAATTGAAAGATTCACGAAATGAAAATATGCAATGTGGTGCCATCAAGAGACATGATTTGAACTGGCACAAAATAGTCGGCACCACACCACAAATTTACATGCACACAGTTTATTGTCATGATGCACAGACTAATGGAACTAGTCTTCTAGTTTAACGTCATAGAGTTCATCCCATGAGGGGTGTGGCTTTTCCATGTATGCACAAACCTTACCCATATCCCTAAGCGCGTGTGATCTACACTCGATGCGAGAAAAAAGGGAGGATGAGATCTTTGTAATACATGGATTACATAGCTGGGGTAGAGGGTCAATGATGACCCTCACGACCCTAATTCACCCTCATTAACATGCCTAGGTGCAAGTAGGGATAAACCAAGGGTGTAAAAATTCTACTCAAACATGATGGAGTGAAAATTAATGTGAATCACGAGAGAAATATTTAAGTATTAATGTTGTGGCATAACTATGGAGGATAACTGCTAACCGTATTCAAAACACAACATATATATAGTGTGATATAAAATGGGAATAATCAAATGATCATCAAACGATGACCATATTCGCAATTTGGGACCTGTGCCAAATTTTTGTTCAAAATCCGTGACGACGTCGGCCCATGAAGGTAGGAGAGCACTGATTCCTAGAATCCATAATGTTCAAGGGTCCTTTCGGATGTTAAAGGTGATGGAAACCCAAATAAATGGAAACATGAAGAATGGTAACAGATGAAAACATGTTCATGCAGAATCCAACACTCTAGGTCCTAAACCACAGTGAATTGTGGCGTGTTGGTGAGGCATAATAGAGGTCGAGAAGTCTAGAGATGAAAGGAAAAAATGGGTTTATTAATATAGGGACAGACCTGAGGCGAAATGCCTAGGTGTTACTACCTATCCCATAAATATGTGAATCAAGACATATGTTGTTCTTAAACATTCCATGCAATTTATCATTGTGTGACAAGGACATAGGATAATGGAAGGAAGTTACACAAAGGTAAGTAAATGGAATGGATATCATAAACCCGATGTGAATGAGGATCTAAGATTTACTCAACAAACCACATAGTTCAGACAATGTTCTGGCTAAGGGGCCGGAAAGAGGGCGGGATTTGATGTACCTGGGGTTGGACTTGAGGAAAAAATGTATGGGAATTCATACATATCCCATGAGTATGGGAATCAAGGAACACATAGTTCAAGAAAATGGAATGGTTGGATACAAATTCTAGGGGAAATACTATCTCATAGGTCAGTCCCACACACTAAAAGAAGTGGAATTTGATGGATCTTTTTGTTCTTTAGGATGGATGTGTGTTTTTTTGTAAAGAAGCAATCATAGTATGAAGAATCTGAGTGTCGTTGTAGGAATCAAGCCATATGTAGGCCTAAAAAATGGAATGGTGTATGAATAATTCCCAAAATGATGTCACCTCCAGCGAGAACACCACAATGCAGTGCTGTTTTTCATTGTGAAACCAAGATGATAGTGTCACTGTTTAGGGTCGTATGGTAGGACCTACCAATTAATTTTAACATTGTGCAACAAAGATGCAACAATTTAAAGTCATGTGGGACAAGACATCATACTTTAATGTTATATATATTGGATGCACACAGAAGAAAGAGGTTCTAAATGGAATGTGTCAGGCGTGATAAAACATACCAGATGCGATTGAGGATATCAGTACACACCACACCACACACAATCCTAGGGGGAGGGGACCTCAGCCTAAGGAGCTAGAAAAGATCAAAGGACATGGGGTTGGACCAGAAGAAAAAATTTCTGAGAGTTTTTATGTATCCCATGAGGATGGGAATCAAGAAAGTTGTAGTTCGATAAATTATGTGCAGTTTAATGTCATACGGTAAGGACAGAGATGAGATATACTAGATCCTAAGGGGGAGTATGTGGTGAGGCTATAATAGAAATGGCATGAATGAGGACATAAGTATAAATACAACACACCATGCAATCATATCATTCAAGGATAAAAGTCTAAATAGAAGAGATAATTGATGCAATATAAGATGGACCCTAAGACAAAATGTCTAGGATTTTCTATGTATCCCATGAGGATGGGAATCAAGATGTACATAGTTCAAAAAATTTGTGCAGTTTAATTTCATGAGGCAAGGATGAAAAGATTTCTTAGTTTATGGTTGTAGAGATCATACCAAAATAAGTGAGATTCTTCCATGTGGGCATAATCCTTGACCAGGTCCCTAAGACCATGTGAGCTACACTTGATGTGGGAAACAAGGGCAGAGAAGATCTTCGCAACACATTGAATACATAGAAAGGGGAAATGGCGTGGAGAATATAATGACACCAAGATGTTGATTCATACTCTTAATGTGTAAATTCATACTGTGGTATAACATAGAGAGTTTCAAATTCTACACCTAGACATGATAAAGTGAAAGAGATGTGAATCAAGGGGCCAATATTTGGGGCATCATAAGGATGGAATAACAATGGAAGACAATTGTTGACCATGTTCAGAACACAATATCCATATCAGGTAACCTGAAATGGTAACAAAAAATGTGGGTCAAACATTATCCATATTCTCAATGTGGGACTTGTGTCATGTTGTTGTTCGATATCTTTCAGGACGTTGGCCAAAGACGGTTGGAGAGAACTAAGGCCAAACATCTTTGTTGTTCGGGGGTCCATTTTGATGTGAAAGATTATGAAAAGCCCAAATTAAAGAAGGTTTAATGCTTAGAGACCGAAAAAAATCACATCCATGTAGTATCCAACACTCTATGTCCCAAACCACAGTGCATCCAATCACATTGGTGAGGCAGAAAAAAGGGTCGAGGGGCCCAGTTAAGAGTGGACGACTCGAGGAGGTGAGTAGAGGAAAGGGGGTGGAGATATCTCAAGAGATAGATACATGGTGTGGCTACTGCAAATCCAATGTGAATGAGGACATAATCTCACACCACACCACATACCTATTACAGAATCTAGGGGAAGGGGCTATAAAGAATAGAAGCTTTCTAAAAACCAAGGGCTGGACCAGAAAAAACATTTATGGGCGTTCCAACATATCCTATGAGGATTGGAATAAACCCATACATATTTATGAAATTTTGTGCAGTTTAGTGTCATGTAATAAGAACATGGTATATCTTAGTTTATTTTCATAGATCTCAGACTGTAAATGCCCAGTTTAATGTCGTGTTCATGGAAAAAATGAAAAAAGGTGAATCACCAAGTTCATCATTTGGTATACCATGGGAAGAAAATAAAAAATTGAGGATAACTACTAAATATGTTTGCAACCCAGTATCCCTCTCATGGCACCTGGAATGGGAACAAACAATCGAGCATCGATATATGACCATATTTACAATGCGAGAAATATGTCAAATTTTCATTCGAGATCCTTCAGGAAGTTGATCCTAAATAGTAGGTAATCCAATGTGGCATGTAAACAAGCCAATAGGGGGTCCTTTCGAATGTAGAAGATGATGGAGACCGAAATGGAGGGACACGTGAAGCTTGGCGGTACCCACGTAGTCTAACATCTTGTGGTAAGGATGAAGGATGAAGGATGGGTGTCTCAAGGGGATTTATGTGTCATGGAAAAAATAGCTTTATGTGAAGGAGAATGTAGAGTCCATACCACATTGGAAAATCCTAAGTGAGAACATGCTCCAAGAAGTTTGAAAGGTAATGGGACCTGAGGCTGGGACATGGATGTATAGTCAAGGTATTCCTACATATACCATGAGGATGGGATTCAAGCCAGGCATATTTTTAGAATTTAAATGTAGTTTAACATCATAAGAAAAGGATTCAGGGGATCTTAGTTTAACGTAGTTGAGCTCAGACCAATTTTTAGTTTATCATCATAAGAGATGAGGGTTCTGGTTTAAATTTTTCCAGGATGATTTTAGGAAGTTTAATGTCTTATAGAATGGTAATACAGTTTAACGTCTTGTGGGATGAGTGATGGGTAGTTTTACATCCTTCATCCTAGACAAACCACACGATTTAATGTCATGTGGTAAAGAAGATCCCAAAATAGGTGGGTACCTATTAATCCAAATACTGCTTGAGGAATTTAGAATTGGTGGGAGAATAATTATTCACACCATCTATGGTGACCAAAGAGTATGAACCATTTTGGTAAACCTTATGAATGATATAAGGTCGCTCACATTTCGGCTCCAGATTCAGCAACTTCCTCCCAGGAATCATTGGTGTTCTTATGGCCAAAACCATTTCACCATTTAAGAAAGAGAAGATGTGAAAATTCTTAGTGAAATTTGTTTCTATCTTTTTCTAATGCATTTCCATATTTTTCAAGTCAAAAATCATATTCTTGTCATGCTCTTCTAGTTTAGTCAAGCAGATTTTTGATACATTATTAGGAACCTACTGATCGTAGATTACTATGTGTAATGAAGGTAGCTGAATCTTGATAGGAATGACCAAATTTGGTTCATACACTATGGAATATTGGGTTACCAAAGTGGAATTATGAGTTGTCATCCGGTAACCCTAGAGAGAGTTAGGGAGTTTGTCTGAAAAAATATTCTTGTTATGAATAAACATCTTTTGAAAACGTTTATTTGTGGGATTTGTTGAATGAATTGATCTTCTCATTTTCTTGCTCATGATTGCTAGAGGTGTTATTAGAATGGATGTTGTTCTTGGATTACAATTTCTTCAGCTCAATTACTTGGAAGTTGGTGTCGTTATTAGTGACGATGGTGTGAGGGACTCTGAATCGATATATGATTTTGGAACTCAAAAACTCAAAGATAGAAATTGGATTGACATCCTTGAGCAGAACTTCCCCTACCACTTGGAAAAGAAATCTGTAGTGGCCAAGATGAACCTGCACTAACGAGTTGTCCCCAGTAGATATGGTCACATGACATCGATTCCCCAGACCACAGAGGGCCAAAAGTACCTGGTAGTGTGGAGAGGTTTTGGTGGCTGATGCACTAAATTAGAATGGATTGGGAATTCATGGAAACTCTTGGAAAACTCAATTCAGTTATGGCTCATGGTGGGCCAAAAATACCCCAAACATCAGATCTGATGAGTGAGTTTCAGCCCTATCTGAGGAGCCTCGTAGGAACTCCCATGAAATTACTACATGACCTATGAAATATTACATCCCTAAATAAAACAGAGGATAATCCCATTGAACTCATATCTATAGCGGATCTTCTCAATATTGAGATCATAATAGAGGTTGAATAACACTGTGCACCAATAGACTCACCCACATTTGGTCTGATCAATCAGGATATTACCGTACTAGAGATACTCGATAAATGAAGTTGTCCAATCAAGGATCCCCTCCAACACTGTGGTTGGGGGACCTGGAGGTCCTGATGTGGAGGCATCGGCTATAAGGTGGCTTACATGTGGGCTATCATAATCGTCTGGAGTGATGGGAGAGATTACAATTTGATGTTCCACTTGGATAATCAAATTATCTGGGTCATGCTCTACTAGATATGTGGCCAGGATAGCCAAGGCGATCGTTCTATGAATGCGAGACATGAGTAAATTCTAGCCAAGAAGGTAACTGGTCCATCTGCTAGATGGTATGATCTAACAAATGTATGTGCTCCGGATTCCTGATGATGTGGTCTCTATTGATCTACTTGAAGACCAATTCACAGTCCCATTTCACCTACATGTGGGGAACGTCAATCTTGAGGGCCAGATCAAGACCATTGATCAGAGCCTGGTACTCTACCTCATTGTTGGTACATCCTTCTAACAATGAATATGAATAAGTAAAGACAACCTATATAGGCATGATGAAGATGATATCCATACCTACTCTATTGAGTCTGTGATAGTTGAGTCTTATGATGGTGGGGATTCAGGAAGTATAGTCAAAGTGAATTTTCCAACACATAATGGATTGTTCTACTAATAGAATTTCCTCATTTGGGAAATCAAGATCCATAGACTGATCTGCGAGAACATGATGGGAGATAAAAAAATTCCCTAATGCATGTCCCTTAATATCCTTATGGGGGACAAACGTGATGTCTAACTATTGATGGATCACTTCCCACTGAGCTAGAAGACCTTTCAACATGGGGAGGTTCATAATTTACTTCCGCAGATCTACTTGGGACACTAGCTGTATCTCATGGTGATTCATGTAATTTTTCAATTTTTTTACTGTGAATACTAGCACAAGGCAACTCTTCTCAATAGAGGAATATCATGTCTCTGTATCTAGGATCATTCAACTAAGATATTATAAAATTTTATCTATTCACTAATTGTTCTTATGGATGAGAAGGGTGTCGAGGGACCATTCCAGACTGGTCAAATAAATAACAAGTGGCATTTCGAGAATGGATGGAATCAAAACTAGAGGTCGTAGTATGTACTTCTTGATTTCCTCTAATGTAGTCTAATATTCTTCATCCCACTAATATTCAGAACCATTATTCATGAGTCGAGAAAAGGGATTACACAATCCATCCATATTTTTGATGCATCAGTGTATTTAGGTAATGTTTCTTTGAAAGCCTTGGAGTTCGTAGATGTTTCTCGAAGGAGACATATGACTGATGACCTTGGTATTTTTCGTATCAATCTCAATGCATCTGTATTTGAAAAATAACACAAGAAACTTCCCATAGGTGACATTGAAGGCTCACATCAAGTGGTTCATCTTTAGATGGTGGGAACAAAGGTACCCAAACACTTTCTCATGTTCTCTTAGATGGTCTTGATGCTTGAAATATTTAACCACTAGATCATCTACATAGCATTCCACCAATGTCCCAAGGATCATCTAGAATATACAGTGCATGGAACATTGATAGGTGGCACCTTATTTTTTTATCCCGGCGGTAATTAAATGGTAGCAGAATGTACCTTATGGTTCCTTGAAGGCGGTACGTGCTTCATCCAGGGTGTTCATTCATATTTGATTATATCTAGAATAACCATCATTGAAAGAGAGAGCATGGAACCCTCTAGTGAAATCCCTCAATAGTTCTATTGGAGGAAGGGGAAAGTCATCCTTTAGATAGTGATAGTTGATATCCCAAAAGTCAATGCAGCATCTGATTTTCCTCTATTCTTCCTAATGGGAACAATATTAGATAACAATATATGGTACTAGACCTCCTTGATAAAGTGGGATCAGATGGTCTTATCATCCTTGACCTTGACCATGGCACCGTGAGAAGGGTGCATCTTTCTAGGAGGTTGTTTGAACCCATGATGATTTTCTAGAAGAACGATATGGTGGACGAAGACCAAAAGATCTAGCCTTGGTATCTCATTATAACTCCAAGAGAATAAATCATGATACTGCTTCATGAAATCCTCATATCACTGTTGCTATTCGACAGGCATAGTGGTGCAGATCATTGTTGGTTTCAGATTTGCATCGTTAACGAGGTTCACCTATACCAAATCATTGACTGTGGTGGAGACACCCTATTCAAATGTGGGAGGGGAATCCTACAAATAATCATCTTCATCTGTAGTGGGAGGATAATCAGAGGGAGGCAACTATTACATGTTTATAGATCCTGATGGGACACTGGTGTCAGCCTGAGTGATAATGGAAACCTCATCGGGGTGCTCCTGCACTGCTGAAACCATGTTGACGAAAGTTGTCAACCAGATCCCATCTAGAATTTGACCCAAGGGGACATGTTTTTTTATATCAAAAAAGTATTGGCTTGTCGATGTAATTTGGTTTATCCCAACCCAGTGAAATAAGAAAGTATAATGTTTTGTCATTTCTATAGGGAGGAAATTGTAACACCTTATAGGAGTATAGGGCTCTAGGATCACCCGGACATATTTTTTTATAAATATGAGGTGATCTTTTGGTGATTTTTAAATTTGGTAACATGCTTACCCCTTTCTCTAGAAAAAAACGAAGCATGTTTCCATGTTTGGGGTCATGGCCTTCAATTTGTGAGCCAGGAAGATGTTGGTGTCAACCAAGTCTATCCATTGGTCGGTCACATCCATAGCTTGTTCAATATCATTAGCCTGAATCAATTTTTACTTGAACTTGAAATAGTCAACATCTAAGTAAAGGGCTAAAAAATTGGAAAAGTGAGACATATCCCCTTGGAGTACACCTACTTGACCATTAAGGGAGTAAATAAGGCATTGGTGACATGAAGAATGGACTTCTGTGTGAAGGTGGAGACATTGTCTACCCATCAACGCATTGTAAGTAGTTTCTTGTGAGACAAACATGAACCCAATATTTAGAACTCAACCACTTAACTGGGTCTTCAGGTGATTTTTTTTTCTAATTTTTGTATGCTCCATCTTATCATAAACTTGAATTTTTAGGTCACATGGACTCAGATCTACCTCAGACAGTCCTATATTTCAAAGTTTCTGGGTCGGGATAAGGTTGATCCTAGATCCCTTGTTGAAAAGACAAAAATGGACCTCCACACCATTGAAATGGAAAATGATGTAAAATAGGTGAATGTTCCCCTTTGTAGGAGAACCTTCATCTTCTCAAAAAAAAAGAGATGATGGCATGACATTTTTCATGCTCGACCATCTCATCAAGGAAAGCTTTTGCGACTGCTACTTCTGTCTCAAACTATAAGGGTATTCTTAATTACTGTGAAAGGGATTTTCACATATCCCCTAATAGGTGAAGAGACTCAAGGATAGAGATATTTTCATGAATACTGGAAAGATGCATGAGAATATCATACTTCTCTGCCAGGCGTGATCCTCTGCTGAGAAGAGGTTAATCTGTGGTAGGTGGTTTGTTGGGCACAACTAGTTGAACTGAAGGATTATGGATGGTGTTGGGAATGTACTTTTTCTCACTAGTCAAATAACATGGAGTGACTACTGATTATGGTTTATATAACCGAGGTATATCCATGACATTATGTGGTTGACCATAGCATGGTTGTGGTGGCTCTACATGATCAAGTAGCACAAATGGTGGTGGATACGGATTTAGTGAAACATGTTGAGAAGGCTGCACGTGTTGATCTCTATGTGGGGTCTACTGATAGGTCTCAGTGGTTTTCACAGATTGGATGGAAGCACAAAACAATTCATTATGGTGACTCACATGACCACTGCTCTATTGATATTGGAGTCAGCTTGGGATGTTGGGATGGTCTGCCCAGTGCTCTCAGTCATCAAGAACCATGTAGGGTTTTACCTGCTCTACGGTGTTAACCGAATCATACTTTTGATCATTACTGAATGAATCCTCCATAGTTAGGTAGATTTTGGGGCAATCTGTATCTCTTTTGGCATGAATTCACTAAGAGTAAAAGATGATGATGTCATCGGTGGGGGAATTTGTCACCGATTCTTAACCTTCTGGAAAGGATAAAGATGAGATGTTGATGCAAAATTAGTGGTTGTAGGTAACATCATGACTTTTAATGGATTGGGCCAATTAAAACATGCATGGATAATACAATGGGCATAGGAATCTACCTTGAGAGCAATCTAGTCTTCATACTTTTGATACCCATGTTTAGAAACATGCTTCCCTTCATGATCACTATCATTGTTGAGATTTGTAAATGCACATACCACATGTGGTAAGGTTGGACCCAACCTGACTATGTTATTATAGACCTGGTCTTGGAGCCAGTCATTAAACACATATCATTGCTTGTGGGTGTGACTAAGGATATGAGGATAGGGGATATAATTAGGGTGATCAGTGAGATCCACCTCTTCGGGCCTCCTACAATATGGAAACCATAGGACTCCCTAGCCTAAGTCATTTCAGAAAAAACTAAGGACATAATCCCAATTAAATAAGTAGGTTTGGTTCCTTCTATAAAGGAAGAGGGCTCTAGGAGCCAAACCTTGACTAGGGGATGGATGATCCTATTAAAGAAGTGGAAACAGATTTTCTCACCTAGGTGGTGGTGACATGTTACATGGGGGCGCAATAAAATTATAAGGTGGTAGTTGTTGGGCCGAATGCTACACCTGAGTTGATGGGCCCTGACAGAGATGTGGAGGTGGTTTTACTGGTAACAATTTCAGCAGCTTTGGGGAAACTATTTGCACTACCACAGCGGGATCAGCCTTAGCATCTTTTCTTGAGGTAACTACCGGAGACAATGGACGTGAATGTTTTTCTTATTGTAAGGTTGTCTATAGATGCTGGGATTTGTAAGAGAAATCCAAAAATCCCCTCAGGTAGTTTTTGGTGATGAGATAATGGACCAGTTTGGTCATCACATTCCCCACACACATTGTAAGCAGTTTTTCCTCTGTTAGTGGCATATCAAGGGAATATATGAGGCCCTTCCACCAAGAAAATATGTCTTCAATGCACTCATCAGGACCTTAATTTCACTTGAAGAGGTTAGAAATACACATCTTTTAGGTGGTGGAACTGAAATGGTAGAGAAACTGCCTACAAAGATCCTCTCAATCGCCTACTGACCCAATGGGTAGGTGGATGTACTAAATGAATATGAGCCCTTCCAGAATATATACAAAACAATGGATCTTGGAAGGATCCTACTATGATGGAGTTCCCAGCATGGGTCCACACCTTGAAATAATGTGGGCCAGATGCTATAGTGTATTGTCCTTCAAATTAAAGGAGGCTAATGTAAGATTTCTAAAACCATGGGGCATTGGCATATCATCCACCCATGCTGGATATGGCTTTCTATCAGGTGGGATCACCACCTGTTATGTTTCTAGGGCATTGAGGTGGGAAATTAGAGTGGGAATTGAATCACCATTGCCTGAATTCCTGTCTTGACTAGGATCTCTAGCCACCAGTGAATTGTCAGGTTTTTCAACATGATAAGCAAGCCCAGTGGCTCATGGAGCGACTGGTGGGATGACTTATGGTATTGCTGGGGGAACGAACTATAGAGTTGATGGGGGAAACTAAGCTGGGTCTCGAGGAGGGTTATCATGCAACTTGGGTGAATTTAGTGATACATATTTCACCCTATCTCTATAAACTTCAAACTCAGACCTATCTATATGGGAAATATGGTAAAGTTCACCTAGAGGCAACTCACCTAGGGAAGGTTGTACCTGTCCCTGTGGCCCCATTCAAAGATTAACATAATTTAGTCGCCATTATGAAACACTTTCAAAGAGGAGGTCATTGACCATATTTTTATGTTCTACGAGTTGTTGACACAATGCATCCATTTCAGGGTCAACTTTCGTCTTATTCACTGAGTCATACTGTTCAAAGGTATTGAAAACCTCATTGTACTTTTTACCCTTATTGGGGTCCTGACTGAAGGGCAATGACTCCGAAGGTGTAGGAAGGTCTAATAAATTTCATTGCTGGTGAGTAACTCTACCCAAAGGATCCAATAGGAGTGGATCCACCCTGATGGGTAAGCTCTTGTCGATGAGTCCCAGCTCTATTTCCTCCTCCAATGGGTTGGACCTGTTAACTGCAACTATACCTGGAGTCATATCCTCAATATCACCTAGAAAGTCGAGCTGACACTAGATAGGACTGAAATGAAGGGAAGTATATTTCCCCCAACCATGGATCTGAACATGGAGGGAGTCCTCTTGAATAATTCTGTGGAGCACTGTAAAGATCTGGACGCATCGTTGCTGGAGGGTCAGATGATGACTGGGCGAATCAGGGAGAAGATCCATGGGGAGCGCAACCAAGTCTACCATGAGACATTTTTAGTTGATTTCGTCAAAGTGTTCCTAGATAATAGGGTAAGATACTCATTTATGATGAATACAAAAGTGTGTTTTCTATAGTTTTTAGTTTAAGCACATGACCGCCTCCTGGGAAGAGGTTTTGGAGTACTGAAGTTCTCGGTTGCAACTGGTCAGAACATCTCTGGGAACTGGTCTGTTGTAAAAAAAGTCTCACAAGATCATTATCTCAGACTCGAGATCCATCCCTTGGTTTCCCCATCATTGACTGGGGCAGTTGAGGGACTGGTAATGGAACTAAATTGTGCCATTGATAAAATATAATGGTTGGAGGAGACTACAACACTTGAGCTAACAAGCGGCCACATCATGGGATGTCTTCAGATTAATGGACTGATTGCGCCACCACATCCCTATAAGAGGGAATAACAGCCACTACATACCTCACATGGACTCTGGTTACTAATGGTGGGTCACTCTATTTCTCATTATCTATGGGTCCCCATAATAAATCTTCATGATCTTTTATTAAGGTAGATAATGATCTTGTTGATGATAGAGAGGATTTCAAGGCCATTCCATAGAAAAAGGACAAATCTTCCTCAGCCTGTATGTATCTTCAGATGGATGTAGGGATTATATGGACCTCAATTCCCAAAAGGGTGAGGCTTATATTCCTTGTTCCTACCCCAGCGACCAAAATAGATGATGAGGGTGAGTATTCAATGACAAAATTTCATGCTTCCTCATAATCTAAAAAGCATATAGGTTTAATCGTGATTTGGAACATCCCTAGAGTCTTCTTTTAGTGATGGAGACCCACCCTCCAGGATAGTTCTTCAGGATAGGGTAAGTCTTCAACATAGGGAGTTACTCCATGAATATTGGTTTTAGAGTGGGGAGGACCTCTTCCCGCACTAGATGGGATATGAGAAGGGTCTTCATATTGGTATTTTCTACTGTGGGGAGGACCTCCACTCTCTGGAGTTGGGGTGTGAAGGGGAACCTAAAATAATGATGAACAGAACATGGGGAGGACATCTGTTTTTGATAGTAATGTAGTAGGGATGGCCTCCTCTGGACCTGATAAACCCATGGGGAGGACATCCATGGTGGCCATCTGTAGTGAGGGGAGGACCTTTGCGTTAGACGGTCCTGGTAATAGTGGTATAAAGAGGGATTTTGTACTGATTATGATAGACATGAGAATGGACTCTGTGTTATCCATTGAGGAAGTGAGAGGACCTTAATTTTGGAGATTTCTAGCATGGGGAGGACCTCTAAGTCTAGGAGCATGGGGAGGTCCTCCGTGAATAGTGTCGATGAAGCGGGGAGGGCATCTGCCCGGGTTGATGATGATAGCATGGGGAGGTCCTCCATACTGAAGGAAAGAGTGGTTAAGACCTCTAATCTACCTAATACTAGTACGAGGAGGGCATCCGTACTATATTTTGTCATCATGCATTGGTCCACAATGACTAATGTGTGCCCTCATAACTGGGAGAGAAAGTTAAACCTGCTCACAGTGTGACTGGTGCATCAACTTTGGACGGGATAAAAAGCACCTCTGCTTTGTAACCGAGTGGTTCCCCTACCCAAAAATGAAAATGTGTTGACAACTCATTCCACTGATGTCGAGGATGATGGCGCCCCCTAGTGGGTATAATCCTGAGCATGAATTCGGTGTTGACACGAGGTCGGATGAACTAGAGCCGGCTATATAGGGGAACGGACCACCTGTTCCTCGGTCTATAAGATTGGATGGTGATTCTGAAATGGCTGGGTGGGAGCCCCCCTTGGTGGCTCCCAAGCTGAAGTCCAGATCAGGTGAACGTGTAAATTCCTTACTTTGTCAGCGTAAGGGAGTGAGTCATATTATCTCTATGGGGATAGGCTCCCAAATTTGATGTAGGTCAAAGTGGGGAGGAGTGGATCCTTGCGCAGCCCTTTGGGGTAGTGATGTTGATGGTGCACAGAGGCCTCCATGTCTTGGCATGCCATGTCCCCCATCGGGATGACCCCTTCCTGCTCATATCATTAAAAAAGAGTATCAATCTCCCTCCTCTGAATAAATTAATAGGGGGGATAGGGGGTGTGTGCACCCAATAGATGAGGGGATGGGAGCCATCGTATAGGAGATGAATTCATGGGAAATTGAAGCATTCGTACTACCCCTTCCTTTTCATCTACAGGAGGGAGATGATCGATTTCATGTAGCTTATGATTGGGTCTTGTAAAGAATGGGAATTCATCCATTAGTAAAAAAATAGGAAATTGTTGCCCAGTGTCCCAGTTCTATTCAATCTTCCATGGATGTATAGAAAGATCCACGCTGACAACATCACAAACTGGGATACCCAAGGATCAACTTCCCCAAAATTTGGTATGTTTCACACCAAAACCACTATTTTATTGGCAAGACCTGGCACTGAATAGCTAGATCCAGTGACATCCATATCTTCTGATGAATAAAATGTTACTAGTATCTATATTTAGAATAAAATTCATGTTTTGTTCACCATTTTTGTTTCAGATTCTTTTTCCAGTTTGTGTGTTGTCATTCCATGATCTGTTGGCCATTTCCCTACATTCCCTCTTTCCAAAGGCGGGAAACATCCGTCACTTATTTAGGGAAGTTTTATCTTTGAATAAAATGGGATGATGGGATTTTGGTCTCTCCTTCTGTGGATTTATCCCCAAAATTTGTCTCATAGTCTGGGTATCCCTTAATGATTTAAGACGTTGTTCACGAATCTCATCCATGGTGCCATATTTTTATGGACACTGGTTAATTACACTTATTTTTTCAAGACAACCCAAGGGGTCAAGTAAAGAAAGCAACCCTCAGTTAGGGGAGTAGTCACGTTGGACATAATTGGCTTGTCTGGACGCTGAAACACTGGTACACCTGGGTTTCTTACCCTTATATAGTGATTCTCAATGGTGTACAACCCCAAAGTATTCCATTTAGAGTGCATGAATTTATATTCTAGAGGCATGTCCTTGAATTTTTCCTCATCTTACCTTGTTTAACATAGGGTATGTCGTGAGTTTAATGTTTATTGGAGAAGTATAGGACTAATTAGAACACTGATAAGGGTGGATCAAATGGGTTATCCCTAAGAGGGATCACATAGGAGATTTACTTGAAGGGTGGATCAAGGTGCTCGATGGGGACAAATCCAAGGATAATTGGGTTCTTACAAAGGGGACATCATGGTCTACCATTTTCTGGGATTGAACCTCCTGGAGTCTTTTGACATACCCTGCATAGGATATATAGATCAAAACCCACATATTTCAAAAGGGTGCATCCTAGGATTGGGGTGTTTACAATGGAAAACAACTGAAATCCATTCCAAGACTTACGAGTGGTTAGCTGCCCAGGTATTGCATTGATCAATGAAGAAATGGATGACATGATTTCACTAGGACGTGGTGGCTAGGATAAAACTAGGATGGATGAATTGATGATTTTATGATGTGTATGAGATGAATGTGATGGAACTAACATGAATATGATGGTGTTGGTATTGAAACTTAGATACATTTCCTATATATCTCTATGTAGGGGAATCAAAGTCTACATAGTTTTGGGATGGGGTGATGAGTCACATGAGGAGGCGGCTCATGAGTATGGACGGAAGGTTAGGACCCGAAATAAATAGAACCTCCGAGTTTGGGAATGAACATCCCGAAGCATAAAGGCATGAGGGGGATAGTAGGATGGGACATGAGTGATGGGCTTGACCCTCAGGAAGGATTTTTACATATCCCCATGGAAGGGAATAAAATTCTACGTAGTTGAGGATGGGGCGATGAATCCGGATGTGCACAAAGGAAAGTGATTCAATGACACACTTGGGCATATGCATTGTTAGAAGCCCAAGTACTATTATGACACCACTAAATGGTATACCATGTATGTTGGTCATAACAAAGGGGAAAAAGAAGTTTACCAGTTTTTGGGGATGAAATTTAGGGAGGCTTCCTACATACACTATCTAAGAGATAGGTATCAAAACCGATGTAATTCAAAAACAAATAGTTTAACGTCATGTTGGATGATGGTGAACAGTCGTGAAGTGATCAGGACTGATGGATGATGGGCTTGAACCTTAGGGAGGCTTCCTACGTACCTTTCCCAAAATAGAAGAAGATCAAAGCCATGTATTTACGATTGATGGGGAATGCGACTTACACACTTAGGGGGACCAAAATTGGTTTTATAGTCGATGCTTACTCTAATACCATGTGAGTTATGCTCGGTGAGAGAAAGAAGAGGCAACAGGACCTGAAAATAACATCGAAAAAGGTTCATCATTGAAAAATAGAGCAGGGATTACACGTGTTTAGAGGCCCAAGGAGAGAGAGATTGGGACTTACTCCATGATGGAGTCCCGATGGTGATAAATACTTATTGGATAGGGATGTGGTATTGAGAGTCCCATGTGCATATCTCCCCTATGGTCTTAATGCTTAGAAGAGGCATGTTGGAGAGAGTTTGTGCCCATGAGAAATTCTAGTGGATTACACTAGGATGGTTTCCCTTCCTAGAAGACAGACGTTGTTCAATGCAAGGAGGATCTCATTTCATGGGAGTAAGATATCACTCACGTAGAGATGAGTGGCCATAGAAAATGTCTGAGGCGGGGCACCCTATCTATATTTCACTCAGTGAGGCTATAGTTTAACACCATGTGTTGGGGAGGATTATTCTTGGTAGTTTAACATACTGGAACTCAGATTATGTGGATTCGCTCCGCCACCCCTAGGACTTACATAACCGGTGCACTTTAACCCTTTGTGAAGGGAATGCACCAACAGTTCTGTATGAAGACTGGTTTATGGAGTGATATATTTAGGGGCTCACGTTAGTGTGCCTATGTGAAGATTTAATAGCTGTTAACATGCCTATGTGAAGAATCTTGAGGAAAAGAAACACAACATGAAGCACCCCAAAGGGACTCCTTACTTTGATAAGGTTAAATTCCCTCATGAAGGGCATCCCCACAATTGGTAGAGGCGAAAGAACACAAATAGGTATGGATCATAGGGGCTAAGTACCTTTGGTGCTCCATTTGTGGGTTCCATAAATCTCTTTACAAAATGATAGATTTGGATGTTGAAAGGGTAAAGTAACAGTGGTTTGAGAGGGGGGAGAGCCTTCTATTTATTAGTAACAAAGGTCAACAAGGGTCATAGATATTTTCAAGGAAATAAGGGTTTCCTCAAAGAGGAAGAGTTTAATTAGAATATTTCACCTGTGCGGAGGGGTGTGATGCAAAGGAGAGTATATCCTAAGTGAATGATGAGCAGCGGGCCGTGAATATTGAGGATGCAGCAAAGAGTATGTGGTAGATCATAATGCTTCATAATCATAGAGGGTTTGAGGTTGCCTCAAATACAATTGCAGAGGTTTCCTCGTAATGACAGGTCGACCAAGCAAAGAGATTCTCGAAGGAGGCCCATTGGAATGGTTTTGATGGATTTATAGCTTCCCTGAGGACCGACTAACTCAAAATCATTGATGAGTATACTTCCTTAGTGGGATGAATTTTTGCACCAAAAATATGTATATATTTATATAATATCATTAAATTACAATTATTATGTCATGTATATCATATATGTTTTCTAAAATCATCTTTAATACATTACATGTAATGTGTGAATGGTTCACATCGCTTTGAGAAGTTGATAGTCTACAATTCCACAAATAAAGTTATCATATTTACAAGAAATGGAAATCCGGAATTTAGGAATTATATAACAAACAAATAAGTTTAAATACATCATATATATCATTATTATTATATAAAACTAGACTTTATATCATAATTAATAACTATAAGTGGTGGTAAAGGTAAACTGAACAACATCGTTTCATGAGGCAGAAGTTCACTGTACACAAGAATGGTCAGTTTGTTACCCATTAGATATAATTGTGTACAAGTGTAGAAAAAAATCTTAAAATAAATATATTTTTATTTTGAAAATAACGAGGATATTATTTTTCTAATTAATAATAATATTTTTGGTGGTGGAGAAATAAAATAAAAGAAATGAGTTTGAGGAAGTATTTTACCATTTATTTGGGTAAATCCTTTTGGTTTGCACAAAAGGGCTTCCATCTATGGATTTATTCCCAAAGAGTGTCATAAAGAAGTATTTTACGGAAGATTAGAGCTTATTTAGACTAGGTTTGGATGAGTTAGAAGGCTCAATGTGGTTTGAGTAATTGAGGGAGGATGTGCCCTTTCAAAATTAGGGTGAGAGCACTTTAATAAACTCTTAAATTAATAAATTAATATAAACTAATTTTCACTTAAAAATGATCCAAAGTTATTTATTTATAATATAAGCTGATTATGGGTCTAAATAATCTCATATAATGAAAATTAGATAAGTTTTTACTATTTTTTATCCTCGTCTTTTAGCTTTAACCCTTATTTAACCTCTTTAACTCTTACCATGATAACATATGTTTTTACACTATAAGGGTTAATATTTTTTCTATAAAATGGAAAAAACCATAAAATAAACATTTAGGATATTTTCAATATTATCCCAATAATTTGGCCGAATTTTAGATTTTATGAATTTTATACCATTTAATTAAATATTAATTATTTTAAAATATCATTAATGTCAATTTTGATTCTATTCATTATATTACTTTTAAAAAATATCATAAAAACATGAAATATAAAAAAAATATTTAAACCATCACTAACATGTCATATTTTAATATTAAAGTCTGGATGATATTAATTATATCAAATTATATTTATTTTAAAATGTTTAAAAACAATTATTTTATATTTTCTTTAATATAAAAATTACTGCAACATCTTTGTATAAGAAATAATGGTTATTATTTAATTCGAAAAAATTAATAATAAATTAATATATTGAATATAATAATTTTAAATTTCAAATTAATATTTATTATCAAATTTATATTTCGATATAACCCTATATCAAAAATTATATTGTAATTACAAATATGAATATGACATTTTAATCTTTTATTTTAATAAAATATAATAAATATCTTACTCTTATAAAATTAGCTTAGAAAGGTTATAATCTTGTCCCAAGGATGATTTTGGAAGAAACACTCTCATCCAATGAAATTTTGAAAAGTTTTTGGGTAATGTTATAATATTTATATAATAATTTTTTTCTTTAAATACTCGATTTACCCTTAACAGTGGTAATAAAAAATTACTAAAGTTTCTATTCATAAAGTAAAAAAATTAAGTTGATCTTGTTAGACTATAAAAATCATACTGATTACAACATTTTATTTCTATTTTTCAATAACAAATTCAATGAAATGGAATAATTAATTTTATTGCCAATCTCATAGACATGGCGAGAAAGAGGTTTTTTAAAGTGAGAATATTCAAAAGTTCATTAATATTTTATATCAAAATTCAATATAAAATGATTAAAATGGACTAAATTGGATTAATATATGTATAATTGATATAAATTTACTTTAAAATAAATTTAAAATATAATTTAACAATATAAATAAATTAGATAAAAAAGTAGTTTTGAATTAAAATTCAGTATTTTTCATTATTCATCCAAAAATGTAGTTTCTTAGGAAAACCTGTAAAATCCACCCAAAGATAATTTCAACATCATGAATTTGAAAATGAATCTTATTTTGTGAAATTAAATTTCAAACATTTTATAAAATAAATTTTATTGTTTTTAATGTAAATACATGAAAAGCTCTTCATTTGAGAAAAAAATATTTTTAAATATATAAATACTTTACCAAAAAATATATTTTTCATTGTCATTATGTTTTATTTATATAAAACCCTTATAAAAGATATTTTAAAACTTTTTTATTATTATTCATATTACTATGTTTAATAGCTCAGTTATAATTATCTTATTTAAATAATTATAATAATAAAATGAAATTTCATAGAAACTCAGTGTTGTGTGTAACACACGCCAAGTTGGTAGTATTGCAGCAAAAGAAAATTCAGTGTTTAATATAGATAAATCCATGTCACTACCTTGTATATGGAATATTTTACTTAGTGCAATGCAAGGCATGAATGAAAACTAGGTTATTCAAAAAAATTGTTCATAAAAATTCAGGGTGTTACAGAGTATGTGGTAATGCATTTTAGTCTCACAAATAAAACAATAGTATTTATGGAATTGATGAATCAGATATTTTAGAGGTATTTGGATTTTTTGGTGGTATTTGGGGATGACATATTGGTTTATTCAAGTACACATATTTAGCATGTGAAAAACATGGCAATAGTTTTGGTAATATTTACAAATCATCATTTGTTTTCCAAACAATCATAGTGTAATTTTTGGATAGAACTGGTATGTATCCCTGTATATCTAATCATTAAAAGTGGTGTTTCTATTGATACAGAAAATATATAATCTGTTTTCTCTTGTAAACCTCCAAAAATGTCATTGGGATACACAATTTCCTCATATTGACTAGTTACAATCGATGTTTTGTTCATGATTTCTCACAATTAGACTCACATTTGACTTCCTTCACAATGAAGAATGTTATATTAAAATATAATTATGAATGTAAGATGTATTTTCAAGACCATAAAGTTCACCTTACATCATCAAAAATCATGGTACATCCAAACTTAGTAAAAGGTCACATAGTGTGTTATGATGCTTCTGGATCTAGGTTTAGATGTGTTCTCATGCAGGGGTACCATGTTGTTGCTTATGAATCATGGTAGTTATAGTTTCATGAGAAACATTTCCCAACACATGATTAAGAGTTATCTATCATAGTCAATGCTTTATTGACATGATGTAAAATATAGATGATGGATAAAGTATCTCAAATGATTAAATTTGACTTAATGCATACACAAGGTGAAAGAAATTATATGGAAGATTCATTAGGATGAATGTCCTTTCATCAATTGGAAAATGAGGCTACAAGTTAGTGGAAGATGATGTTAGTAATAGCCGACGAACACTTAGAATCTGAACATCGAGGTGAAATTTTAGTTTTCATTCCAGTTTATTTTTTTCTGGATTTGGTTTCAATAGTTAGAGATGAACATAAATCTAATTCAAAATGTGTTTCCAAAAGTTCAACACTCAATGGTTAAGAGACCATTGAGGGATTGAATATAGTTGGGAGTTCAGTGTTGTGGTTTAGAAATAGTATGGTCATACCTACTGATTTTCTGGAACAAATTCTTCATAATTATCTCCATTCGAGATTGGTTGTTTATACTAGAATAAAGAATATGTATACAGCATTAAAAGAACAATTTTAGGCAGGTCACTATTAAAAATAAGGTTTCTAATTTTGTTTCGAGATTTTTAACATGTTAGTAAGTTAAAGTAGAGAATTAGTGACCATTAGGTATTTATGTTTGGAGATGAGAGTAGATGGCCTTGTATTTTGTGATAGGTATCCTACGTGAGATTGAAAAACATGATTTTGTATGGTAGATAGTTGATTTTATCACAATGTAGGTCCATTCCATCCCTATTCATGAATCTTATATGTTGGATTACTTTACTAAAATATATATATATTATATGTTTTAAATAGGCATGGAATACTAGTTTCGGTAATATTTTATAGAGATCCATGGATTATGAATCATTTTTGGAAATCCTTATAGAAATAACTTGGGACTCAGTTGATAATGAGCATAGTGTATCAACCTCATAAGAAGGATCAATTTGAAAGGATGAAATAACTGTTGGAAGACATGTTTTGGGCTTTTGTAATATAATTTTTGTTGCTAATTGGAATAAAACATACCATTAGTGGAGTTATCATATAACAATAGTTATCTAGCCCTAATACATATGGATTCTTTTGGAGCATTGTATGTGAATACTTTTCATTCTGAACATTTTTGGGTAGAATCAGGTGAGACTTCACTGGTTGCACTAATCCTTGTCCATGATATAATAGAAAAGATTAATTTAATCAATAAATGGATGGAGATGACTCATAATCATAAAAAATTGAATGAAAATCTTCGTCGAGGACCAGTGTCCTTTTAGGTGAGTGATCAGGTGTATTTGGGGATCTCTCTAAGGCCAGTAAATCATCATTTTAGGTATAATGTAAAGTTATCTCCATGATAACTATGCCCTTTTTAAATACCTGGGTGGTTTGGTGAGGTGGAATATTAGTTGGATTTCCCCCAAGGTTTAGTTCAATGCATAATTGTTTTTATGTATCTCATTTGAAAAATTATCAGCATGATCCTAAATATTTCATTTGATGATATCACAGTGATCTGGAGCTAGATTATTCTTTGGAGCATGTGAAATTAAGGATTATGGATATTCTAAAGAATGTATTGGGTGGTAAAATCATTCATCTAGTAATGTCTTTTGGGAAATATGGTCGGATTCAGAAAGAGAATTGGGAAGAAGATAAGGAGATGATTGAGAAATTTCCATAACTCTTTTTGGTGAATGCTGGTTTTCTACTTTCCTAGGATGGAATTTCCAATGGTGGGGATCATATAACACCCCAATTTCAAATAAGTAACCCTTTATTAATTATTTGTAAGTATGTAATGTGTTTGGGTGAGGTTTTGAATGTTTTATAGGACTTTTGGAAATTATTTGGGACTTTCCTAAGGGTTCACGGTTGATGTATCATTTGTGGAAACCATGAATCTCCTACAATAAAATGTTCAATGTGTAATAGGGGATTATGGGTAGCCACATAATTAGGCACATGATTTGTCCGAACAATCCTACCACCTAGGGAAAACCATGTAATGTGGGAAAATGGATTTCTCAAGGTTGTCCCAAGATTTTTATAATGGTGTGGTCAAACTGTGCGAGGTGATCCTTGAGGTAGATGCTGGCCTACAGTTAGTACACAGTTTTCCTACCCATATATGGTTTAAAAACTAGATCATAAAAAATTGGATCTAGGTACAGATTAGTTATAATGCCCTTTTTTCCTCCATTTCATCCCTAAATCTAGTTTTCTTTCTCACAGATGTTGTGTAAGATTTCTCAATCGAACTAGATGCGATTAAGGGGATTTTCTTGATTATTTTAATCCCAATTCCCATTGTATGTCTTTGTTTATGGTAGTTTTTCGAATTTTTTTATTTGATATTCTTTCTTCCCTCTCTCGTTTTTTAGATATTGACCACTATGGAGAGAAATATTATGGTTGATGCCAATAGTGGAATGATTTGTCATTTGTTATGTTATGGGAAGAGATCTATGGCACATTTTTTAGATTTAACTTGGTTTCATGGGTGTTTTCAGGATATTTATCCTTTCCTCCATAATTACTGAGGTAGGTGGATTAACTGCCAACTCCTATTATTTTAACATTATGGTTGATTTAAAAATGATTGTTTTTATATATAATGATTGTGAAATTGACATGAAAATCATCACAGAAACCCTCTTTAATGATGGTTTATGGATTTTTAAAAATTGGTTGAGTGATTTATTTGTTTTCAGGATATTAAAATGTTTATTTTTAGATATGTCTCTATTGTATTTAAAGAAATGAGGTTACAAAGGTTTCCAATAAAATGATGGTTTTAATGAAATTGATTAAATGGTTGAGTTGGTAAGGTTTTTAGCACATATGGTTGGTGTTTTTTCATTTTCATTAGGATGGATACGGGTATGAAGTTTCCCCCATAATTTTTTGAATGTATAAGGTTATGAACTTTCCCCCAGTGAAAATGTGACAGATAAGGGTATGAATTTTCACCCCATAAATCTGGGATGGATATTGGTATACAATTTTCCCCGTAAAAATGGTTTAATAAGTGGCGACTTAATGAATAGATGAATCAACATTCACAAGTATAGGGAGGTCTAGGTTTGCATACATGGTTGGATTTGTGGATATGTAAAATTATATGGAATATGCCAAAAATTGAAGTTGTGAAATGAATTTTAATTATTCTTTGGTTTCATTCCATGGGAAATGGTTGGTTTGGAAAAACAATTTTCCTGTAAATAGTTTTGTTTTATGATAAACAATTTAATTTGTTTTATATAAATTATTTTATATAATGTGATTACATGTTCTATCCTAGTGACATGAGTAGGGATGTCATTCGAGGAGAACCTACTATGTTTCATTAATCACCTCTAGTTTGGAACATTGGTTCTTTTTCATATATTGTTTATCGGGATACAATAAAAGGTAATATATCAAACTTATTTAGTTTTTCATCATGATTATTGGGTTATATTGTGGATTTGGTGTATAGAGAATCTTGGGAGCTTTAGAGTTATGTTTGGTGTCATTGAGTTTTGTTGGTTTTGTCTTCCTCTTTGCATTTTGATGTTAGTAGGCTTCCATTATGGTTCTCTATTGTAGTTTTGATTTGATATCAATAGTATTACATTGAGTTGTCTTACATTTTTCATGCATCTTTTAGTTTTTATTATTTTATGGCATGTTTTTAGGGTTGTTTTATTTCAAAAAGGGAACATCATCCCCCAATTGTATTGAAGTCACGGTAATTTATTTCCATTATTTGGAAAATTGGGAATGTTTCTTAAGGCCATGTAATGTTCCACAATTACTCAAGCCAATGTGGAGAAGAGGGACATTACATAAACCTTGGTTCATGATCAGATACAATCAAAATAGGTGAATCCTGATGTATAACAACTTCAATAATAATGAAGTGTGTATGGTGATCAAGTGTTAGATCTTCCATTATAGAGAGGAAATGTGCATACTCAGTGATATGACAATAATAACCAATATGGAACCATTCATTCTTGGGTTCAATGGTAATCTAGTGAAAAATTCTATAGTAATATCATCCCATTTACATAGAGGAATTGGTATAATAATCATTACTCTATTAGGATATTTTTTATCAACCATTACAAATTGACATTCATAGTATCACGATATATAGTTTTCAATTTCCTATTAAAAATTATCCAACAAAAATTTTCATTCAAATCCTAAAATATTTTTTTGCTAACATGATTTCTAGAAAAATATGATCTGTGAGCTTTATATAATAATACTATTTTTTTTAGGCATGGATGGAACACGTATACTCTTTCCAACTTTATTTATATAATCTTTATAGATTAATTCTACTAACATTCCATTTTTTGGAATTTATTTACATTTAAAAAAATTTATCATTAAGTTTTGATCTTTTTATTTTCTCCAATAAGGATATATTGGAAATAATTAGTAATCAATATGATATTACCATTCCTTAATGATTACCATATCTATCACCAACAAATCCATTAATATAGGAAAATTTTCAATCCTAATTTTAGTAAAAACTTCTTGATCCTTCCAATATGACGCATCAACCACCTTATTTACTTCTGTAGGTGGTAGAGTATTAAATAATAACAATCCCTAAGTAATTATAGTTATTTATTTTTATTTATGTTGATATTTTTAGGTGATAGTATGTATTTCAATGTTTTCTATCTGTATATATTTTACATTTTCACCATAAAGGGAAGGCCCCCATATCTTCAATGTAAAGACTACAACTTATCACTAAATATCACAAGTTGGATAATTATTTTCATAAATTATTAAATATTTTTATTTATATGAAATAACTCTATCATTATTCCTAATGAAACATCCAAGTACCTACTTTGATGCATCACTATATATCTAAAATCCATCCCTTCCTGATAATAAATTCAATATCAATATAATGACCAATATCCTTTTTATCTCTTACAAACAATATTTATATTCCTCTAACTACTTGAAAATAAACCATTTACATGTAAATGTAGTCAATGGGTTAACTAATCAAGTAAATTTTTTTACTGATCGTCAATATTAACATGCTATTACAAAGAAACTATTTACCTCAGTTATATTTATTTGTGCTATCCATTCCATCATTTCCATTGTCTTTGAATGGTAAAATAATATTCCAAACATATATATAATATGTACATACAAATAAACATCATGAATCTTGAATTCACATTTCCTAAATATTATATATAACTCATTTTATCTAATATTCTTAAGAATAATTTTTTAATGAATCTTTTTCTCATCTTATATTTTAGTGTATATCATGATATCATCAATAAAAAAATAATTAAATTAATGATCTCATCCTAGAATACTCTTTTCATTATATCCATAATAAATTGGGTGAATTAAATCCAAATGGAATTAATATAGTTGATTAATTTTCATACCAAATATGAAATGTCATGATTAGAATATCTTCATTTTTTACTTGGAATTGATGATACTCATAATAGATATAAATCATTGACAAATATTGATTTACATGAAGTCGTTAAAAAAATTCATCCATATGGTAAGGAAGATTGTTTTTTATAATATTATTGGAAATGATTTCCCTATAATTAATGAAAAAACTCATATAACCATCATTATTCGTAATAAAATGACTAGGATTTAACCATTGTGATAAACTTGGGTATATAAATCCCTTATCACACAAATCATGTAATTGATTCTTCAGTTCAAGTAATTGTACCATGTTTGTCCTATTGGGTACCATAAATATTTTTTTTTCATCATGGGTGTGATCAGTAGAAAACTCCTCATCATGATTAGGTGGTTCTAAAAGTAGTTCTTTGGGAAACTCATCAATGTATTCTGACAAAATAGGTACATCATCTATTATACATATAAATTTCTCATACATAGACTAATTTATCTCTTTTCTATAATAATTTTTTTATCAATATCTACAAGAGGTGGATACAAAAAAAGATATATATCATATATCCTCCCCTATAAAGATATGTTATTCCAAAAAAATCCATGAATTGTAATATCCTTCTCTTTGTAATATATATTTTCATTATAATTTGAAATCCAATCCATACAAAGGGTTATATAAAAAATAAACACAAGTTTAGTAATCAAAATTTCAATTGTGTATGACTATATATCATAATGGGAAATTACTGACACATCTTTATTATAATAGGATTTTAATTAAGAGTATTGATTAATAACTTATTTTTTAATGTACTAGGGAGATAATTTTTTTTATAAAACATTGGATATATTAATGATTATGAAGATACATTATTAAATAAATCACTATCTAAAATTGATGTTAAGATCAATGAACCTTCAACTATATCTTTTGGAAATTCCACATCATTTGTAGTGATCAGATAACTATAGCCTTACTCACATGGAATTTTTTGAGGAAAATTACCTTGATTCTTGGGTTATTGGTTTGAATAAATCCCCACAAAATTATAATTTAATCACTATATATCAATGGATTCTTTCTTTCCATTATATTAATGAGACTCATGAACCCTTTCTCTACACTTGAAAAAGGTTTATGTACCCATTTAAAAAGTACTTGAATATTTATTTCCAGAACTAACACATGTTGGAATTCCCATCTTCTTATTTTTTTCTTCATTGACATGTTTCCTTTTTTAGGTTGCTTTGCTAGAATATTCTATTCATGATTTCCCATGATGTTATAATACCAAAAAAATTCATTCTCTATCTTTATACTAGTTGATGTTGTATCATCATATCCTGAAAAAAAATTGAGAAATCAGTAACCTTTGGGTACATAGATTAAGTCCATAAAATAAACAGTCAATATATTTGTGAATTATGTTTATAGTCTACAACATACCTATATAATCATGTAAATTTATCATCATACCCAGTAACATGTTATTATCATTTCTTCTTTAAAGTAAAAATAATAATATTAATTTCAGATCGATGATCTTGAGGAATATATTTTCAAATAATGTCACATTAAAAGTTCTCAATTATATTCTATAAATTTCATCAAAATGTTTATAATTCTGGATCAATAATCACCATTGTCCAAAATTTCCCCTCAGACAATGCAAAACTAGAATAACCTTTCCCCTTTCAATACATTCTATAGTTGTAAATATATTTTCTATGGAATTAATCCATTTTTCAACTACCAATAGATTAGTAGTTAAATCAAAAGATAAAGGCTTCTATCACATGATGCAGTCTGACATAGGTGAATCGTGTTGTGGAATAGTAGGTTTCCCTATACAGTCTAGGTTATTCATCATAACCCATGTCAACATCCCTAATATATCCATAATATTATCTATTAAAATTGTTTATATATTGGTTCTCTTAGTTGGTCAATCCCAATATAAACTCTAGGTGTTTATTTACTTCCTTCCACTTGAATCTATCACTAAATAATGTAACTCGTTGAATTAGCTCATCATCATCCTGAATATTGATACTTAATATAAAAATCACTATAGTGATATTAGTTCTTTAATAACTTAATCTTTTATCATAATTCAAGTTTCCAATATATTCATTTAAAATATATTCCCCAAGGTTCCTACTAAAATCCCTCTAATACCAACTATAACACACTTATTCTAGTATCCTATAGTGGATGTCTACTTTATTACATTGGTACAAGATACAAGGGATTTCAACACATATCATTGATTCGTATTGTAGTCTTAGAAATCTAGACACATATAAGATTCCCATATTATATTATAAATTATAAAAAATAGCATAGAGAACATTCTTGCATCATTTAAACAATTTATAATATCATTCTTAATATACTTTTGAAAGGAAAAAAACAAAGGGTGAGCTCATATGATCAATAAGAGTTTTATACAACATAAACTAATAGCAGTAAATAATGAAAAATCAATACAGTAGAGTGTATAATCAAAAAACATGTCATTACATCAACAAATTGTGATCAAAGAATGTCCTTCCATAATATCAACATAGTAATCACATGGAAAAATGAAACTGAATTCTTAATAAAGTAAATTCATAAATCCAAACAACAATAAACATTCCACCATGTATTCAAAAATTTTATCATGAATTATACCAACAAGTCCTATCAACCAATATATCATTCTTAATAAATGGGTACGATAAACAAAATGCCCATCTAATATGGAAATCATATAGTTTTGTTTCATGATACCTATCAATGCATTGAGTTGATATCTATAACTAGGCCCCACATATCACTTGCATGTCCCATGTATTCCTAATATTTTTAATGATCAATAAAATTCCTTCTCAAAATTAATTCCATGTCAAGAATTAACTATACTTAATCCAGAGTACATGACATCAACATTTCCTTAGTAAATGAAATAACATACATATTATTCTTCCTTAAATTAATACCATATATTGAAATGGTGTATGATTAAAAAATAATCTAATTAATATAAATAAATATGAAATAACCCGTAGTATTTAAAATATATACATGAAGGAATAAAAAAATTTCCAGTGAACTTTAGAGGGTGATGGAGAGCTTGACAACTATAAAGTAAATGATCTCAAAATAGGGAATAATATATTACTAGTAAATGATTATTGAAGACAATAAATTTATCAAAAATGAATAGTTTGGAAAAAAAACCTAACCTTTATGAATAAAGGAAACACAAATGAATTAAAAATAACTTCCTAGTAACTTAATGTAATAATGATGTTATAATTAACTTTTCAAAATAAATTTCATTCATTAATTAAAATACTACCCATTTTTTGATAAAATTTTAAATAATAAACTTCATAGGAATGTTTAGAACACTAAAAAGGTATAGGGGTTTATTGGTGGTGATCATTTACAATTTTATTTTTCTTAGTGTTTACATTTGGAATGTGTTTTGGTTTTAATGATAACAATATTATAAGTAAAACTCAATTTTATGAAAATATAATGAAAATAAAGAAACACACATGAGTTTTTACATGATTTAGTCTCAATGTGGGTACCTATTCCATCCAATTTTGACCCCCATCGATCCATGGATATCAAATATATATTGAATTGAATACAACTACTCCAAAACCAATTAATATGATTCTATATTCCACTAATAAAGTATAGTGGTTCCCAATAGTTAATTTTTTTTTATCATTTAGATCCAATTTAATATTTAAAAAATAATAGATAAAAAATAAAACTTTGTCATAAAATTAATTTCATGGTAACTCTCCTTCTGGTATTCGTCTCTCCGATGTGCCTCATTATCAATCTGGTATGATTCTGTCTAGTGTCACCCAATTTAGTTTTCCTTAGTCTGATGCACTCTGTTTGATGCCCCTCTATCTAGTTGCTCTATCTGATAACTCTTATACAACCATACGATTCATTATTTGGATATTCAAGTTGAAAATAATTCACCACTTAATCTTTCTTATAATAGCCATTTCTCAATGATCCTACACCCTTTTATATATGAATAATTAATTTGAAAATTTTGGAGAAACAATATTATATAATATAATTTTTTTCTAAAATTAATTTTCATTTGGGAACCATCAAATCCTCTGAAACTATAGGGTAAAAAATTTCATTAATATTTCCTTTAATATAAGCATCAATGGCCTTATTTAGATATTTTTTAACTAATATTTATTTATTTATGACGAAATAATATATTGTTATTAGTACAATTATCAGATTTACAGTGTTTATATATAGTTATTAAAACCACTATTCAGTGTACATACATCTTTGTATGATCTTATCTGTCTGATCAATTATGTCTGGTTAACCCATTCTTTCTCCATCCAGTTCTCTTGTCATGTTTCCCACATCTGATTGAGTTATAATTTTTTTTTCTCTATTGATCTATCAGATGAGATGGAAATCTATCAAACTGGTCATCCTATGTATGATCAAACTATTCATAGAGTTTTATCAACTAAACTCAATCCATTACAACTTTATATTTTTCTATTTATGATATAGTCCATCCTATGATCTTCAAAAATATTATTGGATGAGTTTAATATTTTCTTCATCTTGTAGAAATTATTTAATCTATATTTAAATATCAATACATTTTCTTTAAATAAATTTCTCCGAATGATGTATCCCTAATGTGTATTCCAATATTAATATATTTGGAGGAGTTACAAGATCGATGTCTGATTATTCTGGTTCTAATAATATTGTGTCTAATTAAAACATCGCAGGTCACATTTTTTATAAATTTTCTCTATATATTATAACATTATACATCTCTATACAATAGACTCATCTAGTTACACTATAACCAGTATAATTTTCATAATGGTATTCCAAACATTAGACTCAATTTCTCAACATTACTACTTTAAACAAACTTCATCTAGGAATAATGAATAAATTCCGGATATTGGTTACTTTAATGGTCATAAAATAATAATCTAAATTATTATGAGTATGAACTGATACTGCTTCTTCTAAAAAAACATATTTTACTGAAACCTAAAACATTCAAAAATAATATATTTGCAATACATAAAACAATCATTACAAAATAAACCCAAAGTATATTTAATCTATGCTTTTGGATAAGTTATAAAAATATCTAAAAATATTTTCCCATATTTCATCAATCCATAGAATATATCTAATAGATTTCCTAACACCACACATCCATATTCATCAATGTTTTTAATAAATTATATCCCTCAATGAAATCCATTTTTGTAGTTAGGATGGTGATAATCTCCCCCTCAATCGTCTCAACTTTTAAAATTATTACATGGACACCATTTACTTAGTCACCCTATTCAGGATAAAACCAACTTCAATTAAACAAATTATAATGTACAATGTTATACATATTCTCCTAATTTATCTATAGATTTCAAAGGATCATGATGGTTTCTTTAAAAATATTCACTAGTTAGCACTGGTATCTGAAGATATAGTTTAAGTCTCAATTCCTCAAATCTTTCCCTTGGTATAGATTTACTAAAAACATCAACAATTTGATCATGCATTGAAATATACTCTAGAAATAATTCTCCACATGTAAATTTATACTTAACTAAATTACATTTAATATCAATGTACTTCGATAAATTAATTTTTAAATTATTTTTTGAGAGATCAATGAAACTTTGATAATCATAAATTATCTTAAATGGATTTTTAAAAATTCACCCTCAAATATTTCAGATGAAAATTAATAAACATAATTTATGTTCCTTCATGGGTGGAAAAAACACATTATTATTCCATTTTACTCAAGGTATCATAACATTGTTCATTACTATGCAATCTCATAATAAATTCTCTAAAGAATAAAATTCCTCCTGATATTCATTTTCAGTAATTGTAATCTCTAGACAAATCTTCATTTGTGAAACCATGAATGTTAAAATAATTTATTCAACTATATATCATGTTATAGTTTTATGTTCATTTAACATACCTGGGGATTCTTTTAGCTACCATTATCTGTGATTCCATTGGATCACTCTAGTATTCTGCAAAAATTGATACATAATATCAATGTGTGATCTTGAATTAGAAAGGTAGATTAAACTTCTGATCTATTTTCATTCATCCTTCTTATATAAACAATGTATAACCTCATCCTTACTCATCTTCATGCATATAGTAATTTTTTTATCAAACAAAATTTTATAAAAAATCATTGCATAATTTTATTTTGAGATGAATAAGAATCTTCATTTATGTTAGACTTTTCATCCAAGAATGAACTTAAAAATCACATGAATTGTCATCTCAATGTTATAAATATTTTATTTAAAAAATTAATCACCCATATTATCCTAATAATATTTAAAAGCTATATCCTAAATGTAAACAAAGTCACATAGGGTACATGTGCTTACCTATTTCACATATAAGCTATTAGAAACTTTTCCTTTAGAAAATTTTAATTAATGCAAGAAACCATTAATATTTGAATACAATGTGCAATGATAATTTTTCAACCCATACAAAGTTTTCTTCATTTTTTTACATTGTTGTTCCATAATTATCAATTATGAACAAGTAGGATTCATAATATAAAATTCGTCTCTAATTTCTATTTTCAAGAATGATGACCTATCATCTATTAGGTTGAATTTGTAATTTTGATGACCAATAACCTTGAAAAACCTTCAACACATTTTGAACCTTGAAATAGGGGAAAGGTTTTTTCAAAATAAACACATTCTACATGTGAATAACCATTACATACTATTCACTCAATATTTATTAAAATTTATACCTATTCATTGATTTTATTTCTAAACATCTATTTTCTTTCTATAGTATTCTTTCCTTCCCTTTAGGGAACAAGATATTAGGTTTCATTTTTCTCAATTTGATTCAACTCTTAATTAATCACATCAAAACATTCTTTAAACTCAACTTCTTCTGTAACAGATTATTGGTACACCTGTGAGATAAGTGAAATTTAATTTTCAAACCTATGATTCCTTCTAGTATAAAAAAGAGATTATTGATCTCTAATAATATTTTGGGATTCAAATCATTTTGGTAAATTCCTAAATTTTTGTAAATTTTTTCTAGTTTTTCTTTCCACATCTATCTTCTAGTAAAAATAATTCTCTACAAGATTAGTCTTTTATTTATCTTCTATAAAATTAACTTCTATGGATGTATTAATTCTATTATTATTACACTATACTCATCACCTTCAACATCATTTATTAATAAGGATTTATATTTTACATATTTTTTATCAATGGAATTGAGGAAAATATGTATCCATTTGTGTCATCACTAAAACATTTTCATTTGGTGGATATTTCATAAAATCAAAATTTTTTATTTTTCATCAAACATTTTTAAATCCAAAATTTTTATCTTTATCATGTGAGGACTCCTAAAAAACATGAATTATTTCAATGTATTATTTTTATTAAACCACATTTCGATGGTATTAACTTTTTATTCTAGTTAAATAAAAAATATATTTTTAACATGTACAACTATACTTATAACTTCTATCCAGAAGAATTTTTAAAAAATATATTCATCGATCATGATTCTTCCATTTCACCTAAACTCTAGTATTTCATTTCTGATACTCTAATTTTTTGAGAAGTATATTGGGTATTTTATTGGTGTTTAATTCCATGTATCTTTAGGTTATAATCAATAGATTTACTTGTGTACTCCTTTTATTTTGGTTGTTAGCTCTGAAATATATATACCCAGATCTTTATTAGTATCCCATTTAAATTTTTTAACAATTCTATATACTATGAATTATATTTCATGAAAATTATACTGGTCATCTTAGTAAAATCATAAATCAAATCAAAAAATATACATCACCCTTTCTTGATTGATTTCTCTTCAACTCACATATATTATATTGTATGAGTTTAAGAGGTATTTTGGATTTAACATATTCTATTTAATGTATTTTAATAAACATTTTAAATTTTAAGAATGCCATAAATATTGAACCATATTTTATTTTTAGTTATGGTAAATATGTTACAACATTTTATTTTGAAATTATGCTCTATGTTGTTTGGCCATGAATCCCAAGTATTTGGTCCAAAGCTAATTCTTATCCTTGAAACATAAATAGGGCCAAGAATTTTAGGTCTCTAGTTCCAAATCTAGTTTTCATCATTGAAACATAAAAAGAGAGATTGACTAGTATCTCTAAAATGGAATAAATTTACACTGGTTATTCATCCATTTATAGAAACATTTCTTTATTTCAAAAAAAATTATAAAATAATCCATTATGAAGATAAATTCATTGTTATCATCACAATGTTGGTCTAAACATAATAATTCATTCTTAATACCATCAAAAAATAGAACTTCCTTTAACATTATATTCTCAGCTTCAATATACATCCTTCCAATTCCTTTTATTTTTGAGGAACTATCCTTTAAAAACGTGACTTCTATGCTCTCATGTTCTTCAATATCATTCATGATTTGAAGATAACCTGTCATATATAAGGAATAAAAACTATAAATAATCCATGGTTTATTTTTTTTATATTTATTGTAGTCTCAAAAACCAAACTTTTTTCATTAATCTTTCTTTCCACAACATCCTTTTATTTCCTGGTTTATGTAATATTCCATGAATGTGATTTCATAAAATATTATGCATAATGACTAGGTTGGTCACACTTTCTTTAAATTTTATTTATCTTTCAAATTATATTTTCTTTGAGATCTTATTAACTTCTGAGGAAAATTATTGTGTTTCTTATTTTGACTTAAAAAATATACATTATTTTCTTCAATTGTTTATCCCATTCATTTCATCCCTCCCACTAGAGAGATATATTTTGTTCAAAAAATTAAATATGTTGTTACCATATATCTAAAAACATCAAAAATATTTATCGAACCTCAATATATTATAGAATTATGTTTTTCACAAGGATAATGTAACGCCCCGACCCCAGTTACCCAGAGTCTGTGCATTATTTTAATACATTGGCATGATTACAAGGAATCGAGTCCCAAAGGACCGATTAGTTTAGTAGTCTTGGAAATTAGATTACATGCACGAATGTTACATTACATTTCATAACATACAAAACAACATAAATAATCCTTTATGAATGCCATTATTCCCTTTTCTTAACACCAAATATCAATCACAATATACTTCTTGGAATCCTGGGAAAAATAAAACATAGAAAGGGGTGAGCTCAACGCTCCATAAGGGTAAGCAATACAGCGTAAACTTTCATAAATAAGCATAAACAATTAAGGCAATGTATAATTAAAACAAAAGCCTTTTAAACTTAAACATAAACATAGTATGGTAAAAATAAAATGAAATAATAACATTTACTTATTCACATGGGTATTCTACTAATCGAATAATCACATGCAATATCAATAACCACTTTCATAATGATGGAATACATAATGCCAGACTATCATAACCAGATATCCAAGCCCTCGTGCCAAGACTATAAATAAGATTTTGTCAAGGCCTTGTGCCAAGACACTAGTTTGTCTCATGAGACCTACCGATGCATCGAGGAGCTATACCGGGCTCCACCCTTCACATATTAAGTCCAATGCATTCCCATATGAAAAGGTTTAAACATAAAATAAACATTCGTATTAAAACTATCATACGAAATGTCAATACTTTCTCTATAAACCACAAATGTTATAAAAATAACACATCCACAGTCAAACATATCACAAAACCATCAATACAGTATGGAAGTTTTTTATCATAACGAATAAACTTAAAATAATCATAAAATCCATCAAAGGATGTTGACATAGATGAAATCAAAACAATTTGAGAGAAATATCTCTTTTTATTAAATCATTTAAAAGTCACACATTTATAAAGGAAGTAATTTAAAATAGATTTTTGAATCAAAGTGTCCCATACCACTTTGAAACTTTTGAAAAGAATTAACATTTTAAAAACATTCATGTCTATATAAATAAATCCTTAAAAACCATTTTGAAGACATGGACATTAATTAAAAATATTTAGAAAGATGAATCTCTATAACATTTAAAATTCTGATTTTGACAAAGAGTACCTTTCAGAAATTCTAAAAATATTCATTTTGAAATCATTTAAAAGTCAAATAATTATAAAATAAAACATTTAATTTGAAAATATACTTATAATTTTTTAAGGGAAGCTTCAATGATTTTATAACGGCAGAAAATAGCCGCACCCGCTGTATAAGTTAAAAAAACATTCTTTCCTTAATTCTGTCGAAAAGGTTAAAAAGCACCTTGTTTAGAAAATGACAGAAAGATTCCTTTATAAACCTCTTATAAAAAGTCAAAAAAGGGTATAAATTACATTAACCAATATTATAGTAAATATTAAAAAAAATTGAAATACATTTTTAAGAAAAATGGATGTGGATGATAAAGAAGTCCCAGTAGATAATTACGTATAAACAACCTTGGATAGTGAAGAGATTATGAAATAACCCTTACCTTGTAATTTTCCTTGGTTGGGGGTAGGTTAACCTCATGTATAATGGTGAAATAATTGTTATTAAATTATACACTAATCATATATATTAGTATGATATCATATATGATCTTTTAACATTGCTTTGTTAATAATATCTTAGTATTATCGTCGTTTCGGGTGTTAAATTACTCATTTTCTTTGATATGTTTTGTTACGTAAGCCATGTTTTTAATGGATAGGATGTATCTTATTCATATCCAGAATGATATCATGTCCTTAAACATTTTTTTTAAATCATAAAATGATAATTATACTTGAATGGATTCGATGGAGAATGAATCTCATCGCGTTCGTGGAGACAGTAGTCTGTACATATGCACAAGCGACAATATCATTCTTTTGATATTAAAATAATATTTAATTTGATGTTATATCTTATATACAGAATCATTATCATGTTATATTTATTATTTACATGAATTACACATCATTATTATACCCATCCAAATAATAATAATATATTGAATAACAATTACACCATGACGTGGAGATGGTAAGCCGTACATACGCACGTATAGTAACATGTCATTCAAAGGATGGATAGAATACTGAAATTTGGTTGTACCATGTTTATAATACAATCAAACTGTAAATAATATACTGGAGTTATTATTTTATAATGGTAATAACAAAGAAAGAAGAAGTGGAAGAAGAAAGGAACTTGAAAAAAGGTGGTGAAATCATTACCTCTTCTTCGGGTTCTTCCTTTTGATTTGATCAAAAGGGCTCCTTAAACTGGCTTTCTGACTAATGTAATGCCTCTAGGATAGAGTTATGTAAGTTGAGAGAGTATTTTTGTAGGTTTTTTCCGATCCAAATGGTTTTGAATGTGTGAATTAGTGAGAAGGGGGAGTTCCCTTTTATAAGAGGGGTGAGGGGCTCCTTTGGAAAAGATAGAAATATTATTTTATAATAAATTCATATTCGGTTTCTAATGGCTCAAAAGTGGATTATTTAAAGGTTAAGGTGGGTATAGGTCGCAAACCATTCATCAAATAGAATTTAGACAGGTTTGGGTCATTATATTAACCTTATCTTTAAGTTTTAACTCTTAGTTAATTAGTTTGACACTTACCATGTCACTTTGTATTTTTATATTATATAGTTAATAAACATAATATATACATACAAGAGACCCACAAGTGGTATATTAATGATACAAATATCATAATATAAGTCTCTTGGAAGATCTTTAGATTTTTAGGAATTTAATATCAATTAATAATATAATATTGTTTTTAAAAACTCTTTTATGTCAATTTTGACACTATTCAATAGTTGATTTTTGTAAAAATCATAACAGAATGATTATTTCAAAAACAGTCAATGAAATAAATCCTAATATGTCATATTATCTTATAAAATTAGTTTAATTCATTAAAAGTCTCATATTATATTTATTTGGGTATTTATAATATCAATTATTTTAATTTTTCACTATTATGATAATTACTGCATCATCATTGTGTCATTAATAAATTAAATTATTTAATGTTTAAAAATTATAAATAAACTCTAATTATTTATTAAATCTTTTTATATTTCTAATTAATATTTATAGTTGAAAATACAACATATATAACCCTCTTTAAAAATTGTTTTTCTAAAAGATATATGATTTTGTCATTTTTGTATTTATTTTAACTTAATTAAAATAAAGTGTCCCTATCACCTACTAGTGGCTCCATGGGGTCCCAAAACTGACCCAAAGATGACCATGGTCGGACATGTATCAACCAATAAGGTTAGGACACGTTTTAGGGTAATTTTTTATTATTATAATATTATTTTGTAACCCTTATTTACCAGATTTACCTTTTAACCATGGTAAATAAAATATTTATGGAAGTAATTATTCAAAATGTCTAAAAATAAAAGTTACCTATTTACACAATTTGAAAATCCTGATTTCAAATATGTAATCCATTTTTCCAAATTCAAAACACAGGATTGTAAGAAATTAATTTAAAATTAATTTCCGTTGTTAAAACAAAAAGCGTGTTTTTAAGAGATAATAACTATCAAAAGATTGACACTTGTTTATGTCCGGTTTAATTGTGAAATTTTGTCCAATGATCAACATTGTATTAAACGATAAAAATATATTTTAAATATAATTTAAAACCACTAAAATTCATAATTTATCATTACTAATAATTTTTATTTAAAAAGTTGTTTTTAATTAAAATTTAGTAATTTTCATTATTCATCAAAATATAAAAGTTATCCGAAATGTACAAAAATTTCACCCTAGGATAAATTCAATATTACGAATCCAAAAATAAATTCCATTTTGAGAGATAAAATTTATAAAATTTTAAAAATTAGGTATTACTATTCATTACGGCTAGTTTGATTGGTTGTAGTGTGTGTTAGAACTCGAAGTTGCGTACAACACACGCTACTGTATTATTAAAAGAGAATCATATCGTGGAATATTGGCGTGTTACATTGTAAATTTTTTTATGTCCCCATTGTAAATAATAAATTTATTTAGTCAAATTGAATATATAAAAGTTTAAAATATTGAATTTAAAAAGGGTTCACTATTAAAGTTGGTAAAATTGCATTTTTGAAAAATACTTCTATTATCTGAAAAAAAAGGAATTTGTTCATACATTATGTCTAAGAAACTCATAATATGGATTCTAAAATTATAACGATTATATAAAGTTTAAAATTTAGTTAATACTATTCATAACCTCTTTTGAACGGCTTGTTTGGTATGTCATGGTGTGCTTGAACTCAATGTTGCGTGTAGTGCAAGTTATTGAATTATTTTGAAAAAATAACACACTATGAAATATTGGGATGTTACATTCTCCCCTAATTCAATAAATTGCATCATTGAGATTTGAAATTGTTCGTCGAAAATAAAAGGTTGAATATAGAAAATATCTTTGTGGGAAAACCCACATCGGAAATTGGGTTAATAATATTTAGTCTTAATAAGAATAAAAGAGAAATGAAAGGGTCACCACCAAATTATGATCTCTATTCGGAGAACATTGGTGGAAATTAGAGACATATAATTGGAGGAAATATGTAAATATTTATAGTTAGTGATTGAGGTCATCAATCACAAACAAGTGAAAAATTGAGGGCCTTAAATTCATCAATCAAGGATGATTTAAAATACCATCAGTTTAGAAAAACCTATGGTATTAGGATAACACATTTTTTTGGTTTTAAGATCCCTAAACTAAAGTATAGGAATTAATTTCTTCATTTAATAAGAGAAGAACAAAAATATATACTTGAAAAGTAGAGTCTCATCCTTTAACTAAGTTCTACCACAAACTCATCTTTCACTCTAAAAGGTAATAGAACATAAAAATAATATTCTATTTATCCTATTCGTATAGGGTTAAAATATGAATTTATAATTGATCTAGAAGAAACATTAAAAATGACATTATTCAATCCAGGACATCACTTGGGTCAGTGGTAGGTGATACACCCTTGTCGCCCTTCGGTTGTGGGTTCAAGTCTCGTGGCCTTGCCAGACGTGACGGGTTACTGCCCGACCTCTGTGTTGTCCTTTTATGGAAATCCAAAATAATCCAAACTAGAACTATCCAAAATGCATCAGTCCAAAATTTATAAGGAAGGTAAACACAATGAAGATCCTTTTTTCCGCATAATAACATGTGAACACCTTTATCATGTATTCTTTTAAAACACTGCAACATTCTGAATTACCATAAAACCTTATTGATTTCATTCATGATCCCTTATTCCTTAAAGAATAATAGATATACTCCTTCAATCTAAATTTTTTTTAAACCCCAACAATGATGGAATATACAAATCATTAATCAGTTTCAAGTTAGTCAAGAATATCTTATATAATTTATCCAAATCAATCATGTATTATTCTAAAATCACTACCTCGGTATCAGAACCATATTATGGTTTATCTTTTTCTCAACCATATATTTTCTAAAAATTTAACCTGATATTGAGTCACTTTTCTTTGCTCTACACAATCTCAAGTCCTTAATGAAATAGTACTGCAGTACAATCTCTATATACTCCATAATTATTTTAAGAAGTACATTGTTGATACAACACTCAAATGACATAATCAACATAAGAACTCTAATCGTTCCTCTTCATCTATGGTAGTATCATAACTTGATTATTATCCAATACCATCATTTGTGGTATAGTCTGACAACTGGTACATAGGTTCGCGTAGTGTCCAAACTCCTTGCAAATGAAGCATCGTATATTTGAAACCATTTTCTTACCCTCACAGTCACGTACTTTGTGCCCTTTCCCCCCACACTTATAACAAACTCCCATTCCTTTCTGGAAAGTTCCAGGGTGTTTCTTCCCACAGTTATCACATATGAGAAAATTATTCTTTTCCCTCATCCCCTTTTCCATCTTTATCTCTTCCATCCTTTTCTTCTCTTTCTTCCCTTCAAAGCCATAGGACTTAGTAAACTCTTTACTTATCTTATCAACACATGATATTATTTCTTCATATGATGATAATACATGGGAGAATATTTTTCTTATAAATTCCGTCTTAAGACCATGAAAGATATGATCCTTCTTTCTCTTTGGATCATGTGCATTTCTAGAGTTCTCATTCCTTCTACTGGGAGCCATTTCTAAACAATGGCATACACTAGATTAGTTTATAAATAACAATACCTAATCCCAAACATGTAAAACACATAATAGAAATTAAATAGTTTATGGATATAATCCATAATCATAAAAATGTATCCTTTGAGGAAGTATATACTCATAAACCCTTCATAATGGTTTGTAAAGAAAATGAGAATTGTCCTAAGAATATCCCCCGGGAGTGTCGTAACCAAGAGTGCAGCAAGGCCCGTTGTTGTGCACCAGTTCCTGTTCGAGTCTAGCTCAAAGCGGTGTTTTCCGGTTTTACCCCTAGGTACATCTATGCCAGACCCGCCTTTACCTGCTCGTATCCAAACAGGGATGTATTGCTCGGAAAACTCACAAAATCTTTACAATACCAAAATTCTAGGAAGTTCTTCTATACTAATCCTCAAAGTCTATCTTAGGGCAATGTTCTCTAATCAGAGTTTATCTAAATCTATTTTCCAAGGTTATTTCTAAACTTGGTCTGATACCAACTGTAATGCCCCGACCCCATTTACCTAGAGTTGGTGCATTATTTTAATACATTGGCATGATTACAAGGAATCAAGTCCCAAAGTACCGATCAGTTTAGCAGTCTTGGAAAATAGATTACATGCAAGAATGTTACATTACACTTCATAACATACAAAACAACATAAATAATCCTTTATGAATGCCATTATTCCCTTTACATAACACTACATATCAATAAAAATGTACTTCTTCGAATCCTGGGAAAAATAAAACATAGAAATGGGTGAGCTCAAACGCTCCGTAAGGGTAAGCAATATAGTGGAAACTTTCATAAACAAGCATAAACAATTAAGGCAATTTATAACTAAAACAAAAGCCTTTTAAACTTAAACATCGACATATTATGGAAAAAAAATTAAATAATGCCATTTACTTATTCACATGGATATTCTAATAATCGAATAGTCACATGAAATATCATTAACCACTTTCCTAATGATGGAATGCATAATCCCATACTATCATAACCACATAGCCAAGGCCTCATCCATGACTACAAATAAGATTTTGTCAAGGCCTTATGCCAAGACACTAGTTTGTCCCATGAGACCTACCGATGCATCGAGGAGCTATAGCGGGCTCCACCCGTTACATATTAAGTCCAATGCATTCCCAGATGAAAAGGTTTAAACATAACATAAACATTCATTTTAAAACTAGCATACGAAATGTCAATACATTCTCCATAAACAATGAGTGGTATAAAAATAACACATCCACAGTCAAACATATCACAAAACCTTCAATACAATATGGAAGTTTTGTATCATAATAAATGAACTTCAAATAATCATAAAATCTATCAAATGATGTTGATATAATGAAATCAAAACTATTTGAGAGAAATATCTCTTTTTTTTAAATCATTTAAAAGTCACACATTTATAAAGGAAGTAATTTAAAAGAGATTTTCGAATCAAAGTGTCCCATACCAATTTGAAACTTTTGAAAAGAATTTACATTTTAAAAACATTAATGTCCATATAAATAAATCCTTAAAAACCATTTTGAAGACATAGACATTAATTAAAGAGATTTAGAATGATAAATCATTAAAACATTTAAAATTCTGATTTTGATAAAGAGTACCTTTCTGAAATTCTTAAAATATTCATTTTGAAATCATTTAAAAGTCACATAATTATAAAATAAAACAGTTACTTTGAAAATATCCTTATAATCTTGTAAGGGAAGCTTCAACAATTTTATAACGGTGGAAAATAGATGCACCCGCCGTGTAAGTTAAAAAAAACATTCCTTCCATAATTCTGTCGAAAAGGTTAAAAAGCACCTTGTTTGGAAAACGACGGAAAGATTCCTTTATAAACCACTTATAAAAAGTCAAACAAGGGTATAAATGACTTTAACCCATATTCTAGTAAATAGTAAAAATGTTTTGAAATATATTTTTAAGAAACATGGATGTGGATGATAAATAAGTCCAAGTAGATAATTATGTATAAACAACCACGGATAATGAAGAGATTGGGAAATAACCCTAACCTTGTACTTTTCCTTGGTTGGGGGTAGGTTAACCTCCTGTATAATTGTGAAATAATTGTTATTAAATTATAAATGAATCATATATATTAATATGATATCATATATGATGTTTTAACATTGCTTTGTTAATAAAATATTAGTATTATCGTCGTTTCAGGTGTTAACTTACTCATTTTCTTTGATATGTTTTTTTATGTAAGCCATTTTTTCATGGATAGGATTTATCTTATTCATATCCAAAATGTTATCATGTCCTTAAACATTATTTTTAAATCATCAAATGATAATTATACTTTAATGGATACGATGGAGAATGAATCTCATCGCGTTCGTGGAGACGGTAGTCCATACGTACGCACGAGCGACAATATCATTATTTTGATATTAAAATAATATTTAATTGGATGGTATATCTTATATACATAATCATTATCATGTTATATTTATTTTTTACATGAATTACACATCGTTATTATACCCATCCAAATAATAATAATATATTTAATAACAATTACACCACGACGTGGAGACGGTAAGCCGTACGTACACACGTATAGTGACATGTCATTCAAAGGATGGATAGAATACTGAAATATGGTTGTACCGTGATTATAATAAAATACAATTGTATATAATATATTGGAGTTATTATTTTATAATGGTAATAACAAAGAAAGAAGAAGTGGAAGAAGAAAGGAACATGAAAAAGGGTGGTGAAATCATTACCTCTTCTTCAGGTTCTTCCTTTTGATTTGATCAAAATGGGTCCTTAGGTTTGCTTAATGACTAAAGTAATCCCTCTAGGATAAAGTTAGGGAAGTTTAGAGAGTATTTGGGCAGGTTTTGTCCGAACCAAATTTCTTTTAATGTGTTAATTAGTGAGAAGGGGGAGTGCCCTTTTATAAGAGGGGTGAGGGGCACCTTTGGAAAAGCTAGAAATATTATTTTATAATAAATTCATATTCGGTTTATAATGGCTCCAAAGTGGATTATTTAAAATTTAAGGTGGTTATAGGTCAAAAACAATTCAACCAATAGAATTTATACAGGTTTGGTTCATTATATTAACCTTATCTTTATGTTTTAACTCTTAGTTAATTAGTTTGACACTTACCATGTCACTTTGTATTTTTATATTATATAGTTAATAAACTTACTGTATACATCCAAGAGAACCCCAAGTGGTCCATTAATGATATAACTATCATTATATAGGTCTCTTGGCTGAACCTTATATTTTTAGGAATTTATTATCAATTAATAATATAATATTTGTTTTAAAAACTCTTTTATGTCAATTTTGACACTATTCAACAGTTGATTTTTGTAAAACTCATAACAGAATTATTACTTAGAAAAAAGTATATTAAATTAATTCTAATATGTAATATTATCATATAAAATTAGTTTAATGCATTAAAAGTCTCAAATTATATTTATTTGGGTATTTATAATATCAATTATTTTAATTTTTCACAATTATGGTAATTACTGCATCATCATTGTGTCATACATAAATTAACTTATTTAAGGTAAACAAATTATAAATTAACTATAATTATGTAGGAAACCTTTTTATCTTTCTAATGAATATTTATAGTTGAAAATCCAACATATATAACCCTTTGTAAAAATTGTTTTTCTAAAAGATATATGCTTTTGTCATTTTTGTATTTATTTTAACATAATTAAAATAATGTGTCCCTATCATCTAAAACTGGCTCCATGGGGTCCCCAAATCGACCCAAAGATGCCCAAGGTCGGACATGTATCAACCAATAAGGTTTGGACACGTTTTAGGGTAATTTGTTATTATTATAATATTATTTTTTAACTATTATTTACTAGATTTACCCTTTAACCATGATAAATAAAATATTTACGGAAGAAATTATTCAAAATGTCTAAAAATAAAAGTTACCTATTTACACAATTTGAACATCCTGATTAAAAATATGGAATCCATTTTTCCAAATTCAAAACACATAAGTGTCAGAAATTAATTTAAAATTAATTCCCGTTGTTAAAACAAAAAACGTGTTTTTTCGAGATAATAACTATCAAAAGATTGACACTTGTTTATGTCCGGTTTAATTGTGAAATTTTGTCCAATGACCAAAATTGTATTAAATGGTAAAAATAAATTTTAAAAATACTTTAAAACGACTCAAATTCATAATTTATCACTACTAATTTTTTTGATTAAAAATATTTTTTTGAATTAAAATTTAGTAATTTTCACTATTCATCAAAATATAAAAGTTATCCAAAAAGTACCAAAATTTAACCCTAGGCTGAATTATATATTCTGAATCAAAAAATAAAGGCCATTTTGAGAGATAAAATTTATATAATTTTATAAAGTAGGTATTACTATTCATTACGGCTGGTTTGATTGGTTGTAGTGTGTGTTAGAACTCGAAGTTGCGTACAACACACGCTACTGTATTATTAAAAGAGAAGCGTACCGTGGAAGCTTGGGGTGTTACATTGTAAATTGTTTTATGTCCCCATTCTAAATAATAAATTTATTTAGTAAAATTGAATATATAAAAGTTTAAAATATTGGATTTAAAAAGCGTTCACTATTAAAGTTGGTAAAAGTACATTTTTGAAAAATACATCTTTTATCTGAAAAAAAGGAATTTGTTCTTAAATTATGTCTAAGAAACTCATAATATAGATTCTAAAATTATAAGGATTATATAAAGTTTAAAATTTAGTTAATACTATTCATAACCTCTTTTGAACGGCTTGTTTGGTATGTCATTGTTGTACCTCTCGTACCCCTCGTGGTTTAATTTTCATGATCACAATCACTCTCTTATTTATCTAATCTTGTTTTAAGTGTTTTTGGATGATAGGCATGATTTCAGGTTGCCAAGGAATTGGGCCAAGAAAGCCAGAAGGAAAAAGTGGACTGATTTCAGTCCACCGGCCAACCGGTGGATGACCACCGGCCAGCCGGTGGAATCTTGACAGAAGGCATCCCCTCTGTCCAGACCACCGGCCAACCGGTGTCCCATCACCGGCCAGCTGGTGGAACCCAGACAGAAGGGACACCTACTGTCTCACCACCGGCCAACCGGTGGCCTCCTCACCGGCCAGCCGGTGGTGCCTGGGTAGAAGGCCTCTCCATTTTCCAAAGCACCGGCCATCCGGTGGCCAAGCACCGGTCAGCCGGTGGAGCCAGTCAAACTAGCCGTTGGGCTTTGACCAGACTTGTCCACTTGACTCCCAACGGCTCCGAAGGCCTCTCCAACGGCTCCGAAGACCCCCAAAGGCCATTTGAGGGTTCCCCCTCTATAAATAAAGGACTAGGAAGCCCCGGAAACGTATGGTAGCCCACGGGAACATTTTTCGATCACTTGGCGAACCACCGGCGCATTCCTCCAAGGAACCTCAATTGCTCCAACCCATTTCCACATCCAAGGAGCATCACCATAGAAGCTTGGGAGCGCTCTTCATCAACTCCAATCAATCCATTGGCTCCCAAGACTTCTCTACATTACGGTTTTTCTTGTTTTATTATTTTGAGCATCAATTTGGGTTTGTGCCTACAAACCCCTCTTTCTCTCATCCTCTCTTTGTTTGGGTTTTCACACCACCTTCAAGGTGTGAAGAGGTTAGTCAAGCCTTCCCTTTAAAAGGCTTGAGTCATAGGTGAGCTAGCCTTCACCTGTAAGAAGGCTAGTGGGTTCTTGCTCAACCATTAAAAACAAGCTGTAATAGGTTCTAGACTACCTTAAAGTCTAGTGGGTTTCTTGCTAAAACCATTAAAAAGCAAGCGGTAGTAAATCTCTCAACGGTTGAGTTGGGAGCGGAGACGTAGGCTTTGGTTTAAGCCGAACTCCATTATCAAGTTTTGTGTCTTGCCTCTTTTATTTCCGCTGCACTTTTTACTTTGATTTTAAATTGTTAATTTTTTTTAAAAGGCAATTCACCCCCCTCTTGCCATCACTCTCCTCCCCAACAATTGGTATCAGAGGCAAAATTTGAGTAATACCCTAACCGGTTTCAAATTCAAGAACCTTTGTGATGGATTCAACTTCTTTCGCCCCCGAAGGCTATTCTTTGGGCCGTGCTCCATTCTTTGATGGAACCGACTATACTTATTGGAAAACCCGCATGACCACTTTTCTTAGAAGTATAGTTTATCCTATTTACAAAATTGTCATGGATGGTTATTCTCTTTCTTCTCCCGATGAATCCAAATGGACTCAAGCCGATATTAAAAATTTCGAGCTTGATGGAAAAGCCATGAATGCTCTTCATTGCGGCTTTGATCGTAATGAATTCAATCGAGTTTCCACATGCACTTCATCTCATGAAATCTGGAAACTATTGGAGGTTACCCATGAGGGGACCAACAAAGTTAAGGATACTCGATTGGATATGTACCGTCAAGATTTTGAGTCTTTTACCATGCATCCATCTGAAAATATTACTGAAATGTTTACACGTTTTACTGATGTTTGCAATGGGAGAAAGTCCCTTGGTGATGATGTGTCTGCAGAAACGATGGTCAAGAAGATCCTTTGGATCTTACCAAGCACATGGGCACCGAAAGTCATGGCAATCCAAGAAGCAAAAGAAATCAAGAACATGCCGGTCGAAGAGCTCATCGGATCCCTCATGACCTACGAGATGACCATGAGGAGGCAAGCTGAAAAGGAAGGAAAACTCATCAAAACTCCAAAGAACATCACCTTCAAAGTTCAAAAAGAAGAAAGCTCCTCCTCCTCATCTTCTTTCTCTTCAAGCGGCGATTCAGAAATGGAGAATCTTTCCTGCAAAATGCACAAATTCATGAAGAAGCACAAGAAGAAGAAATCCCGCAAGGCTCAACCCAACGAAAAATCCGAGCCCGAGGTAACATGTTACAAGTGTGGAAAGAAAGGACATTACAAGCCCGATTGTCCACTCAACAAGAAAAAGGCCAAGAAAAAGGAAAAGAAGAAGGCTTTCAAGGCCACATGGAGTGATATCTCCACATCCTCCTCCTCCTACTCCTCAAGTGACAACGGTAAAAAATGCCTAATGGCATTTCATGAGGTATCCTCTTCCGACTCCTCATCCTCTTGTTCTTCAAATTATTTCAATCATTTATCTTATGAGGATCTCCAACATGCTAGAGATCAATTGGAGGAAGGTTTTCATGAACTTTCTTCAAAATTTGTTGCTTTAAAAAATAATTTCAAAAAACTTTCTTCCGAAAAGGATCAACATCTCAAAGAGAAGGAAGACTTGTCCCTCAAGATCCAAAACCTTCCCGATGTTGATTCTATGGAATCAACAATCAAGGATTTAAGGAAATCCCTAGCTAAGTTCACCGAAGGTGAACATAACCTTTCGAAGCTCCTTGGTTCCCAATGCGTATCTAGAACCACCCAAGGGCTTGGCTATTCCAAGCAAGATTCCTCTTCCCATGCTCCTACTATTTTTGTAAGGGGGAGCTCCCAATATAAATTTTGAAACTATTGTAAAAAACCCGGGCACTTAATTTATGAGTGCAATTGCAAAAAAGCCCGGTATGGAAGGCCCAAAACTATTTTCTTTAACGATGAATTTCATAGGAGAAGACCCGCCACTAGACAAGTGTGGATTGAAAAATCCCTTTTAGCGAGTCTCACCAGACCAAAATTTGTCTCGGTTCTAAAACCCTCTCCCCGGTGATTTGTTGTTTTTATTTAGGGGGAGTTAGGATCGTTTAATCCCTTTTTTCATTTTTTTTTCAAAACATTCATTTCAAAACTTTCAATTTCAAAACTTTCATTTCAAAACTTTCAATTCAAAACTATCAATTCAAAACTTTCAATTCAAATCTCAAAAATTTCAATTGGTTTAAAAACTCTATCTTGTTTTTCAACCTTTCCCTCAATCAAGTTTTATGCCCCGTGCTATTTTGATAATCACAAAGGGGGAGAAATTCTTGGTTGATTGGGGGAGAAATCTTTCTCTCATGCTTTGCTTTACTTTTCAATTTATCCTTTAAAGCATGCCTTTCATTTCAGTCTTTTACATTGCTTGTTTTGGTGATTGTGATCATCAAAATAGGGGGAGATTGTTGTACCTCTCGTACCCCTCGTGGTTTAATTTTCATGATCACAATCACTCTCTTATTTATCTAATCTTGTTTTAAGTGTTTTTGGATGATAGACATGATTTCAGGTTGCCAAGGAATTGGGCCAAGAAAGCCAGAAGGAAAAAGTGGACTGATTTCAGTCCACCGGCCAACCGGTGGATGACCACCGGCCAGCCGGTGGAATCTTGACAGAAGGCATCCCCTCTGTCCAGACCACCGGCCAACCGGTGTCCCATCACCAGCCAGCCGGTGGAACCCAGACAAAAGGGACACCTACTGTCTCACCACCAGCCAACCGGTGGCCTCCTCACCGGCCAGTCGGTGGTGCCTGGGCAGAAGGCCTCTCCATTTTCCAAAGCACCAGCCAACCGGTGGCCAAGCACCGGTCAGCCGGTGGAGCCAGTCAAACTAGCCGTTGGGCTTTGACCAGACTTGTCCACTTGACTCCCAACGGCTCCGAAGGCCTCTCCAACGGCTCCGAAGACCCCCAAAGGCCATTTGAGGGTTCCCCCTCTATAAATAAAGGACTAGGAAGCCCCGGAAACATATGGTAGCAAATGGGAACATTTTTCGATCACTTGGCGAACCACCGACGCATTCCTCCAAGGAACCTCAATTGCTCCAACCCATTTCCACATCCAAGGAGCATCACCATAGAAGCTTGGGAGCGCTCTTCATCAACTCTAATCAATCCATTGGCGCCCAAGACTTCTCTACATTATGATTTTTCTTGTTTTATTATTTTGAGCATCAATTTGGGTTTGTGCCTACAAACCCCTCTTTCTCTCATCCTCTCTTTGTTTGGGTTTTAACACCACCTTCAAGGTGTGAAGAGGTTAGTCAAGCCTTCCCTTTAAAAGGCTCGAGTCATAGGTGAGCTAGCCTTCACCTGTAAGAAGGCTAGTGGGTTCTTTCTCAACCATTAAAAGCAAGATGTAATAGGTTCTAGACTACCTTAAAGTCTAGTGGGTTTCTTGCTAAAACCATTAAAAAGCAAGCTGTAGTAAATCTCTCAACGGTTGAGTTGGGAGCAGAGACGTAGGATTTGGTTTAAGCCGAACTCCGTTATCAAGTTTTGTGTCTTTCCTCTTTTATTTCCGCTGCACTTTTTACTTTGATTTTAAATTGTTAATTTTTTTTAAAAGGTAATTCACCCCCCTCTTTCCATCACTCTCCTCCCCAACAATTAGTATCAGAGGCAAAATTTGAGTAATACCCTAACCGGTTTCAAATTCAAGATCCTTTGTGATGGCTTCAACTTCTTTCGCCCCCGAAGGCTATTCTTTGGGCCGTGCTCCATTCTTTGATGGAACCGACTATACTGATTGGAAAACCCGCATGACCACTTTTCTTAGAAGTATAGGTTATCCTATTTATAAAATTGTCATGCATGGTTATTCTCTTTCTTCTCCCGATGAATCCAAATGGACTCAAGCCGATATTAAAAATTTCGAGCTTGATGGAAAATCCATGAATGCTCTTCATTGCGGCCTTGATCGTAATGAATTCAATCGAGTTTCCACATACACTTCATCTCATGAAATCTGTAAACTATTGGAGGTTACTCATGAGGGGACCAACAAAGTTAAGGATACTCGATTGGATATGTACCGTCAAGATTTTGAGTCTTTTACCATGCATCCATCTGAAAATATTACTGAAATGTTTACTCGTTTTACTGATGTTTGCAATGGGAGAAAGTCCCTTGGTGATGATGTGTCTGCAGAAACGATGGTCAAGAAGATCCCTTGGATCTTACCAAGCACATGGGAACCAAAAGTCACGACAATCCAAGAAGCAAAATACATCAAGAACATGCCGGTTGAAGAGCTCATCAGATCCCTCATGACCTACGAGATGACCATGAGGAGGCAAGCTGAAAAGGAAGGCAAACTCATCAAAACTCCAAAGAAAATCTCCTTCAAAGTTCAAAAAGAAGAAAGCTCCTCCTCCTCATCTTCTTTCTCTTCAAGCGGCGATTCAGAAATGGAGAATCTTGCCCGCAAAATGCACAAATTCATGATGAAGCACAAGAAGAAGAAATCCCGCAAGGCTCAACCCAACGAAAAATCCGAGCCCAAGGTAACATGTTAAAAGTGTGGAAAGAAAGGCCATTACAAGCACGATTGTCCACTCAACAAGAAAAAGGCCAAGCAAAAGGAAAAGAAGAAGGCTTTCAAGGCCACATGGAGTGATAGCTCCACATCCTCATCCTCCTCCTCCTCAAGTGACAATGGTAAAAAATGCCTAATGGCATTTCATGAGGTATCCTCTTCCGACTCCTCATCCTCTTGTTCTTCAAATTCATTCAATCATTTATCTTATGAAGATCTCCAACATGCTAGAGATCAATTGGAGGAAGGTTTTCACGAACTTTATTCCAAATTTGTTTCTTTAAAAAAGAATTTCAAAAAACTTTCTTCCGAAAAGGATCAACTTCTCAAAGAGAAGGAAGAATTGTCCCTCAAGATCCAAAACCTTCCCGATGTTGATTCTATGGAATCAACAATCAAGGATTTAAGGAAATCCCTAGATAAGTTCACCGAAGGTGAACATAACCTTTCGAAGCTCCTTGGTTCCCAATGCATATCTAGAACCACCCAAGGGCTTGGCTATTCCAAGCAAGCTTCCTCTTCCCATGCTCCTACTATTTTTGTAAGGGGGAGCTCCCAATATAAATTTTACAACTATTGTAAAAAACCCGGGCACTTAATTTATGAGTGCAATTGCAAAAATGCCTGGTATGGAAGGCCCAAAACTATTTTCTTTAACAATGAATTTCATAGGAGAAGACCCGCCACTAGACAAGTGTGGATTGAAAAATCCCTTTTAGCGAGTCTGACCGGACCAAAATTTGTCTCGGTTCTAAAACCCTCTCCCCGGTGATTTGTTGTTTTTATTTAGGGGGAGTTAGGATCGTTTAATCCCTTTTGCGTTTTTATTTCAAAACTTTCATTTCAAAACATTCAATTTAAAAACTTTCATTTCAAAACTTTCAATTCAAAACTATCAATTCAAAACTTTCAATTCAAATCTCAAAAATTTCAATTGGTTTAAAATCTCTATCTTGTTTTTCAACCTTTCCCTCAATCAAGTTTTATGCCCCGTGCTATTTTGATAATCACAAAGGGGGAGAAATTATTGGTTGATTGGGGGAGAAATCTTTCTCTCATGCTTTGCTTTACTTTTCAATTTATCCTTTAAATCATTCCTTTAATTTCAGTCGTTTACATTACTTGTTTTGGTGATTGTGATCATCAAAATAGGGGGAGATTGTTGTACCTATCGTACCCCTCGTGGTTTAATTTTCATGATCACAATCACTCTCTTATTTATCTAATCTTGTTTTAATTGTTTTTGGATGATAGGTATGATTTCAGGTTGCCAAGGAATTGGGCCAAGAAAGCCAGAAGGCAAAAGGGGACAGATTTCAGTCCACCGGCCAACCGGTGGATGACCACCGGCCAGCCGGTGGAATCTTGACAGAAGGAATCCCCTCTGTCCAGACCACTGGCCAACCGGTGTCCCATCACCGGCCAGCCGGTGGAACCCAGACAGAAGGGACACCTACAGTCTCACCACCGGCCAACCGGTGGCCTCCTCACCGGCCATCCGGTGGTGCCTGGGCAGAAGGCCTCTCCATTTTCCAAAGCACCGGCCAACCGGTGGACAAGCACCGGTCAGCCGGTGGAGCCAGTCAAACTAGCCGTTGGGCTTTGACCAGACTTGTCCACTTGACTCCCAACAGCTCCGAAGGCCTCTCCAATGGCTCCGAAGACCCCCAAAGGCCATTTGAGGGTTCCCCCTCTATAAATAAAGGACTAGGAAGCCCCGGAAACGTATGGTAGCCCACGAGAACATTTTTCGATCACTTGGTGAACCACCGGCGCATTCCTCCAAGGAACCTCAATTGCTCCAACCCATTTCCACATCCAAGGAGCATCACCATAGAAGCTTGGGAGCGCTCTTCATCAACTCCAATAAATCCATTGGCACCCAAGACTTCTCTACATTACGGGTTTTCTTGTTTTATTATTTTGAGCATCAATTTGGGTTTGTGCCTAAAAACCCCACTTTCTCTCATCCTCTCTTTGTTTGGGTTTTCACACCACCTTCAAGGTGTGAAGAGGTTAGTCAAGCCTTCCCTTTAAAAGGCTTGAGTCATAGGTGAGATAGCCTTCACCTGTAAGAAGGCTAGGGGGTTCTTGCTCAACCATTAAAAGCAAGCTGTAATAGGTTCTAGACTACCTTAAAGTCTAGTGGGTTTCTTGCTAAAACCATTAAAAATCAAGCGGTAGTAAATCTCTCAACGGTTGAGTTGGGAGCGGAGACGTATGCTTTGGTTTAAGCCGAACTCTGTTATCAAGTTTTGTGTCTTGCCTCTTTTATTTCCGCTGCACTTTTTACTTTGATTTTAAATTGTTAATTTTTTTAAAGGCAATTCACCCCCCTCTTGCCATCACTCTCCTCCCCAACAGTCATGGTACGCTTGAACTTGATGTTGTGTGTAGTGCAAGTTATTGAATTATTTTGAAGAAATAACACAATAGAAAATCTTGGGGTGTTACAGATAAGATAGTTGAGATTCAACATACTTTAAAACATTTAATTTCCCATGTCATGTGTAATCATTATTTATATATTTACTTTGAACTGATGCTGATGTGGTGTATTTATCATATCTGTTATCAATCCATGCTCATAAAAAAACCCAAATCTATAACCATGGATCCAATGGTTATTTTATTACACTGGTATATAGATCAGAATAAACAAGATCCAATAATTTAGTATCCTCAGGAAAATTGACACATAAATGAGTTTCAAATAAAATTATTGTTCTCATTACGGCCCTTTTATCATCAGTAGTACTCATCTTGGTTCCTAAAATAAATTGGAAACACTATAAAGGTTCAACTCTATTGCTAGGTAAGGGATTCCATAAAGTAGATGGAATTAAAAATTAACCCTTATGATAAGAATAAATAAACATAATTATTCCATATCAAATGAAAATGAGAGCATAAATAAATCCATATACAACATAACAATAAATAAATTATAGGATATCAATAAAATAGAATATATAAAATGGAGTAATGAATAAATATACTGAGTTATTCCACATCAAATGTAGCTGAGAGAATAAATAAATCCATGACCAACATAAAAATGGGTAGATTCTTGGATATCAATTGCCAAAAATATAGCGATATGAATTAAAAATTTTAAAAATATTAAACATACCATCAAGGCCTTATGACAATCAGTCTTATATAAAAGGTGAGGATTCACCCAATAAGATATCATGTTTGTTATATGAGACATACCAGTGAACTGTGGGGCAATATAATTTCATCCCCCAACTATCATATACAATCCTAATGTAATACATCACAATCTAAAAAATTCTATGGAATAATGTTCAAGGAATGAACAATATAAACACTTATCATAATTTATCAATGAGGCATATATTATTATATTTTACAATATAATAGAAAAAATTATATGGAATGAAATAATATTCCCTAATGAAAAAATATACATCTAGGTGAAATCCCTTATAGAATAAGTATGTATTTCTTAATCCATAAATAAATACCCTTAAAAAGTGAAATATATGAAACTATTGTAATTGGGTTTGCACAAGGAAAAAGTTTTCAAGGTAACTAGGTAGTTGGATAAAAGTATTTGTGATGGATGAAGACCAATTAAATGATAAATAATTCCTTCATAATGTAATTTTAAAGAGAATTTAAATTATCTAAATCTTATCATTGAGGATTATAAAACTAGGTGTGTTGTAATGCCCACTATCTTTCACCCGATGAAGATCGATTCAAATACAAATGAAACATTTTTTGGGTTATTAATCCTAGGTAAAACTATGATGGATCCACATAAACGTTTTAGTATTTGAGAAGGGACACATTTATTGGGAAAACACACACTTTTTTACCTTACCAAAATATTAGGATGCTTTTATTATTATGAGATAGTGAGTGTATTATAAAAATTTTGAAAAATGATACAATGAGGTGTAATAACTAAACTCAGAATTAAAAAAATTAAAATATAATATAATATAATCCAATAATAAGCATGGTATTAAAAGAAAATAAAATTTGAAAGACAATGTGTCAATGGTAATTTACTAGAAAATCAAAAAAGGATGATTGCAGACTGTTGCATTGGGAGGATGTTTCCTAAAGTTAGGGAGGTGCTCCTTAGAACCATGAAACAACCTTGAGAAGAATAATTATAGGAATATAGAGAGTAAAATCATTCTAAAATTATTTTTTTGTGTAATGTGAGGAGGAAATGAGAGGTATTTATACTTAAGGAGGTGTGGTTTTCAACAAATAAATTTTGATATTTTATTATATATGCCAACCACTTGCGATTGAAATGAATTATAAATAGTTTAATGGATTATTAATGAGTATAAGTGGGTGGGTGGAGGATAATATATTTTCCAAAAAGAAACATAAATTCCAACTAACCTATTTGATGCACACACAAAAAATATTTCTTATATCAAAAATCCAATTGTTGGTTCAAAAATTTAAACTATAATGTTCTAAATTGAAATTAATATTTTAAAAATCATATTTATTGAAATTAAAATAAATTTTTAATGAATAATTTATTTCATAAAATTTTCAATCATTTTCAGAAAATAATGATTTCAAAAAATCTGAGTGATAGTAAAATGGTAATTATCTATTTTTTACAAAAAAATAACTTTTTCAAAAAAATAAAAAAATTAAAACTACTGTAATTTTGTTGTGATGATTCTAAAAAAGTGTTATTTTATAAAAATAATTCTATAAATAGGATAATTTAAAATTTAATATAAAAATACTTATTTATTTAAAATTAACAATTATTATATCATAGTAAACATTCAGTTCATTATAAAAATTACTTAGGCCTTTTTCAAAATATGAAATCATATAAAAGTGTCTTATAAGATTATTTTATGAAATAATTTTTTTTAAATAACTATATTTATCATAAAAAATATTATAAATGGAATATAATTTATCATCCAATAATAAATTATTTGTTATGTCATAAAAATATATTTACGGTCACTTAAATGCATATACGTAACTGTTTCCCTATGGAATTGGAGATGATCTCTTCAATTTAAGATTCAAACATTCCTTGCATTTTATAATGGGTTTGTTCATAGAACTGGAAACATCCAATGATTCCATATCCATTTGGACCTACTTTCCAAATGTAGGTGCTCATTAGTTGTGGACTGATGAGGCTTAGGAATTTTCATTGGTCGAGAGGATGGGAGGTCGGACTCATCACAACTTTTTGAGGGGAATTATTGTCTACTCTGGGACTCTCTTTATAGATTTCAGTTATGTTTGTGAATCCTTATTACATTACCAAATATAAAATGAGATTTCCCTTAGATCTGACAGGCAATTATTAAATATGTAGGAAATTTATAGAATCTTTTATATGTATTCGAGGTTCTTAATCAATAAAGAATCATCTATATTTTCTAGAGATTCTTAGTAGATGGTATCCTTAAATACATAAAACTCTCTTGGTCATTATGATGACCATACTGGTTTTAAAGCCACTCAGTGGGGCACTTCAAGTTTATTGTCATTCAGGAGGACATGAATTATTTCGATGTTGGGATTGTACCCACAGATGGGCTACCTACATATCCTTTATTTAGAAAAGGAATCAGAACCCACGTAGTTCGAGTAAGGGACTATGATGTTTAGGCATGATTGATGGCTCAAAGAAATATGTCATGATTACTTTTACACTCTAAGCTCACGTGAGACATGCTCGGTGTGAGAAACAAGAGGTATTGGTGAAACCAGAAAATTGTTCCATGAAATATGCAATGATGTGGGGCTTATGTATGTATGAATTCCCAAATAAATAAAGGTTAAGATTTACTACAGGGAATAAATTTAGGAACATGGTCCATAAAGGTATATGTGCTTCAGGGAGATTTGGATACTCTAATATTGGGGATTACTCTTGAAAAGGAGGCCTAAATTAGGAGGGGACTTATGACTAGGTTTTACTCCTAAGAAGGAAGCCCAAATCAAAAGTAAATTGGCGTTGGTCCAGAGAAATTAAAACTGCGGCATACTCCTGAAAAGAAGGCCCAGGTTAAAGGGATTTGAAAATTAAAGGGACTTGGGACTTACTCTTAAGGAGGAGACCCATATTTGAGACTGGGGCTTGCTCCTGAGAAGGAAGCCCATATTTGAGACTGGGGCTTACTCTTGAGGATGAAGCCTAGGTTAATAGAATTATGGTTGGGGCTTAATCCTAATAAGGATTCCCATATTAGGGGACTTGGGGCTTACTCCAAAGGAGGATTCCCATATTTGAGAATTTAGACTGGGGCCTAATCCTGAAAAGGAGGCCCAGGTTAAGGGGTTCTCTCATCATAAAGCATGAGGTTGAATGAATGAAATCTCAATCTTTAGTGACACAAAGATGTGTAAATCACTAGGTTTTGAGAGATGTTCCACAGAGTTCCTTTCAGATAAGGAAGTCAAATCATGAAATCATGCCAGAAATGGCTTTGAAGAGTTTCTTGAAGACTGAATCTTGAATAGGAGAGGTGGAATGGCATAATAGAGGTGAAATGGTCAGGAAAGGCACCCAAAAAGATAGGGGTGCACAAGTCCTAGTAGGTGCGCAGGTACTGTATGGGCGTGCAAGTGCTGGTTTCTCAGGTATACCGGCATGACACATGGGTACTTGTGCGATTGTTAACTAGTAGGGTAATACGTGGGCGATCCTTGACCAAAGCCTTTAGAATTATCCTGAGGTACTTTCAGAAGAGGGGCGCGCAAGTTTTAATGATTAGATAAGGAGGCACGCAAGTATGTTCATTTCCCTTTAGGGTAAAACACTTTAAGTGTGAAAGTGTTAGTGATTTCTAACACTTAGACCGTATTCCTCTTGTATAGACCTTCCATTCTGGGTAAATAGTAACCTTAGAAGTGTTTGGAAGACTTGAATAAGAGACTTGGGAGTTCAGATCTCTATATCTGAATTCTGGAAAAAATTCCTCTCGAATGTGGGGCCCACCAAGAGTATTTATAGGATGGAGAAGACCCAGAGTGGTTTTCAAAGAGGGCGTGTAAGTCACTTGCATGACAATTTGGCAGCGCGCAAGTGTACTTGCGTGATAGTGAGGGAACTTGCACGATGCATGTGCATTTGAAGCCTTGTTCATACCTTTGTCGATTTTTGATGTTTTTTTCAAAGGATGAATCAATTTGGGCTAAGTCATTTCCCTTTCCATTCCTTTAGATGATGTGATGAAAAGGAGTGTCAAAAAAAGTCCCCCCTCCGATTTGAATATGGAAGAATAAGGATGTGACTCTGAGGAACGGAAGAAAACCAAAGGGAAAGAGGCGCACAAGTTTTCGGCACGCAACACTCGTCGCGAAGGTGGCCGGCCTGGCCTATATATATGCGCTCAGTTGTCACGCATTGCACCGAACTTCGTATTTTTGATCTCTCTCCACGTAGGTTATATCCGCTGCACAATTTTCTCTCTTTTATGCTTTTCCTTTTCTTTCACACTACTATCAAGGTATCTGGACCTGCGTGGTGATACTTGCACACCGAATACTTGCACGACACATTATACTTGCTCGACATATCCACACTTTCACGCTAGGATTACACTTGCGCGCCTTAATGCCTTTGCCATTTTTTTCAAATTCCTTCACAAATTTTATGAAAAATAAACCTATTTAAGAGTTAATTTATTCAACTTTTGTGCAGATTCAATGGCTCTCAAGAGAATTAGAACAGCTGATGAACTGGCTAGCAAGCAGATTGATGACATGATGAACGTTGTTGGCCATGATTACTAGGATATCTGTGACAACACTCTCCCATATTTGGCTAACTAATTGAGGAAATATCATGTTAATTTCCAACAGAGTATATACCTGGATCTGTATGGGTATGGTCATCTGCAAGAATTCAACATTCCAGATGCAAAGAACTATCTTCCTGAGATGCAGCTGCATCGTTACTCTATTTCAGTTTTGAATGGGCTGATATGTTTTCCGCTGCCAGTTGTTAGAGAGAAGATTATCATGTAATTTGAAACAATATCTAAAAATAATACTCTCTCAAAATGGCTCTTTACTTCCAATGCTCCATTCTCAAATCCATTTATCCATCTTCCAAGTCTCTTGGACAGAAATGGATTCACTGTTTGATCAGTAGAAAATTTTCTCAAACCACACTCAAGAACTTTCTTTTACAATTGTTCCAAGAAGAGCTGGTATCACTACATCATTTATTTTATCCAGTTGAATGAATGAATTCCAGGTGGCTGCTTATGATGCTCGGGATTCCGTAAATCAAATAAAGAGTTATGTTGAAAGCCTTTTGTAATTTCTAAAAAATAGAAGAGACTCCAATCTGTGGATGTCCCTCTAATTCTTGTGCATTAATGGAGAGTACTTTTATCTTCAATCATTTATGCTTGTATTCTTTCGCTACCTACTTTACATTTTACCTAAGACAATGGTCCTAGTAAGCATAGTATGATTTTTACTAGGATTAATGTAAATAACCGTACAAAATTTGAATCTTTTAATTACTCAATATTACCTAAAACATACAAAATGTATGTTTAGTGAGCTGGAACTTGACTTTTATTCAGAGTTCATTTGTCTTTTGTGGGCAGTTTAAAGTCATGCACGTCGGAAAAAAAGAGGCTAATGTTTAAGGTCGAAATAGATTTGACCGAAATGGATTAAAATTGACTCAATTCCTTCACAATGTATCTAAAAACACATTACCATACTCAAGTATGTGGGAGAAAATGTAAACTATGACTTAAGAATATTTGAATCTGAGGAATGATATGAAAAAGAGATAAAAGGCATTAGAAGAAGTAGTTTCCGAGAATGAAATTACCATTATTTAACAAACCCGATATAGGGTTGAATTATGCAGGTCCACCTAAGGGCGTTGGCTGCATAGTCAAATAAATTGCATCTTTTGGATGACAGGTCCGTTATGCAGACTACTTATGCAAGGCCGCCTAAGGTCACGTGATGTATAGTCGGGAAATGGAACTCTCATAAATTTACATTCCTAGTGGTAAAAATCCAGTGAAAGTTTATGAAGATTCAAATTTTCCAAAGTATAGAGTTTTCTATATGGAAAGAGGTACTTGAATATGATGAAGATATTTCCAAACAAGATTATCGAAGAACTAGATGAATATCACTCATATGAAGGTCTGACCCAAATGTAGGGAAGGAGAATATAAACCATATACTTGAATACTTTCAGATCATGAAAAAGAATATGGGAAAAGTATGTTAAGGATGGCTATTTTTTGTGGACCCCTACATATTTTCATTAAGATAAATAAAGACAACATAGGATTTTTTACCATGAATGAAGTTACCAGTATTTAACAAACATGTTTGGGGGTTGAATTATGCAGGGCCACCTAAGGGAATTGATTACATAGTCAAATAATAACATCATTTGGCTGACAGGTCCGTTATGTAGATTGTTTATGCAAGGCCGCCTAAGGGCATGCACTGTATGGTCAGGCAAAAGAACTCTCAGAATTTCAGGCCTTTTGTGATTAGAAGTTAAGAAAAATTGTTATGAATATCTGAAAATATTTAAGGTTAGGATTATGACACACAAAGATGGGTGTTGTCCAATGTATGCAGAGATACACAGATCAATGCTAACCATAACCATGTTGTGGCTGGGTCCTGAATTGAAATGTTGGACTTCACTACGTACCCCATAAGGATGAGAATCAATCCATACATTGTTCTTAAACTACATTTTAACATCATGCAGGACAAAAGGTATTTTAGATCTTAGATTAGGATCATAGAGCTCGGACCAATATAAGAAATACACAGTGTGTGCTTTCATGGGGACTTTTCAACCAAGGGACTGAATGTGGAATCTGGGGTTAGGCCCAAAAGACTCGGGGCTAGATTTGAGGGACACTCGAACGTTCCTACGTATCCCATAAGGATGGGAATCAAGCCCACGTAGTTCTAGAACTACCCTCTATAAAAATTTGGATCGTACATGTGAAGGGTGAAAGGGGAATTTAGTGCAATGATGATTTAACCCAAGATAAAAGGTTTGGGAATTGCCATGTATGCATGTTGTCTTTGGAATGAAACATGATTGAATAATCTATGTAAATAATGATTCCCTCTCAGGTGAGGGTATCAAAGAATATTGTATTTTATTATCGTACAAGAAAAAAAGTGATGTAAAGTTTAACGTCATATAACAAGGACAAAAGTGAACCAATGTAAAGATACTAATTCTGGGGACGGTTTCACCAATAAACATCATATAAGATGGAGGTGAACCGATGTGAAGAGATTTTTTTTGGGATTGAACCTCCTAAGGTTGCCTACGTACCCAGCCAAGAAGGAAAGGATCAAAGTCTGCATAGTTAAATTAAAGAATAAATTAATGATCAAGTTGTTCTTGGGGACAATGACCTAAAAAATGTTGTTGGGACTTACACGTGGTTAGCGGCCTAAAGAGGGTGTTAGGGTTGAAATTTTCTATAAGCTCACGTGTTTCATACTCGGTGTGAGAAACAAGAGGTAAAAACAACCTCAATGATGCACAGTTTAATGTCATGTAGTATATATGAAGAGACTATGCATTTTATAGTCTTGCAGTTAGGACTATTGGTGCTGCACAGTTTAGCGTCATGTAGCAGAGACAAAGTACAATTTAATGTCATGTAGGACATATTTAAAGGAATTTTGTACAATTTAGCGTCATGTATCTATGATGATGGGGACAATATAGTTTAACTTCATGTTGGATGAAAGGGGGACTTTGCAGTTTAATGTCATGCAGTGAGGACAAAAGAGTACACCATTTAACGTCATGTTGGACGTATTAGGGACTTTTTCACAGTTTAACGTCATGTTGGATGAAAAAGGGACGATACAGTTTAGCATCATGTTGGACGTAAGTTTCAATAGTTTAAGGTTGTATGCATGGACCATTATGTTGTTTAATGTCTTGTTGGACGTAAGGGACTTCTATATAGTTTAGAGTAATGTAGCTAGGACGTTACAGTTTAACGTCATGTTGGACAAAATAAATTGAAATAGTTTAAGGTTGTATGCATGTACTGTTTCTGTATAGTTTAACGTTATATAGCAAGGACGATGAAGGGGACACAGTTTAATGTCATGTTGGACAAAAGTGCGAATAGTTTAAGGTCATATGCATGGACCCTGGATGGTGTAGTTTAACGCCATGATGGACGTAAGGGACATGAAAATAGTTTAAGGTCGTATGCATGGACCCTTGGTGGTGATAAAAACAGTTTAAGGTCATATTTATGGACCGTGGTAATGTATTTTGTGTTTATAAAAAACAATTCTTCAGAAATCTGGCATTGGTTGGAGTAGTGATGAGTTCTCCATCAATTGAGATTAATGAATATGCTCCATTGGAGTAGACCTTATGTATTGAATAAGGTCCTTCCCATTTTGGCTCAGTCTTGGGAGGTTTCTTTCCTGGTATCATTGGAGTTATGAGAACTAAAACCAATTCTCCCTGAACGAATTAACGGAGACAAACTTTTTTGTTGAAATCTCATGCTATTCGATTCTGATAGACTTCCCAGTGGTGCAAAGTGCACAATCTTTTCTAATCTAACTATTCCAATTCATTCAATCGCTTTTGAGATTGCTCATCTATAGATGACTGATCACAAATGTATACTGTGAGCAAGGGTAGTTGAACTTCAATTGGAAATACTTCTTTCATTCCATATACTAATGAATATGGAGATGACCGCGTTGCAGTGTGGGTGGTGGTCCGATAAGCCCATAAAACATGAAAGAGTTTATTAGGCCATGATTTATTATCTTTATCCACCATCTTTTCCAGTATATTTGAAAGAGTCTTAATGAAGGCTTCTATCTGGCCATTGGCTGCTGTATGATACCGAGATGAATGGTTGGATTTAATGTTGTATTCTTGATACATCTTCTTCACCACAGATGAACAGAATTTGGTGCCATTGTCCGTCAATATGGTATGAGGGACACAAAATCTGGTAATAATGTTAGACTTGATGAAGCTAACAATTCATTTAGAACTGACTTCCTTGAGAGGTACTGCCTCTGCCCATTTGGAAAAGAAATATGTAGCTGTAAAAATATACTTAAACTGCTTGGCCGTAGATGAAGGGTAAGGTCCCACCACATCCATTCCCCATGTGGAAAATAGCCACGAGTATTTAGCTGTATGAAGCAACTCTGGAGGTTGATGAATGAAGTTGGCATGTACTTGTCATGAATGACACTTATTTGTGAAATCAACACAATCTTGTATCATTGAAGGCCAAAAGTATCCAAGCCTTCGAATCTGATCAGACAGTCTTTGTCCAGACTGGTGGGCACCACAAACTCATGCATGCACTTCATACATGACTGCCATTGTCCCTTCACCATCAATGAATCTAAAGAGAACTCCATCAAAACCATGTTTGTAGAGAATTTTCTCTAGGAGATCTGGGCTATCATAAAGAGTAAAATTGACCATATGTCACCGGATTTGTTCTTTCCCGACTCTATCAGGTGGAAGTGTTCCATTTTGAAGGTATTCCTTGATAGGTTTCATCCATCATGTAGTATGACCATATAGTTCAGGAATGGGACTACTTTCATTAATTTCCTCTGTTATGGTTCGATCATAAGGTGAAATTGTATGACGGTGGGCAATACTGATGGTTGTCTCATACCAATTTGGATCTTCCAGTGCTGTGGCTATATTAGCCAATGCATCAGCTTGAGCATTTTGTGATCTTGGGACATAAGAAAATGTGATTTTCGAAGGGAATTCCGCCATTAACTCTCTAATGTAATCATACAAAGGGATTAGTTCTTCTTTTCTAATGGAATAAACCCCATTGACTTGTTTGATTACCAGATATGAATCACCTTTCACCTTTAAGTGATTCACTTGTGCTTGAAGCGCCAATTCCAAGCCTGTGATGAGAGCTTGGTATTCTGCTTCATTATTGGTACCACCTTCCCACGATAAGAAGGAATAAGGTAACACTGCCTTTTTTGGAGAAATGCACACAATTCTTAATCCAACTTGGTTGAATTTAGGATTTTCCATTTTCCTCCCTGTTGGACTTCTGGAAGCACTATCAAAATACATTTCACATAGTTGAGGCCTATCCTGAATAGAGAATACTTCCTCATCAGGGAGTTCAATATCTGAAGATGTGTCTTCCACTGAAGGGTGTTCAGCTCGGAAATTAGCCATAGCTTGGCCTTTTATTGCCTTTTGAGACACATATTGAATATCAAATTACTGCAAAATAACTGCCCACCTTGCCAGACGTCCTATAAGCATTGTACGACTAAGGATGATTTTGAGTGGGTTATTGCGAGATACCAATTGGACATCATGATGTTGCAGGTAGTGTTGTAGCTTCTTAACTGCAATGATTAATGCTAGGAAACACTTCTCAATACTTGAATATCGGGTTTATGCTTAAATCATATTCCGACTGAGATAATAGAGGCTGTTTTCATTCCCAACATCATTATTCTTGGTAATAAATTCACCCAGTGATTGCTCTAGAGATGTCACATAGAGGATAAGTGGTCTTCCTTCAATAGGTAGCATGAGTACTGGTGGAATCAAGATGTATTTCTTGAGAATATCGAATTCTTCTTGACATTTTTCAGTCCACCAGTAAGTGACTCCCTTCTTCATCAATTTGGTGAAGGGTAAACTTTTACATGCCAAATTGGAGATGAAACACCGAATATAGGCTAAGTGTCCTTAAAGTCCTCTAAATTCTTTCAAATTTTGTGGAGGTGACATACCAAGGATTGAATTAGTCTTCTAAGGATCGACTTTAATACCATGATGGTGTATAAAAAAGATGAGAAATTTTCCTGAGGTTACCCCAAAAGCACATTTTTAGGGGTTCATCTTCATATTTTGTTGTCGAAGCATATGGAATATGAATTCCAAATCAGCCAAGTGATTAGAACCTTGTTTGGATTTGACCACCAAATCGTCCACATAGCATTCAATAAACATCCCTAAAAAGGGTTTGAAGATATGATGCATGGCACGCTTATACGTTGTGCCCACATTATTTAGGCCAAAGGGAATTACCCGATAGAAAAACACACCCTTAGGGGATCTAAATAATGTAAATTCTTTATCTTCTGGAGCCATTCAGATTTTATTATATCCAGAATATCCATCCATGAAGGAAATTGCTTCATAGCCAGCTATTGCATCAATTAATAGATCTTTAATCGGAACCAGAATATAATCCTTAGGACAATGCCGATTAAGATCTCTGAAATCGATGAAAACTCTAATTTCTCCGTTCTTCTTCTTCACAGGGACAATATTAGCCAACCACTTGGGATATTGAACTTTTCTGATGATGTTAGATTTGATGAGATTATCCACTTAAACTTCAATTTTGGAAGCATAGGTTGGGTGTGTTCTTCTAGCGGCTTGTTTAAATCCTCGATTTTCTTCGGGCAAACCCAAATGATGAGTATAAACATCAGGATCAAGCCAGTTAATCTTTGTATAGTTCCAAGAAAATATGTCTCGATTTTTCTTTAAAAAGTAAATATACATCTCTTGTTCATTAAGAGTCATGGCCGAACTGATTAAAGTGGGATGTGGATCTTCTTTTGTACACATATTTATTTCTCTAAGTTCATCCACAATGGTTGAGATACCCTATTTAAATGATGGAGGAGAATCTCTGAGATATTCCTCTTATTCTTTAACATGTGTTACTTCTTTTGTTTCTACTTTCATAGTAGATGATGAAGCATAATTTTCATAATCAGAAGAGATGTTAAAATTTGAACATCTTGAAGAAGAGGCTTCCATTTCAGACCCGATTGATGATGGAGGGTCTCCCTTGGGTAATAAAGAGGAGATGATGGATTGAGAATTGACATCATTGTTCACCTCTAACATTGCTATCACTTATTCTGGCGTAGTTGGCGAAGTATATAATTTCTGAATTTCAGCAGATGAAATGAAGACATCTCCATTTGAGCTTTCATTATTTCCTGGTGGATCACCAATTTCTCCCATGTTGTCTAGATCAACTACCATAATTGACATTATCGATCTTTCCATAAGAGTATTTTGATTTTGGTCTATCCTGTCAAATTGACGAATAGGCAACACATAATCTGTACTCACATGCGCAAATGGATTTACTGGAATCTTTTCCAAACCATACAGACCATTAAATCTGGTAATCTCCTTTGTTGTGGATTTATCCCTTCCCATCATGTGATATAATTCCACCTCAATGTATTGAGATTCACATGCCTTGAACGGGGCCTTATCACCATACAATGTTCCAACTTGACCATCAAAAAAATATTTGAGACATTGATGGTATGATGAAGGGATAGCCGCATGTTGATGTAGCTAGGGTTTTCCAAGCAAGATGTTGAAGGCTAAGTCTTGATCAACAACCATGAAATATGAATTGGATACAAGATCTCCAAACTGAGTTCTAAGTGTAACTTCGCCTAGTGGTTCTTGTTCATTTTTATCATATCCTTGTAACATCATAGTTGAAGGTGATAAATCAGATTCCGTAAGGCCCAATCGACGAAGTGTACGAATGGGTGTGAGGATGACTCACGAACCATTATCAATGAAAGCTCTTCAAATTTCTACACCATTGACCTTTCCAGATAAATACAAAGGTCTAATATGCCCATGAAAGACATCATCTTCATCTTTATTTATGAAAGATATCACTGCATGGCATTCCGCAGTATTATTCTCTATGTGATAGACTTTAGCTGTAGAAATTTCAGTTTCAAACTCTTGAGGACTTGACAAAGCCTCGATGAGTGCCTCCTGAAGATACTTCGACAGATTCAAAGCATCCAGAATTGATAACTTGGCCGGTACTTTGGCCAGGTGTTTCAATACATCATACTTTTGATACAAAGGTTTGTGTTTCCCAACATGAACATGTGGTTTAGCAGGTGCCTTGGAAGTTTATGCTTCTTGTATCGAGATGGGAGTTGGAAATATTCCTAGTTTTGGAAGATTAGACCAATTAAATACATTTACTTGTTGAGAGGATGATGGTGGAACCCCCAACCAATCCTCAAAAATAACTGTACCAGGTCTGAATTTTCTATTAGTGGAAGAACTTGCTTGTTCTTATTGAGCTTGCTGAAGGGCTCTACCACGAGTCTCTACTGCATACACAGTTCTAGCAGGGGTAGAATTAGAATAATGGCTTCTGGGATATCCACGTCTTCCTTTGTATCCCAGACCCCTGGAACTTCCTCTAATTCCTCTATTTGATACAGAGACTTCAGGCTCATCGAAATCGAAACTACGATTGGCATAAGGATATGTTAAGTGAATCATATTAACAGAACCAAAGATTAACTCTTCAATTGATAAAGAATCTGCCTGACTAGCCTGTTTAGGCTATGCCATTTGGTGGGGCAGTGCCCATTGCTTTGAAGTAGATGGCATGAAATCTTCCAAAGTCAACGACAACTTAGGCTTTGACACATACTCATCTTCTTTTGACTGTTAATCTTTCATGGAACTGTGCCATTTTTTTTGAGGATTTTCCCTCTGATGAAGAGGGTTTTGCTACGGTATTTATGGCAGAAGGCACAATTGGTTTCTTCAATTGTGTTCGCAAAATAGTATGAGTTTGGTTGTTCATCTTTCTGACCATCCAATAATCATATTTCTGCGCATTTTTTATTTTGACTTCTGGCCACTCACCTTCTCCTCTGGAACTATAGCAGTAACACATGCTACCTGAGCTAAAGAACATTTTAGTTTAACTTGTCCCAAATAGACCATTTTTTGCAGGTGGTCCTTGAAAACAGAACACTCCTGAATAGGGTGCCCCAACATTTGATGAAATGGACAATATTTTGGACGGTCTTCATCTCCTTCCTTATTTGGCCTCTTGGGCCTTGGTAATTGAACCAAATTATTTTCCGGAGCCAAAATGAAATAACCAGGACCTTGTTAACTTTGGAAAAAATAAACTCTTCTCTTTAAATCCTCAAATTGTTTTTTCTTTGATATCATTGACCATATTGACGAAAAAACATCTGTTTTTGGCACGCAGGAGGTGGAGCCCTTCGAAAAGATGAAGGTTTTGAAGTAGAAGCAGGTACATGTGCTTGTTTAATCATAACTGTAGCAGTATCTGATTTACCCGTTCTCCTTCCTAGACCTTAGAGAATTTCATGAGATTTAGCCTTAGTCTGTATAAGAGAATATTCAATCTGTTGAGTGATTAAAGTAAGGGTTCAAAACCCTCCTGTGTATTTCACAAGGATCAACGGTGTGCGCAACTCATCATGCAAATTTTACACACTGATTGGCAAAAAATATTCTTGAGGGAGTGTTAAGCTTAGGGAATATGTTAATCCCTTCTAGAGAGCAATAAAGTCTGAGACCCTTTCATTCTCCCTTTTCTTCCAGTTTGTAAGACCAAAAATTGTTGTCTTTGGCAACGTTGAGCTGAATTGGAGATGGAATTTTTGGCAAAGATCCTCACATCTGGTAATTGACTGGGATTGAAAACATGTATACCAAACAAAATATGGTCCTTGTAAGGTTCGCACGAAGAATTTGAGTTTTACTTCTTCTTACTATTCCAGAGTTCCCAACATAGGATCGCAACACGACACATAATGCGTCAAATGTTGTTCAGGATCACCTGATCCATTGAAAATAGGGAATACAGGGTTCCCAAAACATAATGGGGGAGAGATTGAATCTACCCATTCAGGGTAAGCTCTCTTTTCTAGTTGAACCTGTGCACTCTTCCCTTCCATATTCTCTAACCGATGTGTTAATGACTCAATGGTGGTTATTAACTTTTGAGAAACATCCAGTTGAACTTGGACTTGGGAAGGTGCAATGACTGGAGCTGGTACAGATGTGGTGGCTAGTACAACAACTGATGGTAGCACCACTAATTGTTGTATCACTTGACCAGTAAGATTAGAACTATGAGGGTGTACTGATAAAGGAGGATATTTTTGATCCATCTTAGTAGCTACAACAAACTCCATTGGATAACTGACTCCATCATGCATAGGAGGAAGACTAATTTAAAGTAGTTCTGTATTCATCCTTCTTAATTCCTTCATTTCTTCCTCTTGATGCCCAAACCTTTGCTCTAGTGAGAGTGATTGGCCTTATACAGAGGAAGGATATGTAACCTGATTCTTTCCTTTCCCCTTATTTGATCCCTTTCGAATAGGGGGAAGTGGGTTATTTGAAGGAACACCAAGATTTTGGGTAAACCTTTGATTTCGTGTATGCACACCTTCTTCATTTGTGTTTGTACGTACAACTTCTTGAGGAGAGACCTCTTCATCTGATCCCTCTGGATGAGCCTCATCCAGTGGATCAGCAACAACAACATTGATGTCATTAATTGATGCATAGTGCTTCGCATCTCTTCTATCAGCATTTCTGCAATATTGTCTTCTTCCATGTCCTTGATGAGGCATTGCCTTTTGTTGAATCCATCCCTTAGGAATTTCTTGCAAAAATTTAATTTGGAGAGAGTCTCCTGATAATTTGTCTCTTCGTTCCTCTAGGGGATTAATCTTCAATCGAGAGAAGACCAATTTTCTTTGAGGGATGGATTGAGGATTTGAAAAATCCCTCGGTCCGATGGACTGGGGCTGTTCCTGCTATTCCCGCTCAACTCCTCGAATCCTATTTGTTGATTCCAAGGGTTGGTTTAAAAGATTCCCTAGTATGGAAAGATGATATGGCTCTTGAAATTCTATGTCTGATACTTTCTTAAAATATCTCCTGATCTTGCGGACTATGGTTCGGAAATTTGCTAGATGCATCAATCGACATCCACTTTTATCACCCGATTCAAAAGACCGTTGGATGATTTCTGACACTTCTGTCACTTGATGATGTGATTTCTCCATACGAGAGGCCTGTTCAATATTCTCATTTTCATGATGCAAGAGTAATTCAACAACATCTTCTCTGTATTCTTGATTTTGATAAGAACTAGTTGAGGCCTGTTCTTGGGCAATCTTTTGATTACAAACAAAACCCATTGATTTTGGCTGGCTACGAGAAATAACATAGCATGAGACCATTTTCGGCGGGCTTTGCTGATTGGAGAGCACATTGAAATGTAGTGCTCCATGAACACCCCATCCTATGACATGAATAGAAGATGGGGAATTGGCAATTAACTGGCACAATATTCTTAGTGCGCCAAGGCATGAATGCTGAAGGGCTCTCTACTGCTCTCCAGCCTTCGAATATTGAGAGACTGATAGAGATTCCAAATCAATCAGACGTTATAACCCTTCTATTATCTGAACATAATTTTCATATTCATCATAAGATAATACTTTCTTTTTCAACTGACATAGAGTTTTCCATATGTTGAGACAAATTTCATGAATCCCATCTTCTGTCAACATCTCTGGAATTTCATACTGAGAGTCATCCATAGGCCATAACATGACTGGCACTTCACCTTTCGCTACAACATTTCCACTTTATCATTCAATGATGATTCTTCTACCTGTTTAGACCTAAGTTGGTACTTCTTTGTTGCTTCAGCGGATTCAACAAGATTGTTAGAGAATCCACTGATCAAACTAGAAGATGCATGACTTAGGGGTGGTTTGGAGAATGACCTACACCCTAGGCTATCTTCTGATTGGGAAAGTATTTCACCTTCTAGCGATGAAGCATCAGACATGATTGGTTTTGCATTTTCATGTGCCTCAAGATAAGAGGGATTTCTTAGCACTTCGTTGACTGCTAGATCAATTTCCAGACAATGTGAATCACTACTACGGAGAGGAATTTTGCAGTGAATTTCATCATCATGGGGAGGAACACCCTGGTTGGTTATAGAAAATGATGATATCTCTTTCTCCTTGGTCTTCTGACCACACAGAGGGTTCTTGTGGTTCTCATCTGAAGTTGAAGCTTCAAGATCGACTGAACTGTCATGAAGCAAGCCTTCACGAGGAAGTGTCTGTTGAAGACCTTTGCAATTAATGTTCCCGCTATTGGGAAATGAGGGATTATAATATTGGATTCTAATAGATAACTGTCTGAGTGTTTCAAGAACTCTAGCCTCAAGGAAGGCCTTGTTACAGGTTGGATCTTGATTTCCTGACTGTGCTGGCCGGGTCTTCTTTTTAGACGCCTTCTTACTCGCCTTGGAAACCACTTGTTGATGAAAGTGGCTACTCTGAGCAGGTGTATATGCCTGATCAGGAGAGATGGCCAGGTTATGCTGATGATCTCCACTCAAATCAGGTATATGTGCCTGACTTGGTTGTTCGTATGATATGGGGGAGTATTCCTCACAACCCTCTTGGACTGGAACCGATGTGTGTGTCTGTTCCGGAGTGAACTGTTGACGTGTCACTCCACTAGTAGGGATATATTTATGTGTCTTTCCCTGAGATGCTGATGAAACTGTTATAATATCCTAGCAGACATCCAGAATATGAGTAGGGATTTTCTTCAGCTCTTTCACCATTGACAGAATGTACTTGGTGAATTCAGCTACCGGAATAGGGATATATGTCCATTCTGTGCTTGGAGTAGGTGTGTGTTCCTACTTATGTCCTCCTTTTCCTATCAATGAATCCTGAGAGTACTCAAGTGTGGGGGATGAGAGTTGAGTCTGCTTCTTATTTATCACCGGAGCTTTCCGACTGACTTCTCTATATGCTACTGAGCGAGACTGTTAGTAGGCTTGATCAATACTAGTAGGTGTATGTGCCTGCTGATTGTACTTCACCGAATGTGGTTGATGAGATCCATCATATGTAGTCAGACGAGCTTGATGACTAGATGATGACGTATAAATAGGTGTATGTTCTTTCCTATAGTACTCCTCCGGAATTTCCTGGTGGTATTGGCGTGATGCTGCCAGACGAGTCTGCTGGACAACGGAATTAAAATGGATAAGTGTATGTGCCCGCTCGTTTCTTACCACCAAGATAGGTTGATGGGCTTTTCTGGAGATTGCAGCGATGAGAACCTACTCATTGTTGACCACATTTCACCTATGGCGATTCGTCTTGCCTACTCAGGTTTGAGGAACCTGAGTTGAACGCCTGGAGTCGATACCCTCATCATGTTGAGGGCGAACTGCCGCATGAGTCTGGTGGAGATTTTTGGTGGGAGCCATCGGAAAGGTCTCAAGTCTCCTTGAATTAAGGCCCTGAGGGGCCTTCTCATTCACCTCCCCAGAATATGGGAGTGAGTGGTGATTGCGTTCTGGGGATAATGACCCGAAATGGTTGAAAACGGTGGTTGGCACCACCTGCTTCTTAATCACTGGTCGTCGTTATCCGGACGACCATTTTGAGTTGTTCACTTGGAGGGCTTGTCGGGATTGTCGGGAAGCCTTCAGAGTTGGAATGGTACTGTTTTGATGGTACTCCTTAACCAGTGCATTTGATACCCAATGTTGAAGATGCTGAGTAGGTGATGTCTTCCTCAGAGTAGATGACGATCTAGAAGGAGTAGCAACAATGGCATTCACCGCAGATGTTTTCATATAAGACATATTCACGGGTGTGAACTTAAGAGAAGTCATTTCACAATGCAGATGATCTTGGAAAAGAGTTCATGTTTGATATAACAAATTTAATCAAGGTAAATTCAGCCACTAAATCTTTTTGATGAGCACATATGTCAATGATATCTTTTTTAACCCTCTCATTCAGTTTTAAATAAGGTCCTAACAAATATGTAAAACATCACTTTAACTTGGTTAAGGATTCACATCAGGTTCACCATTTTTTGTTTCCCTCTGGAATAATAGATGATCTCATCGATTTAAGATTCAAACATTCCTAGCGGTTTCTAACGGGTTTGTTCGCAGAACTAGAAACATACAATGATTCCATATCCATTTGGACCTACTTTCCAAAGGTAGGCACTCATTATTTGTGGACTGATGAGGCTTAGGAATTTTCATTGGTCGAGAGGATGGGAGGTCGGACTCATCAAACCTTTTTGAGGTGAATTATTGTCTACTCTGGGACTCTCTTTATAGATTTAAGTTATGTTCATGAATCCTTATTACATTACCAAGTATAAAATGATCTTTCCTTTAGATCTGACAATCAATGATTAAATATGTAGGAAATGTAGAGAATCTTTTATATGTATTCGAGGTTCTTCATCAATAGAGAATCAACTTTATTTGCTATAGATTCTTAGTCGATGGTATCCTTAAATACATAAAAGTCTCTTGGTCATTATGATGACAATACTGGTTTTAAAGCCACTCAGTGGGGCACTTGAATTTTATTATCATTCTGGAGGACATGAATTATTTCGATGTTGGAATCGTACCCGCAGATGGGCTACCTAGGTATCCTTTGTGTATAAAAGGAATCAGAACACACGTAGTTCGAGTAAGGGAGTATGATGTTTAGGCATGATTGATGGCTCAAAGAAAGATGTCATGATTACTTTTACACTCTAAGCTCACGTGAGTCACGCTCGGTGTGGGAAACAAGAGGTATTGGTGAAAACAGACAATTATTCCATGAAAGATGCAATGATGTGGGGCTTATGTATGTATGAATGCCCAAATAAATGAAGGTTAAGATTTACTTTATGGAAGAAATTCAGGAACATGGTCCATAATGGTATATGTGCTTTATAGAGATTTGGATACTATAATCTTGGGGATTACTCCTAGAAAAGAGGCCTAAATTAATAGGGGACTTATGAATGGGTTTTACTCTTGAGAAGGAAACCCAAATCAAAAGTAAATTAGGTTTGGTCAAGAAAAATTAAGACTGGGGATTACTCCTGAAAAGAAGGCCCAGGTTAAAGGGATTTGAAAATTAAAGGTACTTGGGACTTACTCCTAAGGAGGAGGCCCATATTTGAGACTGGGGATTACTCCTGAGAAGGAATCCCATATTGGATACTGGTGCTTTCTCCTGAGAAGGATGCCTAGGTTAAGAGAATTATGGTTGGGGCTTACTCTTAAGGAAGATTCCAATATTAGGGGACTTGGGGCTTACTCCTAAGGAGTATGCCCATATTTTAGACTTTGGACTATGGATTACTCCTAAAAAGGAGTCCCAGGTTAAGGGGTTCTCTCATCTTAAAGGATACGGTTGAATGAATGCAATCTCAATCTTTAGTGACATAAATATGTGTAAATCACTAGGTTTTGAGAGATGTTTCACGGAGCTCCTTTCAGATAAAGAAGTAAAATCAAGAAATCATTCCATAAATGGCTTTGAAGAGTGCCTTGAAGACTGAATCTTGAATAGGAGAGGTGGAATGCCATAAGAGAGGTGGAATGGGTAGGAAAGGCACCCAAAAAGATAGGGGTGTGCAAGTCCTGGCAGGCGCGCAGGTATTTCATGGGCGCGCAAGTCCTGGACGCGCAGGTATACCTGCACAGCACATGGTTACTTGCACGATTGTTAACCAGTAGGGTAATACTTGGGAGTTCCTTGACCAAAGCCTTTAGAATTATCTTGAGTTACTTCCAGAAGAGTGGCACACAAGTTTTAATGATTAGAGAAGGAGGCGCGCAAGTATGTTCAATTCCCTTTAGGGTAAAACACTTTAGGCACGCAAGTGTTAGTGATTTCTAACACTTAGACCTTATTCCTCTTGTATAGTCATTCCATTATGGGTAAATAATTACTTTAGAAGTGTTTGGAAGACTTGAAGAAGATACTTGGGCATTCAGTGTTGTGTATCTGAATTCCAGTTAAAATTCCTCTCAAATGTGGGACCCACTGGGGGTATTTATAGGCTGGAGAAGACCCTGAGTGGTTTTCAAAGAAGGTGCGCAAGTCACTTGCGTAACAATTAGGCGGCGCGCAAGTGTACTTGCGCGACAGTGGGGGAACTTGCACGGTGCATGTGCATTTGAAGCCTTGTTCATGCCTTTGTCGATTTTTGATGTTTTCTTCAAAGGATGAATCAATTTGGGCTAAGTCATTTCCCTTTCCATTCCTTTAGAAAATGTGATGAAAAGGAGTGTCAATAGTAACCAACATAAATAATGACCAAATATCCTATTGAATAATTTTTTAATGTAAAATATCTATGTCTTCTTATAAATACGCCACTATTCTCCCATATAATCATTCCAAACAACTCCATTAATGATCAAAATATTCTACAAATTGAAAATTTTATTATGAATTATATTTTTCTCTATTATAGGGATGTTTAGGGGTGAAATGATTATAGGGGATCTAGGTGACTCAAATTTTCAAATTCTAATTTATTTATACTCTATTTATTTTCTTGTTGTAATATTTTTTATTATATTTGGTTTTTTTGTAGATTAAATTTAACATTGGTAAGTAATGAAATAAAAAAATATATTAGGTTTTTTTATACTACTAAAAATGGAACACACACACATATATATTGAATAAATAAATCTCTAGGTTATTATAAATTTCTCAAATTGATTATTTTTATGATTTCAGGGTTACTACAATCAGATGAATGCAAGTGTTTGTTGGGTATAGATTTCACCTAATTATTAAGATTATATCTTCTATTATCTTCATTTATTTATTCACATACCATAAAATTTTTAATTAAATTACCATTTATTTTATTTAAGGTATTTTAAGCCTCAATAAATATTGATTGAGTATTACATAGTTCTCTTCTTATAAGTAAGTTTTTATTCAAAATAATTCAACATTTTTATTTTTTTCCCTCATATTCTAGCTTTAGATTATGAATTTTTTTATATATGCTTATTACCTTATGATAGATTATTCTTTTACATTATTCATCTACTCATTTTAATTTTAAATTATTTTGAATGCTTTATTGAGTTTTTTTTTCTTGATAAATTCCACAGGTTCTGATCTTAGGTGATATTACCTATTGGTTTCATCACATTCTTCTTATTTAATATTTTAAGTATATTAATTTATTTCAACATGATCCATAAAGGTTCTATTTTTATTTATATTTCAGCTTCTGATGAATTATTTTCAGTAGATTCAGACAATTCCTTTTTAGTCAACACACTTATTTTGTTTCTTCAGATTAAACATTTCTTTTTTCCTGATGGATTTCTTAGTATTATTTTAAGTTTATCATGAGTTCTTATTCTGATTTTATCATTCATAATCTTAATAATGTCCACTATATTTATTATTTTGACACTCCATTGAAGAAATTTTTATGAATAAACACTCAAAACAATAATGTAGAATTTTCCCTTTGTACTTTCCTATACCATTCTAGTAATTTTTAATGATAATAGACATAATTATACAAATAACTTTAAGATCATCATTATTATCTTCCAATTCACTATGACCCATTACCTCATGATCAGATTCATAAATTTGTAGCTTCCCTATAGATTCAAAATTCATATCTTCCTTAATATTCTTTTTCAATATAGGATATCCCATCATATCAAACCAAAAAATAATGGTTTGTAATTCAATAATATAAAAATTATCTTTATCTTGTATAGAATTTCTTTTTCGATAAAACCTTTCAAGTAAGATCCTCGTCTATTTTATAGAAATAGGTGATTCTTACAATACATCTCAAAATTTTCTGATGTTTTTGATAATTTCATTTACTACGGTGGAGTAGTTATCAATAAATTCTTCTTCTACCATCATGATATCTTTGAACTTACTTCACCATATTTGGATCTTTTCATACATAACTTTTATATTTCCATAGATTATGATTTAATATTTTTACCTTGTTTTATTAGGACCCACCACCATCATGTAGGCATTTTTTACAAGGAAATAATGATACCATTATGAGATTTTAAATTTACCTTAAGATTCATTTTTTAGTAACTTTCATAACACCATATTTCTCTATGGGTGGAAACCTTAGAATATCAGCCTCAATCTCCTCTACTCCATTTGAAATATAATGAATTATCATTATTTTCCATCCATTTAAATTTTTTATCATAAAATATAGAAACAAATATAAAATTTAATGAGTTGATCTTATCCAAGATAAATAATATTGGGACCTTATATAGGTAATGTCACGAACCATCCCATGTCAACCCTGAACCGGCCACCTAGGCCAGCCCACAGAAATTCCTGTGAGGCCTTCCCAATACTCCTAAGATAGAGAAAATCTCTTAGGTAATAGATATGGTACACAAGGTAATGATTTATCCCAAATATAAAAAATCAAACAAACAATAGAATGAAATTGAAAGTCCAAAATACATTTACATAAAAATATTCCTGAATGTTCTTGGTACAAGAAACTGAAAGTAAAAATAAACCAACAACTAAACTAACCAAAAATAATTACCAAATAACTCTATGTGACCCCGCTGGTCACTCTACAACACAATGATCACACATCACCCATGGTGGTTGAACTCAGGCAGAAACCTACAGAAGGGCTAAGAAAAGAAGAAGACTATATGTGTGTGTACTAAAAAACAATAGATTAGACATATATTCTATTCCCAATGCACTTTATTTGAAATAAGATAAACATAAATGTCATGTTTTAAATACATGATATAAAATTATTTTTTTCAAATGAGGTTCCATGCTATAATAATTATTAGACAAAAACTTGCATGTTTTATAAATAAGAAAGATGGTAACAATTGTTCAAAGAGGTGAAACATCAAAATGAAAATAGTTTTTAGAGGACTAACTTAAATAAGTCAAACATTTAAAATAAAACACACACATTTCTGAATTTACCAACTAAGCACACCATATGTCTAAGGTGAGTACAAAATATCCAATGAGCACAAGTCTTGGGAACACCCCTAGCCACAAGTTAGTTGTGATCCCCAGGTGCCTCTTATCTCGGTAAAGGAAACCATAATAAATATCCATTATCATGCACATGAGGAACTAGTTGGGAGAATACCCCTAACCTAGTGTTCCTCCAAAAACATCATCATAATAGTTTAATTATTTTTTTCAATGTCAAACTTGCTATGTGAAATAGGGGCCAAACCCCACGGGATCACTAGCATACTAGTACACATTTTCCCACCTAGATACTCGGGATTCCCTTTAGTGCTAAATCAAGTTACACATCTATAAAATAAATGTTTCTCATAAATATACCATTTAAAAATTATACACACATCAAACAAGACACACACATGTATCACATTTCTTTCACGGATCAAAAAACCGACTAATTTTTCATAAAACAATTTCAAGAAGTATGACAAGGCCTTGCACATAAAATCCATTCAAAAATGATCTTTTAAGGTAAAAACCCATAAATATCATATTATACCAGATTTGGAAGCCCCAAAAATAATTAATAAATAAAATTCATAGACCAAAAAATGGCCCTAAAAGATAGAACATGAAATACACATGGAAACGATTTTTATAAGAAAAAAACGTCAAACCGGCCTTTAAGCCTTTCTCAAAACTAACATTTGACAAAGGTATGCATTTAACATTTATTAAGGAGGTGAATAAACACCATTTAAATTAGAAAACCAATTTCATATATCCCATAAAATACTCTGGTTACATATTCAAAACATAACCATTTTCATAAGGATGTGAAAGAGGCCATTTTCAAGCAACTCAAGTGAAAACATGTTGTAAACCAAAAACAACTTGTTTGTAAAACCAAATTCACATTGTAAATCCATATAAAGACCTAAAAATACAATATTTCATTCTGAAAATGCATTTATAAATATAAAAAAATAATTTTTAAATCACACGTAACACATAAAAGCCAACTGGGCAATTTATCAAACACATGACATGAACTTTTAAACAAGACAAATTATTTTAAGCACATGAAAAAGAATAAAAAAACATCTCATTACATATATTATTAATTCTAATGAAACATGTTCAAAATACCATAAACTATGTTTTACACTTTTCAAAATAGGTGCAAGTATAACGGAACATTTAAACAAACACTTGGTGTGCACTTTTATGACAAAACAACACAACCTTTCACAAAACAAGGCTTAAACTACCATTTTTCACTTTAATAAAATTAACCAAAGGCTAAAAAACAATAATAAAAATTTATATCAGTTTTGAAAAATAACAAAATGATGATACTTAAATGATAAAGGCATGTTCAAGGGATATCCTACCTCAAACCCTTGACATAATGGAAACGCACACCCGATATCACCATTCGAGGGTTTATAAACCCTAAACCTTTAATGACTCGATCCAAATGAAAATAATACCCTAAAAATCATGGTATAACATAACCCTAGGTATATTATGACTAGAGGAGATTATAAAACCTAGAAATAATGAAAGGATAAAGAAGAGGGAGGAGAAATGAGACGAAATCTCACCTTAGAAACCAGAAAATGTTTCGTCTTCCCTTAGATATGCACCCTTGGAGGAACGGTAATGGATTGAAACTACTTGGGTAGGCTCATAAGGTTAGAAATAACTAGAAGATGAAGATTTTGAGACAAAATAGAACTAATTTAATGATTTATGAATGAGACAAAATACATTTGTAAAATCTAGACGATATGAGAGCTATTGAGATGATTTTCCCTAATATGTAACTAAGATGAGATCTAAAGAGATAAAATGGGACATGGGAGTGAGGCTAGGGTTATTTTATTCAAGTTTGAGGTGGAGTAACCTCAAATTATAAAATATGAATGTGATATAAAAGAAATAAATTATTTTTGAAAACTGGAATGGGTCCTTAGTTTGGCCCAATACCAGAATAAATAACCTAAATTCACCATGATTATGAATTTATAGGGGGTCCAAAAGGATATGGTAGTTTGAATATGTAATTTTAGGCCAAGTGGGAAGTTTAATGAGTGAAAAATTAAGAAAAATGAAGGATTTATAAAAGAAACAAATTTGGTTTTTAAATCTGAAAATGGGCTCACAGTTGGCCCAAATCAGGAAGTATCCACCCTTTTTTCCAAAACTCCCAAACAAGCTATGGGGAACACATGTTAAGATGATTATAAATATATTGAAGTTTAAAGAAAAAAATTAATCTCTCCCAAAAACTCAGAAAATTATTGGTATTTCCAATGAACTGGATCAAAACCAAGGCATGTAACAAAAAAACCGGGTGTGACAATTCTCCCCACAATTAAAATTTTCTACCCCTGGAAATACATAACACTTTACAATTGACAAAAAACACATAAATATTCACTATCAACATGATAAAACCTCAAAATATTAGGAAATATCATTTACTATCAACAGATATTAATCCCCTTCCCCCAAAAAAACACCAACTCATAACCACTTCCTGCGAATCAATTGAAAGATCAAGTCACCACCTCCACACCCAAGCCAAGAACCTGATGTTGGGCCTTCTGCCAGTGAACCCAATGATCACCCAAACCAAAGTTCACTAAATAAATCAAATGAATTTGGGGGGAGGCTGGAATGGGCTCCCCCCATTAAATCACATCTACCATCCGTCAAATACTTAAATGAAAGATCTTCGAGACCCATAGTGGGTCTCCCCACCATTAAAGACCAAATAGAAATGAAAAAAATAAACATGAACTAAAATTGGGGATCACCTAAATAGGCCAACTAAGACACACCCACAACAACCTACAAACCCATGTTATGAGGGTTAAAACATTAACATCTAAACCTCCCACTCCCAAATGGAGGGGACAATAATTGGCCCAACACTTTCTGTAAGGATCCATACCTCCACCACTCGGGGAGGGGAGGGAATGTGACCCAATCATTTGACCACAGAAACCAAAAAAGAAAAAAAAAGTAAATAACCAAAACTCTACACCTATTAATAGGTAAAACTAGGATCACACATGATTTACACAAGTGGTTCACACAAGGAAATTGATCAGAAACCCACATCCATAAAGGAATAAACATAGAAACTATGTGAGGGGTAAGTCCACCACACTCATTACAATAAGAGGAAATTCATTGTGATGAGGGTCCAAAATAGAGTATAAACTACCTTACCGAAACTGTACAGGTAGGAGCCTGGTCGATCACTCTACACCTCTGGTGATTTTTTGACTACGTGAAAAGCTTCACTCTAAGGCCTATGGCTAGAGAACTGATTCTTGAAGCATCTGTTGCAGTGTTGTCTAGTTATAAGGATCAAACAACTAAAAAAATCACTTTCTCAATAACAAAAATTCTTCTGAATAAGAACTCATATATACATATCAGAATTCTCTCTTACTCCGAATGAGGAGAATAATGGAAAAGGAATAAAATGAAACACATCAACATCACTAAACTCAAATTATATGTCCAAAATAATTATCACGACCTGAAATCACTTTAAATCAATCCATAATAGATCTCTATTCCAACAAACGGGTCGAGGCATCATTCAAAGAGGTGTATTTAACCTTTGAAATGAATCCTTATGTTAATAAATATGAGGGTTTTTTCCAACAAAAAACAATCCATGGCCACATCACAACATCCAACACATCTTTAGAAACCCAATGAACATTACTCCCAAACTGAGATATGCACAATATCTGATCTAATGACATAACAAGAGTATGACATACAGATCACAAGGAAGCATACTAAATAAACAATTGTTCTAAGAAATATAAAAACAAGCCACATAACCATCAGTTTATAAACAAATTCTATAATGTTTCAGCTCAAAACTCTTTTGAAAAAACAATATAACTCGGTGGATTTCCTCATTACCCAATGGCGTTTCATTAAGTATCACTCACATGAATATTTCTATGCCACCACAGGGTCCCAAAAACCAATCCATTTAATCCATCATTCTAGATATCAATAAAACCATGCATGTGAGCACCCATTAAAACACCAAAGGCTAATAAAATACCATCATTCCATGAAATCATGATCCTTACAAAAGAACACTAACCACCAAGTCAAAAACCCTTTTCAGATTTCCAAAAAGAAACCACACTTCATCAAGAACCATTTTCTTAAAAACCTACCCATTTTCAGTTTTAACAAATTTAAAAACAACCAAGATACTCTGAATAACCCCTTACCATTTCGTAAAATTTAGCAAGGTATATTTTTATAATCTAATGGCCATTGAGACCAATACCCTTTCTAGGAAAACAGTAACTGCTCAAAACTAATTTCAAAAACTAATTTATCAGATTCAAAAACATTTCAACATACTAAAACAACCATTTAAAACAAAGATTCAGAATCACCATAAAAATATTCACACTTTGGAAAAATTTTCTTTCAACAAACCCAAAGTTTATATTAGGGAAAACATAATCCCGTCAAATCATTTCCACTTCCTCCCAAATTTTTTTCCAGAAAAACAAAACCTTCCAAAACCATTCTTATATTTAATTTTTGGAAATCTCCTTTTCCACTTTTCAAAATCCCATTCTTCATTAAAAACCAATTTCCAAAAGTCTCAAACAATGATTTTCAAAACAGAAATTCAAAATTCAAGAAAGGTCTATGAGATCCACAAAATGGAACTAGTGTTGGTGGGTGACTTGACAATATGGTTGGTGTCCATATGTCAAAAACCACACCAATATAGAGAGACGTATTAGGACCATTCCTTGGATCCACATTGCTTTCTAGGCCCTGTGAGATCACAAATGACATTAGTCATACTCTCCTTGTCATATCCCAACACCAAACAATCAACAACAATAAAGGACACTAATAAAACCGAACTTCCCATGGAAACTCGAGGATCAGAACGAGCAGGAGTTGACGACGCTCTTCCCGTACATACCCCTAAAGTCCCAAAAATCCTAATCCATATACCTTGAAATCCCCCATATAACAAGTATGCTCTAGAAATAATGGTCTATTAAGGGTAGACCTCCTTCGATACCATTTTGTCATGAACCAGCCCGAGTTGACCCTGAACCGGTCACCCATGCCAGCACACGACAAGTCTCAAGAGGCATTCCTGGTCCTACCATGATGGTGACAACCACAAAGGGAATCAAAAGATAATACAAGGTAATAGTTTCACCAAAATATAAATAATAAAACTAACAACATAAAGAATTGGACTGTCCAAAATACATTTAAATAATAATTGAACTGGACATTATTTTTACAAGAACTGAAAGTAAAACTAAACCAAAAACTCAACTGACCAAACCTGATATCAAAATTATTCTATGTGACCTTGCTGGTTACTCTCCAACATAATTATCACATGTCTTCCGAGGTGATCAAATTCAAGTTGAAACCTGCATGATGGCTAAAAATAGAAGAAGACTAAAGGTGTGAGTATTAAAACTAAGTAGGTTAACCTGATATTATATTCCAAATGCACATAATTTAAAATAAAATAAACATAAATTTAATATTTTGAATACATGATACAAAAGTGTGTAATTAAAATGAGGTTCCTTACTATAATAATTATCATACAAAAACTTGCATGTTTTATAAACAAGAATTCTAGTAACAATTTTTCAGAGTGGTGAAACTTCAAAATGAATATATATTTTCAGAGAGCTACTTTAAGGAAGATAAAATTTTAAATAAAAAAACACTACTGAATTTACCAACTAATCACACAGTATACTAATGGTGAGTAAAAAAAAGCCAATAAGCATAAGGCTCTGGAACACCCCTAGGCACTAGTTAGTTGAGAGCCCCAGGTACCTCGTATCTCGGTGAAGGTAACCATAATAAATAACCATTATCGTGCACACGAGCCACTAGTATGGACTATATCCATAATCTAATGGTCCTCAAACAACATAATCATCATATTTTAGTACGTTTAGTCTTCATTAAAACTTACTATGTGAAACTGGGGCCAAACCCCACAGGATCACTAGCATACTAGTACACATCCCCACCTAGATACCTGGGATTATCTTTAGTGCTCAAAAAAGTTAAACAACTATAAAATAACACTTTCTCATGAATATTAAATTTAAAAATAATACACACATCAAACAGGACACAAACATGTCTCACATTTCTCTCATGGATCAATAAACCACCTGAATTTTCATAAAACAATTTCAAGAAGTATAATGAGGCTTTGCATATAAAATCCATCAAAAAATAATATTTTATGGAAAAAACCCCTAAATATCATATTAAACCATAGCTTTCATCCCCAAAACATATTATTAAATCAATTTCATTGACCATAAAATGGCCCCAAAATATATAACATGAAATACACATGAAAACCATTTTTACAAGAAAAAAATACCAAACGGGCATTTAATAATTTATCAAAACTAAAATTTGAAAATGGTATTAATTTCATTTTTATTAATAAGGTGTATACACACCATTTATAAAAGAAAAAAACTTTCATAAATACCATAAAACACTCATATTTCATAATCAAAACACAACCATTTTCATAAGGATGTGAAATAGGCCATTATCCAGCAACTCGGGCCAAAACATGTTGTAAACCAAAAACCATTTGTTTGTAAAACCAAATCCACATTGGAAAGAAATATAAGGGAAAAAATAGTTTTAATTATTCCAATGCATTTAAAAATTGAAAAAAATAATTTTGAAATCACACTTAATACATAATATCCAACCAGACAATTTATCGAACAATGACATTCACTTTTAAACCAAAAAATTTATTTTAAGCACATGAAAAAGAATAAACACCAATTTCATGAAATATTTTATTCAAGATAATGAAAAATGTTTAATATACCATAAATTTTTTCTAAACCTCATAAAATAGGTGCGAAATATTACAGAACATTTAAAAGAACACTTGGTGTGCTCTTTTATGACAAAACCACAGTACCTTTCCCAACACAAGGCTTAAAAAACCATTTTGCACAAAAAAATATTTATCCAAAGTTTGAAAAAAAATAATAAACATATATCTCAAGTGTGAAAAATAATAAAATGATGAAAATTAAATGATAAAGGCATGTAAAAGAGATATCCTACCTTAAATACTTTGTGTAATGGAAACACACACCCGATATCACCGTCTGAGGGTTTATAAACCCTAAACCTTTGAATAATAGCTCCAAGCATACAAAACCCCCACAAAAATTTATGGAATAACACAATAATAGGTCTATCATGACTAGAGGAGAATATAATACTATGAAAAAAGAAAGGAGTAAGAAGAGGGAGGAGAAATGAGAAGGAATCTCACCTAGGAAACTAGAAAACACTTCTTCTCCACTTAGATTTGCACCATTAGAGGAAAAATAATGGATTAAAACTCCTTGGAGAGTCTCATAAGGCCAGTAAGAACTTGGGTAAGAATATTTCTGGCAAAAAGAGAATGAATTTAATGAATTATTAATGATACAATATACCTTTGGAAAATATGGATGATTTGAGAACCATTGAGAATATTTTCCCCAATCATTGACTAAGATGAGATCTAAAGAAAAAAAATAGAACACGAGAAGTTCTTTTAGGGTTATTGGGCTTGATTGGTAGGTTTAATCACCAATTATTATAAAAAAATGAATAATATTTAAAAGTAACAAAATATTTGTTTAAAACTGGAAATAGGCCCTTAGGCTGGCCCAATACGTGAATAAATATCCCATATTAACAATGATTATGAATTTATAATAGGTAAAAAAAGAAATTTTATTTTTAATATGTCTGTTTAGGACTAGTGGGATGTACAATAAGTGAAAAATGATGATATATAAATGAGTTATAAAAGAAACAAATTTGGTTTTTAAATTTTGAAATGGGCTCACGGTAGCCCCAAATCATGAAGTAACCACCCTTTTATCCAAAACTACCAAATAAGATATGGGGAACCCATATTAGGATGATTATACCTATATGAAAGTTTAAAAATCAAAATTAATCTCACAAAAAACCCAAGAAAAGAATCTGGATTTCCAATAAACTTAATCAAAACTAGGAAAAGAAAATAAAACAAAACTGGGTGTGACAGGGAACTTAGACCCTCTGATACCACTTAAAGTTCCCAATAATGTGTATAATATTGAGTGGGTTGGGGGTGGTGAAACAATATTAATAATTTCTTATTTCCATTTCTTTGAAATTAACCCCAAATATTATCAAAGATTCCAATTATTTGAACTTTATAACTCAACATCACCCATATTTAAAGATAATAAAATAAATCTATCGCCCATGTTTTTAAAGGGTTTATTCCCAGTGTGGGTACCTATTTATTATCATCTTGACTCCAATAAATCTATATATAACCAATATATGATTAATTGAATGCAACTAAGCCAACAACCACCATTTTTTATATGTCTCTAAGGAAATAAATTGTACTATTTCTCATAAGTAATAAAATATTTTTATCCATTAGATCTAATGCATTTAAAAAAAATAAATACTTATAATTAAAATATTTTCCTGAAATTATTTTTTTGGTAACTATCAATCTAGTATTAATCCATCCAATGAGACTTTTTCTCTAACCAATATTCCTATATTCAATATTCCTAAATTCATTTTTCATCATTTCAATGTAGTCTTTTCGATATACCTATTATTTATAGCTTTATTCGATACGACTTCTTCAACCAAGGGATTCTTCTGTAGGAAACTCCCACAACATAGACATCATCACTAGAAATATATTAAAAAAACTACTTCTAAATGAGTCTTTACCATATTATATATATATAAATAATTATAAAATAAATGAGTAAGAATGCTATTCAATTTCAAATTGCCCATTAAATTCAATTTTCTATTAACCACCTTTGAATCCTCTGAAACTTTTGAGTCAAATAAATCATTAGAATTTCTCTAAATCAAAATTCCATGGTTATTCTTCAAATTTACTAAAATATTACTAATATTTATGAATTATTATTGAATGAATTATTTTATTCAAAATTATTGACATTACAATGCATATATATAGTTCTTCAAGCCTATGTTCATTGTAAAAACTTATATATACGATCCTATCCATTTGATTGACTCAGTTTGGTAAACCCAAAATTATAACACCCTATTTTATTTTCTATATATACCACTCTCTGAGGTATTTTTTAGTGATTAAAAAGTAATATTTTTTTAATAGTTTATTTTAAAATATTTTTGTGTTTGTAGTTTAGAAATATTTTTCCAGAGGTAGTTGAACTGTTAGTGGAAAAAATGGGATTTGGAGGGAATTATTTAGGTTCACCACTAGTATAATCCAATAGGTACTTAGTGGGACCTGGACAGAACCATGCATAAATCCATGTTACACCAGCCGGAAAATGTCACCCAATAGTTATCTAATGTAATCTAGATAGAATACAATATTTCCATTGGAAAGGGCCCTTCATCCAATAATTCGACCACTATGTCACTCTATAGAACCCACCACCAATACTTTCCTAATGATCCAAAAGCCATCTAAGGCTATAAATACACCCCAAGAGTTATTTTATGGAACCAGTTACCATAAAGATCAATTCTAGTGGAATTGTGTTCTATTTCTATCATTATTGTGATCTCCTATAATTGTTTCAACTTCTATTGTATATTTAACATTTTATCTTTATGAAGAAGTGTTAGTGTACTTTATTTGGATTTCATAATGAAATCATATTCATTTTTCTCTTCTTGGGTGATAGCTACCATTATGTGTGAGGGGATTAGTTATTAGGGAATTTAAAGAGAGGGTTATTTTGTATATCTCTACAACCACTAAAACATTATCCATGTATTTTGGATTCACAAAACCAATACATAAAAACAAAGGGTCTACTTCTTTTAATGGGCTTCCCTACTATAAACATTAAAAATAAACGGTATGGGATTCTTGAAAATACCATAAAAAGTAATGTTTAAACCAAAACATCTCAAGTATACTTGAGGGGAGGAGATATAGGGATACCTTATAGATTATATATAATATACTTTATCAATTTTTCTCACTTTTTCATTTATGTTTACACTACATTAACATGTTTATTTTATTTCATAAAATTATAACTCTTAATATTGTTCTTAACTCTCTATATAAATTCAATTGATTCAATTTTATCCCAATATGTGTTAATTTCAAAAAAATATTTTAAAATTAAAATTCACCTGTACCTTGTCTTTCCTTATTTAATCTGACTGAAAATTTTTATCAAAGTCAACCTCAAATTTAAAACCTTAACCATTTAAAAAGGGATAAATTATGGATGGCCTCTACATTTTATTCCAATGTGATCTGGTGTGACCCTCTATTGGAGGATCCCCATTTTTTGATGGAACCAATTGTGATCTTTGAGAAACAATTTTTCATATTTTCTTATAAGCCTTTGATATCCATTTGGTAGAATATTTATGCATGGATATACCCCCACTAATGATTCAGAACCAAAATAGACCCTTGAAGATATAGATCATTTTGATCTTGATGAGAAATCCATGAATTATATATATTTTGAGCTACTTAAAAATGAATTTAATAAAGTTTAAATGTGTAAAAATTCTCTTAAAATTTTAAAATGATTAGAATTTACACATGAGGGTATCAATAAATAAATGTTAACAATACTGATATATATCCTCATGAATTTTAAATCATTAGTATGCTTCATAACAAGTATATAACGAAAATATATACAAAATTTAAATTATATATTTATAATTGAAGGAAATATTTGAGTGATGTGATTTGTATGTATAAACATTTGAAGATTATATTTTGGGTATTTCCTTGTTCTTGGAAAACCAAAATGGTATCAATACAAAACACATATGAAATAAAAAACAAGATTGTTGAAGATCCAAAAGGGTTACTCATAATCTATATGATTGTAAAGAAAGGAAAAAAGAAAAAGAAGCAAAATAGGTAAAGGTGAAGAGGTTCATTACCTTCAAATCAAAAAATTATTAATCTTATATAAGGGAAAATAATATTTATAATGTCTTCAAAATATGAAAATATACTTCAATAAAAAAGAATAACACTATGTTAAGAAGTAGATGAGTAAATTTAATCTAGTGGAAAGATTCAACGAGTGAAACAAAAAAGGGTCACATTAATACTGAGTTTCCTAATAAAATAATAAAAGGATAATAATGGAAAAATATGGAATTAAATGTATCAATATGGAGTGAAAGTGATGACTCCCTCTACCCATTCAACTAAATTGGTAGAACCCCCTTGTGCCTCATGGATTATATTTAGGTAACTAAAGAGGAAAATTATTAAACTTATCATAGATTCTATATCCATTAAAATTATAGATATCTAACATATGATATAAATCAATTTTAAGATTTATTTTGTGAAATTACCTTAGAGTTCAATGTGAAGAAAAATAAATAGAGTAACATTTTTTTATAAGATCATATTATAAATGAAAATGAAAAATTAAAGGAGAAAAATGAAATGACCAAAGACTTTCTATCAAGAAATGATAAAGATCCAAATAAAAGATTCTATTTTTTATTATAATAAAGAATAGGTTATAAATTTTTTTTAAAAAAAATAAAGGTAAAAATTTTTTGTTTAAAAGATTAACATGACATTGAAAAATTAGAAAATCAAATAAAATAGCTCAAAAATTATCTTTTAAATTTTACCTAAGGTTATAAGAATCTAGATCTAATTTTATATCCCAAAAAACAAAGAAAATGTACCAATGGTTTTGTTTATTATAATAAAGAAATAACATTAATAAATTATAACAATATCCCTCTATTTTACTTTTAGATCTAAATAAATTTTAAAATTATTTTATATTTAATAAAAACAAGAGTTATGATTGGAATTAAAAAACATACTGGTATAGATATCCTAAATACGTTTATTTTGTTTGTAAAAATTTTATTCTAGATAAACATTTTGAAATAAAATATGACTTCTAAATTATCATTGGGATAATATTTTTGGAAAAAATTTGGTTCCAACATCTTTAGTTTCTTAGATTTTTTATAAGAAAAACTTCTTGAGAAAAATTCCTATTTATCTACATGTTACATGAATAGTGGGTGGTGTCGGAATATGTGTGGTGGCTACATCAAGTAAAAATACTGGTAAGATCTTTTTTGTGGGTATTTTAGCATTAGAAACACCTAATGGAGTAATATCTTTGATATAAGAACCATAATATTTTCAAACTCATATTTTGTTAAAGTTTTTTTATATGTTAAAGGTTTGAAGAGTAATTTATATAGAATTTCTAAATTATGTAATAGTGGTTTAAAATTATATTTTTAAAATTATATTTCCATCATTTTTTATTATCTTGGAAGGAATATATTTTTTACTTATAGATTGAAAAATGTTTATTCCATTGATTTGAAACCCCATGAAAAAAATGTCAAATGTTTCTGCGCACATGATAGTGAGTCATGGATTTGTAATAGATGAGTTGGTCATTTTTTCACACACTCAATAATGAAACGTAATTGGAAACATATAGTATATGATTTACATAATTTTATTTCCAATATAACATTATGTGTGATCCATTTGAAATTACTATAGTGAAAAATTCATCATTTACATCTAAAAAGGAAGTTTCTACCGCTAAATACCTTACGCATATACACATAAATATTTTAAGAGAAGACTAATAGGATTGTATATGAGATAAATATTAGTCATTATTAATTTCAGATGATTACATATGATATAATTAGGTTTATGTTATGGAATATAAAAGTGAGACTTATAACATTTTCATTAAATATATAAATAAGGTTAGAATTGAAAATGGTATATGATAGTTTCCCTTTATAGTGGTAATTAGGGTGAGTTTTAAAATAAGGGGTTTTATGTTATTTTTGTGTTTTATAAGGTTATCACTACTCCTTTTACACCTTGATAAAACTTCATAAAAATGTGAATTAAAATATTAAATTAAAATTTGAAAGGAATTTCTTGAACTCTCCTTAAATGAATTCAATCCCCCTCTATATTTTTAGGTTGAGGCAGCCAATATGGAATGTTATACCATTAATCATTTTTATGTACCACATATTTTTTAAAAACCTTTTATGATATTTGTAAATCTAAATTACCTAATGATGGTTAATTTAATGTGATTAGTTTTAAATTTATTATTTTTAACAGTAATGATAATCTTGGTAAATTTGATGACAAATTGGTTGAAGGTAAATTTATTTGGTATTACAACTCAATTAAAGATTATTGGGTTTCAAATTAAAGTACCAAAACCATTTATGAGTCAATTAAAATCAAATTAATTTTGAATTTTTTCAAACCACATTTTTAAATTTATGATATTGTGTTAGAACAACAAAATTTGACCACAAATTAACCTCAAAATAAAAAAAATCTTAATGAACCTATTCCTTTGACAGAGGGAATGAGTGAACTATAATGTTTACCCCCTTAAAGATGTTATTATTTATTTTCAAACCGATTCTCGTACAAAGAGTTATATACTAAATAAAATAGAATATCATTCTTTTATGTCACAAATAGAGCATCTAGATCATGATGATTACATTAATGATGAAAATTTGGTGCCTTAACATGAAAAAGGAACTCAATAAAATTACACTGAATAATGTTTATACTCTAATGTAAAGGCCCGTTGGTCATCCCATTATTGGAATGAAAAGGTCCATTATAAATATATTGAATAATAAAGGTAATATCACCCATAATAAGGACCTACTTTTAGATAATGTTTATAACCAATAGGATAGAATTTATTACAATGAGACCTTTTCCATGGATGAAAATATATAATCCATAAGGATCTATTTATATTTTTAATGTCATTAAAAATGTATCATTTTGATAATGGATTTCAAAAGTGCAATTTTAAATTGAATTTTTTTTTCTAAAAATGACTTTTTGGAAGAACCACCTAGTTTTTAGGGTGGAAAATTTGTTGAAGATTTTTTCAAGTTAACCAAATCCTTTAATGGATTGAAATAATCCCCATGGACTTGGTATGACTGATTAACTATTATTATAGAGGATATTATCACTCATTTGAGGTTATCCAAGCCACCCCATGAAACTAAGATTATCACACACCTCACCCTTATGGTTTGAATGGGTGTAATAAAGAGTTATATGTCTAGGACATGGTTAGTCAAAGCGTATTTTACATTGTATTAATAAAATTTTAATTCCTATGATTTATTTTAACAATATTTTTCCCTCAATAAAATATATGTTTAATTAATATGAATATGATAATTATATTTTTGGATAAAACAAGACATAATTGAATTTTTCTTGAAAATTTATACAATTTTATAATAAAATCAAATATTTTGAATCATATTTTTTAATAAAATATTCTTTTAAAAAACACTTTCCTAAATATAAATGATAAAATAATTATATAATGGCCTAGGAGGTTTTATATAAGTGTCATAAATTTGAATTTTCCTTAAAATTTTCTATTTTAAAATAAATAAGAATTTATATATTTAAAAGTTAAAATACGCTTATTTAAGAAATTATTCTAAAAAAATCAAAATTATATTTTAAATGAAGATGTCTAAATTGGGTTTGGGTGAACATATGAAACTTTTCTAAAATATTTTATTTTTTCATGAATATAAAAAATATAGTTTTTGGTTTTTGGTATATATTATGCTTTCATATTTATGACATAATGATGTAATAATTAAATAAACACAAACCATAAACTAAGATATGTTATTTTATTGATATTGTGAGTATTTTAATAGATATTAATCAATTTATAAATCAACAATTGACTTTCAAAATTCAAAAAAAAAGAAAATATAATTTGTAAAAACATTACTTTGTGAAATCTTTAATTTTACATTAAAAAATAAGTATTAAAAAATTTTGTTCAATTCTGTTGGATTAAAATATCATAAAAATTTCCACAAATTTATAAAATTATGAGAAAAAATCATTGTTAAGCCAATGGTTTTTAATTTTCCACAACCTAGATTTCCCCAACCAATATTTGGAAATTATTAAACAATTATTCCACTTATACTATAAATACCCACCCTTTTTTCCATTCACCTTTTCTGTAAATCCTTCTTTAAGGATGTTGTGGTTATTTTTCCTCCCACATAACCCAACCAAGGTACCATATCCATGTTTTAGGAACAACTATTCATGTTAAGGGAAATCCTCATTTCTTTTTTCCATTCATGTTCCCTTTTTATATGGTATATATTCCAATTTATAATGTACGTTATTTTGTACATATAATATTATCCCATTATTGTAAGAAGAGTCTTTTTTAATGGGATACCCTTTTCACCCATCATTTTACCCATTTCTAAAACCATATTTTATACCCATCATTTTTCTGAATTCACTTCTAAAAATTCTCTCTTTTACATGAGAAATTATCTTTTAAATTTTATTTTAAAACCCAAATCAATTTATTTTTAATGGGTATTTAAAAATATGTAAACAAAACATTTTCATTTTTAGATTTATATATAAGAAACTCACATTTCCTTTTGTGGGTTAAAAAAGAATTAATTATCATGTCTTTAAGCTCTGTTATATGCCAATATTTTGATTTGAATCCCATTATTTATTCTTCATGGGTTATCAATGAAATTATTTTTATGATATAGGTACATCACGTGAAATTAATAAATATAAATGGTTCACCTTGATATCATTCCAATTCATTGGGTAAAGAATTTAATTTCTATATATGGAATGTTTTACAATGCCTTGGTGAATGACCTTGGTAATTTTCATTTATGACACCTTGGTGGTATTCTTAAGAATGTGTCATTTAATTATTTTGGATACATATAAATGTTATTATTCATATTATTATTATGTATCTTTTTTTTGCTTTATTTTTATTCCACATGTTTTTATTGATATGTCTCATGATCACATGTTCTTTTTTCCCATACTTATTCTCTTACTATGTGTTATACTAACCACATTCCAATGATGCTTGTCTATAGGATATGAGATGTAGTAAAATTTACTAAGGGTGAACCGATGAAGATGTATTTAATATGAATTTTATAAGAACATTTTATGTATTCATGTATCATGTACCTTATTTCTAAGAAACAAAAAATTAAATGATCCTTTATTTGTACCATGTAATGAAATGTTTTGTAACAAAAAAGGCAGGATTCCATAGTTGGTATCAAAGGATAGTTTAGTTATATGTGGAAATTAGGAGTTGAAAACATTAGGATGAACCCTAGAAATGATTATAAGTATTGGAAAACATCCAGGTATTTTGCAAAGTATTATGTATGTTGTTTAAAAAAAATAGATCCTTGTATGGAAAATAAAATTGGATGTGCCACTGAAACAAATTTAGATATGGGTAACCTTCAAAAACACCATATTGAGATATACTTGATCAAAAAGTGGTTCATGACAGCTGACCTTGCTACACACATAGTTTGACACTCCCATGGGATATTTTTCGTTAATAAAAATATTTTTATGATCCACTATGAAGGATATATAGAAATTTTAATTATTATTATGATGATTAATAGTATATTTAAAAATTTATTTTAATGCATAAACTCCATTTTGAATTATAATATTTCAAAATGTAACACATTTCTCAATATGGTTTTCCTCTTTTAGGAAACAATTTTGGGAAAAAAGAGGAACTGAGTAAATGATGAGGGAAATGGATGATTCACATATTTCCTTCTAATGGAATCTGGATATAAAGAAATTATGAGGATGATGAATCAATTAAATCACGTGATATAAAATAACTTGAATTAATTTTAAGAGACCATATTTACATATAGGGGAACACCTTTACATTGATTCTTTTATAAGTACCTGGACTTATAACATTACATAATCTTGAATTAAATGAATAATTCACATTGAGTATCTTTTCAGGTTTATAGTTTTAGAGATTTAGGCCATAACTATTACATTTCAAAATATTACAAAGTAGACACTTCTACCCAGTATCAATTTTTTTATAATGAATGAACTCTTGAAAAAAAGTCATGTCCAGTTCCATGTATAAGACAGCATGAATTTTCCTTGATCCCATCCTTGACCCTATTCCACATTAGGTCCTGTGAAAAACATTTCAAAAACTTGGGATGAGCATAAAAAGCTCAGTAAGGGACACACAATGAAGTAAAACTGTTAGTTTTTCAAAACAACAAGTAAACCATGAATACATTAAAATAATTAATACTTTTTACCTTTATGAAGTTTTAAATACTCTTCACTGAATAAAAGATCATTACTTACCCTTTTGTAGCAAAACTATTACCATAAAAACCATATAAAGAACACATAACTTATAAAGGTAACTTAGGACATAAACATACTTAAATGGAATAACCATACAGTCGACTTCCACACATATCACTAAATGGAATATCCATACGGCCAACTTTCATACCAAATTCATTAGAGGTTAAAACATAACCACCCGTCCTAGTATTCATGGCACCACCCATCATTTAGTTTATCACATATCCACCCGTCAAATGTCCATGTACCAATATAAAATCATAACACATACAACAAATATAAAGGAAAGAAAACCTTTCCACATTTCAATCACAATATATCACTTAAATATATTAACATAAAAAATCGATTTTCAAAACCATTTTCAATACAAAAAATACATAAAAGAGTATAAGGTATTTATTTTCATTTAAAAAAATTACGGCTTGTTGAGGAGGCCAAAGATCAAATAATACTCACGGCGGCAGAAAAGGTTATTGTCATCGCGTACGTTAAAAGAAACATTATTTTTGTTGTTTAGTAAAACGATACATAGAAAAAGATTCCCTTTGAATGAAATGCAAATTCAAAGGTTTTTTTACAGATTATAAAAGAAAGTCTTGTATTATAACAAAATATTCCTCGCTGAAAGGAGATTGAGACGAAGTCCTTTACAAGAATTTGGCAGCACAAAAACACCTCTTAAAAATTCCTAAAATGAATTGATGAGAGTAAGAGGGGGTATATCATAATATGAAAATAAAAATTACATTATGGTGAATATAAAATAAAATCCTCCAATATAATAACATGGAGTATAAAATAAATTACATAAAAAAGAGTACTTGAAAAGAAAGAGAGAGGTCAAATCCCTTAACACATGTCCGACTTGACTCGATCATTCTTTAATCTCATGAATAATAAACTAAATTTAATTTCTACTTTCATAATAACTTTTTTCAATTTTACTATTCATTATATATAAATTATTACCATGTTATAAACATTATGTAATCATTTAAGTTAATAACGTCCATTTTGTCGATATTTGGTACTAGAGTCAAAAATGGCCTTCTTATAATAACATGTTGTTCATGTGGTAAATGGTTCATTATATCCAGAATTATATTCAGGATTTGGATATCATATATATCATATATATCCAATATATACATGTATTTATAATAGTACATAACATTTAGAGGTAAGAAATGAAATACACCATTCATGGAGACGGTAAGCCGTACGTACGCATGAACACTACATTCGTTTATATTTATTAATTTAATGGAAATAAAACATAATGATACATAGTTATATTATAATTAAAGTATAATATCATATATAATATCATTAAATCCATCCTTTATACATCCCACATCAGGCATTAACTAATAAAAGCACTTTAATGGGGTGGTAATCCGCACTTCCTCGAATTAGATTATCATATTTACCCACAATGGAAACCATAAAGGCTTTCTATAAATGGAAAATACAGAATCATAAAGAAAACAAAAAATAATATATATCCTATAAAAATACAGTTCCATCATAATTTCTACCATGAGAGGCGTTTGGATATATTTGAACAATCATCGTTTCATGAGGTGTTCGTTTGCCATCCACATAAACATTATGTTCTTCATCCATTAGATGGAGGTGTGTGTAAGTGTAAGTCGAATTCTTCTCATATAAAACATACTATTATATTTTCTATACTGATGTTATTACAAAAGAAAGTAATAAAACGAGTTTAGGGGTTGGAGAAGTAAAATAAATGAAAACAATTTAAGAGAAACTGTTACCTTTATTTTGGGTAAGTTCCTTTGTTTTGAACCAAAAGAACTTCTTGAAGTGCCTTATTCATAAGTTAAGGATTCTAGGGGGAGGATATAGATGTAGGGAGCTTCATTGGGTAGAGTTTTGATGAGCCAAATGGATTTAGAGGTGTGAGGAATTGGTTAGAAGTGGTCTCTTTTTATAAGGGGGAGGAGGGGCTCTTTAGGAAAGTGTGAAACTATTATTTTATTATATAATTATATTTGGTTACTAATGGTCCAAAGATCATTAAATATGAAGATAAGACGACTCATGGTCGAAATAAAATCATCCAATAATAATTTGACATGTTTTGGATATAATTTTAATCATTATAATCTTATTTATTTAAATGATTTATTAATGAGGTAAATACTGCATCATTATTATGTCATAAATAATTTAATTTATTTGTTATCTAAAAATTATAAAGAAATTACCATGTTGTAGGAAATATTTTTATCTTTACAAGGAATATTTATAGTCCAAAATATGACTTATAAAACACCATATAAAATTAATTACTAAAAAAGTTTTACTAATGTCAATTTTGTCTTTACATTAAATTAATTAATCTAAATTGTCATTATCACACCCAAATGGATCAATGGGGTCCCAAAATCGACCCAAAAATGATCATGGTCGTTAATTACTCAGACAATAAGTTTTGGACAAGTGTTAAGGTAATTTTGAATTAATAAAATATTCTTTTTACCTTGAATTAACCTATTTACCTTTAACTGTGGTAATTAAAAGTCAGAATATACTATTCACAAAAAAAATTATTTTTATCTTAATGATCCACATTTTACTTATTAATAAAAACCATTTATGTCAGATTTTTTAAATTCAATTCACAGAAGTGGTAAAATTTCATTTAAATGAAAAAGTCATTTTTTTAACTACCACTAAGTGGTTTCACTATTCATCAAAAAATTGAAGTTTTTCAGAAAAATACCAAATATTCAGCCAAAGCTGTATTTGATATTCCAAATTCAAAAATGATGTCTATTTTATCAAATTCAAAACATAGAAGTTGAATTAATTAATTTTAAAATTAATTCCCATTATCAACACAAATAGTTTGTTTTTAAGAAATAATAACTATCAAAAGATTGATACTTGTTTATGTCTAATTTCAAAGTGATGTTAATTACAGAGAACAACATTGGATTAAATGGTAAAAAAAATTTCTAATTACACATTAACCCCAATTAAAATGATAATCTTACCATATAAATAAATTATATTAAAACACAGTTTTGAATTAAAATACAATATTTTTCACTATTCATTAGAAAATGAGCTTTATCTGAAAAATTCCAAAAAATTATACAAAGTAAATTTTGATGTCCCTATTCAAACGAAATATTTTATTTGGTCAAATATAATGTATTAAAGTGAAAAAAATTAGATTTAATGAGGGTTCTCCATTAAAAGGCGGTAAATCGACATTTTAATGAAAATTATGCTTAAAATTAGATTCATTCACATTTTAAGCCTCTGAATTTTATTTGATAAATGTAAATACTTTTAAAAAAAATGTATAATCATATTTTAGTTAGTTTTATTCATTCCCACCAATACACCAGCTTGGAGTCAACTACCATAAAAAAATAATATTATTATATTATTAGTGTGAAACATAAGATTTCAAAGAAACCAGTTGTTGCGTATTAGGTATGCTATCGAAAATAGAAAACCATTTAAATTAACAATAATATTTAGTTAAAAAATATTAATAAATATGAAATTTTCATATTCTTCATTTATCTGGGATGTTACATCCTTCCCCCATTTTGGGAATTGTGTCCCCGCAATTTAAAAATTGGGCTTGAGAAGTTCATTGAAAGCCTCATATCGAAAAAAGAGTCAATAAAACTATCACTTTAAAATAACGGAACAGAAGTAGAAAGGTTACCCTAGACAACAGATACTAAGATTCCATGAAAACATGGATATGGAGGAGAAAAAAACCCGTCAAGTTCTGATGGAGAGTGATACAAAAATGTTTAGGAGAATGTTAAGCACCTGAAATTCACAAACCTGTGATGGGTTAAACAGTCCTTGATTCCCCAGTAGGAAAAGTTAACAGAAATGGTTTTTGTTTTAAGTTAATTTTATTAGAGGAATTTATTTATGAGCTTAACTAAAAACATAAGAAGATATACTTACTTGTCAAGTAGACATTCATAATTTATGAGATTTCTAACACAAACTCATATTTTCTCCAAATGATGAGTATTCAGGATGACTTTTTTCATTAAAAGTGTTATAATAAACTTCTAGAGAATCAAATAATCCAAAAAAGATGAACTATATATTTCCATTGTCTTTAAGTAATAACTAAAACCAAAAACATTAGTACAAGATTAGATAATCCCCCAAAAGGATTAACATTTACATAATGAAAAACTACTCTTAATCTCTAAAATTTTTCTAACAAAAACCCAAAGTTCAAAAAAGACCATTCAATAAAAAGTTATCATTAAAATTATTCAAAGTAATCCAAACTAAGATTTAAACCCCAATCTCTGAAGGATTTAATCATATAGTCTTCCAAGATAAATCTTAACATTTATCTCCAAATAACATCAGTTACTCTTAAAATCTCATATTGAAAAACAATTAACCTAATCAAATATTCTCCATTCTAGGTTAATAATTTCCATAGATAACCCAAAATAAACTTATTATGGATTCAAAAAATCATCTAACTAAATAGAATTAGTCAAACTAACCAAGGACTTCATGTAGTCTAGTGGTAGGCGATAAATACCAGTCGCACTTTGGTTGTGGGTTCGATTCACATAGCTTCGTCCAATGCGACGGGTTGTCACATGGTCTACGTGTTATCTCTTTTCAAAAACTATATAATTTTATAACATTCCCAAAAATAGATAAATTTATCAAAAATAACCATATAATATTTTAACCACGACGATTTTCTAATAAATTTTATTTTACATCCCAAAAATATGTATTAACCTATAATTTCTGCAAATTCAATGATCATATAATACAAAATTGTTCTTTATAACTATATCCACAAAATAAAAGATAATTATTCCTTGAATAAAATTTTCATATATCAAACTTTAGGGTTACATATACTACAAAAAGTCTTCTAATGTAATTCCCATCATCAAAAGAGCCTTAATACTTATAAGCATTTCACCATCCTAAAATCTACCATAACTCTTGAATCCCTTATATGTTGACTTCTTACACATTAAAAATTCTTCATGTTCCATTAACCATTCATTTTCATCTTATTCTGAAATAATTCTTTCCTATAAACATAATCATGAATCATATCCTAACATTCAATAATATCAAAACATATGTTAAGAAATAATCCATACCTTTCATTGGTCGTTGTCAGTTTATTCATCCTCAATCGGAATGGCATTAGGTATTGGTAAACAAATATTTGTATGATCCTAGTGATCCCATTCCTGAAACATCTTCTTAGGAAACATATTTGTATAATGACCATGTACACCACAATTAAAACATTCAATTGATCCCCCAGAAATAACATCTTTCCCTTTCATAGAGTCAACTGAATGCTTCCTTTTTCCATGGAAGTTTATTTCTTTATGACTTTCATTCCCACATCTATATCATATTCCCATATCTTTGAAGCATTTTCCTAGGTGTTTCTTTCCACATCCTTGAAACATAGGTTTTTGAACATACTTACCTTTATGATTATTACCTGGAATCCTGTATGGATTTGTTTCTCGAATATACGATGCCTTATAAAAATCACCAATTTTCATGTTTTCAATCATGACTCCCGATAGTTGGTTGAGAATAACCACAAGATTTCTCAGTGAATTTCTCATTTCATTTAGTTCCTCATTCAGAAAACTGTCACCCTTTTCTTCACATCCACTATTACTTTAGTGCCTCCTATATCCATCCATTTACTAAAACCAAAATGGTCAGTGTGAGTTTATCAGTAAAATAATCATATAATATCTTATGAGGAGGGTAAATAGTTATTAATGTTATCTTAAACTCATTCAAAATAACTATGACTCTTTCTAATATGCTAACAATTATGGTTATGTTACTTATGCTTAGATAACACCCTAACCTATAAAGTTGTCTAAACCGACCTCTGATACCAACTATAAGGACCTTGCCTTATAACATTACATAATCTTGAATTAAATTAATAATTCACATTTAATATCTTTTGAGCTATAGAGTTTTAGATATTTAGGCCATAACTATTACATTTCAAAATATAACAAATTAGACACTTCTACCCAGAATCAATTTTCTTACAAAGCATGAACTCTTGAAAAAAAGTCATGTCTAGTTCCATGTTTAAGACAACATGAATTTTCCTTGATCCCATCCATGACCTTATTCCACATTATTTCCTGTGAAAAACATTTCAAAAACTTGGGATGAGCATAAAAATCACAGTAAGGGATACACAAATTAGTAAAATTGTTAGTTTTTCAAAAGAACAAGTAAACCAAGAATACTTTAACATAAGTAATACTTTTCACCTTTATAAAGTCATAAATACTCTTTACTAAATAACAGATCATTACTTACCCTTTTGTAACCAAAATATTACCATAAAACCCATATAAAGAACACATAACTTATAAAGGTAACTTGGGACATAAACATACTTAAATGGAATAACCATATGGTCGACTTCCACACATATCACTATATGGAATAGCCATACAACCGACTTCCATACGCAAATAATTGGAGGTTATAATGTAACCACCCATAATTTGGTTTATCACATAACTACACGTCAAATGTCCAAGTAACAATATAAAATCATAACACATACAACAAATATAAAGGAAAGAAAACATTTCCACATTTCAATCACAATATATTAATTAAATATATTGATATAACAAATCAATTTTCAAAACCATTTTCAATACCAAAAATATGTAAAAGAGTATAAGGTATTTATTTTCTTTTAAAAAAATTACAGCTTTTCGAGGAAGCCAAAGATCAAATAATACTTACGGCGGCGGAAAAGGTCATTGTCACCGCGTATGTTAAAAGAAACATTATTTTTTGTATTTTAGTAAAAATATTTGTAGAAAAAGATTCTCTTTTAATGAAATGAAAAGTCAAAGGTTTTTATACATAGTATAAAATAAAGTCTTGTATTAGAAAAAAATATTCCTCAATAAAAGGAGATTGAGATGAAGTCCCTTACAAAAATTCGGCAGCCTAACAGCGCCTCTTAAAAATTTTTAAAATGAATTGAAGAGAGTAAGAGGGGGTCTCTCATAATATGAAAATAAAAATTACAGTATTGTGAATATAAAATAATATCCTTAAACATAAGAACATATAGCATAAAAGAAATGACATAAAAGAGAGTACTTGAAAAGAAAGAGAGAAATTGGATCCCTTATCTCATGTCTGACATGACTCGATCGTTCTTTAATCTCTTAAATAATAAACTAAAGTTAATTTATAATTTATTAATAACATTTTTCAAATTTATTATTCCTTTTATATCACTTATTAACATGTTATAAACATTATGTAATCATTTAAGTTAATAACGTCCATTTGTCGATATTTGGTACTGGAGTAAAAAATGGACTTCTTATAATAACATGTTGTTCATGTTGTCAATGGTTCATTACATCCAGAATGATTTTTATGATTTGGATATCATATATATCATATATATCCGGTATATACATGTATTTATAATAGTACATAACATTTAGAGGTAAGAAATGAAATGCACCGTTCATGGAGACGGTAAGTCGTACGTACGCATTAATGATAATTTCATTTCTATTTCTTATTTTAATGGAAATAAAACATAATGGAACATAGGTATATTATAATTCCAGTATAATATAATTTATAATATCATTAACTCCATCCTTTATACATCCCACATAAGGCATTAACGAATCAAATCACTTTAAGGGGGCGGTAGTCCGCACATCCTCAAATGAGATTATCGTATCTACCCACTATGGAAACCATAAAGGAGTTCTATAAATGGAAAATATAGAAGAATAAAGAAAACATAAAAATAATATATATCATATATAAATACAGTCCCATCATAATGTCCACCATGAGAGGTCGTTGGAGATATTTGAACAATCATCGTTTCGTGAGGCGTTAGTTTTCTATCCACAGAAACATTATGTCTTCATCCATTAGATGGAGGTGTGTGTAAGTGTAGCTCTAATAACTATCATAACAACATCCTAGTATATTGAGGATACTGATTTTGTTACAAAATAAAGTAATAAAAAGTTTTTAGGGGTTGGAGAAATAAAATAAAAGAAAATAATTTAAGAGAAACAGTTACCTTTAATTTGGGTAACTTCCTTTGCCTTGAACCAAAAGAACTTCTTAAAGTCCCTTCTACCTAACGTAAGGATTCTAGGGGGAGGAGAGGGATGTATAGAGCTTAATTGGATAGAGGTTGGATGATCCAAATTTCTTGATAGGTGTGAGGAATTGGTTAGAAGTGGTCTCCTTTTATAAGGGGGAGGCGGGTCTCTTTAGGAAAGTGTGAAACTATTATTTTATTATATAATTATATTCAGTTTCTAATGGTCAAAAAATCATTAAAGATGAAGATAAAATGACTCATTGTAGAAATAAAATCATCCAATCAGAATTTTACATGTTTTGGATATTATTTTAATCATCATAATCTTATTTATTTAAATGATTTATTAATGAGGTAAATACTGCATCATTTTTATTTCTTAAATAATTTAATTAATTTGTTGTCTAAAATTTATAAATAAAACTACCATGATATAGGAAATCTTTGTATCTTTACAGTTAATTTTTATAGTCGAAAATATGACTTATATAACACTATATAAAATTTAATTAATGAAAATTTTTTTTGTTAATGTCAATTTTGTCTTTACATTAAATTAATTAATCTAAATTTTCATTATCACACACAAGTGGATCAATGGGGTCCCAAAATCGAACAAAATATGCCCATGGTGATTAATAAATCAACCAATAAGGTTTGGACAAGTGTTAAGTTAATTTTGGATTATTATAATATACTTTTTACCTTGAATTAACCAATTTACCTTTAACCACAGTAAATAAAAGTCTAAAGTTACTATTAAAAAAATATTTTTATCTTAATGAACCAAATTTTACTTCTTGATAACAACCGTGTATGTCAGATTTTTGAAATTCAATTCACATAAGTGTTAAAATTTCATTTAAATGAAAAAGTCAGTTTTTTAACTACCACTAAGTGGTTTCACTATTCATCAAAAATTGAAGTTTTTTAGAAAAATAACAAAAAATCAACCTAAGCTATATTTGCTATTCTGAATTCAAAAATTATTTCCATTCTGAAAAATTAAAAATATAGAAGTGGCATTAATTAATTTTAAAATTAATTCTCGTTATCAAAACAAATAGTGTGTTTTTAAGAAACAATAACTATCAAAAGATTGATAATTGTTTATGTCCAATTTCAAATTGAAATTAATTCCAATGAACAAATTTTGATTAAATTGTAAAAATATATTCTAATTACACTTTAAAACAAATTAAAAAGATAATATAACCATATAAATAAATTATATTAAAACACTGTTTTGAATTAAAATACAATATTTTTCACTATTCATTAGAAAATGAACTTTAGCAGAAAAATTCCAAAAATTTACACAAATTAAATTTTAATGTCCCTATTCTAAAAAAAGATTTCATTTGGTCAAATAGAATGTATTAAAGTGACAAAAATTAGATTTAATGAGGGTTTTCCATTAAAAGCCGGTAAATCGGCCTTTTAATGTAAAATATGCTTAAAATTAGATTCATTAACATTTTAAGCCTCTAAATTTTATTTGATAAATGTAAATACTTTTAACAAACATGTATAATCATATTGTAGTTAGTTTTATTCATTCATTCCAATACAATATCTAGGAGTCAACTACCATTTAAAATAATAATATCATATTATTAGTGTGCAACGTAAGATTTCAAAGAAACCTGTTGTTGTGTATCAGGTACGCTATCGAACATAGAAACCCATTTAAAGTAAAATTAATATTTAATTCACAAATATTAATAAATATTAAATTGTCATATTCTTCATTTATCATTGATGTTACACTTTTATGCATCATTGACCACATTTTTTTATTAGATATACTAAGCCATTAATTCTGGAATTATGGATAATATCTATAGATAAGATTTTTTATGCTTCATTTTTTAGAAGAATAAAAATTTACCCTAGTTTTATCCCACATAGAAGGTGCATCTTTTCTTTTGTTCATATTGATTAAGAACACAAATCCAAGAAGTTATATTGATGCTATGAAGTGGAGAGAGTTCATGGAAATATTGTTCAATAAATATTTCCCTTGTTTGATGTGAAAGAAAATATTGACAGAATTCATAAAATTTAATCATAAAGAAAATGAATTGGTTGTAAGATATAACATTAAATCTAAAATACTTGCTCGTCACCCCTCTATCATTACTATGGATCCTAAGGGAGTTGATGATACATTATTCATTAGAATAAAACCCCATATGTATAGGAATCTTGAAAATAATTACTACGAAATCTATGAGAAGATAGTGAAGATTTATATGATGGTTGATTTGGAATTTGGAGGGACACAATGGACACATATATCAATTGAAAAGAAGAGACCTATGGATGAAACTTTATGGAGGAACATTGATCACAAAAGTGGAGGAAAGAAATTAAAACAAACCACATGAAACAAATGTGGGAATAATCATTTTGGAAAATTATTAATTGTAAGAATAATGTTCGAAAAATTTGTAATATGATACAAACATGGAATTTATTATAATATAGATCATAATTTTCTGGTGAGGTGAATCCTCATCTTCTCAACACTAATGATAAAGGGAATATGGTTCAACACCATCTAGAAGTTCAATAATTTTAGTTGTTGATAGCTTGGTAACTATTCCATTCAAATTTCAAATCAGAATATAAATGAGTAGAATTGACATCAACATCATCATAGGCTAATGGATTGGGGTCAGACATTTTCTATCATGACTATTTAAGTAGAAGCTTATAAATATGTGGTGGAATATTCTTTCATTTTCTCTCCAAGCTAGAATGTAGTTTTTTTATTATGTTTCAACAAATTCATTTTTTCATCCATCTTTTAAATGAATATAGAATAAATTCATGAAATTATATATATAATTAGAAAACAACACTCTTGGTGGGATTACCCTAGAATCAAAACTTTATAAAAACTCTAGTATTAAAATTGGTGAGTACAATATCATTGTAAATTTAGTAGTCATTCCCATGGTAGAATTTGATATTATATTAGAAATGGAATGTATCTCATTGTATAATGATAAGATCAATTGAATAAGCACGAAAATTTCATTTGTATTGAATGGAAAACCTAAAATCATTTTTAAAGGAGAGATATCTAGACCTAAAATTTTCCTATAATAACCTCTCATTTATTTTTAATAATGGTAATTGGTGAAGAGGGACAATGAAATGAAAGTATAAAGATATAGAATGTCCCCATCATTCAGGAATACATTGACTTATTTATCGAAGAGTTATTTAATACTCCTACAAAAAGAGAGGTGGAGTTCTCCAATGAAATCATACCTTGATCCAAAATAATATCCAAGACCCCATATAGAATGTAAAATAAGGAGTTAGAGGAGTTAAAGAAACAACTTCAAGATATTTTGCAGAAGATATTCATTTGAGAAAGTGTGTCTTCTTAGGTGGAAACTCTTTTGTTTTTTGAAGAAGAAGTATTGATCAATGATATTATGCATTGATTTTAGAGAACTTGATGGGATCAAATTAAAGTACAAGTATCATCTCAAAATGATCTTTGATTTACTTGACCAGCTTCATGGGGAAAAATTCTTCTCCCAGATTGACCCCAGATCTGGGTATCATCAATTGAGGATGAAGAAAGAAAATATTCAAATGACTTACTTCTTAATAGGATATGGTCATTACGAGTTTGTAATTATTATACTTTACATGACTACTGCTATATTTATATATTTGATTCATAGAGTTTTTAATAACTACCTTGATAAATTCATTTTAGGTTTTATTGATGGTATTATGATATATTCCTATAGTCATGAGGAGAATTAGGATCATCTAAGGGTTATAATGAAAACTATGAGGAAGGTGATGATTTTTGAAAAAAACATCAATTGAAAATTAATTTTTTAATATGTTCTATTTGTGGTGAACATTATTATCAATGAAGGGATCTCAATTGACCCTACTAAGACAAAGAATATAGAAGAGTGGCCTCATTCCAAAATAGTAACTATGATTCATAGTTTCCTTGATTTAGTAGGATATTATAATTTTTTTGTCAAAAAGTTTTCATAAAATTCTAATACACTATCCAAGTTAACTATAAAAGGGGATAAGTTCATTAGGAATGAAAATTGTGAAGAATGTTTCATAAAACTGAAAAAGATATTGGTTAAAACACCTATGTTAACTCTATCCTCAGTCAAAGAATGATTTTTTATATATATTAGCACATTTATGAATGGGATTGTGTGTGTCCCATGAAATATGACACTGTTATTTCTTGTGAATATTGATAGTTAAAGACTCATGACTAGAATTATCATACCCTTGATATGGATTTAGTTTCCATTATTTTTTCTTTGAAAATATTGAGGCGTTATCTTTATGTGGAGAAATCTTTTATATACATAGACAACCAAATATTAAATTACAGTTTAATGAAAAAAGGAAATAAACATAAGATAAAATATATTGTTGTAAATTAATAAAGAATATGACTTTTAAACTCATTATCTCCCCGGAATAGAAATTAATGTTGATGGTGAACTATGTAGAAAGGACACTATTGTTCGGGAATTGATGATTACTTTAGGAGAAATTTTGATAAAGGACCTTGTAATGGAATCATATGGTAAGTGGAATCATTAACCATATCCCAAAAGATTTCTCAACCATCATTACTAGAGAAAATCATGAAATCTCAAAGAGGCGATCAATTATTACAAAAGAAGATAGAGGATGAAAAAATAGTAATTTTCCAAAATTCAATATTGATCCATGAGGTTTTCATAAAAGGATATGTGTCCCATCAATATTGGTGATAAAGAAGGAACTAATTGATGAAGTTCATAGCTATATATTCTCTATACTTTTTAGAAGCACTAAAATTTATAGGAACCTTTATGATCATTATTGGTGGGATAATATGAAAAGGAATATTTATTTCTAAAATGTAAGGTTCTTGGTGTGTTATAATGTTAAGGTGGACTGATAACATACTAAAGGGGTATTGCAACTACTACCCATACCAACATAGAAGTGGGATAATATCACTATTAACATTTTCAATAGTCTCCTAAGGAAATCCAAAGGATACAATGTCATATGGGTTATATTGGTTCAACTCACCAAGACTACCCATTTCATCACTACCCGATAATATTTCTCTCTTAACCAACTTTCCAAGGTATAAGTAAAGTGGTGAGGTTTCAAGGGGAGAAACTTTCTATCGTTATTTATCTTCATCAATGGTTTAAATCTTAAATCATTAGAATTATTCAACATAATTTGAATACTAAATTGAATTTATGTATATACTATCACTCCTAAATAGATGTCCAATGTTGAATTACTATTCTGAAACTTGAGTAAGTGTTGAGAGCATGTTCAATAGAATTTAATTTTTGATTGTATCAACACCTCTATTTAGTAGAGTTGGAAAACAACTAAAGATTCCACTCAGGTATTAAAATAAAACCATATGAATATCTATATGGGAAACAATGTAAAACTCCATCAGGATGTGATGATATTGGTGATATAAAGCTATATAGGCCCAATCTTATGCAAGAGATGCAAAAAAAGTTCATTCCATCTGACAACATATAAAGGATTCCTAGAGTCGGTAGAAGGGTTATACTGAAAACCATCAATGTGAATTGTATTTTGATTTCAGAGACAACTTTTTCTATAAAATATCTCTATAAAATAGTGTCGTATGATTTGTAGAGAAAGGGAAGCTTTTCTCTTGGTACAATGGCCCCTATGAATTCCTAGATCGCATAGGAGCATTGGCATAACAACTAACACTTCCACCGAATCTATGTAGAGTTCACGATGTATTAAATGTATATATATTTAAGAAGTACATAACTGATCACTCACATGTAATGAATTCGGAGGTGGTATAACTTAAACATCACCACTCTTATGAGGAGAAGTTGTTGGATATCATAGACCATACAGAAAAAGTTCTACGCAATAAGACTACCCACCTTGTCAATGTGTTGTGAAGGAACCATAAATATGATGAAGAGAATGTGGTAACTAGAGGAGTTAATGATACATAATTACCCTCTCATTTTCTAAACTAAGATAATGATTTGAAATTTTAGGGATGGAATTTCTTATGGGAGGATTAATTTTGCGACCCTTTAAAAATGATATTTGTTTCCTAAATAAATATTGATAAAAATTATATAATATTGTACAAAAGAAATAAATAAAACATTAAAATCTACATCATTAATAAATATCATTACATTAGACATCTATAAAACCAATTAAAAAGAAAAAAAATTATAAATGGACAATTAATATAAAAAAGAATAAAAAAATTATGAAAATAAGGATCACCCCAATCTACTAGAATCATCGCCCCCACTACAAATGTTATATAAATGAAAAAAATATTATTATACCAATAAAAATTGTTTGAAATGAAAATATGAACTCATATAGATATTATAGTGAATTTTAAGAGAAATAATGGACTGGTATTTATAGGGTATAAAGGGAAATGTGACCATTGATATTTGACCGTTATATGACCATTGGTCAACATGACCATTGGTCAACATGACCATTGGTCAAAATGAACATTGTTCAACATGACCATTGTTCAATATGACTATTAGTAAACATGTCCATTTTAATCTATACCCTATTTGATATTTTTACCATTATATTTAGTTTTTATAATTATTAGTGATAAATGATAATTTTTACATAGAGGAAATCAATGACATAAACCAGTAGATTCCTTCCATTTGAAGCCCCTTTTCCGAACAAGGGTGGGTGGTAGAATCACTAGGGTTCACCCTTGAACAAGCCATTTAGGATCTTTAACAAGTTAATCTTGAACAAAATCACATACGGGAGAAGTTTATGTTTGCATATATTACCACTGGATCGATGTTCGCTGATTTACCACATGAAACTACAAGAATCATAGACCTCACTCTTAGGGAATATATGGTTGTAATAAGGGGTTACATTTCTAGGATATAGTTACATAAATTTTATTTTAAATTTTATAAATACAATTTTTATTCCATAAATTCATCTTAAGAATAGTATCTATTAATAAAATATATGTTTAATTGAGATTTTTTGGCAAAATAATTTTTCCCCCAAATAAAATATAACTGTATTTTTCTATAAATTGTATAAAATTTTATAATAAACTCAAGTATTATAAATAATATATTTTTTAGTAAAATAGTCTTTTATAACAATTTCAAAAAAAATAAAAATGATAAAATAATTTTATAATGATCGAGGATTTTTTTTAACTGTCGAAAATTTGGAGGTTCCTTAAAAGCTTCTAGTTTTAAATAAATAAGTCTTTTTATATTTAAATGTTAAAATTATAAAATTTATATAATTATTATGAAAAATAAACATTATATTTTAGATCAACATATCAAAATTAGGTTAGGGTAAATTTATAATAATTTTCTAAAATACTTTATTTTTTGTGAATAGTAAAAAATACCATTTTGGGATTTCATTATATTTTATGACTTTATATTTATGTAATAATTATGTAAAAAATTAATTAAACACATCCCACTAAGTGAAATATGTTTTTTATAAATATTTATTACTTTAAATTATATTTATCAAATTCTAAAACTATATGTGACTTTCCAATGTCTAAAGAGGAAATTTTAATGTTTAAAATCAATACTTTGTGGAATCATTAACTTTCCATTCCAAAAAAAGTATTAAAAATGGTTTTTGGTTCCAATGGTTTAAAATAACATAAAATTTTACAAAAATGTCCAAAACCATTAGAAAAGATCACAGTTAGTCCAATAATTTTTCTTTTTCCACAACCTATATTTCTAGGACCTATATTTGGAAATTATTACACAATTCCACCAATTCTCCTATAATTACCCACCCATTTCACAATTCCCCTTCACTAAAAAACCATCCTATATGACTTTATTATTATTTATCATCCCAACGGGTCCCCTAAGGTGTCTTAAATCCCCACAGGTTCCATCCTCATGTTTTTTTAATAACTAATCAATGTTAGGGGAATCTACACTTATTTTTTCATTCAAGTACCCTTTTGTTGTGGAAGTTCTTATAATTTCAAAAATATTATAATTTATACACTATCAATTATCTTGTTATTTTAATATGATTATTTTATAAATAGGTGACCCTTGTCCCATCTCATTTTACTATTTTCTAAAACCTTTTTTAATACTCGTCCTGCTGCCGAATTCACTTATCTAAATTATATCTTTTACATGAGAAATTTTATTTTCCATTTTTATTTGAACTCCTAAAACTTTATCTTTTTAGTGGATATTGAAATATATGTAAACCATAATTTTATTAATTGGGTATTTATAGATATAAAAGTCATATTTACTTTTGTATGTTAAAAATTACAGAATGATTATGTCTTTAAGGTCTTTTGTATACTAGGATTTTGATGGGAAACTTGTTCTTTGTTATTCATAGGTTATCAATGAAATGATCTATTTTGATCCATTTAGATCACATGAAATTCATACATATAAATGATGTTCCATGATAACATTCTAATTAATTGGGAAAATAATGTAATCCATTGAGATGACGTGTTTTACGATACCATGGTGAATATCCTTAGTAATTTTCTTTAATGAAACCTCAGTGGTAAATAGTGGTGATATTATTAAGAATTTTTCATTTGAACACTATAGCCACATTTCCATGTACCAGTTCATATTATTATTAGGTCACTTGTTCTTTTTTTATTGTTATGAATTTGGTTCTTATTGATATGTCTCATTAACACATTCTTTTTCCCCTTTCTTATTACCTTACAGTGATTCTATGTCATCCCTTTCCATTTATATATGTCCATGGGATTTGAGATTCAGTAAAATTAATATAGGGTAAAACCATGAATAATTATTCCATGTTTATTCTACGATAATTTTTTATGTATTCATGTATTATACCTTATTTCAATGAAACCAAACTTTAAAAGATCCTATATATACCATGAAATGAAAAGTTATGTAAAAAGAAATGAAGGATTCCATAGCAGAAGAATTATAGACCTTTTTTCACTCATGTTGAATTTTCTTATTTGTTTAATTTAATAATATATTCTTACACTAGTTCATACATTTTTTATAATAATTTAATAATTTGTAAAATGGGATTACAACCACCATTCATCATGTATTATCTACTTAATAAAAATGAAATATGATCCTTTTAAAAAATATATTTGTTTTTGTGCATTATAATTATTATCTAATAGACCCTATTGTCCCACTGTTTCACACATTGATAATATGATTTAACTTTCATGAGAATATTTATTTTGAGTAGATGGGTTTTTGGTGATGATTGATTCACACCCCTAGTCTTAGTGGTCATAAATCAATCACATTGGGCCAATTATTAAGGATTATTAATTGGAAAAAATATATAGTTTTAAATATTCATTACCATATTTTACCCTGAGTAAAAGGTATAAAGGTAACAATCATAGGATTTAATTTATAAGAAAATTATAATTTATTTGAAAATTGGATGGACCATTAATGGGTTTTTGTTAGATATTATGCCAAAACTATATCATAATAATTAATTTATGGTACCATCATATTTAACTGAATGGTTTATGATGTCATTTTCAAACTCTAATAGGTGAGTATATCCAATGGTGAAGAATATGTACCATGACATTAAATAATAGTCTTAGTGATTAGAGTTGAATAGGGGATATTGAGATTAATTTTTCAATGTTTAATTTGTCACCATATAAATGTAAAAAATCATTGAATGGTAAAAATGTTATAACCCTTTACTATAATGACATGGTGTTGAGAGAATGTACTGATAGATTTCATATTTATTATACTGAGGCCACTACATAACCATGATTCTATCTTGGTGATTCTGGATCAAATTATGATGTTAGGGAATTTCATTTCTAATTGAGATATGATTTTGATGGAATAAATTGAATAATTTTATATGAATTACATAGTGATAATTTATGCAGTACCTTCTTCAACAAATTTATATAGGTATAAAAAAATTTAAAAATATTATATAAGGTGATTTTGAGTGTGAGTGGTATTTATTTTAAGATTGTTATGTCATATAATTATTTTACATAAGCGAAATAAAATTAGACTATACAAACATTAGAGGACATATTTTATGTTTTTTACTTTTTTTTGGAAACCATTGGTTTATCATGTTCTTTTAGTGGATTGAATTTATAATAAATTCTACGAGTCACTAATTATGAATGACTAATTTAATGTGTTTTACGTAATACCATTTTTATCAATATTTTGAAGATCTTATGTGGGACACAATTCTATAATGGAACAGAGTTTTTTTGAAAGAGAATATAGATCATGATTACTTTATCTCGATGATTATGGTGACCCTTATAGTTTCTTGTCAGAGATTTAATCTTTGTGTAAGTATTTCTAGGTTTTGGATATTGTAATTATGGGAAATAAGGAAATTTTATTCTTATATAGGTGGGTCAGTGTAACATCCCGGTTCTAGAAGCCACCCAGAGGTGCCCTGTACCCAGTTGGTCACATGGTCTCAAGCGCATTTCCCCAATCACCAGAGGCTGCCGACTAGCAGCGAGGGCCTAAGGTGTGATAGTGGGGAAACTATGCCCTCATTGGCAGAGTACACAGCGGAAGAAAAGCAAATAGACAACAACACAAACCGTAACCACCCATACAAGAGTAAAGGATAAACAGCGGAAAACTAATAGTAAACAACTAGATCACACACACATATATATAAAATGATGCATGATATATATGTCTAGAAAATATTCCAAAAAACTCACAATTATGAATACAATAATGAACCAAAGTGAAAAAGAAAATACTTAAACTCCTCAGTATCGCAAGACATAGCTTGGTCCCATGCTCTCTTGCTCCACAGTAAGTCAAGTACCTGAAGTGGAAGTACTCTTTCCCTTTTCTATACCTACAACAATATAGTCTATTTGGGCCCAAAAGCATGGCCCAAACAGGGTGTGAGACAAGGTCCTAGTAGGAAACCACCCAAAGATCTGTGCCTAACATTCGATGAATACATGGAAAGTAATAGTACAGAAAGTAGTAAACAAGAAAACCACACAGCAGCTACAATCCACAGTGTCTAGCATATAAAGTACACAAGTAATAGCTAATAAACTATTAGAACAACAGGTAACCCCCTTGGTAGTTCTCACAACCTAACACTTATGGTTTAAACTACAAGTACTAGAAACCCTCTAGGAGGCACACATAGTCTAACCCCTCTGGCTCAACTGAAGAGTAGACTCTCTGAGGAAGCACTCATCGTCAATTCCCCCTATAGTCTCATATCGTACTAAAGGCTCTCTAGGGAAGTAATCAACATCTAATTCCCCCTATGGCCCGTGTCGAGGAACTAAAGACTCTCTAAAGAAGCACTCATCATCAATTCTCCCTTTGGTCTCACATCGAATTAATAAGACACCTTCGAGAATCCAGTACGTTCATTCTCTATGTGGTTCACTACAATAGGTTCTCACATCCTTGTATAAAACAAACATGCATTGCACGCGTATCACCCCAAGTAATCCTCAAGAACTTCTTGGCTATCATTCTAAGGTACAACATCATAACAGTAAAACAGTTCCACTATCCTACAACTAGGCATGGATACTTGCAAAATGCCTATCAGGAAAAACATGCATGGAAAAACATCCAGAGCACAGTAAAAATTACCCTATTCACAAGCATTGACCTCTACTCAAGAAATCAAGCAAAGTAGGAAAACAACAGGGAAAATTCAGGAAACACACAATACCCCATTCAAGGGGATTGGTGGAATTGCACAAAATATTCAAAGACTTCCTACAAAAAGGCACAAACCACCTACCTGGATCATAGGAGATCGATATACTTTAAACACAAGTATTATTCTCTTTAGAATGGCGTAGATCTACAAAAACGCACAAAACGTTCAACCCACAATATCTTCAGAAAGATAAAGAATTGGAAAAAAAAGATCTAGGAGAAGGAAGGGATTACCGTAGCGATTCCAACACAATCGACAGCAGTCGATTCGAAGAACAGATGGTGAGTCGAGGGCTCGGAGAAGTTCCACAGTCGTACGAGTTCTCTCGGATGAAGAAACTGAAGAAGAAGTGAGTTCTGTCTATCAGGCATGACCCTAGTCCGTTTAATGAAAAAAATAATGTACACAGCGTGTAATTCTAGGGTACATGGCGTGTACTTGGCCTTTCTGTACTCCACTTTAAGCAGCCTCCACATCCCCCCTACACACCGTATGTGTGGCCCGGACACGGCCAACACACGGCCTGACGTTGTAACAAAGTACATGGCGTGTACTTAGAAAATTTTCAGACTTTTCTATTTTTCTCAAAAATGACCAGAAAAGGAAAAACATACCTGAAATGAATATCTGGGTTCTTACAAACTTTCCCCCTTAAAGTAATTCGTCCCCTAATTTCCCTAGTGAGTCGTAGAAGAAGAAACCCCGAACAGCTCTAGCCATTGTGATTGTAAATCAGCCTCCCTCCCCCATGTCTCGTCCTGTACTGGCCCATGCTGCCATAACACCCATACTAGAGGAACATACTGGCCATGGAGAACCTTTATACTGCGATCGATAATCCAGATTGGATGCTCCTCAAATGACGCATCCAATTCAAGATCAACTTCCTCGGGTTGAAAGACATGAGATGGGTCTGAAATGTTACGTCGGAGCTAAGAAACATGGAAGACATTGTGCATGGCCCGGTACGTCTGAGGTAACTACAACCAATAGGCAACTGACCTGAATCTCTCCAATACCTGAAACAGCCCGACGTACCACAATGAAAGCTTAAACTCTCTCTGAATCCTCTTATATCCCTACCTTGGTGCGACACGCAAGAAAACCTAATCCCTGACCTCAAACTCTAGAGGTCATCTCCACTGATCAGCATAAGACTTATGTCGAGACTGTGCTGTAGCCATCCTTTTCCAAATTAACTCTATCTGCTCTAAGGTCTGTTGAACAAGACAAGGTCCCAGTAAATCTGCCTCTCCTACCTCCAGCCAGCATAAAGGTGATCAGCATGGTCTACCATACAAAGCCTCGTAAGGTTCCATCTGAATAGTCTCCTGAAAACTATTGTTATAGGTGAACCCCACAAGAGGTATATGCTTCTCCCAAGAATCCCCAAAGTCTAGAATGCAATCTCGGAGCATATCCTCAAGCACCTAGATTATACGCTTGGACTGGCCATCTATCTAGGGATAGTATGCTATACTCAAAAGTACATGTGTACCAAAATCCCTCTGAAGCCCCTGCTAGAACCGAGAAGTAAAGCGTGCATCCCTATCTGAAATAATGGAGTTTGGAACTCCGTATAGACGTACAATCTCTCAGATGTATAGTCATTCCAGATCATCAACACGGAAGGTCTTCTTAATTAGTAAGAAGTGAGAAACCTTCGTAAGCCTGTCGACGAAAACCCAAACATCATCATTCCCTCGAGGCGACCTTAGCAATCCAGTCATGAAGACCATCGTGACATCATTCCACTTCCACTCTGGAATGGGTGACTGCTGTAAAAGGTCTGCTGGTCACTGATGCTCCACCTTCACATGCTGACAAGTAGAACACCTCAAGATGAAACCATCAACATCTCTATTCATACCTGGCCACCAGTACTGGCGGTGAAGATCCTGATACATCTTGGTGACGCAAGGATGAACTTCCCAAACTGAGGAATGAAAATCTTGCATCAGCTTCTCACAAATGTCTGCTGAAACCCATATGCATCCCTAGAAACACAAGATCTCATCCTCGCCCACTGTCTATCCAGGAAGAGGGTCCTCTCCTGACACACTCTCCCACAGGACTAATGTAACGCCCCGACCCCAGTTACCCAGAGTCGGTGCATTGTTACATAACATTGGCATGATCACAAGAAAGATCAAGTCTCGAAAGACCGATTAGTTTAGTAGCCTTGGAATAACTAGATACATTAATAAAGTTTACATTACATCATAAACTGAAAACAACAACAACATAGTCTCCATAATCCACACTCATACTATCCCTGCATGTCATTATTAATTTACTTCTTCACAATCCTGGTAAAAATAAAACATTGAAAGGGGTGAGATTAGATGCTCAATAAGGATAACATTATAGCAGAATCTTTCATAGATAAGCATAAACACTTAAGTCAATTTATAATTAAAACAAAAGCCTTTTAAACTTGAACTTCCGCATAATATGTCAAAGATAAAATGAAATAATGCCATATACTTATTCATATGGATATTCTACTAGTCCAATAATAACATGCAATATCAATAACCACTTTCATAATGATGGAATGCATAATTCCAGAATATCATAACCACATATCCAAGGCCTCGTGCCAAGACTAAAAATAAGATTTTTCCAAGGGTTTGTGCCAAGACACCAGTTTGTCTCATGAGACCTACCGATGCATCGAGGAGCTATAGCAGGCTCCACCCATCACTTATTAAGTACAATTCATTCATCGTATGAATAGGTTTAAACATAACATAGATTCGTATTAAAACGAGCATACGAAATTTCAATACTTTAACCACAAACCATGAATGGTATAAAAATAGCACATCCACAGTCAAACATAACTCATTCGATACAATATGGAAGATTGTATTGTATCACATTATCCTCAATCAAGAATAATTAAGGATGTTGACATATATGAAAATAATTATCAAAACTATTTGAGAGAAATATCCCCCTTTTTCTTGAAATCATTTAAAAGTCGCACTATTTTTCAAGAAGCCATTTAAAAATAGATTTTTGAATCAAAGTGTCCCATACCACTTTGAAACTTTTTAAAAGGAGTTTTAATTTTAAAACATTAATGTCCATATAAATAAATACTTAAAACCATTTTTAATACATGGACATTAATGAGAATGATTTAGATGAATAAGTCTTTAAAACATTTAAAAATGGTATTTTAGTTAGAGATTCTAACCAAAAGAGAGACACATGAATACAAATAATTGAGGTAATCAAAACTTTGTAATATCATGAGAATAAAGAGATTCATGATATACTATGTCAAAGTACATTACATACACCACATAAAAGTGATTTGGTGTATAACAACAAAGAAGTCTCAATGGAATTTAAGTTGAGATGAAATCTCTCATAAAGGTCGTATCCTTAGGTTAAGGATAAATCAGCGAAATAGTTATGTGTGAAAAATATAAATACAATAAATATGATTGGATATTAAGTGTAAAACAATCAAAGTATATTCACACATAATCTTGTAAAAACAACACCAATGAATTGGATGTTTAACTCAACAAATGGAGAATGAGTTAAAATTACTCTTATCATATTCATATCGATGACTTAAGAAATTATCAATGGAGTGATTATGTGTATCAAAAGTATATCCACAGAAAAGGGGAGTGGAAATTATGACATAAGCAAATTAATAGTTATTCCACACATAATCTCGGAGTAAAATAATCAATGAAGTTTGCATAAAGCCGAATAAATGGAAATTGAAATTTCGAATTCCCTTATCGATTAGGTAACATACGAAACATACACCCATGAAAGAAGGATCATACCATGATGATGTAAATACCAATAAATTAAAGTATATTACACAATGAATACAATCATGGTCAGTACACATACACCACATGCAATAATTAAGTGGTGAACAATGGAATTCTCACGAAATTAAGAGTGAGTTAAGAAACCCCTTACATTGTACTTTTTCCTTGGTCAACGGTAGGTTAAACTCCTTTATAATGGTGAAATAATTATTATTAAATTATAAAATAATCATTTACATTAATATGATATCTTATATGATCTTTTAACATTTATTTGTTAATAATATCATATAATTATCATCATTTCAGGTGTTAACGGGTTCATTTTACATTATATTCTTTGTTATGTGAGCCATATTGTTTATTAATGTGATGTAAATTATTCATATACTTGATGATATCATGTCCTTAAGCATTATTTTTAATCATAAAATGAGAATTATACTTGAATAGATATGATGGAGAATGAAGCTCATCACGTTCGTGGAGACGGTTGTCTGTACGTACGCACGAGCGACAATATCATTTTTTTGATATTAAAATAATATATAATTGGATGGAATATAATATATAAAGAATAATTATAATGTTATATTTATTATTTACATGAATTAAACATCATTATTATACCCATCCAAATAATAATTTATTGAATAACAATTACACCACAACGTGGAGACGGTAAGCCGTACGTACGCACGTATGGTGACATGTTATTCAAACGGTGGATAGAATACTGAATATGGTTGTACCATATTTATAATAATATTACAGTATATATGAGATACTGGATTCATTATTTTAGAATATAAATAACAAAGAAAGAAGAAGTGGAAGAAGAAAGGAACTTGAAAAGGGGTGGTGAAAACATTACCTCTTCTTCGGGTTCTTCATTTTGATTTAATCAAAAGGGATCCTTTAGTTGGATTTCAGATCAAACTAAGGCCTCTAGGTTGTTTTGAGGGAAGTTAAAAGAGTATTTGGGCAGGTTTTGTCCGAACCAAAAGGCTTTTAAGGTGTAAAGAAATGAGAAGGAGGAGTGCCCTTTTATAAGAGGGGTGAGGGGCACCTTTGGAAAAGCTAGAAATATTAATTTATAATAAATTCTTATTCTGTTTCCAATGGCTCCAAAGTTGATTATTTAAAGTTTAAGGTGTGGATAGGTCTAAATACATTCAATCAATAGAATTTAGACAGGTATGTGTCATTATATTAACCTTATCGTTTAGTTTTAACTCTTAGTTAATTAGTTTGACATTTACCATGTCACTTTGTATTTTTATATTATATAGTTAATAAACATACTATATACATCCAAGAGACCCACAAGTGGTCCATTAATGATACACCTATCATGATATAAGTCTATTGGACGAACCTCAGATTTTTAAGAATTTAATATCAATTAAAAATATAATATTTGTTTTAGAAACTCTTTTATGTCAATTTTGACAGTATTCAAAAATTTATATTTGTAAAAATCATAACAGAGTGATTACTTAGAAAAAAGCTAATTAAATCAATCCTAACATTCCATATTAACCATAAAATTTGTTTAATTCATAAAAGGTATCAAATTATATTTATTAGGGTATTTATAATATCAATGTTTCTAATTTTTCACTATTATGGTAATTACTACATCACCATTGTGTCATAAATAAATTAACTTATTTGATGTCTAAAAATTATAAATAAAATATAATTATTTATGAAATATTTTTATCTTTCTAATGAATATTTATAGTCTAAAATAAAACAAATATAACCCTATGTAACAATTTTTTTTCTAAAAGATATATGCTTGTGTCATTTTTGTATTAATTTTAACTTAATTAAAATAAAGTGTCCCTATCACTTACAAGTGGATCCATGGGTTACAAAATCGACCCAAAGATGCCCATGATCGACCATGTATCAACCAATAGGGTTAAGACAACTTTTAGGGTAATTTAGTATTATTATAATATTATTTGTAACCATTGTTTACCGGATTTACCCTTTAGCCATGGTAAATAAAATATTTACCGAAGTAATTATCCAAAATGTCTAAAAATAAAAGTTACCTATTTACATAATTTGAACATCCTGATTCCAAATATGGAATCCATTTTTCCAAATTTAAAACACATAAGTGGTAGAAATTAATTTAAAATTAATTCCCGTTGTTAAAAAAAGCGTGTTTTTAAGAGATAATAACTATCAAAAGATTGTCACTTGTTTATGTCTGGTTTAAATGTGAAATTATGTTCAATTACCCAAATTGTATTACATGGTAAAAATATATTTTAAATATAATTTAAAACCACTCAAATTAATAATTTATCACTATTAATTATTTCGATTAAAAAAGTTGTTTTTAATTAAAATTTAGTAATTTTTTACTATTCATCAAAATATAAAAGTTATCTGAAAATTAAAAAAATTTCACCCTAGGATAATTTCGTTATTCAGAATCCAAAAATGAAGTCTATTTTACCAAATTCAAAAGATAAAAGTTTCATTTATTAATTTAAAATTGATTCCTGCTTTCGAAACCAAAAGGCGTATTTTTAAGAAATAATAAATATCAAAAGTTTGACACTTGTTTATGTCCAATTTCAAGGTAAAATTACTTAAAATGACCATAATTGGATTAAATAGTAAAAATATATTCTATTTATACTTCCAGACCATTAAAATGTATAACTTAACAATATAAATTATTTTGATTAAAAAAGTTGTTTTCAGTTAAAATATAGTATTTTTCACTATTCACCCAAATATGAAAGTTATCAGAAAGACATGAAAACATTATTGATACTAAATTCTTTTGTCTCGATTCTAAAGAAGAATTTCATTTTGTCAAATTGAATATATAAATGTTTCAAATATTGGTTTTAAAAAGGCTTCGCCATTAAATGGCGGTAAAATTTCATTTTTAAAAAAATACTTCTTTTATCTGAAAAAATGAATTTGTTCATAAATCATGTCATAGAAACTCATAATATGGATTAAAATTATAAGGATAATATAATATTAAAAATTTAGTTAATACTATTCATAACCTCTTTTGAACGGCTAGTTTGGTAAGTCGTGGTGTACTTGAAATGAGTGTTGCGTACAACACATGCTATTGTATTATTCAAAAGAAGTGTACCGTGGAAGATTGGGGTGTTACATTCACCCCTCCTTCAATAAACTGCATCCTCACAATTTGAAAAATTGGGCTTGAGAATATAATTAAAAGTCCCACATCAGAAAAAGAGTCAATAAAAATATTACTTTAAAAGAAAGAAAGAGAGGTATAAAGGTCACCCAAGATAACCCATACTAGAATTCCAGGTAGGAAAACATGGATATGGATGATAAACAAAGTGTCAAGTTCTGATGGAGAGGGATAGAAATCATGATTAGGAGAAAGTTAACAATAAGAAAACAACAAACTTGTGTTGGGACAAACGATCATTAATCTCCTAGTAGGAAAAGTAAACGAACAACATTTTTTGTTTTAAGTTACATTACATAAGGATGAGGAATTCATTTATGATATTGATTAAGAATATTAAGATATATACTTAATTTTTAACTAGAGTTTCATTCTTTAATAAATTTCCACCACTAACTCATTTTTTTTAAACGATGAGTATTCAAGAAGATTTGGTCACACCGGAAGAGCTAGAATAAACTTCTATAGAATCACATGATCCATGCAGGATAAACTATATATTTACATTGTCTTTAGAGATTAATCAAAACCAAAATGGTTTGTACAAGATCTAATGATCCCCAAAAGGATATTCCTTGATAGAAATAAACACTAATCTTAATTTCTAAAATTAATCCAACAATACCCCAAAGTTAAATAAATACCATTCAATAATTAATTGTCCTTTAAATCCTTCAATATAATCCAAAATAATATTAAAAGTCAAAACTTATAGGAATGTAGTATTCTACGTTAAATTGTATCTCTAAATGACATCAAATACTCTTAAAGTCGCACACTTAAAAGTAATTAACCTAATCATTTCCATAAACAACCCAAATAACTATAAATCCATAATAAAAACATAGATAAAAATCCACCATTACTTCTCAAATGAAATCCCATACTATTCTATTTTCCTTGGGCATATAGTGGTCACAACAAAGCGAATAACTTCCAAAATAACATCTATCACTTAATCACCAAATAATTTTCCTATACCAAGGTTATTTATTTAATAAGACATAAAAACCCAAATCAACTTATTATTGATCAATATTTAACTAAAAATAATTAGTCACACTATCCAGGGACTTCACGTAGTACAATGGTAGGTGATAAATCACATTCGCACTTTGGTTGTGGGATCGATTCTCACAGCTTTGTCCGATGCAACTGGTTATCACACGGTCTACGTGTTGTCCTTTTTCAAAAACTATATTTTATAATATTACCAAAATGAGATAAATTCCTCAAAATACCATAACATATTTTAACCACAAATGTTGTATCATACCTTGCATTTTCATCCCAAATTATAATAACTTATAATTCTCTCAAACCCCAATGATCATATAAAACCAAATGGCTATTTATACCTATATACACAAGAGAAGAGATAATTCTTCCTCAAATATCATTCTCACATGGAAAACTGCGGGGTTACAAATACAAGAGAAAATTACTCCAAAGTAAACCCATCAACAAGGAGCACTAATACTTTTTAAACATTTTTCCAACCATTTATTTCCACATAGCTTCTTCTTTGACTAAGAAAATATCCTATAGAATAGGTCATTCACTCATGTAATGGTCAGGTCCACTACATTTACGGCAAATGACTGTAAATGGACTCTTGGGACCATTTTTATCTTCTTCCATAGTACTCTTCATTTTTCTTCGGCAATTATTCACTTTATGTCCTTCTTTCCCACATGTAAATCATTTCTTTGTCCCATTGAGACACTTTCCTGGGTGTCTCCTTACACATTTCCTGTATTATGGAAATTTAATATTCCTTTCTCCATGGTCTCCACTGCTGGAGCTCTTATCATTCATCACCTTTCTCTTCCTTGTTGAGTCCGGGAGTTGGTTAATATATATGTTGTTGATCATATTTTTGGAAAACTGATTTGGCCTAAAGACGATATCTTTTACGCCTATCAACATTCCATTTTGTTTCTCATTTACACCACCGTTCCCACCTTGTACATCATTATCAAAGTCACTATGACTTCCTTGGAATCTAGCCATTGACTAAAACCAGAAAGCATTGTGTGAGTAACAGTAGTCATAAAATCATTTAGAGATTAACATGTCACCATATTCTCAATTTGAAACACATTAGGATTAACCAAGGTCATTTACTCTCATATTATATATATAATACTTCAAATCAGTTTGTAAAGAAAATGTAAATTATCCTAAGAATATCCCCCGGGTGTGTCGTAACCTAGAGTGCTGCAAGGCCCATTGTTGTGCACCAGTTCCTGTTCGAGTCTATCTCAAAGCGGTGTTTTCGGGATTTACCCCTCGGTACATCTGTGCCAGAGCCGCCTCTACCTGCTCGTATCCAGACAGGGATGTATTGCTTGGAAAACTCACAGAATCTCTAGAATACCAAAATTCTAGGAAGTTATTATATACTAATCCTCAAAGTTCATCTTAGGTCTTTGTGCTCTAATCAGAGTTTATCTAAATCTAGCTCCAGAGGTTTGTACTAAACTTCCTGTGATACCAACTGTAACGCCCCGACCATAGTTACCCAGAGTCAGTGCATTATTACATAACATTGGCATGATCACAAGAAAGATCAATTCTCAAAAGACCGATTAGTTTAGTAGCCTTTGAAAAACTAGATACATTAATAAAGTTTACATTACATCATAAACTGAAAACAACAACAACATAGTCTCCATAGTCCACACTTATACTATCCCTACATGTCATTCATAATTTACTTCTTCACAATCCCGGTAAAAATAAAACATTGAAAGGGGTGAGCTCAGATGCTCAGTAAGGATAACATTATAGGAGAAGCATTCATAGATAAGCATAAACACTTAAGGAAATTTATAATTAAAACAAAAGCCGTTTAAACTTGAACTTCATCATAATATGGAAAAGATAAAATGAAATAATGCCATTTACTTATTCACATGGATATTCGACTAGTCGAATAATCACATGTAATATCAATAACCACTTTCATAATTATGGAATGCATAATTCCAGACTATCATAACCACATAGCCAAGGCCTCGTGCCCAGACTACAAATAAGATTTTTCCAAGGCCTTGTGCCAAGACACTAGTTTGTCTCATGAGTCCTACTGATGCATCGAGGAGCTATAGTGGGCTCCACCCATCACTTATTAAGTCCAATGCATTCCTCATATGAATAGGTTTAAACATAACATAAACGTTCATATTAAAACTAGCATACGAAATGTCAATACATTAACCACAAACCATGAATGGTATAAAAATAGCACATCCAGAGTGAAACATAACTCATTCAATACAATATGGAATATTGTATTGTATCACATTATCCTCAATCAAGAATAATTAAGGATGTTTACATAGATAAAAATAATTATCAAAACTATTTGAGAGAAATATCCCCCTTTTTCTTGAAATCATTTATAAGTCACACTATTTGTCAAGAAGCCATTTAAAAATAGATTTTTGAATCAAAGTGTCCCATACCGCTTTGAAACTTTTTAAAAGGAGTTTTAATTTTAAAACTTTAATTTCCATATAAATAAATCCTTAAAACCATTTTTAAAACATGGTCATTAATGAGAAAGATTTAGATGAATAAGTCTTTAAAACATTTAAAAATGGTATTTTAGTTAGAGATTATAACCAAAAGAGAGACACTTGAATACAAATAATTGAGGTAATCAAAACTTTGTAACATCATGAGAATAAAGGTATTCATGATATGCTATTTCAAAGTACATTATATACGCCACATAAAAGTGATTTGGTGTATAACAACAAAGAAGTCTCAATGGAATTTAAGTTGAGATGAAATCTCTCATAAAGGATGTATCCTTAGGTTAAGGATAAATCAACGACATAGTTATGTGTGAAAAATATGAATACACTAAATATGATTGGATATTCAGTGTAAAACAATCAAAGTATATTCATACATAATCTTGTAAAAACAACACCAATGAATTGGATGTTTAACTCAACAAATGGAGAATGAGTTAAAATTACTCTTATCAAATTCATATCGATGACTTGAGAAATTATCAATGGATTGATTATCTGTATCAAAATTATATCCACAAAAAAGGGGAGTGGAAATTATGACATAAGAAAATGAATAGTTATTCCACACATAATCTCGGAGTAAAATAATCAATGAAGTTTGTGTAAAGCCAAATAAATGGGAATTGAAATTTCGAATTCCCTTATCGATTAGGTAACATAGGAAACATACACCCACGAAAGAATGATCATACCATGATGCTGTAAATACCCATAAATTAAAGTATATTACACAATGAATACAATTATGGGCAGTACACATACAACACATGCAATAATTAAGTGGTGAACAATGGAATTGTCATGAAATTAATAGTGAGTTAAGAAACCCCTTACTTTGTACTTTTTCCTTGGTCGACGGTAGGTTAACCTCCTATATAATGGTTAAATAATTGTTATTGAATTCTAAAATAATCATTTACATTAATATGATATCATATATGATCTTTTAACATTGATTTGTTAATAATATTTTAGAATTATCGTAATTTCGGGTGTTAACGGGTTCATTTTACTTTATATTCTTTGTTATGTGAGCCATATTTGTTATTAATGGGATTTATATTATTGATATCCATGATTATATCAATTCCTTAAACATTTTTTTAATCATCAAATGAGAATTATACTTGAATAGATACGATGGAGAATGAATCTCATCACGTTTGTGGAGACGGTTGTCTGTACGTACGCACGAGCGACAATATCATTCTTTTGATATTAAAGTAATATATAATTGGATGGTATATCATATATACAGAATAATTATCATGTTATATTTATTATTTACATGAATTAAACATAATTATTATACCCATTCAAATAATAATTTATTGAATAACAATTACACCACGACGTGGAGACGGTAAGCCGTACACACACACGTATGGTGACATGTTATTCAAAGGGTGGATAAAATACTGAATATGGTTGTACCATATTTATAATAATATTAAAGTATATATGAGATACTGGATTAATTATTTTAGAATATAAATAACAAATAAAGAATAAGTGGAAGAAGAAAGGAACATGAAAAGGGGTGGTGAAAACATTACCTCTTCTTCGGTTCTTCCTTTTGATTTGATCAAAAGGGATCCTTAGGTTGGCTTTCTGATCAAACTAAGGCCTCTAGGTTGTTTTGAGGGAAGTTGAGAGAGTATTTGGGTAGGGTTTGGCCGAACCAAAAGGCTTTGAAGGTGTGAATAACTGAGAAGGATGAGTACCCTTTTATAAGAGGGGTGAGGGGCACCTTTGGAAAAGCTAGAAATATTAATTTATAATAAATTATTATTCGGTTTCCAATGGCTAAAAAGTTTATTATTTAAACTTTAAGGTGGTGATAGGTCTAAATCCATTCAACCAATACAATTTAGATAGGTTGGTGTCATTATATTATCCTTATCGTTTAGTTTTAACTCTTAGTTAATTAGTTTGACATTTACCATCTCACTTTGTATTTTTATATTATATAGTTAATCAACATACTATATACATCCAAGCGACCCAAAAGTGTTCCATTAATGATAAAAATATCATTATATAAGTCTCTTGGCCAAACCTCATATTTTTAGGAATTTAATATCAATTAATAATATAATATTTGTTTTAAAAACTCTTTTATGTCAATTTTGACACTATTCAAAAATTGATTTTTGTAAAAATCATAACAGAATGATTAATTCAAAAAAAGTTAATTAAATCAATCCTAACATGTCATATTAACCTAGATAATTTTTTTAAGTCATAAAAAGTCTCAAATTATATTTATTTGGGAATTTATAATATCAATTATTCAAATTTTTCACTATTATGGTAATTACTGCATCACCATTGTGTCATTAATAAATTAACTTATTTAATGTCTAAAAATTATAAATAAAATATCATTATGTAGGAAATATTTTTATCTTTCTAATTAATATTTAATTTCTAAAATAAAATATATATAATCCTATGTAAAAATTGTTTTTCTAAAAGATATATGCTTGTGTCATTTTTGTATTCATTTTAACTTAATTAAAATAAAGTGTCCTATCACTTACAAGTGGATCCATGGGGTCCCAAAATCGACCGAATGATTCCCATGATCTACCATGTATCAACCAATAGGGTTAAGACACGTTTTAGGGTAATTTAGTATTATTATAATATTATTTTTTAACCCTTGTTTACCGGATTTACCCTTTAACCATGGTAAATAAAATATTTACCGAAGTAATTATCCAAAATGTCTAAAAATAAAAGTTACCTATTTACACAATTTGAACATCCTGATTACAAATATGGAATCCATTTTTTCAAATTAAAAACACAGAAGTGGCAGAAATTAATTTAAAATTAATTCCTGTTGTTAAAACAAAAAGCGTGTTTTTAAGAAAAAATAACTATCAAAAGATTGGCACTTGTTTATGTCTGTTTTAAATGTGAAATTATGTTCAATGACCCAAATTGTATTACATGGTAAAAAATTTATTTTAAATATAATTTAAGACCACTTAAATTCATAATTTATCACTATTAATTATTTCGATTAAAAAATTTGTTTTTAACTAAAATTTAGTAATTTTTTATTATTCGTCAAAATATAAAAGTTATCCGAAAAGTCCCAAAATTTCACCCTAGGCTAATTTCGTTATTCTGAATCCCAAAATGAAGTCTATTTTACCAAATTCAAAACATAAAAGTTTCATTTATTAATTTAAAATTGATTCATACTTTCGAAACCAAAAGGGGTATTTTTAAGAAATAATAACTATCAAAAGTTTGACACTTGTTTATGTCCAATTTCAAGGTGAAATTACTTAAAATGACCATAATTGGATTAAATAGTAAAAATATAATTTATTTATACTTCCAAACCATTAAAATTTATAATTTAACAATATAAATTATTATGATTAAAAAAGTTGTTTTCAGTTAAAATACAGTATTTTTCACTATTCACCCAAATATTAAAGTTATCAGAAAGACACCAAAACATTATTGATACTAAATTATTATGTCCCGATTATAAATAAGAATTTCATTTTTTAAAATTGAATATATAAATGTTTCAAATATTTCTTTTAAAAAGGCTTCGCCATTAAAAGGCTGTAAAATTTCATTTTTTGAAAAATACTTTTTTTATCTGAAAAAATGAATTTGTTCATAAATCATGTCATAGAAACTCACAATATGGATTAAAATTATAAGGATAATCTAATATTTAAAATTTAGTTAATACTATTCACATCCTCTTTTGAACGGCTAGTTTGCTAAGTCGTGGTGTACTTGGACACAGTGTTGCGTACAACACACGCTATTGTATTATTCAAAGAAAAGAGTACCGTGGAAGATTGGGGTGTTACAACTAAGCCTTCTGAGTCTGATAGTTTCCTCATTCGTACCCGATCAAGAAGTATAGAGGTAACAGCTATAGAGGATAGGTAAGTCTGCCACTGTCTATCATGCACCTCTAGATGCATATTAGAGAACAGAGCCATAATTTTCCACTCACTACTGGCCTCCTGAACTACCTGAATCTGAGTTCTCCTGCTCAACACATCTGCCACTGCGTTGCCCCATCCCGGTGTATAGGCAAGCTCGAAATCAAAAGACTAAAGATACTCGACCCACCTACGCTATCTCAGATTCAGATCACGCTGAGTGAAGATGTACTTGAGACTCTTGTGGTCGGTGAAAACCACAAAGTGCTCTCCCAGAAGGTAATGTCTCCAATAGCTCAAGGCATGAATAACAGCTGCCAACTCCAGATCGTGCGTCAGGTAGTTCCTCTCATGTGGCCTCAACTGTTGTGACCTGTACGCAATCACTCTATCTCCCTGCAACATCACAGTGCCCATCCCAATACCTGAAGCATCACAATAAATAGTATATCTCTTTTCTAGATCTGGAAAGACTAGTATCGGTTCTGACATCAACCTTCCCTTCAGCTCCTGAAAGGCTGACTCACAAGAATCTGACCATAAATACTTCGCCCCCATTTTGGTCAGACCTTTGAATGGTGCTGCTAGGCATGAAAAGTTTTGAATGAAAAGTCTGTAGTATCCAGCCAGCCCTAGGAAACTCTATACCTCAAAAACATTCTTCGGCTGCTCCGAAGAAACTATTGCTCTCACTTTATCGGGGTCCACAGATACTCCTGCCTATGAGATGACATGGCCCAAGAAGTGAATCTGATCCATCCAAAAGTGGCACATTGAGAGTTTAGCATAAAGTTAATGCTCTCTCAGTTTACTTAGAACGATCTTAAGATGGGTAGCATGGCCTTGTTGAGTTTGAGAGTACACCAAGATATCATCTACGAAGACCTCGATGAAGGAATCCAAGTAAGGATGGAACACTCGGTTCATCAGTGCCATGAAAACTGTTGGCGCATTCGTGAGACCGAACAACATAACCATATATTCATAGAGACCATACCTGCTCCTGAAGGCGGCCAGAGGTATATCCGATGGTCTAACATGAAAATGATGATAATCGGACCTCAAATATATCTTCGTGAACACCGGGCTCTTCAAAGCTGATCGAAAAGATCATCAATATTCGACAAGGGATATCGGTTCTTGACCGTCAACTGGTTCAGCTTCTGATAATCCACACAGAGCCTGAGGGTACCATTTTCCATCTTCACAAACAAGACAGGTGAACCCCAAAGAGAAGTACTGGGTCAGATGAAATCCTTTGCCTACAACTCCTCCAACTGCTTCTTGAGCTCCTGAAACTCAAGTGTAGCCATCCTATAGGGAGGAATGGACACCGGTTCCGCTACTAGCATGAGCTCAATAGAGAATTCTACCTCACTCTCTAGAGGAAAACCTAATAAATCCTTTGGAAGGACATCTATGAAAAGATCCACCACTAGAGGAAAGTCCAACTGTGAAGTCCCCTAATCATCTAGATAAATACTAGCAATCTGGGTTGTAACCCTTCTGAGCCGATGATGCTCGAGTCCTGCTCGACTCGCCCAAACATCCCATTCGCCTCTATGAAGAAAATATTTACCCTCTGGTGAAATGAAACTCATCCGACGGTGATAACAGTCGACGACTGCCTGGAAGGGAACCAACCAGTCTATTCTGAGAATGACATCATAACCTTTCATCTCTAGGACATGGAGATCCCATAATAAACGATACCTTACAACCTCAAGAGGGAACTCTCTGCACTGACGTACACTAGATTTCCTCTTCCTCAAAGGTGTGTCTAGTGTCAAAAAGTCGGCAGAAGAAAAGATACAGAGCCCAAGGCTCTCCACAAAAGCAACAGAGATAAAGCTTTTCCTATCACCAGTATAAAAAGCGTTGAAGATAAAACTGAGGCTACTAGAATCGTACCTTGAACTGTAGAAGGTCCAGGATCCTACTCCGGATGGGTCTGATCCACCACAAAAGTCTGGCCTACCTCGCAACCCTATGACCCTGCCTGAACACTCTGAGCTGATCCTCCCTGCTAACGCTGAAAGTCCGGTGATTGACCACCACAACCTCGACCTCCACCTCGGCCCAAATGGCTAGAAGAACTCCAGTTCTCAGACTTGTGAGAAACTGGTGGTTCAGCTCCTGAATGAGGTGTCATGGAAGAACCCTCATCACCAACTACTGGTGAGAAAACCTTGCAAAAATGCTGTAGGTAACCCATCTTTCCTTAAGATCAGCATTCCAATGGGACTCTCTAGAACTGTGGCCTTGTGTTACCTACCATTCCACACTGGTAGCATACTACCTGTCTACCTAAATATGTATCTTGCCTCCTCAGATCACCATGCATAAACTCCCTACAACCCTTCCTGCTTTCAACTAGAGGAGTAATAGATTTGGAAGCAGAACCACCCTGGCTCGCAGCTCCAGAGTCTCTCAGATTGCGCTTTGAAATCAGGTACTAGTTGATGATGGAAGTGATAGAAGTCAACATGAAGATATTCACCTTTGAGCAGATCTCCCGCCTAAGACCATCCTCAAACTTCCTTGTTAAGAACATACCATCTCCACCCTGGAGGGGTATGAAATGATGAAACTTGGTGAAACGAGAGGAATACTCTATAACTAAAATAGTACCATGCTCTAGTCTCAGGAACTCCTGGGCTCGATTGGCCCTCAGGGTCTCTGGGTAAAAGTAGTTGTAAAACACACATTGGAACTCCACCCAAGCCAGAACCTGCTGATGACCCGCCTGGGAGATCATGTCCCATCACCTCTTGGTAGAGTCTCATAGAATATAGGTAGAGAGCTTGACCCGCCTCTCTAGAGGCATTTACAGATGCTCAAAGACAGTTAGCATGGCTTCCATCCATGACTCTGCAGCCTGTGGTCCTCCTACCCCCGAGAAAGTAGGAGGGTGCTGCTGCTGGAAAACCCGCATCAAGTCTGCCATAGTCGTGGAAGGATTCAGTGCACCCTGAATGGTCTTCATCATCCTCATGAAGTCTTCCCTAAACTACACATCAGCGCCTGCAACTGGTACGGCAGTCAGTGCCAAGGGTGGCATGACTAGAGGATCAGCAGGAAGCCCCTGATCAGCTATATCTGGCGTCTGATCACTATCCTGCAACTAACGTACAATCACAGGAAATCTTGGAGGCATAGCTCTGATAGATCAAAACCATAACTTAGATTTGGAATATCAAGTCCAAAGAACAAATGAGTACAAAATAGAAACATGAGAAGGAAACACTCATGTTTTACAAAACATGACTACATGGCATGTACTTATCATTGTTACGTTGCCCGTGTCTCCTTGCATGGCTACCCCACATAGTCTTCTTAAACTGAGACTACACAGCGTGTTCCCTATGGACATGGTGTGTAGTAGACAAGGTTTCAACAACCCGTGTTGTTAGTTACACGGCCGGTTACATGGCTGAGGCTACACGGTGTGTTCCGAAAAAACACGGCGTGTACTTGAAGATTTTTCCCGACCCGTTTTGTTGGAGACACGGCTGGGTACATAGCTGACCCTTACACAACGTGTTCCAAACAAACACAGCGTGTATAAGAGGAGATAACATCGTCCCATGTTGTTCCTGACATGGCTGGGTACCTAGAACAAGACTACACGGCGTGTTCATACAAAACATGGCATGCATTACACAAGCTTCCCTGACCCGTGTTTTTAGTGACACGGCCAGGTACACGACTCACTACTACACGACATGTACCTACCATACATGGCATGTTCCTGGAGATTTTTCACAACCAGTGTTTCTTCTCACATAGTCAGTGACATAGATTAAAAACTACATGGCATGTATATATAATGTACACGCCGTGTATTCTGGGTTTTTCCGAGCAGTAGCTCTGAAACAGAACCGAAGCCCCTAAAACACTGAAAAACAAGCATAAAGGTGCTAAATTCCGATCTGTGAGGGCCCATACTTCCCATGAATAAAAGAATGGCATTTCCTATATTTCATATATAAGAGAGACAAGTCAATGGTTCACCATGTTCTGATTCATGAGGGCCCATAACACCTCAAGAACCAAAATTTGGCGTTCATTTAAGCAAGGTACAATACAAACAACCTTTCTATCAAACTGCAGAGATTCTATAAAAACATCTGTCACAACAGCATGCATAATGTACACAAAATCTACCACAACAACATGAAATTTCTAATGCACCCTAGATGGCATGACAAGAATGCATGGCATGTGATTTTTAACAAGTGACTATATGATGCATGAGATGGAATAACCTCATCTCATCAGGTTGCTAAAAAAATAGTACCACAATATCAACAACAATAACAACACAAAGCATGTGAATCACTCTAGGTGAAATCAGATCAACTGTAATATAGCAAAACCAGAAAAATGTAATAAGCGAGGAAGATGGGATTTTCCCCTGTACATAGGTTAGCTACTCCCAAGCATAACTTAATAACAAATACTGAATCCATCATATCCCTGGATAAAGGATCTAAACAGTAAATCAAGAGAAAAGAAACTCTCTGATACCACTTTGTAATGTCCCGGTTTCGGAAGCCACCCAAAGGCACCCCTTACCTGGTTGGTCACATGGCCTCAAGTGCATTTCCCCAAATGCCAGAGGATGCCGACAAGTAGCGAGGGCCTTGGGTTTGATAGTGGGGAAACTATTCCATCATTGATAGAGTACACAGTGTAATAAAATCATATAGACAATAGTAGAAACCGTAACCATCCATACAAGAGTAAACAATAAACAGCGGAAAAATAATAGTAAACAACTGGAGCCCACACACACATATATAAAATGATGCATTATACATATTTCTAGGAAAGAATCCAAACAAGTCACAATGCTAAATACAATAATAAACCAAAGAGGAAAAGAAAACTGGTATACTCCTCAACATCATAAGCCATAGCTTGGTCCCATGCTCTCCAGCTCTATAGCACGTCATGTACCTGAAGTGGAAGGGTGCTTGCCCTTATCTATACCAGAAACAGTATAGTCTATTTGGGACCAAAAGCATTGCCCAAAAAGGGTGTGAGGCAAGGTCCCAGTAGGGAACCACCCAAAGATCTGTGCCTCACATTCAGTGAATATGTGGAAAGTAATAGTACAGAAATAAGTAAACAAGAAATCACACAGCAACTACAACCCACAGTGTCTAGCATATAAATTACACAAGTAACATCCAATAAACAAGTAGAACAATAGGTAACCCCCTGGGTAGTTCTCACAGCCTAACACTTATGGTTCATCCTACAAGTACTAGCAACCCTCTGGGAGGTACACATAGTCTCACCCCTCTGGATTAGCTGAATAGTAGAATCTCTGAGGAAACACTCACCATCAATTCCCCCTATAGTCTCTTATCGTATAAAAGTCTCTCTGGGGAAGAACTCAACGTCTCATTCACCCTGTGGCCTGAATTTAGGAACTACTGACTCTCTGAGGAAGTACTCATCGTCAATTCCCCCTTTGGTCTCACTTCAAATTAATAAGACACTTTGGAGAAGCCCTTAAGTCCATTCTCCCTATGGTCCACTACACTAGGTTCTCACAACCATGTGTAAAACAAACATGAATAGCACGCGTATCGCCCTAAGTAAACCTCAAGAACTACTTGGATATAATTATAAGGTAAAATAGCATAACAGTACAATAGTTCTACTATCCTACAACTAGGCATGGAAACTGGAAAATGCCTATTAAAAAAACATGCATGGAAAAACATCCGGAGCATAGTAAAAATTACCCTATTCACAAGTGTTGACCTATACTAAAGCAATAAATAAATGTAGGCAAACAATAGGGAAAAAATAGGAAACACACAATACCCTGTTCAAGGGGATTGGTGGAATTGTACAAAATATTCAAAGACTTCCTCCAGTAAGGCACAAACCACCTACCTCTATCCTCGGAGATCGATGTACTTAAACCACGAGACTTGATTCTCTTTATAACGGTGTAGATCTATAAAATGCACAAAATGCTCAACCCACGATATCTTGAGAAATAGGAGGAATTGGAAAAGAATTCTCTAGGAGAAGGAATGTCTTACTGCTGCGGTTCAAACACAATCAACAACAGTCGATTCGGTGAACGGACGGAGGCTTAGGGTCTTGGAGAAGTTCTGTGGTTGTACGAGTTCTCTCGGACGAATAACCTGAAGAAGAAGTGTGTTCTGTCCATCAGGCGTGACCCCAGTACGTTTAATGAAAAAAAGAAAGTACATGGCATGTAATTATGGGGTACACGACGTGTACTTGGAATTTCTGTACTCCACTTTAAGCAGCCACTACATCGCCCCTACACACCGTGTGTGTGGCCCGAACATGGCCGACATACGTCTTGGAACTGCATCAAAGTATATGGTGTGTACTTAGAAAATTTCAATATTTTCCTCTTTTTCTAAAAAACAACCAGGAAAAACATACCTGAAACGATGATCTGGGTTCTTACAGTCAGTTTTATATATTTATATAAATGATAAATTTAGCTTATGACTTGTTGTTTTCACTATTATAAAAAAAATGCATGATGTGTTCCATGTTCATCAATTAACTAAGAATTCTGCTCAACTTCTTATTTTTGATATGGTTGATTTGGAGATGGATTAAACCTTTATTAATAATATAGTATATATAATTGATAAAGTTATATCAATATTTAGTGGATGTATAATTAAAATTGTTATAGTTTTTAAGTAATATGAAATTATTCAATAATCGGATTAAGAGAGGTATGGCGATATATGTAATAAAAATTAGTGTTTTTAATAGAATACAATTTTAATATTTTTATCTATTAAATTTTCATAAATGTGAATAATTATGGAACCTATAATTTGGTAGGTAAGTTTCACTTTGAGTTTAAATTTCTTTTTGTCGTGAAATTTAAAGTTTTTTATAATGTTTTTGGGGTTTTCATGGTTAGGTGTAGCATTGGAAAATCTATGTAACATAACTATATATAGTAAATAAAGAGGTAAATGGTGATAGTAATTTAGGTACATATATATAAAAACTATGCATGTTAATTGTGAATTCAATAAAATCATTGATGATGAAGAGTGCATGGTTATATAAAATATTCACATAAAATGTGATGTATTGTAAACTGTATATGTCTTTTCTATTAGTGGCTAAATTTTTCTATTTTAATAATTATAGGAATCATAAAAACATTTATTGGGAATAAAGATTCTATAATAATAAATTGATTTTAACCATAGAATTACAATATTTTCTCTAGGATATGTTGGACGGAGACCATTTTAGAGAAAAAAGATCATTGGAATTATTGGTTCATGAATCTCCTCATCTTTATCTTAGTATGTCTATTTTAGTAGATATATATTGAATGATTGAATTTTAGTCTTTAAATCATAATTATAAGATTCAATATTTTGATTTATTTTTACTATAATTTGATGGATAAAATAAAAAACGTTATTTCCAGATCTGTATATACATAAAATTTCTACATCGAATTGTCGAAATATTACTCCTTCCTCAGTTGAATGTAATTACATGATATGTGAGCGAATCACCTTTTAACTACTTAATTTTTACAAGGATTTTATCAATTAAATATTTTGGGGAATTATTTGAAAGAAATTATAAATTTTTAGATTTTATAAAATAAGATTTATAGATTTTAATGAAAATAATAGATTTTGGAAATTGAAATTTGGAATAAATTTTGAGAATTTATTTTATTTTGGAAATCATAGGATGTTATTAGGATCTTTTTTATAAATTAAAAAGATTTTTTTTGTGAAATTGAGTTTAGTTTTAAGGAAATGATTATTTTAATTTGATATAGGAAATTATTAAGGGTGATATATATGGTTCTAGAAATTATTGAATAATTAATATTAGAATAGACTCTACATTATAATAAAACAAAAATAATTTTAATAAATAACCAGTTGTATTTTGATGGACATAGTTGGGAAGAACCATGGCATGTGTTACAGACATGGGAGAGTTATGAAAGGAAAACAATTTGGAGGATAGGGATACAAAATTGGTGACACATTAATTATATATAGTTATTGAGATTTGATAGTTGAAATAATATTTCTCATTATTCTAAATAATTTTTTTGATTAATGAACGGTTTTTTTCATGGATTAATTCGGTTGGATTATTCCATTACAAGAAAATTATTTTATGAGTTTCTTTGGCATTTTATTTTGGATTATAATTATCTTGAAACGGGTATAAAATTTTTTATAATGAATTTGGTTACATGTTTTGGATAAATTATATGTGACAATGCATGTGATTAATCTTCAGTAATACTTTATATTAATTATTTACTCACCCCTAGCCATATATCATAGCATGTTACTCTGTAGATGTAGTTTTTCGTTATACATGAAAATGAAAATATAATTTTGTCTGGTTTTGATAAAGATATTGATTCTTAGAATCAAATATAAGTATTATTAAAACTAATTAAATATCATAATAAAAAAATAGAAACACAATAATTAAATAATAGAAAAAAAAATTATTTTTTAAAAAATCCATAAATTTTTATAAATCATTATTTGTTGAATTAAAGCCTCATTAATTATGATCCAATATTGATAATCACCAATAAATTTAAGGGATACAATTTCTATCTATGATATTTTAGTCACTCTGAAGGAAAAGTGTAGATTAAGATATGTGAAGAATAATATAGAACCTCCTAGAGAACGAAAACAAGAGAAATCTATCGAAAGAGAAAAATTTGAAAACTATAAGAAGCATCATGTATTTATCACAATATAATAAAACCTATATCTATAATCCATTATATTTATAAAAATAGAGTTATTGAAAATCCTTCAAGGATTCCAAATTAAAATAAAATAAATGTTGGTGTTGTGGAGAGCCTATAAATGTAATTTGATGAACTAAATAGACTATGAAATGACTTCATTCCTAAAATACCATAGGTGTCCCATTTATAATCCTAAAAATTAGTTAAATTTATAAATATACATGCTTAAATGACCACTTTAGTAAGGACAATGAAATTATCACATGTTATGGACCTTAGAAGCACATTACATGAATCCAAAACCTATCCAATTTGGAATAATTATTTACTCATTTTTATGTATTAATATTATAAAAACTAATTATTTACTTTATAACACCATACAAAATATTCTATTAAATAACTATTACTTAATAAAATATTTCAAATTTATAAAGTAAAAATATTAATTGTATTTATAATAATCATAAACATCTTTACACATGGATTTATAACATTAATCTAATAAAGAAAATCAGTGTTATATTGTATACAAACCAAGGGACCTTTTTAATTTTTAAAATGGTTATGAATGTCATTGATAGTAATAAAATATGATATATTTATAGAAATAGATCATAGATACAATAATTATAAAGTTGTTTGTTGTGATATAATCCATCAAATTTACATTTATAATGATTTTTTGTCCTTGAAATTGAGTTTAATAATTATTTGTAGACAATTTAAATCCCAAATATCTTATCTAGTTTTCTCAATTCAATATTTGGATAAATATTATATAATTATACCATATGTATATATAATGGAATACCAATGTACATAACCAAAACTCAATTTATGTCTGTGACTTTATAACCCATCATATGGGTGGAAAATCCTATATTGGCTAATCAAATAAAAGTCATTGATTAAAGAAATACCTAATTACATGAACTATTAAAAAAAATCCTTAAGTTTCATTAGATAATTATCAATGTATGTAACATCAAAAGTAGAGAACTTGTTTGAAATACTCATGTTAATTGATCCATTACAAATTTTCACTTATGTGAGACTAATAAAACGTATATTATAGTAAATGTTGTATAATTTAAGAGGGTCAATCAAAATACAATTCCATGAACTTATATCCCACTACTAATAAGTGTTATATATATACAACTGATCCAACAATTAAATTATCTTAACTTTAAGTAACACACTAATTGAAAAATTGGTATTTTATAGTAGTTTTCTTGTTTCTAACATTGGTATTGAAGAGGCATCACTAGGAGTGATGTTATTAATATATTATTATATTTAGTTATGAAAAATAATGATAAAAAATATTTACATTGGGGATTATTTTAAAAATGTAAACAAAATGGTATTTTTATATTAATTAATAATTTTTAAAAAACTTTCTTTAAAAACCAATGTCAAAAATAATGTTTTTTCAGTTTTTTAAATAGTGTAAACAGAAAATGTTATTGTACTTTGATTGTGTTTTTTATACTACTACTTCTATTATAGGGTCGGTAGGTCTATTTTTTAATTTCTTCGTGCGTGTAATTATACTCCAATTCTGAAGGTTGTTTTTGTAAGGAATCTTGGTGGACTCGTGTTCTTATTAAGTCCATGAATATATCTCAGTTTCTTAAAAATAAAATTTTATATATTCCGAAAGATTGTGTTATAATTGCTTTTAAAATTACCTCTATTATATCTCAAAAACATCTATCCAATCATGTTGTTCAATGGTGCATTCCAAGGTTTCATGTAATAAACAAAATGCATTTTTTATTATGTGAAATTTTCAATGTGAAAAACATCAATTGGTTGAGGAGAAATCAATGACATGTTTTATGTATTGTTATTGAAATCCTAAAATTCAGTTGTCATGAATGTGTAATATTTGAATTGATGTCCCCATTCATTAATATTATTAATGCATTACAGACACTAAAAACTATGTTCCACTTTGTTTTGAATAAATATTTATAAATATTTTGAATCCATATCCATGAATTTATTTCCAGTTGTATTGTTAATAGATTACTTAATTTTTACTTGATGTATATATTAAAAATAATGAAACATGTTTACTAATATTATAAAATTATGATCACAATGACTTATTATGTTATTTAATAATTCCTTATCTTATCCAACTAAATTATACTATTTATAATATAAATAATCAAGAAATCGATTATTCCTTGGTGATTATATTATTTGTTTTAATGACATGAGATTTTTTTTCATAGTACTTCCTAGAGAAAGATAAAATCTTGTCCAAGGATATCCAACTAGTCCTTGATTTCTACATTAAATGGAAATAAATAAAATCTCAAAATAGATACATTTTAAATTAAATATATTTTTTACAATATATAGAATACATTAAAAAATATGTGTACATTCATATAATGGTCCTCACATATTAATTTATGAAAACTAACATGTTTTAATAAAAATTATATTGTTCTAGGATTCAATTCCAATTGTGTTGTAACACCCCTAGTTCAAGACCATTGACCGGATCTCGGAAATATAGATTCTGATATACCTTAGTCGACCCCCCAATGCACTAGATGATACCAAATTTAAATGAGTGTCTATGGTCATATGGTGGGGACATTTTAACTCCTTAATCATAGTGAAAACAATATCACTAAAAATAACTATTAGTTACAATATCCAGATATTGGGGTAAACTGAACTTCCAGGAAACTATAGATACATAATAAAATATAACTCATGTAATATATAATGAGACTATATATAATGTAATATATTCATAAATAAATAGAAACCGTATATACAAAAACAAACCGTCCAAAATAAAAATACTGGAAAATCCATAAAAATGGCCCTAGATCCTAACCCCATCACAAACTCCCATGCTCCACTATATAATCTGAATTCAAGAATAATCAACAAATAACATTCCTAAGACCTTTCCTACAACATAAAGATATTCTCTAGTTACAACTCAGATGGACACCACCAATGGTGTCTATAAGCATATTTTTCCTTAAGGATAAAGTTATTACTAATGTGAATAATAAATAAAGGAACATTATAAAAAAGTAAAACTATCATTGAACCTATAGTTAACATTTGAAACCTTGGATTGACCATACATGGATCAACATAAGTTAGAGGTCTCTTTAAATAATATGATATCAGGTGTAAAAATTATAAGGCCCTAACCTTAAACATTACTTAATCGTGAGATATTTCAAGAATACACCTTGAGGATCTTTTCAGGTTTAGAGTTTTAGAAATTAGACCATAAAACATGCATTACATCCCACATTTAAACAAAGTGGTTACAATAAAAGATAGTATTCAATTTTCCCATCAACGGAAACATATTTAAAATAAAACATGGATTCTTTCTTGACACTTCCTTGACACTATCATCATATCATGTACCATTCCCTTGACCTGTGAAAAACATTTCAAAAACATGGGATGAGCATAAAAATCTCAGCAAGGGTTATAAAAAAATATGGAAAGGAAACATTATTACATATATACATAAGAATGAAATCATACTTTTCCCATAAAACATAAGCACCTTAACATACCTCATCAAATCATGAATAAATCATAGAAATCATAAGACATAAAGGTAACTTGAGGCATTCATAACATTCTTACGTAGGGAGTAACCCTCATTGTTACGTTTGGAATACCCATCACAGTATATTCCATAAATATCTTTGGAGAAACCTTAACTTTTAACTCCTTCGCGTTACCCAAAGCATTGGAGAGCTATATCGGGCTCACCCGCCCTTAGTTTATCACGGAACCACCCATCTTCATAACAATGCCCAAGAACCATAACATAATCGTATCACATAAAACATGCATAATTGAAACATAACATTTCCACTTTTCAATCACAATATATAAATACAAAACATTGATATAAAAACATTATGAAAACCATTTTCAATACCAAAATAAAATAAAAGTAAAACATGGTATTTATTTTTCATTCAAAAAAAGTTATGGCTTATAGAGAAAGCCAAAACTCAAATAATGGTCACGGCGGTGGAGAAGTCATTGTTGCTGCATATGTACGAAAAAAAAATTCCCTTTTTTCATTTAGTAAAATTATTCGTATAAAAAAGATTCATTTTTAATAAGCGTAAAAGTCAAAGGGGTTTATACACCCTATAAAATAATGTTGTGTATAAAACAAAATCTGCCTCAATGAAAGGAGATTGAGACGAAGTCCCTTACAGATATCATTTTTTAAATAAAGTAGATATATTATGTGTATTTACTATATTTACACATAAATAATGTATAAATAAAAGATACTAAATAATAATATCATGACATAATTTGAAAGTAGAAGATTAACCCAAAGATCAGAAATTGGGTTAAAAAGTTCCCTTACCTCGTGTCCGACCTGACTCGACCGTTCTTTAACCTCCAGAATAATAAACATGAGTTAATTTCTACTTTCATAAGAACCTTTTAGAAGTTCATTATTCCTTTTATATCACTTATTACCATGTCATGAACACTATGTAATTATTTAAGTTAATAACGGTCGTTTTAACGAGCATTGGTACTTGAGTCAAAAATAAACTCTTTATAATTACAAGTTGATCATGTAGTAAAATATCCATTATATCTATAATTATATTCATGATGTAGATATAATATATATCATATATATCCATTATATTCATGCATTTATAATATTACATAACATTTAGAGGTAAGAAATGAAATGCACCGTTCATAGAGACGGTAAGCCATACGTACGCATGAACGCTACTTTCATTTCTATTTCGTATTTAATGGAGTTAAATCATAATGATATAAGGGTATATTATAATTCCAGTATAACATCATATATAATAACATTAACTCCTTCCTTTATACGTCCCACATATGACATTAACAAATCAAATCACTTTGAGGGGGTGGTAGTCCGCAGTTCATAAAATGAAATTATCGTGTTTACCCACAATGGAAACCATAAAGGTATGCCAAAAATGAAAAATACAGAATCATAAGGAAAACATAAACATAATATATATCATATATAAATATAGTGTCATCTTAATGGATACCTTTGAAGGTGTTAGAAGAATATTGAACAATCATTGTTTCATGAGGCTGAAATTCACCATCCAAAGAAATAGTATGCTCTTTAACCATTAGATGTAGGTGTGTGTAAGTGTAGCCCGAATACATATTATAAAAACATCCTATTATATAGAAGATACTGGTGTTGTTACAAAATAAATTAATAAAAAGAGTTTAGGGGGTTGGAGAAGAAAAAAAAACAAAATACCATTAGAGGAGACATTACCTTTGAATCGGGTAACTCCCTTTGGTTTGAACCAAAAGGGTTTCTTGAAGAGCTTCCTTCCTAAGGTAAGGATTCTAGGATTAGGAGAGGGATGTGGAGAGATAAAATGAGATATGCTTGGCCGAGCCAAAGTATTGAGATGTGTGGGTAAGGAGGTAGAGGTGGGGGCCTTTTATAAGAGGAGAGGAGGGGCACTCTTGGAAAGGTATAAAATGTTACTTTATTTTCAAATGAGTTTCTAATATTAAAAGTCCCACATTGATGTATTTTGAGTATAATGTGAAAAGGTTTCTAGATACAATAATCCAATAGGTTTTTGACATGTGTAGGTCTTATATTTTACATTATCTTTTCAATTTATTTAAATCGTTAAATAATGAGGTAATCACTACATCATCATGATGTCATATATAATTTAATTTATTTATTTAATGTCTAAAAATTATAACAAATATAAAATGATTTTTTAAATCGTTTTAGCTTTCCAATGACTATTTATCGTAAAATATATTACTTTTATAACCCCATGTAAAAATTGTTTTAGTAAAAGAATCCATGTTTGTGTCAATTTTACTTTTACTTTAAATAAAAGCCATTAATGTCATTATCTTACCCAAGTGGCTCCATGGGGTCCAAAAAATCGACCCACGGGTTGTCTTGGTCGGCCATGAAACATCCAATAAGGGTAGAACATGTGTCAAGGTTATTTCATATTATTAAAACATTATTTTTACCGTAAATTACACTAATTACCTCTAATCACGATTAAAAACATAAAAGTTACTATTCACCAAAAAATTATTTTAATCCCATTGAACCACATTTTACTTCCTAATGACAACCATGTATGTCAGATTTTTGAAATTCAAAACACAGAGGTGGTGAAATTTCATTTAAATGAAAAATTAGTTTTTTTAATTACCACTTAGTGGTTTCACTATTCAAAAAAATTGTAGTTTTTCAGAAAAATACCAAAACATCACCCTAAGATATATTTGATATTCTGAATTCAAAAAATATGTATATTTTAAAAAATTCAAAACATATAAGTTTAATTAATTAATTTAATAATTTATTTCCACTGTCAGAACAAATAGCGTGTTTTTATGAAACAATATATATCAAAAGATTGGCAGTAGTTTAAGTCCAATTTCAAAGTGAAATTAATTCCAATGAACACTATTGGATTAAATGGTAAAAATATATTCTAATTTCAATTTAAAAACAATCCAAAGATAATCTAATCATATAAATAAATTAGATTAAAAAGAGTTTTTTAATTAAAATACAATATTTTTCACTATTTATTAAAAAATAAACTTTATTAGAAAAATACAAAAAGTTTACACAAAGTAAATTTTGATGTCCCAATTCTAAAGAAAAATTTTATTTGGTCCTAAAGAATGTATAAGAGTGACCAAAACTATATTTAAATAGGGTTCGCCATCAAAAGGTGATAAGTGGACCTTTAGTGAAAATTAGAGTATATAAGCCTAAAATTGAATTATTTTTGTATTTTAATCCTTTTTCCTTTATTGGATAAATGTAAAAACATTTAAAAAACATATATAATCATATTTTAGTTATTTCTATTCATTCCCTCCAATACAATGGCTACGTGTTAACTACCATTTAAAATAATATTATTTTATTACTAGTGTGCAATGTAAGATTTCAAAGAAACTCTTTGTTGCGTATCGGGTATGCTATCGAACATAGAAACCCCTTTAAAGGAAAATTAATATTTAATTCATAAATATTAATAAATATGAGAATGCATTATTCTTTATTTACCTGGGATGTTACATCCTTCCCCCCTTTTGGGAATTGCGTCCTCGCAATTTTATTCACTTATCAAAATAAGTGGGGGTATTTATCCCTAATAGCATTTTCAGATTCCCACGTTTCCTCTTCAACCATATGGGTTTTCCACAAAACCTTTACCTGGTGAATTACCTTATTTTGCAACACTTTCTCCATTCGATCAAGAATATGGACTAGTTGTTATTCATAAGAGAGATTCTCTTCCAACTAAACTACCTCTAGGCTCAAAAAATAAGATGGATCTAGCATATACTTTCTCAACATCGAAACCTGAAAAACATTGTGTACCTAAGATAAACTCGGAGGTAAAGCCACTCGGTAAGCAACTGATCCAACTCTCTCTAGAATTTCATATGGTCCAATGAACATTGGGCTCAGCTTTCCTTTCTTACCAAATCGCATCACACATTTCCATGGTGAAACATTGAGAAAAACTAGATCACCTACCTTGAAAGATATATCCTTCCTCCGGTTATCCGCATAACTCTTCTGCCTGCTCTGAGCTATTCTCATGTGTTTCTGAATCAACTAAACTTTTTCTGCCATCTCTTCTACCAATTCTGGTCCCATCAGCTTCATTTCACCCACTTCATCCCAAAAAGCTAGAGTTCGACACCGCTTCCCATATAATTCCTCAAATGGTGTCATCTATATACTGGAATGAAAACTGTTATTATATGAAAATTCAACCAAAGGAAGATGTTGGTCCCAACTTCCCTGATAATTCATCGAACAATCACATAGCATATCTTCCAATGTCTGAATTGTTCGTTATGACTTCCCATCTGATTGAGGATGAAAAGTTGTACTAAAATTTAATTCAGTACCCAACGACTTCTGAAGGCCTTTCCAAAAGTTAGAAGTGAACCTGGGATCATGGTAAGATACAATGGACAGAGGAACTCCATGAAACCTGACTATCTCATTATGATACAATCAATAAAGTTGATCTAGAGGGAATGTATCTTGAATAGGAATGAAATGAGCAGATTTAGTCAAGCGATCAACAATAACCCTGATTGCATTATTACCTCGAGATGTCTTCGGTAATCCCACCACAAAGCTGATGGATATATTTTCCAATTTCCACTCTGGAACTAGAAAAGGCTGGAGCATCAATTTAGGTATCTTCCTCTCTACTTTAACCTGCTGACAAGTCAAACACTTTACAGTAAAATCAGCAATATCCCTTTTCATTCCGTCCCACTAGTAATACTCCCGTAGATCTCTGTACATATTATTACTTCCGGGATGAACTGAAAACAGAGAACTATGAGCTTGACATAACAACTCTCTCTTCAACTTTGAATCACAAGGTACACACCATCTCTTCCCAAATCTCAAAACACAATCTTTATCAATGTTGAATTCAGGAAACTTACCCTTCTAAACTAGCTCTACCTTTTTCTGCAACTCAATGTCTTGCTTCTGTGTTTGCTTGATTCTGTCTGATAGAGAAGATTTCACTGATACCTGAAACAAAACATAAGGACATCCTACACCAACAACTTTTATGCCAATGTTCATCAAATCCTTAACCAAAGGATCACATTCCAAACGCAACATTGATAATGAATCATTACTTTTTCGACTCAAAGCATCAACCACTTTATTTTCTTTTCCCAGATGGTAATGAATTGTAAAATCATAATCCTTGATTAATTATAGCCATCTTCTCTGTCTCAGGTTAAATTCTTTCTGAGTTAATATATACTTTAAACTTTTGTGATCGGTATATATTTCACACTTTACTCCATACAAATGATGCCTCCAAATTTTTAAAGCGAAAAAAACAGCAGCTAATTCCAAATCATGTATAGGGTAATTTACCTCCTGAGTTTTCAACTGACGTGAAGTATATGCAATTACCTAATCATTCTGCATTAGGACAAAACCAATTCCTTTCAATGACGAATCACTGTAGATAACAAACTCACCATTCCTGGAAGGTAGTGCCAAAACTGGACCATTCACCAATCTTCTTTTCAGTTATTGAAAAAAATCATCACATTCTTTTGTCCAGATTAACTTAACACCCTTCCGAGTTAGCTTAGTCATTGGACTAGATAACAGTGAAAATTTTCTAACAAAACTTCGGTAATAGCCTACCAAACCAAGGAATCTACGAATATTAGTTACATTTTTGGGTCTTGGCAATTCTTCAACAACCTTTGTTTTTGTAGGATCAACAGTTATCCCATCTTTAGAAACAATGTGACCAAGGAAAGAAATTTGTTGCAACCAAAACTCACACTTTCTGAATTTCCCATACAATTTCTTTTCTTTTAATGTTTGCAAAATAACCCTTAAATGTCTTTCATGCTCCTATTTACTTTTATAAAACAAAAAAATATTATCTATAAACACAAACACCATTTATCACCTGATTCAACTGAGCCATCACTATAGTAAACTACTAAATTCTGATTCCGACCATCTTTGGTTGCTGATTCGGAAGGTCATTCTCCTCTGCATGCCTTCCCAGAAAAGATACACTATTTCCTTTAAGAAAAATCATTCTTAACGAAGACATATCTTAGAAGAACCAACATGGTAATATGTAAATGCTATATGATTTCAATCATTCCATAAATTAATTTATAATTTAACAATTTTCTAACTCCTAAAGTTATCTAAACTGACCTCTGATACCAACTATAAGGCCCCACCCTTATACATTACTTAATCATGAGATATTTCAAGAATACACCTTGATGATCTTTTCATGTTTAGAGTTTTAGAGAATTAGACCATAAAACATGCATTACATCCCACATTTAAAAAAAGTGGTTACAATAAAAGATAGTATTCATTTTTCCCATCAACGGAAACATATTTAAAATAAATCATTGATTCTTTCTTGACACTTCCTTGACACTATCATCATATCATGTACCATTCCCTTGACCAATGAAAAACATTTCAAAAACTTGGGATGAGCATAAAAAGCTCAGTAAGGGTTATAAAAAAATATGGAAAGGAAACATGAGTACATATATACATAAGAATGAAATCACACTTTTCCCATAAAATATAAGCACTTTAACATACCTCACCAAATCATGAATAAATCATAGAAATCATAAGACATAAAGGTAACTTGAGGCATTCATAACATTCTTACGTAGGGAGTAACACTCTTGGTTATGTTTGGAATACCCATCACCGTATATTCACTAAATCTCTTCAGAGAAACCTTAACGTTTCACTCCTTCACATTACCCAATTCATTGGAGAGCTATATCGAGCTCACTCGCCCTTAGTTTATCACGGAACCACCCATCTTCATAACAATTCCCTAGAACCATAACATAATTGTATCACATAAAACATGTATAAAGGAAACATAACATTTACACTTTTCTGTCACAAGATATCAATACAACACATTGATATAAAAACATTATGAAAACCATTTTCAATACTAAAATAAAATAAAAGTAAAACATGGTATTTATTTTTCATTCAAAAAACGTTATGGCTTGTTGAGGAAGCTGAAACTCAAATAATGGTCACAGCGGCGGAGAAGTCATTGTCACCGCATACGTACGAAAAAAAAATTCCCTTTTTTCATTTAGTAAAATACTTTGTGTAAAAAATATTTTTTGAATAAGCATAAAGTCAAAGGGGTTTATACACCGTATAAAAGAAAGTTGTGTATAAAACAAAATCTACCTCAATGGAAGGAGATTGAGACGAAGTCCCTTAAAAAGATAGTTTTTTAAATAAAGTAGATATATTATGTTTATTCACTATATTTAAACATAAAGAAAGTATAAATACAATATAGTACATAATAATATCATGACATAATTTTAGAGTTGGATATTAACCCAAAGAACAGAAATTGGGTTAAGAAGTTCCCTTACCTTGTGTCCGACCTGACTCAACCATTCATTAACCTCCTAAATAATAAAATTGAGTTAATTTCTACTTTCTTAAGAACATTTTTCAAGTTAATTATTCCTTTTATATCACTTATTACCATGTCATGAACACTATGTAATTATTTAAGTTAATAACGGTCGTTTTAACGATCATTGGTACTTGAGTCAAAAATAAACTCTTTATAATTACAAGTTGTTCACATAGTAAAATATAAATTATATCCAGAATTATATTCATGATGTAGATATCATATATATCATATATATCCAGTATATTGATGAATTTATAATATTATATAACATTTAGAGGTAAGAAATGAAATGCACCGTTCATGGAGATGGTAAGCCGTACGTACGCATGAATGCTACATTCATTTATATTTCATATTTAATGGAGTGAAATCATAATTATATAAGGGTATATTAAAATTCCAGTATAACCTCATATATAATAACATTTACTCCATCCTTTATGCATCCCACATATGGAATTAACGAATCAAATCACTTTAAGGGGGGGGGGGGTAGTCCGCACTTCCTAAAATGAAATTATCATGTTTACCCACAATGGAAACCATAAAGGTATGCCACAAATGAAAAATACAGAAGAATAAGGAAAACATAAAAATAATATATATCATATATAAATATAGTGTCATCTTAATGGACACCTTTTAAAGTGTTAGAAGAATATTGAACAATCATCGTTTCGTGAGGCAGAAATTCACCATCCACGGAAACAGTATGCTCTTTAACAATTAGATGTAGGTGTGTGTAAGTGTAGCTTGGATACATCTTATAACAAAATCCTAGTATATGTAATATACTGGTGTTGTTTCAAAATAAATTAATAAAAAGACTTTATGGGGTTGGAGAAGCAAAATAAAACAAAAGAGCATTAGAGGAGACTTTACCTTTGAATCGGGTAACTCCCTTTGGTTTAAACCAAAAGGGTTTCTTGAAGATCTTTCTGGATAAGGTAAGGCTTCTAGGATGAGGATATGGATGTGGAAAGATAAAATGAGAAGGTATTGGCTGAGCCGAAGGCTTTAGAGGTGTGGGTAAGGAGGTAGAGGTGGGGGCCTTTTATAAGAGGAGAGGAGGGGCACTCTTGGAAAGGTATAAAATGTTACATTATTTTCAAATGTGTTTCAGATTTTAAAGGTCCCACATTGATGTATTTTGAGGTTAATTTGATAAGGTTTCTAGATGTACTCATCCAATAGGTTTTTGACATGTTTAGGTCTTAGATTTTACATTATCATTTCATTTTATTTAAATCGTTAAATAATGAGGTAATCGCTGCATCATCATGATGTCATAAATAATTTAATTTATTTAATGTATAAAAATTATAAAAAATAATATGATTTAGGAAATATTTTTAGCTTTACATTGACTATTTATAGTAAAAAATATGACTTGTATAACCCCATATAAATTTTTTTTAAGTAAAACAATTAATGTTTGTGTCATTTTTACTTTTACTTTAAATAAAAGCCATTAATGTCATTATCTAACCCAAGTGGCTCCATGGGGTCCCAAAAATTGACCCATGGGTTTTCTTGGTCGTCTATGACACATCCAATAAGGGTAGGATATGTGTCAATGTCATTTCATATTATTAAAACATTATTTTTACCTTAAATTACACTAATTACCTCTAATCACGATTAAAAACATAAAAGTTACTGTTCACCAAAAAATTAATTTAATCCCATTGAACCACATTTTACTTCATAATGACAACCATGTATCTTGGATTTTTTAAATTCAAAACATAGAGGTTGTAAAATTTCATTTAAATGAAAAATCAGTTTTTCTAAGTACCACTTAGTGGTTTCACTATTCATCAAAAATTGATGTTTTTCAGAAAAATACCAAAACTTCACCCTAAGATATATTTGATATTATGAATTCAAAAATTATGTCTATTTTACAAAATTCAAAACATATAAGTTACTTTAATTAATTTAATAATTAATTCCCGTTGTCAGAACAAATAGCGTGTTTTTATGAAACAGTATATATCAAAAGATTGACACTAGTTTAAGTCCAATTTCAATGTGAAAATTAATTCCAATGACCACTATTGGATTAAATGGTAAAAATATATTTTAATTTCACTTTAAAACCAATTCAAAATATAATCTAATCATATAAATAAATTAGATTAAAAAGAGGTTTTGAATTAAAATACATCATTTTTCACTATTCATTAAAAAAATAAACTCTATTGGAAAATTAATAAAAATTTACACAAAGTAAATTTTAATGTCCCAATTCTAAAGAAGAATTTTATTTGGTCCAAAAGAATATATAAGAGTTACCAAAACTATATTTAAAGAGGGTTCGTCATCAAAAGGCGATAAGTGGACCTTTAGTGAAAATTAGAATATATATGCCTAAAATTGAATTCTTTTTGTATTTTAAGACATTATCCTTTATTGGATAAATGTAAAAACATTTATGAAACATATATAATCATATTTTAGTTATTTCTATTCATTCCCTCCAATACAACGGCTACGTGTTAACTACCATTTAAAATAATATTATTTTATTAGTAGTGTGCAATGTAAGATTTAAAAGAAACTCTTTGTTGCGTATTGGGTACGCTATCAAACATAAAAAACCCTTTAAAGTAAAATTAATATTTAGTTAGTAAATATTAATAAATATGAGAATGTATTATTCTTTATTTACCTAGGATGCTACAAAAATCATACCTAATAAAGCTTACCCAAAGGCATTACATGTAATAGGGAAATACTTCTGAATCTATGTGGATGACCTAAGTTGTTATAAGTAATTAGGTGACACAGTCAAATACAAGGGGGAATCACTATAAGGAAATTCTAAAAAAATAGGTTTCATTGATCAAATCATGGGTTATGACCCTTGGAATTGCTTTTCATCAAGAAACACTACAAATTACATGGATTAATATCATACAAAATTCATGTAAATATGGGTCACTATCAAAGCCAATGGGTATCAACCATGGAGTTCTAAAGTCTCTGGTGACATTATAGAACCCAAGGGGTATCACCCATGGAGTTAAAAGAATACATAATCAAATACCACCAATAATTCACTAAGGATTTAATTTATTTAAATATACATCATGTATCATTATAAAAAACCCAAAGGGTTACCCCATTAATATATTGTTTAATTATCCCAAACAAATACCCAATTAAAAATAATCAAAAAATGTAAATTTATTTAATTTTAAAAAACAAACCTACCATAATATTCATGGACCCAAATCTTAGTGAATCTCCTAGGAATCCCCCATCTCTCACCGATGGTAAATAACAAGTCCTTGGAACAATGAGGGTCACTTATTTTATTACACAATTTATTCCCAAGGCCAAGTTCACTTAAAATGTTGGCTATGTTCCCCACCAGATGAACACCATAACATATTTGGGATAAGGAACCCATAGGGTCACATATTTAATTTTCCCAAGTCATTTCCAATGTCATGGATACCCTTTGGGTGTCTAAAGTCATGGTCTAATCACTAATGGGTTGTTAAGGGGATATTCCCCTATATTTATCCTTTTCATGACATAAATTAACACTTTACATCATAAAAATTGTTCATTCTATAAATGAGGGATAATAACCATCATCTTTTCCCCTGAATCATTTCTTAACCACTTCCCACCCTCATAACCTTCAATAATGACCTAAATACATGTGTCATGGCATAATATAAATGTTTTTTACATGAGAAGGGTAGAGGTATTTAAGATTACCCAACTTAATGTAGTTCATCCTTGAGCTACTCTGTCAAGAAACACCTGACATCACCATCCCAAAACACTAACCACTAAACCTACCTTCTTGACTCTAACTCTCATAAATCCATCTGGACCCATCCACGCTGCTATAACACAAGAACTAAATGAATATTTTTCTCAAGGGTATCCTTTTAAATTATATCAATCATACTAATTGGTAACTCCTGTAAGGATAAACCGGCCACAAGCTCAACATCTTACCAAAGAACAACTCATTATGTCCCCCTCATAATTTCAAGCAACCATGACAATTCTCTTTTCTTCCAAAATACATATTCCCTAAATTGACAGTTCATCAGGATTCATCACATTTTCACCCCTAAACCATGTGGAGAAATTATGTTTCACCCATGAATCAAGAGGTAAAAAGGGTTTACCACTGAACCATGTCTTGATACAATGTTTAGCACACAAAATCCTACCAAGCACTTAGGTTCAACCCATAAATAATGTCCTAAACTACTCTAGGTAGATTCCATATATTTTTAAAATTAAATAAAAAATATCCCAAGTCTCCTGCCTGAGACTCATTCTAATAAATTATAACTCATTAAACTCATAATAGTCATGTTTGTTCAAAAAGTTAAAGCATGACAATCTCCATTACATAATACCTTATCACTCCACTCACTATGTTGAAATTTTTTTCAACAAAATCCACTATGACTCCCCACATCTAATACCGTTCATAAAATCCCAAACAAATAAAATTAAACCTTGAAGAATAATTCCACTAGTCATTACCAATCAATTCGACACATGTCTATCTCATCGGAACCCATAGTATCAATATTAAGTCAAGTATAAAAAGTTCATTGCATAATCATTAATTTTGATAGGTTATCCCTACGAAATTTAGTTCCATAGACCTTATACCCCAACCAACCTAAATTCTAATAACCACATTCAGTCATCCCAATGGATATTATCCCATAAATAGAAATTTTATAAAACAAAACTATATTAAATTTATAAAAAACATTATCCATAAATACTCAAACTTGTCTATTTCCTATCAAGAAAATTATAACTCATTTTCTTATATCCATGATATGTCCCAAAAATAGAAACCACCTTTGGGCTATGTTCATTATAGTGTCACTTCCATTTTTTATTAAAAAATTCATTAAATGAGTGTTATGAACTCCAATACAAAAGGTGTAATCCCCATATTATAAATTTATTATTATCGAATTTGGATCAATATCTAACGTTTTATCCACCGTTATCCATCATTTGCATCATTGATCCCCTATTTCGTTAATAGAACAAGATCTCAAAATGATTCTTTTATAAATACTTTATTAGAACTATGATTCCCAGCACAATTTCTTTAATACCCCAAGATTCTATAGTATGCTTTTCATTGAATAATACAATAGCTTGCGCTTTACAAAACTTCGAGTTCTATCACACCACAACCAATCAAACTAGTTTTTTTAACAAAAAAATTTTGAATAGTAATACCCACTTTTTTAAATTTTACAAATTTTATATTTCAAAATTGTCTTCATTTTTGTATTAAAAATATCAAAATTATCTTAGAGAGAATTTTTGGTATTATTATGAAAACTTTCAATTTTTGATGAATAGTGGAAAACACTGCATTATTGTTTAAAACCTAAATTTATTTAAATAATAATTGTTTTTATTTAAATTTATTTTAAAGTAAAAATAGATACATAATATATATAATAGTTAAATGTAATTCAGTGGAGACATTTTATAATAAGATTATATATTTATAATTTTATTAAACTATTTAATGCCTTTTACCCACCTTCTAGGCACATTTGAAAATTTGCATAAAACGTAATTTTACCACTTATGTGAATTGAATTTAAAAAATACAAGAGACACGGTTGACATCAGTATGTAAAATGTGGTTAAATATGATAAAAATAATTTTTGGTGAATATTAACTTTTGAATTTTATTTACCACGGTTAAAAAAATAGGGTAATTAAAGGTAAAAAAGATATTATAATTACCCTAATACATGTCGAAATTCTATTGGATAAGTGTTTTCAAATAAAATCAACCTTCTGAATAAAATAAGATCCATGTTTATCCACTTGGATTAGATGAGGACATTTATTGTTATTTTATTTAAAGAAGAGTTAAAAGTGTTAAATTCAAATTTCAATAACTAATACATTTTTCATATAAGATTATACAGAATATAAAATTGACTATAAATATTCATTATAAAGATAATGTGTTTTTTTTCCATCATGGTATTTTATTTTTAATTTTTAGACATAAAATAATTAAATTTATTTTTGACACAGTGATGATATAATAATTACCTTATTAATGAAATATTAAAATAATTGATATTATAAATATCCAAATAAATTTAAATTGAGAATTTTGATGCATTCAACTATTTTTATAGGTTAATATGAAATGTTAGTATTGATTTAACGTTTTTTTTGAAGCAATAGATTTTTTTTACTTTTACATACACCAAATACTAAATAGTGTCAAAATTGACATAAATGAGTTTTTAAAACAAATAATATATTATTAAATGACATAATATTTATAAAAATATAAGGTTCATCTAAAAAAATATATAATGATATATATTTCATTTATGAACAACATTAGGTTTTCTTGTCATTTTATAGTAAGTTTATTAACCATGAGATATAAACATACAAGAAGACATTGTAAAAGATAAACTATTTAACTAAGAGTTTAATCTTAATGATAAGATTAATATAGTGAACTAAACATGTATGAAACCTATTGGTTGAGAGTATTTAGACCCATCCCCTCATTATCATATAAATAAATTTTTTTGGAGCCATTATAAACTGAAAATTAATTTATAATAAAATAATATTTGAAGCTGTTCCTGAAGTGACCGTCACCACTCTTATAAAAGGATACTTCCCCTTCACTCAAAATCACACCTCTATATCCACTTGTATTGGCCTAAACCTACTAAAATATCTTCCCATATACCCTCAATTCAACCTATACATATTACATTGATTTTAAATCCAACCTATAGAGACATTTTGTTCAAATCAAAAGGAAGAACCCAAAGAAGAGGTAATTATTTCTTCACCTCTTTCGAAGTTATTTTATTCTCCCACTTCCTCTCTATTTGGGGTTTCCATACCAAAATAATAACTCCAGTAACTTCTAAATACATTGATGTTATTATAAATATGGTAAAACCAAATTCATTATCTTATCCATCCTATGAATGAAAAAGTCACCATAAGTGCGTACGTATGACTTACCGTCTCCACGTCGTGGGGTAGTTTGTTAATCAACACTTCATTATTTGGATTGGTATAATAAGGAGTATAATTGATGTAAATAATAAATATAACATATTAATTATTTTTTATATATGATATACAATCCAATTATATACGATTTCACCATTAGTAGATTGATATTGTTGCTCGTGCATAAGTACGAATTACCTTCTCCACGAACGGTATGAGATTCATTCCCCATCATAACCATTCAAGAATAATTTTCATTTTATGATTAAAAATAATGTTTAATAACTTAATATCATTCTGGATATGAATCAAATACATCTTATCCATAACAAACATGACTTAAGTAACAAAACATATAAAGGAAAATGAATCAGTTAACACCGGAAAAAATGATGATACTGAAATATTATTAAAAAGAAATATTAGAAGATCTTATATGATATCATATTTATGTGTGTGGTTCTTGTATAATTTAATAAATATGATTTAACTATTATACATGACTTTAACATACTATCGACTAAGTAAAATTATAAGGTAAGGGTTAATTTTACAATTTCTTTATTATCCGAGGTTTTTTATAAGTAAGCATCTACTAGGAATTCATTATCATCCACCTACGTGTTTCTTAAAAAAGGTTTTCAAAACATTTTGAATATTCACTATAATATGGTTTAAAGTCATTTATACACTTGTTTGAATTTTTATAAAATGTTTTGAATGTAATCTTTTTGTTAGTTTCCAAACAAGTTACTTTATGACCTTTTCAAAAAATTAAGGTAAGAATGTTTTTTAAACTTATTCAGAGGGTGCAGATATTTTCCTCCGGTATAACACCTTTGATGGTTCCCTTAAAAGAATATATTAATATTTTCAAAATAAATTTTTTCTTTTATAATTATATTACTTTTAATTTATTTTAAAATAGAAAGATGTATTTCTATTAAATAGATTTGATTTCATTTATGTCAATATCCTTTGATGGATTTTAGACTTGTTTGAAGTTGATTTATTATGATACAATCATCCATATTGTATTTTAGGTTTTTTGATATGTTTTACTATGGATGTGTTATTTTTATAACATTATGGTTAAATTTTTAACATTTATTATGCTAGTTTTAATATGAATTTTTTTGTTATGCTTCATCCTTTTCATATGAGGAATGCATTGGACTTAGTAAGTGATAGGTGGATCCCTCTATAGCTCCTCGATGCATCAGTAGGTATCATGAGACAAACTCGGGTCTTGTCAAAAGTCATTGACAAAATCTTATTTGTAGTCTAGGAACAAGGCCGTGAATTTGTGGTTATAATGTCCGACATTATGCATTCCATTATTATGAAATTAGCTCTTAATATTAGATGTGATTATTTGACTAGTAGAATATCCATGTGAATAGATAAATAGAATTATTTGATTTATCTTTTCCATATTATGCTGAATGTTTAGTTTTAAAATATTTTTTTAGTCTTATATGTGTCCTTAAATGTGTATGCTTATTTATGATAGTTTCTACTATATTATTATCCTTATCGAGCATATGAGCTCACCCCTTTTCCTATGTTTTCTTTTTCCTAGGATATGAAGAAGTATATTATAATTAACATGCAAGGATAGGAAAAAGGATATGAGTGTGTTCAAAGAGATCACAAGGTTTATTTTTTATTTCATGATGGAATGTAAAACTTATGTATGTATCTGGTACTTCCAAGGCTACTAAACTAATATCTATTTTGAGACTTCATCTCTTGTGATAATTCTAATGTTATGTAATAATGCACCGAATCATGGTAACTAGGGTTGGTGTGTTACAGTTGGTATCATAGGGAGGTTTAGTACAAACCTTGGAAACTAGATTTAGAAAAACTATCATTAGAGAACATTACCCTAAGATAGAATTTGATGATTAGTATAGAAGAACATCATATAATTTTCATAATGTAGAGATTTTGTGAATTTTCCATGAAATTCAAACCTGTCTTGATACAAACAGGTTGAGGCAGCTCTGGCACAGATGTATCTAGGGGTAAAACCCAAAAACACCACATTAAGATAGACTTAAACAAGAACTGGTGCACAACAATGGTCCTTGCTAAAATCTTTGTTACTACACTCCCAGAGGATATGGTTAGGAAAATTATCATTTTATTTACAAACCAATATGAAGGATTTATGAGTAAATACTTCCTAAAAGAAAACTTTTTAATATTATTATGGATTATATGCATAAAATGGTTAATTTTTGTTAGGTATTTTCCTAGTTTAGAATTATTAATTGTGATTCATAAACTAATCTAGTGTATGCCATTGTTTAGAAATAGATCCTAGTTGAAGGAATGGAAACCATATTAACAAATGTAATCTATGTAGGGATTTTCCTCCAACTCAAGATAATTATATTGGACCTGGTGATGCAACTAGTGCAGAATAGCTTATAACCATACTGGGACAACTCACTCAGGTTATGAATAATAAATTTACCCATATGGAGCACCATGATCGACAATGAAGAGGTTCAATGTCAGAACGATTTTTGAGGTAAAAATCACCTACATCCAATGGTTCTAAAAAACATTTTTATATGAGAAATTTATATGTTCCTTAGAGAAAATATTTTAATATTTTGGGGCATAGTGAAATAGTAAATTTTTTCCGGGCAGTTTACCACCTCAAAAGAGATGCAGATAAATGGTGGTCATTAATTCAAAACACAATGGAGGTTGAAGAAGTATAAAATATGTAATGGAGGGAGTTTAAATATATTTTATTAGAAAAATACTTACTTCGTGACTATCAAGCGGATATGGAAATAAATTTTTTGAGTCTAAGTCAAAAAGAGGATGAGAATGTCACAAAGTATGAGGCTAACATTACAAGGTTAGAATGACATTCTATAGATTATATATGTAACCAAGGTGTAATATTGATCGATTCTTTGATGGGTTAAAACCATTTCTCCATTGAGAATTAATCTCAAAATTATTCTCATCGTATGAAGATATTGTCTTATGTGATATCAAGATAGAAAATAAATTCTCTAAGTCTTATGACTTTAATGCAATTCAATAGAAAAAGAGGTCTGCTGAGCACTCTGGAAATGGAAATTAGGAGAATATGAAAAAAGATGAATTTCCATCCTGTAGTAAATGTTGGAAGAAACACCCAGGTACTTACCTGATGGGATTGTGAGTCTGTTACAAGTGTTGAGAAAAAGGCCACCAAGTTCATGATTGCAAAGGGAATAAAGAGGCTGTCAATGTTGAATGATTTAATTTTAATAAAATGGGGAATTATGAAAATGAATGTCCTAATCATAAAGGAAACATACCTAAAAAATACTAAGGGAGAAATGACAATCTTATGCGATCAAAACTGCAAAGGTTGAAGTTCTCAATGACATGGTGGTAGGTACATTAATCGTTTCCTAAAATTTAGCCAATGCTTTATTTTATTATGGAACATCACATTCTTTCATATCTTCCAATTTTCCAAGAAAAATAGATATTTCCAATTTGATTTAACAAGGTAGTTTTCAGTCAAAACTTTTAAGGGATGTATCATTGCAATAATTTTTTTTGAATTACTTACTATTATTCCACATAAACTTGCTTCATATAATGATCTCATCATCATACCCATGATTTAATTTGATATATTCATCAGTTTGGATTGGATTTCATACCATGATGCAAAAATTTATTATAAGAAGAATAAGGTGATAATTTTTTATGATGATAAAGAATACCTTATCTTTAGAGTAGAAACATCACCATCTAATTATCATCTAGATCCACCCCCAGTAGATCTACTAAATTAAATTATTGGGGAGGAATAGAGTGAAATAACTATGCGTGAGGAACGGAATGTTCAAATAGATGATTTAACTATTGTGCAAGAATATGTTTATGTGTTTCAAAATTATTTACCAGGACATGCTCTAGAATGATAAATTGTGTTTTCCATTGACTTAATTCCCAGTTCAAGGATCATATTGAAGACCCTTAATAGAATGACCACTGTGAAATTAGTGTAACTAAAGAGAAAACTATATGAAATGAGTAATAAAGTATTTATTCACCCTAGTGTTTCTATATGGGGAGACCCTGCTATTTTGGTTAAGAAGAATGATGAATCTATGCGGTTTTTCATTGTCTACAGGGATATCAATGCTATAACAATTAAGAACATGTATCCCCTACCTCACATTATTGATTTATTTGATCAACTTCATGGAGCTCAATATATTTCAAATATTTACCGTCAATCTAGATATCAGAAATTTTGCATGAAGAAAGAATACATTCTAAAGATAACATTTCGTACTAGGGTTGGGCATTACGAGTTTATAGTAATGCCTTTTGGACGGACTAATACACCCTCTGTCTTCATGAATCTAATGAATAGGGTTTTCAAGGAACATCTTGATGACATTTTATTGGTATTTATTGATGATATCTTAGTATACTCCAAAAGATCCGAAGATCATAAAAATCACTTGTGCACTATTCATAAGACTCTTAAAAGAAATGATTTACATGGGATGTTTACCTATTGTGAATTTTGGATTCAGGATATTTCTTTTCTTGGGAATACTATCTCTATGGATGGAATATTTTTTTATCCTTATAAGGCAATAGGAACAAAAGAATATTCATCACCTATGTATATAACCAAGGTAAATACTTTTATTTGTTTAGCTAGTTATTATCGGCGTTTCATCCAATTTTTTTACCGATTGACTAACCCATTAACCCAGATCATGCGTAAAGGGGTTAATTTTTTTGGATAAAAGAGTGTGATGAATGTTTTGAATAATTGAATAGAATATTAGTCAATGATCCTATCTTGAATCTATCATTGGGGAATTATGGGCTTGTTATTTATATTGATAATTCAAATAAATGACTTGGTTGCATCCTTATATAGAATGATAGAGTTATATTGCCTATGAATCACGACATCTAAAAATTAATGAAAAAAACTATCCTACTCATGATCTTCAGTTAGAAACTGTAATAGTCTCTATGATGATATGGAGACACTATTCAAATAGTGAAAAATGTGATATATATACGGATCACAAGAGTTTGGACTATATTTTCTCACAGAAAAAACTCAACATGAGGCAAAAACAATGGATTGAACTAATCAAGAATTATGATTTCACTATACACTACAACTCAGGGAAGTCAAATAAGATGGAAGATGCTTTAATAAGAAAGGATCATGGATTTTTAAGCATGATGACAGTTTAAAGGGAACCTATGTTCATGGATATAATAAAGATGGATATGGGAATTATAATTGAGGATGGAGCATGAATACTTTTTAAAATGGTTTGCAAACCATATTTACTAGAAATAATATGAATTTCTGAGACTGATAATGCAGAGTTTCCAAAAAATTTAAAGATGTGAATCATGGGAGATTGATTGACTTTGTATATAAAGACAAAATTTTGAAATTTGGGAAGAGACTTCTTGTTCTTGACATACCAGATCAAAAAAGGAAATTTTTGGATGATTCTCATAGCACCAATTTCTCTATACACCCTGGTAGCACTAGGATGTATAGATATTTGAAGGGAAATTTTTTGTGGGACAACAAGAAGAGAGAAATTACTGATTGTGTGTCATGATGTATGGTTTTTCAACAGGTGAAGGCTAGAAGATAGCATCATAGAGGAGTTATGCAACCTCTTCCCATACCTGGGTGGAAATGGGATGATATTATGATGGACTATGTTATGGGGCTACCAAAGACTCTTGGAAGGAATGATGCAATACGGGTCATTGTTGACCATCTTACCAAGTCATCAAATTTTCTTGCTATAGGTTAATATTTTCCACTTGAACATTTAGAAATAAAATATATTAATGAATTTTTAAGACTTCATTGAGTACCCGTATCAATTGTTTCTGATCGTGATCCCCATTTCACTTCAAGATTCTAGAAAATTCTTCAGAATGCCTTAGAAACTAAACTTATTTTGAGCATTTCCAACCACCCTCAATCTGATGGACAAATAGAACAAACTTTTCAAACCTTAGAAGAAATTTTGAGATCTAACCCACTTGACTTTCAAGGTATGTGGGATCAATATTTACATATTGTAGAATTTTTTTATAACAATAGTTTCTATTAAATTATTCAAATGGCACCATACAAAGAGTTATATGAAAATAGATGTCGCACACCAACTTGTTGGGATCATTTTAGTGAAATAAAACTCATAGGCCTAGAACTTTTTGAGGAAATGGTGGAAAAGGTGAAAATTATCCAAAACCACCTTAAAGCAGCTCAATGTATGAAAAAGAGTTTTTTCGATAACGGAATGAATGATTTGGAATTTTCAGTAGGGGATCATGTTTTATTGAAGGTATATCCATGGAAGGGTGTTGTATGATTTAGTAAGAAGCGTAAATTGAGTCCCAGGTACATCATAAATTTCAATATTCTAAAAGAAATTGGAGTTATAGCTTACCTTTTTTCAATGCCTATAAGTCTCTCTAATGTTCATGATGTGTTCCACATATCACTGTTGAGAAAATACATGACTCACCCAACGCATGTACGCACCTATGAAGAAATTGAATTGGAACCCGATCTGTATTATTGTGAATAGCTTGTCATGATTCTTGATACTAGAGAAAAAGTGTTGAGAAACCGGATGACTCTTCTGTTAAAAGGTCGATGAAGAAACCATAATATGGAAGAGGAAATGTGGGAACCTAAGGAAATTATAATGAAGAACCACCAGAATCTTTTTTATGTAGTAATATTCAAGAAATTTCAAGGAAGAAATTATTTTAAGGAGGGAAGAATGTACTACCCCAAGCTTCCACAGTAAGCTTCTCTTCAAATAATATAATAGCTTACATTGTACGCAACTTCAAGTTCACGTACACCATGACCAATCAAACTAACCATTTTAAAAAATAGTTTTGAAAATTAATTCCCACTTTTTGAAAATTTATAAATTTTATTTTTCAAAATGGAAATCATTTTTGGATTCGGACTATCAAAATCATATTAGGGTGAATTTTTGGTATTTTTCTAAAAAATGTCAATTTTTTATGAATAGTGAAACACACTACGTTATTATTTAAAAATGACTTTTATTTAAATAATTATTATTTGTATTTATATTTATTTTAATGTAAAAATAGATACATAATACCTATAATAGTTTATTATAATTCATTGGAGTCATTTTATAATAATATTATATATATATATATATATATAATTTTATAGAACTATTAAACAAATTTTACCCACCTTCTAGGAACATTTGAAAATTTGTATAAAACACAATTTTAACACTTCTATGAATTGAATTTTAAAAATACAAGATACACAATTGACATCAAAAATTAAATGTTGTTCAATAGGATGAAAATAATTTCTAGTGAATAGTAACATTCTTATTTTATTTACCACAGTTAAAAGTTAATAGGGTAATTAATAGTAAAAAATGATATTATAATTACCTTGACACATTTCATAATTATATTGGATAAGTGTTTTTCAACCAAAATAAACCTTATGAATAAAATATGACCCTTTTTAATCCACTTAGATTAGATTACAACTTTTTTTATTATTTTATTTAAATAAGAGTTAAAAGTGTTAAATTCAACTTTTAATAATTAAACTGTTTTTAATATAAATATATACATAAGATAAATTCAACTATAAATATGAATTTGAAAGATAAAAATATTTTCTACATCATGGTATTTTATTTATAATTTTTATACATTAAATTATTTAATTTATTTATGACACAATGATGAAGCAGAAATTACCTTATTAATGAATGATTAAAATAATTGATATTATATATATACAAATAGATGTAAATTGAAACTTTTGATGCTTTAAACTACTTTTATATATTAATATGAAATGTTATTATTGATGTAATTTATTTTTTTTATAATTCAGCCAGTTTTTTTGACATTCACAAAAACCAAATACTAAATAGTGTGAGAAATTGACAACAATGATTTTTTAAAAAAATACTATTTTGGTAAATGATATAATATTCCTAAAAATATAAGGTTCATCCTAAAGAATTATATAATTATATATATTTCATTAATGAACCACTTGAGTCTCTCTTGGCATTTTATAGTAAGCTTATTAACCATGTAATATAAAAATACAAGAAGGCATTGTAAAAGTTAAATTATTTAACTAAGAGTTAAATCTAACATATAAGGTTAAAATGCTGACCTAAACTTGTCTAAAACCTACAGGTTTTTATTATTTAGACCCATAAACACAGTATCCTCTAAATAAATTCATTTCAAGCCATTATAAACTGAAAATTATTTTATAATTAAATATTATTCCAAGATTTTCCTAAAGTGACTCTCACCTCTCTAACAAAAGGTTACTTACCATTATCTCAAAATCACACCTCCAAAGATATTTGTCTCGGCCAATCCCTACTAAAATAACTTTCCAACAACCCTCACTTCTTCCTAGAGTCCTTACTTCGATCAGAAAGCCATCCCAAGGAGCCCTTTTGTTCATATAAAAAGGAAGAACCCGAAGAAGAGGTTATTATTTTGTCCCCTCTTTCAATGTTTTTCTTCTTCCACTTCCTCTCACTTTGTTGTTTCCATAGAAAATTATTATATATATTACCTTCTATAAACCGTGATGTTATTATAAATATGGTATGACCATATTCATTATCTTATCCATAATATGAATGATAAAGTCACCATACATTTGTAAGTATGGCTTATCGTCTCGACGTCGTGCTGTAGTTTGTTATTCAATACTTCATTATTTGTATGGGTATAATAATGAGTATAATTAATGTAAATAATAAATATAACATGTTAATTTTTATGTATATATGATATACCATCCAATTACATATTATTTCACCATCAATAATATGATATTGTAACTCGTGCGTAAGTACGGATTACCATCTCCACGAACGTGATGAGACTCATTACCCATCATATCAATTCAAGAATAATTTTATTTTATTATTAAAAATAATTTTTAAGAACATAATATATTTATGGATATGAATCTAATGCATCCTATTCATATAAAACATTACTTATGTAACAAAAAATATGAAGGAAAACGAACCAGGTAACACCCAAAACAATGATACAATTGAAATATTATTAACAAATAAATATTAGAAGATCATATATAATATCATATTTATGTATTTGGTTCTTGTATTATTTAATAAAAAATATTTAACTATTATAAAAGAGGTTAACATACCCTAGACTGAGGAAAAGTACAAGGTAAGGGTTAATTTTACAATTTCTTTGTTATCTGAGATTGTTTATATGTAAACATATACTGGGAATTCTTTATCATCCTCATCTGTGTTTCTTAAAAAAATCAAAATATTTTTACTATTTCCTATAATATAGGATAATGTCATTTATAACCTCGTTTGAATTTTTATAAAATTATTTTAAAAGAATATTTCTGTCATTTTTCAAACAATGTATTTTTTGTCTTTTTCAACAAATTAAGGTAAAAATGTTTTTTAACTTATACGGAGGGTAAAGCTATTTTCTACCATTGTTACACCTTTTATGATTCCCTTAAAAGATTATAATAATATTTTCACAATAAATGTTTTTTTATAATTATTTGACTTTTAAATGATTTCAAAATAGAAAGAGATATTTCTCTCAAATAATTTTGACTTCATATATGTCAACATCCTTTGATTGATTTTACACTTGTTGGAAGTTGATTTATTATGATACAATCTTCCATATTGTATTTAAGGTTTTGTGATATGTTTTACTGTGGATGTTTTATTTTTATACTATTCATGTTCTATGATAAAAGTATTAACATTTTTAATGCTAGTTTTAATACGAATGTTTATGTCGTGTTTTAACCTTTTCAAATGAGGAATTATTTGGACTCAGTAAGTGACGGGTGGAGCCCGCTATAGCTCCCCGATGCATCAGTAGGTATCATGAGATAATCTAGTGTCTTGGCATAAGGAATTGACAATATCTTATGTTTAGTCCTGGCACGAGGTCTTTACTATGAGGTTACAATGTTCGGCATTATGCATTCCATCAATATGAAATTAGTTATTGATATTACATGTGATTATTCAACTAGTAGAATATCCATTTGAATATGTAAATGGAATTATTTGATTTATATTTTCCATATTATGCCGATGTTTATGTTTAAAATGATTGTGTTTTAGTCTTATACATTTCATTAAATGTTTATGCTTATTTATGATTGTTTCCGCTATATTGTTATCCTTAGTGAGCATATATTCTCACCCCTTTTATTATGTTTATCCCAGGATGTGAAGAAGTATATTATGATTAACCTGCATGGATAGGCCCAGGGATATGTGTTTTTTCAAAGGGGACACAATGTTATTTTTTTATTTTATGATATAATGTAAATATCATGTATGTATCTAGTACTTCCATGGCTACTAAACTAATCGGTCTTTCGAGACTTGATCTCTTGTGATCATTCTAATGTTATGTAATAATGCACTGACTCTGGGTAACTAGGTTTGGGGCATTACAATTGCTATACAATTCCATCAACATCCATCAAAATACAGTTGGTACTGATAGATATAACTTGAGATCTATGACCTTATTCACCAGCTTGTGTCTCTAAAATTCCATCTTACTATGTTCCCCACCTAGAAAATCTAGTAATTGAAAACCACATTGGCACCTGATTCACCATATCTAAGGAACTCTTTAATCCTATTTCCATATCTCCAATCTATAAATATTTACCAATATCCAATTATTGAAATACTACAAATCATATTTCACTAAAGGTAATGACTCGTACTCTATATGAGTAGACTATCTCTACACCACCGAATTCTTTTTAAACCCAAGAAAATTTCTTAATCTCTTATAAATATGTTATCTCATGAATCAATCACACCCTAAATCATCCACTAATTAGAAAAAATACACAAAATAATACCTTATATCCACTAATTATCTGAACTACATATATCATATCATCAAGGGTATGCACCCTAATATTAATCCTCAATCAAAATAAGTTTCTCATACTATTCCTCTACCATTTTATATTGATCATCCACTGATCCTAGTAGTAATACATGGACTCAATATATAAGTTCAATAAAACATATAGAGTCCCAGTCCCCACTAAAACTTAGTAGCACCTCATAAGATCTTAGCTCTGACAAGTCACTATATATTGAACACAAACATCCCAAAATGATCTATCCACATTCCAAGAACAAAAAATGAAACCACAAGTGTGACAGCCCTGAACTAGATGAAACATAATAGGTTCCCTAATCTCAGTTATCCACATGGCATGAAGCGCATCACCCTAAATTCCAGAGGTTACCAAATAGATGTGAGGGCCTAGGGTGTGTCTGTAGGGAGACTATTCCAACATTACCAGAGTGTAGTACAATGAATAAATATAAACTGAGATGAACAGTGGAATCAATGTACGTAAACAACTTAACCAGACTTAGAAAAATAAAACAAGGATAGTAATAACTTAAATAACCATGATAACATTCAATAATAGATCATGATATATCATGTACTAGAAAATTGGGAAACATGGATACAAGAAAAAAATAATAACATGTTCCAAAAAATATATAAAGTAAATAAAAATAACATTCCAAAGAATCTCGATATCCAACTCATTCATCTGCTATCAAGAACCACACTAAACAGCAACCAATCATGTGTTTGAAATTGTCTGCTTCCCTTTTTCAAAACCTATAACCTTGTAATGTTCTCTATGTACCAAATGACGCCTGGAAAGGGTGTGAGATAAATCATAGTGGGACACCAAAAATAGTGTCCATAACATATGGCATGTGGAATGGAAATGTAATAGTGTGAAAGTATGAATATATATATATATATATATAATGTAAAGTAGTGTAATTTAACTAAATACCGAAGTACCTGCTTCATCCCTCAACTTGTATTTAAAAATATAACCAAGTAATTATTTAACTGAACTAATTTATAAATAAATCACATGTTATAAATGGTGAATGTTCAAATATGTTATAAGAAAACCAAAATTGATATTTAATATGAAATTCTTCAATAGAATTCAATAGAGAAACCTAGACCATAGAGGTTTATAACTAAGTCATGACTGGGTCTAGCTAAGGGTAAGAGTGAAATCCAAGGGCCATAGTCCAAGGAATTCCACTATAACATGCCTAAATAATCTAAGGTGATAAAAAAAGGTAAAATGAGGCTATGTAGTAATATAGACCTATGGGATTTAACCATGGAATCTACTTTTCAATGTTGGATCCAAGGAATGTATCCAAGGAATCGTTTAATTATATGTGAGGGATCATGCAGTGTAATTATGGGCATCCAAGAAGAGAAAAATATTGGAATATAGGTTAGTATCAACATAAGAAAGCCACATCATTGATTCAGAATGGGGTTCCTAGGTTTCCATGGGATTCCTTGATAAGTTTCTAAGGCGAGCTCGAGTTAGACTATTCCTACAAGATAATGAAGTCATATATAATTCCATATTGGTTAAAGCCTTTCTTTCATTAGTGTTAATAGGCTATGTAATGTGCAACCCTTTTTATAAATCCCTATAAGTCATATTTAATAATCAAGTTCCATTCCACTACCATCCATTAATGTGGTAAGGGGTGTTATGGACATACAACCTATTATTCATTCACATTTAATCTGGTCGATTCATGTAATTAGTACACTTTCCAATTTATCACTTAAAACTGTTATTTACAACAAGACACTTACCAAAGCGGGTCAAGTGGAAATTACATGGTAATTTTTATTCACTATTACATTATTCAACATGAATTTAATTATAAGGAGGCTAACCATTATTGTGGTCAAGTTCTAGCACACCTGAATGATGGTTTAAAAAATATCAAAACACTAAAAACCCTATGTGGCAAAGAACCCTACTTGGGGTTTTGGGAGTTGTGGTAGTAACCACAAAAATTTAACTATATACATTTAAATAAAATAAATATATTATTATAATGATTATAAACATGAAATATAATTTATATAAATGACACCTGATGAAATCATCGGGCCCCAGACAACAAACCCAAAATAAACTAACATTCAGGATGAGTTATAGACTGCCCACCGCAGGGTCGTATGACTCTACTACTCTGATATCAGCCTCTAATTTTTCTTAGAAAGGATCATATCCAAGATAGATAAAAAAAATGCTCACACCTTGATAACAAGGTTGAGAGAAAGAGAGAAGAAGAAAGTATTAAATGGACTCGAGTACATATCGGTGTGCATCCAAAATGATGAACATAACCTCGATCAGATCACAGATGATGGAGATCTTCAAATACCTAGATTAGGCCTTCAAATACCTCTAAAATGGAAGAAAATTATGTCAATCCCACTAGGATCTAGATTAGAGAGGAAGAGGATCCTTAAATAGATAATTAAGGGTGAAAATGTCACTTTACCCACAAATTAACCTATGCACGGTTATCCAAACTATGTGCTAACCTTGCACAGGTACCTGGGAAAGAAAGGGGACATATATGGTTTGGATGCATGGTTAGGGAGACCATGTATCAAACATGTTGTAAGTATCTGTCCAAAAAGTTACCATCTTCATGGTCTTCTTTAATAGTGTGTCCTTCCCACACAGTTTACTCTAAACCATGCGCAAAAGCATTTATTTCCCATTAATATAGGCATTGGGCTCTAAAAAATCCCCTAGACACCCTCAGTACCATTATGAACTCATTAGGAATCCAAAATAGGTCAAAAATAATGAATTTGACTAATATATAAAGGATTTATACCTAAGTGAAAAATCGGGCTCTTACAGTCTTCCCCCCTAAAAAAACTCATCCCCGTGTTCACCTTCCAAGGGTGTAGAAACACTGTCCGGGAACAATTCCGGACAATGGGAACTTATGTCGGCCTTCCCCTCCCAAGTCTCCCTCTGCATGTGGCTATGCTACCATAGCACCCATACTTGAGGGACATGCTAGCCTTGGATATCCTTTGGGCTATGATCAGTAATGCGTACTAGACATTCCTCAAAGGTTGGATTGGAATCTTACTCAACTTCTCATGATCAAAAGTATTAGAGGGATCCACATGATACTGGAAAATCTATGAAATATGGAAGACGTTGTGTATGTCATGGTATCTCTATGGTAGTAGTAACTGATAGGATACAGACCTGACTCTCTCTAGGATGTCAAATAGGCCTACATAATGAGAAGACAACATCCCTTTATTCTGTAACTATCTATTCCCTATTTAGGGTGATACTCGAAGGAAAACATGATCCCTAACCCTGAAAACTAGAGGTCTCCGATTAAGATCATCATAAGATTTTTTCTACAGTGGGCAGTAGTCATATGCTTTCTGATCAGTTAAACCTACTCTAAAGTCTCTTAACAAGATCAGGACCTGGTAGGGTTTCATCATCAGCCTCTAGCTAGCACTAGGGTGAACGACATGACATACTGTATAAGGCCTCAAAAGGATCCATCTGAATTGTAACTTAGAATCTGTTATTATATGATTACACAATGAGAAGGATATTCTTTTCCCAAGAACATATGAAATCAAGGAAATATCCATGAAAAATATCTTCTACAACCTTTATTCCCCATTTTTTTTGTCCAATGCTATGAAGGTGGAATGACATTCTTAGAAGCACCTATGTTCGCATAGCCTTCTACAATTCCTTCTTGAACTGTGACATGAAATGAGAATTTCAGTCTAAAACGATAGTACGAGGGACCCTATGGTGTCTTATGATTTCACATACACACATTTTTTCCATCTCATCAAGCAAGAATGTCTCCCAAATTATAATGAAGTGGGATACATTCATCATTCTATCAATGAAAACCCATACAACATCACTACCTATAGGAAACCTAGAAAACCCAACTAAAAATTCCATGGAAACATCTTCCCAATTCCATTCTAGGACTGGAAGCGGCTGTAACAATAAAGTAGGTTTTTGGTGCTCCTAATCCACCTACTAATAGGTGGAACACCAAGTGATAAAGCCTATTATCTGACACTTCATTCCAGGACATGAATACTGATGTCTCAAATATCGATACATCTTGGATATTTCTGGATAATCTTCTCATTGACATGCATGGAAATCATGCATTAACTCATCTCTCATATATATAAGAAGCCAAAATCACTGATGAATTTTTAGGATTTCATCTCTATCTATAGACCAATTTGGAGGTGGGTTAACTCATGATATATCTTTACAGAGAACCAATCCTTAAGAATCTGAGAACTTCCTACTCTTCAAATTCTCGATGAGGGAAGAGGTAAATACCATAGATGAGAGTTAATGATGCTCATGACTATTATGAAACATCAAATTTAGGTAAAAAATAGTGCAATTAACATCCATTAATCATTTTCCTCCCATATGGCTTGTGCCTGATTTTTTCAACTTAGTCTATCTGCAACCACATTGCGCTTCTCAAGCGAATAGGCATGCTCAAAATCAAAGGATTTTGGATATTTGACCCATCTACGTTGTCTTAGGTTCAAGTCACATTGATAAAATATATATTTTATGTTCTCATGGTTCATGTAAACCCCAATGAGCTCACCCAATAGGTAATGTATCCAACAATGTATGGAATGGAGAACTGCTTCTAGCTCAGGGTCGTGATTCGAGTAATTTATTTCATGAGGCTTCAACTGTCAAGATCCATATGCAACAACTCTATCTTCTTGTATTATCACTACTCCTAGGCCAATTCCATATGAATCATATAAGACGCTATATCATAAACTTGGATCACGAGTAATTAGAATAGGTTATGAGATGAGCCTCCCTTTCACTTCCTGAATGGCTTTATCGCATACTTCAAACCAAAGGAACCTGACACCCTTATTTGTAAGTCCAGTAATAGGTGAACCAAACATGATAAATACTCTTTGTAATTTTTGTAATATCCAACCATCCCCATGAATATTTGTATATCAAACACGTTCTTGGGAAGCTCCCAGAAAAATACAACACTAACTTTTTTTTGGGTCAACAGATATGACAGATTCTATGATAATATAACCCATGAAGTGAACATTGATGATCTAGAAGTGGAACATAACAAGATTGGCATAAATATGTCACTCTCTTAGTATACTCAAAATGATCTCAAGGTGTTTATCATTGTCATTACAATTAAGAGAATACACCCAGATTTCATAAAAATACCATGAAAAAAGAATCCAAATAATGGTGGAACACCCTATCCATCATGTCCATGAAAATGGTGGGCACATTTGTAAGACTGAACATCATAATGAGGTACCCATATATACCATAATTGCGGCTAAATGTTGTACGCAGTATGTTGGATGGATTAACTCACACTTGATGATAGCCCTATCTCATTTTGATCTTAGAGAATACCCTATCTTCCTGGAGCTAGTAGAAGAGATCATCTATTCAAAGAAGTGGATATTGGTTCTTGAACATAGGTCGGTTCAAACTTCAGTAACCCATGCATAGAAGTAAGGTTCAATCCTTTTTATTGGACAAAATCATGGGTGAAACTCAATAGAAAGTACATTGATGTATAAAACCTATGGAATCTAAATCCCCTAACTACAACTCGATAGCTTTTTGCTCAGTTGGTGCACACATATATGAATGAATGGACACTGGAGCTACTCTTAGGATAAGCTCAATAATAAACTCATTTTCTCAATAATATTGTAATCTAGAAAATTCATCGTGAAAGATATCCCTAAAATAGTCTTCCACTAGAGGGAAATCAACATTACGTAATCCTTGATCCTCTATAAAGAGAATTGTGATATGGGTGGTCACTCCACATTTCCCATGATCCTTTGGTCTAGATCCTTCATCCTGGATATCCCACTCACCCTTATGTAGATAACAGCTACCTTGTGGTCAAGTAAATGAAACCCTATGGGAAGAGCAGTCTACACAAGCATGATACTGAACCAACCAGTCTATATTGAGAATTACATCGAATACCATCATCTCCAAAACAATGATGTTACATAAGAAATGGTAACTACCTACCTAAATTGGATAGTCCCTATATTGGTGTACACCCTCTTTTAGTACCCCTAATAATGTATCTAGGGACATTACTCCATAGGAATAATGTATCTCTAATCCAAGAATTTCTATGATATATACAATAAAAAGAGTTAAAAGAAACAATAAAAAATAAAGGAGATCCTATAGTAGAGGCCACTAGAATAGTACATCGTACTGTAGATGGTCTCACATCTTGATCCTCATGTATCAGGTTTATTCCATTCAACTAGCCAAATCCATAGACCATGTGAAATATATACTCTACAATGATCAAAATAGCTCAATTAGAAGAGGGGGTGATCATGGGTCTAGCTACCAGGTCGATGATCTCCTCCTCAACATGACCTACTGTTGGTATTCCAAATCCCCGCATGAAGTAGCATAAATGAATATTCTCTTAATGGTGGAGTTGTTGTAGAACATTTTCCACTCATGGATTGTGGAAAGGTCCTATAGAAACATTAAGGATTCCCTATATGGATGCAAACCTAAAACTCCATTTTTTCTCGATCATAATGAGGAGTTAGGGTCCCCTAACGTCTAAACTAATGACACACTATGTATATATCGAAATATGCACTTTGGATGTCACTTCCCTGATGAGAAACCTTGAGAGAATAATTCATCCCACCAGATGAACTACTGGCCTAAAGCGACCTGGTCCTCTATGCCTGATACTATTTCTATCCCTCAAGTTACATTCAGTGGTAAGTTACAGATTGACTATTTTAGAGAAATTATGTCAGATAAATACATTCACCTACATACAGATGGTGTACTAGATCCTATCCTCGAAACAACTAGCATGTGAAATCTCATCATTGGCTAGAAGTAGTGAAAATTGTTGTGTCTCATTGAAACATGATGAATATTCCATAATTGACATAGAAACCTGTTCAATATGCATAAAATCTCTATATCTATTAGTTCTTAGTGTGTGAGGAATGAAAAGATCAAAAATGGATGTCTAGAAATCATCCCATAACATGCCCTGATGAAGACCAGCCTCGGTAATCACATCCCACCAGTGCTTGGCCAAATCCCAAAGCATGTATGTGGAAATCTTGACTATCCACTCTGGAAGTGTCTATATTTTCTCACTGATATATAGGGAAACCTATAGCTGAGAATTGACAACCTACAAACCACCATACCATGAAAATGTAGAAGGATACTACTACCATAACTCATGAGTTAGATCATCCATCACTAGTACAACATACGGAGCACAATGCATAGACTAATGAGATGTAAGAAAATATCATGAACTTGGGAATTAGATTCTTGATCAGGTACAGTAGGTATTTCCTTAGGGGACACTCATAGAGGTATGAGAAGCAGCTCAAGGCCCACCACATCTGGAACATGGTAATTATCACCCTTTTTACATATGATATGAGGACATCATGGCATCATTGATCTAAAAAATCTATGAACATGCCTCAGAACAAGCTTAATATAAAATATAGCATCACTAGCAGAAACTGAATGTAGGAAAACTCAATACCCAAGGCATACTACCCCAACTACATACTTATATGGACAATTGTCGATAAGTTATCAAGTATAAGTTTCATTTCATTTCACTTATAATTAGTAGGTTCACTACTCTAACTTTCATAAACATGAGAAGGTGGGATATAGATGTATAACTAATTCATTTTAGATGTCATGACTCAATTTATAATGGATAGTAATTTTGGGTGACTCATTACCTATACACCTTATCATTAGAAATGATACCCATTTATTTATATCATAATGGCATGACTTAGTTAATTACTCATCCCAACCCATGAGGGCCTATACACCTCTTGAATTGAGACATGAAATCATTCATTCACAAACAAAAGTGATACATGAAAATGCTAACTATCTCAGCATCACTCAACAATAACAGGCACATCATGTAATGAAAAACAGTGAAATGCACCAATATGGTATGGAAATATGCATGGCATTGGAATCCTAGGTTCCTAAAATGATGCACGCAACAATTATCTTTTCCCTATTTTCTTCACACTTTGGATGAAAGTAATACTCAATTAGAATAATAATAACTAACTAATCCACATAACATGTGAATCACCCAATGGTGAAATTATATCAACTCTAATAGGAAAAACATAACATTAATTATATTTTTTGTAAATTTTATTTTACCCCAAATATGGGTTCGTGTTTCCTAATCATAGCTTATGCCCAAGTTCCCAGAATTCCTAATCTACAATCTATTATCTCTAAATAGTAAGGTGAGAATGGAAACCACCTTTGACATTATATTGTGATGTCTTGGACCTGGATGCAACTTAATAGGTTCCCCAGGCCTAGTGGTTCACAAGGACTCATGTGTATCTCCCCAAATACTGGAGGTTTCCGACTAGTAGCAAGGCCCTAGGGTGTGTCTGTAGGAAGCCTATGCCCTCATTACCAGAGTGTAGCACATCAGATAAATAAAAATAAAGGAAACAGTGGAAGTAATATAAGAAAATTATAGAATATGGCTAAGTAAAAGATAACAATGATAGAAATAACTAAAATACCTTGGATAACATTCAACAAAAGATGATAATATGTCATGTAATGGAAAATTAGAAAACATGGGTATAAGAAAACATGCATAACATGTTCCAAGAAGAATATAAAGAAAATCAGAAGACTATCCCAAGTATCTCGAGTTTTGACTCTTTCATATTATATCAAGATCCATACAAAACAACAAGTAATAATATGTTTGAAGTCTTATTCTTCCCATTTTCACACACTTGTAACCATATAATCTACTCTAGGTACCAAATAGTTCTCCGAGAGGGTGTGAGATTTATATAAGTGGGTCATCACCAATAGTGATATTAACATTCAACCCATGTAATGGAAACATAATAGCATGTAGACATTAATTTATACATATATAATGTAAGGCAGTTCAATGTAACTAAATACCCAAGTACCTGCTTCAGCCCTCAGATGGTGTTTGAAAATATAACAATGTAATTATTTGACTGTACCAATTTATAAATAAGTCACATATTATAAATAGTGAAACTTACACGATGTTATAAGAAAACCAAAACTGATAGTTAAATGAAATAGTTCCATGGAATTCAAAAAGAAAACCTAGACATCATGGGTCACTAACTAAGTTGTGACTAGTTCTATAAAAGGTTAAGAGTGTAATAGAAGGAGAATAGTTCAAGGAATTCCATAATAAAATGCCTACCGGATCCATGGTGATCAACAAAGTAAAATAATTCTATGTATTAATAAGATCCTATGGGTATTAACCATGAAACCTACTTGTCAATGCAAGATCCAAGGAGGGTATCCAAGGAATCCATTAATTCTATGTGTGGGATCCTATGGTGTCATATTGGGAATCCAAGAATAGAAAAATATCAAGATCTAGGTTGGTATCAACCTAAGATAGACACATACTTGAATCAGAATGGGGTTCTTGAGTTTCCATGGAATTCCTTGATAAGAATCCAAGGCGATCTCGAGTCAGGCCATTCCTACTAGATAATGAAGTCATGTATAATTCTATATTGGTTCAATCCTTTCCTTTCATTAGTGTGGATAGGAAAAGTAATGTTCAACCCTTATAATTCCCTTTAGTTCATAACAAATAATCAATGTCCATTCCAATTCCTTCCATTGATGTGGTAAGGGGTGATATGGACATGAAACTTATTATTCATTTAAATTTAATTTGGTCAGGTCATATACTTATTATAATTTATAATTTTTAAAATAAAACTAGTGTTTAAACTTAAGAAAATTTATTAAGTGGGTAAAGCAGAAGTGAAATTTTACTTTCCATTCACCATTAAATTATTCAACAATCATTTAATTACTAGAAGGTTTACCATTAGTGTGGTCAAGTTTGAGAACACATGAATAATGGATCAAAAAGTTTTAAAACACTAAAAACTCGATGTGGCATAGCACCCTAAAAGGGTTGTTGGTAGTTGTGGGTGTAACCACAAACAATTAATCACATACATGGAAAGATAATAATGAAACAATTCAAATGAGTATAAACATGACATATAATTTCTATAAATGACACCTGATTACATCGGTGGGCCGCACATGTCAAATCCAAAATCACCAAACATTAGGGATGAGTTATAGACCACCCACCTTAGGGTTGTACAAATATCCTCCTTCGATATCGTTCTTTGATTCATTATATAGTATAGTATATTTGAGAAATAGGGAGAAATTTATCACACCTAGATAACTAGGTACATAGAAAGAGATAAACAAAAAGGATTAAAAGGACTGCATTACTTACCGTTGTGCATCCAACGTGATGAAATAAAGTTTGATCAGATCCAGGATGAAGGACATCTACCAATCCCTATATTAGTCCTTCAATGATCTCCAAAAGGGACTAAAATTAGGTCCATCCTACTATATTAGGAATTATGGAGGAAGAGGATGCTTAATTAGATCATTAAGGGAAGAATTACATTTTAACCACAAATTTTTCTACTTATAGTTCCTCTACAAGGTTTTCCAAACTGTGTGCCAACCCTGTATGGGTATCTATGAAATAAAGGGAAACTACACAGCTAGAGAAACCATCCACCAATGGTGATGTAAGGCTCTTCCAGAAAATTTATCATCCACATAATATTCTCTAACCATGTTGCATTCCTACACTATTTACTCTAACCCTAATCCTGATATGTTTTCCCCAAAAAGTTGGGAACCGAGCTCCAAGAAATCCCCCAAACACCCTTTGGACCTTCCCAAACTCATTAGGCATCCAAAATAGTTCCAAATAAATATTTAGACTGAATTTTAACGGATCCATACATGAGAGAGAAACCAGGTTCTTACATTAAGTAATTTTCATATATTATAATGAAATCACCTTAAGTTTCAAATAACAAACCAAAAAAAAATTTATCATCTAAATTTTTTAGAAACATCCCATTGATGTGTCTCACGTGTCACCCAAATCCCGCCACATTAATTAAATTAAGAAAATTACTTCAATAAGGATAATCATAGTCTACGACAGACCCACCCACCATGTTGGTTCAAACAATCTACTCACTTAGTATATGGTAATGAAGAATATCATTTAACATAACAATTCACAATAACTCAAACTGTCATCCATGCATACCAAGAAATAATAAATCATAGTGTCTATATTATATGTGATCTAACATGACCATAATGAGTCATATACCATCATTAATAATCTTATAGTTTAATATCCCATCTGAATATTCTCAGATCAAGTCAAATTATCAGGCTAAAAGAATCTCATTCACTGCATCCTTTTAACAAGGCTATGATATCTCACACATTCTAAGGCCAACTAATCAAACATTATCCATCTCATAATTTCCATAAAACTAAAATAATATTCCAATACTATAACTATTCTTGATATAAACATCTAGGACCACATCACCAACATGTTTATGTATGAAAATTTTCATTCCCCATCAAATTCTGGAGATTTCCTATAGTCATCAAGATGAGAATCTGCACCCACAATACACAAGGAATATGCAAGAAAATCCCATGTATTGTTTAGTAATCTCATGCATCAATATCAATGTTAAGTATCCACTATGACAATTTTTTCATAGGAATGGATAAGCCTTGGCTCACCCCTCTCATTCGATATTATCCTCATATACTAAAACTATCACTAAAAAATATTTGAAAACACCATACCACTCGCCACAATGCTCGAATCACTAGTATCCTTTGTCACATGTCAATATTAAAAGGATACTCAGAACCTAGTATGCCAACTCTTAGGCCATCCTCATTTCATTTATCTCCTCAATAGAGGAAAAAAATTATAGGAAACATGTCATTTTCCCCACTCAATCCCAACACATAAGGGTCTCACAACTTGGGAACTCTCTCATAGGCCCATTAAAAATTATTAGGATCGGGTCATGTACACTATGACCCATAACATATGAATTAAAATAAAAATTCTCAAATATCACAACTCAAGGAAAGTGATAATAAGAACAACACCTCAATATTCCTTATATATCACACCATAATGATCACATAACAATGGTTCTCTTAGTATCCCTAACTACCTATATGTAGGGCCAACATCACACACACACACACACAGATATATATATATATAATATTTCCAATCACACTTCTCATTTTTCATTTATCTGGAATTCTAATAATGAGGGGCATAATTAAATAAAATTTCAAGTAAAAGTTATAGATAAAAAGGCATTATAATTTCTACTCTGAATTTTATTTAGCTAATTCCCCATAAAATAATGATATGTTATCTTGTTATACAAACTCAACCATTTAATTAAACCAAACATTTTCACAAGTGAGGCTCAATTAAATAAAATTTCTAATCCAAGTGTTACAGTAAAACACAATATATGTTGTAATTATAATTTCATTTATTTGACACCTCATAATAATCAAGGTAATTGATCACTTAACAAGATTTTATCTGTTCAGGGGACAATTTTAGTAATATTCCACTATACACATATATAGAAAATAATGAATAAATGATTTCTGGCACTTTATTAATTTACCTAGGTAATATTATAGGAGGAAAACCATATGTAGTCATAAAAAAATGTAAAATGCTACGTGTTTGAGATGATGCATGAATACACACCATATTTCTATACCAGATTAGATATAAAACCCCATAAATAAATAAACTCATAATCTATTTTACCACTCAAGGTAACGTAATTAAATAGTAAAAGTGAATAACATGAAATAAATATCATCCCTGGAAACATGGAATCCCCCTGTATGTGGGGTCATTATACCTAGAAATAAGTTCAATAAAATGTTCCAAAAACACACTATCGTTTATCTACCTTTCCCCAATAGCACGACATGGAAAAGAGACTCTAATACAACTTTATAACATAATTTGGTCTGAGGACACAAATTAGTTTTTAGACTAATGGTCAACACCATACCTTAGGCACACATCCCCATACACTAGAGGATGTGGACTAGTAGTGGGGGTATAAGGTGTTATGGTGTGGTGAATATGCCCCAATTATGAAAGTGAAATTAATGACAAAAATAATCAAAATATAATAGAACATCAAGAAAAACTAGTAAATATGAATTTTAGGTAAGTATAAATATATAATCAAACATAACTCAAGTAAAATAAAATGAGAATATATATAATGTCTAAAATTTCATCATCAGCAGAAACCATATTTAATAAACCCCAATGTAAAAAAATATAATGAATTTATAATCCATAAAAAATAGTATCAAATCATTGCCTAATCCCAAACTCCCATTATCTATCATATAAACCCAAATCATAAATCAACCATAAGGATATTTTCAAAGACCGATCTAGTAACATGAATATCAACTCAGGTGAAAACTTATATCCAATACAAGATGTAAGTAAAACTCAGCATGCCACCAGAAATGGTGTTTATAAGAATATCTAGACTCATAAATGACCTTTATAATGATGTGTATAATATATATATTGATAACAAAAATAAATAAAACTACCATTTATTCTCGGGTTCCCAAGTGATGCCTTGGATTGGCCATACACATTTCAGCCTACGATAGATTTCTATATCCATAATTTAATATCATGTGTAAAATAAAATCTCTTGAAGATTTTTCTTAATGTGTTTCATGTAATAAAAAAATAATTTCAAACCTAAGGGGATCACCCTTGTTGTTCTATGTAATCAGGAATCACTATCAAAACAATGGGGGTAATTACCCCATGGAGTATCAAATACAAAAATTTCATCATTGAAAATAAGTGGAAGAACTTTTAGTGTTCTAAGATATTATGAAAGACTATCAATTCCATGGTAGATGATCCTAGGGAATCCATGTAATCATGCATCACCTATAAAACCAAGAAATATCACCCTTAATAACAAAAGTCTCAGGTGTCACCACTAAATCCAAGGGGAATCACACTTTCCATTAAAATTTTTTTTTACATTTAATTCCCTACAAGAAATTCATCAATAATTTCATTTATTTCAGTATATATCAGGTCTCATCCTGATACAACCTTAGGGTCACACTGTTCATTTCCTATTTAGTTATCCTATAAAAATAACTAAGGAAAAACATTCTATCAATACAATTAAAATTTATTTAATTTTAAGAACATCAGACTTTGTATAATAGTAATGGGATATAGACCTTAGAGAATGTAATAAGCTTCCTTGTTAACTCACCCATGCTATATATAAATTACTAGGAACTCATAAGGTCACCATATTAATTAACCATTTTATTCCCAAGGTCCATAATTTATAAAGTGAGGTTTATGGTTTTGATTGTACTCACACTAGCACATATTTGGGCTAAAGAACTCATATGGTGTTGTTTTTAATTTTCTAAAGTCATTTCCTAAAGTTTTGAACACTATACTAGAGTATATAATCATTGTATAATAAAAATGTGTTTTAATTACCCATTTTAAGGTTTAATTTCATGAATTGGGTCCATGGTATATAATTTTTAATTTTTGGTTACATGGATTGTAATGTCATTGTGACAAAACAATACACACATCAATATATATCAGACAAAATTATAAGATAGCTTATAAACCACATTCATTATGTTCATAGGCACATTCTCATATTATATACAACTTCTAATTAATATAATATAATATAAATTTAAAAATAATATGAAAACACTAAAATAGAATAAAATAACCTTAACAGTGAGAAACTATATGAAAATAGAATAAAAAAATATATGAAGAGAGATTGATATACATGCCACTTGTTACCTAACATATTATATAGTCACTGATTTGGTAAAAAATTAGGGAGAAATACCTCTATAAAATAAAATAAATCAAGGGAGAAGGGATGTGTTGTGTGTTTTTCTCATGACCATCCCTTATTATTTTTTATATCACCGATAAAATTATTAAAAAACTAAAAAAACTAGGCAATGATGTTCAATAAAATAAATTATGGTGTCACACTATGATTATATGGGAAAGGGGGATCCTTATCTCTTCCTATAATTTTCATAGTGTGAAAAAATTACTCAACCCATGAAACCTCTATATTCTATAGATGAGATCTGCATACCCTTTTGTTCTCCCTATAAACATTCTTGGGCCATTCTTGACATCCTATAACCATCACTACTATAACGAACTAGCCTTCAACAATACATATTCTAGAATCACTAGGAAATATTTCATTCCAAAATATTTTTTATATTTATAGTTTTAATGAAACAGTTCATCAACCTTATATAAATATAAATTACATTCCAATGTAGAGACTTTTACATTGTATCCATTTTTTCCAAAATAAATTAAGATTTAAATTATTTTATTTCATGACACATCATTGACATATTCATCTTGTCATTATATATAACTATAATCATTCTTAAAACCTTGTGAATAACATTTTATAATGTCGGAACAAAAAAGTTGTTTTTCTAAGAGACATAAAAACATAAAACTAAATCAATAGTCCATGAATACTCATGAACATTTACTATTTAACAAAATATAATTTTGGTTCAAAATAAAAATTTTATTACATATGAAATCAAATTATTTTTTAAAATATTTTCATAAAACATTTCATAAGAAATCATAAATGAAAATAATACTAATAAAGTCTTCTTTAAAATTATAAAAAAATCAAGAAAATGTTTTCTCGAAGTTATACTTTTCACTCATAAGATTTATAAAATACATTTTATTAAACATAAACCCATTAACATACCTTTAAAATTTATATTATTTAGATAAAAACAATAGAAAGAAAAAATAAATCATGTTGTAAACTAAATGAATGATGTTCATATCACTATTATATAAGGATTAAACTTCATAGTTATAATTCGACTAACCCTTATGGTTACACATGGAATAACCATCACGGTTTCACATAGAATAACCCTCACAATAAAAATAAAAAAAATCTTACCAAATAAATTAGAGGGATATTGTAGAACCAACAATAAATTTTTTAAAATATAACTTATATTTATCATAAATAATGACTAAGAAAAATAGTGTAATAATAACATATAAAATCATAAAATTTTTAATATATTATTTTTCACTAATAAAAAATCATTTACAGTTACTGATATATCTCATTCTGAAAAAACCAAATTTTGTAAACTATAATCACAATAAAAAGATAAATATGGATTTTCATAGAATAAAACATCAGATATTGTAAATTAATTCAAATATAAAAAATTTACATTATAGGAAAAGGTCATTATCACTTTATACATTAAAATAAAATAATAATTTCTTCATTTGAAAGGATGCCAAAATGTTATTTATAAAACACATACAAATATTACTTTTTAGAAAATATGAAATAATGTTAATGGAAACATAAATTTCCATTATAGTTCATTCATTTACATATATATATATATATATATATGTAGAATAATTTTAAGAATATGTAATTTGAAGAAAAAATATGTCTAAAGGGAAACTTTGAAATATGATTTTTAAAATATTTCCCCTTGCATTGAGTCCAAATCATCACGTATGATAATTATATTTAAAAATAAAATTTATCTGTTAATTATTTAATTTCTTTAGAAACTTTTGGTTTTATTTATTCATTTTATTTTATTTAAAAGAATTTTATATACAATTACTTAATCAATTAAGTTCATGTTGGATGTAATGATGATATTCAACTCATATTTCCAAACCTACTTCGGTTGGTTGAATATGGTCAAAGATATCATTATTCCATAAAATATTAATAAATTATAATAATTAAATAATTATAAATTTTACACATCGATTATACTTTTAAAAATAACCATTCAATATTTTTATAATTAATTAATATGTTACAATTTTTTAGACTATATGCCATGCATACACATGGGTAACATTTTCATTTTTCAATGATCATTATGGAAAGAAGATATGTATTATTTTTTACTAAAATAATGATAATAATATAATAAATAACAGATTATATCTTTAAATATACTTATATATATCATCCATGTGATGTGGTGAGTAAAAATGAATCACATTGTTTTTTTGGACGTGATAGTCTTCACGTACGCACGAACGATGTAATCATTTTTTAGTGAATGGAGATATAATAAATTATATGATATATTATAGTTTTATAATGATAGATATAATATAAATATCATATTAATTTATTAAATCCATATATATTTCTATCTGTAAAAGATGGATATGGAAAATGAAATATGTCGGCTCATGATGTGATAGTCCACCATACTCAAGAATGATGTTTTTGTCTCTCATTTGATGGAAAAGGGGATGTATATGAGTTGTGAAACATAAATAATAACATCAAAATATAATTAATATACTATTTTAATAATTTAATAATTTTTTAATTTCTTTTTATGGTTGTATATGGTTATATAAAACTAACATTCTTATTTAAGAACTATACTTCTTCTTCGGAAAACCTATTAATGTTTTCACCAAAAGATTCTTATGATAGTTTTATGATAAAACCAAGGAATTTAAAACATGAATAAGGAATTAAGGAAGGTATGTTTTTTGTTATTAGTAGAACTAATTTTTTTTAATTTGAAAAAGTGGAGACGAGGTTCCATTTTATAAGAGAGTGGTGCACTCTTGTAAGTTATTATAATATTAGATTAAAATAAATTTATTTTAATGTTAAAATATATAAAAATTGAGAATATTTGAGTCTAATTTTAGATTTATTTTAAATACCCACATAAAATAATTTTTTTATAAAAGTTTAGGTAATTTTTTCACCCATGTTATTTTGTTTTAACCCATTTAAACACTTTCAAACAACTATCATGATATGAAATATTTTACTCTTTAGTGGTAAATAAAGTTAATGAAAATGAAAAATTAGAACAAAATAGACCATGGTTATTGTTTGAAAAAATATAATGATCCATTTTACCAAAGTAATTTTTTTTGGAGTTTTAATTCCTTTAGTAAAATATTATTTATTTTAAAATATCATTAATGTAAATTATGGAACGATTCGTTTAATTTGACTTATAAATCTTCTAGAAAACAATGGAATTCGAATATAATTCCTTAAAAACTCTATAAAATTCTATTTTTCACTTTAAAAAATTTAATATTTTAATTAATTCAAATCATATTACTTTAAACATCTTAAAAACCATTTATTTTATTAATTGAATTAATACTATATCTGTGTTTTGTAGGAATTGAAGGTTATTATTTCATCACTAGAAATTAGAAATAAATTATAAAGATAAATAAAATTAATTCTTTAATGAATATTTACTACCAAAAATAACTTTTTTTATCCCTATCACAAAATTTAAAATACAATAAAAGAAACATAATGTCATTTTTGACTTTTCATTACATTAAATATTATAAAGGTAAAAATAATAGAAATATACAAAAATGTCATATAATCAAAATTTTCATAATTATGAATGAAATATAAATATTTAATAAAATTAATTATTTTTAGTGTTACTTTATATTCTTTATCACATTGTTTTTCCCTTTTTAACTCATTTTACCTTTAAAGTTGTAACATAATTAGTTATGATTAATATTCAGAATTTCTAAAAATAAAAGGTTCATATTTAATAAATAAATAAATAAATAATATGTAATATAATTTTTAATGATTTACAATATTGATATTAAAAAATTAAATTTAAAACTAAACTCGTAAAACATGATAAAATTATTTTATTATATAAAACCTCTTAAGTACAAAAACTATTTGGTAATAATTTCAAGAATAAATTTTATAATAGATAATATAATTGGATTATTTTAAAAAAATGACTGATTAAATTTTAAAACTATTCAATACTATAAATCTACATTATAATAATATACACTTTTCATTAAAAATCAATATTTTCAATATTAATTGTCAAATTAATGCTTCCCAAAAAATTTATAAATTTTCTATTAAGATAATTTGGATTTGATGGTTTCCAAAATGGTAACCATTTTTTCAAATAAAATTTCAAAATATATTATAAATAAATTATAAAATTTTCCACAAAAAGAAAGAAATATTATTTTTGAAGAAAACCTATTTTTGAGGAGAAAAATGACTTCTCTAAAAATTGAATCCTTATTTATTGATAATATTTCAATACATTATTACTAAGTAAGACCATTATATATATTTAATAATTTATTTAATCGTAATTATAACAACTTTTTTAATGACTAGTTTATAATGGTAATATTAAAATAATATTTTTTCATTATGTAGTTAAAACCTTTGTTGAAATCCCACATCGTAAAAAGTGTTAATAAAATGTCATATTGAAAAGATGAAAAAGGAAATACAATGTTAATATAGTATAACACATAACTAGGTTTCCAATGAAAAAAACATTGATAAATAAAATATGGGCATTGAATTAAACCATAAAGTCCAAATAATGATGGATATTTACAGATATCATTGATCACAAGAAATTGAATGATCAATAGAATGTTAACAACCAAAAAACCACAAACAAAAAAGGTGTGAAAAATAAAATAGATTCATAAAAAAGGTAATAGGATATATTTTTTAAATCAAGATCATTTCATAGAGTTAAGGAATTCATTAAATATTTAGACTAATAACATAGGAAAATATACATGACAAGTATGATTTCATTCTTTAATAAATTTACACTAAAATCTCATTTTTTTAAACAATGAGTATTATAAAATAATAATTTTTTCTTAAAGAACTATAATAAAATTCAATTAGATCATGTACCTTCACAAAAGTATATAAATATATTTCTCCAGCCATTAATAATTGATAAGAAATAATTAATATAACTGAAAATAAATCCAAAAATTAATAAACCATTATATGAATAAATAATACATTAATCTCAAAAATTAAATAGTAATACCCAACATGAAAACTAAATAATTATATAAATAACTTTCCTTTATTTATTAAATATATTACTAACACATATTTAAAACCAAATATTATAATTATTTGATCAAATATTTTTACAAAATTTATCCGAAAATTTCGTCAATCACTCTTAAAGTCTCATACAGAAAATGTATATGACATTGTCATATAATATCAATGATTTTCTAATAATTTACATAAATTACCTGAATCACCATAAATCTAAAATTAAATCATATAATCTTTGAAATTATAATTTTATATTAATTCCTAAAATAAAATCCCATAAGATTTTATTTAATGTAATCATATACGGTTATCAAAATAGTGAACCTCATTAAAAATGAAATTAATCACAAAATTAAAAAATCAATTTTTAATCCCATGGGAATCTATATTATTATACATATATTCCTAAAATCAAGTTAGTAATTATCTAAAATATCATTTTAAAAATTAATTTCATACTAACCAAGACATAATGTAGGCCAATGGTATTTGTTGTACCATTGTCTCCTGTCGGTGTGGGTTTATCCCCCATGGATATGATATATCTAATGGGATGTCTTTTTTAATAAAACTATATTAATATACTTCTTATAATGTCCCCAAAATCACAATTAAGATCTTACCTCAATCTCCAATGATCATATAAACTCTAGAGGTTACCAATACCACTAAACATATTTCCACAAAATGAAAATTACATTATTCCACAAATAAATTTTTCATATATTAATATTAATGGTTATATATACAATATATATATATATAATCTCAATAAATTTATCCTAATATAATACCATCACATAAAATATCAAAATATAATTATGTATTTTAAAATTATTATCATCATTAAATCTACCACTACATCATAACTCTTGGTTCCCTATATATAGATTCCTTAATCATTATATGTAATTAATATTATATTAACCAATATTTTCCATATTATTCCGCAATACTTCCATCTAAAAAATACAAATATGAATCATTTCCTAAGATTCAACAATATCAAAACGTATTCCATGATATAATCCATACATTTTAAATTTCATTTTTAGTTTCCTCATATTTAACTATAATGGAATTAGCCATTACTAAATATTTATCTATATGATCTTGTTGATCCCTTTCTTGAGATTTCCTCCTCAAAAATTAATTTACATAATTCACATAATCACCACAATTAAAAAAAACATATTGTTTCAGATGAAATTTACCCCCTTCATGGTGTTAACTTACTTTTGATTATTTCCTTGGAAGGTTATAACTTTACATACTCTTTTACCTCATTGAAAACATATTCTGATTCTTTTAAAACATTCACCTAGGTGATTATTCCTACATTTTGGACACATAAGTCATTTACTATTTTTTACCTTTATTATCTCTATCACCAAAAAATACACTTATAATCATTATTATATTTTTTTATGTATTTGGAAACTAACATAGTTTCAAGTTGTTAATAATAAATCATGATAGCTAGTTAAGAATAACCCCAAAAGTTTTCAATACAACTCCAATTTTTTTAGATTCTTATTCTAAAACCAACACATTTTCCATCACATTCATTTCAGTATTTGGTTTCAGTTGGATCCATCCATTTTAAAAAATAAAAATGGACAGTGTGATAATATTAATAAAATCATAATAAACAATCTTATTTGGAGTATAAAAACAAGGATATCATTAACCATGCTATCTTAAATTCTTTTGATTTATAAAAAATACATATAATTTTTTCTATTATAATAATCATTATAGTTATATACAACTTTTAACTTATGATAAAATAACATCCGAACCTATAAATCATTCTAATCCTTTTATACCAAATATAAGGACATGTGATTAAATAATACATTTTCAAGGATCATTAGAAAAGAATTTATTTCCAATGATTTTTTGGGTTTTAATTTTTATATTATTAGGTCATCAACCATACATAAATAATTATTACATCACAATGTTTAAAATTCTACTCTATCCATTTTTTAACTAAAAAAATTTAAGATATAAAATGTTTTATTTTTATGACACACCTTCACAGTTTTTATTTTGACCTCATCCTTTTCACTAATAATATTCTAATCCCTATGAAAAAAATTTTAAAATGTTGGAATAACACAAAAATCATAGAAAGGTACATAATAATACGGAAATATAACGATTAGTACCTGGATGTTGAATAAAAAAATTTTAAATATAAATATTGGGATCAAAATTATCATTTTCATAACCATGAAGTAAATTTCTCTCCCTGAAAATATCCATAAAAAATTCATAATAAATGTTAAAGTTGAAATAAATCTCATGAATGTTTCTTTACAATATTGAAATATTAATGAAAAGTTTGTCACAATGTTATACCTTTAACCCATAAGAATTATAAAAACATTAATTTAAACATATGTTAAAAACATTATCTTGAGAAATTATAGGATTTATATATAAATCCTGGTAAGAATATGTAATCCATGTAGGAAACATGAGACAACATTTTCATATCACTCTTACTTATAGAGTATCTTTCATGGTAACAAATGGTGTAATCCTCATGGATATGTATGGAATAACCGTCAGAGTTAAAGTTATAATTACTCTCATTGTTAACATCCAATCATAGATTATACCCAGTGAATTAGAGGGATATTAAAGACCCACCCTTCATTGCATTATTATAGAACCAATATTCACCAAAAATAAATCATATGAAATATAACCAAATCAAAACTGAAAAATATATAATATTTTTCAAAATATTCTCTGTACATATAGGAAAACATTTAAAGATATTGATATATACCGTTGAATTAAAACATAATTTTAAAAACTCGGATTCTTAGAATAAAGGAAAATAAGCATTTTAATTGAAGAAAACATGTAGGCTTAAAATCACAATCACAATCCCAAAAACTATTATAGAGGTGGGAAAATTACTTGTTTCTGTAAACGTTAAAATAAAACATTTATTTTTTTGTATAAAACAAAGTGAAAAAACTCTGATATAAAATATGTAAATAGATTCATTTTGAGAGCCTTTGAAATTTAGTCATAAGTAACATAAAATTTCCTTTATAGTTTTTTCTTTCCTATAGTAACATATCCATAAAATATTTTTTAAAATATGTACATGGAATAAAAAAAGTTTTATGTGAAACTTTAAAAGATATTTTTTAAAATAAACCCTCTTACATAATGTTTCACTCATTATAAAATTCATTTATCATCCTGAATAACAAAAAAAAATTAGTTATTTACTGGTTCATTAACTATTTTCATGTTCTTTATTCCATTTATTTTATTTAAGACCATGTTCTATATAATTACATAATCAATTATGTTTATATAAGATGTTTTGATGATATTTGGCTCATAGGACCAAACTGACTTGTTAGGTTGACTATAGTAATATAGTTCATTATTAAATCATATAAAAATAATTATCATGAAATAATTATCATAATTATATATAAATTATTCTTTTAAAACCAATAATTATATATGGAAATGAAAAATGAACTCTGTTACAATCATGGAGACAATATGCCTTGCAAACGTATGAGTAAGATTTTTATTTTACAATGTTAATTATGAAGGAAGGTTTTTATTATTTTATCATTACATAATTATGATAATGTCATAAATTTTATATTATTTATTTAAATTTAATTATATATATCATATATGTGTATTGTGGATGAAAAATGAATCACATCGCTTCATGGAGGTGGTAGTCCACAAGTACACATGAATGACATTATCATTTTTTAGTGAATGAAATTGTTGGAAAGAAAATGAAATATTATATATTTAAATAATGATAAATAAGTCATGAATATCATATATATATATACATTAATCCAATTATTAAAACCATTCATAAGAGGAGGCGATGGAAACCGAATTACATCGGTTCATGACTCATTAGTCTTCCTTACATAAAAATGATGGTTTGGATTCCCGTTTTATGGAAAAGGAGATGAATATATATTATTAATTTAACATAATGACATTTAATTATACTTATTATTATGTTATTATTATTTCTATACATTTTATGAAATTTTTATAGAGTTAGAATATGAAATAATTTGAAATCTTGATAAAGAAGTATACCTCTTCTTCAGACAACCTCTTAAGGTTTACAAAAAAATAATTAATAGTTTGGTTTTATAATAATAAAAATGATTAAAGGACATGGGTAGGTATTTAATGAATGGATTTTACTAGGGGTTGGTAGAATGATATTTTTTACATTAAGAGAAAAGGGGAGAGATGGTTCCATTTTAAAAGGGAGGGGAGTGGCACTCTTATATTTTTTTCAAAATATTTATTTATTATATATTAATTTTCATATTAAATAGAACCCCAATAGATACAATTATAATATAAGGTAATTTTTATTATAAATCTTCTCATACAATAATAATTGGACGTGTTTGGGTGTTTTATTTGCCCTTATCTTTTTTCTTTTAACATGATTTAACCCTATTTGATAATTATAAAATAATTAAAGATTTTACTCATTATGGGTCAAAAAAATTACAAAAAAGGAAAATTGTTCCATAAATTGAACATGGATGATATTTTAAAATATATCAGAATCAGTTTATGAAAAATATTATCTTTTTAAAAAATTTAATAAAATATTATTTAATATGAAATAATATTAATGTTAATTTTGGAATAATTCATTTAATTTGACATTTATAACAATATTTATGAAATTTAATTAAAATATAATGAAATCACACCAATATAATATGATTTTCATACCTGTATAAATCAAGGAACATAATAATTAATTCAACACATATTACATTTAATAATTTTAAAATCATTGTTTTCTATTAATTTTATAAATAATGTATCGGCATTATGTAGACATTTAAGGTAATTATTTCAACCCTAAAAAATAGAAATAAATTATAATGATAAATAAAAATCATTAATATTTAAAATTAATATTTATAACCAAGAATACCTTCTTTTTATCCCAATTTTAAAATTTTAAATACAATAATACAAAGAGAATGACATTTATGAATTTTTACACATAGATTATTATAAAGGTAAAAATCATGGTCAATTGAAAAAAGGTTATATATTTGAATTTTGGATGATTATGAAAAAAATATACTCATCCAATAATACTAAATCATGTTTTAGGGTTACATTATCATCCTTATAAAATTATTTTTAACCTTAATTATACCATTTAACATATATCTTGGTAGAAAAACATACTATGATTACAATTCATGATGAATAAAATGAAATAGGGTAATATTTAAAAAATTAAAACCTACAACAAAAAAATTTATATTTAAATTTTTATTATTCCAAAAAAATAATTTTTCGAATTTAATTAAAAATTAAAACCAAAAAACATGATGACTTTTTTTTAAAACATAAATTTAGGAATAATTTTTTTACAGTAAATTAAAATACAAAACCCATTCCAAATACTATGATTATATTGTGTTTAATCAAAATATAATAACTAAAATTTTAGGCAAACATAAAATAGAAGTTCACTTTATAAATACTTTAAAATAAAATATATTTTTCAATAAAATTTATTATTTTTAATATTTATGGAAAAATAATCCCCTTCAAAAAAATCATAAAATTTAACCATTATATATTTTTGATATTATAATTTCAAAAAAGATATAATTTTTATCAAAATATTTTTATAAAATTTTAATATATTGATTATAATATTATATCACCAAAAGAAAAAAAATACATTTTTTAGAGATCACATATTTTTGAAGAATTAAATGACTTAAAAAATTGAGTGCTTATTTTAAAATAATTTATCAAGAAATATATATTTAGTGGTATCATTATATATATTTCATAATATAATTACTCATATTCATACCCACTCATTTATCTACTGGGTTATAAAATTCATGTTAATATAAAAATACTTTGTTGTTCATTTAGGCTCGGTGTTGTGTGTCATATACACAATCAATTTCAATTTTCATTTATAAAATACTTAGGTGTTACATATAATGGTAAGAATACTTTTTTATAATAGGATTTAACATATTTCATACATTGTAAGGTTTAGAGTCTTATATGTGTCACCCAAATCCATGGTATTATGTTCCGTATGTTGAATTCGACTGTGTTGGGTCTCAGTTCTTGTATAATGTTAGTTCTAGGTGTATGATCTTTGAGATGATTCTAAAATGGGCGACTAAATTTTTTATTAAGAATATTTTGAATATGAGTTTCAATTCCCACTTTTTTAAGTCTATCTTATTATAAGAACAGTTTCATATATGTTCTTTTCCTTTCTTATTATGTACATTTTGATCTAAATGAATTGGTGGTTCATTTTTTATGTAAAATTTATTTGGAATATTCTACCAAAGTATAAATAATTATCATATAAATAGATAATGAAGAACAATTTTAGGATATATTGTTGTTTGTTACCCAACAATCATCAAAAAAATTTAGTACAAGAAATATTATAAATAATTAAAATTTACAGACCTACTTACTACTGTAGAAATGTAATGTAATACTGATCTATGAGAAACACAAGGGTAGATCGTGAGATTAATTATTTTTTAATAACCTATAGATGGTGACTTTCAAATATTATTCTGTTATTTTAAAATAAAACTATAAATTAAAATAACTCATAGCACTAAAAATGGAATTAAAATTAAATAATATATTCATGCATTGATTTGTGTCTTGGATGAAAATTTTATAAGAAAACTACAACACACACCTTTAAAAGAAATTCAATGATAAAATAGTTATTCAACTAAAATACCTCTAATTCCAAAACGTAATTTAACTATTACTAATACAATTATATCATTTATTTTTTTAATAGAGATAAAGTGTGTTCCACTTATTTTTTTTAAAAAAATTGTACATATAGATAGAGTAGGATACTGTAACAACGAGAAAATTTCCTCATCATTTATATACCAATTCATTTAATAATTTCATTTTGAGATTCTAGAATCTTGGTACATCATTCAACCTAATTAATTTGACTACCTGCGTGGTCACTATTTTATGGATTTTGAACTCTCCTCAATGTTTTCTCACATTGTGAAGGACCTTTATGATATCTTTATTCCTCTTAGTCACTCTCAATAGGACGATATCATTCCTTCCTCATATTATCTTGAATTTACGGTTAAGATAAGTCCACTTTTCTTTTAGTTAGACCTTCTTGACATTAAAGTCAATCAAACACTCCATGAGTACAGGGTGAAACTTCTTAATCCTTGATTTGTTTTTTTAGTTTTATGGTTCATGATACATATGATGCTCTCTAAGATAGATGGGGAAATAGTAATGTACCTTGAACCTAGTATCAAGATTATATACTTTTTCATTATTCAGGACTGGTTCAACATTAATATGCACAGGAGGCTGAATTTCTAGAGAATCATAGTTGAACTCTCCTACAATAGAAAGAACTTATATATCAAGAACCTTAAGGTTATTTGAGGTTTCCACCCATTCATTGTTGATGAACTCATGCGTGGAAGTACATTCCTATCCCATTTTCTCAAGCTCACTTATTAAAATATCCTTAAGATTTCTAGTTTCCTACATCAAAGGTCCATAACATTCTGTAAGGTCTAAAATCATTATATCATTCTCATTGAAAACATTATGGGATCCTGTAGAATCATAAAAAACCACTACCACTTGTTTCCCCGAGAGTTAAAAAATTGTTCTTAATTGTTAAAATCATTGTTTATCAATATAAATAAAATAGATGATTTATTTAATAACCAATTTTTTATTTAAAAAAATTAAAATATATGTTTCTCAAATAATCATGTCAACTATTTGGGCTACAACTAGTTGAATAAGTTCATATATCATATATCACAAAAATAAAATGGTATTAAATTAGCCAAATTTAATATTAAATTTCATTCTAGCATAAAAATAGAGGATAATAAAACAAATTTAATTAAATAAATTTTACTAGATAAATAATCACATAAATAAAAAATAAATATGGAAATAAATAATATTCTATATTTTCATGGTAAGACAATTAGTTTAAATATGTATGTAAATAAAATACATACTTGATAATAAATAAATAAAATATTAAAAACATGATCATGATATCAATTTAATTACTCATTTGATATGAAAACTCATTAATAAAGAAACCACACAATCTTTTGCTACTAATTCTAATGATATAACTACCATTCACTCTATTAATTATCTATAACAATCATTAATTGAAATAAATCATGAAAGGATAATTACCCTCATCAGACACATGAATCAATATGAAAAATAAGCAACACAAAAAGTAGTCATCATCCATTTCATATTTGAAAAAATATCTAACAAAACACCACATATCCATGGTTTCTTTTATAGTCACTAATATAGATTAGTCTAGGGCCTCTCCTTGATAGTAGTATGGAAACCAGTTCATAAAGGGTCACAAAGAATCATAGTGTGTGGAAGTAATTAGGGGTGAGAATTTTTAGTGGTGTGTGTTGGAGATGGAAGGAGGAGCCTCTAATATCCTCTATATAGTTTTCCTAATTGAGAATTGTAGTCGACCTGAAAACATTCCCTCATAACTAGATGGATTGTTGTTGACCATTCGAAAGCAACCAATTTTTTTTTATCTCATCCCTAGCTAAGTTCAATGAAAAACAATAGATCTATGAACCATGATGAATATTACATGATTAATTTATCCCCATACACCAAGTGTATAAACATACAAGATCATTTTTTCCTAAGTATATATGAAAATAAGTACTTAAATAACAACACCTCAATATCATTAAAAAATAATCTCATGTATACCATATGTCACATGTCCATATAAACATATTTTACTGGTCTCATAAACATTTACTTCATTAGATTCACCTTCCACATTGCATCCATATCAATTTGATTAAATATATTGTAGACAGATTCAATAAATAACTTGATTATTTAGGGTCCACCATCTCATTATAATAAGGAAGGATTTTGAAACTGGTAATCCCTAGTTAGATACACAACAATTGAAATATTTCCTTATTTCCCCTAATCAATACAATAAATAACTCGTACTAGAATCACCATCAGTTTAACTTTAATGTGTTTACATCGTAACAACCTAGTAGATACACCTTAGATGCATCTCATGTGTTTCTCCACCCAAGGGGCCCCAAATGCCTCATGACCTGGTGGTACCAACACTATTCCATTTTGATGCTATAATGGAATCCATTATTTTTTAATATTACTTAATACCAAATTCCGTGCTCAAAAATATGTCACTATTTAGATATAATAATTAGGGAAACGTGAAATGTGTAACACATCCCCCTTGTCCATACCCTTCCTTATCAAAATTTAAATATCATTCCATATGTCCTCAATACACCATTTAATAATTTTAGGGTTATATAGTACACATAAAAATACACACACACACACAGGTAGAGAATCCACATACCGAATGACATAAGGAATTTTAAACCCCCCAGGTAATGTTGAGTAGAAAAAAACCAAGACACTATGCTGGACTGAAAATTGTTTAACATGATTTTGATACATTCAAAAAATAAAACCACTTTTTCAAGAACTTGATACTGAATAAAAATCTAGTGCAAAATTTTATATTAACCCTACATGCTGAAAATTATGAATGACCCACACATCCTCTTGCCACTACAGGGAAAGAGTAAATATCAAGACCCAATAACCTACAAATAGACATAATTCCTAGAAATCATCCAGAAATAATACTAAAAATCAAAACAATGTACTAAACCCTATTATCATGGGAATACATTAAAAAATAATTAGTTACTCACTTGTATAGGATGATTTTTTAATCACCATCCATTTAAAACCTCCAACCTATTATCCCAAATGAAAAAATAGTAACTTCCTTGGAACTATTGTAACGACATTATTTGATACCATACAAAATCCATTAAAAAGATGACCTGAATGAAAGTCAATCCAATGTATCAAATACCATATTTGTGCTCCACTATATAAATAAGATTTTTAACTTGTGAAAATGGGTTTATAAGTGATCCTGGGGAGAATATATCCTCAGATAAAAATTACTATAAGAAACAACAGAACAAATGCATAAAATGTAAAATAAATATAATATCAAGTGTTATGGATTAAATATATAGAATGGTATGAAAATTGAATATCTGTAAAATTAATTTACCCATATAAAATGTAAATAATATCTCTCATAAGCTAATCATATATAGAAACATCCAAAATTAATAGAACTAAACGACACCAATTTGGAATAAAGGATCCACTAGATCTAGACCAAATATACATTTATGTACCACCTATCAATTTAATCCTCTACCGGTGGATAGCTGGACAGAGGGGTAGTGGATACACTAGTAAGATATCTGGGATTCGGTGTTATATCTGGTTGATCCTTAGTACCTTGTTGGATTTTTAATTATATATATTTTTAAAACATTTTCATTCAACCAACTTATGGGATATCCAATTTATATTCATGTGACACAGTAGATATTCAATTTTAATTCTATGCTATATATTTTTAGTTATACAATTTATTTATGTTGATTTTATTATTTATTTATTTTAATTTCATTGTTTTTTATAGTTATTTATATCATTCATTATAGTTTCACAATGATTTTCAATAAACCATTGTGGTAAGTAATAAACTTATTGAATACATCGAGACACACATAATTCCAATGTAAATATGTCTCAAATTCCATTTTGATTATCTTGGATGTGGATTATATATATTCCATAAAGGGGGTAGTAGTGACATAGCATTTTTTTAGATAAATGGACAAGGTGTTTCTTACAGTTCATAAGGAAATGATGTAGAAAGATCTAGGGGGAGGTGTTATATAGTTGATTTGAAAGGATTTCTAGTTTTTATAATTTGTTATGATGTTTATATGAGGTATTGATATAAATTTTTACAATATAGATGTAATAAAAATGAGGGTAGGAGTTAGTGGATTCCATTAACCATTTCAGGAAAGGACGTGGTGGTAGACTGATGGCGCGATGATCTTACCAACTCAGGTAAATGATTGGGTATCACTTCAATTAAGGATGCACTATTAAGGGATGTAAAACCACAGAGTGGATACTAGGGTTTTTCAAGATGTTGAAGGTTAATATGGTAGTTCAATGAATAAATATATCACCTCCATTTGAATCACCCTCATGCATGCAAGTTTTATAATCATAAATTAAAAAAAAACAAAACATAAACAAACAAATATATCTATTAATAGTAGTCATAGTAGTATGTGTAGAATCATCAACAATAGTAATAGTAGCAGAAACAACAATAAGAACAATAACAAAAGTATTAATAGAGTATATTAATAGTTTTTTTATTGCGTTCTTAGTGTCATTAGTTGTTGTTGTTGTTTCTGTTATTTCTTTTATTATTATTATTGTTGTTGTTGTTGTAGAAGGATGAGTATGAGTAGAATTAGAAGTAATATTAGTTGTAATAGTAGTAGTGGTAATATTAGTTGTAGTAGAAGATGTAGTATTAGTAGTATGATTTTTAGTAGTAGTAGTAGTAGTGGGAGTATTGGTTGTTTTAGTATTAGTTTTAATAGTAGTGGAAGTAACCCTAGTTGTAGTAGTGATAGAGTCGGTGGTAGTAGTAGTGGTATTAGTTATAGGATGGTGAGGATAAATAAGAATATGAGGCCAAGGAGGAGTAGTTATAGTAGTCTTAAGAGTAGTGGCCATGGTAGTAGTAGAAATGGTAGTATTAGTTGTAATTCTAGTGGTAGTAGTAGTGGTACTAGTAGTGGAAGTAGCAGTATTAAAAGTATTTATAATATTTTTGGTGGTGGTAGTGATAGTATTAGTGGTAGTGGTGGTGGTAGTAGAAGTGAATATTGTATCCATCATTGAAGTTGTGGTAGAAGTGTTCCTAATAGTTTCAGGAGTTGATGCATGAGAATCTCTTGTGGCAGCGATAACAATTTCATGATCAGTAAGAGGAGGAGGAGGAGGAGTATGAGTAGTAGTAATAGTTTTCCTATTAGGGGTGGTGGTGGGTGGGTGGTTGGTAGTAGTAGTATTGTTATTAGTACTAGTAATTGTTGTAGTTTTAATAGTGGTAGTAGTAGAAATAGTAGAAGCAGTAGCAATAACATCATCCAGAGAAGGAGCAACGACAACAAAAAATAGAAAGAATAGTAGTAGAAGTAGTAGTAGATGTAGTATTAGCATTATAATTAGTAATATAAGTAGAAATAGAAGTAGAAATGGTAGTAGTAGTAGTAGTAGCAGAAGTAGAATTAATAGTAAGAGTGGTGGTGGTGGTAGAAAGTAGAGAGGTCAAATAACCATTTCCAATTTTACCATTAGAATAGTAATCTAACCATATTATTAGTAATCTCAAAATTATAATAACAATATGACTCTTAGTCGTAGTGACATAGTCATTAGAATATTATCCTCACTTGTAAAAGTGTGAAATAATATTTAAGTATCTTGTTAAATAAAAATATGGGATAATTATTTCAGGATAAAAGTATATAAATGTTGTCAAAATGAAAAATAATAATTATATGTATTTTTTAAATTATATATATTTTTTATTTTTATATAAATTATAATGTTTTGAATCAAAATTTATTTACATATAATGTGTTTATATGGGGTCTGAAAAATGATCATATTTTTAAAATTTGTATTTTTTAAATAAATGAAGATTTTGTTTAAAAAATAAACTCTACATATTGAGAAATTTTTTTTAATAAAATGGATAAATTTTTTTGAATATACACATTGAAAAATGGTAGTGATGATTTTTGTGTTTTTTTTTAAAAAATTGTTGAATTTTTGTAATTAGGAAATATAAAAAAAAATATTTAATATTTTAGGATGAATACCTAATTTAATATATATGGGATGATGTAAGCACCCATTAGTTCAGAATCACAAGCACCATTTTATTAATATAGTAACTATAATCATTTTTATTAGTAGTCTTGATAAATAATGATAAACTAATAAATATAATATTCACAAAAAAACCTTCTCCTCCCCTTATAAATTCCACCCCTCATATCCTATTCTCCACACACATTCTAACTTATTTAACCTAAAAAATATCAACTTAATTCTCTCTTTATCTATATCAACAGATCCCAAAAATCCATAGTCCCACTAATGATCATTATATGGGGCCTTAAGTGGAATCCAAAGAGGAGACAACCAAAGGAATATGTAAATTATCAACTAAACCACTTTAAATTGTATTCTCCTTATACAAACCCCATATCATTTCAATATTCCAAGAAATATAAATATGAGTATCATAAATGAACTAATATGTTATTTTTATTGGTGAATGTCCATATTCTACCCTCCATTCAATTTATTCTAATACAACATGGTTGTTTACGACATGATTGATTCAAGAACTCCACAAACAACATATTTCAGTTTTATCCACCAACATGGAGATTTATTATAGGAATATTAATATTGTTAAATTTGGTAAAAATATGTATATTGTTACTTATTTCATTTTTTTAATGTATAAATAAGAATTTAATTAAATAAAATGATTATAGTTTCTAATGTTTGGTAAAACCATTTAAATGAACTTGTCGTACATATTTTAAATATTTAAAAATTAACCATCCCTATATTGGAAAAAATATGGGTATTAAAGAAACATTTTAATTTTTATATGGACATTAAAAAAAATTAATTTCACATTTTTATTTATAGTTCCATTTGACAAGAACTACAGTAATTATCCACTGGTGATCTGACTATGGAACTTTGAAACAAACACCCTTAAAACTGTAAAATTATCTTTATATCTCAGAAAATTTATTGTAAATAAACATAATATAGTTATAGTTAATCGGTTATAAATATAAAAGTTTATAAAGTAAGAATAAAATCATATTTATTTTATTATTCATGTCATTAATTACATGTAAATATTGATTCTAGAATCAATGGTAAGAGATCTCTCGAAACAACCAAATAATTTTTAAGTTGTTCATTATCTCTATTAACCACACTTTTTCTCACTATTGTTATTATATAATTATTATATATTCCATATATATGATATAAAATAAATAAATAGCTTAATTAACCATGTATTTATGGTTATAAACATGTTCTAAATGTTCCCTTCATAATTTCTATTATTAAGAAGAGACGATTAAAGGGATGTTCTCTATTTTATACTTCATTTTAGGTATAACTATGGGAAATGTTATTAAAACATACATGGGTTCTAAAAATAGTAATTTTTATATATAAAACATTTTTTGGTTACTTTATTATTTTTTTATAAATTATTATTCTCTTACCCACTTTAAAGACTCATTACCCTTTTCTGTAAAACCCCACTAATGTGGTATATTCACAAAGGAATTTCTCCAATGTTTTTCATTTCTTCTATTGAAATTGATATCATTTTTAATGAAAATTTATTATTTTTCTCATATTAACATATAATAAACCATTAACAATTATTTCTTAGAAATTATAAAGATATTACCTCTGTTTAATCTATAATGTAACCCCCCATGTTTAAAAAAAAGAAAACTATTCATGATATTGTATGCAACACGAAACACAAATCCTATACAAACCATGATTAATTATTATCATTATAAACTATCCATTAAATTGGATTGTATTAAAAGTATTAATTAAATTATGAAAAATATATTAAGGTCAAAATTTATATATATATAATGAAAATTATTCAGGAAATGAGCACTCAGTTTTTGTTAAAGACATATTACCCTTCAAAAACTATGTTTTGTTCAAAATTGTTTTTATTTATTTTTTTAGGAAAATAATATAATTAATTTATGAAAATTTTAGAAATATTATTTTATGAAATTAACATTATTTACGAAATAATAATATTAAAATTAACATAGAGTAGTATTTTTTTATTTTTCTGAAATAATTGATTTTTTAGTAAATCGAGATAATTTATGACTTTTCGTGTATTGACATTTATTTTCATGAAATGAAGTAATTTAAGAGTAGTATAATATATTTCATTTAGTTTAAAATAAAATATTAACCATTTTAATTATATTAAGCTAGTTAATTTCATTTGAATCCTCAATGTTCATGTTTTTTTTGTATAAGTTTATTTTTATACATAAAAACTAGTTTTTTAGAAACTATTTTTATCAGAATAATGTTTATCAATTTTAATTAATTAAAATAACCAAAATTAACTAGATATTTAAATTAAATCCATATATTAAATATATGTTTTTATGAAATTAAAATCATATAGATACCATTGTTAGTTATAGAGTTAGTATAAGACAATCTACTATTGAAAAAATGAAATTCTTGGAAACCCACTTTTGGACAGGTTTTTCCGGTTTAGTTTAAAATTAAATTATTAAAAATATGTTATTTTAATTAGATAAATTGTATTCCAAAATTTTAATATGAATAATTAATATCAATTAATAATTGAAACTTAATTTTCACTCTATTGAATAGTAAAAACAATAGAAAGAAGTTACTGTAGTGAAAACAGAAATTATAATAGTGATTAAACATAGAAGAAAATTGAATTACATGTATAGGAAATATTTATTTCAGAATATTTGAGGTTATAATTGAACATATCACCCATAAAATTCATTATATATCAATTTTTGTGTCACTAGTCATGAAAGTGACTTCCCATTTTTGAGTTGTTTTGGGTTTAAAAAATGGAAATCCCCTCACTTATAATATTACACATCCTTTACACTACATTATACACTAAATATTCCTTTTTATTCAGATAAGACCATTACAAATATCTTCATTACTTTATTACCAACATCCTATAGGAGTTTTTTTCATTAGAAATCCAATCTAGGAAGGCTTTAGGAATAATCCTAATGAGGTGGTCTTAAAAAAGGTAACATTATTAACTGAGCATCCTTGTTTTATTTCTTATTCCAACTCATTAAAATACTACTCCAGAAAGACCATATAATTACATATTTATATATGATATAATAATATTTTATTAGGTTAATGGAATACACTATATGAAAAAATCCTAAACATGTTATGATGGTTGTGACCAAATTTCACCTCAATTAGTAATTATTATGTTTCTCCATGTGATTAATTCCATTTATGTGGGAAAAATAAATCATGAACATGTTATGATGGGTGTGACCAAATAACACTCCAATGTATTGGGAAAATTATTAGTCTCATGAGGATTCTTGTATGATATTAGGGTGTATACTTAATCCAATATGGGACTTTTTCCACCATGTGATACTGTATAGGATGTTAGAATTTAATCTAGTTTAAGTCATGTTATATGTTTTTAAAAAATTTCTTATGTTTCCATGATATTATGACCATATTTTATTTGTGTTATGAATTTATTTTATTACTAATGAGAATACTCTTTTATGATATTATGTTATACATTTAGCTCACACGTTATGTTTTATAATTATGTTTATTCCCATACTTGGTCATTTATATCACCATTTTTAATATTTTTCCTTGGTTATACAATGTAGTTTTAGTAGACCAAATAGATTTTTGATCTCAATATGAATAATAAAATAACTATTTTATATTTTCAGTTTCCTTTTTTATTTATCTTAAACCGCATTATCGAAAGACACTCTACCTCATGATCTTTTGGGTTATAGTTATTAGTTATTTTTATTAAAAAGTAATAATTTTCTAAAAAGAAATGGGTCTCTATTGTTGGTATCAAGGAAACGTCTAGTTATTTTAGATATTCAGATTATGAATCTCTAGTTAAAGTATTAGGGATAAGGATAAACATAAGAAAATATACCGAAATTTTGGTAAATATAAAGTGGTTTCTTTGAAAATACATCCCAAATTAGATACAAAAAATAAATTTTTATTTGGTATAGTTGTATCTAATAGTAATAACCCTAAAAGATAAAATTTATCTATATTTGAGCATCACCTGGTGAATGAAAAAGGGCCTTGATGCACACCTGGTCTGACACTCTTGAGGGATACTTTTTGTAAGTTCACAAAACTCATTACAAACCATTATGATGGACATGAATATTTTTGTAGGCTAGAAAACCTATTGGTGGAATTAACATGGACAATATAAATTAAATCCTAGAGACTCATAAGTTAGGATATAATTATCATTTATATGTAATTCCTCCCAAGTTTGTATGTCTTCTTTTTGTATAATCATTTGTTAATATATTCTCAACTTATTTTTCCTTGGTTTGCTAATGGGTAAAAAGGTGATATTTTTCTAACTTCCAAGATGATTGTAAATGAGATGATTGACCCAATTATATTCCTAACCATACGGAAGAAAATAAATTCATGGAATTATTGTATCAACTAGACCATGTTATCAATAATAACATAAATCGAAATAAATTCAATCCTCCTCCTAAGAAAGAGAAATTTGGAATCAAGTATTTTATATGAAGAAGGACTCCTTAAATTTTTAGATTTTATAATCCTATCATTATGAAAAATTGGATTAAATCCATTGATAATATATTCTCCCCCCTCCAATTCACTAAGAAAGCAAAATTTATATCATCCATTTATCGCATTGAGGGAGATTTTGATGAGTGGTATAAACTGATCAAAAACATAAAGTCCATAATAGGATATTGAATCCATTGAATTAGAAGACTTAAATAAAATGTTTTTAAATAAATATTATCCATAAAATCTATATCATAAAATAAATAGAGAGTTACTCAGTCTAATAAGAAAGGATGATCTGTCTGTTAAGGAATATAAGGAAAACATCACAAGGCTTTCATGGTATACCTTAAATTTTTTAATCAAGAATGAAATTAAAACATTCTTTGTATTTAGTGGGTTAAAAATGATTCTGTAAAAGTATTTAGTGATTCAATACATTGACATCTATAAAGATATTGTCCATTATGCCCTCAAAGGTGATATGGAGATTAGTAACTCTTAGTGGACCCATGAGACTGAAGGGAAAAATATAAAATGAGTTTTCTTAAGGAGTATCTAAAAATAAATACAAAGGAGGAAATAAATACAAAAATACAACTTATAAAAAGTGTGGGAAAAAGCATTCAGTAAATTTTCTAATGAGAACTAAGAGATATTTCAAATATGGAAAAGGGGCATCAGGATAATCAGTGTATAAGAGAAATGAAGAAACCCGCAAATAAGGAGGAATAAAACAATGTTCTAACTGACAATCAGGAAGTGGTCCCATGTTTCAATTACCAGGAGTATGGGAACTATGAAATTGATTTCCCTAGTCTAAGGGTTTTAAACAATAATCATTGAAAACTACCACCAAGAACTAATGTTCAAGGAAGATCGTATTCTATCGCTACTACTAAGATGAATCTCAAAAGTTTTGTAGTGACATATAAACTAGTTATTGATTTTGGAATATAGTATGAAATCTTTGATTCTAGTTCAATGAATTATTTCATATCATTATTAATTAGTAGAACTATTCAATCCCCACCTTAATACATGGGGCTTGATCTATCTATGAGATATAAAATAGATAAATGGTTGAGTTAAAAGTATATAACTCCTCCATAGTTTATTATATGGATTGTATCTTATAGAAAATACGATCTTACTTTCTTTAGTAGATATTGATGCTATATTGGGAGTGGATTAGCTATACATATATAAATAGAACATCAACTATTAAGATAGGGAGATCAATATCTGTGTCCCATGTTATCCTCTATTTCTATTCAAGTGTAAAAAGTAAGATGAATCACCCTAAAAATATTCCATTAAAGAATGGGTATTATTTCATTATGAGAAATAATATTTAGTAAAACTAATTGAGACCAAATAGACAATCATATTTAAATAAATTCCCATTTTGAGGGATTATAATAATGTATTCCAAAATGAGATTCATGGTCTTCCTCTGGACCAAGAGGTTATGTTCTCAATCGAACATATACTAGGATATCTTTTAATATTGAAGAATCATTAAAAAAATGTACACCATTGATTTTTAAGAGATAAAATGAAAATAATAATAGATTTTAGAAAAGGGGTTTATATTCCTTAGTGCTTCACCATGTGGTACTATAGTCTTCTTCATTAAGAAGGATGGGTCAATGCACCTCTGAATTAATAATCATGAACTTAAAAAAAATAAGAATAAATAATGTATTACCTACCAAGGATATAATACTTCTTTTTTCAACTACATGGGTCCAAATATATTGGTAATGTGGATATTAATTTTTGATATCACCAATTAAAGGTTAATAAAGAATATATTAATAGAACTACCGTTCAAAAAATGTATAGACTCTATGTGTTTATAGTGTTGTCTTTAAAACTCACTATTGTTTAAAAATATTTATGGACTTAATAAATAAATAATTTAATGATTAGATAAACAAAATTATGGTAGTGTATATAGATGATATCCTAATTTATTCCAAAATAAGAAGGGGTATGTTGGTCATTTGAATATTGTTATAAAGTATATCATAAAGTATATGTTATATGAAAAGTATAGTACATTTTAGTTCACAAGGAAATAAGTAACATTATGGAAGCATATTATCAGCAACAATGTGATATTTGTGAACCATTATAAGATAAATACGATAGAGGACTAACCTAGACTGGTATCTGTAATGGAGAATTTTAGTATATTTGGAGTAGTATGATATTCATGATTATTTGATAGAATCATCTCATTAATATCAAACGAAATAACCAAGATAACATAGAACAGATGAAACATTTTCTAGAAAATTTAATGTGAAGACATCATTAGGGAGTTGAAGAAGAGACATACCACTACACCATTCCTCCCACTTTCCCCATCTGGGGAACTTATTTTGGTATATAATTATGTTATAATGATGGGATTGGGTATTTATTTTATTTAAATTATAAAATCATAACCTTTTCCTCAAGGTAGTTAAATATTCATGATAATAACTATTCCACACATGATTTTTAGTTGTCTATGGTGATCTTTGTATTAAAAATATAGTAAAATTATCTATTTTGGTATAATTGAAAAATTTATACATACCACAAGATCCTTAAAATTATATTCTTAAAGAAAAAGCTTAATTGGTTATAGTGAAGATGGTTAGTGTCGATCAAGGACTATGACTAATCAATCCTTTACCATAATGGGGAATAAAACAAAGTTTATAATACTCTATATTTAATGGAATTGACAATGCTGTCACAAATGATATTTGAAAAGGATCTATTCTTTATTGTCTAGCAATTGATATACATGAGAAACATAAAGAATGGAATAACATCATTCCTTTCTCAATTGATTTCTCGACCACCCCTTTTGTAAAATATATTGATAATCAAATAGATTATGAGGAAATTAAGTAGTAGGTGGAAGTAATGATAAAAATGAAATCCTTGGAGTTTAAAATTGATAAAGAATTTTTTTTATTATTTTTGACATCACTATGTGTACTATCAAATTTGAAGATAAATAAAGAGTTGTTGAATGATGCACATGGCTAGACCTTCTCCATCCACCAAGGGAGTATGAATTTGATTTAATATTTTCAATAGAACTATTAGGGAAAAATATAAAGAAGAGGTCATAGGTAAACATCAAGGGTTATCTTATGTTCGCAAGTGGTGGTTGAAAATAAAAATTATAAGGGGATGAAACAACCATTACCTATACCAACATCAAAATGGGAAAACATCACCATGGATTTCATCATTGATCATTCAAATATATCATCTAGAAATAATTTCATATGGGTTGTGGTTGTTATATTAAAAATAATTATAACATTATTGAAACTCAAGAAGAATTATAACTCGATTATATTGTGAGGATATACATCAATGTGGTGGTGATGCGTCATGTAACACCAGCATATAATGTATCTATCCAAGATCCTTGATTTACCTCTACCTTCTAGAATTGAAAACAACATAATCTAAACACTAGGTTGAAATTTAGTGTGAATTATCTACCCCAAATGGATTAACAAAGTGAGAGTAATTCATTGGAAAAGGAAGATGTGTAAAGATAATGTTTGATGGACTGTAGTGGAGGAAAAATCAACATATTCCTCTGTTCAAGTACTCGTACAATTATAGTTTCCACTCAAGAATCCAAATACTTTCTTATGAAGACCATTGTGGTAGGAGATGTAAAACATATTCATGTTGGGTTGATATTGGTGAATGTAAGCTTTTGGGCCCTAAAATGGTTAAGTATATGATAGAAAAGGTTAAGCCCATTAAATAACAAATCAAGACTGCACAATATTAAAGAAAATTCTATGTTTATAATCTTTGATGAAACTTTTTGTTTTTTGTTAGGGTTAAAGTGTCTCTATTCATATATACATGGAATAGAGCCTTGAGTTTTGATAATATGGGAAAGATAAGCCCATGTTAGATCAGAAATTTTGAGATTCTTGATCACATTTAAGCAGTGGCTTATCAACTAGAAGTCCAACCAACCCTTTATTAAGTACATGACATATTTCATGTATCCATATTGTAATGACCCGAATCGGGAGCCCCTCCACTAGTGCCACGTACTCGGTTCGCCACATGACCTCAAGCGCATTTCCCCAATGCCCGAGGCTACAGACTAGCAGTGAGGGTCTTGGTGATTCGGTGGGAAAACTATGCCCTCATTCGGTAAGGTATACAGTGGAAAAACAACATTCAAAAGAAGAAGCAGTAACAACATGCATAACAGCAGAAACCTAACAGCGGAAGCAATGAATATATATAAAAATGATGAAAATGCTATAGCAGGAACAAGTATTTATGGAAAGAATCAAACAAAACAACGTGCTAGAATACAACTGAAAATAAGTTAAAAAGAAAAACAAAATAAACTCCATAGCATCGCGAGCCCCGGCTCGATCCCATGCTCTCCAGCTCCAGCGCAATCAAGATCCTGACGTATAAGGGCGCTTACCCTTATCTATACCTGCAGCAACATAGTCTTCTTGGGCCCAAAAGCATGGCACAATTAGGGTGTGAGATACAATCCAAGTAGGAAATCACCCAAATATTTTTTCCTAACAGTTAATGAATACAAGGCAAGTAATAAAATAAGAAGCAGTAAATAGGAAAGCACAAGCAACTACAATCCACAGTTCAAATAGATGAAATACACAAGTAAACAGCTAGTAACAAGAAGAAAACAGGTAACCCTCTGGGTACCTCTTACAGCCTAACCCCTATGGTTCAACCTATAAGTACTAGCTACCATCAAGGAGGCACACATTGTCTCACCCCTCTGGTTCAGCTATGAAATTAAGAAGACTCTCTAAGGGAAGAACACATCGTCAATTCCCCCTATAGTCTCGTATCGTGCTAAAGGCTCTCTGGGGAAGCACTCAACGTCTATTCCTCCCGTGGCCCGCGTCGAGGAATTACAGAATCTCTGAGGAAGCACTCAATGTCAGTTCCCCATATGGTCTCATATCGTAATTAAGAGACACTCTGGTGAATCCCTTTCATCAATTCTTCCTTTGATCTACTACTCTAGGTTCTCACAGTCCTGAGTGAAACTAAACATACTCAGTGCACATGTACATCATCCAAGTAAACCTCAAGAACTACTTGGGTATCAACTAAGGCTCAACAGCATAATAAGGTAGTAGTTCCACTGTCCTACGACTAAGCATGGAAACTGGAAAAACGCCAAACAGGAAGAATATGCATGGAAAAGCAACCTGAGCACAAAATAAATTATTCTAATCACAAGCATAAACCCCTACTACAGCAATCAAGAAAGGTAGGAAAAAAAGGGAAAAATAGAAAACCCACAATTCCCCGCCCAAGGGAATTTGTGGAATTTTCACAAAAAACTCATTGACTTTCAACAGAAATGCACAAACCACCAACCTCGATCCTAGTAGATTGATATACGTGAATGAAAACAATGGATTCCCCTTAAAATGACATAGATCTGAGAAAACAAACAAAACGTTCATCCCACGATAACTTGGAAATGAGAAGGACTCAAGAGACAAGGCTAAAGCAGAAGGAAGAACTCACTACTTTGATTCCAATCCAATCAACCATGCTCGAATCAGAGAACGGAAGGCAAGGTGGGATCTCATCGAAGATCCGGTTGTACGGTCTCTCTCGTGCAGATGAAGACTGGAGAAGAAGATAAAAATTGGGGTTAGGTGCGACCCCGGTCCGTTTAGTGAAAAAAAAAAGAAATTACACGGCGTGTACTAGGTCTTTTCCATACTCCGCAAAAATCGGCCTCCATGTCACCCCTACACACTGTGTGTGTGGCCCGGGCACGACCAGTACATGGCTTCGTTCCAGATCAGAGTACACTACGTGTACTCAGAAAGTACACAACGTGTACTATGAAAATTTCTAGAAAATTTTTTTTCCCTAAAAACTCCAGAAATAAAAGAAAAACATACCTGAATGAAGATCCAGGTTCATACAAACTTCCCCCTTAATGAAATTTGTCCCCGAATTTCCCTAACACGGCGTAGAAGAAGAATCCCCGAACAGTTCCGTCCACTGCGATCATACATCGGCTTCCCTCTCCCAAGTCTCATCCTATACTCGTACGTCTTTCCATAGCACTCATACTAGAGGAACATACCACCCATAGAGAACCTTCATACTACGATCGGCAATCCGTATAGGATGCTCCTCGAACGATGCATCCGCTTCAAGATCGACTTCCTCGGGCTGAAAGGCGTGAGATGGGTCTGAAAAGTAACGTCAGATCAGAGAGACATGGAAGACGTCGTGCATGGCCCAATACCTCGGAGGTAGCTGTAATCCATAGATGATCAGTCCCACTCTCTCCACGACCTCAAATGGTCTGACTTACCATGGTTAAATCTTACCCTATCTCCGAATCCTCCTGTGTCCCAACCTCGGTGTGATGCATAGGAAAACCTGATCCCCAACCTCGAACTCCAGAGGTCTTCTCTGCTGATTAGCATAAGACTTCTGTAGAGACTGTGCCATAGCCATCCTCTTCTGAATCAGTTCTATCGGTTCTGAGGCCTCCTGAATGAGACGAGGTCCCAGCAAAGCTGCCTCCCCTGCCTCCAGCCAGTATAAGGGTGATCAGCATGGCCTACCGTACAAAGCCTCGTATGGTGCCATCTGAATGGTCGCCTGGAAAATGTTTTTGTAGGAGAACTCCACCAGAGGGATATGCTTCTCCCAGGAACCACCAAAGTCTAGGATACAAGCTCGGAGCATATCCTCAAGCGCCTGGATCGTGCGCTCGGACTGGCTATCAGTCTTGGGATGGTATACTATACTCAAAAGTACTTGTGTATCCAAGGGCTTCTGAAGTCCCTTCCAGAACCGAGAGGTAACACGCACATCCCTGTCTGAAACAATGGAGTGTGGAACTCCATGCAGACGAACGATCTCTCGGATGTAAAGTCATCCCAGATCATCAACACTGAAGGTATCTTTAATTTGTAAGAAGTGCACAACCTTCGTAAGTCTGTCGACGATAACCCAAAAATCATCATTCCCTCGAGGAAACCTTGGAAACCCAGCCACGAAGTCCACCGGTACATCATTCCACTTCCACTCCGGAATAGGTAAATACTGTAAAAGGCCTTATGGTCATTGATGCTCTTCTTTCACCTGCTGACATGTAGAACATCTCATAATGAAACCAGCAACATCCTTCTTCATACCTAGCCACCAGTACTGGCGATGAAGATAATGATACATCTTGGTGATGGTAGGATGAACTGCCCAAACTGAGGAATAAAAATCCCGCATTAGCTCCTCACGTATGTCTGCTGGCACCCATACGCATCCCTAGAAACGAAAGATCTCATCCTCTCCCACGATCCATCCAGGAAGAGGGTCCTCTCCTGACACACTCTCCCGCAGGACTAAGCCCTCTGAGTTTGAAAGATGCCTCATCCATACTCGATCAAGAAGTGTAGAGGTAACAGCTAAAGAAGATAGGAAGGTATGTCCCTGTATGTCGTGCACCTCTAGATGCATCTTAGAGAACAGAACCATCAGCTGCCACTCACTACTGGCCTCCTGAACTGCCTGAATCTGAGTTCTCCTGCTCAATGCATCTTCCACTACGTTGCCTTTCCTTGGTGTACAGGAAAACTCGAAATCAAAATACCGAAGGTACATGACCCACCTGCGCTATCCTAGGTTCAGATCCCACTGAGTGAAAATATACTTGAGACTCTTGTTGTCAGTGAAGACCACAACGTGCTCTCCCAGTAGATAGTGTCTCCAACAACGTATGGCCTGAAACAAAACTGCCAACTCAAGATCTTGCTAGGGTAATTCATCCCATGTGGCCTAAACTACCAAGACCCGTACTCAACGACTCCATACCCCTGTATAAGAATCACTCCCAACCCAATACCTGAAGCATCACAGTAAACAGTGTAGTTCAAGCCTGGGTCTGGCAAGACTAGTATCGGTGCTGATGTTAACCTCCCTTTCAGCTCCTGGAAGGCTGACTCAAAAGAATCTGACCATACGAACTTCACCCCCTTCTTGGTCATACTTGTCAAAGGTGTTTCTAGACGAGAAAAGTCCTGAATGAAGCATCTGTAGTATCTATCCAGCCCTAGGAAACTCCGTACCTCAAAGACATTCTTCAGCTGCTCTCAGGAAACTATAGATCTCACTTTCTCTGTGTCCACTGATACTCCTGCCTCTGAGATGACATGACCCAAGAAGTGAATCTGATCCATCCAGAAGTGGCACTTCTAAAGTTTAGCATAAATCCGATGCTCTCTCAGTGTACTCAGAACTATCTCTAGATGTGTGGCATGGTCGTGTCGAGTGTGATAGTAAACCAAGATATCGTCCATGAAGACCATGAAAAAGGAGTCCAAGTAAGGATAGAACACTTGGTTCATCAGTTCCATGAAAACTGCAGGTGTGTTCGTGAGACCAAACGACATGAATGTATACTTGTATAGACCATACCTACTCCTGAAGGCTGTTAGAGGTATATCTGATGGTCTAACACGCAACTGATGATAATCGAAACTCATGTCGATCTTTGAGAACAATCGGGCTCCTCGAAGTTGACCGAAAATGTTGTCAATTCTCGGCAAAGGATATAGGGTCTTGACCGTCAATTGGTTCATCTTATGATAATCCACACAAAGTTGAAGGGTATCGTCTACCTTCTTTGCAAACAGGATAGGCGAACCCCAAGGAGAAGTATTGGGTCGGATGAAACCATTAGCCTGTAGCTCCTCCAACTGCTTCTTGAGCTCCTGCAACTCAGGTGTATCCATCCTATAGAGAGGAATGGACACCAGCGCCACTCCTGGCATGAGCTCAATAAATAAGTCTACCTCACGCCCTGGAGGAAAACCTAAAAAGTCCTTTGTAAAGACGTCCCTGAAGCGATCACCACTAGAGTAAAATCCAATTGTGGAGTCCCCTTATCATCCAGATAAAGACTAGCAATCTGGGTCATCACCCCTCCTAGCCCAAGGTGCTCAAGTCTTGCCCGACTCTCCCAAACGCCCCACTCGCCCTTATGAAGAAAAGACTCACCCTATGGTGAATCAAAAATCACTTTGTGTAGATAGCAGTCAATGACTACCTAAAAGGGAATCAGCCAATCCATGCCAAGGATGACATCATAGCATGTCATCTCTAGGACATAGAGATCCCATAAGAAGCGTTCCCCTGAAACCTCAATAGGGCACTCTCTACACTGGCGTACACTAGATCTCCTCATCCCCAAAGGTGTGTATAGTGTCAACGAGTTGGCAGAAGAAAAGATACAGAGTCCAAGGCTCTCCACAACAGCAACAGAGATAAATTTATGCATAGCACTAGTATCGAAATGGGATGAAGATAAAACTGAGGCTACTAAAATCGTACCTCGAACTGTAGAAGGGCCAGGATCCTACTACTGATAAGTCTGCTCCACGGCGAAAGACTAGCATGTACCGCTACCCTGTGCCCCTAGCTGACCACTCTGAGCTAAACCTCCTTGCTGGTGCTGAGGAACTAGTGGTTGAACACCACGACCTTGACCTCCACCTCGGCCCGAACTGCCGGAAGAACTCCAGTTCCCTAAATGGTGAGAGACTGGTGGGGTTTCTCCAGAATGAGGAGTCATGGAAGAACCCTGATCACCAGCTTCTAGTGATAAAACCTAGATGAAACACTGAAGGTGGCCCATCTTGCTGCAAGATCGGCACTCCATGAGGTCCCTCTGGCACTACGGCCTCGTGTGCCCTGACCAGCCACACTGATAGCATGTCACCTGGCTTCCTGAAGATGCATCTCGCTTCCTCGAATCACCGCACGTAGGATCTCTATGGTGCTTCTTGCTGTCATCTAGAGGAAGACTAGCTCTGGAAGCAGAACCTCCCTGGCTCGCAGCTCCAGAGTCTCTCAGATTGCACTCCGCAATCAGTGCCTGGTTGATGATGGATGTAATGGACGTCATCTAGAAGATGTTCATCTGTGATCGGATCTCCTGCCTAAGACCATCCTCAAACATCCTTGCTAAGAACACCCCACTCCCATCCCGGAGGGGTGTGAAGCGCTGCAGCTCGGTGAAACGAGCGGAATACTCCATGACAAAAAGAGTACCCTGCTCTAAGCTCATGAACTCCTGGGCTCGGTCGGCCCTCAGGGTCTCCGGGTAAAAATAGTCATATAACACATGCTGGAACTCCTCCCAATCCATAGACTGTTGTTGACATGCCTGTGAGATCACATCCCACAACCTCTTGGCGGAGTCTCATAGCATGTAGGTGGGGAGATTGATCCACCTCTCTGGAGGCATCTCCAGATGCTTGAAGATAGTCAGCATGGCTTCCATCCATGACTCTATAGCCTGAGTTCCTCCTTCCCCCGAGAACGTGGGAAGATTTTTCTGTTGAAAACCCCGCGTCAAATCTTCCATAGACGTGGCAGGAGGCGGTCCTCCATGGAAGTCCTGCATCATCCTCATGAAACCTTCCCTGAACTGCGCATCCGCACCTGCAACTGGTATAACAGCCGGTGCCAAGGCTGGCCTGACTGGAGGATCAGCAGGAAGTCCCTGATTAGCCCTATCTGGCATCTGATCACTGCTCGATGACAGACATATGACCAGAAAACGTCTTAGAGGCATAGCTTTGAAAGATCAAAACCATACCTTAGATCAGAAAAACAAGGATAGAGAACACAAGAGTACAAAATGGAAACAGGGGAAGAAAACACACAGGTTCACAAAACATGACTACACGACATGTATAAAACTACGCGGCGTGTTTTCTTAACCCATTGACATGGGCGTTTACTCCTGCCCTACAAGTCGTGTACACTTCATACTACATGGCGTGTATAAAACTACACGGCGTGTTTTCTTAACCCACTGACATGGGAGTGTATTCCTGCCCTACAATTCGTGTACACTTCAAACTACACGGCATGTTGCACCCACCCACGGCGTGTACATGAAAACTGTTCCCCTACCCGAGTCTCCTTACACGGATAACCCACACGGTCCGACTTAACTCGAGACTACATGGCATGTTCTTAACATACACAACATGTACTAGAAAAGGCTACAGCTTCCCGTGTTTGAGAAACACACGACCGTCTACATGGATGAACCCTACACGGCATGCTCCGAACAAACACAGTTTACATAGGCAAGGTGACCCCGTCCAATGTAGTTCGTGACATGGCCGGGTACCTGGACAAGACTACACGGCATGTTCCGAACAAACACGGCGTGTGGAAAAGAAGGTAATGTCGGCCCGTGTTTTTTGTGACACGGCCAGGTACCTGGACAGGACTACATAACGTTTTCACTAAGGACACGACGTGTTCTACCCAAGCTTCCCTGGCCCGTGTTGTTAGTGACACGGCCAGGTACACGACTCTGAACTTACACGGCATGTACAAATCGTACACGGCGTGTTCCCGAAGTTACTCCCACGACACAATGTTCTGCTCACACGGTCAGTGACACGGCCTGAACACTACATGGAATGTATCCAAAAAGTACACGCCGTGTATTCTGGGTTTTTCTAGGCAGTAGCTCAAAAACTTCTCAGACTCCCAGAACCACTAAAAAAAGGGAATGAGGTGCCAAATTTCGATTTGTGAGGGCCCATACGCCCCGCGAATCAAAGCTCGACATCTCTTGAAGTCACATTCAAGGAAAAAAAACAACTATATAACATAACAACAGGGATTCTATCAAGCATCTATCACAACAACATGCATATTCTACACAAAACCTATCACAACAGCATGCAATCGCTAATGCACCCTAGATGGCATGGCAAGAATGCATAGAATGTGATTTATAGAAGTTCTTATATGATGATTGATATGGAATACCCTCCTATCATCGGGTTTCAACATAAATAGAACCGAAATATCAAAACAATAACAGCACAAGTCATGCGAATCACTCTAGGTGAAAACATATCAACCATAAAACTCAAAACCAGTAAACTGCAATTAATGAGGTAGTATGGATTTTCCCTGTACATGGGTTAGATACTCCAGATCATAGCTTAATACCAAGTACCGAGTTCATCCTATCCCAGGATAAAGTTTCCAAACAGTTAAGAAAGAAAAAATAACTCATTTGATACCACTTTTTAACGACCTGTATCCGGAGCCCCTCCATTGGTGCCCCGTGCCCGGTTCTCCACTTGACCTCAAGCGCATTTCCCCAAATGCCAGAGGTTGCCGAATAGCAGCGAGGTCCTTGGTGAGTCGATGGGGAAACTATGCCTTCATTTGGTAAGGTATACAGCGGAAAAACAATAGTCAACAACGGAAGAAGTAACAACATGCATAACAGTAGAAACCAAATAACAGAAGCAATGAATACATATAGAAATGATGACAATGATGCCGCAGGTACAAGTATATATGGAAAGCAGAAAACACAACAACGTTCTGGAATACAAATGAAAACAAGTACAAAAGAAAAACAAATTAAACTCCTCAGCATCGCGAGCCCCGGCTCGGTCCCATGCTCTCCAGCTCCAGCGCAATCAAGATCCTGAAGTAGAAGGGCGCTTGCCCTTATCTATACCTGCAGAAAAATAGAATACTTGGTCCCAAAATCATGGCCAAAACAGGGTGTTAGATACAATCCCAGTAGTAAATCACCCAAATATTTGTGCCTAACAGTCATTGAATACAAGTCAAGTAATAAAACAAGAAGCAGTAAACAGGAAAGAACAAGAAGCTATAATCCATAGTTCTAACAGATGAAGTACACAAGTAAACATCCAACAACAAGAAGAAAATAGGTTACCATTTGGGTAGCTCTCATAGCCTAACCCCAATGGTTCAACCTATAAGTACTAGCTACCATCTAGGAGGCACACACAGTATCACCCCTCTGGTTCAGCTATGAAATTAAGCAGACGCTCTGGGGAAGCACTCACCGTCAATTCCCCCTATACTCTCGTATTGTGCTAAAGGCTCTCTAGGGAAGCACTCAACATATATTCCCCCTGTGGCCTGCGTCAAGGAACTACCGAATCTCTGAGGAAGCACTCAACGTCAAATCCCCATATGGTCTCATATCATAATTAAAAGACACTATGGAGAAGCCCTTCCGTCAATTTTCCTTGTGGTCTACTACTCTAGGTTCTCATAGTACTGAGTGAAACTAAACATGCTCAGCACACATGTATATAATCCAAATAAACCTCAATAACTACTTGGGTATCAAGTAAGGCCCAACAGCATAACATGGTAGTAGTTCCACTATCCTACGACTAAGCATGGCAACTGGAAAATTGCCAAACAGATAGAACAAGCATGGAAAAGCAACTTGAGCACAAAATAATTTACTCTGATCACAAGAATAAACCTCTACTTTAGAAATCAAGCAAAGAAGGGAAACAAAAAGGGCAAAATAGAAAACCCACAATTCCCCGCCCAAGGGAATTTGTGGAATTTTCACAAAATACTCATCGACTTTCAACAGAAAGGCACAAACCACCTACCTCGATCCTAGGAGATCAATATACATGAATGAAGAAGTTGGATTCCCCTTAGAACGACGTAGATATGAGAAAATGCACTAACTGTTCATAACAAAATAACTAGGAAACGAGAATGAATCAAGAAACAAGGATAAAGAAGAAGGAAGAACTCACCGCTGCGATTCCAACACAATCGACCGTGCTCGAATCGGAGAACAGACGGCGAGGTAGGAGCTCATCAAAGATCCAGTTGTACGGTCGCTCCCGGGCGGATGGAAACTGGAGAAGAAGATGAAAATTGGGGTTAGGTGCCACCCCAGTCCGTTTAGTGAAAAAAATAAAGTACACGGCGTGTACTGGGTCCTTTCCATACTCCACCAAAATCGGCCTCCACGTCACCCCTACACACCGTGTATATGGCCCGGGCACGACCAATACACGACTTTGAGCCGGATCAGAGTACATGGTGTGTACTATGAAAATTTCCAGAAAAAACATTTTTCTTAAAAACTCTAGAAAAAAAGAAAAACATACCTCAACGAACATACGGGTTCTTACACATATCAAGGGAAAACATACTAGTTATCTCACATGTACTAAGTTCAATTTTGGTAAAATTAGATAATAATCTATCTTATGAGGATCATCCAAGGAAGTTATTTGACCATAGATATAATGTTATATGTGAAAAGTCACTCACCTGGCCAAAGTGAAATGGCATAACCATAAATACAAAGAGGAAACAATGGAACCAAAAGAATCCATAAATTAGAAGTACCCCATCTATTTTTCATCTTAACATGTAATATAAATTTTCAAGGGAAAATGTTTTCTATGTGAAAAATGTAACACCTCAAGTTTATTTTAAAAATAAAAACTAGTATTGATTGTGTATGTTCACGCAACACCAAGCCAAAATGAATCATGATTATTTATTATCATTATAAAATAGCCTTAAATTTGAGGGTATGAATATTATTAAATAATTTATGAAATATATGTAAATTTTATAATCAATATAATATTTTTGATAAATGATCAGAAAATATGAAATCAATTTTTAATAAGGAATTTTTAATTAAAAATGTCATTCCTTTAAAAAAATAATAATTTCTGTGAAAATATATTATAATTAATTTATTTTACATTATAAAATTTTATTTTATAAAATGAAAATAATTTTTTATTTCAGAACATAAAAATTTTCATTGGGTCAAATTTCAGGATTTTTCCTGAAATGTTAAATTTTTTAGTGAATATTGTAAAGTAATGATTTTCAAGTACTATAATTTATTTTCATTAAATAATTTAATTTAAGAGTTACAATATATTTTGGATTGATTTTAAGTGTTAAATATTCAACATTTTATTTATAATAATCTAATTAATTATAGTTGAATCATTAATTTTCACTATTTTGTATAAGTTTTTTTTAGACTGAAAAACGTGGTTTTTTGTAAATTATTTTTACATGCATAAATTTTACCCATTTTAATTAATAAAAAACCAATAGTAAGAAAATATTAAAACTAAATTTATATGTTATAAATATAAATATATTAATTCAAATTCATATAATATTTATTTTAGGTCATGGGGTTATTTTAAGATAATTTATTTCGTGAAAAACGTGTTTCTTGAAAACAAATTTGGACACATTTTTCATGTTAAATATTAAATTCAATTCTACCACTTATGAGATATGAATTAGATAATATTTATTCCATATTTGTAATTAATATAACCAATATTAGTTAATAAGGTTAACTTAATTTTGGTCATAATGAATAGTAGAAGCGATAAATAACTAGTTGCCATGGTGAAAAACTATAATAGTAAAATGGAGTAAACTAAGTTGTAAATTTTACAACATGTTTAAAAAATGTCTATTTTTGAATGATGGATGTTTTTATTGACCATATCAACCCTCTAATACATTATTTATCAATTCTTGAGGAACTTTTCTTAATAATTACTTCCTATTATTGAATCTCTTTTGGTATTAACAAAAATTACACTCCCTCTAACTTATAAAAGGTCACCTCATCTACTCTCATTTAAACACATTAATGTCCTTTTATATTGGTAAAGACCATCCCAAATCCATTCCCTAATTCCATACCCACGTCATAAAGTATTTTCGTGCCTTTATTTGATCATAAACATAATCTAGGGTTCCGTTTGGTATAATCTTAAAGAGGTGGTCTGAATAAGAGGTATCATTTTTAACAAGACTTCTCATTTAATTTTTTATTCTAAATTATTAAAATATTACTCAATAATAGTGATATAATAATTTCATAATTTCTTATATAGTAATATTTTATTGTATTAATGCAATAAAAAATTTCATATCCACTTCCAGAAAATGGTAAATGATATTATCTTTCATATGTACGATAAAAAACCGCCACACGAACTGATGTAAATCATTTTTCATCACCAACTCCCAAATATGGTGAAGATGATTGATTCAATGTATGTATATGATATTAATAAAATATTATTACATCTTTAATATTAATGTATCATATATTTTCTCATATTAACATCCACTAAAAAATGATAATGTTGTTTGTGTATAAGACAAACTACCCCCTCATGAAGTGACATTATTTATTTCTTATTACTACATCACATTGATGGTATATATAGTATATCTAATGTAATAATGTTCTATTTATAAAATAGTGATAACATTGAAATGAAAAAAAATACTTACCTTACTTAAATCATGATCGTTGAAAAATGAAAACATTGCTCCTAATTATGTATGAATTATTATCTCTATGATTTTAACATTGATCATTTTTCATAATCATATTTCATGGTTAGTTTTAAAATAATAATATATGCCTAAAAATTATAGTTTTTTCATGATTATTATTATATATATAATTAAATAAAAATATATTTAACCTCAGTCAATTTTCCAATGTGATTTTTGACATATGTGTTGAACATCATCCAAAAGTAAGACTTGAACTTAAATTACTAAGTAATTGAATAAAAATTTCAATAAATAAAATTAATAGAATAATAAACATGAAATGGGTTTTATGATTGTAAAAAATTAACATAAATTTGTTATTATGGAAGATAAATATCATATGATGTGAATCAATATCGAGGTAAGGGATCTCTCTAAACTACCATTTCCATTAAGTTATGACTGTTCTTTCTCTAAATCATATTATCTATATATCTAAAGTTATAGAATTATTATAAATTCTATATATATGTCTCTCAAATATATTCACAGTTTATTCTCCCTTACATTATTCGAGAAATACATTCCTTATTCTTATTTTTCAAATACCATCAGTATGAAATTTCCTTTGATTATGGTATAAGACAAGACTATGCAACCCATTTTATTTTCTTGGGTAATTATTATGTTATAACTTATTATTTATTGACATTATACGACAAAAAAAATCATGAACATGTTATGATGGGTGTGTCCAAATAGTTCTCCAATTCATTGAGTACTGATTTTGTCTATTGAGGAAAAATGGATCGGATTTTTGATAAAACCTAATCAATTTTGGGACTTCATCCACCATGTGATGCTATCTTTGCTATTAGAATTTAATCATGTTTTTTTATATTAGATTGTTCTAAAAAACCTACTATGTTACAATGATCATATAATAATATGCTACATTTATTGACCCACACATTTAATACATAGACATTAAATATTAGTAGATGAATATTCATCACATAACATAATGATCTACACCAAAACAAATTAGGTGTAGATCATTTAGAATCATGGAAAAATAAATTTATTGTCAGAAGAGTTTTAAATCATCTCCTAATTAGTTCATTATTACTAAAACAATTCTTAAACTCATTATACATAGTACCTTTCTTCATAACCTGGGGAAATAAAACATAAGAAATAGATATCTTAAATTTTCAGTAAGGGTAAAAAGGTAGATTTGTTAACATAAAATGAGAGAAGATCATAATCTTTAGTGGTGGAATAAATATTAGTAGTTCATTTGACATGAATTATATGGGTTTCACAGAACATTAGATAGATGATCATAACATTAGCACATGACAAGGAATTGTGGCACACACATTATCATAGAAAATCATTTCCATAATTGTAAAGGTACATTGACATGGCTATTATAGTGGAATGGGTTCACTCCCCAAACCATTATAGTAGTCAAGGTTCCCTCCAAATACTATCTTAGTAGAAACACTACCTTAATGTATTGGGTTCACTCCCCATTATATTTCTTTTTGTATCATGAGATATGAATCCTTACCCAATGTATTGGAGAGAGATATAGGTCACACCCATAACATAATGAAAATCAAACATATGCATTCCACCTGATCATATAAAAATTATAATATCATAACACATCAAAAGACATGTAATCACAAAACATTCATCATATGTCAACCCACTAAATTAAATAGACATCATAACACATTTCTTATGTAAGACCCCGTGAAAAATAATGGGTTTCATAAATCATTCATCATAGAATAACCCATGTAAATGAAATAAGATTCATTAAAAAATTTGTCATAAATATAAAATATTTATATAAAGAATATATATTGTATCATTGGATCATATCCCTAGTATATCATAAGTTACATAAACATATTTCATCTTAGATGGAAAATGATTTTTAAATACCACATGATTTATTTCTTAGGGAAAATAGCCTTTCCAGTTTGAAAATAAATATTTAAAACATTAAAAAATTTCAAAATAATTTTGTATGAAAATTTCATTAGAAATTTATAATAGAAGATTTAAAGATACTTTTAATCATTTATTATATAAAACAACCTTTTAACATTGAAAATAACCTTATTAAAACTAAAAAGTCACAAAAAATTGTGAAAATATTTTTCTTTTAAAATAAACATTGAAACACATAAATAAATATTTAAAGATAATTTAAAATGTTCGTTGATAAAGAAAATCAATTTAAAAATAACTATTTTAAAACTAAAATTTCACCAAACATTTTTAAAATCCTTTTATAAGTGGGGAAAGTAACCAACTTGGAAAATACATGTAAATTTCAAAAATTAAACCAATGTAATATTGTAATTTCCATGAAAAATGTATCAGAATGAATATAGATTCTATATTGGGAATTATTAGATTGAAATATGGCCAAAAAAAGGACTTTGACAATATTTCATGTATATATTACCCTTATAATTTTAGTTTAAACCTCTGGTAAACCCGTTATAACCATAACCACATAAATTAATTTTGGGTATTTTTACTATTCATTTATAAAAACAATAAGATGAATGTATTATATAACATTAATTATTATGAATAAAAATATTTAATAGATTTTCCAAAATTACATTCATAGAAGTGGAAAAAATTAATTAAAAAATAAACATAGAGAACAGATAGAAAATATGGTTCCAAAGAATGAAAGTGCAATGGTTTAAAGAGTGTTTGTATCAAAATTCAATATTAAATTAAATATAATACCAAAAAATTTATTATTATAAATAAAACTAAAATAGTTTTACATTAAAAAAGGAATTAAAATAAAATTTATCTTATAAATTCTTTACATGAAAATGTGGGTTTCTAGTAAAAACCTGTATTTCTTACTCTTCATCAAGAAATTAATATTTAAAAAAAATACAAAAAAATAACCCAAATTTTATTTACATATGGATTCAAAAAAATAATTTCATTTTATCAATTTTTTTTATTAAAGTGGAAAATATTAATTTTATTATTAATTTACAAAAAAAAATGTGTTGAAAAAAATGTATTTTCTTTGTTTATAACAACTTTATCTCAAACAAGTGTTTATTGTTATAGAAATTTTCATTATCTAAAACCTTTTTAGTTAATTTTAAAAATATCGTTATTCCTATTCATACTAACATGTTTAATGACTATGTTATAACAATCATGTTCAAATAATAATATTAATAGCATATCATAGTTGGTTAAAACTTATTGTTGACTGTAACATAATATATCGAATAAATTATATTTTTTAAAAAAAATATTTTAAAAAATATGTTGGTGTTATATTCTCCCCCTCTTAAAAAAATTTCTATAAAAATTCATCCCTTGGATGAAAACAAATGATGATGCTTCTATCAAATTACATCTTCAGGATTCCACATAGCATACTCAAATTAGTGGTTTTACTAAAAAAAATTGACCAAGTGAGTAACCTTATTTCACAGAACTATATATATATATATTATTTAGTATATCCACTGGTTTTTTCTCATAAGAAATATCATTCACTAGTGGTAAGACCTCTTAGTTAATTACATGTGATGGATCAAGAATATACTTTTTTAGGAGAGATACATGAAAAATATCATGGACTTAAGAGAGGTTCAACATGAGTGCTAATTAATAAGCTACCACCCCTATATAATCATCAATTTAAAAGGGGTTGATATTACTAGGTCTTATTTTCCCCTTATTTATGGATCTGATTACATTATTTAATGTATGAATTTGTAGAACCACTTTATCAGCAACATCAAATTCCAGATTAAGATGAAGATTTTTAACATACTTTTTCTACTGAATTTGTACTTCACTTATATGTTTTTTAATGGATATAGACTTTTATTAAATTTTTTCATATATATCATGACCCAATATATTAATTTCTCTAAATGTATCACATTATGTGGGAGATCTACACTTATTTTTATGGAGGAATTCATAAGGATCCATCTGAATGCTCGAGTGAATTCTATTATTATAATAAAACTCAACTAGAGGAATTTTTTGATTCTAGACACCATTGAAATACATATAAAAATATCTTAGAATAACCTCTAGGTTTTTAATTTTTCTCCTAGACTGAACAGTCATCTAAATATGATACACTGTGATGAAACATAGCTCTGTATCATGAACATACTTATGAATTATCTAGAACATAATGGTAACCCTCAACTCCCGATCAGATATAAAAAAATGTTTAAACCCAAGAAACACTAAAAGTTCCTTAAATTATATCATAGAAATATTATTCATTGATAAATCTTCTCTAATAGTGATGAATTGTGCGGAATTTATTAACATATTGACCAAATCCCATAAATATTTACTATATATATTTTGGTATGTGTAATGATTGTAACATATTTTTAGCATTTTTTCTCTCATCATTAAAATTATAACAAAATATTAAATTTTGTAAAAATTTTACAATATCTCTCTTTATTTCATCCCATTGAAATACTCCTTCAAATATCTTTACATCATTTTACTTTCATGATGAATAAAAAATGAAGCATAATAAGCATATTATAAAAAAACCTTCTCAAAATTAGAAGTGGATATAACACATAAATGGTTGATGGAAATTTTAATTCCATTATAATAAATGTTAAAATTTGGAATATTTATCATCTTCTTCTATTTCCCGACATATTCCCTCTGTGATTCTTTTATCCACACTTGGATAGATTATTGAACACTTTTATAAGAAATATAATATTTATCTACTTTCATTAGAATTTCAAGACCCATCCTTTACATATCCATAAATATTGGATATTTGTTATCCTAATAAAGTATAAGATAGAATTACCCATTCAAGACAAGGAATTAACCACCTTCTTCACTTTCCAAAGGTGTTAATGTGTTGAGAATTTAAAATTTGTTAATAATATCCAACAAAGTTCTTTAAAACATATCCAACTCTTTATATGTGAATATATACATTAAATTTTGTGATCAGTATATATCTATATATATTTATATATATATATATCACACTTTTCACTATTAATATAATTCCTTTATATGTTTCATTCTATAATAATAGAAAATAAATCAAAATCATGATTTGTGTAATTCTTCTCATGAAATTTTAATTGAGAAAAATAATAATCATAGCGGGGAACCCCATAATCCTGAAAAATAACTTATAACAATATATGTTAGATTTAGTATTAACACGATTCATTCTACTTACATCCATTTACATAAGCCAAAAATCGTAGTCTAAGAAACAATAATCATATTGGGGAACCATGTAATTATTAAAAAAACTTATATAATAACTAAATAATGACACCTTTTTTAATATTCAACTCCTTTGGATTAAATTATTTCATTCATGTTCATTTTCACATCATTAATAATTGTTCATAAAGATATTGTTAATTAACAAATAATTTTCCTTGAGATATTCAAACCAGGATCATAATAAGGCTCATTTTTATATACCAAGTAATGCTCAAGTAAATCCCAACATGCCTTTTTTGGCGATATTACCCCTAGGCACATTTTTTCTAGAACCACATCCAATTTTAGAATCCATATGGGGATGTATTTTTTCAAAAATCACTTTCCCTATACTTCCAAAAATTGTAGGATTGTTTCTTATAAAAATACTTATTTAATAGATTATTCACTAAATTTTTCTCATCCAAGTTACCAAAGTTTAACTATTCCTTCACACGATAAAAACTATAACTACACACACATTTAATATATACATATTACGTCTTCATGGATGAATATTTATTACATAATGTTATATTCCATTCAAAAAAATTAGATCAAGTACGTTTTAAAACATGAAAACATGGAAGAATATATCATAGGAGTTCAACATCATCTCCCACTTAGTTATTCATAATTGGCCTCTTTATTGGACTATCATACCTAGTAACTTCATTCATAACATCTAGAAAGGAAACTAAATAAAGTGTGATCTTATATTCTCAGAATGGGTAAAAAGTGATATATGTAAAAATTTCATGATCATAATGGTCTGAAAATATGAGCATGATATTTGAAAATCATACCATTCATATCAAAGATCATAATCATAAACCATGGCATAAAGATTCGTATTTAATTTGACATGAATCGTATGGGAGTCAAATAAAATGGTCTAAAAGATCATAATATTCGAATAATATATGAAATTGTGGCATAAACATAATCATTGAAGATAATTTCTAAACCATCAAAGTATCATTACCAAGGTTATCATTATAGAATGGGTTCTCTATCAAAAACATGATAGTAGTCTAGGTCCACTCACAAATCTATCATGGTTGAAAATTTCCAATACTAAAATGGTTTCATTCCCCATTCTAGTGAAATTTCTCTCACTTGATATCAATCTTTAACAAATTCATTTGAAAAACATATTTTCCCGACCCATCACATAGTGAAAATCATATATACATGTGGCACAAGTTCATAAACAATTAATCATATCGAAACTGATGAAATAAAATGGTATTCATTACACATTTATCAAATCATAACACATGAAAATAAATGGGTTTCATAAGGCATTAATCATAGAATAACCCATTGAAATGAATCGGGCTTCATAAGCATCTTTTCATCATAAACTTAAACCATCATGAAAATAAATAAGGATAATAACATTGGATTATATACATAGTAAAGAATTATTAATGTTAAAGGTTGTCATATTATATGGAAAATTATTTTTAATGATGTCAGGGAAATTTTCATGAAGAAAATGGTCTTTTAAAATTAAAAACTCTTTTTAAAACATAAAATACTTTCAAACACCTTTTCCTTGAAAATATCCTTGTAAATTTGTAATAGAATATCTAAATATCTTGTAAATATCTTTTTGAGGGAAAAAAACCATTTCACATTGAAAATGACATTTTTCAGAACTAAATGTGCATAAAAAATTAAGAATTAAATTTTATTTGAAAATAATATTAAATAAATATTTAAAATACCTATTAAATAAAATAATATTTTCACATTGAAAATAACCATTTTATAATGTAAATGTCCATAAAACATTATGAAAATTCTTTTGTATGTGTGGAATAGAATCCCACTAGAAATATAACAAGAAATTTCCCAAAATAATACAATGTGATAAAGTAATTCTAAAGAAACAATCTTCAAAATGAACATATATTTGATCATGGGAATGATAAGATTTAAATATGGCCACAAAATAGGACTTATACATGTTTTCATGGTATTCTTACTGATATATTTTTATATTAACCCCTTGTAAATCCATTTTAACAATAACAACAACAATTATTTTTTAATATTATTACTAGTAATTTTAACAAAAAATTATTTTTAAATTATTATATAATAGTATTAATGATTATTAATAATATTAAATATATTTTGGAAAATTCCATTCAGATAATTGGAAGTAAATAATTTAAAAATAAATCCACAACACGAAGAAAATTTAGTTTTCTAAAGAAAAAACTTACAAAAGTTTAAAGCGTTCTTTATCAAAATTCAAGAATTTTTTTTCTAACATAAATATAATAATTAAATATATAATTTAACTAATTTTAATTTTAAAAAATAAAATTAAAAAATTTATTTTTTAAATTATTTGAATGAATATGTTGTCATTTGATAAAAATCCATATTTTTCAATATTTATAAAAAAATAGTTTTGTACAAAAAAATCTAAAACTACAACGTAATATAATTTTGAAATTTCAATTCAAAAAATAAATTTAATATTTTCAAATATAATTTAAAATTTCTAATTTAATAGATTTTATAATTTTTTCACAAAAAGAAATAAAAACCTTTTTATTGTAAATGTATTTTCAATGAATATAAAAACATTACTGAATATAAAGAAATTATTTATAAATATATTGTATTTATCTAAAAACACTATGAAAACTGATGTGGCCTTATTTTTACTAAGTTTGCCACATCTTTTTATTATATTTGATATAATTTATTTAATTATTTTAACACTTTTTAATAAATAAATGCACTTTTGTATTTATATAAATAAATTTGTCAATTATTCACTTTTTATAACATTTTATGTAATTTTGAACAATAAATAGTTAATTTATATCTTTTTTATTTTTAATGTAAATAATTTTCAATTTGTTTATTTAATCATTATTTGTTTATTTTATTTAATTTGTCTTTGTTAATAATTATTGTGTTTGATAATTAACTTACTTTTAAATTTTTATGTTTATATAATTTAGTCGCGGCTTGCCAGACTATCGGTAGCTAAGCTACCGATAGCAGGGGTTTTGTTTCTCTACCGGTAGGCAGGTTACCGGTGCTGTTTATCGGTGACCATTGTCACCGATACTTTTTCTCTATCGGTAGCTGTTTTATATATCTTATCGGTAGACTATAAATACTACCGCTGAGCCTTTTAGCGGTGAGTTTTTAGTTAAGTTAATTTAATTCTGCTTAACTTTATATTAGTTAATATCCATTTAAACAATTATTTAAATAACATAATTCTAATTAATTAACTTAGACTTTGTTTTTATAATTAGTCTTTTATTTTAGTTACATTTGAATAGGGTTGAAAAGTTATTTTATGTGTTTTGTCATCCTGCAAATTAGTTAAGTAAATAATTGGTGTTTTAAGTTAAATTAAGTTGTTCGCCCTTAATTTTATATGTCAAATAGTTAATTAATTAATTAATTAATAGTTTTTAAACATTAACTTTATTATTTTATGTATGAATATTAATTTTTAATCCATTTTATAAAGGTTTTAGTCTACCGGTGATTTAAACTAGCTCTCATGGTGACATATTGGGTCGCCAATGCTAATTTTCATTTTGTGCCGCTACTCTTTAATTAGCGTGTTAGTTATTTTGATTTAATTCTTTTATAATTTTAGTTTATTAATTATTTAGTTTATAATTTAAGTTTTTTCAATTAATTATTTTAATGTTTTAACGTTTAATAAAAATTTTTGTTTTAAATTAATGGTGTTTAGATTTAGTTTCTTGTAATTAATTATTTTTATTATTTTTATTTTTATTTAGTTTTAATTTATCTTCAATTATTTTTTTAAGGTCACCGTTAGTTTTTATTTAACTGAGTTTTTTTTATACTAGCGGTGACTATATTTTTTTATTATACCAGTGACTTCTTATTTTCCCATATCAGTGACCCCATGCCGCACTGCCTCACCGATGTCATCTACCTCACTGGTAGTTTCCCCTCATCGATAGGTTGTTCCTATCCTCACCGATACAGCCTTTTCATTTACCTCACTGATAGCCAGCATTTTTTTCTCCGCTGTTTAGTTACCGATACCCTCTATCGGTAGCTCCCTTACTGATGATAGATCTTCAACCTCCCGCTGGCCGCCGTAGGAGATGAAGCCGTTGTTGAGTCATGTTGGTACTAGAAGGTCTGCTACTACACCATCTCTGAAGGGAGGAGCCGAGCCACCACTTTGGTCCTCTACAGGAAGGATAAGGAGAGGTTGCAAATGATCTGCTGAAAAACAATGGGTTTCCGCTGCTGTTTGGTGGTCGAAATGGAGGTGTAGTTGCGCTGCAGAGAAGGAGGGTTGCCAATTTCGGTTGTGAAGAAGGTTCACCGCTGTCCGCTAGAGTTGATACGAGTTGAGAGAGGTGCCGAAGCTGCCACTATCCGATACCGAGCTTGTAGCTCTTCTCAAGAGGGGGAGCCACACCGCTACCTTGCTCGAACCAGACATGCCTTTTTTTGTCCACCGCGCTACGAACTAGAGGAGTCGAGACGTCGCTGCTCAAGACAAAGAGGGAGTCGCGCCGCGGGTCTGTTGAGCTGGAGAGGAGGGCCGCCGTGGGTCTTCTGCGCACAAGAGGAGGAGCCGTTTGACTGTCGTGCTGAATTGAATCTGACGCTTCTCTATGGCGGCGTGGAGAAGAAGAATGCTAGAAACCCTTCTCCCCTTACTGCGCGTGAAATTGGGGAAGAAGAAGGGGGAAGACAAAAAAATAATAATTAAATAAAATATAAAATAAATAAAGAATAAAAAAAGTAAAGTAAAGAAAACAAAAGAAAAAAACAAAAGTTAAAGTTAAAGTAAAGTTAACTTTATATAAAAGTTAATTTTACAAAGTCAAATGAAAATAGAATAAAATTAAAAAAATTAATAAACATAAAAAATTATAATATTAATAACTAGATAAATTATATTTTTAATTATAAAAATAACTTAATAACAAGTTTTAATAATTAATTAATTTATTAATAGTATAAATTATTTAATTAATGATAATTATAAATAATTTATAAAACATACTTTTTAATTTAAAAACTTAAGTAATAACATTAATTACTTTATTAAAATTAGCTAATTAATTAATTAGTCTAATTATTATGTTTCTTTTATTGTAATAATTAAATTATTAATTTAAATTATTAACTTAATTATTTATGCTCATAATTTTTAATAACTTAGTTTAAGTGTTAAAATAAATAACTTAGTAATTATTTTATTAACTCAATTAAACTAATCACTCTTTAATAACTTATGTTTTATCGTAGTTAATAATTTTATAAATAATTTAAAAGAAAATAATTATCAATTAACTAAGAATAATTTGTAACGACTAATATAACAATTTACTTTAAAAATAATTATTTTTCTTTGCATCTCTTTTATTTATTTGTCTTTTCTATTTTATTTGCAGGATCATTCAAGGGACTTAAACATGTCCAGGTTCATCCAACTAACTCATCCGGAGTTAGTTACGAGGGAAAAATTCGTGCGACGTGCCGGTCGCGAAAAAACGCACATTTTGCGGTGCGTGGGTAAAGAACTTTTGAAGTCGGTGGAGATTGAGAGGTGACGTGCAGCAGATGACAGATGGTAGTTAAAGAAGAGCAGCAGTAGAATTTTTGGGGAGACTCTCATTCGACATTCCACGACAACACCAATTCGAGAGCGAAGACTCCCGGGGAGTAACATTAGAGCAGATATGGATGTGAAGGAGCCTGAGAGCAGAGCATCACTGAGGGGGTTCTTTTCCCTTCTTGTACTTAATTTTTACAATACTCTGTAATCGATTGTATTCCATTTCTTAAATCAAGATTATCAAAGTATAAATTTTCTCAGCTTGAGAATTCAACTTGCTGGTAAATATTTTAGACTTCTTCATTCGCTTTATATTTCTTTTCAGAGTCATGATCAATCGGCGAGGTTGATTAATGACTCGCTATTTAGTTGTTTCACACCTTAAATGTTTTAAAATTCAAACTTCAAGAACTACTGGCGAGGTAATTCTTGAATTCATTTATCAAAGCGTTTATGTCTTAAACTGTGGAAATTTACGGCGAGTTTATTTTCCACTGTTATCCTTTTCTAACTGTCAAACAGTTTGACTGATTTTGGAGTGGCGAACTCCTAAAGTCAGTCTTCTGTGTGTTGAGTTTCCTGGCGAGGGAGACTTTTCACATTTATTTCTTGAGTTGTGACTCAATAAAGTGTAGTGGGGAAGGTATCCATTAAACTAGTAGGTTTGGATTCTCATTTATTACTTTCGATCTGCTCCTTCAACCTTGCTATTTTATTTTTGTATTTTGATCTTTTACATTAGTTTTACTGTAGTTCTCAGTTCATCAGTATATTTGTAATCGATCTTGTCTCTTGCTTAAAGAAAATTACAAAAAAAAATTGTAAAGTAAAAACAACTAAAAAAATGGACACAAACTTCACTGCTGACAACAGTGGAGTTACTTTTGAATAAAACCTAGAATTCTCATCTACCTTCTCTGTGGATCGACCATGCACTGCTGTACTAGTGTAGGAGTATAAATATAATTTTGAGGGCCGTGACGACCTCCGGCCGCTTCAAAATTTGGCGCCGTTGCCGGGGAAGGCATGCACCGAGAGTCTAGGGTTTAAAAAAAACACACAAAAAAAACACAAAAAAACTGATTTAAAAAAAACTACTTTGAACTATATCTGCTACTTTTGTTGTTTTGAAAAGAAAAATCTGCTTCACAGAGAACTGTTGTGTGTTTAAGATCATTAAATTTTGAATTAAAATGGATGTTAAACAGAATTGGAATCAACCGGGACCTAACTGTGTTTGTTGTGGTGATTATGGACATACTGCTTGGTAGTGTGTCTATAACCAGCCACAACAAGATGTTTACACTGATGAAAATGAACAATGTGAGTTTAGTCTTATCACCCTAGCTAAAATTTAATTAATTGATTCCAAACTAGATGCTAGGGTGGAACAAATTAATAATTGGTTAACTCAAACCCATGAGATTCAACTTAGAGATTCTCAAGAGCGAGATCAAAGAATGAAAAGAATAGAAACCATGCTCTTGGAATTGCAACAAAGGGTTAATGAACAAGAAGTATTTGAATAAAAGGTAAAAGAAAATGTTTACAAAAGATTTGAAAATCAAGTGGAAGAAGAAAGTGATAATCAAACTGGACAAGAACCCATTCACTTTGAAAAATCTGACTCTGTTGAACTAAATCTGGAAATAACCAACTCTCTAAATAAAGAACACATCATTGAAAATCCAATAAAGAACTTTAATGGAATCGAGTTGGACAATTTTGAAGATGAATTGAAAGAGACTGAAAAAGATAGCCCAGTTCTTTTCATAATTCCTACACTTGAGAAAAATCATTTTTTTAGAAATTTTGAAATTGAAGTCACTCGGGTTGAAGATATTCTTGAAATTGAAAACTTTAATGTTAAAAACTCTTCACCCAATCTTTCTGAAATTCTGAAAAATGAGCCTGAAATTGAACTTGGGAACACTTTTGAAGAGAACCTTAAGCTGGATAACATAGAATCTAAATTTTTTGAACCTCAACTGAAAACATCTCTTCCATGTTTTGGAACTATAAACCCAATTAATTCTGAAATGATGTTGGATTATAAGGAAGAGGAAATTATATTTGAAGAAAGACTAACTGATGAGTTTTCACTTACCTATTCTCATAGTAATCACTTTTCTGAATCAGTGTGCAATGAAATGGAAATCAGTGTTGATCAACTTGAGGAGAATTGTCTTAACATGAACATTTTGGAAAGTGAATTTATTGAAACAGAATTGTACAATTCTCCTCCTGAAATTGAATTGCAACACTCAAATGACATGGTTTTAGAAAGTGAGCCTTTTGAACTTGAATATGAAAATGAGGTTGAACACACACTTGATCTAGGAAGAGCTGATTTGATAGGAGTAGTAGATGTTCAATGTGAGTTAACAGATGAGGATCTTTTGGAAGAGATTTATAACATTGTTAGAGCTGAACCACTTAGTGATAACATAAATTCTCTTCCTTGTCAGTCACTTACATCCTCACCTGTGAAGGGTTCTAAGATTTTTCATGATACTGATAGTAGTCCAGAGGGGGAATTAGACTTGAGTTCCAATGCTCATGATTCTTTTCAGAACTTTATTGAATCCCCTTTTGAACCTACTATTCAGTATTCACCCACAAGCACCCTTGTATTTGAACCTATGAGTGTTGAAGTTGAGAGAGAAAGCCATGAAATTAATGCCATACCCTTTGAAGCACCTAGTACTATGTTGTCCCTTCATGTGAACTCAAATCTTGATAACTCTGAAACAATTCTGGAAGTGGACAGCACTATACCCATTACTGTTAAAGGGTGCTACTTAGGGATTATTTTAGGCTATGATAATTTAGTTGTTGTTGTATTGAGTCTTGAAGCCCACAATTTTCACTGTTATGTTAAAGATAAATGGGCCAAACACATGTGGTGGTTCCTATTAAGGAAACCACATCCACCTAGTGACTACAGTTAGTTGCTTGGTGAGTCTGGCTGGGGACTTTAAACCTAGCGCTTCATGGGATGCAACCCATGGTTTTTGTTTTGTTAATAAATAAAAATTGTAATTAAATAAAGTCTAACTGAAGACTTTAAATTCAGTGATTCATGGGAGTCAACCCATGCTCTTTCTTTGTTTTTACTTTTGTTCTGTTTTTATTTTACTTTGAATAAAGTTCTGCTTTGTTTGCTTATATATGCTCTGTTTTTGCTGCATAATTGTTCCTGGTCTATATACTCTGTGTTTTTAGGAATGCTTCTTCTGTCATCTAAGGAGTCGAATTCCCATGGTCATTTCTGGACAAGAGCATAGTCAGGGAAGTACTTCAACTTGTTTCGCTTATTTTTCTGCTCCGGTTTTTGTTAATAATATTCTGCTTACTTAAAATTCTGCTTGTATTATAAAAATTCTGTTGCATGTCTTGTAATTAATGAATTAAAAATCTGCATGAGCCTCCTTGCTTAAAAAAATTGAATTTCACTAGTGTGAAAAAACGTTTTCACTGCATGAAACTAAGTGTGGGGGGGAGTAAATTCTGGTCATTTGAATCTGCTTGTTTCGTTGAGGTGTTTGGCATGAACTTTTTCTACTATATTGAACATATTATTGAACTTTTTGTTTAAAATGCTTACACCCAGTTAATTGCACACTTACACATTATATTCTTCTTTTATGCTTTAATGAAAATCTTTGTCACTGGACTGAATTTTAAAGCATGCGTGTGTCTGAAATGAACCTGCTTTTATTTAACTATTGTGGAAAACAATCTTTTTGAACTTCATTGAGACCCTTTATACATGTCATTAATCTACTAAATTGAAAATCTGTTTTGAACCATAATTGCTTAATTGTTTTCTTCCATATTTAGAAGTCAACTTTGGGGACAAAGTTGGGTTTTAAGTGTGGGGGAGGGGGTCAATTCTTGACTGTGCTAAACTGTGTTTAATTGTAATGCTCATCAATTCCCACTGCATTTAAACTTTTTGTCAAAAAATGGTCAAAATTTTTCAAATATTCTTTCACAATTTTAGGGTTTACATTGCACTCAAATGAGTCTTGCCTTAGGATGGTGCTTGATTGGAAGTTGAGTCTTGCTTTGAGTCTGAAATGAGTGTTAGTGGATGATTTCTGAGTGGAATTGTTTAGTGGTTTAATGAATTTTGGTTAGGAACTTCTTTTGAGAGTGATATGGGAAATCTTTTAGTGGATTTAAGATCATAATTTTAGGTACTGGAAGTTTGACTTTTATCCGAGGAGCCTTTTCATTCTTTTAATTTATAAAAATGATCGTTTTTATTGAGTCAATGTAAATGGTTTTTATATAAATCCTTTGTAACTGGAGTAATACTGGGCATCTGGGATCCCACGGTGAATCTCTGAGACCTTAGATGTTGGGTGCGTTTCTTTTTACTATAAGCCCTCTATACACTCTGAATAAGTGCATTGCACAGTGCTTGGCACAAATTACATGGCTTGGGAAAAATAAATAAAGTGTCTAAGGTCAAAAATGAATTCATTAAGGTGAGGGGAATGATGAACTCCAGATGAAGAAGGGGACAACTGGTTTATATGGGAGTCATTTGGGTTGTATCAATAAAGTGATTTTCAAAAAAATTATTTATGTATTTTTTGGAACCAAGGTGATGAGTCAAAGTACAAAGTTCCTTTTGTTAAGGTTTTGATTCCACTTTCATTTTACCTTTTATCACTCTTGAATCTAGAAATTGAGCTTGAATTGAAGTGAGTCACTAGGCAGAGTCATATATGAAGCAGGACACCTTCATTTATGGATGAATCATGGTTTACTTGAGTTCCCTTTGAGTAGTGGTTCTAAGCGAGACTTTATTTGAGGTATGTGTTCAATAGCCTAAGCACACTTTTTGAGTCCTCTGTTGAAACTTCTCTGAACATTGCTAATTTGTATAATTCACACTTTTTCAAAGAGAATAAGACATGGGATTGTTTGAGGACAAACAATGTTTAAGTGTGGGGGAATTTGATGTGGCCTTATTTTTACTCAGTTTGCCAGATCTTTTTATTATATTTGATACAATTTATTTAATTATTTCAACACTTTTTAATAAATAAATGCAATTTTGTATTTATATAAATTAATTTGTCAATTATTCACTTTTTATAACATTTTATGTAATTTTGAACAACAAATAGTTAATTTATATCTTTTTTATTTTTAATGTAATTAATTTTCAATTTGTTTATTTAATATTTATTTGTTTATTTTATTTAATTTGACTTTGTTAATAATTATTGTGTTTGATAATTAACTTACTTTTAAATTTTTATGTTTATATAATTTAGTCGCGGCTTGCCAGACTATCGATAGCTAAGCTACCGATAGTAGGGGTTTTTTTTTCTCTACCGGTAGGCAGGTTACCGGTGCTATTTATCGGTGACCATTGTCACCGATACTTTTTCTCTATTGGTAGCTATTTTATATATCTTATCGGTAGACTTTAAATACTACCGCTGAGCCTTTTAGCGGTGAGTTTTTAGTTAGGTTAATTTAATTCTGCTTAACGTTATATTAGTTAATATCCATTTAAACAATTATTTAAATTACATAATTCTAATTAATTAACTTAGACTTTGTTTTTATAATTAGTCTTTTATTTTAGTTACATTAGAATAGGGTTGAAAAGTTATTTTATGTGTTTTGTCATCCTACAAATTAGTTAAGTAAATAATTAGTGTTTTAAGTTAAATTAAGTTGTTCGCCCTTAATTTTATGTGTCAAATAGTTAATTAATTAATTAATTAATAGTTTTTAAACATTAACTTTATTATTTTATGTATGCAGATTAATTTTTAATCCATTTTATAAAGGTTTTAGTCTACCGGTGATTTAAACTAGCTCTCATGGTGACATATTGGGTCGCCAATGCTAATTTTCATTTTGTGCCGCTACTCTTTAATTAGCGTGTTAGTTATTTTGATTTAAGTCTTTTATAATTTTAGTTTATTAATTATTTAGTTTATAATTTAAGTGTTTTCAATTAATTATTTTAATGTTTTAACGTTTAATAAAAATTTTTGTTTTAAATTAAATTTTTTTAGATTTAGTTTCTTGTAATTAATTATTTTTATTATTTTTATTTTTATTTAGTTTTAATTTATATTCAATTATTTTTTTAAGGTCACCGTTAGTTTTTAATTTAAGTAACTGTGTTTTTTTTATACTAGCGGTGACTTTTTTTTTATTATACCAGTGACTTCTTATTTTCCCATATCAGTGACCCCATGCCGCACTGCCTCACCGATGTCATCTACCTCACTGGTAGTTTCCCCTCACCGATAGGTTGTTCCTATCCTCACCGATAAAGCCTTTTCATTTACCTCACTAATAGCCAGCATTTTTTTCTCCGCTATTTAGTTACCGATACCCTCTATCGGTAGCTCCCTTACTGATGATAGATCTTCAACCTCCCGCTGGATGCCGTAGGAGATGAAGCCGTTGTTGAGTCATGTTGGTACTAGAAGGTCTGCTACTACGCCATCTCTGAAGGGAGGAGCCGAGCCACCACTTTGGTCCTCTACAGGAAGGATAAGGGGAGGTTGCAAATGATCTGCTGAAATACAATGGGTTTCCTCTACTGTTTGGTGGTCGAAATGGAGGTGTAGTTGCGCTGCAGAGAAGGAGGGTTGCCAATTTCGGTTGTGAAGAAGGTTCACCGCTGTCTGCTAGAGTTGATACGAGTTGAGAGAGGCGCCGAAGCTGCCACTAGCCGATACCGAGCTTGTAGCTCTTCTCAAGAGGGGGAGCCACACCGCTACCTTGCTCGAACCAGACATGCCTTTTTTTGTCCACCGTGCTACGAACTAGAAGAGTCGAGACGTCGCTGCTCAAGACAAAGAGGGAGTCGCGCCGCGGGTCTGTTGAGCTGGAGAGGAGGGCCGCCGTGGGTCTTCTGCGCACAAGAGGAGGAGCCGTTGGACTATCGTGCTGAATTGAATCTGACGCTTCTCTATGGCGGCGTGGAGAAGAAGAATGCTGGAAACCCTTCTCCCCTTACTGCACGTGAAATTGGGGAAGAAGAAGGGGGAAGACAAAAAATAATAATTAAATAAAATATAAAATAAATAAAGAATAAAAAAAAGTAAAGTAAAGAAAACAAAAGAAAAAAACAAAAGTTAAAGTTAAAGTAAAGTTAACTTTACATAAAAGTTAATTTTACAAAGTCAAATTAAAATAGAATAAAATTAATAAAATTAATAAACATAAACAATTAAAATATTAATAACTAGATAAATTATATTTTTAATTATAAAAATAACTTAATAACAAGTTTTAATAATTAATTAATTTATTAATAGTATAAATTATTTAATTAATGATAATTATAAATAATTTATAAAACATACTTTTTAATTTAAAAACATAAGTAATAACTTTAATTACTTTATTAAAATTAGCTAATTAATTAATTAGTCTAATTATTATGTTTCTTTTATTGTAATAATTAAATTATTAATTTAAATTATTAACTTAATTATTTATGCTGATAATTTTTAATAACTTAGTTTAAGTGTTAAAATAAATAACTTAGTAATTATTTTATTAACTCAATTAAACTAATCACTCTTTAATAACTTATGTTTTATCGCAGTTAATAATTGTATAAATAATTTAAAAGAAAATAGTTATCAATTAACTAAGAATAATTTGTAACGAGTAATATAACAATTTACTTTAAAAATAATTATTTCTCTTTGCATCTCTTTTATTTATTTGTCTTTTCTATTTTATTTGCAGGTTCATTCAAGGGACTTAAACATGTCCAGGTTCATCCAACTAACTCATCCGGAGTTAGTTACGAGGGAAAAATTCGTGCGACGTGCCGGTCGCGAAAAAATGCACATTTTGCGGTGCGTGGGTAAATAACTTTTGAAGTCGGTGGAGATTGAGCGGTGACGTGCAGCAGATGACAGATGGTAGTTAAAGCATAGCAGCAGCAGAATTTTTGGGGAGACTCTCATTCGACATTCCACGACAACACCAATTCGAGAGCGAAGACTCCCGGGGAGTAACATTAGAGCAGATATGGATGTGAAGGAGCCTGAGAGCAGAGCATCACTGAGGGAGTTCTTTTCCCTTCTTGTACTTAATTTTTACAATACTCTGTAATCGATTGTATTCCGTTTCTTAAATCAAGATTATCAAAGTATAAATTTTCTCATCATGAGAATTCAACTTGCTGGTAAATCTTTTAGACTTCTTCATTCGCTTTATATTTCTTTTCAGAGTCATGATCAATCGGCGAGGTTGATTAATGACTCGCTATTTAGTTGTTTCACACCTTAAATGTTTTAAAATTCAAACTTCAAGAACTACTGGCGAGGTAATTCTTGAATTCATTTATCGAAGCGTTTATGTCTTAAACTGTGGAAATTTACGGCGAGTTTATTTTCCACTGTTATCCTTTTCTAACTGTCAAACAGTTTGACTGATTTTGGAGTGGTGAACTCCTAAATTCAGTCTTCTGTGTGTTGAGTTTCCTGGCGAGGGAGACTTTTCACATTTATTTCTTGAGGTGTGACTCAATAAAGTGTAGTGGGGAAGGTATCCATTAAACTAGTAGGTTTGGATTCTCATTTATTACTTTCGATCTGCTCCTTCAACCTTGCTATTTTATTTTTGTATTTTGATCTTTACGTTAGTTTTACTGTAGTTCTCAGTTCATCAGTATATTTGTAATCGATCTTGTCTCTTGCTTAAAGAAAATTACAAAAAAAAATTGTAAAGTAAAAACAACTAAAAAATGGACACACACTTCACTGCTGACAACAGTGGAGTTACTTTTGAATAAAACCTAGAATTCTCATCTGCCTTCTCTGTGGATCGACCTTGCACTGCTGTACTAGTGTAGGAGTATAAATGTAATTTTGAGGGCCGTGACGACCTCCGGCTGCTTCAAAAACATCTAAAAATATAATTATTACTATTCATACCAACGGTTTTAACAATTTTGTTATAATTATCATGTTTGAATGATAATATTAATATTATATCATGTTTTATTAAAACATGGTGTTTTTTATAAGGAAGGTTATCGAAGAAATTAAATTTATTAGTAAAAATATTTCATAATATATAGAGGTGTTAAATTATGCTTCCATGTGATTAATCATGAGTCTTATATTTTATTATATCATGTTATTCCTTTGGATCAGATGTTATTTTTCCTTTTGATGACTATTCCCTTACTATGAATTCTATCTCACACCTTTCTTTTATATATTCCATAGGTTATCATATATAGTTTTAAGGGATCTAATGGATTTTGGAGTTCATTATGAATACTAAAATAATATTTTATGTTTTTAGATCCTTTTCATGCATCATGATCCCAGTCATCTGAAGACACTAGGCCTCAAGATGTTTGGGGTTGTACTTAATGATTATTTATTTAAACAAATCATGTAATAATAGTTGTAAAAGGCTTGTGTATTTATATATAAGTCTATATTATGTAACATATTTATTTCCATGGACATTTTTTTATTATTATTCCTTATATTTGGTTTCCTTATGTAGTACACATATTAGTGTATATGTTATGATGGGTTAATCTAGATAGTTCCCCCAATGAATTGAGTAATGTTTATGTCCCATGAGATAGTATATATGGGATTAGGAAGTAAACAAAATCCACTATTAGAATATATCAACCTTGTGATGTTTTATTGGGGGTTATACTTTACATTTAATTATTTCATTTTTTATAATACCACCACATTTCTATGATTCATTCATCTTATGTTTCTATCATACAAATTTCATGCCTCTATGTGATCATTCACGTATGTTTCCTCTTATTATATCATGATATGTCATATGATTTATATGTTATGATTTTTATCATGTTTATTCCCTTAATAGAATTTGTAGGTGGCCCATTTTCTTTATGCATTCATAGTCAAACCTATATAGTTTTGGGAGATCAAATGAATTTAAGATCTCCTTATAGAGAATAAAATAAATATGTTGTATTATAGTCACATTTTGATGTATTATGAACCTAGCCTTCTAAATACTCTATGAATTCTAATCCTTTGGTTGTTTTTATAGGATATTTATGTTCAAAATCATTTAAAAATATGTGTAAACAACTTGGTTCTATATAAGTAATTTACAAAGGCTATAGAGGGGAATAACAAACACCAAATAAAACCACACACACTTGCACAAAGAAAGAACATTGGGAGACTAAAACCCTATAATTAATCCTTGCTCCGAAACCTAAATTATAATCAACCCTACCATTATTGAAGATTAATAATAATAGTAATAGTAGCAGCAGTAATAGTAATATAGTCAATAATAGTATTGTAGTAGTAATAGTAATACTAGTTCGAGTGGTAATAATAATAATTTTAGTATTATTATTAATAAAAATAATATTAATCATAAAAATAATATAAGGATTAATAATACTACTAATAGTAATCGTAATAATAGTGGTAGTGGTGTTGGTGGTGGTGGTTTTCATGATGAGGATGACAATAATAATAGAGAAGACTAAGATGATTTTGATGATGAAAAAATTATATAAAAATAAATATTAGAAAGGTTATTTTATATATATTATACACATAAAAATTATTATATATACGTATAATTAATACTAATTATATTTTAGATATTGTTTGATATGAAAATAATTATAATAATGGAAAATAATTTAATAAAATTTAAAAATTATAAAATACCTAAATTAAATAATAATTAGATATGATAATAACACTATAAGAGAATTTGAAATTTAGAATAGATTTTTCCACAATATATAGTTAAAAACACATCCAAAATTAAAATATGAGATGGATATACATCATGGAAATCCTTCTCTATAAAATTAAGTTTCTAGTAACATTTTATGTCTTGAAAAATAATTTATTTTGAATTTAAATTTTTGTGGAATATGGTATTTTAGACATATTTAATCAATTCAAAATATATTTATTATTTGGATATGATTAATTCTATCCCAAATAAGATAATATTGGAGATGAACATAATTTTTCCTATATCAATTTATTATTTTGGATTGATATAAAACCTTACCATATATTATTTATAAATAACTTATATAAAAATCTATATGATGTAGCCCAACACTGAACAAGACCCACCCTCACTCCACCCACCATTTCCCACCCTAGTGATTGTGCTGCCAAATGTCTCAAATTATATATTTATTTTAACTAGAATTTCTATAATGTTTTTAGATCCCTATATAATCAATAAATGGAGGGTCTGATAATTAATATTATAAAACGTTTTTAAATATATAAAATGAGAGTTTTTTTCATTAAATAGTTATTTTGAATTAGATGATAATGAATAATTGTGATGTAAAAAAGTAGGAAAATATAATTATTATGAGAATATGATCACCCCTAATAATTGCATTGATGTTATTATAGCATCGACTCAACGAATAATATTTTATATTTTAATATATTATTTTTAAAATCTAAAACAAGATTGTTATATGAGTCCTACATAGAAACCTATTATGGTTTAATTTGAAATAAAAATTGATTCATCCTCAATCGTAGATGGTTAAGTGATTTTATTCTAAAATCATAACCTAATCACATCATGGAAACACATGTGTAAAATAATATGTTTTCCAGGATTGTTTTTTATATTACAATAATATCATTAAAAAAATGTATATTCATGACTTAAAATTCTATAATTTATCAAAAGACTTAATTTACAATTGTTTTCAAGGAAGATAAAGGTTGAGAAAACATAGAAATACAGCCAAATAATCACATGATACAAAATATTTATGAAATCACAGGGAATAATGTTATTTTTATTATTATATTAGTATACTAAAATAATAAAATAAAAGAATATATTTTTGGATAATATAATACAAACTGATAATTAAATATATCAAAAAAAAATTATAAGTTAATGCTTGAGATTAAATCTTGGTTCAACGCTCAGTTGATCATAGGGACCTTCTCTATGGATGAAAAAAATGAAAAAATAAATAAATTATTAAATATAAAAAAGGCTATATTATCTCACTATATTTGATCATACATTGATAATTATTGATATGATTCTCTTTATATAAATATAACATAAGATATTTATAAGACAAATTCAATGACATTTGATTATAAATATTATTTATAAGAAAAAAATTCCAATAAATTTAATTACTTTTCTGCTTAAATTATCCAAATACATTTTACTTAGAATTTTGTGGACAAGTTTGGAATTGAGTTTTCTTTATAATTCTGCTAAAATTATCCCAATTTTACTTTTATAAAAAAGTTTTGTCCTAATTATATAAGGTATGTATAATCCATCATAAAAATAATTTCTTATATTTGTCCTCCAAAAATGAACCTTTTATGAATAGATCTAACATTTGGACTAGTTTTATGATTTGAACCAAATATTTCCTTAACTCTAATAAAAATTAATTTTTATAAATTAAATAACTACATGAAACATTATGATAAAAATTAAAGAGGTTAATATAATCAGTTAATAATTCAATTTCATCATTCTGAGTATGTTCTCTGTAGATGACTTAAAAATATATATGGACTACCAAAGGTTTTAAAAGTGTTAATATAAACCCCATAGAAAATTAGAATATAATTATTACACTAAAAATGAATAATATATTGACAATTGATCACACCCCCACATGTACACCATTTCACTCCTACGAAAGGTCACATATCTAAATAAAAATACACTCCTAAATAATAAGTAAGTAAATTTACAATATTATTTTCAAATATAAATCCATTATGTCACATATATGAAATCAATTTTACTTTCACTATTCTTTAACCACATTAAAATTTGTTCAAATTCATTCATTCACTCGTGAAAAATTTCACAATATACCTCACTAGGGAATCTATATCACTTTTCTCTCTATTGTTAAATCTATAAAATATTATACCAAAAAAACATGAAATTAATATTATAAGATTGGTTAAATACTATCGGTCCACACAAGAGAAAAAGAAGCAATACTAATCGTGATTATTTTCCAGGATTACCATGGAGGTTTATGGTTTTTAGGTCATTTACAAATTAAAATATCTAAATATGGGGTTTATATTTGAATACAATTCATGATACATTATTAAAAATTCATTTAATATTACTCATCCAAATTATCCAAATATATATAATCCAAATCAAAATAAAATTTTAAAATATATTTCTATAGGTTATATGAAATAATGTTGAATGAATTATTATGCCACTTGTTTTTTACTTTTTATATATTTTGTTCATTTAACATAATGGGCTTGAAAATAATATATTTTGAATGAAAATGAATCATTCCATTATCTTTTTTATTATGGTGTTGAGTCATAAAAATTCATGTAATGAATAATTTAATCATATTCTCTATTTTGTTATTGTTTTAACTTTTTCTAGAGTAATAAAATGAATTACATTGAAATATTCATTTTTTCCATCACACAAATGATAATTACACTATGTATTCCCATAAAATATAAATCATCCCAAATATAACACATGAATTACTAGAAATCCTCCAAAATCAGATTATCTATCATCATGAAATTTATATAATAGTTATATTATGTATGGATAATGGGATAATAATGGAGATTCATATAAGATAATTTAGGGATAATAAGGGATTATAAGAGAATATATAATGTTAGGTACAAAATTTGGATAAAACTTTGTGATCAAAATATAATAAACACCTATATCACCCAAAAATATTTCACTTTTCATAATTTTGTTATAAAGGATAAATCATTTCAATAGAATACAAACAAAATATGAGTTCACTGATGAATGGAGGTACATTAAATAATATGATAAAAATAGTGTATTGTATCTCTTAAGTGGGCAAAAATTAACATTTACTAGTACTAATGAGGAATGGGATTCAAAAATATATAAATGTCATAAGAATGTTTTTAAAATCCCAATTTAAGTAAAATATTCATTAGAAAAAATCAATTGAATCAAATTTTAAAAAAAATAAGGAATTTACTCATAGACCACATAATATTATAAAATAATTTTAGATTTTCCAATTGAGCTCAATGTTTGTCTAAAATAAAAAAATAAAGAAGAATAAAATTGTAAATAAAAGAATCATTTTTTCATCTTATTATTAACAAAACAAATATTAAATTAATTATGTATCCCTCTCCCACACTAATAAATTACATTTTCTATATGTAAAAAATTTAAATAAATTGAAAATTAAATAAATGTATATTGAAGGGATATCCAACTAATTAGTGTCATAAGTGGAATTGGTGATCTAGAGTTACTATATTAGATTATTTATAAAATTCTCATTTGTGTATTTATTATGATGCCTATTAATAGTAATCCTTTGTCTAATAAACTTAGGAAAATCTTTTTGAGCCTAAAATGGATAAACATTAGTAATTATATAAGGATTGATCCATCATGAATGAGGCTTACATGGGTGGATATTTAGATTTTAATTTGATATTATGAACTTCTCACTAATATATAACTTCCACAAATGAATCATACCAGCATGGATAAACTTTTTTATCTTTTTAGATCCAATTGTTCTCATTTTCATCACACCAGTTTTTTAACATATGAATCAATAATTTCTAATAACCACTTGCATCAAAAATATTTATATTAAATTTTTTAACATCCCAATATTCTTGGTGTTTCACGACCACATGGATGTTAAGATAATTTACAATTGCATTCTTGTATGGTGATATTTTGATGGTGGTTCTAAAAGATATACAATATTTACATATTGAATCATCTAGCATATATACCAATCCTTCCTATTGGGTTTACCTTTTATCAAGGATTTTTAACATAATTATTTTAAATTTTATAATTTATTTTATTTTGGGGATGACGCATGGTAGAAAATCTAGGAACAATACCATATTTTTAGGTAACATTTTTATGTTATGATTAATGAAATTATAACCTTGATCATTAATGATAGACTTTGATAAACCAAGCCTGAAAAAAATTAGTTATCTCACTAATTTACTGACCAATTTTGTATAATTAGTACTTGTTAGATTTTATTCAACCTATTTAAATGAATAATAAATATCTGATAAGAATTATAAAAATTCAAAGGAATTGATAAAAGGAACCATGATAGTATTTCCCCATGCATCAAATATCTCAAAAAACAAAATGTATTGTTTAAGAGTTTTATTGCACCAAATAATATTCCATTGGAATTAAAATGATTTAAATTAAATATAATATTTAGAATAATCCCTATATAATATAGTCAAATAATTTATGTGTCCAATGACTTTTAAATTAGTTTTTTGAGTTCCAAATTGGAAAACATAATCAATAGTGTGGAAAAATCTCAAAACCTATGTGGAATCTTGGTTGGGGATCCCTCGATGACTAACCTAGTCACTACAAATGTCTGGAGAAGGTATTATTCACACTAAAGGCCCTTAAATTGTGTTTTAAAAGTCTCCATTTTGTCAAAGAGTATTGGGGATGTGTTCTTAAGGCTCGAGGATTATTTTGTCCATAGAAAGGGTAATCACACCCCAGTGGAGTGCATGATGCTAGCCATTTTGGGAGTTGAGTAACTTATGGTGGGTTGTATGGTTATTTAGTGTTCCATGGTGAAGTAAATGAAATATCATGATTTTTTAATGTTTTTTCTATTTTTAGTTCCTCTTGTATAAAATGGGTCGTTTGAAAATTCCTAGTATTAGTGTGGCACTAGGATTTGGTATTTGAGGGCCCACTTATATAAAATAGGGAGAAAGAGCTCCCCATGCCATTTTATTAGGTGTGGTGAGAAGAAAATGGATAGGTTTTTAGTGTTAGAAAATTTCGGCTTCTCATGGAAGATATCAGATGTAATAAAATAACACAGTACACCCTTTTACAGTCGTACATTATCCAATATTTTATATAATCAAAGGGATGTCCTTATCCTCACTAACTGGTGCCTAGAACACAAAAATAAAACAAAAAACTAGGAAATGATTTCTTTAAACCAGAGACAATATACATATTATATATATTTATATATGTATATAGTGGAAATAAATGGTGTAATAAAACTAAAAAAATATCCCACAAAATGAGTGAAACAGTAGTAAAAAATACAAATCAAATGCTAGAAAAACAATGAAGGTAAAATCCTAACAACAAAAGGTCAAACAAAATAAAACACCATAACCCCATGTGTTATCTGATAGATGTCCCACCATCTCACCACTAGATACCCATTCATAAAAAATATGAACCTCATCACCACACTGTGGTACCTTGCCTTTTCCTACATCAAAATACAAAAAAGGTCTAGACACAATTGAAGGGGTTTGTAGGGTGTAATCTAAATAGGATCAATAGGATATCACTTATTTTTTCCATATAATGTATCTATACAAAAATTCCAATATGAGTAATTTGTATAATAATGGCATTACAGTAGTTAAAAAAATTAATATAAAAATAATGTAAATAAATTCCCCATTTTTTATAGTTTTAAAACCATACTAGTAAAATGGATTCAAATCATATAACATTTATTAAATTAAGAAATTGATTCCAAAATTGTACAAACAAATTAACTCGTAAATCAAACCTTTGATCAAAATTGGACAGGCTTACTATATCACTCATAAACCAATATAGACAAGTTCGTGTATCAATTCCTTAGACAAATGAATCAAATATAGGGAGCCAATGAACACCCAATAAAGTGAAACCCCTATGGTTTCTAATATTTTCCTTGGAAAATGGTCAAGGAAGTAGTGTAATCTCACATTTTCAAACCCCCTGATAGTATGAACGAACAAAAAATATCACTACACCTTACACAATATAAATAAAGGATTCCCATGTGATATATTTCTTATATAATTATATTAAAACCATCCATTGAAAAAAGAAAAATAAATTAATTTCCTGATGCTTAAAAAATACATTTTCCTTTTAAAAACTCATGGGAAACCATTTATATCAAAATCATATTTTCACACTTAATCCAATAAATCATTCCAATCAATTTAAAAACATTTTTTAAAACCATATCATTCAAGGATCACTCAACATAGGCTAGAGATGGAACCCCTTACCTCAAAAACGGTCCCACACAAAAGGTGAAGGGATCCCCGACAATCATAAGGGGAAAAGAGTCTAAAAAAATAGTCTTTATCAATGATTCCCATAACCTATAATTGATATACATAATAATAGGGTTAAATAAATTGGTTAGGTTATATAAACCTCTAGAACCACCAACACTACACCACAACCAATGTGAAGAACGACCACTAAAATGAGAACATACAATATATCTAAAATAATAATAAAATAATCAAAAAATAATCAACAAATTCCATAACCACAACCCTAAACTACTACTATAATAATTTAAATAATTAAGTATAGAGGCTATACTCACCCAAGGAGGAGAAATGTAATAAATCTATAGATGGAGCACTGAACGAAGAGATCGAAAGATAAGGAGACATCTGAAATCACATAGAATTTCATAAGGATTAATTTTGGGGAGAAAAAACATAATTAATTAGGATTTAAGAATTAATTGAATAAAACCTACTAGGCATGATGGGTTAATGTCGTATGTTAGGATTTTATGGTGTAAATTTCCCATATTTAGATTAGGAAAAAAACACATCGCCTTAGGTTAAATTACCTCGAGTGACTATTTTATGATTTAAGAGTAATATTTTAACAATAAATATTTTATTAACTAAGAATTTTTTTGGAATATTCTCCATGAATTATTTATGGAATACAAGATAGTCTTACGATGTAAAAACGTCTTACATGAAGAACCCATCCTAGGATTTGCTAAACACTCCCAAAACATTATTAATGACATCCAAACTCTATAAACACCCTATTAAACATAAAATAAAGTGTACCTTTTATATTGGATGTTATAATATGGTGAAAATCAACATTTATTTCCATGGAATTTCATGGGGAAGAAGGTTGTTCTAAATAAATAGTGAGATCACTTCTCCCTCAATAATGATTTTCACTCCCATGTCTCATGTTAGAAAATATGTTTCCCAGTAACTCTATAACCAATAGAATATACATCCCATGAAATAATTTCACTTGGGTATAAATGATATATATAGGATTCTCCATAACATAAAAATATGTATCTAACTCAATATTCTTCCAACTCAAAACATGATAGGGGTTTGGATAGCACTTCCAAAGATATGATATGTGAAAAAAAACATGGTTACCCATCAACTGAACTATAAATTTCAAAAAATAAAAAACATATCCAAGCCTATAAGTAATTTTAAATGGTTTAAAATATCTTATAGAACAATTTATCTATTTTTAAACCTAATGGTGACCCACCCAAGGTGAATCATTCAAGAAAACTTAGCCACCAATGAAAAAAACTAAATGATTACATTGATGAACTGCATATGATTTATACTAACTTTGAGATATATCGAAACATCGATGTATATAATTAATAGTAAATGAAATCTTCATAACAATACTAGGTCCTACGAGAGATGAATCATATAACTCTCCTAAATAAAATGGTTACTTGAACGAGAGACCGTAAAATGACTCAAAGGGGGACATTATGATCAATGAATGATAAATATTGTTATAAGTGAACTCAACCAGTCTAAGATAATTACCCATGACACACCAATATTAAATATAAAGACATAGAGATTATCCTAAAATAAAAAAATAGATAACTCCATATGAACATCCATTTTTGGATGATAACTTATAATCAAGATTACATGAGTCCTCATCACCTCCTGAAGACTCTTCTAGAATCTCAAGGAAAAATTAGGATCCTTATATGAGATAATGGGATATGCAACCCCATATAACATAATGAGCCCTTACAGCTATATCTTAACTAGATCTCCAACTTAAGTGGTTTCTTTATTATAATTTAATGGGATGATTTTTTTATATAAATTAACAACCAACTAAATAGCATTCTTCACCTAAGGAGTCTTGGAATATCCAAAAACATACATGACCATCGCATCACATTTAAAAACTAGCACTAGAAGAGGGTAGAGTAGACCATAAGGATTTATATGATCTATATTTAATTGATGGAAGGTGTAACCATGGGACACATAATTTTTAATGTCATTATTCATACTCAGCCATCAGAAACACCATCTCATTTCATATTATAACTTTTTCTTATCATGGTGAATTACACATAAATATTAATTCAAGTCATACAATACATAAATCCTCAATGATTCTTGGATTAAAAACTAATACAAAAAACTAATAATACTATCATTTAAGAAATTAAAACTAGAAAGAGTCTCCCCACTATTTAATGTTTTCATGATTCCCTTAAACTACTCATCCGACTGCCAAATCTACAAAATAAAATCAAGGAGTTATGAAAATAATAGACCACTGGTCAAAACCATTTCTCACTAATCCACACGAGAAACCATATGCATCTAAGAAAATTTTCTCATTAGCTTCCACCCTTCATTCAATTCCATAATAGCCAATGATAGAACTTTTTAACTGAGATCATTAGCAACAACATTTTAATTTCCTAAGGTATAGGCAATAAAAACGTCAAACACATGGAGGCATTACACCCACTATATATGTATAAGTTAAAAGTAATTATGAGAAAACATGTATCTCAGACTCTTATGATAAGAAAACCCAAAAAATATAACTCTATAAATATAGTTTCACAAGTACTAAATTTCATTAATAACTGCATCAATATTCAAATCAAGAGTGGTTTAATTTTTATCATGCACCATAGGAGACAAAATGATCATCCTATATAAGAACACAAGATAAAATAATAATTTAGGAATAATACACTACTACAAATCTGAGCTATAGACACAGACCTATAGCCACGGTTTTATAGGTCTGTGGCTATATCTTTTATACTGGCATGGTTAATTATTTCATCCGTGGCTATATCCAGCAGCCCCGTTTTTTTTAAAACCCATTGGGCTCCTTCTCCTCCCCCTCAAAATTCCTCCTCCTCACCGCGCCCTCCCCCTCCCTGACGCCTCCTCCGCGCCGCACCCTCCTCGCCGTACCCTCCTCGTCGCGCCCTCCTTGCCACGCACTCCTTCTCGCTGCACCCTCCTCCCCGATGCCTCCTCACCGCGCCCTCCTCCCCGACGCCTCCTCGCCGATGCCTCCTCCGCGTCGCGCACTCCTCGCCGCGCCCTCCTCGCCGTGCCATCCACGCTGCGCCCTCCTCTCCATGGTGTCAATGAGCATTACTCGGTTATGGAACTGAAGAATATGGATGAGGGTGGTCCCAATAATCCCTCTATTTTCTCATTTTCAACAAGCGGCAATGTATCGGAATAGGTTTAAGTGAGTGAGGCCACATTCATGAAGAGTTTTATAGAAGTGGGAGGTATTGTGATGGATAACCATTTTGATCTTTTGTCATATGATGAAGTAGTCCATAATTTTGAACAATACCTGGTCAGAACCATTGGAGAGGAGCAGGTCCCTGAAAATTGGTCATGTGATGAATGTTCTATCCACTTTTTAGGTGATTTAGAGGACGAGGTTCAGGATTAAATGTATCCATGTATGAGAAGAGTAAGATAGGGATGGTCAACTAGAAAGATAAAAGGGATTACTCATATTTTTCTCTACCAATGGGGACTAGGTCTATGAATATGTCAAAGGAAAAATAGAAGGAATGTAACCCACCTCTCCAAGGTGGTCTTTTAGTAGTGGGATATTCCTGATAATCCTTTCAAAATTCTTGTGAAATCATAAGATGATGAACCAATTAAAGATACCCTTTCCTTTACTTTGAAAAATTATAAAATTGAGGATTTTTGTTTTGATAAGAGGTTGGAGGAGGTTGAATAAATCACTTCTATCTTAGAAACACTCCTAGGATCACCGTTTTTTCTTTAAACAGCACAAGATGACCAAATTAATGAAGTTTTTTATTTAATTGAATAAGCTTTTCTTTTATATTATTGTGATTTTTTTCTGTATGATTTTGATTTCTCTTATCCCTATGTATGTTGTGTAGATTCAAGTGAACTTCATGATTTGCTAGAGGTACATGAGAAGGTTATTAATACACCTGATGAGAAACTTTTGAAACTCAAAAAATCTAATTGTAATTCAAAGTTTGGGAGTTGTCAAAGAGCAAGAGGATATTTTGAAGTTGCGCACTAATGAAAAAGTGGATATTGATACATATGTGGTTTTTAATAACGAATTTATATAGGATATTGAATCGGATGAAAAATCACATCCAAGAATTGAATTTTTACTATTTATGCACATCACTCCTCAACTTGAAGAAGAGGGAATATACCCCCTTTTCCCCCCTTTCTACTACTCTTAGGAAGTTATATATTCAAAGTGGTGAAATTAAAAGTATATGAAAATGGGGTGTTAAAAAACTATTTGAGTTGATTACTATAGCTAGAAATAATATTTCATGATAGTTCATAAGTAAGAAGACACATCCTCCATCTAATTGGGGTTGAATCAAGGATTTCTCAACTGTGAGCAATGTAAATATAGAACCCCTTCAGGGATAAACCCAAGATTATCTTGTTACTTTTTTTAGTTTTTTTATTTGACCTTATTTAATAAAGTTTTTTTGATTGAGGTATTTTTTTTGTTGGAAGTTAGGTGGGTCAATTCAAATGGCATCCCATTTTGAGTAACTTCTTTCACTCTAAGAAAATTTTCAGTTTCTTTCCTTCCACCCTTAAATTTTTAAGAGTTTAAATTCATATTATATACTTCAAATTATGTGTGAGGTAAGGGTACACATTTTTTTTGTAATCCTAAATTTTATAATTCTAAATCATTTTTTAAAAATTCTTTTTTATTGATTTTTATAAAAAAAATTATGTTATTCACATAGAATAAGTGAATTTACGTTATAATTTATATTTTTTTAGTACTTTGGTGAGCATAATTTCACATCCTATTGAAGTATAGATTAAAGGATTTTTATAGATCTAGAGAAGTTATATTTCATAGTAACTTTGAACCAATCTACCTTAGTTTTTACTCTAGTTTTGTTCTGTTTTGAACTTTAAATTTTATAAATTAATGTATATGTTTACACTTATAGAAGATGAAATTTTGGAAACCAAAGGTATTTATTCAACAAGAAATGAAGGGAAATTTTTTCCAATGATCTCAAATGAATAGAAAATCTACACCATGGGAGTAATAGTTTAAATTCTGTAATTTTTCTACTTAATCATAAAAATTAACTTCTTTTTTTTAGTTGAAATAAAAGGTTGGAAGTTGCCTTTTAATAAATTTTGTATGCTGAAATAATCTAGTTAAATCTATTGGTTGTTGCTTCCTTTTTTACAACCTTTTGGTATTGAAATTCTGGTGTGTATTCTTATTTTAATGTTTTACTAAAAATCATTTTTGAACTTCAAATTTTAACATGCATCTACATTAAAATCCATGAATATGTGTTGAAGTTGTTAATATAGTAACTAGTGGGTATCATTCATGCATTTTGTGTGATTGTTTGAACTCTATGTTCTTCATTTCTTTTGTTTTTAATATATTAGTTATATGCTTTGTTTGTAATTAGATAAAAAAAATTATTGTTACAAATTGATGCATATATCTAATTAATCATTTCTACCATAGGAAGAGGTGGTTGGTGTTAGTTCAAATGCGGACACATTGACATGAAACAAACAAGAAAGGGGGAACATCCATTCTTTGTAATGGGCATCTATGTGAACTTCACTTCTCAGTTAATGGTTTTGATAAGAGTGATATTAAAATATTATTTTGTTCCCATGTAGTTTTACAAACATAAAATAAAACATTAATCATAGTTTTATGGTTCCAATAATAAAATATTTTTTATGAGATGAATTATATGGTGCTCAATTGTTGTGCTCAATATGATTGTATCACCTTCTTTCTTCCTTAAACCTTTTATAGTTTGATGATGATAGGGTGAAACTGGTGATGAAATTTTTGAAGCTCTAATTTCTAATAGTTGAACTTTTCAAAACAAAACATTTTCCTCTCAAGTAAGCTTTGATTTGTGGTTCTTGCATCTACTATTTTTGCAGGATACGTGTTTGTATTCAGGCACATAAACACAAATATATTTCTTATCAATTATTTATTCTCTACATAATTACTTCTGATTTATTTTGATCTTTTTTCTTTATTTCTTGTAGGTAAAATATAGGCTTACGGTGAAAAAGAAATATGCACCCAAAGTACTCTTAAGGCACCATTTTGTATGATGGTAACATTTTGGTAAGTTCATTTATTTCTTTTTACCATACTACGTCATGTATGTTGAGAGGGGTCTTTGATTTGTGGTTCTTGCATCATATATTTTGGTCTTTTGTTATATTTGTTGAAAATAGTCATTTTATGTCCTGAAGTGTTTTTGATAATATCTTCGGGATGTATTGAAGTATGAATGGGGCTGGGTGGAGGGGGGAAGGGGGCAGGGGGTAGGGGGGTAGGGGGGGAGGGGGCATGGGGCATGGGGTAGGGGCAGGGGGGCAGGGTGGAGGGGGGTAGGGGGCAGGGGGCAGGGGGCAGGGGGCAGGGGCAGGGGGGAGGGTGGAGGGGGAAGGGGGTAGGGGGTAGGGTGCAGGATGGAGGGTGGCAGGGGGGCAGGGGGGAGGGGGGAAGGGGGCAGGGGAAAGTTTCTCCATACCATTACTCCAATTATTTTTCTTGTTGTTTAATTTTGGGTCACTACCCATGCCTTTATCATACATGTATTTAGCTTTTGGATATTCATCTTCATTTACCATATTGGAGGTGATGATAACCTTCTAACTAATTGAAATTTCCTCATCATCATCATACCATAATACACGACTTAAGTGTGTAAATTTATCCATATACTATCTAGGATAATATGGTGACTCTATGGAGGCCTTATTCTTAGTAATCATTGCAGCAGGTACTTTCGTGAAACCCCATACTGATCATTATTTTTAGTAGGTAAGGGATTCTGCTGCAACTTATTTTGATGATCCTTGGGTGTACTCATATTCAGCGAACCTGGTGAGGTTTCCTTCCTGGATTGTTCCTAGATAGTTATGTATGAAACATGCATGAGGGGTCCCTCAGAATGTGTCATCATCAATTAATGATAGGTAGAAACCTGAAAGAATTTTTTCCCATTTTTCACCACTTCAGAACCATGAGATGCAATAAGGTTAGGTAAAGCATCCTAAAAGAAACAGCTCTATGTAGGCATGCCATCAAATGTTGCCTCATTTGAAGTACTCTCTTCAAGACTAGCTACATTTGTATAGAGGTCCACATTGACTTTCTGCCTATTTTTTCCATTCGTGAGTATCTACATTAGGCTTTCCTATAAAGTTGCAAATACCTACAATCCCTTGGATCTGTACAAAACATCAGGGAAAGGTGCCCCAAAAATACATGCCCCTTGAACTAGATGTTCTATCCAATGATTATCTCCCTATCAAGAAGGGGTACATTGTCCTCATTGAAGGATTTTCCCGGGGGTGGGGCCTCTAGAGTAAATACAACACAATGAGAATAATCCTTGTTTTTTTCATTAGAAGGACCATCCTAATGTGATGTTGTAGTGATTAAGTCTGTAGTTTTCCCAGTATCATTCTACACTGATATAACCCCTATCTTATCCACATTATAAGGGACAGTAGTGTATTTTCTCTCCATGTCATATATTGGAATATTCATCTTACCATTACAAATTTCATAGTTAGAGACATCATTCCCCTTCATATTGTAAAAAGAACACTCCTTGTCCCTATTACATTCTGGAGAATGATGGAAAAAAACATATAATTCATGTTGAACTGTGGTTTCCTTTCGTATTGGATCAGAAAGTTTATACATTCATCTAGTTAGTTAAGACTACTTATTCTATAATCATTATATACATGTCCACATTCACATGGGTTATCACATAGTGTCCAAACCTTGGGTTATCGGTATGTATATCCAACCAAATTGAGTTCCCCACGACTGAGAAAATTTCCCAAAAATTGTGTGAGTACCAATAGAGCTATCCAGGCAGGGGGAGGGGTGTCCGGTAGGGGGAGGGGGGGAGGGTTGTCCGAAAGGGGGGATGGGCTGTCCAGGAAGGGGGAGGGGTGTCCAGCAGGGGGAGGGGTGTCCAGTAGGGGGGAGGGGTGTCTAGGCAGGGGGAGGGGCTGTCCAGCAGGGGGGAGGGCTGTCCAATAGGGGGGGCTATCTAGCAGGGGGGGAGGGGTGTCCGGCAGGGGGAGGGGTGTCCAGTAGGGGGAGGGGTGTCCAGCAGGGGGAGGGGTGTCTAGCTGGGGGGGGAGGGGTGTCCAGGCAGGGGGAGGGGCTGTCCAGCAGGGGGAGGGGTGTCCAGGAAGGGGGAGGGGCTGTCCAGCATGGGGGAGGGCTTTCCAGCAGGGGGGAGGGGTGTCCAGCAGGGGGAAGGGGTGTCCGGCATGGGGGAGGGGTGTCCAGTAGGGGGCGGGCTGTCCGGCAGGTGGAGGGGTGTCCAGGGGTTGCAAAATTTCTGTACAATTCTGTACTTATCAGTGGCATGGGAGGTGTCCAACAGGGGGAGGGGTGTCCCGTAGGGTGGGTGTCCAGCATGGGGGAGTGGTGTCCAGGGGGTGCAGGGGGTGTCAAGTGGGGCTGTCCAGTTGGGGCATGGGGGCTGTCCAGTGGGGTGTAGAGGGCAGGGGGTAGGGGGAAGGGGGAAGGGGGTAGGGGGTAGGGGCAGGGGGCAAGGGGTAGGGGCAAGGGACAGGGGGAAGGGGGTAGGGGCAAGGTTGTCCAGTAGGGGGAGGGGTATCCAACAGGGGGAGGGGATATCCAGCCAGGAGGGAGGGGTGTCCAGGGTTTGGGGGGGACTGGCAGAGGTGTCCAGGGTCCGGGGGGACTGGCAGGGGTGTCCAGGGCTTGGGTTCTTTATATTTTTATTGTGTGTTTTGGATTTCATTGAGGTGGATTCGAGTCTCCGTTGACGAAGGATTACATGTGTATGCATAGGTAGGCATATGCATATATAAGTATCCTCTTTATATATATTCACTCATGGCAGTATGAATATATATATTGGGGCTAGGTGTGTTTATATATAGATATGAAAAATGCATATGTGTGTAAGTATAAAGGGGTACATTCAAGTATAAACATATATCTAAGGCCCCCCTTGTGCATATTTGGCCATGAAAATATGTACATAGGGGATAGCTATCCTTACATATATGTTAAGTTGCATATGCGTGCAAGCGGAAAAAAGGAAGATTCGATTTGTCGTCGTTAAAAAAACGCACCTTGAGGTTGAGGTAGGGTCCCTCTCCTAGCCCATTTAATTCAAGAATGTTTTAAATTGCATTTAGTTGCCTTCTTAATTTTTCATGTTTATATTAAATTTTAATTCTTGAATAAATTTTAGTCCAGATAATTGTTTCGTTTGATAAATAAGTCCTGGTTTTGTAATAAAACCCCTCAAACGGAGGTGCACAATCTGTGAAAACTCACAATGGTATACCTTGCTTAACATTATTGCATTGATGTTTTCCTTATACTTGATATCATTGTTAGTCATAAAGCACACATCGTACTTGACCCTTTTTATATCCCTATAGGCGGTTTCCCTCTTTTTATTAAAACAATTGTTTGAACCAAGACAATATTTAAGTGTCGTTAGACTTTTAAGATGGGTCCCATGTTTTGTGACCATGTCACATGGCATGTGATATTTAAATCCAACCAAAAGCCCAGTTCCACAGCCCAGGGGTCCCACAGTAACAGTAATGTCAGATTACATGTTATGTAACCTGTGATTTTCCTGATACCATGGGGTATTCTTCTAGGTATTCCTATAGATTTCTAGATCTCCAAACCTCACCGAATTAGGTATATCAGGGGTCATCCAATCCTCTAGTCATCATAGATTAGCATTAATTTCGTAAAATCTTCTGAAAATACATCCTCTCATGCCATCCATATCATCCTATTTGAAAATAAGTGGAAGATGTTTCCCCGTGGATGTCGCTGGACCGGGCCAACACGTTGTGGTCACGCTGCGGTCACGCCGCGGTCACGCCGTGGTCACGTCGCGGTCACACCATGGTCACGCCGCATTCATGCCACGGTCACGCTGTGATTTGGACCTACTCCAGGACGACACCCTGCGGCGGTTACTCCTCCAAGATGACACCCTGTGGCGGTCACGCCGCGGTCACGCCGTGATTTGGCCCTGCTCCAGGACGACACCCTGTAGCGGTTACTCCTCCAGGACGACACCCTGTGGTGGTCACGCTGCGGTCATGCCGCGGTCACGCCGCGGTCACGCCACAGTCACGCCGCGGTCATGCCGCGGTCACGCCGCGGTCACACCGCGGTCACGCCGCGGTCACGCCGTGATTTGGCCCTGCTCCAGGAAGACACCCTACGGCGGTTACTCCTCCTTAGAGAAACATTGAATGGTTAGCTCTATAATTTTTCGTATTTCCTCATTCCTAAACTATGCTTCCTCTCATCCATATTTCCACAAAACATGCATAGAAGGTGGTACAAAGGCTCAATTCAACTGAAAACATTGGTTTGGAATTGTATGGAATATTTTATTGTACATGTATCACATAATATTTGTTCGTTAATTCTTCTTTTTCCTCATCCTCTTCACATGTTGTCGGAACCATATCATCCTCATCCTCTGGACATGTCGTCTAAACTGGATCAGCCTGTTGTGATGGAAATTCAATGTCTTCTTTTGGCTGTTTTAGATGAAATTCCTTCCATAATTCCCTCATCTCATGTAGCACTCATTGGAGGAGGATGATCCCTGCCAAGTTGAGTTTTAAAGGATGCACACAATCTGTTTGATGCAATTACAAAGAGGCTATTCTATTCTGAGGGCCTATTTCATGCTGGAGTTCCCACATTTCTCCCACAAGATGGCAAAGGGAGGTCTGTTTGGGTCTATGAAAACAGGGCTTGTTTGTTATAGAAAAAGATGCAACTGGAGACCTGGTTTGCTTGAAGAGTTTCCATGAAGGGTCTTCACTGTAGAGCAGACTAGCTCTGGTCTGTACTTGGTAGTTGCTTCCATGATGGTTCCCACAACCATTTGACTGAATTTCACACCAAACCAAGCCCTGATAGTGACAATTTTTCGATGCACTATAAAAATCCCATGGCCAACCCACCAAAATCAAACCAGCTATTCCAGGGCCATTTACACTCTCACTAAAAGATCCAAACTCAAGCCCTACTACAATTCCAAGCTCCCACTTCAATTTAGCCACTATGAACTGCTTCCCAGTCCCCCACCATTTTTAAATCCACCTAGGCAACCCATCCACAACTTGACCACCAATCAGGCCTACCCACCTCTCAACTTGTAAGCCACTAACCCCAAATTTTCCACCAGGCATCCCACATTAAAACCATTCCAAACCTCAACCAATTCTAACCAATTAAACCAGACCCCTTAACATTTGAATCCCTCAGTTGAATTCCTATTCCAACTCACTTATTTTAGACCCAATCCACCCTGCCACTTCAGAAAAACAAGAGCAACCTACATAAAATCCAGTCCAACTTAGTTTCCTTCATGCTTTCCCCCATGAGTCCACAGCCTCACCTCAACAAAATTATTAACCACCTGGACACCTGAAATCCACAAGAGGAGAGAGAAGGTTTAAATATATTTTTTAATATTTTATTCCATTGGAAGATAATTTTTTGGATGCTGCCACTTGTAATGAGGTACTTAATTTCCTCTCCCTCTTTCTTCCATTAAATATTAGACAGATCATATGTAAAAAATCATTCTCCACATCCGGGGAAGGAACTCTCAGCTATCGTTCTTTTTTTCTTATTCCTGCTAATGAATAAAATTCCCCAAGTATATTGAGAAAATTTTATTCATTTTTCTTCATTTACCTCTTCTTACTTACTCCTGATTTCAGCAGCTGGATTCGGTCTTTTAGCAATAGCACATGGCATCCATCCGTTGTCTAGGGGGTCCAGTGGGGGGGGTCCAGTGGGGGGGGTCTGTCTTGGGGTGTCCAGGGTCTGGGGGGGGGGGTCTGTCCATGGGGTGTCTAGGGGGTCCAGTGGGGGGGGTCTGTCCTGGGGTGTCCAGGGTCTGGGGGGGGTCTGGGTTTGGGGGGGTAGGTTCTGGGGGTGTCCATGGTCTGGGGGGCTGTCCAGGTTCTGGGGGGGGGTCTGTCCTAGGGTGGGGTCTGTCCTGGGGTGTCCAGTGTCAGGGGGAAGGGGGTAGGGGGTAGGGGTTTCCAGCAGGTGGAGGGGTGTCTAGCAGGGGGGGGTGTCCAGGCAGGGGGGGAGGAGTGTCCAGCATTGGGGAGGGGTGTCCAGGGGGGTGGTCCAGGGGGGGGGGTGTCCAGCAGTGGTTTCTATTGATGATATTCTTTTTTGGACTTCAACAGATTATGCAAGGACTCGGAGAATGGTCCTTCAACAGATTATGCAAGGACTCGGAGTATGGTTCTTCCACTTCTTCCTCTTCTCCCCAAAACTGTAAGTCTCTCTCTCTCTCTCTCTGTACTTCTTTCTCTCAATACAGAAATTTACCATTGTACCTTCTTGTTTTTCTCCTCTCTCAATTTTATTCCTAAAAAAATGTGTGTCCTCTGTTTCTATCAACCTTCAGCACACCTTCTATACATCTTCAACTTTTATTCCTTCCACCTATTTCGCAAATAATATGTGCCAGGAAATGTATGTTCTGTGTTGTTCTCCGTGGTCTGCAAACTTAGGTTCTGTGAACAAAAATTTATGACATAACATATGTTTGTGCTTATTCTCTGTATAAAAAAAATGATATTTTGTGCTTCTCAATGCACCTCCAAGTCTCCCATTCTTTTTCAAATATCTTCCACAAACATCATTGATCAATCAACATTCAAATATAAAGTGGAGGGGTGTCTAGGGGGGCCAATGGGGGGGGGGGTCTGTCCATGGGGTGTCTAGGGGGTCCAGTGGGGGGTCCAGTGGGGGGGGGTCTATCCTGGGGTGTCCAGGGTCTGGGGGGTGTCCAGGCAGGGGGGAGGGTGTCCGGGCAGGGGGGGTGTGCAGATGGGGGGGCAGGGAGGGGGTGTGCAGATGGGGGGGGGGGGGCAGGGAGGGGGTGTGCAGGTGGGGGCAGGGGGGGGGGGGGTAGGGGGTGTGCTGGGGCAGGGGGAGGGGTGTGTTCAGGTGGGGGGGGGGGCAGGTGGGGGGCAGGGGGTAGGGGGGCAGGGAGGGGGTGTGCAGGTGGGGGGGTAGGGGGTGCTGGGTATGGGGGGATTAGTGCAGGGGGTGTGTTGGGGGCCTGGGTGCAGGGGGGCAGTGGTGGTGCTGGTGGGGGTGGATAGTGGGGGTGCAGTGGGGGGAGGGGGACCTGGGTGCAAGGGGTAGTGAGGGGGCTGGGTGTAGGGGGTGGGGGTGGATATAGGGCTGGGTGCAGGAGGGATGGGGGTGGGGCTGGGGGCCTGGGGGCCTGGGTGCAGGGGGTAGTGGGGGTGCGGGTGGGGGTGGATAGTGGGGGTGCGAGTGGTGGTGGATAGTGGGGGTGTAGTGGGGGGAGGGGGACCTGGGTGCAAGGGTTAGTGAGGGGGCTGGGTGTAGGGGGTGGGGGCTGGATATAGGGATGGGTGCAGGGGGATGGGGGGGGCTGGGGGCCTGGGTGTAGGGGGGGCAGTGGGGGTGAAGTGGGGGGGTGGAGGGGGACCTAGGTGTAAGGGGTAGTGAGGGGGCTAGGTGTAGGGGGTGGGGGCTGGATATAGGGCTGGGAGTAGGGGATGGGGGGAGGTGGGGGGGCTGGGGGGTGCTGGGGCCTGGGTGCAGGGGGCAGTGGGGGTGCGGGTGGGGGTGGATAGTGGGGGTGCAGTGGGGGGGAGGGGGACCTGGGTGCAAGGGGTAGTGAGGGGGCTGGGTGTAGGGGGTGGGGGCTAGATATAGGGCTGGGGTAGGGGGGATGGGGGGGGGGGGGGGGGGCTGGGTGCAGGTGGTACTGGGGGTGCAGGGGGGGGTGTCAAGGGGGTGTCCAGGGGTGTCAAAGGGGGGGGGGGTTTAAGGGGTTCTATCCAAAGGGGAGAGTGGTGGTGTGTAAAGGGGTGAGGGATGTGATAGGGGGTTCTGTTCAAGGGGGAAGGGAGGAGCTATAAGGGGTCTGTCTAGTGATGGGGTGTGCAGGTGGGGGGGCAGGTTCTGGGGGGGGCAGACTGGCAGGGGTGTCCAGGGTCTGGGGGGGGGGGGTCTGTCCTGGGGTGGGTTTCAGGGGGGTGTCCAGGGGGTGTCCTGGGATTTAGGGGGTGTCCAAGGGGTGTGTGCAGGTGGGGGGGGGTGTCTCGGGGTTTAGACTAACTTACTTACATATCATTCTTACATTTTTGTTCTATATCATGTAGTATTATTATGAGTTCATATTTCCTCATGAACTGAATATTTAAAAGTTAAAAACAATCTGTATATTTTAGTTGGATTACTATAAAAAAAAGATTTGTTGTAATCATGAATTGAGAATAAGAAAAATTTATGAATTAAACTACTTTTACAGTTAATTTAGTAGGTTTCATTTGTATTGCAAGCATGCTAATTGAATTATATTTTGTGGGGGGCAGAGAGGGGGTGTGCAGGTGGGGGGGGGGGTAGGGGGTGTGCTGGGGCAGGGGGGGCTGCTGCGGCGGGGGGGGGGGGGGGGGGTCTGCAAGGCAGTTTGGAGGAGGGTAGGGGGAGTCTGCACGAGGTGTCTAGGGGGTGTCTGGGGGGTGTCTAGGTTGTGTCCAGGAGGTGTCCAGGGGGTGTCCAGGGTCTGTCCAGTGTGTGTCCAGGGGGTATCCCAGGTGTGTCCAGGGGGTGTCTAGGGGTGTCTAGGGGGTGTCCAGGGGGGTGTCCAGGGGCGTGTCTAGGGGGTGTCCAGGGGGTGTCCAGGGGGGTGTCCAGGGGGTATTTTTTTTATGGATTTGGACACCCTATAGCCACGGTTCTATACCGTGGCTATTGGTTTATTGCCACGTTTTTTAACCGTGGCTATAGACATAATGCCACGGTTTTAAACCATGGAAATATATTCTGTCCGGCCCTTGGTATAGCCACGGTTTGAACCGTGGCTATAGATTTAAAGCCACGGTTTGGAACCGTGGCTATAGGTCTAGGCCTATAGCCACGCCAAACTTAGCCACGGTTCGAGTAACCGGGGCTATTACCTATAGCCACGGTTTGAGGGCCCATAGCCACGGTTTAGAACCATGGCTATAGCCCAAATATTCAGTAGTGATAGTATACCACATACCTCATACTATGATTAGATAATATCAAAATAGGATTTGATTCCAAAATATGACTCAATTCATCAAAATAAATCTATGATTTTCAACCCATGTTAAATTATCCCTTTTATTGGTAAGACTAGTTATTAGTGATTCTAACTATGATTATTTCTTAATGAGCCACAAATTATACCAAATCATTTCTAAGAAGCTCAATATAATGAAATAATTATTAGGATCCTACAATGACAAGATAGCCTTTACTTTCTCTTGATCGATTGAGATCTCATGTTTCGAAATGATATCCCCCAAGTACTTCACATCTTATAACCAAAAACAAAAATTTTGAAATATTTATATAATGTTGGTGTCTCTTCAATATTTCTAAAACAATATTCAAAATAATCTCATGAAATTTTTTAGATCATGAATAAACCAATATATTTTCCATAAACACAATGAAAATACTATCAAGAAACAAGTGTAATATTTGGTTTATCAAACCTATAAATACTATTTGATAATTATTTAGAACGAAATGATTAAAAATATATTCATAATGTCCATACATTCTCTTTAATGTGGTATTTGAAATATCAGACTCCCAAACTCTGAAATCATGATATCATGACAAGATAAATATTTTAAAACCACTTCACCCCTTTCAACTAATTGAACAAATCATCCAGTTAGGGAAAATGATACATGTTCTTGAATATAATCTGAATCATCTTTTGATATTACATGAATAAAAGAAGATAAAATTCAACCTTATTGATAAATTGAATGGATAAAGACCACTGGAAAACTAGGGTGAACAATAACTTTCTCTTTCAGGGTTTTTAACTTAACCTTGAGATCATTCATCTTAGTAGGTTACACACAATAAAATTTATTTAGATCAGATATTCTTCTAACACAAAATCAATCATAAACTATACCCCACTCTCTATAAGAATACTGATAATTTTATAAGGAATACATAATTAATGGTCTAGATAACCATGATAAGATCTTCAAAATTGGATATTTCACTATGCTAGATTATAATGGAATAAAAACAATTTATATTTAGATGGATTGGTCTAGAATGAACAAAAATTGAATCCCACTCCCCCTAAAACACGTGATAGATAAATTTGTTATTAAATAATGAAACAAATCAAACATAAAAATGTCATTAGGATGATGATAAACTAGAAAATCAATCCTGATGGTGATGTAAAACAAATATATATATATATATAACCAAAAAATCCTAGGTCAACTCAACATCAACAATCAATCGAGAACAATATAGACATTGAAAACCCTTCTACATCGTCTTTTTATGAGTCATATCAAGCTCTATAGAAAAGGAGATTATATTTGTTGAATGTTTTATCTCATCAAAAAAATATAAAGATATAAAGAATTTGAAGAACCTGTATCAATTTGTGAAATTTTAATAGAAGATCAACAAACATTTTACCACTCACTATATCTAGGCCCACATCATCCTTGACCAAAAAACATTCATCATGTGATGTTTCTTCACCCCTAAGGCTTTTGTCTCAATATATATAGACATTGAAGCATTTGACTATTCCAATGTGGAATTTGTAGTAAAAGATCCCTAAAAATAATGATAAATATACATTTCCAAGTGAAACCTAAGTAGATGGTCATATCATCCATAATCATTGTACATAATTAGGGGAATACAAAAGGTATGTTTGGTGCACCCTATATTTACACACTGGAAGTAGTTATGGGATCACTACTGACTAAAGATGATGGTGTGTAGGGGTATTGATACTGAGAACCAACTCCACCCCTCCGAAAACTATCATGCCACTTCCTCTTCCTCCCTAGCGTGCCACTGAAACTAAAAATGGGTTGAAGAAAATGGGGTTGTGAAACTGATATTTTCAAACATGTCTATCTCTGCCATCAGATACCAATCCACAAAGTAAGAATTATTATATAGATTAAATATATTAATATTTGATTATATATCTGGTTGAAACCCCTATAGTTACATATGATTTTTCAAATAATCATTTTTTATTACCTCTAGATAAAAAACCAGCGTTGTAAATAGATTAGTGTACTCCAACACTAATCAATATCCCTACTACAAATAGAGGAACTCAAAAGACTATTCCATAATTAAAGACACTTTTTATAATAATGGAAAAATGTGGATTAATAAAACCTTCCAACATAATACCTTGGGTTGATCCACTTGTACCATGAAGTCCCAATACCGCTTGTTGGGACTCCCAAGTCAAAACCATGCATAATTCACCATGATATCCTCGGATATATATATGAACTCTAAAATTTGATCAAAAAAATATATCCAGTCCTCTTCCACTTGAGGTTTATTGATACCCTTACATGATGGAGGAAACTCATGTAAGAGCTATCCAGGTTGATCCTTATCTCCGCTATCTCTTGGTTGTGCCCTAAAAACCATTTCTTGAACTATGGTACATTCTAGTCTACAACACAAACTACCCACATAATATACATATAATATTTTTATCCAAAGTAGGATTAAATTGAGTAATATCTCTCATTACACCGTCCTATGAAACCCAAGGAAGATTCTATAAACAAAATATACTTCATGATAAAAAAAAAGAAAATTCAATAATAGAAAGATCACAGTTTAAACTAAAAAACCCATAAATAGAAACTCAGATTAATATAAAAACTCATGTCATGGGACACAAATCTCAACATACCATGGTAACTTTAGGATTAACATGGAAGGATCTATCCAAACACACACTAGAACCTACTTATCAGAATAAAAAATTCTTGTCTCCATTTTACCTAATGTCCCAAAATATAGAAACATATGGACTAATGACATATCATAAAATTTTTAATAAACTAACATAGGTCACCCTATAACAATGGTACCTAACCCAATTTTCTAAAACCAGAAGGGTGTTCCCAATCCCCATAAGCCTATGACTATCACTCAGGCATCTGACATAAAAAATAGGGAATGATTTCACCCAAACTAAAACAAGATATGCTGCAAATGAAAATAGTAGAAATAAATAACATAATAAAAATAAAATAAATATATTCCATAACCAAATGGAAACAGTTGTAATGATTATAACTCAATATACATGTGAAACTACAAGGTATAAGTCCAACTAAAAAAGGGGTTACAAAAATTGGAGACCACTCATCCATGTTCTATGTGGGAAATGTATCACCATCTCACCAACAGCTACCAACACCCAGCTAACATGAACCATTATACCTAAATATGATACATTTACACTTCTTAAAATAGATGAAAATATTTGTTCAATACACTATAGATGGGATCTGCTGGGTGTGAGATAAATCGGTCTATAGGACCTCACCCAGGTGTTCCATATCAAGCCACTATAAAATAATTCTGATAAGGTAATTTTACAGAAAAAAACGAATTTGTGAAATTAAATATTTTTTGTCAAAATATCTTGGTAAATAAATCCCACATTTTCTATAGTTATAAAACAAATAGAGTAAAATTGTTTAAAAGAGTAGAATATTTATGAATGTAGTAAATCATTTCCAAAATATTATAATCCAAAGAACAGGTAAATCATACCATGGAACACTAAATATCAGAGTATTTATATCAATAATAAACCAAAATATACAAGTGTATGAATCATTTATATAGACATATGCATCAAATATTGGGAGAAAAGGATCACTTTAGAATGTGAACCCTCAATAGTGTCTAAGATGTCTCTAAGACACAAGGCCTAAGGAGTAGTGTAATAACCCATGATTGAACTACATAATAGTATCAACAGATGAGAACTATTAATATAATTTCCAACGAATTACATAATTTTTACAATTTTATACATTTTTCAAATCATTTCATCAATACCATTATTTGAAAACCATTTCATAATTTCATTTCACTATTCTTTGAAAATACATTTTTTAGCAAAAAACCCATAATTTATCAAAAACCGACTCAAAATAAATTAAATCAATAAATCATTATAATCAATTAAGGGGAAATAATAATAAAACATGAGCATTCAAGTTTTAGAAAAAATAGGCCAGAGGCAAAATATCCAAACACATAATTTACCACACACACAATGAGATATGATGCAAAATCCTTCAAAAGGACACATAGTGACATATAGATGCCCTATATATGATTCCCATATCACAAAATAAAATTCCATAATAACAAGGGTCAACATAGATATTATTTCACAAGTAAATTTAGAACCATGCATGTCACATCACTACCAATGTGATGACAGGACACCAACGGAAGACCACACATGAAAATTAGAATGATAAAAATATCAAAACCTGATGAATATATTCCATAAACATAGACTAATGCTACTACCCCAATTATAGAAATTAAGAATAAAAAATTCCACACCCACCCAAGTAGGTACAATGAAACCAGGTTAGAGATCGAGCATTGAATGAAGAAATACAGAAATGGTGGAGAAACCGAAAATCACCTGTAAAATACTTGATTTTAACGAATTAAAGAAAAAAACAAAAGGAATTAAGACTAAGAAAAGAAGTGAATATAACCTACTGTTATTAAGGGGTTTATGTATTAAATTAGGGTTTATGGCATAAATTCCCCTTATTGTATTTTCTTGGGAAAACACATCACCTTAGGTTAAATTACCTCAAGTTACTATTTTATGATGTAATAGAAATATTTAGACTACAAAAACTTCTCCCTAAAAAGATTTATAGAATGTGATTGGTGACTTATTTATGAATTAATATAAATTATTATTATATAAAAACATTATGTTGGTTGTACTCATCACATAATGGGCTAAAAACTCAAAAAAAGTCTTGATGCATTATAATCTGAAGAAACACTCTCTTAATCATAAAAGGGAGTATACCTTTTATATTATATGTAACATCAGAGGACACACTATACATTATACCATGTCATGACCAAAAATGGGGTGATGGTAAAAATGGATTTAATTCATTTTTGGAATAATGGAGTTTTGGGGATATGGGTATTGTTTTTTTGGATCTCTCTTTGATTAATGTATCCACAACATAGAATGAGGTCACTACACTATGGTGTAGTCAAATAGACTTCCACTTTAAATAATGGGATCAACCTCCCTCCTCTCAGTTTCCTATATTATCCTTTTAACATTGTGTAAATTCATACCCCTTATCACCCTATCAATCATCCCCATTAAGGAATATAATTTCTTTGATTATGGTATACTAATTTATCTTGATTCAAGTTAATGTTTTCCTTCTCTCCACATGTGTTCTTAATTTTTTGTTGATAATTTTAGAAATCACCTCAGTTTAGGGATGCGTTATATGTGTATATTGTATAGGGACTCATGATTCTCATATGTGGATATTAAAATGTTTTAGATTAATATTCAATAAATTACATAAACACACCCCATATTCTCATAATATTACAGTGGATTTGGAAACTATAATCAAAATATTATTTATTACTAAAAGATCTTCAATATATCCCATAATTATCTTCTATTATTCACAGTTCATAGATATAGCCTACTTAAAATATTTATTCATAACACAAGGAAAGTAAACCTAACAAAGGGTGAGCATAGATGTTGTGTATGGGTAAATAAGGGAGATACATAAGCATAACATTAGCATAAGGGTATTAGAACTTGATAATAACATCTTAAAACCATATCCTGTATATCAAAGATCAGAATTCCAAGTCATGGAATAAATATTTTTAGTTCAAAACCCATAAATCATAATCAAATATAAAAACATGATCAATGAGAGAATAAAATTATAATAATACATGGAATTTTTGGAATAAACATAATCATAGAAAACAATTTCATTATTTTCCAAGGCACACTGTTAAGACCATAATTATAGAAAAAAGTCTATTACTAAACTATCTTCACTCCCCATTCAAGCCCTATCTTATAGAACCAACTTCACTCCCCATTAATTCCCTATCTTACTGAGCTTGGTTCAATCCCTATTCCAGTTATGTCTAACTTAATGTGGTTCACTCCCCGTTCCATCCATACCATACAGAACTAGGATCACTCCCTATTCTAGTCTTATCTTGTTGAACGAAGTTCACTCCCTTTTTTAGTAATATCTTACTAAACTATGTTTACTCTTCATTCCAATACTCTATACCTTGTGATATATAAATCATTACCCAAATACATTGTAAGTATATAAAGGTCACACCAATCACATATTGAAAATCATATTTATGTGTTCTAGAAGATCAAAAAAATCATCTTGTCATAACAAATGAAATGAAAACGGTATCATAAAATTTTCATCATATCATAATCGATGGAAAATTTATATTTTTTGTAGTGATCTCATCATAGAATAACCCATGAAAAGTTGTAGGTTTTATAATCATTTCATCTTCGTATGACCCATGGATGAGAAACAGGTTTAATGAACATCAATCCATAAAAAAATAAAACTTTTAGAAATTTTATATGAATGAAATACTTAGATTATATTCTTCTAAAGGCATATTAATAACCAATGGATTTAATCTTAGAAGGAAAGTAATTTTGAAAGATCAATTTAATCGTCTCTTGAGAAAAATATCATTTCCACTTGGAAAAACTATTTTTAAAACCAAAATCATTTTGAAAAGCTTTTGATATGAATATAAACATATAAACATCTAATGAATGTTTTGAAAATAACTTAAAAATTTTATTGATTAAAATATTCTTTTCCGCATGAATTCTGTAAACATATTTTGGAAACATGGTCTTTGAAAAAAAATGGGATTTTAATAAAAAATAAAACTATTTTCAAATACATTACTTTAAAATATTGAGAACATAATTTCGGAAAAATGAAGGAAAAAAATGTATTCTCATGAATTTAAAAGTCTATAAGAAAATTCAATATAAATATTGAGATTTATATCATGAGATTTCTACATTGGAAACAGAATCATAAATAATCCAAGTATAAATGAAATTGTAACATAAAACAGTTACCACTTTGGGAACCTTGAATCATAAGATTTATGAAATGATATAATAAATATAATCTTCAAAATATAAATATAATATATAATTTAATGATATTACATGTATAGGGGGTTATATAAACCCCTAGTAAAATAATACAGGCGCATAACATAACATATGTCTAAAAAACGAAAATTGTGACAAAATTCCCTTACCGCATTGAAAAAATCAAAACCTAAAACCCCATGAAAGAGTGGTAAAAGATTAATATATAAATACCCAAAATATTTTGGATAATAATCAAATAATATATTAATTGTAAGTTAATACATCATATAAAAAAATCACATTGTGAATAGGGATTGTGTCTCACAGAAAATAAAAGTGAGATGGAAATATGTTACCTTAAGTCATAGACTCCTTCGTACATGTTTGAAACTATTTTATTATAAATATAAGTTTATTATAAATATGTTACAAATCTACAAATAGATATTTTACCTTTACATTCTTCCTATGAACTTTTATTTCCTATTTTTTAACAATTACATTTTAATGTTACGTTTAATATAATAACCGCTTTGTTTTTTGTATATATTATGAATTTTTATTTTTGTTCCTATAAATAATATCATGATACTGTCACATAAGTTATTTAAAAGACGATATAAATATAATATATATATATAGTATATAATTATTTAGAGTATTCCATGAAATTTAGAGATAGAAAATTAAATACATCATTAATAGAGATGGTAGGTCATACATATGCATGAACACTAATTAAATTTTATAGTTTGATTAATGAAAAAAATTTAAATGATATATTATTATTCTAAAATAAGTTTTATTTTAAATATATAACATTTTTCATTAAACTTATTATTAAATCGTTCCATGTAAATCGTGAATGAATCACACACACATGTACGATGTTATTGTATTCCCAGAAAATAGAGAGTATGAAGGTATATGAGATATAATAACTCATAATAATAATAATAAATTCATATATATAAAAAATATAATATATAACATATAAATAAATCATTATGTATAACTGTTATAGTTGGTAATGTAATGAAATGATATCGGTTCACGAGGCGATAGTCTATCGAACACACAAACAATTATTTTGTAAACCATTTGATGGATTTAGAGATGTTTGTAGGTCATTACCATAACATAAAAACCAATAAATATATATTATATAATTAATAAATTATATAACAAATAAATAATGAAAATTTATGTGGTGAAGGAAAAAATAAAACAAATACGCTCATTTATAAACACTACCTCTTCTTCAAGTATCCACCGTTTATTTGCACTAAATGAATTTTTAGGATAGATTTTTTCCAGAAATAATGATTACATGATTAGGTGAGGTATGTTAGTAATTAATTTGGTTAGTTATTATCTAAAAAAAGTTCTAATGTGTAAATAAGAAAGGGGAGTGAGTGCCCTTTTATATTTTAGGATGAGTGGAGTTTTTATAAATACCCAAAAGTATTCACTATTATGTATTATTCATAACCTCTGTAAATGAAAAATAGAATAATTATTAATAATAGGGATATTTTGGTCTAAAATACCTATAACACATAAAAAATTTCACATTTTTATCATTTTATTATTTCATCTTTAAGTTTACTCAATTTTAAACTTTTAGTTTTTACCATTATAACATGTATCATTTTACTTACCTAGGTAATTTACCCATTAAGAATACAATTTAAATAAGATTAACTAAATAATTTAGACCCACTAATTATAAATATAAAATATGATTTATAAAATAAAAATATCATGTGTGCATAAAACATATTTTAATTGAGACACATGTAATATACAAAACCCTATTTGATCCTTAATAATAGTAATTTATTTCAACTGTTTTCACCAAAGATTATAGAAAAAAGTTATGTTGACATTATTAGATAATATAAAATATTATGATTCCAAATATTTAATATTGTTTTTATAATTTTATTCATATAAGTGGAATAGTTTAATATAATATTAATCATGCAGATGCAATGGGAAAACATGTTTTCAATGTGAAAATTTTCAAAAGTTTATAATGTTTTTATATTTAATTGAAATATGAAATTGTTTAAAATGAAATAAATTATATTAATATATATAAATTTTAATTAATTATATTTTATTTAATATTTAAAATATAAGTTAACTTTATAAATAAATTAAACTAAAATCACGTTTTGAATTACAATATATTATTTTTCACTATTCATTAATAAATGAAAGTGTTCAGAAAAATAAAAAAATCACTTTGAGATAATAATGATTTGAATATTTCAAAAACGGATTTTATTTTGTCAAATAAAATTTATAAAAGTGTAAAAAATTATTTTGAAAATAATTCAATCATAAAAAAACTGTTTTTAATACAATTTAAGTGAATAATTGGATTGATTTTTATCTATTATCCTAAAAACAATTATTATGTATACTAGAAAATAAATTGAATATATAATATATATATTTCAATAATTTAATTCACTAAGATTGATTTTTTTAAAATTTATTTTTATAAAACACACTTGTGTGCATAAAATGGTTTCTCAAAAAAGAATTCTATTTTTTAAATAGTTTTTATTTTAATTTATAATTATTTGGTAACTAAAGAATTTATTATATATTTATTTTCCATGTTTTCATAATTTATTTAATCTATTAATACCCTATATCGAAATGGATATGTCATAACTATTAAATTAAGTAAAAATATTTTTAACTGTATGTCATGATTCTTATAAAATCATAGTTGTATGTAATATAAGATGAACTCAGTATTTTAAGTAGCAAAATATAATCATAGTGTTTCTATAATAAATGATAAAATATGGGTAACGTGTAATAAAAAATATCAAAAAGATTAAATTTAATTGAAAATAATTCACAAAATATTAGGGTGATGCATCCTACCACCTTAAAATGATTTTTCCTTCAAAACTCATCTCGATCATCAATGTTTTAACATTTTAAAGATCCTTTGTAGAAATCCACATCATATGAATAAATAATAAAAACTCCCTTAAGAAATAAATATTTAGAATATAAGTTTTACCTAAAGTGACAGATAACTAGATTTCTATGTTGGAAAACATAGTTGGGAAGTGATGATTTTAACATGGAATAAAATCATAAATAATTGTTATAAGTGATAGATATCAAAAACAATAATAATGTGGGTGATTCCAAGAAATTTAGTTATCGAAAAACCATAAACCAAATTCTCAAGAAAAATAACATTGATATCACAAAAAAATGAAGATAGTATGATAATACCTTATTTCCAGATCTATTCCCTAAAGTTAAAGAATTTTCATTAGAATATATACTTTATTTTATTCCATTTCATGAGAATAATATCATCCATATGTTGTGAATTAATATATTTATACTTCATCTATTACTCCAAGAAATATTTGTGATCTTTTTTTATCTGATTTATTATTGAATCATAATTCTCTTAAATAGAGTGATAAGTCATTTTATCTGTCATTAGAAATCATCATAAAAATAGTTAAAAAAGGTTATCCATTGTGGAAAAATATTCATATAGTGAAGTATTATTATTTAAATCCCCATCAAATTTTCAACATAAAACATTCCATACATTTGTAACCATATTAACATTTAAAATGATTAAAATCCAAAATTTTAGAATGAATGTGACCAAATTTCTAAAGTGAACTTATCATTGATTACCATATACCATTTTGTGGATCTGGAATTTTCATATACCAAAACATGTGATTAATTTAATTATATATTCTCTTGAAACATGGTAATAACCTATTTTTCTATAAATAATTAATAAAAACGTGAATTATTCTTTATTACTTACATTATTTTTTGGAAATATTATTTATATCCAATTTTTATAACTTCATCAATGATAGCATAAACCAATTTGTCAAAAAAATCATTTATCAGTTATGAAATCATAATTATTGTTCAATTTACTTTATTCAAATAAATTATATCTTTATATAAACATCATTACAACAACATCATGAACATATTAAGGGTTATATTTCCCTTAATCATTTTTCCTAGGAATATTAATATTCTATTAAATTAATTTTATAGGTCACTAACATCATTAAATATACACTTTTGAAATTATTAATGAGAAACTTATACATAAAATACTTATATATTTTATAATTATTGAATTCCAATACATAAATATATCAACTATTCCACCACCTCCTTATGTGAATAACTAGGTCTCATCATTTCATTCCTTAATAGTTCATTCCTTTCATATTTTATTTGTTGTTTCCTTATAATAAATATTATAACTAATAATTGTACCACATTACTGATTCTCTTCATGATATTTCCCCTTAGGAAATCGATATCCCTAATATCTGTACTATTCATATTTAAAACATTAATCTATTAATGATATCATAGAAATAAAAATATTTTTATACAAAACTATTCAATTTTACTTTTCAATTACATACTTTTTGTCATTATTTTCCAAAATTGAAACATATTCTTATCATTTTGATAAATTCCCTTGATAGATTCTTTCCACATTTTGACATATATGAAACTGGATTTTCTTCCCTATTGGGATTCCATTACAGAATTCACTAGTGAACTATATAATTCTCTTATTTGGTGTGTCTGGGGTTTGTTTAAGGTTCACATTTTTAATCATTTCTTGGAATTTTCATATTTTTAATAATCACAATATTCCTCACTCTTGCCATCATCCCATTTTTCTACACATCAGAAAAATGTTTGTCAAATTCAATGGTAACTCAGTTCATTATGGTTCCAAAAATTTACTAAAACCTAAAATTATAGTGTTTTGAACAATAAACAGAGTGGAAAACCACATAATCATGAAAAATGATTTATTGGATGTCTAAATCATGAAATAATCATTTTAATTCCTGAAACATTGGTTTTATCCTAAGAAATTCAAAGCCATCATCTATTTAAATACATTATAATGGTTTGTAATGTGTTTTTGAATTTACAAAACATATACCCCACATGTTTCAAACTAGTTATGTATCAAGGCCCATTTTCATTCACCAAGTGGTGATTGAGTTCAGATCAATGAACCCTTTTATGAGTTATTACCCCTAGGTACCTCTATGTTAGGCCAACATCCACTAATAGAATACACATAGGGATGTAATTTTTTTAGTAACCAATCACTCAATCCTTTAAAAAATTCTCGTATATTTTCTGATAATTTGACTCATCCTTAGATTTATTATTAGATAAATCTCTATACATATCCCTATAAATATCTTTAGCGATCTTAAGAATGTTCTCTTATCTGGGTTTACAAAGGTTAAATAAACCATTCCTTTGATACCAACTATAGTTAACCAGGAATCTCAAATTTGTTTATTTCATATATTTATATGAATATTCATTATATTAAACAAACACATGGCTGAGTACCATAATCGTTTAGTTCCTTTACATACGTGGAACACAATATTCATAATTCTGGATAGATTTTCAAAATCTCCCAAAAGGATCTTCCCACTAATTAATATTAATAGAAATACCTAACATAAGACATTTCTTCCTCACCTAGGGTAATAGAAAATAATAAACGGTGAGATCATATGCTCAATAAGGGTAAATAAGGGAGATATGTAATATTAAAATGAATATAAAGGCTTGAGAATATGAGAAAAATATTTGAAATCCATATCTTACATATGAATGATCATAACCATGAGTCATGAAATAAGAATTGGAAGTTCAAAATATGTGAAATATAAGGAAATATAATTTTAGGATCCATCAGAGCATACCAATTTTATAAGACATTGAATTTTTTTCATACACAAAAGCATAGAAAATAATTTCCATAATAGTCAAGGCTCACCATAAAAGACCATTATAGATTGAAATATGCCTTATTAAATTGAGATTTCTCTAGATCCCATACTTGTCTTACTAAACTACATTTACTCTCTACTCTACCCTTGTCTTACTAAGTGAGGTTCACACGAAATCTAGCCATGTCTTTTTAAACCTATTAATAACCATTTTGTTTTTCAAATATATTAAAATTTTAATTTATAGTCCTTTTAATTCAAACATGATTTGATCATCAATATAATTGAAACCATGATATTTAAATCATATTTCATTAGTATATATGTGTAAGAACCTGGTTCTTATTTTGAGGTACGAGTTTCTTCCTTTCTCTTTTCCTTAAGTGTTTTTGAGAAAATAAAGAAAATGGGAAAAATCCTAAATTTTTTGACTACACGCCGTGTACTTTTCAACACGCCGTGTACTTTTGGCCATGTGGGATGAGTACATAGGGCATGTAGCCATGTCGGCGATGAAAGGTGTAAAAACTGACTACACGCCGTGTAGTAGGTATTTACACGTCGTGTAGTTAGTAGACAGGTGAATAGTAAGGTGGTGGGAGTGGCCTCCATCTAGGAAACAGTACACGCCATGTAGTCAAGAATACATGTCGTGTACTCATGTCGATGGATGAACTGTTTGGCAGTGCCACCTGGGGAATAGTTAAATGAGGGAAGTGCATGTCGTGTAGTAAAAAGTACACACAATGTACTTTGTTTTTTTCATTTAAAATGGGAATTCGTCATCCCTGTTCCCATGATTGGCTTAAATCCAGAAGGGAGCTCAGGAGAGGATGACCGAACCTTCGTGGATATCCGGATCGAGCATCGAGAATTCGTTTCTGCATCCTTCATTCATGTTGAAACCGCATGGGTAAGCCCTCTCATCACCTTGCGTAGTTCTTTCCAATTATTCCTCTAATGGATGTTATTTACGTTTGAACTGGTTTTCTTATAACCTAGATCTACATCATCTTTGGGTGCTTCTAGAATCAACGTTCGCGTATACCATTCATGGGTGTTAAAGGTAGGTGGCTCAGTGTTAAATTTCCAACTGTTGTGCGTTTTTTGTACTGTTGTGATACACTTCCATGAATGGGGTATCGTATGGTTGAGGCCTTGTTGAATTAAATACCTAGAATTGTATAGGTAATTAAATGTGATAATAAACTATTGTTTGGGATCGTTGGTTGGATCCAGGACCACCCCATGGGTGAGTTTCTCTGTTTAGCTGTTTGGACAGGATACGTGAGGGTATGCCATGTTTATTTTACGCATTACATTTTCCATGAGAGGAATTGTATGAGTATTTCTTATTTATGTGTTGGGCATGGCCCAATTACCTTATATCCTGAGGGAAGTGATATATTAGCCTGAGGCAGTGGTTATTTCACCCTGAGGGAAACTTCTTCCATGCCTGATGACAGTAGATTATGTGCCTGTGGGTGACACTTTGTATGACTAAGGGCAACACTCGATAGCCTGAGGGTAAGCCTGAGGGTGTGGTTTTGCTATATTAGCATGAGGTTAAGATTCTGGTTGCCATGAGGGGTTGGTTCTATTAAACATAGAATGTTATTAAATTAAATGGTTGAAATGAATATTAAAATGGAAATAAATGGTAAAGTTAGTTACTTTTGAGTACTGCATAGTTTATTGCGTTTAATTTTTCACACTGTTGTTGCATTTTTTACACACAGTTGATCATGGGACTTTGGTGGGTTCCTACTGAGATTACTTCTCACACCATGTTTGGGTCATGATTTTCAGCCCAAACAGATTACATTTCTGCAGGTATGGATAAGGGAAAGGTTTCCTATACATGTACTTGTTTGCTGCTGAGGAGTAGGGGAGCATGGGACTGGGCTTAGGCTCACGATGCTACTGGCTGTATTGTTTTGGTTTTTCTGTACTCTATATTGTACTGTATTGTATGATATGTAACATGTTCTGGATGTTTTCTTAGAACTTAAGACATATATCATCATCATCTATATAACTGTTGGTTATCTTTTACTGCAGTTGTTTATTTTAAATGTGTATGGTTTATTTCTTCCGTTGTTACTGTATGCTTTCTATTTTATTCCGATGTGATACACTTTGACAAATGATGTTATAGTATCCCTACTATCATACCTGGGCCCTCGCTGCTAGTCGGAAGCCTCTAGCGTTTTGGGAAATGCACTTGAGGTCACGTGGCGAACTGGGTTTGGGGCACCCGTTGAGTGGAACCCGGAACCAGGATGTTACAAAGTGGTATCAGAGGGCAGGTTTGTTTCTTTGACTTACTATTTAGAGCCTTAGTTAGGTATAGGATGAGAATGGTAGTTGGTAATAAGCCATGCCTGGGCCTAGCTAACCCGTGTACAGGGAAAAGCCAATTTACCTCGTGTTGCAATTTTTTCTGATTCTTCAATTTTACAGATGAATTGATTTTCACCGAAGGGTGACACACTTGTATTATACTGTTTATATTTTATTCATGGGTTCTATCAAGTCGCAACCTGATGAGATGAGGGTATTCCATCTCATGCATCATTTAGGCACATGCTAGAAATCACATGCCATGCATAATTTCCATGCCATGTAGGTGCATTAGAAATTGAAAGTTATTTTGTTAGTTGTTGTGCTAGTAAAAGCATGTCTTTGTGATAGCTTCTTTGATAGATACCTGCTATTTCATAGGGTATTATTGTGTGATCCTGTTTATAGAATGGACACCAAACTTTGGTTTTTGGGGAGTATGGGCCCTCATTGACTGAAATTTGGTGGATCATTGGCTGTTTATCCGGTTATAACACATATAAGATGCCAAATTATGATTTACGGGGAGTATGGGCCCTCACAGATTGGAAGTTGGCACTTAGGTGTTATTTTTCTGTATTTTATGGGTTTCGAAGAAGTTTCTGAGGCATACTGTCCGGAAACCCAGTATAAACACCTTGTAGTACCTTAAACACGCCATGTATGTTCTTCTGTTCAGGAAGAAAACAAAACTTTTTGAGTACATGCCATATACCCTAAGTACACGCCGTGTAGTCTCTTCCCGTGTCATAAACTATGTGGGCAGGGACATGAGGAAGGGAAACGCTTGGGGAGAACACGACGTGTACTGGATGTACACACCATGTAGTGTTGACACGTAGTCCACCCGTGTAACTAACAACACGGATGGGGGAGACTATTATATATACACGTTGTGTCCACTGTGGAACACTCCGTGTAGTTTGATCTGGGATTCGACCGTGTAACTAACAACAAGGGTTCGCTTAATCCTTTCGTGTACACGTCATGTGTATATTGAACATGTCCTATAGTTTAAACCACATATTCGGCCATGTAATGAACAACACAGGTTGGCGAAGCTCGTCTAGAACACGTCGTGTACCTGTGGGACATGTCGTGTAGTCTTGTCCGAGGACAGACTGTGTGGACCTAACCATGTGGCTGAGAAATGGGGTAGTGTACACGCCGTGTGTTTATGTAACATGTCATGTAGTTTAAGCCTAGTAGTTGGCCATGTCACAACGACACGAGAAGTTGGAAAATTACACCATACATGCCGTGTATATTATATACACGCCGCGTAGTTTTGTTCAAATGGAGTCGTGTGGCTTAGCTGTGTAAAAGGACCCGGGCAGGGAAGAGAAGTTAGGTACACTGTTGGGCAAAAATCCCTCAAAGTAACATTGTAGTATTTTTTGGTTGATTGTGTTTGTTGACAAAGCAGGTTTTCATGGATATTTGTCGAGTTCCCAAGAAGTTGTTGACAATCCTTGTTGACAAAGAACGATGACAAAGGAAAGGACGATCTGGAGGCGGTACAAAAAGTGCAGTACAAGGTGGCGCCGTTTCCCAGTGTTTGCCAAATTTTTGGGGTCCAAAATTTGGTGTTTGTTGAGCATCGCGAAAATAGGCTTTCCATGAAGATAATAATTTAATATGGCAAAGGCATGAATTTCGCAAAGATAGGATTCATGGTTTGGAAATCATGAAGACCAGAAGAATGGAGGCGGTGATGCTTCGCGATTACATCAAGATTCACGAACGACAGAGGCTGAAGCGCATCGCGGCGGAGAAGGGCTTTGTGATAGAGCTTCGCGGCGAAGGCGTGAAGGTAAGTTGACGGTGATTCTTCGTGACTACGTCAAGCTCCGCGAACGGAAAATTGCCGTGGTGCTTCGTGATTTGGACAGAATTCTGGAAGAAACTTTGGAGCTTCGCGATTTGAGATGATGTGGCATTGACTTCGCGCGGAAAGGTCGAGGGTCAGTGGAATCACCTATAAATAGAGGCCGACCCCCTCGAGAGAAGTAGAGAGAATTTTCAGAGAAAATCCATTGCTCTCGGTTCACAGAGGTAGTTCGCGGAGCCAGTGTGCTTCGCGAAAGGGGAGCTTCGCAGAAGCTATTCTAGCTCCTTGAAAGGCGTGTGCCCCGCGTTGGATCAGTGAGCTTCACGGAGAGGCAGGAGCTCCGTGACGGCCTAAGCATTGCGAAGGTCTGTGCATCGCGAGAGCGCTTCGCGATAGAGCTTCACGAGAGAGCTTCGCGAAAAGGAAAGAGCTTTGCGAAGGCTTGTTTGAGCTTCGCGGAATTGGAAGCCTTGCAAAGTAGGGTGCTTTGCGAAGGTGTTTCCAAAGTGAATTGCCCAGTGGTTCATGGGTAAACGGATATTCATCAGTGGATGAAAGTTGGACTTCAACAGTGCATCCATCTTCAGTTAAGGATGCATTCATTCATGCAAATGAAGATACCTACAGGTCTATAAACTGTGAGTGAATCCCTTCTAGAGCAGTGAGCTTAGGAAGAGGAAGAAGGTGATCCTCTCCACCGGCAGTGAGCCATAGAGAGAGAAACAGGGAGTGACCCTTGGGAAAGTAGTGAGATGACCCTAAATCTTGTATAGGCAGTGATCCTGGGCATAGAAGTGATCTAGCCTGAACATTGTAATCCACAGCTAGTGAAGTTTAGTGGAATTGGTATGCATGGCAACTTGTCGGCGTATGATCCTTGGACATAGCCCAGTGAGGGTGAACCAAGTCAAAATCTTTGTGTCTGCCTGCTTACTTCCCTGCATTGCATTTGAAGCATCATCATCAGACAAAGAAGAAAATAAGTGATCATAATAAACACACAAGTGAAAACAAAGTGACCCTTGTAATAAAGAGGTCAAGATCCAGTGGGGCAGGAAGAATTTTGAAAAGGAATATCCATACCCTAATTAACCCCCCTCTCAGGGTATATAGGCCCCTATTGGTCCTAACAATTGGTATTAAAGGGATAGGTTTATTTTATCAGATTTTTTTGCGTCGACTTGGTGTAGTCAATCTGTGTGGTTGAGGATTCAGTTTTCTCTTATCAGAATCTACCATTGGAAAAGGAAAAGCATCAAAGAAGAATCATAAGTCTAGTAATTTCCCTCAGTGTGGAAGTGTTTTTGGAAAAAGTGTGATTCAATTAAAAGAATCAAACAGTTTACTGAAGGAAGGACTGGATGAATCTGATAGGGAAAAGATTGATTCACCCAATCATGATGTTGGAATGAGTGGAGTACATGAGCATCAGAGTGATGCTGAAACAGAAGAAGAAATTGAAGGAAGAATAGATATGCGAGCTGAGTTGGAGGCTGCTCTTGAGGAGATAGATGTTTGGAGAGCGAAAACAAAGAAATCCAAAAAAGTTGTTCATGATACCAAACTCTATATGCAGCAGCAGGAAGAAGAGAAGTCTGAGTTGATGGAAGAAATTGAGAAACTCAAGTTATCAACATGAGAGAACTCGGAATCGGTTAGTGAGTATAATATTAAGATTGAAAAACAGAAAAGGGAGATCGATGGATTGAATAGAAAAGTGAAAGATCAAGTCAAGTGCATCGAAGAACCTGATATTCCAATTGACGTTGGAAACACCGAAGAAGTCAAATCTAAAGATATCTGGATCAAAGTATTGGAGATTGAGGTCACCAAGCTAAGAGGATTAAATCAAAGGCTTATTGACATAGTTACTGACCTAACAGAGAAGAATTATTCTCATACCAATGAACTAAAAAAGATGGCTAAAATTAAAGGAAACAAAATGCTGATGATTATGAAGAGAATCAAAAGTCATATGAAGTACAGAATCTGAAAGCTAGAAATGATGATCTAACATCACAGTTGTCTGAATAAGTTCAGAAGAATCGATGCCTATAACAAGAGAATTAATCTGTCTCTAAATCTGTTTCTAAGGAAAAATTAAAAGTAGTGAAGCAAAGTGCAATGGTGGAAAATCTCACACAGGAACTGGAAGATGAGATGAGTAGAGGGAAGCTTATCAAGAGAGAACATGATGTCCAACTTGAATCAATGGAGACAGAGATTCAAAAGTTGGAAGAAGAGCTAGAATCAGTTAAGAAGGAATTAGAGAGTTCCAATGATAGAGGAAAGCCTAAAATGAAGGATGCCTTGAATTTACTATTTGATCATCCTTCGATATGTGATGATAAAATGAAGAACAGATATGCTATTTCTGAAGAGAAACAACAGAATATTTTCTCAGCTCAAAGACCAGCATGTTTTGGAAAAGCTGGTATCGGATTTGATGAATCTCCTCCCGTGCAAGATAGAAAGAGAGCTGTGAACAGTTCCATATGTGAAAGAAATCCTATAGGTGCTGGAGATAGACCTAAAAGGGCTTTTACAGAAAGAAATGATAGCATGTGCTATTTCTGCGGGATTCATGGCCACACATCAAGCTTCTGTCCGGATGCTCTGGAATACATTTCAGGCTGTGAAAATATAAACTTTGATAAACCTAATGATAAGAAGAAGCAACATGAGAAATTAGAGAGAAGAGTTTCCCAGATGAGAACATTCATCAGATGCTATTACTGTGGAAGGATGGGACACACCATGCGTATGTGTCAGGAAGCTCAAGGGATCGATGCCAGAAGAAGAAAACAAGTTGCATCAACATATCAGCAAAGAAGTGATGGAATGAGGTATTCCTGTAAAATAAAATGGTTCATATGTTCTGATCATGGGCATTTGTCCAGACAGTGCAGCAAGAAGAAAGTAGGGAAGGAAAAAGACCCGAGAAAGAGATTACCAACTCCAGTGGTACATAATGAGAAATTATACACTGGGAGACAAGGTGGTAAAGTGAAAAATAGGCTTAGAGCCTCAGGGGAATCACATGGAGCTGAACGAAAGGTGTATCAATCACCTCCTCTGTCGTACTCACAACCACTCTCAAGGAGAGAATGTTAACAAAACTGGAAGATTAAGTGGAGATCTACTCTAGTTGTGATAAAGAAGAATGAATGTTCAATAGAGGACTCGGCACCAGTGAAAAAAAAGTGTGGTGACTCAGACATCTGATAAAGGAAAGATGAACAAATAATGCATCGAAAAATCCACATATCGTGTTTCTCAGCGAGAAGTGAAGGAAAGAGGAAGACCCCTAAGATGGGAGAAGAAGAAAGGGAAGATCCCAAACAGAGAGGTTACTACTCATAGAAATAATCAAGGAAAATGGAATTTTGGTAGAACCCCAAGGAAGGAAATTTGTACTAGCGGGTTTATACCCCAAGTGGTGAGAATGGCCGAGCCTACCAAATCTACATATCAGAAAAAGGCTCAGAATGTAGGAAATGAATGCCTAGTCATATGGCCAGAACAATTGAAGTTGGCTAGGCAACTGGAGGAAGCAAGAAAGGAGTGTGATGCACTCCAAGAAAGAATCAAAGGGTTGACCCATTAGGATCAACCACAATCCTCATCTTGAGGATTCCAGAAGATCCCCCCTATCCCTATGTATATAAATGCTATTAACTGATGATCCGTATGTTTCAGGTTTTAGGGAGATACAATCCAAGGGGAAGTGGAAATCTAAGGATGTGAAGTGGAGAAGTGACATGCTCTAGAGTTTCAATTGAATCAAATCAGGTACTAGAGTTGAAGTAGAAAGGGAGAAACAGGGCACAATAGAATGTGATTGTGTTATTAACTTTGTCTCTTGTTTCCTACACCGAGTTCCAACTCAGTAGGCTTAGAGATTTGGTTAATGGCTCAATGCTGAGTGCCAGATTAGTATAAATGGTGCACGTGGAGAAGAATGGTTATGGGTCTCTACTGTTGGGCCTAAAAGATAGATGTTTTGTGTAACACAAGGGGATCACTCTATATCCAAATCAGATTTAAGAGCCATCAATGCAATAATTGGATGACTCGGCTTAGGTGTTTCCTATTGAGGGAAGAAAGAAACAAAGGGAGAAGCAGCAATAATAATGCATTTCATGCTTATCTATTTTGTTCTAACAAATGTGGTATTAGCATACTGATTTCAGGATACCAAGAAGCTATAAGAGAAAATCAAAGGCGTGTCAACAAAAAAAATCTGAGAGAAGATTTTCAAAGAAATGAATTAATATGGCACAGTGATTCAGAACAAAGCACGACTGATGTGCAAAGGAGACTCCCAGATAGAGGGAATAGATGGTGATGATACATTTGCACTGATTGCAAGGCAGGAGATAGTCAGATTATTCCTAGCCATTGCAGGGCAAAGAAAGTTCAAAAAATTACAAGGAGATGATGTCTCCGGTTTCCACCCCAATGAGACTATCGAAAGATGAAGATGGCAAGGCATTTAATATCAAAGAATACAGGCAAATTATTGGAAGTTTGTTGTACTTGACTGCAACAAGGCCTGATATTTTTTTTGCCACATGCCAAGCAGCGAGATATCAAAGCAATCCCAAGGAAAGCCACATGCTTGCAGTGAAAATAATACTTCGGTATATCCAGGGCACAGTGGATTTCGGCCTAACATATACTAACAAATCGGAGACAGAGTTATTGGGATATACTGATGCAGACTGGGCCGATTCAGCAGATGATAGAAAATCAACGTCAGGTGGGGAATTCTATCTTGGTGGATTTTGTATTTCATGACTAAGCAAGAAGCAAGATTGCATTTCATTAAGCACCGTAGAAGCTGAGTATATTGCGGCCACTCAAGCATGCACATAGTTATTGTGGATGAAGCAGCAGCTTGAAGATATGGGAGTTGAAGTGAAGTCTCCGATCGAAATCAAGTGCGACAACTCAAGTTCTATAAATCTTAGCAAAAATCCCGTCCATCATTCAATGATAGAGCACATTGAGATTAAGTATCATTTTATCAAGGAGAAGTTTGAGCAGGGAATCGTGAAGTTGGAGTATGTGCCTACAGAGCTACATGTTGTAGACATTCTGACCAAGGCCTTACACAAGGAGGCTTTTGAAAGGCATCGAATGGTTCTGTGAGTTCAGTCGATTCCCCGCACTTGAAATAGTGTGGCTGTGCCCCCCCCCCCCACCCCCTCTCCCCGAGGTATGATGTGTTTTCCCCTAATGTGCTGATTTGTGTTCTCTACTCTGTTACAGACTACAACGGAGTGACCTTTGGGTTCATTGACAAAGGGGGAGAAAAGTGTTTGTTAAAGGGGGAGAAAATAGTGATTGTTCAAGGGGGAGACAGGGCGGAGATTTGATAAATCATAATTGATACGGGGAGAAGCTGACCAGTGGAGCATCCAGATAGGGGGAGAAATGGGAAAGGGGGAGATTTTTAAATCTGACGATGCTAGAAGTGATCGATCAAAGAATAGATATCATGACATCTAAGGATCGTGATGAAAGAATAACAATGGTGTTGAAAATGTGAGAGAAGGTTTCCAGCTATCACCAATTGGGAATAGTGTGGTTCAACAATTGTTATCAATTTAAGAATTGGTATCAGGTTGGAATCGACAATTGGGGTCTGACATGAAGTGATTCATTGATGAACTTTTCAAACTACTATTGTTTCTCACGCCGAGCATTGCTCATGTCAGCTTAGAGTATGTGTTAAGTGATTCCTTGAACACTATCATAATTGCAAGAGGTGAATGGTGGTAGCGGCTGGAAGAAGACTCAGTGAGGTATCAACGTGCAGAAAATTATTCTGAGCAGAGTTGTGAAGAGTTGTCAACAAACCCAAAGGGGGAGATTGTTGTGAAAAAATCCCTCAAGGTAACATTGCAGTATTTTTGGGTTGATTGTGTTTGTTGACAAAGCAAGTTTTCATGGATATTTGTTGAGTTCCCAAGAAGTTGTTGACAATCCTTGTTGACAAAGAACAATGACAAAGGAAAGGAAGATCTGGAGGCAGTACAAAAAGAGCAGTACAAGGTGGCTCCATTTCCCAGTGTTTACCAAATTTTTGGGGTCCAAAATTTGGAGTTTGATGAGCATCGCAAAAATAGGATTTCCATGAAGAGAATAAATTAATATGGCAAAGGCATGAATTTCGCAAAGATAGGATTCATTGTTTGGAAATCGCAAAGACCATAAGAATGGAGGCGGTGATGCTTTGCAATTACGTCAAGCTTCACAAACGGCAGAGGCTGAAGTGCATCGCGGCGGAGAAGGGCTTTGCGAGGGAGCTTCGCGGTGAAGGCACGAAGGTAAGATGGCGGTGATTCTTCACGACTACATCAAGCTCCGTGAATGGAAAATTGCTGTGGTGCTTCGTGATTTGGATAGAATTCTGGTGGAAACTTTGGACCTTCGTGATTTGAGATGACAAGGCGTTGAATTCGCGTAAAAAGGTCGAGGGTCGGTTGAATCGCCTATAAATAGAGGCCGACCCCCTCGAGAGAAGTAGAGAGAATTTTCAGACAAAATCCATTGCTCTCAGTTTGCAGAGGTAGTTCGCAGAGCCAGTGTGCTTCGCGAAAGGGGATCTTCGCGGCAGCTATTCTAGCTCCGCGAAAGGCGTGTGCCCCACGTTGGATCAGTGACCTTCGCGGAGAGGTAGGAGCTCCGCGACGGCCTAAGTATTGCGAAGGTCTGTGCATCGCAAGATTGATTCACGATAGATCTTCGTGAGGGAGCTTCGCGAAAAGGCAGGAGCTTCGCGAAGGCTTGTTTGAGCTTTGCAAAATTGGAAGCCCTGCAAAGTAGGGTTCTTTGAGAGGGTGTTTCCAAAGTGAATTTCCCTATGGTTCAGGGGTAAAGGGATATTCATCAGTGGATGAAAGTTGGACTTCAAAAGAGCATCCATATTCAGTTAAGGATGCATTCATTCATGAAAATGAAGAGACCTACAGGTCTATAAACTGTGAGTAAATCCCTTCTAGAGCAGTGAGCTTAGGAAGAGGAAGAAAGTGGTCCTCTCCACCGGCAGTGAGCCATAGAGAGAGAAACAGGGAGTGACCCTTGGGAAAGCAGTGAGCTGACCCTAAACCTTGTATAGGCAGTGAGCCTGGGCATAGAAGTGATCTAGCCCGAACATTGTAATCCACAACTAGTGAAGTTTAGTGGAATTGGTACGCACGGAAACTTGTCGGCGTATGATCCTTGGACGTAGACCAATGTGGGTGAACAAAGTAAAAATCTTTGTGTCTGCCTGCTTACTTCCCTGCATTGCATTTGAAGCGTCATCATCAGACAAAGAAGAAAATAAGTGATCATAATAAACACACAAGTGCAAACAAAGTGACCCTTGTAATAAAGAGGTCAAGATCCAGTGGGGCAGGAAGAATTTTGAAAAAGAATATCCATACTCTGATTCACCCCCCCCCCTCTCAGGGTATATAAGCCCCTATTGGTCCTAACATACATGTCGTGTAGTTAGTATACATGCCATGTAGTATTGTTTTGAAAATCATGAATGCCTTCTTCCCCCTGTTCCCCTTTTGGTTCCTTCATTTTCATACTGTGATAGCCTTGATCTAAGGTGTGCATTGAACCTTATAGTGTCATACTGCTGAGATGTTCATGTGTTGCTCACCAGGACAGTAGCAACGAGTATACTCCAGAAATGGTGAGCCATGGGCAACCAGTAGATCCTTCAGCAGAGCTAGATACGACGCCTGCCGTTATACCAGACACACGCGTGGAGGCGCAGTTCCGTGAAGGCTTTATGCGATTCATGCGGACCTTTCAGAGAGCACCATCGGTTGCCACATCTATGGTCGAGCTGACTCGTATCTTCCAGCAGCAGCATCCGCCTACATTCTTAAGGGATGGGGGACCACAGTCTGTGGAGTCTTAGATGGGGTCTATGTGGACTATTTTCAAGCATCTTGAGATTCCTCTAGGGAGGAGGGTCAAGCTCGCAACTTATATGCTGTGTGATTCCACCAAGAGGTGGTGGGATGTTACTACACAGTCAGAGCATCATAGAGACAAGGCGTGGGAAGATTTCTAGACAGCCTTCTATGACTTCTTCTTCCCAGAGACTCTAATAGAAGATCGAGCTCGAGAGTTCATGAATATGTAGCAAGGCGCTATGTCGGTGATGGATTATTCTGCTCGTTTCACCGAGCTTCAGCGTTTTGCACACATTCTGGTGGGTAAAGAGACGCTGAGAGCCAGATGCTTTGAGGGTGGAATTTGTTGTGACATCCGAGCACTGGTGAATGTTTTCAGATTGCCTTCAGTACATGATATTGTGAACCAGGTGCTGATTAGATAGAGGAACCTGTGGGAAGCTAGTGGTGTGGGTTAGGGCGGTTCAGCACCAGTTTCTAGTACTTTTTCCACTGGTAAGATGAAGAGACAGGTAGACTTCTCTCAGGGTGGTAGTGCCAGCTAGAAGAATGTTTCAGGTGGAAATATCATATGCTACCAGTGTGGTAAGGAGGGGCAAAAGAGACCCCAGTGTCCATGTGAGCCAGTGGAGTGCCGAGCTTGCGGCAAGATGCGGCATCAGTAGTGCTTTTGTAGGGTGTTTTGCACTAGTGGCTAGTGAGAGGGGTTCTGTGAAGACTCCATGTGCGGGAGCAGGACCAGAAGCTTCTTACCAGTCAGGAAACTGTAATACGTCAGGGCGTGCAGGTAGAGATGGTGTTCGTGTCCATGGTAGCCAGAAACCAGGATCTTAGAGGAAGTAGGGTGGGACAACTCAGGGTAGCAAGGATGTGTCGTAGGGCTGCGGAACTGGGCATACATATGCAGTGAAACAGACCCAACTGAAGCAGGATCCCGGACCTTCTACAGTTAGAGGTACTATTCTAGTAGCTTCTGTTTTATATTTAGTACTTTTTGATACGGGTGTTACACATAGCTTCATATCTGTGCCCATTTTTTAGATCCTTGGGCTCTGTGTTTCTTCTTATTCTTCTGTTATGACGCTAGAAAATCTTTTGGGGACTAGAACGACTGGTGTGCATCAGTGTAAAGAGTTCCCCCTTGAGGTTGGTGGGTGTCACATCTTTTGCGACCTCTATGTCTTAGAGATTATGAGCTATGATGTCATTCTCGGGATGGACTGGTGGGTTAACTTTCAAGACATTGTAGACTACTATCGTCGCAGGGTGAGTTTCACATCACCAGAGGGAGGAAAGTTTCTATACAAAGGTGAGTGGGATGTTCGGGCGATTCAAGATAGACTAGAGCTTCGTGGGTGAGGTGTTATCATAGCCCATATGGTGAGTTTATATCTAGATGACCAGGGGACTTTTAAGAAGGATTTCCCTCCAACGGTTGGTCGTTTCAGGGATGTCTTCTCGGATGACTTTTCAGGTCTTCCTCCAGAGCGTGAGGTGGATTTCTCAATTGAGCTTGTGCCAGGAGCATCACCGGTGTCCATTCCTCCTTATAAGATGGCTACACCGGAGTTGTAGGAGCTCAAGAAGCAGTTCGAGGAGTTACATTCAAAAGGTTTCATCCAACCCAGTACTTATTCATGGGGTTCTCTTGTCCTTTTTGCAAATAAGGGGGACGATACTCTTAGACTCTGTGTAGATTATCGGAAGCTTAACAAGTTGACAGTTAAGAACCGATATCCCTTTCCAAGGATTGACAATCTTTTTGATCAACTTCATGGAGCACGAGTGTTCTTGTAGATTGAATTGAGATAAGGATATCATCAGTTGCACGTTAGACCATCTTATATACCTCTCACAGCCTTCATGAGTAGGTATGGTCTATACGAGTATACGGTTATGTCGTTCAGACTCACGAACGCGCCGACAGTTTTCATGGCTCTGATGAATCAGGTGTTCCATCCATATCTGGATTCTTTTGTGGTAGTATTCATGGACGATATCTTGGTGTACTCTCACACTCAACATGACCATGACACCCATCTTGAGATCGTTTTGAGTACACTGAGAGAGCATTTTATATTTGATAAACTCTCTAAATGACACTTTTGGATGGACTTGATTCACTTCCTGGGTCATATCATCTCTGAGGCAGGAGTTGCAGTAGACCCAAAGAAGGTGAGAGCAGTAGTTTACTAGGAGCAGCCCAAGAACGTGTTTGAGATATGGAGTTTCTTGGGGATAGCTAGTTACTACAGACACTTCGTAGAGGACTTATCCTACTTAGCTGCACCGTTGATGAGTTTGACTAAGAAGGGGGTGAAGTTCGTTTGGTCAGAAGCTTGCGAGACAGCCTTCCAGCAGCTGAAGGGAAAGTTGACATGAGCACCAATCCTGATACTCCCAGAGCAGGGGAAGATCTATAAAGTTTACTGTGATGTATCAGGTATTGGTCTAGGAGTTGTGTTGATGCAGGGTGATCGAGTAGTTGCGTACGGGTCTCAGCAGTTGAGGCCACGTGAGAGGAATTACCTGACACATGATCTTGAGTTGGCTGTAGTTGTTAATGTGTTTCACTATTGGAGACATTATCTCTTGGGTGTCACATAAATGACTTATTTTAAAGTTATTTTGTCATTTAATTTACAATATTTCTTTGTTTGGGGGGTTTCGCATGCATTTTGGTGGAAATGGTGGGTTTTCAAAAATTGGGCCAAACCGTGAGCCCATTTCCAGATTTAAAAAACCAATTTTGTTTATTTTATAATTCATTAATTTTTCATAATTTTTCAAAAAATCCTCTTCTCAATTGTCATACCCTAATATATAAAAACTACCTTATCAATTTGGGACTCATAAAAATACATAATCATGATGTATTTGGGTTTTTAATTAAGGTTTTGGGCCAGCCCGAAAGCCCATTTCCTACTTTAAGTTTTATTTTTAATATTTTAATATATCGTTCAATATTTACTATGTTTCTATGATTCCACCTCCTACTCGAAGCCAAACACCTAAGGAGGACCCCCACTATCTATTTCGACCATTTTGAGCTCATGGGGTTCACGAATTTGGGAAAAACGTGTCTGGATTTCTCAAATCGTCCATATTTGAAGAGGTAAATTATTTCTTTCATAAGTCCTTCAATTTATGCTCTTTTCCCCCATTTTAGTCCCCACATAACTTTCTCATCCATATTATAGTCTCTATAAGAGGTTTTGTTTCTTGGATATTCAAATTTAGATGTATTTGGTTCGTTTGATTCAAGATGTTACAAGTAAGTGTTTCTTTCCTTGATTTCTTCCCCTTCCTTAGGGTTTCTTTCACCTTTTCTTGAAGTTCCTCCTATCCAGAAGTTGAGGGTAGGAACTATGGATTGATTTGGTGTCTTTTTGGTCAAATATTGGGGTCTAGGGCTAGATTTATCTTCCTTGAGGTGCGGCGGTGGTGCGGTTGATGTTTCACACCATGTTTTGAGGGTTTCAGCATAAAAGGTTGGTGATTTCATGTGTAAACATTTCTAGATGAGTTATTTTGCTTTAATTACTTATTATTCATGTTCCTAATATGATTTTTGTGGTGTGTGAACTGTTTATGTTGGATTTGGTAAAGCATTTGTTTTTATAGTTTCATTTTAGCTTAAAATTCAGTGTTTTTCATATGCAACCCTTTGGGTATTGTTTGGGTGTGTTTTATAACATATGAATTTGGTTTAATAAATCTTATTTGGGATGAAAATTCTGATTTGGTAGGGTATTGGTGGTCCATTAGGTCTTAAAGAGGTTTTTTAGGGGTTTAAGGTGTAAAACCTTATTGTACCTCTTGAAAGTGATTCTGAAAACATGTGCTTTTCATGTGGATCGTTCATGGTATTGTTTGAGGTGTTTGTATAAAACTTGGGGGTAGTTTAATAAATGTTTTTGGGGATGAAAATTCAGTATTGAATTTGTATTGGTTTGATTTTTTCCTTGAAATATGGTTTCGAAATGGGTTTTATGTGAAAAGATTTTCTACACTCTTTAGAATTGTTTTATGAATGTTTTGAATGATTTAATGATTTATGTAAGAGGTGAAACCATGTTTGAAAACTATTTTGTATTGTTTATACTTTAAAATGGACTATTTTAAATGTGAATAGTTCTGTCATGTGATTTGTATCCTCTTGGAATTTTTTTATAAAAATGTTTAATGGATTTACTGAAATGTGAAAGAGGTGTGAACATGATGTGGGCTGTTTGTGTGAGTGCGATGTGAAAAATGGATTTTTTTTATAAAAATGGTTTAATGAAATATGTGAGTGGGATGTTATGTGATGTTTATCATATTTGGAGGGACTTTATAAAATTGTTAAAGGATGTGTTGGATTGTTAAAGTCATGCAAAAAGTGTTGTGGGCTATTTTCGTGTGAGTTTGATTTCAAAATGCATTTGAATGAAAAGTGGAATTTGTGACTTGTGTGATGTACATGGGGCTGTTTGGTTAATGTGTGATGTGGAAGTGATATTTTCGTGTGAAAACTATATTTATTGGCTGGTTGAACTTGTTTGAGCACAATGGTAAAACCCGAGTATCTAGGTGGGTGGACATGTACTAGTATGCTAGTGAATCTGTGGGGTTTGGCCTCAATTTAACTTAGAAAGATTCATGCTTAAAAATATAACTAAACTATGATTATGATGATTGGGGACCACTAGGTTATGGGTATGTTCCCTACTAGTGGCTTGTGCACGAGAATGGATATTTTTCGTGGTTACTCTCACTGAGATACGAGGTACCTGGGACCCATAACTAGCTAGTGCCTAGGGGTTATTTCCTATTCCTTGTGCTCATTAGATCCTTTATAATTACCGTCAGCATACGGTATATTTGGTTGGAAAATTTCAGTAGCTTTTGAATTTATTTTAAGTGTTTATTCTTTAAATTATCCCACTTGAAAACTGCTTTTTTAAATTTTCTTCTTTTAGAAATTGTAGCTAGAAATTACATGTTTTTGAAAACTTTCATGATTTTCAAATTTGATTGTTTATCAGATGGAATCTATTAGTGGTGGTATCCTATTGGTTATTGGATCACACCCTACTTACACCCTTGGGTGTATGTATACTTGGTTATTTTAGTTGTCGCAGGGTTGGGTACATATTTTGTGCCAACAGTTCAGGTTTTCACCGGTCATTCATGATGCAGTGTTGTGGAGATGGCTTGAGGGTGATGCCTCTTTCCATGATGAGGTTCTTGGGATATTAAGTTTTGGTTTTGTACCATCGTTATAGTCTTGTTGAGTTGTTTTAGACTATGTAATTCAGTTCTGAATTTTTGTTAAACATTGTTCGGTCTGAAAAATCCAGATTCGTTTTATTGGAATCATTTGTTGTTTTTTGATTATAAACTTGGGTAAATAGTTTCCAAATCTCATTTTATGATACACAGGCACTGGTTCCAGACCGTGGGGATCGAGAACACCCTTCGGGCATTGTCACGGGCTGGGTTTGGTTCCATGTTTGATAGTGACCATGTTCAGTTCGTGAAAAAATGATATCAAAGGAGGTTCGCTCTCTTTGGGTCATGTTATTTGGGGAACAGTCAGGATAGTCTGGAGTTAGGATTTTCAGAACATGGAATTTCAGTTATGAGTAGTGTGGCTGATCACCACAACTCATGACGATATTCAAGTCTCCATGGGATGTCGGGACCTTTCAGAGTCCTTTGGTTTTCTTGTTTTAATGATGATTATGGGAAATTAAAAAAAGAGTTGGGTTAATGGTCTCAGTGAGCTCACAGGGCCTGGCAAGCCATGTGGAGTCAAGGGTATTCCTTAGAACAATCTCTATAATAATTAAGTGATTGTAATATGGATGCCAACAATATTTCCAAGTCAACCAGGGAAATTAGTTTCCTCTCACATTGTCTTGTGTTCTTTAGTTTTTGAAATCATGGAACTTTTGTTTTAAAGTTACTTGGTTTTAAGAAGTGAAAAGTTTTTGTGAAATTATTTTCATATAAAGAGGGAATTTTTTGATTTATGAAATGGTGGAACTGAATTTTCAGAATTATTTTGAAATGAAAAATGGTGTTCTTATACCTCTTTTGAAATTAGGAACTATATTAAAGTTGGTTTTAAAAAAGTGTTTCCAATGGAGTTTTCTAATTAATCAGAGGGTGTTTTCATGGGATGAGATGTTTTGAAATTTATGTGAATAACATTAAAGTGATTTCATTTCTAAATGTATGTGTCTTTGTGAAATGTTTTGTAAGATGTGAATTGGTATTTTGATCTTGTGGTCAGCGGTTTTGAGAAAAAGGTTGTGTTGGTTAACTGTAATGGTTTTGAAATGCGGAATGAATTTTTTTTACCTTTGGTATTTTCATGAGATACCACTTGCATGGGGTTATATGGGATGATGGATGGTTGATGGCATGATAGGATGAGTTCCAGGATGGATATGAGGAGGGTGCTCGGTGTGGCATAGAAACATTCATGTGTGAGGCCCATGGGTACCATTGGTGGATACACAAACTGCTGAACCTTTTGTTTTCAAAGATATGTTCTTAAAGAAGAACATGATGTCTTGTTGAATTATTTGGGAGGGTGTATATTATGTGTTTTTGGAAAATGTTGATGTTGTGGGATGTTTTGAGTCCATGAAGCCCTCATGTTCAAACCGTGTTTTGGGTTTGTGTTTGGACAACAAGTTGGGTAGAAGGACTGGTTAGTAGTATCGTCTGAGATATGTTTCAGGACACCTTTACAGTGGTTCCCTTCTTGTGTTTGGATCTAGTTTGTAGCATTTTTTTACCAATGGACTAGCTTGGTTGGGTCCTTGGGTTCTCTCATTGGATAACGTATGCCCCCATTAAGGGTTAATGCACAACTGATGTGCAACCCGTATTGTTTCACCATTGGAAAACCCACCAGTAGATCAATAAAAGGAATATTTTATCGATCATTATTAATTGAGTCCAAACCCATTCATTTCGTTGATTTTTGGATCCTATTGTAATGGGATAGTGATTGTGGAAGGTTGAAAGAGACCTTAGTTTCATAAGTTTCCTGATTCATCGAAGGTGGAAGTGCTCTGTGGTTGTCAGTGTGGATGAGTGTCTCGATGGTGTCTAAGAGGGCCTCTGGGTTCTTCATAGTTTTTTGAAGCAAGAGTTCTTGTTAAACCAATTTTTTTTTGATTTTGGTCATGAGAGGCTATTGTGTCCACTTTTTGGACTTGTCTTTTGTTTAGGGACTTGGCATAAGGTCTCATTTTGTGTATTGTTTCTATCAATCGCAAAGGTCATGTTTGGTGATTCATTGTGATGTTGTTTGGTCATTTTCTATAATGGTGAAGGTCACGAAATCCTGTGATGTTCTCTGTTATGTTGGGAGTAAGTCTCCCTTGTAAAAATCCTAAAATCCTCTATCTTAGAGGAAGGTGTTTATACGAGTCCTTCCCTTCTATTGTTTCACACCAAATGAAACAAAGTTTGATATGTGTGAATCTTCTGATCCCTTATTTCAGTGAAATGTCATGTTTCAATAAAGTTAGTTATGGAGTGTGTTATGTCTTGGTGAGCCCATCGGGGTATGTGGTGTAGTTGTTTGTGGCACTGAAAGAAGAAGTTCCACATAGAGGTTTCTACAGCCTTACTGCGAGGCCGAAGATGCTTCAATATTTTGAGCTCTAGCCATAGGTCTTGGAGAGAAGATGGTGTGTAGTCAGGGGAAACCCCAAGGTCATTTAAACCCATGTACAAAGTTCTATCCTCATTACGAAAGATAAGAAGATTTTAAACCTATGTATTCATCATCTTTCTTCTGTTGTTCTTATTTAGTGGAAATAGGTGGAGGGCCTTGTACCCATGTCATCACCCAATATCTCCCCCCCCTTTGGTTTCCATTGAGTCCTTGGAGAGTGGATTAAAATTTGGCTAGATAGGATGAGCATGCAGTTTGTGCACAATTAGTAGTGACCATGTTCCAGGAAGTCATGCGGAAAGAATGATCTGCACAGTTAGTGCATGGTTTCCCAAACCGTGTGGAATAATTGTGAATCCTTCCCAAATCAAAAATTTTTGGGGTCTTTTTTTGTCGGCCCATGCCGGTCGGTTATGATGGTTGGTTCGTGTGGCGGGGAGACCCACAATGGGTATCATGCATATTATTTTTGAAATTTCTAATTGATGTACACCCCTTATACTAGGGAGTCTGTTCGGGCCTCCCCCTATTAGTGTCCTGATTCTGTCTCAGGAAAAAAAATTAAGTTTTCTCTTATGGTGGGGAGCCCATTTCTGTCTATTCATACGAGTATATCATATTGTTTCCATTGTCTTATCTTGGAAGTAGTTATTATCATTAAGAGATATCTAACTACCTAAATCTTACTTTGGTAAACATTGATATTGGATAGTTCCCAATGGTTTAGTTATAATATGGTAAGTGTAACTTTGTTCGATGTTGTTGTTGATTTAGGTAAATTGATTGAGTACTGTTCAGATTTTGTTTGAGGAATTTTCATTTGGGGTAAATCCTGAATGTGCTTGATTGTTTCAGGAAATTAGTGTAAGTTTTTTTTGAGAGTAATCATTCCTTAAATGATCAGTGGAGGTGTTTTGGACTTTGGGGGAGAATCTTGGAAAAGAATTACATCTTGGTTTATCAGTTGGGTTTAATTTTGTATTTGGCCTTATTATGGCTTTCCGAGGGCGGAAAGTTTTATGGTGGGGAAAATTGTCACATACATGACTAATTTTAAAGTTATTTTGTCATTTAATTTACTTTATTTCTTTGTTTGGGGGGTTTCACATGCATTTTGGTGGAAATGGTGGGTTTTCAAAATTTGGGCCAAACCGTGAGCCCATTTCCAGATTAAAAAAACCAATTTTGTTTCTTTTATAACTCATTCATTTTTCAATATTTTGAAAAAATTAAACTTCTCAATTGTCGTACCCTAATATATAGAAACTACCATATCCATTTGAGACTCATAAAAATCCATAATCATGATGGATTTGGGTTTTTTATTAAGGTTTTGGGCCAGCCCGAAAGCCCATTTCCTGCTTTAAGTTTTATTTTTAATATTTTCATATTTCATTCAATATTTACTATTTTTCAGTGATTCAACCTCCCACTCTAATCCACAAAGCTATGTAGAACCCCCCACTATCTATTTCGATGCTTTTGAGCTCATGGGTTTCGCGAATTTGGGTGAAACTTATCTGGATTTCTCAAATCATCCAGATTTGAAGAGGTAAATTCCTTCTTTCATAAGTCCTTCAATTTCTTCTCTTTTCCCCCCATTTCAGTCCCCACATGAACTTCGCATCCATCTTAGAGCCTCCATAGCATGTTTGGTTTCTTGGAGATTAAAAGTTTGGTGTATTTGATTCGTCTGATTCAAGATGTTACAAGTAAGTTAATCATGTCCAGAAGATGAGGTTCGGCACTAGGGTTTTATTTGGTTTCTTCTTTTTCAAATATTGGGGTTTAGGGCTGGATTTATCTTCCTTGAGGTGTGGCGGTGGTGTGGTTGATGTTTCACACCATGTTTTTAGGGTTTCTAATAAAAGGTAGGTGATTTCATGAGTAAACATTTATATATGAGTTAGTTTGCTTTAATTACTTATTATTCATTTTCCTAATGTGATTTCTGTGGTGCGTGAACTGTTTATGTTGGATTTGGTAAAGAATTTGTTTTTATAGTTTCGTTTTAGCTTACAATTCGGTGTTTTTCATGTACAACCCTTTGGGTATTGTTTGGGTGTGTTTTATAACATATGAATTTGGTTTAATAAATCTTATTTGGGATAAAAATTCTGATTTGGTAGGGTATTGGTGTGCCATTATATCTTAAATTGGTTTTTTAATGGTTTACGGTGTAAAACCTTATTGTAATTCTTGAAAGTGATTTTGAAAATGTGTTCTTTTCTTGTGGATCATTCGTGGTATTTTTTGAGGTGTTTGTATAACACTTGGGGTAGTTTAATAAATTTATTTGGGGCTGAAAATTCTATTTTTAATTTTTATTGGTTTGATTTTTTCCTTGAAATATGGTTTTCAAATGGGTTTTATGTGAAAATCTTTGGTACACTCTTTATAATTGTTTTATGAATGTCTTGAATGGTTTAATGATTTATATAAGAGGTAAAACCATGTTGGGAAACTATTTTGAATTGTTTATACTTTCAAATGGACTATTTGAAATGTGAATAGGTCTGTCAAGTGATGTGTATCCTCTTGGAAATTTTTTATAAAAATGTTTAATGGATTTACTGAAATGTGAAAGAGGTGTGAACGTGATGTGTGTTTTTTGTGTGAGTGCGATGTGAAAAAAGGATTTTTTTTACAGAAAAGGTTTTATGAAACATGTGAGTGGGCTGTTATGTGATGTTTATCATATTTTTAGGGACTTTATAAAATTGTTAAAAGATGTGTTGGATTGTGAAAGTTATGCAAAAAAGTGTTGTGGGCTATTTTGTTGTGAGTTTGATTTCAAAATGCATTTGAATAAAAAGTGGAATTTGTGACTTATGTGATGTAAATGGGTCTGTTTCGTTAATGTGTCATGTGGAAGTGATATTTTCATGTGAAAACTACATTTCTTGGCATGTTGAACTTGTTTGAGCACAAAGGTAAAACCTGGGTATCTAGGTGGGTGGACGTGTACTAGTATACTAGTGAATCCGATGGGTTTGACCTTAGTTTTACTTAACAATATTGAAGATTACAACTCTAACAATACTATGATGATGATGATAGGGGACCACTCGGATATGGGTATGTTCCCTACTAGTGGCTCGTGCACAAGAACAGATATTTTTCGTGGTTACTCTCACCGAGATACGAGGTACCTGTGACCCACAACTAGCTAGTGCCTAGGGGTTATTTCCTATTTCTTGTGCTCATTATATCCTTTATACTTAATGTTTTCATACGGTATATTTGGATGAAAAAATGCAGTATCATTTGAATTTATATTGAGTGTTGATTCATTAAATTAGCCCACTTGAAAACTGATTTTTTAAGTTCCTTCTTTTAGAAATTGTAGCTAGAAATTACATGTTTTTGAAAACCTGCATTCTTTTCAACTTTGAATGTTTATCAGATGGAATCTATTAGTGTCGGTATCCTACTGGGTATTGGCTCACACCCTACTTACACCCTTGGGTGTAAGTAGACTTGATTATTTTTTTTGTCGCAGGTTTGGGTACAAATTTTGTGCCAACATTTCGGGTTTTCACCGGTCATTCATGATGCGGTGTTGTGGAGACGGCTTGAGGGTGATGCCTCTTTCCATGTTGAGGTTCTTGGTCTATTCATTTTTGGTTTCGTACTATCATTATTGTCTTGTTGAGTTGTTTTGTACTATGTAATTCAGTTCTGAATTTTTGTAAAACATGTTTGGTTTGAAAAATCTAGATTCATTTTATTGGATTCATTTGTTGTTTTATGTTTATAAACATGGGTAAATAGTTCCCATTTCTCATTTTATGATACCCAGGAACTTGTACCAGCCTGTGGGGATCGGGAACGCCCTTCGGGCCTTGTCACAGGCCATGTTTGGTGCCATTTTTTGATGGTGACCATATTTGGTTCGTGACATTGGGGGAGCATTTTGTGGCGTTCACAGACCACAAAAGTCTCAAGTACATATTTACCAAGCATGAAATGAACCTGAGATAGTGAAAGTGGGTTGAATACCTTCAGTCCTTCAATTTTGAGCTTGCTTATACACCTGGTAAAGTTAATGCAGTAGTTGATTCACTGAGCAGGAAGACTCAGATACATGCAGTGCAGGAGGACAGTGGTGAATGGCAGCTAATGGCATTGTTCTCTGAGATGCATTTAGAGGTGCACAACAGTCAGGGGTAGACCTATCTTTCATCTTTATCTATGAATTCTACGCTCTGGGATAGAGTGAGGATGAGATAGCTATTCGATTCAGAAGGCCTAGTTCTACGGGAGTCGGTGGCAAGTGAGGACCCTCCTCCTGGGTGGAAGATATGCGATGATGAAGTTTTGTGTTTCCATGTACGAGTTTGGGTTACAGGGGATATACACGGGGATCTGATGCAGGAGTTTCATGCTTCAGTCTGGGCAGTTCATCCTGGAGTTACCAAGATGTACCGTGACTTGAGGTGTCAGTACTGGTGGCCAGGTATGAAGAGTGAGATAGCTGGTTTTGTTACGAGATGTTCCACCTGTCAGCAGGTGAAGGCGGAGCATCAGAGGCCAGTCGGACTGTTACAGCAGTTACCCATCCCAGAATGGAAATGGGATGATGTCACAAGGGACTTCGTGACTGGGTTGCTGAGGTCACCTCGAGGCAATTATGTCGTGTGGGTTGTTGTGGACAGACTCACAAAGGTAGCTCACTTTTTACCAATAAAGGAGACCATTGGTGTTGATGATCTCGAGAAGTTTTATATCCTAGAGTTCGTTCGTCTTCATGGGGTCCCTCGTTATATCTTTTCAGATAGGAACACACATTTTTCATCTCGTTTCTGGTAGTGTTTTCAGAGAGCACTGGGTACACAGGTGCTTTTGAAGACAACTTACCACCCTCATACTGATGGTCAGTTAGAGCGTAAGATACAAGTGCTTGAGGACATGTTTCGTGCATGCATCCTAGACTTTGTGGGGGTCTTGGGAGAATCATATACCCCTATTCAAGTTTTCCTATAATAATAGTTTTCAGGAAACTATATAGATGGCACCTTATGAGCCTTTATATGTTTGGCCATGCAGATCACCCTTTTGATGGTTAGAAGTAGGTGATGCAGCTTTACTAGGACCACATCTCGTGCAGGAGACTTCTGAGCAGGTCATGTTGATTCAGAAATGGATGGATACCGCATAGTCTCGTCAAAAATATTATGTTGATCACTGTAGAAGACCCTTAGAGTTTGTGGTCGGGGATCAGGTTTTCTTGCATGTTTCACCGAGGTTGGGACATGGGCGGATCAGGAGATAGGGTAAACTTTCACCAAGGTATGTGGGGCCATTTGATATTTTGGAGAGAGTCAGACTGGATACCTACCGGATACAGTTACCACAGAGGTACTGAGCCATGCACGACGTCTTCCATGTATCTCAGTTGCGCCGTTATCATTCAGACGCATCTCATGTTTTTCACCCCGTGGACGTTGAGCTTTAGTTAGATGTGTCCTTTGAGGAGAATCAAATTCGTATCATTGATAGGAGCATGAAGGTTCTCTGTGGCTGGCCAATTCCTCTCGTAAAGGTGTTATAGCCACATGGCCGAGTGCAGGATGAAACCTAGGAGCGAGAGACCGACGTATGTGCTTAGTGGATGAAGTTTTTCACGGCTATATCTTCCCCACCCTTGGTAGGGCAATTCAAGGATGAATTGCGTTAAGGGGGGAAGTTTGTAAGAACCTGGTTCTTATTTTGAGGTACGGGTTTCTTACTTTCTCTTTTCCTTAAGTGTTTTTGAGAAATAAGGAAAATGGGAAAAATCCTAAATTTTGGGACTACACGCCGTGTACTTTTCCACATGCCGTGTACTTTTCCACACGCCATGTACTTTTGGCCGTGTGGGATTAGTACACAGGGCGTGTAGCCATGTTGGCGATGAAAGGTGTAAAAACCGACTACACACCGTGTAGTTAGTCGATAGGTGAACAGTAAGGCAGTGGGAGCAGCCACCATCTGGGCGACAGTACACGACGTGTAGTCAAGAATACACGTCGTGTACTCATGTCGATGGATGAATAGTTTGGCAGTGCCGCCAGGGGAACAATTAAATGAGGGAATTACATGCTCTGTAGTCAAAAGTATACACTGTGTACTTTGTTTTTTCACTTAAAAAGGGCAGTAGCCAACCCTGTTCACAGGATTGGCTTAGAACCGGACGAGAGATTTGGAGAGGACGGTCGAACCTTCGTGGATATCCAGATCGAGCGTCGAGAATTTTTTTCCACTTCTGTCGATCACGTTGGAACCGCACAGGTAAGCCCTCAAATCTCCTTGCATAGTTCTTTCCAATTCTTCTTCTAATGGATGTTATTTAAGTTTGAACGGTTTTTCTTCTAACCTAGATCTATTTCATCTTTGGGAGTTTCTAGAATTGAGGTTCGTGTATACCATTCGTGGGTGTTAAAGGTAGGTGGCTTGGTGTTTAATTTCCAACAGTTTTGCGTTTTTTTTTGTACCATTGTGATACACACCCATGAATGGGGTATCGTATGGCCGAGACCTTGTTGAATTAAATACCTATAACTATATAGGTAACTAAATGTGATAATAAAATGTTTCTTGGGATCATTGCTTGGATCCAGGACCACCCCGGGGGTGCGTTCCTCTGTTTATCCATTTGGAAAAGATACCTAAGGGTATTCCATGTTTATTTTACGCATTACATTTTCCTTGAGAGGAATTGTATGAGTATTTCTTGGTTATATGTTTGGAATGGCCTGGTTACCTTATATCTTGAGGGTAGTGATATATTTGCATGAGGGCAGTGGTTATTTCATCCTGAGGGAAACTTCTTTCATGCCTGAGGGCAGTAGATTCTGGGCCTAAGGGAGTCACTTCGTACGCCTAAGGGAAATACTCGATAGCCTGAGGGAAATCCTAAGGGCGTGGTTTTACTATATTATCCTGAGGGCAAGATTCTGGTTGGCCTGAGGGCTTGGTTCTGTTGAACAGAAAATGTTATTAAATTTAATGGTTGAAATGAATATTAAAATGGAAATAACTGGTAAAGTTAGTTACTTTTGAGTACTTCTTAGTTTATTGCATTTACTTTTTCCCACTGTTGTTGCATGTTTACACATAGTTGAACACAGTCCTTTGGTGGGTGCCTACTGAGATTATTTCTCACACCCTGTTTGGGTCATTTTTTTCGGCCCAAAATAATTACATTTTTGTAGGTATGGATAAGGGAAAGGGTCCCTATATAGGTACTTGATTGCTGCTGAGGAGTTGGGGAGCATGGGACTGGGATTAGGCTCACAATGCTACAGGCTGTTTTGTTTTGGTTTTTCTTTACTCTGTATTGTACTGTACTGTATGTTGTGTAACATGTTATGGCTATTTTCTTAGAACTTGAGACATGTTGCATCATCATCTATATAACTGTTGGTTATCGTTTACTGCATTTGTTTATTTAAAATGTGTATGGTTTATTGAATTTGTTGTTACTATATGCTTCCTATTTTATTCCACAACGATACACTTTGACAAATGAGGGCATAGTGTCCCCACTATCAAACCTGGGCCCTCGCTTCTAGTCAGCTGCCTATGGCGTTTGGGGAAATGCGCTTGAGGTCACGTGGTGAATTGGGTTCGGGGAACCCATTTAGTGGCACCCAGAACCAGTACATTACAATATGTATTTAGATTAATCCATAAAATTTTGTGATAGGAAATGAAATACACCATTTGTGGTTATGGTATGTCGTACGTATACATGAATAATGTTTCTATTTTATTTTTCGATTGAAATAAATATAATTAAATGATATATTAACATTATAGAATAATTACTACTTCAAATATATCACTTATGTTTATTAAACCCATCATTAATACATTCCATGTAATACGTGGATGAATCAAATCACTAGGTGTGGCGGTAGTCCGCCATACACACGAATGATTCTATTGTATTCCCACAACATGGGAATTGTTAAGGTATGTGTGATATAAAAATAATAAAATCATAATAACATTATAAATTATAATAGTATATATAAACTATAAATCTACCATTATGTGCGACTATGAGAGTTGTTAAGGGAAAACGAATGGAATTTTTTCGTGATGCGGCTGTACGTCGTACACAAAACAATGATTTCATAACAATATGATAGAGTTTGAGATATATTTAGTTCTTTCCATTACTAAGAAAAATTATATGTGTATGTAAGATAACTATTTAATTATATAATACTGATATATTAAAAAAATATGGTGGTGGGGGAAGAAATAATACAAAGACGCTCTATGATTTACATTAACTCTTCATCAAGTATCCTCCTATGGTTTGTGATAAAATCATCATAGCATATCTCTATCAAAAATAAAAGGATTATATTATTATTTGAGGGATGTTGGTAAGTGTTTTGGGTAGTTATTTTCTGAACAATTTTTTTTAATGCATGAATAAGTGAGGGGATTGAGTTCTCATTTATAATAGAAGAGGAGTAAAATTTTGGTAAATACCCAAAATTATTCACCTGTGGGAGGTATCCCTTACCTCATGTTACTATAATATTCAATAATAATGGATTTTATTGTTTATTTGGTATATAAACACCTCCACTATTCATAAAAAATTATATTTATAATCTTTAGTCTTTATGTTTACTCAATTTTAGAATTTTTTTTACCACGAAAACTTATATTTTTTTACTTACTTAGGTAATTTAACATGTAACAATAAAATTAAAATGAGTTCAATTAGATATTTTAAAAACAATGATTCTAAAAATTATATAAAATTTATAAAATAAAAATCATATGTTTTAATAAAATTAATTTTAATAAAAACACATTAAATGCGGAGAACTCAGTTTCAACCTTAATCACAATAATTAGTTTTAACTATTTTCATTAATAATTATGGTCAATTTATTTTTGAAATTATTAGATATTATATATTATTATTATTCCAAATATTAATCCATTTTTTCCAATTTCCTATCACATAAGAGGAAATATTTAGTTAAAAATTCATCCCATAAATGCAATGAAAAAGTGAGTTATAATAAAAAAAAATAAAACTTTTACAATGTTTTTATATTTAATTTCATGGAAAAATTGATTTAAATTACCTAAATTGTATTATTATTTGTAATGTATAACTAGTTATATCTTAAAACCTATTTAAAGTATAATTTTTTATAAATAAATTAATTGAAAAAAAGTTTTCATTTAAAATTCAATATTTTTCACTATTCATCAAAAAATAGAATTTTTTAGAAAGAATCCAAAACTCCACCCCATCATAATTTTGATATTATAATTGATAAAATATGGTATATTTTTTCAAATAAATTTTATAAAACACAGAAATAATTTTTAAAATAAGTGCACTATAAAAATGCTGTAAACCTAGTTCAAAAAAATACACTTTTGAGCATAAAATTAAATTTATTTTATATATTGTCTATAAAACACATATTATTAATTTTAACCATTAAATTGAATAATATATATATATATAATTACTATTATTAACTATGTGTGATTTGGTTAATTTATTTTTATAAAACATAGTTGTATGCATAAAAATAGTTTCCCAAAAAATGATTTCCATATTTTTTATAATAGTATTTATTCTAATTAATAAAAAATTATTCACTAAATAATTCTATATTTATATGGAAAACATATTTTTATAACTTATTTGTCCTTATTCATACCTTCTATTCTAACATCTAGGTGATAAGTATCATATTAAATAATAATATATTTAATTATTCATCAGGTTTCATTTAAAATCTGTTTCGTATATAAGGAAAAATAAATATAATATTGTGTATAAAAAATCATAAAATAAGGTTATTTTTAATTAAAGAATAAAAAATATTCCTTGTAATAAAAATTATTAAAATTATTAAATTTAATTGAAAAAATAATTCAAAAAATCATAGGGTTTTTGAGTTTTTTAATAGATTATAAATGTTAGGAGTCAATGATATTTCCTTCAGTAGTAGTTTATAAATGATATTATATTATTGATTAGAGAATGTTGAAATTATAAATTGAGTTATTGGATTAATTTATTCTTGTAATTATTATCTTAATTATAAAAGTTATCATGGTTTATCTAATTGAGAAATGGTGTAGCAAACATTAATAAAGATTAAATAAGACTTAAATAAAAAAAATTATGGGTTCATAGATATCACATGTGTTTATTCCATGTTAATAGTCTTCATATTGATTGTATAGATAGTTGTATATATATTTTTTATTTAATAACCTCGAATGTTTTCTTAATCTTTAAAATTGGATAAAATAATAAAAGAGACAATGTTTAAAAAAAATAAAGATTCATGGTTATTTATTATCATTATTATTTATATATTGTAGAAACTAATGTGATGCTTAAAAAATGTTTAAATATATATTATAGTTAACTATATTTAATTCCTCATGATACTTATGGTTGTAACCTACGATAAATAAGTTTGTTAATTTAAGATAATAAAAGATAGTTGTTTTTTAGATAAAATTATTTGGCTCTAAGTATGCCCATTTTATCATTAAGGATGGGTGACTTAGTTCTTGGGACTTGTTACCCTGATAACTGGTTATTTATTTCTTACTACCCTATGTGATTTCTCAACATACAATCCTTGACATTAAATGTTATGTGAGCCTAAGTTGCCATGTTATTTGGTGAGAAATTGATATTGATTCTGAAGATTGTGTAATAGGTTGGAGCCTATGCAAGTGGGGTGAATTGTGATATGCCTATAAATTTTGTGCATGGCACCAATAGTGATAGAGGGGATTGAAGTTGGTATTAATATTTTTTTATTATGATTAATGTTGAGATATATTCTTGTTAATGTTTTTACATTAAGATGATATTTCTGGGTTGATTATTTCTAAATCCATTCCCCCAAAACATAACCCAACTATATTTTAAGGGTTTTAGAATATTTATTATTACTTAGGATGATTCTTATAATGCCTATATTTTTTGTATGATAATGAATTTCAGATTGTTTAAACCATGGTAGTTGGACGCTTATTATAATGGAAAAATGATGATAAAACTTGAGGAACCTTAGAAGGTGTTTGGTTATTCTCTAAGGTCATGAAATTGGGTTGGTGACCAATGTAAATGTGAAATGAAAAAAAAATTAGAATTAATTGAAAATTCTATTGAAATGATTGTGTGATTATAGGATATCATGTCTTTAGTGGTGGAAGCTGAGTGTTCAAGTGAAGATAAATGTATTCAAGGTTAAGGTAAGTTAGTTTCCCTTAGTGTGTTTTTTAGGTATATATATAAATTTTATTATGTTATTTTATTTCATATGATTCTTATCTAAAGTAAGTCGTGTGATAAAAATTGGTAGACATTGGGGGTATTTTTCAAAAAAAATCAGGTTGGCGAGGAAGAGATTGTTGAGTACCCTATCTCTTTCCCCCACTCTATTTTACTAGTAGTATTATGTGACTGTATAAATTTGGGTTATCATTCCCTAATAGATGTGTATAGAGATATTATAAAATGTGTTTTTAGTACACATTTATCTCCAGATATAGCATCATAAGGATAATTATTTGCTTTTGTGTGTGGGATTTGATTCCTTGAGGTATAATATATGATATATGAGTTTTAGTGGAACCCAAAAACTAATTGGTTATAATATAGATATATTTATGTTGACGGTGAGATGATGTGATGCACGGGGTTAAAGGAATGTTATAGTTTTCCATGTGTTTTTGTATGAATTATTTATTAGGGAGATCCAGATCCGGATGTTCAATGTTTGGGTAGATTGGAAAATTAGTGCGGAAGTGGTATAGCAATACTGTAATTCATTGTTATATAGTTGATAATATTAGTACTTGTATATGATACTTAGTGAGACATCCATGTTGGGGTTCCTAACTTTTCGTACATGTTTAGGTGATGAGAAAATAACACCTATTTATTCACGAGCCTTTAGTATGTTTTTGTTATCTTTTTCATGAGATTCTTTGAGGAGGATCATACTACGCATACATATTTTTCACAACACACACACATAGACAGATATATATAAAATAATTTTCAAATCCATAAGTGGTAGTTAGTGACCAATCAAATATTTTTTATCTCTTCAGTTTTTTGGGCTTTGAGGTCACTATAGTGGATTTTCTTTTGTTATTAGAAGTTTCATTCATAGTTGTTCTATTCGTATAAAATTACATGCTTGTATTATGATCATTTAATTTTCTTCATAAGTAATTATTTCATTTTCTCATATTATCTCTCATTAATCATGTTCTCATAGTGAAAAATATCTCTCATTTGTGTTTTTATAAAATTCTTGGTAATTTTCTCCAACTTGTGGCCAATTAGAGGTAGTCTTTAGGCATCACTATCTACCTTATCTCATTACTATCCTTGTTAACGTACCTTTGATTTTATGTCGTAATGATATAGAGGTTAAAAACTATTCATGAGGTATGAAGGATTTTTTTGTTAATGAATGGGGAGGTCTACATTGGTAGGTAGGGAAATGATCTCAGATGGGCTTTGTAAGTGATGTAAATAAGGGAGTCTGACTATGACATGGGTATTTAAGGCCCCTATGATCTGATGAAAAAACATTTTACTGACCATACTAAGATAATTGATAATGGTTATAGGCTATAGGCATAAAAATGGACCATGCATTATTATTTTTTTATTATTGGGTTTGAAATTTTAAGAATTTTTGGTTCTGTTAAACCATTATTAATAAATATTAAATATTTTATATTCTATTTTTAGCAGTTCCTATACATTTTTTTCATTTACATGTATATATCTAGGTCAAAGTCTACATCAAGTTCATACTGATGTTTTTTTCCAGAATTTCATATTATATTAAGGAATTTTTGATGTCAATAATCAGAAAACATATTAGAGAAAACATTGAGAGTTTTTGTAATAATTTTTTTTAAAGTATTAGGACTTTATTTTCGATTTAGAGAAACAATACTGGTTAGAGAAGGGAATTATATCCTTCATTTTGATGTGTTCTCTATGAGTGTACTAGGTTTCATTGGTAGCGATGATACTATAAGTGGTAGTAAGGTAATGGTGGTTGTTGTTTCTCATGGGTCACAAAGTGATGGATTCTTCAAGAGACATGTTCCGAGGTCATTTTTATGTGTTTTTTCTTCTACTATAAAAGATTCTAGTTATTCATAGTTTCTCTCCATTTCACTGGGAATCTTTGCGGTGTGAGGGTTATAAATCTAATTCAATAAAGTTATCTTATTTTCTTATAACATGATTCCATATGTGGAGGAAATAGTGAGGAATAATGTGAAGGCCTTGTATCAAAAGATAAAACACCATGTTACTAATTTTATTCTTCTAACATATCTCAAGGTACTAGTGTGAGAAGAGGTTGTCGAGAGGACACTAGCCAGAACTGTATTTGTAACACCCCGAGATTTTAGGAAAAATATTCTTTTTAATTTCATTAATTTCTTGTGTTGTACGCTTCACCAAAAGGATCTTGCACAACACGCATCCTTGACTTGCCTTGCATTACACACAATCGCGACCTTCCTCGATAGCGTGTTTAGTACACAATACCGAGTTTCACTAAACAACGATATGTTATTAAAAATAGTCGTTATGAACAGTAATAACCACCTTTTGAAGTTTTGAAAATTTTATTTTTCAAAATGGACTTCATTTTTGGATTCTTAATATCAAAATTAGCTCAGGGTGAAATTTTGGTACTTTTTGGATAACTTTCATTATCTGATGAATAGTGAAAATTACTAAATTTTAATTAAAAACATCCTTTTTAATCAAAATAATTAATAGTGATCAATTATTAATTTTAGTGGTTTTAAATTAAATTTAGAATACATTTTTATAATTTAATATAATGTTGGTCATTGGATGTAATTTCACATTTATACCAGACATAAACAAGTGTCAATCTTTTGATAGTTATTATCTCTTAAGAACAAGCTATTTGTTTTGATGACGGGAATTAATTTTTAAATTAATTAATGCAACTGATATGTTTTGAATTTGTTAAAATAGACATCATTTTTTAGTACATAATATCAAATATATCTTAGGCCAAATTTTTGGTATTTTTCTGGAAACATTCATTTTTTGATGAATAGTGAAACCACTAAGTGGTAGTTAAAAAACTGAATTTTTCATAAAACTTAATTTTACCACTTCTGTGAGTGTAATTTCAAAAATACAAGAGACACGGTTGATATCAATATGTAAAATTTGGCTCAATGAGATGAAAATAATTTTTGGTTAATAGTAACCTTTTACTTTTTTTACCACGGTTAAAAGTAAATAGGGTAATTAAGGGTAAAATGATATTATTATTACCCTAACACATGTCCAAATTTTATTAGATAAGTATAATTCGACCTGAAACAACCTTATAAATAAAATATGACCATTTAGGCCCACTTGGATTAGATTAGGACATTTATTATTATTTAATTCAAAAGAGTTAAAAGAGTTAAAATCAATGTTTAATTACAACAACATTTTTAATATAGGGTTATACAGAAGATAAATTCGATTTTAAATATTCATTAGAAATATAATAGTATTTCCTACATAATGATATTTTATTTATAATTTTTAGACGTTAAAAAATTTAATTTATATTTGACACAATGATGATGCAGTAATTACCAGAATAGTGAAAAATTAGAATAATTGATATTATAAATACCCAAATAAATATAATTTGAGACTTTTTATGAATTAAACTAATTCTATAGGTTACTATGACATGTTATGATGGATTTAAGTAACTTTGGTCGAAGTAATCATTCTGTTATGAGTTTCACAAAAAATCAACTTTGAATAGTGTCAAAATTGACATAAAATAGTTTTTAAAACAAATATTATATTATTGATTGTTATTTTATTCCTAAAAATCAATGTTTTAGCCAAGATACTTATATCAAGATAGGTGTATCATTAATGGACCACTTCGGGGCCACTTGGATGTATATGGTATGTTTATTACCTATATAATATAAAAATACAAAGTGACATGGTAAATGTCTATCTAATTAACTAAGAGTTAAAACTAAAGGATAAGGTTAGTATAATGACCTAAACTTGTCTAAATTCTATTGTATTAGAGGATTTCGACCCATCCCCACCTTATCTTAGAAATAAATCAATTTGGAGCTATTGAAAACAGAATTTGGCTTTATAATAAAATAATATGTTTAGTTATTCCAAAGGTGCCCCTCTCCTCCCTTATAAAAGGGCAACTCCTCCCCCTCTTCCTCACACCACTTTGAGCCTTCCATCTCGTCCAAACCCTACCAAATTCTCTTATCCACTTCCCTAGAAACATACTATAGGCCCTGGTCTTCTTAAATGACCAATTTTAGTGCCCAAAAAGGAGGTATCAAAGAAGCTCTTCAAAGAAGAGTTAAAGTCTGTTACCGATTCTTTAAACTTTATTTCGTCTTCCACTTCTTCTTCTTTAGTTGTTTCATTATGAAGTAATAACATAAGTATCACTAATATAATTATATGTTATTATAATTATGAAACAAACCTATTTCACCATCTATCCATCCTACGGAAAACAAAATCACCGCGCGTGTGTACGTACGGAATACCGTCTTCACGCCGTGGTGTAATCTATTTTCCACCACCACCTTACTTGGATGGGTATAATGGGGTAAATAATAACTATATATGATTATTTTAAAGTGATATTTATTCTGAAATAGTATACAAACACTCCAATACAGTCCCATGATCATGAGAACGATATCATCGCTCGTGCGTACGTACGGACTACCGTCTCCACGACGCGATGAGATTCATTCTCCATGTTAACCATTCATGAATGATTATAAAGTATATATAATAAGTAATAATGAAATATATGACATACTAATGATACTGTATTTATGTGTATATATATTTATGTCATCTACTTAATTCCATTCAACTCAATAGGGAAACGAAAACAACATTCATCCGTACGTACGACCTACCGTCTCCATGAACGGTGTATTTATTTCCATTTAATGATTTATTATATATATATGTGTATACTCTGAATATATATTATATATAAATTATGTTTTATATTCTTTAATTAAGTTATCATGATCTAAGTAATCATATGAATAATTACAAGTCAAAACACGGACGACAAATGAAACAATTTTACCCAAAACACTCTTTAATATTGAATTTACAAAAGAACGGGTAATATAAAGACATAAGTGAACCATATATGATATCATAACAACGATTATGATTCTGGAATAATTCAATTACATTATTTAAATCATTATACAGGAGGTTCAGACACTTACGAAGAAAATCGGACCTAAGGTAAGGGAAAATATCACAATCTCATTTTTATCAGAGATTGTTTATACTTTGGTATTTAATGGGGTGTATTTTATCATCGACATATATATTTCCTCAATATGTAATATTATTTCCATCCACCTACAATTGTTTAAATCCTATTTTACTCTTCAGTGGTTTTCAGTAAAAGTTATGAAAGTAATTTTTTTCGTTTTTCGTACTAGGTACTTTTTTTACTTTTCTGACAAAAGTACGGGAAGAATGTTTTTTTAACATATACGGAATGAATGGATTTTTAAAAAATTATTTCCAAGAAGCTTACTTTACAAGTTTTAAAGTTTTTTTAATCAAATTCTTTTAGTTTAAAATTGTATGACATGTTAAGAAAGGAAAATGTTTTTGAAGTTGAAAAAGGATATTTTCCTCAAGAATGGAGTTCAAGTTTTTATCAAAATTATTTTCCATCTAAGATAATAATGGGTTATGTTTCTATCCCTATTATTACATTGATTTGATTATGTTGTGATGGAATTATTTTTATGAAATCCATTATCTTATATGAATTGTTTTATTATGTCACGATGTTTAAGATTCCCATTTTTATTACATGGGTTATGCTATGATGTATGGTTTATGATTTTGTGACACACCTAAGAATGGTATCATTATGAGATGGGTGGGACCTATATCTCCCTCCAATGCATTGGGTAAAAATTTCATATCTGATGAGAGAGACATGGCTGGAATGGCAGGTTATACCGGTTCAGTGAAACAGGACTGAAAGGAGGAGATAACTTTGTTCCGAAATGGACTTTGTCCACTAAGATAGTCTTGGAAATTATTCTTGACTAATAAGAAATGATTCTCTATGATTATGTGTGTACGCCACAAAGTTTCATGTTTTAAGATATGATTATTGGGATTACATTTCACTACTACGATTTATCCCATGTTATGATATTATGATCTTTTTTGCAGGTTAATATTTACAAAATGTTATGTTCTTATGAATATGATGTGATTGATATATTTTTTTTGTTTACCCTTACTGATCATTTGAGCTCACCCTTTTATGTTTTCTTTTCCCCAGGATATAAAGAATGGTTTTAGGTAAGAAAAAAAGGGAAGATCTTTATGGGAGATGTTGAAGATCTTTCACCATGATTAGAAGATTACGTTCCGAGTTTCCAAAGACACTAAACTATTACGGTCCTTGTGTGTGTGTTTTTTTTATGTACTAAGTATTCCGCAAAAGTAATGTAATGTCCATGTACGTCAAGCTTTGGGCCTCTACAGTTGGTATCACAGGAAAGGTTTAGTCAACATTTGGAAACTAAGATGCGAGAACTTTTGTGAGATCCCTAGAGATATTTCTATGGTATGTCTAGGGATGTCCCTAAGGTTAAGTATATGTATAGGTTATAGTACTAGAATTACAGTAACCCAAGATGTTAGATATTGAAGGTACTCCTCCTTTATTGTGTTGTTTTCCCTAGCATGATTTTTTCCTCTCACACTATTCTTTTTGGGTTTTAGATGATGGCTGGAACCTGAAGGAACCATGTTGATCAATGTAATGGACAACACAATGATTGTCCTCCTGAACAAATAAATGTTATAGGAGATGGAGTGAAAAATCTTATTGCTATACTTACACAAGATAAGAATCATTCTGTACTTCTAAGTGAGTAGAGAATGGAACAATATTATATTGAGTCCTTCATGAGGAAATGTCCACCTTATTTCAGTGGGTCTTCTGATCTACTTGTTGCTGAACAATGGATCAGTACTACTGAAAAGATATTTTCAGTTCATAAATGTTCTGAACATGATAATGTAATCTTAGCAGTGTTTCGTTTGGAAGCCGATACTGATCAATGGTGGAATCTTATCAAGAATATGAGGCCAAGAGATGAAATTGAGTCCATGTAATGGGACGAGTTCAAGAACTTATTTTTCAATAAGTACTTCCCTCGTATTCTTCGAACAAAGATGGAGAAGGAGTTTCTTGTACTAAAGCAAAAGGTTGATGAATCTGTTGGTATATACGAAGCGAATTTTACAAGTCTTGCAAGGTATGCATCTGGATTTATCATCCAACCTGAAAGTAAAGTTGATCGATTCTTCACTGGCATAAAACCAAGTTTTCTAAGGGCATTAGCTATAAGAGACTTCAGTAGCTATGAAGAAATTGTGTGTTGTGCTATCAAGGTAGAAATGAAAGTTGGTGTTACTTATCCACCTCATAGTTTTGACAATAAACGAATGATGGAGTTCAAGGAGAAATCTCAGAATAATGGTGAAAAGAAGATGAATGTTTCCTTATGCTCAAAGTGTGGAAAGAAGAATGGTGGAGATTGTCTTAAAGGGACAAGTAAATGTTTCAAATGTTGAAAGGAAGGTCATCGGGCATTTGAATGCCGTAATGATGGGAAGAAGATGTCTAATGATGTAAACAAAGGAAGGCATACACAGAATGAAACTACTACACTTAAACGCTTCAAGTTCAAGGAAATGGGGCATTATGCTAATAAATGCCCTAATCCAAGGGTTAGTGATGATCGACATGAGCAACCACTCAAGGAAAAGGACAAAGGTAAGTCACATGTGATCACCATTGGAGATGTTGAATATGAAAACGATGTGGTGGAATGATTAAGTGTTTATGTAATGGGATTCCAAAATAATGTTGTATATAGTATTGTGGAATATTGGAATATTTATGTATTGGTCTATTGTGGTTTTCAATAATTTTATAGTACCGGTAACCATGGGATGTGATTGAGATATTTTTGGAAAAAATATGATATGCGCATAATGAAGGGATAATGAAAAAATGAAATGTTTGACAGTATTCATGAGCATGTGATTGATATAAGGACTAAGTAATATCATGGTTTGAGTATATATAATTTTGAGGATTTTGGTATGTGGAAAGAGTTAACTTTTAAAAACATTCATGTTTTCAATAAGGTTTAATGGGTATTTATTTTTTTCAACAGAATACATGATTAAGGCCTTTGAATGTTTGGAATGTGACCAACAAGACATATCTCATGATATATGGGGATCAACAATGGTATTAACATGCTAGTTGTATGAACTCTTTAGTAATCATTTTCACTGTAATATGAGATTAGACAACATTATTTTGGATAAGCCTAAAGATTGGAATGGATTATGTTGTACATAAGTTAGTATTGTTTAAGGATAGAAGTTTTTTCGATATTATTTATGGGATGTTATAGTATTGTAGTTTTAGAAAAAGGACAACCTGCAGGATGTGCGACAGCCCATCGCGTCGTACAGGGCTATGGGAATCGAACCCACAACTGAAGTGCGATTGGCCTTTATCGCCTACCACTAGCCTACAGGATGTCCCTGTTTAGTAGAAATTGGTTTTATTAAGCAGTATGATATATGAAGTATAAGTCCATTTTAGGAACCATATATGATTAATCTCACTATAGATGGACTTATGTATTTTTTGATAACTTTTCTATCCTTTTGTTTTAGACAGATGGAATGACACATCATTTTATCACATGATCTGCTAACACATCACGAATGACAAATTCAACTTCAATTCTTTAAGAGATGAAGTGTAAATTTTCCAATGAATGACCAACGGTGAGACTATACCAAAATCACGAAAGTATTTCTTCTAATTCCAATTTCATCAACATTAGAGAAATGACCTTGAAAACCAAAAATGTTGTCCTAGTGCCCTTATATCTGATGAATCAGATGGTACCTTATATTGTCACAAATTTATGGCTTTGAGATTGCTGGCTTTTCCATAGCCATGTTCTCTACAACTCTCCATCAGAAAATGATGGTTAGATTTCTCTTCCAAATCCATATTTTCACCTATGTGGAAACCCAGTGATTAGTTTATTTGGTTAACCGTTACGTTTCATACATTTTTTAAATATTGGTTTTGGGATTTCTTTTTACGATGTTGGTTTCTATTAAAGAAATTTTTTAATAGTAAACCATTTATAACCCCGAAGAATTTCGAGGGCGAAATTCATTTTAAGGGGGGTAGAATGTAACACCCCGAGATTTTATGAAAAATATTATTTTTAATTTCATTAATGTCTTGTGTTGTACACTTCACCAAATGGACCTTTCACAACATGCATCCTTGACTTGCCTTGCATTACACGCAATCGTGACCTTCCTCGATAGCGTGTGTAGTACGCAATACCGAGTTTCACTAAACAACGATATGCTATTAAAACGAGCCGTTATGAATAGTAATAGCCACTTTTTGAAATTTTGTAAATTTTATTTTTCAAAATGGACTTCATTTTTGGATTCGGAATATCTATATTAGCTTAGGGTGAAATTTTGATACTTTTCGGAAAACTTTCATTTTCTGATGAATAGTGAAAATTACTAAATTTGAATTAAAAACAACATTTTTAATCGAAATAATTAATAGTGATAAATTTTTAATTTTAGTGGTTTTAAAGTATATTTAGAATATATTTTTACAATTTAATTCAATGTTGGTCATTGGATGTAATTTCACATTTAAACCAGACATTAACAAGTTTCAAACTTTAGATAGTTATTATCTCTTAAGAAAACGCTATTTGTTTTGACGATGGGAGTTAATTTTTAAATTAATTAATGCAACTGATATGTTTTGAATTTGGTAAAATAGACATCATTTTTGAGTTCATAATATCAAATATAGCTTAGGCCTAATTTTTGGTTTTTTCTGGAAACGTTCATTTTTTGATGAATAGTGAAACCACTAAGTTGTAGTTAAAAAAACTTAATTTTTCATAAAACATAATTTTACTGCTTATGTGAGTAGAATTTCAAAATTCCGAGAGACACGGTTGATGTTAGTAAGTAAAATGTGGCTCAATGAGATGAAAATAATTTTTGGTGAATAGTAACTTTTTACTTTTTTTTACCACGGTTAAAAGTAAATATGGTAATTAAGGGTAAAAATGATATTATTATTACCCTAACACATGTCATAATATTATTGGATAAGTGTAATTCGATCAGAAACAACCTTAGAAATAAAATATGACCATTTAGGCCCACTTGGATTAGATTAGGACATTTATTATTATTTAATTCAAAGAAGAGTTAAAAAAGTTAAAATCAAAGTTTATTTACGAAAAAATTTTAATATAGTGTTATACATAAGATAAATTTGATTGTAAATATTAATTAGAAATCTAATAAGATTTCCTACATAATTATATTTTATTTATAATTTTTAGACGTTAAAATTTTAATTTTTTTAAGACACAATGATGATGCAGTAATTACCATAATCGTGAAAATTAGAATAATTGATATTATAAATACCCAAATAAATATAATTTGAGACTTTTTATTAATTAAACTAATTTTATAGGTTAATATGACATGTTAGGATTGATTTAATTAACTTTGGTCGAAGCAATCATTCTGTTATGAGTTTCAAAAAAATAAACTTTGAATAGTGTTAAAATTGACATAAAATAGTTTTTAAAACAAATATTATATTATTGATTGTTATTTTATTCCTAAAAATCTAAGTTTCTGCCAATATACTTATATCAAGATAGGTGTATCATTAATGTTTTACTTGGGGTCACTTGGATGTATATGTTAAGTGTATTAACTATATAATATAAAAATACAAAGTGACATGGTAAATGTCAATCTAATTAAATAAGAGTTAAAACTAAAAGATATTGTTAGTATAATGACCTAAACTTGTCTAAATTAAATTGGATGAGAGGATTTCAACCCATCCGCACCTTAGCTTCGAAATAAATCAATTTGGATCTATTTAAAACAGAATTTGGCTTTATAATAAAATAATATTTTTAGTTATTCCAAAGGTGCCCCTCTCCTCCCTTATAAAAGGGCACCTCCCCCCCCCCCGCCTCTTCCTCACACCACTTTGAGCCTTCAAGCTCATCCAACCCCTTCCAAATTATATTTTCCGCTTCCCCAGAAACATCCTAGAGGTCCTGGTCTTCTTCAAAGACCAATTTTAGTGCCCTAAAAGGAGGTCTCAAAGAACCGCTACAAAGAAGAGGTAATGTCTGTTACCGATTCTTTCAACTTTATTTCTTCTTCCACTTCTTCTTCTTTAGTTGTTTCATTATGAAGTAATAAAATCAGTATCACTCATATTCATATATGTTATTATAAGTATGAAACAACCCTATTTCACCATCTATCCATCCTACAGAAAACAAAATCACCGCGCGTGCGTACGTACGGAATACCGTCTCCACGCCGTGGTGTAATCTATTTTCCACCACCACCGTACTTGGATGGGTATAATGGTGTAAATAATAACTATATATGATTATTTTAAAGTGATATTGATTCTGAAATAGTATACATACCCTCCAATACAGTCCCATGATCATGAGAACGATATCATCGCTCGTGCGTACGTACGGACTACCGTCTCCATGACGCAATGAGATCCATTCTCCACGTTAACCATTCATGAATGATTATAAAGTATATATAATAATTAATCATGAACTATATTTCATAATAATGATACTGGATTTATGTGTATATATATGTATGTCATCTACTTAATTACATTCAACTCAATAAGGAAATGAAAACAACGTTCAAGCGTACGTACGGCCTACCGTCTCCATGAACGGTGTACTTCTTTCCATTTACTGATTTATTATATAAATGTATATTCTGAATATATATTATATATAAATCATGTTTTATATTCTGTAATTAATTAATCATGATCTAAGTAATCATATGAAAAATTACAAATCAAAACACGGACGACAAATGAAACAATATTACCCAAAATGCTCTTTAACATGGAATTTACAAAAGAACGGGTAATATAAAGTCATAAGAGAACCATATATGATATCATAACAATGAGTATGATTCTGGAATAAGTTAATGATATTATTTAAATCATTATATAGTAGTTTCAGACACTTACGAAGCAAATCGGACCTAAGGTAAGGGAAAATATCACAATCTCATTTTTATCAGAGATTGTTTATACTTTGGTATTTACAGGGGTGTATTTTATCATCCACATCCATGTTTCCTCAATATTTAATATTATTTCCATCCACCTACAATTGTTTAAATCCTATTTTACCCTTCAGTGAGTTTTTACTAAAAGTTATGAAAGAAATCTTTTTTCATTTTTCGTACGAGGTACTTTTTTGACTTTTCCGAAAAAAGTATGGGAAAATTGTTTTTTTAACTTATATGGCATGAATGGATTTTTAGAAAATTATTTCCAAGAATCTTACTTTACAAGTTTTCAAGTTTATTTTTAATCAACTACTTTTAGTTTAAAATTGTATGACATGTTAAGAAAGTAAAATTTTTTTGAAGTAGAAAGGATATTTTCTTCAAGAATGGAGTTCAAGTGTTTTATCAAAATTATTTTCCATCTAAGATAATAAAGGGTTTTGTTTCTATCCCTATTATTACATTGATTTTATTATCTTGTGATGGAATTATTTTTATGAATTCCTTTATCTTATATGAATTGTTTTATTATGTCACGATGTTTAGGATTCCCATTTTTACTACATGGGTTATGTTATGATGTATGGTTTATGATTTTGTGGCACACATAAGAATGGTATCATTATAAGACGGGTGGGACCTATATCTCCCTCCAATGCATTGGGTAAAGATTTCATATCTCATGATATAGACATCGCTGGAACGGCAGGTTATACCAGTTCAGTGAAAGAGGATTGAAACGAGGAGAGAACTCGTTTCAGAAATGGACTTTGTCCACTAAGATAGTCTTGGCAATGAGTCTTGACTAACAAGAAATGATTATTTATGATTATTTTTCTATGCCACAAAGTTTCATGTTTTAAGTTATGATTATTGGTTTTACATTTCACTACTATGATTTATCCCATGTTATGATATTATGATCTCTTTTGCAGGTTATGATTTCCAAAATGTTATGTTCTTATGAATATGATGTGATTGATATTTTTTTGTTTACCCTTACTGATCATTTGAGATCACCCTTTTATGTTTTATTTTCCCCAGGATATAAAGAAAGGTTTTAGGTAAGAAAAAAATGGATGATCTTTATGGGAGATGTTGAAGATCTTTCACCATGATTAGAAGAATATGTTACGAGTTTCCAAAGACACTAAACTATTACATTACTTGTGTGTGTGTTTTTGTTATGTACTATGTATTCCACAAAAGTAATATAATGTCCATGTACTTAATGCTTTGGGCCTCTAATGTATTATCATTGGAGAGGATTTATCCTGATTCTCCTCATAACAGAGTTATGTATTGTGATTTATATTCTCTTGGATATAATGGTTTTTAGATATCTGAGGGTTGGTCGCATATATCATTATGTTGTTTCTCAAGGGGTGGTGGCTCTCAGAACCCTTCCAATGGTTATAGGATTTTGTACCTTATAGAGTCCATGGTTATACATAGTGATAGTGTTTAACCTTTATTAGCAGACAATATATGGTCGGGGTTCTGCTTCAGGATTTTTTGTTGTAGTAGTTTTGATCATGGTAGTGGAAGTAGTGTTCTCCAGCCTTTTATTGATATAGAGGAAGAGGGGAATGTATATGATAACCCTATATTTCTCCACATCCTAAAATATAGGAGTGCATCCAAGGAGGGGGTCATCATAAGTGTTAGGTAATCTATGGGCTAAGATTTTGTATGATTCATGATCTAATGTTTCGATTTAAATTTAATTTGTATGTCATTTGAGGTAAACTTTTCATGTTTTCTACATGGATACATTCCTTATTTGATTCTGGAGAAACACACTCTATTTTACCTCCAATGTTCAACTATTTAGTAATTAAGGTGTTGATACTTCCAATATCCTTGGTATTCAGTATTTTTCTTGGAGAGAGATATTCAATGTATGATATATGTAGATATTTTGAGATTGTGATGAGGTATAAATACTAATGGGGATCCATCCTATGTTTGTAGATACAACCATACAACATCAACCATGGCACGGGCTGGTTGTTTTTTAGTACATGATTTTGTGGCTTTTTCAATAGGTATATTGTGTTCTACGATGATGATGGATAGTATATCATGTCTATTTGTGAGAAAGACCCTTATCTAGGCTGGAGACACGTTCTCTCATTTTCTTCCATAATGGATGTTCTTATATTGAGATCATCAGAGGTTTAATTAGTAGTGTCTCATAGGGTTTTAGATGTATACCTAAATGTATTTCCAGAAGAGGTAGTAGTGTTACCTCCTCAATGGGAGATCATGTTTGTTATAGAGTTATACTTGGGAAATTATTTTATCTTTATTTCTCTATATAATATGGTGTCTTCAATGTTGTAGGAGATATAGATATTGATCGATGATATCTAGTATAAAGATATTGTTTCCCTGAGCATGTCACCATGGGGTGGTTTTTCTAAAAGAATTCATATGGAAGTACACACATATATATCAATTATCTAATCCTGGATCATATGAAATTAAATAATTTAAACATTATTCTATAAATTTATGATATTTTCAGTTAGATGAAAAGGGAATTCTAGTTCTCAAAGATCAATCTCTGATTTGGATATCTTTAGATGTGGGTAATCTATAAAGATATACCAAAGAGTAATTTTTGATGTCATTATAAGAACTATAGGGATATTATAAAGTCAAATTTTATAATTAAATATCTATTAGTGTTTATGGGGTTTGTGAACAAAGAGTCCTAAGAGTTACTATACTGATATGTGTTAGTTTTTATTGATGAGATCCTCATATACTTATCATTCAGTGAAGAGAATTGAAAGCATATGTGGTCACTCTTGGGAGTTTTGTGTTGTTAGTAGTTGTTTAGGAAACTATTGAAGGCTGAGTTATAGGGTTATAAATTTTATATCATGGGTCATTAAATGTCATAATTTGGACTAGTATTGACTATTTTAATGATCGAGGAAGCTATTTCTTTGGCATCCCTATAGAGTGTTGTAGAGGTGTGAAGTTTCCATGGTCTTATAGGCTACTTTAAAGAATCATTCAAGACTTCTCTTAGATTGTGAGACCTCAAATAGCCTTGACTGTAACACCCTAAGCATACACAGTACATTTCCCTTTGAATAATGAAATATCTTGCATTGTATGAAACTTTGAGATTCTAACACACCACGACCAATCAAAGTAGTTGTTATAAATACTAATAACAACTTTTTAAAATTTTACAAATTTTAACATTCAAAATGGACTTCATTTTTAGATTCATAATATCAAAATTATCTTAGGGTGATGTTTTGGTATTTTTCTGAAAACAATCAATTTTTGATGAATAGTGAAAACTTTGAGTTATAGTTTAAAACCGAATTTTTATTTAAATAATTATTTATTTTATTTAAATTTACATTAGGTTAAAATAGATACATAATTCCAATATATGTTCAGTGTAATTCATTGGAGTCAGTTTATAATAATTTTAAATGTATACAAATTTTATTGAACTTCTCACCGTCTTTTACCTAACTCCTAGAATAATTTTCAAATTCACATAAAACTATATTTTAACACTTCTGTTAATGGAATTTAAGAAATCTGAGAGACACATTTGATATCAGTAAGTAAAATTTGGTTCAATAAGATGAAAATAATTTTTGGTGAATAGTAACTTTTTACTTTTACTTACCACTGTTAAAAGTAAATAGGGTAATTAAGGGTAAAAATGATATTATTATTACCCTATCACATGTCCTAATTCTATTGGATAAGTATAATTAGACCTAAAAAACCTTAGGAATAAAATATGAACCTCTTTGGTCCACTTGGATAAGATTAGGACATTTATTATTATTTAATTGAAAGAAGAGTTAAAAGAGTTAAAATCAATGTTTAATAAATAAAAAAATTTTAATATAGGGTTATACATAAGATAAATTAAACTATAAATATTAATTAGAAATATAAAAATATTTCCTATATAATGGTATTTTATTTATATTTTTTAGGAATTAAATAATTTAAATTATTTTTGACACAATGATGATACAATAATTACCTAATTAATGAAATATAAAAATAATTGACATTATAAATATCAAAATAAATTTAATTTGAGACTTTTGATGAATTAAAATAATTTTATAGGTTAATATGAAATATTAAAATTGTATAAATGAATTTAATTTGAATTAATAATGCTCTTATGAATTTATCAAAAACAAAATACCAAATAGTGTCAAAATTGACATAAAAGAGTTTTTAAAACAAATATTATATTATAAATTGATATTATATTCCTAAAAATATAAGGATTGGATAAAGGACTTATATAATTATATTTATATCATTAATGAACCACTTGGGGTCTCTTGAAAGTATATTGTTTGTTTATTAACCATATAATATAAAAATACAAAGAGACATGGTAAATGTCAAACTATTTAACTAAGAGTTAAATCTAAAATATAAAGTTAATATAGTAACACAATCCTGTCTAAAACCTATTGGTTGTGAGGTTTTCGACCCAAACCAAACTTATCCTTTAAATAATTAACATTTTAGCCATTATAAATATAAAATTATTTTATTATAAAATAATATTTCTAGCATTTTCTTAAGGTGCCCCTCACCCCTCTTATAAAAGGGCACTCCACCTTCTCTATAATTCACACCTTCAAAGCCGTTTTTCTCAACCAAAATATTCCCAAATACCCTCTCAACTATCCTCCCTTTATCCTAGAGGCCTTTCTTTAGTCATAAAGCCAACCTAAGGAGCCCTTTTGATCAAATCAAAAAGAAGAACCCAAAGAAGAGGTAAATATTTCATCACCTCTTTCAAATTACTTTCTTCTTCCACTTCGTTTTTCTTTGCTGATTACATTAGAAAATAATAATTTTAGTGTATTCTATATAATGTGATGTTATTATAAATATGGTACAAAAAATATTAATTATTCTATCCAACCGTTGAATGACATGTCACCATATGTGTGCGCGTATGGCTTACCGTCTCCACGTCGTGGTGTAATTGTTATTCAATACATTATTATTTGGATGGGTATAATAATGATTTTAAGCTGATGTAAATACTAAATATACCATGATAATGATTCTTTATATATGATATAACATACAATTATATATTATTTTAATATCAAAATACTGATATTGTCGCTCGTGCGTACATACGGATTACCGTCTCCACAAACATAATGAGATTCATTCCCCATCGTATCCATTCAAGAAAAATTTTCATTAGATGATTAAAAATAATGTTTAAAGACATGATATAATTCTATATATGAATAAGATACATCCCATCCACAACAAATATGTCTCACATAACAAATAATATAAAGGAAAACGAATCTGTTGACAACCGAAACAACAATAATATTAAGATATTATTAATAAAACAATGTTAAAAGATCATATATGATATCATATTAATGTATATGATTATGGTATAATTTAATAAAAATTATTTCACCATTATACAGGATGTTAAAATAACCTTGACCAAGGTAAAGTACAAGGTAAGGGTTTATTTCACAATCTCTTCATTATCCGAGATTGTTTATACGCAATTATCTACCGGGACCTCTTTATCATCCACATCCATGTTTCTTAAAAATGTATTTCAAAACATTCTTAATATTTTATAGACTATAGGATAAATTCATTTATACCCTTTTTTGACTTTTATATGATGTTTATAAACAAATCTTTTAATCATTTTCCAAATAAGGTCCTTTTTAATCTTTTCAACAAAATTAAGGAAAGAATGGCTTTCTTTAACTTATACGGTGGGATAAGCTATTTTCCACCGTTATAAAATTTTCTAAGCTTACCATACAAGATTATAAGAATATTTTCAATGTAAATGTTTTCTTTTATAATTATTTTACTTTTAAATGGTTTCGAAAAATAGATATTTCTCTCAAATAGTTTTGATTTCATCTATGTCAACATTCTTTGATGGATTTTAAGCTTATTTTTAGTTGATTTATTATGATAAAAAATGTCCATATTGTATTGAAGGTTTTGTGATATGTTTCAATGTGGATGTGTTATTTTTATACCATTCATGGTTTATGGAGAAATTATTGACATTTCATATACTAGTTTTAATACGAATGTTTATGTTATGTTTAAACTTGTTCATTTGAGTAATGCATTGGACTTAGTAAGTGATGGGTGGAGACCGTTATAGCTCCTCGATGCCTCGGTTGGTCTCATGAGACAAACTAGTGTCTTGGAACAAGGCCCTGAAAAAATCTTATTTGTATTCTTGGCATAATTCCTTGACTATGTGGTTATGATAGTCTTGCATTATGCATTCCATCATTATGAAAGTGGTTATTGAGATTGCATGTGATTATTCATCTAGTAGAATATCCATGTGAATAAGTAAATGGAATTATTTCATTTCATTTTTGAAATATTATACTGATGTTCAAGTTTAAAAGGATTTTGTTTTAGTTATACACTGCCTTAAATGTTTATGCTTATTTATGAAAGTTTCTGCTATATTGTTATCCTTACTGAGCATCTGAGATCACCCCTTTCTATGTATTATTTTTCCCAGGATGTGAAGGTGCATTTTATGAATAACATGTAGAGATAATCTGAGGGGATATGAGTGTGGACTATGCAGACTATGTTGTTGTAGTTTTCACTTTATCATGTAATGTAAGACTTATGAATGTATCTAGTGATTCCAAGGCTACTAGACTAATCGGCCTTTAGAGACATGATCTTTTGTGACCATGCCAATGTTATGTAATAATGCACTGACTCTGGGTAACTAGGGTCGGGGAATTATAGTTGGTATTAGAGGAATTTTAGTACTAAACATGGAAGCTAGATTTACATAAACTCTGATTAGATAACATTTCCCTAAGATAGACTTTGAGGATTAGTTTATAAGAACTTCCTAGAATTTTCGTATTTTAGAGATTACGTGAGTTTTCCAAGAAATACATACCTATCTGGATATGACCAGGTAGAGGTAGCTCTGGCACAGATGTACCTAGGGGTAAAACATGAAAACACCGTATTAAGCTAGACTCGAATGGGAACTGGTGCACGACAACGGGCCTTGCTGCACTCTTGGTTACGACACTCCTGGGGGATATTCTTAGGATAATTTTCATTTTCTTTACAATCCTTTATGAAGGGTTTATGAGTATATAATTCCTCAAGGAAATCATTTTTATGATTATGGATTATATCCATAAATTGTTCAGTTTATTTTATGTGTTTCACAAGTTGGGATTTATGTATTTCGATACATAAACTAATCTAGTTTATGACACTGTTTAGAAATGGTGCTTAGTGGAAGGAATGGAAACTGTATCAATTCATGCACTATATGTAGGGATTTCCTTCTTGCTCATGATAATTATAGTGGAGTTGGTGATACAACTAGTGCTGGTCAGCTTATCACTATATTGGGACAACTCACTATGGTTATGAATAATAACCTTACCCGTATGGAGCACCCCGATCCGTAGCATGGAGGATCAATGTTAGATCTCTCCATGAGAAAACAACCAACAAAATTCAATGGGAGAACTAATCCACTAGTAGACGAGAAATGGATAAATTCCTTAGAGAAAATATTTCAGGCTTTGGGGAGTCGTGAAAGGGAAAAAGTTGTCATGGAAATTTATCGTCTCACTAGAGATGCTGATCAACAGTGTTCATTGATAAAAAACAAAAATGAAGATGAAAAGGTATCAAGTATGGAATGGTGGGAGTTTAAAGATATTTTCACAGAAATATACTTTCCTCCTGACCATCGAGCGGATATGGAAATACAATCTCTGAGTTTGAGGCAAATGGAGGACGAAAATGTTGCAAAGTATGAGTCTAATTTTACAAGGTTAGCAAAGCATGATATAGATTATATACGTAACCCAAAAAGTAGGATTGATTGTTTCTTTATTGGGTTAAAACCATTTCTTCGTCGAGCATTCTTCTCACAATCCTTCTCATTGTATGAAGATATTGTCTCATGTGCTATCAAGATAGAAAAGGAATTCTATAAGACTTATGACTTTAATGAAAAGAAAGAGAATAAGAGATCTTCTGATCACTGTGGAAATGGAAATAAGGGGAATAAGGGAAAATTGAATATATGTCCTGTAGTAAATGTGGGAAGAAACACCCCAGTACTTTCTTGAAGGGAATGGGAGTCTGTTACAAGTGTGGTGAAAAAGGCCACCAATCTCGTGATTGCAAGGGGAAGAAAGAATCTACTGATGTTCAATGCTACAATTGTAGGGAGATGGGGCATTATGCAAATGAATATCTTAAGAGTCGGGGAATGTTAACTCAGAAAAGGCCAAGGGATCAAGGCAAAGCTTATGCGATTACTACTACTGAGGTTGAAGCTCCAAAAGACATGGTGGCAGGTAATTTAATGGTTTCCTCATGTTTATCCAATGCTTTATTTGATTCTGGATGGTTGTATTGTTTCATATCTTCCCAGTTTTCTAAGAAAATTAGATATTTTCAATTTGATTTAACAAGGGAGTTGTCAGTCAAAACTTTTAAGGGAAGTATCATCGCAACAATGTTTTGTGAATCAGTTCCCATTAGAGCATATAAATGTTCTTTATCTACTAATATCACCATCATAACCATGATTGAATTTGATATAATACTCTGTATGTATTGTCTTTTGGACCATGATGCAAAAATTTATTTTAATATAAAATAGGTTACTATTTTTTATGACGATGATAAAGAACACCTTATCTTCAGAGAAGAATCATTAGCACCTAATTATTATCTAGATCCAGCCCCAGTAGCTCAACTAAATTCAATTATTGGTGGGGAAGAGAATGAAATAACCTTGGTTGAGGAAAGGAATATTCAAATATATGATATACCTATTGTAAAATAATATGTTGATGTGTTTCCAGAAGATTTACCTGGAAATCCTCCAAAACGAGAAATTAAGTTTTCCATTGATTTAATTTATGGTACAAGGCCCATATCGAAGACCCCTTATAGAATGGACACTATGGAATTAGTGGAACTAATGAAACAACTATATAAATAGAGTAATAAATTATTTATTCCCCCTAGGGTTTCTCCATGGGAAGACCCTGTCCGTTTTGTTAAGAAGAAAGATGGATCTATGAGGTTGTGAATTGACTACAAAGAGATCAATTCTATAACAATAAATAACAAGTATCACATACCTCACATTGATGATTTATTTGACCGACTGCATAGAGCTCAATACTTTTCAAAGATTGACCTTTGATCTGTATACCATCAGTTGTGCATGAAGAAGGAAGTCATTCTGAAGATATCATTTCGAACCAGGTACGTGCATTACGAGTTTACAGTAATGCATTTTGGGTTTACTAATGCACCCTCTGTCCTCATGGATCTAATGAATAGAGTTTTCAAGGAATATCTTGATGAATTTGAAGTGGTATTTATCGATGATATCTTGGTATACTCCAAAAGCTAATAAGATCATGAAAATCACTTGCGCATATTCTCAAAGACTCTTAGTAGACACAAATTATTTGGCAAGTAAAGCAATTTTTAATTCTGGATTCATGAGATTTCTTTTCTTGGCCATATTATCTCTAAGTATAAAATCTCCATTGATCCTTCTAAGACTAGATCAATCCAATAATGGCAAGCACCAATGAGTATAATCGAGGTACATAGGTTTATTGGTTTAGCAGGTTATTATCGACGTTTCGTCTAGAATTTTTCCGGATTGGAAAACCCATTAATGAAGCTCACACGTATAGGGGTTAATTTTTTTTAGAAAAAAGAGTGTGAAGAATTTTTTGAATAAATGAAGATAATATTAGTCAATTCTCTTATCTTGACTCTACCATCAGGAAATGATGGGTTTGTTATTTGTAGTGATGATTAAAAGAGAGGACTTGGTTATGTCCTTATGCAAAATGATATGGGTTATTTCCTATACATCACGACATCTAAAAATTCATGATTAAAACTATCCTACTCATGATCTTGAGTTAGCAGCTGTAATCATTTCTTTGAAGATATGGATACATTATCTCTATGGTGAAAAATGTGAGATATATTTCGATCACAAGAGTTTGAAGTATATTTTTTCATAAAAAGAACTCAACATGAGGAAAAGGAAATGGATTTAACTACCCAAGGATTATGATTATAAAATACAACACCACTCGAGGAAGGAAAATAAGGTGGTAGATGCTTTGATCAGAAAGAATCATGGAGTTTTGAACAAGATGAGTGTTGAAAAAGATAATATATACATGGATCTAGTAAATATGGATATGGGAATAACCATGGAAGGTGAAACATGATTTTTTTTTAAATGGTTGCCAAGCCATCTATACTAGAAAGGATAAAGAGTTCTCAGATCGATGATGAAGAGTTTAAAAAGAAGATTAAATCTGTGAATGATGGGAGATTGAGTGACTTTGGGTATGAAGATGTAATTTTGAAATTTTGGAAGAGACTTTGTGTTCCTGATATACCATATCTAAAAAGGGAATTTTTGGATGATTCTCATAGTTCCAATTTCTCTATACACCCTGGTAGCACTAAGATGTATAGATAATTGAAGGAACACTTTTGGTGGTACAACATAAAGAGGGAGATTGCTGATTTTGTGTCAAGATGTCTGGTTTGTCAACAAGTGAAATATGGAAGGCAACAGCTTGAAGGAGTCCTGAAACCTCTTCCCATACCCTAGTGGAAAAGGGATAATATTACGATGGACATTGTCATGGGACTACTAAAGACTCCTAGAAGGAATGATGCAATATGGGTCATTGTTGAATGTCTTACTAAGTCAACATATTTTCTAGCTATAAGAGAAGATTTACCACTTGAACGTCTAGCAAGACTGCATGTTAATGAAGTTTTGAGACTTCATAGAGTACTCCTATCGAATATTTCTGATCATGACCCCATTTTACTTCAAGATTCTAGAAAAGTCTTCATAAAGCCCAGGATACTGAACTTTGTTTGAGTAATGCCTACCACCCTCAAACTGATGGATAATTATAACGGACTATTCAAACCTTATAAGACATTTTGAGATCATTCTCACTCGACTTTCAAGGTATGTGGGATCAATATTTACCTTTGGTAGAATTTTCTTATAACAATAGCTTCCCTTCAAGTATTCAGATGGAACCGTATAAATAATTATACGGAAAGAGATGTCACAAACCAACATGTTGGGATGATGTTGGTGAATGAAAACTCGTAGGCCTAGAACTTGTGGAGGAGACGATGGAAAAGGTGAAGGTAATCCAAACCCACATCAAAGCAGATCAAAGTAGGCAGAAGAGCTATGCCAATAATCAGAGGAAGGATTTGGAATTTTAGGTAGGAGATTATTCTTTCATGAAGGTTTCTCCAAAGAAGTGTTTTATAAGTTTTGGTAAGAAGTGAAAATTGAGTCCCAGTTACATCAAAACTTTCGAAATTCTAGAACGAATTGGGTCTATAGCTTACCAGTTTGCAATGCCGCCAAGTATCTCCAAATTTCATGATGTATTCCACGTATCGCTATTGAGAAAATTCATGCCTGACCCAACGCATGTACTCACCAATGAGGAATTATAACTAGAACCCAATATTCCTTATTGCGAAGATCCTATCAGGATTCTTGATACGAGAGAAAAAGTATTGAGAAACCGAACGACTCGTCTTGTAAAAGTTCTATGGAGAAACCATAAGATAAAAGAGTCAACATGGGAACCTGAGGAACTTATGATGAAGAACCACCTGAGTCTTTTCATACAGTAATACTTTATAAATTTTGAGGATGAAATTATTTAAAGGAGGGAAGAATGTAACACCACAATATTCCAGGGTACATTTCCCCTTGATTAATAAAATAAATTGCATTATACGCAACTTCGAGATTCTAACACACCGCGACAAATATAAGTAGTCGTTATGAATATAAATAACCACTTTTTAAAATTTTACCAATTTTATCTTTCAATATGGACTTCATTTTTTGATTTGGAATATCGAAATTAGCTTAGGGTGAATTTTTTTTATTTTATAGAAAACATTCATTTTTTTATGAATAGTGAAGAACAATGAGTTATAGTTTAAAACCGAATTTTTATTTAAATAATTATTTATTTTATATGAATTTATTTTAGGTCAGAATAGATACATAATACCTAAATAAGTTCAATGTAATTCATTGGAGTTAGTTTATAATAATTTTAAATATATAAAAATTTTATTGAACTTTTCACCATCTTTTACCCAACTCCTAGGAGAATTTGAAAGATCACATAAAACATGATTTTACAGCTTCTGTGAGTGGAATTTCAAAAAACCGAGATACACGGTTGATATCATTAAATAAAATGTGGTTCAGTAAGATGAAAATAATTTTTGTGAATAGTAACTTTTTACTTTTTTTATCACGGTTAAAAGTAAATAGGGTAATTAAGGGTAAAAATGATATTATTATTACCCTAAAACAGGTCCTAATTCTATTGGATAAGTATAATTCAACCAAAAAAACATTAGGAATAAAATATGAACCTCTTTGGTCTACTTGGATTAGATTAGAACATTTATTATTATTTAATTCAAAGAAGAGTTAAAAGAGTTAAAATCAAAGTTTTATAACTAAAACATTTTTAATATAGGGTTATACATAAGATAAATTCAGCTATAAATATTCATTAGAAATATAAAATGATTTCCTACATAATGGTATTTTATTTATAGTTTTTAGACATTAAATAATTTAAATTATTTATGACACAAAGATGATACAGTAATTACCTAATTAATGAATTATTAAAATAATTGACATTACAAATATCCATATAAATGTAATTTGAGACTTTTTATGAATTAAAATAATTTTATAGGTTAATATGACATATTAGTTTTGGTTAGATTAATTTTATTCAAAGTTATAATGTAGTTATTAATTTATAAAAAACAAAATACCAAATAGTATCAAAATTGACATAAAAGAGTTTTTAAAAAAAATATTATATTAATAATTGATATTATATTCTTAAAAATATAAGGTTTAGCCAAATGACTTATATAATGATAGTTTTATCATTAATTAACCACTTGGGGTTCTCTTGGAAGTATATAGTAAGTTTATTAACCATATAATATAAAAATACAAAGAGACATGGTAAATGTCAAACTTTTTAACGAAGAATTAATTCTAAAAGAAAATGTTAATATAGTGACACAAAACCGTATAAAACCTATTTTTTGTGTGGTTTTAGACCCATAACTACCATAAACTTTAAATAATCTAATTTGGAGCCATTAGAAACCAAAAATGATTTTATTTTAAAATAATATTTCTCGCTTTTCCTAAGGTGCCCCTCACCCCTCTTATAAAAGGGCACTCCCCCTTCTCTCTAATTCACACCTTCAAATCCATTTGGTCAGGCCAAAATATTCCCAGATACCCTATAAAATATCTTAAATTAATCCTTGAGTCCTTCCTTTAGTCATAAATCCAACCTAAGGAGCCCTTTTGATCAAATCAAAAGGATGAACGCGAAGAAGAGGTAAAAATTTCATCACCTCTTTCAAGTTACTTTCTTCTTCCACTTCATTTTTATTTATTGTTTCCATTATAAAATAATAAATCTAGTATCTTATATAAATTGTGATGTTATTGTAAATATGTTACAAAAAATTAATTATTATATCCATCCATTGAATGACATGTCACCATACGTTCGTACGTACGAGTCACCATCTCCATGTCATGGTGTAATTGTTATTCAGTACATTATTATTTGGATGGGTATAATAATAATGTGAAATTGATGTATATAATAAATATAACATGATAATGATTCTGTATATATGATATACTAACTAATTATATATTATTTTAATATCAAAAGAATTCTATTATCGCTCGTGCGTACGTATGGATTACCGTCTCCACGGACACGCTGAGATTCATTCCCCATCATATCCATTCAAGACTAATTTTCATTAGATTACTAAAAATAATGCTTAAAGAATTTATATAATTTGGGATATGAATAATATACATCACATCTACAACAAATATGACTCACATAACAAATAATATAAAGGAAAACAAATCTGTTAACACCTAAAACAACGATAATACTAAGATATTATTAATAAAGCAATGTTAAAATATCATATATGATATCATATTAATATATACGATTCTTTTATAATTTAATAAAAATTATTTCACCATTATACGTGAGGTTAAACTACCCTCGACCAAGTAAAATTACATGGTAAGGGTTTATTTAGCAATCTTTTCATTATCTGAGATTGTTTATACATAATTATCTACTGGGACCTCTTTACCATCCACATCCATGTTTCTTAAAAATTTATTTCAAAACATTCTTTCTATTTTATAGAGTAAAAGATAAAGTAATTTATAACCTTTTTTTGACTTTTATAAGATGTTTATAAAGGAATCCTTTCGTCATTTTCCAAACAAGGCCCTTTTTAACATTTTGGACAAAATTAACGTAAGAATGTCTTTTTTTAACATATACAGTAGGTGAAGCTATATTATGTCAATATAAAAATGTTGAAACTTCCCTTAAAAGGTTTTAAAAATATTTTTTATGTAAATGTTTTATTTTATAATTTTGTGACTTTTAAATGATTTCAAAAAACAGATATTTCCCTCAAATAGTTTTGATTTCATCTAATTCAACATCCTTTGATGGATTTTAAGCTTATTTAATTTTGATTTATTATAATACAAAAATTCCATATTGTATTGAAGGTTTTTTGATATGTTTGACTATGGATGTGTTATTTTTATACCATTCATGGCTTATAGAGAAAGTATTGACATTTTGTATGCTAGTTTTGATACAAATGTTTGTGTTATGTTTACACCTTTTCATATGAGGAATGCATTGGACTTAGTAAGTGATGGGTGGATCCCGCTATAGCTCCTCGATGAATCGGTAGGTCTCATGAGACAAACTAGTGTCTTGGCACAAGGCCTTGACAAAATCTTATTTGAAGTCTTGGCACAAGGTCTTGAGTATGTGGTTATGATAGTCTGTCATTATGCATTCCATCATTATGAAAGTGGTTATTTATATTGCATGTGATTATTTGTCTTGTAGAATATCCATGTGAATAAGTAAATGGAATTATTTCATTTTATTTTTTCCATATTATGTTGAAGTTCAAGTTTAAAAGTCTTTCTTTATTTATATATTGCCTTAAAAGTTTATGCTTATTTATGAAAGTGTTCGCTATATTGTTATCCTTACTGAGCATCTGAGCTCACCCCTTTCTATGTTTTATTTTTCCTAGGATGTGAAGAAGTATTTCATGACTGACCTGCGGGGATAGTCTGAGGGGATATGAGTGTGTAATATGTAGACTATGTTTTTGTTGTTTTTCACTTTATCTTGTAATGTAAGACTTATGAATTTGTCAAGTGTTTCCAAGGCTACTAAAATAGTCGGTCTTTCGAGACTTGATCTTTTTTTATCATGATAATGTTATGTAATAATGCACCGACTCTAGGTAATTGGGGTTGGGGCGTTACATTGACCATAATGTATTAGTGTTCTAGTGGACCACCAAGTGTCAAGATGCATTCGAGTACCTAAACGAAGTGTCGATTAGTAGCCTAGTTCATATTTATTTGAAGAGGGAGTCAATTTTGATGTCTACTATAATGCCTTTTCATATTAGACTGGGCAGTTCCATGATGCTTCATAGATCTATTGTTTCGTGTGGGATATGGAAGTTATGGCCTTATGAAGTTAAATTTCCCACAAATTATATTTTTTTATAATCGGTTGTGTTTTCCATTAATTTTTTTTGACACTATGTCAGTGGGGAATGTTCAATGATTTTTACTGGTTTTAAAAGCCTCAATTATATCTTTTCACACTATGACATAAATATAAAATACTGATGGTTGATGGATTTTTTTTACAATAATGGGACTTTGAGGTTTCTTATACCTCAAGAAAGGATAATGTTTTGGATTATATGGTAAGAAGGAATTAATGATATAGTTATATAAGTGAATTTGGGGATTATTAGGGGATAATGAAAGAACTCTCCATGATGCATCTTTTTATGGGAGGGGCTTGTGGAAGAGGATATCATTTTTAGATTATTGTGTAGAAATATTTAGTAAAATAAAATCAATAGTCCATGATGGGATATTCTATGGTGGGGGTCTAGTGGGATTGTGTTTTTATGGTGATTCTCCCAAGGGATTATATATTGATACTAAACAATTGGTGTTATTTTAGGGGAGTCTTTTCACTACCTAGGTGATGCATGTGGTGGTACTCTATGAGTTTCATATCTCACCCATTATAGTGTTTCCTTCCTTTTAAAAAAATTTATCATATTTTGGGAGGTTTGTTTTTATGCCTATAATTAAAGAATTCAGTTATAGAGTTCATTTCAAGTTATTTAGTAATCTAGAAGTTGTAATTCACACAAAGTGTTACCAATGAGTTTCTCCAACCATTACATATTCCTTAATGGAAATGGGAGAAAAATTTTAAGTGATATTTCAATATTTTACCTCTATCTCAAAGTGACAATGTTTCTATATGGGTGATTGTGGAATGTTTTAGAAATATTTATTCACTTATTAGTGATAATGTAGTTGATTTTAGTGGATTTATTATTGATGAAGTATCTAGGGGAGTTAGTGAGGCTTCAAGGAGTCTTGCCGACAATCATTTATGATTATGATCCTCATTTCACCTATATATTATGGGGAGGTATTCAGTGTTCTTTTATCTCTTAGTTATTATTTAGATTTTTTTTCAAAAAATAGTTAGTTAGATAGAGTAAAACATTCAGACTCTAGAAGAAATGGTGTGCACTTTTGTACTATATTTTAAAGGCCTATGGGTGAGGCAGTTACATTTTATCAATATTTATTAATATAATTGTTTCTTCTTTACCATTAATATGGATCCATTTAAATATTTTTATTGTCAACAATTCCGTTCTATATTGTTTTGGACTAGGGTTATAGAGTTATTAAATCATAGGTTAGAACTAGTGTAGAGTATGATAGATATGGTTCAAGTGATTCAAGAGAGGATAATTGTAGTGAAAAAATGTCAAAAGCTCTATTTTGAACCTTAGAAGAGACCTCTATAGTTCAATGCTGAAAATAATGTGTTATTGAAGGTTACTCCTCCTCAATGGTTTTAAATATTTTTTCATGGGAGTTTGATTTCTTTCTTCTATTTATCCTATTCAAGGTGTTTTTTATTGTTCGATTCATCACATATCAGATAAAAAATCCCTCATTGATGAATAAAATTAATTATTTCTTTAATGTTTCATAGATTCAGTGCTATATTCATGAAAATTCCCATGACATTTATTAGGATGAGATTTATGCTGATGATAATAATGTTTTTTGGGATCTTCCTGTAGAGATCTAGGATTTCTCAAAGAAGGGTTTTCAGGGGTTTGTTATTACCTCATTTATCATCCCATGGTTACATAGTGGCATGGATAGATTGCATCTGAGAATATAATTCAAAGAAACACACCTAGTATATTTAGTTTTTGTGTCATACTTCTCATTTTTTAAAGGTTATTTATTAATTTTGACATTTATTTTGGAATATGGGATGGTTCACTCTTCATTGATGCCTTTTTTATCATCATGCTTCAGTTTTATAAGTATCTTCCCCTGAGAGAGTGTTTCATAGTTTATAATCGTGTTTCTCTTCATAACATTGTTGTTCTTCTATGACAGTGATATCCTAATGTGGTATCTTGTGTGGTGGAAAACCAATTCGCTTTTCTCTCTTCAAGTTTAGTTTCAATTATCAAGGATATGATCATTTGATATTTATCTAATGGTAAGGTTTGGATTATTATAATGTGAATTCATTTGTGTTTTCCAAGGCTTGGTGGTGTCGAGGGGATGTTTTAATGTGTTTTAAAGTCTAGGGGAGTGTTATTAAATTTGCAAGGTTCAACACGCCATGGTAGAGGGTGTGGTGCTAGCTGTTTGGGGTGTAGAGTGATTAGTTTTGGGATGCGTGCTGCTAGAGTATTCCACAAAGAAGGTTAAATCTTTTTTAAGAAATTATATTGTAATTTTGGTTTATTGATCCTCCTGTGTAAAATATACAGTGTAAAACCCCCCGAGGGTGGGTGTGGTTCTAGGTGTTGAACTTTAGGATCTCACTTATATAAAATAGGGATAAATAGATCACCTTTTCATAGTATTGTTCATGTTGAAGAGAAAAAAAACATGGTTATTGATGTTCTTCCATTTTGGATGGTCATGGCTGAGTTCAGAGATACTTGGTGATGTGTAATTTTTTTTAACAAACATCACATTTCCTTAAGGATGTAATTCAAGATACAGATTATAAGAAGAAAAAAATCCTATATTAAAGATAGCCAAATTAGGGGGTTATTTACCATTATTGAATTACCAATCATTATAATTATCCTAAGGAAATAATGATTCTAAATAAAACTAGATAATAAAACATGTTGGAGGAACTTGATAGTCTGAAAATTAAGTTATGTTCTCTTGATTTTATGCTGGGAGAAAAGTTTTATGATGTATATCTGATGTAATTGTAAAATTTTCATTAATGTGAAGCTAAGAAGTTATGGTAAATGAATGGTGAATGAATTTATAAGGTTTTATCTGATGATAATAATTATGAGTCCTATCAAAGTAACATGGGATGTTAATATGCAGGCTCCTCTAGAAAAAATTTCTTGAGTAATCAAGCAAGAGTTTTCTAAAAAATTCAATCAGAATAGAAATTTTTGGACTAAAATAAAAGGATGAAGTATTCATATGAAGTCATTAGATATAGATTTTTGAGTCACATTCATCAAATTTATAATTCCATGAAATATCATTAAATATAAGTTTTATATACTTACAAACAGTTTCATATTATAAAATTTCATGACTGATTTCTTCAAAAAAAGTGTTTCATAGACATTGAACTGAGTATTAAAACATTATCATACAGAGTGTTATAAATTCATAAAATATATGGAGAAGACAAGATCATCAAGAGACTATCAGATTAAAAAAAACAAATATATGAGAACAAATTAGACATAGGAATAACATTGATAACATATGCTATAATGAATTTGAAGAATTTATATAATAATGTCATTTGAAAAATGTGAAATTTGATAGATTCGTAATGAGTTATCTGTCAGAGAAATTTTTATGGAAGCTAAAGTGTAATGTTATTTTGATGTATACATCATACATATTTACTCCATGGGATCTTATTAGAAGGAACATGCTAAACAAACCATATGATGTATTATCATACAATGTACCAGCATATGGAAATATTCCTATGAGGATGAGAGTGATCAATATATAATGTTTTATATGTGGAAGAGTTCTTAAGAGGTTTAAAAAATTATTTTTTAATGTATTTTTGAATTTTTTTCTAAATTAGTTTAATTTTTTAAATTATAATTTAAACATTCAACATTTTTATAACCAGAAATAGAGATTTTTATTTAGTGATTTTTAGGAAAGTTCAAGATGACTGTTGATGCCTGTATCTAAGGAAGTTTCTTATAAAGATTGGTTGAATCTGAATTTTTTTGAAGATTTAAGGTCTTCAAATGATGAAAGAGATGAGTAGGAGATTCATATTTGAAAATATTATTAAAATTTTTTATTGTACATTATTCCTAACGTTTTCTGGGAAACTATGAATATATTAGTGCGATTCTATAAGTCATGAAGGTTTTGTTACAATTTTTTATCGTAATTATTTTATTATAGGGATGATGAGTTTGTGTATAATTATGAATAATTAGAGAACTTTGAGGTTGATTCAGCCAATTTGTTTGAGAGTTATTCTTATTTTGGTGGAAATATCTAAATAAGAGACATCAAATAAAGAAAGGGGTACTCTGTGGAGTAAAAAACTGGTTAGAGTCACCAATCACTAATTGATGAAGGGAGAAGTAATAAAGTGAAACCTGATAGGTAATTCCCATCAGTAATTATTGGATAAAAAAGTACCAGTTTATGTATAAGGGATCAAATGAAGTGTGAGAAGAAGAAAAATTAGATCCAAAGGAAGAGAAATAGACGGGATCATATATGCTTTAATTTGATGACCGCTACTAAAATGTATAGTTTTATACATATATATTCTATATGAAGGAATATAATATTTTAATTTTTCACTATGAAGAAAAATGAGAGTTCCATTCTTGTTGTTATGTAAGTTACATTTGATGAATAATGAAGAAGAACAATACAACACTATGACAAGAAACATATGTATGAATAGGTGGAAAACATTTTTATTACTACAATGTAACCATAGATATAAGAGTTGGTTAGCATAAGAAGTATAAAGAACAATAAAGAAGTTTCAATTTGCATGAGGTCATCACCAATCTAGGGATTCCATATTTTTTTCTTCCCCTCCCATAAGAATAGGTAAGCACACATATGATAATGATTGTTTTCTATCCAAACACAATAGAAACAAATCCCATTATAGTAGAAAATCTATTCACTAGTCATCACCATGAATGATAGAGAATAACTACTCTCATTTTGTAGTGAAACTAGGAAAAATATTCTATTCCATAGTTTTTATGCTTTAATATACTTGCATACAATTACAATAAGAGAATAGGAAAATCAATATCCTTACTGCTCTCTGAGTAAAAGGTATAAAAACTTAAATTTAGTTTAATTTTTCATAACACCCCTCTCATTGTTAATTATATCCCAATGTTTTATTATCAATTGGTTTTAGAGGGTCTATTCACCTCTATTGGATTCCTTAGGTTGAATTTATTCTCCATTTATGATTTTTGTTTATTTTATATATTTAAAAGGAATTATAGTTTCGGTAAATATTCGTTTATCTCTTATAAGAATTATATTTCATCAAATATCATTATGAACAAGAAAATTAAAGATTAAAGAAAGAAGCAAAATATATAACTATTATATGAAGAATATGAAGTATCAAATTATATATGCCATTCAAACACTGAAGCTATATCTGGTTTGAAAATTAAAGAAGAAGTGGTTCTATATTACACTATGGAGAAGTAAAACATTAATATCAATAATGTTAAGTGATAATGAGGTATGTGGAAATTCTTTCAAAAAATATTCTCATAAAGAATATCCTACAATAATGAGTGATGATGATATATCTATAACATTAAAATATATATCATTTTGTATATTGAATGATGTTATGATTTTTATTCCTAAATAAATAGTCTCCCATGTTTTTAGAGACATAATGTATGTTGGATTATATAACACCTGTAAGAACCCAGTTTTTTCTGTGAAAGACTTTGGAATATTCTTGATGATATTCCAGAGCAGTGCCTTCAAACGGCGTGTGATTCCGAGCCCCGGAGTGGCCGAAATTAAATTTTTAGTGCGTTCACACTAGAAACGCCAAATAAATGGGATAACTCATAAACGGTGATCCAGATAAGAGATCTGAGACAACGGATGGGTCTGGAATGGGGTATTTACCATAGGAACGACATAAAACTTGTCGACATTGGATGTTTGGATCCCTCGCCCGCTATCGGAACATTAAACGGATAATTAAATTAATTAATTTATTCGTTTAATGTTGAAACGAAAGTATCTCTTATATAGTGACTCAGATTGGAAAACTGAGGGAACCATTGTGTTCGGAGCATGTTTTTTACCCTATGAGGGGTATAAGTTTTTCGGGCGCGGGGCGTCAGTGAAAAATAGCCCCAGGGGTGTTTTCGTAATTTGGCGGCCTCGGGCGTTGAGTTTAATAACTTTTTTTCGGGGACTCAGATTAAAATTCCAAGACCTTCATTGCACTCAGAGCGTGGTGTTTACCCTAGGGGAGGCTTAACCTCGACCCTGTCGAGAGTTTCAGATGTGGGCAAATTTTGATGTTTTAAATTAATTAAGAATTTAATTAATTAATTTTCATTAAATAAGCCCTCACCCACCCTTCCCCCTTGTTCACCCTCTGGAGTAAGGTAGAAACCAAATGATATTTCTCCATCTCCATCTCCTCTCCTCTCCAAGGTGGTGCACGGTCGGCGGATCATCGCGAAGAGAAGGGCTTAGTCCCACGAGGTAGGATCTTGTTTGTTTATTGTTTTACCTCACCCTTTTGCCCAAGGTCTTTTATGTCTAAATGATTATTTAATTTTTATAAAATCCCATAACCTAGTAGTTAGTATTTTGAGCTTTCTGTCGCATTTTACGGATTCGAATTTGGAGTTACGAGCGAACCGCAATCGATCGTCAAAGATCGGGTGTTGAAGGGGGTTTCCGGCGGTTTTGGGGCGGCCCGGCTCGACAGAGGTAGTGGCGCGGCTCGGTTGAGGTGATTTGGGTGCGTGTCAGCCGGTGGGAGAGAATGGAAGGGGAGCACCCGCAGGGGCGCATGGTAGTGGCAGGTGTTGAGGTTGGGGGTCTCTAGCAGGCGCAAGCGAGGCGCGGCACACGGGCGACGAGGCGGCCGACCCTCCTGGCCGGGTCCGCAGAAGGCAAGACCCGCCCTCGGCGGGTCTTTGTGGGAAAAAGGAAAGCCAGACCGGCTTGCTGCTGGTCCGGGCATTGAAGGCCGGCTCGCGACTGCGGGCCAGTTCAGGAGAGTGAGCCGACCAAACCGGCCTGGCCCACTAAAGTTGGTTTTTTTTAATTTTTAAACGGCTGTAAAATTCAGCCCGTGTGTCAGATTCGCGCGCCGTCAGCGGAGACACATTCCTTGGGACGAAGAGAATATTTTGAGATATTTTTGGGGAATTTTAATTCACAAAAAAAGGGTCTCAGAGGCAGGACACGTATTTATGTGAATTGAGATTTTCTTCGGAGGAATCTTATTTTGGATGGCGCAGACGCGTCCGACGTCCGTTTTGAGCACCTTCAGTGGAATTGGAACCCTGGCACTGAGGCAGAGCTTTTCAGGGTGGTTTCATGCACCGAGACCATAGTTGACGCATGGGCCTCACGACCTGTCTTTCGAGCTGCGTGTACCATTTCTTGAATTTTTCATCGGACGTCTGTTTAGGTGTGCGAGAAGTTTTTTTTTGGTGTTTTTCCAAGGGAATTTCAATTGTGAAATCAGACCGCTCTAATTCCATACAGTGGTGCGGGCCCCACGAGGGTCGTTTGGGCGTTGAGGGTGATTTTCCATCTTTATCACCAGGCGACCGTTTTGGAAAAGTGAATAGTCCATCTTGTGTACTTTTTCAAGAGGATCACAATGGTACAATCTGTTCGTTGTGTTTCGAGACCGGGATGCGGGTCCCAGGTAGCATCGCTCGTGCGTGGTGCGCCGGAATGCATCTTTTTATCTAGATATCTATTCCACTCAAGTGGGTAGTCCTTTTGATGTGTTTTTCTGAGGGGATCTCAATGGTCCGATGAGCCCGACTGTTTTCGTGGCCGAGGCTCGGGATCACGAGACGTCGTTCGGGCGTGAGGCGGTGTTGGTGAATTTTTCATCAGATATCCGTTTGAGGCGAGTAAGTAGTCGATCTCGCGTGTTTTTCCACGATGATTGAAATGGTGTAATCTGTTCAGGCAGTTGGAGCCTCTTACGCGATCTTATTAAATGTGGAAATATGAAAGGTGCCCCGGTGGTGGTTCTTCTATAGTGTTTGTAGTGGACCTTTGGCTTGTGATCGCGTGCACTCCTGGAAGAGTGAGGTTGGTGATTAAAGAGATGTGGTTGACTGTGCCTAGTCTGTTGAGGTGGCAGGTTGGAGTTGTTATGTTACACCTTCGCGTTGACGTTGGGTGCCGTGTGCACGTTATCCTTTGGGTTGGAACGCGGTATACTATGGGAGTATATGGAAACGCTTGGAGGTACATGTAGATGTTGGTACCTGCGAATGTTTGTGCGCTTGGTTGGGGTTGACTTGGGGCCACATGTCGTGTGGGTCCCATGTGCATGCTGCACTCTTCTTTACATACTTTTTACCTCTCACGATTTAGAGGGTCCATTTGTTGTCATTTGTTGACCAGAAGGGTTGAGTTTTCCCCTGGTCCTCTTCTCGATGGTTTTTGACCAGTAGGGTTGAGTGGTTTCCCCCCGGTTCTGTTCTCAATTGTTTTGGCTGGCAGAGATGGTTTGGTTCCACTGTTTCTTCAGCTATAAGGGGTTTCAGTGTCATGCCCCTTTCATCGGACTAAGACATCATTTGCGACTACGTGTGCTCATACAGCGTGGGTGTTCTCCCACTTTCTAGGATGAGTTGTCTCAATCTGCTTCGACAGTGACTCAGCGGATTGGAGCATGATTTACTTGAGAGGCCTGTGGTGTTTCTCCCATTTCTCTATGTTCCCTAGTAGAGTTCTTGTGGATTTGGTGTGGCCAACACTTTATGCGGGCATCGATCCTCTACCCAAAAGGTTGTTTCTAGCAGGGATGAGGTAGTTTCTAGTAGGGTTGAGGCTGTTTCCAGCAGGGATCAGGTTGTTTCCAACAGGGCTGAGGTTGTTTCCGGCAGGTCTGAGGTTGTTTCCTGCAGGGCTGAGGTTGTTTATAGCAGGTTTGAGGTTGTTTCGAGCAGGGCTCCCCAGTTGTACCATCCAGTAGGGATGGCTAGAGCAGTTCCGGGTTTACCTCCAGCTGGGCTGGGCAGTGGTGCCCGATGCTGGACATACCTCCAGTGGGGCTGGGAAGTGGTCCTCGATACTGGGTTTACCTCCAGCTGGACTGGGCAGTGGTCCCCAATGTTGGGCTTACCTCCATCAGGGCTGGGTAGTGGTCCCCGATGCCGGGCTTACCTCCAGCTGGGCTGGGCAGTGGTCCCCGATGCCAGGCTTACCTCCAGCTGGGCTGGGCAGTGGTCCCTGATGTCGAGTTACCTCCAGCTGGGATGGGAAGTGGTCCTGTCGTCGACATTAGCCGGGTCGCGCTCCAGTAGATTACCCTTTTACGTTACTGGTCAGTGTGGCACCCGTCCACTCTTTCCGAGTCTCCCTGTAGTGGGAACATGTCGACTTCTAGGGACCCTCCAGCGGGGCCGGAGAGGGGGTCGCCTGTCGACATTGAGGAGACCTCTCGACTGTGGGGAAGTGATGAGTTGTGGTTTGACGTTCCCCCAAAACTCTCAAGTACGTGGATATTTTCCCCCACCGAGACGCATCATTGTGATGCGACCTAAAACTGTGCGGGCGAGTCAGTGCCGCCCAATGCAGATAGTGTCGAGGTGCGGTGGTTTGAGCCCTTGACATTTAGTTCAGGGCAAACGTGCGGGATGCTGGGCATCAATAGTGTTATCTTCTAGGATTGTTTGAGACTCACTTTTATTGGGATGAGCTACGGGATGGAGATCCCCTTACAATATTGTTTGGACTTCTTGTTTGAGCATATAAATATGTATATAACTTGTTCCAGTACCCACTTCTTGGGATTGGTTACTCTCCCTCCAGGAGATGCAAAGACGCACGGGGTATGCCATGTGCTTTCTGTGTCCAGGTTCTCGTGGTTGGATGAGTCTAATCTTCTGCTATAGGTAGCGAAGACTTGAAGATAAGTTTATCTTCTCATCATTTCTAGCTTCTTGTGCCTGGACGAGTCTATCTCATTTCTCTTGTTGGGTTGAGTTGGACCCTCTACTGTTACTCTTTACTACACTCTCGGTTGTACTCCTTTACCTTTCCCGTTCGCTCTACTGCTCACCCTTCGGTACCTCCTTTGTTTCTCCCTCGATCCTTCGGGGTATCCTACTGAGTATTTTTATACTCACCCCTGCTTGGGCTTTGCCTGCACTTGGTGTGACCTTGCAGACGATGGAAATTTTGGTCGTGACTTCAGTGGAGCTTAAGAGTTCAGGAGCATGGACAGTGTGCGGTGGTCGGAGTCGGGTTCCTGGTGGGGGACCCTTCCAGTTGTTTTCCTTTTTTTTACCTATTGCTGGTTTGTGGCACTTTTTGGTTTAGCGCGTGTTTTCCCCCTTTTATTTTCAGTTTACCTTCAGCTTTCTTTGTAATTTTAGATATCGATGCACATTGTGGTTTATTTATAGCAGTTTCCCTTTCCTTTTCTTTTTACTCTTCACTTTTTCATTGAGTGTGCTGTGTGTGTGTACAGGTACATAGGCAAAGGCCTCCTTGAGTTTTTGTGCCTTTGGCGCTAGTCGCCAGCCCCTGGCCTATGGAGGTGGTCTTGGGGTAGTTTCAGCTCGAGCCCGAGTAGGGTCGGGTCATGACAAAGGGGTATCAGATGGGGTTAGTTCCATGGGACGCTGTTTGGACGTCCCTAAAATAAAAGGAATTGGTTGGGATTTAGGGAAACACTGTTAATGTGTCTTGAGAGAGGCCCTCAGGCTAGGGAGTCTAGTGATGGTGCGGTGGCTGACGTATTCATTCACCAGGACCTTGATAACCCACTTGTCAACTCGGCATGCTGAGACACTTGTTGCGGGGAATATTTGGTGTGTTCATCACATAGTATTGAGTCAGTGACTGTCCTTCTTGAGTCAGCTCCCCATTGTAGTGATTATTATATACATATATGCTCATTTGACCGCAGCACTCCTTGATAATATTTAGGATGTCTCCGCGAAGATAGCCAACCAAGATACCGGTTTGGGGTGTGACGATGACCCTGTAAGCTACAAGGCCGCAGTCCAGGACCCATCATGTGAGCCCCTTTCTCCGGGTGGGCTGGTAGCAGCACCCCCACCTGTTGAGCAGTAGACAGTTTCAGTAGAGCAGGCTGAGCTTGAGCACATGTTGAGCGCGCTCCGTGAGTTCCAGCAGCAGAGACCGCTGAGGTTTAGTGGGGAGCCAGACCCTCAGGTAGAAGAGGTTTGGCTTGAGGTAGTGGTTCGCCTTTTCAGTCTTGTGCAGATGCTGACAGATCTCATGTTGGCTTTCGCCACCAGCCTTTTTGCAGAGCATCTTGGCGTTGGTGGAGTCTGGTGACTCAGTTTTTGAAAAGTCGTCACTTTTGTGGGGCGAATTTCTATTGTCATTTCGTGAGGAGTTTTTCCCTCATGCTTGCGCTCCATTCGGATTCAAGAGCTCCTTTAGTTTCAGCAGGGAGGGATGACGGTAGCTGAGTATGTGGCTAGTTTTGTAGATCGTGCACGCTTTTACCCGGACATGGTCCATGACGACAACATCCGAGCGCGGAAGATTGAGCAGGGTCTCCGCTGAGAGATTCATTCTATCATAGTACATTTGGGCATTTCCAAATATTCCAGGTTGCTAGAGCAGGTGCTGGTGACAGAGCGCTTCCTGTCTTGTTCGAGAGTTGGTGGTGGCAGTAGGCACGTTGGAGCCGAGACGTCTGCCACAGATAGCAGGCATTGGCAAGAAGAACCTTAAAGCAGGTGGATTTCTGACAACCAGACTCAAGGGCATGGTCGTACACCATAGTGGTGCTAGAGGGAACCAGTACTGCCCAAAGAGAGTAGGTGCTATGCTTGCGATGGGCGATGTCACCTGGCACGGGACTGCCCGGCCCGGCATGTAGAGAGCTTCAGGCAGGCAGTAGGGGAACCACCACAATGGAGGCAGCACCGTGATCAGAGTAGTACCTAGAGAGGTGGTGCTAGCAGAGGAGTGGGAGGATCTGGTAGTGGGGGATGACTTTACAAGGTCTTCCCATCACCACTAGGTGGTTCACATCAGGCTCTGGGAGCTGACAGTTGGGACAACAGACAGCCACAAGATCTGGATGTCTACGACCCTGCAGAGCATGAGGTGATAAGAGGTACACTTTACGGCTCTTCTACTTCTTGCGGTAGAATTTTTCGGCTCTGTGTGTGAAATGAATTCCTCCCTGATCCTTGCTTGAGGTGTTAACAGGGTCACGCAGGGCATCAGGTGTAACCCTTTGTTGGTAATGTAAAAGGCGTGAGACCTTTTTCTCTAGTCGATGGTGTCAACTGCTTCGCCTTTCGAGCGTATAAGAGAGCCTTGGTTGTGGGACATCTACTATGGAACCTTGGATGACCAGATATCCTTGGGTGATTTACCATATGGATATTCTGAAGGAGGAAATCACCAGGCCTTGTTCCAAGTGTGGGCAGTGATTCCAGTCACAGCATGCGACATAGGGGCTCGGTCAGGGAGGTGAGCTACCCCCGAGAGTCTTCGGTCCATTTGAGACCGTGTGAAGGGATGGCGAGGTTCCCTACTTCCTTTCCCTAACCCCACGGTCTAAAGTGGGTGCACGATGTCTCCCGCATGGTTTACCTGAAGAGATGTGTGCGCGATCCTATGGATGCCATCGACAAGGGAAGACCTTGCGTGAACAGATCAAATCCTTTGGTCTGTGTGTAGTGGCGCAGAGCTGTACGAGAGTTCTTCTGGGTACGGGAGATCCAGGTGTGGGCTTATTACCTTGAGTTGTTCCCTAGTTTTTCTTTTCGGGGATGAAGAGAATGACGGAGCTAATGATTTAAGAACCCGGTTTTTGTTATGAAAGACTTTGGAATATTCTTGATGATAATCTAGGGCAGCGCTTTCAGACGGCGTGTGATTCCAAGCCCCGGAGTGGCCGGAATTAAATTTTCAGTGCATTCAAACTGGAAAAGCCAAATAAATAGGATAACTCCTAAACGGTGATCCAAATCAGAGATCCGAGTGTACGGATAGGTCCAGAATGGGTTTTTTACCCTATTAACTACATTCAACTTGTCTGCACATGACGTTTGGACCCCTCTCCTACTATCGGAACGTTAAACAGATAATTAAATTAATTGATTTATTTGTTTAATGTTGAAACGAAAGTATCTCTTAAACGGTGGCTTGGATTGGAAAAATGAGGGCACCATTGAGTTTGTAGCATTCTGTTTACCCTAGGATGGGTATATGTTTTGCGGGCGCGGGCCGTTAATGAAAACTGACCCCAGGGGCGTTTTCGTAATTTGGAAGCCCTAGGCGTTGAGTTTAATAAATTTTGATCGGGGACTTGGATTAAAATTCTGAGATCTTCGTTACGCTCAGAGCGTGGTGTTTACCCTAGGGGAGGCTTATCCTCGACCCCGTCAAGAGTTTCGGATGCAGGCAAATTTTGAGGTTTTAAATTAATTAAAAATTTAATTAATTAATTTTCATTAAGTAAGCCCTCACCCAACCCTTCTCCCTTGTTCACCCTCTGGCGGAAGGCAGAAACCAAAGGAGAGTTCTCCATCTCCATCTCCTCTCCTCTCCAAGGTGGTGCACGACCAGCCGATCGTCGCGAAGCTATGGGCTTAGTCCCACGAGGTAGGATCTTGTTCGTTTTTGTTTTCCCACACCCTTTCTCCCAAAGTTTTGGATGTGTAAATGCTGATTTAATTTTGAGATAATTACATACCCTAGTAGTTCATATTTTGAACATTCTGTCTCATTTTATGGATTCGAAATATGAGTTACGAGCGAACCGCAATCGATCGTCGATGATCGGGTGTTGAATGGGATTTCCGGCGGTTTTGGGGCGGCCCGGCTCGGCGGAGGCAGTGGCGCGGCTCGGTCGAGGTGCTTCGGGAGGGTGTCGGCCAGGGGGAGTGAGTGGTAGGGGAGCACCCACGACGGCATGCGGTAGTGGTAGGTGTTGAGGTCGGGGGTCTCCAGCGGGCACCGGTGGGGCGCGGCACGCGGGCGACGAGGCGGCCGGCCCTACTGGCCGGGTTGATGCTGAGACGACAGGGGGTCATCGGGACCCCACGGTAGGCAAGACCCACCCCCAGTGGGTCTTTGTGGGAAAAAGGCAAGCCATAATGGCTTGCTGCCGGTCCGGGCAAGGAAGGTCGGCCCGCGACCACGGGCCGGTTCAGGAGAGTGGGCCAGCCGAACCGGCCTGGCCCACTAAAGTTTGTTTTTTTTAATTTTTAAACGGCTGTAAAAGTCAGCCCGGGTGTCGGATTCGTGCATCGTCAGCGGAGACGCGTTCCTTGGGACAAAGAGAATATTTTGAGATGGTTTTGGGGAATTTTAAATCCCGAAAAGAGGGCTTGGAGGCATGACACGTCTTTAAGTGAATTGACGTTTTCTTCGGAGGAATCTTGTTTCAGACGGCGCAGATGCGTCCGACGTCCGTTTTGAGCGTTGTTAATGGAATTGTTTCCCTGGAACCGAGGCGGTGCTTTCCAGGGTGGTTTCAGGCGCTGAGGCCGTAGTTGAGGCATGGCCCCCACGACCTGTCTTTTGAGCTGTGTGCAACGTTTCATGACTTTTTCTTCTGATGTCTATTTGGGGCGTGTGAGCAGTCGTTTCTGGGTGTTTTTCCGAGGGAATTACAATGGTGCAATATGTCCGCTCTAATTCGGCACGCTGGTGCGGGCCCCACAAGGGTCGTTTGAGCGTTGATGGCGATTTTCCATCTCTATCACCAGGTGACCATTTTGGACAAGTGAATAGTCCATCTTGAGTACTTTTTCGAGAGGATCAAAATGGTACGATCTGTTCGTTGTGTTTTAGGACCGGGATGTGGGTCCCACGTAGCACCGCTTGTGCGCGGTGCCCCAGAATGCATCTTTTTCTCCGGATATCCGTTCCAGTCAAGCGAGTAGTCCTTTTGACGTGTTTTTCTGAGGGGATCAAAATGGTGTGATGCGCTCGACTGTTTTCGGGGCTGAGGCTCAAGATCACGAGACGCCGTTTGGGTGTGAGGCGGTGTTGGTGACTTTTTCGTCGGATATCTATTTGAGGCGAGTAAGTAGTCGATCTCGCATGTTTTTCCGTGAGGATTGCAACGGTGTAATCTGTTCAGGCGGGAAGAGCCTCTTACGTGATCTTATTAAATGTGGAAATATGAATGGTGCCCCGTTGGTTGTTCTTCTACAGTTTTTATAGTGGACCTTTGGCGTTTTATTGCATGCACTCATGGGAGAGTGAGGTTGGTGATTAAAGATATGTTGTCACGAACCAAATCTGGTCACCACCGAAACCAGTGCCAAACCTGGCCCGTGACAAGTCCTGAAGGGCGTTCCCGATCCCCATGGGCTGGCACAAGTGCCCGGGTATCATAAAATGAGAATTGGGAACGATTTACCCGAGTTTATAAACATAAAACAACAAAAAAATCCAATAAAACGAATCTGGATTTTTCAAACCAAACAATATTTTACAAAAATTAGGAACTGAATTACATAGCTTAAAACAACTCAAAAAGACTATAGCAAAGATAAAAACCCAAAATGAAACAGCCCAAGAACCCTCATGGCATGGGGCACCGCCCTCAAGCCATCTCTACAAGACCTCACCACCAAGGACCTGCTAGAAACCCGAACCACTGGAACAAAACAAATTGTACCCAACCCGTGACAACAAAAATATCCAAGTCTACTTACACCCACATGTGTAAGTAGGGTGTGATCCAATTCCTAGTAGTACACCACCACTAAGAGATTCCATGCGATTAACATTCAAAGACGAAAAGCAAGCATGTTTTCAAAAACATGTAATTTCTAGTTACAATTTCTAAAAGATACAACTAAAAAAACAGTTTTCAAGTGGGCTAATTAAAAGAATAAAAAAATTTAAAATAAATACCAAGGCTATTGAATTTTTCATCCACTCATACCGTATTCCGACGGTAAGCACAAAATATCTAGTGAGCACATGCAATGGGAAATAACCCCTAGGCACTAGCTAGTTGTGGGTCCCAGGTACCTCGTATCTCGGTGAGAGTAACCATCACAAATATTTGTTCTCGTGCATGAGCCACTAGTAGGGAACATACCCATAACCTAGTGGTCCACAATCATCATCATCATAATTTAGTTAGAGTTGTAAGCGTCAATCTTTCTAAGTGAAACTGAGGCCAAACCCACGGATTCACTAGCATACTCGTACACGTCCACCCACCTAGATACCCAGGTTTTCCCTTTGTGCTCAAAAACGTTCAACAAGTCAATGAATAATCTATTCACAATAAAATATCTTGTTCATATCATAAATTAACCAAACATCCCACATGTATACAACACAAGTCACAAAATTTCAATTTTCATTCAAATTGATTTTGAAATCCGACTCACACAAAAATAGCCAACAACACTTTTCACATTTCTTTAACACTTCCAAAAAATCATTAAACAATTTTATAAAACCATTAAAATATATTAAAACTCTCATAAAAACCCTATCACTTGTCACATAACACCCTTTTTACCTTCAAAATCATTTTATCATCGAACTTACACGAAATAGCCGACAAACAAGTTTCGCTCTAACATCACAATTTAATAAAATATTTCAGAAATTTAAAAAACAATCTAAAAATGTTTTACATCTTAAAACATCACTTCGCCTTTCAAAACCCCATAATAGGTGAACACACATACCAGACAACACATATGCACCCTTTTCCCACTTTGTTTAACCAACTAAAACATTTACAATTTTCATAAAAAAAACCTAAGTGGTGTAAATAAGTATTGAACAAAAAACCCATATCAAAAAGCTATTTATAAGCCAAAAGCTCCCAATCCCCTACCAAAACAGAATTCGAATTCCAATAAACATGTAATAATCCACTTTCAAATTTTATATAATCACCTTGAACAATATCGCAAAAGATACCCATGAGAACAAACAAATCCATAAAACACTTTCAAAGAGTATAAAAGGGTTACACACATAAAACCCATGCAAAGACCCTCCTTTTTAGGACCACATGACACTATATCATTACCCAACCAAAATTGGAAGCCCCATTTGACAACTAATAAATCACTTCAACATTTTACAAAACTACCACAGGAGATAACACATGAAATACATTTGAAAAATACACACTTCAAGAAAAAATGTAACTTTAATACCAAATGCTTTACTATTGCTACCAAAAATGGTTTTTTCATAATGAACATCATATAAGGAACATGAAAAATTATTTAATAAAGCAAACTAACTCATCATTAAATGGTTACCCACAGAATCACCTACCGAATGTGTCGAAACACTCAAATATTGGGGCGAAACATCAACCGCACGACTGCCGCACCTCAAGGAAGTTACAAGATACCTAATACCTCTATATTTCACCCAAAATACAGTAAGTTAGAACCTAGGAAAGTACCCTAACTTATTGACTTTTTATAATTCAAAAATTATGGAAGAAACCCTACGAAATTTGAAAGAGGAAAGAAATGGACTCACTTACTTGAAGTATCCTGAATTAATCACTCCAAAAACAATAGATTCTGAAATTGAAAACAGCCAAAATTCAGGGGTTGTTTGAATAAGATTTGGGAGGTCATTTATGAACTATAATGGAGGGAAAAGAGTAATAACTGAGAGAGTTAAGATGGGATGAATTTACCTCTTAAATTCCGGCCGATCTGAGACACCCTATGAAGTTCCGCCTTAGGTTGCGATTTCAAGGAGCTATAAGGAGGAAGGAAAGGAAAAGGGAGCGCGCCTGGATTTCTTAGGGTCGAGAGGGAGTTGGAATCACCGAAAAATCCATTATATTTAATAATATATTAAAAAATTAAAGAAACATTTTAAAACTGGAATATGGGCTTTCGGGTTGGCCCAATTCTTAAATAAAAACCCAAATCCTCCATGATTATTGATTTATAAAGGCTCTAAATTTAAATCTTGGTGTTAATAGGTCAGAGGAGACCATTTAGGAATTGGAATGGGAGAAAAATATTAAAAAATGAAAAAATATAAATGAAACAAAATTTATTTTTAAATCTGGAATTGGGCTCACGGTTTGGCCCAATTCATGAAAACTCATCTATTCCTCCATAAAACCTTTGGAAACCCTCCAAAATAAGAATGAAAGGAAAATAAATGAAAATTAACTTCAAAATAAGTCATAAATGTGACAATTCTCCCCACCATGAAAACATTCCATCCTCGAAAATCTACCGAATGGCCAGATAAGAAAACCAAACCAAACCGATAAACCAAGATCTACTCCCTTTCCAGGTTTCTCCCCCAAAGGCCAAAACACCTCCAGTGATCAATTAAGGAAGGAATACTTCACAACAAAAACATACACCACTTTCCTGAAACAATCAAGAAAATACAGTCTTTATACCAAAGGAAAAATCCTCAAACACTATCCGAACAAGACTCAAGCAATTCACCCAAATGAACAATGACGTTGAACAAGGTTACACATACCTTTCTATAACTAAACCATTGAGAACTCTCCAATATCAATAGTTACCCAAGGAAAATTTAGGTAGATTGATAGATCCAAATGAGACAACCTACCACCAATCCAATACCATGTATAATTCAAAGTTATTGGTACGGGGGAACAAAAATAGGCTCCCCACCATAAGAACCAACCATCTTAATCGACCAGCATGGGATGGTACAAAAAGACCCCAAAATATAAAGAGTTGGGATGACCACATGGTTAGTCTGCACAGTTTGGGAAACAATGAACTAATAGTGGGGATTCTTATATCTATATGGTTTTTTAGGGCATGTTCAATACTAACCATGTGCAAACCGTGTGGTTAACCTGTCGAGCAAAACATCATACCTTTCTATAAAGACTCAATGGAAACCAAAGGGGGAGGGAATAACAATGGGCGATGACATGGGCACAAGGCCCTCCACCTATTTCCACCGAACATGAACCACAGAAGAAATATGATGACACCATAGGTTTAAAATCTTCTTATCTTTCATACTGAGGATAGGACATTGTACACGGGTTTAAACGACTCTGGGGTTTCCCATGACTACGCGCCAGCTTCTATCTGGGACCTATGGCTGGAGCTCAAAATATTGAAGCATCTTCAGCCTTGCAGTTAGGCTATGAAAACCCCTATATGGAACTTCTTCTTTTGATGTCACAAACAACTGCACCACATACCCCAATGGGTTCATCAAGACATAACACACTCCATAACTCACATTACCAAAACCAGACATTTCACATAAACTAGGGATCAGAAGATGCACACACATCGCACCTTGTTTCTTTGGGTGAGAAACAATAGAAGGGCAGGACACGTATAAACACCTTTCTCTAAGATAGAGGATTTGATGTTTTTCCCCCTGGATACATACTCCCAAAATAAAATAGAACCTCTAAGGATTGTGTGACCTTCAACTTTACACTCAAAAGAGAACACAATATCACAATGCATCATCGAACATGACCCTTGCGATTGATAGAAATAATACATGGAACATGACCATATTCCAAGTCCCTAAACAAAAGACAAGTCCAAAAAGTGGACACAATATCCTATCATGACAAAAATCTCAAAACTGGTGGTTTAATAATAACTCTTTCTTCCAAGAAACTATGACGAACCCAGAGGCCCTCTTGGACACCATCATGACACCCATTCACACTAAAAACCAATGAACACTTCCACCTTCGATGAATCATGAATCTTAAGAAACTAAGGTCTCTTTAAACCTTACAAAAGCACTATACCACTACAAGAGGATCCACAAATCAATGAAATGAATGGGTGCAGACTCAATCAACAATGATTGATAAAATATTCCTTATATTGATCAACTGGAAAATTTTCCAATGGAAAAACAATATGGGTTGCACTTCAGTTGTGCATTATCCCTTCATGGGGGCGTACCATATCCAATGAGAGAACCCAAGTACCCAACCAAGCTGGTCCATTGGCCAAAACATGCCACAAAATAGATCCAAACACATTATGGGAACCACCATAAAGGAATCCCAAAACATTTTTCAAAAGATAACAATAACCATCCCTACAACAAAAATTACCGACCAAACACAAACCCAAAACACATTTCAAACAGAAGGGGTTCTTGGACTCAAAACATCCCACAACATCAAAATTTTCAAAAACCCATAATAAAAACCATACCAAACTATTCATCAATACAACATTTTTTTCTTTAAAACCAATTATTTGAAAAAAACAGTTTAGCAGTAAGCGTATCCACCAATGGTACCCCATGGGCCTCACACATGCATGTTTTTGTGCCCCACCGAGAACCCTCCTCATATCCATCCCGACACTCATCCAGTCAGGCCATCAACCATACATCATCCCATATAACCCCATGTATGTGGTCACTCATAGAAATACCAAAGGTTAAAACCAATATTTTTTCCACTTTTCAAAACCAAAACAGTCAACCAACACAACCTTTTTCTCAAAACTGCTAACCATGAGATCCAAATCCCAATTCAAATATTACAAAAATTTTCATAAAGACACAATCATTTATAAAAGAACTCAATTTCATGTTATTCACATCAATTTCATAACATCTCATCCCAAAAAAACACCATATTATAGTTTAGAAAACTCTATTCGAAACACTTTTTCAAAACCAACTTCAGTATAGTTTCTACTTTAAAAAGAGGTGTAAACACACCATTTTCCATTTCAAAACAATTATGAATATATTCAGTTACACTGTTTCATAAGTCAGACCATTCCATATTTATTTTAAAATAATTTCACAAAAAAATTACACTTCTTAAAACCAATTCTCTTTAAAACCAATGTTCCATGATTTCAAAACTAAAGAACACAAGACAATGCGATAGGAAACTAGTTTCAGTGGGTGAATTAGACATATGGTTGTCAGCCATATTCTATTCACTTAACTATCACAAAGAGTGTTCTAGGGAATATCCCCAGCACCACATGGCTTTCCAGGCCTTGTGAGCTTACTGAGACCATTAACCCAACTCTCTTTTCATTTCCCCACACTACTGGAAAACAGAGTTTTCCCAACACTTATATCCCAACGGTTTACTAAACTATTGGGAATAGCCATCTATACCAATGGTTTATGATAACCGTTGGTATAGATGGTTTTTTGGAAGCTTTTACCAATGTTTCATCACAACCATTGGTATAGGGGTGTTTTTACCATTGGTTCAATGAGAACCGTTGGTAAAAGTGGGATTTCGGTGACCTTTTACCAACGGTTCTCTTGAACCGTTGTTATAGGTTTGGGATGGAGTTATATACCAATGGTTTTTAAAAACCGTTGGGATAACTTTCCCCCAAATTTGCAGTAGCCGATCCTCTCCCCCATTCGCGATCTATAGCCCTAAACAGGAGTGATTGGGTGATTTTGGAGGCGATTTTGGAGGTGCTTTGGGTTCTCTTCCTCCATCCCATCCAAGGATGAGGTATTTTCTTAGTTTTTAGTTTAGATTTTGATGTGGGATGAGACCAATTTCTATTCTCATATTCCAGCCGAATTTCTGTTCCAGCCCAATTTATGTTTCCATTCTTTATTTACATTCCATGCATATTCCAGCCCATATAGATTTCATTAGAAAGTTGTCTAATTTTTTGATGTTCCATTCATGTTTCATTACCAAGAAATTTTTATTATATGTTATAAAATTCAATCACATGTTTAGTTTTAACATTCATTGTTACTTTATTATCTTGTTTTAATAATTTATATTAATATTCTTTTCATATATTCCATCGTTCAGTGTTTTTACTTGTGCAATAGAATTCCAATCTCATTTTACTTCATAGTGATTATTTAGATTTCAAAGTGATTTATTTTTCATGTTAAATTTATCGAAAAGTTTTGGGGACTAATTAATGTTATTAGATTCCAATTTCCATGCTTCTATGATTGCTAAGAATTAAATGAAATATGATGGTTGTAATTAAATGAAAGTCAATGTTCAATTTTTATCATGCATGGGTGATTAATAAATTGGAATGTGATGAACCATATAATTGAACCATTGTTAATGCACATTATATACCAAAAGGTTATTGAATAAAAGTTATTCTTGTGAATTTCATTACGTCATAGATAAAAATGTTTGTGGTTATATGAGATATACCTCCGATGGTTCTTTGATCATTGTTTAAGTAGAATGAATGGTTTAGGTCTGGTATTAATAGTAGCTTCCAGTGAGACCACTTTAGTATAAGGGGAAACGAGATTATGATCTACAAGGGGGTGATTGAGTTGGTATAGGCCAAACATTGTTTGTTCCTTGTGTTCAAGAACCATAAATAGAGTGTTCCAATTAGGTGGTCATCAGTAAAGATGTAGGTAAGATTTCCAAGTCCTGTTTCATGAAGTTGAATATGTGGTGCTATAGTGGTTTTGGATTGTCTGAGGTACTCTTAGTGTATTATAAACCCTCATTTGTTCCATATTCATTTAAATTGATTTAATATCATTTTTTTCACACACACCATTATATCCTCTCAAACTATATTTAGAGTGTATTTTCATTCGTATGGTGTTAAATATTTTAGTAAATGTCCATAATAGCTTCTTTTATGTGTTGTAGGGGTTTAGACTAATGACAAGGCTGCATGATTATTATGGGGGTATTCTTTTCATATAAATATACCTATACACCCCGACCCCCTTGGACAACTTGACCACCCCCACGGACAGCCCGCCCACCTGGACACCCCGACCCCCCTAGACAGCCCCCCACCCCCTGGACATCTCCGACCCCCCGGACGGCCCCACCACCCCCTAGACACCCCGCACCCCCTACACATGCCACACCCCCCTTGGATAGTCCCGCCACTCCCATGATCCTCATCCTACTCCTCATCCTGATCTACTTGAAGAAGTTAAAGTATAAAACTCATATACTCCCAACAAGACCCTTAAGGATTACGTATTCCTTGATCCACTTCCAATATCATACTGGTCAATCCTTGAATATAGGTATTAGAAATTTTTTATCTTATTTTCTTATATACACTGTATTTTGTTTTATTTATTAATATTATTCTCATATAGAGTAATGTGTCAGTTATGCTTTTTTATAGAGTAAACAATTTTCATTTACGTAAATATTTTTTTGATGAAACTTTAATATTATTGAATTGCTTTGAAATGACTTATTGTGATTTTTTTATAGAATGAATAGAAGTTGGATGTACGAAACTGATCGGATTTCAACTGATTTTCAAAATAATTTGAAAAGATTTCTAGATTTTTCATTTGACAATGCTTCAGATAGTGGTCGCATACACTGCCCATGTTTTAATTGTGTTGGAAGACCTTGGTTGGGTAGTGAAGTAGTTAGCTATCATATAACCAAATATGGTTTCCAAACAAACTATTATGTGTGGTATCACAATGGAGAGAAAATGGAATCTCAAAATGTTGATGATCCAAATGATAGGACTGATTTGGAGAGTTTGATATGTGACCAGTTTCCATTTATTCGACATCATGAGAAGGAAAGGATTTCTAGACAACAAGATTTTGATACAAGAACACATGATGCGTCCAATGAAAATGATGATGTTGATAGGGTGAAAAAATCTAATGATGTTGCGATGACTCCAGTATATCGGCAGTGTGATAAAATGAAAAAGTTGGAATTTTTAATCCGATTGTTTCATTGGAAAACTATGTATGGGATTTCAAATACTGCAATTGATTACATTCTTACCTTCTTGAAGGACTTAATTCTAGATGATATAGATATTCCCTCTAACCACTATATGGCATGGAAGTTGGTTGATGAACTTGGATTCTCAAAAAAAAATTCATGCTTTCCCGAATGATTGCAGCTTATTTTGGGAGGAAACTACTGAAAGAAATGATTGAATAAAATGCGGAACCTCCCGATGGAAGCCAAAAGATGATGGAACACCATCTCGTGTGCCACAAAAAGTAATTTGGCACTTTCCATTGATCCCCAGATTATAGAACCTTTTCATGTCTGATGAAATATCTGTAAAAATGTGATGGCATGACACCGAGAGAAAAAAGAATAATGAAGAGTTGGTTCACCCTACAGATGGATTTGCATGGCAGAGATTTGATGCTCGATATCCTGAATTTGCAGCCGACCTGCGTAATGTGACACTGGGTCTTTCATGTGACGGTTTTAATCCATTGGGGAAGATGCTTACTTCACACAGCACATGGCTGGTTTTCATACACATTTATAACCTTCCCCCTTGGTTATGTATGAAAAATCCTTACACTTTCTTGAGTATACTGATATCTGGCCCTTCTGATCCCGGCAATGATATAGATGTATACATGAAACCTTTAATAAAAGAGTTGAAACTTCTTTGGGATGTCGGTGTGCCCACATACGATGCATGTTCGAAAGACATATTTCAGATGCGTGCTGCACTTATGTGGACTATCAATGATTTCCCTTCTTATGAAATGATGTCTGGATGGAGCATAAAAGGAAAATTGTCATGTCTTGTTTGTATGAAGAATACTCGATCGAGAATACTGAAATATTTTCGTAGTTTTAGTTTTATGGGACATCGACAATTCTTGCCAATGAACCATCCATATAGAAACAATCGTCGAAGATTTGACAATACCATGGAGAATGATGATCCACCTCAGCGTATGTCTGGAACTGATGTGCCTAATGAATTGAAAGATTTCAGTTATTCATTTGGGAGGAGTGTAATGAAATCTAGAAAGAGGAAAAATGTTTCCAATGATACCTATTACAATTGTAATAAGAAGAGTATATTCTTTGAGTTGTCATATTGGTCAACCAACTTGTTACGTCATTGCTTAGACGTAATGCACATTGAAAAGAATATATGTGAAATGTTTCTATCGATTCTTCAAAATTTAAAGGGGAAGACAAAAGATGATTTATGATCTCGGCGCAACTTGGTAGATTGGGGGATCAGAACAGAATTGCATCCTGTCTGTATCAGTGAAAATAAATGGCAAGTTCTATGTTCTTCTTATGTGATGACTCCTGCTAAAAAAATCAATTTCTGGAAGTGCTAGAGACTATTAAAGTTCCTGATGGCTATTCAAGCAATATATCAAAACGGGTCAACAGAAAAGAGTTGAAGTTGAAATCTTTGAAGACTCATGATTATCACGTCCTTTTGCATGAGTTGATTCCAATATCAATCTGTCATCTATTGTCCAATAATGTTAGAGTCTCAGTTATTCGGTTGTGCAATTTGTTTAGAGATCTTTGTGCTAAGAGGTTGTCCAAATCCCTCGTGCAAAAACTGTTGGCAGAGACACCATTAATTTTGTGTAAGTTATAGAAAATATTCCCTCCATCATTTTTTACATGCATGTTGCATCTGACTGTCCATATTCTGACCGAAATACTTCTTGGAGGACCCGTTGCTTTCTGTTGGATGTATCCAACTGAAAGAAACATCTGAACATTGAAATCATATGTTCGGAATAGGAATTATCCCAAAGTTTCTATTGTGAACGGTTACTTGGCTCAAGAATGTATGGATTTATGCTCAATGTATTTGTCTGATCATACTATGAGAATAAACAGACCAATGAGAAATGAAGAAGAACAATATGAGAAAATTGAACCCAGTTTTCCATCACTTCCTCAGACAGGAGGAATTCCGGGATCATATACATTGACAACATTAAGCCTTGAAGAGCGAGAGATGGAACATTGCACAGTGTTGTTCAATTGTGATTTGTTTGATGAGTATATCAAGTAAGTTAATTGTACATGTATCTCTTATCTTATCTCTTGTAATTTTAAATATTTTTTAAACTATTATTATTTTTATCTTCAGGGAAGATAAAGAATTGATCTATAGAAAGCATCGTTCTTTATCTTTGATAAAGAAGGAGACTTTTCATAGAAAAGGGTTTTTTGCTTGGTTGAAATTGAAGGTAAAAATATTTCTGTAACAACTAAATAAAAATAATATTTAATTAAGTTTACTATTTGTTTATATTTTAGGTATTGAGTTTTCCTACAGACTCTGTTTCTGAGGAAATAAGAGCTTTGGATTTTGGTCCTAATACCATGGTTCGTGCTTGTAAATCACTTGTGATCAATGGATACAAATTTATTATCACTGAACAATCAAGAAACATGAGAACATAGCATAATGGTGTTATGCTAACTGCCACAACAGACTGTTATTCCAGTTCATCGGACACTAGACCTCGTTCTGAAAATGTTTCTTATTATGGTGTTGTGGAGAAAATAATAATTTTGGATTATTACTTACATGGTCGAGTCACGATGATGAAATGTAAATGGTTTGATTCAATGACAAGGCAAGGCACCTTTATTGATGATTGTGGATTTTGAGTTATTGAAATGACTCGCACTCTTGCCACCGATGAACCATATGTATTGGCATCAATGGTGAAACAAGTTTTTTATGTCAAAGATCATCGTCATCCTAAATACGGTGTAATTATTGAAGTAAATCCCAGACATGTTTTTGATGATGGTGATGATGAAGTTGACACTATCCCTACTGCAATTGGAAGCAATCTGTTTATTACTTATGATGACCCCAATAGCTCAATTATCAGAGTTGATTGTGAACCCGAAGTTGTGGTGGGAAATATATAGAATCCTACGATCATGTTCTCACCTACATGTTTCACCTACATCATTCAGAGTGTGTATCCTAGTACTTACCTTCATAACACCATAAATCTTCTATTTCATTATATTCTTTTTATCATAATGGTTTTTCTATATTTTTTTGGGTTGCACATTAGTTATCTATTTCTAATTACTTCCATATTTGTTTTCATTGCAGGAAATGAAACCCATTGAAGAGAGGCGGCGGAAAAAGATGACAGATAATAATCGTCGCATGGTACAGATGGGTGTTCATCCACTCATCCCTGTTGTGAGTATTTTATTTAAAATATAAATATTTCAATAACTTATAATATCATGTGTTTACTTTTCTGTCAAACTTTTTTTCAGGATCCACCCCCTAGACGATAGATATCTAACAAGGATCCTGATATTTCTCCCAGTAGAATGGTTGGTGGTTGGAGGGGGGGTGGTGTCAGAGATGGACGATCATCTAGTGGTCCTGGTACTGAGACAGGTGGTACGAGGGCTCATGGGGTGAGAGTTAGATGACCCACTACCATAGACGTATCTTCTACGCCCTATTTTGATCCTGGCGTGTCTTCAGGGACATATGAGATATTTAAACATCCGATGTTTACACTACCAGCTGGCCAGACGTCTATTCCATTATCTTTTTCTTCTGGTTCATTATCTCCGGTCTATTATATTCCACCTTCTTCGACTCCTGCTACGACACAATATGTGGCTGAGGAGAATACACTGAGGGACACTCCACCTGTACAAGATATTACTTCATCTTCTGCACCAATTGATCTGACTACCACATGTATATTTATATAACTCTATCAAATTTTTATACCAAAATTTATTTTTATTATAACTTGTATTGATATTATTTTTCTTTAATAACAGATTCATCTACAGATAGGAGGCGAGAGAGGGGGCGTCCTCGCTTGCGTGCGGTATGGAACCGCCACACATAGTTGATGGTTGAATACAATGTTGATAGACAAATGATTGAGAAATCTGGGCAGCAATGTCGGGGTTTTTTGGCGACGCTAGCCAAATACTCTGATATCATTCCGGTCATCCCTCTCTCTTGGAGACATCTGCCACCCAAATTCAAGGATAACACATGGGCACAAATATGGGTAAAAAATCTATTGGATTTAATGTAGTATATTTTTGTATTTAAATGAACTAATCAATTTGGTTTCAGCTTCGGTTTAACTTCCCTGATGGAGAAGGTGCACGACCAGCGCGTTTAAAAGAGCTAGGAGAGATTTGGAGAGCTTATAAGCATGATCTATATGTTGGATGGTGTGATAGAGTGGGCACGAAGTTAGAGACATTACCTATCGTGGATGACTGCTCGATAGAGCAATATCGCCAAATTATTACCCATTGGGCGACTGCGAAATTTAAGGTATTAATCTCATTTGAGTTATTTAAATGAGAGTTTTCATATTTTGAATTAATATATTCTTATTAATTATTAATCATTATTTAGGAATCTTCTGAAAAAACAAAAAAACATTGATTCAAATAAATACCTCCACACTTTGGGGCGCACAACTATGGAAGATCATGAGAGGCAGCAGGTACGATATAGTTGTTTATAATTTTTCTTTAGGACTTTCCCTTTTTAGTGGATCCTACATAAATTATGTGATTTATTGAATAATGAATATATGATTATACTTTCACTTTATATTGTTTCAATGTCATTACAGAAGCAAAAAATGAATATTGAAGGACGTATCCCACGAGCAAAATTGTTTTGCTCGAGTAGAAGAAAAAATGATGGAACTGTGGTAAATGAACCGACCCAAGAGAATATTGTAAGTTTCAATTTGTTTATTTCAAAGTTTAATATCTAATTTGAAATTTAATAATCTATTAATATTTTTTATAGGATTCTTTAGAGGCTCTTGATGCCTAGGAGCCTGACAATTTTGGTCCACACGATCATTTATATCAGGTTTTGGGTGATAAGCACTCTGGTCAAGTACGCTGCCGACCTGGTAATAATATATTCCTGATGAGGTATTGGTCATCTCAAGGTATCCATTCTAGTACCACCGAGTGAGAACAGGTCAAGGAGCATGAAAGACATTCTGATAAAAGGGTCACAGAGTTGGAAGTACAAGTTCAAACAAGAGACAGAGAATTTATGAAACTGATGAAAGCATTATCTTCATCACATCCACCAGAGGCTAGTGCGGCTTGTCAGACATTTATGTCGTCGATGGGTGAATCATCCAATGCACCGGGAGGCATCTCTAGTGGCGATCGAGATGATGATGTTCCTGGTGATGACGAGGATGCTGAAGAGGAAGAGGGAGAGGATGAGGATGTGGACGAGGGCGAGGATGGGGCCGAGGGTGAGGATGGGGATGAGGGTGAGGATGATGCCGAGGACAAGGATGAGGCTGACGATGAGCATGGGGATGATGACAAGGACGATGACGAGGACAGAGATGGCGGCGAGGATGAGGCTGATGATGATAGTGGTGATGGTGATGGTGATCAGAGGAAGATTGATCCATTACATTTTTAAATTCTATATAAATCTTTATTTTTGAACATGGTTTTCCACTTTGGGGTTTTCCTCTTCTTCATAGGGACGTTGCATTCAAATTCTGTTTTTTTCACTTGATTCTTATTGTATGATTAGTCTAATACCTAGACCTTTTGTATTCCATAGTACTATGATACTCATTTATCTATTTTTTTACTTAGATTTCTTAGTTAGCCATGTATTTCATGTTTATGCATGTGGAAAATGATATGGAAAATGTGCTTTGAAGTAGTGGCCGGCACCACTCAAAGTGTCTAACTTTTATTTGAAATGGACATGATTTTAAGTGAAAACAACAACCGGCATACGGAAAACAAACCAAACGCATTTGGGTTTTGTTTATACTATAGTACAACGATCCATGGGTCATATGTGACGTGTACGAGTCAACCCCGCCTCAATCCGAGGGCCAGTGTGGCCAGTACCACTCAAAGTGTCTTTCTTTTGTTTAAAATAGATGCGCTTTTAAGTAAAAAAACCACATATGGAAAACTGACCAAACACACACAGATACCATTGATACTTTAGGACATGTATCCATGAGTCATTTGTGATGTGTACGAGTCAACCCCGCCTCAATCCGAGGCGCGGTGTGGCCGGCACCACTCGAAGTGTCTAACTTTTCTTTGAAATGGTCAACAGTTTAAGTTAAAACAACAACTAACATACGGAAAACCGACCAAACGCATTTGGATTCTGTTGAAACTGTAGGAAAACGATCCATGGGTCATATGTGACGTGTACGAGTCAACCCCGCCTCAATCCGAGGGCCGGTGTGGCCTGTAGCACTCAAAGTGTCTTTCTTTTGTTTAAAATGGATGCGCTTTTAAGTAAAAAAACCCCATACAGAAAATGGACCAAACGCATTCGGATACTGTTGATACTTTAGGAAATGTATCCATGGGTCATATGTGATGTGTACGAGTCAACCCCACCTCAATCCTAGGCACGGTGTGGCCGGCACCACTCAAAGTGTCTAACTTTTATTTGAAATGGACTAGATTTTAAGTGAAAACAACAAATGGCATACGGAAAATAGACCAAACGCATTAGGATTCTATTTAAACTATAGGAAAACGATACATGGGTCATATGTGACGTGTACGAGTCAACCCCGCCTCAATCCGAGGGCCGGTGTGTCCGGTACCACTCAAAGTGTCTTTCTTTTGATTAAAATGGAGGCACTTTTAAGTAAAAAAAACCACATACGGAAAATAGACCAAACGCATTCAGATACTGTTGATATTTTAGGACATGTATCCATGGGTCATATGTGACGTGTAAAAGTCAACCTCGCCTCAATCCGAGGTGTGGTGTGGCTGACACCACTCAAAGTGTTTAACTTTTATTTGAAATGGACAAGATTTTAAGTGAAAACAACAACTGGCATACGGAAAACAAACCAAACGCATTCGGATTCTATTTAAACTATAGGAAAACGATCCATGGGTCATATGTGACGTGTACGAGTCAACCTCGCCTCAATCCGAGGGCTGGTGTGGCCAGTACCACTCAAAGTGTCTTTCTTTTATTTAAAATGGATGCGCTTTTAAGTAAAAAAAACCACATACGGAAAACTGACCAAACGCACTCAGAAACTATTGATACTTTAGTACATGTATCCATGGGTCATTTGTGATGTGTATGAGTCAACCCCACCTCAACCCGAGTCACGGTGTGGCTGGCACCACTCAAAGTGTCTAACTTTTCTTTGAAATGGACAACAGTTTAAGTTAAAACAACAACTGACATACGGAAAACCGACCAAACGCATTCGGATTCTGTTGAAACTATAGGACAACGATGAATGGGTCATATGTGACGTGTACGAGTCAACCCCACCTCAATCCGAGGGATGGTGTGTCCGGTACCACTCAAAGTGTCTTTCTTTTGTTTAAAATGGATGCTCTTTTAAGTAAAAAACCACATATGGAAAACTGACCATACGCACTCAGATACTGTTGATAATTTAGGACATGTATCCATGTGTCATTTGTGACGTTTACGAGTCAATCCCGCCTCAATCCGAGGCATGGTGTGGCCGAAACCTCTCAAAGTGTGTAACTTTTCTTTGAAATGGACAACAATTTAAGTTAAAATAACAACTGACATACGGAAATCTGACCAAACGCATTCGGATTCTATTGAAACTGTATGAAAACGATCCATGGGTCATATGTGATGTGTAAGAGTCAACTATGCCTCAATCTGAGGCGCAGTGTGTCCAGTACCACTCAAAGTGTCTAACTTTTCTTTGAAATGGACAACAGTTTAAGTTAAAACAACAACTGACATAGGGGAAACCAAACAAACACATTCAAATTCTGTTGAAACTGTAGGAAAATGATCCATGGGTCATATGTGATGTGTACAAGTCAACCCCGCCTCAATATGAGGGCCTGTGTGGCCGGTACCACTCAAAGTGTCTTTCTTTTGTTTAAAATGGATGCGCTTTTAAGTAAAAAAACGACATATAGAAAATCGACCAAACACTTTTGGATTCTATTGAAACTTTAGAAAAATTATTTATGGGTCATTTTTGACGTTTATGAGTTAACCCCACCTCAATCCGAGGCGCGGTGTGGCCGAAACCACTCAAAGTGTCTAACTTTTATATGAAATGGACAGGATTTTAAGTGAAAACAACAACTAGCATACGGAAAACTGACCAAACGCATTTGGATTCTGTTGAAACATTACGAAAACGATCCACGGGTCATATGTGACGTGTAAAAGTCAACCCCACCGAAATTCGAGGGCCGGTGTGGCTGGGACCACTCAAAGTTTGTCACTTTTCTTTGAAATGCACAACGTTTTAAGTTAAAACAACTGGAATACGGAAAATGGACCAAAGGTATTCAGATACTATTGATACTTTAGGACATGTATCCATGGGTCATATGTGACGTGTTCTAGTTAACCCCGCCTCAATCTGAGGGTCATTGTGTCCGGGACCACTCAAAGTGTCTTTCATTTGTTTAAAATGGATGTTCTTTTAAGTAAAAAAACCACATACGGAAAACTGACCAAACGCAGTCAGATACTGGTGATACTTTAGTACATGTATCCATTGGTCATTTGTGACGTGTACGAGTCAACCCCACCTCAATCCGAGGTGCGGTGTGGCCGAATCCACTCAAAGTGTCTAACTTTTATTTGAAATGAACATGATTTTAAGTGAAAACAACAATTGGCATACGGAAAACCGACCCAACGCATTCAGATTCTGTTGAAACATTAGGAAAACTATCCATGGGTCATATGTGACGTGTAAGATTCAACCTTGCCTCAATCCGAGGGCCGGTGTGGCTGGGACCACTCAAAGTGTCTTTCTTTTGTTTAAAATTGATGCGCTTTTAAGTAAAAAACGACATACGAAAAACCAACCAAACACTTTCATATTCTATTGAAACTTTAGGAAAATGATCCATGGGTCATTTGTGACGTGTACGAGTAAACCCTGGCTCAATCCGAGGTGTGGTGTGGCCGGTACCACTCAAAGTGTGTCACTTTTCTTTGAAATGGACAACAGTTTAAGTTAAAACAACAACTGACATATGGAAAATAGACCAAAGGAATTTGGATACTGTTGATACTTTAGGAAATGTATCCATGGGTCATTTGTGACGTGTAAGAGTCAACTCCGCCTCAATCCGAGGATTGGTATGGATGACACCACTCAAAGTCTATCTTTTTTTTCAAAAGGAAATCATTTTAAGTGAATACAACTGAAATTTACACTCATCAACGATAGTCGCAAACTCTTTTTCATGAGTTGGGTAGTTTCACTCATGGGGTCATAAGTAAAGAGACTCCTAAGAAAATATCTTTTCACCATATATTATAAACAATACAAGTTCAATGCAAAATTCATCAAAAATCATTACATACCCAAACCGAGTATCACAAAAAAATGGGATTTGAGTCAATTTGAATGTATTATTCAACTCTAATAGATATTTATCAAACTATTCTGCCTATTATAATTTGATGGGTGAGGTGAATTACCACTGGATGATTGTTGTCATATGTGTTTTTTTGGGCTATTTTTGGTGTTTTTTATACTGTTTGAAGTCTTTATGTGGCTTTTGTGATATTTTTTATGCAGGTGTATAGTGGAGGGTATACTGGAGGGCTGTTGTGCACTGTTTTTTTATGCAGGTGTATAGTAGGGCTTCTGGAGGGCTTCTGGGGGCTGCTGTGCACCAGCTTTGGGAAAATCTTTACCAACAGTTCTGAACCGTTGGTAAAGCTTTTTCCAGTTCTGGAAAAACTTATACCAATGGTTCTGAACCATTGGTAAAGCTTTTTCCAGAATTCTGGAAAAACATATACCAACGGTTCTGAACCGTTGGTAACGCTTTCTCCATAATTCTAGAAAAAATTATACCAACGGTTTTGAACCTTTGGTAAAGATTTTTCCAGAATTCTGGAAAAACATATACCAATGGTTCTGAACCGTTGGTAAATCTTTTTCCAGAATTCATGAAAAACTTATACCAACGGTTCTGAACCATTGGTAAAGAGTTTCCCAGAATTCTCAAACACCTATACCAACGGTTTAAATGAAACCATTGGTATAGGGCTTTCCTCACGGATAACTGGCCAACCGTTTAGAAACCCATTGGTATACCCTATACCAATAGTTTTCCAGCCTATACTAATGGTTATAAACCGTTGGTATAGCCTACTTTTCCAGTAGTTCCAAATCATCATTAAACCAGGAAAACCAAAGGACTCCGAAAGGTTCCGAATCCCCCTAGAGACTTTAATCTCATCATAAGGTAGGGTGATCAGCCACACTACTCATAGCCAAAATTCCAAGTCCCAAAAATCGTTACTCTAGACTATCTCGACTGTTCCCCAAATAACATGACCCAAAGAGAGAAAACCTCCTTTGATACCATTTTGTCACGAACCAAATCCGATCACCACCGAAACCATTGCCAAACGTAGCCTGTGAAAAGGCCCTAAGGGCATTCCCAATCCCCATGGGCTGGAATAAGTGCCCGGGTATCATTAAATGATAATTGGGAATGATTTACCCGAGTTTATAAACTTAAAACAACAAAAGAATCCAATAAAACGAATCTGGATTTTTGACACCAAACAATATTTTACAAAAATTCAGAACTTAATTACATAGAATAAAACAACTCAAAAAGACTATAAAAAAGGTACAAAACCAAAATGAAATAGACCAAGAACCCTCATGGTTTGGGGCACTGCCCTCATGCCATCTCCACAGGACTTCACCACCAAGGACCTGCTAGAAACCCGAACCACTAGAACAAAACAAATTGTACCCAACCTGCGACAAAAAAAAATCCAAGTCTAATTACACCCAAATGTGTATGTAGGGTGTGAGACAATTCCTAGTAGGATACCACAAAAAAGATATTCCATGCGATAAACATTCAAAGACGAAAAGCATGCAAGTTTTCAAAAACAAGTAATTTCAAGTTACAATTTCCAAAATATGCAACTAAAAAAATCATTTTTCAAGTGGGCTAATTTAATGAATAAAAACTATTAAAATAAATACCAAGGCTACTGAATTTTCCATCCACTCATACCATATGTCGTCGGTAAGCACAAAATATCTAGTGAGCACATACAATGGGAAATAACCCCTAGGCACTAACTAGTTGTGGGTCCCAAGTACCTCGTATCTCTGTGAGAGTAACCACCACAAATATTTGTTCTCGTGCATGAGCCACTAGTAGGGAACATACCCACAACCTAGTGGTCCCCAATCGTCATCATCATAATTTAGTTAGAGTTGTAAGCGTCAATCTTGATAAGTGAAACTGAGGCCAAACCCCACGGATTCACTAGCATACTAGTACATGTCCACCCACCTAGATACCCAGGTTTTCCATTTGTGCTCAAAAAAGTTCAAAAAGTCAATGAATATACTATTCACAATAAAATATCATGTCCATATCATAAATTCACCAATCATCCATCATGTATACAACACAAGTAACAAAAGTCCAATTTTCATTCAAATTTATTTTGAAATCCGACTCACACCAAAATAGCCCACAACACTTTTCACATTTTTTTAACACTTCCACAAATTCATTAAACAATTTCATAAAAACATTAAAATATATTACAACTCTCATAACAGCCCACTAACTTGTTACATATCATCCTTTTTACCTTCAAAATCATTTTATCATCAAACTTACATGAAACAGCCGATAAACAAGTTTCGCTCTAACATCACAATTTAATAAAACATTTCAGAAATTTACAAAAAATTATAAAATTGTTTTACATATTAAAACATCAGTTCAAATTTTAAAACCCCATAATAGGTGAACACACATACCAAAAAATAAATATTCACCCTTTTCCAACTTTTTTTGACCGACTAAAACATTTACAATTTTCATAAAAAGAACCCAATTGGTGTAAATATGTCTTACACACAAAACCCCTTTCAAAAACCTATTTTTATGCCAAAAGAACCCCAATCCCATACCAAAATAGAATTGTCATCCCAATAAACATGTAATAATCCACTTTCAAATTTTATATAATCACCTTGAACAATATCGCAAAAGATACCCATGAGAACACACAAATCTATAAAACACTTTCAAGTAGTATAAAAAGGTTACACACATAAAACTCATTAAAACACTCTCCTTTTTAGGCCCAAATGACAATATATCATTACTAAAACAAAATTAGCAGCCCCATTCAAGAACTAATAATTCACTTCCACATTTTACAAAACTACCACAAGAGATAACACATGAAATACATTTGAAAAATATACACTTCAAACAAAAATGGAACTTTAATACCAAATGCTTTACTATTGCTACCAAAAATGGTTTTTTCAAAATTAAAAACATATAAGGAACATGAAAAATTATTTAATCAAGCAAACTAACTCATCATTAAATGGTTACCCACAGAATCACCTACCGAATTTGTCGAAACACTCAAATATTGGGGTGAAACATCAACCGCACGACCGCCGCACCTCAAAGAAGTTAAAAGAAACCTAAAACATCAATACTTCACCCAAAAGATAGTAAGATAGAACCTAGGTACGAAACCTAACTTCAGGACTTTTTATAATTCAAAAATTATAGAAGAAACCCTAAGCAATTTGAAAGAGGAAAGAAATGGACGAACTTACTTGAAGTATCCTGAATTAATCACTCCAAAAACAATAGTTTCTAAATTTTAAAGCAGCCAAAATTTAGGGGTTGTTCTAAAAATATTTAGGAGGTCATTTAGGAACTTGAATGGAGGGAAAAGAGTAATAATTGAGAGTGTTAAGAAAGGGTGAAGTTACCTCTTCAATTCTGGCCGATTTGAGACACCCTATGAAGTTCAGCCCTAAGTCGTGATATCAAAGAGCTCCAAATAGGGGAGAAAGGAAATGGGAGTGCGCATGGATGTCTTAGGGTCGAGAGGGAGGTGAAATCACCAAAAAATCCATTATATTTAATAAAATATTAAAACATTAAAGAAAAATTTTAAAACTAAAATATGGGTTTTTGGGGTTTCCCAATTCTTAATTAAAAATACAAATCCTCCATGATTATGGATTTATAAAGGCTCTGAATTTAAATTTTGGTGTTAATAGGTCAGAGGAGACCATTTAGGAATTGGAATTGGGAAAAAATATTAAAAAATGAAAAAGTTATAAATGAAACCAAATTTATTTTTAAATCTCGAATTGGGCTCACGGTTTGGCCTAATTCATGAAAACTCATCTATTCCTCCATCAAACATTTGGAAACCCTCAAAAAAAAAGATTGAAAGGAAAATAAATGAAATTTTACTTCAAAATAAGTCATGTATATGACAGATGTGGTTGAATGTGCCTCAACCGTTGAGGTGGCAGGTTGGAGTTGTTACGTTACGCCTTCGCGTTGACGTTGGGTGTTGTGCACACGTTAGACTTTGGGCTGGAACGCGGTATACTCTCCGAGTATATGGAAACACTTGGAGGTACATGTGGATGTTGGAACCTGAGAATGATTGTGCACTTGGTTGGGGTTGACTTGGGACCACACGTCATGTGGGTCCCATGTGCGTGTCGTGCTCTGCTTTACGTACTTTTGACCTCTCATGACGTAGAGGGTCTCTTTGTTCTCATTTATTGACCAGCAGGGTTGAGTTTTCCCCTGGTCCTCTTCTCGATGGTTTTTGACCAACAGGGTTGAGTGGTTTCCCCTTGGTTCTATTTTCGATGGTTTTGGCCGGCAGAGATGGTTTGGTTCCTATGTTTCTTCAGTTGTAAGTGGGTTCTGTGTCGTGCCCCTTTCATCGGACTACGACACTGTTTGAGACTACGTGTTCTTGTACAACATTGGTGTTTTCCCACTTTCTAGGATGAGTTTTCTCAGTCCGCTTCAATAGTGACTCAGTGGATTGGAGTGTCATCATATTGAGAGGCCTGGGGAGTTTCTCCCATTGCTTTGTGTTCCCTGGTAGAGTTCTTGTGGATTCAGTGTGACCAACACTTTACACGGGCACCGATCATCTATCCAGGAGGTTGTTTCTAGCAGGGATAAGATTGATTCAAGCAGGGCTGAGGTTGTTTCCAGCAGGGCTGAGGTAATTTCCAGTAGGGATGAGGTTGTTTTTGGCAGGGTTGAGGTTGTTTCCCACAAGGATGAGGTTGGTTCCAGCAGGGATGAGGTTGTTTCGAGCAGGGCTCCCTAGTAGTTCCATCCAGCAGGGATGGCTAGAGCAGTTCCGGGTTTACCTCCAGCTGGGCTGGGCAGTGGTCCCCGATGCCAGGCTTACCTCTAGCGGGGCTGGGTAGTGGTCCCTGATGCCGCGTTTTCCTCCAGTTGGGCTGGGCAGTGGTCCTTGATGTCGGGCTTACCTCTAGTGTGGCTGGGTAGTGGTCCCCGATGTTGGGATTACCTCCAGCTGAGATGGGCAGTGGTCCCCGATGCCAGGCTTACCTCCAGCTGGGCTGGGCAGTGGTCATCGATGTCGGGTTACCTCCAACTGGGCTGGGCAGTGGTCCCGTCGCCGACTTTAGTCGGGTCACCCTCCAGTGGATTACCCTTTTACGGGACTAGGCAGTGTGGCACCCGTAGACTCTTTCTAGGTCTCCCTATAGTGGGACCCGTCGACTTCCAAGGACCCTCCAGCTGGGCTGGGCAGGGGGTTTCCTTTCGACTTTGAGGATACCTCTCGACTGCGGGGCAGTGATGAGTTGTGGTTTGATGTTCCCCCAGAACTCTCAAGTACGAGGATCTTTTCCCCCACCGAGACGCGTCCTTGTGACGCAACCTAAAACCATGCGGGCGAGTCAGTGCCGCCCAAAGCGGATAGTGTCGAGGTACGGTGGTTTGAGCCCTTGACTTGTATTTTGGGGCAGACGTGCAGGATGCTGGGCATCAATGGTGTTATCTTATGGGACAGTTGGTGACTCACTTTTCTTGGGCTGAGCTACGGGATGGAGATCCCCTTACAATCTTGTTTGGGCTTTTTTTTTAGAATACGAATATGTATATAACTTGTTCCGTACCCACTTCTTGGGCTTGGTTACTCTCCCTCCAGGAGAGGCAAAGACACGCGGGGTATTCCATGTGCTTTCTGTGTCTAGCTTCTCATGGCTGGATGACTCTACTATCCTGCTATAGGTAGTGAATAATCGACTAGAGGTTCATCTTCTCACCGTTTCTAGCTCCTTGTGCCTAGACGAGTCTATCTCCTTTCTCTTGTTGGGTTAAGCTGGACTCTCTAATCTTACTCTTTACTGCACTCTCGTTTTTACTCCTTAACCTTTCCTGTTCGCTTTACTACTCACCCTTCGGTACCTACTTTGTTTCTCCCTCGATCCTTCAGGGTATCCTACTGAGTATTTTTATACTCACCCCTGCTTTGGCTTTTCCCGCACTTGATGTGCCCTTGAATATGACGGACAGGTTGGTCGTGACTTCAGTGGATCTTAGGAGTTTAAGAGTGTGGACTACGTGTGGTTGTCGAAGTCGGGTTCCAGGTGGGGGACCCTTCCAGCTGTTTTCCTTTTTTGTTTACCTGTTGCCGGGTTGTGGCACTTTTTGGTTGAGCGCATGTTTTTACCCTTTTCTTTTCAGTTTACCTTCAACTTTCTTTTTACTTTTGGAGGTCGATGCACATTGTGGTTTATTTAAAGTAGTTTCCCTTTGATTTTCTTTTTACTCTTCCCTTTTTCATTGAGTGTGATGCGTGTGTGTGTGTGTACAGTTACTTAGGCAAAGGCCTCCCTGCGTTTTTGTGCCTTCTCCAGCCCCTGGCCTATGGAGGCGGGCTTGGGGTAGTTGCAGCTCGAGGTCGGGTAGGGTCGGGTCGTGACGACACCATTGAAAGAAGAATCATATAATATGAATAAATATTTACAAAAAAAGTACTATGATTTGTAAGTCATTCTTATAAGGTTGATTCCTTTGAAACAAAAATAGTTTAAATTTAAATATTTTACAGAATTATTTAGAATAATTCATTCAAAGAAGTTACAAAAAGATATATACAAGAATAATCTATAATAGAAGATCTAAGGATAAGAAAAAATCTTCAAAAAACATTGATTTTTAGGATTCCCAATTGGATGTAAAATAAATATAGATCAAAAAACATTGCTCTTAAATTCAAAACTAAGATAAGATGTATGAAGAGGAATTTGAAATAATGAAGAAGATTTGTAAGTAGAAGTTTCTTATTATTGATTATTAGGAAAAAACAATAAATATGATATGAGTAAAATTGGAAATCGGGCGTATTAATCTTGTTAAAACTTATATGGATTCATTAAAAAATTTAAAAAAGTTTATGTAAATAAAAAATTCTCATTGGATGATTTTAATGAATAAATACCTCTAATGTGTGAGAATAAGATCATATATTTATTCAATTATCTATATGTAGTAGATGTGAAGAAAGAGGGATAATATATAAAATCTCATAATAATGTTTCTAAATTAGTTTTTATGAATTATATAGGTTATAAAACAAATTATATACAAGTATAAATTAAGAAAATCGATAATAATCCTTCCAAAATGACTATGGTGGATATGAAAAAAAGTGTGAATGTTTGTTCCCCATGAAGAACCTAAAACATAATGAAGAAGACCCAAAAATATCATATATAAGATACAAAAAGATCATGTTTTGTGAGTCATTGTTGATGTTGTAATATATTCATTAATGGTGCATTATATTATTGGTAAAATCATTTAAATAATATAGAAAAATGGAGTCCCACATGATGGGGGGAGAAGAATAAGAAATGTCCACATGGTAATAAAAATATGTATACTTAAAAAAGATCTGGAAATATTGAAAATATCAATTATATATGAAATATTAGCGGTCACAACATTAGTACATGATCATTGAGGAAAACATCTAATTATATTAAGAAAAATAAGACTACAAAAATTGGTTAAAAAGAAAAATAAAACTTGGTATGTTATAAAAAGAATGTTGTGAATAAAAATTCTTCCATGAACATTTCAAAAAGTAAAATGAGATGAACACAGATTCAAAATATAATAATTTGATGTAAAGTTATTCATATAAATGAACTAATAAAAGTTCTTTTAATTAGAAGAATTTATTTGGACAACCTGAACTTCCTTCCCATAGTCCTAATGATATGATATATTTCTAGCCAAAATATTTTTAGAGACTGATAAATATATAATAAGTGAGAGAATATACTAGATCAAGAGGAAAATAAAATATTTGATAAGATTAATTTTAATTATACTAGAGGGTTTCAATGAAATAGAACTATAGTGTAAAATATGTTAAGATTTAAAGACACAAGAATATTGGAGATAGTGTGAATGGTTCTTCAACCATTCTATAATAATAGTAATTCATCCTTAAAACAAGTAAGAATGGATCATCTATAAAGGGTGTGGGCGGTCACGAGTAGTTTGGGCGGGGATCGGTGCGGCGATGCGGCTGCACAGCGGTGCGGCGGGCTGATGGCGGTGTGGCGGTGCCGCGTTGGGTGGTGACAGGCGGTAATCGGCGGCAGGGGCACCTGGCTGTGGCGAGTGTGTGGCAAGTAATCCCGCTCAAGTGTTTGAGCGGATGCGGAGGTGCATCGCGGTGGGTGGATCCACCAGTGAGGATTGGCGATGGCGATGATTCTGTCAGACAGCGGCGGATGGCGTCACGGCGGTCCCGATGACATTGGTGGTTCTGCGGTGTTGGACCTGGTCTGTTGGGCCTTCGGGTTGTGTTTCCTCTTTTCTGGTGATGTTTTTCACTTGTAATGGGTTTTCCCATTGGGATATGCTTTGGGTGCATGTCTCTAAATGAGATTTGTCCCACTGGGCCTACGGGCTTGTAATGGGTTTTACCTTACCCAACCCAAAAGGAATTTCTGTCTTTTTTCTTTTTCTTTAATAAAGGGGCTTGACCCCAAACCTTTCTCTATAAAGGTTGTTAAGAAGAAAATTTATCTACCAAAATTACAAGATAATAATAAATGATCTAGGATGAACAATAAAAAAATAGAACTAAACATAAAATTTAAAATCATAAAAATTGGAGGAGATAGAGTAACTTGGATGAAAAAACTTTATCAAACTTTTTCACATTAAGAAGAAAGGGATAACCACATTTTTCCAATAATTTTTTTGTTTTATTTTTTTTCCTTTGAAACATGTAATTGAATGTGATGCATAGTCTCAAGGGTAAATCCAGAGATAATTATATTTTTTTAAACTAGGGAATAATTTATTAAGAATGTTTTCATCTTAGAATGTATCCTATGTTGGTTTATATGAAACATTATAAGAATACCATCCTTGATGAAGTGAAATGGGGTTTTTTCAATACATTATTGAAATGTGAAAGAATAATCCATCTTGATTTGTCCTTAAAGTTTGAAATTATGTAGTAATATATTGAAAAATATCATTCCTAGTGAAGATGTATATATTATCAAAAGTATGGACGTCCATAGAATAATGATTTATTTTGGGTTTTAATCAACATAATGTATCTAAATCATATCTATTAAATAGATAGATCATTATAAATATAGTAATGAAAGTATCCTAGGGGGGATACAAATGGAGTATGATGAAGTTGTTCCTATAATAATTATCTAATGAAAATATAACTATTATGTAATGTTCATGATGGGATGTCTTTGTAAAAGGTATGTCATTAATAAATTTTGTTTCCTTAGTTAATCAAGATAAAAATATAAAATAAAATAGGGTATTAATATAATTAATAAATGACTTAATAAAATTGGATGTATGAATGTGATCCAAAGACCCTTATCCATTTTTTTGAACTTAAAATTTTTTTAATCAATTTATTAAAGTGAGTGTATGAAATTAACATTGATCTATCTGAAATTTTTTTCATAACTAAATTAGTATCTCCAGTCTATAATAAAAGTTAAGGACCCTTGAAGGCATGTTTAAGTGTTCTCAGTCTATAACATATCAACATTTGTTGGTAAATGAAAACTTTTTTCGTCTAAATAAAATCCTCTTGTTTTATACAATGGGAATGTCCTATATAAATATAGAATAAAATGATTGATGGAATATCTCTTACAAATAAACTGATAATATTTTCTCATGAACATTTATTTTCTTATAAATATGGGGGACATAAAGTCAAATGAAATGATGTTTATAATATTAAAGGGGAGAGAGTGTTTAAGAATTAATGGAGGGAATGCTTCACATAATAGAATACTAATTTTTTATGTACATTGAAGATATTTCTAAAAAATAAAAATGGGGAGATTAAATATCCCACATATATAGTAATTGAATTTGTTTTTAATTATTTTCATTGGTTTTAAAAATTTGTTAATAGAATAAAAATATTTCATTAATGTAAATACGTTGAAGAAGTTATAAAGAAGATATTATAGGAATGGTTTATTTATGTGTCTAATCTTGGTAATAAATTTGATGTATCTTGGATAAATAAATCAATAATAAAGGAAGTGTTTAAGTATAATTGTCTTTTGAAACATATAAAATGTGTTATTTTCTTAGTGATGAATTATATTATTCATTACAAGAAAGGCCTATGTTCCTCTGAATACTTTCAGATTACCTAATACAATTGATAATCTGATCTTAAAGTCATAGAAACATACTTGATGTTTGGGGAATCATGCCCATTATCAACATTATGGAGATTAATTACAATGTTTTTATTACATTATTACCTTAGATATAAGGAATAACTAAATGGATGGATATGTATATGTGAAATGATATATGAAAATCGAGACTGGAGGCTCTGAAAGTAGATGACAACACACTGAGGTGATCGAACATAGTCTGTTGAACTGAGTAGATTAAATGAATTCAACAGGAATAAGGTAATAAAACATAGATTTCTGAATAGTTGAATGATATGGGTAATCTAATGGATGGGAATTTATAAATTCATTATTTAAAATTAAATTAGTTATAGGAATGTTTGTGATACCACTAAAAGAACATTCATAATAATAATGGAATGATGTGAAAAGTATGAGTTGATTAGATAATGGGTGGAAATATAATTTTTATAGATTTAATTAATAATTATATTATATGAATAATGGTCAGAAAAACCATATCATTATATTCTTTGTTATATGTTACTTTTTTATAAAATATCACAATACCTTGTGAACATGATTCAATTTAATGCATGGAAGAATAGAAAAGCCTCTATGGAATTGTACTAAATATAGTAATGTTTTACTTTTATTAAAGTATCAAACATCATGAGTATCCCAAGGATTCATTATCACTTCTACATTTGGATTAAAGAAGTAATTGGAAGAACTTGATGGTTATAGAATGAAGTGAAGTGGTATTTCTGTTATGTTAGGAAAATATTGTTATGAAGTTTATTTGATGGGGTTGTAAAAAGATCAAAATGATCACTTTTGATATATCAACCCATAAAATTCATAGATATATATTACATCATAATATATGGATATTAATTATATAAAATTAAGATCCATTACATTATAATGTAGGTAATGTTACTTTAGAAACATTGACACATAGATCATTGGTTTCTAAATGAACTACATCATCACCCACTATATTCTTCATAACTAGAAACCTTCTTAGACATATCACAAAAAAAACCCAATATTAATAACATGGGTAATAAAAACATAAGGATGTGAGATAATAGATATTAATTAACAGTAAAAAGGGATATATCAACTTTATATTATAATTAGAGGATGAGAACATGAGAATAACATTAGAAATACCATACGCTAAATATCATTGCACATACACTAGAGCCATGGAATAAATGTTATCATTTCATAACACTCGAATCATAATGAAATTAAAGAACATAAGGAATAGGCATAAAAATTGGTATAGTATAAATATTTGTGGCATAAAAATCAGTATAAAAAATCATTTCCTTAGTAATAATGGATCATTTTCATGGATATCATAGTGTAGTTGTTTCAATCCCTAAACCATCATAGTTTTGAGGGTTCACTTCCAAAACTGTCATAGTGGACAGAGCACCTTACGGAAATGGGTTCACTCCCAATTCTAGTCCAATTTATCTCATGAGATGTCAATATTTTCCCAATGAATTAGAAGGTATATAATTCTTGGCATTCCCATAACATAATGAAAATGATATATTTTTATTCTAAAATATCTTAAAACATCCATCATTTCATAAAAAAGTAAGGAAATTGGTTTCATAAAAATTTCATCATTTCATAACCCCTATAAAAAAATTAGTTTCATAATCATTTCATTAAATCATCATTGCATAATAATTTTAAAAGGAATAGGATTCATAAAAATAATTCCATAATAATAAAAAACCATGCATGTAAATTATAATGATGGTATCATTAGATACTATCCCCATTAAATATTAATTAACCTCATTGGATGTCATCTTAGGTGGAAAATAATTTTTAGAGATCCCTTGGAACATTTCATGTGGAAACTAATATTTTTACTTTAAAATCACTCACTTAAAATATAAAAAATTAAAAAATATTAATGAATCATTTTTCTTTTAATATAAACTAGCATAATTGTAATGTAATCTTTAAATTATCATGAATTAATGACTATAGAAAAAACCATTCATGTTATAGATGTTAAAATGATGGATCCTTTCACACTCTTTATTAAAATCCAAATGAGGATTTATTAGGAAAAGAAAAAAAGATTCCTATTAAACCAATTTGTAAATATATATACATGGTAATATTTTATTTAAATAATCATAGGTAAATAGTAAAATCTTTTATTATTATTTTAAATAACGTAGACATAGATTATAAATGATTTTTGACTAAAGTGAGAAAAAGGTTAATTTTCTTTAAAAACATTCATTTTATTCCTTGAAATCATAAATAGTGAAAAATTAAATAAAGAAATTATTTTACATATATAAAAAAGGATAATAATATTCATTAGTTTATAGATATATAGTTTATAATATTTTATCATCGGAACATTTTCATAAACAACCTCAATAAGCAATGAGACTATAAAATAAAACATTTACCACTTTGGTATCATTTGAATCATAAGACCCATGAAATAATTAACATTATATAGATATTTATATCCAATATATTAATTATAAAAATCATAAATTAAATACCTGGGTAGTATATACACAACACAAAAGAAACGATTGGTGAATATGGAATGTGTCTCATAGAAATAAAAGCGGAAAGAGAATTCAGTACCTAAAGTATCAAGTTCCTACATACACAATTGAACCTAATTTATATTAAACATATATTATTTTACACATATATTCTATATCCATAATAATAAATATCATATCATATATGATTTATATATAACATTTTATTACCCAATTTATAACAATTGATTTTTAAAATCACGATTTGGGAAATAACTGATTCATTTTTCATGATTGTTTTCATTTGGTAATTTTGGTTCATATACATTGATTATAGTTACCTAATATTAAAATTTTTATTAATTATATAAATATAAAACTTATTCATTATATACATATTTATATTCATCTATAAAAGTGAAAGATAGAAAATTCATTACACTGTTCATGGAGATGGTGGGCTTTACGTATGCATGAACGATTGTTCCCTTTCTATGAAGTATGGAATGAAAGAAATATAAATATTAATTAAACATAAAAATAATTATTATTTATATAATATATATAAAATATCTTAATTAAATATAACCTTATTACCATCTACATAAAAATAAAATGACAAATCCATCACATCGCTTTGTGGAGCTGGTAGTCCACACATACACATGAGTGATGTTTTTGTTTTCCAAAAATTGAATGGTAAGAATTTAGATGTGATATTATAATTAATTATTTATAATTATTTCATAAGCATAATATAAATATGTTAAATTCAACTTTATATCTAGTTGTGGGGGTGATTATCGAATAAAAAATAAATCGGTTCGCAAGATGGTGATACGTTGTATACACGATCGAAGGTTTCATTTACCATTTGATGGAAGTTGATAAAGAATTAGTTTGTTACACTAAAAAATAAAATCTAATTATAAGATAGATATGGAATTTATAATATCATTATATTTTATTAATATTTTAATTATGTTGAAGAATAAACAAAAGAATAATGCATTGTTCAGAGCTATAACTATTATTCAGAGACCCTCTTTAGGTTTATACCTAATTCTATTTTAGGAAGGTTTTCTAATCGGAATAAGGCCTCTAAGAAGTGGTAATGGAATTAAGAAAATTATTTGGATATTTACTGGCTGAATCAGAAGTATCTATTTTGTGGCATAGAGAGGATATGTCTTTTTATATGTGGGGAAAGGAACCCATATGGAAAGTACTTGGAAATTTACAAAATAATTACAAAATGATAAATTCATTACCAAGAAAAATGATTCCAAATGACTATATATATTATAATCTGGTATATTATAAGTATAAAATATTTATATCAAATATGATTTATAAAATTATTATTGTAAAATGTATTCATATCACTTTGTTTAACCCCATGGTAAACCAGTTATAACCTTAAGAGCAGTAATTAATTTTTATCATTTTTAAAGTTCATTATGAAAAAAATTAATTTGGAATTATAACCTAATAGAAATTATGATTATTAAAAATATTTATAAAATTATTCTAAATTATATTCACACAATTATTGAAACATAACTTATAATTATACACATAGAAGCGATGAAAAGGCAGTTTTCCAAAAAAAAGCATTCAAAATTTTTAAATGTTTTTATGTAAAAAATCAACATGAAATTTATGCCAATGACTAAGTTTTATTAATCATAATATAACTAAAATAATTTTACTTTGAAAACATTTTAATCTAATATGTATCTTTTTAAATTATTTAAATGAAAAAACAGTACGAATAGAAATTCCTATTTTTTTACTATTCATCTAAAAACTAATCATTTCAAATACTTATAAAAGTTTAACTAAAAGATAATTTTAAAATTTTTAGTGTATTAATATTATTATTGAGAATAAATTTTTTACAATTAGAGAAAATTAATTTTATTTTCTGTTCAAAAAAACCAATACCATTTTTGTTGAGAAAAAGTATCTTTGAACCATATAATGACTTTACTAAAAACAAGTAATTTTAAACAATTTGATTTATTTATATAAATACATTAATTATAATTTTAAAAATGTGTATATTAATATTAATAATTATAAATATAATAACTATTTTGTAGTGGTCATGTTTAAATAATAATATTAATAGTATATTGCAGTTTCTTAACACTCGTTGTTACTTGTAACACAAGCTATATAAAGAATTAATTTTTTTTGAAAAAAATCATAAAATCAAAGGGTGTTACATTTTACCCAACTTCATATGATTTTCCATATAAATTACTTCACATTGATAAAAATTTGAGGATACTTTTGTCTAATCATATACTTAGGTTCCCCACCCAACTTTTTCATGTTGGTGGTTTCACCGCAAAACATTGACCTGGTGAGTGGTCTTATTTCATATCACTTTTTCTCAATGACCTGGAATATTCATTGGTTATTCCTCATAAGATTGATCCTTCTCTAGTGATACAACATCTAAATTGTTTATGTATTAAGGACCATATATGTACATCGTCAACAGAGATACATGGAACACATCAAGGAATTAATAGATGTTTGATTGATGCCTTAAATGATAAGTAATCATCCATAATAAATCAATAATATATTAATGGATAATATACCTTGGGTATATCTTTAATTTATTCCAAAATCTAATAAACTCTTTCAATATAAAAATTTTATGAAACACCTTATCCCTAAAATTCAAATTCTATATAACATCGATGATTATAAACACAACTTTATTTTCCACTTCATGACACACTTATATATTTCTTAATACATATAACCTTATTTTACATTTCATGAACCAACAATTTTCATAATATAATTCATTATAAAACTTCATCCTAACAAATTTGAGTTATATACTTCTTCTTATAGAGATATTTATAAGGATCCATCTAAACTCTTGAGTGAAAGTTATTATTGTAGGAAAATTCTATTTGAGGAAAGTGTTGATCCCAACCATGTTGCAAATCCATACAATAATAACTCAAAATATCCTCAAGGATTTGAATAGTTCTAGTAGGCTGACCATATACTTTATATGAAACAGACTGATGAAACTCAACTCCATATATAGAGCTTATTCAATATATTACCAGAACATCAAGGTAAACCTCTGTTCTTAATCTGATACAATTGAATGTCGTAATCTATAAAACCTTTACACATACATAATGTATATTCTAGAAATATTATCCGGAGATAAATATTCTTTTATAGTGATGAATTTTGATTAATTTTAATGGGGATCGACAAAAACCCATATAACATTGTTCCACTTAAATGTTTTAGTGATTCTGATGACAAAATATATAGTGATGTTTTCCCATTTCCATTCAATTATGGGTAATCATTGTAACATCCCATTAGGATTTTTTCTCTCATCTTTAATATACTGACATACTAGGATTATATATACAACAATTAAACTATCTATCTTAATTTGGTCACTCCATGAATAATATTTCAAAAATCAATATGTCCTTTTACATCTAGGATGAATAGATAATGAAGAACTATGATCTTCCGCTAACAGATACATGAAATCAGGTCTGTATAGAATGAATGCATAACCACTAAAAACTATCATTACATAATAATAAATGTTAAACTCAAAAACATTTATGAACTTATTCTAAATCCAAAAATCATACTTAACTAAACCACTTTATTATTTCCTTGGAATTATGGTTGAACACTTATTTGATCAAGATAATATTTTCCCCCTCCCATCATAATTTCTAGATTCATCCTTTGAAAATATTGAAATATTGGTTCTTTTGTGATCCACTTTATGGATAATATAGAATGATGATTTTAATTCAAAACATCATCCAACTTGTTCCCTTTATCAGTGTTGTTGTGTATTGATAAATCATAATATTTAATCAATTATAACCATCTTCTATGGAACATATTAAACTCTTTATGTGTGAATGTATACTTAAAACGTTTATAATCAATATATATATATATCACATCATTCCCCATAAAAAAATTCCTCTATATATTTAATGAAAAAATTACCATTGTTAAATCCAAATCATGAGATGGGTAATTTTTCAATTTACTCATAAATTTTCATAAGGAATAATCTATCACCATATAATTATTCTTGTAAACATATCCCACACTCCTCTTTTATGGATCACTATATTTTAAAAACAATTCTCCACTATTAGGTAATGTAAAAATATTTGTGTTATCTTACTTTATCTTTAATTATGCAAATTTTTCCTCAAATTCATCCATCCCTATGATCATGGATCCTTCTAAGTTAACATGGTGATAAGATTATATGATCATGATAAATTCTCTAAAAACTATTGGTAATATCCAAAAATACCATGAAGACATCATATCTCAGTTACTATGGTTGGTTTGGTCACATTATTAATAACATCGGCCTTTTATGGATTAACCAATATAACCTATCTTGATATTATATTGCAAAAAAATGAAACCTTTTATAGCCATAATTCACAAAATTTAAAATTTTCATATATATTCTTTTTCCTTGGTACATTGAACACAATTCTCAAGTTATCTTCATTCTATTTCATTCTCTTTAAATATATAAGAATATATTCTATAAATACTACAAAAAACTAATCATGTTTATCTGAAAAGACTATACAAATTAAATTCATGAATATAACGAGTGAATTAGTAAGTCTAAAAGGAATAACTATATACACATTGTTTTCATACCTTGTATGGAATGTTGTTTTGGTTATATCCTCTAATCTTACTCGAAATTGATGATATCAAAAATGAAGTACAATCAAGGAAATTTATTGATCTCCATGTAGTTGATTAAAAAATTCATCAATATGGGGATGCATATGCTTGTTATTGATTTTGATCTTATTTATTTCTATATAATCAATGAAAAGTCACATCGATCCCCATTTCTTCCAAAAAAAAGATAAAATTTACCCAATTGTGACACAATTTCCTAAATTACTACCTTATAATGGCCCTTTTATGGTTTTCTCTTCAATTCTTGAAACAAAATTGGGTCTATTCTATATGGAGTCTTTTAAATAAGTTTATCACCAAGTACGAGTTCTATTGAGAAATCAAAATCATATTTTGGTGGAAGAATATGAGAATCTTTTATAAATACATCAACAAATTCCAACATAATAAGAATATAATTGATGTTGAGTTACTACCAAACCATCTGAGATAAACACACTATTTGAATGGGAATCAAAACAAATATAGTGAATATTGATTCCATCATATGTTCATATTTATCATTATATTGATAGATTATCGTATATTGGTTTGGAATATCAAACACAGCATCCCCTCATTGGTAGTTCATGTATGATTTAAGTAGAAAAATACAATCCATGCCTAAGATAACATTAAATTCTATTTGAGGAAAAATAATGATATTTAAAGGAAGAACATTCCCTCAAATTTCCATTAGAGAATAATCATTAACTTGAGATGAAATCATCACACCATTATGGTTTTCAAAAATATTTCAAATTTTAATTGTTGAGGTTGAATTTTGATACCCTTCAAAAAATATTTAGATAGAAAATAGTGGGTATATTAAAAGTCAACTAAGACATTATAAGTTCCATATTTGAAGGTAAGTGTACCTTTCACCATGTTTTTATCACACCCCTCATCAGAAATAGTGATTACATGATATTTCCATTTATCCCTCAGCTTAAGAGGTTGTTGACATAAATAATAATCATTAACCATAGAATTTGAGTACTTGTATTCATTATTCTAATACTCCTTGCACTTGAAACACTAAAGTGTTGTTCGTACCTTCTATGGTGTTTTCTCTATTTTTTCATAATTATTTACCTTTTTCCCATCACTTTGGCATTTTATTTGTTGATGAACATACTTTCCATATTTAAAACCTTTACCAATAACCTTAAGATAATTTTCTCCATGTTTACATCCACAATTTAAGTATAAAATACATCACATCTTTTTTTATCCATTGCTTTCTAGAGCTTCAATTGAATTCGATCTTTATTTTCTAATCAAAATCATAAGACTAACGGGTAACACTAATCTATATTTCCATCTTGATAGTACATCGACCGATTTATTTATAGTTATTGAAGTCCCATATGTTTAAAACTCTTAAAAGACTTATTTTTAATCCACTAAATAATCAATAATTCATAATTTCTAACTGGATGATGATACTAGAAGCGTACCACACAAGTCTGGTATGCTTTTACTCATAAGTACCAATAGATTCACCATCCTTTTTGTTTTACCTCAGGTAATTCAATCTCCGTTTGCATATTAGGAATACAAGAAAATCACTTATTAAAAAATTATTTCTTAAACTCTTCCCACCCCATGTAGTTAGAGTCATATTATTTCTTCATATCCTTGATAAGATTCCACCATTTTTCTACTTCAACTTCTAAATGATTTATTGGAAAAATTATTTTTTCATGCACTGAATAATACAGAATTAAAAATATATTTTCTATGGATATTATCCATTTATCATAAACAATTTGATCAACATAATCAATAATTAATGTGGATTTTTACTCATGAAGGACTCAAACTAATGATGTTCTCTCATTTTCTTGTTTAGAAGTTCAGGATGATTCATGTCTTCTTAAACTTGTGTGAGAATTATGATAAGTTTTTTCATTCCATCTCCCATAACATTTGGTAACACAAGTATAAAATAATTTCATTTCTAATAAAATTTATCCTTAACAAGATTCCTTCAAGTTACACCCATTAACTAAATTAAAAAATAATAGTGTGATGAATAACAATCATAGTGATAAACCACATAATCATGAAATAAAACATTTGTAGGACTTATAAATCATGACACCTTCATTTAAATATATGAAACATAATGTTTAACTTAGGTATTTCATGATCATTATATTTTTCAAATACTTCATGATAAGTTGTAATTAGTATGTTAATTTTCTAAATCATATCTCCTGAGAGTGTCAAACAAGGTTGGCAGCAAGCCCTATTATTAGGTACTAGGTAATGATCGAGTCCTACTCATAGCACACCTTTTCAATGTTATTACCCCTAGGTATAACTATACTAGATCAACATCCCTTTGAATTATCCAAATTAGGATGTACTTTCTTAAAATACACATTCTCTATAATTCAATAAAATTCTAGTAAAAATGATAATAATTTGGAATAACCTTAGACATACCCATAGACATAACCCAATTTTTATTTTTGGGGATCTCGCTATAGTTTTCTCATCCTAATTGCTAAAGTTATAATTAAATATCTCTCTTATACAATATATAAGGACCCAAACTATTCACATATACATATTACATATCAATATATGAATGATCATTTCATAACATAAATATTCATGATAGAATCAAATAGCTTTAGTGCATTAAGAAACATGGATACATAGACAACTGGTTCATAATTGAACTGCATCATCTGCCACTATATTCATTATAACTAGAAAATTTCATAAAAATAATATACATAATACATATAAAAATATCCTTGGGAATTTAAATATAAGAAAGGTTTGGATCAGAATCATAGTAAGGTAAACAAGTGAGATATTAACATAAGACGAGCATAAGGGTATAAGAGCATGAGAATAACATTCAAAAAAATATACCTTATATATCATAGATCATAAACATGATTCTGGGAATAAAACATGTAATTTTATAAGATATGAATCATAAAAGAGTAAAAAAAATAAGTCATGAGAGTATAACATTAGCATTATACATATATTTTTTTCATACCCACAAGTATGTAAAATCATTTTTTTATTAGTCAGGGATTATTTAAAAGGCTGCCATAGTGGAACATGTTCTCTCCCAAAACCATATTTATTATCAAGTATCACCCTTAATACTTTCATAAGGAATAATATACTTTATTAAACTTTGTTAACTCTTTATTTCAGTCCCATTTATCTCATGAGATATCAATGTTTATCTAATGTAACATAGGGATATATAATTCCATACCCACCCATAATATATATATATATATATGTTCCCTAAGATCATAAAATATTCATAATTTTATAACCTATTAAAATATATAGGTCTCATAAACTTATCATCATCACATAACCCAAGGAAAAGAAATGGGTTTCACAATCATTTCATCAATTCATCATAGCATGAGCTGTTTAAAAAGAAAGGGTTTAAAAATATATTAAACTAGTAATCATAAAAAATCTAGATAAAAAATAAGTAATAATTTGATCATATACTTAATATATCTTATATAAAATCAAATAATTTCATCTTATATGGAAATGATTTAAAAAATCACTTGGAATAATTATTGTGGAAAATAACCATTTCAATTTCAAATATCTTCTTTATTATCAAGAAATTTACCCAATATTAATGGAACCTTCTATTTTGAAAATAATATTTGAAAAATATAATGGAGTATTTAAACAATTAATCAATCATTATAAGGGAAAACACCATTCATACTGTATAAGTTAAAATGAATATTCCTTTGACATTTTTGGTAAATATTCCAAAGGTCCTTATTCATAAAATGATACTAATATTACTTTTTAATGATTTTTTTAATAATTAATGAATTTGAAAATTTCTTCAAACATTAATGATTTGACAATAAAATTATTCTTTACTTTTTTTTGGAAAACATAGACATGGAAGAAAAATTATTTTTGACAGATGAAAGAAATAAAGTTTTTTTTCATAAAAAATAATTTTATCTCTTCCATACATAAAGATAAGAAAATAAAAAATAAAAAATATAATATATATAATTAACCATATTATAATAAAATAGATAAGCTTCTTGAGAGATAGATCATAATATTTTATCATCATAACTTAATCATAAACAACCTTAAAAAATAACAATATTATAACATAAAACTTTTACCACTTTTGGTATACTTTGAATAATAATCACCATGAAAGAAATCAAAATTATGGATATATATCTACCATAATTTCATTAAAATATTCATAAAATATTTTCATGGGAATTATATACACCACATAATAGAAACAATTGGTGAGTATATCTTCTATCAAATGAAAATAAATATTTAATTAAAATCCCTTACCTCAAGTCTTGACTTCATTCATGCACATCTAAACCTACAGTTTAATAAATATAGTATTATTATAAATAAATTAAATAACTATATTCATATAAATCATAATATATATTATTTATTTATGACCATTTTTTACCCATTTGTTTACAATTCATTATTAATATCATGTTTTGTGTAATAACTAATTTATTTTTTATGTAATTTTTTTGGTTGGTGGTTATGGTATTTGTACATTTATTATAGTTACATTATATAATTTTTTTTATTAATGATATATATATCATATTTTTTCACTATATAATAATTTATTGTCATCCATAAATGTTATAGATAGAATAGGGATTACATTATTCATGGAGATGGTAGGTCGTACATACGCATGAACAGTGTATCCATTTACTTGATGTATAAAAAAAGAATGATAAATATTAATTCATATTTCGAGAGTAATTTTTATATTTTATATATCATATATATCCATTTAAACTCTAATTTTACCATCTATATTAAAATAAAATGAAACATGTATCACATTGCTTCTTGGAGGTGGTAGTCCTCATAAACGCACATGGGATGTTATGATTTTTCAATGGATTGGAAGGTCTGAAGTTAAGTGTCATATTATAATTCTAGAAATATAATAATTTCATAAATATTGTATAAATATTTTATATCCATAATTATATCATATAATTATTGGTGGATTTAGAAAATTAACTATATCAGTTCGAAAGGTTTTAGTCTCCCATGCACATGATCGATAGTTTCATTTCCCATTTGATTGAATATGAGAATTCTTTATGTAATTACACTAACATAATAAAATATCAGTGTATGGGAGATAATTTTTTGTTATATCACTATATTATTTAAATATTTTAAAAAGGAGGAAGAATAAATAGAATTATAACGTGCAGTTAAGAGCTATACCTCTTCTTCGAAGAGCCTCAGAAGGTTTATAACGAAGGCCTTGTTAGGAAAGTTTTATAATCCAACTAAGATATCTAGAAAATGTTAAGGGATGCCTGTAATTGTTTTAGGAAGTTATTGATAGAACTGAATAGATATTTAAGTGTTTAAAGGATAGGATAGGTCCTTTTATAAACATGGGAAGGATCCCACTTGGAAACTACTTGAAAATTTACCAAAAGAATCCAAAATTATAAAGTTATCCCTAAGATATGTCCTTTAAAATGAAAATTTATTTTTAGTTTTAATAATATAATCTTTAAATATTACCATAAAATAATATTTATAAATTTTAATTTGAAAACTAACCCTTACCTTTTGGTTTAACCCTTTTAAAAACTTATTGAACCACAATAGAAGTAGTTATTTTTTACTGATTATGTTATTCATTATGAAAATAATTATGTTTGAATTGTTAGATAATATTAATTATTCTTCTTCTAACATGGAATATATTCCCAAAATAAAATTTATATATCACATATAATTTAATTTAATATTAAATCAAAAAACGTGATGAGAAAATAGTTTTGTGAAGAAAAATATTTCAAAAGTATGAGATATTTTTTATCAAATTTCAACATAAAATTGATTCTAATAACCTAATTTGGATTAATCATAAAATAATTGTATTTTTTTACAATTAATCAATTTTAATAAAATATATAACTTTTTAAATATATTAAATTAAATATTTCTTTTAAAAAAATTAGTATTTTTCACTACTCATCAAGAAATCAAACTCTTAATAAAATTCACAAAAAAATCACTCTAAGATAATTTTGAGAGTATTATTTTAAAAATAAATTTTAATTGTCAAAGTAAACTTTCAATAATTAAAAAAATGTTATTTTTTCTCAAAAAATAAAAAAAAATGAGAAAAATTATTTTTGATGAAAAAAAATAATTTACAAAAAATTAATACTTTTAATAGATATGTTTTCTTTTTAAAAAAATAATTATAATTCATTTTAAAAATATATTTAATCCTATATAATATACATAACTTTACATATATTTTATTATGGTTATGTTTAAATAATTATAATAATATTATATTTTGGTTTGTTAAAAGCTGGTGTGACGTTTAATAAAAAATATTTAAGAAATTAAATTTATTTTAAATAAAATTAATAAAATATCAAATACTTACATAATAATTTTAGGACAATTAATTAATCATTATTAATGAGGATTTATATGAGAAGAAATTAATTATTAACTCTACCGAAAAAACATGTAAAGCCATTAGATAGACTCGAACAGACATAAACTCTCAAATTATCAAGAATAAGTTTTAAAATGATGTCAATAGTTAGAGGAAATGTATTAAAACCATACAAAAAGTAATACCTCCTATGAATTAATTATAAATGGGTTTTGTAGTAACATTCATTTGATTGATGGTTCCATGCTATAACAACATAAAAAGGTTTCATAGGTTGTTTAATAGTTACATCCGACAGAAGTCTCCAAGTTATTTCAACAAAAAAATTAAATACATAATACCGAGTATTTTAAATTAATATAAAAGAGTTATAAAATTTAATTATACAAATGGGTCACAATAAATATCATTGGATTCATTGGATAATGTAAAACTAACAAAAATTTGAGAACCCAACTGATGGAGGAAGAGCATTAGAAGATTATTATAGATAGACTTTGAGGGAGGTAAAATAGACTCATTTGAAAAAAGTTAAATTAAATAAACTCATAAAAAGTAAAAATAAAGAGAAATTGTTATGTAATCATAGGTGGAAAGTGAGTTCTAATGATTTACTAAAAAAATTTACGTGATGAGCTTCAAGAAGAAGGGAGAAAATAAGCTTAACATATGAAGTATTACCAGAAAGAAAATCATTGGATGGAAATGTTCCATTGAGAATGAGAAGGATAAATATATGATGATTCCCATGAATAAGAGTTTTTAAAATTTTTAATAGATAAATGGTTTGATGGTTTTTATAGAGTTTTCATAAATCCATTTTATTGTGGTGATTCTAAGAGGGGAATTCAATGTTTTGATAATCATAAATGGTGATTGTAATTATAGATTTTTTAGGGAATTTGAATAATATTTTTGATTCTCATATCTAAGGATTCTTCCTATAAATATTTATTTACTATTATCATTAAAGATATGTTAAGGTGGAAAAATAAATAAATTGATGAGCGGTTCATTCAAATTTGGCAGTAATATTTTCGAATTATAGAGCATGGATTTCCATATAATTATGGAGAAGATATGTGTATATAAAGGGGAGTTGATTCACATAGTAGCTATTTTTTCAATTGTTTCAAGAGTGTTATTTATCAAAATATTTTTTCCAAGTGTGATTTTTCAGATGTTTCTATTGTTGAAGAATTATAGAAACTTAAGTAATCACCAAATATGAATCATAAGAATAATTATAATTGTGGGTTGAGTAATAAAAAATGATACATCAGATGAAGTAAGGGATACAAAACGGAGTAAAAGAACTAAACAGATAAATCAAGCACCATCCAAAGAAGTGAAGAAGTGATCAAGTGATGCTAAATTGACCTTTACCATAACGTGGCATTGAATGAATAGGTACAATACTGAGTATATGGGATCATAATGAGCAAGAGCACCTGATGAAAAAGTGTATAAGGAAGATGAAAATAAGGGACCTGATTGAATATCACTGGATGCACATGCATCAGACAAAGCAGATCAAATAGAAGGACCAGATAGAAACTTTCTAGAGAAAGGAAGATGATAAGGAATAATATCTTCTAGTTTTCTTATATAAATAAGAATGATTGTTACTTTATCACTAATATTTAAGTAAAATTTGAAGATTAAGGAAGAGGAACAACATTTCAATATGATATCTAAATTATGTATAAATTGGTGAATGAAAATCTTGGTTTTATAATGTAACTAGATAAGTTATAGATTGCCAACATAGGTAGTATAAAGAACTAGTGATGACATTCATGTTTGAAGATGTTATCAACATTACAAATATTCCTGACTATTTCTAACCCCCTCCAAATGTGTATGGAACAATAATTAAAATAATTATTTTTTATAGCCATGAATTTTTAAAATGTTATGTCATTATATTTCATAATCCATTTATAGGTGATCTCCATATATATGAAATATTAGTTACTCTTATTAAGCAGTGAACCCTATAAAAATATCATGTTCTATCTTTTACTTTCACATATATTCTTGCATATGATAAGGAAAATAAAATTCAATAATTATGATCCTAATAAGTCTAAGAGGAATAGGGATAAAAATTTATAATTTTCTAATAAGTTCCCAAAACTAATTAACCACCCCCCCACCTGATCCGTGTTGAGTATATCCCAAATTAACCCTCTCATATTTATCTTTTACATGAGATGTTATTAATAGGATACTATTGAGTATACCTATTATGACACCCTATATTTATATATACTATTTTCAGGCATGTATGAACTGGTTGGTGATCAATATGCATATTTCTAGCCCATGGAGTTTCTTTGGTGCTATTAGGTCTTTTTGAATAGTTTTTATGATTTCATATTGGTAATTTTAGTTTATTTTATGTTAGATCATTTTGTATGGCTTTACATCAATTTTTTGGGACCTTTTAATTATCATAGATATAATTTGTTTGGTGAAATCATCATATCTATCATTTCTAATGTACTCATAAAAGTAAATGCCTCTAATTTTTGTGTATGATATACCCTTATTTCTTATCTCTAAATAATGGCTTATTGGTTGTAACACCCTGAAATTATAAAGCAACATCATCATATTCAATAGCATGTATAACACACAACAACGAATATGTAATGGAATATAATATCCCAAGATATTAAAATATATTTACTGTTGTATATAAATTCAACTTATTCTATATCTTTCAATGCATGCGGCACTAATTTAGCTTACATCACCCGCAACAATGAGTTTTTTCAATGGCTTGAATTACATACATGACCATGTTTTAGCGAACAATAATATATAATTAAAATAATATTATTTAATATAATAATATAAAAACTAGAATTTGGGAATAATAATAACTAAATTATGAAAATATATGGTTTGAACATATATAATACTATTTCATTGGTTACAAATTAATTATAAATTAATATAATAACTAATTAGAAATAAAGAGAATTTTTTTAGAAAACTATTCTTATGCTTACAAAGTTGGTTTATACAAGTAAAATAAATAAAATAATTTTTTTGAATGATATTAATAAAATATATGTGTTATATATTCAGTTAAATATTTTTTTCATTATTCCAATAGTTTTTATAATCATAATTCAATAAAAAACCCAATATCACACAAAAAAATATTTTTATTAAGGCACTTTTACCACCATTAATTGATGAACCTATTTTAAATACATTTTTTTTGAACTTTTTAATTTTTTATATGTCAAAATAAACGAAATATTTAAAATATAATCAAAAAAATTATATTATGAATAGTTTTTTGGAAATTTTCTAGGATTTTTTATTTTTTAATGAATTGTGAAAAATAATGATTTTTAATTCAAAACTAGTTTTCATATAATTTATTTATATGGTTAAATTATATTTTAAATTATTCTTAAATTTTAGTTAGATAATTTTTTATCAATTAATATAATTTAGGTTGTTATAATAAATTTTATATTTAAATTGATTTTAAAAATATATCAATATTTTGAAAATTTCTACTTTAGAAACTTGCATTGTCGTCTTGTTTGTGGCATTACATTTAAATTAATTTTGCCCACTTCTAGGATTGGAATTTGGAAAAATAGATTCAATACTTTTAATCATAAAAATTTATAATTATTAATAAGTACAAATTATTTATTCACTAAAAATTTTATTGAAAGTAATTAAAATTAATTATAATGATTAAAGTGAAATTAACATTAACAAGTGACTAAACCATAAAATTAAAGGCCAAAATGACCTAGAAACTTTTCCAAAATCCACTTTATAGACATATTTTTATCCTATACTTTCTTATTTATAAAATTTAACATTATATGATCCACTTTTTAATGTTAAATCAAGGGTGGAATTCCATTTCCAAGAATTTACAAGAGTGCCACTCCTCCTTCACTATAAAAAGTACTCCTCTCCTCCCACTTAATCACACCTCTAAAGACACATTGGATCAACCAATATCTTCCCAAATATTTAATCAACATATATACCATCATTCTAGAAGCCTCAACTTGGTCATAAATCCATCCATGGAATCCCATTGGTGGAAACAAAAAGAAGTTGTCTGATTAAGAAGTAGCATTCTTCCACAAGCTATTTATTTTTATTTTTATTATCCACTATTTAAAATCTAATTAGTCAATGATTATATAAAAATAAATATACTTAGGTGATTTTATATTATGTTTTTCAGCATCAATTACACACACTTCCATTTAATGGGTAATGAACTTATCGTTTATGTGTACTACGAACTACCACCTCATGATATGATGTTGTCCATTTTTCATTTACCACCTCTAATGGTTTGTAATTATAATGGTAAATCTATTTATATATATTATATATGATATATATAGTGTATTTATACATCATTAATTATATAATAACACAACCCTTTATACATTAAATTTTGTGTAAATATGATGACATTGTTTGTGGAATTTTGGACTACCGCCTTATAAAAGTGATATGATTCGTTCATACTATACAAAAAATGTATAAAGGGTGATTTTAATAAACCTGAATAACATATATTAAATATATGTGATAATGTAATTATAATATAAATATTTATCAATTACTATTCATTTTTTAATATGGAAATGAAAAGAAAGTTTTATTTTTGTGTACGTACGACCTACCATCTTTTTGAAAGATGTATTTCATTTCATATCTCCAAATATGAATGATTAAAATAAATACTTATTTAGGGAATATATGTGATAATAAAATCATAGTTTACAATATATATCTGAATAAACCATGATAATAACAATAAATAATAATTTAATACATACTTGACAAACTAGATAATTCACACATGAAATAGTGAAAATAATGAAAGATTATTATCAAAAATGAAATAAAATATTATAAAAAGATAATATATGATATTATAAATATTATTATGGTTTTTGGATTATTTATTAAAATCATTAAAACCATTATAAAAGAAGTTAAAGGTTGACCATAGAAAAACGAAATTCAAGGTAAGTGATATCATGTTAATTTACAATCCATTAAGACTTATTTGTTATTATGCACCAAGTTTCATTTATATATGCGGTATATACTGCCATTTGACATGTTACATCATGAATATACATAATATAATGATTTTTTAAGTCTCATTTAATGTTATTTATTCATTTTCATTATGATTAAAATGTTTCAAAGTTGTATTGGACACTTTAATATGTTTAAATATTATTCTTCTCGATAACATTTTTAATGATTATGTTTGAAATATAACATCCTTTTGGGATTATTAACCTTCTCTTTAAATAATCACTTTTTCACCTAATTAATTATATAGGATGTAAATAATTCCACTTTTTTATATAACATCATGATTCATTCATTATTTATGATATTATGAGTTTTAATTTCAATTATTTCATTTAAGGGGATTCTAGTTAAAAGTTATGATGTGGAAAATAATTTCATAACCCAATTTGTTTTCATTAGGTTATATTACTTCCTCCTTGTCATCAGTATTATATGATTGTATTTATAATTACTTTAACTATCTATTTATATATTTCCACATATATATGTGGATTTATAGATGATACACATAATATACTCATTGATTGATTCTTACTCCAGCATTATAATTTTTTCAAGGGTTTACTTTACAATCTCATTTTTTAGGATTTTTTACACTTGAATTCCATCAGAATAAACTATTTTACCATTTTTAATAAACTATTTAATTTTCTCTAACTCGTTTTATTCATAACCTTTTTCAAGTATTAATGTCATATTTACACTCTTTGGTACTCAAAATGTTTTAGAATTTTTTTTAAGAAATCATGAATTCATTTATCTCTTTAGTCATATAAAATATTTTCTTCTAAAAATCATGTTTCATTAAAATGTTTTCAAAAATGGTTTTTTTCCTTTTTAAAAAAATTTCGTAAAATCATTTTTACCCTTTTAGCCTTTTACCCCTGTTTTCAAAAAATTCTTCTTGTATCTTTCTAAACACATCATTTTTCTATCCTTCTACTGTGAAAAATGAATTTTCATTTTACCTCACACAACATATGCAGATTTACCTTCCATCATTTCTTCATATATTCCTTTTCATGTTTAAAAGTTTAATTTTTAATGAAAATTATTTTGAAAATTTATTTTCAATGAATAATATTTTTAATTTTTTTCGAAATATAAAAGGTTGTTTTCCTAAAAAATATTTTTAATATAACTTTTATTGTATTTATATTCATCATAAAAAAAAATTTATTTATACTCCACATGGGATGTTTTGTATTAATACCATCCTTATTCATTATCTGAATAGTCGATATTTGATTTGTCCAAGGATAGTATTCACATTTATATCCATGATTCCATTTATTCCCTTTGAAATATTCAATTTCTTATGATCATTTGACATTTAATTTCACCAAAGTATGCATATAATTTTTCATGAATATTATTGTTTCTTAAGCTATATACCATTATTAATGTGGTGTTCACTTTGAATGTTTTTTGATTATTTTGGGAAATATTGATAAATTTGTATCTTTTAATCAATACGAATATCTAATAAGGAATATTATATATATTGATTAATTTATATGAGGAGTTATTTGGACATGTACGACATAGGTGGGGCCTAATTATATATATCCCCTTGATGTATTGGTAGTCTCATGAAACGAATTAGTTGCACATATTAGATGGTTTTTTACCCGATATGTTGTAAACCGTCTTGTGATAAGTCTTGATAATAAAGGTAGCATGTAACCCAAAAACATGGCATCCAATAATTATGAATTTCCCTCGTTTAGATTTAGATATTATTCATCCATGATATTTTCATTGACATATCTATGGATACATTCATTCTTATCTTATTGATTAAATAGAATAAATTTCACTTATTCTCCTTTCCATATAATTTTTCTTTATCTAGTTATTTGAATGGAATGTGTTCTTAGTTATTTACATTAACATATTAAATTATTCTTATTAATTCATTATTAATTCAACTATACATTACCCTTAATAATCATTTGAGCTCACATTTATCTTGTTTCCTTCCCCCTAGAATCCAATAAGCGTACTATAAAAGATATAAAGGAATATAATATATGGGAAAATATTTATCTTTGAAAAAAAATATGTTGTAATTAGGGTATTAATTTATAATACAAGACTCATCTAGGTATCTGGTTTTCAAAGACTACTAAACTCTTAAGTCCTTTGGTTTTTTATTTCTTGAAATAATACCAATTTAATGGTAGTAGACATTGGATATGGGATCTCTAGGTTGAGGTCACTTCAATTGGTATCAAAGGATGTTTAGTAGAAAAATTGGGAACTTTATTTATGAAAACATAGATTAGAGAACATAAGCCTAAGATATAATTTGAGGATAATTATTAAATAACATCCAATAATTTTTATAAGGTTGGTATTTGTAGAAATTTATACCTATATAGATACTATTTGTAGACTTGGTTCTGGTATAGATGTACCTAGGAGTAACAACTCCGACAAGGTGTGTCAGACTTTATTGACATTACCTAGTATACGATAACAAGCTTTACTACATACCTAGTTTTACCCTAATATGGGATAGTCTTATAATATTTCAAATTTTATTTACAGACCATTATGAGGGATTTTTTCAATGAATAACTTTGGATAAACATTAGAACATGTAAGGACCTATGTTGATATAAAATGGAGGAAGTATTTATGTATACGGTTTTTTATTAAAAACCATAGTTAAAATTTTATTTAGTGGTTAATCTTTTTTTAATAATTTTTATAATAGTAATTTTGTAAATTAAATTAACAAGTTTTTAGAAAAGGAAATCATGTATGTTGGGTGATAACCCATAAATTCCAGAAAGGTTATGGGTCTTAAACTCATTACTGATAGAAGATAAGGGTTTCATGCCAACCACTGACCTACTCAATGTCCTGGTTAAAATGTCCATGTTTTTTGTTAAATAATTTGATGATCATATATTAATGATGAACTAATAATGTTACAGTTTAGGTTTAGATATTAATATTAACCATATTGACTTTATAAAAGAGTTAGAGATAAATATTTCTACTTGTCAATATTTTATGGGCCTTACGATCCATTATAAGTGTATTTTTGAGCTTCATAAATCAAAGTTAATTTTTGGATATCGATTTCTTAAATTAGTGTTTAAATTGGAAATTGATGAAAACAAAAATAGAGTATGGAAATTTTAAAATATAAATATGCCAAGAACGTAAATTTTCTTTTATTTATAGGAATCAAATTAATTTCTCATTATTTGGAAAAGGATCATAAAATAATTCCTAATATTTTTTTGTTGAAATGATGGTCTTCTAAATCATTGCATATTTATGGATTTTAGGCCCTTACCATTACATTAAACATTCAATTGTTTTTTATTGATGACCTCAATCACTTCTTATAAATATTTTTTCTTTTGTTCTATGTACATATCTCTACTAGACACTAATGGTCTCCTATTTTGATACATATTTATATGTTATTCTGTGTGACCTTTGTACTTCCCATTCTCCCTTTTCTATAGGATTTATTATAAAAACATCACACGATGTAGGATTTATTGCATAAGAAATATCAGATAATCTATCACCGATATCATGTTCAGATTGTGAGGACACAATTTAATTAAGTTGTAGAAAAGCTATTTCCCTATAATTATAAAGTAATAACATTATATTAGATAGCGTGTATGACATGAAACAATAGTAATGTAATGGAATTTAATATCTTAAGAAATTATAATATATTTTATAGCTTACCATGCACATGACACTGAGTTTTCATAAGTCGAATACAACAATGAGTTTCTTCAATGGTCTGTATTACATGAAAGTTCATGTTTTACTGAATAATAGAATATTAAAAAATATTATTATTTAATACAATAAGATATTAAATAACTATTTTGAATATTATTAACTAACTTATGAAATTTTTTAGTGTACGGATATATAAAAATAATTCATTGGTTACTAATTAATTATAAATGAATATAAGGACCAATTGTAAACAAAAGGGAATACTTGATGGGAAACTAATCTTACACTTGAAAAGATGTTTTATTCAAGTAAATTACATTAAATAAAATTAGTAATTGATATTAATCAAATATAAATGTTATATATTCACTCAAATATTTTTTACATTCATTTCATAGATTTGATATGAAAAAGATAATAACAAACCCAATATTTTTATTAAGGAACTTTTACTGCCTTTTAATAGAGAAACTATTTTATATCCAAATTTTTGAACTTTTATAGTTTTTATATCTGAAAATAAAAATAATATTTTAAATAGAACCATAAATTTATGTTAGGGTTAATTTTTAGTATTTTTCTGTTAAGTTTCATTTTTAACGAGTAGTGAAAAATACAATTTTTTAACTAAAAACTACTTTTCATCTAATTTATTAACATGGTTAAATTATATTTTAAATTATATTTAAATTTTAATAAGATAATTTTTTATCAATTAATTCTATTTAGTCCATTCTAATCAATTTCACATCAAATTTGATTATAAAAAAATAGGAATCATTTGAATGTTTATACCTCCAAAAACTGCATTGTCATCCAATCTGTAGGATTAAATTTAAATTAATTTCTTTCACATCTATTATTTTAATTTATAAAATGTTATTCTATATTTTGTTTCATAATAATTTATAATTTATATTAATTTCAACTTATATTTTTAACAAAACTATAAGTGAATGTAATTAAAATTAATTATAATGATTAATGTGAAATTAAGCTTAACAAGGGACAAAACGTTATACTTAAGGGCCCAAATGACCTAAAAACATTTCAAAAATCCTTAAGATGGAAATATATAGACCCTATCAAAAATTTTGTGTACTTTGGGACATTATTATATCCAATTTTCATGTTAAAAACGTGGGTGTAATTCCCTTTCCAAAATTTTACAAGAGTGCAACTCATTCTCTCCTATGAAAAGGCCACCTATACTCACACTTCTTCAAAACTCTAAAGAAACATTGGATCTATCATGATATTCCAAAATATATCCTTAAAATTCATTATCTCATCCTAAAATACTCATTTTTTTCATCAATCAATCCTTGTAATCCATTTGATTCAAATCAAAAGGATTTACCAGATTAAGAGGTAACATTATACCTCAATCTCTTTTGTATTATTTCTATTATCCACCCAATAAACTATGATTATTCCATGATTATATAAAACCAAAATTGTACTAAATATAATTATATGTTGTTAAATTAAGGTTTATACCTACAATTTCACACTCTTCCAACTAATGGGTAATGGACTTTCCATTTAGGTGTATGTCAAACTATCACCTCACCAAATGAAGTTGTTCATTTTTTTTACTTTAACACCTATCGTGGTTGGGAAATAAGATGGTAAAACTATTTATATATTTTATATATAATATTTATAATTTATTTATTCTTATATAATTAATTTATAACACCTTCCTTTATACTATCCATTTTTTATAAATACGGTAACATAATTTGTGGAAGTATAGACTACTACCTCCTCAAATTCATGAGATTCATTCACATTATACATGGAATGTACAAAAGATTATTTTTAAAAAAATATTTAAAATTATATGAAATATATATTATACAAATATTATATTTTACATATTTATCATTTAATTTTCATTCTTTTAATATGACAACAAAATGGAAGTAGCCTTCGTGAATACATACGACCTACTATCTTCATGAATAGTGAATTTCATTTTTGATCTCCAAATATTATAGATTATTCAAAACAGAAATATATAGAATAAATATGGTAATTAAAAAATTGTTTAAATTATGTATATAAGGAAACCATGTAAATTAAAACACATAAAAATTCAAAACATACTTGACAAACTAGGAAATTAACACTCAAAATAGTAAAAATAATGAAAGATTATTATCCACTGGGTAATTATAAATTATAAGATGGTAATATATGATATTATAAATATGATTATTTTTATTTTATTTGTTATTTACATGCTTAAAAAAATTATAAATCAATTTAATTAATGTTCACCCAATAGGTAAATATATGTTAAGGGATTTCATCTCAATATATTTTCTATTGAGACTTACTTGTTATTATTTACCAAGTTTCTTTTATATATGGTGTATATACATCCCTTCAAAATGTTATATCGTTAATATATCTACACTTAAGATAATATAAGCTTCATTTAATTTTATTCCTTCATGTATATTATGATTTAAATGTTTCAAAGTGGTATGGAATGATTTGGAATGTTTAAATATTATTGTCCTCGATAATGTTTTTAGTGATTATCTTCGCAAATATCACATCATTTTTTGATTGTTAACTATATGTTGAAACAATAAATTCTTTTTTATTCATTTAATTTATTATATATAGTGTAGATACTATAAAAGTTTTATATATTTTCATGACTCTTTCATTCTTCATGATATTTTGAGTTTTAATTTGAATTATTTCATCAAAGGTTATTCTAGTTAGACGTTACCGGGTAGAAAATAATTTCATAACACAATTTATTTTCATTGAAATTTATTACTTCCCCATTTCCTTTAATATTATATGATTATGTTTATAATGAATTTGAATATCTATTAATTTTTTTCCACTTCTATATGTATATTTACAGTTGATACATATAATATACTAATTAATTGATTACTACTCAAACATTATTATCTTTTCAATCGTTTAATTAACCAAATCATTTTTTTGGGATTGTTTACACATGAATTTATATTATATAAAATTATTTTATCATTTTCAAATAATACTCTTCATTTTATTCTTCTACGATCATTCATCACCTTTTACAAGTATTAGTATCATTTCCCTCTCTTTGGTAATCAAAATGTTTTTAAGAAAACCCAAAATCATTTACCTACTTATTAAGTGAACTTTTTTTCTTCTAAAAACCATTTTTTATTAAAATGTTTTCAATAAAAATTTTAACCAATGAAAAATGATTTATTAAATGAATTTTTAACCTTTTTGTCTTTTACCCATGTTTTCAAATAAATATTCTTGTCAGCTTCTGAAAAAATATTTTTTTCTAAACATTTATACTGTAAAAAGAATATTCATTTTACCTCCTAAGGTATGTATATATTTATGTTTCGTCATTTATTCAATTATTCCAATTAATATTTAGAAGGTTAATTTTAAAAAAAATATTTAAAAAAAGTGGGTTTTAAAGAAAACTATTTTTAAAAAATAAAAAAAATGTATATTTTCCTCATGAATGTTATTAAGATATATTTCATAATATTTACATTCATCAATGAAAATATACTTTTATTTATACTCCAATTAGGATATTTTGTATTGATACCATCCTTATTCATCCACTTCATGGTCTATGATTGATTTGTCCAAGGATAGTATTCACTATCACTTCCTTGATTTCCTTTAGTCCCCAAGAAATATTTAATTTCCTATGATCTTTTGAAATTGAATTTCCCCTAAGTATCCATATCTTTTTTCATTGATATAATTATTTTCCGAACCATAGACCATTTTTCTTATGATGTTCACTTTGAAAGCTAATTGATTATTTTGGGAAATATTGATAAATTTATATATTTTTTCCAATATGGACATTTGATAAGCCATATTAATTTTTCAATTGTTCAATATGTGGATTTATTTGGATTGGTACGAGATAGGTGGGGTAAGGTTATAGATATCCCCCTTGATGCATTGTTAGTCTCGTGAGATGAATTAGTTGTGAAAATTAGATGGGTATTTTTACTTATTATTTTATAAATTGTCTTGTGAGTGATCATAATGGAAAAGTTACCATGCACTTAGGAAACATGTAATCCAATAATAAAATCTTTCCCTCATTTAGATTCAATTATTATTCATTCATGATTTTTTCGATCTATATATGGTTACTTCGATACTTATATTATTGATTAAATAGAAAGTGTTTTAGTTATTATCCTTACCATATCAATTTTTCCTTATTTAGTTAATTTAATGGAATGTGTAATATGTTATTTATAATTCTGTGTATATTTGTTCTCATTGATTCATTATTTCTTCCACTATATATTACCCTTACTAATAATTTGAGTGCAACCATATTTTTTTCTTTTCCCCAGGAATCTAATAAGCATACAATGAATGATATGCAAGGATATACTAGATAGAAAAAAATTATCCTAGAAAAAAATATATTGTTTTTAAGATATTCATTTGTAGTACAATACTCATGTATATATTTGATTTACCAAGTATACAACAATATTTAGTCCTTTTGGATTAGATTCCTTGTAATCATGCTAATGTAATGGTAGTACACACCATCTCCGAGCTCTTTAGAAGCATGTCTCTACATTGGAGGTGGGATTCTAGTATCATCATCTCTCCACTCTTATTACTATCCTTGGAGGGGTATATTTGGGGGGAGAAGGTTATGAATTGTGATAAAATTATTATTCATCCCAAATTTAACCTCAATACTCATACATAATTATCTCATATTATACAATGATAAAATTTGAGGGTCCCGAGATATCCCAAAAAAATAAAAAAATATATCTAAATACTAAGGGGAAGGGTTCATAACATCAAAAAAGAAAACATTATGGAAGAAAAATCAAATGGGGAGGTATGTGTCATCATATTTGTCTAATAGTATAGAAATATGACTAGTTAGGATGACAACAACATTTACCATTCCCCATTTATCACAAATATCTAGGACAAACTATTAGAGAATGAGAAATGAATATACAATTCATGGTTTGGAATTAGATATCTTATGGTGAAACCAAAGGGTAGAAAGATCAGAAAAAAAAATAAATTTTGACTTGTGAAGATATTATTAAACTTTTCCCATGTAAGATAGAATGATTTTTTTCAGTGGTGGTTTTGTAACACCAAGAGTTTTTTTATGGAAAATTAATCTTCATTGAATATGCGTCTTAAAACACCCATATTAAACAAGACGTTATTTATTATGTGTGTTATAACCTAGATATTAAATTAGAGGGTATGAATAGTATTAAATAATTTATGATATATATATATATATATAATTATATATTCTATAATGAAATTAAATTTATCGATAAATGCTCTGGAAATTTCCACTTAATTTTTAATAGTCATTTTATTATTAAACAAATACATTTCCTTCCAAAATGATTTTTATTTACTATTTTGATTATGTGTTATTATTAACTAATTAAAATATTATAAATTTTATTTATCAGAATGAATATCATTTTTGAAAAAAAAATCAAAATTAACTTAGGGTGTAATTTTTTATTTTTATAAAATGTTTGTTTTTTCAAGGAATAATAAGAATTACCATTTTCAATTACCTTAATATGTTTTCATTAATCCAGGTAATTTTATAGAAAAATTACATTTATATTTGGTTTACAAGTTATATTTTTACCATTTTATATATAAATATATAATTAATTTAATTTTTTTATCATTTTTCTTGATTTTGGAATAAGTTTATTTTTAAGAATAAAAATTATTGTTTCTTAAAATAAATAAGTTCATATGGTTTATAAATTTTAATTAAATAAAATAACCCTTATTAAAATAATTTTTACATTAAATTATTATTATTATATATATATATTAATTTAAATTCATATAATTATGATTATTAGTTATAGAGTTAAAATAAGATCATCTATTTCTAGGAAAATACATTTCAGGAATACTCATTTTTCAACACATTTTGCTGTTTGAATATTATATTGAATTATAGAACATATATTATTTTATATTTTGAAAATATATTATATATTTTTAATTATAATAGTTAATATTATGTAATATTTTTAACATAGTTCTGGTTATAGTGAATAGTAAAATAGTCTAAAACTATATACTATAGTGGAAAACAGAAATCGTATAAGTGACTATCCTTAGAGGTAAATGGAATAACATGTGTAAAAAAAGTTATTTATGAATTTTGTAGGTGTATCTAAAAAATATAACCCATTAAATACATTATTTATCCATTTTAGAGGAACACAACGTGAGTTTTACTTACCATAACTGAACAGTTTTGGGTATTTACAAAAAACCCACTCCCTCTCACTTATAAAGGGGAACCTCTTATATACTCTTTTCCATAATAAAAAATCCTTACAGTTCACAAAATTACTTCCAAAAAACATTACTTATTTTCCAACCCATTTCCTAAAGACCATTTTGTTGATCATAAATCAAATATAGGGAGTCTTTATGTATAGTTATAGGGTTGTTTTCTGAAGAAGAGGAATAATTCTTACCCAAACTACTTTTTTTTCTTCCCCATAATTAAAATAATAGAGTATCATTATGATATAATAAAATTATAATATAAAATATAATAGGTTCTTATTATGTTAATTTCATAACCTAAATCCATCTCTATATCTAGAAAAAGGGAAATAAATCCATCATTCATGGGTATGGTAGACCACCTCCTTGCGAACCGATGTAATGTTTTTTCCATAATAACCTCTCATGGTTTTTCATGATGATGTATTTAATTTTAACAAATTATATTCATGAAATTTTAAACATTTTTTAAAATTATTATATCATATAAGTTCTTACTATACTATCCGTTTACAAATGGCAGTGTCATTTATGTGTATTATGGACTACCGCCTCATGAAGCATTGTGAATCATTATTTTAATACTATGTCACATGGAATGTATATGTAAGTTTACTAAAGGAAATAATATGATATTTATGATATAATTATAAAAAAAAATAAAAAATAACACTTAACTTCTTTCTATAAATATCATTTAAAATGAAAATTTTACTCATGCGTACATATGACACACCATCACCATGACTATAATGTAGTTAATTTTTCATAACCATATTTAATGGTTGGTTTTCAAGTGTAATTAAAGTATAAAAATGATAAATATTAAATGATTATTATTATTTATATGAGAAAATAATAATCTAATTTTTCTTTAGTTAACCTTCTAGAGTGATTTTGGACATATAAGACAAAAAACATCAAAACATATGAATTGAACATATATTATTAATTAATTGAATATAAAATCATAATAAAAAAATGATTAATCAACTTGAAAAAATATTTTAATAAAATTATATAATTAATCAACATTTTTTCATTAATGTAAACAAAAAACATAATGAATCAGGATCGGGGCAAGGGAACTCTATTTAAACCGCCATTTTTTTGTTAGAAAAATTATCTCTCTAACACACATTACACTATAAAAATATATAATTAGCGACATTTTTTTCATTATAGACATTTTAAAATGACTCTAATTTATTTACTTATATTTTTAGAAAGCGTCAAAAAATGAGGTGTCACTAATTTGGTGATATTTAAAAATGGTGATAATTTAATAAATCCTATTAACATCTTCAACTAGTGATTCTTATAAGCATCACTAAATTATAAATGTTTTCAAACATCGCTAATTAAAGTCACCTAAATTTAAAATGATTTCTAGAAACGTCTATAAAAAATGACCCTAAATTGGTGACATTTTAAAGTATTGCTAATTATTGACACCTCATTTTCCATAATTTTCACAAAATGAAGTTAAATTAACATTTATAAAGTATATGTAAATTAATGTCATTTTCTGGAAACGTCAGGGTTTTTTTGAAATGTGTATTCTTTGTAAAAATGAAATACAACACCATTTTTTATTTATTTATTTTGTTTTTTAAAGTGTTGCCTGTGCCCTTCTCTCCATGTACCACACCTGACCCTCTCCCCCCCCCCACTTGTGTGTCTCCCTCCCTCCCATAATACCCTGGTCCCTCCCCATCCCCCCTACACATCCACCAACATCCATCTTTAGTTCCCCAACCTGCACAGTCCTGACCCATATCCATCCTATTACAACCATGCTCTTTATTACACACTTAAAGATAATTTTTTACATAATCATTCACTAAAGAAAACTCCTACGCTCTATAGAACTAGTGTCTTGTAAAATTGGGAACATTACATGAAAACTTAATAAATAAAATACATCATCTTTATTGAATACTTCTTTTACATGACCACAATATTTCTTCATACTTAGAATTGCATGGTATAACCTGAGGACATATATAAGAAAAGGATGAGCCACATAGCCCAATAAAGGGGTAAAAAGGCATAAAATTAAGAATTCAATACATGTTATGAAATAAATATATCAATGGATAATAAGATAAAAATGAACATAAAGGCATGATATAACATGACTATGATAACATGGAGATGTGGAAACAACACTTAACATGATATTAACAAGATCCAAGGCTCATTGCACTTGGATCATGAGTAAACTATCATTTCACTTTAATTAGCATGAGTAAAACCTAATTCATCTTTAATTAACATTTTCAAACCCTCATTGTAAAAGGTGTATCATAATACTATTCTTTACCCAATGCATTGGAGAACTATCAGGGCAAACACTTTATAAACATTTCATTTCATTCATAAGTGTGCCGCAAGGATCATATAACATGGAATAATTTGACATCAAAAGTTGTTCAATGATTAATTAATTTTGAATAAATACATGTAAGTTCCATTAAATAAGTATATGTTCATAAAGTTGAATACCCTTGGTAGAGAAATGGGTATGGTATTTACTACATAATGATTTCGGATTAGAAAATCACAGTTCAATTTCTGTAGCATGAGGGTGTGACAAAAAATTCATAAAATTGGTTGATGTAACACCCCAAGCTTCCATGGTATGCTTCTCTTTGAATAATATGATAGCGTGTGTTGTACGGAACACCGAGTTCTAACACACCATAACCAATCAAACTAGCCATTATGAATAGTAATACCTACATTTTGAAATTATATATATTTAATTTTTTAAAATGGACTTCATTTTTGGATTCAGAATATCGAATTTAGCCTAAGGTGAAATTTTGGTACTTTTCGGATAACTTTAATATTTTGATTATTATTGAAAATTACTAAATTTTAATTAAAAACAACTTTTTTAATAAAAATAATTAATAGTGATAAATTATGAATTTGAGTGGTTTTAAGGTATATTTAGAATATATTTTTACCATTTAATATAATGTTGGTCATTGGACATAATTTTACAATTAAACCAGACATAAACAAGTGTCAATCTTTTGATAGTTATTATCTCTTAAAAACACACTTTTTTGTTTTAACAACGGGAATTAATTTTAAATTAATTTCTGCCACTTATGTGTTTTGAATTTGGAAAAATGGATTCCATATTTTGAATCAGGATGTTCAAATTGTGTAAATAGGTAACTTTTATTTTTATACATTTTGAATAATTACTTCGGTAAATATTTTATTTACCATGGTTAAGGGTAAATCCGGTAAATAAGGGTTAAAAAATAATATTATAATAATACTAAATTACCCTAAAATGTGTCCTAGACTTATATTTTGATACATGTTCGACCATAGGAATCATTGGGTAGATTTTGGGACCCATGGAGCCACTTGTAGGTGATAGGGACACTTAATTTTAATTAAGTTAAAATAAGTACAAAAATGACATAAGCATATATCTTTTAGAAAAACAATTTTTACATAGGGATATATATGTTGGATTTTTTACTATAAATATTAATTAGAAATATAAAACAATTTTATACATAATGATATTTTATTTATAATTTTTAGACTTTAAATAGTTTAATTTATTTATGACACAATGATGATGCATTAATTACCATAATAGTGAAAAATTAAAATAATTGATATTATAAATACCAAAATAAATATAATTTGAGACTTTTAATGAATTAAACAAATTTTATAGGCTACTATGACATATTAGGATTTATTTAATTTAATTTTCTTGAAGCAATCATTCTGTTATGATTTTTACAAAAATCAACTATTGAATAGTGTCAAAATTGACATAAAAGAGTTTTTTAAAACAAATATTATATTATTTATTGATATTAAATTCCTAAAAATCTATGGTTCGGCCAAAATACTTATATCATGATAGTTATATCATTAAAGGACCACTTAGGGGTCTATTGGATGTATATAGTATGTTTATTAACCACATAATATAAAAATACAAAGAGACATTGTAAAAGTGAACCAAATTAACTTAGAGTTAATACTTAAAGATAAGGTTAATATAAGTACCCAATCCTACCTAAATTATATTGGTTGAGTGGTTTGAGACCCATCCCAGCCTTAAAATTTAAATAATCCACTTTTAGCCATTATAAACCGAATATGAATTTATTATAAATTAATATTTCTAGCTTTTCCAAAGGTGCCCCTCACCCCTCTTATAAAAGGGCACTCCCCCTTCTCATTACATCACACTATCAAAGCCTTTTGGATCGGCCAAAATCTTCCCAAATACTCTCTAAAAATCCCTCATTACAACTTAGAGGCCTTAGTTTGATCATAAATCCATCCTAAGGAACCCTTTTGATCAAATCAAAAGGAAGAACCCGAAGAAGAGGTAATGATTTCACCACCCTTTTCCAAGTTCCTTTCTTTTTCCACTTCTTCTTTCTTTGTTGTTACCATTCTAAAACAATAACTCCAGTATCATATATATACTGTGATGTTATTATAAATATGGTACAACCATATTAAGTATTTCATCCATCCTTTGAATAACATGTCACCATACGTGCGTACGTACGGCTTACCGTCTCCGCGTCGTGGTGTAATTGTTATTCAATATATTATTATTTGGATGGGTATAATAATGATGTGTAACTCATGTAAAAAATAAATATAACATGTTAATGATTCTTCATATATTATATAACATTCATTTATATATTATTTTAATATCAAAATAATGATATTGTCGCTCGTACGTACGTACGGACTACCGTCTCCACGAACGTGATGAGATTCATTCTCCATCGTATCCATTCAAGTATAATAATCATTTGATTATTTAAAAATAATTTTTAAGGACTTGATATCATTCTGTATATGAATAATATTAAACCTATCCATGACAAACATGGCTTATGTAACAAAACATATAAAATAAAACGAGTAAGTTAACACCCGAAATGACGATAATACTAAGATATTATTAACAAAGCAATGTTAAAAGATCATATATGATATAATATGAATGTATATGATTCTTGTATAATTTAATAACAATTATTTCACTATTATACTAGAGGTTAACCTACCCCAACCAAGGAAAAGTACAAGGTAAGGGTTATTTCATAATCTCTTCATTATCCGAGGTTGTTTATACGTAATAATCTACTGGGATCTCTTTATCATCCACATCCATGTTTCTTAAAAATGAATTTCAAAACATTTTTACTATTTACTAGAATATGGGTTAAAGTCATTTATACCCTTGTTTGAATTTTTATAAGAGGTTTATAAAGGAATCTTTCGGTCATTTTCCAAACAAGGTGCTTTTTAACCTTTTCGAAAAAATTAAGGTAAGAATGTTTTTTTAACTTATACGGCAGGTGTGACTTTTTTCCACCGTTATAAAATCATTGAAGATTCCCTTACAAACTTATAAGAATATTTTCAAAGAAAATGTTTTATTTCATAAATATAAGACTCTTAAATGATCTCAAAATAGAAAGAGATATTTCTCTAAAAAGAGTTTTAATTTCATCTATGTCAACATCCTTTGATGGATTTTACGTTGATTTATTATGATATAAAACTTCTATATTGTATTGAATGTTTTGTGATATGTTTGACTGTGGATGTGTTATTTTTATACTGTTCATAGTTTATGGTGAAAGTATTTACATTTCGTATGCTATTTTTAATACAAATGTTTATGTTATGTTTAAACATTTTCATATGGGAATGCATTGGACTTAATATGTGATAGGTGGAGCCCGCTATAGCTCCTCGATGCATCAGTAGGTCTCATGAGACAAACTAGTGTCTTGGCACAAGGCCTTGGAAAAATCTTATTTGTAGTCTTGGCACGAGGCCTTGGCTATGTGGTTATGATAGTCTGGCATTATGCATTCCATCATTATGAAAGTGGTTATTGATATTTCATGTGATTATTCGATTAGTAGAATATCCATGTGAATAAGTAAATGGCATTATTTTATTTTAATTTTTCCATACTATGTTGAAGTTCTAGTTTAAAAGGCTTTTGTTTTAGTTATACATTGACTTAAATGTTTATTCTTATTTATGAAAGTTTCCGCTATATTGTTATCCTTACTGGGCATTTGATCTCACCCCTTTTCTATGTTTTATTTTTCCCAGGAAGTGAAGAATTAAATTATGAATGACCAGCAGGGATATTATGTGGGGATATGAGTGTGGAATATGGAGAAAATATGTTGTTATAGTAGTTTTTCACTTTATGATGTAATGTAAGACTTATGAATATATATAGTGTTTCCAAGGCTATTAAACCAATCAGTATTTTGAGATTTGATCTTTCTTGTGATGATGACAATGTTATGTAACAATTCATCGACTCTAGGTAACTAGGGTGGGGGCGTTACAGTCGGTATCAGAGGGAGGTTTAGTACAAACCTTGGAAGCTAGATTTAGATAAACTCTGACTATAGCACGTAGACCTAAGATGAACTTTGAGGATTTGTATAGAAGAACATCCTAGAATTTTGGTATTGTAGAGATTTTGTGAGTTTTCCGAGTAATACATCCCTGTCTGGATAGGAGCAGGTAGAGGCGGCTCTGGCACAGATGTACCTTGGTGTAGAACCCGAAAACACCGCTTTGAGCTTGACTTGAACAGGAACTGGTGCACGACAATGGCCCTTACTGCACTCTTGTTTACGACACTCCCAGGGGATATGCTTAGGATAAATATCATTTTCTATACAAATCATTATGAAGGGTTTATGAGTATATAATTCCTCAAAGAAAACATTTTTATGACTATGGATTATATCCATAAATAGTTCAAGTTATGTTAAGTGTTTTATAAGTATGGAATTATGTATTTTGATTCATAAACTGATCTAGTTTATGCAATTGTTTAGAAATGGCACCACGTGGATGAAATGGAAACCGTATCAATGCACGCACTCCATGTAGGGATTGCCCTCCTGGCCAAGATAATTATAGTGGAGCTGGTGATGCAACTGGTGCCGATCAACTAATCACCATACTGGGACAACTCACTCAGGTTATGAATAATAACCTTACCCGTATGGAGCACCCTGATCCGCAGCGTGGAGGATCAATGTTAGATCGATTCTTGAGGCAACAACCACCGATGTTCAATGCGAGTACAAATCCCTTAGTAGATGAGCAATGGTTAAATTCCCTAGAGAAAATATTTCAGGCTTTGGGGAGTAGTGAAAAAGAAAAAGTTATCATGGCAGTTTACCGTCTCACTGGAGATACTGATCAATGGTGGCCATTGATTAAAAACACGAAGGAAGATGATGAAGTATCAAATATGGAATGGAGGGAGTTCAAAGATTTGTTTTTAGAAAAATACTTTCCTCACGACCATCGAGAAGATATGGAAAGGCAATTTCTGAGTCTGAGACAGAAAGAGGATGAGAATTTTGCAAAGTATGAGGCTAACTTTACAAAGTTATCAAGGTATGCTGGAGATTATATACAAAACCCAAGAAGTAAGATTGATTGTTTCTTTGATGGGTTAAAACCATTTATCCGTTGAGCATTAGTCTCATAATCCTTTTCATCGTACGAAGACATTGTCTCATGTGCTATCAAGACCGAAAAGGAATTCTCTAAGTCTTATGACTTTAAATCAAAGCAAGAGAAGAAGAGACCTACTGATAAATATGGGAATGGAAATAAGGGGAAGAAGGGAAAGGTTGAATATCCATCCTGTGGTAAATGTGGTAAGAAACACCCCGATACTTTCTTGAAGGGAAAAAGAGTCTGTTACAAGTGTGGTGAAAAAGGCCACCATGCTCGTGATTGCATGGGGAAGAAGAAAGCTACCAATGTTCAGTGCTACAATTGCAGGGATATGGGGAATTATGCAAATTAATGTCCTAAGCGTCAAGAGAACGTAACTCAGAAAAGGCCAAGGGATCAAGGCCAAGCTTATGCTATCACTACTGCTGAGGTAGAAGCTCCAAAAGACATGGTGGCAGGTAATTTAATGGTTTCCTCAAGTTTAGCAAATACATTATATGATTTTGGATCATCGCATTATTTCATATCTTCCCAGTTTTCTAAGAAAATTAGATATTTCCATTTTGATTTAACAAGGGAGATTTCAGTTAAAACTCCTAAGGGATGTATAATTGCAACAAAGTTTTGTGAATCAGTCCCCATTAGAGCACATAAATGTTCTTTATCTGCTGATCTCTTCATCATACCAATGATTAAGTTTGATATAATCCTCGGTATGGACTGGATTTTAGACAATAATGTGAAGATTTATTGTAAGAAGAAAGAGATTTTAATTCTTGATGATGATAAGGAACACCTTATCTTTAGAGTAGAATCGTCACCACCTAATTCTTATCTAGATCCACCCCCCAGTAGCTCAACTAAATTCAATTTTTGGGGAGGAAGAGAATGAAATAACTGTGGGTGAGGAAATGAATGTTCAAATAGAGGATGTACCTATTGTGAAAGAATTTGTAGATGTATTTCCATAAGATTTACCTGGACATCCTCCAGAACAAGAAGTTGAGTTTTCCATTGATTTAGTTCCTGGATCAAGGCCTATATCAAAGACCCCTTATAGAATGGCCACTGTAGAATTAGTCGAACTAAATAAACAACTAGAGTAATTGAGTAAGAAAGGATTTATTCGCCCTATTCATTCTCCATGGGGAGCCCCTGTTCTTTTTGTTAGAATGAAAGATGGATCTATGAGGTTATGTATTGACTACTGGGAGATCAATGCTATAACGATAAAGAACAAGTATCCCCTACTTCTCATTGATGATTTATTTGACCAACTGCATAGAGCTCAATACTTTTCAAGGATTGACCTTCGATCTGGATACCATCAGTTGTGTGTGAAGAAGGAAGACATTCCGAAGAAAGCATTTCGAACCAGGTATGAGCATTATGAGTTTACAGTAATGCCTTTTGGATTGACTAATGCATCCTCTGTATTCATGGATATGATGAATAGAATTTTCAAGGAATATCTTGATGAATTTTTGGTGGTATTTATTGATGATATCTTGGTATACTCAAAAAGCTATGAAGATCATGAAAATCACTTGCGCATTATCTTGAAGACTCTGAGACAACAAAATTATATGGGATGTTTAGTAAGTGTGAATTCTGGCATCAGGAGATTTCTTTTCTTGGCCATATTGTCTCTAAATATGGAATCTCTGTTGATCCTTCTAAGACCAAGGCAATCCAAGAATGGCCAGCACCGACGAGTATAACTGAGGTACATAGTTTTATTGGTTTAGCAGGTTATTATCGAAATTTCGTCCAGAATTGTTCCCGATTGGCTAACCCATTAACGAAGCTCACACGTAAATGGGTTAAATTTGATTGTACAAAAGAGTGTGAAGAATGCTTCTAAGAACTGAAGAGAAGATTAGTCAATGCTCCTATATTGACTCTACCATCGAGGAATTATGGGTTCATTATTTATAGTGATGCATTGAAGAAAGGACTTGGTTGTGTCCTGATGCAGAATGATAGGGTTATTGCTTATGCATCACGACAGTTAAAAATTCATGAACAAAACTATCCTACTCATGATCTCGAGTTAGCATCTGTGATCTTTTCTTCGAAGATATGGAGGCACTACCTCTATGGTGAAAAATGTGAGATTTATACTGATCACAAGAGTTTGAAGTATACTTTCTCACAAAAAGAACTCAACATGAGGCAAAGGAGATGGCTTGAATTACTCAAGGATTATGATTGTACGATACACTACCACCCGGGGAAGCCAAACAAGGTGGCAGATGCTTTTAGCAGAAAAGATCATGCAGTTTTGAACAATATGAGAATTGAAAGGGATCCAATTTTCATGGACCTAGTGAAGATGGACATGGGAATAACCAGGGAAGGTGAAACATCAATTCTTTTTCAAATGGTTGCCAAACCATATTTACTAGAAAGAATTAAGAGTTCTCAGACTGATGATGAAGAATTTCAAAAAAAGATTAAAGCTGTGAATGATGGGATATTGAGAGACTTTGTGTATTAAGATGGAATTTTGAAATTTGGGAAGAGACTTTGTGTTACTGATATACCTAATCCAAAAAGGGAATTGTTGGATGATGCTCATAGTCCCAATTTCTCTATACACCCTGGGAGCTCCAAAATATATAGAGACTTGAAGGAAAATTTTTTGTGGGACAACATGAAGAGGGAGATTGCTGATTTTGTGTTAAGATGCATGGTTTGTCAACAAGTGAAAGCTGGAAGGCAACACCCTGGAGCATTCATGAAACCTCTTCCCATACTAAAGTGGAAATGGTACAATATTACGATGGACTTTGTCATGGGGCTACCAAAGACTCCTAGAAGGAATGATGAAATATGGGTCATTTTTGATCGTCTTACCACGTCAGCACATTTTCTTTCTATAAGAGAAGATCTACCACTGGAACGTCTAGCAAGACTATATATTAACGAAGTTTTGAGACTTCATGGAGTACCCCTATCGATTGTTTCTTATTGTGATCCCCATTTTACTTCATGATTCTGGAAGAGTCTTCAGAAATCCCTGGATACTAAACTTCATTTGAGCACTGCCTACCACCCTCAGACAGACGGACAATCAGAGCGGACTATTCAAACCTTAGAAGACATGTTGAGATCCTGTTCACTTGACATATAGGGTATGTGGGATCAGTATTTAACTCTGTTAGAATTTTTCTATAACAATAGCATCCATTCGAGTATTCAGATGGCACCATATGATGCATTATATGGAAAGAGATGTCGCACACCAACCTGTTGGGATGACATTGGTGAAAGAAAACTTGTAGGTCTAGAACTGGTGGAGGAAATGATAGAAAAGGTGAAGGTAATCCAAAATCACATCCAAGCAGCTCAAAGTAGGCAGAAGAGCTATGCCGATAATCGAAGGAAGGATTTGGAATTTCAAGTCAGGGATCATGTTTTCCTGAAGGTATCTTCATGAAAGGGAGTCATACGTTTTGGTAAGAAAGGTAAATTGAGTCCTAGGTACATCGGACCTTTCGAAATTCTAGAACGAATTGGGGATGTAACTTACCGATTGGCAATGCTGCCATGTCTCTCCAAAGTTCACGATTTGTTCCACGTATCTCTTTTGAGGAAATACATGCCTGACCCAACGCATGTACTCACCTATGAAGAGTTAGAACTGGAACCCGATCTGTCTTATTGTGAAGAGCCCGTCAGGATTCTTGATACGAGAGAACAATTACTGAGAAACCGGATGACGCGTCTGGTAAACGTTTTGTGGAGAAACCATAAGATGGAAGATGCAACGTGGGAACCCGAGGAACTTATAATGAAGAACCACCCTAGTCATTTCATGCGATAATATTCTAGAAATTTCGAGGAAGAAATTATTTGAAGGAGGGGAGAATGTAACACCCCACGCTTCCACGGTACGCTTCTCTTTGAATAATGTGATACCGTGTGTTGTACGCAACACCGAGTTCTAACACACCATAACCAATCAAACCAGCCGTTATGAATAGTAATACCTACTTTTTGAAATTATAAATATTTTATTTTTTTAAATGGATTTTATTTTTGGATTTGGAATATTGAATTTAGCCTAAGGTGAAATTTTTGTACTTTTTGGATAACTATAATATTTTGATGAACAGTGAAAATTACTAAATTTTAATTAAAAACAACTTTTTTAATCAAAATAATTAATAGTGATAAATTATGAATTTGAGTGGTTTTAAAGTTTATTTAGAATATATTTTTACCATTTAATATAATTTTGGTCATTGGACATAATTTTACAATTAAACCGGACATAAACAAGTGTCAATATTTTGATATTTATTATCTCTTAAAAACGCGCTTTATGTTTTAATAACGGGAATTAATTTTAAATTAATTTCTGCCACTTCTGTGTATTGAATTTATAAAAATGGATTCCATATTTGGAATTAGGATGTTCTAATTGTGTAAATAGGTAACTTTTATTTTTAGACATTTTGAATAATTACTTTGGTAAATATTTTATTTACCATGGTTAAGGGTAAATCCGGTAAATAAGTGTTAAAAAATAATATTATAATAATACTAAATTACCATAAAAGGTGTCCTATCCTTATTTGTTGATACATGTTCGACCATAGGCATCATTGGGTCGATTTTGGGGCCCCATGGAGCCACTTGTTGGTGATAGGGACACATAATTTTAATTAAGTTAAAATAAGTACAAAAATGACATAAGCATATATCTTTTAGAAAACCAATTTTTACATAGGGTTATATTTGTTGTATTTTCGACTATAATTATTAATTAGAAATCTAAACAGATTTCCTACATAATGATATTTTATTAATAATTTTTACACTTTAAATAATTTAATTTATTTATGACACAATGATGATGCAGTAATTACTATAATAGTGAAAAATTAAAATAATTAATATAATAAATACCAAAATAAATATAATTTGAGACTTTTAATGAATTAAACTAATTTTATAAAATAATATGACATATTTGGATTGATTTAATTGACTTTTCTCGAAGCAATAATTCTATTATGAGTTTTACAAAAATCAACTATTGAATAGTGTCAAAATTGACATAAAAGAGTTTTTTAAAACAAATATTATATTATTAATTGATAATAAATTCCTAAAAATCTAAGGATAGGCCAAGAGACATATATCATGATAGTTATATCATTAATGTACCACTTGGGGGTTTCTTAGATGTATATAGTAATTTTATTAAACATATAATATAAAAATACAAAGAGACATTGTAAAAGTGAAACTATTTATCTTAGAGTTAATACTTAAAGATAAGGTTAATATAAGTACCCAAACCTATCTAAATTCTATTGGTTGAGTGTTATTTTAGCCATAACCACCTTAAAATTTAAAAAATCCACTTTAGAGGCATTATAAACCGAATATGAATTTATTATAAATTAATATTTCTACCTTTTCCAAAGGTGCCCCTCACCACTCTTATAAAAGGGCACTCTCCCTTCTCATTAAATCACACCTTCAAAGCCTTTTGGTTCAGCCAAAATCTGCCCAAATACTCTCTCAACTTCCCTCACTACAACCTAGAGGCCTTAGTTTGATCAGAAATCCAACTTAAAGAACCCTTTTGATCAAATCAATAGGAAGAACCCGAGGAAGAGGTAATGATTTCACCACCCTTTTCCAGGTTCCTTTCTTCTTCCACTTCTTCTTTATTTGTTCTTACCATTCTAAAATAATAACTCCAGTATCATATATATACTGTGATGTTATTATAAATATGGTACAACCATATTCAGTATTCTATCCATCCTTTGAATAACATGTCACCATACGTGCGTACGTACGGCTTACCGTCTCCACGTCGTGGTGTAATTGTTATTCAATATATTATTATTTTTATGGGTATAATAATGATTTGTAACTCATTTAAATAATAAATATAACATGTTAATGATTATTTATATATGATATACCATGCATTTATATATTATTTTGATATCAAAAAAATGATATTGTCTCTCGTGCGTACGTACGGACTACCGTCTCCACAAACGCGATGAGATTCATTCTCCATCGTATCCATTCAAGTATAATTATCATTTGATGATTTAAAATTAATGTTTAAGGACTTGATATCATTCTATATGTGAATAATATACAACCTATCCATGAAAACATGGCTTTTGTATCAAAACATATAAAATAAAACGAGTAAGTTAACACCCAAAACGACGATAATACTAAGATATTATTAACAAAGCAATGTTAAAAGATAATATATGATATCATATGAATGTATATGATTATTGTATAATTTAATAACAATTATTTCACTATTATACAGGAGGGTAACCTACCCCAACCAAGTAAAAGTACAAGATAAGGGTTATTTCACAATCTCTTCATTATCGGAGGTTGTTTATACGTAATAATCTACTGGGATCTCTTTATCATCCACATCCATCTTTCCTAAAAATGAATTTCAAAACATTTTTACTATTTACTAGAATATGGGTTAAAGTCATTTATACCCTTTTCTGACTTTTTATAATAAGTTTATAAAGGAATCATTCCGTCGTTTTCCAAACAAGGTACTTTTTAACCTTTTCGACAAAATTAAGGTAAGAATGTTTTTATAACTTATACAGTGGGTGCGACTATTTTCTGCCTTTATAAAATCGTCGAAGCTTCCCTTACAATATTATAAGAATATTTTCAAAGAAAATGTTTTATTTCATAAATATAAGACTCTTAAATGATTTCAAAATAGAAAGAGATATTTCCTTAAAAATAGTTTTGATTTCATATATGTCAACATCCTTTGATGGATTTTACATTGATTTATTATGATACAAAACTTCAATATTGTATTGAAGGTTTTGTGATATTTTTTACTATGGATGTGCTATTTTCATACCGTTCATAGTTTTTGGTGAAAGTATTGACATTTCGTACACTATTTTTAATACGAATTTTTATGTTATGTTTAAACCTTTTCATATGTGAATGCATTGTACTTAATATGTGATGGGTGGAGCCTGTGATAGCTCCTCGACGCATCGGTAGGTCTCATGAGACAAACTAGTGTCTTGGCACAAGGCCTTGGAAAAATCTTATTTGTAGTCTTGGCACGAGGCCCTGGCTATGTGGTTATGATTGTCTGGAATTATGCATTCCATCATTATGAAAGTGGTTATTGACATTGCATGTGATTATTCTATTAGTAGAATATCCATGTGAATAAGTAAATGGCATTATTTCATTTTACTTTTGTCATACTATCTTGAAGTTCAAGTTTAAAAGGCTTTTGTTTTAGTTATACATTGCCTTAAATGTTTATTCTTATTTATGAAAGTTTCCGCTATATTGTTATCCTTACTGGGCATTTGAGCTCACCCCTTTTCTATGTTTTATTTTTCCCAGGAAGTGAAGAAGTAAATTATGAATGACCTGCAGGGATATTATGTGGGGATATGAGTGTGGAATATGGAGACAATATGTTGTTGTAGTAGTTTTTCACTTTCTGATGTAATGTAAGACTTATGAATATATCTAGTGTTTCCAAGGCTACTAAACCAATCGGTCTTTCGATATTTGATCTTTCTTGTGATCATGCCAATGTTATGTAATAATGCATAGACTCTAGGTAACTGGGTTCAGGGCGTTACAGTTGATGAGAGAGAATGGGGTATCTCATAATATGTAAATGAAATTAACAGTAAGGGGTCATATAGATACATGTAATGACACATGTAATTTTTAAATAGAAGTCATAACATAATAAAGAAACATTAAGAAAAAATAGAAATTAAATAACTCTTATAAAATTTATGAATGGTTACAGGTGTACACAAAATTTATTAATGTGGAAGAAAGTGGAAAATCATCATTCAAAAATAACTAGGGAAGTATGGTTGAGGTTTTAAATAATACCCAAACAATTTTAATTTAAAATAAATGGGTATAACAACATAAATAAACTTGGACAAAAATGAGAAAAGAGGAAATCCCTTACAGAATTTCAGCATGGTAATGGGTGTACATGGGAGGCATTAATGAGAGAGAAAGGGGTCTATAATAACTCAAAAATAATGAGTAGAGTATAGGGGAGGTGTGAAATCATACCCCAATATTTTTAATTGAAAATAAATGTTCAAAACAAAATAAAGAATCTTGGACATAAATAAGGAAGGGAGGAAAGTGAGGATCCCTTACATGGAAGTGTGTTACTTCATGAGCTTAGAGAGAGGCTTCTTGAGAGCTTAGGTCACCTTGGAAAGATTTCATTGAGAGTATGGAAGATTAGGAACGTGCTCTATGGGTTTTGAGTGAATAGAAGTTGGAACATTGGTGGGTTTAAATAGTAAAAGATAGGGGAATTATTTAATATTTCAGAAACTTAGGTTTTGGAATCTATATAATTAAATATTCAAACCACAATAAAAAATATGGTTTTGGACCATGTTTTTGGGCCAAAGTGGAGTTTAAAATGTTATTATATAATTAAAATGGTATAATTTATTAAAATATTATGATTCCTTATGTCGAGGTGAGTCACACTCTAAATGAAATCATTTTAAAAAGTTAGAATATTTTATATATCTTGGAGGGTCCACTAAGGTACCATAAAATCAATAAAATAATTATAAGATCATATTATTTTAAATTAAAAAACTATATTGGCCAAATATCCATTTTATAGTGTTTTATTACATCACTATTTCATCATTATAATGTCATAAAACACATTTTATATTTAAACAGTATTTATTTTTTACCCAAAAAACGTGACTATCTCAGAATAGTATGAAAAATTCCCCATTAGATAATTTTGAAATCCAAAACCCAAAAATATTATTCATTTTATCTAACTAATTTTCTGAATATTTTAATTTTTACTTTTAGAATAAAACCCACTTTTACAAAAAATCATGGGTTTTGACAAAAATAGCTTTCAAACCGCAAGAAAAAATAAAATTTTATAAAAATTATACAATCGTTTATATTTAATAAAAAATAATTTAGTAGTAATATTTTATTAAAATATTATTTAATTAAAAAATCAATTAATTAATTAAAATATATTTATTACTTGAATATTAACTAAAATTACTATTTGTGCTTTAAAATTCCATTTACTAAGTAACAATAATAAAATGAATGTATATTATTTATTATATAAAAAAATTATTCACATAATCATAGTGAATGGGTCTTGTTAGATATCCCCTTATAATACCCACATAATACCATGGGGTAAGGTGTGAGATGGTGACAGACTCTTGCATTGGCTCAGATAACATCGCACGGGTGGTAATCTCTATTAACTTCCACTTCTTCTATAATCGATTCCATTCAATCTTAACGTGTTGAATCTCATCATGGTATTGGTCAAGAGTGAAGCCCAGTGACACTTCCTCCTTTTCATGCTCTGGAAAATGGGCTTCGTATGGAGAAATTCTACTTGATGAGGACATTACTTTTTTTTCTAAGTAAACTAGATTTATTAAATCTCTATATTTATACAACTCATTTGATCATTATTAAAAAACTATATTAGAAATGGTAACAATTATTAATGTTATTTTAAAATCCAAAAAACATAAAACCAAGGAAGTGAATATATTTTATATAACCATTTTATATAATAAGACATTTAATTAGATCAATTGGAATTTTTATTAATAAAATTTTGGGTCATTACAATCTTCTCCCCATAATAAATTTCTCCCTTGAAATTTCTTTTTCCCACACTAAAATAGATGAGGGTAACTCTACTTCATCACTTCATATTATTCCCATGTTTCTTCTTCAAACTTGTGGTTTATCCACAACACTTTGACATAGGACATTGTCTTATTTTGTAGAACTTTTTTCCTGAGATCTAAGATATTCACCAGCTTCTCTTCATAGGATAGGTCATTATCCATTGGTATCACCTCTAGATTGAGTACATGTGATGGATCAGGTATGTACTTCCCCAATATTGGTACATGGAATACATCATATAATTGAGATAGGTTCTGTGGGGGTGCAAGTTGATAGGGAACTGCTCCAATGTGATCAAAGATCTCAAAAGGACTGATATACCTTAGATTAAGTTTTCCCTTCTTCCCAAATCTAATAAATCTCTTCCACTATGATATGAGGAGGAATAACATGTCTCCAAAATCAAACTCTAAGTCTCATCAACGATTATCAACATAGATCTTTTTTATAATTTTAGAAGATTTAATGTGTTGACGGATAGTCATTACCTTCTCCACCATTTCTTCAATCATTTCTGTGCCTAACTGTTTTTACTCCCCAAGTTCATCCTAACATGTTAGTGTTCTTCAACTCTTTCCATAAAGGGATTCATAAGGATCCATTTTGTTTCTTGAGTGGAAACTATTATTGTAAAAGAACTCAACCAAAGGAAGAAGTTGATACCATCCACCTTTGAATTCTATTGACCATGCTCTAAACATGTTCTCTAGTGTTTGGATAGTTTGCTCAAATTGACCATCAGTTTAAGGATGATAATATGTACTGAAGTTCAGTTCAATATTTAGAGCATGTTGGAGACTCTTACAGAATATATAAGTGAATATTGGATCTCGATTGGATACAATAGATAGTGTAACTCCATGTAGCCTTACCACCTCCCTCATGGATATGTGTGTCAATTGATCCAATGATAAATCCTCCAGAATTGTAATGAAGTGAACAATTTTTGTAAGACGATCCACAACAACCGTGATAGCATTGTTTCCTTCGGATGTCTTCGGAAGTCCAGTGACAATGTCTATGGTGATGTTCTCTAATTTATATATTGGTATGGGTAATGGTTTCATCATCCCCTTAGACTTTTTCCTCTCATCATTCACTTACTGACATTCCAGACACTTTGATGAATACTTAGCGATCTCCTTCTTCATGTTATCTGGAAAAATTTCTCTCAGAGATCTCCATACATCATGGTCTTTCTTAGTTTAATGGAGAAACTCAAACTATGTGCATCACCCAAAAGTTCATTATTTAAATCTAGATTTGATGGAACACATAGTCTTGACCCAAATATTACAATTCTTTCTTCATTAACATTTAACTATGTTGATTTCCTTTTTTTGATAGTTTCTACTTTCCTCAAAATTCCTACATAATCCTTTTAAGAATCTTTTAACCTTTCCAAAAGAGACGGTTGAGAAATAATTTGTTAAAGGGTTGATTATGTTCCATTATTTATGTTTCCCATGTCCATATTCATCAAATCTAAGAAGATAAGATCCTTTTCAATTCTCCTTAATGGAAGAGTTTCTGGATCCTTTCTACTTATAGCATCTGCCAACTTGTTTACTTTCCTAGGGTGGTAATGGATTGAGAATTCATAGTCTTTGATCAGGTCTAACCCAATTTATTGGTGCATATTCAGCTCTTTCTACATGACTATATACATGAGGCTTTTGTGATCTGTATATATTTCACTCTTCTCCCCAAAGCAGTAATGTCACCAAATTTTTGAAGTGAAGAATATTACAGCCAACTCTAGATCATGTGTTCGATAGTTTTTATCATAAAATTTCAATTTTTTTGAAGCATAGGCAATGAATTTTTCATTTTTCATCAACACACATCCCAAACCCCTCTAAGAAGCATCACTAAATACCACAAAAAGTTCTCCTCTTATGGGTTGTGTGAGCATGAATATAGTGATAAGATTCATTTTCAACTCCTTGAAACTATCTTCTCATTCATCACTCCAAGAAAACATGACTCCCTTTCGAGATATATTGGTAAAAGGGTTCAAAAAGGTGATAAATTTATCACAAATCATCGATAATATCTAGCTAACCGAAAGAAGCTATAGATATCCATCATAGATGCTGGCCTCATAAATCCTTCAACTGCTTTTGTCTTGGGGGATCCATAGATTTCCCATTACTTGTGATAATATGACCCAAGAATGAGACATTCTTCAAAAAGAACTCACAATTGATGTACTTTTCATAGAGCTTCTCCTTTCGCATGGTCTCTAGTATAGTCCTTAGATGCTCTTCATGCTCTTCCATGGTGTTGGAGTATATTAAAATATAACCTATAAAGACTACAACAAATTTGTTGAGGTAATCTTTAAAGACTATATTAATCATGTTCATGAATATTTATAAAGCATTACTGACTCCAAAAAAAATTAATATGAATTCATAGTGCCCGTACCTTGTATGAAAAGCAGTCTTGGGGATATCTTCCTTCTTCACCCATGCATGGTAATATCCCGACCATAGATCTACCTTGGAGAAGTATTGTGCTCAGCGTAACTGATTGAACAAGTCATCAATTATTGGTATGGGATACTTTTTCTTTATTGTGATTTTTTTGAGATCACGATAATCAATGCATAGGTGCATTAACCCATCCTTCTTCTTGACAAAGAGGACTAGTGCACCCCATGGTGAAGCACTTGGGAATGTAAACCATTTATCCAAATTCTCATGTAGTTGTTTCTTTAGCTCTTAAAGTTCCATAAAAACCATTCTATACAGAGTCTTGGATATTGGAAATGCCCCAGGTATAAGATCCATCGATAATTCAACATCTCTTATAAGAGGAAGATCAGACAATTACTCGAGAAACGCTTTAGTGAATTCACTCTCAATAGGCATGTCTTCAAGGATGTTTTCTTCCTTAGACTCAATCATCTGAGCAAGATACATGTACTCATAGGAAATTAATATCAATGCATGATATTATTTTTCTAAATAAGATATATCCTCCTCCTTGTACTTATATAGAATCAGGGGTCGATTCACCATATAGAGAGTGGTTTCCCTATCACGGAAATTTATGTTGGCTCTTTAAAGGGAAAGACAATCCATGCCAAGAATTATAGAAAATTCCACAATAGGAAGTATTCTAAGGTTTACCAGGAAGTTCAATCTAAAAATTGTGACATGGGAGGAGTTATATTAATGGGATGCAATGATTTCTACACTTGTCGTTCTCACTAACATCTCTACTTCCATTATTTTTGGTGGTGTTGGAATTGTTCTATTAAACATTTGGGATATAAAAAATGAGTAGGAACAGAATAAGAAAGTATGTTTTTTATTCGGGACTAAATAACTAGCATACCATTCACCACTATTTGGTCGGGGTTCACTTTAGTGGTAGTGATTGAAAAAGAGCGCCCTTTCTACCTTGGAGGTTGTTAGGTTCCTCTAAAGACACTCAGCTTAGGGAACTACTTTGAAAATTTCCTAGTTCTTTTCAGTTGTATAAATAAAAAATGCATTGAGGGTAGAATGGATAGTTCCTATCCTCTTTCACAACATCGGGTTTTTCTTGTCGGCAATTAAAGTAAAAGTTCCCTTCACTTCCACACCTAGAGCATTTACTCTCCCCTTTAGGAAATTTCTGGGGTTCTACATTCTAAACCTTTGGCTAGTGTGTGATGTAATTTCTTAGCACCGTTGGATTTATCCATAAGACCACCGTAATTAATGTCCAATTTTTTCTTCTTATCCCTATGATACCTGTGATATTCACCGATCTCCATTTTTACTTTGAGGGAACATTGAACAATTTCCTCATTGATATCGAAGTCACGGATCGGTATGGATTTCCATAGGCTTGGTTTTATCCCACCAAAGAAGTGGTAACACATGCATTTGGGGGTAATGAAAAAGTTGGATGTGTATCTTGCAATCCTAGGAAAGTTTTCCTCGTACGCCCTAATGGATTTGTCATATTTTTTCATGAGGGCAAGAAAGTCTCTTTTCATATTATGTCGGAGGGTGCGAGGAAAATATTTATCAAAAAACATTTAATAAAAATTATTCCATTTCAACACCTCAATATCTTCCTCAGGCATCGTATTTGTTATCAATTTCCACCATTGATTAGCTTCCCCCTCCATACTATAAGCACCTAGAAGAACCTTCCCTTATTTATAACATTAACGGATGGAGAATATAATCTCAATGGAGTTGATCCATTGTTCGGCGATTGAGGTATTAGATGATCCATTAAAATTTGGAGGTAATCTTCTAATGAATATCTCAATTGTGGGTTTTTCTTTCTAAAGGGGGGTTGGAAGATCCTCTTGGCCCCTGATTCTATTCAAAACATGAGTTATCTAAGAGAGTATCATGAAAATGTTTTCAATTACTCCTCCCATCGGATTGGGCATCCCATTTGAATACTCATCACATTGATCTTTGCATTGGTTGTTATCCCAAGTCCTCATAATTTTGGCCATTGATAGGAATCAAAGGAAAGTTAGGGTAAATACATAAAGGGGATTCCAATGAAAAAATTGATAACGTATAAAATACATTTTATTTCTTAACTTACGAATTTATAGGCTTTAATCCATGTTATCCATGATCTACATCCCAACATATATTCTTAGGGACATTTTATTATTCCCTTAAAAATGGTTTATATTATTCTTATGAATTTACCAAATCATATCCACCAAGAATGTCAAACCAAGAGTGCAACAAGGCCCATTTTCATGCTCTAGTTCTCATTCATGTATAGCTCAAAGCAGTGTTTTCAGGTTTTACATTTAGATACATCTATACTAGATCCACCTCTACTTGATTGTATCCATAGATGGATGTATTTTCTTGATAAACCACTTACTCTATACTCACAAAATTTAGGGATGTTTTTATTATAATTAGTCTTATCTCTGTGGTTTAAACAAGGGTTTTGAAATCCTAATCCCAAAAATAACTAAACCTATCCTATGATACCAACTACAGCAACACTTCTCTTTATTACAAACTTAAACTTGATTTGTTACATAAACATGCACAAAAGATAACGCTGAGGATCAAGAGGTCTGGTGTATTATGAAGTTAGGAACATTACATGATAGTTTAAGACAAAAAATACAATATCTTTATTGAAAATATTTTTTATATGACCCAAACATTACTTTGTACTTATCATTTCATGGGACAACATGAGGACATGCATAAGAAAAGAGTGAGCTATAAACCACAGTAAGGGGGTAAATAACAAATAAAATGAAGAATACCATACATGATAGAAAATAGGTATATCAATGAATCCTAAGAGAAACATGAACATAAAAGCATGATATATCATGATTATCATATTGTGGAGACGTGGCAACATCATTTAACATGATATTAGCATGAGCTAAGGATCATTGCACATAGAGCATGAGTAAACCCTCACTGTACTTGAATTGGCATAATAAAACCCTCATTTCACTTGAATTAGCATTAGTAAACCCTCATTACACATGGCGTATCATGATACTATTCTTTACCCAATGATTTTGAGCGGTATCAGGGAAAAAACTTTACAAACATTTCGTTTCATGCATAAGTGTGGCACATGGATCATATAACATGTAATCATTAAACATAATAAGAAATTGTACGATTAAATAATATGTAATACATAAATTTATGTACCATTAAATAATTATATGTTCATAAATGTGAATACCCTTGATATAGAAATGGGTATGGTATTCACTACACAATTATTTTGGCTTTGAAAATCACGGTGCAATTTCAGCAGCATAACGGCATGACAAAAAAATTCATAAAATGGGTGATGAGAGAGAAAGGGGTATCCCATAATATGTAAATAAAATACATAGAAAGAGGGTATATATAGATACCTGTCCCGAAACATGTAATTTTGAAATAGAAGGTGTAACATAATAAAGAGACTTGAATAAAGAAGAGAATTGAAATAACTTATACAAAATTTCAGAATGGTAATAGGTGTACACGGAAGGAATTAATGAGATATAAAGTGATATATATTAATTAACAAATAATTAGGGATGTATGGGTGAGGTGAAAAATCATACCCCATCATTTTTAATTGAAAATAAATGGGTATAACAACACAATGAAACTTGGATAAAAATGAGAAAGGAGGAAATACCTTACAGAATTTCAGCATGGTAACAAGTGTACATGGGAAGCATTAATGAGATAAAAGGGGTATATTATAATTAAAAAATAATTAAAGAAGTATAGGGATGGTTAGAAATCATACCCCATCATTTTTAATTGAAAATAAAAGGGCATAACTATATAAGGAAACATTGACAAAAATAAGAAGGAATGAAAGTAAGGATCCCTTACATGGAAGTGTGTGAATTCAAAAACATGGAGTGGGGATTATTGAGAGATTGGATGCCTTGGGAGGATTCTAGATAGAGGAGGGCAGATTAGGGACGTGTTCCAAGGGTTTTGAGTGAAGATATGTGGGATCTTGGGTGGGTTTATATAGGAAAAGAGAGGGGAATTCTTTAATATTTCACAAACATAGGTTTTGGAATCTATATAATTAAATATTAAAAACGACAAACCAACCCATGGTTTTCCCATGGTTTTTTACAAAAGGGAGTGAAAAAATATTTTATAAGTAAAATGTCTGAACTTATTAAATTATTAAGCTTTATTATGTGTATATGAGTCACACTCTCATGGAAATAATTTTGAAAAGATAAAATATTTTATAAGTATTGGAGGGTCTACTGAGGAAAAAAATATAAAATAAAATTATTTTAAAGGTAAAATATATATTGTCTGAATATACCTTTTATATTATTTTATTAAATCATTATTGGGTCATTATGTTGTCATAAAACACATTATATATTTAAATGGTATTTAATTTTTAACCAAAATTTGACTGTTTCAGAAAATTATGAAAAATTCACCGTTAGATAATTTAAATATCATGAATACAAAAATAAATTCATTTTATCTAAATAATTTTATAAATATGTGAATTTGTACTATTAAAATGAAAATTGAAATTTATCAAAACTTCATGGGTTTTGACAAAAATTGCTTTCAAACACTAATAAAAATTAAAATTTTAAAAAAATTATATGATCATTTATATTTAATAAAAACTAATTTAGTAATAATATTTTATTAAAATATTATTTAATTCAAAAATCCATTAATTCATTAAAATAGATTTATTAATTGAATATTAAATAAAAATATTATTTGTGCCTTAAAAACCATTTACAAAGTAACAACAATAAAATGAATGTATATGATTTATTCTTTAAAAATGTAATGTACATAATAATAGTCCTAGGGACTTGTTACATAACCCCTTATAAACCCCACATAAGACCTAAGGGTAAGGTGTGCGATGGTGGATCGCTCTTGGGGCGGCTCGGATAACATTGCTCGGGTGGTAATCTTTATTAACTTACACTTCTCCTGTAGGTAATTCCGTTTAAGCATGGCTTGGGCTTAGTCAAGAACAAAGACAAGTGACACTAACTCATTTCCATGATTCAAAAAATGGGCTTTTTATGGAGCAATTCTACTAAATTATGTCATATCTGCCTTTATCATAGTAGATTAGATTTATTAAAGCCATGTATTTATACGAATCATTTGATCACTATTCAATGAATATATTATCAATGGTATATTTTTTAATGGTATTTTGAAATCCAAAAACAAAAACCAAGGAATTTCATATGTTTTATACAATAATTTTAAATAATAATACATTTAATTAGATCAAGAGGACTTTTCATTAATAAAACTTTAGGTCATTACACCTCTCGCCATGTGCGCCCACCCCTTCATCTTGTGCGTGACTCCTCAGCATTCCCCTCATGCCATTACATCCTATATACCCACCCCTATAACCCCACGCTCCCTCCTATCATGTGAATCCCTCCCTCATTTGTAAACCCACATTAGTAATCCTTTAATAGTTGAGGTATGCAGGAATTGATCTGCAGAATTGAATTTTGTAATTCCGTGACTCAACCAATTGACCCATTCGAGTTATTGATAAATAATATTATTTTTTAATATATATATATGTGTGTGTGTGTGTGTGTGTGGATTTTAGTTTATTATTAATTAATATATATATATGTTTTCATTATATATATTTATTTTTAATAAAAACATAGATAAATATGTGTGTGTGTGTGTCTGCTTGTTTATATATGTGTGTGTGTGTGTGTAATTTAGAACCTTTTTTAATGCTGGTATAAATTACACTAAAATAGTCACGTTTTCTTAAAAACATGATTAATTTAAAATATTTAATTGTATTATGATATATATATATAAATTTATTTCAATATGTAAAATTTAATATATATATATATATATATATATATTCTATTTTCTATTTCAATTTTAAATTTTATAATTTTATTTTTATGTCTATATATGTATATATGATTATATTATGTTATATATATATATGTATTATATATATATATTATATGTGTTTTTGTGTGTTTTGTAATTTTATATGTATATATATATTTTTTATATTATTATATATATGTGTGTGTTTATATTTTATGTTTATTTATATTTTTATATTATATTATAATATATATATATATATTATATGTGTGTGTGTGTTTACATTATATATATAATATATATATGTGTATATTATATATATATTATATGTTTATATTAATATATATATATATATGTTTATATGTATAAATGTTTATATGTGGGTGTGTAAATATATATATGTATGTTTAGATATATATAATTATAATAAAATATATATATTTGTATATATAATTATCCATTTTTTAAAACCCGGGAAAAAATGTTTACAAAATAGCCTCATTTTCATAAAAAAGTGACTAAATTTAAAAAAAAATTATATATATATAAAGATACATGTGTGTGTGTGTGTAAATATTTGTGTGTGTGTGTGTGTGTTTATAAACATGTGTTTGTATTTATATATAAATTAATATTAATATATATATCTATCTATAATGTCTCAAATTTAGCGATGCTTGTTAGGAATTTTCACTAACTTAGTGACACCTGTCACAAAGCTTCTCTAATTTAATGATTCTTATCATATAGAATTATTAAATTAGAGACACGTTTCATGAATATTTTCTAATTTAAGGATTATTTTTAGGAAGAGTTTCCCAATTAGAAATGCTGCTTATAAAGCAACCCTAATTTAGAAATGCTTCTTAGGAAGCATCGTCAATTTAGTGATGCTTTTCAAAAAGCATCTCTAATTTAAGCGATTACATTCCAAAGCTTTGTTAAATTAGTGACACTTTTCTACAAGAATTTCTAATTTATGGAAAAAATTTAGGATGTATCCCTAAATTAATTAGAGATGCTTTTCAAGAACCATCGCTAATTTAGGGATGCTTATCACAAAGAGTCTTTAATTTAGAGATGATTTTCCGGAAGCTTCCCTAATTTAGCGATTTTTTTAAGAAGTGTCACTAATTTAGGATTCTTTTAGGAAGCTTCTCTCTTTTAGATACCCTTTTCACAATCTCTTGCTAATTCAAAGATGTTTTTAGAAAGGGTTTCTAATTTAGTGATGCTTTCAAGAAGCATTGATAATTTAGCGGCCTTACCTAAAAAACATCGCTAAATTATAGTTTTTTGGTGTGTTATCTCTCTCATTAATGTTACATAATTCTTCTAAATGCATTATATATTTCTCAAAAATATTTGAATAACTTATCCTCCCCTCCTTTTATAGTGTAAAACATTACTTATACCCATTTCTAAAATCAATCCATTATGAAATTTCCATTGATTATTGTACAACGCAAGATTATGCAACCCATTTTAATTCCTTGGGAAATTATTATATTGTTAATTATGCTTGAATTCCTTTATGTTTCACACATGAATTGTGAACATGTTATGATGGGTTCACCAAGATTTTCTCTAATTCATTTGTTAAAGCTTATATATCATGAGGTGTCATGTATGGGATTAGGGAGTAAACATTTAAATTATGGAACTTTTTCCACTGTGTGATATTTTTTTGGAATATAGCCTTGAATCAAGTTTATTTCGTCATATATGTTGTTTCCATATTTCTTATGTGAAATTTTTTTTATAATACCATATTCTTTATGTTGTTCTTAAATTTGATTACTCAAAATCCTTCTCTTTTATGATATCATTTTATACCTTTGAATCACACATTCTGTTTTGTTATCATTTTTATTCCTGTACTGGGATTTTTATCTCACCCCATTTTATTATGTATTCCATAGGTTATAATGTTTAGTTTAAGAAGATAATATACTTTTATCAGCCCATTATAGAGAATAAAATGAGGATGTTCTGTTTTTGCTTCCATTAGATGTATCATGAACCTAGTCTTCCCTAGATACTAATACACATGATACTTGGTGTTGTAATTATCTGATATTATTATTTAATAATCATTAAATATCTTAAGTAAAATTAATGGGTCACTATATTTGGAAACTAATAAAGGTATATTTATTTCTGTAGATTATGATTAAATGACTCTAGTGAGAGTCTTAGGGATAAAAGTAACCATAGGAAAAAATTGTAAAATCTTTCTGAAGTATAAAGTTATTGGTTTCCTAGAAAATAAAACCATCTCTAAATACCTCAAATGGATGTAGATCTAGAAAAATTTTACCTAGGGATAATAACCCAAAATAATTTCATTGATCTAGACATGACTATCACATGGTCTATGATAGTGGGCCTTACAACACATCTCCTTTGACACTACTAGAGAATATGATTTTGAAATTAATTAAACTCTTTATGGACCATTATGAAAGTCATGAATGTATTGTTATGATAGAAAAAATCATAGATAAATTACCATGGATAACATATAATGAAACATAGAGACTATTATGTTAGAATATAGTTAACATCTATAAGTTGTTCCTACCATGTCTTAAAGATTACCTATTTAATTTTCATCTGCCAATATTTTATCACCTTGTTTTTATTATTTTATTAAATGGTGTGATATTTTAGAAACCAATACAAAAAACAACAAGATAATACATTTTATGATTTCCCCATTTATATTCATAATATTTTTAGAGTGTAATATTCGAAATTTTCTACAGTAAAAGTTCAACCAGTAGACATTTTATGAAATATCATGAAACATGTGGAACACAATACTCCTCATAAGAAATATTAAGTTTTAGTTGAGTAGTTTTTGTGAAAAATGCCTCCAACATTTAGTGGATTGTAATGACCCAAACATTCATTAATGGGAAAACCTCTTGATATAATGACCCAAACATTAAAGTTCTTCAATTTTATGTTTTTGAATTTTAAAATACTGTTAAGAATTTTGGTCGTTGCTAATATAGTCGTTGAACAATGATCACATGATTAGTATAAATATAGAGGTTTAACAAATCCAATTCACTCAGACAAAGGAAGCGATTGCCTCATCTAGTAGACATGCCCCATAAAATGCCCAATTGTCAGAGATCAAAAATTAGGTTGCATCTTTGGGCTTCGCTCTTGATCAATCTGAAGCCAAGCTTGAATATGTTAAGCTCGAGCAGGACAACCTATGAGAGAAGTGGAAGTTGATAAAGATTACCACCAGAAAAATGTTATCTGAGCCACCCCAAGAGTCTATCACCATCACAAACCTTACTCTTTGGTCTTATGTGGGTGTTATAAGGGGGTATGTAACAAGAACATAGTAATATGTTTATGTGCATTATTTTTTTATAAAATAATGAATATACTTTAATTTTATTGTTACCTAGTAAATAGTTTTAAAAGTAAAAAAAGTATTTTTAGTTAATGTTCAACTATTAAATATATTTTGATGAATTAATGTATTTTTTTACTAAATAATATTTTAATAAAATATTATTATTATTATTAAATTATTTTTTATTACATATAAATAATCATATAATTTTATGAATACAATTGTGATTTTTATTAAGGTTTGAAAGATATTTTCGTCAAAACCCATGAATTATCAATAAATGTCGGTTTTTATTTTAAAAGTGAAAATTAACATATTTAGAAAATTGTTTAGATAAAACTAATATTATTTCAGGAATTAGGACATCAAAATTATCCAATGGTATATTATTCATTATTTTCTGAGACAATCACATTTTTGGGTAAAAATGAAATACTGTTTAAATATAAATTGTGTTTTAAGACATCATAATGACCCAATAGTGATGTAATAAAATACTATAAACTTTATGTTCGTCCAATATATGTTTTAACATTAAAATAATGTGACATTGGGTTTTTTGTATTTATTTTACAAAGCTTTAGTGGATCAGTCAAGACTTATTAAACATTTTGTCTTTTTAAATTGTTTTCCTTGGGAGTGTGACTCACATCCACATAAGAAACCCCATTATTTTAAGAATTTCGTAATTTTGCCTTATAAAATATTGTTTTTCACTTCCCTTTTCCAAAACAACATGGGCAAAAACCATGGGTTGGTTTTTGATTTGGATTTGTTTAATGTGAGGTGTCCCAAACCTAAATAATAAAGAATTCTCTCAACTTTCCTATATAAACCCACCCTGGATCCCACTTCCTCCTCACTCAAAGCCTTTGGAGTTCATCCAAAATATACCCTAATTTCTATATAATCCCCCCAAGGTGCTCCATGATCCCAATAATCCGCTCTCAAAACTCTCTCAAGCCTTTGGAAGCATACTTCCTTGTAAAGGTTTTTTTCCTTTCCCAATTTTTCCAATATTATTTAAAATTTTAAGCCCTTTTAATTTCATTTATAAATGTTGGTGTATGGTTTCGCACCTCCCCCATACATCCCTCTTTATGTTTGAATGATGGTAGACCTCTTTATCTCTCATTAAATTCCTTCCATGTACACCTGTTACTATGCCGAAATTCCGAAATAAATTTCTCTCTCCTCATTTACATTCAAGAAATTCTTTGTTATCATGAATCTAAATTCCATTACATTTGTTGGGAAATTTATCTATATAAACCCCTTACTACCAATGTAATGTATATATGTTGAGTCACCCATTTATCTCTCATCAACCATTTTTATGATTGCTTTTGTCATGTCGTTATGCTGCTGAAATTGCTTCTCGCTTTTCCAAGCCAAAGTCATTGTGTAGTGAATACCTTGCCCATTTTATATCAAGGGTATTCACCTTTATGTACATATAATTATTTTTTAAATAGTTTCATGTGTTTATTCCACATTATTTTATCATGTAATAAAATATTATGTTGAATGATTCAATGTTTTGTGATCCATGTGACACACTTATGCATGAAATGAAATGTTTAAAAAGGGTGTGCCCTTATAGCACTCCAATGCATTGGGTAATGTATAGTATCATGATAGGTCATGTGAAATTGGTGTTTACTCATTCTAATTTATGTTCAATGAGAGTTTACTCATGATTCATGTGCAATGAGGGTTTACTCATGCTGCATGTGCAATGAGCCTTGCCTCATGCTAATTTTGTGTTAAGTGTTGCTGCTACATTTCCATGTAATAATTATCATTCTTTATCATGACTTTATGTTTATGAATTTCTTATTCTCTGTTGATATGACTATTTTCTAACATGTATTGTATTCCTTATTTTATTCCATGATTATTTCCTTACTGTGCTTTATAGCTCACCCTTTTCTTCTACATGTTCTCAGGTTATCCCATGCAATGCTACGTACGAGGGAATGTAGTGGTCATGTAAAATTAGATTTCAACAAAGATGTTGTATTTCATGTTTAAAGTTGTTATGAAATGATCCTAATACCCAAATACTCTAGACCTCTTGATCTTATATGTTGTATCAAGTGAAGTTTTTGTAATAAATTACGTTTAATTGTGTAATAAAAAGTAGGGTTCTCATAGTTGGTATCAAAGGCAGGTTTAGTTATTTTGGGATTAAGATTAGAAAACCCTAGTAAATCCTTAGAGACAATACTAAGTATAATAAAAAAATTCATTATTTTTTTGTGAGTATTAAGTAAGTGGTTTATTAAAAAAAATACATCCATGTTTGGATACGAGCTGGTAAAGGCGGGTTTAGCGTTGTTGTATCCTAGGGGTAAAACCCGAAAACACCGCTTTGAGCTAGACTCAAACAGGAACTGGTGAATGAAAATGGGTCTTGCTTCACTCTTGGTTAAAACACTCTAGGGGGATATTCTTTGGTAAATTCACAAGATTAGTATGAACCATTATTAAGGGACAAAAAAACACCCTTAGAATATATGTTAGAAAGTAGATCATGGATAACATAGACTGAAGACAATAGATTCATATGATAATGAAATAAAAGTTATTTATATGTCATTAGTTTAGTCCATGTATTACCCTTTATGTGTTACCCCTATATTTCCTTTTATTACAACCAATGGACGATAATAGGAGGACTCAGGCTAACAACTGATGTAAAGATCAATGCAATGATTGTATTAATGATATGCCCAATCTAATGGGATCAGGAATAGCATACTTTGTCACACTTCTCTCTCAGCTAAATCAAGATTGGAATAGAAACAAGGGTCAAGAGGAATGTTCAACCACCCTTAAGATAGAACAATTTGTTATCAAGAGCTTCATCAGACAGAGGCCTCATAATTTTAATGGATCATCTGATCCCTCAATCGTTGAAGAATGGATCAACTCCAATTAAAAGATCTTCTCCATCCTTCAATGTTATGAACTAGAGAAGGTTATCCTGGATGCTTATCATATTGATGGTGAATCTGATCAATGGTGGACGTTGATAAAAAATACGAAGCTCGAGGATGATATCGAGGCTTTGGAATGGAAGGATTTCCAGAAGATGTTCTTTGATAAATATTTTTCGCACACCCTCCGGCTTAAGATGGAAAGGGACTTCCTTTCCCCAAAGAAAGAAGATGACGAATTTGTTGGAGCGTACGAGGAAAAATTCACAATTCTTGCACGATGAACTTTTGGATTTTTCAATACCCTTGAATAGAAGGTTGACTGCTTCTTTTGTGGTCTGAAACCTGGCCTGTGGAAAGTGCTGGCGATTCATGACTTCTACAACTATGAGGAAATTATCCGATATTCCCTCAAGGTCGAAATGAAGATTATAGAATCTCATAGGTATCATGGGGATAAGAAGAGTAATGTGGAATTCAATGATGGAGACCTAATGGATAAAAAATACTATGCTAAGAAGACCCAATAACCCACTTTCTAAAGGTGTGAAAAGAAGCACCCAGAAAATTGCCTGAAGGGGACGAGGAAATGCTTTAAGTGTGGAAGAGAAGGGCACCTAGCTGTTAACTGCCAACAAGAAAAACCCACGGTTACAAAAGTGGAGATGAATGCTCGGTCTAAACCTCAATGCATTTTTCATTGCTACAACTAGAAAGACCCAGGGTATCTTGAAATCAGTACCCTATGCCAAGGGTTTTTGGAGTCAACCAACAACATCCAAGGTAGTAAGTGCGAGCTTTTTCCATCACTACTTACGAAGTGAACCCCGACAACAAAGTGGTGAAAGGTAAGCTAGTTAATCATTCAATAATAGAGAAAATATATCTGGATTTAGGTTTTACACATTCTTTTATATCTCAAATGTTTAGTAGAAGAATCCTTGCACCAATAAAAAACATGGAAGTGAAGATTTCAGTGATTACTAAAAATTGGGCAATCATTGCATCCCATGAATATAACTCCTCACCTATAATAATATATGGACTAAACATCCCATAGAACCTCTTCATAATCCCTATGGTGTAATTTGATGCAATTCTTGGCATGGATTAGCTTTACTTATATAGAACCAACATAAATTGTCATGAGAGGGAAATCACTTTACATGTGGAGAATCGACCCCCAATTATTTACAAGTGGAAGGAGTAAGATGAACATTATTTAGATTCATCATATCAAGAGTGGATATTACTACCCTATGAGCATGTGTATCTTGCTCAGATGATTGAGTTTAAGGAGGCAACCATCCTAAAAGACATGCTTATTTTGAGGGAATTCGCTAAAGTGTTTCTCGAGGAATTTCTTGATATTCCAGCTAGAAGAGATGTTGAATTCTCAATTGATCATATACCTGGGGATTTTACAATATCCAAGACTTCATATAAAATGGATGTTGTGGAGCTTATGGAGCTGAAGAAACAACTACTAGTGAATCTAGATAAAGGGTTTATATGCCTAAGTGCTTCACCATGGGGTGTACCAGCCCTCTTCATCAAGAAGAAGGATGGATCATTGTTCCTTTACATCAATTATCATGAGCTTAACAAAACCATGATAAAGAAAAAGTATCCTCTCCTACGAATTGATGACTTCTTCAATCAGCTGCGTGGAGTTCAATACTTCTCCAAGGTGGATTTGTGGTCAGGATATTATCAAGTAAGGGTGAGGAAGGAAGATATCCCCAAGATTGCTTTTTTGTATAAGATACATGAACTATGAATTCAAATTAATTCCTTTAGGACTCACTAATTATCCATAAATCTTCATGGACTTGATGAATAGAGTCTTTAAAAATTACCACAACAAATTTTTGGTAGTCTTTATTGATGATATTCTGATATAATCCCAAACCAAGGAGGATCATAAGGAGCATCTAAAAACTATACTAGAGACCTTGCGGAAGGATAAACTCTTTGAAAAGTGAAGAAATTGTGAGTTATAGTTGAAGTATGTCTCATTTTTGGTCCATATCATCACAAACAATTGGATAACTCTGGATCCCTAAAAAAAGATGCAATTGAGGGATGATCGAGGCCTACATCTGTAACGGATATCCGTAGCTTCTTGTGGTTATCTGGATATTATTAATGATTTATGAGAAATTTATCACTATTGTCCAACCATATTACCAAGATAAATCGGAAGGGAGTAAAGTTTTCATGGAGTGATGAATGCTAATAAATTTTTTAGGAGTTGAAAAAGAGGCTTATCACTGCACTTGTGCTCACTTTAGCCACAAGTGGAGAAATTTCTATGGTATTCAGTGATGCTTCAAAGAACGGCCTGGGATGTGTGTTGATGTAAAATGAAAAATTCATTACCTATGCTTCAAGAAAATTGAAAGTTCATGAATAGAACTTTCCATCACATGACCTCAAGTTGGCTGTAGAGATCTTCGATTTGAAAATTTGGCAGCCTTATCTCTTTGGGGAGAAGTGTGAAATATATACGGACCACAAAAGCCTAAAATATATATTCAAAATGAAAGAGTTGAACATGTTCCAATGAATATGGTTAGATCTGATCAAAGACTATGACTGCTCAATCCAATACCACCCTGGGAAAGTGAACAAGGTGGCAGATGCCCTAAGTATAAAGGACCCAGAGATTCTAGCATGGATGATAATTGAAAAGGATTAAATATTATTATATTTGATGAATATGGACAAGGGTATCATAAATAAGGAAAAATCATCAATCCTTTCACAAATTATTTCTCAATCGTTACTTTTGGAAAGGTTAAAGGATGCTCAAAAGGATTATGTGGGAATTCAGGAAAAAGTGGAAGCTGTCAGAAAATAGAAATCCTCAATGTATAATGTTAATGAATAAGGAATTTTGAGATTTGGGGAAAAAATATGTGTTCAATCAAGTCCGGAGTTGAAGAATAAACTTTTGGATGATGCACACAGTTAAAATTTCTCTATTCGCCCAAGAAACACAACGATATATTGAGATCTATGAGAGAATTATTGGTGGGATAATATGAAGAAGGATATCTCTGAATATACATCAACGTGCCTGGTGTGTCAGCAAGTGAAGGCAGAGAGGGAGATGTATAAGGGGACGATGAAACCATTTCCCATACCAGAATGGAAATGGGAGAAAATCACCATGTACATTTTCCTTGGACATCCGAATACATCCAAAGGAAACTATTCAATATGGGTTGTTGTGGATCATCATACGTAGTCTGCACACATCATTTAAATTTGGGAGGATTTCTCATTGGATCAACTGGCACAGATATATATATCAAGGAATTTGTAAGGCTGCATGGAGTACCACTATCTATTGTATATGATCGAGATCCAAGATTCACCTCTATGTTTCGGAAGAGTCTTCAACATGCTCTAAATACTGAACTGATCATCAGTAAGACCTATCATCCTCAAACTGATAGAGAATCCGAGCGAAATATCCCAACACTTGAGTACATGTTAATATTATTCTCAATGGACTTTAAAGGATGATGGGATCAATATATTCCTATGGTTGAGTTCTCTTATAATAATAGTTTCCACTCGAGCATCCAAATGGCACCATATGAAGCCCTTTATGGGAAAAGGTGCCAAACACTAGCGTGTTGGGATGTGGTCAGTGAGTGTAAGCTGCTTGGGCCAGAAATGGTTGAAGAAATGGTGGAGAAGGTGAAAACCATTCAATAGCATAACAAGGCATCCTAGAGTCAACATAAGAGTTATGCAGATAACAGTTGATGAGACCTTGAGTTTAAAGTTGGAGACATGGTATTTCTAGTCATATCTCCATGGGAGAAGATTATAAGGTTTGAAAAAAAGGTGATGTTATGTCCAAGGTACATCGGTCCCTTAGAGATTCTTGATCGTCTCGGACCTGTGGCATATCGACTAGCACTTCCACCTACCATGGCAAAAGTACATGATTTATTTCATGTATCCCTCTTAAAGAAGAAAATATTAGACCCTTATCATGTACTCTCTTCAGAGGTGGTACAGTTATAGGATGATATTTATTATGAGGAGCAACCAGTGAAGATCTTAGATTGTAGAGAAAATGTTCTACCAAATAAGATAATGCCCCCCGTCAAGTTGTTCTAGAGAAACCACAAGTTTGAAGAAGCGATGTGGGAATCAAAGGAAATGATGAATCAGAGTTACCCACATCTGTATTAGTATTGGAAAAGGAAAATTTGAGGGTAAAATTTCTTAAGGGGGTATGATTGTAACGACCCAATCTTTCATTAATGGAAATCCCTCTTGATCTAATTAAATGTATCTTTATGTAAAATGTTTATATAAAATTAACACTTTTTTGGTTTTATGTTTTTTGATTTTTAAATATTATTATGAATTGTAATTGTTTCTAATATTTCCTTTGAATAGTGATCACATGATTAGTATAAATATAGGGCTTTAACAAATCCAATTTACTCAGACAAAGGAAGCAATGGACTCATCCAGTAGACATTCCCCATATGAATCCCATTTGTCAGATCTCAGAAATGAGGTTTCATCTTTGGGATTTTCTCTTGACCAAGCCCAATCCGAGCTTGAATATGTTAAGCTCGAGTAGTACTACCTACGAGGGATGTGGAAGTTGATAAAGATTACCACCCGAGCAATGTTATCTGAGCCACCCCAATAGTCGGTCCCCATCACACACCTTACTCTTCAGTCTTATGCAGGTGTTATAAAGGGTTATGTAACAAGAATATATTACTATGGTAATTTAAATTATTTTTATATATAATTATGAATATAATTTATTTTTATTGTTACCTTGTAAATAGTTTTTAAAGCAGAAATATTATTTTTAGTAAATTTTCAACTAGTAAATCTATTTTGATGAATTAATGGATTTTTTAATTAAATATTATTTTAATAAAATATTATTATTATTACTAAATTATTTTTTATTAAATATAAATGATCATATAATTTTATGAATGCAATTGTAATATTTATTAAGGTTTGAAATCCATTTTTGATAAAAAACCATGAATTTTTTATAAATATTGGTTTTTATTTTAGAAGTGAAAATTAACATATTTATAAAATTATTTAGATAAAATTATTATTATTTCTGATATCAGGACATGAAAATTATCCAATGGTGATTTGTTCATAATTTTCTGAGACAGTCAAGTTTTTGGGTAAAAATTAAATACCGTTTAAATATATAATGGTTCTATGACATCATAATGACCACATAGTGATGTATTAAAATACAATATACTTTATTTTAGGCCAATATATGTTTTAACATTAAAATAATGTGATTTTGGGTTCGTTTTATTTATTTTACAAAGCTTTAGTGGACCCTTCAAGACTTGTTAAACATTTTGTCTTTTTAAATTGTTTTCCTTGGGAGTGTGACTCACCTCCGCATAAGCAACCCCATTAGTTTAAGAATTTATGACTTTTTCATTATAAAATATTGTTTTCCACTTTCATTTTCAAAATAATTATGGGCAAAAATAATGGGCGGGTCTGTGGTTTGGAATAGTTTAATGTGAGGTGTCCCAAACCTAAATAATAAAGAATTCCCTCACCTTTTCTATATAAACCCACCCAATCTCCCACTTCCACCGCACTCATAGCCTTTTAAGTTCTCCAAATCTCTTCCCTCATTTCTCTATAATCCTCTCTAGGTTCCCCAATCTCCCAAGAAACCTCTCTCAATCCTTTGGAAGAACACTTCCATTTTATGGGTTTTTCTTTCATTCTCATTTTTTCAAATATTATTTAAATTGTTATGCCCTATTAATTTTAATTATAAATGTTGTGGTATAGTTTCTTACCTCCCTCATACTGCCTTATTTATGTTTAAATGATAGGATACCCTTTCTCTCTCATTAAATTCCTCCCATGTACACTTGTTACTATGCCAAAATTCCGAAAGGAATCTCTCTCTCATCATTTACATTCAAGAAATTCTTTTGTATCATTAATCTAAATTCCATTACCTTTGTTGGGAAATGTATCTATATTACCCCCTTAATTTCCATGTCATTTAAATATTATGAGACAACCATTTCTCTCTCAACAACCATTTTTATGAGTTCTTATGTCATGTCATTATGCTGTCGAAATTCCACCGCACTTTTCCAAGAAAAAGTAATTGTGTAGTGAATATCATACCCATTTCTCTATCAAGGGTATTTACATTTATGTAAATTTACTTGTTGTTTAAAGAGTTTCATGTATGTATTCCGCATTATTTTATCATGGAATAAAGGATTATGTTGAATGATTCAATGTTTTATGATCCATGTGGCACACTTATTCATGAAATGAAATGATTAAGATGGGTGCGCCCTTATAGCGCTCCAATGAATTGGGTAAAGTATAGTATCATGATACATCATTTGATATGGGTGTTTACTCATACTAATTCATTTGCAATGAGGGTTTACTCATAATTAATGTTTAATTAGGGTTTACTCAGGCTCCATGTGCAATGATCCTTGCTCATGCTAAATCCATGTTATGATTATCATGCTTTATCATGCCTTTATGTTTATGCTTTTCTTATGCTCTATTGATATGTCTATTTTATAACATATGTTGTATTCCTCATGTTATTCCATTAATATTCCCTTTTTGGGCTTTATAGATCACCCTTTTCTTATTCATGTCTTCAGGTTATCTCATGCAATGCTAAGTACGAGGGAATGTAGTGGTCATGTAAAATTAGTTTTTAATAAAGATGATGTATTTCATGTTTTAAGTTTTTATGTAATGATCTTAATACCAAAAGACACTATACCTCTTGATCTTATAGGTTTTATCAATTGAAGTTTATGTAATAAATTATGTTTAATTGTGTAATAAAAAGAAGGGTTATCATATAGATCATCTGATCCCCTCATTGTGGAAAAATAAGGCCACTATATTATGATGATATTACATTTCCTCTAATGTAAAGAGAATGAAAAAACTTCCTTGAACATCTATCACATTTATGGATAATCCAATCATGGGTGGAAACTGATCAGGAACAAAAATCCCCTAGAGGATATAGATTCCATGGACACTACTGGAAATTGAGTCTTTCCCAATGGTTTTGAACCGTTAGGAAAGCCTGCAGAACCATTGGTATATGTTATAAAACTGGTTTTGCAAACCGTAGGGAAGTAAGCCGTTGGGAAAAGTTATCCCAATGGTTTACATACAACCGTTGGCATAGGTTATTAAAATTAACCTATGACAACGGTTTGTCCAACCGTTGGAAGAAGTTTTGCCAACGGTTCTCCTTGAACTGTTGGAAAAAAATTCCCCAGGTCTTTCCCAACGGTTTGAGTAAACCATTGGGAAATGTAAATATATAAAAATGAGTTACTGCGGAGGTTTGAACCCACAACCTCCACGTTATAAGTCAATTATTTTACCACTATCCTAGAGTATCCTTTGTGAATATATTAGGATAAATATATATAAATATATATTTATATGTAATTTATATATTGATGTATTCGACGATATTCGGCCAATTTACTCATAAAACCTTTCCCAATGGTTCTCAAAACCATTGGGAAAGATAGGTGCCCACCCTTTCCCAATGGTTTGGCCAAACCATTGGAAAGAATGGTGGACTTTTCCCAACGGTTTGGCCAAACCGTTGGGAAATAAATACCCAAGGGACTTTTCCCAACGGTTTGGCCAAACCGTTGGGAAAAGTGGCCACAAAAGGATTTTTCTCAAAGGTTTGGCCAAACTGATGGGAAATCCATACCATTAGTGATCTTTCCCAACGGTTTGGCCAAACCTTTGGGAAAGGGGGACTATACCAACGATTTTTACAACCGTTGGTATAAAAGTGTTGGGAAAGGTTAGGATTCCAGTATTGGGAATAGTAAGAAATCAAGAAAATAATTTTCAATAAATTTTTTCCCTAAACTATCCATCTTAAAATGGATAGGAATTTCCTCACTCTGAATAAAAAGGATAAAGAGTCTATCATGAAATATGTGGAAATTCTCAAATGTATTCTCTGGTATACCTAAAGTCTTGTCCTAAAAAATAAGGGGGAAAATATCTTTAGTGGGTTAAAGGTATGTACAGAAAAAATGAATATTCAGGACTTTCACAACTATGAAGATATTTTTCATTGTGCCCTCAATGTTGAGATAGAGATTAATGACCCTCAGTGCTCTCATGGTAGTGGACACAAAAAACATAAAATCGAGTTTTCTTCTTGTGTATCAAAAAATAAATCCCATTGTGGAATGAAAACCCAATATTCCACATATAAAATGTGTAGGAATAATAATTATTGAGAATATATGAGGGGAAAAAGGATATGTTTCAAATGTGGATAAGTGGGGAATCAAGAAAGTTAGTGTTGGTGGGAAATGAATTAACCCACTAATGTGGAAGAATAATTTTTTCATATCAATATTCATCCTATATTGTAGTGTTTTAATATCAAGGAACATGGAAATTATGCAATCTGATTCTCTAATACATGGGTTTTCCAAAACATCCCAATTCCCTAAGACACAGGTTTTCCAAAACAATCAATGAAAAAACCTATATGTCCAAGATATAAAGGAAGTTCATATGATAATAATACTAAAGAGGTGGATCTAGAATAAAGATGTGGTTATAGGTATGCTAGTTATCCCTTAAATAATACCAAATGTATTATTTTATTCCAGTTCTATAAATTCTTGAATATCTTCTATGTTTAGTAGAACTATTCAAGAATAAACTAAAAAAATGGGGTTTGAGCTATCTTTGAGAATATAAAGTGGATCAATGGTTGCATCCTAATTATAAAACTCATCCTAGTCATTTTTTGAAGACTAAATTCTCCAATAAATCTTGTTTTACTTCCATTAATGGATTTTGATGTTGTATTGGGAATGGATTGGTTATCCATAAATAAATCCAACATCAGCTGTTGAGATGGGGAAACAACTCTCTATATCCCAAGTCATCGTTATATTCTATAAACGTTTACGGATGTTGATGGATCTCCCTTGGAATATTCTATTCATGAAAGGATATTATTACCTTATGAGAAAGAATATCTATCCCAAATTGTTGAGATAAATGAGAATAATTCTTGAATAGATGTCCATTGTGAGACAGAATACAAGTATATTCCTTAAAGAGTATCATAATATTCCTCATAATTAAGATTTTGATTTCGAAATTAAACTTTTATGTGGATATCTTCCCATATCGAAGAATAAGTTTATAGTGGACACTTTTGAGTTGGAAGAGATGAAGACAAAGTCACAAGATTATATACACCTTTGTGCTTCTCCATGGGGTGATTCGATCCGCATATTCATAAATAAGGATGGATCATTGTGCCTCTAAATTGATTATTATAAACTCAAAAAATCAAGATAAAGAAAAATTATCCCCTAACCCAGATATATGACTTGTTTGAACAAAATCGATGGGCCCATTTTCACTCTAAGGTGGAAATTTAGTTAGAATATTACCAATTGATGGTAAAGAAGTAAGATATTCCCAAAAACTTCCTTTAGGATAAGGTATGGATACTATGAGTTCATAGTTATTTCTTTCTAACTAAAAAATGCTCCAAAAATATTTATATACATAATTAATATTGTCTATATAGATTATGTTGAATAATATATGGTTTTATTTATATATTATATTCTGATTTACTATAAAAGAAAAGTAGACCATGAAAATATATTGGGTACTATGTTAAAGGATTTGAGAAGGATTATCTATATGAAAAGTATAGTAAATTAGAGTTATGGGGAAAAGAAGTATCATTAATAAGGAATATTATCACTAGAAAATTTATATATATGGACACCAATATGGTAAAAGCAGCTGGGGATTAAACCTTGCCAAAATATTTAATCGAAATCTGTAGTTTCCATGGGCTAAATGGGTATTTCCAATGATTTTTGAGAAATATATCTTGATATTCCTACCCACTAAACAAACTCACATAAGAAAGAGTAATGTTTTTTCTAGACATGTGAATGTCCAGAGTGGTCTAAAGAGAAGAAAAATAAGTTTATCCCTAGACTAGTCCCAATGATACCATTAAATGGGAAAATTTTATGGTATACAATGATACATAAAACAAGGTCTTGGTTTGTGTAATAATTTAGACCTGTAAATTGGTAGACTATAACTCATGGAAGGTAAATGATCATCAAAAGAACTATACCATTCCTGATATAGAGTTAGATATAATGATATTTGTATTGAATATCAGGAGACATTATATCTATATGGATATGTGTGAAATATATTGGGACCAGAAGTGTATAAAATATATATTCCCACAAAAGTATGTTAATATGCTATAGTGAGGATGGTTGGATATATCAGGGGTTATGGTTTCTAAATTAATTACCATCATTGGAACGTAAACAATGTGGAAGATTTTATAAGTAGGAAGGTTCTTCAAACCTCACCATGAGAAATGATAAGTATCTAATCATCTTATATTTTCAATGTATGCACATGGGAATCATGATGGAAGGAACATCATCATTCATTTTTTAAATTTTTTCTCTAATATCCCATCTGGAGAAGATAAAGGATGATCAATGAGATGATGTAGATATTCAGAAGAAATTTAAATCTATGAGAAAATGGAAACCCTCAAAGATTAAAATTCATGGAGAAGGTACTGTATAATTTGCATCACAACTCTATGTAACATAAAATACCAATACAATGAATGTAATATTGAATGATTCACACAAATCAACCATTTCCTTCTACCTAGGGAGAACAAAGAAGTATCAAGATAGATGAGGGAACTATTTGTGTGACAATATAAACATAAAGATCACATAATGAACATCATTGTGTCTGGTTTGTTTTAATTGGATGGATGCAAGGAAAATTTCAAAGTGGATTCAACCATTACCCATACCTACATGAAAATATAAAAAAATCACTATAGAAATTATCACTGATCCTCCAATGGAATCAATAGGAAATAATTCTATATTGGTCATGGAGTATTGTCTTACAATGTCTACTCAATTCATTACAATTCTATAGTACATCCCATTAAATTATTTTTCAAGGGTATACATTAGGGAGGTGGTGAGGTTGCATGGAACACCAATATTTTTTGTATTTGACTAAGATATGATATTTACCTCTATGTTCTATAAGTGACTGCAAAATGGAATAAATACTTAGTTTAACATTATAATGGATTATCAAACCCCAATTTATAATTAATATGATAAGACAATTTATAAGTTTTAAGAAATTTTGGGAGCATGTTTGAGATATATCAAAGAAGTATGTTGTCAACAAATTCCTCAAATCGAGTTCTTTTACAATAATAGTTTCAAATAAAGAATACAAATGGATCATTATGATTAACTCTCTTAGAAAATATTTAGAACACCTCATTGTTGGGATGATGTTGGGGACCATAAGCTATTACGACCAAAAATGGTTGGGGAAATGATGTAAAAGGTCAAGATTATTCAACATCATATCAGGACATCTCAAAGTTAAAGTAAGAGGTATGATGATAATCGTTGATGAGACATTGAGTTTGATGGTAGGTTTGTACTGTTTCACCACATATCTACATGGAAGATAGTCATGATATTTGGTAACAAGGGAAATCTGAGCCCAAGGTATAATGACACCTATGAGATTATCAATCACATCCATGTTGAAGATTATAGACTAGTAATCCAACAAACCATTTCTCAAGTACATGACATATTCCATGTATCCCTCTAGTAAGAAAATAATTGATGCATCACATGTAATAAATGCATAGGTTTTATAGGTGTAAGATTATATCCTTTATGAGGATTAGGAAGTGTGGATCTTAGACCATATAGATAAATTTCAGCACAATAAGAAAACTCACTTGGTCAAAGTAATATGAAAGAACCATAAATAAGAAGATATAAACCAGGAATTGTTGGATGAATTGAAGAAGAAGTACCATCACATATTTCAAATATATAAAATAATATAAAATTTCATTGGTGAAATACTTTATGTTTAGAATAATGTAACACCCTGTTTTTTTCAGAAAAGGAAAAATATTCTTCATCGCATATGTGACTCACATCACCGAGCCTAAACAAACCATGATTAATTTCGACTTTTATAACCTAGATATTAAATTGGTGGTTGTTAATAGTATTTAACAAAATATTAAATATATATAATGTTAATAATATATAAAAACTTATTGATATATGTTCAATAAGTTGGAACCTAATTTTTAGTAAATACATTTTATTCTTCAAAAAATATTATTTTTTTCACAAATGTGTTCTATTTATTTTTTTAAGAAAATATTATAAATTATTTAAGTATATTTTAGGAATTTTAATTTTAAAAAAAAATAATTTTCTTTTTTGAATGATCATATATTAATTAAATAAAGGTAATATTTTTGGATTTTTCTAAGAATAGTGAAAATTACCAAATTTTAAAGTTCCCCCTTTTATATTCATTGAATAATGTAATTAATACTAAAATTAAATATCTAATTTGGTTTTAATGTGACATGTTATGAATTTTATTTAGAATAATAAAATTAATTTAATTTTAACCATCATTTTTCTTGAATTTTGTATATGTTTATTTTTATGCTTAAAAGTAAGCTTTCCTGCATACATTCTTAAGTTCATAAAGCCTATCTATTTTAATTAATTAAAATAACCTCTTGTAAGTAAATATTTCAATTAAATTAATATATAATAAATCAATTTATAATAATTTTAATTCCATTAAAGCTATATTTCAGTCTTATATTTAATGCGAGACAATTTATTACTTGAAAATGTATTTCTTGAAGAACCATTTTTACAAATTTTTAAAATTTAATTTTAAATATAAGTCTTCAATTTATATTATTTTATATTCTTATAATAAATTACAGATATTTAATCACTATTAATAATATTATCTTATAAATTCAACATAATTTTGGTCAAAAAAATAATAAAAACTATAAAAATTTATATATCATGGTGAAAAACAAGAATGGTATATGTGAGTAACACCTGAGGTAAGTTGAATAATATTTTTAAAACACATTAATTTTTTATATTTTTAATTCTTATTGAAAATATAACACTTCCAGTAAACTATTTATAAATTTTTGAAGAATTTTTTTGAGATTGACTTCCTAGTATTGACTGGTTTAGTGTATTTACAAAAACGTCACTCCCTATCACTTATTAAAGGGAACAATAAATCCACTAATTTCTACACTTCAAATGACTTTTGAATATTCCAATACCTACCCAAATCACTACCTTACAACCATCACTACATTCTATACATATTTTATGATAAAAAATCCAATCTTGGGAGGCTTTAAGAAAAAATCATAAAGAGGTTTTTTGAAGAAGAGGTATTGTTATTAACCAATAACCACTGATTAATTCATTCATCCACATTATTAAAATATTACTCTATAATAATATTTAATTATGTTAATTTTATAACCTAAATCCATCTCCACATCCATTAAATGTGAAATAAAACAAACATTCGTGTTTACGACAGACTATCGCCTAGGGAACTGATGTAATTGATTTTCCATAATAACCCCTCATGGAAATTCATGATGATGGATTTAATGTTAATATATGGGTTTCATTACATATTATTCATTCTTTAAATAAATATATCATATATCTTTTTACCTTAAAATCCCTTGAAAATGAAAACATGATTCATGTCTTTGGTGGACTACCACGCTGCAAAGTGATGTGATTGTTTTTTTACCACATCACATGAATTGTATATGTAAGTGTATTTAAATAAATAATATTAAATTTATAATATAATTATATTTTTTTAGAAATAAAATAACTCTTATCTTCATTTCATCATGACCGTTGAAAAATGTAAAAGTTACTCATGTGTAATTACAACCTACAATCACCATGATTGTAAAAAGGATCATTTTTCATAACCATATTTCATAGCTTGTTTAAAATGTTTATTTTTTATGTTAAAATGATAATTATGTCATGATTTTGTTTTCTGGATATGATGCTATAATAATCCCTTTGACCTTAGTCAATATTCTAAAGTTATTCTGTGCATATAACCTGAACATCATCAAAACACTTGACTTGATTCTTCATGATTATGTAATTGAATATAACATGATAATAAAAAAAGAATAATAAAATTGAAAAATATTATTAATAATGAAATTAATTAACATAAAATTATTATTCTAGATGATAAAAACACACATGATGTATCAGTCTTTGTGTAAGGTATCTCTCTATAAACCACTATTTCCTTTGGGTTATAGACATTATCTCTCTACCACACATTATCTATATCTTTAATTATATATAATTCTTATAAAATCTATATATATTTCTCTTTCATATATAAATAAACTATTTTACCTTAATTTTTTTGTTTATACATGGAATATAATAATTTTTAAAATTCATTAATTATTGAATTTCCATTAATTAGGGTATGAGGAAATATTATTAAACTCATTTCCATTCTATGGGTAATTCTTATGTTAAGTCATAATATTAATTTTCTTTATGTGGAAAAATAAATTCATGAACATGTTATGATGGGTTCCTCTAGATAGTTCTATAAAGCAATGGGTAAAGTGTTATTATCATGAGTCATTTTGTATGAGACTAGAGGGAAAACCTAATGCATTTTGTGACCTTTTCCACCAAGCAATATTGTCTACAAATATAGTCTTGACTAATTTTAATGTCGTATTGTATGTTTCTTCAAAATTTCTTATGTTATCATAGTTTTTATATTTTTGTTACATGTGATAACTCATTAGGCTTTTATTTCATGATATCATTTTATAACATTAACTCACATGTTTTGTTTCCTTACCACATTTATTCTCTTAATGGGATTTTTATCTCACCTATTTATTTTATGTATTCTTCAGGTTATATATTATTCAATTTAAGGATGTCAAATAGATTTAGGGTCTCATTATGGATAATTTAATAAGGATTTAATTTTTTAGTTTCTTTTTGATGCATCATGAACTTTTTATTCCAAGGACATAATGAAAAACCCTGAGACTTTTATAAAATATATCTTTTAAAATAATTTAATTTTTTTGATATCTTTCATTTTACACAATAGTTAGTTTAAAAAACAACATAAAATTGTTAAAATATTATATGTCTATTATTTCCAAGCCATTATATTGTTGATTTTGAATACTAATTAATTATTATGAAAAATAAATGTTCTATAAATTTATAAAAAATATTCCATAGTTATCAAATTATTATAATAAAAATAAAAAAAGCTATTTTATGATAAAGGTGTATTTTTTCTGAAAATATTTTTTGTTTATAGAATACATTTTTTTATAAATATATTAAATTAATATTTATGGTTTTTTTATTTTAATGAAATATATATAATATTTAATTAATAATAATATTTAAACATTCAACAAATTTTTTTAGCATTGGACAAGAATAAATCCAATTTTATGCTTAAAATGTATTCTCCCTAAAAAGCAGTTTTTGTCACATTTTACACAAATAACACAAAATAAATTTATTATAATTATATGTAATGAATTATATAATATGAATTAAATATTTATATTCATAGGGTTCTAATTTTTAAATTAATCCCTCTTTTATTTTCAGCCAATATGAATAGTAATTGTGGAAACTTTTATCACATCAGTAAAGGTTAAATTGGATTAATTTGGATTAAAAATAAGCAATAAAGATATATTTCTTCAATATAATTATTATTTTATGAATGAAATTATAAAATTAACACTTAAGGATTTAATTTGAGTTATCAAATGGATACATGTCCATGAAAATGTGATCTATATCATTTAAACCAAAGGAAGTGACAAAATGTCTCTCTCTTAGTTTTAAATATATTAATATGTTCACATAAGAAAAAAGAATTTATGAACCAATATTAATGGAAATTTTGTTTCTAATGATTTTATATTCATTATTTTAATTTATGTATAATTTTTATTAATTAACTAATTACCATAAATATGTATATAACCCTTATGTTGTAAATATTTACTAGAAAAATCAAATAAATGATATTAACAGAGTTAAAAGTATTATAATTTGATATAACTAAAGTTATTGAAAAAATTATAACAACATTACATGATTGGGTTGTATTAAAATAATATTTCATAATTATATTTTCTTTATTGGTGTTATTAATGTAAAATTAATGAATAGTTTCAAAATTGACAGTAATGATATTTCATGAAAATAATATATTATAAAATTATTTTAAAATAATTCAAATACTAAATAGGGAAAATTGGGATAATTTGGTCTAAAATATCATAAATATTCTATTTATAGTCCAATTGACATATTATAAGTAATAATTTCAATCTTTGAATATTGAAAATTTTGTAACTCTAGTTTAAATTAAAATATATTAACTAAGGGTTAATCAAAATGATAAGGTTTAAAATTATAGAAAAGCAAGTATAAAATAAATTTTTTATGTAATTACAACCCCATCCCACATTTTCTTAGAATTTATTTCCATTTGGAGGCATTTTGATTGAGTTTTAATTTATTATAAATATTTCTCTTTTAAAATTCAAAAAGTCCCCCTCATGTCAGTCTTAAAAGGAAAACTCATCTCTCACCACATTAAAACACATTGAGCCTGATAGAATGAACATAATTAGAATAATTATATTCTAAACATACATATACACATCAAATAGGTTTCGTTCTTCCCAAAATACCAACCATATATCCCTTTAAAATATATTTAAAGGAGTCTTTTTGAACATGAGGTAATCGGTCTAACAAATCACATTATTTTTTTACTCTTATTAACGTCCTCTAAATCTATGATATTAACCATAAGTTAATAAATTAATTATCCTTAATAAGATTAAATATTATTATTATAAATATTCTAGTATACTTCATCTTTCCCATCAAATTAGAAGTGGGGTTATCTCTCATTTGTACGTATGGTTTACCGGATCCACGCAGCGATATAATTAATTTTTCATCACAGTCATTTATGGACGGTTATTATGATGATAATAATGATTATATATATTAATAATTTTATAATTATAATTATGTAATGACAATATCATGTCAACATTCTTATCATTCAATATTTTGGGAAATAATAATGTCGTTAGTGCGTACATATAGACTACCATCTCTATGAAGTGATATGATTTTTTATTTATTAATATTTCACAAGGATGATAATACGTGTGGATTTTATGAATTTAAATGATATATATAACATCTTAATTATTCGGGAAATGTGTATTAATATTTACCTTTATTTCCTTCTATCATATGAAAAATAGTAACAACTTCTATGCGTACATATGGCCTACCTTCTCCATGAACGCAATAAATCATTTTTATTTCATTAAACTTTATGAATGACTATAAATATTTTAATGATAACTATATATTATCTTTATACCATTATTAAAATTAAAAAAATAATGTATACATGATAAATCTATATGGTTCGGGACTACCAAACCGAATTATGTTTGGAGAATGAAGAAATTTTCACCCAGAACAGTGATTTTAATAAAAATTAATTAATAAACAAGTGATACGATGTTAATAATAAATTAAAAAGGGAATAATATACACATTTTTATGTAATAAATTGTTAATAAAAACACATTTACCATTTTTTTTAACGTAGACATTTAAAGTTGATATTTTAGTTAAGGATTTATTTCGTTATCTCATAAATATTCAAGATTGTTTATGTTTAGTAGTTAATTGAGGAATATTTCTCTTACGTGTCCAAATTTTCTAGAAATGTTTTCAAAAATGTTTTTATTATTATCCTACAGTTTTTTAAAAACCTTTTTACCAATTTTTTACATTTTACAAAACATTTTAAAAGGAATAATTTTTTCACTTTTTAAATGAGGTTATTTATATATTTTATATCAAAAATATGGAAAACTAGTGGAAACATAATCTTTACCAATGGTTTAAACTGTTGGTAATGGATGGATAACCATTGGTATTAACTATATCAATGGTTGTCCAAACTATTGGATATGTAGCCTCGTGGATAGACATATCCCAATGGTTCTTTGATAACGATTGGGATATGGATTCATAATTCAATATATACCAATGGTAACAAGAAACCATAGGTATAAATGTTTACCAATGGTTTTAAACTGATGGATAATATCAAGATTCATTTCTATGCCAATGGTTTCAAAACTCTTAGTATATATTTTTACCAAAATATTACATGAAACCATTGGTATATGTTTGGTTTTCACACATATTCCTACTCTTTTAAATCATTGGGATATGATTTTTAGAATTCTAGTAGTAGGTATGCCTCCCTCTGTGCACCTATAGCAATAACCTACAATACCAGCAGTTCTGAATACCTGCAGTTCTGAATACACACATACATAATTCCCAATTAATATATATATGTATTTAATTACTTGGAACACACATACATAATACCTAGAGTTATATTTTTAATTAATTGGTACACACATACAGAATTAACATGATTTATATTAGTTCTGAGGGAATAGTCTCATCAAAACATCCTTTATATCTCATTACTCTCATTGGAAACCACTTTTATTTTGTGATGTGAGCATGAGGTTGATTGTGACACAAGATCATATCTAATGGTTTATGTTAGGGAGTTATAAAATTGTATTTTACAATAGGTGTCGCTGAATTTTTACATCTTTTTGCCTCAATATTTATAGTTTGTGCTGAAGATAGGATTTTTTGGACTTGATTTGGGGAATAATTCCAGTTTCTAACTATAATGTTGTTGTAGATCTTCATGTATCAAGCATATGTGAATTTATGTTCTTTATTTTTAATGTTACATTTGATTTATGTTCATATTTAATGATTCACATGATATTGATATATTTATTTAAGTTATTTGGTGTCTGTCCATGCATCTTGGGAGGATTTTAGGATCAAATAAAATATCTATGTAGAGGGGTGAGAGTAGGAAAAATGGTTTCCCAACATTAGGGAAAATCTGGAGAAAAAATGGGTTAAGTTATTCTTAAAGTCACACATTACATTGATTGTGGTCAATATCAAGTTGATTAAAATATTTTTTGGGTGAATTTGGTCTATCTATTTAGAGTATAGATTCCTCTTAGGATGTAATAATGTTCGATACATCATTATGGATTCTAGTGGAGTGGTGAGAGAAATAGTTATCTCATTTTTGGAAGGCCTTCTCACATCCCTTCCCATTGAATGGTTCATATACTGATGTGGTAGAGATACCAAGAACTAACAAAATGATGTCTTATTGATCAAATAGGGAGGTGATATTGGAAATCCATGTTTATAACTCATATATGAAGAATAACCTACCTCAATCCTGATCATTCGTACAAGGTTTATTGGTTTTTATTACTCCAGGATAAATTTGACATTGTTCCATGAATTTTATCGTTCAATATACTAATATAGAAGGACATTTACACTATAATTATTATAACCACTGTGTTCTTAGAGTTTAGTTATGGGGGAATAATATACATTGGGTTCGATGGCTTCTAAAATGTCAAGATATTTAGTTATAATGTTGCATTTATCAATGTATTGGTTGGTGTTAAAGAGGGGGATCTTGGTCAGGCTTCTGTGACACATATCATTTCACTAGTGATTGATATTGAATCAAATGGGATGTTTCAGCTATCGCTGTTGATTATATGGGTATGGATATTTACTTGATTCACGAGAGATTCCACACTCTTAATTTTCAAGGGGATTTGTTGTGATGACATCCAACATGGTGTTTTTCAGTGGTTATGAATCATTTACATCATCTGTTGGGCTCACATTGGGAATTTCTGATCATATTCTAAGAGGATAATATTACAATGTAACATTATATCACCAATCTGTAATGAACACATTCAGATAATACTCCATGACAATCCAGTATAGTACTACATGAATTTTATTATATACATTCCATAGATTATTTTTGTATCCCTTGAAATGAGAATGATGATATATAAGAATAATCATAAAGATTAACCATTTATCACATGGGATCATGTTCCTCATGGTGGTATGAATTTCAATGGTATAACAATAGGTGGGTATGATGGTATTTGAACATCAACCATAGGTTCGATCATAGATATTGCATGATAGTTTTAGTGTGAAGCTCTATAATAGAGAATTTAATATTAAGAGATGGCTAGAACATGATGGGAAGTTGGTTAGTGTCCAAATATTCCAACAATATCTCATCATTTTATTTCTTTTATTCAATGTCTTGTTCTCAATCATTCTAGACCGTAGTGGTAAACTGAAATGAAGTATAAGGAGAGAATGATGAAGACCTCATTTATCATTGTTATATTGTGTGAAGAAACATCATCTATAAAATATTTTCCTGGGTTCTAAAGGGATCATACTGAATATAATATTCCATTATTAGTATATACAAATTGGATAGGGATTTGATGAATTCATATTGAGTTAACCGATCTAGATCATGTAGTTATTTTGGATTATTTTACTCATCTAAGAGTGACAGACTGGATCTTGATTTCACTCCTACATCTAGTTCTAAATTTATATGGAGGGATACCAATAATGTTAATAATGGAGACATGGACATTTACTAAATTAAGAAAATGACCTTTTATCATTTAAACATCATCCATTATCTTTTTGTTTACTCTTCCACTCATACATGGACTTCTAATTATTGTGTTTTTATGAAATATTTATATACTCAATGATGTTTTAATAACATTCTAGAAAAATTTATAACATATTCATTATAAACTCAAAAAATTACCTTTTATCAAAGTGCTTAAGGTGCATCTTTTAGATACATGAGGTCCGATTTCATGGGAATGTGGACTTCCAAACTAGAATATCAGTAGATCTAAGTAAAGAATATACATTTGTGTATCAGTTAGGACTAGGGAATCCCTCTGATATAAAATGTTTCCTTGGTATTTATGGGTAATACATGAGGTCAATTCATTACATTCTTACCAATAAGTATCTATTACTATTCACACAAAGAAGGTTGACATGTTTGAATAGATGGAATAATGAATAGAGGACTTCTATTACATGATGAAGAATATGTTTCCATCATAGATCATAATATTACCCAAGCTTGGAGTTGGGTATTTAGTGTATATCAATTTAAATTATGTTGTCTAAGGACCAATTCTGATGTGTGGTAAAAATGTAGTTCCTTACATATCTAATTACCTTTGACCCCATGAGTGGAACTGCACTACTCAAAACCTTTAGATGGTAGTGGTGGTCTAGGAATTGAAATACTAATAACACTACCTCATTTTTGTGAAACTTTTCATCTATATATTCCAAAATATTCTATTGTATATCACCCCTCTGTGTGACAAAATAATTATTCACAATTATTTGGTATTGTATAAATAAATTCTCAAAATCTACACCCTCACCCCATAATATGTCTCCTACCATAAGAATCAATTCAATACACGCAAGAAAAAAAATCAAAGTGTTTGATATTTTATGAATCATAAATGTTGGTATAAATTTTTTTTGGTTCATAATGGCCCACACTACACCTTAGTATAGGCTCTTTTGTCCCGGGTGTGCATCGTGGTAAAATATGAAAGGTGTAAAATAGTCATGGTCATGGAGTGGTGCTTGGGGTATTTAACTATAGGACTCAACTTCGTAAAACTCACCACACCCATTCCATAGGTAGTGGAATGAAAAAAATGATCAGTTATGAGGTGTTACACAGTAGGGTTGGCTATTTTAGGCTGGTGTGTTGATGAAAACCACAACCAAGGCTAGGCCATGGTGGATGTTTTGTTGGTGGTTTTGTGGAAAATGAAATGATCCTCCCTTATTAAGAGTGATTATCATACATCAACCATCAATTTTTTTGAATCTATCCAGAAATCCCAGGTATTCTAGAAATAATATATTTTCTACTATATTCTCAAATTTTATCCCCTTATGGGTTGTCATATTTTTCTTTTATTTCATCTTAGTAATTAATATATATGAAAGATATTTTCTTGACATCTTCCATCATTTATATCCCCTAGAAACATCATTAACTTATAGTATAAAAATCACTCAACTCACTCACTCAATTATCGATATGATATATCACAAATAAAATAATAGGTAATGAGGAGGTTCCACTTTTTTAAAAAAAATAATTCTATAAGAGTCCTTTAACTCACCCTGATCCATTATATTCTGCCAATCAATGAATATTAATACCTCTTTTAGGTTTTACATTACAATTTTTTTATAAGAAATATTTTTTTTCTACATAATACTTCTAAATCATTATGTTTTCAATTTTTGATGAACTCTCATCAATTTTGAAAGTACCCTGTAAATATCCCCAATTTCATGCAGCCTGAGATGCTTCTTCATCTTCCCCCAATTTTTTTTACAAATTTTAATTTATTTAGGAAAACAACTATGAAGTCTTTCATAAAATTCTTATCCTTATTTGAATATTAATATTAAATACAATTTTTTTAAACCTCTTCCATTTCATTATATAGATAACCACTCACTCTAACCATTTTATGCATACCTTAGCCATATGAATTCCAAACATATTTGACCCCAAAATTATTCTAAAATATTTTTTTGTGTACATAGTTGTGGTGATGATATAGTCTTATGTATTTTTCTCTGAGATTTGTTTCTTATATTTTTGTCAAAACTCCTTATTATTTCCTTCATATTTCCAACTAACAACGTATTGAACAAATGAGAATAGTTTTTTTGTCCATTCATTACACAACCCCAACAGAAATATTCAATCATTATTATTTTATATTTTTCGATTATCTATCCATATTTTTGTTGACTCTTTCCATGTTGATACTAGGCCTCACATTTTATAGGTGGTTATGGCCTTTAGGGAATACTCTACCAATCCATAGATATGGATGATTTCCTCTAAATTAACATTAAGCAACCCTGTATAGGTTTTTTTGAAACATACACTATTAATTATAATTAATCTATCTTGATAGTATTATTTAAATGTTTTGAAGAAAAAATTTATCACTAAATAATAAAATCATTATGTTGGGAGAATCTATACCTATCATACCTACTTCAGGATCAACCCATAACCAAGATAAACAAAGGGTACTAATTTGGAATATAAACCACATAAAGAGGGGAGAGGTGAATCAGTCACACGTATATCCAGTCACAAAAAATTGTCTTGTCAAGTTTTATTCCTTATAGATAAATAAATAAAGATAATGTGTCCAATATAATCTCACATAAATTTAGTAATAGAAATTCATCAAACGTAAAATGTTAGTAATATCAGTTCAAAATGTAACATATCAATATATCCCTCAACACCATCACTATCATCTCCATCATCATCAGCACCATAACCATTCTCATCATTGTCCCAATAATCTTACTCACCCTCCTCTATTCCATCCTCCTCACCCTCATTATTCACCTCACCCTCCTCCTCTAACTTGAACTCCTTCTCAGCCTCTTCCTTCCCATCCTCCTCCACCTCAGCCTCCTCTTCGCCATCCTCATCACCCGGAACGAAGACGTGTTGACCACAAATAGAACATCCACATGGTGAACAATATATATAATTAATCAATGACATATATTCATCAAAAGATTTTATGGACTCTAGTAAAAGTTTTGGATGTAAAACTTCCATCGGTTTCATAAATTCAGGGTTTGACCTAGTAGACTTTCTGGCCATCTCTATGGCCCTTTTTCAGCATGTTCTATCTGTGCCTTAACCTACTAGGAATCAGTGGCATTAAAAATCATACCTTAATATTGAAAATACCTCATTGGGACTATAATCATCCTAGGTCAGTATCATACTCTGCCAAGGTGCTTATCTCTCAACTCCTTATGTAAGTAATCATTTGTCCCACAATTGTTAGGTTCATGTGCATAAAGGGCCTTTAATCCATCCTATTACAAATATAAATAGTTTATTAATTTACAAAATAGATATTAAAATTTTAATTCAACAATGTAAAAATTTCAATCTTCTACTGAGTGGGTTCATTAACAGCACTTTTATCTTTTTTTCCTTCTACTTGATAGAAATAGTTTTTCTCGAGGCACACTTCCTTAAAAATTCAATGTCTTACACTACAATGACATTGAATGTAGGAAACCATAATTTAAAATAAGTTACCAATAATTAATTTCATAACTAAAATAATATGAAAACATTATAAATTAAATAAATTATTGGGGAAACAATATAAGTTAAAAGGTGTAAAGAAAAATTATAAACAACTAGCGTACCTACTTCCTCTCATGATCTGTCATTATAGTATGTCCCAATGCGTGATTGTATTTTTTAGAATAAATGTTTTTATATTTATTTTCAATGATTTCTAAACAAAATTCGATAATTAAAAAGATAGTATTAATGAAAAATAACAAAAAAATTTATTTAAATTACTCAAATGTCATTAATACCTTAAACTAGAAAGTCTTCCAATGAGGAATCATCTACTGATAATGTTCTATCAGGCAGTCTTCAATAAAAGGTACTACATATAACTCTATTCCAACTCTATAATTCCATCCAATATACAACTTGTGCTTATAGGCTCTGCAAATCTCACCTAACACCATTAGATGTGTTGGTCGTACACCCTCACCATCATGGAAATTAAACAAAATCTAACTCCAAAATATTAATTTAAATAAATTAAAAAATATTATATTTCATTAAATACAACATATTTTTTACCGATATTTGTGCCCAAAAATTATTCTTGGATTCACTATGCAAGTATCTTCACTAAAGCAGGATGACATGAATGATGTCGGAGTATTTGGAAAGCGTCTCAAAAAAACTCCTACATTGCTGCCATATTTTCTCAACCATTTGATTGTCTTCATTGTAGTCCACCATCAACTATGTGTGTAAGTTCCACACCAAACACAGGCATGTACGCCCCCACACCTTCCTCCTATAATTATATGTATCTGTTATAAAATAAAAACAAATATTTTTTCAATACATGTTATAATGAAAATAAATAATGGTATAAATTGTTTTTATAGTTCTATAAATATACCTGCGACATTCTGATCAATGGGAATTGCTGGATCCACAGAAAATGAAGGAACACACAGTATAGGTGGAGTGGGTCCTAATATATGCTCTATAGGTATATAATGTGGTATAGCTAAAGTCAAATAAGATATAATACACATGCTCAGAGAGAAGGATGTTTAAGTAAAAGAAGATGACACAGATGGTTGGTTGAACGCATGATATGGATGGGAAGTGGGAATGATCATTAGATATTATAAAGACAGTTGAGGAGACTCAGATGTAATGGGTGGTGAAAACACGAGAGGCCTAAATATCCCATGTGTCCCTAACGACAAACTATGATCGTAATGTGGGATATATGGTATACCAGTGGGAGGGGTAGGGCCTAATCGGGTACACTGACCGGATCAGCTAGCTCTTGTACCCCCCCTCGTACCACCTGCCTGAGTACTGGCACCACTACTAGGCTACTCATCAAATAATTTTTCCTAAGAAGTCGATCCTGCAAAAATATTTAAAAAAATTAATCCCAAGACTTTATATATTATTTAAATATATATATTTGAAATAAAATACACACTACACACACTGGTGTTGGGACGCCCATCTCAGTCATGCGACCATTGTTATCCATCATCTTTTTTGGTCGCCTCTCTTAAACTTGTTGCATTTACTGCATTTGAAAAAAAATATGTAAGTAATTAGAAAAGGATAACTAATATGTAACCCACAAAACTAAATATATGAGAGGGAATGAGGGGATTCATGGATAATTTAACTATCCATTGTTTTAGGAGATATTTAATGGATATATAATGAATTAAATAAATTATAAAATATGTAATAAATAAATTTAATTTTGAGTAGGATGGTTGTTTAATAAGTGCCACCAATCTATTAACATCATGGAACATTGATTCTATGGCTTTATATCAGTCAATAACCAAGAGAGATAGAATACTGAATTATGCCTCTAGAAAAATAAGCAAGGTTTATAATATGAATGATTAGACCCTTAAGATAGTTGGAAATGGTGATATAAACACACAAATAATAATAATATATCTACTATATTCCTAAGGTGTAAATAACCTGTTGAAATTAAGGAAAAGTTTAATTTCTTTAGCCCTGGTAGATAATGAAGGTTTCTATACATGTTTTCCAGAAGAAGAAAAACCATCATGTTCATTATCTAGTGAAATGATAAAGGGAGGTCTTAGAGTAATTATAATTTTATAAATGGTCAATATGTATTGAAATGTTCACCAATAAAGAAACCTTGGTTTTACAGTTCAATTCCAAATTAGAAAATTCAATTAAAATAAAATTTCAAACAATAAAAATTGAAAAATCACATTAAGGTCAGGTAGGATACAACATATTTTAAATCAATATTAAATCAACTTGAATATTAACAACCTTAATAACCCATGTCTAGCTAAATCAAAATAATTGAGAACATTGGCGGATGATTCTATATTTTTTCCACCACATGTTCAGGTTAACAGTCATCTTTGAAAAGAGAGCTATTGGTCTCATCAAAAGTAATGAATAGATCAGTCCAATGGTAGTAGGGATGGTTTCAATTTCATCATCACCATTATAAAAAATATGACTTGGAATTACTTCAATAATGATAGAAAATTTAGGTTAAATATGGTCTTTAAAATGAAAAAACTATTTCACTATTAATGCCAAAACATATAGTTCATCTATTGCAATATTATGAGTCATATCAATTCCTCGAAATCCAAAATCATCAATAAATGTTCCATGCCTCTTCATTGAATCAAAGAATTATAATATCATCACCGTGACTCATCTAATATAGTAATAATCCATTTTTATTGATTTTTCAATGAATCTATAACAAACTACATTTTCAAATCATGGTCTACTATTTAATAAGTTGGATAAACAGTCTGTTCCGATATTAAACAAAACACCATCATGTTTTGTTATAATGTTCTTTTCTCATTAATTGATAATAAATTAATACTCATTGATAAAAATTTATTTAAAGTCATGAACCACAGTATTAGAACCAAAATCCAAATCTCTTATTCCCCCAGAGATAGAGCTAGTAAGTAAAATCAATACCTGAAATATAAATGAATATTAAACATAATTAAATATTGAATTAATTACTTTAAACAATATTATTTTTCCTTCAATTTTAACCAAGAAAAAAACTCTTTACTATGTAGAGTGTCTCTCCTTCTCAAAGATAAAGAATGATGATTTCAATTTATCATTTCGTTATGTTACATGTCTATAAAAATAGTAATAGTTTAATAGATACATAATATATACATATTCAATTTACATACCTAATGTAGTCGTTGAACAAATCACAGTTGAAAAAAATTGTGTGATGTGCCACATCCCGCTCATCAAGTCTTAATGACATTAATGTATATGATCTAGAAATTTTTCCTGTTTGAGGAAGTGATGGAAAATAGGGTTCAATTTTCTCATAATTTTCTTCTTCATTTATCATTGGTATGTTAATTCTTTTAGTAAGATCAGGAAAATACATAAAGCATAAATACATACATTCTTGAGCCAAGTAACCGTTTAGGATATAACTTTTTGGATGATTAATATTTCAAACATAAGACTTTAATGTGTAAAAATTTCTTTTAGTTGGATACATAAAAAAAGAAATATGTCCTTTGAGAAGTATTTCATTTGGAATATGAATAGTTAGATACAACATTCATATGAAAAATTATGGAGGAAATATTTTCTGTAAGTCACAAAAAATTAATGGAGAATCTACAAGCATTTTTTTCCCAAGAAATACATGGAAAAATTCTTAGTTTAATTATCTCAAATTAAATGGAACAACTGAATAACATTTTCCATTAAATAATTTGAAAAAGGAGGAAATATTTCTATTGGAATCAACTCATGAAGAAGGAAGTGATAATCATTAGTCTTCAATGATTTTAGTATAAAATCCCGTCTATTAATCTGTTTAGATATTTTGTATTAATATTCATCAAGAAAATTAATAGTCTCTAGTAATTCTAGAATTTTTTTATAGGTGTCATCACATTATAATAACATTGAACTTTCCATTTATTTTCAATGATACGCACAAGATGCAATTTGGGTCTGATTCCCCAATCCACCAAGTCGCACCGATATCATAAATCATCATTTGTCTTCCCCTTAACATTTAGAATAATCAAAATCAATATTTCACATGTATTGTTTTCAAATATCATTACATCTAAGAAATGAAATAACAAATTGGTTGACCAATAAAGAAAATCAAAGAAGATACTCCACTTCTTCCAATCGTAACATGTTTCAGTAGAAAAATTCTTTGTCTTTCAAGATTTCATTTGACCCTTCATGAATAAAAAACTGAAATCTTTCAGTTCATTAAGCACATTAGTTCCACATATACACTGAGGTGGATCGTTAGTCTCTATGGTATTGTCAAATATTCAACAATTATTTCTATATGGATGGTCCATTGGAAAGAATCATCAGTGTCGTATAAAACGAAAACTACAACGATCTATCAGTATTCTGGATCATGTATTCTTCATATAAATATGACATGATAGTTTTTTCTTTTCTGCTCCATCCAAACAGCATTCCATAAGTTGGAAAATAATTGATCTCACACATAATTGAAACACACATATGATATATGTCTTTCGAACATGAATCGTATGTGCACACACCTACATCCCAAAAAAGTTTCAACTCTTTTATTAATGGTTACTTGTATAGGTCTCTATCATTGACATGATCAGAAGGTCCAGATATAGGTATACTCATGAAAATGAAAGGATTTCTCATACACAACCATATGGGAAGGTTTTAAATCTATATAATAACTGACCATGTGTTGTGTGAAGTAAGAATCTATCCAAATGGATTAAAACTATCACATGAAAGATCCCACCTCACATTACGCAAATTAGATGAAAAATCATTATATCAAGCATCAAATCACATCCATGAAAATCAAATTTCAGGGTGAACCAACACATCATTAGTCTTATTTATCTCAGTATCATGTCATAAAATTTTTATTGATATTTCATCAGACATAAAAATATTTTGGAGTTTGGGGATCAATGGAATGTTCCACATTACTTTCTATGGAATGTGGGGTGGTGTTCAATCAGCTTTTTGTTTCCAGTGGGATTTTACATATTTTATAAAATAATTTAGTTCAACATTTTATTCCTAGAATATATTGAAATCTTTTGAGCATGCATGAATTTTTTTCATAAAAATAAAAGTTCCTCAAATAAATTCAATTCCATACAGTGGGTTGAGGGAATATCATAATCATCTAGAAGTAAGTACTCTAAGAAAGTAATAATTTAATTGATGGCAGTATTAGACATCCCATTCATAGTGTTCCCATGAATCAGTCGGATTAAAAATTACAAATTTTTTATTTTACCTCATTATTGATATACTAGAGTCGTGGCAACATCATTCAAATTTTTAACCAAAAAAACATCATAATTTTCATTAGACGCATCATGTGTGCAAAAATCAATGTATTCTTGGGTAAAAATCCTTTCTTTTTCATGATGAATAATAAATAGAAAACTAGTTATATAAAAAATTCTCCAATCTAGTCTTCTCATTTGGATCATCAACACATTGATTTTTCATTTTCTCCCCATTGTGATACCACACATAGTAGTTTGCTTGAAAACCATATTTGGTTATGTGGTTGACGACTTCTCCATAGGTCAACCAAGGTCTTCCAACATAATTGTAACATGGGTAGTATATACGACCACTATTTGAAGCATTGTGAAATAAAAAATCTAAGAATCTCTCAAAATTATTTGTAAAATCGCTTGATATCCAATCAGTTTTATACATCTAACTTCTATTCATTCTATAAAAACATTATAAGTCATTTCATCAAAATAAATTCTATAAGAGTTATGTATAATAAAACATATATTTAGGTAAATGTTAATTTTTCACTTTATTTGAAACCATAACTAACACACTAATCTATATGAGAATCATAATATAAAATACAAAAATACTATATTTATAAAAAATACTATAAATTAATATACATACATGATATTGACTGAAATTATACATGTAATACCATGAAAATTGTGTATATTGGGAGAACATATATAATATATGGGAGAACTCAGAGAGTCCTATACATCTTCTTTAATAGAGAAATAAATATTTCAAATCCATGAGACTTTGAAGGATAAGAATCCCATTATTCTCAAGTATTCAATGAACTAAGTAACAACTTGATCACCTGATATCTGGATTGTCTTGTTAGACCAAAAAAATATTCAAGGAAGGTTTTAAATATCTTTGATGAAATGTACAAGAGATTACAAGATCAAGTACACTTCTAGAAGATAATTATTTAGGAGTTGAGTAAATTTTAGATCAAAGAAATTTTATATTTTAGTAGATTATTTGAGTGATATTCATAATATCTATTCAGAATAAATAGGAAACATAATCTGAAAATAATGGTAAAAAGTCTCTCAGGGATTGAAACATTGTGGTGATACATGTGAATAATCATCCAATAAATATTAAATGTAACTAATAGTAGTAAGATATTATAAGATAAAGGTTACATGGGGAAAAGATGCATGATTCCATGTACATGGAGATTTATAATGAGTTTAAAGAAGTGTATTTCTTAGGATTAAAATTACAAAACACCCGATTCTTTGGGTTAATTTAATTAGAATACAAAACTATGATTCAAGGATGAATAAATCAAGAATAATATGGAATATTTTACTCAAATCATATTTTTTGTCAATTTATTATGAAAGTTGAAAAATATGAAAGTAGTGGAGTTTAATTGATCTTTCAAAAAAGGTGTCAAAATTCTTAGAGATCAATACATCATATATCAAAGGAAGAGAGATATTTTAAATATAGAATACATTTAAGGATAAAAAGCATGTTGTTCTCGAGTATTCATAGATTTGATGAAGAACTATACCACTTGAGATATTTTATGTATTGTGTATTAAATTCAAAATTCAATAAATAAATAATTGAATTCTGTATAACAAATATATAATTGAATTAAGAATTTAGTAGGTAATTAGTAATAAATATTGGCTAATACTCTTCCTACTATTATGGGATCTATCTTTTCTATCCATATCCTCTATATGATGTCTATACAAGGGATGTTAAGTAACTAAAATTTTGTATAAACCTCAATGATGTGGCTTGTAACTGTATCGAGCTCATCATATCAAGTATGTATATGTTGTGTAATAATAATCTAGTTCAATTCAAGGAAGTACATCTTACTCAGGTTTTATTTATTGTTAGTGAGTCGTTAGTTCTACTCAAAACTAGTAATGAGGTTTGGGTATTGAAAATTCACATGTGTCTTTCATTGATAATGTTCGATGGAACTAAATAATATTTGGCACTCCATTAGAGTTATATAATCTTGTCCCATATAATGATTCCTATGGCGGGGAGCTCCATGATTCTTTATGAGGAATAAGTTTAAGACATTATTGTGTGTTTAGTTGGAAAATTTCAATGATTTTGGAATCAAATTTGGGTGAAAGTAAAAAATTTGGATCATCTTACATTGTTCATTCTTGGGATTATCTTATGGTGTTCCTCAGCTGCAGCTCCACAGACCTCAAATACTACCATCTACTAGTGTCATACTAAATCATACATTGTGTAATGAATGTCATAATTATTATAAACATTAATAAAAAAATATTTAATAAAATTATTAGTGGAATATGATAATAGAGAACTAATGAAGTGTAGAATAAAAACATAAAGCAAATCAATGTGAACTGATTGGGTATACCATCTCACAGAACACACAGATCTCTCATTTAGGCCAAATGATAAAAGAAAAAAATAGTTATAGAACATTAAAACTAAGGTTTCACTTATAGATTTTAAGTGTATAAATAAAGAATTTCATGATTGAAGATGGATCTATCAGGTAGAAAGAAATTAAAAGTCTAGGGTAAAGATAGATCTTTGGGATAACTTCAGTTTAAGGCTGCAATCGTGCATATGGGGAATTATATATATTCTATGTTTTTGGGAAAACATTATCAATGGTTTTAAAACCCATTTGAAAATATAGTATTTTCAAATGGTTTATTTAAACTTTTGGTATATATTATAAAAAGGGAAGCTTTCCCTATGCTTTGTTAAACTGTTGGGATGGGTTTTTTTTTATAATGATTCACCCAGAGGCCTATTGTTGGATCTTTATTATCTTTAATCTTTTGGATGTGTTACAGTTATATTAGAATATGATGACACCTAACCATTTTGATATTACAATAAATCCCAATAGAGCCTCTATAGATAACCCCTATGGCCTCAAAAACTATATACTTTAGGAGGATTTATATAATTATTCTTTTTATAACACAAATTTTTACAAAGGTATAAAACTTTGTGCTTTATTACTTATGAATATGGAGAGAAGAAACACAATGACTTTTATTAGCACTACTCTTAGGGAATAACATAGACATATTCCTTTCAACATTTGTATGGGAACCTATATTATAGTTAGGAATATGATAAATACCAAAAACATTGGTGATCCTTCAAAACCTACTTTAACCATGAAAACATTAATCAGAAATATTCCATAAGATTCATGGCTAAGAGGAAACACAAACCATTAATGATTTTTTATAATACCTTCATGAAAACATGTGGCTGTTAGATTAACAGCCATGGTTAGATAAGGAATATACAATAAAAACATGATAAAACATTGAGTATACTTCAACACAATTTCATTTTTTTAGAGAGAAAAATACTACATATATTTCATTACCTTAACTTAATAGTGAAAAAATTCATGAATTAAATGAATCCTAAAATCTACCCCCGAATCATCCGTCCATGGATTATCCAAAATAAATTACTTCCACAACATCTAACATATACACTTGATCATGAGGGTCATAGAATTAACCTTGAGATATTCTACAATCCCAAGATTTAAAACATATATATTTAAATAATAGACATGAAAAAAAGGATAATGGGCGGTACAATAAATAACAATGGAAAACCTATATATTTAAATAAATAAGAATGAAAGAAGGAATAAATTGAGTTTTGAACATAAAACCCAGTTATAACATACAGATTTTAATTGGATGTACAATAAATTGGTTTTTGGGAAGAAGAGTTCTCATGCTAGAAGAATGGGACCTCTCTAGTATAGATTTTGGAGGTCTCTTTTAGGGGAGAATGTGGGAAGATCCAAATTGGTATTGGCCAATCTATTTGTGGTATTTTTCCCAATGGTTTTAAAAACCAGTTGCAAAATAGCCACAATCCCAAAAGTTTTAACAAACTATTGGGAAAAATATATCTCTAAGAGACTACTCCAATGGTTTAAATAAGCATTAGAAACATTCAAACTAAAAACTCATGTACCAACAGTTTATAACAAAACATTGGTATAGGTACCATTTCCTAATGGTTCGTATAAACCATTTGAACAGGGGCATTGGAATAAGAGGGATTTACAATAGTGGAAGGAATGTTATTAAAGCTTATATGGAATGAGAGGGATTTCCCCACCATAATAAAAAAATTAATGATTTAATGGTTTTTTTAATACTGTTATAATTTTATTTTCAAAGAAAATATTTCACATTATAATAGCGCATCATTTAAAAAACTAAATGATTTAAAAATAGAAATCATATTATAATCATAAAATATTTCAAGAGATATTTCAAAATATTTTTTCATATAAAATAACATTATTTTATGTTACTTATGAATTAAAAATTATATTATCCAATGATACCCACTAGTGGAAAATAGGCCTATACCCACGGTTCAAAACTATGGGTATAGCCCCCAAAACTGTGGGTATAGGCTATACCCACGGTTTTGGGGGTCGTGGGATAGAGAGGGTTGGGATAGCTCCTGAGCCTATACCCACGGTTTTACAAACCATCGGTATAGATTTTTTATCCACGCTGTAAAATATTAATACCCCTTTCCACGCTGTCAACATCTTTACCCACGGTTTTTAAACTGTGGGTATTAATTATACAAATTTGTAAATGGAAGGACTTGAACCAGCGTTTTCTAAAAACTGCACGACTTAACGCTGACACACAAAACCACTAACCTACACCTCTTCTGTATATATATATTAATATTATGTTAAATATATTAAATAATAACCTATCAGGTAAAAAATGAACTCTACGGGATTCGATCCCGAAACGTTTTCCCGAAATCAATCATAACAAAAAAACCAAACCATTCTACTTTGCATTAAGTATGGATAAATTTACTATAATATATTAATATATCACATTGTATCGAAAAAAACCTTGCACGAGATTCGATCCCTAAAACACCGAAACAAAGGAAAGCTTCTTTACCAACCAGCCTATAAATTTATGAGTTAAAATGTTTTTATATCATTTATATTTTAATATAATCCTTGGGTACAGGTTTACACACAAATATATTTTTTGTTCCCGGTGGATTCCCCCCCCCCCCCCCGCCAAAGTAATACCCACGGTTTTGTAAAACCGTGGGTATAGGCCTTCAAAAAAACCCATATTTCCCACGGTTTTCAAAAATTGTTGGTATAGGCCTTAAAGAAACACCTATACCCATGGTTTAGGAAAACCGTGGGTATAGTTCCTAAAAAAAGCTATACCCATGGTTTTCCCAAACATATGGGTACAGGTCTGTATACAATAACTATACCCACGGTTGCCCAAAACTGTGGGTATAAGGAAAACCTATTCCCACAGTTTTAATCAAAATCGTGGGTATAGGTCTATTTTCCAGTAGTGACCATCATTACTCTTAATCAGGTTGGTTCATGTTTATGATGGCATGATATTTATAAAACCTATTCCTTTTCCATGGGTTATTCTATAATGAAATATGTATGAAACCCATTTAATTTTATGGTTTATAATACGACCAATGATTTATGTTCTTATATCCTACATAAGTATGTTTTCATTATGTGTGTTTTGGGACAAATATCTACCTCTAATGAATTGGGAAATTATTTATATCACATAAGATAGATAAAACAAGAATGGTGTGTGAACCTGATTTAGTAAGTTACGTTTTCCTCTATGATGGTCTTTGGAGTGAACCTTGACTACAATGATTGTTGTGGATTGAACCCATACACTATGATAGTCTTGGAAATGGACCTTGATTATAAATTAAATTAATTTCTATGATTATGCGTATGCCACAATTCCAAGTTATTATCTTATAGATTATGTTATTTTATTATTTTATGTTTCATATCTTTTGTTCTTCTAATATTTATTCCAGGTCTCTCGATTATTATTTTTGATATACCATGTATAATTTTAACATGTTATTGTCATTTTATTATACCCTTATACTATTTTTATGAAGATGTAATCATTGATATATTTCGTGTTTACCCTTACTAAGCATCTAAACTCACACATTTCTTTTGTTTCTATTCTCTATGATATGAAGAAATTTTTTCGTAGGTGTTACTATAAAGAGTTATTTATAGGGTAATATTTATGGGAGATGTTTAATAACATACATAAAATAAGAATATTGTGTATCTATTCTCCGAAGACTATAAACATTATGGTATTTTCATGGATTATATTACTATGTGTTTAATATTTATATAAATAAATTTTGTATTTCTGTATAAAATTCATAAGTAGTTATAGTTAGTATCAGACCATGGTTTAGTCAATATTTCAAGATTAGGGTTACAAAAATTTCATTAATACCCTATAAATAGGTCTAAGTATGGAAAAAACCATAGAGTTTTAGTAATGATCCTGAATGACCTAGATTAAACCAATGTATTAATATAATTAAGGTATCATGACTTAGACATTATATGAATGATTTATTAGAATTATATTGTTCTCTTATATGATTATTGTTTCTTACACTATTCTTATTGGTTTTATTGTATTTTTGTAACATGGAGGTATCGTGTTAAGGTTGAATTTGATGGATAATGAAATGATTTTCTACCTAATCCGCATAATGTTATGGGATCTAGAATGATTAATCTTATTCTTATTTTAACACAAATTTATAAAGATATGAATCATGATAAGTTTACAAATGATTAATAAAGGGAACAATGATATTCTTAATCTTTCATGATGAAATATCAGACTTATTTTAGTAGATATTTTGATCCATTAGAGATTTAGTGATAGATAAAACCCATTGAGAAAATATTTTATATTCAAAAATTCTTTGGATATGAAAAAGATGCCCTATTTATTTATCATCCTGAAGGAGAATAAGATCAATGGCTTAATATTATCAAGAATATGTGGAAATAATAATAGATTTAATCATTATAATAGGCTGAGTTTAAGGGGATATTCCATGGAATGTACTTCCCTCCTATTATACATACAAAAATAGGGAAGTGGTTTCATGAGATGATGAAAAAGGATGAAGAATCAATCGATATCTATTATGAAAATTAAACAAGGATTGGATGGTATGCATATTGTTTAGTTATTATCCCTAAAAATAAAATTGATCGATTCTAGGGATGATTAACACAAATTCTATGTTGGTATTTTTCTGTAAGAGACTTTATTACTTATGAATAAATTGTTTGATGTTTTGTCAAGGTGTATATGGATATTTGAGTTACCCATCACTATGAATGTTTTGATAATAAATAAAAAACTGAATGGAAAGTAAATTCTAAAAACCATTGTGAAAAGAAGATGAGCCTTAAATTATGATTTAATTTTTGAAGGAACCATGGTTTTTATTTTCTTGAGGGGATTATTAAATGTTTCAAGTGTGGAAAGTTAGGAACTTAGGAGAAATAATTATGAAGTGATTTGAAGAAGTTAGATAATGATGAGAATAAATAAAATGGTTTACAAAATGAAACATCCATTATACAATGATTCAAATGAAATAATTGTGGGATTTATTAAAAACCAGTGTATGGATATGAAGGATTTTGATGATCAGTTCCAACAAACTCTTAATCCCAACTCCATAGGTAAATCTCATGCAATAATAACTACCAATATGGGTTATGGGAATGGTGTACTAAAAGAAATACTTATTATCCACTCTAAAGAAAACTAATGTCTTATTTTATTGTATATCCATTCATTATTTTAATTAAAAAGAATTTTCTAAGGTTATAAACAAATAACCTAAATAATTATTTAATGAGTTAGTTTTAAAAACTCATAATGTAAAAACATTCATATCTCAATTTTATAGGTCTTCTCCGATTGAAGTTTGTGGGAATGTGATTATTGAAAATATTGTGATTCTCTCTTTAGTTGAATTAAATGTTATTATTATAAAGGATTGTAAATCACTATATAGTGCTCCTACTAATCTCCATGGAAGGGAAGTCATATTTCAAATTCCAAATGAACCTATAATAATTTATCGAAGTGTTGAATAATATGAAATTTTAATGGAAATTTCTTCCATATTATGGTATTAATTCCTATACATGAATTTTATCTATCTTGTATTTTTTGCAGGAAAATAACCATTAAAGACAAACTTATTTTATGGGAGTTTTTTATGGTTTTTTAGAATAATTTCCAGATATTCCACCAAATCGTGAAGTTTTGTTTTTAAAATAACTCATATCTACTGCCATGCCTATTTGGAAGTATCCATATAATATAAAAAATTGAGTTATAGGAATTGAATAATCAACTCCCATAGAATCATGATAAGGGATTCATATTCCCTTATGCATCGGCTTAGCATGAACTTATTCTACTTGTTAAGAACAATGATTGATCCATGAAACTTTACATTGATTATATAGATCATAATACTACCATTATAAAGAACAAGTATCCACTGCCTCATACTAATAAAAAATTAATAAAATAAGATGAGATAATTAATTTTTTAAGATTTACCTTGATTTAGGATATCATCAATTGAGGTTCAAGAAGAAGGGAATACCCAATATGACATTCCATACAAGGTATGAACTCTGCGAATTTATATTCATTCCTTTAGGTCTTAACAATGTTACCACTATGTTCATGGAATTAATTAATAGAGTATTTAGATATTATCTTGATCAATTTGTATTATTATTTTTGGATGATATTCTTGTATATTCAAAGAGAAATGAAGTTTATGAATTTCACATGGGGATTGTACTGAAGACCCTAAGGAAGGATATTATTTAGGAAAAGCGTACAAAGTGTGAATTTTGGATTCAAAATGTTTCATTATTGGGGAATGAAATATCAAGTGAGAGTATATCATTAGATCCTTAAAATATATAAGTTATTAATAAATGGTCTAGACTAACCACGGTAACTAAAATCTATAGTTTTCCAGGGTTGGATTTATATTATTGATATTTTTTGAAGGATTTCTCATTATTATCTTATCCAATCACCATGTTGACTAGGAAATGAGTTAAATTAACATAGAAAAGATAAATTCAAGTTAATTACAAGGAGATAATTTTTTTTGGTTAGTGAACCTTTTCTCACAATACTCTATAGTGGATAAATGTTTGTGATCTATAGTGATGCATAAAATAATGGAAAAGGATGTGTTCTCATGAAAAATGATATTTTGATAACTTATGCCTCATTGTAATTGAATTTATGTGAAAAAATATCCAACTCATGATTTCGAGTTATCTGTGATAATTTACGAAATAATTATATGGTGGAATTATATCTATGGAGAAATTTGAGACATATATACAGATCAAAAATGTTTAAAAGTACATTTTCACCAAATAAATATTTGAACATGTGTCAAAGAAGATGGTTGGAGCTGATTTAATATTATGAATTTTCATTCCATCACCACCATATGAAAGTGAACAATGTGTAAGATTCATTCATCCGAAAAGATAATGCATTCTTATCTAAAATAATGATAAATAAGATATAATATTTATGGTTTTATATAGGATATAAATATAAATATTAATGGAAGGGGTGAAATCATAAGTAGATAAAATTAATATTCAATAATATATCTAAGTGAAGATTAAAGTGGCATAAAAGGTTGATGTAAAGATGAAAAATAAAGGTGATATATGATCTTGATTTCAACCTTGACTGTAATGGAATGATAAGGTTTTTGAACTGTGTATGTGTCCCACCCATTAAATATATGATTAAAAAGATATTGAATGCGGCTCATAGGTCATCATTATCTATTCATCTAGGAAGCACAAAGGTTTATATAGGAATAAAAGTGTGTTTATTTTTGGAAAGCATGAAGAAATATATTGGAGATTGTGTTTCTCAGTGTTTGGTTTATTATAAAGTAAAGTTTGTGAGACATAATTATATGGGGTTGTTACAACCATTAACCACAATTCAATGAAAATGGGAAAACATCACTTTGGATTTTATCATAAGACCCCAAAAACATCAAATGGAAAAAATGCTATATGGGTTATATTAAATTGACTTATCAAGTCAGAAAACATCCTTACTATTAGAGAATATTTCTCTCTTGATCATACTTCCAGAATATATAATATGAAAGTGGTAAAATTTTATGTATCATAAATTTTCATTATATTTTATCAAGATCCTAGGATTTGCATGATGTTATAGTGTAGTATTTAGAAGTCATTGGATACAACATTAATATTCAACAATATTTATCATCCTTATATAGATGGTCCGTATAAGAGGAGAATTAAAACTCTATAAGATGTGATACGATTTTTCTTTATTTCAACGGGTTTTTGGATCAACATCATTATTTTATATAATTTTATTACAATAATAACATTCACTATCACATTAGATAGGTCCTTATGGATCCCTCTATGGTAATAAATATAGAACTAAAACATGATGGAATGATATTGGAGGAAGATATATATTGGGTCATCATCTAGATAATGAGATTGTTGATGAGGTAAGATTTATTTATTATTATATAAAATAATTTTAGTGTCAATAAAATTTCCACTTGGACAATCATCAGGAAAAAATAGATTTTGAAGTGGGTGAAAATGTATTTCTAATAATATATTACTGGAAGAGAGTTATGTGATTTATAAATAATAGAAATATATGAACTAGGTATATATTTTCTTTTTAAATTATTGATTTTATTAGGATGGTAGCTTATCTATTGGAACTACCATCGAATCTCTCAAACAAGTTTGTGGTGGGTTCCATGTATCTCTATATAAGGACTCGACCTTAAACATTACTTATTATTGAATTAAATGAATAATTCACATTAAGGATCTTTTTAGGTTTACAGTTTTAGAGAATTAGGATATAACTATTACATCTCAAAGGTAACAAAGTAGACAAATATACTCAGCTTCCATTTTTTTCACAAAAAATAAAAACTCTTGAACAAAAGAGTCATGGCTGGTTCCTTGTTTTAGAAAGCCTGACATTTCCTAGATCCCATCCTTGACCCTATTCAACTTTATTTCCTCTGAAAAACATTTCAAAAAACCTTGGGATGAGCATAAAAAGCTCAGTAAGGGTTATAAAAAAATGGAAAGAAATCATTAGTCTATGTATACATATGAATCAATGAAATCATACTTTACTCATAAAGAATAAACAATTTAGCATACCTCATGAAATCATAAGATTTATGAATAACTCATAGAAATCATAAGACATAAAGGTAACCTGAGGAATTCATAACATTCTTACATAGGGAGTAACCCTCATGGTTATGTTTGAAATACCCATCACAGTATATTCCATAAATCTCTTCGGAGAAACCTTAATGTGTAACTCCTTCGCGTTACCCAATGCATTGGATAGCTATATCAGGATCACCCGCCGTAAGTTTATCACGGAACCACCCGTCTTCATAAATAATGCCCAAGAACCATAACATAATCACATCACATAACTTAATCATAAAATAAAAGATAACATTCCAATATTGCAATAACAATATAACCTTTTAAGATATTGAAATTATGAATCCATTCTAAAAAACCATTTTCAAAACCATTTAAAACCATTTAATAAAGATATTTTTGAATCAAAGTGTCCCATACCACTTTGAAGGTTTTAACATTTTAAACCATTAATATCAATATAAATAAATCCTTAAAACCATTTTGAAAAAATGGATATTAATGAGAAATATTTATAAGAATAAATCAATAAAACATTTAAAATGATATTTTAGTTAAAGGGATTTTAACAAAATGAGAGACACTTGAATACAATAATTGAGGAATAACATTTAATCAGAACATTATAATAATATCATGAGAATAAAGGGATTTATGATATAATATTTCAAAGGATATTATATGCACCATATAAGAGTGAACTGGTTCATAACAACAATGAAGTCTGAATAGAAATGTAAAATGATATGAAATCCTTTATGAAAATGGTATCCTTAAATTAAGGATAAATCAATCTCATAATTATGTGTGATAAATATAAATACACCCAATATAAGTAGATATTAAGTGTAAAACAATCAATGGTCATTTGTACATATTCAAAGGATGACATATTCAAAAACTACATGTTGAACCCAAAGAAATTGAAATTGGGTTAAGAAGTTCCCTTGGTAAAATTCGATAGCTTAACGTCGTCACTTTAAAACTCATAAAATTAGTTGATGAGAGAGAAAATGGTATCTCATCACTTGGACATAAAATTTACATCAATAAGGATTTAGAAGAACATATCCTGACATAAAAATATGTAAATTAAAAGACATAACAAAATAAGTCTTTTAAAAATATGACGGTGAAAGGTTCCATTACCGATTTGGGTAACTTTCGTAACATTCACCCCATGAAAGAAAGACCATACAACGTTGATGTAAACAACCAAAAAAGAAATTATATTACAAAAAGAGTAGAATAATGGGAAGTATATACACCACTCAAAACAAATATTGGAAAATGTATCATAAATCTCATGGGAATAAAAGTGAGATGAAAAATCCCTTACGAAAACTCGGTAGCCTAACGACGCCACTTAAAACTTCCAAAACAAATGGATTGATGAAATACAATATGGTCTCTCTTCATATAAACATAGAATTTACAGAAATAGGAATATAAAAGAACATCCCCTAACATAAGAAATAGGATTTTAAAGTATGTTACATAAAAAAGAGTACTTAAAACGAAAGAAAGAGGTAGGATCCCTTACCTAAAGTCCGACTTGTCTTGTTTGTTTCTTTATATTCCTGAATAATAAACTTTTGTCAATTTATAATTTCTTAAGGACCTTATTTAAAGTTTATTATTCAATTCATATCACATATTATAATGTTATAATAATTAGTTAATTATGTGAGTTCATATCAAATGTTTTTGTCGATGTTTGGTACATGAGTCAAAAATGAACTTGTTTGAAAAGAATCATCCATGTAGTTATAATTACAAAATCTACATAATAGTATTAATGATTTAAATATCATATATATCCGGTACATATTCATTTTATACTATTCCATAACATTTGAAGATTAAAAGAAATGAAATGCACTGTTCATGGAGATGGTAGGTCGTACGTACGCATGAACGCTACTTTCATTACTTTGTCATATTAATGGAATTAAAAAAATTAATATATATATATATATATATATATATTATAATTACAGTATATTATATATGTTATATAGGTCACAGAAGTTCATTAAATTCATTCTTTATACATTCCATGTATTTCATGAACGAGTCACAGCACTTGAGTGGGCGGTAGTCCGCACTTCCTCGTATGAAATTATCGCATTTCCACAACATGCAAAGAATAAAGGTATGATTTAAATATAAAATATAGAAGAATATATAAAACATAAATATCATAAATATCATATATGAAATACATTGACATCATAATAGCCACCTTTAAAGGTGTTAAAAGAATATTGAACAATCATCGTTTTGTGAGGCAATAATTCGCCATCCACAGAAACAATATGTTCTTTAACCATTAGACGGATGTGTGTGTAAGTGTCGCTATAATATTATTTATAAAAACATCCTAAAATATTTAATATACTTTTTTTGTTACAAAATAAAGTAATAAAAAGAGTTTAGGGGGTTGGAGAAGCAAAATAAAACAAAAGAACATAAGAGATATTACCTTTAAATCGGGTAACTCCCTTTGGTTTGAACCAAAAGGGTTCCTTGAAGAGCTTTCTGCCTAAGGTACGGATTCAATGATGAAGACAGGGATTCTGAGAGATGAAATGGTCAGGGTTTGGCTGAGCCAAAGGATTGAGAGGTTTGGGTAAGGTGGTAGAGGTGGGGTCCTTTTATAAGGGAGAGGAGGGGCACTCTTGGAACGTTATAAAATATTACTTTATTATAAAATAATTTTCAGATTTTAAAGCTCCCAAAAGGATATATTTTCTAGGATAAGGTGATTAGGTTTATAAATCCACCCATCCAATAGGTTTTTGACAAGTTTAATACTTTTATTTCACCCTATCATCTCATTTTATTTAAATCGTTCATTTATGAGGTAATAACTGCATCATGACGGTGTCATAAATAAAATAATTTATTTAATGTCTAAAAATTATAAAAAATATCATTATGTAGGAAATATTTTTATCTTTACAATTACTATTTATAGTCTAAGAGATCATTTATTTAGACAAAATTAAAATTAGTTTACTTAGGTGTTACATACTTTGGTTACATTTTCCTTTCTTTAAAAAAATATGATAAAAGGTCACTATCACACTAAAGTGATTCCATGGGGTCCCAAGGTTTCCACAAGGAATCCCATGGTCTACCATAACATCAGAAATTGAATTAGGAAACATTTTTGGGTCATTTTTTATTTTTATGATATTATTTGCATACCCTTAATTACCAGATTACTAATTAAACACAATAATTAAAGATAATTTCCGTCGTTACTATTCAAAATGTACAAAAAGAAAAGAGTCTTAATTAAATAATTTCGAAATTATGATTCCAAATATTTAATCCATTTTATAAAATTCAAAACAAATAAATTTTTGTAATTAATTTAAAAGTTAATCTCATTGTCAAAACAAAAGACGGGTTTTTAAGAAGTAAACTTTATCAAAAGACTGACTTGTTTTTACTTCCAATTGAAAAGTGAAATTACTTCCAATGAAGAACATTGTATTAATTGATAAAAACATAATCCAAATATATTTAATAAAAATTAAAATGACAATATAAATATATAAATAAATTGGATGAAAAGGCTGTTTTGAATTAAAAACTGTATTTTTCACTATTCATTAAAAAAATCATTATCATAAAAATACCAAAAATTAACCCTAAGCTATATTTGATATTTAAAATTCAGAAATAATTTTTATTTGACCAAATTAAAAACATAGAAGTTTCATTAATAAATCATATAGTTAATTCCAGCTGTCAAAACAAATAGCGGGTTTTTTGGAACCAATATCTATGAAAAGTTTGACACTTGTTTAGGTCCATTTTCAAAGGGAAATTAATTCTAATGACCACCATTGAATTAAATTGTAAATATATATTCTAATTAAACTTTAAAACCAATTGAAAAGATAATCTAACCATATATTTAAATTAGATGAAAAAGAAGTTTTGATGTAAAATGCAATATTTCTCACTATTCATTAAAAAAATGAACATTGTCAGAAACATACCAAAAATTTATCCAAATTAAATTTCAATGTCACAATCATAAATAATAATTTTATTTTGAAAAGTAGAGCTTATAAAATTTTCAAAATATAGATTTAAAAAAAGGTTCACCATCAAAAGGCAGTAAAACAATCTTTTAAATATATTAGAGTATATATTCTTAAAATTTGATTCATTTGGATTTTAAGCCTTTAACATTTATTGGATAAATGTAAAAATATCTAAAAAACATATGTAATAATTTTTCAGTTATTTCTTTTCATTCCCTCCATTACAACGGATATGAGTTAACTATTATAATATTATTATATTATTAGTGTGCAACATAAGATTTCAAAGAAACTCGTTGTTGCGTATTGGGTATGCCATCAAGCATAACATTCCCTTTAAAGTAATATTTACATTTTATTAACAAATATTGATAAAACTTATAATTTAATATTATTTATTTACCTAGGATGTTACATCCTTCCCCCCTTTTGGGAATTGTGTCCTTGCAATTTCAAAATTGGGCTTGGAAACTTCATTGAAAGTCCCACATTGGAACCAGAGTCAGTAAAACTATCACTTTAAAAGAAAAGGAGAGAAGTACAAAGGTCACCCGAGTTAACCCATACTAGGTTTCCAAGTATGAAAATATGGATATGGAGGAGAAAACAAAGGGTAATTTTCTGATGGAAAGTGATAGTAAACATGTCTAGGAGAAAGTTAACCACAATAAAATCACAAACCTATGATGGGTTAAACGGTATTCGATTCCCCAGTAGGAAAAGATAACATAAATCATTTTTATTTTAACTTACTTTTCATTGAGAAATTTATTTTTGAGCATAACTAAATCATAATGAAACATACTTACTTATCACGTAGACTTTCAACTTTTACTAGATTCCTTAATCAAACTCATATTTTCTCTAAAAGACGAGAATTTAGGAAGACTTGTTCGCATTAAGAGTACAATAATAAACTTCATGAGAATCACATAATCCACAAAAGGGAACTATACATTTCCCATGTCTTTAGATATCAACCAAATCCAAACCAAAAAGTTTCGTACGAGATCAGATAATACCCAAAAAGGTAATTTTTTTATACAAAAAGAAGAACTACTCCTAATCTCTAAAATTTTTCAAACAAAACCCAAAGTTCAACTAAGACCATTCAATAATCATCTATCCATAAAATTCTTCAAAGTAAACCAAACTAAGATTGAAACCCAAATATCTGATGGATTTAATCACATAGTCTCATAAGATAAATCTTAACATTTTTCTCCAAAATAACATAAGTTACTCTTACAGTCTCGTACTGAAAAGTAATTAACCTAATCACATATCCTCCATGATAGGCTAATCATTTCCATTGATAACCCAAAATCAACTTACTCTTAATTCATAAAATCATTTAACAAAAAAGAATCATTCAAACTAACCAGGGAATTCACGTCGTCCAGTGGTAGGTGATAAATACCCATTGCACTTTGGTTGTGGGTTCGATTCCAGTATCTTCGTCCGACACGACGGGTTGTCACACGGTCTGCGTGTTATCCTTTTTCCCAAACTATATAATTCTTAAAAACCCTCCCAAAAAGAGATAAAATCTTAAATAATAACCATATCATATTTTACCCACAATGGTTATCTAATAACTTCCATTTTTCAACCCAAAATGTATAAACTAGTAATTGCCTCAAATTCAAGGATCATATAAACCCAAATGGTTCTTTATAACTATATCCACAAAAGAAAGGATAATTATTCCTTGAATAAACATTTCATATATCAAACATCAGGGTTACTATAAAAATTCTTCTAATGTAACAACAACATCAAAAGAGACTTCATACATCTAAGAATTTCACCATCCTAAAATCTACCATAACTCTTGAATACCTTATATGTTGACTTCTTACTCATTCAACATTCTTCATGATCCATTAGCCATTCATTTTCAACTTATTCTGAAATACTTCTTTCCTAAAAACAAAATCATGAATCATATCCTAAGATTCCAATAATAGGAAAACATATGTTAAGAAATAATCCATATATTTCATTGGTCATTGTCAGTTTCTTCACCCTCAATCGGAATGGCATTAGGTATTGGTAAATGAATATTTGTATGATCTTGGTGACCCCATTCCTGAAACTTCTTCGTAGGACATGTGTTTGCATAATTACCATGCACACCACATTTAAAAAATTCAATTGATCCTTCAGAAAGATCTTCTTTCCCTTTCCTAGAGTAAACTAGATGCTTCCTTTTTCCATGACAGGTTCTGGATTTATGACATTTATTTCCACATATATTGTTTCTTCCTATCCCTTTTAAACATTTACTTATGTATTTCTTTCTACATATTTGAATCATAGGTTTTTGAACATACTTACCTTTATGATTATTACCTGAACTTTCGTAGGGATTTGTTTCTCGCATATAAAATTCCTTATAAAAATCACTAAGGTTCAAGTGGTCAATCATGACTCCAGATAGTTGGTTGAGGATAACCACAAGAGTTCTCATTGCAACTCCCATATCATTCAGTTGTTCTTTCATAAAACCATCACAGTTTTCTCTAAATCCACTGTTACTTTGGTTCCTGCTAGATCCATCCATTTACTAAAACCAGAAAGGTCAGTGTGAGTATATTAGTAAAATCATCATATAATAAAGAGGAAGATGAACACCAAGATATACTTATCCAAGTTATATCAAACTCATTCTAAATTTCAAAAAAAACAATGACTCCATATAATATACTAACCATTGTGGTTATACAAACCTTGTCACTTTTTCTTAAAAAACACTCTAACCTCTAAAGTTATCTAAACCGACCTTTGATACAAACTATAAGGACCCGGCCTTAAACAATTCTTATTATTGAATTAAATTAATAATTCACATTGAGGATCTTTTCAGGTTTACAGTTTTAGAGAATTAGGACATAACTATTACATCTCCAAGGTTAAAAAGTAGTCACATCTACTCAGCTTCCATTTTGTTCACTAAAATAAAAACTCTTGAACAAAAGATTCATGTCTAGTTCCTTGTTTTAGACAGCCTGACATTTCCTTGATCCCATCATTGACCCTATTCAACTTTATGTCCAGGGAAAAACATTTCAAAAAAACATGGGATGAGCATAAAAATCTCAGTAAGGGTTATAACAATACGGAAAGAGAATATTAGTTCATGTATACATAAGAATCAATGAAATCATACTTTACTCATAAAGCATAAGCAATTTAACATAACTCATGAAATCATAAGATTTAGGAATAACACATAGAAATCATAAGACATAAAGGTAACCTGAGGCATTCATAACATTATTACGTAGGGCGTAACCATCACGGTTACGTTTGGAATACCCATATAGTATATTCCTTAAATCTTTTCGGAGAAACCTTAACGTGTAACTCCTTCGCATTACCCAATGCATTGGAGAGCTATATCGGGCTCACCCACCCTAAGTTTATCACGGAACCACCCGTCTTCATAAACAATTCCCAAGAACCATAACATAATCACATCACATAAGTTAAGGATAAAGGAAATATAACATTACCATATTGAAATAACAATATAACCTTTAAATATATTGAAATAATGAATCCATTATAAAAACCCATTTCCAAAACCATTTAAAACCATTTAATAAAGAGATTTTTGAATCAATGTGTCCCATACCACTTTGAAGCTTTTAACATTTTAAACCATTAATATCCATATAAATAAATCCTTAAAACCATTGTGAAAACATGGATATTAATGAGAAATATTTATAAGAATAAATCAATAAAACATTTAAAATGTTATTTTAGTTAAAGGGTGTTTAACAAAATGAGAGACACTTGAATACAATAATTGAGGAATAACATTTAATCAGAACATTATAATATCATGAGAATAAAGGGATTCATGATATAATATTCCAAATGATAGTATATACACCATATAAGAGTGAACTGGTGCATAACCAACAATAAAGTCTCAATAGAAATGTAAAATGATATGGAATCCATTATAAAGAAGGTATCCTTAAATTAAGGATAAATAAATCTCATAATTATGTGTGAAAAATATAAATACACCCAATATAATTGGATATTAAGTGTAAAAAAATCAATGTTAATTCACTCATATTCAAAGGATGACGTATTAAATAACTACATGTTGAACCCAAAGAAATCGAAATTGGGTTAAGAAGTTACCTTGGTAAAATTAGACAGCCTAACGACGTCACTTTAAAATTAATAAAATTAGTTGATGAAAGAGAAAATGGTGTCTCATAACTTGGACATAAAATCTACATCAATAAGGACATATAAGAACATATCCCAACATAAAAATATGTAAAGTAAAAGACATAACAAAATAAGTCTTTTAAAAATAAAAGGGTGAAAGGTTCCCTTACTGATTTGGGTAACTTTCGAAACGTTCACCCCATGAAAGAAAGACCGTACAATGTTGATGTAAACACCCAAAAAAAGAAATTATATTACATAATGAGTAGAATAATGGGAATTAAATACACCACTCAAAAAAAATAGTGTAAAATGTAGCATAAATCTCACGGGAATAAATGTGAGATGAAAAATCCCTTACGAAAACTCGGCAGCCTAACGGTTCAACTTAAAACATCCAAAAAAATGGACTGATGAAATAAAATATGTTCTATCTTCATATAAACATAGAAATTACAGAAAGAGGAATATAAAAGAACATCCCTCCAACATAAGAAATAGGATCTTAAAGTATGATACATAAAAAAAGTACTTAAAAATAAAGAGAGAGGCAGGATCCCTTACCTAAAGACCGACTTGTCTTGTTCGTTTCTTTATATTCTTGAATAATAAACTTTTTTCAATTTATAATTTCTTAGGGACCTTATTTAAAGTTTATTATTCAATTCATATCACATATTATAATGTTATAATAATTAGTTAATTATGTGAGTTCATATCAAATGTTTTTGTCGATGATTGGTACATGAGTCAAAAATGAACTTGTTTGAAAAGAATCGTCCATGTAGTTATAAGTACATCATCTCAATAATATTATTAATGATTTAAATATCATATATATCCATTAAATATTCATTTTATAATATTCCATAACATTTTTAGATAAAAAGAAATGAAATGTACCGTTCATGGAGATGGTAGGTCGTACGTACGCATGAATGCTACTTTGATTTCTTTGTCATATTAATGGAATTAAAAATAATTTAGAGATATATATATTATAATTAAAGTATAATATATATGTTATATTGGTTACATAAGTTCATTAATTTCATTCTCTATACATTCCATGTATTGCATGAACGAGTCACATCACTTGTGGGGGCGGTAGTCCGCACTTCCTCATATGAAATTATCACATTTGCACAACATGAAAAGAATAAAGGTATGATTTAAATATAAAATACAGAAGAATATATATAACATAAATACCATATATATCATATATAAAATATAGTGACATCATAATGGCCACCTTTGAAGGTGTTAAAAGAATATTGAATAATCATCGTTTCGTGAGGCGGTAATTTGCCATCTATAGAAAAGTATGTTATTTAACTATTAGATGGATGTGTGTGTAAGTGTAGCTCTAAGAATTATTATAACAACATCCTAGTATATTTAAGATAATGTTTTTTTACAAAATAAATTAATAAAAAGAGTTTAGGGGGTTGGAGAAGAAAAATAAAACAAAAGAACATAAGAGGAGACATTACCTTTAAATTGGGTAACTCCCTTTGGTTTGATCCAAAAGGGTTCCTTGAAGAGATTTCTGCCTAAGGTGAGGCTTCAGTGATGAAGAGAGGGATTTGGAAAGATTAAATGGGAGGGGTTGGCCGAGCCAAAGGCTTGAGAGGTGTGGGTAAGGGGGTAGAGGTGGGGGACTTTTATAAGAGGCGAGGATGGGCACTCTTGGAAAGTTATAAAATATTACTTTATTATAAAATGATTTTCGGATTTTAAAGGTCAAAAAAGGATATATTTCTAGTATAAGGTGATGAGGTTTCTAAATCCACCCATCCAATATGTTTGTGACTTGTTTAAGACTTATATCTCACCCTATCTTCTCATTTTATTTAAATCGTTCATTTATGAGGTAATCACAGCATCATGACGGTGTCATAAATAAAATAATTTATTTAATGTATAAAAATTAAAAAAAAATATCATGATGTATGAAATATTTTTATATTTACAATGACTATTTATAGTCTAAGAGATCGTTTATGTAGACAAAATTAAATTTTTTTTACTTGGGTGTTACATACTTTGGTTACATTTTCCTTTCTTTAAAAAAAATATGATAAAAGGTCACTATCACACTAAAGTGATTCCATGGGGTCCCAAGGTTGGAACAAGGCACTACATGGTCGTCCATGACACCACCAATAGAATTAGGACACATTTTGGGGTCATTTTAAATTTTTGTGAAATTATTTTATTACCCTTAATTACACGATTACTAATTAAACACGATAATTAAAGATCATTACCGTCGTTACTATTCATAATATCCAAAAACAAGAGTCTTAATTACATAATTTGGAACTTATGATTCCAAATATGGATTCAATTTCATAAAATTCAAAACACATAAATTTTATTAATTAATTTAAAAGTAAATCCCGTTGTCAAAACAAAAGACGGATTTTTAGGATGTAAAATTTATCAAATGATTGACTTGTTTTTACATCCAATTGAAAAGTGAAATTACTTCCAATGAACAATATTGTATTAAGTGATAAAAAAATTCAATTATAATTTAAAAACAATTAAAATGACAATATAAATATATAAATAAATTGGATGAAAAGGCAGTTTTGAATTAAAAACTGTATTTTTCACTATTCATTAAAAAAGCATTATCAGAAAAATACCAAAAATTAACCCTAAGATATATTTGATATTTCAAATTCAGAAATGATGTCAAATTTACCAAATTAAAAACATATAAGTTTCATTAATATATCATATAGTTAATTCCCACTATCAAAACAAATAGCGGGTTTTTTAGAAGAAATATCTATGAAAAGTTTGGCACTTGTTTATGTCCATTTTCAAAGTGAAACTAATTCTAATGAACACCATTTAATTAAATTGTAAAAATATATTCTAATTAAACTTTAAATCCATTTAAAAAGATAATCTAATCATATATTTAAATTAGATGAAAAAGCAGTTTTGATGTAAAATGCAATATTTTTCACTATTCGTTAAAAAATGTACATTGTCAGAAACATACCAAAAATTTATCCAAAGTAAATTTCAATTTCCCAATAATAAAGAATAAGTTTATTTTGAAAAATAGTGCTTATAAAAATCTAGATTTAAAAAAGGTTCACCATCAAAATGCAGTAAAATAATCTTTTAAAAATATTAGAGTATTTATTCTTAAAATTGATTCATTTGGATTTTAAGCCTCTAACATTTATTGGATAAATGTAAAAATATTTAACAATAATATGTAATAATTTTTTAGTTATTTCTTTTCATTCTCTCCATTACAACGACTAGGAATTAACAATTATAATATTATTATATTATTAGTGTGCAACGTAAGATTTCAAAGAAACTCGTTGTTGCGTATTAGGTACGCCATCGAGTATATCATTACCTTAAAAGTAATATTTACATTTTATTCAAAAATATTGATAAACCTTAGAATGTAATATTATTTATTTACCTAGGATGTTCCACTCTATGTATGAATTACATACCTGATCCTTCATATGTATTAAATTCAGAATTAGTGGAATTTTAGAAGGATATTTCTTATGAATAAGAGTCGGTATATATTTTGGATAATAGAGATAAATTTCTAAGAAAAAAAGATCATGCGCCTGATTAATTTTTTTTGGTGAAAAAATAGATTTTTGGAAGCTATGTGGGAAACTATGGATGTCATAAAGAATATGTATCTACATCTATTTTTGGAGTAAATAAATTAAATAGATAATTTAAATTTAATGGTGATAAGAATTCAAAATAGTAATATTTTTATGAAATATATCTTTTTAAAATAATCTATATATTTGAGAACATTAACTTCATACAATAGTGGGTTTAAATGAAACACGTAACATTTTTAATATATTATGTGTACCTAATTTCCTATCCATTGGATTAGTGTGAATGAATAGTAATATATAAATTATAAAAAATGCATCATTTTTACATTTATAAAATAAATTCATTAGTTATCAAATGATTATAATTATAAAATATATATTTTGAAAAAATGAATTTTTATGAAACCACTGTTTAATGTGTATAATGAATTTTATATCAACATATAAAAGTAATCAATATTGTTGAATATTTTAATTAAATTTATATTATATTTACTTAATAAAATGATATATCCATTCAATTTTTTTCTAGTCATATGATAATAATAAATCCTCTATTATACATAAAAATGTATTATTTTTATAAAAAGATGCTTTTATCAAATTTTAACACTTTCATTAAAATTAATTTACTCAATTTATAATTATTGAATTATATATAATTATTTACATATTTAGAATCGTAATTTTTTAATTTGGTAATTAATCCCATGTTATTTTCATTCATTTTTAATAATAATCATGGTATAATTTCTGAACTCAATAAAGGCTATATCTAGTTAATAAGAATTAAAAATAAGTGATAAGGCTCATGTTTTTCATCGTAGTTCTTATTTTATGAATTTAATTCTACCCTTAACACTTATGGTTTGAAATTTACGTATTTAATAGACACTTTTCCCGAAAAATGATTTGTGTATTATTTAATCAAAAGGAAGTGACAAAATGTCACTCTCTTAGTTTTACACATAATTAATGTGGTTACAAAGGTACTTAAAGTAGTTTTGAATGAATAATAATGTTAATATTGTGCTGAATGAAGTTATATTAATTATGGTAATTTATTTATAATTTTCATGAATTGAATAAATTCTTTAAATACTTACACAACCTAGATATTGTAATTATTCAATGGAAAAATCAAATAAATAATATTAAAACTATTAGAAGTAATTAAATTTAAGATAATTCAGCTAATATAATAATTTTATATATTCTCGTGAAATTTTGGGGATGAGTTAAAATTGTAATTTTTAATTACATGTGTTTTATTGATTCTATTAAAGTCAAAGTATTGAATACTGTTGAAATTGACACTGATGATATTTAATGAAAATGATATTTCATTAAATTATTTAGAAAATATAAAAACCTAATTAATTAAAAGGAGGGATTCTTTATGGTCAAAAATATCATATATTTTCCATTTATGGTACAATTTACACCTTATAGGTAAAATTTTTAACCTTTTAAAATTTAAACAGTTATTACTGTCTTTAAAATTAAAATTTGATATCTAAGGGTTAGTAAAATGATATGTCTAAAATTACACAAAAATTTGTCTTAAATATATTGGGTAATGTGACTAAAACTGTATCAAAAAATTCCCATTACATCCATTTCATTTTAGGTATTTGGATTGAAACTAATTTTTTAATAAATTCTTTTTTATTAATTTAACAATGTGCCCCTCACATCAATTATTAAAGGAAAACCCCTACCTCTCCTAATTACATCACATTAAGTATTATATAAAAAAATACTCCACAAAATTATCATATATATTTACCTACACACATTATAGAGGTTCTTTTCTTTCTAAAACACCAACCGAAGATACCATTAGATGATATTTTAAGGAGTCATTTCGAAGAAGATGTAATCTCTCTAGTGGATCACTTTCTTAATATACTCTTCTTAAACTCGTATAAATCTATGATATTAATCAAAAATAATAAAAAATTATGTTTTCAAAATATTATAAAATGTTATTATTAATATTAATAAACCATTATACACCCTCTTTCCTATTAAATAAGAAGTGAATGTAGCGGTCGTTCATACGTATGACTTACCATATCCACACAGCGATAAAATTCATTTACATAACCATAGTTTTTTGTAGGGAGTTATGATGGGGTTATGACTATATTTTTTATTTATGATATAATTATATTTTCATAATGATAATTCTATTCTTACCTTTCTATTTTTCTATCATTGGGGAAACTACATCATCGCTCATGTATACATATGGACTTCTATCTGTACAATGTAATGTGATTCGTTTTACATTTATATTTCACATGGATGGTAATATGAATGGATTTTATGAATATAAATGTTATATATCAAAATATAATGATTCTATAACTATTTATTATTTTTTAAATTTCTTTCATTCCTTGAGATGAAAAATGGAAATGTCCTTCATGCGTACATACAACCTACGATCTTCACGAATAGCGTAATTTATTTTTATATCTATAATTTTGATGAATTTTTATGAATATGTATATAATGAATATATATTATTTTTTACCATTATTAAAATTCTTTAAATGATTTTATTATTATCATAGTATAAGGGTAGGGACTACTGAACTGAAACTTGTTTGGAAAATGAAACAGTTCTCACCCAAAAAAGTTGTTTTAATATCAAATTATTTTTAAACTGATGATAAGATGATATAAATAATTCACAAATGGTATGATACATATTTTTTGTGGAATAAATTTATAAAAAATTCGTATATATTATATAGGGGGTTTGAATGTAAATAATGAAATGGGATACATGAGGTAAGGGTTTATTTCATAGTCTCATAATTATTCAGAATTGTTCATATTTATGTATCCACTAGTGAATATTTTCCATTAATGACCATGTTTTATATAAATTATTTTAATAATGTTTCTAAAAATATAAAAAAAATTAGTAAAAATCATTTTTACAAATTATTGACTTTTTATAATACGATTCAAAATAATCATTTTTTCTTTTTCTATATAATGTTCGTTGGGTCCTCGCTAAAAAAATATAGGAGTGGTTTTTTTAACATATATGATATTATTATATCTTCACTCCATAATGAAACATTTTTTAAGATCTTTTGTAAAATTACAATGTTATTTTCAAAGAAAATATTTTCCTTTATAATTTTATGATTTAGAAAAAGAAATTTCAACAAAATGGGAAAGATATTTTCCAAAAGAACTATTTCAAGTTTCCTTTGAAAGTAATTATACATTTAATATAAAATTATTTTTTGTTACTTATTATTTATAGATAATATTATTCAATGATAAAAACTTTATAATTTCTATGGTTTATTAATGTTTACAAAGGCATGATATTTATGAAACATGTTCTATTTCCATTCATGGGTTATAATATGATGAATAATTTATGTCCTTATAGAAAATATATGTATGGACTCATTATTAGATTTTTGGGACATATATCTACTTCCATTTAATTGTTTAATGATTTATATCTCATGAGATAGATAAGACTGGAATTGGGAATGAACTCAGTTTTGTATGGGACTTTGTCCTCTATAATGGAACGAGAGTGATCCTTGAATGCTATGATGGTTGGGGAGTGAACCCATACAAGTATGATAGTATTTTAAAAGTTCACTGAATATTAATGAAATGATTTTATATTATTATTTGTATTTCAAAATTCCATTCTATACACTCAATAATTATGTTCTTTAATTCTTTTATGACTCATGTATTATAAACTTCTATGATTTTTCCATGTATCAAGATTATGATCTTTGATATATGAAGAATAATTTTCAATTTATTTCATGTTATTATACCATTATGGTGATTCTATGCTTATTTAATCATTGATATATCCCTTGTTTACCCTTTTTTAGCATCTGATCTCACCCTTTACTTAGGTTTCCCGTCCCCAAAAATTGAAGAAATTGTTTAGTAGGTATTCATAAAAATATAACTCTATGGGAAATCGTTATTTTTTATGTTAAATAAAATTCATAAAATAATATTATTATGTATATAATCTATTAATAATATAAACCTATATGATACTATAATGGAATACATTTTTATGAATTTAATAGTGTAATATTTTTTGTATAAAATGATTGGTTCATTATAGTTAGTATCTGGATAGGTTCTGGTGTAACTTTGGAGACTAGGGATAGAAAACATTCTTGAAAACATGGGGGATAGGTCAATGAATTACATAAAATCGTAATGTTTTGTTAATAATAATGAATGACCTTGTTTAAACCTATATTGTTAGAAAATATTCATTAATTATTTAGAAATTAAATAAATGATTTTTTCTGTATTATGTCATTTTCCAATTTGATTATTGTTTATCACACTATTATTTTTTCTTTTAATAAATGTATCAAACTCTATGGTTTCATGTTAATAATGGTTATAATGGACCATTAAATGATTGTCCACCTTAACAACCAAAAATCATGGGAGATATAACTTTTAATCATATTGATATGTTCACACAATTTTCTCAGGATATGGATCATGTAGATTTTCCAAATGATTAAATAAGTGAACAAAATTCTATTGAATATATAATGTGGAAACATCCATATTGTTTTTTTGGACTATCTAATACACTTGTGGCAGATTGATGCCTCAAAACCATTGAGATAATATTTTTTATTTTTTAATTCTCAGGACATGGAAGAGTTGTATTAGCAATTTATCATCATGATGGTGATGCAGATCAATTGTGGATTATTATCAATAAGACAAGGAAAGAATAAAAAATTAATCAATTGAATGTGTTTATTTTAAGGGTATATTACTTAGAAATTATGTCCTCATATTATATGTACATGTACTAAGATGAGTTTCTTTAGCTGAAAAAAATGGACATTGAATCCATCGGTACATATGTGAAAATTTTTATAGGGATTTAAAGGTATGACACTATTTTAATTATCATAAATGAATGTAAAATTGATCGATACTTTGGTGGATTAAAAATATGTCTATGAAGAAGATATATATAAGAGAATTTAATTCCTTCGAATAAATTTTTTGTTGTGCTCTCAAGGTTGAGATATAGATTTTATTTAACCATAAATCTCATGGTTTTGATAAGAAAGTGTTTCTGAAACTTTCACCGGGGCACGCGCATCCGTTCGTCCATGGAGGAGGACGTGTTGCACTGTTTCCCTGCATTCTCTTTTTCCAAAGGCGGGCGGCATTCGCTCCTTATTCAGGGACGTCTACTCCTTGATCGAAACGGGATGATGGGATGTCGGTTCTTTCTTTCGTGGATTCCTCCTCATAACTCGTCACCTAGTCTGGGTCGCCATCATAGATTTAATACGTTGTTCGTGAAACTCTTCCCAGTGCCATGTTTCCATGGACACCGGTTAATTACACTACTTCTGTCGGGACATTCCAAAGGGTCCGGTCAGGGCAGAAACTTTCAGTCGGGGGAGTAGTCACGTTGAGGCATCAGTAGTGTGTCTGGATGCTGGGGAACTAGCATGTCTGTCTATTATCCCTGGTCATAGGGCTTCTCGAGGGTGTGGAAGCCCAAGGCATGCCACATCAAGCGCGGGGAGTTATATTCCATAGACACATATCTGAGGTTTTCCTCATCTTCCTGTGTTTAACATAGGGTATGCCGCGAGTTTAACATCTAGCGGAGACGGATAAGCCCGATCAGAGCATTAGTTAGAATAGATCTCATTGAGGGATTTCCCTTGAGGGGGTGCCGATATCGGGACCAGCCTATGGACGGCTGTGAAGAGGAGAAGACCGGCATGGTCTCACCGGGATATGACGGTCTGCTCTTCTACACAGCCATCCATAGGCTGGTCCCGATATCGGCACCCCCTCAAGGGAAATCCCTCAATCCGATCCATTCTAACTAATACTCTGATCGGGATGATCCATCTCCGCTGGACGTTAAACTCGCGACATACCCTGTGTTAAACACATGAAGTGGAGGAAAACCTCAGATATGTGTCTATGGAATATAATTCCACATGCTCGATGTGGGATGCCTCGGGCTTCCACGCCCTCGAGAAGACCTATGACTTGGGACAATAGACATACATGCCGGTTACCCAGCATCCAGACACTATATTGATTCCTCAACATGACTACTCTCCCGACTAAAGGTTGCTACCCTGACCGGACCCTTTGGAATGTCCCGACAGAAGTAGTGTAATTAACTGGTGTCCATGGAAACATGGCACTAGGAAGAGTTTCACGAACAACGTACTAAATCTATGAGGGAGATCCGGACTAGGTGACGAGTTCTGAGGAGGAATACACGGAAGGAAGAACCGACATCCCATCATCCCATTTCGATTAAGGAGCAGATGTCCCTGAATAAGGAGCGAATGCCGCCCGCCTTTGGAAAGCGGGAATGCGGGGAAACAGTGCAGCGCGTCCTCCTTCGTGGACGGACGGATGTGCACGCCCCGGCGAAAGCATCGGAAACAGAAATGTTGAACCTGACGTGAATGAGGACACAATCACATATCACACTGCACGACCTCCTTGGGAGAGGTTTTCGGTCAAGGGACGGAAAGCGAAAGTTAGGCTGGGCTCACGGGGAAGTGCCCGGGCACTCCTACGTATCTCATGAAGATGTGAATCAAGCCATACGTAGTTCTGAAAGGTTCCGTTTAATGTCATGCGGGACAAGGAATAAAAGGGATAACTCTCAGAATGGGGTGCGCGTGGTGCAGCTATTACAAACCTGGTGTGAATGAGGACATAGTCTAGCACTACGCCACGCGGTCCCGTAGTCGGGGTCTCGATGGAAGGACTAGAGAAGTGAATTTTCTGAACTCAAGATGGACCCAAAGATAGGAGGTCTGGGAATTCCTACGTATCCCATTAGGATGGGAATCATGTTGAATGTAGTTCTAGATGGATCTTAGACCATAAATTGGTAAAGGGAGCAGGGGACACATGGCAACAAAACCCGACGTTAATGAGGACATAAGCCCTACTTACCATGCGTTCTCTGGGGAAATGCTCGAGTCGAGGGACCAAACACAGAGGTTAGGCTGGGCCCGCGGGGAGGTTCCTGGGCGCTCCTACGTATCTCATGAGGATGAGAATCAAGCCATATGTAGTTCTGAAAGGTGACATGGTAAGATACCAGTGCCAGGGGAAAAGAGGAGTGAGGGTGTGGCCCTTGCACTAAAAGAAGCAGAATTTGATAAATCTTGTTTGTTCTTTAAGGTGAGTGGTTTTTTTTGTGAAGAGACAAGCGTAGAGTAGTAGGCCGTGGTGTCGCCACAATAATCAAGTCGTGATAGGCGTTGAAAAATGGCATGGCACGTGACCAATACCCAACGTGATGTCCTCCACAACGAGGTCATCACAATGCAGTGCCGTTTTTTGTCATGTGGCCAGGACGATAATGTCACAGTTTAGGGTCGTGTGATAGGACCAAGCGTGCATTTTATCCTCATGCAGCACAGACATAGCAGAGGCAATGCTAAATGGGGAATGTGTGCAGTGTTATAAAACACAATTGATGGAGAAATGATCACATATCACATTATACGCCACTCCGAAAGGGAGACCTCAGTTCGAGGGGCCTATATAGATGTAAGAGGTGAAACAGGGGGGAGAGGCTAGCTCCCTAAATGGGATGAACCCAAAGACAAGGTGTACGGGCGGTCCTACGTATCCCATGAGGATGGGAATCAAGCTGAACGTAGTTCTAGATGGATCTTAGTTTATGGTCTTAGAGCTCGGACCATGAATGGTAACAAATTCCCAAGTTAGCATAGACGTCAACCCGATCCCTAAGCCCACGTGAGTTAAACTCGATGTGGGAAACAAGGGGGTATCCTTATCGCAATACTTGGGGCACCCATCAAAAGGGAGTTAGTAGAGAGCCCCGAAGGACACCTTTGACACGGCTTGTTTCCCCAATGCACAGACGTGCACAGAGGAAAAGTTCCAAGACTTCCGAGACTCTACTTGGACACGATGAAGTGATGAAGTGTGTGAATTGTGTACTGGACATTTTGGACTTAATGGGTTTACATGGAGATAGTGGAAAACGGTTAACCATGGTGGAAACATAGCATCTATATCGTGTTAGCCTGAGGTGGGAACAACAAATGAGCATCAACCACTGACCATATTCGCAACGCGGGATTTTATCGATTTGTTGTCTGAAACCCTCGGGGGCATTGGCCCGTAACGGTAGGAGAGCCCTTGGGCATAGTATCCAGGCCATTCTTGGGGGTCCCTCTAGGTGTGAAAGATGATGGAAGCCCTGATGCAGGGATACACAAAGCCTAGAAAGTGAGTTCGGACGTGTCCGAGTAAAGCTTGGCATTCCAAGTAATAGACCAGAGTCCCCTTGGGCACATTGGTGAACCGCCGAAAAGGGGTCGACGAAACAGCTCAGGAGGGAGAGGTACATGGCATGGTCATTACGAGACCGACGTGAATGAGGACATAATCCCACACCACACAATATATTCCTCTCATGGAGGAAGGGTAGACCAAGGGGCCAAGGTGGGATGAAGATTCCCGAGAGATGGGGTTGGACCGGAAACCTAGACATACAGGTGGTCCTACGTATCCCATGACGATGGGATTCATGCCACACGTAGTTCTCTATATGTAGTTTAATGTCATACGGTATGAGGGGGGGAGTAATATACCCCCAAACAAGGGAGGTGTACGGTACGGCGAATAAACCGACGTGAATGAGAAAATAATCTCACGCCACACCACACACTCCTATAAGAGAGGACCTGGGATGGGGCCCGAAAAGGCCAAGGGGCCTGAGGTTTGGTCATTGGTCAGGAAGGCTTGACCTGATTTTAGTTTAACGTTTCGCTGTGAGGACGAGGGCCGGGGACCCGAGGAGGCCAAGGGGCCTGAGGCTGGGCCTCGTAAGGGAAGACATACAGCATGGTACATGATCCCGATGTGAATGAGGACATAGTCCCACACCACACTGTACACCCCGGGTAAGAGGTTGGGTGGAGGGTCTCGAGAAGGCCAAGGGGCCTAAGGTCAGGCATTAGTCAGGGAGGCCTGACTGGTTTGCAGTTTAACATCTTACATGAGGACGGGGAAAGAGAAAAATGTATCTAATCCGGGGGTGTGTACGACATGGAAAGTAACCTAACTTGAATGAGGATGTAATCATACACCACATCGTACATTCCTTATAGGGGAACCGGGGCCGTGGGCCCAACCGTTAGCACCACCCGGAGGGAAGTTTGTCACTTCGGGATGGGGTAAAACGAATCACTGCACTCGATGTTTGGGACATCTCGGCGTGGACCCGAAGATCCAAGACACTATTGACTTTGTTCGAAACACAGTGTTCCTATGGTGACCTGATATGGGAGCAACAAATTAGTGTCGACCGTTGACCAAATTCGCAATGAGGTACTTGTATCGGCTTGTTGCTTGAAAACCCTCGGGGGTGTTTGCCTGTATCGGTAGGAGAGACCTTGGGCGTAGTATCCAGTCCGTTCTTGGGGGTCCCTCCGGGTGTGTAAAAATGATGGAATCCCAGTCAAGGAGTGGGTGAAGCATAGTTGTTTCCATCCATGAAAGAGGCAAACATCTCCAGGGGGGATGTGCAGCCGGGTCGAGGATTGCTCGATGTGAGTAGGGGAAAAAGTGTGCACCATGCCGTATGTCTTGACCTGAGGGGAAGATTTTGGCTTTTGGGCTAGGCCAACAGACGAAATGCCCGAGCGTTCCTACGTATTCCATTAGGATGGGAATCAATCCTTACGTAGTTCTTGAAGGCCATGCCATTTAGCATCATGCGGTGACGACGTGGGAGGATAGAAGAACAGGAGTGGGAACATGGTGCAACCCTTACAATCCTTGTATGAGCGGGGTTGTATGAGTGGGGATAAGAAAGCCTAATCCTCACTACACAAGGATCCTCCAAGGAAACTATTCCCAGGGGGGATAGTGGAAGATAAAATCTTGGGGTTGGGCTCAAGACGAGGCGTCCGAGGGTTCCTACGTATCCCATTAAGATGGGAATCAAGCCACACGTAGTTCTTGAGGCGCGGTTTAGCATTGTTCTGGACAAGAAATGTGTCTCGACTGGGTATAGGTATGGTACGGTGGGTAACCCGACATGGATGAGGATGTAATCCCACACCCCACCATACAATCCCATTAGAGAGCCAGAGTCGACGCATGACAAGGGGCCAGAGGCTGAGCCTCGGTCAGGAAGGCCTGACTCGCTTGCAGTTTAACGTCTTGTAGTAAGGACGGGGGCTGGGGGCCCGAGGAGGCCAAGGGGCCTAAGGCTGAGCCTCGGTCAGGAAGGCCTGACTGGCTTGTAGTTTAACGCCTTACAGTAAGGATAGGGGGAGATCGTTGTTTAGGGTCATAGATCTTGGACCATTTTGCAGTTTATCATCTTGCAGGACGAAGATGCAGTTTAAGGTCGTGCAGGACCTTTTTGCCATAGGAAAAGTATCGCTTGAGGAACTTGGCGTTGGTGGGAGGGGTTATGCTCTCTCCATCCGTGGTCACCAAGGAGTATGCTTCATTGGGGTAAACCTTATGGATGATATAAGGCCCTTCCCATTTGGGTTCTAACTTGGGTGGTTTCCTACCAGGGATCATTGGTGCTTGAAGGGCCAGTACTAGGTCACCCTTTAGAAAAGAACGGAGATGAACTTTCTTGTTGAAGGCCCTTGCTATCTTATCCTGACGCCTATCCAGATTGTGCAGGGCACGAAGCCGGTTCTCATCCAGTGCTTCTAATTCAGCTATACGGATTTCAGCTACCTCATATGATGTCTAGTGATCATAGACTGCAGTGCGTAACGATGGCAGCTGAATCTCGATGGGTAGGATGACCTCAGCTCCATACACCAGGGAATATGGGGTCACCTGGGTAGAGTTGCGAGTCGTCGTCCGATAATCCTAGAGGGCATTGGGGAGCTTTTCCAGCTAACTTTTCTTATTGTGACCAACCATCTTCTACAAAATGTTAGTGAGGGTTTTGTTGAACGCCTCGATCTGTCCGTTTGCCTGTACATGGTAGCGGGAGGTATGGTTCGAACGGATGTCGTACTTGGCGTACAATTTATTCAGTTCAGCCGCTTGGATGTTGGTGCCGTTATCGGTGAGGACGATGTGAGGGACCCCAAACCAGTGGATAATATTGGAGCTCACAAAGTCAACGATGGAACGGGCCTTGACCACTTTGAGTGGAACTGCCTCTGCCCACTTGGAGAAGAAATCTGTAGCATTCAAGATGAACCTACACTAGCGGGCTGTTGCCGATGGATATGGTCCCACTACATCAAGTCCCCATACCACAAATGTCCAAGAGTACTTGGTGGGGTGGAGGGGCTCTGGCGGCCGATGGAGGAAGATGGAGTGAACTTGGAACGCGTGGCATCTCTTGGCGTACCCAATACAATCGTGGATCATAGAGGGCCATAAGTACCCCAACCTCCGGATTTGATGGGACAGCTTTGGCCTAACTTGATGGGCGCCACAGGAACCGGCATGAACCTCTTTCATAACTTGAGTAATCTCTACTCCATGAATGCAGCGGAGGAGGATGCTATCGAAGCTCCGCTTATAAAGGATCTGTTCAAGACTGGGGCCGCTATGGAGGGTAAATTGCAGCGCGCGGCGTCTGATTCTCTCGCGCTCGGCCCGGTTGTCCGGGAGGCGACCATTTTGGAGATAATTGACAAAGGGTGACCTCCAGTCGAGAGTGGATTCAACCACTGTGTTTGACGAACCCGGGACCCCTGACGTAGAGGGTCCGGCGGTGAGATGACATAACCGCATGCCATCATTGTCCTCTTGGGTGATGGGGGTAATGAATCTCCGGTGTTCCACATGTTTGATCAAATCATCTTGCTCGGGTTCTGTGAGCGACGCAGCTAAGCCAGCCAAGGCGTCTGATTGACCGTTCTGTGACCATGGGACATGGGTAATATCTGGTCGAGAAGAGAACTGTGCCATTAGGCGGAGGGTGTACTCCAATAACGGTACAAGCTCTGGCTTCCTGACGACCTAGTCTCCATTAACCTGTTTGATTACCAGCTCGGAATCTCCTTTCACATGTAGATGGGGCACATTGATCTCAAGGGCCAACTCGAGGCCGATGATGAAAGCCTGGTACTCTGCCTCATTGTTCGTACAGCCTTCTGACAACAGGAATGAGTATGGCAGGACGACTTGCGCTGGGGTAATTAAGACAATACCCAGGCCCACTATATTGAGCTTAGGATCGTTGAGCCTCCTACCGGTGGGGCTCTGGGAGGCACCTTCGAAATGCATTTGCCAACACGGGACGACATGATCAACTGAGATGATCATCCCATCAGGAAAATCCAGGTCTAGGGATTGATCCGCGGAGGTTGGATGGGAAGCTAAAAAGTCCGCCAATGCCTATCCCTTAATGGCCTTCTGATGTACGAACCTGATATCAAACTGCTGGAGAATCACCGCCCACCGTTCTAGTCGGCCAGTAAGCATGGGGTAGTTCAGGATATACTTTAGTGGGTCTACCCGGGAGACCAATTGCACCTCATGGTGCTGCAGGTAATGTTGCAACTTCTATATGGCGAAGGCGAGAGCAAGGCATCTCTTTTCGATAGGGGAGTATCTGACCTCCTTATCAAGAATCATGCGGATGAGATAGTAGAGACTGTTCTCAGTACCCTCGTTATTCTTCTGGGTGAGCATTGCACCGAGGGATCTTTCCAGGGCGGTCATGTAAAGGACGAGCGGCTTTCCGGAGATGGGTGGCATCAAAACCAGAGGTTGGAGTAGATACTGCTTGATTTCCTCGAAGGCGGTCCGACACTCCTCATCCAATTCGTAGGCGGCACCATTCTTCATGAGCCAAGAAAAGGGCTTACACTTTCTGGTCAGATTCGCGATGAATCGGAGTATATAGGCTAAGTGGCCTTGGAGGCCTCGAAGTTCCCGAATGTTGCTCGGGGGAGGCATCTGGCTGATGGCCTTGATCTTCTCTGGGTCGATCTCAATGCCTCGGTATCTAACGGCAAAGCCCAGAAACTTCCCAGAGGTGACCCTGAAGGTACACTTCAGCGGGTGCATCTTCAGGTGATGAGAATGGAGGAAACCGAACACCTTCTCAAGGTCTTTGAGATGGTCCTGGCGCTGACATGATTTGACCACTAGGTCATCTACGTAGCATTCCAACAGCGTCCTGAAAATCGGCTTGAATATACGGTGCATGGCCCTCTGATAAGTGTCACCTTCATTTTTCAAGCCGAATGGCATAACCTGGTAGCAAAAAGTACCTTGGGGAGCCCTGAAGGTAGTAGAATCCTCGTCCTTGGGGGCCATCCAGATCTGATTGTACCCGAAATACCCATCCATGGAAGAGAGATCTTGGAACCCGGCCGTGGCATCAATCAATAACTCCGTAACCGGGAGTGGGAAGTCATCCTTTGGGCAGTGGCGATTAAGGTCGCGGAAGTCGATGCAGACTCTGATCTTCCCATTCTTCATCCTGACTAGCACAATGTTGGCCAGCCACTTGGGGTACTGGACTTCCTTAACGAAGTTGGATTTGATAAGATTTTCAACTTCGGCCTCAACCATAGCACCATGAGAAGGGTGCATCTACCTGGGAGGCTGCTTAAACCCATGATAGTTTTCCAAGAATCACAGACGGTTAAGGACCACCTATGGATCTTGTCCTGGCATCTCATTGTAACTCCAGGAAAACACATCACAGTGTTGTTTGAGGAAGTCTACGTACTGCCGCCACTCCTCGGGGGACATGGTTGCACTGATCAATGTGGGTTTCGGATCTACCTCTCTACCAAGGTTCACCTTTACCAGTTCATCAACCGTGGTAGAGACGCCTTCCTCAAATGTGGGGGGAGCATCCTCCAGGTCTTCCTCTCCACCCATGGGGGGATTTCCCGCGACAGGAGATACTTCTGGGCTATCAAAGCCCGAGGGGCAGCTGGTTCCGGCTTGGGCAGTAGTGGTCATCATATCAAGACACTCACTCACTATTGATACCATAGCAATGAAGGCAGTCGACCCTATCCCATCTGGCCTTCGGCCCATGGGGCCACGTTTGATGATATCAAAGCAGTGGTGACGTGTCGGCCTAATTCGGTTGATTCCAGCCGGGCGGAAGAGACACGTATGGCATACCGCCATTGTCATAAACTTGACATTCTGGTACCGTACAGGGGTAAGAGGTTCCGGGATCACCTGAGCCTAGTTGATGTAGGAGTACGAGGTGATTTTCCGTCGTCGCTTGGATACGGGAACATGCCTTCCTTGTGTACCTGAAACAACAAAACATTGCCCCATTTCGGGGGTTGTGGCCTCCAATCGGTGGATTGGGAAGATGTAGGCATCATCCATGCTTTCCCAGGGATCACTTGTGACCGGGGCAGGTTCATCCTCACTTACTAGGATTTTCTTATCCTTACTCTTGTAATAATCAGCATCCAGATAGCGGGCCTCACAAGAGGCGAAAGGAGACGAATCTCCATGGAGCACGCCTACTCGACCATTGAGTGATTATTTGAGGCACTGGTGATATGATGAAGGGACTACTGCATGTAGATGGACCCATGGCCTACCATCAATGCGTTGTAGGCGGTGTCCTGAGAGATGACTATAAACTCGGTGCTGGAAATTAAGCCACCGAAATGAGTCTTTAGGCGGATCTTTCCGACTGGGGTTTTCTCGGTCCTGTCATACCCCTGGATTCTGAGGTCAGAGGGAGTTAAATCACCTTTAGACAGACCCAGTTTTCGCAATGTCCGGGTCAGAATTAGGTTGATTCCGGAACCCGTGTCAACGAGGCAGTGGCGGACTTCCACACCATTGGAGTGGCTAGTGATGTACATCGGGCGAATATGCCCCAGTATAGAAGGGTCCTCATCTTCACCAGAGAACGAGATAACCTCCTGACATTCGGCATTCTCAATTGTCTCTGCATGGAAGGCTTCTGCACCTGCTACCTCCGTCTCAAACAGGAGGGAGATCCTTAGGGCCTCGGCAAGTGCCTCACACATTTTAGATGACAGGCGAAGGGACTCAAGGATAGAAAGCCTTGCTGGTATGCCGGACAGGTGCTTCAAGACATTATACTTTCATTCCAAATGCGAACCTCTTCCTACAAGAGGTCGGTCGACATTTGGAGGCATAGCGGGTCCTGCCGGTTGAACCGGCGGTCGGCTAGTACTGGGTACATCCTGCTGCCTACTAGTTGAAACCTGGAGAGTAGACACCAGACTTGGATTGGACAGTAGAGGATGGCCTGTGGCTGGGCAAGAATGACTATGATACGAACGAGGCAGCTCTCCCTGATCCAGTAGCACAAACGGCGATGGAGGTAGAGCTGAGGGCGTTAGATGGGGTTGTGCGTGCTGAGCTCTACGCTGAGCCTTCTGTCTGGTCTCAGTAGCTTGCACGACTTGTCTGAAAGTTCCTGATGACGTACCTCGATGACCGGCATGGTTGCAGTTCCACTGATGTTGACGTCGGCTGGAAACGTTGGGGAGGTCTGCCTGGCGTTCCCCCACGTCAGGAGTCATATAGGGCTTTACCAGCTCCACGGTGTTAACCGAAGCGTACCCCTGGCTGTCGCTCAACGAGTCATCCACCACCGGGCGGATTCTGGGAGGAATCCCCATTTCAGGGGGCATAAAGTCGCCGAGAGTGCAGGATGATGATGGCACCGGCGGAGCACGTTGCTTCTTCTTACCTCATCGCTGCTTGCCCTTTTGGGAAGAGGTTGGCTGTGAAGACGATGCAGAGGTACCAGATACTTCTTCTGAAAGTTTTGGCTGCTTTAGGCATGCCCGGATGATACCATGGGCAGGGATGACGGATTTTAGATCCATCCAGTCGTCGTATTTCCAGGATCTGCGGCTGGGAACCTGCTGCCACTCGCCTTCGCTGTCGCTACCGATCTTTGATCCTACAAAGACACCTGCCACTTGTGTTGATGTCGGGCCCAACCTGACTATGTTGTTGTTGACCTGGTCTTGAATCTAGTATTTAAACACATAGCATTTCTTGAGGGTGTGCCCCAGAATCCGATGATAAGGATAGTAGTTGGGGTGATCCGTGAGATTCGCCTCTGCCGGCCTTTGGCACTCGGGTAGGCGCACAATCCCTTGCTCTAGAGAACTTCAGAAGTAGCCAAGGACCTGATTTTCATTGAATGAATAAGTCTGGTGCCTTCTTTCCGGATAGGGGGCCCTGGGGGCCTAGCCTTGACAAGGGTCCATAGGGGATTGCCGAGGAGGGGTCACCTGATTGTCTCTCCTAGGTGGAGGTGGCACATTGCACTGGGGAACCTGTCGATTTTGAGGCGGTCGCTGCTGGGCAGGAGCCTATGCTTGAGGTGGAGGACCTCTGCGGGGTTGCGAAGATGGTGATGCTGGCAGTAATTCCATCTCCCTAGGGGATTCTATTTGGGCCACCCAGGCGGGTTCGGCTCTGGCGGTCCTCTTGGCTGGGATCATAGGGGGCAACGAACGTGTCTGACTAGCCTGTTGCAGAGCCTCATCAAGGCGCTGAACCTTATCTGAGAAATCTCTGAACCCTCCAGGGTAGTTCTGGGTAATCAAGGAGGGTACCAGCTCCTTTTTGACATTCCCCACACTCATCGTCAGTAATTTCTTCTGAGTCAGTGGCATATTGAGTGAATACGTAAGTCCCTTCCACCGGGTGATGAAATCTGCGACTCGCTCATCAGGCCTTTTCTTACACATGAAGAGGTCTGCAATGCTAGTCTTCCACGTGGTAGAGCTGAACTGGTATAGGAACTTCCAGAGGAGATCCTCCCAACTGGTCACCGATCCGATAGGGAGCTGGTTGTACCAGATGAATTTGGGACCTTCCAATGTATGTACGATACATCGGAGCTTGGAAGCTTCTTGCTAGGCCGGGGTCCCCAGCATGGGGCCACACCTGGATGAAAAATGAGCCAAGTGTTGCGGTGGGTCCCCCGTCCCGTTGAAGGGAGAGAATGTGGGGTTCCCAAAGCCCGGGGGTGTGGGCATATCATCCACCCACGCGGGATACGACTTGCCATCCAGTGGGACCGCCACCTTCCGCGTTTCCAACGCTTCGAGGCGGGCTATGAGTGCGGCTATAAGATCATCCGAGTGGGGGTCCCTGTCTTGACAGGGATCCCTAATCACAAGTGCGTTTCCAGGTTCTTCAACACTGTAGATGGCTTCAGCAGCTCATGGATCGACTGGCGGAATGACCTGTGGGGTGACTGGGGGAACCCGGACTGGATTCTTCAGATTGCCCCGTCGTTCGGGGCGTTGGAGAGACGTATCACGCCCTCTTGCCATAAGTTCCAGCTTCTACCCTGTCTGCAGAAGTAGCATGATCAGGGTTTCCTGGAGGCATCTCACCAGGGGGAAATTGTTCCTGCCCCTGCTGCCCTGGCCTGGGATTACCATAGTCGGGTCGTCGCTCTGCAGCTCGCTCAACCAAGAGTTCGTCAACCAGCCTCTTCTGCTCAGCAAGCTAATGGCGTAATGTGGCATTCTTGGGATCTTCGTCCTTTTTCTGCACAGAGGCAGATGGGTCGGAGTGCTTGACACTTCTGACGTGCTCCTTTCCCTTTTCGGTATTTTGACTGAGTACCAGCGACTCGGTGGGTACATGGAGGCCTAGCAGGTTCCTCTGCTGACGGGTAACCCTCGTTGATGGGTCCAGTAGTGGCGGTATGCCCTTGGGGGGTAAGTCTCCATCAATAAATTCAACCTCGTCTTCCTTGTCCACTACATCAACTATGTGGACCGCGACCCCTCTCGAGGGCATGTCCTCAATGTCGCATAACGAATCGGGCTGCCGTCGGATAAGGTCGAAGAGGAGAGTGGCATAGTGTCCCCAAACACAGACTTTCACATGGGGGGTATCTTCCCTAATGACTCTGCGGAGTACTTTGAAACTCTGAGTACATTTCTGTTGAATGGCGCTTTGACGGCCTGGCGACTCAGGGTGCTGGGCCACAAGGAGTGCGGACAAATCGATCAGGCAGCATTTCTCGCCGATTTCTTCGAAGTTCTCTCGACTTCTGGGGTACACCACCTGCTCGTAACAAAGGAGGAAGTGTGTCGCCCATAGGGTTCAAAAAATGCACCCCAATTCTTCATGGGTAAGGGACTCTGGTGCGCGAATGTTCAGCACCGCCGTCGGCCAGAACTTCTCTGGGAAGTAATCTGCTGCGAGAATGCTCCAGAAGCTCCTGGGTTTGGACTCGGGGTCTGGCCCTGTATTTCCCCACTTGTCAACCGGGGGCGGATGAGGGACTGGTAGCGGTGCAGAGGCGGACCTCTGGGTTGTAAACTCGGCGGCGGAGAATACGACGAACGAGCTGACTGGCCGCTGAATTTCGAGCCATACTCTGAAGAGTGAGGTGTCCTGGCCACAATGTCATGATACGACGGGCATATAGCCACAACATCTGGTACATGAGTCGCGGCTGCCGTCGATAGGTCATGTCGTCGCTCTACCACTTTTGGCCCCCAAAATAGCTCTTTGTGATCTCTGGTAGAGGTAGAGGGCGCTTCTGTTGACAATGGTGGTGATTTCACGGTCAAGACCTGCGGAATCTCCACGATTTATTCCTCCTGGATGTACCTGTGGAGGGAGATTGGAATATGGTGGACCTCATATTCCGGGTGAATGAGGCTAATGCGCCTGGTTCCTGCCCCAGTCCTTGATACGGAGGAGCAGGGAGAAGGTTCCTTCGCTGAGTTGTATTCCGCTTTAGAATCCAAGAAACGAGACGGTTTGATCTCCACCCGAGCCTTCCCAGGACTCTTCTTGTGGCGGTAACGGCCCGCTCTCCTGCCCCGGGGTGGATCTTCGGGACAAGGTTGATTCTCATCATGTAGTCTTGGGGCGGCGCTGGCACCGTGGCGGAGAGGGCCCCCGCTCGAGATAGCCGAGGTGTGAGGGGAACCAGGGAAATTATCGAAGGGTACATGGGGAGGACCTCCATGGACAGTACCCATGTGGGCGGAGACTCTGTTGGAATCGGCAGGAGCATGGGGAGGACCACCATGGTCGATGCGGGTGGAGCGAGGCTGACCTTCACTACTCGAGTTTCTGGGGCGAGGAGGACCTTCGCCCGTTACAGAGAGGACGTAGGGAGGGCCCCCACATTGGAGAAGGACCAGATGGGCAGTGCCTTCAGATCAGCGGTCGGGGGTAGGAGGATGGACTCCATACCCTGTATAGTGGGTGCGGGAAAGGTTTCTGCGCCGAGCGTCACTGCCGTGAGGCAGGTCTTCCTTCGGGATGGGGGTAGCACGAGGTATACCTCCATGACGAGATTCGGAGAGGGGAAGGACCACGCTCTGTGGAGTAGTGGTATGGGGAGGGCCCTCATACAGGGTGACATCACCGCGGGTTAGGTCGCGGTGATCACCACTCAGGCCTGCAACCTGGAGAGTCAACCCAGCCTACCCGTGGGGCGGTTGGGGTCTCAATCCTGTTTGGGTGAAGGAGTGCCCCTGATCAGGGTATGCAGGGAATCCATCATGCACGTCGGCGGTGGCTCAGGCCACTGTAGCTGTTGGCGTCGACGCATCTGGGCGAGCGTCCTCAGCCCGGGCCCAGCGCTGACGTCGGGTCAGACGAGCTGGCGCAGGTGGCGCAGGGGCATGGCCTGCCTTCTCTTCCTATGGAGTCGGACGGTGGTGCTGACGTGGCCGGACTAGAGCCCTTGCCTGGGGCCCTTGGGTCGGGACCCTTAGCGGGCCAAGCCGGATGGCGCCCGCCTCATCAGCATAAGGCGAGGAGTCGTCGAGGTGCTCCGGGGACAGGATCCCGAAATAGTTGAATGTTGGGGTGGGGAGCAGGGGCTCCCTGCACGGCCTGTTAGGGCGGCGTTGGCGGTGGGGCCTAGATGCATCCAGGTCTAGGCGGGCGATATCCTGAGTTGGGATGACCCCTTCATCCTCGTACCTGCGTACAAGGTTGTTGATCACCCTTCGCTGGATGATCTCTGATGGGAAGAGGGGACTTGGGCACCCCATATTCTGCGATGTAGCGACCGTCGTGGCGGTTGCGGAGCCATGCGGTGTGGGTGTGCCTGTGTTGCCCCTTCCCTTGCGTAGGCGAGCGGGCGGTGATTGTGTCTCTGTAACAGCAACCTGGTTTCTGAGAAATGAAGGGATCAACTCATCAGCACTATGAGGAAAAGGATTGACAACCAGTGCCCCAGCGTCCTTCCATTCTCCACGTCTGTAAGAAGGATCCACGCCAACACGTTTCAGAATGGAGTGCCCCACGTTCTACTGCCCCGAATTTCGGTGAGTTTCACGACAGGCCCGCTATTTGCTTGGCGGGACCAGGCATCAGATATCTGGATCCGGTGACATGTCAATCTACTGGTGTCTCGAACACTACTAATCTCCACATTGAGGAGAATAATTTCACATCGGGTTCACCATTTCTGTTTCTGACGCTTTCACTGGGGCGCGTGCATCCGTCCGTCTGCGGAGGAGGACGCGCTGCACTGTTGCTCCGCATTCCCGCTTTCCAAAGGTGGGCGGCATGGTCTCACCGGGATATGACGGTCCGGGTGAGAATCAGGGTGGATGATGGATGGATGAATAAATTGGAGGGGGGAAATGGCAAGGGACCATCACAAGGGCGACGGTGAAGTTGGGCTTGAGCCTCGATGATACCTCCTACGTATCCTCGTGGAAGGGAATCAAAGTCCACATAGTTTAGAATGGTTTCGGCGAGCTGACGTGAAGGTGGCCCTTGGCCCAATGGATTTCATCAGCGAACCAACGTAAAGGTGTACCTTGGTCCGATGTGTCAGCGAACTGACATGAAGGTGGACCTTGGTCCGATGCGTCAACGAACCAACGTGAAGGTGGGCCTTTTTCCGATGCGTCAGCGAACCGACGTGAAGAAGTTCGGAGTGACCAGCAGGTGGTGGGCTTGAACCTCTGAGAGGCTTCCTACGTACCATTTCGTGACATGGATCAAAGACCACGTAGTTCAGAGGGGCTTCGTCGGTGAACCGATGTGAAGGTGGACCTTGGTCCAATGGGTGGTGGGCTTGAACCTCTGGAAGCCTTCCTATGTACCATGACTTGACATGGATCAAAGACCTCGTAGTTAAAATGATGGAATTTGTCAGCGAACCGACGTGAAGGTGGACCTTTGTCCAATGAGAGATGGGCTTGAACCTCGGGGAGGCTTCCTACGTACCATTCCATGGCATGGATCAAAGACCTCGTAGTTCAAAGGGTTTCATAGGTGAAATGTTGTGAAAGTAGACCCAGGGGTCCACTAGTGGTGGGATTGAACCTCGTGAAGGCTTCCTACGTACCCCACCTTGACATTGATCAAAGTCCTCATAGTTCGGATTGGTCACAACGGCTTGTCGTCAGACTAGAATACAGTTTAACGTCATGCTGGACGAGAGTGAACCCTGAAGTAAATAAACGACGGGCGGTGGGCTTGAACCTCATGGAGGCTTCCTACATACCATGCCTTGACATGGATCAAAGTCCCCGTAGTTCTGATTGGGCTTTGTCGGCGAACCGACGTGAAGGTGAACCCGGGGGTCCACTTGTGGTGGGTGTCGGCGAACCGACGTGAAAAAGGGACCTTGGCCCGATGGGAGATGGGCTTGAACCTCAGAAGGCTTCCTACATACCGTGCCTTGACATGGATCAAAGTCCTTGTAGTTCGGGTGGTCACAACAGCTTGCCATGAGACTGAAATGCAGTTTAACATCATGTTGGACACAAATGGAACTCGACGTGAATTAGATGACGAGTGGGCTTGAACCTCGTGGAGGCTTCCTACGTACCATGCCTTGACATGGATCAAAGACCTCGTAGTTCAAATGGGTGTGCAGTTTAATGTCATACGAGACAAGGGCATATAGTTTAACATCATCCTGGACGAGGGAATGTAGTTTAACATCATGATGGAAGATGTATTGTCATGCCCAATTCCAACTCTAAGCCCACATGAGTCATGCTCAGTGTGAGAAACAAGAGACAGCAAGGACCTGACGATCATGCCGTGAAGGGTGCATCCGTGAGAAGCGAAGAGGGGCTTATGCGTTAGGCGGCCCATTAGTGCTGGGACTTACTCCAGGGTGGAGGCCTGAAGTGCGGCAAAGCACAGTGAAAGAGGGATTTGGGACCAATGATGGGAGGTGCCTCGTTCCCTATCACGCCCTCCACTAACCTTGGTAGTGGGGAAGTACGGAGATGCAGGGGTGTATCCATCCATTGGGGAACTAGGTTCACCCTTCTCTTGAGATCATACGCTGCTCCAATAAGGAGGATATCATCCCTTTTAGAGGGGTGATTCCACTCCCGTGGAGGCGAGTGGCATCAAAATGTTCGAGTTGGGGGGACCCTTCGTGTGATGCACGAGGTCGGGTCACATTTTAACGTCATGTGTTGAGGACGTGGTGCTTAGCAGTTTAAAGTCCTGTAGCTCGGATGAGGCGGGTTCACTCCACACACCTAGAACTTAAATAACTTGTACCCTTTGCTCCTTGGGGGAGGGAAGGTACCAGTAAGGTCGTGGTCAATGGGGGTTGTGGAGCGAACCATCGAGGGGTCCACATTTGCGTGGCTATGCAAAGAAGCAATAGCCGTTAGCGTGCCTATGTGAAGAAGCATTAGTCGAAGCAACGCTATGATTAGTATTGTCCGTGGGACTTTGAAATCACTTCGTGCATACCTGGAGGGTCGCACGGGAAGCAGAATTGCCAAGAAAAGGAGTGTGCTTTGTGAAGAGGAGTGCCTTGGCCTTAGAATGGGGCATAGGTGTGAGTGGAGGGTGCTTCGCGAAGTAGAACAGCATTCACAGAGCACTGCCTCGCGAAGAAGAGGTGCCTCGCAAAGCAGGGTGCTGCGAAGCAGTGTGCTTCACGATGTGTAGCGCTCCTGCCATAGCAAAGGGATCACTAGTACAGGTTGGGTGTTTTGTGAAGCATAAACGCTCCACGGCTTCCCGGGTTCCCTTAGGAATCCCCCTCCTTCGCGAATGCCCTTGAGCATCGCGAGGGGCATCCCTCTCGGAAGAGGGGATCAAAACAAAACAAAGTGAAGGCGTCACGCAAAGTAGAAGTACCTCACGGAGCTCTTGATTCCCAGGGGCAAACGGAGCTTCGTGATTTGGGAGTGGATAAGCTGAAAGGTTGGATTGTCCGTCCCTGGGACTCAGGGGGAGCCCAGTATTTATAGGTAAGGGGCGCCGCGAAGTCAAACTCCCACGCCGCCTCTAGTGCTTCACGCCGTGATCGCGAACATCAAATCTGTTCGCAGAGAGGAACCGCCTCCGGTGCTTCGAGGCAGGCTCGCGAACGTCAAATGTGTTGGCAGAGAGGTACCGCCTCCAGAGCTTCGCGTCGGGCTCACGAACGTCAAATGCGTTCGCGGAGAAGTACCACCTCTGGAGCTTCGCGGCGGGCTCGCGAACGTCAAATCCGTTTGCGGAGAGGTACCACCTCCAGAGCTTCACGGCGGGCTCGCAAACGACAAATGAGTTCGTAGAGAGGTACCGCCTCCGGAGCTTCACGGGACCGTGATGCTCGGGGTGCTTTGCGTCGGTGCTTCATGATGCAGCGTCTGGGCCGTCTTTTTCAACCCTTTCGTTTGTGCAATATTTTGGTGCCAACAGAAAGTATAAATGGAATTAAAATGAAACTCTAAAACCCTGTGGAAATTAATATTACCATTCCTTTATTCTCTATTTATGGAAGAAATATGATGGTAATTAAATAAATGGGATTAGTAAACATTTCCGCATTTAATGGAATTTCAGTAGGAAAATTAATGTCGAAGGGATAGGATGAAGTTACATAATGATTCGAATGAAAAAAACTCTACAAAATGAAAAAACCGTGATCCAATGCTTCAAATTCAATAAGTATAGGAATTATGGAAACTCGGGAATGAATACAATGTTTTTTATGATCAAGTTCAATAATATCTTAAAACCAAATATGAAGGGAAATATTTTGCGATCAGGACTACTGAATTGGGTTATGATAATGACATGGTGAAGGGTACACTTATCATCCACTCTAGAATAATTAATGTCTTATTTTATTATGAATTCACTCACTCTCTTAATTGTAATGAATTTTCTAAGGGTATCACTATATCACCTTAAAAATTAGATGTTGAGTCAACTGTGGAAACACCTAATGGCACAAAAGTTACATATCCAGTTTATAGTTATTATTAGATTTATGTTTGTAGGAAAATGATTTCTATAAATCTTTTGAATCACTTATTTTTTAAATTTGATTTTATTTTAAGAATGTAATAGATTTTTCTATATGGGTATCAAATTAATTTTTGAGGAGGGGAAGTCACATTTCATATTTTCAGGGAACCTATAATCATTTATCGATGCATGGATCAGTATGAACATCCAATGGATGTTTCTTCCATCCTACGGGTCTTAATTTATATATATATATATATATATATTAAGGTTATTTATCTAAGATGTATTGGGAAAAATCATAATTATGGATACACTTATTTTATGGGGTTTATTGATGTTTTTTATATAATAATTTACCAAACTTCCACCAAATAATGAAACATAGTTTTCAAAAGAACTCATACTAGGTGACCTGTCTATTTTTATAACTCCTTATAGAATAGAACCAATTGAGTTGTAATATTTGAATTACAAACTCCAAGAGAATAATTATAATAGATTCATATTCCCAAGTGTGTCACCATGGGGCGAACCTATTGTATTTCTAGGAATAAATTTTGATCTATGCGACGCTAAATTTAATATTGAGAACTTAATAAGAACTCTTTCAAGATAAATTATCCTCTTACCTATAATGATAAATTCTTTGATCAAATCCACAATGATGAATATTTTTCCAATATTTACCTTTGTTCAGTATATCACTAATGGATGTTCAATAAGGAGTATATACCAGAGATGAAATTATGTTCAAGGTATAGACACTATGAAATTATAGTGATGGATTTTGGTCTGACTAATTCCCCCACTATCTTCATGGAATTAATGGATAGAGCCTTCAGAGTCTATCTTGATAAATTTATAGTAGTCTTTTAGATGAAATTATTTTATATTAAAAGTGTATGGAATTTAATGAATATGCCTTTGGGATTGTGCTAAGGGTCCTAAGGAAGGTTACTATTTATAGGCAAATTTACCAAATATGAATTCTGATATCAAAAAATTCATTCCTTGGTCATGTAATCTCGTATGAGGGTATATCAGAATACCCTTAAAAGATAGAAACTATTTAAAAATGTTCTAGACTATCCACGGTAACTAAAATCCATAGCTTTATTGGGTTGGCTGGATATTACCAATGTTTTGGAATTATTTCACATTATTTCTTAATCTAATCACCAAGTTGACATAGAAAGAAATTAAAATCATATAAATGAAGTATGTGAAGATAATTTAATGGATCTAAAAAGATGGTTCGTCAGTACGCCTATGATTATACTACATGGTAATGGAAAATGGATTACAATCTATAGTCATACCTCAAAGAAGGGAATGCGATGTGTTCTCATTAAAAATGGTATGGTGATATCTTACACCTCACAAAAGTTGAGGATCCATGATAGAAATTATCAAACTCATTATCTAGAGTTAGATGCTCTATTATTTATATTAAACACGTGGATTCATTATCTCTATATGGAATGATGTAAAATATATAGATAAAAAAATTATATTATATTTTTACTCAAAAAGAGATGAAAATATTCAAAAGAATATGGTTGGTATGGATTAAATAATATGATTTCTCATTCTATTACCTCTGTAGAAATGTGAATAAGGTGATATATGGTTTGATCTGAAAAAACAATGCTAGAATATCTATGATGTGCATTATAAAAGATTGAATATTTATGTATTTAAAAATAATTTCTTGGAATTTGTAATGGAAGGGGAATATATTATCGGGATTAAATAAATGGTCTACCATCTATCCAATTAAATATTAAAGAGGAATAGAAGGATGATTTTGAGATTTTTTTTGAGAAATGTTCTTATGTTGATCCTTTATTGTGATTTAATGATAAGGTTCAAAAACCATGTATGTGTCGCACCCATACAATATTTGAATAATGAGTTGTAGAATAAAAATTATTGTTCATCATTATATATTCATATTAGAATCAAAAAGATGTATAAAGACAAAAAGGATTATTTATTTTCATATAAAATGAATAGATATATTGAAGAGTAAGTTTCTCAGTGATTTTATTGTCATAATGTTAAGAATGAGAGACATAAGTCTAATGGGATGTTACAACATAAACAATACCATAATTGATATAGGAAAACAACACCCTATTTTTTCTCATCAGACTCCCCAAAACATTTAAATTTCATAATACTATATGGGTTATAGTTGATTTAATTAAGAATTATTCACAATTAATTACTATCAAAGAGTATTTCACCATGATTAGATTTCCATAATTTATATTAAGTGGTATGATTTTATTGAGTACTACCATAAATTGTTTCTCATATTAACCTAAAATTTACATTAATGTTCTAGGGAAGAATACATAAGGATATAGATACAAAGTTAAGTTTCAGAAATGCCTACAATAATCAAACACATGGTAATTCTAAGAGGACCATTTATACTCTAGAATACTTTTTTATGACCTTCTCTATTTATTTCAAAAGTGGTTATGATAAACACCATTATTTGGTATAATTTTTTTTTAATAATAAATTCAACACCAAAATTTACATATATCTTTATCAATCCATCTATAGTATGAATTACTGAACTCCAACATGTTTGAATGAATTTGGAGAATGGAAACTTCTATGACCTGATCTAAGTGATGAAATTATAGAGATTGTTCGGTCCATTCTACATCGACAAAATATTTGTGTTGAAAATATTTGGAATGATCTGGTGTTTGAAGTGCATGATGAGGTATTTATAATAATATTTCCATTGAAGAGAGTGATGTGAATTTGACATAAGGGAAGGCTAATACATAGCTAAATAGGTCTTTTTTGAAATTCATGACTGTATCAGGATGGTAGTTTTGGATTAGCACTACCCCCAAATCTCTCAAAAGTTCAAGATTTGTTCTATGTATCTCTCGTAAGAAAGAACATACTTGGTCATTCACACATAATAAAAATCTATTTTTGTAATTCTGGATTATGATATTTATTATAAATAATAACCAGTATATATTTGAGATCATAGAGTGACTGTTATATTAAATAAGACCACTAACCAGGATAATGATTTATGGTGAAACCACTAATTTGAGGATTCTACATGGGAACCAAAGGATGTAATGAGTAAGAGGTATCCTCATCTGTTTATATTGGAGTGATGAATTTTTGGGGATTCATTTTAAGGGGGTGAATGTAATGCCATAATATTTTTATGAAATATTTATTTTAAAATACTACGATTTCTTTGATACCTTGTGTTTCATACAACAATGAGTTTAAACTAAATACGTAACATTATCAAAATATAATGTGTCCATTATTTCCTAGCTGTTAGATTGGTTGGTTTGAATATTAATAACTAGATTATGAAAAATATGTGGGTTAAAAATTTATAAAATAAATTCATTATTTATAAATTAATATTTTTATAAATAAAAAAAATATTTCAAGATAAAAGCAACGTATTTATAAAAACATTATTCTATTTGTACAATGAATTTAATATAAATATATTAAATTAATTTCTATGGATGAATTATTTTATTGAAATTTATATATTATTTAATTAATAAAACATTTTATACATTCAACAAATATTTTTTAATTCATTGGATAATAATAAATATAGTTTTAAGATTAAGAATGCATTTTAACTGAAAATCAGTTTCGATCACATTTTGATAAATTATTTAAAAATAAAATTATCTATTTAATGGTATTGAATTAGGTAAAATTAACTAGAGTTTTATAATCATAAGGTTTAAATTTTTATGTTAAGCCCCATTTAAGTTCTCCAAAAATGAATAGTAACTATGGTACAATTTATTACCTCATTAAAGGATATCTCAGGTTAATATGAGTTACAAATAAGTGATAGTTCAATAAATTTTTATCCTAATTCTTATTTGATGAATTTAATTATACCTTTAACACTTAAGGTTAAAAATTGTATTATTTAATAGACACCTATCCTTTAAAATGAATTATTTATTATTTAAAATAATGGTAGGGACACAATATTACTCTCTTAGTTTTAAATATAATTAATGAGTTAACATAGGGAAAAAAATATATATTAACTAATAATATATTTAATATTTTTCCTAATGGAATTATATTCATGATCGTAATTTTTATTTGTTGGTAATTTAATAATTACGTTTAATACTTATACAACACTATTACGATAATTATTTAACATAAAAATTAAATTAATGATATTAAAAATATCAAAAGTATTTAAATTTGATATAATTAAAGTTATATAGAATTTTTATATAATAACATGATGATTTAGGTGCAGGTTAAAATAATTGGTTTTAATTATAATTGTTTTATTTTTGTTATTATAGTCAAAGTAATGAATATTGTTTAAATTCACACTAATGATGTTTTATGAAATAATATTTTATTAAACTTTTTAAAAAATATAAATTTTTTAAATATGAAAAAATAGGATAATTTATGCTCTAAAATACCATAAATTGGGAATTTATTTTCCAATTTACAACTTATAAGTAAAAATATTGGCAATTTATTGCGGAAAAAATATGTTATTGTAGTTTAAATTAAAATAGGATAAATAATGTTTAATCAAAATTATAGTGTTTAGAAAACATAAAAACATGTACAAAATCTATGTTCTGATAGTATTATATACCTAAACTTCTTTAGATTCAAAAAACATACCATTTGGAGATATTTTGTTTGTGATTAAAGTTATTATAAATTAATCTTTTGAGAAATTCAAAAAATTCCGCTCACTTCAATTATAGGACACCTGCTCCCTCACTTTATTACACCAATATGAGACTTATACATCAACCATGCTCTATAAAATTATCTTCTCAACTTCTCTCTCTATATTATAGAGGTTTTTTATTCTTAAAAGACTCTCCCAAGAGACCTTTAGAGGATATTTAATGGAGTCATTTCAAAGAATATATAATCACTCTAAATGATCACATTATTTTTATAATATTATTTACCTCTTAAAATTATTTTATATTAATTTTAAATTAATAAATTTAGTATCCTAAATATTTTTTAATTTTATTATGATTATAATTACACCATTATAAACTATCTTTTGAATCAAACAACAAGTGAATATATCACTTGTGTGTACGTATGGCTTACCGCATCCACATATTGATACAATTCATTTATCATCACCAACATTTATGGATATGTATTATTAATTTTTTAAGGATTATATATATATATATATATATTCTATTAATGTTATGGAATGAGAATTTCATTTCTACCTTATTATTATATAATCTTTTAGGAAACAATAATGTCACTTGTTTGTACATATGGACTACCATCTCCATGATGTGATGTGAATCGTTTTTCATTTATATTTCACATGTAAAACTATAATAATTAATTTTATGAATTTACATGATATTTATAAAATAATAATTATTATATAATGATTTATTATTATTTACCTTTCTTTCATTCCATTAGAAAAAAAAATGGAAACACCGTTCATGATTATGTACGACCTATGATCCCCATGAACGGTGTAAATCATTTTTATATCTCTATTTTTAATGAATTATTATAAATATTAATATAATGAATATATATTATTTTTATACCATTATTTAAATTAATTAAATTATGCAATAATGATCAATGTATAAGTACATCATCTATCGAACCAAAACTTGCTTTGAAAATGAAGCAGTTATCACCCCAAACAGTAATGTTAAAAACATATCATTAATAAATGGTTGGTAATATGTTATAAATAAATAATATATGTTATTATAGATATATGGTTATAAAATACATGAAAACTAAATCCATATTTATCATACACGGTTTTTGAATGAAAGAAGGAATGTTGAGACTTGATGTAAGGATTTATTTCACCATCTAATCATTATTCTAGATTTTTTGTGTTTAAGTATCCATTAGAGACTATTTATCTTACATGTACATGTTTTGTAAAAAATCAATATGGTTTTAAAAATTCTCTTAAAATTGATTAAAATTACATTTACTAATGTTTTACTCTATATAAAATTGTTTTAAAATTGGTAATTTTGTCCTTTCCTAAATAAGGCTCATTGTGTCATTTCAAACATTAATATGGAAGTAATGTTGTTATAAAATATACTAAATGAGAATATTTTTATTTCATAATTATTCCTTAATGTTTTTAAGATATAATTTCAATTAAAAAATTCCTTTCTAAAGGAAATTGTTTCCTTTATAATGTCACTTCTTTGAAAAAAATGACTTCAAATGGAAAGGGTATTTTCCTCAGGAATTATTTCAAGTGATATTTCAAAATATATTTCCACCAAATATAAAACAATTCTGTTACTTATGAATTAGTGAGCATATGATCTACATATACCATACTTTCTCTTTCCCTAGTTGTTTTAGGTTTATTATGTCATAATATTTATGAAACTTATTCCTTTTTTAGTGTTAAGATATGATGAAATTTTTCTGAAACAAATATATTTTAATGGGTTCTATTATGGTGAATGATTTATGTTCCTTTTGAATACCTTTGTATGGTTTTAATTATATTATGGGAGTGACCTATATCTCTCTCTAACTCATTGTGTGTTGTTTTTTTTATCAAGAGATATGAATGACTAGAATGAGGAGTGACACAAATTCAGTAATGGACAATGTCTACTATGATGGCCTTGGGAGTGATCCATGACTACTATAATGTTTTGGGATTGAACTAATACCACTATTCCAATAACTAAAAATACCCTTTACTACTAATGAAATGATTTTATTTTCTTATTTTATTCCACTATTCTATGTTATGCTCTCATGCCATATATTATTTGATTATTTTATGATTATTGTCTGATAAAATTCCATGATTTATTCGATGTCTCAAGATTATGATCTTTCATTTTCATGGAATAATATTAAAATTTTATTTTTATATTCATATACCCTTTTTCTCATGTTATTATTTTGTAATCATTGATATATCCTCTTCTTATCCTTAATGATCACATGATTTCACCCTTTTATTATGTTTTCCTTCCTCGTGATATGATGAAAACTTTTAGTATGTATTATTATGAAATATGCTCCAGTGTAAGATCTTTATAGTATATATTGAAGAAATTTCATGAAATAAGAAAATTTGGCCATTAATATCGAAAGAATACAATCCTTTGTGGTTCTAGTGTATATTATATTATTATGTATTGAATATTAATATAAATAAATATAATATTTTTGTATATAAATATTGGTCCATTATACACTAGGCCTTGAGATCATTTAGGTTATTGTTATAGGATATGTATATGTATATATAATTAAATAATAGGTGTAAAAGGAATGGGTCTATATAAGAGTAGTTTTACCTGGTTTGGTCCATAGTACAAAAGGCATATGAAATGACCTGAGTATTCTTCTCAACCCTTTGTGATAAAGATTCCCCAACTGCAATATTAGTGGAATCACATATAAGTTTGATGGGGAGATCTCGGTTTGGTGGTTGGATAATGGGTGGTTATATGAGACTGTTTTTTACAGAATTAAATAAATCCAAAAAAAATATATATAAAAATATTAATATTTTTGAAAAAATAAATATAATGAATATTAGATCACACCAATTAATCTTATAAATTTATTATAAAACCCAACATCACCCATGAAAGAATGTACCAAAAACATTAAATATATAAAGGAAAAATATTTTATTATATGATTTATCAACATCAATTTTCACACTTGAAATTAAATTTAAAATATATATAACCCCCAATATTTGAGTAGTTTTTAACATTAAAATAAAAACATTGTATAATAGATTGAATCATGCAAAACAATGAACTAAAAGAAACTCTGAAATATAAAATTATTAAAATTATTAAACAGGACTATTATAATATAGCCATCAAAATGGATGGTAAAAATAAAAGTAACCAAATTATGAATTATATATATAATGGATAAGAAATAGAATAAATCATTATTATTCGACCTTATTAGGCTCATTTGTATAATCTTATATTGTATGTATCATATCTATGATTTTCTTAGACCAAGCCCCTACTGGGCATCAACAAGTATATATTGAGTGGTGTTTTTTGAAGGAGAAGTTAATGATTATTGAAATCACTAAAGTATCCATGATAGTTGAATCAGTACCTTTGATGTCCACAATTTCTTATCTCACCATAATATATTATGTCATGGTTTTGATGGGTTTTTAATTTAGAAGATATGATCAAAGAAACAAATAATTATTAATGTTATATATGTTTTCATAACTTTTAACTTTTATAAAATAAAATTTTAAAATAAATTTAAAATTATTTATATGATAACATATTGTTATTAATTCCTATAAAATAAGAAATCAATTTTAAAAATTATGAATAAAATCTATTTACTTTAAAAGACCCATTTTTCGAAGAATTTTATTTTTATATCATCAAGAATTTTTCTATTAATAAACAAAATTGATCACTTATAAATTTTTTGTTAAATAAAATTTATTTTTAGGATATATAAAATTTTTACACCAATTTTATTTTTTGTTACTTTGAAAAAATAAGAATAAATTCACTTTTTTCTTAATATATATATATATATGAAAATTGTTTTTTCATGTAAAGTGATACTATATTAAAATTGATTTTTATTAAAATTAGAAGTTAAAATAAAATAAATGGATTAAATATTTGGCTTTATAAAATATAAATTATTAAATAATTCAAACATAATTTTAGGGAATAAAAATAAGTTACCATGTTAAAAGTTAGTCACTAAAATGAAAAAATGCAGTAAAAATGTTAAATAAAGTGATAATGTATAAAATTACCACAAAAACTCATCTATAAATTATTTCATGATGGATTAATAGATCATATATTATCATTTAATCTATATTTATAAATTTTGGATCTATTTTCCTTTAATAATTCCACTTATTTTTATATTAAAAAATTTGTATATTCATAATACCACCCCTCTCACCAAATAATTATCCCTTCACCACCCTGTATAACCTCAAACATAAATACTCATTTATCCACAAAGATCATCCAAAACTCCTACCCAACCGTCTCTAATTTTCAAGATGTTTTGTTCCACCCCAAAGAGTAATATATTTAAGGCATTTGGTGTGGTCTAAAGGAGGATATCAAAGGATAAGTTAATTGTTTTAACCACGTTATTTAAAGATTATTTCTTCTTCCACATACACCAGGTACATTATTAAAGAACGAATATAATGAAATAAATATAATTATAATACTGAAATGTAATTATGTTGATTGTATACCCATTATCTACCTCCCTCCCACTCATTAGAAAATGAATACTTATCTCATATTGTGGTAGGATTACCACGTCCATGAACGATGTATTTTCTTTTTCTTTTCACCCGTATATAAATGGACCTAAAATTATATTTCATAAATAAACATGATACTTTTATATAATGACAAATTATCCATCATATTAACAATATTAATAAGAAATAGTCACTTTATATTTAACCACTTAAAGTGTACAGGCCTGGATAGTTTTTCTAATTGGAATTTATTTTTGAAAATCTAAAAAACTATATTTTTGTTTTATTATATTTATGAATAAATTATATAATTAAAATTATATATATTTTGAATATATTATATATCTCTGTCAACCATGGTTAACTTATTACTGATGTTTTGGATGAATTAACTGAAAAAACTCCAAGTTGTAGATGAGAGAAAAATCAATACGATAAATGTGTGAAATATGTAAAAAAATAGACCTTAAAATGAAATATATATATAAATGATATTATGAATAATGTATTTGATAATATTTATTTTTTATTCATGAGGATATACACATGGACTAAAAAGTCAAAACTTGAGACAAGGGTTCGATTTCTAAATTTTATATCCATGAGACATGTTTCTTATTATTGAACAATTTACTTTCATACATTTTAAATACTAATATAATCAAATCATATATAATATATAATTTTTTATAATTTTTATATTTAAATTTATTTAAACTCTCCACATTTTTTCCATCGATTCATACATTTTCAAATTTGTAAGGGTTGTTAACTTATTTTACATTCAATTAGTTATAATATTTATTATTGAATATCATCATTTTGTGTCTTGTTAATTCCACTATATGATTGTTTTATATTTATTCCTTGTTTATTTTTTACATTTTATAAGTATTATTTACACTATACCTATCTTTGGATTTCAATTCAACCAAATGTTTTCTTATTTTAGGACATAAACATATCTCTTTTATATGAACATGAAACCTTTTTTTCTATATGTCTATATTTTTTGTATTTTTACAAGAATGTAATTATATATAATTAAAATGTCACTTACATTCAATCTATAATATCTTTTAGCTTATTTAAAAAATTATTAAATATAATCATTTAATGTTTTGTACATTGGTCTATTTCATCTTTCTTTATTAAAATGTGAAAAAAATATTCTTAAACATCTTCCAAATGAATTAATTTTTCCACTGTCATGAATGTAATTCATAAATAATATTTCCTAAAATGTTTCAATGGGTTTTAAAAGTAATTAAAATTCCTATAGTTCTATGAATTTTTTAATTTTAAGAATAATGGTTAATGTTTTAGAAGTGTAAATATAGGGGTTTAGTAACAATTATATGTATTTATAACTTCCATTCCATATATCCTATTATTAACTCCATTTCATTTCAAGGTTTAAATATTTGAAATTATTTTAAAATTATTTTTCTCAATGTCCATTTTTCACCCATTTATTTTGAGTTTTTTTATGCGAAAAAAATTTATTTTTATAACAATGTTATAAAATATTTATTATTATGTATATTTTATTTTTAATAAAATAATGATTATATTTATTCATTATTTTTTTACTTTTTAAATAGATAATAAATGATTTTGTTATGATAAGACATAAATTGTATATTTGGGTAAAATGAAATTTCAATTATTACATTCTTTTGGATGAATTTATGATTTCTTCTAGATAAATAATATTTTAAAAAAATATTATTTTAAAATAGTTTATATTAAATAAAATTTATAATATGATTTTAGGTAGTGAAAAGGTAATTTTCATAAGGGTCATAATGATTTTATTATAAAAAATAGTGTTTTCAATAGATAGGGATTTTAATTTAAAATTTTACTTCTCATATTTGGATAACTATATTAATAAAATAAATATTATTTTTGGAATCACAACATAAAAATTATCCAATTGTGAATTTTTCATAATTTTCTGAGATAATTAAATTATCATGTAAAAATTAAATTTGGTATTAATATACATTGTGTATTATGATATCATAATATCCTAAAAGGGTTTTAATATGTGACATAAACGTTATTCATGACCAGATATTTGTTTCCAATTTAAAATAATTTTTCTTTTTCTTTGTTTTATTAAATTTATAAACCCATTATGAATCCTCCAAAAACTATATTATATTTTATGGTTTCAAAATCAATTCTTCATAAAAATGACTCAATTCCATAATTCCATGGGTATTATTTTAATGTTACCAGTCCATGGCCATATAAAATAATGAAATCTATTGTTATTTGTAAGAAATCATTGTATAAACTATGGGATGTTTTCTGGTTAAGATTATATTATGGTAAAGTGTTAAAATCATATATTTTTAGAATAATAAAGAACTCCCCTATCATTTTGTATGTAAAACCAAAAATTATACCTTTTATCTTCACTAAAAACCTTTTATAACTTCATAACTCTTTGCATTATTATATAGATCCCTCATAAGGTTCCCAAGGCTCACAAGAATTTCCTATAATTCTTTTGGAAACACCCTCCCATACTATGGGATCTTCTCTATAACCCCTTTATTGAAGGACCTTGTTTATGAACATACTTTTTTATTTCAATTAATATTGAAATGAAATTGTTTTAAACATAAATATTAATTAAATTATGATTAAAATTTGCTGAGAGAACCATTTCACACTCATTAATTCCTCCAATGAACCTTTATGTGACACCATAATACTGTGAAAAATTATCCTCTTATTTTTCTAGGACAAAATTTTATTCAAGAAAACATTTTTCGTATGAATTTCAATTATGAAATATTCATGTTGGATTACGTTCTTAAATTTATATATTAACTCCTTTATGATTACCCAATTATTATATTTCCCTTTCACTCTCATTAAGCCCTCCAATAATCTATTATGTTCTCCTATTATGCTACTGAAATTTTTCTGTGATCATCCATGCCAATAATTTATAAATTGTATACCTATACCCATTTACACTCATGGTTATTCACATATTTCTAACCATTCACCATTTATTGGGGTTTTCCATAATTTAACCCAAAAACCTCAATCATGGGTTTAAATGTGATGAAATATGTTAATATATTATATGATATATGTGGAATATAGATGGATGTACATGATTTGATTTTGATTAGTGGACCTAGATAGTAGTCCATTATATTTGTTAATGTTTTAGTCTCATTATATTCTATATTCAGGGATCATGAGGTTATCCAAAGCACATTATTTTATGATGTCTTGGTGGTCAACAATGACTAATTGTTTTTATTCCAAGTTTAATGTTACCACCATATTCCCATGTTACCTTTAAGATATCACATTGTATTTTTACTTATTGTTTATGATTCTAATTCTCACATAATATGTTGTATTTTTATTTCTTTTTGATAACATGTATTTTTTTTCACAATTAAATTATTTTTTATTTCGTTATGAGTCCTTATAGCTCACCCCTTTCTGATGCATGTCCCTAGGTTATCCTGTCAAATTTTAGAAGTGTGGTGAAAATTTAAGATAAGATCAATGAAGTTTTAAATTAAGTAATAATATAAGTGTTTTATGATGTTATTTTATGTACCTAATCTCTCAAATACTCTAGTCTGCTCGATCTTAATGGTTTTATTATGTTATTATTAATGTAAAAAATCATTAATTGATTTGTAATAGTGAGATGGGTTGTCATATATAACTTTATATATTAACCAAAATCTACCGAAAATTATCTCAGTCCCACATTCCAAGGTACTAGAGTTACCCCCCCCCAATGAAAAATATATAAATGATTATAGAGTAGTCTAAAGGATGACATCAAATGAAGATTTATTTGTTTTATCTACGTTTTTTCATGATTATTTATTATTAAACCTCATCCAAAACTATTATAAAAATACTAATATATATTCATAAGTACCATTTTTATATTTAATTTTTATTATATTTATTGGATATACCTTATCCGTAACCCTATCATTCATTATAAAATCAATACCTCTCTTATGTTATGGTAAGATTACCGCCTCCATGAACAACATATTTTATTATTCATCAAAACCATACATGGATGGTTCTAAAAGTGTGTTTAATTAATAAATATGATAATTAAAACATGATTAATATTTTATAAATATAAATCAATCACTTTATCAATAATATTGGTAATAAATGGTTATTTGTATTGAATCTCATAAAATGAGCATATAGAGACACTTTTATTAATTTGAATCTATTTTTGAAAAACGATTAAATATTATAAATTTTATAATAATGGAGAAATATATAAAATATATCTTTATAATTTTTTATGTGATGAAAAAAATTTATAACTACTTAAACTATTGTAAATGTAAATAAGTAGTTTTAAAAAAATTGACCAGACAACCCCAGGGGTTTGATGAGATAAAAATCTATAAAATATATCAAATAATCATGATAAAAAATGGGACATAAAAAATTAAATGTAAATAAAAATTATTATTAATTGGAAATATCTATAAACTTATATTCATTATTAAGGATTCTTAATTCACCCACCAAGTGATATGGGACTTAACGTTTGGGTTTTTTGTCTCCATTTTAATTCATTGCGGCATAATTTTTATTATGAAAAAATTTTGTTTTATATAGTTTAAATACATAACTATTGAATTATTATATATTAATTAATATTTTATTCCTAAGAGGATCACTTCCACTTAATATCTCTCTCATCCTTATCCATCAATTCATAAATTACCTAACTCATAAGGTTCATTGTCAACTTCATTTTCCTTTATTGAGTTATATGTTTTATTATTAAAAATTACCCTTATAATTATAGCTTCATCCACCCTATTAAATTATTATATTTAATTACCTATTCATTTATTAGTTTTCATTAGTCTTATTTACATTTTAGTTCCCATTGTTATATAATTCAACTTAATGGTTCTTTCTATATGGACTCAACATTATCTCTTTTTTATATTCATAATTCATTTTAATTCATGTATATATTATTTATATTATTTTAAAAAATCATCTCAATAATAAAAATATTTCTTAAGGGAATTTTATAGAATCATTTACCTACATTACCTATTTTAAAAAAGAATAATTTTAATGTTTTTTGAAAAGGTCATTTTTTTACTTTCTATATTAAAAAATGAAATTTTATTTAAATTATTCTTTGAGAAAAAATTTTCCTACTATCATGATATATATTTATAATTGACATTTCATTCCAAGTTTACATTGGTTTTCAATGAAAATACTATTCTTATTGTTATGTGAATATATTATTTTAAAAAGAAATTATAATTTTTTTATAATAATAAATAAAAGGATTTCATCACACTTAAGAGAATATTTATCTTTCACTACATATATCTTATATTTAATTCAATTTATTTTCAAGGTCTAAATATTTATAATTTTTTAAATTTTGATTTTCAATTTCATCTTTTAACACCTTTAAATGCTTATTACTTGACTTTGATGTTTTTTTATAACCATGTTTCAAAATAATTATATTTTTATATATTTTTCATCAATTTTCTTCTAAAAATAAATAATATCAATATCCATTAGAGTTATATTCCATTTGTTTCCAATAAATGATATTATGGATTTATAGTTCATGCCCCACCATGCCCATAATGGTTATGTTATTCATCACACTTCATCTCTCTCTTTAAATTGTTTCTCCTTCATATCAATATTCTCTAATTTCATTGATATATTATATATCACATATTTTATCTCTATATTGTGTTTCCAGTATTCAATTAACCATATACCAATTAAACTATACGATGTTAGATTGATGTAATTTTACCAAGAATTTTATTCTATTTATTGGCTTGAGGAATATTGACATTCTATATAACATTAATTGCAATATGGATGTTTTTTTATTAATAATTAATTAGTGACAGGTGAGGCACAAAATTATATATACCCTAATTCATTAGTACGTATCATAAGAGAAACTATCTTGATAATTTTTTGTACATTGTACCCGTTTATGTGTTATTTCTTGGGACAAGGCAATGGAAGTATGTTTGTGATGTTTTTAATTATGAATTACATCACTTTGAAATCAAGTATTATAATCCATTAAATTATTATGTTATCCATATATATAATATATTCTCATGTAATAATTTATATGGAATTATTTTATTAATATTTGTTCTTGAAACATTATTCCTTATATGTTTATTTCATTGTAGCTTTTATTTTACGCTACCCATTTACAGAGAATTTTATCTCACCCATCTTATGTTTTCCTTTTACTCAAGAAATAAATAAACATATTATAAATGATATTCCAAGATGGGTATCATGTGTAGAGAATATTCTGGGTTAAGTTGAAAACATATTGTAAAATATGGAATCCTTTGTTTTATGGGAAAAATTCCCATTATAATGATAAGATATGGGATTTATTATTTAATGTTCTTCCAACCTCTCTAAACCTCTAAAACTAATATGAATTTGGTGTATATGTGACTAAATATTTTTTGTAAATTATAATTATGGAAATTTATGTTTGGGTAGCTTTAGTAGGTTTTAAACCAAATATTTAAATGAAATGTTTTCACCATTGGATTCGAGAGTGTGGTTTTTGGGAATCATATAAGAGTTATCCACTACTGTAAAATGTGATTGAATTTCACATAAGTTAATATGAGACAATTTTCCTTGAAATTATGGAGTAAAAAACCATGTTGTGACTAATAATCATTAAAGTAAGATCCATAAATAGATAAATCACGCATAAAAACATTTATAAACTGTCTAGATACCCACATAAAACAACGAATATATAGTTTTAAAAGGTTAAAAAAAATTTAAAATAACAAATGAAATTATATTATGTGTAAACATGATAACGGGCAGTTAAATATAGTTTTTTATCATTAAAGGCCATATTGATTAGAAAATAACCCAAATATCCATAAAAAAATTGTAATGATACATACCATACACTCATTCAAACATTTTTTCAATAAAATGATGAATGTGATCTAATCACATTTATTGACTTAGATAATGGTATTCATTACATAATCATCAATTATTTGTAACATTTCTCAGAAAAAATTCATTCCTTTTATTTCACATTTATATTATTAATGTTTTTTAAGACGTAATTTTCAATGGTACATTTAGATATGGCATAAATGGTCCTAATAGTAAGTAAATTTCTTACCTTCGTTTTTTTCACTTCAAAAATCGTGGGAGTTATCTAGTGATTAGATTTTAATATGAGTTTAGCATCATCTTCTAATATTTTAATATACATGATAATCTATGAGATATTCCTAGTAATATCATCCAATATCCATCTTTTCACTTTTTTAGACACTCTTAAAAGGTTTAATAGTCTTTAAATCCTTATATAGAAGAAGATTATTTGAAATAATGACAACCATTTTTTCAATACCCTTAAGATGAGAATATTTAAAATAATATTTATGTTGTTTTCATTTTAACTTATGTGGTTTTTGGATTGAGGGAAAGGATTTGGGGGAGAGAGGTAAATAAAATTTTATATCTAATCATATTATTTATCTATAAAAAGATAATCAATAAAATATAGATTTATATATTCATCGATATCTATGGGTACCTAGGAATGAAAACACTCCTCAATTAAAATATATATTCAACACACTTTTCGAAACCATCAAAACATACAAATCGTGAATTACATCCGAAAGCAAAAATGGGTGAAAAAGAAGAAAAAGTATCAAAATATGGGTAAAGAATAAAATTTTATGTGTGTGTGTCATTGGGGAGAACTTCTATTTAATAGATAAGAAGGTTTTATCTTTCCTTAATATGGTATTTAATTACATCAAGAATGTTAAAACATACCTCTTCTCCCACAAACTCTACATGAAATATTCTATTGTGAATATTAATAGATTTATTTTCAATTAAGGAAAAGGAATTAAAATTATGGTAGGATCATGTCCTTGGTTTTGAGTATATTTATTATTTAGAATACATAAGTTGGTAGGGAAAAAAATATTTTTCAATCACATGAGGACATGATCAATCACATCATTTAGGTGAGTTGTGCATATGTTCACAAGTTTCACCATGATTCCTATTATTTGAAAGTATATAACCTTTAAATAAGAATTAAAAGTCTGAGGCATCACATTAATCCATGTTATTAATTCAATTATTTAATTCAAAAATAATTTCTCCATTATTGTACAAGGAATCATATATATTTTTAGGTTATCTAATTTGGTGGGCTTCATAAGTTGTGTCAAAGATGATAAATTATTTATGTGGCTGAATATCTTGTTCCCCTACAATCACCAATAATGTATAAAATATCATTTTACATTTTTTTATAGAAAATAATTTGTTTAACTATATCTGAAAGGGAAATAGTAACTTTTACATTTTTAAAAGTGTCCGTGATATATTTATTAATTTCATTATAATTTTTTCATATATAAATAACTCTTAGGTAAATGTAAGAGGAATATAATAATAAAGGGAACCCTTTATAATAAATTTTTTACCTTTTTAATTATATTTATCTTCACATTAATTTTTTATGGATTGAGGGAGAGAGTTTTTAAGATGATGGTATACATATTTTGGAGACTTGTTATAAATAGAAGTTTCTTTACCACTAAGAAGTACATTGGGACAAACACTACTATTTTCATTGGTATTGAAAATATTTTGGGATAGTAGTTATCCCAAACCATGAATTTATTTCCTTCTGAATGTGATATTTAATTTTACCAATATATTGCCCAGGTCCAAAATTTATGATTTTGTGTCTTATTTTGACTAGAGGTTTTGGGATGCAATTTATGTCACCATGATGCAATTATTGGTTTATATTTTATAGTAAGAGAATTATTAATCTATTAAAGTAAAAAAATGATATGGGAGCATACTACAAAAATGATTATATATGTTCTATTTAGGATATCTTGAGTTTCCTATTTATTGATACTATGATTGTTCTTTCAATATAGGGTTTTGGTTTGGAATTATGGATTCTTTTTCTAACGTGGGTTCTAGATGAAATAGACACCTAAGAAAGAATTATACATAAGGGTTAGATGATTGTTGGAGTTTGGTGAATTGATTATAGAAATGGGTGTTGTCATCAAAAATACCATAACACAATAGAAAAAGTGGTGATTGTGAATTACCTTGAGATTTATCAAATTGAATTAAATGTTTATATGTTATCTCTTGTTTATTATACACATTTTGTTCATGGGAAGATTAATTTACCTAATATACTCTCTGAGTGGGTGTTATCACTCGTTTCTTTAATTATAGTGTATTTTTTGGAGTATTTTTATATATTATATCACATTTAATATTGGTAGTTTTATAAATAGGATCTTCATCAACTAATTCATCTATCGTTTTATGATTCATGGGGATAAGTTCTTAAAATATGTATTTAATTACCAATTTTTCAGTAATTTGATAGGGAGTGAAAATAGAGAAATATATGTTAAATATCTCCCATTATTCATTATAGTTATATCCTTATGCTTTCAAAATTGCATAAATATATTTTTTAGTGGATGAAATTTGTGAATTTATAAAAAAATCAAAAGAATGATCTATTTAAGGTTATTTCATTGAAAAATTTAGAAGATAGATAGTATAACAAATCATTGGATACTCTTTTACGAGATAATGAGAATGACCTATGTTTTATAAACACCTTAGAGACACCTTGGGGATTCTTAGTGAAGCACGGTGTGTAGAATTACATGAATTGTTTCTATGGTTCCCCACTATTAAGGACATGATGTTTTAGAATTACATTGATTAGGGATGATAAAAACACAATATTGACTATTTCCTTGGAGTATTATATGTACATAGGTTGTTATTCCACATCAGGGGTGAACAATTCTTTTATGGTCCTATTATTTACCTTTATCTCATTATGTTGTTGATTGGTTATCTATAATATATTTTGATACTTCCTTAGGATTGATAGCAGGATCACTAGTGTTACTTGATTACCATACTTTATAAGACCTAATTTGTAAGGGATGAGTATTTTAAATATATGGAACTTTTTTAGGTAACTTATCATTTCTAGATAATTTCCTACCATAATAGTGGAAATTGTTTTTAATTCATGATAAGAGGAATGAAATAAGAGTAAAAAATAATAACATGATAATGAATAACATATAAAAAATTATATAATTTAACTAGATATATAAGAGAAAAAGAAAAAGTAAATTAAAATTATAACAAAAAACAATTGAAAATAAGTGGGGGAAATAGAAGGGAAAGGGAAATAAGAAAAAAGTAAGAAATAAAAAAATATATAAATTGAACTCGATACCCTAAAATAATGCCAAAGGTTTATTGCAATGTCGAAAATAACAAATTTGATTTTATATTTTATCTATAATTTATAGAGTATATAAAGAACCCATGTGCATCACTTGATTGAGATATAAATCCTTAATATTAAAAGGATATTTAAATTATAAAATATGGGATGGGTTTCTTGAGGAAATTAAAGTCTAGTTTTTAAAGTAAATGAATAATTATAAAGATAAAGAGTATTAACATAAATGATATATGAAAATCTAATCACCTACAGTAATTCCCATACTATACATTCCTCATCAATTCATGTAATTGGGTGTGATCTTTTAATTTTTTAGTTTAAACATTAGAAAACATATTATTATAAGTAATATACTTGGATATTTTCTAGGGTTTTGTCAAAAATGAATGGTGAATCAATAACTATCATAAATGTTCAATTTCTTTGATTCCAACATCATAAATCGAACTCACCAAATATAAAAATTGTGAATTTGTTGTGTTTTCAACTTTTTTTCCCTAATTTATAAATTTATTACAGAAAAAACATTCAAATAGATATGAAAAACGAAGCGATTATTACCCGAATCATAACATTAACATTGAATTGTTAATGAACATGTAATAAAATGGAATATGTAAATCATATATGGTATAATATATTTGAATATAGTTCTATAGTATATGTATATTAAACTGTTATTAATTATAAAAGGGGTTTGAATGAGTCTGGCATAAGTCAATACTTAAGGTAAGTGATTTCTATCTCAACATTATTTTTAGTGAGACACAAGCCATATTAACCATGTATCTCTTTGATGTGGTGTATATACATCCCATGAATATATTTTATGAAGGATATATATATATTTTTTTTGAAATTTACATATCCATTTGATTATATATCTATCATTGGTTCTGATATGATGAACATTTTATAATCTTTTGGCACACATATGTATGATTTTTATTCTCTAACAATGATAACACTATATCCAAGGATATGTGTAATGTTATAACAAAATATATGTGATAAATATATTTCCTTCTAATGAATTGGGTAAATATTTATGTCTCATTAAATAAATATGACTGAAATAAGGAGTGATCCTGGATTATTATGATATGGCTGGAATGGGGAAGGACCCCTATTCTGTATGATTGGGATAGAATAGGGAGTGGAATAGGTTCAGTAATATACGGCTAGAATAGATAGTGAACCCGGTTTACTAAGGTAATATTTTTCCCTATAAAGGTCATGGTGGTAAAACAAGACTAATATGATTTTTTGGGGAGTTATTCCATTCCACTATAAATAAAGAGATGTCATTGGGGATGGTGGGGTGTCACGTGAATGAGTTGTGACATCCCATAAATCACCCTTATAAATTTTGAAAATATGTATTGACTACAAAGGAAATTATTTTCAATGATTATGTTTATTATAAATTTATATATCTTATTCCAGTATTATTCTTTCATGGATCATTTTCTTTTATTATCTTACAGTTCACATTTTATCAACTGCCAATCTTTAAGACATGGTTCATGATTGTGATATTTGATATAAGGGGTATGGTTTTTAAATATTATGATCTTGTTTTAATACCATCATACTCATTTTATTCTTATATATCTCATATTTTACCCTTAGTGAGCATTCAAGGTCACCATTTCTTATATTTTTTCTCCCCAGATTATGATGAAAGGATTTATATTGGATTATTAAAGAGAAAGATCATTTTGAGAGACATTTAATATCATTCACCAAGATCAGATATTTTTTACCTAGTCTCTAGAAACTATTTACTATTAATTTTATCAGTAATGTGTATATGAAATTTATTTAATATTCTTCTAAAAAGGCATAATATCTGTGTATGAGAAGCCTGGGGTGCTAAAGTTGGTATCAGAGTAAGGTTTAGTAAAATATTGGAAACAAGGATAATTAGACAATAGTGTAATCCCAAGGGACGTTTCTAGGGATATATCTTGGGATTTGTATAAGGATAAATATATGTATAAGTCAATGAATTGGTAAATTCCCTAAAATTTTGGTAAAGGAAAGAGTGAGTGCATTCTAAAAAATTACATTGCTATCTAGATAAAACTAGTGGATGTGTCTCAGGCACATAGGTACGTAGGTGTAATAACACTAAAAATAGAACATGGAGATGGACTTCATCATCACATGGTCCATGAAAATGGGCCATATAGTGCCCCCCGTTGGAAACTCTAGTGGGATATTGTCACGAACCGAATCTGTTCGCCATCAAAACAGCACCAAACCCGGCTCATGGCAAGACCCTAGGGGCTTTCCCCATCCCCACGGGCTGGAAAAAGTGCCTGGGTATCATAAAAATTCATTTGGGAATGATTTACCCGAATTTGGGTTCATAAAATAACCAAAAACAAACAACAACCAAATCTGAAAAATTATGCCAAACAAGACTTAATAGAAATTCAGAACTGAGTATATGGGTTTAAACAAGACCCAAGAGGTCCAAAGGTACATAAAGGTAGCATCAAACAGCCCATGAGACTCCACACGACAAGGGGTCATCACCCACAAGCCATCTCCACAACAACGCACTATCGAGAGAAACTAGCAACCCGAACCGCCATCACCCAAGGCCTTTCCTTTGCCTGTTTCAAACATGATCAAGTCTACATACACCAAATGTTGTAAGTAGGGTTCGATACTAAGCCCAATGTGATATCGACCAAGGATTCCAAGTGATAAGCATTATAAAATAAAAGTCATGCAAGAGTTATAAATAGATAATGGTAGCATTTATTTCTAAAAGTGCAACTTTGAAAAGAAAATAACTTTCAATGGGGATAACTTTAAATAATGAGTGAATTTGAATAAAACATTCAAGATACTGGTTTTCACATCCCAAAATACCATAAATAAAGTATAAATGCCCAAAAGTCCATGAGCACCAAGCATAGGAACACCCCTAGGTACTAGTTTGTTGTGAGCCCCAAGTACCCCGTACCTCTGTGAAAGTAACCATAATAAAAAAATTTCTCATGTACGAGCCACTAGTAGGGAGCATACCCATAACCTAGTGGTGTCCAGTCATCTCCATTATAGTTTTGTTAGTGTTATCTTTGTCAGACTTGCTAAGTGAACCATGGTCAAAACCCCTCCGTTCACTAGCGTACTAGTACACGTTTGCCCACCTAGTGACCAGGGTTTCCGGTATTCTGCTCAAATTGTCACCACATGCTACCAAAATCAATTTTCACATATAAATAATAGTTATGGTCACATAAATTCAAAACATTATCTACACCTTCTTTTCACCTTTCATATAACTCAATAAACCACTTATAATTTCCATAAAACAATTTCAAGAAAAGTAATCAAAGCTTGCACATTAAATTCATCTAAAATCCCACATTTAAAACCAAATGGAGACCAATATTTTACAAAACCAGAAATTTCAGCATCAAAACATTTTTATAAATCGAATCACTGAATTATAAAACAACACCAAGAGGCACAATATGGGTTGCACATGTAAAACACCCATTTTCACACAAAATTGGCACTTAAAAATCAACCGCTTTTAAAATGCTACCCAAATCAATTTTTGCAATAAAAATTCTGAATGAGGAACATAATGGAAACCGAAATACAGCAATTCAACTCATTCTACAATACATACATATTAAATCACCTACTAAAAGAGTCAAAACCTCCAAATCCTTGTGGGTCACTTCAACCACACCTCCGCCGCACCACAAGGGAGTAAGATTGAACCTAAAACCAGAGGATTGGACCAAGAAACTCAAACATAAAACCCTAGGTAAGAATCCCAATCTTCTGAACATTTGGGGATTCAATACAAAAGAAGAAACCCTAAGAAGAAGGGAGGAATAAGGAACAGAACCAACTTACTTGAGAAATCTGGATGTTTTTTGGATCTTCAGAATTGTGGACCTAAATCGCGATGAATCTGCGCTCCAAAGAGGTGAAACCTAAAATGGGGGTGTGGATGGGTTCCATGGGAATGTGTGAGAGGTGGAATCATAGAAAAAGGATAAACAATAAATATTTTATTAAAGAATTACAAAACATTTTTAAAACTGGAAATGGGCTTTCGGGTTGGCCCAATACCTAATTTGATCACTCAAATCCAAGATGCTAATGAATTTTTAAGGGGCCCAAAATTATTTTGAGGTTTTAATATTTAAATAAAGGTAATTTTTGAAATTTAATGGGTGAAAAATGTTGAAAACGAAGGAGTTATTAAAGAAACCAAATTTACATTCAAAACTGGAAATGGGCTCTCAGGTTGGCCCAAATTTTGGAAACCCACTATTCCAAAATGCATGGAAAACCACCAAAAAAATAAAGGATGTAAATAAAATGAAAAATAACTTTAAAATATTCCATTTATGTGATAATTCTCCCCACCATTAAGGAATTTATGCCCCGGAAAGTCAACATGAGGCCTGATTGGAAAACAAGAATGGGTACTCTTCCTCGACCCATGACTTTCGCTCCCATGTCTCATGTGTATCATTCCCATGCTGCCATAGAACCTGTACTAATGGAATAGACTTCCCTCAAAGTATCTTCTCTTTGGAGTCCACTATTTTCACTGGCCTCTCAACAATAGACAATTCATGCTCTATCTCCAGTTCTTCCCAACTCAACACATGGGACGGATCCGGGTAGTATTTCTTCAACTGAGAAACATAGAAGACATCATGGATGGACGTCAACTGAGAAGTTAAGGCCAACCTGTATGCCACCTTTCCAATACGCTCGATGATCTCAAATGGCCCGAAATACAGCGGAGTGATCTTACCTTGCTTCCCCAATCGACGATGGCCGAGATGAGATACCACATTCAAGAATACTCTGTCCCCCACAGAAAACTCTAGGTCTAGACGCCTCCAGTAAGAATATGATTTATGACAACTCTGAGCTTTCAATAAACATTGCCTAATTAATTTTACCTTCTCAGATGTCTCCTGCACCATACTTGGCCCCAGTAGTTAGGTCTCACCTACCTCATCCCAACAAAGGTGGGACCGACATGGCCGACCATAGAGTGCCTCAAAAGGAGACATTCGAATCGAGGATTGGTAACTGTTATTATAATCAAACTCAACCAATCCCATATGGGTATTCCAAGAACCTCCAAAATCTAGGACACATGCACGAAGCATGTCCTCCAAAATCTGATTCGCCCGATTTGTCTGACCATCAATCTGCGGATGGTATGCTGTGCTCATCTTAATATGGGACCCCAAAGCCTCTGAAGGCCTTCCCAGAACCGAGATGTGAAACGAGGGTCTCTATCTGAAACAAATACTGATGGAACACCATGGAGTCTCACCACCTCCTGAAGATACAAATGGCCCAACTCATCCAATTTATATGTATCTCTGATCAAAATGAAGTGTTCTGATTTGGTTAGATGATAAATCACCACCCAAATGGAATTCTTACCTCAAGGTGTATGAGGTAATCCAACAATGAGGTCCATGGAAACCTCGTCCCACTTCCAGGTAGGAATGGGTAGTGGTTGGAGCAAACTGGAGAGCCTTTGGTGCTCTGCTTTCACCTGCTGGCATGTGTAACATCTCGATACAATGTCCGATATGTCCCGTCTCGTACCAGGCCACCAAAACTGCCGACGGACATCATAATACATCTTAGTGGCACCCGGATGGACAGCCCACTGAGAGTGGTGGCTATCCCGCATCGCCACCTTCCGTAGAGATAACAACACTACTGAACGGCCCTTGAAGCACAAGATTCCCTCAGGAGACGACGACCAATCAGAGGATGTCTCCCCACCATGAAGAAACTGCTTCGACCGCTGAAAAATATCATCACTGGGCTGTTTCCACTGAATCAACTCCAACAGAGAAGGAGTCAACTGGACACTCGCCAAGAATGCCCCTCTACTGTGTTCCTTGGTCTCCACATGCATCTGAGAAAACATCACCTAAATGTCCACTCATCATTGGACTTCCTCAAAGCCTGCACTGGAACCCTTCTGCTCAAGGCGTCGGCCACTACATTACCCTTACCTAGGCTATATACAATGTCAAAGTCAAACCCTTACAAGTACTAGATCCAGCGACGCTGCCTCAAGTTATGGTCCTTCTGTGAGAAGATATAAGCCAATCATTTGTGATCATAATAGACCACAAACTTCTCCCCAAATAGGTAGTGACGCCACGTCTTCAAAGCATGCATCACTGATGACAACTCCATGTCATGGGTTGGGTAGTTCTTTTAATGTGGATAGAGTTGGCGAGAGCCATATGCCACCATGTGATCATCCTGCATAAGCATGCACCCAAGACCCATACCTGAAGCATCACAATAAACTATATATCCCTTTCCAGCCTCTGACAAAATCAACATGGGGGCAGTATTCAATCGCCTCTTCAGATCCTCGAATGATTCCTGACATTCTGGACCCCATACAAACTTCACCCCATTTTGAGTGACGGTAGTCATCGGTGAAGCAAGCTGAGAGAAATCCTGAATGAATCGCCTATAATAACCAGCTAGGACAAGGAAACTCCTGATCTAGAACACATTCTTCGGCTGCTCCCATGACATAACCGCACTAATCTTCTTAGGGTCCACTGAAACTCCGTGCTCTGAGATCACATGCCCGAGAAATCTCACCTGCCTGGTCCAGAAAGTGCACTTTGACAAGATATTTATGGAACACCCAAAATGACCCTCAAGTGATGTTTGTGTTCCTCCTCAGAGCTAGAGTATGCCAGAATGTCATCCATGAACACCACAACAAAGGAATCAAGATATTTATGGAACACCCTATTCATAACTTCCATAAAGACTATTGTAGAATTTTTCAATCCAAAGGGCATGACCAAATACTCAAAGTGGTCGTACCTGCTTCAGAAGGCTGTCTTTGGGATATCTGACTCTTTCACCCTGAGTTGATGATACCCTGAACGCAGGTCTATCTTTGAGAACCAATTTTCCCCCTTCAACTGATCAAACAAATCATCTATTCTGGGAAAAGGGTATTTGTTTTTAATTGTTACCTTATTCATCTTTTGGTATTCAATGCACAATCGGAGGGATCCATTAGCCTTTTTCATGAACAACATTGGAGCAGGCCAAGGAGAGATGCTCGGGCGAATGAATCCTTTGGATTATAAGTCATCTAGCTATATCTTTAATTCCCTCAGCTCAGTTGGGGCCATGCGATAAGATGGAAGAGATATCGGTTGTGTTCCCAGCGCCAGATCAATCAAAAACTCCACATCCCGCTCTGGGGGAAAGCCTGTAAAATCATCCGGGAATACCTCTAGAAACTCATTCACTACATGAGGTAGTGAAAATTCAGGGGAAAGACCATCCTCTAGTATAAGAGAAGATAACTGCAAGATAACACTTCCCAACTCTGGGAGTGGAGGCCCTGCGCGACCTGATCTAGGATCCCATTCTCCATGAAAAACACGACGACTCCCATCAGGTGCCGTGAAACTCACACGCCGTCTGTAGAAATCGATGTGTAACTGGAAGTGTACTAGAAAATCCATCCCAAGTATGACATCAAAAAGGTTCATATCTAAGACCAAGAGGTCCCACTCCATCTCGACCCCTGACATAGAAAGCTCACATGATGGGCACCTGAGACCCTGCTCCTTCTTCATTCCCAGAGGTGTCACCAACTCCATTGCGAATGACATAAAATTAGTTGGAAAATTCATAATGTCCACAAAACGGGAACAAATGAATGAAACAGAGGCACCAGTATCAAAAATAGTAGCAGCTATAGAAGATGAAATCAAAACGGTACCTCAAACAGTCGACGGTCCCACCTCTGATACAACTGGTGCCTGATCCACCGCATGGAGATGTCCAGTCTCTGCCTGAAGAAGAATGATTGTCTATGGAAGTGCACTAAACTGGATCTTCCCAGAAGATGACCCAGCCCTACCACCATGGCTGAGAAATCAAGATCCCCCAATCCTCAATGGCTCAGACTGTGATGGCACTCCTCTAGGATCCATGGATCCTGCCCCACTTTGAAGTGGATGTGCTATCCCGCAAAAGCGTTGCACATTTCCCATACCTCCACACTGTAAACATGTCTTCTAAGGAAGAGGGAATGCTGGATGGATGTGCCTGGGCTTTTCACACTGGTGGCACACGACCGATCTCACATCATAAGCCGCTGATGAAAACTGCTTGGAAGAGTTCCCTGAACTGCCTCCTCCTTTCTTCACATGATCCTCTAGCTTCGTTTTCTTCTCTGAGGAGATTCCACTTCCCACTGCTGATACTGAACTATAGAAACCAGCACTGCCTTTTCTATCAATATCCACCATGCACGCTTGATCAACGACCTCAGCATAGGTCCTCATCTTAAACAAGAACACCTGGGAGTATATCTCTGGTCTGAAGCCTTTCTCAAACCTCTGGGCCTTCGCTTTCTCATTAGAGAGAATTTCTGGAGCATACCAAACCAACTCAGCGAAACGGTTGGAATACTCCATCATAGATAGATTTCCCTGAACAAGTTCCATGAACTCACTTGACCTGGCATAAGCCAACAACTCAGGGCAGTAATGTTCATCAAAGACAGCCTTGAAATCTCCCCAGCGCATCTGCTCATTCTTCCCAGCTTGAAGCACTAACTCCCACAATTTATGGCTGGGACCCTCCAATAGAAAGGAGGACACTTCACCCTGATCTCCTCAGGTGTTTCCAGGAACTCAAACATACGCTCGATCTTCTCGAGCCATTCCTCTGCTTCTTGGGGTTCTGAGCTGCCTTGGAAGGTTGGAGGCTTCTTTTTCAGGAACTCTTAGGCCTTGTCCTTTCTAGGATCAGTCTCATCCTCTCTAACAGGAGATGTAACTGGAGCTGGTTCATATCCTAGAGCCTGGATAGCCCGGACCATGGCCTCGACTAGCCTCTGATCAATTGGTGTGGGAGAACTCTCTCCGGCTTCCTCCCATGGGTGTGTGAGAGCTTTTCGGGGAGGCATGTTGCTACAAAATGCAACAGTCACAAAACAATAATCAATACCACAATTCTGAAAATTTTAATCAAATACATAAAATATAAATAATCTATACATATTTCAGTAATAAAATAAACAACTACTCTACATCCGCCTGATGTCCATATGTGGTCTGCAGCCCACATGTATCACTTGGAAGTGAAGTCAATCTGTGAATTCCAACATCCCCTAGTGACTCAGGGTCTGCCATGAGAGGTTCGGTCCAGACACCGTACTCACAACCAAAACCCCGAGCCTCGACAGTCCTAGCTCTTGTCTATCTTGACTCATCCCAAAATAACAATATAACCCAAAAACTTTAACCTGATCTAATACCATTTTGTCACGAACCGAATCTGGTCACCATCAAACCGGCACCAAACCCGGCTCATGGAAAGACCCGAAGGGCGTTCCCCATCCCCACGGGATGGCACAAGTTCCTAGGTATCATAAACATTTATTTGGGAATGATTAACCCGAGTTTGGGTTCATAAAATAACCAAAAACTAACAAAAAACCAAATCTCAAAAATTATGCCAAACAAGACTTAATAATAATTCAGAACTAAGTATATGGGTTTAAACAAGACACAAGAGGTCCAATGTTACATAAAATTAGCAGAAAACAGCCCATTAGACTCCACAAGACAAGGGGTCATCACCCACAAGCCGTCTCCACAACACCACACCATCGAGAGAAACTAGCAACCCGAACCGCCATCGCCCAAGGCCTTGCCTTTGCCTGTGTCAAACATGATCAAGTCTAATTACACCAAAAGGTGTAAGTAGGGTGTGAGAATAATCCCAATAGGATATCACCGAAGGATTCAAAGTGATAGGCATTATAAAATCAAAGGCTTGCAAGAGTTATAAATAGATAATGGTAGCATTTATTTCTAAAAGTGCGACTTTGAAAAGAAAATAAATTTCAATGTGGATAACATTAAAAAATGAGTGGATTTGAATAAAACATTCAAGATACTGGTTTCCACATCCAAAAATACCATAAATAATGTATAAATGCCAAAAATGCCACGAGCACCAAGCATAGGAACACCCCTAGTTACTAGTTTGTTGTGATCCCCAAGTACCTTGTACGTCGGTGAAAGCAACCACAATGAAATTTTTTCTCCTGCACAAGCCACTAGTAGAGAGAATACCCATAACATAGTGGTCTCCAATCATCTCCATTATAGTTTTGATAGTGTTATCCATGTCATACTTGCTATGTGAACCACAGTCAAAACCCCTCTGTTCACTAGCATACTAGTACACGTTAGCCCACCTAGTTACTCGGGTTTCCCGTATTGTTCTCAAATAGTCACCACATGCTACTAAAATCAATTTTCACATATAAATATCAGTTCTGGTAACTCACATTCAAAACAGTAGCTACACCTTCTTTTCACCTTTCATATAACTCAATAAACCACTTATAATTTCCATAAAACAATTTCATGAAAAGTAATCAAATTTTGTACATTAAATTCATCTAAAATCCCACATTTAAAACCAAATGGAGACCAATATTATACCAAAACAGAAATTTCAGCATCCAAACATTTTTATAAATCTAATCTTTGAATTATAAAACAACACCAAGAGGCACAATATGGGTTGCACATGTAAAACACCCATTTTCACACAAAATTGGCACTTAAAAATGAACCGCTTTTAAAATGATACCCAAATCAATTTTTGCAATCAAAATACAGAATTATTAACATAATGGAAACAGAAATACAGAAAGCCAACTCATTCTACAATACCTACATATGAAATCACCTACCAAAAGAGTCAAAACCCCCAAATCCTTATGCATCACTTCAACCACACCTCTGTCGCACCACAATGGAGTAATATTGAACCTAAAACAAGAGGATTGGACCATGAAACTCAAAAATAAAACCCTAGGTACGAAGCCCCATCTTCTGGACATTTTGTGATTCAATAAAAAAGATGAATCCCTAAGAAGAATGGAGGAATAAGGAAGAGAACCAACTTACTTGAGAAATATGGACGTTTTTTGGAGCTTCAGAATATCAGCCCTAACTCGCATTGAATATTAGCTCCAAAGAGGCTAAAAAGAATATGGGCGTTCGGCTGGGTTCAGTGGTAACGTGTGAGAGGTGGAATCACTGAAAAAAGATAAAAAATATATATTTTATAAAAGAATTACAAAAAAAATTTGAAGTGCCCAGATCAGTGTGAATCACTGAGAGGGGGAGGGGGTGAATCAGTGATCCCTTAAAACTTTTTACTAATTGATTCTTAATCAATTAAACCTCTATGGATGGTTAAAGCCTCGATCCACTCTTCTTGTATCTCTCACCTTTCCACGAATGATGCAGTAAATGTAAAGGCACTGGACACAAGGATTTACAAGGTTCGGCACCAAAGGCCTACATCCTTGCCATGCTCTCCCAGCATGGATTCTCCCATTATAACTTGTTAGAATTACAATGGTCGATACAGCTTCCCACCGTATCTCTCCTGAGTCCCACAGGAGGGTCTTTATACTGCGTCCCACAGTGTTACCAGAGTCCCACTGGCCTGCTCCAGAATCCCACTGAAGACTTCTTCTCCCTGAGTCCCACAGGGTCTTGTCCTGGCTCCTCGAGTCACACGAGTAGCTCTTCTTCACTTTAAGCTTCTTCAAGTATCCTCAACAGTCTGGGATAAAGACTGCTGGCCTTGCTCTTCTTCTGATAACTTGTGGTGAACAGGTCTTCTCGTCTAGCTCAGGCTTTATCACCTTCTTCTAAGGATGACCTGGCTTCCAACTACTGAATGCTCAGACAACTGTTATCTTTATCTTCGGTCTGGTCCAGTCTCAGTTGCACACCACTGATTTAGCACTGTTCACGTGTGCACGTGCATGCATGCATGCATGCATGCACTCCTCCTTTCCTCTTCTTGGTGCAGTAGACCCACAAAGGGTGTAGTATCTTTAAGCACACACCTTCACTGAACTTCACACACTTAATTCAATTTGCTTACACACATGAATGTGTGTTATACAATAGTGTGGGTCACTCCTCTTTCTTCCTTCTTCTAAGTGTGTTCACTTCACTTAGTGCACACACACTAGGTTCTGCCTCCTTATCTTTTTGCACACAAAGGCACAAAGGCCTCGGCCTTCCTTCTTCACCTCTCACACACACAAAGTGTGGTATACTCCTTATGCACACAAACAGCCACGGCCTTCCTTGCTTCTTTGCACACACTAAGTGTTCTTCACGTTTCACACACAAGTGTTCAAGCCTTGGCCTCCTACTTCTTTTTGCACACACACTGCCCGTAGGGTGTCTTCTTCTTCACTTGGCACTCAAAGGGTGCAAGGGCTCGGCCTTCCTCCACTATTCCACCCGAACACTAAAGAAGTCGCGCAAGGGGTGCGACCAACCTCTCTTCTATCGCGCAGGCACTTGGGTGCACAAGGCAGCGCACAAGTCCTCGGGTGTGCAAGCCTCAAGAGTGCAAGAGCACCTTGGGTGCAAGGCACCTAAACCCCGGGGCGCGCAAGAGCTACTGCCCCGCGTTCTTCCTGCCGCGCAAAGGGATAGCGTGCAGGGGACTCCTTCCCTTCACCTCTTTCGCACAAGGGGTGCGCGAAAGGAACTCCTCCGGGCCTCGGGTGGCACCGAGAACAACAGCCGTGCAAGTGCTTTGCGTGGCGGCTTCTTCTTCGCGAGGCAGAGGCACACGCGGGACACAAATCTTCAATAAGGTTTCAGCAAACTAAATGAGAGCCTCTGGCTCTTATTTTATAGGCAGAGGGATGCCCGAATCATCCGCGTGCAATAAATCTCAAACTCCCAAGATCTTCTGATCTTTAAAGATTTTTTCAAATCTCGTTTCTTCATCTATTTCACGCGGGTTCACTCATTTTTCTTTCCTCCTCGTGCATGCACATGAAACCGCATGCATGGCCTCTGTTTGGCCCATCCCATGCAAAACATGAACACCTCATAGCCTCGGCAACTCCGTTTGCCTCGACTTTCATCAAATTTTCTCATTTGTCGTATGCAAGTCTATTTTTGTGCATGGTTGTGTTCAGTGTGGCCAGACGAGCCGAATGGAGGTCTTGGTTTCGAAAATGGTGGCCGGGAACTCGAAATAGGTCGTCGGAGAGGCTCTGGTTCAGCGGCTGCTCGCGGGTGGCTTCGGCTCGAGCTCAAGGTGGAAGATAAGCCGAGAGCCGTCGGATCAGATCTTCAACGGCCTAGATCAAATCATCTCGCCGCGGATTAGATGAGCGGCTCGGATCGGGGCGCGCGATGGATCGTGCGGCCAGGATCGCTCCCGGGTGAAATTTCGCCGTCCCACATCGAAACGCCGCGGGATTTTCTCACGGTTTAACAAACAAGCGCTGCCCGCTTCACCGCAATTGAACCTCTCCCTCCACGGTGCCGCCCCGCACCGTGTTCTCCCTGCGGGCGCGCTCTGCGCCCAATCTCTGCTCCTGCGGGCGCGCTCCTAGCGCCCACTATGCTCCTCCGGCGCGCGGGTTTCACCACCGCGTGTCCTCGGGGGCTTACACATGGCCCCCGACCTCTCTTGGGCTGGCCCCATGGGATCCCCTTGGGCGTGGTGACTGGTTCCCACATGTGCCTTGGGTTGAACCCTTAAGGCTTGTAACACCCGAGACTTTTATGTTATATAAATCATCAAAGGAATCTTTTTCTATACAACACTTGCTTGGCTTTCTTTACACGCAATCGCGACCTTCCTCGATAGCTTGCGTCGTACGCAATACCGAGTTTCACTAAACAACATTATGCTATTAAAACTAGCCATTATGAATAGTAATAACCACTTTTTGGAATTTTATAAATTTTATTTTTCAAAATGGACTTCATTTTTGGACTCAGAATATCGAAATTAGCCTAGGGTGAAATTTTGGTATTTTTCTGAAAACTTTCAATTTTTGATGAATAGTGAAACCACTAAGAGGTAGGTTAAAAACTGAATTTTGCATAAAACTTAATTTTACCACTTCTGTGATTGGAATTTCGAAAATCCGAGAGACACGGTTAATATCAAGGACTAAAATGTGGTTCAATGAGATGAAAATAATTTTTTGGTGAATAGTAACTTTTTACTTTTTTTACCGTGGTTAATAGTAAATAGGGTAACTAAGGGTAAATATGATATTAATATTACCCTAACACATGTCCTAATTCTATTGGACAAGTGTAATTCGACCAAAAACAAACTTAGGAATAAAATATGACCATTTAGGCCCACTTGGATTAGATTAGGACATTTATTATTAATTTATTTAAAGAAGGGTTAAAATAGTTAAAATCAAAGTTTAATAAGTAAATCATTTTTAATATGGGGTTATACATAAGATAAATTCAATTGTAAATATTCATTAGAAAGCTAAAAAGATTTCCTACATGATGATATTTTATTTGTAATTTTTAGACATAAAATAATGTAATTTATTTATGACACAAAGATGATGCAGTAATTATCTTATTAATGAAATATTGACATAATTGATGTTATAAACACCAAAATAAATGTAATTTAAGACTTTTTATGAATTCCACTAATTTTCTAGGTTACTATGATATATTAGTGTTGATTTAAGCAACTTGGTTCGAACATATAATTCTGTTATGACTTTCAAACAAATCATATATCAAATAGTGTCAAAATTGACACAAAATAGTTTTTAAATCAAATATTATATTATTAATTGTTATTTTATTCCTAAAAATCTAAGGTTCGGCCAAATGACTTAGATAAGGATATATATATTAATAATAAACAATTTGGGGTTCGTTTGGCATGTTATAGTAAGTGTATTAACCATATAGTGAAAGAAAACAAAAAGACACGGTAAAAGTTAAATTAATTAACTTAGAGTTAAATCTAATTGATAAGGTTCAAATAATAAACTAAACTTGTCTAAATCCTATTGGTTGATATGCTTTCGACCCATCCCCACTTTAGCTTCGAAATAATACCCTTTGGAACCATTATAAACCGATTTTGACTTTAATATAAAATAATATTTTGAGATATTCCTAAGGTGCCCCTCTCCTCCCTTATAAAAGGGCACCTCCTCCCCCTCCTCCTCACACCAATTTGAGCACTCAAGCTCGGCCAACCCCTGCCATTTTCTCCTCTCCACTTCCCTAGAATAATCCTAGAGGTCCTGGTCTTCTCCAAAGACCAATCTTAGTTCCTTAAGTGGAGGATTCAAAGAAGCGTTCCAAAGAAGAGGTAATATCCATTACCGATCTTTTCAATTTCTTTCTTCTTCAACTTCTTCTTCTTTAGTTGTTTCATGATAAAGTAATAACATCAGTATTACTTACATACTGATATGTTATTATAAATATGAAACAACCCTAATTCACCTTCTATCCATCCTACGGAAAAATGAAATCACCGCGCGTGCGTACGTACGGAATACCGTCTCCACGCCGTGGTGTAAACTATTTTCCACCATCACCTTACAAGGATGGGTATAATGGTGTAATCAGTAACTATATATGACTATTATTAAGTAATATTGATACTGAAATAATATATATATATACTCCAATACAATTCCACGATCATAGGAACGATATCATCACTCGTGCGTACGTACGGAATACCGTCTCCACGATGTGATGCGACTCGTTCTACATGATCTTCATTTCATAATGATTATATAAATGAATTGAATGAATGAATATGGTATATACTACACTAATACCATTCTGGAAATGAATTATCTATAACCTAAAGATAAGAATAAGAATTTATTCGACAAAACACGCATAAGAACAAAAAGTTATAAAGACCCGAGTAACAAGTAACAATGAAATATTACTAACAAGAAGCTAATAATATGACCATATATGATCTAATATCAATATGTATGATTCTGGAATAAGTCAATAACATTATTTAAACCATTATACAGGAGCTTCGGACACGAACAAAGCAAATCGGACCTAAGGTAAGGGAAATATCACAATCTCATTTTTATCCGAGATTGTTTATTCGTAAGTATTTACTGGGGTGTATTTTATCATCCACATCCATGTTCCCTCAATATGTAATATTGTTTCCATCCACTTGAAATAGTTTAAATCCAATTTTACCCTTAGGTGAGTTTTTAGTAAAGAATATGAAAGGAATCTTTTGTCGTTTTTCCGTACGAGGTACTTTTTGACTTTTCCGACAAAAGTACGAAGAATGTTTTTTTTAACTTATACGGCATGAATGGATTTTTAAAACATTACTTCAAAGAAGCTTCCTTTACAAGTTTTCAAGTTTATTTTTAATCAACTTCTTTTATTTTAAAGTTGTATGACATGTTATGAAAGGAAAAATGTTTTTGAAGAAGAAAGGATATTTTCCTCAAGAATTCAATTCAAGTGTTTTATCAAAATTATTTTCCATCTAAGATAATAAAGGGTTCTGTTTCTATCCATATTTTTACATTGGTTTGACTATGTTGTGATGGAATTATGTTTATGAATTCCTTTATCATATATGAATTGATTTATGATGTCATGATGTTTCAAGAATCCCATTTTTGTTATATGTGTTATGCGATGATGTATGTTTTATGATTATGTGGCACACATAAGAAAGGATTCATTATAAGATGGGTGGGACCTATATCTCCCTCCAATGCATTGGGTAATGATTTTATATCTCATGAGATAGACATGGCTGGAACGGAAGGTTATTTCGGTTCAGTGATACAGGACTGAAACGAGGAGTGAACTTGGTTCAGAAAGGGACTTTGTCCACTAAGATAGTCTTGGCAATGAGTCATGACTAACAAGAAATGATTTTCCATGATTATGTGTGCATGCCACAAAGTTTCAAGTTTTATGTTATGATTATGGGGATCTCATTTTCACTTCTATGATTTATTCCATGTTAAGATATTATGATCTCTTTTGTAGGTTTTGATTTTCATAAAGATATGATATGATTTTTATTTCCTTTATTTTCCCTTGCTGAGCATTTGAGATCACCCTTTTATGTTTTCTTTTCCCCAGGCCAGGAAGATGGATATTAAGTAGAATATGCTAAAAGGGACCCTAGATATGATGAAATAAATGGGAGACACTGTAGAAGATTTATGAACCAGTTGTTTATGTTTCCCAGTTTCTAAAGACACTATACCTATACGGTCCTTTGTGGTTTTGTCATATGTTGTAATAAGTGTGATTCAATTTTGAAGTATTAACAATGTACGTAAAGTGTGGGTCGTTATAGTTGGTATCAGAGGAAAGGTATAGTCAACCTTTGGAAACTAGGATGTGAAAGCCTTAGTAAGAACCCTAAGGATAAGTCTAAGCATAGAACACAATCTTAGTGTTTTAGAAATGGCCATGAATAACCTAGGATAAGACCATAAGCATGAAAATTTTATTCTTGAATTATGTGGTTTCCTATTATAATTAGTGTTGCTCACACTATTCTTCTTGGTTTTAGTCAATGGCTGGAACCCGAAGGAACCGTGTTAATGCGGAATGCGATGGGCAATGCAATGATTGTCCCCCTGAGCAACCAAACGATATGGGAGCTGGAATGCAAAATCTTGTAGCCATGCTCACACAACTTTCTCAAGCTATGAATCATGCAGGATTTCCAAACGAGCAAAGGAGGGAGCAACATTCTGTTGAATCCTTCATGAGGCAGCGTCCACCTTCTTTCAGCGGGTCTACTGATCCATTAGTTGCTGAACAATGGATTAGTACTACTGAAAAGATATTTTCAGTTCTTCAATGTTCTGAACATGATAAAGTCATCCTAGCAGTGTACCGTTTGGAAGGAGATGCTGATCAATGGTGGAATCTTGTTAAGAATACGAGGCAAAGGGATGAAATTGAGTCTATGGAATGGGACGAGTTCAAGAACTTATTTTTCAACATGTACTTCCCTCGTATTCTCCGAACAAAGATGGAGAAAGAGTTCCTTGAACTGAAGCAAAGGGATGATGAATCTGTTGGTACCTATGAAGCAAATTTTACCAGACTTGCAAGGTACGCTTTTGGTATTATTATCCAACCTGAGAGTAAGATCGATCGATTCTTTAGTGGTTTAAAACCAAGTCTTCGAAGGGCGTTAGCCATAAGGGACTTCAATATCTACGAGGAAATCGTTCGATGTGCTCTCAAAGTCGAGATGGAGATTGGAGTAACCCATCAGTCACATGGGTTTGATAAGAAGAGGAAGATGGAATTCAAAGGAAACTCTAAAGAGCACACTGAAAAGAAGATGAACTTTCCATTATGCTCAAAGTGTGGAAAGAAACATGGAGGGAGTTGTCTTAAATGGACAAGTAAATGTTTTAAATGTGGAAAAGAAGGTCATCGGGCATTTGAATGTCGTGATAATGGGAAGAAGATGTCTAATGACGCAAACAAAGGAAGGGATACACAGAATGAACCTACTACACTTCAATGTTTCAAGTGCAAGGAGATGGGGCATTATGCCAATCAATGCCCAAATCAAAAGGTTGATGATGATGGTCGACGTCAACAAAATCTTAAGGCTAAAGACAAAGGAAAGTCACATGCAATTTCTATCAGCGATGTGGAGTACGATAACGATGTGGTGAAAGGTACACTTACCATCCACTCTAAAGTAGCAAATGTTTTATTTGATTCTGGATCCACCCACTCTTTTATTTCTGAAAAATTTTCTAAGGGTATCACCGTATTACCTCAACAATTAGATGTTGAGTTAGCCGTGACAACACCTAATGGCACATCAATCGCATCAAAAGTTTATAATTCTTCTCCGATCGAAGTTTGTGGGAAAGTGCTTCCTGCAAATCTTGTGATCCTTCCTTTAGTGGAATTTGATGTGATTCTTGGCATGGATTGGCTTTCTCTACATGGAGCTCATATCAATTGCCAAAGAAGGGAAGTCACATTTCATATTCCAGATCAATCTACGATCGTATACCAATGCAAGGATGAACATAACCTTCCAGTGGAAATTTCTTCCATATTATGGGTATTGATTCCACTAAATGAAGGTTATTTATCTCAAATGGTTGGTGAGAAACTCACGATTAAGAATATGCCCATTGTACGGGAGTTTGATGATGTCTTTCCAGAGGAATTGCCGGGTCTTCCACCAAATCGTGAAGTTGAGTTTTCAATAGAACTCGTACCGGGTGCTTTGCCTATTTAAAAGACACCTTATAGAATGGCCCCAATTGAGTTGCAGGAATTGAAGAAGCAACTCCAAGAGAATCTTGATAAGGGATTCATACGCCCTAGTGCGTCACCTTGGGGAGAACCTGTTCTATTTGTTAAGAAGAAAGATGGATCAATGAGACTCTGCATTGATTATCGAGAACTTAACAAGATCACTATCAAGAACAAATATCCTCTCCCACGCATTGATGACTTATTTGACCAACTACGCGGAGCTCAATACTTTTCCAAGATTGATCTTCGTTCAGGGTATCATCAATTAAGGGTCAAAAGGGAGGATATACCAAAGACGGCTTTCCGTACAAGGTATGGACACTATGAATTTATAGTGATGCCATTTGGTCTTACTAATGCCCCTGCTATCTTCATGGATCTAATGAATAGAGTCTTTAGAGACTATCTTGATCAATTTGTGGTAGTCTTTATAGACGATATTCTTGTCTATTCAAAGAGAAAGGAAGAGCATGAAGATCACTTGAGAATTATATTGAATACCCTGAGAAAGGAGAAGCTTTATGCCAAATTTACCAAGTGTGAATTTTGGCTTCAAAAAGTTGCATTTTTGGGTCACATAATCTCAAAAGAGGGGATATCTGTGGATCCAGCAAAAACAGAGGTTATCGAAAGATGGTCAAGACCAACAACAGTGGAATGTGAAGAGAATTTCAAGGAGTTGAAAAGAAGGTTATCCAGTGCACCTGTGCTCACACTGCCTTGTAGTGGAGAAAGGTTTGTGATCTATAGTGATGCATCCAAGAAGGGATTGGGGTGTGTTCTTATGCAAAATGATATGGTGATAGCTTATGCCTCACGACAGTTGAAAATCCATGAGCAAAATTACCCAACACATGATTTGGAGTTGGCTGCGGTAATCTTTGCATTAAAGATTTGGAGGCATTACCTTTATGGTGAAAGGTGTGATATTTATACTGATCATAAAAGTTTAAAGTATATTTTCACACAAAAGGAGCTGAATATGCGTCAAAGAAGATGGTTGGAGCTGATTAAGGATTATGACTGCTCAATCCATTACCACCCTGGAAAAGCAAACAAGGTGGCAGATGCATTAAGTCGACAAGACCATGCTAGTTTATCCATGATGAGGATAAAAAAAGATCCAATATTTATGGATTTACAAAGGATGGATCTTGGAATTATAATGGAAGGGCAAAAATCTTATCTTTCTCAAATGAATGTTCAACCATCTATACATGTGAAGATTAAAGAGGCACAGAAAGAAGATGTCGAGTTACAAAAGAAGGTGAGAAATGTTCCTGAATTCAACCTTGATTGTGATGGGGTAATAAAGTTCAGGAATCGGGTTTGTGTTCCTCCCATCCCCGAATTAACGAAAGAGCTGCTGGATGAGGCTCATAGTTCTTCATTCTCTATTCATCCTGGAAGCACGAAGATGTATAGGGACCTAAAAGAGTACTTCTGGTGGGATGGCATGAAAAGAGATGTTGCTGAATATGTCTCTCGATGCTTGGTTTTTCAACAAGTTAAAGCTGAGAGACAGAAGTCTAAGGGGATGTTACAACCATTACCCATACCCGAATGGAAATGGGAAAACATCACTATGGACTTTGTCACAGGACTTCCTAAAACATCCAAAGGCAATAATGCTATTTGGGTCATAGTTGATCGTCTTACAAAGTCTGCACACTTCATTCCTATTAGAGAGGATTTCTCTCTAGATCAGCTTTCCAGGATATATGTAAAGGAAGTGGTAAGATTACATGGAGTACCACTTTCTATTATATCTGATCGGGATCCGAGATTTACCTCGAAGTTCTGGCGAAGTCTTCAGCATACTCTGGATACAGAGTTGAGTTTCAGCACTGCTTATCATCCCCAGACAGACGGTCAGTCTGAGAGAACAATTCAAACCCTAGAAGATATGTTGAGAGCTTTCTCTATGGATTTCAAAGGAGGTTGGGATCAACACCTACCTTTGGTGGAATTTTCTTATAATAATAGCTTTCACTCCAGTATTCAGATGGCTCCTTATGAAGCTCTCTATGGAAAGAAATGCAGGACTCCAACTTGCTGGGATGAAGTTGGGGAAAGAAAGCTATTAGGACCTGATCTCGTTGATGAAATGGCAGAAAAGGTCAGATATATTCAACAACACATAAGAGCAGCTCAGAGTCGACAGAAAAGTTATGCCGACAACCGAAGAAAAGACCTAGAGTTTGAAGTGGGTGATAAAGTGTTCTTACGAATATCTCCCTGGAAGAGGGTTATGAGATTTGGAAAGAAGGGGAAGTTGAGCCCTAGATATATCGGTCCTTTCGAAATATTGGATCGTGTTGGGAAGGTAGCTTACCGATTGGCGCTTCCACCGAATCTCTCTCAAGTTCACGATGTGTTCCATGTATCTCTCCTGAGAAAGTACATACCAGATCCTTCACATGTACTTAGCTCAGAAGTTGTACCGCTGGAGCAAGATCTTTCTTATGAAGAACAGCCGATAGAGATTCTGGATCGTAGCGAAAAAGTCCTACGAAACAAGACCACTCGCTTGGTGAAAGTTTTATGGAGGAACCACCAACTTGAAGAAGCTACATGGGAGCTTGAGGATATGATGAGGGAAAAGTATCCTCATCTGTTTGTTGCAAAGTGACGAATTTCGAGGGCGAAATTCTTTTTAAGGGGGGTAGAATGTAACACCCGAGACTTTTATGTTATATAAATCATCAAAGGAATCTTTTTCTATACAACACTTGCTTGGCTTGCTTTACACGCAATCGCGACCTTCCTCGATAGCTTGCGTCGTACGCAATACCGAGTTTCACTAAACAACATTATGCTATTAAAACTAGCCGTTATGAATAGTAATAACCACTTTTTGGAATTTTATAAATTTTATTTTTCAAAATGGACTTCATTTTTGGACTCAGAATATCGAAATTAGCCTAGGGTGAAATTTTGGTATTTTTCTGAAAACTTTCAATTTTTGATGAATAGTGAAACCACTAAGAGGTAGGTTAAAAACTGAATTTTGCATAAAACTTAATTTTACCGCTTCTGTGATTGGAATTTCGAAAATCCGAGAGACACGGTTAATATCAAGGACTAAAATGTGGTTCAATGAGATGAAAATAATTTTTTGGTGAATAGTAACTTTTTACTTTTTTTACCGCGGTTAATAGTAAATAGGGTAACTAAGGGTAAATATGATATTAATATTACCCTAACACATGTACTAATTCTATTGGACAAGTTTAATTCGACCAAAAACAAACTTAGGAATAAAATATGATCATTTAGGCCCACTTGGATTAGATTAGGACATTTATTATTAATTTATTTAAAGAAGGGTTAAAATAGTTAAAATCAAAGTTTAATAAGTAAATCATTTTTAATATGGGGTTATACATAAGATAAATTCAATTGTAAATATTCATTAGAAAGCTAAAAAGATTTCCTACATGATGATATTTTATTTGTAATTTTTAGACATAAAATAATGTAATTTATTTATGACACAAAGATGATGCAGTAATTATCTTATTAATGAAATATTGACATAATTGATGTTATAAACACCAAATTAAATGTAATTTAAGACTTTTTATGAATTACACTAATTTTCTAGGTTACTATGATATATTAGTGTTGATTTAAGCAACTTGGTTCGAACATATAATTCTGTTATGACTTTCAAACAAATCATATATCAAATAGTGTCAAAATTGACACAAAATAGTTTTTAAATCAAATATTATATTATTAATTGTTATTTTATTCCTAAAAATCTAAGGTTCGGCCAAATGACTTAGATAAGGATATATATATTAATAATAAACAATTTGGGGTTCGTTTGGCATGTTATAGTAAGTGTATTAACCATATAGTGAAAGAAAACAAAAAGACACGGTAAAAGTTAAATTAATTAACTTAGAGTTAAATCTAATTGATAAGGTTCAAATAATACCCTAAACTTGTCTAAATCCTATTGGTTGATAGGATTTAGACCCATCCCCACTTTAGCTTCGAAATAATACCCTTTGGAACCATTATAAACCGATTTTTACTTTAATATAAAATAATATTTTGAGATATTCCTAAGGTGCCCCTCTCCTCCCTTATAAAAGGGCACCTCCTCCCCCTCCTCCTCACACCAATTTGAGCACTCAAGCTCGGCCAACCCCTGCCATTTTCTCCTCTCCACTTCCCTAGAATAATCCTAGAGGTCCTGGTCTTCTCCAAAGACCAATCTTAGTTCCTTAAGTGGAGGATTCAAAGAAGCGTTCCAAAGAAGAGGTAATATCCATTACCGATCTTTTCAATTTCTTTCTTCTTCAACTTCTTATTCTTTAGTTGTTTCATGATAAAGTAATAACATCAGTATTACTTACATACTGATATGTTATTATAAATATGAAACAACCCTAATTCACCTTCTATCCATCCTACGGAAAAATGAAATCACCGCGCGTGCGTACGTACGGAATACCGTCTCCACGCCGTGGTGTAATCTATTTTCCACCATCACCTTACAAGGATGGGTATAATGGTGTAATCAGTAACTATATATGATTATTATTAAGTAATATTGATACTGAAATAATATATATATATACTCCAATACAATTCCACGATCATAGGAACGATATCATCACTCGTGCGTACGTACGGAATACCGTCTCCACGATGTGATGCGACTCGTTCTACATGATCTTCATTTCATAATGATTATATAAATGAATTGAATGAATGAATATGGTATATACTACACTAATACCATTCTGGAAATGAATTATCTATAACCTAAAGATAAGAATAAGAATTTATTCGACAAAACACGCATAAGAACAAAAAGTTATAAAGACCCGAGTAACAAGTAACAATGAAATATTACTAACAAGAAGCTAATAATATGACCATATATGATCTAATATCAATATGTATGATTCTGGAATAAGTCAATAACATTATTTAAACCATTATACAGGAGCTTCGGACACGAACAAAGCAAATCGGACCTAAGGTAAGGGAAATATCACAATCTCATTTTTATCCGAGATTGTTTATTCGTAAGTATTTACTGGGGTGTATTTTATCATCCACATCCATGTTCCCTCAATATGTAATATTGTTTCCATCCACTTGAAATAGTTTAAATCCAATTTTACCCTTAGGTGAGTTTTTAGTAAAGAATATGAAAGGAATCTTTTGTCGTTTTTCCGTACGAGGTACTTTTTGACTTTTCCGACAAAAGTACGAAGAATGTTTTTTTTAACTTATACGGCATGAATGGATTTTTAAAACATTACTTCAAAGAAGCTTCCTTTAGAAGTTTTCAAGTTTATTTTTAATCAACTTCTTTTATTTTAAAGTTGTATGACATGTTATGAAAGGAAAAATGTTTTTGAAGAAGAAAGGATATTTTCCTCAAGAATTCAATTCAAGTGTTTTATCAAAATTATTTTCCATCTAAGATAATAAAGGGTTCTGTTTCTATCCATATTTTTACATTGGTTTGACTATGTTGTGATGGAATTATGTTTATGAATTCCTTTATCATATATGAATTGATTTATGATGTCATGATGTTTCAAGAATCCCATTTTTGTTATATGTGTTATGCGATGATGTATGTTTTATGATTATGTGGCACACATAAGAAAGGATTCATTATAAGATGGGTGGGACCTATATCTCCCTCCAATGCATTGGGTAATGATTTTATATCTCATGAGATAGACATGGCTGGAACGGAAGGTTATTTCGGTTCAGTGATACAGGACTGAAACGAGGAGTGAACTCGGTTCAGAAAGGGACTTTGTCCACTAAGATAGTCTTGGCAATGAGTCATGACTAACAAGAAATGATTTTCCATGATTATGTGTGCATGCCACAAAGTTTCAAGTTTTATGTTATGATTATGGGGATCTCATTTTCACTTCTATGATTTATTCCATGTTAAGATATTATGATCTCTTTTGCAGGTTTTGATTTTCATAAAGATATGATATGATTTTTATTTCCTTTATTTTCCCTTACTGAGCATTTGAGCTCACCCTTTTATGTTTTCTTTTCCCCAGGCCAGGAAGATGGATATTAAGTAGAATATGCTAAAAGGGACCCTAGATATGATGAAATAAATGGGAGACACTGTAGAAGATTTATGAACCAGTTGTTTATGTTTCCCAGTTTCTAAAGACACTATACCTATACGGTCCTTTGTGGTTTTGTCATATGTTGTAATAAGTGTGATTCAATTTTGAAGTATTAACAATGTACGTAAAGTGTGGGTCGTTATAAGGCTGGCCCTTGAGGTTGGCATATTTTTTTGCTTAAGTAATAGCTAGGACTTTGTATAAAAACAATGTTAACCAAATGTAATATGCCAAGCCACATGCCCTTCAATCCATTCTTCTCCTTCATCTTCTTCTTGAGAATTCGAACATTATTCTTCTTGATTAGAAACAACTCCTATAATTCTTCTTCATCATCTCATTTTCTACTTAGGAGAGAATTCTCAAGGATCTTCATCAACTGAACTCCTGAATCAAATAACTTCTTCAATTCTCTTTGTTGATCTAATCAGAGATCAAATTGGAACTTCTTCAAATTCACATGCACTAAGTGATAGTGCATGGACTTCATCCAACCACTTCATCCACTCAGTAGTTGTGGATGGATCACTTCAGCTCCTCATGCATTGTCAATACAATGCATGGTCTTCCAAAGCTTGTTGTGACATTGTATCATCAGGATACAAGTTCTTTGAACTTAAGAGCAGCTCAGCAATCGTCTGATGTTCATGGAGAATGTTTCAACCACAATTTCCAATACCACTTAGTGAATCTCCTAAGTGAAATGCATCTTAGTACCATGGCCATTCTCCTTCACCACCAACACCATCACAACCTTTGTCATTCACATCTTGACATTCCCTGACTTCCATTCATTCCAAGACAACTTCATGTCTCATTGACAACAAATGCAACACAATGCACTTCAATCTCCCCCTTTGTATTTGTTGTCAATACACTCCATTAGCACATATGAATGGGTCAATATGTGTGCCAATATTTCTCCCCCTTATTGGCAATCAAATGCAAAGGTGTGGTGTGGTTCTCTTCCAGAAATATCTTCCTCCCATTGAAAAGTATCTTCTTGAAAAACACTAGGAGAGGGATGATGTCACATGTTCTCTTTAGCAAAGAACCTTTAGTAAATCAGCTCTAAGTCTACTTGGGCTAACCCGGTGTAGAAAACAAGAGTGATGTAACCAAGGAACTCAATGCTGTCCAACATTCACTATACATGTGAGATCATGCTTCAGGGGTTTGAGATTTTTCAGATATGACAATGAATTGCTAAATCCTGCACATACTTCACAAAACTCATTAGAAAGTTCAGTGCAAAGATAAAGCTCCCCCTTTCATCCATTTGTCTTCAATCCATACTCCCCCTTAATTGACAAGATAAACTCAATTAAGAAACAAGGGATGAAAGCATGATTGGAATACCTTCACTTTCTCAAGATGATATTAATTTTAGAACATCATCTTCTCCAGATTGGCTCCCCCTCAAGGGGTGCACTCCATTCTGTCCAAACCATCCTCCAGTTGAGAATGATCATCATCTTCAATTCCCTGCAATGTTAGCACATGTAAATACCAATGTATAAGGGAATAATATGGAACCTCCTTGGTTCATCAATGTGAACAACAAGGTTGAGAAGATTCTCTCAACCGAGATGTCCCATTTTCACCATTCTTCACACTTGCACATTTGATCTTCTTTGATGTTTGTGCTGGTGTGGATCTCAGAACATCTTCATGTGAAACCTTCTTCTTTTCTTTTGCTTTAGCAATTGCCAGAACTTCATCTTCAGCTCTTTGTAGATCTTTGGCAAGTTGCAACTGATTTGGCCATATGACAAGTAAGTCACTTGGAAGTGTGGCCTCAGTTCTGGAAGTTCCACATGGTTCTTTTGATGCTGTTAAGCTACCTCTCTTAGGCAACTTGTTTTCAATCAATCCCTTCTTCTTCTGGATTGATTGTCTTTTGGAGTTCAGTCTTCTTCTATTTAATTTCATGGCTTCTTTACAAAGATCCATGATATGTCCTTTCTTTCCACAGTAGAAGCATTTCTTCTTGGTGGTCCTTCTGGATGCATCACCCTTCTTGGATTTAGACTCCAAGGACTTCTCTTCATTCTTTAAACTCTTCTTGGGAGCATCTTCCACTTTCTTCTGCTTGCTTCCCAAGGAATCTCTTTTAGCCAGGTTCAGTGATCTTCTCTTCATTTGAGCTCTGGATACAGTTGGAGATTGACATGTATCTTTTTGACCACTTATGCAATCATCCCAGATGTTGTCAAGTAATCCAAATCTATTTGCAGTAAAAAGATGTCTCTGGACCTGTGGACGCTGCTTCTTTTCCTCTGGCTTGCTCCCCCTAGGCATGGGCTTCGTCTGTGCTTTGGCATTCAGTGGATTGTACCAACAATCCTTTGCACAATGCCCATACTTGTTACAACACCAACACTGACCCACAAATCTTGACCTTTTCAGTCCTTCTGATTGCTGGGTACTTTTCTTGACAAGTTGTGTTGTTTCAGGAGAGCTCTGCTTCTTCATTTTCTTCATCCATACTTGTTTGGAATTATTTTTCCATCCTGCACTTTTTGTGGAAACACAATTAGAAGCATCAGTACAAGATGGTATGGATGGTACCTTCTTTCTAGAAGATGTTGCACTTTTATTAGAGGATGTCTTTCTCTTAGAATCATCCTGCTCAATGCATACTTGAGTAGAAACATTTCTCCTTTCAGTTGACTGGGAGGCTTTGGATTTGGGTGATTGCTGATTTTTCAATATCACCTCTAATTCTAAGCATTTCATATTGAGGGAGTTCTTCTCATCCTCAATAGTTCTTAGCCTTCCTTCCCATTTTTCTTCCAGCTGCTTCATCTGGTCATCATGCACCTTCTTCATTTCTTGTAATGAATTGTCAAGCTCCTTCACCTTGTTTACTTTGTCTTCAAGTTGAGCATCTCTGACATTCATTGAAACTTTGTACCTCTTTTCCAGTGCATGGAAAACATCTCTGACCATTATTTTAAAGAAATCTTTCTCAGAAAGGCTTCTCTGCAATTCTTCAGCAGTGTCTTCATATCTTTCATCGCAAAGAGAAACGGTTTCATCTTTAGCCTTCACCAGCTTTCTGAGAGTGTTGGTAATGCCAACCCTTTTAGCCAATTGATCTTCCATTGCATTGGATTCTTCTTCTAACTGTGATTTTTCTTCATGAAGATCATGGATGCCTGTAGCTATACACTTTGCCACTTCCATGGGAACTGTCTTCTGAAGATATTTGAGTGCACTCTGAAGATCATTCATTGTTTCAACTTCATCACAGCTAGGACAGTCTTTCTTCATCTTCTTGGCCTGTTTCTTCTTTCTATTTTTCTGAGTCTTGGCAGATATCTCCATTTGAGGCTGGTCGCTCATTTCCTCAAACCTGCACTTCATAAAGACTCCCTTGGATCTTTTAGAGGGAACCTCCCTCTGATACCAATTGAAGTGCCCAGATCAGTGTGAATCACTGAGAGGGGGAGGGGGTGAATCAGTGATCCCTTAAAACTTTTTACTAATTGATTCTTAATCAATTAAACCTCTATGGCTAGTTAAAGCCTCGATCCACTCTTCTTGTATCTCTCACCTTTCCAAGAATGATGCAGTAAATGTAAAGGCACTGGACACAAGGATTTACAATGTTCGGCACCAAAGGCCTACATCCTTGCCATGCTCTCCCAGCATGGATTCTCCCATTATAACTTGTTAGAATTACAATGGTCGATACAGCTTCCCACCGTATCTCTCCTGAGTCCCACAGGAGGGTCTTTATACTGCGTCCCACAGTGTTACCAGAGTCCCACTGGCCTGCTCCAGAATCCCACTGAAGACTTCTTCTCCCTGAGTCCCACAGGGTCTTCTCCTGGCTCCTCGAGTCACACGAGTAGCTCTTCTTCACTTTAAGCTTCTTCAAGTATCCTCAGCAGTCTGGGATAAAGACTGCTGGCCTTGCTCTTCTTCTGATCACTTGTGGTGAACAGGTCTTCTCGTCTAGCTCAGGCTTTATCACCTTCTTCTAAGGATGACCTGGCTTCCAACTACTGAATGCTCAGACAACTGTTATCTTTATCTTCGGTCTGGTCCAGTCTCAGTTGCACACCACTGATTTAGCACTGTTCACGTGTGCACGTGCATGCATGCATGCATGCACTCCTCCTTTCCTCTTCTTGGTGCAGTAGACCCACAAAGGGTGTAGTATCTTTAAGCACACACCTTCACTGAACTTCACACACTTAATTCAATTTGCTTACACACTTGAATGTGTGTTATACAATAGTGTGGGTCACTCCTCTTTCTTCCTTCTTCTAAGTGTGTTCACTTCACTTAGTGCACACACACTAGGTTCTGCCTCCTTATCTTTTTGCACACAAAGGCACAAAGGCCTCGGCCTTCCTTCTTCACCTCTCACACACACAAAGTGTGGTATACTCCTTATGCACACAAACAGCCACAACCTTCCTTGCTTCTTTGCACACACTAAGTGTTCTTCACGTTTCACACACAAGTGTTCAAGCCTTGGCCTCCTACTTCTTTTTGCACACACACTGCCCGTAGGGTGTCTTCTTCTTCACTTGGCACTCAAAGGGTGCAAGGGCTCGGCCTTCCTCCACTATTCCACCCGAACACTAAAGAAGTCGCGCAAGGGGTGCGACCAACCTCTCTTCTATCGCGCAGGCACTTGGGTGCACAAGGCAGCGCACAAGTCCTCGGGTGTGCAAGCCTCAAGAGTGCAAGAGCACCTTGGGTGCAAGGCACCTCAACCCCGGGGCGCGCAAGAGCTACTGCCCCGGGTTCTTCCTGCCGCGCAAAGGGATAGCGCGCAGGGGACTCCTTCCCTTCACCTCTTTCGCACAAGGGGTGCGCGAAAGGAACTCCTTCGGGCCTCGGGTGGCACCGAGAACAACAGCCGCGCAAGTGCTTTGCGCGGTGGCTTCTTCTTCGCGAGGCAGAGGCACACGCGGGACACAAATCTTCAACAAGGTTTCAGCAAACTAAATGAGAGCCTCTGGCTCTTCTTTTATAGGCAGAGGGATGCCCGAATCATCCGCTTGCAATAAATCTCAAACTCCCGAGATCTTCGGATCTTTAAAGATTTTTTCAAATCTCGTTTCTTCATCTGTTTCACGCGGGTTCACTCATTTTTCTTTCCTCCTCGTGCATGCACATGAAACCGCATGCATGGCCTCTGTTTTGCCCATCCCATGCAAAACATGAACACCTCATAGCCTCGGCAACTCCGTTTGCCTCGGCTTTCATCAAATTTTCTCATTTTTCGTATGCAAGTCTATTTTTGTGCATGGTTGTGTTAAGTGTGGCCAGACGAGCCGAATGGAGGTCTTGGTTTCGAAAATGGTGGCCGGGAACTCGAAATAGGTCGTCGGAGAGGCTCTGGTTCAGCGGCTGCTCGCGGGTGGCTTCGGCTTGAGCTCGAGGTGGAAGATAAGCCGGGAGCCGTCGGATCAGATCTTCAACGGCCTGGATCAAATCATCTCGCCGCGGATTAGATGAGCGGCTCGAATCGGGCGCGCGATGGATCGTGCGGCCAGGATCGCTCCCGGGTGAAATTTCGCCGTCCCACATCGAAACGCCGCGGGATTTTCTCACGGTTTAACAAACAAGCGCTGCCCGCTTCACCGCAATTGAACCTCTCCCTCCACGGTGCCGCCCCGCACCGTGTTCTCCCTGCGGGCGCGCTCTGCACCCAATCTCTGCTCCTGCGGGCGCGCTCCTAGCGCCCACTATGCTCCTCCGGCGCGCGGGTTTCACCACCGCGTGTCCTCGGGGGCTTACACACGGCCCCCGGCCTCTCTTGGGCTGGCCCCATGGGATCCCCTTGGGCGTGGTGACTGGTTCCCACATGTTCCTTGGGTTGAACCCTTAAGGCTGGCCCTTGAGGTTGGCATATTTTTTTTCTTAAGTAATAGCTAGGACTTTGTATAAAAACAATGTTAACCAAATGTAATATGCCAAGCCACATGCCCTTCAATCCATTCTTCTCCTTCATCTTCTTCTTGAGAATTCGAACATTATTCTTCTTGATTAGAAACAACTCCTATAATTCTTCTTCATCATCTCATTTTCTACTTAGGAGAGAATTCTCAAGGATCTTCATCAACCGAACTCCTGAATCAAATAACTTCTTCAATTCTCTTTGTTGATCTAATCAGAGATCAAATTGGAACTTCTTCAAATTCACATGCACTAAGTGATAGTGCATGGACTTCATCCAACCACTTCATCCACTCAGTAGTTGTGGATGGATCACTTCAGCTCCTCATGCATTGTCAATACAATGCATGGTCTTCCAAAGCTTTTTATGACATTGTATCATCAGGATACAAGTTCTTTGAACTTAAGAGCAGCTCAGCAATCGTCTGATGTTCATGGATAATGTTTCAACCACAATTTCCAATACCACTTAGTGAATCTCCTAAGTGACATGCATCTTAGTACCATGGCCATTCTCCTTCACCACCAACACCATCACAACCTTTGTCATTCACATCTTGACATTCCCTGACTTCCATTAATTCCAAGACAACTTCATGTCTCATTGACAACAAATGCAACACAATGCACTTCAAAATTAAAACGGGAAATGGGCTTTCGGGTTGGCCCAATACCTAATTTGATCGCCAAAATCCAAGATGCTAATGAATTTTTAAGGGGCCCAAAATTCTTTTGTGGTTTAAATATTTAAATGAAGGTAATTTTGTATGTTTAATGGGTGAAAAATGTTGAAAAACTAAGGAGTTATTAAAGAAACAAAATTTACTTTCAAAACTGGAAATGAGCTCTCAGGTTGGCCCAAATTTTGGAAACCCAATATTTCCTTCAAAAATGCATGGAAAACCACCAAAATTAATCAAGGATGTAAATTTAATAAAAACTATCTTTAAAATATGTCATTTATGTGACATATATTCCTTGGAAATTCAAAAAAAACTTTTATGAAACATGCTAAAGGATTTTAATAGATAATGACCTCGAATGACTTAGTTTAAACCTAAACAGCCGTTGATTTAAAAGTTGGTGACATGATTTAGACATCCTATACATTTTTTTCATGATTATATAGATTTCTTAAATTATAAGTGTTTTCCATACTATTATTTATGGTTTTATATAATGTTATAAACTAGAAGAAATTATGTTAACATTGAATGTGAAAGAAAATTTTCTGATAATTTTCCAAATGAGATGATGAATGGAGTGAAGGGTGTTGTGATTATTCCTAATTAAATTTCACGGAACATAACAAAAACAATTTTCCTTAAACAACTATTATACTCACCTAATATGAGAAGAATTATTTTACTAAGATTTTAGGTAGTGAATAAATTGGAGGAATGAAGATTCAGTTTTCTATTTGCCAAGAATTTTGGAAGAAACACTCAATGTAATATCTCATATGGATAGGAAGATATTTTAAATGTATAAAATAAGGAAAAAAATAAAGTAAGTATAAAGGAAAAATTATGTTATTGGATAACTAAATGGATATTAATGATGGTTTCAATAAGGTTTAATCTACTCCTAAATGTTTTAAATATAGAATTTATGGAAATCATGAAAATAATTATCTTCAAATGAAATCTCATGAACAAAAATCTGCAAGATTGTACATTTAATGTTAATTATATTGACTATAAAGTTATAATGAATGATATATGAATGTAAATGGGTATTGAGTAATAATATGTTGAAGTCTTGTAAATGGTTTTAGAAGGAAGAGTGATGATTAAAGTATTTATGTGTTTGAAATAAATAATTACGAATTATTTAATGCTTGTTCAGTATAAGTTTTTCGTTAAGGGTTTGAAGGAATATATTAAATGATGTTTACAACATAGAAAATTAAATTAATGGAAAGGTGATATTTTATAGAAAAACATTATTAATTTAATATACCACATAATAAATTTCTATTTTTAATACCCTGATTTTTTGAATAAAGAGATGATTGATATGAATACGGTATATTTTTTAAAACTGCATACCTTAGAACAAAAAATTGATTTTTTGACTATGTATTTTATTCTATAATGTTTGTAGTTTACATCATTTTTATATTTTATGAATATATACAATAAAATTTGATTTATGTATGGAATTTGGAAGCATATATGTTTTATGTAAGGTTTTATGGTAATTCAGTTTAATACCATGTTTCAAGAGAATACAATATAATGGTATTCATATGTATTATATATGACAGTCAAGAGATACTTTTTTTATATATGGGGGATTTCTATTAATTTAATTTTGATAAATTTAGTGAACTTATTTTGAATTTTCTATATTTTCATATTTTGTAAGAGTTATAAGTTTAACTATTTAGGAAATGGTTTATGTTAAACATTTTATGAGGAGTTAGATATCAATGAATTACTTCACCGTATAAATATTTATCCATATTGGATAACTTTTGCTAACAATTAATTCATGATGATAAAAATATATATATGGAATAAATTATCATTATATTTTTATAAATTATCAACCATTAGTGCTTTAGGTATAAAAAATCACATTTATTTCCTGGAGTGGGATATCAAGTAGAAATTTATCAAGGCACAAAAATATAATGAGATTTTTCTTATGAAATGGAATGAAATCAAGTGTATGTGCTCATGAAAATTATTAAAAATTAGGTGAAGATATTCATATAAAATGTTGTCCTATTATCATAATTTTTTGGATACTAATAAATTTTTTACACCTCTCCATTTTATGATTGTATGGTAAGTAACCTTTCCTTTATCACCCACATTCTTTTATTGAATGATCGTTATCACTATCAACAATTATTTACACCATTATTCCATGTAAAAATATTCACATCCCACATATGTTCTCTTATGTGAAAACCTAGTTATGATTTACATTAGTTAATATTTATGATTCCAAAATTTCCTTTTTAAAGGGAGGTATTATTATTCATTTTTATGATGTGTGTTTCAATGAATTATTGTTCAAATGTTTAAAATTTAATGATTGAGTAGAATTTATTAGGTGAAATTCAATATAATGGTGTAGAATGTAAGAACATGAGATTTTTTGAAATTATTATTTTTTAATAGACTTGATATTTCCCATATTTTTGGTGACATAAAACAATGATATTGAACTTTCTTACATGTATCATTTAGTTTAGCTCACATTACACAAAACATTATGTTTAAACAAAATGTGTCACCCAATTAAGATATTATTCTAGTTACCACCTAGAAGTTGGAATAGTGAGTTTTAATAGTATTTACTAAATTATGAAAATATATTTTAGAAATTTATATATAATTATTTATTTGATGACTGATTGATTTTAAAATGAAATAAAAAATATTTGATAATTTTAGGAATCCTTTTTCTAAAAACACTATTTTCAAAAAAAAAGTGTTCTACCTCAATAAAATAGAAAATTACTTTTGTTGAGTTATTTTAATTAAATTTATATAGTATATATATATATTTAAAAAATATTTAACAATCTTCCTATGTGTTTTCTAGACAAGAGATAAGAATAATTCTATTTTTATGCTTAAAAATGTATTTTCCTAAAAAGTGGTTTCTTCGCCTTGTTTTGGTGCACTTATTTAAAAATATATTTTTCATATTTTATAAATTTAATTTTTTAAAATAAAAAACGTATTTTAAATATGAATATCAAAATTATCTTTGGGTAATTATTTTGGATTTTTTCCAAAAAATATTCATTTTGAAAATAAATAGTGAAAATAATAAATTTTAATAGAAAAATGAATTTTCATTTATTGTAATTATAAATTTAAATTATATTTTTTATTGGTTTTAATGTATAATTAGTTCAAATATTAATATCTTAATCTAATTTATCTAAATATAATAAATTTCATAATGAAATTTGATGCAAACATTTTGTAAAATTTCAAACATTTTCTCTCTAAAAACACGCTTTCTCATCAAGATAGAAGGATTAATTTTAAATTAATGATTTATACTTATATGAATGAAATTTAGAAAAATATATTCAATATTTGGACTCATAAAAATTTATATTATCTAGTAATGTAAACAGAATTTTGGACCAAAATGAATAGTGAATGTAGTAAAAATTATTTACTTCTGTTAAGGTAAAAATGGGTTTATTAGGGAATTAAACTAAAAAGATATGGGTAAAATTTACTAATACAGTTTAAAAAACATTAATATCCATATTTGGGACAAATTATTTACATTATTCAAAATTGATCCATTTTGGACCGTTTTCCATGTTAAAATTTGGGATTACTTATTTCATTTAAAAAATACCAAAGTTGTCCCCTCGCTCACTTATTAAATGTCACCCAATATTCTACCTTATTTACACATTCACACAACTTTGGTTCAGATAATGCTAACCCCATTCACATAAAAACATACCTCTCATCGTCCTATAAGCCATCTTTTGGGCATAAATCCAACATAGAAATGTATTTAGTGAAAAACTAAGGAGAATGCCCAAAGAAGAATTATTGTTTCTCAATGAGTATCTTTATTTTATTTCCATATAAATATTATTCAGTCCTTATTATATCATTATTATATGATAACCTTAGTATATTCCATATACTTATAATTTTATATGTTATGGTAATAACCTATAACTTTCTCCATCTCTATCAAACGGATAATGAAATTATTGTTCATGTGTACGTACGACCTACTATCTCCATAAACGGTGTATTTCATTGCCTATTACTAAAATATTATGGATTAAAATAAATACATATATACATAATATATAATATATTTATATAATTTTTATCATTATAGATATTATGTAACCATAATCAATGTGAGGGGAATACTAATATAACAAATCAAAACATATATGAAAAACAAATAGGTTATTACCAGAAAAGTAACTTTAACATAAAATATATAATAAATGGTTAATAAAAGGGCATAAGTAAATAATATATGGTATAATATATATAAATATGGATCTTTAAAAGATGTACAATAAACTAAATATTTTTTGTATAGAAGGTTTAGATGAGTACGATGGAAGTCAAGACATAAGGTAAGGTATTTCTATCTAACCTTTCTTTTCTGTGAGACACAATCCATATTCCCCAAGTATCTCTTTTACATGGTATATATACTTCCTATGAATGTATTTTATTATTATTATTATAAATATTATTGGTATTTACATATCCATTTGATGACATATCTTTCATAGTTTCTGATATAAAGAATGTTTTATGATGTTTCTGCATACATATATATGATTTTCATTATATGATAGTGGTTAAATTATAATCATGAATGGTGGTTAAATTATAAAAAAATATGGGTGGGACCTATATCTCCCAAATATTAATTGGTTACGTAATTATATATCATTAAATATATAGAACTAGAATGGGGATTGAACTCAGTTCTGCAATATAGGTTTAGAATGGTGAGTGAACCCAGTTCATTAAGACAGGGCTGGAATAGGTAGTTAACCCTGTTCAGTAAGGGAATTTTCATGTTATTATGGTATTGGGAGTAATCCATGACTAATAAGATTGTTTTTGGAGTGATCCCATTCTACTATGAGGAATGGGATGCCACTAGTGATAGTGGGGTGTCTCACCTAAGAGGTGTTTCTGACTATAGAATGCCCTTATAAATTTTTAAAATAATCCTTGACTACAATGAGAATGATTTTCTATGGTTATGTGTATATCAAAATTATATTTCATAAGCCAATTATATACTCTTATGTATTATGTAATTTTATTATATTATTATTCATGTCTTATGAAATACCAATCACTATGCCTTGACTCAAGATTATTATCTTAAATATGTAGGGTATGGTTTCCAAATGGTATTATCATGTTCTCATAAATTTTTACTCATATAATGAATATGTATCTCACTTGTTTACCCTTTATGAGAATATTACCTCACTATTTAATATGTTTCTTTTCCCTATGTTATGAAAAATATTTATGTATTAGTAATGAACAGTAAGATATTTACATGATAAATTATTTTCACCATGTTTGAATATTGTGTATCTAGACTCCAAAGACACTAAACTATTATGGTTCTCAGACGTGTTTTTGTGAATTTTTTTAATATTAATCTAAATTGATTTAATATCCATGTATGATAATCCTATGTCTCTATACCCCCTCTTAACAATTTTCATCAACCATTATGACCTTACAAGATAAATAGAGATTTTGTACACTCAAAGACTATATTAACCAAACCTCCACAACATCTTCACCAATTTATATTCCAGTTAGTATTCCTCTATGTAAACTTTTATCACATTCATGTGTAAACTATCAATATCAAGAATACATTCTGACCATTACCTAAGAAGCCTAGAAGGATAATTTTTTGATCGTCTCCTTAAATTTTCAATTAGAGTTGTTTATTTTCATTTATCTTATATATAATTCCATCCAAAATAGACATATTTTATATCATGAATCATTACATATATTTTTACATAAAATAAAAATACATTAATTAGGAAATGATAGAAATAACCCTTTTATAAAACCACTATATGTTCGAAAGACACCTCTAAAAACCAATCCACCCGGTGCACCTACTAATTCAACATAAACATTCAACCCCAACCCATGTTGGTATTAGTATAATCAAATAAATTAGAGTCATCTTAAATTCCATTATTCTTCGGGTTGGAGTACCGAGTATACACAAAATATTTTGATAAGAGACATCATTATTCATCAAACCTATTTAAACCATGAAATTAGTTTATACCTCCTTATTAATTTCAATTATACCAAAAAATATTAGGGTTGGTTGATTATAAAAAATGATATCACATATTTCATTCCATATAAAATATTTTTTCACTAATACATAAACTATGAGAAGTTTTAAAAACAACACACTAAGGGAACTTGTTTATTAAAATCATAAGGAAGATAATATCATTATCTAGGAAGAATACATAATTAAATAAATATCAAATATATCCCCAATTATTCCTTGTATAATGGAAGTGGAAAAATAGTCACCGTATATTTTCAGAAGTTTTCTTTGAGATAGGGGAAACTGTGACATATTTTAGCCCAAATTTTTAAATTACATCATGAAGGGGAACTCTATTTCACTATAATTTCGATAATTAATGTGAACTACATGGATAAATTTATGGATTATTAAATATATCTATCTATCTAATCAGATTTCTGTTATGATCAAATTTAAATGTAGAAATTTCTATAGAATTTAGAAAATCAATGAAACTCAACTTTAAAATCAATGTATTTGAATCAATATAATCACGATTTTTGGTTATTATTAATGATATAAGTAGTTCAAATTTTATAAATCTCACAAAATTTTTTATTCACATCCCTTATTGAAAATGTTTTTATTCAGTAGAGTATGCACAAGGTCCTTTTTTTGCCTATTTATCCACATATTGTTCTAAAAAATGAGTTTTAGGTCCCTATAGAACATCTATACAATGAATTTTATCATTTTAGGGTAAGAAAATTTATGTTTTTAATAAATGGTTTAGGATTGGTTGAATGAATATTTTTTTTAAATCTTAATAAGAAACATGTCTTTAAGAAATTGTTGAGCTTTATCACTTGATGTGATTAGATTTCATGTGAACTTATAAAGAAAGTATTCATTAAATTTATGAAGATAACTTATTCTTAGGTCATAAATATAAATGGTATTGGTTTATTTGTTCCATGAAACAAATATAAAATTTATTTCATAAGTACACCTAGTCTATATAAAGTTATTTATAATATTGTGAAGTCTTCCAATGAGGATACTTGGATATTTACAATAGATACTTTAAAAAACATCAATATTATCACTGAGTTGACTAAGAAGATCATCCTCTATTGGGACATTTTTATTAAATTTCCATAAAGCCATTTGATATATGATTTCCTAATAAATATTCTCATTGTATTCGATTTTAATTATCTCTCAAAACAATGGGATGCCTAAATTATAAAATTCCATAGAACCAATCTTAAAATAATATTCCCAAGTGATTTTATTTTGTTTATAAAACAAAATCCCTTCTATAAAAATATGAATGATTTATTCTCATTTAATGACTGAACAACGACTTCTTCAAAATGTTTACAGACATCATTAATGGTTCTCATGGTCCTTTAAGATGATTTCATAAAGAAAAATTTATTATAAATATAAAAAACATCTGAAGATAAAATAAATTTCCTTACATCATTAATATCATTAAAAGATATAATTTTTTAATGATCAATTAGGAATTTACTCAGTTGATCCTCAAAAATTTCAAAGAGGAAACCTAAAAAATGGTCTCCTCATATGAAACCTCAATAAAAAATAAAATACACTCTTGAAGACCCATGTATAAGAATATAGGGCTTATCACACTTGAAGATAACACAAATTATTTTGATAAAAGAATTGGATAAGTCATTTCATAAGAGGGAATCCAAAATGAAGCTATATTTTAACATATCAAAATATGTAGATATTTCAATATTATAAGAAATTTTTCTATTAGTGGCCATTTTCTCTAAGACTTTGAAACTAATTGAATCTATTGAAAGAATGTTTTGAATGCTACTTGTAGGGTACAATCCAAATAGATATGGGGTTATAAATTCATCAATGATATTAATAATGCTCATTTCCATAAAATTTCAAAAGGTCATTGGGTTAAGGCTCCCAATGAAAATTGAGAAAAACTCCCTTATATCAATTTCAGAGAAATTTTTTGGGATTTGAGAAATATATTGTGATTTAACACCATATAGAATTGAAATATAAAGAAATAATTCTATTGAAAAAACTAAAATTTTAAAATAAATAATACCCCAAAAACATGAAGAACCTATTACTAAAACCACTGATACCAGTAGTGATGTCCATGTTCTACGAAAATAGTGTTGATTTAATATCATAATCTAAAAAAGTCATATATAGTGTTTGATTATGATGGTATTCAACACAAAATGGAATATGTTCAATAAATTGTTGGTTTCTCTAATTTCACTTATCATTTTATAAGTTTTTAAATTAATTATTAATAGCATATATGATGTTTTTTCAGATGTATAAAAAAAATCATTAATTAAACTAGATTTAATTACTCCCTTTTCCTTTTTATCCTTGTGTAGATATAGAAAGAACATAGAATTCCTATCAGAATATTGTACCCACCTAAGATAATATTGATTCTAATTAAATATCTCTTTGTGTAAAAAAGGATATTGATCCTGGTTTGAAATTATATCACTTTTTATGAGGGAAAATCATATGAATTATTAATTATTTTGAAACTAGAATGTTATTTTTCAGATCTCATGATTTAATCATGTAGTTTGGAGAAATATTCCTTAATCAATTATCTTAATAGAGATTTAATATTCTCAAGATTACATTCTATGAAATAAATAGGGTTTCCATGATTGTTATTAATACACCTATTAGTGACAGTTTCATGATATCTAGGAATTACGATCCATGCATTTTTTAAATTTAAATATTTAATGATATTATGGTAGATATAACTCTCAAAAAGTAAAAATAAGATGATTTTAAACAAAATTAAATGTATGAAGAGTGAATCCGGAGCACTCAATAAATAGACTGGTAACATAATTATTATATAGGCACTTATCTAGTTTACTTTATTACTTTTTATTTATTTTTCACATTCCCTAGGTGATGTTATCACCATAAATTAAAACATAAAAATATATTTAAAATATTATTAGATAAGATAAATCCATCAAAATAAATCCCGGTGAAATTAGATCCATTATTAAGTTCAATCATTAAGATAGTATTGAAATCACTAATGAGGATCAAATTTTGATTCAAATGGTTTAAAATTATATAAAATTCCTTTATAACTACATTATCTTTATATATTAGGTACTATCGTATATAAATTAGAAATTAAGAACAATTACATTCAAATGAACTGATATTGAAACATGTTGAACACTAGGAGAGAAATAAAGAACATGTACACTTTTATGCATATTCTCCCAAAGATTCCCCATTATATTGTCATATAGGTTTTGAGATATATATTAATATCCAACCGAATACCAATTGATAGGATTAAAATTTTATGACAACATCAACAGTTCATCAATTACTAACAAAAATTGATTACTAGAATTAATTAAATTTCTAATGGTTGAGGTAGTTGAATAATTTTAAATCTTCTAATAGTTTCAAAATATTATCTTCATTTTTTCTTTGGAAAATTCCCTTGTAATGGTCCTATATTTAGGCAAAATTACAATATTCTTTAATTAATCTTTTTTTCACCATCAGATTATACATATACTCATCTTCATATTGAATTACCTATGGTTGATAATACATCAATATTATTGGAAATGATAATGGTGTCATTGATAAAGAGATTTTTTGTATCATCATCATTTATCAATAATATAATAATGGATATTAAATCCCATATTAGATTAATTAATGCTTTGAAGATGGTTGTTCAAAGGCTTCCCCCTATCACTATATAATCATAGAATTCATTGAATGTCTACTTTAGAGTTAATTAAATATTCTATTTCACATATTAGTTTCCATGTTCAAGGATCAATGGATGTTCAAATGGTACTTTTCCATCGTGCTTCAATTCCATTCTTCCCTAGCTTGTTTTAAGATTTGGCCAGATTTCATATCAATGATTTCTATAAGAGAGTAAGAAGGGTTATTTTGATCCTCCACTAAATGAGTATTAACTCTCAGACTAGATGGATCTATACAATTATTCATGATAATATCTGTTTGAATACTTTCTAATTAGTATGATATAAAATCAATTTGAGTACTCTTTGATTTTATATTATCAAAGTTCCTATTTTTCGTATAGTTTAGTTATTAATGTCCACTGATCATTTAGAAAGAGGATATTGTCTTGGTTCTTACACAATCCACCACTTCATGTCTAATTAATTAACTACGATATAAGATCTTTGGAAGCCTATTATTTTCAACACTGTGATTTATATTATCATCATTGGTGGAAAAAACACATTAATTGATACAGTTTAATAAGAATACATGAAAAGCACCAAACTATGCAGCCTCAATATCTTTGTCTTTTAAAATTAGAATACCGATGACAGAGGCATGGCCTTTTAGAACACATGGATTTTAGATAATCTAGATTAAGATAAAAATATTCACTTAAACGTGATAAAAATAGTTTTTAAGTCAATTGGATTGATATAGGAGCCTCATTCCTACATGTTAAAAGAACCTTGTTAAAGGGAAAACAATTGAAATCCTTAGGCCCTTCTTTTCATAGAATTAGATGGCGAGATAATAAGAAATAATCATCTACAAAGGGATATGATCTTATGGTTAAAGAATATACATATAAAAGATATTTATTTGAATATATCCTCAATGTCACATGATTTATTACATGTGATAAAGAAACCCTTTCAATAATTGACTACATACAAATGAATAATATTTTAGAAGTGACATCCAAATCAGCTAAAACATGGGAAATATTTCCATTTATAATGATTCATTGATAAAAGTAGTCAAATTTTGTAGAATAGGATCTTTAATTATGAGGGATTATTATCTTCTCAAATAATTATTCATCTTGGGGTTAATTTCCATGATTAAACTTCACAAATAACTCCATCAAAAATAGTTCATTAGATTGCTTCAAATTGAAATTTTTATTAGGGTTCATGGGTTGATTGCCGGCTGCAATAGAAGAATTTCATTTCCCAATTCCCACAAACACTATCCATATAGTATTAATCTTTGTAGTAATAGTACAGAAACAAAAATTACAACAATAATAAAGACTTCAATCCATTAAATTATGGTTCTTAGTTATAGAAACCTCTTCATTATTTTGGGGCCTTATAGCTAAAATAATACATGCCACTTGGCAAAGAGAAAGGGGTCCTTTGGGCCACCAAAACTATAAGAGGAATTTAGGAAATAAAAGTCAAGTCCTTTTGGATTATCACTATGGGACCATCAAGATACATACAATTTTAATGTTTTTTCTATGGAGTGAGTCAAATTGTGTAGTGCGTTTGACATGTCCTTGTTAGTTCACGACAATTTGAGTTTTTTTCATGTAACCACTATGACCATAATAAAATATTATTAATAATAATTATTATAACATTTATTATTATTATTATTAATTTTATTAAGGATGGAGTGATTATAAATAATAAAAATACACAATTTTTTTTGAAAATTACTTGAAGAGCCTTGTGGGGGAGAACATAGAACCCTCATGAAAATACTGTCATGGTCCAGCATAGGCGACAAAATACAATGAAAATAATGCACAAACATTGGTTTTGGCTTAAAAATGAGTTCTCCCTAACTACCAAAGGGGATAAATTAGTAGGCTTAACCAAATTAATTTTTCTAGTAATAATAACAATAATAATAATAATTTATATTACTTATTGAGGGTGTAATACCACCAAATGAGTCTCACACACAAAACTGAATTATGGAAAAAATAACCCTAATATCTCTCTAAGGGTTGAGTTACTCATGATCATATCACTATATATATATATATATGGTTTTCTTAGGTTTTTCAGGGAAAAAGATTAGAAATAATATGGGTTTTTTTGAAATTAATCCCTAATGGCGTTGAATCCCCTAACATTGTTGGCCTCTATAGAACTAGCCCAAATACTTTAGGCAATTCGATGCCTTTGGCCATAGGTAATTTCCAAAGGCAATGGATCCCCCAAAACCATTGGAATGTACATAAAAATATACTTTTTAGTTATACATATTTTATTTTAATTTATATTATGTTTTTCTTTGTTAATTTACATATAATAAAAAATTACAGAATTTGAAGGCTATTAAATTTTTAGTATTATATCAATTGAAGTAATCTAGAATTATGAAAAAAACATCACCCAAGGATCGCTTTTAGAAAGGGGTTTCCCTGTAAATCCATATGGATATCCAATGGGGGATTAATTTCCCCCTTCCCTATATATAATTAATATTATATTATTATTACTAATTAGTAGTGAATTAAAAATAAATATTAATTATTAGTTAATTAATGATAATTAATAAAAAAATACTTATATTTACTATTAAATATTAATAACTATTAATTATAAATTAAATTGTAATTAAATATCGTTAAATAATAATTAATAATACTAATTACTAATAAATATTAAAAACTAATTATGAATATTTATAAATTAATAATTATTCCTTAAAAGTTAATATGTATTATTTAATTTTTCATTAAATAATAGTTAATTACTTATTAATAATATTGATAATTACTAAAAAATAATACTATTTAATAATTAACATTTAATAATTACTATAAAGTAATAATAATTATTAATTCATCACTATATAAAAATAATAACTAAATATTATTTACTAAAAAACATTAACTACTAGTTAATGATATTAATAAAAAACTAATTAATTAATAATAAATTACTAATTAGTTATAAATAATTTAGAGGTTTTAATTGATTATTAATTAAATAATATTTAATTAATAATAAATATTATTAATAATATTTAAATAATTTCTAACAATTAATAATTAATTTTATGTATTAGTAATTATTAGTTAATAATTTATTAAAAATATAGGGTTGTAGCCCTTTTATTGAACATTAAAACACAAAAATGTCGAGATGGGTGAAAATAAAGAAAACTGTCCTCATCAATGTAGCATTCAGATACAAAAATTTCCCTTATCATAGTTCAAAATATTTATTCTTTATCATGTATAGAATTCAAATCAATTCATCCCTTCCCCCGACCTCAAACTCTTGGGTGACAACCCATCGTCCATGTCTTCGCTTGTTTCAAGAGGCTTTCAATGCCACTAGATTTCCGAGTCAAAACTCATAGCATCTGATTTAACCACTGTCCACATAGAAGGGACTTTAATTGATGAATCATTGGTGCCTTTAATTGTGGGGTATTGATCCATAATTCCATGAACACTACCTTCTTGCACATCATTACCCATTTTCATGTGCTCTGGGGGTCTGGACTACATCTTATGGGATTCAAATTGAACCAATTCTTCCTAATATTTAGTTTTTACATTTTATGTGTTTGTTGATAACATTGATACTTCTTTTGACCTATAAAAAATTAGAGTAATACTAAAAATTTTAGGATGGTTTCTTTTGTGAATTCATATTAATGTGATCATCTCCCACCTATTATGGTTTAATACACAACATTATATACAGATATGATACACCTTCATCTTGTGCTTGTTCAATGAATGTAGCAATAGTACAATCACATTGTATCTTCTAACTTCAGGCCTAGAGGGATTCAACCCAACTTCATTTTTAATCCATTTCAATTAAATAGTCATATATGTGTGGGAATCCAGGTCACCTTTTTAAGGAACCATATTTATTGGTTCCATGTCATTCTGATACTCAGTTTCATTTACCTCCAGACTATGGGTACCTTTTCATTCAATAATTATATGACTAAATGAAGCACTATGTTTATCCTTATGTTTCCTCTACCTCAACCATGTATCAATAGTGTGGAAACTCAAACCACATTATCCACATATCACCTCTCCGTATAGATATTCAATAATGTGACCTATTATAATTAATCCCTTTCAAATATCATAAATCCATTCATATGAAAAAATTTACTATAAATTAATTTCAACAAATTTTAATATGATATTTTGAATAAGATCATAATTAAATAAATCTCCAAAAAATACATGAAATTTTCCATAACCATTCCCTACTTTTCTCTCTATCCATACAAATTAGTACATTGGCTATAGAAAAATTCCAAAAATGATTTTATGTTTCTATAAAAAAACTCAATCCCTTAATTCTTATCCATATATGATTGAATAAATTCATTTTATATAAAATGAAAAAGTACGGTTCCCAATATTTAATTCTATCAAAAAAATGTTTTAGAATAACAAAACTAAATCACCAAACTTTAGATTTAAGAGATATCATTGGGAATATAATGTGAAAATATTCCTTCTCTAAAGAAGTTATACTGGAACCATCGAAGACCCATAGATCAAGTAGGTGATTCCTAGTTTTAGGGTAGGTATATCTATCACCTCTATAATTTAAATAGAAATAATCTATAATCATGTGATTTTATTACATGATCTTATAAGAGCGGATTCCCTTGATTACTTCCACAAAAGTAGTGTCTATCATCCTTATGATCTTCTAAGACTTCAAAATGGACTCATCCAGGAGACAATAAAAAACCCTAAATGTTATATTATTCACCATTAAACATTGAATCATAGGAAGATGAGAATAATTTTCTCTAATATGAGTGTTATAGGAATCCAGACCAGCTAACACTTGAGCATTTGAATCCTCGATTCCACACTTGGTATGAACATGCAATCTATTTGGATATGTTTCCTAAAGAGAATTTTCATCATAATGGGATTTATGATGATGCTTTGATGAATTATCAACATGATTGTTGCTTAGAAAACATGAATTATCCATGAGAACAATAGAAAATATTGAAATTAAGAATCAACTATTTAATCATCGAATAATCATCTAAAAACCTGATAACTAAATAATTATTTTGAAATATTTATTATTAATAGTGTCATATTTATAATTAATATTAATTAATTTATAATTAATTAAGTATATAATTAATAATTAGTAATATTAATAATTAATTAAATATTATTTAATATTTAATTAATTTATATTTATTAAATATTAATAATTAATTACAAATAAATTATTTATTTATTTCATTAAGTGAAAATTAATTGGACCTATAAAAAAAATTATTTTAGAGATATTCTGTTCATAGTATGCTCTAATAAGGGTTATAATTCATATAATTGTTGCCAGAAACAATCCATTAAATGTTCAACTGACTATCATGGTATGGGAAAACACACCAGGTAAGATGATAATCATAAAGGCTCAATTCCTAGTGTTACTCCTTACTTGTAGTGAGGGAATAATTATTACTACACCAAATTACATCCAAGAACCTCTCATGGGATATTCAAAGATCATGTTCAAGCTATTCTACCTTAAGGTAGAATCATCAGTCCTCATCTCTAGTAACATTCCAATAGAGATGATTCTTCTTGGGATATTGTTTTTAGAAGTGGACCTCAATTAAAAGTGGTACTCACCAAGGGAATTTAGATTGAGGGTCATTACAAACATTATGTGGATAGTCAAACAGACTGTGACCTGAATATAAAAGTTTATTTAGATCATTAGTTAATATAGGAGAAACTAATTATCAATTTTTATTACCGAAATGGAATGAAAACATGTTTGCATATCCTTTTTTTATCATTATGTAAAAAGGGTTTTATCAATGAAAGATAAGTATAGATGATGTAAGAAACATTTAAATCTAGTAAATTTTATTAGTTTTTTTAGTGCTCATAAAGGGTGCCTTTATTAGAATAAGATTTATTTGAACATTTTTATTCCTAATTAATCACCCCTTTATCAGTGATCAAGTTATTTTTAGGTATTACAACCAACCCATGTGTAAGAACTCAGATCTTCTTTTTAGGTATTTTTTTCTTTTTTCTGTAGTTTTTTAGAAAATAGGAGTTTCTAGAAATTTTTGAAGTACACGACATGTACTTCATGAGTACATGACATGTAATCAGTTACCGTGGGTAGCCAGGTGCTGGCAGTGTAGCGTCCTTGCACACAGCCATGTGGGGTGACCTGGAGGCCACTTAATGCGGAGTACGGAAATGGAAAGTACATGCCGTGTACTCCAAAAGTACATTCCATGAATTTTGGTTTTTTCATTAAATGAATTGGGGTCACGTCTGACAGACAAAACACTCATCTTCTAGGTTTCCTTCGTCCGAGAGAGTCCGTACGGCTGTAGATCTTCGACAAAACCCCGAGCCTCCATCCTTCCTCTGAATCGAACGCCATTGGTTGCATAGGAATCACATCGGTGAGTTCTCTCTTCTGCTTGAGCCTCGTTTCATGATTCCTCCTCTTTCGTGAGTTGTCTTGGATTGAGTGTTTTATACATTTTCATAGATCTATGGATTTCTAAGGTGATTCAAGCCTCTTGGTTAAAGAATTTTGATCTCCCAACCCCGAGGTAGGTTGTTTGTGCCTTTCTGTAGACAATCTTTTAGTTTTATATGCAAAATTTCCCAATACCCATGAATGGGGTATTGTACGTTTAGCATTTTAGCTCTATTGTTTCTCTGCTACGCTGGTATGCCTGAGTAAATGTTTCTTATCTATGAATAGTGTGAATTATTTTGCTTTGGATGTATTTACCATTCATTTTTTTCCTATTTGGACCTTTGGGTCATGTTTTCCTATTAGGCTACTATTTACTTTCCCATGCCTAGTATTGTAGGATGGTGTGACTGTTGTTCTATTATGATGTTGTGCTGTAGAATGCTAGCCAAGTAGTACTTGAGGTTTACCTTGGCCGTTACGCACTGTTACACTTGCTTGACTTACACAGGGCCATGAGAATCTAGTGTATAGCCCATAGGTAAAATAGACGTTGAGGGCTTCTCCAGAGTGTCTTTATAATTTACGATGCGAGACCACATGGGGAATTTTCATTGAGTGCTTCCTCAAAGTGTCTATAGTTCCTTGATGTGGGACACAGAGGGAATGTGACGTAAGTGCTTCCCTAAAGCGCCTTTAGTTATGATACACGTCTATAGGGCGAATTGACGATGAGTGCTTACTCAGTGAGTCTATGCTTAAGTTGAACCAGAGGGGTTAGAATGAGTGAACCGCCCATAGGGATGCTTGTAATTTTTATGTAGGACCAGAGGGGATATGTTGTGAGTACTTCCCAGGGGGTTAACTTGTGTTTAGCTGCATGCTTGTACTTGTTAAGTAGGACCAGAGGGATAGGCTGTGAGTACTTCCCAGATGGTTAACTTGTGTTTAGCTTCTTGCTTGTACTTTTTTGGTATGACTAGAGGTGTTAGACTGAGAGTGCTTCCCAAATAATTACATGTTTGTTTATCTTTTTGTTTGTTATTACTTGATGCTGATTTTTGGATTGTTTACTGTTCAGTACCTTCCATTTTACTTCTTTCTGTACTTTTTCCTACCAAATAATCATTGACTGTTAGGCACAGATCTCGTGGTGGCTGCCTACTAGGATTAGTCTCACACCCTATTTGGGCGATGCTTTTAGGCCCAAAAAAATTATATTGTTTCAGGTATAGACAAGGGAAAACACCCTTCTACTTCAGGTACTTGAGATACTGTGGAGCTGGAGAGAACGGGACCAAGCTGAGGCTTGCGATGTAGTGGAGTTGATTACTATTTTTATTTTATACATGGTTTAGCACTGTATTTCAGCCTTGTGTTTTGTTTCGCTGCTTTCCTAGACATATGTATCATGCATCATTATATATATGCGGTCCAGTTTATTCTATCAGTTTTCCACTATTATTTTTGTGATGATATTATTATTGCTTCCACTCTTTTATGTATTTTATTACTTCCTTTGTGTACTCTGCCAATGAGGGCATAGTTTCCCCACAATCAAATCCAAGGGCCTCGCTGCAAGTCAGAATCCTCTGGCATTCGGTGAAATGCACATGAGGTCATGTGACCAATTGGGTACGGGGAAACTCTAGGTGGCTTCTGAAACTGAGACGTTACAAAGTGTTATGGGAGGAATTCTTTTCTCTCAGCTTACTTTTTGGATCCTTTATCCAGGTATAGGAAGAAATAAGTACTTGGTAATAAGTTGTACCCAGGAGTAGCTAACCTATGTACAGGGAAAATCCAATCTACCTCGTTTATTGAAATTTTTTCTGGTTTGCGATTTACAGTTGATCTGATCTTCACCATTGGGTGACTCACATGTTTTGTGTTATTACTGTTGAAGTTATTGAGGTTTAATTTCTATCACAACCCAAAGAGATGAGGGTATGCCATCTCATGCATCATATAGGCACTTGCTAGAAATCACATGTCATGCATTCTTTCCATGTCATTCAGGGTGCATTAGCAATTGTAAGTTTTTGTGATAGATGATGTGTAAAATATGCTTGTTGTTATTCTATATTCCTTGATAAAAACACCTTATATTTTATAGGATATTGTTTGTGTATGTTTTTGTTTTAATTAATGCCAAAATTTGGTTCTTGAGGTGTTATGGTCCCTCATGGACCGGAATTTGGTGGATCGTTGCTTTGTTTTCCTTGTTATGACATGTATAAGATGCCAAGATTTGATTTGTGGGGAGTATGGGCCCTCACGGATTGTAATTTGGAACGTTTGGTGTTCGTTTCAGTGTTTTATGGGTTCCAGAGTAGTTTCTAAGGATTGATGTTCGGAAAAACCCAGAATACAAGCAGTGTAGTTTTGACTACACAGCATGTGTTCTTCTATTCAGGAAGAAACTGTTTTTCTTAAGTACATGTCGTGTACTTTATGTACATGCCGTGTAGTCTTCTAACCGTGTCGTATGCCATGTGGGAAAAGACACAGAATGGGGAATGTATGGTGGGAACATGCCATATACTAGTTGAACACACCGTGTAGTTTGACCTAGGTACCCGGTCGTGTCTTGAACAACATGGGTCAGTGTTAGCCCTTCTCGTACATGTCATGTTCTCCTGGAATACGCCGTGTAGTGTCAGCCGTGTAGTCGAACATGTAACCAACAACACAGGTGGGTGTATCCATTCACTTGCACATCGTTTCCACCTTGAACACGTAGTGTAGTTTGAGCCATGTGACAAGATGTTTCACTAACAACACAAGCTAGGTGAAGCTTGAATAGTACACATCATGTCTATTGTGAACACGTTGTGTAGTCTTGACTTAGGAGAGCCGTGTGGCTTAACCGTGTAGAAGGAATTGGGTAGGGGAAGAGGATTCAAGTACACGCCGTGTGATAGGAGAACACGTCGTGTGTTATGGTGTTACACGACTAGTTTAGGTAGGGGTACACGCCCATGTAAATGAATTAAGGGAACACGTCATGTAGGAAATGTACACCCCATGTAGTAATGATTTTTAAAACTTGAAGGATTTATTTATCCTTTTCCCTACTTACACTCCTTGTATTCCATCCTTGATGACCTTGATCTAAGGTGTGTGCTTGACCTTGTAGAGTCATGACACAGAGACATCCTACCGTTGTGCGCCAGTTTCCAGATGGCGATCAGAAACTAGATATGGTTGATCAGGGACAACCTATAGATCCTCCAGTTGTGATAGCCTTGGCACCAGCCATTTTACCTGACATGGGTGTGGTTGCATAGTTCAGGGAGGGCTTTCTGAGGATGATGCAGACCTTTCAGGGAGTGTCTCCTCCTGCCCCGTCGATGGCTGGTTTGACACAGGTCTTACAGCAACAACTTCCTCCCACATTCTTAGGAGATGGAGGACCCTAGGCTATAGATTCATGTATAGAATTAATGCTTACAACATTTGATCATCTAGAGATGACTTCAGAGAGGAGGGTATATCTCGATACCTATATGGTTCAGGACTCCACCAAGTGGTGGTGGGATGTGATCTCTTAGGCAGGATGCTAGCAGGTTATGGTGTGGGATGAGTTTTATTGCATCTTCTATGACTACTTCTATCTAGATACCTTGAGGGATGCTAGAGCCCAAGAGTTTATGAGTCTGGAGTAGGGTACTCTTTATGTTATGGAGTATTCCTCCTACTTTACTGAGTTTTAGCACTTCACACATATTACAGGAGTTGATCAGTTATTAATGGCAAGGAAGTTCAAGGATGGTCTAAGTTATGACATATGATCATGGGTGAACATCTTCTGGTTGACTTCTATCACTTCTATCATCAACCAGGTGCTGATCACGAAGCACAATATGAGGGATTTTGGAGTTGTGAGCTAGGGAGGCTCGGCAACTGGAGTTAGCATTCCTCCTACTGACAGTAAGAAGCGCCACAAGGAGTCTTCACACAATGATCCGAAGCGGCGAGACATTTCTTCTGGTAGTCAGGTGGTGTGCTACCAATGTGGGAAGAGTTGGAATACCAGGCCACACTACCCGAGAGACCCTGTGGAGTGTTGATCATGCGGAATGTTTGGTCACCTTCATTGCTTCTGTCAGACCTTTTCCCTAGAAGATGGTGATAGGGGTTCTTCTATTACTCCTCTTTTAGGGGAAGCACCACTAATTTCTCACCAGTCGGGAAACTGGAGCTCTTATGGTCGTTTAGGTAGAAGAGGAGGTCGTGGCCTTGGTGGTCAGTTTCCGGTCTTTTATCGACAACAGAGTGGATCAGCTCAGAGTGGTGAGGAAGGGTCATAGGGTCATTGTGCAGGCCAAACTTTTTCAATGGAGTAGACCCAGTGGGAGTAGGATCCCATACCCTCTACAGTTAGAGGTACGATCTTAGTTGCCTTAGTTTTAGATTTTTCTCTTTTCGATACAGGGGTTTCCCATAACTTTATATCTATTGCGGCTGTGGAGAGCCTTGGGATTTGCATCATTTCTTTTTCTGACATCTTGACACTAGAATCTCTGTTGTGGAATAGAATGGCTACTGCAAGTCAGTGTAAGGAGTACCCTCTAAAGGTTAGTGTGTGTCACTTTTTATGGGACCTCTATGTACTAGAGATGACAGGCTATGATTTCATTCTCAGAATGGACTGGCTAGTTCCCTTCTAGGCAGTCATCAACTGTTATTATCGTAGGGTGATTTTCACATCACCAGATGGATAATCATTTCTTTATAAGGGATATTGGGATGTCCAGGAGAGTAGAGTGGGTCTAAAGCATCATGGGTTAGGAGAAGTTATAGCCCAGATTTCTAGTCTATATCGGGATGACCATGGGACTTCATAGTTAGACTTTCCTCCAATGGTGGATCATTTCAGAGATGTCTTTCCAGTTGACTTTTCAGGTTCTCCTCCAGAGCATGATCTAGACTTTTCTATTGATATTTTACTAGGAGAAGCACTAGTTTCCATTACTCTTTATAGGGTGGCTATACCAGAGTTTCAAGAGCTCAAGAAGTAATTGTAGGAGTTACAGGTAAAGGGTTTCATCCGACCCAGTACATCTCCTTGGGGTTCGCCGATCCTATTTGTGAAAAAGGCAGATGGTACCCATAGGCTTTGTGTTGACTATCATAAGTTGAACTAGTTGATGGTCAAGAACTAATATCCCTTGACTAGGATTAATGATCTCTTTGATTTGATTCGGGGAGCCCGGGTGTCATCGATGATTTACTTGAGGTCTGATTATCATCAGTTACACGTAAGACCATCTGATATACATCTTACAGCCTTCCAGATCAGGTATGGTCTATACAAATATATGGTTATTCCGTTCAGCCTCATGAACGCACATTCCATTTTCATGGCACTGATGAACCAAGTGTTTTATCCATACTTGTATTCTTTCGTAGTGGTTTTTGTGGAAGATATCTTAGTGTACTCTCACACTCGACACGACCATGCTATCCATCATGAGATCATTTTGAGTACAATGAGAGAGAATCAGTTATATGTTAAGCACTCAAAGTTCCACTTTTGGATGGATCAGATCCACTTCTTGGGTCATGTTATCTCAGAGACAGAAGTATCAGTAGACCCAGAGAAAGTGAGAGCAGCAGTTTCCTGGGAGCAGCCAAAGAACTTCATTGAGGTACGGATTTTTCTAGGGCTGGATGGATACTATATACTCTTCATAAAAGACTTCTCATGCTTATAAACACAACTTCTAGTTCTGACTAAGAAGGTTGCAATGTTCTCATGGTCAGATTCTTGTGAGTCAGCCTTCCAAGAGACGAAAGGGAGGTTGACTTCAGCACCGATAATAGTTTTGCCAAAGTGGGACAAGATCTATACTATTTTATGTGATGATTCAGGTATCGGGCGAGGAGTTGTGATTATGCAGGGATATAGAGTAATTTCTTATGGGTCTCGGTAGGTGAGGCCACATGAGAGGAACTACTTGACGCACGATCTGGAGTTGGCAGCTGTTATTCAGGGCCTACATTTTTTGAGACATTATCTTATGGGAGATCATTTTGTTGTTTTCACTTACAACATGAGTCTCAAGTTCATCTTCACTCAACGTGATCTGAATTTGATATTGTGAAGGTGGGTTGAGTACCTATAGTCCTTTGAATTTGAGCTTACCTATACGCCCTAGAAAGGAAATGTAGTGGCTGATCCATTGAGGAGGAGGACTCAGATACAGGAAGTTCAGAAGGCCAGCAATGAGTGACAACTAATGCCTCAGTTATCTGAGATTTATTTGGATGTGCATGACAGACAGGGGAAGAATTTTCTATCTTCTGCAGCTATTACTTCAACTCTTCTTGATCGAGTTCGAATGAGGCAGCTATCTGATTCTGAAGGCCTAGTCCTAAGGGAGAGTGTTTCAGGAGAGGACCCTATTTCTGAATGGACCATAGGTGAGGATGAGATCTTGTGTTTCCATGGGTGCATAAGGGTTCCAGAAGAGATACACAAGGAATTGATATGGGACTTTCATTCCACAATTTGGAAAGTTCATCCTGGCATCAACAAGATGTATCGTGATCTACGCAATCAGTATTGGTGGCCAGGTATGAAGAGGAACATTGCTAGTTTAATCATGAGGTGTTCCACTTGTTAGCAGGTGAAGGTGGAACATCAGTGATTAGTAAGACTTTTATAGCAGTTACCCACACCCGAGTGAATGTATAATGATGTCGTGATGGATTTTGTGACAGGTTTTCCGAGGTCACCTCGTGGGAATGACGCAGTTTGGGTTGTCATTGACAAAATCATGAAGTTCACTCACTTTTTTCTGATCAAGGATAACTTCAGTGTTGATGAGCTGGGACGGTTGTACATTCAAGATATTTTACGTCAGCATAGAGTTCCACACTCCATTTTTTCATAAAGGGAGGCATGTTTTACTTCTCGGGTCCGGTAGGGGCATCAAAAGACATTGGGTACACAAGTACTTTTGAGTACAACTTACCATCCCCAGACTGATGGACAGTCCAAGCATATGATTCAGGTGCTTTAGGACATGCACCGAGCATGCATCCTGGATTTTGGAGGTTCTTGGGAGAAGTACATACCTCTTTAGGAGTTTTCATAGCATAATAGTTTTCAAGAAACTATTCAGATTGAACCTTATGAGGCTTTGTAGGGTAGGCAATGCCAATAACCATTATGTTGTTTGGAGGTAGGAGAGGAAACTTCGTTGGGACCTCATCCTATTCAGGAGACCACAAAGCATATAGAGATGATTCGCAAAAGGATGAATACTACACAGTATCATCAGAAGTCTTATGCTAATTAGCAGAGACGACCTCTGGAGTTTGAGGTTGGGGATTAGGTCTTCCTACATGTCACACCAAGGTTGGGATAGAAGAGGATTAGGATAATGGGTAAGCTTTCACAAAGGTACTTTCAACCGTTTGAGGTGTTAGAGAGAGTTGGACCGGTGGCCTATCAGTTGCAGTTACCTCATAGGTACTGGGCTATGCACGACATTTTCCACATTTCTCAGCTTCAAAGTTAATTTTCAGACCCGTCTCTTGTTTTCCAACAAGAGGAGGTTGATTTGGAATAGGATGCATCATTCGAGGAGCATCATATCAGGATTGTCGATCACAGTACAAAGGTTCTTTGTGGCTGGTCTTTTCCTATTATGCGAGTGTTATGGCAGCATGGGTGTGTACAGGACGAGACATGGGAGAGGGAGGCTGATGTATAAGCCCAGTGGCCGGAGTTGTTTGGGGTTTCTTCTTCTACGTCATGCTAGGGAAATTCAGGGATGAATTTATTTAAGGGGGGAAGTTTGAAAGAACCCAGATCTTCTTTTCAGGTATGTTTTTATTTTTTATGGTGTTTTTGAGAAAAGGGAAATTCCGGGAAATTTTTGAAGTACATGTCATGTATTTTATGAGTATATGTCGTTTACTTGGTTATCGAGGGTAGTCGTATGCTGGCCATGTAGCGGCCTTGAACATGTCCATGTGGGGTGACCTGGAGCCCACTTAATGCAAAGTACAGAAACCAAAAGTATAGGCAATGTACTCCAAAAGTACATGCCATGTATTTTGTTTTTTTAATTAAACGCATCGGGGTCGCGTCTGACGGACGAAACACTCATCATATAGGTATCACTCGTCTGAGAGAGTCTGTATGACCACAGTTCTTTGAAGAACCCTTGAGCCTTCGTCTGTCTTCCGAATCGAACATGTTGCTTGCATTGGAATCACATCGGTGAGTTCTCTCTTCTTCTTGACCCTCGTTTCATGATTCCTCCACTTTCGTGAGTTATCGTGGGTTGAACATTTTATAAGTTTTCATAGACCTACAACATTCTAGGGTGATTAAATCCTCATGGTTTATGAATTTTTATCTTCCAATCCCAATATAGGTGGGTTTTCCCTTTTCGTAGATAGTCTTTTTTTTATGTAAAAAATTTCCCAATACCCATGAACGTGGTATTGAGCATTTACAGTTTTAGCCCTATTGTTTCTCTGTTATGCTGGTATGCCTAAATAGATGTTTATTGTTTGTGAATAGGGTGAATTTTTGTGTTTTGGATGTATTACCCATGCATGTTTTGCATTTTTTGACCTTTGGGTCGTGTTTGCCTGTTAGGCTGCTGTTTACTTTCCCATGCCTAGTATTGTAGGATGGTGTGACTATTGTTCTGTTATGATGTTGTGTTGTAGAATTATAGCCAAGTAGTTCTTGATGTTTACCTTGGTCGTTACGTGCAACTACACTTTCTTGGCTTACACGGGGCCATGAGAACCTAGTGTATAGACCATAGGGAGAATGGATAGTGAGGCCTTCTCAAGATTATATTTGTAGATTATGATGTGAGACCATAGGGGGAATTGACGTTGAGTGCTTCCTCAAAGTGTCTGTAGTTCCTCAACATGGGCCACAAATGGAATGTGATGTAATGCTTTCCTAGAGCACCTTTAGTTATGATACGAGACTATAGGGGGAATTGACGATGAGTGATTCCTTATAGATTCTATGCTTTAGCTGAACCATAGGTGTTAGACTGAGTGTACTGCCTAGAGGGTTGCTTGTACTTGTTAGGTAGGACCAGAGGGGATAGGCTATGAGTACTTTCCAGAGGGTTTCCTTGTGTTTAGCTGCTTTCTTGTACTTGTTAGGTAGGACCAGAGGGGATTGGTTGTGAGTATGTCCTATAGGGTTACATTGTGTTTAGCTAATGCTTGTACTTGTTAGGTATGACCAGAGGGGTTAGACTGAGAGTTCTTCCCTAAGGGTTACCTATTTGTTTACCTGTTTGTTGGTTATTGCTTAATACTGAACTGTGGATTGTTTAATGTTGAGTACCATACTTTTTACTACTTTCTATACTTTTTCCAGCCAAATACTCATTGACTGTTAGGCACAAATATCGTGGTGGTTTCCTACTAGGATTAGTCTCTCACCCTTTTTGGGTCATGCTTTTGGGCACAAACAGATTATATTGTTGCAGGTATAGTCAAGGGAAAGATCCCTTTTACTTCAGTTACTTGAGATGTTGTGGAGATGGAGACCATGGGATGAAGATGAGGCTTGGGATGTTGTGGAGTTGATTACTATTTTTCTTTAATACTTGTTTTAGCACTGTATTTCATCATTGTGTTTTGTTTCCCTGCTTTCTTAGACATATGTATCATGCATCATTATATATATTTTTTCAAGTTTATTCTATCAGTTTTCCGCTGTTATTTTAGTTACGATTTTATTATTTCCACCACCCTTGTATGTATTTGTTTACTTCCACTGTGTAATCTTACAATGAGGGAATTTTTTCCCCACTATCACACCCAAGGCCCTCACTGCTAGTCGTCATCCTCTTCCATTCGGGGAAATGCACTTGGGGCCATGTGACCAATCGGGTACGAGGCACCTCCGGGTGGATTCCGGAACTGAGACGTTACACCATACATCACTATCAATGGTTTTTATATGCCTTTATCAATGCTACCTCGACCCCACAACTTGATGAAACCCTTTATCATTACTTCCCTACCCCATCCCAACCATTCCTTTATTAGTGATCACCAACCCTCACACATACGTGCAACTAGCTAGATTGGAACCTCTGGTGTTTACATCTATATAATTATTATTTACCACTTATCAATTTTATTTTCTTATATATTTTATGATATTTCAATTAATTTATATATATTTAAACACCTTTTTTTCATATATTTATATAGTTGTTTTTAAATACATTTGTAAAATATGTTTGTCTATGAGTATGTTTGTGTGTGTATTTTTGCATGACTATTTCTTTGTGTGGGTGTCATTATATAGATAAATATATTTATTTATATTTATTTACATATATTATATATTAATTTTAACACACACACAGACACAGACACAAACACACACACACACACACACATATTTGTTAATATAGACACACACAGAAACATATATATATATATATATATATGTTAATATACACACACATATATATATATATATATGTATATATATATAAACATTATTTAAACATTTGTATTGGTATATACATATTTAAAAAAAAATAGTTCTAAAAAATGGATAATAAATACTTATATTAATATGTTTTACATTTTAAAAAAATAGTTTCTACATTAATATGTTAATAAATTTAGTTACAAAATTAAATATTTATATATAAATATAAAAAACGGTTTCTGTATATATGCATATATTCAATTATAAATAACAATACAATATGAAAAAGGGTAAAATGTTACTAACATTATATCCATATGAGTGTAATCCTAAGTAATTAATTCATTATCCACCAAAGAAAGATAATAATTGCCTCTTAAATGAAGCTTAAATCCCATAAAATATAATAACATTAGGACATACCATCTAAAAGCATCATTTTAGAGGCCATTCAAGCCTTTGACCACAAATAGAATGTGACCAATGTCCACCTGGTTCAACAAATTGTAGATATCTTTACACACATAAATTTTATATGAGGTAGAACCAAATCAAACACTTGATTCAGAATTTATGGTCATTTGAAATTCAAGTCGTGATTTCTAATGTGGACATAAAATCACATGACTTGACACATATTTTATTTAACTCTTTAATATTTGAATTAAATATTTTTTTCTTTATTTGATAAATATTTACGCATTTCTAATTTTATAGTCAAATTTATTGACAAAATATAATTAATTTTTTATTTTTATATTTTAAAATTATTAATTTTTTCATATTTACAATTCTCATTCAATAATTTTCAATTTAATTTTTTAATTTTAATTCGGATCAAAATTTTATTTTTATGTTATGTACATTATTATTAATTAATAAATTATTAATTATATATTCTTTTTAATAACTTAGACATTATTTTCATTTTCAATATTTTCCTGTATTCTTAAAACAATTTATCATTAATTTAAAATTTCACTTTTTAAATAAATTTTTTCTATTAATTTAACACATTTGAATGTAGTGATTTATTTTAATTTAACTTTTCATTAATGAAATATTTAATTATTTCGATTCTTAATATTATTTATTATTCAATTTTTTTTAGTTATTTATATTTAATTTTATGTTTTAAATTTTTTTAATTATTCAATTGTTTTAATATTTTATTAATTCAATATTTTATTTTATTTCTTTTATTTAATTAATTGGGTTAGTTATTAAATTGTAATTTTTTATTTATTAATTCTCTAATTTTTATTTGTTATATGTTATTTTAAAATTTAATTTAATTTTTGCAGGGGAGCCAACAACCTGCTATCAAAATAGAGTAATTGAGTCGCTATTGGCCCATTCCACTCCACCCAAATGTGGTTTTCCTTTACCAATGTACCTTCACCCACCGTTGGATCCTCTGTCCCTAATAAACTGGTGGTCAATATATTCTCCACCCAACATTTCCAGCATCTCCCATCCATAGTCACATACCACCAACACATCAATCCTTTGTTGGTATCTTATGCCCCACCCATCGCTCGACCCACCTTCCTCTCCACAACACCACTCACCTCCACTTAGCAATGATTACTCAGGGAGTCATTTCTAGTGCATGAACTATGGTCAGAAGAAACCCCCTTCTCCCTTTTCATCCACTGTCACCCCCAAATCAATGGAACCACCATGAAATCCACATCAAACCAATGAATTTGGAGATCAAGAAAATTTAACCACATGGCACAAAATTCAACCAAAACACCCATTAAATACTAACCATATTGACATTATAAATATCAATGAAAAAATATGAAAACCATAGACCCACATTCGCCAGATGAATCTAGAGCATGCCTCTAAAAATAAATCGTCGTCTGAGACACCTTCCACCATTTTAACATTGGCCATAACCATATCTAAACCCAATTCTAAAAATCCCTACTACCTTCCACCAAGTACCGACTTGTGCCATTGAATAAAGTGGAGGTCATTTGATTAGTGAAGTTCAGATACTCTAGTCACTAGATGAACCCGATTGGATTTCATTTCTAGAGAAGCAGTCTTTATCTCCAACGAATATTTGATCAACTCTAATGTCGCCACCCAATGGGTGCCACTCTCTGAGATTCACTATGGAGAATAATTTATGGAGGAGGAGATCGATGAAGAAGAATCCCCTACAAGAGGTGTATTAGAGGATAAAAAAATAAAAATTAAAAAATAATTAAAAAATGAATAATAAAACTATATTTAATAATAATAATATATAAATAAAGTAATTAAATTAATTATATTTTTTAAAATTATATTAAAATAAATTTAAATCAATTTAAAATAATTATACACAATATTATTTTGATCTAATAATATTAATAATGATTAGTTTTATTAATATTATTTCAAAATTTTATTATATTAAAAATAATAAAAAATATTATAAATATTTTTGTAAATATATTTCATAATATAATTTTCTAATAAAAATTCTGGTTATTATTTTATTACAGCTTTAAAACATAAGTCATTTATAATTATTTATTTTAATTGTAAAATTTATTTTCTTTTTAACACTTTAATTTGAATTTTTTGATACTCTATTTTTAAATTTCTTTTTTGAACCAAACCCAAAGGCATGTCCAGTTTCACCTCAGAAATCTTATTTAAGGTTTCTAGATGGGGTTTATTCAAGTGATATGATGAGAACTTACTAATATCCAGTCAGTTCAAGAAGTGAGTGATGAACATAAATACAACTGAGTATTTAAAACTCAATTGTAGACAACAGAACATAGGGATCTTAGACGTTAAAAAAAATTTAGATTCTTGTATCAAGAGACCATAGTTCATGAAAAAATAGTCTATGAAGAGAGACGTTTCATATCTTCTGGGACTATAACAAAGAAGTAGAGTATCATCATCCTTCCACTATGATTATTTTTTAGAGATTATTTCTCCCTTGTCATTTATTTTCATTCCAGTTAAAATTATAATTTTTTTTAATTTTTGGAATGGATATGGTTTTTAATTAAATAATTGTTGTCGTGGAATTTTCATTCTTCTTGGTTATGCTTTTCCTCATTCACTTATATTTACTTCAATTATTTGAATCGATTAGTGGGAATGATTTTGGGTTTTATAAAAATTATTTCTCGTATATTGAACTTTAATTGAAAACCCCCTGATGTTTCTGTGAGATAGAATATGGATTCATCTTCTCAAACATTAATTTCAAAACATCAAAACATTTGGACATATTGTTTCTATTGTTTATCAATTCAAAAACCCATTGTTTTTTGAATGGTTATTGATGTGAAAAACATCAAGAATCATTATTTTGTGTGATTATTCTCTTGGTAATGGAGAATGATCAATTGAATTTTTTAAGAGTTAAAATTCAATAAAATTTCATGAAAAAAGAAAGACTTTAAACAAGTAGTGATACACATCTTCTTTCATCTTCTACTTTCCTTAAATTCATTTTTCTATTCCTACTATTTCAACTAAAAAAATTCCTGGTTGCCTTTATACTTTCTCAAATATCCATTTCACTAATAAATTTTTTTATTAATTCCTTTTATCACTAAAAAAATAACTTCTCAAAGCCTCTTTTCTTTATTTATGAAAATTAAATAGTCAAAAATATTTTAAACCACTTTACAATGGTGTTATTTTGAAAAATGGGTACATATCCTTCTCATGGGATTGACCCCACATTCCACTATATATTAGTTAGTATGTGTTTATATATAAATAAACTTTGGTACGTATAAATAATGTGTGTGTCATGTTTTTTGAGTTATTTCTATAGACATCTTCATGCAACCAATTTTGAAAACTATAAAAAAGTTAAAAAATAAAAAAATGTAAAAAAACATTACTTGTGATTCATGTAATTTTTTTTAATTTTTTTTACATGAATATGATGATAAGAAGGATGATGGTTTAAATTTTTTTCTTAATTTAATCCATGATCATGTGGTCTTAATGTCATAAGAATTTCATAATTTTATTCAAGAAAATGTGTAGTGGATACTTCATTGAATGATGAGTTAAAAATAAAATTTCCCAATTGTGAGATTATAACAAAATTTCATAGAAATTGAATTCTTTCACTTTCTCATGAAAATATTTTGGAAGTTGAATTCATGTAATATGATTTGAGGGAGTTTTTTTAGTGAATTAAAATCCACAAGTTTCAACTATAATTATTCAAGTATAGAGAAACATTCGCACAAACAATGACAAAAATGTGTTTTTTTGTGATTTTATCTTTGTGGAGTATCTTATGATTAAGGTATAAATGAATTAATTTTACCAAATTTTGAATACTAATTATCCTTTAGAAGTCTATACTTGTATAGTTTATATTTTTTTTCTATATTACAAGATAAATATGAATCTTATATGATTTAAAGGATTCAAAAATCTTTTCCAATTGATTTTGATAACCCTCTTCTTGGGTATATCTGTTTTGACTCATACATTTCCACCTCTATTTCTATGATATTAGATAATTTTAATAAGGATTAAGGAAGTGATAATCGTTAAAATTTCATAGTTGAACCTAGTACATCATTTCCCATTCCAAGATTTCAATTTTTTCAAATATGAAAACAATATGGAGTTGAACAACACTACTGAAAAGTGTAATTTTAATAATCCATTTTCTATTGTTGAGCATAAAATATTCCTAGTAGAGCTTGAGGTAGTTCCATATTTTCACCTGATGCTAAATTCCATGTATCCATTTAAAAAGTTTTCTTCGATGATTAATTTACTACTCGACATGAAATCTCTTATGAGTATTTTATTAATGATGAAATGTGTTTTATAGGGAGTCTTTCAGCTACTAAGAGAGTAAAGAGTGGTTTGAGATGTCTTCCTACCCATAATTATCACTTATATATTAAAAATAAATGTTCAAAACAAATGTGATGATTTATAGTCTGGAAACATCGTCCACCTAGAGACATTGGTTTGTTTCTAGGGGAGTCCAGCTGGGGAATTTAAAATTTGAGTGTTGTATGGGAGGAAACCCATTATTTTATTCAATTTGATATTATTTTTGTGACTTCAATAAATTTTTTATTTTCTTGAATTTATAATATTAGTATTTCTAATTAAATACATAGAATTAAATTATTCATGGGATTAAACCTGTTTATTTTCATTTATTAACTTTTTTTGTTGTTTTGTTAAGAATAATGTTTTATTATTTCTCTACAATTTTCTTATATGTTTTTGCTTGATATGTGTTCATGGTCTTCTTGTTATTTTTTAAATAAAGTATTGTTGAGGTGATTAACATAATAGAATACTTTTCATTTCTCTTTAAATAAAAAGGAGTATATCATTGGAGCCTCAATATATAAAATTTAATTAGGTAAGTTCCATATTTTAATCATATAATTTTTTTCTCTGTTAATTATTTTAGTTTCTGTTTCTTGGTGTTGATGGAAACTATTCTGAAAGTGTTTTTCTCAAGAAAACTTTTCCTAACTTCTTTTAATTTTATTAACTATTTAAAATTATCTTTGGGGGAGGTAAATCCATTCGTGATTTTTTTGTTGAATATTTTCATGTGTATTGGGTGTTGGTAAAACATTAGTTCTATGATGTTTAAAAATTTTATTGAAACAATTCTATAAAATTGTTGACACCCATTTCACTGTGCAACCAATTTTCAAATAATATTGTTTGAACTTAATTGAAAAAAGTTTATCAATATCTTTAATGATAATGAATATTAATCTATTATTAAATATTTATCATGGAAAATTTACTATTTTAACATCAATGTGACCCTTGAACATATCACTTCACTGCCAAATTGAAAATCTATTTTGATCATTAAAAGTAAATTTTTTATTCTCTACCTTTGTATTCAAATATGGGAAACATTTGGGCTTTATGTTTCGCAGAGAGGGTATTCCTATAATGATCTAATATCTTCTTTAATGTAATCCCATCAAAGGCCTTTGCATTTTTCACTAAAAATTTATCAATTTTTTTAAAAATTATTTCATAATATGAATTTATTTATTCTTTATTATACACTTAAATTCAGTCGTACCTAATGGATATTAACTTATTATTTGTTTAGGTTTTCTTAGAATATAAATTTTTTTAGATTGAATGTTGCTAAGTCTATATACTGAATTCTTTTATGAATATTATATTTTGGAACTAGGAATGAAATTGATATAGGAAAGATATTTGAAATGTTATTATAATAAAGATAGGAAACTGAAAATTTGACCTTCAACATTAATGAATAATATTAAAATTTATATAACAAAATAGTAATAATCACCTTAGGGAGCTAAAATAAATGGTGGTTTTATAATTCCTTTGAAACTAGAGTAAAATGGGAAAATGGGAACCCAAAGTAAAAATCTTGGATACTATCCATAGTGTGTGTGACAGTGTGGTAGTGTCTGTCTAAGATCTCTATATTTTTCATATAAATGCATCAACATTGTCTTCTTCACAGGTTTTATGGATGGATAAAACTGATAATAATAATAACGTTCTTAGTTTTCAAAAATAAGTTAATTATGGTGATAGTATTTTTGAACCTGAGATGAAGAAGGGGTCAATTGACTTGTGTGAAAATCATTTAATTTGTATTAATAATGTGATTAGAAAACATTAAATTTAAAACATTGATTTTTGGAACTAAGGAAAAAGTGGCGGTTGATGATGGATGTTGTTAGGAATTTATCTACACATATAGGTAATCTACATCACTCTCAGATAAAAAACATAGACCTAAAATGAATGAAGTCAATAGGTGGATTAATATATGAGGTATGAAATATTTTGTAGTGGATGGTTCATTGATCCTTTCATCTCCTATTGGGTATTTTAATTTATGCAACATCCCTTTTGATCTTCTCTTTTGAAATTCTTCTTTATCAGTTTTTTTATCAATGTTTTTAAATATATTGACACGATTCTTTGTGAGATTAATGTTTAAAAAATGTTTCTATTTCAAAATAACAATAAGGATGGTATTGATTGAGGACAATCAATGCTTATGTGGCAGGGGATTTGACGTGGGCTTAAAATCACTGTATTTTTTGTATATTTTATTAATTTTATTAAAATTAAAATTAATAAATTTTTCTTTATTTGTTAAATATGTACAAATTTTTAATTTCATTGTTAAATTTATTAATTATTATATTTATGACCATTTTTTACTTCCAGATTATAAAATTATTAATGTTGTCATACTTACTCTTTTGGTTCATTATTTTTCAATTTACTCTTCAAATTTTAATTATTCATGAATTTTAAATTTCATGTTATACAATCCTTTTTTAATTAAGAAATTATTCATTATATATTACTTTTATTAACTTAAAATTTATTATAATATTTAATATTTTATTAGTTTATTATAAATATAATTTAATTTTAATTTATAATTTAAACATTTAAAGTAATTTCTTATATTAATTTTACCCTATTAGATTTATTGATTTATTTCAATTTCATGCTTCAGTATCAAAATATATAATTTATCTAAAATATTATTGTAGTCAATTTTTAATTTATGTTCAGTTTTTAATATTTTTTTCTATTTTTTAATTATTTGATTATTAAATTTTTTAAAAAATTTATTAATTCAATAATTTATTTTTTTTCATCGATTTAATTAAAATAAATAGTTCTAAACATTTAAATTATTTATTTCCTAATTGTTTTACTTTTAATTATTATTATTTAATAGATAATATTTATTTTATGTTGACATGGTAACCAAAAACTCGCTGCCAAAATAGAGTAATTGAGCAGCCATTGGCTCATTCCAGTCCTCCCACCACCAGATGACTCATCGTTGGCATGAAAAAAGTGACTTCATTAAATAGAAAACCCCAATTTCACCCACCATTGATAAGTTTCCATTAGAGGTTCCCTCATTCCCTTTGAAAAAAAATCCACCAATCATTGGTAACTAAAGAGTGGATTCTTTTTGTCAAATTACCTTCACCCATCATTGGCTCCCCTATCCCTGACTCACTGGTGGACCAAAGATTCCACATCTGTTGTTGTTAGTATCCCCCATCCATGATCAACTACCACCAACACCTGAAGCCTCAGTTGGTATTCTTTCCCTCAACCATTGTTCGACCCACCATCCACTCTGCTCTATCACTCACTCAAAACCGACATAATTTGACTCAGTTAGTCCCTTATGGATCCCGACCTACCGTCGACACTAAACCACCACCAGCCTTTTCATCCACACTCACCCAAAATCAATGGAAGCACCACTAAATCCACCTCCAACATAATATGTTTTAGATCAATCAAATCAAACCACAGAGTAATAAATCCAACCAAAACACTAATTGAGTATTTAAGGGAATGACATTATCAAAATCAAAGAAACTAATAAAAACCAATAGAACCACTATCTCTAGATGATGCCAAATCATGCCACCAAGAATAACTCACCATATGATCCACCTTCTACCTCTATTCGACCTTGGACATCACCAGATCTGAAGTCGATGCCAACGTTCTCTTCTACCTTCAACGAAGCACAGCTTTGTGCCTCTAATTGAAGAAGAGGTCATCTAGTTTGATGAAATTTTAAGCAAATAACCATCTTATAAACCCAATATGATTCTATAACTAGATAATTAACCTTCATCTCCAATGTCGATCTGGTCATCTCTGATTCCACCACCCAAAGGGGGCTGCTTTCCTAGTATCGCTATGGAGTAAGAGTCATGTTGTAAGATCCTAGTGAAGAAGAAACCCATGTGGGTAGTAGATAAGATGATAAATAAATAAAAATAAGAAAATAAAACAAATAATAAATTAAACAATAAATATAAGTTTAATAAAAATAATAATAGTTTAACTAAATAACATAATTACAATTTTTAAAAAAATAATAAAATCAAATAAATAAATTTAAACTAATTGAAAATAATATTATTTTGATCTAAAATTTTTTTTTCTAGTTAATTTTTTTAATGTTATTTTAAATATATAATTATATTCATAATGACAACAATTATTATAAATATTTGTGTAAGTATATTTATTAATGTAATTTTTTAATAAAAATTTTAGTTAATATTATTATTACAATTTTAACACTTAATTATTTTTTAATTAATTTATTTTTTTAAAAAATAATTTTCTCTTTAACACATTAATTTCAATTTATTTATTCTCTTTTTTTAATTTACAGTATCGAACCAGAACAAAAGTCACATCCATGCTCACCTCAAACTTAATAGTTAAGGCTTTTAGATGGGGCTTGTTCAAGTGACTTGATGAGCACTTATCTATGTCCATTCGGAGTAAGAAGTCAGTGATGAACCTGAATACAAAAGTGTATTTTAAACTCAAGAGATGATATTAGAAAAGGGTGATCTTGTACATTCCCAAAATTTTATCAAATCTTGTATCTAAATACTAGTGTTTGAGAGAAATACAGTCTAAGAAGAGAGAGGCATTAGAACTTATGTGACAATAAAAAAGAAGTGGAGAAGCAACATCCTTCCTCTAATATTATATTATGGATTTTATTACTCCCATTTCATTTCTATTTTTTTATTTGTCATTGTAATGTATTAGTTTCTAGGAATGGGTATCATTTTCAATTAAAAAATTTCATGGGGAATTTTAATTTTGTTTTATAGTATTTTTTCCTTATATACATATATTTCCTTCAATTATTAGAATCAATTGGTAAGATAAATTTCAGTTTTTGTCAAAAAAACTATTTTTATATCTTGAAATTATATTTAAAACCCCGTTATGTTTCAGTGAGATTGACCAGGAATGAATGTTTTCATACATCGTCTTCAAAACCACTAAAACATTCTGCAAGATAGTTTCTTCTCATTATCAATTTAAAAAACCATTCTAGTTTAAATGGTTCTTAAAGTGGTGAACATAAATAATCATTATTTTTCATTATTAGTCTCTTGGAGAGGGAGACAAATAGAACCATATTTTTAAGAGTGAAAATTCATTAAAATTATGTGAAAAATAAACACTTTCAACTAGTAGTGATAAATTTCATCTTGCATCATTTACATTCTATAAATTAATTTTTCTATTCTTATTTTTTCTACTTACTCATTTTCTATCTATCTTTTTCCTTTGTCAACATTATATTTAACCTTTTCATCTTCTTTTAAAAATATATTCTTTATTAAAAAAACTAGAGTTCAAAATCTATTTCCTTCCATTAATAAAACTAAATAGTTAAAAATATTTTAAACCACTTTAGAAATGGAATTTAAAAAAAATGTTACACATCAATATTAGGGGTTTTGTCATGACCCGAACCAATGGGGCATTAGCCATTACTCCCTATTGTTAGGCCGGAAAAGACGGGAAGTGATGGCAAGAGGGGGGTGAATTGCCTTCTAAAAAAAATGATTAACAAATTAAAATCAAAGTGCAGCGGAATGTAAAGAGGCAAGACACAAGAAATTGATAACGGAGTTCGGCCAAAACCCGGCCTACGTCTCCGCTCCCAACTCAACCGTTGAGAGATTCTACCGCTTGCTTTTCAATGGTTTTAGCAAGAAACCCACTAGCCTTTTTACAGGTGAAGGCTAGCTCACCTATTACAGCTTGCTTTTAATGGTTATGCAAGAACCCACTTACTTTTAATGGTTTAGTAAGAACCCACTAGTCTTTTTACGGGTGAAGACTAGCTCACCTCAAACTCAAGCCTTTTAAAAGGACAGACTTGACTAACCTCTTCACACCTTGAAGGTGGTGTGAGAACCCAAAAGAATGGAGGATGAGAGAAATGAGAGTTTGTAGGCACAAACTCAATTTAAAGCTCAAAATGAATAAAACAATAAAAACCGTATTTGGAGAAGCCTTGGGCGCCAAAGGTTGATTGGAGTTGAAGACGTGCACTCCCAAGCTTCTTTGGTGGTTCTCCTTGGATGTGGAAGTTGGTTGGAGCAATTGGGGTTCCCTTGGAGCAATCCACCGGAGGTTAGCCAATTGATCAAAAATGTGTCTGTGGGCTTCCTTAAGTTTTCGGGGCTTCAAGGTCCTTTATTTATAGAGGGGGAACCCTCAAAAGGCCTTAGGGAGGCTTCGGAGCCGTTGGAGAGGCCTTCGGAGCCGTTGGAGGCCAAGTGGACAGGCTGGTCAAAAGCCCAATGGCTAGTTTGACTGCCTCCACCGGCTGGCCGGTACAGGTCCACCGGTTGGCCGGTGTTTGGAAAGTTGGAGAGGGCTCGGGCTCAGGCTCCACCGGCTGGCCGGTGCTGAGGCCACCGGTTGGCCGGTGGCAAGACAGTAGCTTGCACTGTTTTGCTGAGTGCCACCGGCTGGCCGGTGCTGAGGCCACCAGTTGGCCGGTGCTGAGGCAGTGGCTATCACTGTGCTGGCTGGGTGCCACCGGCTGGCCGCTGGTGTGACACCGGTTGGCCGGTGGTCTGGACAGAAGGATGGCTTCTGTCCAGGCTCCATCGGCTGGCCGGTGGTCTTCCATCGGTTGGCCGGTGGACTGATTTTCAGTCCACTTTGCCTTCTTGCTTCTTTGGCCCAATTCCTTGGCCACCTGAAATTATGCCTATCAACCAAAAACACTTAAAACAAGATTAGAAAAATAAGAGGGTGATTGTGATCATGAAAATCAAACCACGAGGGGTACGAGAGGTACAACAATCTCCCCCTGTTTTGATGATCACAATCACCAAAACAAGCAATGTAGAAAAGATGAAATGAGAGGCATGCTTTAAAAGATAAAACAAAGTAAATCAAAACATGAGAGAAAGATTTCTCCCCCAATCAACCAAGAATTTCTCCCCCTTTGTGATTATCAAAATAGCACGGGGCATAAAAATTGATTGAGGGAAACGATTGAAAAATCAAGATAGAGATTTTTAAATCAATTGAAATTTTTGAAATTTGATTTGAAAGTTTTGAATAAAAAAAAATTGAATTGAAAAATTTGATACTAAGTGTTGAAATTGAAGATTTGAAATGAAAGTTTTGAATTGAACAAAAAGCTTAAACAAACTTAACTCCCCCTAAATAAAAACAATAAATCACCGGGGAGAGGTTTTTGAAACCGAAACAAATTTGGGCCCGGAGAGACTCGCTAGAAGGGATTTTTCAATCCACACTTGTCTAGTGGCGGGTCTTCTCCTATAAAATTCATCATTTAAGAAAATAGATTTAGGCCTACCATACCGGGCATTTTTACAATTGCACTCATAAATTAAGTGCCCGGGTTTTTTACAATAATTGCAAAATTTAAATTGGGAGCTCCCCCTTACAAAAACCGTTGGAGCATGGGAGGAGGAAGCTTGGTTGGTATAGCCAAGCCCTTGGGTGGTTCAGGATAGACGTTGGGAACCTAGGAGTTTGGTCAGATTTTGTTCCCCTTGGGTTAACTTAGCTAGGGATTCCCTTAAATCTTTGATAGTTGATTCCATGGACTCAACATCGGGAAGGTTTTGGATTTTGAGGGTCAACTCTTCCTTCTCTTTAAGAAGTTGTTCTTTTTCGGAAGAGAGTTTTTTGAAATTCTTTTTTAAAGCTACAAATTTGGAAGAGAGCTCGTGAAAGCCTTCCTCCAATTGGTCTCGAGCTTGTTGGAGATCCTCATAGGATAAATGATTTAAAGAATTTGAATTTGAAGAACAAGAGGAAGAGGAGTCGGAAGATGTTACCTCATGTAATGCCATTAGGCATTTGGTACCGTTGTCGCTCGAGGAGGAGGAGGAGTCGGAAGTGGAGCTATCACTCCATGTGGCTTTGAAAGCCCTCTTCTTTTCCTTTTTCTTGGCCTTTTTCTTGCGGGATGGGCAAGCGGGCTTGTCATCGCCTTTAGTACCTTCATGGGTCACTTCTAAAAGTTTCCAAATATCATGAGAAGATGAGCAAGCGGAAATACGATTAAATTCATTACGGTCTAACCCACAATGAAGAGCATTCATGGTTTTGCCATCAAGCTCAAAATTTGCAATATCTTCGGGGGTCCATTTGGATTCATTGGGAGAATAAAGTGAATAACCATGCATGAAAATTTTAAAAATAGGATACCCAATGCTTTTAAGAAAAGTGGTCATGTGGGTTTTCCAAAAAGAATAGTCGGTTCCATCAAAAAATGGAGCACGACCCAAAGAAAAGCCTTCGGGGGCGAAAGAGGTTGATGCCATCACAATGGATCTTAAATTTGAAACCGGTGAAGGTATTACTCAAATTTCCCTCTGATACCAATTGTTAGGCTGGAAAAGACGGGAAGTGATGGCAAGAGGGGGGTGAATTGCCTTTAAAAAAAAATGATTAACAAATTAAAATCAAAGTGCAGCGGAAAGTAAAGAGGCAAGACACAAGAAATTGATAACGGAGTTCGGCCAAAACCCGGCCTACGTCTCCGCTCCCAACTCAACCATTGAGAGATTCTACCGCTTGCTTTTCAATGGTTTTAGCAAGAAACCCACTAGCCTTTTTACAGGTGAAGGCTAGCTCACCTATTACAGCTTGCTTTTAATGGTTATGCAAGAACCCACTTACTTTTAATGGTTTAGTAAGAACCCACTAGTCTTTTTACGGGTGAAGACTAGCTCACCTCAAACTCAATCCTTTTAAAAAGAAATACTTGACTAACCTCTTCACACCTTGAAGGTGGTGTGAGAACCCAAAAGAATGGAGGATGAGAGAAATGAGAGTTTGTAGGCACAAACTCAATTTAAAGCTCAAAATGAATAAAACAATAAAAACCGTATTTGGAGAAGCCTTGGGCGCCAATGGTTGATTGGAGTTGAAGACGTGCACTCCCAAGCTTCTTTGGTGGTGCTCCTTGGATGTGGAATTTGGTTGGAGCAATTGGGGTTCCCTTGGAGCAATCCGCCGGAGGTTAGCCAATTGATCAAAAATGTGTCCGTGGGATTCCTTAAGTTTCCGGGGCTTCAAGGTCCTTTATTTATAGAGGGGGAACCCTCAAAAGGCCTTAGGGAGGCTTCGGAGCCGTTGGAGAGGCCTTCGGAGCCGTTGGAGGCCAAGTGGACAGGCTGGTCAAAAGCCCAACGGCTAGTTTGACTGCCTCCACCGGCTGGCCGGTACAGGTCCACCGGTTGGCCGGTGTTTGGAAAGTTGGAGAGGGCTCGGGCTCAGGCTCCACCGGCTGGCCGGTGCTGAGGCCACCGGTTGGCCGGCGCTGAGGCAGTGGCTATCACTGTGCTGGCTGGGTGCCACCGGCTGGCCGGTGGTCTGGACAGAAGGATGGCTTCTGTCCAGGCTCCATCGGCTGGCCGGTGGTCTTCCATCGGTTGGCCGGTGGACTGATTTTCAGTCCACTTTGCCTTCTTGCTTCTTTGGCCCAATTCCTTGGCCACCTGAAATTATGCCTATCAACCAAAAACACTTAAAACAAGATTAGAAAAATAAGAGGGTGATTGTGATCATGAAAATCAAACCACGAGGGGTACGAGAGGTACAACACCTATGCCCACCTCCATACGAAAAGGGCTAGGATCCAATGCTGAGTAGGCTATCACATACAAGGTGACCTTAGCCTAAAGTTACTATACACATGCACCCACAAACACCTCCTTAAAACAGTGTAAAGATATATAAAAATGGATTATAAATGCATGTATTTATCTATCCCAACCAGAGTACCATAGAAGTAGAAAAAGGAAAAAAAGGGCCCACCAAAAAAATACTGCAAAAGCATCCAACCTGATTTGAAGGAGCGGATCTCTATCAATTATCTGCTGGTAAGTTCCTCATCCAACATCTGGTGGAAATCCAGGCCAGTCCAACTACAATGGTCCTCCTGCTCTAGGTCCAAATGGGACTCTGACAAAGTACCCGTGGTTTGAAAAAGATAGAAGACTTGTTCAGGAAAATCCCATGTATGGGTTAGTATAAAAATACTCTATAGGAAGCTCAGAAACCCCAAGCTAATATGAGAGTAACTGATAATAATTTGTTAACTCAGCTCAGTATGAGGGAACCCTAAGAGATAGAAAATCCATCTCAAGACCATCCTCATCAATACCCGACAAGTTGGCTCAACATCCCAAGCATGTCATCCAAATTTACACATAACAGAGGACTCCTAGAAAAAACCTAGATATAATCACCACCTTCACCAAATCCCATGATCCCAACCATAGACTTTTCATAGTGAAAAAAATAGAGGTTCTAGAGAAACATGCACAACTATCTAATGAGGTACCAACTTCATATATAGAAAAGGTCTCTGAATCAAGGTGAATGTAGAAACCTTCCTCAAAGCACACACATAGAGAGAAAAACCATCCCTGATGGCATGAATAATGATAGGGAACAAAAATCAACAGCTCGAACTAAATGATCCAACCATGCCAACCCAATTGGAAATCAACCGAGGGATGTCAGTGGATCGACAAAACAAAAAAAAATGAACAACCCATCCAACCATCATGATACCTATCCATGAGAGAATTCTCAAAGGAAAACATAACGGGAGAATACATCTAGTGACAAAACTACCTCTAACTCCTCTAGTAGGGGATCCCACCCCAGGTCCTTTGGGGGTCACTAAAACCCTAGATGGTACACTGAACATAGAATGAGGTATCACAGAACAATCCAAATCTAGAACAAATCACGTAGTAGAGGATAAACACCAGTGTGTAGATGGTAACACTGATTCTTAACTCTGTCGAGGAAACATTAAGAACCCAATTCAACACCTTGGATATCATATCACTCAAATAGGGGATCATCGATGGTGTACTGTCAGTCAATATTATTCCACAAACAACACTTCATAACTCATGGAAACATGACATAGAAATCTAGATGAAAATAAATCGATATACATCTTGAGGGTCACCTCCTAGGGCTCACTCGGGACCTATCCCCTATTAGAACATCCTGGGAAGATAATCGATAACCACATAAATATTCATTACACTAATTATGATTAATCAAATAGGGAACAAAAATGGATGTGAATATTGCACTGGGCCTCTTGTGGAAATTGATGCTCTAAGTCCACTAATTCTACAGTTGATGCAGAATCTGGAAACTCATTCAGAAAGATGAAATGTGATCCTGATCCCCAGCATGGTAGGGGAGCACCAATGCACGAAACATGAACCCACTCCCTAACATGGTAGGGGAGTACCACTACACTACATGTATGAAAATAAGTTGAAGAGGGGTCAGATTTTGGTGAAGGGGATGTGATACCGAAACCCTCGAAGTGAAGGAACTAGGGGACCCACTCAACCCCGCTAGTCATAAGGCTATCATATAAGACTTGGGAGAACCACAAAACCCTTCTAGTTGTAACATTGTCAAAGAGACCATGGGGTCCAAGACAGCTGTGTTGGTCAATGTCACTAACACAAGACACCCACATGAGATCACCTACACACCGCATATCATTGGCCCAAACCATGTACATCATCACATTTTAAATGAAAAAACACATAGGATAGGCTATTTACTTGCCCAAAATGGACAACCAGTGAAAATGGTACTATTTACCTCAATGGGTCCCCATGGGGCCCACACCTTGATCCTAAAACACATCAAATGTATCTTACCGTTGCGATCCGCATGAGAAAACAAACTGGATCAACTAGTCATTTGTTCCAATCGGACACCTGGTGAAAAGGTAACATTTCACCGCAAGTGCCCAAACTGGGTCTCGTGGGGCCCACACCCCAATTTTAGTTTAAGCACCTAAAATCAGTCTTGAATCATTTGTGTTAATTTTAGAGTCACAAAACCACTAAAGATCCATCAACCACCCATCTGACGCAGAATATACGTCTCATTCAGGGAGCTCCAAATAATAATAATATTATTATTATTATGATTAATGGAAATTTTGTGCCACCAAGTCTAAAGATCGGGGAAAAAGTCCCATAAAGACCAAAAAAGGTCCTACTCAAATTAAAGGTTGCTTTTCCATATATGGAAGGAATAAAGGACCCCTAGTTTTTAAAATATGAGTTTTTACAAAAAAAAACCTCATCAACCCTCCACCCCTATCCCTACAAGATCCGCCTCGCCAGAAACCATCGTGCTACGTCAGAATTCCCCACAGAAGCTTCCATGGACTATTGGACACACTCCAGCGGTCCAAAAATTGATTCTAAAGCTGTTTCAGAAACCTTGGGACTTGATATACACAACCTATATGACGAATTAATGAAAAAAGATGCATAAAGTGGGGGGACGGTATCAAAGCTCAAACTGCATACCTCGTGGAGGATCTCTGAATATTCGGGTGTTGAATGATGCCTGTGACATGATGATTCCCGATATGGTGATGATCGGAATAGAAAATCACCTTCAGCGACACCTCTTTGCTAGGTTCTTCCCTTGGTGAAGGAGGAAGGAGGAGAGGAGTTATGTCCTCTTGCACACCAAAGGAGAATGGGGTGGCATTGATTTTTAATTATTTTATTAAATAAATTCCCCATTAAATCGATGTCAACAAGAATCCATAAAAAACACCTAACATACACAAATTTATGTCATTCCTAATGTAAACACAATGATCCAAACTCAACCGCATTCTCATAAATTAAATCTGAGATTCTGTTCAAAATTTATTCAATAAGATGTCTAAAATAAAATAATTTATTTTATTTATAGAAATACCCTTGATAAAAAAATTTACAGAAGGCCCGACCCAACAAAAATTATAACCTCCTAGGGTAAACGACACATTCCTAATGCAACTGTACCCTCGAATTTCTTATTTGAGCTATTATTTCAGAGATAACTCATTTCCTCTATGTGCATAGTATAAAAGATATTAATATTTTTCAAAACATTATTCCAGGAACACTGATCCATAGAATCGCACATTGTCTTAGTTCCTAGATTAGGAAATATTTGTAAAAATATTCCAATATTTGATCGGTCCAAAACTCGATTCACTACATCCTCTACACCCTTAGGATTTTATTCAAAGAAAAGAAAAAGAACATGTATAAGGGAAACAAATTGAGATATCCAATGGGACTCTCAAACTATAAAGATCACCAAAGGTTTCTTAGTTATAAAAAAACTCACCAAATAGGACCAAAACAACAGAAATTGTAGAGAGGTTTTACAAACCTCATAGGTATCCTGACACCTCATCTAACACTTTGATCCCTCATGTGATTAATCTGAATGCAAGACCTCACCACATAACACTCAGGGCAACCCTCATCGGTCTAAAACTACCCCAAACGATCCCTAACAGAACCCAAGCACCTTTGAATGGTATATTCCAAAACTAATACAATGATAAAGAAACGACCACCTCAACACCACATCTTGACCTGTAACTGGTGCCAAAGCCAAACCTTATAATGTTTCACATTACCCACCTTTAGGAAAATCCACAACAACTGAAAATATTTCCACATGAGACCTCAAAATAAAACCTCAACACCTTAAATAAATCATCTCCACCACTATAAGAATAAACAGGGTCACCCAATTGTACACATTGGGTCTTATAATCCCTTAACAAACCACCACCAATGCACAAAACCAACCTTGATGTCACGGGTTAATGGAAATCATTCATTACATCTTGACACTATCCTCTTTTGGTGGTACTGACTCACCCACATAGGTTTTGATCTCACCATAATGGAAAACCTTTTTTGGGGAAGTGTCCATCCATCCTCTGAATTTAAAGCCACAATGAACTATACTATAACCTCTTCAAGCATCCTATTTACAAGTCGGAATCGAGCACATGAGGGAACAAACAAACAACAAATTCATGATCAGACCTTCACATTGGGTCTTACCAGACCCTCAACTACCAACACTCTACCTAAACTCATGTATATAAGTCAAAAGGACTCAACCAAAGAAAGTCGATGTTGTCTACTTTGGGCGGCACTGACTCACCATAACGGTTTTCATCATGTTACAAAAACATGTCTTGGTGAGGGAAAGATCCCTCTTCCTCATGTAGTCGAAGCTACTTCAAACAACACCAGTGCCAACAGAGCCATCCACATCTCGGTGTAATAGGACGCAACCACCTAGACCCTCAAAAGTGAGTCTACACACTACCCAATGGGTGGTGGCTCCACTAGTTGTAAAAATAAAGGAGAACCTCCCTCAAGACCAGGCTCTTATAAGGAGACCTCATCACTCATCTTCTCATACACCAAACACATCTATAGAACCCTTGAAGTATACCATCATGGAAACATCTAGAACAAATTCATGACAAAACATTGTCAAAAAGTATATATGGGGAGATGACTCAAGAAGGATAGAAAAACACAAAATCCAGTCCTATATGATGCATGTAACATTATTCCCCTATGACCAGTGTCTTAGTGTACTAATTTCAAAGGCAGATTATCAGAGTTCTAGTGTATGTATATGTCAATAGCCCGTATAAACTATGGAGTCCTTGGACTGTAATTCAAACCCAAAAAATCATAACACTGATGCTATGAAACCCTACCCATGCTCATTATTGTGATCCACAAGTGGAACATACATTGATACTAATATATCATAACTCGACCCCATGGGGATTGAGTCATGACTCTCCAATCCCATTTCTATAATCCATGGGAAAGCGTCCAATGCCAAGTACGATATCTCACAAAAAGAAGACTTAGAATAATGTACTTGTACACACACACATAAAAAACATCCATGAATCATTAAAAAGGTATATAAAAACTAAAAATAAATTCATGCATATATATATCCCAACTAGAGTACATCAGAAGCACAAAAAGGTAGAAAATAGGTCCCACCAAAAGAAAAATGCAAAAGCGTCCAACCTGATCTGAAGGAGGGTGTCACTATCAAACATATGATGGTAATATCCTCAAACAAGATTCGGTGAAAATACTAGTTAGTCTTTCCACTATGCTATTCCTACTTCGGATCTAACTGGGACTCTATCAAATGACATGTGGTCAACACAAGACACAAGACATGTGTAGGATTACCTCATACATGGGTCAATATAAGAATACCCAGTAGGCACCTCAAATCCCCCAAACCAAAATGGGAGTAACTGATATGAATTAGTAAGATCGTCCCAGCCTGAGGGAATCCATTGAGTGAGAAACTCCATCTTGAGACCATCCTTGGCTATACCCAACTATTCAGCTCGATATCCCTGGCATGTCAAAAAAAATTACATATGCCATGGGACTCCCAAAAGAAAACCCAAATATACTCAGCACCATCACCAAGTCTCAGGGTCTCGTCCATAGACTGTCCATGGTGAAAAACTTGATGTTTTGAATCAACACTCAAAATGATCTCATGAGGTATCATCCTAATACATAGAAAATGGATCTAAATCGAGGAAAAAGTAAAAACCTAACTCAAGTACACACAGCATGAGGACGACCATCCCTAATGGCATGAAGAGTGAGATGTGAAGAAAACAGAAACCCTAAAGTCGATGAGAGAACCTTGACAACCTAGTTGGCACTAAACCTAGAGATTCCACTTCATTGGTAAAACATAAAAACAACACAAATTGGACAACCCTCATGATTTTTATCCATGAGAGCATGATTGACGGGCATCGTCATAGAAGAAGTCACCTAGTGACTAGACTACCTCTAATTCCTCAGGTAGGGGATCCCACCTAAATTATGATGTGGGACACTAAAACCCTACCTTGAACACCAAACATAGAAATGGGGTATCATGCGTCAACTTGAATTTGGAACAACTCACCTAGAAGAGGATCAATGCCTATGTGGAGTTTCTTACGCTGATTCACGATTCTGCCAAGGAAACGTTACTAACCAGATTCGACACCATGAAGATCATGTCACTCACATTGGGGATCATCGCCAGTGTATTGTTGTTCATGATTATACCAAAAACCCCACATGATAACTCGTAGAAACATTCCATGGAATACCTAAAGAACAAATTTTTATACCCAACTAGAGGGTTAGCTCCCAGGTCTCACTGGGGATTTGTCTCCTACTATAATTTCCATGGTTGTAGATCGATACCCACATAAATATTGGTCACACCAATTCCAATAACTTCATAAGGGAAACCCAATGGGATGTGAGAATCTCATTGGGCCTCTCAAGAAAATTTGTGCTCCATGTCCACCTAGTCTGTAGTCGAAGAGGACTGAGGAAACTCATTCCAAAAAGTGGAAATGTGACCCCACTCTCTAGCATGGTAGGGGATCTCCACTCTATGAAATGTGAACTCGCGCCCTAACATGGTAGGGGAGTACCACTACATTGCATGTTCGAAAATAATCCAATGAAGGGTCACAATCCAGTTAATGGGACGTGATACTGAAACCCTCAAAGTGAAAGGGCTAGGGGGACCAACTCAACCCAGATAGTCGTAACGCCACCATCCGAGACTAGGGGGAACCACAAAACCCATCTAGTCGTAAAACGTTTAAAGAGACCTCAGGGTCCCACACAACCCTGTTGGTCAGTTTTTCTAATCTAAGAAAACCACAAGACTTCTCCTGCACACTGTATCTTCTAGGCCCAATCCATGCCCACCATCATGTTCTATGTGTAAAAACACACAGAATAGGCTATGCACTCTCCTAAAATAGAAAACTGTTGAAAATGGTACTATTCACTGCAATGGGTCCTTGTGGGGACCATGCATCAATCGAAAAACACATCAAAATGATCATTCCATTGTGATTGTCACAAAAAAAATGGGATCGACTACTCATTTTTCCGAATCAGACTCCCCGTGAAATGGTCACATTTCACCGCAAACACCCAAACCAGGCCACATGGGGGGGCCATACAACAATTTTGGTGTAAGAACATGAAATTAGTTTTAAACATCCACCTTAATATCAGCATCACAACACCATGGATTGTGCCTCAATAGGTCATCATATGCAGAAGATACATCTGATTCACAGAGCTCCAAATAATAATTATAATAATATTATTATTATTATAGGACTGTATGTTCTATCAAGTATAGATCCCAAGACAAAAAGTACTCAAAGCGACCTCAAAAGGCACACCTCAAAGTACGGATCATGTTTCCATAGAAGACACAAAAAAACGGACCCCTGGTTTACAAAATATGGGGTTTAAAATAAAAACGTCGTCTGCCTGGAGCTGTCGAAGCTGCTACACCGCCCTTCCTGAGCAGTCGTACCACTATGTAGCCACCACCACCAAGCCAAAATTCCACCGATTCACCATTAACTACCATGTTATGCCGGAATTCTCTGTCAAAGCTTCTGTGGACCACTGGGAACACTATGGTCATCCAAAAATCTAATCAAAAACTATTTCAGAAATCTTGAGACCCGATATACATATCCATGATGATGAATTGAATAAAAACGATGCATAAAAAGGTGGAACTAGTTCAACTATCATACCACCAATCATGTGGTGTATTGTTGAAGCTTCAGGTGTTTAATGATGCCTACGATGCAATGATTCCCGATCTAGAGATGATCAACATAGAAAACAAACTCTGGAGGAACCTATTTAGTTTTTTCTTTTGTTGGTGAAGGAGGAAGGAGGAGGGGAGCCGCGTTTTCCTACACACCAAAAGAGACATGCTGGGATTGATTTTTAATTTTTTTTATTAAATCAATACCCCCATTAAATCTCTGCCAACACGCCTCCGTTCAAAACACCCGGTGCAGACAACTTTATGTCGCGCCTAATGTATACGCAATGATTCAGACTCAACTGCAGTCCCAAAAATTCAATCTGAGACTCCATTCAGAAGTTATTCGAGCGAACATCCAAAATACAATAATTTAATTTGTTTATGCAAACACCCTTGATAACATCTTATATAGAAGGACCACACCGATTAAATTTATACCTCTCTTAGGGAAAACAACACGCTCTAGAAGCAACCATGCAATTAGAATTCTGATCATAGATACCATTTTAGAGATAAAATAATTTTATGTGAATTGTATAAAAATAATAAATATTTATATAAAATTTATTCTGCGAACACTAGGCAATGAAATCGCACTTCATCTCAACACCTAAGTATAGGAATATTTGTCTAAATATTCCAAAGTCTGATAGGAGAAAAACCAAAGTCACTATAGGTTACAACCTGATTTCCACTATATTATATTTATTAGGAGTTTATAAATAATTACACTTGGGCAAGTATCAACATTGTTGTAACACCCCGAGATTTTATGAAAAATATTCTTTTTAATTTCATTAATGTCTTGTGTTGTACGATACACCAAAAGAAGCTTGCGCAATATGCATCCTTGAATTGACTTGCTTTACACTCAAGTGAGACCTTCCGCGATAGCGTGTGTTGTACGCAACACCGAGTTTCACTAAACAATGATATGCTATTAAAATATTATTAAAACTAGCCTTTATGAATAGTAATAACCACTTTTTTAAATTTTGTAAATTTTATTTTTCAAAATGGACTTCATTTTTGGATTCGGAATATCGAAATTAGCTTAGGGTGAAATTTTGGTACTTTTCGAATTACTTTCATTTTCTGATGAATAGTGAAAATTACTAAATTTTAATTAAAAACAACCTTTTTAATCGAAATAATTAGTAGTGATAAATTTTTAATTTGAGTGGTTTTAAAGTATATTTAGAATATATTTTTACAATTTAATACAATTTTGGTCATTGGATGTAATTTCACATTTAAACCATACATAAACAAATGTCAATCTTTTGATAGTTATTATCTCTTAAGAACACGCTATTTGTTTTGACGACGGGAATTAATTTTTAAATTAATTAATGCAACTGATATGTTTTGAATTTGGTAAAATAGACATCAATTTTGAATTAATAATATCAAATATAGCTTAGGCCTAATTTTTGGTATTTTTCTGGAAACTTTCATTTTTTGATGAATAGTGAAACCACTATGTGGTAGTTAAAAAAAATGAATTTCTCATAAAACTTAATTTTACTACTTCTATGAGTGGAATTTAAAAAATCCAAGAGACACGGTCGATGTCAGTATGTAAAATGTGGTTCAATGAGATGAAAATAATTTTTGGTGAATAGTAACTTTTTCACTTTTTTTACCACGGTTAAAAGTAAATAGGCTAATTAAGGGTAAAAATGATATTATTATTACCCTAACACATGTCCTAATTCTATTGGATAATTTCAATTCGACCAAAAACAACCTTAGTAATAAAATATGAACATTTAGGCCCACTTGGATTAGATTAGGACATTTATTATTATTTAATTCAACGAAGAGTTAAAAGAGTTAAAATCACAGTTTATTTACTACAAAATTTTTAATATAGGGTTATACATAAGATAAATTAAATTATAAATATTAATTATAAATATAATAAGATTTCCTACATAATGATATTTTATTTATAATTTTTAGACATTAAATAAGTTAGTTTATTTATGACACAATGATGATGCAGTAATTACTATAATAGTGAAACATTAGAATAATTGATATTATAAATACCCAAATAAATATAATTGGAGAATTTTTATGAATTAAACTAATTTTATAGGTTATTATGACATTTTAGTATTGATGTAATTAATATTTTTCGAACTAATCATTCTGTTATGATTTTCACAAAAATCAATTACTAAATAGTGTCAAAATTGACATAAAATAGTTTTTAAAACAAATATTATATTAGTAATTGTTATTTAATTCTTAAAAATATAAGGTTCGGCCAAATGACTTAGATAAGGTTATATATATTAATAATAAACAACTTGGGGTTCGTTTGTCTACTTATAGTATGTTTATTAACCTTATAGTATAAGAACACAAGAAGACACGATAAAAGAAAAATTATTTTACTTAATGTTAAATCTAAATGATAAGGTTAAAATAGGAAACTAAACTTGTCTAAATTCTATTTTATGAGAGTATTTCGACCCATCCCCACCTTAGCTTCGAAATAAATCAATTTGGATCTATTTAAAACGGAATTTGTCTTTATAATAAAATAATATTTTTAGTTTTTCCAAAGGAGCCCCTCTCCTCCCTTATAAAAGGGAACCTCCGCCCTCTCTTCCTCACACCACTTTGAGCCACCAAGATCGACCAAAAACTGCCAAATTCCATTCTCCACTTCCATAGAAACATCCTAGATGTTCTTTTCGTCCTCAAAGACCAATTTTAGTGCCCTAAAAGGAGATATCAAAGAGGCGCTTCAAAGAAGAGGTAATGTCCGTTACCGATTCTTTCAACTTTATTTCTTCTTCCACTTCTTCTTCTTAGGTTGTTTAATTATGAAGTAATAACATAATTATCTCTCATATACTGATATGTTATTATAAGTATGAAATAACCCTATTTCACCATCTATCCATCCTACGGAAAATGAAATCACCGCGCGTACGTATGTACGGAATACCGTCTCCATGTCGTGGTGTAATCTATTTTCCACCACCACATTACTTGGATGGGTATAATGGTGTACATAATAATTATATATGATTATTGTAAAGTGATATTGATTCTGATATAGTATACATATACTCCGATACAATTCCACGATCATGAGAACGATATCATCGCTCGTGCGTACGTACGGACTACCGTCTCCATGACGCGATGAGATACATTCTCCACGTTAACCAATATTGAATGATTATAAAGTATATATAATACGTAATCATGAAATATATGACATAATAATGATACTAGATTTATGTGTATATATATTTATGCCATCTAATTAATTCCATTCAACTCAATAAGGAAACAAAAACAGCGTTCATGCGTACGTACGGCCTACCGTCTCCATGAACAATATATTTCTTTCCATTTACTAATATATTATATATATGTATATTCTGAATATATATTATATAAAAATCATGTTTTATATTCTAGAATTAAGTAATCATGATCTATGTAATCATATGAATAATTACAAGTCAAAACACGGACGAAAAATGAAACGATTTTACCCAAAACGCTCTTTAACATGGAATTTACAAAAGAACGGGTAATATAAAGTCATAAGTGAACCATATATGATATCATAACAATGATTATGATTATGGAATAAGTAAATGACATTATATAAATTATTATACAGGAGGTTCAGACACTTACGAAGCAAATTGGACCTAAGGTAAGGGAAAATATCACAATCTCATTTTTATCCGAGATTGTTTATACATTGAAATTTACTGGGTTATATTTTATCATCCACATACATTTTTCCTCAATATGTAATATTATTTCCATCCACCTAAAATTTTTTAAATACAATTTTACCCTTCTGTGAGTTTTTAGAAAAATATATGAAAGGAATCTTTTGTCGTTTTTCATACGAGGTACTTTTTGACTTTTTCGACAAAAGTTCGAAAAATGTTTTTTTAACTTATACAGCATGAATGGATTTTTAACACATTATTTCCAATAAGATTCCATTATAACTTATCATGTTTATTTTTAATCAACTTCTTTTAGTTTATAATTGTATGAAATGTTAAGAAAGGAAAAATTTTTTTGAAGTAGAAAGGATATTTTCCTCAAGAATGGAGTTGAAGTGTTTTATCAAAATTATTTTCCAACTAAGATAATAAAGGGTTCTGTTTTCATTCCTATTATTACATTTATTTTATTATGTTGTGATGGAATTATTTTTATGAATTACTTTATCTTATATTAATTGTTTTATGATGTCACGATGTTTAAGATTCCCATTTTTATTACATGGGTTATGTTATGATGTATGGTTTATGATTTTGTGGAACACATAAGAATGGTATCATTATGAGATGGGTGGGACCTATATATCCCTCCAATGCATTGGGTAAAGATTTTATATCTCATGAGATAGACATGGCTGGAACGGCAGGTTAAACCGGTTCAGTGAAACATGACTGAAACGAGGAGTGAACTCGGTTCAGAAAGGGACTTTGTCCACTATGATAGTCTTGGAAATGAGTCTTGACTAATAAGAACTGATTTTCTATGATTATTTGTGTATGCCACAAAGTTTCATGTTTTATGTTATGATTATTGGGATTACATTTCACTGCTATGATTTATACCATGTTATGATATTATGATCTCTTTTGCAGGTTACGATTTCTGAAATGTTATGTTCTTATGAATAAGATGTGGTTGATATTTCTTTTGTTTACCCTTACTGAGCATTTGAGCTCACCCTTTTATATTTTCTTTTCCCCAGGATATAAAGAAAGGTTTTAGGTATTAAAAAAAAGGAAGATCTTTATGGGAGATGTTGAAGATCTTTCACCATGATTAGAAGATTATATTCCGAGTTTCCAAAGACACTAAACTATTACGGTCCTTGTGTGTGTGTTTTTGTTATGTACTAAGTATTCCGCAAAAGTAATGTAATGTCAATGTACGTTAAGCTTTGGGTCTCTATAATTGTGACTTCAAATTTCAATATATCTTAATATATTATTTATTTTTTAAAAAAAACCCATAATTTTTTTAGTAAATGTACACTACTCAACACTAAATAAAAAATTAATAATTAAAATTATTTTTTAATATTTTGTTAAAAAAATTCACTAAAACAATTATATGCTAATTGTAACAAATTTATTAATACATAAATCATATTTATGAAAATATATTTTAAGTATACCAATATAAATATATTTATATATTAAAAATAATAATTTATGAATATTTTTTTAGACCACCTTTTATTTACTCAATGAATTACACTAATAAAGAAACATGTAATCAATGATAAAAAAACATTTTGATAAATGAATCCTTCATTAGTACTAACAAACCTAGATAATTGGTAATATTTATTATGTGTTATTATGTAGTAGTGAAATTATCAAAGTGCATTCACTAATGAAAAAAAATATATATGAAATGCTTTAAAAGTGTACGTCAGATGATGTCTTGTTTAGTGCTTGTAGTTGACCCAAAACTATTGTTATGTATTGGGATAAGGACCACTCAAAAAAATATTCTAATTTTATTGATAATCGGGCTATTGATAATGATTATTTTTTGTGAATAAATATCATCACGCCCAGTGATACTGGGAACAATTTAGACTTGATGGTTATGTCTTCTTTGGATTTAATTGTACTCTTATTATCACAAATATGGGACCCTGGGCTACTACTAAGGTTCCCTAAGTTGATAGTTTAAATGTTTCAATGCAGATTGAAATATTTTTAAGCTCAATAGTTAGTGTTGTAATAGTAGACACTGTATCTAGTTGAGTGAATCTATAGTCCTTGAACATGGAAGATCAGTTGGATCATGTTGTCCTGACGATGGTTCCTTAAATGAGTCTGTTCTCATGATCAAATGGTTCATATTTGGGAAATTACATTGATTTATACTACTAAAGGGATGGTACTCACACTATATATGGCAGAAATCCACCTAAAGGAGACTCATATACCCACTCCACTGTTAATCCAATATTGCTGGAATAGAATGAAATATAGATCAGGTTCATCTACAATCTAGTGTAGATGCTCCAACGACACATGGGTAGTCCCCTCTAAAGGATTTATCCTTTATTAGAGATATAGTTGTGATTTCATTGGATAATTTAGCAATCATGGATTATCAGATAGGACCTTCTCACATAGGTAATAGGGAAAGTATATTTAGTTTTCATGAAAAACAGAATAACATAAAAAATTTAGATTCATTCAAAGAGGAAAGGAATGAGGAAATGGTTGAGGGTCTTGGTTATATTCATGGAATAGATGGGTGTCCTCTAACTTATGATGACATGGTATGGAAGATACCTAAAAATGTAAAAGGGTACATCACTTGAGAGGCTGTGGTGGTGCCAAAAGACAAACAATCTTTTCAGATTGTTTATGGAGGCCTCTTCATTAGGCTTCCATTTTTGGGATACTATTTTCTTAAACTAATAAAGATGGTGGACTTATCAACTTTGAATTTATCTGCACAAAACGAAAAACAGTGATAAGGGGGAATTATATAATCAATGATAAAGAAAATCATGAAAAGATAACTTTTATCAGTGAATAAATGAACATATAAAGGGTCTCCCTTTGTCAGTAATTTTGTAGTCCTAAGAAAGGTCTAACTTTATGAGTTCTTTTTTTTGCACTGATAAAATATAAACCTTTAACAATATGAAAAAGGAATATTTAAAGGTCACAAAACAATATTTTATTTATATATACATAATTATATATTTTTAAATTAAAATTATAATAAAATAAGTATATATATGTAAATATAATATATATATATATATATATATATGATTTCTATAACATTTAATAAAAAAATATTATCTATGTTATTTTTTTAATTTATATATTTAAAATTACCAAATTTATATTAATCAATAAATTGTGTTTATAGTATTTTTATATATATTAATTAAAAAATATGTATATCATTTATATAAATATGATCTATTAATATTTTAAATTAAATATTACATAAATTGATAAATTAATATATTTATTTAAATATAAAATTCATATTTGAATTTATATATTGATTTTTATATTAAATAATTTAAAATATACATACATATATCTATATGTATATGTGGGAATGTGTATGTATTGGTATGTATGTATGTGTTGTATGTGTATTCATGTGTTGTGTGTGTGTGTTTAGGTGTATGTGTATTTTATGGATGTGTTTGTATATATATGTGTATATACATGTATTTAATTGTAAGTATGTGTATGTGTATACTTGCATGTACGTGTACTTGTATGTTTATGTATATGCATGTATATGTATGTGTATGTATATGTATATGTATCTTTCTATGTGTATAGGTGTATGTGAATGTGTAAGTGTTTATATTTGTGTGTCTATGCACATGTACGTGTATCTTTTCATGTCTATTCATATGTATGTTTGTATGTGTGTGTGTATCAGTAAGTATATATGTGTATGAGTATGTGTACGTATATGTACATGTATGTCTATGTTTATGTATGTGTGTATTTTTATGTGTATGTGTATGTGTGTGTGTGTGTGATTGTGTGTATTTATATGTGTATGTGTATGTGTATGTATTTTCATGCAGCATGTGTGTATATATATGCATATGTAGATATGCATATATATGTTCATGCATGTGTTTGTAATTGCATGCATTTGTATGTGTATAAATATGTATGTTTATGTATATGCATATATATATGTATGTTCATGTGTATGTGTATGTGTACTTGTATGCATATCTGTTAGTGTATGTGCATGAATTTATACATATGTTTTTATGTGTCACGAAATAGATGTGGTCACCACTAAAACCAGCACCTGACTCAGCCCATGTCAAGGCCCGAAGGGTGTTCACTATCTCCATGGGCTAGCACAAGTCCTCGGGTATGATAAATAAAGGTTTGGGAATGATTTACCTAATTTTAGAATCCCAAAACAACCAACAATAACAGATTCACTGAATCTGAAATTATCCAACCAAACAAACATCAAATAAAATTAAGAGTTATACTAAATGGTTTATATAAAATATCAAAGACTACGGCAATGGTAGAAAGAAAAAAAAACATCTGTATAACCACATCCTCGCAAGGGGCAATGCCCTCAAGCCGTCTCAGTGACCCCGCATCAAGAAGGAACACTAGTAACCTGAACCACCGGTTCTAAGAGCTTTAACCAAACCCAAGAAAAAAATTATGAAGTTTACATACACCCAAAGGCGCAAGTATGGTGTGAGACTAACCCCAATAATATTCCACCTAAAAGGATTCCATGTGATAAAAATTTTAAGACAAAAATATTGTAATTTTTATAAGAAATAATGATATCAACAATTTCAAAGAGATGAAACATTAAAATGAAAACTTTTTTTAGAGTGAATCATTAAAGAATGTAAAATTTTAAATAAAACAAACATGATACTAAATTTTCTAGAAAAACTCACCATATGTTGACAATAAGTACAATAAATCCAATGAGAACTAGTCATGGGAACACCCTAGTCACTAGCTAGTTGTGGGGTCTTAGGTACATCGTATCTCAGCATAAAAGTAACCATAACACATATACACCTCATTCACAAGACACTAGGAGGAGAAACCCCAATGGAATAGTGGTCCCCAAACATCATCATAGTTTAGTTAGTGTAGTAATTTTGAATCTTTCTATGAGAAATAGGGACAAAACCACTACTATATCACTAGAAAACTAGTCTTAGTCCACCCACCAAGATACCTGGGGTTTTCTCATTGTGTTCAATCATTTTACACATGTTATCAAATACAAATTGCCCATGAAAAACCATTTCCAATTCATACACACACCAAAAATCCTACAGACATTCCACATAATACCCTTTTTCACATTCATATTCATTTTAACACCACGCTCACAAAAAAACTACCTAGAAACATATCTCACACCTTTTTCACAATTTAATAAATCATTTCAAAACGTTATAAAATGGTCTCAAAAAATTTTACATCACAAATCATCACTTAATCTTTAAAACCCCCATTTTAAGAACATATACCCACCAAACCAAAACAAAAAATTGTTTTTCACCCTTTTTGTAACTCAATAAATCATTTAAACATTTCATAGAACACTTTTTCAAGAATTATATCATTCTTTTTTCACATAAATCCCATTCAAAAACCCACATTCAAAGAAAAAAAAAATTAAGACCCTTCAAAACCTAAATTAGAAGCCTTAGAAACATTAAATAAAGAACTTTCATAGGTTATAAAATGACCTCAAATGAGACCTCAATAGTTACACATGAAAAACAGACAATTTCAAAAAAAATCAACATTAAAATTAAATTCTTCACCAATTCCACCAAAAATGGTCTTTGAACAACAAAAAACATATGAGGAACATGATAAATAAGTAAATATATAAAATCTAACTCACCAATGAATGATTACAAATTGAATAACCTACTTCAGATGTCTAAATCCCCCAATTCGTTGTTCAAAACCTCAATCGCACCACCACCGGACCACAAGAAAATTAAAATGAACCTAATCCAATAATATTGCACCCAAAAACCCAAGGTTAAACCTTATGGACAAAACCCTGGGTTTTAGAAACTTATAAATTTATGAAAGAGTGGAAAAAACCCTATGTGGAAGGAAGAAACTTGGTAGAAACTCACTTACTTGCACGATAATGATGTTTCTCCACCAAATCCCCCTTTTAAAATGAGTTCCATGGGAGCATGAGAAAGCTTGGAGACCATCCATGGCTGTTAGGGTTGAATAGGGGAAAAAGTTGGTGCAATTAGATTAATCCCTAATGGTAAAAATTGGAATAACATAACAAAAATTAATTTGTTGGACACACTGCGTGGTTTGGAAAAATAGTTTACTAAACCGTGCAGCCAAACCATGTAGCATTTTCTTTCCACCCAAAAACATTCAATTTTGCTCAAAATTAAAGGGGAACCTAGCGGAAAATCATGGGGAACTCCAGGGGGGTTTAAGGGGAACCTAGTGATGTAAAGATAGTTCAAGAATAGATGAAAAATATTCCCTAATATTTCAAACATGTCACACCTGGCTCCCGAGGAAATGAACAAGAACTCGAACGAAGTGAAAACCAAAAACCTGGATATGAATATTATCAACACCATAAAGCATTATTCCCCCAAATTTCCATATAAAGGTTAGATGAAAAAATAAAAACTAATACTATTTCCATGTTCAAAGGGTGGTTCCCTATTAAAATGACAAAAATGACAATACCCATAGGGAAAGATGACCATTGGATAACTTAAAAGGACAAGACAAACTCCCTTAGTAAGGGTCACCCGCCCCCAAAAGCCTAAAAAACTCTAGTTTATCAAATAAAAAATTAAAATATACTCTAAAAAAATAAATATACACCTCTTTTTTAAATCTCCAAACGTAATTGAACCACATCCCAAGACAAAACACCTTAACTACTACCCAACGATGCTCAAGTAATTTACCTGAAAGGAACAAAAAAATTTAACGACGTTACAAAAACCATATTTCAATGACATATTTTCACACAATACAATCCCATTGTTTTCCCAAGAATGAAGTTCGTGGTTATATAGTAGCCAACAATACTACCAACCTCCAAGACAATGTAGGATCTAGTCACTACAGAAGTGCGTTGGTGGGTGTAACCAACTTTAATTTTTCCCATTAACAAAAATCAATCCAAGACCTATCACGATAATAAAATGTTGGATTATCATAATATAACGATGAAATAAATAAATAAAAATATTCCCAAAACTATATAGATTATCATCATATGTTGGTTATAATTAATTTAATTAAAAGACAAGAATTAACTTGATGTAATTCCCTCTCCATTGATGTGTCTGATCACGATCTGATGTGATCCATTATTGTGTTGTAGAATCCAAGTGTAGGATTCCACTAGTGGTGATCCCCAATTGGTCTACATATCTCTAGACGTTGTCGAAGGTATATCCATGTGCTAGCGTGGAAGTGACTTTTTCTTCTGTTATCTGTCTTAGATCGCCTTGAGAGCCTCTTGTAAAGTGATCTCCTTGATCTAGTGGTGGAGTATATCTTTAATAGCTTGAGAGAATTCTTGGATGAAAATAATTTTCTCTTGTCTTGAGATATTTCTTCAGATCAGTTGTGCACACAACCAATGAATTTCTAGGCTAATAAAAATTATATAATTGAGATTTTAATTACATAGAATAATAAAATCAATTAATTACCAAAAAGAATTTATTAATTTCATTTAATTCTTAGTAATACCCCATGTCAAATAATAACATTTTATTATTATTATCACTAGACATATGCCCTGTGAATTACACCAAATATTATTTAATTAAATAAATAATATTATTTCTCACAAATCCCTTGAAAAAAAATGACGTGTATATTAATATACATGGCATGCATTTTTTTTTCATTTTCTTTATTTCCTCCACCAAATTTATTATACCATGAATAATGGATAATAATTTATTAAATAAATATCACTACATTACTTGATAATAAATATATTATTTTCCCACAATATATTCTCTCGAATTACTAGTGTTTAAATAAATGTGATCACACAACCTTGAATAATCATTAAAAAACAATTAGGGAATAATCATTATTCAACTTCTTAAATAAATATTTAACTGAGGTACTTGGGCACACATAGTGTGTGACCCTCTATGCCTATTTCTTAATGGAAGTAGGTGGAGCCTATATAATTTCCAAGTTTAGTGTCTAAAAAAATGTCAAGGCTTCTATAGAGAAATAATTTAACACCACAATGATGTGTCACCTCTAACAAATGCTTATAGTGTAATGTAATTCCTCTGTCAAGATATCTGGAATCAAGAGGGTTGCATGCTAGTTCCATCGTCCCATGTTCTTGATTATTCTTTCTTTGACATCCTAGAATTGAACTTTCTCATTCCTCACTATGGCCATGAATGTTTTTAGGCAATATAAATTCCATCAATGGTTCTGAGATATATAATTCTGTTATAGAATAGAAGTGAAAAATCTTTTCTCTCATTATCTATTAGTGCAGTATTTCTCATTACGTACTCAATATATCCTACCTCACTACGAATAGTTTGTCATCACAGTTTTCATCAATACATCAAAGTGTGCGAGTTGTAATACTTATTAACAATAATCTTAATGTCAAAGGACCATTACACGTGTCAATATATAGGAATATCTAATGACCCTATGAAATGTGGATTTCATACTAGCGGGTATCATTCTCATAATATCCTCTAGGATATTACCAAGGGAATACACCATGAGAAGGTGCCTCAATGTTTTACTAGTCCTCACCCCTAATGGCCTGTGTTATTTTTATCCCTAAAATAACATCATCTGTCCATAAATCATATATTCAAGATCAATGTTATGTAACTTATGGGTTTTCATCGTAGTAGGGATCCTCTTGGACCTTTTAGTGAAACAGCTATCCTCATGACATTATCACATGCATTGTCACATAGAAGAACAATCAAGAAGTGATAAGGTATTTATTAAGGAATAAAGTACAAACTAGTTGGATCTTGAACACCAACTCCAATATATTTCCACCTAGACTATAACCAACTACTAACAACCAATAAACTGCTAATTATCACAAGATATTCATGCTTCTACTAATATAGGCCTTTAGTCATGGGTTCTGACATGTTATCTTCTATGGAAACACTTCTTACAACAACTTCACCCCTTTGATAGAAAATCCTTCAAGAGGTGATACTTTTGGAGTATGTGATTTGTCCGTTGATGTGACCATGGCTCTTTTTTAAGATCCACCACTAAACTATTATCACAATACAATGTGATAGAATCGTTACTATTATGCACCACATGAAGCTCCTGGAAAAAGTTTCAAATCCAGAAGGCATCCATGGCTGCATCAGAAGCTTCTTTATAAAATTACTCTACTGTAGAATGAAAAACAAATGGTTTCATTGAACACTTATAGCTCACAAATCCTCCATTGAAATAGAAAACATATCCAAATTGTGACTTCATATCATTCAGATCTATTTGAAAACAAACATTATCATACACTCTGATGACATGATTCTCATATCCTCCATACACTAGTAACATATCCTTAGTTCTTCTCAGATACGTAAGGATAGTCTTAAACTTAGTCCAATTTTGTTCTTTAAGATATTATTGATATCTACCTACCATTCTCAGTTCATAGGCAACATCATGTCTGGTACATAAAATGGACTACATGAAGGATCCTATAGCTGAAGCGTATGTGATCTTACTCATTCTATCTTTCTCATGATGTGTCTGAGGAAACATTTTCTTAGAAATATGTAGGCCATGTGACACTAGTACCAATCCCATCATTTATTATTCCATACTATATATCTTTAGTATCTAGTCAATGTATGTACCTTCACATAGTTCATGAAGCCTCTTTGATATATCATGAATAGTCTTGATTCATAGAATGTAGGATGGTTCACCCAAGTCTACCAAGGAGAAACACTTGTTCAACCAATCCATATCTGATTGTATGATTGGTACGTCATTTCCAATAAGAAATATTTCATTAACATATACTATTAGGATAACGACCACATTCCCATTAAACCAATTATAAATACATGGCTCACATTCATTCATAATGAAACCAAATTATTTTATGGCTTTATCAAAAAAAATGTTCCATGACTTGGATTCTTGCTTTAATCAATAAATGGATTTCTATAACCTGGAAACCCATTTGGATTCACCTGGTGTCAGAAACCCTTCTGGTTGTGTAATATAGACATCTTCTTAAAGGTTCTCATTAGGGAATACTATTTTGACATCCATCTGCCAAATTTCGTAGTCATGGTAATTTTCTTTGTCAAGAATGATTCTTATGGATTTAAACATGGAAACTAGAAAGAATGTTTCTTCATAATATATTCCTTGATGCTATCTAAATCATATATCCACTACCCTTGATTTATAGGTTCTTACTTGACCTTCCTTGTCTATTTTTCTCTTGAATACCCATTTTCTTCCAATAGGCTTTACCATAATTGGTTCATCAAATAGAACCCATACTTGGTTCCAATACATGGAATCCATCTCAAAATTTATAGCTTCTAGACATATTTAATCATTTGAGATTTCTAATGCTTCCAATTAGTAGAGAGATTCATCGTTGTCCAACAATAATTATTCAACATCCTCGGTGACTAGGAAACCATATCTTTATGGTTCCTTACCTATCTTGATCTCCAATGCAGTACTTGAGTTTCTAGAACTTCTTCCACAGGGACCTGTGGAACTTCTTCCTATACCAAATCTTGTTTATCTTCAGCATAAAATTTGTAAAATTTAATCTTTCTCCCACTATCCTTTTTGAGGATGTTCTCTCTCTCAATAAAGACGACTTGACTGGCGATAATTCCCTTATTGTCTGAAGGGTTATCTAAGTAATATCCATTTCATTCTTTGAAATATCATATAAAGATACACTTCATGCCCCATGTTGCTAGTTTGTTTCCTGAAAAGGCCATAAAAAGTGCCTCTCATCCCTATAAACGTGTGTGCGATAAAATGGGTTTCTTTCCATTCCATATCTCAGAGGTAATTTAATTTTCTGTCTTAGTTGGTACTCGGTTTAATGTTTATGTTGCAGTTTGTAATGCATATCCCAAAAAGGATAATGGAAGACATGAATGACTCATCATCAACCTCACCATCTCCAAAAAGTTGTGGTTTCTCCTTTAACTAACACCATTCCACTGTGGTGTATAAGGAGGAGTGATTTGAGATAGAATCCCAAACTCCCGTAGAAGGTTGATGAACTCTTTGTCCATATATTCTCTACCTTGATCTAATCGTAGTTTCTTTATCTTATTACCAAGTTGATTCCCTAAATTATTCTTTAATTCCATAAATTTATTTAAGGACTCTGACTTATAGTTCATTATGTAGACATATCCATATTTACTTAAATACTCAGTAAAACTAATGAAGTATGAATATCCACTTATAGATTTTACTGGAAATGGTCCACACACATCCGTGTACACCAATCATAGAAGATCTATGGCCCTTTCACCCTATCCACTGAAAGGCATCTTGGTTATTTTACCTTTTAAAAAATCATGACATATATCAAGTGATTTTAGCTTAGTAGAGTCAAAATAACCATTTTGGTAGGGCTTTGTCAAGCGCTTGTCATTTACATGACCAAGATGGTGATTCCACAATTGGGTGTTGAATGAGTCATGTGAATTTATTTCGTTATTGATTTCCAACAATTGTTTTTCATAATTTAATACATAAGAACTGTTATTTTAATGTTCTATACCATAACATACATTGTTTTTATAAATGAAGAAACCATTATCTCCAAACATGAAAATAAATTCATCCATATCCAAACATGATATAGAAATTATGTTTTTGGTAACACTAGAAACATAATAATATTTATGTAAAATCAAAATCTGCCCAGTTGGAAATGAGAGATGTTAATCACTAAAGGCCAATGCAGCCAACCTCGCACCATTGGTAGCTTGAAGATCCACCTCTACTCTAGTATATTTCTAAATCCACTTGGTTCCTATATTCAAATACATATGTGAGCCCCACAAGCTGTATCTAATAACCAATGTGTAAAAATGGAAAGATTACACTTGATAACAAATGCACCTTTAGCTTCCCCACACTTCTTGGTGTTGTTCCTCTTCCAGTGGCCTTTCTTTCCACATTCAAAACATAACCCTTCCATTTCCTTTCTCTAATTCTATATTTTCCCCTTCTTGGTGGGATAGTTCTCAGGGGCTTCAAAACGTTTATAAGCCCTTATCCCGTTGTACTTTTTCATCCTTTTCTTATTCACAATAAAGATTGCACGTTTTCCATTACCCATGTCCTTATCTACCTAGAGAATTAAGGTTATATGTTTTGATAGACTCTTCACATTGTTTCTCATGTTATATTTTAAAATAAATATATAGATGTTCTTGTGTAGTGATGATAGGATGATATCTCTATGAAACTCATCTGAGAACTTACTCCTTAAGATGTATGTGTGTTCAATGTATCCAATAAGCTTAACTATATGTGGCTTAGATAGTGCAGACAATCCAAGCATTGTTGTAAAACAATTGTTAGAGAAATCATATCTCTCATATCTAGCCTTCTCTTGATATAGATCCTTAAAGTGATCCATCATTCTATACACATCTATATTTTCGTATTTCATTATGTTCTCATTAGATATGAAAAATAGCCCAAAAAAATGTACATCAGTGGAATCATCCATATCTTTCATATAGAGTGATAATTCCTCATCACTATCCTATTTTCTAGGCACTACTAGAATAGGCTCCTCCATCATGTACAATTTCCTCTCATGGCGAAGGATGATGCGTAATCTTCCATTCCTAGAAATTGGTGTCGGTGAGAAGGTTTTACTTCCCTAGTTTGGTTCTCAATGATATGTTTGAAGTCACTTTTTATTTTTGTTTCTTCAAATTAAGATGAGAAAAGGTTTAGTACTTCATCATGATAAAATTGAAACAAATAAATATATTAATACTTATTAGTCTCCCACTATTTTATTGAAATCTGATAGCCCTAGCCATTGAATTTGGAATATAATATTTCCTGAATATTCTAGTGGCCAAGATCTATATTTCCCTTCGCATTATCCCAACTAGGGTTGGTCAATAAACATGAATGGTTTTAGGTAGAAATTCCAAATTCAAACTTCATTAACTCGCAACTCCTTGATCCACTGAGTGTACTCCCCAATTTGAAAATCCTTTTATTTTGGATTTCATCAACTGTTTCCTCTTAGTCACACCAATTACTACTATGGAAGTCAAACATTGATGTGAACCAATTCAAGTCAACCCAAATCCTTGGATTATAATTACTTAATAATTAAAATCACACCAACTAGGGTTGGTCAAAAACATTTAACTGTGGTTCTTTTTCTAACCAATATTATGGAAAGCTATACTGACTTAATATTTTCTTTGAGGGGTATTATCTTAATACCTAAATTTCCATTTTCTTATATTTTATTACATTCTTGTTAATATTAATTGGGATATACATAAGTGATTAACCATGTCTGAGGTAATATTTATGCCAAAGATGGTATTATTTTAATTATATCTTCCATTCTTGTTTAATACATTAATTGGGTGATCATGGAAACACACCTATAATAAATAAACCATGAGACTCACATAAATAAAATAAATTGTATGATCATGAGCATGTTCTATTGGTTAGTTTATCTAGAGTTTGATAAACTAACAAAAGACCTAGGGGAGAAACACCTTGAACCTTTTGGGTCCATGTTTATATCTTTCTACCTATCCACATTTGTATCTCCTTGGATTGGTTTCACCATGGGTCCTAACTTGATCTGACTCAACTTGTTTGGGAGATCCATCCATTACATATTCTTTAATCTCACTCAAAATTGAGGGGTAAAATGGGGATTTACATAAAATAATCATTGGGCATGTAGACCCTATATATTAATGAAGAGAATGATCGTAGGCCAGAAAATATAATTTAAATAAATTAATTAAAAGAAACCATTTTCATACAAAGGTCTTGGTCTAGTTGATAATCATCCATACATGCAACAATAGTTATGCATAAATAAAACTAGCGTTCAATTCTTTAATCGTTCTTGTTTAAGATAAATCACACTCAATTCAATTAATTATCTTTAATTAATTAATCATTTCATCTTAAACCCTTTTAATAAAGTCCTCTGAGATTCCCATCCATCATAATTCTAAACAAGTAAATTCATTTAAAATTATCTTTATACGTATCATGTACCTTTTAGGAAAGCCTGTGAATTCCCATTCATAACTACCCAATGAGTAGAAATGAGCATTAAACAGATGTTAAATTAAACACAAATATATAAAACATCTATCACCTTTTGTGCCTCAGCTTTACACCTGTACTATGGTACACGTTTCAATGATTTGTATAATATAATAATAAATTTTAATAATTCTATGTAATTTTTATGAGTACATGACATGTAGTTCTGACTACACAACATGTACTTTTGTTCACCATCTATCCGATGTACACTCCCGGGGACATGGTGTGTAGATGTAATTTAGAAATATTTGGAGTACACGACGAGTTCAGTGGGACACACACTGTGTAGTATCTGTGTTACATGGTTTCATAATGGGAAAAATGTGTATGGGGTACATGGTGTAACACTAACCCAATGGGATTACACGTCGTGTCCAATGGGACACATGTCGTGTAATCTAGAAACTGGGTGCCACCTATTACAGGTCAACACATGGAGTCATAAAGGCTTAGATTGGATCCATTGAGAGGGCTGGTTTGGATGACCATCCTAGTGCCTAAAACGAATACTACACGGTGTGTTTTATCAAATACATGCTGTGTTTTCTGGTGTTGTATAGCCTGAAATCTTTGGCACCTCTGGATGAGATCCTTTGTTTTATTTTAATCAAAAATAAAAATAAAAAATCATTTCTGTAAGGTGATCGAGAAATGAAAGAGGAGGAATATATCTTGAGATTAAAATATATAGAACAATTAACATGAATTGAAACAACTAAATTATCAAATGCGTAAATAACCATAAAAAACTAAATAATTATAATCAATGATCTGACCCACTCTGATACCACTTGTTGGTTCCAAGTGTATCAAAAGCATTTTGGAGGGTGTACCCAACTTTAATTTTTCTCATTAACAACGATCAATCTGAGATATGTCACTATAATAAATGTCCAAATCATCAGAATAGAATGAAAAATGAAAGAATGGATGGGAGTCCCAAAAACATAGATAGGATCATCATATGTTGGTTATAATTAATTTAATTAAAAGACAAAAATTACCTTGATGGAATTCTCTCTCTGTTGATGTTTTTGGCCACGATTCGATGTGATCCATCTTTGAATCATAGAATCCAAGTGTACGATTCCTCTAGTAGTGATCCACATATTCTCTACATGTATTTGGATGTTGGTGAAGGGATCCTTGGGTGCTTGAGCGGAAGATCTTTCACTTGCAATGTCCTCCATAGATCACCGTGAGAGCCACTTGAAATGTGATCTCCTAGATTCGGTGGAGGATCTATCTCGTAACTTGAGAGAATTTTTGAAATAAAACAATTCTATCTTGGATTGAGAGATTTATCTAGATCTATTATGCACACAACCAATGAATGGATAGGTCAATTATAATTATATGATTGGTATTTTAATTAATTATTATAATAAAATTAATTAATTACCCAACATTATTTATTCATTTTATTTAATTCTTTATAAGACCCCATGTATTATAATAATAGTTGACTATTATTATTACTTGACATGGTCCCAACAAAATACACCTAATATTATTTAATTAAATAAATAATATTACTTCACAAAAATCCCCAGAAAAACTACATGGCATGTATAATAATATACAAGGTGTGTACTTTTGTTTTTACATTTTATTTATTTCCTCCACCACATTTATTAGACCTTGAATAATGGATACTTATTTCCTAAATAAATATCACCGCATTACATGCTAATAAATATATTATATCTCTCACAATAACTTCTCTCAAATAATTAGTGTCGAAATAAATTCGATTAGTCATTATGGAATAATCATTAAACCACAATCGGTAATAATATTTTTTTGAATTGTTAAATCGATATTTAACTAAGATACTTGGAATCACATAGTGTGTGACCCTCTAGGCCTCTTTCTTATTAGAATTAGGTGGAGCCTCTCTGATGTCCTAGGTTAGCATCTAGAAACACGAAAAGGCACGCATAGAGAAAGAAGTTAACACCGTAATGATGTGTCACCTCATACGAACACTTACTATGTAATGTAGTCCTTTTGTCTTAGTATCTCTAATCAAGCAGGTTTCATGTTAGTGTCATCATCCCATGTTCTTGATTATTCTTTCTCGGACGTCCTAGAATTGATCTTTCCCATTCCTCACCACAGCCAAGGATTTATTTAGGTTATATAAATTCCATAAAGGGCCTGATATATATACATCCATTATGGAATAGAAGGGAAAAATCTTTTCCTGTATTATCAATTAATACAATATTACTCGTGATGCACCCAACATATCCAACCTCACTGTGAACAGTGAGTTGTCATAATTTTTTTAAATACAACTATTTGTGAATGTTTTAATACTCATTAATACTAATATTAAAGTCTAAGTACCCATACACATGTCCATAGATTGGAACATCTAATGACACTATAAAATTTGTATTTCCTACTAGCGGGTCTCGTTCTCATAATATCCTCCTAAATTTTCCCAAGGGTGAACACCATGAGAAGGTGCCTCAATGTTTTATGAGTCATCACCCCTAATGACCTGTATTATTTATGTCCCTAAAATAACATCATTCGGTCATATAACATATATTCAAGGACAGTGTTATAGAAATTCCGGGTTCTCATCATAGCAGGGATCTGTTGTGACCTTTTAGTGAAAGAGCTATCGTCAAAACATTATCACAAACATTGTATTTCAGAATAAAAATCAAGATATGATAATGTATTGATTAATGAATAAAGTAAAACTAGTTGGTTATAGGCCACCAACTCCAACATCCAACATCAAGGACCAAACTGAGTTATTAATAAGGGGAGACCCGAACAAAATCCCCATCGTATGAGAAAAATTAATTTCCTGAGATAGAACAAAGACACAAGTATGGGGGATGCCCAAACAGACTCTCCAAAATAATATATAGACTAACATTAGATTAATTCAAAAAGAACCAACACGAGATCCATGGTGGGTCGCCCCACCATAATAACAAACCCTATTAACCAACTAGCACAAGATCACACGAAAAATAACCCCATAAGACCCAATCCTTGCTACAAGTGGGGGGGGGGGGGGGTCAATAAACAAAACCCAAACCAACATGGACATTATTTGGATCTCCACTACCACAAACATTACCATAAACAGATGATTCCAACCAAAACTAAGATTGAAAAGATCCAATTAGGTTATTTATACATGAACAACCATATGGAGAGTTGAACCCACAAGGTATCAAGCATTGGGGTTTGAAAAAAAAACACCCCACCACCTAATGACCAAGGAGGGACTTTTACACCGACACAAATTACTACCCTAAGGGATAGAGTTGTATATCCCTTTCCACCACACTGGACCACTTGGAAAAAAACCACCACTTCAAAAACTCAAACAGTATCCACATACCACACTCAAGACAGAAGTTAAACCAAGATCCCTTACACCCTTGTTTTTTATAACTATATTCCAACTTCATTATAGTACCTATGGGTGGATCTTAGATGATTGATGCATCTTCTGCCTCGCATCCAGTCACTAAAACCCACAAAGGGAACCTCTTCCTCTGGTGCCACTTGCGACCACACCACGAATTAACATCATAAAGTGAACACAAAACATATCAAAAACCACTTACCTATTCATGTCACATTCACCAAGATAGGGAATTAGAATATTAACATGCATCACATAGTTCACCCCAAATAAAAACAATTGATGTATGAATACACAAAAGACACCTTCACTTAGAACAATGAATTCAATGATTCACAAAAGAGAGACACACTTTTATTTAAGAATAATCCCTCTAATGGTTCTGAAACATCCACATTTTCCTTTTGAAGAAAACAAAACACAACAAGACACCGCCGAACATGACCCTTAAAAGTGATGGAGACAATACATGGAGTGGATCCTTGAATAGAGTTCCATGCAGCCTGAGATTACCGCAGCCAACCATAGCATCCATAATCGACCATATTTTTCACATTGGTGGATAACATGAACCCTTTATTAGATGAGACTAACGGAAGAAAAAAAGGATCTTTTAGACATCATCCTATAATAATATCCTCAGAACTCTTCCACCATACTCACGATAATTCACCTTTACCACATCCAAAGAAAAACTATTGACCCAACGGTGTCAAACTTAACCTTTGACAATTCAAGCAACTCAAGAAACCAAAAATCCATTCAACTACTTCTACATACACTCTTCCACTATGATATAATCTACATAATTCGAAAAATAAGAGAGGTAAACACAACCCTAAATCATGGAAAGAGTGACTGTATTTTGATCAACTAGAGGACCTACCAACTACAAACCACTCATAGCCACACATAAATCGGGCATTTTATATTTATGGAGGTGTACCTTAGCCACTAAGAAAAACCAAGGACCTAACTAATATGGTCCTTCAGTCAAAACACACCAAAATCCAGATTCGAACAGATGAGGGGAACCACCAAAAAGGCTACCAAAAAACGCTTCAAAAGAAACCAGTGACTGACACATCAACCCAAATTACCAACGAAACACAAAACCAAAAAAATCAATCAAAAAATAGGGGTTATTGAACTAAAAAACCCATTATAATAATCCAAAAAGGACATAAAACAAACCAACCAAACACTGATTTTTCAAAACAACAAATTATTCTTAATATCATTTATTTAAAAGTAGACGAGGTCATCAGTTATATAATTTACCATTGTTTCTCCATGAGCCTCAACCATGTATGTTTTTGTACCACACAAGGAACAATCATCATATACATACTGGAACAAAACTAGTTATTCCATTTACCATCCATCATCCCATGTAAACCCATGAATATAGTCACTCCCAAAAATACCAAAGGCTAAAACTAAAATTCTTTCTACATTTCAAAACCAATACATTCAACTGATAGTTCAATTTTTTTCTCAAAACCATTAGCCACATATCAATACCCAATTTAAATATTACAAACCATTTCCAAAAATCACCTACCATTCAAATAAAAACTCACTATCAAGTCGTACACATTAATTTCAAAACATCTCAGTCCATTTCAAAACACATACAATTTTATGAAAAACTCCACTTCATTATCGCCCTGTTAATTAAGGCTCATATCATCATATTTTTAATTAAGGATCCAATAATTTATAAAATGTTTCAAATTATAACTAGTTACCAAATGAAAAACAATCTTCAAACCCCACACATAAATTACAAAACACTTCATTCTATTTAAAACACTTATCAATAGTTTAGAAAATTCAAATTGAAAAATATTTTCAAAACCCACATTAATGTAAATTATACATTAAAAAATTTTGTAAAAACAACATTTACAATATCAAAAAAACTATAAAAAATTCATTTACTCCCTTTGAGAGGCTAAACATTTCTTCTTTACTTGAAAATCATTTTTCAAAATTCACATTTCTTAAAACCAAGTAATTTTTAATTTAAACCCAACTTTCCATGATTCCATAACAAAGAGACACAAGATACTGAGAGGAAATTATTGTCAGTGTATGTCTTAGATATATGGTTGTTGACCATAATCCAATAACATCACCATCACTTAGAGTGTTATAGGACAATATATTCAACTCCACATGGCTTTCTAGGCCCGATGTTTTCACTGAAACCATTAAACCAACATTATTTTCATTCCCCCAAACCATCGATGAACCATGAGAACAAAAGAACTCAGATAAAACCCATCTTCTCTAGTGACTTGAATCCCATCACGAGGTGTTCTGTAAAATCATACTACTCATAATCGGAACGTCAAGTCCCAACAATCATAGGTCTTTTCTACCATGACTATTTCCCAAAACAACATGACCTAAAAAAATTGAACCTCCTCAGATACCATTTTATCGTAAACCAAATTGGGCCATGCCATAGACCGGGTCGGTTGCCAGTTTTGAAGTCAACGAGATCTGTTTCATGACACTATGTTTCTGTGTGTGTGTGTGTGTGTGTGTGTGTTTGTGTACATATATGTAAATGTGTATGTATAAGGGTATGGGTATGTAAATGTATGGTTATATAGTATGTGTATATTTTCATATGTATGTGTATATATATTCATTCATTTTTATATAATTTTATATATGTGTACGTGTATATATACATGTATATGTATGTGAATGTGTATGTAGATATATATACATGTATGTGTATATGTATGTGTATCTGTCTGTGTCTGCGTAACTGTAAGGGTGTATCTATAACTTCCTGAATTTTCAAGCGAGTCAGGACTTCGAGGTAAATTTTATATTTTTTAGTTTGATAATCATGAAAACTTTTATTTTGAGGTTCAGAACATAAATATAAGATTTTTAATTATCCAATGTGTTTTTAGATTTCTTTTATTTCTTGATGAGTCTCTCATGGGTTTAGATGAGTTTTATGTACATTTGGATTTGAAAACTAGTTTTCAAAAGGTACAAAAAGAGGCACATTGTTTCTTCAAACTGTGTGGACCTTCAAGAAAATCCATGTGGCCAATTTTTGTTTTAGAGAACAGTTAGTCAAACTACGTGGGTTGGGTAGAAATGTCATAAAAAAATATGCAGTTTATTTGTAGAGGTCCAATTCTTGATGTACATAGACATTACATTACTTTTGTGGAATACTTAATACATAACAAGAACCAACACTCAAGGACCGTAATAGTTTAGTGTCTTTGGAAACTCGGAACATAATCTTATAATTGTGGTGAAATATCTTCAACATCTCCCATAATGATCTTCCCATTTTTATTTTCTTACCTAAAACCTTTCTTTAAAACCTGGGGAAAAGAAAACATAAAAAAAGGGTGAGCTCAAATGCACAGTAAGGGTAAGAATGGATTAAATAAAACAAATCATATACATTTGAACTTTAAAACATGAACATAATGTTTAAACATCAACATCTTGAGAAATGACATAAAACATGTCAATACGTAAGGCATAGATCATAATGGGACATCAATCATGATAAAATAGCATGGGAATAAAACATGTAATTGTGGAAACCATTAAGAACATGTTATGATTTCCATAGTAGCCAAGTCATTGTTGCCAAGACCATCTTAGTGGACAAAGTCCCTTTATGAATCGAGTTCACTCCTCATTTATGTCCTGTAACACTGAACCAGATTAACTTACCCTTCCATCCATGTCTATATCATGAGATATAGATCTTTACCCAATTAATTAGAGGGAGATATAGGTCCCACCCATCTCATAATGAAATCATTCATACCTGTGCCACAAAATAAACATAAAACATTCATCATATCCCAAAGAATAAAATGGGTTTCATAAACATCATCCCATCATAACACAATCCATATAAAACAAATGGATACAATTTAATCATAAGAGAATTAAAACCATGTAAATCATAGATACATTATACTTGAAACATACACATATAAAATAATGTCATCTTAGATGGAAAATGGTTTTCATAAAACACCTGAAATGAATTCTTGAGGAAAATATCCTTTCTTCTTAAAAATCATTTTCTTTTCACAAAATTACATGAAATCTTAAAAGAAAAGTATTTTTTTGAAAATAGTCATAGAATTTTGTAGAGGAAACTTCATTTAAATAAGTCATTATGAAACCGTAAAAATCCATTCACGTTGCATAAGTTAAAAATAACATTATTCTCGTACTTTTGTTGGAAAAGTCAAAAAGTACCTCGTATGGTAACCAAAAGAAAGATTCCTTACATACCATGTAGTAAAAGTCAAAAATGTGTAAAAAAGACTTTAAACATACATGAAACCATTTTTAGAAAAAAGGTACATGGATAATAAATATAATCCCAGTAAATACTAACGAATAAACAATCTCGGACAAAAACGAGATTGGAAAAGTTATCCCTTACCTTAGGTATGATATCCTTCATACATATCCAAACCTCCTGTATAATGATTTAAATAATTTCATTGACTTATTAAAGAATAATATTCATTGTTATGATATCATATATGGTTCACTTATTACTTTATATTACCCGTTCTTTTGTAAATTCCATGTTAAAGCAGCATTTTGGGTAAAATCGTTTCATTTATCGTATGTGTTTCGACATGTTGTTCTTGATATTATTACTTATATCCTGATTTACTTAATTCCAAAATGTAAAACACGATTTATATTTAATATATATTCAGAATATAAATATATATGATAGATCGATAAATGGAATTAAATATACCGTTCATGGAGACGGTATGTCGTGCGTACACGTGAACGCTGTTTTCGTTTCCTTATTGAATTAAATGAAATTAAGTAAATGAAACATATATGTTCAAAAAATCCAGTATCATTATTATGTAATATATTTCATCACTATTTATTATATATACTTTATAATCATACTTTAATGGTTAATCATGGAAAATGAATCTCATCGCGTTCGTGGAGACAGTAGTCTGTACGTACGCACGAACGATGATATCATTCCCATGATCATGGAATTGTATTTAAGTGTCTGTATAATATTTCAGAATCAGTATAAATTTAAAATAATCATATATAGTTATTTATTTACACCATTATACCCATCCAAGTTAGGTGGTGGTGGAAAACAGATTACACCACGGTGTGGAGACGGTATTCCATACTTACGCACGCGCGGTGATTTCGTTTTCCATAGGATGGATAGAAGATGAAATTGGGTTGTTTAATATTTATAATAACATATAAATATATTATTGATTCTGATTTTATTAATTTATGACGAAACAAATAGGGAAGAAGAAGTAGAAGAAGAAATAAATTGGAAAGAATCGGTAAAGGATATTACCTCTTCTTTGACGCGCCTCTTCTTAACCTCCTCTTAAGGCACTAGGATTGGACTTTTGAGGAGTCCAGAACCTCTATAATGTTTCTAGGGATGATTATAAGGGAAATGGTCAGGGTTTGTCCGAGATTCAAGGATCAAAAGGGCATCAATAGAAGAGGGAAGGGGTGCCCTTTTATAAGGGAGGAGAGGGGCACCTTTGGAAAAACTTAAAATATTATTTTATAATAAAGTCATATTCAGTTTATAATACATAAAAATTGATTTATTTTGAAGATAAAGTGGGTATGGGTTGAAATACTCTAAAACAATAGGTTTTAGACAAGTTTAGGTTAATGTTTTAACCTTATCATTTAGATTTAACTCTGTTAAAAAATTTAACTTTTACCGTGTCTTCTTGTTTTCTTACACTATATGGTTAATAAACTTACTATAACAATCCAAACGAACCCCAAGTGTATCATTATTAATATATATAACCTTATCTAAGTCATTTGGCTGAACCTTATATTTTTAGGAATCGAATAACTGTTGATCCCTTTGAGAGATTGTTGAATTCTTCCTATGATTGCTGTTTTAATAATCACAAATCATCGATTAATAATCCGGTTGGATTTCTCATATACATAATCGCAATCTCTTAGTGAATCTGTTTATATTGGTTAGATCATGTTTTTATCTCTTTTTTATTGATTTTCATTTATTCTGGAAGTCTTCTGGATCAAACAGACACTTTGTGTTCTGTTAAGTGAACGGTCGCACCAATCTATATTAAAAGAAAACTGACACACCGACGCTGATCAAATGAGTCACCAATCATGTCACACCGATGCTGATCATATGAGTCACCGAAGATGTCTCACCATTGCTGATCAAATGAGTCACTGATCATGACACACCGATGCTGATCAAATGAGTCCCCGATCATGACACACCGATGCTGATCAAATGAGTCACCAATCAAGTCTCACTGATGCTGATCAAATGAGTCACATATCATGACACACCGATGCTGATCAAATGAGTCATCGATCATGAAACACCGATGCTGATCAAATGAGTCACCGATCACGACACACCAATGCTGATCATCTGAGTCACCGAAGATGTCTCACCGATGCTGATCAAATGAGTCACCGATCATGAATCACCGATGCTGATCAAATGAGTCGCCGATCATGACACACCGATGCTGATCAAATGAGTCACCGATCATGACACACTGATGCTGATCATATGAGTCACCGATCAGGACACACCGATGTCTAGCCACTGATGCTGATGCTGATGACCTACCGATCACTTGACACACCGATAGTCATAAACAGCTCTTTGAATTTCTTTATCTTTATTTAATCTAACCAACGGTCATATGAGGAATATTTTAATGCTCTGTCATTTATTTAATGAAGGTTGTTGGATTTCAAGGAACCGTACCTCGTACCAGCAAAAAGAAATCATTTCTTTTCTTGGAGCTCGGGCTATAAATACAAGAAGTCCCTGTTGGTGCAAAAATACCCATGTGACAATGACGAGACACATATGAGTGAAAAGAGTGGTGGATGAGATAGTTGCAGAAGACAAAGAACCTCATACACACTCAAGCTTACTCAAGAAGAGTTCTGTACATTCACGAGGACATTAAAGAACATCATCGACTACATTTTTCACTATCTCTGAACCTGGATGCCAAGTAGACGACACTCTATTTTTCAGACAAAAACCAGAAGATGACTCAGAACCATTTCTGATAAAACTTAAGGAGTCCAAAGCTTCACTGCAATCACTAGATCCATTGCTAAACTCTACATCTCTGCTCTGTGATTCATTATTTCACATTTTGAGAAGTGTGTGTTATCTGCTGTATTTAACACACACACTATCTCCCATACATTAAATAGAGGATCTGTAAATCCTCAGAAAACTATTTACATCATTCATTTCCCACAGTAGTAGTGGTAGAGGTTGTGTGTGACCTGGACAGCTGGTTGCTGTTGTTCTGTTTCCCACGAATAACAATGGTAGAGGTCTTGGACCTGGACAGTTGTTAACTATTGTGAACCCCGATCCAGGGTGTGGATCAAATTTATATAAATTGTTGAGAGGACTAAGTCTCGGCTTGAGACTGAACCTATTGGTTATATCTGTTGTGCTGTATATTTCAACGTTATTCTTTTCCACTGCTAATTAATTTAAAACCAAAACTGTTTTAAAGTCACTTTGATAATTAAACTCACAAGTGTTTATATTTTTTGTAAATCAGTAAGTTAGTTTCAAAATTCAATCAACTCTTCTGTTTTGATTAACTGGGAAATAATCAATCCCTTGAGAACCCAACAAAACCATTACATTGATATAAATTCACTAAAGTTTAATTCAGTATTTTATTTGGGGGATTTTAAGACAAAGTTTTTAAAACAGAAATTTTAATTGGAACTCAATTCACCCCCCTATTGAGTATCCACTCCGACCAAAAATTGGTGTCAGAGGATGTTTAAATATTTTCTAAAGTACTCTGTTTTTCAACTGTGATTTTATTTTTATTTTAAAGTTCTTAAAATTTCTGTTATTTCTAACTTTTTATATCTTTGAAATATTTGCTCTAAGTAAGCTATAATGGATAATATAATTGAAGGTGTTGCAACCAATAGACCACCATTTTTCAATGGCACTAACTATGCTCAGTGGAAAATCAAGATGAAAATTCATTTAGAGAGCATGGGTTTTGATATTTGGACTGCTATAGAATCAGAATATAAAATTCCTACTACTATTAGAACTACTTGGAATGAAGCTACTAAGGCTACCTACAATAATAATTGGAAAGCTATGAATGCCTTGTTCTGTGCTTTTGGAGATGAGTAATTTAATAGAATATATGACTATAAAACTGCTTATGATATTGGGGATACCTTAGCTGTTTCTCATGAAGGAACAACTAATGTTAAGGAAATGAGATTGAATAATTATACTATTAAGTATGATAATTTTAAGATGAAGCCTGATGAACCCATTTCTGACTTGTATCTCAGGTTTAATGAAATTATCAACACAATGGATTCTCTGGGAAAGGATGTTCCATCAAAGGAACAAATAATGACAATTCTGAGATGTCTACCTGAAAGATGGAGAGGAACATCTGTCTCCATTAGAGAATCATGTGATATTGGTGAACTTACAGTCAAGGAACTAATTGGAAAGTTGATGATGTATGAAGAGGAACTCAAGGTTAATAAAGAAGAAGAAGAAGAACCTAGAAGAATGTCTATTGCTTTCAAATCTTCAACTTTAAAGAACAAGGATAAGGAGAAACTCCAAGCTATAAATGAATGTTCAAGCTGTGAAGACAGTGAAAGTGCTTCTGATAGTGATGCTGAGATGGATCACATTGCCAGAAGGTTTAAAAAGTTTTATAGAAAGAAGAAGTTTTTCATGAAATCAAATTATAAAGGTATGTATGACAACAGGGGACATTGGAAAAAGGATTGGAAGAAATCTGACAAATCAGATGACGTTTTCTGCTACGAGTGCAAAAGAAAGGGACACATAAAAGTAGACTGTACAAAGTTGAAGTACAAGAAGAGGTATGAATACAAGGAAAATATGTTTAAGAAATCCATGAAGGCTACTTAGAGTGTTTTTGAGGATAGCTCCACTGAATCTGATGTTTCTGAAACTGAACACAGAAATAAGGCAAAGATGTGTTTTATGACAAACACCTCTAAGGTAACATCTGAAACTCCTGCTTTAAATTCATTTTATTATGAAGATGATCCTGACTTAGAAAACATGTCAAAATCTGAACTATTTGAATACTGTGATATGTTAGAAGAAACCTGTAATGAGCTGAAAGACAAATACAAAGGTTTAAGGAAATAGTATTCTTTAACTGTTAAACATAAATTTGATCTTGATATTGAAATGGAAAAGAATGCTCTGTTGCTTAGAGAAAACACTGAACTGAAATTATCTAATGATCAACTTAAGAATGACTTATAAAAATTTACAAATGGTAAATATACTCTTAATCAAATGCTAGGTAAGAAAATAGCACCTAGATACACTACTGGTATAGGATACCAACCTGGACAAAGGAAAATTACCAAAACCAAATTCATTCCTAAATCTGGACAGAATGTATCTAGTTATGAAAATTCATATGCTTCAACTAGTTATATTCATATTTATGGATATAATAAGATTTATCTTTCAAAATCTATTGACTCTAGAAATCTTATGAGACCCATTAGACAAATATGGGTACCTAAAGTTTTATTGGCTAACTTGTCTGGACCCAAGAAGATCTGGGTACCAAAATAATTTCCTATCTAAATTTGTTTTGTAGGGAACCTGCATAAAGAGTCCTATAGAAAGACTTTGTATTTGGACAGTGGATGTTCAAGACATATGTCAGGAGACTTCTCATGCTTCAAGAGTCTAGTGAAATTTGATGGAGGCTTTGTCACCTTTGGTGATAACTCAAAAGGAAAAATCATCGGCTTAGGCCAGATTTGTAACACTGACTCAGTATTAATTTCAAAAGTTTTATTTGTTGATAGACTAAAATAAAATTTGGTAAGTATTTCTCAGTTATGTGATGATGGTTTTTATGTTAAATTTAAAAATGATTCTTCCAATGTTTTTAATTCTAAAAATGCTTTACTGTTTTCTGCTTTAAGAAATGATAATGTTTATGCTGTTGATTTAAATTATTTATCTAAGAAAAATATTACTTGTTTAAATGATTTTCATAAATATTCTTGGCTTTGGCACAGAAGATTAGGACACTGAAATGTGCATTCACTTAGAAAACATTCTAGGAAGAACTTAGTTAGAGACCGACCCAAACTTGAATTTCCATTAGACATAGTTTGTAATCCCTATCAAAAGGGAAAGCAACATAAAGTTTCTTTTAAATCAAAGAAAGAATTTTCAACTTCTGAACCTCTCGTGTTGGTTCACATGGATTTATTTGGACCTTTTATAGTTTCTAGTTTAAATGGGAAGCACTATGTCTATGTTCTTGTAGATGACTTTTCTAGATATACTTGGGTATATTTTCTAGCTCACAAAAGTGAATCTTGTTCTTGATTTATAAAATATTCAAAGTCTGTAGAAAACCTTAAGGGACTTAAAATTAAAAACCTGAGAAGTGATCATGACCGTGAGTTTGAAACTCATGATTTTGAATCTTTCTGCTCACACAGTGGCTATAGTCACAATTTCTCTGCACCTAGGATACCCCAACAGAATGGTGTAGTAGAAAGGAGGAATTGAACCCTACAAGAAATTTCTAGGACTATGCTTAATGAGTATGACCTACCTGTTCATTTTTGGGCTGAAGTTGTCAATACAACTTGTTATGTTATTAATAGAGTCTTGATAAGACCTGTTCTTAAGAGGACCCCTTATGAGTTGTGGAACCATAGGAAACCTAAGGTTAACTACTTCAGAGTTTTTGGCTGCAAAGTCTGTATTCTTAATACTAAAGACAATCTCGACAAATTTGCATCCAAGAGTGATGAAAGAATTTTTCTAGGTTACTCTATTTCTAGTAAAGCCTATATATTTTTCAATAAGAGAACCACATGTGTGGAAGAATCGGTACACATCAAATTTGATGAAACTGATCCACATGAACCTAAGACCTCTCTTGAAAATCTTGAAGATGATCTCTCTGTTTTGTACCCTAATGATAAAGACAGTGGACCAAAAGTTAAAACATCCAGTTCTGGAAATTTTCTAGAACGTGCTTGTGTTGAACCTCAACCTATAGATGAACCTGAAATCTCTAGTACTACATTTTCTAGACCAATTAGGATTCTAAAGAACCATCCTTTAGATTCTGTTGTAGGTAATTTAGATAGAGGAACACAGACTAGATCTTCTCTAACAAATCAGGTTGAACATCAAGCTTTTATTTCACAGTTAGAACCTAAAAATATCAATGATGCTATCAATGATGAATTTTGGGTAATGGCTATGCAAGAAGAACAAAATCAATTTGAAAGAAACAATGTCTGAAAATTAGTAGAAAGACCTAAGGACACTATAACCATAGGCACAAAATGGGTGTTTAGAAACAAAGTTGATGAATCTAGAAATATCATTAGAAACAAAGCTAGGCTAGTTACGCAAGGTTACAATCAAGAAGAAGGAATTGACTATGAGGAAACCTTTGCACATGTAGCTAGATTAGAGGCTATTAGGATCTTACCTTCCTATACGTCACATCTGAATTTCAAGTTATATCAAATGGGTGTGAAAAGTTCTTTTTTAAATGGTTTTATTGTTGAAGATGTTTTTGTAGAACAACCACCTGGTTTCTCAAATCCTCATTTTCAAAATCATGTTTTTAAACATTCTAAAGCTTTATTTGGTTTAAAACAAGCTCCAAGAGCTTGGTATAAAATACTTTCAAACATTCTTATTTCAAAATGATTTAAAAAAGGAATAGTTGATCCCACTCTTTTTATAAAAAGTATTTCAAAAGATGTGTTAATAGTACAAATATATGTTGATGATAACATTTTTGGATCTTCTAAAATTTTTTTACGTACTGATTTTTCAAAGGTTATGAAAAATGAGATTAAAATGAGGTTAATGGGAGAGCTTAAGTATTTTCTTTGATTTCAAATCTTTCAAACTAAATATGGTATTATTCTAAATCAAAGTAAATATACTAAGGATTTATTAAAACGTTTTGGTATGGATAGTATTAAGGAAAGTGATATACCTATGAGTACTACCTGTAAATTGGATGTTGATGAAACTGGGAAACCAGTTGATCAAACCTATTACAGAGGTATGATTAGGAATTTACTATATCTTACTGATAATCGATCGGATATTATGTTTAGTGTTTGTATGTGTGCTAGATTTTAAGCTAATCCTAAAGAATCACACTTACTAGCTGTTAAAAAGATTTTTAAATATCTTAAGTATACTGTGAATTTATGTTTGTTTTATCCAAAAGCAAAATCATTTGAACTAACTAGTTATTCAGATACTGACTTTGCTGGATGTAAGTTAGATAGGAAAAGCACATCTGGAACATGCCATTTACTTGGAAAGTCCCTAGTATCATGGTGTAGTATGAAACAGAACTCAGTTGCATTGTCTACTGCTAAAGCAGAATATATAGTTGCTGGTAGTTGTTATGCACAGATTATGTGGATGAAACACACATTATTAGACTATGTATTTGATTTTAAACATGTTTTAATTAACTGTGACAACACTAGTGCGATCAACATATCTAAGAACTCTGTGTCTCGCTCTAGAACTAAGCACATTGATGTCAGAAATCACTTTCTAAGATATCATTAACAGAAAGGTGATATTTCTCTAGAATTTATTAGTTCTGAACATCAATTAGATGATATTTTTTCAAAGCCTTTATGTTATGAAAGAATTAATTTTATTAAACAAGAATTGTCTATGATCGATCTATGAAACTGATATGTGAAACCAATCTGTGAAACTGATCTGTGAAACTGATCTATGAAACTGATCTGTGAAACTGATCTCTGAAACGGATCTTTGAAACCGATCTGTGAAACCGATCTGTGAAATTGATCTGTGAAACCAATCTTTGAAACTCATCTGTAAAATTGATCTGTGAAACTGATCTGTAAAACTGATCTGTGAAACCGATCTGTGAAACCGATCTCTGAAACGGATCTGTGAAACTGATCTGTGAAACGGATCTGTGAAACTGATCTGTGAAACTGATCTGTGAAACCGATCTCTGAAACCGATCTGTTAAATTGTTCTGTGAAATTGATCTGTGAAACTAATCTATGAAATCGATCTGTGAAATGGATCTGTGAAACTGATTTGTGAAACTGATCTGTGAAACTAATCTGTCAAACCGATCTTTCTTTCTATTACTTTTTATTATGTTGTAATTAATTGATTACTTTTATCTTAATTATGGAAACTCTAAATGATGAAATAAATGATACGTGGCTATTTCTATTCCCCAAACTGTCGACCTTTCATTTCCCTCCAAGCCTTATATCCTCTCTTCTCCTCTACTTCGAACCTTCAAACTCCTGCATTCCCCAGAATCTGCAAATGGCTAAGCAAAAGAGACCAAGCAAAGGATCAGAAAGTCATGTACCTTCAAAGAGTGCTCGAGGCGAGTCGAGTAGTACCACTCAAAGATCGGTAAATCCGAACCTGGAAACTCGAATTGTTGCTGTAGAAAAGGAAGTCAGTTCCGCCTGGCTTTTTACAAGTAAGTCGCTGTTGTTACAAGTTTTAGAATCGCAAGGATGGAAATCATGGTTCTCAGATAACACTCGTGTATACTACCCAAAGCTAGTGCATGAGTTTTATATAAATCTTCAAGTTACTTTATATGGTGTAGAGGCTGCCAGAATGTCTTCTGTAGTAAAAGGAAAGAAAATATCTTTTTCTTCTAAACAATGGGATGAATGTTTAGATGTAACCCATGAGGGTCGGTATGAGGATTATGCTGGAAACATTCCTCCAACCACTGAATACTTTTCTTATGAGTTAGATTTAGAGATTTTGACAGGAAACAAAGAGTCAAGGAGAATCACAACCTCAGAGTTGGATGGTGAATGTAGACTTCTCCTTAAGTTTATTCAGCACCAAATTTCCCCCAAGAAAGGAGATTTTGCTGCTGTCAAATACCAAGATGATTTTCTATTGTTTTTGCTAAAGACCCATGAGAAGATCAATTTGTGTAGATATCTAATGGTGCACATAGCTGGAATTGTGAAACCTTCTAAGAAAGCCACTGCTCTGTTCTATTCCAAAATGATCTCTGCTATGTTAAAGAATCTGGAATGTGTTGATGAAGCTGATGAGATAGCTGAATCTGATAGTGCTTTTTGTGTTAACAAAGAAATTTGTAAAAGGATGAAAATAAACTGGAACCCATGGAAGAAATGCTGGGTTGATAATGAGGACAAGTTGTATGAGTCCTACAATCCCACAGATCATGGAAAGAGGCAGAAGGGTTTGAGAGACCCTAGTTTGAAATCAGATGAGGATCCAAATTACTCTGATGATGAAGAAGAAGTAGATGTTAAAAGGAATAAGGACACTGAAGAGTCTGGTAAACAAGGGATGGAAGAAGCTGAAACAAAAGAAGGAAGTATGTCACCTCCTGATGATAGGAGTGATCCTGATACTATGAGCCCTAAGAGAAGAGCGGACTTTGGATCTGCCTGTCCACCTTTACCCTTGCCTGAATTAGAACCAGTTCTTGGTGATGAAGAAACTAATGACACTGAAGTATCTGATAGTGATGTTTCTATGAAGAATGGAAATGGGAAGGGAGATGATGATGATGATGATGATTATGATGATAATGATGATGATGGTGATAACCGACCAGTGGATGGTCTTGTTGTACCTCCAATAGAAACACATCACACTGTACCAGAAACAAATACCAATGGCAAGATAGATTCTCTAGAAATTAGTAGAAAAGCAAGTTATGATTAACCGAAATATACTCTATGTGCTGCTGTCTGGGATGATTACCCTGGTTTTGTTGTTTTGGGTTTAGAGTATTCTGAAGAGGAAGAGGAAGAATCAGAATCTGTTGTGGGTGTGAAGGAAAGCCAACCAGTTGAGGCATGGTCTGCTTATGTTGTTGATGCTGCAGATGTTCAACTACCTAGTTCTACTGTCTCTCAGTCTGATTTTGATAAGTTTAAAATTGGTTTGCTTGCTACTATGAGAGATACAGTCAGAGAAGAAATCTCAAATGCTATTAGACCAGACCTGGCCAATACTTGTGAGTTTATTGGCAGGCACATAGCCTCTCTAAATCAGATTCTGAAGGATCTACAATTTGACTTAGTTTCTTTATCAAACGAATTTAGATCAACCATCTCTGGTATGATGGAAGTGTTGAGGAATCTGATTGAACATCTTAAGAAGTCTGATATGAGAAAGTTGAAATCTAAGATAACTCAGATATTTGCTCAATCCAGTACAGCCAAAGTAACCAAGATCACTACTCGTGAGCTAGAGGCTCTAAGGCAGATTGTACATGATGAATTGATCGCCATTAGACAAGTTCTTGATTTGGACTCGTTGAGAAAGATGAAGGATCACAGTGATCACATTCATAAGATGGTAACAGTATATTCAACAGATTCCACTAAAGCTCAGAGAGAGATCAAGGAAAAGGTTGACCATTACATTTCTAAGATTTATACAAATCATGAGATGATCGCGAATTTCAAAGTGTTGGCTGATAATCTGAAACTACCTCTAGTCACTCAAGCTTTCAAGACTCAAGTTTGTCAGTTGCAAGATTTTACTCCTACCTTGGAACGGTTCATGGAGAATAAGGATGATTTTGAGAAGGCTATGCAGTATGGTGCAGAAGTTATTCAGAATTTCATAAATCTTTTAAAACCTTATTTGAATGCACAATCCACAGCCATTGTGCTTCCTACTGCTGACTCTCTTAGTTCCTCTGATGTTGCTCCAAATCAGATCTCCGTTGCTCAAGCTCTACCTCAACTCCGACCAGTTCCTCAGCAATCTTCTCAACCAGCTGATACTACTCCACAACAAATCCCCATGGCATCTACTCCTCCACCTTCCCGAGTCATCATACCACCTTTTCAAATTTTCCCAGTTCAACCTGCCTCCAAGCCTTCCAACTTGCCAACCATTGATCCTTCTGACAAAGGAAAAGCCCCGTTATATCCCCAGAAATAGTTGTGTCTTGTTGTTGATAGGGTGACCAGTGTTCTGTTTGTACTTTGATGTACTTTGCAAAACTTCTCTTCTGTCTCTCTATTCTCTATGATGCCTTATTTTAATCTCTTCTTTATATGTTTAACCTACTTTTTGATTATCCCAAAGGGGGATATTTATATATATGGGGGAGTTTATATCTATGGGGGAGAAACATACTATGGCAGGGGGAGGAATGTTTACATAAATATACAAAGGAATAAATTCAAGGGGAGATTTATATCTCATTGTGTTTTTATTCTTATTATGCCTTTTCACTATTATTGATGATATATTATTTTTATTTATGGCTAAGATTTGTGATTATCAAAAAGGGGGATATTTTTGAGCCCACTGGGAGATTGTTGAATTCTTCCTATGATTGCTGTTTTAATAATCACAAATCATCGATTACTTAATCCGGTTGGATTTCTCATATACATAATCACAATCTCTTAGTGAATCTATTTATATTTGTTGGATCATGTTTCTATCTCTTTGTTATTGATTTTCAAGTATTCTGGAATTCTTTTGGATCAAACAGACACTTTGGGTTCTGTTAAGTGAACGGTCGCACCAATCCATATCAAAAGACAAATGACACACTGATGCTGATCAAATGAGTCACCGATCATGACACACCGATGCTGATAATCTGAGTCACCGAAGAAGTCTCACTGATGCTGATCAAATGAGTCACCGATCATGACACACCGATGCTGATCAAACGAGTCACCGATCATGGCACACTGATGCTGATCAAATGAGTCACTGATCATGTCTCACCGATGCTGATCAAATGAGTCACCGATCATGACACACCGATGCTGATCAAATGAGTCACCGATCATGACACACTGATGCAGATCAAATGAATCACCAATCATGACACGCCGATGCTGATCATCTGAGTCACCGAAGATGTCTCACCGATGCTGATAAAATGAGTCACCGATCATGACACACCAATGCTGATCAAATGAGTCACCGATCATGACACACCGATGCTGATCAAATGAGTCACCGATCATGACACACTGATGCTGATCATCTATGTCACCAATCAAGACACACCGATGTCTAGCCACCGATGCTGATGCTGATGACCTACCGATCACTTGACTCACTGATAGTCATAAACAACTGTTTGAATTTCTTTATCTTTATTTAATCTAACCAATAGTCATATTAGGATTATTTTAATTCTCTTTCATTTATTTAATGAAGGTTGTTGGATGTCAGGGAACCGTACCTCGTACCAGTAAAAAGAAATCATTTCTTTTGCTGGAGCTCGTGCTATAAATAAAAGAAGTCCCTGTTGGTGCAAAAATACCCATGTGACAACGACGAGACACATATGAGTGCAAAGAGTGGTGGATGAGGTAGTTTCAGAAGACAAATAATCTCATACACACTCAAGCTTAATCAAGAAGAGTTGTGTACATTCACGAGGACATTAAAGAACTTCATCGACTACATTTTTCACTATCTCTGAACCTGGATGCCAAGCAGACGACACTCTGTTTTTCAGACAAAAACCAGAAGAAGACTCAGATCCATTTCTGATAAAACTTAAGGAGTCCAAAGCTTCAGTACAATCACTAGAGCCATTTCTAAACTCTACATCTTTTCTCTTTTATTCATTATTTTACATTTTGAGCAATGTGTGTTATCTACTGTATTTAACACACACACTGTCACCTGTACTTTAACTAGAGGATCTGTAAATCCTCAAAAAACTCTTTAATTCTTTCATTTCCCATAGTAGTAGTGGTAGAGGTCGTGTGTGACCTGGACAGCTGGTTGTTGTTGTTCTGTTTCCCACGAATAATAGTGGTAGAGGTCTTGGACCTGGACAGTTGTTAACTGTTGTGAACCCCGATCCAGTGTGTGGATCAAATTTATATAAATTTTTGAGAGGACTACGTCTCGGCTTGAGACTGAACCTCTTGGTTATATCTTCTGTGCTATATCTTTCAAAGTTATTCTTTTCCGCTGCTAATTACTTTAAAACCAAAACTGTTTTAAAGTCACTTTGATAATTAAACTCGCAAGTGTTTATATTAGTTATAAATCAGTAAGTTAGTTTCAAAAGTTAATCAACTCTTTTGTTTTGATTAACTGGGAAATAATCAATCCCTTAAGAACCCAACAGAACCTTTACTTTGATATAAATACACTACAGTTTAATTCAGTATTTTATTTGGTGGATTTTAAGATAAAGTTTTTAAAACAGAAATTTTAATTGGAACTCAATTCACCCCCCTCTTGAGTATCCAATCCGACCAATAATAACAATTAATAATATAATATTTTTTAAAAAACTATTTTATGTTAATTTTGACACTATTTGGTACTTTATTTTTTTAAAAATTACAACAGCATGATTAGTTTGAAAAAAGTTAATTAAATAAATAATAACATGTCATATTAACCTTTAAAATTATTGGAATTCATAAAAAGTCTCCAATTACATTTATTTGGTTATTTATAACATCAATTATGTTAATATTTCATTAATAAGGTAATTACTGCATCATCATTGTGTCATAAATAAATTAAATTTTTTATTGTTTAAAAATTATAAATAAAATACCATTATGTAGGAAATCTCTTTATATTTATAATTAATATTTATAGTGTAATTTATCTTATTTATAACCCTATATTAAAAATATTTTAGTTATTAAACTTTGATTTTAACTATTTTAACTCTTCTTTAAATAAAATTATAATAAGTGTCCTAATCTAATCCATGTGAACCTAAAGGGTAATAGTTTTTTCCCAAGGTTGTTTTTGGTCGAATTAAACTTATCCAATAGAATTAGGACATGTGTTAGGGTAATAATAATATCTTTTTTACCCTTAATTACCCTATTTACTTATAACCGTAGTAAAAAAAGTAAAAAGTTACCATTCAACAAAAAATCTTTTTATCTTATTTAACCACATTTTACCCCTTGATATTAGCTATGTCTCTTGGATTTTCGAAATTCCACTCACAGAAGCGGTAAAATTAAGTTTTATGTAAAATTTCAAAATCTCCTAGGAGGTGGGTAAAAGACGGTGAAAAGTTCAATAAAATTTTTATATATCTAAAATTATTATAAAATGACTCCAATGAGTTACATTGAACTTATATATGTATTATTTATCAATTTTGACCTAAAATAAATTTTAAAAAAATAAATAATTATTTAAATATAATGTCGGTTTTTAAATAGTAACCTAGTGTTTTAACTATTCATCAAAAATTGAATGTTTTCAGAAAAATACCAAAAATTCACCCTAGTCTAATATCGATATTTTGAATCCAAAAATGAAGTCCATTTAAAAATATAAAATTTATAAAATTTTAAAAAGCGGGTATTAGTATTCATAATGGCTAGTTTATATAGCATATCGTTGTTTAGTGAAACTCGGTATTTCGTACAACACACGGTATCGTGGAAGGTCGTGATTGTGTGTAATGCAAGCCAAGTCAGGGATGTGTGTAGTGCAAGCTCATTTTGGTGTAGCATACAACACCAGACATCAATGAAATTAAAAAGAATATTTTTTCATAAAATCTCGGGGTGTTACATTATTGTATTGGTGATCTCTATGTGCTGTACTTAGTTTGAAAAATAGTGCACCTAGCTATGTGAGGTGGGATGATCTTTGGATAGTGGCACCACACGATTGGTGTACGTTTAGCCAAACCTTTTGGTTCATTGAAGGGTATGAATTTACAAAACATCTCCTCCCTTGTTATTTCTTTCTTCCTCGTTTCTTGTCCCATTTGTTAACCTCCTCTATCCATAGGTTATTTTTTTCTTCATCCTCCAGGATTTGGCCTAAATCCCCCATTTGAGCCATGATTGAGGCATTTTTAGGTGCGTTGGATAACTAGTGGTAAGGATATGAATAATATTTCATCTATTAATATTTTATCTCATTTTTTGGAATTCAATTTCCATCCAATATCATTTATCCTATTCAAGGGTAATTTTTATATTCATCAATTCCTTCCGCTTCGGCTCATTTTAGAGGTAAGTATTCAATGAGTGGGTTCTTGAGAGAATGAGGTATGTGGTGCATAAATTTATACTTGTTTATATGCATGTTATGGGATTTCAAATTTAAATATGTGTTGGTGGGGTGGTCTAGGTGAGACTATAAACTCCATTATATTTATTAATAATTATTATTGGAGGATGTTGATGGGATAAACCTTGTTTATTTTGGTGCGTTGAGACTTGAATGGCATGGTATCTATGAACTGGATTAATAATTTGGTTTGGAATTAGGTGTTGGTTGGTTAATTAGATAAATTTTGATGTGGTTACATTGGTCTTATGGGAACATTATGGGAATGGACCAAGTGACTTTAGGTGATGTTGATCAGTGGTATTGAGATGATGTGGTCTATCAGGATTAAGGAATGGCCTAAGGGACTTGGTATGGAGTTTACCATCCGAATTTTGGTGACATGATTTTCAGGTTGAGTGGGATGGTGATGACCATGCCACAATTTATCAGTGTGGTTCACATGGGGTGACAAGGTTTGATAGTTGGAATGTATTTGGAAATGATGGTGATTTATTCTCACCATGATTGGCCATTGGCGCTGTTGGAGTTTGGCCACAACAATAAGAACTCAGTGAGGTCTTGTGGACAATATGATATTAGTAGAGGCATATGTATATTTATTTTCATACATTATGGTATTGACCATTAGTTATAGAAGAGGTGATCATCATTGAAATCCACAATTGATGGTGAGTGAGACCATCAGTGGGGGGTTTAGGCTAATTGTAAATGTTTGAGTCTATGGTTAAGAATTATTGAAGGATGGATATCACCATTCCTTGGGATGTGTGTGGATAATGAAATAATGATTATTTAAGTGTAACTTTGAGGGACTTATGATATAATTATTTATATTTTCATTGGGTTTTCAATTGTAACTGACATGAGGATATGTGGGTTCATATGGAACATGGTGGTGAGGTGGTTTGAAAGTGATAAGACTAGGAGTTATCCATTTAAAACTATCCCAGGATACATCATTCCTTTTACAACATTTTCCAATATAGGAAAAATCTTCCATATCTAAGTTGAGAATGAGTAAATAGGGTTTGGTATTTTTATGCACATGTGATATTCCAATTTAATTATGTATGCATAAATTGGTATAAATACGGATATAAGATAATAACGTGTTGGGGTGTCCTACTGAGTTCATACTCACACCCTACATGAGACCCTCATGAAACATGTAGAACTTATGGATTTGAGATCATGCAAGGGACCAGGATCATACAATAGACCATAGTTATTAGGGTTGAAAAAGTGCACATGGTGTATGGAAAATTTACCATAGGGTTTAATTTCATTAAGATGATGTTTCTTTTTTTGTCTTCTGAGAATGAACTTATATGTCAGTCCCTGGGATATCTGACATGTTTTTTTATGGATTTATAATATGTATTCATTATTTAATATTATAGATTGTATGTTTGGCCAGTAATTTATATGGTTTATTTTTTGATTATGTAGTGCATTTAATTATCACGGTCATTTCTATTATTCTTATTATTAAATCATCAAAAAAAATTATGGTCTCCCAATTGAAAAATAATTATATCATTTCTTCTATTCAACATCCTTTGGCATATGGGGATATATTCCTATGGTCTAGTTGTCTCCCATCTTGGAGCATTGGTTTTGTGTATCCTAATTCGTGGTCCTTAAAATTATATAACATGTGTTTCATTTATTTTCCTTACTATTTTGTATATTTTAGACCAAAGACTTAGGTATAATTAAATCTGGGTAAAGAGACCATGTTTAGATGCCTATATCCTCATTCATGGGGGACTGAAAATTTTTCCATTGGTTGGAAATTGATGTCATGTTTTGTTCTATTAATGTTTATAGATTTACAAATTGAGTGGAAAACATGGGTGTGAATTTATAATATTATGATATTTCAAACCTTGTCCCAGTATAGGAATGGAGGAGTATTTATGCACCATGTTTGACATATAGTTTCATATGACATGTCTTTATACCGATGATTGTTTTCTTGATACTCAAATATGTGAAAAGGTGTAGGGATGTATAAAGTTTCAACAACAGGATAAATAATGATTTCATGTAGTCTCTTTTTTAAATTCTACTCAGATATCCAAGGTATGTTGTTATAGGTTAGATCATATGTAATTATATACATATATGGTATGTATAGGAAAAACTCAAGTATGTTTAGGAAAAAATAAAGGAATAATGTGATCTATTTAAAGTGTTAAAAAAAATAAACAGTGTTTTTATGAATATATTTTTGGAGGAATTCTACCCAACCACCCTAAATTGGTGATTTTAAACATGCATGATATGAAATAAATATCTTTATATGGTTAGGTATGGGTCCATGAGGTTATATGACATGTTATATTTCTATGGTAAGTAAGTGTAAGTGTGGTGATATGTGCTTCTTGTGACAAATTTTCTTATTTGTGATATATATACTATTATTGTTCATATTGACCATGATATTTGGTCTTTAGAATGTGCCACAAAGATGGGATCTGTGGATCATCAAGAGTGTGAATATGTAGTGCCACTAGAGGATGAAAAGGTAGAGACCCCGAAGTGTCATTATGATCAATAGACATATGTATAGTCCCTATGATATTTAGAGAAGAAAAATGGATAGTACTTTTTGGGCCACAGTTAGAAAATAATATCAAGGAGAGATTGGTACAAGTCATATGAAGTATTTCTTGGGTATCTCAGGGAGATTATACATCCATGGAAATCTAACTCATGAGTTCCACTCATGGAACACACCATTGTTTTAGGGTGAGAGTATACAATTGGTAGTAGAAAAATGGACTGAGATTTCATAGAATATATTTTACTAGCTCATGACAGCCCTATGTCAGTGGGTGATGTTTTCTACCTAAATGATCAGTGAACCATAAAATAATTGGTGTGATATACTAGTTTATTTTAAATGATATGAGAGACTTTAATGGAATCATTTTGGGTCAGATTCCTTTGATAATTATTCATTAAAACATTGAGTCTAGACTAATCTAATGAGTTCATTTACTAATTGTTGGGGGATACATCTGTTATGGATTAAGAGGAATATTTAGTAGACATGTCCCATTATGTCCCATCTATGGAAGGTTATGAAATTTATAGGTTAATGAATTTTGAGGATGGATTATCAAATACCATTAGGGTACATGTAAACATCTTCAGGTTTACCTCATTATCCATTATTGTAAATAAGAAACTGATATCTGATAGATAATTGATAGATCAGACATATTTTAGTCTGGTGATGCTTCCAAGTGAATTAGTAAATGGTTCTTTTTGTATTCAAATGTGAAATCATAAGGTGTTCTACTAGGGAATCTAGTTCAAGGAATAAAACAGACCATTGAGGAGTGGATCATTAGCAGTGTTCTTACAGTGTGGGTAGCTAGGAAATGTTTAGACTCATTATGAGTAAACTATGAAGACGTGTTGGTAATGAGGACATCTGAGGATCTTAGAGGGGTTATGTAGGAATACTTCTTGAATAGATAGTAGTTAGGCATTTCGTAAGAGTTGGAGATACGAGGTATGATCTAGTACAGTACCAATGTTTGGTATCAAAGATATGAATATTCACATTGGTCATGGCATGGAGGGAGAGGGACCTAGTAGTGGGATAAATGTATGATATATTTGTAGGTCTAGAGGGTGGTCAATCCTCAAGAGGTTGTGCATTATGCCAGGTACAGGTTGTTAAAATACTAGGGTCAGAGAAGGTAATGGAGTTGATGAATTTTCAATGAAATAATGTGAGCATGACTGTTTCCGTTTTTTGGGTATGAATAGTTGTAGTGAATGCGGTGAATGTATGGCACATGAATTATCCAGGTATGGGTTAATATGTGGGTTTTAGTCATGATTAATGATTTATATGATATTTATTGGAATAAATTTGTTTTTTAGGATTTCATATATATATATATATATATTTGATGGGTTTCCTCTTTGTGGAATCGAGTGTGATGTGGGAATCTTGATAATAAGTGTGATGTAGGACTGTGATGGGAATCATATGTGACATGTGTATGGATTTGAGCATTAGATGTGATGTTGGATCATTTGGGCATCAGTTGCAATGAAACAAATTAGGTTTAATGAGTAAAATAGGTATCAATTAATCACGTAGAGATGTTTAGGAATTATTTTATGTCATGTGGTGTAGTTTAAAAATGAATAGTGGTCATAGGAACCATCATAATAATAGGTTGGGTTTGTGAGTGAACAGGTAATAAATTCATTAGGTGCTGAGCTCTAGAGTATGAATTAGTCATATATATGTGATTAGGGTAGACCAATGTGATTTTTATGATATTAATATGTTTATTACCATATTTTTGTGATACCAAACATTTCATGCATGAGATATTATATGGTGGGTAAATTGTAACATCCCAACTTTTCTAGTGGGTGGGAATTTCTAGGTAAATTTAATTTTATATATTTTTTTGAGTAATCCCACATTAATTTTGAGATTTAGAACATAAATACGAGATTTTGAATGAAAAATGGTGTTTTTAGATGGATTTTATGTCCTAGTTAGTTCCTCAAGTGTTTGGATAATTTTGAAGAATGTTTGTCCCTAAAAACTCATTTTCAAAAGGTTCGTGTTGAGGTACGTGGTTTTTTTATATCCACACATCCCTTTAGTGGAAACCTTTCTGACAATGTTTTTATTCTAATTTTATCTCACTTGTTAGAATGTTACTTCCTTATAAGATAATTTTCCATATTTTTAGTGTCTTTTTAAGATTCTTCATTTCCTTCTATTTCAGCTCGGATTTGAGGTTGGTATTTGATGAGTGAGAACCTATAATAATAAGTTACGTGCTTCCTATATTTATCCTTGTTTATACATGTGTTGTAGAGTTTAAAATTAAACATGTGTGGGTATGTTGGTTCGGGTGAGACATTTAATTTAATTATTTTCATTTAAAATTATTATCAAAGGATTTTGATGGGAAACTCCACGTTTATATTGATGAATTAAGATTTGAATGACCTTATATTCATTAATTAGGTTTCAAATTTGGTTTAGAATGAGGTTACATTTAATTAATTAAATAAATTGTGATGGGATTGATTGGTTATGTGGGAATATGATAGGTATGGATCGAATCACTTTAGGTGATGATGATCACCAGGATTGAGTTGAAATGTTTTTCCAAGAATACGGAATGTATTGAGGGACATGGTATGGTGTTTAAAATCGGAATTTCGGTCACATGTTCCTCATGTTGAGACATATTATGATGACCTTGTCATAGTTATGTTATGTGGTTTTCATTGGGCGATGAGGTTTTCAAATTGGTGTGGATTAAGAAATGTTGGTGATTACCACTCATCATGATTGGCTAGTACCAACATTGGAGATCTATGCACATAGATAATGACTCAATAACATTGTGCTTGCCACTCAGTGTAGATGTAGGTATATGTAGATTTAGAATCATAGTGGTTGATTTTTACCATCTTTTATTGATGATGTTCTCAAGATAGAAATCCACAGTTGATGCTATGTATAATACATTGGTTGATATTTGAGGCTCTCCATTTATATTTTGTTCAATGAGTTGTAAATATTAAGGGAAGTATATCACTATGCCATGGAATTTTGTGCGGTTGAGCCGATGATGGTTTCTCAAGAGGAATTCTGAGGGACTAGTGGCATAATTGTTCAGTGTTCTATTGGGTCTCGAGTTTTAATTGACATGAGGCTACATCGGTATTGGTTGGTATATAATGTTAGGAGGTATGAAGATATATTATACCAAGGGTTATATAAGAATGATTGAACATGGATACATCATTCCTTTTTCTATGTTCTCTAAAGTAGGTATACATTTCTTTGTGGCTATTGAGAATTAGTGAAGTTATGTATTTTTTACAATAGTGTAGTTTCCATTTTATTATTTTATGAAAACACTGGTATACATATGGATTTACGTTATGCATATGTTGGTGGTGGCCTGTTGAGTTCATTCTCACACCCTATGTGGGCCCCTCGGGACATGTGTATACTTTAAGACTTTGAGATCAAGTAAGGGATCTATATCGTGCACTATACTATAGTGATCAGGAATGTGTAGGTGCATGGGATGGGTGGCAGTTATACCAAGGGGTTTATTAAATTGAGATGGAGTTTCTCTATGGGATTTTGAGTACGCACTTATATGACTGGACCATGGAAAATCCTATATATTATATATGAATTCTTGATATGTATACATTATATGATATGTATGGATAGTATGTTGGGATTTTTATTGCCATTTTTTATTATTACTTTAATTATTAAGTCCATTTAAATTTTTATTATACCATAGATTTATGTTACAATATCTCCCAATAACATATAATTATACCCTCACATCTAGTTGGTTGTCTTTGGCATACATGTGGCATGCCTTTGGTCAAACGGTCCTCTGAACAGGATCACCAAATAAGTGGATCTTGGGTTGGGACACTATAATATATAGGTGTATGTGTATCTGTATCTTTATATGTATGTGTATTTGTATATGTTTATATGTAGGTTTATGTATCTTTATATGTATGTCTATGAATATGTATGTGTGTACATGTATGCCTATTTATTCATTTGATGAATTTTATTCAGTTTTACTACTTTTCTATTTTAAGTATTCTGCCTAATTTATTTATTTTTAATAAATTTTTTTAATATATTCAATTTTTATAATTATTTATTCATTTTTAAATATTAATATATTTTATTAATTGATAATATTTTTTTATTATTATTAATAATTATAATGGCTAATAATAAATTATATTTTCTATATACAATCGACAAAGTGAATTAATCATAAATTATCAATAATATTAGTGTTTATTTATTCATTTTTATAACTATAGCTCATTTAAGTATTTTTTTTGGAAAAGAAGAGGTTCGAAGTCCCCTTTTATAAAAAATAAAATAGAAACAAAATCATCAACCCACATGAGAATGAGTATTCATACTATAGTACGGGATCCATCCACCCCTACAACAAGGGTTATGTCCCCTCATCCATGTCTTATGTTACATCTATGGCCCACCACCATCTTCCGAGATCTCAAAAATCACATCATCCTTCATTAATTCAGCTCTAGACACACAATTAGGTACTTTCCAACCATCATCCCCACCAGAAGAAGCAATAATTTCACAAAGTGTTATGAATTCTCAATTTTTTTAACGTATCCTTATGAGATTGAGGAAAATAACAACCAATAGATGAAACTGATGGCTTTGATATATTAGCTCCATCGGACATCACTATCAAAGGGAAAACATTGAGAGGACCTACCTTTCCTTAAGCATGATTTTAATCCAAATTTTATCCAAAATGATTTTTAGATACAATAAGATCTAAATAAGAGTATAGAATATTTTATCTACGCCTTGAGGATGACTTGTAGAAATATGCAACCCTCAGGATACATGGTCACATTCCAAATGAGAGCTACTTATATCCAACCTATCTTCTCCATCATTCATGTTGTCTAAAACAGAAAGGATAATTGAGTTTTGTATCCCACTATAACAATTTCTATTAAATTAATCCTCTTTCACACGTGATGATTAATATAGATAAATAATGAAAGGAGAATTATCCTGAACATGAAAAAACACAATAGGATCTAGGGGATTTTTTCCATTGGATGAAATTTCAATGAGTTATTCATTTCTACATTTCATAGATACATTCTCCTTGTGAGGAGAGGAAGTGGAAACATACCCATAATTCTATCTCTCTCAAACTGGTTCATAGATAGTATGATTAGAATAAACATGGGGAGAATCCACCTTCTCACTCCCTATCATAAGTGTAGGAATGTAAGAGGATAGATTCTTGGATTTACCCTTCTTGGATATTACAACATCAATATTATCTTTACATTTTATTCTTTTATCATTAACCAGAATACGATATTTCCATAGGAAGAAGTCAAAATTTTATTGTCTATAATGTTCATTGATAGATTGAATATCAACCAATTCACCATCCTCATCTTCTTATATACCTCTGGAAAAAACTCATTAAAGGGGAAACTATTTAAAATGACATTTCCAGTATAACTATCAATAGGTAAGTGACTGGAATCTATAAAATCAGATTATGATAAAGTGGCCATAACATTTTTCATATAGTATAAATAAGCCTCAAAGAATTACATATTACACTTCTATCCTTTAATAAAGAATCATCAACATAATGTCTTCCTGTATCATCAACAGACTCAACTTCAAGCACATGGGTTTTTCCTAAGGATTAATTGAAATTCAAAGAATCACAGAAAATGAGAAATATATTTTTTTATAGAGTTTATAAAGTAATCATTCGTATTTTGAACAGTCCCTTTATTCTTCCTCCTCCAAAAATGGTGAACATAATTTCATTTGGTATTGTAGTTTGAACAAACCAGGTCTCTTCTATGTGTAAATTTTGAGTATCTGAACATTTCATAAAAATAAAAAATAGTGGTGTTTTCTCAAACTCAATTATAAGAATGGTTTTATCATGTGGTGTGGATAGTATCACCCTATCAACCATTGTATCACATAGTTAAACATACACTAACATACACGCATAATGACCATAGATTTCTATATCAGTAGTGTAATCCATCCTAATTGGATATCTAATCACTGAGGTGTTGTCAAAAAAATCACCACATTCTATAAGACCAAGGCGAGACCATGTATTTTGTTCAATATTGTAGAGCATGTGTCCTATATATTGTATAGATAATGGTTTAGATTCAAATCATGAATCTTCATTGTTCCTGGAATCAGTTTAACAGATCCTATAATCCAAGAATGCCTTTTGAGGTCCACAAAAGGGAACAAAATATGTAAAAACATGGACTCACAAAACACACATTGTAATGACCTATAAATTCCATATTTTTTTAAATATATGGGAATTTCATGAGTCCGAGAAAATTGATGGCATGTGATTCCAAGGCCTAGAGTGCCCTGAATGAATTCATGAACTTTTTTTGGGTATGTTCAATAAACACGTGAGTCAGTTTTTCATTCCTTTGAACCAGTGATCCGAATCAAAATATAAGGGCACCGTTGAACTCACAGTATCGGTATTCACTTAAGGGGACCCTCACCTCATCCGCAGTAGGTCGAGGGTGAAGGATAGAATTTGGGTTTTTCATGGAAATAGAAATAGAAATAAAATATTATTTTATTTTATTTTTCTTTTTGTAGGAACCTCCCATGTGAATGGTTTAACGGTGGGGACCACCAGAACTAAACCTACATGTGATATTATGGTGGTGGGGACCACCTGATCCTAAAACCCCCCAATTTTAAATTCCTAAAGGTGGGTCCACCCAAACCATCACAATGAGTGAAACTCTTCAACTCTCTCTTTAATTTGGATAAGTATCTTGAACTTTCTCCACATTAATTATGCCAACACATCTTGATTAATGGTGCCAATTCAAATTAAATTAATAAAATCTAATTTAATTTATATTGGATATTTTTTTGTTGGGAGAAGTGTTGGCAAAACACTTGTAGAAACTTTTACCCTCTCCAATGAAGAACACCTCCCAACAAAGAACAACCACTGAAGATCAAAAAATGATGAAACCAAACATGAGATGGATCATAATCACCTTGCGAAGGCAACCAACGTAGGACATCTTTGACGACAATGAACCAAATATCAAGGAAACACTGACGTCACAGACTTCATCCCTTCCCCGATTCTATACATCTTCACTCATAGTAGTTTATTTCCCATGCTAACCCCAATGAGAATTCCTCCCACCTTCATTACATCATTTTTTCCAATTATTATGTGGGTATTTCATTTCATAGCTATAAAAATGAATTTTAATCCTTAAATTTGAATCATGGAAAACATTCAAAACATATGTATATACTTTGATCTTATTTAAACCTCCCACCCAGTTTCTATATTAACATTTCTCCATAGTTGATTATATATTCCGGTTTCAATGAAGTTGAGTTTTGTTTTATGGTGATCTTAGTTAGTTGGGAATATAATCCAATAATTAGTTTAAAATGAGTCTTTGTATCGATCCCAATATGAAACTTTCTCAACTTGTGCTGAATCTGAATTTTCCTTCAACCCTAATAAGAATTTGTAGTGATTTTTTTTTATCCTTCATCCCAAATATGTGAATTGTTAAAATTTTATGAATTATTCACTCCCAAATTTGGTTTTTATTCATTTTTCTAGTTGATTGAAAACCCAAACTAGAGACTTTTGGTTATTATATTCGAAATTACAAGTTTATTCAAATGTTTTTTTTCAAGACAAGGTGATCAGGACCTATAAACATTTTAATTATATAAATAATTGAAATTAACATTCTCCTTAGAATCATATCCCTAAAATACAAAATCACCCAAACGTACCAAGTGAATAAATAAATAAACATAAAAACCACCCACTTATTATACTCCCACTAAAAAATGATACATAAACCATCATTCATATATATGTTTTTTAATATATTATAATTTAATTATATTCTTTATAACTTTATAGATATTCTACATTCTATTTAATCAATTATTTCCACCACAACAAATCAATCACAATATGCATCATTCAACTCTTATTATTTTAGAATAGAGGCTTCATGAAACTTAAATGATTATTTAAGAATATAATTATTGGTTTGTAGGACCATATTTGCTTATTTATATTTTTAAATATAAATATTATTAAATCAAATAGGATTTATATGAATCGAAAATGGATGGATTCTAGTCATATGTAAAAATAGTATGACAATGTGGTCAAAGATTTTATAATGTTTTAAAAAAATATCATGTATACGACCCTTATAATATCATTTTTTACATATTTATACTGTTATTTCTCAATAAAATAGTAGTCCAAAGAAGTTATAAAAACAATTTATCTTTTAGAGAATATATCAAAGTTAAAAATTTTGGACTAGACATATTGAAAAACTGAATGTACCTAGTGATTGGGATAAAACTATGTTGTATGTATCATCTTATATAATTTAAGGTGAGAATTATGATATATAGTTCATCAAAGATATTATTACATGAGTGAAACATGATGAAAATCTTAGCGAGGAAACGACAGAAAAAATTGAATAAAAAATCATGATTTTCCAAAACTGTTTTTGAAGTTAAAGAGGTATGAAAAACACCATTATATGTTTGATGTACTAATTATATAGTATTTTCTTTCATAACAAATATTTATAATAATTAATATGGTAAAGGATAGAATGAAACCATAATTACTAAACTACATTATCCCTTTAAATAAAATATTCCATAATATAATTAACTTCCTATAAATAAATATGATGATAAAAAATTCTATGTTCAATGGGTATGATATCTAAAAAATAAATTAATGTCCATGCGAATGTATAAATATTCTCAAGGACCATGAATAAATTTAAAAATTCCTAAAGATTGGTGTGTATCTATAAAAGAAAGATGAATCAATTCCTTCAACAGTTTTATGGTACATTCTAGTTATTCCAAGGATTAGGTGGGTATATGAAATTAAGGATTCTAAAAAGAAATTGGTGTGGCATGAATATACAAGAAATCAAGATGGTAAAAATTGTCACCTAGAATAATTTCCTCATAAAAAGAAAATTAATCTCGTGTATCCTGAATTTAAAAAGGATCCAAGAAACCTTCATCTTTTTCTATCTATAAGTAGAGTGAATACTTTTGGTTTACAATGAAAATCTCACAATACATGGCTGGTTGTGTTGGTAAATTATATCTTTATAACATGGTTATGAAATAAATAAAAATACATTATATTTCCTTTGATTATATAATTACCAAAACAATTAGGTAATGATATTTATGTTTATTTGGATCCATTGATCAATGATTAGAAATTAATGTCATATTCAGATGTTATATTTCATGATGCAAATATAAATGAATATTTCACATTGATATGCATGTGGTGTGGGATGATAAATAAATTTCTGAATTATTTAACTTTTTTAGGATGTTGAATTAAAGTCTAGGGCGTCCCATTTTTGAACATGGTGTATGCTAAGTTAGGTTGAAACTGTCATCAAAGAATATTTTTCTAGAACATCGTATATTCAAACCTTTATGACATAAATTCCAATATTGGGTTACTTAAATAGATGGGAATTCAGAAGAAGGTAAATCAAAATCTTAACTAATAGGTGATTAGATTTTTGAAAAAGTAAAATTTATTGACACCATTTTTGGTAAACTTTATTAAAAAAACCTTATGAAAACTGGGTGAAAAATATATATATTTTTAATTTATTGTACTATATTAGTTTTTATATAAATAATTATCTTGTTGTCATGTATGTGGAATGAAATTTATGTGATAGTGTCATTGGTAAATTTATAAATGTACCTATAAAAACCAAATATGGAATTTAGGATAGGTTTTAAATGATTGAAATGGGGATAAGAGAAGAGTTGGCACTAGTGAATGGAAAACTAAGAACTTTTCTTCCTCCAAAAACATACACTCCTACCAAGAAAAAGATATATCAGTTTTCAACATACAAAATTATGGAATGGTTCTAGAAGGATATTCACCAAATTTCAATAATATCATGTCTATGTTATAAAGGCCTTAAAATCATATGAATATCATGTTTTGATGAAAGATCTTATTCGTACATCTTACATTGAATTTTCTCAAAAACATTATATCATACATTAACTATGATATAATTTTTTTCAATGTTATATATAGTAATATTAACGACACATAAAATTTTCAACTATGGAAATAGAAATTACTATTATATTAGGTGAATTGGAGAATTTCCATAGCTCTTTGATATGATGGTTTTCTTGATGGATCACATCATTAAAGATATTTTATGATGTGATCCTAAAAATTATATGACCCATGGAATGGGATATAAATATTTTTAAAGGGTATGCCAAAAATTGAATTATTCAAGAATGTTTGTATGTGTGGTGATATATTACTACATAAGAAATTTATTTTACACCAAATACCTGTCTGTTATGGAATGCATTGGTTATCCAAATTCATTTAACATCAATAATCTTCTGGGTGAAGGAATTTAAAGAATATATATTAATGAATTTATATATAAAGAGTGGGTAAAGGATCACCATTATATTTTTTATAACTCTTTAGGGGTTGTTCTATTTTTTGAAACCCAAAAATTAATTACTAGGAATTTTTATGAATCAATGATTTTAATATGGATATCAAATAAACATAATAGATAGATAATATAATGGGGTCAATAATAAATTTTCAAGGAGTATATTAAAACCCTGAATTCAATTTCAGAATGACTTCACAAGAAAGTAAATGGAACATGTTGAAAAATATTGTCTTATAATGGTTATGTATTTAATGGTTATATTATCTATACAAAATAACATGATGAGAATTAAACCATGAAAACGAGTAAAGTTAATCTAGTGGTTAATGAAATGCATGTCTCTATTACCAAAAAATAGAAATTCAATTTATGAGAATATGTAATAATTTTTTACCATAAAAAAATATGTGAGATGGATTATATAACATTCCATGTGTATTTTTCAATGCATGTGGTTTGATAACAGAAGTGTAGTTAAAATTGATGAATTTAGATTTCTGAAAGTGGATTTTAGTTAGTAAAGGTACAATGAAAAAAATTATATTGTAATCATAGGTAGGTTAGTTTTTTATGTAACATTTTGATACTTTTAAAGAACACTTTTCTTGAAAATGTATAAACCACAGAACACTAATCTTAAAAAAATAAAAAATATTATTATTTAAATGACTATTATAACATAGCCATTATATTAGTTAGTAAGAATAGTCTTAAATTATTTATGATATATATATATATATTATTTTCATTCTCAATAAAATTTTTTTGATAAATTATTAGTAAATAATCACTCAATTTTTGGAATGTTTTTAGAATTTAATTTGCCAATTTTTATTAAATATAATCTAATTTTTGTCTTTTTTATTAATTTAAAACTTGGATATAGCATAAAAACATTTTAAAATTAAATGTCCTTTTTTTGAAAAAATGTTTTTCATTGAATATCGCATGTATAATTTGAAATTAAATTATTCCACATCTATTAATTATGTATAGAAAAATGGATTCCATATTTGGAATAAGATGATTTAAATTTGGTAAATAGTCCCCATTTATATTTATTCATTATTATTTATAAATATAGCTAATAATTATCACTATAGTAACGGTAAATCATATTGTTAAGGTTAAAAATAAATTGAAAATGAAAAAAAATGACCCAAAAACATTCATTTATCCTATTGGATGAGTGGAGTTTAGAAATTTATATCCTTGTATCGAATATTTTAAAACTTGGATCCATATTTCCTTGAAGGTTACCTTTATAATATTTATGTAAAAAATATAGACAAAAATGTCTCTTTTTTATTTTAATAACAATAATAATTTTCATAGGGTTGAAAAAGACATAGGATTATATCAAATATAACATTTGAAATACACATTATTTTTTATCAAGGAAATTTATTTATAATTATTTGTAATTAAATAATTATCTTAAATGATTATGCAATATAGAAACAATAATTATTCAATTAACCAAAAAATAAAATAAATAATTAAAAAAATGAAAATAAGTATAAGTTGAATAAATTAATGTGATCCACATATTTTTTAAATACATATAAAAAAATATATGTTAAAGGATTATATTATAATACCATTTATTTCATGTTGTTTTAAAAATTAATTAAATTAAGGGTTCAAAAAATTAGATTAAGGATATTTTATAATAAATTACATTTTATTAATTGATTTGAAATTTATAAAAAACATATATCTGTCTAGTTTTTTGGTATATGGTTTAAAATATCAACCATAATAAATTTATGTTACATTTTTTCTTTTATAGAAATAATATTTACTCATAAATAGTAAAAAACTTTTTTATAAATATAATTATCAAAAAAGGTTAATGTTAGTTAAAATAATGTGATCAGGGTGAAACCCTATAATAAACTTGTACAAATATTATTAGGTGATATTATTATGACCCATATTAATCATATCTTCACATTATATCTTCATATTTCTTTTTTCCAAGGAAAAATAATTTAAATTAATTTAATATTTTATGAAATTCTAAAAGTACCCCTCCCCTCACTTACACGAGGGCATAACCTCTCCTCTTTTATTTACACATTAAAATCCATTTGTTTCATGAAATACCTAAAAAATTACACAATTAATTCCCTCCCAGTATTTTATAAATGTTTATTATATTATAAAATCCTCTTAGAAATTATTTTGGTGTAAACATAAAGAGGTTGTCTGAAGAAGAGGTATCGATCTCAACTGAGAACTTTTTTATTTCACCTTCCACCTAATTAAAATATTACTCAACCATACTAATGTAACAACATAATTATAAACCATATAATTAGATGTTTTTATTTTAATTTAATACCCTATATCTATATCCTCTTCCATCAAATGGGAAATGAAACTTTGGTTCGTGTGAATGGAAGACTACCAACGTGTGAACCAATGTTTTCCATTTTCCATCACCACAACTCCAAAATGGTTTTAAAGATAATATATATATATATATATATCTGTGTGTGTGTGTTTGTGTGTGTGTGTGAAATTAGTTACTTATTTTTTATTTTATATTGAAAATATAAAATATAATTTCTTATCATTCCATTCATTTAAAAAATATATTATCATTTGTGTGTATGTGTGGGTTACAACCACCATAAAGCGATGTGATATTTTTTAATAACCACATAATATGTCTATAATATATAACTACATGTAAATAAATAATAATATATTTATGATATTATTATGATTCAAGATATATAAAATAACACTTACATTCTTTCCATCTTGATTGTTGACAAATGGAAACATTACTCATGGATATATACGACCTACTATCTTATTAATTGTAACAAAGTTATTTTTCATAACATTATTTCATGGTTGGATTTAAAATTATAATTTATATATAAAAATTATAATTATTTCATGATTATTATTTTGGATGTGATGGAATAATGAGCGCTTTTACCATATTCAACTTACATAATTTATTCTTGATATATGAACTGAATATCATCAATACATATGAAATGAACTTAATTTACTAAGATAATAGATATAAATTTTTAGTAAATAAAATAAAATAAACAATACAAATTTAAATCTTTTAAAAAGAATTTAAATAATTAACATCATATTATTATTTAAGATGATAAACAATGTAAGTGAAAATTCCGACCCTAGGTAATGGATTTCATCTCAATTTCCTTTTATTGATGAATATTTTAATTTTATTCGCCTAATTTATTTTATATTGTGTTTATATTAGCCATTTTCAATTTTATATCACGAATACCTCATAAAAAATTTCATTTTATGTTTCAAAAAAAATTATTTCATCGAAGGTGATTTGAAATTTAATTTACCTAGTTATAAGGGGTTTCATTACTCAATTTATGTTCATTTGGTTATATTATTATTTAATTTTATTTGATTTTACATGATTATACATGTAATTATTTTCTATAACATTATTCTTTATTTCCAATTATTTTATATCGATTTTAATTTGAAAAACTATATTAATTCATTTATTAATTCTCTCATCAATGGTATGACCATTGCATGAGATTTCATCTCAATTTCCACTCTATTGGGACATATCTGATAATATGAACCTATTTATTTTTTCAAGGTTCATACAAAACTCCTTTCATATCATATATGATATGGGTATTTCTATTCATATAATTTAAGGGCTCATTTGACATTATTTGTTTGAGGGTAGTTTTGATTCCAAAAATACCAAATTCACAATGTTTTATTTCATAATGTCGCCATTATTTATGATTATCTATGTTTAAGTCTCTAATGGGGGTATTATTTGGTCTTACTATATAAAACCAAAAATAAATTCTTACCTTATTGTTATTTTAATAAATTATTTGTTTTTCTTTTATTATCAACTCTTTAAGTTAACTATAAAATTTAATCATGTTTTTAAGGAAAGATGACTTATTTTTAAACTTGGCTAGGAATATTTTCCGTGTAAAAATTTTCTATAAAATGATTTTAGTAATATTTTTATTATTGTAAAATAATTTTATAATGAATTATATACTTATGTTCTTATTTTTTAAAAATTACTTAAAATGATTCTTATTCTCGTTTTCAAAACAAGGTGCTTTTTGAGTTTTTACCAAAAAGTGTGAATGAAATATTTATTTTAACATACTCATCATGAAATTAATTTCTCTCTTTCATGAACAGTAATTTCATTCAAATATCCTTTATAATCTTTGATGTTTCTTTTTAAATAATTATTTTTCTAAAATATTTAGTAAAATCATAGATTTTAAGATTTTATTTTAAAATGAAAAGGAATTTTTCTCATTAATATTTAAGATATATTTTTATAGTATTTCTATTCCACATAAAAAACCCTTTTATTATAGATAACATATATGTTGAAATGATACCATAATTATTCCTCTTATATAATTTTTATTATAATTTTTAATGAGAAATTTATTGACATTTTGTATATTAGTTGTCCCCATATGGCTAATATTTTAATAAGGTGTGTTGATTCAGTTTTAATATTTATTCATATAATGAATGAATTGTAAAAATTAACTTTAGGGTAGGTCTCATATATACATTTCCTTTTGATGCATCAATAGTTATAATAAGAAAAACTAGTTGGGTAGCATTATTAAATGTGTTTTTGGTGTAAAACTACCCATTATTTAAATTTTCTTAGCATAAGGAATCGATGGTATATTTCAAATTTCTAGAATTACAAATTTCATTATTAGGAAATTGGTTATTATTATATATTTTATTATTTTCAATAATACCCAAGGATATGTTTCTAGATCATGTGAATTTATATATAGAAAAGTTTGATCTTCATTTACTCCTTTTATATTATTATTGATGCTCATGATATTGACTAAATTGTTTTTTTGTTATTTACATTTACATATTGATTATTTCTTATTTAAATTTGATAGATTCCATTGTACATAACCCATAAATATCAAATAAGTTCACTTATGTTTTTTTCTTTTTCCAGGATTTTATGAAGGAATCGTTGAATGTTTTCAAGGATGTAGAAAATTTATTTTCAATATGTTTTATATTTTTTGTTATCAAATGTATATAAAATTCAAGTATGTATATAGTTTAACAATACAAATAAGATTTTTTGTCCATATATATGTGATTCATTTTATCTAGTTCCTATGTAAAAAATTAACCACTAACTCTAAGATATAGGGTTCTGAGTATTTATAATTGGTATCAATGGTAATTTAGTATAATCCTTGGGAACTAAACTTAAGAAATCCTACATTAGGGAACATGTCCCTACGATTGACTTTGAGTAAAATTATTAGTGTAGGATAAAATCCTAAAATTTTAGAAAGGTAGATATTATGTCTTTTCCCAATAAATTAATCTCCCATAGATACTAAAAGTGGACATGATTTTGGAATAGATGCATCTAGGGGTAATAACCCTAAATAAATATTTGGTTGAGTGTATATTAACTATCATTCTAGTGTATAGTGAGTTTTCCCATACCAAAAACATTATTTTAAACTCATGGGGTATATTCTTAGGTTATTTTACATTTTCACTGTGAATAAATATAATGAATCAATGAATATAACTTATAAAAACCTATGATATGATGTTGTGATATGGGATATGCATATAGTGTCTTAAGATGATATGTTTATGTTTAATCCTATGTTTAAAATCATAAATACTTCTTTTAAGGCTTTATGTGATGGGATATTAACCTGATTTTGGATATTTTGGGATACATTTATGGTAAAACAATAAGTGGGTTTGTTTGTGCTTCAGTGAAATTTTTATTTGAGAAATTATGTTTTAATATATTATAGTGATATTATTAAAGGTATTGATAACATTTTGGGTTAATATGATTATTTATGTAAAGTTAATAATTATTAATGAATATTATTTTATTTTGTGGAAAAAAAATAAGCTTTATAGAAAACCATAGTGTTAAAAAGTTATTTGGAGACTAATATTATTTTTGAGATGTTCATAATGTTTTTAGGAATTTTATATGAATAATATTAATATTGTTCTAGAAAAAGTACTAATCATATGTTGGGTGACAATCCATCACATCCATCTTGGATTATGATTTTGAACCCAGAACCAAAGGGAGATAGCTACATAGTGCCTACCACTAGACTATGTGATGTATTTCTTAATAAGACATTGTTTTTACTCAAACAGATTGGAATAAATTTTTTTTTTGTGAAACATATTATATGATCGATATTTATTTGAATTTATATGTTTTTGAGGTTATTAATGATATTTTTTGAATCTTTTTATCAGGATCAGAGATATATTTGTATATATAACCACTTGGTTTAGCATAAAGTATTATTTGAGAATAATTTTATTACATATTTGGATGAGTATGTCAGTGGTTATGATATAAATGTTGAAGTTTAAACATTGTTTTATTATAATGATTTTATGTTAATTGGTTTTTAGGTTTATTTATTTATAGAATTATCTTTATAAACCCTTTTGTTTAATTATTTAATTTTAGATATTAATATATTATTTATTTATATGATGGTTTATTCATTGCAGGTGTTATCAAACATTGTGTGAGCTATTATGGTTTTATTAAATACTAGTGGAATATATTTTTAAATTTTAGATTATATAATCCATTAAAAGTGAATTTTAGTGCTTCAGAAATAAAAAATCATCTTGAATATTCAATTATTTTAGTAAAAGATAATGTCTAAATTTTTTGATGTAGAATTGAAAGACTAAATTGTGATTATCAAATAAAAATAAATCAAATATTTATATTTTTTGGAATGTAGAGACCCAAAGCCTGACATACATGGACATTAAATTACTTTTTCAGAATACTTTGTACATAACATAAACACACACACAAGGACCGTAATAGTTTAGTGTCTTTGGAAACTCAGAATATAATCTTCTAATCATGGTGAAAGATCTCCAAAATCTCCCATAATGATCTACCTTTTTTTACCTAAAACCTTTCTTTATATCCTGGGGAAATGAAAGCATAAAAGGGTGAGCTCAAATGCTCAGTAAGGGTAAACAAAAGAAATAACAATCACATCATATTCATAAGAACATAATAATTTGGAAATCTTACCCTAAAAAAGAGATCATAATTTCATAACATGGGATAAATCATGGTAGTGAAATGTAATCACAATAATAATAACTTAAAACAAGAAAATTTGTGGCATACACACATAATCATAGAGAATCATTTCTTATTAGTCAAGACACATTTCCAAGACTATCTTAGTTGACAATGTCCATTTCTGAACCGATTTTACTCCTCGTTTCAGTCCTGTTTCACTGAACCGGTTTAACCTGCCGTTTCATCCATTTCTATCTCATGAGATATAAAATCTTAACCCAATGCATTGGAGGGAGAAGTAGGTACCACCCATCTCATAATGATACCATTTTTATGTGTGCCACAAAATCATAAACCATACATCATAGCATAACCCATGTAACAAAAATGGGATTATTAAACATCATAACATCATAAAACAATTCATATAAGATAAAGGATTTCATTAAAATAATTCCATCACAAGATAATCAAATCAATGTAATAATAGGGATAGAAACAGAATCCTATATTATCTTAGATGGAAAATAATTTTGATAAAACCCTTGAACTACATTCTTGAGGAAAATATCATTTCTACTTCAAAAACTTTTTTCCTTTCTTAACATGTCATAAAATTTTAAACTAAAATAAGTTGATTAAAAATAATCTTGAAAACGTTTAAGGGAATATTGTTGGAAATAATGTTTTAAAAATCCATTAATGTCTTATAAGTTAAAAGAAAACATTTTTCTCGTACTTTTTTCGGAAAATTTAAAAAGTACCTCGTACGAAAAATGACAAAAGATTCCTTTCATATCTTTTACTAAAAACTCACGGAAGGGTAAAATTGGATTTAAACAATTGTAGGTGGATGGAAATAATATTATGTATTGTGGAAACATGGATGTGGATGATAAAATACACCCTAGTAAATACCAAAGTATAAACAATCTCGGATAAAAATGAGATTGTGATATTTCCCTTACCTTAGGTCCGATTTGCTTTGTAAGTGTCCGAACCTCCTGTATAATGATTTAAATAATGTTATTGACTTATTCCAGAATCATAATTATTTTTATGATGTCATATATGGTTCACTTATGACTTTATTTTACCCGTTCTTTTGTAAATTCCATGTTAAAGAGCATTTTGTGTGAAATCGTTTCATTTGTCGTCCATGTTTTGACTTGTAATTATTCATATGATTACTTAGATCATGATTACTTAATTAAATAATATAAAACATGATTTATATATAATATATATTCAGAATATACATATATATAATAGATCAGTAAATGGAATGAAATACACCATTCATGGAGACGGTAGGCCGTACATACGCATGAACGCTGTTTTCGTTTCCTTATTGAGTTGAATGGAATTAAGTAGATGAAATACATATATATACACATAAATCCAGTATCATTATTATGTCATATATTTCATGATTACTTATTATATATACTTTATAATCATTCATCAATGGTTAACGTGGAGAATGAATCTCATCGCGTCGTGGAGACGGTAGTCCGTACGTACGCACGAGCGATGATATCGTTCTCATGATCACGGAAATGTATTGGAGTGTATGTATACTATATCAGAATCAATATCACTCTAAAATAATCATATATAGTTATTATGTAAACCATTATACCCATCCAAGTAAGGTAGTGGTGGAAAATAGATTACACCACGATGTGGAGACGGTATTCCGTACGTACGCACGCGCGGTGATTTCATTTTCTGTAGGATGGATAGATGGTGAAATAGGGTTTTTTCATACTTATAATAACATATCAGTATATAAATGATACTGATGTTATTACTTCATAATGAAACAACCTAAGAAGAAGAAGTGGAAGAAGAAAAAAAGTTGAAAGAATCGGTAACGGACATTACCTCTTCTTTGAAGCGCCTCTTTGAGATCTCCTTTTAGGGCACAAAAATTGGTCTTTGAGGAAGACCAGAACCTCTAGGATGTTTCTATGGAAGTGGAGAATGGAATTTGGCAGGGTTTTCCCGAGCTTGAAAGCTCAACGTGGTGTGAGGAAGAGAGGGAGGAGGTGCCCTTTTATAAGGGAGGAGAGGGGCACCTTTGGAATAACTAAAAATATTATTTTATTATAAAGCCATATTCGGTTTTAAATAGCTCCAAATTGATTTATTTCGAAGCTAAGGTAGGTATGGGTCTAAATACTCTCATCCAATATAATTTAGACAAGTTTAGGTTCCTATTTTAACCTTATCATATAGATTTAACATTAAGTAAAATAATTTTACTTTTACCGTGTCTTCTTGTGTTCTTATACTATAAGGTTAATAAACTTAATATAAGCATCCAAACGAACCCCACGTTGTTTATTATTAATATATATAAGCTTATCTAAGTCATTTGTCCAAACCTTAGATTTTTAGGAATAAAATAATAATTACTAATATAATATTTGTTTTAAATACTATTTTTTGTCAATTTTGACACTATTTAGTAATTGATTTTTGTGAAACTCATAACAGAATGATTAGTTCGAAAAAAGTTAATTAAATCAATAATAACATGTCATATTAAACTATAAAATTAGTTTAATTCATAACAAGTCTCAAATTGCATTTATTTGGGTATTTATAACATAAATTATCTCAATATTTCATTAATAAGATAATTACTCCATTATCTTTGTGTCCTAAATAAATTACATTATTTAATGTCTAAAAATTACAAATAAAATACCATTATGTATGAAATATTTTTATATTTATAATGAATATTTATAGTCGAATTTATATTATGTATAACCCTATATTAAAAATGATATACTTATTAAACATTGATTTTAACTATTTTAACCCTTCTTTAAATAAATTAATAATAAAGGTCCTAATCTAATCCAAGTGGGCCTAAATGATCATATTTTATTTCTAAGGTTGTTTATGGTCGAATTAAACTTATCCAATAGAATTATGACATGTGTTAGGGTAATAATAATATCATTTTTACCCTTAATTACCCTATTTACTTTTAACCGTGGTAAAAAAAGTAAAAAGTTACTATTCACCAAAAATTATTTTCATCTCATTGAACCACATTTTACTTACTGACATCAACCATTTCTCTCAGATTTTTGAAATTCCACTCACAGAAGCGGTAAAATTAAGTTTTATGAGAAATTCATTTTTTTAACTACCACTTAGTGGTTTCACTATTCATCAAAAAATGAAAGTTTCCAGAAAAATACAAAAAATTAGGCCTAAGAAATATTTGACATTATGAACTCAAAAAATGATGTCTATTTTACCTAATTCAAAACATATCATTTGCACTAATTAATTTAAAAATTAATTCCCGTCGTCTAAACAAATAGCATGTTCTTAAGAGATAATAACTATCAAATGATTGACACTTGTTTATGTCTGGTTTAAATGTGAAATTACATCCAATGACCAAAATTGTATTAAATTGTAAAAATATATTATAAATATACTTTAAAACCACTCAAATTAATAATTTATCACTATTAATTATTTTGATTAAAAAGGATGTTTTTAATTAAAATTTAGTAATTTTCACTATTCATTAGAAAATGAAAGTTATCCGAAAAGTACCAAAATTTCACCTTAATCTAATTTCGATATTCCGAATCAAAAAATGAATTCCATTTTGAAAAATAAAAATTAAAAAAATTAAAAAGTGGTTATTACTATTCATAACGGCTAGTTTTAATAATATTTTAATAGCATATCGTTGTTTAGTGAAACTCGGTATTTCGTACTACACACGCTATCGAGGAAGGTCACGATTGAGTGTAATGAAAGGCAAGTCAAGGATGCGTGTTGTGTAAGCTATTTTTGGTGTAGCGTACAACACACGACATTAATGAAATTAAAAATAATATTTTTCATAAAATCTCGGGGTGTTACATTCTACCCCCCTTAAAATGAATTTCACCCTCTAAATTCATCGGGGTTATAAATGGTTTACTACTCAAATTTATCTTTAATATAAACCAACATCGTAAAAAGGAATACCCAAACTTGGCTTTAAAAACTAAAGTATGAAATGTAACGGTTACCCAAATTAACTCATTATTGGGTTTCCACGTAGGAGAACAAAGGTGAAAATATGGATATCGAAGAAAAATCTAACCATCAAGTTCTGATGGAGAGTGGTAGAGAACATGGCTATGAAATAGCCAACAATCACAAATCCATAGATTTTCTATGATCTAAGGTACCATCTGATTAATCTGATATAAGGGCACTAGGACAACAATTTTGGTTTTCAAGATCATTTCCCTAAAGTTGGTGAATTAAAAGAAATACTTACATGATTTTGGTACAATTTCACTGTTGTTCGTGCTTTGAACAATTTCCACTTCATCTCTTAAAGAAATGAATTTGAATTTGTTATTCATGAAGTGTTAATAGATCATGTGATAGAATGATGGGTCATTCCATCTGTTTCAAACAAAAGGTTAGAAAAAGTTATCAAATATACATAAGTCCATCTATGGTGAGGTTAATCATATACGATTACAAAAATGAACTTATACTTCATATATTATACCGCGTAATAAAATAAAACTAGTTTCTACTAAGCAAGGACTTCCTGTAGGCTAGTGGTAGGCGATAAAGGCCAGTCGCACTTCGGTTGTGGGTTCGATTCCCACAGCCTTGTATGAAGAGATGGGCTGTCGCCCATCCTGCAGGTTTTTCTTTTTATAAAGCTATATTACTATAACATCCCATCAATAATATCGAAAAAATTTCTATCCTAACTTATGTCCAACATAATCCATTCCAATCTTTTGGCTTATCTAAAATACTTCGGTCCAAGCTCATAGTATAAAGAAAATGATTACTTGAAATGTCACATAAAAATCACGTGAATTCCATCATTTATCTCCCATATATCATAAGATATATCTTGTTGGTCAAATTACAAACATGTGAATACCTTAATCATGTATTCTCTTGAAGAATGAATACCCATTAATTGAACCATAGTGAAAACATTAATGCAGTCAAAAGTTAACTCTTTCAACATACCAAAATCCAAAAATTATATATACTCAAACCATGATATAACCTTCTCCTTATATCAGTCATGAGCTCATGAATATGGTCAAACAATTCATTTTCTCGTTTTCCTTTCATTATGCGCATATCATCTTTTTTCCAAAAATATCTCAATCACATTCTATGGTTACCGGTACCATTGAAAACCATAATAGACCAATACATAAATATTCCAATATTCCATGATACTATATACAACATTATTTTGGAATCCCATTACATAAACACTTAATCATTCCACCACATCGTTGTCATATTCAACATAACCAATAGTGATCGCATGTGAATTCCCTTTGTCCTTTGCCTTAAGTGGTTGCTCATGTCGATCATCACTAACCCTTAGATTAGGGAATTTATTAGCATAATTCCCCATTTCCTTTCACTTGAAGCATTAAAGTGTTGGTGGTGCGTTCTCTGCAGTCTTTTCTTTATTCACATCATTATAAACCATTTTTCCATTACTTCGACACTCAGCTGCTTGATGACCTTATTTTTCACACTTAAAACATTTTCTAGTCCCTTTAAGACAATCTTCACCAAGCTTCTTTCCACAGTTTGAGCATAAGGAAACATTCATCTTCTTTTCACCATTATTCTGAGATTTCTCGTTGAACTCCATCTTTCGTTTCTTATCAAAACTATGAGATGGATAAGTAACACCAACTTCCATTTCTACCTTGATAGCACAACGCACAATTTCTTCATAGCTACTAAAGTCTCTTATAGCTAATTCCCTTCGAAGATTTGGTTTAAGCCAGTGAAGAATCGATCAACTTTACTTTCAGGATGGATGATAAATCCAGATTCATATCTTACATGCCTTGTAAAATTTTCTTCGTATATACCAACAAATTCATCATCCTTTTGCTTTAGTTCAAGAAACTCCTTCTCCATCTTTGTTCGAAGAATAAAATGGAAGTACTTATTGAAAAATAAGTTCATGAACTCGTCCCATTTCATGGACTCAATTTCATCTCTTGGCCTCGTATTCTTGATAAGATTCCACAATTGATCAGCATCAACTTCCAAATGATACACTGCTAAGATGACATTATCATGTTCAGAACATTGAAGAACTGAAAATATCTTTTCAGTAGTACTGATCCATTGTTCAGCAACAAGTGGATCAGAAGACCCATTGAAAGAAGGTGGACATTGCCTCATGAAGGACTCAATAGAATATTGTTCCCTTATCTGCTCATTTGGAAGTCACGAATGATTCATAGCTTGTGTAAGTATAGCAATAATATTTTTCACCCCATCTCCCATAACATTTGTTTGTTCAGGAGGAAAATCATTGCATTTTCCATTACATTGATCAACATGGTTCCGTCGGGTTCCAGTCATCGTCTAAAACCCAAAAAGAATAGTGTGAGAGGTAAAAATCATAATAAAGGGGGAGTAACTTCAATATCTAACATCTTTGGTTTAATCTAATATCGTTGCCATAGTTCTAGGACTATATCCTATGCGTATACTTATCCTTAGGGACATCCCTAGACATACCTTAGAAATATCTCTAGAGATCTCACTAAAGTTCTCGCATCCTAGTTTCCAAAGGTTGACTAAGCATTTCCTATGATACCAACTGTAGAGACCCAAAGCCTGACGTACATGGAAATTACATTACTTTTGCAGAATACTTAGTGCATAACATAAACACACACACAAGGACCGTAATAGTTTTGTGTCTTTGGAAACTCGGAATATAATCTTCTAATCGTGATGAAAGATCTTAAACATCTCCTATAAAGATCTTCCTTTTTTTACCTAAAACCTTTCTTTATATCCTGGGGAAATGAAAACATAAAAGGGTGATCTCAAATGCTCAGTAAGGGTAAACAAAAGAAATATCAATCACATCATATTCATAAGAACAAAACAATTTGGAAATCTTACCCTGCAAAAGAGATCATAATTTCATAACATGGGATAAATCATGGTAGTGAAATGTAATCACAATAGTCATAACTTAAAACAAGAAAATTTGTGGCATAAACACATAATCATAGAGAATCATTTATTATTAGTCAAGACACATTGCCAAGACTATCTTAGTGGACAAAGTCCATTTCTGAACCGAGTTTACTCCTCATTTCAGTCCTGTTTCACAGAACCGGTTTAACCTGCCGTTGCAGCCATGTCTCTCTCATGAGATATAAAATCTTTACCCAATGCATTGGAGGGATATATAGGTCCCACCCATCTCATAATGATACCATTCTTATGTGTGCCACAAAATCATAAACCATACATCATAGCATAACCCATGTAATAAAAATGGGATTCTTAAACATCATGACATCATAAAACAATTCATATAAGATAAAAGATTTCATAAAAATAATTCCACCACAACATAATCAAATCAATGTAATAATAGGGATAGAAACCGAATCCTATATTACCTTAGATGGAAAATAATTTGGATAAAACACTTGAACTCCATTCTTGAGGAAAATATCCTTTCTACTTCAAAAACATTGTTCCTTTCTTAACATGTCATACAATTTTAAACTAAAAGAAGTTGATTAAAAATGAACTTGAAAACGTGTAAGGGAAGCTTCTTGGAAATAATTTTTTAAAAATCCATTAATGTCGTATAAGTTAAAAGAAAACATTCTTCTCGTACTTTTTTCGGAAAATTTAAAAAGTGCCTCGTACGAAAAACGACAAAAGATTCCTTTCATATATTTTACTAAGAACTCACCAAAAGGTAAAATTGGATTTAAAAAATTGTATGTGGATGGAAATAATATTACATATTGAGGAAACATGGATGTGGATGATAAAATACACCCCAGTAAATATCAAATCATAAACAATCTCGGATAAAAATGAGATTGTGACATTTCCCTTAACTTAGGTCCGATTTGATTCGTAAGTGTCCGAAACTCCTGTATAATGATTTAAATTATGTTATTGACTTATTACAGAATCATAATTATTTTTATGATATCATATATGGTTCACTTATGACTTTATTTTAGTCATTCTTTTGTAAATTCCATGTTAAAGAGAGTTTTGGGTAAAATCGTTTCATTTGCCGTCCATGTTTTGACTTGTAATTATTCATATGATAACTTAGATCATGATTACTTAATTACAGAATATAAAACATGATTTATATATAATATATATTCAGAATATACATATATTAAATAGATCAGTAAATGTAAAGAAATACACCGTTCATGGAGACGGTAGGCCGTACGTACGCATGAACGTTGTTTTCGTTTCCTTATTGAGTTGAATGGAATTAAGTAGATGACATACATATATATACACATAAATCCAGTATCATTATTATGTCATATATTTCACAATTACATATTATATATACTTTATAATCATTCATCAATGGTTAACGTGGAGAATGAATCTCATCGCATCGTGGAGACGGTAGTCCGTACGTACGCACGAGCGATGATATTGTTCTCATGATCATGTGATTGTATTGGAGTGTATGTATAATATATCAGAATCAATATCACTTTAAAATAATCATATATAGTTATTATTTACACCATTATACCAATCCAAGTAAGGTGGTGGTGGAAAATAGATTACACCACGGCGTGGAGACTGTATTCTGTACGTACGCACGCGCGGTGATTTCGTTTTCCGTAGGATGGATAGATGGTGAAATAGGGTTGTTTCATACTTATAATAACATATCCGTATATGAGTGATACTTATGTTACTACTTCATAATGATACAACCTAAGAAGAAGAAGTGGAAGAAGAAATAAAGTTGAAAAAATCGATAACTGACATTACCTCTTCTTTGAAGCGCCTCTTTGAGATCTCCTTTTAGGGCACTGAAATTGGTCTTTGAGGAAGACCAGAACCTCTAGGATGTTTCTATGGAAGTGGAGAATGGAATTTGTCAGGGGTTTTCCGAGCTTGAAGGCTCAAAGTGGTGTGAGGAAGAGAGGTAGGAGGTGCCCTTTTATAAGGGAGGAGAGGGGCACCTTTGGAATAACTAAAAATATTATTTTATTATAAAGCTAAATTCGGTTTTAAATAGCTCCAAGTTGATTTATTTCGAAGCTAAGGTAGGGATGGGTCTAAATCCTCTCATACAATAGAATTTAGACAAGTTTAGGTTCCTATTTTAACCTTATCATTTAGATTTAACATTAAGTAAAATAATTTTACTTTTACCATGTCTTCTTGTATTCTTATACTATAAGGTTAATAAACTTTCTATAAGCAGCCAAACGAACCCCAAGTTGTTTATTATTAATATATATAACCTTATATAAGTCATTTTTTCTAGCCTTATATTTCTATGAATAAAATAACAATTAATAATATAATATTTTTTTAAACAACTATTTTTTGTCAATTTTGACACCATTTAGTAATTGATTTTTGTGAAAATCATAACAGAATGATTAGTTCGAAAAACGTTAATTAAATCAATACTAAGATGTCATAGTAACTTAGAAAATTATTTTAATTCATTAAAAGTCTCAAATTGCATTTATTTGGGTATTTATAACATCAATTATGTCAATATTTCATTAATAAGATAATTACTGCATCATCTTTGTGTCATAAATAAATTACATTATTTAATGTCTAAAAATTACAAATAAAATACCATTATTTGTGAAATCGTTTTATCTTTCTAATGAATATTTATAGTCGAATTTATATTATGTATAACCCCATATTAAAAATGATATACTTATTAATCATGGATTTTAACTATTTTAACCCTTCTTTAAATAAATTAATAATAAAGGCCCTAATCTAATCCAAGTGGGCCTAAATGGAAATATTTTATTTCTAAGGTTGTTTATGGTCGACTTACACTTATCTAATAGAATTAGGACATGTGTAGGGTAATAATAATATCATTTTTACCCTTAATTACCCTATTTACTTTTAACAGTGGTAAAAAAAAGTAAAAAGTTTCTATTCACCAAAAATTATTTTCATATCATTGAACCACATATTACTTATTGACATCAACCGTGTCTCTCAGATTTTTGAAATTCCACTCACAGAAGCGGTAAAATTATGTTTTATGAAAAATTCATTATTTTTAACTACCACTAAGTGGTTTCACTATTCATCAAAAAATGAAAGTTACCAGAAAAATACCAAAAATTAGGCCTAAGCTATATTTGATATTATGAACTCAAAAATGATATCTATTTTACCAAATTCAAAACATATCAGTTGCACTAATTAATTTAAAAATTAATTCCCTTCGTCTAAACAAATAGCGTGTTCTTAAGAGATAATAACTATCATAAGATTGACACTTGTTTATGTCTGGTTTAAATGTGAAATTACATCCAATGACCAACATTGTATTAAATTGTAAAAAAATATTCAAAATATACTTTAAAACCACTCAAATTAATAATTTATCACTATTAATTATTTCGATTAAAAAGGTTGTTTTTAATTAAAATTTTGTAATTTTCACTATTCATCAGAAAATGAACGTTATCTGAAAAGTACCAAAATTTCACCCTAAGCTAATTTCGATATTCTGAATCCAAAAATGAAGACCATTTTGAAAAATAAAACATAAAATTTTTTAAAAATTGGTTATTACTATTCATAACAGCTAGTTTTAATAATATTTTAATAGCATATCATTGTTTAGTGAAACTCGGTATTGCGTACTACACATGCTATCGAGGAAGGTCGCGATTGAGTGTAATGAAAGGCTAGTCAAGGATGTGTGTTGTGCAAGATCCTTTTGGCGTAGCGTACAACACAAGACATTAATGAAATTAAAAAGAATTTTTTTCATAAAATCTCGCGGTGTTACATGGAAATACCTATATTTATTATAATTAAATCCCTAAAATCAAAGAAATATTTCTTGAAACATAAATTTTATTCTATTGTGACCATTTCTGATGAATCAACTGAATTTTCACCCATCACAAATTTATTGTTTTTTTGTTGATAAAATTCTCTACATAATTATCTATATCACATTGAATTCATCATTGGGAATTATTTTTACCCTACATGTATATATTTCCAATTCACACTAATGTTACCCTATTTATGAACATATTTTTTTTTGTAATTCCAAAAAACCTTTATATTTCCCTTTCCCTTTTTATGATTATGTTTTATTATCCCTTTTAATGATGCTGGTCTTCCAAAAAAGAATTTTTTTTGTTTAAAACCCTTCATTACTAATGAAAAGTTGAAATTGAGGACAAAATTTTATGGAATGGGGAATAATTTAAACAACCATTATTTTAAAATAACACTATGCTCAATAGAATATACAACATGCAACACTGAACTTACATTAACCATGAAATATCAGTATTTAAATATGATTATCGGAAACTATCTGTTAAATTGGATGGTCTGAGTAATATTAACTATGTTATCTAATATATATAATGTTTATTCTCATCATAAATTTATTGATAAATTATTATTAAATAATTTCCTAATTTTTATTAATGTCATTTTATTCATAAAAAATATACTTTCCTCCAAAAATGGTTTTTATTGATTTCCATAAGAAATTATGATATTAATTTTTGAAAAATTTAGGAATTTAATCACAAAAAGATGATATCATTATTTTATAAAGTAGAAAAAAATTAAATCTTAATATAAAAATTAGATTATGATTAATTAATTGTATAATGTTTCTTTTTAATGAAAATTGATCAATACAGATTCATATTGAATACTATACTTTATTTTTAAGTGTATATAATGTTAAATTTATTTTCAGATTAGTTAAAAATTTTAATGAGTAAAAAATTATTAAAAATAATCTAATTATGGTTTATGGAATTTATTTTATACTTCTATATAGTATTCAAACAATTTATACTCAAAATGATTTTTTTTTAAAAACCAATTTGTATCACGTTTTGCTAGATTATTTTCAATTAAACTCTATCACTAATATAAATTGAATCTTGAAAAATGGAATCCATATTTTGAATTAAGAGGTCAAATTTTTTGAAATATTCCCCTTCTTATTCATTATTAATAGTAATTATATGATATAATAATCAAAATAGTAAAGGTAAATATGGTTTTTATGGTTAAAAATAATATGATAAGGACTAAAAATTAACCATACACATTCATTTTTCCTATTTTATGACTTTATTTTGTTCATTTACAACCATTTACATAATTTACAGCCACTTGGTTACATATTTCTTTTATTTTGACCTTTATAACATTTAATTAGAAGATAAAAAATGTTACTTTGATGGTTTTAATGGATATAATTTTTTTTTCTTGGATAAAAATAAATTATGATAAGATAAAAATGATATTTTAAAATATTAAATATTATTTTTATCATGTTAATTTATTTTTAAATTTTATTGATGAAATAATTTCGCTAAATGCTTATGAAATGTTGACATCATATTTATTCAATTAATAGAAAAATAAAATAAATGAATTTGAAAATACTAAAAGTAATTTAAATTTTATTAAATTAGTGTGTTACATATATTTTTTAGATAAATATATCAAATTTGTTAAGTTTGAAAGTGTTATATTCTAATTATATTTTTTCCATGGATAATCAAAGTCAAATTAAATGATTATTTCCTAAAATTACCTTAATGATATTTTATAATAAATAATACATTACTAAGTGAATTAAAATTCAAAAAAAAATATTCATCAGAAAATGTATTTTGATATTTATTAATATATCAACCATAGTCTATTTATTTCCCAATTTTTCTTTTATACTAAATATATTGACCCCTAAGGAGTAAAAAAATTCGTGTCATGTCATTATTCAAAAAGGGTTAATGTAGGTTAAAAAACTAGAAGGGTAAAAACCTAATTTAAACATGTATAAAATTATCTGATAGGATTTATACCCATACTCATCCTATATTTTTATTAAATCATTTTAATCCTTTTTTCCATAAAAATTAACTTATATTAATTTAATATTTTATAAAATTTCAAATGTTCCCCTCCCCTTACTTATAAAAGGGTAGCTTCTCTCCTCTTTTATTTAAACATAAAAATAATTCTTGGTTTAGTTAATCACTACCAAAATCTCAACCTTACTTCCCTTACCTTTTCCTAGAGTCTTTTTTTTAAATTATAAAACTCTCCTAGGAAGTGTTTTGGTGTAAAACCAATTATTTTATCTAAAGAAGAGGTTTTGTTCTTAATCGAGAATTTTTCTTTTATTTATAATTACAAATTCTTTAGATATTATTCAAACATGATGATATAATAAAATAATTTTATCCCATATATTGAGATTTTAATATTTTAGTGTAATTTACTTTATCTATCTCCTCTTCCATTAAATGGGAAATGAAGCTATCGTTATTGTGTACGATAGACTCCCACCTCACGAACTATTGTAATTTGATTTCCATCATCACCATTCAAATATGGTTTTAATGATGGTTTTACTATATATAAGAAAATATTAAATTATTTTAAATTATTTAAAGAGAAAATATAATATATTTTCTGACCTTTTCATTCCTTTAAAATTTGATAATGTCATTTGTGTGTACAAGTGGACTACCACCTCCACAAAGTGACGTGATTCGTTGATTGTAGTCACATAAAATTAATGATATATATATAAATGTTTATTTAAATATATAATATTATATTTAATATATATCAATATTTTGTAAGATAAAATGACACATACCTTCATTCCATCATGACCATTGAAAAATTGTAACTTTATTCAGGAGTATGTACGACCTACAATCTCAATTATTGTAACAAAGTTAATTTTTCATAACCATAATTATGGGTTAGATTTAAAAGTATAATTGATGTATCAAAATGATAATTATTTTATGATAATTTTTCTTGAGGTGATATAAAAATTACCACTTTTACCATAGTCAACAAATCAAAGTCATTCTAGACATATAATTCGAACATTTTCAAAACATATAACGTGAAACTAATTGATTATGTAAATAAATATATCATGGTAAAGAATAAAAGGAATAATAAACATGAAAATGATAATAATGGATTCAATTAGTTAATATAAGCTTATTAATCATGAAGATAAATAAAGTACAATATGATTCAGGCCTAAGATAAGGTATTTTGATTCAATTTTCTTTCATCAAGGAATATTTTAATGTTATAGACATAATTTATTTCATATAGTCTAAAAGTTACCCCTTTTACATGTTATATCATTAATCATTCATTATTCATCGTAATTTTTGTTTTAATTTATATTATTTCAACCAAATGGATTTGAGTTGTAAGTTACCAAGTGGTAATGGATTTTATATGTCAATTTCATTTCATTGGGTGTTATTATTTATTCATAGTATTCGGTATTCTCTGATAATGTGTGTAATTAATTTTTCTTATTTTGATTTTTTATTTAAAATTTTTTATGTATACTTTCATTTTTCACTCATATGAAATTCATTGATTAATCTTAAATTTAATGTTATAATATTTATAATAGATTTTGTCTCAAAATCAACTCCATTGAGAAATATTGTTTATTATGAACCTATTTATTTTTTTAAGGATTATCTACTACCCATTTAATATATTTTATAATGTATATATTTATATTCATATTATTTAATGTTTCATTTATATTTATTTCTATCATTGAAGTTATGATTTCAAATTTATGAATGTGTTCCAGGTTTTTTCTCAATCACACCATTATTTGGGATTATTTACGTTTAAGTCTCACCTAGATAAATTATTTAATCTTTATATATTAAAGAGAAAATATTTTATTCAACTATGGTAATTTATATAAATTATAATTTTTTTCATTCATTTCAACTCTTTAAGTACACAAGATACTGATATAATTCCTTTAAGGGAAATTGACTTTTTTTCTCCAATGCCTCGAATATTTTACTTTCATATCCATATTTTTCTAAAAATTATTTAAAAAACAATTTAATATTATATAATTATTTGTTAAGGGAATTTTCACCCATTTTCTGTTTTTAAGAAATTATTTAAAATGTATTTAACTTCCCGAACCAGATGCCACTGAACGGGTGCCCCGATCTAGATTGCCATGTATCCTTAATCCCACTATATTAAGAAGGATTACAATAAGAATCTGGTGTCTGCGGCACTATTATGAAGAGGTTATACCATAATATCAGAGTGGATTGTAAAAATATAAATATTCACGCATTAACCAAATCAATGTATGTGAAGAGGAAAAATAAACATATCTTTCAATAAAATAATGTGAAATATAGTAAATCCCAAATAACCATATAATCCGTGCAACAGACCTCCCATAGGTATAATTACAAAAAATGAAAAAAATAAAATACAATACATGAAAAGTGGGATCAAATTCATATCTGAGTTGATACTCATCTAGTATTCTGATACCATATGAGATATCATGCCCGATTAATCAAAAAGAGACTCATCCCAAACAAATGACTCCAATAAAAATATGAGTGCTTGTTAGGTAACCATGTTAAATGGAGTCTTGATAAGGGTGTGCTTATAAATAACTTGGTCACCACTAATAAATTTTAACGAAAAAATCAGTTAGGGAAATAGTAAATATAGATAAATAGTAGAGAAAATATATAATAAAAATAAAGACACATATAAAATGAAAAACTAGTTTATTTTGTAACCCACTAGACCATGGGTTTTAAAGAGAAACATGGGCTAACAAGCATTCATCAAACCAATACCATTATATAACCATGCACCATAAGTGTTTAGATCTTTATTTAACAAGGGTAGTTTTTAACAAATTTAATTTATCCCATGTACCATTAAGCATCAGTCGAGGTAACAACAATATAACAGTGGGACCTATAACATTATTATGTAATAAAACAATGCTAAGGAGTATTAGTAAAACACCTTAAACCATAGATTTTGAGCATCAATCAAGAATCGGTTTACATAGGGTATACAATAATACATAGAGCCTTAGTTTGGAAATTAAACCATAATGTATACTATCCTTTTCTTGATTCTCATTCTAACACATTCTTCATATATTATAATTAATGAGACCATGGAATCATTCCAATACCCAACCTATAAAGTCTAAAATTCATTCCAAGAACAATTTTCCAACACCCAAACATATCATCATTTCCCAAAACATTCTAGGCCAATATCTTGACTTAAAAAGAATTTGAAAAACAATAATAAACCCTTTTTTAAACCATTTTCATTTACCAAGTCGCCTATTTACCATTAAAACAAAAATAAGGAAAAATATTTTATTTCTATAAAAATAATTAAAAGATAAATTGATACATTTCAATAAAGGAAAATCTACACACCCTATTCAAATTAACATTTTAAATCTATTTATAAATTCATATTTACAAACAAATATAAGGTTAACACATCATTTCCAAACAATAACCCATTAAAAAAATAGAATTTCCCCTTTGATACCAAAAATAGGTTCGAACCCAACAAAACTGGTCAAAAACATTTTAATGGCTCATAGGACATCTCAAAAAAAATTAACATATGAAAATAAAACTTTTTACTCTCTCAATATTCATAAACCATTTATCACCAAGTTATACCAATTATCCCTCAAACCATTATATCATGAAAACTAATGAGCCACACTAGGATAATTGTGTAATCCAACTAATTTTCCCATTAAAACCCATTTTACCATTTTCAAGAAAAGAACTCACCTCATGGGTGGACCTGAGTTCAGTTTCGAAATCACCAATGAATCCAATGGGTTCCATAAAAGTTCAATGTTACAAATTTGAATCCAAAAAAATTACATAGCCTAGGGACCAAACACAACATTCAAGGTATTTAAGGAACATTCCAAATACACATGAAAATAACTTTACAAATTCTATAGGTGAAGCTCTTCGAACACATACCTCCTTAAAGAAACATTACATAACACTTCAAAAGAAATAAGGCCTTCCCAAAATCTATCCATATCTCATATAAAATCCTTAGAATCTAAATAATCTCAACTCAACCACCCAATATTTATCCTTGTGTTAATAAATAATAATTATCCAATTATAATAATTATAATTAATAAATGTATTAAACCCCAAATTGAGATAATACCCGAAAACTCAATAGTTTCTAACCTCTTATCAAGACTTTGTGGAATTGCCATATGTGGTTCAGATAAGATTCCCAACACCATTTATAGGGAAATCACTAAGGCGAAATTCCTATAAAACTATTAATTTAACAACATAAATTGGAAAACTTATAAAGAATTCCCCTATGTCACATACCTTAATTTAATTATATGCAATATTGTGAAGAATTAATCTTAGGATCTATTCTCGAAAAATTGACTAAAATCCCCATGAGAAATGGATGATTCCTCCCTTATCCGCTAGATTTATCAACAAAACCTAAAAAAAGAACCCTAAAATCAAATATAATAATGGGAAATAGGAAAGGAAGACACCAAAGGATAGTAACACACATTAAATGCCAATGAATTTCTATGAAAACACCCCAAATCTAGGGGTTGTAAGAGGAGTAATGGATTGGGAAAAACCCTGGTTCACATGCACCAAATGGGGAAGAAAGAGGGGGAAGTGTCTTAAATACCTACGGGGATTTGAAAAAAAATCACCATTTTAAATAATTTTTGAGAAGATCAACGGTTTGGCATAACATTCTAAGAATCCGAGTTAGTTAGACCCTAAAAAATATTAATAGGGGAGGGGTGAGTCAAGACATCAACAATTTATTTTAAATAGATTGATATTTTTTTAACCTTTAGTAGGAAAATAAAAATCTATTCTAATGAAATCACATAGTAAATTATCATTTAGTGTCGAGACACAACATTAATGTTTTACTTGGTTCACCACTACGGGGTAGTCCATGGAGGATAGACTGATATTGTATCAGATATACTTGAATACACAGATATTTATTAGTTATTTGGGAATACATAATATCACATATAGTCACTCTATGCCAGTCACACTTCCTTTAAAATAATTTTAGGGGTAGCTCACTACCTCTCTTGGAATAATTCCATTAACTCCCCCTTACTGACTATGTTTTCTGAAGTATTACTCAGTTTATCTACTTTAAGGTCACCTCAATAGATTAGAAATTTAAATCTTTGTGCTTAATTTTCATTAGAATCTTCTTTCATTTTAGTGAAAAGATGATGAACATGAAATCATTGTTCACATAAAACAGATGTTTAACAAAACTGTTCTTGTAGCTCTAAACTTTGATGAAAATAACTTTTTATTTCTAATAATTATCAACATTCATGTACCCACTGAATTTTCAAAATCTCCTAGTATTCATGAAGCTCCCAAGCATCTTGAAGACCTATGAATTTTTGAAACCAAATGTCTTCATTAAACTCTCAGTCTTCTTGAATCTCATTTTTCTGAAATTCCATAGAGTCGGTTATGAATTAACAAATATTTTCATGATCCTTATTCTCATGAAGAGTTATAGGATTCATAAATATCAAATCATTCAAAAATTTGGAGTGATCATCCATTTTCTTAAATTATCATTGTATCTCAAATTAGGGTTGGTCGCATTTTTATAGACATAGATAATAATGAATACCCAAGATCCATGTGGAATTTTCATGATCCTCTTGAGGAATTCTCATGAATCTCCTTCAATTCATAAAGTGTAAGTTAGTATATTCAATTCAGGAAGCTTATTTTAGTGGCATAGATTACCTTCACCCAGTCTTGAATCATCCATTTTCAAGAATCCTACTTCAAAAACTATATATTCCTTCACATAACACCACATCTTTGTCAAACTCCAATCTTCTCAAAACTCATGACTTCACCATATATTTGAAGTGTCTCTTATGGAAAACCAGGATTCATGATTCTTACTCATTTATCTGGACTTTGAGATCTATAAATTTGAAAAAAATTGGTTAATGACACCAACATCAACACTAAATCCACCTACACTATATGAACATTATCCTTGAAACCTTCATAATTTACCTATTTTGGATTAAAAAACTCAAGATACACTCTATTTCAAGTTGGGAAAATTGTTATTCCCACCAACCTCCCCCTTCGGTTCTGTTGAAAATATATTGAAAAATTTATTAAAGAACCAACTTAAATAAAAAAAATGATTGTTTCAAATATTCCATCAATAAATCTAATTATATATGAGAAAATATCACTGTATAAAATAATATAGGAAAAAAATTTCATTCATCAATAAACCAATACCCAATCCTACAAAACTAAAATTCATTGAATTCAACTTATCATACCCACTTTCAACAATCTCAAAGAGCATATATTTGAAAATTTTAGTGCTAAAAAAACTCCCCATGGAACATATCTCCCTAATATACCTGCATCACATCCACAAACACATTAAAACCGTTAATAAGAATGGGGAGGGGGGAGGGAATTGAAGCCTCATAATAAAATGGGAGGTGTATGAAGACCAAAATTCAACCTATTATTCCCAAACATCAGTGCACTCAATGCTTAGTCAGGATGTCAGTAACTTGGTTGTTAGTTTCAACATGATCCATTTTAGTCACACCTTGTTCTACATTTTCTTTAATTAAGTAATATTTAATCCCAATATGTTTGGTATTAGAGTGTTGAACTATATTAATTATATGATCGATCATGATCTTGTTATAATAGTGTATCACCATCGACAATTTCACTTCATAACTAATATTATTATGTTATTTCTTCATCAATAATAGTGTTGTGCATGATTTTATTGTAGATAAATTCTTTGCTTTAGACATACACTGAGATGTTATTTCCTGTTTCTTGATCAACCAGGACAGACACTTGTTTCTTTAGAATAAATCACCATAACTTGTGAAATTTTGATCAACCACATATATTATTATGTAAACATCAGTAAATGATGTCAATTCATCATCCATTATTGAATAAAATTATAATAAAAATTTATTGTTCCACTAATATACCACATAACTATTTTAATGGATACATAATGATATTAATTCGGATTAATTTGGATGTGATATGTTAATATTGTTATAAATACGTCATTTTTTCATGTTTCAGTAAAGCATATTAATATTACAATGAAACTCATATACATGGTGGGATCTACATATGTCTCATCCTTTTGGTTTCCATGTTTTTTTCCAATTGAAATCAGTGTTGAAATTGGTTTCGAGTCATGTATGTTGAATTTATTTAGATTATAACATATATATTTTTACTTTGAAATTATGGTGTAATCATTCTTTTAAATCAAATACATACCCAAAAAGTACAAGAGTTCACAAATCATTCTTCCAAAAATAATATCTTCTACATACACATGTACCATAAATTGATCTTCTTGATAATTCTTCCTAAAGTGATTATGGTCAAAACCTACTCATTTAAATTATAGATTCAGAAGATATGAATCTAGACAAGAATACTACACTCATGGTGGCTGCTTTAGGCACTATAGAACCATATTTAATCTGTAATAGTTTTTTTATCATTTCCAAAAAAATTCCACAGGATGTTCAATATTTAATTCCTCTATAAGAAAAAAAAGTAAGAATTATGTTTTAATATCAATCAATTATAATTTGTATTGTACTTTTATTTCCATGGAATGAAAGGGCCTAATAGACTCTATTAGAGCTGCTAGAGAAAATGTTTCATCAACAGTAGTGCCTTCAATATATACATATCCTTTAAACAATAATAGTGCCTTGTTTTTTATCACATTTCCATGCTCATCGCTTTTTTAAATAACCACCTTATTTCAACAAATTTTGATTTAATGGTCTCATAACAAGATCCAAAATCCAGTTCTAGTTAGTCTAATCAAGTTCATCCTTTGTGACCTTAAAATTTTTTTATCCTTTATTGGTTCTTCAACTATGGGTTGATAAACAATTATAAGAAGGCATAATGATATTAATTCCACATTATCTTTATCTATGTTGGTGTATTACTATCCCTAATGCTGATGGATTTACCGAATTTTTATCTTCTATTTCTCCTCCGAGCTTTTGATAATGTTTCTTTAGAAATGGTTTCCTACTTAGATTCTTCTTTCAAATCATCATCATTTTGAGATCCATGAATTTTTTGAGAACCTTTTATTATTTATTTATTTTAATATGTCCTCTTTCCACTTTATTCTTTATCTTCTGTAATATCAACATATTAGATCTTCATGGCATTTATGGTTTTATAACTAATGATATCAACATTATTTCTTTTCAAAATCCTTATAAGAGGATTGTTGTAACATTTTTAGTCTTTAATATTCAGTGAATATCCAAGGTAGATTCCCTCATCTACAAAATCACCATATTTTCCTTAATCTCCTTATTGGTTTTAGATGAAACATTTACATCAAAAAATATAAAAATACATCTGAGAGGGATTTATTTCAAACCATATCTCATATGGTGTCTTAGTATCTTCTATAAAATTTCAATTAAATTTTTAGTGTACATAACTTCATAAACATCCTCTTTCTAGTAATTATGAGTAACAAAACTCTCAATTAGTATAATTGTAGCCATATTATTTACCTGTCCATTTATATTTTCAGTGATTCCATTTTGTTGAGGGTTTATTAACAGAGAATCCCCATGATTTATCCCATGTTTTCAAGGGGAATGTTCTAATTTAATGCATGTATACTCTTTATTATTCTCATATAAAAAAATCTTGATTGCAAAGCTAGTTTTATTCCCAGCACTTTAATGATAACTCATAATGTAATAAATCATTTTCCATTTAGTCTACATAAACATCAAAAAATTCATTCTACTATAATTATAAATATAAAAAATGAATTATATCTCTCTGTATGATCCGACGTAATTTATTAGACCACACACATCTCTATAGATGAGATCAAGTAGATTTGATGCCATTTTCTTATTTAGACATTATAAATCATAACAATCATTCCTCACAAGAAAGAATCACATTTGTTTTATGAATCATTCTTTAGATTGCGAATGTCATCAACAATATTTAGTTTGGATATGTATTCCATTCCCTGTTGATTAATGTTACCCATACCCTAGTTCCACAAGTTGTTTTATTATTTTATTTTTAGGAAACAAGTGTATTTTTTTACTTTAAACCTATTTTATACTTCCTTTTGTTCTAAATCATTTCTTGAGGCAACTGCCTATATTTCCTTTTATAGAGAACCCTTTATGATTAAACATCCTTACCAGTCCTGAGTCTCATGGTTGACTAACACTATTGAGATTTTGAAGAAAATAAACCATGTAAAGAACTGATGTTTTCATTAGCTAATCATTTTATAGTTCTGTATTTCCATTAATTTTGATCTTTAAGTCAACATTATTATCAATTCTCACTCTTCCATAAACCCTTTTATACATTTTTCACAAAATATATATTTACTATCATGTGGGATGATAATTTGTTATCAAGATTCTAGGTTCTTGTGTTTTTTGTATATTTGAGATCAATTTTTTCTTTATTGGTTTTTTGATTTTATTTATTTTCTTCCATGGTATTTCTGATTACGTTGATAGAAAATATGGCCTTTCCAAAAAAATCAATATTAATGGGATCATCATAGAAATATTCTTCTTCATCCATAGGAGAATGCATATTTTCAAGTGTAATTATTCTTGGGTGATGGATATTGACATCTCTCATGGTTTTATAGTTTTTGTTTCCACCTTTCCTCTACATGAAATGAATTGATTTATAGTCATAGTTAGAATAGTGAAACAAGTATTCATTGAAAATATTGCTGCTATATGATAAAGGATTTGGTATCATTATAATTTGTTGTATTCTTGGAACTTCCCCATTCTAATATATTCTTTACTCTTCATATTAAGACATGGTGTCACCAAGAAAGCCGAAAAATTTACATTTCATAAGGGTAAATATATTCTCACTTCTATTCCTCCACATTTACCCTACTTTTGTAATGATATTTTATGGTTGTTCTTCTCTAAATATATGAAGTTTATTTTAAAATCTGTTTTTTATTTGGTTTAAATATTTCTTTTTTAGGATAAATGGTGCCTTTGTGATTTTTCAAAATTTATACCTCACATAACATTGGATTGTCCCATTAATAGGATTTTATGATTTTAAAAACACAAAAAATTCCAATATTTCCAATAAATTTCAATCTATAGTCCTTAAAGTCTTATTTAATTTTTCAGGACCATGTTTATCTCTTTATAATTGCTCTGCATCTGAAAATATCCCAAAATATAGTTTATTATTTGGTATCCTTGATTTTTATTTCGTTTTAAGTGGAGTTCCAAAAGTCAAAAAATATTCTTGATGTCCCTTATATATCATGGCCTATTCCTCATGTCTTGATCTAAGACCATTGTTGACTATTTCCTGATCTAGAATCATGAATCTAAACTCCAAAACTTCTTTTGATATTTCAAGATTTATTAAATGTTCTTCTTCCTCTCCTTCAAGTTGATAAATTTTTTTTATTAAAGGCGATCCACATACTCTGATGAATCTTACACTCAGCATCTTATCTTTCTGTTTTTCATCAAACTCATCAAGAGAACCATAAATTTCCACCTTGACATCATCAATAAAAACAATAACAGACTGATTATTTTCATCTTTTTTAGGTTCAATATTTTCAATAGTATCTACTAAGGGTGCTTTTGTATCATGATTAATCCTTGGTTCTACATCCTCTAAATATTCATTATCATATTGTTCCCCTTTAAAGATAAATCTCTTTCACCATAATTTCTTTCCTAATATGAAGTCTACCTTTTGAAAAAATCTTTAATAAGGCTTTTTTGTGATTCATTTTTCACTTTCTACATCATTGATCTCCCTTGATTACCGAGAGATGACATGCCTAACTATACCAGACTGAGAATAAGCCAACATAAGATTTCTTTCAAATATCCTGTTGGCTCTCTTGATGTTCTTGGCAATAAGAGAAATCTGATTGTCATATACATTGTCTATATCATCACGATCCTTGGAGATGTCATGTTTATTTTCTATATTTCAATTCCATTTATTTTCTTACTCAAATTTCATCATCTTCGTGTTTTCCTATTATTTAATAATCTACCAAGTTGATTAGCAGATTGCCCAAAGAAATATAAAACAAATATCTTTTAAAAATGGATAACTTGTTTGGATTTTTCATCGATTGGATATTTCTCAATATTTTCGTCACAGTGTAAATATCCTTAATTTTTACCATAAGTACTCAAATAGGTCATGAAACTACATTAATTAAATTAAAGAAACTATCTACATTTTTATTTGGATGACTTTTCATATAATCAAATGTATTGTGAATCACTTGAAGTTTAGCCTCCTTAAAATTGTAATTTCCTTTATATATATTTTTAGTTTCTCCCACATAGACTTGGATACAGTGAAACTCACAGCCTTTAAATATATTTGATTAAAAAAATTGGAGGTATTATAATTTTAAGCTTTGGAATCTTCACATATCATTTTTAGTTTGTTTCGATCATAGATAGACTTGTTATATCACAAACCTAAATACCTTAAGATATAATGAAGATAAAATCCCTTCAATGGGACTATAGATGAGATCTCATTCTCTAATATAAAATTTGGATGTTTGCTCCTTACAATAGAGGAAATCACCTAGCATTCATTGAATTCTCCATGAATACAATAGAGGAAATATTTTACACTTATAACATATTTTCTATTCTATGACTTGAAGGACCCTAAAGCACCTTGAGAGGGGATGGGTGAATCAGGATGTCAAATTTACCTTTTAAAGAGATGGATATTGTTCCCCCATTAGTAGGAACTTTCAAAACCTATATAATGTATTTTTGTTGTAATTAAACATTTTTTGTGATGATATAAAATACATAGATTTTACTTGGTTCACCACTAAGGGAATGTCCATGGAGTATACACTAAGAGTTTGGAAATTGAACATGAATCCACTAATCTTCACTCGTTATTTGATAGTACATAATATTAGACATACATTATCTATGCCAAGAACACTAACTATATAAGAATGTTAGGGTTGGCACACTACCTCCCATGGAACACATACATTGACTCCCCATTAATCACTGCCTTGGGTGAATTCTTACTCATTTTATTAACATAATGGTTAGTTATTAGATTGGAAATTTAATTCATTTTCATTGATTATTAGGAAACAGATCTTGCATCATAGACTAGAGTTGATGCACTTGAAATCATTGTACACAAAAAACATATGTTCAACTCCACTGTTGAAAATTTTCCCATCCTTTGTGAAGACCCCATTTTGTTTCAAAGAAATATAAGTTTCCATGAACCCACACATATTCAAAAAGCACCCAACTTTCATGAAGATCCCAAACATTGGGAAGCTCTAAACTATTTCATAACTCCATGTCTTTGAAAAATTACGAGTCTTCATGAATCTCACTTTTATAAAATTGCTTATGATCAGTTAGGTCTTGACCATGATTTTCATGATTCATATGATCATGAAGAGTTCAAGATTCCTGAAGTTCATAGCCATTGCGAATTCAAAGCAATTCACCATTTTTTTCAAATTTTCATAATATCTCAAATGAGGATCGGTCTTCTTTTTGTAAACTTAGACCTTTGCAAAGATCCCAAGGACCCAATTATCTATTCAAAAACCTCTTTAGTAATATTTTTGAGACTCTATCAATTCATGAAGCATTAGTAAAATTATTAAATTCATGAAGAATCTCATAGTCGTATAGGTATTCGTGTCCCCATCATGACTCATCCATTTTCACGAATCCTGCATCAAGAACTACAAATTATTTTGTTAATTTCTATATCTCCATTAAACTATAATCATTTTGAAACACATTCCTTCACTATATATTTGAATATTCCATTCAGGAATCCCTTGTTTCATGATAATTACTCATTCACTCACATTTTGAGCTCCACAAATCTGAATAACATTGGGAAGTGATACCACATTAGACATTAAATACACATGCACCTTAAGAACTATTACCTAGAAAACTACCTTATCAACCCAATGTGAATTGACAATAAACACAAGATACTATCCATTTCCAACTATGAAGAAAACATTTTCTATCATTTTAAGTCCCACTGCACGAAACCAAAATCCATCATATAGTTTATTCTCCCAATTTTAAAATCATGAACGAACCATGTAGAGGGAAATTTATAAATTAAATACACCATTACTATTTAGAGAAATGGTTGGCCAAACCATAAACCAACTATGAACAATCCCACAAGACAACTCTACAAAATGGAACATAGTTTTTCTGAAATCATGAAATGGTATTTCACCATGTCTTAGGCCCTCACACACCACAGATGGTTTTACCCAAACCAATAACTAACTATGAAACATAATTGTGATATCTTAAAAGTGATATGAAAACACGCCGAGCATCATGGTGTCTCATGGTTTTTCTTAAACTATGCACAACAAACCATGCACCCAATCCAGAAAACTATAGAACTCACGAAACTCAACCCAATGCATATGAATCTCATCTGAACACCCGAGCTACCTCTTAACACTACTAGAATATTAAGTATTTTCAATGGGGTCCCATCGCAAATATCTCTTTATAGAAAATGTTGTCGTAAATAGTATTTTTTGCGACGGGAAATCATCCTGTCGGAAATAGTTTTCCATTTATATATATATAAACCTATTGTGAGGTGCCCATCATGAAAAAGTATTTTTAATGGGCCCATTTTCTCATCGCAAATAGTTATTTCAAAAGTTTATAAATTATTTGCGACAAGAACCAATCGCAAAAGGTCCCACCACAAATTCTTAATAAAATTAAAATATATATATTTAATAAAAATATGATAAATTAATATTAGAAAATGACAAAAATATTAATATTATTAATATAAATAATATTATATTATATAATAATAATACTAATATTAATAATATTAAAAAATATTATTATAATATTAATAATAATATAATACTTCTAATATAATAATGTTATTATTAATAATAATATTTACAAAAAAATAATATTAATTTTATTAAAATAATAAAAATATTATAAAATATTAAAAACCTCAATATTCGAAAAAATATAAAAAACATAATAAAATATTATTATTATTATTAGTAAAATAAAAAACATTAAAAAAATAACATTAGTAATAAATATTAAAATATTAAAATATGAAAAATAATAAAAAAATTAAATTATATAATATTTGCACCAATATAAAAGTGAGAAACTATAAATAGTTAATATTACAACAAACATTGAATTCAAATGTTTTTAACATGGAAAAAAAATCACTTGTGGTATAGTCTTCTAGAGGAGCTGAAGGAGTTAGAGAAAGTGGTGGAGGAAACACCATCCCTAAACTACAAGTCAGATGACACATGTACCCCATCTTCTCATGTTGTTGTTGCTACCATAGAATCATCTACTCCTCATACTACTGTTACTGTCTTCGATTCTCCTCCTCATGCTGCTGTTGGTGCTACTACATCTCCTCTTGTTCCTTACACAAAGTCTCTATAAGCTCACTCTAAGCTCGCAGCTGCTCATGATATTCTGATCTAGAAGAAGATGCCTCTCTACAGGCTCCTCTCAATCTAGATGCTGACATCATAACAGTACCAAAATAAGTCCCAGGAGTCAATCGAGAGTCTATACCAACTACTCAGCCTTTCTCAAAAGCATACCGAGTCGCCTTCATCCATTTCACCTCATCAAAATGGTGGGCACTAATATGATCAGCCATCTTGGCCTGATTCTCAACCTATGTTTGAGAGGTTGTGACATTATATGACTCCTTCAATTCCAATTTGATATTAAATTATTGAAAATATTATATGTATTTAGTTTTCAATCTGAAAAAGAAATAATACAGACCACAATGTAACGATGGTGATCACCTCTAATATCTCTAGTGGGTGGATCATTATACATCCTCTGATAAACGTTGTACTTCGTAATATCAAGCTGCTCGACTGCCTGCCAACGAGCCTATACCCTAGTGGTACAGGCTCCTGCTTGGCATCCAAAAGACCCATGATCGAATCTGGGAAGGGGTGAATTTCCCATGTACTGTAGCAGTACTTTAGCAGGTACTGTTGCAGTGGAGGCACTATAGCAGCGGTCGCACTTTAGTGGCGGAGGGACTCTAGCAGATACTGTAGCAGCGTGGTACTGTAGCAGTACTGTTCTCCAAGGGGTCCTTTGGGCCAAAAAATGGGCTTTCAAGCCTTGTATTCATGCCACTTGGCCTTGGGCCTTCGGGCTATGTAATGGGTCTCCCTCTACCCAGTCTAAAAGAGGTCTTTTCTTTCAAAAATAATAAATTGAGGCTTCGGCCCCAACCTTTTAAAAAAAAGCTACTCGACTGCCTATATGAATCTAAAATAAACTGTTTATATTTAAATTTATATAAAATATTATAAAAAAATACTTACCAGATGCTCTCTATGCGTACTGAATGTATGGCTACTGGCTCAATGTGTCACCTCCTTTCTCCCCGGGTTCATTCAGCCCAATGGAGATATCCTCAAAAATCCACCACCCAACTATTGTGAATATAATCCATCCCAAACATGAGATGAAATGTATTCTATTCAGTGCGCTCTATATGACTCATCAAATACTGTCACTCCTACTTTCATCATGGCTGACCATCACAAATTCTGAAAAAAACATACAGAAACGGTCAAGCATAGACACCTCCCATGCCGTGTGGATAGCGTCACGCATGCTATCATCATTGGGATACCATAGAACCTAAAAATAATTTATAATATAATGTTATTAATGAAATAAATTTCAAAATAAATATTATTTATTTTCATACTAGTCAATGATCAAACATGCCGAGAAGCTCATCAATGGGAATCTGTTCTCATGTGATCAATGGATAAGAAAAATAATTGCACAAGATAGCACTCCCTGGTCCAAAAACTATAAACGCAATACTGTGAAAGAAGAAAAATAATTAAACATTTAGTATAAATAAATAATGAATGTTAACTAAAATACACAGGTTATTATACCTCCGTGTACGTGGATAACATCCCATACGTAGACGTCGCTTGGGGAAAGTTTCAAGAATCATCAGTCGTGAAAGACTATGCTATCTCCTCGTACCCGTTGAACTGCCAGTAGTATGAGGGTTAGATGATCCAAAATCCTCCTCATCCAAAGGTAAGCCATCCTCCTACAACTGATGAAATAGATCATCATCCATCTAAAACAAAAAATGATTATTGTTAGCAAATGGTTGAAAATAACTATTATATGTAGACATATATTAGTTATGATTATAAAAAACATTTAACTGTGTCAATGTTCACCTTCATCATCATATTTATATCTGACGATGTCAATGTCTTCATATTCCTCCTCGACAATATCAATATCCATATGAGTTTTAGTTTCAACATCTCTCACAAATTCAAATTCATTTGTAACATCATTAATCTCATTGTCAACGTCGAACCTTAATTTTGGGGTGTCATCATCTATATTTATGTCCCTTTGTGGAAAAGTTGGATTTTGAGTAATCTCTTGATAAATTTCAATTACTTTCACTTCAATTAAACCACATTAACCTTGAGTAAAATGATTATCCTGAAATTTGATTTTTATTATGTTCTACCGATCACTCAGGTCTCTTTAAGTAGCACAATACATTGTGTAATAAATTTTATATTTTTGTTGAGATAGTAAAAAATGGTTCTTTTACTATAAATAACATTTTATATTTAATATCAATGATTCTAGGATTTAGATGCACATGCAATCCACTCTCAGTATCTAACCACCAACACTTAAACATCGTTAAATAATGTTTTCCAAGATAACACAGTTCAATAATTTCATCCAACATGCCATAAAATTCAACATCAGTCTCCCTATGATGAGATCCTCTCATGAAAACTCCAATGTTAATTGTTTTTTTTGATTCCCCATCCACATGTGTATGAAATAAAAAACCATTCACCACATATTCATTATAATATTTAATCATTTTGGATGGTGGTTTACTGAATATAAACAATCACTTATTAATTTTATCAATATGTTGACACACATAAAAATTTATAAAAAAATTATAAAGACAATAAATAATAAACTTAATTGATATGTTAAACCATCAATAATTTATGTTCCTAGTTTTAGAAACCATTTAGAATTTGTTTGTCAGCATTCTTCAAGATCAGCTATTGTAATTTGTGGAAGCTATTTTTTGACATGATTATCATATAAATTAAAAATAAAATTTGTTTAAATACTGAAAATATATTATAAAATAATTAAAAGAAGCCCTCACAGTAGAAATTTTTTAATTTCTTAACACTTGAGCAGAACTTATGTATGAGCTATGTGATGTTCATCAAGGGAAAGCCATCGTTCATGAACTCCATTGAATCCAATCTTTGGCTAATTAAAAACTGATAACTGATTTCCCATTTCAGCATTATTATTACCCTTTTTAAATCCCATAAGTTTGTGTTTTGAGATATATTCATATTTAAAATAATGATAGAAGAAATAATCAATTTCCACTTACAAATAAACTTCAATAATTGAGCCTTCAACTGATGCTTTGTTACGTACTTTTTCCTTCAATTTCTGCATGCATCCCTTGAATGGGTACATCCATAAAAACTATTTGAAAACTCCACATTTTTTATCATGTGGGAAATTTAATATCAAATGTTACATTGAGTCAATGAAATCTGGTGAAAATATTTTTTCTAGTTTACATATAATTACAACAACATCTTCTTCTAGTTTTCATAGTTCATCATAGTCTATTGTCACCACACAAATGTCTTACAAAAAATATGATATGTCTATTATCTAATCCCAAATCATATAATTCAACAAATCTCTTAATCCAATCGGCATAAGCCTTTCCATTATAACATGACAATCATGGCTTTTTTAATTCGATAATATGATCATTCTTAACACATCTACCAAAATTGGAAGCATAGCCATCTAGAAGTCTCAAATATGTAATAAATTGAAAAAATAATAATCTAATCTCTTTAGAAAGTGTATAATATGCTTTTTGATTCATTAAACTCCATGATCAAACATTTTCAAACAGTTCAAGTTCTAGTCGCATGCAAATTTGGGCAAGATCTAATCATACATTTACAATATATTTGGTTCTATTGGGTGTATCCAAAACTGTATGAAATAAATTATCCAATTTTTTCTTCTCAATATGTATGACATACAACATGTGGTGGAACAACTAACCAGACCAATATGGAAGATCCCAAAAAATGCTCTATTTTATCCAGTTCTGTTCATTCCCAAAGCAATGAATTTTATGTTGGTTTATTTTTAGTCCAAATGTAATGGAAGTTAATGAAAATAAAACTAATTTTAACACTATACTGAAGATCATTTTTGGAGTTCCATCCCATTCATTTTTTCTTTTTCTGAAATGAGATTTTTTCCTCCGAAAAGGAAGATGCTTTGGAAGAAATTTGTGATGATAGTCAAAATAGAAAGGCTTTTTTTCCATTAACAATCATAAATGATTTTATTCTCCCATATAGTAAGGACATGATATCATACCATGTTTACTCAAGCTAGATAACATTCTATGTGTCGGAAAGTCACTAATTTTCCACGTCAATGCATCTTTTATTAGAATGTTTTGTTTTGCAGCAACATCATATATACTAACACCATTACTCTATAATAAATTTAACTCATCAATCAATGGTTTCAAATGATCATGAATATTTTTTCTCAAATGTCCTGATTTTAATAAATTCAAAAAGATATAAGACTCTTTCATCAACATATATGGAAGAAAATTGTATGGGGTTATAAAGATAGGTCAACATGAATAATTACTACCATAAGAACCGAATGGATAGAAACTGTCAGTAGAAAGACCCAATCTCACGTTCTGGGAATATAAAGAAAAATACGGATTTACATGGTCAAAATTCTTCCATGAATCACCAATATATAGATGATTCATGCTTTTACTGGTTGAAATCTTGGTTTTGTGCCCTGACATCATTGTTGTTGTGTTCTGAGACATAAATAAATGCTGCAACTTGGGTGTAAGAGGGAAATATCTCAACTATTTTATAGGAATCGATCCAGACATCCCCAGTTGAGCTTCTTTATACCTCGATTGACCACATGTGGGAAAATTATCCAAAAATTCATTTTCATCAAAATATAATATGCAATCATTTGAATATGCATGAATCTTTTGATAACTATGCCCTATATTTTCAACCATCCTCTTGCTCTCATAGTAATTTGTAGGAGACACATTTTTTTATGTAAAAATGTTTTAACCAAAGAAAATACCTTATCAAAACATTTGTTAGACATTCAATTATCTGATTTAATAGACCTAAATTCGGAAACCACTTTTAATTTTCTTATCTTGAAAATAGGATATAATGCATCCTTAGCAAAACTCAACAACTCATAAAATTTAGATGGTTTCAACATAGGAGTTAAATCAATATCATCATGAGTTTCAATTTTTTTGAACAGATAGTCCTGTAACATCATGTACTAAATTTTGAAACTATGATGGATCCAAAATCAAATTATTAGTATCTTACCTGGAACTGTGTTCACAGTGTTGATACCAAAAAGATAATCTTGATAAAAACCAAAATGCAAGAAATTTCCGCAAATGTTGTAAAATGTGTGAAACGTTATCAGAGATTTTTTTTCAAGGAAAATAAATTGTTTCTTCTGAAACAAATTATGTATTTGATGATGAAAATAATAAAAATGCTTCAATATCCTCAATATATAAAATATTTAATTTAGAACCATTTAGATTTCTACACTAATTTATCCAAGCATGGCCATCTAATAATGACAATTTTTTATCTCCTTGTTCAATATTTTTATAAAAAATGTAATATAATTTCTATTTTTGAATAATTTGATATAAAAAACTATCCAAAAAATAGAAGATGAATAATTATAACTACTTCTTACTAATTACCACTAACTACGGGTGACACAATTTCTACTATATTGGCGGCTACTCTTCTGTCTGAAGGATCATTTACTTGCACCTTTTTCAAAATGAAATCACAATGATGAATCTGGTCAGAGGTACACATATCCACTCCCATGAATATGAGAATGCATAAGTGTACCTCTAACCAGATTCTTCATTTTGATTTAAGTGTGAGAGAGATATAAGTAAATGAGTCGTTCGAAAAAAGAGCCCCCTTTTGGTCAACAAATCATCTTCTTTCTACTGTCACCATCTAAAAACATTATAAAAAATGTGCTTTTATGTATGCATGTCCAATATCATTTAAAAGGAAAATATTCATTGACCAATAGGACTATAATCAATCCTCTAGAAATTGTGCCATGTTCTTACAATTTATTACAATTATCCCTATTTATTAATAATTCTTTAAATTTATAACTAATTATTACTAATTATTATAAATAATTACTAATAATTACTAATAACTACTAATTATTAATATTTATTACTAAATACTACTATTCATTACTAATTACTAGTAATTATTACTATTTTTTTTAATTATTACTATTTTTTATAATTATTACTATTTATTACTAATTATTACTATTTATTTCTAATTATTAATAATTATTTCTAATTATTTGTAATTATTGCTAATTATTTATAATTATTGCTAATTATTACTAATTATTTCTAATTATTACTAATTATTTCAATTTATAAGTAATTATAGTAAATTATTAGTAATTATTGAAAATTATTAGGAATTATTTCTTATTATGGATATTTATTTCTAATTATTAATAATTATTGCTAATTATTACAAATAATTTCTAATTATTACTAGTTATTGCAAGTTATTACCAATTATGGATAATTATTACTAATTATTGCTAATTATTACTAATTTTTGCTAATTATTACTAATTATTTCTAATTAATACTAATCATTCCAAATTAATACTAATTATTCTTAATTAAAACTAATTATTCCTAATTAATAATAATTATTCATAATTAATACTAATTATTCCTAATTAATACTAATTATTCCTAATTAATACTAATTACTCTTAATTAATACAAAGTAATACTAATTAATACTAACCAAAACTAATTAATACTAATTAATACTAATTAACACTAATTAATACTAATTATTACCAATTATTACTAATTATTAGTATTTATAACTAATTATTAATAATTATTAATAATTATTAGTATTTATTACTAATTATTAGAATTTATTACAAATTATTAGTAAATTTTAAAAATTAATAGTCATTATTACTAATTATTACTATTTATTACTAATTATTAATAATTATTACTCTTTACTAATTATTACTACTATTATTACTACTGTTTACTAATTGCTTTACTAATTATTACTGTTTATTAATAATCGTTAATATTTATTACCAATTATTACTAATTTTTACTATTTACTACAAATTATTACTAATTATTACTAATTATTATTATTTGTTACAAATTATTACTATTTATTACTAACTAACACTATTTATTTCTAATTACAATTAGTTATTACTATTTACAACTATTTATTACTATTTAACACTATTTATTAATAATTATTAATAATTATCACTATTTATTACTAATTAATACTAATTAATACTAATTATAACTAATTAATACTAATTAATACTATTTATTACCAATTAATACTAATTATTACTAATTATTACTAATTGTTGCTAATTATTACTAATTATTACTAATTATTAATATTTATTACTTTTTTAATATTTATTACTACTTTTTAATAATTATTACTATTTTTCCTAATTATTACTATTTATTGATAATTATTACTAATTATTACTAATTATTACTATTTATTGCTAATTATAACTATTTATTGCTAGGTATTACTATTTATTGCTAATTATAACTAATTATTGCAAATTATTAGTAATTATTGATAATTATTTGTAATTATTTGTAATTATTAGTAATTATTTATAATTATTACTGTTTCTTGCTAATTATTTGAAATTATTTCTATTTTTACTAATTATATCTATTTATTTTTAATCGTTACTAGTTACCGCAAATTATAACTAATTAGCTTTAATTACTATTAATTACTGCTAATTACCCCTACTGATTACTAATTATCGCAAATTATTTATATTCATTACTAATTATCTTTAATAATTTCTAATTACCACTAATTATTAATAATTAACACTAATTATTTCAATTTATTACTACAAATAAATACAGATAAAAACAATCTAAATCTATTTTAATTATGACTAATTGACAATAATTAAAATTAATATAATAAAATAAAATAAATATTAACTTACATAAAACATAAATACCTTTAAACATGTTCCCTTATAGGTGTAGATGACTTCAAAATCTCTTCGTAAAAAAATTTTTAACTCAGAGAAATTTAAACTCTAAAATTAGAGTTTAGAGAGAGAAAAAAATTAGGAATTGAGAGGAAGAATGAAAATAATTGATGAAGGGTATATGTAGGTTAAATTATTTGTGACAGGACTATTTGCGATGAGACCCATCGCAAATACCTTCAGCCGCATTAATTAATGTCTGTGGTTAAAAGTGTATTTTTGAGGGGACCCATCGCAAATAGTGACATGCTGAAATACTATTTTTGACGGGGGAATATCCTATCAAAAATAGTATTTATCACCGTCAGTTATTTGCGACGGGGGTGCCTCTTCATCGCAAACAATATTTACCGCCACTGGGTAATTGCGACGGGGATGCACCCCTCATCGCAAATACCCTTCCCGCAGATTGGCGCACAAACCACGCTAAACATTTTTGCAACCAGAACCCTTTTCCCATTGCAAATAACTACTTATTTTCAATGGGTTCAATAACCCATCAAAAATAATATTTTTCACAGACTATTTGCGATGAGATCTATTCCTGTCACAAATAACCCGTCGCAAAAAGTCATTTTTTCCTTAGTGTAAGGATCATTCCTCATATCAAAACATCAATTTGAAGAATTATAACTCTCTAAATCATATTATAAGAATTGCTCCAAAATTTGACACATCTAGTTAATAAAAATTAAAATTCCTTCTACAATTTCAATCTCGTATAGATATGGGATCCCAATGCCCCTTACCATAACACATCACTTCCCTGAGAAGTCTCAATTGTTATCTATCAACACCATTTGACCTCCTTCAGTCACCAGTGCAACCTATAGCCACATTATTCTTCTACAATCTTGAATCATTGTAATTGTACAACCTCTATCTCAAGGAACACAGTCAACCAAAACATGATCCAATAGCCATTGAGAAATTGGAACACCAATATGGTGCTTACCAAATCCCATCCTAACAAAACAATGATTCTTGTAATCTCCCAAAAAATCATTGGGGCTATGGTGCTCCACACCATATGATTAGGCTTATCACTACCAACATCCCATTCTTATCACCTATTCTATTGAATAATTCCGTTTGGATTGCGAACTCACACTTTGAAAATGTGCCCAATGAAATTTCAAGCATAATGCACCCAAATTCCCATGAGAATGTCAATCATCGTCGGCACCCACCCTCATCATCAAATAAAATGGAGTAGAAGCTGACCAGTTATCTATGTATGAACTAATAATTAACTAGAACTTCCTCAAATTCCCAGTCCAAAATCCAATGCACACCCATTTCACATGTCTAGACAAATTAGCATATCCACAACTGACTCATCCTGAAGGTGTCTGATTCCATTTCCCAGCATGTCCCCTCCTCACATAATTACAATTCTTTCAAATATAGAGGTATTATATTATCACATAAACACAACCAATGTAGTCTATACCTGGCTCCCCATGAGTCTCTACAATCAGATCCTCAACTAACCAAAAACATTCCTCACTCACTGCTACACCACTGATTCATATCCAATACAAGATCTTGGAAATACATTTTTCAACCAATGTGAGCCCATATCCCACATTCGGATCGACCCCCCATCAGAACAGTTTTTCTATTATAGTTACCTATAATGATCAAGAACACACCTCATCAGTTTATCACTGGCATCACAGTGCCACCATGACTGTTCCAGGGTCAAATTAATACACCCATGATGCTTCCAGTATGAATGATAGACCCCTATGACCAACATATCACTCCCAACTGTAGGATTTTTATTATAACTTCCTTTATCAATAAAATTCAACCACCATATCCCATGATCTAATAATATATTACTAAATATAGTATGTGTTTGTATCATTATTAGTAGACAAACAAAAAAAATTCAACCATAACCCATTCACAATTTCCAAGAAAAGTACCCATGACATTCGCCAACAGCGGGTCCACTATTAGGACATACTCATAATGGTATATGGTGAAACTCGCACCACATGAATTCACATACAAAACATCACATGTTTCACCTATAAAGATACCCTTCATCAATCCAAAACAAATATGTATCTTGGCATATAGTCGATGCTATCTCAGCATACTTAAGATGATGTTAATATATTGGACAAAATAATATATAAACTAGGAGTACACTATGATTTCACTAATTAATATACCCACAAAAAAATCTATTTCTAAATTCACCACCAACTATAGGGACATTAAAAACCCTTACAAATGTCATAGGACTCCTTGTCCACAAGAACCTCATCAAAACCACATCATCTTATAGACTACTCTCACCTATATACTTACCCAAAAACCTAATATGTATGATTATGTAACATTTTATCCACAAGAAAAATGACATTACACATCAATAAGTGATCATGAATCAAATATCCCATTAATAGTTAACTATTACATGCTTTGGTATGACTCCACCACGAAACCTATTTATGACACTAGCGATTCATATATCACAAAAACTCAGTACACAAGCACTATCTAGTGGATATGAATACCATTCCTTCTCCTATAACTCAATGTTGAGAACCCATGGTTACTTATAAAACCAAATAATACTCACCAAATTAAATAAAATTTCAAAACAACTTAAGACCCTATAATCATTCAAAATTTCTTCTATTATTATGTATGCTCTCACCACATTCCGGAAGATACATATAGAGTTAACAGGTCTAGAAACCTAACATGAATTTCCCCTTTAAACTACTTTTACTATGATGCATCTACACTCAAATTTCATTCCATCTCTCATAAATAATATATATCCACATTCCACACATTGTGAATTTACAAGGTGGACTACACATCTATAGTCATCACCCAAATAAAACCTGTACACCTAGAACCACATACCCTCAAGAACCTCATATTCCCCCAGTCAATATCATAAACATGAGGCACATCCCACGTTCATAAAAATCACTCGAGATAGGCTCCCAAATTATCATGCCTCTCTAGAATCCAAATATAAGACTAAAACACCAGAACACAAGTTCTCCCTAATAAACAGAAAAGGAATCAAATGTGCATAATCCCTTTATCAAAATTCACCTTTCATACACTATTTCCAAAATCCTAATACATCCACCTATCCCCCACTCACCTAAAGGCACATAAAACTTTATTGAATCCTCTCATGGGTTACCCTAGAAAATCATACAAAATAGATTCCATACATTGGAATCACATCTAGAAGGTCACTAGTTTCTCAAACCATGTCCTACAAATTAGGTCTCATGGTTATTCAATAGGTCACCTTGGGCTAAGGAAACTCGTAGAAAACCACCATTCACATGGTGTCAAAAACATCTTCCTTACATAATTACCTAGCATAAACATATAAAAACACACATCCCTTCGGTATAACATCCAAAAATGTCACACACAAAACTAACCTCCCATGACCAAGCCACCCATCCACTCTGAGAATATTTAAATCAGACCACTCCAGGGAGGGCTGAGCTGTATTACCAATTTTAAATGAAAAACACCTACAATAGCAAAAATTTCATATACCTATACTATGTTGACCCACCAATGTCATTTCATGAAATATTCTTGTGGACCATATCAACATCCTCATCTCAAGTGTCTCACTTTAGATCCATACAACATCCCATCAAAAAGATATTGTATGCATGTCATCCCAACTGAGTATATTGAGACCATGTACTTAAACAATAAAATGGAATTTCATAATTTTTTGAAAAAATAAAAAATTAATCTTCTATTATTAGAAGAACCACACACTTGAAATTCTGTAACATGTAGATCATATGTTTTATCCTTGATGCATGAGAGGCCTCTTCACTGTAAAGGATATTAGTCAAAACCAAATCACAATCCTCTTGACAACATGAATGAATCTATAAATCCACCAAGATTCATCAAATCCAATACACATTTATATCACTCCAAGAGAAAATAATAAACAACTATGACATAAAATATTAATAACATTAATTTTATCCCCTAGTAACCAAGAAATACTTCTAGAAACAGTGTTTGTAATGAAAGAAAATGATATCCATCATAGGCCCTCACATATTCCTATATCTTTAGTATACCAAATCTCAAATATCAAGGAAACATGAATGAAAATTCTCTAAAACAACTTTTTAACATCATGTCTGAGATTCCACTAAACAAGTTTCTCGATTTTGTTTTCCACATGACTTCAAGCACACCTTCTCATATGCTAGAGGCTGTCAACTAGAACCAATGGTATAAGGTCGTACCCTAAAGAGAATATTTCCCTATATCAGAGTTTTGAATAAGAATATAAACATCCAAAAATCAACCACATCATAGTATATAGAAGGAATAAATTTAATATATCATAAAATACAATAATGTTAAATGCATTAATGGCCTAAAAAATCATATAATTCATACAACTGAATTTCTACTGGGATGATTACATAACATTCCAAATAAAATAAAATCCATGAAAAAGGGGCTCTACTACATATCAAAGTTGAACCTCATATATTCACCTGATACCTTCCAAGTTGTCCAGTATAATCATGAAAAGTTCAAATTAGGCCTCAGCAAAGACATGTTCATCCAATAAATATATGAGAGCTTTTTGGGTTCCCATGTGTTGTGGAAGTAGGAGTAGGGTGTTATTACTCCAAATTAAGTCTCCAATAATGGAATATAAATAATATATTAGTCATGGAAATAGTGGGTGAATATAAATAGTATAGTAAATAAAAAATCTAAAAGAAAGATACATGAAAAAATAAAGAAAATTGTATCCAGCAACTCACTTGGCCTTGGGTTCTAAAGATACACCTTGGCCAAAAAATGTTCATCAAATGTATCTAGTCTTCAGACCTATACACCATAAATTTTTAACTATTTATTTTATAAGTATTGTATTTATTCAATTCACATCAACCATATATACCTTGTATCATCAGTAAAGGTACCCACAATAAATCGGTGGGTCCTAGAGTATCAGTCCATCCTAACCCAAAGATGAGGATAATCAGTTTAATCCCATAAACCATAGATGTAGAGAATTAGACCCCAAAAAATATCTATATGGTATACCAATATTTAAATATCCTAATTTTGAAATATAATCCACATACTATACAACATGTTCCTAGAGAATCAGTATATAATTTGACCCATACTATCTACTATACATGCCTACAGAATTAGTCCAACACCCAAACCATTTCATCATTTCCAAAAATAATACAGGTTGAAATATTGACCTCTCATTGAATTATAATAAGCACAATAAACTTTTTAAAACATTATCATTAACAAATTTTTCTATAACCATTAACTCCAAAATAATTCCAAATAATTTCTTTCCACTAAAACCATTAAAAGAATCAAAAATACATTTCACAAAAGGATATCCTACCCACCCATTTAAAATACATTTTTAAATCCATTTATAATCCCCTTTTAATAAATCACTTAGAGATAAGCATCAAATTTCAAAACAATAACTAATTAAAAAAATATATTTTCCCCCTTGATATAAAAAATTGGGTCAAAAACATTTTCAATTCCTCATATGACCTCTCCCAAAAACATAACACATGAAAGAACCCATTTTATCCTCTTATAAACCATATAAAATTTATTTTAAAGTTATACACACTATCCTAATAACCATGATATCATTAAAATGAAAAAGATTAATCAGGATAATCTTGTAATATAATTAATTTTATCTTTATGACCCCAATTTACTATTTTCAAGAATCAACCAACCCTAGGGGTAGAAATGGGTTTGGTTTCACAATCACCAAAGAACACAATGGGTTCTTTACAGTATAATTGTTATTAATCTAAAACTGAAAACCAATTAACTCTCCGAGGGACCAAACACACCAAAAAAGGTATTTAAGGAACATAAAAAATACACATGTAAATAAATTATAATGGACTACGGGAAAATCTGTCAGACCACCTACCTCATTAACTAATTATTATATAAAATTATAAAAGCACCACAACCATTCCATGGATTGTATAATGACAATATAATATCATCAACATTAAAATATGGTCATCTAAACCACCCAAGATCTAGCCACATGTCAAGAAACAACAATTAATTATTTATAACAATTATAATAAATTCATAAATTAAACCCCAGTATGGAATAATGCTACAAAATTAATCGGTAACTCACCTCTTATAAAAACTCCACACAACCACCAAAAGTGGTCCATAATGTACTCCTGACACCATTTAATGGAAAATACATAACATGAAATTCCATTAAAATAATTAATTAAAATAAAAATTTTGGAAAATAGACATGAAATTCACCAGGGTTACATGAATTAGTGAAATCCAACTCAATTATGTTTAGAAATAGGTTTGATATATCCTCTACAAAAGATGAAAAAATAAAACACGATAAACAGAAGATTCCACCATGATATAATGAATTATTTAATAAACACTAATATAGAGAAACCCAAGATTATAGAGAAAGAAGGGGGAGAATAAATAAAGCCACTATATGAGAATAACTCACCTAAAACATCAATGAATCACTATGAACACTAAAAAAATACAAGGGTTGGTAGATGGGGATGGGGTTGAGAGAACCTTGAGATTGCGAACACTAAATGGGGGATGATGGTGTTAGAGTGGGTAAAGAAACAAGGGTAATTTTAGAAAAAAATCCATATTTTAAGGAAGTTATTGGAAACTGAATGGTTAGCCTGCATGTTTTTTCAAACAACGTGTCGATGTTTTCCTCCCACTTACAAACAATTTAACCCCTTACATGGTTCTGTAAAATGATTTTATAACAGTTTTCCACTATAAAACACCCCACTGGGCCTCTCTCTAACATTTTTCATGGTATTTATAAATTAGTGTACTTGTCATTAACCATCTCTCAATCCCTCCCAAACCTCAAACAATTTATCCATTGGCTCTAATGGTTAAACCCAAACCACACTCCAACCATTAAACTTAACCATTCTCAATTTATAATGAACTAAAAACACCCCAATAATCATGTTTTCACATAGTTTCTAGAAAACCATACCCCCAAACCATGCACTGTAACACCCGAGACTTTTATGTTATATAAATCATCAAAGGAATCTTTTTCTACACAACACTTTCTTGGCTTGCTTTACATGCAATCGCGACCTTCCTCGATAGCTTGCGTCGTACGCAATACCGAGTTTCACTAAACAACAATATGCTATTAAAACTAGCCGTTATGAATAGTAATAACCACTTTTTGAAATTTTATAATTTTATTTTTCAAAATGGACTTCATTTTTGGACTCAGAATATCGAAATTAGCCTAGGGTGAAATTTTGGTATTTTTCTGAAAACTTTCAATTTTTGATGAATAGTGAAACCACTAAGTGGTAGGTTAAAAACTGAATTTTGCATAAAACTTAATTTTACCGCTTCTGTGAATGGAATTTCAAAAATCCGAGAGACACGGTTAATATCAAAGACTAAAATGTGGTTCAATGAGATGAAAATAATTTTTTGGTGAATAGTAACTTTTTACTATTTTTACCGCGGTTAATAGTAAATAGGGTAACTAAGGGTAAATATGATATTAATATTACCCGAACACATGTCCTAATTCTATTGGACAAGTGTAATTCGACCAAAAACAAACTTAGGAATAAAATATGACCATTTAGGCCCACTTGGATTAGATTAGGACATTTATTATTAATTTATTTAAAGAAGGGTTAAAATAGTTAAAATCAAAGTTTAATAAGTAAATTATTTTTAATATAGGGTTATACATAAGATAAATTCGATTTTAAATATTCATTAGAAAGCTAAAAAGATTTCCTACATGATGGTATTTTATTTGTAATTTTTAGACATCAAATAATTTAATTTATTTATGACACAAAGATGATGCAGTAATTATCTTATTAATGAAATATTGACAAAATTGATAATATAAATACCAAAATAAATGTAATTTGAGACTTTTTATGAATTCCACTAATTTTCTAGGTTACTATGATATATTAGTATTGATTTAATAAACTTGGTTCGAACATATAATTATGTTATGACTTTGACAAAAATCATATATCAAATAGTGTCAAAATTGACACAAAATAGTTTTTAAATCAAATATTATATTATTAATTGTTATTTTATTCCTAAAAATCTAAGGTTCGGCCAAATGACTTAGATAAGGATATATATATTAATAATAAACAATTTGGGGTTAGTTTGGCATGTTATAGTAAGTGTATTAACCATATAGTGAAAGAAAACAAAAAGACATGGTAAAAGTTAAATTATTTAACTTAGAGTTAAATTTAATTGATAAGGTTAAAATAATATCCTAAACTTGTCTAAATTCTATTGGTTGATAGGATTTCGACCCATCCCCACTTTAGCTTCGAAATAAGACCCTTTGGAACCATTATAAACCGATTTTGACTTTAATATAAAATAATATTTTGAGATATTCCTAAGGTGCCCCTCTCCTCCCTTATAAAAGGGCACCTCCTCCCCCTCCTCCTCACACCAATTTGAGCACTCAAGCTCGGCCAACCCCTGCCATTTTCCCTTCTCCACTTCCCTAGAATAATCCTAGAGGTCCTGGTCTTCTCCAAAGACCAATCTTAGTTCCTTAAGTGGAGGATTCAAAAAGGCGTTCCAAAGAAGAGGTAATATCCATTACCGATCTTTTCAATTTCTTTCTTCTTCAACTTCTTCATCTTTAGTTGTTTCATGATAAAGTAATAACATCAGTATTACTTACATACTGATATGTTATTATAAATATGAAACAACCCTAATTCACCTTCTATCCATCCTACGGAAAAATGAAATCACCGCGCGTGCGTACGTACGGAATACCGTCTCCACGCCGTGGTGTAATCTATTTTCCACCATCACCTTACAAGGATGGGTATAATGGTGTAATGAGTAACTATATATGATTATTATTAAGTAATATTGATACTGAAATAATATATATATATACTCCAATACAATTCCACGATCATAGGAACGATATCATCACTCGTGCGTACGTACGGAATACCGTCTCCACGATGTGATGCGACTCGTTCTACATGATCTTCATTTCATAATGATTGTATAAATGAATTGAATGAATGAATATGGTATATACTACACTAATACCATTCTGGAAATGAATTATCTATAACCTAAAGATAAGAATAAGAATTTATTCGACAAAACACGCATAAGAACAAAAAGTTATAAAGACCCGAGTAACAAGTAACAATGAAATATTACTAACAAGAAGCTAATAATATGACCATATATGATCTCATATCAATATTTATGATTCTGTAATAAGTCAATAACATTATTTAAACCATTATACAGGAGCTTCGGACACGAACAAAGCAAATCGGACCTAAGGTAAGGGAAATATCACAATCTCATTTTTATCCGAGATTGTTTATTCGTAAGTATTTACTGGGGTGTATTTTATCATCCACATCCATGTTCCCTCAATATATAATATTGTTTCCATCCACTTGAAATAGTTTAAATCCAATTTTACCCTTAGGTGAGTTTTTAGTAAAGAATATGAAAGGAATCTTTTGTCGTTTTTCCGTACGAGGTACTTTTTGACTTTTCCGACAAAAGTACGAAGAATGTTTTTTTTAACTTATACGGCATGAATGGATTTTTAAAACATTACTTCAAAGAAGCTTCCTTTACAAGTTTTCAAGTTTATTTTTAATCAACTTCTTTTATTTTAAAGTTGTATGACATGTTATGAAACGAAAAATGTTTTTGAAGAAGAAAGGATATTTTCCTCAAGAATTCAATTCAAGTGTTTTATCAAAATTATTTTCCATATAAGATAATAAAGGGTTCTGTTTCTATCCATATTTTTACATTGGTTTGACTATGTTGTGATGGAATTATGTTTATGAATTCCTTTATCATATATGAATTGATTTATGATGTCATGATGTTTCAAGAATCCCATTTTTGTTACATGTGTTATGCGATGATGCATGTTTTATGATTATGTGGCACACATAAGAAAGGATTCATTATAAGATGGGTGGGACCTATATCTCCCTCCAATGCATTGGGTAATGATTTTATATCTCATGAGATATACATGGCTGGAACGGAAGGTTATTTCGGTTCAGTGATACAGGACTGAAACGAGGAGTGAACTCGGTTCAGAAAGGGACTTTGTCCACTAAGATAGTCTTGGCAATGAGTCATGACTAACAAGAAATGATTTTCCATGATTATGTGTGCATGCCACAATGATTCAAGTTTTATGTTATGATTATGGGGATCTCATTTTCACTTCTATGATTTATTCCATGTTATGATATTATGATCTCTTTTGCAGGTTTTGATTTTCATAAAGATATGATATGATTTTTATTTCCTTTATTTGCCCTTGCTGAGCATTTGAGCTCACCCTTTTATGTTTTCTTTTCCCCAGGTCAGGAAGATGGATATTAAGTAGAATATGCTAAAAGGGACCCTAGATATGAAGAAATAAATGGGAGACACTGTAGAAGATTTATGAACCAGTTGTTTATGTTTCCCCAGTTTCTAAAGACACTATACCTATACGGTCCTTTGTGGTTTTGTCATATGTTGTAATAAGAGTGCTTCAATTTTGAAGTATTAACAATGTATGTAAAGTGTGGGTCGTTATATGCACACTGTAAAAAAACCACACAAACTCCAAAAACTCAACCCAATGCCTCAAAAGGACATCTGAACACCTATTCTTCCTCCAAAGAATAATTCCTCATCATAATTAACCATTTTGGAGCATTAAACCTCTCTAAAATCCATTTCAAATCTTATTATAGAATTTAACCTATATAGTAGACAAAAAATAAAATTCCTTATGGAGTTTACAACATGTATGGATAAGGTATTATATAATAAATCTTCATGTTTTTTCCAAATAATTTATGTTTTTACATTTTAAAAAAATGTTGAAAGAATCCTTGTTTTAACATACTAAACATGAATAGAATTTTCTTTAAATAATGACCATTCATTTCTTGGAAACATCCTTTACAATTTTCAGTGGTTCTTTTCAAAGAATTTTTTTTCAAATATTGTTGAAATTTTTAGTATTTGAAAGTGGGTTTCAAAATGAAAAGGTTATTTTCATCAATACTATTTTAAGGATGTTTTTTGGTATTTTTATTTATCAACCACAAAAACCCATTTATTTTCTACTGGGGATATATTGTAACGATACCATCCTTATTATTTCTCTAGATGGTTTATGATTAGTTTTATTTAGAGATTACTGTAATTAAATATTCTTGTTCTTCTTATATGGATATTTTTTGAATAAGGTATATTTATTTAGTTTTATTTTTTATTTATAAGATGAATGAATTATATTATCAAATGAAGAGAGGGTCTTAGAATTACACAACCTCTTAATACATCGACATGCCTTGGGAGATAAAACAATTGGATAATATTATTAAATGTGTTTATATTATATACCAACCCATAGTATAAAGTGTTTTGGAAGAAGGTTTTGATGGTATGTTTCTAACATTTGACATTATGAATTCCATTATTAGGAAAATCAATTATTATTTTACATTTGATAATTTTGATTAATTTCTGTGGATACTTTTAAGATTATATGATTTATTTATAGAGAATAATTTGATCTTTTTTACTCATATCATATTATTATTCATGATCATGTTATTAATAAATGGATTGTATATTCATTAATTTAACTTCTTATATTGATTATGTCTTCTTTAGTCATGATATATTTCATTGTACATAACCCTTATTGAGCATATAACCTCACCATTATTATTTTTTCATTTCCGTATGATATAACGAATGAATATTTGAATCAGTTTGGGGATTGATAATATTTAATTTCACTGTGTTTTTTATTTTATGTTTTTATATATTTGTGAGATTCAAGTATGTATCTAGTTTACCAACACCAAAAAAATTATTTTTTTCATCAGGATGACATTCCATGTCTGCTTGAATGGCCCGTAGGACTTCTTTTTATTTTATTATGGATAATCCCTATTTTAAGGGTTAAATATGACCCCTTACATGACCCATAGGCCCAAGGCACAATACTAGACAGCACCCGAAGGCCAATACATGACCCAAAGGCCCTAAGGTATATTATGCTCATGCATGACTTGTAGACCCAACCCACTATAACTACCCTTCCATAGCTTCTGCATCATTGATCACCTAGTTCTCCACCTTAAATTGCTGATTGGCTAGAATTTACCCACACAAAGTTGCATGGTGAATGGTCCTGATGGCGTTTTCCATACCCTCTCATTATTCAAATACTGTTAGTTCTGTATCTGGTGACTACTAAACTTACACTGATACACTTCTAGATCCCACACTGTGTGAACTAGGCTACTCCATGGTCTTTGTGGTCCGAAATCCTTGAGTACTAAAGGTCTTTGATGGCCCAAATTCCCTGAGACTCGTAGGCCCAAACCAGTGGATTGAAGGCCCAAATATGGTGAATAGTTCTAGATGCTATCGTACCAAACAGTACCCTCTATAGTACCTGCTACAGTACTACTACAGTACCCCCAGAAATTCGCCTCCACATGGTTTCAAAATTGGGTCTCTTGGATACGAAGCAAGAGCCCTTACCACTTGGGTACGAGCTCATTGGTAGCATGCAATTCCCTATATCTAGTTATAATGTAATAAAGTAACCATAAACTTATGGATACTAGGGTTAAGGTTTTTATATTTTATGTTATTGATCATACAAATAGAATTTATTCAATTGAGCTATTATCGACCAAAACAACTGAATGGTTATATAAATTTAACTTAGGATGTTCCTTTAATTAGGACGTCAAAATAATTTCATTGTAGTCTGAATATTGATGGGGGGGGTCTTGTATTTTAGTTAAGACAATAATGATGGGATTTATATACTCTATGAAGGGTTTAATCTCTTCAAAATTTTAGAAAATAATGTTAAATAATTCATGTTATATTTTTTAGTAATATACATTATGTTATCTCATAATATTATCTATTCACTGTATCATTTTACTCATCAAAATTATATATTAAACCACTTCTAAAGAAAATGGATTCTCCATATGATAATTCTCCCAATCCTAAGGAACAATAGGTTTATCAACATGCGCATGCTCCCAATATGAAGGAAAAAAAGTTTCCTCCACATGAAAATGATACTAATCCCAAGGAATAACATATTGATAATTTTCAATCAAAGAAAATGGTATATGATTAAAACCATACATCATAGAAAAAAACTATAGCTTTGTATAGTAATTTGTTTTTAAAAATATTGAGGTGAGAAGTAGATACATCAAATTTATGGTTGGGTAGAATGAACGTGACCTACCAATTAAACCCTTAAAATATATATTAATTAGTTTCATTAGATACATTACTTGAATGCACATTAAAATTGATGTAGATGCATGAAACAATGTTTATTATGATTAAGTCATTGATCTGGGAAGAGATTGCACTAAAATTATGGTATAATTTATTTATTTTACTTATAAATAATAATGAAACATTGTTTTATTATTCATTATCCCTTAAAGAGTACATTTATACTAGAATACTGCCGAATAATTTTGTTTAATAGTGAGTAGAAAGGCTTATAGAGGATTTTAAGCAATTCTGATGTAGCATCATCTCTGGGATTCTGAACGTAATATAAATTCATACCCACCATATATGTATGCACAAATTATAATTAATAAATTCAATATTTGTTTATTGGTCATTATAAAGATGTATCTTTTCAAGTACATTATTATTGGTAACACATTACATGAAAATATGTGTATTAATAAATTTTAATAATAATTGGTAATTTATGACATAGAAAATGAGTGTGGAAAATAATCATTGTGAAGAAAAAACAAAGTACACCTTCAATAGATAAATGATGGTTTATTACTTAGTGGAACAATTTTTTTTTAATCATATATATATATATAATTTAATGTGGTAAAAAACAACTACATAATTATTTTTCTTTTTTATATATAGAATAATGAATCAAAATAAAAATCCACTTCCATATTATGTCACGTTCAATGGAAGGAGGATAACATAAATGAACATGGGATAATAAAAGATGAAAGAATAAAAAAATAATGGGAATCATGTTTAATTATGACATAATAAAAAATATTCTTCTTTTAAATCTGTATTTCATAACATTAATCACTTAATTTCATTTATTTTTTGATTAGTTTAGAAATAATAATAATCATCGGTTGTAACCAATTAATGACTATATTTAATAGATTTGAAGTAGCTAGAACAATATGGCGACGTTAGAGGTATGGGTTTTGGAGGGTCGATAATAACATATTTATAGAAAATAAATTCCAAAGGGGATAAAGAGGAGAAAATGGAAGAGATACAAACATAAATAGATTATATAAAATAAAACATTAATATGTAGTCTGATTTATTAGAGAATTTTATGGGAATACATCAATCAGAAGAAACTACAATACACAAACTACAACATGATGATCCACCCCGGCTTTGATGGATTCCAAGAACATCAAAAAATGCCTTACTAGAGGTAATATTTTTTTTATGAAAATTTCTATGTAATGTGAATTATCAAAATAATGATACCATTCCAATACTAATATACTATATGGTAATAATGGTAATGATTTATTTCTATCATCACCAACCATCACATTAATGTTTAGGGTATAATTTACTATTTTCTAAGAGATATTATCCACACAAAAAACATTCAAATGATCATGTGATCATGTAGATTCACAACATTCATGAGTTGAGTGTTGAGTTACCTATTCCCCTTGATGATATGTATGTTCACATGGTGAAAATTTCTATTGGAATATTCATATAATGAGCATTGTTTCTTGTATAAATACATGTCAAAAATAAATTATTTCTTTTCGATTTATTTTTTTATGAAAAACCTTTCATAATTAAATTAAAATATGAATTCACCAATTAATGTTTTTATAGATAGATAAAACAAATGGGAAATAAGAGTTTGGATAAAAAAATCTATAGGATCAAATAATAAATTTAAAAAACTTTGAAAGAGTAACTTTACCCCAATAGTCCAATATCCACTTTTACTAATATTATAAGTTAATGTGGATATGATGTTCATAAATAGTGATATAAATATAATTAATTTGAATGAAAAATTTATAGATAGTACATTATAGAAATTATATGTGTTGAGAATGTAAATAAAATCCTTAAGCATGAATAGCTCGGATTCTTAGTTATAAATGTATACATCATCTGAGTTTTCATAATTTTTTATCCAATAGCTAATATATCATGGTACTTATACCAAAATACTATGCATATTTTTATAGGTTTATATGTTATTACTATTTAAAAGAAAACCCATGTGAAGAAAAACCTGAATTCCTTATTCCTCACATCACTTTAATACAAAAACACTATTCAGTAGAAGATTAATATTCATTTATAGGGAAAAAATATCATGAATGACTGAAAATAAATTTAAAAATGATAGACTATTTTTGAATCCCATGATTTAGGGGTAAAACTCTACAGTTCAATAATGTCCAATTTATTTCCATTACTCTCATTACATAATTATTTTTGTTGTTCATTAGCATTGGTTTCTCATTATAATCTATTTTTATACTCCAATGATTTATACTTTGGATAAAATGTGTGGCTACACAACAAATAGACCACATAAGATGATGTTTATGAATATATAATACACTAAATGGAATATTTTATTAATAAAATTCATTGTATACAATTTATATTATATTTTAGTGATTTTTTATGATAGGGTGGTGTTAAAATATCATAAAAATGATGCTATGAGGATATTATATGTGTAAAATAAGTCCATAAACTTAAACAAGTTGATAAGTATTAGGGTTTATATTATAATATTTCACTACATAAAAATATATATAAACAAATTACTTATTTTTCAAAATTATTCTATAGTTTCCAAATAACTAATGGAAATTATTTTTGTTAATAAATTTGTAATTTTATGAAAGATAAAATATTTAATCATCCAACTAGAATCCAAAAAGATGTATTTCTCATGATAATTTTAATTTCAGAAAAAAAAAAATTAGTTCATTTTTTATATTTTTCCAGTATTACCAAGCCTATCGACATTTCTTATATTAAAAAGTGGAAATAGTTTTTTGTGATGAATGGGAATAATTCATTTTTATGGTTTATAAAAGAATAATGATTCACATATGTACTATTTGTTCTCTTAATAGATAAATATTTCAATATTATATCTATTTATATTTAGTTGTGTGTGATTTATATTTAAAAATCCATCAAATTTCATATTTTTAGTTTGAAATTTTAATTTTAGTTAAAAAATATTCCACTCAATGAAAACCAAGATAAATTATTCAGATTATCATAATACTTTAGTAAAATTATCAATATGTCATTTGGGGCATGTAAGAATTTTTTTAACAATAATCTGACGTACTATGTGACCAGTAGGATTCAAAGTGTTTGTTTTCAATTTTAAAAAGATGTTTTAGTTAAATATGCATGTCACTCATTAATAAAATAGAATACATGCATGGGTTGCCTTTATACTTTAAGTAAATGATCCTGAAGTCATTAGTGATGTGTATTAATCAAACACATGTTCATCTGATACACTATGTGATTAGTATGACTCAAAATATATATATTATTTAAAATTAACATTTTAGATCAAAAGATGCATGACATACTCAAATAATATAAAAAAATTAAACTATTAAGATATATTATTTCAATTATCCATAAACCATTTTTTATATGTAGTAATTAAATTCACCACAATCAGATTCATGGTGTGTGTAACGACCCGAATCCGGAGCCCCTCCACTGGTTCCCCGTACCTGGTTCGCCACATGACCTCAAGCACGTTTCCCCGAACGCCAGAGGATGCCGACTAGCAGTGAGGGCTTCAGTGAGTCGGTGGGGGAAACTATGCCCTCATTCTTTAAGGTATACAAGGTAAGGAAACAACAATAATCATCGGAATCAATAAACAACATGCATAACAAGAGAAGACAAACTGCCGAAGCATTGTAGATATAAAACTACAATGACAATAATGCAGCAGATATAAGTATTAATATAAAATAGTAGACACAACAACGTACTGAAGTGCAACTGAAACCAAGTGCAACAAAAAAAATTTAAGCTCCTCAGCATCACGAGCCACGACTCAATCCCATGCTCCCCAGCTCGTGGTGAAATCAAGATCCTAAAGTAGAAGGGAGCTTTACCTTGTCTATACCTGTAGCAACATAGTCTGCTTGGGCCCAAATGCATGGCCCAAACCGGGTGTGTGATACAATCTCAATAGAAAATCACCCAAAGATTTATGCCTTATAGTCAAATGAATACATGGCAGTAAATAAACAAGAATCAGTAAACAGGAAAGCACAAGAAGCTACAATTCACAGTTCTAACAAGTATAACACACAAGTAAGCATCCAGTAACAAGAAGAAAATAGGTAACCCTCTGGGCAGTTCTCACAGCCTAACCCAAATGGTCCAACCTATTGTACTATCAACCCTCTAGGAGGAACACACAGTCTCACCCCTCTGGTTTAGCTACGTAACTAAGCAGACTCTCTGGGGAAGCACTCACCGTCAATTCCCTCTATAGTCCCGTATCGTGATAAATGCTCTCTGGGGAAGCACTCAACGTCAATTACCCATGTGGCCCACGTCGGGGATCTACAAACTCTCTGTGGAAGCACTCAATGACGATTCCCCCTATAGTCCCATGTCATAATTAAAAGACACTCTGGAGAAGCCCTTCTGTCAATTCTCTCTTTGGTATGCTACTATAGATTCTCACAGTCCTGAGTACCAATAAACATGCTCAACGCGTGTATATCATCCAAGTTAACCTCATGAACTACTTGGATATCATTCTATGGCTCCACAACAATAACAAAACAATAGTTCTGCTATCCTACAACTAGGCATGACAACTGGAAAAACGCCCAACAGGCAGAACAAGCCTGGAAAAGCAACCTGAGCACAATATAAATTACTCTACTCACAAGAAATAACCTCTACTAAATCAAACAAGCAAATCAGGAAAACAACAGGGGGAAAATAAGAAACACGCAATACCCCGTTCACGAGTATTGGTGGAATTTTCACATAATATTGATCAACTTTCTATAGAAAGGCATAAACCACCTACCTCGATCTGAGGAGTTTGATATATGTGAACCACGAAGAAAAATTACTCTTAGAACAATGTAGATCTGAGAAAACACACAAAATTTTCATCCCATGATAAATTGGGAACGAGGAGGAATCAAGAAACAAGGCTAAAGTAGAAGGAAGAACTCACTGCTACGATTCCAACGCAATCAACCGTGGTCAAATTGGAGAACGGATGGCAGGGCGGAAGCTCAGAGAAGATTCAGCCATACGGTCATTTCCGGGAGGAAGAAATATGGAGAAGAAGATGATTTTGGGGGTTAGGCGTGACCCCGATCTGTTAAATGTAAAAAAACAAAGTACACGGTGTGTACTTATTGAGTAAACGGCGTGTACTTCAATTTTCTATACTTCGAATTAACCGGCCTCCACCTCATCCTTAAACACCGTGTGTGTGGCCCAGACATGGCCATCACATGGCTTCCATCTGGGAAGAGTACACGGCGTGTACGTCTAAAATTTCTAGAAAAATTATTTTCCTTAAAAACTCCCGAAAAAAGGGAAAACATACCTGAAAAGAGATACGGGTTCTTACAAACTTCTCCCTTAAAGAAATTTGTCCCCGAATTTCCCTAACGAGGCGGAGAAGGAGAAACACCGAACAGCTCCGGCCACTATGATCATACATCGGTCTCCCTCTCTCAGGTCTCATCCTGTACTCACCTGTGCTGCCATAGCAATCATACCAGAGGAACAGACCTCCCACGAAGAAACTTCGTATTGTGATCAACAATCAGGATAGGATGCTCCTTGAATGATGCATCTACTTCAAGCTCAACTTCCTCAGGCTGAAAGACGTGAGATGGGTCTGAAAAGTAACATCGGATTTGAGAGATGTGGAAGACGTCATGCATGGCCTGATACCTCTGAGGTAGCTACAACCGATAGGCCACCGGACCAACTCTCTCCAAGACCTCAAACGGCCCGACGTACCGCGGTGAAAGCTTACCCTGTCTCTGAATCCTCTTGTGTCCCAACCTCGGTGCGACACGTAGGAAAACCGGATCACCGACCTCGAACTCTAGAAGTCGTCTCCGTTGATCAGCATAAGACTTATGTTGAGACTGTGCCGTAGTCATCCTCTTCCAAATTAGCACTATCTGTTCTGAGGTCTCCTGAAGAAGACGACATCCTAGAAAAACTGCCTCTCCTACCTCCAGCCAGCATAAGGGTGATCGGCATGGCCTACTGTACAAAGCCTCATATGACGCCATTTGAATGGTTGCCTAGAAACTGTTGTTGTAGGCGAACTCCACCAAAGGGATATGCTTCTCCCAAGAACCGCCAAAGTCTGAATGCAAGCCCGGAGCATATCCTCAAGCACCTGGATCGTGCGCTCGGACTGGCCACCAGTCTGGGGATGGTATGCTGTACTGAAAAGTACCTATGTACCCAAGGCCTTCTAAAGTCCCTTCCAGAACCGAGAGTTAAAGAACACATCTCTGTATGAAACAATAGAGTGTGGAACTCCATGAAGACGAATGATATCTCTGATGTAAAGTCATCCCAGATCATTCACATTGAAGGTCTCCTTGATCGGCAAGAAGTGAGCAACCTTCGTAAGCCTGTCGACAACAACAAAAACAGTATCATTTCCCTGAGGTGACCTCAACTACCCAGTCACGAAGTCCATCGCAACTTCGTTCCACTTCTACTCCTAAATGGGTAACTGCTGTAAAAGGCTCGTTGGTCACTGATGCTCTGATTTCACCTTTTGACAATTAGAACATCTCATGACAAAACTAGCAATATCCTAATTCATACTTGGCCACTAGTATTAGTGATGAAGGCCCCAATACATCTTGGTGACACCAGGATGAACTGCCCAAAAAAAGGAATGTAAATCCCCGATCAGCTCCTCGCGTATGTCTACTAGCACCCATACACGTCCTTGGAAACGCAAGATCTCATCATCACCCACTGTCCATCCAGGAAGATGGTCCTCTCCGAACACACTCTCCCACAGGACTAAGCCTTCTGAGTCAGATAGCTACCTCATCCGTACCCGATCAAGTATCGTGGAGGTAACAGCTACAGAAGATAGAAAAGTCTGTCCCCGTCTGTTGTGCACCTTCAGATGCATCTCAGAGAACAAAGACATCAGTTTTCCACTCACTACTGGCCTTCTGAACTGCCTGAATTCGAGTTATCCTACTTAACGCATCAGCCATGGCGTTGCCCTTTCCCGATGTATAGGCAAGCTCAAAATCAAAATACTGAAGATACTTGACCCACCTGCGCAGCCTCAGATTTAGATCACGATGAGTGAAGATATAATTGAGACTCTTGTGGTCAGTGAAGACCATAAAGTGCTCTCCCAAAAGATAGTGTCTCCAACACCACAAGGCATGAACAACAGCAAATAACTCCAAATCATGTGTAGGGAAGTTCCTCTCATGTGGCCTCAACTGCAAAGACCTTTATGCAACGACTCCATCTCCCTGCATAAGCACTTCTCCCAGCCCAATACCTGAAGAATCACATTAAATAGTGTAGCTCTTACCTAGCTCTGGCAAGACTAGTATCAGTGCTGACGTCAACCTCCCTTTCAGCTCCTCAAAGGCTGACTCACAAGAATCTGATCATGAGAACTTCACCCCCTTCTTGGTCAGTCATGCCAAAGGTGCTCCTAGGCGGGAAAAGTCCTAAATGAAGTGTCTGTAGTATCTAGCCAACCCTAGGAAGATCTGTACCTCAAAAAAATTCTTTGGATCCTCCCAGTAAACTACAGATCTCACTTTCTCTAGGTCCACAGATATTCCTGCCTCTGAGATGACGTGACCCAAGAAGTGAATCTGATCCATCCATAAGTGGCACTACGAGAGTTAAGCATAAAGCCAATGCTCTCTCAGTGTACTCTGAACGATCTCAAGATGTGTGGCATGGTCGTGTCGAGTGTGAGAGTACACCAAGATATCATCCACGAATACCACAATGAATGAGTCCATGTAAGGATGGAACACTTGTCTCATCAGTTCCATGAAAACTTCAGGCGCGTTATTGAGACCGAACAGCATGACTGTATACTCGTATAGACCATACCTACTCTTGAAGGCTGCCAGAGGTATATCTAATGGTCTAACGCGCAACTGATGATAACCGGACCTCAAGTCAATCTTGGAGAACACTTGGGTCCCTCGAAGTTGATTGAAAAGGTCATCAATCCACAGCAATGGATATCAGTTCTTTACCGTCAACTGGTTCAGCTTCTGATAATCCACCCAAAGCCGAAGGGTACCATCTGCCTTCTTCACAAAAAGAACAGCCGAACCCTAAGGAGAAGTACTGGGTTGAATGAAACCCTTAGCCTGTATCTCCTCCAACTATTTCTTGAGCTCCTTCAACCAAAGTGTGGACATCCTATAGGGAGGAATGGACATTGGTGCCGCTCCTGGTACGAGCTCAAAAGAAAAGTCTACCTCACGCTCTAGAGGCAACCCTGAAAAGTCCTCTAGAAAGACATCCTTGAAGAGATCCACCACTGGAGGAAATTCCAACTGTGGAGTCCCCTGATCATCCAGGTAAAAGCTAGAAATCTGGGCTGTCACCCCTCCAAGCCGAAGATTCTCGAGTCCCACCCAACTCGCCTGAACGTCCCATTCACCTCAATGAAGGAAAGATTCACCCTCTGGTGAAATGAAACTGACTCTGCGGCAATAATAGTCAACAACTGCCTGGAAGGGAATCAACCAGTCCATGATGAGGATGACATCATAGCATGTCATCTCTAGGACATAGAGATCCCATAAGAAGTGATACCCTGCCACCTCGAGAGGGAACTCTATACACTAGCGTATACTAGATGTCCTCATTCCCAAAGGTGTGTCTAGTGTCAATGAGTTGGCAAAAGAAAAGATGCAGAGTCCAAGGCTCTCCACAATGGAAATAGAGATAAAACTATACTTAGAACTAGTATCGAAAAGGGATGAATATAAAACTGAGGCTACTAAAATTGTACCTCGAATAGTAGAAGGGTCGGGATCCAGCTCATGATAAGTCTTCTCCATGGCGAAAGACTGGACCGTGCCGCGGCCCTGCGCCCCTAGCTGACCACTCTGGGATGAACCTCCCTACTAGTGCTAAGGAACTGGTGGGTGACTGCCATGTCCTCGACCTCAAACTAGGTTTGAACGGCCGGAAGAACTCCATTTCCTCGACTGGTGAGAAACTGGCGGTGCTGCTCCAAAACAAGGAGTCATGGAAGAACCCCGGTCACCAGCTGCTGGTGAGAAAACCTGGCAGAAACGCTGAAGGTGACCCATCTTGCCGCAATATCGGCACTCCACGGGGTCCCTCTGGCACTGTGGCCTTGTGTTCCTTGTTTGTCCACATTATAGCATGTCACATGGATCCCTGATGATGCATCTCGCTTCCTCGAATCATCGCGCGTAGGGGCGCTTATTGATGTCATCTAGAGGATGGCTAACTTTGGAAGCAGAACCACCTAGGCTCACAGCTCCAAAGTCTCTCAGATTGCGCTCTGCAATCAATGCCTGATTGACGATGGAAGTAATGGAAGTCAGCTGGAAGATGTTCACCAGCGAGCAGATCTCCCGCCTAAGTCCATCCTCAAACTTCCTCACCAAGAACACCCCACTCTCATCCCAAAGGGGTGCAAAACACTATAGCTCAGTGAAACGAGAGTAATACTCTATGAAAGATAGAGTACCCTACTCTAATCTCATGAACTCCCGGGCTCGATCGACCCTCAGGGTCTCCGTATAGAAGTAGTCGTAGAACACGCAATGGAACTCCTCCCAAGTCCTAGCCTGCTGTGGACCTGCTTGTGAGATCACGTCCCACCACCTCTTGGCAGAGTCTCAGATCATGTAGGTGGCTAGATTGACCCACCTCTCTAGAGGCATCTCCAGATGCTAGAAGATAGTCAGCATGGCTTCCAGCCATGACTCTGCAGCCTGAGGTCCTCGCTCCCCCGTGAATGTGGGAGGATGCTGCTGCTGAAAGACCCACGTCAAGTCTTCCATAGATGAGGAAGGAGGAAGTGCTCCTTGGAAGGCCTGCATCATCCTCATAAAACATTCACTGAACTGTGTATTAGCGCCCACAACTAGTACAACAACTGGTGCCAAGGCTTGCTCCGCTGGGGGATCGATAGGAAGTCCCTGATCAGCCATGTCTGGCGTCTGATCACTGCATGATGACAAACGTTCGACCAGAGGACGTGTCGGAGGCATATCACTAAAAGATTAAAATCACACCTTAGATCGAGAAAACAATGACATAGAATAAATGGGTACAAAATGGGAACAGGGAAATAAAAACACAAAATTTTACAAAACTCGACTACACGGCTTGTATAAAAACTACACAGCGTGTCTTCTAAAGCTACAGACATGGGTGTGTACTCCTGACCCATGATTAGCCACTAAATTAGGATAATAATTATTGTTAATATACAAAATATTCATGTTTTTTATTATTCATAAACACCATTTTAGTACATTTTACACTTTGAACATCATTTCATATAATGATTGTAATACCTTCTTAAAATGCACTATTATGTGGTACATTTTTTAACATCATTTGAAGTACCCAATGATTCATCTAATTTTAAGGAATATAATTATAAATATTTTAATTTGATATTATTTTGAACTGGATATTCACTTCAAGGATCAATGAAATATTCATAAAGGATGATAGAGATATTTGGCAATGAAAGGAAGCAATTCTGGAGAAGTCATATTGGACACCAGCCCACTGATGGGAATGTGGGGCCCAACATACAAGCCCAATGAATCCCAAATTTCATGAGATTCTAAAAGACATGTATAGGAACAAATAACTCTTCAGTATCCAATGCTAATTCGGCATCCATGGTTTCCATTCAGGCGGCCCAAATTAGAGATAAATTTATGGTCCAGATTCTACGGCTCAGAAAAATAACCCACTAATATGATCATATCTCGGAATCCACAACTATAAATGATCCCAAATTTTACATACGGTTACAAGACATCTGGGGAACCATTTGTTTCTTATATGGAAGACTCTGATGCGGCCATCTAGAAGGTCTTCCAAGCACGTCTTTTTGGTTAAGGAAAGCTGGATGCCACCTCGGGTCAAGGTTGGAAAAATCAACTCTCCCTTACTTTACACCCACCTATGGCCTACAAAAATTAATTAATGAGACTTGGACTATTGGAGGCTCTACCCAAGAGCTCAAAAATTATTATTTAAGTCAGTAGTGTTGGAGGATTGAGGAATCTTTGGTGCTTTGTTCAATTGTAATGTTATGTTGCAATTTTGTTGTCTCAAATTTGTCTTTCACAAGTAAGTTGTTCAATTCACTTTAGTTTCTTAATAAAAGTTCTTCTTATACTCGTATTTTCTTTTTCTTCATGTCACTTTGATACCGTTGGATCAAGGTGTGAATTTATTCACACCAAACCTTGTGAAATTATTCACACAACGGTGGAGTGATCATTTTATTTATGTTGTTTTCTTTACTTCTCCATTTCATCCCTCATGAGTCTACATTCCGCTTCCATTGAAACCATGGGATCAATGGAGGGATAAACCACTTATGGGTTGATCCGAGGGAGTATAAAGGTGATGGATTGGATGTTATTTATCACCCCATTAATGTATAATCACTTCTTTAATTGATATTTTTATTTGATGATTTTTAAACTCTATCATCCTTGTTGAATTTAAGGCCACACACTTCAAGTGATAATACGAACCTTTACCTTGAAGTGCTCAAAAAAATTGATCCATCATGTGTATAGGAGATTAGTACTAAAGGGTGTAGGCATTAAACCAGTAAGTGATGATGTTTTTTTATCTCCTTAAATAAACCCATCTCAAATATAAGAAATTGAGATCATTGAAAAGGAAATACGTCCAATCCACCCCGAGCAATAACCTAGGATCAACTCATTCTTTTAAATTGAATTCACTTATGTCTATTAGGGTTCCTTTAAACCCATCTAAAATAAACCCAATTTGGCCACTTCATAACCAAAAACAGTCCATATAATGTACGTGGCTATAGGTTACTTCTTAGGTCTCTGAGGATTCGACAATCCAAGCTAGACTACAAGGACTATCCTACCTTCTTCTCTTGGGTAAATTTGAGCGTAAATCACCCCAAAAGTCGTGTAACACCTTAAACTACATGGCATGTTGACCCCAACACACGGCATGTACAAGAAATCTAATCTCCTGCCTGAGTCTCTTCACACGGCTAACCCACACGGTCCGACTTAACCCAAGACTACACGGCGTGTTATAAACAAACACGACGTGTACTAGACAAGGCTTCGGAAGCCCGTGTTGTTGAGCACATGGTCATCTTCACGGATGGACCTTACATGGCATGTTCCGAACAAACACGACATGTATAGGTGAAGGCGAAACTATACCGTGTTCTTTGTGGAATGACCGGGTACCTGGGAAAGACTACACGACGTGTTCTGCACAAACACGGTGTGGGGAATGGAAGGTAATGCTGGCCCATGTTGTTCGTGACATGGCCGGTACCTAAACAAGACAACACGGCGTGTTCCCTATGGACATGGTGTGTTCTACCCGAGCCTCCCCGACCTGTGTTGTTAGTGACATGGCTGGGTACACGGCTCCAAACCTACACGACCTGCACATACCATACACGACGTGTTCCTAAAGTTACTTCACGACACTGTGTTTCTCCTCACACGGTCAGTGACACAGCCTGAAAACTACACGGCGTGTATCCAAAAAGTACATGCTGTGTATTCTGGGTTTTTCTGGGTAGTAGCTCAGAAAATGCACTGAATTCCAGAAACACTAAAAACAAGGCGCAAAAGTGCCAAATTCCGATCCGTGAGGGCCCATAACACCTCAAGAACAGAAATTTGTCTTTCACTTTAAACAAAGAATAAAACAAATAGTTTTATAACATAACATCATAGAATCTATCAAGAAACTATCACAAAAGCATGCATAATCTACACAAGGTCAATCACAGCTGCATGTAGTCGCTAATGCACCCTAGATGGCATGGCAAGAATGCATGGCATGTGATTCCTACAAGTGTCTATATGATGCATGAGACGACATACCCTCATCTCATCGGGTTGCGACAGAATTAGAACCGCAATATCAAAACAGTAATATCACAAGCCATGTGAATCACTCTAGGTGAAATCAGATCAACTATAAAATCTCAAAACCCGCAAACGGCCATTAATGAGGTAGTATGGCCTTTCCCTGTACACGGGTTAGCTACTCCCGAGCACAACTTAATACCAAGTACCGAATCCGTCCTATCTCTAGAAAAAGTCTCCAAAAAGTAAAGCTAAAGAAAAGAACTCCTCTGATACCACTTTGTAACAACCCGAATCCAGAGCCCCTCCACTGGTGCCCCGTACCTGGTTCTCCACATGACCTCAAGCGCGTTTCCCCGAAAGCCCGAGACTGCCGACTAGCAGTGAGGGCCTTGGTGAGTCGGTGGAGAAAATATTCCCTCATTCAGTAAGGTATACAAGGTATGAAAACAACAATAATAAGCGGAAGTAGTAAACAACATGCATAACAACAGAAGCCAAACAATGGAAGCATTGTAGATATAAAACTACGATGACAATGATGCAGCAGGTACAAGTATCTAAGGAAAACAACAGACACAACAATGTGCTGAAGTACAATTGAAACCAAGTGCAAAAGAAAAACAATGCAAGCTCCTCAACATCGTGATCCATGACTCAGTCCCATACTCCCCAGATCCTGAAGTAGAAGGGCGCTAGCCCTTGTCTATACCTTCAGCAACATAGTCTGCTTGGGCCCAAAAGCATGACCCAAACAGGGTGTGAGATAGAATCCCAGTAGGAAATCATCCAAATATTTATGCCTTACAATCAAATGAATACATGGAAGTAAATAAACAAGAAGTAGTAAACAGGAAAGCACAAGCAGCTACAATCCATAGTTCTAACAACTATAGCACACCAGTAAGCAGCCACCAACAAGAAGAAAACAGGTAACCCTCTGGGTATCTCTCACATGCTAACCCCTATGGTCCAACCTATAGTACTAGAAACCTTATGGGAGGCACACACAATCTCACCCCTCTAGTTCAGCTACGTAACTAAGCAGACTCTCTGGGGAAGCACTCACCGTCAATTCCCCCTATAGTCTTCTATCGTGCTAAAGGCTCTCTGGGGAAGCACTCAATGTCAATTCCCTCTGTGACCCACGTCGAGGATCTACAGAATCTATTGGGAAGCACTCAATGTCGATTCCCCCTATAGTCTTGCATCATAATTAAAAGACACTCTGGAGCAGCCCTTCCATCAATTCTACCTTTGGTCTGCTTCTCTAGGTTCTCACAGTCCTGAGTACAACTAAACATGCTCAGAATGTTTATATCATCCAAGTAAACCTCATGAACTACTTGGATATCATTCTATGGATCAACAAAAATAACAAAACAACTGTTCTGCTATCCTACAACTAGGTATGGAAACTGGAAAAACGCCCAACAGGCAGAACAAGCATAGAAAAGCAACCTGAGCACAATATAAATTACTCTACTCACAATAAATAACCTCTATTAAAGAAAACAAGAAAAGTAGGCAAACAGCAGGGGAAAAATTGAAAACACGTAATACCCCTTTCATGGGTATTGATGGAATTTGGACATAATATTCATCAACATTCTATAAGAAGAAAAAAAACACCTACCTCGATCCGAGGAGTTCAATATACGTGAACCACGACGACAGATTCCTCTTAGAACAAAGTAGATCTAAGAAAATTCACAAAACGTTCATCCCACGATAACTTGGGAATAATGAGGAATAAAAAAACAAGGCTAAAGCAGAAGGAATAACTCACTGCTGCGATTCCAATGCAATCGACCGTGCTCAAATCGGAGAACGGACGGCGGTGCGGAAGCTCAGAGAAGATTCTTCCGTACAGTCGCTTTTGGGTGGACGATATCTGGAGAAGAAGATGATTTTGGGGGTTAGGAACGACCCAGGTCCGTTTAATGAAAAAAAGAAAGTGCACGACATGTAATTCTTGAGTACACAGCGTGTACCTCAATTTTTCATACTGCGAATTAACCGGCCTCCACCTCAGCCTTACACACCATGTGTGTGGCCCGGACACGGCTAGCACACGGCTTCGAGCCAGGAAGAGTACACAGTGTGTACTCCGAAAGTACACGGCTTGTACTTCTGAAATTTCCATAAAATATATTTTCCTTAAAAACTCCAGAAAAAGGGAAAACATACCTGAAAAGAGATCCGGGTTCTTACAGTGTGATAGATACAACTTAAAATGTGTGGTATGAGTTTATAATTTATATTTTTAACAAAAATATTATTTCCATTCTCAAAACTAAAAAAACATATTCATATTGATTTTATAATTTAATAAAATTAGTCTTAATTCATTTCTTATTTGTATGAATTATTCATTCCCAAATTTCATACATGATGAGACTAGTATGACATAAAATGAATGTTTTCAATTTAAAAGTAAAATTTTAGTAAAAACACATGTCACTTAATAAAAATTTAACATATGAAATTGGATTTCCTTAATACATTTAAAAAATTATCCTTAGGTCATTATTAATGTATATAAATAAATCATAGGTCAATATGATGCACTGTGGAACCGGTATTAGTCAAAGTGTTCTTTTTTATATTAAATTTGCATTTTAATTAAAATGATGCAGCACATACTCAAAATGAGGAAAATATTTAATAATGTTTTGTTGTTTTAGGAAAATTATCCATAAGTCATTTGTGATGTCTATAAATTTTTCAAACCTAAATCTGATATAGCATGTGACCAATATGTCTCAAAAAGTATGGTTTCTATTTATAAATGACATTTTCATAAAACTAGAATTTTTATAAAAATGATGTGTTAAATACTCAAAAATAAGAAAACCCTTTTATATTGTTTTGATACTTTAGAAAAAATTTATTATTCATTTGTGATATCTAATAATAAACCATACCTTAAAACAACACATAGTGTGATCAGTATGAAACGAAATGTGTGATTTCTATTTAATATTTATATTTTAGATAAAAACATGTGTCACTTATTGAAAAAAAAGAAAAACACTCAGATAGTCTTGATACTATAAGAAAATTATCCATAAGTGATTTTTAATGTTTCAGTATCATCCTCATGTTAATATAACACATGATGCGAGAGGTATGGCTCAATGTTCATTTTTTAATTTTTTAATTATTTTTAGTTAAAAAATTATTCCACCCACTAAAAACCTAGACACCACACTTGGAATATTTTGATACATTATAAAAATGGTCCCTAAATAATTTTTACATGTACGAATCAACCACATTTGAATCTGGCATATACTGTGTCCAATATGACTGGAAGTGTGTGTTTTTATTTAAAATTGACATTTTAGTTCAAGAGACACATGAAATACACATAATATATAAATTGAATTTGGATTTTTATTATAATTTAGGACAACAATATTAAAAAGTAATTTTGATTCTTAGTAATTAGTCACACCTCAATATGATAAAAGGAGTGACCAGTGTGACTCAAAATGTACCAATTCTATTTAAAAATAACATTTTAGTTAAAATGAATAATGGCATACTCAAAAATAAGAAAACATATTCATATATTTTTATACATTATTGAAACTTTCCATTTGTCTATTTTGATTTGTAGGAATCAATCGTACCTCAATATGATACACATTGAGATTGATATGACATAAAAATATTGTTTTAATTTTAAAAATTTCATTTTAGTCAAAATTATGACACACTCACTAAAAACCAAGTAAACACACTTTTTTATTTATATATATTAGTAAAATAGACCATATGTTATTTTTAACATGTAATAATCATTCAAAATCAATCTGACACATGTTGTGACCAATGTAACTCAAAGTGAATGTTTCTTGTTTAAAATAAAATTTTTGAATAAAAGACATGTAATTTAATCAAAGCCGATAAAAAACATTCATATTGTTTTAATATTTTTGGAGAAAATTGTTCTGCCATTTTTATGTATATGAATCAGGATCACCTCAATCTGATACACAATGGGATGAGTTTGACTCAAAATTTGAGGTTCCCATCTTCAAACTATATTTTACTAAAAATAAAAAATGGAATACTAAAAACGAATAAAAAAATAATATTGTTTTGATAAATTATAAAAATGATACATATGTAATTATTAATTTGAAGTTGATAGTCATACCATAATCCGATAGATAGTGTAACTGATATGACTCAAATTGATTGGTTTCGGTTTAAAATTGACAATTTAGTTAAAACATGTTTTGCACAATGAAAATAAAGAAAATTTTATTGGGTTATCTTGATAATTTAGGATAAGAATCCATATTTTTTTTTAACATGTATGATTTTCCCTCACACCAACCTAGAATTTGGTGTGATAGGTATGGACCAATGTGTGTTTTGAATATAAAAATGAAGTTTTTGTTACAAACAAGTTTCACTCACAGGAAACCATGAAAACACACTCAAATTATCTTCATAATATCATAGAATGAGCCTTATTTCATTTTTTATGTTCATAAATCAAAAACATGTTAATTTTACACATTATGTGACCTATGTGACTCAAATAATGTATTTATTGAAAAAACAATTAACATTTTAGTTCAAAATAAGCATGAATTACTAGAAACCAAGAAAACAAATTCATATTGTTATGATAGTGTCATACAATGATCTCTAAGTCATTTTTAACATGTAGGAATTATGAAAACCTCTATCTGACACACAGTTTGAACTCTATGGATCAAAATGTGTTGTTTAAGGTTACAAATGACATTCTAGTTCAAAATATGCAAGACATATTGAAAATTGAGGAAATAAATTATGAATTTTTAATAGTTTATGGAAAATATCCATAAGTCATTTACGATGTTAAATAATATTATATACCTAAATTCGATGCGTAGTTTTACTAAGACGACTCTAAATGAGTGAATTTAGATTAAAAATTACATTTTTTGTCAAAAACTTGTTTCATTCACTAAAAAATGAGAAAACATGGTTCAATTATCTTATTACATTAATAAAATGACACATGAGTCATTTTTAATGTATAAGAATAAGTCTCACATCAATCTGACACATTGTGTGATCCGTATGACTCAAAATGTGTGTTTTTAATTTAAAAATGACATTTTAGTTAAAAACATGTGTCATTCACAATAATTATAGAAAATATACTATGATTTTATTAATACATTAGGAAAATGATCCTTATATCATTTTTGATGTATAGGAATAAATCATGCATTAATAAAAAACATGGTACGATAGGTATGACTATATGTGTGTTTTTATTTAAAATTAAAATTTTACTTAAAAATACAAGTCACATACATAAAACCCAGAAAATGTGCTCATATTATGCTAATATTAAATGAAAATAATCCACAAATAATTTTTCATTTATAAGAATAAACTAATAATTAATATGATATAAGGCATGAAATTTATGAATCAAATTTTATATTTTAGTTTACAATTGACACTTTAGTTTAAAATGCACATCACATACATAAATTTGAGGAAATATGCTCATATTTTCTTGATACTTTTGAAAAATAATCCATAAATTAGTTCTGATGTATAGAAATTAACCAAACATTAAAATGATACATAGTGTGTCAGGTAGGAATCAAAGTGTACACCTTCAATGTAGAAGTAATATTTTATTAAATCCTTTTTCTTATTTATGTTTACATTATTTATGTATAGTACTAGTAACATAAGATTATTTTTTCAAAGGAATACTATTTTTCTTGAGATGGGGTGGTTTTTTTGTATGTTTTTAGCATGATCAGGAACCTTTGAGAGGGGTTTAGGGGCCAAATACATTGAAACATTAATGTTCTTTAAAATTTTATGGGTGTGTAAATTATATGTACCCATTTAATTGGTACATGAAAATTAACAAGGAAACCCGGTTCACCCACATCAATTATGATGAATTCAGTGATAGCCACCAATTATAGTATTCACCTACCACCTATATGATTTTTCATCATTTGGCGTTATCCAGATCACATCTTGACATTAGTTGGCTACTTCTTCTATCATGAAGCCACCTACTCTATCAGTCGCACTCATTCAAAATTTCAGCTACCTGTTACATCTATCGCAGCCACCCAGCAGCAACCATCGACCAACATCTAACCACCACTACATACCGAATCTTTACATACTTGTCACCTTCAATTACATAACCATCTTACAAACTCTATTATGTAGATGTGTCAATAGTCTTAATTTTAAACTATATACATCCATCTCTCATTGTGATTCATGTGTGAACTTTCATATGACCTGTTTTCCCTAATAATGTGCCCTTTGATTTTAAAATGTGGAATAACGTGTTCACATTTCATCAGATGATCCTATTATTAACTGACCCCTCAATTATTCTCACTTTTGTACATACAATTCTATAATGCTTGGTATAGTACCAATGCTTCTATGGTACCCCTACAGTTGTACCTAGTACAATTCCTTTATAAAATCATTCAAAAGTGGGGGTCATAAAGTGTTTAACCACTATCCTAAAAAATGTGGACTAATAGTCTATACCACTCATGTATAAGATGAACCACAATAATAATAACAACAAACACAACAACAACTACAAAAAAATTGTATGGAGTCCAAGGACTATATAACCCTTTTATTAAAAATGTAAAAGATGTGCAGATAAAGATGTTTGGGTTTGTCAAACCAAAACATCCCTCATATATAGAGAAGATGTAATGAAAGAAAATACAAGAATACATAAATAAAGATCTATAACACTAATATTATCTACATATACATTGAAAGAAAGTAACACCAACAACAAATTTAAACATACTCAACAAATCATGGCTATTCAAGATAGTTTATTCAATATAGATTTAGATTACTTAATCTGGCCATGCCTAAATGTGAAAAAGATCTTATACATCACAATTTAGTGCTAATAATAATAATAACAAAAATAATCACAATACAAAAACAAATACAAATACAAATACTAATACTCATACTAATACTATTACTATTACTAATTCAAATACTAATATTAATATTAATACTAATACTAATACTAATACTAATATTAATACTAATACTAATACTAATACTAATACTAATACTAATACTAATACTAATACTAATACTAATACTAATACTAACACTAATACTAATACTAATACTAATACTAAAACTAAAACTAATACTAAAACTAATACTAATACAAATAGTAATACTAAAAATAGTATACTATTATTACTATTATTTATAGGGGTAAAAGAAACAAACACCCACCCACCTGAGGACTAATAGGATAAGATCACACAACCCTCATAGTGGTTGATCATCCAATAGAATACCTAATATATTTCATGGCCTTATTAGAATGTGATAGACTAAAAAACATATTATAAGGGGTGAATATAATTTTAAAATATTAATGATAAATAATAAATCATAGTTTTATTGTTGATTAATCAAGAATGAAGTGAAATGTTAAATATTCAAGGTAGTAGAAATTAAAATGTAAACACAATATTTTTATTATGTTTCAGATCACCAATATCCGGGTATACTCATCAATCTTCTCTGCTCAAAGAGAAGATTAGTACCATCTATGTTAAACTAATATTTAAATGTGTAAATACCTATGTAAATACTCATCCTTTTACAATACCGAGAGGCACAACCATGAATTTTAAAGGAGACACAACCTAGCTTGACCTGACATTGTTCAAGAGTCACAACCCCTAAACATTCCTTCTATTTAGAAGAACATCCAAATAATAACCTTATTTTTAGTGTGAAAATAATATATTGATGCATATGATTACTAGCATACGAAATAAAAAAATATTGAAAACATGAAATAAAATATCAGCCAGTAGAGATCATAAGACATTCAAGATGATGTAGTTAGAAGATCTTTTATGACTTTAGTAGTAGGGAATTAATGTAGAAGTTAATTTTTTATCACATTAATGAATCCAGAGTTTTGGAAGGACTTTTCCAAGTATCAAAAAAATGTTTCTTGTATTGTATTCAAAAAATAATCCCATAATAAAAAAGACCTAAACTTTTGTTTTCACTCTTTTTCTTCAATTTATAAACTAATATCCAATGTTTACCTTCATTTATATTAACATGACATTTTTTTTGAAATTATCACCTCCATATAATGGTTATAAATATTTCAATATTTAGTCAAGCCATTACCTATTAATACATCTTGCATATTTATTAAAAATATAATTTCTTTAATTCCATTATTAAACTCATTAAAAATATATAATATAATATTTAGAAAAAAATGTATAAATTAAATAATAGGATAAAAAAGACTATCATAGACATATTTTAAATCAATAAATCAAAAATAAAAATAAAAAATAGTGTATTAAATAAACTATATAGAAATTATTATTTTCATGAAATTTTTCTAATCTATTAAAACAAATTGATTATAATATGTGTATTATTTTTAATGAAATAAAATATTTAAATCAAATTAAATTACCTTTTAGTTAATTAAATTAAAAAATTATTTTCAAAACATAGTATTATTAAAATATATTTTTTTCAAAGTAAAAAAATTAATGAAATGATCTCTTCAGAAATAACACTTGCAATCGGTGTATGTACCATTTCATAACATGTAGTTAGTACACTAATCGTGTGAAAAAAATTTCGTGTGGTCAGTATACTAATAATGAAATAACTTAAAAATTAATAATAATAGTTACATTAAAAATATATCTTAGTTTATTTAAAAAATACCTAATGATTTTTTAAAAAATAATAATACATTAATAAAATATTCATTCTCAAAAACTATATTCTTTAAAAAAATAACTGTCATTTTTGAAATACCTCATGGTCACTTTGAAATGGCATTACAATAAGCTAAAAATACTAATATGGTAGGTGGGTGCTTCACAGTCACTTCCCTTTACACATGGTAGGTTCAGGTATCCTCACTATATTTTTAAACTAGACTTCATAGTAACTGTTAAAAACACTCAACGTATGTTGAATTATGGGTTCATTGTATCTTCTATAATTTATGGTAGGTTGAATGAATGATTCATGGTAGGTTGGTCTGATATCTCATTGTAGCTGCATAAAATTATTTATAGTAACTTTCATTCCTTCACGGTAGGTTCAAGCACTACTTATTGTGATTTTTTCATTTTTCACTACTTCTTGTGAAAGAGGAGTCATTGTCGCAGATAGTGGTTGGGTGTCATGATGTATGGGAGATGCTACACTAAGTACCGCCTGGATGGTTGTGAATCAGCTGAAGCTTATGGGTATATACTGATGAAATTTAGAATTATTCCTCAGATTCATTCTAAAAGGAAAGTAATATTTTAAAATTGATAAATTTAATGTTGTTAGAGAAGAGTTACGAACATACTTATCATAGTAATGGTGCCATGTTTGAGCAGCTAATGTAGATGAGGAGGAATGTTTAAAGGCCAAAATTGGTGATAACCTTTTTCAATATGAACAGAGAAGTTGAAAGAAGATGCATGTTGTAATCTCACACACAAGCTAGTTTAGAAGATGATGAATAATGTTAAATATATACATTTTATGATTATATATATTTAGTTTCAAATAAAATTATATATTTATAAGGTTATAAATATAATGAAATAAATACACACACACACACAAATAGAATGAATTAAAATAAAAATATCTTTTTGAAGTTATACCATTGAAAATATAATTAATAAATATTAAAAGACATATGTAAAAAAATTATTATCATATATGGTAATATATAATAGTATCACAAGCAGTAATATGATTGGAAATTATAGAAAATAACACTTAAATAGAAATAATGATGTATGATAAAATTGTTACATTAATAAAATATGCCAATAAAAATATGAATTTTTTTAATTTTTAGTCAATTTATGTTTTAATACAATATAACATTAACTCTAGAAAAAATAATAAATAACAAAATAAAATAAAATATTTTAAAAATATTAATAAAAAAATTATTTTTAAAATAAGATATTTAAATAATGAGATTTTTCAATTTAAAAAATATAATACTAATAAAATTACCAATACTAATAATTTCCTAGGTTTTTTAAATTTCAAATTCAAAGGTTTAATTTTAAAACACAAAAGTTTCACCCCCTGTTTGATATAAATAAAAAAGAGAATAATTAAGCCTCCAAAAATATCATTTTCTCTTTATGAATAAACCCAAATTAAAAATATTTAACACTCCTTTAATGAAATAGTAAATTTCATTCAATATGATTTATAACATGATGGAATAACTAAAACATTATCCTTATTTTAAAAAACTTGATAAACAAAATATTTCATATTTTGAAAATAAACTCCCCCTAAGTTAAGCATATAATATGTCTAATTAAAAGAAGTTCAAAAAATAAAATGGAATTTGAAATAATTTATAGAATTAAAAGAAATTTATCCAAGTATAGAAGATTTAAATTAGAGATTCAATATAAGAAATTTGTCTTAATTTCAAGAATAAAAAATATCTTTGTAATGTAGTAGACAATCCATCATAAAAATCAACACTATGAACCAGATATAAAATATCAATCATATTCAGAATAAATACTAAGATAAATTAAATTGAAATTCATATAATTTTTTTATATGTCTATAGAAAAAGTTCCTTGATTATACGTGTTCAAAATTTAATTTCAAAATCTATAAGAAAGAAATTTTTTAGTAGTATGTTGTTAACTAATTTAACAACTAAAACAAACCAACACTAAAGTAAAAAATCAAGAAGATTAAATGAAATAAACAAATCATTATTTCATTCCAAAATTATATATTAATTATTGATTTTCTTTTAAATACATTAATCAACAACTTAAATCTTCATATAATAACTATTATAAAAAAATATAAATATATTAATTAACTTGAAAAATAAGGGGTAAAACCCCAAAAATTCATTCTTCTCTAAGTATTTACACAGTAAAACTATTTATATATATAATATAAACACATAATTCGAATATATAGAATTAAAAAATTTAAAAAAATGTTTTTTACAAGATTTATTAACAAAAAAATGATCACCAGTAATTTATAGTACATGCCTAAAATCAATAAATTATAATAATCATCACAAAAGATATTTTGTATCATTTATGAAAACGTACAATTTTATGGAAAACTAAAAATTATTTAATATTACCAATAAAAAATACTTACCTAGTCATGGTGAGAAGCTTAGGTCAAATAGGACTTAAGTAGCATCAATTTGGTACCCATATTTTCATTCAATAAGATGACTTGATTGTAGGTATTCTGGCCACCCAAAAAGGTTTCAAATATTTATTTTTTCTATATTTTTACACATGATTTCTTAGATAAATTGGCTTTAATATGACCAAAGGATTAAGTAAATCATAAATATAATTCATTTGAATATTCCCTTACCTTTTACATTAAAATCATGTCACCCTAGAAATATACCCCTTTTAGAATTTAACAAAATCAGTCTTTTTTATGTTTAGTGAAAACATATTATAACCAGCAATACTCTTTTTATGGTTTGGTTTTATCAAATACACCATTTTATAACACCAATCTTTTCCCTGAAAAAAAATAAGATAAATATTCTTTAAGGTTAGAAAATTACCTTTTTCAAATCATTATTATCCTTTTAAAAAGGTTCTAAATTCATAGATCCTTTCTCAATAAAACCATAAAATTTATTACTCAATTAATTATCTTCCTACTTAATATTATAAAATTTATTCTAGAAATTATTCAACCCATCCAAGAATTAATCAAACATTATCTCTTGATCTTTATTATATTCATCAAGAAATTTTTTCAATATGTCATTATGTTGTCGTAGTTTCAAAATCTTAATATCACAATTTCTTTTAGATTCCTCGCTCTTGGAAACACATATATTCAAATTATCACATTTCTTTTTATGTTTATTATTTTATTCTACAAATTTTTTTAAATTTTAATTCACATTATTTTTTAATAATTTTGATTCTATATTTTCTTAATTCCTTGTTCTCATTATGTAGTTGATTAACATTATAATTCGAAGAATCGGAATATTAACTAACATAAAGATCATTTTCATTTTCATATTTATCAATATAATTATGGAAAATATTTATAAGGTTTTTTAATTGAGTACATATGTATTCATGTACCTCACATTGTACACACATCAGAGTAATGTCGCTAGTTTCCTTATCACTTCCTAAATTACTAATTCATATACATATTCCTAAAAAATCACATACTCCAAATAAATTTTCATTTTTTTATTTTATATTTTTAATTCTCTAATTGTTTGGGTTTTTGTAATTCAGTCCAGATGTGAACTTTATTCCTTCACTCATAACACATTATATATGAAATGTCCTTAATATTCCTAGGGTTACCTTTGTTGTATTATTTTTCATTCTTCCTTATAATGTTCTTCTAGAAACCTTTTTTGTCAAATATTTAAAAAACATTCTACATATTTGAGTCACATTCCTATCAAATTCTTGGCAATTTTATTCTGAAGAGTTTGATTATCCTTTTACATAATACTTAAAAGTAATAAATTTATCCCATAAAATATCCTCTTCATTAATGTTTTTTCATTCATGCTCATATTGTACTAATGAACCGACTAGTTCATCTAAATTTTACTCTTTAAAATTTTTTACATTCATGGATTTATAATTTCTTTGCATGAAATTTTTTGTAATATTCTTATTAATATTTCACATAGCGATATATTTTTGGGTAAATATCCAAATCCAATTATACCATTTTTGATTTTTGTTAAATGTGGAAACATCTGGTTCACTAACTCAACTTCTCACATCATGGAATCTTGGTATTATTTATTGATTATTTCATGAATGGGTTTTTTAGGATTTTTTACCATAGTGAGTGAATTTTTGATTTCTATAAATATAATTTGTTATATTACATGCTCAAACATGGATATAAAAACTTCAAAACATAGCATAAAAAATAATATTTTATACATTATCATTCAAACTATATTTTACCATATCATGACCCATAAGTTACTTTAAATAATATTTATGTAATTTATATGGTTTCTCTATTATCACCCAATTATTCACACTTAACTACATAAAGTATTTTTTTATTCGGTTTTTTCTGATAACCACAAACAATTCAATAAAAAATATTTTTCGAGGAATCAATCCATCATTAACATTAATACATTCTATCTATAAGTACTAATCATTAATTATTATACATTTAGGTCTACGATATTTACATTGGAACAATAGAAAAAATAAACAATAGAACTATAGTATCATTAATAAGGTCCTTCCCCTTATATAAATTTGCTGGTAACAGATTAAAACAATAAATTATTATTGTATCCACTATATAAAAAACCCTATGATAGAAATGGTTGGATTTAGATAGATTAAAAAAGAAACATGGGGCGAATGATGTTTTTAAAAATTCAATTAAACTAATCAATTAGAGTTTTATTATTGAATAATTAATAGTGTAGTGCAGTGTTCAAGATTCTATGTAGTAGAAATTAAAATTTGAAGAATGTATGTTTTTATCTATTTGGATCACATAGATCGTAGTTCACTCTTAAATCGTCTCAACATAGTGTGAAGATCGGTACCCTTGAAGAAGAACTCGATTTTAAATTCCTGATAAAATATTTATAGAATCATCCTTTTACAATACATAGAGGAATAATCCTACCTTTTTAGAGGAGTCAAAACCTAGCCCAAACTATCTTTTTTTGGGTGTCACAACCCAAATAGACCATTAATTGATTCATGTTTCATAACCCATATTCTTACCTTTTTATTTGTATAATAACAAAATACTGATATGTTTTTGGTTGGGAAATTCTTAAAAAATCCTTATGAATATAAACATATGAATAAAAAATAATATAATGAAAATAATAAAGGAAATATAAAACAGTATATATCAACATATATTAAATATGATGTTGCTCAATGATCATTGATCAATTTAATAGTATAAAATTTAATGTAGAAGTTATTTTTTGATTTCCAGAATGATATTTTAGTTAAAATAAAACATTTTCATGTATCCATAAAATCATTATTTTCAAGTATTCAAGAATTCATCCTGCACTAAAAAAACCCATCAATATTTCTTCTCATTTATGTCCATGTTCTTCTATTTATAAACTAATCTCCAAAAATAATCTTTGTTTCTATTTGTTCAATAATTTCCTAAACCCTTCATCACTATATAATGGTTAGAAGTATTTGAAATATTTAAAAATGTCATTACCTATTAATACTTCACATTTATTTAATAATAGAAAAAAATCACTTTAATTCCAACATTAGTCACATTTAAAAAAAATCTAATATATTCATTAGAATAATGGAAAATTATTCAAATAAATAATATGACAAAATATAATTTAATTATATTTTATTAAATCAATAATTCAAAAACAATAAAAATAAAGTATGAAATAAATGATATGAAAATTAATATTTCCATTACCATTTTCTATTCACAGGATTAAAAAAATGGCCATATAATGTAAGTTATATTTTCGGTGATATATAATAGTTAAAATATGTTAAATAACATGAAGTTAATCAATTAATAAAAATATCCCTAAAATATAGTATTTTGAAAATATAATTTTTCACTAAATAAACAAAGTAACATCTAACCATATGATTCATAATCCTTGTTTTTAATATATTTACCGTTTCAAAGTGTATAGTTAGTATACTGACCATGTTGAAAAAAATTCTTAAGATCAATATATTGACCATGTGATCACTTTGAAAAAAAATCATGGTAACTTTAATTATATATCAATTCTATTTTAAAAAATAACTAAAGATTTTAAAAAAATATTGCTGTTGAAAAATTATTATTTTTTTAAAAAAATAACAGTCATTTTTAAAATACCTCATGGTCACTTATAAAAGGATTTTTGTTAACATAAAAATACATGTGTTGTAGGTTGGTGAATCATGGAAACTCCCCTTCACTCACATTAGTTTTATGTAGCCTCACTGTTACATGAAGTTATACTTCATGGAAAGTATAAAAAACACTCACGGTAGTTATAGAGACCCATTGCTTTTACAAATGTTATTATATTATTTTTAACATAAACATTAATTAATTATAACCTAATTATCATGATGTCTAGTGTATTTTAAATACTGAGATCATAATAAATCAATATAAAATAAAACATTATATCTATAGTTATTTTCTTTTACATCATGAGATCCTAAAACTACATTGCATAACCTAGGGAATATATAAAATAAAGGGTTGATAAAAAAACCTTGGTATGGGAATAAACATGATATAGAAACATAAGATATAGGTGAAAGGTATGACATGATATCATAAAATAGAATGATTACGAGTAATCACATTGAAGCATTACATAGAAAAAATGGTATCATAAGATCATGGTGTTTTTTTTTAATTTGGAAGTAACTTAAAACATGACATAAACATATGTCAAGAAAAATAGTCAAGACAAAATCACATGGTGGAAAAAATTCCATAAAGGATTAGGTTCACCCCCTGATCACATACATGACATCTCATGATACATAAACATTATCAAATGAATTGGAGGGATATAAAATTGTAGGCCCACCCATCACATTCATTTCATGTATATTTATATTCATGCTACAAAAGTATATCAATCACAAGGAAAAAAACATAATAATTACCCACGGAAAGAAATGTGTTTCATAATCTTGTATCATATCATGATCAAATAAGTTTTATAGTGATGTCATTTAAGATATAAACACAACACCTATATTTTACCACAAAGACATGATGGAGTGATAAATTTATATATGTTAGAGACTTTTTAAACTGTAACATCCCAGGTAAATAAATAATAATACATTTTCATATTTATTAATATTTGAAAATTAAATATTAATTTTATTTTAAAGGGGTTTCTATGTTCGATAGCGTACCCGATACGCAACAATTAGTTTCTTTGAAATCTTACGTTGTACACTAGTAATATAATAATATTATTTTAAATGGTAGTTAACACGTAGACATTGTATTGGTGGGAAAGAATATAAATAACTAAAATATGATTATATATGTTTTTTAAATGTTTTTACATTTATCCAATAAAAGATAAAGGCTTAAAATAATAAAAGAATTCAATTTTAGGCATAGATACTCTAATATTCAAAAAAAGGTCGAACTATCGCCTTTTGATGGCGAACCCTCTTTAACGATAGTTTTAGTCACTCTAATAAATTCTATTGGACCAAATAAAACTCTTCTTTAGAATCGAGACATCAAATTTTACTTTGTGTAAATTTTTGTTATTTTTCGGATAAAGTTCATTTTTTAATGAATAGTGAAAATGTTGTATTTTAAATCAAAACCTATTTTTAATCTAATTTATTTATATAGTTATATTATATTTTTAATTTGTTTTAACATGAAATTATAATATATTTTTACCATTTAATCCAATGGTGTTCATTGGAATTAATATCACTTTGAGATTGCACATAAACGAGTGTCAATCTTTTGATATATATTGTTTTTAAAAAACACGCTATTTGATTTGACAGCGGGATTTAATTATAAAATTAATTAATGCAACTTCTATGTTATGAATTTGGTAAAATAGTCATCATTTTTGAATTCAGAATATCAAATATAGCTTAGGGTGAATTTTTGGTATTTTTCGGAAAAACCTTAATTTTTTATGAATAGTCAAACCACAAAGTGGTAGTTACAAAAACTGATTTTTCACTTATATGGGACTTTACCACTTCTGTGACTTTAATTTAAAAAATAAAATATAAATGATTTTCATTATTAAGTAAAATGTGGTTCAATGGGATGAAAATAATTTTTGATGAAAAGTATCTTTTAAGTTTTATTAATCGCGATTAAAGGTAATTAGTGCGATTTAAGGTAAAAATGATATTATAATAAAATGAAAATTTCATGAAAAATGTCTTAACCCTACTGGATGAGTCATGGCCAACAAATACAACCTTTGGGTTGATTTTTGGGACCCCATGGAGCCACTTGGGTAAGATAATGACATTAATGCCTTTTATTTAAATTAAAAGTAAAAATGACACAAACATGTACTGTTTTACTAAAATAATTTTTACATAGGATTATACAAGTCAGATTTTTGACTATAAATATTAATTAGAAATATAAAAATATTTTCATACATCATTATATTTTTTATAATTTTTAGACATTAAATAAATTAAATTATTTATGACACCATGATGATGCAGCGATTGCCTCATTATTTAACGATTTAAATAAAATGGAAAGATAATGTAAAATATAAGACCTACACATGTCAAAAACATATTGTATGGGTGGAGTTAGAACCCTTATTACCTTATATTAGAAACATATTGATGTGGGACCATTAAAATCCGAAACTCATTTGAAAATAAAGTAACATTTTATACCTTTCCAAGAGTGCCCCTCCTCTTCTCTTATAAAAGGCCCCCCCCTATACCATCTTACCCACACCTCTCAAGCCTTTGGCTCGGCTAACCCCTACTCTTTTTATCTATCCAAATCCATCTCCTCATCCTAGAAGCCTTAAACATGGCAGAAAGCTCGTCAAGGAACCCTTTCGGTTCAAACCAAGAAGCGTTACCCGATTTTAAGGTAATGTCTTCACTTGTGTTCTTTTGTTTTATTTTGATTCTCCAACCCTCTAAACTATTTTTATTCCTTTATTTTGTAAAAAAAACCAGTATATAAAATATACTAGGATTTTTTTATGAGAATTATTCGAGCTACACCGACACACACCTCTGTCTAATGGTTAAAGAACATACTGTTTCTGTGATTGGCGAATTTCTGTCTCATGAAACGATGATTGTTCAATGTTCTTTTAACACCTTTAATGGTGGCCATTAAGATGTCACTTTATTTATATATGATATATATTATGTTTGTGTTTTCCTTATGCTTCTATATTTTTCATTTGTGGTATACCTTTATAGTTTCCATTATGGGTAAACAGGATAATTTCATTTTAGGAAGTGCGGACTACTGCCCCCTCAAAGTGATTTGATTGGTTAATGCCATATGTGGGACGAATAAAGGATGGAGTTAATGTTATTATATACGATGTTATACTAGAATTATAATATACCCTTATATCATTATGTTTTCACTCCATTAAATATGAAATAGAAATGAAAGTAGCGTTCATGCATACGTACGGCTTACCGTCTCTATGAACAGTGCATCTCATTTCTTACCACTAAATGTTATATACTATTGTAAATACATGTATATGCTGGATATATATGATATATATGATATAAAAATAATGAATATCATTCTGGATATAATGAAACTTTGGCCACATGAACAACATGTATTTTTAAGAAATCCACTTTTGACTTAAGAACCAAATATCGACAAAATAAACATTTTTAACTTAAATGATTTCATAATGTTTATAACATGGAAATAAGTGATATAAAAAGAATAATAAGCTTGAAAAAGGTTCTTAAGCAAGTATAAATTAACTTTAGTTTATTATTCAAAAGATTAAAGAGCAATCAAGTCACGTCGGACACGAGGTAAGGGACTTCGTCTCAATCTCCTTTCATTGAGGAATACTTTGTTCTAATACAAGACTTTCTTTTATACGGTATATAAACCCCATTGACCATTAATTTTATACAAAAGGAATCTTTTTCTATGAACCATTTTATGAAACAATAAAAAAGAATGTTTCTTTTAACGTACACGGTGGCAACGACCTTTTCCACCGCCGCGAGTATTATTTGGTCTTTGGATTCCTCAACAAGCCGTAATGTTTTTAAAATGAAATAAATACCATATACTCTTTTTTGTATTTTGGTATTGAAAATGGTTTTTCTAATGGATTTTTTATGTCAATATATTTAAGTGATATATTATGATCAAACAGTGGAAATTTTTTCTTTCCATTATGTTTGTTTTATGTCTTATGATTTTATAATGGTACATGGGAATTTGACGGGTGGTTACATGATAAACCATATGACGGGTGGTGCCATGAATACCAGGACAGGTGGTTACGTTATAACCTCCAATTCATTGGGTATGGAAGTCGGCCGTATGACTATTCCATTTAAGTATGTGTGGAAGTCGACCGTGTGGTTATTCCATTTAAGTATGTTTACGTCCCAAGTTACCTCTATATGTTATGTGTTTTTTATATGGGTTTTATGGTAATATATTGGTTAAAAAAGGGTAAGTAATGATCTTTTATTCAGTGAATAGTTTTTACAACTTCATAAAGGAGAAAGGTGTTACTTTGATAAAGTATACATGGTTTACTTGCTGTTTTGAAAAACTAACATTTTTCATTCTTTGTGTATCCCTTAATGAGCTTTTTATGCTCAGCCCAAGTTTTTTTAAAATGTTTTTCACATGACTTAATGTGGAATAGGGTCAAGTATGGGATCAAGGGAAAGTCAAGCTATCTAAAACATGGAACTAGACATGTTTCTTTTTAAGAGTTTTTATTTTATGGAAACTTATTAGAAGTGTCTGCTTTGTAATCTTTTGAGATGTAATAGTTATGTCCTAATTCTCTAAAACTCTAAACCATGAAAATATCCTCAATGTGAATAATTCATTTAATTAAATATTAAGTATGTTTTAAGGTCGGGGCCTTATAGTTGGTATCATAGGTCGGTTTAGACGACTTTAGGAGTTAGAAAATTATTAAATTATAAGTTAATTTATGGTATGACTTAAATGATATAAAATTTAAAGATTTCCATGTTGCTTAGCGTAAGATATTTCTGTGTTCAGAATGGTTTTCCGCAGAGGAAACAAGGAATCTATGTTGGGATGACATCAGGAGGAAGACAACCTTCCAAATCAGCAACCTGAGATGGTCAGAATTGGAACTGAACCGTTTGTTGCAGTGATGGCATAGTTGACTCAGGCTATAAATTGTGGTCGTATCCATGCACGAGATCAGCCAGATTAACTACAGAAGAACATGTTAGTGGTGGAACATTTCATGAGGCAACATCCCCCATCATCCAAGGGATCATCTGACCATGTGCTAGCTGAAGGGTGGATTAAAGCACTAGAGAATATTTCAGATGTCATGGGGTGTTCAGAACATCAAAAGGATAGTCTTGTTGTTTACCGTTTTGAAGGTGAAGCAGATCAGTGGTGGTTGATGATGAAAAATTTTAGGGATAGTGATGAGATTGGTGATCTTCACTGGGACGAATTCAAAGGTATGTTTCTTGAGAAATATTTTCCTAAGTTGGTTCATCTTAGGATGGAAAAACAATTCCTAGAATTGTGGCTGGAGGATGACTCAGTGGCTGCTTATGAAGAAAAGTTCACTCGACTGGCATGGTATGCTCCAAATTTTATATGAGATCTTGATAGTAAAATCAACCATTTTTACTCTGGTTTACAGCCAAGGTATCGAAGGTCTTTAGCTTCTCTTGAGTTCAAAAGTTATGAAAATCTTGTTCGATGGACAGAGAAGGTGGAAATGGAGTTTGCCGATGATCAGGTGTTATTTGAAAAACAACAGAATAAGAGGTCCAGTTGGCAGGAAAAAGGGAAGAATTCATCAAAAAAGAAAGGAGGTAAGAAATCTAAATATTCATCCTGTGAGAAGTGTGGTAAAATGCATCCTGGATAATGTTTATCCAAGTCTGGAAAGTGCATTCAGTGTGGTAAGTCTGGTCATATTGCTCGTAACTGTAAGGAAGATGATCAAGTAGGAAATTAAAAGTCATCGATAAGATTTTTTAAGTGTAATGAAATGGGTCATTATGCAAATGAGTGTTTAACGAAGAACTAAACTGGGCGAAAGCAGCCATACTACAAGAAGAAATGGGTGGTGAAATCTGTTGCAACTACTTCAGCAGATGTTGGTCCATCAAATGAAGTAGTATCAGGAACACTGTTTTTTTGGATTATGCCAATGTGTTGTTTGATTCAGGGTCTACACATTCTTTCATTTCTGAGAAGTTTTCTAGTAAATTGGAAATTCCATCTCAAGATATGAATCCTCAACTTATGGTAAAAACACCCAAAGGAAACTTTGAGACAAAAAGAAATTATAAGAACCTTCCTATCCTTGTGTGTGGAAAGAATCTACCAGAAAACCTTATTGTTTTGCCTCTAGTAGAGTTTGATGTTATTTTGGGCATGGATTGGCTTTCTGTTTATCTTGCTAATATTGACTGTAGAGCTAAAATGGTTTCTTTTCAGAAGGATTTTCAGTTTGTGTACAAGAATGAACCATTGATTTTGATAACATATCAGGAAGTTCAGAAAATAGTAAAAGATGGAAATGAATGTTATCTTGCACATATTGTTGAAAATAAAGGAACTGTTCATATTAATGATGTGTCAGTGGTAAATGAGTATCTTAATGTTTTTCCTGAGGAGTTTCCTGGTGTTATTCATGTCCGGGAAGTTGAATTTACTGTTTACTTAGTTCCTGATTCTAATCTAATTTCAAAACCCCCTTATCGAATGGCTCAAGTAGAACTTTTAGAGTTAAAGAAACAATTGCAGGAGTTATTAGATAAAGGTTTCATTCGACCTAGCACATCACCATGGGGTTCTCTTGTCTTTTTTGTTAAAAATAAAGATGGTTTAATGAGATTTTTCATTGATTATAGAGCCTTGAATAACATTACTGTTAAGAACAAGTATCCTTTGCCTCATATCGATGATTTGTTTGATCATCTCCAGGGAGCTCAGTATTTTTCAAAGATTTACTTCAGGTTGGGGTACCATCAGTTGAAAGTAAATGAAGAAAACGTTCTGAAGACTGCATTTTGTACTATATATGTCCATTATGAATTTGTAGTTATGATTTTTGGGTTAACCAATGCACATGTTTTATTCATGGACCTTATGAATAGAATTTTCCATGAGTTCTTGGATAAGTTTGTGGTTGTTTTCATTGAGGATATATTGGTGTTTTTTAAAAGTAAAGAGGAGATTGAAATTAATTTAAGGGTTATCTTGCAAACTTTAAAAGAAAATAAAATGTGTGGGAAATTAATAAAGTGTGAGTTTTGGTTACAACATATTTCTTTCCTTGGTAACATTGTTTAAAAAAATTGCATAACTATTGATCCTGCTAAAAAAAAGTTGTTAAAGAATGGCCAAGACCCACAAATGTAACTGAGATCCGTAGTTTTCTTGGTTTGGAATGTTACTAACAATGGTTTGTTGAAACTTTTTCACGGTTATCTAGTCCAATGACTAAGAAATCTCGGAAGGGTGTTAAGTTTATTTGGACAAAAGAATGTGATGATTGTTTTCAGGAGTTGAAAAAAATATTGGTGAATGCTCCAGTTTTGTCTTTTCTTTCCAGGAATGGTGAGTTTGTTATATAAAGTGATGCTTCATTGAAGGTACTTGGCTGTGTCCTTATGCAGAATGATCAGGTAATTTCATATGCTTTACTTCAGTTGAAAACTAATGAGGTAAATTACCCTACACATGATTTAGAATTAGCTGCTATTGTTTTCGCTTTAAAATTTTGGAGGCACCATTTTTATGGAGTAAAGTGTGAAATATATACTGATCAAAAAATTTTAAAGTATATATTCACTCAGAAAGTATTGAACATGAGACAGAGGATATGGCTAGAATTAATCAAGGATTATGATTGTACAATTCATTACCATCCTTGAAAAGAACATAAGGTGGATGATTCATTGAGTTGAAAAAGTAATTCTTCAATAACCACGCTACGTTTGGAACGAGATCCATTGGTTTTTGATTTGATCAAAGTTGTCATAGAAGTTGTTGATGCAGGATGTCCTTCTGTTTTGTTTCAGGTATCAGTGAAATCTTCTTTATCAGACAGAATTAAGAAAGCACAGAAGCAAGATAGTGAGTTGCAGAAAAAGGTAGAGCTAGTTCAGAAGGGTAAGTTTCTTGAATTCAACATTGATAATGATTATGTTTTGAGATTTGGGAAGTGATTGTGTGTGACTTTTGATTCACAGTTGAAGATAGAGTTGTTATGTGAAGCTCATAGTTCTCCGTTTTTAGTTCATCCTGGCAGTACTAAGATGTATAGAGATCTACGAGAGTATTACTAGTGGGATGGAATGAAAAGAGATATTGTTGATTTTACTGTGAAGTGTTTGACTTGTTAGCAGGTTAAAGAAGAGTGGCAGTTACCGAAAGGGATGCTTCAGCCTTTACTAGTGCCAGAGTGGTAATGGGAAAATATATCCATGGACTTTGTTGTGGGATTACCGAAGACATCTCGAGGTAATAATGCAATTTGGGTTATTGTTGATCGCTTGACAAAATCTGCTCATTTCATTCCTATTCTAGATACATTGTCTCTAGATCAACTTGCTCGGTTGTATCTTAAAGAGAAATTCATGTTGCATGGAGTTCCCCTCTCCATTGTATCTGATCGTGATCCCATGTTTACTTCTAACTTTTGTAAAGTCCTTCAGAAGTCATTGGGTACTGAATTAAATTTTAGTACAACTTTTCATCCTCAATCAGATGGGCAGCCAGAACGAACAATTCAGACTTTGGAGGATATGTTACGTTCTTGTTCGATGGATTATCAGGGAAGTTGGGACCAACATCTTTCATTGGTTGAATTTTCATATAATAACATTTTCATTCCAGTATACAGATGGCTCCGTTTGAGGCATTATATGGGAAGTGGTGTCGAACTTCAGCTTTTTGGGGTGAAGTGGGTGAAAGGAAGCTGATGGGACCAGAATTGGTAGAAGAAATGGCAGAAAAAGTTCAGTTGATTCAGAAACACATGAAAACAGCTCAGAGCAGACAGAAAAGTTATGCAGATAATCGGAGGAAGGATTTATCTTTCAAGGTATGTGATCATGTTTTTCTCAAAGTTTCACCTTGGAAAAGTGTGATGCGATTTGGTAAGAAAGGAAAGATGAGTCCTAGGTTCATTGGACCATATGGAATTCTAGAGAAAGTGGGATCAGTTGCTTATCGAGTGGCTTTACCTCCTAGTTTATCTCAGGTACACAATATTTTTCATGTTTCGATGTTGAGAAAGTATATGCCAGATCCATCTCATGTTTTGAGCCCAGAGGTAGTTTAGTTGGAAGAGAATCTCTCTTATGAAGAACAATCAGTCCAGATTCTTGACCGTAGATAGAAAGTGTTATGGAATAAGGTAATTCGCCAGGTAAAGGTTTTGTGCAAAACCCATATGGTTGAAGAGGCAATGTGGGAATCTGAAAATGCTATGAGGGTAAATACCCCCACTTATTTTGATATGTGAATAAAATTGTGAGGACACAATTTCCAAAAGGGGGGAAGGTTGTAACATCTCAGGAAAATAAAGAATAATAAATTTTCATATTTATTAATATTTGCGAATTCAATATTAATTTTACTTTAAAGGGGGTTCTATGTTCGATAGCGTACCCAATACACAACAATGAGTTTCTTTGAAATCTTACATTGCACACTAGTAATAAAATAATATTATTTTAAATGGTAGTTAACACGTAGTCGTTGTATTCACATGAAAGAATAGAAATAACTAAAATATTATGATATATGTTTTTTAAATGTTTTTACATTTATCCAATAAAAGATAAAGCCTTAAAATAAGAAAAGGAATCAATTTTAGGCATAGATACTCTAAAATTCACTAAAAGGTCGAACTATCGCCTTTTGATGGCGAACCCCCTTTAAATATAGTTTTGGTAACTCTTATACATTCTATTTGACCAAATAAAACTCTTCTTTAGAATCGGGACATCAATGTTTACTTTGTGTAAATTTTTGGTATTTTTCCGATAAAGTTCATTTTTTAATGAATAGCGAAAATTTTGTATTTTAATTCAAAACCTCTTTTTAATCTAATTTATTTATATAGTTAGATTATCTTTTTAATTGGTTTTAAAGTGAAATTAGAATATATTTTTACCATTTAATCCAATGGTGGTCATTGGAATTAATATCACTTTGAGATTGGACATAAACGAGTGTCAATCTTTTGATAGATATTGTTTTTTAAAAACACGCTATTTGATTTGACAGCGGGATTTAATTATAAAATTAATTAATGCAACTTCTATGTTATGAATTTTGTAAAATAGAAATCATTTTTTAATTCTGAATATCAAATATAGATTAGGTTGAATTTTTGGTATTTTTTCGGAAAAACCTTAATTTTTTTATGAATAGTGAAACCACAAAGTGGTAGTTACAAAAACTGATTTTTTGTTTAAATGGGACTTTACCACTTCTGTGATATGAATTTAAAAAATACAATATAAATTATATTTATTATTAATTAAAATGTCGTTCAATGGGATGAAAATAATTTTTGATGAAAAGCAACTTTTAGGTTTTATTAATTGCGATTAAAGGTAATTAGTGTGATTTAAGGTAAAAATGATATTATAATAAAATTAAAATAACTTGACACTTGTCCTAACCCTATTGGATGAGTCATGGCCGACCAAGAAAACCCATGGGTCGATTTTTGGGACCCCATGAAGCCACATGGGTAAGATAATGACATTAATGCCTTTTATTTAAAGTAAAAGTAAAAATGACAGAAACATGTATTGTTTTACTAAAATAATTTTTACATAGGGTTATAAAAGTAATATTTTTGAGTATAAATATTCATTAGAAATCTAAAAATATTTCATACATCATGATATTTTTTTTATAATATTTAGACATTAAATAAATTAAATTATTTATGACACCATGATGATGCAACGATCACCTCATTATTTAACGATTTAAATAAAATGGAAAGAAAATGTAAAATATAAGACCTAGACATGTCAAAAACCTATTGGATGGGTGTATTTAGAACCTTTATCACCTTATCCTCGAAACACATTGATGTGGGACCATTAAAATTTGAAACTCATTTGAAAATAAAGTAACATTTTATACCTTTCCAAGAGTGCCCCTCCTCTCCTCTTATAAAAGGCCCCCACCGCTACCACCTTACCCACACCTCTCAAGCCTTTGGCTCGGCAAACCCCTACTCATTTTATCTCTCCACATCCATCTCCTAATCCTATAAGCCTTAACATGGGCAGAAATCTCTTCAAGTAACCCTTTTTGGTTCAAACCAAGAAGAGTTACCCGATTTTAGGGTAACGTCTTCACTTGTGTTCTTTTGTTTTATTTTGCTTCTCCAATGCTATAAACTCTTTTTATTCCATTATTTTGTAACAAAACCAGTGTCTTCAATATACAAGTATGTTTTTATGAGAATAATTCGAGCTACACCTACACACACCTCCGTCTAATGGTTAAAGAGCATATTGTATCTGTGGTTGGCGAATTTCTGCCTCACGAAACGATATTTGTTCAATCTTCTTTTAACACATTTAATGGTGGACATTAAGATGTCACTATATTTATATATGATATATATTATTTTTATGTTTTCATTATACTTCTGTATTTTTCATTTGTGGTATACCTTTATGGTTTCCATTATGGGAAAACACGATAATTTCATTTTAGGAAGTGCAGACTACCGCCCCCTCAAAGTGATTTGATTCATTAATGCCATATGTGGGATGTATAAAGGATGGAGTTAATGTTATTATATATGATGTTATACTGGAATTATAATATACCCTTATATCATTATGTTTTCACTCCATTTAATATGAAATAGAAATGAAAGTAGCGTTCATGCGTACGTACGGCTTACAATCTCCATGAATGGTGCATTTCATTTCTTACTACTAAATGTTATATACTATTTCAAATAAATCTATATGATGGATATTTATGATATTTATGATATCCAAATCATAAATAAGATTCTGGATATAATTAACCTTTGACCACATGAACAACACGTAATTGTAAGAAAACCACTTTCGACTTAAGAACCAAATATCGACAAAATAAACATTTTTAACTTAAATGATTACATAATGTTTATAACATGGAAATAAGTGATATAAAATGAATAATAAGATTGAAAAAGGTTCTTAAGAAAGTATAAATTAACTTTATTTTATTATTCATGAGATTAAAGAGCAATCAAGTCACGTCGGACATGCGGTAAGGGACTTCATCTCAATCTCCTTTTATTGAGGCATATTTTGTTCTAATACAAGACTTTCTTTTATATGGTGTATAAACCCCTTTGACTTTAAATTATATACATAAGGAATATTTTTCTACAAAGAGTTTTAAAAAATGACAAAAAGGAATGTTTCTTTTAACGTATGTGGTGACAATGACCTTTTCCGCCGCCACGAGTATTATTTGGTCTTTGGATTCCTCAACAAGCCGTAATGTTTTTAAAATGAAATAAATACCATATAATATTTTATGTATTTTGGAATTGAAAATGGTTTTTATAATGGAATTGTTATTTCAATATATTTAAGTGATATATTGTGATCAAATTGTGGAAATTTTTTCTTTCCATTATATTTGTTTTATGTCTTATGATTTTATAATGGTACTTGGACATTTGATGGGTGGTTACGTGATAAACCATATGACGGGTGGTGCCATGAATACCAGGATGGGTGGTTACGTTATAACCTCTAATGCATTGGGTATGGAAGTCGGCCGTATGGCTATTCCATTTAAGTATGTTTGGATGTCGATCGTATGATTATTCCATTTAAGTATGTTTATGTCCCAAGTTACCTTTATATGTTATGTGTTATTTATATGGTTTTTATGGTAATATTTTGGTTACAAAAGGGTAAGTAATGATCTTTTATTAAGTGAAGAGTTTTTACTACTTCATAAAGGAAAAAGGTATAACTTTGATAAAGTATACATGGTTTACTTGCTGTTTTCAAAAACTAACAATTTTCATTCTTTGTGTATCCCTTACTGAGCATTTTATGCTCACCCCATGTTTTTTTGAAATGTTTTTCACAGGACTTAATGTGGAATAGGGTCAAGGATGGGATCAAGGGAAAGTCATGCTATCTAAAACATGGAACTAGACATGTTTATTTTTAAGAGTTTTTATTTTATGGAAACTTATTAGAAGTGTCTACTTTGTAATCATTTGAGATGTAACAGTTATTTACTAATTCTCTAAATCTCTAAACCATGAAAAGATCCTCAACGTGAATTATTCATTTAATTCAATATTAATTAAGGTTTATGTCTGGGGCCTTATATATACAGTATTTATAATCTTTCAATCACATTAATGGTTTCGGTCATGGATAAATGGAAATACAATGAAAATATCAGAAAAATAATTATTTTCAAAAAATACACCTTTTTATATTAAAGTTCACTTTTAAAAAATAAAATTTATAAAAATACTACCAAAAATATTTTAGGTGAAATATTTTTTGAAAATTATAATGTAATATTTTATGAAATGAGTCTTTTTGATGGATGAAAGGTTCCATTCATGCCTAGTATGTTAAAAATAATGATTCCTTTCAGATTTTTATATGAAATGTCAAAAGTGCCTTCTTCAGAAGACGATAGGAAGGTATATTTTTAAAAAAATAATTTAAAAAAATAATGTGTTAAAATTAATTTAAATTATTATAGAAAACATTTTTGAAACCATTTTTAGGATATATGAATTTAAAATAAAAAGGATATTCAACTGAAGAGGGAAATGAAGTCAATTTTTATTAAAAAAATTATCAATATTTTTAAGTACCATTGATAGAAAAATGGTACTATTAGGTGAAAACCTCTTTAATAACCACAATATAATAAAATTTAAGTGGTTTATTATATACTGATTAAAAAATTTCCAACAGTGAAAATTCAATCATAAAACATTTTTTAAATGGGATTGTCAATTAAACCCCCAAAAATTGGATATTTTTTCAATAATTACCCTGATGAATTAAGTAAATGAATTGTAACATAAAAATACAATAAATTGTGAAGGATTCGTGAAATAATATATAAATAGAAATTACTTACACCATATAAAATAAACATTGTGCATAAAATAACATGTGTCTCAAAGTATGTTTTTTGGGACGAAACACTTACAAAGTTTGTATCATTGAGGTGAATGATAATCACTAAAGTGATTATGTGTATAAAATATAGATCAAACAAGTAAAATTTTAGATAAAACATATATATAATAAAATTTCCTTTAACACATAATATTGTCATAATATATTCAATAAATTAGATATACAACCCAATACATGGAAATTTGGTTAAGAAAAGGCTTAACTCGAGCCCAAATCATCATTATCATTCCTTGTATTCTAGAATAATGAGCATAAGTTATTTATTTACTTGATTTTTAATTTTTTTTTTATTACTTTTACTTTATTTTTTACCATGTCATGTTCAATTACATAACCAATTAATTTCACATTAGACGTTTTGATGATAAATGTCTCATACTGCTAAAATCACATTATTAAGTTTAATAAGGTCAAATTTATTTGTATGTAATCATATAAATAATGGTTATAATAACATAATTTTAATTTTTATACATAAAATATAATTTTAAAAACAACCATGAAATAAGGTTATGAATAATGAACAATGATCAAATTAGGGAGAAGGTCAGTCGTACGTATACATGAGTAAAGTTTCTATTTTTCAAAGATCAAGACTGAAAGAAGGTGATAATTATTTGTTTTAAAATATAATAATTATATAATAAATATAATATTATTTTATTAAATACCATTACCCATAACAATCTATGTGATTCAGGAATAAAAATGAATCACATCTCTTTATGAGGTGGTAGTCCACCGTACAGACGAACGACATTATCATTTATTCAAAGGATGTTACGGTAAAAATGTATATGAAATTTTTATTTTAATAGTTATTAATATTCAATTAATATCATATATAAACATTATATAAATAATTATCCTTTTATAGTTAAATAATAAGTGAAAAGTGAATCACATCGCTTTGAGAGGCGGTTGTCCATCGTACACACGAGTATCGTTATCGTATTCCCTACAAAATGGAATGTAATAAGGTGTTTGTGATATTATAACTAGATAAGTATATTTATGTAATAAATATAATATATAAAACTTAAATAAATAATCATATATATTCATGATAATCGGTGATGGAAAACAAATTACATCGGTTCATGAGAATCTAGTTCGCCATACACATGATTAATGATTTATTTTCTCATTTGAGGGAGAAGAATATGGAAATAGGTTAACAAATTAACCTTAAAATATATTATTATATAGGATATAATTTTTTTATTATATACTTTTTCTCTAAAATTATTTGAATTATGTGGATGATGAAATAAAAAAACACCCGGTTAAGGATGTTGTCGCTTCTTCAGACAACTTCTTTAGGGGTATACCTAAAGACTTGTAGAATAAAATTCTGAAAAAAATTCATTTAGGATAGGTTGGATTAATAAATTGATTTGGGTATATAATTTATAAAATATTTTGTTTTGTATGTGTAAATAGGATAGGAGAGGGGTTTCCTTTTATAAGTGAGGAAGAGGAACCGCATGGAACTTTTGAAAAGAAAGAATTACACTCATGTTTTTATCATTTCAAAATGGTATCATATAGATAAATATAAAATATTCAAATATATATGGTTATTATATTCCAAAAAAACATAATTATAAAATTTTCTAGTCATTTTTAACCATATTCATTTTGAGTAACCCCATAGTAAAACAAAATTTACCTTAACCGTAATAATTAATTTTTACCATTTTTACTATTAATTATGGTAAAAAAATAAATTAAAATTATTAAATCATATAAAGTATTCTTATTCATAATATGGAAACTATTTTTCAAAATTCAACTCATATAATTGGATGGATTTAACTTAAAATAAACTAATAGATATTGAAAAAACAGGTTTTTTCTGAAATACATTTTTTAGTGTAAAGTTGTTCTCATATTAACTATAAGAAATGCTGTCATCACTAAATGAATTTAAATTAATATATATATATATATGTATTTAATATAAAATTTCCATATAAATATTTCTTTATTAGGATTTATTTCAATTAATTAAAATGGTGAAACATTATTCATTTTAAAACAGGTTTCAACAAAATGTGTTTTTTTGATTTAGAATAAACCTATAATAAATTATAGAGAAAATATTATTTAAATGAAGTTAATTAGAATTAATAATACTAAATAATACATATGTTAATTTTAAATCAATTTAAAAAAATCATTGTAATTAATTTATTAATAATTAGTGAAAATTTTAAAAAAAATATGTATTTTTTCACTATTCACAAAAAAAAATTAATATTTTCCAAATAATCATAAGATTTAACCTTATGTTAATAAATAAATTATGATTTTAAAAATAATTTTGAATTTATAAAATGTAATTTCTAAAATTGGAAATAACTAATTATATTGTTTTCTCACACAATACAATAAAAATAATTTTAGAAGAAAACATTTTCATTAATGAATAAAATGAAATTGATTAAAATTGTGTGATTAGATAATAATAATTCATAAATATATTTATATTGAGTAGTAATAACATATAAATTTCTTAGAGTAGCTAATACTATTCATAAATTATTATTTAAAGGCTTGGTGATAACAATTTTTTTGATTAATAAAATTTAATATTTTATATAGTCTCGTTTTTTTTGTCATATATGCTATCAAACATTATTTTATTATTTTAAAATATTATGGAATAACACTATACCCCCTTTAATAACAATCATCACTATAATTCTAATGTTATCTTAGTAATCAATGGTCTGAAATTTTAAAAACTTCTCTGTGGAAAACCCACTTTTTAAAAAGGTTTAATAAAAATTCTACTTAAAAAGAATGAAAGGAAAAAAAATAATTTCATCACATAACTAGGCTTCCAAAAGGAATAAAATTTATGAAATGTGAAGATATATACATGTATAAAAAGTGTAATTAATTATGGAGAGTTATAGTGATTATGGATTAAAATAATGTTAATAGTCAAGGGAAAGTTAAAGAACTCAAAACCACACATCGGTTATGAGTTAAATAACCATTAATTCATTCGATATAAGGGTAACAATGTAATATTTTTCTTTCAATATCCTTTTTCTAGATTTTAGGAATTATTTTACCATCTATATCAAGAACATAAGATTATATACTCACTTGAAAAGTATAATTTCATTCTTTTTTTAATTTCCACCATAATCTCATATTTTCCTCTAAATTATGGTAATTTAAGATGAATTTCAAATGCCTGAATCACTAAAAGTACTTAAAATAGATGACATAATCCCAAAAAATATAAAAAACTATTCCTTATATATTTAATAATACCAATATTGTTAGAAAATGTTATCCAATATATTACCTAAATCTTTAATACCACAAGAGTAACTGCAAAAGTTCAACATAATTTATTATATAAGTGTTTATCCTTAAAACTCATCACCATAAATCTCAAAAAACATAATATAATTCTCCCTATGTAATAATTTATATTAAACTGAAATTTTATATATACTTCAACCTAATAAAACATCTCCAAAAATATCATTATCCACCTTGAAATACAATTACCTAAAACCTCAAAAGGGGTATCTAAGACATTAAACTTATGATAACCCTTAAACTCATAAACCCATGATAGTATACATAACTATTAAGTTCTATTAATATTAATATATATAAAATTTTAAAGTCAACAGAATCCTTATATGTTTCTTGATTATTATAACCAAAACACCATTGGTAAAAATACTTTTACAACATAATTCTTGAATCCCAATTTTAAAAAGAAATTCATTGTTTTTAATTTAATTATTTTGTATAAAATAGGTCATTACTTGGTCAAGGTTCTAACCCTTTGTTTATGTAATTAACTCATAAAATTCCCATGTTCTCCCACATATAAGAAATTAAAATCCAAATAAATAAATTTATCCACGACATCTATTTCCACATAGAAAACATATTCTCCTCTATTTGAGATATTATTCTAGTGATTCTTCTAACCTTCTTGTTAAGTAGGAAGATCAATTTTATTTCATATATATTCATTACCACTTGAACATTCATAACATTATATTATACTATTATTTGGAATTTTTAAGAATCACACCAAAGATGAGTTTATAAAACATATGTTGTGATAGCTGATTAGGAATAATCAAAATATCTTTCCCTCCCATAATTATCTAATCTGGATTCACATATTAATTTAAGGGACCATAACATTTAACTTCCTCATTACTCCACCCAATTCCAGTCATTATATAAAAAAATCATAGTATATGTAATAACAATCATAGTCTCAAACTACATAATCCTGGAAAATGATTTATAGGATGTCTAAATCATGAGACCTTATTTTCAATCAATGAAAACATAGTTTTATCCTTGGTTATTCTTGTTAATCATCTCTTAAAATCATTAATTTTTGTTCATAATGTTATTATGAATTTTAAAAACATTTCCCCCAAGTGTGTCAATCCTATTGCATAGTAAATAACATTTCTATTTATAAGAAAACAATCACATCCAAAAAAAAATTCCTATTTCAATGTTATTATCTCTGTGTATGTTTATTGTATAACCACATCAACTTATAGTATCCAAAAAGAGATGTAATTTCTCTAAAACCACTCACTCAATACATCACCATGATTCCTTAATATTTTTGTAAACACAATTTTATCCTTACACATAACCCCATTTTTCTCAATAATAGTTTCTAATCGTAGTTCCAAATGTCAACTAATCCTTTCATATCCTAACAACTATAGAGACCCACTCCTTTTACAAAAAGTTATTACACGATTTTTAACCTAAATATCCATCAATTACAACTTAATTATATTAATGCCTAGTGTATTTAGAAGACTAATATCATAATACATCAAGAGAAATTAAAACATGGAAACCTTTTTTTTTATTTTCTATAGTGATCTCCAAAATCTATATGAAATCCTATAACATCATAGTATAAAATAAAGAATACATAGAATAAATATGTGAGATATAAATCCAAATAAGGGGAAAATGATAAGGAAAAATAACATTTGATTCAAAGGTATAAAAAAGATATCATAAAAGGTAAGGCTCCTGACTAATCACATGGAATCATAATGTAGAGTACATGGTATCATAAGATCATGGTAATATAAGAAATGTGGAAGCAATATAAATCATTACATAAATATAATTCAAGGATAATTATCAAGATAACATCAATTGGTGTAGAAATTCCACTAATGAATTAGTTAAACTCCGTAATCTAATACATGATATCTCATGAGACTAAAAATTTCACAATACATTATAAGGATATAAATTTTTGAGCCCAATTTTCACATTCATTTCATGTGTATGCTTATGCATTTGAGATTTGAACATAAGGAATTTATTTCCCCATAAAATTAAGGGAGACTTATAAAGGTATATATGTATTGAACATATAATAAAGTGCATAGAATCATTAAATAACATTAAAGGTTACTGTCATTGATTCATATGAATACCATGAAAGGATCATTAAAATAATTATTTGAGGAAATGCCCATTTTCACCTGAAATATCATTTTTAAAAACATGGAATTTCAGAAATATTAGGAAACAAATTTCTTTGACAAGTATATTATAAAATTTTAAAGTAATATTTAATAAAGGGTGTGATCATGATGTCAGAAAGGTTCTATTAATGCTAAGTGTGTTAAAAATAATGATTCCCTTCACATTTTTGTAAGAAAAATCTAATGTAACTTATTTGGAAAATGACAAGAATATTTATTTTTAAGGAATTTTTTAAAAAAAATTATGGGTAATTTTTTTGAAGTAAGGAAATATTTTCTGAAACCATTTTTTTAAAACATGGATTTGGAAGAAAAAATATTCCTGGCTGAAGATATAAATGAATTTTGATTTTATTAAAAAAAATTTCTAAATAATTTTAAGTACCATAGATATAAATATTATACTATTACCTAAAAATATTTATATAACCATATTTGATATAAATTGAATTTATTTGTTATAAATTGATAAAATAACTTACAAAAATAGAACTTTATGCATAAATAGTTTAAATTAATAAGAGATTATGAAATAGACCATTATCACATTGGTAATTATTTGAATCATAACACCATGAATTAGAGAAATGAATTCAAACATGAAATAAAATAAAATATAAATTATTAATGATATAATATTTAAAATGGGTACCATATACACTATATAAGTGAAACTAGTGGAAAAAATGTACATGTGTCTCAAAGAAAGATGTTTATAGAAGAAACAATTAAAATTTTCATATCATTAAGGAGATAGTTCATAAATTAAGGGAATATGTTTACCAAATATTGATATGAAAAATTCTAAGGGAAAATAAAGCATAAATAAGTCAATGTTAATTTCAGATATAATATTTCCATAATATAGTCAATAATGTTGATTTATAACCCAATGAATGGAAATTGAGTTAGGAAAATTCCTACTTGAATCCTGAATTGCTATGTGTATTCTTTTTCTTCTAAAATAATAAACTTATGTAAAATATTTAATTTCTGAAGAAAATTTTTTCAGTGTATTATTCATTTTTTTTAATTGTTACTATATCATATTCAATTACATTACAAATTAATTTCATATCGGACACTTTGATGATAAATGGATCAATGGTCCAAAATCACAATGGTAAGATGAATAATGTAAGGAAAATTAATATTTAATAATATCAAAAATGGTAAAAATGAAATAATTATAAATTTTATAAATAAATTATACTTTTAAAACCAACCATGAAATATTGTTAAAAGAATGAACTGTGTTACAATCATAGAGATGGTAGGTCATATGTACGCATGAGTAACGTTTTAATTTTCTTAAGATAGTGATGGAATGAAGAAAACTATTATTTTATTTTTCCATGATTATAATTATATCATAAATATCATATTATTTCATTAAATACCCTTTCACATACCAACCATGTGATGGGGTAATAAAAAATAATCACATAGCTTTACAAGGTAGGAGTCCACTATACACACAAACGACAATACGATTTATTAGACTATTGATAAGGTAAGAAATTATATTATATATTTCATTAAAATAATTATTAATATTTACATAATATAATATATTAACCTAAAAATATTTATTAATAAATTCTATATAATGTATAAGTGAAAAATTAATCACATCACTTTATTATGTGATGGTTCACTTTAGACATGAGCGACATTATCGTATTCGCTATGAAATTTAATGAAATAAGGTGTAAGTGATATTATAATTCCAGAAGTAAAATTATATCATAAAATAATATATAAAAATTAAATACGTCATTATATCCTTCCATGCGAAGCGGTGATGGAAAACTAATTACGTTGGTTCGTGAGCAGGTAGTCTGTCGTACAAACAATCAAATGTTTTGTTTCCCATTCTAGGGAGGAGGAGATGGTTTTAGTTAATTCAATTAATATAAAAAAATATAACTATATTAAATTTTATCAGGATACTATATCATAATTTTTTAATAATATTTGAAGGAGGATTAAGATTAAAAAAAATAAAATACCCAGTTAAGGACATTACGTCTTCTTCAGACAACTTATTGAGGATTATAACTAAAGAATTAATAGATTGTTTTTATGATACAAATGATTCTAGGATGAGGTTAGGTAAGTAAATATGTGATTTGGGTAGTTCCTATCCAATAAAATGGGTTTTGGTAGTGTAAATAGGATAAGACATGGGGTGGCCTTTTTTAAGTGCGAGAGAGGAAACACTAGGAATTTTAAAAAAAAAAATAATTTCACCCTTGGTTTTTTCATGGGAAAGCCTCCAAAATTGAATATTTTAGAAATATATAAGATATAAGGTTGAAATATTACCATTATATAATTATTATACTTGTTTTTGTTGTATCCCCCTCAAAAAAACCATTTTTACCTTAACCTTAGTAAATATTTTTTGCAATTTTCACTATTCATTATTGTCAAAAGAAATAAATTAAAATTTTAATATAATATAAATTATGATGAAAAAAAATATTGAGTTCTTTTTTAAAAATTCAACTCACATAATTTGATTAATTGAAATTAAAAATTAACCCATATATGTGTCAGAAAAGGGTTTTCAAGAAATGCATTTTTTTAAGGAAAACATAATCTCATATTAAATATATTGAAAGTAATCATAAATGAATGTATTTAAATTGGTATTTATAGATATATAATATATAATTTTTATTAATAATATTACATATGAGGTTTTATTTCCATTAATTAAAACAGAGAGACATCATACACTTTAAAATTGTTTTTTATAAAAATGTATTTTTAAACCGAAGAATAAACATATAAAAAAATTTCTATACAAATTATTTAAATTTATTTAATTGAATTTAACATAAATAAATAATAATTATGTTAATTTTAAATCACATTAAGAGAATAATTGGATGTAATTTCAAAAAAATAAATGACAATTTTATAACAAAATATATTTTTCACTATTCACTAATAAAATAATATTTTCTAAAAAATACCAAAATTTAACCCTTTGTAAATAAAAATATGATTATATAAAAATGATTTTAATTTTAGAAAATAATATTTTTATAACTGGAAGATATTAATTATATTATTTTTCTCAATAAATTAATAAAAAATAATTTTAAAATAAAACATATATTTTTTGTAAATAAAATGAATTTTATTAAATTTAGGTGAATAGTTAATAAAAAATCATAAAAAATATATATTGTGTAGTAACTTTATATAAAATTCAAAAAAATAGTTTATTCCATTCATACCTTTCAATTTAGTGGCTATGTTATAATGATCTTCTTTTAAATAATAACATTTCATGGTTTGTTTTTTCTCAATAGTGCGTGTCATAGACACTATCGAACATAATGTTATACTCTTAAAATCTTTGGGAATTATAGTAGTTTGGATTATGGATTCATGAAAACATATTAAATTATTTTTAAGTAGGATGAATTCTTCAAGGTAGGGTGGTCTGATAGCTCACGATATGTTTATATACCACTTCATGGTAACTTACATGATTCAAATAAGGTAAAAACACTATCACAAAATGGGGAGTTAATTTATCACTTCTACTATATTTACTGGGAATTAAAAGTTTTATATTGTATATAAATGTCATGCTATATAGAATAAGCTATGTAGGGTTCCACGTGGAGGTTTTCTCATTTCATGAATCATATGCTCATTGACAGAAGAGCTTGGGGAAGTTGGTTGTTGGAATGGTTCAAAGGACCACCTACATATTGAAGGAGGTGAAGTTCATATTTTATAAGTACAAATAATTACATGGTAATCATGGTGATGTTCCAATGGTTAGGCCCCTAACACAGATGAGTATGAATGGTTTATAGTTGCAACTGCTGATGAGCTTTCTCTCGATGAATAGAGAAGTCAAAATAAGATACCTAAAATTATCGCATGTGGATGCTGGTTCGAAATATGATGAAGATTGTACAATATATATATATAATGATTTTATATATTTTGTATCAAATATATATATATATATATATATATATATTTTTGTGTGCATGTATAGTTTTAAATATCATGTTATATATATACTTAATGAAAATAAAAACATTGTATTTTTAAAATTATACTATAAAAAAATAATTAAAAAATTAAAGAATTATGAAAAAAATTATTATCACATATTTTAATATATAACTATATCATATGTAGTAATATGATAGGATAGTATATAATAATTGAACATAAACATACATAATGAAGTGTGGAAAATTTATTTTAATGTTCACATATATTAATAAAAATTATAAAAAATGTAAATGTTTAAACAACATAAGTTTTAAAAAATGAACCTTCACACCAAAAAATTTATAATAAAATTAAAATTATGAGATAAAATATTTTCAACAAAGGTATTCTAAAAAATTATTTTTAAATTAATATATGTAAATTAAGGTATTTAAATTAAATGATTTTGAAAGTTATCAAAACAAATAAACTAAATTTTTTCTATTCTAACAGGATTGAGGATCTATATTTATTGGATATGATGACCCTAAGGAATAGTATTTTTAAAATATTAAACTATAATAAATAATTCCCCAACCCTAAATTTGGAACATCTCAACACACAACCCTATTGGTATTTGTGGTTCCTTGTATGTATGCCTCTATCAGTTGTCCACATCCTTGTATAAATTTGAAATGCATTTTTACACCCCACTATTAATTTTTAATGTATTTTTTGACTCTATGTGAATCTTCATGTAACTCGATATTCCTAAAGCATTTAAATAACCATTACATATCAATGAGACCCTTAATCATTCATAAAATTACATTGCACTCACAATTTCATAACAAAGATACACTATGATTACATGCCTCACAAGATCATCACAAAGTTGGTCACCTCTCCCATTGTATGTGTTTTTCACTAATTCCCAATCCTGATTCGGCACTGCACAAGTTCCAATTGAATTTATCACCTCTATATTTTAGTATTGATGAAAACAAATTGTGTAACATTTTGGAATATATCTAGGAAGATTTCCTTATTTGGCTCTAAAGTCAGCACATAATCATGGGACCTAGAATGACTTAGTACAGACATATTTAAAATATTATGTCACGTGCCCATTGTGTTTCCCAAAATAATGTAATATCTCGTAAATGGTATCACATATGAGAAATATGATACACCTATAATTTTTGGAATGTGGATATTACCTTAGTCATGACATAAGTTTTATCGACATTGAGCGGTTGGATAGAGCACTTCCATGTTAAAATTAAATGAATTAAATGAACTAATTAATTAAATTTTCAGTCATCCGAGAAACCCTATAAAATTTTATTTAAACACCACTATGTTGAATTACTTAGGTTTATCTCTATTGTATTATATAGAATATGATGATGGAAACCTCTAGTGTAAATCTTATGTGGAGATAGTTTTGTTAGACGATAACAGGATTAAGGATCGTTTTCAATAAATTACCTCTTGGATCATTCCAATGAAAAAAATGTATAATAATTATTCAATAGTGATTGATCCAAACTTGAGGTAGGTCATTTAATTTATGTGGTTTAATATTGTGTATGTTTACTCCATGGTGAACACAAATCAATACTTATAACAATTGATTCATGGGTAAAATGTTGATTTATGGTGGTTGAATTTTTCCACTGAGATTATGGTTAAATTATCCTTGTTCATTATTATTCATTAATCACCATAATTATAGTGAATCAAGGCCAACCCAAATGAAAATAAATTATATTTCCTCACATTTATGTAATTTTATTTTCTCCTAATGTTCTCTATGTGATAATCTTCGTTATTCCGTTTGGTGAGTGATTTGATAAATACCCAAAAGATTTTAATTGAGAGATCATTTTGTGGAATAATCGATATATTTTGTGGGTATATATTTAGATTTAATAGTGTGATTTTGGAATGAAAATGGTGATAATGGATCGGGGATGGATCACAGGTCGTCATTATTATGATTTCTTTGTTTCAGTGTTGAAGAAAGACTGTAGACAATTCCCAAGAGAGTGGGGTGGATGAAGTTCTCTGACTAGTGATGGATAGGCATTGAAAAGCTTAGATCCAGATATAATGGGTGTGATCTATAACTAGAGTGAAGGGGGAGGTGTCTTGAGCATTATATTTTGATTACTAGTAGTTTCTGGAAAATTCTAAACTACAATTTATTTCATTCATAGGAATACATGTAATATAGTTACCTATATATGTCAAATAGGTTTTACACTTTGAGTTAAATATCACACACTCTGTGATTTACTCACACTTCGTGTGTCCCTAAGTTAACTGGCTTGGCGTGTATAGGGATTGCATTCCCCAAATCATTATAGGGATACATTCTTTGTATTTAAAATCACACATCATACAACCGTTATTGAAAAAAGATCAACATGTGTATAGAGTACACACCCAGGTCGCCATGTGACATACCATTCCATTTATGATGAGGCACATGTTGTATACTATGGAATGTACCTGGCCTTTGCAAGATGACACATACCGAGGGTCAAATCATCCCCTAAATGCAATGTAAAATTGAGTACTCCCAATCTACTTATGAAAGTACTTGAACAAGGACAATGTAAACTGACACACTCTTATTACATGGGCATTGGTCGCAATACACAGGATAAAACAAGAGGTATAGAAAGTATCATAGAGATCTCAACATACCATGTATCCCTATTAGAAATTACATCCATTGGGATAAAAACATTTCATATGTGGCCATGAGGCAAGGGTAGTTTTAGGAATAATGGGATATATTTTGTACCCCTAGGTGAAAAACATTTAATTTTATAATAACAAGTTAGATCCCTTATTATTCTTAGTTAATCTCTAGTGTGAGATTGGGTGTGTCCCCCGATCTATATCTGTGTGGGTGTGTTCCGTCTTTTTTTCATTTGGGAGTTATTTTTATCAATCCACTCCCATGAGGGTTCAATGCAGTATTTTTTCATTGCACTGCACAAGGTCACCTAGGTACAAGAGTCTATATAGATATATCCTCATTCTAATCAACTTGATCCCTTGGAAGGGTATTAGGTTTCATCTGACCAACATACAAGGGAATGATCCCCCTTTAAGAGGGTTATTCTAGTTAGGGTCTGGTTACCACAAAGGACATGGTTGTGAGCCCCTATCTATGTATCAACTATAATTTTATTCTTGTGAGGTGTAGTCTCATAGATTATGTATATTAGATGTTCCCTCTAATTTTAAATAGTTATTCTCCATGGAATTAACAAAAAATTATATCTTAAAAATTATTTCCATCAATATTATAATGACCCAAACATTTATGAATAAAATTGTCTTTATTTTAATGTCTTATGGATATAAAAAACACATGAAGTTTTTTTTCAAGGGGTTTAAATGATAATTATGAATAATTACTGTTGAAAATATAGTCGTTGAATAGTGATCACATAACTAATATAAATATAAGGTTTTAAAAAATCATTTCTACATAGAAAAAGTAGAGGATGACCTCATCCGGTAGGCTCTGGTCATACAAACCTCATTTTTTAGTGCTCAGAAAAGAGGTAGAATCACTGGACTTCACTGTTGACCATGCTAATGCTAAGATTCAACATGTTAATCTTGAATAGAATATTCTATATAATAAGTTCATGTTAATAAATATTACCACCCCGGGGATGTTTTCCAAACCACCCCAACCGTCTATCACCATCGCACACCTTACCCATATGTATTATGCTGGTGTTGTAAGGGGTTCTGTAATAAGATATTAGTTACTTATTATGTAATCCATTTCTATAAATTAAACTCTTATTCCAACAATTACTTTATAAGAGTATTTTTTCATAAAAAATATGAATTTCATATACAAAATATCAACAAAAAATGGCAATTTTAAGAAATATATAAATTATTATATTAAAATATGTTTATATTAATAATCTATGAAAATAATACTTATAAATGATGATTATATCAGTTCATTATCTATTAATTATTAGGTAATCAGTTTGATAAGAGTTATATTTTTTAAATGATAAAGTAGAAAGTGTATTTTTAAGGAATTTATTTTAAATAATTAATGAATTTTTGAAATTATTAATATTTTAATAAAATTTTATTATCAAATTAGTTTTTTTAATAATAAATGATTATATAATTTTTATTAAGTAAATTGTAATTTCTTATTATGGTTTAAAAACTATTGTTTTCAAAACCCGTCAATTTTCCAAAAATGTCATCTCTCAATTTAAAAGTGAAAATTCCCACATTTAAAAATTATTTAGATAAAATGAATATTATTTTTGGAATCAGGTCATTAAAATTTTCCTATAACTAAATTTTTATAATTTTCTATGACAATAGAATTTTTGCGTAAAAATTAAATAAAATATAAGTATATAGTGTTTTTATGACATCATAATGACCCAATAGTAATATAATAAATACAATAAAATGAATATTTGACCAAATATATGTTTTAACTGTAAAATAATTTTTATTTTTATTTATTAGACATATTTTATAATGCTTTAATGAATCCTCCCAAATATATAACATATTTTATGATTTTATTTTCATTTCTTTAACAATGTGACTCGCCTCTAATAAGCAAGGATAGTGTTTTGAAATATTCGGACCATGTACTTATAAAATAAATTTTTCCACTTCTATTTGGCAAAAACCATGGGAAAATACCATGCGACGGTTTGTGGTTTTGAATAATTTATTATATAGATTCCAAAACCTAATCTAGTGAATTATTAAAGAATTCCCCTCTCATTTCCTATGTAAACCCACCCAAGAACCCATTAATATTTACTCAAAATCCTTGAAACACTTAATCACTATTCTCTCACCTACCTATATTCCTTACAAGGCACCCCAAATTCCCATGAAGCCTCTCTGAAGCCTTTGAGATCACACATCCAGGTAAGGGTTCCTTTCTTTCTCATGTTTATCCATGTTTCCTTATATTGTTACAACCTTTTAGTTTTTCAATTAAAATTGATGGGGTATGTTTTATCACCACTTACATAATTCAATTATTATTTTTTAATGATGAGCGACCCATTTCACTATCATTAATCCATCCAATATAAACCTTTTATCATGTCGAAATTTGATAAGGGATTTCTCTCTCATAATTTCCATTTAGGCATTATATTTATATTATGAATTCTAAAATTCCATTTCATATGTTGGAATATTATGCTCCATGATCCCCTTACAACCCATTTCATGTCTAAATTATGACATACACCTGTATCTCTCATCATCCCATTTTATTAATCCTCATGTGATGCCGTTAGGCTGCAAAAATTGCACTGCGATTTTTCATACAAAAATCATTGTGTAGTGAATATCATGCCCATTTTTATATCAAAGGTATTAAATTTTTTTCAAATATACTCATTGTTATATAATTTCAGGAATTTATTCCATGTTTCTTTATCATGTAATAAATGATTATGTTGAATGAATCCATGTTATATGATCTATGTGGAACACATAAGCATGAGATTAAAATGTTCCTGAAGGGGGTGCCCTAGTAGTGATCCAATGAATTGAGTAATGTTTAATATCATGATATATTTTTTTGGGAATGCTTTTTACCTAATTTATTTTAGAAAATTTTTCCACCATGTTGTGATATGGGTTTACCTGATTATTTTATGTTAATAATGCATTGTTTTAAGTGGTTTCCATATTTCTATGTGACAATAATCATGTTATATCATACCTTTAGGTTCATTATTCTCTTGTGCCCCATTGATATTCCTATTTATTAACATGTATTATATTCTCATGTTATTACTTTTTTACACCATTACTAAGATTTATAGCTCACCCTTTTCTTATGTATGTCTTCAGGTTAACCATTAAATGTTAATTATAAATGAATGTTATAGTCATGTAAAATATGTTTTCAATAAAGAAGTTGTATTTTATGTATTAAGTTGTTATTTAATGTTCTAAAGCCCAAATACATTAGACCTCTTGATCTTATGAGTTTCATTATGTTCATGTATATGTAATAAATCATGGTAAAATATGAAATAAAGAATATGGGTTTTATAATTTGTATCAAAGGATATGTTTAGTTATTTTTGTGATTAGGATTAGAAACCCCTAGTGAAAGCCTTAGGGATAATACTATGTATAAAAAAACATCCCAAAAATATTTTTGATTATATAGTAAGTGGTTTATCAAAAAAAATACATCCCCATATGGATATAAAAAAGTAGCGGTTGCTCTGGAACAAATGTATCTAGGGGTAAAACCCAAAAACATAGCTTTGAGTTGGAAACGAATTAGAACTGGTGCGTGACAATGAGACTTGACTTACTCTAGGTTTGACACTCCTAAGGGATATTATTCAGTAAATTTATAAGAATAGTATGAACTATTATTTAGGGAACAAAAAAATCCCATAAGAATATATGTTAGGAAGTTGATCATGGATAACTTAGATTGAATCCAAGAAATTCATATGTAGGAAATAAATGTAATATATAAGTTATCACTTTTTTCATTAGATTCACCATTATGTGTTTAATAGTTTACTATAAATAACACTAATTTTCCTTTTATTCTATCCATTGTCTGGTAATAAGGGGACTTAGTCTCACAATCAATGAAAAGATCAATGTGATGACTATTCTAATGAGATTCCCAATTTCCTAAGAGCAGAAATCACCAAAATTATCATGATATCTCACAGTTAGCTCTTGTTTTGAATAGTATTATGGGTCAATAGGAACATCCACCCCCCTAAGAAAGAAGAAGTTGCAATCGATGGATTCATGATATAATGTCCTCCAACATTCAATGGATCATATGATCACGCAATCAATGAACAATAGATCAAATCCATTGAAAAGGTATACTCCATCCTTCAATGTTCCAAAAAATATAAGGTTATTCTGGATTATTATAATATGGTGGGAGAATCTGATCAATGGGGCACATTTATCAATAACACGAATCCCACAGAAGAAAAAGAGGCGATGGGATGGATGGATTTCTATAAAATGTTTTTTGATCAATATTACCCCAACACCCTCTGTATTATGATGGAAAGAGAGTTCTTTACACTCAAGAAAAAAGATGATGAATCTATTGGGGAATACAAGAACAAATTCACTAGACATGCACAATATGTCTGTGGTTTTTTTTTACCACCAAATGCAATGTTGAACAGTTCTTCGGTGGGATAAAAAATATCCCATAAAAAGACATGACGATCTGCGACTTTGAAATCTATGAAGAGATTGTTTTATGTTACCTCAAATTCATGATGGAGATTATATAATCTCTGGAGTATCATGGGGATATGAAACAAATAGTGTACTTTATTTATTTTGTTTTGATGTATAAATTCAATGGTGCTAATAAATTCCAGCATCCCACTTGCCAATGGAGAAAAAAAAGCACCCTAGAAATTTCATGAAGGGGACAAGGAAATGATTTTGGTTTGGGAAGGAATGACACCATGCCAGTGATTGTTATCAGAAAAACTTGCTACTTCAATAGTAGAAAGGAACACTCCATTCAATCCTTAATGCATTATTAATTTCTACAACTTCAAAGAACCAGGGTACTTTTGCGAATTAGTTCCCTAAGATATGTATTTTTAGAGGTGACTAACAACCTCCAAGGAAGGAAGGCCAAGATTTTTCCAACACAACCAATGAAGTGGTGGCATGTACACTACCTATTAATTCAATAATAGATAATGTTATTTTTGATTCTGGTTCTACACATTCTTTTATATCCTGAATATTTAGTAGAAGAGTCAAACATCACCAAAAAAATGAAGGAAGAGATGTCAGTGACAACAGAAAATGGGAAAATTATTTATTCTCAGGAATATAAATCCTCCCATGTCATAATTTTTGTATTGAACTTGCCAATTAACCTCATCATACTTACCTTGGTGGAATTTGATGTAATTCTTGGCATGTATTGTCTTTCCCTATATTGAGCCAACATAAATTGTCATGAGAGGGGAGTTGCTCTTCAAATGGTGAATCGACCCCCTATTCTATACTAGTGCAAGGAAGAGGATAAATCATCTTTAAAACCTTCAACTAAATCCTGAATATTACTTCCCTATGAGCATGTGTATGGTTCTTATATGATTGAATCTATAGGAGGAACCATCCTCGAAGACATGCCTATTATGATGGAATTTACTAATGTGTTTCCTAATGAATTTCCTTGTCTTCCTCCTAGAAGAGATGTTTAATTATTAATTTATCTTATAGCCAGGGCATTACCAATATCCAAAACTCCATATAGAATGGATGTTGTGGATAATAAGGAGCTAAAAAACAACTACATGAGAATCTAGATAAAGGTTTTATATGCCCAAGTTCATCACCATGTGGTGCACCAGTCCTCTTCATCATAAAGAAGGATGGGTCAATGAGCCTTTGAATTGACTATCCCAAACTCAACAAAATCACGATAAAGAACAAGTATCATTTTCCATGAATTGATGACTTGTTCGATCAGCCATGTGGAGCACAATACATCTCAAAGGTAGATCTATGGTTGGGATATTACCAAATAAGGTTGAAAAGGAGGATATTCCCGAGAATAATATTTGTACAAGGTATATGCACTATGAATTCATAGTAATTCCTTTCAGTCCGACTAATTCTCTAGAAATATTCATAGAGATGATGAATAGAGTCTTTAGAGATTACCTCATCAAATGTGTTGTAGTATTTACAGACAATATTATAATATACTAAAAAACCAAGGTTGATCATGAGGTGTATCTAAACATTGTACTAGAGAACTTGTGAAAGGAGATGCTCAATGCAAAGTACAACGTGTTTGAGTTCTGGTTGATGGAAGTCACATGTTTGGAGAATATCATCACAAGAAATGGGATATCTGTGGATCCTTACAAAACAAAATCAATTGAGGGGTGGATAAGGCTGATATTGGTGATGGATATATGTAGCTTCCTGGGGATAGATAGATATTATTGTTGATTTGTGGTAAATTTCTCACGATTTCCAAACCCTCTTACAAAGCTTACTCAGAACGGAATCAATTATGCTTGGAATGATTAATGTAAAGAATGATTCATGGAGTGGAATAAGAGTCTTATAATTGCCTCTATGATCACACTAACCACAAGTGGGTAGATTTTTGTAATCCTCAGCAATTCTTTGAAGAATATTTTGGGTTGTTTATTGATGAAGAATGAAAACTTTTGTTTCCTATGCCATGAGGTAGTTGAAAAGTCATGAGAAAAACTATCCTACACATGGTATAGGATTGGAAGCTATGATATTTCTGTTGAAAAATATGTAGAATTATGTATTTGGGAAAATGTGTAAAATATATACAGATCAAAAAAGTATCAAATATATATTCACATAGAAAGATCTGAACATTCACCAACAAAGATGGGTAGATCTCATCAATTATTCTGACTACTTAGTCTATTACCACCCTGAGAAAGCAAACAAGGTGGAATATTCTCTAAGTAGAAAGGAAAAAGGGATTCAATCATTGATGAAAATTAAGAGGGATAAAATATATATATATTTGATGAATTTTTTCATGGGAATCACAAATAAGGGAACATTATCAATCCTTTCACAAATGATTGCTCAACATTATCTTTTGGAAAGGTTAAAGGATGCAAAAAAAAGATTATGTGGGAATTTAGAAGGAAGTGGAAGCTATCAAAAAATGGAAATACTCAGAGGTCTATGTTAATGAAGAAGGATTTATGATATTTTGGTCAGTAATACGTGTTCAATAAAATCTGGAGTTAAAGAAATAACTTTTGGATGATTCCATAGTTCAAATTTCTCTATTCACCCGGGAGACACAAAGATGTATCGAGATATCTAAGAGAATTATTGGTGGGATAACATGAATAATGAGATTACTAAATATACACCAAAGTTCATAGTATGTCAGTAAGTGAATTCTGAGAGGCAGAAGCCTAATGGTATGATGTAAACATTACCGATACCAACATTGAAATGGGAAAACATCACCATAGACTTTGTCACTGGACTTAGAAATACATCCAAATAAAACAATGCTATCTTGGTTGTTCTAGATCATCTTACAAAGACTGCACAATTCATTTCAATTCAGTAGGATTTTTTAACAGATCAACTGGAATTGATATACATCAGATAAGTGGTAAGGCTGAATGGAGTACCACTATATATTGTTTCTAATCGAGACCCAAGATTGACCTCTTAGTTATGGAAGAACATCCAATTCTCTCTGAAAACATAGTTGAACTTCATAACGACATATCACCCTCAATCTAATGGATAGTATGAGTGAACTATCCATACACTTGAGTACATCATGAGAGCTTTCTCAATGGAGTTAAAAGGAATATGGATCAACATCTTTCTTTTTTGGTGTTCTCTTTCAACAACAGTTTCCACTCAAGCATCCAAATGTGTCCTTATGAAACCCTTTATGGGAAGAGGTATAGATTATCGATATATTGAGATGATTTAACAACCCAGGTAAATAAAGAATATGACATTTTTATATTTATCCATATTTGTGAATAAAATATTAACATTACTTTAAAGGGAATTCTATTCTCGATGGCGTTCCTAATACGCGACAACAATTTCCTTTGAAATCTTACGTTGCACTCTAATAAGAAAATAATATTATTTTAAATGGTAGTTAGAATGTAGCCGTTGTATTGGCGGGAATGAATAGAAATAACTAAAATATGATTATAAATGTTTTTTAAAATGTCTTTATATTTATCTAATAAAATATAAAGGCTTAAAATAAGAACAAAATTCAATTTTAGGTATATATACTCTAATTTTTACTAAAAGGTCGAACAATCGCCTTTTGATGGAGAAACCTCTTTAAATATAGTTTGGTCACTATTATACATTCTATTGGACCAAATAAAACTCTTCTTTAGAATCGGGACATCAAAGTTTACTTTTTGTAAATTTTTTGTATTTTTCCGATAAAGTTCATTTTTTAATGAATAGTGAAAAATGTTGTATTTTAATTCAAAACCTCTTTTTAATATAATTTATTAATATGATTAGATAATTTTTTCAATTGGTTTTATAGTGAAATTAGAATATATTCTTACCATTTAATCCAATAGTGTTCGTTGTAATTAATTTCACTTTGAAATTGGACTTAAACTAGTGTCAATCTTTTCATACTTTTTGTTTCATAAAAACACGCTATTTGTTTTGACAGCAGGAATTAATTGTTAAATTAATTAATGAAACTTATATGTTTTGAATTTTATAAAATAGAAATCATTTTTGAATTCAGAATATCAAATATAGCTCAGGGTAATGTTTTGGTATTTTTCTAAAAAACTTCAATTTTTTTTAATAGTGAAACCACTAAGCGGTACTTAAAAAAATGATTTTTCGTTTAAATGAAATTTTACAACATCTGTGTTTTGAATTTCAAAAATCCAAAATACATGGTTTTCATTAGGAAGTAAAATGTGGTTCAATGGGATTAAAATAATTTTTTTGTGAATAGTAACTTTTATGTTCTTAATCGCGATTAGAGGTAATTAGTGTAATTTAAGGTAAAAATAATGTTTTAATAACATGAAATGAACTTGAAACATGTCCTACTCTTATTTAATGTATCATGTCAGACCAATATAATCCATGGGTCAACTTGGGGACCCCATGGAGCCACTTTGGTAGGAAAATGACATAAATAACTTTTTATTTAAAGTTAAAATAAAAATGTCACAAACATGAGTTGTTTTACTAAAAGAATTTTTTACCTTGGGTTATTCAAGTAAGATTTTTGACTATAAATAGTAATTGGAAATATAAAAAGATTTCATACATCATAGTATTTTTTATAATTTTTATACATTAAATAATTTAAATTATTTATGACATCATGATGATGCAGCGATTACCTCATTATTTAACGATTTAAATAAAATAAAAAGATAATGTAAAATCTAAGACCTACACATGTCAAAAACCTCTTGGATGGGTAGATTTCGAACTATTGTAACCTTATCCTCGAAATATATAATTGTGGGACCCTTTTTATCCGAAAATCATTTTTTCATAAAGTATCTTTTCTTAACATTTCAAGAGTGCCCCTCCTCTCCTCTTATAAAAGGCCCCCACCTCTACCACCTTAACCACACCTATAGAACCTTTGCCTCAACCAAACCCTGCCCATTTTGTCTCTAAACATCCCTATATTACTCATTGAAGCCTCACTATGGGCATAAGTCTTCCCAAGGATGCCTTTGAAATCAAATCAAAAAGAGTTACCGGTTTTAAAGGTAATGTCTTCTCTTGTGTTCTTATGTTTTATTTTGCTTCTCCAACCCCCTAAACTCTTTTTATTAATTTCTTTTGTAACAACACCAGTATCCTCAATATACTAGGGTGTTTCTATAAGAAGGATTCGAGCTACACTTACACACACTTTTATCTAATTGTTAATGAACATACTGTTTCTGTGGATGGAGAATTTATGCCTCACGAAACGATGATTGTTCAACACTCATATAACACCATAAATGGTGGCCATTAAGATAAAACTATATTTATATATGATATATAATATGTTTATATTTTACTTAAGATTCTGTATTTTTCATTTTTGTCATACCTTTAGGGTTTCCATTGTGGTTAAACATGATAATTTCATTTTAGGAAGTGCGGACTACTGCCCCCTCAAAGTGATTTGATTCGTTAATTCCATATGGGAGACGTATAAAGGATGTATTTAATGATATTATATATGATATTATACTGGAATTATAATATAACTTTATATCATTATGATTTTACTCCATTAAAGTATGAGATAGAAATGAAAGTAGCGTTCATGCGTACGTACGACTTACTGTCTCCATGAATGGTGCATTTCATTTCTTATCCCCAAATGTAATGTAATATTATAAGTACATATATATAATGGATATATATGATGTATGTTACATCTAAGTGATGAATATAATTCTGGAATTAAAATATACATACCTCTCATTTAGTTTTAATTCCATTAATATGACATAGAAATGAAAGTAGAGTTCATGTGTACGTACGGCTTACCGTCTCCATGAATGGTGCATTTTATTTCTTACCTCTAAATGATAATGTAATATTATAAATGAATGTATATACTGGATATGTATGATATATATTATATCTACATCATGAATATAATTCTTGATATAATTGATATTTTACCACATGAACAACTTGTAATTATAAAGAGTTTATTTTTGACTCAAGTACCAAGGATCGACAAAACGACCATTATTAACTTAAATAACTACATAGTGATCATAACATGGTAATAAGTGATATAAAAGGAATAATGAACATGGAAAAGGTTCTTAAGAAATTATAAATTAACTCAACTTTATTATTCAGGACATTAAATAACAATCGAGTCAAGTCAGACTTGAGGTAAGGGAACCTACCCCTCTCTCTCTCTTTTTAAGTACTCTCCTTTATGTCACTTCTTTTAAGCTCCTCTTTGTTATGTTTGGGGACGTTATTTTATCTTCCTATTTCTGTACATTTTATGTTAATATGATGAGAGACCATATTTGATCTCATCAATCCATTTTTAGAAGTTTTAAGTGGCTTCATTAGGCTGTAGAGTTTTCGTAAGGGATTTTTCATATCACTTTTATTCCCATGAGATTTATGCTACATTTGCCAAAATTTTCATTGATTGGTATATGTAATTCCCATTATTCTACTCTTTGTGTAATATACTTTTTTATGAGTATTTACATCAATGTTGTATTGTTCTTCTTTCAAGGGGTGTATGTTTCGAAAGTTACCCAAGTCGGTAAGGGAACCTTTCACCCTCCTCTTTTTAAAAGACTTATTTTGCTATGTCTTTTAATTCACATACTATTATGTTGGGATATTTTCTTACATATCATTATTTATGTAAATTTTATTTCCAAGTGATGAGATACCATTTTATTTCTCATCAACTCATTTTCTGAATTTTAAACTGACGTCATTATGCTATCATATTTCTGTAAGGGAACTTCTTAACCCACTATCAATTCTTTGGGTTGATCCTCTACTTCTTGATTTTATTATTCCAAGATTATGTGTGGAATCTATATGTTTTAATTTCCACAAACCTTTGTCTAGATATACTATTTCTACACATAATCATCTCATTGATAAATTCTTCCGAACTTGTATGGAAATCATAACTCAATCTCATTTCATTGAGCTAAATATCTATGTTATTGGTTTTGTTTTTCCAAGATTATGTGTGAATGACCTATCATTGTTTCATACTTAATATCCACTTATATTGGGTGTATTTATATTTCTCACACATAATTATGTGATAGATTTATCCTTAATTTAAGGATACCATCTTTATAATGGATTTCATCCCAATTTACATTTCCATTGAGTCTTCATTGTTGTTATGCACCAATTCACTCTTATATGGTGTGTATACTGTCCTTTGACATATTATATCATGAATCCCTTTATTCTCATGATATTATAATGTTCTGATTAAATGTTATTCCACAATTATTTTGTATTTAGGAGTCTCTCATTTTGTAAAAAACTATTTAACAAAAATATCATTTTAAATGTTTTAAAGATTTATTATTCTAAATCTTTATCTTTAATATCCGTGTTTTCAAAATGGTTTTCATGTAACAGCCCAAGATTTTATGAAAAATATTCTTTTTAATTTTATTAATGTCTTGTGTTGTACGCTACACAAAAAGGAGCTTGCACAACACGCATCCTTGACTTGCCTTGCATTACACGCAATCGCAACCTTCCTCGATAGTGTGTGTAGTACGCAATAACGAGTTTCACTAAACAGCGATATGCTATTAAAACTAGCCGTTATGAATAGTAATAACCACTTTTTGAAATTTTGTAAATTTTATTTTTTCAAAATGGATTTCATTTTTGGATTCGGAGTATCGAATTTAGCCTAAGGTGAAATTTTGGTACATTTCGGATAACTTTCATATTCCGATGAATAGTGAAAATTACTAAATTATAATTAAAAACAACTTTTTTAATCGAAATAATTAATAGTGATAAATCATTAATTTGAGTGGTTTTAAAGTATATTTAGAATATATTTTTACAATTTAATACAATGTTGTTCATTGGATGTAATTGCACATTTAAACCAGACATAAACAAGTGTCAATCTTTTGATAGATATTGTTTCTTAAAAACACGCTATTTGTTTTAACAGCGGGATTTAATTATAAAATTAATTAATGAAACTTCTATGTTATGAATTTGGTAAAATAGACTTCATTTTTGAATTCGGAATATGAAATATAGCTTAGGATGAAATTTTGGCATTTTTCTGAAAACCTTCAATTTTTGATGAATAGTGAAACTACTAAGTGGTAGGTTAAAAACTGAATTTTGCATAAAACTTAATTTTACCGCTTCTGTGAATGGAATTTCGAAAATCCGAGAGACACGGTTATTATCAAGGACTAAAATGTGGTTCAATGAGATGAAAATAATTTTTTGGTGAATAGTAACTTTTTACTTTTTTTACCACGGTTAATAGTAAATAGGGTAACTAAGGGTAAATATGATATTAATATTACCCTAACACATGTCCTAATTCTATTGGACAAGTGTAATTCGACCAAAAACAAACTTAGGAATAAAATATGACCATTTAGGCCCACTTGGATTAGATTAGGACATTTATTATTAATTTATTTAAAGAAGGGTTAAAATAGTTAAAATCAAAGTTTAATAAGTAAATCATTTTTAATATGGGGTTATACATAAGATAAATTCGACTATAGATATTCATTAGAAATCTAAAAAGATTTCCTACATGATGGTATTTTATTTGTAATTTTTAGACATCAAATAATTTAATTTATTTATGACACAAAGATGATGCAGTAATTATCTTATTAATGAAATATTGACATAATTGATGTTATAAATACCAAAATAAATTTAATTTGAGAATTTTTATGCATTCCACTAATTTTATAGGTTACTATGATATATTAATGTTGATTTAATCAACTTGGTTCGAACATTTAATTCTGTTATGACTTTCACAAAAATCATATATCAAATAGTGTCAAAATTGACACAAAATAGTTTTTAAATCAAATATTATATTATTAATTGTTATTTTATTCCTAAAAATCTAAGGTTCGGCCAAATTACTTAGATAAGGATATATATATTAATAATAAACAATTTGGGGTTCGTTTGGCATGTTATAGTAAGTGTATTAACCATATAGTGAAAGAAAACAAAAAGACATGGTAAAAGTTAAATTATCTAAATTAGAGTTAAATCTAATTGATAAGGTTAAAATAATATCCTAAACTTGTCTAAATTCTATTGGTTGATAGGATTTCGACCCATCCCCACTTTAGCTTCGAAATAAGACCCTTTGGAACCATTATAAACCGATTTTGACTTTAATATAAAATAATATTTTGAGATATTCCTAAGGTGCCCCTCTCCTCCCCTATAAAAGGACACCTCCTCCCCCTCCTCCTCACACCAATTTGAGAACTCAAGCTCGGCCAACCCCTGCCAAAATCTCTTCTCCACTTCCCTAGAAACATCCTAGAGGTTCTGGTCTTACTCAAAGACCAATTTTAGTACCCTAAGAGGAGGTCTCCAAAAGGCGCTTCAAAGAAGAGGTAATTACCGTTACCAATTCTTTTATCTTTATTTCTTCTTCCACTTCTTCTTAGGTTGTTTCATTATGAAGTAATAACATCAGTATCACTCATATACTGATATGTTATTATAAGTATGAAACAACCCTATTTCACCATCTATCCATCCTACGGAAAAAGAAATCACCGCGCGTGCGTACGTACGGAATACCGTCTCCACGACGCGATGAGATTCATTCTCCATATTAACCATTTAAGAATGATTATAAAGTATATATAAGAAATAATAATGAAATATATGACATTATAAAGCTACTGGATTTATGTATATATATACATATGTATGTCATCTACTTACTTCCATTTCAAGACAATAAGGAAAGGAAAACAATGTTCATGCGTACGTACGGACTACCGTCTCCATGAACGGTGTTTTTCATTTTATTTATCTACCTATTATATATATATATATACTGAATATATATGATATATAAATCATATTTTATATTCTGGAAGTAAGTAAATCATGATATAAGTAATAATGATGTCAAGAACAACAAGTCAAAACACCTACGATAAATGAAATGATTTTACCCAAAACGCTTCTTTAACATGGAATTTACAAAAGAACGGGTAATATAATGTCATAAGTGAACCATATATGATATCATAACAATGAATATGATTCTGTAATAAGTCAATGACATTATTTAAATCATTATACAGGAGGTTCGGACACATACGAAGCAAATCGGACCTAAGGTAAGGGAAATATCACAATCTCATTTTTATCCGAGATTGTTTGTACTTTGAAATTTACTGGGGTATATTTTATCATCCACATCCATGTTTCCTCAATATGTAATGTTATTTACAACAACCTACAATTGTTTAAATCCAATTTTACCCTTCGGTGAGTTTTTAGTAAATGATATGAAAGGAATCTTTTGTCATTTTTCGTACGAGGTACTTTTTGACTTTTCCGACAAAAGTACGAAGAATGTTTTTTTTAACTTATACGGCACGAACGAATTTCTACTGTTTTATGAAGCCTTATTTTCATGAAGCTTCCTCTAAAAGATTTTATGACTATTTTCAATAAAATATCTTCCTTTTAAAATTGCATGATGTTTTGTGAAAAGAAATTGATTTTGAAGAAGAAAGGATATTTTCCTCAAGAATTCAATTCAAGTGTTTTATCAAAATTATTTTCCATCTAAGATAATAAAGGGTTCTGTTTCTATCCATATTTTTACATTGATTTGACTATGTTGTGATGGAATTATGTTTATGAATTCCTTTATCTTATATGAATGGTTTTATGATGTCATGTTGTTTAAGAATCCCATTTTTATTACATGGGTTATGCAATGATGTATGATTTATGATTTTGTGGCACACATAAGAGAGGATTCATTAAGAGATGGGTGGGACCTATATCTCCCTCCAATGCATTGGGTAAAGATTTTATATCTCATGAGATAGACATGGCTGGAATGGTAGGTTATACCGGTTCAGTGAAACAGGACTGAAACGAGGATTACTCGATTCAGAAAGGGACTTTGTCCACTAAGATAGTCTTGGCAATGAGTCTTGACTAACAAGAAATGATTCTCTATGATTATGTGTGTATGCCACAATGAGTAATGTTTTAAGTTATGATTTCATTTCACTACTATGATTTATCCCATGTTATGAAATTATGCTCTCTTTTGCAGGTTAAGATTTCCAAAAAAGTTATGTTCTTATGAAAATTATGTGATTGATATTTCTTTTGTTTACCCTTACTGAGCATTTGAGCTCACCCTTTTATGTTTTCTTTTCCCCAGGATATAAAGAAAGGTTTTAGGTAAAAAAAAAGGGATGACCTTTATGGGAGATATTGAAGAACTCTCACCACGATTAGAAGATTACGTTCCGAGTTTCCAAAGACACTAAACTATTACGATCCTTTAGTGTGTGTTTTTATTATGTACTAAGTATTCCGCAAATGTAATGTAATGTCCATGTACGATAAGCTACGGGTCTCTACAGTTGGTATCAGAGGCAAAGGAGGTAGGAATGTATCCGATCCTTGGGAACTCTCACATGTGAGCGTTGGACGAAGCATGGCTCTCCGCCCAAGGGCTTCATGAGGAAATGGCTGCCACTGGGGATGGTGGTGTGTCCCGCCCAGGGGGTATAGCCGCCCATGGAGTGCCCTGATAGGTATCAATTGTAGTCCACTGGAAGTAATTCTAGACCGCTACAGTTGGTATCAGAGGAAAGGTTTATTCAACCTTTGGAAACTAGGATGCGAAAACGTTAGTGAGATCCCTAGAGATATTTCTAAGGTATGTCTAGGGATGTCCCTAGGGATAAGTATACATATAGGTTATAGTAATAGAATTACACTAACGATCATATAATTAAACCTAAGATGTTGGATATTGAAGGTACTCCCCCTTTATTATGTTGTTTTCCCTAGCATGATTTTTGCCTCTCACACTATTCTTTTTGGGTTTTAGACGATGGCTGGAACCCGAAGGAACCGTGTTGATCAATGCAATGGACAATGCAATGATTTCCCTCCTGAACAAACAAATGTTATGGGAGATGGAGTGCAAAATCTTATTGCTATACTTACACAAGCTATGAATCATTCTGGACTTCCAAATGAGCAGAGAAGGGAACAATATTCTATTGAGTCCTTCATGAGGCAACGTCCACCTTCATTCAGTGGGTCTTCTGATCCACTTGTGGCTGAACAATGGATCAGTACTACTGAAAAGATATTTTCAGTTCTTCAATGTTCTGAACATGATAAAGTCATCTTAGCAGTATATCGTTTGGAAGGTGAAGCTGATCAATGGTGGAATCTTATCAAGAATACGAGGCCAAGAGATGAGATTGAGTCCATGGAATGGGACGAGTTCAAGAACTTGTTTTTTAGTAAGTACTTCCCTCGTATTCTTCGAACAAAGATGGAAAAGGAGTTTATTGAGCTGAAGCAGAAGGATGATGAATCTGTTGGTATATATGAAGCGAATTTTACAAGACTTGCAAGGTATGCATCGGCATTATCATCCAACCTGAAAGTAAAGTTGATCGATTTTTCAGTGGCTTAAAACCAAGTCTTCGAAGGGCATTAGCTATAAGAGACTTCAGTAGCTATGAAGAAATTGTGCGTTGTGCTATCAAGGTAGAAATGGAAGTTGGTGTTACATATCCATCTCATGGTTTTGACAAGAAACGAAAGATGGAGTTCAAGGAGAAATCTCATAATAATGGTGAAAAGAAGATGAATGTTTCCTTATGCACAAAGTGTGGAAAGAAGCATGGTGGAGATTGTCTTAAAGGAACTAGAAAATGTTTTAAGTGTGGAAAAGAAGGTCATCGAGCAGCTGAGTGTCGAAGTAATGGAAAAAGGGTTTCTAATGATGTGAATAAAGCAAACACTGCAGAGAACGCACCGCCAACACTTCAATGCTTCAAGTGCAAGGAAATGGGGCATTATGCTAATAATTGCCCTAATCCAAGGGTTAGTGATGATCAACATGAGCAACCACTGAAGGCAAAGGACAAAGGGAAATCACATGCGATCACTATTGGCAATGTTGAATATGATAACGATGTGGTGGAATGATTAAGTGTTTATGTAATGGGATTCCAAAATAATGTTGTATCATAGAGTATTGGAATATTTATGTATTGGTTTAATGTGGTATTCAAAGTGATTGAGATATTTTTGGAAATAAGATGATATGCGCATAATGAAGGGAAAATAAGAAAATGAAATGTTTAACAATATTCATGAGCTCATGATTGATATAAGGACTAAGTGATATCATGGATTGAGTATATAGAATTTTGAGGATTTTGGTATGTGGAAAGTGTTAACTTTTAACTGCATTCATGTTTTCACTAAGGTATTCAGGAGAATACATGATTAAGGACTTTGAATGTTTAGAATGTGACCAACAAAACATATCTTATGATATGTGGGGATCAACGACAGTATTAAATCTCTGGTAATCGTTGTCACTATATTATGAGAGTGGACTGCAGTATTATGGATAAGCCTAAAGATTGAAATGGATTATGTTGGACATAAGTGAGTATTGTTTAAGGATCGAAGTTTTCTCGATATTATTGATGGGATGTTATAGTAATATAGTTTTAGAAAAAGGACAACCTGCAGGACGGGCGACAGCCCATCGCTTCGGACAAGGCTGTAGGAATCGAACCCACAACCGAAGTGCAACTGGCCTTTATCGCCTACCACTGACCTACAGGAAGTCCCTATTTAGTAGAAACTAGTTTTATTATATTAAGCAGTATGATATATGAAGTATAAGTCCATTTTAGGAACCATATATGATTAATCTCACTATAGATCGATTTATGCATATAATTTTTGCTAACCTTTTGTTTGAGACAGATGGAATGACCCGTCATTCTATCACATTATCTGCTAACACTTCACGAATAACAAATTCAACTTCATTTATTTAAGAGATGAAGTGGAAATTGTTCAAGGCACGAACAACAGTGAGATTGTACCAAAATAAAGTAAGTATTTATTCTAATTCAAATTTTCAACTTTAGGGAAATGATCTTGAAAACCAAAAATGTTGTCCTAGTGATCTTATACCTGAGGAATCAGATGGTACCTTATATCATCACAAATTTATGGATTTGTGATTTTTGGCTTTTCCATAGCCATGTTCTCTACCACTCTCCATCAGAACATGATGGTTAGATTTTTCTTCCATATCCATATTTTTACCTATGTGGAAACCCAACAATTAGTTTATTTGGGTAATCGTTACATTTCATACTTTAGTTTTTAAAGCCAAGTTTTGGTATTCCTTTTTACAATGTGGGAAACTTTCGAATAGAAAACCATTTATAACCCCGACGAATTTCGAGGGCGAAATTCATTTTAAGGGGGGTAGAATGTAACAGCCCAAGATTTTATGAAAAATATTCTTTTTAATTTTATTAATGTCTTGTGTTGTACGCTACACCAAAAGGAGCTTGCACAACACGCATCCTTGACTTGCCTTGCATTACACGCAATCGCAACCTTCCTCGATAGTGTGTGTAGTACGCAATAACGAGTTTCACTAAACAGCGATATGCTATTAAAACTAGCCGTTATGAATAGTAATAACCACTTTTTGAAATTTTGTAAATTTTATTTCTTCAAAATGGATTTCATTTTTGGATTCGGAGTATCGAATTTAGCCGAAGGTGAAATTTTGGTACATTTCGGATAACTTTCATATTCCGATGAATAGTGAAAATTACTAAATTATAATTAAAAACAACTTTTTTAATCGAAATAATTAATAGTGATAAATCATTAATTTGAGTGGTTTTAAAGTATATTTAGAATATATTTTTACAATTTAATACAATGTTGTTCATTGGATGTAATTGCACATTTAAACCAGACATAAACAAGTGTCAATCTTTTGATAGATATTGTTTCTTAAAAACACGCTATTTGTTTTAACAGCGGGATTTAATTATAAAATTAATTAAAGCAACTTCTATGTTATGAATTTGGTAAAATAGACTTCATTTTTGAATTCGTAATATGAAATATAGCTTAGGATGAAATTTTGGCATTTTTCTGAAAACCTTCAATTTTTGATGAATAGTGAAACTACTAAGTGGTAGGTTAAAAACTGAATTTTGCATAAAACTTAATTTTACCGCTTCTGTGAATGGAATTTCGAAAATCCGAGAGACACGGTTATTATCAAGGACTAAATTGTGGTTCAATGAGATGAAAATAATTTTTTGGTGAATAGTAACTTTTTACTTTTTTTACCACGGTTAATAGTAAATAGGGTAACTAAGGGTAAATATGATATTAATATTACCCTAACACATGTCCTAATTCTATTGGACAAGTGTAATTCGACCAAAAACAAACTTAGGAATAAAATATGACCATTTAGGCCCACTTGGATTAGATTAGGACATTTATTATTAATTTATTTAAAGAAGGGTTAAAATAGTTAAAATCAAAGTTTAATAAGTAAATCATTTTTAATATGGGGTTATACATAAGATAAATTCGACTATAGATATTCATTAGAAATCTAAAAAGATTTCCTACATGATGGTATTTTATTTGTAATTTTTAGACATCAAATAATTTAATTTATTTATGACACAATGATGATGCCGTAATTATCTTATTAATGAAATATTGACATAATTGATGTTATAAACACCAAAATAAATGTAATTTGAGAATTTTTATGCATTCCACTAATTTTATAGGTTCCTATGATATATTAATGTTGATTTAATCAACTTGGTTCGAACATTTAATTCTGTTATGACTTTCACAAAAATCATATATCAAATAGTGTCAAAATTGACACAAAATAGTTTTTAAATCAAATATTATATTATTAATTGTTATTTTATTCCTAAAAATCTAAGGTTCGGCCAAATTACTTAGATAAGGATATATATATTAATAATAAACAATTTGGGGTTCGTTTGGCATGTTATAGTAAGTGTATTAACCATATAGTGAAAGAAAACAAAAAGACATGGTAAAAGTTAAATTATCTAACTTAGAGTTAAATCTAATTGATAAGGTTAAAATAATATCCTAAACTTGTCTAAATTCTATTGGTTGATAGTATTTCGACCCATCCCCACTTTAGCTTCGAAATAAGACCCTTTGGAACCATTATAAACCGATTTTGACTTTAATATAAAATAATATTTTGAGATATTCCTAAGGTGCCCCTCTCCTCCCCTATAAAAGGACACCTCCTCCCCCTCCTCCTCACACCAATTTGAGAACTCAAGCTCGGCCAACCCCTGCCAAAATCTCTTCTCCACTTCCCTAGAAACATCCTAGAGGTTCTGGTCTTACTCAAAGACCAATTTTAGTACCCTAAGAGGAGGTCTCCAAAAGGCGCTTCAAAGAAGAGGTAATTACCGTTACCAATTCTTTTATCTTTATTTCTTCTTCCACTTCTTCTTAGGTTGTTTCATTATTAAGTAATAACATCAGTATCACTCATATACTGATATGTTATTATAAGTATGAAACAACCCTATTTCACCATCTATCCATCCTACGGAAAAAGAAATCACCGCGCGTGCGTATGTACGGAATACCGTCTCCACGACGCGATGAGATTCATTCTCCATATTAACCATTTAAGAATGATTATAAAGTATATATAAGAAATAATAATGAAATATATGACATTATAAAGCTACTGGATTTATGTATATATATACATATGTATGTCATCTACTTACTTCCATTTCAAGACAATAAGGAAAGGAAAACAACGTTCATGCGTACGTACGGACTACCGTCTCCATGAACGGTGTTTTTCATTTTATTTATCTACCTATTATATATATATATATACTGAATATATATGATATATAAATCATATTTTATATTCTGGAAGTAAGTAAATCATGATATAAGTAATAATGATGTCAAGAACAACAAGTCAAAACACCTACGATAAATGAAATGATTTTACCCAAAACGCTTCTTTAACATGGAATTTACAAAAGAACGGGTAATATAATATCATAAGTGAACCATATATGATATCATAACAATGAATATGATTCTGTAATAAGTCAATGACATTATTTAAATCATTATACAGGAGGTTCGGACACATACGAAGCAAATCGGACCTAAGGTAAGGGAAATATCACAATCTCATTTTTATCCGAGATTGTTTGTACTTTGAAATTTACTGGGGTATATTTTATCATCCACATCCATGTTTCCTAAATATGTAATGTTATTTACAACAACCTACAATTGTTTAAATCCAATTTTACCCTTCGGTGAGTTTTTAGTAAATGATATGAAAGGAATCTTTTGTCATTTTTCGTACGAGGTACTTTTTGACTTTTCCGACAAAAGTACGAAGAATGTTTTTTTTAACTTATACGGCACGAACGGATTTCTACTGTTTTATGAAGCCTTATTTTCATGAAGCTTCCTCTAAAAGATTTTATGACTATTTTCAATAAAATATCTTCCTTTTAAAATTGCATGATATTTTGTGAAAAGAAATTGATTTTGAAGAAGAAAGGATATTTTCCTCAAGAATTCAATTCAAGTGTTTTATCAAAATTATTTTCCATCTAAGATAATAAAGGGTTCTGTTTCTATCCATATTTTTACATTGATTTGACTATGTTGTGATGGAATTATGTTTATGAATTCCTTTATCTTATATGAATGGTTTTATGATGTCAGGTTGTTTAAGAATCCCATTTTTATTACATGGGTTATGCAATGATGTATGATTTATGATTTTGTGGCACACATAAGAAAGGATTCATTAAGAGATGGGTGGGACCTATATCTCCCTCCAATGCATTGGGTAAATATTTTATATCTCATGAGATAGACATGGCTGGAATGGTAGGTTATACCGGTTCAGTGAAACAGGACTGAAACGAGGATTACTCGATTCAGAAAGGGACTTTGTCCACTAAGATAGTCTTGGCAATGAGTCTTGACTAACAAGAAATGATTCTCTATGATTATGTGTGTATGCCACAATGAGTAATGTTTTAAGTTATGATTTCATTTCTCTACTATGATTTATCCCATGTTATGAAATTATGCTCTCTTTTGCAGGTTAAGATTTCCAAAAAAGTTATGTTCTTATGAAAATTATGTGATTGATATTTCTTTTGTTTACCCTTACTGAGCATTTGAGCTCACCCTTTTATGTTTTCTTTTCCCCAGGATATAAAGAAAGGTTTTAGGTAAAAAAAAAGGGATGACCTTTATGGGAGATATTGAAGAACTCTCACCACGATTAGAAGATTACGTTCCGAGTTTCCAAAGACACTAAACTATTACGATCCTTTAGTGTGTGTTTTTATTATGTACTAAGTATTCCGCAAATGTAATGTAATGTCCATGTACGATAAGCTACGGGTCTCTACATTTCAGTATTAATTTCTATGAACATTAATGTTTTAAAATTATAATTCCATTAAAATATTCAAAGTGGTATGGGACACTTTGATTCAAAAATCTTTTTTAAATGGTTTTTGAAAGTGGATTGATTAATTCAATATCTGGGAATTAGTTATTGTGATTGCAAAATGAAATGTTGTTATTGAAATGTTTATATTTTCAATATTTTATGTGTAATGATGGTACTTGGACATTTTACGGGTGGTTACGTGATAAACCATATAAGGAGTGGTGCCATGAATACTAGGATGGGTGGTTACGTTATAACCTCCAATGCATTGGGTATGGAAGTCGGCGTATGGCTATTCTATTAAGTGATATGTGTGGAAGTCGACCGTAGGGTTATTCCACTTAAGTATGTTTATGTCACAAGTTACCTTTATATGTTATGTGTTCTTTATATGGGTTTTTATGGTAATCCTTTGGTTACAAAAGGGCAAGTAATGGTCTTTTATTCCGTGAAGAGTTTTAACTACTTAATAATGGTGAAAAGAATTACTTTGGTAAAGTACTCATGGTTTAATTATTGTTTTGAAAATATAACATTTTTCCTTCTTTGTGTATCCTTTACTGGGCTTTTTATTCTCATCCCATGTTTTTGAAATTTTTTTCAAAGTTCAAGGGAAAGGTGTGTGATATGATGATAGTGTCAAGGAAGTGTCAAGAAAGAATCCATGTTTTGTTTTAAATTTGTTTCTGTTGATGGGAAAAAATGAATACTATATTTTATGTAACCACTTTGTTTAAATGTTGAATGTAATTCATTATTTATGATCTAATTCCCTAAAACTATAAACCTGAAAAGATCCTCAATGTGAATTATTCATTTAATTAAATATTAAGTAAGGTTTAAGGTTGGGGCCTTATAGTTGGTATTAGAGGGAGGTTTAGATAACTTTAGAGGTTAGGGTATTCTCTAAGCATAAGTGACATTACCATAATGGTTAGTATTTCAGAAAGAGTCCTAGCTTTAGATAAATTGAATGACTAAGTATATCTTAGTGTTTATCTTCCTCATTAGTACATGATGGTTTTGTTGATATACTCACACTGACCTTTTTGGTTTTAGTAAATGGCTGGATCTAGCAGGAACCAAAGTAACGGTGGATGTGAAGGAAACTGTGACAGTTTTCTGAGCGAGCAACTGAATGATATGGGAGCTGCAATGAGAACTCTTGTGTTTATCCTCATCCAACTATCTGGAGTCATTATTAACCACCTAAACCTTGGTGATTTCTATAAGGCATCATATATGCGAGAAACAAATCCTTACAGAACTACAGGTAATAATCATAAAGGTAAGTGTGTTAAAAAACCGATGTGTCAAAGATGTGGAAAGAAACACCTAGGACAATGTTTAAAGGGACAAAAATATTCTATAGATGTGGAAATGAAGGTCATAAAGCAAGAACCTAAAATTGAAAAAAGAAGCATCCAGTTGACTCGGGGAAAAGGAAAGAAGTTCTTTGTGAGGGATCAATTGAATGTTTTAAATGTGGTGTGCATGGTCATTATGAAAACACATTTCCTATGAAGAAATTTCAGGAATGGGATCACAAAGATCGTACAAATATTCGTTTACCAATACCTAATGCCATTCTGATTGAGGATGAAGAAACTGACAATGACCAATCAAAGGTATGGATTATTTCTTAACTTTTGTTTTCCTATTTTGGAATCTTAGGATATGATTCATCATTTTGTTTGTAGGAAAGAAGTATTTCAGAATAAGTTGGAAAAGAATGGTTAATGTATCATGAAGAATGTTTAATGAGTAAGAAGACAACATATAAGGGCTTCAAGAGTTATGGTGAAATTCTTAAGAGTATTAAGTCTCTTTTGATGATGGGGTTTCATTAAAAGACTGTTTATAGTATGTGTAACCTTGATGTTTGATATATGAAAATTTTATTCAAAAAATATTAATCTGTTCTTTTGTGGACATAGTTATAAATAACCATTTTAGATTATATGATCCTTACTTTTGAGGTAATTATGGGTTACTATATGTTATGATGGAAAGTGAAAGTCATGAGATAAAATTGAGGTTAAATTATGGTATGGTTATTTTTGAAGATTTTATCTCATTGTTGGGGAATGTTTTAAGAATTATGTAGTTTTGAAAAAAGGACAACACGCAGATCGTGTGACAACCCGTCACATTGGACAAAGATGCAGGAATCGAACCCACAACCAAAGTGCTATGGGTATTTATCACCTACCACTAGACTACATAAATTCCCTGGTTAGTTTGACTAATTCTTTTTAGTTATATGATTTTATGAATTAAGAGTAAGTTGATTTTGGGTTATCTATGGAAATTTATTAACCTATCATGGAGGATATGCGATTAGGTTAATTACTTTTCAATACGATACTTTAAGAGCAACTGATGTTTTTTGGAGATAAATGTTACGATTTAACTTGGAAGACTATGTGATTAAATCCTTTAAATATTTGGGTTTCAATCTTAATTTGGTTTACTTTGAAGAATTTTATGGAAAATTGTTTATCGAATGGTCTTCATTGAACATTGGATTTTTTGGACAAATTTTGGAGATTAAGAATAGATTTTCTTTTTATAAAGGATTATACTTTTGTGGATTATCTGACCTCATACTAACAATTTTGGTTTTGGTTTTTGTCTAAAGACATGGGAAATATATAGTTCTATTTTGTGGATTAGGTGATTCTCAAGGAGTTTATTATAGCTCTCTTAATGTAAACAAGTCATCCTAAATACTCATCTTTTGGAGAAAATATGAGTTCGTGTAAGAAATCTAGTAAAAGTTGAAGGTCAAAATGGAAAGTAAGTATAATTCCTTATGTTTTAATTAAGCTCAAAAATAAATTGCTCAATGAAATTTAACTTAAAACAAAAATGTTTTATGTTAACTTTTCCTACTGGGGAATCGAATACCGTTTAACCCATCACATGTTTGTGACTTTCTTATGGTTAACTTTCTCCTAGACATGTTTACTATCACTCTCCCTCAGAACATGTCCCTTTGTTTTTTTCTTCCATATCCATGTTTTCATACATGGAATCCTAGTATGGGTTAACTTGGGTGACCTTTTTACTTCCTTTTCATTATTTTAAAGTGATAGTTTAATTTACTCATTTTCCGATGTGGGGCTTTCAATGAAGTTTCCGAGCCCAATTTTAAAATTGCGAGGACGTGATTCCCAAAAGGGGGGGAAGGATGTAACACCCTAGGTAAATAAAGAATATGAAATTTTTATATTTATCCATATTTGTGAATAAAATATTAACATTACATTAAAGGGAACTCTATGCTTGATGGCGTACCCAATACCCGACAATGATTTCCTTTGAAATCTTACGTTTCACACTAATAATAAAATAATATTATTTTAAATGGTAGTTATCACGTAGCCGTTGTATTGGCAGGAATGAATAGAAATAACTAAAATATGATTATATATGTTTTTTAAAATGTCTTTATATTTATCCAACAAAAGATAAAGGCTAAAAATAAGAAAAGAATTCAATTTTAGGCATATATACTCTAATTTTCACTAAAAGTTCGAACTATCGCCTTTTGATGGAGAACCCTATTTAAATATAGTTTTGGTCACTCTTATAAATTATATTGGACAAAATAAAACTCTTATTTAGAATTGTGGCATCACAGTTTACTTTGTGTAAATTTTTGGTATTTTTCCAATAAAGTTCATTTTTTTAATGAATAGTGAAAAATGTTGTATTTTAATTCAAAACCTATTTTTAATATAATTTATTAATATGATTATATAATCTTTTGAATTGGTTTTAAAGTGAAATTAGAATATATTTTTACTATTTAATCCAATAGTGGTTTTTTTAATTAATATCACTTTGAAATTGGACTTAAACTAGTGTCAATCTTTTGATACTTTTTGTTTCATAAAAACTCGCTATTTGTTTTGACAGTGGTAATTAATTTTTAAATTAATTAATGAAACTTATATGTTTTGAATTTTTTGAAATAGAAATCATTTTTGAATTAATAATATCAAATATATCTTAGGGTGATGTTTTGGTATTTTTCTGAAAAACTTCAATTTTTGATGAATAGTGAAACCACTAAGTGGTACTTAAAAAAACTAATTTTTCATTTAAATGAAATTTTACCACCTCTGTATTTTTTATTTCAAAAATCCGACATACATGGTTTCCATTAGGAAGTAAAATGTGGTTCAATGGGATTAAAATAATTTTTTGGTGAATAGTAACTTTTATGTTCTTAATCGCGATTAGAGGTAATTAGTGTAATTTAAGGTAAAAATAATGTTTTAATAATATGAAATGAACTTGAAACATGTCCTAATATTATTGGATGTGTAATGGCCGACCAATACAATACATGGGTCAACTTGGGGTCCCCATGGATCCACTTTGGTAGGAAAATGACATAAATAACTTTTTATTTAAAGTTAAAATAAAAATGTCACAAACATGAGTTGTTTTACTAGAACAATATTTACCTGGGGTTATAAAAGTAATATTTTTGACTATAAATAGTCATTGTAAAGATACAAAGATTTCCTACATCATATTATTTTTTTATAATATTTAGAGAGTAAATAAATTAAATTATTTATGACATCATGATGATGCAGCGATTACCTCATTATTTAACGATTTAAATAAAATAAACAACATGATGTAAAATATAAGTCCTACACATGTGAAAAACCTATTGGATGGGTGTATTTAGGACTATTATCACCTTATCCTCGAAATATATAATTTAGGGACCCTTTTTATCCGAAAATCATTTTGTAATAAAGTATCTTTTCTTAACTTTACAAGAGTGCCCCTCCTCTCTTCTTATAAGAGGCCCCACCTCTACCACCTTACCCACACCTCTCAAGACTTTTGATCACCAACCCCTGCCCATTTCGTCTCTACACATCCCTATCTTACTCCTAGAATCCTCACTTTGAGAAGAAGTCTTCCCAAGGAAGCCTTTGAGCTCAAATCAAAAAGAGTTACCTGTTTTAAAGGTAGTGTCTTCTCTTGTGTTCTTATGTTTTATTTTGCTTCTCCAACCCCCTAAACTCTTTTTATTCATTTATTTTGTAACAACACCAGTATACTAAATATACTAGTATGTTTTTATAAGAATGATTCGAGGTACACTTACACACACCTTCATCTAGTGGTTAAAGAACATACTGTTTTTGTGGATGGCGAATTTCTGCCTCACGAAACTATGTTTGTTCAACACTCATATAACACCTTCAAAGGTGGACATTAAGATGAAACTATATTTATATAAGATATATAATATATTTATGTTTTACTTAAGCTTCTGTATTTTTCATTTTTGGCATACCTTTATGGTTTTCATTGTGGGTAAACATGATAATTTCATTTTAGGAAGTGCGGACTACCGCCCACTCAAAGTGATTTGATTAGTTAATGCCATACGTGGGACATATAAAGGATGTATTTAATGATATTATATAGGATATTATACTGGAAATATAATATACATTTATTTAATTATGATTTCACTCCATTAAATTATGATATAGAAATGAAATTAGCGTTCATGCGTACGTACGGCTTACCGTCTCCATGAACGGTGCATTTCATTTTTTATCCCCAAATGTAATGTACTATTATAAGTACATATATATAATGGATATATATTATGTATGTTAAATCTAAGTAATGAACATAATTCTGTAATTAAAATATACATACCTCTCATTTAGTTTACTTCCATTAATATGACATAGAAGTGAAAGTAGCGTTCATGCGTACGTACGACTTACCGTCTCCATGAACGGGGCATTTCATTTCATACCTATAAATGATTATGTAATATTAAAAATGAATGTATATAATGGATATGTATGATATATATGATATCTAAATCATGAATATAATTCTTGATATAATTGATATTTTACCACATGAACAACTTGTAATTATAAAGAGTTTATTTTTGACTCAAGTACCAAGGATCGACACAACGACCATTATTAACTTAAATAATTACATAGTGTTCATAACATGGTAATAAGTGATATAAAAGGAATAATGATCTTGAAAAAGGTTCTTAATCATGTATAAATTAACTCAAGTTTATTATTCAGGACATTAATGAATGATCGAGTCAAGTTAGACCTGAGGTAAGGGAACCTACCCCTCTCTCTCTTTTTAAGTACTCTCCTTTATGTCACTTTTATTTTAATCTCATCTTTGTTATGTTGGGGGATGTTATTTTATCTTCCTCTTTCTGTAAATTTTATTTTAATATGATGAGAGACCATACTTGATCTCATCAATCCATTTTTGGAAGTTTTAAGTGGCGTCGTTAGGCTGTCGAGTTTTCGTTAGGGATTTTCATCTCACTTTTATTCCCGTGAGATTTATGCTACATTTGCCACAATTTTCGTTGATTGGTATATTTAATTCCAATTATTCTACTCTTTGTGTAATATAATTTTGTTTATGAGTATTTACATCAATGTTGTATTGTCCTTCATTCATGGGGTGTATGTTTCGATAGTTACCCAAGTCAGTAAGGGAACCTTTCACCCTCTTCTTTTTAAAAGACTTATTTTGCTATGTCTTTTAATTAACATACTATTATGTTGGGATATGTTCATATATATATCTATTTATGTAAATTTTATGTCCAAGTGATGAGATACCATTTTCTCTTTCATCAACTCATTTTCTGAATTTTAAAGTGAAGCCGTTAGGCTATCGGATTTCTGTAAGGGAACTTCATAACCCACTTTTAATTCATTGTCTTAAACCTCTACTTATTGATTTTATTATGCCAAGATTATGTGTGGAATCTATGTGTTGTAATTTCCACAAACCTTTGTGTGGATATACTATTTATACACATAATCATCTCATTGATAAATTCTTACTAACTTGTATGGAAATCATAACTCAATCTCATTTCATTGAGTTAAATATCTATGTCATTGGTTTTGTTTTTCCAAGATTATGTGTGAATGACATATGATTGTTTCACACATAATATCCACTTATATTGGGTGTATTTAAATTTCTCACACATAATTATGTGATAGATTTATCCTTAATTTAAGGATACCATATTTATAATGGATTTCATCCCAATTAACATTTCCATTGAGACTTCATTGTTGTTATGCACCAATTCACTCTTATATGGTGTGTGTACTATCCTTTAACATATTATTTCATGAATCCCTTTATTCTCATGATATTATAAAGTTCTGATTAAATGTTTTTCCGCAATTATTTTGTATTTAAGTGTCTCTCATTTTGTTAAAAACTCTTTAACAAAAATATCGTTTTAAATGTTTTAAACATTTATTATTCTAAATTTTTATCTTTAATGTCCATGTTTTCAAAATGGTTTTCAGTATTCATTTATATGGACATTAATGTTTTTAAATTATACTTCCATTAAAAGCTTCAAAGTGGTATGGGACACTTTGATTCAAAAATCTCTTTTAAATGGTTATTGAAAATGGATTGATTAATTCAATATCTGGGAATTACTTATTGTGATTGCAAAATGAAATGTTGTTATTGAAATGCTTATATTTTCAATATTTTATATGTAATGATGGTACTTGGACATTTTACGGGTGGTTACGTGATAAACCACATGATGGGTGGTGTCGTCAATACCAGGATGGGTGGTTACGTTATAACCTCCAATGCATTGGATATGGAAGTCGGCCGTATGGCTATTCCATTAAGTGATATGTGTGGAAGTCGACCGTAGGGTTATTATACTTAAGTATGTTTATGTCCCAAGTTACCCTTATATGATATGTGTTATTTATATGGGTTTTTATGGTAATCTTTTGGTTACAAAAGGGTAAGTAATGCTCTTTTATTCAGTGAAGAGTTTTGACTACTTCATAAAGGTGAAAAGAATTACTTTGTTAAAGTACTCATGGTTTACTTGTTGTTTTGAAAATCTAACAGTTTTTCTTCTTTGTGTATACTTTATTGGGATTTTTATGCTCATCCCAAGTTTTTTAAATGTTTTTCACAGGTCAAGGGAAAGGTGAGTGATATGATGATAGTGTCAAGGAAGTGTCAAGAAAGAATCCATGTTTTTTTTAAAATTTGTTTTCGTTGATGGGAAAAAACGAATACTATATTTTATGTAACCACTTTGTTTAAATGTGGAATGTAATTCATGATTTATGATCAAATTCTCTAAAACTCTAAACCTGAAAAGATCCTCAATGTGAATTATTCATTTAATTCAATATTAAGTAAGGTTTAAGGTCGGGGCCTTATATATGAAGTTGGGGAAGGAAAAATTCTAGGTCTGGAAATGGTTGAAGAAATTGTGGAGAATTTTAAGACCATCCATCAGCACATCAAATCTTCCTAGAGTTGACAAATGAGCTATGCTGACAATCCTAGACAAGACCAAGAGTTTGATGTTGGTGACATGGTGTTCCTATGCATATCTCCATGGAAGATAGTTATGAGATCTGGGAAGAAGTTAAAGCTCAATCCATGGTACATAGGCCCTTTTGAGATCATTTATTTCATCAGAGTAGTGGCCTATCGACTAACACTCCCATCGAACCAATCTCAAATACATTATTTATTCCATGTATCACTCTTGAGGAAGTACATATCAGACCCATCACGTGTACTCAATCTAGAGGTGGTACCATTAGAGAATGAACTCTCTTATAAAGAGAAGCTGGTGATGATCTTATATCATAGAGAAAATTTATATGAAATAAGATGACTACCCTTGTCAAGGTGTTTTGGTGAAACCTCAAGTTTGAATAAGAATTGTGGGAACCGAAGGAAGTGACGTGGTAGAGTTACCCTCATCTATTTTTTTTGTGGGAAAAGGAAATTTTAAGGGCAATATTTCTTAAGAGGGGATGGTTATAATGACCCGAACATTTATGAATAAAATTTCCATTTATTCAATGTATTATGGATATATAAAAAAGATGAACTTTTTTATTATTGTGTTTAAATAACCATTAAGTATCATTATCATTGATGATATAGTCATTGAACAGTTATCCCACAACTAATATAAACATATGGTTTAAAAAATCATTTTTACATAGACAAAGGGAAGAATGGACTCATCTAGTAGACTCAGGTTGTACGAAGCTCATTTTTCATAGCTCGGAAAGGAGATAGCATCAATGGACTTCTCTCTTGACCAATTCCAAGATGATCTTCAAAACATTAATCTTGAATGGAATCTTCTACAAGAGAAGTACATGTTAATAGAAATTACCACCCAAGTGATATTGTCCATGACACCACAAAAGTCTTTCACCCTCACAAACCTTACCCTTAGGTATTATGTAGGTGTTATAAGGGGTTATTTAACAAGGTATTAATTACTTATTATTTAATACCTTTCTATAAATAAGAGTATTATTCCATCAATTCCATTATGCGAGTAGTATTTCTAAAAAAATTGTTGAATTTGAAAATTTTATTTTTCGAGTAGAAATGGTACTTTTGATAAATATATACATTATTATATTAAACTATGGTTTTATTAATAATATTATATTTTTTCTTAAAAATGATAAGTATACCAGTTTCTTATTTTTAAATGATTAGTTATTCAGTTTGATAAGATTTATGTTTTTATAGGATAAAAGAGAAAGAGTATTTTTAACGAATTTATTTTAAAAATTTGTTGATTATTTGAAATAATTAATATTCTAGTAAAATATTATTATAAAATTTATTTTATTATTAATAAATGATTATATAATTTCTATGAAGTCAAATGTAATTATTTATAAGGGTTTTAAAACTACTTTTATCAGAACACAAGAATTTTCAATAAACTTCAGTACCCATTTTAAAAGTAAAAATTTAAATATTTAAAAAATTATTTAGATAAAATGAATATTTTTTTTGGAATCAGGACATCATAATTCTCCAAATGTGAATTTTTTATAATTCTCAAAGGCAGTTGAATTTTTGGGTAAAAATTAAATAATATATAAGTATATTGTGTATTGTATGATATTGTAATTACCCAATAGTGATGTAATAAATACCATAAAAGGGATATTATTTGACCAAATATATGTTTCAATATTAAAAAATGTTATTTTATAATTATTTTAATTATTTTATAATTCCTTAGTAAATCATCCAAAATGTATAACATATTTTATGATTTTTAGTTCATTTCTTTAAAAATGTGAATCAACTCCACATAAGAAATGATAATATTTTAATATCTTCGATCCATGGCCTAAAAAATTATTTTTTCACTCTTATTTGTCAAAATACATTTTCAAAAACTTGGGAAGGTTTATGGTTTTTAATATTTAATTATATAGATTCCAAACACTATGTTTCTAGAATATTAAAGAATTACCCTCTAATTTCTTATATAAACCCACACAAGAACCCATTAGTATTAGGTATTACACCTTGAATCTGCTATTAAATCTTTTATCCCCTCCCTAGAGTCCTCCCAAGGTGCCCCAAGCTCCTAAGAATCCTCTTCCAAACCTTTTGAATAACACATCCAAATAAGGGTTCCTTCCTTTCCCGTTTTTGTCCATGTTTCTTATAGCCTTTTAATTTTTCAATTACAAATTATTGGGTATGTTTTCACACCTACTCAATACATCACTTATTATTTTTTAATGGTGATATTACCCTTTAACTCTCGTCAATCCCTCCCATGTACACCTGTTACCATTCCAAAATTCGGTAAATAATTTCTCTCTCATAATTTCTATTAAATAATTTATCTTATTTTATGAATTCTCAAATACCATTTCATATGTTGGAATATTATTCTACATGATACCCTTACATCCCATTTCATGTATAAATGATGATATACCCCTTTATCTCTCATCAACCCATTTTATGAATCCCCATGTGATGTTGTTATGCTGCCGAAATTGCACCCCAATTTTCCATGTCCAAATCATCATGTAGTGAATATCATTCCCATTTTTCTATCAAGAGTATTCACCATTAGGAACATATACTTGTTGATTGTATACTTTAATTTATGTATTCCACATTCCTTCATCAGGGAATAAATTATGATTTTGAATGGATCCATGTTATATGATCTATGTGGCACACTTGATCATGAGATTAAAAGGTCCATAAAGGGAACACCCTGATAGCACTCCAATGCATTGGGTAACATTTAGTATCTTGATATGTCATGTTTGGATAGGGTTTAACCTTATTAATTTTTTAAAAAAATTCCACCATGTTGGGATAGGGGTTTACTTGTTTCCTTTATGTTAATGATGCAATGTTTTATGTTATTTCCACATTTCCATGTTATGATAATCATGCTATATAATGGATTTATGTTACTTTTTCTCTTTTTCTCCATTGATATTACAATTTCCTAAAATGTATTTTATTATTCATGTCATGACTTGTTTACTCTCGTACTGGGCTTTATAGCTCACCGTTTTCTTATGTATGTCCTCAGGTTATCCCATGAAATGATAAGTACGAATGAATGTTGTGGTCATGTAAAAAAAATTTCATTAAAGATAATGTATTTTATTTCATAAGTTATTATGTAATGTTCCTAATACCCAAAGAAACTTTCCCTATAAATCTTCTGAGTTCCATTAAGTTAAATTTGATGTAATAAATCATTTTTTAAATATTAAATAAAGAGAAAGGGTTTTATACATATGGTGAGGCCTTAAAGAAAAACCCTCTTAAATGAGAACAATTTGTTTTATTAAGGTTCTTGGAGTGTGTTCTCCATTACCAAAATTATTCTTTTAGCACCTAATATAATTCTAGGATTGTGGTGAGTAAATTACCTCACCCCGAGACTTTGATTCCTCCATTGAGAATATATGGGTTGTTATTATTTCTATTATTATATATCATATTATAATTGACATGGATTCATGATAATGAGATGACTACTCTCTCTTAATGTTTTATTTTTAGTTATTTCAGAGTGTCCTATTCGATGTTTTTATACTCACTCCTAAATGGGATCAGCCCGCACTTTCCATGTATTATACAGATGAATGGACTTTCATTGGAGCCTTTTTTGGAACAGGATTAGGTTGAGATTATTTGTTATAAAAGGGCCTTAGATAGATCCATGAGTTTATTTTGAGTATTTTCCCCAATGTTTTCTACAGGCTGGGTATGTTTTTAGGGTTTTTGGGATATTATTTATCCCCTGATACTTCTCTTTTACTTCTTCTATTACTCTAATTATAATGGCACATACCTTACATGTAGATATTAATTAAACATTGAATAATATTTATTACATAACATTATAAAGACCACTCTAGGACCGTATAGTTTTAGTGTCTTTAGAAACTAGGAAACATAAATAACTAGTTCATAAAACATATACATTGTCTCTCGCTTATTTCTTCAAAACTAGACTTTTTCTTGACATATCTTACTTAATACCCTTCTTAGTGACATGGGGAAAAGAAACATATGAATGGTGAGCTTAAATAATCAGTAAGGGTAAAAAAGAGAAATATCAATCATATTATAAAAATATAGCATTTGAAAATCTTATCATGTATATAAAATATCAAAATATCATGTCATGGGATAAATCATAAATGTGAAATGTAATCCAAAAATTCATAACCTAATAAATAAAATATCTTTGTATACACACTTAAAAATAGAATGTAATTTCATATTAGTCATCTCTTGTCTCCCAGACCATCATAGCGGAAAAAGTCTATTACTAAACCGAGTTTACTCCACATTCCATCCCTGTATTACTGATTAAGATTTACTTATAATTCTAGTCATTTCTATATCATGAGATATAAATATTTACCCAATGCATTAGAGGGAGATATATTTCCCACCAATATCAAAATGAAACCATTTTTACATGTTCCATAAAAAGATAAATCATTTATCATATCATAACCCATGAAATAAAATGGTCTTCTCAAACATCATTCCATCGTAATCCATTTAAAATAAATTGACTGAAAATTCATTTTTTATTATTGAAACACTTTTAAGGGAAAAGTGAGAAACCACCACATCCAGAATAAAAACCAAACCAAAAAATCAAAAACAACCCTAAGAAAAACCTAGCTCTGCCTCCCCCACCAAATGCATCATGTCAATAAGATATCACTAATGCATGACCAGTTGAAAAGTAGTCTCATGCGAAATGCATGGGCACAAAACCAATGGAAAAGCCATACCCTCTCAATTTTCCCTTCACCTGGCATGCAGAAGTGGTAGCCACATGCTCTGAACCCAATCAGACATAGAACTAAGAAAAATTCTGGGAACCCAAACAGCACCTCAAGCCACACAAAGCTAATCCAAAAGAAAACATCAAATAGACCAGAATGTTTCCAACCCGAGACCAAAAACTACAAAGTTAGAAAGGGGAATTAAAAAGTAAACTGATATAACCTGTAACTGGTTCCCTGAACAACTTCCATTATATAGAAGTTACCTTTCATGGATACACTATCATCATATTATCAATCTATGAGTCCAACCGGTCCCAAGACTGTATGTACTCCTCCATGCTAATCATCCCTCTGTTGAAGCCCTTGATATGAATACTACCTTTCTTGTCAACCCATGCATATTTCTCATCATTAAGGGATGCTCTTAAAGTTATCCACATTGTTTTAGCAGCCTCCTCTACATATGCATTAAAAACTAAGACCTGCTCAGCCACTTCCTCCTCAGAGCATAACAAAAGCACCGAGCATTAGTCCCCCTGAACCCCTGACCTATGAGGATCCACATCTTGAAGAAATTCCTTTTTGGTGTTTACCTTTCTTGTTGATCAGGTCTCTAAAGGTGGAGGTAGAGAAGAGTAGTCCTTCCTACTCTTCCTCCTCCAATTACCCCTACTAATTCTCGAACATTAAGCTTCACCAGCCAAGAGGCTATGAATATCTCCTCTGTATTCTTCCACGCACCCCCCAACAACCTCTGAGGGGAGAGTAAGAGAATAGCTCAGTCATACCTCAACCATTACCTCAAACCTGTTATTTAAATTTATAGGAGACTAGTTCCCAACATCGTATCCTCCTGGAGTTCGAGATCTGCTTGGCAGGGCTGTCTCCAGAACAAGGCCATACATCCCTTCCCATAGAATATCTCTGTCTGAGACAGTCTCCTCTCTGACTTCCATTCGCGCCAAAGAAAATTTGCCTCCGGTTTCCTTATGGCCAACATGGATGCTGTCCTGCTTGGTCCCACCTTCCTCCCTCACTCTATTGTTGCAAGAAGGTGGTCCATCCAAATCCTCCCTTAACTTGCGAAAGACACTTGCAACCGTTGGGTTGACTTGATAGGCCACTGACAAATGAACAACTGTGTCCAGACCCGCTTTGGACTCAATTGGAATATCACAAACCCCTGATGTCCTGGATGATTACCTATCCCTTCTTAACATACTAAAATCTTGTTGGCCACTGCCCAAATAATTTGTCAAACCTAGAGGTCCCTGCTCTATCCTCACTTCCTCCTCAAGAACCTCAGCCTCTCCACCCCAAAGGGTAAAATTAACTTTAAAAAATTGTATAGGATTAGAAATAATATTACATAATTTGGATACATGGATGTGGATGATAAAGATATCCCAGTGAATACTTATGTATAAACAATCTAGGATAATAATGAGATTGTGAAATTATCCCTTACCTTATATTTGATATCCTTCGTATATATTTGAACCTCCTATACAATTATTTAAATAATTTTACTGACTTATTTCAGAATGATAATCATTTTTATTATATCATATATGATTACATTATCATCCGTTTGTCAGTAACATTTTATTATCTCTCGTTATTCGGATATTAACTGCTTTATGTTCTTATGCAAGATTTGTCAGATAAATACATGTTCCAATTATTCGGTTAGAGTTAAAAAATTTACAGAATGCTACTTTTATAATATATTTCATATTTATTCATTTAATTCATGTATATAATCATGGTTTAATGAAGATCGTGTAGAATAAATCGTATCACATCTTGGAGATGGTAGGTCGTATGTACGCATGAGTGATGATTTAATTTACAAAATTGTTGATTGTTATTTATGTGGATGGTGTATAATATTTCTGGATTAGTATAATTTTATAATAATTATATATAGTTATTATTTCCCTCATTATATCCATCCATGTAAGGATTTGGTAAAAAAACAAATTGCAGTACAGCGTGGAGATGGTATGTTGTACGTACGCACGCATGATTTCATTTTTCATAGGATGGATAGAAGGTGAAATATGGTTGTTTAATATTGATAATGAAATATCATTATATTATTGATAAATATGTTATTACTTTATAATGAAACATCTAATGAAGATAAAGTATAAGAAAAATGAATTTTGAAGGAACGGGTAGAAGAGATTATCTCTTCCTTGATGTGGTTCCACTAAATCTATTCTTTGAGCACTAGAGTTGGTCTTTGAGGATGACCATAACCTATAGAATGAAAATATGAAAGTTGGGAAGGAGAAATTTCAAAGATTAATGCTCATGAAGGCACAAAATGAAGTAAAGAGATGAGGGAGAAGGTTCCCTTTTATAATTGAGGTGATGGAAACTTTTGGAAACTCCATAGATAATAATTTATAATAAAATAAAACTCTAACCAAAAACGTCCTAAATGTACAAAATTTTAAGATTATACGAGATAGGGTTGTAATCACATGAACCAAAAAAATCTAGACAAGTTATTTTGTCAATTTAATCTATATCTTTTTAATTGACATATTTTTATTCTTTTTAATTTTAATTTTTTTAATAACATTATAAATACTTAATGTTTATAAATATTTACTTATATGGTGTTAATTGACCAAAAATAAATTTTTTATGACATTTTAGACCTTATAATTACAACTTTGTAATTTTAAAATATTTCTATGATTTTTAAATAATTTAATAAAATATTATTTTTATAAAATACCAATAATGTCAATTTTAACACTATTCATTTATTTTACTATAATAAAATTACCACAAGAGATAAATTAGAAAAAAAATATTAAATACACTTTAAACATGTCATAGTAACCTAGAAAATTTGTTGAGAACATTAATTAGTTCATATGATATTTCTTTTAATATTGTTAAAACCATTGTTTTGATATTTCTATTAATAAAATAATTCCTACATCACTATTGTGTCATCATTAATGGTAATTATTTAATCAAGAAAAATTATAAATTAATATCTATGATGTAGGGAATTTTTTTATATTTACAAAGAATATATATAGTATATATTATCTCACATTTATCCATATATTTAATGTAATATACTTATATAAAATGAGATTGTGACATTTTGTCACATTCATTAGATTTTATTACATTCATGTCATATTCATAGGTTAGTGTCCACCATGTGATTAAATTTTGAAAAATAGATGATAAGAGTCTAATTTAGTCATCTAATATGATTTTTATAGGTGATAAAGTAATTTTAGAATATCATTTTCCCTTTAATGTCTTGATTTTCCTTTAACTGTGGTTATAAAAATAATTATCAATGTTACAATTCATAATGACTAATTGTTAAAGTAGCTTATTAACATAATTTAGACCTACTTAATCCAAAAATGGAGTTCATTTTTCAAAATTCAAAACACATAATTTTCTGTAATTAATTTAATATTAAACTCATTTATTAAGTGAGAAAACGGATTCTAAAAGTTAAAATATTTCAAGAGATTAAAATGTTTGTACATATGAATTTAAAGTAAAATTAATTCCAATAACCTAATTTATATTAAATGGTAAAAATATGTTATATTTATAATTTGAAACCATTCAATAATATAACTTTTCCTTATAAATTATTTCAATGAAAATAGTTATTTTCAATTAAAATTTAGCTTATGTTTACTATTCATCAAAACATGAAAGTTATTAGAAAATATCAAAAATTCATCTAAAGTATATTTTTATATCCATATTCAAAATAAAATGTTTATGTTTGCATATAAAAATTAATAATGTGTCAAAATATTAATTTAAAATGCGTTCGTCTTTCAAATGTGTGAACTTACACTTTAAAAAAATAAGTTTTTCTACGTCAAATATTATTTTATTTTTACCCCATGACTAAATTATCCATTAGATGAATATAAAAAATATTTTATAAAGTATATGAAACATATATATCACATTAATTTTACTACTAAAATTAATTCACATAAAAATAAAAATATCTAATTGATTTAATTTTTTCATTAATAATTAATATCCAATGAATTAAAAACGTATATTCACAAGTTAGTTATAATTATTACTGATAACCTAACGACTAGGATATAATTGTAATTTTATAATAAGGGTGTCTCACAGTTTTTTTTAAACTCAATATTTCATGCAAATCACGCTACCAATGAATAAAATTCATTAAAGGGAAAGTTTTCAAAAAAAAACCATCCGGGTGTTACATTCTTCCCCCCTTAAACTGAATTTCTCCCTAGCAGTTCATCACTTAGAAACAAACAGATGAGGATAACTCTCCCTCATAATATCCTCAAGTTCCCATGTAGCTTCTTCAAATTATTGGTTCCTCTATAAAACATTAACCAAGCGATATGTCTTTTTTCATTGAACTTTTTCGCAAAGATTCATAATATATATAGGTTGTTCTTCATAAGAAGGATCTTGCTCTAGCAGTATGACTTATGAGCTTAGTACAAGTGAAGGATCAGGTATTTACTTTCCTTAGAGTGATACATAGAGCACATCATGAACTTGGGAAAGATTCAGGGGAAGCACCAATCGCTAAGCTACCCTCCCAACCAGATCCAGAATTTCATAAGGATCGATATACCTAGGTCTTACAATTCCCTTCTTTCCAAATCTCATCACTCTCTTCCAAGGATTTATTCATAGAAATACCTTATCACCTAGTTCAAACTCTACGTCTTTTCTTCAGTTTTCAGCATAACTTTTTTGTTAACTCTGAGATGATCTTATGTTTTGTTGAATAGATAAGAACTTTTCTTCCATTTAGTCAACAAGTTTAGGTCCTAATAGATTAATTTCCCCAACTTCATCGTAGAAAGTTAGAGTTTTGTACTTTTTTCCATCAAGGGATTAATAAAGATTCATCTTAATACTAGAGTGAAAGATATTATGGTAAGAAAATTCCATAAATGGTACGTGTTGATCCCAATAAAATTTAAAATCCATATAAATAGCTCTCAACATGCCATCCATAGCTTGAATTGTTCTCTCAGATTGACTGTCTGTCTGAGGATGAGAAGCAGTGATAAAACTTTACTCTATATCCAGAGCATGATGAATACTTCTCTAGAACTTTGAGGTTAACCTAGGATCATGATAAGATATAATGGAATGTGTTGCTCTATGAAATCTTACCACTTCATTTAAATATATTCTGGAAATATAATCAAGAGATAAATCCCCTTTAATAGAAATGAAGTGTGCCGACTTCATAAGGAAGTCAACTATAACCCATATAGCATTATTGCCTTTGGATGTTTTGGGAAGTCCGGTGACAAAGTCCATAGTGATGTTTTCTCATCTCCATTCTGATATGGGTAATAATTGTAACATCCCCTTAGACTTGTGTCTCTTAGCCTTAACTTGTTGAAAAACCAAGCATTGAGAGGCATACTCAGCGACATCTATTTTTATGTCGTCACACCATAAGTACTCTATCAAATCCATATATATATTATTTCTACCAGATTACATGGAGAATGTTGAACCATGAGCCTCATCCAATATATCCTTCTTTAATTATGGTATGGTAGGAATAAAAACCTAGTTCCTGAATCTTATTATTTTAGCACAATCATGGTTGAATTCAAGAACATTTCTCACCTTCCTTTGTAGCCCTACATATTTCTTCTCAGCCTCCGTAATATTCACTTCATTTATGATTGAACATTTTTTTGATAAAGATAATATTTCCACCATTCCTTTAAAATATCGAAATCCATCCTTTGAAAATTCATAAATATTAGATATTTTTGTTATCCACATCATGGACAGGCTAGCATGGTCTTATTGACTTAATTCATTTTCCACCTTATTTGCTTTTCTAGGGTGTTAATGTACTGATAATTTATAAAATTTAATCAACTAAAACCATTTTCATTGGCGTATATTCATCTTCTTTTTTTGTTAAAATATACTTTAAAAATTTATTATCACTATAAATATCACACCTTTCACCATAAAGCTAATGCATCCGTATCTTTAATGCAATGATTACCACAACTAACTCCAAATCATGAGTTGGGTAATTTTTCTCATGGATTTTCTATTTCCATGAGGCGTAAGATATCACCATATCATTTTACATGATAATACACCCAATCCCTTTCTTGAATGCATCGCTACATATTAAAAAACATTCTCCACTACAAGGTAGTGTGACCACTAGTCCACTAGCTAACCTTATTTTTAGTTCTTTGAAATTATCCTCATATTCATCCATCCAAATAAACTTAACTCCTTTCCAAGTCAACATGGTGAGTATATTATATAATCATGAAAAATATTTCATAAAACGTCGACAATATCCATCCAAACCCATAAAAATTTAGATCTCAGTTATCGTTGTTGGTATCGACCATGTTTTAATAACCTCTATTTTTGATGGATCCATAGATATCTTCTATCTTGAGATTATGTGACCCTAAAATGAAACTTTATAAATCCAAAATTCAAACTTGGTAAATATTTCATAAAGCTTATCCTTTCTTAGGGACTTCAGAACAATTCTCAAGGGATCTTAATGTTCTTCCTTTCTCTTTGAATAAATAAGAATATAGTCTATAAATACCACCAAAAACTGATCAAGATATTATATAAAGAATCTATTAATTATATCCATGAATATATAAGGGGAATTAGTAAGAATAAAAAGACTAAACATAAATTCATAGTGTCCATACCTTGTACAGAATTCCATATTTGGAATATACTCTTTTTAACACTTATTTAATGATATCTTGAATGAAGATAAATCTTAAAAAATTATTTATCTCCATGTTGTTGGTAAAATAAGTCATCAATGTGGGTAAAGGATATTTTTTCTTGATATTGATCTTGTATATTATCGATAATCAATGTAAAGTCTCATTGATACATCTTTCTTCTTAGAAAACATAACATGTTCTCCCCATATGACGCACTGGGGTGTATGAATCCCTTATCAAGATTCTATTGGGGTTTCTTCTTCAATTCATGCAACTCAATTGGCTCCATTTTATATGGTGTCATTGAAATAGTCATAACACAGGGTATGAGTTCCATTAAAAACTAAACTTCATGATTTGGTAGAAGACCTATCAATTCCTTCAGGAAGACATCATCAAAATATCGTAAAATGAGTGTATTCTTAATCTTGAGTTTCGCCCCAACCATTTGAGATAAAACCAACATTTATAAGAATCAAGAAACATATTATGGAAGAAATTTCAACTAGAATGTTATATTCATCCTTGCATTGATAGATGATCATATATTGATCTGGAATATGAAATGGTACTTCCATTCCTTGAAATTTGATATGATCTCCATATAGAGAAATCCAATCCATTCCAATAATTATATCAAATTCCACTATAGGAAGGATCACAAGATTTATAGTAATCACTTTCCCACAAACATCAACCATAGAAGAATTATAAACTTTTGATGCGATCTTTGTGCCATTAGGTGTTGTCATAACTAACTCAACATCTAACTATTGAGGTAATATGAATATGCCCTTAGAAAATTATTCAAAAATAAAATAGTGGGTGGATCAATAATCAAATAAAACATTTTTCTACTTTAGAGTGGATGGTATGTGTACCTTTCACAAATTAATTATCGCACTCCACATCCCCGATAATAATTGCATGTGATTTCCCTTTTTCTTTTCCCTTAGGTGTTTGTTGATATTGATCATCATCAATAACCATTGGATTAGGTAATTGATTTGAATAATTCCCCATTTCCTTTCACATGTGTCATAGAAGGGTATGAGGTTCATTCTATGTAGAATTTTCTTCATTCTTATCATTATAAATCTTCTTCCCATCACATTGGAATTTGACTACCCAATGACCTTCTTTTACACACATCAATCATTTACTGGTCCCTTTAAAAAAATTTACTCTATGTTTCTTTCCACACTTTGAGAAAAATTGAAAAATCATCTTCTTTTTAGTGTGGTATTTATATTTTCCATTAAATTCTATTTTTCTATTCTTATTAAACCTATATGAGTTAAGGGTTACTATAATCTCCACATGAACCTTGAGAGAACATAAAATAATTTTCTCACAACTACTGAAGTTTCTTATGGATCATTCCCTTTAGAGACTTGGCTTTATGCCACTAAAGAATCGATCAATTTTACTCTTAGGTTGGATAATAATTACAGAAACCTAACCTGCATGTCTTGTAAAATTTTCTTCATTGGTAAAAACAGGTTAATCATCTTTTTCTTAGGTTTAAAGATCTCCTTCTCCATCTTTATTTAATGAATATGTGTAAATTACTTATTAAAAAATAAGTTATTGAACTTGTCCCATTCTATGGAATAAATTTCATATCTTTTCCTCATATTCATGATAAGATTCAGCCATTGAAGAACTTCACCTTCCAAATGACATACTTTTTAAGATTAATATATCATTTTCAGAACATTATAGAACTGAAAATATCTTTTCAGTGGTACTGATCCATTATTCATCCACTAATGGATCAGAAGAACCACTGAATGAAGTTTGACGATTCCTCAAGAAGGATTCAATAGAATTTTTCTCCCTCTTTTGCTATTTTGGAAGTCCAACATGATTCATATCTTGAGAAAGTAATGTGGTCCTGGCTACAAGATTTTTCATTCCATCTCCCAGAAAATTTTGTTTTTCATGGGGAAAATCATTGCATTTCATATTGCATTGAGAATTAATGTGGTTCCTTCGAGTTCTATCCATTTACTAAAACCAAGAAGCAAAGTGTGATAAACACTAATCATAATGGGAAAACTAAATAATTCAAGAAAAAAAATTAAATTTTGAAAACTTTTGGTTTTAACCTAGGTTATTCATGGAAATAATTAAAACACTAGGATAGGATTGTAACCTATACTTAGACATATCCTTATGGTTCTTACTTACATTATGTCATCCTAGATTCCAAAGGATAACTATAAATTTTATCTAATACCAACTATAATATCCCATAATTTAAATTTAGATATTATTTCAACATTGAAGAATATTTTTTATATAATAAAACAAATACCATGCCATGAACATATAGGTTTAGTGCCTTTATATACTAGAAAACATAAAAAACTGGTTCATAAAACATCTACATTGTATCCTGTATATTTTTTTCAAAACTAGACTCCTTTTTGAAATATCTTACATAATACAATTATTCATTGCCCATTGAAAAGAAACATATAAATGGGTGATCTAAAATGCCTAGTAAGGGTAAACAAGGGAAATTTCAATCATATTATAAGAACATAACATTTGAAAAAATTATCCTGCATATTAAAGATTAGAATATCATTTCATGGGATAAATAATTAAATTGAAATGTAATCTTAATAGTCATAACATAATACATGAAATTTTTTGGCATACAAAAATAAGAATTGAAAACTATTTCATATTAGTCAAGGCTCATCACCAAGACCATCATAGCAGACAAAGTCCATTACTAAACCGGGTTCACTACTCATTCTAGCCCTGTATTACTAAAACAGATTTACAAACCACGACAGTCATGTCTATATCATGAGATAAAAGTCTTTACCCAATGCATTGGAGGGAGATATATGTCTTACCCATCTCATAATGAATCCATTTTTACGTGTTTTACAAAAACAGAAATCATTTATCATAGTAAAACCCATGAAATAAAATGGGTTTCTTAAACATCATTCCATCATAATCCATTTAAAATAAATAGATTTCATAAAAATATTTCCATCATAAACATAATAACAACAAATTAATAATAAAAATAGAAACATAACCCTATGTCATCTTAGATGGAGAATAATTTTGATAAAATACTTGAACCTAACTCTTGAAGAAAATATCATTTCTTTTTCAAAAAAAATTCTTTTCTCAAAATGCCTTGAAATTAAAAAAAAGAGTTTATCTGAAAATAATCTTGAAATTGTTTATATAAATATTTCTTGAAATAAGGTGTTATGAATCTATAAAAATCCATTCATTACATATATGTTTAAAATAACATTATCCTCGTACTTTTCCCAAAAAATTATAAAATGTACCTCAAATAGAATAAATAAAAAATATTACTTTAATATAATTTTAAAAAAATTTACCAATGAGTAAAATTAACTTTAAAAAATTGTATAAGAATATATATAATATTACTTAATTAGGAAACATGGATGTGAATGATAAATATACCCTAGTAAATACATAGATATAAACAATCTTGGATAAGAATGAAATTGTAAAATTATCCATTACCTTAGGCCTGATATCCTTCGTATATATATAAACTTAATATATAATAATTTAAATAATGTTATTGACTTATTCCAGAATCATAATAATTTTTATGATATCATATATGATTATATTATCATCTGTTTCTAGTAAAATTTCATTGTCACTCGTTATTCAGATATTAACTGCTTTATGTTCTTATGTAAGATTTGTCAGATAAGTTCATGTTCCACTTAGTGGGTTATAGTTAAATCATTTTAAAATTATATTAGTATAATATATATCATATTTTTCATTAAATTCATGTATATAATCACTTTTTAATGAAGATCGGGTAGAATGAATTGCATTGCATTATGGATGTGGTAGGTCGTACGTATGCACTAGCGATGACATCATTCCCAAAATTATTGAATGGTATTAAAGTGGATGGTGTATAATATTTCAGGACTAGTGAAATGTTATAATAATCATATATAGTTAATATTTCCACCATTATACCCATCCAAGTTAGGTGGTGGTGAAAAACAGATCAAACAATAACGTGTAGATGGTAAGTTGTATGTATGCACACGTGGTGATTTTGTTTTTCATAGGATTGATAGAAGGTGAAATATGGTTGTTTCATATTTATAATAAAATATAATTATATGAGTGATACTTATGTTATTATTTTATAATTAAGAAACTAATGAATAGAATGTAGAAGAAGAAATAAGTTTGAAGGAATCAGTAGAAGAGATTGGCTCTTCCTTGACATGCTTCTTCTAAATCTCTTCGTAGGCTACTTGATGTGGTATTTGAAGATGAAAATAACCTATAGAATTAAAATAGGGAATTTTATAAATAAAAAGGATAGGTTATGGATGATCTTGAAGGATTAAAATGAAGTGAAGAGGTGAGGGAGGAGGTTCCCTTTTAATGGTTATAAATATTAATTAATATGGTGTTAATTGATCATAAATATATATTTTGTGAAATTTTTTTCCATATAATTATCAATTTTTAATATTAAAACATTTTTATTATTTTTAAATAATTTAACCAAATGTTTTTTTTATAAAATATCATTTCTGTTAATTTTGACATTATTCAATTATTTGACTTTTAAAAAATCCAGACAGAAGATATATTCATACCAAAATATTCAATACACTCCTAAAATTACATAATAAACAAGACAATTTGTGGAACTCATTACCATTTTTGGATATTTCTTTTAATAAAATAATTTATGCATCACTATTGTGTCACCATTAATTGTAATTATTTAATCAATAAAAATTATAAACAAGATTTTAATGATATAGGTAATTATTTTATATTTATAGAGACTATATTTAGTCTATATTATCTCCAAGTCATCCATATATTAAAATTAATATAATTATATAAAATGAGATTGATACATATTGTCACATTCATTTATTTTTATTATATTCATGTCATATTCATAGGTTAGTGGACATCATGTGATTCAGTTTTTAATAATAAATGATAAGGTTCGAATTCAGGGATCCAATAGTTTTTTATAGGTGTTAAGGTAATTTTATAACATTATTATTATCTTTAATTATCTGATTTACCTTTAACCCAAGTAATAAAAATAATTACCAAAGTTACTATACATAATGCCCAAAAATAAAAGTAACCTATTAACATAATTTGGACCTACGGATTCCAAATATGGAATCATTTTTAAAATTCAAAACCTAGAAGTTTCAGTAATTAATTCAAAATTAATCTCATTGTTGAAATGAGAAAATGGGTTCTAAAAGTCAAAATATTGCAAAAGATTGAAATATTTTTACATCTAATTTTAATATAAAGTTAATTCTAATGAACTACACTGTGGTAAATGGTAAATGGTATATTTTAATTATACTTTGAAACCATTAAATAATATAATTTAAACATATAAATTATTTCAATGGAAAAATTTATTGTCAATTAAAATTTAGTGTATTTTTACTATTCATCAAAACATGAAAGTTATCAAAAAAAATATTATAAATTCAAACAAAGTAAATTTTTATATCCCAACTAAAAATAACATGTTTAGGTTTTCATATAAAAATTATTAATGTTTGAAAATCTTAATTTAAAAGGGGTTCTTCATTCAAAGGTTTAAAATTATAACACATATATATTTCATTAATTTCTTTACCAAATGTACTTCACAAAAAATATAAAAATATCAAATTAATTTACATTTTTTCATAAATAATTGATAGGCAATGAATTCACAATGAATTTTCATAAGTTAGTTATAATTATTCCCACTATCCTAACGGCTATGATAAAATGGTAATTTTATAATAGGGTAATCTCATAGTTTGTTTAAACTCATGATTACGTGAAAATCCAGAGACATAACAACAAAATTTATTTTAAGAAACTTTTTTAAAAAAACATCCAGGTGTTACACTAATGTGTGATAGATGTTATGAATGCATTTATAGTATTGGATGCTTATCTTTCAACATTATACTAGAACAAGGATATGTTTTTTTTGTGTACATGTACTTCAGGATAATCATTTCCATTCCTGTGATATGCATACTCGGTGGTAGTATTTAGGCCCATGTGTATTGGAGGTGGTATTGGGGTGTCATTCTTACATTTCCTCAAGCCATGAAATTCTTGATTGGTCTGGTAATGATAGAGTGGTATCAAATCAAGTCATATTAATATCAATGCTTGGATATTTTCTAGCTATGAGGTTTAGATTGGGATCTAAGGAAACAATGTTAAAGTGTCTCGTGTTTGGATTTCAGGACAGGGAACCAAAGGTTGGTATTATTAAATGTGTTCCCATTCACCAATACTCCAATAAACATTTTGTTGACATGAAACATATAAAAAAATTTAATAGGTAAATCATTCAAAAACTCATCTTATATGAATGGTTTGCGGTTCCATGTCCTTTTTGAGTAAGCTACCAATATATGATATTTTAATCATGGTGTATATTTTATATATTTATATTCCTCCATGATGATAGATATCTTGGATCTTTTATATGAGTCGTGGTTATGATTCTCATATCATCAATGCTTTGTTTTTATTCATGTATATGAGGTGGTTCCTCTACGTGGATATTGATTAATATCTCCACCTATTCTATATCACATTGACTCACCTACAGTGCTTATGTGGATGATCCTTATTTGTTAGAAAATTAGTTGGTTCCAGTTGTGATATAAGATGATCACTTGTGTTTTGTGAACTTAGTGTTTTGTATATATAGGCATCACCTTGGTTTTTTGGTGGGTAGACCCCCTTAGAAGGTGGTATAGGACTGGAACTATCTTGTAGTGTGAGTGTGCTACTTAGTTAGGAAACCTCTTGATATTGGTCCTACTAGAGAGACTTCTCTAGGGTAATTTGTGTAATTGGAAGAGGGATGTTTTATTGATTCATGATCTAGATTCATGTATACAATAATGATAGAAACTCTCCCCATTAAGCTTCATTCTGGTGATTCAATCTAAAACAAAAAGGGTGAGTTAGTTTTTCCCAATGTGGATAGATTTGAGGTGTGGTAGATGAGATACATAGAATTTTATGATTGAGGACATTTGGTGTGATAAGGTTTATGAGGACACCTTGGTTTTATAAAATATGTGGATAAGGATAATGATTTCTTGGAGTAGTAGGATATAGTTATTTAGATTAATTGGGTGTGGTTTTAGGTATGGCATGTGTCATTACTTCTCCCACTGTAGTTTTAGAATAGATTCATAATCCATATTTACCTAAACACATCCCTTAATAGTGATCTACATATATGATTAGATCCTTTTATATATAACCTAGTGTTCAAAACCATATGTAGAAAACGTTTAGTGATCACCCACTTATGTCGATAGTGTAACATGACTATAATAGAGGGAGATCCATGAATGGAATATTTTTTGTAGCTGGGGGTGAATCCCTATGATTTTTTCCTAGGTATGGACTAGTTTCCTACCATCCATGATCAGTTTACATTTATAGAAGAGGGTTATAGTGTACCCATGTTAGTAGGATGTAATTTTCTCTTCCTTAGTGGGATGAATCCCATATATAGAAGGATGAGATTGTGTTTAAGAGAATACAACCAATTTCTTATCAGTTGGCTAGTGTAACCATTAGAGAATTAAATTTTATGGTATTTCTATCCTTGTGATGTTTGAGAGGTATAGGTACCTCTTACCTAAGGATTTCATAGGCTTATCTCCTCTTTGAATGATTGTTTTTTACATATAATTACACCTAGGTATGGATATATATATGTGCTAGTATATCAGATGACCCCATGTAGCTACGAGAGTTGATGGTGCGGTTGGATAATCTATAGAGTAGGGGCATTGTTATTCCTAGTGTGTTACCCTAGGAAACCAAGTGTTATTTTCCTATAAGGTGGATGTGATTTTTTGGTTATAGATGGATTAAAATTACATAAACCATGTTTATCGGGAAGGAGTATCCACTCATGGGAATTAATAACTTCTTTGATCAGTGGTTCATGGTGAATTAATTCTAAATTTTTTGAAATCTGGACATGTTTCACTAAATACAAGAATGTTAGGGGTATAATGAAGGTTGATGTCTATAGACACTAATATTTATTTGAGTTCATGAGGATACAATCTAGAATGTTAGACATCATAGTTGTGTTTTTAAGACTTATGGACAATATCCATCAACTATTCATGGATCACTTCATGGTAATATTCTTTGATGAAATCATAGTGTACTCAATAACTAGGGAAGATCACCTGAGACACTTGAGGATGATTCTAGACATGCTCTGGCAGTACTATCTTTATAGGAATCTCATAAAGTGATAGTTATGGATTCAATAATTACACTTCTGGGAATATGTTTTCTCATACATGAGAATTATAGTGAACCCAACAAAGGTTATGGTAGTGCTATATTGAAATACACCCAATGGTGTAACCATATTACTAGATTTCCACATCAATGTATTTTTATTGATAATTTTTATTGAGGTATTTGGAGTAGTTCAACTCTTTATCATTGACCCTTATGGATTAGGATAGTGTAGCATACACCCAGACGGTGGTTTTTTCCTTTCCTCTTCATCTGGATATTAGAGAGACACAACTTTGTGATATTAATTGTGGGATATTTCATGAATAGTTATCTAATTTACTTCTTGTTGGATTTTATTAAGGTGGGAGAATGTTATCCCAATTAGTGGATAATTGTTGAACCTAGTCTTACTATGAGAGATGGTGTGGAGGATGATTAACTATTTTCATTATAAATATCTCTATAATAGGTGCGGATGTTCTAGGATCCTTTATCATCAGTGTGGATTTCCAGAGATGTAGTAGTCTGTTTCTGAGTTTAACTCATGATATATCACATGAAAACTTGTGGAGGACGAGGTTTTGGGATGAAAGTGGAGTTGAGAGAGTGAATTTATGGTATTTATAAAAGGGATCCCACAAATATCAAGAGGTTATGATTCAATCTGATTGATCATCTACTAACTTATCTAATCATCGCACAACATGATAATCAAGGTGAACAGATTAGTCAAGAGGTTGAAATTCCAGTGCATGAAGAATGATGTATGGTATCATGTAATTCCCTTGATGATCAATTTAGACTATGATTATTTATTTAATTCATGATTATATAAATGAGTAGGAGGAATTTTTGACTCTTTTTTGGTCAATCACACTATCTCTACCATTGAAATATGGCCACATAAAGAGGACAATTCAGGTTAGGGATAATATTCTTTAGGTTTTCATGTTAGTTTTATCTTGTATCTAAGAGTATCATCTATATTTTGTGAGTTTTTTAAATATAAATATTTATGGTTCCACCATCTATGTAACATCATTCACCTTCATATACGAGAGACCCTATAGGTCACTATTATGCTGGTGGGAGGTAGGGGAACATAATTTATGAGCCTAATGTTAGCGTGATTCATTGTTGTAAAATGTTTCAGTTTATCTAGGGGTAGATGAGGAATTCCTATGGACATTGGGAGTCCTTTTTGAACTAATTAATATTTCCATTATATTTTAGGGAGGGAGATCACGTGTTCTTATAGATTTCATCTTATTGAGAATTGAAAATATTTAGACTAATATGAAAGTTATATACAAGATTCACTGAATATTTTTCTATTTTATGGTATTGGGTTTTTGAGGAGGCGTACCACATAAATGTATCACTATATTTATATATAGATCATTATGTACTTAATATGTCACAACTAAGGAGATACACACACGACTCATTTAAAAATATTGACTGGGGTGAGGTAAACATCAAGGATAGAGTTACCTTTTAATGGTTCCCCATGACATTTGATAACAAGAGGTAGAAGATGCTTTTTAGGAAAACAAATCACTTGTTTGTTCTTTTTTTTATGTGCATGAACTTCCATGAGAACTACTTGGAGTGGGAGATCCCAATGAACTCTTAGTATCTTCACAATTCTGAGAAGGATTTTCAATTTCTGGAATGAAAATTATTGATGGTGGGGAGAATGTAATGACTCTATAATTTATATGTAAAATAGTAGAATGTTTCTAGGGATATTCATAGAGGTGGAAGTGATGTTTCATATATTTCTATGTCCTAGAGATCCTCAGTGCATATATATTAAAAATATTATATCACAAATATAAAGTTTTTGTAAAATATTGGAAAATATCTTGATTATAATCTTACATGGGAAATATATTAATACCAATAAATACAATACATGGGTTTCACTATTGGTGAAACATAATTCTTTTTAATGATTAGAACATGGGTAGAATGTTGTCATGGGATAATTAAATAAATAGAATCCAGTTTTTTATTTTTATTTTATTTTAGAAACCCTAACAACAAATCTACAAAAATACTATTATTTATAATATCCTAGATTTATCCATATATACCTATAGAGAATTAGAGTATGGTGAGATTGGGTAGAAAACTATGTTGGATAGTATGTTTGTTTATATTCATGGGATCACAGATCGTTACCATGAGGATCATCACCAATGAAAGAGCTTTAAGATATTGCTAATGAAAATGATGCAGAACTGTACCTCATTAGCTATCAATAAAAATAAACATAGGGTTACTTCATTGTTTTTATAATCACATATATCTTTATTTCATGGTGAATGTGAAGAAATATATTTAAAAATTGCATATTAGTTCTAATGTTGCTTTTTAGTTGATGAATTTTTTCTCTTAGATTATAGTTTTATTATCGTAGATCATCCCTCCTCATTAATTTCATTCATGAAAGAGAATTAAGGCCAGCTCAAGCAGTGGTCATGGTCCATTTTTCACATTTTCGTTTGGTTCTTTTCTTCCGACATTCTTTCCTTGATCATTATCGGTATTCCATAGGGATATATATTCAAAACATTCATGGTAGTCAATCATTGTGAAATCATTATGAAGCGTAATGGATTGATACTATGGTTTTATATTTAGCAACAATGGTGTAATTCAAGTATAATTATAGTGAACTATGGATAGATCAAAGGAACCCTTTCATGCAGGTTTAGTTTTTTTTTGATGCGCCGTAATGAGAGATGATTCTTGAGTGAAATGGGAGGCCAAAATCTGTCCATCGATGATGGCTAGGCTTAGTCAATCCTAGATCAATGTTTTGTGGGTGTTATTTATGGCTATAACAAATAAAAAGGTTTTGTGAGTTGAACTATGTACAGAAAAATGGTTTTAGTAAAATTAAGAACTACATGACTCATATTTATATTAAACAAACATCGTATAGTTCCCTCTATGTGGCATCTAGTGTTTACATATTGAGTTAAAATTCACACACCTTGTTATTTTCCCACACTATGTGTGTCACTTACACTTTTTTATTTGTGTGTACATGGAGTACACACCCATGAATCAATGTATAGATAAATTTCATGTGTGTCGGACCACACGTTGTGTAACCCTTGTGGAATTGCTTAGAATGTATAGGGACTACACGCCCAGGTGGGTATGAGACTACACATTCCATGTGTCTTAGAGAACACATTGTATACTTTTGAAAGTAAATGTACTTTTGAAGATCACACACACCATGTGATGTATTGACCCCTACGTTTCATGTGATGTAGAGTACACTGTACATACTCCATAATATACCAGCACATGGACATTGTACAAGAGAACACCTTGAGTACATATAAACAGATAATAGTACACTTCCTAGACTAGACAACGTGATGAGTACCATACAGATCTATACACACCATGTACCCCTACTAGACATGCAATATATATAGTGAAAAAAGTTGCGTGAGTCCATGAGACATGGGAAGTGTCAGGTTTAGTGAGGCACACTATGTACCCTAAGTTACATGTTGTGTACTTCTAGAAGAGCTTGTTTCATACCTTGTTCATCTCAGTTGATCACTAGTGTGATCTTGGGTGTGTCTCATATCATTATTTTTTGGGGGTTTCCCTCATTCTATCATTCTTTGGTGATTTTTCTCATCAACCACTATGAGGATTCAACATGGATTTTTTTAAATCATTTGAAAAGATCCAATTAGAGGATTAGAGTGGAAACCCCTCCAAGAGTATTGAGGGCTATATCATCATTCCCATCAACATGTTCCCTATGTAGGTTTTTTGAAATCACATGACCAACATACATGATCGTGATCCCCCATCTAGTGGGTCATTAAATATTTGGTTCGATATATGCCATATTCCTTAGATGTGATACCCTATTTTTTATAAACATGTAATTATTCTAGTGCGGTTTAGTGTTATCGAGTGTTTCTCACATAATACCTCTCATTTTTCTTGTAGATTATATATGGAAATAAACATAAATCAAATCTTCTCATATGAGTTTCAATTTTATAGTGAGTCAAAACATGCATGACATCTCTGATGAGTTTCATCAGTGTTAAGAAGGATCCTTAAGGGAGCTCTCCTAGATAGATGTTAGTATTTAAGCCACTACTAGAATCCTAGGATAGTAACAAGGACATCACCTCACCTTGAGTTCATATGCCTTACTTTGAGAATATCTTTGGTTTTAATTACTATTGTTATTATATCTTGTATTATTATTGTAATTCCATCATAGTGATGAGTTTTATACTTTATCATGAGTATTTATGATTGGTGATTTCATGGATTCATAGTGGGTATGTTTATACTCACCCATGAATTGGATTTACACACACATATTGTGTCTTATATAGATGATAGAACTTTCATTATACTCCTAGATGAATGAGGAACATGTGGAGTTTAGTTATAATTGATAGACCTCATATATATCTAGGATTGTTTTGGGAAGATTCACATGTTTTGTCAGTGGGTGGGGTTATTTTGAAGTTTTTAGGATGTTAGTTGTCCCTTTATAATTTTTTTATATTTATTGCAACAATATGTTATGTGATATATTTAATGAATTAATTTATAGTATTCATTATTTATCATTATTTTTTATCCTAGTTAATGGAAATGTGTGCATGTGTATAATTACTTTAAGCTAAGGCCTCCCATGCATGTGAATTTATTTCTCAGGGTTAGTTTATAGACCTTAGCCTATTGGAGGTTGCCTTAGGGTTTCTTTTTTATCTTTCTATTGACCAAGAGGGCCCTAGTGGGTCTAATATTTACATTTTCACCTTATGTCTTATGAATACTAGTCAATTGACACATAATCATGTATTTTCTCACACATACTGAGATTTTTTCCACCCCACACATGAGTTAATTCCAAACTATACAAAAAAACATAAAAAGTTATTGTATATTTAATATATATACAATAATTCACTTTTTATCATTACAAGGATATTGAATATTTAATGTCTTACAGAATTAGTTCATAAATCACATATATATATAGAAATATTAAAAATTGAAAACATTCACTCTATATCCATTTTCCCAAAAATATGGAACTTTTAAATTAAAAACCATTTTTATTTCATGAAAAAATTTATGAATTTCACATTATATTATTATTTTATCTCACTCATCCTTAATCCTTTTTAAAAACAATTGAAAATACAGCATGGATGAAAAAATATCAGTAAGAGATATAAAATAAATAAATCTTTTATTATTGTGAAGAATAATAAAATGAATAATTTTTTTACTTTTTGCATTATTATTTGAGAGGATAAAATAAATCACATCTATATGGAAGATAAAATTTTATCTCAATTTAACCATTTAAAACCCATTAAAATCAAATGGAAAACCCTGTAGTAATATTAGATAATTATATTCATAACTCATGTTCACTTATGTTGGGAATAATTGATGCCTGGTTAAATCCTTCTGAGAAACCTATTATGTAAACCTCATCCTTATTTATTTTTAATTCATGGAACATTACACAATGAATATGAGATATATATTAGGATAAATAGTTATATATGTTATATCGAGATAACATCTTGTATAATATATATCGATCTAACCCAGCACCATCTAAAATTATCAATTACCAGATCTTGAGAAAAAAATTTATTCTCCTGATTTTCATTATAAATACATAGAAAAACTCTTTTTAACCAATAAAAAAATAACATTACATTTTTGACAAAAATAGGGAGTAATATCCCAATATTTTAAAACATTATAAAATGAAAAATCACTAAATTATTTTGGAAATATTATGGAACTAATTTTATTTGAAAATAATAATGGAAACATGTAAATGAATCTTCAAATATATGGAAATTTAGGATGTATGGGAATTATATTTATTCCATAATAGTTAAATATAATAATTCTTTTTAGATATTCGGTAATAGTACATCGTTCGAAAAAAATAAGAATATTCATTTTTAATCCTTTTAAATAAAGTCATAGGTAGTTTAAAATGAAATTTCATATTATTTTAATTGAAAATATTAATATTATTTGAAAATATAAATTAACATGGATATGTAAGAAAAATATAATAATGCTTAAAAAACTTTTTAAATATGTTTTTTATAAAGAAATCCTTTTAGTGTGATAACTTTTAAACCAATGAATCATTGAGGGAAAGAAAACTAAATGGATTTTAAAATACATCAATTTCATAAATTTATATAAATTAATTCTTAAAGGAATATTATAAACAAAAAAATAATGTAGTGAAAATATATGAAGTCTTAAAAACAAAAATTGGGACTAGAAATCCCTTCCTATAAATATTATCTAGCACAGTATGTTATTTAACTATTGAATTATAAAATTATATTATATTATTTAAATTATTAAAAAACATTATAATGTTTATTTAATAATAATTATCCATTTCATGTTATTTATGATCATTTTTTACTTATATACTTATCCAATTATCTTTATATTGGATGCTTTGAGGGATTTCTGTTAATAATCCCAAAACAATTTCCATTTGATGACTATGGTCAAAGGATTTATTTTTCTATAATATCTAGAATATTATTCAAGATATAATTATTATTTTTAGGCATTGAGAACAATTTTATAACCATCCATGTGATAAGTACATGAAAATTGAATCACATCGCTTCCTGGTGGTGGTAGTCCACACATACACATAAACAATGTTATCATTTCTCAATGGATAGAAAAGTAATAAAATAGGTTATATATTATCATATAATAATGATAATTTGGTCATGAATATCATTTTTATTATTTAAATCCATCATAATGACCATCCTTATGATTTTGTGATGAAAAATGAAATAGGTCGCTTCATGGAGGTGGTAATCCACATGTACACATGAGTGAGGTTTTCATTTCCCATGGGATGGAAAATGAGAAAAAGGGTTTTTTTAATAAAAAAAAACTATTTATAGGAATGATATTAATTATATTATTTAATAATGGTTAAATATTGTTTTAATAAGGTATAATATTAAATAATCTTGAAATAGGTTAGTTAAAACCTATACCTCTTTCTTAGACAACAAATTTGGATTACACCTTAATACTTCTACGTTTCACCTTTTGGTGATACCATGACCTCTAGGATGTGTAGTATGATGTTGAGTGAGATTTTATAAAGTATTATATGAACTTAGGATATCAAAATGTTCATGAAAAATTGTATATCAGGTTCCCTTTTATAAATAATGGGAGGAGAACCCCTAAATTTACCTTAAGTATTAAATTGATATAAAGTAATTTTAACAGAAAAGTGTAACTAAGTTTATATATTTACAATATTGGATAATTAATTGTTTATATCTTAACATATAATAATTTCGTGAAATTTTTAGGTGTCTTTTCATTCTTATCACTTATTGTTAACCCTCGTTAACCCTTTTGACAATTATAGTGATTTCAATGTTTTTACTTCATATGAGCCAATAATGTTACTATAAAAGGAAATGTAACCCATAAGTGGACAATGGTTGATATTATAAACCATATCCCATTAAAGTTTTCAAAGGTAATATTTTGATGAATTTTATATCATTAAATGAAATATTATTTTACATAATATACCATTAAATTTATTTTGAGACTATTCACATAGTTTGAATTTAATGATATAAACATATGAATAAGATGAGAATATAAAATTTCAACACAAAACTGGGGTATATTTATCTAAATATTCATGGAAAACAATAATTCGATCAAACTAATTACTTATAGTGTTTTTAAAAATCATTCACTTGGATAATAATTGTGTCAGAATTGTACAACCAATTAAGGTAATTAATCGATCACAAAAAATAATGAAAATTGAGTTTCAATGAGAAAATATATTAATTAATTTTAAAAAACTATTAGAAATAAAAAAAATATGTATATATTTTTGAAGAAATATTATATATATTGAAACAAAGTGATTGGCATTTATTTGATATTATTTACATAAAATAATGTTAAGGTCACTATAAAAGTAAAGTGGAAAGAAATTAAAATATTATTAAAACATGTGTGGTTATGGTAAAATAAATTTTATATAACAGAATATATACAATTGGTAGGAAGATTTTGAGGATTTATCTTGTAGTTTTGGTCTTATTTTACATGTTTTACCATGATTGAGCAGACAAATATTTAGTACAGTTACTATTCATAATGACAAAAAATAAAAGGCTATTATATACAAAGTTGAACCTCCTAATTTAAAATATGGAGTCTATTTCTCAATATAAAATTTATAGAATGGGACAAAATAAAATTTAATAAAAATGTGTAAAATGAAATGAAAAAAATGATTTCTAAAATTTTGTGCTTCTAGGGTCGCTCTCATTGCAAAAATAATGACCCAACCAACCTTAGTCACTATCAGTCGATCTGTATTTTTAATGTTTCTTATAAGATTATGGAATCTCACATTTTAGAGATCTTAAGTGGGGGTTATTACTGGGTTGGTGTTGAGGGGGAAAAATTTATTTTTCAAAGGCTGAATCATCCATGGGGTAATGGGGGAGCTAGTGTACCGGTAATGATATCAATAAGAGATCAGTGAGCTCGAATTTGATCTTTCAAGTAGATATGAACAAGGATTATGAAAAATTCGAATGGAGATTCATCATCTGTGTGATGAAAAAATATGGATTTTAGGAATAGTTTTTTGATCTTTTATTTAGATGATTCTCCTCCCCTTGGATTTCATTATCTATTATTGGGAAATACTTTTGTTTCTTTAAGTCAGTTTGAGGGGTTCATCATGGATGACCTCTATCTCCAAGCCTATTCATTTTCACACAATATTACTTATCTCACAATCTACACAAGGGCATGTAATCCAGCAGGCTGGCTCCATATTGTAGTAGGGGTGGTATAGAAGGTATTTCCAATTTAATGTTTACTGATAACATATTAACCTTCACTAATGGAAATCAAATTTCCCTACGTAATCTCAAGGAGATAATGTCTATCTATGGGTGCCTAAGTGGCCATAGTATAAATACAAGGAAAATATATGTTTTTATCACAAAAAATTGTTCCTGATGGCACTCTAGGGGCATTTAAGATATCATAGGCTTTCAACGAAAGAAGATAACTTTTTTAATTATGGTATCCCCATTTCTTATGACTGAATAAAAAATGAAACACTATGAAATCATTACCAATATTCTATTGGGGAGGATTCTCAATTGGAAAAAAATTTCTATCATTTGGAGGGAGGGTGGCCTTAGTCAACATCATTATGAACTTAATTTTGATGAACATTTTTTCATTAATCAAGGACCCTAAAGGGGATCATTTAGAAGATTTAGATAATTCAAACCTCATTTGTCTAGGAATCCAACCATTTGGAGTTCTTCCACTGGGCTTCATGACCCCAAATTTCTAGGATAGTAGATGAAGGGGATGTGGGAATTCATGACCTCGATGAATCCATGCAGGTCATGCAAGGCCAGCAAGAATGGAATATTATTTTTGGAGACTTTTTGTGGCCTATATTTTTCAAGGCATATTATGGTGATAGTTGGGAGGTAGTGGAAACTAACAGTGCTCAGTTTTCAGGCTTGGCGTGATGTATGTTGTACCATATTGAGGTGCATAGACAATCAGTTCGGTGGATCTTTAGAAAGGGGGATGTTAGCTTCTAGAAGACTAACTAGGTGGGTGAACTAATGGAATTTACATGTGTCAATAGTTTGGAAATTTTCTTTTAGGATGTGTGTGCCTTCCCTAGGTTCATTCAGTCAAACCACAATACTATGTAGGTGAAAGTGTTTGAAATAATTATCATGAATAAAGATCCAGATAGAAGTTGCTTCATGGGAACAACTTCAGGTATAATTTACTCTTGGGGTTACAGGAAGTTGTTACATGTAGAAAACCCTACTGATATGTGGTTATCTAAAGTTTGGTGCAATAATATTTTGACCAAAATGAACTTCCTCACTTGGTGTATCAAGAATAGGGCACTTCCAACGGATGATAATAATCGAAGAAAGGGAATTATTTTAGTGTATTGATGATTCTGTTGGGATCACCTGCAAGAAGAATCCACTATCCTTATATATTTTTAGATCAGGTTGGCTTCTTATATCTAGTCATTTTTTACGCCCACCACAACATCGACAACAGACAATCCATTCATAGTTTTTTGGGAACTTTGTTTCAGGTGGTCAACACAAGGTTCATAAAATTTAAATTCTATTATTTCATTTTTCATCAATTTTTTGGACCATTTGAGAGGCATGAAACACCACCTAGATATGATCCAGACTTTCTTTACTATTTCCCCAGATGTGGATTTAGGCTGTTATTATTGTGCTCAGATATCTGTTAAAAGGGAGACAACATTCATCTATGACATGAAATTTCTTTAACGTATCAAACGCACCTCGTGGGAGGTAGGGTCACTAGATTAGGTGGATTCCACCCCTTGGTGGTTTGAAACTAAAAGTGGATGAATATTTTATTGGAAGGATTATGAGAGGTGGAGGGGTGATTTAGGACTCACATGGCTTGGTTCTAATGAGTTTTAATGCCTTTTATAGACCTTGTGATTCCTTGGGTGTGGAGGTGCATGCTCTTCTTTCAAGTTTTTTGATTTGTAAGAAGCATGGTATCTAGGTGGTAGAGGTCGAGTCTGATTCTGAAATTATGGTGAGGTCTATTTAGGGGTTCCATTCGGTGTTGTGGGCTTTGACCTATCTTATTCGTCGTTTCATTGTGGAGACTAATCGTGTACAAATTGATTGGAATATTTGGAGGGAGGCAAACATTTCATTAGACGCACTTTCTCGCATGTCTAGTCCAGAGGAAGAGGTACTTATTTATAATAGCTTGGGTTCACTAACTATACGGTATTTGTTGTACTTTAAGGGGATTTCCTAGGTTTTCATCATTTTTACCCCTTAAGGGATCACTGTGTACTTAATTTCCACCATCTTTTATAAAAATTTAATCTTCAATCAAAATTTCCTAATTTTTTGAAAATAATTTCTAATTTTATAAAAATAGTTATCTCTCACTATTCACTTAAAAATAAATCATTTCAGAAAAAAAATCATTCTAAGTAAATTTTCTTTTTCTTAAAATCATTTTTTTCAATTTCTAAATAATACAATATATGTTTGAGTGGCAACCTCATAATTACTGGATACAAAATTTCAAACACCACAAACATTAATAGAATACCGGCTTCAAAATCAACCCTGATACATCAAAATTAAAATTCAAAAAATAGGACACATCATTACCAAAAATTTTAGGCAACCTTATACTTCACACACCAATGTTATATAAAAAATCAGATTCCTCCATACCTTAGCACTGGTGAAGGCCTAATAGAAGCTCATTGGAATCACTATTTAGAGATACAAGAACACCTAGAATGACTTAAAACTATCATCGTCATAGCCTCTATATAACCACCAGATCCTATTACCAGATAAACTATACCACATAAGACCCAAATAACCTCTTCAACCTCATAGTCATAATCCCATCATCGTTGTCTTCATTATCCAAAACCATTTACCAGTATGAACATCAAAATCATTATTCATTAGAACCAAAAGATAGAAATTTATCATCAAAACCACCATCTTCTAACACACCGAACATACAAACGTATTGCTAGACTCCTAAAAAAATATTGTACACCCGAACAACACTTCCAAAATCCTCATATAACCACCACAATCGACTGGCCTAGGGAGGAGAGATGGGACTCAAGTGCAGGGTAGTGTTTAAGTATCTTAATAATCCATATAAAGTTGATCCCTTAGCATGAAACAACCTATAAAAACTAAAACAATTTAAAAAACCATTCCATAACAAAATCCATCTTAAAAAATAATTACATACAATGAAACAAAAAAAAAGGAAAAAATTCATTCACATGAAGAAAATCCAAATCAGTATAAAATTATGAATCAAACTGAGTATAAGAGGAATCCAACATTGTCAAAGAACAAGACTGATATTGTTACGACATTCCCTCCAGCACCATCCCAAGATGACCTGAAACCCTCGTCGAGCCTAACCAAAATGGGGTCACTCATGATGGGTTGTCCATCAAGGGTATAGGATAAGAAGAACACCATAGATCACCATTGACACCAACCCCATCTATTTTAATAACCATCATATAGACCCAAATGAATGTTTGATACATAGGGGTTAGGTGGAAATAGTGGCAGTGAGAGGCATATGGTATCTACAGCAGCCTCACCTCTATTCATGGTGGGGTAAGAGAAGACAAGAATGGGAAGATAAAGAAAAAAATGTGAGTAGTTACATCACTGTTGAATGGGGATACACTATAAGGAAGGGGAATATGAAGAATCATTAGGAGCGGTTGGAGAACTGGGAGAGTAGGGGGATAACTCTCATTCAAAGCTAATTTTGAAATTATGATTTCAAAAATGGATGCTTAGTCTTTAAAAAAATCATATATTTGAACACAATCCATATTTTTGTATTTTCTAATAACACTTTTAAAGGGTAAGTGTAGACCCTCACAAAACCACCAGAGTCAACCCATCATACGAATTAAAGCATACAACCTTCAAATTTCAGTAGCCAACCCCGATCTGTACCGCCATTGCTACCTTCCAAAAAAGACAACATTCAAAATTAAAAAACCTCCATCATTTATGTACTTGCCATGAGATGACAACCATCAAAGAAGTCTTCCATCCATCCTGACTTAATCCAAGAGCCACATAGAATTGAAAAAATGTTGATTCAGTCACCTGCTTTGATTCGTCAAGAAATCTCTACCATCATCGCTTCTCAGAACCAATATATTTAGAAATTAATATTTTAATTGAAAGCATATAATACCTGAAAGTGAATTTTGTAAGGATATAACTATTTCCTTTTTCATTGAATAATTACTTAATATTATTATTGTGAATATATATATATATAAAATCTATTTCATGAATATTAATAAGCCATGAAATAGATTTATTATTACATTGTTTGTCACAATCATCCCACTTTTTTTAATTTCATCCCTAAAATTTTATTCACTACTTACAAAAGTGGGGATATTTTTCCTTCATAACATTTTTTGATTCCCATATGGTTTTCCAAAAAACCTTAAGACAAGAAATCAACATATTCTATAACACCTTCTCCATGTGATCAATAATATGAACTAGATGTTCTTCATAAGAAATACTCCCCTCAAATTATACTACCTCTTTTCTCAAAACAATATATGCATCAACTATAATTTTCTAAATAATGAAACATGAAACACTTCTTGTACTTGTGATAATATTATAGGCAATGCAACTGAGTAAGAAATGAAATAAACTTTAACTTGAATTTTATGTTCTCTAATGAACTCCAAACTTAACTTTTATTTTTAAAAAATAATCATAACACTCTTTGATTGAGATAAAATAAGAAAAAAATTTCACTATCCAACATAAATGAAAGATATTTTCTTACGGTTATCAACCTGACACTTTTGTATACTCTAAGATTCCCTTATAGTTCATTGAATCATTTTAACCATTCCAACTGTCTCTTATACCACCTATGGCTACAAAACATTTCTTTCAATTAACTCATCACAAAGATCAAGCGTTTGACATAATTTTATTTACAACGCCTCAAAAGTCCCCACTTGTATACTAGAATAAAAAATGTTATTATATAAAAATGAAAATAATGAAATATATTGATATGAAATTCCATGGTAATCCCTTAAACAATATCAATGAATATCTTTTAAAATTTGAATCATTCACATTAACATTCCATCTTATTGATGTTGAAAAGTTGTACTAAAATTTAAACCAACACTCAATAAATTAAAAAGGCATTTCCAAAAATTATATGAAAAAACAAGATCATAGTTAGACACAATAGAAATAATAATTCCATGTAACCTAATTATATTCTTGAGATACAACCTATAAAGGTGACTTAAAGACGCATTGTCTCGAATTGGAAGGAAATGTTAATATTTAGAAAATCGATCAATAATGAACCAAATTAAATTATTACCTTGATATGTATTTGAATGTACCATCACAAAATCCATATATATATATATTCCCATTTTCAATCTCACATGGAAAATATAACACCCCAATATTTTATGGTATGTATCTTCTGGAATAAATTCAATATATTCGATAGTTTACAAGAAACGCCGATCTTAAATGTGTAGTGATATACTATTAAAAATTAACATGACAGTTAGAATAGTAAAGTGATCATTAGGAATATTAATCTGACCCTTAGAATAACAACCCCACCAATGAAATTATAAATAAAATTTAGGTATCTCATAAATAAAAATATGATATATTTATATCATGGGATAAGTAAATAAATATTCTAAAAAATGATAAATTAATTGTATGAATTTTTGTGAAACATAAATTTTAATTAAAAATATTATAATTAATATAATGTTGTAAAATAAATTTTTTTTAATAAAATATATTAATAAAATAATATTTTATTTCATTATAATTTTAAGATAATTTTATAAGACAATAATTAATTTTTTAAAGTGTTTTAAAATCGGTTATAATATTAAATTAGGTATTTTTTGAATAAATTATTATTTTATTTAAAAATTAAATTTTCATTATTTTTATTCTTTTATAAAATGGATTCCATTATTTAAATATACACATTAAAAATGGTTAGGGATAATTTTTTGGATTTTTCTAAAATAGTTTATTTTTGGGGAATAGTGAAATAACATAATTTATGATATTTAACATTATAAGTAAATAAATGAATTATTGTGTAATCCATGATGTATGTATGAAACAATAACACATTATTTTGAACTCCAAGTATCTATTTACTTTATTATTCCTGGAAATCAACACTATTCATAGTATTGCCCCAAAATAATTAACAAATGAATAAAATAATCAAAAAACACACCTCTCCTCCCCAATAAATATTACCCCTTTTAATAACACCTCATACGGCTTGAATATTGTCAAATTTATACAATTTTACATTCCTAGTCCTATTACCTATGTCCAAGACCTAATGTCCCTACCAAAATACCATTCCTAGGTGTCTTAAGGAGGTTCCCAGGAAGATGATGTTCAAGAGGTCAAATCCTCTTTCTTTCTCTTTTAATTTATTTTTCTTTATTTTTTCTCTCTTAACCTACACTATGAAAAGTTTCATTTTATCTAAAATATCATACATATAGTTGAATTCAATTTTACTAATGCATTATCCTTTATCAAATCTGTTCCCCTCCCATTTCATTTAAAAAAAATCAAAACATCATTTGTGATGTGTCGATTCACCGCCTTTGTTGATGATGAGTTTTCGTTTTACATTATCTCCTTCAAGGATGTTCATAAAAAAATATTATTGTTATAAAATATTTTAATATATATATCATAATTTATATAATATTCTATAACCAATTAATAAAACCTAATGTTAAATAAAATTACATAAGTTCATAATGGTTGTCAAACCGCCAAAATAAATTGAGACATTTTCATCAAACTATTATCAAAATAATAATCCTCATACCATATTACAAAATTATATATGAGATAGTAAACCCACTTTTATTTTCATTAATAATAAATAATTTTAATTTTTAATAAGTTGTTTTCTATTTATAAGAACTCACATATTTATACTCATGATAACCAACAATAAAACCATGAAATGAACGCTCCTGAAACAATGAAATTAAACATTATAACTCATATTATTGACCATAAATTAACTTAAAAATCATAATAAATAAAATATATGATGAATTGGTTCTTAATAAAGTAATTAATTAATCTAATTTGATTATCTAAGATATTAAGTACATGTGAAGAACACTTTGAGACATAAAGTAATTGTTTCTCATATCACATTTAGTTCTATGAGATATATTCCTCATTAAAACCTTATTTATAATATGTGGTGTACATATATACCTTTAGTATATCATATAACTAAGGTCTTTATCTTCACATAATTCAATGTTTCATTTTATGATAATTAATTTTATGGGTCAGACAGTTCGATTGATTATAAAGTAGTACCACAATTCTTAACCCAATTTCCATTATTTAGGTTAAAATTATACTACATCAATTTCTTCCTGACATGATTATGTGTGAAATAAATTTTGATTATCTTATGTTTTATTTCAACTTTATTACGAGGATTTATAGTTGATTTACATAATCCATTGATTTTTTTAACACTCACACATTCATAAAAAAATACCCATTTATATATTTCTTTTTTAAAATTTAAAAGGAGTATTTTTTAAACTTATACATCATGATTTTATTATCCCTCATTCATGTTTATTTTATGTATTTAGGAAAAATTTACAATTTTACAAGGTTATTTTTAGATAAAAAAATTTCTTATATAATTCCATGACTTAAAAATTATTTCAAAGATAAGTGTTATTTATCTCAAAAAATCGTTGATTTTTAGAGTATTTTAATCTATTTCAACACCATCTGTTGGATCATATGATTAGTAGAGGTTTATATCTTATGATACTATCTTCCATATTTTATTTAATTTTTGATCAATAAGTTTACTATGACTATGTTATCTTGATGCTTTTTATCTTATTACACTAGATTTTTTATGATCATGTTTATTGTTTGGGGGATGTTATTAACATTTCATATGATAGTTTCACTATTAATTTATATTATGATTATGTTTCAAATCTTTAAAATTAAGAATTACTTAGACTTAGTAAGTTAAATGCAAGCCCCGCTATATCCCCTTGATGCGTCATTAGGTCTAATAATACAATATAGTTTGGGTATTGGTTGATGTCCTACCCGATTATATATGGTGTCTTAGTTTAAGCCATGATGATATGTTTATGATGTTATGAATTATGGATTCCCTCATTATGAGATTATTAATTTTTAATCAGTGTGATTATTCACCTAGTATATTATCCATGGATAAGTTTCATTATCATGTGATTACTTATATGGAATTATTTGGTTAGAATTTATTATTGTCATATTATGCTCAAGATTATGTTTTAATGTAACATGTTTTTAGTTATTCCATATTCCTTATTGGTTATGTTTATTTATGATAGCTATTGTTGTATTATTACCCATAATAGTCATCTAAGAAGACCCCTTTTTATGTTTTATTTTCCCACTGATTCCATCATGAATATTATGAATGACATTTTGGGATAATCTAGAAGAATAAGGGAGTTTCCTGTATAGTTACTATGCTATATTTCATTTCACATTGTAATGAAATACTTATGTTTTTATTAATATTTACAAAGATACTATACTATTCATTCCTTTGGGATATGATCACTTGTACTTGGTATAAATGTAATAAAGGAAGTCTTCAGGTTTGGGATACTAGGGTTGGGAAATTTTTAGTTAGTTTCAGATAACGTTTAATAAATACATTGGAGACTAGAATTTAGAAAACATTGAATAGAGAAATATAACTATATAACTGACACTGAGAATACTCTTCAAGTAACCAAGTTTATGATTTTGAGACTAGTTATAAATAATTTTTTATGTTTTTCACTAGTTTAAAATTTAATAATCTAATCTAGTGTATTCCATTTTTTATAAATGGAACCTAGTGTATGGAATGGAAATCATATCAAAGCACGAATTCTATATAGGGTTTTACATGATATGCAAGATAATGATGTTGGTTTTATAGTTGTAACTAGAGATGAAAAAAATATAACTATATGGGAAAACTAAATCATGTTAATAGTAATAAACTTACACACATGGGGTAGCCTAATCCACAATGTGGAGTTATAATGTTAGACCACATTATGTGACAACAAACTCCATCATTCAATGAGACTAAAACCCCATTTTAGTTGAAAAAATGGATAAGTTCCTCAGATAATAAATATATCACTTTGGGAAGTAATGAAATGCGTAAGTTTATCATAGAAGTTTATAATCTCATAGGCGATTCAGATAAATAGTGTTTATTAATTTAATACAAAAAGAGGAGAAAAAATTATCATATTGAATTGAAGGATTTTATGTAAATTTTTTCGAGAAAATATTTTCCCCAAAAAAATTTAGAAGATGTGTAGATAAAATACTTGTCTCTAAGACATAAATAGGATGGAAACATTTTTATGGAGGAAGCCAAATTTATAGGGTTATCAAGGCATGTAATGGAATAGATACTTAATCCAAAGTGAGATATTGAATTTTTCAATGATGGTATTAATCCAATTCTATAAAGGAAATTTTTTTCCCAAAAATTCTCATCATATGAGGATATAGTATCATGGTTTTTCATGGTGGAGAAATAGTTTTCCCAGATATATGGAATCTAAGGGAAGAAAGATAATAATAAGGCTACTGAGTACATTTAAAAAATGAAACAAGGAAAGAGGGAATAAAAGAATTTCCAACTATAAATAAATGTGAAAACAAACATTAGGGAGCTTGCATATTAGTAATGGAAGTTTTTTATAAGTGTTGAGAAAATTCCATGATTCCCATTATTTCAAGGGAACAAAAGAATTTAGCAATGTGAAATGCTTCATTTATAAGGATATGAGACATTAAACATTTGATTGTTCTATACATCAAGGAAACATTACCTAAAAACTCCAAGGGAATGAGGAATTTCCTATGTAGTCACAATATCTATGGTTGAAGTTCCAAATGATGTGGTGGAAGATACTTTAATTATCTACTCAAATTTAGCTATAGATCTATTTGATTCTATATTAATGCATCCTTTTATATCTTCCCGATTTTCTTTAAAAATTAGATGTTTTTAATTAACCTTATCAAGGGAGTTCTAAATAAAATATTTTAGTGGAATTATTATTTCAATAAATATGTGTTATAAATATTCTATAATTACACATAGACATGATCTGATTGTTTATTTTATTTATCATACCTACAGTTGATTTTTTTTATAATTATTAATATGTAATTTCTTCCAAAATATAATGCAATGATTTATTAAAAAGAGAAATAAATTAGGATTAATTATAAAGATATGAATGTTTTTATCTTTATAGGGGAGAATTCATCATGTGGTTCATATCTAGATCCACCTCGAGTATCTCTTCAAAATGAGATTCTTGGAGAATAAGATCATATAAAACCTGTTAAGGAAAAAGGTGATCTTCAAAATGAGGTTGTACATATTGTACAAGAATACATTGATGTATCCGTAGAGGAATTTAATGGACACGCTCTAGAGAGGAAATCTTAGTTTTGTATTCATTTAATCCCTATTACACGACTTATATCAAATAATACCCATAAAATGACCATGATGGAGTCAAAAGAGTTAAAGAAACAAATTGAGGAATTGAGTAGTAAGGGATTTATATGCCCTAGTGTTTTACCTTGGGGATCTATTTTTCTTTTCATTAAGAATAAATATGGGTATATGAGATTATACATTGACTATATGGGGGTCAATGCTATTACGATAATGAAAAAGTATCATATGCCTCGTATTAATGACTTATTTTACTAACTTTGTGGAGATCATTATTTTTTCAATGATTGAACATTAATATGGATTTCATCAATATTGTGCAAGTATGTAAGATAATCCAAATAAAACATTTTGATCAAGGTATGTATATTATTATTTTATAGTAATGCCATTTGGACTGACTAACACACCCTATATTCTTATAGATGTATTGAACATAGTATTCAAAAAATATCATGATAATATTTTTTTGGTATTTATTGATTACATATTGGTGTAATAAAAATGATATCATGACTATGAGAACCGCATATGGATTTTTTTGTAGTCTCTTTAAAGAAAATAGTTATATGGAAAGATTATCAAGGGTGAATTCTAGCTTCAAATAGTTTCTTTTCTTAGCCATATTGTCTCTACGGATGAAATATCAGTTGATCCTATGATGGAAAAGGAAGCACAAGAATGACTTGCACCAAAGAACATAACTAAGGTATGCGGTTACATTTTATAAGAAATTTATTATTGGTGCTTCATTAAGAATTTTTCCTAATTATATAACATTTTAACCAAGTATACTCTTTTAGGGGTTAAGTTAATTTGAAAAAAATAATGTGGATAATTCATTAAGTAAATGAAAATGATATTAGTGAATACTCTGATCTTGAATCTACCATCGGGAAATGGTGGATTTGTGATTTATAATGATGTATCAAAGAAAAGATTTAGTTGTGTCGTTATAAAGAATGACAGAGTTATTGGTTATTCATAAAGTCAATTAAAAATTTACAAATACAACTATGAACTTCATGATCTCGAGTTATAATATATAATATTTGATATAAATATATGGAAAAATTATCTATATATTGAAATATGTGATATATATACAGATCATAAGAGTGTGAAATGTTTATTCTCATAGAAAAAAATCAACATGAAGAAAATATGATGGACATAGCTAATCAAGGATTATGATTCCTTAATATACTACCACCAAGTGAATGAAAATAAAGTATAATATATGTTTAGTAAGAAGGATCATGGAGTTATGAACAAAATTTGGATTGATAGGGATCATGTGTACATAGATCTAGTAAGGATGGATATGTGAATTATAAAAGAACATGAAACATCACTATGTTTTCAAATGGTTTTCAAACCATATTTTTTGTAATGGAGAAAAAGTTATTGGTTTGATAATAAAAATTTTTAAAACAATATTATATCTATGAATGATAGATATTTGGTAGACATCATATATGAAGGTGGAATTTTTAAATTTGGGAACTGACTTTCTGTTCCCTCTCTACCCAAGAAAAAAATATAATTATTGGTTGATGGTCATAACTAAAATTTCACTATACACCCTGGTATTAATAAGATATATAATGTTTTATGGAATATTTATTGTGGGATAATATAATGTGTAAAATTTCTAATTATGTATAAAGATGGTTAGTTTTTCAATAGGTGAATGCTGAAAGGCTACATCTTAGAGGAGTCAAGGAAACTATACCTATTCCTCCATGGAAATAAGATTACATTTCTATATATTTTTAATTAATTAAAAAATAATCCAAGAAATAATTATTCAATTGGGTAATTGTTGATCAACTTACCAAATATGTAAATTTCCTCTTTATATGGGAGCACTTGTCGCAGGAGTTCCTTGCATGACCCTATATTAATAAAGTTTAAGTCATTATAATGTGCCTATATCAACCATGTCTAATAAGGATCCTAATTTTAATTAAAAATTTGGAATATTTTTAAATGGTATTTGGATTACGATATTAATTAATCATATCTTATAACCCTAAAACATATTGGAATTCATTAAGGATGATCTAGACTATAGAAGACATGTTGATATTATTCTCACTAGTCTTTCAAATTATGTGGGATCATTATTTACCTTTATCATCATTTTCCTATAATAATATTTTTTATTCATTTATTAAAATGTTTCCAAATTAATAATTTTATGAAAATAGATATCATGCTGCAACTTTGTGGGATAAAGTTTGTGAGAGGAAACTTATAAGACCATAACATATTGAATTGGTAAAGACAAAGGTAAAGGCTATTAATTATCATATTAAAGGAGTTAAAGTAGGTAAACTATATATATAGGAAACTGGGGAAAGGATTTGGAGTTTTTTGTTTGAGATCACATCTTTATAAAAGTATCTCCATAGAAGGGTATCATAGGGTTTGGTAAGAAAGGGAAACTGAGTCCTAGGTAAATAACACCATTTAGTTATTATGTAATGAATTGGAGTTGCAAATTATAATTTTGTGATTCCACCTATACCTTCTAATATAGATGATGTTCTGCACATTAATTTGTTAAGGAATTACATGCCAAATACAATGCATGTACTCACCTATGAAGAAATAGAACTAGAACATGGTTCTTCTAACTGAAAATAGCCTATCAAGATTCTTAACACTAGAGACCGAGTAATGAAAAATTGGATGACTTAAATAGTGAAGAATCATTAGGGAAACTATAAAATTGAAGAAGCAAAGTGGGAAACTGAGGATGATATAGAGAATAACCACTGATATCTTTGTAGAAGGTTATACTCATGAAAATTTTGAGGATGGAGTTTTTCGAAAGGGGGATGAATATAACACCCCAATATTTTACAATATGTATCTTCATAAATAAATTCAATTTATTTTATTGCTTACATGAAAAACCTATCTTAAACAAACCGTGATATACTATTAAATATCAAATTGACTATTGGAATAGTAAAGTGACCATTTGGAAAATTATTCTTTCCATTAGAATAATAAAATCATATATGAAAGTATTATTAAAATTTATATATATCATTGATGAAAATATGATATATTTATATCATGGAATAAGTAAAAAAATGTTTTAAAAATTTTAAATTAAGTGTTGTAATATTTGTAAAATGAAAATGTTTATTTATATATTTATAATTAATATGATGATTTAAAAGAAATTTTATTTTCATAAATTAATATTTTGTTTCATTATAATTAAAAGAAAATTTAGTAAAAGAATAATTTTTTTTCCAACTGTTCTAAAAATTGTTATAATATTAAAATCGGTAATTATTTAATAAATGATGATCGTATTTTAAAATTGAATTTTAAATATTTTTATAATTATTTTCATAAAATAACGTCTATTTTTTCTATTCTAAACATTGAAAAATGGTTATGGTTAATTTTTAAGGTTTCTCTAAAATAGTTGAATTTTTGTGAATAGTAAAATATGATTATTAATAGTATTTGACATTATTAGTAAATAAATGAATTATTGAGTCATGTATGATGTATTTTTGAGGTAAGAACAAATTATTTTGAAACAAAATGTTCATGTTACTATATTTATTCATGGGAATCAACATTATTGATAATCTTGAGCAAAAATAATAAACAAATGAGGAGAATAATAAAAAAACACCCATCTCTTCTACTGAAAATACCACACCATATCCTCAAACTTATAAGTCTTTTATATTTTATAAATTATTCCCATTCCATTAATAATATAATTCCACACACCCAATAACATTTGGTCTTTCCAAATTAAAAAATCCAAGTGTCATAAGGAGGTTCCCAAAGATATGATATTCGAGAGGTAAAATACTCATTAAATCTCTTTTAATTTATTTTTTTTATTGTCCTCAAATTAATATCCATTTAAAAGTGAATTTTTTTCTCTTGTTTCATAAATATGATGAAATTTTATTTTTATAATGGATTATCCATCATCAAATCCATTCTCCTCTTCTTCTTTTCACTAAAAATGAAAACATCATTTGTGGTCTGTTGATTCACTACCTTCGTGGATGATGAGTTTTCATTTTATATTACCAACTCTATGGATGGTCATAAAATCATTATTAGGAATATATAAGATTTTAATATACATATTATAAGTTATATCATTTTCTAAAACCAATATATAAACCAAATATTAAATAAAATTACACAGTTTTGTGATGGTCACAAAAAACACCCAAATAAATTAAGACATTTTCATCAAAATTTTATTTAATGAATCATACCAATAATATATAAAAAACAATATATTATATCATATAAACTTATGTATATTAATTAATACTAAATAATGTCACTTTTGGAGATGTTATTTCTATTTCAAAAGAACTTGAAAATTTATACTCAAGGTAACTGACCCTAAATCCATGAAATGACTCTCACCCAAAACAACAAAATTAAACATTATAACTCACCGAAATGGAATTAAATAAAAATTATAAAATTATAATAAATAAAATATATGTTTATTAGGTTATTAATAATTTAATAAATAAATATAATTTTATTATAAAGTATATTAAGTCTAGGTTCTGAATACTTTCAAATATAAGGTAAGTGTTTCTCGTCTCACTTTTACTTGTGTGAGATATAATACCCATTCAACCATTATTTCTCATATGTAGTGTAAATAATTCAGATTAATATATCATATCATGAATCTATTTTACTTCATGACATTTAATTTTTCATTTTATGATCATTATTTTTATGGGGTATATGGTTCGACTAATTACAAAGTTATAAGAGAATTATTCACCCACTTTCTATTCATTCGGTTAAACTTCTACTCCATTGAATATGTATTGCTATAATTTTGTGTTAAATTAATTTTTATCATCTTATGTTTTATTTTAACTTATTTTATATTTATTTAAAGTGGATACACATAATGTATTCATTTTTTAATGATAACATTTTCTATTAAAAACACTCTTTTTAATGTTTTTGTTTCAAAACTCAAAAGGAATGTTTTTTAATTTATAAAACATGATTACGTTTTATTTATTTCATTACACCTTAATGTATTGAGTAATATTTTACATTTTTACAATTTTATATTCAAAGAAAATGTTTCCTTTAATAATTTCAAAGATTTTTAGATAAATTATTTTAAAGAAAAGGGGTATTTCCCTCTAGAGTCTTTCAATGATTTTATTAGATTATTTTTATATATGTCAACAAAATTTGTTGGATCTTATTATTAAATCATTTTTATATCTTATTATACCATATACTATGTTTTATTTAATTTTTTAGGATAATTTTGACTATGAAAATTCTATTTTGACACTATTCATGAAATTACCTTGGATGGTTTATAACAATGTTTACTATTTGCGGAAGGTTATTAATGATTCATATGATAGGTTCAATAATAATGTATATGTTGATTATGTTTCACCAATTTTATATGAGAAATTAATTTGACATATTATGTGATTGGTGGGGCCTACTATAGGCCCTCTATACATTGATAGGTCTCATAAGATAAACTATTTTTTTTATTGGCTGATGTGTTACCAGCTTATGTATAGTGTATTGGGTAAATCTTTGATGGTATGTTTATGATGTAATATGTTATGAATTATCTAATTGTGATGTTACTTATTGATAATCCATGTGATTATTTTTCTATTATAATATTCGTGGCTTTGTTATATTCTCATATAATTATTTATATAACATTATTTGATCAGAATTTATTCCCACCATATTATACTAATGATTATGTCTTAACACAATGTGTTTTTAATTATTACCCATTCTTTATTTTTTATGTTTATTTATGATACATTTTATTGTAAATTTACCCTTACTGGGAATATGAGATCACCCATTATGTTTTATTTTTCTATAGGATTCCATGATGTATATAATGATTGAAATGTAGGGATAATCTAGAATTACTGGGGTATTTCTAATGGAGTTAATTTGTTACATTTAATTTCATGATGTAATGGTATTATTATTATTGTATATATTTTTATAAATATACTAAACTATTTGGTCCTTTGAAATGTGATCTACAGTACATAGTACTAATGTAATAATGTAGGTAAATGGCTCTTAGAAATTGGGGTTGATGTCATTATAGTTAGTGTTTGAGGAAATTTAGTACAAACATTGGAATTTAGATTTAGGATAACATATATTAAGAAAATATAACCGTATAAATAACATTGACAGTATTCTCATGCTAACCAATAATATTATTTTGTGACAACTAATACATAAATTTTATTAAACTTTTCACTTGTTTTGAATGTTCATAATATATTCTAGTGTATTCTATTATTTAAGAATAAATACAAGTAGAATAAATAGAAGATATATCAATGAAAATATTCTATTTAGGGATTTATCTCCTAAAAAATATATTGATTTTGGAGTAGAAAATGCAACTGGAGATGAATAAGTTATAACTATACTAGGAAAACTAACTTAGGTTATGATCAATAATCATACACATATGGAGTATCCTAATCCATTACATAGTGTATCAATGTCAGACCACTTCATAAGGCAGAAACATCTTTCATTAAATGGGACTAAAAAACCCATTTGTAGTTTATAAATGGATATGTTCCTTAGAAAAGATAATTCTTGATTTTGGACATAATGAAAAGGAGAACGTTATCATGGTAGTTTCTCATCTCTCAGTAGATATAGATCAATGAATGTCATTAATTCAAAAAAAATATGAGGAAAAAATTTTAAATATGGAGTGAAATAATTTTAAGTATATTTTATTGGAGAATTACTTCCCTCATGAACATAGATCTTATATGGAGTGATAATTCTTGAGTTTGAAACATAAATAGGATAAAAATGTTGCAAAGTATTAATCCAAAATTATTAGGTTATCAAGGCATTCCACATACTAAATATATAATCCTAAGGGAATGATTGACCATTTCCTTGATTGTATTTGGACATTTATACATGGGGTACTAGTCTCCCAAACATTCTTATCATATGAGAATATAGTATCATGTGATATCAAGGAAGAGAATGATTTTTTCAATCCATATGGCTTCGAAGGAAAAAAAGATAATAAGTGGTCTACTGAGTACTCTAGAAAATAAAATAATGAATAAGGGAAGAAAAAAAATTCTAGATTGAAATAAATGTGGAATGAAATATCATAGAACATAACTATTTAGAATGAGAGTTTATCTCAAGTATAGGGACAATTTCCACAAGTCTTGTTATTAGAAGGGAAAGAGAGAAGTCAGAAATATGCAATGATTTGTCAATAAGGATTTGGGACACTATGTACATGATTGTTCTAGATGTTGATGAAACATTCGCCAAAAATGGACAGGGGAAAAAGGCCATGATTATGCATTCAGAAAATCTAATGTTGAAGTTTTTCATGATGTTGTGGAAAGTACTTTAACAATATACTAAAATTTTATAAAAATATCTATTTTATTCTGGACCATCCCACTATTTTATATCATCCCGAATTTCTATAAAAAATAAATATTTCCAATTCTCCTTAACAAGGGATATTTCAACCATATATCCTAGTGGAAGCCTTATTGTAACAATTATGTGTCAAGAATAACCTATTATAACACCTAAATGATCTTTAATTACTGATTTTATTATCATAATTATGGTTGACTTTGGTATATTCCTTTTTTATTGATTGGATTTCAAAATAAAATGAAAAACATTATTAAAAATATAAGGAAGTTATGATTCATGTTGAATATATGGAATTTATTATCTTTAAAGGGTAGACCTCATCATATGAATTATTTTTGGATTATACTCCATTATATCTTGTAAATGAGAATATTGGAGAAGAATATGAGACAAACCCTACTAATAAAAAATTTTATCTTCAAATTGTGTATGTACCTATTGTCCAAGAATATATTGATTTATTTATAGATCAATTACCCAGAAAACCCCCAAAGTGGGAAGTTGAGCTTTTTATTGATTTAATCCTTGATTCAAGACCTATATCAAAGACTCTTTATTGAATTTCAACCGTTGAGTTAATAGATTTAATGAAAAATCAATAGAAATTGAGTAGTAAGGGATCTATACGCTCTAGTGTTTAACCTTGGGGAGCTCATATTCTTTTCAATAAGTATAAATATCGATATATTAGTCTATGCATTGAATATAGGGAGATCAATGCTATTATGATAAGCAAAAATTATTCTCTACCTCGCATTTATGAATTAGTTTACCATCTTTATGAAAATCATTATTATTTGAAAGATCAATATTTGTGCTCAATATCATCAATTATGGGTAAATAAGGATGATATTACAGTGATTGAATTTTAAACAAGGTATGTACATAATAATTATATAATAATTCTATTTAGACTGACTAATACCCCATATTTTTATGGATATAATGAATAGAGTATTCAAGAATATATTGATACTTTTTTGTGGTATTTTTTTTTTGATATCTTGGTGTACTAAAAAAGATACGAGGAGCATGAAAACCAATTTCAGATTGATATGAAGACTCTAAGAAGAAAAAATATATATACTATGTTTATCAAGTGTTAATATTTGATTGAAATGATCTCTATTCTTGTATATAATATCACCGTGGATAAAATAACTATTTGTCCTGGGAAGGAAAAGTTCATCCAGTAATTTCCTATGCTAATGAACATAATTGAATCATTTAGTTTCATTGGTTTAGAAGGTGACTATCAGTGTTTTTTTCAAAAAAAAATCTCGATTAGCTAACCCATTGACCAATATTACTTGTAATTGTGTTAAGTTTATTTGAAAAAATAAACAGGATGAATCCTTTGAAGAATTTAATATGAGATTAGTGAATTCTCTGATATTGAATGCTCCATCGAGAAATGGTGGATTTGAAATTTATAATGATGCATCAATGAAAGGAAATGGTATTTTCTTTATGAAGAATGATAGATTTATTGCCTATGAAAACAAGGAAATTAAAAAGTCATGAAAAGAACAATCCAACTCATGATATTGAGTTAATAGTTTTAATCATTGTTATGATGATATGGAGACACTATATCTATTTTAAAATATGTGAGATATATATAGATCACAATAGTTTGAAATATATATTTACCTATAAAGTACTCAATATGAGGAAAAAGCGATGGCTCGAGCTACTTAAAGATTTTTATTGTTTAATAAACAACCTCATAGGCAAGGAAAATAATATTGTAGATGCATTAAGAATGAGGGATCATGGATTCCTGAATGAAATGAGGATTGATAGTGAACCTATGTACATGGATCTAGTAAAGACAGATATTGTATTTATCAAGGAAGGTGAAACATCACTAATTTTCAAATGTCTTCCAAACCATATTTATTAGAAATGATGAAAATTTATAAGTCTATTAATGATAATTTTTAGAAGAAAACTAATGTTTTCAATGATTGGAAATTGGTTGTCTCCATATATGAATATTTCATTTTAAAATTTAAAAAGAGGCTTTGTGTTCCCTATATATCCGATCTAAAAAGGGACTTGATGGATAATTTTCATAGCCTGAATTTCTCAATAAACTTTCTATGTGCAAATATTTATAGAGATATGAAGGAACATTTTTTGTATGAGAATAGAAAGTGAGAAATTGTTGATTATGTATCAAGATCTTTAGTTTATCTATACGGTATGGATGAAATAAAACATCCTAGAGGATTCATGATACCTATACCTATTCTTACATGAAAATTGGATGACTTTTCTACGGGTCTTTTCACTCTATTATAAAAGACATCAAAAATGAATGATGAAATATATGTAATTATGGATCAAATTACCTAATATATACATTTCCCCTCTATAAGGAATGATTTTATAATGGTGTTACTTTCTTAACTATATATTAATGATGTTTTAATATATAACGGTGCACCTATATCAGTTGTTTCTGATTGAGATCTCTATTTAATTTCTAATTCTGGACGAGTCTTCAAAAGGATTTGGATACCAAGCTTTATTTGAGCACTTATTATCACCCTCACACTAAAAGACAGTCACAAGGGATGATCCATATTTTATAATACATGTTTAGATCGTTCTCAGATGACTATCAAGGTGTGTGGGATCCGTATTTACCTTTGATAGTGATTTCATACAATAATAGTTTCTATTCAAGTATTTAATTGGTGTTATATGAAGCATTATATATAAAGATATTTCATACTCAAACTTTCAGGGATAAAGTTTGTGAGAGGAAGCATATATGCCCATAACTTATTGAAGTGACAATGACAAAGGTTTAGACTATTCCAGCACATATTAAAGTCTCCCAAAGTTGGAAAAAGAGTTTGGATGACAATCAGAGAAAGGATTTGGAGTTTCAAGGTGGTATCATGTATTTCAAAACTTATCTCCATGGAAGGATGTCATAATGTTTGGAAATAATGGGAAACTGATCCCCATGTACATAGAACTATTTGATATTTTGGAATGAATTGGAGTTGTGGCTTATCATTTGGAGATTCCACCTAGCCTTTCAATGAAACAAAATGGGTTCCATGTCTCTTTGTTATTGAAGTACAAACTCGGAATAATGGATGCACTCACTAGTGAAGAAATAGAAATAGAACATTATTTTTCATACTAAAAATAGCAAATCAAGATTATGGACACAAGAGAAAAAGTATTTAGAAATATAATGACATGAATGGTAATTTTTTTTGGAGAAACCATAAAATGGAATATGCAACGTAGGAACCCAAGGATTCTATAAAGATGAACCACCCTCATATGTTTAGAAATTTATACTCATTAAAACTTCAAGCATGAAATTTTTCTAAGGAGGAAAGAATATAACACCCCAATATTTTAAATAATGTATATTTTTAAATAAATTAAATTTATTCGATATCTTACATGCAACATAGCGCTTAAACGAACCATGAAATACTCTTAAATATTAACATGACAATTGGAATTGTAAAGTGATCAGTATGAATAGTAATGTGGCCATTAGAATAATAACCTCACCTATAATATAATAAATAAAATTTAGGTATCTCATAAATGAAAATATTGTATATTTATATTAAAGAATAAGTAAATAATTTTTTTAAAAGGTTAAATTATGTGTTGATATTTTTTTGAGGCGTAAATATTTATCAATAATTTTAAAATTAATATAACTATTTTCAAAAATTATTTTCTCAAAAATGATTCATAAATAATCATTTTTTTCATTATAATTATAGGTTAATTTTATAAGACCAAAAAAATTCAATGTGTCGTAAAATCAGTTATAATATTAAAATTATCATTTTTTGAATAAATGTTTATTTTATTTAAAAATTAAATTTCACATATTTAGAAAATCATTTCCAGAATATGGAGTTCATTTTTTTAATCTAAATATTGAAATTTTTAGGGTTAATTTTTGGTATTCTTCTAAAATAGTTATATTTTTTATGAATAGTAAAATATGATAATTTATGATATTTAACATTACAAGTAAATAAATAAATTATTGATTCTTGGATGATATATGGATGAGGTAAAAACCCAGTATTTTTAGCTCACATTGTCTAGTTACTTATTTTATTCAAGGTAATCAACACTATTGATATTCTTGAGATATAATAATATTAATATGAATAAAATAATTTAAAAAACACCCCTATCCTTCCCTTTTAATACCAACCTCACCACCCCTTCTCATCACAAATTAATCATTTAATATTGGATAAATTCTTCCTAATTACCTACCCAATCCTTTTCCCCACATCTAAGACCTACAGGTCTTACCAAGAGACCAAATCAATGTATCATAAGGAGGTTCCCAATGAGATGATATTCAGGAGATAAAATCTTCTTTCCTTCTCTATTAATTTCATACCTTTTCTTGTTGTCTCCTCACCTCAACTATACAGTGTTTCATGGTAACTCCAGCATCATTAATATATTATAATTTTATTGTGATAATGGATTATCCAACATCAATTCCCCTCTCATATTTTTGTTCAAAAACAAAACATCGTCTGGGAAGTGTCAACTCACCTCCTTCATGGATAATGGTTTTTTATTTTTAATTTCCACATTCAATGATATTCCTAGAATAATTTTTATGGTTAAAATATATTTTAATATACATATTGTATGTTATATCACTTTAAGGAACCAAATGATATATGAGATCATATAAAATTATTTATTTTCATTAATACTAAATAATTTCACTTATGGGTATTTTATCCCTATTTTACAAGGAGTCCCATATTTATACTCAAGGTAACCAACCATAAAACCATGAAACAAACACTCCTAGGAATGGGAATAAATTAACTCCTAGAAATGAACATAAATTAACTTAATATAATTACAATAAATAAAATATATATATAATAGGTTGTTAACTAATTAATTAATTAATATAATTTTATTTTTTGGGATATCAACTAAAAGTGTAGAATGCTTTTGGATATACAGTAAGGGTTTCTCATCTCACTTTTACTTTTATGATATATATTCCTCATTCAACCCTTTTTTTTCATGTGTTGTGTATATATATCCATTTAATATATAATATCACGAATCTATTTATATTCATGGAATTCAATGTTTCTCTTTTTGATCATTAACCATATGGGGCATATGTTTCGATTGATTAAAAATTTGTAAGGGAATTTTTAACCCAATTTCAATTATTTGGGCTAAAATTCCTCTCCATTGATTATTTCTTGCTTGGATTTTATATGAAATGAAATTGTATTATCTAGTGTTTTATTTCTACAATTTTTATGTGTATTTATATCTGATATACATAATATATTAATTTTTTAAGGCTTAAACTTTCTTTTAAAATTACACTTTTAAATGTTTCTTTTTCAAAATTTAAAAGGAATATTTTTTAACTCATAAAACATAATTATATTTTTTTTATTTCAAGATTAATTATTGTATTGAGGAGTAATTTATAAATTTACAATGTTATTTTCAAAAAAAAATTGTTTCTTTTATAATTTCCAAAAAAATTATTTATTTTATTTAAAAGAAAATTTTTATTTATCTCATGAATTTCTCAATGATTTTATTATATTATTTTCATTTTTTTCAACACCCATTATTGAATATAAAGATTAATTGATGTTTATATCTTATGGTACAATCTAAAATATTTTATTGAATATTTTATGATTATTTTGATTGTGGATGTGGTATTTTTATACCATTCATCTTTTTGAACTGGATGGCTTGTGATTACATTTATCGTTGGGGGAATGTCATTAAAATTTTATATTATTGATTCAATATGAAGGTATATGTTGATTATGTTTTCCCATTTCATATGATAAATATAATAGAATTAGTATGTGATGGTAGAGGCCCACTATAGCCCCTTGATACATCAGTAGGTCTCATGAGACGAACTAGTTTAGGTATTGGATGATGTCTTACCCAATTATTTATGGTGTCTTGGATGAAGCCTTCATGGAAGGTTTATGATTTCCCACATTATTCATTCCCTATTTATGTGATTAGTTATTAACAATACATGTGATTATTTGTCTAGTAAAATATCGATAGTCATGGTTGATTCTCATGTGATTTTTATTTGAAATTATATTATCTTTTATTCCCACCATATTATGATCAGAATTATGTTTCAATAGAATGTGTATTTAGTTATTCACCTTCCCTTGTTTTTTGTGTTCATTTATGATCGATTTTATTGTATCATTACTCTTACTGAGCATCTGAGCTCACCCCTTTAATGTTTTTTATTTTTCCTTGAGATGCCAAGATGTATATTATGATTGAAATAAAGGGATAATCCAGTAGAATAGTGTTATTCCAATGGAGTTTATATGTGTATATAATTTCACGTTGTAAAGTAATAATTGTGATTGTATCTTGTTTTCAAAAGATAATGAATTAGTCGGTATTTTGGGATGTGATCAATTGTCCTTAATATTAATGTAATATAATAAGGCACTGCCTCCAAGATACTGGGGTCAGGGTCTTTATAGGAAAACGACGTAGCATAAATTTTGATAATATTTATTCATCATTCCTAAAATCCATAAGTCCATTATTATTTTAATTATTTTTTGGATAATTCCATTTTTAATTTGGTTTAGGGGGAACTCAATATGACCTGTAATACCTGTAAATAGATTCTCTAAGTAAATAACCCAAAAGGATCTCATTTTGTGAAGCCTAAAAACTATCCCTTACTGCATAATTGATACATTTTATCTTTTATCAAGTTAAAAACATTTTCTTGGCTAAACATAAATCCTTAATTTGGGCCAAAAGACCATTAATCTCCCACTATTGAGAGCCTCTGCATTGTTTTTTATCTAACCCACTGATGAAAAACCCACAAACTCCTGATATTTGTGTGTTTCCTATATGTAAACCACATGATTGTGAGATCTCTGTACCTTATGCCGACCCCAAATCCATCATCGACACCTATCTCAACTTCCATTGGGACTTCAATCTCTCTATTTCATGATGCACTATAACAAGGTTAGTCCTTTATCATGTTATAGTTGTTGCAACCTTAGTTATAACCTCAAGGAACATCCCTCCACTCACTATCACTAGCTAGGATAACCCACGAAAGGTGTGACTCCACATGAAATAAACTACTTTCGACACTCCAATATTTTCTGGATTCCAGATTACTGGGTTTCTTTTCAGTAAGTGTACAACCCCAACTCCTCATTCAGCTTATAATTATTGAAGATAAAAAATTTCATGGTAAACTCTGAAATATATTTCTATATTCCACCCCACCAGTAATAATCCAAAATTTCTATATATGTACTAGTACTATATGGATGAATAGAAAAGGTAGAATTATGTGATTCACTCAACAATTCCATTTTTAATTTGGAGATATCTAGCAAACAAAACCTTTTCCAAAATTGAAAAACACCATCCTTGTTAATGTTAAAATTATATAACTTAACTATCCTTATAAATTATGTCTTTCCTTGAAAATAAAAACCATCCTTATGATATTATTAATTTTATCTAACAATGAAAAAAAACATAGAAACCTAAAAAAATAAGGGAAGTTCTTACATGAAAAGTGTATAGTCCATAATTCATTAAATAATTTACAAATGGATCATTTTCTAAACATAAAAAGGTTAATGATATAATATCTTTTTAAAATATATTATTTACTACTTCATTTTATTTTTTTTAGTGGTGATGAATTCTGAATCATTATCCTTTATTTTTTCAGATCATTTTCTCTAACTCATCTTCAAATCATACTGAATTAATATACACTTCAAACATTTATGATTTTTTTATATTCAATGTTATACACCATATAAACTATGTATCTATATTTTTGAAACAAAAACCACAATCGGTAAACCCAAAAAATGTGTTGGATAATTTATCTCATGAATTTTCATGTGATCTAATACATAATCAGTTATCTAATTATTCAATATAAAAACTATAAATACCCTAACCCTAGTAACCCAATGTAATTGGATAATTTATTATATTTGGACTAGATACAATAGATTTTATCAAAAATGACTAAATATTTTAGAAATATTAGTAAACTAGATACATTATTGAATTCTAAATTACTTTTGAAAACATAAAATACAACATAGTATTTTCTTAGAGAAAATAATTATTTTCTCTAGAATAATATTGAAAATCATTTATAGCACACTTAAAAGAATACTGGGGAAAAGAAACATAATAAATATGTGAGATCATATTATCAGTAATTTAATACGTAAAATAGATGTCATTATAGATTAAATAATGCATAATCCATTTGGAAAGGTAAATAAATTAAAATACATGAAATTTAATAAATATCAGGAGCCCCAAAATAATATGGTAGGAATAAAGGATGATCAAATAATTCCTTATAAATATTCACATGGTCATGAAACTTATCCAAGAATACTATAACTATTAAAAAAATAACATGGAAATCAATTATTGATTTGGTAATCATGTAATAAATAATACCAGACATCTAAAATATACTTTTAGGGCCTCAGGAAGAGAAATATATATAAATTGGTATTGAAATATCCAAATACCCCACCTATTTTGTCTCATGAGACCTATCTTTGCATCAAGGGGTGATATAATTATGTGCTCCACCCCTCACTAAATAATTCCAATGCATTCATCATATGAATAAAAAATACATCTTAATCAACATGTATAAAAATAAAAAATATTTTTTTAGAAAGAACTAGTATTTAGAATGTCTATACATTTATATTTAAACAAATCCTAAATTGCCCAGAATTGTATCATTGCAACATATATCTAGTGGAGACTATTAAAAATAAAAGTTTTTTTTGTTTATGAATATAAATATTATTAATATATCGTTAAATAAATTCTTGAGGAAACTACAATTTACAAATTAAAATTCACTTTTACAAAAAAACCCCAGAATATTAGGAAAAACATGTTCTTTGAAAATAATAATGGAAACGTTTAAAGAAACCTTCAATGAATTAGGTAGTTGTAATAGAAGTAAATTATATTCTATCATAGTACGTTAAAACAATGATTACTTTCACATTTTTGGTAAAATGTAAAAAATCACATCATTCAAAAAATTTCTTTTAAATATTATTATATAAAGTTAATAATTATATAAAAAAATTAATTTAAACAATATGTGTAAAAATAATTCTTCAAAAAAATTTGGTAAAACCTATAAACATGGATGAAAAAGACCTTCGACCGAATTAAAAAAAATTATGTTTTACAGTAAAAATTTATTTTGATCTCTAGAGTACATAAAAGATAAAAATGAAGGGAAATTTTTTAATTTTTATAACTAACTATAAGATAATACAAATATATTGGCTTAAAGATATAAATATCATATAATTATAAGATGGAGACTTAAACATAAACAATCCTGAAATATGATGTGATTATTGAATAAAACCTGAACACTTTGGAAAAATTTCAATTAGAACTCACAAGAAATAAATAACATAAAATAAACATTAAATTCCATGAATATAAAGGGAATCACGACTTGTTATATAAAATGGGTAGTATATAACCAACATAAAATAAACAAGCGGTAAATAAGGATTATTTCCCACTAAAAATATATATAAAAATCACTATCCATAGTTCTAAATTTATTCATATGTGTAACATCCCAAGTAATGATATAATAAATCATTTTCATGATGTAGATAGTTTTATTCATTATAAAAATATTTACTATTTTTTATAAGAAATGAAATAGTTTTAACTATACTATTTTATTATAATTTTTTTATTTAAAATTGTAATATATAAGTTATAGAATTTGAATTTCAAAAAATTAATTTAATTTTTGAAATAGCCATATCTAAATTATCTTATTATAGAATTTCCTAATTTTTTGTAACATCGTTATTTTTCTATGATTAGTGGCTGAAAATTAAATTTCTATTTTGAGAACACTTTTAAGGAAAAGTGGGAAACCACATACATTCAAAAAAAATAACATGCCTCATAATTGATCTCAATGTTATTGAAATATAATTTAAGACTATTAGATTATTCCTCCCTAATAAGTTTCCAAGAGATAGCATGAGCCTCTATATCTGGATCATTGATAATGAGGTATTCAATGCGGTCTTCTAACTTATTTCATGCTAGAGAATACTCTTCTTTACTTATCTTTCCTTAGTTAAAACCCATTATCAGTATAAGATCATGTTTTTCAATCCATGCAGTTTTCTCGCTATTGACATCCACTCGAAGTGGCCTACCAATCATCTTGTTTTCCCCTTCTTGGGTAACATTGATATAAATAAACTCTACCATGTATTCTTATGAATGAACAAACAGTCTCAACGGGTTCTAGCTAACTAAATTCTCTACACCATTTTTGTATTCACCGACATCAATAGAAAAATACATCTCTCCATAAAGGTTCCCCTGCATAGTACTAATAGAAACTGGCATGCATGCCATCTCCTTTGATTTCAATTTTTACCCGAACAAATATCCATTGGCTCTGAAAGGTATGAGTAATCTTTACGCCCTTTTTTTCTTCACAGCTTTCAAGATAAAATCTCCAGAGTCCCGAATATATTTCTTTCCCTTTATTATCCTTGCATTGTACATGCTTTTTCAATTCTTCCTGCCCGTATTTTCTCTGAAAATATCCAAGAAACCCTTATCATCGGACCCACCTGTTGATTGGGATTCAATTTCATTCTCTTGAATATCCTAGCCCCCAAAACGTACAAAAATATTATAGGGATGGATGTCCCTCTCCCTCTATCACTAGCCTACGACCCCACGACCCACCAATGTCAAAAACCCTACTTGGAACAACACAAATCCATTCCTGAACCCATAGCAGCCAAGAATTAACATTTTCGTGTACCTCCCAATCCACTTTAATACACTATATGGATAAAACCTGTTCCTTCTCATTTTTATTTATATTAACATCCTTCTAAGGTAGAACCTCTGGGACTAGGATAGACATTGAGTGAGGTAACAATGGCCTAGTGTTCACAGATTCACATTCCTGATCCTTTTCTGCCTTTCTAGGATCCAATGGATCTTGCTTCTATATTTAAATGTCAGTAGACACCATATTACTAACACTGGGATCCAAATCCATCTCCACATCCTTCTTATGCTTTATTTCCCCTTAGCTTGAACCACTCCTGCAACCAGAAATCAGATGCCTCAAATGACAACACACTGAGAAATAATCCACTCATGATTCAAATACAACAACCTGTTTTCACCTATACTCTTCACTAATAACAACCCAACCCCACTCTACTACTGGTTTGGATACATCCACCACTATAAAATCCATGGGTTAATTGGGTGGCTAACAGATTAAGTTCTACTTCCAGCACACATGAACCGTCTAACCATATTCTTCATCATTTTGAGGATAGAGGTATTTCTAAATGGTAGTGGTAATTCCAGAAAGCTAATCCAAAAATGAACCAATGGTGAGTCCTCTTTCATGTGAAAATCAAAATTCCAACAGAAAAGGAAGAACCTACAACTGAGGAATTTGGACGGAGCAGATGATAATGTGCGAATTATGTCATACTTCATTGAAAATCGAATCATCAGGTGACGCTTGTCAAGAAGTCCCATAGTCGCTTGTCCATGAAGCCCCATGGAATCAAAAACAAATCAATCAAAATCATCAGCTATAGGTAATAGTTATCAAAACTGAGCTACCACAATAAGGTTAAATAGGAAAAAAGCTCCCAAAAATTCCAAAATTGATAGTGGAAGATGAAGAACACCATCAAGCAAACATGGAACCTTCAGACTGAGCGAAATAGGAAAAAACATTGTTTGATCTTATGTATTGGAGAAGGGAGTGAAGTGTCGAGATAGAGTAAGAGGAGATTTCTCCCCCCATTCGACTGGAAGGAGGGAGGTCAAAGAAATTTTTGACCCTATTTAGGGCATTTTTGTCAAAAGCTGCGAGCAGAGACAGAACTCTTTTGAAGAATACCACATTCAAAATTGTTTTTTTTATAAAAAAGTAATTTCATTTTGATAAATTATGTAATATAATAGACCCATTTTGTTTCATAAAATTTACTATGATGTATTTATAGTTTAATTATATTTAATCCAAATAAATATTTTTTAATCAACATTATGTTCGATTTCAGTATAAGTTTATTTTTGGATTTAAAAATGGGGTTTTCGAAAAAAATGTAATAAAATGGATAATGTTTCACCATTTAAATTAATTAAGATAATTTATAATGATGAGTTTTTAAATGAAATTTATATATTATGTATCAATAAATATTCATTGTGATTCAATAATTTCTTATAATTAGTTATATAGTAAATATAAAATAATCATTTACCTAAAAAACTCTTCTTGAAAAAACTTTGTTTTCATCATGTCAATGGGTTAAATTTTAAATTAAATTTTTTCACTTATGTGAATATAGTTTGGTAAATTGTATTCCATGTTTGGAATAAGTAATATTTATAATATTAAATAATTTCAACTTAATGTTTGACAATAATTAATAGCGAAATATTAAAAAATAATTAATACGCTAAAGGTAAAAACAGTTTACTAGGGGTTAAACTAAAAATATTTGAGTTAAAATGACAAAAATACTTATCTAAAATATATTTTGTGGCCATATTTAAACTTAATAATGTATAATTATTTATAATGTTCCATTTTATTTCATTTTAATATTAGAACATGTGGGTACACATTTTTTTTCTAAAATCACAAATGTTTCACTCACCTCAGTTATAAAAGGTCACCCATATCCTCTCCTCTTCACACATTAAAATCTATTATTCCTTAATATAAACAGAAAAAAAACTTTATCACATCTCTCCCCACTATATATATCTCTCTATTTTTATCATAAATACATCCTATTAATGATTTTGGTAGTTACCTAAGGAGGTTGTCTGTAGAAGTGGCAGTAAAGAGTGTTTATATTTTGTTTATTATTTAACCTACTTTAAACATAGTTCAAATAATATAATATATAACATAGTTATATCTCATATAATAATATATTTATGTTAATTTAATAACATATATCCACCTCCTCATCCATCAAATGGGATATGAAATCATCATTTGTGTGTATGGTACACTGTGACCTTGTGAATCTATGTCATTTTTTTCTATAATTTACTATCATGACTTCCTATAATGATGTATATAATGTATATATATGATATTTTTAACATATTTATACTTTTTTAGCTTTTATTTCACATATATTTTCTTATTTCCAATTCCATGGGAGATATGATTGTATTTCTCATGTGTACGACGGACTACCACCTTGCAAAGCGATGTGATTTTTTTCACTAAGGCATTACGTGGTAGCTAATAAAGATAAATTAAATGAATATATGTGATATAAATGAAATAAATATGATATTAATGAAATTTTTATCATTATGTAAAGATGATATATCATTTTTTCATTTTCTTAAAAATGATAATGTTGTTCAAGTGTACATGTGGACTACCATCTCCATGAAGAGATATGACACTTTTATCATCACTAAAGGACATATATGATGTATATGGGTTTATTAAAATTGATAATATGGTATTAAGATATCATAATCATTATTTAAACTTAAAATAATTCCTAAATTATTTTTATAAGGATTATTGAAATATGTAAATGTTATTCATGAATACATATGATGTACCATCTCTACGATAATAGTGTATCTCATTTTTCATTTTCATAATTAATGATTGGTTTAAAAAGGTATAATTGATATAAAAAATGGGATAATTATTTCATGATTTATATTATGGATATTTTAAAATAATGAACTCTTTGACAATAGTTAACCAACCAATGTTCTTTTTGACGCATATTCCAAATATTGTCAAAACATCTGACATCAGATTAATTGATTAAGTAATGGTACATAATCTGGTAATAAGTTAAATAAATTTACTAATAAAAAGGAAAAAATTTATTAAGAGTTTAAAAAATTAATATATTTCTATTATTGATAAAGAAAATGAATGACTGTGACAAATCAAACTTGAGGAAAGAGACATCGTCTCAGTTTCATTTCATTGTGGAATATTTTGATGGTAGTCACCTATATTATTTTATGAGGTGTATATACAAACCATTGACATGTTATATGAGGAATTTATTTATTCTCATAATATTTTATGTTTTTTTATTTTTATTATTTCATGGGGATTAAGACTCAAATGTTTCCAATTTGGTAGGAGATTTTTTTTAAAAACCATCTTTTAATCTATTCCTTCAAAATATATATATATATATCTTCCATTTACATGTTTTTAAATTGATTTTATAAATGTAATTATATGTATATGAGAGTTATATAAAAGAAAGTGTTCTCTTTCATTCTAAAATTTTCAAAAAATGGAATATTTGTACGAAATGTTTAACTTTCATTTCATGCAAAAAAAATGAATTTTTTATTTTAACATGTACAATAATAATGACTTCACCCACAACTATAACCAAAATATTTTAAGGGAAGATAAACATAAGATATTATAAGAGTTTTTAATTGTCTTTATGATGAAAATGAAAGGTTTCTTGATTTGTGATACTGTTATAGTTTTTTAAATTCTTTATTATTATTTTTGGTTACATTATAAACCAAGGATGGGTGGTTACATTATTAACCATTTAGTGGTCATTCTTTTATAATCAAAAATAATTGAAATTATTGTATTAACCAATGGAATGTTGTTTTATTATAAATAAAGGATTGGTAGGTGTTTGATATCCCTCTAATGCATTGGGTACTCTATAGATAGAAGTTGACCTTATAATTTATTCCATTTTTATGATTTATATTAATTTTGTTTTTTTAAGTCAATTATATGTTTTATATGTTCTTTCTAAAGGTTTTAAATGACTTCTTGCAAACAATTATATGTTTAATTTCATTATAAAATGATTTAATTAATATACCTTAAAGACCAAAGATAAAAATTTAAAAATTTCTTAGTATTTCATGTTTTATAATAGAGTAGTGAGCTTCTTTTTTTAATGTAATTTACTGATTTTTTTTTGACATCCTATATTTAAAAAAAATCATAGGGTTTAAGGACGGTAATGGAATGTAATAGTTCAATTTTCAATTCCTGAACATTTTCCATGAAATGAAATAAAGTTTTTAAAAAAAATTATATTATGTGAAAAATGTATACTGATTAGATGTTTCCACTTTTTATATATATGGTTCTATAATGTATGATTCATGACCTAATTCTCTAAGAAACTGAAACTAAAATGATCATAAATTTTAAGGGAATTAGTTCTTGGATTAAAATTATTTCTTATGTAAGATTTATGGATGAGTGATATTAATTTGAATTAGAGGAAATTAATCGAACACATTAGAGTTTAAGAAAATATTAGAAGAATTCCCTTGAGATATTTTACATTATGGTGAAGTTGAAAAGATAAATAATTTAATGATTTACATGTGTCTTCATCTAAACTATGTTTCGTTGGAATGTTTTTTTCCTAGTGTAAATATGTAATTTTTAATAGGAAGGAGCCAAGAGGAAAATATCATTCCAAATATACATCACGAGATGGTTGGAATTGGAACTATATAGTGGGTCTTTGTGATGGCTTAGTTTAAAAAATCCACAAATGGTAGTGATATCCATGATATAGAGTATTCTTATCTTCTATAAAGGATCATGGTGATAGTAGATCGTTTCATGAGAAAAATCCTCCTTCATTCACTCGATCATCTAACCCTATGGTACTAGAAGGATGGATCAATGATTTTGAGAATATATTTTAAATCACACAATGTTTGAAGAGTCAAAATGTAACTATTTATATATATCATTTTCAAGATGGAGATGATTGATACTGGTCTTTGGTAAAGAATATTGTAGTGGAAGATGATATTGCTTCTATAGAGTGCGAACAATTTAATAATATTTTTCTTTATAAATATTTCTCCGGGGTTGTTTGGATAAGGATGGATAAACAATTTCTATAATTGATGAAAAAGATTAACATTTTGTGTTCGTGTATGATGAAAATTTTAAATGAATATTCAGGTATGTAGTATATTTTTTGGGACGTTAAGAGTAATGTTAACATATTTTAATCAAGTTTAAAACCATGTTTAAGAAGATCATTATATTCATATGATTTTAAAATCTATGAGAAAGTTTATCATTATGTTAAGAATGTGGAGTTGGAGTTTTCAAAATATTATGTTCCTTGAGATGAAGAGTGTAAGAAAAGATTCATATGGAAGGTAATGGGGAAGTATTCTTTAGATAAATATGGAGGTAAGAAAACCAAGTTACCCTATTGTAAAATGTATAATAAAAAATGTCCTGCAGAATGCATTATGATGTTTGGGTAGTGATTATAATTTGGTATGTTTGGACATATTTCTCATTAGTATAAAGGAAATGAGAAAAAAATAATGAAAAACTAATGGTAAGATGATTCCGTTGCAATGAGTAGGGTAATTATGTTAATATTGTGTGTTTAAAGTTAGCAACTCAAGGTTAAAATCAATAAGATCGAAATAGAAAATGTGTGGTAAACTTTTTTTATATTACTATGGTTGATGTTGGGACATCAGGTGATTTTGTGATAGTTATGTTACCTTTTTATTGAAATTAAACCAACCCTATATTTTAATACATATCATTAAATGATTTCATTTATGCGAAATTTTAAAAAAAATGGTATATCACCTCACGAAAATAATATTAATCATATGGTGAGAAATTTGGGTGGAATTATTAAATTAACCATTATTTATAAGAATATTACTATTTTAATTATTGGGATAGTCTTTTCAAAAAATCATGTTGAACTGGCCATAGTAGAGTTTGATATCTGTCTTGGTTTGGATTGACTTTTAGTTTATAATGATAATTTTTATTTCAAATCTATGAATGTTATGTTTAACGATTCTATGACTTAGAAAATGTAACAATAAGTTGAGGTGTTAATTCGAGTTAGAAGTTAATATTACCTAACTCATACTTTTGAATGAAAATAAACTATTCTAATTAGTGACGTGGCTGTAGTGAGTCAATATATAAATATATATATCTTGATAATTTTCCTTGTGTTATTCTTTATTGAGAGGTTGAGTTTACTATTGACTTATTGGTTGATCTAATTCTATTTTAAACCCCCATATCAAATTGATCAAGTGTAACTTTTATTATTGAAAAATAAATTACACATGTTTCTAGATAATGTTTTCATTCTCCCTAGCTCTTCAAAATGGGGTGGTTCTATTTTTTATCAAAAATAATGATGGTTCAATTAGACATTTCATTAACTATAGATATTTTAATAACATCACTATTAATAAAAAAATATTATGTTCTTTATATTGATTATCTTTGTGATCAGATCTAGGGATTATATTATTTTTAATGGCTAGTCTCAGGTCGAGGTACCTTCATTTGAAATTAAAGGAAGTAGATATTTATAAGACTGCATTTCACACTAGATATGGGTATAATGATTTTATAATTATTCTTTTTTTGTTTCCTTATGCACCTTGTATATTTACTAACCATATGAAAATAATTTTCCAAGAGTTCTTGGATAGTTTTGTTATTTTATTATTGATTATCCTTTAGTATATTCTAAATTTCAAGAGGAAAATGAAATAAACATAATGATATATTTTTTGGAATCATTAAAATAAAATAAATTATATGAAAAATTTAATAAGTAGGAAGTTTAATTTCATAAAATTTAATTACTTTTTAATATTATTTCTAAATATGTAATAACAATTTAAAATACTAAAAATAAAGTTTTTCACGCCTGTAAAAGAACTAAAAATATCACAAATATTTATAGTTATATTGTATTATGGGTTTAATAATAATTTTTTTGAAAACAATGATCGATTTTCTATCCCACTAAATATGTTAAATAGAAAATGAGTTAAATTCATCTATAAAAAATAATGTGATGGTTTTTTAAGGAACTAAAAAAATATTGGTGAATCCACCAATTTAATCCCAAAATTTTAGAAATGGTGAATTTTTAATTTACAATAATTCTATATTAATGGGACTTAGTTATGTACTGATGAAAAATGATCAAGTAATTTCTTATGTTTCACATCAATTGAAACATTATGAGTAAAATTACCATACATGTGATCTAGAATTCATAGGGGTGATTTTTTATTTAAAAATTTGGGGGAATAATATTTATATTGTAATGTGTGAAATATATATTGATTAGAAAAAATTTATATGTATATTCACTTATAAATAATTCAATTTCAGATCGACAAGATATCTATAGATGAACAAGTATTATTATTACATGATTTCTTACCACACTATAAACAAATTAGATGATGATTGAGATGAGAAGAATATTGGTACACTAAACAAGTTCAATTTGGAACTTGAACCTTTGAAAAATGATTTGATAAATTATAGTGAACTTGTTTTTGATGTTGGGGCATCCTTTTTTTTTCTTTTCAGGTATCAATATAGTGGTCCTTTTTAGATACAATTCAGCAAGCATAGAAGGATAACCATTCTTTTAAGGAAAAGGTAGAAAATGTTAATAATGGTAATTTTATGGATATTTACATTGATCAATAAGATGTTTAGTTATTTTATAAAGTGATTATTTGTGCCTTGTGACTCCAAGTTAATGAAATTTCAATTGATTGAAGATCATAGTTATTTATTTTTCATTCATCTTGGAAGAACTGAGATGTATAGAGACCCATAAGTGTATTACTGGTGGGATTGAATTAATAGAGATATCATTGACTTATGCATGAAATGATTAAATTTTCATAAGGGTAAAGAATAATGATAATAAAAAAATAATTCTTCTATATATTCTATTTTGAGGTGGAAATAGGAAAATATGTCAATGGATTTTATGGTGGGATTACCAAATACTTCAAAAGGTAATAATTTGATTTGGGTTTTTTTGATCGATTAAAAAAATCTTCACATTTACTTTCCATTTGAGATACTACGTATTTAGAGAAACGTTATCATTTATTTATCAAGGAGGTATTCCGGTTATATGGTGTTTATATCTTCATTATATTAGTCCTTGATACAAGTTTCACATCTAATTTTTGGAAAGAAGTTAAAAAATATAAGGGCACAAGAATAAATTTAATACCTATTTTCATCCTCAAACCAATTGTATTTCAGAGTAGATGATTAAGATCCTAAAATATATGATTCAATCATGTATAATAGGCCACAAGGGAATTTAGGGTAAATATATATCTTTGGTTTATTTTTTTTACAACAATAGTTCTTTACAGTATATCGATGACAACTTTTGAGGCATTATTTGGAAATCAGTTTCAAACACAATGTTTTTGAGATGATATATTAAAATTGATGTTTATGGGACTATAGTTGGTTGAGGATATGTGTGTGAAGGTGTAGTTTATTCAAAAATACATGGGGATGGCTCTACGTACTATAAAATGTTATATGAATCACTGAAAATATCATTCTTTTGATTTTGGTGATCATGTTCTTTCCAAAAAATCTCCATGGAAAAGTGTTATGAATTTTTCTCAAAATAGAAATATAAGTCCATGGTTTCTTAGAAAATATTAAATAATAGATAATTTTGTACTAATTTCTTATCAAGTTTTTTTTCACCTGAGTTTATCCAAGGTACAAATAATTTTTCATGTCTTGGTATTAAAAAATATGATCTAGATTCATCCCATGTTTTGAGTGTTAATGTAGTATACCTAGAAGAGAATGTTTCTTATGAGGAACAAAATATAATAGTTATTGACCATATAGAGAAGTTTTTTTGGAATAAGGTGATTCACTATATTAAAGTTTTATAGAAAACCCATTTTGTTGAAGGAGATACATGGGAATCTGGAAATACTATGAAGGAATGATATAGACAATTTTTTAAAAAGTTAATAAAATTCTGATGATTAAATTTATAAAAGGGGGGAAGAATTTAATAACCTTGTTAATTATAGAGTAAATCAATTTCATGAATTATATAGTTATATTCATTAAAAATTACTGTGTAATTGTTACATCAAAAATGGAATAGTACTGACTAAACCCTTTTCTTATAAGGTTTTTATTTCAAAGAAAATTATATAATTTTTATAATTTTTTTTATAAAAAGGGAATTTCATTTTTAATTTTATAATATAAAAATTAAAATAGGATTAAATTTTTAGTTTTTTTTGAAAATTTTGATTTTCAGTGAATATTGAAATACACAATTTTTTTGTAGAAAAGTCATTTCTTTTCAATAAATTAAGCAATTTAAAAGAATCATTATTTTTTAAATATAATTTTAAGTAACAGAAGTATTGATTATTTATATTTAATAAAATTAGTTAATTTTTAGTTAAATTTATATTGTATTTTAGTATAAATATATTTTTTGGTTTAAAAATGAGTTTTTTTCTAACAATTGTTTTAATGTTGGTAATATTTACTCATCTTAATTAATTACGATTATTAATAATGAGGCATATTTAAAATTAAATTTATATAGTATATTTAAATAAAAATTAATTTGGATTCATGGAATTGAAATTATTATTTTTACATATAATTATAAATAATCATTTTCTTGAAAAATACACATCTTGAAAAATTATTTTTTCAACACATCTAAAGGGTTAATTTTAAATTTACTTTAATTTTCCCACATAGAAAATTTTAATTTCGTAAAATAGTTTTCATATTTTGAATCATTGTTATATATATTATTTAATAACTTCAACTAATTTTTAACTATACTGAATTGTGAAAATAGTAAAAATTAATTAACGCGGTAAAGGTGAAAATTGGTTTTCCCAAGGTTAAACTAAGATTATATGAGTTATAATTACATAAAAACATGTCTAAAATATATTTTATTCCCATAATTCAACATTATAATTTCTAATTTATGATAATTGTCCATTTGGTATCCTCTAGGCATGTGAAAATTGTGATAACACCTTTTTCTTCTAAAAAATTAGAAGTTTGTCACTCACATCACATAAAATATGCAACTCCCTCTCCTCTATTAATAACAGATTTAGAGACATCTGGATTGGACAAGACATGACCATATACCTTTCAAAATTACTGCTACATGACCTAGATCACATTTTTCTCATAAAACCATCCCATAATGTAATTTAGTGATTATATAATAGGTTGTCTGAGGAAGAGGTATCATGGTTAACAATGTGTATTATTTTAATTATTCTTATACCTCCTTAAAATAATATTGAAATATTTTAATATAATAAAAAATTTATATAACATATAATTATGTGTTATTTTTTTAATTTAATAACATAAATACAAATCCTCTTCCATAAAATCTTATACAAACCCATCACTCTTGTGTACGATAGACTACTGCATCTTAAACTGATGTCATTTATTTTCCATCATCTCTCCTCATTGATTTTATATAATGATGGATTTAAATTATATATGTGATATTTTTAAAATATTTATACTTATCTGGTTATTATATTTAATATTCCTTCCTTCCTTCTATTCTTTGAGGGATATGATTATGCCACTCATATATACAGCCGACAACAGCCTTGCCAAGTGATGTGATTCGTTTTTCACGAACTCTTTACATGGGAGGTTATAAATACACATTTAGTTAATATATATAATAAAAATGAAATAATTATGATATTAATTACATATTTAGAATTCTAAAAAATAATATATCATTTTAATTATTACACTAAATAGTGATAACGTCATTCATGCATGTGTGTGGACTACCATCTCCACAATGTGATGTGACTTTTTTCATCACCAAATCACATTGATCATATATATAAGTATATTTAAATTATTAATATATTATATATTATATAATTTTACTATTTTAAAGGTAAAATAATATGTACTTTCTTTTGGTAATGATAAATTGAAAAATGGAAAATGTATCACATGCATATGTATGGCCTACAATTTCCATTAGTGAAGCACATTAATTTTTTTCATAATGGTCATTAATTATTGGTTTTGAAAATTAGAATTTATATATAAATATGATAATAATGTAATAATTATTGTTTTATAATTTTAAATAATGACCTCTTTGACCATATTCATCCTACAGAAATAAATTTTTTCCACATATGAAAAATGTCATAAAAACATCTAACATTAGACAAATTAAATAATTTACTTTAGAGAACATGGTAATATGTGAAATAAATGGAATAAAAAATTTAGAAAATAAATTATAAAAGTAAATAATTAACATATTTATTTTGTTTAGGATGATAAAGAATGATTGTGACAAATAAAACTCATGGTAAGATAATTCATCTCAAATTCTATTCATTGAGGCATATTTTGATAATATTGACCATTATTCTTTTATGTGGTGTATATACTTCCCATTTAACAAGTTTTACCAATAATTTATCTATTCTAGTAATTTTCAAATTAATTTAATTTATTTTTTTATGGGTCTTAGGATTCATATATTTCCCAATATATAAGATACTTTTCTTTAAAATACCATATTTTAAATTTTTTTCTTTAAAACCCTTTTTCTATTACATGTTCATGTTTTTAAAATGATTTTATGAATGAAATTATATTCAATTAAGAATTTTATAAAGGAATTTATTTTCATCCATTCATTATTATTCTAAAAATGTAATCTTTTTATGGAATTCTTGAGTTTCAATACAAAAAAAGAAAGGTTCTATTTTAACATATATCATGATTCATTTTCCCACCACCATAAAAATTATTTCAAGTTTTAAATCTTTTGAAAGAATTAATTTATTCTTCAATGAATAAATATATTTCAATTTTTATGAATATTTTGTTAATGTAAATATTTTTTAAAATAAATGGGTATTTTTATATCTGAAAGAGTTTTCATATAGGATTAAAATATTTTTTAAAGGATTTTTGAGTAAAATGAAAGCTTTAATGATTTATGATTATGTTATGGATTTTTGGAATTGTTTATATTGATAGGTGGTTCCATCATAAATCATGTATGGTTGGTTATTCTATAAAATAATGATGGGTGGATCAATTATAAATAATGGATTATTGGTTATGTTATTAACTAAGTATGGGTGTTGCCATGACAATCCAAGGATTGATGGGTCTATGATAGCCCTCCAATGTACTGGGTACTATGGATATATAATATTACCATATCAATTATAACATTTGTAAGCGGGAAATGATTTATGATTTGTCAATATAAAAACATTTTTATTGGTTTCTTACAAGGGTTTTAAAAGATTTATTTTTAAAAAAATTGTTATTTAATGTGAAAATGATTTATTTTATTTTTCTCAAAGAACATTGAGATAAATATAAATTTTTTATGGTATTTCATAAGAATATAGGTTTACTTAGGACTAAATGAGCATATATAAGAACCCACCTTCACTATAAAACATTAGTAAGGATCACCCAAACAACCCAACCACTTTAAAACATCATCAAAACAAAAGACTAACAGTCACTTACTGCATCAAGGATGACATCAAGGTAGGGTAAAAATTCTTCACTTAGCATAATACACTGATAAGAAACCAAGAAAACCAGAACAAGAATAGTGAAAACCTCACACTAGTTGACTTCCATTGAAAGAAGCTTGGTTTCAACTGTAGATGCTTCATTGCAACTGATAAAATTGCCAATTCCATTCGAGGATTTTTGTGATCACTCAAGATTTAACCACCAAATTCCATCTAATACCAATAGTACTTCTCAATGGTTGTGCTCACATCCATCCACTTCAATGTCATGCTTCCAACAAAACACCAACATGATTTAATACTCACAAGACATTAAGGAATTCAAGCATAACTGACCATTTTCCAATGGTATTCCGTGGTGAGATCCTTCTACTTTGAAGGGCACATAACAAATAGAAATGATGTTATTCCCCCAATCTTATGAGATTCCTAGTCTGTGATATAGAACATAATATAGTAACTCATAAGAATTATAAGACAACAACACTTAAACAAACATGTGTCTCTCATCTGAGCCCCGATCACAAAATCGAATCATTCATTGAAATAAAAAACCAGACTGACTGGTATTTCAAAACACCAGAGTCTTCCTAAAAGTCCATCCCTATAGTTGGGGTGATCTTGATTCTTTAATTTTAGTTAACTTTATTGTGGATATTATGACGATCCTTCTTTTTATTACAACTTAAACATGATTTATTACATAAAACATCACTTTATACAACAAATAATATCAAGAGGTTTAGTTTCATTGGGGATCAGGATCATTACATAAAAACTTAAAACATGAAACACAACATCTTTACTAAAAACATCCTTTACATGACCACTGCATTCCTTCGTACATAGCATTGCATGGGATAACTTGAGGACATGCATAAGAAAAGAGTGATCTATAGAGCCCAGTATGGGAATAAACATGGAATAATATGAGGAGTAAAATACATGTTAGACAATAGGCATATCAATGGAGCATAAGAAAAACATGAACATAAAGGCATGATAAAACATGACAATCATAACATGGAAATGTGGCAACAACACTTAACATGGAATTATCATGAGCCAAGGCTCATTGCACATGGAGCATGAGTAACCCTCATTGCACATAAAGCAGAAGTAAACCCTTGTTAGACTTGAATTAGCATGAGTCAAAAATCATTGAACATTAAGTATAATGATTCTATACTTTACCCAATCCATTCGAGTGCTATAAGGGCGCACCCTTCTCAAACATTTCATTTCATGCATAAGTGTGCCACATGGATCATAAAACATGGATTCATAAAACATAATAATTTATTCCACGATAAAGGAATGTGGAATTCATACATGAAACTTTATAATCAATAAGTAAATGTGCATAAATTTAAATACCCTTTATGGAGAAATGGGCATGGTATTCACTACACAATTGAATTGGCTTAGAAAACCGGTTCGATTTCGGCAGCGTAACGGTGTGACATAAGAATTCATAAAAACTGTTGATGAGAGAGAAAGGGGTTACTCATAATATTTACATGTAATGGACATTAAGGAGGTCATATAGATACATGTATGAACAATTATAATGTAATTTACATTCATGATACAAAAGTATTTCTTGAATGTAAATGAGGAGAGAGAAGTTCCTTTCGGAATTTCGGCATAGTAACGGGTGTACATGGGAGGCATATAATGAGAGAGAGAGGGGTCTACCATCATTCAAACATAAATAGTGACGTATGAGGGTGGTGAAAAACCATACCCCAACATTAATAATTGAAATTAAATGGGAAAGACAACTTAAAGAAAATTGGACAAAAAATGAGAAAGGAAGAAAAAACCCTTACTTGGAAGTGTGCTTCCAAAGGCTAGAGAGAGGCTTCTGAGAGGACTATTGGGAGTTTTGGGAACCTTGGAAGGATTATAGAGATATTAGGGAAGAGTTTGGACGAAATACAAGGGCTTCGAGTGAGGAGGAAGTGGGAGCTTGGGTGGGTTTATATAGGAAAGGTGAGAGAATTCTTTATTATTTAGGTTTAGGTCCCCTTATATTAAATTAATCCAAACCACAAACCATCCCATGGTTTTTGCCCATGGTTTTTGGAAAAGGGAAGAGGAAAAAAATATTTTATATGTCCAAGGTCTGAACTTCTTAAAATATTAGGGTTTCTTATGTGGAGGTGAGTCATACTCCCATGGAAATTAATTTAAAAAGGAAAGGTGTTGAATATGTCTTGAGAGGTCCATTAATGATTTGAAAAGTAAGTAAAACAAACCCAAAATCACATTATTTTAATGGTAAACCATATATTGTCCGAACATAAAGAATATAGTATTTTATTACATCACTATTGGGTCATTATGATGTCATAATGCACATTATATATTTAAACGGTATTTAATTTTTACCCAAAAATTTGACTGTCTCAGAAAATTATGAAAAATTCACCATTGGATAATTTTGACGTCCTGATTATAGAAATGAAATTTATTTTATCTAAACAATTTTTTAAACATGTTAATTTTTACCTTTAAAATAAAAACCGACATTTATCGAAAATTCACAGGTTTTGACAGAAAGGCTTTCAAACCATAATAAAAATTATAATTGCATTCATTCAACTATATGATTATTTATATATAATAAAATTAATCTAATAATAATAATAATAATATTTTATTAAAAAATTATTTAATTCAAAAATCCCTTCATTTAATAGAATAGATTTCTTAAATAAATAATAACTAAAAACACCATTTGTACTTTAAAAACTATTTATAATGTATCAATAATGACAAGAAATTATATTAATTATTATATAAAAAAATAATGTACATGAAAATAGTACTATCTATTACTTACATAACCCATTAAAACAGCCGCATAAGACCTAAGGGTAAGGTGTGCGATGGTGACAGACTCTTGGGGTGACTCAGATAACATCGCTCGAGTGGTAATTTCTATCAACTTCCACTTCTCTCATAGATGGTCTCGTTCGAGCTTGGCATGGTGAAGCTCATCTTGGGCTTGGTCAAGAGCAAAGCCCAAGGATGCCACCTTTTTTCCGAGCTCCGATAAATGAGCTTCTTATGAGACAATTCTACTGGATGAGGCCATCGCTTCCATTGTCTAAGTAAAATTGGATGTGTTAAAGCCCTATATTTATACTAATCATGTGATCACTATTCAATAGCTATAAAATTAATGGTCATAATTCTTATCATAAAACCAATGAAGTTGACATTTTATAAAAACATTTTATATAAGGAGACATTTAATAAGATCAAGAGGGATTTTCCATTAATGAAACTGTGGTTTGTTACAATATTCCCCCCTTAAGAAATTTCGCCCTCGAAATTTTCCTTTTCCCACATTAAAACAAAAGTGGGTAACTTAGCTTCATCACTTCCTCTGATTCCCAGTTTTCTTCTTCAAACTTGTGGTTTCTCCACAACACCATGATGAGGGGAATTTTCTTATTTCGTAGAACTTTTTCTCTACGATCTAAGATCTTCATTGGTTTCTCCTCATAAGAAAGATCGTCTTCCAATTGTACCACCTCAGAAGAGAGTACATGAGAAGGGTCCGGTATATACTTCCTTAAGAGGGATACATGAAATACATCACGTACTTTGGCCATAGTAGGCGGAAGTTCTAGTCGATAGGCCACAGCCCCGACATGATCATGAATCTCAAAGGGGCCGATGTACCTTGGACTTAACTTCCCTTTCTTTCCAAACCACATGAACTTCTTCCACGGAGATATGCATAGAAAAACCATGTCTCCAACCTTAAACTGAAGGTCTTATTGACGATTATCTACATAACTCTTCTGTCGACTCTGGGATTCCTTGATATGCTGCTGAATGGTTTTCACCTTCTCCACCATTTCTTTGTCTATTTCTAGTCCAAGCAGCTTACATTCACCGACCTCATCCCAACATGCTGATGTTCTGCACCTTTTCCCATGTAGGGCTTCATATGGTGCCATTTGGATGCTCGAGTGGAAACTGTTATTATATGAGAACTCAACCAGAGTAAGATGTTGATCCCATCCTCCTTTACAGTCCATTGAGCATGCTCTAAACATATCCTCAAGTGTTTGGATAGTCCACTCGGATTGACCATCAGTTTGAGGATGATAGGTCATACTGAAGTTCAGCTCAGTATTCAGAGCATGTTGAAGACTCTTCCAAAACATAGAGGTGAATCATAGATCTCGGTCAGACACAATAGATAGTTGTACTCTATGAAACCTTACCACTTCCCTGATATATATCTGTGCTAGTTGATCCAAAGATAAATCCTCCTGAATAGCAATGAAGTGTGCAGTCTTTGTAAGATGATCCACAATAACCCAGATTGCATTGTTGCCTTTGTATGTCTTTGGAAGTCCGGTGACAAAGTCTATGGTGATGTTCTCCCATTTCCATTCTGGTATGGGCAATGGTTGAATCATCCTCTTAGACTTCCGCCTCTCTGCCTTCACATGCTGACACACCAGGCAATTTGATTTATATTCAGCGATCTCCTTCTTCATATTATCCCACCAAAAGTTTTCTTGGAGATCTCGATACATCTTTGTGCTCCCTAGGTGAATAGATAAATTTTAACTATGTGCATCATCCAAAAGTTCCTTCTTCAGCTCTGGACTTGATGGAACACATAGTCTTTTCCCAAACGGCACAATTCCTTCTTCATTAACATTAAACTTCGAAGATTTCCCCCTTTTTATAGCCTCCACATTTTCTTGAATTCACACATCATCCTTTTGAGCATCCTTTAACCTTTCCAAAAGATATGGTTGAGAAATCATTTGTGAAAGGATTGATGATGTTCCCTTATTTATGATTCCCAAATCTATCTTCATCAAGTCTAAGAAGATTGGATACTTCTCAATTCTCATTATTGATAGAATTGTTGGGTCCTTTCTACTTAGGGCATCTTCCACCTTGTTCGATTTCCCAAGGTGGTAATGTATTGAATAGTCATAATCCTTGATGAGATCTATCCATTTTCTCTGGATAATATTAAGCTCTTCTTGTGTGAATATATATTTAATACTCTTGTGGTCAGTATATATATTACATTTCTCTCCATAGAGGTAATGCCGCCAGATTTTCAAGGTAGAGATCACCTCCGCCAACTCCTAATCATGCGTTGGATAGTTTCGCTCATGGATTTTCCACTTCCTTGAGGTATAGGATATAACTTTATAATTCTGCATCAGCACACAACCTAATCCCTTCTTTGAAGGATCACTGAAAACAACAAAAAGTTCCCCACTTGTGGGTAAAGTGAGCACAGGTGCAATGATAAGCCTCATTTTCAACTTCATGAAACTTTCTTCACATTTATCATTCCATGAAAACTTTACTCCCTTTCAAGTTATCTTGGTAAGTGGGTTGGAAAATCGTGATAAATTTCTCACAAATCGTCAATAATATCCAGCTAACCCCAAGAAGCTATGGATATCCATTACCGATGTTGGCCTTGACCATCCCTCAATTGCATCTGTTTTGGAGGGATCCACAGATATCTCATTACTTGTGATGATATGGCCCAAGAATGATACCTCCTTCAACCAAAACTCAAACTTTCTGTACTTTTCATAGAGCTTCTCCTTGCAAAAAGTCTCTAGTACAGTTCTTAAATATGCCTCATGATCCTCCTTGGTTTTGGAGTATATTAGAATATTATCTATAAAGACTACCAAAAATATGTCTAGGTAATCTCTAAAGACTCTATTCATCAAGTCCATGAAGATTGTTGGAGCATTGGTGAGTCTGAAAGGCATTACTATGAATTCATAGTGCCCGTATCTTGTACAAAAAGTAGTCTTGGGGACATCTTCCTTTTTCACCCTTACTTGATAATATCCTGACTGCAAATCTACCATGGAGAAGAATTGTGCTCCACGCAGTTGATCAAACAATTCATCAATTCTTGGGAGAGGATACTTGTTCTTTATTGTGGTTTTGTTAAGTTCACGGTAATTGATGCAAAGCTGCATTGACCCATCCTTCTTCTTGACGAAGAGGACTGGTGCACCCCATGGTGAAGCACTTGGGCGTATAAACCCTTTATCCAGATTCTCCTATAGTTGGTTCTTCAGCTCTTCATGCTCTACAGCCGCCATTCTATATGGAGTCTTGGATATTGGTAAAGCCCTAGGTATAAGTTCAATTGAGAAATCAACATCTCTTCTAGGAGGAAGACCAGGCAGTTCCTCGGGAAACACTTAATCGAATTCCCTCAAAATAGGCATTTCATCAAGGATGGTTTCATCCTTGGACTCAATCATCTGAGCTAGATACGCATTCTCATAAGGCAGTAATATCGATGCTTGAGATGATGGAGCTAAAGGAGATTCATCTTCCTCCTTACACATGTAAAGAATCGGGGGTCGATTCTCCATATGGAGTGTGATTTCCCTCTCCTGGCAACTTATGTTGGCTCTATATAAGGAAAGCCAATCCATGCCAAGAATTGAATCAAATTCCACCAGAGGGAGTATGATGAGGTTTGCCGGGAAATTCAATCCATAGATTATAATAGGGGAGGACTTGTATTCAAGGGATGCAATGATTTCCCCATTTTCCGTACTCACCGACATCTTCACTTCCATGACTTGTGGTGGTGATGGGATTGTTCTACTAAACATTCGAGATATAAAAGAATGGGTAGAACCTGAATAAAAAAGTATGTTCACTATTCTTGAATAAATAAATAGCATACCTGTCACTACATCGTTGTTGGGGTTCACTTCGGTAGAAGTGATGGAAAAAGCTCTTCCTTTCTTCCTTAGAGGTTGTTGGTTGTCTCTGAAAACCCTTGGATTAGGGCACTAATTTGAAAAATGACCCGGTTCTTTGCATTTGTAGCATTGAACAACGCGTTGAGGTTCGAACAGAGCGCTCATATCCTCTGTCATAGCAGCGGGTCTTTCTTGCCGACAGTTAACAGCTAGGTGCCCTTCTCTTCCACACCTGAATCATTTCCTTATCCCCTTAAGGAAATTTCTAGGGTGCTTCTTTCTGCACTTTTGGAAAGTGGGGTTCTGGATCTTCTTTGCACCGTTGGATTTATCCATCGGACCACCAGCATTGAAGTCCACCTTACGCTTCTTATCCCCATGATACCCCTGTGATTCTACGATCTCTATTTCGACCTTTAGGGAACATTAGACAATTTCCTCATAGCTGTCGAAGTCACGGATCACTAATGCTTTCCGCAGGCTAAGCTTCACCCCACCAAAGAAGTGGTCAACCTTGTATTCGGGGGTAACGACAAAGCCAGAAACGTATCGTGCAAGGCTTATGAAGTTTTCCTCATGTGCTCCAATAGATTCTTCATCTTTTTTCTTGAGGGAAAGGAAGTCTCTTTTCATCTTAAGCCAGAGGGTGCGCGGAAAATATTTATCGAAAAACATCTTCCAGAAATCCTTCTATTCCAAGAACTTGATCTCCTCCTCAGGCTTCATATTTTTGATCAACGTCCACCATTGATCAGCTTCACCCTCCATATGATAAGCTACCATAAGAACCTTCTCTTGTTCAGAACATTAAAGGATGGAGAAGATCTTTTCAATGGAGTTGATCCATTGTTCAGCGATTGTGGGATCAGATGATCCACTGAAATTTGGCATCCGTTATCTCATGAAGCTCTCGATAGTGACTTGTTATTTCTTAGGGGTGGTTGGACATTCCTCTTGACTCGTGTTTCTATTAAAAACATGAGTTAGATGAGAGAGAAGCGTGACAAATTTCGCAATTCCCGCTCCCATGGGATTGGGCATCTCATTAGTACAGTCATTACACTGATCTTCACAACGGTTGTTATCCTGAGTCCTCCTATTACCGGCCATTGTATGGAATAAAAGGAAAGTTAGGTTTAACACATAAATGTTAATCCAAAGAAAAAATTTGATGACTTATAAATAAAATTTCATTTCCTTAACCCATGAGTCTATAGGATTCAATCTAGGTTTTTCATGATCTACTTTCTAACATATATTCTTAGGGGAATTTTTTTAAAATCCATTGATAAGGGTTCATACTAAGCTTGTGAATTTACCAAATCATATCCCCTACGTGTGTCGTAACCAAGAGTGAAGCAAGGCCCTTTTTCGTGCACCAGTTCTCGTTCGAGTCTAGCTCAAAGCAGTGTTTTCAGGTTTTACCCCTAGGATACATCTGTGTCAGAGTCGCCTCTACCCTCTCGTATCTAGACAGGGATGTATTTGCTTTATAACCCACTTACTCAATACTCACCAAAACTTAGGGACGTTTTTATTGTACTTAGTCTTGTATATAAGGCTTTTCTAGGGTTTTCTAATCCTAATCTCAAAAATAACTAAACCTACCTCTGATACCAACTATGAAAACCCTGCTTTTTATTACAACTTAAACATGATTTATTACACAAAACTTCACTTGATACAACAAATAAGAGCAAGAGGTTTATTGTATTTGGGGATTATGATCATTACATAAAAAATTAAAACATGAAACACAACATCTTTATTGAAAACATCCTTTACATGACCACTACATTCCTTCGTACTTAGCATTGCATGGGATAACCTGAGGACATGCATAAGAAAAGAGTGAGCTATAAAGCCCAGTAAGGGAATACACATGGAATAACATGAGGAGTACAATACATGTTAGACAATAGGCAGATCAATAGAGCATAAGAAAAACATGAACATAAAGGCATGATAAATCATGACAATCATAACATGGAAATGTGGCAACAACACTTAACATGGAATTAGCATGAGCCAAGGCTCATTGCACATGGAGCATGAGTAAACCCCCATTTCACAAAAAGCACGAGTAAACCCTCATTGCACTTGAATTAGCATGATTCAACAATCATTTCACATGACATATCATGATACTATACTTTACCCAATGCATCGGAGCGCTATATGGGTGAACCCTTCTTAATCATTTCATTTCATGCATAAGTGTGCCACATGGATCATAAAACATGGATTCATAAAACTTAATCATTTATTCCACGATAAAAGAATGTGTAATTAATACATGAAACTTTATAATCAATAAGTAAATGTGCATAAAGGTGAATACCCTTGATGGAGAAATGGGCATGGTATTCACTACACAATGGCATTGGGTTAGAAAATCGGTGTGATTTCGGCAGCGTAACGGTGTGACATAAGAATTCATAAAAATGGTTGATGAGAGAGAAATGGGTTCCTCATAATATTTACATGTAATGGAAATTAAGGAGGTCATATAGATACATGTCCCAAAAATTTTAATGGAATTTAGATTCATGATACAAAAGTATTGCTTGAATGTAAATGAGGAGAGAGAAGTTCCATTCGGAATTTCGGCATAGTAACGGGTTTACATGAGAGGCATATAATGAGAGAGAAAGGGGTCTCCCATCATTCAAAAATAAATAGGGCAGTGTGAGGGAGGTGTGAAACCATACCCCAACATTCATAATTGGAATTAAATGGGAAAACAACTTAATGAAAATTAGACAAAAAATGAGAAAGGAAGAAAAAACCCTAACTTGGAAGTGTGGTTTCAAAGGATAGAGAGAGGATTGTGAGAGAATTCTTGGGAGATTAGGGCACCTTGGAAGGATTATAGAGATAATAGGACAGAGGTTGGATGAACTCCAAGGGCTTTGACTGAGGATAAAGTGGGATCTTGGGTGGGTTTATATACGAAAGGTGAGGGAATTCTTTATTATTTAGGTTTGTGTCCCCTTACATTAAATTAATCCAAACCACAAACCATCCCATGGTTTTTTCCCATGGTTTTTCGAAATGAAAAGAGGAAAAAAAATATTTTATAAGGCCAAGGTCCGAACTTCTTAAAATATTAGGGTTGATTATGTGGAGGTGAGTCATACTCCCATGGAAATTAACTTAAAAGGGCAAGGTGTTGAATATGTTTTGAGGGATCCGTTAATGCTTTGAAAAGTAAGTAAAACAAACCCAAAATCACATTATTTTAATTTTAAAACATATATTGGCCGAACATAAAGATTATAGTATTTTATTACATCAATATTTGCTTATTATGATGTCATAAAACACATTATATATTTAAACGGTATTTAATTTTTACCCAAAAATTTGACTGTCTCAGAAAATTATGAAAAATTCACCATTGGATAATTTCGACGTCCTGATTCCAGAAATTAAATTTAATTTATCTAAATAATTTTCTAAATATTTTAATTTTCACTTTTATAATAAAAACTGACATTTATTGAAAATTCACAGGTTTTGACAGAAATGGCTTTCAAACCATAATAAAAATTATAATTGCATTCATACAACAATATGATCATTTATATATAACAAAATTAATCTAATAATAATAATAATAATATTTTATTAAAAAATTATTTAATTAAAAAATCCCTTAATTTAATAAAATAGATTTCTTAATTAAATAAAAACTAAAAACACCATTTGTATTTTAAAAACTATTTACAATGTATCAATAATGACAAGAAATTATATTCATTATTATATACAAAAATAATGTACATGAACATAGTACTATAGATTAGTTACATAACCCCTTAAAACAGCTGCATAAGACCTATGGGTAAGGTGTGTGATGGTGACAGACTTTTGGGGTGGCTCAGATAACATCGCTTGAGTGGTAATTTCTATCAACTTCCACTTCTCTCGTAGACGGTCCCGTTCGAGCTTGACATGGTGAAGCTCAGCTTGGGCTTGGTCAAGAGTGAATCCTAAGGATGCCACCACTTTTCTGAGCTCTGATAAATGGGCTTCGTATGGGGCAATTCTATTGGATGAGGTCATCGCTTCCTTTGTCTAAGTAAAATTGGATGTGTTAAAGCCCTATATTTATACTAATCATGTGATCACTGTTCAACGGCTATAAAAGTAACGGTCACAATTCTTTTCATAAAACCAATGAAGTTGACATTTGATAAAAAAAATTATATAAAGAGACATTTAATAATATCAAGAGGTATTTTTCATTAATGAAACTTTGGGTCGTTACAAAGATGACCCGACACCAAACCCAATACCACAATGTTCAACATCTTTTCAAAACTCAATCGATTTGTCACATCAGTTAGAAAGTCAATGGTACCATGTAGATCAATGCATACTATCCCGAGGATTAAAAGGGAGATATAACATCCCCGTTACTATAAATTGGTTTTCCTACATATTCATTTGAGTATCAGGTGTATTGTACAAGATATTTAGTTTCGATTTTTATTTCCCCATTCGACCATTAATCTAGACAATCACATACCAATTCATCCATCACTGAGGAAAATAAAGGGTCAAATGACCAAAAACGTGGCAGACCATACCCAATGAATGTGTAACCATGTAAAACGAAGAATTACTCGACGCTCATGCCTATATCATAGGCGAATGAAAACATGACCACCCATCTGATCAAGGGTTTAATTAGAAACAAAGAGTCATTTGAGGGAAAATGACACTCGAACGACACCAAACATCAGAAAACTCACATCATTATTGAGGAATTTATGTTTGAATGGTTCTATATATAGTGATATACCCCCTTAAGAGAACAAATGTTCCAACCCTATCACCAGGTCATACCGAACAAAATTCACTGTGCTCAAAATCCAATCGTCAAGTAATTTCTAAAAAGGAGAATGCCTATAGAAATAACTGACGGTTCATTCCATGCCAACACAAAAGAGAAACTCAAACTACTATTACATAGTTGTTTAAAGAGGGGAAACCTCTATAGGTTCTTTTTCCAAGACATTTAAATTTATATACATTTAATATTTAATCATCAAAATATTTATTTCAAAACGTCAAGTACCATTTAAAAATAAAAATAAAAGGTACTCGATTAAGCTAATCCCCCATGGAAAAAATATGAAAGTCATATAAAAATTCCATTTAAAAACATTTTATACTTCTTAAAATTTAGTAATAATTAAAAATTTATCAAAAAAAATTCATTTTTAATAGATAAAAACCCTACAAGGTTCTGATTTTAACCATTCTAGGCTCATCGAAATCCAACCCAATAACAGTTAAATTATTAAAATTTCAAACACCCAAATGGGTCATCTCATAAAAACTTCCCACAACTGACCTATTTGGGTCCAGTTTCATATTAAATGAAAACTAGTTCACTTTAGATTAATATTGAAATTATTTTACATTTACATCCATTTCATAACATAATATGGTTAGATAAACAATGGTTCGATCACATGGATTTCCATTTACCAATTCATAATGTTCCCATACACTTCATGGATTGAAAATTGGATCTCATTAATCAAAACCAATCACATTTCTTATTACAATGTTTCAAAATATTCTACATTCTAGTCATATGGGTGGTCATCTACCAAAATATAATGTTCTCATAAACATTATATTTTGAAATTTGTCTCTCATCGATCAAAATTATTTTTCAAATATAATTTCATCTTTAAAATAATTTTACAATGGTTTGAATACAGTTGTAAAAATTTCATAGTTATAGGGAAAATATACACATTACAAAGCAAAAATATCTCCCATTTTAATCGCAACCAACAAATTTTACCCATACAACCATTTTCACACATAAAAACTAGAATGTCATTATATGTTGTAAACAAAGAAGCATGCTACAACACAAAAGTATGACACATTGGGAACGAAAATTCTATTTAAATTGGAATCATGGAATATAGTTAAGAAATTAATACTAAGAAATACCTTAAAGGGTACAAAACTAAACATGGAATATCACTCAACGAACACAATTATATCATTAGGCCTCCCACTAATGCAACTAAATGGCATAGAATATGCAAGACAAGTTAATTTATATGTTGATAATATGAATAATGCTATGATTAATCCTTGCTGAACTAGGACAAGGGTACAAATAACATAATCTCCCTAAATAAATAAGAAGTAGAGAGTAAACTAAACACTTGGGGTGAAATCATATCAATGGTAATAGAGAACAACATGAACATCAATCCTAGCCCTAGCCACATGGTCATTTCCCCATAAATGGGGTGATTAGTCCCAAGCATGATTAGTTACAAAATATGGAAACATTCATATTATGAATTTTAAAAACCCCAAATAGTCAAACAAATAAAAAAATAAAGTGTAACAACCCATCCCGACTTACTACTAAATCAGTAGTCAGACTAGTGGGTCACATGGCCTCAAGTGTGCCTCCTTGTATGCCAGAGGCTACAAACTAGAAGAAATGGAGTAAAAGTGGTTCAGTGGGGAGGTCATACCCTCATCATCAGAGTTTAATAGTGGTATAATAGAATAAAAATAATAGAAACAACAAAATTAGTAAGTGAAAATATAATAGAGGAGTTGAAGAGTAACAACATACAATTGAATAAAAGTGGTAAAGGCCAGTTTATACAATATCATTCATGACATATGATGATACATAAACTAAAATGGTAAACATATAGAATTTTTTCAATATAGAACAACACATTACTCAAGTAAAGAGAAAATAATTAAAAATATAAAATTCAATATCCATGAGCTTCTTGAGATCTCACCCAGTCCTTTGCTCCAAACTCCTAGGTACAAGCACACAACAACAACTAGGGTCCAAGGTCCCGTGAATAAGACGGTCTACTCGGGTACCCCTGTGCAATGAAGATATGAGTAGTGTGTGAGATATAAATCTATATAGGACAACACCCACCCTATCAAGCCCAATCAAGATAGTATAATATAAATTAATCAGTGAAGAGGTATACATAATAATAACAAATCATGAATAAATATATAACCATCCGTACATGTTTTTAAGGGGAACATGATGGCTATAACTGATTTGGATCATAGTTGGAATAAGGTTTTGATCAATTCAATATATATATAGTATATATATTGATACATACACATATTTTTTTGAGTGGGATGGGACGTAACACACAGGCATCCAACACCAGTCTATAAACTGATAAGATTTACTCATAGGGTAGTAAGCCTGATATATATATATATATATATATATATATATTTATAGTGGAATATGACATAACATGCATGAATCCAACACCAGTCTATGAGCTGATAAGATCTACCAATGGGGTAGACGGCCTGAAGTTCTGATAGAGTTGGGTCGTCACCCCTGTCACTCGGAATGGCCGGTGTGATCACCATGTAAATAAATTATATAAAATGTGGGACTCAAAATCCCATCACCCATATAGAATTAGTAGTTATAGTATCCTTTCCCAACACCAATATAATGAACCGTGAGTCTCCATGGTCATCCGAGACTCTTTTACTGTCGTATCTATACCAATATTGAAGGCACATTTATAAATGGAATGGGGAGAAAAGACCTCCCATAATATCTTTATTAATCCATTTATTAAATAAATATAATAACATCTATGATGTAATCCATGAGTTAGTAACTTTCATTATTTGTATTTATCCATCCGATTATAACCATTTTCCCATTTATAATGTAATTCAAAAATGTAATAAATCTTATGCTTTTCAGAATCCATGTCCATATTCATAACTTAATACATAATGCATAAATAAGTGGCATGGTCTTACCTTCCTAAGGAATATTCTCATTTAAAACCCCTTTGATCCGTTTCATTTAAAACAAAAAAAACTATCATGGTTTAACCATTCAATTAATTTCAAATAAAATCCATCAATTTGGTGTTATCCATCATACTCAAGGACATATCACTAAATTTACCTAAACATAAAAAATTTATTTAAGGTACTAGTGAAGAATTAAGGGTTCATTCTCATTTCCCTCAAAGGATATTACCATCTTGCATAAGGAATTAATAACATAGAAACACCACATTCAATTCCCAAGGGTCATGTTCAAGGAAATGGTCATGAAAATAACTCAATTACCCACTTGGGTATTCCAAGTCTAAGTGGTCCAAACACCCATGGGGTTTCTTTGGTTTGATAGAAATTTATAAAAATAAATCATAGACTATTTAATGTTATCAAAGGATCCAAATACTAACTTTCCATAATTCAAGCACTAATAAGAAGGCACATGGAAAAATCACACCTAATAAATCATTATATAAATAAATAAAACTACTTTTTGGTTTAGAAAATAGCACACCTCTGTTGGAGGGGTTTTATTATTAAATCATGACATTATTTATAAAAAGATACATTTTTTCAATTAAGCATCAAATCTAATTCACCAAAGGAAATCAATTTATAAAAACTACCATACATGGAAAATCATTAAATAATGGTGTGAATAATGTTCAATTAATTAATTAATATTTTCTTAAATTAAAAGGGCAAGGAAAGGAATCCCACCTCAAAGAGAGATGAAGCCAAAAACTATGGTAGTTGACAAATTTGAAGATGGAAACTAGAATTCTCTGCACAATTTCACAAACATACACTCTCTCTCACACACAAAAAAACACAGACATATATATATATACCCCTTTATCCAATTCACATATTCCTCTCTCCATTTGTGAATATGTACAAGGAAGATATATATAAACATATATACTTATGTATATGAGTGAAAGCCTTCATGGAGTCTCCAAACACTACACAAATGATTACTAAGGTCCCTAAATCACCAAAGGACCAAAAATAAAATAGGAGATACCCATAAGTGGAAATAAATCATCACATTGGATGGCAGAAACAAGAAGAATCAAACCAAACTACTTTGACTTTGTCAGCAGTTTCTGGAATAATTACAAGGGAGTCCCAAGATACATTTTTTATAACATAATATCGAAGGAAAAAATTAAAACTAGCTTAGCCTCAACCCTAGGGTTCAGCCGAGTGGAATTTGAGTAAAGAAAAGAATAAAACCAATGTAATAAGGAAGGAGAACAGAGATAAAGGCTTACCTCGATGATTTAGGCAAGAAAACACAATAAATCTTGATGGTTTGATGAAAAAGGAGGAGGCCATGAGGGAGGGGTGTGTCGCGCACCATGGGGGTTTGGCCAAGGGGGATCACACAAGTGGAGGGGGAATTATTATTGTAGGGTTTAAATTCATTTTATTTTTATTTTATTAAAAATAATTCAAATTTTCAAAACAAGTCACCAAGATCGGTTTAGGATACACAATTTAGCAAACTGTTCACTAACCATGCGCCCTCTATTGGACACTTGGGGCACCCTGAATGGGCTGGCCACACGGTTTGGAAACCGTGCACCAACCATGCCGTTAATAGTTCTTAGGTAAAACCTCTTACCATTAACCATGTGGCCTAGGTGCACAATTTGGTAAACCATGCACATACTGTGCGATAGCCTTTTTACACCTTTTGAAGGCCGCACAGTTATCTACAAAGGGCTTCACAGTTTTAGACAACCTGTGCACCCTGTATAGACACTTTAAAACTTTCTTCTCTGGGTTCAACACTCCTAAAACTCCCCTATAAACCATATAATCTTTTTGGGCCTTCACCCAATTCTGAATGTAGCACTTTGAAGGGTTACAATAATCAAAATTATGTTCTAAATCATGGTTTTTAAAAATGTCCCATTCAGTAAATGAAAAAGTTCATATTCCTATGGAATTTTCATCTAGTTATAAACACAGGATGTTAGCAGTTATTAATGAATTTAAGTGTATATATTTAAATTAATAAACTTATATTAATGATATAAATTTATTTATGACATTTGGGGTCACTTAAATGAGATTAATATGTTTATTAGATTTTATTTAATGAAAAGACAATGATGTAACATTCATGTTTTTAATAATTATACAATTTTTAATATAATGTTATAAAGAAGATATATTAAACTATAAATACTATTTTAAAATATTAATTTTCTATCTACATTATGGTATTTTATTTATCTTTTTTGGAGAATAAATAAGTATCTTAAATAATTACATATCGATGATGCAATAATTATTAAATTAATGATATAACGAAATAAACGATAATAAAAATATTAAAATAAATATAATTTAAAATAATTAAGGTTATAAACATATTTCATAGATTCTTATTACATTTTAAGTGTTTATTAAAGTAATTTTTTCAAAGTTATCTTATTTTAATGATTTTTTTAAAGTCAATGTAATGAATAGTGTCAAAATAGACACTAATGATATCTTCTAAAAATAATACTTTTTAATATTATTTAAAAACAAAAAATAATCTTTAAAAAAAAATTGATTATTATATGGTATAAAATTTCAATAAATATTAATTTATGGTCAAATTTACATTACATAAGTAAATATTACAACCTCTTAATATCAAAAAAGTTGTTATCATAGTTAGAATTAAAATAGGTTAACTAATAGTTAATCATAATGGTAAGAATTAAAATAAACCAAAAACCAGAATAAAATCTATTGGTTGAAGAAATTATAATATTATATTATATTATCTTTGAACACATGAACATTTGATGTATTTTTGATAAAATATAATTTTTTATAATTTTTTATTTTGAGAAATTACAGAAGTGCCTCTCACAATGATTATAAAAGGACACCTACTCTATCACTTATTCACATCATGTAGATCCTTATAGATCACCCATACCCTAAATATTTATCTTTTAAAATTACCCATCCAGATTAAGGAGGAGTTTTTCCTCTCAAAATACCAACCCTAGATCCCATTAGAGGAGATCTAAAGGAGATGTTTCAAATAATATGTAATGTCTCTAACCGATCACTTTCTTTTTTTAATCTTACATACCTTAAATAAATCTATGATGATTATCATAAAATAATAAATTCAGTATAAAAAATATAATAAAATGTTATTATGATTATTGAAACACCATCATATACCTTCTTTCTAATAAAATAAGAATTGAAAGTATCGCTTTTGCATATGTATGGATTACCGTCTACACATAGCAATACAATTCATTTTTCATCACTATAATATATTGATGGTTATTATAATGGAAATAGAGACTATATATAATATTTATAATATTATTATACCTATTAAATTATAATATTATGTCTACCTTATAATCCTCCAATCTTTTGAGAAATGATTACCTCGCTCGTGCGTAGGTATGGACTATAGTCTTCGCGAACTGATGTTATTTGTTTCACTTATATTTTAAATAGATGGTAATAAGGAATATTTTTATGAATATATAGCATATATATATATCAAAAGTATTATTATATCGTTTTTTATATCTTAACTTTATTTCATTCCATTAGATGAAAAATGAAAACAACACTCATGCGTACGCATGGTCTACTCTCTCCATGAATAATGTAATTTATTTTTCTTTCTATAAGTATTATAAAAGATTGTATATATGAATATAATGAATATAAATTATTTTTAAATCATTATTAATAGTATGAAAACTATGGTTCCATTATCAATGTATAAGGACCGAGACTACCAAACCAAAACAAGCATGGAAAACGAAGTAGTTATCACCTAGAATAATGATTTTAATAACAAGTTTTTATATTAAAGGTGATAATATGATATAAAAAAATCATAAAATATATGATATATTTTTATGTATATTTAATACATGTATAATTAATTCATATTTATTATATAGGAGTTTTCAATGTGAGCAATGAAATTCAATACCTGAGGTAAGCGATTTTTGTCTCAATTTTATTTATTTAGGACACATGTCGTATACACTAATTATTTATTTTATGTTGCGTATATAATAAAAATGGATGAATTTTATGTGTATTGTCTCTGAAATTATGGTATTTTTATACCAAAATAATTTTCAACATTTCATGGGGCATGAAATTCTAATTATTTCAATGTGGTAAGAATTTATTTCTAAATTTCATCATTATTTGTGATAGTTTATGTTTAAGACTTCATCGAGGAATATTTCTCTTCCATGTCCATGTTTCCTACAAAATGTTTTAATTTTTTTACTATTCTCATAAAATTATTAGAATTCATGTTTACCCAATTTTTATTTTTTACAAACTGATTAAAAAAAATATTTCTTAAATTTTACATACAGGGATCTTTATGACTTTTATAAAAACATTTTGAAAGAAATATTTTTTTAATACTATAAATAGTTATAATATTTACCCACTTTCCAGATTCCATTAATTTATTGAAATTTAATTTAAAATAATTTATTGTTTTTGTCAAACTAAATTTTTTAATTTTTAGTTACGCAGCTTTTTTAAAAATAAATGTTTTCAAAATTTAATGTATATTTTCATTATGAATTATTTCAAGTGTTGTTTCAGAGTAATTTTTCATCTAAGAAAACATTATTTTATGTTAATTATGTTTTATTGGGGGTATTATATATGGATAATATTCTTAATCTATCCCTGAATGGTTTATGATTTTTATGGAATGATGTTTATGAATCTAGTTTATTTTCTTGATTAAAATTTTGATGAAATTTTATTAAACCCATTTATTTTTATGGGTTATGATATAATGAATTATTTAAATTATTATAGATAATAAATTTATGATTTAAATTAAGTGGTCTGTGTACCATATATCTACTAACAATTCATTACGTAATGATTTATATCTCACGAGGTAAACATGAAAGTAATAGGGAGTGAACTAACTTCATTTAAAGAATTTTCCACCATGATAGTCTTGGGAGTGAACATTTACTACTACGATGGTTTGGGGAAACAACTCATTATTCTATGACTATCTTGAAAAAAATCCTTGACTACTAATAAAATTATTTTCTATACTTACATGTTTCACAAAATTATATTCTTTTATGCCAATGCCATTTTATCATAGATCGTGTTACTATGTAATTTATGTCTTATAAACTACCAATATTTATTCCATAACTCAATATTATGATATATATTATATAGGATATAATTTTTAATATATATGATCATGGTTTTATATCTCTATTCTCGTGTTATACTTGATATCACCCTAGATTACCCATACAAAGCATTTGATCTCCCCTTTTTCTTATTTTTCTTCTCTTAGGATATGAAGAAATTTATTATGAAGGAAATGTCAAAAAGGGTTATTTTTATAAATAAGTAAGTTTGAAACTATATAGATATTTTATAAACCATATTTTTATGTTTTCAAGTTTCCAATGGAACTAAACCCTTTACTGTCCTAGAGAGGATTTCATTGTTATTATTCTAAAAATATGTAATAATTATACATGAAAATATTGGTATATAATAGTTAGTATCATAGTAAGATTTGGTGAACCATTGGAAATAAGGATGTGAAAACCATAGTAAAACCCTAATTGTAACTCAAGTTTATAATCAATGAATTTTGGTATCGACCATGAATAACTTAAGATTAAACATAAGGTTTCATAGAATGAAGTATTATAAATAATTTATTTTTAATATGTGGTTTTAATATATGATATGTATTGGTCACACTATGATTCATGGTTTTATTTAATCGTGGGACCATAAGGAATTGGGTTAACATTTCATGTGACCAAAAATTTTATAATGAGAAATCAAGTAGTATAATTATTCGAGAGATGGAAATTGTGATTATGGTTAACCAATTTTCACATAACATTATTAACATTATGTACCTTAATCAAAAATCTTACTCACCATAAATGAGAATGAATGGGTTAACTGAGTGTTTAGGTAGTGAAGAATGTGGACTAAAGAAGATTCAATTTCATTTCTGTTGAGAATTTGGGAAGAAACACCCAATTTAATGACTAAGAGGAACATGAAAATGCTTTGAATATGGAAAATGTTATAAATAAATTAACTATAAAGGAAAAAAGAATAATATTTTGGTTATTTAAATGGATGGTAAAATTTTTCTCTATATTTTATTATTAATGGATGACCGCTTTAAATGTAAAAATTATGGGAATTATGAAAATCATTGTCCTTAAGGGAATTCTTGTGAAGAAAATGAGAAATGTGGTACAGGTAATGGATATATTTCTAATGATGAAGAAACTATAGATGAAATGTGAAATGAAATATGTGTTAAAGAATAGAACAAAAATATTATTTAATTGTTTTAGATGTAAGTGGGATGAATGATGTATTAATGTATTTGAATTAAAGGATTTTATTATCTAAAATATAAAATATATAAGGATATTTTAGTATAAGTTTTTTATTAAGGATTTGAAAAAATATGTTGAATTGTACTTATTAAATAGAAATAAAATTTAATATAATGTTCAAATTTTCTAGAAAATATATGATTAAGGGTAGGTAATAGTTAATACTATCTTGATGTTAATAAAATGGTGTTTATTTTGAGAAAAATGATGATTAATATAAAGAAATTAAATTAAATTATGTTGATGACCTCAAAAATTATAAAGGATTTGTTGGAAATGTGTTTTATTCATTCATAAATAGAGAATAACACACTTTTTTAATTAATATATCCAATAGTCAGTGTTCTATGTAAGGAATGAAGAAAAACGTATGTTTTCAATATGGTTTTATAGTATTTTAGGTTATTTCCATGATTTAAGAGAATACATGATTAATGTATTCACATTTTTGACATGTAGAAATAAAGAGATTCATTATTATATATGGGGGATTTTTTTTTGAATTTTCAGATAATGTTTTCACCCAATTTCTTATGTTTTTTATTTTAATATTTTAAAAGGGTCATAAGTTCAACCATTTATGAAATGGTTTATGTTCAAAATTGAATGATGTTTTAGATATTAATTTATTACTTCACTATATGAAGATTTTTGTGTATTATATAACCTATGAAATCCATTTTGCTATAATGATTTAAGGAATGACTTATCATTCCATTATAGATCTTATGATCCACTATTTCATTAGGCATTACAATTTCAACTTCATTTTTTGTTGTAAGAGATGAAGTGGAAATTGATCAAGGTACCTAAAACAAATATTATTGTACTTATGAGATGAGATAAAGTAGTTTCATCTTACCAATAAATTTTTAAATAAAATTATTTCTTTTTTTATCATCATTTTTAATGATATCAATGACCTTTTCCATAACTAGTTTGTCTATGGTTTTTTTCTCATTAATCATAACTTATCCATGTTATATATCACTCTCTATTAGTTATTGGAGACTAATTTAATATTCTAAATCCATATTTTAGCATTTTTAATATATGTAATCCTATTAATGAGTTACTTCAGATAATGTTTATATTTTCAAATTTCCCTTTTTATGAAATTTTTATTATTCATTTTCAAAATTTGGGTTTCTATAAATGAGTTATAAAATATTAATTCATTGACTATTGAGATGTATTTGGAATTTGAAATTCATTTTATAGGGGGTGTAGAATGTAACACCTTGAGATTTTTATGAAATTTATTTTTAAATAATTTTATTTCTTTGATATATGGTGCTGCACAAAATAGTATGTTTAGATGAAACCTGACATATTATATGTCTTTTATAACATAGTTGTTAAATTAGAAGAAATAAATATGAATAACTAAATTATGAAATAAATATTAAGGTCAAAATCAATATTAATGTATTGGTATGTTCTTAGAAAAATTAACACAAAATTTTTAGCAAGTAACTTTATTCTTTAAAAAATATTTTTTCTCCAAAAATTAGTTTTAAATATTTTTATGAGGGAATATAAATTTATGTAGATTATCTAATTTTTTTTAAAATTTTAATTTTAATTTTGAATTCATAATGTAGAAATTATCTTAAAACTATTTTTCGATAATTTTCTAAAATAGTTTATTTTTCATTGAATAAGGAAAATACTAATTTTTATTCATAACTATATTTTATTTAAAGGTAATTAGAAGGTAAAATTATTCCTCATATTAGTTTTAAATTTCTATCAGTCAATTTTGATTTAAAATTATCAAATTTTTTCAAGGATTTTATACATGATTTTTTTTATAAAACAATTATGTTCAAAAAGGGTATTTTCTCAAAAAATAACTTTTCATGGAGTTTTTCAAGTTAATTTTTAAATTAAATGCATCAAGTTATTTGTTTTGAATTTTGAAAATTTTATTCAATATTTGGGTGTAGAGGGTAAACATATAGTAAAGAACTACCTTTTATTTTTGGCCAGTTTAACTAGTAACCTTGGTAAATTTTATTACCATAGTAAAGGGTAAATTAGATAATTTTGATTAATAATAAAATAAAAATTCTATAAAATGAATATAATAGTTGTAAAAATTTTATTAGATGAATTTAATTAGACCCTTAACAACTAAATGTCTTAATTTAGTTTTTTATCAAAATGGATTTTATATTATTAAAATCAAAGAAAGTAACAAAATGTCACTCTCTTTGTCTTAAATATATCATATGTGTCCACGTGGTGAAAACGTTGGTGATGAAATAATATAAGAGTAAATTTTTAACTTAATAAAGTTCGATATATGATATATATTTATTTATGACTTTTTGGTCCACTTGGATGACATTATGATGTTTATAAAATTGTATTTAATGAAAAGTCAATAACATCACATTCATGTTATTAATAAATATACCATTTTTAATATTCCATTATCCAATAGATATCTTTGAATATAAATTTTATTACAAAATATAAGATATTTTTTGAAATCATCGTATTTAATTTTTAATTTTTATATAGGAAATAGTCATCTTAAATGATTACACAATGAGGATGTGGTAGTTTTTAAATTAATAGGATAATCAAATAAATGATATTAAAAATATTAAAATAAAGATAATTTAATTAATTAAGATAATCCACGAATTTTATGGATGATTATGACCTATTATACATGTGTTAAATGATTTATTTAATGTTATGTTTTTATTATGATTTTCTTAATGTTTACATATTAAATATTATCAAAATTGACCTTAATGATATTTTATAAAAATACAATTTTATTATATTATTTAATGATAAAAAAATATATATAATTATTATTATTATTATATGGTTTACAATGTCATAAAAGTTTCATTTTTGTTTTAATTAAACTAACATAAGTATAAATTACACCCATTTAATATTGAATATTTTGAAACTGTAGTAAAAATTAAAATAGGTTAACTAAGGGTTAATCAAAACGATAAGGTTTATAATAATACAAGAACATTCCTAGAAGCTATTGATTATTATTATTACAAAAGTATTTAATATTTTCATCGAATAAATGTAAATTTGGTGTCATTTGGATAGAAAAATGAGTTTATTATAATTTAATCTTTTGAAAAATTCTAAAAGTGCCCCTCAACATAATTGTAATAGGACACCTCACCCCTCACATCTTTACATCACAATGTGACTTCTAGATTGACCTTCCCCTGATATTTTATCGTATAAAATTGTTTATCAACATTATATAGGTGATGATATTCTTAAAATTCCACCCCTAGATCCATTAGAGAAGATTCAAGGGGGATGTTGTTAGGAAGAGGTAATATCCCAAACCAATCAATTTATTTTTCTACTCTTCCTTACCACCTCTAAATATATGATTTTTATCGTAAAATAATAACATTATTATCCTAAATATACTGACATATTATTTATATTATGAAAAACCCATTTTCACCCTCTTCCCATCAAACTAGATGTGAAACTGTTTCTTGTGAGTAAGTATGGCTTACCGTCTCTACATAGTGATAAAATTCATTTTTTATAGCCATATTAAATGGATGGGTATTATGATGGGGCTAGTGATTATATATGGTATTTATAATATAATAATACCTTGGAAATGATAATATTATTTCCACATTATCACCATGCTATCTTTTTTGAAATGATAACATTTCTTGTGCGCCTGTAAGGACTACCATCTCTATTATGTGATGTGATTAATTTTCACTTATATTTCACATGAATAGTAAAAGGGATATATAAAATAATAATAATTTTTTTATTATAGGATATACAAAATAATAATAATTTTTTAAAGGTTTATTATTATTTACATTTCTTTAATTCTATTAGATAAAAAATTAAAACAACGGTCTTACGTACTTACAACATACCATCTACATGAATGATGTAATTTATTTTTCTATATCTACTATTTATGAATGATTATAAATATTTATATAATGAATATATATTATGTTTAATGAATTATGGAATTTATGTAAATTTTGTGATCATGACCATTTTCCATGAATCAATACTACCAAATTGAAACATTCATGAAAAATGATGTAGTTATCACCTAGAATAGTGATTTTAATAACAAATTATTACTTAACAGGTGACAATATGATATGAAAATATATATAATATTATAGATATATTGATATGTAATAAATGTATAATAAATTAATCTTTATTATAAATGAGTTTTCAATATGAACAAATAAACTCAACACATGAGGAAAGGAATTTTTGGCCCACTTTTATTTATATGGGACACATGCGTTCTACACTACATGTTTATTTTCTATGGTGTATATACTACCTTAAGATTTATTTAATGAGTATTATCTTTCACATTAGGGTACTTACATGTGTATATATGTTTATTTCATTCATAGGGAATATTATTTGACTGATTATAAAATGGTAAGGGTTTATTTAATAATTTCATAATTATTTGGGATTATTTTTGTGTTAGACTATTCTAGGGAATATTTATATTCCATGTCCGAGTTTTCGAAAAAAATTATTAAAAAAATGTTTCTATCGTTCTCTAAAATTTATTTGAAATCTTTTTTACACATTTTTTCCATTTTAAAAAATGGTTTGGAAAATATATTTTTTCCATTTTATAAACAAGTTTTTTATGACTTTTCTGACCAAAATTTGAAAGGAAGTAATTTTTAAAACCTATATAGAATGTTAGGATTTTAATGATTTCCTGACACCTTAATGTCTTAAATTGTCCTTTACAATATTACAGGTTTCCTTTAAAAAAATATTTTCTTTTGTAATTGTATATCTTTTTAAAAAAAATTAAAATTAATGGATATTTTATTCAAGAATTATTCTAATTGATCTTTCAAAATCATTTTTCATATAAGAAAACATATTTTTAGGTTACATAGGTTTTAATGGGTTATGATCCAAGAATAAATCTCTTATTATTTCTCTGAATGTTTTATGTTTATAATGGCTTGTTGTTGATGAATTCTATTTATTTTCAATTAGTTATTTCATGATGAAATGTTTATAAAAAACATTTCTTTTTAGGTTTTTTGATATTATGAATGATTTATATTATTTTGGCACACATATTTATGGTTTTTATTATTTGATGGCTGGGACATATATCTCTCCCTAATTCATTAGGCAGTGATTTATATCTCATCAGATAGATAGGACTTAAACATGTAGATATCTTAGTTCCGTGGGGGACTTGGTCCACCATAATTTACTTGGGAGTGAACCATGACTACTATGATGGTTTGGGGAGTGAAAAAATTCCATTGTGATAGTATTGGAAAAAAATCCCTGAGTACTAATGAAATTAGTTTCTTTGCTTATGTATTTTAAACAATTCTATGTTTTTCTGCCAAATATATTTTCTCATGGATCATGTTCCTATATAATTAATGTCTTATAAATATCCATAATTTATTCAATGACTCAATATTATGATATTTATTTTTTAGGGAATGATTTTAGAAAGTTATGTTCTTGTTTTTATATCTTTATGCTCATTTTTTCTTGATATCTAACTTGTTTACCCTTATTGACCTTCTAAGCTCGCCTTTTTCATATTTTTGTTTTCAAAAGTCATGAAAAAAAGTATTTTGTATGATATTTCATAAATGGTTCTAGTTATGAAGTGATAATGGGGAGACAAGTTATATATTTTATGAACTAGTTGATTATGTTTCCATGTTTCCAAACGCACTAAAACATTTATGGTTCTATCATGTATTATATTGTTACTCATCAAAATATATTTCATAACTATATATTAAAATATTTGTATGGTATGCTTATTCTATTAACAATCCATGCTTCCATGGTACTTTTCCCTTTGAATAATGCAATACCTTGCGTTTTATGCAACTTCATGATTCTAATACACCACGACAAATCAAACTAGCCCTTAAGAATTGTAATTACCTCTTTTTGAAATTTTATAAATTTTATTTATCTAAATGGACATCATTTTTTCATTCAGATTATCAAAATTAACTTAGGGTGATTATTTTTTGTACTTTTATGAAAACTTTCAATTTTTAATGAAGAGTGAAAACTACTAAATTTTAATTTAAAACAACTTTCTTTAATAGAAATAATTTATAGAGTTAAATTATACATTTGAATGTTTTTAAAGTATCATTAGATTATATTTTTATAATTAAATATAATTTAGGTCATTGTATGTAATTTTATATTTAAACTAGACATAAAAAACTATCAATCTTTTGATAGTTATTATTTCTTAAAAACACGTTTTTTGTTTTGACAATGGGAATTAATTTTAAATTAATTTCTCCCACTTATGTGTTTCCAATTTCAAAAAATGGATTCCATATTTTGAATTAGGTGGTCCAAATTATGTAAATAGGTAACTTTTATTTTTAGAAATTATGAATATTTACTTCAGTAAATATTTTATTTACCATGGATATAGGGTAAATATGGTAAATAAGGGTAAAAAATATTATTATAACAACATTAAATTAACCTAACATGTATCTTATTCATATTGGTTGAAACATGTCTAACCATGTGCATCCTTGGGTCGATTTTTGGACCTAATGGAGCCACATGAGAGTGATAATGACACTTTATATTAATTAATTTAAAGTGAAGACAAAAATGACATAAACATATAAATTTTAGTAAAATATTTGTTACATAGATTTATATAAGTTATATTTATTACTATAAATATTAATTTGAATGATAAAAATATTTCCTACATCATGATTATTTTTATAATTTTTAGACAAAAATAAAAAAATTATTTATGACCCAATAATGATGCAGTGATTACCTCATTAAAAATGATTTAAATAAATGGGATTATAAAAATTAAAAAAATATCCAAAACATGTCCAATTCATATTGGATGATTTTATTTCGAACATGATTCATCTTATCTTTGACTTTAATGAGTTTTTAACCTTTATAAACCAAAAATCATTATATGATAAAATAATATTTCCAAACATTCCTAAAGAGCCTCTCCTCCACCTTATAAAAAGCCCTCACCACTAAAAAATTTATCACACCTCTAAAGAAACTTTTCTCATCCAAAATCTGCCCAATTAATCTTCCTAAATCCCTAGATTGTTCATAGAAGCCTTACCTTAGGTATAAGGCACTTCAAGAAAGCCTTTTGATTCAAACCAATGGGAGTTACCCGATTTAAAGGTAGCATGTCCGCTTAAGTTCTTTTTTTTAATTTACTTCTCCAACCCCCTGAACTCTATTTATTAATTTATTTTATAACAAAACTAGTATCCTCAATATACTAGGTTGTTTTTATGAGATTTATCTGAACTGCACTTACACAAACATCCATCTAAAGGGTATAGAACATAATGTTTTTGTGGAAGGTGAACTACTGCCTCATGAAATGATGATTGTTCGATCTTCTACTACCATATATTATGGTGTCCATTTTGATGGAACTATACTTATATATGATTATTTTGGATATTTATTTTATCTATAACATTCTGTAATTCACTTTTATAGCTTACCTTTTTTCTTTTCATGGTTTATATATACGATAATTTCATTTGAGGAAGTACGGACTACCTCCCCCTCAAAGTTATATGACATGTTCATACCATACACGGAACATATAAAGGATGATGTTAATGAAAATACATAATATATATAAAATATTATATTATACTATAATAATAATATACCTATGTAACATTTTTGCTTCTTTCCTATTAAAATAAAATATGGAAGTAGCGTACGTGCGTATGTACGGATTACCGTCTCCACGAACTCGATGAGATTTATTCCCCATCGTAACCATTTAAGAATAATTTTCATTTGATGATTAAAAATAATATTTAAGAACCTTATATCATTCTATATATATAAAAAATAAATTATATCCAGAACAAACATGACTTACGTAACAAAACATATAAAGGAAAATAAATTAGTTAACACCTAAAAACAATTATACTACTTAAATAATATTAACAAAGAAATATTATAATATCATATATGATATCATATTTATGTATGTAGTTATTTTATAAGTTAATAAAAATTATTTAACTATTATATAAGAGGTTAGCGTACCCTCAACAAAGGAAAAGTGCAAGGTAAGGGTTAATTTCACAATCTCATTATTATCTAAGATTGTTTTTACATAAGTGTCTAGTGGGACTTCATTATCATCAACATCTGTGTTTCTTAAAAATATGTTTCAAAACATTTTTACTATTTACTATACTATGGGTTAAATTCTTTTATACCCTTTTATTAATTTTTATAAAATGGTTTGAAAGGAATCTTTCTGTCGTTTTCTAAACAAGTTACTTTATGACCTTTTCGACAAATTAAGGGAAGAATGATTTTTTTAACTTATATGGTGGGTACGGTTATTCTCTATCATTATAACACATTTTAAGATTCCCTTACAATATTATAATAATATTTTCAAAATAAATGTTTTTTTTTATAAATACATAACTTTTAAATGATTTCAAAATAGAAAGAGATATTTCTCACAAATAGTTTTGATTTCATCTATGTTAACATTTTTTAATAAATTATGTAATTTTTTGATGTTGATTTATTATGATACAATTATTTTATATTGTATTTAAGGTTTCGGGATATTTTTGACTATGGATGTGTTATTTTTATACCATTCATGGTTTATGGTTAATGTATTAACATTTCCTATTCAAGTTTTAATACGAATGTTTTGGTAATGTTTCAAACTTTTCATATGAGAAATGAATTGGACTTAGTAAGTGATGGGTGGAGCCTGCTATAGCTCATTGATGCATTAGTAGGTCTCATGAAACAAACTAGTGTCTTGTCACATGGCCTTGACAAAATCTTATTTGTAGTCCTGGAACAAGTCCTTGACTATGTGGTTATGATGTCCGAAATTATACATTCCATCATTATAAAATTATCAACTAATATTAAATGTGATTATTCGACTAATATAATATCCATGTGAATAAGTAAATGGAATTATATGATATATCTTTTCTATATTATACTAATTTTTAAGTTAAAAAGTATTTTTTTAGTTTTAAAGATTACCTTAAATGTTTATGCTTATTTGTGAAGTTTCTGATATATTGTTATCCTTACTAAGCATCTGAGCACACCCATTTCTATGTTTTATTTTTTCTAGGATGTGAAAAAGTATTTTATAGTTAACCTTTAGGGATACGCCAAGGGATATAAGTGTGTTCAATGTACAAAAAATGCTATTGTTTTTATTTTATGATGTAATGTTAAACTTATATATGTATCTAGTAATTCAAAGGATACTAAACTAATCAGACTTTGGGGATATGATTCCTTGTATCATGCCAATTTTAGGTAATAATGCACCAACTCGGGGTAACTAGGGTCTGGGTGTTACAGTTGTATCATTGGAAGTATATTACAAAACTTGGAAGCTAGAATTATAAAAAAATGATTAGAGAACATTACCCTAAGATAGAATTTGAGGATTTGTATAGAAGATGTTCCTAGAATTTTGATAATGCAGAATTTTTTTGAGTTTTCCAAGAAATACAGCCTTTTATAGATATGATCACATTGAGGTGGCTCTGTAATAGATGTACCTGGGAGTGAAAACTCTGAAAAAGAGTTTTGGTCTTGACCTAGTGTATCCTAGTACACAACAACGTGGCCTGCTGCACTTTTGGTTACGACACTCCCGAGAGATATGATTAGGATAATTCAATTTTTTATTAAAAACCATCATATCGAATTTATGAGTATATACCTCCTCAAAGAAAAGATTTTTATTATTATGGATTATATCTATCCACTGTTCAATTTATGTAAAATATTTTACTATTTTGGAATTACGTACTGTGATTCCTAAAATAATCTAATATATGCCATTGTTTAGAAATGTTTCCTAGTGGAAGGAATGGAAACTGTATCATCACATGTAATCCATGTAGGGATTTTCCTTCTACTCAAGATAATTATAGTGGAGCTGGTGATGCAACTGGTGCTGATCAGCTTATCACCATACTGAGACAACTCACTCAGGTTATAAATAAAAACCATAACCGTATGAAGCACCCTGATCCACAACACATAGGATCAATGTTAAACTGATTACTAAGGGAAAACCCACCAACATTCAATGGGAATACCAATATATTTGTAGCTGTGAACAGGATAAGTTCCTTTGAGAAAATATTTCATGCTTTGGGGAGTAGTAAAAGAGAAAAAGTCATCATGGCAGTTTATCACCTCACAGGATATACAGATCAATGGTGGTCGTTAATTCAAAACACAATAGAATATTAAGAAGTATCAAATATGGAATAGAGGTACTTTAAAGATATTTTCTTATTAAAATACTTTCCTCGTGACAATCAAACAGATATTGAAATGAAATTTCTGAGTCTAAGGAAAAAAGGGGATGAAAATTTCACAAAGTATGAGGCTAACATTACATGGTTATCAAGGCATGAAATAGATTATATACGTAACCCAAGAAGTAAGATTGATCAATTCTTCAATGGGTTAAAACCATTTCTCCATCAAGCATTAGTCTCACAATCCTTTTATCATACGAATATATTGTCTCATGTGTTATCAAGACAGAAAATGAATTTTTTATGTCTTTTGACTTTAAAGTAATGCAAGAGAAGAAAAGAATGACTGAACACTCTGAAAATGAAAAGAAGGAGAAGAAGGGAAAATTGAATATCTATCCTGTAGTAAATGTGGGAGGAAACACCTCAGTACATGCCTGAAAGGAATGTGAGACTGTTACAAGTGCGGTGAAAAATTCCACTAAGATCGTGATTACAAGGGGATAAAAGTGGCTGTCAATGTTGAATTATACAATTGTAAAGAAATGGGGCATTATGAAAATTAATTTCCTATGTTCCAAAAAAACTTACCTCAGAAAAGGCCAAGGAAGAAAGTCCAAGCTTATACGATCACTACTACTGAGGTTGTAGATCCAAAAGACATAATGTCAGGTAATTTAATGGTTTCTTCAAGTTTATCCAATGCTTTATTTGATTCTGTATTGTTGAATTGTTTCATATAATCCCAGTTTTCTAAAAAAATTATATATTTCCAAATTTTTTTAACAACGGAGTTGTTAGTAAAAACTCTTAAGGGAAGTATCATAGAAATAATGTTTTGTGGATCAGTCCCCATTGGGGTATATAAATGTTCTTTATCCGCTGATCTCATCATCATACCCATGATTGAATTTGAAATAATCCATGGTATGGATTGGATTTTACACCATGATGAGAAAATTTATTTTAAGAAGAAGGAGGTTACATTTTTTTATGGTGATACGTAGTTCTTTATTGTTAGAGCAGAAACATCCCTGCCTGATTCTTATCTAGATCCACCCTCAGTAGCTTCACTACATTCAATTATTGGGGATAAAGACAATGAAATAACTATGGGTGAGTAATGGAATTTTCAAAGAGTACATACCTATTTTTCAATAATATTTTGATGTGTTTCTAGATGATTTACCTGTACATCCTCCAGAACGAGAAATTGAGTTTTCCATTGATTTAATTCCTGGTTCAAGGACTGTATTGAAGACCCCTTATAGAATGGCAACTATGTAATTAGTAGATGTAGAGAAAGAAATAGAGAATTTGAGTAATAAATGATTTATTCTCCCTAGTGTTTCTCCATGGGGAGCCCCTATTATTTTTTTAAGAAGAAAGATTGATCTATGAGGCTGTGCATTGACTACAAGGAGATCAATGCTATTACAATAAAGAACAAGTATCCCCTACCTCTCATTGATGATTTATTTGATGAACTTCATAGAGCTCAATATTTTTCAATTATTGACCTTCGATACGGATATCATTAGGCGTGTGTGAAGAAATAATACACTACAAAGACAGAATTTTGATCTAGGTATGAGCATTATAATTTTACATTAATGCCTTTTGGACTGAATAATTCACCCTCTATTTCCATGCATATAATGAACATAGTTTTCAAGTAATATCTTGATGGATTTGTAGTTGTATTTATTAATGATATCTTAGTATACTCCAAAAGCTATGAAGATCATGAAAATCACTTGTGTAATATTGTAAAGAATTTTATAAGAAATGAATTATATGGGAAGTTCCAAAAGTATGAATTATGGCTTCAAAAGATTTCATTTCTTGTCCTTATTTTCTCTAAGGATGGAATCTAGGTTGATCGTTTAAATACAAAGGAAATCCATGAATGTCCAGCACTGAAAAGTATAACTGTGGTATGCATTTATATTGGTTTAGCAGGTTATTATCAGAATTTCATCCAAAAAATTTCTTGATTGACTAACCCAATAACCAAGATCACACATAAAGGGGTTAAATTCTTTTGGAAAGAATAGTGAGAATAATATTTTGAAAAAGTAAATAGAATATTAGTCAATGCTATTATATTGACTCCACCACCAGGGATTGATTGGTTTTTTATTTTTAGTGATGCTTAAAAGAAAGGACATGGTTGTGTCTTTATATATAATGATAGATTTATTGCTGATGCATCACAAGAGATAAAAATTCCTGAAAAAAGCTACCACACTCATGATCTTGAGTTAGCAGCTATCACATTTTCTTTGAAGATATGGAGAAACTATATATATGGTGAAAATTGTGATATTTATACTAATCATAAGAGTATGAAGTATATTTTCTCACAAAAATAACTCAACATGAGGCAAATTCGATGGCTTGAACTACTCAAGGATTATGATTTCACCATACACTACCACCTAGGGAAGGAAAATAAGGTGACAGATGATTTGAGAAGAAAGTATCATAGATTTTGGAACAAGATGAGATTTGAAAAGGATCCTATGTTCATTGATCTAGTAAAGATGGATAAGGGAATAATCCTAAAAGGGGAAACATCAATAATTTTTCAAATGGTTGATAAACTATATTTACTAGAAATGTTATAATGTTCTCAAACTGATGATGATGAGTTTCAAAATAAAATTAAAACTATGAATGATTGGAGATTAATTGACTTCGTATATGAAGATGGGATTTTCAAATTTGGGATGAGACTTTGTGTTCCTAACATACTTGATCTAAAAAGGGAATTGTTGGACGATGTCGATAGCTCCAATTTCTCTTTACACCCTCGTAACACTAAGATGTATAGATATTTGAAGGAATCTTTTTGGTGGGACAACATGAAGAGAGAGAATGTTGATTATGTGTCAGGTTGTATGGTTTTTCAACAAGTTAAAGTTTGAAGACAACATCCTAGAGGATTCATGCAACCTTTTCCCATACATAAGTTGATATGGGATGATATTATGATGGACGTTTTCATGGGGCTACCAAAGACTCCTAGAAGGAATGATGAAATATGGGTCATTGTTGATCGTCTTACCAAGTCTGCTCATTTTCATGCTATAAGAGCATATTTACCACTTGAACCTCTAGAAATCTTATATATTAATGAAGTTTTAAGACTTTATAGAGTACCCCTATAAATTTTTTCTTATCATGATCCACATTTTAAATCAAGATTATGGAAATGTATTTAGAAGTCCTTGGATACTGAACTTCGTTTGAGCACTGCCTACCACCCATAAACTAAGGACAATCAGAACAGGATTTTCAAATATTAGAAGACATATTGAGATCTTGATCACTTGACTTTCAAGGTATGTGTAATGAATAATTACCTATGGTATAATTTTCCTATAATAATAGTTTCCATTAAAGTATTAAGATGGCACCATATGAAGCGTTATTTGGAAAGAGATTTCATACACCAACTTGTTGGGAAGATGTTGGTGAAAGAAAACTCGTAGGACGAGAACATGTTTAGGAAACAATGGGAAAGTTTAAGGTTATCCAAACCCACATAAATGCATCTCAAAGTAGGAAAAAGATAAATACCGATAATCGAAGGGAAGATTTGGAATTTCAAGTTGGAGATCATGATTTCTTGAAGGTATCTCCCTGAAAGGGTTTTATAAAATTAGGTAAGAATGGAAAATTAAGTCCTAGGTATATCAGACCTTTCAAAATTCTAGAATGAATTGGAGTTGTATCTTATCGTTTGGCAATGCCGCCAAGTCTCTCTAATGTTCTTGATGTGTTCCATATATCACTGTTGAGAAAACACATGTCTGACCAAATGTATGTACTTACCTATGTAGAAATATAAATCAAACCTGATATTTCTTATTGCGAGGAGCCTATCATTATTCTTGATACCAGAGAACAAGTTTTGAGAAACTGTATGACTCGTCTGGTGAATGTTCTTTAGAGAAATCATAAGATGCAAGAAACAACGTGGGAACCTGATGAACTAATGATGAAGAACCACTCGAATCATTTTATGTAGTAGTATTATAGAAATTTCAAGGATGAATCTAATGACCCACCTTTTTATAACATTAAAATCCATTACATTATACAAAACTGAGGATCTTTAAGGTTTGGTGTCTTGGAAACCATGAACTTAAAACATGAAAACATAAAACATTCTTCTTAAATAATTGAAATGTTTCTCCTTATGTTCATCCTAGGTTCATTACTACATCTCATAACCTGGGACATACATCAAAAAAAGTGTGAGCAGAAAGCCCAGTAAGGGAAACAATGTGAAAAATTTAACATGTGAACTTGAGATACATCAAAAAAGTCATGAAAAATAACTTTAAGGCATGAGAAAGAAATCATGAGGCATATCATAATAAAAATAAAGTGTTTCATAACTTAAAGATGTGGCTACAACATTTAACTTAGACTATCATGAAAATATCACCAAGGTCCATCCCCAAGGTGTCATCTGAAAATTACCAAGGTTATTCACCACGGTATAGTTAAAATTGTAATCTCTAGTGGTTACATCATTACCCAATGCATTGGAGCGCTATCAGGGTGCACCATTAAATTTGTAATCTCTAGTGGTTACATCATTACGCAATGCATTGGAGCGCTATCAGGGCGCACCCTTAAATTTGCCTTTATTATCATGTGATACACATATATCATCATCAAAAATTTCATAAATAACCCATATAGCATAATATAAATGGTTTTCATTTCATAATCATAACGTTTTAAAAATTGATTTAAAGACATGATCTTTATGTCACTTTAAACCCACGGAAAAGGAAAGTGGGTCTCATGTATTTAAATCCCAGAATTTAAAATTGAAAATTTTGGTATATATGTGAATAACCCTTTAGAATAAAAATCTTTGAGTATTCACTTAATAAAATAAAATAATTTGAGAAAAAGAGAGAGACATTTTGAGACGGAAATTCGGAAGCATAACGGCTATGTTGTAGGGTTTTAGAAAACATTGAAAAGAGAGTGAACATGGGTAAAACACTCATAAATGATCCATAAAATAGTAGAGGGAAAGAATATAAAGTATTTAAGAACATGGTTATGAAATTTTAAAGATATACCATATGAAATGAAGTACATGAAAGGAAGAAAAAAATAAGATTTCTCTTATAAAAATTCGGCAGCCTAACGGCGTCACTTAAAATTCAAAAAAATTGAATTGACGAGGTCAAATAGGGTCTCTCATAATATGAAAAAAAAGATCAGTATGATATATATAGAGATAATACACCAAAATAATAAAAAGTAACTTCAAAGACTTGACAAGAAAATAGAACTTGAAAATGAGAAGGGTGAAAGAATCTGTTACAAAAAAATTTGTAGCCTAACGACACCACTTAAACATTCATAAAAAGAAATGATGAGAGTAACAGTGGATCTCACATCATATAAATATGAAAAGGGCAGAGATAGGAATATAAAATAACATCCTCTAACATATGAACATGGAGCGTAAATGAAATGACTTAAAAGATAGTATTTGAAAAGAAAGAGAGAGGTATGATCCCTTACCTTAAAACGTAACTCTTAAAACTAGAAGTTCGAGACCTTGAGGGCATGGGGGCGCCTTGGGAGGACTCCTTGGGAGGTATTGAGACCAATTATTCGTTGGGGGAGAGTTGGGAGAGAAAAATAAAGGAGTAAAGGGTGGGTATTTATAGGTAAAGTGAGGGGACAAGGCATTAATGGCCAAGGGACACCTCATTGGTGGTATTGGCAAAACCATGGGCTTTCCCATGGTATTTTCCCCGGGTATTGGCCATTTGGGACACATAATACAATAATTAATCCCCTTTAGTTGGTAATCCCTTGAAATATCTCATGAAATCATCATTATGCAGTCATGATGTCATTAAACATACTGAAACCCTAAAACTGTATTTTTACTATTCATTGAAAATTCACCTTTTTCAGAAGACTCCCAAAAAATTATCTTAACATAATATCAATTCTCTGATATAAAAAATTAACTCTATTTTTTAAAAAAAATTCTAAATATTTTTAATTTAATTTTTAAATAAATACACAATTCACCAAAAATTTATTTTTTTGAAAAAAATCCCCAAAAATTACCTTAACATAATATCGATGCTCTGAGTTCAAAAATGAACTTCATTTTGTAAAAATAATTTTCTAAATATTTTTAATTTATTTATTAATTAAAAAACACTACTCACCTGGAAAAAACTAATACTTGACTAATAATTTCTGAAATAGTTATTTACCTATTTTATTGAATCACATTACTTAATCAAGGTTCCTAGATTATATTAATACTTTTTTTAAGTGGGATTACTAATCCATTTGGTCACATTACTAATCCTAAGTGTAAAATCAATATTAATAATTTACTATTAAAAAAAATTAAGTTGATCTTATTAGACTCTAAATGTCTTACTGAACATAATTGTAGAAGACCATTTTTTGAAAATCATTACACATAATTAATTATTTAAGGTTTACATAAATATTTTCAAATATCCTTTTTATAGAGTTCATCAAAAATATGCATACTATATTTATCCGGACATTTGAAAATTCATAAACTTCATCATAAGAAGAAATCAAAAATTTTATTTAAATAAAAGGATTACCCAAGGCAGTTACGGCCTCTTTACATAGCCCCTTATAACCCCAGCATAGGACCTAAGTGTAAGGTGTGATTAGGTGAGAGAATCTGAGGGAGGCTCAACCAACATTACACGAGTAGTAATTTCTATCATTTTGAATTGCTCGCGAAGGCGATTCCGTTCTAGCTTCACATGATAAAGATCATCTTGGGTTTGGTCCAGAGCAAAGCCCATTGGTGCTACCTCCTTCCCAAGTTATGTTAGATGGGATTTGATTGGCTCGAGACTACTGGTTGAGGACATCAAATCTTCTTTCTAAATTAATTAACCAAGATCACTTGTATTTAGAGACATCAATCACAATATTTAGTTTCCAACGGTTATATTGGCCAATGGTCATATAACAATTGAAACCCTACGGTCTCATTTTAATTATAGTCATGTTATCAAATGAAACAGTTTTTTTGAGTGTAAAATAAAATAACACACAAAATTTGGATACCAGATTTATTCCAAATTTCGGGTCGTTACATTCTTCCCCCTTAAGAAATTGCGCCCTCACAATTTTTAAAATTGGGATTGGAAATTTCATTTAAAGTCCCACATCAGAAAAATAGTCAGTAAAACTATTACTTTAAAAGAAAGAAAGGTAAGTACAAAGGTCACCCGAGTTAACCCACACTAAGATTCCATGTATGAAATCATGGACATGGAAGAGAAAATAAAGGGTAGGTTCTGAGGGAGAGTGATAAAAAACATGATTAAGACAAAGTTAACAATAAGAAAATCGCAAACTTATGATGGGTTAAATGGTATTTGATTTCCCAGTAGGAAACGTTAACAGGAAACGTTTTTGTTTTACATTCCTTTTCATAGTTTTGAAGAATTCATTTACTACATAGAATAAAAACACAAGGAAATATATTTACCTTCAAGTAGAGTTTAATCCCTTAATAAGTTTCTACCAAAACTAATCGTTTCTGCAAACGATGAGCATTAAAAAACACTTGGTATCATCAAAAGCATAAGAATCATCTTCTAGAGAATCACATAATCCAGCAAATATTAACTATCTATTTCTTCAATCTTTAAACATTATCCCAAAATCAAAAAGGGTAAGATAAACCAACTCTTCCAAAATAAAGAACCCCATAGTATGGGAAACTACTTTTAAATCTTCAAAATTCCACGGTACTACCGAAAGTTCATCGTATACCATTCCATAAATAACTGTCCTTAAAATTCCTCAAAATAAATCAAACTAAGATTGAAACCCAAATACAATAAGGATTTGATAACATAGTCTTCCAAAATAAACTTCATTTTTTCATCTCCAAACAACATCAACCACTCCTAACATCTTATAACAAAAGTTACTAACCTAATCACATTTCCCCAAGATATGTTAATAATTTCCATAAGTAACCTAAATTTCCATAAGTTTGCCTTAAATTCATCAATTCTTCAAAATATAAGTCAAAATTTACTCCTCAAAGAAAATTCCTTAGTAATCTATTTACCTCGATCATATAGGTTTCCCAAAATACCGAACGTCTTCCAGAATAATAATCATCATTTTAATCGCCTGATCATCTTTTTTTTCAAGAAGAACAGCTTCACAAAATCAATATGTGGTACATAACAATAGATGTTTTCTTTAATGATATAAAACCATCTTAGGTAGTGACTCAATGTTCTTATAAAACATTAAAAATATGATCACAGGGAATGAACTAAAATACAACATGACATAGGCAATTATTGCGAAGAAGTTACATGTACTTCAGTCATCATGATCCATCTCAACATAGGACTTCCATTATTCCCTTGTCCTTTAAGATTATTGATGCTCATCATGCTTCTCATCCCTTCCAAGAGAGCATTGCCTTGGATAATGTACAACTTCTCCACATTTAAGACTTTGAAAAGTATAAGGTACATTAGATCGAAACTTATCTCTATTCATCAAATTATCCATTTTTTTATGAAGCAATTGGCTACCTTATACCCTATCACCCCACACTTAAAGCATCTCCCAGTTCCTTTATGACATTCTCCTTAGTTCCCTTTTCCACACTTTTTGAACAAAGAAAATTGGGTCTTCTTTCCCTTATCAACTTTATCAGATGAACATCCTTGAGACATTATCTTCTTCTTCCTTAATGAATTTGGGCATTCAACTAGGTACCAATTATTAATTGTGATTTTTGATAGCTGGTTTGGTATAATCACAATATGTTCAACTTGATCTCTCGACATCTCTGTCACATTAATAAGGAAATCGTCACATTTCCTATCACATTGGTTGTTGGGATGTGTTCTTCTATTTTTCTCCATTAACTAAAAAAAGAAAGTAAAATTAGTGGCTTAAATACTCAGCCAATAATCATTAAAATGAAACTTTAAGCAAAAAGGATAAAGTTGTTGAAGGAAAGTATACCCTAACTTGTGATCCCCTAGATTCTAATCTAGGTTATCCATGATCAAATATTTGTATGAGAATCTTCATTTTATTTTATCTTTGTTCCTTTAATAATGGTTCATACTAATCTTATGAATTTACCAAAGCATATCCCTCGGGAGTGTCGTAACCAAGAGTGAAGTAAGGCCCGTTGTCGTGTACCAGTTCCCGTTTGAGTCTAGCTCAAAGCGGCATCTTCAGGTTTTACCCTTATGTACATATGTTCTAGAGCCACCTCTACCTGCTCGTATCTAGACATGGATGTATTTTCCTGGCAACCCCTTACTCAATACTCACCAAAATACCAGGAATATTTCCTATATTTAAAATTTTCTATAGGCTTCTTCCTAAAGTTTTCATATCCTAATTTCCACAAATAACTAAACCATAATTTGATACCAAATATAACGACCCACCTTTTTATAACCTTAAAATTAATTAAATTATACAAAACTGAGGATCTTTAAGGTTTAGTGTCTTTGAAACCAGGAACATAAAACATGAAAACATAAAACATTCTTCTTAAACACTTCAAAGGCTTCTCCTTATGTTCATTTTAGGTTCATTACTGCATCTCATAACCTGGGGACATACATCAAAAGAAAGGGTGAGTAGAAGGCCTAGTAAGGGAATCAAGGGGAAACATTTAACATGTGAACTTGAGATACATCAATAAAGTCATGAAAAAAACATTAAGTCATGAGAAAGAAATCATGAGGCATATCATAATAAAAATAACGTGTTTCATAACTTGAATATGTGGCTACAACATTTAACATAGAAAATCATGAACATATCTTCAAGGTCCATACCCAAGGTGTCATTTGAATATTACCAATGTTATTCACCAAGGTATCATTAAAATTGTAATATCTAGTGGTTACATCATTACCCAATGCATTGGAGCGCTATCAGGGTGCACCCTTAAATTTGTAATCTCTAGTGGTTACATCATTAACCAATGCATTAGAGCGCTATCAGGGCGCACCCTTAAATTTTCATTTATTATCATGTGATCCACATATATCATCATCAAACATTTCATAAATAACCATTATATCATAAAATAAATGGGTTTCATTTCATAATCATAACATTTTAAAAACTGCTTTAAAGACATGATCTTTATGTCACTTTAAACCCACAAAAAAAAGAAAGTGGGTATCATGTATGTAAATACAAGAATTTAAAATAGAACATTTTGGAATATATTTCAGTACCACTTTAGAAGAAATTTCATTGAGTATTCACTTAATAAAATAAAAGAATTTTAGAAAAAGAGAGAGACATTTTGAGACGGAAATTCGGCAGCATAATAGCTATGTTTTAGGGTTTTAGAAAACATTGAAAAGAGAGGGGACATGGGTAACCCACTCATAAATGATCCATAAAACAGTAGGGGACAGAATATGAAGGATTTAAGAACATGGTAATGAAATTTGAAAGATATTCCATATTAAATGAAGAACATGAAAGGAAGACAAAAATAAGATTTCTCTTATCAAAATTCGGCAGCCAAACGTCATCACTTAATCTTCAAAAAAATGATTTGACGAGATCAAATAGTGTCTCTCATCATATGAACATAAAATATAATTATTATAGATATAGATATCACACCCAAACATAATAAAAAGGAAATTGAAAGACTTGACAAGAAAATAGAACTTGAATATGAGAAGGGTGAAAGAGTCCATTACAAAAATTTTGGCAGCCTAACAGCGCCACTTAAACATTCACAAAACGAAATGATGAGAGTAATAGGGAATATATCATCATATGAAAATGAAAAGGGCAATAAGGGGAATATAAAAGAACATCCTCCAACATAAGAACATGGAGTATAAATGAAATGAATTAAAAGGGAGTATTTGAAAGGAAATAGAGAGGTTGGATCCCTTACCTTAAAACTTAACTCTAAAAACACTAATGTCGGGACCTTGAGGGATTGGGGGCACCTTGGGAGGACTCCTTGGGAGGTAATGAGACCAGATATTTTTTGGGGGAGAGTTTGGAGTGAAAAATAAATGAGTAAAGGGTGGGTATTTATAAGGAATGTGAGGGGACAAGGCATTAATGGCCAAGGGACACCTCAATGGTGGTATTGGAAAAACCATGGGCTTGCCCATGGTATTTTCCCATGGTATTTGACACTTGGGACACCTCATACAATAATTCATCCCCTTTAGTCGGCCATCCCTTAAAATATCTCATGACATCATCATGACGCAGTCATGATGTCATTAAACATACTGAAACCCTAAAACTATATTTTTACTATTCACTAAAAATTCACCTTTTTCAGAAGTCTCCCAAAAATTTATCTTAACATAATATCAATGCTCTGATTTCAAAAATGAACTTAATTTTATAAAAATAATTTTCTAAATATTTTTAATTTAATTTTTAAATAAATACACTATTCACTGAAAATTCATTTTTTTCAGAAATATCCCAAAAAATTACCTTAACATAATATAGATGCTCTGAGTTCAAAAATGAAATCCATTTTATAAAAATAATTTTCTAAATATTTTTAATTTAGTTTTTAATTAAAAAACACTATTTGCCTGAAAAAAACTGATACTTGACTAATAATTTATGAAACAGTTATTTTCCTATTTTATTGAATCACATTACTTAATCAAGGTTCCTAGATTATATTATTACTTTTTTTAAGTGAGATTACTAATGTATTTGGTCACATTACTAATACAAAGCTTAAAATCACTATTCATAATTTACTATTCATAAAAAATTAATTTGATTTTATTAGACTCTAAATTTCATACTGAATATAATTGTAGAAGACTATTTTTTGAAAATCATTAAACATAATTAATTATAAGGTTTAAATAAATATTTTCAAATATCCTTTTCTAGAATTCATCAAGAATATGCATACTATATTTATCCGAACATTTAAAAATTCACAAACTTCATCATAACAAGAAATCACAATTTTTATTTAAATCAAAGGATTACACAAGGCAGTTACGGTCTCCTTACATAGCCCCTTATAACCCCAGCATAGGACCTAAGTGTATGGTGTGATAAGGTGAGAGAATCTGATGGAGGCTCATCCAACATTGCATGAGTAGTAATTTCTATAAGTTTGAACTTCTCACAAAGGTGATTCCATTCTAACTTCACACGATGAAGTTCAGCTTGGGTTTTTTCCAGAGTAAATCCCAGTGGTGCTACCTCCTTCCCAAGTTCTGTTAGATGGGCTTCGATTGGCCCGAGACTACTGGATGAGGTCATCAAATCTTCTTTCTATATTAATTAACTAAGATCACTTGTATTTAGAGACAACTGTCGCAATATTTAGTTTCCAACAGTTATATTGAACAATGTTCATATGATGGTTGAAACCCAACGGTCTCATTTTAATTATACTCATGTTATCAAATGAAACAGTTTTTTGTGTGTAAAATAAAATAACACACAAATTTGGAAACAATATTTATTCAAAATTTCGGGTCGTTACAACAAAATTATTTGAAGTAGGTAATAATGTAACACCCGAAGCATCCATGGTATGTTTCCCTTTGAATAATTCAATAGCATGAGTTGTATACAACATCGTCATTCAAACACACCACGACCTATCAAACTAGCTATTATGAATAGCTATACCCACATTTTGAAATTTTTTAAATTTTATTTTTCAAAATAGGAGTTATTTTTGGATTAAAAATATCAAAATTAGCTTAGGGTGAATTTTTGGTACTTTTCTGAAAACTTTAATTTTTTTTTAAATTGTGAACAATAATAAATTTTAATTAAAAACAACTTTTTTCATTGAAATAATTTATAGTGTTAAATTATATGTTTGATTGGTTTTAAATTATAATTATATTATATTTTTATAATTTAATATAATTTAGGTCATTGGATGTAATTTCACATTTAAACTAGACACAAACAAGTGTCAATCTTTTGGTAGTAATTATTTCTTAAAAACATGCCTTTTTGTTTTGACAATGATAAATAATTATAAATTAATTTCTGCCACTTCTGTATTTTGAATTTGAAAAAACGGATTCCATATATAGAATCATTATTCACAAATTGTGTAAATAGGTAACTTTTATTTTTAGAAATTTTAAATATTTACTTGAGAAAATATTTTATCTACCGTGGTTAAAGGGTAAATCTAGTAAATAGGGTTAAAAAAATGTTATTATAATAATGTTAAATTACCCTAACATGTATCCTATTTCTATTGGTTGATAGATATATTACCATGATCATCCTTGAGTCTATTTTGGAACCCATGGAGCCACTTGAGAGTGATAATGACACTTTATATTAATTAATATAATGTAAAGCCATAAATGACATCAAAATATATCTTTTAGTAGAACTATGTTTAAGTGAGTTATATAAGTTATATTTTAGACTATAAATATTAATTTTAAACTTAATATAATTTCCTACATCATGGTATTTTTTTCATAATTTTTAGACATCAAATAAATTAAATTATTCATTACACAATAATGAGGAAGTGTTTACATCATTAAAGAATGATTTAAATAAATGAGATCATAAAAATTAAAATAATATCAAAAACCTATCCAATTATTGTTGGATGATTTTATTTCTAACATGAGTCATCTTATCTTCAACATTAATGTGTTTTTGACCTTTATAAATGGAATATAATTATATAATAAAATAATATTTTCAAACACTTTTAAAAATCCCCTCCTCCCCCTTAAAGAAATACCTCACCTCTATCCCATTTCTCACACCTCTCAAGCCACGTGGATTGACAAAAATATGACCAATTAAGCTCCCTACATCCCCCTCTTCCTCCTAGAAACCTTACCTTAGGAATAAGGCACTTCACGGAAGCCTTTGGATTCAAACCAAAGGGAGTTAAATGATTTAAAGGTAACATGTCCTCTTAAGTTATTTTCTTTTATTTCACTTCTCCATCCCCCAAACTCTATTTATTAATTTTTTTTATAAGAAAAATAGTATCCCCAATATAACAGGTTTTTTTCTTGATAATTAATTGAATTACACATACACACACCTCCATATAATGGGTATAGAACATTATGTTTATGTGGACGACAAACTACTGCCTCACCAAACGATGATTGTTCAATCCTCTACTTCCACCTATTATGGTGGCTGTTATGATAGAACTATAATTATATAGGATATTTATGATATTTATATTATCTATAATCTTCTTTAATTCTATTTTAAATGATACCTTTTTTCTTTTCATGTTCTATATATACGATAATATCATTTGAGGAAGTGCAGATTACCACCCCCTCAAAGTGATATCACTCATTCATACTATACATGAAACATATAAAGGATGGTGTTAATGAACATACATAACATATATATATTATAATATTATAATATAATAATAATATACCTATGTATCATTTGGTCTTCTTTCATTTTAAAATAAAAAAATGAAATGGAAGTAGCGTTCATGCGTACGTATGGATTAACATCTCCACAAACCTGATGAGATTCATTCCCAATAATAACCATTCAAGACTAATTTTAATTTTATTATTAAGAATAATATTTAAGAATATTATATCATTCTTTATATGAATCAAATACATCCTATCCATAACAATCATGACTTACTTAACAAAACATATAAATGAAAATGAATCAGTTAACACCCGAAACAATGATACTACTAAAATATTATTAACAAAGTAATATTATGAGATCATATATGATATCAAATTTATGTATGTTGTTCTTGTATAATTTAATAAAAATAATTTAACTATTCTAAATGATGTTAGCGTACCCTCAATTAAGAAAAAGTACAAGGTAAGGGTTAATTTCACAATCTCTTTATTATCCGAGGTTGTTTTTACGTATGTGTCTATTGGGAACTCTTTATCATCAACGTATGTGTTTCATAAAAATGTATTTCAAAACTTTTGAATATTTACAATACTATGAGTTAAAGTCATTTATACCATTTTTTTAATTTTAATAAAATGTTTTGAAAGGAATATTTCCATCGTTTTCCATACAAGGTACTTTATGAACTTTTTGACAAATTAAGGTAGGAATGTTTTTTAACTTATGTGGAGGGTGCGGTCATTCCCTACCATTATAACACCTTTGAAGCATAATTTATAGTATTATAAGAATATTTTCAAAACAAATGTTTTATTTTATAATTACATGACTTTTAAATGATTTCAAAATAGAAAGAGTTATTTCTCTCAAATAGTGTTGATTTCATCTATGTCAACATAAATTAATGGATTTTATAATTTTTTTAATATGATTTATTATGATAAAAATATTTCATATTGTATTAAAGGTTTTTTGATTTGTTTTACTTTGAATGTTTTAATTTTATACCATTCATGGGTTTTGTTTAATGGATTAACATTTCGTAAGCTAGTTTTAATACAAATATTTATGTTATGTTTCAACCTTTTCATATGAGGAATGCATTGGAATTATTAAGTGACTAGTGGAGCCCATTATAGCTCTTAGATGCATCAGTAGGTCTCGTAAGACAAACTAGTGTCTTGGAACAAGGTCTTGAAAAAAAAAATTGGTAGTCTTGGCACGAGGCCTTGAATATGTGGTTATGATTTCCAACATTATGCATTCCTTCATTAAGAAATTATCTATTCATATTAAATGTGACTATTCGACAAGTATAATGTCTATATGAATAAGTAAAAGAAATTATTTGATTTACCTTTTCCATATTATGCCTAAGTTTATGTTTAAAAGGATTTTGTTTTAGTTTTATACATTTCATTAAATTTTTATGCTTATTTATAAAGTTTCCGCTATATTGTTATCTTTATTGAGCATCTAAGATCACCCCTTTATATATTTTATTTTTTCCAGGATGTGAATAAGTTTTTTTTGGTCAACATTCATATATGGGCTGAGGTATATAATTGTTTTCAAAGGAGACAAAATTTTGTTGTTGTTTTTATCTCATGTTGTAATGTAAAACTTTTGTATGTATCTAGTACTTCCAATGATACTAAACTAATCTGTCTTTCAGGAAATAATTCATTATATCATGGTATTGTTATGTAAAATTGCACTAAATCTAGGCAACTAGGGTCAGGGATTTATAGTTGGTATCGTATTATGTTTAGTAGAAACATTGGAAGCTAGATTTATAACAACTCTGACTAGGTAACAGTACCCATAGATAACCTTTAAGGATTAGTATAGAAGAAATTCCCAAAATGTTGGTAATGTTATTTTTTTTTTGAGATTTCTATGAAATACATCCCTATTTGGATACGATCAGGTACAGTCAGCTCTGGCACAAATGTACCTAGGAGTGAAAACTTTAACAAGGAGTTTCGCACTTGACTCAATGTATCATGGTACATGAAAACGGTCCTTGTTGCTCTCTTAGTTACGACACTCCCGTGGGATATGCTTAGAATAATTCAAATTTTCTTTAAAAACTATTATGAAGGTTTTATGATTATATACCTCCTCAAAGAAAACATTTTTATGATTATGGATTATATCCATAAACTGTTCAATTTATAATAAGTTTTTTACAAGTTTGGAATTATGTATTGCGATTTATAGACAAATCTAGTGAATGTCATTATTTAAAAATGGTTCCTAGTAGAAGGAATGGAAACTGTATCAACCCACATAATCCATATAGGTATTCCCCTCCTACTCAAGATAATTATAGTAGATCTAGTGGTGCAACTAAATCTGATCAGCTTATCACCATACTGGGACAACTCACTCAGGTTATGAATAATAACCTTACTCGTATAGAGTACCCTGATCCACAATGAGCAGGATCAATGTTAGACCAAATATAGAGGCGAAAACCACCAATATTCAATGGGAACACTAATCCATTTGTAAATGAGCAATGGATATGTTCCTTAAAGAAAATATTTTATGCTTTGTGGAGCAGCGAAAGGGAAAAAGTTTTCATGGCAGTTTATCGCCTCACAGAAGATGCAGATCAATGGTGGTCAGTAATATAAAACACTAAAGAAGAAGAATAAGTATCAAATATGGAATTTAGGGAGTTTACAGAGATTTTATTAGAAAAATACATTCATCATGGCCATCGAGCGGATATGGAAAGGCAATTTCAGAGTCTGAGGAAAAAGGAGAATAATAATGTCAGCAAGTATGAGGCTAACATTACAAGGTTAGAAAGGTATGCATAAAATTATATAAGTAACCCAAAGAGTAATATTGATCTATTATTTGATGGGTTAAAACCATTTCTCCGTCAATAATTAGTCACACAATCCTTCTCATCATATGAAGATATTGTCTCATGTGCTGTCAAGACTAAAAATAAATTCTCTAAGTCTTACAAATTTAAACCAAATCATGAGAAAAAGAGATTTATTGAACACTCTAGAAATGGAAATAAGGGGAAGAAGGAAAATTTTGAATATTCATCCTACAGTAAATGTGCAATGAAACCCCCATGTACTTTCTTTAAGGGAATGGGATTCTATTATAAGTGTGGTGAAAAAGTCCACCAAACTCGTGATAGCAAGGGAATGAAAGAGGCTGTCAATGTTGAATGCTGCAATTGTAATGGAATGGGGCATTACGCAAATTAATTTCCTAAGCGCCAAAGAAACATATGTCAAAAAAGTACAAGGGAGCAATACCAAGATTATGCAATCACTAATGCTGAGGTTGAACCTCCAAAAGTCGTGGTGGGAGGTAATTTAATGGTTTCCTCAAGTTCATCTAATACTTTATTTGATTCTAGATCATCACATTATTTCATATCTTCCCAGTTTTCTATGAAAATTAGATACTTCCAATTTAATTAAACTAGGGAGCTGTCAGTCAAAACTCTTAAGGGAAGTATCATTGTGACAAAGTTTTGTGAATCAGTCCCCATTAGGGCATATGAATGTTCATTATCCACTAATATCATCATTATTCCCATGATTGAATTTGAAATAATCATTGGTATGGATTGGATTTCAGACCATGATGTGAAAATTTATTGTAAGAAGAAGTTGGTTACAATTTTCAATGATAATAAAAAGTACCATATCTTTAGAGGAGAAACATAACCACCTGATTCTTATCAAGATCCACACCAAGTTGCTCTACTAAAATCAATTATTGGGGAGGAATATAATGAAATAGATATGGATGTGGAAAAGGAATGTTCAAATAGAGGATGCACCTGTTGTGCAAGAACATATTGATTTGTTTATAGGGGATTTACCTGGACATTCTCCAGAATGACAAAATGAGTTTTCCTTTGACTAAATTCCTAGTTCGGGGCCCGTATTAAAGACCCCTTGTATAATGGACACAGTGGAATTAGTGGAGCTAATTAAGTAACTAGAGGAGTAGAGTAATAAAAGATTTATTCACCCTAGTGTTTCTTTATGGGGATCCCCTATTCTTTTTTTAAGGAGAAAGATGGATCTATGAGGTTTTGCATTGACTACAGGGAGATCAATGCTATAACAATAAAGAAGAAGTATCACATACCGCTCATTGATGATTTATTTGATCAACCTCATAGATATCAATATTTTTCAAAGATTGACCTTTGATCTGGATATCAACTGTGGTGTGAGAAGAAGGAAGACATTCCAAAGACAGCATTTCGAACCTGGTACGAGCATTAAAAGTTTACAGTAATGCCTTTTGGGCCGACTAATTCACCCTCTATTTTCATTGATATAATAAAAATATTTTTCAAGCAATGTCTTGATGAATTTTTGTGGTATTTTTTGATGATATCATGGTATACTTTAAAGGCCATGATGATCATGAAAATCACTTGCACACTATTCTGAAGACTCTTAAAAGAAATGAATTATAGGGGATGTTCATAAAATATAAATTCTGGCTTCAGGAGATTTCATTTCTTGGCTATATTGTCTCAAAGGATGGAATCTATATTGATCCATCAAAGACCAAGGCAATCCAATAATGGGCAGCACCGACAAGTATAAATGAGGTATGCGGTTTTATTGGTTTAACAGGTTATTATCAGCATTTCATCCAAACTTTTCCTGATTTGATAACCCATTAACCAAGCTCAAACGTAAAGGGGTTAAATATTTTGGACAAAAGAGTGTGAAGAATGTTTTGAAGAACTAATGTGAAGATTAGTAAATGATCATATATTTACTCTACCATCTGGGAATGATGGGTTTGTTATTTATAGTGATGCTTCAAAGAAAGGACTTGGTTGTGTCATTATGCAGAATGATAGAGTTAGTTCCTATGCATCACGACAGCTAAAAATTAATGAACACAAATATCTCACTTATGATACTGAGTTATCATATGTAATATTTGATTTTAATATATGGAGACACTATCTCTATTTTGAAAAAAGTTATAATTATACTGATCACAAGAGTTTGAAGAATATTTTCTCAAAAAAAATAACTCAACATGTGGAAAAGTAGACGGCTTTAACTACTCAAGGATGATTATTTTACCATACACTACCACCTGGGGATGTCAAATAAGGTGTAAGATTCTTTGAGAAGAAATGATAACATATCTTTAAACAAGATGAGAGTTTAAAATAATCCTATATTAAAGGATCTAGTAAAGACAGATATGGGAATAATCATGAACGGTGAAACACCAATAATTTTTCAAATGGTTTCTAAACCATCATTACTAGAAATAATAAAAAGTTCTTATAATTATTATGAGGAGTTTCAAAAGAAAATTAAAATGTGAATGATGGGAGACTAATCTACTTCGTATATGAAGATGAGATTTTGAAATTCAGGAGGATATTTTTTGTTCTTGAAATACTTGATCGAAAAAGGGAAATGTTGGATGATTCCCGTAGATCCAATTTCTCTATACACCATGGTAGCACTAAGGTGTATAGATATTTTAAGGAATATGTTTTGTGGGAAAACATGAAGAGAGAGATGGTTGATTATGTGTCATGATGTATAGTTTTTCAACAAGATAAAGCTAGAAGACAATATCCTAAAGGAGTCATGAAACATATTCTCGTACCTGAGTTGAAATGGGATGATATTATGATGTACATTGTCATGGGTGTAACACCCCAAGATTCTATGGTACACTTCTTTTTGAGTAATACAGTAGCATGTGTTGTACGCAACCTCGAGCTCTAACACACTGTGACCAATCAAAGTAGCCATTATGAATAGTAATACCCACTTTTTGAAATTATATAAATTTTATCTTTCAAATTGGACTTCATTTTTGGATTTGAAATATCAAAATTAGCCTAAGTTGAATTTTTTTTATTTTTCTGAGAACTTCCAATTTTTGATGAATAGTGAAAAATACTAAACTTTAATTAAAAACAACTATTTTAATCAAAATAATTTATAGATATAAATTATACTATTGATTTGTTTAAAGTATAATTATAATATATTTTTACCATTTTATCCAGTGTTGGTCATTCAAATTTATTTCACCTTGAAATTGGACATAAACAATTGCCAATCTTTTGATTCATATTGTTTCTTAAAAACACGCTATTTGTTTTGAAAACAGTAGTTAATTATAAAATTAATTAATGCAACTTATATGTTTTTAATTTGGTAAAATAGATATCATTTTTGAATTTGGAATATCAAATATAGCTTAGGGTTAACGTTTTGTTATTTTTCTGAAAAACTTCAATTTTTAATGAATAGTTAAACCACTAAGTTGTAGTTTAAAAATAGATTTTCCATTTAAATGAAATTTTACCGCTTGTGTTAATTGAATTTCTAAAATCCAACATACATGGTTTTCATTGTTAAGTAAAATTTGGTTCAAGGGGATGAAAATGATTTTTTGGTGAATAGTAACTTTCGAATATTATTAACCGTGATTAGAGGTAATTAGGGTACGGTAAAAATAATGTTATAATAATATGAAATTACCTTGAAACATGTCCTACCCTTATTGGATGATTCTTGGCTGACCAATACAAACCATGGGTCAATTTTGGGACCCCATTGATCCACTAGGGTAAGATAAGGACATTAATACCTTTTTATTTAAAACAAAAATAAAAATGTCACAAACCTGTATTATTTTAAGAAAACAATTTTTTAATGGGTTTATATAAGCTATATTTTTTACTATAAATATTAATTAGAAATATAAAAATATTTCTTACATCATTTTAATTTTTTTATAATTTTTAGACATCAATAAAATAAAATTATTTATGACACTATGATGATGCAAGGATTACCTCATTAATGAACGATTTAAATAAAATGATAAGATAATGTAATATCTAAGACATATACTTGTCTAAAACCTATTTTATGGGTGGATTTAGAACCCTTCTTTCTTTATCCTTTAAATATATCATTTTGTGACCTTTATAATCCAAAAACCATTTTATAATAAAATAATATTTTTAATCTTTCTAAAAGAGCCCCTCCTCTCCTCCTATAAAAGGCCCCCAACTCTACCACCTTATTCACACCTTCAAAGCCATTTGGATCAGCCAAAATCTGCCCAAATACCCTCTAAACTTTCCTTCATTCATCCTAGAATCATTTATTTGATCAAAAAACCAATCTAAAGAGTCCTTTTGATCAACTCAATAGGAATCACCAGAAAAAGAGGTAATAATTTCACCACCCTCTTTGAAGTTCCTTTCTTCTTCCACTGCTTCTTTCGTTGTTATTTCCATTCTAAAATAATATCTCTAGTATCTTCTATATACTATGATTATATTATAACATGGTACAACCATATTCATTATTCTATCCATCGTTTGAATGACATGTCACCATACATGCGTACGTACGGCTTACCATCTCCACATCGTGGTGTAATTGTTATTCAAAACATTATTATTTGGATGGGTAAGATACTTGTAACAGCCCAAGATTTTATAAAAAAATATTCTTTTTAATTTTATTAATGTCTTGTGTTGTACACTACACCAAAAGGAGCTTGCACAACACACATCCTTGACTTGACTTGCATTACACGCAATCGCGACCTTCCTCGATAGCGTGTGTAGTACGCAATACCGAGTTTCACTAAACAACGATATGCTATAAAAATATTATTAAAACTAGCCATTATGAACAGTAATAACCACTTTTTGAAATCCAGTAAATCTTATTTTTCAAAATGAACTTTATTTTTGGATTCGGAGTATCGAATTTAGCCTAAGGTGAAATTTTTGTACTTTTCGGATAACTTTCATATTCTGATGAATAGTGGAAATTACTAAATTATAATTAAAAACAACTTTTTTAATCGAAATAATTAATAGTGATAAAACATTAATTTGAGTGGTTTTAAAGTATATTTAGAGTATATTTTTACAATTTAATACAATGTTGGTCATTGGATGTAGTTTCACATTTAAACTAGACATAAACAAGTGTCAATCTTTTGATAGATATTGTTTCTTAAAAACACGCTATTTGTTTTAACAGCGGGATTTAATTATAAAATTAATTAATGCAACTTTTATGTTATGAATTTGGTAAAATAGACTTCATTTTTGAATTTGGAATATGAAATATAGCTTGGGATGAAATTTTGGCATTGTTCTGAAAAACATCAATTTTTGATGAATAGTGAAACTACTAAGTGGTAGGTTAAAAACTGAATTTTGCATAAAACTTAATTTTACCGCTTCTGTGAATGGAATTTTGAAAATCCGAGAGACACGGTTAATATCAAGGACTAAAATGTGGTTCAATGAGATGAAAATAATTTTTTGGTGAATAGTAACTTTTTACTTTTTTTACCACGGTTAATAGTAAATAAGGTAACTAAGGGTAAATATGATATTAATATTACCCTAACACATGTCCTAATTCTATTGGACAAGTGTAATTCGAACAAAAACAAACTTAGGAATAAAATATGACCATTTAGGCCCACTTGGATTAGATTAGGACATTTATTATTAATTTATTTAAAGAAGGGTTAAAATAGTTAAAATCAAAGTTTAATAAGTAAATCATTTTTAATATGGGGTTATACATAAGATAAATTCGACTATAAATATTCATTAGAAAGCTAAAACGCTTTCCTACATTATGGTATTTTATTTGTAATTTTTAGACATCAAATAATATAATTTATTTATGACACAAAAATGATGCAGTAATTATCTTATTAATGAAATATTGACATAATTGATAATATAAATACCAAAATAAATGTAATTTAAGAATTTTTATGAATTCCACTAATTTTCTAGGTTACTATGATATATTAGTGTTGATTTAATCAACTTGGTTTGAACATATAATTCTGTTATGACTTTCACAAAAATCATATATCAAATAGTGTCAAAATTGACACAAAATAGTTTTTAAATCAAATATTATATTATTAATTGTTATTTTATTCCTAAAAATCTAAGGTTCGGCCAAATGACTTAGATAAGGATATATGTATTAATAATATACAATTTGGGGTTCGTTTGGCATGTTATAGTAAGTTTATTAACCATATAGTGAAAGAAAACAAAAAGACACGGTAAAAGTTAAATTATTTAACTTAGAGTTAAATCTAATTGATAAGGTTAAAATAATACCCTAAACTTGTCTAAATCCTATTGGTTGATAGGATTTCGACCCATCCCCACTTTATCTTCGAAATAAGACCCTTTGGAACCATTATAAACCAATTTTGACTTTAATATAAAATAATATTTTGAGATATTCCTAAGGTGCCCCTCTCCTCCCCTATAAAAGGACACCTCCTCCCCCTCCTCCTCACACCAATTTGAGCACTCAAGCTCGGCCAAACCCTGCCAATTTATCCTCTCCACTTCACTAGAAACATCCTAGAGGTTCTGGTCTTCCTAAAAGACCAATTTTAGTGCCCTAAGAGGAGGTCTCAAAGAGGCACTTCAAAGAAGAGGTAATTACCGTTACCAATTCTTTCATCTTTATTTCTTCTTCCACTTATTCTTATTAGGTTGTTTCATTATGAAGTAATAACATCAGTATCACTCATATACTGATATGTTATTATAAGTATGAAACAACCCTATTTCACCATCTATCCATCCTACGGAAAAAGAAATCACCGCGCGTGCGTACGTACGGAATACCGTCTCCACGCCGTGGTGTAATCTATTTTCCACCACCACCTTACATGGATGGGTATAATGGTGTAAAGAATAACTATACATAGTTATTACAACATCATATTGATTCTGATATATTGTATAATACACTCCAATTCAATTCAATATTTATAGAAATGATATCATCGCTCGTGCGTACGTACGGAATACCGTCTCCACGACGCGATGAGATTCATTCTCCATGTTAACCATTTAAGAATGATTATAATGTATATATAAGAAATAATAATGAAATATATGACATTATAAAGCTACTGGATTTATGTATATATATACATATGTATGTCATCTACTTACTTCCATTTCAAAACAATAAGGAAAGGAAAACAGCGTTCATGCGTACGTACGGACTACCGTCTCCATGAACGGTGTTTTTCAATTTATTTATCAACCTATTATATATATATATATACTGAATATATATGATATATAAATCATATTTTATATTCTGGAAGTAAGTAAATCATGATATAAGTAATAATGATGTCAAGAACAACAAGTCAAAACACCTACGATAAATGAAACGATTTTACCCAAAACGCTTCTTTAACATGGAATTTACAAAAGAACGGGTAATATAATGTCATAAGTGAACCATATATGATATCATAACAATGAATATGATTCTGTAATAAGTCAATAACATGATTTAAATCATTATACAGGAGGTTCGGACACTTACAAAGCAAGTCGGACCTAAGGTAAGGGAAATATCACAATCTCATTTTTATCCGAGATTGTTTATTCGTAAGTATTTACTGGGGTGTATTTTATCATCCACATCCATGTTCCCTCAATATGTAATATTATTTCCATCCACCTAAAATTGTTTAAATCCAATTTTACCCTTCTACGAGTTTTTAGTAAAGGATATGAAAGGAATCTTTTTTCGTTTTTCGTACGAGGTACTTTTTGACTTTTCCGACAAAAGTACGAAGAATGTTTTTTTTTAACTTATACGGCACGAACGGATTTATACTGTTTTATAAAGCCTTATTTTCATGAAGCTTACTCTAAAATATTTCATGACTATTTTCAATAAAATCTCTTTCTTTTAAAATTGCATGATGTTTTGTGAAAAGAAATTGATTTTGAAGAAGAAAGGATATTTTCCTCAAGAATTCAATTCAAGTGTTTTATCAAAATTATTTTCCATATAAGATAATAAAGGGTTCTGTTTCTATCCATATTTTTACATTGATTTGACTATGTTGTGATGAAATTATGTTTATGAATTCCTTTATCTTATATGAATGGTTTTATGATGTCATGTTGTTTAAGAATCCCATTTTTATTACATGGGTTATGCAATGATGTATGATTTATGATTTTGTGGCACACATAAGAAAGGATTCATTAAGAGATGGGTGGGACCTATATCTCCCTCCAATGCATTGGGTAAAGATTTCATATCTCATGAGATAGACATGGCTGGAATGGTAGGTTATACCGGTTCAGTGAAACAGGACTGAAACGAGGATTACTCGATTCAGAAAGGGACTTTGTCCACTAAGATAGTCTTGGCAATGAGTCTTGACTAACAAGAAATGATTCTCTATGATTATGTGTGTATGCCACAATGAGTAATGTTTTAAGTAAGGGTTTCATTTTCACTACTATGATTTATCCCATGTTATGAAATTATGCTCTCTTTTGCAGGTTAAGATTTTCAAAAATGTTATGTTCTTATGAAAATTATGTGATTGATATTTCTTTTGTTTACCCTTACTGAGCATTTGAGCTCACCCTTTTATGTTCTCTTTTCCCCAGGATATAAAGAAAGGTTTTAGGTAAAAAAAAGGAAGATATTTGTGGGAGATTTTGAAGATCTTTCACCAGGATTAGAAGATTACGTTCCGAGTTTCCAAAGACACTAAACTATTACGATCCTTGTGTGTATATTTTTGTTATGTATTAAGTATTCCACAAAAGTAATGTAATGTTCATGTACGTTAGGCTTCGGGTCTCTACAGTTGGTATCAGAGGAAAGGTTTAGTCAACCTTTGGAAACTAGGATGCGAAAACGTTAGTGAGATCCCTAGAGATATTTCTAAGGTATGTCTAGGGATGTCCCTAGGGATAAGTATACGTATAGGTTATAGTAATAGAATTACGCTAACGATCATAGAATTAAACCTAAGATGTTGGATATTGAAGGTACTCCCCCTTTATTATGTTGTTTTCCCTAGCATGATTTTTTCCTCTCACACTATTCTTTTTGGGTTTTAGACGATGGCTGGAACCCGAAGGAACCGTGTTGATCAATGCAATGGACAATGCAATGATTTCCCTCCTGAACAAACAAATGTTATGGGAGATGGAGTGCAAAATCTTATTGCTATACTTACACAAGCTATGAATCATTCTGGACTTCCAAATGAGCAGAGAAGGGAACAATATTCTGTTGAGTCCTTCATGAGGCAACGTCCACCTTCTTTCAGTGGGTCTTCTGATCCACTTGTGGCTGAACAATGGATCAGTACTACTGAAAAGATATTTTCAGTTCTTCAATGTTCTGAACATGATAAAGTCATCTTAGCAGTATATCGTTTGGAAGGTGAAGCTGATCAATGGTGGAATCTTATCAAGAATACGAGGCCAAGAGATGAAATTGAGTCTATGGAATGGGACGAGTTCAAGAACTTGTTTTTCAGTAAGTACTTCCCTCGTATTCTTCGAACAAAGATGGAGAAAGAATTTCTTGAACTGAAGCAAAGGGACGATGAATCTGTTGGTACCTATGAAGCAAATTTTACAAGACTTTCAAGGTATGCTTCTGGAATTATCATCCAACCTGAAAGTAAAGTTGATCGATTTTTCTGTGGCTTAAAACCAAGTCTTCGAAGGGCATTAGCTATAAGAGACTTCAGTAGCTATGAAGAAATTGTGCGTTGTGCTATCAAGGTAGAAATGGAAGTTGGTGTTACATATCCATCTCATGGTTTTGACAAGAAACGAAAGATGGAGTTCAAGGAGAAATCTCAGAATAATGGTGAAAAGAAGATGAATGTTTCCTTATGCACAAAGTGTGGAAAGAAGCATGGTGGAGATTGTCTAAAAGGGACTAGAAAATGTTTTAAGTGTGGAAAAGAAGGTCATCGAGCAGCTGAGTGTCGAATTAAGGGAAAAAGGGTTTCTAATGATGTGAATAAAGCAAACACTGCAGAGAACGCACCGCCAACACTTCAATGCTTCAAGTGCAAGGAAATGGGGCATTATGCTAATAATTGCCCTAATACAAGGGTTAGTGATGATCAACATGAGCAACCACTGAAGGCAAAGGACAAAGGGAAATCACATGCGATCACTATTGGCAATGTTGAATATGACAACGATGTGGTGGAATGATTATGTGTTTATGTAATGGGATTCCAAAATAATGTTGTATCATTGAGTATTGCAATATTTAATGATGTGGTATTCAAAGTGATTGAGATATTTTTTGGAAATAAGATGATATGCACATAATGAAGACGAGAAAATGAAATGTTTAATAGTATTCATGAGCTCATGATTGATATAAGGACTAAGTGATATCATGGTTTGAGTATATAGAATTTTGAGGATTCTGGTATGTGGAAAGTGTTAACTTTTAACTGCCCTCATGTTTTCACTAAGGTATTCAAGAGAATACACGATTAAGGACTTTGAATGTTTGGAATGTGACCAACAAGACATATCTTATGATATGTGGGGATCAACGATAGTATTAAATCTCTGGTAATCATTGTCACTATATTATGAGAGTGGACTGCAGTATTATAAGCCTAAAGATTAGACTGGATTATGTTGGACATAAGTTAGTATTGTTTAAGGATAGAAGATTTTCGATATTATTGATGGGATGTTATAGTAACGTAGTTTTAGAAAAAGGGACAACCTGCAGGACGGGCGACAGCCCATCGCTTCGGACAAGGCTGTAGGAATCGAACCCACAACCAAAGTGTGACTGGCCTTTATCGCCTACCACTGGCCTACAGGAAGTCCCTGTTTAGTAGAAACTAGTTTTATTATATTAAGCAGTATTATATATGAAGTATAAGTCCATTTTAGGAACTATATATGATTAATCTCACTATAGAATGACTTATGTATATTTAATAACTTTTTCTTACCTTTAGTTTGAGACAGATGGAATGACCCGTCATTCTATCACATGATCTGCTAACACTTCACGAATAACAAATTCAACTTCATTTATTTAAGAGATGAAGTGGAAATTGTTCAAGGCACGAACAACAGTGATATTGTATCAAAATAAAGTAAGTATTTATTCTAATTCAAATTTTCAACTTTAGGGAAATGATCTTGAAAACCAAAAATGTTGTCCTAGTGATCTTATACCTGATGAATCAGATGGTACCTTAGATCGTCACAAATTTATGGATTTGTGATTACTGGATTTTCCATAGCCATGTTCTCTACCACTCTCCATCAGAACATGATGGTTAGATTTCTCTTCCATATCCATATTTTCACCTATGTGGAAACCCAGTGATTAGTTTATTTGGGTAATCGTTACATTTCATACTTTAGTTTTTAAAGCCAAGTTTTGGTATTCCCTTTTACGATGTGGGTTTCTATTAAAGAAACTTTCAAATAGTAAACCATTTATAACCCCGACGAATTTCGAGGGCGAAATTCATTTTAAGGGGGGTAGAATGTAACAGCCCAAGATTTTATAAAAAAATATTCTTTTTAATTTTATTAATGTCTTGTGTTGTACGCTACACCAAAAGGAGCTTGCACAACACACATCCTTGACTTGACTTGCATTACACGCAATCGCGACCTTCCTCGATAGCGTGTGTAGTACGCAATACCGAGTTTCACTAAACAACGATATGCTATAAAAATATTATTAAAACTAGCCATTATGAATAGTAATAACCACTTTTTGAAATCCAGTAAATCTTATTTTTCAAAATGAACTTTATTTTTGGATTCGGAGTATCGAATTTAGCCTAAGGTGAAATTTTTGTACTTTTCGGATAACTTTCATATTCTGATGAATAGTGAAAATTACTAAATTATAATTAAAAACAACTTTTTTAATCGAAATAATTAATAGTGATAAATCATTAATTTGAGTGCTTTTAAAGTATATTTAGAATATATTTTTACAATTTAATACAATGTTGGTCATTGGATGTAGTTTCACATTTAAACTAGGCATAAACAAGTGTCAATCTTTTGATAGATATTGTTTCTTAAAAACACGCTATTTGTTTTAACAGCGGGATTTAGTTATAAAATTAATTAATGTAACTTTTATGTTATGAATTTGGTAAATTAGACTTCATTTTTGAATTCGGAATATGAAATATAGCTTGGGATGAAATTTTGGCATTGTTCTGAAAAACATCAATTTTTGATGAATAGTGATACTACTAAGTGGTAGGTTAAAAACTGAATTTTTCATAAAACTTAATTTTACCGCTTCTGTGAATGGAATTTTGAAAATCCGAGAGACACGGTTAATATCAAGGACTAAAATGTGGTTCAATGAGATGAAAATAATTTTTTGGTGAATAGTAACTTTTTACTTTTTTTACCACGGTTAATAGTAAATAAGGTAACTAAGGGTAAATATGATATTAATATTACCCTAACACATGTCCTAATTCTATTGGACAAGTGTAATTCGAACAAAAACAAACTTAGGAATAAAATATGACCATTTAGGCCCACTTGGATTAGATTAGGACATTTATTATTAATTTATTTAAAGAAGGGTTAAAATAGTTAAAATCAAAGTTTAATAGGTAAATAATTTTTAATATGGGGTTATAAATAAGATAAATTCGACTATAAATATTAATTAGAAAGCTAAAAAGATTTCCTACATGATGGTATTTTATTTGTAATTTTTAGACATCAAATAATATAATTTATTTATGACACAAAAATGATGCAGTAATTATCTTATTAATGAAATATTGACATAATTGATAATATAAATACCAAAATAAATGTAATTTAAGACTTTTTATGAATTCCAATAATTTTCTAGGTTACTATGATATATTAGTGTTGATTTAATAAAATTGGTTTGAACATATAATTCTGTTATGACTTTCACAAAAATCATATATCAAATAGTGTCAAAATTGACACAAAATAGTTTTTAAATCAAATATTATATTATTAATTGTTATTTTATTCCTAAAAATATAAGGTTCGGCCAAATGACTTAGATAAGGATATATGTATTAATAATATACAATTTGGGGTTCGTTTGGCATGTTATAGTAAGTTTATTAACCATATAGTGAAAGAAAACAAAAAGACACGGTAAAAGTTAAATTATTTAACTTAGAGTTAAATCTAATTGATAAGGTTAAAATAATACCCTAAACTTGTCTAAATCCTATTGGTTGATAGGATTTCGACCCATCCCCACTTTATCTTCGAAATAAGACCCTTTGGAACCATTATAAACCGATTTTGACTTTAATATAAAATAATATTTTGAGATATTCCTAAGGTGCCCCTCTCCTCCCCTATAAAAGGACACCTCCTCCCCCTCCTCCTCACACCAATTTGAGCACTCAAGCTCGGCCAACCCCTGCCAATTTATCCTCTCCACTTCCCTAGAAACATCCTAGAGGTTCTGGTCTTCCTCAAAGACCAATTTTAGTGCCCTAAGAGGAGGTCTCAAAGAGGCACTTCAAAGAAGAGGTAATTACCGTTACCAATTCTTTCATCTTTATTTCTTCTTCCACTTATTCTTATTAGGTTGTTTCATTATGAAGTAATAACATCAGTATCACTCATATACTGATATGTTATTATAAGTATGAAACAACTCTATTTCACCATCTATCCATCCTACGGAAAAAGAAATCACCGCGCGTGCGTACGTACGGAATACCGTCTCCACGCCGTGGTGTAATCTATTTTCCACCACCACCTTACATGGATGGGTATAATGGTGTAAAGAATAACTATACATAGTTATTACAACATCATATTGATTCTGATATATTGTATAATACACTCCAATTCAATTCAATATTTATAGAAATGATATCATCGCTCGTGCGTACGTACGGAATACCGTCTCCACGACGCGATGAGATTCATTCTCCATGTTAACCATTTAAGAATGATTATAATATATATATAAGAAATAATAATGAAATATATGACATTATAAAGCTACTGGATTTATGTATATATATACATATGTATGTCATCTACTTACTTCCATTTCAAGACAATAAGGAAAGGAAAACAGCGTTCATGCGTACGTACGGACTACCGTCTCCATGAACGGTGTTTTTCATTTTATTTATCTACCTATTATATATATATATATACTGAATATATATGATATATAAATCATATTTTATATTCTAGAAGTAAGTAAATCATGATATAAGTAATAATGATGTCAAGAACAACAAGTCAAAACACCTACGATAAATGAAACGATTTTACCCAAAACGCTTCTTTAACATGGAATTTACAAAAGAACGGGTAATATAATGTCATAAGTGAACCATATATGATATCATAACAATGAATATGATTCTGTAATAAGTCAATAACATGATTTAAATCATTATACAGGAGGTTCGGACACTTACAAAGCAAGTCGGACCTAAGGTAAGGGAAATATCACAATCTCATTTTTATCCGAGATTGTTTATTCGTAAGTATTTACTGGGGTGTATTTTATCATCCACATCCATGTTACCTCAATATGTAATATTATTTCCATCCACCTAAAATTGTTTAAATCCAATTTTACCCTTCTAAGAGTTTTTAGTAAAGGATATGAAAGGAATCTTTTTTCGTTTTTCGTACGAGGTACTTTTTGACTTTTCCGACAAAAGTACGAAGAATGTTTTTTTTTAACTTATACGGCACGAACGGATTTATACTGTTTTATAAAGCCTTATTTTCATGAAGCTTACTCTAAAATATTTCATGACTATTTTCAATAAAATCTCTTTCTTTTAAAATTGCATGGTGTTTTGTGAAAAAAATTGATTTTGAAGAAGAAAGGATATTTTCCTCAAGAATTCAATTCAAGTGTTTTATCAAAATTATTTTCCATATAAGATAATAAAGGGTTATGTTTCTATCCATATTTTTACATTGATTTGACTATGTTGTGATGAAATTATGTTTATGAATTCCTTTATCTTATATGAATGGTTTTATGATGTCATGTTGTTTAAGAATCCCATTTTTATTACATGGGTTATGCAATGATGTATGATTTATGATTTTGTGGCACACATAAGAAAGGATTCATTAAGAGATGGGTGGGACCTATATCTCCCTCCAATGCATTGGGTAAAGATTTCATATCTCATGATATAGACATGGCTGGAATGGTAGGTTATACCGGTTCAGTGAAACAGGACTGAAACGAGGATTACTCGATTCGGAAAGGGACTTTGTCCACTAAGATAGTTTTGGCAATGAGTCTTGACTAACAAGAAATGATTCTCTATGATTATGTGTGTATGCCACAATGAGTAATGTTTTAAGTAAGGGTTTCATTTTCACTACTATGATTTATCCCATGTTATGAAATTATGCTCTCTTTTGCAGGTTAAGATTTCCAAAAATGTTATGTTCTTATGAAAATTATGTGATTGATATTTCTTTTGTTTACCCTTACTGAGCATTTGAGCTCACCCTTTTATGTTTTCTTTTCCCCAGGATATAAAGAAAGGTTTTAGGTAAAAAAAAGGAAGATATTTGTGGGAGATTTTGAAGATCATTCACCAGGATTAGAAGATTACGTTCCGAGTTTCCAAAGACACTAAACTATTACGATCCTTGTGTGTATATTTTTGTTATGTATTAAGTATTCCACAAAAGTAATGTAATGTTCATGTACGTTAGGCTTCGGGTCTCTACAATACTCATGTGTAATTCATGTAAATAATAAATATAACATGATAATGATTATTTATATATGATATACCATCCAATTATATATTATTTTAATATCAAAAGAATGATATTTTCGCTCGTGCGTACGTAAGGAATACAGTCTCCACGAATGCGATGAGATTTATTCCCCATCATATCCATTCAAGACTAATTTTCATTTTATGGTTAAAAATAATGTTTAATGACATAATATAATGCTGTATATAAATCAAATATATCCTATTCATAACAAACCTAACATACATAACCAAGCATATAAAGGAGAACGAATCAGTTAACACCGAAACAATGATAATACTAAAAGGCAATATTAGAAGATCATATATGATATCATATTAATGTATATGATTCTTGAATAATTTAATAACAATTATTTCACCATTATATAGGAGGTTAACCTACCCTCAACCAAGGAAAAGTACAAGGTAAGGGTTTATTTCACAATCTCTTCATTATCCAAGGTTGTTTATACGTAATTATCTACTGGGACCTCTTTATCATCCACATCCATGTTTCTTAAAAATGTATTTCAAATCATTCTTACTATTTTACAGACAATGGGTTAAAGTCATTTATACCCTCTTTGACTTTTTATAAGAATTATAAAAAGGAATCATTCTGTCGTTTTCCAAACAAGGTCCTTTTTAGCATTTTCGACAGAATTAAGGTAAGAATGTTTTTTAACTTATACGGAAGGTGTGGCTATTTTCTATCATTATAAACTCATCAAATCTTCCCTTAAAATTTTATTAGAATATTTTCAACGTAAATGTCTTATTTTATTATTATGTGACTCTTAAATGATTTCAAAATTGAAAGAGATATTTCTCTAAAAACGGTTTGGATTTCATCTATGTCAACATCTTATGATGGATTTTATGTTTATTTGGAGTTGATTTATTATGATACAAAACATCAATATTTTTTTGAAGGTTTTGAGATATATTTGACTGTGGATGTGCTATTTTTACACCATTCATGATTTATGGCTAATGTATTGACATTTCGTATGCTAGTTTTATTATGAATGTTTATGATATGTTTAAACCTATTAATATGAGTAAGGTATTGGACTTAGTGATGGGTGGAGCCCGCTATAGCTCCTCGATGCATCGGTAGATCTCATAAGAAAACTAGCTATGTAATTGGTCGAGGCCCTTTCTCAATTTGATTTATGGTTTTGGCCGAGGCCTTAATCATTTTTAGAAGTCTTGGTCGAGGCCTTGACAGAATGTTTCAGAATGTCCAGAATTATACATTACCACATTATGGAAATAATATTGATGGTTCATGTGGTCCTTCGACTAGTAGAATACCCATTACTATGTTTTATTATTGCATTATTTACTCAGCTCATATTCTTTCCATAAATGTATTCATGTTTATTATTGGTAAAGGCATGTGGTTATAATTATTTACCATGCTTAATATTTATGTAATTATCCGCTGTATTACTTACCCTTATCGAGCATTTGAGCTCACCCATTTCTTATGTTTCATTTTCCTAGAATATAAAGAAGTTAGTTATGAGGGACCTAAAAGTATAATCTAACAGGCTTGGATGTTTCTAATGAAATATATTTGTGTTTTTTTTTCTTTCAAGTTGTAAAGTTGAAATTATCTATGAATCTTGTCTCCAATAATACTAAATTGATCGGACTTTTGACAAATGATTTCCTTATGATCATGCCAATGTTATGTAATAATGCACCGACTCTGGTTAACTGGGGCCGAGGCATTACAGTTGGTATGATAGGGAGGTTTAGTACAATCCTTGTAAAATAGATTTAGAAAAACTCTTATTACAGTACATAGACCTAAGATGGAATTTGAGGATTAGTATAGAAGAACTTCCTAGAATTTTGGTATTGTAGAGATTTTGTGAGTTTTCCAAGACATACATCTATGTATGAATATGAGCAGGTAGAGGCGGCTCTGGCACAGATGTACCTAGGTGTAAAACCCAAAAACACCCCTCTGAGCTAGACTCGAATGGGAACTGGTGCACGACAACGGGCCTTGCTGCACTCTTGGTTAAAACACTCTTGTTGGATATTCTTAGGATAATTCTAATTTCATTACAAACCATTATGAAGGGTTTATGAGTATATAACACCTCAAAGAAAACATTTTTATGATTATGGATTATATCCATAAACTGTTCAATTCATGTTAAGTTTTTTACAAGAATGGATTTATGTATTGCAAATCCTAAACTGATATACTATATGCCATTGTTTAGAAATGGTGCCTAGTGGAAGAAATGGAAACTGTATCAATGCATGCACTCCATATAGGTATTTCCCTCCTGTTCAAGATAATTATAGTCGAGCTGGTGATACAACTGGTGCTGACTAGTTTATCACCATACTAGGACAACTCACTCAGGTTATGAATAATAATCTTACCCATATAGAGCACCCTAATATACAGCGTGGAGGATCAATGTTAGATCTCTTCAGGAGGAAACCACCACTGACATTCAATGGGAATACAAATCCATTGGTAGTTGAGCAATGGATAAGTTACCTAGAGAAAATATTTCAGGCTTTGGGGTGTAGTGAAAGGGAAAAAGTTGTCACGGTAGTTTATCTCCCCACTAGGGGTGATGATCAATGGTTGTCATTGATTCAAAACACAAAGGAAGATGAAGAAGTATAAAATATGGTATGGAGGGATTTTAATGTGCTTTTCTTAGAGAAATACTTTCCTCGTGACCATCAAGTAGATATGGAAAGAAAATTTTTCAGTCTGATGCCATAGGAGGATAAGAATGTTGCAAAGTATGAGGATAACATTACAAGGTTAGCAAGGCATGCAGTAGATTATATACATAACCCATGGAGTAAGATTGATCGATTATTTAATGGGTTAAAACCATTTCCCCATTGAGAATTAGTCTCACAATCCTTCTCGTAATACGAAGATATTGTCTAATGTGCTATCAAGACAGAAAAGGAATTCTCTAAGTCTTATGAATTTAAAGAAAAGTAAGAGAAAAAGAGAACTGCTGAACACTCTGGGAAAGGAAATAAGGAAACAGGGAAAAAGGGAAGAGTTTAATTTCCACCATGTGATAATTCTGGAAGGAAGCACCCATGTTCTTGTCTAAAAGGAAAAGGATTATGCTAAAAATGTAGACAGAAAGGACAACTCGTTGGTGATTGTAAGAGAAAGAAAGACACTACCAATGATCAATGAGACAATTTTAGGGAAATGGGACATTATGAAAATGAATTTCATAAGCGTCAGTGGAACTTACCTCAGAAAAGTACAAGGGTTCAAGGCCAAGCTTATGCTACAACTACTGCTAAGGTAGAATCTCTGAAAGACGTGGTGTCAGGTAATTTAATGGTTTCCTCAAGTTTAGAGAATGCTTTATTTGATTCTGGATCATTGCATTGTTTCATATCTTCCCAGTTTTCTATAACAATTAGATATTTCCAATTTGATTTAACAAGTCAGTTTTCAGTCAAAACTCCTAAGGGAAGTATCATTGCAGAAAGGTTTTGTGAATAAGTCCCCCTTAGAGCACATAAATGTTCTTTATCTTCTGATTTCATCATCATACCCATGATTTAATTTGATATAATCCTCGGTATGGATTGGATTTCAGACCATGATGCGATTATTTATTTTAAGAAGAAGAAGGTTACTATTTTTTATGATAATGATAAGGAACACATTATATTTAGAGAAGAATCGTCACCACCTAATTCTTATCTAGATCCACCTCCAGTATCTCAACAAAATTCAATTATTGGGGAGGAAGAGAATGAAATAACTATGGGAGAGGAAAGGAATGTTCAAATAGAGTATGTACCTATTGTGAGAGAATATGTTGATGTGTTTCTAGAATATTTCTCTGTACATCCTCTAGAATGAGAAACTGAGCTTTCCATTGATTTAATTCCTAGTTTAAGGCCCATTTTGAAGACCCCTTATATAATGGTCACTGTGGAATTAGTGCAACTAAAGAAAGAACTAGAGAAATTGAGTAATAAGGAATTTATTCACACTAGTGTTTCTCCATGGGGATCCCCTATTCTTTTTGTTAAAAAAAGATTGATCTATGAGAATGTGAATTGACTACAGGGAGATCAATGTTATAACAATAAAGAACAAGTATCCCCTACCTCGCATTGATGATTTATTTGACCAACTGCATGGAGCTCAATATTTTTCAAAGATTGACCTTTGATATGGGTACCATCAGTTGTGTGTGAAGAAGGAATACATTCCAAAGACAACATTTCGATCCAGGTACAGGCATTATGAGTTTATAGTAATACCTTTTGGATTGACTAATGCACACTCTGTCATCATGGATCTAATGAACAAAGTTTTCAAATAATATCTCGATGATTTTGTAGTGGTATTTATTGATGATATCTTGGTATAATCCAAAATCTACAAAGATCATGAAAATCACATGGGCATTATACTGAAGACTCTTAGAGGACATTAATTTTATGGGAAGTTTAGAAAGTGTGAATTCTGGCTTTAAGAGATTTCTTTTCTTGGTCATATTGTCTCTAAGGATTGAATCTCTGTCGATCTTCCTAAGACAAGCGCAATCCAAGAATGGACAACATCGATGAGTATAACTGAGGTACGCAGTCTTATTTGTTTAGCAGGTTATTATCGACATTTTTTCCAGAATTTTGCCTGATTGGATAATCATTTAATGAAGTTGACACGTAAAAGGGATAAATTTTTTTGGACAAAAGAATTTGAAGAATGTTTTGAAGAACTGAGAATAAGATTTGTCAATGATCTTATATTGACTCTACCATCAAGGAATGATGGGTTTGATATTTATAGTGATGCTTCAAAGAAAGTACTTGGTTGTGTCCTTATGCAGAATGATAGGGTTATTGCATATGCATCACGACAACTAATAATTAATGAGCAAAGATATCCTACTCATGATCTTGAGTTAGCAGTTGTAATCTTTGCATTGAAGATATGAAGACATTATCTCTATGGTGAAAAATGTGAGATATATACTGATCAAAAGAGTTTGAAGTATATTTTCTCACAGAAAAAACAGAAAATGAGGCAAATGAGATGGCTTGAACTACTGAAAAATTATGATTCCACTATGCACTTCTACCCGGGGAAGGCAAATAAGGTGGAAGATGCTTTGAGAAGAAATGATCATGGAGTTTTGAACAGGATGAGAGTTGAAGGGGATCATGTCCTCAAGGATCTTGTAAATATGGATCTGAGAATAACCATGGAAGGTAAATCTTCCATACCTTTTCAAATTGTTGCCAAATCATATTTATTAGAGAGGATAAAAAATTATCAATCTGATGATGATGGGTTTCAAATGAAGATTAAAGCTGTGAATGATGGGAGATTTAGTGACTTTGTGTATAAATATGGAATTTTGAAATTTGGGAGGAGACTTTGGGTTCCCGATATAGCTGTTCTAAAAAGGGAATTATTGGTTGATGCTCATAGTTCTAATTTCTCTATACACCTTGGTAGCACTAAGATGTATAGGGATTTGAAGGAACATTTTTAATGGGTCAACATGAAGATGGAGATTGGTGATTTCATGTCACGACGCATGGTTTGTCAACAAGTAAAAGCTGGGAAGAAATTTCGGGAGAAGTTATGAAACCTATTCCCATACCTGAGTGGAAATGGGATAATATAACGATGGAATTTATCATGGGACTACCAAAGACTCCTAGAAGGAATGATGCAATATGGGTCATTTTTGATCGTCTTACCAGGTCACCTCATTTTATTTCTATAAGAGATGATTTACCACTTGAACCTCTAGCAAGACTGTATATTAACAAAGTTTTAAGACACCATGGTGTACCCCTATCGATTGTTTCTGATTGTGATCCCCATTCCACATCAAGATTATGGATAAGTCTTCAGAACATTAAGAGAAAAATTGATTATTGCGATGGGTTATTTGCGAAGTGAATAAATCACGTCACAATAAATCTGACAAAAAGCGTATTTGTAACGGGCATATATGCCCGTCGCAAATGTTCAGTTATTTGCGACAGGAATATAGGACCAGTCGCAATAGATATGGCGCGGTTTGCACGCCAAAAAGAGGGAATCCATTTTGCGATGGTGGCCTTCGTCTGGTCGCAAGTACCCGGAGGTGGTAAATACTATTTGCGATGGGACAATTACCCATCGCAAAACACTATTCAGCAGGTGTTATTTGTGACGGGTCTCGTCACCAATACCAGTGGCGGTAAATAGGCTTTTGCGATGGGGATATCTCCATGTCGCTAATGGTATGTCGGCCTACAGGTATTTGCGATGGGCCCGTCACAAAAACCCTTTTTACCGCAACCCGTAATAAATGCGGGCGAAGGTATTTGCGATGGGGCCCATCACTAATACCAGTGGCAGTAAATAGCAATTTGAGATGGGGATATCTGCCCATCGTGAATGGTATGTCGGCAGGCAGCTATTTGCGATGGGCCCATCGCAAAAACCCTTTTAACCGCCGCCCGTAATTAATGCGGGTGAAGGTATTTGCGACGGTACACCGTCGCAAATATTCTAACCTATATATACCCCCATACGTTTTTTTCAAATCATTCAGATTTCTCTTCCTCTTTTTCCTTTCTCTTTGTATTAATTTTTTATATTATTAATATTAGTATTAGTATTATGATATTATATTATTTAAATTCATATTATTATTATTTTATATTAATATTTCATAATTATAATTTTTATATTTTTTATTTATATTATAATAATAGAATTTTTTATATTTTTATTTTTATTTTTATTTTTTTATAATATTATAAGATTTGTAATAATTATTTTATTTTTTTTTATTTTTTTAGTATTTGTGACGGGATTTCCCGTCGTAAATTTTTTTTACTATAACATTTGCGATGGGAAGAATACCCATCGTAAAAACATTTCTGCGATGGTCCGTCGCAAGTACCTTCATCACAAATATTTTTTAAATTTCCCATTTGCGACAGGCCAGAAACCCGTCGCAACTAATATATCTGTGACGTCCCATCGCATATACCTTTTTTATATATAAACGAAAAACCATTTTTGATGGGGGAAAAATACCGTCGCAAATACTCTTTTTGCGACGGGACCGCCACAAAAAACACATATTTGCAACGCCATTTTTGGAAATAGGCGATTTGCGATGGAACCCCATCACAAAAGACCTTTTGCGATGGGATCCCATTGCAAATCAACCATTTCAAATATGCCGTTTTCCTGTAGTGGAAATCTCTGGATACTGAACTTCGTTTGAGCACTGCCTACCACCCTCAAATTGATGGATAATCAGAAAAAACTATTCAAATCTTAGAAGATATGTTGAGGTCTTGCTCACTTGAATTTCAAGGTATGTGGGATCAATATTTACCTCTAGTATATTTCTCCTATAACAATAGCGTCCATTAAAATATTCGGATGGAACCATATGAAGCGTTATATAGAAAGAGATGTCACACACCAACCTGTTGGGATGATGTTGGTGAAAGAAAACTTGTAGGCCCAGAACTTGTAGAGGAAATGATTTAAAAGGTGAAGGTAATCCAAAACCACATCAAAGCAGCTCAATGTGGGCAGAAGATCTATGCCGATAACACAAGGAAGGATTGGGAATTTCAGGTAAGAGATCATGTTTTCTTAATGGTATCTCCATGGAAGGGAGTTATACGATTCGGTAAGAAGGGAATATTTCGTCCTAGGTACATCAGAACATTTGAAGTTCTAGAACGAATTGGGGCTATAGCTTACTATTTGGAAATGCCTCTAAGTCTCTCTAAAGTTCATGATGTGTTCCACGTATCACTGTTGAGAAAATACATGCTTTCCCCAATGCATGTACTCATCAATGAGTAATTAGAGCTGGAACCCGATCTGTCTTATTATGAAGAGCATGTCAAGCTTCTTGACATAAGAGAACAGGTGCTGAGAAATAGGACGACCAGTCTAGTAAAAGTTCTATGGAAAAACCATAAGATGGAAGAGCCAAGGTGGTAACTGGAGGAACTTATGATGAAGAACCACCTGAGTATTTTTATGCATTAATATTCTATAAATTTTGAGGATGAAATTATTTGAAGGATGGGAGAATGTAACACCCCAAGCATCCATGATAGGCTTCTTTTTGAGTAACACAGTAGCGTGTGTTGTATGCAACCTTCAGTTCTAACACACTGTGACCAATCAAAGTAGTTGTTATGAATAGTAATACCCACTTTTTGTAATTTTATAAATTTTATTTTTTAAATTGGACTTCATTTTTGGATTCAAGTTGTAAATTTTAACTTGTATATGAATCTTTTTTCCAATAATTCTAAACTGATCGGTCTTTTGAGACATGATTTCCTTGTGATCATGCCAATGTTAGTTAATAATGCACCGACTCTGGGTAACTGGGGTTGGGGCATTATAGTTGGTATCAGAGAGAGTTTTAGTACAATCCTTGGAAACTAGATTCAGATAAACTCTGATTAGAGCACATAGAATTAGGATGGAATTGGAGGATTAGTATAGATGAACTTCTTCGAATTCTGGTATTGTAGAGATTTTGTGAGTTTTCCAAGCAATAAATCCCTATCTGGATACGAGCAGGTAGAGCCGGCTCTAGAACAGATGTACCTAGGTGTAAAACTCGAAAACACCGCTTTGAGCTAGACTCGAACGGGAAATGGTGCACAACAACGGGCCTTGCAGCACTCTTGGTTATGACACTCCCGGGGTATAAGCTTAAGATAATTATCATTTCTTTAAAAACCATTATAAAGGGTTTATGAGTATATACCTCCTCGGAGGAAGAATTTTTATGATTATAGATTATATCCATAAACTGTTCAATTCATGTTAAGTGTTTTACAAGTTTGGATTTATGTATTGTGATTTCTAAACTAATCTAGTGTATGCCTTTGTTTAGAAATAACACCTAGTGGAAGAAATGGAAACCATATCAATTCACGCACTCCATATAGGGATTTACCTCCTATTCAAGATAATTATAGTGTTTCTAGTGATACAACTGGTGCTGATCAACTTATCACCATACTGGGACAACTCACTCAGGTTATGAATAATAACCTTACCGGTATGGAGCACCCTGATCCACAACATGGAGGATCAATGTTAGATCTCTTCATGAGGCAACAACCACTTAAATTAAATGGTAACAGAAATCCATTGGTAGATGAGCAATGGATACGTTCCCTAGAGAAAATATTTTAGGCTTTGGGGAGTAGTGAAAGGGAAAAATTTATCATGGTAGTTTATCGCCTCACTCGAGATGTTGATCTATGGTGGTCATTGATTAAAAACAAAAAAGAAGATGATGAAGTATAAAATACAGAATGAAGGGATTTTAAAGATATTTTCTTAGATAAATACTTTCTTCATGACCATCGATAAGATATGGAAAGGCAATTTCTCAGTTTGAGGCAAAAGGAGGATGAGAATGTTGTAATGTTTGAGGCTAACTTTACAAGGTTGGCAAGGCATGCAGCAGATTATATACATAACCCAAGGAGTAAGATTGATTGTTTCTTTGATGGGTTAAAATCATTTCTCTATCGAGCATTAGTCTCACAATCCTTCTCATCATACGAAGATACTATATCATGTGATATCAATATAGTAAATTAATTCTCTAAGTCTTATGACTTTAATGCAAAGAAAGAGAAGATGAGATCTGCTGAACACTCTGGGAAAGGAAATAAGGAATCAAGGAAAAAGGGAAGTGTTGACTTTCGACCATGTGATAATTATGGAAGGAAGCACCCTGGTGCATGTCTAAAAGGAAAATGAGTATGCTACAAATGTGGGTAGAAAGGCCATCTTGCTGGTGATTTTACGGGAAAGAAAGACAATACCAATGTTAAATGCTACAATTGCAGGTAAATGGGACATTATACAAATTAATGTCCTAAGCATCAGGGGAACTTACCTAAAAAATCCCAAGGGATCAAGGCCACGCTTATGCTATATCTACTCCTGAGTTAGAAGCTTTGAAAGACGTGGTGGCAGGTAATTTAATGGTTTCCTCATGTTTAGAAAATGCTTTATTTGATTTTGGATCTTCACATTGTTTCATATCTTCCCAGTTTTCTAAAAAAATTGATATTTCCAATTATATTTATCAACAGAGTTGTCAGTAAAAACTCATAAGTGAAGTATCATTGCAAAAATGTTATGTGAATCACTCCCCGTTAGAGCACATAAATGTTCTTCATCTGATGATCCCATCTTTATACCCTTGATTGAATTTGATATAATCCTCGGAATGGATTGGGTTTCGGACCATGGTGCAAAGATTTATTATAAGAAGAAGGAGGTTAATATTTTTGATGATGATGATGATAAGGAACACCATATCTTTAGAGTAGAATCTTCACCACCTAATTCTAATCTAGATCCACCCCCAGTAGCTCAACTAAATTCATTTATTATGGAGGACTAGAATGAAATAACTATGGGTGAGGAAAGGAATGTCCAAATAGATGATGTACCTATTATGAGAGAATATATTTATGTGTTTTCAGAAGATTTACCTGGACATCCTCCAGAACGAGAAGTTGAGTTTTCTATTTATATAATTCATGTATCAATGCCCATATCCAAGACCCCTTAATGAATGACCACTATTGAATTAGTGTAACAAATGAAACAACTAGAGGAACTGAGTAATAAGGGATTTATTCGCACCTTGTGTTTCTCCATGGGGAGCCCCTATTATTTTTGTTAAAAAGAAAGATGGATCTATGAGATTGTGCATTGACTACAGGTAGATCAATGCTATAACAATAAAGAACAAGTATCCCCTACCTTACATTGATGATTTATTTGACCAAATTCATGGAGCTCAATATTTTTCAAAGATTGACCTTAGATCTGGATACCATCGGTTGTGTGTGAAGAAGGAAGACATTCCGAAGACAGCATTTTGAACTAGGTACGGGAATTACGAGTTTACTGTAATACCTTTTGGATTGACTAAAGCACCCTCTGTCTTTATGGATCTAATGAACATAGTTTTCAAGGAATATCTGGATGATTTTGTAGTGGTATTTATTTATTATATCTTGGTATACTACAAAAGCTATAAAGATCATGAAAATCACTTTCACATTATCCTGAAGACTCTGAGAAGACATTAATTATATGGGAAGTTTAGCAAGTGTGAATTCTGGCTTCAAGAGATTTATTTTCTTGGCCATATTGTCTCTATGGATGGAATCTATATCGATCCTTATAAGACAAGAGAAATCCAAGAATTTCCAGCACCGACGAGTATAACTGATGTACGTAGTTTTATTGGTTTAGTAGGTTATTATCGACGTTTTGTCCAGAATTTTTCCCAATTGGATAACCCATTAACGAAGTTGACATGTAAAGGGGTTAAATCTGTTTGGACAAAAGAATGTGAAGAATGTATTGAAGAACTGAAAAGAATATTATTCAATGCTCCTATATTGACTCTACCATCGGGGAATGCTGGGTTTGTTATTTATAGTGATGCAGCAAAGAAAGGACTTCATTGTGTCCTTATAAATAATGATTGGGTTATTCCCTATGCATCACGATAGCTAAAAATTGATGAGAAAAACTATACTACTAATGATCATGAGTTAGAAGCTATAATCTTTTCATTGAAGATATGGATACATTATCTATATGGTGAAAAATGTGAGATGTATACCGATCACAAGAGTTTGAAGTATATTTTCTCACAGAAAGAACTCAACATGGGGAAAAGGAGATGGCTTGAACTACTGAAGGATTAATATCGCACTATACACTACCACTCGGGGAAGGAAAATAAGGTGGAAGATGCGTTGAGTAGAAAGGATCATGGAGTTTTTAATAGGATGAGAGTTGAAAGGGATCCTATCCTTATGGACCTAGTAAAGATGGATATGGGAATAACCATGGAAGTTTTATCATCAATACTTTTTCAAATGGTTACCAAACCATCTTTATTAGAAAGGGAAAAAAATTCTCAAGATGATGATGAGGGGTTTCAAAAGAAGATTAAAGTTGTGAATGATGGGAGATTGAGTGACTTTGTGTATGAAGATGGAATTTTTAAATTTGGGAGGAGACTTTGTGTTCCATATATAGCTGGTCTAAAAAGGGAATTATTGGGTGATGCTCATAGTTCCAATTTCTTTATACACCCTGCTATCACTAAGTTGTATAGGGATTTGAAGGAATATTTTTGGTGGGACAACATGAAGAGAGAGATTGCATATTTCATGTCAAGATGCATGGTTTGTCAATAAGTGAAAGCTGGGAGAAAAATTCTTGGAGGAGTTACGCAACCTCTTCCCATACCTGAGTGGAAATGGGATAATATAACGATGGAATTTGTCATGGGACTACCCAAGACTCCTATTATGAATGATACAATATGGGTCATTGTTGATCGACCTACCTAGTAAGCACATTTTATTGCTTTAAGAGAAGATTTACCACTTGAACGTCTAGCAAGACTGTATATTAACGATGTTGTAAGACTCCATGGTGTACCCCTATCGATAGTTTCTGATCATGATCCTTGTTTCACATCACGATTCTGGAAAAGTCTTCAGAAATATTTGGATACTAAACTTTGTTTGATCACTGTCTACCACCCTTAAACTCATGGAAAATCAAAACGGACTATTCAAATCTTAGAAGACATGTTGAGGTCTTTCTCACTTGACTTTCAAGGTATGTGGGATCAATATTTACCTATGGTATAATTATCCTATAATAATAGCTTCCATTCAAGTATTCAGATGGCACCATATGAAGAATTATATGGAAAGACATGTCACACACCAACCTGTTGGGGTGATGTTGGTGAAACAAAACAGGTAGGCCCAGAACTTGTTGAGGAAACAATGGAAAAGGTGAAGGTAATCTAAAACCACATCAAAGCATCTCAAAGTAGGCAGAAGAGCTATGCCGATAACCGAAGGAAGGATTTGGAATATCAGGTAGGAGAAAATGTTTTCTTGAAGGTATCTCCATGGAAGGGAGTTATTCGATTCAGTAAGAAGGGGGAACTAAGTCCCAGGTACATCGGACCATTCGAAATTCTAGAACAAATTGGGGTTGTAGCTTACCCTCTGGAAATACCTCCAAGTCTCTCCAAAGTTCACGATGTATTCCACGTATCACTATTGAGAAAATACATTCCTGACCCAACGCATGTACTCACCTATGAGGAATTAGAGCTGTAACCCGAGCTGTCTTATTGCGAAGAGCATGTCAAGGTTCTTGACACAAGAGAACAAGTGATGAGAAACCGGACGACTCGTCTGGAAAAAGTTATATGAAGAAACCATAAGATGGAAGAGGCAACGTGGGTACTAGAAGAACTCATGATGAAGAACCACCCGAGTCTTTTTATGTAGTAATATTCTAAACATTTTTGAGGATGAAATTATATTACGGAGAGAAGAATGTAACACCCCAAGCTTCCATGGTACGATTTTTTTGAGTAATACAGTAGCATGTGTTGTACGCAACCTCAAGATCTAACACACCGCAACAAATCAAAGTAATCGTTATGAATAGTAATACCTGCTTTTTGAAATTTTATAAATTTTATTTTTCAAATTGGACTTCATTTTTGGATTGGGAATATCAAAATTATCCTATGTTTAATTTTTGGTATTTTTCTGAGAACATCCAATTTTTGATGAATAGTGAAAAATACTAAACTTTAATTAAAAATAAATTTTTTAATCAAAAAAAATTATAGTGATTAATTATACTATTGGGTGGTTTTAAAGTATAATTAGAATATATTTTTACCATTTTATTCAATGTTGGTCATTATAGTTAATTTTACTTTGAAATTGGACATAAACAATTTTCAATCTTTTGATTGATAATGTTTCTTAAAAACATGCTATTTATTTTGACAACGGGAATTAATTATAAAATTAATTAATGAAACATATATGTTTTGAATTTGATAAAATATACATCGTTTTTGAATTTGGAATATCAAATATATCTTAGGGTGAATTTTTGGTATTTTTCTGAAAAACTTCAATTTTCGATGAATAGTAAACCACTAAGTAGTAGTTTAAAAACTGATTTTCCGTTTAAATGAAATTTTACCACTTCTATGAATTGAATTTCAAAAATACAAAATACATGGTGCTCATTAGTATGTAATTTTTTTTCAATGGGATGAAAATGATTTTTTGTTGAATAGTAACTTTTGAGTATTATTAACCGCGATTAGAGGTAATTATGGTAATTTAAGGTAAAAATAATGTTATAATAATATGAAATTACCTTGAAACATGTCCTACCCTTCTTGTATGAGTATTTTACTACCAATAAAAACCATGGGTAAATTTTGGGACCCCATGGGTCCACTTGGGTAAGATAATGACATTAATACCTGTTTATTTAAAACAAAAATAAAAATGTCACAAACATGTATTGTTTTACTAAAACAATTTTTTCATGTGGTTATCTAAGATATCTTTTTGACTATAAATATTCATTAAAAAGATAAAAATATTTAAAACATCATAGTAATTTGTTAATAATTTTTAAAAATCATATATATAAAAATATTTATGACCCCATGATGACGCAGCGATTACCTCATTAATAAACGATTTAAATAAAATGAAAAGATAAGGTAAAATCTAAGACATACACTTGTCTAAAACCTATTGGTCGGTGGATTTAGATCCCTTATAACCTTATACTCAAAATATATCATTATGTGACATTTATAATCCAAAAACTATTTTACAATAAAATAATATTTTCAATCTTTCCAAAAGAGCCCCTCCTCTCCTCTTATAAAAGGCCCCCTCCTCTACTACCTTATTCACACCATCAAAGCCATTTGTCTCAGACAAACTCTTTCCAAATACGCTCTCAACTTTCCTCCCTTCATCCTACAAGCATTTGTTTGATCATAAATCTAACCTATGGAGTCCTTTTGATCAACTCAAAAGGTAACACCCGAAGAAGAGGTAATAATTTCACCACCCTCTTTCAAATTATTTTCTTCTTCCACTTCTTCTTTCATTTTTATTACCATTACAAAATAATAAATCCAGTATCTACTATATAATATGATGTTATTATAACATGGTATGACTATATTCAGTATTCAATCCATCCTTTGAGGACATGTCACCGTACGTGCGTACGTACGACTTACCGTCTCCACGTCGTTGTGTAATTGTTATTCAAGACATTATTATTTGGATAGGTATGATGATGATGTTTAATTCATGTAAATAATAAATATAACATGATAATGATTATTTATATATGATATACCATACAATTATATATTATTTTAATATCAAAATAATGATATTGTCGCTCGTGCGTACATACCGAATACCATCCCCACGAACGCGATGAGATTCATTCCCCATCGTACCCATTCAAGACTAATTTTCATTTCATGGTTAAAAATAATGTTTGATTACATAAAATAATTATGTATATAAATAAAATATATCATATTCATAAAAAAAATGACTTACATAACCACGCATATAAAGGAGAACGAATCTGTTAACACCGAAACAACGATAATACTAAAAGGAAATATTAGAAGATCATATATGATATCATATTAATGTATTTGATTATTGAATAATTAAATAAAAATTATTTCACCATTATACAAGAGTTTAACCTACCCTCAACCAAGTTAAATTACAAGTTAAGGGTTTATTTCACAATCTTTTCACTATCCTATGCTGTTTATAGGTAATTATCCACTGGGACCTCTTTATCATCCACATCCATGTTTCTTAAAAATGTATATCAAATCATTCCTACTATTTTATAAACTATGGGTTAAAGTCATTTATACCATTTTTTACTTTTTATAAGATGTTTACAAAGGAATCTTTGTGTCGTTTTCTAAACATGGTCATTTTTAACCTTTTCGACATAATTAATGTAAGAATGTTTTTGTTAACTTATACAGCGAGTGTGGCTATTTTCTACCATTATAAACTTGTCAAAGCTTCCCGTACAAGATTATAAGAATATTTTCAAAGTAAATTATTAATTTTATAATTATGTGACTCTTAAATGATTTCAAATTAGAAAGGGACATTTCCATAAAAAGGGTTTTGATTTCATCTATGTCAATATCCTTTGATGGATTTTAAGTTGATTTGGAGTTGATTTATTATGATACAGAACTTCCATATTGTATTGAAGGTTTTGTGATATGTTTGACTGTGGATGTTCTATTTCAACACCAGTCATGATTTATGGATAAATTATTGACATTTTTTATGCTAGTTTAAATACGAATGTTTATGATATGTTTAAACCTTTTCATATGAAGAATGTATTGGACATAGTAAGTGATGGGTAGAGCCCACTCTAGCTCATCGATGAATTGGTAGATCTCATGAGACAACTAGACGTGGAATTGGCCAAGGCCCTTTCCCAATTTGATTTATGGTTTTGGCTGAGGCCTTAATCATTTTTAGATGTCTTGGCTGAGGCCTTGAAAAAATGTTTCCGAATGTCCGACATTATACATTCCCTCATTATAGAAATAATATTGATGGTTTATGTGGTCATTCGACTAGTAGAATACCCATGATTATGTTTTATTATGGGATTATTTACTCATCTCATATTCTTTCCATAAAAGTATTCATGTTTATTATTGGTAAAGGCATGTGGATTCAATATTTTACCATGCTTAATATTTATGTCATTTTCCACTGTATTACTTACCCTTACTGAGCGTTTGAGCTCACTCGTTTCTTATGTTTCATTTTCCCAGAATATGAAGAAGTTAGTTATGAGTGACCTACAAGAATAATCTAGGAGGCTTGGATGGTTCTAATGAAATATATTTGTGTTGTGTGTCTTTTCAAGTTGTAAAGTTGAAATTATGTATGAATCTTATTTCTAATAATACTAAACTAGTCGGTCTTTTGAGACATGATTTCCTTGTGATCATGCCAATGTTATGGAATAATGCACCGAATCTGGGTAACTGGGGTCAGGGCATTACAGTTGGTATCAGAGGGAGGTTTAGTACAATCCTTGGAAACTAGATTTAGATAAACACTGATTAGAGCACATAGACCTAATATGGACTTTGAAGATTAGTATAGAAGAACTTCCTAAAATTTTGGTATTGTAGAAATTTTGTGAGTTTTTAGAGCAATACATCCATGTCTGGATATGGGCAGGTAGAGGTAGCTCTGGCATAGACGTACCTAGGGGTCAAACCCGAAAACACCGCTTTGACCTAGACTCAAATGGCAACTCGTGCATGACAACGGTCCTTGCTGCACTCTTTGTTACGACACTCCTGAGGGATATGCTTAGGGTAATTCTCATTTCATTACAAACCATTATGAAGGGTTTATGAGTATATACCTATATAAATAAATCATTTTTATGAATATGGATTATATCCATAAACTGTTCAATTCATGTTAAGTGTTTTACAAGTTTGGATTTATGTATTGTGATTCCTAAACTAATCTAGTGTATGCCATTGTTTAGAAATGGTGCCTAGTGGAGGAAATTGAAACTGTATCAATGAAAACACTCTATATAAGAATTTCCCTCCTATTCAAGATAATTATAGTGGAGTTAGTGATACAACTAGTGCTCATCAACTTATCACCATACTGGGACAACTCACTCAGGTTATGATTAATAACCTTACCTGTATGGAGCACCTTGATCCACAGCGTAAAGGATCAATGTTAGATTGATTCATGAGGAAAAAACCCCTGGAATTCAATGGAAATACATGTCCATTGGTATCTTAGCAATGGATAAGTTCCCTAGAGAAAATATTTCAGGCTTTGGGGAGTAGTGAAAGGGAAAAAGTTGTTATGGACGTTTGTCGCCTCACGAGAGATGTTGATCAATTGTGGTAATTGATTAAAAACACAAAGGAAGATGATGAAGTATCAAATATAGAATGGAGGGAGTTTAAAGAGATTTTATTAGAGAAATACTTTCCTTGTGACCATCGAGAAGATATGGAAAGGCAATTTCTCTGTCTGAGGAAAAAGGAGGATGAGAATGTTACAAAGTATGAGGACATCTTTACAAGGATAGAAAGGCATGTAGCATATTATATAAATAATCCAAGGAGTAATATTGATCATTTATTTTATGGTTTAAAACCATTTCTACATCAAGCATTAGTATCACAATCCTTCTCATTGTACGAAGATATTTTCTCATGTGCTATCAAGATAGAAAAGGAATTCTCTAAGTCTGATGACTTTAAAGCAAAGCAAGACAGGAAGAGATCTACTTAACACTCTGGGAAAGGAAATAAGGAAATAGGGAAAAAGGGAAGAGTTGAATTTCTACCATGTGATAATTGTGGAAGGAATCACCCTGGTGCCTATCTAAAAGGAAAAGTATTATGCTAAAAATGTGGATAGAAAGGCCATCTTGTTGGTTATTATAAGGGAATGAAATACACTACCAATGTTCAATGCAACAATTACAGGGAAATGGGACATTATGCAATTTAATGTCCTAAGATTCAGGGGAACATACCTCAGAAAAGTCAGAGGGATCGAGGCCAAGCTTATGCTATGACTACTACTGAGTTAGAAGCTCTGAAATAAGTGATGAAAGGTAATTTATTAGTTTCCTCAAGTTTAGAAAATGCTATATTTGATTCTGGATCATCGCATTGTTTCATATCTTCCCAGTTTTCTAAGAAAATTAGATATTTCTAATTTTATTTAACAGGGGAGTTATCAGTAAAAACTCATAAGGGAAGTATCATTGCAAAAAAAAATCAATCAGTCCCCATTAGAGCACATAAATGTACTTTATCTGTTGATCTCATTGTCATAAACATGATTGAATTTGATATAATCCTCGGTATGGATTGGATTTCGGACCATGACTCGAAAATTTATTGTAAGAAGAAGGAGGTTACTATTTTTGATGATAATGATAAGGAACACCTTATCTTTAGAGAAGAATCGTCACCACCTAATTCTTATCTAGATCCACCCCCAGTAGTTCAACTAAATCCAATTATTAGGGAGGAAGAGAATTAAATAACTATGGGTGAGGAAAGGAATGTTCAAATATAGGATGTACCTATTATGAGAGAATATGTTGATGTGTTTCCAGAAGATTTACTTGGACATCCTCCAAAATGAAAAATTGAGTTTTCCATTGATTTAACTCCTGTATCATAGCCCATATCAAAGACCCCTTATAGAATGGACACTGTGGAATTAGTGGAACTAAAGAAACAACTAGAGGAATTGAGTAATAAGATATTTATTCACCCTAGTGTTTCTCCATGGGGAGCCCCTGTTCTTTATGTTAAAAAGAAAGATGGATCTATGAGATTGTGCATTGACTACAGGGAGATCAATGCTATAACAATAAAGAACAAGTATCCCCTACCTTGCATTGATGATTTATTTGACCAACTGCATAGAGCTCAATATTTTTCAAATATTGAACTTCGATTTGGATACCATAAGTTGTGTGTGAAGAAGGAAGACATTCCGAAGACCACATTTCTAACCATGTACAGGCATTATGAGTTTACAGTAATATCTTTTGGATTGAATAATGCACCCTATGTCTTCATGGATCTAATGAATAGGGTTTTCAAGGAATATCTTGATGATTTTTTAGTGGTATTTATTAATGATATCTTGGTATACTCAAAAATCTATGCAAATCATGAAAATCACTTGCGCATTATCCTGAATACTCTTAGAAGACATGAATTATATGGGATGTTTAGCAAGTTTAAATTCTGGCTTCAGGAGATTTCTTTTCCTGGCCATATTGTCTCTAAGGATGGAATCTCTGTCGATCCTTCTAAGACAAGAGAAATCCAAGAATGGACATCACTGACGAGTATAACTGAGGTACATAGTTTTATTAGTTTAGCAGGTTATTATCGACGTTTTTTCAATAATTTTGCCTGATTGGATAACACATTAATGAAGCTGACACGTAAAGGGGTTAAATTGTTTTCGACGAAAGAATGTGAAGAATGTTTTGAAGAACTGAAAAGAAGATTAGTCAATGATCCTATATTGACTCTACTATCGGGTAATGATGAGTTCGTTATTTATAGTGATGCTTCAAATAAAGTACTTGGGTGTGTCCTTAGGTGGAATGATAGGGTTAGTACCTATGCATCACGACAACTAAAAATTCATGAGAAAACCTATCTTACTCATGATCTTGAGTTAGCAGCTATAATCTTTTCATTGAAGATATGGAGACATTTTATCTATGGTAAAAAATGTGAGATATGTACCGATCAAAAGAGTTTGAAGTATATTTTCTCACAGAAATAACTCAACATGAGGAAAAGGATATGGATTGAACTACTCAATGATTATGATTTCCCTATGCACTACCACTTGGGGAAGGAAAATAAGGTGGCAGATGCTTTTAGTAGAAAGGATCATGGAGTTTTAAATAGGATGAGAGTTGAAAGGGATCCTATCTTCATGGATCTAGTAAAGATGGATATAGGAATAACCGTGGAAGTTGGATCATTAATACTTTTTCAAATGGTTTTCAAACCATATTTATTAGAAAGGATAATGAATTCTCAAGATGATGATGACGGTTTACAAAAGAATATTAAAGCTGTGAATGATGCGAGATTGAGTGACATTGTGTATGAAGATGGAATTTTGAAATTTGGGATGAGACTTTGTGTTCCTGATATAGTGGGTCTAAAAATGGAATTATTGGATGATGCTCATAGTTCCAATTTCTCTATACACCCTAATAGCACTAAGATGTATAGGGATTTGAAAGAATATTTTTTGTGGGACAACATGAAGAGTGAGATTGCTGATTTCCTGTCAAGATGCTTATTTTTTCAACAAGTGAATGGTAGGAGGCAACTTCCTGGAGGAGTTATGAAACCTCTTCCCATACCTGAGTGGAAATGGGATAATATAACGATGGACTTTTTCATGGGATTGCCAAAGACTCCTAGAAGGAATGATGCAATATGGTTCATTGTTGATCATCTTACCAAGTCAGCAAATTTTATTTCTTAAGAGATGATTTACCACTAGAAGTTCTAGCAAGACTGTATATTAACGAAGTTGTAAGACTTCATGGTGTACCACTATCGATTGTTTCGGATTGTGATCCCCGTTTCAAATCAAGATTCTAGAAAACTCTTCAGAAATCTTTGGATACTGAACTTCGTTTGAGCACTGCCTACCAACCTCAAACTGATGGAAAATAATAACTGACTATTCAAACCTAAGAAGACATGTTTAGGTCTTTCTCACATGACTGTCAATGTATGTGGGATAAATATTTACCTATGGATGAATTATCTTATAACAATAGCTTCTATTAAAGTATTCAAATGATACCATATGAAGCGTTATATGGAAAGTGCTGTCGCACACCAACCTGTTGGGATGATGTTGGTGAAAGAAAAATCGTAGGCCAGAACTTGTTGAGGAAATGATGGAAAAGATGAAGGTAATCCAAAACCACATCAAAGCAGCTCAAAGTAGGCAGAAGAGCTATGTCGATAACCGAACGAAGGATTTGTAATTTCAGGTAGGAGATCATGTTTTCTTGAAGGTATCCCCATGGAAGGGAGTTATACGATTCGGTAAGAACGGAAAATTAAGTCCCAAGTAAATCATACCATTTGAAATTCTAGAACGAATTGGGGTTGTATCTTACCGTTTTTAAATGCCTCCAAGTCTCTCCAAAGTTCATGATGTGTTCCACGTACCACTGTTCAGAAAATAAAATCCTGACCCAACACATGTACTCACCTATGAGGAATTAGAGCTAGAACCTGATCTATCTTATTGCGAAGAGCCTGTCAAGGTTCTTGACACAAAATAACAAGTTCTGAGAAATCGGATGACTCGTCTGGTAAAAGTTCTATGGAGAAACCATAAGATGGAAGAGGCAATGTGGGAACCGTAGGAACTGATGATAAAGAACCACCAGAGTATTTTTATACAGCAATATTATAAAAATTTCAAGGATGAAATTATTTGAAGGAGGGGAGAATGTATCACCCCAGGCTTCCATGGTACGCTTCATTTTGAGTAATACAGTAGCGTGTGTTGTACGCAACCTCGAGTTCTAACACACCGCGGCCAATCAAAGTAGCCGTTATGAATAGTAATACCCACTTTTTGAAATTTTATAAATTTTATTTTTCAAATTAGACTTCTTTTTTGGATTAAGAATATCAAAATTAGCCTATGTTTATTTTTTGTTATTTTTCTGAGAACTTCCAATTTTTTGATGAATAGTGAAAAATACTAAACTTTAATTAAAAACAAATTTTTTAATAAAAATAATATATAGTGATAAATTATACTATTGAGTGGTTTTAAAATATAATTAGAATTTATTTTTACTACTTTATCCAATGTTGGTCATTATAATTAATTTCACTTTGAAATTGGATATAAACAATTGTCAATATTTTGATTGATATTGTTTCTTAAAAACTTGCTATTTGTTTTGACAACGAGAATTAATTATAAAATTAATTAATGAAAATTATATGTTTTGAATTTTTTAAAATAGACATAGTTTTTGAATTTGGAATATCAAATATATCTTAGGGTGAATGTTTGGTATTTTTTTGTAAAACATCAATTTTTGATGAATAGTGAAACCACTAAGTGGTAGTTTAAAAACTGATTTTACGTTTAAATGAAATTTTACCGCTTATGTGAATTAAATTTCAGAAATCCAACATATATGGTTGTCATTATTATGTAAAATGTGGTTCAATGGGATGAAAATGTTTTTTTTTGAATAGTAACTATCGAGTATTATTTACCGTGATTAGAGGTAATTATGGTAATTTAAGTTAAAAATAATGTTATAATAATATGAAATTACCTTGACACATGTTCTACCCTTATTGGATGAGTCTTGGCCGACCAATACAAACCATGGGTCAATTTTGGGACCCCATGGAGCAACATATGTAAGATAATTACATTTATAGCTTTTTATTTAAAACAAAAATAAAAATGTCACAAACATGTATTGTTTTACTACAACAATTTTTTCATGGGGTTATCTAAGTTATCTTTCTGACTATAAATATTAATTAGTAAGGTAAAAATATTTCTACATCATGGTAATTTTTTTATAATCTTTAGACATCAAATAAATTAAATTATTTATGACACCATGATGATGCAACGATTACCTCATTAATGAACGATTTAAATAAAATGAAAATATAAGGTAAAATCTAAGGCATAAACTTGTATAAAACCTATTGGATGGGTGTATTTAGAACCCTTATCACCTTATCCTAGAAATATATTATTGTGGGACCTTTATAATCCAAAAACCATTTTATAATATAATAATATTTTCAATCTTTCCAAAAGAGCCCATCCTCTCCTCTTATAAAACTCCCCCAACTCTACCACCTTATTCACACATTCAAAGCCATTTGGCTCGACCAAACTCTTCCAAAATACCCTCTCAAATTTCCTACCTTCATCCTAGAAGACTTCATTTGATCATAAATCCAAACTAAGGAGTCCTTTTGATCAACTCAAATGGAAACACCCAAAGAAGAGGTAATAATTTCACCACCCTCTTTCAGGTTCCTTTCTTCTTCCAATTCTTCTTTCCTTGTTATTTATATTATAAAATAATAACCCCAGTATCTTCAATATACTGTGATTTTATTATAACATGGTACAACCATATTCAGTATTCTACCCATCCTTTGAATGACATGTCACCATACATGTGTACGTACGGCTTACCGTCTCCACGTTGTGGTGTAATTGTTATTCAAAACATTATTATTTTGATGGGTATGATAATGATGTGTAATTCATGTTAATAATAAATATAACATGATAATTATTCCGTATATTTGATATACCATCCAATTATATATTTGTTTAATATCAAAATAATGATATTGTCGCTCGTGCGTACGTACGGAATACCATCTCCACGAACGCGATGAGATTCATTCTCCATCGTATCCATTCAAGACTAATTTTCATTTGATTGTTAAAAATAATGATTAATGACATAATATAATTTTGTATATAAATCAAATATATCCTATTCATAACAAACATGACTTAATGTAACCAAGCATATAAAGGAGAACGAATCAGTTTACACCGAAACAACGATAATACTAAAAGGAAATATTAGAAGATCATATATGAAATCATATTAATGTATATGATTCCTGAATAATTTAATAACAATTATTTCACCATTATACAGGAGCTTAACCTACCCTCAACAAATGAAAAGTACAAGGTAAGGGTTTATTTCACAATCTCTTCATTATCTGAGGTTATTTATACGTAATTATCTACTAGGACCTCTTTATCATCCACATCCATGTTTCTTAAAAATTTATTTAAAATCATTATTACTATTTTATAGAATATGGGTTAAATTCATTTATAACCTTGTTTGAATTTTTATAAGAAGTATATAATGGAATCTTTCTGTCATTTTCCAAACTAGGTCATTTTTAACCTTTTTGACAGAATTAAGGTAAGAATGTTTTTTAACTTATACGACAGGTGCGGCTATTTTCTACCATTATAAACTCGTCGATGCTTCCCTAACAAGCTTATGATAATATTTTCAAAATAAATGTTTTATTTTATAATTATGTGACTCTTAAATGACTTCATAATAGAAAGAGATATTTCTCTAAAAAGGTTTTTGATTTCATCTATGTCAACATGCTTTGATGGATTTTAAATTTATTTGGAGTTTATTTATTATGATACAAAACTTCTATATTGTATTGAAGGTTTTTTGATATGATTGATAGTGGATGTGCTATTTTTACACCATTGATGATTTAAGGCTATAGTATTGACATTTCATATTCTATTTTTAATACAAATGTTTATGATATGTTTCAACCTTTTCATATGAGGAATGTATTGGACTTAGTAAGTGACAGGTGGAGCTCGCTATAGCTCCTCAATGCATCAGTAGATCTCATGAGACAACTAGAAGTGGAATTTCCCAAGGCCCTTTCCCAATTTGATTTATGGTTTTGGCCGAGGCCTTAATCATTTTTTGACATCTTGGCCGGGGCCTTGACAAAATTTTTCAGAATATCTTACATTATACATTCCATCATTATGGAAATAACATTGATGGGTCATGTGATCATTCAACTTGTAGAATACCCATGATTATGTTTTATTATGGCATTATTTACTCAACTCATATTCGTTCCATAAAATTATTCATGTTTATTATTGGTAAAGGCATGTGGTTTAAATTATTTACCATTCTTAATATTTATGTCATTTTCCGCTATATTACTTACCCTTACTGAGAATTTGAGCTCACCCCTTTCTTATGTTTCATTTTACTAGGATATAAAGAAGTTAGTTATGAGTGACCAACTGGAAGAATCTAGGAGGCTTGGATGTTTCTAATGAAATATATTTGTTTAGTGTTTCTCTTCAAGTTGTAAAGTTGAACTTATGTATGAATTTTTTTTCCATTAATACTAAACCGATCAGTCTTTCGAGACATGATTTCATTGTGATCATGCCAATGTTATGTAATAATGCACCAAATCTGGGTAACTGGGGTCGGGGCATTACAATGGGGCTACCAAAGACTCCTAGAAGGAATGATGATATATGGGTCATTGTTGATCGTCTAACCAGGTCAGATCATTTTCGTTCTATAAGAGAAGATTTACAACTTCAACGTCTCACAAAACTATATATTAATGAAGTTGTAAGACATCATGGAGTACCCCTATCGATTGTTTCTGATCATGATCCCCATTTTACATTAAGATTATAGAAAAAAGTGTTAATAAGGCCTTGGATACTGAACTTCATTTGAGCACTGCCTATGACCCTTAAACTGATGGGCAGTCAGAACGAACTATTCAAACATTAGAAGACATGTTGAGATCTTTATCACTTGAATTTCAAGGTATGTGGGATAAATATTTACCTACGGTAAAATTTTCTTATAATAATAGTTTCCATTCAAGTATTTAGATGGAACCATGTAAAGCATTATATGGAAAGAGATGTCTCACACCAACTTGTAGGGATTGTATTGGTGAAGGAAAACTCATAGGCCAAGAACATGTTGAGGTAAAAATGAAAAAAGTTAAGGTTATCTAAACCCACATAAAAGAATATCAAAGTAAAAAAAGATCTATGATAATAACCAAAGGAATGACTTTGAATTTCATGTAAGAGATCATGTTTTCATGAAGGTATCTCCATAGAAGGGTGTTATACGATTTGGTAAGAAATGAAAATTTAGCCCCAGTTACATCAGACCTTTCGAAATTCTAGAAAGAAATAGAGTTGTAGATTATCATTTGGAAATGCCGCCAAGTCACTCCAAAGTTCATGATGTGTTCCACATATCAGTGTTGAGAAAATATGTGCCTAACCCAACCCATGTACTCATCAATGATGAAATAGGATTGGAAAACGATAACTCTTATTGTGAAGAGCCTATCAGAATTCTTGATACCATAGAATGAGTTTTGTGAAACCAAATGACTAGTTTGGTGAAAGTTCTATAGAGAAATCATAAGATGGAAGAGGCAACATGAGAACCTGAGAAACTTATGATGAAGAACGTCCTATATCTTTTTATGTAGTATTATTATAGAAATTTCAAGGATAAAATTATTTGGAGGGAATAATGTAAAACCCTAAACTTCCACAGTAAGTTTCCCTTTGAATAATGAAATAGCTTGCATTATACACAACTTGGAGATTCTAACACACCAAGACCAATCAAACTAGCTGTTATGAATAGTAATACCATCTTTTTGAAATGTTAAAAATATTATTTTTCAAAATGGGCTTTATTTTTGTATTTATAATATCAAAATTAGCTCGGGGTGAATTTTTGGTACTTTTCAGAAAACTATCAATTTTTGATGAATAGTGAGAAATAATAAATTTTAATTAAAATCAATTTTTTAATTGAAATAATTTATAGAGTTAAATTATAAATTTGAGTGGTTTTAAAGTATAATTAGATTAAATTTTTATCATTTAATATAATTTTGGTTAATGGATTTAATTTCACATTTAAACTAGACATAAAGAAGTGTCAATCTTTTGAATGTTATTATTTCTTAAAAACACGCTTTTTGTTTTGACAATGAGAATTAATTTTAAATTAATTTTCCACTATTGTGTTTTGAATTTTGAAAAATGGATTCCACATTTGGAATCATGAGGTCCATATTGTGTAAATAGGTAACTTTTATTTTTAGACATTATGAATATTTACTTCATTATATATTTTATTTACCATCGTTAAAGGGTAAATCTGGTAAATAAGATTAATCAAATATTATTATAATAATATTAAATTACTTTAACATTGTCTTATTCCTATTTTTTGATACATTTCCGACCATGGTTATCCTTGGGTCAATTTTGGGACCACAAGGAGCCACATGAGTGTGATAATGACACTTTATATTAATTAATTAAAAGTAATGACAAAAATGAAATAAACATATATCTTTCAGTGAAACAATTTTTTAAATGAGGTTATATAAGTAATATTTTCGACTATAAATATTCATTTTAAAGATAAAAAGATTTCATACATCATGGTTTTTTATAATTTTTAGACATCAAATAAATAAAAGTATTTTGGAGACAATAATGTTGCAGTGTTTCCCTCATTAAAGAATGATTTAAATAAAAGAGATTATAAAAATTAAAACAATATCCAAAACCTATCCAATTCTTTTTGGATGATTTTATTTCAAACATGAGTCAAATTATCTTAGAATTTGATGAGTTTGGGACCCTTAGAAACCAAAAATCATTATAAAATAAAATATTATTTTCAAACATTTCTAAAGAGCCCCTCCTACCCCTTATAAAAATATCTCAACTCTAACCCATTTATCACACCTCTCAAGACACATGGATCGTTGAAAATCTGCCCAATTAAACTCCTTATATCACTATATTCCTCATAGAATCCTTAAATTACACAAAAGGTACTTCGAGGAAGCCTTCTAATTCAAACCAAAGGGAGTTACCTAATTTTAAGGTAACATCTCTTCTTAAGTTCCTTTCTTTTATTTTACTTCTACAACCCCCTAAACTCCCTTTCTTCCATTATTTTATAACAAAAATAGTATAATTAATATTCTATGTTGTTTTTATGAGAATTATTTGTACTAAACTTACACACACCTCTAACTAATGGGTATAGAACATAATGTTTCTGTGGAAGGTGAACTACTACCTCACGAAACGATGATTGTTCAGTATTCTACTACCACCTATTATGGTGGTCATTATGATGGAAATGTAATTATGTTTGATATATATGATATTTATTTTATCTATAATCTTCTGTAATTCTCTTTTATATCATACCTTTATTCTTTTCATGTTGTATATATACGAAAATTTCATATGAGGAATTGCATACTACCACCCCCTCAAAGTGATATGACTTGTTCATACAATACATGGAACACATAATGCATGGTGTTAATTAACTTACGTAAAATATATAAAATATTATATTATAATGGAATTATAATATACCTATGTATCATTTTGTCATCATTCCTTTTAAAATAAAAAAAATGAAATGGAAGTAGCGTTCGTGCATACGTACAGATTGTCGTCTCTACGAACGTGATGAGATTCATTCCCCATCATAACCATTCAAGAATAATTTTAATTTAATTATTAAAAATAATATTTAAGAACATTATATCATTCTGTATATGAATCAAATACATCATATACATAACAAACATGACTTACGTAACAAAACATATAAAGGAAAAAGAATCAGTTAACACCCGAAACAATGATACTACTAAAATATTATTAAAAAAATAAATATAAGAAGATAATATATGATATCATATTTATGTATGTGATTCTTGTATAATTTAATAACAATTATCTAACTATTATACATGTGTTTAACGTACCCTCAACCAGGGAAAAGTACAAAGTAATGGTTAATTTTACAATCTCTTTATTATCCGAGATTGTTTTTACATAAGTGTCAATTGGGACCTCTTTATCATCCACATCCGTGTTTCTTAAAAATGTATTTCAAAACATTTTTACTATTTACTAGACTATGGGTTAATGTCATTTACTTGAGTTTAATGTACCCTCAACCATACTGGGAAAACTCACTCAGGTTACGAATAATAACCTTACCCGTATGGAGAACCCTAATCCACAATGTGGAGGATAAATGTTAGACCGATTCTTGAGTCAACAAGCACCAACATTCAATGGGACTAAAAATCCATTTGTAACTGAGCAATGGATAAGTTCCTCAAAGAAAATATTTTTTTCTTTGTAGAGCAGCTAGAGGGAAAAAGTTGTCATGGAAGTTTATCGCCTCAAAATAGATGTAGATAAATGGTGGTCATTAATTCACAACACTACGTAAGATGAAGAAGTATCAAATATGGAATGGTGTGAATTTAAAGATATTTTATTAGAAAAATACATTCCTCGTGGCCATCGAGAAGATATGGAAAGGCAATTCTTGAGTCTGAGGAAAAAGGAGGATGAGAATGTCGCAATGTATGAGGCTAACTTTACTAGGTTAGCGAGGCATGCATTAGATTATATACATAACCCAAAGAGTAATATTGATCGATTATTTGATGGGTTAAACCCATTTCTCCGTAAAGCATTATTCATACAATTATTCTCATGATATAAAGATATTGTCTCATGTTCTATCAATACTGAAAAGGAATTCTCTAAGTCTTACAACTTTCTAGAAAAGAAAGAGAAGAAGAGATCATTTGAACACTCTGGGAATGTAAATAAGGGGAATAAGGTAAAATTTTAATATCTATCCTATAATAAATATGGTAAGAAACGCCCCCGTATTTCCTTGAAGGTAATGGGAGTCTGTTACAAGTGTGGTGAAAAAGGCCACAAAACTCGTGATTGTAAGGGAAAGAAAGAGGTTGTCAATATTGAAGTCTACAATTTTAAATAAATAGGGCATTATGAAAATGAATGTCTTAAGTGCCAAAGAAACATACCTCAAAAAAGACCAAGGGAGAAGACCAAGATTATGTGATCACTAATGATGAGGTTGAAGCTCCAAAAGATGTGGTGGGAGGTAATTTAATGGTTTCATCAAGTTTATCCAATGCTTAATTTGATTCTGGATCATCACATTGATTCATATCATCCAAGTTTTCAATGAAAATTTGATTTTTACAATTCGATTAAATGGGGGAGTTGTCAGTCAAAACACTTAAGGGATGTATCATTGTGACAATGTTTTGTGAATCAGTTCCCATTAGGGAATATAAATGTTCATTATATGCTAATCTCATCATTATACCAATGACTGAATTGGAAATAATCCTTGGTATTGATTAGATTTCGGATCATGATGTGAAAATTTATTATAAGAAAAAGGACGTTACAATTTTCAATTATGACCAAGAGTACCATATCTTTATATCAGAAACGTCACCACCAGATTCTTATCTAGATCCACCCCCAATAGCTCTAAAAAATTCAATTATTGGGGAGGAAGAAAATTAAATAGCTATGAGTGTGGAAAGTAATTTTCAAATGGAGTACGTACCTATTGTGCAAGAATATATTAATGTGTTACTAGAGGATTTACCTGGACATCCTCCAGAATGAAAAATTGAGTTTTCCATTGATTTAATTCCTGGATCAGGGCCCGTATCTAATACCCCTTATAAAATGGACACTGTGGAATTAGTAGAGCTAATGAATCAACTAGAGTAGTTGAGTAATAAAATATTTATTAACCCTAGTGTTTCTCCATGGGGATCCCCTATTATTTTTTTAAGAATAAAGATGGGATTATGAGGTTGTGCATTGACTACAGAGAGATCAATGCTACAATAATAAAGAAAACGTAACCCCTACCTCTCATTGATGATTTATTTGATCAACATCATATAGCTCAATATTTTTCAATGAGTTAATTTCGATCTGGATATCACCAGTTGTGTGTAAAGAAGGAAGACATTCCAAAGACAACATTTCGAACCTGGTACGAGCATTACAAGTTTACAGTAATTCCTCTTGGACTGACTAATGCACCCTTTATTTTCATGGAACTAATGGAAAGTGTTTTCAAGGAATGTCATGATGAATTTTTGTGGTATTTATTGATTATATCTTGGTATACTCCAAAAGCTATGAAGATCATGAAAATCACTTGCACACTCTTCTAAATACTCTTAGAAGAAATTAATTATATGGGATGTTCAAAAAGTGTGAATTCAAGCATCAGGAGATTTAATTTATTGGCCATATTTTCTATAAGGATGGAATATATGTTGATCCTTCAAATTCCAAGTCCATCCAAGAATGGCCTATACTGAAAAGTCTGATTGAGGTACGTAGTTTTATTGGTTTAATAGGTTATTATCCGCGTTTCGTCCAAAATTTTCCCGATTGGATATCCATTAACAAAGCTCAAACATAAAGGGGTTAAATTTGTTTGGACAAAATAGTGTGAATAATGTTTTGAAGAAATAAAGAGAAGATTAGTCAATGCCCTTATATTGAATCTACCATCGGGGAATGATGGGTTTGTTATTTATAGTGATGCTTCAAACAAAGGACTTGGTTTTGTCTTTATGTAGAATGATATAGTTATTACCTATGCGTCACGACAGCTAAAAATTCATTAACAAAGTTATCCCACTATTGATATTGAGATAACAGCTGTAATATTTTCTCTAAAGATATAGAGACACAATCACTATTGTGAAAAATGTGAGATTTATACTGATCACAATAGTATGAATAATATTTTCTCAAAAAAATAACTCAACATGTGGCAAAGGATATGTCTTGAACTACTCAAGGATTATTATTTCACCATACACTACCACCTGGGGAAGTCAAATAAGGTGGAAAATGCTTTGAGATGAAAGTATCATATAGTATTGAACAAGATGAGAGTTGAAAAGGATCATGTGTTAAAGGATCTAGTAATGATGGATATGGTAATAATCATGAATGGTGAAAAATCAATACATTTTCAAATGGTTACTAAACTATATTTACTAGAAAGAATAAAATGTTCCTAGACTGATGATGATGAGTTTCAAAAGAAAATTAAAACTGTGAATGATGAGAGATTAATCGGCTTCGTATATGAAGATGAGATTTTGAAATATGGGAAGAGACATTGTATTCATGAAATACCTGATCTTAAAAGGTAATTGTTGGATGATTCTCATAGCTCCAATTTCTCTATACACCTTGGTAGCACTAAGATATATATGGATTTGAAGGAAAATTTTTGGTGGACAACATGAAGAGAGAGATTTCTGATTATGTATCAAGATGTATAGTTTGTCAGCAAGTGAAAGCTTGAAGACAACATCCTAAAAGATTCAGGCAACCCATTCTCATACCTGAGTGAAAATGGGATGATATTATGATGGACTTTGTCATGGGGCTACCAAATACTCTTAGAAGGGATGATGAAATTTGGGTCACTATTGATCGTCTTACCAAGTCATCTAATTTTCTTGTAGTAAGAGAAAATTTACCACTTTAACGTTTGGAAAAACTATATATTAATGAAGTTTTAAGAAATCATGGATTACCCCTTATCGATTGTTTTTTATCAAGATCCCTGTTTTACATTAAGATTCTAGAAAATTATTATGAAGTCCTTGGATACTGAACTTCGTTTGAGCACTGCCTACAACCCTCAAATTGATGGACAGTCAGAACGGACTATTAAAACATTATCAGACATGTTGAGATCTTGGTCACATGACTTTCGAGGTATGTGGGATCAATATTCACCTATGGTACAATTTTCCTATAATAATAGTTTCCATTCAAGTATTTAGATGGAACCATATAAAGCATTAAATGGAAAGAGGTGTCGTACAACAACATGATGTGATGATGTTGGTGAAAGAAAACTTATAATTCCAAAACTTGTTGATGTAACAATTGAAAAGGTTAAGGTTATCCAAACACACATCAATGTAGATCAAAGTATGAAAAAGATCTATGACAACAACCGAAGGAATGATTTGGTATTTCAAGTAGGAGATCATGTTTTCTTGATGGTATCTCCATGTAAGGGTAATATATGATTTGGTAAGAAAGGAAAATTTAATCCCAGGTACATCAGACCATTAGAAATTCTAGAGAGAATTGGAGTTGTAGCTTATCATTTGGAAATGCTGCCAAGTCACTCCAATGTTCATGATGTGTTCCACGTATCAGTGTTGAGAAAATACATGCCTGACCAACACATGTACTCAACTATGAAGAAATAAGACTGGAAATTGATATGTATTATTGTGATGTGCTTGTCAGAATTCCTAATACTAGAGAACGAGTGTTGAGAAACTGAACGACTAATCTGGTGAACGTTCTATGGAGAAATCATAAGATGGAAGAGGCAACATGGGAACCTGAGAAACATATGATAAAAACCAACCAAATCTTTTAATGTAGTAGTATTATAGAAATTTTGAGGATAAAATTATTTAGAGGGAAGAATGTAACACCCTATGATTTCACAGTACGTTTCCCTTTGAATAATTCAATATATCATGTGTTTTACGCAACATCGAGATTCGAACACACCACGACCAATGAAACTAGCCGTTATGAATAGTAATACCAAATTTTTGAAATTTTATAAATTTTATTTTTCAAAAATGGACATTATTTTTGGATTGATAATATCAAAATTATCTTAAGGTGATTTTTCGGTACTTTTCTAAATACTTTCAATTTTTGATGAATACTGAAAAATAATAAATTTTAATTAAAAATAATTTTTTAATTGAAATAATTTATAGAGTTGAATTATAAATTTGAGTGGTTTTAAAGTATAATTATATTATATTTATATCATTTAATATAATTTTGGTTATTGTATTTAATTTTACATTTAAACTGGACATAAACAAGTGACAATATTTTGAAAGTTATTATTTCATAAAAACAGGCTTTTTGTTTTGACAAAAAGAATTAATTTTAAATTAATTTTCCCACTACTATGTTTTTAATTTTGAAAAATGGATTCCATATTTTTAATCAAGAGGTCCAAATTGTGTAAATAGGTAACTTTTGTTTTTATAAATTATGAATATTTACATCAGTAAATATTTTATTTACTATGGTTAAAGGGTAGATCTGGTAAGTAAGGGTAATAAAATATTATTATAATAATATTAAATTACCCTATCATGTGTCGTATTAATATTGGTTGATTAATTTCTTACCATGTTCATCCTTGGGTTGATTTTTGGATCCCATAGAGCCACTTGATAGTGATAATGACACATTATATTAATTAATTTAAAGTAAAGAAAAAAATGGCATAAACATATATCTTTTAGTAAAATGATTTTTGAAATGGGCTTATATAAGCTATATCTCAGAATACAAATATTAATTTTAAATCTACAAGTATTTCCTACATCATGGTATTTTTTTATAAGTTTTAGACATCAAATAAATAAAATTATTTTGGACATAATAATGATGCAGTGTTTACCTCATTAAAGAATGATATCAATAAAAGAGATTATAAAAATTAAAACAATATCCAAAAACCTATACAATTCCTATTGGATGATTTTATTTCGAACATTAGTCATCTAATATTTTAATTTTATGTTTTTTGGACCTTTAAAAACCTAAAATCATTATATAATAGTATAATCTTTTCATGCATTTCTAAAGAGCCCCTACCCCCTTATAAAAATATCTCAACTCTATCCCATTTATCACACCTATAAAGCCACATTTCTCATCCATAATCTGACCAATTATGCTCCCTATATCACTATATTCCTCCTTGAATCCTTAAATTAGGAATAAGGTACTTTAAGGAAGCCTTTTGATTCAAACCAAAGGGAGTTACCTAATTTTAAGGTAACATCTCCTCTTAAGTTATTTTCATTTATTATACTTCTCCAACCCCCTAAACTCTATTTATTAATTTATTTTATAAAATAAAAAGTATAAATAATATAATAGTTTGTTGTTATGATAATTATTTGAACTACACTTACACACACCTCCATCTAATGGGTATAGAACATAATGATTCTGTGGACGGCGAACTACTACCGCACGAAATGATGATTGTTCAATATTCTCATACCACCTGTTATGGTGGCCATTATGATGGAAATATAATTATATATGATATTAATGATATTTATTTTATCTATAATCATTTTTAATTCTCTTTTATATCATACCTTTATTCTTTTCATGGTGTATATATACGATAATTTCATTTGAGGAAGTGCAGACTACCACCCCCTCAAAGTTGTATGACTTGTTCATAAAATACATGAAACATATGGAGGATTATGTTAATGAACTTACATAATGTATATAAAATATTATATTATAATAGAATAATAATAAACCTATGTATCATTTGTTATTCTTTACTTTTAAAATAAAAAAATGAAATGGAAGTACCGTTTGTGCGTACGTACGGATTACCGTCTCTATGAACGTGATGAGATTCATTCTCTATCTTAACCATTAAAGAATAATTTTCATTTTATTATTAAAAATAATATTTAAGAACATTATATCATTCTGTATAGGAATAAAAAACATACTATCCATAACAAATGTGACTTACGTAACAAAACATATAAAGGAAAACGAATCTGTTAACACCCAAAACAATGATACTACTAAAATATTATTAACAAAGAAATATTATAAGATTATATATGATATCATATTTATGTATGTGGTTATTGTATAATTTAATAAAAATGATTTAAATATTATACCTGAGGTTAACTTACCCCAAACCAAGGAAAAGTACAAGGTAATGGTTAATTTTACAATCTCTTTATTATCCGATGTTGTTTTTATATAAGTGTCTATTATGACCTATTTATCATCCACATCCATGTTTCTTAAAAATGTATTTAAAAACATATTTACTATCTACTATACAATGTTTTAAACACATTTACACCCTTGTTTGAATTTTTATAAAATGGTTTGAAAGGAATATTTCAGTCATTTTCCAAACAGGGTACTTTATGAACTTTTAGAAAAATTAAGGTAAGAATGTTTTTTTTACTTATACAGTGGGTGTGGTTATTATCCATCATTATAACACATTTTAATATTACCTTACAAGATTATAATAATATTTTCAAAATAAATGTTCTGTTTTATAATTACATTAATTTTAAATGATTTCAAAATAGAAAGAGATATTTTTTTCAAATACTTTTGATTTCATCTATATCAACATCCTTTAATGGATTTTATACTTTTTTGAAGTTGATTAATTATGATACAAATCTTACATATTTTATTGAAGGTTTTGTGATATGTTTGACTATGGATGTGTTATTTTTATACCATTCATGGTTTATGGTTAATGTATTATCATTTCATTTGCTAGTTTTAATACGAATGTTTATGTTATGTTTCAACCATTTCATATGAGGAATGAATTGAACATAGTAAGTGATGGGTGGATCCCTCTATAGTTCCTCATTGCATTGGTAGGTCTCATGATACAAAGTAGTGTCTTGGAACAAGGACTTAACAAAATATTATTTGTAGTCTTGGCATGAGGCCTTGACTTTTTGGTTATGATGTCCGACATTATGCATTCCATCATTTTGAAATTAGCTATTCATATTACATGTGATTATTCGACTAGTATAATATCTATGTGAATATGTAAATGATTTTTTTTGATTTATCATTTCCATATTATGCTGAATTTATGTTTAAAAGGCTTTTTTTTAGTTTTATAAATTTCCTTAAATGTTTATTCTTATTTATGAAGTTTCCGCTCTATTGTTATAATTACTGATCATCTGTGCTCACCCCTTTCTATGTTTTATTTTTCCCAGGAAGTGAAGAAGTATATTATAGTTGACCTACAGGGATAGGCTAAGGGATATAAGTGTGTTTAAAGGGGACAAAATTTTGTTGTTTTTATCTCATGATGTAATGTAAAACTTCTGTTTGTTTCTAGTAATTCCAAGGCATCTAAACTAATAGGTCTTTCGAGACATGTTTCCTTGTATCATGCTAATGTTATATAATAATTCACTAACTCTGGGTAACTAGGTTCATGCGTTACATTATATTTTTTCCAATGTATAGTTCCTAATTTTTATTAGAAAAATATTCTAATAACAACTATAACACCCTGACTCCAATATCCTAGAGCCAGTGTTTACATTATTACATTGACACTAGATACAAGATATCAAATACAATGGGAGAAAATAGTTTAATAGTCTTGTTTAACTATACGCATACTTGAACACCCAATTATATTTTAATACATAAAATACAACACAATATTTTCATTGAGAACATCATTATTCAGTATAGAATAATCTTTCATATCAATAATTATACACTTTCTAAAATCTTCGGTAAGGGAAATATAAGGAAACCGTGTGCTTATATGATCAGTAATGTAACAAATAAAATAGATGTTATCATAGAATAAATATGGAATAATCAATATGGAATGGTAAGTAACTAAAAACACATTCAATTTAATCAGTAACTTGAGCACTAGAATAATTTGGTAGGAATAAATGATGGTCAAATAATTCCATATAAATAATCAATTGATCTTGAAATCTTATCCCAATATATCCTAACTATTTAAATAATCACACAAACATCATGAACTGATTTCATAATAGTGTAATTTATAATTATAGAGATCCAAAACATACCTTCAAGGCCATATCATAAGAAATTTACATAAATGGGTAATTATTCATCCAAATACCCAACTTTTTGGTCTCATGATGCCAACTAATGAATAAATATAATATATAAGTATGGTCCCCACAGGTAACCTAATAAGTCCACTACATTCATCGTATTAATAAATAATAAAACATAATAAACATTCCTTAATAATTAAAAAAAATTGTGGTAATAATTAGTATAAAGAATTTTAATACTTTCCTAGTCAAACAAATCATAATATATATAAATAAAGGATGAAGAAGGTATAATTATGATATATCTCTAGTGGATTGTAAGAAAGATAAAATGTTGTTTTTGGTTATTAATAGAAAACACATAAAATGATCACTAAAAACATTCTTAAGGAAAATACCCTTTTCACCTTCAAATTCACAATTAAAAACTCAATATTTCTAGGATATTATAAAAATAAATTATTTGAAATTAATTATGTAAAAACATATTCAGAAACCAAAACTCATGTTTGCTAAATTTTACTTATAACATGTTTTATTTCAATATTTTTAGAAAAATATTTAAGTGAATTTAATGATCCTCATGGATTTTAGTCTATACTAAAATATCATCAATGATCATAACCACAAACATATACAAATAGTTTTGGAAGACTCTAATCATAATATCGATGAATAAATCTGGTGAATTACACAACCCAAATGGAATAACCATAAAATAATAATGGCAATTTCTAGTCTGAAATGTCGTATTCAAAATATCTTCATCTTTCAACTTAATCTAATAGTACCATAAGCTGAATTCAATATTCAAAAAATAATATGATCCTTGTATTTGATCAATAAAATATTTGGTATGAGTGAAAGGATAATTGATCTTAATTTTGATGTTATTAAAGGATCTAAATTAAATAAAAATAATTATTTATCCATCATTATTTTTTAAGAAATAAAATATAATAATCCTATGGTGATGTTTTCGAATGAATGAAAACATTACCAAAATACTCTGGTAACTTTTTTTCAATTTCAAATGTTTTACTTGATCCATTTGATAAGGGGTTTTTGAAATTTTATTAGCATCAACCGCTAAGTCAATAGTAAATTCAACATATTGTTCTAGAATAGCATTTGGAGAATAATAAATAAATACATACATGTATTCATTTAAAACATTCAAATCACTACTATATACAATTTACTTTTTATCAACAAGATGTTCTAAGAATCATTCACTATCATATTCAATAAAATTCGTAGCTTCTATATATTTTATAAAATATATGAAATCATTTAATATAAATTTATTTGATTTTCATTCTATCATAACAAGAAATACTACAATACAATAAATATATAGAATTATTTGAAACTCTATTATGGGATGTAAAATATGATTTTCAAGAAATATCATCCGACTTATAAAAATAGTAATATTCATATAAATAATGGTTTCTTTAATACTTTTTCTATGACTTTTCACCAAATGTTTTATCATTTTTTCATGAGGTGATATTCTTATTTTACATGAAAATTTCACAAAATTTACAAATAATATGAAGATATAGAGTAAAAAAATGAATTTTCATAATTCAAATTAAAAATTAATGTGCATGTCAACACATCATTATATATCCCAACCTCTACCATAGTACTATAATGTTATTTTATCAGGAATTTTTTATTTTAATCTAATGATTTCCACCATAAGTAACTGTATTTGGGTACACCTTAGCATAATTACAAAACTCATTGAAATTTAAACATATCCTATTGATAGGTTATCAATTACCCTATTCATGGATTGATTGTGACTCTTTTCATTGGATTCATGAGACATATTACCAATTATACCACAATAGTAACACTTTCCAGATCCTATCAAATGTTATCTTAATTTTTTTTACCACACATGAAACATGTTGGGGGATTATCTCATGATTTATTAGTATATTTATTCTTTATTTATTTTCAACTTGATAATTTATTACACTTATAATCATGAGGAACATAAGTGTTAGAAAACTTCATACCAAAATTCAATGCATAACAAACAAATTTCTCATATCATTTAAATTATAATGAGTCTAAATATCTTCTTAAAGTGTATTTAAATATAGATTAAAATCTATTAATATTACTATTAGTGGCACGAATATAATTTTGTGCATACCTAACAAATAATGAAAAAATTTCATCATATGTGAATAGTAAATCCTCCCCTTTTATCCTTTAATTCTAAGAAAATTTACACTATTATAGGTAAAATAGCCTTAAGAAAATACTTATCAAGGAAAATATTAGTAAAAGTATCCCATTTTAAGGCATCATGATCTTCTATTTCTCTATAATTCTTAACTAATGACCACCATCAACTAGATTTACCTTGAAAATGATAAATGGAAATATTTTCCTTTGGATGTTCTAAACATCCCATGACATTGGATATCTTATTTGGATTATTGATACATCCTCTAGATTATAATGGGTATGAGGTTCCACCAATATTTGGAAGTTTCTATTTCATTAAATTATTAAATATCGACATGGACCTCTATGATAAATACGGTTTCTCTCTATCTTGGATTCCACCACCATTTATTACATGTATCAATTGAGCCATATGTACAACAAACTACTGAGGTAAAATTACAATCATTAAATGTTTCTAATTTAGAAATATATTTTCATATTAAAACCATCCGATAAAATATTACCTTTTTATCTATGGGAAACAATTATTAATAGATATATATTAGATAAATCAACATTGTAATATTTAAATTCTATAAAATTTCAACATAAAAAATTTTAAATCTTTCAAGGAAGTTCTATTAATATTATCATACCCTCTAAAGGTATCTAGAACTTTTCACTGATACTAATTATAAAGAATAGGCCTTAAGACATTATATAATCCTGATTCCTTGGATAATAATTCTCTTTTATACATTTAAATAACCTTTAAAGTTGAAATTTATCAAAACTCTTACATAAAAAATACATTTATTTCAAAGTGGACACCTTGAATATGTATCAATTTTTTATACAATATAAATATTTTAAAATGAAGCACATTTTTTTAAATATTCACGACATTAAACTAGTATTGTTCTATGTTCTTAATCATCATTAAACCTGGTGAATATACTTTTAAAAAAATTATATGAGAAAAGAAATCATATTATGGGATAAAAAAATAATTCAATCCCTCAATCTAGTAAAAATAATGAAAATAATGAAAATATTAAAATTTTCTAAATTATTATTTTAGCATATAAAATAAATAATATTAACCTTTAAAAAAACTTTTTTCAAAAGGAAAACAATTAAAATCATTTAAAACCTCCCTAGTTAACTACTAATTTTTTACCTTATAATATATGAAACATTTCCCAATGCATTGAAGAGATATAACAGGCTCACCCATCATATAAGATATATCAAGACAACCCATTATATAATTTATATTAGGATATATAGTCAAAATATAATAATATAATGTATTGTAACATGAAAAAAAAATATTTCACCTTTTATCATAAATCAATTAAAAACACTATTAAACCCTTAAAAAGAACATTCCATTTTTCTTAAAAATAAGGGGAAATATCTATTTCTTTTGAAACTATTTAAAATAAAATATTATAAAAACATTTTGGAAATTATTTTATTTTAATTATACCATAAAACATTTAAATTAATATTTAAATTCATTAGATTTTATTTATTTGTGATATTATGTTAGGGTTGAAGAAGTTCAAACAATGATTCCATTCACACCTTCAGTAAAACTACCTCATTTGAAAAATAACAATAATATTACATTTAAAACATTTTAAATAATGTAATTAGTAGTTAGAGATTTACATTGATATTTTATAAACATTAAATAGTAATATTTATGAATCATTTAAATGAATATGATTATAGAAGAAAAGTAGAATAAAATATTAGAAACTTTTAAAATATAGTTTGGAAGAGAAATAATTTATGATGTGACAATATTTAAAACTATAAACATAAGAAAAATAACATGGAATTTGTTCATAAAAATGTTTATATATGAAATTTATGATAAAATAAATCCTCAAAGGATTTCATACATAAAAATTTTGTTACTAAAATAGCTCATGTCTCGAATAAATGTAATTGAGAGTAAACAATTCCTTAACTTAAATACCTTATAGCATCATAAATTATCTTACTATTTAATAATTAAACAAAATTAGTTATTTAATTTATTGATAATTTTTTCAAGTTTATTCCTTTATCATTATAAATTTTATTTCATTTATTAATATCTTTTATTTAGTTACTTAATCATTAATGTTTACGTTAGACATTTTGAAGACGTTTGGTTTATAATCCCAAAATAGCTTTGGTAGGATGACTATGGTAAAACTTTTTACTATTTCATAATCTCTATAACCATAACCATGAAATGAATATGTTTTTATACATTAAATATAATCTAAAACTATTAACGGATGTTTTATATGAAAACTGAATCACATCACTTTTTGTAAGAGGTAGTCTACACCTACACACAAATACCATTATAATTTTTAATGGGTGGAAAGGTAAGAAAATAGATGAAAAATTATCTTTATATAATAATAATTATTTCATTAATGTGATATATATTAATTGAATCCATCCTAATAACCATCCTTATGAGTTGATGATGAAAAAAAACACATCTCCTCATGGAGGTGGTATTCCACACATACACAGGTGTGACGTTTTCATTTCCTATATAATGGAAAAGGAGTTAAAAAGGTTTTAACAAAATCATAATAAAATTTTATTATATTTAATATACTTATGTACTAATTTCATCATGGTTAAAAATGATTTGAATAATGATGAGTAATAAATAAAATTGACATATAATTGTTAAGGCTTATAAATTATCCTTAGATAAACACTTTGGGTTACACCTTATTATATCTAGTTTTGGTATTTTGGTGATACCATGGACTCTATTACATGGGGATTGATATTTTGGAGATATTTGGGTAGGTATTGTATAATATTGGGTTCTCAAAATGGTTAATTAAACAAATATAGTAAGTATACTTATATAAGTGAAGGGGGGGTCACCCTTAGAATTACCTAATGTATTTAAATAATATAAATTAATTTTCAAGAAAAATTTGGTTGAAATTGATATATTTAAAATCCAGGATTATTATGTGTATTAATTATCTCTTAAAATAAAATTTGTACAAGTTTATTTTGTTTTCTCTCCCTTATATCTTATTTTTAACCCTCGTTAGCCATTTTCAGGATTACTAAGATAGTAATTAATTTTACCTTATATATGTCAAGAAAGTGAATATAAAATTAATTTTAAATTATTAGAAGACAATGGTTCATATTATAGACCATATAATTTTTTTTCTAAATATTATATTTTTTAGTAATTTTAAATAATTAAATAAAATATTATTAAACATAATGTACCATTAAAGTCATTTTCAAGGATATTCACATAATTTAACATTAATGGTTTAAAAAAATTAATAAAATTAAAAATTAAATTGTTAAAATGTCAATAACATGTTATATTAATCTAAAAAAATTAACATAGTAATTAAAACAAATTTTAGTTGTTTTAGTTTAAACATATCATTTACGGGATTTTCTAATACTTGAAAAATCATTATTTCATCATTGCGTAAACACTATATGAAATTATTACATCGGTAAAAATTAAAAAAAATACCTTGATATAAAAAATAACTCATATTTAGAATATATTATTATAACTAAAAATAACCACTTGTATCCATATAATATTTTAAGAGATTTTAAAATAGAGATAGTGGATTTTTTTATTCTTCAAATAAATTAATTTAAAGGTCATCATGAATGGAAAGAAGAAATAAAATGAAATTTTTTAACAATTGAATGGTTATGCTTGAAAAAAAATTATTTAATAAAAAAATTAAATGTTTTAGGGGTATTTATAGCTCATATCTCATTGTTTTTAGCATGTTTTACCCACTTTACCCATATCAAGGTGACAAATATTTTCTCTGGATAATACACCAAATGACCAAAAAATAATAATAAATAATTTACCAAATTTAAACCTCTTAATTCTTAAAATAGAATTTTTATTTAAATATTTAATTTTTATAAGTGGTATAAATCAGTTATAATATAAATGTGTAAAACGCAATGAAAATAACTTTTTAGAAAAATGTGTTTTTAAGCCTAAAACTGAATTTATTCCAAAATCAGGTAGATTGCAGATTACTATGTAATTAATTAAATTGTTCATAATTAAATGGTACCATTGTTAATTTAATGCCAAATTTTTTACATTAATATTTACATTAAATTACATCATTTAATTAAAAAATTAAATCTTTATAAAAATCGGTATCTTTCACTATTCACATAAAAATATAGCTTTCAAGAACAATGTAAAATATTCATTATAAGATAATTTTTTCTTTTTTTATTTAAAAAATGAATTTCATTTCATAAAACTAAAATCCTAAAATTTTGAAATTAATAATTTAAATAAAACCATGTAATATATGAAAGCAAATTTATTACGAATAGAATTATATTCTATTTGATTAAAAACATACAAAACAAATTATTATATTGAATATAACTCTATAAAATACTAATCAAAGATATTAAAAAGATATGGAATTTATTTACTATTACCTAGTTTATCACATGAATTCATCAAATAATGCTTGTGTCCAACATAAATATATTCACATCATTGTGTGGCTCCCCATGTTGGTCCATCCATCAGATCTACATACCTTCCCCTACTCACCACGTCATGATTATGGTGATAAAGATGTTCTTGATTTTTATGTTGTTGTTGATGTTATTTATAATGATGATAATTATTATTATTATCATTATAATTTTGATAATAAGGATTATTATTATTATTATTATTATTATGAGGAGGATGATTATAACGATAAACATTATAAAATAATAATAATATTATTATTATTATTAATCATAATATAAATAGTAATAATAATAATAATAATGATAATAATATTTCTCATTTTAATGATTATAATAATAATGATGATGATAATAATAATGATAATAAAAAACTATATCAGAAAGATTCATGATTTTGGAGTACAAATCCTAGCTTCTTCATTATTAAAAAGAAAAAAATTACTAGGAAAATGGAATGTAAAAAAAACACACAAAATTCCACTAGAAAAATAAAGACATGACATATTGAGAAAGAATAAATAAATGTAAAAGTATTAACCAAGAAAAATACATTAAATCAAGTTGATAATTCCCTAGATACTCAAGATGTGTATGAAGACTCATATTATCTTGGGCCCCTCGAACTACTCGGCCACTTGAGTGAAATCCTCATATGTAATTATTTACCATTTCTAAGGTTAATCCTAATTCTTATTATTCCTCTAAAATATAGAAGAATCCATGAATCAAGTCAAAGGTTTCATTTATGTAGAACCTGTTGAAGAAAGATCCTACTCTCCAATACTCATTTCTCTTTATTATTGAGAACTTCTAGAATCTCTAACTTCATGTACACTCATGAAATTTTGATTGACCAGAGAATATTTTTCCACTAACTCTATTGAAAGGACATATTTACCCCTTGATCTCAGAATCACTAGATTTACCATTGAATACATTCCCTAACATAATCGATTATTGAATTCCTATAGAATCGAAAAAGAGTTGGGATAAAGATGTATCATTTCCTTTGGGTGAGAAATTAGGGAAAGGAGAACACAACACCATACAAAATGGAGTTTCTTAAAGATAGAGATCCCAATTCTATGACCTATTGAAAACTTGGTGAATTTTTTTGAACTATTTACTTTTTGACTGTCTTCATGCTATTCATATAATCATTACTCATGACCAAAATATTTAGTAAAGAATAAATTAATACCTCATTGATAGGGGCATCAATATACTCATTTGGGATAAAATCATTATATATATCCAACTAAAATTTCAACTGGATAGTTTTACTACTACATGAAGAAACAACCTTTACATGGGAGGAACCAATCTCATCCTCTATAGGGGGCTAACAAAAATTCATCTCCAGTGACCTTTTGTTCTTAGTTTTAGTATAGATGGATCTATTGACTCTGATTATAATTCTAATTTTTTCTAATTAAACTAAAGAGCATTCAATAACACACTAGTTCACTTTTCAATCCTCAATGTTCAAGAACCCTCCCACCTTTAAATATAAGGAGTCCAATTCAATTTCACTTATAATATAAGAATCATCATAAATCCTAATCAACTATATAACCTCATCCTATATCAAATTTATAGTAGACTCATAAAAAGGAACATGAGGAAACACATAGTTATGTCATCTCTAACACTAGAAAATGTGTATTCTCCAACACTAAACCTATGAATTAAGCATACAATATCATAAGATCTTTTACCAATAATAAAGTTACACACATCTCGCTATTTTTAAAGCTATATCATTGAATCGTCAGAAAATGTTTAGGTTGAATCAATAAAATGAGGATGTGGGCAAGAGAAGGTAACCACATCATCAAAAGATGCTTTATTTCTTGCATCATTTTCAATTAAGATACACGAGCCACAATACACTATTTACATATCCAAATCTTTTTCGTATACTGGATTTCAGAAAATAACATCACCAATTAGTAATGGAAAAAATCTATTTTCTATGACAATAATCCTTGAAGTGTAATATATATTGAAAATTATTATAAAAAGATAAAAAATATTTAAAACCCAATGGAAAATTAAATATAATATTATGTAAAAACATGTATAACAAAATCAATTAAAGGGGGAACAAAAATATATCCCCACAATATTACGATCAAAGTATCTGAATTCAGATCACTCAATTTCATGATAAATTTTATTGAATATCCAACTTTTAGAGCAACATCCTAAAATATTTTAGGATTCTAAATAAATAGATTCCAACCATGGATATGAATTCATACATGAGTCATAGAATTATTTATAAATTCTAGATTGAATATGGGATCTCATTCATAAACTTTTATAATAGCTAGTTTAGGTAAAATAAAACAAATAATCATTGATTTAACTATGATATCATGAGAAATAAATATTACATGACATAATTCATATCCAATAAACGAGATATTCCAATTATAAAATTCCCGAATTCTGAACAAAAAATCTAATATTATCAAAACACTAATTTATTTCCCGTTATATGATATGTAACATGAATAATAATCAATAACATATAAGAACTAACATACTCATTATGAATAAAAATAATTCCCCAATAATATCCTCTGAACCATTTTTAGTAATGCACTTATAGAAATTAGAAACAAATTTCTTAATATCATTAAAGGTAGTTTAGGATGAATCATTCTTTTGGTGAAGAAACCCATTAATCTCACGATCTGTCAATACCATAGCACACCAATTCCTTGAATTCAATGTTCCCAACTTATTTGAAACAAAATGGAAGGCCAAATCATGCAAATGGATTTCCTTAAGAGAGTTTTTAATGAATACAACCACATGGTTGATGCAAAAAATCTGATAAGAATTCTAATTAAAATCATGAATTGCCATAGTTTCACCTTAATTGAGTGCTCCCAAACTGTGTCATCCATAGTAAACTAATAATAGTAATAAAAAAGAATTTTAATAATGAAAACCTATGTAAGTATTAAGGGATTAAAAAGTAACAAAACAACAGACACACCTAAGGAATAGTATCATATATGGCCTCATCAATTCCCCTAAGGATTGATAGACACCTTCTAGAATCATATAAAAAATTTTCTTGAAACAAAGGCCCATTAAAATGAAATTTAAATTTTCAGTCTTTTTACCCATTGTTTTTTATGTCTTGCCTATTTTTTACATCTTTCATTCCTCCTCCTTGGAATGTACTATTTATATGTCAATAGATTGCCTCTTCATATAGAATCTTACCCAAGTGTCAATCCTTGAAACCATTAAATGGTCACATTCACATGCCTCAAAGATTGATTTACGCTATCCTTATGAAAGATGTGGCACCTAAAAACACCAAGAATATATGGGATTAGTTTTTACATTAATGGAAAATATTAATTTTCCCTTAATTGAGGCCATTAAGATTTAAATCTGTATTATATACAAGATTACAGGGTTGCATAAAACTAAGACAATACCTCAACTGGTAAAATATATTAGTAGTAGTAATTGTAATATTAGTAATAGTCATAATATTACTAGATATAATAATAATTATTATTATAATAATTATTATAATTAAAAACTCATTAGGTACAAGAAGATATATACAACAGAAAATAACTCTGAGTCTAGAAAACCAAATTCACAGATCCTTTATATACTAAAAAAAGCACAATAGAGTGAAATGTGAAATTAGAGACCTGAAAATGCCACCAATACTAAAAAACAAAAAGATATAATACATATGAATTAAAAGATATTATGTCCAAAACAATATAATAAAAAGTTCCACAATAAAAAATCTAATTTTAATTTATCTACGATTGACTACCTATATTGTGATGCAAAACCCAACCACCTAGACCACATGGATGTATTCTACTTGTATAGTTATTAAAAATTTTCTATGAAATCCCTTGATCCCAAATTTCAATATTCATAAACATATTAACATGTGTTGGATTATGTTCCAGTGTAATAATTCCACCTTGAATGAGGCATTCCAAGGTAAGTAAACAAACTTATTCTGTTGTCTCATATAAATAATCATTTCATCTCATAAATAGCATCACAAATCTTGAAACTAAAGGTATAGTGTATTTGGGGTCATGATTCATTAAAATATTTTATAATATTTTAAATACCTCAGAAAAATATCTCTACCAAAGACTCCCTTCTATAAAAATACTATGAATAATTACTTAGGTAGAAGGGAAATAGAATAATGGATAAGGTAAAATTCTTAGTAAGGGATAACATGGGGAAGAATAAAGTGACAATTAGGGAATGATAACATCATCAAAAAACACAAAATTAACATAATATATATATAACATACAAAACATAAGGCATCATCCATGATTCGTGGCATAAATATTTAAAAAAATGTAAGACATAATGTAACTACCTAGAATGGTAAAGGGTTAAATGACTAAATTACATGACTCATGTCAATAAGGTACACCTTCCTTTTCAGAAGCCTACCTGATTAGAACTCCATAGTTAATCATTCTTATAATTGTCTAGGTATCGGGATGGGTGACCTTTTAGGAAGTTTCCCAAGTGTGTGTGAGTGAGGAAAATGAAAACTGGAAAGGATATGTTTCGGCCTGTGAGGACTGTCATTAGTCATATTACCCATTTGGGCATGTGGGTGGGCCCCAAGGTAGGGACCACATGTCTTTGGGAAAACTGGTTGTACCTGGAGGGCCAGGACCTAGTGACCATGTTAAAACTGGCTGTATATGCTGTCAACGAGACCCAATTGTCACATTTGATATCAGAGGTGGCACACAGCCTTTGGTGCAGCACACTGCCTTGGTTGAGATGTAGGTCCCACAACAAGTATGTTATTCTAAAAATGTGGGGTTAATGTAACACCCCATAATGATAAAATATTAAATGAATAAATGATATGACTCATGTCAACAAGGTAAAAATTCATTTTCAGGAGCCTACATAATTAGAACTCCACAGTTAAGCGTGTTTTCCCTAGAGTAGTGATCGGGATGGGGGACCTTTTGGGAATCTTCCCAAGTGTGTGTGAGTAAGGAAAATAACATTGGAAAGGACATGTGTTGGTATGTATGGATTTTCATTAGTCAGATGACACATTTGGGAATGTGGGTGGGACCCAGGGTGGGGACCATGTGTCTTCGAGCCAACTGGTGGTACCTGGAAGGTCAGGACATGACAACCATGTAAAGGCAGAGTGTATGTGGTGTTCGAGCATGTGGGTGGGATCTAGGGTGGGGACCACATGTCTGCAGGGAAACTGGTGGTACCTGGCAGGCTAGGACTTGACAACCATGTTAAGGCGGGGTATTTGTGTTGTCACCAGGACCCAGTGGTCACACAAGATTCATAAGAGATTCATAATAATGAGTTATAAGAGTATAACACATGCATAAGAATATGGAATAAAATTTTTTCAAAAATTTATGAATAGGAAATTATTTACTATGTCAATTATTTCTACCAAGACCATCATCACATAGTGGACGCAAAATCACCATCTAATTTCCTTAGTAGAGCAGGCATTATAACATTTACCCTTAAGTGAATTAGGAATCAAACCTTATTCTCTTAGTATATAAGGCATCACAACCTACTTACCATATTTATCTTATGAGATATAAATCTTTACCCAATGCATTAGAGGTACATAAAAGACCCACCCATCACATAATTATGAATACTACAGATGTGTATCACATGAACATGAAAACATATATAATTCTTTATATATTTATTACCTATTTAAAATAAAAATGTTTCTTGAAAAACACTCTATGACATAATCACAAGTCATTCAAAGAAAGATATTAGATAGTATCATTAGGTAATATTATTGATTGAATCAAAAGAAACACCGAAGTATGTTTGTATAGATTAAAGATACATTTATAATGTAATTATTATTTACATAGATATGGAATCAATACATACTCTTCAATTTTTTTACATATTTTGAGAAAATTTGTTATTGAACATATGGGATAGAAATACCTTTGGGGAAAATTGATAAATTGGAAGGAAGGTTTCATAATGAAAATTGATGAAGGTAGTGGTAAAATATATTATCATGGATAATAATATAAATATATTACATTCACACTACTATAAAATAATTCAATGTTCTAAAAAACTAAAGCCTCAATTCGGTATAAATTATCATATTTAAGGTGATGAAATAAATAATTTTAAAATTATTATTTAAGAAGATATATTTTAAAAATGGGACGTTGAAAAGTGATAGATTCAATGTATCTAAATGTGTAGTGGAAGATAAATTTTATGAACATGGATAATATTTTAAAATACCTTAATTGAAACCCTCACAAATAAAAGAGTAATAAATATTAATTTTGAAAATTTTTAATGTGAAATAAAAAGTAAAAAACACAACATAAATATTTGGATTTTAAAATAATAAATTATAACATTGATGGAAATAAAAAATCATGGACATGCAAGATAAATTTTCCTAACCAAAAAGAGGATGAATGTTTGATTCCTATTATATGTGTCACTTTGAGTGATTTTTGAAAAGAATGGGAATTGACACGGTAAAATTACATTTATACCCCATGAATAAAAATTGGGGAACTAAAAGGATGGGATTCTTATAGATGATAATATATTTTCCCTCTATGTATGTTTAAATATAAACAATATAAAATTCAAAATGAGATTCAGGAAGAAAACCCATACATATTTGGTAACATTTGAATAAAAAGAGATTAAATGATATAAAATTATACATGTATTCAGATAACTTATGTTTCATAAAAAATAAAAAGTAAATAAATTAATTTTTAGTCTATTAAATAGACAAATGAATAGTAAGTGGTGGATATATAACATGTATCAAAGGAGAAAAATCATGATGAGAAAACCCTTACCCTTTACTCACGAATCCCCCAAAATTACATTAACCTCCTCTATTATAAACATAAAATATTAATGACCAATTTTATAAACGTATTCATATAATTTAATATTTTTAATATTTAGTTATAATCATTTATTTTATATTAAGTTTTTAGTTAATATTGATTTTCATCATCCGATGCGAGAAAGTTCGATTATTTCACATATGTTTTATAATGAAAATGTATAAACCCATTATTAGATAATATTTTAATTATTAAAAGATTATAAAATATATTTAATTGAGTTTTTAAATGATTTATTAATCTCTAAGTTCAGTTTATGGAAACTACTCACATGGTTTGAGAGAATAAGATCCACGATGAGCATGTTTCTAGTAATTAAATGATATCAATGAATTACATTATAATAATGTTGAATTTTTTCATCAGTTAAGAAACTTATTCATGATAATAATTAATCATTAATAAAATATATATTCATCAAATATGATTGGAAACTATCCATGTATGGTGGTGATGAAAACAAAACACATCATCGTTGGAGGTGGTAGTCCGCACCTGTGCACATGCCCGCATGCAATGTTTTCAATTTATAAGGAATGGGAAGGAGGATAATAGTAAGGTATTATCTTTAAATAATTTTATTTATTTCATAAATTTCAAATTTATTTATAAAACACAATCTTATAACCATATTTTTAAATATGTGATGAAAAAATAAAATATGTCATTCATGGAGGTGGTAGTCTGTATATTCTCATGAGAAATGTTTTAATTTTTTGAATAGATGGAAGGAAGGTATAAAATTAATATTCCATCAACATAATAATATTTAATTTAAATTATTATATTGATATAACTTTTTTATCATGTTTAGGATATATTTTAATAGGTATAATAAGAATGAAGTGAATAAAAATGAAATTGGAGTGATTAAGAATATTTTCCTTACCCCTTGGAAAAATCTTTTTAGCAATAAATTAATAATCTTATGGGTAGTATTTTTATGGAAAAATGAAATATTGGATGTTTATAGGGGTTTTGATATGCTATTTTGGTATATTTTTATTTACTTAAGATTATTGGAACATTTAGAAATGTGTGGCCTTAAAGGGATTCTTTTATAAGTGAGAGGAGTGAAATTTTTGTAATAAAAGGTGCGTTATTCAAGGAAAATGGATGAAAAATGGAAAAAATAATGGAGAGTGGGTAAGATCAATAAAAAAACTCAACCAATCATTTAGAAATATGATTTTGAAATATTTTAGGTCCTTTTCTGATTGATTTAACCCTTTTATCATTTTTTACTTTCATAGTGGAAACTAATTTTAACTTAAATAATTTATTTTTATACTTAAATATAAAATGGAAATTATTAAATAACATGGGTATTATAATTAAAAATATTAATTCCATTTTTATTTGATTTTTTATAAATTATAAAAATTAATTATAATATAATAAATGTACAACTAATTGAAAGCATTTTTAGAGAAAAATATTAATTAAGTTCTAAAATATAAAATGTAGGTTTTTTAATTACTCCTAATAATAATAAATAAATAATTTTACAAATAAAATACATTTTCGATAAATAAAATAGTTTTATAAAATTCTACCTCATGCTTATATCCAAATAATGTTATAAAAGTCAAGATATTTGTAAAGAAGGTATTCTATACTATTTAATTTTAAATATAAAATTTTAGAAACATAAAAATATTTAATCCTAATTAAATATTTCCATGAAGAATAAAAATAAAAATATATTTCTATCAAAATAAAATTATAAAATTTAGGATTTTAACTTATTAATTGAAACATATAATATAATGAAAAACTATTTTTCTACTGAAAAATAATTCTTAAATATTAATTGTTTGTATTATTAATTCATATCAATTAAATATTTAATTGATATTTTATATTTTTTATATGTTTAAACATAAATTTAGAGTTATAATTTAACATTGTTCAATTTAATTTGTTTAAATTTAAATTAAAAAATGTTTCAAAAACGAGTTTTTAAAAAATAAATGTTTTTATGTATTAACTTATTTTCTATTTAGTAAATTATTCTTTATGTTAAGAATGAAACTGTACATATTAATAAATTTCTATATTATGATTAAAAATATGGAAAAAATTATTAAATATAATTTATGTGGTTGATAAATATTTATTTTAATAAATACATGCATAACGCATAAGAACTATTTTTAGAAAATGAATTTTTTAGCCTGAAAATAATATACTAACTTTTCATGCTATGTGAAAACATATAGATAAAAAATAGTTTATTTTTTATATATATTATTAATATATTCCAAATTATTCAATATTGTACAATTATTTCTAAAAATACACAACATATAGAAAAGTACTATTCATCAGGAAAATGACGCTTTATCACTAAATGATTTTATTCAAATATCATTAGTATTTATTAATTATTAATTAACAATTAAATTTTATCATGATATTTATTTTAAATTAATCCTTAATTATTCATTAAAATTATATTTTATGTAATTAAAAAAAACTTATAAAATAAATGTGATAATTTGAATGTAAATTTTGTTAGTATTAATGAAATTATATCATCCTAACATCTAAATAAAAATTCCCCAACATTTTTGTATAATATATATTTATAAAATAAGATATAGTGGTTCTTTCAAGTGGTGTTATAGCTATGATGGATCTTATAGCGATTTATATGATCATGAATGTCTTTAAAAAATGACTTACTAAAGCTGCACTTATTGAGGTTAAAATTTGTGTATGTATATGAAAAACCCTAGTGATGTTACCTTCTTTCCAAGCACAGAGAAATGTGATTTATAAAGGAGAATTATACTTCCAGATTCCATTTATTCTATTTTATTTTTTGATTTCATAATAAAATTATTTCAATTTATAACAGTTAAATCAATAGAAACATTATAAGGGTTATATTTTAAAAGTTATTATTTTAGAATAATCTAATGTATCCTAGTTTGTTTTATTATAGGTTTATATGTGAAACAATAGATTCAATATAGTATTTATTCAAATGTAAATTCATAGAAACTATCATGGTGTTATTACCCCCCCCCCCCCCATAAATAAAAAGTTTCCTCAAATATTTAATTATCACATACTAATGAAAATAGATAAGGATATTTATAAAACTAATAATACTCAATATATAATTTCTAATTATATATCATCCTTAATTTCATAGGCGGTATTATAAAACACATATTTACCTTATAATAGGTATATCCTTAATATTGAGTTTCTCTTTAATCATTTTAGCAAAATAATCGTCATAATTAGGTATTAAGACCCATATAATAGAATTAATTTTCCCAAAGTGTTCATAGTTAGCCTTATACAGATTTATGATCAAAATTTTACATGAGATATGAAATGTTACTTCCTTCTTAGGGAAATTTATTTGTGATATATGTTGACAGAATTATAATAAATTCTTAATATAAAATAAAATTCATCTAAATGATTCATAATTAGATTTACATGAATCACATTCTTATAAACATCATCTTGATGTACAATAATTATACAATTTTACGTTTTATATAATAATTCAATATCAAATCACTGAGGTGGATATTTGGTTTTCTTGAAAACATTCCTAAAAAACTAGAGTGTATAAAACTATAATAGAATAAGATATCCATCAATCCAAAGTGGAGGGTAAGTGTACCTTAATTATCATGATCCACTTTAATAGTACTCATTACATATATTCTTCCCAAATATTGAATTTTTGGTGGTATCTTAGAAACAACATTATATTCTTCTATCATGTTAACTAAATTCTTTATTTTTCACCAATAGGTGACAAATTATTGAACTCATTTACTAAAAATTAAAAATATTTCAAATATTTTAATCCATATTTCATGGTTCCTTATCCCATGTTCTTGAAACATGTTAAGTTTAGTCTTCATTATGACATGGTCTTTATTAAAAGAGATACTATAAAACCCCAATTTTTTTTAATTTTTTTGGCGTTTTTAGAAATTCAACTTAGTTAAAAATGTTAATCATATCATGAGATTAATGGTTTGAAACATCCTAATGATTTGTCAGTTCAACTCTATTGTTGTTTTGTTTCTCATTAGGAAACATTCCCTATTATCCATAAAACGCATTATTAGCTGAGTTCCTATAGGATTCAACCATTACTATAAATCAAGGAATATAAGGTATGGGATAAAATTAAATTAATAAATACATAAAATGAAAATATAAAATTTTAAAATGTAACACATATATGATGTGAATAAACTAATATAAAAGTAACCTGGCATATCAATCTCTAAATTTCAATCTCGTTAATCCGTGTTCACATTCATATTTGGTTCTCTATCATATATATATATATATATGATTATAAAATTCAATTTAAATACTTACTAATAGTTCTTCAAGGGCCTGTAAACTATCCAAATAATATCCCATGATATTTTAAGACTAGGTGTGCAGGTAGGCCCAATTACCATTCATTGGGTGAAGATAGAGTTAATAATCAAAAAATAATTTTTTGGGTTGAAATTACTTGGTGTATCTATGACAGATCCTTCATGCACTTATTTTTATACAGATAATGATGTTATTGATAATAATCCACACACTATATAATTTTTCAAAATCTTAGTATGTATTCCTAGTCTCATTATAACGGTTTTCAATAATATTATCTATTAATAATTCTGAAAATTAACTAAAATAATCTCCAAAAATAACTATCCTTGTTATGATTCCAACTAATGTGAACCATTGTAAATAAAAACACTTATTGAATTATTAAACATGTTTAATAAATTCAAATAAAAAATAGTCACATTACCCCAAAATACAAAGCATTAGTGTATTTTAATACTAGATACAAAAAAAATATTTTAAAACAATTTTAGTATTTCCCAAAAATATATCTTCATATGATTTTTTTCAACACATAATCTTGCAATTAATTGTATACAAACAAGGGAAAAAGGAAGGTGTGAGATATGATTCTCAGTAAGGGTAATATTTGGGGAGAATAAAGTAAACATTATTGTATGAGAACATAATCACATTGAATATAATTTTATTGAGTGATTCATTTAATAAAATACATATTTCATAAACCTTGATTCATGGCGTAATGCTTAAGCATGAAAAAAGAAATTAGTATTTTGAGAATCAGAAATCATGATCTATGAGAGCATAACACATGCTTTAGAATATAGAATTAGAGTGTAAAATAACATAAGAATAATAAATAATTTAATATTTAAAGGATTAAGACCAATATTATCATCACATAGTTTATTACACGCCACTACCAATTTCCTTTAATGGAATATGCATCACATCCTATCTCCATTACTAGATCAGAAATCACAACCCATTTACCTTAGTGTTTCATTCATTACAACCTATTTCTCGTATTTATCTAATGATATGTAAATGTTTTCCTAAAACATTAGTGGAATATATAGGGGACCCCTATCACACAATGATAAATATACATATTTTTACTATAATAATATGAAAATATTTATAATTTATCATAACATTATTGACCCATGAATGTAAATAATTTCATAAACGTATGAATAAATCATAATAGTATATTATATAGCGAAAAAATGTGGATGGTATCACTAGATAATATTCCCTATTGAATAATAATAATAATAATATGATAATCAAATAGATGAAAATAACATTTACATGAACATTAAAATTTACATAGAGAAGGATTAAAAAATTTATTTATTTTTTTATATCTTTTGTAAAAAGATTTTTTCAAACAATGGGGATAAAAATTTCTTTGGAAAGAAAATGAAATAATATATGGGATGTTTCTTAGATATATCTAATGAATCTTGTTGTAATGACATTGGTAGGGAAAATTTTGTAAAATATTCCTTTCATGGTACTATAAAAAATCTAATATGATCAAAAATAAAGTCAGAAGTTACTTTTAAACATCATATTATAAGATATAAAAATCAGAATTTTGAAAAACATATTTTAGGTTATAATATTAGTAATGGGACCTTGAAAATATATAAAGGCAAATTCTTCAAATGTGGAGTGTAATATTAAACATATAGATGTCAATAATGTTTCGAAGTATATTCATTAAACCATACATAGTTAAAAGGGTAATAAATATTTTGAAATATGGAAATGAAAATTATGTAAATAAAAATAAAAAAACATATTTCTATTTCAAAATAAGAAATTATAACATTTTTTGAAAGAAAATAACAAGTATATGGAAAATAAAGTATACCAACAAAAAAGGGGGTTTGATTGGTTTCTCTTACAAGGATTTGTTTGGGTTAATTTTTAACTGAATGGGAATTAAAAAATTAAGAATGAATTTAAACCCTGTTAATAATCAGATTAAAATAAAATTGATGTTTTTTATGGATATGAACTTATAATTTTTTTAGATTTATGTTCAAATTTAGAAAATCTCAAATTTAGGATGAGTTTGGTGAAGAAAACCCTTACAAATTTGGTGAATTTTGAATACAAAAATTAATGTGAGGAACTTATATATATTATAATAAATAAAATTTGATTATAATTATGATTCAAATACATTATTAGTTAGTATATACAACACAAAAAAGTGGTGGATATTGTTCTTCTCTCAAAAGAGGTTAATCAGGACAAGAAAACCCTTAATTTTTTACTCATTATATCCAAAAATATATTTAACCCTTTATGTAATAAGAATAAAAATATTAATAACTTATTTAATAACCTTATAAATATATATTACCATTTATACAATTTAATTATAATCATTAATTTTATATTCAATTGTCATTTAATAATATTTTCATCATCAGATGTCATTAATTTCAATTGATTTCAAAATATTTTATAATGATGATGTTGAAACCTATCCTTCGATACTAAGTTATAATTTATTGATTAGAAAATATCTCTAAATTGCATTTCTCAATTATTTATTCATCCCTATAGTCATTTTATGTAAACTATGGGAAGGTCTTGAGATAATGAGATATATGGAAATCATTTTTTGGGAACATTATCCACATTAATGGACTTCATTATAATGGTCGGAAATTTTATTTCATTATTTATGAAACATATTAAAAATATTTATTCTTAAATATTATAATATTTATTTATAAAATATTTTTTATAACCATCTGTGTATTGAAGAAATAATATTGAAACACATCGTCCATGGAGGATGTAGTCTGTATGTATGCACGAGCGATGTAGTCATTGTTGATGAATGGGATGTAAGGAAAGAATATAACAACATATTTTAAAAGAATCATAATTATTTTATATATATCATATTTAATCATTAAATTTATTCTTATAACCTTCCATGTAATGTGATGAAGAATAATGAGATATGACATTCATGGCACTGATAGTCCCACATATCCACAAGCGATATTTTCATTTTTTTTTGAATGGTTGGAAGGGAGTTGAAAATTTATAATTCAATAAAAAATATATTTTTATAATATATATCATAAATATGTAATTAATTTAAAATCTTTATTGAATATTTGGAGGTGGTGGATGATAAAATAAAATAATATAAATGACCAAGGAATGATTTGGATTTTTTACCATACTCATGGGAAAAAATATTTTGAAAAATGGATTATTCCTTTAAATTTTGGTCCTTTTATTATATAAGGACCTATAGGGTGTTTATAAAAATATTTTGGAGGGATTTTGAGATAGTTTTTTTAAATTATGAATCTTATGGTGTGAGGTTGTAATGGACCAGACCTCTCTGGTCCATTCCTTTGTGAAAATGTGGTGTTAGAGGGGTTCTGGAAGGTTAAGGTGGCTTGGGGTGTGTTTGGGTGGAATGTTAAATAAAGGTAAAGGGGTACTGGCTTTCTCATGGTTGGCGCATGGTTTGCCTAAACTGTGCAAGGATGGTCTTGGAGGCAGTGGATAACGCACGGGTAGCGCACAGTTTGTCTAACCTTGCAGACTAACCGTGCGAGGAGTTCTAGAACAGGTAGAAACTAATGCATGGTTAGCGCATGGTTTGTTAAACCGTGTGGACTAACCATGCAGGCACATAAAGTTATATCCTAAAATTGTGGATCTGAACTCTTTTGCCTCTAAATGGTTCGTTTAAGCCTCTAAGCTGCCATAACTCAGGATTACCCTTCCTAGGAGGTCGACGAACCTCTCCCAAGTGTTTTGAAGGTGATCTAAAGGATTCCCTTGGTGAATCAAAGCCGGTTCATGAGGTATGTGATCATATTGTTTGGTTTCTTAGATCTACCTAGATCTACTCTTCCTCTTCTCTCGGGATCTTAGATCTACACTTATTATGGGTTGATCTAAGTGTGTGGATGTTGTTTATGATGATCTTTGGTCTTGGTTGTGTTAGGAGAAGAGATCTAGGGAGTATCCTTGGTGAATCGTCCCGGTCTTCTTGGGCGTTCTTCGACCGTTGTCGTTTCCATCAAAAACAGTTGAGGTAGGGGATTCATGGCTTCTCTAATTGTTTATATACAATTGTAGAGTTGGCATGATTTATCTCTATTGGATCACAATGAAATTGACCTAATTAAATACTTGAACCAGATTAAAAGAAATGGTTTGATCACATATTTTTTCTATATACCATGATAACCATTTTACTCTTGATTTTCTAGATAGTGTGATATATATGCCTTGCTTGTAGCATGTTGCTATTGATGAAATTGATAAAGAATGTAATGTCTTAATTAATTGATAATTAATTGGATAAAGATAAAGAGGCATGTAAATGAATCCGGTTGTTTTTGTTGTGGTTATTATTCCAATTTGATTTTAATCAAATTGATGCCGATGTAGGTGATTAATTCAGTTGGTTGGTAAACCTGAAATCTGTTGGTACTTGTTGTTCGAAGGTTGGATGCCTTGTAAAAGTGATAAGATCCCAATTTTTTGTGATGTTTACTATCCTTATTCTTGTGTTGTGATGTGATCCTGGATGGATGTTGTGATATGTGGGGGTATGGAAGCCTTGTGGTTGTGGAAGCGGATGACACCTAGAGTGGCGAGATGAATCAGTTTATGCATGTGGGTGTCGAGGAGGACACCAGGGATGATGAAATGGGATGAATGTGGTAGTTGGATGCTTGTTGATTCTTTGGTTGTTTATCTACTTTACTTTTCCCCACTACTCAAGGCAGATGGTGTTTCTTACCCTTCGTCCGAAGGAGGTGAAGACACGCGGGGTATGCCACATGCTTTCTGTGTTTAGACTCTCAAGGGATAATGGGTCTACACTCTTTATATAGGTGGAAAAGACTCGACGGGTAGTACATCTACTCACCGTGATGATCCCCCTTGTGTTTAGTATCATATGATGGTTTTCTAGAATGCCTGGGAATATGGGAATGTAATTCTGTAATGAATGGTTGAATAAATGATTTTAACCCATGGGGTTGGAGTTTTTTGAAACTTAATGATGAGGTTGGGAACTTTTGAAAGGACAATATAATTTTTTCATGTGGTGTTAATGGAATTTAATGTGGAAATTTTTAGGGTTAATTAATGTGTAAATAATTAATTAACGTAAAGTGGAATTGATGAAAAAAGTAATGAAGTAATCTAATGAAGTTCATTAATTTGTTGTGTTCTTATAGGATACCTAGTCTAAGAAATAGCAGCTTAGGGTCCGAGAGATGTTAGCTACAGTTGAGAATAAGACTAGGTTATTCCTATAGTGTGGTTGTGATTAATAGTATATTCTGTACTTTTTGTGTTTCTATACGCTACTCCACGCTGTCTGTAAGGGAAACTGGCACCCCGTGGATTCTAAGCCCTGGGGGTGTTTTCCCCAATATTATGGTGGGAGAATGAATGGCTGACTATCCCCTTTGACCCTGCTCTCTTCTCTTGGTAGATACTAGTGCCATTAGGTAAAACAGTTAGTTTTCCCCATATATGTGTGTAGAGGGCTGCAATGGCTTTTGGTTATTCACACACATATATTCTTGATATAGTATCCTATGGACTACTATAGGTGTAATGTGTATAGGCTGTGATGGATTGAGGATCCTTACTCGGTGTATGGAATGTAATGGCTTGAGGTATAATACCCGATGTATGATACAAGTTATATGAGCTGTGGTGGCTCCCATAAAATACCTGGTTACTTTTGGTTGTGAGGATGGTGTGGTGCATAGCCCATGTGTCTGTAGGAAATCCTTTGTGGTGCATGTGGTGCAGATTTTGGATCTTAGCCTAGGTGTATTCACGAAAGACTTTGGAGAGATATGCACAGGACATATGTCGTTGGGGCAAAGCGGCAAACCAGTGGGGAAGTAGTAGTGGGGTACCCATGATATTCTTTACAATATGATATATTCTTGTATGCGTTACTTTGTGAGAGTAGATATAGTGAGGTTGGTAACTTATTATACCTGTTTAGGTGATGAGTTGGTTTCACATGTTATTCACTATGCTTTAGCATGATTTCTTTACCTTTGAACGAGAGGATTTGGGGAGGATCCTACTGAGTATACTGTTATACTGACCCTATGTATATATAACCTGTTTTTTTAGGTTACTTGGAGCAGGTTGGAGATCAAGATGGTTTCTACTAGCTTGGGGTTGTAGGATCTGTTTGGGATTGTGGTTGCTACTATTTTTACTTTCCTTTCGGTACTTGCAGTTTTTCCTTTTTGTTGTAGTAATTTTGTATGACATTACATATGTGCACTTGGATTTTCTTTTATAATTCAGTTTTGAGTTGGAGTTGGTTGGTGTCTATCTTATCTCCCGCTTACGCATGTGTTCTCTTAGATGGTAATGCCTCCCATTTGTGTGTTACTATACCCTCAGTGCGAGATGCCCACCCGGGGCCTACTGGAGGCGGGCTCAGGGGTCATAATCTCCCTTCTCACTTTGCTAGCCCATAGGGGGTAAACTTTGTGGGGAGGGGGTTGTGACAGAGTGGTATCAGAGGTCTAGTTGAGGGATAGGATGGAGTTTGGAGTTAGGAACAGGTGAGGTTTCATGGGTTGGTAGGGTAATAGTGTCATTCATGTTTATCAAGTGAGGTAAACACTCGAGACCGGTTAAGACATAGGCGTTTAGGGCCCCCTATTATCTGATGTATGGACCTTTACATTTACAATGGCTACTAAACAAGGTAATACTATTTGCAGGGTAGGGAATTAGGAAAGGATCATGCATCATTCTTCTTGTACCTTTGTTTGAATAGGTGTACCTTGGGATAGGTTAAACTAAAATCAATGAATGAAAACAATAAATTAATTAATCTTGAGTCTTCCATATTCAATTCTTAGGAGCTCTAACTATTTATTATTTTATAGGTATATCTGCAGGTCAACGTCCTCATCAGGTTTTCACAAAAACTGTTCAGTAGGATATTCCAACAGAACACCGTAGGTTAGAGGTTGATGACGATGACCCTTGGAGGAATACACTCTAAGAGTTTCAGCGCCAGATTTTGTAGAAGTACTAGGGATCCATTTTAGATGCAGTCACAAAAGACTGGTTAGAGGAGGTCGAGATAGGCTTCAGTTCGATCTGTGCTCAGAAGGAACACTGGCTTTCCTTAGTTGTGACGATGCTGCATGGAGCAGCAAGGTAGTGGTGATTCTTATTCCTTAGGGATCATGAGGAGTCAACGATCTCATGGGAGGAGTTCCGAGACAAGTTTAGAGTCGTGTTCCTTTCCTTGACGATGAAGGCTTCCATTCACCAGGAGCTTCTTACCCTTTGAAGGGGGATCTCTACTATTCAGGAGTTTCTAATCCATTTTAGGAACCTTTTACGATATGATTCAGACCTTTTACCAGATGAAGAGGCTAGGGCGAGGCATTTCGAGGAGGCTTTGCGTCTAGAGATCCAGCGCCAGGTCACCGCATTTATGATAAAGACATATCTTGAGGTGCTGGCAAGGGCAGATGTTGTCGAGATGACATTGGCCAGGACAGAATCATCATGAGAGTGGGATATTCATGATCCCTCACAAATCAAGGTTGTGGTCCGGGGTTCCTAGTTTTCAGGGCATAATACTTTATGTTTAGCTGGGGTAGGTCCCACCCCTTCACATCTTGTTTCACTAGAGGCAGCAACTCTCAGGCCTATGCCAAGGGACCAGGCACTTGTTTTTCTTGTGGTGGTCGTGGCCATCAGCAGTTGGAGTTCTTGACCTTTCAGAGTGGTCATTGTGTATCGGGCGCTACACTCTAGGTTCCTCCGTTGAGGCAGTTCCAGCAGAGGCAGCAGCAGCCAGTTGCACCAGCTTTAGATCAGCAGAGGGTAGATGGGGCAGGCAGAGGACAGCCCCATGATGCTCCCCATCCTCAGAGAGAAGAGTACGACCATGGTGGTGATCGTCATCATTGTCAGAGAGGTCATGGAGGAGGTCGTGGTTAGCTTCATCTCTAGCGTTGCCAGCGCCAGATGATCCAGATATCTTCTGAGGTACACTTTAATTTTTTTCTACCTTGGTGTATGCCTTGTTTGATTCAAGACTGACACAGTCCTTCATATCACCTACCCTTGTCCATGCTTTTAGACTTGAGGTAGAGAGGCTTCCAATGCCCGTGGTGTTGACTACGCTAGTTGGAGGTCGAGCTAACTTGTTTGAAGTATGTAGAGACTGTGAGCTAGTGTTGGGGAAACACCGCTCTTGGGGAGATTTCTTATGTTTATGGATACAACCATATGATTTCATCCTCGGCATGGATTGGTTTTATTCGGTGCAGGCTATCATGGATTGCTTCTGGAAGAAGGTCGTTTTTTTGTAGAGGGAGAGAAAGTGGTTTTTGTTGGTCAGAGAGATCCTCGGATGGGTCATAGGCGTGTTCCATCCTTATCGTCCATAATGGCTGAGATGATGTTGAGTTCATTAGAGGTTCAACAGTTGGTATTTCATCAAGTCATAGAGGATTACCCTGATGTCTTCCCAGAAGAGGTTGTAGCCTTACCCCCTCGACGAGAGATCGAATTCTGGATCAAGCTATAGCCATAAGTCTCTCTTATCTCTATATATCCCTATAGGATGGCCCCTTATGAGTTTCAGGAGCTACGTATACATCTTGATGGTCTTTTGTAGTGCGGTTTTTTTCGGCCAAGTGTGTCACCATGTGGTGCACCAGTATTTTTTGTGAAGAAGGCCAATGGCAGTTTGCGGTTATGTGTCGATTATCGTCGCTTAAACAAAGTGACAATAAAGAGTCACTATCCTCTTCCACGTATTGATGAATTATTCGATCAACTAAAGGGTGAAATTTGGTTCTCAAAGATAGAATTGCGGTCGGGATATCATCATATGTGTGTGAATGATGAGGATATTCTGAAGACTGCTTTCCTTTGTCGTCATGGGCATTATGAGTTCGTTGGAATGCCATTTGGTGTGATGAATGATCCAGCTGTGTTCATGGGTTTGATGAATGTTGTGTTCCATGAGTTCCTGGACCAGTTTGTGGTGGTTCTCATCGATGACATCCTTGTGTCCTCCACATCTAAAGAGGAGCATATAGAGCATCTACGAGCTATTTTGGGAGTTCTTCGTTGACATCAGCTGTTCGAAAAGTTGTCGAAGTGTGCGTTTTGGGATCGAGAAGTCTGTTTCTTGGCGAATGTTGTGTCCCAATAGGAAGTAGCTATGGATCCCTCAAGTATTAAAGCAGTTGTGTCTTAGGAAGCTCCCAAGATAGTGTCAGAGGTGCGAAGTTTCCTTGGTATCGCATGCTAATACAGGAGGTTCATAGCAAATTTATCACGACTTGCGACTCCTCTAATATCTTTAACTAAGAAGGTCTAGGAATTCATATGGACTGATCAGTGTCTGGCAGCATTCGACTATCTAAAGGAGAAGTTAGTAAGTGCTCCAGTTCATTGTCTTCTTGATGAGAGATTTTAGTTTGACGTTTTCTGTGATGCTTCACATCTGGGGTTAGGGTGTGTACTCATGCAGTAGAGGTCAGTTGTTTCTTATGGGTCTTGGTAGTAACATCCACATGAACATAACTATAAGACCCATGATCTTGAGTTGGTAGCCATCGTGTTTGCACTGAATTTGTGGAGACATTACCTCTTTAGTGAGCTCTTTGTGGTTTTCACCGATCATAAGAGTTTGAGGTATGTTTTATCCTAGCATGACTTGAAATTGCGACAGCGTCAGTCGATGGAGTTCTTACAGGAATAAAACTACGAAATATTGTATACAATTGTAAAAGGGAATGTTGTAGTTGATGTACTGATCCTAAAGTCACGTAGTGATGCTGTGTGTGAATCTTATGATTCCTAAAGAGTAATGAAAGAGTTTTCATCATTACATCTTGATATAGGAGAAGTTAGGGGTAGAGGATGTCTTTTTCAGATGGCAGTATAGTCATCCCTGATGCAAAAGGTGTAAGAGTCCTAGTTAGGATATCTTGAGGTGGAGGTTTGAAGAGACCGAGTTGGTTGTGGTGAGGCCCCTGAAGGTTGGTCTGAGGATGAAAAACACCGAGTGTTGTACGAAGGAAGGATTTTCGTTCCCTTGATGATGTTCGAGAGGGTTCTCAGATAGTTCCATAGTTCACCATTATCATTACATCTTGGCGTGACAAAGATGTACCGATCCTTGAGGATCCATTTTTGGTGTCCTGGGCTAAAGCGTGCAGTTGCAGAGTTTGTGTCTCGATGTTTAGTTTTCCAAAAGGTGAAGGCTGGACACCCTGTTCCTAGTGGTCTTCTCCAGCCATTAGATATTCCTCAAAGGAAGTGGGAGGACATCTCGATGGACTTTGTTACAAGTTTACCTCGAGCTCTGGGAGGACATGATGTTATTTGGGTGGTAGTGGATCATTTACAAAAATCAATGCACTTTATAGCAATCAAGGAGTAGATCTCAGTGGAAGTTTTATCGAGGTAGTATCTGGATGAGGTGGTGAGACTTCATGGAGTCCCCAGGACGATCATTTCTTATCGAGATCCTTGTTTTACCTCCAGGGTGTGGAGAGGTCTCCAACATGCTTTTGGTTCTCAACTATGCCTTAACACTACTTTTCACCCTCAAACGGATGGTCAGACATAGCGAACTATCCAGACTCTTGAAGACATGTTACGGTCTTATGTTCTAGATTTCGGAGGTTCATGGATGAGGCACTTACCCTTGGTGGAGTTCTCTTACAACAATATTTTTCACACCACCATCGATATGGTGGCGTTTAAAGCCTTGTATGGCCGGCCTTTCCGTTCTCTGTTGTGCTGGACTGGGGTCAAAGAGTCATAAATTCTCGGACTGGAACTAGTGCATAATACAACAGAGATGGTTCAGGTGATTCGTTAGAGGATGAAGGTAGCACAAGATCGTCAAAAATCCCATGCCGATCAAAGAAGGATACCTTTAGAGTTTAATGTTGGGGATCATGTGTTTCTGAAGGTGACTCCCCATTGTGGGAAGAGAAGGTTTGGTCATGGAATTAAGATTTCTCCCCAGTTTGTTGGGCCATTCGAGGTATTTTCTCATGTTGGAGTTGTGGCTTATCGAGTAGCACTTCCCCCACAGATGAGTCAGATACATGATGTTTTCCATGTATCACAAATCCGTTGTTATCTTCCTGATGACTCTCACATCATCGATTGGGGAGAGATCAATGTTGATGGGGATGCAACCTTTGAGGAGCGACCTATGGAGGTCCAAGACCACAAGGAGAAGGTGTGTGTAGGCGTTCCATTCCATTGGTTCGTGTCTTGTGGAGACACGGTGGATTGGAGTAGAGTACCTAGGAACATGATTCACAGATGCGTGTCTAGTACCTAGAGTTGTTTGATGTTTGAATCTTTTCATGTATCTTTGTAACTTTTGTGGTTATGAAAGTTTCATGTTTATGAGATGGATCCATTTGTTGCTTTGGTGGTTTGATCTCTTTTGAGAGGTATCTCAAGGGGTGGTTGTTTAGACCCTATTTCGTTTTCACTTTAGGTGGGTCTTGGATTCTCGACGACGAGAATGTTTTGAGAGGTATCTGATGTAATGAACCGGACAACTCTGGTCCATTCCTTTGTGAAAATGTGGTGTTATAGGAGTTATATAAGGTTAAGGTGGATTGGGGTACATTTGGGTGGACTTTTAACGAAATCTAAAGGGTAATGGCTTTTTCACGGTTGGATCATGGTTTGCCTAAACCTTACGGCCAAACCGTGCAAGGCTGGTCTTTGAGGCAGTGGATAATGCATGGGTAGTGCACAGTTTGTCTAACCATGCAGACTAACCATGCGAGGAGTGCTTGATGAGGAAAAAACTAACGCACGATTTGCACATAGTTTGTTAAACTGTGTAGACTAACCATACAGGCACTTAATGTTAGATCCTAAAAATGTGGATCTGAAATCTTTTGACTCTAAATGGTTTGTTTAAGCCTCTAGGTGGCCATAACTCGGGATTACCCGTCCTTGGAGGTATAATAAGCCCTCACAAGAATTTTGTAGGTGATCTGAAGGCTTCCCTTGGTGAATCGAAGTCATTTTCTCAAGTTATGTGATCATTTTGTTTGTTTTTTCGATATACCGAGATCTACTCCTCTTCCTCTCTCGGGGTCTTACATCTACCCATGTTATGGGTAGATCTAAGTGTGTGGATGTCGTTTATGATGATATTTGGTCTTGGTTGTGTTAGGAGAAGAGATCTAGGGATGATCTTTGGTGAATTGCCTCAGTCTTCTTGGGCATTCTTCGACCATTGTGGTTTCCGTCAAAAAACCGTTGAGGTAGGGGATTCATTGATTCTCTAATTGTTTATGTGCAATCATAGAGTTACCATGATTTATCCCTTTTGGATCACAATGAAATTGACCTAATTAAATACTTGGATTGGATTAAAAGTATTGGTTTGATCGCATGTTGTTGCTTTGTACCGTGACAACAGTTTTCCTCTTGATTTTCTAGATAGTGTGATATCTATGTCTTGCTTGTATCATGTTTCTCTTGATGAAATTGATAGAGAACATAAATACGGAATTAATTGATATTTAATTGTCTAAATATAAAGAGGCATGTAAACAAATCCGATTGTTGTAGTTGTGGTTGTTGTTCCCATTTGATGTTAATCAAATTGATTTCGATGTATGTGTTTAATTCAGTTGGTTGGTAAAACTGAAATCTGTGGGTACGTGTTGTTCGAAGACTGTATGACTTGTAAATGGGACAAGAGCCCAATGTTATGTGATGTTTACTTTCCTGCTGCTTGTGTTGTGATGTGATCTTGGATGGATGTTGTGATATGTGGGGGCATTGAGGCCTTGTGGTTTTGGAAGTTGATGACTCCTAGAGGGGCGAGATGCATCAGTTTATGCATGTAGGTGTCTGGGAGGACACTAGGGATGATGAAATGGGATTAATGTGGTTGTTGGATGCTTTTTGATTCTTTGTTTGTTTATCTAATTTACATTTCCCCAATACTCAAGGCAGCTGGTCTTGCTTACCCTTCTTCCGAAGGAGGCGAAGACACATGGGGTATGCCACGTGCTTTCCGTGTTTAGCCTCTCAAGGGATAATGGGTATACTCTCTTGCTATAGGTGGCAAAGACTCGACATGTAGTATATCTACTCACCGTGATGAGTTCCCTTGTGTTTAGTAGCATAAGATGCTTTTATAGAATTCCTGGGAATATGGGAAATTAATTCTGTAATTAATGGTTGAATAAATGATTTTAACCCATGGGGTTGGAGTTTGATGAAACTTAATGATGAGGTTGAGATCTTTTGAAAGGACAATGGAATTTTTGGATGTGGTGTTAATGGAATTTAATGTGGAATTGTTCTTGGTTAATTAATGCGTAAAGAATTAATTAACATAAAGTGAAATTGATGAAAAATGGAATGAAGTAATCTAATGAAGTTATTTATTTGGTTGTGTGCTTATACGATAACTAGTCTTAGAAATAGCATCCCTGAGTCCGAGATACATTAGTTGTAGTTGACACTAAGACTAGGTTATGCCCATAGTGTGGTTGTGAGTTATAGTATATTCTGTAATTTTTGTGTTTCTATACGCTACTCCACCCTGTCGGTAAGGGAAACTGGCACCCCAGGGATTTTGAGCCCTGGGGGGTGTTTTCCCCAACATTCTAGTGGGAGGAAGAATGGCTGACTACCCCCTTGGACCCCACTCTATTCTATTAGTAGATACTAGTCCCTTTAGGAACAATGGATAGTTTTCCCCATATATGTGTGTAGAGGGCTGTAATTCCTAGTGGTTATTCACACACATATATTCTGGATATAGTATCTTATGGAATACTACAGGTTTAACTTGTATAGGCTATGATAGCTTGAGGATCCTTACTCGGTGTATGGACTGTAATGGCTTGAGGTATAATACTTGACATATGATACACGTTATACGAGTTGTGGTGGCTCCCAGAAACTACCTGGTTACTTTTGGTTGTTAGGATGGTGTGGTGCTTAGCCCAGGTGTCTGCGAGAAAGCCTTTGTGGTGCACGTGGTGTAGATTGTGGAGCTTAGCCTTGGTGTATTTCGGCAAGCCTTTGGAGAGAGATGCATAGGATGTATATCGTTGGGGCAAAGCAGAAAACCAGTGAGGAAGTAGTAGTGGGGTACCCTTGATATTCTTTAATATATTATATATTCATGTATGCATTACTTGGTGAGAGTAGCCATGGTGAGGTTGGAAACATAGTATACATGTTTAGGTGGCGAGTTAGTTTCACTTGTTGTCCATTGTGCTTTAGCATGCTTTCTTTACCTTTGCACGAGAGGCTTAGGGGAGGATCTTACTGAGCATACTATGATTCTTGATGTATTGTCGACAAACATAAATTAATTTGGAGGTAAGATCTCATGAAGCATCCAATGTTGTGGTTTTTAAGACATTTTGTATTTCAAACATTAAATATCAGGGGGAATATTAATAATTTTAATTCTATATAAGAAAACTATCTTCAACAAAAAAAAGAAATCATTGATAAGTATATCAATAGATAAAAAAATAATAAATTAATTAATAGGAGATAAATATAAATACTATTCTGAAAATAAAAAAATATAACTATCGAAATGTTGGCAAGGTTCCTAAGTGAAGATAGAAAATAAATATTTGTGGGTAGTGAAAACATATAAAAGTCATTTGAAAATGTGTAACATGATATAATAATTTTTAGGTGACAAATAAATATTAAAATGCATGGTTTAAAAAAAATTAAACCCCGGATTTATGTAAAGTGAAATTTTAATTTTTATTTCTGTTATGTATGAATCTAATTTGAAAAGTTCTACTGATAAAATTCTTAATATAGGTTTTTTTATAAAAACTGTTTCCAAAAGATAAATATATATATATATATATATATATACATTGGATTTAGTAGAACCCAAAGTAAAAAACAATGTTAAATTCGGTTTTACAAAAAATCAATGTCAAAAGTAATAAAATAAAATTTATTTTTAGTAAAACTGATGTTACAGGTCCTTCTACAAATATTGTAATGTTGGTTTTAAAAAAACAATGTTTAAATTTTTATGTGGGATCATATTTTTTACTACTAAAAATTCATCAAATGTGACTCAAAAAGTATAAAATAATAAATATTGGATAAGGAATGGTCAAGTAGGCCCTCAACCACACATTTTGATTCATTTTCTTATATTTTTTGGGTCTTTAATCCTTTTATTTAACCCTTTTACTATTTTTTTGTTTTCTATGGTAACTAATTTTCATATAGATAATTTATATTTATTCCTAAAATGAATCTGGACATTCTTATAAAAATTATTCCTTATTATTCCAAATATGAAATCCATTTTATTAGATACATCTTTTAAAAGAGAAGAAAAATAATTTTAAATGACGAATGAATAACACATTAAAAACAGCATTATAGAAAAAATATTACTAAAATATAAATATTAAAATATATGTTTGTAAATTAAACTCAATACATTTAAATCTATAATTTTACTTTTAAAATACTACCATAGTCAATAAAAATGTTTCATAAATTTTTTATTTCATCATTATATCCTAATAATGTCATGAAATTCAATGTATTTGTAAAAATCATGTTTCTTACTATTCACCTAAAAATAAATCTATTAGGAGAGGAAAAAATAATACTAAAATAAATTTTCCTTATAAATTAAAAAATATAGTTATTTTTTTTATATTAAAATTCTAAAATTTACAAATTCAACTTTTAAATATAAACATAAAAAATAATAAAAAATATATTTTAGGGGGAAATGAATTTTTAAAATATTATCAATTATTATTCTTATTTCCTATAAATTTATTATTGAATGCACTATAATATATTTTTTATACATTTTAAATATCACATTAATTTCATTATCTAAGGTAGATAAATTAAAAATATTTAAATAAATATTACATATAAGTTTAAAAACAATTCATTGAAATGTACCTTTTTTACTATAGTAAGAAATATTTATTATGGTGTCTTTTTTCTATTTAAAATGAAAAGTATATTATTACCAAATTTTGATATTCTAATAAAAATATGAAAATATTTTAAAAACAAATTTCTATGTTTTATAAAAATGATTTCTAATATTAGGGAACGTAACACATAAAAGTAGTTTTTAGAAAATGTATTTTTGTATCAATTAAAATAATTTATTAATCATCTATAATAATTTAGAATATTAAATATACATAATTATTTTCATATATTATTAACATATCCTTACTTATCAATAGATATCATTTGGTTTAAAAACACATAATATATATAAAAATTATAATTCTTTGAGAAAGTGTTTTTTTATCAGTGAACGATTTTAGTCATAGTTCTTTAAGATTTATTACTTCCTAAATAAGAATTAAATTTATTCTATAAAGTTGTTTTAAATAAAATATTTAAAAGTATATAAAAGTAAATTTTATTTAAATTGAAAATTTCTAAAATGCATGTGTTAATAGGGAGGTAAATTTAATAATAATGACAATATTATATCATCTTAACATTTATATAAAAGTACCGTAAAATAATATATATGATCTAAGGGTAAGATAAGAAATGCTTGTTGTTATTCGTGGAACTCTAGTTATCATTAATCACATTTTCATTTCTGCATTCCTGAAATTATCTGAAAAAAAACTTTCTCATGACACACTGGTTGGTATTCAACATTAGCTTATTTTAGGTATTTCCCTAGTGAAACAACCAACTTTATAAGATTGTATTAATGATCCTCATAAAGATTAAATACACTACTTTATTACACTAATTCTATTTTTTTGATTTTATAATATGGTTATTTCTATTTATTCCTTATAGTTCAATGTCAAAATTATAATGTCACATATTCATAACTATAATTTTTTCTATATAAAATGTATCATAGTTTTTTTAGTTATTTGTTACTTATAAAACATAAAATTATAAATTTTATTGACATAAAATAAATTTCAAAAAAATCATGGGTTTTTAAATTTCTTAACATCTGTATTATTTTCCTATGTAATATATTTGATTGTTGTGTTCATATGTTCCTTCCTAGACTCTAATAAGAATGATTCCCTACTGTTAGAAGCACTAATGAAGTCAAGCACTGAAAAAATTTGGGTTATTGGAATCAACATACTACTCACTAATTTACCCACAAATGTTTGTGTATCAATTACATAGAATGTGTTGGTGAAGTTATTGTTTTTTGCCCACATTTTACACTCTCAACCAAATTCATTCCTTATTTATTTTTCCCCATATTTAAAAATTATAGTTGACTTTGTTGGTCATCCATTTACATAACTTCCTTGAATAAATCATACATCATTTTATCTTCCCTATAACCCACTAATTTGATACCTATAGTAGATATGGTCACTGCCATTGGATCCCCAGCCCTAATATAGTTCTAAAATCATCATATTGACTCTTTTACATGAATTGATTAATTCCATAATTGTCCCTCAAATTAAAATTGACTTTTAAATTATTCATTTAAAAATTAGTTTCTGATAGTTCCATTTTGAGATCATAGAGAGTACCCTACTTGGACTTGTTTAGACTCATTATATTATTGGTCCATAAGTTAGTTTACACCCAATGAGAAGGAACATCCATATAATATTGAGATCCCAAAGTAAAAATAACCATCAAGGTTCTCTATAACTAGGAAAAGAGACCACCCATTGATCCCATCTCTAAATAACATCTTATACATTGGGAAGATCACCATTTTGGACTAGAGTACTCACACCCTTGGGAACCTGAATAAATAATATTAACTAAAGAACTGTAGGAGAAACACCCCTTCAAGTGTTCATGTGAGGATCACCATATCTCTACTAAACCTCAAGAATACCCCATTTATATCCAAAATATAATTTTTCATATTTACAAACATTAACCATTGATGTATCACCACTATTTAAAATTATCATATAATATTTCTCAAACCATTTATATAGAGTTTCCATTCAAATTCTATAATCTTAATTAATATTTTTATTCATGATATTTAGAGAGACCTCATATAAATCATCTTTAGACATTGTTGATGAGAAATTAGTTACGGGGTTAGTTGGTTTTCATCCTTTAGAGTTTCGGATACAAATATATTCTTCATATAGTAAGTCTTCATAATCCACACATATGTTATTGTTGAAATCATCATTCTTAGAATGAAAAAAATTGTCAATATCATCAAAAATCAAATTCTTCATAACCTCACATACTTGTGTTATAGAATAAATAAAAACCTAAAAATATTAACTAAATAAGAGGATAAATATTATTCTGTATTATTTTTCCTTATAGAATCACCAATTATAACATTATAATATGTTGTAGTTGAATCCTTCCCCTTTTATTGCATATTATTATCCTCAATTCCTTGATTTGAAATTTATTCCTTGATTTCAAATAATCATACAATCATCTTTTTTTTATTAAATTCAATTAATCTTATCACCCTCTTAAATTTATCAATAGTATAGCCAATGCCTTTACATGAGAAAAAAACGAGATCAATTTTTCAAAGTCAACATTTTTATAAAACCTTTAATCACATTCATCAAATATATCTATGTCTATTAAGGTATGTTATAAGTCTATTTCAAAAATAAATATATCAAAATTTAAAAATATAGTTATGTAATTTTCATGGTCAAATTTATCTTGATTAACGATGGAAGAAGCTACCTCACATAAAATTATAGGCACAATAAGAGTTTGTATAGTAATTTTATTATATACCATAACTAAGTGATAAAGTTACACTAATAAAAAGTTGGATTTATCCTGTGATAGCCTTTATTAATGAAAAAAAAATATCTAATATAGGGGGAATTTATCAGTGCTAAAAAATAAATGATAAAGGGACCTTCATTTGTGTTAATAAAAACCCACTGATAAAGGGGGATCCATTATGAGTACAAATAAAAAACTCTGATAATGGTGGGGCCTTTAACAATTCTTTTTCAATCATTGATTAAGGGTAATTATTATATAAAAATATATTTCAATTAAAAAAATATATTAATATATTTTCACTGATAATAACATAATATATTTTATTATATATGATTTATATGAGGGTAAATACTCATTTACACTTAATATATAAAATATTTATTGAAAAATGAATTATAAATTTTTTTAAAGATAATATTCATTAATAATTATCTTATCAGTTTTGAGTAATAGTCGATTATTAAAAAATAGATGATATAAAAATTTAATAAACTAATTAATGGTCTAAGACAGGTTGAAAACATAACCTGAACATCAAACTGCCATAACTTTTTATTCGGGTGTCTGTTTGCTATCTACCACTTATCAAATCAAATCATGTGAAGTGGTCTACTCCATGTTAACCTAGTAGACTCAATCAATGTTTTTTAGGTAAACAATTTAATATAAAGCCTCTAAATATGAGTTTTTTATATGTGATACCTTAATTTTTAAAATTTTATAGTATTTCATCTTTTTATAACAGTTTATTTTTTCCTTTTCCTATAGAGACAAATCTTATTCCCTGGTATTAAATACATATAAATATTTTGATTTTTTAAATTTTATTATTTTTCATAATATAGTTTTATTCATATTTAAATATATGAATATTTTCTAATATTTACTTATTATAAATAAATTATATAAATACATATTTAAATATATTTAAATAAAAATGAATTTTTTAATATATAAACCAAATGTAAATAATTATTTATTATTCATTTTATTTAATTTAAAAAATTATGCATTTTATTTACCACATAAAAATTAATTTATATGTATATATATACCAATATAATTAATGTTTATATATAAACTTATGTGTGTCAATAATCAAATATATCTTTATATGAATATTCTAATATATGTATAAATATATATATATATACATGTGATAAATATAAATTTATACATGTGTGTGTTTGTAAACATATGTGTATGTGTATCAATACCGTGTATTTATATAATATATACATGTATTCTTGTAGATATATCATTATCATTAAATGTATTATATAAATATATTTATAGTAAACATTCGTAAACATAATTTAAAAAATTTATAAATAAATACCCAATTACATATAAATATGTATAAATACATATTTTAATATATAGACATATAAATATATATCCCATCTATAAAAGTTATATATCAATATTTGAAAATATTTTAAATATAAATTTAAATATAATTATATAAATCTTATGAAATTAATTATCATACCTTTTATTTAAAACAATATCTAACCATTTTTTATACATAATAAAAATGTAAAAATATATATATATATACTTATTAAAATGTATATATAATGCTTATATATATATATATATATTTGTATTAATAAACACATATTTATTTATTTATTTATTTATTCTAATATATAATATATTTAAATAAATATTAGAGTGTGTGTATATATATCACACACTTCTAAATATATATGAATAAATATATATATTGTAAAATATAAAACAAAACATGACTAGAGGATGGATAAAGGGATTTGAAACATTGAAGGCGATTAAAATATCAAGACTTATTTCTAGAAGGTATTTAGGGGAGCCATTCTAGTGATAAATAATGGTGGGGGTGTTCATGAGCATTGAGTAAGGGTTAGGTTGTTCGTAAGGGTGGGTTAGGGAGTGGAAATCATTGAAAAAGAAATGATAAAGGCACCCATTATCATCACTTTCTTTAAAACTATTAAAACCACCCATTATCATTGCTTTCTGGTAGCACTAATAAATTTTATCATTTAATGCCACCTGCAATATCAGTTCATTTTAAGTGTTCATAAAACCCTTTTTAGAACTGTTAATGGTTGGATGTTTATTAGTGTTACTATAATTATATATATTTTAAAGGGGATACCATTTTTAAATCATCTTTTCACTTTTATTGAGAGAGAAAAACACAGATTCCCATTCCTTATTCTTGGGATCTAACATTGGATGAAATATCTAGAACAAACCCATTCTAATATACATTATGAACCAATCATAGATTACCTATATTTCATATAACATTATATTTAGATCCTTGAATTTATATTATAAAACCCTTAAATATTAGATATGAGCTATAAATGAGTATCAAATTATAGAGGATATTCCTCAAAAAATTGATACTCTTCAAAAATGGATAAAAAAATACTTTAAGATGTGTGGAGTTGATAATGAGACCCATGAGAAAAATCTATGAAATCACTTGAATCAATATAAGTTTCATTCCATTTAATTATAGATTCATTAAAATTTGTGATTACAAATGAATCTATATAAATCAAGGTTAACCTTGGTCAAAGAAATAGAAACTTCATATTTCTTCAATTTATTATTGAATAAATCTTGTTGATTGAAATAAAAATATGAATGGAACACCACCAAAATGAAAATTAATCCCCATAATAGTAGTAGTAGTATTTATAATTACATTATTAATAGTTTTTTGGTCAACTTTTCGAATTAAAAAACACAAATTATGCAAGTATCGTGGCTTGATATCCCCTTACATTTCATAAAATTTTTATTTTTAATCCTAAAGACCCATTTTGTGAATAGTCACACTACAACACCTGTATTCTATAGGACCCACCATGGATAAAATACTTGATATCGTACCAATAGTTTCTGAAATTATATAATGACTATATAGTACCATCTATAGTACTTATTAGTACCTATAAAAATCATCCCCAAAAGAGGCCACTATGGTTTGAACCCTAACCAAATACATTAATTTAAGGTGACTTTAATTCTCATGAAATCATCAAATTGAAATAATAATAATAATAGTATTAGTAATAATTAAATTAAAAATATGAGTAGTGATAATAATAATTATAATAATTATAGTTTTTATGTGTCAAATAATAAATAAAATTATACTAATAGTGTTAATAATAATACTAATGATAATATTAATAATAATTTCATAATAATAATATCGATAAAAGTAATAATAATTATTATTATTAATTTTATTATATTCTTTTCAATATTTCCTTCTAACAAAATTCTTGAAACATTTTTCATTTTTAATTAAGTCATGAATACCTATGGTCAATTGATCCATCAGATCCTTCTCACATCTCTATAATTCAAACTCAAATGAATTGGTGGAAAATTTTATGTTGGACTTAAATAATATAACTTTCCTATTTGAAATGTTTTTGTCTTCAATTTTCATTAATTCTTGTTTATATTTTAGTAGTGAATAAATATTTTTATCCAATGTATACTTCGTAAAATAATTACTCACTTTGGTTTTCACTTTCTTTTTGTATTACTTTTTTGGTAATGATCAGAACACCCTTTCAACCAAAATTTTATTATCCAGAGATTCTCCAAGTGAAGTGAAATGATTTATTATGCTCATAAACCAACAAAACATATGGTTCATAGATTCATTTATTCCTATTATAATGTCTTAATATTTCATATGTAGAACTCCCAACTTTTTTCATTTTCATTTTTCAATATCACAATGTATGACATGTAGTATTCTCTAAATTACTTAATATATATTAATATAGATCCCCAAGCCTACTAACCAGGGATATTTGGTAGGGGTAAATCATTGGTTTATTTTATGAATTACATTTATTTTATTCAACTCTTCAAACTTGTTAAGGTTCTCGATCCACTCAATAGAATCACATTGTGTCACCTCACGTACAGTTGCAATGAGAAAGAGACCAGAACAAGGTATTTAAAAGGCTTTGTAATAATACCTAAACCATGAATTTTTGGTAAGTTTCCCCAATATAGATTCCCCAATATAGTAATTTCATAGAATATAATTTCTTAGGTAGAAACTGGTTATACACTATAGTAGTCAGTATTTTAGTTGATCTTGATTCTACCTTCCCGCCACTAACTCATCTACCTTTGTTGGTTATGCGCCCCAAATATTCTTTTATTATTTAACTATTTATACACCCCTTCCACAGTCCTATCCATTAACTTGTTATAATCCCCATTTTCAAGCTCCATTATCTTTTTGATGAATATCAAGTATAAATGAGGTCTTTTTATTTTGATGATCGTCATTCAGATGCCTGTAGGATTTCGATTGTTCATGTACAAATTCAATATCATAAAAAACTTTTTAGAATAGATCTATTGATCCTGAAACTCATAAATATAAAATATTTAAGGATTTGGTTCTACCTAGTGTTTGAAAACATAGTTGTATTTTACATTAGGGATACCTAGCTTCAGCTCAATTTCTCTCCTCAATAGTCGATGTATCAGTCTCTTCAAAAAATATTTAAATTTTTAAAACTACTATCAAGTGTCGAATATAATTATCTAATTAACTATAAATATATAACACACATGTATATGAAATTATCATCATCTTCATGAATTATAATAATATAGTTATAAATATTTTAATTTAAATATCATAAGATTCAGATCAAGTATCCCATGATTTATTCATAACAACTACATATACCTGAAAGTTGTTTTTCTATTTTAATTAATTGAATTAATCAAAAATTATAAATCCTCATTTAATATTATTTTAAAACCCCTAAAATATTGGTTATACTAAATTCTATTCTTCTACATTTTTTAAATAAAAACAACCTCATTTATATACCTGATGGAATCAAGATTTCATTCCTACTAGTATAACAATACCATTATGTGACTTTAATATTTAATAATGCATATAATATCTACTTATATTCATTCATATAATATTTCATTGATATTATATACAATCAATACAAAAATTTCTTCATTTATTTAAATCATTAATTATAGTTATCTTAAATTTCTTAAATTTTGTTAGGTCCATCTATATAGATGAACACTTGACGAGTTTGATCTCAACATGTAACTATTAATTATTTCCTATATGAAAGAATATAAAGTTTCATGCATATACATGACGATACTCTCTTCATTCACACATACATCTAAATTATATCCCTAGTTTTCTTTATATTCTCTTTATTTTATGGATAAATTTCACGATTTACCATTTAAAGTGGGGTTACCTATTTTTTCATGTGATTAGTTTGTCTCATGGAATGTGATGGAATGAAAAATTTATTATTTAAGAAATGTTATCATCTAGCATGAGTTTTCCCATGAAAAATGTAACTCCATACTATATCTTCTTATGGTAGGTAAAACATTGTAGGAAGATAAACTATGAAGGATCTCTTATGGTCAACCATAAAATTTTTATAAAATCACTTCATTCACATAGGGTAGGACTATATACATTATGGGAGGGATAAAAAACTCATATAGTTGGTAAAACAATATTGTTTATGGTAATATGGTAGAGTATTTATGTGCTAGGTTCATGTTTGTTTGTGTAGTATATTCATCATTAACCCTACTATCGATTAAGTTCAAGGTAGAAGAAAAAATTTCATATTGTTGGTATAATGATATTAAAACATATTAACTTATCTTGTGGTATGTGGGTTCCTTCTTGTGGTGCGTTGGAAAGATTGCAGAACATCAAGATACTTAGAAGGATCATGAAGTATGTCAGTTTTAACTCTTGATGTTGATAGGTTTATAGGCTTTTGTAAATTTTAGATTCCTTTTATGGTTGATTAATCATCCATGTAGACCTTCACATTCGATAGGCTGAGGATGATGATTTGTAATCCCAGATGAAGTATGATCATCCATGATTGAATGAACATTTTTCAATCTGTTTCATTTAAGGTAGAGAAACTATACATGCACCACAAAGATCACCCATATAAGTTTATATTATTCAATAAATTGATAATAATACTCAATGAGATGCAAATTTTACAACAATTACACTTGGTTTAGATTTAGAAACACTCACACACACCATTACATAGTATGTGTTGTTCCACATACAATATGCCTTTATTTGTACTCCATGAATACCCTACATTCACCCATACCTTCCCATGTATATAATAATCCTCCTTGTTACACCATATCACCAAGACTAGATATGTGTGGTTGAATTGGAACCAAATTATAGTGATTTTTTTCCACATAAATCCATCATTGGTTTATTTTTTGAACAATCCATATAATTAGAATTAGCGAATTTTATAAAATTTCAAATATGGTAGGAATACTTTTTAAATATTTTTTCTCATTTAATATTACTTTTATTTTAATATTTCTCTAACCACATATTTACATCACCTCAACACTATGGTTTTTTCTTTTATTGGAAACAAATACAATATATCAATTAGTCATAACAATCCACACCTTTTATTATTCTTATTTGTACTATTAATCACAAGAACCATTCATATAAATACATGTTATTCTTTTTTTCTCTCTCTCTCCCATATTGAAAATCAACTAAAACAATATTCAAATTCTTTTATTAACTAAACATATTTTTTCACCATTATCAAACCAACTTACTATACTATCTTTTTAAATTTCAATAATGACTTTTATTTTCTTTTAATATGAGAATGTCACCCCATGGTTCACCTAGAAAGGATCCAATAGTTGGTATAATCAAATCCTTCGTCGGATATATTTATATGGAAAAATAGATATATAAATCCAAGGTTGTCAATGTCATCCTCATACTACCTTACATGTGATACTATGCTCATAAAATCAATAAAGTTCATGATTAAAAAATATTACTACAATAAAAATCATACTTATAATTAAATAAAAACATTATAAAGTTCAATTATAATACATATAACTTCACCTTTGACTCATTTTTTAATCAACCAAACATTCAGTGAAATGGAATATTTTTCTAAAACAAATTCCCCCTTAAGGAATGTAATCCTTTAATTCCATTTTATGGAGATTAGTAGAATCCATGATGTAAAATATCTTTATATTTTTCATATATAATGGAATCAAAAAACTTCACCAATTCTCTATATTTAAATAAAAATAACTAATAATAATAGGTAGTAAAGTGGTACTTCTTTGATTCAACAAATTAAATTCTTGGGTAATGTGTTTTCTCTCACATTATGACACTATTTCTTCCATACCTCACACTTTCACATATTGTTAATAGTCTATTTTTTTTGTTTTATCTTTGTCTTTATATATTTACTTTTGTGAATTAGTATTATTAACCTCAAAAAATCATTCTTTAAAGGTAAAAAGCATCCATACCTCTTCATTATGAAATATACCTTATCTTTCCTAATATATTCAGCTTGATAAATCATGGAATTATTCTTAATATTATCATTGTCTTTGTGTTGACTGGATATGTTTATCCATGCTATTATTTGATGTTCAACCACAGGTTCTTCAATTTTTTTCTTGTTTAATTTTATATATAGTGACACATTAAAAAAAATCATGACATGACTAGATTGATCAATAATTACATATAAGTTATCTTTAGGTTTTAACATAACTCTTCTCCAGAATAAATGATTCCCTAATAATTTATGATTTTTAATAAAAGTAATACTTGTATTACTTTTCTAGAAATATACACTTTCTCATATTATTATTTATAATAATTTCATCTTTTCTCCACCTTTATTGTTTTCTATTATGATTTCCATGAAATAAATTATTATTCCAACATTCGAAGGATTTATTTCCTAAAAATCATGTAACAACCCTAAATTTAGTAACCTACAGTTACAGTTTACTTTATTACACTGTTACAATATATAATGGATCATAAAACAAAGGATTTATTTTTTTATTAGTCTTTAAATACTATAAAAATACATTATTTCCATATTATATCAGATAAAATAACCACAATATTAATCCATTTCTTGAATTATTGAAGATTATTCAAATATACCTTCTTCATATCCTAGAAAAAGGGAAAATAATAAATGGTTTGATCAGTTAATTTGTAATGTAAAGAATACATGGAAAGTTATCTTGAGTAGATAATATACCAATAATATGGAAGAGTGGATAAACAATACATATTCCATTTAATAAATAACATGAGATTTAAAATTTACACATGGAAAATATAAACCTAAAAATATCATGGATAACAATAACTAAAATCTTAATAAAGGAAATGAATAATTGAATCCATCATGATCTTACCATATTGGTCTTGTTCAGGTACATCATAAACCTTACCATCAATGCCATTTGAAAATACATTTTAATGAATGGGGAGGGATACACCAAATATACAATTAATTTGACTAATTGATTCCCTTTTGAAAAAATTTGATTCATCAAGGAGAAATCTATAACCCTGACCCACCCATGACTTACATATTTCCAATTCATTCCCTATTTATCGAATTAAAAATACAATTCATAATCAATACTACTTATCAATAAATAACTATTTTTTGGTAATCAATATTACAAAATAAAAAAATTTCCACAATCAATGAAATAAATTTCATAATAAAATTCCATCAATTATCAACGTATATTTGAATGGTGTATAGTTGAGACAATATCAGAGTATTATAAATGATAATGAATACACCCAAGATACTAAAAATATACTCATAAAGGATACAAATAACATCTATTGAATAAAGAAGATTGATAGTGAAAATGAAAATAATAAATTGAATTATCACAAAATAAAAGATATTCCACACAACATTAAAGGATGATATAATAACACATGTTCATTATAAATAATGTTTTGAATTTAAGGAAATTAATTTGGAAAATTAATGAGGAAAATTTAATTGAATCATTAAAAATACAATTTTTTAATTATTTTATATTTTTTTATAAAAATAATGTTAATAACCATTTTTAAATTTATTTAAATATTTAGAAAATAATATCTTTTCATATTAATATAAAAAATTCACAGAATAATGGAAAATAAATTTTCATTAAAATACTATAGAAACACGTAGATTATGTTCAATAGTGAGTAAAGGTCATTAAATTCTAAAAATTTATCCATGTTGTATATGTTAAAAATAACATTCCTTTTACACTTTTATAAAAATAAAAAAACAACTTAATCAGAAAACTCTTAAAAGTGTCCCTTTAACATCTTTCATGAAATTCAATGGTATTAGAAAAATAAAATTACAAGTCATTTAAAATAAGATAAAAATAATAAAAATTCAAAATATGTATATGGAAGAGAAACATTGCCAATTGAAAAATAGAAATATGTTCGGTTTTATTTAAAAAATTTTCTTTTAGAATTTATGTGGAAAAATATTGAACAGTTAGTAGAAAAAATGGAATCCCTAGAATGAACAAAATAATATGAAAATATAAGAAGATTAAGAATATAAATAGAACAAAATCATTCCAATGTAAATTTAATTATGAACAATCCTGAATAAGAGTGATATTTTAAAATAAACATTTATGACTTTAATAACTTTTTAATAAAATAACATTTCTATATAAAATTTAAAATAAACCATTGAATACCATTAATTTAGAGTTATTAATGATATAATATCAAAACAAATTATTGTACACCATATAAAAAAATGGTGAATAATATAAAATATTACACATTAGAGTGGAATTGAATTGAAAACCCCTTAACTTGGATTCCAAATTTCTCAGATGTGTTAAATCCTTCTGAATAATCAAATTAAATTTATTCAATATATTAATAAGAAATTTTTTCATAAATATTCTATTTTCTATTATCCTTTTATAGTTTTATGATATTAATTAATTGAATAGTTCTTTATTATGTTTATAACTTAATGATGTTCAGCCAATTTCAAAAAAATCACATTTACATGTTGAATATAGTTAAAGGTGTTATGAGATAAATGATTTGTTTATAGAATTTAAATAATTTCATGAACCTCATTTTTATTCATTTAATATATTTTTATAATAATCCATTTAAGTTGGTAATAGAATAATGAATCACATCACATCGTGGAGGTGGTATTCTACACATATGCATGAGTGATATTATCATTTTCTAATCGAATGTAGGATTAGAATAATGGTGATATATTATATTTCAATAATTCTAATGATTTCATTAATATAATATATATTCATTAATTTTTTCTTTATAATAATATTAGTAATTCAACTATGAAAAATGAGTTAAACTGCTACATGGATATAGTATTATGTCTGTAAAAAAGATGAATGTTTTCATTCTCCCTAGGTTGGGAAGAAAATAGAAAATGGAAGTAATGTAAACATAATAACATATTTATATGGTAAATATAACTATTTAATTATTTAAACAAGTATATTGATAGTCTTGAGTATAGTTAATATGAAAGGATATTTGAAAATCATCTAAATAATATATACATCATTCTTTGGTAATCACCCTGGGCATACACATTAAGCCTTACTGAAGTGGTATTTTTGGTGGTAATCGAAAATCTTATTCATGAAAAATATGTTTTTAAGGTAGTGGGTCTGTTATTGGTCGAGTTTAGTGTCTCAATAAGTGTAGATAATAGAGGAGGGGAGATTCCCTTTTATATGTGTTATGGTTGGAAAACATGTAAATAGTTGATACATTATTATATAATATATTTCATACTCATGTCAAGTGGATCATAATTTTCATTTTTAAAAATATTAGATAGTTATGGTCAGAATTATACAATAAATAATAATAATTAAATATATATTTTTTGTTATATTCATTCATTTTATTTTAACCCATTTCACTCTTTTTAATCTTATACTAGTTGAAAAATATTTAATATGGTCACTATTTGTTTTGATAAAAAACTAATTTGATCTTATTAAATAATATAAATTATTATTATTCTAAATATTTAATCCATTATAAAATCTATGAACACTCTATAATTGATAGGCTTGTTCTTCCCATTGGAGGAATGTCTTGGAAAGTTGATTATTTTGTTCGGAAGGGAAATTCTATATGGGGATTTTCTGATTGGAGATGCATTCCTCTTGGTTGAGTATTTTTTTCAAATTATTTTTTCATCAGAGGCTCTAAAGAGAAGAGTGTGGGGTTTTGGCTCAATAAACATGAAGCCAGGTATGCTATGTTTTCAAGAGTGGTATTTTCATTTTAATCCCTTTTCCATTAAAATACTAGAGCTCATGTTTGGATCAAAATAATTATCCTTAATTGGATTTTATGTAATCCTAAAATTTTATTTGATATTGCATCTACTGTGGTAATTCCTATTAAAATGTATAGAAACACTATGGTTTCAAAATTTGGACATTATTTCAGGATACTGGTGGAGGTTAAATTGAGTTCTTTCTTGATTCATAATGTAGTTTTGTCATCACTTGATGATGAAATTCCTTTGAAAGTGGAATATGAACGACTTGTTGACTTTTGTTCGGAGTGTCAGATTATTGGTCATGCTAAGGATAAATGTCACAAGAATGTGGTTTGATCTTTTTTTGTTCAAAAGGGAATTGTGAATCCTCTTGTAGGAAGAATGAAAGGATGTAACAAAACAATTTGGACCCACTTCGTGATATACACCCCACTTTTTAAAAAAGAGATATGTAGGCTAGAGCTGATTCATCACATTCGACCAAGGGATTTCCACCAAAGATTTATGGGTCAAGGGATGGAGTGAGGACTCAAAAAGATGACAATGGCCTTATAACAGGTGTTACATTGGAAGAGGGGCATCAAAATATTAGTTCTAAAGGTAATATTTTACGGATTCGAGTGGAAATTAATAAATTAAAGGATACACATGGCATCCATGGAAAGTGGGAGGATATCAAGGATGGTTCCCCAAAAAAACCATCCTATAGTTATGTATTTTCCAAAGGGGAAACTTTTATTGTGTATGATTATGGTTTTCAACCTATTCCTCTCAAAAAAGTGAGATTTAGGAAAGACTATTCCTATCTAAAACCAACTATGGTTACACGGCCTCATGGTCCCTTAGAATCTGATTCTGATTGGTATGGTGATTATGATGATTCTTATGATTTTGATTATGATATTTGATCTAATTTTGTATCTCTTGGAATTAGGTTATGATACTTGTATGATCCCTTCCTTCTCCTTTCTGTACTTTCTATGTTTTTCAATAAAAGGGCTCTTCCTGAACCTTCTTAGTTTTATAAAAATTTATGTTTTAAGAATAAAAATTCTTTTATAGAAATCTGAAGAATAATGATGATTAATTGGGAATTAGTTGGATTATTTTAAATTAAATTAAATTAATTTGATTCTTCAACAAAACAAAAACCCCAAATTATCATTGTGAATACATTATTAAATGGCATAAACTGAAAAATATTATTTGAATAATAAAATAAAATAGATTTTTAAAATATCAAACATATATTTCTATGATGGAAATTATATTTTTAAATGTTTTATATTGAATTTTAAATATTAATTTGGTATATAAAGTATTTTAATAAATATTTATGTTATTCCAAGATCATGGTAACATTATAAAAAGAATAGTTCTTATAAAATTTTTATTTTTACCCATTAACCCAAAAATAATCTACTATAGTAAAATTCCAAAAAAACCACCCTTAGATAATTTTTTTATGCTCATATAAACAAATAATTTATTTTTTCCTTGTAAAATTGATTTATGTAGCATAAAATAATTAATGTATCTATAGAAAAAATGTGAAGAAACACATTTCTTAGAAAAAAGTGTATTTTTCGATTCATAGAATGAATTTATTGCAATTACTTTCCAATAAAAAAATTATTATATGATTATTAGTTTATCATAATTAATATGTAAAAAAATTATTTCATTAAAATAATTATTCAAGTGATTAATTTATTTTATTTAGTTAAGAATTCAATTCACACTTAAAAAATGTATTCTGGATAAATATGCATGTTTACCAATAAATTAAATTATCTTAATTTATAAAAAATTTGATAATTATTATACTAATTATTATTATGTTTACATGTATTAAAAATAATATTTTTTTAATAAATTTAACACTCTAACATATTGGAATTTAATTTTTAAATGAAGATAAAATATATACAGAAAATAAATTTTATCGAAAAATTACCTTTATAAGTTTATTTCAAATAAATTACCAATGGGAGAAATTTTATTTTTATGAAAATTATCTATTAATAATGTATTTAAGTTTACCATGAATATTAAATTATGTTTTCTTCTATTTATTTGGATGTAGTGTATATTATATACTATTAAACATATTATTTATTTAAAAGAAACCTTCACCAATATCTTGGGGTATTATATTATAACCCCTAAATAAGTGTCCTCAAAATATTTTTTTTCTTAAAATAATAAATTCATATTTAAATAGGTATAATCATAGGCATAGATTTCATCTCCATAAGTACTTCATAAGTTAATACTCGAAATTAAATATTGAAATCATGTTTGTACCATAATAAGACATATAATTGTAAAGGTGTTTCCATTAGAATAACATGATAATTGATAATTATTTCCCTATATAAGACTTTATATGTTTACCTTATTCTTTTTTGAGTTTATGGAATTATTTTATCATTGGGGTAAATATTATAAAAAATATACTTACTTGGTGTAATGTCAACATTGAAGTGTATTTCAATCTTATTTCAATATATTCATGTTTTTATAAACAAATTGTTGAATAATCATAATGAATTTTAATGGATAATTCACATAAATATTAATAGATCATAAGATCAATAAAAAAAATTTTCATTACACCTATATTTATCCACTTACTAATAAAATATGACTTTCAGTAAAAGTAACATATAAATAAATGTTATCTTTTAAATACCTTATTGTAAATTATACCAATAATAAAAAAAACATTATACCTATTATTGAAATACATTAATAACCAAAAATAAGAAACCCCCCAAAAATATGGATTTTTACCAAGTCAGTCATATTAAAAACGACCTCAATTGAAACTGGGAATAATGTTGATCATCTTAATAGAGACGACCCAATACCTTTTCATTATTACTAGATCCCCATTTGGATTCTTAATTTAATTATTCTTCCTCAATGTTTCAAGTTGTGATTCAATATACATGAAAAAATATAAAAGACTTAATATCTATTAAATAAAATAAAGAATTATTCTATAGTTAAATTACCAACTATCACTACTTATAGAACTTCCACTTCAACTATAGTAATTTTATAATCCTGGCCTTTCTATTTTGATCACATCTATGCTAAATTCCCTTCATGATTGGGGAATTAATTCGAATAGTTCCCATATTTTTATAGATTAATCACTAAATATCATTGATTTCAATTGTTATTTTCATTCATGAGCTAGATAGACCTCATATCAATACATATAAAAAACCATTCCCTATAATCATTTATAATGATATTTCTTTACAAGATTGTCATATTTTTGAGTTTTCATAATTCACTTATCTCATTTTCTTCATTTATTTTTTTATTTGGTACTTAGACATCCTTTTCATCACTTTATTTCCTTTGAAAAGATATAAATTCGAGAATTATTTCTCTATTCTAATGAATCTTGATACCATATCATTAAATGATACATATTTTTGAGAAACTAGTGCACTTCTGAGGATCATATCAAGTTTATCAAAAAATGGTTAACCTTAATTTTTTATATTACTTATGAATTATATATAATTTATAATTAATTTCATAAATTTTTCTCATAATATATAACACTTTGTTATTCATTTATTCCAGAATTATGTTTTTTTAATTCCATATCATATTATCTCACATGAGGAAAATATTTTGTCAATGAAAACCACATAAAAAGTTTTATATTACATTTTCATAATCTTTTAAAGATAATTATTATTCAGAATCAAATATCATGATTAGTTTTCTCCTCCTTTTAAACGATATACTACCAGAATAAATTTTTCCTCTTTATTACATAACAAAGTTAAAAATTATTTTTAAGGATAACTGCTCCATTTTGAAACTACCAATGCATCAGTATTTCTATATATGAATAGAGGATTACAGAATAAAAATCTATCTTATATCATTTCATTGTGAAAAGAATAAACTTTTTTCTTTATAAAAGTAAGTTTATCGATCATTACTCAAGATAACATCCATAATAGAGTCCTAATATATTCATCAACAACACCTTCCATATTGAATTGCTCTAGTGTAAAATATCTACATTGTCTATGGGTTTTATATTATTCCACTTTATTCCTCTAGTATCTATCTATAAATAATGGAACGCAAATAATTAACTTCTGAAATTGTGAATATTAAGAAATTATAACATAAAAATACCTAAATTTATTGAATATTTTAAGGTATTTTTTTAATGTTATTTCTAATTATGTTCTTCTAAAATCTTATTCCCAATGTCCTTACTAAATATCAATTGATACCAACTGTAAAAAATGATAATATATTAAATTGTAGCTTATTTTAGCATTATTATATTTTCATAAGATACAAAGGATCAAAACATGATGGGTTGATCAGGTTAGTATATACATGATTTTCTTAATACATTTTATAAAAAATACAAATTATGAAAAACATTATGCATCCTTGATGTTAATTCTAATTTATCTTCTTCATAAATTGGGAAAAGGAAAACTTAATAAAATTTGAGCTCATATTCTCTATAAGGGAATGTATAAAATGGAATAAATCATGAGTATAAAAGGCATAAAAAATACCATGTAATGGATAATAATATATATATTCCATTTAATAAATAACATGATATTCAAAAAATTTACATGGATAATATAAAAATAAAAAACACATTGATAATAATACATATGTTTTAAATAAAATAATTGAATAATGTTATACATCACAATCGTACCATTAAGGACTCATTCTAGGACTTTATGAACCATACCATAGCATCCTTATGCCATGAAATTTTAACAAATGGGTATGTATATTGTACATACCCTCCTAATTTGGATAATTTCTTACATAATGTGACTAGCTGATACATTAATGGTCTATCTATAAACAGGACCCACCCATCACTTATATGGTTCCAATTCATTCCTCATACATTGATTCAAAAATTTAACACATACTCAAATTTTATTTTCAATAAATAAAAATATGTATTAAATCAATATTATATAATTAAAATATATTCCCAGTGAATGAAATAACATTATTAATAAGATTTCATCAAATAACACCATATATTGAAGTGGAATGAAGTTAATAAAATATTTCTGTAGTATAGATGACACTTAATACACTAATGATAATAAAAATAAGGACATAAAATACAAAAATAATTTATGTTTTATAGTTGAGAGTGATATAGAATATGATCAAAATAATGTGAATGATTATGTAATAAGAGACAATCTATAAAATTGTAAGCGAATATAGAAGACCATCTATTCATTGAATATTAAGTTTTTAAATATATAAATGTTTTTCGATTATGTGGGATAAAAATATATGAGAACCTTTTATGAGAACATTCCTTAAATATTTTGTAACTTTTTTTAAAAAAAAGTTATAAATCTTTTAAAAAATTATTCTCTACCATTTATAAAATAATTAATTTTAAATTTCATAGAAAAAATAAAAATTCAAAAACAAAATTAAAAACAAAATCTATGAAAAAATATATAAAATTATAGAGGAATATATGTAGTGATAAAGGTTCATGGATGTGGTAAACTCTATTCACATCATGTATTTTAGAAAGGACGTTCCTTGCACACTTTTTTAAAAAGAAAAAAAAATTAAGAACATTAAATTATCCTATATCAACCACTATAAATAAATTAAAATATAATTGAAAAAACCATTATATATTTTTTAAAGTTAGATAAAAACATTTATAAAAGTATTTGTTGAATATAATTATGAAAGAGAAATATTATTGGTCAAAACATTGAAATAACGTCAGTTTTGTTTTAGAAAAATTGGTCTCTAAGTAAATAAGTGAAGGACTATTATAATAGAAAATAAAATCACCAGAAATAGGTAGATAAGAATAAAATATATGGGGTTTAAGAAAAGAAAGTGTGTATATTCTTCCAATGTAAATTTAGTCACGAATAATATCAAATAAGAGTGTGATTATAAAATAAACCATTATGGATATAATAACATTTTAATCAAAACCCCCTTAAAAGAAAAAACATGAATTGAAAAAGTATATATAATGAATAAATAGTAATTTATGATATAATATTAAAAAAATTATGTATATAAACCATATAAAACACATTAAATGCATAATATTAGATATATCACTTTCAAGTGGAATTGAAATAATGAACTCTTACTTTGGATTTATTCATGGTAGGACACGTTATATCCAATAGAATAATCAATTTAAATTTATTAAATATATATTCTGATCTTTTATCCATATATATTCAATTTTTTCCTTTTATATTAATTTATGTTACATTAATTGAATTGTTTTTTCTATATCAACCACATATGGTTGTTCACTAAATTTCTATAAAATTAATTCTATATATTGACTGTGGTTAAAGGTGTTATGAAATTATTACATAATATAGAGAATTTTAATAATTTCATGAATATATTTTTTTCCATTTTATATATTTCTAGAATTATCTATTCATGTTGGTAATAAAATAATGAATTGCATTTTTTTAAAGAGATGGCAGTTCATGCGTACACATGTGTGATGTTTTCATTTTCAAACAGATAGTTGGGTAAGAAAATAAGTGATATATTATCTTTAAATAATATTAATTATTTCATAAATATAATATATATTCATTTACATCATTTTTATAACCATCCATGTGAGGCGGTGATAAAAAATAAAATACACCACTATACGGTGATAATAGTTTGTAAGTTCTAATGATCCATGTTTTAACATTCCATATGATGGAAAAGGGACTTTAAATGGATGTATCGTTAAAATAAAGACTTATAAATATGTTAAATATGAATATTTAATTATTTAATATTTTTACTGAATATTTTATGTAGATTTAACAAAAAATGAACTTATAAAAGTATAGTGACAACATATACCACATTATTTGGTATTTTCCTTTGGCATAAGCCTTAATCCTTTTTAAATTAGTATTTTGGTGAGACCAGGATATATAGGTATATAATAAGAAATTTGGGAAGGTATTTTTGCATGTATTAGTTGAGTCAAGTATATGAATAAATGTCGATAAGAGAGGAGAGGATTTCCATTTTATAATTGTTGTGAGTGGAAAACTTGTAGCTACTTGAAATTTTATTAAATAATATATTCCTCACTCAAGTAAAGTGTCGCCAAATATTAATCGATTCAATGTTTTGAGGAATAAGGTAGACATAAAAATAATAAATAATATTTTATAAATCTTTTTTGTTGTCTTTAAGCCTTATCATATTATTTTATCCTTTTAAAGTCATTTTTCACTAATCCAGTGTGATAAATATTTACCATGGTTAAAAATAATTATTATAAAATGTTAATTAGAATATATTAAATAATATTAATTATGATTAAATAAACTATGAAATAACTTTTAAATTATTCTATTTCTATAATTGGTATTATATACTTTTAATACAACATCAAAAATCACAACGAAAACCTTTTTAAATAAAATACTTTTTTTGAGAAATAAAATGATTTTAATAAAAAAAGCTATAATGTTAATTAAAAAGTAATTAATTGAATAGATTTTAAATAAATGGATAATTTTTTTACTTTTAAAAAAATTAAATCAAAATGAAAATTGTGAATACTTCATCAAAAGAGAATAACCAAAAATATTTATTATTTCAATAAAAAGATTACTATGATTTAAAATATAGAAAAATATATTTATAAGTTAAAAAATAAATATTTAAATGAATTTTATTAATTATTAAATACATATTTGTTTAGGGAATAATATTCCATAAACATTCAAGTTATTCTTATATCCTGGTAATTTCATAAAATTGATAGTATTTGTAAAATATGTATTGGTCATTATTCACTAAAATTGAACAATTTTAAAAATCCAAAAAAAATACACCTAATTTTTTTTAATATTTTGATACAAAAAATATTTTCATTTTATCAAATATGAATTCTAAAATTGGTATAAAATAATTCAAATATCTACAAAAAAACTAAATTTTTTTTTTGAAAAAAATGATATTTGAAGAATAAAATGTGTTCATTTCAATTCAATTTTAAAGAAAAAATTTTATATGATTATTTTTTTATTTTATGTAATAGATTATAAATATATTTCATAAAAAAAATTAATAAAATGTTATTAATATGTTTATAAAAATAAAAATACATTTCACACTTTTAAATAGTCTTTTTATAAATATTTCTTTTTATCGTCAAAAGATTTTATCTTTATCTATTAAAATTAACAATCAAATCATTGATGATAATTCATTAGTTTACATTTATAAAAAATATTATTTAAATAAAATTAATACCATAAATAAGAGGATTTTATCTTTTAAATGAAAAAATGTACATCAATACCACTTTTATAGAAAATTCACCCTCTTAAACATATTGTAAATTAATTACCAATGAGTGATTATTTATTTGTTCATAAATTGTATATTCGTAATGTATTTATATTTAATTTTAATTTTAAATACATAATTATTCACTTAATATTTGTGTTGTTTAAATCACACGCTGTCAAATATATTATTTATTCAAAATAAGTTACATACTAAAATCTTAGGTTGTTATACTTCAAGCAGCCCAACAATACCCTACTAAGAACATTTTATTATTTTTTAATTAAATATAACATTATGGAAACATTTCAAGGGATATGAATTCATAAAATTCATATAACATAACCTAAATAATTTAGTGGGTGTATTATTAACTTTTACTACCCATATTCATCTAGATTTTTATTTTGAACCTAAAATACAACTTAATACATCATTAGTATATAAGATATGTTTTGAGTTATGGAATACCTTTTTATATGAGCATGGTATGAATGTATCTATAGATGATCTCATTCTCTTTGACCCACCATTTTGAGTAATCTTAGAATGAAATAATCACTTATGAAACTTCTATAGAAACATTACATTTCTTAATATATTGGAATGTTACAACTATTGCATCTTCGAAATCATTTATTTGGATATCTAGCTCTAGACACATCAAGTTGAGATTATTATTCTCATCCTCCACTAGTGTCAACATTTCATCTAGATTCTACTTAATCTTTTAAACTTCATAGTCATGAATTTTAACTATATCATGAAATTGATTATCAAGATCTTCGACTCTATTTACCTTGATCTCCAGTTAGGAAGTCATCGAATAGATTTTGACTTGATGTAACTTATTAAATTTATATAATGCTACACTAAATTTAGTGTTGAATATTTTCATTCCAAAAAACTATTCTCTATATGTATTTTTAACCTTGTGAACATTTATCATTGCATGGTGATGATAATATCTCCTTATGTGAGTGATGCACAGTTATATTTTCTAACCTTGTGCATTCTCTAATTCATTAATTTATTCTTCCAGTTGTTCATTATCAACTATAATACCCTAGAAATTAATAATAATAAAATTTACTAACAACTTCTAAAAAATGTTTAGATGATCTTTAATATTAAAATGAATATCACTAATTTTTAAATCATCGTCCAAGATCTAAAAATCTATATTATAATCAATATAATCAACCTAATTATTTAAAATTATGCCACTATGACTACCTTCCACTAGTATTTCCTCTCTATTTTCCTTTAGATCCTTTTTTATCTTTCTTACTTCTATATTAATCCTATTGTTCTATATTTTGACAAAAATCAATACCTTTGTACCATTATGCATGCTGTCATTTTTCTCCATTTAAGAAAGATCTGATACTACATAAAATTTTTACTTCATTAAAAATTTTAAGAGTAAAAAAAATTCATCCTTAGTGGTATCATTCTCTCTGATACCACATTTAGATATTCTGGATAGTTTACCACTAGGAGGAATCAATAGTTTCTTTTAAGAGTTATCTTTTTTTATTCAACATCTCAAAATTGTTGTGGTTATTAATTAACTATATTTTTTCTCAAAAAATTTCATCTTGAAAACTATTAATGATAAATATATAAAAACAAACAATTTATATGTTTTGAAATTAATACCTACTCCATTTCATGTTTCTTAGGTACCCCAATTTGGATTCTCCACTATAATATTTTCATCAATTACAATGTCTTGAGAAGAAACTAGTTATACACACCAGTAGTTGATACTATAGTTAATATTGATTCCACAACTCGGCTACCAACTCTCTTATATCAGTAAGTTGTACACCATATTTTTTCTCTCACTTTATTACTGGTTATGTAATACAACCATGATCATCTTTAGTAAACTTATTATATAACCTAGTTACAATACTGTTCGTCTTCTTGATGTCGATCCAGTAGAAATTAGATCTTATTATTCAGATGATTCTTCTTATAAGATTATAGTATCATACATGTTTGTTTATACATAAACTTTCTCTAATAAATACATAGGACATGACTATTGATTTTGAAAATCCTTCACTCGAGATCTAGAATTATTTAGTTTCTAAAAGTATTCAAATACTCGGGATTGTCTCATTTATGGAATCCAAGCTTCATATGAAATTATCCCATGTATGGTTGATATATCAATCTCTTAAAAAATATTATAATTGGTATAAGATCTAACAAGTTTCAAACATAATTCTTTCATTTCTTTGTAGGATATATAATCCATCTATTTAAATAGTAGTTATCAACATAAAAAATTATAATAAATCTATTATAATTATTTGAATTTATATTCTATATTATTTTGAGTAAGCCTCCCATTATCACTTCTTTATAAGTACATATAACTAAAATTATTTATTTTTATTTTAATGTGGTGAATGGAACCTATATTGTAACTACTCATTTAATAAAATTTAAATTTTATTTAAAGGCTTGGGTTTTCTCGCATCTGTTTTTCCGGTGGTCTATAAATTGTAGTGACTTAATTTAAACACCCAAAGGACTAAGGATTTCATTACTTTCAGTATGTCACCCCAATGATGAAAAATTAATATTTTATTATACATGGCATATCTCATATTATTCATACACGATAGATATAAGGATTATTTCTGTAAATCGAATCGAATGCATCTTACGCTTCAGAAATCATGCATGTAATTTTTTCATGAATTTCTCACACATCATTTTATAAAGATACTTAGAAGAACACATGACTGGTTCAAGTTGTTTATGTACTAATTCTATAAGGATAACATTCTTGCATGTGAAGATTCATCCATATACATGTTTCAGCTCTGTCTCATGTAATGAAAATTATCACCTATCACCTATATTTTCTCATGATTATACTATTTTTTTAGAGAACATTTATGGATAATATTTAAATTAATTATCACAAAAATCTTCGCATGATAGGTTAATCTCATTATAGGTTATGGAACAATTTTTGTATTTTCTATATCATAGGTTCATGTATTGTAATGTTGATCGTGGAAGCTCTAACATCATTTGATATCCTCTTACAGTAGGAATTCCATAGTAGTTAGATCTCCCATGAAAGATTAGTTGAATTTGATAGTGAAATAACTGTAATATAGCTTTATTCAGTCATTATAGGTCTAACTACCTTTATATAGGTCAAACAAAACTCATATATTCAGTAAATGTTATAACTTATGATTCATCAAAAGATTATTCATGTCGTATATTTTTTTCCATGAAGTAGCTTTATCCTTATCCATATGGTTGATCAGAGTAAAAATAGATTTATTTTTTGTTGATATAGTAGGTCCTCTAGTATTTTGGAAGATAAAATCATCTTACATTTGGGGTGAATCGTATTATCAAAGGTTGGATATTTTTTGGTAGATCAGGCGACTAAGAAGCCACTTACAACCATTTTTAACTAATACCTTTTGATAGGATTGGTAGCATATGATTGCTTAAAATTATTCTTATGTTCAACTCATTGATCGTGCAAGCGTTCACATATAGAAGGTTTAAGATAATGACGTGGAAGCATAAATGACATCGGATCATCAATTATTGGATGGAAAATGTTCAATATGTATCATTTAAGGCATATTAATAGTACTTGTGTCTCTTTAATAAAATATTAAATATTTACTAATATAGGAACCACATAATAATACTTGATGAGTTATAAATCACTCGACCAGGACACTGAGGTTGTATCTGGTAATTCTTACACACACCTGCTTATGGTGTTAACCACCCTGCCTTAACCATGTCTCTCATGTGTGCTATGTGCACACCCTACATGAACCCATGCACATGATATGATTATTCATTTACCCAATATGTCTTGATTTCTATATACTTGTTGTTGAAATAGATCCTACTTGAAATGAGCTAGTTCCCTTAACTAGCCATGGTTGACCTATTTTTTTACCTAACTCCATAAAAAGAGTTAACCAATTTTTGGAAATACCTTATATTTTTATAAGTGTTTTTAAATATAAATTTCCATTTAATATGATATCCTCATTCAATATTTATCCAATAGTATATTTAAATCACCTCATCACCAAGGTATTATTTGTTATTGAAAATAAATATAATATATCCATTTGGAATAACACTTAAAATTTGAGATATGGATAAGCACATTTAATGAAATAACAAAACATAATATATTTATAACAATGTAAATTAAAACATGCTTTACCACATCATAACTTATTAGTGTATCTAGATCATCTTTGGGAAGATAGTATTGTTTTATGGACTTTTTCTAATGATAAATACTCAAATTATTTAAAAATGATTTTATCCTCACCTTCCAATACTATAATAATTCCCATTAAAATATAGTTGTTTCTGAGGAACCCATCCATCATGGGAATTCACTCCAAAAATATCAACAAATGTTTCTCCCTTATATTATTAATTTAAGATGAAGATTAGAATTATGAAAAAATAAATAGCATATAAACCCAAAAGTAACTAGCTCTGGTACCAACTATTGGACCAATGTGAGATGATGAATAAGTATATTGGGGGGTTATGAATAGAAACTATTTAAAATTTAAATAAATTAAACCAATGGGTTTCAGTATCATAGTTTCAACACATTGAGATTCAAATTTAACTTTTCAATCCATGTGAAAAATAAAAACAATTTAACATAATAATATTCAATGGAAATATGAAAAATATTGAAAAATTAAATTTTATAGAAGTTAATATACCCATGATATGATATATATACTCTTACCTACCCTCTATCTGTATGAGATGAATGTTATTCTCTACAATACATCAATTTTTGAAATGAGTGAAAAAAAATTTACTAACACCTACCTCTTTCTCACTTATAAGCATAACCTAGAATATCACATCCCTTTATAATAACTAATGAATAAATAAGAATACCTAAATTTTATTTTATTTTCACAAATAAGAATATTTTTTTCTTTTTTATGAGGTAAACAAAAAATTTAAACCTTAATTCAAAAGAAAAAATAATAAAGTAAAAAAAACTCAAATAGAAATAAAATTACCCAATGTTGAAAATGAGTAACAAACTAAGAGAATAGTGTAAAAGATGATTAAGATCAATGTAACTTTGATCACATCAATAGAAAATGATCAAATGTTCAATTTCTCTTATGATCACAATAGGAGTTGATGTACTAGTTTCAATGTTGCAGCAAAACCATATCACAAAAGATATATTTATCTTAACATCTCTTCCTTGAATAATCTATTTGTAAATTATGTATCTCTCATATAATGACAAGATTAATTGTAAAAATAGTCCCCACAAGTACCCGATTTTTTTATAGACATTTGTTTTCCTCCATGGGTCCCACAGGCATGCTTGAACAGATCATTATAATAAAAACTATCCCTAGAGTACAAAAAAATTTTTTGTACTGTGATTTATCCTCACTCACAAAAACCCTAAGAAACATCCCCAAATGTCACCCATCATGATCCCTACTCCAAGGAAAACCACTTTAACTATGGAGCTATAATTATCTAGGATCCCCAAAAGAAAGGTGCCCTTGTTGAAATAGGTACTAACATTTCTCCCTTTTAACCCTTAAACATACAAGGATATTACATTATCTTCCCCTTTGGATAAAAAATCCTTCTTTGTGGAAACTAAATCTCATCCAAGGTAGTGCCACCACACATCCGGCTGGGTATATACCCTGATACCAGTATATAAACTATTCCCTGCAAGCACTCATGTTTCCATGTAAACACATGTTGTCCCCCTGGGGGCCACCCATGTGTTCAAACTTGTCATTAAACTAATTATTATCCTCATAGGAACCCCATTTTCCCTACAAATATGTTTTATCCACTATCAAGTTCTCATCGACATGCCTGAATGGATCATGAAGCTAATGATCGTCCCCATAAGAAAACAAATACTCTTTTAAGGGTATTTTTTTAATTAATCACATACACCCTAGGAAACCAAATAATAGATAACCCATATTAATAACTGATCTAAGAAAACCCACTTTATTTTTGGAGTTCTAATTAGGTAAGATCTAAAAAATAAAGGTGTTCCTTATTGACATGGGTAGTAACATTTAACCCTTTAAACCCTTTAACTTTACGGGGGTGTAATAGTAATCATTGTGTTTTTATTTAGTCCCAATGATCAAAATCCCAATTTATAACATCATAAATTCCATGATCAACTCCATGTGTATGTTTCTTAAGAATTAATAATATCCTAAGATGGTGAAAAACAATTTGAACATGTAAATACTGACTATATATTTTATAAAAATAGATTATTTTAAACCTTCATTAAACAATTAAAAATCACATCACATTGAATCGATAACAATTATCAGTAATTTAAAAATTAATAAAACATTTAAAATAAATAATATAAACTTGATGTAAATTAAAATATTAAGTCCATAAAAAATAGATCTTAAATCATGAAAAAAGGCAAACATAGATTTTCATAAATGTAAATTTAATTACATTTTTAATTTGTGTAAACATCATTTTAATATCTATAAAAACATGAACTATTTTTTTTTTGGAAAAATGATTCAAGATAAGAATAAAAATAATCTTTAGTATACTTAATCATTAATTCACTGGTCTATATAATCATGAAACGTTTGTATGCATGAATCCCATAAGCATCATTTTACTCATAAGGATCATTTTCTTCCATAAGGATCAATTTTCATATATATTCATAAGCATGAATTTATATATGCATCCAATTTCCATAATCATGAATGTTATGTAAGCATGGAAATTCTGTATGCATGAATATTTCATAAGAATGAAAATTAGGTAATCATGAATTTTCTATAAGCATGATTTTTTCATAAGAATAAAAATTCATGTTTCTATAAGAATAAATTTAGATTAGTCTAAAAATCATCAATATTCATTTTTACATAAGAAATAATTTACATTTTTGAATTAGAACCATATATTCATAAGTTTCCAAAAATAAAGATTCATAAAGAATATTTTATACTATGAAAAATTAAACATAATTACTATATAATCCTTTTTAAAACCTTAATTAACATCAAACACTCATGGAAACATCAAAATGTGATTTAACATGACTATAATAAATTATAATTATGTTATTTAAACATGAGAGGTATTTGTAATATACAAAACAAACATAAAAATTATTTCTCATAATATTCATATCAACCAAATTTAATCAATGAATTAAGAACTCTCCATTTTTTGGATATAAATAATCAAAACAATGTTTTACAATAATTATAAAAATTCACCCTCTTTTTGAAAATTTTCAAAATGGTATTGTAAATCAAAAAATCATTCAGAAGTATATTAGTTAAAAGAAATATGTTGGTATACATAAATAAGTAAATAGTTAACATGATAAAATAAGTATAATAGGTTATAAAAACTCACTATTGTGTTTGTTCCCAACATTAATACTCAAACTATTATAATTATATAAAAAATTAACTTCCAAATTATATAATTCATAAAATAACATTTAAAATATATTGAAAAAGATACCAAAAATCATAAAACATATCAATCTATTACTAAATATTGATTAATAAATAAATATACATTACAATTTTAACTAATAAACCCTGAAAACCACAAAATACAAAATCCACATAATTATATACATAAATTTTACTAGTATATAAATTTAGTATAAAATAAATTAGTAAACTTGAATAAATATAATATTTTTTGAAAAAATAGACCAATATATACAAAATATTGGCTAGTACATTAAAACAATATAAAATATTTAAAATTTTAACATTTAGAAATAGATCTTCATCATGACTAGGTCAAATTTATTTTTCCCAAATATGTTATAGAATCTATTGGTATAGTACATATATTAAAATTTTGATTAAAATTTGATGCTAATTCTAAAACAATATCTCATTTATTAACATGATCTCATAAGAAATTTAATATATCATCATTATGAATTATCCTATATTATTTTATAATATTCTTAGGAATTGAAATATAAGCATTATTATCACAATATATATATATTTCATCAAAATAAACATTGAAATTAGTTAATATTTGATTTATCCAAAGTCTTTATGAACAATACTTTGCATCAAAAATATACTCTACCTCTACTATGGATAATACAACTAATAATTTTTTTAGAAATCCATGAAATAAAAAATTTAATAAGTAAATGACACATACTTAGTGTTCATTTAATAATAGGCCTATATACTCTAAAATATTAATCAAAATAAGATATTAAGAAAACATTCCTCATTTTATTCATAAAATTTATCCATGTTATCCTTAGTATTTTAGAAAAAAATAATACATCTAATAACTCTATAAAATAATATTTTACTTTTATTTACATTTTAAAATTCATAATGGTTTTATTTTAAAACTTAAAATAAAAAAAATTAATTAAAATATTAGTATACAGATTAATTTATTTATCCCATAATTATTTGGTATGTTATATTTATTAATCATTATTCTAGACACATCCAAAATAGTTTTATTTTTTTCCTTCTACAACGACATTCTCTAATAGTGTTATAGGACTATAAAAAAATATAAATATACATTAACCTAAAAATATTTATCAATATATATATTAAAATACTCACATCTTCAATGAAATCTAATAGAGAAAATTATATAGACATTTTTTGAACTATTTTTCATAAAAATAGTGTTGATCATAGGTATAGTTTAACTTTTATGGGACATGAAATAAGTCCAAGTAAACCTACTAAAAACATAAAATTTTATAAATGAAAAATGCACACCTCTTATTCAAGGGTGTTTCATAGATTCATTCAAATAAATACATTTAATATGAAGTGATTTTATAGTGTTGATTTCGTTTATAGGTCAAAATTTTTCCATGTGTCATTTACCTCTTAAGAAATACTCAAAAAGTAAATACCTACTTTTGTGCTTATATAATTCTAGAACATATCCATGATTTGAAAATTAATGTAACTACAAAATGTTTGGATACCCAGACTACATATTACTCAAGATATCATTTTTATGTGTATCTTTAATAATGTAAATTTTTTATTAGTAAGATAAAATAAATAATATAAATTAAAACAATATCAAAATTATATACTTCCCTAAATAATCAATTCTTTCCTTCCAAGTTTTCAAAAAATGTAATAGATCCACCTTCCCATTGATCGTAAGATACAATGTTCAATGGTTTACTAGTCATATGTCTAGAGTAGCTTCTATACATGTACTATTTTCCATTGGCAGGCTTAAAGAATATATTTTGAAATCAATCATGTAGAAAAGAAAATTGTAATCATGTTTTATTGGGTCCAATAGGATTAGTGTACAACTTCTTAAGTACTGAAATAGATTTAAGATATGTTTTTTTGGGTAGTATAGATGATAAATTCATTGAAATAATAGTCTTAACATAACCAAAATATTTAGACAGTATACAAAACACTAATTATCATAACTTAATTGAATATTACACCAAAAACATGTAACTATAGATACATTACCGTTAGCAGTTATAAAAAATGTTATATGAGCATTGAAATTTGATTGTTATAACTGAAACTCTATTTATGTTTATTTTTTTATTCATAGTCATAATCATATCAAATTTATATTTTTCTAAAAAAATAGATTTTCTTTATTTAGAGAAACAATTTCTTAATTTTAATTTTAATTTCTTTTTTTAATGACTCCAAATCAGTAAAAATATTTTCATTAGAGAGAAAAACTATATTTTTTAATATCTTATTTTACAACTTAATATTTTGTGTATTGTTTTTTAACTTGATACATATCATCCAATTGTTTGATAAATTTCATATAATCCCATTCATTGTTTTAAAAATTAATATCATTAACCATATCATTTTTATATTTCAGTTTCATATTTTATATCATTAACATATGATTTTTCTATTTTATATTATAATTTTTAGAATCAATAAAATAAATTCATTAAAATTGATGTTTTAATTTTTATAGTCCCATTATATTTAATAATTTTATTTGTTTTTTTAAAGATTCTTATTTTCATATTTTAAATATCTATATAATTCTAAAACTCATAGAACAACAATATGTAATTTCTTATATTTATCATATTTATTTTTTAAAAAATATTTTTCAGAATTTGTAGCATATCCTGAACTAGAATTAGAAACACTACTAACAATATTTATGTTTAGAATCATAAATCATAAGATATATTCTTCTCATTCATTTTCATAATCACTTCTTGAGTGTGATTATTATATGAAACTCAGTCTATGCATTGTTTCTTGTTTTTCATTATTTTTATAATTCTTGTCTTTTCTTATGTTCTTTGGTTTTGGATAATATAATTTAACATGTCTCTTTTTTCATTAATAGATAACAAATTAGTTTTAAAATATCACTAGACATAATATATTGCATTTTATTCGTTCATTTAGGCATTTCCTTCTAAACAGCTTCTTAAAAACATTTTAAATTTCATTAATTTTTAGATACCTCTAGTCAATTGAATTATATAATCCTTCTTTCCCATATATGGCTCAAAGTTATAATAAATAGTGATAATATTTATATTATACTGAAGTTTAATACCTTTACTTTTTTTAATATCCTCCTCTAAAATTTTATATAATTTAGGTCCCTACCACAGTAGTGAACAAATATGTTCATCCAAAGTATACTTCTTCAAATTCATTCTATCATCGATTTCATGATACATTTCACGAAAAAAATTTAAGTAGGGATCAAAACATCCTTTAAACCAACATTTTAATGTCCATTAATTATCTATGTGAAATCATACCATTTATGATGTCCATAAATCTATAAAACATATTTTTTAAGTATTTATCTTTTTTTCTTATAATGCATTCATATTCCACTTATCGAATTCTCAATTTTTTCTATTTGAGTTAGCCTCTACCATAATGTGTAACATATAGTGTTATCTAAATGTCTTCAATTATATTACATGAACATACATGAATTAAAAAATTTAGATGAATATCACTAAATAATATATTCATAACATTATAATTAAAAAACATTAGTACATCATTACCCATTTATTTATCAAGACCTGCTTCTGGCATCTTTTATGGTTTCAAAATTATTTTTCAATGATCTATACTCCAATATTTCAAATATTACTCCATCCTCACTTACGAATAAAAATAATTATTCTCTTCGAATTATGGTGTTTTTTTAGTAAACCAGTAATCATTCAAAGTCATTCCTAAAATATATGTATAATATTTTTATGTACAATATTATGTATAAGAAAATATTGGCACAATAAAAAATTATAAGAAACTAAGCAGAAATCCAAATTTAAGTAGCTCTCATACCAATTGTTTACCCAACAAGAGATATTGATCTAGTCTAGGGGTGAATAGTTTTTTTATAAATTTAAAATGAGTTAAACAAATAATGTTCAATATCATAGAAATAATATATTGAAATTTTGATATAGAAGTTTAAATCATGTAGTAAAATTAATAATAAAAATATTATTATATGCAATGGAAATATGAAAAAACTAACACAATATTTTTAAACTAATTCAAATCCAAATAATCTCATATATAATTTTCACTAACCTCTAACTTAGTGAGAGTAATGTTACTCACTATAATTTTGGTCGTAGTGGGTTCTCTATAACCAAAAAATAGCACATTTCAATTAACGTAACTTATATATAGTGAGACATGCATGATGTAAAATTAACATTATAGTTTATAAGTTAATTCATCCACTATTTAAATAGTATTTTCCATAGATTAATTATCCAATAAAAATGTTATAGAAAATCCCATGTTATAATGAGAATATTGTTCTAGATACTTCATAATGACTGGACATAGATGATGACTAACTATCAAGTGCTAGGGGGTCATAATAATTTATATATATCCTCATGGAGTTTTAACTTGGTGAACTCTAGTAGGTGAGATCATGAGGACATACACACTGAAAGGAACACCATATGTTTTAGGTGTCATTTGATGTTCTTATCTAACAACATGTGCATTAGTCTCTTAAATTGAAGAGATTATTAATTTTTTCTATTTTATCACATTATTTGATGCAAGGATAAGATAACTATAATGAAATAATTATAAGTCAGATTTTATGGGTGCATCATTGGTGGTATTACATTGGTTAAATGATAATGATAGAATTTGTCACCTTTGAGTTGTGGAAGTAACATATTTCAGGCCTGGTTTATCAGGATGATAATACCTTTATTAACCACTTTCCATGGCAGTCAAAGGTAAATCCACCTAGTCAACTGAATAAATTGTAATGTAATTAAGCAAGATGACACAAGTTTTAACCCTGATTTATGATATATTGAATGAAAGAGAGATTATATTTCACTATATGTGTTTGTAGGTTAGTTGTCATTGTTATGAATATTAAATATTCCTTTGGGGACAGGATGGGATGCTATCCTTTTTTATCATTATATACTATTCACTACTACTTAGGTTAGAACCTAGAGGGTCACACATAATAGAGTATTAAAAAGTCTTCCACATTCTACTGAATAGATATATCAGTCATAGTGGGACCCACCATAGGGTCCAAGAGTTGTCCTTGTTATCAATCAATTATAAATAAATAAACTCAATATTATTAGAGTATAAAATAATTGGGCTGAATTATTTATTAAAATTATTGACGAGGTATCTAGTGAATATATAAAAAATATTATATAAATGAATTTAATTTTAATATTCCATGTTTGTTTAATATTAGAGGGAATTATGAGTTCAGTTAAATGTCATAGTTTTATCATGTAATAAAATTTATATTTATTCTAGGTATGATATAATTTACAAATAAAATTAATGATGTTGTTTAGGTCATCATTATTTTTTATTTATTACTTATTTAGTGGGTGTTTTTTACAGGGACTAGGGAATCATTTTTGAGTATTTTCTGAACCCACTATACAAGCAAGCTAGTGGATCATTCTTGGAATGATTCAAACATTTAGAAATTACATCTTATCTATCCTCTAAATTTCATGATAGAGATTCTCTCTCCGAGTGATCGATCCAAGGTGCCTTCAACATATTGAAGAGACGAGATTTAGGTTATCAATGCAACGCTGAAGGATTCATTGGAGCTTTGTGCTAGTAGCTAGAATTAAACAAATTATGATCTTGTGGATTCATAGAGCATGTGTCAATTATATATAGGGGTTTGAATATATATCCTTCAATAAATGGTGATCGATGATGTTTTTTATTCAATCACTCATAGATTTGAATCAAGGTATATATTTCGATTTGTATTTATGTGCTATTAATTATCCACATGAGATCCTCGTACTTTAATAGGGTTAGAATCAGCAAAGATGACAATAATCATCCCTCTAGTGATAAATGTTTTAAAATCCATGGCCCACCAGCTTTCTATACATGTCTCAGTAACAAAATTGGGTATCAAAAGGATCATGTGAATGTTATGATCCATGAAAATTAAATTTTCTTTATATTTTTGTATATGTATTTACATTGATCATAATGAAACTGAATGTGGACCCATCTGATTACAAAAAAACATGTCATGGACATCTGAAATATTTCATATGGATTATCTGTATTTTTTTTAGTATTAAAAATAAATAACAATTTATGTTTTTACATTCATTTTCTTTATTTTTGGAAAAATCTGATGACCCTAACTTTTCCCTACCCGGTTTTAAATGAAATCTGTTCACTTGATATGTTTTCGGTCAATAAGAAATCAATCCATCGATGACTATTTTCTCATATATTGTAAAAAAATTGACCCTATAATAATATTTATAAATGTTTTGGAACAACCCATTTGGTGTAATTGTGTGCTGAAAATCATCAAAATAATAAAAAATTATTTTTTTGTTATAATCCTAATATTATTCTTAATTAAAAAACAAAGAATGTGGAAAATCATATGGTGGATGGAAGATATGGAAAATTTCCATCAATTAGACTAAGAAAGGCCAATGGATCAAGCAGGACCCCCATTGGTCAGCCTTCCCTTCACATGAAGCCCAAGTGAGGGTCTCCTCTTCCTCTAGTAGTGCCTCCCCAAGCTGGTCACTAGTGACCTACAACCATATGCTTCCCTATATGAAAATGGCATCCTCACTGACACCCTAGAACTAGGCACCCTCCTCCTTCCAACCTAGTATTAGACACCTAACCTAGGTATTTCTTCTTCCTTCGGAAATTCATAGCCTGTATAGCCCCTCAACCAACTGAGGTAATCCGTCCACCACCCCCTATTCGAGACTCCAGCCCAAGGATAGTGATCTACCCCCTCAGGTTTTATGATATTTCCAAAACAAGCACTGCATAGTCCTATGAGAACAGCTTTTTGTACCACATATTACACCACCCCATCCGGCCTCACACTCGCACCCTAGCCTAGCACAAAGTTGGTCATTATTCTTTCTTAGACCAAACCACTGTAGCTTCTAACCACTTTGAGAACCACCCTGGCTTCCTGAATCCGCATTCATTGTCCCACTTGCTCTAGATGGTGATCTGAGTTATACCAATTAGAACCCATATAAGAACAACCCTTTTATCCAATGTGCATATCTCTCGACCGGATCCACCAGCACCATCTAGCGACCCAAAACGACAAGTCCAATTCCCCTGCACCAATTCCTCAAGAGGTAATCCCCTACTGTTAGAATAGAACTTCCTCATAGTGGTTTAGAGCAGGACTTCCAAAACCAGAATTTATCTAGATGATCCTATAGGCCATAGATTCTCTACACATGCTTTTTCCATTCTAAAATTGGCATGTAGGGGGTTTTCCATACCCGCATTGGCTCTATGTGTGGTTTTGGGGCCCATGATAATCAAAATTAATTTAATAAATTAATTTCATTTTATTATTCAATTATATTAATTATAATATTAATTTTTTAAAAATAATATTTTAATACCCTGATATAAAATTAATATAATTAGGTATTAAATTAAATTAAATAATTGATTTAATATTTTAAATTAGAAATAAATTAATAGCATACTAAAAAGAATTAAATTATTTTTATATAACAATTCATTTAATATAATTAATACCATTGTACTTGTATTACTGAAATTTGTTTTTTTAACATTATATTACTTTACTTGTTGACTAGGCTTGAGAAATAATCAACTTATGTATGTATGGTTTATTTAATTAAATATTTATTACCTACGTGAGATGATTGTAAATAATTAATTAGTTTCATTGATTATATTTGTATCTTATTATTTTATATCAATATATATAAGGGAATGCGCATCTAATTTATCTATTTGTATTTTATAATCCATTGATCCCTTCTACTATATGTCAGTATTTTTTTACCATAATGAGGATGGTGTAAGATGCAGACAATACCATGTCATAATAAAATCCTGATGAGTAGTTGACATGCTGGACAGGGATGAGATCTGTCCTGATTCATGCTATAACTTAAGTAGACTACCCCAAGTCATTGTTGATCTATTGAATTTAATTGGATCAACAAGTATTAAATTCTCATGACCAATCAGTTAATTTTTTATCTATTTTTTTATTATTTTATATAATTTCAATACAACTGGAATCACATAAAATAATAAATAGTAAAATTCATAATTTCATGGTGAATTTTTTATATTTATGTTAAATTGTGATCGTGACAATATAGTAAGAACATATTAATAAAAATTTATTACATTCTCCAAGAAAAATATAAAACCCCCAAAGAAATATTAAGTTTCAAATCCTTCTATAATTTAAATTTCAACATAACCTTGTGTTTAGGATGCTCGATCATCTATAGTTGAGGGCGCCTCCTATTAATGGGTAGTTTTTATGAGAATGATGGGTTGACTTAACTGATGTTGGAAGAAAATAAGTTTTCACAGAGATCATGTTTTCAATTTCTTAGTAAGAATTGATTAAATCATATATTTGATTTTAGAGGTCAGGAATTCACTCCACTGATTAAGGTTCCTCGATTTAATGTGGTTGTCCAGTCAAATTCCCACCTTAAAATCTTTTAGTGGTGGTGAAACAATAGATTTTAGACTATCAGAGGATGTTCAAGGATCCTTTAAACTAGAATACTAATTCAATATAACATTCCCATTATAATACATGGGGTTATGAGAATTTGATAAAAAGGAGTATGCATTTAATGATTCAATCAATCAATTAATAATGGCCAAATCTATAATCAATATAAAAGGTACTAATCTGGTATTTTTTATTTTTTAGATAGATTAATGTTATACCAAAAGTCATACTGTGATATGTTTTGGAAAAATAAAATGTCCCATACATAATTATTTTACAAAACACAGTATAGGTGCATGTGAAAAATACTATGATATTGTAAATTCAAGGTGTTGATTTCCCCAATACCCGTTAACAAACCCCAGGAAGTGAGGGTGAGAAAAAAATTCTCACAGGTGACCCATGTATGATGAATATGATGGTTATTTCATAATACTATCCTCAAGGTCTAATTAAGTTGTGGATAGTACATCAAGACATGGATTATATTACAAAATGTCTCATCTCTAAGAGTTTTACAAGGTGAAAGTGGAGTATGATATGAATAGGTGATGATTACACAATATACATATAAATTTAATGATGAATCATGATCATTAAATGAGTCCCTTTATCATATAAGTTTCATCCAATTACTCTAGTTTATTTTAAGATTAAAAATGAACAGTATGGGAAAAATTATTTGTTATCTTATAGGTATAGTTATCCATACAATAAGAACATTTAAGAAATTATAATCTGTAATTATTATGGTTTGAATGACCAGGTGAAAAGGCCAATAGAAAGGGAGATACCAAAGGAACCATTGCGATGTACTTTAAAGAAATAGGTATTAAATATGAGGTTTTTATCTTTACATAACATGAAATAAATCTATGGAGGTTTAAATTTAATGAACTAAATTATAGAAGAAAATAGTCTATTATTTTTCAGGTATATTAATTAATTGTATATAATGCTTTTGAATAATTTGGGGTATTAAATATAATATTCATATTACATATTTGTATTTAAATACAACAACAAAGTAAATATTTAAAAATTACTAAAATTTATGTGTGTTCTCCAAGTGTCTAAGAAAGGGTGGTTCCTAAGTCAGGTGAGAAGTACAAAACTTATGTGTTTCCAAGATCAATGATTCTTGTTGAAATATTCTAAAGTATTACCCAAACATTTATGTCCCACTTCCTTTATAAATAAAGAAAAATTATTTCATTTTAGTATTGAATGTTGTTTTGGGGGTTTATTATTAAACCAATAGTTTAGTGATACTTGGATAATTAGAAATAAGATATGAATATAAATTGTAAGACTTATATACCGAGTTATGGAAATATAATTCTTTGTCAAGTAAAACTAAAATTTTATTTATATGGTATTATCATTATGGTATTTAGACTAATTGGAGTTAAACACAATTGGTATTGGTGAAATATATACTTATTTCATTTAGACAAAAAACCTTGATAAATAAATGTTTGCCAAAGAGCTTTCAGAAATTGCTCTTCTAGAGACAGTAAACTATTCAAAAGGAAAGCTGGTGGTCAATATACTTCATGAGATTCCTTTATGTTTTCATTAATGAATAATAAAGTAACTTACGTTACATTATTGGTTATAATATTTGAGTATCTTTATGCTTCAATGTAGAATAATATATATACTGAGCATTCATCGATCATCATTATGTATAATGGAATAATTCCTAAACTCACATTTTCTAATACACATCCGAGTTGTGATGATAATATGAAGCATAAATGGAGATTATTACACATTAACATTGATAAATAATATATATCAAGGATAAAATTACTAAATAAAAATTCCCATATACACTTTAGAGTCATGATGTACGTAAAAGGATCACAAATTTTGATATATATACACATTTTATAAGCTTACATTATATTTCAAGAAAAGCTTCACAAATGATAGTGATATCCCCTGATCATATGAAAACTATAATAAAAACATGATTTCATATGGGTCACAGTATGATGGAAATCTATAATTTTATAAGAACATGTGTTTAAATGAAAAGTATTTGTCAAGATATAAAAAATTTGTATTAGGAGAAATAAAATGAGAATCTATATTAATGATCCTAAAAGTTTCTTATAATATTACTAAAATCCCAATGATAGAAATTTCAACATAAAGTTATTGACTACATTTTTATAAAAGTGTGAACATATTTACTTGAGATAGTGGGATCAATATTGTGCTGTATTTTGTCAATGCTTTAGATACCAAAATAATTAGCATAGGAACATGTTCCACAATACCTTTTTGAAAGGAATGTTCTGGTGATACATGAGTTGTAGGAAGGATAAAACCATGGTGATTGATTTATATTCACTCTAGACGGTGATAAATTATTCATTGTAAATAATATTTTCTACAAGCATACAGAATAAGAAAATAAAATTAGATAGATAAGAAAAATTAACATTCAACAATGGATTCTATATATCAAAGAGTAAGGGCTTATAATATTAAATAATGTGGCCTTTATTCATGTGAGACTATACATGGATGATTCATGAATGGTACCAATAAGTCTAAATTAGTAATACCAATTCATTAGCCCAAGATCCATAGAATTATAATTAACATAGATAATTTCTATAATGGCTTTATCGAGCATTGGATTTCAATACCACTAATCATGGAAGCTTTCTATGTGATGTAACTAGAAAGTGACTGTAACATCATAGAATTTCAATAACAGTTTAAGTAATTAAAATCTAGTTTCATATTAAATGTATGTAACAAGATCATAGAATATTCAATTGGAATTATTATTTTCTATGTGTCTATAAGAGTTTGGTATGATATTCATTATTTTCTATGTGAAACATATTTTTTAACATATTGGATATAGTTGTTGGTATTACTATTAGTTAAGACCAGAATAATTGTATCTCTCCAGAGATTGAATTAAGGTAGAAACATAAGTTATAGGTACTAGGATATGTTGTGGAATACTAATGGTATACTAGACCTAGTCAATCGTCCATATACAGAAATATTATTTTTAAAATACATGTTTTAATAAATTTAGAGATAATTTAAATCAATGTCACATGTTATAAATCTCTTCAAGAAGACATGCATGAGAATTGTAGCATATTAAAGTGGTAAGTTAAATTCCATACATTTCTATCTTGGACCAATCATGTATTCTATGATATGTATAAGAAGTGATATTCCCAACATATAATTTATGATTTTGAAATATCGTTTATATCTAGTAAAATGATAAGGGAATCAATTATAATTATCGAATTATACATGAGGAAGAATAAAAAATATATTCCTAGTTTGTGGAGAGAAAATGATACAATTTTTTAGGGGATACAATCTAGTATTTCATAGATCCCTGAGATCTAATATAATAGTTAGACTATGGTATTGAGAAATAAAATCTCATTCAATCCAGTGGTAGCCAAGTCTACAAATATCAATTATAATATAACATCTGAGACATCTATAAAATAGTTATTAAATGAAAATATTTTTTTCAAATTCTTGAAATCACTAATAGTATGTAAAGTATTATCAAAACATAAATTATTATACTCTTACTAGCCAATATTAATTTTTTGGAAGTGTAAAAACGATATTACACTTAATAATTACATATAGTGATTTTTTTTACTCAAGGAAATGAGGTTGCACATGGAAACATTTACACACATTGGAGAAAATTCAAGCCCATCAATTAAATCCATGAATTAGTAGAGACATGATCTTAATCATGTGAGTGCTAAAAAGGATGGTTAGAAAGTTGGATTTATTGCAAGAGGGAGTGTTCTAAAATTGATTTGCCTAGACCCAAATAAATAGTAGTTTTTATTACCATTTCATGTATACATGGAGATATACATGATTTACACTTACTATTATATAGTATAATTTTTTGCATTTAATATTAAAATTTTAATGTCCATAGATTAATTTTCATATCAAATGGTTATAGTAGATCTTATGCTATATTGAAAAACTTGAGGTACTATGTCATTAATTTTGAATATTGGTTTTAAGTTCATGATACATGATACTAATTAGAAATAATTGATTTTTAAATATTAGTTGTTGGGAGATCATACACATTTAGACATCTTCTCGTGAAGTTCACACATGGTGTTCTCTCGTAGGTGATATCCTGAGGAAAAAAACAATAGAAACACTACGTGTTTAAGGTGATGGATGTTCTTATCTTCGAACATGTTTATTGGTCTCTTGATTTGAGATCATTATCAATATATCCCATTTTATGATGTACATTGATAAAAGTAAAAAATTATGTTAATGAAATTATAGTGAGAAATCTTGTGTTGGGTGTTTCATTGGTTATTTGACATTAGTTGAATGATTAGGAAAGAATTTGTCACTTCCAAGTTAAGGAAGTAATATATATTGGTTCTGGTTGATTAGAATGGTAGTACCTTCATATATCCTTATCCAAAGTAGTCAAAAGTAAATTTTTCCTATTATATCAAAAAATAATAAATGAAGAAAAAAAATTCACACAAGTGGTTATCCTTATTTATAAGATACTAAAAGATAAGGATATTGTATTAAATATTGGGTGTTTGTAGGTTTATTGTAATTTATATGAATATTCCTTATCTTTTTAGGGGCCTTGATGGTTTTCTAGACTATACTCTTGGTTTGGGAATACTATTAACTGCTATTGAGATAAATGAATAGAGAGTTACACATGATAGTGTATTCAAGAATCTTCCCTATTATGGTAAAAATTTATATCAGACATAATTGGACCTAACATGGGGTCTGAGAGTTATCCAATTTTTCAATCATCGATTAATAAATAAATTCATTATTATTTGAGTATAGAATAATTGGGTTGAATTTATTTATTAAAATGATTCATGATGTATTTAATAAATACATGAAAAATATTATATAAATGAATAGTATTATAATATTTCATTTTTGTTTATTATTAGAGGAAATTAAGAGTCAAGTTAAATTTATTGGTTTTATCACATATTATATTTCATATATATTACAATTATTGGATAAATTATAAATAATATTTATGATATAGTTTAGTCCATCATAATTAATCTTTTATTTCTTATTTATTGGGAATTTATTTTCTTGGGGGTTAGGTAACCCTTTCTATGTATTTTCCCAAACAACTTTATAAAATGAAATAGGCTCATTCTAGGAACTATTCATCCAATCAAAAATAAGATCTTATCTCTCCTTCAACCTTTTTAGAGATAGAGAGAGTCTCTCTCTAAGTGATTGATCTAATGAGCCTTCAATTGATCGAGGGTACGAGATTAAGGTGATCGACATGAAAAAAAAAGGATTCATCTAAGATCCATGATATCACCCATAATTTTAAAAATAGTGTGTCCAAAAATTCATAAAGCATTTTTGGATAATCTAGAGGGATTCTGATTCGAATCCTTCATGAAATATTCACTGATGATATTCTGCAATTGAGCACACTCTAATTCAAAATGAGGGAAATGTTTTGATTTATATTTTCTTTCTTTTAATAATAAATGTTAAATCCTCATACATTAATGGAGCTATAATCACCAAATACGACATTCTCCATCACTTTAGTGATGAAAATTTTAAAATCCTTTTCCAATTGTCTTCCATAGTGTCCCTCGGTACCAACAATAACTACCTCACTTTTGTGAAGAGTGACAATGTTTTGAAAAAAACATCCTTTTACTAATTTTATGGAAAAAATAGAGATAACAAATTATTCATATTGACCAATAAAGAAATAGGATTACTTAACTTTTGATGAGATCCATGAAATAATGGGTGTACATTTTTAGGATATGTAAAAAAAATTGATACTTCTTTTGGAAGATAAATTTTTAAACTGATCAGTACAATATAAATAGAAATTAAATGATATAAACATTAACACTAGACTAAAATTGAAGGTTATACTATTTATGATGATATAGATCAATGTAGATTTTGTCACATTATCAATAAAGGATCAAACATTCAATAACTATTTTGATATCAATAGGATTCGACATTACAATAGAAAATTTATAGCACTATAGTTTCTCATATGTCCTGTTTGTCTCACCCTCTATTACATGAATGATATGTGTGTAAATTTTGACAATTTTGTATCAATACTAGTGTCTTCATTGTGTTTTTATCATGTTACCACAATCAAAATTCCAATGTTCAAATTCAGAAATTCCATGATTATCTCCATGTGGGTGTATTTTGATAACTAATCAAATTTATCCACAACTAAAAACAATATGAACATAGATATACTATCATTAACTTTTAAGAAAATTTTCCATGATATTCCCACATTAATAAATTCAAAAAAACTTCTTATTCAATCAGTATTATTTATAAGTTATATAAATATCAATAAATTATTTAAAATTAATCATATAAAATTATAGTGAATCAATGTAAAGACCCGGAATTTTCATGGAAATTTTTTTCATAAATACATGGGCATTTTTCATGTCTGTGAAAATTTAGGACACGTGATTTCAGGGCCCGGTGTTCCCCGATTCAATTTTCATGTTTTTTCTGGGTACGTTCAGTAAACGTACAAGCGAGTTTTTATAACTTTTTAACTGGTGCTCGGAATTGAAATACGAGGGCACCGTTAAAATCACAGTGCTAGTATTCGCTTAAGGATAATTTTACCTCGACAGTAGTGGGTCTAGAATAAAATATAGTTTTTCGGTTTTTAGTGAAAGAATTAAATAAAAATAATGTTTTGTAGCATTATTTTTATTTTGTTGGTTAAAGCCTCCATGTGAAAGTTAAAGGTGGGGACCACTACACCTTAACCTCCCATGAGAGGTTATGGTGGTGGGGACCACCCGAAACTGACCTCCTCTTCATGTTTATTATGGTGGGGACCACCCAAGTTTTTAACATCCTTGAAACTCCCCATTAATGGGGAGAATCCTTCAAACATCTCTTAAGTATAGCGGAGCCTCTTGAACTCCCCTAACACTTAATTATGTCAAATCCACTTCATTAATTATTTTGAGACAATGCTTTCAATTAATTGTTTAACCCATTTGAATTTTCTTCCATCAATTAAATAATATATAACTTAATCTATTATTTTGGCTTGGCATATTCATCTTGGTGGAACTTTGGAGAGGAGAGATCTTAGGGAGAAAATCTCTCACCAACAAAGAATGAAGAACGTCGGTGAGGAGTGTCTTCGACTTTCTTCCTCAAAACCACCTTTGACTTAGGATTTCTTTGACTAAGATCAGTTGGAACACAAACCGACAATCAAGTAGGGGTTTAATTTTATTTAAGTGACATTTTCTTCCTTTATTTCATAATAAAGAACAAGGATGTTTTTATTTTTTGGGTGGGTTGTTGTGCTTCATTCTTATGAACTGATTGCTCTAACCCTAAATGTGGAGGGTGCGGGCCAAACTAACATGGCTTGTCTCCCTCCATCAATCTCTTTTTTGATGGTCTTTGGTATGGCGACTAAATGATGAGGTGATGAAGGTGAGAAGAAATGATCATGCTACCCGCTGGCCTCCCGGCTCCCGGCCGCCCGTCGGCCTCCCGGCTCCCAGTCGTCCGCCGACCACCCGGCTGTCGGGCTGCCCGCCTACCTCCCGGCTGCCCGGCCGACCGCCACCCTCCCGGCCACCCTCTGGCCTCCCGGCTCCTAGAATCATTCCGGCCTCCTGGCTCCCGACTTCCCGACAGCCTCCCGGCTCCCGAGTCGAACCGGCTCCGCGCCACCGAGCTGAGCCGCCCACACGACCCCCCTCCATGTCAAACCACCCTTGTGGCCTACTAGGCTAGGCCCAGTAGTCTGGGCCGAACCCAATGAGCCGACCCACCCAACAGGATGGGCCAGACTTCATGGGTAAGGCCGGGTCGGTCCGACCGGGTCAGACGGGACCCAGGCCCACTACTGACCCTTTACTTTCTTTTGGCCATATCTTTGGCACCGAACGTCCATTTGACGATCCGTCAGTGGAGCTGGTAATCCTGGAGCATTAAGGTCTCTGTGAGTATACCCCACTTGATTTTGGGGTATAGTTTAGATACGGTCAGTTTGGATTGTGCATGAATCCAACCGGGCCCCCGAGAATAAAAGGCTAATAACTCATAGACGGGGAATCCGATTGACGCAACGTCTATTGCTTTGAGACCGTTATGATGTGGTAGATCTTTGAGTTACATCTTCATGGGACTTAATGATAGTTGGATTTTTTTCTAGTAGCTCGTGGAGCGGATCTTTCCAGTGACGAGTGAGCAAAGTGCGGAGACCTAGTAGTTGAATGAGACTTGACGACTGCTGATCGATTAACTCGGAGTGACTTGACTAGACTAGTGGGGAGCGCCTTGGTGCCGTAGTAGACCCACAGCGGAGGAGCGCATAGTTGTGGCGGCAGACCTGCGGTACTCGACCGGAGGAGTTCCTCTGTAGGATATTAGGGGGAGCACCTGGTTCTGGTGGCAGACCCACTGTGGGGAAGGCCTTGGTGACACAGTATACCCACGATACTCGATAGGAGGAGTACATCAATTGTCCAAGGTTAATGGGAAGCGCCTTGGTGTCACGGCAGGTTCACTGTACTCGAAAAAGGAGGAGTTCTCTAGTAGTCATGGTTTTGATAATGTGAATGAAAACCCTAGTTGATCTGAGTCATTAACTTTTTTTTACCTCATGATTGAGATGGATTACATGATTACTTAGGTATATGTATGGTTATATATATATGTGTGGTTATCTATTGATTTTGTAGCTTTTGGTTTATCCTTGTTGTATTTTGTGAGACCTTGAGGTTCTCAGGGTCCCTACTAAGTATCATTAAACACACCCTTGCATGGGTTATACCCGCAACTCGTTGTGTTGGTTGTAGACGACGAACAATGCTGACTAAGGCTAAGAGTACCAGGACTGGACAGTACTTGGAGGTGGACCTTACGACAAGTTAGTACATGATGGAGACTAAAAGACATGGAGTGATGAGGAGGCTATCTATACATACCCTTCATGTAGGAATCCTAGAGGAAAACCCATCAGTTGTTTTTCCTTTCTTTATTTGTACTTGTTTTTTCAGTTCCTTGATCTTTACAATTGGTCTTGTATTTCCAACACCTTTTACTTTTCACCACTCTTTTTTTATATAGTTTACTTAGTATTTTGTATCTAGTTGTGTTCTCTATTGTCTATGTTTCAGGTTATAAAGTAAATTCATTCCCAGTTTTAGGGAATTACGTCTTTGGTACTAGTCGTCAGCCCCAAGCCTATAGAAGACGGGATTGGTGTAGTCACGACACGGGCCCCGGGGACAAGTTATGACAAATTGGTATCAAAGGAGTCAGTTCTACTTTATAACATATGACTCTGGTCTTTCTTTTCTATGAATCAATAGTGTTAAGGGTAGTGAGTATAGTTTTTAGTTCAGGTAGTCCATTATTGGTGTGGCGGCCAATGTATCCATACACCAGGACCCGGACTTCTAATTTCCAACCCAGTGCACGAAAACACCGATTGCTTTTGTGTTTTAAAATTTTTCCAAGAAGTCAACTCTACTAGGTCAACTCACAAGGTTTAATCTTTTGGTTATGTCACATCTGATTCTTTTAGGATTCCACCCCGTGGACGACCAGCTAGAGTCTTGAGAGTTGTACGCACAGATAGCCCATCGAGCGTTGAGGCCTTGATGTAGGGCCCTTTTCTAGTGGAGGCACCAGCGGTACCACTTCTCGTTGGGCCACCAATTCCACCAGCCCTAGTAGTAGATGATGCATGCCACTTAAGTTCATTGCACGAGTTTTAGCACTAGAGGCCACCTAGGTTCAGGGGATAGACAGACCCACAGGCGGCTGAGGATTGGCTGGAGGCTCTGGTGAGAGTTTTCTGACTGGTAGGGACACCAGCCGACCTGATGATGATTCTTACTGCCATCCTTCTATAGGAATCAGTGGGCAGATGGTGGATATTGATTCTCTAAGTCCACAACGAGATGATGCTTCTCTGGGAAGACTTTGAGAGCCTGTTTTGGGAATAGGTTGTCTTAACGACTCTTCACGTAGTGTGCATATAGGAGATACTTCGTTTGCAGCAAGGCAACATGACTGTAGCTCAGAACTCAGTGAGGTTCAAAGACCTCTCACGCTACTCCACCGATATGGTATGAGACCCTTTCTTTAGGGCCCAGACCTTTGAGAAGGGACTCAGGCGAAAGATCAGAGCTTCGGTGATCTCACTCATCATCCTGACGTAGGTAGGGGTGTTATAGAGAGCCCTCCTAGTAGAGAGTTCCCTTGCTAAGAAGTCTACAGCAGTGAGATCCACCACCAGTCAACACATAGTGGAATCTTCCGTAGCTGGAAGCAGACAGATGTCGCAGAGGTCCAAGAGGACCAAACCTATTGGTGTATGACCGCATGACTCAGGGTTGGTTGTGCGGGGCACCCGGAGAAGAGAAATACATACCAAGATCAGGAATTGTTTTACATGTGGAATGCAGGGTCAAATGGCCCATGAATGTCCAACCCGATGTTCGGATGATCAACAAACGGTCGAAGGAGCGCCCAGGCATAGATAGAGATTCGATCGAGGCGAACTGCAGGGCACAGGCGGACGTGGAAGAGGAGCTGGTCATGCAATTGGCAGTGGATGACATTACACGTTGTTATCACCACCACCAGAAAGAGGCCCACCCCGACCACAGGGAGCAAGTGGACAGGCGAGAGCTCAGCTCTAGGCATATGAGGCTTATAATCTTGGTGCTTCGGAGATGATTCGAGGTACAATCTGTTTCTACTCCACCATAGGTGCAGTACTTACAGACACACGTGCCAGTCATTATTTCATTTCCCCTTCCCTTGTTTAGTGTTTGGAGAATTCGAAGGAGTTGTTGTGTCGATCCTTATGGATAGAAACTTTTACGGGAGCAGATTCGACGATTACGCACTGGTACCGGTAGTGTGAGATTACTCTAGGTGGCGAGAGCTTTGACTGGGATCTCTTAATAGCGGCATTGAGGCCTTGCGACGTCATCTTGGGTATGGACTATTTATCTACAGTCTATGCTCAGATTGACTATATTTGGCACAAATTGCAGTGTTTCTGCACGGATAGGAATAGGTTTACCTTCACTGGTGAGAAGGGAGCCTTTGCAGCATACGACGAACTTTCCTGGAGGAGGGTGTAGCCGATCACTCATCAATTGGTCTACCTTACCCTCAGAGAAGTTGATGTGGAGAGTCTAAGATATCTTTTAGTGGTGGACAAGTACATGGATGTTTTCCTTGATGATGTCCCAGGTCTACCTCCTTGCAGAGAGGAGGACTTTTACATTGAATTGTACCCCAGGTCGACATCGATATCTACTTCGGTGTATTGAATGGCTCTCGTGGAGCTTTGCGAGCTGTGGGTATAACTGGAAGACTTGCATGGGAAGGGATTTATCTGGCCCAGTGTTTCTCCCTAGGCACCCCAAATTCTATTTTCCAAGAAGTCGGATGGGAGCTTGAGGATTTATGTCGACTACTATCACCTGAACTAGGTGACCGTGAAGAAAAAGTACCCACTTCCGAGGATTGAAGACCTCTTTGATCAACTGAAGGAAGCACGGTGGTTCTCGAAGATATACCTTAGATTATTCTATCACCAGCTCAGAGTTCGAGATGACGATGTGCAGAAGATAGCCTTCAGGTGTCAGTACGACCACTATGAGTTCTTGGTTATTCCATTCGATGTAAACAAAGCTCCAACAATCTTCATGGGGCTCATGAATAGGATCTTTCAGTTGTACCTTGATCGCTTTGTTGTAGTCTTCATCGACGACATTCTGATCCACTCGACTACTGAGGAAGATAATTCCTACCATATACAGGTAGTACTAGACACACTCCGAGAGAACTAGCTTTATGGTAATCTCTCGAACTACTAGTTTTGGATCCAGGAGGTTCACTTTCATGGACATGTCATATTGGTGGCTAGAGTTGCAGTGGATCCAGTGAAGATTGCGATGGTACTTTTTTGGGATCCACCCAGGAGTGTGATGGAGGAATGGAGTTTCTTGGGTTTATCTAGATATTAACGAATATATGTGCCAGATTACCCCAGAGTTGCAGTGCCACTATTATCCTAGACGAAGAAGGGGAAACCCTTTGTGTGGTCCGAGAGATGCCAACAGAGCTTTCAGAAGCTGAGGGAGAGGATGAACAGTGCCCCCATCTTGAGAATTCCAGGGGAAGGCATAGGGTACGTAGTTTATTGTGATGCATTAGAGGCCAGACTCATATGTGTCTTGATATAGGAGAGAGAATTGATCGCTTATGGTTCACAACATCTGAGACAGAATGAGAAGAACTATGCTACCCATGAACTGGCGTTGGAAACTGTGGTCTTTGCCTTAAAGATGTGGTGACACTATCTGATGGGAGAGCATTTTACAGTGTACTATATTCAGAAGAGTCTCAAGCATATCTTCTCTCAGAAGGGCCTAAACCTGAGACAATAACGTTGGCATGAGTTCCTCCAAGACTATGATTTCGAGATAGTCTATACTCCTCGGAATGGGAACATTGTTTCAGATGCGCTCAGTAGAAGATCTAGTATATAGCTGATATGTGAGGTGATAGAGCAGCTAGCTGATTTACAAATATACTTGTGGATAAAGATAGATCATCCTTTCACCAATCTCTTATGGTCACTCCCCCACTTCCTCAACGAGTCCGGGAGGCGCAGCAAGGTGGCGTTGACTGCGAGACATGACGTGATCAGATATCCACAGGGTAGGCACCTGATGGATTTTCTAAATGTGGGGAGTGTGTCATCCACTTTAGAGAACGTACCATGGTACCAGTGTCACTTTAGGAGGAAGTGTTGAGGGAGTTCCACATGTCCCATCTAGCTGTACATCCAGGATTAGCGAATATATACCAGGATCTCCTATGAAAACACGGGTTGCCGGGAATGAAGTAGGCAGTTATAGAGTTTGTATCACGATGCCTCACTTGTCAGTAAGTGAAGGCGGAGCATCAGGTACCAGCAAGCTTAGTTCAGCCTTTATATGTTCCCGAATGGAAGTGGGATGGTATATCCCTATATTTTATGACAGGACTTCTATGTACATCTAGTGTTCATGACTCTATTTGGGTGATCTTTGACCGACTCACCAAGTCGGCCCACTTCCTACCAATCAGAGAGCAGGTTTCAGTAGAGAGATTGGGACGCCTCTATGTGCAGGAGATTGTGCGGCTACATGGAGTACCTTCTTCTATTGTCTCCAATCGTGACTCATGATTTACTTCCCGGCTATGGAAGGGGTTGTAGGAGACATTCAGGATGCAGCTTTGTCTGAGAACCTCCTTCCATCCTCAGATGGATGGTCAGACTGAGCGGACCATTTAGACCCTCAAGGACATGTTGTGTGCTTATGTCCTCGACTTCAGTCGCAGCTGGGAGTATCACTTACATTTGGCGTATTTTTCATACAAAAACAACTATCACTCCACCATTGGGATGGCACCTTTTGAGGTGTTATACGGGTGACCTTTCAAATCACATTTGTGCTGGACTGACCTAGGGGAGTCATCACTCATGGGACAAGAGATGGTATGCGCCATCATAGAGAAGGTACAGATCATCCAGGAGTAGATGAAGACTTCACATAGCAGGAAGAATACGTATGCTGATAGGAGATAGAGACCTCTAGAGTTTGAGGATGGAGACCATGTCCTTCTACGGGTCTCACTTGGATAAGTTTTATGGAGATTTGGATGAGGCTACAAGTTCTATCTGAGATTCATCGGTCCCTTCCAGGTCCTCAGCAGAGTTGGAGAGGTGGCTTACTGCTTAGCTATTCCACCTCGGTTGCACCGAGTGCACGACGTCTTCCACGTATCCTATATGAGGAGATACGTGTTGACCCTTCTCACATCATCGAACATGGAGAGATGGATGCTTACGATGGGGTCACTTTTACGGTGGTTAGAGTGGATATTGGGGATCGATAGGAGTGGGTCCTATGTGGATAGTTGATAACTCTGGTGTGTGTTCACTAGCAGCACGACAACCTCAAGGATAGAACATGGGAGTGGGAGGCTCAGATGTGTTCTCAATACCCCCACTTGTTCCCTTAGTTGATATTGTAGCTTATGGGGACGTAAAGCCCTGAGGTGGGGAGACTGTAAAGACCCAAAATATCTGGGAATTTTTTTTCTTAAATACATGGGAATTTTGCGAGTATGTGAAAATTTACGACATGTGATTCTGAGGCCTGGTGTGGTCAGAATCAATTTCTGAAGTTTTGTTTGGGTGCGTTCAGTAAACGTATGAGTGAGTTTTTATAACTTTTGAACCGAGGCTCGGAATTCAAAATTTGAGGGCATCGTTGAACTCATAGTACTGGTATTTTCTTAATGAGACTTTCACCTCGATGGTAGTGGGTCGAGAATAAAAAATAGTTTTTGGGATTTTAGTGAAAGAATAAAATAAAAATAAATTTGTGTAGCTTTATTTTTATTTTGTTTGTTAAAGCCTCCATGTGGAAGTTGGAGGTGGGGACCACCACACCTTAAACTCCCATGAGAGGTTATGGTGGTGGGTCCCACCCAATCCTAACATCCTCTTCATATTTATTATGGTGGAGGCCATCCGGGTTTTTAGTGAAAAAATAAAATAAAAATAAAGTTGTGTAGATTTATTTTTATTTTGTATGTTCTTCATTTCTTTCAAAACTAAGAACGAGGATGTTTTCCTTTTGTGGGTTGTTGGCGTGCTTTGTTCTTATGAATTTATTTCTATAACCCAAAATGGGGAGGTTGTGAGACAAACTAACATGAAATGTCTCCCTCCGTCGATATCTTTTGTGATGTTCTTCGGCATTGCGACGAAACGACGAGGCGATGGAGGTGACAGGAAATGACTACGCTACTTGCCGGCCTCCCAGCTCCCGGCCACCTGCTGACCTCCTAGATCTCGGCCATTGACTGGCCTTTCGGCTTCCGGCTATCCGCCGACCTCCTGTCTCCTGGGCTGAGCCGCCCTAGTTGCGCCCCTCGCGGTGTCCAGCTGAGCCGGCCTTCTGGGCCAAGTTGCGCCCCTCGCGGAACCCCAACCGAGTCGGCCTCCCGTGCCCCTTGCAGCAATATGGGCCAAACCGGCTCCATGTCACCAGGCCAAGCTGCCTATGCGGCCCCCCTTAGGGTCGAGCCGCCTATGTGGCCCCCCTCCAGGCTAAACTGCCCCCGCGGCCTGCCAGGCCAAACCCACTGGGTCGGCCTACCCAACGGGCCATGCCATACCAAACGGGTTAGTTCGGGTCGACCCGAACCAGGTCGAACAATACTATGTCAGGACGGGTCGGTCCAACCAGGTTGGACCGGACCTGGGCCTACTATCGACCCTTTACTTTCATTTGGCCATATCTTTGGCACTAGATGTCCATTTGATGAACCACCATCGACGCAGGTAATATTGGAGCATGAGAGACCCTTTGTGTATACCCCACTAGAGTTTAGGGTATAGTTGAGATACGGTCAGGTTGGATCATGCACGAATCCAACTGTGCCCTCAGGACTAAAAGGCATGTAACTCACAGACTGGGTGTCCGATTGATGCATCGTCTGCTGTGTTGAGACCTCTATGACATGGCAGAAGATGGAGTTACTTCTTTTTGGGACGTCGTGAAAGTTGGAGTTTTGACCAGTAGCTCGTGGAGCTGATCCTTCCTCTGACGAGCGAGAAGAGTGTGGAGACCTAGTAGCTAGATGAGACTTGAAGACTGCTGACTGATTGACTCAGGGTGACTCGACTAGACCAGTGGGGAGTGCCTTGGTGTTGCGGTAGACCCACAGTGGAGGTGCGGCTGGCTGTGGTGGCAGACCAGCGGTACTCGATAGGAGGAGTACCTCTACAGGAAATTAGAGGGAGTGCCTGGTTGTGGCGGAAGACCCACAGTGGGGATCTCCTTGTTGACACAGCAGACCCATGGTACTCGATAGGAGGAGTACCTCAGTAGTCCAAGGTTAGTGGGAAGCGCCTTGGTGTCATGACAGGCCCGCTGTACTTGACAGAGGAGGAGTTCTCGAGCAGCCGTGATTTTGATAATGTGAATAAAAATCATGTTTGAGTTGAGTTAGTAACTTTTGTGTTTACCGCATGATTGAGATGGATTACTTGATAACTTAGTTATATATATGGTCATTTACCTAAGTGGGGTTATCTGTTGATTTATTACCTTGTAGTTTATACTTGTTTGATTTTGTGAGACCTTGAGGGTCTCAGGGTCCCTACTGAGTATCAGTATACTCACCCCTGCATGGGAAATGTCCACACCACATTGTGTTGGTTGCAGACGACAGACATCACTGAATGAGGCTGAGAGTACTAGGAGTGGATGGTACCTGAAGGCGGACCATACAACGAGTTGATACATGGGGGAGACTGACAGACATGGTGTGATGCGGAGGCTATCTGTATCTACCCTTCAGGTAGGAATCTCGGAGGACGACCCAACGCCTATTTTTTCCTTTCTTCAGTTGTAATTATATTTTCAGTTTCTTGTACTTTACAGTTGGTCTTGTAATTCCATCCCCTTTTACTTTTCAGCACTCTTTTTTTTATATAGTTTACTTTGGGTTTTTTATCCAGTTGTGTGCTCTGTTGTGTGAGTTTCAGGTTATAGAGGCAATGCCTTCCCAGTTTTATAGAATTCCTCCATTGGTTCTAGTCTCCATCCCCTGGCCTATGGAAGGCAGGCTTGGGGTAGTTACAGCACGGGCCCCAGGGGACGGGTCATGAAAATAAAAATATTAATTCCTAAAGAAAAAAAATTCAAATACACTACAAAATATTAACATATTTCTATGTAGGCATTAATGTAATTATGGATTTTAATATGAATAAAAATAATTATTACAATTTCATAAACATAAATCATATTTATATAAACATTATACATAATATGTGTAGAATTTCCCATAACATGCATAAGGATGAATTAAAAAATCTATGTGATCCTGGAATTTTTGTAAGAATGAATTCCATAATATTCATTTTACTAATAAATATTTTTTTCAACTACAAGAAAAAAATTATATCTATTTAGGAATGAATTTCTATAAGAATGAAATTTTCATGTGAACTAAATTTCTACAAGAATTAAATTTTTCTAAGAAGGAAAGTTATATAATCCTAAAATTTCTACTTTTCATGATCATCATTTTAGATTAGCTACATAAGAATCAACTTACATTACTATATAATAGTTATTTATTTATACATTTCTAAAAATAGACCTATGTAAAGATAATTTCATTTAAAAAAATAAAACATAGAGACTATAATTTTTTTAAAATTTATAATAAATATAAAACACATAAATAAACACCCAAATATGATTTCATAATACTTTAAGAAATTTTAATTTTCTAATTTGAAAATTTGAGTTATTTTAAATATTCAATATAAATATACAAACAATAGTAATAAAAATATACATATCAATAAAAATTCATCAGGGCATAACACTCATATCTATTTTTTTTACCTCCAAGGGTTATATTAGTCTTCATTATCCCTATCATAGAAAAATGAACACATTTAATAACTCATCGGATCTATATAGGTGGAACTAATAACATGATGGTTCTTCTCTCCAATCTAGGGCTCTCTTGATTACATAGAACTTACTAAATCTATAAATTTTTGAAAAAATCGTGATATTTGGATTTATGAGGTTCTTCTTTTTCTACTACCTCAATTTCAAGAACATCTAGACCCCCTTCACTCTGAGAAACACAAGATTTTTCTAGGACTACCTTCCTTATCTCAATATGGAATTAAACTCTAATTAAATCCATAAGGGGTAGTGATGATGTTTTATCATTTCCTTTGGATGAGTCACTGTTGAAAGGATTGTACCGCACCTTACATATCAAAGAAGATAAATATAGAGATCCAAAATTAATAACCTGATGATCACTAGATAAAACAAGCATGACACATTCCATTATCACTATATTCTTGATATTTATAGAGTCTCTAATAGTGTATAAATTATTTAATAAAACAAGAATTCATATTTCATTGATAGGTGTATCAAGATCCAAAATTAGTCTATAAATAATAAGTTTGTCCTTTGAAACTTCAAAAATAGCATTTTAATAGCTCTTAGAATATTTTTAATTCACACGAGAGGACCTATGAGCATCCTCTATATCTGGTTTTAAAAAATCATCTTTACCACCCTTTTTAATTAATTTGTAGAAGTGGTGGCTCAACTGCATCTAATTGTAACCATATTCTAGACAATTTGGATGAATAAACTACACTAGTTGTAAATTTCACATATTTATTCCCTATGTTTAGGAACTCATCTACCTTTAAATCCATAAAAATAGTTAAATTTTGCGCATGTCAAATCAATTACCGTCTATATAAATCAACTCATTTCCCTCATCTGATATCTGATTCTAATAAAATTCATTAATAGGAAATATGATGATACCCTTATTTATATCATCTCTAGTATTACAATATAAATCTAGACCATTCCTCAACCTATCTAATGATTTAACAACATCATAAGATCAATTATAAATAAAATTTCCAAAAACATCCTTATATTGATCATACTTGAACTTAAAAGCATCCAAACAATTCTATATAGAATCAGGTAAACCACTCTATTTGGAAGATCCAGAATCCATAACTAAAGAAGAATCTTTAATAATAGAATATTTTGAAATGATACAATTGGGTACATTATCCACTATTATCTTATCCAAAATATTTTTCAACAAATATTCAGGTGTTTAATAGAGGAAATATCCTATTTTAGAAGGTCCAAAATAATTTTATCGACATTTATGCAGTTGGTTTCGTATATACTTATAATGTTTACAAAAATTAGGATTAATGGAAAATTTAATATTATATTACCCACTAGTAAGTATAAAAATATCAATTAAAGGAGATAAAAAATCTATTTCCAAAAGAATATGAGAAATGATTCAGAACCCATCTCACACATTTTCATGATCAAAATTGATCAAAAATTCACCTTTCAATGAAAAATCCCATTGAATTTTTTGATGCCAATGAAACCTATTCAAATGATGAATCCAAATCCAAATTGATGATATATAATTTTAGATAATGTAGTGAAGGATATATCTCATTTAGGAATCCTCTCAATCCTTGGTTTATGTAAAACAAATCTAAATCCCAAAGAATTATCTTTGATACTAGATGAAGGAAATACAACATGATAAAATCCATTTCAAATTGATGAATGTAATAATTAGAAAATACAAAAAAAATGGAAAAATTAATTTTGGTATTATCAAAATTATAAGGTTTATCCTTAATATGATATGTTGCATGATTAATGATAGAGAATATAAAATAATTTATATGATTATTTTTAGAAACAAATGTCCCTCTATAGTAGTGAATTAGCCATTTTTAGTAATTATCTTAGAAAAAATGGAAAAAAAACCAACCTAAAAGCTGTAATGGTTATATAAGATGAATCATTATTATAATCTATAAACACATTAATCTCAAGATACTTCAATACATTGGGTCCCTCATTAATATAATTAAAGGTTCTCAAATCAATTAACACACAATATAATGACCCCATAATTCCATTATCATTCTTTTTGTGAGTTGAAAACACATACATATTTTGGATTGATGTAACAATATGATGTAATGGCATAAGAAAACATGAATCACCAAGTAATATCTTTGATTGAGACATCTCAATCCATATAATCCCCAATAATAATAATATTAATTATAAAAACAACAACAATAATAATAATAATAGTTTGTGTAGGTAAGAGGGAATTATAGGGAAACTAAATAACAAACACCCATAGAATACTAGTGGATTAAGCCTAATCTCTAACCCCAATAATTAGACATACCCTACTGGGTTTAGATCCAATTTATACGGGACCAAAGGTACATTGAAACTTATAAACAATTTTTATTAATTATTTTCTTAAAATATTTTGCATATTTCACACCTATTACAAGTGTCAAACATGTCGCCTCCCTATAATGATCCATTGTCATGTCATGCTTCATGCCTCCACCTGTGGTGTCTCACATTCTCGTATTGATCCTTGATGCCATTGAACAATCATTCAACCTTGAATTGCCACCCATAACCCACCTACCACCCAATATATGTAGAGTGAATTCAATTTACATATTATGTGGGACGAATATTTCCATGAGTGGACAATAATAATCCCCAATTAAAGGAGACAATTGGGTTATGAACCATGATTTAATATAAGATTACAGGTTTTCTTAACACTATTCCAAGACCCCAACAACCTAACAATAATAATATGAATAATAATACTTATAGTTGTTGTTATTTTTGGTATAATATTAGTAGTTGTTGTTTTACTATGAATACATATAATAATAATAGTAATACAAATATAGGAGTTCTATAATTATCTTTCCTCACATGACACATGAGAAGAGAAGTACATTTTCCTATGGACTCTACCTCATAACTTACCCAAAATACTCCCCGAACTCAAGACACCCCAACAAAAACATGTGTAATAATAATTAGAATAATAATAGTTGTAGTAATAATAATAATACTAATAGTAGAAGTATGAGTAAGATTAATAATATAAAAAAGTAATGATCTAAGATCATAGAAAACAAAACTCAATGGACCTTTATTAGAGAAAGAAATCAGTTCAGAGGGGTGACATTCCCAATTAGTGACACATATAATTTCACCAATGGAAAAAATTATCCAAATGAAAGAAAAAATATCAATAATATAATACATATTATGGTCAAACCAATGTATGTATTAGTTACCCAAACGTAAAAAAAATCAGTTTACATAATTCTAGATTGATGTCCTATATTGTGATGGAGAGCCCGACCACCTCACCTATATATAAGTCATATATGTCTCTATTTTATAATTTTTTTCAAGGAATCCCCCAATCCTAATTGGATATATATATATATATATTAACATTCACTAGTTTCTGTTTTTTTTGTGAGAACATCACAATCCCTATCCTCAAGCTTATTTTTACTCTTGAATAGATTTGATTGTAATATAGGCTTGATCTTTGATACTCTCTTTTAAGAAAGATTATCTATTATCCTATGAAATAATTCAATCAAGTATTAAAAAAATTAGATGTTTGAACCACCATGTTTCTCACAAATATACACATAGAGTTACCATTATCAATACCCATACAAGGGGTAAGATAAACTACCATGTTATTAGAACATTATCCCCTCTCAACATAATTATTTCCTTCTTATGTAATTCGAATTTTCTAAAATATAAATAGTAAATGTGATTTGGTATGAGAATCCAAGTCTACTACTTATATGGATAGCTCATAATTCCTATTATCTTCTATATATCTGGCAAAAGTGTTACCTAGAGTAGATATATCAACATCCATTGAAACACCTAGCTTTTTTAGATTAAAAATATTCAATATGGATCTTATAAAAGTGATGGTTAATACAATAATTGTTCATAAACATAAAAAATACTATTAAGTTAGTTAATTCTATTATAGATGGTGAAAATCCCATTTAGATATAAGAGGGAGTCAGCTCCTTAGACTAGTTTGGACTCATGTTATCATGAGAATTTGAGTTAGTAGATCCTTCTTAAGTGGGACCATACTTAATATAATTATCTCCAAATGTAGGATTAAAGGACTATCTAGGTTCTCTATGAATATGAATAGAGGCCACTCATTGATCCCTCCTTTTTACAATTATCTATCCTTTGGGGATGATCCGTATATAGGGCCAAAACAATTTCTCCTCTGGGAACATGAATGGCTTCCACTGACTACTGAACAATAGGAGAAATACCCTTTTAAAAGAGATTCTAAGGAGCACCAGATATAATTTGGGCATCAATCCCATCTTCTTTTCAGTGAATATCCAATTTTATAAATTAAATAGACCACCCCATGATACATTAACTACTCATTGAAATGATCTTATAAGATTTTAGAACTTTTTGACCCTAGAATAGCCATTCCCATAGTAAATCCTTAATCAAACTACTCATTGATTATATAAAATGTGGTCTCAGATAAAACAATTTTAGGATTTCAAGGTGAGTAAGAAGTTATGGGGTTAATAGATTTATTGGTTTGGAATGACTAGTATACATTGATTACTCCTGTAGTCTATCTTGACAATCCATACATGTGTAACTATCTAATTCTTCATTCTTAGGATGATAAAATTCATCCAAATCACCCCACAACAACTTCTTTGATTCCTCATCTTCTAGTTTTGTTGCATCACCAAAACCCAAACATGATCTACCTAAGAGGAGGAACAATATTTAGTAGTCTTATAGATCTAGATCAAATTGACAACCATAACCTTATCATAAGATATAGATGGCTACTTTCCATTTTATTTTAGATTCTCATTTTAAAATGAGTACATTGAATGTTATTCCAGGATATAAAATCATGAGACGAATAATATTTTTATTAAAGAGGAAGCACACTATTTCCCTCTTTAATTTATTAATTTTATAGTCGATTTATCTATAATATTAAACAAATGAGGAAGATTTTCAAACTAAAAATTATGTTCAACCTATATTTGTTTTTATCCAATATAAAAATATCTATTAAGGTTGATAAGATTTCTATTTCAAAAATAATTCTCAAAAAATCTCAAAATCTATCCCTCTCAGTTCTGAATTGAAATATTATCAAGTTACTAATTATAGAAGTTACATACCATAAAATTCAGGGATGTTAGAAGAAATAAATTAACACATTAATTCTAACCCATAAATGAGTTGCAGAGTTTCTACCTTTATCTATATAGAAAAGTGAATCCAATTCATGAATCTTTAGGATACCCAGATTAGGAGAGAAAACCCCAAAACATCAATCCCTTATCTTGATCTCTTTTTGGGGAAATTTTATATAGAGGAAACCCTTTCCAATAGATCTCATGCTTCAATTGTAGAATCCATAGATTTAATTTAATATAATCCACAAATCCATAATGATCCAGTTCCAAACCCTCAATTAAATGAGATGATAAATAATAGAATACTCACATTCTTTAAGTCATTCATCAAAAAAGGGTTTTATCCTCTTCAAAAATAAATATATAGGTAAATTTTTTGGATATATTGAGTCAATAGTGGGACCCACTTCCTCCAATCTTTTTTTTATTTTATAAAAATTAATCACTTTAGGAAAAGTGAGAACCAGTAAACAGACATACAGACATTGACATGATGGGAAAACAACCATGTCCAGGACCATCCCCATCCAAAAAACACCACCAAACAACCCTAAAAATAACCTACTAGGACCATTTTCATTGTATGTCATGAAAGTTATATGATTGGATATCCCATTACATGGTCCAAGATCCCAATTTTTTTAGCTCAAAGATATCTTTTGAGAATAGTGTTACTAAAATACAAATTGTTATAATACCGGTTATAGTACCCACCACTACTGCAGTACCTATTAAATCACTTTTATTTAGTAAAATGATAGACTTTTTTGGAGTACCTACTATAGTATAACTATGCTATCTACATAAATTATTCTAAAAAGAGTCCACCTTTAAGTGAACTCCTGTTATATGTACGATTACGGGGCAACATTACCACTCACAAAAACTGTCAGATACAACTGTCTTAATAATTTTTTTAATAATACTAGTAAAAATAATAACATATATATTAATAATAATATATTAATTTTTTTTGGGTTTATTTATTACAACAAAACACACCCAGGATGAGACTTAATCTCGTGACCTATGCTACACTACCAACTCACCCCTTCTATACTTTCCTCCTGCAACGGGAAATGATAATAGTAATAAGAATATTATTTTTATTTTTATTACTCAATAATGTTTTTAACCATGATTTTGGAAGCCAAACCCATTGTTCCTTTAAGGAAAATAAAAAGACCAAATTATATGCATGATGGTACCTGAAAATAGTGAAACATATAATGAAACCCAAAAATCAACAAGCCAAATAATAAAAAATTGTAGATACCTAAAAATAAAAATATACTGTAAATAGAAAACAAAAAAAAATATACTCTAATATCCTTATTTTGATAAGAACTATGACTCCCCCAACTACATGGGTTCCATTAGTGATTCCATGTTTTGACCATTTTCCAAGGATTTATTTGATATTTTGATCCCACCTATGGGAAGGAAATATCACTAGTCACTAACTTTTCCCCACTATACTAGAGGTTTTTTTTCTCTTCCTATTTTTAATATAGATATATGTCACATATTAATATGTTAATAAAAATTTTCCTTCATGAACTCTTCTGAAGATGGATCTATCCCATCCAAATAACTTTCATGAAATGAAAATTAGTTAGAGTTAGACACACTCTTGGTTCACTGTGGTTCGAATTGTGGTGATGAGGATTAGATTTTGAAAATTGAAAGGAATTAGGGGTAATAGAACTTACTAGTGATGTGTTAGCTAAAATATAAGATAGGAGTTTCCTTGCCTAGTGCCTCCAAATCAAGGGGATCAAGACCAACTGATCATTATATGACAAGATGACTCTTGATATCATATTAAAAAGTCTTGAGGTACATATCTACTTTTTTTGAAGAAGTAGATTCATCTTCCCTAATATCAACGAGTGAAATATAATTGGTTCACCCATATATATCAATATCCTATTGAACATTTTCATAAGAGGGATTCAACTGCTTAAAAATTAGAGTAATAGGCATGTCATTCTTGTTAGTTTTACAACCATAATAACTACAACAACAACAATAATAATAATAACATTTATTTAGTTAAGGAGATAATAAACCACAATCAATACACACACATAATAAACCTAGTAGTTAAATATTGATCCCTCCCCATAAGTATTTATAGACACCAAGCAAAGCCATTATAATTATATGGTTTGAAGGCCTGATGACAGTAACTACAACTACATAGCCTAAAGAAATATTTTTTTCTTCTAAAATGATCTGTAGGTGAATAATATTTCTATAGTACCCCCATGCTATAATAAGCACTGTCACTTCCCTAGATTCTACAATACTTTACACTTATTGAGTAACTATTATAATACCCACCACTATTATAGTGCTTTCTATAGTACTGCTACGATATATATATGAAAATCAAACTAAGGTATACTGCTAGGATTTGAACTCTTGTTAGATACGAGATTATAGGGTGACTTTTCCACATAGGAATGCCCACAACTTGATAATTATGAGAATAATAATAATAACAACAATATACTAAGTAAAGGGGATTAAAAAATATAAATACACACACCCAAACCCCTATGAGGTTCAACATCATCCCTCCCCAAAATGATTGACAAGAACCCACTGTGATTTAGAAAACCAAACCATTGTCTTATAAAATGTATTAATGTAAAATTAAAACACACACACATAAGATTACAAGGGTATGAAAGATCAAGAATTATGGAACAAAAAACACAACCAAAATAGAGAAAAAAATCTATGTTAAGAAGAAAACATTAATGTGATAAGAAATTAACCACAACCCTATAAAAAACATGACTAGTTGGAAAAAAAATAAGAATCAGACATCATCAAAAGTAAGACACAAAGCACTTATTTAGAACTATCTAAAAAACCTGAAAATTGATAAAAATATCATAACAAGAGACAAATATCTCACCATTATAATATAAACCATTCATACATTATCAATATTCCACATAGAAAATGCCTAAATCCTCTATATAGATGAAGAAATAATCACAATCCTATTATTAAACATAGATAAACTTATCAAAAAGAAAACACAAAAATATTTTGTCATTTTTAAGATCTATTTCCCACATATTTGAGGTTACCACAGACACAAAGGTGTCACCAATTTATATATTTATTAATATTTTATGGATTTTGATCTTTCTAAACATACTATTTTTAAAACAATTAGTATTCTTAGTAGAAACAGTGGTTATAGGATCCAACATCACCATTGCATCAATATTAGAGGAGATTATTTTTTTCTCCCCCACACCATAATTTCATCTCTTTCAACCTACATAAACATAATTCTATCTATATATTTTAATACCTCTATTTTATGTTTATTATTTCCCACTCCATGTTTAAAATAACTATCTCCCATTAAATACGTCACCTTTATAGCCTTGTTATAATTAAAATAAGAATTTATTTGGCCAATGAAAAATTTATCTACACCCATAACCTCATATTTATCAATTCCATTAGTAGTAATTTCTTTCAAAGACTTTTCTTTAGAATTGGTAATATTTTATTGATTAGTCACATCAACTAGATTCACTAACTATATAGACTCACTAGATCTTTCTCAATCATTTTTGATACACTCAACATATATTTAATCATAATTAGGTACATAAAGTGAGTCCATTATGGAAAAAATGTCATTATTGTCCTAATATTTGATATTTATGAATTTGAAGTAACCACTTTATTGATCATTATTGATAATTTAGTGGTTGAACTGATATAATTACTGGTGATAGATACTACTATTTCAGTTAATCTTCTACAAGCCTTGATGGATACACCTTTATCAATACTACCCCTATACATTGATTGATGAGAAATATATTTGGGTCCATCATCGATGTTATTTAACCCTACTACTATCCAAATTAGTGTCAAATTAACCAACCAAATTCATTAGGTTCAGATTCTCTAATACCATTCCAACCAATGGTATTATTTCATCAGATCTTGTGGAATACACTCTAGATGCTTTATTACATTATTCCCCTGCATCCATATTAGAGTTAAAATGAGTAATAGAAACCAAATATTTCATTGTCTTTACTGAGATATCACCACTCAAGGTGTCAAAATAAACCCCTTAGATCTCCCATAAAAATCCATTCTAATAAAATATTCATCCAAATTGTGATCCCTACAAAATTTAGACACCTTTAATTGATAGTGATTACTTTTATCACCATAGTTTTTCTAAAGAACCTCCCTAAAATTTATTAATTATTCTATAGAGACTTAAAAAATAAAATATACAAATAAAAATAGTAAATGGGTGAGGATTATCTAGATCCCCTAACAACATCATTATTTTAATTTTTAAAATTAACATGTGATTATACCTCAAGAGAATTCATTCCCTTATTATTCTGAGGAATCATATATAAATCATTAAGCATATTAGCTGGATCAATATCGTCATCATTATCAAATGAAAACTAGTGATCCTTCCCCATCCACTCTGAATTCATGTCCTATGACTCATGTTCAACATTTTCAATCCACCCAACCTCTTGAATTGCTGGAGTAGTAGCATATAATACTATATAAAAATCCAAGAACTCAAAATAAAAGTGTTATTCCACTTATACAACAAATGGGTCCCAAGATCCCAAACGTGGCATACCACAGGCTCTTATAGAATGATTAACCAGATCAGATGCCCTACCTGGACTAGTATGACCTTGTCATCTCTCATAATATAGACCATCCACTATATTTGTATATGAATTTACGTAAGAAACCCCTACTTTAGGCTTTTGAGAATAAATATTATATTTTCTTCTAAAATTAGTATAATGAATTTTTCCATCCACACTAGGTTTAAGCTTATGATTTTCAATCAAGTAAATTTATTTTTTTACGTTTTCAAAAACTAAATTTCCATGAAATTTTACCACCACAAGCCTAATACATTTATAAATCATGAAAAATTTTGGAATCCCCATATATTAAATTTTTATATCTATTTTAAATAATGTAATTTCCAAAATAATAGGCTCCATCCATGTTGAGTGAATATCAAATTCTTCTAATATACATATAATGATTTAATAATTTGAAAGGTTAGTCTCATTATCAAACATGATATCAACACTAATAGTCGAGGTTATATCCCAAATAATTTGGGAGTTCCAGAAAAACAATCATAGGTAATGGATTTACACCCATGTTTTAATAAGATAGTTTCTAACTAAATTTGGATAAATTAAACTGTCCCAATCTTGAATTATCTTGATTTTTGAAATAATGGAAAAACCTAAACTCAATGCATTAGCCTAGATATCATTAAAAGGGAAGGAAAACCACAAATAACTCACACACCTAGAAATCCTAATGGTCTAGTCCTAATCCCTCCCCACATGTATTTGTAGATAAAAATAAGAAATATTTTATTACATATAAATGTAGTTGAGAATTGAAAGGATATAACAAAAAATAACCTTGTCTACACCACCTTCTTTATCCCACATTGAATTTGTGAGGGGATAGAGGGTATAGAATAAGTTTCGGTATGAAAACCACTCACCTAAGTGTCATTACATACATCACATTGTATTTTACATCATCATTTCTACAATACTATTTCGCTGGACACAATCTAGTAATTCCCACAAAGTAGACCAAATTTTTTCTACAAACTTTTAGATAAATCCCCCATAAAATACATTACTAATATTTGAACCTAAGAATCATGGATAATTAAAGAGTGAATTTACCACTCAATAAATCCCCCTCACAATAAGAATAATGAGGATAATAATGACTATAGTGATGATGAGGAGGATGAAGCTAATGATGAGTATGATTATGATTATGATAATGATAATTAAACATGGATAAACTATAAATTTAGAGACCAAAACCAATGTCCTAAAAAAATAATAAAACATAAAACATATAATAAAGGAGATATATCACTTGGTAGAAGTACATAAGGACAGACACATCCAAAGGCCACATAAAATAATAACATAGAATTATATCATAATCCATAATTATAGGCATATAGAGGAATCATCCCCAAATCCAACACATGAAAATAAAATTTAATGTCCCCTAAAGTCCAACTTATTTTGGGATCAAATCCCATATTTAGTTTATACTTCCTCTTTCACAAAAACATAAGGAATGTAATTCATACAATTTCATTGTCCATAAGGACTAGAAATTCCATATTGGATACTATAAACAGATCTCCCCTTATCATATGTTATTTTCAAGGTCCGGTATAAAGCATCCACACCACATCCCAAGGTAAACATTATCCATCTTCTGAGGTTATTTCTGAATTTTTGAGGTCATCACCATCATGTTTCACATGTCCCATCTAGATATCATCAACAATATTCCTCATGTATAATGAGATTTCTTCATTCTCCCAATACACCATGGTCGTCACCATCATGTCACTGAGATCATTGATTTTCTACTCCCAGTGTCCTGAGGCCATTTTGGCCAGCTCTCAATCACTAAACCCAACATCTAGTAGGCCCCATATTACTAATCCACCATCTATCATGGTGTTGAAAACACTCCACCCCACATTCAGTGGTCTCCATACCCAGTTTTTATCACCTCAACGGGGGTCCCATAACCCCAGAGACTTCATAATTATTCTGAAACATTGGATCATGTAATGAAATTTCTAGATATGCAAAATAATGTGATCCACCCCTGCAAAAATTCCAAATTTTTGAGCATCGAAACCATTTCCCAAATTTAGAAGGTATCTAGTCTGGTATTTTCAATCTTCCACTCCTATTCATTACTTTGATCTCAAAATAAATCACCTTCAAAGTTAATTATATAAAATATAATTCCTTAACCTTATGAGATAATTCCATCAACTCTCATTCCTTTATTAATAAGAATCATCCAAAAACTATTATGGATCATGATCTCCATAGTTTGGAATCCCTCAAAAATCAAGTCAATGACCTCAGGTCTTCTTGAATTATAATACACTTGAAATTCACCTTAAACCAATATACCCAAAATTTAAGATTGAGTGTGAACACATACACATTATAAATACATCTCATAGTGATCAATGATATTATCTTTATAGGTTATTCATAAAAGGGGTAGCACCAGGCTATGATCATCGCAGTAATCACCACAGGATTCAAGAGATGGAAGAATTACTTTCAAGAGAGAGAATATATTCATACTATATAATACATATAATAATAAATATAATGATTAAAAAAGTGATGTTAAAAAACCATAAAAATACTAATAATATTTTTATGATTTGGGGAATTACAAACTGAGAATACACACACACTTAAGCACCATAATGGCTTAACTCTCAACTCTCACACAAGGATTGACAGATACACATTGGACCTATTATATAATATATATATATATAAATGGATAAAAGTACTTAATTATGGAGGATTATGTCTCCTAGGAATTGGTGTACAAAAGGGCTCATGGCCTAAAGGGTAATTAAATTTCCCAAATAACCATAATTCATTCTCAATCTCATGCTACACTAAACACCATTTTCATTTTTTGTCGCACCACACATTAAATTAAAACATATTACCTCACCCTTTTGATTCTTCTAAATTTTATCCATTAATTACCTAGAAAAATAAAATATTTTAGATTAAATTTACCATTATATTATGTTGGTTTTTATCATCAATGAGACAGGTCAATATTCATGGAGTATTGAGTGATGGAGTGAGATTCTATATAAACAAAATCATAAAGAAGCTATAAATACATTTTATGGGTAAATTTGAAGAGTTATATATCATTTTATATAAAAATAAAGTTTCATTTGTTGGTAGAGGAGTTTATAAATTACATGTTTTTTGAGATGGTACACATTTCTATGACGAGTTATAGTATGTGTGATAGTGTTTCCTATAATATCCCAAAGGAATTGACTACTCTTTCTACATAGTGATCATCATAAATTATTAATAACACAATTGAAAATTAAAATAACCTAATAATTAAACATAAATTATGTCATAACTTTTACCATAGTTTATAAAAAATACATGTTGCAGATTTAGGGTCTAGTAAATTTGGATGATTAGATACAGAAATGTATCATTTTAAAACATACAATAATTGTGATTATTTACTCTACTTTGAGTGAACCTAACTTTAATTGGTCATCTTAATACTACATTGGATAACCTATGGAAATAAATAAGTATAATTATGATCTAGAAATCCAATTATATGAATTAATGTGACCAATGAGTTTAACATGGGGGCTTAAAATGATATCACAGATTGAATGTTCATAATCAAGGAATCATGGTATAAGTAAATGATAACATATGATTATGGAGTAATCAGGATCATATAATAAGATAATACCATCATAAGAATGTGAAAAAACATAAATATGACATCATAAGAATAAGTTAAGTATCCCTACCTCATTAATAAAACAAAGTTGGCTAGAATTATTACCATCTCCTATAGTCGTCTAGGCTAACTACCCATGAACTAAGATGTATCAGGACATGAAAACATTACTCAATATATTGGAGGGATATATAATTCTATGTTAATCCATCACATAAATAAAATTATACATATAGGTGCCACATGGTTTAAATCAACACATCATAAAAAACCCACGGAAATAAAATGGGGTTTATATCCTTTTAAAGTGTTCTCTATGGAATCATTCATGATTTCATCAATAAACATGAAATTACTACACAAGTAAAAAAATGGGTATCTATAAAATTTAAGAATCATTATTGGTATATAACACTAAAAAAATTATCACACATGTGGTCTTTATACCATATACAAAATGGATATTTGGTTTAGACATTAATCTTTATAATAAATCGATGTATTGGGATTCTAGGTTAAAATACTTCAATAAAGTATTGGAATATAAGGAATTCATAAAGGAAAGTCATTATAAGTCATTCGTGATTATACAAATCAATTATTAGGAAATAAAAAAGTAGTGATATATAATTATATATATATAAGATAAATTTTCATAATCCATCCAGATAAAGATAGGGGATGTTATCAATTTAATAGTACTCTTGATCAAACATATTAAATATATGAAGAACACTATTAGAATAATTATGATAATTAATTAGAAAAAAATAATTACCATTTCCCATAAAAAATATTAAATTGATGATTTTATTATTCAATTATAATAATAATTTTATTTTATGAGAACGTGAATTTGTAGAGAGGATGTCTCCTAGAAAATGAAAAAGGTATCAGAAAGAAACATTTACATATAAACTAGTAAAATATATTCTATTTGGTTTAAATGTCCTATAAAGGAACATTTAAAATATTTTCTTTTAAAAAAAATTATTTAATAAATTCATGGTATTATAAAATTCAATGTCTAAACAATTTTTCGTGATGGAATTTCAAAACATTTTAAAACATTTCATAAGAAGAATTTTTTTAAAACCTAATAAAAAATATTAAAATGTATTATGAAACTAATTGGTGAAAAAACACATCCTAAAAAGAGTTATGAAAACATTAATTGTTAAGAGGTTAATAGAATTACAAATCCCACTAGAAAAATTATTTAAAATACTTTTGATAGGTAAATCATGTATATGGGAGAGAAATAACCATTGGAAAGTATATGATTTATTCTGATCAACATCATGATTATATTTGAGGAATAATTTTATAAAGGTAGATAATATTAATGAAGATATTTAATATAACTCTATAATATGTAAATATACCATTTTAAAAGTAAATTTTAGGAATATAAACATAGAAAATCAATGCCAAGAAACAATTTTGTGACTCATGGGAAAACGTGATTCAGTTAAAAAAACATTGTTGACTTCTGTAAAATTTTAAATAAATATAATTAGATGTAGAAGATATTAAAAATGAATTGGAAATACCATGAATATAATATATTTCATGAATACCTAATAATTTTTCTTTTAGTGTTTTGAAGTTCCTTGAAACATGTGTTCTTGTTTTAATAATCACTACTTCCAGGAAGTTTCCTATGGATTTATTCATGGAACCAGAAACACTCAATGGTTCATTATCCAAAAGGGGCCTGCTTTCCAAAGGCATGTGTTCATTATGTTTGAACTTTATAATCCATAGGAACGTCAATTGGTCAAGCGTATGGGAGTTCAGACTCCTCACACCCTTTTTTGTGGAATTATTACCTACTTTGGGACTCTCTTTATAAATTTATGATATATTCATGAATCCTTATTAATTCACCAACTATAACATAAGTTTCCATTGGAATTTTCAATCACTTATAAATATGTGTAAAATTTAAAATCATCAGTATATATTCAGGGTTATTCATTAATAAAGATATATGTATGTATTCGAGGTTCTCCATCAATGGTATCCTCTCATATACTATTTAGATAATCTTTTAATCAACATTATGATGATATTGGTTTTTAAGCCACTCAGTGGGGAACTCTAGAATTTATTATCATCCTGAGAGATGAAGTTTTGTTTTGATATTTGGATTATACCAATGAAATGTTCTTCCTACATATCCTTGTGAAAGAAATTATAACCCGAATAGTTTGGTGCCGCATAATGGGACACATCATATATTTAAAGGTCATGTGATAAGGACCTATCCATACAGTTTAATTTCATGTGGTATGGAAATATAATAGAAAGATGATTTATCAATGTTTGATGTGGGAATTATGACTAAGTAGCCCAAGGAACTTGTAAATAATATGGGTTTCCAAGTAAAATTAGACCCCATTGGAAATATGGCCCAAGGAGAACAGGTTTTATTTGAATTTTTGGGTTTGAACCTCAAAGAGGATTCTTACGTATCCCATTTGGATGGAAATCAAAGCCCACGTAGTTTGATAAATCTCATAGGAGCGTGTATTCCTTTGAGAGAAAAGGGTTTCGGCTTACTTCCTGAAAAGGATGCCTTGATAAATTGGGGGTTTATGTTGGGGCTTATTCCTAAGTAGGGTTCCAAGATTAAAATAATTAATGTTGGATTCTTGAAGAGGATATCCAGGGAGCTCAGGCCCTGAAAAGGCTTCATACATATCCCATTTATGGTGGGAGTTAGATTTATCATAGTTTATTATTTCATAAAAATGTTAGGACCATGAAAAATCTCTAAGCCCATATGAGTCATGATCGATTTGAGAAACAAGAATATATCAGAGATTCAAAAAAGAAACCCACACTTTTTCTCCTTTGCTAGTGGAAGAGGTTGAGCGTACGACAGCCAGGGTGGACGAGTTTGAGGCTGACTGGGAAGAGGGAGAGGCGACGATCCTACCCTCTATTCACTTTACATTGTAAAAGGGTCCAATAAAAGGAAGGAGGATGAAGTTTAGGGTATTACACCATGATGGATTCCCTAAAATTTATCCTGGTATAAGAGTGATACTTCTCCATTGAATTGAAAATAAAGTGTGAATTGTACCTTCCATTCTAGTGACATGTGGTTCTAGGTCTTTGAGAAAGGAGAGGTTATGAACCATACCCTCCTCCAAACTACAAACTCCCAACACTATTCCTAGGATAAAATTCCACATGACCCCGGATATACAAACCCATAGAAGCTTCATGAATCCTAACCACATTGTGAAAAAATGGTGGTAATCCTCTGACTGTGGATATACAAACCCAAATAAAAGACACCCTGATATGCCTTTACCAAAGGTTTGATAACTTAGGAGGTTTTGGTGGAGGTCTCAATAGAATCCCATTGAGGTAAGGGATATAATAAAGAAGAAGATTTTTCATGAATGTATTTGAGGAGGTCTTTATGGCTTGTAGACTGAAGAGAGTAGGTGAATCAAAGAGGGGCCCCCAATTAGGTACCAGTGCGCATGTATGGGTGTGAAAGTAGGCTTGGGACACCTGATGTTCCCTTAAGAAGTGAAAAACCTAGATGACAATACGTGGGAAAGACATTACTCAAGACGTAAAGAGTATTCACAGGTATTCCTAGAAGTGGGGCACTCATGTTCCTATGAATGGAATAGGTGGTAAGAATGTGTTTCTTGATTTAGGGGGGTTGGGAACTTTAGGCATGCAAGTGTTATGAATTTCACACACTAAAATGACTTAAGTCCCATGATCCTCCTTCAAATCCTCTACTCTAGGTGTTAAAAATCACCTTGAATGTTTCGAAGGACTTGGGAATAGAACTAGGTTGACCCTAGTAGAAATTCAACTTTAGGGAAATTATTCCATACAAATAATAGCCCCAAAGGACTATTTATAGGAAAAAAATAGGACCCTGGGAGAAATGAGTTTGGTCGCGAAAGTATATTTTATTGCATATTTTTGGTGTGCAAGTGGTTTTGTGCCGGATGGGTGGCACCCATGAATACTTGCATGCCACTGGTGATTTGGCCTAACTAGGGCACTGATTTGAGGACATAGCCAAAATAATCTCTTCATTATCCTCTAGTATGGTGGAAAATAGGTGTTTGCATGTAGGTACCTTGGGAAAATCTTTAGGGACTTATCCTAATTTATTATTCCATACCACAGGGGTTGCGCCCTGCACCCCTGCTTTGGTTCAGTGTTGTCTTGCAGTCTCAGCCCTTTGAGTCAGTCCCTTTGCTACTGTCAATGACCCCCATGAAAAATGTAGAGTCGCACTACAAAATTTTCTATCTCGGTTGAGAACATTTTTCTGAAAATTTCATAGAACAAATTTCATAGTGTCTATATTTATATGCACTATATAAAATGAAATTGGTTCATAAAGTAAATAGTGTCTCAACGAGGGGTGTTTGAGACAAAAATCTCTTAACTTTTGTCAAAAAGTGTGATGGACATGCACATAACTACATGTATAAATAAATTGTGTTAACTAAATATACCTAATAACTTTATTCATCTATATTTAATTTTATAATGTTCATTTATTATCTTTGTGTACTTATTTTTAAAACAATTTTTTCTTACGTTGATCAGTTAGGGTTATTCAGTTACTTTATTCATAGAATTTTAGGTTTTTGAACATCATCAAATGAGTCATAAAATAGGTCATAATATCTATAATTAAATATAACTTTGTACTTTAATAATTCATTAGAACATAATCTATATAGTTAAATCATTTCTCTATAAATGGACTCAATTTCTAAAAGTTATATTAAAATGACCTTTTCAACTATTAAATTTACTATAAATGTTTATTACTAATGAAACTTATGGAAAGGATTAAAATTATAATTATATAATTTAATGTTTTAGTAAATGGACATATTTATATATTAAATTCATTTTTGTTTCAATTAAAGTTAGTTGATATGGGAAAACAAAAGAGAAAAGTCATCTCATGGGGGTATTAGTCTATACATACACATAAATGATGATCCCGTTTTCATATAATGGAATGAAAGTATAAAAAATATTAGAATTTCATATCAATTAAAATGATATAAATATTATATTATATTATTAAATAACATTTTTTAAAAATCCTTGAATGTTCGTTAAAAGAACCAAAAGCATTAGTTCGTAGAGGCGGTAATCCACACACATGCACTAACTTCTATTTAGTTTTCCCTTTATAGAAGTAGAGAACAAATAATGTATGTAAAATTATTATAATAAAATCTTGTAATACTAATGATAATTATTTTATTATCATATTATGATAACGGTTGGTTTATAATGTAATGATTAATAAATAAATGTTCAAAAAGATGGGACACCTATGTTAAGACCTCAAACATACTTGTGATAAAGACCTTTAATTTAAGGTAATTATGAAAAAAAATGTTAAAATAGGAATTAAATAATTTAAATGACTTTGATAGGAAGGAATTTGGATATTTTATCAAGTAATATCCATAATAAGAGTGTAGTGTGAAAAGGGTTGATGTGATCCCACATTTACAAGTGAGGATGATAGACTTTTACATGGAAAAGAATGTCATGTAAGGGGTAATAATTGAATGGAAACAAGGATAAGTGAGTTAGGTAAAGTATGGTTGGATTAGAATGTATGTAAGACACTAAAATGAAAAAAAAATCTATGGTAAAAAGGTCATGTTAATTTAGGAGAATGTGATCCACCTTCAATTTTTCTTTTCAAAACATATTACTCTTAATTAAATTTTAATCATGTCAGTTATTTTATTACTAAAAAGATATAGAGACTCTTATTAAAAAATGACATTTTTTATACAAAATAGGGCCCCAATCAATTTAATTAAATTTCTAAATAGGAGAATTTTTTTATCAAGGAACATATAATGTGTTGCAAAATGCATTTTAGAACAAATGATGTTTTAATAATTAATTATTCATAATAATATTTAACATTGATTACCTATTAAATTATTTCTAATTAATTTTTATATATGGTTAAGAATCATATTATATTTTTTATTTAAAATTTATTCTTTTAATTTTAAAAAAGACACAATATTTCTAAAAGTATTATTCCTTGAAAAATAATGGTTTTACCATAGTAACAAATACTTACCCATAGTGACATAATCATTATGACTAAAAAAAAGTGGCCTTTATTATAAAATTTTCACCAACTAATTTTTTATTTAAAATCATTTTCATTTGATTCAATTGACGAAAAAAATTTAAAATACAAATGTATAATCTACTTAATACCATTTTTGAAAAAATATCACATATGTACTAAAATGTCAAATATAGTTTTATATTACAAATAAGATATTTTAGAATATATAATTTTATTTATAATTCATATATTCGATCAAAAAAATAGTTTCTATATTCTATATTTTTATTATATCTAAGTGATTTATTTAAATCCATGTTATTTTTAAAAATAGTAATTTTCACTATTCACCTAAAAATTAATTATTATATAACAATTCAAAAAATTAAAATTAAGTTGATATGAAATTGATAAATCCAAAAAGGATATTCATTTTTTCAAATTCACATCCCAAATTTTATAAATTGAATATTTAAATTAAATATAAAATATCATGAAAACAACTTTTTATAAGAAATCATTTTTCACGTATTAAATTTTCATTTAAAACTAGAGTTTATCATATATATATATCATGAAAATATCAATTTTATAAAATAACGATTAAGAATAAAAGGGGATATTATTACTTTATCAATTGTACTGATTGAGTTCAATGTTTAAATAAGATTTTATTATGCTTTTATCTTTTATACACACACACAAATATATATATATATATATATATATATATATTCATATATCATAATTATGTTACCATAGTTTATAAATTATAATTATAAGTCTCACTTAAAATGGACTATATTCGTTTGGTTTTGAGTATTTCATGTGGATAAAACTATAAAAATTATAATTTATTTGAGGAAAAAATTTGGGATAATACATTCTACCCCCTTAAAATAATCTCTTCCTCAAAATTTAGTCATCATTTACAAGTAGAAATATTTAAAGGTGGAAAATGGATTTACAAGCCTCAATATATTATTTCTTTAGATATTTTATTCCCAATATCGTAGGAAATACTAAAAAACTTATTTTCTATTACCATTTCAAGGAAATGTTATCTCATAAAAATGTATTAAAACCCCCATGAATGATTATGTTCTCTTCATAGATAATTCATTTTTGTAAATGAACTAATAAATGGTCATTATTGATTTATAATATGATTTTACATATTCTATAATTTAATGTGATGTGAATGTTAATATAACCATTATATATTGAAAATCATGTCATTTTTTAGAGAATGGTATTGTGATTTTCACAAGGTTTATTTCAACAATCACTATAATAATACCACAAAATATTTTCGTAAAAACTAAAAAACATAAATGTTGGTGACTTTATGTTCTTATAAAACAATCTACATACAATAAAGTGGATAAAAATAGATTACCTGAAATAATTTTTCTAATATGTTAAGTGAAACATAATTACGACTATCATATCATTCGATAATCATTTCTTAGGTTCATCCTTTCTCCCCGAGTCTAGAAATTTATTGATTCATTAAATCATTAACAATCCTTGGATTGCGTCATTGAAATTTATAATGATTGAGATCTCCACATATAATACATTACTTTGTTAGTGGTTCCTTTTAATGTGTTTGTTTATCTTCCCTTATATTAGCCAAAAACTTTATTTTACCTTAAAATTTTGATTCTTCATGGCCATTTTCACCAAATGTAATTCATCTTCAATTCCCCTTAAGGAAGTTACCTTGATGCTAATTTAAAACAAATTCCTATAGAAAATTGATCATTTTTCTTTCATCGTCTTCATCACATGATTTTTCATTATACTTTATCCGTATCTTATTTTGTGGGTTTGATACATAAACTATGTTCACATTAAAAATCATATTCTATGTTATATGGTTTGTAATAATCAAAATGTTTATCATTATATATCCCATTCTTATGGGTTGTTCATTGATGTAATCTCTTTATTTTATATCATACCTATGGTTCCTTCTAGTTCCAGAAATTACTAAACTAATAGGGTTTTTATGAGTGAGAATACATTTACAACATCTGTATATTATCCTAATAATAAAAAGGAATTAAACCTTAATGATTCTTCTTATTTTACATGTTCACATTGTTTTATTATTATATTAGTTGAACCTAAATTAATCTTAGATTGATCTAGGTTACATTAAGATGGGTTATCATATACATCTCAATATAATAACATAAATTATCTAGGAAATCAATCCTTTATAGTGGTTTGAAAATTGAATTCTATTATCCATGTAATATTCCCTAAGAATGACAAACTAAGGACATGGTAGGTTCTTATTCACTATGTACTAGAATGATGGTCATGATATACTAGATCAATACTTTTAAGGGTAATTACCCCTAGATGAATCTATTCGAAAACCATGTCTACTTTTAGTTTCTAGAGAAAGATTTATTTCTTATAAAACCACATAATCTATACCTTGACAACAAATTAGGATATTATCCTATGATTAGAATTATCTATAGGGTTTTTAATAATGTTCTCTAATCCCAATCTCACAAAATAGACATTCCTCTAACACTTACTAAAATGACATAGGATGTAAAAAAACTTATTTCCAAAATTCTAAAAAAAACCCAAAGCATAAATTTCTAGGATATAGGGTATATTTTTTTGGAGTATTAGACGCAAAAAGAAATCATTTTAAAAAATAACATAATTTTATTTATTTAATTTCTTTATAATGCTCCAATATACCATAGGTTATCGTAATACTACAAAGAATAACATGGGGAAATACATATTCAAAAATGTTATCTAGAAACCCCAGTATATGAATAACCATTATAAAACAGTAGAACATTGGATTCATAACATGATATCATAAAGACAATGATCATAAACATGGAATCATGGAATAAAGAAATTATACCATAAGATCATGGTGTAAACATGATCATATCATAAGTGTATGTCAAAATAAGAATTTTGAAATAAAATAAACATGAAATTATAAGAATAAGTCAATGATATCTCACTAATTAAAAAATATATACTTGGATAGGCTAATTTTTCACTCCCATGGTTGGCTAGGCTCACTGCCTATACACGATGACATTTGATTAGATGGCAACATTACACAATGCATTGGATTTATATGTAACTTTAGACCGATCATTCACATAATTAAAATCATACTTATGTTTTATAGATTATTTTAATCAGTATATTATAATACCCCTAGGCAATAAAATGGGTTTTATATTCTTTTTTGAAGTTACCTAAGTAAGGATTCATGATTTCATTAATAAAAATAACATGATAAATCTTAAAAAATTAAATGGGTATCCAATGACATTAAGCACCATTCTAGGTAAAGAATACACAAATAAGTTGATTAAATTTATGGTATTTACCCATTATAGTAAGTAAATACACGATTTAGAAACCAATTTCTCTAAAAAATCAATTTGTTGAGTATCTATATGAACATGCATAAATCATGTAATAAAACATAGGGAATTAAAAGAGGAAAGATGTTGGAATAAAATCATGCCTATTGAAATAGATGATTAATCAAGAAACATAAGTTATAGATTATGCCATATATCTAAAAGAGAATTTCATAAAACATCCAAATGAAGAAGTTGTATGGTATCATTTTAAAAATAACCTTGATCAAGGCAATAATGTAGCTGAGGGGGAATCATAGAAGTATGAGAAAAATTTCGTTGAAAATAATAATTTCCTTTTCTTTTGGAAGCATTTAAAAAATCGATTGTATCAAACTATGAGAATAATAATATCTTTTTTTGATAATGTGAAATTATTAATAAGATGTCCCTTATAAATCCAAAATAGTGTCGAAAATATATGTTCACATAAAAATGTGTAAAAGATATTCCTATTGGTTGAAAATGACCCATATAGAAATATTTAATTTATTTGATTTATTTTTTTCTAATAAATTTTAGATAGTCTAAAATACCCTTTTAAAATTAATTTGGAACAATAGAATTTTAGAACGTTTTAATAGATTAGTTTTTAAGAAAACATTTTTTGGAAACCAAATCATGTGGAAAACATTCTTAGTCTATTAAAATCATTTAGTGAATCCCAAATCATAAAATGAAAAATAAAATATGTAATTGATAATATGTGAACCGAAGTATGAAGGAAAGTTTGATCATTATAAAAAATACTTGCTATAGTTAAAACATGGATAAGGAAGAAAAAAATATATTGGAAATTATATGAGTTATTCTTATAAACATCATGATTTTACTTGGGGAATCATTTAATAAAATGGATGTATGTTAATGAAGAAATTTAACATCCCTGTAGATAAAGTAAATCTACCATTTGGAATATTAATAGTAGGAATAAGAAACTTCTATATTCATAATCAAGAAAAGGTTTCAAGACTCGATGGAAAGAGGAATTTAGTTGAGAAAAAAATTATGAATTGAGTAATATTTTAAAAAAAACCTTAAATGAGTAAATTATTGAAAATGAACCAAAAATACCATGGATAAATAATATTTTCAGATAAAATAAAAATTTGGAAACATATACACAACAGAAAAGATAATTAGTTCATATAGTAAAGGGTGTCTCAATAAATGTACTTTGAGATAAAAATACCTTCCCTTTATGTTTGAATGTAATATGTACTTTTTATTAACATACTATATGTAACATCATTTCCCTTACCATTGTCTTGAGATGGTGTTGAGATGCTACTAGACCTTAGGCAACATTCCCAATGTGTCAATGGTTGGAAATAAATGTTGAGGGATTCAAGAACAATTGGGGAATTATTTTCCCTTAGAATAATTCCAACCAACAAAAAAAGGCATAAGAAACAACAACTATATGATACACGTCAACAGTGTAAATCATGATAACACATTACCCAGAGACAATAAAACAATCAAAATCTTCCATAACAATTCCCAAAAACCAATACAACTAAATCCAAAAAATCCTAAAATCAGAGTACGAAGTAGAAGACTCGTTAACAAGACGCAAAGGAAACCATGAAACACTCCAAAACTCCACACCAAGCTCCATGATCCAAGAACCAAAATACTGCCCAAGAATCCTGACGGACCACTAGAAAATATATATCCTTTGCCTTTGCCTGTGTCACGGAATACCACATCGACAAAAGTACACAAGTTCCAAAGCTGGGGGTGAGTAATAATACTTAGTAGGTTTTTTCCTAAATGACTTCCCAGCACATGACACTAGGGTAAAACCATTATCACATTTATATAATGTAGTTTATATAAAACATCAAATAGAGATACAGTTTTCAGTATGCCAAACACACTCATACCAAGCCATTTTGTCACCAAAATCCACTTTATAAAAAGGAAATCCAACAAAAAATCCATAATAAATTTTACCATCAAATATAATCGCAAAAATTTCATCTTTCTTAGCCACACACATAATTAAAACATAGAAATATAATTTTTCACACATCAACTTGTTTTAATAATCAAGGGGGAACTTCTCGTCCATGATTATTTACTACTTTCCCAATATAGTGGTACTTACCACACACTTATCCTTGATGGTGACCCTTACATCTATTATACATACCCTTATTATTTTGTTACTCCCCACCCACTTCACATCCATTTCAATCACATGAAAAAATAAATAATCAACAAACAAGTATATAGCACACCAAGGCCACAACATTATGAAAAAATCCATATCCAACCAAAACTATAACTTTAGACATTATCCACACCACATTTACTTTTAATAAAACAACTAATTTTATTGAAAACAATTTTTATAAATCAACCCAACCAACTGATTTTAGAATTTACATTTTAAAATCCAACATTATGAACATTTCACTGCAATACCCTATTTTCCCCAAAATCCATAAATCATCACAATATGAATTTCCATAAAGATCCTCATATCATAATCATAAACAAATTCAAGAAAAAATAGATAATTGAATATGATTATTCTAGTTCTAGAAAAATTGAGTCGATAGATATGTCACCTTCCTTAGGGTTTCGATAAAATCATACAACGAGAAACCACACCACAAATCTGGTTGAAAACTCCAAAAAAACAAACCTAAATCTCTTTTCCTATCATTAACATGCCAAAATATCTATATTTTAGGCAAAAAACCCTTTATCTACATAAAATATATGTAGATCTAGACAACCAAGAGATATTGAGAACTATATCTAAGGAAAACCAAGAAACAACCAAGAGATGAGACTTACCGGCGAAGAACCACCTTCACCAAAAATTAAAAACCCATTAAATAAAGTCCCAAAATGATTTGGAGAGGCCTTATTACCCATAATAACAAGAAATGACAAGTTAGGTTCGATTGGTAGGATGTTTTTGGTGCTTTAGGTTAAATACCGAGTGACCCATTTTTAAAAATCACATTTTAAAGTCGCCCACGGTTAACTCCCATGGTTAGAAAACCCTTGCTGTAAATTTTCCCTTAATAGTATACAAAGGGTGACCACATGTATTTATCACACAGTTAGAAAAACCATGCACAAATCATATGAATACCACTACCTCATGTTGCAAGGTTTCCTAGAAGTTTCTGCATGGTTTCACCTGACCGTGCTCAAATCGTGCACCCTTAGAAAATCCCAAAAACCAATAAAAAATTCTCAAACTTTTATAAACATTACTCAAAAACTTAACCTACATAAAAAACATAAATATGGGTTATATACCAAAAACTTGGGTGCAAAATTATCACCAAAATTGGAATTTCCATCCACGTAAAGTAGAGAACCATCACATTACCAAAGGTAATTGGGCCTTTTCTTGACCATATTTTCCTCCTTCTCCCATGTTTCCCCCTGAATCTGAACATGCCACTAAAAAACCCTGACTAGACTGATGCATTTACCATAAAATACATTTTATTACCTATCCACAATCTGTACTATCATGTGCACAAATAAAGCATCCAGTTTTACCTCAACATGATCCCATCGAATCACATGGTCATGATCTAGCTGATAATTTTTCAACTATAACACATAAAACACATTGTGTACCACACTAAACCATGGTGGAAAATCTAAATGATATTTCACCTCTCTGAATCTCTCAAATATCTCAAAAGACCCAACTTACCTCAGAGATATATTTCCCTCTATCCCAAAATGATGATTTCCCATCCTTGGAGATATTCTCAAGAACACATGATAACCCACCTCAAATGACAACAATTGTCGATGATGGTCTACATGCAATTTATTATGACTCAGAGCCATCTCTATTCTCTTCCTGGTCAAATTAAAATTCTTCGTAGTCTCTTTGACATGGCTAGGTCTAACCATTGATATATCACCCATTTCCACCTAAGAAAGTGTAGAATGACACGGACACCCATACATCGCTTCAAATAGATCTATATGTATCGAGGAATGATAAATATTATTGTAGGAGAACTCTACTAAGGGAATGTGATCCCCCCATGATCCACCAAAATCCATCACCTAGGAACACGAAAAATCTTCTTGCATTTTTATCCTCCTCTCAGATTTCCCGTCAGTGATTGGATGATATTCCATACTCAGTGTCAAGTTTTTGATAAGGGCTTGCCGCATGGATTTCAAAAAATGAGACATGAACCGCAGATCGCTATCTGATAAAATCAAAACTACAACACCATGCCTCTTCAACACCTCCCAGATATAGATTTTTGATAGATCCTCCATCGTTTGAGATTCATTAATTGGGATGAAATGAGATGAATTTGTTAGCCGATCCACTATCAAACATATAGAATCATGCTTTCTCACTATTCATGGAAGACCTGTAAAAAATTACATTGTAATATTCTATCATTTCCACATTGAGATAGTAAATAACTAAAACATACCTGTCGAATGTTGATGCTCTACCTTGGCTTGCTAACAAGTCATGCATCTCGATATAAACTCAGACAGATTCCTTTTCATAATTTCTAACAGAAAATATGATTTTAATGATTTGTACATTTTCTGATTTTTAGTATGAAAAACCAAATTGAAATGATGATAAGCACCGAGTATTTGTTCTAGAAAATCCACCGATACAACCATCTGATTTTGAAATCACAACACTAAATTCAAATTTAGTTTCTATCCCTCAATGGTCTCCCCACCATTAAGTTTAAACCATATATCTAAACACTCTGAATCAGAAATATGTTCCATTTTAACCAATCAACCATGATAGGAACAAAATATATGAAAAAAGTGGCTACATCACCCAATATTCACATTCCATCCTCATGTTGGCTATGACTGACATCAACTGCCATTGATCTTATTCTTGTTTTACCACTTGAGCATTATAATTTATACTTAATGCATTAGCCCCTGAATTTCCATTAACTGATGTGTAAATCAAGTCAAATTAAAACACATGGAGATACTCCATCCATGTCCTTTTCCTGAAATTAAAATATCCATGTGAGAAAATTTTCTTCAAGCTATTATGATAAGTATAAAACATGAATTTCTCAACGAATATATAATGACACCACATTTTCAAATAATAAAACACCATCACCAACTTCCAATCATGTGTTGGGTAGTTCATCTCATGAAACCTCAATTATTATGAGCCATATGCATCCACATGATAATTTTTTAGGATAAGACACCTCAACCCTGAGCCTGATGCATTGAAATAAACTTTGTACACAATTCTTGGTTCTAGAAAAACCATGATTGGTGTTGATGTAAGATAATACTTAAACTCCTTGGAAGATTTATGACACTCTTTATTCTGCTAAAATGGGAAAATATTTCTTGTTAAAGATGTCATTAGAAAATATAATCATGATAATTCATGAACAAAGGGTCGATAATACCAATATAAACCAAGGAAGCTCAATATCTCAAAGAAATTCTTTGGTGGATGCCATGAGATAACAAACTAAATCTTTCCTATATCAATTGAAACACCTTTATCAGAAATAATATGGCCAAGGAAACAAAATTCTTGTATCCAAAAGTCACACTTTGACAATTTTGAATACAACTCATGATCTCTCAAGATCCCCAACACTACTACCAAGTGATTCCCATGATCTCCAATTGTCCTTGAATACACCAATATATCATCCATTAATGCCACCATGAAAGAATCCATATATCTATGAAATATCTAATTCATCAATTCCATGAACAACGATGGAGAATTCAGAGGACCAAAGGGCATAACCACATACTGATAATGTCCATATATACTTCTGAAATCTGTTATGGAAATATCCCCCTTCCGTACTCACAACTGATGATATCTTAATTTCAATTCAACCTTAGAGAATCACTGAGATCTCCTCAACTGATCAAATAATTCATCATTGAGAGGAAGTGGATATCAATTCTTTATCATAGCATGGTTTAGCATATGATTATCAACACACAATATAAGAGTTCCATCCGTCGTCTTAACAAACAAAACTGGATCTGTCCACGGAGATGTGCTAGGCTAGATGAACCCTCTGTCTTCCAACTCTTCTAACTATACTTTAAACCCCATAAATTATGCTGGTGTCATTTAGTAAGAATTAAGTGAGATACGACTGGTCCCTGAAAGGAGATCAATCTTAATCTCCACTTCTCTCATGGGTGGAAACCTTAATAATTCTTCATGAAATACATCCAAAAACAGATCTGCCACAGCTAGAAAATAGCTTCTCCCAACCTCTTTTATTGATTACAAAGAAAAATCCACCAAATAATATGATATTATTCCAACTGGTAGTGCAAACATGATAGTTTTACCCATCTCCACACTTTTCTCTCCGGTAAAGTGATTCTCGATGCCATCACCCACTGTAAAACTAACTATTCATGCATAATAGTTGATTTAGGCCTTAAACATTTCCATCCAATCTATTCTGTGGATTATATCATAAGAATCCATATCAATAAATATGAAATCCCACTTCAACTCAACCCCATACACAACAATACAAAATGATCTACATAGAAAGGATCAACAATCTCTTTGACCTAGAGGAGTTTTCTATTTTGAAACTGAATGAATCATTTCCACACTTAAAACCATCAAACTAATAGCATGAGATGAAATAAAATAATGTGAATCACCTGTATGAAGAAAAAATTTCCTTAATGTAGAATTTGAAAAAACCGTACCTCGCATTGTGGATGGTCTTTACTGATCATATATCACAACTTTTTCAACTCAAAACAGCTACTTTCTTTCCACACTTCTATCTTTATGACCATGTTGAGGAGTTATGATGTTCTTGGAATCACCATGACTAACTTTTCTCTGCTAATGATGGGTATATTGATTCCCCCATCCCATCATGGAATAGGAAACATAAAACCATTGTGGAGTTTCATAAACACCTGAACTCGGAGCATTGTGATAACAACACTAAAGATTCCCCATCTACTTATATTTATGACATGATCGAGGTTGTGTAATGAACTCCCAATTGATGTAGTCTGTAGAACTATATTGAAAACATCTCATCTTACATTGAGGATTTGGAAAAATATTCACTGCTCCTTCTGTCCAATTTTCAGCCATATTTCCACCCAAGAAATATGTGTTCCTCTTTCTCTTTATCACAATGTTAGGGTTCCCAAAATTATCTATGGGTGCCAATATGCTTCCCCTACTAGTCGCCCCAAAACTATCTTATTCATTCATTAATTATATATTCTCTATTTATGTGTAAACATTTATACATAAGACCACTATTTTAGAACAAATTTCCTACCTCAACCCAACATCAAAAATATATTCTTTCAATAATGTTCTACTCACCACCTCAGGTGAAAACCACACTAAGTTTATTAACATAACCGCATATTCCATTATCGATAGGTTCACATTCTCTAAATGGAATAAGTACATTGTGTGTTGAATTATTAAAATATGAGGGTATAATTTTTTGTAAAAAAACTCCTCAAAACCCTCTCATGTCATACTTTGCTCTTTTCCAGCTTGGATCTCCAGCTCCCACAACTAACGGGAAATATCTTCCCACATGTACTTTTCAAACTTCACTTTCAGCTCTACTGGTGATTCGAGGAATTCATAAATCATATTTATTCAATTCAACCATGCATATACCTTTTCCGGTTCCAAATCACCCCTAATGATGGGTGGATTATTCTTTTGAAACATAACCACATGATACACATGATTTGGCTCATCTTCTTTATTACCACATTCCACAACATTGAAAGCATTCAATATACCCTGCACTAGCTATTGGTTCACCTAGGGCTCAGGTACAACCACATTTTTAGAATCCTTCTCTAGTTAGTCTTTACAACACTTACCTGGTTCCATTTCAATCAACATAAAAACAACCCTAAGTCTAACTCCCATAGTAAGAAAAGGCATACAATTTTTAATTCAATTGTATGGAAACTATCACAACCATTCGTTCCACAAGTTTACATTTCAAATGTTGCACCATTTTTTAAAAATATACAATGTTTTTAAAATTGAACCATTTTAAAAATACCACAACTATCAACATTTCAAATCCTCACATTTGAAAATAATTTCTTAGATATTTCAAAAGTCCATGTATCTATACCACATCAAAAATAATTATTCCAATGAAATATGTATCATAGTGAGAAGTAAATTATACCATGAATTCCATGCCCATATCATTCGCTACACCCACGAAAATGAGATTTACAATGCCTTTAAGATTCTCCAAAACAGATTTTTACCAAACTCCCTCACAACTTGAAGTTCAATATAAAAGGGTTAGTTATCCCATTTTATGCTATACATTTCTTGTTATGAAAATCCTACACATTTCTACCATCACAACTCAATGAATGACCTACGAATGAATGAAAACTCCATGACCAATATTGAGAACCAATGCTAATGTACCGAAAAAATTATACCACTTGTAAGATCCCGCCCCTTCCTATTGGATTGAGAAGGCAGTGAGATGTTACTTTGCCTTAGGCGGTGTTCCCATGGCGATAATGGCTAGAAATAAATGTTAAGGAATTTATGAACAATTGGGGAACAATTTTCCCTTAGAATAAAACCAACCAACCAAACATGAAATAAACACCCACAACTACATGATACATGTCAATAGATTAAAAAATTATAACACATTACCAAGAGACAACTAAACAACCAAACACTTCCGTAATAATTCCCAAAAACCAGTACAACTAAATAACAAACATATGAAAATAAGAATACTAGTTGAATAATTGTCAACAAGACCCAATGGAAACCATAAAAAACTTTACATATCAACACCAATCTCCATGTTATGAGAACCACTCTACCACAAAAGAATCAAGATGAACCACTAGAAAAATGAGATGATTTACCTTTGCTTGTATCTCAGAATACCACATCTGCACAAGAACCCATGTGAAAAAATAGGGGGTGAATAATAATACTCAGTAAGTTTTCCCCAAATGAATTTCCTACACATTCCACTAGTATATAACCCTAATAACATTTATATTAAATAGTTTATAAAAAATATCAAATAGTAAACCAATTTCTAGCAAGCTAAACACACCCAAACCAAGACATTTTCCCCCAAATCCACACAATACAAGGGAGAGCCAACAAACAAGCCATAATAAATTTTAAAATCACATATTAGAACAAACATTTCATCTTGATTAACTACACACATAATCAAAACACTTCTATAATGTTTCACACACTCATCCCAGTGTAACAATCATAGTGGAACATCCTATCTAAGCCCATTTAATACTTTCCCAATCTAGTGGTACTTACCTCCAACTTATCCTTGATGTTGTACCTTCCATCCATTATAAATCCCATTTTTATTGTGCTACTCCCCACCTACTTCGCATCCATTTAAATCACATGCATAAATATATAACCAACAAACAAACATATAGTACACAAAGGCCCCAACATTATGAAAACAACAATTTCCAACCAAAAGAATCCCTTACAACATTATCCATGCCATAATACCTTCCAATAAAACAACACATTTTATTGGAAAACACTTCCACAAAAACATTTCATAAATCAACCCAAGAATCATATTTTAAAATTTATAGTTTAAAATCCAACATCAAGAACATTTCACTGCAATACGCCATTTTCCCCCAAAATCCAAAAATCATCAAAAAATAAATTTCCATCAATATTATCACATCATAATCACAACAAAAATAAAAAAAAACCCAACTAATTTAATACATGTATTCTAGTTCTATTAAAATAAAATATAGTGAGAAGTCACCTTAGGGTTTTGGTGAAATCAGACAGTGAGAAACCGCACCACAAATCTGAGTGAAAACTCTACAAAACCACCTTAGATATCATTTATTAACACTAATATGCCAAACTCTCATCATTTTAGGAAAAACCCTAGACCTATATGAGACATATCTAGATCTAGAAAAATGATAGAGATGGAGAACAATATCTAAGGAAAACCAAGAAGAAACCAAGAGAAGAAACTTACCGGAGAAGAACCGCCTACACTAGACCATGGAAACCCATATAATTTCTCCAAAAATGATTATGAGAGGCATCCTTACCATTTAGAACAATAAATATTTAGTTAGGTTTGAGCGGGAGGATGTTTGGGGGAATTTTAGGTTAAATCCCAAGTGACCCGTTTTTAAAAATACCATTTTTAAGGCCAGGTATGGTTAGCTCACACGGTAAGACAATCTGTGTGCTACCCATGCTCCTATAACTATGAAATGGGTTCCCCACATGGTTTCCTCCAATTATTATACAAATTGTGAATAAACCATGTGAAGCCTACTACCTCATGTTTCACGGTTACCCTAGAGGATCAATATAGTTTCACTTAACCGTGCTCAAATCATGTTCCCTTATAAAAGCTCCAAAACCCTTCCAAAACCTTCCAAAAATCTCCCAAATATTACACAACCACATTACCTACATAAAAAGACATAAATAAAGGATAAATACCTAAAACTAGGGGTTATACACTATATAATTATAATGATTTCATTATATTAATACCAAAGAGTATTATTTTTGTATATGTAATTTTATAAGGTCTGTTGATTATCTTTTGGCACATGTTTTTTCTGAAGTTCTCACTTATGTCGGTCACTTGGGGTTGTTTGGATAATTTAATTATAATAATTTTTGTTTCTTAACTATTTTCTAAGGTGTTATAAAATAGATTCATAATCCCCATAATATAATCTTTTTATTTCTTTTATTTTTTCATTACTACATTTTGTATACAGATAAATAGGTTCCCTGTGAAAGGATGCAATTTATAAAAGATGCATTAAAATTTTCATTTTTAGTGGTAAAATTTAATATAAACGATCATTGATAATATTAATTATATAATTTATTATATTATCCTTACATAATGTTAATGGTTTATTAAATAATAATTTAATTGCATGAAATAAATTTCTAATTCCATTCATGTTTATTGATATGGAAAACAAAATAGAAAATCCATCTCATAGAGGCGGTAGTCCGCATACACACATTGATGAATCTCCCATTTTCACAGAATTAAAAGAAAGTATAAAATAAAATATTAAACATTTCAGAATCATTAAAATGTTAAAACTTTTATATTATCTTTTTAAACATCCATTTTTTAACCAGCCAAGAAAGGATGTGATGAAAACCCATAGAGTGTCACTTCATAGAGGCGTTAATCTTCTGACAAACACTTATAATGATTCCTATTTTTTCCCTTTAGATGGAAGAGAATAAATAATTATTGTACCAATATTATTATATATTCTCAACATACTAAATATACTTTTATTATTTCTATACTTTGATTATTATTTGTTTATAAAGTAAATAATAATAAAGAAATGTTAATAAATATGTGATATAAACATTAAGACCATGAAATTAATTTTGATGAAAAACATAAATTTGATAAACTTAAGCTAATTTATGGTGACTAGGGATATTAGTAAATTGAAATAAATTTACAGATAAGTAATTATTATATGTTTTCACGGTAAATTTTAAATATCAGTGGGGGTATTGAAATGGTATAAGTGATCCCCTTTTATAAGTGAGGAAGATATAATTTTTCATGGAAAAGAATCTTAAGTATGGTGTCTGAATGGAATAACAATAAATTTATATGTGGAAGGTGATGTAATTTTTTTTATACATTTTGAAACACTTTTTGAGTTATCCCTTTATAATTTTTGGGAATTTTTGGAAATATAATGGAATAACTTTAAAATGTTATTTATTTTTCTTTCACACCTTTCAGTGACAGATGACGATAATGCGGTGTGGTGAAAAGGAGACGATGAGGCGCAATTAAGTAATCCCTTTAATAGATCATCATGAAAGCATAACCTCTACACTATCTCAGAAATAAAACAGCATAATGATGCAACGTCCCAATGTAACAGAAATGTTTTGTCATGTTTCCTTTTCTTAGACGAACGTGTTGGAGAGTGGAGAATTAAACCGTGGGAAAATTTCTGATAAACCTCTGGTAATATTTCCCTCCAAAGAAGAACAATTATTGTTGGCAGAACATCATCTACTTCGATGTACCTCGATGGATGAAGATGGAAATTGATGAACGATGTCGACCCCTTGGACCCTCATGGAAGAAATGTTGCACCAATAAACGTCAAGAGGAGTAGATATTTGACCGATTTAATGTTTTCTCTTTCTTATTCCAAATGATGAATGTGGATTAACCCAAGAATATGTTAATCAGGGGATCATGTGTTCTTGCGAGAGAGTGACTTCTTTATGAATTATTCTATCTGGGATTATATTATCGTTTTTGTTGGTTGAATTAGAATCCCCAAACCTCCCCATGTTTTTAAACTTCTAACATGGATAGTTCAGGATGACACAAACAATCTTTGAGCCTCTTTGCACACGTGTTATTCGTGGATTATTTCTAGAAATTGTGATAAAGTATGTTTGAGGCCATCACAGTGAAGGTGGTGGCCTAATGATTTCGTAGAGGTAGACAGACTGATAAATGGACCATTGGAACAAATATACTGGCCCTTCGAAGAAACTACTAGTGCACTAGAGGCCGATGACAGCCACGAGCGGATGGAGGTGGTGCGCCCGTCATCGCACAACAGTGGAGAGGATACATTGTTCTCCGTACGAGCCACTCGGGTGAACGACGGAGGCTGCAATCGCTTGACCATGGCGCTGGAGATCTGTGGAGCCACGTTGGCACTGTGTTGACTGAGCCAACTCGTAAACACAGTCTGAGGGTGACATGGAGGATGTGGCCGCTCTGCCGCATCAGAGACTATGTGTGGCACGACATACGGCGGGCCGCCGTCGCTCGACCGCGGTAGCAAAGGAGTTGGACAAGGAACCCAACCGCGTCCCGACAATGCTGAAGCCTGGTCCGCCTCTGGCAGACCGGGAAAACTTTTGCGAAAGACCCGCATTACCAGGATGGACATGTGGCCCAACGGTTCGTGTGCAGGCTGAACCGGGTCAGACCAGACCCAGACCCAATCGGCCCCTATTTCACTAAAATGCATTTATCTCTCAAATTAGGCATTTGATTGACATGCCAGAAATGGTGTTGGGACACTTGCGATGAGGCATTCCTTCTAAGATACTATACGTGAGTTTTGATGGATGATGGCGGATGGCCGTGTCGGATCAAACTCGAATCAAACCAGACCCTTTTTACAAAAATGATCTTATCTTATAGACCGAGCGTCCATTCGATGCAACGTCTATTGTGTTGGGACCCTTACCACAAGATGGTCTATTGAGGTCACTCTATGTGGGAATTCATAGAGGTTGAAGTAAAAAATGATGGCTTGAGGATAATATTATCCTAGAATCAAGAGTGATAAGTGTGGGAATCTAGTGGTTGGTTGTGACGTGAATAATGAATAGCAATCACGTGTGGGTCAAAACTGGGAGATCCTGTGTAGGTCATCATCCCGTGATCCTATGTGAGTTAGTAACTAGAAATCCTATATGGGTTAGCACCTAGAAATATTGTGTGGGTTGGAACCTAAAGGTCCTTTGTGGGTTGGCAAACAGAAATACTGTGTGGGTCTACACCTAGAGATCATGTGTGGGTCTACACCTAGCGACCGTATGTGGATCAGGAGCAGAGCCTCTCAATAGAATAAGATGATTTAGATTTACAACTAATCATATATACTTTTGTACTTAAGTTACACCAGATGTGAGAAGTGTCTTTTACCTTGTGTTAGGGGTTTCATATATTGTTTATTGGTATTAACTCTATGGTATTTACTTGTGTTGTTTTCCTTTGTGGATTACTGAGGGACCTTCAGGGGTCTTGGGGTCCCTACTAAGTGTTGTTATACTCACCCCTGCATGAGAATCACTTGCACCTATAGTGTCTTGTACATAAGACAGACAGTTTTGACTGAGACTCTTGGGATCCAGGACTAGACGGTTCTCAATGGTGGATCGATAGATGTGGTGTGCTGTAGTGACATTCGATAGAGAGTTGTACCTACCCTTCAAGTAGGATCCTTGGCGGATGACCTCTAGGGTTTGTAATTTTTTTCTGTACTTTCCTATTAGTTGGGCTTTTATTCTGGCCAATTTTACATTCAATTAACACACTTTACTCTCAAAAGTGATACATTGTTTTGGTTGTACTACTTTATTTACTTTGTGGTTTTATTTTTACGATATTCCTTGTTTGTGTGTGCACTAGTTTAAAGGAAATGCCTTCCATTTTTGGGATATTCCTTTTGGTTCTTATCACCATCCCTTGACCAATGGAAGGCAGGCATGGGGTTGTCACGGCACAGGCCCCATGGTAAGGGTTGGGAAAAATTGGTATCAAAGGGGGGGTTGGTTCTACTAGAAAATCTACGAGTATGTAATTTTTACTAGGGGTGATAGTGTTATGTGTCTTCAGTTTGGATTTCAATTTAAGGAGTCTAGTGTTGTTGTGGTAGCTAATGTATCCATACACCAGGACCCTGAATTCTGTTTTCTGACTCGGTACTTGAAAATACTAGTTACATGTGTTTTTGAAATGTTTTTCTCTTGGTAAATTTTGATTCATCTCACCAGGTATAAATTATTGACCTTGGAGCATCTTTTTTCCTACAGAATGCTTCCACAAAGATAGCCATCCATGATTCCCATGATAGATCACAATGATGGTCCACCAAACGATGAGGCATCGGTGTAGGGACTAATTACAATGATAACACCCTCTGGTTGTGTACGAGAAACACCACCACCCAAAGAGAATTTATTACTTCCAGCCCCACTAGTGGATAGTGTACACTGACTCAGAATGTTATTCAAGTTCCAAAGACATAGGCCTCCAAGGTTTTGGGGCAAGATAGATCCACAGGAAGCTAAGGATTGGCTAGAGGTAGTTACTCTAGCTTTTCTCCTGGTAGAGACACCTACATACCAAATTTTGGTTCTAACCACTAGCCTTTTTAGGGAATTTCATGGAGATATTGGACCTTGAAGCTCCTGACCCACTAGGAGGTGACCCTTGTCTGGTCATAGTTTTATAAACTCTTCAGAGCAGAGTTCATACCAATGAAACTATGTACAGTACGTATTCAAGAGTTGATGCACCTATAGCAGGGCAACCGGACTGTGGCCCAGTACTCAGCATGGTTTACCGACCTCACTCGATACTCCACTGAAATGGTATGAGACCATTTCTTTAAAGACCAATCCTTTAAGAAGGGACTCTTATGGGATATTAGGGCATCGATGATTTCACTCAGAATCCTGATGTAGGATAGAGTGATAAAACGAGACCTACTGGTGGAGAAATTATTATATCAGCAGGAACTGGTGGTGAGAGCCACCACCATATGACAGGTGGCCAAGCCATATGCATCGTGAAATATATAGACGACGCAGAGGCCCAAATAGGCCTGAACTTTTAGAGGAATACCTGAGGACGCAGGGTTAAAGGTGCGGAGCTCGCAAGGCAGAGGAGGTAATCTGAGGGCTAGAATTTGTTACTCTTGTCGAAGACAGGGGAACATGGCTTGTGACTATATGACTCCCCACACTAATGATAGTTCAAGGTACTTCCACCACCATCCCCTGGAGGTCTACCATGAGCTCTGGGAGTAGGTGGACAAGGGCAGGGCCAACTTAAGGTGATGGATTCCTATGACCATGGAGCTCCAGATATTATTAGAGTAATGATATGTGTCTACTTTACCTTAGCTATAGTTCTTATAGACATAGGTTCAAGTCACTGTTTCTTTTCCATAGACCTCGTTCGAGACTCATAGATTAAAAAATCATTGTAGGCTCGATCCTTATGATTAGAAACTTATAAATGGGGGGATTTAATGATTAAAAACTAGTTCTATTATTGTGATCATAGTCTAGGAGGAGATAGATTCGGTTAGGATCTTCTAGTAGCGGTGTCGAGGCCCAACAACATCATCTTGGTTATGGACTAGTTATCTACTGTCAAGGCTCATATCGACTGTTTAAGGAACAAAGTGTGTTTTGTCTGTGAGGATGGGACCAGGTTTTCCTTCACTAGCAAGAAGGGAACATTTTCAGAACATGATGGACTTTCTCAGAGGAGGATGCAACCAATTACTCACCAGTTGGCTAGCATCACCCTCAGTGGGGGTGGATGAGAGGAGTCTGAGTTTTTATATAGTGGTGGATGAGTATGAGGATGTCTTTACAAAATATTTCCTAGGACTTCCTCCTCATAGTAAGATAGATTTATTCATTGAATTGTACATAGGGAAGACACTGATATCTACACCTACATATTGGATGGCCCCTATGGAGATCCGGAATATGGGGGTATAGCTGGAGAACATGTAGAGAAGGGGTTTCTAAGGCCCAGTGTTTCTCCATGGCCAGCCCTAGTTTTGTTTTCCATGAAGGATGATGTGAGTTTGAGGCTATGTGTAGACTTCCAGTTCATGAACCGGGTGACCATGAAGAACAAGTATCCACTACTGAGGATTTATGACCTTTTTCATCTGCTAAAGGGAGGGAGATAGTTCTTGATGATTGACCTCATAGTAGGTTATCACCATCTTTGAGTATGAGATGAAGACAGACTGAAAATATCATTTAGATGTTGGTATAGCTACTATGAGTTTTTTGTGATGGATTTATATGATACCAATTCCCCAGAAGTGTTCATGGGACTCATGAACAAGATATTTTGTCCTTACCTCAATCATTTTTTTGTAGTCTTCATTGATGACATTTTAGTGTACTCAGCGTTAGAGGAGAAGCACACTACACACCTGTGGATAGTCCTAGATTCACTCTGAGAGAACTAACAATATTTTAAGCTCTCTAAGTTATATTTATAGATTTTGGAGGTCCAATTTCTGTGACACGTCATCTTGGAGTCTGGAGTTGCAGTGGATCCAGTGAAGGTAGAGGCAGTGCTTGTTTGTGAGCCACCAAGAAACGTGGTTGTAGTGCGGTGTTTATTGGTATTGGACAGATACTACCCGAGTTTCATTCCCAACATCTCCAAAGTATTATCACCTATGAAATATTTTCAAAAGATGGTAAAACCCTTCATGTGGATATATAAATGCCAAAAAATCTTCAAACAGCTAAGCTAGAGCTTGACCAATGCTCCAATCATGAGGTTTCCAGAGGATGTAATTGACTAAATGGTATTTTGTGATGCATCGGGGACAGTTCTAGGTTGTGTCCTAATATAAGAGTGAGTAGTGATCACCTACGACTCACAGAAGATGATGAAACATGAGAATAACTAAGTAACCCATGACCCGAAGTTAGCAGTAGTGGTCTTTGACTTGAAGATGTTGCATAACTACTTTATGGGTGAACAATTTACCATCTAATCCAACCACAAGTGTCTCAAGTATATCTTCTCAGAGAAGTACCTGAACTTCAGACAACAGTGATGGTCATAGTTCCTCCAAAAGTTTGACTTGGAGATAGTGTATACTCATCAAAAGGAGAACATGGTGGCATATGGACTCAGCAGAAGGTCTGGTTTTCAACTGCTGAGTGAGGTGACGGAAAATCTATCCGTGATTAAAATATCCTTCATGGATAGTGATGATGTAGCTTACCTCTATTTTATGATTGTATCTCCCCCATTATTAAAGCGAGTAAGGGAGGTATAATTTTTGGATGTTGACTACGAGGCCTGATGTTCTCATATATCCTGAGGATACACTCTTGATTGATTTTTGAATGGTGGGGAGCATGTTATCCTTTTCAGAGGATGAACTATAGTCTCAGTGACATTGTGGGAGAATGTGTTGAGAGAGTTCCATACACCCCCTTTGGTGGTACATCCGGGTGTGGAAAAGATTTATCGATACCTTCGATGTCATTACTTGAGGCCAGGAATGAAAGAATCAGTGGAAGAGTTCATTTCATGATGCCTCAGTTTTCATCATGTGATGGACAAGCATCGTGTCCCAGAAGGATTAACACAACCACTTGAGGTACCAGAGTGGAAGTGGGATGGTATCTCCTTGGACTTCATGACAGGGTTACCATGCACATCTAGGGGCCATGATTCTATCTGGGTGTTCATTGACCGACTCACCATGTCCGCTCACATTCCACCCGTCCTAGAGCAGGGATTAGTAGAGGAATTAGGATTATTATATGCCCAAGAGATAGTACGAATTCATGGGGTACCTTCAACGATCATCTTATACTGTGATGCATTATTTAAATCTTGGTTGTGGAAGGGGTTGTAGGAGTCGTTCGTGACTCAGCTGTGCTTGAACACACCATTTCATCCCCAGACCGATGGTCATATAGAGTATATTATATAGACCTTGGATGAAATGCTTCATGTTTGTGTCCTATATTTTGGTCTCTGTTTAAAAAACCACCTACAACTGGTGAAGTTTGCGTACAATAATATTTATCACTCCAATATTGGAATGACACCATTTGAGATCTTGTACGGGTGGCCATGAAGATCACCTCTATGTTGGACAGACCCAGGGGAGTAAGCACTAATGAGACCACAATTGGTACGAGATACCACTGAGAAGGTGAAGATCATCCATGAGTGGATGAGGACTGCTCAGAGTAGGAAAAATTCATATGCTGATAGGATATGAAGACCATTGGAGTTCCAGGAGGGAGACCATGTTTTCCTTTGGGTCTCCCCCCAATGGGGATAACAAAGATTTTTCCAGGGTGAAAAGCTATCTCCGAGGTTCAGTAGACCATTTTGGATCCTCATCAGAGTTAGCGAGGTGGTGTACTACCTAAATCATCCTTCATAGATGCACTAGGCGCACAATGTTTTTCATGTGTCGTCACTGAGGAGGTATGTGCATGATCCATCACACGTCATTGACTGGGGAGAGCTACACATTGATGATTGGGTGACTTTTATGGAGTTCCTATTGGAGATTGAGGATTGATAAGAGCGAGTCCTTCGTGGATGGTTGATTCTAATAGTGTGTGTTTGGTGGCAGCATGGGAACCTCTATGAGAGAACATGGGATCGGGAGGCTCAGACTCGTGCTCGGTACCCCCACTTGTTTGATTATCCCTTGTTTTGGATTTTTGGGACATAATTACTTACGGTGGGGAGAATTAAATGTCTCATAATTTCCATGTAAATTTTTTTAAATTATATGGAATTATTTAGAGACTGCAGACATTGATGACACATGATTCTGACTCCCGAAGAGCCAGGAATGTATTTTTGAAATTATTTTAAAGTATGTTCAATAAAAGTGCGAGATGGTATTTATAACTTTTGAAATGGTGCTCAGATAAACAATCTGAGGTCACCATTCAACTCAGAATGTAGTTATTATCCTAGAATGGACTTAACTTCGACCAAAAAGGGTCAGATGGAAAAGTTAATTTTTGGGACTTTTCGAAAAAATAATAAAAGAACTTTAAATTTTTGTTTTATTTTTATTTCACACCTTTGAGCGGTAGGCAGTGATGTTTCGGTGTGGTGATGAGGCAATGATGAGGTGAAATTAAGAAATGATTTTAATGGATAATTGTGAAATTGTAACGACGCAACATCACAGCGTAACAGAAATTCTGCGACGTGTTTCTTTTTATTAAATGAACGTGTTGGAGAGTGGAGAACTAAACCATGGGAAAATATATTAAGAACCTTCGGAAAGATTTCTCCCAAATGAAGAATGATGAATGCCAGTAGAACATTGTTGAATTTGATGTACATATAAGTATGAAGTCTAAAAGAGATGAACAACGTCGAACCCCTTGAACTCTCAAGGAAGTAATGATGTGGCAACGAGCATCAAGCAAGGTAGGGATTTGAATCATTTTAATTTTACATGTTCTTATTCATAACAATGAATGAAGATTAACCATGAAAAAGATAATATGTGGACTGTGCATTATTTCTAGAGGGTGAATTATTTTGTGATTTCCCTATATGGGATTATATTATCACTTTTGTTAGTATAAATAAAATCCCCAAACATCCCAATATTTTTAAACATCTAAAGAAAAGAGGTCGGACTGACACGAACAAGGACTGAGCCACTCCGCACATGCGTTCTTCATGGATGATTTCTAGAAATAGTAGAAAAGAATTTTTGTGTCCATCGTAGTGATGGTTACAACCTAAAAATTCCATAGAAGAATATATATTGATAAACGGACCACTGGAGAAACTCTGGTGTCCCACCGAAAAAACTGTCGGCCTGTGGTGGTGGTCGCGGGCGAAGGGAGGTGGCACGCCGTGACGACAAAGGGCCATGGCCAGCCAGGTATGGCAGTGTGGAGACCTCAAACCATGTCCAGACCACCTAGGAAAATGATGGAGGCCTAATTTTATTGACCGTGGCACCACGCTGGTGCAACGTTGACCGAGTCATCCCGTGGACTTGGTCCACAGGTGACATGCAGGACGCAGCTGCTTGCCCGTGTTGGAGACAGCGTGTGGCATGGAACTCAGCAGGTCGTGGTCACTCGACCATGGAAGAATAGGAGCCGAATGTGGCTCCCAGTCGTGTCTCGGCCAGACCGGGTCTCGTTGGGTTGGTCCGACAAGGACAGACCTGACCCAGACTCCACTGACCCCTATTTCACTATAACACATGAATCCCTAAAATGGGCATCTGATTGATGCATCGTCGATGGAGTTGGGACCCTATTGATGGGGCAGTACATTCGATATAATATACAAGAGTTTTAGTGGAAGTTGACATATGTTTAGGTTAGATCGGACTAGAATCCAATCATACCTTTTTTACAAAAATGCCCATATCATATATACCAGGCGTTCGTTCGACGCGTCGTCTATTATATTTGGACCCTTACGATGATATGGTCCTTTGGGTTTACTCTATGTGGGTCTTTATGAAGGTAAAGTTACGACCGATGGATTCAGGAATAGATCCTCCAGTAATCAATCGTGCTATGTGTGGGGATCCGGTGGATGAATGTGACGTGAAGAATGAATAGTGATCCTGTGTGGGTCAGCACCTAGAGATCATGTGTGAGTCAACACCTAGAAATTCTATGTGAGTCAGTGCCTAGAGATCCTGTGTGGGACAGAACCTAGTGATCCTCTGTGGGTCAGCACTTAAAGACCCTATGTAGATCAACAGTAGAGCCTCTCAACAGAATAATATGATCAACTTTATGACTAATCATCTTTACTTTAGTACTTAAGTTATAACATGTGTGAGTTGTGTCTTTTACCTTGTGCTATGTGTTTGAGATATTGCTTATTGGTACCACCTATGTGGTATTTCCACTGTGGTGTTTTCCATTATGGATTACTGAGAGACTTTTGGGGGTCTTGTGGTCGATAATAAGTATTGTTATACTCATCCCTACACGGGCTTCTCCCGCACCTGTTGTGTCTTGTGCAGATGACAGATAGCTTTGACCAAGACTTTGGGGAGCCAGGACTAGGAGGTTCTCGGAGGTGGATCGATAGACATGGTGTGCAGCTGTGACATCTAATAGAGAGTTGTACCTACCCATCAGTTAGGATCCTTGGAGGATGACCTTTTGAGATTTTACTTATTTTACTGTACTTTCCTTTTAGTTGGGCTTGTATTATGTCGTCTTTACATTATGTTTACACACTTTACTCTCAATAGTGATACATTGTGGTGGTTGTACTACTTTCTTTCCTTTTCGGTTTTCTTTGTGTGGTATTCCCTATCTGTGTGTGTATAGGTTTAAAGGCAATGCCTTCCCTTTTGGGATATGCCTTCCCTTTTGCGATATGCCTTCCAGTGCTAGTCACCAGCCCCTGGCTATGGAAGGTGGGCTTGGGGTAGTCACGACACGGTCCGTGAGGGACATTTCATGACATATATAATATTAATTAGACGGTATATATTTTATAAATTAAAAATTTTCCTATTTTTTATGTAATGATTATATTCAAGTGTTGTATTAAAATCCTCAATATTTTCCAAAATGGTATTTTTCACTATTCAACTAAAAATAATTATTATAGAAAAAATCAAAATATTCATCTGAAGATAATATAAAAGTGATAAATCTAAAAAAATATTATTTTTTTAAAATTCAAATACAAAAATTTAAAATTTTTAAATTTAAATATATTAATTAAATATCATTAAAACATATTATTATTAAAAACATTTTTTATATTTCAACTTTTACTCTTAATAAAATTTTAATCATAAATATACAAAAATTAAAATATCAATTTTATAAAATATATTTTAATCATAAAAAGATATATTATTACTTGTTTAGTTGTACTAATTGGGTTTGATCTTTAAATTGAAATTTGTTTTGTTTTGTTCTTATATATATATCATAATTTGTTTACCACTTTTATACATGTTAAGTCTACAGTTACCTTAAAAATATATATGTTGGTTGGGTTTTCAATGTTTCATGAGGTCAAGTCCACACAACACAATATTTAATTAGGAAACAAACATGCCTCATTATAAAAATCTAGCTAATGTGTATAAGAATCCATTCTATGGTGATATTAACTAATTTCAATAGCAACCATAAGTTTGACACTAATACAGATTCATTTACACATCAACTATATTTTCACTTGATTTATTCATAGGATTTCAATATCACAAACTAGTTATATTATTTATTTCATGTGGGACTATTTTTTATATAACTATCGCACATCTTAGAAATTTTCTCTCCCATGGGGTCCATCGCAACAATAAATTAATTGAAAAACTCCTTCACTAATATATGAAAATCACTTTGCATATCTAATGGAATCCAAATCTCGTATTATACCCATAAATTTAATGGGAAGCTACATTATATTTTTCTTTGGGTGGAATAAAACTCTATCTCTAACTAATACATCCTTATTGAAAATATACTTATTGACATGCTTCATTGACAAAATATATAAACAAAATCCAATTGGAACTTTAATATACCCCTTGGATTCGTTTTTAATTCCCTGAAATTACACATATAATAGATTAATGTCAATCTTCCAATGAAGTTCACTTTTCATCTATTAGTAAATAATAATAAATTAAAATGGAGAAATTATTTTTCTATCCCCATTGTTTATACCCAGAATTAAATGGAATCATTCTTATCATCATCTCACAAATAGAAAAAACATTTTCTCCTACTGAAAATTAAATCCAACTTCAATAATTTTGAGATTACATGGACACAACACTATTATTATAAATAACCCCTAAATATGTCTACTATAAAGTCTAAATGTGAAATATTAGTGTAAAAAATAAGGTTTATTTTACTAAATCTGAAAATCCATCTATATACATTTCTCAATGTAGGAACAACTCTAAAATATATTTCATTGTGAATGTCTAAATAGCTTTTCAAAAATTTGTATGAACTTATAATAAACACTACAAAACACATAAAAAATGTTTAATTAATGGTTTGACCCATTTTTTAGATAGTCACTCCTCCTTGGAATTATATCCATTAAAAGCTAAAACCTTGTTAGGTTAGTGGAAATCATACATAAAATTTTAGATTTTGTAGAGACTATATAGACTTATAGTTTCAACATAATTGGGTGTATCTCTATAATATTCATTACATTTTTATCTCCACTTCAATGTTTGCCTTACATTTTACACCATAGTAGTATTCTTCAAAAAATAATCTCTAATAAATATTGACACCAGTCTGATACCACTTGAAATATATTAGGAATTATGTTATTAAGAGGCATAAAGCATCCAACTAAAAATATTTTATATTATGGTTTTAATTTCGTCCATATTTACCTTCAATTCCATCTTAAAAGTGGAACCATAAAAATACAGTAACAAGTTGTATATACATGAGATCCTTAGTTGTAGCGATGTGACTAATACTTCCTTCTAAACCCACTTTCACTTTTCTTTAATCATGAAAATTACTATAATTTTTCCTTATTAAATCCATCTTTATTTTCCAAATCTCTTCAAATTAGGGAAGTGAGGTTTTCTATAATTTTTAATTTTATTTATTATCAAAAATTGTTTCATTACTTGATTTAGAATAATATTTTCACTCATTGACTCTAGCGCCAAATTACTAGATTATTCTTGATGATCTGAACATATGATTAATATATATTTGGTATCATTATATTCCTTCTAATTATGTGTGATCTCCCTTTTGAAAATAGGTTTTCAATGTTGGCAGATAATTTTTTCCCTTTTCACTATTCATCTACTTTGGACTAGATATCTGAGTCATGATATTTGTGGAAATGTGTGCTTCCTTATTATACCTTCCACACATTTTTTCAATATTCATATCTTTTTATTTCTATAAAAACCTTTCCAACTCATCCTATGTGATTTATTCTACCATGCTAGTGTTTCTTGTATCTTTTATTAATTGACTCCATTTTTTGTTTCAACATGCGTCCTTTAGCTTTTATTTTGATAGGAATATTAAAGTGTTTCATGATGTGTCCTTTCATACTATAATATTAATATATTTTCCAATATGTGGTGAAATATTTATCATTTTTATTCTTGTGTGTACACTTATTAGTTCTTTTTTTTGGTTATCTTCCAAAGGATAAATTTCCATATCTGGTTTATTTATAATGGTTTTTTGTTACTTCCTCCCTGCCATTATATGGTTCATGTTAAGATGATGTGTACCAAAATTAATTATATGTGTGGCTATACTAGTTTCAATAATCCTAGAAATTATCAAATGTTTCAATGTTTTTTTGAGGGAAATATTATCTTTATCTTTAAAAATTGATTTTTTTATAAAAGATTTTATTTTGAATTAAACTTTACTCCCATTACGATATGAATTTTAGAACTTAAATAAGTTAACACATTTTTTCAATAATTTATAACTACATAACCAAAACTACAACTTCACCAAAACTTTCCCAAAAATTATCTCTCTCTTCATTCTTGTAAAAATCATCCAAGATTTTTTAACATGATAATTTTAAACTTGATCAATAATATTTTGATCTGTTTTTTGGTTGAAAATATTCTATGATATACATCCATACACCCTTGATGAATTGGTGGGTTTTTAATTATTTTAGCGACCAACACAAGTACATAATTTGACTTTTTCTCATCACTATTCTTAAAAATTGAATCATTGAAACCAGATATATTAGTTCTATGGGTGTCCATTTTCCAAGGGCTTGTTGTGGATTCATAAAGGGTTGATTTTGAATTACTACTTACACTAACTTTAACCTCAATTGACTTATAAATATTATCTATGATACTTGTGGTGAAACATCTTCTATTAGAAACATGAGAGGTTTCAAGTTGATTCATTTCCAGGTTTCTCAATTTTACTTCAATTTCATAGAACTGCATGTAGTGAGAATATTTCACTTCCTTAACTAATTTCATCCTACCTTCCCAATCATGGTAATGATTTTGAACATTTAAATAATCCAAATTTCTAATATCTTATAGTTAACATTCATTATCTTTAACCTTCTTAACTTTTACTTCTTAGAAGGCGTCCTGAGAATGTATAGATACTTTTTGTAATTTATCCAATGCATGGATTACTTCCTTGACTACTAATTTTAACACATTCCTCTCACAAAGTGATATTTTCATGTCTTCAACACCTTGAAAATGTATTTAATTTAATTTTTAAATGGATTCATTCTTTCTTGTAACTATTTTCATGAGTATAATATAAATTATATCCTCTTAACCCACTATATATTCCATGAAACCATTTTCATCCTCATATTATGGTATTTTTTTAAATAGTTACTTGGTAAAATAATGTATAATTCATACTACCTAAAAGGAACTATATCCAAATGATCTATAACATGGTATTAAAAGTCTTCAATTATTATAATCACTTTATTCTCTCCACAACATGTACTAGAGTCGTCAAAATGATCTTTATTAATAAATTATTTTGAATAAAAAAATCCATGTTAAATAGATTCAAGTTGTTCTTGATCCTTTCATTTAACTATACCTTTATTCTCTTTGATTTCCTATTTATTTTTCCTTTTGTGAAATGTTTTGTCTATGATTTAAATTCTATTGTGTCAAAAATATTCATTTATTCTTCCATCTGAGACATTCTTGATACAAATAAAATCAAAACTTTATCAACATTTGATAAAAATTTCAAGGAAATAAAATAAATTCAAATAAAATCAAATCTGATCCTTAGTATGATAATAATTCAAAATTAATTCCAATTGAAATTTAAATATAGCGCGATAGATAAATATTTTTCTATATGGGTAGAATGGCCTCAAAAATTTCATTAAATTATTTAAAATAATTGTTGGTTTCAACTTATTTTAAATTTATATATTCTCTTTCTCATCTAACATTTCTCAATTCTAATAAAAATACATGAACAAACCTAAAAATGAAGAGAAATACTTGTTTCCAAAAGGTGAATATATTTATAAAATCAATAAATCTGAAATAATGAATAAATATTTCCATTTTATACTTTTAAGAATAAGTAATATTTGGTTGAAAAAGATTTCATAACCCTAAATCTATAACTGAGGAAGTGATATAAGTCTTTCACATTCCAATATTTTTGTGGTTGTGTTTAGAATATAGAATATCTATACATGTATTATGTTCCCATGATCCTCAGTTTATTTTTAATCTCCATTTTTGGTATGTGAGTTTGATCCCAAATCTCATATCCTTTTTTCAATCAATGGTTGTATCCTTTAATTTTATAGGAAGGTATTTTTTATCTTTCTCAAAATACTCAGCCAATAGATATTCTAGATTATTCTCCTACGAAGTGATTTTATCACCCTTAATATTCTCATATAAGTTATCAAAAAAAATTATATATCAGAGTTTTAAAATCATAAAAAATTGAATATATGGATTGGCTCAATAACTTCAATGATAGATATTTTTAGTAAATATTAGTAAAAATATCATGGTGATATGAAAATTCTTAGAGTAATTCAATACTTCATTCAAAAACATTAGAATGAATCGTATCTCATTAAGATTGTTAAAACATTATATATAGAAATTTTATTTTCATGTCTAATTTTTGGATAAATTAAATCTAAATATTTTTCAATTTATTTTGGATTTATTTTTAATAAAATCGGCATGCGTTAATCTTATTCTGAATCGGATCAATGTTCTTAACAGTAATAAAAAAGACTTGGAACAAAATTATTTTCCTAATTAAATATAATTAAAAATAAGTTGAAAAAGATTCATCCCATTTTATGATATTCATACTTTTTTCCATTTAAACTAAATTTAAATCACCCACAAATTATCTTACTATGGTCTTCCTTGATGATCAGTTTCTCTAAAAACTTTGGCTTTAGTCACGCCCATTTGAGTGTTTGTGTTGTTAAAATCAATATGGGACATTCCAAGAATCATCCCAATACATTTAAATATTTTTATATAAATACATTGAGGGATAAATTTTTCATAAATTTTTTTTCTGAACTTTCACTATGGAATATAACATGTATGAAGGCTTAAGGACACATATGTTGCATCTAATAACATCTAAATTGGTGTAAATCACTCATATGCAACCCCAAAACTAAAAGAAGTGTAATATATTATAAAAGCATAACATATATGTTAAATCGGTGAGTATAAATAAAAATTATTAAACCATGATATTAACATTTTTACACATGTTCATTTAATATCTATTAATTATAATTATAAAAAATCCATTAAAAAGGAATGTTTTCAAAAATAATTAATATTTTTTTTCTAAATTGTTCTTGAGTTTTTCTTTTAACAAGTAATTTAAAATTAATTTATACCAATTTTTTAAAAATTAATTTTTAAATTTAAAATCAATTTTAAAATTTTCATAAAAAAAATATCTTAGGGTGAATTTTTGCGATTTTTTTAAAAGTTTCATTTTTCAATGAAAAATGAAAATACATATTTTTATTAAAAAATACCTTTTTGTTTAAATCACTTGCTAGGTTAAATTATTTTTTAAGTTTGTTTAACAGTAAACTTAGTTAAATTATATTATAATTTATCTAATTTTTTCACTGGAATAACTTTCTTTTGAATTCTTATATTAAAACCTTATATACTTATGTGAAATTTTTCTTTGGAAACCCACTTTTTTATCGCATCTCTCAGAATAAATTTAAATTTATTTATTCAACTTCTATAAATTAAATTTTAAAAAATGTATTATATATTTATAATAATCATAATATATATTATCTAATTAGTTCTACATAATTTATTACCATTGTGCCTCATAAAATTAGTAAAAATTTATTATCACGGTTAAACTAAAAAGTGAGTTACCATTGTAGTTTAACTAAAAGGATATGGATTAAAATTAACTAAATACTTTATTATAACCCATTATGTTCCCATAATTATACTTAATAATCTCTAAGGTTCTATAATGACCCATTTTTCAGGCTTTTGGAAATATAAAATTTCTTGTGCAATTAATTCTTTTCAAAAATTCCATTTGTGTCTTCTCTACCACTTCTAAAAGGAGGCTCTCTATCCTCCCATATTCACACTTAAAAAAATTCAGGTTATCACTACCAAAATAAAATAATTACTCCCATAAAAAACATTTGATCCCTTTTTTTATCATAAGGAAAAACATGGAAATACTTTTGGCGAAAACCTAAACAAGTTGTCTAAATAGGAGGCAACATTATTAATTGAGTGTTTTTATTTTGTCTGTCCACACACATCATTAAAATCATATGAAAAAATTATTATATAATAAAATTAGTATCTTAAATATACTGAGATTTTTATATGTTAATTTAGAGACATGTGTCCATATACTCCTATATTATATGGTATATGAAACAGTCGATCGTGTGTACAAAATACTACCACATTGCAAACTAATATAATTCATTTTCCATCACTACCATTCTCGAGTGGTTAAAATGATTTATTTAACACATGAATATTATATTTAGGATATTATTATACTTATTTAATTTTAATATTACAAATACCTTCTTACGCTCCATTCTATTTTAAATATGATAGTGTCGTTAGTGTCTATGTTAAACTACCACCTCATGAAGTGATTTGATTCATTTTTAATTATGAATTACATGGAATTTAGTAAATACAAATTTAACTAATATTTGTGATATATATGAAATTATTTTTATTTTCAAAAATTGATATATCTCCCACTTACTTACCTTTTCATTCAGTAATAAAATTATATCGTCGCCCCAGCTTATGTATGGTCTACCATCTCCATGAAGTGATATGATTGATTTTCCATGTCCATACATCAAGAATGGTTCTTAAAATTTACATAATAATTATATATATTATTTATATAATTAATGTGATTCTACATATAATTTATCTAAATTCTATACACATGAACCAAAACTATTATGACAAACCCCAAAAGAGAAAACAATGTAATTAACACCTGAAAATGATAATAATGAAATATTATTAAACAACGGGTGGAAAAATTTTATAATAGAATCATATATGATATTATTAATATTAATATAGTTCTGGTATAAATTAATAAAATGTTTAATCCATTATATTATAGTTCAAGTAACGTTTAACCAAAAAGAAATGTGTGGTATGTGACTTCTTCTCAATTTACCTTCATTGGGGAATATTGTAATGTTATGGACATAATTATTTTTATAAGGTTTATAAACTACCCTATTTTTAGGTAACATGATTAATACATCTTAATTATAGGTATTTTAAGTTTTAATTTTAATTTATTAATATATGTAGATTTGACTTGAAGAACAAAACATGGTAAAGATTTTCATAACTATATTTATTTTCAGTTGGTTATGTTAATTCTTGATTATATTTAAAATTCTAAAATTATTGATGTAAATACTTTTAAATATATTGTTTTATATTTAAACATGTTTATGTTTATTTATATGTTTACACATAATCAATTCATTGATTAATTTTACTTCAACATTATTATCTTTTAAAAAAAATTCACAATCTTATTTTAATTGAGATTGATTATGCATGAATTTTAATTAAAGGAAATTATTTGATAATTTTTTAATAAAACCATTTAATTCTCTTACCCTCTAGTTATTAATGATTTTTTCAAGTAATAATACCTTTTTCAACTCTTTAGTATTAAAAATTATTAACAAATATTTTTGATAAAATTCAACATTATTTCTATTTTTTGGAGAAGTTCCTTTTTAATTAAAATAGATTCTTTCAAAAAATGTGTTCAAAACTGTTTTTAACATTTTAAAGAGGGATTTTTAAAAAAAAATATTTACCAATTTTTTACATTTTAAATTTTTATAAAAATTAATCTTCATTTTTTTAATAAGTCCCCTTTCACTAAAAAGTAAAATGAATATTTTATTTTTCTTGTACTAAATAATGGAAATTTCTAGTCATCATAAACACAAAATAATTTAAAGATTAAATTTTAAGTACAAAAGTTTATTTTAAATAAAAATTATTTTCAAAATATATTTTTAACTTTTAGTTGTAAAAATATTTTCAAATTGAAAAGGTTATTTTCCTTCCTAATATATTTAATGAAATTTTTATTGTATGTATATTAATTAATGACAACAAAGCATTATTTTATATATAATCCACTGGGTATATATTTTATTTTTATAATCTTTATTATTTCTATAGATTGTTTATGACTAGGTTGAAAAATTAATGTATTACAATTATACATCTTGAACAAATTTTTTGATCATTAACTTTCCCTTGAAATAGTAACTTTCTTCTTATCATTATAAATTACATTTCCCCTAAATATTCATATTATTTATCATGGATTTACTTATTAATTAAATTTTATATCACTTCTACATATGGTATTTTTCATTTAAATTTATATGATTGAATAGGGAAATTATTATAAATATGTATTCCTTACTCAATATGTGGAGATTTTGGGTTTTCCTTGTTTTACTATGGAATATTCCTAGAAATGTTTTCAGAGCTAGATGCTAACAAGACACGTGATTTTGAGGCCCGGTGTACACAAAATTAATTTTATAAAAATATTAAATATATTTTTATTATGCACGTGTATTTTCATAAATAAATGAATATATCCTAAATGGAAGCCTATATCATAAATCAGAAGGAACATTTGAGTCAGAAACATAGTGTTTACCCTAGGGATGACATTACTTTTGTCGGTATGGGTCATCTGTAGAAAAAGTCACCGAGGACAAAACCATAAATAAAATAATCTTATTTGAAATGTTAATACAAAGAAATCATGAATGGGGACTCATATTGAAAATACTAGACCACCATTTAGTTCATAATATGGTATTTTCCCTATATGAGACTTAAAGTTGATTAGTGCAGGATGTTCAGATGAATCAGCTATTGGCAGGTATATTCAGTTAAATTTATTTATTTATTTATTTATTTTAAATTAAATGACATAAACCACATTATTCTATAAATAAGCTACTATAAAAATTATCTATTGTTAGTTTCATAAACATAATATCGTTGAGAGGACCTTCTACACCTTTTTCATTGGTGGATAAACATTGAACGATGATCGATGATCGGATTGAGGTGAATCGATAGGCGGCAGACGTAGTAGGTCATCTTCAACGCTTGTGGATGTGTTCTTCACCAACGATCGATCCATAATCAATGTATGGATAATAAATATTTTTTTCCACATTTTTTATTAAAATATTGAGCATGACCAATTTTTTCTCTTTAATTATCATTAATTTAACACCCTTCACATATTCCCAAGTTTGTAGTTTTAATTAATTTCTGATTTGTTCATCTAACGTTGATGCCATGTTCTTGATCTACATCCCTGAATTATTTTACATTGATGTTTAAAACTTAATTTTTTGGATTCCCCCCCAACAATATTCATTTTTAGATAATAGGGTGATGATTTGACATTTCCAGGGCAGGTTCGAGTACGATCGAACCCCCAAATTCATTGTGATGGCACGAACGACATGTGAATCGAAAATTGGGGGATGGATTGATTCTATATAGAGGATGTGAATGGAGTCCCATGGTGGAGGCTACTTCATATTGATGTGGTGGTGGTCATATGTGGTCAACATGATGATCATTTAATATTATTGTAATTATAATAATAATTAATATTATTATGAATGGAAATGAGTTGAGTAAAATTAAAGAAGGATTAGTTATTATTATTATATCAAATAATAAAAATGAATGTGGAATAAAATGTATGGATAATTAAATTTACCAGTTTTAATTTAATAAATATTTGATTAATTTAGTTATGGGATTTAAATAAATGAAATTTATAAAATAAATAAGTAAATAATCCCATGAATATGGGGATACACCTAAGGATGTGTCTAAGGGGGTGTTGGGCATGTGGAATGGGTCGTATTCCCAACCAATTTCTTGTTTTAATATGTTATATTAATAATAATGATATTATTATTTTTATAATGAGATTGTTTATATTTCATTGTGAATAGGGTGAGGGCATTGTGAATCCCCTGTGCACCACGTGAATGAAGTGGGAGGAGACTCCCTTAAAAAATATTAATAAAAAATTGAAAATAATATTATTATTTATTTCAGTTTTCAAACATTAAATGGGATGTAACTTCCTCATACAAAATTTGATAGGTTAATCATTTGTGGTAGCATGAACCTGGAATTAATATGTCCTTTTTAAGACCAATGTTGGATACATTTTTGATACTCATGATTGGGATCAACAAATCACCTAATAATAATAAAATTATTATTATTGTCGGATATTGTATCTGACAAATCTCCCTCATAGGGTGTCAGAATGAAGAATTTTCTATGATGATGCAACCCTAAAATTAATTTGAATATTTTAAGACTAATTTTAGGTATTTAATTTGGACTCATGGTTTGGGCCCCTGAAACTCCATTTGATCATGATATGGTGAAATGAATATTTTTTCACCAGGTGTCCAATTAAGGAAAGTTAATTTTCTATATCCAGAATTTTTTTATAAAGATTGTATCGATGTGAACCATTTGTCCATATATGACCATTTGAAGGAAAATATTATGTAAATAACATTTTTACCCTTCAACTCAACAATGAGCCCCATCTATTCATTAGACTTTTGGACAAGACACGTTGTGTAGTAACCTTACACACCATGTAGTACTACATAGCTAGAAAGCTGTGTGCTAAAGAGGAAATGAATAGGAAGTAGAGCTAGACCACATAATTTGTGGGTACCTGAAATTTCATATACCTTGTTTTTGAATAATGTTCAATGTTTTGTATATCCTTTGTTTGAACTCGTATTTTTGGCCCGTGAGTATCATATCCTAAGTGTTTTTACATGTAGAATATGATGATTCCCTCAGAACCATAATTATAGACATGATGATAAATGTTTTTTTAATGAACTAATATTAGACCTGATAATGGTAGAGATCATATAGATTCACTAACACATTATCGGGCCTACCCTTCAGCTAGGATGGGCAGCGGTGTTCCTCGATGGAAATTTTGAGCTTACCCTCCAGTTGGGCTTAGTAGTGGAGTTCCCTAATGCAAGTTCTAGAAATACATTCTATCTAGGATGGGTAGTGGTGTTCTTATACGGTCTATATAGGTTTACTCTATAACTAGGTTGGGCATTGTCATTCCCTGATGATCTTTCTGAGTTACCCTCCAGTAGGATTGGGTAATGGAGTTCCTTGATGTTTTGGATTACACGACAATTTGGTTGTGTAGTGGAATTTCCTAATGACTTCTTCTAGTCATTACCATCCAATTCTCCTGGGAAGTGGTTTTCCTTAGTGACCTTCATGAGTGGTGCCCTTTAGTAGGACTGAGCTGTGGCGTTCCTCAGTGACTACTAGAGTAGGACACTCCTATCATAATAGGGAATGTGATATTTTCCTAAAATCATTCCCCCCTTGAATATGTAAATAGTGATGAGATGTGTTTTTTCATGACTTTGGACTCACTAGAAGGATGGAAACATCCCCAATGAAGATTTGTTCTTGTGACGCGACCTAAATCCATGCGAGCGAGTCAATGCCATCCAAAGGGGATTGTATCATGGTGTGTTGATTGAGTCCCTTTGATTACTCGATCATGGGAAAACACATGAGGTGATAGAAAAAATATATGTACATTACCTTAGAATTTTTGGCTACTCATCTTCTTGGGGTGATCTATGAGATGGAGATTCCTTTACTCTCCCATTTGGGTTTCTTTGACTGTGTATATATATATCCTACTTCAGTATCCACTCCTTGGGAATAGTTACTCTCCTTCCAAGAGAGCTGAACACATGTGGGGTATGACACGTTCTTTCCGTATTTAGAAACTCGTGGTTGGATGATTCCACAATACTTCTATAGGTAGTGAAGACCCAATTAGAAGATCATCTTCTCACCGTTTCGAGATACTTGTGTTTGGGTGAGTTTACATTCACTCAATTATTGGTTTGAGGTGTACTCTCTTATTGTACATTCTTCTATCTACTATTTAATGCTTAAATTGTATCTCTTACTTCTCCCCCTTAATCCTTTTCAGGGAGTTTTATTGGTTATGTATATACTCCCCTATACATAGGATTCTCCCAACTTGTGTCATGACTTTTTTAGATGGCAGATAGTTCGATTGTGACTTCATAAGATCTTAGGGATATGGGGTGCTTGGACCACGTACGGTGGTCTTATATTGGGATATGGGATTCATGATCTCTAATTTGTTTACTATTTTCCATTTTTTCTGGTTGGGACATATTTTTAGTTTGTGCTTGTATTTTTTCACATTGTCTTTCCAGTATACACTACCACAATTCATTATTTTTTAGTGGTTAATACTTATTTAGTATATTTATAGCAGCGTTGCATTCATCATTTATTTCCCTCTTCACTTTTTCATCGATTTGGATGTGTGCATGTGTAATGGTTTTAGAAAAAGTTATCCTTGATTTTAGTGTGCCTTCAGCACTTTTCGCCACCCCCTGTACTATGAAGGCAGGCTTGGGAAGTTGTGGCTTAAGCCCTTACTTGTTTGGGGTTGTGACACAATATGTAATTTTTTTTTTGATATGTCATATTGTTCATTAATCAAATCGATTTTTATATATATGGGGATTGTGTTGTAATTACATATATGGGTGGTTTCTGATTATATATATCTCTTTGATGCATTGGTAGTCTCATGAGATGAATCAGTTGGCTATCCTTAGGTAAATGGGTTTCCAATATATACCTAAACATCAATTTTAAACTATCTTGGGAAATTTATTAACAATAGAGTCATCATAACTCTCTTGATCATGACATCCAATAATTAATAATTACCTTAATTATTAATTTATTTATTATTATCCATCAAATTTTTACAATAATATGTTATTTGGACACATTTCAATCTTAGTTAGTGGATTAAATGACATGTGTTTTTACTTATTTAAATTTCCATATTGATTATTCCTTACCAAATAATTATATTCAAGTTATTGATTAACTGGAATGTGTGTTCATTTATTATCCATTACATATATTTTATTAATTATTTATTTTTATTCATTTATTCCTGATATATTGTGCTTTATGTAACTCTTACTCATCATCTTTGCTCACCCATATTTGGTATCCTTTCATAGAAATCCAAGAAGCATGTCATGAATGTTATGAAAATATGTGATATATGGAATAATGATATTATCAAAAAATATATGTTTTAATTTTTATTTTTAAATGTAATATGGTAATAATGTATATAAATAGTTTATCAATACTACTAAAATATTTGGTATTTTGGTATTTGATCACTTGTATCTAGTGAAAATGTCAAAAATGTAGACAATAGCTTTGGCATACTGGAGTCGAGGTCATTACATTTGGTATCACAGGATGTCTAGTAGATAACATGGGAACTATATTTATGAAAACATATACTATAGAAAATAATCCTAGGATAGACTTTGAGGATAAATATAGAAGAACATCTTAATGTTATCATACATATGATAATGTTTGCTTTTTCATAAAAATAAATCCTTTCCAAGATACAATAAGTGGATGTGGTTCTGGAACTTATATACTTAGGGGTAATAACTCTAAAATATGCATTTTGTTCTTAACATCATCATTACATGGGATAGAAAAATGGGACTTACTATTTACCTAGTTTGACACTGTGAGGGGATATTCTTTGATAATTCATATTTTCATTAAAAAATCTTATGAAGTAATTGAATAAATTGTGACAATAAATGACCTATTTTAAACCTAAGGTAAATTAGATGGGAAATAATGTTTCATTATTAATACAACTTATAAAATATTATATGGTTTATCCATTAAGATTTTTTTTCCTTATACTATTTGTTTTTGTTTTTTTCATTGAATGGAACCTAAAAGAATAATTTTTACTTTTAATATAAAGGAAAATGTAGTGACTATGATTAACCAAATGGGATGATAACATGATTTAATGAGATAGTGATTATTACTAATTTGTTAAACTAAAATTTGATTAAGAACCCTTTATTTATCCAAATATTGGGCTCTCTATAGAAGATAAGGGTGGAGTTATCTAAGATCACGGGTGGTGGAAACCATGGGGTAAAGAAGGATCGATTTCCTTTATGATAGAAATGTGTAAAGAGACACCCAAGAAAGTATCTCAATGAGATAGTAAAATTTTTTGTCTATGGAAATGAAGGAAATAAATTATTGATTTCACAAGAAAAATATTCGATCAAAATGGATGGAAATAAATTTAATAGGTATCCATTAATAGTTCATTATCATAAATGTGTGTATAATAGGAATTATCTTAGTCGATTCCCTATTTTAATGGTAAACTCCTAAACCAAGGAAAGACTTATATTTATATAAAAGGGTTGAATTATTTATTGAGATTCAAAAATTATATTGGGTACTTATTTCTTCTAATGATTTTTTTGTTATAATAATCTTTAGGAATCTAAGGATTTTGTCAATTTTATAATAATATATGTCTTCATTAACATAAGAGTTATGGATATTAACATGGGTTTATGAGTTAATGATTGATAATAAGATCAATGTATTAAAGAAACCCTATTAAGTTTTATGCCATCTATGTCTACCATGATTAATGATATTTGGGAAACATTTATAGAAACACAACCCATTAGTTTAATAGATGTTTTAGAGAAACTTTTATTTAAGTAACAATGACCTTACATTTTTTATGAAAGTTTTTAATATTTTTGTTAAACATTGGGGTTTATCTTATGTTTATGTTGAGATAATTTTGGGTTATTAAACATTTAGAACATTATATGAATTATATTGATATAGTATTAGGAAGTGGATAGCCCGCATGTTGGGTAAAAACCAGTCGCTTCTTGAAAATCCTTCAGGATTGAACCAACAAATGACGGGTGATAAAGGAGGAGCACCTACCACTAGGCTACATGATTTTCTGGTTAACATGTAATTGTTTATACTTAATTTGTTTGGATGGATAAATATTATTATTCAGCCAGTTGTCTAACTATCGAGGTTTAGAGATTAATATATTATATGGGATAACTTGTACTATGTATATTAGTTTTGGATAATAGTTTGAGATAGAAAAAAATAATTTTAAATCCTTTATGGATCTTTCGATCTATTAATATTAAATTTTAGTGGTTTAGGTAAAAAAAATTAATTTTTGAATATTCATTTCTTGGAGTAAGTAATAAATTAGAAATTGATATAGGCATAAAAAAGGAAAAAAATTTATATTGTGAAATTGAAAGATATAAAGTAAATATACTTCATTATATTCATATATTGTAAAATAACACATAAAATTTAGTAAAGTGAAAATGAAACAAAAAATTTATAATATTGTCATCATATCTGAATAATCAAATGGACATTTAAATCATCACAAATTTCTGTTTTTATTTCTTTAACATTCTATTGATAATTCAATATCATGTGATCAATTATCTATATTACTCTCTATAAATATTAAATTTTTATTTCATGTGCTTATCTTCACATTTATCCAATTTTATACTACTTATAATCCAACATAAATGTTATTCAATATACCCTTTCTATTTCCTTTTCTCTCTTATTAATAGGTTGTTTTATTAACCCTTTTAGGATTTGTATTTTTTAAAAATAAATTTTCAAATATCAATCCCTTTATTTTTTTGTGAAAGATAAAATTGAGAAGATGAAATTTATTTCTTGTGGGGATAATATAATAAAAGAAAATTATATAATAAGAATAGTTTATTCAATATCTTATGTGGAACACAAGACTGAGCATAGAAAACCATGAAATATATTTCTCTAAATTTAATCTTTTTGATAGCTTGTGGAACACATAACCCCGAGTCTAAATGACCCATAATATAGTATAATATTATAACCTATACCTTATATTGGTGAGTATGAATAGTCTTAATCAAATTTGGAAAATTATATTCTCTACACATGTTCTTTTTGTCTATTTATTATACATAAAAATAAAAAATCATTTGAAAGAAAAAGACATGTTTTTTGAAATTTTGTATTTTTTATAGTGTTATAGAGTTGTGGATTTCTCTGATAATTTAAGTTTAATTTTAAATAATTTTATAAAATTTATTTTTAAAAATTAACATATTTTTTAAAAAAATTATATCAAAATAATCTTAGGGTGAATTTTTGGCATTTTTTCTGAATAGTTTCATTTTTCATTGAATAGTAAAAGATACTGATTTTTATTGAAAACTGCCTTTATGTTTAATTAATTCACAATGATAAATTATTTTTAAAATTATTATTCATGTAAAATTTGTTCAATTATATTAAAATTTATTTAATTTATATCATTTCAATAAATTCCATATTGATTTTTTATATTAAAATCGTCTATACTTAAAATATTTTCCCTTTTAAAACATTCTTTTTCATTGCATCTATGGGTATAATTTTAAACATGATTCGAAAAATTATATGAATATGATATTTAAAAATGGATTAAAGTTTTTTAATAATACTAATTAATAACATATTGATATTAAAAATTAATTTTTTACAATTAATAATAGAAAAATATTTAATAATTAATTATTTTGGTTAAGGTAAAAATGATTTTTCAGGGGGTTTAACTAAATATATAAGTATTAAAATAACCATAAAAATTTTCCATAGCCCATTTTATGGACACATTTAGACCTTATAAACTATAAATATTGATAATGAACCATTTTTATGCCTAATTGATGATAAAAATTTGGGTGTAAATGATTCTTTTTTAAAATTTCATGTGTGTCCTCTCCCCCACAAATAAAAGGCCAACCCCACTCATCCACTAATAATACATAAAATTATATTTGGTTCATGAAATACCTAAAAAATAAATTACTTACTCCCATAAAAACATTATATATCCATTGGTGGTATTATAAATCCAACTGAGGACGGATTTTGGGGAAGACCTACTGAAGATGTTTAAAGAAGGGATAATGTTCATATATAAGAATTGATATATTTATTGTTATTAAAATTCCTAAAAATATAATTACAAAATTTTTATATTATAACATAAGTATATTAAATATACTAATATTTTATTATAATAATTTAAGGACCTATTTTCATATCCTCTTCTATCAAATTGATAACGAAATCGTAGATCATGTGTATGACGGACTACCACCTTGCGAACCCATGAAATTCATTTTCCATAACCACCTTTAACAGATGGATATAATGAAGTATTCAACAAATATATATTATATTTATGATAATTTTATATTTATTTAATTTTAATATCCCATTATTTTTCTAGTATTTTATTCAATTTAGAATACGACAACCTCACTTCTGTGTATGGCGGACTACCACCTCACAAAGCTATGTGATTCCTTTTTCACATGTAATTTAAATGGAAAGTAATAAGAATAAAATTAATTAATATATATGATATATATTAAATGATATTAATTTTTTTTGAAATTAATATATCACCCAATTCTTTAGCCTTTTACTCTTTAATGAAATGATATCATCGCTCATGCGTACATACAATCTATCATCACTATGAAGCGTTGTGATACATCTTCCATGTAAATCCTTCAAAAAAGATTATAAAAATATATATAATTTGAAAATATTATATTTACAGCATCAATATCATTATTTATACTATTTATCTATATATTGTACACATGAACCAGAACTTTTATGACATGAATATCATGAGAAACCAAGGAAATTAAGACGCAAAACAACAAAAATAATGACATATTATTAATAAATGGCTGTTAAAATGTAATAATAGGATCATATATGATAGTATAATAATTATCAAGGTTTTGTAATAAATTAATAAAATATTTAAAACCATTATACAAGAGGTTGAATCATGTTCAAATTAAAGTAAGCTTTCAGAAAGGGATTGTGTTTCAATTTCCCATCAATAAGACAAATTGTAATGTTATGCAACTAATTTATTTATATGGTGTATAAGATTCACATTTTTCTAGAAATATCCTAAATACTTCATAATTCATGGTATTTTAATTTTTAAGATGAATTATATCATCTAAGTGTATTTTATAAGAAAATTACCAAGTGGTAAATTATTTTGTAACTCAATTTTTGTTCATTAGGTTAATATTGTTTCTTTATTGTCTTTGACATTATAAGATTATGTGTGTAAACTTTTTTGACTATATTATACTTTATTTATAATTTTTCATTTGTATTTTCATTTAAAACATGGAATCGATTCATTGATTAATTATCACTTCAACATTATGATCATTATAAGGGTTTATTTCGCAATCTCATTTTAGTCAGGATTATCTTTGTGTGAATTTCTATTGAATATTTTTTTAGTAATTATCTAATAAAATTTTTTATTTTATTATACATTAGTTATTCATTAAATTTTTGTGTAATGGTACATCTTTCCATGTTTTTCATTTATACAATTATTTATATTTTTTTAAGAATATCTTACTTCAAATCTTCCTTTGATCGAAAATACTTTTTCACCAAAATCCATGTTTTCTATAAATATTTTCAAATTTTTTACCATTTTAAAAATTATTTATAAAATAAAAGTTAACCCATTTTTTTAATTTTTTAAAAAATATTTAGAAAGGAATCATTGCTATTTTATTAAACAATGCATGTTTTGAGTTTAACATAAAATATAAATGAATATTTATTTTTATGTGTATAGAATGAAAGTAATTTCCATCCTTCATGACCAATAAATATTTGAAAGCCTACATTATATTATTAAAAGGTTTTTTTAAAATAATTTTATATTTAAAACAGTTTGGGGATATATAATTTGAAAATTATTTTCAATGTGAGAAGGTTATATTCATTCAGAATGTTTTTAATAACAATTTTATGTTATTCATATTTATTAATAACAACAAACCTTTATTTTACCTATGATCCACTAAGTATATGTTTAATTAATAACATAATTATTATTTATATTTATGTTTTATGATCATTTTGACCAAGTAAATTATTGATATTATATTTCTTGATTAAGTTTTGTGAAAATTAACATTCCCTTGAAATATTTGTATTCCTATTATCATTAGACTTTACATTTTTTATAAATATACATATTATTTATCATGGATATATTTATTACATAAACCATATATCATTTCATCATATGATATTTTAGTTTGATAGTTATATGATTGATTTGGAAAATTATTTTTCATACATATTTGTTACTCTATAAAGAAATTTGTTGATAAGGAATACTTTTCATGACTAAAAATTAGGTTTTTATTATTAAAATTACTTTAATGGAAAAATTGGGAAACCTTTAATGATATTAATTAAAAATCACCCCAATCTATAATAATTACCCAAATCATTTATATAAATTTTAAGTCTATTAGAAACCATACATCTATATAGACTCTATTGAAGAGTAGTGGCCTTCATGTTTGGATCATCCTTAACGAGGTCTTCAAAAATATAGGTCATTTTATCCCAATATTTGATATAATATTACACACTAATCATCCTTACATTGAATCCATATGTCAAAATGTGGTTTTAATTATTGATACATACACAATTTTTATTATTAATATCCACTTGAATCACCCTATTGACCATTATATTGACCTCCTCCTGTGTGTAATTTATCTCAAATTCATCTTATAACATTTCTTATTCTTAATAAATGATGATCTCCCTTGTTTTACATTTTTCCCCATACTTTTTATATGTTTTCCTAACCATAATACTAGTAACAAAATTCTCTTGAATCAGATATTCCTTCATACCACCACCCAATTCTTAATCCTGGGCCTCACTACACTCCATCATATGATTTTAACTTTAAAGATTTGAAATCATCTTTTCTTCCTTGTCATGAAACAGGGGTTCACTATCAATCATCTTGTTCCACTTGGAGAACCATTTTACATCAGATTACGTAATTGAGTATATTCATTGAATTATTTTGAATTATTTCCCATTAACAAAGTGAATCTCCCTAAACTATTTTTTTCTTCTCCTTCTTCCTCCTTGGGATGTGTAGGCCACTTCCAATCACTCCATTGAAACTATCCAGAAAAAATTCAATTGATATATCATCCACTAAATATATACCACAAAGGATTTTTCCCTCAGAGAAGTTCTTCACTATTATTGGGGTTTGGATACCCATACCTACATTTGTTTCATCCCCCTATTCTTAAACCAAACCTTCACCCATTGGATATTCAAATTGATTACAAACATTAATAGTCAAGGTGGTCCTTCTCAACCTCACTCATCTTATTGAATTCACCCAGCCCCATGTGTCTCCATTAGCTATGATAACCATTGTATCTTCTTCACTCACCGCCTATAGCACCTCTTTTTTTATCTCTATCTATTACTCTCACTGCATCCTCATTGGATATTACCATAGACACATTTATTTGAATCTTCATAGGAATTGTTGAACACACCCCATATAAGCCGTCTTTCAATATTCCACATATATAAACTAGTTTCTGATTGTGGATTAATGTTCATGCCTTTTTCTGGGTGGTGATAACCTTTTTTGTTTCATTCAGATCCAACTTGTCAGTTGTGATGCAAGAAGACAGTTCTATCCCCATTAACTTCATGAACTCATGTTGTCCAAATCACACTACCTCCAAATTACTTTTACGGTCAATAAAATAGCAATTTGAACATGTTTTTTTAGAGCTTCACTAGAAAAAACACCAAATCCCTTCCAGTTCTTCTCAACTATAGATCTATTATCCTTTGGTGGTTCATTCTCCCAAGTCAATACACTACCATCAAGGGATCTATTTTTCTAGATGAAGACCAAAAATAAATCTATGAATCAAAAACAATAGGTTACTGATATCATAAGTCTTCCCCAACAAAAATATAAACATACTCTACTTGAATTAATGAAACATCACCTTTAATGAAAATTAATGCAGAAATAGGGTGGAAAACAAATCTAGTTATAATATATAAACAAAAATATTGAACAATAAGATTCCCAAAAAGTTTAATAATATAATGAATTTGGAAATGAATTGGAAGTTATGGAAAACTAACCCAAATCACCTTGGTTGGGGTATCTCGTTTCATGTTGAAATCATATGTCCACCAAAATAATAAGAAACATGATTTGTTAAAAATGCATGGGGAATTTGACCAAGCTTGGAAATGGATTTTATTCAATGAAAAAAGAATCATAATGTTATTGTTATTGATAATACACATAGTTGATCATTCCTGTAATCCCCATGATATGAAAATAAACATACGGAAAGAATACACCAATATACAATGTTTTTTTAAATATAATATCACAATCAATTTAAGAAGTGATGAGGCATCGGTGAACTCCAAGGATAAGAGTGAAATTTGAAATAATCTATTGAGAAAATTTAAAACTTCATGGCTAAGAGAGATAAAATAGAAATAATAAAGGTAATCAATATTATTAAATAGAGATAATGGGTTGAAAAAAATCCCCCAAAGGATGATGGGGATCCCTCCCCTATCGTAGGGGGATAAACAGGCTCATAGGGCAATTTCACTTATTTTAGGAAAGGGGGGGCGTTTTCATCACCTCCTCTTGAACATCCCATGTATTTATCATACTTCAGGTTTCCCCTATGATATTATAGAATGGTGACGTATATAGAAAGGACTATTATGTGTGGTATATTCTCAATGGATATTCCAAGCATGTTGTTCAAGAATTAAATCAATCATTTGATATATGATAAATTTCTTAGACATGAAGATATTGGTGAGGACAAGTTATAGATATCATGTTGATGCATTAGTATTCTCATGAGATGAATCAGTTTGATATCCTTAGTTAAATGGTTTTATAGGGTATACCTACCCAATTAGTATTAAAATATATTTTAAATGGTATTGATAGTATATATAACATGATTTTGGATATCATGAATACAATAATTAAATATTTTATTCATTAAGAATTCAATAATTGTTATACATGAGATTATCGTAATGATGTTATATCTGGATGAATTTCATTTTTATATTATTGATTGGATGGAACATGTTTTAAATTATTTAACTTTACATATTGATTATGAATTATGAAATCATAATAGTCAATTTATCGATTAAATTGAATGGGTGTTCTGATATTTTCTTTTCAAAATTGTTTATTCCTTATTGATCATGATTAATTTATACAAAATAGCTTCCACTTTATGCAACTCTTACAATTAATCTGAGATCACCCTTATTTTTTTTCCTTTACCATGAATCTATGAAGTGCACTAAGACTGATATGAAAGGTTATTTATGATGGAATAATGATATTATTGAAAAAAAATTCAATTCCAAATTTTATATAAAATATTGGAATCATATTTGTATCTAGTTTTACATGATTACTAGACTATTCTTCCCTTTGGGAAGAAATCAATTGTGTATAGTGTCAACATAATAAAGTAGATACTAGCTCCAGACTACTAGAGTGGAGGTCATTACAATCAAGCTATCTTAAACCATTCCTGAATAAGAGGGTATGGCTATGCCATTGGTACCAGCCTATGCTTTCATGGGAAGCCTAGCCAGACGGCCATGCAATGGTGGAGAGCTACTATCAAGATGCAGATTCTAGGGAGGGGTAGTTCCTTTTAGATAGTCTAGTTGAATTCCCTAAGACCTTCAGGTCATGTAATCTCCTAATCCAACGAGCCATGTAATCTATGAGCCTATGGGCCTTGTAAGGGTTCCCCCTCATCTTTTGAAATGGGGGTTATCAAAAATCAATAAAAATGAAGGGCTTCACACCATTCAGGCAGGCAAAGGGAATGATGAATTCATAATAAATACTTGTAGTAATATAAAAATGATTCTATTAATGATTTGGATTTTGGAAGAAAGCATTGATTAAGTTGAGTGTATTTGTATTAAAGAACTTCTGGTATTAAGATAAAACCCATTTTTTAGGAAGTAAAAGAAATATTATAAAATATATAAAAATAATTCTACCTAAGATCTGTTGCTAAGAAGAAAATAGAGATCGGTGTGCATTAATTTAAGAGAAATACTACCATACATAACCTTGAATGACTCATACATAGATGTCCCATGAATCATACATATGTCTTAATGAATCTTACATTGTATGTGATGACTTTTACACAATCTTCTATATGAGTGAATGAATTATATTGAGGATTTAAATCATTTGTAAACATATCATCATATGATTGAATTGATCATGTATAATTCATCATAACTAGAATGAAGACTTGCAGACTACACTTGATGAGATATATACAGGTTATATTTAATCAAATGTAGGTTATTTTCCTATAAATATGACTCATAAATATTGGGAAATAACTCATATAAATCCTAACAATGAATCAAAATTATATCGATCAATAAAATTAACGCATATTTTCTTTCACTAAGTTCATGGTTATCTCAAACAGTTGAAATTAACTCCAAATGACTTCAAATGACTATGGAAATTATAAGAGTAATTTCAAAGATCTTGAATTCAATATCTAAGTTCCTTAAAGCATATAAATTCTCAAGGATATTATATCAAGAAGCTCCACCACCTTTATAATTTCACCCTTAACATCATCTATATAAAAATTCATTTACGTATGGTACAAATCCTATTTCATTATCCTTCAAACTCAATTACATTGGGGTAGTTTCTCTAAAACCTTGATTCTTCAAACTATTTATTTATAAAACACTGTAGATATATTAATAATATATGTTGAATTTTTATATAGTATATATATCCTTTACTTCTTTAAACTGTTGTATAAATGTTTTTCTTCTTGCATTAGTATTAGTCACTTACTTCCATAAGGATTATTTGTTTCAACAATATGACGTATAGGAGTTCCACATATATAAACACTATCTTTTAACATTATTTTCTATCCTAACCCTCTCTTATAGAATGGTTACCCACATGAATATCTCTCCTCCCCTCTTCAACTCAATTCAAAGAGAAGTATCAGATCATGACAATGCGCTCTTAGAAAGTGTAGTAGAGGAGAAGGTGTTATGGGATTCTATGACCTCCCAAAATCGAAAGAGTGCACCCAACCCTGATGGGTTCCCATGATCTTTCTTTGTTGGATCCTCAAGTGTTATTAATGAATAACTAGTTGTTGTCATCTGATACTTCTTCTATGGGGGTTTGATTACTCAAATTACTAGAACAAGTACCATTATTATCATTCCTAAAGTGAGATATTCAACTTCCTTATCTCAATATTGTCCTATCATCATGTGAATGTTTACCTGTGATGTTTTGGTTACCATCAACAATAGAAGGGTATCACACATCATAAATAGTTGGGTTTTTTTATGAGAAACATGCATTTACCCTTAGATAGTCTATTCAAGGTGTAATGGGAATTTATCAGGAGAAAGTAGGTGAAATATATAGAAATATTTGTGGATAAAAAATTATTATCAGGGTGGAAATAGACAGGGTATATGACTTTCTTGAGTGGGGTTCATCAATCAGGCCACGAGATGCATGGGATTTTTTGAATGGGTCATTGCCATGCTGTTTCCGTGTTATATCTAATCCTGGATCAATATTTTATTTATAAAGAGGTAGCGGGGGTTCCACAAACCAATTATAGGTCTTAAGAAAGGTAACCCTCTATATCCTAGTATTGTTTTCATGATTCTAGATTCTCTCAACAAACATGTTGTCTCTCATATGCAACATGACCTCATCCTTCCTTACTTTTATGGGGCTCACTTTTCTAGGGTTTCACACATCCTCGTTGATAATGGATTTTTCTTATTCATCAATATAAATAAATCTTAGATCATAAGTTTCAACAATATCATGGATGATTATAATTATTGGAGTGGTAACATCATCAACCTAGAAAAGTGTGGGGTCTTCCTTCAACCATTATTTCTGGATAGGTGGAGGGAAAACATTGAATCCTTCTTGGGTATCTAGAGAAAGAAAACACATATGGTATACTTGGGTTTACCCATTTATCCTTGAGGTATCTGAGTAATGAAATTTGAAGGTAATGTTATTAAGACAATCAAACATGTTAATAAATATAAAACAGGTTCATATTATTTGGGGGAAGGATCGCCCCTTGTTAACTGTATGTTGTCTTCAATCCCTATTCATATCCCATCTATTCTCAAGGATCCCAAGTCTATTTTCCAATATATTGAGGGTATGTGAAAATATTGTATTTGGGATAGCTAAGTGTATGGGAGATGCTAGTGGGAATCTTGGAAAAAACATTCTAGCCCAATTGATCATGGGGGTATTAATGTGAGGGAGTTGGGAAATGTTATCTACTACTTATAGTGAAAACATGTCTGGGAAGTGATTGAGGTCATAAACTTGTGGATTTAGTTCATTAATGTGATTTATGGATTTATCTTATGTGATAATGGAATAACTACTTATCCCTATGTAACACTCTTTATGTTCACATCCTGATGCTTCATGATCATTCTGGTAGATCCTAGGTCAGGGTGACATTAACATTTTATAGTGAAACCCGGGGGTGGGATACTGGGATTCCAAAGATGTCTAACTCCTAACCTGAACATCAAGTATTTTATCTCTCATCCCCCATACATATATGTGATCCTCAACCCCAACCATAATATTACATTTGATGTTATTAGTATCGATGCGACCCATGATCAATGAATTTACAAAGGCTCTATTTCTGCTAGGTTCACATCCAAGTTCTACAAAAGATGATTCTTTCTCATCCTATAACCAAACTATAGTGAAGTTTTTACTGGTACAAGGATATTATAACTAAATTTAATTTTAAAATTTTTAGAATCTGATTTCATGCAATCCCTAGAGATATTGTTATTAAATGAAACGATGTACTTATCACATCTAAATTCATCTACTATCTGCTACCCATAAAGGAATCCACATTGCACCTATTTTTTCAAATTGAGTGGTAAAGATGAATATGGAGAGATCAAGGTGATTTAATGGTTACTCTAGAGTAGTATAATCCTTTGAATAATTCATTCAGTGTTGGTTCTGTGGATATAAATGAAACTAGCCGGAGGAGAAGGCCCAAATGATCCTCCTAGTGGTTGGATGTTGGTTCATCTAGAAGGCATAGAAATAGGATTGGCATAATGGACATTTCTTATCTATTATGGCTTTGGTGGTGAGTACCAGGTTTCTTTTGGATGATTTGTAAATTCTTCTAAAGAACTGAGAGGAGGAACCCTCCCTCAGGCATTACATCCCTAGTAGTCTCTCCTCCGCCCCAATGAGACCCATGAATACGGGGCATTGGGTACATTAGTCCTATCCCACCAATGGTTTCAAGATTAATATTTATGGTTCATATAGTCAAAGAAGCGTGTAAGGGTGAATTCGTGATGTTTTTAGATCACTTCTCTTCACCTTTATTATTTTTATGGGCCTAGTGAGTCACTTATGGAGTAAGTGATGGCTATGCTCAACACCCTTTCTCCATGAATCTCAATGAATATCAAATTTTACACTATGGAGATAGACTCCAAAGTCATTTTTAGCTCCCTAAAAGGTGTTTCTTCTACTCATTGGAAAATCACCTGTTTCATCCACATGTGTAAGGCTCTCCTCTACAACGACATTGAGATCCTCTATACATTGTGAAAAATTAATCATGTGGCTGAATACATGGATTCGAACACTACTAAGGACCTCCCCCTCATGGATTTTTGTACATTATGTTCCCTTCCCATAAAAGGTATAGAGTTTTATATCATGAATTGTCTCAAGATCCACTTAATTATACTATCATGATTTTTTTATAATAATATTAATAGAATTATGTTAGGAAAGAATATCCCCTCCTAATAAAAAATATTTAATACTTTATTCCCTTTAAGATAAGGAAGAAACAACATTATTCCTCAAAGTTAACCTTGTGTAAGTCACATATAAATCTATGTGGGATAGAGTGTCGGAAACATGGGATATTTTACCGAACAATAAAAGCTATCTATATACATATCTTAATGAGATAATGATTTAAAATTAATTTATTTGTTCTATCTAAACATATATTGAATAATTTTTAGTAATTTATATCAAAATTAAAAAAACACATAAAAACATTCAAGTTCAAGTTTCTTATTCCCCATTTTAGTATAATTTCACTTCCACTTGATAGTTGAAAAAACAAAAAACAAAAATAGAATTAGGGGAGTCAAAACAATACCTCAGTTTTTGGTTTCGTAGTGGATATCTAAATTACAGATTTAATAAAATATTTAAAACAACTCACAACTTGCACTACATTAAATGTTCCCCCTCAAGGGATGATTGCTATTAATCACCATGATTGTCTTCTTCTAGAAATAATATCTAAATAGTATTTATACTAGATGTTATATTATAGAAATTTAAAATGAATACCAATTAATATTTTAATACACCATAATGGAATGAATTTCTTCTAACCAAAACATTAACGCCCTCTTCTATGTTGAAAATTTTACTAACATAAGGAAATAATGTGAGTATTCAACTGTTGTATAGTTACAGCATTAAGAATGATATCTCTTCCCCAATCCACATACACTTTTCCATAAAAATTTAATATGTCTGGAGCTATTCATAATTTATTTCTCCTTAGGTTTCCAAACATGATCCTCTTTAGACAAAATATATTTTTCTTGTTTTTAACTTCCTTTATAGATAAAGTCTTCCTATTTACATAAGAAATCACAAAAGATTCACTTTGTTCAATTTTTTGCATACTTTTTTCATTTTACAAATAATTGGGCTATATGATGAGACATACTTTAGGGACTTGATCAACCCACTTCATTGTTGTAGGTACCTTCCTTGTAGAATCTATTTTATCACTTGAACCCCTTGGTGATTTCCCTTTAGAACCTTTTTTATCCTTTTTACTAAGAATCCATGTCATGCATTTGATAGATATGTGTAATATCATATTCCACTTTCCACACACCTCTTCATCAGCCTTTATCTTACCCTTATTAGGTAACCTATAAAACTCTTCATTATGAGTGTAAAAACCACTCCAATTCTATTATAATTTTTTATGAATTTTCATCATTTTTAATTCAATATTTATCTTTTACGAATTTATCTCTATTTCTAGTTTTTAATAATGAATCAAGTGACCTATCATACCATAGTACATGCATATTCATTTATTTGGAATTAAATTATTTTCAACCTTTATCATTGGGTTATTTGGAGTAAAATTATCTATAAATTTTTTTAATTGTTTAATCCATAAAAAACCTATATTAATTTATGGGTTTATTTTTAATATACTATTATAGAATAATATTCAAATCATCATATGAGTTTTAATTGACTAGTACACACTAATATTTATCATATGTGTGGTAAAAAGTGTTACAATATTCACAAAACTTTTCAAAGTAACTAAATTTATTTTTACATGAAATAATTTTCTTCATCTATGAAAAATTACTTCTGAGAAAAATATTTAATCATAATTTAGGATTTTCTTACAATGCTTCAATCCTTCTATAAAATTTAAAGAGTAAAATTTTTTGGTATAAATCTATGGATTTATTTCCAAATCATTATAAACACCAACAATTCTAAAAAAAATTCGCCTCTTTCTAGATGATATAGTATGTATGTAATTTAATTATTATTGTTTTTGGACCAAAACCCCACTATTTTGTGAACCATTCAAAGGGATTCACTTATTAATTATAATCATATAGACCCTTGATTATATTTAAGGTTTATATTAATTTGTATCCCTCTATATTTTTATCCTTTTTTAATTTTTTCTTCAACTTTTAGATAAAATGGGTTCATTGCATTTAGAACTAACATGATTGGTGGGATAACTTTTTTAATAATCATGAGTTGAATTATTCTCTAGTAGTTCTAAAACTTTATTTACCCCCAAGATGAGTACCTTTTGGTGAATATATATCTTAGACACATGAGTAAAAATAATTTTTTTAAAAGTAGTTTGGGGGGATTTAGTTTGGGAAACATACATATTTATCATCTTTTATCCAAGATCTATGTAATTTGTGTTGAGTAAATATTTATCAACATAAACTAAATTGATTATATATTTCTAATCATTCAGTATCTTCTGAACTTATCATAATTTGTCTTTAGAAACTATTATAATAGAATGTCAATTTATTTAACTCTTTTTCATTCTCATCTTGATTCAAACCTTAGACATTCATTATGACCTTAGATATATTTCCTAATTATTGGAATATTTACTAATAATGACCATAAAAACAACCTTCTAAAAAACACTCTTTACAATTTTTCATCAGTTAGAGAGATTTTATCATTTTAAAGTGAAATCAATTCATCTTTTTTTGTACTAGTTTTTATAGGGTGTTGTATGTACCAGCTTGAATATCCAATACATACTCTATAGAATCGACTTATTTACATTTTTGTGATGATTTATCAAATATATATCTTATTAACTAAAGTATATAAAGTAAAAAAATCAAAAAAAAACTTCTAAAAATAATATTTAATATGTGAGTAAAAAATTTCTATTATTTTGATTAATTGATCATGTTCATACTCTCCACAACCTATACTATTATCATCAAAAGGATCTTATCCAACAACTTCTTCCAAAGAGAACATACCACATTGAACACATTCAACTAGTTTTTTATCCTTTACTTTGTTTAAATTGTTCTTGATTTTAATTTAATTTTTAGTTATCTTGTTTTTAACTTTTTTAGAAAAGAAAATAGATACGCGTTCTTCCATTAGATGCTTCTAAAATTCAAATATGCACTCTATCCAATCAGAGGTAACTAGAATCTTATTAGAGGTATCCAAAAAAATTTATGAGACAAATTTTCCAGATTAGTTATTTGTGGACCATCAAGGGGTTTGGGGTAAATCAATGGTCACTTTTTACAAATTACTTTTTATTATTTATCCCCTATAAATTTTAATATCTCAATCCCACGAGTTTTTTATTTTCCAAACTCACCGAAATTTTTCAATAAATAAAGGAACAATAATACAAGGATTTTAAAGGTTCATCTATAAAGATATACAAGTTTCCTTAATTTATTATTCATCCAAACAAACTATTCAACAATATAATCAAAATCATATTACAAAGGGATTACTACATCTTACACATATAATTTAAAGCATCTCACTGGACTTCTCTTTATAGAATCATATTATACTTCTTAAATGGTATCTAATTATAATAAAATTTTTGTAGTGTTATCTTCATACATACCTAGAGTCCAGGTGGTTCTGTGAGTTCTTACCAAGTATATGAAACTATTCCTTTCATTCTTCTTGATTTTCATCACCAATCATCACATGGATGTATTTTCATCCACTAAATATATCACCTTCTCTAGGAAATAGTGCCCTAAAATCAAAATTGTTCTTCAAGATAAGTGCATGAAACAATGTCCTTATTTTTTATGTAAGAGATAAATATCCCGATGATATGTGATTCATATAAAATATTCATGTATGTTGTAAGTAATAGTGGGAGGAAATGTTTATTATATTTTTTAGATGATGTGATGAATCCTTTACTTTCATTTATGGTTTTAAAACAAGTAGAGACAAACATGTTCCTACTTTGTATTTACTACCATTAATGGAGAAAGAAAAATTTAACTTTAATGGAATATTTTCATGCATATCATGTGTTTGGAAGTTTAAATAATTTTTAAAAATTTCAAATGGAGATATTAAAGTGAACTTTTGTGTCTCATTGTTTTTTTGTCATTGTATCATGTCAATATGTATGTGGTAAATTAGAATGGAATATAATGTGATGGATTGAGATCCACCCAAGTAAATTTTGATGGTTCCTATATAGTTTGTGGTTATAATTAAATTTAATGAGGTTTATATTGGTGGTTTGAGTGATGATCGCCACTTGGATTCCAAAGGAAATTAAAAGAGTGGTATATTATTTGTGTATCCCCTAAAATCAAGCTAATGATAGAGGCAATCCTCATAGAATTTAATGACTTGTGATGATATAAGATAGGGAGATTTATAATAATAGTTAACAATAATTAACATTATAGATACTATGTATAAGTTGAAGATATGGTATTAATATGTGTGTAAAACTTCATGATTATGGAATTTAGAGATATAAGTTGTTGGATAAATTATTCAATTTTAAGTGATCATGAAGGATACTAAAATTTGTTTCATAAAACACATGGATATATTCTTAGATAGATGAACTAAAATATGAAATTATAGATCCAATATAATTTATTATAATATTATTCTTTAATATTTAAATATATTAATGGACTTAGAGATTGAGTTAAATCACTTTGAAATTAATCTAATAATTTTTAATATCATTTGATGTCATTTGGATTTTATTTATTGTGTTGGAGATGACCCTGAAACGAGTTAATGGTATTTTGAGTTAAATATAAAGATGTATAGAATCTATAGTTAATGTAAAGTTGTGTATTAATGATTTCCCATATCTTAAAATTCATCTTCAAAAGAAAATTCCATTGTCTATGTTAATATAACATGTGTATGAGTTATTAATAGTAGTCTGTGAGTCTACATATGAGTTGTGGAGAATTCTAAATGATTCATTCACTCATGGTAATTTCTACTTATGAGTGATGGTATGTATTCTTAAAAATCATTAAAAAATGGTGGCTTTTATATGAGTCATCCCACTCTGAGTTTGAGTCATTTAGACCTATATATGATTTAGTAGTATTCTTTATATGAATCATCAGGGATATTGAAAAATATAAATATCATATACTAGAAAATTATGTTTTCATATATAATATAAAAAATATATTTTGAAGATGGTTCAACAGATTTTCACGGATCAAAATATCTCAAATTAAATTTCATAAAATCTATGAAATTTTTATAAGATGGTCATCAAGATTCCATGAATAAAATCAAATTAACTAATAATTTGAGTGAATTTTAATGTATGAAAATAGTGTTTCCATAATTGTTTAAATCTAATGAAAGAAATTTCAAAATATATAATAGTTTTTCTCCATCCTTCTAAAAAGCATAGAAATATTTTGATTCATGTTTATTGATAGGGAGAAGAAATATTAAAGGGTTAAATAGATTTTTTGAGAAATAAATTAATCATGAAACTACTTATTGATTTATTATGTTTGGAAGATAATTTATGGTATGTTTGTTTTGATTTAAAGTGGATTAAAATATCACAAATATAATTTTGATTCAACTGAGGAATGAGATAAATGAGTTAAAGATAAGATATTATCTACTGGTTATAAACATAATATAAAACATTTTTTATATTTAATCTCTCAATAAATGGAAATGAGTCAATATGTATAAATATTTTTTGTATATTTTAATATAGTAATGATAAATGGTTTTTTTTGGGTTTAATTGGATGTATTTTTAGATAAAGATAATAAAAATCTTTAGCAGACAAGATTTTTTATATGATCTATAGGCTCTCTATTATGAGAATTAAAAAGGAAGTGGAGGGACCTCTTATAAAATATTTAGATACTAGAAGTTGAGAAAAGATAATATTACAGGTATCTGAGAAAAAATCCCATGTGATAACTATGATAAAAATCATATAAAAATCATAAGGGGATCATATCAAGAAATTTTAATGTGTTTTATATATTTTAAATATATAAAATAATATCTTTGGTGACCTGTATATAAAATTAAAAAGAATGGGTGAGACCTAAAAGTTCGTTAACTGTAACTGAGAGATGCATATAACTATAGAGAACTATTAAATACCAATGAATAAGATGATAATAATAAATGGATGAAGTATATTCACTATCAGGGTATTAAATAAAATGGAAAAATAATAAATTTTCCTGGATTATTCTATAGAAATTTTATTAATGTATAGATAAGAAAAAGAAGAAGAATAGAGGAAAGTTTGATTGTGATATTATTTTTTATATCCTATGTATCAATCATTTCAATGTTTGTAGAGATATTATACAGAATAAGATCACATAAGATAAAATGTGAATTGAGAAAGTAATGTGGGGAATAATTTTTGAAAATTTTTGAAGGTGATCAAGAAAATATAAAATGTTGTTTTTATTTATCTTAAAGAAATATTGGAATTCAAAGACATTATTGATGAGAGAATGGTATCTATTTTGTAGATGTGTAGACATCTATTTGATGATCAATTATTAACATAAATAAAGATTAAGAAATTAAAATGTTCATATATTGGATATAAATCCTTTGAACTAGTGGTATTATTGGTATACAGGGAGATCACATCGCGACTCTATGACAATAGTGAGAATCTATCAATCATGTATAGTATAAATCTAGGAAGAGAAGTCTAGTGAGATTCTACAAATTATATCTATAAGATTCATTATACCCATTGTAATATGATTCTAATTATAGTGTATAATCCTTGATTAGTTTGAATAACCAATCAAGGCAAGGAGTAGGCCTTTAAAACTGAACCTTGTAAATGCTTGTATTATTGGGTCTTCATTAATTATATAATATGGGTGAGGTTTTGTGATATAAATATAAGGCGATTAAGAATTTAAATGGTTTATGATGTTTAATAATAAAATTAAATTCATAAAATGAGACCTCTAATTCCACCTAGTGGTCCACTGGTCCCTAGAAACTACACCAATACATATTTTGGGATGACACATACATAGATGAACCATCATTCATGGACATGTATCAATTAATAGTTTATAATGTGAAATATCGTGCAGAATAATTGGGAATATCTACTTGATTAAGGTTTATAAAATAACAAAAAATAATGGTATTATTATAAAAAAACAGGTGAAACCCATTTGAAAAAAAATAATATGATATTCTGAAGAATGCCCATGTACTAAAAAGTGAGAGAATCTATATTGGATTATGGGAACTGAATACATTCTAGAATATTATATATTCACTATTATGGAAATAAATATATTGTTTACCTATTTATATGATAACAATGAGTGGGATAGAATCTTTTGTTCATGAATTTGAGCCAAATACCCTATGCATAGTAAAGACTGAGAAATAACTCTAGAAGATGATAAAGATGTTGAAGATGTCGAACCGGTTCTAAAGTGTATTTATCATCTGTTCATCAAAGCAATGAGTCGAGGATGATAATGTGATGGAAATTATTATAGAATCATGTAATTAATAATATATGTATAGAATGATATATTATATATATTAATTTTCATTTGGGTCTTGTTTTCATATATTGAAGATCTTATATATTCAAAAAATATCATAGGATATAAGTGAGTTGATAAGATGGAAAATCTATTCTATCAAATATCTAGAGCTACCAATAAAATAAGGATTGAGTTGTAAGTAGGTATTATTAAATAAAATTTAGTATTCAATGACTCTATCATTAGTAGAAGGACATCCATTATATGAATTCTCTAACATCACATGTTGATTGGAGATCAAATTCAAAGAAGGGATATAATGAAACACCCTAATGTATATGGTATGAAGCAATAAAACTAGTGGGACTCTAGGTAAAAAGATATAATACAATGTGATTCTATGAAAACAATGATAATATAATGATATTGTAACCACTCTAAGAATCAGTGTTATTATATGAAGTGTAAATTTTAATTACTTGAGTTTATATTGGTCACAATAATCTATTATAGGCTAGAATATCGAATAATGTAAAAGAGTTAGTTTCCCATATAAGGGAAAAACCTTATAAAAATATCACATTTCTTCTTTAATTCCATTTCATGTAGTTTTATGCATGCCACTGATAGTTAATATAGATTCATTAAAACACTAATACATAACATATGTAAAAATTCCAAGGTGATAAATATTTAAAGGATAATATGGAATTTGATTAAAAATAGGAAAACCTGATTTACCACTAGTGTCTGCACCTGATCTATTCGGAATTTCAATGGTCTTTGGCATTACAAGAAAATAAAAAAAATATCACACCCATTTTCTAGATATGATAGACCACACACCCACTGGAATGGATTATCCACAAATTTTCATGACTATTATAGTTTTTAATGGATTGAATGCACAAAATTTGATGGATCTAAGGACTTATGGAATGAAGTCCTATTTGTTTTTGGTAAAATGACCTATTTTATTATATATAAGTGTCCCAAAGTCCCAAGATTGCTTATAATGAGAATAAACTCAATTTATTATAGTCCAAGGGCCTAGATAAATTCAGTTCCATCACCTTCATACAAAAATGAAATATCTAATCATTTGTTGAGGAATAAAATCCCACAAAAATCATTCCTAGATAACAAACTTAAATTATGATTGTTCCCATGACCTATTAGACCAAGGTGGATTTATCCTCATATCCAATTTTTCACCATTTTACAAGATTTATCTTGCCCTCATTGTACATTTCAGAGTAGGTAGTACCCATGACATGAGAGGAAACCTCTTCCACAACATCATTATTCACATTATCAACCTTGCTGATAGTTCTGGTATATGTAGTATGTGTTAAATTTATACCAAATGTTTGATCATGTAAATAAGTTGAGGTAGCTCTAATTTCACGAGACTTACCTCATTCATATTTAACCTCATACATAGCCAAAACACTTCCCTATATTCCTATTTAGAGCTACATGCTTTCTAATGTCAAAGGATCCTATCTATCATGATATCCTTCCCCTAAATGTTTAGATCATAATTGATATCCCATGTTCCCTCCTTATATGGGACCTATAAAAAGTTGTAAATAGAGGAATTCATATACATCTTGAAGTCTATTGACTTATATTTTCTATCCCATCAAAACATAAGGTTATCACCAAGTTTCTCCATGGAAACATCCACCTCAATGGATTTGGAATCTTCAATATCCCTCAATGAAACACTAACTCCCCTCAATATTTAACTCGTAATTCTACCAACATTATTATTATTTGGAGTGTTTCCTAAAATATTATTTTTTTAAAAGAGTATCACAGTTCACTTACATAGCAATTATGATGGTGATGATGATGATGATGATGATCAGGAAAGGAAAGAATTGGTATTTTTTAGTGCAAACCCATGATCCCTTTATTTAAAAATGTGAAATATAAAATAGAATATAACATATATAAAAAGTGTCATAAAATACCACCCATATCCAACATTAAAAGACTATTTGGTTAAACAAAAATTACTATAAGAAGTCATATGTGAGCATCATGTAGTATAGGATAAAATACTGGTATTTTGGTGAGTACCCCAAGAACCCTGACCATGTGAATACCATCCTTGCCTCATATTTTTATCAATTTTTTAATAATTTTATTTATCCCCACTTTCCAACTTTAAGGATGAAGTAGTATCATTCACCAATGTGATAGTGGTCTCAATGTGAGACTTAGCAACATCCTCTAGTTTATCTGGAGGAACCTCATCCTCTAGAATATAATGAACATACATGTCTGAATGATCCTTTGTTACCTCTTCCTTAAAAGATTACCTACTACTAGTGTCATTGATTCAAAAAATCATTTTAAAGAAATTAGATAATTTTGTCATCTTTTTTCTTTTAAAAACTAATTTTTAAGATGTTTCAATTCCTTGTCTTCATTAGTTTTATTATTATCATTTCACTTTCAGAAATACAATGTCTAGAATTAAATTTGGATCATTTCCAGTTTCTTTAGTACGAACCATATACCCTATTTCCATCTTGGGATTCTTATCCATATTTTCATCTCCACATCCTAGACAAATAGTCTTAACCAATGTTATAGGACAATCAAAACCCACTACCCTAGTGTCCTTATATGCATCCATAACTTGGGATTTCCTCATTTAATCATCCCTATAATTAATATAATCTATCATCACTTGGCTAGGCCCCTTTTCTCCCCCTTATTTGGATTCATCCCAATCTATAGACTATTTGACCAGCTTCATATTTATAATTTCATCTCCCACATTATCTTTAATTAAATGGGATGGATTGATAACATGAGAAAAAAAATATATATATATATATATATATATCATTTATAGGATAAACATATCCCACTACCTTTTTGGTATACATTTCCTTGTTGTTACTATCTCTGTATGGAATAAAAATCTCTGAATCTCTTTCCTGTCATGACCTTTCATTTATATAGTTTCCATAAACACTTCCCTTGGAAAGGACCCTCTACATCCACATCCTTAATTGAGGGGAAAACCTCAAAATACCTATTTTTAGTGCCCAATTAAATATAAATAGGGGGTTTGTTAAATTCATGTTTTTAGATTTCTAAAATTTGATTAAATAATATAAAAATAATCTATTTGAAAAACTAAGTTTCGATTTTTTCACTGGTGTACCTACACCCACAAATATTTTCCATTTTATATCCCATTTAGTTATTAAACTCCTTGGCCTTTAGATCCACTTACCCCATTTTTATCTCACTCACTATGGTCTATTAAATATAAATCCCTTTCAAATAGTTTCCTCTTAGAGAGCCCATGATTTATAAAACCCCAGTGTGAGTGATAGAAAATTTAGAATTAACTATTACATAATTATCATGTACTTTAAATAAGTTTATTTTTTTATTAGAATTACCCGCATTTTTTCTATAATGAGGATATACAAGAAACCATTGTAAAAAAAGGGGTCATCTTCTTAGGAAGTATAATTCTAAGGTCAAGTGAGCCCAAAATAAATTCCATACCTTAATTACTCATGATAATATTAGCCTCCCAGTTGTATGAAATATTGAATTATATTTTTTGTAACACCCTGATATTTAATGCTACATAATTTTTTAAATAAATTTAGTTTCTATAATAGCTTTTGATACATAGAACCTCAAGTGTAAATGAACCATAAAATATTAAAAGTATTACAAAATATCCATTAAATTGATAAAATGAATAGGGATGAATTCTTTTAAAAAAATAATTCTTTTAGATGAACCGGTTTTATTTTTAGTAAAGTCATTATATTCTTTAAAACCCCATTTTTCTCAAAAATGGGTTTTATTTCACTTTATGAATATGTAATATTATTAATTACTTTCAAATTTAGAAAATAAATTTGAAATAAGTAAATTAATTTTTTAAATAATCATACATTAATTATCTAAGAGTAAAATTTAGATAATTTTTTGAAAAGAGTGATTTTTCATTGTATAGTGAAAAATATTGATTTTATTGAAACTTGTATTTTGGTTTAATGAATTTATAAAGTTCTAATTTGTTTTAAGTGATTTAAAATTAAAATTAGTTTATTTATATTATTAATAATTGTATTACGATCACTATAACCAATTCTATGCTATATTTTGGTATAAAAACTTTATACACATAGGAAGACATTTTTCTATACTGGTTTTTAATGTATTTTGAAAATATATTTTAAATTAAATTATAATACTTCTATGAGTATAATTAGATAAAAAATATTTAATATTTTAAATTATTAAAACTAATATTAATAAATAATTTCCACTTAATATTTGTTAATTTTTAATAGTAATGGTGGTAAATATTTGTCACCTTGGTAAGGGTATTTCAAGTAAAAATGGGTTAAAACTATAAGTTAAAGATCTAAAATATTTCTAAACATGGATTTTGCCTATTTTGTGGGTGGTTTTCAACCAAATTTTTATTAATGAGTTATATAATGTATTTTAACTCATTATATTAAATTTTGGAACCCACTATTGAATATTGTGAATGATAAGTTATATTTAATTCAATTTAAAACTATTTTTGAGTCTTTGAATTTGATGAAGTGTTTTAAAAGTTCTACTGGGATTTATTTGGATCAAACAGTCTAAAAATGTTGATTTTTTTACTATTTAAACAATAAAATTACTGGAATCTAATTTATTACATTTTTTAAAGGTAAAATTATTTTTATCCTAAATCTGATATCTTTTGATAAACTATTTTTCAATATTTGTGAGTTATTATATTAAAAATGATTCCATGATCCTACAAGTATTTTATCCAGTAAAATGGATTCTAAATTTTTAATTAAAATATACAAATTTGGTTATAACTACACTTTTAATTTTTTTCATAAATTTTTTTTATCATTGTAAAAATATGAATTATCATAGTTAAGGTTAAAATGGGTTTAAAGTGGTTTTACTAGAAGATAATGTATAAAATGTTTCCAAATCATGAATTTTTATTGAGTTTATTTAGACCCTATAATATAATATATTTAAATATGTGTTTATTGTATGCCATGTCTTATTGATTTTGACATTTATGATTTTTAAGAGAAAGATAAACTCAAAAATATCATTTTATTATTTATAATATTTACGATATTATATGATATATATAATAATAAATTATGTATGGTTGAAATTTTCTATTTGAAATATGAATTAATTTTTTTCTCAAGGTAATTTGTTTTTATTTTTTATTGATTAAATAAATAAGTTAAATGTTTACACTGCAATGGGAAAATTCTTGGGAATTCATTATAAAAATAAAATAATAGATTTGAAAAACTCAATTTATTTTCATTAAGTAATAGTTTCCCCTATTTTTATTGATTAATATAAAATATTATGGATTTATTATTGGTTTATATTCTAATTATTTTTTTCATATTTTTTTCAACTTCAAATTAAATGAGTAGTTCAATAAATGACATTAATGATATATTAAAGCAATAGATATTTAATTAAATGATTTTTGTTTCATAAAAATATTTTATATAGAAACTATAATGGGATATAGTTTTAAATTTCATCCATGTTAAATTTATTGATCATTTATCTTATTATGGTTACAATATTGGCCCTGAAAGTGTAAAAAATATTAATATTGTGGTAATTGTCAACATGTTTAATAGGGGTTTAAAACTAAGAGATAAGAGTGTAACCATGACCTAAACATGTTAAACATTTATAGCATGAGCATATTTAGACACATAATAATAATATATTCAATATATTATAATTTTTATCCACATTATTATAAAAATTAACTTACCTTAATTTAATATTTTACGTACTTCCAAGAGTGTCCCAACCCACACTTATAAAATGATATCTCTTATCCTCCCTTTCTCTCAACTTTTCAGTTTTATAGATTGGAAAATAATTAAACTAATACCTTATTAGATTTATTATATAGATCATAAAGAATATTTTCATTCCAAAATGACATCCCTTCTTGTCTTAAGTTGTAAACCAAAAGAGTATTATCAATAAAGACATATAAATCCCAACTAAGTATATTTTTATTTTATCTCTTCTTATTTTATCTATAAATCCATAGTATCTATTTTGAAATAATGTATTAAGTATCTTAATTATACTAAATTTTTATTATATTTATGTAACAGTGATATCCAACTTGTTTCGATCCTAAAGAAACTAAAAACATCACTCAGGCATATGTATGCCTTACAGTCTCCATATTACAGTGTAATTTATTTTTCATCACCACTCTATTTGAATGATTATAATGATGGATTTATTTAATATATGAAATGAACCGAAAATTACATATAGTTTTTCTTTTAATTAAAAGGAATTATTTCGAGACTATGAAAATTGACAGAATGTGATTCCATGGCCCGGAGTGCCCAGAATGATCCATTGAAAAATGTTGAGCTTTAAATAGCGTGCATGAGTGGTTTTCCTGAAAAAGCGGAATAACTATTAAACGAGTGCCTAGATCAGAAATACAAGGGAACCTTTGTGTTTATGATGGTGGGTTTACCCTAGGCGCGACTAAAGTTTAGTCAGTGCAGGCCTCCAGTGAGAAAACTCAAAAATTCCATATCTGTAAATAAAATTATTTTATTTTTAAAATGATTATAACTCAAGAGCAGTGACTCGGATTGAAAATATAATACCATCACTGAACTCGTGAGGATATTATTTCCTTAATTATATCCTAACATTGGTCGGTGCAGGCCAATAATGGAAGTTAGTTTTTGGCAGTAAATAAAATAATTAAGTAACAATTATTTTTATTGTTAAATTATATAATTACTAAACAAAAACATAGATTGGTAATCTGAGAGTACATTTGTGATCGTGAGGTCATTTTCCCCTTAGGAAGAGTCTAACCTCAATAGACGCGGGTTGAGGGTGACTGTTAATAATTTTTTAACATTTTTTATGTTATGTTCATTAAACGTATGAGCGGCCAAATATATCTATTGAACCAGTGATTGGATTAAATATTTAAAGGGCACCATTGAATCCACAGTGCCTGGATGTGCATAAGGGAAGCTTATCTTTGACCAAAAAGGGACGGATGAAAATGTTAATTTCTTGGTCTTTACAAACAAAATAACTAAAGGTTATTTTATTTTTCTTTTTTTCAACCGTTGGACAAATGGTGGTAGGACCACTATGCAATGTCAAACCATTTAATGGCTTGAATCATATGTTGTGTAACTGCACCATTGAGAGAGTTAAGAGGTTCATTAATTAAACTCATCAATGAACTTCATTAATTGTGTGATACGTTAATCTCCACCTTCCCCTCTATTTAATCTGAGCTCAGGCTTGGGTTTTATTAGAGCTATGAGAGGAATCTCTGACGAAGCGCTGATGAATTTCCGATATAACGAAGAACATGATCGAGTGATGATCATTAGGGGAAACAATGGGTGATGGTGAACACTGACAAACACCTTTGGACATAGAAAATCCTTCCTCTTTTGCAATGCCTCCCAACAAACTCGAGGTAGGGGTTTACGTGTTTTGTTGTTCCCTCCCTTTCCGTTAATAGAAAATACAATGATTGTGGACCAAATGACTAACGGGTTGATCCATGTTTTGTATATCTATGATGGTGGTTGTTGCGAGGTCTTAAGTTTGGGATTATTCTTCTTTTATTATAAGTATATTTCCCCATTGTTTAAAACGCTAACGGGGAGGGTGCGGGGAAAACACAACAAGCCCCAAAACCTCTACTAAACGTTCCCTTAGTGTGTTCTTCATGGAACAACAATGAACTCAGCAGCAAGGAGTATTTAAGGGTATCAAAATAAAGGTAGAAACCTAGGAGGCCTGTAGGTGTAGAAAATAAGAAAAACATACCACTGGAGCATCTCTAGTGGCCCACGAAGGCAAATGCCGGCGCGGAACCACCCACGCAGCGGCAACCGACTGAGCTTGCCGCATGGGGGAGCAATGCCCACAGGCGTCATAGCTGTAGTAACCACGACCAACTAGGCCTTAGTGGTGGATTTGTGCAGTTCCGACACACCACGCCTAGAAGAAAGAGCAGCTCGCTTGGGCCACTTGGCTGGAAAAAACGGCAGGGTAAGCCGACCGTTTCGGAAGAGAGGGTGGCGCCCACTGGTGAATGTTGGAACCATGGTCATCTATGCATGAATTGGATTATGGTTTGTGTTTGTTGTCAATCCTCATAGGAAATTCAAAATGTGTTCCAGTAGAGTACTCCTACTGGTCAACCAGATAACAGTATTGAAGGTGGCACCGTTTTCTAGTGTTTGCCAAATTTCTAGATGTCAAAATTGACAAAAGGGGAAAATAATGTTTTTGGGAAAGGGACTTGTGCGCTGCATTTGTGTTGCGCAAGTGACTTGCGTGCCATGAAAGGACTTTCACACCGGTGCATAGTAGGATTGAGAAGTTGTGCGCCATATGTTTTTTCATGACCATAACATCAAAATATGCCAAACGAAACCAGGTCATGCAAGTATTGGATTGGTCGTGCAAGTGAGTAGCACGACAGAAGGCTAGGGCAGTTAGAGTTGCGCACTGGAACTTGTGCGCCACTGCGCAGGGTGTCCAGTTTGCCTATAAATAAGGGACCACACCTCCTCATTTAACACGAAGTTCAGACTTAGAGAAAATCAAAGCTCTCATCGTGCAGGTGTAGTGGTCGTGCAAGTGTTGGTGGGTCGTGCAAGTTGAAGTTGTGCGATAGTTGTTAGCTGTGCATCCAAAGTGGTTTGGGTAAGAAAGGGGTTGAGTCGTGCAAGTTTGAAGTTTAATAATTAAGTGTCGCTCAAGAGGTTGAGGTGTACTTGCGTGCCGGTTTGGACTTGTGCGACGAGGCTTGCGCCTGGTCTTGAAACATGCGCGCCAGGCTTGGAGAAGCGTTCCAGGTGTTGTTGAAGCACACCAGTCTTTTTGGGGCTGCCTGAAAGCGGGAAGATTGCCCGATACCTTCTGTGAAATGTGAGATTAGTCTACGGATGATATTTTGACATTAACTGAGAATATACAAACCACATAGGATGAATTATACTGCAATGTTGAAGAGACCTTCATGTCTATAAACTGAGTGGGACTTTACCAAGGGCAGTGAGCCAGGGGGAGTCAACGGAAGTGACCTGAGGGACGCAGTTAGCTATCCCTCAACTTTTGTAAAGGTAGTGAGCCTGGGACAGAGTGACTATGCCTAAACCTTTGTAATCCACATCTAGTGACGTTTAGTGGAATTTGGTGTGACCGAAAACCTATCGGCATATGCTCCTTGGACGTAGCCCATAGTGGTGAACTAAGTAAAAAGTGTTGTGTCATCTCTCTGCATGTGAATGTTTTCTTTCAATCATATTAATTGTACATGTTTAACAAGTTCCTACAAATGTAGGAACAATATCCATCACATTAAAAGAAAAAGTTTTCACCCTTGTTTACCCCTCCCCTCTCAAGGTGTCCCAGGGTCCTACAAGTGGTATCAGAGGGAGGTTGCTGGTGTTGAATCTGTTCTTTCTCATCATGGAGAATGTAATAAATGTCAGGGGTGTCACTCTCTACGATGGAAGCAATTTCCAGATCTGAAATAACAGAATTAGATCTCATATAAGATTCCTTGGAATGGAATTCCTTTTTTCCACCATCCAATATATTCATGTTACTGATCCAACAAGGCTGGCTATGACTGATACTGATAGGAAAATTCTTGATGCTGATGCTAAATCGCAGAATTCTCTCACCGTAACCCTTTCTAATAATATCTATCTAAACATAATGATTTTCATCTCAGAAAATTCCATGTGGGATAAATTTTAAAATATTTATGAAGGAGATAGCAAATTGAAGGAGGCGAAACTACAAGTCCTACACAGTAGTTTTGATGATATGAAGATTCGTCCTGATGAGAAAACAGACTCATTCTTCAATCGAATAACTGAAGTGGTCGGAGAAATTCGGGGTCTAGGTGAACAAATCAAAGACGTTGACATTGTAAAGAAAATATTAAGAAGACATCCACCCCTGTACAATGCAAAGGTGTCTGCGCTTGAGTAAATAGATCCTTCCAAACTTTCTTTGGATGAACTATTCAGCAGCCTAGTGGCATATGAAATGAGAGTCAAACAAGAAGATGCTACTACACGAGTAAGTAAGGAAATGGTGTTCAAATCCATGGAGAAACTGAAAATTTCAAAAGATAGTAGTGGTGAAGACTATGAGGAAAAATAAATTCTTTATCTCATTGACAAGAAGTTCCATAAGGTAAAAGTGAAATTCAAAGGGAAGTTACCTCTAGCTTGCTTTCATTATGGCAAAATCTGGCACATTTCTTCTCAGTGCTTAAGAAAGATTTATGATGATGATCGCGATGTTGAAAACATCGATAATACTTGGAAAAGGTTTTTCAAAAAGGTAGACATAAAATTTAGAAAGAAAATATAGAGAAAGTGTTTTTTCTGTGAAGAGGAAGATGAGGATATTGAATTTTTTGAAGAAGAATAACCCGAATTTAAAACAGGAAACCATGTTTCCATAATGGCTACCATTGAAAAGTTAGAATCCTCGATCAATCAAGGCAAGGATAATTAGATTACTCATAATGGTGACTCAAAGACTCAAATTAAGGTTGTTTTTTTTCCAAGATTGAGAATAAATGTAAGAGATGAAATTAGTGGAATAAAATGGTGGAAAAATCATCAGAATATGTTGATGAGATTGAAGTAGAAATTTAACGACTAGAAGAACTAGTGAGAGTTTAGTCTTCAATCCTTGAAAGCACATATGATGTTGTGGAACTAAAGATTAGAATTGAAGAATAAGAAAAGGTAATAAATGACCTTTCATCCAAAGTGGGAGAGATGTCCAAGACTATTGAGGGACTTTAGGAAGAATTTGTTACTCTTAGGAGTAAAATTGAATGTCAATCAACCACAAATGAGGGAAGAAAGAAAATTCATTTTGGAAGATTCTCAGATGTAGAACTACTATCAAGATCCAAGTGTGGTCTAGATGGGGTTGGAAAAATCTTGAGTGATCAAAGACCAGCTTGCATGGGAAAGTGAATAATTTTCTGTGAAGCTGAGACATAAACTGCTGGAAGTAAAGAGAGGTGAAAGAAAGAAATGATGAAAGTTGGACATGTTGAAACATTACTGGAAGTGTTGAAAAAGAAACCCTCAATCCAAAACTAAAACAAGAACTGAAAATTAACCTCAAACGTTCAGAAATGACAAGATTATTAACTATTATCCCAAGGAAGAAGGCATGAGGAGAAATTCAAGTGAGAAGACATTTCCTCTCACGAAGTGTCAGTTTTGTGGCTATTTGGGCCATACCATGTCATACAGTGAAGAGGTAAGAAACTACTTGAATGGGGAAGATTTGGGACAACAACAAAGGATACTGACTTCATATCCTCCATCTTATAGAAGAAATCGTTTCTATGGATACTTTTTTCATTGTTCTAACTTTGGCATAAGGCTATGTATTACAGGAAGAGATTTGATAGGAGAGATTCATACAACTCTCAAAGACGTGTCAATATTCACCCACCTGATGGTGTTGATCTCACAAACAGGTTTTATCCTCTAGAAGAATATTATGGGTATGAAGAATCTGATTATGTGGAAGAAATAATTAGAAGGCCATAAATATCTTACACTCAATCCAATATCTCTTGGAAAGAAAAGAAGAAGATCGAGAAATCCAATCTTGTAGAGGTTTCCCTCAAAGCTACAAAAAGAAATAGCACCTAGATTCTAGATAGCAGTTTCTCATCCCATATGATAGGTAATCCAGGCCTATTAATATATATCAAAAGGAAGGTTCATGGTATAGTACTATTTGGTAATGATGGAGCTCTGAAAATCAAAGGCAGTGGAAGTACTGAATTAGCTAATAGAGAACTAAAGAAGACTGAAGTCCTTTATGTTGATGGCCTACGTCATAATCTACTGAGCATGAGTCAACTCTATGACTTGAGAATTATAGAGACTTCTAATCAAGAAGGATGAACTATAAAGGGGGGGATAGGGGATTCACTTATGATGGGATGCAGAACAAAAGGCAACTTGTATCGGGTTGATACTAAAGAATTTTTCTGTTACATGACAGTTGAAGAAGAAAACAGTTTGTGGCATCGGAGACAGGGACACATAAATCAACAAGACATGGATAAAATATCAAAATTGAGGATTTTCATGGACATTCCCATCCTAAAACGTGAGTGTGAAAAGTCTTGTGATTCTTACATTCGGGGAAAGCTAGTATGCAATTCCTTTTGGCCAAAGAAGGAAAGGGATTATCATCTTCTTGATCTAATTCATACAGATGTATGTGGGCCGATTAATGTTGACAGAACTCATGGAGAAAGGTACTTTGTCCTTTTCATAGATGATTACAGTAGAATGGCATGTGTAATGGTCATTCACATGAAACGAAAAGTTCTTGACTGCTGAAAACATATCGGTGAATAGATGAGAATAATACTGGATGAACAATCAAAGTGTTGTGATCTGAAAATGGAGGGGAATATAGGTCCATTGAATTTGAAAATTACCTGGAGAAGCATGGGACACAACATGAGGTAGCTTCTGTAAGAACTACACAACAAAATGGAGTTGTTGAATGTAGGAATCGACATGTGAACAACATGGAACGAACTATGCTGATTGAGAGTTGTATTTTACGACATTACTAGAAAGAGGATGTTCAAGCTACAGTATATATTCAAAATCGAACAGGACTTTATATGGGTGAGACGGAGACACTATATTAATTGTGGCATGGAAGGAAACCCTCTTTGAAATAATTTCATGTTTTTGGAAGCAAATTCTTCATTAGGAACCCTGAAGGAAATAAAAGAATGTATGGTGACAATGTAGATGAAGGAATTTTCCTTGGATACTCAAAGAACAAAAAATCCTACAAGTGCTTCAACAAGAGATTAGGAAGGATTGTGGAAAGTAGTGTTGTTAATATAATTGAAGAGAAAACCACAAATTCTTCAAAGACTTCTTATGCTGATGTGATAGAAAGTGAGGAATAAAGTGAACGTGGAGAAAATAAAAATACAGAAATAGAGGAAGTTGTACAAAATACTCAGCAATCACATCATGATGTTGACTCAGAAGAAGAATCTGAAGAAGAAACTATGGCTGGAGAGAATTCAATTGAACCTCGCATGAGAAATCGAAGAGCTGAGGTTGATCCATCTAACATAATTAGGGACAGGAGTTCACCCACTCAAACAAGGAGGATGAGGAATAACATGCAATCTTTATTTATATTAGTTGTGGAGCCATTCTCATTTAAAGAAGCTATAGAGGATGAATCATGATTGAAATCCATGAATGAAGAGTTAGATCAAGTTGACAAGAATCAGACATGGGATCTTGTCTAGAGACCTAAAGGTCACGATGTGATTGGTACAAAATGTATCTTTAAGAACAATTTTGATGAGCATGGAAGTGTTATTAGAAACAAGGCATGACTGGTATATAAAGGATAATCCCAGTTTGAAGGCTTTGAAGCTGAAGAAACTTTTGCTTCAGTAGCTAGACTGGAGTCAATCAGGTTTTTCCTTGCCATGGCTCTCCAAAGAGGATATAATGTTTACCAAATGGATGTCAAGATAGCTTTCTTAAATGGTGTACTTGAAGAAGAAGTATACATTGAACAACTAGTGGGTTCACTTCTTGGTATTGAATAAAAAAAGGTCTGCAAACTAAATAAAGCACTTTATGGCTTGAAACAGGCACCACGGGCATGGTACTCCTAACTAGATTTTTATCTCAAGAAGCTGGAATTCAAAAGAGGAGGAGTAGATCACAATCTATATGTGAAGAATTCTACAAAGATCAATTCATGGTTCTAGTCTATGTTGATGATATCATATTCGGTGGTAGCAGGTATAAATTAGAGGATGTGTATGCTAATCACATGAAATCAGAATTTGAAATGTCTATGATTTGGGAGATCACATATTTCTTGGGGCTGCAGGTGATTCAAAGGAAGGAGTACACTTTCATTTCACTGGAAAAGTATGAATGAGAGCTACTGAATAAGGTTAACATGCAAGACTCCAAACCAATGTCAACTCTGATTGTAGTTGGAACCAAACTTGGAAAGCATGAGGATGGGACATCTGTAGACCCCACCATGTATAGGAGGATAATTGGTAGCCTACTGTACCTGGTAGTGAAACGAAAAGATATTGTCTTTGCAACCTGTCTAGGGGCCCTCTTTCAGAGTAATCCAAAGGAGGAATATATGATAGTAGTAAAAATAATCATGAGGTAAATTCAAGGTACTCATAATTATGGATTATACTTAACTATAGGAAAAGACAGTGAATTATCATCATTTTCTGATGCTGACTAGGCTGGCGATGTAGTAGACAGAAATTCCACAAGTGGTGGAGGATTCTATATTGGGAATAAATGTGTTGGCTTGTTGAGCAAGAAACAGGAAAGTACTCCTCTTAGTATTTATGAATCTGAATATCTATCTGCCACAAAGGTATACACTCAACTACTATAGATGAAGAAACAATTAACATATATTGGTGATGAGGAGAAGCAAACAATGGTGATTTACTGTGATAACAAGAGTGCAATTGATCTTACGAAGAATCCGGTACAGCATTCCCGTACAAAACATATTGAAATTAGGTATCAGTTTATCAAAGAGAAAGTTCAACAAGGCGTGATTAGAATAGATCATGTGAGAACGGATGATCAAGTGGCTGATATCATGACCAAGCCACTGTCAATGGTTGTGTTTGAGAAACATCGGTTGAACCTCGGTGTTCATCCACCTCCCAGTGCATAAGAAGGTTATGAAAATCCTCTCTCCCCAGTTATGTTAATTGTTTTTAATATGTTTATGGATGAAATGAAGGTTTTTGGAGAAAGATACTACCCAGGGGAGTGTGGTTTGAACAGAACAATAAACAATTGATGATCTTTGGGTTTCTTGTCAATGGGGAAGAAAGGAATAAATTCAGGCATGTAATGCTTTTGTGACACATTGAGAATTCTGTGTCGGTGATAGGATGGGAAGGAATTCATTGGATGGGAACCCAATTCAAACTTTCTCTCCAGTTTTCTACACCGAGCATTGTTCACGTATACTTAGAGTGTTGGATGAGTTGATTCTTACATTTTTGGTTTGCATGTGTATGGGGATCTATTGAATTTATTTACTGATTTCCATAAAACCCAAAGGGGGATATTGTTGGAACCATGTTCATCTATGCATGAATTGAAGTATGGTTTGTGTTTGTTTCAATCCTCAATAGAAGATCAAAATGTGCGCCAGCAGAGTACTCTTACAGTTAAAGCATATAAAAATATTAAAGGTTGTACCATTTTCTAGTGTTTGCCAAATTTCATGACCTAAAAATTCAAAAAAGGGGAAAATAGTGTTTTTGGGAAAGGGACTTGCACGCTGGATATGTGTCGCGCAAGTGACTTGCGTGCTGAGAAAGGACTTGCGCACCAGTGTCTTGGAGGATTGGAAAGTTGTGCGCCACATGTTTTTCATGATTAGAACTTCAAAATATGGAAAAGGAAAGAGGGTAATGCAAGTATTGGTTTTTTTTCACATGTGAGTAGCGTGAGAGAAGGCTAGGGAGGTTAGAGTTGTGTGTTGTAACTTGCGCACCGAGAGGAGGATTGCGCGCCATCGCACAGGGTGTTCAGTTTTCCAATAAATAGAGGACAACCCCTCTTCTGTTAACACAAAGTTCAAACTTAGATACAATTAGAGCTCCCTTCATTCAGGTGCAGTGGTCGCGCAAGTGGTGTTGGGTCATTCAAGTTGAAGTTTCACGACATTTGTTAGTTGCGTGTCCAAAGTGGTTTGGGCGAGAAAGGGTTTGAGTCGCGCACATTTGAAGTTGAAGAAGTGAGTTTTGCGCAAGTGATTGATGTGTACTTGTGTGCCGGTTTGGATTGCACACTGAGACTTGCGCATCGTCTTGAAACTTGCGCGCCTGGCTTGGAGAAGTGCACCAGGTGTTGTTGAAGCACGCCGGTCTTTTTGGTGCTACCCGAAAGGTGGAATATTTCATGATACCTTCGGTGCAAAGTGATATTAGTCTACGGGTGAGAGTTAGACTTCAACAGAGCATCTACATACAATAGAGGATGCATTATTTTTCAATTATGAAGAGACCTTCACGTCTATAAACTGAGTGGGACTTCACCCGGGGCAGAGAGCCAGGGGGAGTCAACGGGAGTGACCTGAGGGATGTAGTGAGCTATCCCTCAACTTTTTTAAAGGAAGTGATCCTGGGATAGAGTGACTATGCCCGAAACTTTGTAATTCGCATCTAGTGAAGTTTATTGGAATTTGGTATGACCAAAAACCTTTCGGTGTATGATCCTTGGACGTAGCCCTTAGTGGTCAACCAAGTAAAATGTGTTGTTTCATCTCTCTGTATGCGAATGTTTGATTTCTGATCATATTCATCATACAGGTTTAACAAGTTCCTACTAATGTGGGAACAAGATCCATCACATTAAAATAAACATTTTCCACCTTGATTCACCCCTCCCCTCTCAGGGTGTCCCAGGGTCCTACAAGTGGTATTAGAGGGAGGTTGCTGGTGTTGAATCTGTCTTTTTTCGTCATGGAGAATGAATTCAATGTCAGAGGATTCCCACTCTTCGATGGAAGTAATTTCCAGATCTGTAAGAATAGAATGAGATCTCATCTAAGATCCCTTAGAATGGAATTACTTTTTCCACCATCCAAATTATTTATGTTACTGATCCAATAGGGCTGGCTATGACTGATACCGATAGGAAAATTCTTGATGCTGATGCTAAAGTGCAGAATTCTCTCACCGCAGCACTTTCTGATCATATCTATCAAAAGGTAATGAGTTGAACCTCGGAAAAATCCATGTCGGATAAAATTGAAAGTATTTATTTAGGAGATATCAAAGTGAAGAAGGTGAAACCACAAGTCCTACACAATAGGTTTGATGATCTAAAGATGCATCCTCATGAGAATGGAGACACCTTCTTCAGTCGAATTACTGAAGTTGTTGGAGAAATTCAAGGTCTAGGTGAATAAATCAAAGACGCTAACATTGTAAAAAAAATATTAAGAATAATTACACCCTTGTACAATGCAAAGGTGTCAGTGCTTGAGGAAATAGATCTTTTCGAAGATTCTTTGGATGATCTGTTGAGTAGACTAGTGGCATATGAAATGAGAGTCAACCCATAAGAGGCTACTACACAAGTAAGCAAGGAAATGGAATTCAAATCCATGGAGAAACTGAAAATTTCAAAAGATTGTAGTGGTGAAGAAAATTTGGAAAAACAAATTCTTTCTCTCATTGCCAAAAGATCTAGAAGTGAAATGGGAAATTCAAAGTTAAGTTACCTCTATCTTGCTTTCGTGGTAGAAAATTCAGGCACACTACTTCTCAGTGCTTAAGAAAGATCGATGATGATGATAGTGATGTTGAAAACATTGAGAAGCCTCAGAAAAGGTTTTTCAAAAAGGGAGACTTCAAATATAGAAATAAAATACAGAGGAAGAGTTTTTTCTATGAATAGTAAGATGAGGATATTGAATTTTGTGAAGAAGAAGAACCCGAATTTAAAACTGGAAACCATGAGTCCATGATATCTACCGTTGAAAATCCAAAACCCTCGATCAATAAAGGCAGAGATAATCAGATTACTCCTAATGGTGATTCAAAGAATAAAATTAAGGATGATTTTTCCAAGATTGAGAATAAATTTAAGAGATGCAATAAGTGAAAGGAAATGGTGGAAGAATCATCAGAATATGTTGATGAGATTGAAGCAAAAATTGTACAACTAGAAGAACTACTGAGAGTTCAGTCTTAAATCCTTGAAATCATAGATGATGTTATGGAACTAAAGCTCAGAATTGAAGAACAAGAAAAGGTCATAAATGACCTTTCATTCAAACTGGATGAGAATTACAAGACTGTGGAGGGACTTGAGGAAGAATTTGTAACTCTTAAGAGTAAAATTGAATGTCAATCAACCAAAAATGAGGGCAAGAAGAAAATTCATTTTGGAATATTATCAGATGCATAATTACTAGCAAGAGGAAAGTGTGGTTCAGATGGGGTTGGAAAAAACTTGAGTGATCAAAGACCAGATTTCATGGGAAAGGGCGGAATTGGTTGTGAATCTGAGAAATCAACTGTTAGAAGTAAAGAGATCCAAAAGAAATACAATATGAAAGTTGGACATGTTGAAACATTATCTGATGTTTTGAAAAAGAAACCCACAATCCAAACTAAAAAAAGAATTGAAAATTATCCTCAAACTTTTAGAAATGACCGGCAGTTCAACTATTCTCACAAGGAAGAAGGCATGAGAAGAAATTCAAGTTAGAAGACATTTTCTCTCATGAAGTGTAAGTTCTGTGGCTATCTAAGCCATACCATGTCATACTGCGATGAGGCAAGGAGCTACTTGAATGGGGAATATCTAAGATGACAAAAAAGTACATTGACCTTCATATCCTCCATCTTATAGAAGAAATAGTTTCTATGGATATTGTTTCCATTGTTCTAACATTGGCCATAAGGCTATGTATTGCAGGAATAGATTCGATAAGAGAGATTCATAAAACTCTCAAAGACGTCAATATTCACCCGCCTGATGGTGTTGATCTCACAAACAAGTTTTCTTATCTGGAATAATATTATGGGTACGAAGAATCTGATTATGTGGAAGAAATAATTAGAAGGCCATGAATATCTTATACTCAATCCAATATCTCTTAGAAAGAAAAGAAGAAGATCTAGAAATACAATCTTGCAGAGGTTTCCCTCAAAGCTATAAAAAGAAATAGCACCTAGATTCTTGATAGTGGTTTCACATCCCATATTATAGGTAATGCAGGAATGTTAACGAATATCAAAAGGAAGGTTGATGGTATAATACAATTTGGTAATGATGGAGCTCTGAAAATTAAAGGTAGTGGAAGTACTGAATTAGTTAATGGAGAACTAAAGAAGAATTAAGTCCTTTATGTTGATGTCCTACGTCATAATACACTCATCATGAGTCAACTCTATGACTCGGGACTTATAGTTACTTTTAATCAGAAAGGATGCACTATCAAGGGGAAGACAGGGATTTCAGTTATGAAGGAATACAGAACAGAAGGGATCTTGTATCAGGTTGATAGTAAAAAAAATGTTTGTTACATGCCTTTTGAAGATGAAAATAGTTTGTGGAATTGGATATTAGGACACATCAATCAAAAAGACCTAGAGAAAATATCAAAATTGATGATTATCATGGACATTCCCATCCTAAAGTGTGAGTGTAAAAAGTCATGTGAAGCTTGCATTCATGGAAAGTTGGTATGTAGTTACTATCGGCCATAGAATAAAAGGGCTTCTCATCTTCTTGATCTAATTCATAGAGATGTATGTTGGCTGATTAATGTTTCTAAAACTTTTGGAGAATGGTACTTTTTCTTTTTCATAGATGATTACAGTAGAATGTCATGTGTAATGGTCATTCACAGGAAATGAAAAGTGCTTGAATGCATGAAAACATATCGGTGAATCGCTGAGAATGATACTGGAAGAACAATCAAAGTGTTTCGATCTGACAATGGAGGGAAATAAACTTCCATTGAATTTTTAAATTACCTGGAGAAGCATGGGATACAACATGAGGTAGCTACTGTAAGAACTCCATAACAAAAAGGAGTTGTTGAACGTAGGAATTGACAAGTGAACTACATGTCACGAACTATGCTTATTGAGAGTCATATTTCACAACATTACTGGAAAGAGTTTTTTAAAGCTGCAGTATATATTCAAAATTGAATTGAACTTTATATGGGTGAGACTAAGACACCATATTAATTGTGTCATGGAAGGAAACCCTCATTGAAATACTTTTGTGTTTTTGGAAGTAAATTCATCATTAGGAACAAAGAAGGAAATCAAGGAAAGTATGGTGACAAAGCTTATGATGGAATTTTCCATGGATACTCAATAAACAGCAAATTCTATAAGTGTTTCAACAAGCAATTAGGAAGGATTGTGGAAAGAAGTGATGTTAAGATAATTGAAGAGAAAACCACAAATTCTTTAAAGACGTCATATGCTGATGTGATAGAAAGTGAGGGAGAAAGTGAACATGGAGAAAATATAAATACAAAAATAGAGGAAGTTGTACAAAATACTCAGCATTCACATCACGATATTGACTCAAAAGAAGAATTTGAAGAAGAAACTATGGTTGGAAAGAATGCAACTGAACCTCGCATGAGAAATCAAAGAGCTGAGATTGATCCATCTAACATAATTGGGGAAAGGAGTGCACCCACTCAAACAAGGAGGATGAGGAATAACATGCAATATTCATTTCTATCAGTTGTGGAGCCATCATCATTTGAAGAAGATACAAAAGATAAATCATGGGTGAAAGCCATGAATGAAGAGTTAGATCAAATTGACAAGAATCAGACATGGGATCTTGTCCCAAGACCCGAAGGTCACAATGTTATTGGTACAAAATGTATCTTCAAGAACAATTTTGATGATCATGGAAGTGTTATTAGAAACAAGGCATGACTGGTATGTAAAGGATACTCCAAGATTGAAGGAATTGATTTGGAAGAAAACTTTTCTCCAGTAGCTAGACTAGAGTCAATCAGGTTGTTCCTTTCCATGGCTTCCAAAGAGGATATAAATTTTACCAAATGGATGTCAAGAAATCTTTCTTAAATGGTGTACCCAAAGAAGAAGTCTACATTGAAAAACCAATGGGTTATCTTCTTGGTACTGATGAAAAAAAGGTTTGTAAACTAAAGAAATAACTTTATAGCTTGAAAAAGGCACCACGGGCGTGGTACTCTTGGCTGGATTCTTATCTCAAGATGCTGAAATTCAAAAGAGGAGTAGATCACAATCTATATGTGAAGAATTCTCCAAAATATTAGTTCATGGTTATAGGATATGTTGATTATATCATATTTGGTGGAAGCAGGCAGAAATCAGTGGATGAGTTTTCTAATCACATGAAATCAGAATTTGAAATGTCTATGACTGGGGAGCTCACATATTTCATGGGACTATAGGTGATTCAAAGGAAGGAGTACACTTTCATTTAACAGGAAAATTATACACGAGAGCTACTGAAGAAGTTTAACATGAAAGACTCCAAACCAATGTCAACTCCGATTGCAGTTGGAACCAAACTTGGAAAGCACGAGGATGGTACATCTGTAGACCCCACCATGTACATGAGGATAATTGGGAGCCTACTGTACCTAATAGTGCCACGGACAGATATTGTGTTTGCAACCTATCTAGCAGCCCGCTTTCAGAGTAATCCAAAGCAGGAACATATGACAGCAGTAAAAAGAATCATGAGGTATATTCAAGGTACTCAAAATTGTAGCTTATACTTCTCTGTAGGAAGAGATAGTGAATTATCAGCATTTTCTAATGCTGACTGGGATGGGGATGTAGTAGACAGAAAATCCACCAGTGGGGGATCATTCTATATTTGTAATAAATGTGTTGGCTAGTTGAGAAAGAAACAAGAAAGTACTTCTCTTAGTACTACTAAATCTGAGTATATATCCTCCATAAAGGCATGCACTCAACTGCTATGGATAAAGCAACAATTAACAAATATTGTTCATGAGGTGAATCAACCAATGGTGATTTACTGTGATTACAAGAGTGAAATTGATCTTACGAAGAATTTGGTACAACAATCTCGTACAAAACATATTGAAATTAGGTATCACTTTATCAAAGAGAAAGTTGAACAAGGTGTGATTAGAATGAATCATGTGGGAACAGATGAGAAAGTGGTCGATATCCTGACCAAGCCACTGTCAATGGCTGGGTTTGAGAAACATTTGTTAAACCTTGGTGTTCATCCACCTACCAGTGAATAAGGACGTTTTTAAAATCCCCTCTCCCCAGTTATGTTAATTGTTTTTAATCTTTTTATGGATGCGATGCAGGTTTGTGGGGGCGATACTATCCAGGGGGAGTGTGGTTTGAGCTGAGAAATGAAAAATTACAAGTCTTTAGGTTTCTTGTCAATAGGGGATAAAGGAATAAATTTAGGCATGTAATGCTTTTGTGACACATTGATAATTCCATGTCGGTGATAGGATGGGAAGGAATTCATTGAACGGGAACCCAATTCAAGCTTTCTCTCTTGTTTTCTACACCGAGCATTGATCACATAGACTTAGAGTTTTGGCTGAGTTGATTCTTTCATTTTTAGTTTTCATGTGGATGGTGATATATTGAATTTATTTACTGATTTACAACAAACCCAAAGGTGGATATTGTTGGAACAATGGTCATCTATGCATGAATTAGAGTATGGTTTGTGTTTGTTGTCAATTCACATAGGAAGTTCAGAATGTGTTCCTGTAGAGTACTCCTACAGGTCAAGAAGATAATAGTATTAAAGGTGGAACTGTTTTCTAGTGTTTGCCAAATTTCTAGACCTCAAAATTGACAAAAGGGGAAAACAGTGGTTTTGGGAAAGGGAATTGCACACCGGATATGTGTTGCGCAAGTGACTTGCGTGCTGAGAAAGGACTTGCGCGCTATTAACTAGGAGGATTGGAAAGTTGTGCGCCATATGTTTTTCATGATATGAACATAAAAATATGGAAAATTAAAGAGGGTCGTGCAATTATTGGTTTGGTCGCGCAAGTGAGTAGCGTGACAGAAGGCTAGGGCGGTTGGAGTTGCGCGCCGGAACATGCGCACCGAGAGGAGGCTTGCACGCCACCGCGCAGGGTGTCCAGTTTTCCTATAAATAGAGGACCACCCCTCCTCATTTAACACCTAGTTCAGACTTAGAGAAAATAATATCTCTCTTTGCGTAGGTGTAGTGGTCGCGTAAGTGGTGGTGGGTCATGCAAGTTGAAGTAGCGCGACAGTTGTTAGTTGCGCGTCCAAAGTGGTTTGGGCGAGAAAGGGGTTGAGTCGCGCAAGTTTGAAGTTGATGAAGTGAGTGTTGCGTAAGTGATTGAGGTGTACTTGATTTCCGGTTTGGACTTGCGTGCTAAGACTTGCGCGCCATCGTGAAATTTTCATGCCAGGCTTGGAGAAGCGCGCTAGGTGTTGTTGAAGCATGCTAATCATTTTGGGGCTGCCCAAAAGCTGGTAGATTTCCCGATTCCTTCGGTGCAATGTGATATTAGTCTACGGGTGAGGGTTGGAATTCAATAGAGCATCTACATACAAAAGAGGATGCATTATTTTGCAATGATGAAGAGACCTTCACGTCAATAAACTGAGTGGGACTTCACCATGGGAAGTGATCCAGGGGGAGTCAACGGGAGTGACCCGGGGGACGTAGTGAGTTATCCCTCAACTTTTGTAATGGTAGTGAGCCTGGGATAGAATGACTATGCTCGAACCTTTGTAATCCACATATAGTTATTTTTAGTGGAATTTGGTATGATCGAAAACCTGTCGGCATATTCTCTTTGGACATAGCCCTTAGTGGTAAACCAAGTAAAAACGGTTGTGTCATCTCCCTACATGTGAATGTTTGCTTTCTGATCATATTCATCATACATGTTTAACAAGTTCCTACCAACGTGGGAACTAGAGCCATCAAATTAAAAGAAAAAGTTGTCACCCTGATTCACCCCTCCCCTCTTAGGGTGTCCCAGGGCCCTACAGTGTTTCCAACTGGCCGCACCAGACACTCCACATCCAGTCGGTGCCCAATAAACTAGCCTACATATGAGTCAGGTTCTTTCAGGTGGGCCGAACCCATCAGATGGGCTACACCTGGGAGCCGGGCCGGGTCCGCAAGCTAGGCTGGACCCACCCACTGGGCCGAACCCCTACCGGACCGGGACCTGACCGACCTCGTTTCACTAAAACATACATTTCTCGCATACTAGGAATCCATTTGACGTGCCTTTAGCGGCGTGAGGACCCTTAAGCCGAGGAAGTCCTTTAGAGATACACCACATGATTTACGACGGATGTTGGAATTTGGACAGGTTGGATCATACCTGAATCCAACTAGGACATGGAACTAAAATTCCTATAACTTGCAGACCAGGCATCTTTTTGACGCGCCTTATGTTGCTTTGGAACCCTTATAACATGGTGGTTTATCATGTTACTTTTTTTGGGGACATAATTCTGTTTGAAATATGACCGATGTCATGAGGAGTGGATCCTCTTGAAATCAGGTGTGATTTGTGCAGGAATCCGGTGGCTGGATGAGATGTGAAGAATGAATAGTGATCATGTTTGAATCAACACTGAGTCATCTTGTCAGGATCAGCATCGAGAAATCCTATGGGGATCAACACAGAGCGATCATGTGAAAATCATCACCGAGTGATCTTGTGTGGATGAGCACCGAGCGATCCTGTGTGGATCACCACCGGGTGATCCTGTGTGGATCAGCACTGAGTGATCCTGTGTGGATCAACACTGAGCTATCCTATGTGGTTTAGGAGCATATCCTCATGATAGAATAAGATGATCTACCCTTATGATTAAACATCTGTACTTCTGTACTTATGTTAAACCTGGTGTAATTTGTCTCTTGATTTTTTCTTTGTGATTGATATCATGCATTGCGGTTTTTCCTTTGTGGAATTTTGAGAGACCTTCGGGGGTCACTAGGTCCCTACTAGGTATTGTTATACTCACCTCTGCATTGTCTTTGCCTAAACCTTGTTGTGTCTTGTGCAGAAGATGTGTATCTTTGATGGAGTCTCAAGGAGTTAGGACTTGACGATGTACCGAGGTAACCAGTTGGTGTGGAGAGCCACAATGACAATATATACTTACCCTTTATGTAGGATCCTTGTCGGTAGACCCCAGGAGCATTTTTCCCTATTTGTGGTATTTCCATTTTAGTTGGGCTTGTATTCTGGGCCCTTTACTTCAGTACTTAATTTTACACTCTGTGGTAGTTTTTAGTTTTGGTTTCACTTTTCTTCTTCTATTCTGTTTTACTTGTGCGTAGTGTACCCTATCTATGTGTGTACTAGTTTTGAGGAAATGTCTTCCTATTTTAAGGAAATGCCAACTCGGTGCTAGTCACCAACCCCTGGCCTTTGGAAGGAGGGCCTGGGGTAGTCACGGCATGGGCCGCAGGGGAATGGTCGTGACAAAGTGGTATCAAAGGGTAGTCGGTTCTACTCGAATAACTACGAGTCTATTTTTCAAGAGAGAAGTAGTGTTATGTGTATTGAGTTCAGGTTTTAAATCTGGGAGTCCAGTGTTGGTGCGACGACCAACGTATCCATACACCATGACCCTGAATTCTAATTTCCAACTTGTTACACGAAAAAACTAGTTGTGTGTGTTTTGAAAATGTTGTTTTCTTTTTGTTCTCTTTGAGTCAGCTCACCAGGTATAACTTATTGATCATGGTTCATCATGATTCTCATTCAAGATGCCTCCATGCAGACAGCCATCCATGATTCCAATGTGTGACCATGAGAATGGTCCACAGTGTGATGAGGCTTCAGTACAAGGATTGTTTTCTGAGATGGTACCTTCAGGCGGTGTCCCTGTGATACAACTGTCTGTTGGTCAACAGTTAAAACTAGAACTATTAGGGGAACACACGTATAGGATCAGTGTCATTCATGCGTTTTAATGATAGATACCCTTCAGGTTCCAAGGCAAGCTTGATTCTTATGCGGATAAGGACTAAATTGAGGTGGTGATTGAGTTTCCATCTCGCTAGGGAACTATTAGATCAGATGGTGGTCCTAGTAGTGAGCATTTGATGTGGATTATTAGGGTGATGGTGGGGTATAGATTACCCTTATCTTATAATGCAATAACTTTTTCTATGGACATATCATGAGATCCTTCCTTAGAGAAGGGGGTATCTTACCATGAAAAGCTAAGGGGATTGTGTTCTTGAGGGCTGCTACAATTTTGACGGGACGACATGTCATTAATTAAGTATTATTCGATGTGTAAGAACCATTCTAGGTACTCGATGAATATGATACGACCAGTTATTCAAGGCTTGTACCTCCGTACGAGATGTGTTTAGGGACATCTGAGCCAGTACTATTCACCAGTGCATTCCTACTTATGGTAGGGTGCTAGAGAGAACCTTTGTGGTTGAAAATTAATTGGCTGAGTAGATGAATCTGGTGAAAGTCAACTATGAGAAAGAAGGAAACTGAATTCAGTATCATGGAATTAAATGTGTAAAATGTTTCGAAAAGAGGAAGTGATAGGGACAGATGAATCTGTTGGGCATCAGACATGGAAGGGGAGCTAGGAGAGTAGTAGGAGGTGGTGTACATTTCAACATGTTATAACCACCACCCTAATGTGGTTCCTGCCAGGCTTAGGTAGATGGAGGAAAGGGGATGGGAGTAGCTAAATGCGGTCAAGGAGTGTGACCAAAGGGTTCCATGAATGATTCATAGGTATGGTTTGTGTCTACTAATAGTTTACATAATTAATATACAGTGGTATTAATCATTCTTTCTTGTCACGAATCATGTTTTAGGCCTAGAGGTTTTGATTAAACCATTGACTTGGACCTTATGTTTGGAGATACCTTTGAGTGGAGACTTGATAATCCCACTTATGATAATGGTGTGATATAACCCTCGAGGTGAGAGTTTCAGTTGGAACCTCTTGGTGGCAGCGTCTAGGCATTACGATGTTAGTTTGGGTATGAACTGGGTATCCACAATTATTGCTCAGATTAACTATTTTAGATAAATGGTTGTGGTAAACCTATAGTGTTTAAAGGGGGATTTCCATGGTCAATGAAAATGGAAACCCATGCAGTATGGGATAAACTCATGCTTAGGAGGGTGGAGCTGATCACTCTTGATTCTACCAGCCTTACCCTCATGGAATCATGTGTTTTGAGTTTTCAGTTCCCAATAATTCTGGAAGAGTTCGAGAACATCCTTTTAAAATATGTTTATAGTATTAACTCACCGTAGGGAGAAGGACTTATTCATTGGATTATACCCAAGTATGACCCCAATATCTATAACTGCATATCAGATGGCTTCTGCGGAGCTCTGGGAGCAGATAGTATAGTTGGGTGGACGGTTTATTTTCTACTCTGATAACAAGAGTCTCAAGTATATCTTCTCACAGAAGGACTAGAACCTGAGACATAGGTGATGACTAGAGTTCCTATAGAACTATGTATTTGATATGGTCTATACTCATGGGAAGGGAAATGTTGTAGCATACACACTTAGTAAGAGTTATGGGTTACAATTTTAGAGTGAGGTGACAGAGTAGCTAGCGGCATTATAGTTATCTATCATAGATAGTGATGGACCATCTTACCTCCAATTTTTGACAGTCACTTCCCCACTTATTCAGTGAGACAGGGAGAAACAACTTGGGGACATTGACTGTGAGACCCGACATGCTCAAATATCCTCAAGAGAGGATCCTGAAGGATTTTCTTTAGGTTGGGAGCAAGTCATCCCCTTTATAGGATACTCCATGGTACCAATGACGCCACGAGAGGAGGTGTTGAGGGAGTTCCACAAATCCCCTTTTCCGGTACATCCTGGTGTGGTGAAGATGTACCAGGACTTCAAACATCATTACTGGTGTCCAGTGATGAAGAAAGCAGTGGAAGAGTTTGTTTCATGATTCCACACTTGTTAGCAAGTGAAGGCCGAGCACCAGGTTCCAATAGGCTTGAACCATCCAATTGAGGAACTTGAATTGAGGTGGGATGTCATCTCTATAGACTTCGTGACAGGGCTACCACATATGTCCATCGGCCACGATTCCATTTGGGTGATCATTTACCAACTCAACAAGTCTTCCCACTTCATACACATTCGAGGGCAAGGATCAGTAGAGGGATTGGGATTCCTCTACATAGATGAGATAGTACAACTTTATGGGGTGTCATCGACGATCATCTTAGATCATGATTTTCATTTTATATCCTGGTTGTGTAAGGTATTACAGGAGGCATTTGGAACATAGCTATGCTTGATCACTGCCTTTAATCCTTGAATAGATGGTCCGACGGAGCGGGCCATATTGACGCTTGAGGACATGCTTCGTGCTTGCGTTCTTGATTTTGTCTGTAGTTGGGAGGACCACTTTCCCTTGGTATAATTTTTATACAAAAATATTTATCACTCCACCATCGACAAGGAACCATTTGAGGCCATGTTCGAGAGACCATGAAGATCACCTCTATGATAGAAATACCTAGGGGAGTCAGCACTTATGGGTCTAAATTTGGTACAGGCTACCACTTAGAAGGTGCAAATCATCCAGGAGTGAATTAAGACTGCACAGAGCCGGTATAAGTCTTATTCCAACAAGATAAGGAGACCCCTTGAGTTCAAGGAGGGAGATCATGTCTTCCTACAGGTCTCACCTCGACAAGGATCGCAGAGATTTGGATGGGGTGGCAAGCTATCACTAAGGTTCATCAAGAATTTCCAGATCCTTAGTAGAGTATGTGAGGTGTTGTACCATCTAGCTCTTCCCCCATAGATTCACTGGGTGCATAATGTTTTCCATGTGTCGTGGATGATGAGGTACGTGCATAATCTATCACACATTATCGACTAGGGATAGTTAGACATTGACGATGGAGAGACATTTTATAATTTCCCAGTAGTGATAGAGGATCAACAGGAGAGGGACCTTTGTGGGTGATCAATTCCTCTGGTGAGAGTTTGGTGGTAGCACAGGAACCTATAGAAGAGCACATGGGAGCGAAAGGATAAGATTCATGCTTAGTACCCCCATTTGTTTCCCTAACCTTGGTTGTAGTTTTTTAGAAATAAAATCACTATGGTGGGGAGAATGTAGAGACCTGAAAATTCAATTTAATTTTTTTAATTGAATGTAATTATTTTTGAGACAACAAACAATTGACACCACGTGATTCTGAAGCTCGGAGATCCCAAAATGATTCGTCAAAAAATTTTAAGATTTAAATAGTGTGTATGAGTAGTTGTCATGAAAAAAGTTTAATAACTATTAAATGGGTCCTGGATCATAAATACAAAGGCACTGTTGATTTTAGAATGCTGAGTTTACCCTAGGAGCGACTTAAGTTTTGTCGGCGTAGTCCTCTAGTGAGAAAACCCGAAAATGGAAAAACTATGAATAAAATAATTAAATAAAATTATTTTATTTTTAAAATGATTCAAACTCATGAATGGTGACTCAAATTAAAAATCTGACACCACCATTGAACTCATAAGGGTATGCTTTCCTTAGGCAGATCCTAACATTGGCCGGTGCAGACCAACAGTGGAAGTTAGTTTTTTTCCACAAATAAAATAATTAAGTAAGAATTATTTTATTGTTAAATTATCTAACTCCAAAATGGTAAATCGGATTGGAAATACGAGAGTACCATTGAGCACATGAGGGAGTGTTCCCCTTATGTAGAGCCTAACCTCAACCAACGCTGGTCAAGGGTGACTATTATTAATTTTTTAACTTTTTTATGGTACATTCAGTAAATTTGTGGGCGATGAATTCTATCTTTGGAACCACTGCTCGGATTAAAAATCATAGTGCATTGTTGAATTCACAGCACTAGGATTCTCTTAAGGGAAGCTTAACTTCGACTAAGAAGGGTTAGATGAAAAATTTAATTTCTTGGTCTTTACAAAAATAATAATAAAATAACTAAAGTTTATTTTATTTTTATTTTTTGAAAATGTTTGAAAAACGGTGGTTGGACCGTAGTGAAATTTCAAACCATTTAATGGATTGACTGTTAAGTTGTGCAACCACACCATTGAAAGAGTTAACTGGTACATTAATTAAACTCATTAATGAACCTCATTAATTTTGTGATGTGTTAATCTCCACCTTCCCCTCTATTTAATATGAGCTCGATCTTGGGTTTGGGGAGAGTGATGAGAGGATGATTTGATGAAGCGCCAATGAATTTCCGCTCTGATGAAGAATGTGATTGAGCAACAGTCATTGGTGGAAACAATGGGCGATTGTGAACACCGACGAACACCTTATAATGTTGAAAATGTTTCCTATTATGCAACACCTCCCAACAAACTCGAGGTAGGGGGTTTATGTGTTTTATTGTTCCCTCTCTTTCCATTATTGGAAAATAAAATGAACACAGATCAACTTACTAATGGGTTGATCCATGTCTCATTTGTCCATGCGATTGGTTATTGTGGGGTATTAAGTTGGGGATTTCTGTTCTTTTTTTATTATTACACTTTCCCATTGATTAAAATGCTAACATGGAGAGCACGGTCCGAACCCATCCAACCCCGGACCCTATGATAAACATTTTCTTTGTGTGTTCTTGATGAAATAAAGAAAAAATTAGTATTAAGGGGTAATTGAGGGCCCCACAGTGAAGCCGGAAACTCGGTAGGCCCATAGGCATAGACATGAAGAAGAATAGACCATCAAAGCATCTCTGGTTTCCCACGGAGGCAACTGCTGGCGCGACACTGCCGGCGCGGAGACAACGGTTAGATGAGCCAGCCACGTGGAGGAGAGGTGCCCTCAGGCACTGCGGCGGTAGAAACTAAATCCAACCAGTTCATGGGTGGTGGAAGGGCGTGGTGCCAATACACCGCATAGAGAAGAAGGAGAGGCCCGCTCAGGTTATTTAGCTGGAAAAAAAAAGACCAGACGAGCAGACCGTTTCTAAAGAGGGTGTGAAACCTGCTGGCACTACCATCAGGACCCACCAGACACTCTGTGTCTGATCGCTGTGCCATCAACTGGCCCACATGCGGGCTGGGTTCTTCCAGGCGGTCTGGACCTGCCGGTTGGGCCGGACCTGCCTATCGGGCGGAACCCATGAGCTGGGCCTAGTTCTTCGGCGATGTCAGAGCCACCTACTGGGATACACCTGCTTATTGGGCTAGACCAATGGGTCCAACTAGACGTACAGGGTAGACCCCTATCAAACCAAGACTCAACATGCCCTGTTTTACTAAAATGGGCATATCTCACATATCAAGCATCTGTTTTACATGGCATTAGTGGTTTGAAGGTCCTTAGGATGTCAGGGTAATTTAAAGATACTCCACATGAGTTATAGAAAATTTTGATGTTTGGACAGGTTGGATTGTACCTGAATCCAACTAGGCCCTCAGCACTAAAATCCTTATATCTTAGAGATCGAGCATCTTGTTGACGCATCGTCTGTTGCATTGGAACCCTTATGACATGGTGGTTCATTGGGTTACATCTTCATGGGACTTCTTTCCGGTTGAAATATGACTGATGGATTGAGGAGCATATCTTCCTGGAAACATGCATGCTTTGTGTGGGAATCTAGTGGCTGGCTGAGATGTGAAGAATGAATAGTGATCCTTTGTGGATCAGCACAGAGCGATCCTGTGTGGATCAGCACTGAGTGATCCTGTGTGGTTCAGCAGCAGAGCCTAATGACAAAATAAGATGATCTAGCTTTATGATTAAACATCTATACTTCTGTACTTGAGTCAAAAATGGTTTGATATATCTCTTTATTTTTTCTTTGTGATTGATATCTTTATTTGTGGGTTTTCCTTTTTAGAATTTTGAGAGAACTTTCTAGGTCTCAGGGTCCTTACTAGGTGTTATTATAATCACCCCTACATGGGCTTCACCCAAACCTTGTTGTGTCTTATGCAAACGATGGGTAGCATTGATGGAGTCTCAAGGAGCTATGACTTGACGATGTACAGAGGTGAAAAGTTGGTGTGGAGATCCACAATGAAGAGTTGTACCTACCCTTCAGGTAGGATCATTGGTGGATGACCTCAGGAGTTGTTTTCCCTTTTAGTTGTATTTTCATTTCATTTGGGCTTGTATTCTGGCCCCTTTACTTCAGTACTTACTTTTACACTCTGTGGTGGTTTTTAGTTGTGGTTGCATCTTTCTTTTTCCACTCTATTTTACCTGTGTGAAGTGTACACTATCTGTGTGTGTACAAGTTTTGAGGAAATGCCTTCCTGTTTTTGGGAAATGTATTTCTAGTGCTAGTTGCCAACCCCTGCCCTATGGAAGGTGGGCTTGGGGTCCTCACGGTACGAGCCCCAGGGGACGGGTCGTGATAATATAAATTATATTATAGATATTTAATTGGTTATTTTATAGATTTAAAATAAATATATATATTATAAAGATGTTTTGGACATATACAAAGTATGTCAAAACTTAGGTAAGGGTTTCTTGTATCAATCTTTTTGTGCCATATTCCATATTAACCACTTATTTCATTAATCTAGGGAATATAACTACCCATTTTATAATAAATATAACTATTCCATTCATATTAATGGTATATAAATTTTCATTTGATGTTATTTCTTTCAGGGGATTTATTATTAAAATGTTACCAAAGTGGTCAGTGTTTATTCCATAATCTCATCATTATTCAAGGTTGTTTATGTATAAGTATCCATTGGGGGGAATTATACGATATTTACATCCAAAACCCAAAATATTCTATTCTTCCATGTTTATTTCTGAAAATTATAAGTTTTCATTTAATTTTCCTATTTCAATTTCTCAATATATCCAAAGAATTTTTTTAAGAAACACGATATTATTTTCTATTAAATCGGGGATATTTTTCTTTCATTTTAATGTTATCATAATTTTTTATTGATTTTATTTACTATAAATTTAAATTTTATATTTTACCCATTCCATACTTTCTATAAAAACATTTTAAAGTAATTTTCTTGCCATTTTCTGAAAGGGGTACAAGTTGAGTTTTTACCGATCATGTGGAAGGAATCATTGTTTTAAAATATTAAACATTAATCAAATTCCCTACCATCATAACCACTAAATTATTTGAATAATATATTAATAGCTTCCATAATTATTTTCATAGAATTTTTTCCCTAATATATTGGATATTTTTAGTTTTTAAAAATGTATTTCACAGTGAAAATGGTATTTTACTCAAGAATATTTTTAATGATATTTTTATGGAATTTATATTCATCAAAAACAAAAAAACATTATTTTACTTATGATCCACATGGGATATGTTGAAATGATACCATCTTTATCCTTTTTATGTATTTTTAGTAGTTTTTTAGGAATGTATTGGCATTCCTCATACTAGATCTTCTTATGGGGACAATTTTTTATTTTTAAGGAATTTCAATTAGGTTTTATAGTTAATTCATATATTGATTGAATTTTCCTTATCATGTGATGGGTGGTAAATATATTATATATCACATCACTTCTTTTGTAGGTCTCATGGGAAAAAAGTTAGTAATTTGGATGAGGACTTAACCATTTAGGTAGAAGTCTTGGAACATAGCCTCGAAGATATGTTTTATATGCCTTATATTTTGAATCTAATATTTGAGAAATTAGTTATTGATTCCCTTGTGATTATTCAAAATGTTATTATATCCATATATATGTTTTCATGATAATTTTATCATTTATATGACCTTGTTCAATCATCAATTATTCCTTCCATGTTATTCCTATGACCAATTTATTGATTAAATGGATCATATTTTAAGTTATTTACCTTTCTATATTGATTACATCTTATTTATTCTATTATATTTTATATTTTAGGTATTCATTTATATATAATATAATATCATATATTTACTTTGTTTAATTTCCCTATGATTCCCAAAAGTGTACTATGGATGATTATTCAAGTGATAATTATGATGTTCTCGAAAAGAATACTACAATGTATTTTTTGTTTTAAAATGTAATTTGGGACTTAAGGATATATATAGTTTACCATTACTATTAAATTTATTTTTTTCATTTGAGATTTGATCTCTTGTATCAAGTACCAATGTAACAATGTAATCATTGGCTCTAGGATACTAGGTTTGGGGTCATTATAATTAGTATCAGAGAGTGTTTAGTTGAAACCTTGGGAACTAAATGTTAGAAATCATAAATTAGTGAACACAAACCTAGGATTAAATTTTAGAATAATCTTTAATATATAATAATATCCTAAATTATTGGTAAGGTAGATATTATGATTTTTTCAACTAAAAATCACATTCTTAATACTCTAAGTGGGAATGGTTTTGGAATATATTCATCAATGTTTAATAACTTAGAAAATATTTGGACAAATATATCATGACCATTATTCTCGTGTATGATGGGTGTTCCCTTATTTTGCACATGTTTTGACACTTTTGGGGGATATTATTGGGTTAATTCATATTTATTTATGAACTACTATGATGAATATGTTAATAAAAAATACAAGAACTTATGATATTTTATAGTGATATGAGAAAAACATAAAGTGACATTTGTTGATATGTATAAGGTTGATCATATGTTTAAAGTTATAGATACACCTTTTGAGGTTTTATGAGACGTGATTTTAATATCATTAAGGATATTTTGGGATTCAGTTATGGGACTAAAACACTTTTTTTTGTTTATGATTTAGCGAGAAGGTTATTTGAGAGATACTAAATTTTTATTTTTAGGAAGGAAGTATAAAGATACTAATAAAATTTTTTGTTAATATAATCACTAATTTTAATGAAATAGTATTCAATAAATAAAATTTTATTTTGTGGAAAAAATAAGCTAGAAAAAAATCTATAGTGATTAAAAAGTAATTATAGGATTAAATTTATTTTGGTGTATGTTCATCATATTTTTGGGACTTTTTTAGGATTTATGTAAATATAGCTTTTGAAATAAGACACTAAATAGGATAAGAAGAAACACATTATATCTGGAAAGGCTATAGGGTTGAACTCATTAGAGAATGTTGAAGAGGGTGTAAGACATACCATTAGCCTATGTGATGTCCCAGTTAGTTTTATTTTTTTACATAAACAATTTTATGGATAATGTTATAGTTTATCTTGGAAAGCATATTATAGGATAAAATCTTTCTATATTTTTTTGTATTTTATGGTTATTAATGGTATTTTGGGAGACAAATTATTCATTTGAGGTATATATAACCTTTAGGTTGAATGTGAATGATTTTTTGGTAATAATGTAATTAAATTTTTAGGTATGTAAGTATTAGAAAAAATATATATTTATATTTGTGTATATTTTTGTTGTTGACAAGATTATGTTGGAATCATAGTAATTTTATCTCAAATATAGAGTAAATTCTAAAAATATGTCTCCACTCCATAGTTACAATGACTATGATGTAGTATTGGTGGTTTCACTATAATGGTATACGAAGAATAGAAAAAATAAGGACAATAATAGACTTTGTAGTACCAAAGAGAAAGTGGTAAAGCACATAGAACAATGCTTGAATATGAGAATGGATCCACACTAAACGTTTGGAAACATAAGGGTAGTGGTATACATTTTGGGTTGGAAATGTGGATGAGTCCAAGAGAAATCCCCATTAATTGTATCTTGAGTGTCAAGTGAGTAAAGAGTCTTATTTTTTGTGTGATTTATGGAGTCATGTTCAATGTGGGGTGATGATTTTACAGGATAATCCACAAGCATATAGACCATGATGCAGAGAGGTTTACCTGGAGTTTTGGTGACTTTGTAATTTTCAAAGGACCCATTTTGTAGATGTGATTGCTCTGCTATATTCTGTAAGTAATTGATTGGATCGACATTGTAGCTAATCCTTGTGATGTGGATGGTTTTGAAATAGAAGAATTAAAAAACTCAGCTTCCCACATTCATTGGAGTCAACGTTGTAATTATTTTTTCCACATCGTATGCACTTTTCTTAAAACATAGTTGACATCATGTGTCGAGATGTTCAGTTGAGTTAAAGAGGAGTTATTTTTTTAGATAATTATATTTTTTTAACTATAAGACACCATGCTACATAATTATTTTCCATTTCATATAAAGTTTATATAATGTTTTGGCTCTTCTATAGTGATACAGGTACATCAATGGTATATGTGAAATTAGTGATAATGTGACATGGAATATATAGAAACATCGTAGATAGTTATTTTTAGTATGGTAATTGTTTTTTGTCATGGGGAGTTATTATTTGAAACATACACTGATTAATTTAGATTTAATTATGCCAGATTACCCCAATAAACAAAGGATACAATTTCCATAATCATACATATAGATTAATCATAAAACAATATAGAAATATAGAGAAGATAGAGTTTTTTTCTAGAGGAGTTTTTAAAGGTTATTCTAGGTCACATATAAAGGGATGATGGTTGAAGAAGTATTTATCCTTGGGGCCTCATCCTCACCAGAAATCGATGTTTCCATACTGAAGAAAAAGACCAATACATTTGTATGTTCATATCATCTTCAAGTGAAGAATAATTATTCAACAAGCAGAGTGGTGAGTTCATTTTTGAGGGAGAGTAGTAAGTTTTCTGAGAGTTTTCAGTATTGAACTAAAGGGTGCATCAAGACCTATATGAATTTTACTTTAGATATTGATCATTAAGTTAGTTTGGATCACACACACATTCTTATACATGATCTTTGTACATATACTAGTGAAAGTGGACCAAGTAAAATCCCTTATGTTTTTTACTACTTTCATCACCCTTTTAGGGGAAAGGTATAGAAAAATAAACATGTTTCTTGAGGTGGGAGAATAATATCCAAATAATAGAAATAAGTGTTTTAACCTAAATTCCATTATTGGACCCCCCCCCTCCCCCCTCTCAGGGTCTTATCATCCAGTGGATTTCAAAAAATGTTTCAAAATATCATTTATTCTTCTTTATTAGTATAATGGAGACATTTTTCAATCATTATGGTGGTCCAATATTTTGTTGATGTAATTTCTAATTATAAAAATGAAGTAGGTATCGTTATTTTAGATCCTTGGGAATATATGTTTACATAGAAGAAATCTATGAAATCACCACAAATATTGAAGGCAGAGCTTTGATGGAAAGTGATTATCAAAGATTGGATTCAGATCCTAAATAATCAAATTTCTAAGAAATGTCTCTTTCCATTCATATCCCTTGAAAGGTAATTTCCTATAAAAATAACAAGTTATGTGGGATAATATACCTCAATTTTTGAAGCATATTCGGTGGTTCATATGGTAAAGTAGATAGTTATTTGGATCAAATATAAAGATTTTAGAATGAATTAAAATAAGGTAACTGATATCTTTTTCAATTATCTAAATGTTATTGTTGATGATATGTGAGGCCTTAGTGAGGTTCTAAAATATGAAATGACTGTGAAAATATTATGATAAGGCTCCCTTGTAATTTTAATGAAAAAGTATCAGTTTTACAATATATAGTCTTAAAAGATATTTACCTTGATATATTGTATTGAACTATATTGGCCTATAAAATAATAAATTAAGATAAGGAGTTAACAATAAATGAGACTACTCAGGTGGTGGCCTTTAATTCCATGAAAAATCTCTCAATCATGAAAAATCCAAAAGATGATGAAGTTAGGGATGTTATGTAATTTTTTTCTATAATCATAAAAAAGGGAGAGGAAAGGTTTAAGGTATTTCACCGTAACTTTATTGAATATTAGAAATTTGGAAATATTATGGATAAATTCCCATAAAAAACTAGAATATGATGGTGTAGACATATTACCTAAGAAGATAATAAAATAAGGTCTAATTAATTCTAATTGTAGGTCCTTTAAAGTGAAAAATATTATTTCTAAATAGGAATATAACTCTAGATAATGTGAGTTTAAAGATGTTGAAAACTATAAAGATGAAGGTGTGTTGATGGTTATTAAAAATAATCCATGAAATGGTGATAGGGATGATGATAAAGATTTAGATGTTGGAAGGATTGATCTGTAGGAATAACTTGAGTAATCCCTTGAAGAACATAGTGTTTATATAACAATGAATAAGTATTCTAATATAGTGGTTCATGATTCTAATATTTACAGAAAAATAGTGATGATAATAAATTCTATAGATGAAGTGAAATATTAAAAAAATCAGATCTAGAAGTTCAAAAAATCTAGGGAAATAATTAAATTGAAACATAGAATTGAATAACAAACCTAAATCATTGATGGTTTGGATAAAAATATCAATGATAGAGTGAAGATAATTGGGGACCTAAAGAAGAAGTTATAAACTACAATCAGAAGTTTTATGGTCAAGAATGATTATTTACAACTAGAATAACAAAATAAAATACACTTTCATCATTATCATGCCAATCCAAAGGAAATCCGAGGGAGTAATATATACCAATTCACCAAATTTAGTAGTTAAAATACATATAAATATAAGTGGATGTTTCAAAAACTCAAATACTGACTCCTAGGAATAATTTTTATCTACACAATACTAGAATGGAAACTAACTACGTGGACAAAAATGATTCTAATTATTTATGAGTTATAATTGTTTGCTGTGAAAATTTTGGACACACTTACAATATATACTTTATTTCAAGGATTTCCTTATATGGAACACACTAATCCAACTATGAAAGCATAATTTCCAATCATTATTTTAATTTCATTGGACACTATTTTTATTTTGAAAGATTTATAATTAAAGAGATAAATTATCCATCATGAACATTAATAAATGATTCAAAATTCCTCATAATAGAGGATTGAAAAGAATATAAATTTTATCAAGAATTGTAAAGACTAAAAACATATTTGTAGCTTCTTATGAATAATATCTCTTAGATCCAATTTTTTAGGAGGAATATTCATTTCCAACATGGTTGATGAATGGTATCCTGGATAAGCCTAATATTGTTGAGATTTCCTTTAGTGTAACAGACAAGTAAAGTTTATGTATCATAGATGATGGATTCACATCATATATGGCTATAAATAAATATCACATTATGAATTTTAGGTATAATAATGATAGTTTCATATATTTCAGAAATGATGTGGACCCTAAGATCATTGGTTCCAAAAATTCTTATATTCATGGAAAATATTATCTATAATCAAACCTTATATTGGTTGATGGGATAAGTCATAATCTTCTTAGTTTCATTCTATTGTGTGACCAGCAGTATGTGGTGGAATTAATTCAAAAGGATTTCATCATCAAACCTACAGACATTTCATTTATAATCTTATAATGAAGAAAAATGGGGAATTTTTATATTTTTTTAGATGAGAACTTTTATAAGTATCAAAAAGAGAGGAGAATATACTCTATCATATACAACTTGGTAATTTTATCCAAACAACTCTGTAGATGTTTTAAATAGAAATTGGGCACGTGATATTCCCCGTATCACATATGACCACAATCACATATTTCATTCATTTCAAAAGGGAAATATTATCTGGATTTTCTACAAGAAAAATACATTTTAGGCATCAAGGATACTTGATATTTCTCATTTTGATGTTTTTAGGACAATTTTGTAGAAATAAATTGATGAACGTTTGTATTATATTCTATTTATAGATTATTTTAGCAAGATATCATAGATTATTCCTATCACACACAAGATCAAGGTGTACAAATACATCACCCAATATCTAAGAAAAACTAAAATGATTCCTGGTGTCCTGATCTATAAATTTGGAACTAAAAATGGGACGAAATTTATAAATAATAAAATTTAAGAATTTATAGGAAAACATAGAATCCCAACTTAGGTACCAGCTTTTATAACAGACCAACAAAATTGAGTAGTGGAAAAAATGAATCATAAAATCAAAAACAATTATCAAAAAGTGTTTATTGGAAATTCTCTTCCATAAATTTATTTTCAATTAGATATTATTATAGAGATATGCATCTCAAATAGATAATTTCTATGAGAAAATGAAGAGAGAAATCCACATGGAATGTGGTATGGAAGAAAACATATACTAATATACTTTTGTGAGTTTGGATATAAATTCATTATTCATAACAAGGAAAGGATTCAAAAATGTGAATATTTAGGAGATGAATAAATATTCTTGGGATGCTCATCAAAGAGTATATATTATATATTTTATAAAAAAATTCTTGAAAATATGATTGAATGAAATTTTATTGTGGTCGTTGAAGGTGGAAAAATTATATCAATAAATGTGTATATTTTTAATGACTACCAACCAATATCTAAATCTTAAAGTGATTAAGAATCATAAGGTTTAGGGGTAGTTATAAGGAATAAATATAACTCTAAAGAGGACTCGAACTGTGAGAAAATTCTAGAAAGTATAGTTGATTCATAAAAAAGAAGGTTTGAAATCATTGAATAAAATATTATTGAAGACCAAAAAACCTTGATCAAAACCATAAGAATGGGGTATCAATAGCATGTATCTTAATTTCCATCATAAGAACCAAAATATTATAAAAAATATAAAAATTGTTAGATTTAATTCAAGGATATAAATGTGGAGCTTGAAAAATAGATAAAACAAATACATTGAATTTTTTTCCAAGTCCAAGTGACATGAATTTAATAAGAAAAAAGTGTGTTCTGAAAAGAAACATAATTAATATGAATAGGCTATTTGAAACAAAGAACGAATTGTGTTTAATTTTTATTCCAAGATTGATTGAATTGATACAGAGGAGATTTTTTCACCTACAGCACAACTTAAAACCATTTATCAATTCTTCAGCTGGGAAACATAAAATGGTTTAAAAAAAATTCAAATGGTGATCAAATATTACATATTTAATGGTTTCCTTGGAGAGGAAATATATATTGAGAGAATAAATGGGTTTACCATTGATTAATATGAAGGAATGGTGTGTCTACTAAAGAAGGATTCGTATGGACTCAAAACAGTGTTAAGAGAATGGTATTCTAGATTAGACCAATTTCCAAAGAATATTGGTGTCTATAGAGGGGGATTTGTTTAAAATATATCTATCATGATGAATAATGTATAATGTTCTATGGTTCTTATCTATGTTGACAATATAATTTTTCTATGTTCTAATGACAACCAATACAGGAAGTTTTCCGAACTCATGATATGAAAATTTGATATGTCTCTAATTGAAGAAATTTTATTTTCCATTGTCTTGTAGGTAAATCAAATATTTAGTGTGATAGTTAACTCTAAAAACATATATTACATAGAATTATTAATAATATTATATATAGAGGACTGAAGTCCCATATCAAACCCAAAGGTTATAAGACTAAATTTATAAAAATATTGGCTGGGAAATAATGGTCAATGTAACCATGAATTAGTAAATTATAAGTTTTTTACTATATTTGATATAAATATAACCATATATATTATTTTATATTTTTCAATCCAGTCCAGATTAGTTTAATCCCAAGTAGATCCACATGAAATCTATGAATATAATTTTTTAATATATCCATTAAATAACAGACTATGTGTAGATATTTCACAACGATTCACAATAGAATTTAGTTGGATTCCATGATATGTATTTGGTAGGTTTTTTAGATTACTAAAAATAAAATTTAGGATGTTGTTTTTATATTTTTAGTTAATTTATATCTTGTATAATCAAAAATAAGGATTGTATATAATTTTTTACCAAGGGGTAGATAAATTATCATTTCATAAAAGAAAATGTGAAGCAATGTATTGTGACTTTAGTTTATGTGTCAAAACAATATAATGTTATTATTATCCGGACAAATGAACTTCCCAAAGTGAACTTTTAGAAGCATCATTTGGCTCTTAGAGTCCAACCATCTCCTTTCACATAATTTATTTAGAGACAAATCCCCACTCTCCATAGTTTCTTACACAATTATAGTTTGTTTTATTGCGTTAATTTTTTATATATATAGACATATCCTATAAACTTTATTGAGAAATTATTTCATTGGGTTTGTTTCTAAATGGGAATAAATATCTAATTTCATTTGATATGGTAGAAAATAAAAGAAAAGGAGAGAGTATTTCTCCGATGAACTGAGGGGAGATATTTTGAAATTATTAAAAAGTGGTCATGAAAAAATATTCATTCAATTAATGTTTATCATGATAAGAAAAACTCATGTGGGATTAAAATTTATGATTAGTATATCTATGATACACTTTTTTAAGTATTTTTTTTAATTGGTTGGTATTTTTAAAGAATTATCAGCCAATCCAATTGTGGGTATTTTTAGCCACAATCCCTTTGGTAGTTTGTTTATATTTTGTTTGTTGCAATGATGATGATGGAACTATAATAATTAAATCTCGAATATAGAGTCTATATCAAAGATAGGGATCCAAATAATATTTAATATGACTACATTATAGTCCTAGTAGTCTTTTAATAATGGGATATGGAGTCTAGAAAAAAAAGTCCTATCACGGTCATGAAGGAACTAGAGATAAGGGGAGAATGCATGAATGTCAACATGTGCATGGGAGTAGTGTTGCACATTGTAATGGAGGAATAATGGATATAGTGATCCACATTATAGGTTTAAATCCTGGTAGAGGCCATAATTAGACCTCATTAATTGCATCTAGTAAGTCAAGGGAGTGAAGAGGATTATATGTTGTGGGGTTCCCGAAGAAAAGATCAATGTGGGATAAGAAGATTATAGGTTAAACCACATCCAGATTGACCATGATATAGATAGTTTTTTTACAAGTTTATATGGAATTTTCAAGGCACCCTTATAATAGTGATTATGGCTATGACACATCCCCTATAGGATTGAATGGTTTAATTTATCAACACAACATAAGCAAGTGATAGGTTGTTCCCAAAATTATTATTTTTAATTATAAATTATTAATAAAATATTTTACACAATGTTTAATTCCAAGATCAATGGAATTAAATCAAAGAATAAATAAAAGGGATAATATGATGGAACAAAGTGCATTATCATCACATATTATTTGTAATTAATTTATCTAGTTACAGAATTATCATGTGTGAAATTATTTATTCATCGATCGTTCTGGAAAACTATCTATACCATGTTTTCGTTATGTTGAAGGAATAGAGGATATAATACCTCTATTGGTGATCCATACATCTTCCATTAAACTCCTAACATTGTAGTAGGAATCTATGAGTTCTAGTAAGGTATATCCTATCACTTTTGATGTTCTCCTTTGATCACCTCATGAATTGCTTCCAAATGATTATATGTGATCACTCTATAATAGAGAGTGTATGGAGGAAGAAGATATCTCTCCATTATGAAGAGTGTTCTTGGATAAGGGAGCTCTCTATAAATTTGATAAGATTCCATGGATTCATTATGCACAATAAAAATGATTTTTCTCTCATGAAATATAATATAATTGGGTTTATATACCACTATGGTTTTAAATAAATAATTGGTAAGGTGCCCTTTAATATTTATTTAATCCCTAAAAAACCCCATTTCTATAATAATGATAATATTATTATTTTTATATATGAAATAAACTCACTATTGAATATTAAATATTGTTTATTCAAATAATTTTCAATATATATTATATCTCACCATACCTAGCAACTTGGTCCTCCATTCCTCCACAATAATTATCAGGCCCTTGAATATAGAATATTTATTTAATAAATATCACTACATTATTTTCCAATAAATAAATAAATATTATATTAACTAAATAGAAAATAAATATTTATTAAATATTTCTATCACATAATATTCTATCAAATAACTACTATCATAAATTACCTGATTAATAAAAACAGAATAATTATAAAACCATATGTGGGAATAATATTTATCCAACCATCTGTATAATAAATAATAATATATAATTTTACTAATATTCTGGATACACCTAGTGTGTGACCATCTAGGCCTCATTCCCAATATAATTAGGTGAGGCTTTCTAGAGTCCAAGGTTAGTGTCTAGAAATATTCCATGGAACCCATAAATAAATAAGTTTACGTTAAAATGGAATAATACCACATATATATTCTTGATAAGTAATATATCCCATTTACCATGATATCTCTAATCAAGAAGGTTTCATGCTGGTATCATCAACCAATGTGAATTATGTATCTTTATTCAACTTTCTAGAAATTGAACTTGCCTATAAAAACCATGACCATGGATTTATATAGGATATATCATTTCCCTCAAAGGTCTTAAGATATAAACTTACATTAAATAACACACAAGAAATATCCTTTCTCACATAATTCATTACTACAGTATTACTCATGACACACCCAATGTACCCTCCCTCATTTCAAACATATGTCATCATAGTTTTCATCAATAAATCAAATTACATGAATTATAATACTCATTTATAATAATTTTAATGTATAAGTATCAGTAAATATTTCCATGGATAGAAACATTCAATGGAACTTATAAAGGTTGATTTATACTTGTGGGTCTCGTTCTCATAATATCCTATAATAGATATTACCAAGGGTGTACATCATGAGAAGGTACTTCAATGTCCTATTAGTCTCCACACATGATAACCTATACAATTTGTGTCATAAAATTATTTCATCTGGAAATATAACATATATATATTTATGAATACATTCATGTCACATTTAGGTTCTCAATATAGCATGGAACTGCTATGACCTTTCTGTGTGAAAACAACTCTTATGAATGTATCCTAGATTATGTTATTCTAAAGAACAATCATTATGTTATAAGGACATTATTAAAATTAAAAACTTATCAATATGAGTTATCAAAAAGTACACTGAACATGGATATAGGAACCAACTCCAATAGACACCCACATAGACTAGAGCCAATTACAAACATACTTTAGTCCTGTAGCTCTCACATGATACTCAGTCTTTAGCTAAGATAGTTCTTTAGTCAAGTGGTCACCTATGTTATCCTCTATGGTCAATATTCTTTCTACATATTCAACCCTTTGAGAAAAAACTCTCAAGATGTGATACTTATAGAGTATTTCTTTGTGTGTTGGTGTGACCTTGGCTCATTACCAAGAGTCACTTTTGGAGTATTGTCACAATACAATATGATAGGGTCTTTAATTCTAAGTACAACATTAAACTCTCAAAAAATATCCATCTTCAAATATATTTATTAGCTGCATCATAAGACATTATATACTCATACTATTCTATAGAATCATCAAAAACTAGTGACTTTGAACTCTTCCTGCTCAAATATCTCCCAATGAGATAGCAAACATATTTAGTATGTGATTGAATATCATTATAATATATTTGAAAACTAGCATCATTATAACCTTGGTGACTAGCTCCTCTATTTATCCATACACTAGGAATATATCCTCAGTTCTTATAAAAAAATTAAGGATTTCCTTTTCAAAAAACCAATATTATTCTCTTAGATCATCTTGATTTCTACATACTATGATCAATGCATCAGAAACATCATGTTTAGTTCATAACATGATCTTCATGATTGATCCTATCATTTAAGTGTATGATATATTTATCATTCTCTCATACTCATGTTGTATCTTAGGACACGTTTTCATAGAAATATGTATACCATGTGACAATAGAGCCAATACCCACTTGTATGTTTTTATAATAAATACCTTGATTTCTTATTAATGTATGTAGTTTGACTTAGTCCAAGTATCCTCTTGGATCTATCATGAATGTCCTTGATTTATAGAATATAGGATGCTACACCTATGTCCTTTATGGAGAAACACTTGTTTAACTATTCCTTAATAAACATTAAGATTGATATATCATTTCCAATAAGTAATATTTAATAAAAATAAAATTCTAGGATAATAATCACATTCCCACTAAAAAACTTTTAAACACATGGATCACACTCATTCTTAATGAAACCAAATTCTTTTATAGCCCCATTTTATCGAATGTTCCATGAATTAGATGCTTTCGTCAATCCATCAATGTATCTCTACAACTTTAATATCCTTTTGGAATCAACTTGAGTCATAAAACCTTATAGTTGTGTCATATTTATATCTTCCTAAAGCTTCCCAATGATGAAAACTATGTTTACATCCATTTTCAAAATTTAATAGTCAGGTAAGATACTATAGAATGTTTAATTTTGATGGATTTATACATGGAAACTAGTAAAAGGGTTTCATTATAGTAAATTATGTGACGTTAGTTAATCCAACTAGCCACTATCTTTTCTTTATAGGTATTTACTTGACCTTCCATGTTAATATTTCTCTTGAATACCCATTTTATCCCAAAAGGATTTACTTCAAATAAATCATCGACTAGAACCCAAACATTGTTATGATATATAGAATCCATTTCAGAAATCATGGATCTTTCCATATTCTAGATATTGTTCAAATTATTACCACTTTCTAGGATATAGGTTCATCATTTTCAACCAATAATGATTTAGCATTTTAGAATACCTTATCCACCTGGTTCTCTTACCTCTATCCTACTTCATAACATTACATATGTTTTAGTATCTAATTCATCTATTAGGACCTATGGAAACTGTTCCATGAAAAAATCTTTTGTATCTTGATAATCAACTTCATCAAAGTAAATCTTGATACCACTATCCTTTTTTAGGTTGTTCTCCCTCTTAAGAAAGATGGATTTTCTGGTTATAGTCCCTTTTTTAGGGCTTTTATAGATAGTATCTCTACATTTCCATAAGATAACCTGTAAAGTCACACATTTTTCCTTAGGATACTAGTTTTTTCCCTAAAATCATTTAAATATTCTATGGAACCCCATACACATGTATTCTCTAAAATGGTATTCTTTCCACTCTATAACTCAAGGTTAATATCGTTTTCTACTTTATTCTAAAATATTTTTAGTTTGTTTGGTGCATTTTGTAATTCATGTCCACAAATGGATAATAGATGATCTGAATGAATCTTCATAGGCCATATCATGTCAAATTAGGTAAGGTTACTCCTTTCACTAACACGATTCCACTATGGGGTGTAAGGTAGAGTCAGTTGGGATAGAATCCCAGAATCCCTTAGGAATTTGATGAACACATTGTTAAGATATTACACAACTAGATCTAATCGAAGTTTCTTTATCTTTTTGATATGTTGATTCTATACTTCATTCTCGAATTATTTGAATTTATTAAAGGAATATTACTTATACCTCATCATGTAGAAATTTCCATATCTACTCAAGTCATCATTGAAAGTTATGAACTAAGAATACCCACCCCTATCTTCTACGAGAAAAGGTCCAAAAAAGTTAGTGTGTACCAATCCTAAAAGATATGTGGCCCTTTCACCCTATCCACTGAATGATTTTTTGGTAATATTCCCTTTTAAAAAATCATGACATATTTCATGTGGTTTTAGCTGAGAAGATTCCAAATAACCATCTTGAAAGATATTTTTCAATCACTTCTAATTTAAATGGCCATGATGGTGATGCTATAATTGGGTGTTATATGAGTCATGTGAAATTGAATTTTTATCTAATTAAAATACATGTTTTTCATGATTTAATATATAAATATAGTTATTTAAATTTTATATACCATAACATATGTTGTCCTTTTTAAATAAAAAACTTTTAATTCCAAACACTTAATTAAAACAATCAACATTTAGGAATGATAACAAAATTATATTCCTGGTAACACATAGAACATAATATAAACCTTAAAAACAAAAATAATTCTTATTTTCAATGAAAGGTGGTTGTCACTATTGGATAAAGAATCCAACCTTTCACCATTTGTAGCTCTCAAGACCACCTCTCCTCTAGAAGTCTTTCATAATCTAAATTTTTCCTATATTTGGATAAATATGTGAGAAGAAAAATCTACACCTAATACCAAATGTATAGATATTAAAATATTACACTCAACAACGAATGCACCTTTAGCCTCCACTTTCTTATAGGTGTAGCTCTTCTTCCAGTGTCCTTTTTTCCACATGAAAAACATATTGCCTCCTTTTCCTTTCACAACCACATGATCATCCTCTTCTTGGAAAGACAATTATCTGTAGATTTAAACATTATATGAGTTTTGGTCCCCTAACAGTGTTATTCCATTCTTATTCACCATAAATAAAATAGGTTTATCATGACCCATATCCTCATCCACCTTCCAAATCAATGTAAGAAGTTCTTAAGGAATCTTATAATTATTTCTCTTATTATAATTAACAAAAAATACTATAGAAGGTCTTGGGAAGTGAGGAAAGTATGTGATCTATGTGAAAATCATTTGTGAATTTAATCCCTAAGATTTATAATCATTTAATTTAGCCAATAATCATGACTACATGAGGCCCATCTAGAAAAAAACTCCAATATTAGTTGTAAACAATGAAATGGATATCATGTATCTTACTTGTATTGGATTCTCTTAATATTGATCATGAAGGTATGACATAATGTTATAAGCATCCATGTCCTAATTTATCTTCAAAATATAATTGATCATTGATGATAGAATTAAACATTGAACATATATGGCATCGATAAAATGTTTCTCAAAGATAGATTACACTTCCTGTCTAGCCTCATTACCAAGTGCATTAGTAATATGTTCTTCTAGCATATATAATTTCTTTTCATGCCATAGGGTAATGCACAAGCGATTATGCAACTTTTAGAATTTTTTATAGTGTTAAGGTTATCCTTATCATGTATGGATTACAATGATATGTTTGAAGTAATTTTTTCTAATGTTTAGACAACTAATATGAATAGTGATTTATTACTTTTTAAAAAAAAATTAGACAAATAAATCAATATTATATTTATCAATCTCTTTCTATTTTATTGTATCCCAATAGACCTAAATATTATCTTAAGAATATTATATTTATTGTACATTACATTGGAAAGAATTTATATTCCCCTTCTTTATCACCCCAAATTTGGATGGTCAAGACATTTAAAGGTTTCTAGTTAGTAATTTCAAATACAAACTAATTTAACTCATTGTTCCATGATTAGTTTTGTGGACTCCCCAATCCTAAAATCCATTGGATTTACACAAACATTTCTTCTTAGTTACAGCAAGTCTAGCCTTGGTGCTAAACCCTTGATTTTAAAAATGTTATGTCAAACCAAAATATCAAATTATAATTTCTTGATAATAGAAAGCACCTCAACATTGGTTGGTCAAGCACTTTGAACAAAGGTTCTATTTTAACTGAATTATTGGATGACAATACTGACTTAATATATAATTGACGGCTTTTATATTTTATGTTTAAATTACAAATTACTATCTTTATTAGATTATTATTAATATTAATTTGATTTACTTAAGTGATTAACCATGTATTAGAAAATATTTACTCATTAACCAATTTATTTTAATTCAATCTTGAATGATTGTAAATTAATTTAGTCATGAGATTATGAAAAATAATAATAATTCAATAACCATTCAAAATTATAGAAATAAAATAATAATGTTTCATTATCATGAGATTTATTTAATAGTGATTTTAAAATGGAACATAAACTAACTTTCAACCTAGGGAAGAATCACATTGAACCATTTATGGTTCATATTGCAGTTTTCCACATATGTATCTTTCTTAGATTGGTTTCACCTCAACTCCAAGATGGAACCACCTCTACTATCTTGGGATCTCTATCCATTTTATATCCGTTTACTCACATGTAGGTGATGGGAATGAGTTTACATAAAATAAACCATGGGCACGTAGGCCCATACATAATAAGAGGATAGATGCCACACCATCCAACAATTTAATTTATTAATTAATTAAAAGAAACCAATCACATACAAAGGTCTGACCCAGGATCATGATCATAAACATGAAACATATTATTCATTTAATAAAATTTTAATACAATTATAATCATTATTATTTAAGGTACATCATGATTGAATTAATTAATTATATTCTTTATTTAATCAATTATTTAATCTTATTTATTATCTGAATTTATTTGATATTATCATCCATCAGGATCTAAAAAACAATTAATTAAAATTATATGTGTGTATAAATGTACCATGAATGCAACATGGTTAGAACCGATCTAAACTAACCAACATGTATTATACACATATACTATTTACTCATATGATATATGGCATACACAACTTATCATGTATATTCATGATATGTTCTATCAATATAATTATTTTATGGAATATATAATTTTTTGGTCACATGTTATGATTCAATTCATGTAGATAAATAACTCTAATATGAATCATACATGATATGGAGATCCTAACATTGTGCAGAAAATAATTAAACAATTATATATAATAAATCCCATCACATGGAATGTCTTATCAACTTAATAACCACAGAAGAAGTACATATTGATAATGTTTACATAGTATAATAAATTAATTCTTAACTCTTCATAATTTGGAATACTTAAAAAACATGTACAAGCAAACTACATAGTGTGTACTATTCTCATTGTCTATCTGAGGAAGATGCCTCCATACTTGGTGTGTAAACCAAACCATAGAAAATATTAGAGTACATGGCGTGTACATAGGATACATGGTGTGTGGTCTCATAGTTACATGGGTATCAATTATGTTGGAAATTTAAGAATATATACATCCTATATGTTACTAAATGACTACGTATTGTCTATGGTAGTTCCATAGTGTTTACTCTTACTGACTATGCACCAGGATAGCTTGGTCAATATGCAGTGTATAATTAAATGCACTGCATGTAATAAATAAAAATTCCTTGAATTAATTTCGAATTAATTCATGGTTCATTGAATACTACTAAATGATGTGTACCTATGTGCTACATGAACTATACTCTTTTTTTATCTGGATATCCTTCTCGACACCTTTGAATGATATATTAATATTTATTTCATTAATAAAATTAATCGATTTGATTTTGTTTTTGAGAAAAGAAAAAGAAATAAGTAGATATTTTAACTCTTATTCAATAATTATTAAACTAGAATTGAAAACCAATTATATATTCATAAATAAATATAAAATCATTAAATAATAAAAAATAATTATGTTACTCCTTTGATACAACTTTTAGGATTCATGCATAAGGGAAGTGTGTGATAGGTGATGCCCAACTTTTCTATTTTTCATGATCGATGATTAATCTAGGATTTTAAATAATGTTGAATGTTTTGATCAATAAAATTAAGTCCAAAAATATAGACAAGAGATAAAACATAGTAATTGGCCCTAAAATCATTACATATCGTTTATAATTAATTTATGAAATTAAAATTTCACTTTTGTAAGATTCTATCTTTATTGATGGATCTAGAAAAATATCTACGTTATGTTATCATTGTATTGAAATAATCAAGGATATATTACATTTATCAGTGATCCACACATGTTCCATGAATATTTTAATGTCACCGTAGAAATCTCTGGGTGATAGCATGACAGATCCTGTCACTTCCACCTTCCAACTCTGATTTCCCCAAAAATCACTTCCAATGGATTATTCTTGATCTTTCTAGACTCAATAGTGTAATTTGGAAGAATATTTCTATTTGTTCATGGGAGTATCCCTGAAGAAGGGATCTCTCAAGGGCTTCAAGAAGATTCTTCATATTCATTATGCACAACAAATCAAATGAATTCGATCTCTTAAAAAATAATATAATTAGGTTTACATAGCTATAGGGTGAGAAATAAGTAATTTTTCAAGTTCCATTAAATATTTATTTCATCCCCATAGGTAACCATTTCTATAATGATAATTTTATTATTATTTATTGACATGTGATAAAATCATGAATTAAAATTAAATAATTATTATTCAAATAATATTAAATATATATTATTTATTAATTTACCTATAAACACAGTCTTCCATTACTCCACAATATATATGGGGAATTTGAATAATAAATATTTATTTAATAAATAAACATCAATGCATTGTTTTTCAATAAATAAATAAATATTATATTCACTGAGTAGAAAATAATATTTTGTTAAATATTCCGCTCGCATATTATTTTTACAAATAACTGGTGAAAAAATATATGAAATCAAGAAAATGTGAATAATTACTAAACCAAATGGGGGAATAATATTTATTCAACTTTCAAAAGAATAAATATTAATAAAATATTTAACTGAGATTCAAGATACACTTAGTGTGTGAACATATAGGCCTTTTTATCAATGACATTAGTTAAATATACCTAAAGTCTAAGGCTATCGTCTAGAATCATTATAAAGAACCCGTAAAAAAAGGATCTAATGATAAAATGACATAATACCTCATATGTATGGTTATAATGTAATATAATCCCTTTATCATGATACATCTAATAAAGCAGGATGCATGATAGTTCCATCAACCTATGTGCTCAATGTTAAATTCTTTGACTTCCTAAAAATCTAGATTTCTTATAGAATATCACACCCATGGATTTTTATAGTCTATATTATTTCTATCAAAGGACCTAAGATAACAATTTTTTAAATAATAGAAGGTACATATCCTTTCTCACATTATTCAATAATTCAATTTTTCTCGTGACACAACCAATGTATCCTAACTCGCCTCAAATATATATCATCATAGTTTTCATCAATATATTAATGTATAAAAATTATAATACTGATTAATAATAATCATGAAGTATATAGATAAATACACAAGACTATAAAAACAAAAAATCCAATTACACATATAAATGTGGATTTTCTACTAGAGGGTCTCATTCTCATAATATCCTACACTGCATATTTTTAAGGGATTACACTATGAGAGGGTGCCTTAAATTCTAATAAGTCTACACCTATGATAGCCTATACCATTTTTTTCTCAAATTATTTAATGATTATATAGAACATATTAAATATTTTTAATATTTTTATGGCACTTTTGGGATCTCATTATCAAGGGGGACTGCTATGACCTTTCAATTCGACAACTACTCTTAAGATATTATAACGTACTACGCTACGCAATAGAAAAATCATGATGTTATAAAATGTTTATTAATATTCAAAAAATATGAACACAATTTATGAAAAAGTATACATAAGTTGGTTCTAGGGAAACAAATCCAATTAGTGGGTCTACACTGTACCTACTCTTTATAATGTGGAGGGTCCAAAATTAGCATAATTCAAGAAATCATCTTGAAAATATCATATGATTCCACATAAAAAACTTTTTTTCCACCCCAAAAAACCTTTTAGCATTACATAGTTGAGATTGTGTGTCATAAATTTAATAGTGGTAGTTAAAAAATGATTTAATTATCTAAGATAAGAGGATCTTGTCAATCGAAATACTCCATGCCAATGTACTATTACCCATACAACATGAAGCTCACAGGAAATGATGGTTGTGTTATATGGATAAGGGTCTAAAAAATTGTAAATGTGAGATGGGTTATACTATTACATGGAATATATATCAATTTCAAAGAAAAAACATTTTAGTCTACAAATAGTTTTATGTTAGTTTAATTATGGATCAAAATTCCCAATGATTATTTTCTTTTTTATGGTGCATGATGTAAGATCCTGGCCTTTTCTGGAGTCATATCAAATGTGTTTTTAGGTACTTTTTGAAGCCTTTAAGTACCGTTAACTTTTAATAGTGGCTTGGGTGAGTTTGGGTAAACATTTAAGCAAAACAAAAGGACAATGATTTGTGCACAGTTTGTTCATGGTTTGTCAAACAGTGTGACCAAACCGTGCCAAGCATGAAAAAATGGATAGAGAGATCAGCACATTTTATGCATGGTTTGAAAAATAATGTGAACAAACCATGCCAACTGTACAGAACTAGGTAGAGGGGTCCACACGGTTGGTTCCCGGTTTTCCAAACCATGCGCCTCTGCCCAAGAAAATCATGTGTGTGGCATTTTAATTTTGAAAATCCTTTTTAAAACCACTTGGACCCTCAGGAATTCCATATTTTCAACCTTGGCTCGGGCTTGACGAATTCTAGTTTTTTTCATGGTCTCTTGAAGAGATTACACGGTGATATGAACACTGTTCTTTGAGATTGAAATCCCATATTAAAGATCTTATCTCCTCTCGATAAGTGGATTTATCCCGATGCTTCTTCCATTCTTTCTCTTATATTTTTTTCAATCTTTTCATGTAATATCTCCACCGTTTTTGTGATCTAAACCCATGATTTAATATTTAGATCAAATATTGTATATTTAAATCTAATTTTCAAGATCTTTATGCCTTTTATCTTAATTTTGGTTTTAGGTATTTAGATCTAGAGCTTTAGCAACGAAGTTGTGCCTCTCAGATTTTGGGGATTTTTATTGGGCTAACTTCCATCAATAAACTGAGGTAGGCAGTATAAACTGAACTCTGATAGTCATGATTTATGATATGTGTATGTGTTTTTGAATTTTTTATATTCCCTTGATAAATGAATTCCTAAATTTGTGTAATTCAGAATATGGAATTGGCTTTTTATTTTCCTTGGTGGATAAATAATAATTTATCACAGAACAAATGAATGGGTTTTCCCAAGTTGATATGTGTTTTTGAAATTGATTTTTTGGTTGAGATATGGTCTTGAGATATTAAATTATTATAATAAGACAATTAATTGTGGGGAATTAATTATGGAATTATGTTTAGCTATGAAAGATAATTAATTGTGAGAATTAATTATATTCCATGAAGTGATCCAAGATAATTAATTGTGTGAATTAATAATGAATTGTTTGGTTTTGATATGAAAAATTAATTGTGATGAAATAATTATGGAAAAGGAATTGTGTTGTTTGATTAATTAATTGATTAATTAATTTATGGTTTTATGCTTAGTTAATTGTTTAATTAACTAATGTAATTTGAAATGTTTAACTAATCATTGGATTAGTAAATGAATAATGTGGAAAATTCTTATGACTTACATAATGATTAAATGGATGATATTTTTTGGTGTTAAGCTTGGTGTCCTAGACTGATTATAAGTTGGAACTTAGACATGTGTTCCTAGCCAATAGTTATCCAAAATTTATATTATGGGGTGTTAGACATGATGGCATACACCGATTGACAGAATAGGTTCTAGGAATGAATACCTACACTCAAAGAGATTTGGGGTGCAATGCATGATGACCTACACCCAATGAATGATGTTTCAACTGAGATTTGGGGTGATAGGAATTATGACCTACACCAAATGAATGATAATAATGTATGATGATTTAAATTGTAAACATAAATTTAATTGAACTAATGTGATGATTAATGATTAAATTACAATGTGATAACTACTTAAATTATTCATTCTATTTATTACTTCATAAATATGAATGCACTATCTTTTGACTAAACACATTTTATACATCGTTTGTGGTGGCCTACTATGTTTTACTCACACCATATTCATGCCTCTTGATCGGCACCAGGGCGGGCTTTGTTGTTGTAGGACAAGATAAGGGTAAGGCCCTATAATAGGTTGTAGTTTGTGATTGGATCATGGGAGAGGGAAATAGATGTAGTTAGTGACCCATTTTGGAGTATTTGTGTCTTTAATTTGAGATGAATTGTAGACACATGGAATTTTTATTTTTCATATAATGAATTACCTTATAGTTGAGTATTTTATTTTCTGGTTTGACTATCATATGTCACGTTTTGTTCCAGTTATTTATATGCATCTTTACTTAGTTATTTTCATTTTCTTCTACTGGTGTTTTATTCTGATAACATAGGGTATAGTATCCCAAATACTAACTAATGAGAACCTTGCTGCTAGTCGTAAACCTCTGGCATATGGGGAGGCAGGCTTGGGGTCATGTAGCTAACCGGCTCTGGGAGCTATTCAGAGGATCCTGGGTTAGGACATCACAAAGTGGTATCAGATGAGTTTTCTTTTTATTCTTCTTCTTTTGTCTTACTGTTTTGGGAGAGGTATGCATGATAATATGAAGACTTGAGGCTTGGTAATGAGATCATGTATGGGAGTTTCAAACCCATGTACAGAGGAAAATTTGGGTACTCAGGGTGGGATTTTTTTGATTGTGGTCTTTTGTTATAGTTGAATATTATTTCACCTTGGGCGATGTACTTGTGGTGTGATGTGATATTTTTTTTTAAATTTGTTGAATTTTGATTTGTGTCCTAAAGAGGCATAATAGTTCAGTCTACATGCATCATTCTAGGATCTCAGGGTTGTTATAACTTGCATCATTCTATGAACTCACAGGAAAACGGGTTATGGGTAATTTGTTGAACTTTAACTATTTTTTATTATGAGATTAGAATAATGATGTAAAATGAGAATAAATGGGTATCTAATGAGAACCTTGATTGATGAATTGAGTATGAAAAAATTAATTAATTTCTTAAATAATTAATTTGAGATAATGTGATTAATTAATAGAAGAATTAATTAATGAGAATGAATATTAGCTTATTAACCAAGACCTAGGAGTAGAATGGTTAAGGGTAGTGAAAAGATATTTATGATGACCATGTGGTGAGAAAAATGGGGAAATATACATGTTGAAACTTGTTGTGTTAATTTCTACTCTTATATATGTGTTATAAGGATGAGTTATGAGACTAGAGACATGTGTTTAACTTTTATGAGTATGCCTCCACGACGCTTGTTGAGGGAGAGACTGAAGGGTATAGATCATAATGAACTTCTAGATATGGTGCTTGAGGTACCACTAGTGCAAGCTAAGGAAAAGTGAAATATTTCTGAGAGAACTTTGCTCATTTCATGTAATTCATAGAGAGAGGCCTAGGGTGGGTTCAGAAAATCATGTATGAGTTGACATGGGAGTTTCAGTTGTAGCACCCTACTACATTTACTATGGGGTTTTGCGAAGCACTGGTGGGATATTTAGGTACGATCTAGATAGACTGATAAGATGTTTTGGGAGGACTTTTTGGATAAGTTCTTAGACCACCTCTATCTAGACACACTAAGGAAAGATAAGGCTTCAGATTTTATGAATCTGACACAAGGATTCATGTCCATAATGGAATACACTATACATTTCACAGATTTATAGTTTTTTTCTCCATCTTTGGAAGCAGATGAGGCTTCTTCGTCAAAAAATTATAGTATAGACTAAAGTGTGAAATTAATTCCTTAGTGAATATATTTAGTTTTAATACATTCCCAAAAGTGGTTAATCAAGCTCTCATTTTAGTGGGGAACCTGAAAGAGGCTTCTAATACTAAACATGTAGCTAGACGATTAGGGAGTGGGCCTTCCGAGAGTAGGAAGCAACGCTATGAGAATCTTAGTGAGGACAGTGGAAATTATGGTGGACAGTCGGGAGGGAAAATTACACAGGATCATCCTCATGTTCTTTTTCAGCAGTGTGGTAGGTAGGGACATTATTGTAAAAAAGTGTCCTAGACCACCAGTGGAGTGTCAGTTTTGTGACAAGGTGGGACATCTATAGAGGTTCTATAGAAAGCAGTGACAGGCTAGTGATGAGGGAGTATCTGCTCAGAATCCGAGTGTGGGAAGGGGGTATTCTACACCATATAAGTATGTAAACTAGAGTTTTAATGGCATAGGAAGTAGAGGCAGTGAACGTGGTGCTTCAGGGAAAGAGAACTCATATCAGTAGAGTGGTTCTACTCAAGGGAGTCAGATGACACCACATGGAAGATGGGTAGGATCGTTACATGTAGTTTATCCCAAACTTGTGGAGAGATATCATGGTTCATCAGTAGTGAGAGGTACTATTCTAATTCCTTTTACTTTAGGTACTTCCATATTTGATATTGGTGCCTCTCACTCTATTATATCTATAAATATTTTTAATTTCTTCAACCTGGAAGTGGAGTCTGTAAGCGGGGTGATGAATATCGATACATCATTGGGAACATGGACTAGGGATATCTATTTATTAAAGGTAAGTTCACTAGAGATCGGAGAGTATTGTTTCCTTTGGGATATCTATGACGTTGATATAATGGTTTCGGCCTGATTATGGGTAAGGATTGGCTAGTCACATACCAATCCCACATAGATTACTATCGCAAGAGAGTGACCTTTGATTCTCATGAGGGTGATCAATATGTTTTTCATGTATAATGGGATATCCATATAGGTAGATCTGGGCCAATTAATCAGCAACTAGGAGAGCTCACAACCCATGTTTCTAGTATTCTTTTTGGACGATGGGGGTGGTAGGAAAGATTTCCTTCCACTAGTAATAAAACTATTTCAGTATGTCTTTCTGGGAGAATTTTCAAGATTCCACCAAAGATATATGTGGAATTAACTATTGAGATCATGTTGAGAGCTAAGCCAGTATGTATTCCACCATACAGATTTCACTTACTAAGTTCCAAAAACTAAAAACGCAGTTTGAGGAATTTTAGGATAAAGGGTTTATTCGGCCATGTATATCACCTTGGTGATCACCTGTTTTGTTTGCAAGGAAGGTAAATGGGTATTTACGCTTGTTTTTCGATTACCAAAATTTGTACAAAATGATAGTCAAGAGATGGTATCCTCTTCCATGTATCGATGATTTGTTTGACTAACTAAATGGGATAGTGTGTTCTTAAGGATCAATATGATATCAGGGTATCATCAGGTGAGAGTTTGGACCTTTGATATACCAATAACTACTTTCAAGAGTAGGTATAGCCTAGATGAGTTTTTCTTAATGTCATTTGGGTTGACTAATTCTCCAGTAGTTTTTATGGCCTTGATTAATAGGATCTTTTATCCTTACTTAGATAATTTTGTGGTGGTTTTTTTGGATGATATATTACTGTACTCTAAGACTCATGATGATCCTTCTCAACATCTTGACATCATCTTGGGTACAGTGAGAGAGAATCGGCCATACGCCAACCAATCTAAATGTTAGTTTTAGACTGACATGTTACAATTTTTGGGGAATGTCATCTTGGAAGAAGGTGTGGCAGTGGACCTAAAAAAATTGCAGTTAGTGATATCTTGGGATCACCCCAAGAATATTTTTGATAATCTAAGATTTTTGGGATTAACTAGTTTTTACAGGAGGTTTATCCAAGAATTTTAACGAATGATAGCACCACTTACTAGTATTACAAAGAAAGGAATAATGTTTTTTTGGACATAAAAATGCGATAATTATTTCTAGGAGTTGAAGAAGTGATTGAATTCGGCAACAATTTTGGTTTTACCTGAGTCGGGTGAGGAGTACATGGTGTATTGTGACTCTTCTAGGATCAGACTCAAAGCTATGTTGATGCAAGGGTATAGAGTCATTCTTTATGGGTCTCAATAGTTGAGGTCGCATGAATGGAATTACCCTATGCATGAACTTGAGTTGGAAATAGTGTTTTATGCTCTTAATTATTGGAGACACTATCTTTTGTGTGAAAATTTTATAGTTTTAATGGATCACAAAATCTTGAAGTACATCTTTTCACAGCGCGACATGAATATTTGGTAGCAAAGATGGGTAGAGTATATTCATTCCTTTGATTTTGAATTGTAATATACACTTGAGAAGGGTAATAGTGTGGCTGATGACTTGAGTATAAAAACTCCAACTCAGTTGGTACATGAGTCGAGTAGAGAGTGGAAGATGATTTCTATGATTACAAAAATGCATTTGGTAGTTCATGAGAGTTAGGAGAGGGTGACTCTAGTTTCTGTTGTAGTGAATTCTACACTCTTGAGATAGATCAAGGATGGTCAGTATGGGGATCCAGAGTGTGTATCCTTAAGGATAACCTTAAATGTGGGGAGACACCTTCAGTCTATGAAATAGATGAAGATGAGATCATCTAGGTGAAAAATTTGGTTGTTGTCCCTATGAGTATGTGATAGGACCTCATGCAATAATTTCATGATTCAAGGTGTGTGGTACAAACTGGGGTGACAAAAATGTATCATGACCTTTGGTGAAAATTTTGGTGGCCATGCATGAAAAAGGTAATAGTAGGGTTCGTAATGAGATGTTTCACCTATCAGCAGGTGAAGTCAAAGTATCAAAGACCTGGAGGCATATTGCAGCCGCTACCTATTATAAAATGGAAGTGGGATGACGTGTCTATGGATTTTGTGGTAGGACCTCCAAAGACTCTTGGGAAGAATGATGCTATCTGGGTAGTTGTGGATAAACTAAGGAAGGTAGCACCCTTCTTTCCTATCAAGGAAACCATTACATTAGATTAGTTGGGATAACTATACATGACACATATAGTTCGTCTGCATGGGGTGGCATGTACTATAGTTTTAGATCACGATTTACGCTTTACTTCACGCTTCTGGTAGGGTTTACAAAAGGTTTCTGGTACATAGGTTCTTTTATGTATGGACTTCTACCCATAGACAGATGGTCCGTCAAAGCATACCATACTGGTGTTAGAGGATATGCAACGAGCATGTGTTCTTGAATTTAGTGGTTCTTGGGAGAAGAACTTGGTATTATTATAGTTCGCCTATAAAAATAGTTATCATGAAACTATACAGATGACACCATATAATGCACTTTATGGTAGAAATTTTATATCACTTCTATGTTCATTAGAGGCTGGTGAGTCATAGTTGTTCGGACGGAGTCATGTTCAGGAGACATCGAAGTAGGTGTAGTTGATTTGAAAGAATATGGCTAGGGCCAAAAGTAGGAAAAATTCGTATGTTGATAGACAGAGATAAACCCTATTCTTTATAGAGGGTGATAGTTTATTCCTTAGTTTTTCACCTAGACCGGGTCACTACAGAATATAGAGGTGGGGAAAGTTAGCGCCCATGTTTGTGGGATTGTTCGAGGTGCTGGAGAGAATTGGGTCGGTGACGTACCGATTAGCACTTCCACAGAAATGAAGAGATATGCATGATGTTTTACATGTGTCACAATAATAGAGGTATCATTCGTTTCCTTATCTTGTGATTTATTTTAATGAATTTGACCTCGACATAGATGTGTCCTTTGAAGAGCATCTGTTAAGTGTGTTGGGTCACGGTGAGAATGTGTTATGGGGAAAGATTGTGTCATTAGTTCATGTGTTATGGAATCATGGAAATGTTCAAGAGGAAACTTAGGAATGGGAAGTAGACGTGATGGATTAATGGACCAATACTTTTTGCTCAGAATCTTAGATAATTATGAGAGTGTAGCTCGGGGACAATTAGTTATAAGGTGGGGAGATTTTAAAATCCCGGCCTTTTCTGGAGTCATCTCGGGAGAGTTTTCTGGTAATTTTTGAAGTTTTTTAGTACCTTTAACAAAGAGTAGTGTCCTGGGTGAGTTTGGGTGAAAATTTAATAAAAAATAAAGGATAATTGGTTGTGCAAGGTTTGCGCATGGTGTGTCAAACCGTGCGACCAAACTGTGCCAAGTGTGTGAAACTGGACAGAGAGGTCCGCATGGTTTTTGTATGGTTTGAAAAATAGTGTGACCAAACTGTGTCAAATATGAATAACTAGACAGGTGTGTCCTCATGGTTGGTGCATGATTTTCCAAACCGTGTTCCTCTACCTAAGAAACCATGATCGTGGGATTTTAATTCCAAAAATACATATTAAAACCACATGAACCACCAAGACTTACATATTTTCATCCTTGGCTCAATCTTTAATAATTATAGGTGTTTCCAAAGCCTTATGAAGAGATTACAAGGTGATATTAACACCATTATTCGAGATTGAAATCCCATATTAAAGATCCTACCTCCCCCCAAAAAGTGAATTTCATCCTGATCCTTGTTCCTTTCTTTCTCTTATATTTTTATAGAACTTTTCATTTAAGATCTCCACCATTTTTTTGGATATAAACCATTGAGTTAAGATCTAGATCTACGATTGTATATCTAGATCTAGATTTTCAAGATCTTAATTCCTTTGATCTTAATTTTGGTTTTAGGTATTTATATCTAGAGCTTGATCAACAATGTTGTGCCTCTCATATTTTGGGGATTTCCATTGGGCTAACATCCATCAATAAACCGAGGTATGTGGAATATATCAAACTCACATAGTCCTAATTTATGATATGTTTATGAGTTTATAAATTTTCAAGATTACCATGATAATTTAATGCCTAAATTAGAGTAATTATGAATATGGAATTAACTTGTCATTTTCCTTGGTGGTTAATTGATAATTGATAACAAAACAAATGAAGGGGGTTTCCCATGTTGATATTTGTTTTGTAGATTGATTTTGGGTTGAGATATTTTCATGAGATATTTAATTGTTGTAATAATATAATTAATTAAGGAGATTTATTTATAGAATTATGTTTGTCTATGAAATATAATTAATTGGGACAATTAATTATGTTCCATAATGTGATCAAATATTGTAACATCCCTATTCTGGAAGCCACCTAGAGGTGCCCCGTACCTAGTTTTTCACAAGGACTCAAGCGCATTTCCCCAAATTCCAGAGGCTACAAAATAGTAGTGAGGGCCTTAGGTGTGATAGTGGGGAAACTATTCTCTCATTGGAAGAATAATGCAACAGAAATAAACATATAACAATAGCTGAAGCACTAAAACATGTCATAAATAAATAGCAGAAGTAATAAACAAATAGAGCACAATTATATAAATGATTCATGATACATATTCCTAGGAAATAATCCAAACAAGTCATTATGTTGGAATACAGTACTATACCAAATTACAAAAGAAAAGAAAGTAAACAGAACCACAACATCGCAAGCCTTATCTTGGTCCCATGCTCCCCATATCCATAACAATCAAGTACCTGAAGTATAAGGGGGATTTCCCTTTTCTAGACCTGCAACCATATAATCTATTTGGGACAAAAACCATGACCCAAAAAGGGTGTGAGATGAATCCCAGTAGGAAAACACCCAATGATCTGTTCCTAATAGTCAGTGAATATATATATATGGTAAGAAATAATCAAAATAATATAGTAAACATGGAAGTACATGTTGTAACAATCCAAAAAATTTAATTTCATTCATTTTCATATAAAAATTAATCACCTAATCAAAAGAAGGTTACCCTCTAGTAAGTAATCACAACTTAACCCCTCTGGTTCAACCAAACAAACAAAAGAAACCCTCTTGGTAGTACTCACAGTCTAACCCCTCTGGTTCATCTTTTGCAAAGACTCTCTGAGGAAGCACTCACCGTAAATTCCCCATGTGGTCTCATATTGTTAACTATAAGGCTCTTTGAGGAAGAACTCAATATCCAATTCCCCCTGTGGCCCATATCAAGGAAAAAATAGACACTATGAGGGAGAACAATGTTTATCCCCCCTATGTTCTCACAACTTAAATGTAAACAGACACTCTAGAGAATCCCTCAATTTCAATTCTCCCTATGGTCTACTACCCCAATTTATCATGACCCTTTGTATGTCAGTCATGAAGTAACTATATTTCGCATCCAAATTAAAAGTCAGTAACTACTACGTTATAAATTCTACAGCATCTCAAAGCATGTCAGATAAAATCTCTCCATCCTAACAATACTAGGCATTGAAAACAAAGCAGCTGTCTAACATGTAAATCTAGACCATACGGTAAAAAGAAGAAAACATAGAGAAAAAATCTATATCATGGAAAAGTTAACCCTATTCATAAAAAATTAACTACAATCCAAAAAAACAAGTCATAGTGGTCAAAAACAAGGCTAAAACCCATAAACACGAAATTCCCCAAACAAGGTATTTGGAACTTTTTCACATATAACTCAAAGAATAACAGTGGAAAGGCACAAACCACCTACCTCGAACCATTATATAGATATATGTGATCCTCGGGCCTTGAATCTCTATAGAACTTCGTTGTTCTACAAAAATTTTAAAAACGTTCCACCAAGGATAACTCTTGACAGAGAAGAAATAAGGAAACGATGCTCTAGAAGATGAAGGATCTTACTGTGGTGATCCCAATAAAATCAACTGTGGTAAATTTGGAGAACGGGTGGTGATTCAAGGTCTTGGAGAAGATTTGCGTCTTACGAATGCTCCTAGTTGAAACAAATGAAGAAGAAGAGGGTTCTGTTGATTAGAAGCAACCCCAGTCCATCTAATAAAAAAGGATGTACACATGGAACGGCGTGTATTTTCCCTATCTGGCCTCTACTTTAGCGGTCTCTAGGACACCACACATGGATATGTGCTCTTCCATTACACAGCCAACACGTGGTCACTAGCGGCAACCAGGTACACGGCGTGTACTTAAAGTACACGGTGTGTACTCCTAAAATTTCCAAAAACTCGTCTTTTTCTCAAAAATAAACAAAAAAGAAAAATGTACCTGAAAAGAAAACTAGAGTTCTTACAAGATTCCCCAATTAAATAAATTCAACCCTGAATTTTCCTAGCAAGGCAGCGTAGAAGGAAAATCCTTGAACAACTCTGGCCACTACAATTGTACATTGGTCTCCCTTTCCCAAGTCTCATTCTGTACTCACCCATGCTTCCATAGAAATCATACCAAAGGATTAGATCAGCCACGGAGAACCTTCACACTTTGATCAAAAATATAGATAAGATTCTCCTTGAAAGATCCGTCCACCTCTAACTCATCCTCCTCGGGTTGGAAAACATGAGATGTGACTGATAAGTAATTTCAGAGCTGAGAAACGTGGAAGACATCATGCATAGCCTGATACCTATCTAGTAACTAAAACCTATAGGCAAACGACCTGACTCTCTCCAAAACCTCAAATGGGTTAACATACCTCAGTGAAAGCTTACCCTATCTCACAATCCTCCTATGTACCAACCTTGGTGTGACACGCAGGAAAACCTGATCTCCGACCTCGAACTCCAGTGGTGGTCTCCTTCGATCAGCATAAGACTTTTGTCTTGATTGTGCAGTATCCAACCTCTTCAAATTCAACTCTATCTGCTATGTGGTCTCCTGGACAAGATAAGTCCCCAGTATAGATTCCTCTCCTGCCTCCAGCTAGCATAAGTTTGATCGGCATGGCCTACCATACAAGGCCTCGTAAGGTGCCATATGAATAGTTTCATGAAAACTATTATTGTAGTAAAACTCCGCAAGAGGTATTTGCTTCTCCCAAGAACCTCCAAGATCTAGGATGCATGCTCGAAGAGTTTCCTCAAGAACCTGAATCATTCACTCGGACTGGCCATCTGTCTGAGGATGGTATATTATACTCAGAATTACCTATCTACCCAAATCCTTCTGTAATCCCTGCCAGACCCAAGAAGTAAAACATGTGTCCCTTTATGAAATAATGGACTATAGAACCCCATGTAGATGTACAATCTCTCGGATGTAGAACCTCCCAATCTCATCAACACTGAAGGTCTCCTTGATCGAAAAAAGGGGGAAACCTTCATGAGTATGTCAATGACAACACAAACTGCATCCTTACCATAACGAAACCTCGAAAAACCTGTCAATAAATCCATTGTGACATCATCCCATTTCTACTGGATAATGGGTAAATGTTGTAATAGAAATGATGGTCATTGATGTTTCGCCTTCACTTGCTGATAGGTGGAACACCTCATGAAAAAACTAGAAACATCTCTCTTCATATCAGTCCACCAATAATAATGGTGCAGATATCAATACATCTTCGTCACACTGGGATGAACTTCCCAAACTGATGAATGAAATTCCCGCATCAGCTCCTCTTGTGTGTCTGCTGGTACCCACACGCGTTGACGAAAACCCAATATCTCATCCTCGCCTATTATCCATCCAAGAATGGGGTCCTCTTCTAACACACCCTCTCGTAGGACTAGGCCTTCATAATCTAATATCTACCTCATTTTCACTTGGTCATGTATATTATAGGTAATAGTTACATATGAAAGAAAATCCTACCCATGTATGTCATGCACCTCCAAATGAATCTCAGAGAACAGAGCCATAAGCTGCCACTCACTGATGGCCTCCTAAACTTCCTATATCTGAGTCCTCTTGCTCAATGCATCAGCTATTGTGTTTCCTTTCACTAGCATGTAGGCAAGTTCAAAGTCAAAGGACTAAAGGTACTCAACCCACCTTCACTTTCTCAAATTCAGGACACACTGATTGAAGATATAATTGAGACTTTTGTGGATGGTGAAAACCATAAAATGATCTCTCATCAGATAATGTCTCCAACAGCATAAATCATGAACAATTGTAGCCAACTAGAGATCATGTGTTAGGCAGTTCCTCTCATGTAGCCTCAACTAATGAGAATTGTATGCAACAACCCCTTCTCCCTACATAAGCACTACTCCCAGTATGATACCTGATGTATCATAGTACACAATATAGCTCTTTACTGGCTCTAGAAATACCTGTATCGGTTCTGAACTCAACCTCCCTTTCAACTTATAAAATGATAACTCACAAGAATCTAACCACAAGTACTTCGCATCCATCTTAGTCATACCCCTCAATGGTGCTGTTAAGCATGAAAATTATTATATGAAACGTCTGTAGTAATGATCCAGCCCTAGAAAACTCTGTAACTCAAAGATTTTTTTCGACTGCTCCCAGGAAACTATTGCACTCACTTTTTCTGGGTCTATTAATACTCTTATCTCTGATATAACATGACCCAAGAAGTGAATTTGGTCCATTAAAAAGTGGAATTTAGAGATCTTACCACATAACTGATGATCTCTCAGTGTACTCAAGATGATCTCAAGATGTGTGGAATGGTCGTGTCAAGTGTGAGATTATGCCAAGATATCGTCCACAAAGACTACCATAAAAGAATCCAAGTATTGATAGAACACTCAGTTCATCAGTGCTATCAAAACTGCAGGCATGTTCTTAAGACCGAATGGCATAACCACATACTCGTATAGACCATACCTTCTATGAAAAGATGTAAGAGGTATATCTGATGGTCTAACGCACAACTGATATAAACAAGATCTCAAGTCAATATTCAAGAACACCTGGGCTCCTCGAAGCTGATCAATGAGATTATCAATCCACAGTAAAGGATATCAGTTCTTTACCATCAACTAGTTCAGCTTTTGATAATCCACACAGAGTCTGAGGTTACTGTAAGCCATATTCGCAAATATGAAAGGAGAACCCCAAGGAGAGGTACTAGGTAAGATAAAACCCTTCCCATAGAACTCATATAACTACTTTTTGATCTCCTGTAACTCTTGTGTATCCATCCTATAAGGCGGAAGAGACACTGGTGTTGCTCCTGGATTAAGCTCAATAGAAAAGTAAACCTCTCGCTCTGGAGTCAAATGTGAAAAGTCCTCTGGAAAGGCGTCCCTGAAATGATCCACCACTGGAGTAAATTTCATATGGGACGTCCCTTGGTCATCCAAATATAGAGTAGATATTTGGGCTATTACTCCTCCCAACCCATGATGCCCAGTTCCCACTGTGCTCGTTTGGACATCCCATTCTTCCTTGTGATGAAATGATCCACCTTTTGGTGATGTGAAACTCAACCTACAGTGATAGAAGTCGACAACGGCCTAGAAGGGAACTAACCATTCCATTCCGAGAATGACATCATAACATGTCATCTCTAATACATAGATCTACCATAAGAAGTGACACCCACCAACCTCAAGAGGGCACTCCTTGCACTGATGTAAACTAGATGTTCTAGTCCCCAACAGAATTTATAGTGTTAAGATATCAACAGAAGAAAAGATACAGATCCCAAGGATCTCCACAATAGAAAAATATATATAGCTATGGGACGCCCCCATATCTAAAAGCACAGAAGATAAAACTGAGGCAACTAGTATCGTACCTCGAACTGTAGAGGGTCTGGGATCCTACTCTTTTGGGGTCTTCTCTACCGCAATTTCTGACCTGCATTGCGGCCCTATGATACTGCCTGACCACCCTGAGATGATCCACCCTATTGTTGCTAAAATCCAGGTGACTGGATACCAAGGCTTCGACCTCTACCTAGGCCTGAACTTTAAGAAGAACTCCAGTTTTCTGACTGATGAGAAACTGGTGCTGCTGCTTCTGAACGAGGAGTCACAAAAGAACCCTTGTCACTAGCTGCTGGTGAAAAAAACTAATGGAAATGCTAAAGGTGACCCATCTTGCGGCATCATCGGCACTTCACTAAGTCTCTAGAGCAATGTGGCCTCGTATGCCCGCTCTTCCCGCACTGGTAGCACATGACCTAGCTACTAGAATATGTCTCTTGTCTCCTCAGATCTCCGAACATAGACTCCCTACAGTGATTCTTGCTGTTAGTAGGAGGGATACCAACTCCAGATGTCGAACCTCCCTAGATCACCACTCCATAATCCCCTAGATTGCGCTCTGTGATCAGTTCCTTTTTGACCATATAAGTGATGGAATTCAACCCGAAGATGTTCACCTAAGATCGGATGTCGTGCTTGAGACCATCATCAAACTTCCTTGCTAAGAACTTCTCATCACCTCCTGGGATAGGTGTGAAGCACTGAAACTCTATGAAGTGAGAAGAGTACTTCATAACTGAAATAGTACCCTGCTCTAGACTCAAGAACTCTCAAGCTTGATCAGCCCTCAATGTCTCTGGATAGAAGTAATCATAGAAGGCACACTAGAACTCAACCCAAGTCATAACCTGTTGGTGTCCCGCCTATGAAATAATATCCCACCATCTCTTGGATGAGTCATGTATCATGTATGTAGTGAGATTAACTCTTATCTTTGGAGGTGTCTCCATATGCTCGAATATATATAGCATGGGTTCTATCCATAATTCTATAGCCTGAGGTCCTCTGTCCCCTGTGAAGGTGGGAGGATGCTGCTACTAGAAAACCTGCATCAACTCTGTCAGAGAAGGGGAAGGATGTGGTACTCATCGGACGTTCTTCATGAACCACATGATTCCCTCTTGAAACTGTGCATCGACACCTGTATCTAGGATAATGGTTGGTTCCAATATGGGCATGATTGAAGGATCTTCTGACAGTTCCTAATCTTCCATGTCTAGGGTCTGATCACCACCCTGAATCTGGTATAAAACCAGAGGACATCTCGGTGGCATGACTCTACAAGTTCACGTGCACACCATAGACAATAAAAACGAATGAAACATAGCAGTTCAGAAAGGGAAAAGAAGAAACAAAAAATTCATTTTTTTCTAAACATGAATACACAGTGTGTATAATGCCTAAATAGTGTGTCCCCTTAAGACTTCACATGGACATATACTTCTTCCAAAAGGGTTTTTGTAACACCCCATACACATAGCATTTTCTTCTATGACACGGCATGTACTTGAATTCTCTTCCCTTTCCCAAGTTCTTCTACATGACTTACCCACACGGTTCTCCTAAAACAATACTACATGGCATGTACAACATCATTTCAACTACCCATGTCATTATACACACGATTGGAGACATGGTTAACTCTACACGGCATGCTTGTGCCAGACATGGTGTGTACTATAAAGGACTTCACCAACCCGTGATGTGAGTTACACATCCAGTTACATGAATCACTATACACGATGTCTTCTAGAAGGACAAAACTTTTTCTAGAAGCATTTCACTGCCCTGTTTTGTTCGTTACACAGTCGGATACAAGGGTTATACTACATGGCGTGTTCAATCTTGACACGGTGTGTATAACCAAAGTTTTATCCTTCTGTGTCATTATTCACATGGGTTAACACATGGTCTACACAACACGACATGTACATCCCGTACATGATGTGTCCCTCCAATGATTTCCCAACCTCGTGTCTCTTCCCACAAAGCCAGTGACATAGTTAGAGACTACACGGTGTGTACATATAGTACACGGTGTGTACTTAAGAAAACAGTTCCTTCCTGAACATAAGGATAGATGGCATGTATTTATAATTACGCATCTTGTATTCTGGGGTATTCTGGATAGTAAGCCTCAGAAATGACTCCAGATCCCAGAAAACTCTAGAAATTAACATTAATGTTCCAAATTACAATCCATGAGGGCCTATACTCCCTGCAAATCCAATCATGGCATATTATATATATCATATACAAGAATAAAAAAGCAATGAACCACAAAATTCTTGTCCATGAGGGCCCATAACACCTCAAGAACCAAATTTTTGCGTTCATTCAAATGAAACATTACACAATTTAATACCCTATAAAAAGTAAGTATTCACTCAAGGCATCTATAAAAACTACATGCATATCTAGCACAATATCTATCATAATAATTACCAAGGTAAATTTTCTTTTCCCTGTACACAGGTTAGCTACTCCCAGGAACATCTTATTACCAACTACCTATTCCTTCCTACAACTAGATATAGGCTCCAAATAGTAATTAATGAATAAAAGAATCACTATGATTCAACTTCATAATGTCCTCATTCGGGAAGCCGCCCATAGGTGACTAGTACCCATTTGGTCACATGGCTTTAAGTGCATTTCCCAAAATTCCATAGGCTGCCCACTAGAAGTGAGGGACTTGGGTGTGATATTGGGGAAACAATGCCTTAATTGGAAGAGTAATGAAGTGGAAATAAATAGATAACAATAGAGAAAGCAGTAAAACATTCCATAAATAAACATTGGAAGTAATAAACAAATGGATTACATTTATATAAATGGTCCAAGATACATATGTCTAAAAAATCATCCAAGCAAGTCACAGTGCTAGAATAAGTACTAAACAAAAGTATAAAATAAAATCAAGTAAACAAATCCACAACATCGCAAGCCTCAGATTGGTCTCGTGCACCCCATCTCCACAGCAATCATGTACCTGAAGTATAAGGATGCTTTCCCTTATCTATACCTGTAACCATATAATCTGTTTGGGCCCAAAAAAATTACCCAAACAGGGTGTGATACAAATCCCAGTATATAAACACCCAAAGATCTATGCCTAACAGTCGGTGAATATATATAGCAGGCAATAATCGAAATGAAGTAGTAAATAAGGAAGTAAACATAGTAACAATTCTACAATTTTAATTAAATTCATTTCCATATAAAAAGTAATAATATAATCAAAAATATGTAACCCTCAAATAAGTACTCATAGCCTAACCCCTATGGTTCAACCAATCAATCAAAAGCATCCCTTTGGGTGTTACTCATAGTCTAACCCCTCTGGTATAGCTTTAGCAAAGACTCTCTGAGGAATCACTCACCATCAATTCCCCTTATTTTCCCATATCGGTAACTAATAGGCACTCTAATGAAGAACTCAATGTCCAATTCCCCCTATAGACCATATCAAGGAAACTATAGACACTTTGAGGCAGCAAAAATTCCATCCCCCCTATGGTCTCACAACATAACGGTAAGCAGACACTCTAGAGATGCCCTCAACATCCATTCTCCCTATGGTCTACTACACCCGGTTCTCACAGCCCAGTGTAAGTTATTCATGCACAAACCATATGTGGCATCCAAAGTAAACCTCAAGAAATACTTGGTTAAATAGTCTACAACATCTCATAGCATGTCAGATAAAATCACTACATCCTAACAATACTAGGCATAGAAAACATAGCATTGACCTAACAGGCAGAGCTATACCATACGGTCAAAATAAAAAAACATGGGGAAAACATCCATATCATGGAAAATTTAACCCTATTCACAAAAAATTAACCTGTATCCAATGAAAAAAGTCCTATCAAGAAAAAACGGGGCTAAACCCCATAAACAAGCAATACCCAAACAAGTTATTGGTATCTTTTGAACATAAAACTCAAAGACTAGCTACGGAAAGGCACAAAAAACCTTCCATGGAATCATGATATTGATATATGTGAACCTAAGGCCTTGAATCGCCCTATAACGTGGTAGATCTACAAAAACATTAAAAAATTTCAACCAAGGATAACTCGTGAAAGAGGAGAAATCAAGAAATGAGGATACAGAAGATGGAGGAGCTTACTATTGCAATCCCAACGCAATATAAGATTGTAAATTCGGAGAACAGGCAGTGAGTTGGGGGCTCAGAGAATATTTTCTTTGTACAGAAACTCCTGGATGAGACTGACGATGAATAATAGGGTCTTGTCAATTAGATGTGACCCTAGACCATTTAATATATAAATGAAATCACATGTCATGTTATTTAAAAGTACACGGCATGTACATTGATTATCCATCCTCCGCTTTAGGTAGTCTCCAGGTCACCACACATGACCATGTGCTCGATAGTTACACAGCTACACACGGTCACCAGCGGAAACTGGGTACATGGTGTGTACTTATAAAGTACAGGACATGTACTCATGAAATTTCCAAGAACTCCTCTTTTTTCTCAAAAACAAACAGAAAAGAAAAATGTACGTGAAAATAAGATTCAGGTTCTTACAAAGATAATTATTTGTGATAATTAATTATGACTTTTTGGGTTTTGATATTAATAATTAATCGTGAAGAATTAATTATGGAAAGAGAATTGTGTTTTTGGATTAATTAATTGAAAAATTAATCAATGGTTTTATGCTTATATAATTGTTAAATTAACTATTGGAATTTGAAATGTCTAACTAATCATTGGATTAGTAAATGAAAAATGTGGAAAATTCTTATGACAAAAATAATGATTAAAAGAATGAGATTTTTTGGTGCTAGGCATGGCGTCCTAGACCGATTAGAAGTTGGGACTTGGATATGGAGTTCCCCCCAATAGTTATTCAAGAAAAATATTATGAGGTACTAGACAGGATGACCTACACAGATTCAGAAAAGAAGCACTAGACATGAGGACCTACATTCAACGAGACTGGGGGTGTTATGCATGATGACCTATACCCAATGAATGATAACAATGAATGATTTTTTAGCTGTGATTTGGGGTGTTAGGCATGAGGACCTAAACCAAATGAATGATTATAATGAATGATGATTCAAATGGGAAGAATAAATTGAATTGACCTAATATGATGATTAATGATTAAATGACAGTGTGATAAATATTTAAATTATGCATTGTATTTATTGCTTCCAAAATCTGCATGCACTGTCTTTTGATTGGACTCATTTTAGACATTGTTGGTGGTGGCCTACTGTGTTGTACTCACACCCTATCCATGCTGCCTGATCGGAACCGAATCAGACTTTTTTATTCAGGACAGAATAAGGGTAAGGCCATTTAATAGGTTGCAGTTTTGGATTAGATCATTGGAGAGGGAACCAGACATAGTTCAAGACCCATTTTGGAGTTCTCGTGTCTTTAATTTGTGTTGTATTGTAGACACTTGGAAAATTAATTTTTATAGTAAGATTTACCTTTTAGTTGAGTATTGTATTTTCTAGTTTGACTATCTTATGTCATGGTATTGTTCTGGTTATTTATATGCTTCTGTACTTAGTTATTCTTAGTTTCTTTCACTGGTTTTTTATTCTGATAATAGAAGGTATAGTCTCCCAAAGAATAAATTTCTAGACCCTCACTTCTTGTCCACACCCTCTGACATATGGGGTGGCGTGCTTAAGGGCATGTGTACAATAGGAAATGGGCATCGTTCAGTGGCTCCCGGACCGGTATGTCACACATGATGACCCTAATAAAACACTTAGAAAATCCTCAAGATAAATGAATCATTAATAACCATTGGATTGATATAAATACAGGAAGAATGCTACCATGAATAAGATAAGATTTAAATAAAAAGATATATAGTGGATGACATGTGGATTTTTTTCAGAAAAAATTTCCTATGGATTGTTTCAGATCTCATCAGAATGTTTCTAGATTAAAGAAGGATTTATTCTGGGAGTATCATCCTTACTAAAAATCTATATTTTTATGATAAATAGAAATAATAATTCATGTGTATGTCCAAATAATCATTATATAAAGAATTTTGGTTAAAAAACATTGTAGTGAGTTCTGTGTTGTGGGAGAGAAGTATGTTCTCCTATTTTTCATTGAAGTGAACCTGAAGTGTCAATGAGGAAGCTCTGATTATTAATTTAAATAGTTAAATTTTAGTGAACTTGGTGCATCTAATAATTTATATGCATTCTTCAATTACATAGCTTGGTGTGGAGTAACCAAGAAATTTCTCTTCTATTGTTTACTAGTTTCATCACTCATTTGGGGAAAAGGTATAGAAAAATAAGTGTTCCCCAAGATGAGAGAATAATATCATCATCCAAGAAAGAACTATTTTTCTCATAAATACACTAATTTTCACCTACATCTCAGGGTGTTATCATATATTAGATTACAACATTAAGTTAAAGGGTATGAGAACACATTTAATTTCAAAAAATTCATGAATTCGAAGGTTATGTAAGTTAATTAGGATATATGGTTATTTTATTTGTAATAATAAAATTTAGTCCTTTGGTTTTATTGTGGAAATTTTAAATTAAAATGTTTTATTTATTAATATGAAGGTATATATATTTTGGATATTATCTTAACTTTTTGTAACTATTTCATTTTTGGATAAACTTTAACTAAAGGAGGAATAAATTAATATTCTTTTATTGATTATGTAATCAACTAGAAGTTAATTTTAGTGCTTTAGACATGAAAATATCATCATTAATACTCATAATTTATAGTAAAAAATAATATTGTAGTGAAAATCGATTAAAGAATGAAATTTTACTTGTTATGTAAGTATATTTCCTTATTCTTATAGTGTTTATGATAAATGAATTCTAAAAATCTAGGAACATTATTTTGAAATAACAATTTTATCATTTTTCATTAAATTATAATGAATCAATTCCATTTTCAAACCTTATTGATTCATAGATACTGGTCATTAATATTATCATTAAAATTTTATATATCACCCTATTTTAGTCTTTGTATGTTATAATTCTCCTCTATGTCTATATTTTAACTTCCAAACAATTTTTTCCATATCTAGGAACCCAAATATTTTATATTTCAGGTAATCTTTATGTATCCGACTTTTCCTTTTCCAAAAATGTTTTATTATTCCTAAGTAAGTTGTGGGTATTTATTAAAGGTTAAAAATTTGTTGATAAAGATAAAATTTGGAATGTTAAACTTATTTAAGGGGGTATAATGTAACTCAAAGATATTTTATGTTAAATTAATCTATAAATAAATTTAACTAATTCAATAGTTAGCAATGCATGCAACCCTAATCCTAAACAAATAATAAAATAGTAGCATAGTTATAACATAGACATTAAATTAGAATAGTGAATAGTAATTATAAATTTTTTAAAAAATATATAATGTTTTTATATGAAGAAATTACACTCTTAACAATGTCATTATATGCTTCAAAAATACATTTTCCTCAAAAAATGTTTTTATTAATTTGTGAATAAATAATATAATTAATTTCTACCAGTCAAAAAAATATTATTTAAATGAAATTATTTTTTTATGTAATCATTTCATAATTATATTTGAGTGAATGTTTTATAATATTTTAAATTTTTTTCTTTTTTTATGAATATTGAAAATTAATTTTTTATTGAAAAGTACCATTTCAATTAAATAATTTAGAAAGTTAAATTTTTATAAATGGTTTCAATGTAAAATTATTTCTTTTATATTTAATAATCCTAATAAGATAATTAGAAAACATTTTATTTCTTATTTTGGTATATGAACATTTTTGAGTTAAGAATACATTTTTTAGGAAAACCACTTTTTGACGTGTTTTGTTGGTTTATTTTAAACTAAATTCTTCCACTTCTATGAATTGAATTTGATAAAAGAGATTCCATTTTTTCAATTATAATATTTAATATTAGGATAAATTTTTAACATAATGTTTGGTCATTGTGAATAAGAACTGTGGTAAATATTTTAAACCTCGGTTAGCGTTAATCTGGTAAAATTGGATTAAAACTATGTGATAATGATTTAAAATATATTTAACACATTATTTAATCCTATTGTATCAGTAGTTTTATACCAAATTTTTTATTATGGAGTTATTTAATTTATTTTAATTCATTATATTGAATTTGGGATCCCTAGATTTAGTTTTATGAAAGATACGTTATTTTTTTAATTAAAAACTATTTTTGAGTCTTTTAATTTAATGGAATGGACAGAATATTAAATTTGGTTTTGGATTGATCAAAAATTATACATACCTTATTATTATATTATTTATCTAAAAAAAATTCTTGGAACCCAATTTATTACTTTATTTTAAGGTAAAATTATTTTTACTCTTAAATTAAGTGTTTTCTTAAAAATAAAATTCATGCATTTTATAGTCTTATATTATAAGTAACAACTTATTACTATTGAAATTAAACATAATAAAATTTTATTAACTTTTTTAATTATCTTTTAAAAAAATTAGAAATCCCCTTTTATTTTTTTGTCATATAATATACTTATGCTAGTAAAAAGTTGAATTATCATGATTAATGTTAAAATGTTCTTAAGGTGGTTTAACTATAAGATAAGGCTTAAAACATATTAAAAAATTTACTAAATATGATTTTATGAGTATATATATACCATATAACATTTTATATTTTAATGTTTTGGGTTTTCTACGATTTTTCATCAATTCTTACATTTATAATATTTATTGAAAATGATAATGAAAAAATGACAATTTCATAATTTTAATATCTATGATATTTTGTGCTAGAGATAACGAAAATATATTATTAGTAAAAATAATTTATTTTAAATATTAAATATTTTTTATCATGGTTATTTATTATTAAATTTTAGTGATAAAAATAGTAACATTAGATATTTTTGCAACATCAACATAGTGTTTTTGAATGTTTTATAAAAACCAAGTAAATGTTTCTAAAATATAAAAAAACAAAATTTATTTTAATTATTTATAGTTTACCATGAATTTTATATATAAATATAACATATTATGGTTATGTTAATGTTTTTGATTATAATTAATTTTCTATCATGTTATTTTCAAAGTCCAATTAAATGAATAATTCCAAAAATGACATAAATGATATTTTATAATAAATTATATTTTTTAAAATTATTTAACATTCATAAAAATAATTTCATCAATAAAGTGAATGGTACATGGTTATAAATATCAACCATGTTCCATTTATTGGTCATATTTATTTTTATGGTATCATTATTGACCCTTAAATTGTAAAAAACCATAATGTCGATGCAATTGCCAATAGGGTTATTGAGGATTCAATGACAAGAGATATAATAGAGAACATAACCAAAAAATTTCTCAATTTTATGTGATGATAATATTTATAATAATCCACATCCTATCTTCAAAATATGTCAATTTGGAGCCACTTTATTATTAATATTAATTTATATTAATTTAATACTTTATGTAATTCCAAGAGTCCCCCTTCCCTCACTATAAAAGGCTACAAATTCTTATATATTCCTCACACTATTTGAGTATTATAGATATTAAAATAACAAACATAATAAATACCTATAATCCTTCATCACATCCTATATATTGTTTTTCATTCCAAAACACCATCCCTTCAAGGAATAAGGTTTAATCCAAAAGAGGTTTCTCAAATGAAAAGGTATAATTCTTAGCTAGGTGTTTTAAATTTTATTTATTCTTATACTTATTATATATACATGTTATGTATTATAAATTCATTAGTTATATATCTTAATTATATTTAATTGTTATTATGATGATATAAAAATTTATATCCACCTTTTTTCCATCGTACATAAAGAGAAATCATCGCTTATGTATATGTATTTCTTACAATCTCAACATAGCGGTGTAAATCATTTTTCATCACCATTATAATTAAATGTTTATAATGATATATTTAATTAATATATATGATATTTTATATATTTATATGGTGATGTTATATATCCATAATAAATATATTTTTATAATATTAGAGGTTCGAACTTATACGAAGCATATCGAACCTAATGTAAATGTTTCTCATCTCACTTTTGTTTTCATGACACATAAGGCATATTCACCACCTATATATTTCATGTGGTATATATACTTCCCCATTTAGATTATATATCAAGAATATATTTATATTCATGGTATTTAATATTTATTTTAAATTTATTTCTTTCATGGGGGTTATGATTCAAAATTTACCAAAGTGGTAACGATAAATTTCACAATCTATTCATTAATCATGATCATTTATCAATAAGTCCACATTAGGGAAATTATTTAATAATTATAAATTAAACACAATATATATTCTGATCTAATTTTTATTTATGAAAATTATATTTTTTTCATTAATTTTCTACTTTTAGTACTAACAATTTTGAATGACTGTTTTTATGAAAAACCGATATTGTTTTCTATTTGATCTGTAATATTTTTATTAATTATCCATAATTTATTAAAAATTTATTCAATATTTATTTTGATATGATATTTTAATTTCATATTTTACCCATGTATTACTTTATATAAAAAAATAGAGGGAATTTTCAATTTCTGAATGAGTTACTTTTTTAATTTTTATAATAAAATGGGAAATGAATATTTATTTTAATGTAATCACAAAGAATAAAATTTCTTGATATAAAAACCACTAAATTATTTGAATAATACTTTTAATTCATCAAAAACTATTTGAAAAGGAAATTTCTTTCCTAATATTCAGGGAATTTTAAGTTTTAAAATTAGAGTATCAATGTTGAAGTTATTTTTTGTCAAGAATTTTTTAAAGATATTTTTATTTTATTTATATTAATAAAAAATAACAACCCTTTATTTTACTTATGATTTACTAGTTATTTGTTATATGGATACCATCCTTATTATTTATAAAGATGGTTTATGATCAGTTTGACTGGGAAATTAATGACATTTTGTTTACTAGTTCTTCTTATGTTGACAAATTTTTTATTATGGCATGTTGATTAAGGTTTATTGTTTATTAATATGATGAATATGTTAGAATTATTAAATTATTTTTGGGGATTATTATTATGTACCCCTTTATACATTAATAGGTTTAATGAGACATAATATGTTTGGTGTTTAGATGAATCCTTACCCATTGTTGTAGATTTATGGGAATGAGGCCTCAATGAAAAGTTTTAGTTGTCTTTAATTATTAATTACATCATTATGAAATCATTTTTCAATGTACATGGTATTATCCAAAAATTTATAGTGTTCCTGGATAAGTTTTCATGATCATATTATTATTTATATGTGATTATTTAATCATTAATTATTAAATCAATATTATCATTTTTCAAAACGTTATTAATAAAATGGAATATTTTTAATTTATTTAAATTTTCATATTGATTATCCCTAATTTATTATATCATAGGTTCCACTATATTAATTTGGTTATAGATTATATTATCCCACCCATTTTTTTTGTATAATTTTCCAAGTATTATAAGAAGTTTAGTATAAATGATATGGATGATTATCATAAAGATAATAACGATGTTATCAAATAAAATTATATGTTGTACATTATGTTTTAAAATTTAATTTTTGATTCAATAATGTATCAAGTATACAAAGAATTATAAAGTATTCAGTTCTTTGGGAAAAAATCACTTTTGTCGAGTACCAATGTTATAAAGTAACCACTGTATCTAGGATACTTTGGTTGTGGTATTTTCAGGAAATTCCCAAATAGATTACTAGATTTGTTACAAAGGGAGCATAATAAAGCCTTTTAACAATTAATGATGGTGTAAAAAATACATTCACAATACATTGAACACATTTCTGGCATTTAAAACATAATAACCATTTTATATCTATTATAAAAAACAAACAATATTACCATATAAAACAAAGGAGATAATTTTAAATCTCTAAAATAATTCTAGAATAGTGGAAATACCAAACATTCTCTATTTCATGATCAAATTTAATGGGTATTCTAATGAAATATTCCACATCTTGAAATATTTCTGGGATTCCAAACAAACTAACTCAGTCCATGAATTCTAATAAAAAATTTCACAATAGTGTTCTTTCATAATAATAATAATAATAATAAAATAACTAAAAAAAATATTCCCTATGATCCTATAAAAAACAGGGATCAATTAATGTTTCCAAACATTATTGTGGATTAATTATGCCTATATTTTATTTAAAAATCAAACAATTAGGCCAAATATATGTGGGATTCAGAAATATAATATGGCCTCTATTAAATTCAGTTGGAATAAGGTTGGGATGATGGTTCAAAAGAATGATGAACTTTATAGGGTCTATATAACGACCCAAGCTTGACATACATGGAAATTAAATTTTATTTGTGGAATAATTAATACATTACACAAATATATTTCCAAAGATCATATTATTTTAGTGTATTTTGAAACTTGGAACATAATCTTCTATGTTGGTGAAGGATCTTCAACATCTCCCATAAATATCTTACCCTTTTCTTTTTCTACCTAAAACCTTTATTTATATCCTAGGGAAAAGAAAATATAAAAAGGGTGAGCTTAAATTCTCAGTAAGGGTAAACATGAAAACACATAACAAACCATAAAAATACTAATGAAAAAATATGAACATAGTGTTTAATTAACAAAATCTTGATTCATGAAATAAATCTAGGCAGTACGAAAGGCATGTATCATAAAGGAACATTAACCTTGATAAAATACAATTGGAATAAAACATATAATTTTGTAAAATAGATAAGTACATAATATTATTTCCATAGTTTCTAAGTCATTTTTTATAATACCATAATAGTGGACAAATTCCATTAATGAACCATGTTTACTTGTCCTTCCATCCATATATTACTGAACTAGAATTACTTACCATTCTAGCCCTGTATTACTGAACCATATTTACTGATTATTCAATTCATGTCTACAGCATAAGATATAAATCATTACCCAATGAATTGGAGGGATATATAGGTACCACCCATCTCATAATGAAATCATTCTTACATGTGCCAAAAAAACAAAAATCATTCATCATAACATAACTCATGAAATAAAATGAGTTTATTAAACATCATTTCATCATAATCCATATAAGCTAAATGGTTCTATAAAAATAATTCCATCCTAAACACAATAAAATAAAAGTAATAATAGGGATATAAAAATAACCCAATTTCATATTTGATGGAAAATAATCTTGATAAAACACTTGAACTAAATTCCTGATGAAAATATCCTTTCTTTATTAAAAATGTTTACTTTTCTCAAATTGCCACATAATTTAAATGAAAATAATTTAGTTGAAAATAATATTTAAATCATGTAGATGAATATTCATTGAAATATGGTGTCATGAAATCCTAAATATCCATTAATTCCGTATAAGTTAAAAAAAACTTTCTCCTCATACTTTTTCTAGAAATTTCAAAAAGTACCTCAAATCAAATAACCACAAATGATTCATTCCAAACCATTTAATAAAAAATAATGAAATTTAAAAATTAACATTAAAAAATTTTATAATAATATAAATAGTATTAAATAATTAGGAAACATGGATGTGGATGATAAATATACCCTAGTGAATACTTACGTATAAACAATCTCAGATAAAAATATGATTGAAAAATTATTATAACACCCCAAACATTTTATGGTATGTTCCTGTTAAATACATTATATTCATTAGATAGCCTATATTTTATGAATCACTAAGACTTTTTTGAATCAAAACGATATAGTATAAAGTTATAATCTATCCATTAAAGATAAATTTTCCACTTCTATGTTTTGAATTTTGAAAAACGGTCATCTAGAGTTATGACTAGTAAGTCGTGTGTAGTCTAATAGAACCAACATGATTTGTTTATGAATAGTAACATACCCTTATGAATAGTACAATGAATAGTAATATGACCCTTATAAATAATAAATAATTATAGTATTTTATTTTCATTAGGTAATATGATAATGATATATTAATTAATTTTTCAATGTGATATAGAACTAATTATACCATTAAAATTGTTATTTTTCAAATTAACTATGATTTTATTTAAAAAATAAATTAAAAATACATATAAAATTATTTTCAAAAAAATGGAGTTCATTTTTGAATTCTACACGTTGAAAAATTTTTATGGTCAATTTTTGGGATTTTTCAAAAATACTTGATTTTTTCGTCAATAGTAAAAATACAGTTTGAATTTTTGGTAGTTTAATGACATCATAATAATATAATAATTAAATATAAAATGATTTTCAACTTGTGTACAGTAACTTATGACATGAGGTGTCCCAAGTGGCAATAACCATGGGAAAATACCATGGTAAATCCCATGGTTTTTCAAAAACCACTAATGAGGTGTCCCTTTTTATTAATAGAAAATTCCCTCTTAATTACTATAAATACCCACTCACCCCCTTCATTTTCTTTCATTCCAAACTCATTATCCTCAAATATCTGGTTTTATTACCTCCCTATGAGTACTTACAAGGTTTCCTCAAACCCCCAAGCTCCCAACCTTCATGTTTTTGGAGTTACCTTACAAGGTCATTAAAACAAACGAAGAACACGTTTGAGCATAAGGTAAGGGGTTTCTCATCTCACATTTATTTCTATGAGGTTTACATTGTTCGTTAATTATTTCTTATATTTGGTATATGTGTACTTCCATTTGATATATAATAACATAATTCTATTTATATTCATTGTATTTAATGACTCATTTGAGGGTTATTAAGTTATGGTCATATGATTTGATCGATTACATTGTGGTAAGAGACTTTGTCTTAACTACTATTTTATTGTGACTAACTTTCTATTGTGAACCTAATAATCCTTATCTGGTGTACCAACTTCCCATTTTAGATCACTTTTCATTTTAAATTGTATTTATATTAAATATCCATTATCTCATATCATGAATAGGTTTGTTGTCTAAACTGTATACCATTTTACATACGGTGTTTATTTGGAAAGTTATTTTAACTATAGAAATATTGATAAATCCTTATACTCTACTCTATAAAGATATTGAAAAGGCATATTTATCTTGTGTTGAATAAATGTATAAATAATTCTTCAGACATGAAGTGGTGGGTGGGGCCTGCTAGATCCCCTCGATGCATCGACAGGTCTCATGTGACAAATCAGTTGGCGACAAACCCTTTGAGTTTGTTTCAAAAAATCAGACAGGTTTATACCCATAGAACTAAATTCTATTAAAAGTATTATGGTATCATGTTCCAGATACATGACATATAATTAGTGATAATTCCCTTTTTTCATTATCAGTTCTTACTACCCATGAGGTTTTTAGTATGACAAAATTTATGGATACAGTTTCATTCTCAGTTCATTAATGGCGTGAGTTTTCATTTATTCACCATTCCATATTGATATGTAAAATTGTTTAAGATTTAGTTATTATTGATTCATTATTATGTTATTTTTAACCCTTAATGAGTGTTTTATCTCACCTCTTTCAATTGTTTACCTACAACAATTGATGAATAGAAGATCATTTATTGAGTTTCTTGTGAATGTAGTTTTTAGTTTTTGTTATGTTTTGTATTTTGTAACCTTTGCCAATGTAATTTTAGTTACATATATGTATCTAGTTTCTTCAAGACTACTAAAATGATTGTTCCTTCATGATTTTTATTCCTTATAACCCTTCCAATATAACAATTAATGCACCAACTCTGGTTTAGTGGGATCAGGGTGTTACAGTTGGTGTCAAAGGAAGTTCAGTAGAAATCATAGAAACTAGTGTAGGAAATATATAGTAGGGAAAAATACCTAAGATAGTACTTGAGGATAAATGTACAAGAATATCCTAGAATTTTGGTAAGGAATATATTATTTTAATCCTTGAAGAAAGTAAATCTATGTCTGGATACGAGCAGGTAGAGGTGGCTCTGGTACAGATCTTACTAGGAGTGAAAGCTCCGACAAGGAGTTTCGGTCTTGACCCGAGGTGTCCTAGTACACAACAATAGGCCTTGTGGCACACTTGGTTATGAAACTCCCTAGAGATATGCTTAGTATAATTAATATTTTCTTTAAAATCCATTATGAAGGATTGAAATGTAAACTATTCCTCAAAGAAATCATTTTTCTGATTATGGGATTAGACATGCATAAGATATCAATTTATGATAAGTATTTTGTTAAGTTAGGATTATACATTATGATTTATACCCTAATCTAGTGTGTTCCATTATTTATAAAAGGTGTATAACGGAATTAGGGGGATCAATACACGTGGGAAATTTAGGGATCTCCCCACTGAGCAAGTCAACATTGTAAATGTTGGAGAAGATTAGATCGTGATTATATTGGGACAATTTACTCAGGTTATAACAAATAACCATTACAAACCCGTGTTGGATTGTTTCTTGTGGTAGACGCCCCCATATTTCATTGTGATTTCTAATCTAGTGGTTGATAAGAAATGGATCAAGTCCCATGAAAATACATTCAAGGCATTAAGATGCAATGAAAATTTAAATATAGTATTGGAAGTATATTGTCTCAAGGGAGATACTGATCAATGGTGTTTCTTGATTCAGAATACCATTAAGGAGGAAGAAATAGAAGATATGGAATGGAGGAATTTTAAAGAAATATTCTTTGAAAAATATTTCCCTGGTGTGCAACGAACCTAAATGAAGAGTAAATTCCTTGGCTTAAAGAAAAGGGAAGAAGACAGTGTTGTAGAGTATGAGGCTACCTTCACAAGGATAGCCAGGTATGTTATAGATTACATACATGACTCAGAAGACAAGATTGATCATTTCTTTTAAGGTCTTAAGACAAGTCTTCGAAGGGCATTGGCTTCTCAAACATTTTCATCATATGATGAAATTGTATCCAGTGCCATCAAAATAGAGAAGGAATTTTCTAGATCAAATTTGTTCAAGGGAAACCAAGATAAGAAGAGTTACTCTGATAACCAAGGGAAAGGTGAAGAACCAAATAAGAAAAAGGAATAAATAAATTCTCATTATGCAAGAACTGTGTAAAGAATCATCTTGGGAAATGCTTGAAATGCATGGCAGTCTTCTATAGGTGTGGAGAAAAGGGTCATATATCTCATGAATAAAAGGAGAAGAAACAAATTGTTGATGTTCAATGCTATAATTATAGAAAATATAACACTATGAAAATGAAAGTCCTAAGAACCAAGGAAACATGCCTCAGAAAAAAATCCAAGAGATCAAGGGAGAGCTTATGCGATTACAGCCGCGAAAGTTGAAGTTCCTAATGATGTGGTGGAAGGTACTTTAATTATTTCCTTGAACTTATCCAAAACATTATTTGATTCTAGATCATCACATTCATTTATATCTTCCTAGTTTTCGCAAAAAAAATTATACATGTATAACTTGATTTAATAAATGAGTTATTTGTCAAAACTCATAGGGGATGCATCATTGCAACAAAGGCATGTCAACTAGTCCCCCTCATGACACATAAACAAGCTTTAGTTTCTAACCTTATCATCATACCAATGATATAATTTGATATAATTCTTGGTATGAATTGGCAATCAAACAATTATGCAATGATTTATTTCAATAAAAAGAAAGTTACAATTTTTGAAAATGGTGTAGAATCTATTATCTTTAGAGCAGAGACCTCACCATCTGATTCTTATTTAGACCCACCCCCAGTAGCTCTATTGAATGCAATTAATAGAGAGTAAGATAACCCAATATCCATGGGTGAGGAAAGAAATATTCAATGTGAATATGTGGATATATTGCAAGAATACATTGATGTGTTTCCAGAGGATTTACCTGGACATACACTAGAGCAAGAAATTGAGTTTTCCATTGACATAAATCCTAGTGCAGGACCCATATCAAAGACCCCCTATAGAATGGCCACTATGGAGTTAGTGGATCTAAAGAAACAACTAAAGGATTTTAGTAAAAAAGGATTTATTCAACCTAGTGTTTCTCAATGGGGATTCATAATCTTGTTTGTCAAAAAGAATAATGGATCCATGTGGATATGCATTGACTACAGGGAAATAAATGCTATTACAATAAAGAATAAGTATCTTATTCCTCATATTGATGATTTATTTGATCAAATTCATGGAGCCCAATACTTTTCAAAGATTGACCTTGAATACAGATATCTTCAGCTGCGTGTGAGGAAGGGAGATATTCCTAAGACATCATTGAGAACCTGGTATGGGAATTACGAGTTTACAGTGATGCCTTTTGGACTGACTAATTCACCCACTATTTTCATATATTTAATTAATAGAGTTTTCAAGGAATATCTAGATAACTCTATTGTAGTATTCATCGATGATATCCAGGTATACTCAAAAACCTATGAAGATCATGAGGCTTGCTAACAGATTACACTGAAAACTCTTAGAAAATATGAATTATTTGGTAAGTTTTAGCAAGTGAGAATTCTAGGTTCAATCAATTTTTTTCTAGGCCATATTGTAACTAAGGATGGAATCCTAGTTGATCCTATAAAGATAAAGGCAATATCAGATTGTCCCACACCAACAAACATAATAGAGGTACATAGTTTTATTATCTTAGCAAGTTATTATCGTCTTTTCATTTAGAATTCTTCCAGACTGGTTAACCCGCTATCGTAGCTCACACGTAAAAGAGTTATGTTTGTGTGGAAAAAGGAATGTACAAATGGCTTCAAAGAATTGAAAAGATGATTGGTCAATGATCCAATTTTGACTCTTCCATCTAGAAGTGATGGACTTGTAATATACAGTGATACATCAATGAATGTTCCAGGTTGTCTCCTTATGCAAAATGGTAAAGTTATTGTTTATGAATTAAGGCAGTTGAAGACTCATGAGAAAAATTAACCAACACATGATCTTGAGTTAGAAGTCTTAATCTTTTCTCTGAAGATATTGATACATTACCTTTCCTATGAAAATGTGAGATATACACAAGTCACAAGAGATTAAAATACATTTTCACACAAAAAGAACTAAACATGAGGAAAAGGATATGCCTCAAGTTACTCAAATATTATTATTGTTTAATACATTACCACCTAGAAAAGGAAAATAAGGTGAAATATGCATTAAGCAGGAAAGATCATGGACTTATAACTCAAATGAGGATTTAGAGAGATCCTATATTCATGGATCTACTAAAGATGGATATGGGAATTGTTAAGGAATGGAAAAAATCATACCTATTTCAAATGATTTTTAAACCATCTTTACTAGAGAAGATAAAAATCTCTTAATCTGATGATGAAAATCTACACAAGAAAATTATTGATGTTAAGGATGGGAGATGGAAGACTTCGTGTGTGAGGAAGGAGTTCTGATGTTTGGGAAGAGGTTATGAATTCCATCAGTACTTGAGCTAAAAAGGGAACTATTAGAAAATTCTCATAGCTCAAATTTCTCTATACATCCAGGTAGCAAAAAGATATATAGATATCTGAAGGAATATTTATGGTGGGATAATATGAAGCAGGAAATTGCTGAATATGTGTCACGGTGTCTAATTTTTCAACAAGTGTAGGTAGATATACAACATCCTAGAGGAGTGATGCAACCTATACCTATTCATATGTGGAAGTGGGATAACATTACAATGAATTTTTTCATTGGACTACTGAGGACCCCAAGAAGTAATGATACAATATGGGTAATTGATGATCATCTAACAAAATCATTACATTTCCTCCCCATAATAGAGGATTTACCACTTGAACGCCTGACTATACTTTATATTAATGAATATGTAAGACTTAATGGTGCACCTTTATCGATTGTGTCCGATCAAGATCCCCGGTTTATATCAAAATTCTAGAAAATTCTCCATAATGCTTTGAATACTGAGCTTCATATGAGTACTTCTTATCACCCCCAAAATGACTGACAATCTGAAAAGACTATAAAAACTCTAGAAGACATGTTGAGGTCATGCTCTTTTTACTTCCAAGGTATGTGGGATTAATAATTTCTTTTGGTGGAATTTATATACAACAATAGTTTCCATTATAGTATTCAAATGGATCTATATGAAGCATTATATGGAAAGAGATGTCGAACTCAAACTTGTTGGAATGAAGCTGGTGAGAGGAAACTTATAAGCCCATAACTTATTAAAGAGACCATGACAAAGGTGAAGAAAATACAAGCCCATATTAAAGCATCCCAAAGTAGGCCGAAGAGTTATGCTGAAAACTGGAGAAAGGATTTCGAATTCCAAGTGGTAGATCATGTATTTCTAAAATTATCTCCATGAAAGGGTGTCTTAAGGTTCGGTAAAAAAGAAAAATTAACCATTAGGTACATCAAATCATTTGAAATTCTTGAAAGAATCAGAGCTGTAGGTTACCGTTTAGAAATTCCTCCAAGTCTCTCCAAAGTTCATTATGTGTTCCATGTGTAATTATTGAAGAAATACATGCCAGACCCAATGCATGTACTCACCTATGAGGAAATATAACTATAACCTGATTTATCACACTATGAAGAGTCTATTGGGATTCTTGACACAAGGGAGAAGGTATTGAGAAATCAGATGACTCGTCTAGTAATGTTTCTTTGGAAAACCCAAAATATGGAGGAAGAAACATGGGAACCTGAGGATGTTATGAAGAATAACCACCCACATATTTTTGGTGGGCTTTATACATAAAATATCGAGGACAAAATTTCCGAAGGAGGGAATAATATAAAACCACAAACATTTTATGGTATGTTCCTCTTAAATACATTCTATTCATTTGATATCTTATATTTCATGAATCATGCAGTCTTTTGTAAATCAAAAAATTATAGTGTGAAGTTATAATCTATCTATTAAACATAAATTTTCAACTTATATGTTTTGAATTTTGAAAAACGGTCATCTAGAGTTGTGACTAGTAAGTCATTTGGAGTTTGATAGAACCAACTTGATTTATTTGATGAATAATAACATACCCTTATGAAAAGAAATATGAATAGTTATATGACCCTTATAAATAGTAAATAATAATAATATTTCATTTTATTATGGTAATAAGATAACTATATCTTAATTAATTTTTCAATGTGATATAGAACTAATTATACCTTTAAAATTGTTATTTTTCAAATTACCTATGATTTTATTTAAAAATTAAACTAACATTAAATATAAATTTATTTTCAAAAAATGGAGTTCATTTTTCAATTTTGCACGTGAAAAAATGGTTATGGTAAATTTTTGGGATTTTTTGAAAAAACATTAATTTTTGTGAATGCTAAAAATACAGTTTTGAGTTTTCGGTAGTTTAATGACATCATAATGATGTAATAATTAAATATAAAAGGCTGGTCAACTTGTTTATAGTAACTTATGACATGAGGTTCTCTAATTGGAAAAAACCATGGGAAAATAAAATGTGCAAGCCCATTTTTTGAAAAACCCACTAATTTGGTTTTATTATCAACTCTTGAATATTTATTATACCTTATTTACTAAAGATATATTCTATTTTACATAACTACTACTAGGAATCTCAACTCAACTTTTATTTATATTCCTTTCCCCATGATATAAAGAAATATATATTTAATGATTTCAAGGTTTAAATAATATTTCATATACTATGTTTTTATATTTTTAATGTATTATATAAATCATGAACTCATCTAGTTTTCCAAGACATATAAACTAATTGATCATGTAGTGTGAGATCCCTTATCTCTTGTACCAATATAATAAAATTAAACATTGTCTTTGGGTTACTAGAGATTGGTTATTACAATAATAATAATATATTTTTTGGACTGAATTATAAGAAAAAAATACACATTCTCCTAGAAATTTCTATAGGTGAATCCTCATGCATCCCCTTAAGGATTGGAATGCACCCAAAAGATTTATTGTATTAAATATAAGTGGAACAAAGGCCTAGGTTCTTTCTGAAATGGTAGAAGAAAATAAATATGGCCCAAAGACCACTAAAGTAAATTACCCAAATAGCTAGATAATAATCATTTCATCACATAATGTAACTAGTCTTTACACCATGTCACCCACTTATAGCACGATCATGTCATGTTTCCCTATGTCACGCTATGATTGATCACTCATCCATTCTATAGTGGAAATATATATGGATAGAGGGTATATTTATAGTAATCAACATACTTATATATCTTACAAATATCCCACCAAGTTATTCCTACATGTGACCTCATTTATTCACCTTCTCATTGTGTTACACCATCCATTGGGTCACAGAATTATCCTATGTCACAAGTTGGCACACCATACCACCCCTTTTCAAGGAACCATCACACTATGATTCCCACCATCATGTTGTGGTGGGAAACTCTATGCCCCCCATAAAAAATACAAGTGGTTACCGGAAAATTGTTTTGGTTCCAATAGACCCATAGCTATTTCGAGCTACCCATCGATCACTGAATGTGTATTTCCAAGCCTTGCCACCTACCTAGCTACACCATGACGTTCACCCAGTCTCATTGTGATGCCTTTTAACCTATTATTGTGAAACCTACCCTGACAATTCCACTTCCATGGGCCACTTTTAAATTTTGATATCCCAATAACTATAATAAATTAATGTTATAATAAATTGTTTCACATGAAAGACCTAAAAATCAGACCATGATAAATTTTCTTAACATACAGTTTTTAGTATTACATGTGACTTTTACAATTTATACATCTAGTTGGAAAATATAAATAGAAGTTAAAACATTATGAAATATTTATATAAATAAAAATAAATTTAATTTTTTTATAAAAATATACTAACAAAATCTAATTACCAAAGCTAAATAATTAATGAAATATATTTTTTTAAAATTTTTGTTTTTATGCATTATTCTGAAAATTAATTTTTATCATCACTAGAAGTTGAGGATAATAAAATAATTTTTATAATTTCAATCCACATATATAAATTAAATATTATTTTTATTTCATTTTTAACATAAAAATAATTTACAAAAGTAAATATTAGTAATAATGGGAAAAATTATTTTTCAATAAATTAGTTTTACAAATTCTTGTGTAATTCATGTCTAAATAAATTAAGATATACTATTTTAAATGATAGATATAATGTAATTTTTATTTATAAACACTCACACAGATTGATAGATGTATATATATATTAACACTAGTTTTATTATTAATTATTATGAAATTGGGTTGAGAATACATTAATATTAAGAATTCATTTTTTCGATAAAAACAATTTATATATAAATTATATATTTAAATTTAAAAGTTAATTTAATAATATTTAAAATTTGAATTATAATAAATAGATTCCATATTCCAATTTATAATGTCTATATTTGGTGACCGGGGTCATGTTATATTTTTATTAATGAAATAATTTCCTTGGCTAATTTTTAATTAAGGTTAATAAGGGTAAAAATTGATAATTTCAAGAGGCTAGAATTTCTTTAACTTAACTTGAGACATATACATTTTAAAATTACCTTATTAAATTTTAAATACATACCTAATTTTATCATAAATATTTCCTTACTTAACCTACCTAACTTTCTTTATATTACATTCTTACCCATTAGGTAACATTCATATCCAAGTTACATTTTTTTCACCTATAAAAGGTGTAAATTCCACCCAATTCAAGAAAATATATTATTAATAAATTACCATTAACTTCTATAAATTTTAACTATAATTTAGTCCTATTACACTTGCATAATCCTATATTCACATGAATTTATCATATGACCTCCATTTACAAGAAGTCCTTGAAGGGAAGAATCAAGTCCTCAATGTGTGTAACAAATCTCCTAAACCCATTCTTCATTATCTTACTACTTTAAAAATATTCTTAAAATGTTTATATATTTTCATCATTATCACTAATTTAATTAAATTTTATAATATTTTTTATAAAATCAATCTTTACCTTCCTTCATTCTACATAAAAAAAATTAAAATGTCGTTCATACGTACATGTGGACTACCACTCCATGAATGACATGTTTTTTCCCCACCGACCTTCATAGATGATTATAACAATTTATTTAAAGAATATATATGACATATATTATATATAATCATTATTATACTGTAAATATAAATAATTAGGTTTGTTTCTTTCTTTACATTTTTCAAAATTGGAAAATGATGCCCATGCTTACTTATAAACTACCGCCTCCAGGAATGGTATCTTTCATTTTTTCACCAGAGACATTCATGGATTGTTCAAACATATTATGTATATATATATTATTTTAATTAGAAATATATGTCTTTAATATGGTCCCGAAATAAAAACACAAAAATTAACAATCATTATAAATTTTTCATTTATATCGGTAAATTACCAGAAACAAGAAAATCATGGATATCATTCTCATGAATCAGGCCCATATTTTCCATAAAATAAAAATAGAGATAAAAATTGACACAATTATTTAAATATATATTCTAATATGATAATGATTAACTTGGTATCAATGATTGGGGTTTGTGTCTTCATAACAAAACATATGTGGAATTATCAAAATTACTAACATCTGATGACGAAAATAAACTATAACTAACTAATATATTCATAGGGTATTAATATTAATGAAGTATAAAAAATAAATAAACATCATTAATATTATGAAATATCTTTTTAAGATATATAGGTTTATTAGACATATGGTTAGATCACATCTAACTAAGTTGGAATTTAAGGTAAGGGTTTTCTCATATCAATTATCTCTCATAGTGATATGTTATATATTCACAAAATTATTTATTTATATAGTTTTAATAAATTATTATAAATTTACTATACCATTTTGTTCATGTAATTCATGGTATTTTATAATCCAAGTCATGATATATTTTTCAATGGTTTTTGACTGAACATTTACCAAATCCTTATGGGGCTTCAATCCCGCCTATTCCTTTAAATTTAAATTTTTTATTATAATACCATTTTTAAATACTTTATTCATTTTAATTTCAAGGTATTATCTTTGATTTTATATTTATTTTATGGATTATCTTCTATCCACTCTCATTATAGCTTTTTCCTAATCCAGTAATATGTCAACATAAGGGTTCCTATTTCAATCCTTTTATTTTCAATTAAAAACCTTCATTATGATGTAATAATACATGAAATTAAATGGAGTTATCATAGTTTTGATATTTTTATAATGATAACTTACTTATTTTATCCCATTATACGTTTTTCCAAAGTTTTCAAAATTCTCAAAAATACTAAATTCTACTAAAGTATAGAAAGTGTGGATTCTTGGAAATGACATCCCCATTTGGATATGAATAAGTTTATTTAGGTTCTATTAATGATTAAATAAAGGGTAATATTATCAAATGTGGTTGGTTGAGTATTAACTTGATCTTCACTTGTTGAAAAACAAGTGGCCCTAACATCACACAAGTTTTGACATGCCTAGGGAATATTTTTTGGATGAATCAAGTGTTTTTTACAAACCATAATAAAGGATTATTTATTACTGATATATTAACACCATTAATGTAATATTACTTAATTCCTTATTATAAACCCTTTGATAAGATTTCTTCCCATTAAATTGTTAATACCCATTTATTTCTAATTGGACTATGTGATATTTACCTAGATATTCGTATTATTCCATTTAATGATGAAATATTTAAATCTTTTAAAACCAGGTTCTTATATGAAAAATATTGACTACTTATCCATGGTCGATACATAATGTTCATTGCAGAACATTATGATACAGTTTTTATGAAATATTTGATGATTTATGTGAATTCTATTTGGCCTAATGGATGATTGTGAGGGTTCAATTTCTTTCATAATCATTAATGGAATGTCACGATTATTTATCTTAATAGAAACTCCTAATGGTTCCTATATCCATAACTAGGAATACAGATTCGTTCAAAAGGTAGGAGGTTAGTTTGGGTTTTATACCTAGTGAAACCTAATATGATACTAGTTACCATAACAAAATGATCATAGGTTAAAACTATTTATATGAAAAATAATGAGATCTAATTAGTGAATACTAATGTATGTATCCTAGGTTCATCATTTTTTTCCCTATAATGATTATACTACTATATGTAAACGAAACCTAACTAGGCACTTTGGAATTTACTACCATGCAGAGAGGTGATTAACATTCTAAGGAGTGTATTTATACATTATGATCCATCCTATGTATCCTATTTATAGAATGATTCGAAATCCATGTAGTTATTTAAATCTCGTATAGTTTAACATCATGAAGAGAGGACATATGTGTGGGAAATTAGGTACTAAATATCTAACCTCGAGTCTAAAAGAGATGACCTATGTATCCTGATTATAGAAGGAATCTGAGGTATTGTAGTTCTTTCACACACTTAGTAAAATCCCCAATGAATATACTCTTATATGGAGGTAATCATATCATGCCCCTAATTAGGGATTACACACTATGGTTTCCCTGACTACCAAAGGTTCATGCTGCAAATGATATGAACATTAAAAATACCTATTTCAATATGATTCATACTCAAAGTCAGAAAAAATGGATAAAAAGTATTCAGTCTCACCATATTTGGATGTGAGAATTATGTATTGGGACAACCCTTGGGGATTTTGTATATGGATCTTGGACATTAAGAAGGCATAATAGGTATCTTAGTTATTGAAATAATATGGGTTATCATAGTTTAGTTCACTTCTTATACTGTTAATGGATGAGGTATCATTGTCAACCCATTGTAATAATTAGGACTAGATGGTTTAAATGTCAGAGATATGAGGGGACATACACCAATTTGGATTCCCATTTGATCTCGAGCCTTAGAAATGAACTATATGTATGATGTTTATTACATGACTTATAGTTCCCATAGTTTAATTAGATTCTAGGTCCAATGATATATGATATATAATGGTAAACCCATGGAAATGTTTAGATTTCTATGGTCTAAATGTTAGAGACATGAGTGAACATACATCCAAGTGGATTCATATTTGAGCTCGGGCCATAGGATGCCATCCTATGTATCTAGGATACTATAGGAATCAGACTTCTCGTATTTTAGTTAATCAGGGATTACACATTGATTTTTCCATTTGTGAATGATATGATCATTACCATTTTATAATCCCACATGATCTATACTCAGTGTGAGAAAGAAGGTATGGAAAATGAATAGTATAATTTTTTGTGTATGTAGGACTTATGTATTGGGACTGTGCTTCAAATTTTTTAATAAGTAGCTCAAGACATAAGAAATAATAAAACATATCTTGGTTATAGTAGGAATTTATTTTATCAAAGTTCAATGGTTCATGATTTACACACTGTTGTTTCCCCATATAGAGGTTGGGCAAGGTTATCAATAATTGGGATACCTGCCTATCCTAGCCTGGTTGTCTTATGAATATACATTGATTGCCTATATGACATTCCTTGATTGTATTCTTGAAATGTTAGAGGATTTCAAAATGAAAAGACCCAATATAATAACATAATATAGTTGAATTATCTAAGGATAATTTCATAACTAGGATGTAATGTCTTGAGGCCATCACATGATCAAGTCTAACTTTTCTGAAAGAAATCAGAATATATGTTTAGCTTGTTCAGTAATCCATCGTATGATCTCAGGTGACATTCTTAGAGGGAGTCTCATGATCCAACTAACTCTCCCTGGTGTCAACATGAAAATTGGATGAAACAATTGGAGGGTGTCTTGAGAGTCATTGCAACATGTTTGGATGATAATTCAAGATCCAAACTAACATGTATGGAGGGCTCCATGAAATCCAATTAACATGTTCTGAGGATTTTACGAGGCCTTGATGGCTTGTCCTCAGTACATCAATAGATCAGGATGGCTTGTTTGAGGGACTTTGTGAGATCCAATTGACATGCTTGGGTGATATCAAAAGACTAAATTGAAATATACTAATTCTCCCATGTGATTACATCAACATGTCATAAAGGCACAACAACCTATTGATGGTGAGCCCGAACAGCTTTGCGAGACTTGGGTGGAATGCTCAGGGGACACCATGTGACTTTCTCTGAAATATCTAGGGGAATTCTTATGATCCAAAAAGTATATTAAACGAGTATTGCAAGATCTGGGTGATATTTCATGGTGTTTTCACATGACCTGGTTTGTTTGCGAGAAGCGCATTAGGGTCAATGTATATGCACTTCTCATAAGTATCTCATATTTTTAGTCCTTTTTTACAAAATTTTATTATATATTCATTTGACTTGTTATGTGTTATCTTGTTTTAAGTCTCACATGATCTAGAATATATGTAGGATAATCTTTACATGAACCTCCATATGTACTTCATTTGACCTATAAGTGATCACGTGAAGTTTATATACATGTTTCATGATCCCTCTAGTTTTTCCTTGAACATTTCATGATGAGAATCTTTTCGAGTAGCGAGATCATCCACTCTGAGAAATCTATTATAAATCCTATGTGTGCCAGTGTGAGGTTCCAAGATTTTTTTTTTTAATTTTTCATGTTGGGGGAGCATTAATAGGCTTATCTACCTTGATAATGTGGAAAATTTTGTGGTGTGCATCGCAAATATCAAAGATGGAGTTGCTGGATTGCATTAATGTCATGTTTTTTTGAGATCTTGTTGGGGTTCATTTTGGAGGCATCACATGATTTTGAATGACTATGAGACCAACCCATTGATGCATCATTTTTTAGATTATATCCAATTAATGGGGTCTTTCATAATTTTTTTATCATGTTGAGGGTCTTCCATATTTTTAGGCTAACATGTCCATGGGTCTTTACAAGATTAGGTAACCTAATGAAAGGCCTTTGTTTGATCTTAGCATACTTTCTTAGGACCATTAATGGGACAATGATGGATTTTAATGGATCCTTATCAAGGTCAGGTCATCATACTGAAGGTATTTGTAGATATCATGAGGGATTCTCAAGGGGTCTTGAGATACCATGATAGTGCATTTCATGAGCTTTACGACTGTAAGAAGTTCTTATATTTATCCTTTTTATTTCCTTGTTTATATATCAAGGATCTGGGATATCATGAGGCTGTATTATTGTTTTCACATACAATCACTATACCTATTTGGGATGCATCTCATGACCAATAAATGTTCATGTGAAGATGTCCAAGCATTATCATGGAAAACTCTCATGATTGTCAATAGAGGCAAAGGGGGGGTGTGTGACAAGTTGGACATGTCTGAAGCATTTCACATGACGAGGATGACATACCAATATAATTTCACATGGTGAAGAAAACATCTCACTAGGTCTTTCAGGGTGTCTTATCAGCTTCATCGTTGAATCACATTATTTTATGACTACAAGAGGCTCCAACCTTTTAGATATTTTCCTCTTATTTTCCCAATATTTTTGGATTTTTTTTAGGAGTCTACCAGTTAGCAAGTTTTGTGAACTAGGAGAGGTTATATTCCTATCACCGCATGATTAATTTGTGTTTGCGATTTCATCTCAATAACAAGGAGTTTTTAACAAAGGGGCTTCATGGGACCTTCTGTTGGCAATGTATTGTCCATGACCGTTATGATGGTCATCTAAGGGTCATGCGATTGTGTATATTCTAGGGATTCGCTCATTCCATGTGATCTTATACACCTTTATCTTCCTTTTATTTGTGATAAAAATAATACCCATATTCATTTATTTATTACATTGTAAATTTTTCAATGATCATTTTTTGGGAGTCTACAAATCCCCCCCCCCTCATGAGCGACATCTGCGAGTATAAGGGCTTGGTTTTGAGGAATGTAAATGCTCACTTGAGGCTTTAGAATTTTCTCTAATGGATTTTTTGGGTGAATCATGGTCTATCTGGTGATTATTTCTATTTCAAATAATTCCATATAGATAGCGGTGTAGAGAGTTGTTCATTTACCAGCTTCCCCACTTCTTAGAGCTCATGTTACCTTCCTACATTGGGTGAAATTGTTGAAAGGCCTTCTCACAAGAACCCATCACAAGACCCCACCGTGAGACCATTTTGATGATTTATTTTTTGAAATACTTTCTTTTCCTATGTTCCCATTGGAATCACCCACAAACAAATATTTGGTAATTGTTGGAATTTTCTTCTAGGGGGGTGAATGATTATCTTATGGGTTTTATAGGATCTTCTATTTTGATCACCTGATCCCTTAACTATTAACCGGACATGTGACCATGCCATGGTTACAAGATTTCATGTCTTTGAAGGGGTCATGTAGTTCGTGATTCTTTCCGGGTTTTATTCTGTCTATGATATATTCAAGATTAAGATGATTCATTAGTCCTTTATGATATTTGAAAATAAATTTGGTGATTCATGTGATGCTCATGATGTTGTTGGTTTATGCCTTTCCTTTTACATGACATTATTTTATCTATCTAAAATGCATCACGTACTTTGCTTAAAATTGATTCTGGTTCTCGTCATACATCTCAGAAGCCTTTGAAGGAGGAGGTAATGGTAGAAATGGTCTTCCATCATGCTATTATAGAAAGTGTAAAAGATACTTATCGTCATGTTATTGGACCATATTAATTTATTTTGATAGATATTATTGGATACAAACATGAGGATTATCCCCTTTCATATATTCTACCCCTTTATGGGGTTTTCATACCAATGAAACTCCCATTCCTTCATTGTAGTCATAATTCATACACTCTTCTTAGATTTGAAAAAATCATAACACTTTCTGGTTGAACATCTATAAAGTGGGGTATTGTGTCTCCAAGGGAGACTGTGAATAAGGTCATATACTAACGTACATGCCCACAAAAATTAATGGTACCAATCGAAAAACTGATTTGGATGTTCATATGTACCACTCGATAATGATAATTTCTTCATCCAACAAGATGTTTGGTTGGGTTACCAACTAGTAATTATGATCAGGAGGAAACTCTGAAATGGACTGGGGTCTGCCCTTCTTGGTACAATAAATTTTCTCTACATTCACCAAGGATATGAATAAAATTAGGATGTACAAGTCTATTTGGATTTTGTTGATGTTTTCCTACTATAAAAAAGGTATGACAATTGACATGTTTATTCATTGGAGTATGGACATGAATACTTTACACCTCATGCATGTAAAGGTTGGTGTCAGCCTCTCATATGTTAAATACATATTAGGAAACACATATTGGTTGAGATGTATGATGGGTTTTCCCCCAGTGGTATGTATTGGATGAAATAATATGGAATCCTCTCACCCGATTACTAATTAGGCTAATTGAAATAGACCTCAAGAAGGATCCACTTTATGGAGTAGATATCTCATTCAAGGAATGCATAGGATACTTCATTAGTATGTCTTGATCTATGATATAAGCTAAAAGCCGAAGGCCTATCTTATAAAGGACTCCCAAAGTTTGGTTGGTGTTTATTGGCCCATTGTTCAAGAAGGAAAATTTATATAGTGTTGATGGGAAGTTATCGCTAGTGTTGAATAGAATATCCAACTTGCAAGATTCTTCACCGTGTAACTGAGTGGGTACATAAATACCAAGAAATAAAATGTTGAGTTAGAGTTTCCACTATCATGATGGAGAGCTCCATGTAAGGGGGGTGTATTGGGCTAGCTCCCTCTATTCTATCAAAACATATTACATTAAGCCCCTTTTTATAATGGAAAATACCCTTAAAAGATCATGGACCCCTTTCAAGTGTTATGGGTTTTGATGGGGGCTCATCTCAGAGGATATTAATAACTTAGTATCTCAGACATCCCCAACATTCACTTAAAATCATACCTATAGTGTATCGATAGGGTAAAAATTGTTACACTGAAGGATCAGGATGCTAGGGCTTATATGAGCCTTTATGACCATTTCTCTTTCAGAACATACGGTCCAGTGTCACTGGGTGACATGGTTGATACTGGTAAGGATATTATTGAGGTATGGGCCTATATAAAGACACTTCATGAGGTAAAATTCTTATGTTGTTGGGGACCTACTCTATGAATGGTATGAACCCTTCCGGTTTATCCATCAGTTCTGATGTGTCCAGTCAAGATATCCTCACTCAATTTATGTCTGGTATGAGGATAATTTTATGGTGGCTCTCCCATTTTGGATGATATTGACTAGGGAGGATACTCATGCTGAGATAAACCAAACTCCCTACAATGCAACAATTATTTTATCACGTAACTATGCATAGGTTTGGATCTTCTCATATCCTAATGTGAAATTATCAAAATTGGTAAGAAAGGATTCCCAATTACCATCAATTGATGATAATCATCCTAGGACTAGAAATAAACTATTTTCTAGAAGACCAAAGACCCCCAAAGAACCCTATGAGGGGATAAGGAATTTACTATCACCTTACTTTATAGTAGAAGTGAAAATCAATATATCCATAGGGAGTACAATGATATAGGGTGAAGTCATACTATTGTTATTATTTCTTATCTCATCATTGAAGTGGTTAGATTATAGATCACAGAACTCAGAGTTTGAGCTCTAGGGTATCTTGAGCCAGTTATAGTTACCCTTAGAGGGTTTTCGACATGTCACTTCCCCAATGAGTATCACTTTCAAAGACTGACCTAAGGAATTTAGGGCCATCTTTCGAGACCATGATGTAATGATTAAAAGCGTCAAGGGTCAGGTTTTCTATTTACCTATGTTACACCAAATGGTGGTTTGTGGTATGCTGCAAGTGGTCATTAATGAACATGGTTACCCCATTGCAGAGGCAGTTGTAAGGAAAATCTTACTTCTATTTTTTAAATGGTTATGGTGTAATTGAAACCATATTGACATTCTTTTATATACAGTTGGAATTTGTAGAGAGTTGGAAAAACTCTTTTGTCCCCTATATATTTTTCCTAGGGTATGGATGGGGGAGAGAAATTTAGCAGGGACTGGGGTGGTCGATGATGGGGGATCCCCAGGTCAGTAGGCCTAAATGAGGGTGGAATTTTCTACTTGTACAGTAATGGATAATTTGTAGAAACTTATAGAGAGCCTACCCTGGAAGTGAATTGGAAAATGAAGAGCTACGAATTTCTAGGGTCATATCTTCCAAAACCCTAAATCAAGTGCTGTATTTCACTCCTCTCTCATTTTGGATTATTCTAGAAACATATCCTAATTTTTCAAAAAAAATTAGGTACACATCAAGATCCATTGGAATAGAATGTATCATCTTATGAGGATGTAGGTGAGAATTTGGTTTCTTTATAAGAACCTTCACTACCAGGACTATCCCATCATGAATTGGAGATGACTATGGTGTAGAATCAATCACACACATTTCTTACTACTGATTCCAGTGGTTACGCCACATGATCCAAAATTTGTGGCCATGATTTTACATATAATAACATGGGTAGCTATTTGTCTATCATTTTAGCCTTGATGGAAGATATTTTTGGAGAAGGTGAATACTTATTCATGATGGAACACTTTGTTTATTTGTCTCATGTTGCCTAATATTATCTTTTTTTCTATACTCTTCACTGTTGGTTGGTGAATCACACCCTGGTGAAAAGCACCAAAAGTTCCAAGAAGCCTCTCATCACAAGAAGTTGTTACTTATTCACCTTAAGATGAGGACAAGTTAATAGACATTGTTAGAGGCACAATGAAGAAACATATGTTTTTAATATTGATCAGGTCCATTTGTTACATGGTGATATCATATCATTTATCCATTGAATAAAAACCGCCTTTTCCCTTGTTTTTTTTCTTCACCCTAGAGTTTTAAAGTTCCAATCCATTCTCCTTTGAGGATTCTTTCAAATGAGTCAACCAATGTAGAAACCAACTCCCATCCTACATCATCAAAGGTCGTGAGAATGACTCTTTATCTTGGAGAACTAGTCCAAGAATATATTCATGTCCCTAGGAAGAACTTAGATCAAGGTCCTAGGTCTCCATTATGTTAACAGTTTCTGTGGTGACAAATTTAGAGAGGGATATGGACTTTAGTATCATAAATATTGTTAGAAGTGTCTAAGGGGTGATTGGTTCACCTTTAATTTATGTTTACCACCCTTGGTTATGAGGGTTTTGAATATATATACATACATGTATGCTCATGTGAGGGAGGTGATTTCTCTGAGAGAGAAGTTTATGGCCCTTGAATTGAGGTTGGTAGCTACCGAGGATTCTTCTTCAATAATGAAAAAATGGGAAGGAGTCTTAAAGGGAGATTCCCAACATGTGGTAGTGGTGGCTACTCACCATTATGTAGTCAGTGCTAGGAAGGTTGAGATCAACCATCTCAAATATGTAATTATTCATATTCAGATAGAGATGTACCATTCTCAGTAAGAAAATAATATATTAGAGAAAAATAAGGTGGAGAAACTGGGAATCTTTGATAAAAAAGAGAAGTCTCGGCTTGAAGCCACTGCTCGGGCAGAGGAGTTTCAAAAGATTACAGAGGTGGAGACTGAATCTATTGATCAATTACACAAATATGTTTCCTCCTTATAGTATAGGTTTGTAGAGCTTAATGAATCCTTGGAGAACATGTTTCGATGGTCCTGTAATTTTATAACCTTTCATTTTCTTGTTATTTATTGGAGAGACTCCAATATGTGGATACTCTTTATCTTGTATGATATCAATGAATAGATATGATAATATTTATATTTCATTATCTAGTTTTAATTCATTCATGACATGCATGATATTTTTGATAATCTGACATTATATGATTAGCCAATGATACTCACCCTTTGTATAATATATAGTAAATATACATGTTAAGATATTAATATTTAAATCATATCATATTATACCCAATAAGTCCACATGAATTACCACTAATCATGAGGATCTTGATTGATGTATCTAATCCATTGATCTTGAGATTACCTATTTTAAAAATGTACAATTGGGGTAAAATATATGTCTTAAAGGGAGAGTACTCATTATTTTTTGGAATCTGATAGGCTTGGAGAGAATATATTTATTTTTTCTAAGTCTATATTGTAGGCCTCACAATATTTTCCATTCTTGCAAACTAAATCATTGTTGTGATGTAGTTTTGGGTCTTTATGATCAGACCATATATCACTATAGTTTAAGTTCATTTATATCAGAACTTCTATCAATGTATTTTAGGTTATTTATGCTTATATCACTGTTCTTTAGGGTATTTTAGATTGGACCTTATATCATCATATTTTAGGGTCTTTTATCATAGACCTTCTATCACTATAGTTTAGGGTCTTTTATCTAGGACATTAGTATTCCATGAAGAATAAATTCTTATTGTTGGGACTTGATTTATGGTTACAAAATATGGTGAATAAATTCCAAGAATGATCCAAAAAACCCAAGGGTGTTGGATTCTATCATGACATTGTCAAGGCTCATGAGGATTTGAGATCCTTTTCTATATAAAAGAGATACCTCTGGTTGGTAGGTAAAATCCCTTATGCATCTATAGAATTGTAAAACTGAGGTGTCTTTACTCTTTTCCAAGGGTCATGGTAGATTATTGGGGGGGGTAATATTGTCCAATGGTGAAATACTATGGATGCTAGATCGTCCTAGATAGTTCGAATATGGCTGATATAATTCCTGACCCCAAGGATTGAGTTAGTGAATATGGAATGTGGAAGACATGATGAGGATGACCAATAAGACCATGGGTTGTCAGGCTCCTCCACAGTATTTCCAAGGTTCAATAGGATTGAATCTCTTTTATTTCGAGGAGGATATGCCTCTATTTGGTTGGTCAAATCCTTTATGTGTCAGTATCATGATCAAAAAAATACGATATTCATTCCTTTATGAGGTCCATAATAGATTCTTGATGACTCAAATGTCTAGATGATGAGGTTGGGTATGAGAGTAAAGCTATCCAAGAAGGGTTATGGCACTATAGACCAGTTTATCTTTTAATTTTGAAGCTCCATCATTACTACATGTGGTTTCAAATCATTAGGTATGGTCCATCAAATGTTTTATAATAGAGTTTTGCATTCCCTCTTTGAGAAACAATACATAACATATTGACATAACATCGAGGTTTTCAAATATGATTTAATATTTTGGTTATGGGGATTTTAATTCAAGGTTCAAAGTGTTTAGTTCATGAGTATGGAGTAGTATAATCATACTGATAATGGACCAGAACACACTAAGGTGTTTAGTTCTACCGTGATGATGTAAAGGCTCACAAGGATTATAAAAAAAGATGTAATGTTACACATTCTGTTTACAACTGTGTGCACATATGTAGGAACCATTGGAAAACAATCATAGTCAAACAATGGTTACCTTGAATATTGGTATTCTTTTATAAGGTCCATGGAAGTTTTTAGTAATCTAATCCATTGAAATCATGAACTTTTATTAGTGTAAATTGTAATATTCAAGAAGGTTTTGAGCACCATAATGGTTGTGTCGCCACCCAGTGAATATATTATCATGTAGAGGAGATGTAAAACATCATTACATTAACATTTTCTTAATCCAAAGGTTCCATCTATCGTATATTGGATTTTACTATGCCTATAGAGTAGTCTCTATGAGATATATGACTTAATTATATACACCATAATTTTCCCCTAAGCTATAGATATGAAGAGTTTAGTGAGAGAAGACTGACTTTTTCTTAGGCCAATCATTTCCGGTTTTCAACATGAAATGTTTTTTGTATCTTTTTTTATTAGTTTAAGATCTTGATATTGGGACCATTTTAGGATAGAGTGTAACGTTGTAAAATTTTCTTCAAAGTGAATGCATTTATGGTCATGAAACACATGGACCTAATATGAGGGGAAGTTACATAGGATCCAAATTGGGATAAAAAAGGTAATTATACATACAAAATCCATCTAAGAATGATATTAAAATGTTGTAAATCATAGATCATGGTTATTAGGTCATAAGTGATGATATGGAAAAATCATATTGGGGATGTCCTAGAACACTCTCAGGTGGTGAGTTCCACCATGATGATGTCATGCTCATGAGGATTATAAATCCATCTTTATAGAGCCATGATTTCTCTGGTTGTTAGGTCTGAGACCTTATTCATCTATAGAATGATCATTTGGAGAGATCCATTTTTCATTCCAAGGGACATGAAAGGTTTGTGGAATCTAGAGGTGCTCGAGACATAGTGTGTTTTAGGAATTTTGGTTCTCAAAAGATGGCAGAAGCGCCCCATAATCTGGTTTATTGGTGTAAGGATCTCATGTTTCATTGATAAGGGATGAATATTTTGTGATGATCTACAGTGTTTATTATTAGGTAGTTGTGATGTATTTGTCATTCAGTTTTAATGTCAAGAGACAAAGACTTTTACCTTTTATTTTCACATCATGTGATATGGATGTATTTGTTTCCTTATAGTTTAACATCATGTTGTCAGGACATGAGAACCAATGTAATTTTTTTTAAGATATATTACATGCACAAGTAGACCACATGTAGATATAACTCATACATAGGAAAAATGGTATTTTATGGCACATCCACTTTTCATTTGGGTGGAATTTTTTATCAGTTCTTGTAGTTGGGTCGAGGATTAGAGATCCAGGCATCACTACATATCCTGTAAAGATAGGAATAATACCACATGTAGTTATTTAATGGGAAACACTCTATATAGGTATGGCCCTTATAAATAGGTGGAAATTGGTTCGGTTTATTGTTATATATAGTCCCATGATTGGAGATCTGGGAATCACAATGTATCTTGTGATGACATGAATAAAGCCACACATAGTTCTTGAGGAACAATGTAGTTTAATTTCATGTGGTGAGGACGTAGGGCTCCCGATGTGAAAAGGGGTATTGTGGATGATCCCAAGGATGGACATATGAGAATCACAATATATCCTATGGTAATAAGAACAAATCTGAATGTAGTTCTTAAGGAAGTATTTATCTATACATGTCTGTCCTATACACATGGAGTTGGAATTTATATGATTATTTGTTGTGAATGGACCTGTGGTTGGAGATTCAAGAGTCACTACATATCATGTGATGTTAGAAATCTATTCACACAAAGTTCTTTAAAGTAGGTGTTGTAGGAGACCAATCAGCAAACGTAGTGGTCCTCTCGAGTGAGGTCTACCAAAATGTTCAATTATATGTTGTTAAAGTGACATCAACCATGCAGTTTAACATCATGTGACATGAAAACATGGTATTCCAATTATGGTCTTTCATTTAGGACCATGGTGAACCTATCATGATATACCACGCCTTGTTAATGTGTGGAAGATCTTATTGAAATTCTTAATCTCATGTGAGCTATGATCAGTGTGAGAAACGAGTAATAAAAGGGGGTCCTTTTACGATGAAGATGTAATTAAGGTTATAAAATGGTAATTTTGTATCATGTGGGGGATAGGAAAAGATATAGAATTGGGGAATCCTTTCATATATCCTTGAAATTATAATCAAGCCATATGTATTTTTAGAAACCTATGCAGTTTAATTTCATTTGGTAAGGACATCAATCATGTAGTTTATTTTCTTGTGATATGGATGTTGGTCACTTGACAGGAAAGGGAAGTAACATTGTGTCTAGGACTAAAAAAGATGTTTGGGTATCACTACATATCCTCGGATGGTAGGGAAAAAGCTATACATAGTTCTTAAAAAGAGATATTACTTATGTGGATCTAGATCTCACATTTAGATGGGGGAATTTCATCCTCATCTTACATAGATATAACTCATGTAAGATGAATTTTAAGTGAGACATCGATACCCATGTAGTTTAACATCTTGTACTAAGGACATTTCTCATGATGTTTAATGTAATGTTGTAAGGATGGTATATTTATAGTTTAATACAATGTGGTTAATATGTAAGATATTTTACAATTGAATGTGTCTCTTCCATTAAAACACCTTATATTTTAACATCATATAGTTAGTATGTGAGACTCTTTATAGTTTAATGTATTTATTCTAGAACATGATACTTGGAAAAAGCTATGAAATGTACTTCTTGAGAATCCTCTCATTGGTGGGTGGTTTGAAACTCTATCCATCCATTATGTCTGATTATTAAGATCTATTGTAATAGAACTTATGTATGATGTATGTCCCTTACCATTTAGGTTCCAACTTCATATTCTTCTTGCTTCATATCATTTGGGTCCTAAGAGCCAATAGAAATTATCTTTGGAGGAATGAATGGAGATGACCCTTTTTATTAAAGGCCCATGTGATCTGATTAATATGGACTTCATGGTTGTGAAATGTATGAAATTTAATCTCATTGAGATTCTCTAATTCAACCAATTTCTTTTACTATTTCTTGTCATCCAATATTTTTCCACAAATGGATATTCAGAGTGATGGAAGATTGACTTATAAGGGTAACACTACCAAGGTTTCATACACAAATGAGTATGGTGTTTCTTATGTAGTAGTACATATGGTGGTACAGTAGGCCCAGAAAGCATGGATGAGATTTTCCAATGAGGAATTCATATTATTGATTACTATATTCTGGTTTATATATGAAAAAGTATAATTGAAGGCCTCTATATATCAATTTACCTCAACTTGATAGAGAGATGATTTATTGGACTTGATATTGTACTCTTGGTATAGTTTAATCAACTCTGTTGAATAGAAGTTGGTATCATTGTCCATCAATATTTTGTGAGGGACTAAAAACCTTGTGATAATATGGGACTTTGTGATGTTTATTAATTTTCTTCATCCAGTCTTCTTGGAGAGGTATTTCCTCAACCCATTTGGATTAGAAGTCAACAACAGTAAGGATGTATTGAACATCTTATTTTTGGCTAGGAGATATGGCCCTATAACCTCCATTCCCCAAATGGTGAATGACTAAGAATATTTTTCTATTTTTAGAAATTATAAGGGATGATGGATGAATTATTTAGGGATTTGGAATGAATGAAGTTTCCTGTTGAATTCTGCATAGTCTTATATCAAGGTTTTCTAGTTGTAACTAAGACTTCTGATTTGGTGGGAGAGCCTGGTCCAAGACTGGTGATCACCGATGGATCCTCCGTGGACATCTTCCATGATTGTGTGAATCTCTCTCTCTCCTTTGAATCTTAGGAGTATTATGTCAAATGCATACTTGTAGCAGGATTTTTTTATCATTTGTGAAATCTTATAGGGTAAAATTCATTTCATGGTGCTGAATCAATTCTCTTACATATTGTTTTGTTAGGATATTCCAATTTTTGAGATAACTAATTATGGGTTCCATCAATCTAAGGGAGGATATCAGTTCATCATTCTCTAGGGTGGTGTTTACCTGATTGATTTTGTCTCTATCACGGATGAATATAGACAATACCATTCTTCAGTGCGTGATATGGATGATTGTTTCCTCTAAATTAGTTTCATCTAGGACTATGGTTGTATTAGACAATATTTCATTGTGAGCGTTATGTGGATGGGGAACATGATGAAACATGAGATTAAAAGGGAAAAATTCCATTAGTCCCTTGACCTAACTAATGAGAAGGGAAATTTCTTCCTTTTTAATTGAATATTTTCTACTAATCTTCTTTATCACTAGCTTTGAATTCCCTTTGATATTATGGTAGGATATCTGTATCTGTAGGCCTAGTACCAATATAGAAACGAGGCCTTGTTATTCAAACTCATTATTTGTGAATCCTTCATATAGTGAGATGAATATGGAATAACATCATTGTATAGAGTGACAAACACAATCCCTAAGCCAACCTGATTGAGCTTTGGGTTTTCCATCCTTTTGTTGATAGGATTTCAGGCGGTTCCATAAAAATGAATCTCCTATGTTTGGTAAGTGTTATGATCATATAATACCTATTCATCTGGGTTCTTGGTTTTAACTAATGTATTGTTATGGGTGTGGTGTGACATGATAAAATGATCTAGGGATTTCTCTTTCAACAATTTATATGATACTAACTTAATGTCATATTTCTGAAAATTCACCGCCCATCAGCACAATTTCCATGTCAAAATATAATGTATTAAGACGTACTTGAGAGGATAAATATAAGATACTAGATGGAATTCATGATTCTACATGTAATGCCTCGGGTTTCAAACTGTGAAGATGAGTTCAAGGCAGTTTTTATCAACATAATAGTTTCCAGTCTCAATATGTATAATTGTTCATCTGATGTATTAGAGACTGTTCTCGCTCCCCATATAAATCTTCTATGTGATTATGGAACTCATTGATCATTCCATGGAATCCACATATAAGATATGGTTTCGTCATTCCACCAATGTAATCAGAACCAGTGGGAGGTAGTACATATGACATGAGACTTTCATAGTCTATGTAAAATTTCCAATCCCATTGGTAGGTGATTCCATTCTTCATTATCCTAGTTTAGGCGAGAGATTTTCCAACCAATTTGGATGTGAAATTACAAATATAAGTTATTTTTCCTTAGAAACACCAAGTTTCTTTGAGATTTCTAGGGGATGCATTGCTAAAATAGAACTAGTCTTTTTTCAATGTTTCGGGTGAAGTAGAAGCGTGGTTGTGCCACCAACCAACATTTATTTTTACCATGTTCAATGATTATTCTGGGATCAATAAAATGATGAACACCAGTCTCCACGGAATATAATCAAAGATTTTGATAAATAATAAAGAGTCTCAATAAATTTAGAGAGGATCTTCCACATCATGTTTATAATTAATTTAGTTAATTTCATAAAGAAAATAATACCTGGATAATCGTTATTTTCTTCATTGATGATATTGATCTTCTGGAATGACCCTTCCAGATTATCTTGTTGTTCTTGCAAGGATCCAAACTATAATCCCTATATTGGTGATCCCCACATACTCTGATGGACTCCGATCGACACAACTCATTCTCCAGGTGCTAGTGCGGTGAAGCGAGTGTCTTGTGTCGGTCGTTCTCAATTTATTTTTTTTTTATCCTTGAAGAATGTCTCTTGTTCATGATAGGGGTGGGAATATAATTTGAGATAGAAATTGTTTATCACAACAATTCTCAATTCAAAGGGTGTGTGGTTCAATACATGGCACTATAGATGTATGTGTATATTTATTGACATGGGTCTTCAGATACAATATTTAATTGTGTAAAAACAATTAAATAAATTCATAACCATAGAGAAAACCTATGTTATAATTAATAATACCACATCATTATTTATCGTGTTCCATCATGCACAAAATAGAATTATAAATAAAATTCTGCATCACAAAATAATAGTAGTGTTCTTTTAATTGGTTCCAACTTGTTAATTAATTATTTATTGTATTGTAAATAATTATTTTACTACCAGACCGGTCTTGGTCCCCTCAAAATCCAATTCCATTTATTGAACGCCTGAATAAATAAATAAGAAATTTATTCTCTTAAATAAATATTTTTTAAATGTTCAATAAAATAAATTAATATATTTTACCCATAGTCTGGTGAATAAATATTTATTTAATTTATGTAATCATTTTAACATGATTAAAATTATTCTATTTTCTTGAGAATAATATTTATTAGTTAAATTCAAATATAATTTAACCAAGACCATGGGAAACACTTAGTGTGTGACCCTCTAGGATTCCTTCCCCTTGGCATTAGGTGGGCTTACCTAAAGTCCAAGAGTACTTTCAATAAACTGGTCAATGCACCGAAGAGAAAGAACTTAAAGTCACAACAATTACATCCACATAAGAATGCTAACTGTGTTATATAATACCTTTGTCTCAATATCTCATCAAGTAGATTTCATGATAGTGTCATAAAAATTTATCCTTGATATGTCATTCATTGACTACCTAAAATAAACTCATCGTTACACCATATCGATGGAATTTAGCAGGACAGATCTATTTCAATCAACAGTCCGAGATATCAACATCTATAAATTGAAGAAACAAATCCTTCCTCAACTTTTCCATTAATAACATGCCACTCGTGACGCACCCAACATACCCTACTTCCTTCCAACTATCTTCATGATAGTTTTCATTAGTAAATAAATGTGCATGAGTCATAACATGTATTAATGATAATCTAAAAGTATGAGGATCATTATAAAAACTCGCAGATAAAAATAATCAATGACATAAAAACATGCATAATTACTACTGGAGGGTCTGTTCTCATAGTCTCCCATCTTAGATATTACCAAGTGTGAACTTAAAGAGAGGAAGTATCATCTACTTACGAGTACTCACACCTAATGATCTGCATGATATGTGTACCATCATAGTATGTCATACAACCATAGAACTATATTTAATAATATTGTTATTTCATATCAAGGTTCTCATCATAGTGAGGAACTGCCATGAACTTATCAATGGAAAAAAATACTCTGGGACATTATTACATCATATTCATGCAGAACAATGAATAATATGTAATAATATGTTTAATATTTAAATAAATTAAATATTCATGTAATAAAATTGAAACTAGTTGGTTCTAGTACACCAACTCTTATAAACTCCCACTTGGACTAGATCCAAATGCCTATGAATTTTAGTCCACTTGACCTCACATGGTGATCATGTTTCTATTGAGTCAGGGCTTTAGTCAAGGGGTCCTCCACATTGTATTCTGTAGAAATACTATTCACTGTAACTTCACCTCTTAGAGAAGAATACCTCAAGATATGATACTTCTGAAGTATGTTCTTATTCTGCTGATGTGACCTTGGCTCTTTTTCAAGAGCCACCAATGTAGTATTATTACTATACAATGTGATGGGATCTTTACATCTAGTTATCATATCCATCTCCTAGATGAGGATTTTCATCCAAAATTTATCTTTATCTACCTTAGAATTTGCGATATAATTAGACTCTGTTATAGAATATGCAACCACACCCTACTTTGAGCTCATCTAGCTCGATGCACCTCCATTAAAAGAGAATATGTATCCCATTTACATCTTCATGCCATCTTGATTGGTTTAGATACTAGCATCATTATATCCTCTAATGACTAGTTCCACATATCCTCCATAAACCAGAAACATATCCTTTCTATGCCTTAGATGCGTTAGGATAGTCTTGACCTCTATCCAATGGCAATCAATTGGGTTAGCTTGATATCTTCCTACCACACACAATGTGTTGGTGACATCCATCCCAGTACATAGCATGGCATACTAGACTAACCAAATTGTTGATCTATATGGAGTCCTTGTCATTATTTTTCATCCCTCATGTGTGTGATGATACATTTTCCTTGAAAGATGAATGCCATGTGATGATGGAAAAAATCCCCTATTGGATTTTCCATACTGAATCTCTTTAGTATCTTATCAATGTATGTACTTTGAATTAGGCTGAAACCCCACTTGGATCTATCACAATAGATTTAAATCAAAAAAATATATGTTACCTCTCCCAATTCATTCATGGAGAAGAATTGATTCAACCATGCCTTAAAAAAATGTAAGACTGGTATCTTGTTTCCAATAAGTAATATGTCATCAACATATACTATTAAGAAAATGACTTCACTCCCACTAAACCGTTTGTAGACATAAGTCTCACATTCAATCTTGATAAAACCAAATTTCATTATGGCTTCATCAAAATGAATGTTCCATGACCCGGATTCTTTATTTATTCCATAAATGGATTTCTACAACTTAAATACCTTATCGGCATCCTTTTAAGTCATAAACCCTTCAACTTGTCTCATGTAGAAATATTACTGAAGGTTCCTATTAAGGAAGGTTGTTTTGAAAATCATTTTCCAAATCTCATAGTCATGGTAAGCTGAAATGGACAACAGAATTCTGATGGATTTCATCATTGAAACTGGTGAAACAATTTCATCGTATTCAATGCATTGATGCTATTTGAACTCTTTTATAACCAGTAATGCCTTATATGTGATGACTTGTCCTTCCATGTCCAGTTTCTTCTTGAATACCCATTTGAAAAAAATGGGATTTACATAAACTAGAGGATATTCCAAAATCCAGAATTGGTTTTGGTATATGGAATCCATTTCAGTATTCATGGATTATAGCCCCTTAGAAACTTCTGTGTCACTTACTGCTTCCTTGTAGGATAGAGGATTATTATTATCAAATAATAATGAGTCAACATTCTCAGTAACTCGAAAACCGTATCGTTCCAGTTCTTTATCCTCTCATGTACTCCTATGTACATCTTGGGTCTCTGGAATAGTTCTTTCTTCCACAGGGGTTTGTGGAATCTGTTCTCATACCAACTCTTGTGTACCTTGAGCCTCAACTTCATCAAAGTATATCACACTCCCACTATCATTTGTTGTATTTTTGCTCCCTCTCAAGGAATACAATGTGTATTGCCACTATAACCTTTTTGTCTAAGGATTTTTATACGTAATATCCTATTGTTTCTTTAGGTTATCCAATAAAGGTACACATTGTGCATTAGGGTGAAAGTTTTTTACCTGAAGAGTCCTTAACAAATGCATCACTTCCCAACACATGTAATTTTGATAACATGGATTTATTTCCACTACATAACTCGTATGTAATACCGTTTATCGATTTAGTTGGTACTTGGTTTAGTATGTGCACCACTGTTTATAACGCATTTCCCCAAAAGGAAAATGGAAGACTCACATGACTCATCATTGATCTCACCATGTCCAACAGGGTGTGGTTCCTCCTTTCTATCACACCATTACACTAGGGTGTGTATAGAGGAGTGATTTGGGAGAGGATCTCAAACTCTCGTAAGTAATAAACGATTTATTGACTAAGATATTCTCAACCTCGTTCTGAGTGGAGTTTTGTAATCTTCTTACCAAGCTGGTTCTCAACATCATTCTTGTATTCTTTAAACTTGTCAAAAGAATCTGACTTATAACTCTTTAATTAGATATATCCATATCTACTAAAATCATCAGTAAAAGTTATAAAGTATGAGTACACTCCCCTTTATACCATTGTAAATGGTATACACACTTTGGTATGAACCAATTAATTAAGTTCTTTATCACATTCAACTTTCCCACTAAATAGGGATTTGGTTATTTTTCCTTATAAACATGCATGGCATACTCCAAGTGGTTTTAGTTCGAAAGAATATAAATATCCATCTTAATGTAAATTTTTCAAGAGTTTCTCGTTTACATGACCTAGCTGATGATGCCAATGTTGGGTGTAGTATGAGTCATGTGAAGTATCTTTTTCATCAATTTCCATTACTTGATTTGTGTGATCCAACCCATAAAGACCGATGTATAAATGTGCCCTACTAAAACAAATTCTAACTTTGTAAAATAAAAAACATTCATTTCCAAACATGGAAAAAAAATCCATCTATATCTAATCTAAATACTGAAATAATATTTTTAGTAACATAAAACACATAATAACAACCCTTAAACTCCAACATCATCCTAGTTATAAACATGAGGTGCTAGTCCCTGACAGCTGAAACAAAAAGTCTGGCTCCATTGGCTGCTCGTAGATCTACATCCCCTCAGTCAATCTTCATAAATCTACTTTGTTTATATATTTGTATACATATGTGAGCACCAGAAGCTATATCTAATACCCAATTTTTAGAAATAGATAGATTTCATTTGATAAAAAATGCACCTGAAGCTTCCCCTTGCTTCTTAGGCTGGGTGTAGTTCTTATTATAGTGTCCCTTCTTACCACATGCCAAACAAACAACCTCTTGTTCCCTTGCCTCCCATTTGATCTTCCTTTTAATGGAAGGCTGTGAAGAAGCTTTGTTCTTGAATATCTTTTCCTTTTCTTTCCTCTTATTAACCATAAGTAAATATGTCTTTTCACACTTCATATCTTGGTCAACTTGGAAAATAAGGATAAGAAGATCAGATAGACACTTCCCAATGTTGTTTATATTGAAATTGACAAAAAAGTTAGAGAATATCTAAGGGAGTGATGTGAGAATAAGATCGGTGCCCTGTTCTTCAAGGAGTTTAAACCCTAGAACCTCCATGTTCTAAATGTAGCTAATGAGCATGAATACATGAGGCCCAACTGTGGACCCTTCTCCAAGATTACTCTAAAAGAGTTCCTTAGAGATCTCAAACCTTTCCTTTCTTGATCTCTCCTAGTAAAGACCATAGAGGTTCTCAAGCATTCTATAAGTATCCATGTTTTCAGAAGACTTCATGATCTCACTAGACATTGATGATAACCTCAAACATTGAACATTGATCGTATCATTCATATGTTTCTAATAGACAAGGAAATCCTCATCACTCACCTATTTGGTAGGTGGATCAGGTGATGATGACTTTATCATGTAAGACATTTGTCAAGTCATAGGATAACCCGAAGGTGTGTAAACCATTCTTGGAAGTACTACCAGTGAGGATGTTCTCATTGTCTAGAATTGATCATAAGGATAGTGTGGTTGACGAGCTTGTAATTTTTATAATACAATTAAACGTACAGATCATTAGTACTTTCTTGAATACATTTTATGAGAAAAAATATATTTTATTAAGTCTCCCACTATTTTATCAAGTCCCAATGTCTGTCACCATTGAACTCGAAATGTCCATTTTTCATGACATTCTAGTGGAAAGGATTCATAATCCCCTTCGCATAAACACAAAAAGGGTTGGTCAATCTATTAGAAGGTATTTAGGTAGGTATGTCTTTGATAACTATGGGCTTGAAGCTCCTTGATCTGTTGAGTGGAATCCTCGATCCTGAAATCATGAATTTGGATTTCATCACCTCTTGCCTTCAATATTACACCAAGTCTAGGAAGGGATACTCTCCTTGATGTAATATGGTTGTGTCAACCCAAAAAATTTCAAAAGGTATTCCTGTATAAAAGTAATTATCCAAACAAGGGTTGGTCAAACACATAGTTTTATTGTGTTTTTCCTTTGATCAAGTAACTAAAAGGCTTGTTCTGACTTAAAATTTTATTTGAGGGATTTTTTTTCTTTTATGTGTGAATTTCTTATTATCATTGTCATGTTCTTGTTAATATTAAGTGGAACTTACATAAGTGATTAACCATGTATTGATAATATTTACACAAAAGTATGGTTTATTTTAGTTCCATCGTGCATGCTTTTTTAATTCATTAATTATGTGATTGTGAAAACACATCCATAATGATAAACCATGAAACTGACAAAAATAAAATAAATTAAAGGGAATTATCATGAGATTTTATAATGGTTAGTTTATCTAGCAGTTGATAAACTAACCCAAACCTATGGGAGAAACATCTTGAACCTTTTGGGTTCATGTTTACAGCTTTCCACTTGTCCACCTTTGTATCTCCTGGGATTGGTTTAGTCTCGGCTCCATCTTGAACCACCCCGACTGGCTTGAGAGTTCCATCCATTATATATTCCCTTTTTTAACTCACATTCAGGTGAGGGATAAAAAGTGGTTTTATATAAAAGAAACCATGGGAATGAAGGCCCTACATATTAATGAGGAGAAGGCTCACATGCCAACAAATTTAATTTAAATAAATTAATTAAAAGAAACCTTCCACATAAAAAGGTCTTAGTATAGCTCAATGTAATTCATACATGTAATGATATTTACGCATAAATAAAACTAGTATTCAGTTATTTAATCCTTTTTTAGATAAATCATGCTCGAATCAATTAATTATCATCTTTAATTAATCAATCCTTTTATCTTAAACCCTTTTTTTGAATTTCCTTGAGATTATCATCCATCATAATTTTAAACAAATAAGTTCATTTAAAATTATCTTTGTACTCAAATTGTACCATGGAGGAAACTAGGTGAATTTATATTTCTAACTACTCAATGAGTAGAAATGAACATTAAGTAGATGTTAAATTAAACACATAAATATATAACACCTATCATGTTTTGTGCCTTAGCTTTACACCCTCACGATGGTACACATCTCAAGAGTTTGTATAATATAATAATAAATTTTTATACCTCTGCATAATTTGGATGAGTACAAGGTTTGTAGATCCAATTACATTGCGTGTAATATCTTTACCATCCATCTAAAGTACATGCCCGGGGAAAAGATGTGTGAGTGTACTTTAGAAATATTTGAAGTACACAGCGTGTCTAGTGGTCCACACGCTGTGTAGTTCCTCATTACACGGTCTCCAGTCGGGCAAGCTGTATACGAGGTACATGGTCCAACCCTAACCCGAAGGGACTACATGTCATGTCTAGTGGGCCACACAACGTGTAATCTAAAACCGCATGCCACCTGTTCCTGGTCAACACACGGAGTAATTAAGACTTTGACAAACTCCAATGACATGGCTTGGTTTGGAGGACCACACCTGTTGCATTGAACCTTGGCTACACAGCATGTACTACCGAATAAACATCATGTGTTCTGGTGTTGTATGGACAGAAACCTTTGGCACTTGCATATGAGATCCTCTATTTTATTTTAATCAAAATTAAAATAAAATATTATTTCCGTAATGTGAACAAGAAATGAAAGAGGAGGAAAAAATCTCAAAATTCATATTTTCAGAATAATTAACTTGAATTTAAATAACTAAATTATTAAATGCAAAAATCATTAACAAAATATTTAAAAAATTATAAACTATGATGTAACTGCTCTGATACTACTTGAAGGTTCTGGGCACAGTAGAAGTGTTATTGGGATAGCACCCAAAATTGATGTTAACCATGATCAATGATTATTCTGGGATCAATACAATGATAAATCCCAGTCTCCATGGAAAATAATAAAATATTTAGATAATGAAGGAAGAGGATCGAAAAATTTATAGAGGATCTTTTACATCATCTATAAAATTAATTTAATTAATTTCCTAAAAAATGGATCTTTAGTATTTTATTCGTTCAAGATGTTGATCATCTAGAATGACCCTTCTATATTATCTTGTTCCCCTTGCATGGATCCAAACTAGAATCCCTCTATAAGTGATCCACATGTGCTATGATGGACTCCAATCAACACCGCTCATTCTCTGGGTTCTAGCGTGATGAAGCAAGTGTTTTGTGTCAGTTGTTCATGATCGCTTGTTCTTTGGATTTGAAGAACATATCTCATTCTCTAGAGGGGAGGAAAGAGGATTTGAGAGAGAAATTGTTTAGCTCAACAATTCTCAATTCACTGGGTGTGTAGTTCGGTACATGGTATAGTAGATGTATGTGTCTATTTATTGACATGGGGATTCAGTTACAATATTTAATTGCGTAATATATATTAAATACATTAATAAAATTATAGAAAACTCATTCTGTTAATAAAAATATTGTGTCATTATTTATTGTGCACCAAATTTCACAAAACAAATTTATAAATTAAATTCCACATCACAAAATAATAGCAGCATTATTTTAATTTAGGCCAACTAGTTAAATAAATATTTATCATCTTGTAAATAATTAGTTAACTACCAGACCACCCTTGGTCCTCTTAAAATCCACTTCAATTTATTGAACACCCAAATAAATTAATAAATAATTTATTCTCTTAAATAAATATTTTATTTACAAACTAGTAAATAAATATTTATTAAATGTTAAATAAAATAAATTAATATATTTTACCCACAATACGTTGAATAAATATTTATTTAATTTATGCAATCATTTTAACTTGAATAAAATTATTCCATTGGCTTGTAAATATTATTTTTTAATTAAATTCAAATAGAATTTAACTGAGACCACTAGAAACACTTAGTATGTGACCCTTTAGGATTCTATCTCATTGGAAATAGGAGAGCTTGCCTAAAGTCCAAGAGTAATATCTAGAAATGGGTCAAGGCACCAAATAGAAATAATTTAAAGTCGCAACAACGACATCCACATATGAACACTCACTGTGTAATATAATATATCTTCCATAATATATCATCAAGCAAGTTTCATGATAGTGTCATCAACTTTTATACTTGATATGTCATTCTTTGACAACTTGAAATAAACTTGTTGTTACACCATGGCCTTGGAATTTTGTGTGACGATTCTATTTCAATCAAAGGGCTGAGATATCAACTTCTATAAATGGAAGGGACAAATCCATCCTTGACATATCCATTAATAACATGCCACTCGTGAAACACCCAACATACCCTACTTTTCTAAAACTATCTACAAGACGGTTTTCGTTAGTAAATCAAACTGCACGAGTCATGACACGTATTAATGATAATTTTAAATTCTAAGGATCATTAGACATGCTCGCTGATAAAAATATTTGATGACACCAAAACAATCAGAATTCCTACTGGTGGGTCTGTTCTCATAATCTCTTGTCTTAGAGATTACCAAGTGTGAACTTCATGAGAGGAAGTCTCATCTTCTTACGAGTACTCACACCTGACGGTATATATGAAATTTATCCCATAATAGTATTTAATCCAACTATAGAACTATATTTAAGAATATTGTTATATAATTTCAAGGTTCTCATCATAGTAGTGAATTATAATGACCTTATCAATGCCACAAATACACTAGAAAATTATTACATCATAGTCATGCGGAACAATGAAAAATATGTAATAAGATGTTTAGTATTTAAATAGATTAAATATATGGTCTCAATACATATAATTGTTCATATGATGTATTATATTATGTTCTCACTCCTTGCATTAATCTTTTATGTGAGTATAGAACCCATTGAGCATTCCATGGAATCCACATTTATGATAAGGATCCTCCATTCCACCAATGGATTCAGAACTAGTGGGATGAAGTAGATACGGCTTAATAATTTCATAGTATTCTTAGAAGTCCCAATATCATTGTTAGGGGATTCCCTTTTTAATTATCCTAGTGAAGGGGATGTATTTTCAAGCCAATTTGGCTGTGAGATTTAAAATATAAGTGAGTTTCCCTTAGAAGCCCCAAGGTTCTTTGATATTTTTGGGGGAGACATTGCTAAAATAGAACATGTATTTTCTAGATCAACTTAAATTCCATGTTTTTGTACCAAAAAACTATAGAACATCCATAATGTTACCACACAATCACATTTCATCATATTCATCATTAGACTAAGTTGTCATAGCTTTTCACGGACTACTTGATTATATGTGAAGTGATCACATCATTTTCGGGATTTGACCACATGTTCTATGACATAACATTAGTTTATTCTTACCATGTAAATCATAAATATATTACTCATGGTACATAGATATGTAATTCCAATGTTCTTTAATCCAAATGGAGTGACCTGATAAGAAAAGATCCCTCATGCATTATAAAGGAAATTGATTCTTCATATTTAAAGGGTATATTTATTTGATTGTACTCAGAATGCCCATACATTATGAAAAGGGAATGTAACCTAGTTTCTTCATCTATTAAGAGTTTCTTGATTGGAAATGTGAAATAATTATTTTGGAAATGACGATTAAGGTATTTGAAATCAATGTTTTCCATAATTTTTTCATTCGTTTTCTTGAGAGGGAAGATGTTGGTGATCCATCTTGTCTATTTCTCTTCTTGGACAAATTTTTCATTGATAAATTTTTCAACTTCCACCTATAAATTGGTGTAATAATAGGGTTTCATCCTCATTTGTGTCATCTTAAAGCCTTGATTCTCATTAGGTAAGCCAAAATGGTGTGTAGCCACATTTGGAATCAAAATGGTAATTTTTATATAGTTACAAGTGAACACATATCGATGTTTGTTTTGGAAATCAATATACATATATTTCTCTTCAAGGGGCTTAGTGGAACTAATCAATGTAGGTCATGGGTCTTATTCTACTCCAAAATTTACCTGCCTAATCTCATCGATGGTGGTGGATACACCTTCCTCGAATGCCATAGGGTCATTCCTAAGGCCATCTTAATATTCATCCACCTTTGAGTCTTTGGTGTGATGAACCTGAATTTCGAAATGATATATGTTTCCTGAATAAATTTTTTTATATACGATATTATATTATAAACATAAAATATAAAAATAAACCTGTGAATTTTATATCACTTGTAAATATCCTTACATTAGTCAGCTATAAAACCAATTATAATTCCAAAAATTATAATGGAACAATTAATAAAAAATATAATTGATAAATGTGAAAATATTGATCACCCCAATATTTTAGAATCATTACCCCCACTAAAAATAGATTATAAATGAACCAAAAAATGATTAAACCAATCAACATCTTTAAAAATGAAAACATATCTTTAGGGAGAGATCGTAGTGAATTTTGAGTGAATGGATGAAGTGGTTTTTATAGGGTATAAAGATAAATGTGATCATTGGTATTATACCATTATATAAATATTGGTCAATATAACCATTGGAAACTATAACCTTGGTTGATAATTTTACCATTATAGTTAGTGTTTATAAATAGTAATGAAAAAAAATATCCAATACACAAAGAAGAATAAATTACATCAAATAATATAGTTATGTTGTTTGAATACCATTTTTTCAATCATGGGAGGGAGATATATTCATTGGGGTTCTCCCTTGACCAAGCCCATGTCTAGCTTCAATAAGTGAATCTTGAACAAAATCTTCTACAAGAGAAGTTTGAGTTAGTGGTGATTACCACTCGGTCTATATTAGTCGAGCCACCCCATGAAACTATGACCATCACATGTGTTTAGGGCCTAGTTACATAAAGTGAATTTTCTATTTTATAAATTAAATTATTATTCCATAAATTTGTTTTAAGAATATTTTTTCTAAATAAAGTATATGTTTAATTGATATGAGTTTGATAAATTTATTTTTGTAAGAAAATAAAATATAATTTTTTTTACAGAAAATATACTAAATTTTATAATATAATAAATTATTATAAATAATATTTATTATAACAACATATTTCTTTAAAACACTCTCACTTAAATATAAATGATAAAATAAGTTTTTAATGGACTAGGAAATTTTATATAAGTGTCAGAAATTTGAATGCCCCTAAAAAACTACTATTTTAAAATAAATAGAGATTTTAATATTTATAAGTCAAAATTATAATATTTATAAAATTATTGTAAAAAAAATAAACATTTTATTTGAAATCATAATGTCTAAAGTAGGTTACTGTAAATTTATGATAATTTTCTAAAATAATTTTTTTTCCATGAAGAGTAAAAATATAGTTTCGGGTTTTCTAAATATTTTATGACATTATATTTATGTCATAATGATGCAATAATTTGTTAAAAACAATCCAAGACCTAAAATATTTTATTAATATAGATTATTTTAATATATTTTAATCAATTTCTAAAATAATAGGTGTCTTTCAAAATTCTAAAATGGGAAACTTTTTATAAAATCATTAATTTGTGGAATATTTACTTTCCCATGAAACAATAAGTATTAAAAATTGGTGTTCAATTCTAGTGGAATAAAATATCATAAAATTTGATTCAAATTTCCAAAACCATGAGAAAAACCATGGTTATACCAATTTTTTTCATTTTCCACAACCTATATTTCCAAGACCTATATTTGGAAATTATTAAACAATTCATCAACTTCTCCAATAAATAAAAAAACTATTTTCATTATTCCCCATCACTCAAACTCTATCCTACAGAAATTTATAGTGATGTTTTTCCTAGAGAAGCCCACCCAAGGTGTCTTCAAGCCCATACGATTCCATCCTCTTGTTTACAAACAACTCTTCAAGGTAATGTAAATATTCCATTATTTTTTCCATTAAATTTCCCTTTTCATGTGGTTTGTCTTATCATTTTGAAACCAAGTTCTTTTAATAATGTTATATTATCCCATTACTATAAGAATATTTTTTTATGAATGGTATAGTCATTCCCCCTCTCATTTTACCATTTTCTAAAACCATATTTTATACCCATCATACTGCATAATTTACTTCTCAACATCCTCTCTTTTATATGAGAATTTCACTTTTCTTTTCTATTTTAATTCCCAAATCTTTTTAATATCAATGGTCATTCAAAAAATTTAAACCTGACTATTTGGTTCAAGGATTTATGTATATTAAACCCATATTTCCTTTAATAGGTTAAAAATGATGTAATGATCATGTATTTAAGATATTTTTTATGCCAAGATTTTGATAATAAACTCATTATTTATTATTCAAGAGTTATTAATGAAATGACTTATTATGATCTATGTGTATCACATGAAAATAATACATTTGAATTCTATGACCTGGTATAATTTTAATTCATTGGTTAAGGAATTTAATCTCTAGATATGACATGTTTTATGATACCTTTTTCAATAACCATGGTGATTTTCTTTTATGAAACCTTTGTGATAAACCTTATTTATATTATTAAGAATGTCTCATTTGAATTTTTTATACACATTTCCATTTTTTGATTTGTAACACCCTGATATTTTATGAAAAGTATTCTATTTAATTTCATTAATGTCTTGTGTTGTATGCTACACCAAAAGGAGCTTGCACAACACACACCCTTGACTTACCTTGTATTACACGCAATCGTGACCTTCCTCGATAGCAAGTGTAGTACGCAATACCAAGTTTCACTAAACAACTATATGCTATTAAAATATTATTAAAACTAGTCGTTATGAATAGTAATAACCACTTTTTGAAATTTTGTAAATTTTATTTTTCAAAATGGACTTCATTTTTGGATTCGAAATATCGAAATTATCTTAGGGTGAAATTTTGGTACTTTTCGGATAACTTTCATTTTCTGATGAATAGTGAAAATTACTAAATTTTAATTTAAAAAATCCTTTTTGATCGAAATAATTAATAGTGATAAATTATTAATTTGAGTTGTTTTAAAGTATATTTAGAATATATTTTTACAATTTAATACAATATTGGTCATTGGATGTAATTTCACATTTAAACCAGACATAAACAAGTGTCAATCTTTTGATAGTTATTATCTCTTAAGAACACGCTATTAGTTTAGACAACGATAATTAATTTTTAAATTAATTAATAAAACTGATATGTTTTGAATTTGGTAAAATAGACATCATTTTTGAGTTCATAATATCAAATATAGCTTAGGCCTAATTTTTCGTATTTTTCTGAAAACTTTCATTTTTTGATGAATAGTAAAACCACTAAGTGGTAGTTAAAAAAATGAATTTTTCATAAAACTTAATTTTACCACTTCTGTGAGTGGAATTTCAAAAATCCGAGAGACACGGTTGATGTCAGTAAGTAAAATGTGGTTCAATGAGATGAAAATAATTTTTGGTGAATAGTAACTTTTTACCTTTTTTTACCACGGTTAAAAGTAAATAAGGTAATTAAGGGTAAAAATGATATTATTATTACCCTAACACATGTCCTAATTCTATTGGATAAGTTTAATTTGACCAAAAACAACCTTAGTAATAAAATATGACCATTTAGGCCCACTTGGATTAGATTAGGACATTTATTATTAATTTATTTAAAGAAGGGTTAAAATAGTTAAAATCAATGTTTAATAAGTATATCATTTTTAATATAGGGTTATACATAAGATAAATTCGACTATAAATATTCATTATCAATCTAAAAAGATTTCCTACATAATGGTATTTTATTTGTAATTTTTAGACATTATATAATTTAATTTATATATGACACAAAGATGATGCAATAATTATCTTATTAATGAAATATTGACATAATTGATGTTATAAATACCCAAATAAATGTAATTTGAGACTTTTTATGAATACCACTAATTTTATAGGTTAATATGATATGTTAGGATTTATTTAATTAACTTTTTTCGAAATAATCATTATGTTATGAGTTTCAAAAAAATCAATTACTAAATAGTGTCAAAATTGACATAAAATAGTTTTTAAAACAAATATTATATTATTAATTGTTATTTTATTCCTAAAAATCTAAGGCTCGGCAAAATGACTTAGATACAGTTATATATATTAATAATAAACAACTTTGGGTTTTTTTGGCTTCTTATAGTAAGTTTATTAACCTTATAGTGTAAGAACACAAAAAGACACGGTAAAATTAAAATTATCTAACTTAAAGTTAAATATAAATGATAAGGTTAAAATCGGAACCTAAACTTGTCTAAATTCTATTGGATGATAGGCTTTATACCAATCCCCACCTTAGCTTCGAAATAAATTGATTTGGAGCTATTTAAAACCGAATTTGGCTTTATAATAAAATAATATTTTTAGTTATTCCAAAGCTGCCCCTCTCCTCCCTTATAAAAGGGAACCTCCTCCCTCTCTTCCTCACACCACATTGAGCCTTCAAGCTCGTTCAACCCCTGCCAATTTCTCCTCTAGACTTCCCTAGAGACATCCTAGAGTTCCTGGTCTTCTTCAAAGACCAATTTTAGTTCCCTAAAAGGAGGTCTCAAAGAAGCACTTCAAAGAAGAGGTAATGTTCGTTACCGATTATTTCATCTTTATTTCTTCTTCCACTTATTCTTCTTTAGTTGTCTCATTATGAAGTAATAACCTCAGTATCAATAATATACTGATATGTTATTATAAGTATGAAACAACCCTATTTCACCATCTATCCATCCTACGAAAAATGAAATCACCGCGTGTGCGAACGTACGGAATACCGTCTCCACGCCGTGGTGTAATCTACTTTCCACCACCACCTTACTTGGATGGGTATAATGGTGTAAATAATGACTATATATGATTATTGTAAAGTTAAATTGATTCTGAAATAGTATAAATACACTCCAATACAATTCCATGATCATGGGAACGATATCATCGCTCGTGCGTACGTACGGAATACCGTCTCCACGATGTGATGCGACTCGTTCTACATGATCTTCATTGAATAATGATTATATAAATGAATTGAATGAATTAATATGATATATATTACACTAATAAAATTCTGGAAATGAGGTATCTATAACCTAAAGAGAAGAATAAGAATTTATTAAACAAAACAAGCATAAGAACAAAAAGTAATAAACACCCGAATAACAAGTTGTAATTAAATATTACTAATAAGAAGATAAGAATATGACCATATATGATATCATAACAATAATTATGAATCTAGAATAAGTAAATAACATTATTTAAATCATTATACAGGAGGTTCGGACACTTACGAGGTAAATCGGACCTAAGGTAAGGGAAATATCACAATCTCATTTTTATCCGAGATTGTTTATACTTTGGAATTTACTGGGGTGTATTTTATCATCCACATCCATGTTTCCTCAATATGTAATATTACTTCCATACACCTACAATTGTTTAAATCCAATTTTACCCTTTGGTGAGTTTTTAGTAAAAGATATAAAATGAATCTTTAGTCGTTTTTCGTACGAGGTACTTTTTGACTTTTCTGCCAAAAGTACGGGAAGAATGTTTTTTTTAACTTATACGACATGAATGGATTTTTAAAAAATTATTTCCAAGAATATTCCTTTACAAGTTTTCAAGCTTATTTTTAATCAACTTCTTTTAGATTAAAATTATATGAAATGTTAAGAAAGGAAAAATGTTTTTGAAGTAGAAATGATATTTTCCTCAAGAATGGAGTTCAAGTGTTTTATCAAAATTATTTTCCATCTAAGATAATATAGGGTTCTATTTATATCCCTATTATTACATTGATATGATTATTGTTTGATGGATATATTTTTATGAATTCCTTTATCTTATATGAATTGTTTTATGATGTCATGATGTTTAAGATTCCCATTTTTATTACATGGGTTATGCTATGATGTATGGTTTATGATTTTGTGGAACACAAAAGAATGGTATCATTATGAGATGGGTAGGACCTATATCTCCCTCCAATGAATTGGGTAAAGATTTTATATCTCATGAGATATACATGGCTGGAACGGCAAGTTAAACCGGTTCAGTAATACAGGACTGGAACGAGGAGTGAACTCGATTCAGAAAGGGACTTTGTCCACTAAGATGGTCTTGGTAGCAATGCCTTGGATACTATGGAAATCATATCATATGCTTAATGGTTGCCAAAATTACATGTTTTATTCCCATGCTATTTTATAATTCTGAATGTTTCTTTATGATCTATGCCTTACGTACTTCCATGTTTTGTGTCATTTCTCAAGCTTTTGATGTTTAAACATTATGTTCATGTTTTTAAGTTCAAATGTATATGGAATGTTTTATTTTATACATGCTTACCCTTACTGAGCATTTGATCTCACCCTTTTTATGTTTTATTTTCCCCCGGATATAATGAAAGGTTGTAGGTAAGAAAAAAACGTAAGATCTTTATGGGAGATGTTGAAGATCTTTCACCAAGATTAGAAGATTACGTTCCTAGTTTCCAAAGACACTAAACTATTACGGTCCTTGTGTGTCTGTTTTTGTTATGTATTAAGTATTCCGCTAAAGTAATGTAATGTCCATGTACGTTAATCTTCGGGTCTCTACAGTTGGTATCAGAGGAAAAGTTTAGTCAACCTTTGGAAACTAGGATGCAAAAACGTTAGTGAGATCCCTAGAGATATTTATAAGGTATATCTAGGGATGTCCCTAAGGATAAGTATACGTATAGGATATAGTCCTAGATCTATGGTAACAATATTAGATTAAACCAAAGATGTTAGATATTGAAGTTACTCCCTCTTTATTATGATTTTTTCCTCTCACACTATTCTTTTTGGGTTTTAGAAAATGGCTGGAAACAAGATGATTCACGATAATAGAGGATATGATGGAAAATGGAATGATATTCTTCTTGAGGAAACAAATGAAATGGGATTTGGAAGTCCAAGCATCATTATTATGATGAATCAGAAATCTCATAATATGATCAATAAAGTAAAATTCGGTAATTTTCCTGACTCGGCTAATAAGAGAAATATGGAGTTTCATGATTATCATAGAGGAAAGAAAGTTCAATTTCCCCTATGAAAATCATGTGGAAAGAGGCATTGAGGAGATTGTTTCAAGGGAAATGGAAGATGCTTTGGGTGTGGAAAAGAAGGACACAAATCCAGTAAGTGCAAAGTAAAAGGTTCAGTTAACACCATGGATGAGGATAATGGTATTGCTATGACATCAACAATGGTTAAATGTTTTAAATGTGGAATGTACGGGCATTATGCAAACCAATGCCCTAAGGGAAAGTCTCATGAAGAGAATCAGTACACCCGTATGGGTAGTATTTATGTTGATGATGATGAAGAGACTACAAATGATATGTGAGATGAAAGAATTGTTGAAGCTTGGTCAATGGTTTAAGAAGGTAGTGGAATGATTACATGTTTATCAAGTGTAATGTTGTATAAGTAATCTCATGGTACTATAGAATAAAGATACATCTAAGGATTGTTACACTGTTGTCTTTCCTTGAGTTTTGAAAGTGTATATTGGTACCAGTATCCATGAAAGGTTATTCAGATATTTTTGGAATGTAGATGATATGCGCATAATGAAGGGATAACGAGAAAATTAAATGTTCGATAGTATTCATGAGCTCATGACTAATATAAGGAAATAGTTATATCATGGTTTGAGAATGTAGAATTTTGGGGTTTTGGTATGTGGAAAGAGTTAACTTTTGACAGTACTCATGTTTTCACTAAGATTCAATGGGTATTCATTTCTCAAGAGAATACATGATTAAGGCCTTTGAATGTTTGGAATGTGACCAACAAGACATATCTCATGATATATGTGGATCAACGATGGTATTAACATGCTTGTTATATGAACTATTTGGTAATCGTTTTCACTATAATATGAGATTGGACAACAGTATTTTGGATATGCCTAAATATTGGAAAGGATTATGTTGGTCATAAGTTAGTATTGTTTATGGGTAGAACTTTTTTTTGATATTTTTGATGGGATGTTATGGTAATATAACTTTAGAAAAAGGACAACCTGCAGGATGGGCGACAACCCATCGCGTTGGACAAGGCTGTGGGAATCGAACCCACAACCGAAGTGCGACTGGCCTTTATCGCCTACCACTGGCCTACAGGAAGTCCCTGTTTAGTATAAACTAGTTTTATTATATTAAGCAGTATGATATATGAAGTATAAGTCCATTGTAGGAACCATATATGATTAATCTCACTATAGATCGACTTATGTATATTTAATAACCTTTTCTAACCTTTTGTTGGAGACAGATGGAATGACCTGTCATACTATCACATGATCTGCTAACACTTCACAAATAAAAAATTCAACATCATTTCTTTAAGAGATGAAGTGGAAATTTTTCAAGGCATGAAGAACAGTGAGATTATACCAAAATAAAGTAAGTATTTATTCTAATTCAAATTCTTCAACTTTAGGGTAATGATCTTGAAAACCAAAAATGTTGTCCTAGTTCTCTTATATCTATTGAATCATATGGTACCTTAGATCATCAAAAATTTATGGCTTTGTGATTTCTGGCTTTTCCATATCCATGTTCTCTACCACTCTCCATCAGAACATGATGGTTAGGTTTCTCTTCCATACCCATATTTTCACCTATGTGGAAACCCAGTGATTAGTTTATTTGGGTAACTGTTACGTTTCATACTTTTTTTAAATATTGGTTTTGGTATTCCTTTTTACGATGTGGGTTTCTATTAAAGAAACTTTCTAGTAGTAAACCATTTATAACCCTGATGAATTTCGACGGCGAAATTCATTTTAAGGGGGGTAGAATGTAACACCCCGATATTTTATGAAAAATATTCTTCTTAATTTCATTAATGTCTTTTGTTGTACGCTACACCAAAAGGAGCTTGCACAACACGCATCCTTGACTTGCCTTGTATTACACGCAATCACGACCTTCCTCGATAGCGTGTGTAGTACGCAATACCGAGTTTCACTAAACAACAATATGCTATTAAAATATTATTAAAACTAGTCATTATGAATAGTAATAACCACTTTTTGAAATTTTGTAAATTTTATTTTTCAAAATGGACTTCATTTTTGGATTCGGAATATCGAAATTAGCTTAGGGTGAAATTTTGGTACTTTTCGGATAACTTTCATTTTCTAATGAATAGTGAAAATTACTAAATTTTAATTAAAAACAACCTTTTTGATCAAAATAATTAATAGTGATAAATTATTAATTTGAGTGGTTTTAAGGTATATTTAGAATATATTTCTACAATTTAATACAATATTGGTCATTGGATGTAATTTCACATTTAAACCAGACATAAACAAGTGGCAATCTTTTGATAGTTATTATCTCTTAAGAACACGCTATTTGTTTAGACGACGAGAATTAATTTTTAAATTAATTAATGAAACTGATATGTTTTGAATTTGGTAAAATAGACATCATTTTTGAGTTCATAATATCAAATATAGCTTAGGCCTAATTTTTGGTATTTTTCTGGAAACTTTCATTTTTTGATGAATAGTGAAACCACTAAGTGGTAGTTAAAAAAAATGAATTTTTCATAAAACATAATTTTACCTCTTCTGTGAGTGGAATTTCAAAAATCGGAGAGACATGGTTGATGTCAGTAAGTAAAATGTGGTTCAATGAGATGAAAATAATTTTTGGTGAATAGTAACTTTTTACCTTTTTTACCACGGTTAAAAGTAAATAGGGTAGTTAAGGGTAAAAATGATATTATTATTACCCTAACACATGTCCTAATTCTATTGGATAAGTGTAATTCGACCAAAAACAACATTAGGAATAAAATATGACCATTTAGGCCCACTTGGATTAGATTAGGACATTTATTATTAATTTATTTAAAGAAGGGTTAAAATAGTTAAAATCAAAGTTTAATAAGTATATCATTTTCAATATAGGGTTATACATAAGATAAATTCGACTATAAATATTCATTAGAAATATAAAACTATTTTATACGTAATGGTGTTTTATTTCTAATTTTTAGACATTAAATAATTTAATTTATTTATGACACAAAGATGATGTAATAATTATCTTATTAATGAAATATTGACATAATTGATGTTATAAATACCCATATAAATGTAATTTGAGACTTTTTATGAATACCACTAATTTTATAGGTTAATATGACATGTTATTAGTTATTTAATTAACTTTGTTCGAACTAATAATTCTGTTATAAATTTCAAAAAAATTAATTACTAAATAGTTTCATGATTGACATAAAATAGTTTTTAAAACAAATATTATATTATTAATTGTTATTTTATTCCTAAAAATCTAAGGTTAGGCTAAAATGACTTAGATAAGGTTATATAAATTAATAATAAACAACTTTGGGTTTGTTTGGCTTCTTATAGTAAGTTTATTAACCTTATAGTTTAAGAACACAAAAAGACACGGTAAAAGTAAAATTATCTAACTTAAGGTTAAATATAAATGATAAGGTTAAAATAGGAACCTAAACTTGTCTAAATTCTATTTTATGAGAGTATTTAGACCCATCCCGACCTTATCTTCTAAATAAATCAATTTGGAGCTATTTAAAACCGAATTTGGCTTTATAATAAAATAATATTTTTAGTTATTCCAAAGGTGCCCCTCTCCTCCCTTATAAAAGGGCACCTCCTCCCTCTCTTCCTCAAACCACATTGAGCCTTCAAGCTCGTCAAACCCCTGTGACTTTCTACTCTCCACTTCTCTAGAGACATCCTAGAGGTCATGGTCTTCTTCAAAGACCAATTTTAGTGCCCTAAAATGAGGTCTCAAAGAAGCAATTCAAAGAAGAGGTAATGTTTGTTACCGATTGTTTCATCTTTATTTCTTCTTCCACTTATTCTTCTTTAGTTGTTTCATTATGAAGTAATAACATCAGTATCACTCATATACTGATATGTTATTGTAAGTATGAAACAACCCTATTTCACCATCTATCCATCCTACGGAAAACGAAATCACCGCGCGTGCGTACGTACGGAATACCGTCTCCACACCGTGGTTTAATCTACTTTCCACCACCACCTTACTTGGATGGGTATAATAGTGTAAATAATTACTATAAATTATTATTTTAAAGTGATATTTATTCTAAAACAGTATACATACACTCCAATACAATTCCATGATCATGGGAACGATATCATCGCTCGTACGTACGTACGGAATACCATCTCCACGATGTGATGTGACTCGTTATACATGATCTTCATTGCATAATGATTATATAAATGAATTGAATGAATGAATATGATATATATTACACTAATAAAATTCTGGAAATGAGGTATCTATAACCAAAAGAGAAGAATAAGAATTTATTCAACAAAACACGCATAAGAACAAAAAGTAATAAACACCCGAATGACAAGTTGTAATGAAATATTACTAATAAGAAGCTAAGAATATGACCATATATGATATCATAACAATAATTATGATTCTTTAATAACTAAATAACATTATTTAAACCACTATACAGGAGGTTATCACACTTACGAGGAAAATCAGACCGAAGTTAAGGGAAATATCACAATCTCATTTTTATCCGAGATTGTTTATACTTTGGTGTTTACTGGGGTGTATTTTATCATCCACATCCATGTTTCCTCAATATGTAATATTGTTTCCATACACCTACAGTTGTTTAAATCCAATTTTACCCTTCAGTAGGTTTTTAGTAAAAGATATAAAATGACTCTTTTGTCATTTTTCGTACGAGGTACTTTTTGACTTTTCCGACAAAAGTACGGGAAGAATGTTTTTTTTAACTTATACGACATGAATGGATTTTTAAAAAATTATTTCCAAAAATCTTCATTTACAAGTTTTCAAGCTTATTTTTAATCAACTTCTTTTAGAATAAAATTTTATGAAATGTTAAGAATGGAAAAATGTTTTTGAAGAAGAAATGATATTTTCCTCAAGAATAGAGTTCAAGTGTTTTATCAAAATTATTTTCCATATAAGATAATACAGGGCTCTGTTTATATCCCTATTATTACATTGATATGATTATATTGTGATGGATATATTTTTATGAATTCCTTTATCTTATATGAATTTTTTTATGATGTCATGATGTTTAAGATTCCCATTTTTATTACATGGGTTATGCTATGATGTATGGTTTATGATTTTGTGGCACACATAAGAATGGTATCATTATGAGATGGTTGGGACGTATATCTCCCTCCAATGCATTGGGTAAAGATTTTATATCTCATGAGATAGACATGGCTGGAATGGCAAGTTAAACTGGTTTAGTAATACAGGACCGGAACGAGGAGTGAACTCGATTCAGAAAGGGACTTTGTCCACTAAGATGGTCTTGGCAGCAATGCCTTGGCTACTATGGAAATCATATCATGTTCTTAATGGTTGCCACAATTACATGTTTTATTCCCATGCTATTTTATAATTCTTAATGTTTCTTTATGATCTATGCCTTACGTACTTCCATGTTTTGTGTCATTTCTCAAGCTTTTGATGTTTAAACATTATGTTCATGTTTTTAAGTTCAAATGTATATGGCATGTTTTATTTTATCTATGCTTACCCTTACTGAGCATTTGAGCTCACCCTTTTTATGTTTTATTTTCCCCAGGATATAAAGAATGGTTTTAGGTAAGAAAAAAAAGGGAAGATTTTTATAGGAGATGTTGAAGATCTTTCACCACGATTAAAAGATTACGTTCCAAGTTTCCAAATACACTAAACTGTTACGGTCCTTGTGTGTCTGTTTTTGTTATGTATTAAGTATTCCGCTAAAGTAATGTAATGTCCATGTACGTTAAGCTTCGGGTCTCTACATGATTCATGTAATTATAATGTATCTTCATCTTGAATTATTTTTATGCCTCGTGTTCTAATTGATATGTCTAATGATCACATGGTTTTCTCCCCCTTTCTTATTCCCTTAGTGGGCTTCATACTCACCCCCTTCCTTTGATGTATTTCCCAATGATATGAGATATAGTAACACTAACTTTGGGTGAACCCATGAATATGCCTTTTAAGTAGATTTTTGGAGATTTCTTTATGTATTCACGTATTATGTACCTCATTACCCAGAAAATAACCTTTAAAAGTTCCTCTATTTGTACCATGTAAAAAAATTATTTAATAAAAATTCAGGATTCCATAGTTAATATCAAAGGGTCTTTTAGTTATTTTTAGAAATTATGACATGAAAAATTTAAGAATAACCCTAGGGACAAGTCTAAATGTAGGAAAAACATCCTGGTATTTTGATAAGTATTAAGTATGTGGTTTACAAAAAATTACATCCATGTTTGGATACTAAAACTGGATGTGTTTCTATCATATATGTACCTAGGGGTAACCATCAAAAACACCGCATTGAGTGAGAATTGATAAGTAACTAGTGCACAACAAAGGGCCTTGCTACACACCAAGTTTGAAACTCCCAAGAGATTTTTTTTGGCTAATCATAAGGTTTTTATGAAACCTTGTTGAGGATATATATAAAATATAATTTTTATTAGAGGATATTGATGAAATATTTAAGAATGAAGTTTTAAGACATAAAATACCTTTGGAATTATAAGATTCTAATAATTATCACATTTATCACTAAGTATTTATTCATTTAGAAATAATGGTGGGAAATATGAGGGACTTCATAAATGATGAGTGAAACAGAGAATAAACTAATGAAATTCCAATGGAATCTAGAGAGGAAAACTTCATGAGGATAATAAATCCACTAACTCAAGTTATAAACAATAACTTGAATCGGGTCGAGAGGCCAGATTCTCCTTTAAGGGAAAAACATTACATTGAGTCCTATATACATTAATGAACACATTATTTTAGTGGATCCATCAACCCATTGATTGATGAACAATGAAAAATATGTATAGAAAATATCTTTTCTATACTCCATTATTCAGAACAAGAGAAATTCAACCTGGAAATATACCACTTAAAATAAGAAGCAGGTCAGTGGTGGATACTAATTAAAAACATGAATCTAGGAAGGGATATTGATGATATGGAGTGGGAAACATTTAGGGGAATCTTTTTAAATAAATATTTCCCCCATTATATGAGAATGAAAATGTAGTAGGAATTCCAAGAATTGGTGGATAATGAAAATGAATGAGTCGGTAGTTATGAGTTGAAATTTACAATACATTCTACATAAACCTCTAGCATTGTTATGGATCCTAAGGGAAAGGTTGATAAATTCTTTAATGTTTCAAGACCACATATGTAGGGGAATCTATAAAATCATGTCTATGAAATAAATGATGAAACATTGTAGCGTTCGTTAAAAGTTTAATTATAGTATGGAAAGATTTAGTGTTATCACGACCCATCCTCGGGACCCGTGTCATGACTACCCCAAGCCCGCCTTCCATAGGCCGGGGGCTGGCGACTAGCACCAAAGGTATAAATCCCTAAGTTGGGAAGGCATTTCCTTTATAGTAGTAACACACACACGAACAGAGTAAGCTAGAAGCAAAGCACTAAGTGAAAATTGTATACAAAAAGTAGTTCTAAAAGTAAAGGGGACGGAAATACAAGCCCAACAGTAAAGTACAGGTACAACAGAAAGCAAGTACAACTGAAAAAGGGACAACAAATAAAAAGGGAATCTCCTAGAACGTCCGCCGAGTATCCTAATTTAAGGGAAGGTACAGAATTCCACCTCAGCACTCCACCTCTATCAGCCCGCTCCATGTACAATCTCGCCATGTGGTCCACCTCCAAGTACCATCCGGTCCTGGCTCGCTCTCATCCTCTGTCAACGTTGTCTGTTGTCTGCATCTAACACAACGAAGTGTGGGCATAGCCCGTGCAAGGGTGAGTATAACGATACTCATCAGGGACCCTGAGACCCCCTAAGGTCTCCCAGAATCCAAGAAGGATAAACCACTGAAGGAAAGATACAATCACAGAGTATCAACCAACCCTACTTAGGTATTTGCCTATACATATACCTAAGTTATCAATCTTGGTTCAGCTCCAACTCTCAAGAACAAGTACAATACAGTCCACATAGGAATAAATTTCAATCATATCGATGATAATGATTGAAAGTCAAGACTCAGTTAACATAGGTATACATCTTTCGTATAACGATAGAGATGATCAGATGTAATCACTGATTCATCTAAGATGTCGAACCCACACATGATACAAGACCAGCTAAGCTGTCAGACCCAAACAGGATACAAGACCATTTACTCTATTGGACCCACACCAGATACAAGTAGAGAGGTCAAAACTATCGGACCCACACAGGATACAAGAACAGTAGTCATCATTGTCGAACCCACAGAGCATTCTAGTACGGAAGTCGTAGATGTCGAACCCACAGAGGATTCCAGTACAGTAGTCATCGCTATCAAACCCATGAAGGATTCCAGTACAGTAGCCTTCATTGTCGAACCCACGTAGGATTTGAGTATAGTAGTCATCGCTGTCAAACCCATGGAGGATTCCAGTACAGTAGTTGACGTAGTCGCAGCCAGCTCTAGGGTTCTCGCACACAGCACACTCGATTCTGGGATAGTCTGCTCCGTGGGAAAAGTTGTTCGATACACCAACTATCATGCATTCCAAAGTTGATGTATCCCAAAGTATTGTCTCATCAAAAGGAACCCAATGTGACAGACAGCACGTCAATCGGACGCCTGGTCTGAGAGTTATTGTCTTTTCCAATCGAGGGGCCTGGTTGGAATTACGCTCGTTCTAGACAAAACCATTTTCCAAAGTTGTCCAAAACTCACTTAGAGTATCAAAAAAGGATTTCCTTGTCACAAGGGTCTCAGTGGCTTAGATGGTGCATCGTTCGGACGTACGGTTTTTATGTTATACACTTTTAAGTGAAACGGGCCCGGCCCGTCAAGCCCGGTGGGCTGGTGGGTCGGCCCATCCTAGCTCGGTGGGTCCGACCTGGCTTAAGGGTCGGCCTAGTATGGTAGGGTGTGACCCGGCCCGGCGGGGTGCGGCCCGGCCCGGCTGGCTGAGCGGAGGGGGAGGGGGGGGGGGCGGCCCCCAGGTTCTTCGCACCGGCAGCGCAGGGTGGCACCGCCTCTCCTGCCTGGCCGGCTAAAGCTGACCGGTCTTCCCAGAGCGAGTGGCCCACATAGGCATGTTATTGTTCTCCCACGCGGAACCTTCGGGTGTCGAGGCATTATTCAACTCGGTCGGCCTCCTTCTGGCTGGTTCAGCCACCGAATCGGCCCACGGAAGCGCGAGCCGTGGTTCTCCGCAGCACCGCACCATGATGCACCGCGGTTCTCCAGCTGGCCAGCTTAATCCGGCCGGTTCTTCCTCAGCCGAGCGGCCCATGGATGCAGACTGTGGTCTCCTCTGCCAGCACGGCACTCGGTGCCGCGGTCCTCTAACGGGCCGTTCTGCAGACACCATTGCCACCGCCGCCCTAGGTCGTCGCCACATTTTCCATCACCGCCTCCATCGTGAATAAGAACAAGGATTAACAGAGGGTCGTCAGGATGTGTTCATTCGGCCCAGTCCCTAAGCATTAAGCGATGGTAGTTGGCTGAGGATAATCTATGAAATTCAATAAATAACGGGGTACAAATTATTCACTTATAATTATACAAACCCCTACCTCGATTTCAAGAACGGTGCACGTCATCAAGCTGTGGAAGACGAGCGTCGCCGAGTTCAGGCATCGGGGAATATGGACATTGATTCCATTGACGTCGGGGTGCATCCGAAGAGGGTGTATCATTGGATAAGTTCTTCGAGTTCTTTGTTGGATATGTTCTTCGTGGAATAACGGTGTTCTTCGTCAAGAGAAGAACTATATTCTTCTAATTCTCCAGAGCCTCCCCAATATAATATTTTCCAACGCAAAAGAAATAAAAGGATCCCAATATTATAAAATTCCCAAGCATTTCAAATTAATTCAAAACTAGATTAATTAAGTGGCCTTAATTAATCTCAAGATTTGGCACATTTATTAAAGGTGGGAGGTGGAGAGGCTCCGCCATTAATGAGGGGAGGTTTCAAAACTTAAGAGGAGTTAAAGGGAGTTAAGGGGAGGTGAAAGGGTTTGGGTTCGTGTGGGACCCACCACACTAAATCCTATCATGGGAGGTTATGTGGGGTGTGGGCCCCTCCCCAATCCCCTTTGGAGGAAATACCCACCTCTTAAATAAAATTGTACAACAACACTTTTATTTAATTTTCTACGAATCCCCAATTTATAACTTTCAACCCGCATAAAACGCAACTATGGTAAAGGTCCTCTTAAGTGAATATTGGTGCTGTGAGTTCCTTGGTGCCCTTGGATTTCAAATCTGAGCACCATTTTAAAAGATAGAAAGCCCCACACATACGTTTACTGAACACACCTGAACAAAATTTCAGAAATTGATTATGGGAACACCGGGCCTTAGAATCAGGCACCGTCAGAAACTGTGGACTCATAATATTCCAAAAAAATTAAGAAATAATTTCCATGAAATTTGAGGGTATTTACATTACCCCCACCTCAGGACTTTACATCCCCGTAAAGCTACAACACACACTAGGAAAACAAATGGGGGTACTGACCAAGCATCTGAGCCTCCTGCTCCCATGTGCTCTCCTGGAGGTTCCTGTGCTGCCAGGGAACGCACACCAGAGGAATTGACCATCCACGCAGGACCTGCTCCTGTCGATCCTTGATCTCTAATATAACCTCATCAATTGTCTCCCCGTCATCGATTTCCATCTCCCCATGGTCGATGATGTGGGATGGGTCGTGCACGTATCTTCTCAACTAAGACACATGTAAAACGCCATGCACCTGGTGCAACTGAGGTGGAAGGGCCAGGTGGTAATCCACCTCGCCTACCCTGCTGAGGACTTGGAACGGTCCGATGAAATGTGGATATAACTTGAAACCTCGACCAAATATCTGTAGACCTCGTCGAGGTGAGACCCATAGGAAGATGTGGTCGCCATCCTCAAACTCCAGTGATCTCCATCTCCTATCATCATAGGACTTCTGTCTACTCTGTGCAGTCATCATCTGCTTCTGGATGATCTGCACCTTCTCCGTCATAGCCTGAACCATCTCTGGTCCTACAAGTGGTGATCCCCCTGGGTTAGTCCAGCACAAAGATGATCTGTTGGGTCGGCCGTACAATGCCTCGTATGGTGTCATCCCGATGGTGGAGTGGTAACTGTTGTTGTACGCAAACTTCACCAAGGGTAAGTGATCCTCCCAGGTATGACCCAAGTTGAGGAAACACGCACCGAGCATGTCCTCGAGAGTCTGAATGGTCCTCTCAGTCTGACCATCCGTCTAGGGATGGAAGGCGGTTCTAAGACATAGATGCGTCCCAAATGCCTCCTACAACCCCTTCCAAAGCTAGGAAGTGAAACGGGCATCTCGATCCGAGACGATAGTCGATGGCACACCATGAAGCTGTATGATCTCCTAAATGTAGAGGCGTCTCAAGCTCTCTACTAAGCCATGTTCTTTGATCGGTAAAAAGTGGGCTGACTTGGTGAGTTGGTATACAATCACCTAGATAGAGTCATGTCCTCTGGATGTACATGGAAGCCCCGTCACGATATCCATGGTTATCCCCTCCCACTTTCACTCTGGGACCTCTAAGGGTTATACCAAGACTACTGGCTCCTGGTGCTCCGCCTTCACTTGGTGAGATGTGAAGAATCATGAAACCAACTCTACTACAGCTTTCTTCATACCTAGCCATTAGTGTTGTCGTTTGAGGTCCTGATACTTCTTTTCCACTCCTGGATGTACCGCTAGAGGGGAAGTGGAACACTCCCTCAACACCTCCTTTTGTAATGCTAATGGTACCATGGTACGTCCTCTAAAGAGGATGACATGCTCCCCACCTTTAGAAAACTCATCAGGTGCCTACCCTAAGGATATCTAAGCACTTCGCGCCTCACAGTCAATGTCCCCACATTGTGCCTCTATGACCTACTGAAGTAGTGGGGGAGTGACAATGAGGGACTGTAGAAAGGAAGCTCTATCTCTATCCATGAAGGATATATGAAATTTGTCTAGCTGCTTTGTTGCCTCTCCTAGAAGCTGAATGCTCGATATTCTACTAAGAGTATCTGCTACAATGTTCCCCTTCCAATGAGTATAGACTATCTCGAAGTAATAGTTCTGGAGGAACTCAAGCCATTGCCATTGTCTTAGGTTTAGGTCTTTCTGTGAGAATATGTACCTGCGCCTCTGGTGGTCAGAATAGACTATAAAGTGCTCACCCATTAGATAGTACCACCACATCTTCAAGGCAAAGACCAATGATGCTAACTCTAGGTCATAGGTAGAGTAGTTGTGCTTGTGCTATCTCAACTATCATGAACCATATGCAATCACTGCTTGATCCTGCATTAGGAAACACCCAATTATGGTCCCTGATGCATCATAGTAAACTACGTACCCTACGCCCTCCTCCGGTAGCCTCAAGATGGGCCCACTGGTCAACCTCTGCCTCAGCTCCTGAATGCTCTGCTGGAATCTATCTGACCACACGAAGGGTTTCCCGCTCTTCATCAAAGCTGAAAGCGGTGCTACAACTCTGGAGAAGTATGGCACAAATATCCGATGGTACCCAGCCATACCCAGGAAAGTCTGCACCTCTGTCACACTCTTGGGTGGCTCCTAAGAAATCACTTCCTTGATCTTCACTAGATCCAATTCTACCCCAGCCACCGAGATGATGTGCCCCAAGAAGTGAACCTCTAGAATCTATAACTGGCACTTTGAGAGCTTACAATAAAGTTGGTTCTCTAGGAGTGTATCTAGTACAACCCACAAGTGGTAGGTGTGCTCCTCCTCAATAGTTGAGTAAATTAGTATGTCGTCGATGAAGACTACGACAAATAGATTGAGGTACGGCTGGAAGATCCTGTTCATGAGACACATGAACACTACTAGAGCATTGGTTATGCCAAAGGTCATAACCAAGAACACGCAGTCTCCATACCGATACCTGAAGGTCGTCTTCTGCATATCCTCGTCTCAAACTTTGAGCTGATGATAGCATGACCTGATGTCTATATTCAAGAACCATCATGCTTTCTTGAGCTGATCAAAGAGGTAATCAATACTCGAGAGCAGGTACTTGTTCTTCACGGTCTCCTGATTTAGGAGACGGTAGTCGAAACATAGTCTTAAACTCCCATAAACCTTCTTGGAAAACAAAATCAGAGAAGCCCAGGGTGAAACACTGGGTCACATGAATCCCTTCCCTTACAAGTCCTCCAATTGCACCTGTTGCTTATGAAGCTCAGCGAGAGCCATCCGATATGCTGGAGTAGATATCGGTGTTGTCCTGGGGTACATGTCTATGTAGAAGTCTACCTATTTTGTAGGATGTAGTCCTAGAATGTTGTTATGAAAAACATCTGTATATTGATCCACCACAATAAAAAAACTAAGACTCTGCACATCAACTTCTCCGAGGATGAGACTAGAAAACTGATGTGTGATCAGTTGCCTCTCCTCTGCGTAAGTTCATCCTATGCTGCAAAGGATCCCTTCTCGCCGATGAAGGTGAACCTGGTCCCATCCATGTGGACACACCGCACTATTCTTCTAATATATTTGATCTGAGAATGGACTATAGATAACCATTACTTACCCAAGATGATGTCATAAGGCCTCGACACCACTACAAAAAGATCCCAGCCGAAGCTCTCACCTCCTAATGTAATCTCACACTGCCGGAACCAGTGTGTAATAGTCAAGTATGCTCTCGTAGGAGTCTCTAGCCATAAGGATTGAGCCAACAGCTCCGATGAAATATTTGAGCTCCGAAGAAAGGCAACTACAATAAAAGAATGACTCGTACATGTGGCTATAAGTACTACAGAAAGGGTGGAGTAGACGCAGATAGTACCTCGAATCATCTTAGGTGCACCGTGGTCATATGTCTCAACTGCCTGGAGCTGAGCCCGCCTCTGTCCACCAGCTCTCTGTGGTCGGGGTGGACCTCATGGGGGAGGTGGTGGTAGAGCCTCAAAACGTCGCCACCACCCGCTACTCGCCCAGCTCCTCTGCCTCATCCACCTACTCCCGACAGACCGCCATGGTCAAACCTATGCCTCCGCCTGGGAGGTCCCTCTACTGTCTGCTTCTCATCTACATGGTGGGTAAGGAAGTCACGAGCCATGTGGCCCTGCCTTCCGCATGCATAGCACTGCCTGCTCCTTGTAAGGATGACTCTATTTCGTGTGCCCCGCACAACCGAACCTGTGTCCTAAGGTCACCCACCTAATGGTCTATTCCACTTGGACCTCTATGAAATTTGTCTACTACCGGCTATAGAAGACTCTGTTACGTGTCGCCCTATGGTGGGTCCCTCCATTGGTGACTGATCATCGAGAAAACTCTCCATTAGAAGGTCTCGCTCCGGCACCCCCGCATGTGTCGGGATGCTAAGGGGAATCATCGAAGCCCAGTTCACTTGCCTAAGTCCCTGCTCGAAGGTTCGGGCCCTGAAGAATGGGTCTCGTACCATATTTGTGGAGTAGCATGAGAGGTCAGTGAACCTCTCTGAGTACTGAGCTACTGTCATGCTGCCCTGTTGCAGATGAAGTAACTCATGAATCTGCACCGCACGATGGGTGGAGGAAAAAAACACTGAGCAGAAGAGACTCTCAAAGTCTATCCAGAGTAAAGATGCCTCATCATGCACCTGGAGAATTAGGCTCCAACATCTACCTACTGCTGCGTGTAGGAGACTCGTGACAAGGATCACCATAAGGTCGGCCGGTGTCCCTACCAATCTGAATACTCTGACGATAGCCTCCAGCCAAAACTCAGCTGCCTATGGGTCCGTCTCTCCGCGGAACCTTGGCGACCTCTATCACTGGAACTTGTGCAACGCACTCAGGCGGCATGCACTCTCTACTGCTAAAGATGGTGGTATCGGTGGCCTAGTGGGTAGAGGTGCCGCTAGTGCCTCCGCTGTGATGGGGCCCTGTACCGAGGCCTCGTCGCTCGGTGGGATGTCATCTCGTATGTAACTCGGAACCCTAGCTAGATGCCTTCATGGGGCCATCCTGAAATGAAACAGGTGTTCCATGGTCAAAACAGTATACCTGGTGAGCTGACACAAAGTAATAACACAAAAAACTTTTTAAACACACAAGTAATCAGTGTTTTCATGTACTGAGTTGGAAATTAGAGGTCAGGGTCCTGATGTATGGATACGTCGGCCGCCGCACCAACAATGGACTCCCTGGTACTGAAAACCACACTCAATACGGTTAACACTATTGTTTCATAGAAAATAATGATTATATTCCTGATTTCTGCGGTAGAACTGACTCCTCTGATACCTATTTCTCACGACCCGTCCTCGGGGCCCGTGTTGTGACTACCCCAATCCCTCCTTCCATAGGCCCGGGGCTGGCGACTAGCACCAAAGGGTAAATTCCCATGCTGGGAAGGAATTTCCTTTATATTAGTAACACACACACAAACAAAGTCAGAAAGAAGCAAATCACTAAGTGAAAACTGTATGCAAAAAGTAGTGTTGAAAGTAAAGGGGCTAGAAATACAAGCCCAACAGTAAAGTATAGGTACAACAGAAATAAAGTATAACTGAAAAAGGGACAACAGCTAAAAAGGGAAGCTCCTGGAACTTCCGTCGAGTATCCTACCTAAAAGGTAGGTACATAAGTCCACCTCAGCACTCCACGTCTATCGGTCCGCTCCATCTACTGTCTCGCCTTGTGGTCCACCTCCGAGTACCATCCAGTCCTGGCTCCTTCTCAGCCTCCGTCAACGCTGTCTGTCGTCTGTATCCAACACAAAGTAGTGCGGGCATAGCCCATTTAGGGGTGAGTATAACGATACTAAATAGGGACCCCGAGACCCCCAAAGGTCTCCCAGAATCCAAGAAGGATAACCCACTGAAGGAAAGATACAATCACGAAGTATCAACTAACCCTACTTATGTATATGCCCATATATATACCTAAGTTATCAATCTCAGTTCGACTCCAACTCTCGATCCCAAGAAAAATCCAGTCCGCACATGAAGAAAAGTCAATCACATCGATGATAATGATTGAAAGTCAAGACTCATCTCACACAGGTATACATCTTTCATATAGTGATAGAGATGATCAGATGTATTCACTAATTCATCTAAGCTATCATACCCACACAAGTTACAAGACCAGCTAAGCTGTCGGACCCACATAGGATACAATACCAGCTACTCTATCGGACCTACATAGGATACAAGTGCAGATTTCAAAACTATGAGGCCCACAAAGGATACAAGAATAGTTGTCATCGTTGTCGAACCCATGGAAGATTCCAGTACGGTAGTCGTCATTGTTGAACCCAGAGAGGATTCCAGTACCGTTGTCTTTGTTGTCGAACCCACAGAGGATTCCCATACAGTAGTCATCATTGTCGAACCCATGGAGGATTCCATTATAGTATTTGTTGCTGTCGAACCCACGTTGGATTCTAGTATAGTGGTCAACGTAGTGGTATCCAGCTCTAGGGATATCGCACACAACACGCTCGATTACGGAAGAGTCCGCTCCTCATGCAAAGGGGGTCAATACATAAAATATCATAAAATCTAGATTTTATGTATCCCAAAGTTCCATCTAATCAAAAGGAACCCAATGTAACAGACGGCGCATCAATCGGATGCCCGGTCTGGGAGTTATCTATTCCAAGGTCCCGGTTGGAATTATGTTCGTTCCAAACCCGGCCATTTTCCAAAGTTGTCCAAAACTCACTTAGAGAATCAAAAAATGACATCCTCGTTGCAAGGATCTCAATTCCATAGATAGAGCATCGTTCAGACGTGCGTTCTTTGATTTATACACCTTTAAGTAAAACGGGTCTGGCCCGTCAAGCCCGGTGGGCTGGCAGGTCGGCCCATTCTGGCTCGGCAGGTCCGACCTGGGTGAGGGGTTGGCCTAGTCTGGAAGGGCGCGGCCTGGCCCAGTGGGGCGTGGACCAGCCCGACAGGGCGCGGCCCAGCCCGGCGAGGCGCAACCCGGACCGGTGAGGCGCGGTGCGGCCCGACCTACTGCGGCTCGGCCAGCTGGGGGGGGGGGGGGCTGGTTCTTCGAAATGGGGGAACTGCCTCCTCTTCCTGGCTGGCCAAATCTGTCCAGTCTTCCCGGCATGAGCAGACCACACTGGTGGGCCGCTATTCTCCCACGTGACACCTTCAGGTGCCGATACCTTCTTCAACCCGGCCAGCCGCCTGCCGGCCGGTTCACCTGCCGAAGTGGCCCACTAAAGTGCGGCATGTGGTTCTCTGCAGCACGGCGCCATGAGCCGCTACGGTTCTCCATCTGGCAGGCTTTAACCGGCCTGTTCATCCTCGGAAGAGCGGCCCACGGATGCGGGCCGCGATCTCATACGCCCATACAACACCCGATGTTGCATTCCTCTAACGGGCCAGCGTGCACCCGCCATTGCTGCCACCACCCTCGGTCATTACCACCTTTTCCATCACTGCCTCTATCATGAATAAGAACAAGGATCAACGGAGGGTCGTTGGTCCATGTTCATTTGTCTCGCGCCCTCTGCATTAACCAATAGTAGTTGGATGAAGATAATCAAATAAATTCAACAAAGAATGGGGTACAAATTATTCACTTAAAATTATAAAAACCCCTACCTCGATTTAAAGAATGGTCTACGTCAACGAGCCACGAAAGATGAGTGTCGCGGAGGTCAGGCATCGCGGAATACAGACATCGATTCCTTTGAAATTGAGGTGCATCCAAAGAGGGTGCGTTGTTGGAGAATTTCTTCACGTTCTTCATCGGTGATGTTCTTCGTGGAAGAATGATGTTCTTCGTCGAGAGAAGAACTCTATTCTTCTAATTCTCCAGAGCCTCCCCAATATAATATTTACCAACACAAGTGAAATAAAAGTCTCACAATATTATAAAATTTCCAAGAATTTAAATTAATTGAAAACTAGATTAATTAAGTGGCATTAATTAATCTCAAGAGTTAGCACATTCATTAGAGGTGGGAGGTGGAGAGGCTCCACCGTTAATGAGGGGTGGTGTCAAAACTTAAGAGGAGTTAAAGGGAGTTGAGGGGAGGTGAAAGGGTTTGGGTTAATGTGGGCCCCACCACACTAAATCCTCTCTTGGGAGGTTATGGGGGTGTGGGTACCACCCCAACTCCCCTTTGGAGGAAATAAACACCTCTTAAATGAAATTTTACAACAACAATTTTATTTAATTTTCCACGAATCCCCAATTTATAACTTTCAACCCGCATAAAACGCAACTGCGGTAAAGGCCCCCTTAAGAGAATACTGGCTCTGTGAGTTCATCGGTGCCCTTGGATTTCAATTCCGAGCACTGGTTTAAATGATAGAAAAACCCAGACAGTACGTTTACTGAACTTACCCAAACAAAACTTCAGAAATTGATTCCGGGAACACCGGGCCTCAGAATCAGGCGCCGTTAGAAACTGCGGACTCGTAATGTTCCAAAGAATTTAACAAAAAATTTCCATGAAATTTTCAGGTCTTTACAAGTGTTCACATAGATATAATGAAAAATAAGAGATCCATGGAGCGAAACTCAGTGAGGAATATTGATCATGGAAGCAGAGGAAAGAAAGTGCACCATCCCACAGGAAAAAACTGTTTAAACAAGTATTTAGTGAACTACTTAATTAGAAGTGTAAAGATCTATAAATTTGTAATATACTATAATATATCTTGGAACAATCGTGGTGAGGTGAATCCTTAACTTCTCAACACTAATGAAAAGTGAATATGGTGATGGACTATCTGGAAGTTCAATTATTCAAGTGTGTATAGCTTGAGAAATTTTCCAATAAATGTCCAAATAAAAATATGATGGAGGGGAACCACCACCATTCTAAACCTAGGCATAGGGATAAAAGTTAGGAATTTTCTATCATAGTGGATGAAGTGGAGGATTTAAATGATGTGGTGGAAGGTGCTCTCATTCTGATCTCAACTCTAGAAAATACATTGTTTGGTTCTGGTTTTATGTATTCTATTATTTAATTCATGTTTGAAAAGAATATAGAATTAATCCATGAATAGATAAAAGTAGAATTATCAGTCAAGACTCTTAGTGGTATTTCTTATCATCAATATTGCATAGAAAAACTATAAAAAACTTTTGTGAGTACATTCTCATCGTAAATCTTGTAGTAATTCCCATGGTGGAATTCGACACTATGATGAGGATAGACTGGCCCGAAATGTATAATGACATTATCAACTACATAAGAAATAAAATCTTGGTATTCTTTAATAGAAAACCTAAAATCGTTTTCAAAGGATCCATATCTCAACCTGAAATCTACCTATAAGCACCCCCATATATATTTTTATGTTAATGATTGGTGAAGTGGGATAAGGAAATGAAAGTATAAAGATAGGTAATTCCCCTATAATTAAGGAATACATTGAGATATTTCTTAAAGAGATACATGGATCTCCTATAGAAAGAGAGGAAGTGTTATCAATTAAATAGATACCTAGATCCAATATGATACCAAGGACCCTATATAGAATGAAAAATATAGTGTCAGAGTAATTAAATAAATAAATTCAAGATCTTTTGAAGAATGTATTTATCAAACCAAGTGTGTATTGAATGTAAAATATAGTGTTAGAGTAATTAAATAAACAAATTTAAGATCTTTTAGAGAATGGATTTATTTAACCAAGTGTTCCTCCTTGGAGAGAAACTTTTCTTTTTGTGAATAAGGAGAATAGATTAATGTGGCTATAAATTGATTATAGATAACTAAATGGAATCACCATAAAAAAGTACCTTTAACCAAGTATTGATGATTCATTTTACCAGATTCATGGGGATAAATTCTTCTCTAATATTGACCTTTGATATTACTATAATTAATTAATAGTGAAGAAAAATGATATTATAAAGAATCAATTTTGAACAAGATATGAGAATTAAGATTTTTTATGCCCTTTAGTTTTAAGAATTATCCTATTATATATTATGGATTTGATGAATATAGTCCTTAAGAACTAGAAAGATAAATTCATGTTAGTTTTATTAATGATATTATGATATATTCCAAAACTCATGAAGAGTTTGAGGATCATTTAAGGGTTATATTGAAAACTCTAAGGAAAGATATATTTTTTTGAAAATTCAAAAAATTTGGATTTTGATTATAACAAGTTGCATTCATGGGGTATATTGTATCCAATAATGAAATATTAGTTGACCCTAGGAAGACATTATATGTGGAGGAGTGGCCTCAACCCACAATAGTAATAGATATTCATATTTTCATTGGTTTAGTATGATATTATATGAAGTTTTTGAAAACTAATTCACCACTTACTAATTAACTAACCAAATTAACTATAAAAAGGGATATGGTCATCTATATAAAGGAGTATGAATAAAGTTTCCATGAAATGAATAATTGATTGGTTAAAAAACCAAGGATAAATCTAACCTCTGTCAAATAAGGATTATTTATTTATAGTCATGCATCTTAGAAAGATATTGGGTGCAACCTCATGAAAAATGAAATGGTGATTGCTTATGCCTCTCAATAGTTAAATCCTCGTGAGAATAATTATCCTGCATGTGATACAGAATTAGTTGTAGTTATTTTTTCTCTAAATGTATGGGGGAATATCTTTATGGGGAGAAATTTGATATATACACCGACCACCAAAGAATGAGGTATGTTTTCAAGAAAAAGGAATCAAACATGAGACAAATATATGGTTGGAGCTTCTTAGAGGCAATGATTGTTCAATTCATTATCACTCTGAAAGAGAAAAAAGTCATTGATGCATTATGTATGAAAGACCATGTTGTGCTGAAAATTACGAGGACTCATGGAGATCCTTTGATCAAGTAACTATTAAAATTGGACATGGGAATCATAAGGTAAGGGTAATAATCAACCCTATACCAAATAATTTATTGACCATTGTTAATAGAGAATATCATGAAAACTCAGAGAGATGATCCTTTATTATAAAATAAGATAGAGGCTATAAAGAATAGGAAGTTTCTAGATTTCAATATTGATCATAAAGGTGCATTAAAATTTCATACTAGGTTATGTGTGATATTTATCCTGATGATAAAGAGTGACATGATGGATAATGCTCATAGATATACATTCTCTATACATCCTGGAAGAATTAAAATTTATAAGGACCTTCATGATCAATATTGACATGATAATATAAAATGGGTGACTAGTGACTACACTATAAGGTGCTTAGTGTGTCACCAAGTGAAGGTGGAGTGACAACTTTCTAAAGGGGTATTGCAAAAAATTCCCAAAACAACATAAAAGTGGTACAATAACACTATTTTATTCATCACTAGTCCCCCAAAATACATCCAAATGAAACAATGTGAAATGAGTTATAGTGGATCGAATCACGAAGACTGCCCATTTCATTACTATTCAAAAAGATTTCTCTCTTTTAAAACTTTCCTATATATTAGTAAAGGATGTTTTAAGATTTTAGGGGGTTCACACATTCTGTGATATTTTATTGTGATCCAAGGTTCACATATCAATTCTAGAGAAGTCTTCATCATGATATGAATACTAAATTGAATTTCAGTATGGCCTATCACCCCCATACTTATGTCCAATATGAAAGGACCATTCAAACACTTGCGGACATGTGGAGAACATGCTCAATGGAATTTAAAGGTGGCTATGATCAAAACCTCTATTTAGTTGAGTTATCATACATGAAAAACATCCACTCGAGTATTGAAATGGAATTATATGAAGATCAATATGGAAGGAAATGTATAATTCCCACATGTTTAGATGAATTTGGTGAGATAAAGATATTTGGGCCCAATCTTATGAAAGATAGGACAAAAACAGGGCATTCCACCCAAAAAAATATAATGGCCTCTCAGATTCAGCAGAAGAGCTATGATGAAAACCATTGAAGGGACCTATAGTTTGATGTTAGAGACAATTTTTTCCTTCGAATATATATATATATAATATAGTCATGTAGTTTGTAAAGAAAATGAGTATTAGCCATAGGTATATTGGCTTCTATGAAATCCTTGATCGCATAAATCAGTAGCTTATCAGTTATCTATTCCATTAAATCTCTCTCAAGTTCATGATTTATTCCATGTATCTCTCTTAAGGAAGTACATATTTGATTCCTCACATGTACTAAATTTGGAGGTGGTGTAACTAGAACATCACCTCTATTATGAGGAGGATCTAATGGAGTTCTTGGACGATAGATACAAGGTTATATGCATCAAGACTACCCACCTTATCAATGTTTTATGGAGCAAAAAATAATATGAATGAGTAAAGTGGGAACTAGAGGATTCAATGATATAGAAGTACCTCCAACCTTTCTCAACCAAGATAATGGGTTGAAATTTTATCGATGAAATTTCTTAAGGGGGTGGAATGTAATGACCAAGACATTCAAAATGATATTTTCTTACTGAATAAAAATTGTTATATATTATAAATTATTATACATGTATAAAATTAAGAGAAAAAATATATATAACATCGATAAATATCATTAAATTAGTGAATTATGAAACCAATTAAAATTCAAAACATTTAAACTAGAAAAATAAAATAAAATAAAATAGCTAAAATTGGAAAATAAGGATCACTCCAGTCTATTAGAATCATCAACCCCACTAAAAATTATATAGAAATGTAAAAAAATATTAGTAAACCAATAAAAATATTATAAAATGAAAATATAACCTTTGGGAGATATTTTAGTTAATTTTGAGTGAATAAATGAAGTGGTATTTATATGGTATAAAGGTAAATGTGGCAGTTTTGATTCAACAATTATATGACAATTGGTCAATATGAATGTTGGTAAATATGATTGTTGTAAACTATAACCTTGGTTTATAATTTTAATGTTATAGTCATTTTTTATATTTATTAATGAAAAAGGATAATTGGTACATAATGGATAATAAATTACCACAAATAGTGGAGTTATGACTTTTAAAGAAAATGTTTCCGAAAATGGGAGGGAGATAGTGTAACAGGGGGTTGCCCTTGACCAAGCCCAAGATTAGCTTTAACAAGTGAAACTTGAACAAAATATTCTATTATAGAAGTTTAAGTTAGTTAAGAATATCACTCGATTAATTTTAGAGATCCACCCAATGAAACTACGACCATCAAACACATCACCCTTAGGGTGTATATGAGTGCAATAAGGGTTTATGTTTAACTAAAGAGTATTTTACATTGTATAAAAACATCCATAAATTTATTTTAAGAATACTTTTTCTAATAAAATAAAATGTTTAATTGAGATAAATTTGATAAATTTATTTTTGGATGAAAATAAAATAGAATATTATGTTTCTAGGAAATATATACAATTTTATAATAAAATAAAGTATTAATAATAATAATTTATATTCAAATTGTATTTTAAAAAAGTATCACCTAAATATAAATGATAAAATAATTTTATAATGGCCTAGTATATTTTTTTAAGTGTCATAAATTTGAATATTCCTGAAAAACTTCTATTTTTAAACAAATAAGGATTTTTATATTTAAAATTTAATATTCTCATATTTAGAGAATTATTCTGTAAAAATAAAAAATATATTTAAAATCATCACATCAATATTAGGTTATGTTTAATTAATGATAAATTTCTATAAAAGTTTATTCTTACATGAATAGTAAAAATACAGTTTTGGGTTTTTAGTATATTTTATAACTTACAGTTTATGTAATAATGATGTAATAATTATCTAAATACAATAATAAGCCAAAAAAATGTTGTGAATATTGAGGAATTTATTACATTTTGATCAAATTGTTAAATTATAAGTTACTTTCCAAATTCTAATAAGAAATATTTAATTTTTAAAAAAATATACTTCGTGTAATCTTTAATTTTCCATTCCAAAAAAAATTATTAAAAATGGTTTATGGTTTTTGTGGATTAAAATATAAAAACTTTTGACCCAAATGTCTAAATCTATGGGAAAAGACATGGGTAAGCTAACAATTGTTCACTTTTTATAACCTATATTTATAAGACCTATATTTGGAAATTATTAAAAAAATCATCCACTTATCCAATAAATACACACCCATTTAATCATTCACCATCACTCCCAATACATCATCAATGATGTTATGGTTATTTTTCCTCCCATGGATCCCCCCAAGGTGTATTAAATCCCCCAATTTTCCATCTTAAAGTTTTAGGAACATCTCTTAAAATTAATGGAAATATTCACTTATATATTCTCTAATACTCATACCTTTAGAATTTTATTTTGGTCATTTATCATTTGTAAAGTGAATCTAATCAATAATGGACTCTCATCAAAAATAAATGGGAAACAGACATGGGTAAGCCAATAATTTTTCACTTTTTACAACCTAGATTTATAAGACCTATATTTAGAAATTATTAAAAAAATCACCCACTTATCCAATAAATACAAACCCATTTAATCATTCCCCATCACTACCAATACTTCATCCAAGATTTTATGGTTATTTTTCCTCACATGGATCCCCCCAATGTGTATTAAATCCCCCAATGTTCCATACTAATGTTTTAAGAACAACTCTTAAAAGTAATGGAAATATTCACTTATATATTCTCTAATACTCATACCTTTAGAAGGTTATTTTGGTTATTTATCATTTGTAATGTGAATCTAATAAATAATGGACTCTCATCAAGAATACATAGGAAAAATACATGGGTAATCCAAAAAAAATTCTCTTTTTACAACCTATATTTATAAGACCTATATTTAGAAATTATTAAAAAAAATTCCCACTTATCCAATAAATACACACCCATTTAATCATTCACACTCACTCCCAATCCATCATCCAAGATGTTATGGTTATTTTTCCTCCCATGGATCCCCTGAAGGTGTATTAAATTCCCCAATGTTCCATCCTAAATTTTTAGGAACAACTCTTAAAATTAATGGAAATATTCACTTATATATTCTTTAATACTCACACCTTTATAATGTTATTTTGATCATTTATCATTTGGAAAGTTAATATAATAAATAATGGACTCTCATCAAGAATACATGGGAAAAATACATGGGTAAGCCAATACATTTTCACTTTTTACAACCTAGATTTATAAGACCTATATTTAGAAATTATTAAAAAATTTCCCACTTATCCAATAAATACACACCAATTTAATCATTCCCCATCACTCCCAATACATCATCCAAGATGTTATGGTTATTTTTCCTCCCATGGATCCCCCAAGGTGTATTAAATCCCCCAATTTTCCATCCTAAAGTTTTAGGAACAACTCTTAGAAGTAATGTAAATATTCACTTATATATTCTCTAATATTCATACCTTTAGAATGTTATTTTGGTCATTTATCATTTGTAAAGTGAATATAATCAATAATGGACTCTCATAAAGAATACATGGAATGAGGAGTAAATTTACTCCATTAAATGAAATGTTTTTAAGAATATATGTTTTAATATTTTTTCCTCAAACTCTTATCATGAAAATTGAAAGATAATTACAATAAATAAAGAAGAAGGATTATTAATACATTATTACCTATAAGGAAATATTCACAATACCTACATGGTATGCTTCAAGTTTTATAATAGATCTTGAAATAAAATTTAATTGATTCTTTATTGTATTAAGGACATGTTTCTGAAAGGCATTGGATATAAGTGACGTTGATATTAATGAATAAATAATTCGATGTGATATCAAGCTAGAAATTTAAATTAAAGACTATCAATACTCTCATGGTTTTTGGGACAAAAATTAAAATATAGAATTTTGAGGAAATTTTGTTAATAAAACCCATACAATAAATTAAATTAATAATCCTTCAGGATAAAATTATGGAATAAATAATGATGGAAATTTATTTATGGGTGATGTTAAATGTTTAAAGTGAGAAAAAATGGTCTTCAATACAAATAATTTTTAATTAATTATACGAAGATATTTAATGAAAGGAATATTGGAAAAGTTTAACTTATTATGCCACCCATAATCCAACACAATAATTGTAAGGAGTATGGAAATTACTCTAATAAATGTAAAAATGTGAGGGTTAATAATGAAAATTGAGGTTATAAACCTCTTAATCTAAGTGACATGGTTAAATCTCAAGTAATCACAACTACTGAAGTGGGACATGATAATTAAATAGTGAAACATATACTTAGAATCCACTCTATAACTAAAAAGTATTATTTGATTCTAGATCTACTAACGCATCTATATCTAAAGAATATTTTAAGGGTAACACATTATCAAATCAATGATTAGATACTGAGTTGCCAATAAAAACTTCAAATGGTATTGTTATCTCATCTCAAGTTTATAGCTCTTATCATATTGAAGTTTGTGGGAATGTTCTTCCTACAAATCATGTGATTCTCCCTTTAATTGAATTTGATGTTGATTTTTTCAACGATGGAATCTCTATATATAGTTCCAATATCTATTTATAAGGAATGGATGTTTTATATGATATTTTGAATCAACATATAACAATATTTATATGTTATGATAAATATGAACTTTTAATGGATGACACTTCTATTATATGAGTTTTACTAACTATTCATCAGGGTTATTTATCTATAATGGCTGGGGAGAAACTCAACATAGAATATATGACTATTATTAATCATTATAACAATGTATTTTCTTAATATTAACATATTTTTATCCTTAATTATAATGTTAGTATTTAATAAATTTAATATATGGTGCTATAAATATTTCAAAGACTCCATAAATAATGGCCCTGATTGATTTATAGTAATTAAATAAGAAACTTAAAGAGAATCTTGAAAATGAATTCATAAACCTTGATGCCTCAGTATAGGGTGAACCAATTATTCTTATTAAGAATAAAATGGTTCAATCCATTTTTTCATTAGATGTGGAGAAAATAATAAGATCTTTATCAAGAACAATTATTCACTACCCATTATTGATGACTTATTTGATCTATTTCACATAGATCAATACTTTTCCAAGATTAACCTTTTTCTGGATATCATTAGTTGTGGGTTAAGAGGGAAGACATAGACAAGGTATCCTTTCATATGATTTATGGGATATATGAATTTATAGTGATTCCATTTGGACTTACTAATTCCTCAAAAATATTCTTGTATCTAGGGAATAATGTATTTATGGATTACCTTGAATAGTTTTTGGTGGTACTTATATATGATATCATTAAATATTACAAGTGAAAGGAATATCATAAATATAATTTTAGGATTGTATTGAAGACCTTGTGGAATAATAATATATATAAAAAAAATAATGTGTGAATTATGAATATAATTTTTTTTTTCTCGGGTTATATAACCTTAATATATGAAATGTATTCAGGCCCTTCAACGAAAGAATTTATTGGTAAATGGACAAGAACAACAATAGTGACATATATATATATATATATATATATATTTGATGAGTTTTTAAGATAATAATAAAACGTTTTGAGGTATTTATGATGGTTATATAATTTGATAACCAAGATGACATGGGAGGGATCCATGTTTTGTTTGATAAATTAATATGTAAAAAAATTCAAGGAGATGAAAAGAAGGTTGTTTAGTGTGTATGTGCTAACAATAAATTGTATTGGAGAAGGTTTTTTGATCTATAGTGATCCATAAAACTATGGAAAAGGATTGATCCTCATGCAGTGTGATATTGTGATAGATTATGTCTCACACCAATTGAAAATTCACGAAAAAAATACCTCAATCATAATTTTGAGTTGGTAGTAGTAATTTTTGGATTGAAAATAGAGAGGAATTATCATTATAGTAAAATATGTGATATATATATTGATCATAAAATATTTAATTATATATTAAAATATAAATGGCTCAATATAATCTAAATGAGAGGGTGGGGTTTGATTATATATTATTATTTCTCAATAAATTACCACCCTTGGAAGGAGACAAAGGTGGTTGGTGGTCTTAGTCAAAATGTCAATGAGACTTCATCCATGATGTGGATTTAAAGTGATCCAATACTTATATATTTAAAAAATATGGATGTTTAAATCATGAGAAAGGGGATAGATCATATTTTCCTGTATGAGTGTTTAATCATCCATCCATGCCAGGATTAATAGGGTACAGAAGGTGGGTGTGTAACTATAGAAGAAGGATATAAGATTCTATGATTTTAACCATGATTGTGATATAATGATAAGGATGAATAATGAAGATTGTTTACCATAAATACCATATATAAATAAGGATTTATTGGATGAATCTTATAGTTCATAATTGTTTATTTGTCCTTATAGCACAAAGAGGTATAAAAATATGATAGAGTATTTCTGGTGGGATAACTTGAAAAAGAGTATTATAGAGAATGTATATCAATTCCTGGTATGATATAAAGTTGAGGATAAGAGAAAAAATTATAATGGAATTTTATAACCATTACCCAAACCAAAATACAAATGGGAAAACATTACCATGGATTTTATTATTATAATCCCCAAAAAAAATCAAAATTCTAGAATGTTATTTTCTTTATAGTCAACTTATTGACTAATTCATCATATTTCATTTCCATAAAATAATATTTCTCTCTGTATCATCTTTAATATATATATATATTAAGTAAGTGGTGAGGGTTCATGGAGTTATAAATTATATTGTATCAGATGAGGATCTGATGTTTACGTAAATGTTCAGATATAAGTCTTCAATAATATGCTAATAAAAAGTTGAAATTTATCACTTCCTAAAATCCTCACACACACACACAAAAATATATATACATATACATCTAGTCTCAGAGGATCATTAAACCCCTATAATATATGTAGTTGGAATGTTCTACAAATTTCACAGGTTTTTGGGAATAATTACTTTATTTGGTTGAGTTTTATTATAAAAATATCATTTACTTGAGAATTTATATAGCTCTTTATGAAGACCTATATGGTAAGAAGTTATTAACTCAAATTTTCTAATATGAAGTTGGTGAAAAAAATATTAAGAGATAAGCGAGCTGAGGAAATGAAATATAAGGTCAGACCCATTCAAAATCACATTTGTGTACATCAGAGTCGATATAAAAGTTTTTATAATGAAAATCATAAAATTATAGAGTTAAAATTTGGATACATGGTATTAATATGAATATCTTATTGGAATAAGGTTAATTTATTTGTAAATAAGGGAAATTAGAACCCAAAATATATTTCTCCCTTAAAATTTTAGGATTATATCGATATGGTTGGTCATTACATGAAACATACATGGAATCTATCTCATGTTTGCAATGTGTTCTATGTATCTCTCATAATTAAGTACATACATGATCCTTTATATGTTTTGAACTTAGAGGTCATACCACTAGATAAATATCACTCTTATTAGGAACAACTAGTGGAGATTCCAGATCTAAGAAACAAAGTGATGCAGAATAAGACCACTCTCCTAGTTAATGATTTATAGAGAAACTATAAATTTTTGGATACTCCATATAAATCTAAGGATATGATAAGGTATATTTATATTGAGTTTTTTTTGTATGATTGTTGAAATATTGAGGGAGAAATTTTTATATGGAGGTAGAATGTTACACCCCAAAGTTTGAGGATATATTTCTCATTTAAATATTTGAATTTTTTGATAGATTAATGTTCACGTAACACTAAAATTATATGAATAATGATTATAATTTATAAAACGAGTCACATTATATGGTATATAAATTTAATATAATTATCAAAAACAATTTCTAATTTACTTAGGAAATACTACTGATCTGGAAGAACTATTTTGAAATATGATGTCTATAAGAATTTTATTTATTATATATTCTTATTCAATGGTTTTTAAATCTTATTTTAATAATTAATTTAGATAGTTAAACAAATTAAAATATTTTTTTACTCATATATTAAATTAATTAATTTTTAATCTATTTTTGAGAAATAAAAACAAAATTATTTTAATGGTAAAATGTGTTGTTTTTTAGAAAACTGTTTTTATGTGTATACAATGTGTTTTTAGCATATTAAATTAAATAAATAAATATTGAGTAATTATTTTAATGAAATTTATAGATTATAAATCAAATAATATATTTAAATATTCATCTAATAATTTTTACCTAGAACCTAATATATGTAAAATCGGTTTTATAATTTAATATTAATTTTTCTAAAGAAATTTTTTTTCATTTTGTAGATTTTTTTAAAATGTATTTTCACAAATTATTGAAATTTAATCTTATAAAATGAATTAAATATTATTATTAATAATTATTATTATAATTTCATTGGGCTAAATTAATTTTTCATTATAATGGATAGTAAGAGTAGTAAAATTTTGTTACCATGGTTAGGGTTAAAATAGTTTACTGGGGGTGGGGTGTTAAATAAATTGATAAGGGTAAAAATGTCTATTAAAATTTTCTAAATATTATTTTTTGAATAAATTTTGACCATATATTATCCTATATTTAAATTCTTATAAATCTTGAGCTACTTTCATAATAAAGTGGATTTATATAATTGAAATCTTTTAAGTAATTTCAAGTGTGTCGCTCCTCTCACATATAAAAGGGAACCTATTCTCCTCAGCTATTCAGGAACATTCAGAACTATATCTCAGCCAATACCTACCCAAAAACCTTACTATATTACATCCCTTAATTTTGGATCTATTGGTCTTACCCTAACACAATCCTTGTAAGGATTAATTTTCAAGACAAGGGAGGTCTCTTAAGGAATAGGTAATCATCTTAACTTACTCTTTAAAATTTTATCTCTTAGTTTACATCATATAAATATATTTTATTTATTATAAAATGAGGAATCTAGTATCATAAATATACTGTGATTTTATTATGATAATGGTATACCCATTTTCTACCTCTTTTTAATCAAATGGAAAATTATAGTATCAATCTTGTGTATGTGTGGTCTATCGCCTCCATGTAGTATTGTGATTAATTTTACATAACTCTCTTTTATTGTTTGACATTATAATAGATTTAATGTTTATATATATTATTGTTGAAGTAATTATGATTTTATAATTACAATATATTTTTTAACTTTTTACCATTCCATCCATTAGAAAAGGATAATGTCTCTTGTACATAATTGTAAACTGCCACCTCCATAAAGTCGTGTGATTATTTTTTTCATTTCTTTTAAACTTGACTTCAAAGACAATTTTTATTAAAAAATGAAATTTCTCTTTTATACTTGGTAGATGGAGATCCATTACCTATCCCAAAGTCCTAATGGCTTAATAGACAAGCTTTTTTGGTTTAAAGGCCCAAATTTAGCCTAAAGGCCCATTCTATGAATACTAATACCGTGATACTAGGGATTATATAGTACTTCCACCGCTACAATACATTCTACATAACATGCTTCTACTATAGTGTCACCCTCTACTACTACAGGATTACTACAGGATCCCTTCTATAGTGCCACTACAGTGTTACTACACCAACCTATGCTCCATGGATAGTAATAAAGATAAATTTAATAAATATATATATGATATATATGATATAATAATTATTTTTAAAAGATGAATTATGATTTACTTTTATTTCATTTTATCTGATGAAAAGTGGAAATATCACTCATGCATATGTATGGGATATTGTCTCCATTATTGATGCAATTAATTTTTCATTACCAATTTATATGAATGATTATAAATTTTTAATTAAGAATAAATATGATAATTATTTAATTATTAAGATTATAGATATGATGAATCCATAAATATGGAGCAATTATAGGAACCATCAAACTGAAACATGCATGGAAAATAGATTAGTTTTCACATGAATGATCATTTTAATTTAGAAATTTTTATAAAAAAGGATAATAAGAAATTATAAAAGAATATTTAAAATTATATTATGTATTAATATAGTTCTTTACAATATGTATAATAAATTTATATTTGTTATTAATTATATTTTAAAATGTATGAATAAAAATGGGACTTGAGGTAAGGGTTTATTTTTCAATATCATTTCATTTTATGATTGTATATACTAAATTCCCATTTAAAGAAATTATATAGATATTGTTATTTTAAACTCATATAATTTATTATGATCTATTTTTTCATTGGAATTTCAAGTAATGGAAATTTTTCATTTCTTTATTACATAAAAATAATGATAAAAATTTTCTACTAAAATTTTGTTATTTTTTTTATCATTAGTTAATGAACATTTTTTCCCATGTCCATACTCTTCAAAAAATGAAAAGTTTACCTATAAATGAAATGTTTAAAAAAATACAATTTTCATTAACATTTTTAATTTAAAAAGGTTTAAATGAAATAATTTTAATGGATTATTTTCCAAACCTGTTATTTTTTAATTTTTGAAAAATTGTGAAAAGAATGTTTTCTTTTAAAATAAATAGTATAAACGGATTTTCCCCATCATGACTGATCTTTGATTTGAAGATTTCATTAAAAATTTATATCTTTATTTTCAAATAAAATAATTTTCTCAATATTTTGGTAATTCATAAATAAAATTTTATTAAAATGAAATTATATTTTTATCAGGGTTTCAAAGATATTTTGAAAGTTATTTTAAATTAATTTTTCATCTACATAAACAACTTTTAAGGTTTATATTATTTCACTGGATATATTATTTTATAACTCCATACTATTTTTTGTAATAATTATGATGATGATGTTATTAGTATCATTACATGATACCTATGTCTTTACCATGGGTAAATTAAACTATAATGAGATAATTAATACTCTTATTATACCATCCACTTTATTTCTCATGATGGATTATTATTATGTAATTATGAGATGTTTAGTGTAATGTCCCGAGTTCGGAGACCCTCCACTAGTGCCCATACCCGGTTCACCACATGACCTCAAGTGCGTTTCCCCGAATGCCAGAGGCTGTCGACTAGCAGCGAGGGCCTTGGTGAGTCTGTGGGGAAACTATGCCCTCATTCAGTAAGGTATACAAGGTAAGAAAACAACAATAATAGTAGAAACGATAAACAACATGCATAACAATAGAAACCAAACAGCAGAAGCAAAGTAGATGTATAACTATGATAACAATGATTCAGCAGGTACAAGTATCTAAAGAAAATAGAAAACACAACAACGTGCTGAAATACAACTGAAACCAAGTGCAAAAGAAAAACAAGTAAGCTCCTCAGCATCGCGAGCCACGGCTCGGTCCCATGCTCCCCAGCTCCTGGTGCAATCAAGATCCTGAAGTAGAAGGGTGCTTTCCCTTGTCTATACCTGCAGCAACATAGTCTGCTTGGGCCCAAAATCATGGCCCAAACAGGGTGTGAGATAAAAATCCTAGTAGGCAATCACCAAAATATTTGTGCCTAACAGTCAATGAATACATGGCAGTACTAAAACAAGAAGCGGTAAACAGGAAGCACAAACAGCTACAAACCATAGTTCAATCAAGTATAGCACACAAGTAAGTAGCCAGCAATAAGAAGAAAAACAGATAACCCTTGAGGTTTCTCTCATATTCTAACCCCTATGGTTCAACCTCTAAGTACTAGCAACCCTCTGGGAGGCACACACAGTCTCACCCCTCTGGTTCAGCTACGTAAAATTAAGCAAACTCTCTGGGGAAGCACTTACCGTCAATTCCCCCTATAGTCTCGTATCGTGCTAAAGGCTCTCTGGGGAAGCACCCAATTTCAATTCCCCCTGTGGCCCGCATAGTAATTAAAAGACTCTCTATAGAATCCCTTCCATCAATTCTCCACTTGGTCTCGCATCGTGATTTAAAAGACACTCTGGAGAATCCCTTCCTTCAATTCTCCCTTTGGTCTACTTCTCTAGGTTCTCACAGTCCTGAGTAACTAAACATGCTCAATGCATGTGTATCGTCCAAGTAAACCTCAAGAACTACCTGGCTATCAACTAATGCTCAACAGTAATAAAACAACATTTCCACTATCCTAAGACTAGGCATGGCAACTGGAAAAATGCCAAACAGGCAGAGCAATCATGGCAAAGGAATCTGAGCACAAACAAAATACTCTAATCACAAGAAATAACCTCTACTAAAGTAATCAAGCAAATTAGGCAAGAAACAAGGTAAAAATAGGAAACATGCAATACCCCGTTCAAGGGTATTGGTGTAATTTGCACAAAATACTCAAAGACTTCCTACAGAAAGTCACAAACCACCCACCTCGATCCTAGGAGATCGATATACGTGAACCTCGGCGATGGATTCCTCGTAAAATGACGTAGATATGAGAAAATGCACAAAATGTTCATCCCATGATATCTTGGAAACGAAGATGAATCAAGAAACGAGGATAAAGCAGAATAAAGAACTCATCGATGTGATTCCAACGCAACTGACCATGCTCGAATCGGAGAATGGATGGCGAGGCGGGAGTCCGTCGAAAATCTGGACGTACGGTCGCTCTCGAACGGGAGAAATCTGATGAAGAAGATGAATATGGGAGTTAGATGCAACCCCATTCCATTTCATGAATAAAAAGAAATTATACGGCGTGTACTTTTGGAATACATGGCGTGTACTTTGAATTTTCCGTACTCCGAAATAACCGGCCTCCACCTCAGCCTTACACACCGTGTGTGTGGCCCTGACACGGCTAGCACACGGATTCGAGCCGGAACAGAGTACACGGCGTGTACTTAGAAAGTACACGGTGTATACTTCTGAAATTTCTAGAAAAATCATTTTTCTCAAAAACTCCAGAAAAATGAAAAACGTACCTGAAAAGAAGATCCAAGTTCTTACAAACTTCCCCTCCCAAAGAAATTCATCCCCGAATTTCCCTAACGAGGCAGAGAAGAATAAACCCCGAACAACTCCGGCCATTGTGATCGTACATCGGCCTCCCTCTCCTAGGTCTCGTCCTGCACTGGTCTGTGCTGCCATAGCACCCACACCAGAGGAACAGACCGCCCGCGGAGAACCTTCGTACTATAATCGACAATCCGGATAGGATGCTCCTCGAATGACACATCCGCTTCAAGCTCGAATTCCTCGGGCTGAAAGATGTGAGATGGGTCTAAAAAGTAACTTCGGAGCTGAGAGACATGGAAGATGTCGTGCATGGCCTGATACCTCTGAGGTAGCTGCAACCAATAGGTGACCAACCCCACTCTCACCAAGACCTCAAACAGCCCGACGTACCGCGGTGAAAGATTACCTTGTCTCTGAATCCTCTTGTATCCCAACCTCGGTGTGACACGTAGGAAGACCTGATCATCGACCTCGAACTCCAAAGGTCGTCTCTACTGATCAGCATAAGACTTCTGTCAAGACTACGCTGTAGCCATCCTCTTCTGAATCAGCTCTATCTGCTCTGAAGTCTCCTGAACAAGATGAGGTCCCAGCAAAGATGCCTCTCCTACCTCCAGCCAGCATAAGGGTGAACGGAATGGCCTACCGTACAAAGCCTCATATGGTGCCATCTAAATGGTCGCCTAGAAACTGTTGTTGTAGGAGAACTCCACCAGAGGGATATGCTTCTCCCATGAACCGCCAAAGTCTAGGATACAAGCTCGGAGCATATCCTTAAGCACCTGTATCGTGCGCTCGGACTGGACGTCAGTCTAGGGATGATAATCTGTACTCAAAAGTACCTGTGTACTCAAGGCCTTCTGAAGTCCCTGCCAGAACCGAGAGGTAAAGCGCGCATCTCTGTCTGAAACAATGGAACGTGGAACTCCATGCAGACGAACGATCTCCCTAATTTAAAGTCGTCCCAGATTATCGACAATGAAGGTCTCCTTGATCGGAAATAAGTGAGTAACCTTCGTAAGTCTATCGACGACAACCCAAACAGTATCGTTCCCTCGAGGTGATCTCGGCAACCCAGTCACAAAGTCCATCGCAACATCGTTCCACTTCCACTATGGAATGGGTAACTACTGTAAGATCCCCACTGGTTGTTGATCCTCTGCCTTCACCTGCTGACAAGTATAACATCTCATGACAAAACCAGCGACATCCTTCTTCATACCTAGCCACCAATACTGGCGATGAAGATCCCGATACATCTTGGTGACGCCAGGATAGACTGCCCAAACTGAGGAATTGAAATCCCACATTAGCTCCACACGTATGTCTGCTGGCACCCATATGCGTCCCTGGAAACACAAGATCTCATCCTCACCCACTGTCCATCCAGGAAGAGGGTCCTCTCCTGACACACTCTCCTGTAGGACTAAGCCTTCTAAGTCTGATAGCTGCCTCATCTGTACCCAATCAAGTAGAGTGGAGGTAACAGCTATAGAAGATAGAAAAGTCGGTCTCTATCTGTCGTGCACCTCCAAATGCATCTCAGAGAACAGTGCCATCAGTTGCCACTCACTACTGGCCTCCTGAACTGCCTGAATCTGAGTTCTTCTGCTCAACGCATCAGCCACGGCGTTGCCCTTTCATGGCGTATAGGCAAGCTCGAAATCAAAATATTGAAGATACTCGACCCACCTGCGCCGCCTCAGATTCAAATCACGCTGAGTGAAGATATAATTAAGACTCTTATGGTCAGTGAAGACAACAAAGTGCTCTCCCAGAAGACAGTGTCTCCAACAGCACAAGGCATGAACAATAGCAGCTAACTCCAAATCGTGCATAGGGTAGTTCCTCTCATGTAGCCTCAACTGCCGAGACCTGTACGCAACGACTCCATCTCCCGGCATAAGCACAGCTCACAGCCCGATACCCGAAGCATCATAGTAAATAGTGTAGATCTTGCCTGGATCTGGAAAGACTAGTATTGGTGCTGACGTCAACATCCCTTTCAGCTCCTAAAAGGCTGACTCACAAGAATCTGACCATAAGAACTTCTCCCCCTTCTTGGTCAGACCTGTTAAAGATGCTGCTAGATGAGAAAAGTCCTGAATGAAACGTCTGTAGTATTCAGCCATCCCTAGGAAGCTCCGTACCTCAAAAACGTTCTTCAGCTGCTACCAGGAAACTACAGCTCTCACTTTCTCTAGGTCCACTGATACTCCTTCCTCTAAGATGACGTGACCTAAGAAGTGAATCTGATCCATCCAGAAGTGGCACTTCGATAGTTTAGCATAAAGCTGATGCTCTCTCAGTGTACTCAGAACGATCTCAAGATGTGTGGCATGGTCGTGTCGAGTGTGAGAGTACACAAAGATATTGTCCACGAAGACCACAACGAAGGAGCCCAAGTAAGGATGGAACACTCGGTTCATCAGTGCCATGAAAACTGCAGGCGCGTTCGTGAGATCGAACGGTATGACTGTATACTCGTAGAGACCATACCTTCTCATGAAGGCTGTCAGAGGTATATCTGATGGTCTAACGTGAAACTGATGATAATCGGACCTCAAGTTGATCTTCGAGAACACCCAGGCTCCTCAAAGATGATCAAAAAGGTCATCGATCCGCGGCAAGGGATATCCGTTCTTAACTGTCAACTGGTTCAGCTTCCGATAATCCACACAAAGCCGAAGGGTACCTTCTACCTTCTTTGCAAACAGAACAGGCGAACCCCAAGGAGAAGTACTGGGTCGGATGAAACCCCTATCCTGTATCTCCTCCAACTGCTTCTTGAGCTCCTGCAACTTAGGTGTGTCCATACTATATGGTGGAATGGACACTGGTGCCACTCCTGGAACGAGCTCAATAGAGAAGTATACCTCACGTTCTGGAGGCAAACCTGATATGTCTTCTGGGAAGACGTCCCTGAAGCGATCCACCACTGGAGGAAAGTCCAACTGTGGAGTCCCCTGATCATCCAGATAAAGGCTAGCACTCTGGGTCGTCACCCCTCCTAGACCAAGATGCTCTAGTCCTGCCCAACTTGCCCAAACATCCCATTCGCCTCTATGAAGAAAATATTCACCCTCTGGTGAAAAGAAACTGACTCTGCGGCAATAACAGTCAACGACTTCCTGGAAGGGAATCAACCAGTCCATACTGAGGATGACATCATAGCATGTCATCTCTAAGACATAGAGATCCCATAAGAAGTGATACCCTGCAACCTCAAGAGGGCACTCTCTACACTGGCGTACACTATATGTCCTCGTTCCCAAAGGGGTGTCTAGTGTCAACGAGTCGGCAGAAGAAAATATGGAGAGCCCAAGGCTCTCCACGACAGAAATAGAGATAAAGCTATGTGTAGCACCAGTATCGAAAAGGGATGAAGATAAAACTGAGGCTAAAAAAATCGTAACTCGAATAGTAGAAGGGTCGGGATCCTGCTCATGATAGTATGCTCCACGGCGAATGTCTGGCATGTACCGCGGCCCTGCACCCCTGGCTGACCACTCTGAGCAGAACCCCCCTACTAGTGCTGAGGGACTAGTGGATGACTGCAACGGCCTTGACCTCCACCTCAGCCCAAATGGCCAGAAGGAATCCAGTTCCCTGACTGTTAAGAGGCTGGTGGGGCTGCTCCTGAATGAGGAGTCATAGAAGAACCCCGTTCACCAGTTGCTGGTAAGAAAACCTAACAGAAACGCTGAAGGTGACCCATCTTGCCGTAAGATCGGCACTCCACGGGGTCCCTCTAACACTGCGGCCTCGTGTTCCCTACCCGGCCACACTGATAGCATGTCACCTGGATGCTGGAAGATGTGTCTCGCTTCCTCGAATCACCGCATGTAGGCTCCCTATGGCACTTCTTGCTGTCATCTGAAGTAAAGCTAACTCTGGAAGCAGTACCGCCCTGGTTTTCAGCTCCGGAGTCTCTCAGATTGCGCTCCGGAATCAGGGCCTGGTTGACGATGGAAGTAATGGAAGTCAGCTGGAAGATGTTCACCTGCGAGTGAATCTCCCACCTGAGTCCATCCTCAAACTTCCTCGCCAAGAACACCCCACTCCCATCCCGAAGGGGTGTAAAAAGTTGCAGCTCGGTGAAACGAGAGGAATACTCCATGACAGATAGAGTACCCTACTCTAAGCTCATGAAATCCCGGGCTCGATCGGCCCTTAGGGTCTCCGGGTAGTAGTCGTAGAACACGCGCTGGAACTCCTCCCAAGTCATAGCCTACTGCTGACCCGCCTGAGAGATCACGTCCCACCACCTCTTGGAAGAGTCTCGGAGCATGTAGGTGGCGAGATTGACCCGCCTATCTGGAGGTGTCTCTAGATTATCGAAGATAGTCAGTATGGATTCCAGCCATGACTCTGCAGCCTGAGGTCCTCCCTCCCCCAAGAACGTGGGAGGATGTTGCTGCTGAAAGACCCGCGTCAAGTCTACCATAGACAAGACAGTAGGCGGTACGCCCTAGAAGGCCTACATCATCCTCATGAAACCTTCCCTGAACTGCGCATCAGCTCCTAAAACTGGTACAACAACCGGTGCCAAGGCGGGCTCAACTGGGGGATCGACAGGAAGTCCCTGATCAGCCATATCTGGCGTCTGATCACTGCCCGATGATAGACGAACGACCGGAGGACGTCTCGGAGGCATAGCTCTGAAAGATCAAAAGCACACCTTAGATCAAGAAAGCAAGGACAGAGACCACAAGAGCACAAAATGGGAATAGGGGAAGAAAACGCACAAGATTGCAAAACACGCCTACACGGCGTATATAAAACTACACAGTGTGTCTTTTGAAACCACTGACATGGGCATGTACCCCTTCCCTACAAGTCTTGTACACTACAAACAACACGGCGTGTTGACCCCCACACACGGCATGTACTTTCAAACTATTCCCTTGCCTGAGTCTCCTTACACGGCTAACCCACACGGTCCAACTCAACCCGAGACTACACGGCGTGTTCGAAACAGGCAGGGCGTGCACTAGACAAGGCTTCGGCAGTCCGTGTTGTTGAGTACACGGTCTTCTACACGGCTGGACCTTACACTGCATGCTCCGAACAATCACGGCGTGCATAAGCGAAGGTAACATCATCCCGTGTTGTTTGTGACACGGCTGGGTACCTGGACAAGACTACACCGCGTGTTCCGAACAAACACAGCGTGTGGAAAAGAAGGTAACGTCGGCCCGTGTTGTTTATGACACAGCCGGGTACCTGGACAGGACTACACGGCATGTTCCTTATGGACATGGCGTGTTCTACCTGAGCTTCCCCGACCCGTGTTGTTAGTGACACAGCCGGGTACACGGATCCGAACTCATACAGTGTGTACCAATGGTACACGGCGTGTTCCCGAAGTTACTCCCACGACATCATGCCCTGCTCACACGGTCAGTGACACGGCCTGAAAACTACACTGCATGTATCCAAAAAGTACACGCCATATATTCTGGGTTTTTCTGGGCAGTAACTCAGAAATTGCGCAGAATTCCAGAAACACTAAACAAGGGTAAAGTTGACAAATTCTAATCTGTGAGGGCCCATAACACCTCCAGAACCGAAAATTCGGCGCTCCTTTTTAAGCAAGGAACAAAACAAACAGTTTTCTAACATAACAGCAGAGAATCTATCAAGCATCTATCACAACATCATGAATAATCTACACAGATCCTATCACAACAACATGCAACCGCTAATTCACCCTAGATGGCATGGAAATAATGCATGACATGTGATTTCTACAAGTGCCTATATGATGCATGAGATGGAATACCCTCATCTCATCAGGTTGCGATAGAAATAGAACCGAAATATCAAAACTATAACCGCACAAGTCATACGAATCACTCTAGGTGAAAACATATCAACCATAAAACTCAAAACCGGCAAACTGCAATTAACGAGGTATTATGTCCTTTCCCTGAACACGGGTTAGCTACTCCCAAGAACCGCTTAATTCTATGTACTGAATCTATCCTATCCGTGGCTAAATTCTCCAAATAGTAAAGAAAGAGAAAAGAACTCCTCTGATACCACTTTGTAACATCCCGAGTCCGGAACCCCTCCACTGGTGCCCGTACCCGGTTCACTACATGACCTCAAGCGCATTTCCCTGAAAGCCAGAGGTTGCCGACTAGCAGCGAGGGCCATGTTGAGTTGGTGGGGAAACTATACCCTCATTTGGTAAGGTATACAAGGTAAGAAAAAAAAATAGTGGAAACGATAAACAACATGCATAACAACAAAAACCAAACAGCGGAAGCAAAGTAGATGTATAACTATGATAACAATGATGCAGCAGGTACAAGTATCTAAAGAAAATAGTAAACACATCAACGTGCTAAAATACAACTGAAACCGAGTGCAAAAGAAAAACAGGTAAGCTCCTCATCATCGCGAGCCATGGCTCGGTCCCATGCTCCCCAGCTCCTGGTGAAATCAAGATCCTGAAGTAGAAGGGCGCTTGCCCTTGTCTATACCTGTAGCAACATAGTTTGCTAGGGACCAAAAGCATGGCCCAAACAAGGTGTGAGATAAAAATCCCAGTAGGAAATCACCCAATGATTTGTGCCTAACAGTCAATGAATAAATGACAGTACTAAAACTAGAAGTGGTAAACAGGAAGCACAAACAGCTACAAACCACAGTTCTATCAAGTATAGCACACAAGTAAGCATCCAGCAACAAGAAGAACAACAGGTAACCCTCTGGGTAGCTCTCACAGTCTTACCCCTATGGTTCAACCTCTAAGTACTAGCAACCCTCTGGGAGGCACACACAGTCTCACCCCTCTGGTTCAGCTACGTAAAATTAAGCAGACTCTCTGGGGAAGCACTCACCGTCAATTCCCCCTATAGTCTCGTATCATTCTAAAGGCTCTCTAGGGAAGCACTCAATGTCAATTACCCCTATGGCCCACGTCGTAGTTAAAAGACTCTCTGGAGAATCCATTCTGTCAATTCTCCACTTGGTCTCGCATCGTGATTTAAAAGACACTCTGGAGAAGCCCTTTCGTCAATTCTCCCTTTGGTCTACTACTCTAGGTTCTCACAGTCCTGAGTAACTAAACATGATCAACGTGTGTGTATCGTCCAAGTAAACCTCAAGAACAACCTGGATATCATCTAAGGCTCAACAGTAATAAAACAACAGTTCCACTATCCTATGACTAGGCATGGCAACTGGAAAAACGCCAAGCAGGCAGAGCAAGCATGGCAAAGCAATCTGAGCACAAACAAAATTCTCTAATCACAAGCAATAACCTCTACTAAAGAAATCAAGCAAATCAGGAAATAAACAAGGGAAAAACAGGAAACGCGCAATACCCCGTTCAAGGGTATTGGTGGAATTTGCAAAAAATACTCAAATACTTCCTACAGAAAGGCACAAACCACCCACCTCGATCCTAGGAGATCGATATACGTGAACCTTGGCGATGGATTCCTCATAGAATGACATAGATCTGAGAAAACGCACAAAATGTTCATCCCACGATATCTTGGAAACAAAGAGGAATCAAGAAACGAGGCTAAAGCAGAAGGAAGAACTCACCGCTGCGATTCCAACGCACCTGACCGTGTTCGAATCGGATAACGGATGGCGAGGCGGGAGTCCGTCGAAAATCTGGTTGTACAGTTGCTCTCGAACAGGGGGAATCTGAAGAAGAAGATGAATATGGGGGTTAGACGCGACCTCGGTCAGTTTCATGAAAAAAAAAAAGAAAGTACACGGCGTGTACTTTTCGAGTACACGACATGTACTTTGAATTTTCCGTACTCCGAAATAACCGGCCTCCACCTCAACCTTACACACCGTGTGTGTGGCCCTGACATGGAAATCACACGGATTTGAGCCGGAATAGAGTACACGGTGTGTACTCAGAAAGTACACGGCGTGTACTTCTGAAATTTCCAGAAAAATCATTTTTCTCAAAAACTCCAGAAAAACGAAAAACATACCTGAAAAGAAGATCAGGGTTCTTACATTTATTAAATCTATTAATTTTCCATAGGATACAATTTGATCATATGATAAAAGTTCTTCAAACTTTTAGCACAAATAATTAGGGTTTTCATTATGTAAAGGGTAGTCCCATGATTATACATCTCTCTAATGAATTGGGTAATGAATGGTATCTCATGAGATAATAAGCACTAGAATGTGGAGTGAACCTATTTTAGTAATGGTCTCTTTCTACTATGATTGTCTTAGGAGTGAACCTCGACTATCAAAATGTTGGAATTGGAATTGAACCCAATCCACTATGATATCCATGGTAGCGATCCTTGACTAGTGAAATGGTTTTCTATGCTTATACATATAATAAAATCTTATATCTTATGGTTTTGATATGGTCTCAGGGATCATGATTGATTTTCTATGATTTCACATGCTTAAATATTATATATTTTATAAAAAAACACTTATTCTAAGATTCCTAATTAAATTTATTTCCTTAATTGGTTATTATTTTTTTATTTATGATTATCTTATTATAAACTTTTACTTATGATCACTTATGATCAATGATTTGCATTTTTTATTTTTAACCATACTGAGAATCTAATCACACCCTTTCTAACATTTCATTCTTCCACGGGTTATAAATAAATGTATAAGTATGAAATTTATAATATGGTTACTATAATAGAAGTAACTTATGTGTGTTGTTTAAGATCATTCATGAAGTTATGTGATTATGTATATAGTCTCTTAACAAACTAGACCTTAATGGTTCTTGGGAATTTATTATTGTTAAATTTATTTCACATTCATTTATAAATTTTTAATAGTAATGAATTTTATTCTTAAGTCACATCATAATGACCCTTATATAGTCCTAATAAATTAGGCTTTACACTTACTTGTCTAATAGAGTTTTGGAATTACCTTTTAGCAACTTCTATAGTTATTTTTACCTTAACATTGAAACTAGATAATTCATCACATAGTCGATTGACTTGGATATCACCCATGATCGATGAAACATAATTCATGCAGTAGGTTTTCTTATCGTGAAGCTCCACGGTAAATCTTCATAAAACTCATGGAACATTAATGAATATTGTTGATCTTGATTTATGTCTGGTTGGTCCATATATCATGATGGTTTGAGTTCTATGAGGATTTCATCATCCAATTAGTCGAACACACTCACTATAGATCTTGGTTGTTCATGATTTTAGTTAAACCTTAGGGTAAGTATATGATATTATTACACTCTATTACACATTTCTGGAGCTCATGGTCAATTACATAGCATTATATAATTGATTTAGAGCCCATGATAGATTCAAATTTATTAACGTGTCTATTCAATCTCCCATTATAGTTGAGAATCCTACAATGAAGAACTGCAACTAAACATAGTCCTCTTTATGCATTTAGTTGATGTGGTTGATCATATTCTTTTTATTGTTTGGAACACATATGGTTTATACTCACACTCATGGTTGATCCCATAACTATAAATCATGTTTTTTGGATCTAGGTGATGCACATACAACCCTATCATAAATAGTTTAAAGATGATATATATGGAATCTTTTCATTTGACATTGTGTTGTATCGAAAAAAATAATCATGGAGAAATAGTGCACTGATTTTTTGAGCCCCACATCGAAACATATTCAATGATGGTTATTCTTAATAATTAATGTAATTCCCCTATCCTATAAGTAAATACTAACATGTCCTGATGGTGTCCTATGGCCACGGTACCTAACCCTGTAATGAGGTTAACCACCAATGTTCACTATTAAATAACCAAAATACACCCATGCATTGATCTTTTCACCCTCACCTAACTACCCATCAACAACCTCTTCCTCCACTATGTTCTACCATGTATTCAAGGATAGCTATGTGTGATTGAACAGGGAATGACTTTACGTTGATCTAAATCCCAACCTAGTTCTGATTTTCCAAATTTTAATAAACCCTTACTAAAATAGTTTACTAAATTCTCATCACAAAATGATAAGACAAATATAAATCTCAATCCCTTCTAAAACATACTCCCTTATTAAATTTATTCTCATAAAAAAATTCATTAAAAAATAATATATATTTGTTTTACTTATCATGAAATCTCAATCTTCAATATTTCTTCAACAACCATGTTCTATAAAATTTCCTTCGTCAAAAAAAACTTTCACTTTTCTTAAGCATAAAAATATTATTTCATCAACAATCATCATATATTTCATTATCCATTACACATGGAAACACACCACACACCTTATAATCTTGGATTATTTATTAATCATGACATCCAATGAAAATTATTGAATACATCACAATCCTCCAAGCATTATCACCACATTCCTTAACTAATTTTTTTGAAACATTGAAAATAATTTAAATAATTAATTGGCCACTGAAATCTCCCCCATGACTTTTTTGGAAATAACATAAATCTAAAATGCCAATTTTTTATGTCAAATGGATTCATTATTCTCCCCCTTGATGACATTAAATGAAATGTTCAACAAAAGGGATCTTATTATCAATTCTTATACCTTTTATGGTACATTAATTTTATTCCCCATTTTTCATATTTGAGATAAAGATGATACTTCATGGTTATCTTAGTATATATATTTTAGTTAGTATATTCTAAGACTATGTGAGATATCTTGATGCAGAAAACAAGAGATATATAACCAAGGTTTTCTATGATTTTTTATAAATTCACCAATATATGATAAAATTTCCTGAAACTAATTTTATGGGATGATTAATAAATAGATTATTTAAGAAAAAACCCACACACAATTTAACAAACACATCAAAAATTTCTTTAGAAAGTTGAATAAATCCCCTTTATTTTTCTATTTTTATCAAACAATACCCCCCAGTTAATTTATATTGTATATAATCATAACAAAGGGTTTTGAGTGTGATTATCATACCTCATTCTTCAAAATTTATATGGATTATATTATTTTTAAAAATTATATATTTTTATTACTTGTGAATTATTGGAATCTTCGTCAAGTTTTCTCCACCACAAGGGATACACTTATTTCATTATCTTCAAGGTAGTTGGGAAATTTCAGGAGGATTAATTTATCTTGTAATCCTAGAAGTGAAAGCCTCATAATTATACTCAATTACTTATACATTAGCACGCGTAAACAAAAATAGTGGGGAATAATAAGAGACCTCTTTGGTTATTCATAAGTAACACTCTGGGTGTGTGTCTCCCCTCAAACTAGGACACTCTTTTTTATAACCCTTTAATTCATGGAATAATAATTTTCATTTGATTTCATCTTATTTATCACTCTCTCTTTTTTGATGAGTTGGAGATTCAAATAGTCTTTTAATCAATATACATATTGATCACAGAATTCATATAACATATTTTGGTTTTTCAAGCCACCACCTACATATGAATTATTAATAATTTCAGTCCATTTTTTCTTTACATTATAATGAACACTTTCTTGGATTCCTAAATAAATTTTTTATTTTACATTTAGTTATGCTAAATAATCAATAATTATTTCATGACTTTATCATTTTTCAAACACTACTTAATAACTTTAGATTGAAATTTAGGAATTTCATTAATTTTCTAATTATTTAACCCAATCACACTAAGGGAAGTTTTTTTATGTGTCCTACTCATGCATACCACTATTTGGTGACTCTCTATTCCATATCTTACATATACAAGTTAATAAAAGGAGAATAATTTTCTTAAGTCCTTCATCACCATCTATATTTTAATCCTTTATTTCAGTGAACCCTTATTCTATAACATTCTCTTTTCTTATTGCATCAAATTCCATCTCATGTGTTTCTCTATTATTGATAGTTGGAGATTTCGTAATCTCATAAGTTATGAGTATATTGTGTAAATTGTCTAGTGTTAAATCCTCTATTATTTATAGGTTTGGTAAATTTGAATCCAACTGATCTGAAAAATTCATCATTAATTTTTTTGAATGTATTGAATATTCTAGATATTAACCAAAACTCAAGATATTTCTCATAATTTCATAGACCCTGGTTAATTTTTCATAAATAGTTTTAATATTAACCATCTTTATGTATTCAAATTGGATCTTATAAACTTATAACATGAATTATATGAAATTGATATTAGCTTCATTACTATGTTTTAATTTTTCCAATATTTTACATAGATTTTGAAGGTCAATTACCTTAGTATACAGATCTTTTGACATATACATTATGATAGTTTTTTGATCCTTTGCATATAATTATATATTTATCTTATAATGATTGATTTATAGCTTTATGTTCAAAAGTGAGTGTAAATCCAATATATTTAGCATCTCTTGCCTCAAAATTGAGAGATCAAAGATAGGGTAGCATCTTATTCCTCCAATTATGATACTTCTTCCCATATAATCTCAGAACACCTCATCTATTAAATGCATTAATATTTTACAAGCCTTATAATTCTTCTTGGATCCTTAAAGGGGACATTCCATCTAATACCACTTATAGGGTCTTAGGAAATATGGTCCATTGAGAGAGGTTGAATTATTGGATTCATTTTATGAATGATATTACCATTGAATTCAACATTTTAAACCAATGTGTGTTATTTATGCACCAAAAACTATCTCCAAACCTCACTTAATATGTATTAATAATGAAAGAGAACAAAACACATGATATTTACTTAGTTTGGGAAAATCATACTCTATTACTTATTCTTTATACACCCTAATATGGAAGAATGGTCTGAAGGCCTTCATTTTTTTATTATTTTGATAATACACCTTTCAAGGGGTGAGGTGGAACCCTTACAAGGCCTAAAGGCTTAGAGGCAATTACATGAACCATAGTTCATAGAGGGAATCACCCAGACCAGACAACTTGGAACTACTCCTCCCCTACATATGTCATAATATCAGCACTCCACCTTCACAGGGCTGGTTGGCTAGCTATTATGTACAATGCTACACAGGCCCAGTACCAATGTCTTAGCCATACCCTCTCATTATTCCAATTCTAGGTAGATCTTCTCTAGTGATTGTGTCTGTCCTAAATCCTCATATGAATCCTTGTCCCTTGTAGTCTTATTGTTACATTTTCATTCATGTGGCTCAAAGGCCTTGGGGTGGTCATAAGGCCTTAAGGTGGCCTGAAGGTCTTGAGAATCAACTGGCCCGAAGGCCTTGGGTGACCCAAAATCCTTGATGGACTAGAGGACCAAACCAGGGGCCCAAAGGCCTAGATGGATAAATAGTTTCAACTGCTACAGTACCGAACAGTACCTACTATAGTACCCAAAAATATGCCTCCACCCATATTTGATCTTGGGACTCTTGGATGCACCTACCGAGTCCTCACTAATTGGGATGAGGCTCATGTGCTACACCCCAATGGGTATTATATTCTAAATATCCAAGTTGTTAAAATCATAAATAGTAATACACCCCAATACCACAATAATATAAGTTGGTTTTACACCCCAATTATAATCCTCTAGCAGCTAGTTATATACAAAAGTCACAAACTCCTTCAGTATAGATCCAATTATAGAATGAACCTGATATACTTCTAGTTTCTTTTACACTAATTTTGAATTTATCATCCTCTACTAAGAGGCTTGATGAACTAATATTCTTTTGTATAATCTTTAAGTGAATTTTCATCACTACATTTCTTGAATATCTTCATTAGATCCTTGGTAATATGAGTTCTCCTCTTCCTTCTCTCTCCTCAATATAGATATTGTATAAAATATCAGAAATTTCTCCATATCAAAAATGTTTACAAGGTTCTAATAGTTATTAAGAGATCTAAATGTTTCTCAAAAACGTATTTAACTCATCCTATATGAATAAATATTTAACCAGTATATAAATATATTATAGAATTTAAAAAATAAAATAAAAAATATATAAATATTTGAATTGAAATCCATGAATATTTTGATATAGACTCCTATGATATCACATTTTTATGAAATATAACTAAAAATAGTTATTTTCTATTTATTTTAATTCAATAAATATTTCCTCACTTTAGTTATTAATTTAAATACCACAATGATCAAGTCTTCAAATGTTTTTTGAAACATAAAGGAACACACGAAATTAATAATTCATGTATTGTCTGTGTTTCACTCCTAATCTAAATTTTTTTATTACATGTAATAATTTATAATTCACACATGAATATGTAACATGTTATATGAAATATAATTTTGTGGCTTTACTATTTAAATTCCTCACTCTATAGATTCATGGGTGATAGATTGTATGATTTTCTAGGCATTTCCTTCACTTCAAGCCTATTAACGTAGTTTTTTTCTCTATCCATTATAATCACATTCAAAAATCCATTCATGTATATTTGTGAACATGACATTATCAATTCCTTAACAACCTTACCTTATCAATATAAAAATTTGGATATTTATTTTCATTTGATAAATTATTACCTAAAATCATCTGTTTCACTCTAATTAATTCATATTTATTCAAATAATGTATTATGAAAATATATAAAGTTTCCTATAAAAATATTTTATGTTTAAATTTTATGTATAAACAAGGATTCCTTAATAAACGTTATTTATCTCTAAAATACATTAAATGGACCTTACATAGGCTACAAAAAGTAGGAATTACCATTAAATTTCTAGTATAGTTCAATAATTTCTATTATGTAACTCCTGTAATTGTTATTACCTTGACTTATCACCTATTTCTTTCATCACATAGTCTATTTCCTTAGTTGTTACCCATGGTCAATGTAACTTACTTCATATTTTTGGTTTTCCTACCATGCTTATCCCTAATTAATAATCTTACAAATCACAATAGGTTCATATATATAGTTAACCTTGTCTTTATGTGTGGTTAGTCCATCTACCATGATGGATTTAAGTTAGTTAAACTCTATTTATGTCATCATTTCAACAAACTCATTCTAGCTTCAGATTCTTAATGTGGGCAGTTACACCTCAGGGTAGTTCCATGATTTACATGGGGTTAGTTACACTCTACTAGAGCTCATGGTTGGTTACCCAATTTTATATGATCTAAGGATACCTTATTGTAGATTCACATTTATTTATTTTGTTAGTTCATCTCCCCTTATAGTCAATCAACATTCCATTAAGACCTAATGATGATCATATTCATCTTAATGTGTTCAGTTGAATTTTTTCCCTAAATCATTTGATTAGTTTCAATTTATGTGGTCAATCCTCACACTCATTGTTGATCCACCAGTTGTGCAGAGTGAGTGTTCTATTTAGCTGATGTGCCAAAAACCCTATCATGGGTATATAGAAGAAGACGTACATGGAATATTCTCATTCAACACAAATTTGTATTTGGAAACTTAATGATGAAGAAATAGTTCACCCCTTCACTGATTCCCACATCATAAATCATTAAAGTATTCTTCTTATTAATAAGTAAGGTCATTCCCTTAGTTGGTTAGTAAAGACAAAATAGGTCTGGTGGTGCCCTATGCCCTATGTTTCTGACCCCAAAATGAGGCTTACCACTAATACTCTATGTTCCCTGAATAGCATGCACCAATGTGCTATTGTGTTTGTCCTCAGATACTTTTCCATGAATAGGATTTTACTCCTCTATTCTCTACCATTCCACCAAGGATGGGTAGGTGTGGTTGAACCAAATCCTACTTAAAAATGAGTTAGTTCTCACATATTTCTATAGTTAGAATATTTTTTTAATAACACCATAAAAACAGCTATCCAAATTCCCATAAAAATATTATAAACCACATATAAATTCTAACACCTCATCAAAACAATCATCTTTATCACAATTCAATTCATCGAATATTATTCCTGTGAAATAAATTTATTTTTTTTACTTCTCATAACATCTTAATAATAAATATTTATTCCAAAATCATATTTTAGACATTATAAATTCTTTTAAACAATCACTAGAATATATATTAATAATTATAGATTAGTTCCTATAAATGTAAAAATAATTTCATAGTAATTAAACCAGGAAAAAACTCACTCATATTATAATCTAGGATGTGTTATCATGCTTTCACAAACAATGACAACTCATGAATATATATCATTATTCCAAGAATAAACACCTCATCAATTTACTAAATAAATATTAATATAATGAAAAAAATAAATACACACTCAAACAGTTTAATATTTCATCATAATATGTTCCCACATGTAACAGCCATGATATTGTCTACTCTTGGGTTCCACCTTCACAGTTTTTTGTTTTCCATGGGTCGCCTACTTTGTAAAACTCCTCATCACTACTATGAATTATGATTTATATTATTAACTACATCAAAAATACCCAAAATATAGTGACCCATGCTTAACATACTTGGATATTACATCATTTTTTATGAATATTAATCACATTAAAAAGGTACATGTCTGAGAACCATAATAGTTTTCTATCTTTGGGAACTTAGAACACATTATTCTAATTTGGTGAAAAATCACCAACATCCCCCTTAAAAATATTTCCCTTTAGTACTCCTACTTAAGATCATTCTTTATAATATGGGGAATGGAAACATAAAAAAGGGGTGAGCCCATACGCTTAGTGATGGTAAAATAGGAGATATGTAATCATAATATGATAATAAGGGTATGATAATATGATAATAACATTTGAATATCATACCGTACATATCAATGATCATATACATGATTCATGGAATAAAGGATGGAAGTTTATCAGACATGAATCATAAGGGATATAAATCATCATAAATCAATCATGAACCATAAGATCATGTCATATAAGTGTAGAACTAGAATAAATATTTAAAACCATTTTATTTGCCAATGTTAACTACCAAGACCATCAACATAGAGTATGATGTCACACATGATTCCCATAGTGGATTTGGATGCACCAATTTCCCATTGTGGATTAGGACACAAGTATTTCCCATTTTTTGATTATAACACACCTATTTCCCATTGTGGATTGATTTTCCCATTCTTCCCATAGTGGATCGGGTTTCCCCTTCTTCCCATAGTGATATGGTTTCCCCTTCTTCCCATTGTGAATCCAACCCATTGACTTGTTTCCATCATTATCTCATGAGATATAAATATTAACCCAATTCATTTGAGATAGATATAGGTCCCACCATCACATAATAAAATAATATATACATGGGCCACGAGATAATAAAGCTTTCATATATCATAACCCATAAAAATATATGGGTTTTACAAACATCATATCATTTCCCATGATTTGAATTGGGTATCATAAACATGTAATGAAATCATAACCTATGGTAAATAGACATTTTTCGCAATCATTTCATCGAACCATAACCACTAAAAAGAAGAGGGTTTCAAAAGAATTATAACTAGTGGAAGAGAATCAGTATTCATAATCAATTTTTATCTTAAACATAAACCCTTCCGGTGAAATAATAATAATGGTTTCCTTGTATTATATCCCCAGTAAATTTTAAACTATTTTAAATAAATTTACCTTAGAAAAAAGAATTATTTTGAAAGATTACTTGAAGAATTTATTAAAAAAATGTCCTCTATCTGAAAATCAACTTTCAAGGCATAAAACTACATTAAAATACTATTATTTTAAAACCACTCTGAAAACATATAAAATAAACCTTAAATATTATTTAAAACATTTCTTGAAGAAAATATCCTTTCCTCTTTGAAAAATACTTTTTAAATCATAAAAAAATTTCAAAAAGTTTTTCATTGAAAATAATAATCAAACATATAAAAGAAATTTTGAAAACTATTTTTAACACTTCTTAGAAAAATAAAATATTTTTTAAATCCATCTCCTTGAAAATGAGCTTAAGATATCATTTAAACTCATTTTTTAAAATATTTTTAAGAAACATTTTTTTTAATAAAAAAATTAGACCGAAGAGAAAAATAAATTTAGATTTTCATAAAGGTATTTTATTAAATATATTAATTACAAAAGATTTTAAAATAGTTCAATTACTTGGAAATGACATGAATAAACATATTATAATAAGAGTCATGAGAATTCGTGAGAGATGGGTCATAATATTTCATCACGGGAAGTATAATCCTAAAATATCTTGATAAATGATGACGTTTTAGAATTAAAATGTTTCCACTTTGGTAACTTAGGAGAATAAAATTCCTTATAATTCAACAAATATGTATCATAATATTTCATCAAGGGTAGCATAATCCTAATAAATCCTGATAAATGATGATATTATAGCATTAAACTCTTACCAATTTGGTAAATTTGAATCCTAATCTCCATGAGAGAATAACATATCATAAATATTATAATATAATTAAAAGAAGAATATTAATTATATAAAATGTCAAAGTAAAATTATATACACCTCTTAAAAGAATATAGGTGCATAGAAAAACATGCGCCTCAAAGAAGGAAAATTTAGACAAAAATACCTTACCGATTTGATAAAATTTTAACCATAAACCCCATGAAAGATAGGTCATCAAATGGATGTGTAAATAATCATAAATTTAATTATAATAAAAAATAATATTTTCATGGGTATTATATAAACAACACTAAATAAATTAGTTTTGAATAAGTCAAAAGGTTTGTAGAAATAAAAGTGAGACTTGAAACCCCTTTACTACATGAGTAACTTTTGAATAATGATCCCCATGAAATAATAACATAAATTAAAACTTATAATATAATTAAATGAATAATATTAATTATATTAAATTTTTTAGGACATTATATATGCCACAAAACAAGAATAAGTGGTTAATATAGCATATATCTCACAGAAATAATAGTGAGGTGATAAAACCCTTACCTTAAGTCTTGACTTTCCTTGTACATGTTCAACCCTTATTTATAGTGAATATAATTTGATAATAAATATAAAAAATAAAAATATTATTATATATAATACCATATATTATGACTTTATGACTTTATATTACCCATTTAATAACAATTCTATGTTAATGTTATATTTTGGGAAATAATCGCTTTGTTTATCACATGTATTTTGATTTGTTATATATTTTTTGTATTATTACTTTTATCATGATTTAATAACCTCTAAAATTATAATAAATGATATAAATATCATATATATTCATTACATATATTTTTTTAATAATCTATAAAATATATAAATATGAAATGGAATACACCTTTCATGGAGTTGTAGGCCGTATTCATGTATGAACGTTATTTAGGTTTTCTTCTCATATAGAATGAATGTAAATGAAACATATGTATGTGTATATATATATATATATATTAATTTAATTGTAATTTTCATGTCATATATATCATATAAATTCACTAACTCATCCTTAATAAGTTCTATGTAAATTGTGAATTAATCACGTCGCTTTGAGGAGGTAGTAGAGCACACATCCACAAAAAAGTTATCATATTATCACAAAAAAAGAAAGCATAAAGGTATGTGTTATATTATAATTAAATAAGAATGAAAAAATCATAAAGATAATATAATAATAATTATTATTTCATTATTTCCAACCTCGATAGTTGGTAATATAAGAATGAACGACATCATTTCATGAGGCAGTAGTCTGTTGTACAAACGAACGATGATTGTGTATCCCATTTAATGGAATTGTGTGTGAGTGTAGGTAGAATCCTTAAAATTAAATAATCTCAGTAAATTTAAGATACTGTTTTTATTTAATAATCATTTAATAAGATGAATTTAGGGTGTGGTGAAAGAAAATAAAATAAAAGTGATTGTTGAAGGATGTGACCTCTTCATTGGGTAATTCCTTTTTCTTTGCACCGAAGAACTAACTTGGATTTATTTATTGTAAAATTGAGGCTTCAAGGATAAAAATAGATAATTTTGGAACATATTTTTTATGTTTTTTAATGATAAAAATTTCTTGATATGTGTAAATAATTGAGGGTGTGAATACCCTTTTATAGTGTAGGAGTAGTATTCTTGTAAATATAAAATGGTAAACACTATTGAAAGGTCTCCTTACATCATGTACCCTCGATACTTGTGAATTATTGATAAAATGGATTAAATGGTATAAATGTGTTCATAAAATTTCTTTTAAGAATGTTTCTAGATTATTTGGCCACATAAGATAAATTTTAACCCATAAGTAAACTCATTTTTACCATAATCGTTGTAAATAATTTTAATTAACTTCGTTAATAGTTTTGGAAAAAAACAAAAGTTTTACTTAAAAGAAATTATTAAATATTATGATTCAAAATATTGAATCATGTTTTCCAAATTAATATCATATACCTATTAGAAATTAATTTAAAATTAATACCGCAGACGTGACTGAAAAGCATGTTTTTTAAGTAAAAAGTTCAAACAATTGAATTTTTTATGTCTAATATCAGGGTAAAATTGATTAAAATTATCTAAATTGAATTTATAATGTTATAGATTAACTAATTAAAAATTAAAAACAATTTAAAATATAATTTAGTTGTATGAATAAATTTTATGAAAAAATTGTTTAAAATTAAAATTCAGTGTTTCTCACTATTCATCAAAAAATAAAAATTCCTAGAAGAACACCAAAAATTCAACCAAATAAAATTTTGATATCTTGATTCTAAAAATGAAATTTATATTTTCAAATAAAAATTATAAAAGTGTCAGAAAATTTATTTAAAATAGGTGCACCATCAAAATTCGGTAAAATTTCTTTTTTGAACAAATGCATCCTTTTATTCATAAAATTAAATGTTTTTTTATCTTATGTCTATAAAATCTATTGTATGAGTGTCAAAAAAATTAAATTAATATATAATATATAAATTTTATTAAAAATATCAATAAAAAGTATTTTGTTTAATTTATTGGAAAAAAATGGTGTTTCTACAAAGAATAATAGTTCTCTTAGAAAAGGACTTATTTATTCTCAAATAGTTCTTACATTCATTTATAAATAACATATAACTAAAGGATTACTTTTATATACATGTTTTAATAATATTTTCACAATTTATTTAATCTTATTCATAACTTCTATTACAATGTAACTATAATAATATTTTAATAACAATATTAATAGTATATTGTAGTTAGATAAAACTCCACCATCCATGTAATGAATTATGTCAGAGGAACTAGAAATTGTGTGTAGCACAAGAAAAACATAATATTCCATATACCAAAAGTTAATCTAAGTGTTTCAAGTAGTTCAGGCATAACTTGGTGTTACGTATAATGCAATACAAATATATTTCTTTCATATAACAAAATATATATTTAGTTTTTTGAAAAATGAAAAACATAAAAAATATTAAATTAATTAGAAAAATTTATATTTCAAAAACTATTAGAGTGTTAAATTCAAGCCCCCATAAAATAAATTTTTCCATCAACATTATTCAAGGTTATAAAAAGTTAAATACATGACTGTTCCTTTTTTAGAAACACACATCATAAAAATTAATTCTAATACCTAATTGAAAAGGGGAAAGTTGGAACCATAATAGTTACCCAAAAAACTCATAACTAGGTTTTATCTTAGTAGAAAATATGTTGGGAGTGAAGATTTCACATGGAAGAAAATTATAAATAATTTTAGATAGTGTTAAATATCATTCATCACCAGAAAGTAAATGATCACTATAAATATAAGGGACTCAAAATCATATATCTGTAATGATTTATAGGACAATTTGTTCAAAATAAATGAAGGTATTTAGATAAATCTATTATAATATCCTTTTACTGGAATTGAGGAATTATTTTTCTATCTAGGAACATAAGTAAATATAATTACTTGATTTAATTCCTTTACATATGAAAAATCTCACCCTTGGGTTTTTTCTTTATTGATTTTCACTTCACCCCTTACTCCAAGATATGAACGTGCATTTGTCATTCCAAAAGTACTAACAGATCCTAAGGTAGAATGATATTTCATTCCATATGTCTTTAGTTATCATCACAACAAAATGGTTATCACAGGTTATCCAATATTCATAAATCCTCACATGTTGTGATAATAGTTTACTATCAAAACCACTATTTTATGTTTCAGTTAAAAATTTCGTGAATGGTTTACCTTGTGACCCTTCTAAAATTTGAAAATATTAAACATTAAACATATGGTCACTAAATTTCTCTAAATTAGCTTAAAATTGATCCCCCATGTGTCATAAAGTACCCCTTTGTTGTAACATAGCAAACATGGGAATACCTTTATCAGTTTTTTTGTGAAAACATGGTGATAACCTCAATTACCTTGAAACCTTATTAAAAACATGCATCCTTTCTTATTCCAATGATTATTGGATATATTCTTTAAATTCAAAAAAGGTTGTAAAAATCATTCATGATAACATAGAACAATTTTTCTATACATATATTATCCATTCAATGGTAATAAATACTATCCAATTTACTTTATCCATACCAACCACCTATTTATCCAAGATAAACACAATTTTACCAACTTTAGGAACACATTAATAGTTACCTTACCTTAATCATATTTTTCTCATGAATATCAACATTACATTATGTAATGACCCAAAATTTTGAATAATTTTTGTTTCCTAATTTTGTGTGTTATTTTATTTTATACTCAAAAAAACTATATTCTTTATTAACAAAGTGATTATAATTAATTGAGACTATTGGTTTTTGACTGATATATGATTTTCAGTCGATATGACCATTGAAAACTAAGCACTTAACATTACAATTATTGTTTATAAATATAAGTGATATTGGTTAATTAATATAGAAAGAAGATTTGATGGCCTCATCCAGTAGACTCGGGCCGTTTGAAGCTCATCTGATAGAACTTGGGAAGGAGGTAGTACGACTGGGCTTTGCTCTGAAACAAGCCAAAGTCACACTTTATCGTGTGAATCTTGAATGGAATTGCCTATGGGAGAAGTTCAAGATGATAGAGGTCACTACTTAGGAAATGTTGGCTGAGATTCCCCAAGATTCTTTCAACTTAAAACACCTTAGACTTAGGTCATATGATGGTGTTATAAGGGGCTATGTAACAAGACCTTAGCTTCTTTGTGTAATCTTTTGATATAAATAAAAAAATTATTTCATCTTATGGTAATGTTTTTGAATTTCAAATGTTCAGATAAATATAGAATGTATATTATTGATGAATTTTGGAAAAAGGGAAATTTTCAAGTATTTATATAAACCTTAAATAATTAATAATGTGTAATGATTTTCAAAAAATGGTCTTCTAAAGTTGTGTTCTGTAAGAAATTTAGAGTCTAATAAGATCAACTTATTTTTTAGTGAATAGTAAATTATGAAAAGTAAATTTGCACTTATGAATAGTAATATGACTAGATGGAATAGTGAACTCACTTAATAAAGTATTAATATAATTTAGGCACCTTGATGAGGTAGTCTGATTCAATAAAATAAGTAGATAACTATTTCAGAAATTATTAGTTAAGTATTAGTTTTTTCAGGTGAATAGTGTTTTTATATAAAAATTAAATTTAAAATATTTAGAAAATTATTTTCATAAAATAGAGTTCATTTTTGAATTCATAGAATCGATATTTAGGTTAAAGTGAATTTTTGGTATTTTCATGAAACAGTTAAATTTTTGGTGCATAGTAAAAATACGGTTTTGAGTTTCGGGTGTTTAATGACATAATTAATGATGTAATAAGTATTTAATAATTATTTTAGACTTATGAATAGTATTATATTCTATTAGGTGTCCCATGTGACCAATACCATGAGAAAATACCATGGGCCAGCCCATGGTTTTGCCAATACCACCGATGTGGTGTCCCTTGGAAATTAATAATTTATTCCCTCACTTATCCTATAAATACCAGTCCATTCCCTCATTAATTTCATTTCCAAATCTTCCCCAATGAGGTTATGGTATCTTTACCTCCCAAATAGTCCTCCCAAGGTTCCCTCAAGCCTCCCAATGTCTCGACCTTCAAGCTTTCAATGTTTCTCTTCAAGGTAAGGGATCCTTTCACCCTCCTCTTTTAAGTCATGACTTCCTTTATGTTGTGTCTTCTAGTTTCTATCTCTTTTTGTTCAGGGTATATTCTTATATGTTCTAATTAAATTCCATTTCATGTCTTATTTTTTAGAGACCCTTTTTTCTCTCATCAATATGTTTTCTGAATTTTTAAGTGACGTTGTTAGGCTGCCGAATTTCTCGTAAAAAAATCACATCTTCTCTTTTCTTTCCTGTTTCCTTTTCATGTGGTATGTAATTAAAATATTCATACCATGATATTATTCTGTACCCATACTGTATTATGAATTATTTAGGAGTGGTTGAATCTTTTCCCCTCTCTTTTCAATGTTTTCTAAAACTATGTTATATAGCTGTTATGCTGCAGAAATTTCGTCTCAAAGTTTTTATCTCTTTATCTCAAGAAATTATATTGTTTATTTATGTGAATACCCAGGCCTATTTCATTTTTATGGGTGTTCATAAATATATAAAAATGATATATTTTATTCTATAATTAATATACATATAACCCTCACTCCCTTTACATGGGTTATAAATGACATAATGATCTTATTTTTAAGAACTTTTAAAACGTCCTGATTTTGAAATGAAACCCATTTCTTTTATTATTTATGGGTTTTTTATTAAATGTTTGATTATGATCTATGTGGATCACATGAAAATAAAGACATATTAAGGGTGCACCCTGATAGTGTTTTAATTCATTGGTTAAAGAATTAATCTCTAGAGATGACAAGTTTCACGATACCTTAGTGAATAACCTTGGTAATTTTTATGACACCTTGGGGATAAACCTTGGTGATATGTTCATTAATGTATAAATGAAATGTTGTAGCCACATTTACAAGTTATGATTCATGTTCTTTTTATACTGAAATTAATCTTTTTCTATTGATCATGTCTTCATATTTTTCATCAAGTTCTTATTGATATCACAGGTAAACGGATTCCCTTGTTTACCCCTTACTAGGCCTTCTGCTCACCCTTTCTTTTAATGTATGTCTCTAGGATATGAGATGCAATAATTGTACATAGGATTAACCTATTATTAAGCCTTAAAAGTGGTTTATAATAATTTTTTTATGTTGTTTTCATGTATTATTTTCTGTATTTCCAAGACACTATACTTTAAAGATCCTCTGTTTGTAAAATGTAATGAAAAGTTATGAAATAAAATGGTGGAATGCCATAGTTGGTATCATAGGGATGTTTAGTTATTAATGGAAATTTGGATATGAAATCTTTAGGAATAACCCTATAGGAAAGTTTAAGTATAGAAAAACTTCTTGGTATTTTTGTGAGTATTGAGTAAGTGCTTTATCAAGAAAATACATCCATGTCTGGATACAAGCAAGTAGAGGTGGCTTTGGCACAGATGTACATAGGGGTAAAACATGAAAACACCTGTTTGAGTTAGACTCAAATGAGAACTTGTACATGACAACGGTCCTTGCTCCACCCTTGGTTATGACACTCCTGTGGGATATGTTTGGTTAATCGCAAGCTTTTATGAATCATTGTGAAGAAATTATGGAGAAATGTAATTGTCTAAGCATAAAGTATTTAGAAATAAAATCTTTTATAGTTAAAATATTCTTAAATTAAATTAGTTTCTCACTAAGTTTTAATTATTTTAGAAAATGGAAGGAAATAGGAGCAACGAAACAAATGGTAATCGTAATGGACCATGCGCTGAAGGCCCTCCGATGGAAGCCAAAATGGAAATATTAGTACGAATGATGAACCAACTGACTCAAGTTATGGGAAATTACTTGAACCAAGATAAGATACTGATCTTACTGTGAAGGGAACAACATTTTATTGATTCCTTTATGCGTCCACTTCCACCAACCTTCAGTGGATCGACAGACCCATTGATTGCTGAGCAATGGATTAGCTCCATCGAGAAGATATTTTCTATGCTCTGCTATTCAGAGCAAGAGAAGGTCACCTTGGTTGTCTATCACTTAGAAGAAGAAGCTGATCAGTGGTGGGAACTGATTAAAAACACAAGGACAAGAGTGTAAGTTGAAGCTATAGAGTGGGAAGAGTTCAAAGGGATCTTTTTCCGTAAGTATTACCCTCATTTCATGAGAACAAGATTGGATAAGGAGTTTCTCGAGCTGAAGTAGAAGGAGAATGAATATGTGGGAAGCTACGAGATGAAATTCACTAGGATTTCACGTTATACATCTAGATTTTTCATGGATCCAAATAGTAAATTTGATAGATTCATCGGTAGATTGAGACCTAATTTGGGAAGAATCTAGCCAACTGAGACTATGACAGCTATGAGGAGATCATGCAGAGTGCGATGAAATTCAAACTGGAGTTTGGTGAGACATAGTGGTATCATAAATAAAATGACCAGAAGTGATTGATGGATCCCATCTTAGGGAGGACCTTTGATCAGTGAAGAGGAGGCAAGCAAGTGAAACATCCCACGTGTAATAAATGTGGGAAGAAGTATTCAGGGAGCTTCCTGTTCAGGAGCGCGAAATGCTAATAGTGTGGATGAGATGGCCATATTGTGAGGAATTGTCATATTGAGGTGAAACCGCAACATCCAAACACTAATTACAAGGGGAATATGGTTCATTCCCCAGCTGATGTACAATGTTTTATGTGTGGACCACTTGGTCACTTTCCCAATCACTGTCCAAATTTGAGGGCAGTGAAGGGGAACACCCATCAGCCTCAGCAAAGGCCAAGGGAGAAAGTCCGTTCTTTTTATATCAGAATAGCTGAAGTTGAAGCTTTTAATGATGTAGTAGTAGGTACTCTTGTTTTCATCTCAAAGCTAGAAATTGCTTTGTTTTATTCTGGTTCTACACATTCCTTTATTTCCTTCAAGTTGGAAAAGAATTTAGAATCAACCCCCGATTTTCTAAAAGTATAGTTATCAGTCAAGACTCCCGGTGGGATTATCCAAGAATCATCAGGGTTTATAAACTCTAGTTCTTACTTTAGTGAGTACAATCTTATCACAAATCTAGTAGTCATTCCCATGCTATAATTTGAAATTATACTAGGGATGGACTAGCTCTCAAAGTATAATGCTAAGATCTAACGCAGGAGCAAGGAAATATCAGTAGTCTTGAATGGAAAACCTATAGTTATATTCCAAGGAGAGATATCTTAGCATTATCCTTGTCTATAAGAACCACCTATATCCTTATTTATGGGGTTGGTCGGTGAAGAAGAAGAAGGAAATAATAGTTAAATGATAGAAAATGTCCCCATCGTCCAGTAGTACATTGAAGTATTTCATGAGGAGTTTCCTAGACCTCCTCTAGAAAGAGGGGTAGAGTTCTCCATTGAACTCGTACCAGGATCTCATCCGATATCAAATACCCCCTATAGAATGGAAAATGTTGATCTAGAGGAATTAAAGAAACAACTCCAATTTCTTTTGGAGAAGGGTTTTATCCGACTGAGTGTATCTCCTTGGGGAGCACTAGTTCTCTTTGTGAAGAAGAAGGATGGATCGATGCGGATATGAATTTATTACAGAGAACTAAATGGGATCACAGTGAAAAAAATACTCTTTTCCAAGAATTGATGACTTATTTGACCAACTTCATTGGGATCAATTATTCTCTAAGATTGTTCTTTTATCTGGTTATCATCAATTGAGGGTGAAGAAAGAATATATTCCAAAAACTGCCTTCAGATCAAGATATGGGCATTATGAGTTTGTTGTTATTTCCTTTGGACTGACTAATGCTACTACTATTTTTATGGATTTGATGAATAGAGTCTTTAAGGGATACCTTGATAACTTTGTGGTAGTTTTTATTGATGATATTCTAATATATTACAAAATCCGCGAGGAGTATTAAGATCATCCAAGGGATATTTTATAAACTCTATGGAAGGAGAGAATATTTGGAATGTTCATGAAATGTGAATTTTGGTTACAATAGGTTTCTTTCTTGGGGCATATTGTTACCAATGAAGGAATCACAGTTAACCCTGCAAAGACACAAGTTGAATAGGAGTGGCCTCAACCAACAATAATAATTGATATTCAAAGTTTCCTTGGATTAGCATGATATTATAGTATGTTTGTGAAAAACATTTCACAAATTTCTAATCCATTAACCAAGTTTACTTAAAATGGGGTCAAGTTCATCTGGACAAAGGAGTGTGAGGAAAGTTTCCAGGAGCTGAAGAAGATATTGGTTACTTCACCCGTGTTAACTCTTCCCTCAAGTGGAGAAGTATTCGTTGTTTTTATCGATGCATATCTCATAGTTCTTGGGTGTGTTCTCAGGAAAAATGACAAAGTCATTGCTTATGAATCTCAACAGTTGAAGACTCATGAGTAGAAGTATCTTATGTATGATCTGAAGCTGGATGTGGTCATTTTTGCTCTGAAGATATGGAGACACTATCTTTATGGAGAGACATGTGATATATACACAGAACATCAAAGTTTGAAGTTTATTTTCACACAAATATAATTGACCATGAGACAAAGGATATGGTTGGAGCTTCTTAGAGACTATGATTTTTCAATTCATTATCATCCCGGAAGAGAAAACAAATTTGTTGGTGCATTAAAAAAGAAAGACCTAGTTGTTCTATCCATGATGATGATTCAAAAAGATCCTTTGATTAATGGCATAGTAAAGATGGACATGGGAATTATAAGGGAAGGGACATCATCAACCCTAACCCAAATAATTTCTCAACCATCATTACTAGAGAAGCTCAAGAAATATCAGAAAAAAAGATCCATTATTACAGAAGAATTTTGAAGTTGTAAAGGACGAGTAGTTTCCTGAGTTCAATATTGATCAAGAAGGTGTACTGAAATTTCATACAAGACAATGTATTCCATCTATTCTGAAAATAAATAAGGAGATGCTGGTTGAATCCCATAGTTCTACTTTCTCTATACATCCTGGAAGAACAAAAATGTATAGGGACCTTTGTGATCATTCTTGGTGGGTTAATACAAAAAGGGAGATTGCTGACTACACTTCAAGGTGCCTAGTATGTTATATCAAGTGAAGGAAGAGTGACAACTTTCTAAAGGGGTATTGAAACCACTACCCATACCAGCATGGAAGTGGGACAATATCATTATGGAAGTCGTCACTAGTCTCCCATGAACTTCCAAAGAAAACAATGTGATATGGGTTATTATTGACCGTCTCACCAAGACTGCTCATTTTATCTCCATTCGGGAAGATTTCTCTCTTGTTCAACATGCCAGGATTTATGTGAAGGAAGTGGTAAGGTTGCATGGAGTTTCTTTTTCTATCATATCTGATAATGATCCTAGGTTCACATCAAAATTATGGAGAATTCTTCAACATGCTCTGAGCACTGAATTGAATTTCAGTACAGCCTATCACCCCCAAACTGATGGACAGTCTGAAAGGAATATTCAAACACTCTAGGACATGTTGAGAACATGCTCAATGTAATTTAAAGGTGGATGTGATCAACATCTCATGTTAGTTGAGTTCTCTTAAAACAATAGATTCCCCTCTATCATTCAAATGGAACCTTATGAAGCTCTATATGGGAAGAAATGTAGAAATCCTATGTGTTGGAATGAATATGGTGAGAGAAAGCTTCTTGGGCCTAATCTTGTGCAAGAGATGACGGAAAAAGTCCATGCCATCCAACAACACATTAAGGCTGCTCAGAGTCGGAAAAAGAGCTATGATGACAACCATCGAAGGGACTTGAAGTTTGATGTTGGTGACAAGTTATTTCATTGAATTTTACCTTGGAAGAGAGTCATGAGGTTTGGGAAGAATGGGAAGCTTATCCCTTGGTATATTGGACCCTATGAAATCCTAGATTGCGTAGGAGTAGTGGCCTATCAGCTTGCACTTCCTCCAACTCTAGGAAAAGTTCATGATGTATTCCACGTATCCCTCTTGAGGAAGTACATACCTAACCCTTCACATGTACTAAACCCATAGGTGGTACAACTAGAACATGACCTCTCTTGTGATGAGCTGTCGGTGGAGGTCTTGGAATGTAGAGAAAAGGTTTTATGCAACAAGACTACCCACTTTGTCAAGGTGCTATGGAGAAACCATAAATGTGAAGAAGCCACATGGGAACCAGAGGAGTCTATGGGGAATAAGTACTCACACCTTCTCTTTTCTAAGGGTATGAATTAAAAATTCGAGGACAAAATTTCTTAAGGGGGGGAAGAATGTAATGACCCAAAATTTTGAAAATTTTTTGTTTCCTAATTTTGGGTGTTATTTTATTTTATACTCAACAAAACTATAATATTTAATTAATTAAGTGAGTATAATTAAATGATATTTTTGGTTTTTTACTGTTATATGATCATTGGTCAATATGACTGTTGGAAACTAAACTCTTAACATTACAATTATTGTTTATAAATACAAGGAATATTGGTTAATTAAAATAGAAAGAAGATTCGATGGCCTCATTCAGTAGACTCACGCCATTCGAAGCCCATCTGACGGAACTTGGGAAGGAGGTAGCACCACTAGGCTTTTCTCTAGACCAAGACCAAGGTAAACTTCATCATGGTAAGCTTGAATGGAATCTCCCATGGGAGAATCTCAAGTTGATAGAGGTCACTACTCGGGAAATATTGTCCGAGCCAGCCCAATATTATGTCACCTTAGCACACCTTACATTAGGTCTTATGTTGGTCTTATAAGGGGATATGTAACAAGACCTTATCTGATTTGTGTAATCCTTTGATATAAATAAAAAATTTATTTCTTTTTATGGTAAAGTTTGTGAATTTCAATTGTCTGGATAAATATAGAATGTATATTATTAATAAATTTTAAAAAATGGATATTTTAAAATATTTTTGTAAACATTAAATAATTAATAATGTGTAATGATTTTCAAAAAATGGTCTTTTATATTGTGTTCAGTAAAAAATTTAGAGTCTAATAAGATCAACATAATTTTTGTTGAATAGTAAATTATGAAAAGTTATTTTGCTTTTATGAATAGTAATGTGACCAAATGGAATAGTAAACTCACTTAATAAAGTATTAATATAATTTAGGCACCTTGATTAGATAATGTGATTCAGTAAAATAAGTAAATAACTGTTTAAGAAATTATTAGTTATGTATTTGTTTTTGGGTGAATAGTGTTTTCATTTAAAAATGAAATTAAAAATATTTAGAAAATTATTTTTATAAAATGGAGTTTATTTTTGAATTCAGAGGATCGATATTAGGTTAAGGTGATTTTTTTGTATTTTTCCAAAATAGTTGAATTTTCAGTGAATAGTAAAAATACAATTTTGAGTTTCGAGTGATTAATGACATCATTAATGATGTAACATGTATGTAATAATAATGGTTAACTTATGAATTGTATGATATTCTATTAGGTGTCCCAAGTTTCCAATACCATGGGCATGCCCATGCTTATTCCAATACCACCGATGGGGTGTCCCTTGGAAATTAATAATTTATTCCCTCACTTCTCCTATAAATACCAAGCCATTCCCTCATTAATTTCATTTAAAAATCCCCCCAACGATGTTATGGTTTCTTTACCTCCCAAGGAGTCCTCCCAAGTTTCCCTCAAGCCTCCCAAGGTCTCGACCTTCAAACATTAGAAGTTACTCCTCAAGGAAAGGGATCCTTTCACCCTCCTCTTTTAAGTCATGACTTCCTTTATGTTGTGTCCTCTAGTTTACATCTATTTAGGTTGAGGGTATGTTCTTATATTTTCTCATTACTTTCCATTACATGTCTAATTTTTTGTAGACCCTTTCTACTCTCATCAAGATGTTTTCTAAATTTTTAAGTGTCATCGTTAGGATGCCAATTTTCTCATAAAAGAAATCGCATATTCTCTTTTCTTTTGTGTTTCCTTTTCATATGGTATGTCATTCAAATATCCATACCATGATATTATTTTGTACCCATACTGTATTATGAATTATTTATGAGTGTGTGACTCTTTTCTCCTCTCTTTTCAATGTTTTCTAAAACCATGGGATTTAGCCGTTATGCAGCAAAAATTTCGTCTCAAAATTTATATCTTTTTCTCTCAAGAAATTATCTTGTTTATTTTTGTGAATACATATACATATTTCGTTTCTATGGGTGTTCATAAATATATAAAAATGATATATTTGATTCTGAAATTGACATATATATAACCCTCACTTCCTTTCCATGGGTTATAAATGATATAAAGATCTTATTTTCATGAACTTTTAAAACGTCACAATTTTGAAATGAAACCCATTTCTTTTATTCTCTATGGTTTATTTATGAAATGTTTCATTATAATATATTTGGATCACATGAAAATAAAGATATATTAATGGGGCACCCTGATAGCGCTCTAATGCATTGGGTAAATAATTAATCTCTAGATATAACAAGGTTCACGATACCTTGGTGAATAACCTTGGTAATTTTTATGACACCTCGGGGATAAACCTTGATGATATGTTCATTAAATGTCTAAATAAAATTCTGTAGCCACATATTCAAGTTATTATTAATGTTATTTTTATTATGATATGCCTCTTTTTCTATTTCTCAATTATTCATATTTTCATCAAGTTCTTATTAATATCACAAGTAAACTGATTCCCTTGTTTACCCCTTACTGGGCCTTCTTCTCACCCTTTTCATTGATGTATGTCTCCAGGATATGAGATGCAGTAATTGTACAAATTATGAACCTATTATTAATCCTTAAAAGTGGTTTAGAATAATTTTTTATGTTGTTTTCATGTATTATGTTCTGGATTTCCAAGACACTAGACTTTAAAGATCCTTTCTTTGTAAAATGTAATTAAAAAGTATGTAATAAAAAGGTGAGATGTCATACATTAAATCAATATTCCATTCCATCTAAACCATTCAACATATCCTTTTTAATTCTTAATGAAAAAATTATACTGAAAATAATTATATATTTCATGATTCTGATAACATAATCTTTTGATTACAAAACATATACACTTCAGTCATCCATCTTTATTCGTAAACCATTACTCAGGCTTCATCATTTTATAACTTAATACCCCTTTCCTATAATATGAAATATGATTCATTTCTTAAGGTTACTCAAGTGAAATCTAATCATGTTTCTTACATTTAATGTAAACAATACTTTTAGAACATCCCATACCGTTCTTATGTCCTTTTTCATATCTTTATCCTCTGTAGTATAACCAATAATCATACCAAATTATGAATTATCATTATCAAATTTCAACTTAGGACATCAATTTGTATAATTACCATACTTCCCACAAATGAAATATTCATTATAACTGAGTTCCATCTATTTCCCACTATTGACTATTACCATTATTGATAGTGTGAGAAACACTTATCATAGAATAAAACCACATAATCATTAAAAATAACTTATAGTCTTCCTAAATCATAACACATACTTTTAAATATATAAGACCTTAGTCTTATCCTAAGAGACTCCCCTAGAAATATCCTTAGAAATATCCCTAGGTTTCTCACTAAATTTTTCTCATCCAAAATTCCAAAGGTTGACTAAAACTTTCCTTTGATACCAACCATAACAACCCAGACTTAACATACATGGATATTACATTATTTTATATGAATATTCGTAACATTTCAAATATAAATTCCAAAGGACCAACAGAGTTTAGTTTATTTGGAAACATGGAACACATTCTTCTAATTTGGTAAAAGATCTTTAACATATACCTCAATGATCTTCCCCTTTAGTAATCTTACTTAGTTTCTTTATTCATAACATGGGGAAATGAGACATAAGAAATGTGTGTGACCAGATTCTCAATAATGGTAAAAATAGGTGATACCTAAGAATTACATTATATTAATGGTAATAGAACATGAGAATAACATTTGAAGATTATACCCTTCGTATCAAAGACCATACACAATGTTCATGGAATAGAGGTTGGCAATTCATAATACACTGATTGTAAGGCTGATAAATCATCATAAATCAATCACTAACCATAATATCATGTCATATAAGTGTATCACAATAATTAATATATAAAACCATTCCATTCATCAAGTTTAACTACAAATACCATCAACATTGTGGATCAGGGCACATCTATTTCCCATATTGGATCAAGATGCACCTGTTTCCCTTTGTGGATCAGGACATGCCTTCTTCCCATTATAGATCATGTCAGGATCAAGGATTTTAATTAATGGAAATGGAGCCTATTTTTGTTTTATATAAATCTACACTATTTTAATCAGGTAATTTGTAAGTTAAGTGATCTTATAGTACAATATCACTACAATATAGAAGGTGGAATCATTTCCTAGTGTTTTCCAATTTTTTGGCTCAAAATCATGAAGAATGAGAAAGAAAAACAAAATGTAGTTTTCTAGAATTGTTTATTAGTAAATATGGTAAATAAATATGTTTCATGATGATATGATTTTTTTAAGACAGGTTTTCGAAAAAGGATGAGTTTTATGAAGGTATGGAGCCTCGTAAATGCACGATGAAAAATAATATGGATATGTGACTATGAGAAGTGTAGCATCAAGAATATGTAATGAAAAATGAAACATCTTTGTAACTATGAGAATCTTAAATAATGGTTTAAATCTCACAATATCTACTTGAATAGGAGTTATTAGTGGACATGTTTTCAGAGTTTCATAAAAAATCCACTGAGAGTGTGAGATCTTCGTGAAAGGTTGTTCCAATAAATAGGTGGATACCCTCACTTATTTTTATTTGAAATTTTTTAGAGAAAATAATGAATCATTATAAATTCACGAAGACTGAAAGTTTCACAAATCAAGTATTCATATTGATCCTGAGCATCACAAAAAGACTTTCATAGTCTTTACTAATTCTTTGGTGTCTTAGTAAAAGGAGTTTCATGATGATTGGTTATTCTATAATGACTTAGTATTCTGAAAATATTGTTTTCTTCATGAATGTATAGAGAATTGAAAATTAATTTCAAGAAGGATCTTTAGTAAAAACATATTTTAAACATCATTTTCAATTGAACAGTACTTTCATGTTCATCAAATCAGGAATATGGTGCAAGTAGAGTCTATTTCTAGTCAAAGAAAAATGACTTAAATGGACATCTACTGGAGAAAACATCATGTCATGAAACTGAGTGAGACTTCACCCAAATTAGTTATCTAAGGTGAGTATATGTATTTTTTTTAGGGAGGAAGTTTTTTATCCCTAAAATCCAATAATGGTAGTGTGCCTTACATAGAGTGACTGTGTCTGAACTTCTGTATTCCAAAACGGAGAATTTTTTTGTCTTCATGCTCATATAATGACTTCATCACCTTTAAAATGATAAAAATTATATAAATTCAATGTATATTTATTATATATATTTTTATAATAATCTATAAATTATAGAAACATGAAATGTAATTCACTATTTATGGATATGATAGGTCACATGTATGCATGAACATTGTTTTTTTTTTCTTATCATATTAAAAGAAAGTAAGTAAATAACACACATATATATATATTATCATCCCAGTATCATTATTATTTTATATATATCAAATAAATTTACTAAACCCATCCATAAGATATTCCATGTAATGTTTGAACAAATCACATCACTTTGAGGAGACGGTACTCCACACATTCACAAATAAAGTTATCATATTCCCACAATATGGGAAGCATGATGGTATGTGTTATATAATAATTACATAAGTATAAATACATAATAATTATCATATATATAATATTAAAAAATTAATTCCATCAATATTTCCAACCTTGAGAGGTGGTGATGGAAGAAAAAATTACATTAGTTCATAAGGTGGTCGTCTGTCGTACACACGAATAATGATTACGTATCCCATTTGATTGAAGTATGTTTGACTATAGGTAAAACTCTTAAAAAAATGAAATATAAATATTATTATTATATTTAATTTATTAAATAATAATTTAATAATAATAATTTGTGGGTTTTATAAAGAAAATAAATCATAAATGATTGTTGATGGATGTGACCTCTTCTATAGGTAATTCCTTTTTGTTTTCACCAAAGGACTAACATGGTTTATCTTCATCCAAAAGTGAGGCTTCTAGGATTATAAAATGGAATTTATTATATTTCTTTATGTTTTATATGATACAAATAGATTTAGTGGTGTGAAGAAGTGAGGGGGTTGAGTTTCCTTTTATTATGGAGGAGGAGTGGCATTCTTGTAAATATAAAAAGGTAAACATTATTGAGCACTCTCCTTTACATCATGTGCCACCAATAGTTTTAAATTTTTAATCCAATGAATTATATGGTTGAAATATGTCCATAAAATTACCTTTGGACATTCTTATAGGTTATTTGGCCACTTATGTTAAGGTTTAACCACTAAGTAAACTCGTTTTTACCTTAAATCATTGTAATTAATTTCAATTACTTTTACTAATTATTTTTTTTTCAAAATTATGTTTAAATTACAAGGAATTAAAAATTATTCTCATTACATATATGGAATATTTTTCTTCCAATTCAAATCATATATGCAGCAGATATTGATTTAAAATTAATCCAACAGACGTGATGAGAAATCAGGATTTTTAATGTAAAAAGTTCAAAAGTATAAATTGTTTTATATCAAATTTCAATTTGAAATTTATTTCAATGGCCTAAATTGGATTTATTGTTTTATAAATGAACTAATTATAATTTAAAACCAATTAAAAATATAATTTATCAATATAAATAATTTTTATGAAAAATCTGTTTTCAATTAAAATTCAATGCTCTTTACTATTCATCAAAAAATGAATCTTCTCAGAATAACACAAAAAGTTCACCAAAAGTAAATTATGATATTCCTCTTTAAAAAATGAATTTTAATATTTTAAATAAAAACTAATAATTTTAAAATAATTTTTTTTAAATAGGTACACCATTAAAAGGAGAAAAAATTACCTTTTTTCTAAAATAAATCTTTTTATTCAAAAATTTTATTTATTATTATCTTATGCATATAAAAACTATTCTATGAGTATCAATAAAAATTAATTTAATATATATTATCTATTATTTATTAAAAAAATCATAAAAAAATTGTTTGTTTAATTTATTGAGAAAAAATTGTTTTATACATAAAAGAACACTTTTCCTAAAAAAGAATATCATTATTCTCAAATGGTTCTTACATTCATTTATAACTAATTGATAAACAAAAATTTTATTTTATATACTTGTTAAAATCATATTTTCACAATTTAGTTAATATTATTCATAACTTCCATTCCAATGGAATAGTGGTAACTATAATAATATTTCAACAACAATATTAATAGTATATTTTATTTCAGTAAAACTCGGACTTGTTTGTAATAAAAGATATCAACAAAACTCAAAATTTTGTGTTACACATGACAATAATAGTGTTGTGTGTACTGAAATTTAATCTATGTGTTTCTTTTAGAAAAATATTAACTTAGTGTTGCATATAATTCAATTCAAATATAGTTATTTCATATAAAAAGGCTTTATTTAGTGGTGTGTGAAATGAAAAATATAAAAAAAGATGAAGTTAATTCAAAAGGAATATATTTCACAAAATCATTGGGTGTTACACCACACCCATTGTGGGAATCAGAATGTGTGGAACCATTAGTAGACTTATTGAGGATGATTTGTAGTTCCTAAAACTGAGTAGGATTCTTAAGTCCAAGTGATTATCCAATAAAAAAATTTATTTTAATTACATTTTAATGGTATTAAATGTTCATTTTTGATCTTATGAGCCTGAGTTACTGCATTTTCATTATGAACATTCATTCTCGTCATTTGTGCACTTCTTGCCTAATATACACCAATTTAGGCCCAATGAGTCATCTGATTATAAGGAATTTAACTATCAATTTTTTTAATTTGATATTTTGGGAAAATTATCTAAACTTAAATTTGAACATTTTTCATTCAGGTATCAATGGATAATTCATTGAAGAAGATGGAGATATTTTGTGATGAAAGGAAGCAATTCTAGAGAAGACAGATTGGACACCAGCTAACTGATGAGACTTTGGGGCCCAACATACAGGCCCAATAAATCCCAACTTTTGTGGGATGCTAGAATACAGTCAGAGGAACAAATAACTCTTCATGATCCAATGCTAATTCGGCCGCTATGGTGGTCATTAAAGCGGCCCAAATTAGAGATACAATTTCGTGCCAGATTCTGCGGCCCAGAAAAACATCCCACTAATTTGATCATATCTTGGCATCCACAACTCCAAATGGGCCCAAATTTTACAGGCGGTTAGAAGACATCCGGCGATCCATTTTCTTATACTATGGCCCACCCTGTTTCGGCCGTCTAGAAGGTCTTCCAGACGCGTCTGTTCGGTGAAGGAAAGTTGGCTGCCACCTCGGGTCAAATGTGGAAAAGTTCAAATTCCACAAGCTTTTCACCACCTATGGCCTACCAAAATTAATTGAGATGATTTGTACTGTTGGAGCCTCGACCCAAGGATCCAAAAATGCTTATTTAAGGCAGTGGTGGTGAAGGAGTTAAGATCTTGGATGCTTTGTTCAATTGTAATGTTATGCTGCATTTTTGTTGCCTCAAATTTGTCTTTCACATGTAAGTTGTTCAATTCACTTTAGTTTATTAATAAATGTTCTTCTTCTACTCTTATTCTATTGTTCTTCATATTACTTTGATACCTTTGGATCAAGGTGTGAATTTATTCACACCATCCCTTGTGAAATTATTCACACAATGGTGGAGTGATCGTTTTATTTTTGTTGTTTTCTTTACTTCTCCATTTCCTCCCTCATGAGTCTACTTTCGGCTTCCATTGAAACCATGGGATCAATGGAGGGCTAACCCACTTATGGGTTGATCCAAGGGAGTAGAAAGGGGCTAGATTGGATGTTATTTATCACCTAATTAATGTATAATCACTTCTTTAATTGGGATTTTTATTTGATGGTTTTTAAACTCCATCGTCCTTGTTGAATTAAAGGCCACACACTTCAAGTACCAATACGAACCTTTACCTTGAAGTGCTCAAAATTGTGATCCTTCAAGTGTATAGGTGATTAGTATTTAAGGGTGTAGGCATTAAACCAGTAAGTAATGATGTTGTTTTATCTCCTTAAATGAACCCATATCAAATTTAAGAAATTGAAATCATTAAAAAGAAAATAAGTCCAATCCACCCCAAGAGATAACCTAGGATCAACTCATTATTTTAAATTGAATTCACTTAAATCAATTAGATATCTTTAAAACCCATCTAAAATAAACCCAATGTTGGCCACTTCATAGCCAAAAACAGTCCTTAGAATTTGCGTGTCTGTAGGTTACTTCTTAGGTCTCTGTGGATTCGATAACCCAAGCTAAACTACAAGGACCGTCTTACCTTCTTCTCTTGGGTAAATTTTAGCGAGAATCAAATTTTGGCACCATTGTCGGGGACCCAAATAAGTCATCTAAACACCCATTCTATTCTCCCCCATTTCTTCTTTTCTCATCCAAATTCTCTTATCTTGTCCCTTTCTCGTTTTTTTTTCTTTGGCGCATGTCCGCCTACACCCGCGATCAATCAAACCGTCTAGTTAGGGTGGATAGTCCTGGGGTTGGGGAGTCAAGTACACCAAGGGAACTATTTCCATTAGATCCTAATCTTTCTATCACCCCTGAGTCAAAAATTGAGCCAATTTCAATGGAAGGTCTTCAAAGAAACTAACTCATAAACCCGGGTGGGAACCAAAATAGAAACCCAAATGAGGCAGCCCCAAACTTGGGGAATGCAATTGATCAAACCATGAATGAATACCTCACACCTTCCTGGACCAATGCCCCCTCATGCATTAGACACAATTCCCTAGGAGATTCCAACTACATCTTTAAACCCCATGTCCTAAACCACCTTCCCACATTCCATGGAATGGAGTCTGAGATGCCATACCTGCACATTAAGGAGTTCAATGACATTGTAGAAACCATGTGTCCCCCACATCAACTAGAATCTGCTAAGATGATGCTATTTCCTTTTTCTTTAAAGGATCGAGCTAAAAATTGGCTAAAAAATTTGATACCATCATCCATCAACTCTTGGGACCAACTACAAAGAGAATTCTACAAAAAATACTTTCCCCACCACAAAACAATTTCACTTAAAAAGAGTATCCAAAACTTTTTTGAAAAAGAGGGAGAGTCATTCTATGAAACATGGGAGAGGTTCAAAGATACTCTAAACATGGTTCCACACCATGGTTTTTCTATTCCTGAACAAGTGAGAATTTTCTATGAAGGGTTGGGTCCGGGGAACAAACAATTCATTGACATGATGTGTAATGTAACCTTTAAAAACAAAGCCCCAAATGATGCTTAAGAGTATCTAGAAAGCCTTTCTGAACAAAACCAAACATGGGGAACTTCACCTTATTCTGAAAAGCTACAAAGAACTACTGGAATTCATACACTTAGAGAAGAGGAAAGCCTTAGGGATAAACTAGCAGCACTCTCTAGGAAGGTTGAAGAGATAGACCTTAGGAAAGTCCATGAAATCCAAACTGTTGACCCTGTTTGCACAATTTGTGACAAACATGGCCATAAGATAGACAACTACCCAACCATTCCATCCATCAAGGATGTTCTATTAGGAGGACCCCCAGCGGAAGTAAATGCTTTGAACTTTCAAAAGCCTCAATACCAAAACACCTTCAACCCAAGGTATAACGACCACCCAGGCTTCCACTGGAAAGATAACCAACAACCTAGCCAACCACAGGGACAAAATCCTTACCCCCATCAGAACTACCAAACCCATAACCAGTTCCAAACCAAACCTATCCAATACCAACAACCACCGGTCCATTTTCAACAAACCATCCCACCTCCAAAATATCCCCCTGGGATAAACCAACCTACTCAAGAACCCACCCAAACTGTTCCACAAAGCCTACTAGAACAATTGTGCAAACAAATGGAGAGGATGAACTCGGAGGTATCTTCCCTAAAACAAGAACTTCAAACCATCAAAACTGTAAAGTCACCCATGCCTACTCAGGCGGTGCCATCCTCAACTTCAAGGGGAGAGTCAAGTTGTGCTCAAACAACTCATGAACAACTAAAGTATGTGACTGTTTTAAGAAGTGGGAAATCAATTGAGAAACCTGAACAACTAATTCAGAACCCACATGAAGATTCAAACTTGGATGAAAATTAAAATAAACCACAAGATCAAACTGAGGAAACTAATAACATTTCCAAAGAAACAACTCTTCAATAAAAAACCCCACAACCTGCACCATTTCCTCAACGCATGAGGAGGAAAACCAATCCTGAACTGAGTGAAACATTGAGGGAAATATTCTCAAAAGTCAAGTTGAACATTCCTCTTCTCGATGCCATACAAACCATACATTCCTACTCAAAGTACCTTAAGGACTTGTGCACTTTTAAAAGAAAATTTTCACATAAAAACCAAGTCATTTTGGCTGCTAATGTGAGTACCACCATTCAAGGGACCATTCCTCCTAAGTTGAAAGACCCGGGTTTCCCTTTCATCAATGTTGAACTAGGAGAAAGCAAAGTTGTCAAATCCTTGTGTGACCTAGGTGCTAGTGTCAATCTCATCCCATATGTTGTGTACTACCAGTTAGGCCAAGAAGAACTCCAAACCACATCTGTCACACTTCAACTTGCTGATCGTAGAATTAGGGTTCCAAAGGGGATTTTAAAGGACGTTTTGGTAAAGGTTGAAAACTTCATCTACCCTGCTGATTTCATTGTCCTGGACAACCATCCAAACTTAGGAAATAAGGAACAAACCCCAATCATCCTTGGTCGTCCTTTCCTTGCAACAATCAACTCTGTTATCCGAGTCCGAAATGGGAACATGACCATCACCTTTGGGAACATGAGTCTAGACTTGAACATCTATAATGCAAGCTCACAAATAGGGTATGATGAGGAAATTCTTGAAGTAAACATGATAGGAAGCATTGATAATGAATCCATGGAACATTAAGGAATATTTGATGAATGTTTAAGTCAGGATGAGATTGATTTCATTTGTTCGTATGAAGGAAGTTTATCTCCTTGGCTTGAATCATTTTCAAATTGCTCTTATGATGACGTCTTAGGTCCAACAATCAGTGAAACCTTTCAGGAAACCACTTTCATAGAGACCCCTCTAAATTCCTTCCCTAAATCCGATCAAGCCAATCTAGTAGCTGAAACTTCTACATGTGAGGAATCAATCCTATCTGAAACTCTAAAAAAAGAAATTGATCTTGATCCAATGTCCCAATCTTTTGCTGAAATTCTAAACCAACCTGATCTTGAATTGAAGGAACTTCCTGCTGCACTAAAGTATGCTTTCCTAGGGGACAATCAAACACATCCTATTGTCATTTCTTCTTCTCTTGAATCCAATCATGAAAGGATGCTTCTAGATGTCCTTAGGAAGCATAATAAATCCATTGGTTGGACCCTATATGATATTCCTGGGATTAGCCCACTTATCGGGACTCATAGGATTGTTCTGGAATCTGATTCAAAGCCATGTCATCAACCTCAACGACGAATCAATCCTAATCTCATGGAGGTAGTAAGGAAAGAACTTCTGAAACTGTTAAAAGCTGGTATCATCTATCCCATAGCTAAGAGTGAATGGGTGAGCCCAATCCAAGTGGTTCCAAAAAAGGCTGGAATCACAGTGATAACCAATGAGGATGGAGAGATTCTTCCAACAAGGGTGAGTAGTGGATGGAGGGTCTGCATTGGCTATAGGAAACTAAACTCATTCACCAAGAAGGACCATTTCCCCTTATCATTCATTGACCAAGTCCTTGAGAGAGTGGCGGTTCATGCCTTCTACTGTTTCTTAGATGGGTACTCAGGGTACAATCAAATTGAGGTCTCCCTAGAGGATCAAGGGAAGACTACATTCACATGTCCTTTCGGTACCTTTGCCTTCAAACGCATGCCCTTCGGGTTATGCAATGCCCCTGGAACCTTCCAGCGGTGTATGATGGGAATCTTCTCAGACATGGTAGGGGATTTTCTAGAGGTATTCATGGATGACTTCTCTGTGTTTGGGGATACTTTTGAGGGATGTCTGCAGAATGTGGAGAGAGTCTTGTCAAGATGTGAAGAAAAAAATCTGGTCCTAAACTGGGAAAAATGCCATTTCATGGTTAAAGAGGGACTTGTTCTAGGCCATCTGGTCTCGAGTAGGGGGATTAAAGTTGATAAAGCAAAGGTTGACATCATTCATCACCTTCCATCACCCAAAACTGTCAAGGAAGGGAGGTCATTCTTAGGACATGCTGGTTTCTATAGAAGATTCATCAATGACTTTAGTTCAATCTCTCATCCCCTTTGTGCTCTCCTAGTAAAGGATGCTCCATTTGTTTGGACAGAAAGCTGTGAGGGTTCATTCTCAACCCTCAAATCCTCTCTCACCTCTCCTCCCATTATGAAATCTCCAAATTGGAACCTTCTTTTTGAACTTATGTGTGATGCCAGTGACTTTGCTGTTGGAGATGTGTTAGGACAACGTTGTGATAAAACTCCTTATGTCGTTGCTTATGCAAGCAAATACTTAAATGATGCCCAAATCAACTACACCACCACTGAAAAGGAGTTACTTGCTATTGTGTTTGCCTTAGAGAAGTTTAGGTCCTACCTCTTAGGATCCCCCATCATTGTGTTCACTGACCATTCTGTACTAAAATACCTCTTCCAAAAACAAGATGCTAAGGCTAGACTGATTAGGTGGGTCCTTCTCTTACAACAATTTGACCTCACAATCAAGGATAAAAAGGGAGTTGAAAATGTTGTAGTTGATCACCTCTCTAGGATGGAATTCAAAGACAACTCAAATCACCTTTCTGTGTCTGATTCGTTTCCTGATGAACACCTTTACTCTGTGAGTGACTGCCCTTGGTATGCTGACATAGCAAATTTCTTAGTGACAGGAGTCATTCAAAAAATTTTAGGGACTCAAGCTCGAAGGAAATTCCTTTGTGATGTTAGACACTATGTGTTTGATGATCCATACCTCTATAAGTTCTGTCCTAACCAAGTCATTAGGAGGTGTGTTCCAGAATCTGAACAAGAGTCCATCCTTAAATTCTGTCATAGTAAGGCATGTGGAGGTCACTTTTCCTCTAAGAAAACATTTGCTAAGATTCTTCAATGTGGTCTTTTTTGGCCCACCATCTCAAGGGACTCCTACACATTTTGTCAAAGCTGTCCTAGGTGTCAACAAGTATGGTCCATCACATAAAGGAATCAAATGCCACTCACTCCCATCTTAGTGGTTGAAATCTTTGACTGTTGGGGAATTGATTTCATGGGTCCCTTCCCAAACTCTCGGGGATACCTCTACATACTCTTAGCTATTGATTATGTCCCAAAATGGGTTGAGGCCATTCCCACTAAGTCCAATGATCATCAAGTTGTGATTCAATTTCTGAAAGAGAACATATTTTCAAGATTTGGAATTCCTAGGGCTATCATAAGTGATCGTGGAACTCATTTTTGCAATCATCCATTCTCATCACTCATGGAAAAATATGTAATTTCTCACAAAGTGTCCACTGCTTACCACCCTCAAACCAATGGTCAAGCTGAGTTAGCGAATAGGGAGATTAAGCAAATTCTTGAAAAAACTGCCAACCCCTCTAGGAAATATTGGTCCGAGAAACTCTTAGATGCTCTTTGGGCCTATAGAATCGCATATAAAACCATTTTAGGAATGTCCCCATATAGGTTGGTTTATGGTAAATCATGCCATTTGCCAGTGGAGATTGAACATAAGGCCTTTTGGGAAATTAATAAAATGGATTATGACCTCTCATTGGCCGGGACAAAAAGGAAATTAGATCTCAATGAACTGGAGGAACTAAGGATGGAGGCTTATGAAAATTCAAAGATCAATAAAGCTAGAGTTCAAGCCTAAAAATCTAGGAATATTAAGGTCAAACATTTTGAACCAGAAAAATGTGTGCTTTTGTATAGTTCAAAACTTCATTTACACCCGGGAAAGTTAAGGTCTAGATGGTCAGGACCTTTCATAGTGCATTATGTGTACCCCCATGGGGCAGTAGAGATTCAAGATCCCACAAGTGGTTACATTTTCAAGGTCAATGGTCAAAGGTTAAAACCATTCATTGAATTATTCAATAAACAGGAAATAGAGGTTGAGTTAACTGAGCCAACCTATGAACCAGGAAAAAATTAATAGATTTAGGGTCCATGTCGGGCTAACGACGTTAAACAAAGTGCTAAATGGGAGGCAACCCATGGTTTTCAAGTTTCCAATAATTTCGTTGTTTTAATCAACATTATATTTTAAATAGGGTTAATGAGACATTTTGATATTTTGAAAAAAAATAAACTGTTGACCTATTCTTCTATAATGAGTATGGATGGGTACGAAATGGGAGCACCATATTCATTCGTGTCACGTGGTGTGATCCTTGAGTAATACCTTACCCAGAAATTTAAAAAGAAGATAATGTATCATAAGTTTGTTTTTTTAATGTGTTTTTAGGTTAAAAAAATTAAAAAACAAAAATAAATAAATAAAAATATAATAATAAAAAAAATTCCACGCCGTAGGCCATGGAAAAAACCCTGTCACAACCGGCAAAGCCGCGGGGACTCGAACCCAGGACCGAAGGGAGATAGGGGCGCGCGCTTACCACTGACCTGCGGCTTATTGTGCTTCCTTATTCTATAATTTTTATATATATTCTTATATTTTACTTCCTTTATTATATATATATATATATATATATATATATATATATTGTTTTTGTTTGTTTGTTTTGTTTGTTTTGTTTTTCCTTTTTCCACTAGGGAACTTTGAAAGCGACATAGATATCAAAGGAATAAATTCGAGCAGCAAGAACATCAAACATCAACCACTAGGTGAATTCATTCCATGATCCTCATATTTAAATTTCCTTATTGAACTCCCCTTTTTATTCCTCTACCCCATTCTAAATTTTGTTTTTATGAAACTAGGGACAGTTTCATTCTAAGTTGGGGGGTGTGGAAACAAAATTCTTGTTTAAAAAAAACAATGATAACAAAAAGAAGTAAAATTACTTTATCATTCATATAATAACATCATTGCTCACATAAAAACTACATATCAAATAATAATTATTTCCTTGACTCTTAATTTAATTCATGATTAAGTTTAAAAGCATTGATTTTGGAAGTTTGGTTGTCCAATGAAAATTTTCATCATTTTTATTTTCATCCATTAAATCAAAATGCCACAATGCACGTCCTTTAGATTGTGGGATAATAATTTGAATTTTTGGGGTCCCATAATAAATAGCATAGGCTGGTTTTATTTTTATGAATAATATGAGTATTCAAAAAAAATTAAAAAAAACAATAAAAAAAATTGCGTGTAGAGCAATGGATTGATAAAATGCGAGGCTTTCGGCACTTGGGGATCGTGACTCCAGAGTTTTCTAGCCCTGAGTTTTTCAATATATCTCTATTTATGGTAATATGAGTTTTCTTTTGATTAAGTTAACTCGAGACGATGCCCAAGTATGTGGGCTTCACTTGGTTCCCTAAGGCCTTTGAGTCTGGGAGTCATCGGCAAAGTCTTGCTACATGGGTTAATTTGATTAACTGCAATCTCAATTACTATGGAAATATTGAAAAAAAAAATCAAAAAAAAAAAGAATGAAGAATATTCATATTAGGATTAAATTTGATTCCACCTGGCGCTTCCATGATTTCCCCCTTGAATGAAAATGAACCCCCATATCTATTGTGATACACAACACATCATTACACCTAATTGAGTTGGATGAAGTGTGATGATGGATTTGATCAAAGGAATGGGCTTGGGATTGGGATCTTCTCTTAAATTTATTTTGTTTTAAATTATCTTGAAAGGTTATAAAAATATATTTTTGTGCAGTTTACATTGTGAGCACTGTTTGTTATAATTTGTTTGAAGAAAAGAATTCAAATAAAATCATTGAATTATTTGCTCGGGACTAGAAAATCTCAAGTTGGGGGTGTGATTATCCAATAAAAACATTTATTTTAATTACATTTTAATGGTATTAAATGTTCATGTTTGATCTTATGGTCCTGAGTTAGTGCATTTTCATTCTCAACATTCATTCTCATCATTTGTGCACTTCATGCCTAATATACACCAATTTAGGCCCAATGAGTCATCTGATTATAAGGAATGTAATTATCAATTTTTTTAATTTGATATTTTGGGAACTTTATCTACACATAAATGTGAACATTTTTCATTCAGGGATCAATGGAGAATTCATGGAAGAAGATGGATATATTTTGTGATGAAAGGAAGCAATTCTAGAGAAGACAGATTGGACACCATCCCACTAATGAGACTGTGGGGCCCAACATACAGGCCCAATAAATCCCAACTTTTGTGGGATTCTAGAAGACATTTAGAGTAACAAATAACTCTTCATGATCCAATGCTAATTCGGCCTCTATGGTGGTCATTAAAGCGGCCCAAGTTAGAGATACAATTCTGGTCCAGATTCTGTGGCCCAGAAAAACAGCCAACTAATTTGATCATATCTCGGAATCCACAACTCCAAATGGGCCCAAATTGTACAGGAGGTTATAAGACATCCAATTATTCATTTTCTTCCTCTATGGCTCACCCTGATTCGTCCGTATAGAAGGTCTTACAGACACGTCTGTTTGGTGAAGGAGAGCTGGCTGCCACCTCGGGTCAAATGTGGAAAAGTTCAAATTTCACAAGCTTTCCACCACCTATGGCCTACCAAAATTAATTGAGATGCTTTTTACTGTTGGATTCTCGACCCAAGGCTCCAAAAATGCCTATTTAAGGCAGTGGTGGTGAAGGAGTTAAGATATTGGATGCTTTGTTCAATTGTAATGTTATGCTGCATTTTTGTTGCCTCAAATTTGTCTTTCACATGTAAGTTGTTCAATTCACTTTAGTTTATTAATAAAAGTTCTTATTCTACTCTTATTCTGTTGTTCTTCATATTAATTTGATACCTTTGGATCAAGGTGTGAATTTATTCACACCAACCCTTGTGAAATTATTCACACAATGGTGGAGTGATCGTTTTATTTTTGTTGTTTTCTTTACTTCTCCATTTCCTCCCTCATGAGTCTACTTTCCGCTTCCATTGAAACCATGGGATCAATGGAGGTCTAACCCACTTATGGGTTGATCCAAGGGAGTATCAAGGGGCTGGATTTGATGTTATTTATCACCTAATTAATGTATAATCACTTCTATAATTGGTATTTTTTTGATGGTTTTTAAACTCCATCGTCCTTGTTGAATTTAAGGCCACACACTTCAAGTACTAATATGAACCTTTACCTTGAAGTGCTCAAAACTGTGATCCTTCAAGTGTATAGGTGATTATTATTAAAGGGTGTAGGTATTAAACCAGTAAGTGATGATGTTGTTTTATCTCCTTAAATGAACCCATCTCAAATTTAAGAAATTGAAATCATTAAAAAGGAAATACGTCAAATCCACCCCGAGCGATAACCTAGGATCAACTCATTCTTTTAAATTGAATTCACTTAAATCAATTAGATATCTTTAAAACCCATCTAAAATCAACACAAAGTTGGCCACTTCATGGCCAAAAACATTCCTTATAATGTGCGTGTATGTAGGTTACTTCTTAGGTCTCTGTGGATTCGATAACCCAAGCTAAACTACAAGGACCGTCTTACCTTCTTCTCTTGGGTAAATTTGAGCGAGAATCACCAAGTAATGGATATATTGTGGAGATCCACACAACTATGTAAAATATACTCCCCCGTGACATTACCCTAGGGATGATGCACTTATCTCTACCCTATCATAACACATAATGATCTATTCCCACCCCTAATAGCCTTATTACTGTTTTTATAGAAATTTCCACCAATATAGTTTTTAATTTTCTTGGGTCTCCCTCTCACCTATAAAAGGTCTTGTAATTAAGTATTGTTTAAACTAGGATTATTAAATGCATCAAAACTACCCCGTAAACCTATATGGGACTTGATTTTTTTGGAATCACATGTAGCCTTATTTATGATGACATGAAGTTCCCTCCACTAAGAAACCCAATTAAGTCTAGGTTATAGACACCATGAATAGTTCCAAATAATATATAAGAATAGTTAACATTCATGAGAAGATTCCCATATATAAATATTTGATGATTCAAGAATATTAATTAGAATAGTGTGGTTTGTATGGGATGGAGAAGATGATATCATAGAAATATTACCCTCCCAAGAGGATTCAATGAGAATTATGATAAAATCACCAGGTAATGATTTAAGGAAATAGTTTTAGCAAAAGTGATATTAAATAAGCCTATTAAGGATGCAGAAAGAAGGAAAATTAAGAAATTTATATGAAAAAAATAAGTCCTATGTGAGATAAAAATATCGTCCTGAATATTGATTTTGGGGAATAAAGAAGTTTATTCTTTATTACTTATTTTTTTGTTTATCTATAACATATAGGAAACTAAAGGAGAGTTGTAGAATTTTCTTCACTATAAAAAAATAAGGTATTCATAATCTTGTATCCAATATACCATAAATAGGATAAAGTAAATAAATCCATTGATGGGGAGAAAGATTGAAGATGGATATGTAGATATATCATAAGATGTGTGAATTTATAAATTCTGAAAATCTGGATAAACCCCATGAAAACTTGATATTGAGTAATGAAAGTATCACTTATAACCATTAGTTATGATTGTATAAATTCAACTTATTAAATTGTTTAATGGTTCATAAAATGATTAAATGGTTGTCTTTTGAATTTCATATGAACTATTTTGATAGTCTATTGTGATAAGTGCATGATAATTATTTTATTTTGAATTTTTTTAGAAGCTCCTAATTGAGAATTTTATAATCAAATCACATATTCATTGTATTTTAGGTATATCATTGATCACCTTAGTGAAATATATCATGTTTTCTAAAAAGGGTTAGACCATGTAGGTATAGAGTAGACTAACTGAATGATATTAGCTAAGAGAACCATATGGAATCATCCTTTTCTCAAGTGTTAATAAATTGTTGTTTTTTGGTATTAAAGGGTAATAAAATAAGATTTTATAAGTCCCTAAAAAGTTAGAATAATTGATGGAAAACTCCCATGAACCATTTTCATTTTAATTATAATAAGGGGGAGAAATAAATGACCACATAAATTGACTAAATTAATTTTTGGGGATAATGAGAACAGTTGAAAATGGGGAGATTTTAGTGGGAAAAAAATTGATTAAAAAATTTCAATATGTAAATATGGGTTTGATGATGGAGGATATGGCTCATAATGGATTTTTATGGATATTTTGGTCTTAATTGGATTCCATTTTTTATTATACATCCATGCCCATAAGTTGAGTGAGATAATATCATGTTCTATGAAAACCAGAAAGGTGGTGATTGATTTGTTGATTATTAATGAAACCATGACATGTTTTGGTAGATATAGAGGAATTTTATTCAATATTATTGGAAGTGATTGTTAATCTTATTAAAAAATTAATTTTATTAGTAAAATAAACCCTAAGTTGATTTTTTTGTGGTTAGAGTTTACTTGGAGGAGTTTGAGTAGCTATATAATATTAATATTTTCATGACATTAGTTATGTAAAAGTAAGAAAGAAATTACTATACCTATATAAAGGTAATATATAAAGATAAGTACCTATGTAAAGCTTAACCAAGCACTATGTAATGATAATTAAGAAAATTGTGAGGATGTGTAATGTTAATGGGGAATATCATGTATTTTATAATGGTAAGGAGGCGTTACATAAAGTTAAATTGTGACATGGATTTGCTATATAAAGGCCAGTAATTTGTTCTTACTATTGATCCACTAACCATGGATTCACATGGTCAATCCACTATGAATTTTTTTGACATGTTCAATTAGGTATGACTGATATATAGGTATTTCATGTGATCAACTAGAAGGTTGTTCATACGGTTGAGGGGTTATTAACATAGTCATTCCGAATGGTGACTCTAAATAAAGATAATTCTGAGAAAATTGTCTAAATTGGATGATGTGTTCCAGTTTCCCTTCATGTATTAATAATTGTGATAACTTGAAATAATAATTATCCTAGGTACTAAGAATCAAATAATCATACCTGAGGTGATATTTTGGGAGTGAAGAAGTTTCTTTTATCTGAATATGATAATTTTTAAGATCAATGTAATCCTTTTTTAATGTATATAGTTATGTTAGAGATAATTATTTAATATTTATAGTGATCAAAAAATTAGGTTATTACAAAATCCTTTTATGTATATTTTTAAATCTATTTATTCTCAATAATTTTTTCTTAAGTTCATCAATATTACAAAGACTGTGTTGTGACGCTAGTAGTGTCTTGATGATGTAAATTATCATGTCTTCATGTAGTTAAAAGGGAACTTAAATATTTAGAATATGTAAAATATATCATTCTTTAAATTTAGATATTTCAAGGATTTTTGAATTGCCATATTTTATGAATAATTCTTGTTTGAATATTAGAAAAATAGTATGAAAACCATTCTAAAGAAGAATAAAGAAACCAATTATGTTTTATTATATATATATATACTATATATAAATGGAAAAAATATTGAGTTATTAGGGAAGGATAGACACTACTCTTCTAAGAATAAAATTTATGGGATAATAGAATTATAAGTAGAGTATAAGTGATGTTTTTCACATGCACTGAAGAAATGGGATAAGAATAAGAGGAAGATAACGAGTACAATCATTGTACACAAAATAAAGAAGAAGGAGAAATGGGAAGTGATAAAGGAATAAAATTCCAGATGGATTGGAATTGTGTCAATAGAATAATAGTTTTGTGAACTTCTATTTTCACAAATGAAAAATTAGAATAATTGGTTCTTTAGTTTTATGTTTTAAAGAAGAAATGAGATAATTTATACGCACTTCTTCACATATAAGAGGAGAATAAAATTAGTTGCATGCATACTGTTGTCCGAGTAATAGAATAATAGAATGAATAACTAGTCAACACACTGACATTAATTTTAATGTGTGGGAGACATCTATATATAAGGAGCACTAAATCATTTCTGAGAGACTATGGTGAAAATGTGTGTTTTTTGGAAATACCATGTTGGTTGGAGTAGAGTACTAAAGAGGGGTTAATTTAGTATCTATAAATTTTTTTTCTTAAAGATTATTCTTAAAAAGGTTCCCCAATAAATTTTAATATGGCTCAGTTAATCAAAGTAAGTTGGTTATGAATGTTTGACTGTTTCAATAACTTCTTAGAAGATTGATTAATTCTAATTAATATTAATATCAGTTATCAATATTACTTTTTAAGATATTCTAATAATATAAAACCATTATAACTTCTTTCCAAGAATAACTATCAAAGAAAATTTAGTGATTTCTTAATTATACAGTAAAACCGAGAAAACTAAATTAAACAACACATCAGATATAAAACAAGTGGTTTAGTCTAAAGTCGAGACCTAATCCACTCTACTTGGTGATCACATTCCACCAAGAAGTTTATATTAATAAACTTGATCCACACCCTATATCATGGTAAACAACAATACACAGGATTGTCTAGATAACATAACCTCTTCCACAGTTCTTTGGGGGTATGAACTGTCAGGTAATATAGGGACCTCTTACACACTTATCTGTGGGAATACACAAGTGTAAAAATATGTATAAGAATGGATATCTTATATCCTTCATTTTAATGTTGGTGATAGTTTTTGTTTTTAAATAGACACACATACACTAATCTAAAGATAAAAACAAAAAATAACAGAGAAAAATGATGAGATTAGGTTAGAAGTTCTCTGAGTGTTTGTCTATGCAGCTCTGGACCCTTTGGATAAAGCTGATATAGGAATCTATCCCTCTTGCGGAAAGCATATTATCTCAAGTCACCTAGATTTGGCTCGTGTTCTTCGTGGAGCTGATAGTGAGAAAATGTTCTTGACTCTAGGATTCGAGTGTGCTTAATGTGTTCTTCAGAAGTGTTGAGTTTCACGTGTCTATTATTCATTCAAGAATTATCATTCTTCTTCGTTATCATGCACACACTTGTTTCTTTATCTTCTCTTTTTCTTCTAGCCACACTTTACTTTTTATTCTTGGAGTGAATCTATTAGAGCTGATAGGACGCATTTATTTTACCCCTCAAACCTTGTATTGTCAGGTGAAATGTCTACAATGAAACATTAATTATGTCAGTTCATTTAGAATCTTCAAATATAACCGTTAGATATTAAATTGAAAAATGAAAAAACAGATCAATAAAGAGTTTCTTGTTGAAATGGTGTATCCTTGAAACATTGACTCCTTATTTACCTTTTAGTGATGATATAGTCATGATGGCACAATTTTATAGGGATCAGGAACCAATAACACAGATGCGGTGTTTGATCATAGTGTTTGGTCACGGTTTCTAGATGGTCACGATGTCTGGATGGTCATGGTTTCTAGATGTTCATGTTGTCTAGTCATAGTGTCTGGTCACGATGTATGGTCACGGTGTCGGGTCATGGTGTTTGGGTCACGGTGTCTGGTCACGGTGTCTGGGTCCTTTTCTAGAAAAACATAACCGGTGGCAGACTCTCGGTTTCTCTGACTTAGCAAAATATCTATACATAGACATGAATAGTGATATTTATATAATGTATTAGACTTAATCATTTATCAAGAAAATACATTATAACACAAACTCAAAATAGTTTAAATTCATTAAACATAGCACTTAAGATCTTGTATAGGTTTATGTAAAGTATAAAGAAACTAATCATCTGTACACCTGATTTTAGATATATTAAAAAGGATTAACAATATTTAAAGAATGTATAGGATTTTTTATCATTAAAACATGATTAACATATGAGGAGTCTAAAACATTCTCCCTTTTTTATGGTCACAAATCATGTGAGTGAGATATCTAATCTTAGGGAATATGTCTCTCCCTTGGTGTGCATAACATATCTCTTAGTTTGCATAGCTCACCCCCTTTTGGGATTATCAAAAATAATAAATAAATAATAGACAATAAGAGTTCACAATGCATTAGATAGATAAATAAGTGTAATTACAAATAGTATGAATAAAAATAAATTCAACAAGATCCCTATAAAAAGATAATAGTCACTTTTCTTCGTCACTCGATGTCTTCTCTTTTCCATGGGTAGTAGCAGTAGTAGAAGCTGCAGTAGAAGAAGTAGAATATGAAGAAGGAAGGGATCCAATGGATAGAGAAGGTAAAAGAAGTCCTTCAAAAATATAAGGGTCCAATTTAGGTATAGTGGATGACCGAGTCAACTGTTGATCAAGGATAACATGCCAAATCTAACTCAGATCCTGATAGACTGACATAGGGGTAGAGGCAAGGTGAAAGGATGAGAAGGTGGAAAAACCAGGTTTCAAGGATGTAGTTGTAAGAGCCACAATAAGAGTACTTTGGACATGAAGAGATGGCCTCAAAAGCTTTATTAAGACCACAATAATCTCTCCACCATACTGCATATATTCCTTAAATTCATCTTTGTTCTCCATAAACTTGTCCAGTAGAGGATTGAAATCTTTGAGCTTTTGGACTTGAGTTTTGAAATCTTGATTGATAGGAGTAATTATCAGATTCTCCACTAGGTACTTGAAGTGGTTGGTCATGTCGTGATTCGAGAAGATCCTATTGAAGTAGGAGTCCACCTTCTTAGTAATATATTCTTGAGAATCATTTTCTTTTTTGGAATGGATTCTCACCAAATCAAGAACTTTGTCACTGTTCTTAACAACCACAAATATAGATTCTTTCTCAAATCCACTGAGCATAGCCTGCAGTTCTTCTTTAGTAACTATTCTTAGAAAATCACTATCCAAATAGGGTTGAGATGATTGTGTAGAATTATTATAATCCATAACAACTGAAGTAAGGAACTTCAATTGATTTAGAACATTCTCAAGACAACCATTATACTCATCATTCAACTTCTTAAGACCAATAATAAGTTCATGCATCTCTTGAACAATTCTTTTGTTTCTTTCATCTAACTTGTCAGACATGAAGGTCAGATTAGGTTGAATCATGGAGGCAAATTATTGTGGAATCTGACTAACAACATCCTCAACAGGATAAGAAATAGGTTCTAGTCTTGAGTTCATCAATCTTTACATTTCTTCAACCGTACCTCTGAGAGTCTTTACTTCATCACTGATTTTTTTTCTCAACTCTGACTTCTAGAATTTCGTGAAGCATATTGGGTTTAATATACCATATAGTCTTTTTCTAACAATGGGGCAGTATCATTTTCACTCAAATTGTTTATAGGAGCTGATTGGGTAGACATGATTTTTTCAACTCCAGTCAATAGGGTAGCTTCAAAAAGCATTCAAATTAGCCTTACATACCAAGGTAGAAGGTTCATGAGAATTTTTGGGAATATGATCTGAGACAAGATTATGTTACTTTTCATCTATAACATCAATAATTGATACTGGTTTCAATTGAAACACAGTATACATATTGATACCTTTAATTGTGGCTTCATGGGAGTCACTCACATCAAAAAACTAGGGAATTTATACCATGTATCCACTAAGATTAGATCAACTAGATTTGGAACTTCAAAATTTTCCAAACGGGGGGGATTCTCCCCCACAATAGGTGCATCTTTCTCAGGACTGAGATATTTAGATACCTAATCTACTTCCAAGATCTCATCCCTGATATCCTCAATCATTTCTTTTATAGCCAACTGAAAGTCTTGCTCCATTATCTCTTCAGCAGATAGGATAAATTCATGAACATCTTATTCATCTTCATCTTCCTCATAAGCAGATTCTGGCACAAGAGAAATATATTCTTCTATATTATCTTCTACAATATCTTATTCAGTGACAAAAACAATAGATTCTTCTTTAGAAGTAGGTTGTTATTGCAGATCAACAACATCTTCATGAACATGCACTTCCTTCTCAATTATGTCTTGGTGAATAGGTTTACTATTCTTCTCATCCAAGAAAACTTTCCCTGTAGTTCAACTACCTCTTCCACTTCTTCCTCATTAGAATACTCAACCATATCATCTAGTTCCAAACCTAGATCAGAAATTTCTTTAGGTCTTGAGGAGTGATCCACCAAATTGAACTTTTCATAAACCCTCTCATTATCTTTCACCCATGCTTTTATCCATGGATTCCAACTGATTTTATTTCTATTTACTATAAAGTTTGAGATATAGAATCCAGATTCCTTAATGTATTCTTCATCTGTTCCAACCAACCCTTTGACATGAAGCATAGTTGAGATTAATCTTGAGTAAAATAGATAGGTTGACTTGGAGGTTGTCTTGATCAACTCACACTTATGGAGTATAACATATTTTCGTTGGTTGATATTATGTCCATTTTTTATGAGATTTATCAAAATTACAACCTGATACTTGAGTGTAGAAAAATCACCTTTTCTAGGGATAATCATATTCTAAACAAATTTAAATAGAAGTCTGGTTTCACTATCTAGCTCAGCAGCAATGGCTATTTTCTTTGTTTCATTCCTAGTTAATCTTCCCAATGAATCTTCCAAAAAAAATATCTCACTTGGGGGGTGGAGAACATCTCTGGTAGTCCTCACAAATACCCTCATTAGGTATCCTATGGTATGAAGCCCATAACCTCAAAGAAAACATACATCTCTTTCCATTTATCAAACTTCTCACAACAAAATCATCAACTATATAAAAAGATAATTGAACATGCCGATAGAACTGTGTTACTAATTTCAAGTAAATTGTTCTATCATTTTTTTAACCAATCCAGCCATGCTTGCTCTCTAAGTACTTTTAATACTAGAGACTTACTTAATAGAAGCCACTCTGGGAAGATTTCTTTTTCAGTTATGACTACTCTGTTCACTAGGTTCAGATTCAAAGGACTTTTAGGTGGTAACTTTGCTGCTATTTTCAACTAATTCTTTGAACTGCACTTCTCATGGGTGGATGAGGATGGACATTTAATTCTGAGCATTCAACAAATTTTCTAGAGATAGAAAGGTTGAAAGAGGGTTTATAGTTTGAGAGAAGAGATCTCGAGTGAATAAAGGTGTGAAACTTCTTTCATTTTCTCATTTTTGGATATCAAGAATCGCGGTATCAAAAGCATGAGAAAGTAAAAGGGTAAAATAATTATTTAATATGATATGGGTTATAATATTTAAATAAAACAATAAATCATTTTTACGGTGAGACCGTAACCAACTTTCATGGTGAGAACGTAACTATATTTCATGGTGTGACCATAATAGGTTTTCATGGTGAGACCGTAACAGGCATTCACAGTGAGACTATAACAGTGTGATTTCTAAACTATGCGATTGTATTGATTGAGACAGTAAGTTCCACACAGTGACTTGTGAAACCGTAAACTCTGAAACAGTAAGCTGTGAAACAGTATACTTACTACTTAGGATTTATCATTCCCAATTCATGTATGATGTAATATATTCTTTCAAAATTTAATGTTTTGGTGAATATATTAGTGACATTATATTCAGTTCTAATGAATTCCAAAGTGATGTCACCTTTTTGATAATGATCTCTCAGAAAGTGATGTCTTACATCAATATTTTTTGTCTTATAGTGTGAAACAGGATTTTTTGAGATGTTTATAGAACTTGTATTGTCACAATTTATAGGTACATGCCTGAATTGATATCCATAATCTCATAATGTGTGTTTCATCCACTAAATTTGTGCACTACCAGCAGCTATGTATTCAGATTCTATAGTAGATATTGAAACTAAATTTTTTTTCTTACTACACCATGATACTAGTGACTTGCCTAAAAAGTGATATGTTTGAGAGGTGCTTTTTCTATCTAACTTACAACCACTGAAGTCAGCATCAGAATAACTCACTAACTCAAATTATTGTCCTCTACGATAGAACCATCCTTGATTGGGTGTATGCACGGGGTATTTTAAACTTCATTTAACAACATTTAAATTAGATTCCTTAGGGTTTTCTTGAAAACAAGTGCACATACATGCACTAAACATAATGTCAGGTCGACTATCAGTTATGTAGAGAAGACTTCCAATCCTTCCACTGTAAGTGGTTTGATCAACTGATTTTCCATCTCCCTCAAGATCCAACTTACAAGTATTACCCATTGAAGTGTCACTAATTTTAGTGATATCAAAACCAAAACGTTTTAGAAGATCTTTATTATATTTTCTTTGGTGTAGAATAATTCCATCATTGTCTTGAAAGTTTGAAATCCAAGAAAGAATTTTAGTTCACTTATTAAGATCATTTAAAATTCATTTTTCATCATTTTAGAAAATTCAATACATTAAGAATTCTTTGAAGATCCATAGATAATGTCGTCTACATAAATTTGAACTAGAAAAACATCATTACAAATTATTTTTATAAAAAGGCCAGGATCACCTATTCCTTTTGTAAACCCATTAGAAATAAGAAAAGTACTTAATCTATCATACCAGGCTCTTGGAGCTTTTTTTTACCGTATAAAGCTTTTGATAATTTAAAAAATATGATTTGGAAAAACGAGGATTTGTAAAAACAGGGGGTTTCTCAAAAAATACATCCTCAACTATATACCCCTTTATAAATAAACTTTTAACATCCATTTGATATAGTTTGAAATTTAGATGTGTAGCATAACCAAGAAGAATTCTAATAGCTTCAAGTCTAGATACTAGTGTAAAGGTATCTTTATAGTCAATTCTTTATTCTTGACTATAGCCTTGTGAAACCAATATAGCCTTTTTTATCTAACTATATTACCAGTTTCATCTACTTTATTTATAAGAATCCATTTCGTGCCTATGGTAAATATGTCTTAAGGCTTGTCAACAAGTTTCCAAACTTTTTTCCTTTCAAACTGATTAAGTTATTATTGCATATGAATCACCCAAAATTCATAATGTTTTTAGGTTCAAGTTATGACAATAATAATTGATGTTCAACATGATTTCTTAGTGAATCTCTATTTTAAGTTACTTTATCTAAGTCTCCTACAACAGAATCTAAAGGATGGTTATTAAGAGTTCTAACAGCTCTAGAAAAGAACAAACTACTGATTTTAGGTTCTTCAATAGGGTCAGGTTCATTGTGAATTGAATATAAATAATTTCCAAAACTTGAAGTTTTCACAGATTCCTTCACTGGATGGTTAGAGAATTTTGAATTAATTTTCAGATTTGATACAGCATTCTCCAGGTTCTCTAGAGTTGTCTTAGGTTCATGGGGATATGTTTGCAAAAAAAAATTACATGGACAGATTCTTCCACACATTTATTTATTTTATTAAACACTCTATATGATTTACTAGTGATTGAATGTAACACTCCAAGCTTCCACAACACTCTTCTCTTTTAATAATACAGTAGCATGTGTTATATGCAACTTCGAGTTCTAACACACACCACAACAAATAAAACTAGCCGTTATGAATAGTAATACCCACTTTTTTAAATTTTATACATTTTATATTTCAAAATGGACTTAATTTTTGGATTCATAATATCAAAATTAGCTTAGGGTGAATTTTTTCTACTTTTCTTATAAATTTCACATTTTGATGAATAGTGAAAATTACTAAATTTTAATTAAAATCAAATTATTTAATCGAAATAAATAATAATGATAAATTATGAATTTGAGTTGTTTTAAAGTATATTTAGAATATATTTTTACCATTTAATCCAATGTTGTTCATTGTACATAATTTTACATTTAAACCAGATATAAACAAGTGTCAATCTTTTGATAGTTATTGTTTCTTAAAAAACGCTTTTTGTTTTGATAGCGGGAATTAATTTTAAATTAATTTATGTCACTTATGTGTTTTGAATTTAGAAAAATGGATTCCATATTTATAATTAGTAGGTCTAAATTGTGTAAATAGGTAAATTTTATTTTTAGACATTTTGAGTAATCACTTCGGTAAATATTTTATTTACCAGGGTTAAAGAGTAAATCTGGTAAATAAGGTAAACAAATAATATTATAATAATATTAAATTATCCTAAAACGTGTTCTAACCATATTTGTTGATATATGTCCGACAATGGGCAGCTTTGGGTTAATTTTGGGACCCCATGGAGCCACTTGTAAGTGATAAGGACACTTTATATTAATTAAGTTAAAGTAAATATAAAAATGACATAAGCATATATCTTTTAGAAAACCAATTTTTACATAGGGTTATATATGTTATATTTTCAACTATAAATATTCATTAGAAATATAAAATTATTTCCTGTATAATGGTATTTTATTTATAATTTCTAGACATTGAATAATTAAATTTATTTATGACACAATAATGATGCAGTATTTTCCTTATTAATGAATGAATCAAATAATTGGTATTTTAAATATTAAAATAAATATAATTTGAATGTTTTGATGATATAAACGAATTTTATTGATTAATATGACAGGTTATTATTGCTTAAATGAATTTGTTTTTAATTAATAAAGTTTTTAAGACTTTAACAAAAATCAATTATTAAATAGTGTCAAAATTGACATAAAAGAGTTTTTAAAACAAATATTATATTATTAATTCATATTCTTTTTCTAAAAATCTAAGGTTTGGCCAACTAACATATATAATGGTAGGAGTATCATTAATGGACCACTTGGGGGGTCTCTTAGAATTATATAGTAAGTTTATTAACCATATAATATAAAAATACAAAGTGACATGGTAAATGTCAAACTATTTAACTAAAAGTTAAATATAAATGATAAGGTTAATATAGTGACCCAAACCTGTATAAAACATATTTTATGAAAGAATTTGGACACATTCCTACTTTATACTTTTAATAATCCACTTTAGAGCCATTATAAACCGAATATGAATTTATTATAAATTAATAGTTTAAGTTTTTCCTAAAGAGCTCCTCCTCCCCCTTATAAAAGGACACCAATTCTAACCAATTATACATACCTTAAAAGCCTTTTGGTTCGGAAAAACCCTACCCAATTATCCTCCCAACTTCCCTAAATTCAACCTAGAGTAATTCCTTTAGTCATAGATCCAAAATATGGATCCCTTTTGATAAAATCAAAAGGAAGAACCCGAAGAAGAGGTAATGTTTTCACCACCCTCTTTCAAGTTCCTTTCTTCTTCAACTTATACTTTCATTGTTATTTAAATTATAAAATAATAACTCCAGTATCTTCTATATACAGTGATGTTCTTATAAATATGGTACAACCATATTAAGTATTCTATCCATCCTTTGAATGACATGTCACCACACGTGTGTACGTACGGCCCACCGTCTCCATGTCATGGTGTAATTGTTATTCAATATATTATTATTTGTATGGGTATAATAATGATGTGTAATTCATGTAAATAATAAATATAACCTGATAATTATTCTGTATATATGATATACCATCAAATTATATATTATTTTAATATCCAAAGAATGATATTGTCGCTCGTGCGTACGTACAGATTATCGTCTCCACTAACGCGATGAGATTCATTCCCCATCATATCCATTCAAAAATAAATTTAATTTGATGGTTAAAATTAATTTTTAGAGACATTATATCATTATGGATATGAATAATATTCATCCCATTCATAACAAATATGGCTTACATAACAAATAATATAAAGGAAAATGAATCTGTTAACACCAAAAACGATGATAATAGTAAGATATTATCAATAATTCAATGTTAAAAGATCATATATGATATCATATTAATGTATATTATTATTGTATAATTAAATAAAAATTATTTAACCATTATACAGGAGGTTAACCTACCCTCGACCAAGGAAGAAGTACTAAGTAAGGGGTTTCTTATCTCACTTTTAATTCCGTGAGATTTCCATTGTTCACCACTTATTTATTGCATGTGGTGTGTGTACTGCCCATGATTGTATTCATTGTGTAGTATACTTTAATTTATGTATATTTACATCATCATTGTATGATCCTTCGTTTATTGTTGTATGTTTCGTAAGTTACCAAATCGATAAGGGAATTTGAGATTTCAATTTCCACTCATTCGGCTTTACGCATACTTCATTGATTATTTTACTCCAAGATTATGTGTGGAATCACAATTTATTTGCTTATGTCATAATTTCCACTCCCCGTTTTGTGGATATACTTTGGGAATGCATAATCACTCCATTGGTAAATTCTCAAGTCATCGATATGAACTTGATACGAGTTATTTTAACTCAATCTCCATTTATTGAGCTAAACATCTAATTCATTGTTGTTGTTTTTACAAGAATATGTGTGAATGTCCTTTGATTGTTTTACACTGAATATCCAATCATATTGAGTGTATTGATATTTACCACACATAATTATGTCGTTGATTTATCCTTAACCTAAGGATACAGATTTTATGATTTACCTCATCTCAATTTACATTCTATTGAGATTCGTTGTTGTTATACAACAAATCACTTTTATATGTTGTATATAATGTACTTTGACATAGTATATCATGAATATTTTTATTCTCATGATATTAAAAAGTTTTTATTACCTCAATTATTTTTATTGAAGTGTCTCTCTTTTGGTTAAGAACTCTAACTAAAATATCATTTTAAAATGTTTTAAGGATTTATTATTCTAAATCTTTCTCATTAATGTCCATGTTTTAAAAATGGTTTTAAGGATTTATTTATATGGAAATTAAAGTTTAAAAATTGAAATTAATTTTGAAAGTTTCAAAGTTTTATGGGACACTTTGATTCAAAAATCTATTTTTAAATGGCTTCACGACAAATAGTGTGACTTTTAAATGTTTTCAAGAAAAAGGGGGATATTTCTCTCAATAGTTTGATGATTATTTTAATCTATGTCAATATCCTTCATTATTCTTGATTTAGGTTAATATTATACAATAAAATCTTCCATATTGTATCAAATGAGTTATGTTTGACCGTGGATGTGCTATTTTTATACCATTCATGGTTCTGGTTAAATTATTGACATTTTGTATGCTAGTTTTAATATGATTTTTTATGTTCTGTTTCAAACTTTTCGTATTAGGAATGCATTGGACTTAGTAAGTGACGGGTGGATCCCACTATAAATCCTCAATTCATCGGTAGGTCTCCTGATACAAACTAGTTTCTTGGTACAAGGCCTTGACAAAATCTTATTTGTAGTCTTGGAACGAGGCCTTGACTATGTGGTTATGATAGTCTGGCATTATGCATCCCATCATTATGAAAGTGGTTATTGATACTGCATGTGATTATTCGAATAGTATAATATCCATGTTAATAAGTAAATGGAATTATTTTATTTTATTTCTATAATATTATGTTGATGTTCCAGTTTAAAAGGCTTTTTTTAGTTATACATTTCCTTAAATGTTTATTCTTATTTATGAAATTTTCCGCTATATTGTTATCCTTACTGGGCATTTGAGATCACCCATTTCTATGTTTTATTTTTCCCAGGATGTGAAGAAGTATTTTATGAATGACCTACAGGGATAGTATATGGAGATATGAGTGTAGAGACAAGATGTTGTTCTAGTTTTTCACTTTATGATGTAATGTAAACTTTATGAATGTAACTAGTGATTCCAAGGCTACTAAACTAACCAGTATTTTGAGACTTGATCTTTTTTGATCAGGCCAATGATACATAATAATGCACCGAATCTGGGTAATTGGGTTCAGGGACTTATAGTTAGTATCCGAGGAAGTTTAGTACAAACCATGGAAACTAGATTTAGATAAACTCTGATTAGAGCACAAATCCCTAAGATATACTTTGAGAATTAGTATAGAAGAACTTCCTAGAATTTTGGTATTGTAGAGATTTTATGCGTTTTATGAGCAATACATCCCTGTCTGGATACGAGCAGGTAGAGGCGGCTCTATCACAGATGTACCTAGGTGTAAAACCTGAAAACACTGCTTTGAGCTAGACTCGAATGGGAACTGGTGCACAACAACGGGCCTTGCTTCACTCTTGGTTACGACACTCCTGGGGGATATGCTTAGGATAATTTACATTTTCTTTACAAACCAATTTTAAGTATTTTAATATAAGATGAGAATAAATGTCCTTGGTTAATACTAAGGTGTTTCACATTGATAATATGGTGTCATGATATTCTCAAAATGATTTTATGACTACTGTTAAATACACAATGCTTTCTGGTTTTAGTCAATGGCTGGAGTCCAAGGAAATCATAGTAACTTTGAGAATGATGTACAAGGTGGGAACGGTGGTGGAAATGAGCAACAAAATGGAATGATGATAGGCGTAAAAGATATCATGTTCATGCCAAATCAGTTTTCCAAAAATATGATCAACATATATATTATCCAACTCCCGAACCTAACAAAGAAGAGAAAGGTGATGAATGATAAGAGCTCCAGCAGTGGAGACTGTGGAGAAAAGAATCCTCAATTTCCAACATGTAGGAAATATGGAAGGAGACACCCAGGAATGTGTCTCAATGCAACAAATAAATGTTTTACGTGCATAAGAGAAGGATATAAAGTGAAGAATTGCTGAGGAAAAATGAAGTGTACTATGGAAGACAATAAAAATGGTCCCAAGAATCCATTTAAAGTCATTTTTCATAAATGTAGGGGACCTGGCCATTACCTGAGTGAATTCCCTATTCTATAGTATATTTTCTTGGTCAAAGAAGTAGCTATGTGGAAATAAATGGTTGGAGAAATGTTTAAAAGTATTAGTGCTCCTTGTTGATGGTATTACTTTGAAATAATTTTCTCTTGTATTTTTTACCCTATAGTTTTCCATGTGAGAATGATATTTTAGGAAAACTTATCTGTTCTCTTGTGGATATAGTTATAAATAACCATTTGGTTTTATATGATCATTGGGTTTGAGGCAATTACAAGTTGTTATATTTTGCGATGAAAATGCAAGGTATGAGAAAAAATTTGTGGTTAAATTATGTTATAGTTATTTTGAGGAATTTATCTCATTTTGGTAATGTTATAAAATATAGTTTTTGAAAAATGAAAACATGTAGACCGTGTAACAACCCATCACATCGGACAAATATGTGGGAATCGAACCCACAACCAAAGTGCGATTGGTATTTATCGCCTACCACTGGACTATGTGAAGTCCCTGGTTAGTGTGGCTAATTGTTTTTAGTTAAATTATTTTATTGATCAATAATATGTTGATTTGGGATCTTATGTCTTATTAAATGAATACCCTTAGAATAAGAAAATGATTTGGTGATTAAGTGATAAATGTTATTTTGGAAGATGTTTCCTTTGTTGGGAACAATATATGCCCAAGGAAACTAGAATACTATGGGATTTCATTTGAGGAGTAATGGTGTATGTTTATCTACATTTTTATTGTGTATTTATAGTGATTTGGGTTATTTATGGAATTGATTAACCTATAATAGAGAATATGTGATTAGGTTAATTACTTTGAAGTATGTGAATTTAAGAGTAGTTGATGTCATTTGGAGATATAATTTAACGTGGAAGACTACATAACCAAATTCTTCTAAGTTTTGGGCTTCAATATTAGTTTGGATTATATTAAAGGATGTTAAGTACAATTGTTTATTGAAAGGAATTTATTTTACTTTTGAGTATTGTTGGTTTAATTTTAGAAGTTAAGATTAGTGTTTCTTTCAGTAAGGAATATCCTTTTGGGGGATCATAAGATCTTTTATTAACCATTTTGGTTTCGATTACTCTCTAAAGACAAGGTAAATATATAGTTTATCCTTCATGGATCATGTGATTATATAGAAGTTTATTCTATCTCTTCCAGTGTGACTAAGTCTTCTTGAATACTCATCGTTTAAAAAAATTAGTTAGTGGTGGAAATTTATTAAAGAATGAAACTATACTTAAAAAGTAAGCATATCTCTTTATTTTCTTAGTCAATATCATAAATGAATTCCTCATATTTATGTAATGTAACTTAAAAAAAAGTTGTTTGTATACTTTTCCTACAGGGAAACTAATGATCCTTTGTTCCATCACAAGTTTGTGGCTTTCCTGTTGTTAACTTTCTCCCGATCATGTTTTCTATCCCTCTCCATCAGAACTTGACACTTAGTTTATCATCCATATCCATGTTTTTAATCATGGGATCCTAGTATAGGTTATCTCGTATGACTTGTAAAGACCCTGAAATTTTAAGGAAAATTTTTTCTTAATTTATTTGGAATTTTACGAGTATGTGGCTTCTGATTACACTTGATTCCGAGGCCTGTAATCAATTTCTGATGTTTAGCTCGGGTACGTTTAGCAAACGAATGAGCGGGTTTTTCTATCTTTAGAACCAGTGCTCAGAATTGAAGTCTGAGGGCACCGATGAACTCACAACACCATTAATTGTTTAAGAGGACCTTTACCGTAGTTGCGTTTTGAGCAGGTTGAGGATTAATAATTGGGGATTTAGAAAAAAAGAAATAAAATTTGTTGTATACAAATTTTATTTGTTGAAGGTGGTTAATATCCTACAAAGGGGAGTTAGTGGTGGGGGCCCACACCCACCTAACCTCCCATGGGGGGGGTTTAATGTAGTGGGGCTCACATGAGACCCTAACTCCTCACCTCCCCCTCAAATCCTCAAATATCTTCTTTAAACCCCTTTTTAATTAACTTGTTAATGTTGAAAACTCACCCATTTATGAGGACTATTCACTTTCTCCTCTCTCATTAATTCATGAAAACACCTTAATTAATGAGGTGTTTGAATTTTGAAATGGATGTGTTAATAAAAATATTATCCAAGCCTAATATTTTATTAAGGGAGGAGCCTTTTTGATGGGAGGGGGATCCGCTGGAGAACTTCCTCTCCTTCCTCCATTGTTGCGCCACCACCGAGGTTCCATCTTCTCCGACGAGACACCGACGAACGATCAGAGATCGATAGCGTGGTGCAGGCGCAACGAACTACATTGACTTCGACATCTTCCCTACATCGAAACCAACAAACGATGCTCGATCCGGGATCAAAGGCACTTTACGGAAGTGACGAACGCCAACAACCATCATCACCTTCATATATTACCTTGCGACGACGTCAATGAGCCGATGTATTCCTTTTCGCAACACTGTCATCCACGATGCTCGGCTACCACAGATATTTCTCGAGGTAGGGGTTTTTTTTGTATAATTCCAATTATGTGAATTATACCCTCTAAGTTCGGCGTTCTTATTTGTTGAAAAATGGTTTGAGCCTCTAACATGGAGGGCATGGGTTAATGAACAAGCCCAGACCCTCCGCTGGTAGTTCGTTGTGCACGGATTGATAGATGATGACAAATGGGGCCGCAATGGCGATTTGAATCCTCCGTAGTGAAGTTGGGGACCCGAGGTGACCTTATGTGTAGACGGCGGGAGAAAAGGACCACTGAAGCACGTCCGGTGATCCGTGGAAGGTGGCGGTGGCTCACCTCCGGAGTAGACCACCGCAACTGACTCATGGAGGTGGAAGTCAAACCAGAACGGCTTTTCCAATCTAGATTAGAGAGGTGTGGAATTAAGCTGCGCCGGTTTCAATCAACGCGGGGGGGGGGGGGGGGGGGGTAGAGCGCCCCCGCTCTGCGCGTTTCGCTCAGCCAAGCTGGCCGATCCAGCTCCTCCGGCTGGGCCGGGGTGGGCCGCGCTGGCCGAGACGGGCTGCGTCTAACCGGGCCGAACCTGGGCCTGGGTTGAGTTGCCCGGTTTGGGCCGACCCTGGGGGTGTTGGGTCGGGTTAGACCGGGCCCAAACCCCCTATTTTCGGACCATCATCAGTTAAACGCCCATAACATGATTTTTGGACCTCTGATTGATGCACCATCAGTTGAGTAGGATTCCTTGTATCGAAATGGTCGTTTCGGTATATTACACTCAAGGTTTCGTAGAAGTTTGTGTACGGCTGGGTTGGTTCGAACTCGAAACCAACCGGGCCCTCGGAGCAGAAATGCTTATAACCTGTGGACTGGACGTCCGATTGACGTGTTGTTGAATACGTTGGACTCCTCCGAATGATACAGTTTTGTTGGAATAATTCACCTGAGGTTTTGGTACAGTTGAGATATAGCCGGTTTGGTTCGTACATGAAACTAACTGGGCCCCCGGGACTAATAGTCTAGCAACTCACAGACTGGGCGTCCGATTGACGCGTCGTCTGTTGCATTGAGACCCCTATGATGAGGCGGTACTCTGAGATATTTCCACATGATATTACGTGACACTTGTAATTATCGACCAATATATCATGGAGCAGACCCTCCCAGAAATGAGCATACAGAGTACGGAGACCTTATAGCTGGCTGAGACCCGATGAATACTTGTCTGATTAGAGTTGGAGTGACTTGTATAGCCCAGTGGGGAGCACTAATGTGTTTGGGTGGAAGACCCACAACAGGGAACACTACAATGTTTTGGTGGCAGACCCGCGGTAATCGACAGAGGGAGTACCTCTGTATGCTATTAGGGGGAGCACTACTGTGTTGGGGTGGAAGACCCATGGTGGGGAGCACTACTGTGTTTGGGTGGCAGACCCACAGTAATCGACAGGAGGAGTACCTTAGTAGTCTAAGGTTAGTGAGCAGTGCCTCGGAGTCGTGACAGGATCACTCTACTCATCAGAGGAGGAGTTCTTCAGTATTTGTGGTTTCAATATCATTAATGAAAATCCTTGTTTGAGCTGAGTCAATGGCCTTTGCGTTTACCTCATGATTGAGATGGGTCACTTTATAACTTAGGTATATGTATGGGCATATACCTAAGTAGTGGTTATCTGTTGATTTCATAACCTTTTTGTTTCCTCATGATTGATATGGGTTACTTGATAACTTATGTATAAGTATGGGCTTATACCTAAGTAAGGGTTATCTGTTGAGATCCTTCTTTGTGGTTATCATTGTTGGATTTTGTGAGACCTTGAGGGTCTCAGGGTCCCTACTGAGTATCTTTATACTCACCCCTACATGGGATATGCCTGTAACTAATTGTGTTGGATGCAGATGACGGACAACGCTGACAGAGACCGAGTGTATGAGGACTGGACGGTACCCGGAGGTGCACCTCACGACGATTAAGTACCTGGAGGTGGACTTCATGAAGAGATGGTACTCGGAGGAGGTTGGTGGGAGAGAGCGTTGAGGAGGATATCTGTACCTACCCTTCAGGTAAGATCTGAGGTGGACGACCCAGGAGATTCTTCTAACTTCCATTTGTTTGTCTTTTTTGTTGTACTTTATTTCAGTTGTAGCTGTACTTTCTAGTTGGGTTTGTATTCTGGCCCCCTTAATTTTCAGAAATTTCTTTTTTACTTAGTGTATTACTTCTTCTTGTAATCTGGTTGGTTGTGTTTATGTTTTATAAAGGCAATTCCTTCCCAGTTATCAGGATTTACACCTTTGGTGCTAGTCGCCAACCCCTGGCCTATGGAAGGCGGGCTTGGGGTAGTCACGGCACAGGCCCTGAGGATGAGTCGTCATAAATTGGTATCAGAGGAGTCAGTTCTACCGTAGAACATAGAACATTGATATTTTCTTTCTGTGAGGCAATAGATTTAAGGGTACATAGTGTGGATTTTAGTTCAAGGAGTCCAGTGTTGGTGCGTCGGCCGACGTATCCATACACCAGGACCCTGACTACTAATTTCTGACTCAGTGCACGAAAACACTTATTGCGTGTGTGTTTTCAAAAGTTTTCTTAAAGTCATATCAACCAGGTCAGCTCACCAGGTTTAAATCATTTGACCATGTCACATCTGTTTAGGATGTATCCACACAGACAGTCAGTTGGAGTTTCGAGAGAATACTGGATGACGGCCCACCGAGTGATGAGGCTCTGGTGCAGGTCCCCCTTTCTATGTTGGCACCTTCTAGTGGTGTACTAGCAGCAGCACCACCCATTAGGTAGCAGATTCCACCAGCCATACTAGTGGATGGTGCATGCTGACAGAGTGCATTACATGAGTTCCAGCAGCAGAGGACTCCGAGGATACGAGGCGAGACAGATTACCAGGCAGTAGTGGACTAGATGGAGGCGATCTCTAGAGTTTTCCGCCAAGTTTAGACACTAGTAGAGAAGATGGAGATCTTAACTACTAGTGTTTCCCAGTGAGTGACCACGGGGTTGGTCCACATAGTGATGAGGCTTTGTAAGTGGACCGATGCCTGAGATAGTACCTTCGGGTAGTGAGCCAGCTATATCACTACCTATTGGATAATAGTTAGAACCGGCGGTACCGGTAGATGACATATGTGGGTTCAGTGACTTACATGTGTTTCAACATTAGATTCCCCTCAGGTTCGAGTTGAGCCCGACTCACAGGTGGCTGAGGACTGGCTTGAGGAGGCGGCTGAGGGTTTTTTAGAGATATATAGCTTCGGTAGGATGACATGTCGGTAGCTGAGTAGTCATCTAGGCATAAAAATCGTTCCTGGTACTTAATGACTAAGATTTGATCAGTTATTTAGATCTCGGACCTCTGATCAAGGTGTGTTTAACGGATATCTGAGCCAGCACTTTTCCTTTATGCATTCCTACTTATGTTAGGGTGCTAGAGAGAACCTTTGTGGTTGAGAATTCATTGGTTGAGTGGATACATCCAGTAAATGTTAGAAGTGGTAAAGCAAGAAACTGGCACCAGTCTTGGAGACTTGTGCATGTAAAATGTTTTAAGAATAGGAAGTGTTAAGGACAGATGAATCTGTAGAGCAGCAGATGTGGAAGCAGAGCTGGGAGAGTAGCATGAGGTGGTGTACTTTTCGACATGTTACAACCAACCACCTTTGAAGTCCCCACCGGGCTCTGGGAGCAGGAGGGTAGCGGAAGAGAGTAGATGTACGCGGTCAAGGAGTGTGACCCAAGGGATCTAGGAATGATTCAAGGTATGCTCTGTGTCTACTACTAGTTTCCGTAACAACAGACATTAATATGAATCATTTCTTCCTTCCACAAATCTTGTCCCAGACCTAGAGTTTTTGGTTAAAGACATTGACTTGACCCTCACGTCGGGAGATACCTTTGAGAGGAGACTTGATAATCACGCTTATGCCGATGGTGTGATCTGACCCTAGAGGTGAGAGTTTTGGTTGGAACCTCTTGATGGCAGTGTCGATTCCTTACGACGTTAGTTTGGGTATGGACTGGGCAACCAAAGTTCATACAGAGATTGACTGTTTTAGGCAAAAAGTTTGTGGTTTACCTACAATGATGGGATTTTTTTTACTTGGTCGGCGAAAATGAAACCCCAGGAAGCACAGGATAAACTCATAGGAGGGTGCGGCCAATCACTCTTGAGTCGGCCAACCTTACCCTCGTTGCAGCAGCAGTTTTGAGTTTTTAGTTCCAAACAGGGAACAGAGGCCTCTAGGGTTCGAGGATGGCGACCACATCTTTATAGGGGTCTCCCTTCGAAGAGGTCTATGGAGATGTGTCCGAATTAGCAAGTTATCTCTTTGGTTCGTCAGACCCTTCCAGGTTCTTAGCAGTGTAGGTGAGGTGGCTTACAGCTTGACTCATCCACCTAAGTTCCACCGGGTGAACGACGTCATCCATGTATCTCAGCTGAGGAGATGCGTGCATGACCTAACTGTCATCATCAACCACTAGGATCTAGATATCATGATGGGGGGACTTTAAAGGAGATTACAATAGAGATTGAGGATCGACAGGAGTGGGTCCTATGAGGATGGTCGATTCCTCTTGTGCGCTTTCACTGGAAGCATGAGAACCTCTAGGAGAGCATATGGGAGAGGGAGACTCAGATGCATGCTTGGTATCTCCTTTAGTTTCCCTATTTTGTGTTGTAGCATTATGGGGAAATAAAGACCTGAGGTTGGAGTAATGTAAAGACCCGGAAATTTCAGGTAAGTTTTTTTCTTAATTTTTTTGGAATTTTACAAGTCTGTGGCTTCTGACGGCACTTGATTCTGAGACCCGGTGTGCCCGAAATCAATTTCTGAAATTTAGCTCAGGTACGTTCAGTGAACAAATGAGTGGGTTTTTCTATCTTTAGAACCAGTGCTCGGAATTGAAATCTGAGGGCACTGATGAACTCGCAGCACCAGTAATTGCTTAATAGGACCTTTACCGTAGTTGCGTTTTGAGAGGGTTGAGGATTAATAATTGGAGATTTAGAATAAAAGAAACAAAATTTGTTATGTACAAATTTTATTTGTTGAAGGTGGTTAATATCCTACAAAGGGGGAGTTAGTGGTGGGGGCCCACACCCACCTAACCTCCCATTGAAGGGTTTACTGTGGTGGGGCCCACACGAGACCCTAACTCCTCACCTCCCCCTCAACTCCCCAAATATCTTCTTTAAAACCCTTTTTAATTAACTTGTTAATGTTGAAAACTCACCCATTTATGAGAACTCTTCACTTTCTCCTCTCCCATTAATTCATGAAAAAACCTTAATTAATGAGTTGTATGAATTTTGAAATGGATGTGTTAATAAAAATATTATCCAAGACTAATATTTTATTAAGGGAGGATCCTTTTTTATGGGAGGGGATCTGCTGGAGAAATTCCTCTCCTTCCTCCATTATTGCACCACCACTGAGGTTCCATCTTCTCTGATGAGACACTGACAAACGAGCAGGGATCAGTAGCGTGGTGCGGGCGCAACGAACTACATTGAATTAGATGTTTTCCCTGCGTCAGAACCAACGAATGACGCTCAATCCGGGATAAAACGAACTTTACGGAAGTGACAAACGCCATCAACCATCGTCACCTTAATCTATTACCTTGAAATGATGTCAAAGATCTAACGTCTGATCTTTCACGACACCGTCATCCACAATACTCGGTTATCGCGGATCTTTCTCGAGGTTGGGTTTGTTTTTGTATAATTCCAATTATGTGAATTGAACCCCCTAAGTTGGGCATTCTTATTTGTTGAAAAATGGTTTGAGCCTCTAAAATGCAGGGCACGGGCTAACGAACAAGCTCGGACCCTCTGCTGGTTGTTCGTTGTGCGTGGATTGATGGATGATGAAAAACGGGGCTGCAATGGTGATTTGAAGCCTCTGCAGTGAAGTTCGGGACCCGACATGACGTTAGGCATAGACGGCGGGCGAGACGGACCATCAGAGTGTGTCTAGTGGTCCACATATGGTGGCGGCAGCGGCGCACCGCCAGAGCAGACCATCACGGCTGAGCCGCGATGGTGGAAGTTGAACCGGAACGGCTTTGCCGTTCTGGATTGGAGAGGTGTGGCATTAAGTCGCGTCAGTTTCAATCAATTGGGTGCGCATTTCACTCGACCAAGCTGGTCGAGCCATCTCCCCTGGTCGGGCCGGGGTGGGCCACATGGTCCGGGCCAGGCCGCGCCCAACTGGTCCCGGTTCGGGCCGACCCTGGGGGTGTTGGGCCGGGTCGGACCGGGCCCAGAACCCCTGTTTTCAAACCATCATTAGTTAAACGCCCATAACATGAGTTTTGGACCTCCGATCGACTCACCGTCAGTTTAATAGGATTCCTTGGATCAATAAGGTAGTTTCGATATATTACAATCAAGGTTTTAGCAAATTTTGGGTATGACAGGGTTGGTTCGAACTCAAAACCAACCGGGCCCTCGGAGCGGAAACACTTATAACATGAGGACTGGACGTCTGATTGACGTGTCGTCAACTACATTGGATTTATCTTGATGAGACGATTCTGTTAGAATAATTCACCTAAGGTTTGGGTACAATTGAGATAAGGCTGGGTTGGTTCGTACATGAAACCAACCGGGCCCCCGTGACTAAAAGGCGAATAACTCGCAGACCAGGCGTCTGATTGGCGTGCCATCTGTTGCGTTGAGACCCCTATGATGAGGTGGTCCTATGAGATATTTCCACATGATATTACGTGACAATTGGAAGTATCAACCATTACCTCGTGGAGCGGACCCTTCTGGAGACGAGCGTACGGAGTACGGAGACCTTGTAGCTGGTTGAGACCTGATGACTGCTTTTCAGATTCGAGTCGGAGTGACTTGTATAGCCTAGTGGGGATCACTACTTTGTTTGGGTGGCAGACCCATGGAGGGAAGCACTACTGTGTTTGGGTGGCAGACCCATGGTACTCGACAGAAGGAGTACCTATGTAGGCTATTAGGGGGAGCACTACTATGTTGGGGTGGCAGACCCATGGCGGGGAGCACTACTGTGTTTGGGTGGAAGACCCACAGTACTCGACAGGAGGAGTACCTCAGCAGTCCAAGGTTAGTGAGCAGCACCTCAGAGTCATGACATGATCAATGTGCTCATCATAGGAGGATCTCTTCAGTAGTTGTGGTTTCAATATCATTAATTAAAATCCTAGTTTGATCTGAGTCAATGACCTTTGTGTTTACCTCATGATTGAGATGGGTCACTTGATAAATTAGGTATATGTATGGGCATATACCTAAGTAGTGGTTATCCGTTGATTTCATAACCTTTGTGTTTCCTCGTGATTGAGATGGGTTACTTGATAACTTAGTTATAAGTTTGGGGTTATACCTAAGTAAGGGTTATCTGTTGAGATCCTTCTTTATGGTTATCCTTGTTGGATTTAGTGAGACCTTGAGGGTCTCGGGGTCCCTACTGAGTATCATTATACTCACCCCTATACGGGATATTCCCGAACCTCGTTGTGTTGGATGTAGATGATGGACAGCGCTGACAGAGACCGAGTGTATGTGGACTGGACGGTACCCAGAGGTGGACCTCACGACGAGTCAGTACCTGGAGGTGGACTTCACGACGAGACAGTACTCAGAGGAGGTTGGTGGGCGAGAGCATTGAGGAGGCTATATATACCTACCCTTCAGGTAGGCTCCGAGGTGGACGACCCAGGAGCTCCTTCTATCTTCCAGCTATTTGTTTTTTTTGTTGTACTTTCATTCATTTGTAGCTGTACTTTCCAGTTGGGTTTGTATTCTGGCCCATTTACTTTTCAGCACTTTCTTTTTTACTTAGTGTATTACTTACTCTTGTACTCTGGTTGGTTGTATTTATGTTTTATAAAGGCAATGCCTTCCCAATTATTGGGATTTACGCCTTTGGTGCTAGTCGCCAGCCCCTGGCCTATGGAAGGCAGGCTTGGGTAGTGATGGCACGGGCCCCGAGGGCGAGTCGTGAAATGACCTTTGTACTTCTCTTTCTTTCTTTTAAAGTGATAGTTTTATTGACTCTTTTTCCGATTTGGGGCATTCAATTATATTCCCAAGACCAATTTTAAAAATTTAGAGGACACAATTTATTTAAGGAGGAGAGAATGTAATAGCCCAATCTTCCACAGTACGCTTCTCTTTGAATAATACAGTAGCATGTGTTATATGCAACTTTGAGTTCTAACACACACCACAACCAATCAAACTAGCCATTATGAATAGTAATATCCATTTTTTGAAATTTTATTCATTTTATATTTTAAAATGGACTTCATTTTTGGATTCGGAATATCAAAATTATCTTAGGGTGAATTTTTGGTACTTTTCTAATAACTTTCATATTTTGATGAATAGTGAAAATTAATAAATTTTATTTAAAAACAACTTTTTTAATCAAAATAATTAAAAATGATAAATTATGAATTTTTGTGCTTTTAAAGTATATTTAGAATATATTTTTACCATTTAATCCAATTTTGGTCATTGTACATAATTTCACATTTAAACCGGATATAAACAAGTGTCAATCTTTTGATAGTTATTGTTTCTTACAAACACGCTTTTTGTTTTAACAGTAGGAATTAATTTTAAATTAATTTCTGACACTTCTATGTTTTGAATTTAGAAAAATGGATTCCATATTTATAATCAGGAGGTATAAATTGTGTAAATAGATAAATTTTATTTTTAGACATTTTGAATAATCACTTCGGTAAATATTTTATTTACTAGGGTTAAAAGGTAAATCTGGTAAATAAGGGTAAACAAATAATATTATAATAATATTAAATTACCCTAAAATGTGTCCTAACCCTATTGGTTGATAAATTTCTGACGATAGGAATCTTTGGGTCGATTTTGGGACCCCATGAAGCCACTTGTAAGTGATAATGACACTTTATATAAATTAAGTTAAAGTAAATACAAAAATGACATAAGCACATATCTTTTAGAAAAACACTTTTTACATAAGGTTATATATATTATATTTTCAACTATAAATATTAATTAAAAAGATAAAAATATTTTCTACATAATGGTATTTTATTTATAATTTTTAGACATTGAATAATTAAATTTATTTATGACATAATAATGATGCAGTATTTTCCTTTTTAATGTAAGAATCAAATAATTGTTATTATAAATATTAAAGTAAATATAATTTGAAAGTTTTGATTCCATACATGAATTTTATTGATTAATATGACATGTTAGTATTTCTTAAATGAATTTTTTTTGAATTAATAAATTTGTTAAGAATTTAACAGAAATAATTTATTAAATAGTTTCAAAATTGACATAAAAGAGTTTTTAAAACAAATATTATATTATTTATTCATATTCTATTCCTAAAAATATAAGGTTCATCCAAAAGAATTATTTAATGGTATGTGTATCATTAATGGACCACTTGGGGGTCTCTTAGAAGTATATATTAATTTTATTAACCCTAAAATATAAAAATACAAAGTGACATGGTAAATGTCAAACTATTTAACTAAGAGTTAAATATAAATGATAAGGTTAATATAGTGACACAAACTTGTCTAAAATCTATTGGATGAAATTATTTCGACCCATCCCAAACTTAGACTTTTAATAATCCACTTTTTAGCCATTAGAAACCGAATATGAATTTATTATAAATTAATACAAGTTTTTTCTAAAGATCCCCTCCTCCCCCTTATAAAAGGACACCACTTCTAACCAATTATTCATACCTTCAAAGCCTTTTGGTATGGCCAACCCCTGAAAAATTATCCCATCAACTTCCCTAACTTAAACCTAGATTCCTTCCTTTAGTCAAAAATCCAGCCTAAAGATCCATTTTGATCAAATAAAAAGGAAGAACCCGAAGAAGAGGTCATGTTTTCACCACCCTCTTTCATGTTACTTTCTTCTTATTCTTCTTCTTTCTTCAGTATTTACATTCTAAATTAATAACTCCAGTATATTCTATATACTTTGATGTTATTATAAATATGGTATAACCATATTCATTATTCTATCCATCCTTTGAATGACATGTCACCATACGTTCGTACGTACGGCCTACTGTCTCCACGTCGTGGTGTAATTGTTATTCAATATATTATTATTTGGATGGGTATAATAATGATGTGTAATTCATGTAAATAATAAATATAACCTGATAATGATTCTGTATATATTATATAACATCCAATTATATATTATTTTAATATCAAAAGAATGATATTGTCGCTCGTGCGTACATACGGATTACCGTCTCCTCGAACGCGATGAGATTCATTTCCCATCATATCCATTCAAAAATAAATTTCATTTGATGGTTAAAAATAATGTATAGATATGTTATATAATTATGGATATGAATAAGATTTATCTCATTCATAAAAAATATGGCTCACATAACAAAGCATATAAAGGAAAATCAATTCGTTAACACCCGAAACGACGATAATACTAACATATTATCAACAAATCAATGTTAAAAGATCATATATGATATCATATTAATGTATATGATTCTTGAATAATTAAATAAAAATTAGTTAACAATTATACAAGAGGTTAACCTACCCTCTACCAAGGAAAAAGTACAAAGTAAGGGGTTTCTTATCTCACTTTTAATTCTGTGAGATTTCCATTGTTCACCACTTATTTATTTCATGTGGTGTGTGTACTGACCATGATTGTATTAATTGTGTAATATAATTTAATTTATGGATATTTACATCATCATTTTAGGATCCTTCTTTCATGGGTGTATGTTTCATAAGTTACCAAATCGATAAGGGAATTTGAAATTTAATTTTCCACTCATTAGGCTTTATGCATACTTCATTGATTATTTTACTCCAATATTATGTGTGGAATCACAATTTATTTACTTATGTCATAATTTACACTCCCCTTTCTATGGATATAATTTTGATACACATAATCACTCCATTTATAAATTCTCAAGTCATCGATATGAACATGATAAGAGTAATTTTAACTCAATCTCCATTTACTGAGTTAAACATCTAAATCATTGTTGTTGTTTTTACAAGAATATGTTTGAATGTCCTTTGATTGTTTTACATTGAATATCTAATCATATTGAGTGTATTTATATTTTTCACACATAATTATGTCATTGATTTATCCTTAACCTAAGGATACGGCTTTTATGATTGATTTCATCTAAATTTACATTCCAATGAGACTCCTTTGTTGTTATACACCAAATCACTTTTATATGGTGTATATAATGTACATTGACATAGTATGTCATGAATACCTTTATTCTCATGATATTAAAAAGTTTTGATTACCTCAATTATTTGTATTGAAGTGTCTCTCTTTTGGTTAGGAACTCTAACTAAAATATCATTTTAAAATGTTTTAAAGATTTATTATTCTAAATCCTTCTCATTAATGTCCATGTTTTAAAAATGGTTTTAAGGATTTATTTATATGGAAATTAAAGTATTAAAATAGAAATTAATTTTAAAAGTTTCAAAGTGGTATGTGACACTTTGATTCAAAAAACTATTTTTAAATGGCTTCTTGACAAATAGTTTGACTTTTAAATGTTTTCAAGAAAAAGGGGGATATTTATCTTAATAGTTTGATGATTATTTTAATCTATGTCAATATCCTTCATTATTCTTGATTGAGGTTAATTTTATAGAATAAAATATTCCATATTTTATTGAATGAGTTATGTTTGACTGTGGATGTGCTATTTTTATACCATTCATGGTTGTGGTTAATGTATTGACATTTTGTATGATAGTTTTAATACGAATTTTTATTTTATGTTTCAGACTTTTCACATGAGGAATGCATTAGACTTAGTAAGTGATGGGTGGATCCTTCTAGAGCTCCTCGATGCATCTATAGGTCTCATAAGACAAACTAGTGTCTTGGCACAAGGCCTTAACAAAATCTTATTTGTAGTCTTGGCACGAGGCCTTGACTACGTGGTTATGATAGTCTGGAATTATGCATTCCATCATTATTAAAGTGGTTATTGATATTTCATGTGATTATTCTACTAGTATAATATCCATGTGAATAATTAAATGGAATTATTTTATTTTATTTCTTCCATATTATGATGAAGTTCAAGTTTAAAAGGCTTTTGTTTTAGTTATAAATTTCCTTAAATGTTTATGCTTATTTATAAAATTTTCTGCTATATTGTTACCCTTATTGGGCATTTGATCTCACCCCTTTCTATGTTTTATTTTTCCCAGGATGTGAAGAAGTATTTTATGAATGACCTTCAGGGATAGTATAAATAGATATGAGTGTGGAGACAAGATGTTGTTGTAGTTTTTCACTTTATGATGTAATGTAAATTTTATGAATGTAACTAGTGATTCCAAGGCTACAAAACTAATCGGTATTTCTAGACTTGATCTTTTGTCATCAGGACAATGATACATAATAATGCACTGACTCTGGATAACTAGGGTCAAGGCATTACACTTAATGTCTTAAAAAGATTCCTTCATCACTCTTGGATGAAAATTTGTCAAGATTGTCCTTAGTATTAAGGATATAGACTTTGAAACCAAAAACATTGAAGTATCTTACATTGGGTTTTCTATTATTCTATAAATCATATACATTTCTATTAATAATAGTTATAATCAACACTCTATTGATAATATAGAATGTTGTATTTAATTCTTCAACCCAAAAATACATAAGTGAGTCATATTCACTAAGCATGGTCCTAGAAATCTCTTACAAGGTTCTATTTTATCTTTCCACAAATCCATTATGTTGAGCTGATCTAGGGGAATAGAAATTATGACTATATCCATTTTGTGAGCAAAAGGATTCAAACTCTTGATTTTCAAACTCACATCCATGATCACTTCATTAGGATTTAATTCTAAGTCCACTAAGATTTTATACAGTTTGGAAAATTTGGTAAAATGATAGAAGGATTCACTTTTGTGCACCAAAAAGTAATTCCAAGTATATCTAGAAAAATAATCAATAAGAACATAAACATAGTGCTTCCCATTTAATCTAGAATATCTAGATGGTCCAAACCAATCCATGTGAACCAATTCAAGTGGTTGATAAGTTGACACTTCTTTCTTTGGTTTGAAGTAAAATTTTGTGTTGCTTTCCCTTTTGACAAGGATTACACATTATCATTTGGAAACTCAAGTTTGGGTAGATCTTTGAATTAGATTTTTCTAGTTACCTTTCTAAGAGAGTGAATATTACAGTGTCCTAGTGTCATATTCTAAATCCAAGACTCTTTGTAAAATACACTTACACATGAATAATTTTGAGAGACAAAGGAATCTAAGTTAACAGAATATACATTTTCATTTCTTAATACAGAAAACATTAATTCATTTTTAGCATTAAAAACATTTTAAGAATCATATTCAAATTTAACATGAAACCCATCATCACATACTTGTGAAATACTAAGTAGATTATATTTCAATCCATCAACAAAATGTAATCTGGAAATTAAAACTGAGTTAGAGTTACCGAATTGGCCAAGGCCATTAATCTTTCCATTGGAATTGTCACCAAAGGTGACATGTCCACCATCAATTTTTGTTAAATTATTGAAGCATGAATAGTCTCTTATCATGTGTCTTAAAAACCCATTGTCCAAGTACTATAATCTTTTTAAGGAGCTCTTTAAGTTACATTCCTACAAAAATGGTCAAATGAAAATATATTTTTGTACCCATACTAGTTTGGTTCCAGTAATATTAGTGATTAGTGCTTTAGGAACTCATATCTACCTCATAGTTTTCCTATAATCATTATGTAAAGTACTTGAAAAATAAACTCTATTTGGTCCCAAAAAGTTTGAAACAGTAGATAGTGTATCATTATTTGAAATAGAATTTTTTTCTAGAACTAGGAGTAATGATGTATGCCCTATATTTAGAAACAAAATTAGTTATTCCAAAATTTCATTTACTAGGTTGATAGCCAATTCTAGTAGTATATTTAGAAGTAATATATTTACAAAGAATTTGTACCAAGGTATATTTACCATTAGTAAACCTTTAAATATCCTTTTTAAATTGTTTATTAGATAGTTTTAGTTTATTGTTTTCTTTGAGTAATTAAGCATTTTTTCCCTTTCAACACTAAGTTCAGTTTCAAAAGCTGAGGAAAGAGCATGTCGTTTCTTTAAATATTTGTATTTATCTTTTAGTTCATTGCATGTATCTTCAATAATATTACAGTAATCAAACATTTCTTCATTATACATTTTTTTAGAGTCACTCTCATATCTAGAATAATAGGAATTGTGTACAGAAGATTCCAATTTTACCTCAGATGTGTTTGCCATAAAACATGTATTGGCTTTGTTAGCCTGTTCATCATGTGAAGATTCTAAGCCACTCGAACTGTCCTCAGAAGCACTCCATGTTTATTTCATTTCCTTTTTATACTTTATATATTTGTCCTTGTATTTATTTTTGTACATGAGATTGGGATATTCAGATTTTATATGTCCCTTTCTTTACATTCATATCAGATTATCCCATCAAACATTTCCCTTTTTTCAATCTTTCTTCCAGCTTCCTTTTTGATCATACCTTCCCTTAAAGTTAGGATTTCTGAAAAAGTTATTCTTCTTGTAAAATCTCTTAAACTATCTTTCTAATTGATCTATTTCCTCATCATTTGCAGGTGATGATTGTTCACTACTAGAAAATTTTACAAAGACATCCAATTTTCCATTCTCCTTGTGTTTAGAGGTTGTGGTCTTGAACACAACTGATTTTCTTTTGGGTTCATCCTCCTCTCCCTTGTTGAATTTCAAATCCAATTCATACATAATCAGTTTTACAATGATTTATTTTATAGGTAACTTGCTAATGTCGCATTATTCTCTAATAGAGACAGAGGTTCCACTCTATCTATCAGGTAGGCATATGAGAATCTTCATGATCTATTCTTTGGTAGTAACTTCTCTTCCAAGAGAAACCATTGTGTTGAAAAGTTCATTAAAGATTAGATACATGTCATAAATAGTATCATCAGGATTCATTTTAAATTTATCATATTTAATATTATAAGTATTAATTCTAATTTATTTTACACTATAAGTTCCTTCATGTGAAACAAAAAAGGTATCCCAAATTTCCTGGGTAGTTTTACATGAAGAAATTCTATTAAATTCCTCATCTCTTAAAGGGCACTAAAAATAATTCATGTCTTTATAATTGTTATTGTTGGAAGTCTTGGTTGGTTTATCTAAATTAATTATATCAATAGCAATAATCTTATACTTATCTATAATTGAAGACCAAATTTCAAAACTCATACTTTCTAAATGCATTTTCATTTTAATTTTCCATTGGGAATAACTGGTTCCATTCAATAATGGTGGTCTGTTTGTGGAATCACCTTCCAATATATTATCCCTGATAAATAATTATGTTGAAAGAGTAAGAAATTTAGAATTAATAGAAATTTAAAGATCTTTAAAGTACAACTAAAATCACAGATGAATAGGGTCAAAAATAGAGTCTTAATAGGAATAACAAACTCCTCTAATACCAAATGTTGGTCGGAGTACAGTACTCAAGAGGGGGGTTAATTGAGTATCTATAAAAATTTCAATTTAAAAAGTATTCTTAAAATGTTTCCCCAATAAATTTAAATATATCCCAGTTAATCAAAGAAATATGGTTATAAAAGTCTGACTGTTTAAATAACTTATTAGAAGATTGATTAATTCCCAGTTATCTTAATATCAGTTATCAATATTACTTTTGAAGATATTATAATAAGTAAATAAAATTTTAACATCTTTCCAAGATTTACTATCAAAGTAAATTTAGTGATTTCTGAATTATACAGTAAAATAGAGAAAAATAAATTAAACAACACATTGGATATAAAACAAGTGGTTCAGTCTAAAGATAATACCTAATCCAATCTAATTAGTGATCACCTTCACGATGTAGTTTATATTAATAAAAATGATCCACACCCTGGATCAGGGTAAAAAATAGTACACAAGACATTCCAGGTCAAACGACCTCTTCCACAATTCTTCATCGGTATGAACTGTCAGATCACACAGGGACCTCTTCCACACTTATATGTGGGAATACACAAGTGTAAGAATATGTATGAGAAAGGGTATCTTGTATCCTTTATTTTAATGTAGGAGATAGTGTGTCTTTTTATACAGACACACACACATTCTGCTCGAAAGCTAAAAACAATACACAATAGATCAAAGATGATGATATAAGGTTATAAGTGCTCTGAGTGTTATTATATTGAGCTCTGGACTCCTATGATGAAGCAAATGTAGGAATCGATTCCTCTTGCAGAAAATAGAGTATCGCAAGTCATCTATATCTGGCTCATGTTCTTCATGGATTTGATAGTGTGAAAAATTTCTCGACTCTATTATTCGAGTATGGTTAATGTGTTCTTCATGAGTGTTGAGTTTTATGTGTCGGTTCTTCTTTCAAAAATGCTCGTGCTTCTTCGTTATCATGCGCACACTTGTTTCCCTATATTCTCTTTTTTGCTTCTGGAAATGCTGTTCTTTTTATTCTTGGATTTCATGTGTTGGACCTTACATGATGTATGTATTCTACACCATGTACCTTGTACTATCAAGTGACATGTCTAGAAAGAAGCATTAATTATGTCAGTGTAGCTAAAAGCTTCCAATATGACCGTTTGAGATTAAACTGAAAAACGACAAAACAGTTTAAGAAATAGTGTCACAGTCTATCTGGAAACAGTGTCTTGTTGAAATGGTGTCTACTTGTAACAATGTCTCCTTTTTTCCCTTAGAGCTATGAGATAGTCATGATGGAACAGTTGTATAGGGATCGAGAACCGGTAGCACATATGGGGTGTTTGATCGTATTGTTTGGTCACAGTGTCTGGATGGTCACAATGTCTGGATGGTCATGGTGTCTTTATGGTCATGGTGTCTGGTCACGGTGTCTAGTCATAGTGTTTGGTCACAGTGTCTAGGTCACGGTGTCTGGTCACGGTGTCTGGGTCCTTTACCAGAAAAACATAATTGGTGGAAGACTCACAGTTTCTCAAACTTAGCTAAATATTTGTAAACGGACTTAAACAGTGATATTTATAGAATGGATTAAACATAATAATTTATAACAGAAATACATTATAACACAAACTCAAAATATTTTACAATCATTAAACATATCACTTAATATATTGAATAGGTTTATGTATATCATAAAGAAACTAATCATCTGTACAAATGATTTTAAATAGATGAAATGGGATTAACAAGATTTACAGAATGTATAGGATTTGTAATCATTAAAACATGAGTATTCCAACATACCCTAACTATTTTTATCTATCAAGTTCATTACTAGTGATTCATGTGATCATAGGGTTTTCTCATTCACAAAAAAGGCTAATATGTCTTATTGAAATATTATCCTTGTACATCACTACCTCTTTTTTATGTGTGTTTCTATGTGAAAACTAGTTTCAAGAAAACATAATTATATAAACATTCACCTTAATAAGTGATAGAAGTAAAAAAGTGAAAGTCATAAAAATAATAAAATGGATTAAAATTCACCAACACTAATTCAACCCACCTCTTATGGAGGAATACATCACTAATTTTTTCTTTCAATTCATATCAAATCATGGTTCACCTACAACTGTATTCTCTATAATCGATAATGCTTTTTTTTAATAATATAAGGTTAATTCAAATTTAAAAATTAATTATATTTTTGGAAAAAAAATTATTTATTTTCTATCAGAATTTATTTTCTACCAAGACAATGGTGGACTAGAAAAATAAATTGATGAAGAAGATGTGAAATATGACCCAATTATCTAAAGAAAAAAATCCTTAATGCCATAACACTAAATAAGACATATCAGACATCGATAAATACGAATATGTGTTTCAAATTAGCACCAAGTAAAATCATAGTATCACTTCTAATTTTTATTCAAAGTATTTAAATGATAGTGATTTTTGTAAAAATTGTTGTGAAAACTATCTTAGAAAGGATACAAGAATAAATTGGTGTGATCAATGATTTTTTTTATTTATAATATATATTTTCAAAAATAATAAAATAAATAGTAAATTAATTTATCAAGGAAAAATTAATTTTTATTTATGTATTTTTTGAAATAAAGTAGGAAGAGATCACCCAACTTGAAGGTAAGGAACACAATATAAAGTAACATTTGAAAGAAATTTTTTTTACCATTATAAATCTCAACAAGAATATTGGTAGCTTTTAGGAAAAAAAATTGGATCTTGAATACATGTGATCTAAATTTAAAGAAGAGTAGAACAATGAAATATGAGAAAATGATGACTCCAATATAGAATTTCATAAAAATAATTGTGCTTTATATGAAAGAAATAAAATGAACACTAATATCAATAATTCATAATTAGATGTGAATTACAAGAGGAACAAGATATTGTCACATTATTATCATAAAAGTTTAGTATGTATGAATAGGATATTGAAATAATTAATAAGTGGTTTGAAATTTTAGTAAAGGTAGTTGAAAATGAGAAATTTATTTTTAATTTAAATTGTCATGTGGTAGAGATAAAATTGGAAAATTTTATAACAACTCAATTTGTTTATTTACAAGAAGTTAATAAAAGAAGTATTTCTACCCCAAATTATTATAAGGGGGATAATGTTTTGAATAACCTATATTAGATAGAATGAATATCATTGCATAATATAATGATCATTTTGAATCAATCATGAAGTAATAGGTACCATATGTTCATAAATGTAATTATTTGTATAAATGTATATATATATATATATATTCTAGGATTAAAAGCAATATCTCTATAAGTATGGATGAGGATAAATTATGATGTGTGTACAACATTATCTATGGTGGACAAATGGAATTTTATGATTGTTGGTTCCCCATAAAGAGCACAATAGGTGGTGTATATGGCCCAGAAATAGAATTCTATAAAATCAAAACAATAAACATTATTAAATAAAATATAAATTTTTTGGGGATTTATATGTTTTTTAGTATTTTTGGGCACTGTGAATTGGATTATTGGTAAATTTATTTAAATGATAAAGAAAAATAAAATACCATTTAAAGGTGGAAGAGATTGAGAAGAATAATTATATATTAATAAGAGAAGTATATAAAGTTCAAATATTTTTGAGGTATATGAATTTGTTTATGGTGTTTTTAGTTGTTGTGGTAACAATAGTGGTTCAATATTACCTCATCGGTTATCAAAATCATGTGGAAAGATATGACCACAAAAGAAGGTGAAGATTGAAGTTCTGGCCATGAAAAATAATTTAAGAGAGATAAAAATTTGGATACTCCCAAAAAGATTTCAAATAAGGCTGATGGGTCATCTTTTGTTAATAAACCCAAGATGTTAAATAATAGTGCTTCATCATAAGGGATTTAGGATAATAAATTCCCTAAAATATTTAATGTGGGTATTCCAAAAAATCCACTATAGTCCTTAAATATATTTTTGTTATGTGTATAGTAGATTTAGGGAATGAAATATTGTTTTAAGAGCCACATGTACAATCTAGTTCCAATGTAGAAGAAGATTTTAACCATGATGAACCTAGATTTAATAAGAGGTTATCAAAAAATTATAACCCTTGTGTTAAACAAGAACATTGTGAGATATAAAAAGATGATAGGAACAATGCTAAAGGTTATTTGATTATTACTCTAAAATAAGAAGGATCCATTAAAAGAATAAACAATGAATTATACATGGGGAAGCATGAAATGAAAAGTCCTCAATAGAAATAATAATAGGATGTGAATAGTTTCATGTAACCTAATGTATATAAAAATTAAAAATATTGATGTAAAATAAAGAATACTTGAAATAATAGAGAAACACGGTTGATAAAATCATCTCAACCTTGTTTTTTTTACATTGAGGATAAAAAAGATCAACCTTATTCTCTTAACTTGTGTGTTATAATTGTGTTATTATAATACAATGAGTCTAAGGTTAATAATGTTTTCAATGGTAGAAATTCAAAAGGAGTGAATATTTTTTAAACCAAAAATAAAAAAATAAAACATCATCTGGGATTTATCACTCAACTGGTATTTTAAATAACACATGATGAAAATATCATACTTGATGAATTTAATGTGGAAGATTTATAATTTGGATAGACACATGAAATATTCCCCTTTGGTCCATTATCAACTTAAAACATATTTAATATCCATTAATGAAATAGATAAAAAATGCTAAAGTTAATGAGGATTCTCTCATTGAGGCAAAGAAAAGTAAAGAAGGATATGCAGAAGATTCAATGAATTATTCTTCCACAAAAATATGAAATTTTTTGAACTTTAAAGGGTGTTATTTATAAGTTATAATTTCATAATATCTAATAATTTGTTATGAAGAGATATTCTAACATTAAATGGGGATTATTTGTTAATATATGACAAATAATTGAAATTTTAAAGAAGAGATTGGGGTTGTTTCCTGAAAATAAGACCTTCCTATTTGTAATTGAATTTTTTTAACCTATGTGTTGATGTAAGTGAAGGAGATTTAGGTTGATTTATTTCAAGATAAATATTTTATCTCAATTGTTTTCAATCCATTGCCTTGGTAGAAAAATTGGATATCCTCTAAGAAGGTAATGCGAATCTATTTTTAGCTGGTATTAATGGAAAACGTTATTTTCAAAATCAAAACCTTTTTTCTACAATAATAATGGATAATTTAGACTTAACTATATTGGTTTATAACACATTTATTAAGTATAAAGTGATATCATATCTCTTAATGGAATTTTTATTTCTTTTCAATAAGGATGAGATATAGTACATGAAAGATTTATAAGAAAGGGGGAGTATGAATAAACTATTTCTTGACATTTCATGTCATATTGGTATTATGAAAAAATTAAAATGGGGGTTTTCTAGGTCCAATTTTTGGTGATTTTTCCTCATGGAATTTTGATACATTAATGATGAAAAAGAATTTTTTATATTGAATGAAAATGGTGATGATGATGTATTGATTATGAGTGTTGAGGAATCCAAGCTTGTTGAATAAGAGAAGAAGTTCCCAAGAGAGTGCCTATTTGTTCTAAGTATTTAATTATTAGATGAGACATATGTTGAAATATTGGTTCTAAGTTAAAAGATATAATTATGTATGGAATTAGATCTTGGGTTTTCCAATTCTTTTTTAGTGGAACACCATATCAACCAATCCTCCACTACTGAAACCCATCCAATCTATCATTAGTGGAGCCAGTCCACATGGTAATAGAGGAGGAGCATAGTAAAATCCAACACATAGCTTTTTCATAGGGGGTTCATAGTATACACAATTCAGAATGGTGTTACTTGGGTGGTTTATAGCCTCCCATGTGTAGGGAATCATGGGATACCTTAGGTGTAACACTATAAAATTTTCCTTAATAACAGAACTCATGTTTTAGAATGACTATGTTATCATGTTTTACCCTATAATCACATAGAATTATTTTTATATTTCATTACGTATAATGAATTAATATTCAACTAGTACTCACCTGTGCTATTTCATAGTGTATTAGATTACTAGTTTTTATTTTAATAATATATTAGTATTTATAAAAGTTGAGAAGAAACAATAATGTTGAATAAATTTTAATTCGAATGTAATGGTGTATGTCAATCGAATAGAAGTACATAGAATATGGAAACACCATTTAAATAGTTGACAAAGAAAAAGGATGCATTAAAAGTGTTTGAATTTCTAAATTTTTAGGATGGAAATTTGAATTTAATTTTAACTTCAACAATCACAATTAAAGTAATGCATTCACTGAAATGAAAAGTGAAATATAAATCAGAGATAAGATAGTGGTTTTAATAATAAAAATGAGACATGTGAAAATGATTGAATTAAAAATAAATCGTATGAGTAGGTTATTTGTGAAAAAAGAAAATTGAGTGAAATTATTCATGAGATATATGGAACAATATATAATAAGGGAGGTGGAAATCATTTCACAAATTCACCAAAGAGCTTAATCCTTATAGTGCACTTGAGGCCTCCAAGATGAGGGCAGGCTTCTAGCTATCCTACTATGCATCAGTTCTTTTTTTGCATCAATTCCTTTTGATGTTGGATCAGCTTCTTCTTCCTTATTTTTATCTTATAAGGAATATTCATCTCTATCCTCCACGCTCTGTTATACCAGAAGACTTGATTTACAGAGGCATGAATGGGATAAAGGCATGCATGGGATGGAATTTATAAATATGTATAGAGTAATTAAAATATGACATAAAATGAATCCTAGAATATGATATGCGAATAGAGTAATTCATAAAGGCATGCGTGGGAGAAAATTTATAAATCAGTATAGAGTAATTCATGTAACACCCGAGATTTTTATGAGTAATATTTTGTTTTTATATATCATCAAAGGAATCTTTCACTACACACTTGCTTGGCTTACTTTACACGCAATCACGACCTTCCTCGATAGCTTGCGTCGTACGCAATACCGAGTTTCACTAAACAACGATATGCTATTAAAATATTATTAAAACTAGCCGTTATGAATAGTAATAACCACTTTTTGAAATTTTATAAATTTTATTTTTCAAAATGGACTTCATTTTTGGATTCGGAATACCAAAATTAGCCTAGGGTGAAATTTTGGTATTTTTCTGAAAACTTTCAATTTTTGATGAATAGTGAAACCACTAAGTGGTTGGTTAAAAACTGAATTTTTGCATAAAACTTAATTTTACCGCTTCTGTGAATGGAATTTCAAAAATCCGACAGACACGGTTGATATCAGTAAGTAAAATGTGGTTCAATGAGATAAAAATAATTTTTTGGTGAATAGTAACTTTTTACTTTTTTTTACCGCGGTTAATAGTAAATAGGGTAACTAAGGGTAAAAATGATATTACTATTACCCTAACACATGTCCTAATTCTATTGGATAAGTTTAATTCGACCAAAAGCAAACTTAGGAATAAAATATGACCATTTAGGCCCACTTGGGTTAGATTAGGACATTTATTATTAATTTATTTAAAGAAGGGTTAAAATAGTTAAAATCAAAGTTTAATAAGTAAATCATTTTTAATATGGGGTTATACATAAGATAAATTCGACTATAAATATTCATTAGAAATCTAAAAAGAGTTCCTATATAATTGTATTTTATTTGTAATTTTTAGACATTAAATAATTTAATTTATTTATGACACAATGATGATGCAGTAATTATCTTATTAATGGAATATTGACATAATTGATGTTATAAACATCAAAATAAATGTAATTTGAGACTTTTTATGAATTACACTAATTTTCTAGGTTACTATGATATATTAGTGTTGATTTAATCAACTTGGTTCGAACATATAATTCTGTTATGACATTCACAAAAATCATATATCAAATAGTGTCAAAATTGACACAAAAAAGTTTTTAAATCAAATATTATATTACTAATTGTTATTTTATTCCTAAAAATATAAGGTTCGGCCAAATGACTTAGATAAGGATATATATATCAATAATAAACAATTTGGGGTTCGTTTGGCATGTTATAGTAAGTGTATTAACCATATAGTGAAAGAAAACAAAAAAACACGGTAAAAGTTAAATTATTTAACTTAGAGTTAAATCTAGTTGATAAGGTTAAAATAATACCCTAAACTTGTCTAAATCCTATTGGTTGATAGGATTTCGACCCATCCCCACTTTAGCTTCGAAATAAGACCCTTTGGAACCATTATAAACCGATTTTGACTTTAATATAAAATAATATTTTGAGATATTCCTAAGGTTCCCCTCTCCTCCCTTATAAAAGGGCACCTCCTCCCCCTCCTCCTCACACCAATTTGAGCACTCAAGCTTGGCCAACCCAGGCCATTTTCTCCTCTCCACTTCCCTAGAATAATCCTAGAGGTCCTGGTCTTCTTCAAAGACCAATCTTAGTTCCCTAAGTGGAGGATTCAAAGAGGCGTTCCAAAGAAGAGGTAATATCCATTACCGATCTTTTCAATTTCTTTCTTCTTCAACTTCTTCTTCTTTAATTGTTTCATGATAAAGTAATAACATCAGTATTACTTACATACTGATATGTTATTATAAATATGAAACAACCCTAATTCACCTTTTATCCGTCCTACGGAAAAATGAAATCACCGTGCGTGCGTATGTACGGAATACCGTCTCCACGCCGTGGTGTAATATATTTTCCACCATCACCTTACAAGGATGGGTATAATGGTGTGATGAGAAACTATTTATGATTATTATAAAGTAATATTGATACTGAAATAATATATATATACTCCAATACAGTTCCACGATCATAGGAACGATATCATCACTCGTGCGTACGTACGGAATACCGTCTCCACGATGTGATGTGACTCATTCTACATGATCATCATTACATAGGAATTATATAAATGAATTGAATGAATAAATATGATATATGTTACACTAATACCATTCTGGATATAAGGTATCTATAACCTTAAAATAATAATAAGAATTTATTCGGCAAAACACGCATAAGAACAAAAGGCAATAAGGACCCGAGTAACAAGTAACAATGAAATATTACTAACAAGAAGCTAAGAATATGACCATATATGATATAATATCAATATGTATGATTCTGGAATAAGTCAATAACATTATTTAAACCATTATACAGGAGCTTCAGACACGTACAAAGCAAATCGGACCTAAGGTAAGGGAAATATCACAATCTCATTTTTATCCGAGATTGTTTATACTTTAGTATTTACTGGGGTGTATTTTATCATCCACATCCATGTTTCCTCAATATGTAATATTGTTTCCATCCACTTACAATAGTTTAAAATCCAATTTTACCCTTTGGTGAGTTTTTAGTAAAGGATATGAAAGGAATCTTTTGTTGTTTTTCGTACGAGGTACTTTTTCACTTTTCCGACAAAAGTACGAGAAGAATGTTTTTTTTAACTTATACGGCATGAATGGATTTTTAAAACATTATTTCCAAGAATCTTCCTTTATAAGTTTTAAAGTTTATTTTTAATCAACTTCTTTTAGTTTATAATTGTATGACATGTTAAGAAAAGAAAAGTGTTTTTGAAATAGAAAGGATATTTTCCTCAAGAATGGAGTTCAAATGTTTTATCAAAATTATTTTCCATCTAATATAATATAGGGTTCCGTTTTTATCCCTATTATTACATTGATTTGATTATTTTGTGAGGGAATTATTTTGATGAATTCATTTACCTTATATGATTTTTTTTATGATGTCATGATGTTTCAAGAATCCCATTTTTGTTACATGTGTTATGCGATGATTTATGATTATGTGGCACACATAAGAAAGGATTAATTATAAGATGGGTGGGACCTATATCTCACTCCAATGCATTGGGTAAAGATTTTATATCTCATGAGATAGACATGGCTGGAATGGTAGGTTATACCGGTTCAGTGAAACAGGACTGGAACGAGGGTGACTCGGTTCAGAAAGGGACTCTGTCCACTAAGATAGTTTTGGCAATGAGTCATGACTAACAAGAAATGATTTTCTATGATTATGTGTGCATGACACAAAGTTTCAAGTTTCATGATATGATTATGGGGATCTCATTTTCACTTCTATGATTTATTCCATGTTAAGATATTATGATCTCTTTTGCAGGTTATGATTTTCAAAAAGATATGATATGATTTTTATTTCCTTTATTTTTCCTTGCTGAGCATTTGAGCTCACCCTTTTATGTTTTCTTTTCCCCAGGTCAGGAAGATGGATATTAAGTAGAATATGCTAAAAGGGACCCTAGATATGATGAAATAAATGGGAGAAACTGTAGAAGATTAATGAACCAGTTGTTTATGTTTCCCAGTTTCTAAAGACACTATACCTATACGGTCCTTTGTGGTTTTGTCATATGTTGTAATAAGTGTTCTTCAATTTTGAAGTATTAACAATGTATGTAAAGTATGGGTCGTTATAGTTGGTATCAGAGGAAAGTTATAGTCAACCTTTGGAAACTAGGATGTGAAAGCCTTAGTAAGAACCCTAAGGATAAGTCTAAGCATAGAACACAATCTTAGTGTTTTAGAAATGGCCATGAATACCCTAGGATAAGACCTTAAGTGTGAAATTTTATCCTTGATTATGTGGTTTTCCTATTGTAATTAGTGTTTCTCACACTATTCTTCTTGGTTTTAGTCAATGACTGGAACCCGAAGGAACCGTGTTAATGCAGAATGTGATGGGCAATGCAATGATTGTCCCCCTGAGCAACCAAACGATATGGGAGCTGGAATGAAAAATCTTGTAGCCATGCTCACACAACTTTCTCAAGTTATTAATCATGCAGGACTTCCAAACGAGCAAAGGAAGGAGCAACATTCTGTTGAATCCTTCATGAGGCAGCGTCCACCTTCTTTCAGCGGGTCTACTGATCCATTAGTTGCTGAACAATGGATTAGTACTACTGAAAAGATATTTTCAGTTCTTCAATGTTCTGAACATGATAAAGTTATCCTAGCAGTGTATCGTTTGGAAGGAGATGCTGATCAATGGTGGAATCTTATTAAGAATACAAGGCAAAGGGATGAAATTGAGTCTATGGAATGGGACGAGTTCAAGAACTTATTTTTCAATAAGTACTTCCCTCGTATTCTCCGAACAAAGATGGATAAAGAGTTTCTTGAACTGAAGCAAAGGGATGATGAATCTGTTGGTACCAATGAAGCAAATTTTACAAGACTTGCAAGGTACGCTTCTGGTATTATTATCCAACCTGAGAGTAAGATCGATCGATTCTTTAGTGGCTTAAAACCAAGTCTTCGAAGGGAGTTATCCATAAGGGACTTCAATAGCTATGAGGAAATCGTTCGATGTGCTCTCAAAGTCGATATGGAGATTGGAGTAACCCATCAGTCACATGGGTTTGATAAGAAGAGGAAGATGGAATTCAAAGGAAAATATAAAGAGCACACTGAAAAGAAGATGAGCTTTCCCTTATGCTCAAAGTGTGGAAAGAAACATGGAGGGAGTTGTCTTAAAGGGACAAGTAAATGTTTTAAATGTGGAAAGGAAGGTCATTGGGCATTTGAATGCCGCGATAATGGGAAGAAGATGTCTAATGATGCAAACAAAGGAAGGGATACACAGAATGAACCTACTACACTTCAATTTTTCAAGTGCAAGGAGATGGGGCATTATTCCTATCAATGCCCAAATCCAAGGGTTGATGATGATGGTCGACGTCAACAAAATCTTAAGGCTAAAGACAAAGGAATGTCACATGCAATTTCTATCAGCGATGTGGAGTACGATAACGAAGTGGTGAAAGGTACACTTACCGTCCACTCTAAAGTAGAAAATGTTTTATTTGATTCTGGATCCACCCACTCTTTTATTTCTGAAAAATTTTCTAAGGGTATCACCGTATTACCTCAATAATTAGATGTTGAGTTATCTGTGACAACACCTAATGGCACAACAGTCGCATCAAAAGTTTATAATTCTTCTCTAATCGAAGTTTGTGGGAAATTGCTTCCTGCAAATCTTGTGATCCTTCCTTTAGTGGAATTTGATGTGATTATTGGCACGGATTGGCTTTCTCTACATGGAGCTCATATCAATTTCCAAATAAGGGAAGTCACATTTCATATTCCAGATCAATCTATGATCGTCTATCAATGAAAGGAAGAACATAACCTTCCAGTGGAAATTTCTTCCATCTTATGGGTATTGATTCCACTAAATGAAGGTTATTTATCTCAAATGGTTGGTGAGAAACTCACGATTAAGAATATTCCCATTGTATGGGAGTTTGATGATGTCTTTCCGGAGGAATTACCAGGTCTTCCACCAAATCGTGAAGTTGAGTTTTCAATAGAACTCGTACCGGGCTCTTTGCCAATTTCAAAGACACCTTATAGAATGGCCCCAATTGAGTTGCAGGAATTGAAGAAGCAACTCCAAGAGAATCTTGATAAGGGATTCATACGCCCTAGTGCGTCACCTTGGGGAGCACCTGTTCTATTTGTTAAGAAGAAAGATGGATCAATGAGACTCTGCATTGATTATCGAGAACTTAACAAGATCACTATCAAGAACAAATATCCTCTCCCACGCATTGATGACTTATTTGACCAACTACGCGGAGCTCAATACTTTTCCAAGATTGATATTCGTTCAGGGTATCATCAATTAAGGGTCAAAAGGGAGGATATACCAAAGACGGCTTTCCGTACAAGGTATGGACACTATGAATTTATAGTGATTCCATTTGGTCTTACTAATTCCCCTGTTATCTTCATGGATCTAATGAATAGAGTCTTTAGAGACTATCTTGATCAATTTGTGGTAGTCTTTATAGACGATATTCTTTTCTATTCAAAGAGCAAGGAAGATCATGAAGATCACTTGAGAATTATATTGAAGACCCTGAGAAAGGAGAAGCTTTATGCCAAATTTACCAAGTGTGAATTTTGGCTTCAAAAAGTTGCATTTTTGGGTCACATAATCTCAAAAGAGGGGATATCTGTGGATCCAGAAAAAAAAGAGGTTATCGAAAGATGGTCAAGACCAACAACAGTAACTGAGATCCGAAGTTTTCTTGGTTTGGCTGGATATTATCGACGTTTTGTAAAAGATTTTTCATGATTATCTAATCCACTCACCAAGTTGACTCGGAAAGGAGTTAAGTTTGTTTGGACAGAGGAATGTGAAGAGAATTTCAAGGAGTTGAAAATAAGGTTATCCAGTGCACCTGTGCTCACACTGCCTTGTAGTGGAGAAAGGTTTGTGATCTATAGTGATGCATCCAAGAAGGGATTGTGGTGTGTTCTTATGCAAAATGATATGGTGATAGCTTATACCTCATGACAGTTGAAAATCCATGAGCAAAATTACCCAACACATGATTTGGAGTTGGCTGCGGTAATCTTTGCATTAAAGATTTGGAGGCATTACCTTTATGGTGAAAGGTGTGATATTTATACTGATCATAAAAGTTTAAAGTATATTTTCACACAAAAGGAGTTGAATATGCGTCAAAGAAGATGGTTGGAGCTGATTAAGGATTACGACTGCTCAATCCATTACCACCCTGGGAAAGCAAACAAGGTGGCAGATGCATTAAGTCGACAATACCATGCTAGTTTATCCATGATGAGGATCACAAAAGATCCAATATTTATGGATTTACAAAGGATGGATCTTGGAATTATAATGGAAGGGGAAAAATCTTTTCTTTCTCAAATGAATGTTCAACCATCTATATATGTGAAGATTAAAGAGGCACAGAAAGAAGATTTCGAGTTACAAAAGAAGGTGAGAAATGTTCCTGAATTCAACCTTGATTGTGATGGGATAATAAAGTTCAGGAATCGGGTTTGTGTTCCTCCCATCCCCGAATTAATGAAGGAGCTGCTGGATGAGGCTCATAGTTCATCATTCTCTATTCATCCTGGAAGCACGAAGATGTATAGGGACCTGAAAGAGTACTTCTGGTGGGATGGCATGAAAAGAGATGTTGCTAAATATATCTCTCGATTCTTGGTTTGTCAACAAGTTAAAGCTGAGAGACAGAAGTCTAAAGGGATGTTACAACCATTACCCATACCCGAATGGAAATGGGAAAACATCACTATGGACTTTGTCACAGTACTTCCTAAAACGTCCAAAGGCAATAATGTTATTTGGGTCATAGTTGATCGTCTTACAAAGTCTGCACACTTCATTTCTATTAGAGAGGATTTCTCTCGAGATCAGCTTTCCAAGATATATGTAAAGGAAGTGGTAAGATTGCATGGAGTACCACTTTCTATTATATATGATCGGGATCCGAGATTTACCTCGAAGTTCTGGCAAAGTCTTCAGCATACTCTGGATACAGAGTTGAGTTTCAGCACTGCTTATCATCCCCAGAAAGACGGTCAGTCTGAAAGAACAATTCAAACCCTAGAAGATATGTTGAGAGCTTGCTCTATGGATTTCAAAGGAGGTTGGGATCAACACCTACCTTTGGTGGAATTTTCTTATAATAATAGCTTTCACTCCAGTATTCAGATGGCTCCTTATGAAGCTCTCTATGGAAAGAAATGCAGGACTCCAACTTGCTGGGATGAAGTTGGGGAAAGAAAGCTATTAGGACCTAATCTCATTGATGAAATGGCAAAAAAGGTCATATTTATTCAACAACACATAAGAGCAGCTCAGAGTCGACAGAAAAGTTATGCCGACAACCGAAGAAAAGACCTAGAGTTTGAAGTGGGTGATAAAGTGTTCTTACGAATATCTCCCTGGAAGAGGGTTATGAGATTTGGAAAGAAGGGGAAGTTGAGCCCTAGATATATCGGTCCTTTCGAAATACTGGATCGTGTTGCGAAGGTAGCTTACCGATTGGCGCTTCCACTGAATCTCTCTCAAGATCATGATGTGTTCCATGAATCTCTCTTGAGAAAGTACATACCAGATCCTTCACATGTACTCAGCTCAGAAGTTGTACCGCTGGAGTAAGATCTTTCTTATGAAGAAAAGCCGATAGAGATTCTGGATCGTAGCGAAAAAGTCCTACGAAACAAGACCACTCGCTTGGTGAAAGTTTTATGGAGGAACCACCAACTTGAAGAAGATACATGGGAGCTTGAGGATATGATGAGGGAGAAGTATCCTCATCTTTTTGTTACAAAGTGACGAATTTTGAGGGCGAAATTCTTTTTAAGGGGGGTAGAATGTAACACCCGAGATTTTTATGAGTAATATTTTGTTTTTATATATCATCAAAGGAATCTTTCACTACACACTTGCTTGGCTTACTTTACACGCAATCACGACCTTCCTCGATAGCTTGCGTCGTACGCAATACCCAGTTTCACTAAACAACGATATGCTATTAAAATGTTATTAAAACTAGCCGTTATGAATAGTAATAACCACTTTTTGAAATTTTATAAATTTTATTTTTCAAAATGGACTTCATTTTTGGATTCGGAATACCGAAATTAGCCTAGGGTGAAATTTTGGTATTTTTCTGAAAACTTTCAATTTTTGATGAATAGTGAAACCACTAAGTGGTAGGTTAAAAACTGAATTTTTGCATAAAACTTAATTTTACCGCTTCTGTGAATGGAATTTGGAAAATCCGACAGACATGGTTGATATCAATAAGTAAAATGTTGTTCAATGAGATAAAAATAATTTTTTGGTGAATAGTAACTTTTTACTTTTTTTTACCGCGGTTAATAGTAAATAGGGTAACTAAGGGTAAAAATGATATTACTATTACCCTAACACATGTCCTAATTCTATTGGATAAGTTTAATTCGACCAAAAACAAACTTAGGAATAAAATATGACCATTTAGGCCCACTTGGGTAAGATTAGGACATTTATTATTAATTTATTTAAAGAAGGGTTAAAATAGTTAAAATCAAAGTTTAATAAGTAAATCATTTTTAATATGGGGTTATACATAAGATAAATTCAACTATAAATATTCATTAGAAATATAAAAATATTTTCTATATAATGGTATTTTATTTGTAATTTTTAGACATTAAATAATTTAATTTATTTATGACACAATGATGATGCAGTAATTATCTTATTAATGAAATATTGACATAATTGATGTTATAAACACCAAAATAAATTTAATTTGAGACTTTTTATGAATTCCACTAATTTTCTAGGTTACTATGATATATTAGTGTTGATTTAATCAACTTGTTTCGAACATATAATTCTGTTATGACTTTCACAAAAATCATATATCAAATAGTGTCAAAATTGACACAAAAAAGTTTTTAAATCAAATATTATATTACTAATTGTTATTTTATTCCTAAAAATCTAAGGTTCGTGCAAATGACATAGATAAGGATATATATATATTAATAATAAACAATTTGGGGTTCCTTTGTCATGTTATAGTAAGTGTATTAACCATATAGTGAAAGAAAACAAAAAGACACGGTAAAAGTTAAATTATTTAACTTAGAGTTAAATCTAATTGATAAGGTTAAAATAATACCCTAAACTTGTCTAAATCCTATTGGTTGATAGTATTTAGACCCATCCCCACTTTAGCTTCTAAATAAGACCCTTTGGAACCATTATAAACCGATTTTGACTTTAATATAAAATAATATTTTGAGATATTCCTAAGGTGCCCCTCTCCTCCCTTATAAAAGGGCACCTCCTCCCCCTCCTCCTCACACCAATTTTAGCACTCAAGCTCGGCCAATCCCTGCCATTTTCTCCTCTCCACTTCCCTAGAATAATCCTAGAGGTCCTGGTCTTCTTCAAAGACCAATCTTAGTTCCCTAAGTGGAGGATTCAAAGAGGCGTTCCAAAGAAGAGGTAATATCCATTACCGGTCTTTTCAATTTCTTTCTTCTTCAACTTCTTATTCTTTAATTGTTTCATGATAAAGTAATAACATCAGTATTACTTACATACTGATATGTTATTATAAATATGAAACAAACCTATTTCACCTTCTATCCATCCTACGGAAAAATGAAATCACCGCGCGTGCGTACGTACGGAATACCGTCTCCACGCCGTGGTGTAATCTATTTTCCACCATCACCTTACAAGGATGGGTATAATGGTGTGATGAGAAACTATTTATGATTATTATAAAGTAATATTGATACTGAAATAATATATATATACTCCAATACAGTTCCACGATCATAGGAACGATATCATCACTCGTGCGTACGTACGGAATACCGTCTCCACGATGTGATGCGACTCGTTCTACATGATCATCATTACATAGTAATTATATAAATGAATTGAATGAATAAATATGATATATGTTACACTAATACCATTATACATATAAGTTATCTATAACCTTAAAAGAAGAATAAGAATTTATTCGGCAAAACACGCATAAGAACAAAAGGCAATAAGGACCCGAGTAACAAGTAACAATGAAATATTACTAACAAGAAGCTAAGAATATGACCATATATGATATCATATCAATATGTATGATTCTGTAATAAGTCAATAACATTATTTAAACCATTATACAGGAGCTTCGGACACGTACAAAGCAAATCGGACCTAAGGTAAGGGAAATATCACAATCTCATTTTTATCCGATATTGTTTATACTTTAGTATTTACTGGGGTGTATTTTATCATCCACATCCATGTTTCCTCAATATGTAATATTGTTTCCATCCACTTAAAATAGTTTAAAATCCAATTTTACCCTTCGGTGAGTTTTTAGTAAAGGATATGAAAGGAATCTTTTGTTGTTTTCCGTACGAGGTACTTTTTGACTTTTCCGACAAAAGTACGAGAAGAATGTTTTTTTAACTTATATAGCATGAATGGATTTTTAAAAAATTATTTCCAAGAATCTTCCTTTATAAGTTTTCAAGTTTATTTTTAATCAACTTCTTTTAGTTTATAATTGTATGACATGTTAAGAAAAGAAAAGTGTTTTTGAAATAGAAAGGATATTTTCCTCAAGAATGGAGTTCAAATGTTTTATCAAAATTATTTTCCATATAAGATAATATAGGGTTCTGTTTTTATCCCTATTATTACTTTGATTTGATTATGTTGTGAGGGAATTATTTTTATGAATTTATTTACCTTATATGATTTGTTTTATGATGTCATGATGTTTCAAGAATCCCATTTTTGTTACATGTGTTATGCGATGATTTATGATTATGTGGCACACATAAGAAAGGATTCATTACAAGATGGATGGGACCTATATCTCCCTCCAATGCATTGGGTAAAGATTTTATATCTCATGAGATAGACATGGATGGAATGGTAGGTTATACCGGTTCAATGAAATAGGACTGGAACGAGGGTGACTCGGTTTAGAAAGGGACACTATCCACTAAGATAGTCTTGGAAATGAGTCATGACTAACAAGATATGATTTTCCATGATTATGTGTGCATTCCACAATGTTTCAAGTTTCATGATATGATTATGGGGATCTCATTTTCACTTCAATGATTTATTCCATGTTAAGATATTATGATCTCTTTTGCAGGTTATGATTTTCAAAAAGATATGATATGATTTTTATTTCCTTTATTTTCCCTTGCTGAGCATTTGAGCCCACCCTTTTATGTTTTCTTTTCCCCAGGTCAGGAAGATGGATATTAAGTAGAATATGCTAAAAGGGACCCTAGATATGATGAAATAAATGGGAGAAACTGTATAAGATTAATGAACCGGTTGTTTATGTTTCCCAGTTTCTTAAGACACTATAACTATACGGTCCTTTGTGGTTTTGTCATATGTTGTAATAAGTGTGCTTCAATTTTGAAGTATTAACAATGTATATAAAGTATGGGTCGTTATAATTCATCTCTCATGCTCAGTTATGAAACAGATTAATTGATATACAAAGGCAATATTGTTAGTTTAAAAAGGCATGGATGGGAGAAAATTCTCTAACGCTTAGAAATAAAGGAAACATTGTACTAATTAATAGCATAAAGAAAATGTTTTTTGTTTCATCTCCCATGCTCAGAAATAAATTTTCTGGATTACTCTCTACTGATTCATAAATAATAAAATTATCCCACTCTCAACTATGAATGTGATGTGTGAAAAATTCATAAATCACTACAGAGTAATTGATTTACAAAGGCATTCATGGGAGAAAATTTATAGCAGTATATTATTAAATAAAAAATATAGTCTTGAATTTATTTCATAAAGAATTTAATGACATGAGAAATTAATAAAGGCCTAACCTGTAACAATTTTGTCTTTTTTTAATTAAATTATGAAATCCTATCATCCTAGGCGGAAGATTTTGATTTTATGATATTTGTGACATCATTAAAATTGTAAGAGATGAAGAGTTTAAAGAGATCTAAATCATAGATGTTGAGGATTATCTGGATAACAGAATAAATCAAGGAATATGTAGTCAATTTGAATAATATTAATTGAAAATAAAATGAATACCAGACTCTGATATGGAATATTTTTAGTAGAGGATGATATTTTGTAAATCTACTTCTTCTATTCAACACGGAGTTATTCACTGTTATGAAACAGAATAATTCATTTAAAATTCTCATATACCAAGTAGATTCATTCTACCAATAACAATTAATTCATGACAATTACAAAGTATAAATTAAAAAATATATTTCTCTGCAGTAAGTATAATGTCCATATAGATTATAATCTAGATCAGGCCATTGGTAATTCACCTACCCTAATGCTTTTAGGGAAAGGGATCATATAAATCCTCCATCTAAATCAATTGGTATATTTTTCCTACAATCGGTGCAGCTCTGAAATAAAAATGAAAATGGGTGTTTAGGGAAAATGATGAAAATTGTTAAAAAATAGTTATGGGGAGGATATCTATTGAAGATATTTCGATAGAACTTATATCATCAAGAGACTGTGGAACTACATTTTGAACAGAACAATTAAGGTATCTTGAAGCCTTTAATAAAACATCAATAGGATCTCACCGACTCTTTGTTTCATGGGAATAGTAGTGATAATTTTTGAAAGATAAAAAAACAAAATACTCATGATATTGGAATCACAAAAAATTGAAAATATGTACAATAAAATATTATCCATGAATTTTAATTTATCCTAGAAAAACAAAGATAAAACACTATGGTAATGATCCAATGTTTCAATGGGCTTCCTCAACTGAAAAAATCATTTGAAAATAAGTAACATTTTTTTTTGATAAATTGACATAAATATTCTCATATGAAAATTATTTATATATATATATAATCTAAAAAACATTTTAGAAACCATATATTTATATATTTATGTTCTGTAAGTATAGATGTAGGGCATGTTTATGTTATGAAAGCATTACACTGTGTGTGTATCATATGTGTGTGTTTAATGTGTGTGTGTGTGTATCATGTGGGTGTGTGTGTAGATTATGTATATCATGAATAATTAGTTCATGTTGGGTAACATAGAGTTACACATCATATAAACACCAAAAGGAAAAAAAAATAATGACTGTATAAAAGGAATTACCTCAGATATTTTTTTCCACTAAAGCTCAATTTTCCATTACGAACGACATGCTTCTGGTAAATGACAAGATCAAATGAACTCTCACAATAGTTCAAATGTCCTGAAATATAATTTCATTTTTTTATCAAATAATAAAAAAATCAAATTTTATTATAGGTAATAATTATGCATCTATCATGTAAGAAATATTTGTTGGTGTTGTTACCATTTGGTTTTGTAGATATCCTTTCGAAACCAGTTAACACTATAATATCAGCCACACTAACTCTTCGCTATAGAGACAAAAAGGAATTATTATATAATCTTTTTTGAATATATATGAAAATAATTTATGATGAATCAAGCAAGAAATTATGAAAGATAAAAACTCAAGGATTCAGTGAATGGAGCACCTTAGAAGCTCCCCTGTGCAGAACTTGAGTAGCTAGTTGAGTTGTCTTCAGATTATCTCCCAACTCCCTAATCCATTTATTTGATCATTTTTGTAGAGAACAAATATTGGTAGGTTGGAAAGGAAAAGCCCCTCCAAATTCATTGTACCTATCAAAAGATAGAAGAGGGATGTGGTAATGGTATGATATATGAATTAAATGAACTAAGGAAAAAATTATGAAAATTTCCTCAACTATTGAACCTAAAAGATTATTTACATACCACCCACTCCTGGATTCTTGCCAGAAAATAATTGAATTTAATAATTATGTGTAAAGTGATAGTGAGAAATGAAACCATTAAAGGAAAAATATGATGTTTAATAGTTGTAAGGATAAAAATAAAATAATAGTCATATTGGTTTGAAATAGAATAACCATTATTCCTGCAATTCCAAGGTTTTAATATACCTACACTAAATAAAAGATGAGTGTGGATTTAAAACATTCTATCATCAATATTGAATTGAAATTAAATTATATTATTCATTGATAAAAAAATATTAACTCAACATCTTTAAATATCTATGATGATTAAAGTATGGCAATTCAGTTGGAGCCATAGAGTTAAAATCTTTTGATTCATTGTTTTTGGGAAGAAAAACATGTTAAACAAAGTACTTACCAGTAATTAGTGTATTGTAATTATGACCACTTTATCTATTTCTATGGTTCATATAAAAGTTAATTAAACATAGGCCAAATTAGTAAATTTGGTTATATGATAAACTCAAGAAACTATCAAAAATAAATAACTAATAAAGAGACTCTTCTACAGTGTACAATGCTACCAAATTTTATATACAGTCAAGAGTGTTGGTCCCTAGTAATTTTTTTAAAGCATTAATACTTTAGTAACAATAAATGTTTGTTGCAGATAAAACCAAGAAAATACAATATTTTTTGTGATAAAGTATCCAAACCAAGTGTAGAAGGATCCTTTCTGGAATTTCTTTTTACCAACATAGCTCCTTGGAATAGTGAAGCATGAAGGCATTATGTACAAGGTGCATTGGGAGAACATGTGAGTCCTGAACAAAAGAAAGAAAATAATAATACTTTCAAAACCTTGGTATCAAACAATAACATACAATTACAACCTGCAAAAGCACATTTATTTGCATGTGATTATTCCACGCATATTACTATTAGGCATAAAACAATCAGGCATAAAAAACATAAAATGCACTTATATGGGAAATTATCCCTCCAAGTCAAAAAAATGATAGTTATGAGATAATATCAGAAGTTAAACAAACCTTGTGTGTTTTAGAAACCCAGATAGAGGACCAATTTTAATGTCCTCTCAAAGAATAGAATCCCACTCATCAATAACAATGAAGAGGACATTGGATGCGTGAAACATATGGTTTGGTAAACTTCAAATAGAAATACCATGTCATGTTGAAATTTTGATCAACAGAAATAGAAAATGACATCACAATGTTACATTTCATTTTAATAAATTCTTGAGTAAAAAGAATATTGGATGTGGTATTCTTTAAGAAATATAACATGCCAGCATGGTTAGTATTTCTAACTATTTGAATAACGTTATAGTTTTACAAATATAATTTTTTGGGGTAAAAAATATATATAACAAAATTTGAAAAATAAAATTAATAAGGAAATGGAAAGGATAGGTAGAGTTTGAAGTTCGACCATATTCTCGACCACATCACTCAGTCTATTGTTGAGATACCTATCTGGAAAGTTCAAGTGGCAACGATCAAGTCCAAAATATCCTTCCCGTTATTTTTCTTTTGTATCTTCTTTATAGGAATCATCGTGGGAAAATATACTGAGACCATAGTTAGATTTAGAGATATAATAATGGTTGATATATATGATTTTCAGTGAACCTATTGAATTAATGCTTAGTAAGGTAGAGTGACTCTAAAATAAATGGATGAGTACACCAACCTGCTTACATGAAACTCAAGAGTGGGTTGTTCTAGTTATTCTAGGTTCCATTATTATATATCATGACATTAAAGTATCTCTCTCATGATTCATTTAATCCAAAATAATAATGATGGGACAAGGAGACAAGAAATTAAGAATCACATATCACCATTTGTTATTTTTCAACTCAAAGAACATAGTTAATTATCATACTTTAAAACACAAATAGAACTATTGAACTACTTCGAAAAACATCAATAATGGATAAAATCATGTAAATAATTACCTTAGATATGGTTAAATTTCATCATTAAATGGTGGATTAAAAGAGATGAAGTTCACAATACATTTAAAAATTATTCAAAAAATACTCACAACCCTATCTAAACGGGTTTAAAAACAAAATGAATGCTTGAAAACATGAGAATCCCTATCCTTTTAAAAGAAATCAATCAAGGAAATAAAAAACATAATGAATTCTCACAAATAAACCCATATAAAAGGATTCATTAACACCTTCAAAAAGACATTGAATCCATTAGCCATAATATTTTCTCATTTTCAATGTCACACATACTTAAAAACATAATGATTGTATGTCACATACTTGAGTAAGTAGAATAAGTGACAAAAATTTAAATTTGAATTAGTAGAAAAAGATATCAATATAATTACCTTGACTCTATGTTACCATTGCATTCAAAAAATAGAGATAGTGATAAACAAAACTAAATTAAAGAAGACATGTAAGAACATAGTGCACTCTTACAACGATCATTCAATATTCAAACAATGTACAAATTCTGAATAACATCGAATTTGGTGGAACCATTAAATAAAGAAACAAAACTGGGCCTAAAATATGTATAGTTTTGGAGGCTGTTGGTATTTTATCATAGGATAATTTAAAAGATAAAAATAATTAATGGATTTATAAAGATTCAGTGATCCTAGAATACATACATTTTTATGGGATACCAAATCCAAGAAAGTCAATGAGAAGATCTACCAGACCTCATCTAATGATGTGATCTTACCAAAATTCCATTTCTATGTGACATGAATTTTGAAGGCCGACTTCATAAATGATTCAGTCACATACCAAACTAATATTAGAAAAGATAACAACAATCAATTATGTTTCGACCAATAAGGCCTCATAGTCAAAAAAATTATATTAATGATTCAATATAAAAACATAAACAATCCTTATGTCTTCTAGATACTCAAATAGAGAACCCATTTAAATTCTAAATCAAAGAGGTGAAAACCCCTTGTCAATATCATTGAAGAGAATATAGAATTTGTAAAACATATGTATAAGTAACCTTCAAATTTAAACATAATGTCATGTTTAAATTTTTATCAACACAAATAGAAAATGACATTATAATGTTTCAATTCATTTTAATAAATACTATAGTAAAAAAATACACATGGATGTAGTTTGTGTTCAGAAATATAACATACCATCATGGTTAGTATTTACAACTATTTGAATAGAATCAAAGTTTTCCAAATAGAATTAGCTGGGGTAAAAAATATATATAGTAGGAGTTGAAACAATATAAAGCTCATAGAAATAGAGTATAGTAGGTGTTGAAACATAGAAAGAGTTGAAAGATAGTATATAGCAGGAGTTAAAACAATATGAATTTGACTGGGTAAACAATATAATCCTACATACTATGATATGATCAAATAAATATTCTATATAAAATGAAGGAATTATGGGAAACTATATATAGCAGGAGTTGAAAAAATTCTATTTCATAATTGTTAATATGAAATAACATAGAAAAATTGAAATTGTGTTTAATAACAAAACATTTTGGATAAAAAACACATGAATTAAAATTAAAAAAAATATAATGAAATATCATACATTATTTTATATCTTTAAAAAGTATCCACCATAAACAGAACATGATATAAATATTCATATATTGTTAGTGTTTGAAGTTAAAAAAAGCAAGAAAATTCATTATGAACATAAAAATTGAATGGGAAATAATACATGGGATCTAAAAGTTAAATCCCTCAAAATATAATCCAACAATAACTATTAATATCAATGATAGATAGCATAAAAATGAAGGATCACAGTAACACCATATCAGCTAATCCTCCACTACTGAAACCCATCTAATTTATCATTAGTAGAGAATGCCCACACGATAATAGAGGATGAGCACAATAAAATCCAACCCGTAGTAATTTGATAGGGAGTTCAGAGTGTACATAATTTGGAAAGGTGTTATTTTGGTGGTGTATAGCCTCCCATATGTAGGGAATCATGGGATACCTTAGGTGTAACACTGCAAAAGTTTCCTTAATAACAGAAATCATGTTTTACAATGACTATTTGATCATGTTTTACCCTATAAACACATAGAATTAATTTTATATTTCAGTACATATCATGAATTAATATTGAATATAATAGATTGAAATGATATAGGGAGATAAAAAAGAATAATATGTATATTAGTGTAAACTCTATAGGCTTGAATTATCTAATGAAGATCTTAACTTCTAAAAAATAGTAAAAATGAATATATTAGTTGAGAATATGATATAAATTATCAATAGAAGTTTATAACCATTAAAATTGAAGTAGTTAATGATGGAGTATGAGAATTATTATGTGTGTGTATTGTTTGAAACAAGAAATACAACCATTATGATCTAATTGTTACCTGACCATTGGTCAATACAACTATTAGTTAATATAATCATTGGTCAATATGACCTTTGGGAATTATGACCATTAGAATTTGTTAATATTGCATGTAATGATGAGGGATAATTGATGTAGGTTGGGTAAACAATAGAATTAACTAGTAGGATCATGCCTTTTGAAGCCCGTGTATCAAAAATTAGGAGGGAGGTATCATCATTAGAGTTTTCCCTTGACCAATTCCAAGAATACATTCAATAATAAGGCTGAGGTTAAATAAACTATGAGTGAAGTAAAATTTACCAAATATCACCACTAGATTAATTTTAGTCGATCCACCCCATGAAAGTATCACTATCACACACCTTAAACATAAGGGGTATTTGATGTAATAAGTGGTACTGTATCTAGAACTTAGTATTGTAAATGTTTAATTTTCATCTAAGAAATGAAATTGAAGTTTCTTCATTGCTATTTTAAATATTATTTTATTTAATAAAATACACATAAATGTAAGATTAATATAATAAATGTATTTTATATATAACAAAAAAATACATTTCTTTTTAGATAATGTATAATTAAAATACACTTTTATGGAAAATTAAGGAATTTTAAATAAAATATATTTTTATGAAATAGTCTTATAAAATAATATTTTTTAAATATAAATGATAAATTAAATTTATAACATCCCAGGTAATTTCTATGAGGGTCTTAAATTTCATTATTTTCCAAAAACTAGTATTTTTCAAGAAATATGAATTTTTTATTTAACTGTTAAAATTCACATGTTCAGAAAAAAAATTAAAAAAAATATTATATTTGAAATTATCTTGTCTGAATTACGTTATGGTAATTTTTTAAGAATTGTCTCGAAAACAATATTTTAAAATGAATTGTGAAAATATAGTTTTTTTTTCAGTATGTTTTATGACTAAATAAATATATAATAAATATATAATAATTAATAAAACAGCATCAATGACCAAAATTAAGTTATTTTATTAATATATTGTGTTTAAATGAATTAAAATGTATTTCAAAACCTATAATTAACTATCAAAAATCAAAAAATGTAAATTAAGTTTTCATAACATTATTTTCTAAAAAAAATTCTCTATACGAAAATCAATATTAAATATTAAATATTGTTTCTTAAAATCAAATATTTCAAAAACCACCTTCTAAATTTCATAAACAATGAGATAAAATTATGATTAAGCCAACGATTTTTTATTTTACACAACTTATATTTCTACAACCTATATTTGGAAATTAATAAAACCATATTTTAAATAAATACCCACCCATCCATCTAATTTTAATTCACTCAAAATCCATTAATCAAAAATATTCTATCATTTTCATTATCTTGAGCATTCATAATAAGTTTTTAATGTTCCAAAGGAAAATCCTATAACATTAAGAAGCTACCCCATAATGTAAGGGATTTACTTCTTATTTTTTAAAACCAAATACATACCTTATAGTCAGTGTTCTAATTTAAAATCTAATATGTTTTAGTTCACTTATTTTCATTCCATTACTATAAAAATATTGTTCTATCAATTAAATAATTACATAATCTCTCATTATTCTTATTCAATAAAGAACTTTGTGTACTTGTTACGCTTTTGGAATCGTTCTTTAGTTTCTCATGCCTCTCTTTTATGTTTTGAATACATAAAACTATTTTTATTAAATGATATTTATATATATGTAATTATAATTCATCAATTTGATATTACCATGAATGATACACACATTCCCTATTTGTGGGTTAAAAATTATTAAAAGTTCAAGTCTTTAGACACTTATGTACTTAAGGATTTTATATGAGACTCATTGTTTATCACCCCCTAATTATTGATGAAATTATTTATAATGATCTTTGTAAAACACATGAATTAATACATATTAAGGTTTCTCCTTGATATTTATCCAGTTAATATGGTAGATAATGAATCACTAAATATGAAATGTTTTACAATACCTTAGTTAATAACCTTGGTAAAATAATTTATAACACCTTGTATTGAACATTGGTGATATTTCTATGAATGTTTCATTTTTTTGTTATAGCAACATTTACATTTTAATTAACATATACTAAATATTTTTTATCATTTTATTCCTAATTTATTATCCCTAATAATCACACTTATTCCATTCAATTTTTAATCTATTACTGGGTTTTATGCTCACACATTTCTATTAATTCATGTCACTTGGAAATCACTTGCAGTGAGGTGAACTGGGATGGAATATTAAAGAAGAATTTCAATATTATTAAATATAAGTTTTGGATTATGTTTTCATTGTGTACTTTATGTATTATATATATAGTTTCTAAGTCACTAATCCTAAAAAGGTCCTTCAAAGTTATCAATTTAATATATTTTTATGTCATTAGGCTAAAAATATTTTATTAGAAAGATAGGATTCCATAGTTGGTATTAAAGGAATAGTATAGTTATTACTATAAATTATAAGTTGAATAATTTGTCAAAAAATATATGGAAAAGTCTTAATATAATAAAACCTCCATATTTTTTAGTAAATTATAAATTTAGTGGTTTACAAGAAATGAAATATCTCTTCGGATACTACATGTAGATGTGGCTCTGGCATAGATGTTACTAAGGGTAATAACCTTAAACCTCATAATTAGGAATTAAAATAACTTATACCTTATGCATCAAAAACAATCCTATATTCACACATAGTTTGAAGCATCTAGGGGATATGAATCAGTTAATGATAATATTTTTAGAAACCATTATAAAGTATATATAGATAATGAAAATCTAAATTATATCAACCTAGAATCCTAAAATTAGAAATTTTTAAGATTTTTTTTCCCTTAGAATTATTATTATAAGATTTATAATAGTAATAAGCCTCTCCATTTAGTTTTAATTCTTTTAGAAAAAATGGTTGGAAACATAAGGACTCATATAAATAGAAGATGTAATGGAAAATGAAACAATGGTCTTCTTTATATGATGAAGTATAGAGTTGAAATATTTCTGGTGATAATGAATCTATTAAATCAAGTAATTAAAAGAAACCTAAACCATTTTGAGTATTTGGATTCACTGAGTAAGTATAAACTAGTATTTTAATACTTTATGGGTCAATAACTACCTGTTTTTAGTGGAACCTCTAATCTGATGATCATATAACAATGGATTAACACAAAAGAAATGATATTTTTTATACTCATTTTTTTTATAATAGAAATTTATTTTGGAAGTATACCTAATATATGGAGATTTTGATTAGTGTTGGTCACTAATCAAGAACATGAATCCAATGTATGGGGTAAAATCTATAGAGTGGGAAGACATTAAAAAATATTTTCCACCATGTTTATTCCATGAAACCTCTATACCATAAAGAAGAGTAAATTCCATATCCTAAAAAATATGGATAACTAATCACAAAGAAGTTATTAGAGGAATATTATATGGATCTTATAATACACATCAAACTTTTTAATTGATTATAATGGGAAAATTAACCAGAACATTTAAAGAATAAGACCACATCAATAGAAATCTCTTGAAATTCAAGAGTTTGAGAGTTATGAGAAAATTGTATGATGTGATAAAAAATGGAAATGGAGTTTGGATATGAATTGTGGTCTTTTGAAATGAATGTTAAAATAAATATGATTGCTTCAATTTTTTAAATAATTTCAACCATAAAAGATAAGGAAAGAAACAACAGCCTTCTATGTGAAACAAATGGAGGAAGAGGCGTTCGGGGAATTTTTTGCAAGGAAGTATAAAGTGTTATAATTATGGAATAGATAACCTTATAGATCAAAACTATTGTGGGGATGTACAACCACAATATATAAATGACAATAAAAAAGGAATATGGTTCAAATATAGCTTGTACTACAATTCTTCAAGTGTGTGGAGCATATAAATTTTTGTAATCAATGCCTAAATTAAAAGATAATGGTGGTAAACCATTATCATCCCAAATAGTGTAAAAGGGATAAACATTTTTCTTTTATAATAATGATGGACGAATTTGAGGCTTTGAATGATGTTTTAGCAGCTATATTCATCGTTCACTCAATACTAGAATGTACAAATTGTTTCTGGTTTTATGAATTGTTTTATTTCATTAAAATTTTCAATGAACGTCATGTTAAACCTTAAAATACTAGTGGTGGAGTTGATTGTAAAAAATATTATAGGATCTATTTAGTAATAAAAGATATATTGGGATTTCCTTATTTTCATTATTCAGTACAATCTCTCCACAAACCTATTGGTCATTCCAATGTTGGAATATGAAACAAAACTAAGGATGGATTGGTTAATGAAGTATTATTCCATGATCAACTGTAGAAGAAATGAGATTTTAGATTTTTTAAAGGGATAACTTTTATTTTTATTTAAAATGGAGATCTCCTAGACTGAGTCTTGTCGAGAACCACCTCTTATTTACTTCTTTATGAACATTATTAGAGAAGAAGAATAATAAAGGGAAATTATAAAGGTAGTATATATACCCATTTTTTGAAAATATATTGATGTATTTATTAAAATGTTACCTAGACCTCCCCCAAAAAGAGTGGTTGAATCACAATTGTACTCATACTTGGATCCAATGCAATAAAAAATACCTCATGTAGAATAGAATATTTGGAGTTATAGGAATTGAAGAAGAAAATTCAATATCTTTGGGAGAATAATTTTATTCAAAAAAGTATAAATCCATGGGGAGAACATGTTCTCTTTATAAAGAATAATAAATGACCAATGTGGTTATGAATTGATTATAGAGGACTTAATAAGATTAAATTGAATAAAAAATTCCCTCTTCCAAAATTTCATTATTTGTTTGAGATAAACCATGGAGATAAATTATTCTCTAAGATTGAACACTGGTCAAGGTAACATTAATTAATGGTAAAGATTGAAGATATTCTAAAGTCTACCTTCTGAACAGGATATGAACATGATGAATTTATTATAAAACCCTTTAGAATGACTAATTCTACTACTATATTTATGAATTTAATGAAAATATTCTTTAAGACCTACCTTGATAAATTTAAGGTTGTATTTATTGATTATATTTTTGATATATTTAATAAATCATGAGGTGCATGAGCATCATCTAAGGGTTATATTAAAAACACTAAGGAAATAGATTATTTTTGTTAAATTCAGAAATTGAGAGTTTTTTTTTAAATGAGTCTCATTCTTGGGACATAGTATGACAAGTGAAGGAATATAGAATGATCTAGTAAAGAAAAAGGTGGTAGAAGAGTGGCCTTGACCAATAATAGTAAATTAGATTCATAGTTTTCTTTAGTCTAGAAGGATAATTTAGATGTTTTGTAAAAAAATTATCATGGAATTATAATCTTATATCAAAGTTAAATGAAAAAGGGGTTAAATTTATATATATAAAGGAGAGTAAAGAAATATTAAAATAACTAAAGTAGATGTAGGTTAATTTAATTGTGCTAAATTTCCCCTCTAATTGGAAAATATTTGACATTTTTCATAATGAATACTTAAAGGGAATTGGATGTTTACTTATATGAAATGACAAAGTGATTTCATATACATAATGATAGTTAAATACTTATGAACAAACTTATACTTCACATGATTTGGATTTATCTGCATTTATATTTACATTAAATATTTGAATACACTGCCTTTTTTAGGGGGAAGTGTGATGTATACACTAATTGATAGAGTCTGAAGTATTTAATTACATAAATTGAATTTAATATGAAAAAAGGATATGTTTCAAACTTATTATAGAATATGGTTTTTCTATCTATTATGACTCCAACAAATATTACATATTCATTAATTCATCGAGTAGGAAAGACCTAAAAGGTCTTGTAATGATGTGGATTGATAGAGATCCATCGATCAAGGACTCAATAAAGATGTAAATAGAATTAATACGGGTTAAGACATAACCAATACTATCCCGAATGATTTTCCAACCATTATTACTATAGAAGATCACAAAATAATAACGAGATGATCTTAAACTATTGAAAAATATAGAAGCTATGAATCATGTAAATTTTCCTAACTCTAATATTCATCAAGATGGAGTGCTATGTTTTTGAATAAGTTTATGTATAACATATTTTATAGAGTTATGATTTATGAAGCTTATAGTTTTGTGTACTCTATACATCCGAGAAGCAACAAAATGTTTATACATTTGAGAAATAATCATTTGTGGTAAAAAAAATAAAAGGGAAATTACATATTATACTATGAGATGTTTGGTGTGTCAAAAAGTAAAGGCTAAGTGACAACTACCCAAAGGAGTATTGTAAACACTTTCCAAAATTTAATGAAAGTGGTAAAACATAACTATAGAATTTATTATTGTCTATCCAAATATTTAAAATGGAAGTAATTCCAAATGTTTCATCATTGATAGATTAACAGAGTATGCCTATTTTATCACTATATAAGAATATTTATATCTTGAATCCATTACTTGCATTTATATTCAAGAATTTGTGGGACTTCATTGGACACCACAATAAATAATTCTAGGATGGTATTTAAGATTTACTTAAATGTTCTAGAGGATCCTTCAAAAGGATATGAATTCTAATTTAAACCTCAGTACGCCCTATCATCCATAAACTCATGGGTAGTCTGAGAGGATTATTAAAACATTGGATGAAATGTTAAGGGTTATCTAACTTGATTTTAAAGTGATTTTGTAACAAAATACTTCACTTTTTGAGTTATTACATAACTACATTTTTCCCTTGAGGATTCAAATGGGTCCTTATGAATAACTTTATGGGAACAAGTATAGAACTCTATAACACTTGGATAAAGTTGTTGAATTAAATATGTTGGGACCAGACATTATGAAAGACACTAAAAATAAGATACATGTGATAAAAAAACATATCATGGATGTTTAGTTTTGAAAAATTATTTATGTGGAAAATAGAAGTAAGTAATTAGATTTTCATGATGGGTATCATGTATTTCACAAAATATATCCATGGAAAGGAGTCCAAATATTTTAAATTAAGGGGAAATTGTGTTTAGTAAACATTGGATCATTTGAGGTTATAGATCATGATATATTAGCTTTCTATCAGTTAACACTAGTTCCAATTATTTATAATTCTCATGAAGTCTTTTATGTGTCCTTTCTATAAAATTATATATTAGACTCAACACATACACTATAAAAAATGGAATGGAATTGAATCTTGACCATTCGTATAAAGAATAACTAATATGTATTCTTAATAAAAGGGAACATGTGTTGAGGAACAATACAACACAACATGTGAATTTATTCTCATGAAATAATAAGTTCAAAGAAGAAACATGGGATCCTGAGGTAGTGATGAAAGATAAACAGGGAATTTTTTTTTTAGGAATGATGAAAATTCTGAGGGAATAATTTCATGAGGGGGAGAATGTAATGACCCAAAAATTATTTAATAAAATAAATCATGTTTTACAATGAATATTTTATAATTTTTTACAATATAATCACAAATAAGTACCTTTATATTAACTATAATAGTTAGAAATAATACTTATAAATAAAATAATAAACAATGCACACAATGATGTAAACTCTATAGGCTTGAATTATTCAATTAATACGACTCATATAATATATTTCTAAAAAAATAAATAGATGATATTGGAATATAATAGAAATTATTAAAAGAAGTGTATAACCTTTATAAGTGAATTAGGAAGTGATTAAGTGTGAGAATGTTGGATTATCTATATAGTCTGTAATGGGAAACATGGCCATTAAGATGTTTCCATTACCTGGCCATTTTTCAATATGACTGTTCACCAATATGAAGTTTGGTCACTATAACCCTTGTAATTTGTTAATATTTTGAGTAATAATGATTGATAATTAATTTATAAGGGAGAAACAATAGCCTTAACAAGTTGTATCATTACTTTTGAATCCCATCTATCTAAAAATTGGGTGGGAGGTAGCATAACTGAGGTTTACCCAATACCAACACCAAGAATAGAATCAATAACTAAGGAAAGTGGTAAATTAACTATGGGATAATTATAAGTTATAATAGATCACCACTAGATCACGGTTAGGTAAGCCACCATATGAATTCACCACCATCGTGCACCTTACCCTTAGGGCGTATAGTGGTGTAGTGATGGTATTTATATCTAGACCTTTATATTGAATAGTTGTAATTTTCTTCTTATAAAAGAAATTGAGTTTTATTCAATTCCATCATCATTAATATTTTATTTAACAAAATACACATGAATTCAATAAAAATACTATAATTATATTTTTAGATATAAAGAAAATATAGTTCTTTTTTTAGAATATATAATTAAATACAATTTTAAGATAAATTAAGGAAAAATAATTAAAATTTATTTTCATGAAATACTAATATAAAACACTATTATTTTAAATATAATAGATAAAATAATTTTATAATACCACAAGTAATTTTTATAAGGGTTTTAAATTTCATTATGTCAAAAAAATATTATTTATAAATAAAAATATGTTTATTATTTAATGTTTTTTAGAAAATTATTTTGATAAAATAAATATTATATTTGATATTAGTTCACTTTAATTAGGTTATGGTGAAATTTTGAGAATTTTATCAGATACTTTAATTTCCAGTTAATTGTAAAAATACCGTTTTGTGATTTCTATATATTTTATAAACATTATAAACATGAAATAATTAATTAAATATAATCAAAGATAAAAATTTTATTTTATTAATATGTTTTATTTTTGGGAATTAAAATTAATTTCAAAACTTATAAATTACTTTTCAATCTCTATAATGGAAAAATAATGTTTTAAAAACATTATTTTGAGGAAAAATTATTTTCCCATGAAAAACATAATATAAAATATTGAAGTTAAATTATTCAAATAAAATATATCAAAATCCACCTTCTTAATTTCATAATCCATGAGCCAAAACTATGATTAAGCCATTGGTTTTGAATTTTGCACAATCAAGATTTCCGGGGCCTATATTTAGAAATTAAAAAAACAATACCCCCAAATTTTCAATGGAATATGACTTATAAATCATTAAGTAAACATACCCATATCTAGCTAAATAATTATTAAAAGTTATTAACTATGACTACACACCCCTTTATTCAACTAGAAATGGTCCACACACAACTAATTCAAGAATCTCTTTGACCTAATTACAATTTACACTAAATGGAGATTTTGTCATTTTCCCTTCTAATAATGTGTGACATATTCCATGTAGTTTTAGTTCAAAAGAATCTAAATATATTTATTAGTGTAATTTAGCAAAAATATTTTTATTTACATCACCTAGTAGTTGATTCCATAGTTGAGAGTGGTATGATTCATGTGAACTAGTTTTGTTGTTGATTTCCATTACTTGGTTTGTGTAATCCAAAACATAAATATTGTTATATAATTGTCTTACCAAAAGAAATTTTATCATTATAAAGAATAAATATATATTAGAAATATTAAAAATAATTCTAAATGTATCATGTTTTGATATAAAATTTTTATTTTTCATAATACATGGAACATAATAACAATCATTTTACACCAAGCTCATTTTCATGGGTAACGTAAGATAGTATTCTCATATGGCCATAAAAGCAAGTCTGCCTCTGTTGGCTATGAGTAGATATACCTCCCCTTGGTGAATCTTCCAAAATATACTTTTTTCTATATTTTAATAAATATATGAGAACCATATTCAATATTTAATACCCAATTTATAGAAATAGATAGATTTCACTCGAAAGAAATTGAACCTAAAGATTCACCCATCTTCTTGGTTTTGGTGAATTTATGGTTCTAGTGGCCCTTATTGCCACATGTGAAATAGAAATCATCTTGTTACTTTTCTTGTCCATTGATCCTTCTCTTATTATATGGGAGTTTCAAAAAAAACTTTGGCTTAAATAAATTTTCATATACTTTTCTTTTATTCACTATAATGACAGAAGGTTTTTTATGCTTTGTCTACATATCAAATTTGAGAAGTAATATAATAATATCTATGAGAAACTTCTCAATGTTTTCATATTGAAATTAAAAACAAATCTAGATAATATCTAAGGGAGTGATACAATAATGTGATTGGTGTGTGGTTATTTGGGAACTTTAAACACTGAAACCTCTAGGTTCTCAATATAACCAATTATTTTGACTATGTGAGGAACATATAATCCTCCTTATCTAATATTAATTTAAAAGAGAACCTTTAATATCTCTAATTGTTCCTATCCCACTCTGTCTGGATAAATACTATAGAGATGCAAGATAATTATTTAAGAATGTATGTCTTCATGAGACTTCATGTGTTTTCTTGACATGGAACATATAATTTGACACTGAACATCGATCATGTTTCTCAGTTTTTTATCATTGATAGAAAACTCTTCATATCTATCCTTATTTACAAGAATATTTGGTAGTGAGGATTCTAGTATGTAAGATTTTTTTCTTTGTAAAACATAACTCAAAGGTGTCTAAATAAATCTTGTGTGTTACTAACATTAAAGAGATGGTATTTTTACAAGGTGGATCATAGGGATAATTTGGATGATAAAAATTCCATTATTATATAATTATTAAAGAATATATTTTCAGTATTTCACTTGAGTACAATATACTTGATAAATAATGAATTTATTTTTATTAAGTCTCACACTGTTTTATCTAATATCATTGGACCTCTCCATTGAAATCTAAGTTTCCTATCACTCAATAAATTCTAGTGGAAAGTATATATATTTCCATTCTTATAATCTAGATGTAGGCCATTAATGTTACAAAAAAAGTAATTAGGAAGGCTGTATATCCATCTGCAAACTAGAAGCTCCATGATCCGTTGAGTGGACTCCCCAATCCATAAATCCTAACTTGATTTTCCTCAACACTTGCCTTTAATCTTTCATTTAATAGAAATAGGTATTTAAACACTATATAGATTTTTTTACTTCGACAGACTATCTTAGTTAAGAATTTGTAATAAATAATGGTTCCCTTGACGTAGACCAAACTGATACCATAACTATGGGTTTATCTTAATTCAGAAAATGAAAGGAATATTAAATTGATATAAACATGAGAGATTTTGTTTTATTATGTATGAAAAATTATTTTTTACCTGATATATGTCTTGTTAAAATTAAGTATAATTCACATAAGTGATAAACCATCTTTTGATAAAACATTTACACATAATCCATTTATTTAAATTCTATCCATTCATATTCTCCCATTTATTTATGTGATCATGGTCTTGAATCCATAAAATAAAAATTTTATATGAAATAATTAAATAGATAAATCAATAACATGGTCATGATCTAATATAATGGTTTATTTTTTGAGAGGATAATAAATAAAACTATTACTTAGGGGAAAACAAACTATGACATTCTTAGCATGATTTGTAGTATTCCATTAGTCCACTTGTGTATCACCTCAGAAGAAATCATGTTAGTTCCATCTTGAATAGCCTCCATGTGCCTTAGGAAACTCCTTTTATTAAATGAATTCAAAACTCACACACTGGTGATGGGAACCAAATCATTATTTTAGGGCAATTATATAAATCACCTTGCACACATAGTTTTTACATAATAAATGAGGGATGGGGAATTCTAGTAAATCATATTTAATTTAATAATTTATAATTGTAAAACCATGAAATATATTAAATTAAGTAAAATCAACGCATACGCGGGTCTTGGTCAAGCACATGAACAATCATACACATGCAACAAACCTAGAAAATTACACTAGTTAACAATCATTTACATTCATTATTTATTATTAATATAAATATGGTTGCATTAATTAATTAATTAATTAATTCCATTTTATCTTAATAACCATATGTATTATCTTAGAGAAACCTATCATAAAAAGATTCATAGAGAATAAATGGTATGACCATTAATTAAATATAATTACTTTAAATTAATTTATCATTTCTTAATTCTCTAAAACCATTATTATATTGTTAAACACATATAAAACCAATAGTTTAATTACATTATAATGGTGTAATTAATTATTTCAATGTAATTTAATTCTATATTTTATTAGAAGACTATATGAATGTACTTCTTAGATACACAACATGTTCCTTGATTTCCATGTACCTAGGATAGACTTTTGGTGATGTGGCACATACCTCTTCTAGACTACATGGTGTGTAATAAACTGATACACATCATGTATCATGCTATTTGTGTTTCTATGAACCTATCAAATGATTTTTCATGTTCTTAGGATGTGGTACTAAATAATATGTACTCACCAACTACATGCCATGTATCTCATTTTTTGTGTGACCACAAAACCCACCAAATAACAAAGAGAGTATTTTTATTAGAGGAATTAATCATTTATACACCATATACACTAATTATACATAAAATGTTTCTTTAATTACATAGGTTTTCAGTATCATGTAGTCAGAAATCATGTATTTTACCACACAGTTAGTGTGAATTTCATCGCTAAACCAAGTTGACTACACGATGTGTACACCAGCTACACATTGCATAATCTGACCAGTTGTGCTCTAGGTTAGCCCATTATACATCTGATGTGCAAAAATAGCACCACTTGTAAACAATTATCAATGTTTGGGGTATTTTTTGATACGTCCAAGTGAAGTTCACTTGGGTACATGGTGTGTATTTTGGATACACACTATGTAGCCCATTCTCATCAGCCATAATACATGGAACTTTCTAATAGAATCTATTTTTGTTCATCATCTATACTTATTCATTTAAGAAAAAAAATAAATCTTTAACAAAATAATTAAAATTTCAAAAGCATGTTATTAAATCACTGGATTAAAGAAAAAACAATATATAATTAAAATATCTTAAAACTATTTCACATAGTAAATACACAATAAAATATAGAATTATAAATTTAAAAAATTACCCCTTTGATACAATTTAAAGGTTCTAAATATAGTTTATGAACATGGATGGGAAAAATAAAAATAATGGTTTTGTCATATTAGATGGATCATTAACTAATTTGGCAAGATGTAAAAGTCATAACTAATGAAATTTTTCAATCTAATGTTTACATATAAAATCCAAGAAACAATTTAAAGGGTCTTTTTCACATTAGATAAGTAATTAATTTAAAAATCATCAAAATAAATATTACATTTTCATATGAACTTTTTTTACAAAGATGTTATTGATCATTTGAAAACCCCTTTGCAGATAACCATCGTTTCACTTATAGGATCAAAGTATATAATCCCTCTAGAGGTGATCCACACATACTCCTTTGATCTCTAAAAAAATGATTGATTTTAAGGTGATATCATGGTGGATCAATAATCATGCATTATTCGTTTTTACCACTTCAAGATCCATCAAGCTTGAAGTATTTTATCTCATTCATGAGAAAATTAAAGATGTTGTAATTTTAGAGTGATGTCTATTTTGTGTAATAATTCTAAATTCTCGATTAACACTACATAAAATACATAACCATATATTTATAGATTATTTTATGTTAAAAATTTATTTAGTTTCGTACCAACCTTTAAATAATATAGAAAACCATTTCTTACCCAATTTAATATAATAATAATAATATTATTATTATTTTATGGTGTGTGTTAACTGGTGAAATAATAAATATTATTATTTTTTGGATTGTAAATTAATATTTATCCCTAAATATGATATTTATTCATTCACCTTCCATAGTATTTATTGAATACCCAGATAAATATTTTATTCCTAAATAAATATTTTATTTATAATCTGGTGAATAAATACTTATTAAATATTCAATAAATAAAATAAATATTTTGTTCACTCTGTGGAGAATAATTATTTAAGTAACAATTTTGATCAAAAAACATAAATAAATTTTTTCTTTGATCTTGAGAATAATTTGTATTCTAACAATTATATTTGAAAATAATTTAATCAAGATCAATGAAAACACTTTGTGTGTAACCCTCTAGGATTCTTTCTTATTGAAATTAGGTTAGCATCAGTCAAAGAACCCATGAGAAAAATAAATTTTTTCAATGATGAGAACCACATATGAATGTTCAATGTGAAATATAATCTCTTTTTCATAATATATAATCATGTATTCTATACATTAGTTTCATCAACCTATATGCTTAATACATATTTCTTTGACTATCTAAAATAACATCATCATTTCAACATATCCATGAAATTTATTAGGATGGTTCTATTTAAGTCAAAGGGTTGATATATTATATTCCGCAAATATATAAGGTATAAATCCTTCCTCGACTCATTAATTAGTAACATGTAATTCATGAATCACCCAATGTACCAAACTTCACCATGAACTGTTATCATCATGGTTTACAGTAATACATATAAGTGAATGATTCATGACATTCATTAATAATAATCATAATGTCAATAGACCATTACATATTCTTGTGGATTAGAAGGTATGATGAAACATAAACATATTGAATTATTATAGGTATTTTTGTTTCCATAATCTTCCATCTTGGATAATGCCAAGGTTTAACATCATTAAAAGAAGCATCATCTACTTCTGAGTAGACTCACTTGATTTTCAACATTTTATGTGTCCCGTCATAGTATGTTATTTAAAAATAAAACTATATTTAATAATATCATCAGGTAATTTCATGGTTATCTTATTTTCAAGGAACTATTATTATGTCCATAAAAAAATATCAATATGTGGAGGACTTTTATAGTTTACAAGAACATAATGAAGGTGAACAATGTCTTAAAAGGATTATAAAGAACCGATTGAGAGCTGAAAACAAGAACAATCAATTGACTATAGTGAGATGTAATAGAAAGGTTATTACTTTTTTATTGTAATATTTTTTAACAATTTTTTTTCTAGTGGTTATGTGGTATTGGATAATTGCTAAACCATGGAAAGTATTAGCTACTCTTATTGAGTACTAAACCTTAAAAAATATCATCCTCTATCTTTACCTTATTTTATATACTTGAATATGACAAGGAAAGCAGAATATATAAACCAAGATCCTAATATGACTAAGAGGTAATGGGGTAAAATTTATAACTATCTAAAAATTTCTTGAAACTAATTAACCCCCCCCCCCCCCCCAATATTAGTATTGAGTATATCCCGAAGTGGTTTTTATAATACTTATTACCTCGCTATTTCAAAAAACTCTTCTATTTTAGGAATATCAATTTTTTTTAATTAATTTAATTTAAAAACCAAATTCCAAGTCAACATTGTCAGTAATTATTGATCTAAAATCATACCATGTGATTCATACATTTTCTTTATTCAATTAGACACAAAAAAACTCACCGCGATATCAAAATACTCTATAATTTTTTTAAATGCATGTCTCTAGTATAATTACACTTGTACCCATATTTTCATACCTATCTATTTACTGAAAATAACCCAATTTGAAAAAAATACTCAACTCAAATATTGAAAATAATTCATAGATAAAATGGTTTTGTGAATTCTAAAAATAATCATAATCATTTTTTTCAAATGAAATAAATAAAACTCATATTTCACATCTATTGGAATCACATAACATCTCTAATCAACTCAATATAGTAGATTGATCCTCAGATTTGTAAAACTCTTAATAGAATCAGTACATGATCAAATTTAAGTGATTATATAAACTATAAACTTGTAAAGAATCATCAAACTAAAATACCAGAATGACTTTATAGTCTCTCTTCTTCCATAAACATATACTTGAATTATAGAGATATTTTTTCAAAAAATACAAGTTAAACGATAAGAACATGTTCATAATGATCTCCCATTTTTAAATAGTAAGATTAATCTACTTGAATCTCATTTTAAATTTGATATTTTAACTATTATAGAACTACATTAGAATCATTGGATTTAGAATATTCAAAAAAACTCAAATTATAGAATTTATTAAATTCAATCTTCTTCATAATATTTTATAGGAATATTCTCAATATAATTCATACAAGGATCATTTAAGTCTTATTAGATACTCAATGTTATATGTTAAAGTTTGATTCTGCATATCAAAGGAATACAAATGATACATATTCTCTTACAGAGTCATCTAACTAGTCATATAGTGACTGTAACACAATGTTATACCCTAGATAAAAAGTCATTAAAAATTATAGAAAGTCATAAAAACTCATCTTAAAGTTATACGATGTTCTTAAAATTATATATCATTATGACTTGGCCTAATTTTATCTTTTCCAAAGAATTTGTGTTTCTCTTCCAATGGTTAGTAAAACAATTATATCTTTTTCAAAGCACCTCAAAATAAAACAAAAATAATATATATATATATATATAATCAATAGAATCTCATCAATTTTTGATGATACTCAAACATGAAAATCAAAAAATAAAAACCATCAAAAACTCCAATGTTACTTAAATATCCACATTCTGTATTTATAGGAAACTCCATTCTACACCTATGTCTTCTAAATTATTGAAACACATTAGAATAATAAATCAAAACCTTTATCATATGAGAATTTTTCTGAACCATTCCACTAGATATATTTTTTTCTTCAGATAATTTACTCCCTTTGGGAAAAGAAAATATGTCCATGTAAAATAGATAAACTCACCCTCAATTCAAACATCCTTTTCTCACCTCTGTACGATTCTCCCATGTAACAACCTGACCACAGAATCCTAGATTCAGTGTAGTAATTTATTAAATTGGCCTAGATACATGTAAAACATGTTCTAAATGAATGATCAGTTTAGTAATACTGGTAAACCAGATATATACCTGAGTCTTTTATTGCAAATGAATACACTAATTACAACCTTTTTTCTTTTGAGGTTAACTTCATTCCATCAATAATATCCTTTCATATATTTCCTTAGTACACTTATTAGAATCCTGGGGGAATATGAAAAATATGAAAGGGGTGAGATTAGATTCCTAGTAAGGGTATAAAAACAAAATAAGTTGTCATAAATAAGAATAAATTATTATGGAATGGTTATTAATTTAAACACACTCTATTTAATCAATAACCTCGTAATAATATGGATGGAATGGAAGATGATCAAATAATTCCTTATAACTAATTAGGTGAGAATGAAACTTAACAATAGATATTATACATTACAAATAATCACATGGAATATCAATAACTAATCTTATAATAATGGAATCCATAATGTTGGAAATCTAAAACATATTTTCGAGGCCTCGTCCAAGACATCTAAAAATAAATGGATAAGTCCTCATGTAAATCTATATCTAAAAAAATGGGTAATTCCTTGGACAAGTCCAAATATAGTTTGTCACATGAGACCTACTGATCAATAAAGGTGATATAGTAGGCCCCTACCATCAATTACTAACTCATATGCATTCTTCATATGAAAGGGGTGAAACATAAACAACATAAACATTTTTATTAAAAAACTAGCATACGAAATATGAATAATTTATCCATCAATGATGAACAATATAAAAATATCGCATCCAAAATCAAAATAAATCATAAAAAATTCAATCAAATATGGTAAATGATATCATAAGATATCAACATCAATTAAGAATATGATTCAAAAGATTATGTTGACAATGATGAAAATACTCAAATAAAATCATTAAACATTTCTCGATATAAATACCCCATTTTAATTTTAAAAAAAAATATTTAAAAGGCCAAACAATTTAGAAAAACATTTTTATTGAAAATAATTTTTTAATGTTGTAATGGAAACCTAAAAAAACTAATGTGTTATGATGGTGGAAAAATAATCTCATGTCATATAAGTTAAAAAACATTCCTCTGGTATTTTTTATTAGAAAAACCTCAAATGTCATTGTTTAGTAAATTAAAAAGTAAACATTTTAAGGAATTTTTAAAAAGTAAAAAGGGATTAAAAATGTATTTGAACAATCATTGGGGAATATTAAAAAAAATTGAAAAAAAATTAGATTACATGGACATGGAGAAAAAGATGTGATAATTAAATCTTTAAACATTCAAGGTGTCCCATAATACTTTGAATATTTAAATCATAAGACCAATGAAAGAATAATAATTAAAAAAACATTAAAAAACATTATGATAAATAAATTAATTACATTATAAGTAAAATGGTATGTATATACACCTCATAAAATAAGGATGGTTTATAACATCAAATTATGCCTCAATGAAATGGGATTGAGACGAAGTCCCTTACCTCGTACTTTCCTGTAGATGAATGAGATTTAACCTCATGTATAATTTTTGAAATAATTTTATTAACTTATACCAAAACAATAATAATATTTATAATATCATATATTAACTTCTTATAATATTTTGTTACCCATTTCTTACCAATCTTCCATTATTTTCACTATTTTGGGTGTTAATTGCCTAGTTTTCTAAGTAGGTTTTGACTTGTTATTTGTTCTTCCAGTTACTTATATCATGATTTAATCATCTCTAAAATGTAAAAAATTATGTAATTATCTTATATAATCAGTATATATATATATATATATATATAATCCATAAAATTTGGATATAGGAAATGAAATGCACCGTTCTTGGAGATGGTAGGTCATACATCCACATGAACACTAGTTTCATTTATTTTTTGTATTTAAAAGAATGAAAATTAATTGAATTATATTATAATTACAGAATCATGAAGACATCACAAATACCATATATATTATATAAAAATATAGTGTCCATCATAATTCTCAACCACGAGTGGTGGTATGGAAAAACGAACAACATCGTATCATGAGGCAGTAGTTCCTCATACACAAAAATAGTAAGTTCATTACTGATTAATTAATATAAAAACATATTATTATATTTAGGATACTAATTTTATTATATAACCATAATATATTAGGAAATTAAATAGGGGTAAATATATAAACTAAAGTGATCATTGAAGAGAATTACCTCGTTTTCGGGTAACTCCTTTTGGTTTCTACCAAAAGACTTCCCTATATAGATTTATGACCAAAGGGAGGATTCAATAATTTGTGTAGAGAAGTTGGTAGGATATTTTTACAGGGTTTTCCTGAACAAAATAGGATCTCAAGTGTGAATAAATGGGAATAAGATGAGCCCTTTTTTAAGAGTGGGGAGGGGAACTCATAGAAATCTTTAAAATATGAAATTAATATAAATTAATTTCATAATAAAAATGGATCCAAAATTATTAATTTAGAATCTATGATGGGTTTGAGTCTAATTATACTCATAAAATAAAAATTACAAAATATTTTAATATTTTTTAATCCTTATCTTTTAGCATTAACCCTTATTTAAACTTTTTAATTCTTGCCACGATATATTGTAATTTACAAAATGATGATTAATATATTTACTATAAAGTGAGAAAAGATCAATAAATTAGTCATTGATGACATTTTATAACTTATAACAATAAATTTTCTTAAATTTATATTTTTAGAGACTTTATATCATTTAATAAAATATTATTTATTTTTAAATGTCAATAATGTCAATTTTGATATTATTCATTACTTGAAATTTTAAAAATATCATAAAAAATGATAATTTCTAAAACAAATTCTAAAACATAAATAAAATGTCCAATAAATCTAAAAAAAAATTTATGACACTAATAATCTCATGATTTATTTATTTTAGTATTTTTGTTATCATGTATTTGATTTCCCCTTTAATTAAATAATTACTATATCATTATTGTGCAAGCCGTTAATTTAATTATATATTATCTAAAAATTATAAATAAATTACCATGATTTATATAAACATTTTATATTTCCAAATAATATTTATAGTATAATATATCACTTATGTAACCCCACATTAAAAATATTTCTCTCATTAGAAACAAAAGTGTTAAAAATTGAATTTCCTTTGAATATAATATTATAATCAATAATAAATTATATATATTTTATTTAAAAACACCATACAACACAAAAAGAAAACAAACAAATAAAAATAAAAATAATAAAAACAAGGACTATGGAGGTCTGAAATGGTGGATCCTTACTTTGAATATAATATTATAAATGTTATATTCTCTTCCAAAAGGCCATAAACGATCTCATAACTAATAATTTAAGGTTTAGGGATAAAAAATACTCATAAAATAAAATTATGACAGGTGTTAGAATAATTTTATAACATTATGTTTACCCTTATTTTCCAGACATACCCTTAACCATGGTAAAACAAATACTACTCAATTTACTATTCATAATATTGAGAAATAAAAGAAATTAATTTACTAAATTTGGATCTTATGATTCTAAATATAGAATTAATATTCAAAAACTAAAAAAAATATGTATTTGGATAAAATTAAATTATAATTATTCTCATTGATGAAATGAGAAGACATGTTTTTAAGTGAAAATGTTCAAAAGATTGAAATATTCTTATATTCAAATTCAAAGTGAAATTAATTACAATGTCCTAAATTGGATTAAATAATACAAACATGATATAATTATATGTTAAAATCGTTAAAATATATAATTTAACACTAAATAAATTTGATGAAAAACTAGTTTTCAATTAAAATTCAATATTTTATCATTATTCATCAAAACATGAAACCAGCTAGAAAAATAACAAAAATTGAACCAAATAAAATTTTTATAATCTGATTTAAAATAAGAATTTTATTTTGGAAAATAATGTATATAAATGTGTCAACAATTTTATTTAAAGTATTTTACCCATTAAAAGTTTGTAAAACTTTTTTTTATTAAAATATAGGTTTGTATGTGAAATATTGGGTTTATTCTTATCTTATGCCTATAAAATCAATTAGATGAAAATAAAAAATATTTTTATTGAATATATAACATATATATTTCATTAATATCATTCAATAATAGTAATTAATTTAATTTATTATGATAAAATGACTATATGATCAAAAAATGTTCTTTATAAAAACATTTCATATATATTTCGTTGGTTCCTGTATTCTTTTCTAAATAATTTGTAATCAATGAATTCAACAATATATTTTGATAAATTAGTTAATACTATTCATAACAAAAAAAATGAACATATATTTTATATCTTATTATATTAAATAATAATATATTAATAATATATTTTTGTTTAGTAACACTTGTTCCTGCATGTAACACAAGGCAACTAATTATTATCTGTAGAGAAATCTCAAAATGTTGTTGCATAAAAATAAAGCTAATAAAAAGAGTAAATTTATTAAAAAATGAAAATATTGTAAAGTCTTTGAGTGTTACATTATATTTTCCTTCAATAAATTACGTCCTTGTAATTTAAACTCAGTATAAAAACTAGGGGTTTGACTTTTCAAAATATATTTGTTGAAATCCCACATTGGAAAAAGGATTAATGAGACATATACTTTAAAATAAAGAAAGGGAATTAATAAGGTCACTAGGGATAACACATACTAGGGTTCCATGTAGGAAAACATGGACAAGGAAGAGAAATATAACCATAAAATTTTGATAGAGAGTGATAGATAACATAGTCAGGATAAAGTTGACAATCACAAATCTATAAATCCGCAATGATCTAAGGGGTTGTTTAATTAATCAGAAGAGAAGGTACTATGAAAACGTTTTTGGATTCATGATATTTTCCCTGGAGTTGAAGAATTAATATACTTCATATACTAAGAACAAAAGGAAACATACATACCTGACAAGTAGAGTTTCATCCTTTAATCCATTTCCACAAAAAATCATCTTTTTCTCTAAACGATGAGTATTTAAGATGAATTTTTTTCATACCTAAAGATTTATAATCAACTTCTATAGATCACAAAATCCAAAAACAATATAACGATATATTTCTCCAGTTTTTATGCATTAACTAGATCCAAAAGGGTTATGATGATGTAAGATAAATCCCACAAAATAATCTACAAAATTCAATAGTAAAACAACAAAGTTCAATATAAATCATTCAAAAAATGAATATCTTTCCTCAAAAAGATTTTAGACTAATATTGGATCCCAAAAATCATAAGGATTTGATCATATAGTCTCCAAATACCATCAATCACTCTTAATGTCTTGTACAAAAAATCTAATTTTCTTATATCTCATAATCTCTAAGGTTTTATATCCATAAATAATATGAATCATCATAAGTCCAAAATAATACCATATTTGACTCAAAAATAAATTTCATTTTATTTACCTTAATCTTATTATATTTCCAAAATAGTGAAGTCATTCCAAAATAACATTAATCACCTAATTACCAATCCATTTTCCAATCCCATGGTTTTTTATTTGATAAATTTTTTTTTCTAAAATCCAAATAACCTTCATCCATTATATTTTAAACTAAAAATGATAATCTAACCAAAACATCACATAGACTAGTGGTAGGCGCTACACCCTTGTCTCCCTTCGGTTGTAGGTTCAAACCCAATAGGCTTGTTGAACGTGAGGGGTTGTCACCAGGCCTATGGGTTTTCTTTTTTTCAAAATAGTATTAATATAACATCCAAAACCAATTTGAGGGAAATATTCTAAATAAGGTTAATAACTAATTATCCTTTTAAATGAGGTTTTCAATAAAACTTCAATACATAAATATTTCATCCATTTATTTCTACATAGGTCCTTCCTTGGTCAATATTTTACCATTTAGAATAATACATTTCTTAAAACTAAAAACCATAGTGGGAGCATAAATTATCATATTGAAAAAACCATATAATAACTTTTAGAATGTCTAAATCTTGAAACATTATTTCTAGTCTAAGAAAATTTAGGTTTATTATAGGTTATTCATTTTAATTATCTATTCAAATACTTCATAATGGTTTTTAAATAAAATGTTTATTGTCCTAACAATATCCCCTGAGAGTGTCCAACGCGGTGTGTAGTAAATCCCATTTTCATGTACTAGTTTATAGTAAGTTAGGCCCAACACACCTTGTAAGAGTTGTTACCACTAGGTACATTTATTCCAGAAGGACAACCACTTATAGTATCCAAAAATGGATTTATTGAGAGGATGACCCAAATAATATCAACCTTACTAAACTTATATAATTTTATTCTATTATTATCATCAAAGTCTATCATAGGGTTATATTCTATAATTTATTTTTCCTAAATATATTTTATATGGGTGCTACAAAACTTTCTCTAATACCAACTATAACAAACCAACCCCAGAAGCCTAGAGGTATTGTAATACTTTATTAAATTGGTACAATTAAATCATATCTCAATGGACCAATCATTTTAGTAGTCTTGGTAAAATAAATACACAGATGAGTCTTTTATTAATAATGAATATAGTAATTACAACATAATTTGTTTTAAGATAACTTTATTACATATTGTGTATCCTTGCATATCTTTACTAAGTACACTTCATGGAATCCTAGGGAAAATGAAACATTTGAAAGAGGTGAGATCAGATGCTTAGTAAGGGTATAAATATAGTGGAAGCTATTGTATACAAGAATAAACAATTATGGAAAGGTGGTTAATCGAAACACATTCCATTTAATCAATAACCTATGAATAATATAGATGGAATAAAAGATAGTCAAATAATGCCATATAAATAATCACATGAGAATGAATCTTAACCATGGATATTATACTAGTCAAATAATCACAAAGAATATCAATAAATAATATCATAATAATGGAATTCATAATTTTGGAACTCTAAAACATATCGTCAAAACCTTGACCGAGTAATCTAAAAATAAATGTTTATGGCCTCACCCAAATCCATATCAGAAAATAAATCAGAAAAGCCTTGGGAAATTACATATCTGGATTTTCTCATGAGATCAATATATGCATCTAGGATCTATATAGGGCCCCACCCATCACATAATAATTCCAATGCATTCCTCATATGAAAATGGTGAAACATAAACAACATAAACATTTGTATTGAAAAACTATCATACAAAATGTACATTATTTATCCATAAACTATGAATAGTATCAAAATAGCACATCCAAAGTCAAACTAAATCATAAAACATTAAACGGAATATGGTAAATGATATCATAAGATATCAACCACAATTAATCATAATATTCAAGATATCATGTTGGAATTGATTGAAATACTCTAATAAAATCATTAAAACATTCATGAGATAAATACCCCATTTTACTTTCAATAACTTTATTTAAAAGGATACACTATTTTAAAAGAAAATATTTAAATTGAAAATAATTTTTTAAACATTTAAAGGAATAATTCAAAAAAATTAAGGTGTTATGATGATAGATAAATCTGCTCATTCCATATTAGTTAAAAAACATTCCTTTCGTATTTTTTGTCAGAAAAGCCTCAAATGACCTTGTTTAGAAAATGAAAAAATATACATTTCAAAGAATTTTTAAATATTAAAAAGGGGTTAAAAATTAAATTAAAAAATTATTGGATAATAATAAAAACATTTTTGAAAACATTTTTAGAAAACATAGATATGGAGAAAAATATGTGATATATAAATCATTAAACATTCAAGGGGTCGCATGCCACTTTGAATATATAAATCATAATCCCAATGATATAATAAAATTTAAAAAAAAAATCCTTGAAAATAAATTAATTAATGACATGATAATTCAAAGGGTATGTATATACACCTCATAAAAGAGTGTGGGTTTATTACATCAAACTATGTCTCAATGAAAGGATATTGAGACGAAGTCCCTTACCTCATACTTTTAATTAGGTGAATGTGATTTATCCTATTGTATAATGGATTAAATCATGTTATTATTTTATTATATTACCATTAAATTATTTATAATATAATATTTTAACTTATTATAATATCTTTTTACATGTTTGTTAACAATATTTTATTATTTTTACTATTTTTTGGGGTTAATTGCCTAGTTTTCTGAGTAGGTTTTGACTTGTTATTGGTTATTAGAATTACTTATATAATTATTTAATCATCTAAAAAATGTAAAAAATGATTTAAATATAATATATATTCAGTATATATATATATATAATAATCCAAAAAATGTTGATATGGGAAATTAAATTCACCGTCTATGGAGACGGTAGGTTGTACGTAAGCCTGAACGCTACTTTCATTTATTTTTCTTATTTTAAAAATGAAAATTAATTGATGTATATTATAATTAAATAAGAATAAATACTTCATAAATAGAATATATATCATATATAAAAATCAATAATAACTCCTGACCATGAGAGGTTGGAATGGAAAAATGAACAACATCATTTCGTGAGGAAGTAGTTCTCCGTACACAAATATGTTAAGGTTGTTACCCATTAGATGTAAGTGTATGTAAGTGTAGGTAGAAAACATAATATAAAAACAAATCATTATATTTAGGATGCTGATTTTATTATATAAACAATAAATAATAATAAATTAATGATTGGGGAAATAAATAAAACTACATCGATTGTTGAAGAACGTTACCTGATTTTTGGGTATCTCCTTTTAGTTTCCGCCAAAAGACATCCTTGGTTGGATTTCTGTCCAAATGAAGGATTATATGATGGTAGTAGATAGGTTTTTAATATATTATGATATGTTTTGGATGATAATTTTTTTTTGAAGTGTGAATAAAAGAGAATAAGATGTGATCTTTTATAAGGGAGGGGAGGGGCACTCTTGAAAATCATCAAATATTAAATTAATATATATTAATTTTATAATCTAAATGGATCAAAACATATTAAATTACCATATAGGATGATATTTTTTAAAATATAATCATATAATAAAAATTATATAAGTTTTTACTATTGTTTAATCCTTATCTTTTAGCTTTATCCCTTATTTTCACTTTTTAATTCTTACCATGACATCATTTGATTTACACTATAAGGGTTAATATATTTACTATAGAAATCCAAAAGACCAATAAATGAGTAATTGATAAAAATTTAAGACTTAACCGAATAAGTCTGCTGAAATATAGATTTTCTGAAATTTTATATCATTTAATAAAATATTATTTATTTTAAAACATTAATAATGTCATTTTTGACATTATTCATTACTTGACTTTATAAAAATATCATAATGGAAAGATAAATTCTAAAAAATCCATCTAAAACATCACTAACATTTCAAATAAATCTAAAAAATTCATTTATGACATTAATCATCTCAAACTATATTTATTTTAGTATTTTTAACATCATTTATTTGATATTTCCTTCAATTGAACAATTATAGCATCATTATTGTGTAAGCCTTTAATTTAATTATTTATTTTATAAAAATTATAAATAAATTTCCATAACTTATATAAAAATTTTATATTTCCAAATAATATTTATATTCTAACATATAAATTATATTACCCCACATTAAAAATATTTCTCTTCTTAAGATCAAAACTGTGACAAAATTGACTTTCCTTTGAATATAATATTATAAAGGTTATATTATCTTCCAAAAGGACATAAATGGCCTCATAACTGATCCTTTAATTCTTATGGATGAAATATAATAATAAAATAAAATTATAAAAAGTATTAGGTTAATTTTATAATATTATTTTAAATCTTAATTATCAAACTTACCCTTAACCGTGGTAATAAAATATACTACTAAGTTACTATTTATAATGTCTGAAAATAAAAGAAACCTATTTAATAAATATTTATCTTATGATTCCAAATATTGAATACATTTTTTAAAATTAAAAACATATAATTGGATAAAATTAATTCAAAATTAACCGCATAGAGAGAAAGAGAAGACTTATTCTTAAGTGAAAATGTTCAAAAGATTAAAATGTTTTAATATCCCAATTAAAAGTGAAATTAATTAAATAACCTAAATTGTATTAAATGATAATAAATTATTTATTAATAATTTAAATAAAATCAAATATATAATTTAACACTATAAAAAAATTTGATGAAAAACAATTTTCATTTAAAATACAATATTTTATCATTATTTATAAAAACATGAAACGTATATGAAAAATACCAAAAAACCGAGAAAAGTAAATTTTTATATCTCTCTTTATAGTTATATATTTTTTTCAAATAAAATATATAAATTTTTAAGAAATTTTATTTAAAATAGGCTTTCTATTAAAGGGCAGTAAAACTGCTTTTATAAAAATACAGGTTATTATGTGTAATATTGGGTTTATTCTTATCTTATGAATATGAAATATACTTGGTGAATATCACAAATATTTGATTGAATATATAAAATATATATTTTATTAATATCATTTACCAATAACAACTAATTTAATTTATTTGGATAAAATTACTTTGTGAGCATAAAATATTTCTTTATAAAAACATTTCCTATATATTTAGATGATTATTATATTTATTTCTAATTAATTTTTACACAATTAATTCAATCATATATTTTCATAATTTAGTTAATATTATTCATAACCACCAACTTAAGGGATAGATTATATCTCATTATATTAAATAATAATATTTTAATTTATATTTTTTTTGGTAAAACCCAGCCTTCCGTGTAATACAAGACAACTCATTGTTGTGTGTGGCATAAACATAACATGGTGTTTCTTATAATCATGATATTAAAAAAATATTTTCAAAAATAAAAATATTTTAAAGTATTGAGGTGTTACAACCCATATAAAAATATTCATATCTTCAGGTGGAAATATTTTGGACATTCCCTTTTTAACAAGAATCCCCCTGTTAAATCATTGTGTTAATTTTTCTCCCAATTTTTCCCCATAATAAAAATACTTATTGGGGTAATTTACACACTTCATAAAGTGAGGGAAAATATTAACATATACATTCATTCTAATATTAAAAAAACTCAATTTTGGATTTACATTTTCCAAGATATTTTCAATTCATTTTGAGTAAAAAATTATAGTATTCTGTCCCCATTAACCACCCTTTTTCAATGAAATGATGACTTATATCTATGTGTTTTTATCTATAATTCTAAAAAGTGTTCTATGATAGTTATATTTTACTCTTATTATCACACATTATATTTAATAGACTCTCAATCTTAATCTATAATTCAATTAAATGCATATTAATCGAACATTTGACTATGCATGAGTAGTAGCAGCATATTTTGCTTTAGCTTTGTTAGGTGTCATGGAATTCTATTTATTGATGTGCTAGCTCACACATCCATCACAAATTAATAATATCCCACATGAGGTGGATTTTATATATTTATAATTACCTATCCAATCTAAATTAGTGAGTCCATGAATGTTTAAACTTATAATGCATCTATATAATATTCCATACCTCAGTATGAGGTTCACATATCTCAGAACCCTTTTTGTTGTAAGCATGTTTTACTCACCTAGGTGACTATGAAATATATCATAAAGTGTTACATCATGGTCTATGTCAATTATTAATGATTTAAAACATAATATGATTTTAATGAATCTTCTGAACACCTTTTGTTCAACTTTTTTTTATTGTCATCCTAAACTAGTTCTGTTCCAAAATACATTGGAGTTGAAACTTATCCTGTCTTATCCATGAAAAACTTTCTAAAAAAATCTATAATAAATTTTTCTTAAGAAAAAAAACAAGTAATTGAATTTATTCTTATCCTTTTATCTCTGAAAGTATGTCATTTCACCCAACATTGACATTTGAAACTACTAATTCTTCTACTAGGAATGTTCTTCACAAAGGTACACATTTTCATTAGAAAGGGTATTTTATCAATTAAAAAATGAAAATCAATATACCAAAGGAAAACTCCTTAACATATAAACTACTATAACAATTTTCTTTTATGAATCACATTTTCTATAGGCACCCATCATGTTTTTATTTCCATGATCTAGGATCTTTTTCTAATTCATAATATAGCATTTTAAATATGCATAACATACTGCAATAAACATCGAGAATAAAACCCTCATATTTCTCAATAAACACTTATTCCTAAAGATTAACATTTAAAAATACTATATTTACATCCATTTGATAATAATTATAGTTCTTATGTGTATTTATTACCAAGAACATAATTATGGTTTGAAATCTTTCCACTAGGTAAAACATTTCTCTTATTGCATGCCTTCTATTTGAGAATATCCTTTAAAGACTAATTTTTCTTATTTTTTTATAACATCACCGATATCAATCATTGTTTTTCAAAGAACCCACTTTGTAACAATAAATTTTTTATCTTTTAGCATTAGTACAAGATCTCAGGTTAGGTATATCCAAATTTTATTCATCTCTTCATTCATTGATTGTACCTACTCTCCATTTTGAATATCCTCACCCAAGTTTCTTGGTCCATCTTATTATATAAGATCTTTTGGGTTCCTTGTTATCAATATTCTTTTAATTTTCACAGAATATTCTTTTAATATAATGATATGTTCTATTTCAACCATATTTTTTATCCTTTCATATTCTCTTTTTTCAATTATATTAGCCTCATATTCATTGATGTTGTGTTATTAATTAACATTAGAAATATATGGTTCAATTACAACATCTATTTAATCATATTGGTATAAAATATTCTTATTTTCCACTCCAAAAAACTGCAAATATTTTCTTTTTATTATGATATTATGTACACTAATTTTAAATAATTTTAACTTAAAAATTTTCCATAACATATGCATCCATTTATTAAGTCTCATGTCCCAACTACTACTAGATATATAGCCCATACATATCCCTTTATATGATTTATCTTCAAATTTTCCTACATTTTTATCATTAATCATTATAAATCATGGAATAAATAAATTGACAATGATGAAAGTTAGATTCTTTTTTCACTATGTTTCAAAAGGAGTAAATGTGTCTCAAGTCCCAAAAGGAATTGATTATTAATGTTTATCTATCACAACCCACTCTCTCTAAAGGTACCCCTCATTGTGAGTGAGTTACTTATAACCAACTAATTTATGTACTTTGATTACCCTAACATGTATATAGTTTGATATAGACATTAATTTATTCATACCATAATAGTGTTGATACCTATTCATATACTATTTACATGGTAATGATCATAGATAAAATGTCACATAAAAAGGTTATAGAAGTTCCCAATTATAATGAGAGCCTCAAGATACTATGACAATAATATTAAACATATCTCATATGGGCTTGATACATCATAATGATAGGACACAAATGATTTCTGACTATTGTGTTTCGGGGGCCCATAAGAATTTATACTTGTTATCTTGAAGACCACACTTGGTGATCTTGAGTAGATGAAAAAAACAAGAAAGACTCACCAATTATAACACCACATATTTTTTGTGTCATTAGTTGTTACTATATACGAATATGTGTATTGGTCTCTTAACTAGACTTCATTGTTAATGTCTACCATTTGATCACATACTTTGTGTAACGAACCATATTTACATGAAGGTTTGGATCATATTATTGGTTTAAATTTAATTAAACTACCCTAATAATGATTCTTAATCAAGTTAAGGATGGATTGGGTGAGTCTGGGGATTATTCATGTCTCAAATCCTAGAAATGTTTAGAAAATACTATGCCAAATGGTTAGGAGAAATTGTGTAACCTACTCACATGGTTTCCCTAAACCATGCGTTTACATACAGTGGTAACCTAGGGCCCGCATGGTTTGTCTACAACTATATGACCATAAGTGCATGATCATGTAGTGTTGCAGACATTTAAAACATATCGTTTTTGGATGTTCTATGCATGGTTAGACAAACAATGCACAAAACCATGTGATTTTTCCATTTGAAAAAGTAACTGACACACGTTTGGCATATGTTTTGGCCAACAGTGCAACCAAATCATGGACCTTTGTATTTGGTGTTGAAATTAAATATTTTTTCTCATTATTAAATCTTTAAACATGTTTTTCTTCTTCCCTATTTTTCATTACAGTGGTGTGAATCCCCTTTAGCTCTTGTGTCTTCTCTTCTCTGTCAACCTAGGATCATTAATAACTTCTTTATCTGATGTCTGATTAAAGATCTGTATAAGGAATTGGATTCCAAAAGGTTCACTCTAAAATCCTCTCCCTTAATATTTAAGTTTATCATATTCTCCATTATGCTATTTAGGTTCAAGATCATTTTCCATGTTTTTAGGGAATTTGACTTTTTTTTAGATCTCTTCCAAAATAATCCAAATATGAGTATAATATCAAGTGAGGAGTCATCTATGGCCATGAGGTTGGTGTTATCTTTGTTTTCTCCATGAATTTTGACTCTTCATAGCTATTTCGTAGTGTTGAAGGCTAACTTTTTCTGAGCATCACCATTTAATTAATTTCTTCATATCAAATTTATCAATGAATTTAGATACACTCCCTATAATCCTTTTTAGTTTTTTATAAGTTTTTGATCTCATTTATGAGTTTTCCATTATGGTTAAATGTGTATATGCCCAGTTCACCTCCTAAAAGTTCATATTAGCTTTAAAATGGAATTTCTCTCATTATATTAATGTTTATTGAACCAAAGGTACCTCTTAGGTGTTTGGATCTACCTATATTTGGAATTTACCATCTAAAAAATTTCCCTAAAGACCATATCACCCCTTCCAAATGGCACATTGAGCCTTAGAAATTGAATTTCCTTTTTATGATAAGTTGAATGGTTTTAATTAACTAGAATTTGAAATACGTGATGGTCCCCATTATTAAAATTAATTTCTTGATTTAAATGGAATGACTTATATGGGTGGTATGGCCATCCCTATTACATCATGTTTAATCAAATGTATTATTTGAGTTATAATGCCTTGTCTATATTGAGCCTAATAAATGAGATGAATGGGAGGTAATGTATCATGAATATATTTATAAATATGATTATTCCTTATTATGGGATATGAGATGATAGTAAGGGTTCTATTGAGAAATATGGTAAAATGAACTCTTAAATTAGGTGTTGAACATACATCTCACACCATTGACATGAGTTGGATGGAGGACATTACACGCCAAGTCCCCTGTTAGAGTACTAACATGATGGAACACTCACCATATCAAGTGATGAGAAAGAAGTATCCCACTCATTATGATATGTAAGGAATGTATCATATTTCCTGAGCTTATAGGCTCATTTATACTAGTTATGGATGTCTGAGTTACACCCCAATCCACCCAACAACTAGTATTCTAGATATATTGACACTTATGTATGCATGTACATGGTTCATATAGGTGGATAAAATATATAATGATATATATATATATATATATTAATATATATATAGTTACAAATAAAACATAAAATCCGTCCATGAACCGAAGTAGGTAGTGCCACCAGGGGTTATGTAAGAACCAGATAATCTTGTTGTTTATTTATTTAGCATTGTATATTATTTTATTTATGTATACACATTGTTTAATTATGATAAGTACATGGAATAATTCTAGAAACCTTTGGTGGTGAACTATTATGATTTTATCTCACACCCTACTCGAGCTGGCTTTGATACCTGAGAAGATTATCTGTATAAAGTCTCAGATATTAGAAAGGGACCTATTATAGGTTCCTGATACATTTTATATATAGTAGAATCTTAGGAGTAGAAGATCGAGCATACGTTCAAAATCCTATTGGATCATCCTTTTTTTTTACTTTTTTTAAACATGATTGTATGTTTGTTCCTCTATTCCCATATATTATACCATCATTCCATTCATCCATGTATATGACACTACCATATAGGATTTTGATATTATTACTAATATAATTAGTTATTTAGTATTTTGTTACTTTATACTTCTAATGGTTTTTATATTCATCTATTGTTGTATGTTTATGGTTATATCTACTATGATACACTAATAAGAGTATACATTCTCCCCACCATACAACCTTTATACAGTTTTAGCTAGTCAACAACCTCTAGTATATAGGGAGGTGTGCTTGTGGCCATGTGACCCACTGGCATGGGGAGCAGGTTAAGTGGACCTCGGGTTGGTACATTACAATGTGGTATCATAGGTTTTGTTTCCCTTTTCTTTATTGTTTGGGTATTAGACAAGATCCTAGGAGTTAAAGCAATTTGGAATTGACCCTGTGTCTGATCGTAACTAACCCATGTATAGGGGAAACCCAAATTACCTTGTATGGGAAATTATCATCATTTATTATGCCATTTTAGTTTGATATGACTTTACCATTGGGTGATACACAAGTATTATAATGTTATTTATATTGGTATTATTGAGATGATGATTTATTTACAAGGACCGATGAAATTATGGATTTTCATTAGTATATGCATCATAATAGGAATAATATTATAAATATTCCACACATTTTTCTATGTCACATCTATTTTCACTATGCATTTTCTTGTTTTATATTAATAGTTCCTTGAATATATATTGAATTGTGCTGAAGCTTCTTGTAGGTATTGGAAAAAATAGATACATAAAGTTCCTTCCATAACCAAATAGTGTTTTCCTAAATAGGTTAAAGAGAAAACCTTATACAGTCAATTATGGCATGTTGATCCATTGACCATTGGTTGCATGGGATAGAATGAGTTATAGTGTGAATTAAGTGGGTACCATATTTTGGCTCATAAGGATGAGGGACCCCTCTGGATTGGGAATGGTAAAAAAACTAATTTAACCATTAAAAAGTGATTTAAATATTTTAATAATAAAAAATTAAAATAATATGACATATAAATTGAAACTAGTTATTCATATAGGTGAAATAGATACCCAAACCTGACCACATCCTTAGTAGTGGGTAGATTGGGTGTCTATTAAGTTCTTTTATCCTATTATGGTTTCTTTTATAACCAAGACCTCAATTATTAAGTAGGCATATAGGTGTGATAATTTTTATTTGGATTCTTTACTCATGTCCTAGTATTCTATACTCAGTCCTTTGAACTGATAAAATATTTCTTTAAGGCGTAAGTTTGGAAGTGTATCATTATGTTGCCACGATGTACTCCGGTTGCACACCCTGAAAGTAGTGAAGACTATTTACCTGAGGTGGTGGGCCTTGATCCACCACTTATTCCTCCAGCATCTCCACTTGTGGTACCACTTTCAATTCTAGATATGGTACCTGATTCCTAGTTCCAAGCGGGCTTCTTAAGTATCTTGAAGTCTATGAAAAAAAATTTGACCTACCCGGAGCATGGCAGAGTGGACTTGAGAAATTTAGACCCAACATCCTCCCACCTTCTTAGGGGGTAGTGGAATATATATCAGGGAGTCACGACTCAAAGCTATTTTATTCATATTCAAGCATCTAGAGATGATTACAATGTAGAGGGTCCAACTAGCAATGTAAATACAATGCGATTCTTCCAATCGATGGTGGGATGTTATCAACCAAGCATATCAACATAGATATATGGCCTGGGCTGATTTCCAAATGATCTTATATGATTATTTATTTCCCTATACTCTAAGTTCTGATAGAGATAGATAATTCATGAACATGTAGTATGATAGAATGTCAATTATGAAATACTCTTCCCATTTACTAAGTTGAAGTTGATCTCTCTTACTCCAGCAGGTGATAATCATATCACTGTGATGTGACTCAATGAAGAGTAGGTGTATGCCATCCAGTTTCAGGTCATGGTTTTCTTTTTAACCACTATTTCTAAAATTGTCAACCAAGCCCTTAGTACATTACAAAACATGATTGATGTTTATGGCGTGAGTCATGGTGGTTTAGAATATAGATATACTAGGGTTCTTCATTTAGGGGAAGAGATTTTTTGAGACTCTTCAAAGAGGTAACAATAGTCAAGATTATCATTTTGATAGATTCTTAATATGTCACCACTGCAAGAAACTCAGACACACAAAACCCCAGTGTCTGCATGATCGAGTTGAGTGAAGAGGTTGTAGAAGGGTGGATCATATCCATCCCTTATATAGGACTTCCCCTTTAGTGGCTATTGATTGTGGATCTAATCTTACTCCATGATCAATAGTGAGGCCTGTAGGATCACATTAAGAAGGTATATGGAATATCATTCGCAGATCCTGTTGAAGTGGTGGTTGAGGAAGAGGTGGGTGGGCTTATGAATATCAGTTTCAGCAAAGTGGGCTTGCTCAGGTTAGTCAGGTAGTGACTCAAGTCTATTGTACATGCTAGTTACATGCATTCCAACCTATGTTTTAGGAGAAGAGTGTTGGACCTTCTACTATATGGGGTAATATTCTAATATCCTACACTTTAGTGTCTGGTTTATTTGACATTGGCACGTCTCACTATTTTATATCTGAGCCTGTTATGGGAAGTCTTGGCCTCGAGATCAAACATGTTCATGTAATTATGATGCAAGATACCCCATTAGGTATCCACTCAGGTGTATTTTACCTGTTTAACAAATTTCCCCTTGAGATAGGTTAATAAATTTTCATATGGGATATTTGTATCCTTAACATGATGGGCTTTGATGTAATCACTTGAATGGACTAGTTAGTTCCCTACCAAGACCACATTGACTGTTATCATTGAAGGTTGGTGTTTACATCACTAGAGGGTGTTAGGAACATGAATATGGGATAATGGTATGTTAGTGTTGTTAACGATATACCTGAGCAATAATTTTTGGGTGATGTGAAAACTCAGATCGCTAGTCTTTTCCTAGAAGAACAGGGGTTGTGACCCTCTATTTTTCCTCCGATATTGGGTAATTTTAGGGATTTATCTCCTAATGACTTTTTTATTATACCTTTAGTACAAGAGGTATAATTCACTATTGAGATCATGCTAGGAACAGTACCAATGACCATTCTTCCATATAAGATGGAACCTAAGGAACTTCTAAAAATAAAGAAGTAATTGGTGGATCTAGAGGCTAAAGGATTTATATTCCCTAGTACTTCTCATTAGTGTTCAAAAGTCATCTTTTCTAATAATAAATATGGTACCCATAGGATTTGTGTGTATTACTGTCGATTGGATCATCATGCAGTAAAGAATCGGTTTCCACTACCTCGAATAGACAACCTCTTTGATTAGCTCTGAGGATCGAGAGATTTATCAAAGGTGTAACTTAGGTAAGGATATCATCTGGTGCATATAAGGTCCTCAAACATACCTCACACATCTTTTTGAAGTAGTTATGGTCTATACAAGTACCTAGTTATATCGTTACATCTACTAATGGACTTACTATTTTTATGGCTCCTATGAGTTAGGTTTTTTACCCACACCCATATTCATTATTGGAAGTCTTTTTTGATGACATCATAGTGTATTTAAACTCTATACACAACCATGCCAACAATCATGGGATCTTGATGGGTACACATAGAGATAATAAGCTCTATTCTAATCTATGGAAGTTCCACTTTTTCATCAATATAGTTCACTTCTTGAGTCACATTATCTCTGAGTTAAGAGTTTCAGAAGACCTAGAGAAAGTAAGAGTTTTAGTTTCCTGGGAGAATCCCAAGAACATCTTTCATGTCCTAAGTTTCATGGTGCTAGCTAGATATTACAAATCCTTCATCCAGGGTTTATGACATCTTGAAGAAACACTTTTGGGAATCAGAATGAAATGTGTGAAATATTTGTGATCAACATATTATGAAGAAGCCTTTAAGGAGTTGAAGGGCCATTTGAATTTAGCTTTGATAAAAATTCTTCCAGATCCATGTATGAGATACACTATATACTATAAAACATAAGGTATCAGTCTTTGAGCTGTTATAATGCAGGACAAGTGATTTTTTGCATATGATTCTTATTAGTTAAGGCCTCATGAGTGTAATTACCCGACACATGATATTGAGATCACTGTTGTTCTACATGCCTTAAGTTACAGGAGAAACGATCTACTTTTAGAGAATTTTTTGGTATTCAAAAATAAAAAAAACCCTCCAGTATGTATTTACATAGTGATATTTGAATCGAAGGTAGTATAGGTGGGTAGAGTACAAATAGTCATTTGATTTTGATCTTGCATGCATGACTGGAAAATGAGATGTTGTTGATGATGATCTGAGAGAGAAGACTCAAACATAGGTGGTTCAGAAATCCAGTGAAGAATGGAAGGTCATGTCCTTATTCTCATAGATTCACATTTAGGTTCAGGATTACCATGGACAGAATATCTTATCATCCATATAAATTACCTATACACTTCTATAATGGGTACGAATGACGCATTTATCTGATACCTAATACCTTTTCACAAGAAAAATTATCTCAAAAGATGATACATATTTAGTTTGGAACACAAATGGGGATGATAACATACAGTTCCATGGGTTTGTATGGGTCCTAGAAGACATTATAGAGGAGATAATGTGGGAATTTCACACCTTAGCATGGGAAGTTAAACCTGATGTCACTGAAATGTATTTGGATATATGGTTCCATTATTGGTGGCATGGTATGAAATATGAGATAGCAAGATTCATCACTCGATGTTCCGCTAATAAGAAGGTAAAGACAGAACATCAGTAACAGGTAAATATTTTACATCCATTGTCTATTCCTGAGTGGAAATGGGATAATGTTTTGATGGATTTCGTGAATTTTCTACTCAAATCTCCTAGAGGTAACAATATAGTGTGGGTGGTCATTGATATTTTGAGGAAGGTCACACACTTATTACCTATTCAAGAGACCTTCTTGGTAGAAAAGCTAAGAAGGTTGTATGTTAGGGAGGTTTTACGTCTTCATGGATCTCCTCATTCTATCTTCTCTGATATATATTCTCACTTTACATCACAGTTATAGTAGGGGTTTCATAATGAATTGTGTACATAGGTGATTATAACTATGGTTTATCACCCACAGACCAATAGATAGATGTTGTGTACTATTTAGGTTCTAGAGGACATTCTATTTGCATGTGTCCGTGACTTTGGGGTTTTTTGGTAGAAACAAATCCCCCTCATTGAGTTATCTTATAATAATAGCTTTCATTCTACTATTGAGATGGATCCTTATGTATCCTTGTATGGTAGGCCTTGATAATCATCTTTGTTTTGGTTAGTGGCAGGAGAGGAAGCTATTCATGGACCATGTCTCGTGCAGGACACTATATAGTAGGTTAAGTGGATCAAAAATTTCATGATGACCTCTCTGTACAGACCAAAATTGCATGCCAATAGATGTTGGTGACCTCTTGTGTTTGAGGTCAAAGATCAGGTTTTCTTGAGAGTATCACATAGGTTTGGGCATAGACATATTCAAAAGTAGGATAATCACTGACCGGGGATCATTGAACCCCTAGAGGTTGTGAAATGGATCAGACCAATGGATTACCAGTTGGAACTTCCTCATAGGTATGGGTTAATGTATGATGTCTTTCACGTATCTCATTTTCGCTGATACAAACAGAAACCATCACATGTGTTTCAACATGATGAGGTTAAATTGGATGTATATTCCCCTTTAGAGTAGTATCCCATTCATATTATGGATTGGAGCATGAAGACACTTCATGGTAGGCTTGTTCCTTTGGTACGGGTACTATGGAAGCACGACCAGAAAAAGGACGACACCTGGGAATAGGAAGACGATTTATGAGGCCAGTGGCTAGAACTATTCGCTGAAGATAACTATTTTCCCTCAGAATGATAACTCGAGGATGAGTTTCTTTATAGAGGGGAGTTTTAAATGACCCATATTTCCATGAAGTTATGATTCATTTTTTTAGTTTAAATTCCTTTAAATGGCCCAAATAATTATTCTTAATCAATTCAAGGATGGATTGTGTGCATCCGAGGATCATTCAAAGCTCAATTCCTTGAAATGGGAGGAAAATATTGGGCTGTATAGTTAAGAGAAACCATGCATCCCAGCCTACATGGTTTCCCTAAACTGTGAAGTTGAAAATAGTGTAGACCCAGGGGTCACATAGTTATTCTACAACCCTGAAACCACTGGAACACAGCCATAAAGTGCTACAAACATTTGAGATAGATAGTTTTTCCTTGGTCTTCACATGGCTAGACAAACTGTGTTCCAAAAAATATGATGTTACACTTTGAAGTAGTAAATTGAAAACTATTGGAATGCAATTTGGATAAACGTGCGACCAAATGGTGAAATTTTTTATTTTGTGGGTGAAATTAAATTTTTTCTCTAATTATATCATTATTACTATTTTTATTCTTTCCTCCTTCTCACTCGAGTATTGGGTAGCCCCATTCCCTCCCCAAGATTATATTCTCCCTCAACCTTGGATCTTTGATAACTTCTTAGTTCATTGTCTAATTCAAGATCCATCGAAAGAATTGGATTCCTTAAGGTGAACTCTTAAATCCCCACCCTTACTATCTAATTTTATCTTGGTATTCATTTTTCTATTTAGGTGAAATACTATTTTCCATATATTTTGACCATTAGACCATTTTTTATATCTCTTAAAACCTACTATGAATCAGAGGCCTATATCTAGTGAGAAGATAATGATGAACTTGAGGTTTCTGGTCTTATCATTTTCCCCATGAGTTTTGATACTTTGTATCTATGTCATTGTACTTCACGCTATCTTTTTTGAGTGTCATTTTTTAATTGAGATCTTTATATCAAATTGATCAACACACCTTGATACACTCACTTTGATCCCTCTTTATCAGTTTATATGTTTTTCATATCATTTATGGACATCCCTTGAGTGTTCTATGTTGATTTTCCCCTTATGGTTAAATGTGTATATATATAGTTTTCCTTCTAAGAATTAATATTAGCATTAAAATTTTATTTCCCTCATTATATGGATGTTTTTTGAACCTAAGGTACCTCTTAAGTGTTTTGATCAACCTATACTTGGAATTTACCATGTAGGAAATTTTCCTAATGACCAGGGAACCCCTTGGAAATGTCTCTTTAGGCCTTAGAAATTGAATTACCTTATTATGAGGAGTTGAATGGATTTAATTCAGTGTAGTGGCTAATACATGATGGTTTCCATTCTTAAAATAAATTGTTTGATTTAACTGGAATGACTTATAAGGGTTGTATAGACATGCCTATTAATTCATGTTTAATCAAATGTATTATTTGAGTTATAATGCCTTGTTTATTTTGTCTCAATAAAAGAGATGCATGGGAGGTAATTCCTCATGTTTATATTTATAAATATTATTATTCATTTTTATGGGCTTTGAGATGATGGTAAGGGTTCTGTTGAGCATCACGGTATCACCCTCACTTGCATCAGGTGTTTAGAATGATGACTCAAACCATTGACACAAGTTGGACAATGGGCTTTACATGCCATGTCCCTTGTTTGAGTGTTTACATGATGGTATACTCACCATATCAAGTGATGAGCATGATTTCTATCACTTATTACAAGATGTAGGGAATGTTACCAATTTCATGAGCTTATAGGATTGTTTAAACTGGCCATATATGTCTCAGTTAACCATGGTCAAGCCAGCAACTAGTATTTCAGGTATATAGACACTTACATCCGCACATACTTAGTTCATATAGGTGGGTTTAATATATAATTATATTATTTATATATTATTACTATATATATATTGATTGATCATACATATATCCTAACCAGGATTCGAAGTATGTAGAGCATCCATGTGTCTTATAGGAACATGAGTGTGTTGGTGTTTATTTATTTAGAATTTTCTCTTATTTTATTTATGCGTGGACACCGTTTATTTACAAGCACTACTTTGATTACTTCTAGACATAATTAGTGGTGGCATATTGAGTTTTTATCACCCACTATACTCAAGCTACCTTTGGTACTCGAGAAGATTATATGTTTATAGGTTTGGATAAGGGCAAGGGCCTTATTACATGTTATTTCGACATTTTACATATAATTGGAGTTTATGAGCATAGGACCACACATACTCTTGAGATTTTAGTAGAGAATAATTTTTTTATTTTTTTTTACTTTTTGTATATCATGATTGTATGTTTGTTACCTTGTTCTCTTTTTGTATATCAGCATTCCATGCATCCATGTTTGTGAGACTATCATATATGATATTGATATTGTTACTCAAATATTTAGTTATTCATTATTATGTTGCTTTATACTTCTGATGGTTGATATGTTCCAAAACTTTTGTATTTTTATGGTTATATATGCTATTCCACTTTGATAATAGGGTATAGCCTCCCTATCATATCACCTTTACACCAAAACTGCCAGTTAGCAGCCTCTAGAATAAGGGGAGGAGTGCTTGAGGCCTTGTGACCCACCATCATGGATCATGAGTTAAGTGGGCCTTGGGTCAGGATGTTACATTTTTATGTAAGGAAGAAACCATGAAATTTAATTATTTGTGAGGTGGATTGTGTTCGGTGTGTCTTCTGTGTAATGGATTTGGTTTAATGATCAAGAAAGAATGTTTCAGTTTCTATCTGAGGAAGAGATGTATCATGGTCCCAGGTTGACCCAGATGGTAGTACCTTTATTAAATACATGGCCATTTTATAAGAAGGTAAGCCCGTCTAGTAAGGTTAAAATATATATAAATCATCAAATGGATGATGAAACAACTACGAACCTAGATTTTTGACATGTCATGAGATAAAAAAAATTATATTAGATATAACATGTTCGTAAGAGGAATTCATGTCTATGACATTCCATATATACATAGATCCAATTATAGGTTTCTAGAATCCACTTTTGTTTTATAGGTTAGACTCAATACTATCAAGATAAAGATTTAGAGTTTTACACATTCAGTATGTCTACAAGATCCAAATATTCAGATAAATAGGAGTATTGAATGAAGTGGACCCCATGTACGGTGGTTTTCCATTTGTGAACGATGAAAAAAAATTATATTACATTGTTGAATTTTAGAATGATGAGTATTGAATTTATTTCTCATGTCATTCACAGGTTGTTTGAACATAAAATTAAATTAAAGAAATTATAATTTTTTGAGTGAACATAACACATTCAAAGTTTGTTACATTATTTAGGGTGTTTACAAGACAATTTAATGGTTTATATTTTATCAATATAATGTTATAGTGTTACAAGAAAGTGATAAAATATTCTTTACATTTTTTAAAAGTTTAAATAAGTCATAATAGTGTATAAGTTCCTAAAATGTTGGTTATTAATTTTTAGGGACCAATGTGAAAATTTAAAAAGTATAACCTAGGTATAAAATATCATTTTAGCTTCAAAAATAGTGATAAATACTATTTATATTAATGTAGAGAGATAATATCTCTTATAATATCTTATTAATATATTAGAGAGATATTATGAATAAATAAAAATGTTATATTAATCTCACTTTCTCAATTGAGTCTGTGTTCCTCACACGATCTAAGGGACATCATAATGCTCTTAGATTTCCCATTATAACAATCAATAATAAGAGATAAATGATCATTGAGTTATGGTGAATGTGTGGATGATTTAGAGTTTTCCTAGATTGAAATCTTTGAGTCATCACATAGTGAATATGAGTGAATTAGATCAGATTTTTCAAACTAATAATGTTCAATGTATAGTTGAATTACATTATATTTTTCAAGATTAAATTGAATTGAAAATGACCATTTGAGATTTTTTGGAAAGGGTTTTTATGGATTCCGTGTTTTTGAATTGAAAAAATACCAAAATTTTTAAATTTAATATTTCTCATGCTTCCACTATGCCTCGTTTTCCTTCATTCGGTATTACAGAGAGAATTCAATTATTTAAGTTAAAAATATGAACTTTTTTATTAAACTCTCTATGATTTAGATATAGAGTTTTTATATAGTCCCAGTGCAACAGACACCACATCGATCTAAGTTTATATCACTATGACATGTTTGATCATAGATTGATGGGGTTTTCATATAAATTATGACAAAAATCAATGGTCTATTTATTGCATCACTATAATGGATACCGGTGAGATGAATTTTTAGTTGGAACATGGTGTGAGAATATTGCATGTTACTTGGAGATAGAAAATATGGTTGTGATAGTTTTTATAAATATGTCTTCTGTTCAATCATAATTGAAAAACTAACAATTAAAAAAAATCATATTATTCCAAATATGTGGATAAGATTTATTAAAAAATATACACCAGATTCTAACCAGATTTCCTAGCCGTGGAATTTATTTCCCTCCTTAATTATAAGAGGATGAATTATAGTTTGAATTTATATATATTATATATTATATATTATATATTATATATTATATATTATATATATTATATATATATATATATATTGTGTATATATATATATGTATTGTGTGTGTTTATATATTAATTCCATTAAATAAATTCCCAATTAGGATTGATTTGGACCATGTTAGTCTAGATCTAACCCATCAACCATGTAAAAGCCCTAAATTAAAACATGGGGATCTTCTTTAGGTGCAAATAGATCCAAAAGATTATAAAAAATCTCAAAAATTAAATTTAATGGTCTTGAATATAATAATTGTTTTTGGAAATTTTGGGGCATATTGATAATTAATTAAATTTATTTTAATGAAAATTAAAACAATAATAATACCATTGAGTGTCTTATTAAAAATAATTTCATTTTGACTGATCATGAGTTGATACCATCTTGTTCATGTTTATTTTATAATACATTTAATTCAATTATTCCATTTGAGTTATAAAATGAGTTAATTTTTTTATTTATATGAACTATTAATCATCCCTTCATCATTAATGTTTATAAGGTAAATATTGTACATATTTCAGTGTAAAAATGTTTTATCACACATTGAGTTCCCCTCACCTATGTGGTATTATTCATTTAAAAGATCATGAGAGATCGTGTTAAAGTGGTTTGAGTCAAGAGCCAACATAAACCAAACATATGAAGTGAATGGGAGTTGTGGGTGCTACAATTCAAGTCAATTATTTACTTAAAAATTTACCCTAGGGTCATGGTTAATCCATTAATCAATATATTTATTAATAAATAGTTAATATATCATGATCATGTCATTATTTAATTATTTATTTTATCACATGCATGGTTAATTAATTTTTAAATTTTTATTTATTGTGTGCAATCACATACTATAATAATAAATAGGAATTCATAGATAAAACAGACATGTACGGTGAATGTTTTCTCTTTAAAATCATGATTAGGTTGTGAAATAGATCACATAGAATAATAATGTTAAATTGTAACAAATTTCATTCACTAATATTAAATTAACAATTTCATCAAAGAAAATATTAATCCATTAAATGCCTTATATCACTTGAATTTGGAATCAAATGGTTGTTCAAAGTTCTCATCAACTATAGTTGAGGGTGCCTCTTACTAACAAGGAGTTCCTATGAGAGTGTTAGGTTTACTTAACTAATGTTTATAGAAAAATAATTGCCATATATGTCTAGTTACTTCTTTATAAGAAAATCATTGGCCATTTCAAGGTAATCCTTTACAAGAGATGAGACTCTATTAAACAAATCAAGAAGCCACAAGATAATGTGGTTGGATAGAAAAAAATCCTACCTTAGACTTATGGATTAGTGGTGTAAACATAACTCAAGCTATGAAGATAGGTTTAAATATCCTTTATACTTAAATACACAAGCGAATGAGTATTCTGAATCTAGTAGTTGAGGGCTACTTGGATTTGATAAAATAGTGGGGGGAAATTTAAAATTAATAATTTGAAAATTTCTATTTGTAATTAATAAAATGTACTAATATTATAAAGTTTATTATTATAGATCAAATGAAAACAACCAATAATTCAATTTCACTGTGATCGATATTAGTTCATTGGAAGGTCCTAACTAGCCAGAACTTCTAGGAGTGTCACACACTCTTACATGTAATACTACACCAAGGGGGAATGATTTATAATCTGGATTACCCACTTCATGTTGAGGCTCCTCATGGATCAACCAAGGTGGAAAATTATAAATATAATAATTATATAGATAATCATCTAGATTTTCACTTATTAATTTTTTTCATACATGTCCATTGTGTTGTATAATAGGCATGAGGATAAAGATGCTTTCAAAATATTTTTTTACCTATAATATTTATAACATGAGAGAGATTAGAAATAAAGATATGAGATAACCAATGTATTTTAGAGAATTATTCTAGTAGAAGGAAATAGAGAAGTATGGCATATACTCAATATTATCAGGTAAATTAAGATACTAGAGACCTTTGGGTTCAAACTAAACCAAGAACTAGGAACTGATCTCATTCATTCCACTTTACTGCATAGCTTTTCAATATTCATTGTTAATTATATTATGAATAACATGAATAATTCACTCCCAATTTTTTTGGATTTAGTTTTCTAAGAAGAAAATGATATTTATAATTCTAACTCTTTAGTATTTATAGTGAAAATAAAGGTAAGAAAAAATTGTTTATGGATATGTCCTAGTTAATGAAATTGATGCACCACGCCTTTATGAAGCCAAATATATAGAGGGAGAGGAACAATAAAGAGGTAGTCTACTTTTTATGTGTCAATAAATTCAACTATAAGAAGAATTTTATATCTTGTAAAATGAATCGGGTTTATGCATCTACTTTAGGTATATTATTTATTGAATGAAATATAACTATTTATACAGGTTTCAAATTGGATAGTTCATGTGTCTCACATATTTGTATTCAAATATTAAAACCAACTATATTCCAAACAATTCCAAAAGTTGAATTAGACATATATATTGAAAATGGTTTGAGATTAGTAGTACTTTTAGTGGGATATTATCATGTTACTTTTCCATGTTTAATAGTTTTTGTACTAAATAATTGTTCATATGTACCATATGTTACTAGAAATATAATCTTAGTGATGGTTTTTTGAAAATATGGGATTTTATTTTAAATTTGGAAATAAATTTTTTCTTATGTATAAGGATAAAATATGATATGGTATGGAACATCTTAAAAATGGTTTATATATACTTGAATGAAAAAGTCTTATTTTGGAAATAAATGATAAATCTTGAAAGAATGACTTGTATCCTACCTACATATGGAAAATCAGGCTAGGTAATATAAATGATAAGAGATTAAGAAGACTATATCAATATGGGTATTTTGAGTCCATTAATTTAAAACCGTTGGATACATGTTATGCTGGTTTACAAGGTAAAATTACCAAATCACCTTTTAGGGGGAAAGGAGACAGAGCCAAAGAACCTTTGGAATTGGTTCATACTGATGTATGTTGTCTGTTTCTAGTAGGGTAAAGGGGTAATTTTTATTACTTCATTAATTTTACTAATGACTATAGTAAATATTGATATATCTACTTAATGAGGTATAAGTAAAATTTCTTTAGAATGTTTAAATAATTTGAGAATAAATTAGAAAATAAAATTAGAAACAAAACTAAGAAACTCTCACTAGGCTATAAAGGAGAATATATTAACCAAGATTTCATCAATAACTTAAATGAGTGTGGGATAATTTTCCAACTTACCCCACCTTATACACCTCAATGGAATAGTATTGGTGAATGTTGGAATCATACCATTATGTACATGGTCATATCAATGATGAGTCATGAAACACTTCCTTTATACTTTATTGTGATATGCATAGTAGACTTCATCATATACACTAAATTGAGTACTAACTAAAGTAGTAGATGATATTCCATATGATTTATATAATTAAAAAAAGGTTGGTCTATCACATATACATGTATGGGGATGCAACACTTTTGTCAATACTATACCAAGTGAGAAACTACCATATAAGAGCATGAAGTGAATCTTTATATGTTATCCTAAGGAGACTAAAGGATATTTATTATATTAAAATTTAGGTAGAAAGTTGATTGTTTCAAGACACGTGACATTTCAAGAAAGGGAAAAAGTTTCTGATGGAAATAATGGGTTCAAGATTGAATTTTATGATGTTGATGTTCTATATGCACAAGAGTTGGTATGGGAATAATATTCACAAGAGGTGGCATGATAGAAAGATGTTCCCAAGACACAAGTACTATATAGGTCTACTATTGAATCTATATAACAAGAGAAATATGGTTTTCTTATCTTTTATTCTAGTGACACATTACTTATAGATAATGATGAAACTCTAACCCACTATGAATTAGTATATGGAAATGATGCTACTAAATAGAAAGAATCCATGCATTCTGAAATGGATCCCATATACCAAAATCAATTTTGGATTTTGGTAGACCCACCAAATTATATAAAACCTATTGGGTGAAAATGTGTATTCAATAAAAATATGCAAATGGATGGTCTAGTGAAAACCTATAAGATACAAATAGTAGTAAAGGGTTTCAGTTAACATCAAGGGATCAACTATTCGGAAAACCTTTCACCAATTACTATGCTAAAATCCATTAGAATATTTCTTGAAATAAAATCCTTCTATGATGATGAAATTTTCAAAACAGTTGAAAAAAATGATTTTTTAAATATGAAGTTGGTTAACTATTTCTATATTACACAACCAAGAGGTTTTATTTGGTCAATGAGTGTTAATAAAGTATTCATGATATTGAGATTCATTTTTCGATTGAATCATGCATTACAGTCATAAAATTTTCATTTTTATAAGGACATAAGAGAATTTTGTTTCATTAATAATGAAAGTGATCCATGTGTCTATAAGAACGTTAGTGGTAGTGTTATCATTTTCCAATCATTATATGCTAAAAATATATTATTAATGGGTGATTAAGTGAATGTATTTCTATCTGTGAATACTTTTTTAAATTAATGATTCTATATAAAAAACTTAGGTGAATAAGACTATATTCTATGGATCAATATCTCTAGAGATAGATCTTAGAGGCTACTTTGTCTAAGTAAAAGTATATATATTGACAAGGTACTCAAAATGTATAATACATAATAATCAAAGAGGTAATTGTTTCTAGCATAAAAAGGCATTAATATATCCAATAATATGTGTCCACAGACAAAAGAGGAGGCTAAAATAATGAGTATAATACCTTATTATTTAGTAATGGGATCTATAATTTGTGGCATGCTATATACTATGATTCATATTTCTATTTCTTTAAGAATGTTGGTAAGATATCAAACCAATCAAGAAGATATACATTGGGTAGCTATAATAAGTATCCTGGAGTACTTGAGATGTACAAAATATATGATTAAATTGTATGGAGGAGAATTGGATCTAGATATGAAGGGATACACTAATAGTAGATTACAGACAAATTGTGATGATCAAAAATCATATTTCTGCTATGTAGTTTTTCTAAATGGTGATTTAGTGAGCTATATAAACTTGAATAAATCTATGGTTTCTGATTCTAAAGTAGATTATGAATATATTGAAAATTCCAAAGAATCTATGGAAGTAGTTTGGATACAAAAATTTACTTCCAAGATTAAAAATATACATATATGTGAACAACCTATTACAATATACTTCAACTATAATATGATAGTGGTTGTTTCTAATGAACCCATTTCACACTAGAGGACAAATCATATGCTTCAGAAGTTTCATCTCATTAGATATTTTACTCAGAGTGGTGTTGTTTCAAATAGTATAGTATCCATATAGGCTAATATAGAAGACCCCCAAACTAAATTAATTTATCAATTGAAGTATTAAACTCATGAGAGAGCTAGTGGGTGGAGAATTGTAAATATTTGTATCTAGTGAAAGTTGGATTATTATGACTGGGTTCCCTAGACCCTACTCCTTTATTTACTATTATTATTATTACATGTATACAGTTTGATATATACATGTATTTATTCATACCATAATAGTGTTGGCTATTCTTCATCAATTTTTTACATGGTAGTGTACTTAGATTACATATCGTATTAAAAGTTTATAGAAGTTCCTCACTATAGTGAGAACCTCGAGATACTGGGACAGTAATCTTAAGAATATGTTATATAGTCTAGATACATCATTATGATGGGACATGGATTATATTTGATTATCAGGTGCTAGGGGATCATAATTATTGATACTTCTTCTCATAAATTTCACACATGGTGATCTCAAGTAGATGATATCATGAGGATTGACCCACTAATATGAACATTGTAGGTTTCAGGGGACATTAGTCATTCTAATCTAAAAACGTGTGTATTTTTTCTCATGACTTGATATCGATATCAATGTATACTTTTTTATCAAATACTTTGATTAATAGAAAAAATGACATTAAATTCATGGAGAGGAATATTTTTATAGGATTTTTCTTTAGTGGTATGGAATTGGTTGAATGATCAAGATAGAATTTGTAACTTCTGAGTTATATAAGTGATATATCATAGGGTCTAGGTTAACCCAAATTACAACACCTTAATTAAATCAATATTAATGGTATAAGAATGTATGTTCATCGTTTAAGGTCGAAAAATATTCAAAGAATAAAAATTATAATGACATAAGTGTGTTTCATTCTTTATGATATATCATGATACAAATAGATTATATTACATAGAACGTTTTCATATGAGGTAGTTGTAGCTATAACATTTATTATCATCAATGAGGCCATGATGGGTTATTAGACTCTTCTATTGGTTTGTGGGTTGGACTCACTACTATAGAGATAAGGACCTAGAGGGTCACACACTAAATTTATCTCCAAGTTCCACCTATTTGGATTAATATAAGTTTTGACTGAAGCGGTCCCCATGTTCAGGGGTCACTGAATATTCAAGTTTGAATAATCGCAAGTTAAATAATATAGTTATATTATTCAATTTTATAATAATGATGATTGAATTTATTTATCATGTTATTTAAAAGTTTTTTGTTAAAAAAGTTAATATGTACAAACATAATTTTTTGAACAACCATAACACATTTAGGGTTCATTAAATTATTTGGAGGGTTTATGGACCAAAATAATGGTTCATATTTTATCATGCCACATTTTATGGTTCTATAAGTGAGTGATGAAATATAAATTACATTTATTATAAGTTTATATAATTTATAAGTGTAAAAAAGAATCCAAAAAGAGGGTTATTACTTTCTAGAGACCAAATTGTAATTTTGGAAAGTATAAAATTAGTATAAAAGAACATTTTAGCCTCTTGAATAGTGAGATACACCATTTGGATGAATTATATAAGGAATTTATCATATCCTGTCCTCTAAATCTCTTAGAGAGAGATTTCAAAATAAATTATAAGGTTGTATTGATCTTGCTTTCTTGATTGAATCCTTGTTCTTCGGGTGATCAAAGTCATATCATAAAGCCCTCTGATTTCTCATGCTAGTACTCATTAATTGTAGATCAAAGATCTAGGATATGTGTCTCATGTTTGGATGATCCATAGAATTCCTATCTTGGTGGTTTTAGGCAAAGTCACACTGATGGATTGTGAATAAAATCATAAATTTCAAATGAATAGGGTAATATTCATGTTTTTGTTCAATTTTATATTTCACACTAAAATTTAATTAGACGAAATACTTTGAGAAATTCAAGAAAGGTATTTTGTGGAATCAATGTTTCTTAAATGAATCTAACCAAAAAATATTAAATTTCTTATTTTTTATTTTTCCAATGTGCCCTGGGTTCCTTCACCATTCCAAGTAAATAAGTGTGGAAAGGGATAAAATGACCCTCAAATCTCACCTCCAATAGGCAATGGTTAGGTGACTAGGATTGAGTATATATAAATAACATAGATGGTGGTGGATTACCTTGAATTTATATTTAAGGAATATGATAGGAGAAGATAAAACCACCAACCAATATTGAATCAAAAAATAAAAAATAAATCCCAATGAAATTCATGAGAATCCTAGTAGATGGATGAAATGACATACATAAGTTGAAAAACCTAAAAATAAATACTACAACCGAATCATAGGTCATGACCACAGTCTCTATCCACTCCTGAAAATCTCCATTGGATATAGATTCCCAAATTGATCAGAAACTAACTACTTTGGACCTAAAAATATATGTATAGGGTGACTACAACATGTATACATAATTGGATCCTCACATAAAAATCACATGAAAAAATGAAAAGAAGCATACTATATCCCAAGTGATAAAAAAAATTAGACTAATAACCTAATATTTTAATGATAATTTCCTCATTCTCACCATAGATCACTCACCATATAATACATAGAAGTAAATAATTATGTACCAATAGAATATATATAAATAAAGGTACCTCACTTTTTTTCCAATGGTCTTTTGGTCTCAAGACCCAATAGATCATTTCCTGTACTTATCACTTCTATATATTAACCTACATCATGTGAAATCATATTATATCCATTGGTGTATCCTATTCAACTCAAAACATTATAATAATTATATTCCAGTAGTGAACAAGTGAATTTCTAGAATCCATTATAGCCTATGTTATTGAACTATGCTGAAACCTATATTATCCATTTCATGAACACCCATGTGAATCCATTTCCACCATGACCAAATACAAGTATGTGTTATACCTCAAACCATTACTACCCATACATAAATTTATAATAAATTCAGATCCATTAGATCTTGTGTGATATTATACCCTATTTCTCAATCAACCATAGATCAGGTATGTCCATTTAATCAATTCTAGGAAGAGTAATAGTTATCTTTCTCTAACCACATTCATTGAAATTATATCATCATTTGAATTAATATTTTTTTTATCAATTTCAGGAAATTTAACCATACTAAAAAAACAAAAATCACATCCAAGTAGATAACAAAATCTCTAGTAAATATCATGAGGTAACATAAAAATAACTCAAACATAAGAAATCACAAAAAACCCAACTTATTATTTAACCACCAACATAGAATATTAATTATTTATAAATATGATTATTATGTCATTTAACTTATTCAATAAGATAGTTATAAAACAATTATCATCATAAAATAATAAACATATAAAATTTAGAATTTCAAAATATCATCACTCTTATAGATTCCATGATCTAAGTAAACATCAATAATTCTCCCTACGATTCCTTGTTTTCTATTTCTTAGACAACTTCCAAAATAAATATTAACTTTCCCCATGTATAATATGTGATAATAACTTCTTCCTTTAATTCTCTAGATTAAAAGATAATATTTTTCTCTAATTCCATGTCATAAAATAATATACACAAAACATGATGTGATTTCCAATATATTAAATATTATCTAAGTAGTAAGTGATTATTCTTTTTCCCTCACTTCAATAATATTTAAATTATGGATTAATAATATAAATTTAAACATCTCATTTCATGTTTTTTAAAAAAGTAATAATATAAAGAATATTATATATCTTATATTTCAATTATTGAAATAATTAAAGTAATATATTAACTATATTTTATGGAAGGTAATTTTCTAGAGTTTGAAATAATATATTCATTGCATATGATTGTCATCTTCCTCTTCCATTAACCTTCTAGTTCTAAAAATTTAGGTTAATTCCATAATCTTCCTGATCAATCCAAGGTCTGATTGAATCACACTTTTAAATAAAAAAAATTAATACCCATAGATTCCCTACCTATAAAAGAAACTTTTAAGAACATGTGCACCCAAAACAAAGGAGATAGAAACATACACATACCTAGAAACTCGCATGAAAAAGTATTTGAGTCAATGGAAGATCTCTTCCAAGACTCAATGGGAAATTGTTTATTATCCATACTCATGATAAATAAAGAAATAATCAAATTATATCTTTCTCTTATTTTCTAAAAGAAATATATATTCCCTTTGAATATTTCAAAAAAATGTAGAAATATTTCATATTTAAAATATTCATTAAATTTTATATCCATATAATTTTTTCAAAATTTTCATTATAAATATAATAATATTTAAGGAATTAAATAATTTATAAAATCTTCATCAAAATACTTAAAATACTTACATTTTAGTTATATATTTCATTTATTTAACAATTACACACTATGGTACTAAAGCTGGAAAAAAATGTTATTTTTATGTATAAAACACTACCCAAATGTGGCATACATGCTGTGTATAAGGGTAAGTAGACTCTACCTTTATTCATATTTTATGTGATGACCCAGGTGTGACTAAATTTTTTTTCTATAAAGTTAATTAAGTTTACCTTTATCAAACATTATAAAAAACCATTAAGAAATAAATAGAGACATGGACGCATACCTTTATGTTCTTAATACCCTTATATGAAGAGTACTTCACATATACATAATGATCCACCCTTAAACTACCTTCATTCAAGAACTAAAATACAGTCACACATCCTGAGTAGTCTACCCTTACAAAGCTACGCAAAACTACTTTTACGCATGGAATAAAGCATTCATAAGAGTATGTTTTTGAAAAAAAATTAAAATTTCAATTGGAAAATTTTTTAAAAATAATAATATAACATATAATTATATACCAAATATTAGAATAAATTTAAAAACATTTCAAAAAATAGAAATATATTCAAAAATATTTTGATTACTTTTGTAAATTGAAGATTTTCTTAAAAAACCCTCTTAGAATTAAGAAAATATCTCCCAAAACACAAGACACATCATAATTAAAAATAAGAGGCCTAAAAAAATCCATACCACTATATTAGATATCACTAAAAAATTATCATTCTATAAAATTAAAAACAAAACCCGAAGAGGAAATAAAATAAAGGGTAATAAATCGACCAACCCACAAGATACCTTTAATAAATCTTACCACATCAGGAACATGACTAACACCACAAAAAAACCAAGTGCATAAATACAAAACATTATCAATAAAAATTAAATACTCTTCTATGGAAGATACATCAAAAATAGGAACAAGGACATTAATAAATCATCTAAAACAAATAAATTAGCAAATAGATCAATATAATGAGAATGTATCTGTAACTCTAATTCTCAATTAAATTGACAAAAATCAAAAAAATGTATAAATATATCCATATAAAAGTTAAAAAAATCAAAATAGTTATTAATTATATAAAATTTAAACTAAAATAAGAAACACATTTTAAAAAGAATAAATTCATAAATTTTTTAAATAGGTGGCATTATAATTCCTTGCACAAATTTTATTAGGGAAAAAATTTATATTATTCATCTTATAGTAGAGATATATATGTCTTAGAAAATTTATTTTTAATAAAATATAACAACACTTATAGGAAATCATTATCCAGCAGTACATCATTTCCCATACATAATTTCATTAAATTCATTAAGAATAAATCATCGCATATGGCACTTCAAAATTTTACTTAGGTACTCTAGCTAATATAAATTCTCCCATTATTAAAATGGTCGCATTAAAATATTCTCACCATATTACCATTCTTATTAATAACTTATAAATCTTTTAATTTATAAATTAATCAAAACATGGAATAATAAATCATGCAGCAAATTTAATTCATATTATTCAAAAAATATCATGCATAACTTGTCGTGAGAAATGCATGTTAGTATTCTTTCATAACAATTAATCTCATAATAAAAACTTGAAATAAATTATATTTAACATGACACATATTATATCATATTTCATAGTAGTTTACAAATAATCTTAGAGATTATACTCATAATAGTTTTATGATCATACAAAATTAATTTCAAATTTATATTTTGAAATCTCCAATACATTTAACTACTTTATATAAATTCATAATAACATTTCATTAGATCATGTAGGTTATAAAGTTAAATAAAGTATTTTCAAAGGATTTATTATTTTCATTCATGAAAGTGACTAGGTGTTCGAAGGGCTCATTTCCCCGGGAATGGAGGGGGATGATATATCATATAGGGATCATTTTTTCGTCCGCTGATTTTCTTAGCAGAGGTTCTAGTTTGGGGAGTGATGGTTTCTGAAGCATTATTAAGCTATTTTTTTAATCTGTGTTTTTTTTTCATAGATTTTTGTTGTTTCTTCACTAGTGGTTGTTTCTTATATGGTGTCTCATGGGGTTTTTTTCTAGATTTGGATCTTTTTTCCTAGATTTCATGTTGGTTTTGTTGGTAGTATTGGTGTTTTAGAAGGATAATATGACCCTCGGTGAAGCTAGTTTGACTCGATGATGGTGGATTTTTTTGTTTTTTCTAGTTTTGCATGTGATAGTTATAATTTTTTCATTCCAAGTTTTCAGTATATATGGTTTCCCCTATAAGTTCTTGATGATTGTGTTTATCTGATTCAATAATTTCTTATCATTAAAAGTAAGCTTTAGATGTTCTATTTTTCATTTAATTGGTTTTTATTTCATTTTATGGATGTGTGATGTTTGATTAGTCTTTCTGGTGGAGGTTCGGTCCTAGATTTGGATGGGCCATGGAAATTTTGTTTCTAGTTTCATCTGGAAACAACACATGTCTGTATCCTAATGGGGAAAATTTTGCTTCTGTTGGAAGAAATATGCTCGAGTCTCCTACACTTTTTTTGAAATTAAAAACATTTTGATATTTTGGAATTTGAAATATGACATTTATGTAATGTTCTCAATCAAACAAAAAGTACTTTTTTCAGAATTAAAAAATATGGATTTAAATATTTCTTATTTTCATTGAATTCCAACAAAAATTCTATTTTATTTATTATATTAAAACATTGATACTACATCATATTTAAATATTAATCATATTTTCAAGAACCTTTCCCTAAGAATTTTGAATTTAAATTTTGACATATTGGGAAAAATTAATCTTTCTTCATAACAAGGTGTCATTAATTTTTTTACAACCCTACAAATTCATTTCACAGAAACTGATTTTAACATTCACATAAGATTCATGAAATAACTATCATTCATTATTTAAGAAAACATGTTACTAAAAAATAATTTTTTTAAAGCGGGTCTCACTGAATATTACTACACATTTTATCACACAACAAATATAAAATTCCCAAAGATAACATACTCAAAGTAATTCTACTGAGACCATTTGACTATTTACTAAATCAAAAAAACTATCAAAAAATTAACCAATTTAGTTTATCATTCATTGAAAAAAAAATCCAATGAAAAAATTATCCAAACTTTAACATGTTTCATGTTAATCCAATTAATAATTTTGAGAAATTTAAAACATTTACAACATGATGTAAAAATTTTAATATTTTACATTCCTTCCATAATAACTCAATGATTCTGATGAAAATGTTTTATTTGATGATCATTTATAGGTATTGGGATTGGGAAACCATTTTCATCAAATTTATGATTTTTTTCTGATGACTATGGGTTTATGTTTGAGTGGGTTGACCGCAAGGGTTCATCTAGTGTCAAACTGTTCATGTCGAGCATAACATCTTTGAATGGTATCCAATGTGTTTTTTTTTCGAAGTAAGAAATTCTTAATGTCCCTCTCATATATGATTCATGGACTTTATTTTCAAAGGAAAGGCATTCATTAGATTATTTGGCCAACAACACATAAGAAATCACATTAGTTTGGAGGATGGGAACTCGGACTCATCTCACCCTTTAGGGGGGGGGACTATTTCCTATTCAAGGACAATTTTATAGATTTAATCTATTTTCATATATTCATTAATCCTTGGATCATTCCAAATCACGTGTCCACGTGTTACCCCTAGGTATGATCAATCAAAAAATACATATGGTTTAGAATTATCTATATTTAGCTATGGTTCTCTATTAATGGTTATATCTATATGTATCTGAGGTTCTTCATCAATGTTACCCCTTTGTGGATAGGTCATGAATTCCTTATTCATTCACTAAGACAATTCTTGTTTTAAGATATATGGGATTTCGATCTAGAGTTTTCCATCATCCAAGGGGGGCAGGAGTTGTTTCAATGTTGGGTTCTAACCCATAAGATGGGTTTCCTACACAGCCTTGTCAGTGGAATCAGAACTCACATTGTTTGGTGTCACTTTACTGGACACATAAACTTTTATGTTCATGTTATAAGGACCTAACCATGTATTTTAACATCAGGTGGAATGGAAATCCAATTTCAAGGTTTCTTGGTAAAGATGGTGTGGAACATACACCAAGATAGTCTGAGATATAGGGAAGAGATATGGTCTCCTGTGTGAATGTGACCCTTTGTGGGATATTTCCTAGCCAACATTATGGAGATTTATGTGTTAGTCATGGACCTTGTGTAGGAATCCAACATATCTTTGTTAGTTGGGAATCAAATTCCTCATAGTTCGGTTTGATATGGGTCCTACACTTTGGAGGAGGCCCATTAAGGGAGCATGATTGAGGCATACATATAGGAGCTACCCAAATGGTGGATTTGATTGGGTATTACACAATTTAGGAGGCCCATTTGGATTTGAAGTTGTTTTTGCATCTATAGAGAATACATGTGCTTTAAGTTCATGCTAATTTCATGATCTCTGCCAACCTCTAATCCTACGTGAGTCATGATTGGTGTGAGAAATAAGAGAAGGCAGTGGATCTTAAGACTGCATGTCCCAATTCATCTACTGATAGATGGTAATAGATACCAAAGGGGGGAGAGATGGGCTTTGAGTGCAACCATCTCCTCTCTTGTCTTCATATCTAGGATAGTCACACTTGGCGATATACCCAGATATGTCCTAGGCTATTGAAAAGAAGGGAAATAGTGCCATCTCTCACAAGAAAAGCTATCGGTTACCTTAGTGGGAGTGCCCTGCATTAGGTTCAAAGGAATTGGGAATATTGTTAAAAACCGACCCTCATGAAAGGTAAATGCTAGTGGTTCCCCTTAATCCCTAAAATAGGGATATTCAAATCATTATCCCATTTTTGGAACCCTTGTTACCATGGGAATTTAAAATCAGGGTCATTTTGGGGGTCCTTATCACTATTAAGGTAACCAACATGACTCTTCTTACCAAGGGTATGTAAACTCAAAAGGGTTCACTGGTGTTCCTTGTGATTTTATCATTGATGTTTGGTTGCTTTGGATGAGGGATTGGCCTGATATCGGTAAACTTTTTCATGGAGGGGCTAGCAAGGGGGTGATGTTGTGAAAAAGGGGAATGATCGAAGTCATAAAGTAGAATGGTATGGGGTATCCTAGTCCACATAGAAAATTCTTATGTAGGAAGAGGATTCTCCCATGTAGTGGGTTTTTACATAGGTAATGGGGTATCCATGTACCATGGTGGTGTTTGGACCAACATTCAATCTGCGTAGTATTATGCAATGCATGGCTAGGTTCCATTTGTGTAGCATGGTGCCACCCAGACTTGAGTTCCATCTACATAGCGATTTTCTACACAGAGAAGGATTCCAACCACATAGTGATTTTCTATGTGGTGTGCCTAGTTTCAAAGAGTCCATTGGTTTTATACCTCATGGGGAATATAGTCATAGAGGTTTTTAAGTTTTCAAACTACCAATTGTTTTTAGTTTTCTTTTCTCTTTAATGCAATTTGGTGGGGCTTTACCTATAGAAAATCATAAAGGGAGTCTATCTCTTGTGGATATATCATTCTATCGGTCGATAATTTCAGTAGATCTCATTTTGATCTTCCTATTGTTGATCCCCCCAAATTCACCCCTCTGAATCTAAATATAGAGAATCATGGAACCGAATACCATTGTAGTCACTTGGCTATGATGAGACAACGATCTTCCTTTTGTGGAAGCCATGGATGAAACTACGACCATGGATGACTTAGTCAATATAGGTATAGGGTCATCATCTATAGAGGTGAGAATCACCACCTTTGTCCCACAAATGACTTTGTTTTATTCACAGGGAGTCCTTGATATTTCCTTGTCCGTGATCCATTTGAGTTTATGGGGGATTTCATGTACGTGGAAAATATCTCCACCTCATAGATGATTTCATTCATAGGGAAATGGAACCGATGACTTTCTTCCACAAACTATTTAGTTTTTGAGCATCTTGTGAAGTGGATCTCCATGTGGAGTGGGGATCCACAAAGGGTTCGCACTACACAACCTGAATTTTTCCTTTTCCATTGTTACTCCTTTAATTATTTGTCCTTCAACTCATTCATGTTTTTATTTCCTTTTACAAATATGCAAGATAACTTCAATTTCATTTTCAAATATTTTAGGACCCAACAAATTACCTCCATCGTAATGAGTTTTGATCGGGATGAAAAAGAATTTATTCTAATTTAGAATGACGTCCTGAATTGAACCAATTTTCAGTATAATGGTAGACCTGTAAAAGTGGACCTATTCTATATAAAGGGGCCCATGTTATTTGTCCTATACCATATTTCTAGAAGAAAAATACACTCCAGCAAGTCCCTCTTGACTTCTTGCTATTGTGAACTGCATCGCTTTATGGATACCTTCACCCACGAACTAGATCCTTGGATCCACGAATTGAAACATTAAATCTGTGGATGGTGAGTTTCGCCTATAAAATAGAAAGTTTTGGTGTCTATCTTGATAATTCTGTGAACCCCTACTCTAATTTTCAGTGATTTTTTGTCCAACATTTTGTGGATCTATGTTTCACGGATGATGCCTTTGCTGACCATGATTTCATGGGACTTTCAGTATGCATACCAATTTAAGTCCTTTTCCAATTTCAATAGAAACAAACTTTTTCTGATCCATTGCAGTAATGATAATGGTTCTCCCTATCACTTCAATGGATGCATCCAGAAGAAATTTGATATTGGTAAAGAACATTGAATACAATATCTTGTTTCTTGTTGTCCCTATAGAGAGTACCCTGAAAGATCTCCTTCCACGAAAACATATGGCCTACCCATTTTTCATTAAATTGTACTTTTATAACTTCAGACTCCATGATGATGATCCTTTTCCACCAGTTGACCAAAGAATCCTTATTTCTCTTCTATAGAATCCTCAAGGGCAGAAGTGGGAAAATATTTCTACCTTGGGGAAGATCGTAATTGATTTGATCCTAGAGAACATACTCATTTTGGATGGATACATGTGGAAATCTAGTAATCGAACTACCCATAATATGTCCTTCGAATCTATCATCCATGATTACACATCCATCATAAACCTTTTGTGTATTAATCCCAACGGAATGTAGAACTCCAAATGGGACATGCGGTCTGGAGGGTGCTTTAATGATGAGTGGGCTTGGTCGATTTTGGTACACCAAATTTTCATAGAGTTTCCCTAATAGTTTGAGGATATTAACTTGTACCAGGAAGCATGGGTTTCTAAATGTTCAATCTATTCACCATGAGAGATGCTACCTAAACTGCTTATTCACTGGTGCTCAAGTAGTAATACCTTTCACATGTTGTGTGGTGAAGTGGGTATTAGCTTGTGGGACATCTACCAACTAGGAGGATTTCCCATCACTATTAATATGTAAGATGACTTCTTACCGATAAACAACACTTAGAAAAATATCTAATAAGTGTCCCCATTGGAATGAGATTATCTGTTGATAACCAAAGGATTTCTTGGTTAACCCCTCCATGATCTATTTTTTATTACCATTTTATGATTGGATAGGGCTATTCTTGTAGGTGAAAGGGTAAAAGTTGAATGTCCACCACATCCTAACAAATCCAACTCAAAAATCATGGAATATTCTAGCCTTATATATTTCTACCCTCAAGGAGGGATGATATACCACCTGGGGTTATGATATTTGGTTAGAAATATCATCTGAGCTTAGATTAGAGAGTTTATTTTCCCATGTTCCAAGGATGATGGATTTTACATTACGGCAACATATACACTGAAGTCATATTTTACACCTTAATTATGATGAAAACATTGGTATAGGGACAACTTATAAATTTATCCATCCATACCCTTTTCTGTAATTAGGAATTATTGAGGTATATACTAGAAGGAAGGCCTCCACATCGTTTCAACGAGCCATTTCAATTTTTATATGGCTGGATGGCAGAGCATTTCCCCTGTTATGAGTATCGACATATTGCAATGGTTCCACTTTTTGATTTCCATCCATCCCTACTCAAATTTTCCATTATTTGTCCAAAATCACTGATAATTGACGACATGGTTAAAGTATTGAGTGATGTTCCCCTATTCGTGTTCATTCCTTATATTGTATCCCATGGAACAGTATAGGATAATGGGAGTGGATCTTTCAAAGAATGTTCTTATGTCATTTCACTTAGGGGTGGATTATTAACCACTCTCATAGATATAATAACCATTTACAAACCCTATACCCCTTATAGGTTCACAAGGTAGTTTGGATACCTACAACAGATCTCATTTTTACCTGTTACCCAGGAAAAGAGGGAGTCTCACCCAATAATCCTTTAGTAATTATGGGTGATGATGATGAGTAAAGACTCCAGTATTCAAGTCCTTATCCCTCAACAATGGAGTAAACCTAAATATAAATGGATTATTCTCAAATTTGGGTGGATTTATACCCTGATTAGGTATTAAAAAGGTCAATTCGATGAGTTCATATGCTATTTAATGATTTTAGTATGGTCCTAATTGTTCCAGTTGTGCCATATTTTTTCATTCCTATTGCAAGAAGGCATTCTATTCATCATCACTTGTGTTCATAAGGGACTTCATCTACACTCTATTTATCCATAGAGAGTGAATCAGTCCCTAAATCGTGGGATGATATGGTCTTTGGTCTTATTGAGGCTGACCCAAGTGGGTCATCACTAGGCATTCCAGAAAAACTATCCAACCCTATATGCTTATCTTCAGAAATTGAACCCCCTACATAGAGGGAATGTTTATCTTGGGTAAATCAACTTAGGGAATCTTTTTATTTCATGATAGAACTTCCTAATTATATACCTATTATGGTGGAGGTGCATAAACATGGTTCCAATTCCATTAGGAGTAACTGGGCTATATAGAGATGGGCATGGCTTCAAATCTATATGATCATCACGAAAACTCCCCTTTCGGAATTTTCTAATGAGGAGGACACCATTTGAAAATTGCTCCTTGGTTTGCGCTTAGGTGGATTTTATTATTGGCACTTGAACATCCTTTAATACCAAATCATCATAGCTCAAGATGATATAGATACTCATGAAGGAGACCTTGTCCAATTCAATGCTTCACATCATTAAGTCAAGACCTTTCGGGATATTACTAAGGAGTTTCATCACCTGGTGGATGAGGAAGAAAATGATTATGACTAAGTCTCTTCCTAAATAGAAGAGTTGTGGGAGTGTGAGGATTCTCTGGCTAGGATGAAAGTGAAACTTTCACCCACAAGTGCCAATTTTTATTCCATTAATTAGAAGGGCTGAGATCTTAGGGTCGTCATTAAATAAGTGTGTCCATTGGTTGAAGCTGAATCTGAATTAAGGGATGCACTAGAACATTCCATTGATAGCCCACATCAGATGATGGCCAATTTTCTGATCCAAGTGAGTTAGCCTTCATTATAATCATCTCAGTCTATTACCCCCCTTGTTATTGTCACACCACAACATTTTTATTTTATAATTTCATGGATTGGTTTCTTGTGTCAAGGTTCGGGTTGGGTACCGGTTTTAAATTCTTGACATCTAACAATTTTTCTTGGTTTCCAACCCATGCGTTGTCACCGTGCGATTTGCGGTAGTCGTGCAGTCGGCCCAAGAGTTGTGCAATTGCTCATTTTTTTTCTTCTTATTATTATTGTCATTATTTTATTATTATTATTATTTATATTATTATTATTATTATTATTTCATTAATTTCATTGTTGTTTTTATTATTTTTTTATCTTTATTATTTTTATTTTTATTAATTTTTATTATTATTATCTTTATTATTGTTTTTTTGTTATTATTTTTTCTAGTTTTCTTTTAATATTAATAATAGTAATTATTATTATATAATGAAAATAATAATAATGATAATAATTATAATAATAATAATAAGAAACCCTAAGCTACACCCCCCCCTAACCCTACGCAGCGACACTACACCCTGACCCCATCCCCCTCCCTTCCCTCCCTTGCCTTCATGCTCCAGCCGACAACCAGCCTCACCCTCCCTAGTATTCCTCTCCCATGCAACCATTCTCCCCTTGCCCTTACTCCGCCTCTTGACCTCCTTAGATCCTCATCGCCCTTCACCCCGGGCTCCTGGTCGCCCCCTATAGGACCCCCCCCCCCCCCTTTCTCTCTCCACCTCTCACACCTTGTTCAGGTCCCAACTGGTCATCCCCCTTTTACCCTCACCTCAATTCGGCCTTCCATGCCATGTTCTAGTACCATATGTTTAGGCACCTCTCGCCCTCCACTCTGATAGGCTTATGAGCACCACCCTCGACACCCCAGCACTAGTCGTGCTCCAGTCGACCGCTCCGGCCTTGCCCTCCGCTCCAACAGCAACCACACGCCTACTGGTCTTCCCTCGCTCCTCACTGCTATGACCGGTCGACCACCGCCCTACCCTCCCTTGCTCTGTCCAGCGACGCACCCAGACCCCCTTCTCTTTCTTATAACTCACACCAACAAACCTGCTCTGACCACCTTCCCCTTATGCGTGTCAAGCCCCCTTCTCTAGTATATTTATTCATTCATTCATTTATTTATTTATTTATTTATTTATTTATTATCTTTTTTATTTCATTTAATATTTTCTATTTTTATTCCATTTGGCTAAATCCTAAAACCACATCTTGTGTGTCATGTGTTTTTTTCACTGTTTAGCGTGTATGGTTGGCCCATGAGGGATTGTTCTTCCTTCCGTTAGAGTTTTTTCATGTCATTGATTGATTTAAGGTAGGTTAATTCACGTTTTTTTTCTTTCCAAATCATTCCATAAATACTTTCTTTCTTTTAATGTGTTTTTAACCTTATTTATGCTTTTGATTGGTTTTTTGGATAGTATATTTTGTTTGTGAAATTTTATATAATTAATATTTAAATCATGCTTGTGGGTTGGTACTTTTAATTTTGTTGATCAAATTTCAGTTTACCATTTAGAAGATAGAAATCTGGTAATTTTTATGGTACTTTCACTTTGAAAATTTTTAGTAAACTAGTTGATCCATTTGGTAGAATTTCATGAATTTTGTGGGAGCTTCGACACTTTTTTTAATGGCATTGGCATTCATTTGAATTCAAAGGAGGATTTAGAGTGTTTATTTGGTGTAAATCATTATTGTGCTACTTAGATGTGTTTTTTAATTGTTTAAATGATTTATTAAAATGTTTATGTGATTCAAAATCGTGTTTTGAAATAATTTTGGTGTGTTTTTGATTGGGTAATTTTATGGCTTGGTGGTCATATGAAAAATGTTTTAAAAAGATTTATATGGTGGTGTTGGGTTTGTTTTATGTTTTCTAAATGAGGTGAATGGAAGAACATAGTTTTAACAAAATTAATAGGTTTTGAAAAAATTATTTTTAAATGTTCTCTTTGTATTTTAGTGTCTCATTGGATGTCAGCACATCCATGAGTGCGGTATGTTCACACATGGAAGTGAACTCAAATGAATATGGAACTTTAAAATTATATTTCTCTCTAAACCTCAATTTCATTAATGTATTTTAGTATTCAAATAATGTTTTTTCCCTTTTTTGGTATCTAAATAGGGTTTTAAATGATGTTTTATAAAGTGTTTCTTCATGTGTTTTGGAAAAAATGGTTTTTAATGGGTCCTTTAAGGTCTGTCAATTTGGTTAGAAACAGTTTTTGGTGTTGGTTGAAAAAGAGTGAAGGATTGTTTGGTAACTAGGGAGTGTTCGAATGTGTGTTTGGGACATAAAGGCACATTTGGCTCTTACAAATCATGGGTGAAGTTGTGTTAACTTTTAGAATGGTTTGTTTTTGGAAATTGTGTGTGGTTAGTTGGAGTTTTAAATGATTTTAGAAAAAAAAAATAGATGTGACGTTATAGCCCTGTTGGCACAATTTTTAATTTGAAATGATTGAATGTGTATTTGGGGGTTCTCTTGATTAGGTTAACCCTTTATGGGTGATTTCATAGAAAGATTCCATATTTAGAGTAGGAAAGTGTTGTGAGATGAGTCACGCATGTGAGGTAATCCTACTTACAAAGGATTATTATGAACACCATGGGTTCATGGGAATATTTTAGATGATCTAGTGACAGTTTCTGATCAACCCTGGTTTTATTTGTTGGTACCCCTGGATTGGTTGTTAGGCTAGGTAGGATTTTCCCCTAGATTGGTCTATTTTAGGGAAACCAGTTGGTTATAGACTTATGAGATTCACCATATGTCTACAGGTGGTTATGAAACTAAGTACGTCGAGGGGTCTTCTAGGGATGTTTAGGATCACCCATGGTTACTGTATTATTTTTAATTGCTAGTTCAATTTTTTATATACTAGTTTATTTCCGTCTTACACTGTTTGCCTATTCTACTTATCCTAACTTTGGTATATTTTTTTGGTTTCAGTTTATAAAAAAAAATGATTTTAGAAATCGTATGTCATGTGTGTTGGATTTTTAAAAGAGGAAAACATGTTGCTTATTTTAAAATGTGAAAACCTTAATTTTATATTTTTATTTCAAAATTATGTTAGTGGATTGTTTCTGGAAAGGATACGTTGTATTCTATGGTTTATATTGGAAACCCTACTAAGATTTATTAATACTCACACCTATTTTATCATTTTAGTTGTAGGTTTTCTAGGTTGATTTTCTCGTTATTGGAGTAAGGTAGGTATTTGGTTGGGTGGTGACTTGGATGGTCACGTGGAGGTATGTATGGTTTTACATACTTTTTACACTACTAGAGTTCAATTTTATTGTTCAATTTATTATTGCTTATTCATTTATCTTTTATGGGACAAATCGTTTTTAGTGATTAAGTTTTGATGCCTAACACCATTTTCCTTCCTATTGGGATTAGGAATTCCCTTTGGGACATGTCGTGGACCAGATTGGGTGACCAGTTTAGGGTCAAACCGGTTTGGTTCATGAAACAATGGTATTAGAGGAGGCCCTTGTTATTTGGAATGTTCAATAGATAGAGATTAGGACTCTCAGGACACGAGAGGTAGGTACGTGAAGGGCTTCATGAACCTTCACTTGTTCTGAACCTTGAGTCACCAGGGGTAGTCTGGAAATTGATTCCTTGTCTGGTTCTAGTTTCTTCTAGATTGAGGGATGACAACAGAGGCAAGATGATGTTACATTGTGATTTCACATGGATTAGTGTCCCATGTCGAGCCCGAGTACACAGTTTATGCTTCTCTTAGTTGTTGACACTTACATGGGGCATGGCCCACAACCATGTCTCCAGGTTAAGAATAAATACTTGTCCCTCACTCTGACAGTTTGATGCAAGTTGAGCATTATCTTGGTTTTAGTTCGTGTAAGTGTGCTTTTGAAAATGAAAAAGGTTTTTAGAAATGAGAATGATTAATTTTAAATGGATTTAAATTTGTGAAATGGGTTTGAAATCTGAATGCTCTTGGTCAAAAAATGTTGTTTTCTTAGAAATGATAGAGAAATGGTTTGGGTGCAACCTCAAGTACTCTTTATGAACATTTTTATATGTGAGAAAATGCATGGGAAGTGTGTGTTGATGCGTATGGATGAAAAGGATAAAGGAATGTGCAATTATTCATGGGGTTACTGGGGTGTGTACTTGGTATTAATGGATTGACCTTGTTTGTTTTCTAAAGTTATTTTAAAAGGGGAAATGATTTTAGAAATTGAATTTGGTTTGAAAAGTGGGTTTGGTATTTATAAAGTGGCCTTGAAAGAAATAGGTTTTGAAATCTAAAATGAAAAGGGGTTTTAAAAAGGTAATTTTGGGTTTCGTTTGTATTTTTTTTGTTTTTGAGATGGATATTTTTGGATGAAGGTGATTTCATTGATGTTTCTTCAGCTTGATATTTGTTTTGGATTTTTGTTTTATATGATGTTCAAAAAATTCTACCCATAAAGGTCTCTAAGTTTTCTGATAAGTCATGCCCAGTTTTTTTATCCTTCTCGGATGTTGTGTGTCCTTCATTGTGTTCATGGTCTTTTTGAAAAATTATAGTGGATTGAAGAGGTCAATAATGTTATCAAGGTATTGGTAACTCCCAAAGCTGTCAAAGTGCATTCAGTTTTGGTTCTATTTTATAGTCTATGTTTTGAATAATTGGAGTTGTTTCCCCACCATTAATGCAATTTTTGATGATGTGGGATGTCTTTAAATCCATATTCATCCAATGGTTTATACCTGAAGAGTTGAATATGAAGAAAATGGAAGACCACATGTGTATTCAACAAGGAAAACGAATGGTGGAGAATTATGTTGACCATTTCAAGGAGCTTGTTTCCATTTCATCAAATGTAGCATCACATGATTTGAGGAAGGCTTCTCTATTCATCAGTGGTCTCTATCCAGAGATCAAGGAGAAAGTCCTAACTTCTATGGACCATCATTTCATGAATATGGTGCATGAGGTGTTCTTAGCTGAATTGGTCTCCATGGCGTAGATGTTTGGAAATCCAGTGAATCCAATTGCTCGTGAAGGTTCCCCATCTGGTGAGTAGAGTGTTCCAGATGGACCTGTTTTGAAAGAGTCCTCTATAGTGGTTAAGGATTCTAGTTCTTCAGACATTACAATGGTGTGCCATCAGTGTGGAATTTTAGGGAACATAAATCCATCATGTCACATCCCTTCGAAGACATTCCATCATTGTGGGTTTTTGGGCCATTTAGAAAAGTTTTGCAGGAAGTGTTTCCTGAAGAAGATGATGTGACCGGAGGATTCGAGTGCATGACTGTGAGGCAAGAGATGCTTCATCCATCAGAGCCTCAACCACAGGTCTTGGGGTAAAGCTCATGCGTAGTTAGGCATTGCCGAGGGTGTGAAGTTATGGTTAAGGTTTTGTGTTCTGTGTTGGTGGTGGAATATTTAAAGTCTTTTCATTATTATTTTCTACTGTTAAATTTTTTATGTTGTTTTAATTTAATTTTTTTCATGAAGTTATGGTGGACTCGTTCTATTATAATACATGCAGTCTTATTTGTGTGGATGTGGTTTTTTGAATTGTGTATTTTTCTTAAAAGTGTGTTTGGACCTTTTTATGTGTTGATATTGGTTTAGCTTTGTTCGTTTGGAGATGTAAGTGCCTGTGGATGAATTGATCTTTGTAGTTATTCTTGGCTTCACCTCTTGGGTTAGATTCTGTTCGAAGGTTTTCCTCTAGTGTTCAGGATTTTTGGTCTTGGTCGAGTGGTCCAAGTTTCAGCAGAGGTGTTGTTTCACTGATGCTATAGAAGTTAGTTTGATTCGATTGGGAGTTCCTACGTCGCCCCCCCTTCCTGGGGAGGCATGTTTGGGTGTTAAATTTATGCACTAGTTGAGTTTATGTGGTGGGTAGAACCCTCTTTTGTTCTCTAATTCTCTTTTGGCGTGGTTTCTTTTGGTTTTATTTGGGCATGGATTCTTGTTTTGTCTATTTTTCGGCTGAGTAACTTTATGGGCACAGAAAGTGTTTGTGGTGGGGAGAATTGTCACACCACAAATTTTTTATTTTATTATTCCTTGGCTTTATATTCTTACGGCATTGTTTGGGTTGGGTCCCATTTTAAAATTCTTAACGTTTAACAATATTACTGGGTTTCGGACCCATGCACGGTCACCCCGCGGTTGGCGGTAGCCACGCAGTCAGCCCAGGAGTCATGAAATTTTTCATTTTTCTTCTTATTCTTATTATTTTTTATTATTTTTTTTTTACTATTATTATTATTATTTTATTATTTTCATTGTTATTTTTATTATTATTTTAGTAATTATGATTTTTATTGTTACTAATTTTTATTATTATTATCCTTATTATGGTTATTTTTATTATTATTAGTTCTAGTTTTATTATTATTATTATTATATAATAAAAAATGACAATAATATGAAACCCAAAGCTACTCGCTCCCACCCCTTTAACCCTGCACAACGGCACTGCACCCTGACCCCAGCCCATCGCTTCCCTCCCTCGCCTCTGTACTCAAGACAACAGCTAGCCTCGCCCCTCCCTAACCTTCTTCTCTTGTGTTTCCACGCTCCCCTCACCCTTGATCCACCTCTCTACCCCATTAGGTCCACGCCGCCCTTCACCCCCGGCTCTTGGTCACCCCTACAGGACCCCTCCTCCAACTGTCCACCTAACACACCCTGTTCAAGTCCCAGTCGTCTAGCCCCCTCTCACCCTTGCCTCACTTCAGCCATATGTTCCCTATTCAGGTCCCATCCAATAAGACCCCTCTCACCTTATACTCCCGCAAGCTTCCGACCACCGCCCTCAACTCCCTAACATTGGTCGCGCTCCAACCGACTGCTCTAGCCTCACCCTCTGCTCTGATAGTAGTCGCACCCCCTGCAAGTCCACCCTCGCTCCTCACTACTGTGACTGGTCGATCACCACCCTGGCCTCCCTTGATCCGGCCAATGACGCACCCAGACCCCCTGCTCTCTCTTGCGACTCGCACCAGCGAACCCGCTCCGCCCTACTCTGAACACCTTCCCCTTGTGCGTACCAAACCCCCTACTCTGGTATATTTATTCATTTATTTATTTATTTATTCACTTTTTTATTTCATTTTATATTTGGTGTTATTATTTAATTTGGATAAATCCTAATACCATGGGTTGTGTGTCATGTGTTTTTTTTATTTTTAGTGTGTGTGGTTGGCCTGTGAGGTATTTTTTTCCGTCCTTCAGAGTTTTGTTGCACCTGATCTTGATTTGAGGTAGTTGAATTCTCATGTTTTTCCTTTCCAAATAATTCCACAAATACTTTATTTCTTTTAATTAATTTTTCTTTTAATGTGTTTCACACATTAATTATGCTTTGGACTAGTTTTTTTAGATTGTATATTCTGTTGGTAAAATTTTATAGAATTATTTATTAAATCATGTTTATGGTCTGGTACTTTTAATGTTATTGATCAAATTTTAGTATAGCATTTAGAATATATAAATATGGTGATTTATATGGTACTTTCACTTTAAATTTTTTTAGTAAACTGGTTGATCCATTTTGTAGCATTTCATGAATTGTGTGGGAGTTACGAAAATTATTTTGTAATGGCCTTGGTGTGCGTTTGAATTCAAAGGAGGATTTTGAGTGTGTATTTACTGTTAATCCTTATTGTGCTACTTAGAAGTGTTTTTTAATTGTTTAAATGATTTATTAAAATGTGTAAGTTATTTTAAATCATGTTTTGAAATAATTTCAGTGTTTATTTGATTGGGTCATTTTATGGATTTTTTGTCATATAAAAAATGTTTTAATAAGAGTTATATGGTGTATTTGGGGTGGTTTTATGTTTTCTAAATGAGGTGGCTATAAAGAACATGATTTTAAGATAATAGACTAGTTTTTAGGAAATGGTTTTTAAATGTTATCTTTGGATTTTAGTGTGTCATTGGATGTCAGCACATCCATGTGTGCACCTAGTGCACACGTGGAAGTGACCTCAAATGATTATGGCACTTATAAATGATATTTCTCTATAAACCTCAGTTTCCTAAATGGATTTTAGTCTTCAAATAAAGTTGGTACCCCTGTGTGGTTTCTAAAGAGGGTTTCAAATGATGTTTTATAAAGTGTTGCTTCATGTGTTTTAGAAAAAATTGTTTCTAATGGGTCTTTTAAGGTATGGACATTTGTTTTGAAACATGTGTTGGTGTGGGTTGAAAAAGAGTGAAGTCATGTTTGGTAACTGGGGAGTGTTAGAATGTGTGTTTGGGACTTAATGGTCTATTTTTCTCTTCCAACTAATGGGTGAAGTTGTGTTAACATTTAGAATGGTTTTTGTTTGCGAATTGTGTGTCCTTAGTGAGAGTTTTAAATATTTTTTGAAAAAATAGTTTCAACATGGTTGTCAAGTGATGGCCCGGTTGTAACTTTATTTAATGTGAAATGATTGAATGTGTATTTGGAGGCACTCTTGTGTATGGTAACCCTATATGGTTGAGTGCATAGGAAGCATCAGTGTTTGGGGTAGGCAAGTGTGGTGAGATGAGTCACGTGTGTGAGGGCCTCCTACTTACATAGTATTATTATAACCACCATAGGTTCATGTACATATTTTAGATGATCGAGTGATTTTTTCTAATCAACACTGATTAGATGGGTTGGTACCCCCTAGATTAGTTGTTAGGACAGGTGGGATTTTCCCTAGGATTGGTCAGTTTTAGGGTGGCCAGTTGGTTATAGACTTTGGATCTTCACCATTCATCAGCAGGTGGTTCCCAAACCGAGTACACCTAAGGGTCTTCTAGGGATGTTTAGGATCACCCATGGTTATTGGATTATTTTTTATTTCTTGTTCACTTTTCGTTATACTATTTTATTTATAGAATACATTATTTACCTTTTCTACTTTATACCTACTTTGGTATATTTTGTTTTGGGTTTAGTTTATAAAATGACAAATGATTTTGGAAATGGTATGTCATGTGTGATAGATTTTTAAATTAGAAAAACATTTTTCTTATTTTAAAATGTTAAAACCATACTTTTATATTTTTATTTCAAACGTATATTAGTGTATTGTTTCGGAAATGGTGATGTTGGATTCTGTGGTTTATCTTGGCAACCCTACTGAGAATTTTTAATTTTCAAGCCTATTTTTTCAGTTTAGTTGTAGGTTTTCCTAGATGAGTTGCATATTATTAGAGTACGTTTTGTCTTTTGTTGGGTGGTGACCTGGAAGGTCATGTGAAGGTATGTGCGGTATTACTTTCTTTTTCCTATACTAGAGCTTAGTTTAATTTTTTAGTTTATTCTTATTTATTCATTTATCTTTTATGGGTCAAATCATTCCTTGTGATTAATTTTTGATGCCCAAAAGTAGTTGTCATCCCATGGGGATCGGGAACGCCCTTTGGGACATGTTGCATACCGGATCTGGTGACCAGCACAAGGTTGAACTGGGTTGGTTCATGATAGTTATTATCAAAGTGAATCTATAGGGTGTGGATGCTCATCTACTCCCATTTAATGGAATATAAACACTATTTCTCTTCATGTTTTTACTTTATCTTTTCTTGTGATTTTAATAAATTATAATTGACTATATTTTAAATGATAATTTTAACTGAATACTCATTTAAATCATAATCCAAAAAATATATATTTAAATTATCAAATCATGATCTAATTTTTTTCAGATGAGGGACTTAGTGAGTATATTTTGACAGTTTCTACGATTATCTAGAAAACCCCACAAACATTGTGCCTTCTTCTTTATCACCCAAATTTTTTCTTAAACCTAATTTTTTGGGGGATTAGAGGGTATAACATGACTTTTTCCTAGTATTTCCTTTTTGGGTTATCGACCTAACAATATTTTGGTCCCTTATAATTTTTTATTGCTTAATATTTTTTGTAAACTATACAAAACATATGTTTAGCGAGCTGGCACTCGGCTTTTATCCAAGGTTCCCTTTACGAGTTTTTATCCTAGCAAGTTTTTTGTATCTTTTCATGGGATGTTAAACATCTTGAAAATTTCCATATCATTATAGATGTTTTAGTTCAAACATCATTGACCATAACTGATGTTTTAGGTCAAACATATTTGACCAAGAATTGTGGGGTGATGGCCCTAATTAGGATGCATTGACTGAGGATGTACCAATAAATATCATATATGGATGAGGGATTTTTCTTGACCCTATATTTGTGGTTTATGGATGTGAGACAAGATACATGTAATGGGATCCATTGAGATTCATTAAAGTAGGGAAAGGATCTCCTTAAGGCAAATTTTTTTAGATGATAGAACATTTTTTGTGGAAAACATATGCAGAGTCGTCGGTGAATATTGTGAATATTTGAATAATGGTTTCCTCATGACACTAACCTTCCATTTTCAGTGACCAGGTAATTTCATAGGAATTTGGATTTCTAAAGACCAACAGGGGTGTCTTGTCAAAGGAGTTGTGCCCAAAGAGTATGAGGGAATTTGTATCAATTTTGATCATGAATGAGTCACCACTTTTATATATACATGGATTTTGTACAGGAGGGTTAAATCCTGGTGTAGTTTAATTTCATGAAACTTGGATATTTGAGACTTATGATTTTAATTAAATTTTCCCAGACCAATGGGGTAAATAGTTTAGCTTATACACAGTAGTTTGACTAAGAATGTGTTATCATTCTCAAGAATGAAAAGGGAGAAAATATATAAATTTTCATTTGGGGTTTTTATAAAACCATGGAGTGAGGTGGGACATGAACAAATAGGTTGGATAATGACTCTCCTGAGGACAAATTTTCCTTTGGTTTATAGGCCTTTTTTTGGGAAACTTATGTAGAGAAAAATGGAATATTGTGCATAGTCAAAAAAAGGTGTTCTTAGGACACTAAACATCCATTTCTAATAGCCAGGGATGATTATGGGGGTTTATACCTTTCTGAAAAAAGATTATGGTTTTTTAAAATGGGGTTCCTGAGCATTAAAGATGAATTTCAAGCCAAAAGTTTTGGGTAAAAGGTATAGATGTTTTCCCCATACAAGTGTGAGGAGGTTCCCAGAATTGGTCTGGCCAAGGAGTAGGAAAGGAGGGGCCAATTTTGTTTCATTTATGGACATGAGAAATGAGATTCAGGTGTTTCTACATATCCTATAATAATATGAATCAATCCTAATGTAGTTATTTTAATTTTTCTACATATGCAAATCTAGTTCACACATAAGAGTGTAACATTTATGTCTTTTAAATGAGATCACCAATGAGGTGGGGATCATATCAAACTTTATTATATGGATTTATTTCATTCATATGAATTTGGGGGAGTATCCTTTTCTTTTTATAGAGATTTCCCATGCAGGTCAGATACATATGTCAGGAGGTGATATTTATAATATTTTTTGTGGCTGGGACCAAAGTCGAATATTGGTTATCAACCATCATGTAGTATTAATTTCATATGATTAGGATTTTGATATATAATCCTTGATTAACTGTAGGATAACTAAGCTCAGACATCTTGATGGACCTAAGACATGAGGGGGGATAAGAGTGTAAAACATGGCTCCTAGGGTACTCAGATCGGGAAAGATGGTACAGGGCTTGGAATCCATTGATCATAAAAAGGTATTAAAATCCTCTCTTAAGGATGAATTTTCCTTTGGTTGACAGTCCTTTTTGTTGGGAAACTTATTCAGATCCACCAGGGCTTATTGTGCATAGTCAAACAAAGGTGTTCTCATGACATTGTCCTTCCATTTACAATGTTAAAGGAGGTTTATAAAGATAGGAGATTTCCCAAAGCACAGAGTTTGATAAATGGAAAGGGGGTGTCTAGACATATTAGAAACATTCAGGCCATGATGGCCCATGGGGTTGGTAATTCCCTAAATAGATCTGACTTGTATGTAGGGGAATTTTGATTCTTTTACTGCATCCAGACCTAAGTTTGAATATTCATGTGTCACTATGAATCCCTTGCTAACAGGAATCAAACCACTAGTAGTTCTTGCCATTATACTTCATGTATTAGTTCATCCCATGCATCGGGAGGGTGGAATTTTTTTCTTTAATATATTTTCACGGGGAATCACCTGTCAAGGTCCATAAGACCACATGATCTATGTTCTGTGTGAGAAACATTGGATGGAAAAGGTTTAATCAACCACATGGGTATAGAATAACCAAGGTTAGGAGCATTTTATATTTGAGGTGGTTGGGATAGGATAAAAAATCGGGAATCCCTGCATATCCTACTTAGTTAGGAATCAATCCAAATATAGTTTTATAACATAACATAGTGGGTGATCGATGTCAGGGTAAATTCTCTATTGAATGAGAACACCATGATGTTTTGTAGTTTAACATCATACAACAAAGAAATTTTACTATTTATTTTAATGTCATATGATTATGAAAATTTCTATACAGTTTAGCATCTTGTGGAAATGACCTAGGTGACCCAACGTGGAAAAGGAAAAATGTGTGTATTCTTGAAATGGTCCTGTAATTAGGGAATGTTTGGGTGTCCCCCATGTTGAATTGGTTTTCATGTAGAGGAGGGGACATCTTTCTTTTCTTCCACGGCTAGGATTGGGTCATAGGATTCGGGCATCACTATATACCCCATGGGATGGGAATCAAGATACACATAGCTCTATATATAAATAAACCTATGTAGGTCTAGCCTATATTCAAGGGGGAATATTTCTAAATTGGGGTGTATGAACTAGGATGAGAGTACAGACATCACTATGTATCCTGCTTGGGAATAAATCAAGACATTCATAGTTCTTGAAGTTCCATGCATAGGTCTGACCCATAGACATGGAATGTGCATTTTTTTGTTTGTGGTGGTGGTTGGACCTGGATATAAAATATAGGAATCTCTATTTATCCTATGTAGATAGTAATAAATCCATATTTAGTTCTATGAAATGGCATGGTAGGTGACCAATGTTGGAGGTAATGTCTTTTTGGGTGAAAACATCATAGTGTTATGTAGTTTTAACATTGTGCAAAAAGTATGTTTTGGCCATGTAGTTTAATGTCATGCGGTAAGGATGTTAACAGAATAGTTTAATTTCATGTTGTAGGGATTAATTTTCTTAGAAACCATGACTGAGTGAAGGATAATCGGTCTTCAATATTCTAGCATAATCTAGATATAAAGGGGAAAGAAAGTGTAAACTATGGTTCTAGGTGTTCTTAGATCAGGAGAGATGGTATGGGGCTTGGAATCCATTGAGCATACAGAGGTAGGAAAATCCACTCCTGAAGAATAATTTTTCTTTGGTTTATAGGACATTTTTTAGGGAAAATTATGCCAAGACATATGAGCAAATTGTGCATAGTCAGACAAAGGTTTCCTCATGAGACTGACCTTTTAGTTTTGAAGGCTCTGAAAGATTATGATGATCTGAGATTTCCTGAAGCACAAAGTTTTATAAAAGGAAAAGGTGTATCCTAACATAAAATAAATATCTAGACTAGAATTGGTTGTGAGGTATGGAATTCCCTACATAGATCTGACTCGTGTGTAGGGGTAAATGATTCATTGACATATCCTTGTTTTGGGATCTAGGGTTTGGAATTTCTTACCTAGATTTTCATTTTTGTGATAGAGATGTGGTAATTTTACTTTCAACTATTTGTAACAGCTAGGCCCAGGTTTAGAGATCTGAGTGTTACCACATCTCTTACTAGGATGAGAATAAATCTATATGTAGTCCTATGAATTTCCTTATTCAAGTATAACTCATTCACATGGAATGGTAATTTCATTGTTTTGTGTGTGTGTGGATTAGGATATAGAATATGGGCATCACTACATATCCCACAAGAGAATGAATCAAGCAAGATGGAGTTATAAAGAAAATCCCCTTCATGGGTTTGGTTTATACACAGGGAAATGAGTATTTTTTTTTTGTTAGACCAGGTTATAGAATATGGGCATTACTATATATCCCATGACATAAAAAATCAATCTATATGTAGTTCTATTAAGGTATTTTCCATGTACCGGTTTGACCTATGGAAAGGGAGGGGAATTTCTAACCACTCTTTTGAGGTGATGGTCTTTTCATGTACCTTTACTATTTGTTTGTGTAGGGGAAACCCTCACTGCAATTCCTAATCTCATGTGAGCTATGCTCAGTGCAAGAAACAAGGAATAATAATGGTTTATAATACAATATAGAGGTAGTAAAGGGTATATCAGAGGAATTTTGTATCATGTGGTGGTTAGACCAAGATATTGGATCAAGGAATATCTACGTATCTCATTGGAAATGAGAATCAAGTCTTACATAGTTCTATAAAGAAACCTCACTGCATTAGTTTGTTCCATGTGCTGGGATGGGGGGATTTTTTGATTATGGATGGGCCAAGGGATCAAGGTATAGGAATCACTATATATCTTGTGAGGACAAGAATTAAGCCAATTGTATTTATGTAACATGGAATATTTGGTGCGAAATGTTGGAGGAAATGTCCTCTTAGGTGAGAACATTGTTATTCCATGATGTTTAACAGCATGCGGTAAGGATATTGGTAGAATAGTTTAATGTCATGTTGTGGGGATGAATTACATGCATTTTAACATCATGTGGTAAGGACATATATGTTATACATTTTAATGTCATATAGCAAGGACTTTTTATCTGATAGTTTAACATCATGCGATGAGGACGTATTCTTTTGGCTTCATAAAATATTTATTCAATAACCTTGCATTGGTAAGAGCTGTTATAAGTTATCCATCCATTTAAATTATGGGATATGCTTCATTGGACTAGACCATGTGTATTACATATAGTCCCTCCCACTTTGGTTCCAACATTGGGGGTTTATTTCTAAGTATCACCAGTGTTCCAAGGACCAATAACAATTCTCCTTCAAGGAATGACTGAAGGTGGACCTTTTTTTGAAGTCTCGTGCAATCTGGTTTTGTTAAATCTCTAAATGGTGAAATTTATGAAATCCTCTCTCATCCTATTAATCCAACCCATTGATCAATTTTTTGGATTTCTCATCTGTGGATATTGATCATAGATGGAAATGTAATGAAAGGGTAATTGAACTTATATGGGTATAACCACCTCCACCCTGTATACTAATGAGTACGAGGTTTCATGAGTGGTGGTGAAGGTCATGGTCGGGTAATCCCACAGAGTATGGTGGATATTTTTTCGGTAATGATTTATTACCCTTAACTACCATATTCTGAAGTATATTTTATATGGTCTTGTTAAAATCCTTTATTTGTATTTTGTCCTCTCCATGGTAGAGGGATGATCAGTTTTCCTTAATACCATATTACTGATACAATTTCTCCAATTCAGAAAAATGAAATTTAGTATTGTTTTCTATCAGTATTGTATGAAAGACATCAAATATGGTGATGATTCATGATTTCAAACATTTAAAGATTCTTCATTCCCCAACCTATTTGAGGGGTACAACTTATTCCTATTTGGTAAAGAAGTCAGTCATTGTGAGGATGTAATTGAATTTATTATCTGTAGCGGAGGGATATGGACCCACAATGTCTATTCCCCATATGGAAAACAGCCAGAAGTACTTATTTGTGTAAAGTAGCTCTAGGAGTTGGTGGATGAAATTGGCATGGACTTGCAAGAATTGCACTTCTTGGTGAATTTGGTGAAATGTTGTGTCATATTGGGCCAGTACTATCAAAGCCTTTAAATTTGATGAGAGTTCTTTCATCCTAATTGGTGTTCCCCATAAGCTCTGACATGAACTTCCTTCATAAGAACAATGATCTCTTCTCTATCAATGCATCTATGAAGGATCCCATAAATCTCTTTATTATAGATATATTTTTATGGATTTTTTCCATCATACAAAACAAAATTAATTACTCGTCTCCGTATTTGATCCCTTCCAGGCATATCTGGTAGGATTTATCCCTTTCGAAAGAAATCCACATTGGGAGTCATCCAGCTAGTGGTAAGACCATATGGATCAAGGAAAGAAATAATCTCATCAATTTCTTCTAGTTTGGGATAAAAGAAAAATAAGACCATCCGTTGGTGGGTAATGCTGATGAAAATATCATCTTGGTCGGGATTGTCGAGAGCTATGGCTGCGTTTTCTAATGCGTCGACCTGTGCATTTTGCGATCAGGAGACAAGATTTAACGTTGGATCTAATGGGAATTCCACCATTAACCCTCATACATGGCCAAACAAGGGAATTACCTTATAGAAAAATACTCTATGGGGGCCCAAAAGGTGGTAGTTTATTCATATATTTAGACCATATTGATTTGGTTGTATTCTAAATAGCCTTCCATGAAAGATAGTGCCTCGTATTCGGCAATTGCATCGATCGTAAATTCTGTGATTGGGACCAATAAGTCATATTTCAAGCATTGTCGATTGAGATCCTTCAAATCAATGAAAACTCTGATTTTCCATTCTTATTTTTTATAGGGACAATATTTTCCAACCATAAAGGATATTGGACCTCCAAAATTATGTTTTATATAATGATATTGTCAAATTTAGCCTCTATTTTGGTGGAATGTGTGGGGTGCATCCTCCTGGCTTCTTGCTTATAGCCACGATGATCTTATGATATGCCCAAGTCAAGAGTGTACACCTCAAGATCAAGGCCTGAAATTTCTATATAGTTCCAGGAGAAAACATCTCAATTCTACCTTAAGAAGTAGTTGTATACCTCTTGCTCCTCAGATGACATGGATGCAGTAATTAGAGTGGGTTGTGGGTCTTATTCTATACCCAGGTTTATTTCCCTAATTTCATCATTGGTAATAGAGAAACCCACTTCAAATTCTATAGGGGAATACCTTTGGCCCTCTTCCTCTTCTTCTTCCTAATTATCTTCATCTTATTATGGGGAAAAATCTTGAGATGATCTCTTAAGAGTTAAGAGATGAGTCACAGTTTTTTCATTCAGAAGATAAAGAAACTTCTTCTGGCCTAGCTGAAAGTAGGGTTTTTAGAAAGGATTGGTTAAGGGAAGGGGGAATGTATTAATTCTCTTCTACCTTAGCTGGTGTGGTAGGGATTATTTGGAGCTCTATGAATGGATTCAGTTCATTTCAATTTGAGAATTCACCACTATTTGGGGGACCAGTGGATTTTTCTACACTGTTTGGCTCAGTGACTAGTACTGAAATCATGAGAACTATAGAATACGCATTTGAAAATGGACTCATGCACTCCACCTAATAGATGGGAAGTACGTACTCTTCACTAATCTTATTTAAGGAGTTGTAAAGGACTATCTTTAAACCATTTGGGGTGGTGATACAATCAATACCATCGACCATGGTTCACCTCCCTTTCTAGTCATATAATCTTGTATAAATATAGCATTACTCGAATGATTCAAATTGGGACTTATTGTTAAAAAAAATCCAATTTTTCTATTATTGTAATATTTTATGCGTTGGTGGTAGGATGAAGGAATCATCGCTTGTTGATGCCACCAAGACCTTCCTAGAATAACATTGAAGGTCATGTTTTTTCTAACCACCAGAAATTTTGAGTCGACTATAAGGTCTCCAAATTGAGTTTTGAGCTTCATCTGGACCAAATATTTATGGTAAATGTTTTCATAACACAAGAGGGTTTTGGCTGAGGGTGTAAGTTTATCTTCACTATAGCCTTACTGATGAAGTGTTCTCACTAGGATGATAATAACTCCATATCCATTATCAAAGAATAATTTTTGAATGCCTATACCATTTTTCTTATTGGTCATGTATTGGGGTCTAATGTGTCCCTGTATAACGAAATCTTCAACTTGTTCTATAAAAGAGATCATGGTGTGGAATTCTATAGGATCATTCTTTTTCAGATATAGTTCAACATCAGCCACTTCAACAACAAAATCTTGGGGGATTATCAAATCTTCTATAATTGATTCCCTAAGATCTTTTGAAAATTTTAGGGCATCCATGATTGGTAGATTTTCTAGTACTGATTCCAATTGTTTTAGAATATTATATTTTTTTTCTAAATGTTGGTGCTTTCTAACTTGAGGATACTCTTTCACAAGAATATTAGAGTCTTGACCATTGTATGAGGATGGGTCAGCCCTCGGGATAGGAGATGATGGTACTTCTATGCTTTGTGGGCTCGTTCGGGTCTATCTTTTTACATGACATAGGTGATTGGATGTTTTCTCCTCTTCTAAAGGATATTTTGGAATAATTTGGACAATGTGGCTTTTGGAAAGGGTAGGTAAATTGTTCTATTAATATTGTGTACACTAAAGGGATCATCCATGAGTTTATAATATATTGACATTTTAAGCTAGGATGCATTCAAAAATTTGGTTTCTACCCTGACTACATCTTCTTTGGTATCCCTGACTACTATAGCCTCTTCCTCCAGCTCCCTGGTTGGGTGTGTGGAAGTCAAGTTCAAAACCATACTCTTCATAGGATAAGGGATAAACTATGTGAATGAAATTAATGGAGCCAAATATCAGTTCCTCATCTTATGATGAACCTTCCTAATTGACTTCTTCCAGTGGTGTCATTTGGTGGGGTGGTGCTCGTGATTTCATATCTATTATCATTAAATCTGATAGGTTCAAAACTAACTTCGTCTGTGACATGGTTTCATCTTCTTGTACTTTCTCTCCACCTTTCTAGTTGAATAGATTTTTGGATAGTCAGATCATGGGGGATTTGGGGTCTGAGGATATCAGCTATGTTTCATTAAGAGTTGCTAGGGGCATAGTCGACTGCTTCGATTCCTCTTAGAGTATTCTGTGAGCTTAGTTGACTATTTTTTGATTCATCTAACTATCTAACTTATACTCCCTTTTTATAAAAAAAATACTCCCCTCTCCTTCATCCAGGTCATTGGTGGAAACATATACCACTTGTGCTAGCAGTGGTCCCAGTTTTACTTGTCCAGAATATATTATTCTTTGTAGGGTTTCATTAAAGGAAAAAAACTACAAAATGGTGAGTCCTAGTATTTGGTGGAATGAAAAATAATTTGGATGGTCATCAAGACCAACTTCATCATCCCTCTTTGGCTCTAGTAAATAGAGGAAGTTTCAGTTCATGGTGGATATAATGTAGCCACAAAATTAGTCATCACTGAATGAGTAAAATTTATTTCTCTTTTCCTAGAATTTGTTTCACCTGGGTCCCCTATACTCATATTGTCAAGGAAAAGGTTTCTACTGACACCCAAGAGTCCCTAATCAATTTGGTGTAGGCCTAAGAGCTAGAACTAGTATAGGGTGTGGATTAAGTGTAATGGAGTCCACTTCATCTCTTCCCACTCTTTTTCTTAGTTCCGATGGGGCTACCCAGAACTTGAGGTTAGTTCTCTATAAGTAATCTTCTATTCTTTGGGAAATGGTAGAGAAATCCTAAAACCCACTTGCATATTTCTCTCGGATTAGTGGCATTTGAAACTCGTCGTGAAGGTTACAGATACACATGGTAATAATATCATCTTGGGGAAGTGGTTCGTTCAAGGGGTAGGTTAGAAATTTACATATAGTAATGATATATGATTATATATTATTCTCCCACTATCTGTGGTTCATGAGACTTTTGAATGTTTTCTTTAGAAACATTGAGCTGAAATGGAAAAGGAACTTCCTATGAAGATCCTCCCATCCTGTTATTGACTGATCTAGAAAACTGGTATACCATACAAAGGTGGATCCTTGAAAAGTTCACATGAAGCATCAGAGATTCACTACTTATTTTTCTTATGGGTTTACCATCATGGAATAACAATAAGATGCATAATTAATCAGATGTAGTTTCAGGTCACCAAAGCTATTGAATTAAAGTAACACTGGGTTTCTAAAATCTGGTGGTGGTGGAGTGCTGCTCACCCAGTCTAAGCAATGCTTCCATTCTGATTGTATCAGAGTGCTCCATCCTTCCATGGATTCTAATTGAGCTTCTAGTGAACTGATGGTATTAATGATCCATTTATGCATGTTCTTTTGAACCTAGGTATGGTAACATGTATGAAGGGGAATCATTGGTCATGTCGGCATAGCTGTTATGACAACCCTTCTTTTTATTACACAATTAAACATAATTTATTACATAAAATTCACTTGATGAAACATAGAAGATCGATAGGTCTAGTGTATTTGGGGATTAGGATCATTACATAACAACTTAAAACCTGAAATACAACATCTTTATTGAAAAATTCTTTTACATGACCACTGCATTCCCTCGTACATAGCATTTTATGGGATAACCTGAGGATATGCATAAGAAAAGGGTGAGCTATAAAGATTAGTAAGGGAATAATCATGGAATAACATGAGGAATACAATAAATGTTCGACAATAGGAATATTAATATAGAAAAATAGAAGCATAAAGATAAAGTCATGATAAAGAAAGATAATCATAACTTGGAAATGTGGCAACAACACTTAACATTAAATTAGCAAGAGCCAAGGCTCATTGCACATGGAGCATGAGTCAACCCTCATTGCACATGAAGCATGAGTAAACCCTCTTTACACTTGAATTATAATGAGTAAACATCCATTCCACATGACGTATCATGATACTATACTTTACCCAATGCATTGGAGCGCTATCAGGGCGCACCCTTCTTAAACATTTCATTTCATGCATAAGTGTGCCACATGGATCCTAAAATATTGAATCATTCATTATAATTATTTATTCCATGATAAACGAATGTGTAATACATACATGAAACTTTATAAACAATAAGTAAATGTTCATAAAGGTGAATACCCTTGATAGAGAAATGGACATGGTATTCACTACACAATGACTTTGGCTTGGAAAAGCACGGTGCAATTTCGGTAACATAACAGTGTGACATAAGAACTCATAAAAATGGTTGATGAGAGAGAAAGGGGTGTCTCATCATATTTACATGACATGTACAGTAAGGGGTCACATATATACATTTCCCAAAAATGTAATGGAATTTAGATTCATGATATAAAATAATTTCTTGATTGTAAATAAGGAGAGAGAAATTCCTTTCGGAATTTCAGCATAATAACGGGTGTACATGGGAGGCATTCAACGAGAGATAAAGGGGTATCCCATAATTCAAACATAAATAGGGTAGTATAGGGGAGGTTCTAAACCATATCCTAACATTTATAATTGAAATTAAAATGGCATAAAAATTTAAAGAATATTGGACAAAAATGAGAAATAAAGAAAAACCCTTACTTGGATGTGTGCTTCCAAAGTCTTGAGAGAGGCTTATTAGGAGCTTGGGGAACCTTGTTAGGATTCTAGATAGATGAGGGAAGAGGTTGGATGAAGTCCAAAGTCTTTGAGTGAGGAGAAAGTGGGATCTTGGGTGGGTTTATATAGGAATGGTGAGGAAATTCTTTATTATTTAGGGTTAGGACACCTCACATTATACTAATCCAAACCAAAAACCATCCCATGTTTTTTTCCCATGGTTTTTGGAAAAGGGGCGTGGAAAAAAATATTTTATAATTTCAAAGTCCTAAATTCTTAAAATAATGGGGTTTCTTATGTGTAGGTGAGTCACACTCCCAAGGAAAAACAATTTAGAAAGACAAAATGTTTAATAACACTTGGAGGGTCCACTAAAGCTTTGTAAAATAAATCAAACAAACCCAAAATTACATTATTTTAATGTTAAAACATATATTGGACAAATATAAAGTTTATAGTTTTTTATTACATCACTATTAAATCATTATGATGTCATAAAACACATTATATATTTAAACGGTATTTTCTTTTTACCCAAAAAATTGACTCTCAGAAAATTATGAAAAATCCACCATTAGATATTTTGGAAGTCTTGATTCTATAAATAATATTAATTTTATCTAAATAATTTTTTAAATATGTCAATTTTCACTTTTAAAATAAAAATCAACATTTATCGAAAATTCATGGGTTTTGACAAAAATGGATTTAAACCTTAATAAAAATTACTATTTAATTCATAAAATTATACGATCATTTATATTTAATAAAAGTTAATTTAATAATAACAATAATATTTTATTAAAATACTATTTAATTAAAAAATCCATTAATTCAACAAAATATATTTCTTAGTTGAACATTAACTAAAAATAATATTTGTGCTTTAAAAACTATTTATAAGGTACTAATAATAAAATGAAAGTATATTCATTATTATATAAAAAATAATGTACATAACCATAGTACTAGGGTCTTGTTACATAAACCCTTATAACAACCACACAAGACCGAAGGGTGAGGTTTGTGATGGTGACAGACTCTTGTGGTGTCTCGGATAACATTGCTCGGGTGGTAATCTATATCAACTTCCAATTCTCCCATAGGCGGTTCTACCCAAGCATAACATGTTCAAGATTAGCTTCATCTTGGTCAAGAGGGAAGCCCAATGATGCAACCTCCTTTCTAGGCTCTAAAAATGGGCTTTTTATGGGGCACGTCTACTGGATGAGGCCATCGCTTCCTTTGTCTGAGTAAATTAGATTTTTTTTAAAGCCCTATATTTATACTAATCATGTGATCACTGTTCAATGGATATATTAGAAACAACCACTATTCTTAACATAAAACCAAAGAGTTTGACATTTTATATAAGCATTTTACATAAAGATACATCTAATTATATCAAGAGGTATTTCCATTAATGAATTTTTGGGTCATTACAATCTTCCCCCCTTAAGAAATTTCACCCTCTAAAATTCTTTTTCCCACACTAAAATAGATTTGGGTAACTCTGCTTCATCATTTCCTCTGATTCCCATGTCACTTCTTCAAACTTGTAGTTTCACCACAACACCTTGGTGAGGGGCATTGTCTTATTTCATAGAACTTTTTCTCTACGATCTAAGATCCTCACTTATTTCTCCTCATAAGAAAGATCATCCTCTAACTGTACCACCTCTGAAGAGAGTACATGTGAAGGGTCCGATATTTACTTCCTTAAAGAGGGATACATCAAAGACATTGTGTACTTTGGCCATGGTAGGTGGAAGTACTAGTCGATTGGCCACAGCCCTAGCACGATCAAGAATCTCGAAGGGGCCGATGTACCTTGGACTTAACTTCCATTTATTTCCATAACTCATGACCATCTTCCATGGAGATGTGCGTAGAAATACCATGTCTCCAACTTTAAACTCAAGGTCTCATCGATGATTATCTGCATTACTCTTCTGTCGACTCTAGGCTGCCTTGAATTGCTACTGAATGGTTTTTACCTTCTCCACCATTTCATTGACCATTTCTGGTCCAAGCAGCTTATGCTCACTAACCTTGTCCCAACACGCCAGTGTTCTTCACCTTTTCCAATAAAGGGATTTATATGGTGCCATTTGGATGCTTGAGTGGAAACTGTAATTATAAGAGAACTCAACCAGAGGAATATATTGATCCCATCCTCCTTTAAATTCCATTGAGCATGCTCTCAAAATTTCCTCAAGTGTTTGGATATTCTTCTTGGATTGGACATAAGTTTGAGGATGATAGGTCATACTGAAGTTCATTTCAGTGTTCAGAACATGTGGAAGAATCTTCCAAAACTTATAGGTGAATCTTCGATCTCGATCAAACACAATAGATAGTGGTACTCCATGCAGCCTTACCACTTCCCTAATATATATCTGTTCCAGTTGATCCAATGATAAATCCTCCCAAATTGTAATGAAGTGTGATGCATTTGTAAGAAGTTCCACAACAACACAAATTGCATTGTTGCCTTTGGATATATTCAGAAGTTCGGTGACAAAATCCATGGTCATGTTCTCCCATTTCCATTTTGGTATGGGCAATGGTTGCATCATCCCCTTATACTTCTGCCTCTCTGTCTTCACTTGCTGACACACCAAGCTATTTGATGTAAATTCTGGGATCTCTCTCTTCATATTATCCCACCAATAATGCTCTTTGTGATCTTGATACATCTTTGTTTTTCGTTGCTGAATAGAGAAATTTGAACTATGTGCATCATCCAAAAGTTCCTTCTTTGGCTCTGGACTTGATGGAACACATATTATTTTCCCAAATCTTACAATTATTTCTTCATTAACATTAAAATCCGAGGATTTCCCTTTTTTGATAGCTTCTAAATTATCTTGAATTCCCGCATCATCCTTTTGAGCATCCTTTAACCTTTCAAAAAGTGAAATTTGAGCAATAATTTGTGAAAGGATTGATGATGTTCTATTCTTTATGATTCCCATGTCCATATTCATCAAATATAAGAAGATTGGATCGTTTTTAATTCTTATTAATGATAGAATCATTAGGTCCTTTCTACTTAGGGAATCTGCCACCTTGTTCGCTTTCCCAGGGTGGTAATGGATTGAGCAGTCATAGTCTTTGATCAGCTCTAACCATCTTTGTGGGTGCATGTTCAACTATTTCTGGGAAGAATATATACTTGAGGCTTTTTTGGTACGTATATATTTCACACTTCTCCCCAAAGAGATAATTTTGCCAAATTTTCAAAGATAAGATCACTAAAGCCAACTTGAGGTCATGTGTTGGATAGTTTTGTTCATGAACTTTCAATTTCTTTGAAGCATAGGCAATGAATTTGTCATTTTACATCAACATACATCCCATACCCTTCTTCGAAGCATAACTAAATACCACAAAAAGTTCTCCACTTGTGGGTAATGTGAGCACAGGCGTAGTGATAAGCCTCCTTTTCAACTACTTGAAGCATTATTTGCATTCATCAATCCAAGAAAACATTACTCCCTTCTGAGTTAGCTTGGTAAGAGGGTTGGACAATCATGAAAAATTTCCCACAAATTGTCGATAATATCCAGATAACCCCAAGAAGCTATTTATATCTGTTACCAATGTTCACATTGACCATCCCTCAATTGCATATGTTTTGGATGGATCCCTAGAAATCCTATTTCTTGTGATGATATGACCCAATAATGTGACCTCCTTCAACCATAACTCACACTTGCTGTACTTTTCATAGAGATTCTCCTTCTATAGGTTCTCTAGTATAGTTTTTTGATTCTCCTCATGATTTTCATTGTTTTTAGAGTATATCATAATATTGTCTATAAAGACTACCAAAAATTTATCAAGGTATTCCCTAAAGACTCTATTCATCAAGTCTATGAAGATTGTTAGAGCATTAGTGAGTCCAAAAGGAAATATTATGAATTCATAGTTCATGTATCTTGTATGAAAAATAGTCTTGGGGATATCTTCCTTCTTCACCCGTACTTTATAATATCCCGACCGAAAATCCACCTTGGAGAAGTATTGTGCTCCATGCATCTAATCGAAAAAATTCATCAATTCGTGGGAGTGGATACTTGTTCTTTATCGTTATTTTTTTAAGCTCATGATAATCAATTCAAAGGCGCATTGACCCATCCTTATTCTTGACGAAGAGGACTGGTGCACGCCATGGTGAAGCACTTGGGCGTATAAACCATTTATCCAGATTATCTTGTAGTTGTTTTTTCAGCTCCTCAAGATCCAGAAAGGCCATTCTATACGGAGTCTTGGATATTAGAAACTCTCCAGTTATAAGATCAATTGATAATTCAACATCTCTTCTAGGAGGAAGATCATAAAATTCCTTAGGAAACACTTCAGTGAATTCCCTCACAATAGGCATGTCTTCTAGGATGGTTGCCTCCTTAGACTCAATCATCTGAGCTAGATACGCATGCTCATAGGGCAGTAATATCCATGCTTGAGATGATAGAGCTAAATAAGGTTCGTCTTCCTCCTTGCACTTGTAATGAATCGGGGGTTGATTCTCCAAATAGAGAGTGATTTCTCTCTGACGGAAATTTATGTTGGCTTTATATAAGGAAAGACAATAAATGCCAATAATTGAATCAAATTCCACATGAGGTATTATTACAAGGTTCCCCAGGAAGTTTAATCCATATATTATGACAGGGGGGAGTTATATTCATGGGATTCAATGATTTCCCCATTTGTCTTACTCACCAACATCTTCACTTCCATGATTTGTGGTGGTGCTAGGACTGTTCTACTAAACATTAAAGATATAAAATAATATGTAGAACCTGAATCAAAAATAATGTTCACTATTCTTTAATGAATAAATAGCATTCATGTCAACACTTTGTTGTCGGGGTTCACTTGGGCAGTAGTGATGGAAAAATATTTCCCTTGCTGCCTTGGAGGTTTTTGGTTGCCTCCAAAAACCCTTGGATTAGGCCACTAATTTTAAAGATGCCCTAGTTCTTTGCATTTGTAGTAATGAACCATGTGTTGAGGTTCGAATGGAGAGTTCCTCTCCTCTGTCATAGCTTTGGGTCATTCTTACTGACAGTAAATAGCTAGGTTCCCTTCTCTTTCACACCTAAAGCATTTCCTCATCCCCTTTAGGAAGTTTCTGAGGTTCTTCTTTCTGCACCTTTGGAAAGTGGGGTGATGGATCTTCTTAGAACCATTGGATTTATCCATCGTACCACCATCATTGAATTCCACCTTATGATTTTTATCCCAATGAAACCCCTGAGATTATCTGATCTCCATTTCAACATTGAGAGAACAACGGAAAATTTCCTCATAGTTGTCAAAGTCACAGATTGCCAGTGCTTTCCGCAAGCTAGGTTTCACCCCACCATCATCGGAACTTGGAATAAATAAATAACATGTAATTATAGACATACATCTAGTCTCACTATTCATCATACATTCCATTTTTATTTATTTTTTAAAAATACAACACCAGCGGGAACCTAAATGAAAGTAGGAAAATACAAATTTCAAAATTCAAAACAACGCGACAGTCACGTCGCCACCGTAATCCAAACCACCAGTACAGAGAAGCCAAAAACATCACAGTGCCAAAATCATATCATGCAATCCTTGTGAATTTTTCCTTTTATTCTCTGATAGATTCGTCATTTTTTTCTTGAGGGAAAAGAAGTCCCTTTCCATCTTAAGTTGGAGGGTGTGTGGAAAATATTTATCGAATTTTTTTTTTCTGGAAATCCTTCCATTCCAACGACTCGATCTCATCCTCAGGATTCATATTTTTTATCAACATCCATCATTTATCAGCTTCACCCTCCATACGATAAGCATCTAGGAGAACCTTCTCTTGTTCATAACATTGAAGGATGGAGAAGATCTTTTCAATGGATTTGATCCATTGTTCAGATATTGAGGGATCAGATGATCCATTAAAATTAAGAGGCATTTTTCTCATGAATCCCTTGATAGCGACTTGTTATTTCTTAGGGGGGGTTGAAAATTCCTCATGACCCATGTTTCTATTCAAATCTTGAGTTAGTTGAGAGAGAAGCATGACAAATTTCGTGATTCCTTCTCCAATTAAATTGGGCATCTCACTAGTACAGTCATCACATTGATCTTCACATCAGTTGTTAGCTCGAGTCCTCCTATTACCAGCCATTGGATGGAATAAAAAGAAAATTAGAGGTAACACATAAAGGGTAATACAAGGACAAAACTTATGACTTATAAATAACTTTTATTTCCTTAATATATGAATCTACTGGCTTCATTCTATGCTATTCATGATCTACTTTCTAACATATATTATTAGGGAATTTTTTTCCCCTTAATAATGGTTTATACTAAGCTTGTGATTTTACCAAATCATATCCCCCAAGAGTTTCATAACCAAGAGTACAACAAGGCTTTTTTTCATGCACTATTTCCCATTCTAGTCTAGCTCAAAGTGGTGTTTTTGGTTTTTACCCCTAGGATACATTTGTGCCAGATCTGCCTCTACCTGCTCGTATCCAGATAGGGATGTATTTTCTTGATAAACCACTTACTCAATACTCACAAAAAAATAGGGATGTTTTTATTATACTTAGTCTTGTCTCTAAGTATTTACTAGGTTTTGCTAATCATGAACCCAATAATAACTAAACATATCCTCTGATACCAACTATGACAACTCTTACATAACATATAAAATCAAGAGGTATAGTGTATTTGGGGATTAGAATCATTACATAACAACTTAAAACATGAAATACAATATCTTTATTGAAAACATCATTTACATGACCACTACATTCCCTCGTACATAGCGTTGCATGGGATAACCTGAGGACATGCAGAAGAAAAGGGTGAGCTATAAAGCCCAGTAAGGGAATAAACATGGAATAACATGAAGAATTAAATAAATTTCAGAGAATAGGAATATCAATAGAGAAAAATAGAAGAATAAACATAAAGGCATGATAAATCATGATAATCATAACATGGAAATGTGGCAACAACACTTTACATGGAATTAGCATGAGTCAAGGCTCATTGCACATGAAGCATGAGTAAACCCTCATTGAACGTGAAGCATGAGTAAACAATTTTTTCACTTGAATTAGCATGAGTAAACACCCATTGCACATGAAGTATCATAAAACTATACTTTACCCAATACATTAAAGCTCTATCATGGTGCACCCTTCTTAAACATTTCCTTTCATGCATAAGTGCGCCACATGGATCGTAAAACATTGAATCATTCAACATAATCATTTATTACACAATAAACAAATGTGGAATACATACATGAAACAATTTAAAAAATAATTAAATGTTCATAAAGGTGAATACCCTTGATAGATAAATGGGAATGGTATTCACTACACAATGACTTTGGCTTGGAAAAGCACGGTGCAATTTCAGCAGCATAACGACATGACATAAGAACTCATAAAAATGGTTGATGAGAGAGAAAGGGGTGTCTCATCATATTTAAATGACATGTACAGTAAGGGTTTAATATATATACATTTCTCAATAAATTTAATAGAATTTAGATTCATGATAAAAAATATTTTTTTGAATGTAAATGAGGAGAGAGAAATTCTTTTCAGAATTTTGGCATAGTAACGGGTGTACATGGGAGGAATTTAATGAGAAATAAAGGGGTATCACATCATTAAAACATAAATATGGAAGTATAGGTGAGTTGAAAAATCATACACCAACATTTATAATTGAAATTATAAGGGAATAACAATTTAAAGAATATTGGACAAAAATGAGAAAGGAAGAAAAACCCCTACTTGGAAGTGTGCTTCTAAAGGCTTGAGAGAGGTTTGAGAGGGGCATATTGGGAGCTTGGGGCACCTTTGGAGGATTCTAGATAGATGAGGGAAGAGGTTGGATTAAATACAAAGTCTTTGATTGAGGAGGAAGTGGGATCTTGGGTGGGTTTATATAGGAAAGGTGAGGGAATTATTTATTATTTAGGTTTGAGACACCTCACATTAAACTAATCCAAACCACAAACCATACCATGGTTTTTTCCCATGGTTTTTGTAAAGGGTACATGAAAAACAATATTTTATATTTCCAAAGTCATAACTTCTTAAAATAATGGGGTTTCTTATGTGGAGGTGAGTCACACTCCCAAGGAAAACAATTTAAAAAGACAAAATGTTTAATAACTCTTGGAGGGTCCACTAAAGCTTTGTAAAATAAATAAATAAACCCAAAATTACATTATTTTAATTTTAAAACATATATTTTATGAAAATAAAGTTTATAATATTTTATTACATCACTATTGGGTCATTATGATGTCATAAAACACATTATATATTTTAACGGTATTTAATTTTTACCCAAAAATTTGAATGTCTCAGAAAATTATGAAAAAATTACCATTGGATAATTTTGACATCCTGATTCTAGATATAATATTTATTTTATCTAAATAATTTTCTAAATATGTTAATTTTCACTTTTAAAATAAAAACTGACATTTATCGAAAATTCATGGGTTTTGACAAAAAAGGCTTTCAAACATTAATAAAAATTACAATTGCTATCATAAAATTATATGATAATTTATATTTAATAAAAACTAATTTAATAATAATAATAATATTTTATTAAAATTTTATTTAATTCAAAAATTCATTATTTCATCAAAATAGATTTCTTATTTGAACATTAACTAAAAATACTATTTGTGCTTTAAAAACTATTTACAAGGTAACAATAATAAAATGAAAGTATATTCATTATTATATACATAAATAATGTAAATAAACATTGTACTATGGTCTTGTTATATAACCCCTTATAACACCCGCACAAGACCGAAGGGTGAGGTGTGTGATGGTGACAGACTCTTTGGTTGGCTCGGATAACATCGCTCGGGTGGTAATCTCTATCAACTTCAACTTCTCCCATATGTAGTTCCACTTAAGCTTAATGTGTTCAATCTCAGATTGAGATTGGTCAAGAGCAAATCCCAATGACGCCACCTCATTTCCGAGCTCTGACAAATGGGATTAATATGGGGCACGTCTACTGGATGAGGCCATCTCTTCCTTTGGCTGAGTAAATTATATTTGTTAAAGCCCTATATTTATAATAATCATGTTATCACTGTTCAACGACTATATTAGAAACGGACACAATTCATAACATAAAACCAAATAATTTTACATTTTATATAAACATTTTACAAAAAGAGACATTTAATTAGATCAAGAGGGATTCCATTAATGAAAGTTTGTGTCATTATAGCTGTTACATAAGGACGATACCCGAATAAGGAAACCTTTGTGTGTTTTTTTTGAATCTACTCTAGTTTTTTCCTTAATGAAGGGAAATCTTTATATCCTTCTAGGAATGGATTTAGGAAAACCGATGGTCCCATTTCTATCTTAGAATAGAATTTTTTTTCCTTTAATTATTCACTGAGATAAACCCTTGGGGTTGAGGTACACCTATTATAAGTGTACTTTCAGGTTCTGCCAAAGGAACCTGAGGATCATATTCCATAGGGCGGATTCCTTGGAGAATATCATCATTGATTCACCTAAACATTTTCATTTCCTCTTCATATCGAGAAAATCAATCCTTGAGTGTTAGGGGATCATTCTCATGATAAGGATAAGGAAGTTCATGCATGAAATTTCTTTTATTCTTCTCTCTATTGGTGATTCTCAAATGAGGTAATGAGGTGTTGGCTGAGGGAGTGCCCAAATTTAGGTTATCCCTCTAGTTCTGGTTATGCACACCTCTATGTTATAAATGGATCAAATTCTGTTTGGAACCATCTTTTCCCAATTTATCTTTATTTGCATCATTTCCAGTGTGGTCTATAGGATTTATGTCTACAATATTCACCAATTAATAACACATTGTGGATGTCATAACAGATGTTGAATGGTAGGAGTTCTCTTTTAATCTTTTTGGGGTATTATTATTCTATTCTAGGGTCCTCTTCTAGTTTCTTGGTGAATGGTAACTCGGAGGGAACCTTTATATGACCTTGTCATATACCTCCCTTCTGGGGTACATGAACCACGGTATGGGATGGAACAGGGTACTTCCCTACTCATTGTCCTTCCTAATCGGGAAAAGACTAATGTCCACTAGGTGGTTGGTTGAGGTAAAAATTACCCTACCCCTATGGTATGGGGTTTCTCTTATTCCCTTACTATGATTCATTATCCTAGATTTGTTGGTCTTATGGGGGAATTTTGTGTTAAAAATTCCCTAAGCTTTGAGGGTTGGGGATGACCTCATATTGTGGTTGTTCTTACAAATATTTACACTATCGTGATCTTGAGCATTCACATTCTGGTGTTATTCAAACATGGTACTAGGTATTTACATGAATTAATTATCTCTAAGGACATGAAAAATGAGTTCTTGTTGGATTCCCTTAGGTGAGAAGCCAGTTGAATGTTCTCGATCACCGTGTTCAGGAGTTTTTCAATGGTTCTTTCTCATTGAGCCTACCGGTTTTAAAAAATACTGAAGGTTTGTTCTTGTCAGGCATGTTTACCTCCCAAAATAATTATTTCATTTGATTGTTATATTGGGATAATGACATTACAATATTTTATTTTCATTGGGTTTTGCTAGATGGGAAGTGGGTTAAAGCACAAAGCTCCATGCTCTCCCCATCCCTGGATATGAATATCAAATGGGGAGCCACCTATAAATAAACTCAACTTGTGCATTTCATGGAGGTATTTCAATTAAAGAGCTTTCTTGTACCTCTTTTATTGTGGCCATTTTGAAGAATAAAGGGATTCTAGATCAATTTTCCATTGAAGATCTCCCACTATTTTGACAAGGACCCCATACCCATCATAGGGAATGAATATTTCTTTTAGGTGGTGGAGGGTTGTCTAGTGATTGAGCTGAATTTTGTGTATGAATTCCTCTGAAAATTTCATTAGTATGTTAAATTTAGAATTGGTTTTGGTCCAAAACATACCTAGTATGTCATCTATGGATAAATGTCTTCTCATGAGAAACATATCAATTTCTTCTTTCTCTGGATATTCCTCTACTTGATCTGCCCAACTTGGGTGTTTCTTGATGACTTTCTCCCAAGAAGAAAGGCTAGTAGGTGTCTAGTTAACAAGTGAATGGTCTAGAGGTGGCTTAGAGGAAGATTGTGGCCTCATGACATCTCTTAATTGATAAAGGATATCACTTATTGTTGGAAGTTTTTCTGAAATACATGACCCAATCCATCCAAGATTCTTTTCATATGATGGACTTCTTTCATTTGATTTGGTAGGGAAGACCTTCTTGCCAATATAGAACTTGACTGTGGGGAGGACCTTAATATTTGGTTCTACATTGGAGAGGACTACCACCATAGCTTGGTACCCTTCCGTAGGGAGAATTTGATGGATTCAAACAAGGGGGTACCTTCTTGTTATGTAACTTCATTATGGGGAGGGCCTTCTCAGTGAATACCATCATGGAGAGGACTACCATCATAGCTTGATGTCCAACTGCATGGAGAATTTATGCAGAGTATACTCTAAATATGACCATCAGGGAAGATGATAGAAAGGGGAGTATATTCTTGATATTTGATCTTATATCCATAAAAACAGATATTGTGTCACTCATTATGAGATAGGCTCTCATGATTGATCGTTTCTTTCCCATGAATTAATCCTTCATGGGTTCTCTAAAGAGGACCTTTAGAGATTCTGGAAAAAAATTTATGGGGAGGACCATATCAACTACCACTGAAACATTCATAATTTGGTAATGGATTGATAGGTTCTTGAGACTCTATTAATAGGTGTTTAATGGAATCAAGAACTCCAACTTCTAGTAGAGAATAGTCATGAATATTCTCATCATTTTACAGGAATCCTTGGTAAGATTTATTGTTGGGAATTCTCTTACAGGAAACAGGGCTCGACTATTATTGGTATTGACCTTAATATATAGTTTCATGTCTGAGTGGTTCTTATGATGCATCTAGGATAATTTGAAAATCATATTTAGTTCTTACGGGGATATATGCCTGCCCTAGAGCATCCACCATAGTGGACTGGTGTCCCCTAGATGGAACATGTATTTTTTCATGATATGGTTGTCTATTTATCACAGAATATGACTAATGACCCTCTTGTATTAGATCAGGGATGCAATTATTCTCTGGATTGACCATCTTATTTTTTAGATGAGTCACCCCACTTGGGGAGACATGGTTTTGGGAAGACACATTTCTATTTCCACAGAAATGATCAAGTCCTGAAAGTTATAGAGGATATGATCATGAATTTTTTTTGATCCTCAATAATTTTCAAGATGTGTTGTGATACATATTTATCTAGAATAGTTATATATTCCCATTCCAATATCGGAGTAGGAGTTTGTGCCTACTCTAGTCCTCCATGTTTTTCTGGTGGGTAATGGAAATTCTCCTATGTCGGGGAATATAAATGGGATTTCCCTTAACATATGATTGGGATATGCTAGTCTTTTACTCTGGTTTTCATTGTATTTGACTGATGGGATTTATATTTGTGAGTATGGATTTAATTCTGCTCATTTTCCACTGTATTTTTCTAATAGGATTGTTATGAATCAGTAGAAATTTGACATGGATTTTATTTTATTTCCAACATATTCAACTAATGAGATTTTTATTCCTCGATGGGGATATTTTCCTAACTATTTATTTTCATCTTATTTGATTGATTGTCTTTGTATTCTTCATCATGGATATGTGTTTGCCTATAGTTTTCCATCCTATTTGGATGAAAGTCTTAGTATGCATCAGTAAATATTTTTATAAACTAAATTCTATTTTCCTACCTGTTTGGATAATGGGATTCATTCACATCAGTTGGGATTTTTATCTTCCTATAATTCACCACCATATTTTCATGGTGAACTTGGTGATTATTGGTAGGAATTTTCACTTTCTTGGAATTTGTTGCTTTATTTTCAAGGCAGGCTTCATAAGAGGGAGAAGGAATTTATGAATGCCCATAGTTTTCTATGGTTTTTATGGTGGATATATTCCTTAGGAAAAAAGGTTATGAAATGTTCTTGATTAAATATTTCTCCACCTTGGCAAGTAGCCTAGGGGATCTGTGTTTGTTGAACTTCATCAAGATCCCTTGGTGGGATATCTTCTTCTGAATGAGGATACGGGGTTGTGTGTCTTTTTTAGTGATGTCTTCTGTAAGGGGCCCTTTAGTGGGAACCCTATGTAGTAGGGAGAGGGTAATTAGGGAAAAATTAATATACCTACCTATGTTAAGGTAGGTAATTTTTGTTCTGATTTGAGGAAAATATCCTGAAATGATTTTATATGGATAATGGAGTCGCACGTTTATGGAATGTCAGTTGCTTCTGAGTAGGAGACTGGCGGGATTTCACCAACTGGAGGACCTATCTCACTACCTATAATGTTGGTAGATTACCATTATGGTGGTTCTCTTAGATTGCTGCATTTGAAACCCAATGTTAGAGATGTTAGGTGGGTGACAAAGTCCTCTAATTTGTGGAGGACTCAGCCGGTGCATTGGTTAACATGTGTGTTTGTGAGAGCATATGGGATTCCATTGTATTGATGGATTCTCTAAAGAATTACTATAATATATCTGACATTTACATAAATAAAAACCATATAAAAGTAGAATCTCATGACCACATGTATAAATGATGACCTTTTGGACCCTCTTCCCTTTTAGATGTGAAAGGTGCCAGAGGTATGGTAACACTGCCACATTTGATAAGGATTCACATTTTTTCACAATTATTTTTTTGATAAAAATATTTTTCTTGATGATTAGTTACAGGGATGGGGTTTTTGCAACAATTTGTGATAAATTTAGAATTTTTTTCTAAAGACTATGGTTTAATTTTCAATTGGGTTGATTGAAAGGGGTCATCTGGTGTGAAAATATTAATGTCAAGAATATCATATCTAAATGGTCTCCGTTGGGTTTTTTTGCCGAAGAAAAAACACCCTACAACCCTCACATCCAAAATTCATGGACCTTCTTTCCAAAGGCATGCATTCATTTGAGGATTTGGACAATAACACTTAAGAACTCTCATTGGTTGAGAGAATGGGAAATCAGTATAATCTCACCCTTTTGGGGGGAACTATTTCTATTCTAGAACTCTCTTATTGATTTATCCTATATTCGTAGTTTCTTGAATCCTTAGTTCATTCCAAGGCATGTGTCTATGGGTTACCCCTGAGTAAGATCAATCACAAATATGAATGGGTTCATAATTATTTGTATGTATCTGAGGTTCTCCATTGATGAGAATATATATGTATATATTAGGTTCTTCATCAATGTTAACCTATTTTAGATAAGTTCGGAATTATATATTTGTTAACTAAGAAAACATTGGTTTTAAGCCATGTGGGATGACACTCTGGAGTTTAACATCATCTAGGGGGTATAAGAGATTCTTAAATATCAATATTTAACCTATAAGATGGGATTCTTATATAACCATGTAAGAAAAATAAAATACCACATAGTTCGGCACCACTTTACTGGACACATCACCTTTTAAGGTTGTGTGAGAAGGACCTGACTATATAGTTTAACATCATGTAGTAAGGATATCTAGGTGAAAGGTTTCCTTATAAAGATGGTGTGAGAATTACACTGAGACTGCCCAATATACCTGGAAGAGATATGGTCTCCTAGGTGAAGCTGACTCTATCAGGGAAGTGGACCAGACCACATTAGGGTGATTTGGGAGTCAGTCTTGGACCTCAGGGAGGCTTCATATATATCCCAGTTAGTTGGGAATAAAATTCCTTGTAGTTCAGTTTTATTTTGGTATTACACTTTGTAGGAGTCCCATTAATAGAGAATGATTGTGGATTATTCATAGGAGCTTCCCAACTTGTATATTTGATCAAAAATTATGCCCTCAAGGATGACCATTGGGATTTGAAGTTGAGGATTGTATCTATGAAGAAATTACAAGATTTGGGGTCATGAATATGTCACGATCACTACTAACCTCTAAGACCTTGTGATTCAAGCTTAGTGTGAGAAACAAGAGGAGGTATTGGATCTGAAGACCACATGTCTCACTTCATCTGTTGATAGATGGTACTGGAGCTCAAAGGGGGGAGAGGCTTTGAATGCGCATGTCTCCTCTATTATCTTTATATTAAGGATAGTAATGTTTGTAGATCTACCCAGACACGTCCCAATATGAGGTGAAGAGGGGAAAGAGTGCCATATCCTGTAAGAATTGTTAGGGGATTACCTTTATGGGAGTACCCTTCATTTGGTTCCAAATAAAAGGGAAGAATGTTCAAAACTGGTCCCCATCAAAGGTAAAGGTTAGTGGTTCCCCTTAATCCCTAAAACAGGGAGTTTCAAATCAGTATCCCAATGTTAGAACCCTTGTTACCATGGGAATGTAAACTCAAGGTCATTCTGAGGGTCTGCCTTACTGCTGGGGTTACTAACACGACTCCACTTACCATGGGAATGTAAACTCAAAAGGGACGGTTGGTGTGCCATATGATTTTATCATAGATATATGGTGGCATTGGAAGAGGCCTTGGACTAATTTTGGTAGACTAGTTCATTGAGGGGCCAATATGGTGGCTGATAATACGACAAAATGGAATGATTGGAGCTAGAAATTATAATGGTATGGGGTATCTTGGTTTGTGTATCATGTTCTTACATTGTATGGGGATTATCTCACATAGTGGGTTGATATTCAGTCAAGGGGTTGACCACATACTAGGGTGGTATGTGGACTGGTATTCAGTCTATGAAGAATTTTTCTATGCGAAGTCAGGTTCTATCTTTGTAGCATGGTGCTGCACAAACTGAAGTTCCATCCACATAGTGATTTTATATGTGGAGTAGAATTCCACCCACATATCGATTTTCTATATGGTTCACCTAGTTGAAAATAGGCCATTGGTTATGTACCTCAAGAGGAATATAGCCATATAGGTTTATTAGTTTGTATAATTCCAATTATTTTTAGTTTTTTTCCTCCTTAATACTATGTAGCAGGACTTTACCTATAGATAACCGTTGAGGGAGTTTGTCTCTTGTGGAGCTATCGATAACTTGGTCGATTCTATCAGCCAATATCCTTTTGATATTCCATTCTTCGGTCCCCCAAAATTCACCCCTCTGAATCTATTTATAGAGAATTGGGGAACTTGATATATTTATAGCTAGTCAGTTGCAATGAGGCCAATATCCTCTTTTTGCGGAATCCCATGGAAGATACTCGGCCCACGGATGACTTAGTCTATAGGGGTATGGGTTCATTATCTATGAAGGTGAGAATCCCAGCCTTGTTCCTATGAATGACATTGTTTCGTTCATGGGGATCCGTCAGTGATTCATTGCCTATAAAGTGTTTGAGTTCACGAGGGATTTCATATGTAGGGTGAATATCTCCACCTCCTTTTCACAGATGATTTCATTAGAAGGGAACTAGAACTACCATCTTTCTTTCATGAACTATTTAGTTCATGGTTATATCACTAAGTGGATCACCATGTGGAGTGGTGGTCTATGAAGGGTTTTTACTCCATGTCCTGACTTCTTCCTTTTCCATTTTCTCTCATTTAATAATTTTCCTTCGACACATTAATGTTTTTTTTCTTCCTTTTCCAAATCCACCAGATAACTTTAGTTTCTTTTGAAAGTTTTCATGACCCAACACTCACATATCTAGAAAAGTTATAATCTTTAATAAGATTATTTTTACTTAGATAATACAGAACTACAAATCTATTTATCATGTTAATATAAATAAACATATCTCAAAAACTAGAGAATCCAAATTAAAATTTAAAACACATAATAAAATATGTGGTTAAAAAAATACACTTAATTCATATCTAAAATTTTTAAATTTTTTAAAGTCATTATTTACCAATAAAACACTTATGAAATTAGTGAAAAAATTAATGATTCTCTTAACCATTCACTATTTGTGAATGTTAATAATTTATACAATTTAAATTAACACCATAATATATATATATATATAACCACACTTTTATATATAGATATTACATATTAATATATTATTATTCATTACATAAAATAATTATCCACACCAGAATAATTTATGTCTAGTGAATTTAGAAATTTAGAAGGATAAAATACTGGAACATAATAATTTTGGATCACCTCACACTTAGTTCCTCATAACTATAACCCTTATTATACTCATCATACATAGTACCTTTATTCATATCCTGGGGAAAGGAAACCTAATAAAAGTTGAGTTTAGATTCTTATTGAGGGTAAACAATGAAGATACAATATAAATCATTAGTGTAAGGGTATGAGAACTTGAGAATGATAGTTAAAAACCATACCTTGCATATAAAATATTATACTCATGAGTTATGGCATAAATATTGGTAGTTGATACGATATAAATCATAAGGTAGTCAAATAATATGATCCATGAGATCCTAACATTAGAATAATTCATGGAGTTTTGGCATACACATACACATGGAATATCATTTCCATATTAGTCAAGGATCATTTCCAAGGATATCATAGTGGAATGGGTTCACATCCAAAACCATCATAGTAGTAGATGTTCACTCCCATGATAATCATAGTGGAAAAATACCTTACTAAACTCGGATCACCCTCAATTTCATTTATGTTTACCTCATCAGATATCAGTGTATACCCAATTTATAATAAAAAGATATATGTCCCACCAATCATATAATGAAAATAATAAATACATGTTCCAAAAGATCATAATCCATTAATCATATCATAACCCATGAAAATAAATGGGATTAATAACACATTTTTTATATTAGAACCCATGAAAATAAATCAGTTCGATATAAATTTATCATAGCATAACCCATGGAAAAGAAAGTATTTTCATATACAACTTTTCATTATAAAAATAATACATCTAGAAAAAAGAATAAATATGGAATAATTGAATCATATTCCCATTAAATATTAAGTAACATCAAAGGATATAATATTAGATGAAAATGATTTTTAATATCACTTGGAACATTTCTTGAGGAAAATTACTTTTTCACATTGAAAATAAAAATTTTTAAACTAAAGGTTAACAAACAAATGTTAAAATAATTTTATTAGAAAATAAAATTTGAAACTTCTAAATTAATATATAAAAAATTTATTGGTCATGATTTTAGGAAGTTTTATTCATCTCATATATGATAAATCAAAAATTCCATTCATGGTTTCAGTAAAATACCAACAGGTGTTGTTTGGAAAATGACCTAAAGACTTATTTTAAACCATTTTTGAGAAATTAGAACACGGAAAAAACAAATTTAAAAAATAATAGAGTCATATTAATACATTTTTTTAAAACTTTTTTAGAAAACATGGATATATAAGTAAAATGGTTTCCATCCATAGAGATAATTAAACTCAATTTTCTTTAAAAACCTTAATTTTGATTCTTAATTACATGAAGGGTGAAAAATGAAGAAAAAACATGTATTCTAAAGAAATAACTAAAGTATAAGAAAATTACTGAATTTTTTATAAATATATCATAATATTTTATCATAAAAAACATAACCATAGACAATCATGATAAATAATAACATTGTAACATCAAACACTTTCCACTTTGAAAACATTATAATTATAAGAAACATGAAAGAATAATATAGAATGAAACATAAAATATATTAAGAATAAATAAATTCGTAATATTACATTTAAATTTTACTTTATATACACCTCATAAAAGTATATAGATGAAAAATATAATTTATGTCCCAAAGAATATAAATTGAGGTAAAAATCATTTACCTTAAGTCGCAACTCCCTTTATACATGTTTGAAACACCTATATAATTATTACATGTTTATTTTAAATATATTAAATAACCATAATCATATGTATCATACTATATATGATTTACTAATGACCTTTTATTACTTTTTTGTTAATAAATCCTTATTAAAAATTTGCTTTTGGTAATAACTGCTATATTTTTTCATGTATGTTTTTATTTAGTAAATTCTGTAATTTTCCTTTGATCATGATTCCATAAAATCAATAATTTTAAACTTTATCTAAATATCATATAGAATATTTAAATATTTATTTATATTAATTCATTAAAGTTAGATCTAGAAAATTAATTACAGTGTTCATATAGATTGTAGGTGGTACATACACATTAACGTTGTTTCCATATTTTTGATGAATGAAATGAAATAAATTTTAATAATATATCGCCATTAAAAAATAATTTTCATGTCATATATAACCCATATATTCAATAAATTAATCCTTTTTTCATTCTATGTAAATCATAGGTGAAAATGTATCATATTGCTTCATGAGGCAGTAGTCTCCCATACACATTAGCAATGTTATCACATACCCATGGGTTGGAAAATATGAAGGAATGTGTGATATCAAGATTTTATAAGCATAATTACATTACAAATATTATATATATACATTAAATTCATCATTAGACCAATCTATGAGAAGGGTGATGGAAAATGAATTAGATCGTCTCACGAAGCAATAGTCTACCATACACGTGATTGATGGTTTAGTTCCCCATTTGATAGAAAAAGATGCACATATATGTTTTACCATTAAAATAATAACATATAAGTATATTTTATATAAAATTATTACTATATCAACATATTTTAATAATATTCTAATGAGGTGGAAGAAATAATATGATAATGCATACTGAAGAGTTGAACCTCTTTTTTTGAGAGCCTCCTTATGTTTATACATAAAGACTTTGTATGAGGGTTTAATAATCATTATATTTACTATAGAATGTGTTGTGAGAATTAAGTAAGGGGTTTTTAGGTATTATCAGATGAAATTTTTTTTCTAGGTGTGAAGAAGAGAAGAAATGAGAGGTCCTTTTATAAGTGGGGTAAGGAACCGACATGGAAACCACTTGGAAATTTCCCACAAGAATAAAAAATGATAAATTCATTCACATGAAAAAAAAATTATGAATGAACTTAGACTATAAATTTTCATGTATAAGATTTAAATATGTCCATAAAATAGTATTTAGGAAATTTTTTATGTCAATAATTCCCTTATTTGTTTAGTTTGATCCCCCAGAAAACCAGTTTTTACCTTAACCCTGGTAATTAATTTTTATTGTTTTCACTATTCATTTTGAAAAAAAGTTAAGTTAAAATTATTATATAATATTAATTATTTTAATTATAAATATGGAATCCATATTCCAAATTCCATTTATATAAGTGGAAAGAATTAATTTAAAAATAAACCCACCTACGCGATGAGAAAACGGTTTTCCAAGGAGAAAATATGCTAAAGTTTAAAAAGATTTTATATCAAGATTCAAATTGTTTTTATTAAAGTGACCTAAATTGGAGTATTAAATATATAATTAAACTATTTGATCTTTTAAAACCATTATTAAACAAAATTTTACCTTATAAATTCTTTAAATGAAAAGGTATATTTCAACAGAAACCAGTATTTTTCACAATTATTCGAAAAATAAAACTTTTCAAAAAAATGTAAAAAATCACCCTAAGATGATATTAAAATTTTGATTAAAAAATTAATTTAATTGTGTAATTTTTTTATAAAACTAGAAAATTTTAGTTTTAAATTTTTTTCAGAAAAGGTAATAAAAATCATTATTTGAGAGAAAAATATTTTCGAAGCATATAATGATTTTACTAAAATTAAAATACTTATTTGTTAATATATTTTATTTATGTAAAAAATTATAATTTTCTATAAAAAAAATTTATTCCTATTTATATTTATTTATCTAATGGCTAGGTTATAAAGTCCATGTTTAAATAACAATAATGATAATATATCACAGTTCATTAAAACTCGATGTTTCATGTAACTTAAGCTGTCAAATAAATTAAATTTATTCAAAAAATATATTTCAAAAAATCTTGGGGTTTTACATAATATTACAAAACTAATACAATAACATATATTAACATATAAATAGTTTTCATAAGCATACAAATCAAGGGAACCCATCCACTACAACATGATATTATCCACTTTGGGATACCCTAACTTTCCAACACATCAGTAAAATGAATCATGAGAAACAATGTGTTATGATGGTGAAGTATCTCCTATCTTCATATTATTAAATCCATAACATGTGTTATCATTATAAGATAAATAATTTTATAAATAAAATCACATAAAATCAAAAACACATAACAAATTGTCACTTTAACAATTCAAGACATACAAGATTTTAATTCTCAACATAAAGAAAAATAACCTAATACTATGTAGATAAAGATGAAAAGAAAACATGAAAAATCCCCTTAAACAAAGATAAATTTCACAAGATCAGGACCATGAGAAGATATCAAGTATATAATAACATAATACATACAAAAATCCCTTCCCCTAGAAAAATATCCACCACATTGGTCTTAGAAAAAAATGATATAGAATATATATATGATGATAATATCCCCCCCTAAACCATATCTTCACAATAATTATTCTTGAGGAGGAAGTTATGGAATGGGATGAATATTTTTATAGAATCTCTTTCATTTATAATATATCTCCTCCTCAACACTAAGATTTAGGAACGAGTTTTACATACCATCCCTGAAGGTAATTCCATTGTAGATTAGTAATAAATAATTTAATTGGTACAAAATATCATGGATATAGGATTAAATAGGTCAGTTTCAATTAAATAGAATGATGAAATCTTCAAGCATTCAAGTGAAAGGGATAAAAATATACAAATAATGATAATCTCAATTATTCACTTTATGTGGATAACAATCGACGTGTTCTATGATAAATAAGAAAACCCAATGTTCTAAAAACATATCAAGAGAAGGACTCAAAAATACCCAAGTGGAGATAAATCATATCCAACAAAAAATCCTCTTTCATAGTCAAATAAATGAACTCAAACTTGAATAGATATTAAAACTTTCCTAATAAAATACTTTAATCCTAATAATCCTAAAGGAAAAAAGAACCAAAATAACCAAGTTATACCCTAAAACATCATCATTTCCAATGAAAACATAGTTCTTTCTTTAAGAAAAATTAAATCCATAGACTCACACCATTTTCCTAAAAGATCCCCAACCACATGATCTAAAATGAAGCCCTCATACTTTGATAAACTCTGGACTAGAAACTCTTATATTTTCCTCCTTCAAGTGGAATCATCACTTATCTCCACTCTGTGGTGATATACAAGAATATAATAAAAAAATTATTCGAATTGAACCTAATAAGAACATCAACCTAAATCTATATGCACATGAGCCTCAGTCCAGTTGGTGAGGACTCCTGAAGTGCGTCTAAGAGACCCAGGATCAAATCCATGAGGAGGCTAATTTCTGGGGGTACTATAGCAGTATTGTAGCAGGAACTGTGCAGAACTGTAGCAGGTACTGTAGTGAGAATTGTAGCAGTTGGTAATATTCCTATGTTTGGGCCTTCGGGCCACCGATTTGGTCCCCAAGTCCTTTAAGGCCTTTGGGCCACCTAGGCATTTGGGTCAGTAAGGCCTTCGGGCCACCTCAAGGCCTTCGGGCCACTTTAAGTGCAGATGCAAACCAGACATCATACATGGAACAAGCTTCAGAAGGAGGAGGATTAAAGAGATTTCACTATAGTAGAAGCTAAATGGATTGCAATAATGATAGGGTATTCCACCTGCTATCAGGACAAGCATGTGCATGCATGGGAAAGCCTAACTAAAAAGACATGTGAAGGTGTAGAGATGATTTCATGATGAAGATGCTGGGGAGGTGCTTTTCAAAGTGGTTAGTCTGGTTTGTATGTAATATTTGAAGCCTACGGGAAATGGATTCCTCTAAGGCCTACGGGCCATGTAATACTTACACCTACAGGCCTTTTAAGGGTTCCACCTCACCCCTTGAAAGCTGGATTATCAAAATCAATAAAAAATGAAGTCACAAATCCATATCTACCAACTAATAACATTATGAAATCCTAAATCATCACAATGATTATTTTGGATAATTGATTCATTAAAATTTTAACCTATTTTCTATTCTCTACAAATTGAAACATAGGTTAAAACAAACATGATGTATGATCCTTTAAAAGGTCTCTACCTCGTAAGAAGAATCAACTCACCGAGTATGCTTAGTAAACTCGATGTTCCTTGTGTTAGATCATTGGGGGATCTAAAATACTATGTGCTACCTGGTTTCCCTTAAATAAAACATGCACTAAGCCTAGTATATACTATTCTCTACCAGCCGATGCATCCTCACTACTTCATAACTCCAAACTCTATCCAGTCTATCAACCATTATATTTTATACAACTTTTTCATGACACCTTTCATATAAAGTTGTCCCTTCTGGGATGATAGGGATTAAAGTTAGATAATGACCCCCAAATCCAACCTCTAATTAGACATGGGTTGGTGAGTAGCACTGAGGGTATATAAATCACACACATGAGAGGAATTAGCCTCAACATAAATTTAAGTAATATGAAATAAGATAATAATACTACTAACCAACTCCAAAAAAATAATAATAATATTTCCCAATCCAATACATGATAATTATAGTACAAGTTTGAAATAACAAACATAAACTAAAACAGCTAAAAATAACTAATATAACTAGCTCTTAGATAGTTTCCATGTATTCCATCAACTATTATAAATCTCCATGATCTTGAAATTCCCCTATTGATCACCATCCTAATATTTTGGACTTGAAGAATATTGTATATATACATAGATTGATCATAACATGTATACTATGTAGGAACCTCCCTAAAAAATAAAATTCAAATTATGAATGAAGATTAATTATGCCCAGGGGATAAAAAAAATTAAATCAAATAGTCAATTAAATAGGTAATGATACCTTTCCAATCCCTATCATGGATCAATCACAAAGTAACACATAGAAGTAAATAATTCTATATAAAAATAATATATATAAATGAAGGCACTCTTTTTCCACTTCCCAACTGGTTTGACTTTCTCACACCCCAAAGTCTCATGTCTAATGTTAATCCCTTTCACAATTCATCTTATATCCCATGAAATTGTATCATAACCATTATTTCAACCTCTACATCTTAGAACCTCATCATCATAATATCCCATTAGTTAGCAAGTATATGCCTAGAATCCACTACAAATTCTATAACGGTATTATACCTCAAGCCATCATAGAAAATGAAAAAACATTATGGAAGCCATAGCCATCATAACCAATTACAATTAAGTGTTAAACCTCAAGCCATTATACCCCACACATAAATATATAGTAAACTAAGATCCATCACACCCTATGTGAGACCATAATCTATACCTAAGTCCATAACAACATGGGCATTCCTATGCCATTATACAACTGAATAGATTACAGAATAGTGGGAGTGATCATTAATTTTCTCTCATTAAACTATATATTGGAGAAAAAACCCTGAAAAAAATATTTGGATATGATTTTCTCTAACGATTCTAGTGATGAATCATATCAAATCAAAAAAATAAATATTATACACATCCACACTAAGGGAACCTACCTATCATTAGACACATCTAAAATTATCATCTCCCAAGACACCCAAATACCACCACTAAGAACTATATCTCAAAAAATCACACAATAAAAAGTTACATATTAAATAATTAATTAAAAATTATCTAATATCATTCAATTTTAATTTCTAAGATTAATACTTAAATCTTCTATGCCAAGGGCCTTTGACACATAATTTATTTCTTACATTGATTAAAGTTTATCTATGTCACCATCATCTATAATCATCAAGAACCATTATCATTAATTGATTAGTTCATTAATCTTTTCCTGATTCCATGTACTCTATAAATCATCCAAAAATAAAAAAAAAGATTCACATGTCATTCATATAATCAAACAACAACATGTAGTTGGATACCAATCATATAATATCTAAACCACATTCCATTTGAAAGCACAAAGAAAGAGTATATCGATGAGAAATCCCCACTATGAACTCATCCTCACCACCTTGGTGTAATTACCATACCATTTTTCATAATACAATTTATTCTACCATCATTAGAATCAACCATCATGATAACCCAAACTCCCTTCCTATTTCTAAACATATAACTAACCATCAATATATCCCCAATTCTCCAACCCATTTCTCTTCAAATCATTTAAACCATACTAGTTTTTTTAAAATGGAATAAAATAACTAAATTAAAAATAATTCATACATTTAAATTGTATTTTATACACACATAATAGGCCACTGAAGCCATGGAATCAAGAATGTCAAGCCTCTTACAGTTAAGAATTATCTTGTTCTTCACCAAACATTTATTACTTAGAATCCATAAATTTTAATTATTTCCAAAACAATCTAGTTTATTTTTTAATATATTTTCCACATCATGTTTCATAACCCCATCCCTCCAAAGATATCATATCTTGGGAAGGGAGACAATTACCCCTGAGTCTGGCTGCCAGTAGGCCCCGAGTTGGCAACTGGCATCAAGGGTATAAAAATATCATGAAATGGGAGGAATTACCATATATACTAATGTAGGATCAGGAGATAAGTTGAATAATCCACAAAAAACTCCATTACATTATATAAATCAAACCAAAACCATCCCACATGTATATATAAATAGAACTGATACAAATAAAAGTCTCTAAAAGTAAATACCCAAAATAAAATATAAAGCAGTGACATAGTATATATCTAAAAGTTTGGGGCTGTAATTTATAGTACTGTCCACATAAACCTCATGGAAACCTGAAAATAGTTTATATATATAGGGTGAGCATATATGAATACTCAGTCAAAAAACCAATGTCTCTCATGCACTGGTGAATGAAGCATACTAATGCATCTGTGAGAAACTAGTAGAACAAGTAGCACCTAAATAGGTCGACTATCCATCCCAACCTCACTAGTTTGTGCTCACTAAAGAATGAAATCCAAGTATTGTAACATAATAAGAAGCATAACGATAAAGGGTACCCCGCACCACTTTCACATTGAGATGTTTCTCTCACACCCTAAATAATATACATCCTAGCCCTCACAACTCTTCCATATATCACACCATGGAAACCACCCCACATGCTTCTAATCATCACATCACAAATCTCCCAAAATAACCTAGGAATAAGCACCCTACAGGATACTAACCATCACATAAAATCTCACCTAAAAACACCTAGGACTAAGTACCCCATGTGATACTAACAATCATATAACCAAAGGTGTAGAGTATCATGAATATATAGGACATATACCTCATGTTCTCCTCCTACTATGCATGAACCCCACCATAGCACCATGAATTATACTAATCATCACATATCGAAGCAGCACATTGTACTTTTTTCCCTCACATATAGTGCATGTCATCATCATCTGGAAAAGGGAGCAGGGAAGAGTGGGTAGTCATCCATCCAACTTCACCATCGGGATATTGGAAAAAACACCCCTAAAACATTTGGTAGTTAGAACTAGTTTCTCTATAAGGATGGGGTGTGTTTTTATAAAAAAAATATTCAAGGTATATATATATAATCAACACACAAAATTTTATCTTATGGGTTTACAATAAACAATAAACAAATCTCAAATTCACCACCCAACCTCATAACCTCTTCCACTTTCACTGCCACCACTAAAATCATAAAACCACATAATAATCCATAAACCACAACCCACTTTTCATTAAACCCATTTACTTATTTATCCCATTATTATTTATTCATTATCCATTCACATTTAAATAACAAAACCAAACCCCAAACATTACACTTTTAATATTAAACAATTATTCTATCACTACTAGGACATTTAGAACCAAGCAACCTCATGTCACTAGCATCCCAATATATCCATAACACCACCACCCCCCCCCCACCCACTAGCATGTCAAAAAACCACCACCTCACCTCCCTAAAATCACGAAAAAACAAAAAAACACATCACTACCCCAAAAAATATGGAAAAATTTCAACCACCTCACCGCAGAAAAGAATGGAAAAAAATAACAACCTGACCACCACTAAAAGCACACTGAAACAACAACCTCCTCATCTCCCCAAAAGCATGGACAAACAACTCACCCATAAGCCCTACATCACATCATAAACACACATCTTTATCCCATAAGCACAAACACACAACACAACACATTAAGTTCATTTTACAAATTTTACAAAGGTCTTTTATCACATTCCAATTAATTTTAGGGCCATTATCACACAAAACATAAACTTGGGAAAACTATTTCATTATCCAAAGATAAGTGATTAAAAAATTTCTTATTTTGGGTGATATAACAACAACAGACCAATACGGTTTTCATATCGCAACATCTATCATGAAATCAAAGACCCCAAATGAACGCGATTTTTTGTGGGTTATTCTTCCCATACAATACAAAATATCACAAATATAGATAAACTTTTAAAGCATGTGAAACATTTCCATTTTACAATTAAATTTAAATTAACCAAATATTTTATCTTTAATTAATCTATAACAATCACCTCCATAGAAAAAAATAAGAAATACAACTGCTTGATGGACAAAATTGAGAAACGAAGAAAACCCTACCTCAACAAAGCTTTTCCATCACACTGAAGACCATAGGGATTTTTTTTCAAAAATAAAAAATATATGAAAACCCATGAATTTACCTACACCACACCCATGGATCATCAAAATAAATCCCCCACTCACAAACCATCCAAACTACTCCACTATAGAAGATCTCCAAGAGAAGAACAAGAAAAAACTTTCCAAGAAGAAAAGAAGGACTCACCACGTATTGATGAAACACCTCCATTAAAACCAATGTATTTAAGAAAGGAGAGGAGAGATGAAGATTAATCAGAGAACCCATGACTTTTCTAGAATGATAAGGGGAGAGGTATGGATGAATGAAATAATAATTGGTTCTATGGGTTATAAAATTACCTCGAATATTTTGGTTTAACATCATGTAATCATTATATAATGTGTAATCCTCAAGTTTAATAAATTTCCATATTCCATAGAAAAATGTATCACCTAAACATTTATTTAATACATGTTGTAAATTCCACTTACATGATGTGTAATCCATCTCATGAGTTCCCCATCAACCTAATTTTCAATCCATGACCCCACTAGTTGTACAAGCCATGAACCACCATTTCATGTCGTCTAAAGAATATGCAATGTTTATTTCTTACAGAAGCTTCGCTACAACTCCATCCTCAACTAAAACTCTTAAAATATCCCCTGAATAACTCCAATGACCAATAACTGGGACGTTAATAGATTGGGAAGGAAATGACTATTACATCAAGTATCCTATAGAAAGTATAAAAGAAAATAAAGAAAACAACCTGAACATTATTTAGACATTATTTCCATGTTTAGTCAATTCCAATAGGAGTAATAGTTATTCTACTCATGCCATATTCATTTAAATTATAAAATCATATGGATTTGTCATCTTTTATTAGTTTCAAGAAATTAAACCATGTTAAATGATAACAACAAAACAAATCCAATAATGTAGAATTCAATCTAGTAAATATTAAGAGGCCACATAAGCATACCAAAAACACAATTGATCACAAAAAAACCTGTTTATTTAATATCAAACTAGGAATATGAATTATTTACACATATGATAATTATTCCATTTCAATTATTCAATTATATAATTATATAATAATTTTCATTATAAAATAATAAACCAATAAACTATAGTATTTGATATTATCATTATTATTTTATATTGATATATTTATGTAAATATCAATAATTCTATATGTGAATAATAATTTTCTCTTTCTTAGATAATTTAAAAAATAAATAATTAACATTCCTCACATACAACATGTTATAATAAATTCTTCATTTAATTATACAGATTAAAATATAATATTATTCTCAAATTACAAGATATAAAAAAATATACACCAAAGGGTACGTTATTTTTAATATATTATATATTATTTAAGAAGTTTTTGAATATCCCATCTCTATCTCTTTGATAATATCTATATTTTAGATTGATAACATCAATTACAACCTATAATTTCTAGTATACAAATAAAAGTAATATTATACTTTATATGATATATGTTAAATTTCAATTATTGAATTATTAATAATAATATATTAAACACATTCTATTATAATTGATTTTCCAACATTTGAAATAATATATTCACTCTATGTGATTATCATCTTTTTTTCCCCTAACTTTTATCAACATGTATTTTTAGTTTAATTCCATTATCTACCAAAATAATTTAGGGCATGATTGTATTATGCTTGAACATAAATAAAGTATAAGTCATGTATCCACTACCAAGAAAATATGATTTCAAGAACACAGTACACCTAAAAATAGAGGAGTGTGGAATACACAAAGTCCAGAGAAATTATGTGGAAATTTTTTTATGTCAATTGAATACCACTCACAATAATCAATGGTAAATACCATATTTCATAGACTCAAGATAAATGAATAAGTAATCAAATGTTTTAAATATATAATTTTATAGAAACAATATATACACCCTTTTGATATTTCAGTTCGGCCAATATTTCCCATAATAAATTTTCAATAAATTCAATTTCCATTTACTTTTTATGAAATATTCATTTTAAATATCATAAAATTTAGGTAGTAAGAGATTTTAATAAATATAGATTAAAAAAACTTAAAATCCATTTTATTTTGTTATATATTATATTTATTTTATTAAAGATTATTTTAGAATTAAAATTGTAATAAAATATGGATTTTTCTGAATAAAATGATACCTCTGTGCTATATATAAATATTGTGTAAGGGTAAGTGGAATCTACCCTTATGAATATTTGATGTAAAAACCTCTGCACAGCTAGAGGATTCATCTTAAAGGTAGTTAATCAACTTTTATATAGATTTAAAAAATAACATGAGAAACCCTAATATTACAATATGTAATTCCCCTTTAAATTAATTCTATGATAAATAGTGTGTACTTTTTATGGGTGTGATCAAGAACAAAAATAAAAGAGGTGGGTGAATTTTAGTTTTAAAAGAAATATTTAATTTTTATTATCATAAAGTATTATGATCATCATATTTTCGTATTACCGATGAAATTAGAGATTAGATGGATTTTTAAAATAATAATGAGATTAGGGATCCGAGTAACTAAAATTAGTATTGTATTTAATTACACTTTTCATAGAAGAAATTAAAAAAATTAGTATTTTAAACTACCAAAGAATGATTTAGATTATTGAAACATTAGCATATCTGAATTATAGAAATTGAAATTAAAAATTCAAATAATTTATCTTTTTAAAACATTGAGTATTGGGTAACAAAACAAATACTCATATAATGAATATTTTTTCAAACCATGATTTTAAACAAAATTTAACAGTTTATCTATAAACTCAATCTAAATTATCTAAAATTATCAACCTATCATAATGTATAACTTATTTTATACCTATAAGAAGGTTTTTATTCCTATCCATAGAATTCTTCAACTATACCTATTGGTAATATCTAATAGATAAACATCAAAACCCTAAATTTTCCTGAGCTATGTCTTCCTAGCCACAAAATCCCTTGATCAAATGATTATATTTTTATCTATATTTATAAACCTAAAATCCCTTGATTGGGTAGGATTAAAATGAAAATAATTAAAATAGAAAAACTATGATAATTATAACTATATCCTTTCACAATGGTATCTCTTAGCTAATACACTCAGAAATAAAAATTACACTAATCTAATGTGCACTCTGAAATAAGAAATTTAAAATATTCAAATTAAACATCATCTTTCAAAACACTTGATAAGTTTAATGTGTATATATTTTATGATTATTGAGATATGGATTTATTTATAGGAGACATTAGAACAAAATATAATGTTCAAACTCTAAAAAAATCAGGACCATTTTTAACTAAATCGGTATAAACTTATTTAGCATGTTTTGTTATCTACTGATGGGTTATATTTTAACCACTATAGTGATTCATATTTTCTATCCATGTAATCTGATTTAGTAACATCATATTATAGATTTTTGCAAACCAAATTTAGTTTTAGTATAAAATAAATGAATTACTAGAAGATCGTTATGAAAAAATGAACATAAAAAAGAATCTTGTGTCAGATCATTTTCATATAAAGTGTATTGTGGTTTATAGAATAAATAAATAAGTTATTAATTGATGTTAAAATATCCCCAATAATCTATTCCTTTTTTGAATAATAAAAAACACATCTGAAAATTTTAATAATGGAATAAAACATTAAAAAGAAAGATATATGTATTCGTTGTGATATGAAACTTATCTTCCTTTATTTACCTCATGTTTTAGAGAAAGGATGAATGAGATTTTTTAGTGAAAGATAATTTCCATCAATAATTTTTCTGATTAAAATGTATATATATGATAATCAAATAATTAAAAAACTTATCCCACTTTGAATGAAGTTACTCATATAAAAAAGTATAAAATATTTTATTAATAATAAAAAAATTTCTGAAATTTATCCCCATTTGAAAAAAATTATTAACCACTAATCATGAAAATAACATGAAAACAAAAATAAAAATTTTCATTAACATTCCCCCATTTTGTATTTTCAAAAATAAATTCCAAATAAAGATGATGAGTGAAAAATAAAGAAATACAATTAGGAATTAGAAATTTAATTTAGTTTGAGAATATGGCTGATCGTAGGTTTTGGATGCCTTTTGAACTTATACATCTCTTCATATCAACATTAAAATTCCTTTAATAATTATTGATATAATCAAAATTTTCTATATAAATTTCATTTATTATGATTTCTTATTTGATAATATCTTATTATAAATTGAGTTCAGGTTTAACATCACTTTCTCCACTAGCCTTATGGATCTCATTAGGAATATATATATAATAAAATATATTAATCAACTTTATTAGATTTTGAACTCCACCGCATACACTAATATGTATAGAAAATTTTCAACTACATCGAATTATTTTACTATAGCAAGGAAGGTTACTTTTGATATCTTCTTTTAAACAAAAATTATAATGTGAAATATTTCAAAAGAAAATAAAAGGTAAAAAAATTCCATATTTGAACTCATGAAATTAAATTCCATAAATATGAATTTGAGGTTACTATCATCAAAAGGATTTTCATTTAATAATTATTGGTCCACATTTCATTTATAGAAAATGAGAGGGAAAAAAAATATGTCATTCTTATTTTCATCATAATTGAATTTAGAATTTTGTTAACTAGAAAAGAAAAATATTCTTCTAAAAATTAGATGAAAATTGATTTAAAAGTTATTATATAATATTAAAAATATCTCTCCCCAAAAGTAAACAATGATTTCAATAAAATAGTAAAAAAAATATAGGTAAATAAATAAAACATTCTTGAAGTTATCTTTTAGAAATGATAGATGGCCTTCCTATTTCAAGTATGGTTCAAGAACATATTATAGAATAAATGTAATTATTTTACAAAAAATTAATAATAACCCATAAAATTGAAAAATAGTTAAGTTTAAAATATATTTAATTTGAATTATATAGTTTTCAAAATCAGACATAATTTTTTAAATTTAGAAAAAGTTTTAATATTTAAAAAATGATTATCAAATGAAAAACATATAATATTAAATTTATGAAAAATTTAAAAAAGATTATCTCCTTTTGACTTAAAGGAGTTTTTAATATAAAATTATATATGAAACTTGAATTAGATTAAAAATCACATAAATTTGATCATTCCCAAATACTTTTTAATGAAATAAAATCTATTGGAAGTAAAGTGTTTGGGAAAAAAAATAGCGAGATTACATTCTATTATAATAATGCAATGAAATATATCTTCTTTTTTGAGTGATTTCAAAGGAAATGGGGTCTTACATATATTTTATTATCTCATGAGTGATGTTCAAGTTTTCTAGATAACTAAATGACAATATTATTCTAATGAAAAAATATTTTGAGTAAAAATAAATTCAAAATTTATGAGTGTGTGTTTCATCCACAACAATTGGGAAAGACAACTTCCAACTACTATATATTCTACTTCAACTATGGAATGTACTACTAAATATTGCTTCTTTTATACTAAGATTATAAATCTTCTTATACGAAATGAAATGTTCATAATGTAGAAATTATTTATAATCTATATCCTCAAAATTTAGTATCTAAGTAGTTTTTAAAACAAACTTATTTCTGAAAAAATAAAATTATTTAAGTTATGATGTACCTTTAAGGTATATGAAAATGCATTGTACTATTTTTAAATGATATTTTTTAGACTACCTTAAAATATAGATTATAATAATTATAAAAACATTATCTCTATTCAATATAAAATAAAGTATAATAAAATTTTGATTATGATTTTATAATTTTTCTAATCTATAGATTTATCGGTTTCATAAATATATTGTTTGATAGAAGTTGATATAGTAGTACTAATATTTGATTCATTTTAATAAAACATTTTAATAAATATTTAGTATATTCATTTTGAGTAAAAATATTTACTTCTGGTTTTTTTGAAAAATCTAAAAACCACCAAAAAGTTTGTGTTCTCCCATAATGAACATTTCAAACTAATTTTTTATAACTTTAGAAAACTTATATGAAAGTTATTTATGATTTAAAATAAAAATGATTTCATAAACATATATTTGAACCAAAATGTACTTTTTGAAAATTTTATTTATGAAAAGTGGAGTATCAACACTTCCTTAAGAAAAGTTATTTTGAATTAAATATCAAGAGAGGGTTTTATACCAAGCTCATGGTGATTGATTTATTCCATATAGTTATTTAGTATGTTTATATACTTTGTTTGAAAACATGTTATCTTCAAAACCAAAAGGTTGTTAAAAAACAACTAATTCAAACCCATCAAATAAGAAAATAAATTTTCAAATCCATTTGAAATAATGTAAATTTTAGATATTATATAATGGCTAATAATATTATGATAGATTCTAATTTAGATACCAATGTAAAAGTTTCAACATAATATATTACTAATTATTTAATATAAACTTTAAAAATAAGTCTATATGTATTTCTAATAATGATTCCATTTTCATTACTTTATTTCAAAAGATACATATTACACTAATTTTTGGTAGATCTATAGGCTGTTCAACTAAGGTCTAAACTCAGTTCTATTCAAACTCATTCAGCTATTATTTCATAGATCTTATCTAAAATTATTTACCTAAAGCATCATCTATTATTTTAGGATTAAATTGAGATATAAAATCATGATGGTCACATTGATTTCATAGGGAACTTCTAGTTCTAATTAGGTTACGTTAATCTTCTATTATGTGATCAAAAGGATGATTCATTAAGATTAAATGATTCTTTGGTAAAGTTTTTGGATAATATTTAATAGTCAGGTATATATATATATATATATCTTAGGTTTATACAGATTATAAATATTGAAAATCCATTATCCTAACATCTGGATAATTTATAATCCATTTTTTGGTATTATCATTAGATAAATTAATTGAATAATTTTTTAAAACAACATTAGTATTTGGAAATTCAAATGGCCTTACAAAAACAAAAGGATAGGTTTCATCAAACTTTACATGAACTGTTTACTCAACCATATTTTAATTTTTATTAAAAAATCTATAAGTCAGACTTGTTGTAGAATACCCCATAAAAATTATTTTATTAGCTTGGTAATAAAATTTATGTCAATTAAATTTTATATTTAGAATGATAATTTTACATCAAAAAACTGTAAAGTATGAAAGTTTTAGATTTATTAAGGTGCATAAATCATAAGGTTTTTTTATTAATAAGAGGTATGAGTAAGAGTTTTTTAATAGTATAAAAATTAGTGCTCATATCCTCAATAAAAAAAAGTCTTCCAAGGAAATACTCAATTATAAAGCTTTGGGTAATTTCCTGAATAATTCCATTTTTTATTTCAACTAAACCATTCTTTTATGGATTTGTTATTATAGATAATTTATGAGTAATACCCTTTTTACTACTAAAGTTTCCAATTTTTAATTAATAAAATCACATCCATGATCACTCTGTAATGTAACCAAATGCAGGTTATTCTTATTTGTTATAAAATCATGAAAAACATTAAAATGATCAAAAGATACATTTTTTGGAGTGAGAAAATAAACCCTTATAAATCTAGTGAAATCATCAACCAAGATATATACATCATGTTTTCCTCTAATACATTTAGTTTGTGTAGAACCAAAAATAACCATGTTCACTAACTATAAATATTTATTAGTTGAGACTTTACTTTTAGATTTAAAAGATGAATTATGTTTCTTTCCATGTTAATTAGGATCACGGTCTATGGTTTATTTATAATTATGATTTGGTATATCTTTAACATGAATTTTCCTAGAAATTTTAGTTAAATTATAAAATATAAAGTTTCATAATATCATATTACATAAATTAGATAATTGTTTGGTTTCAATTAAACAAGTTAAATTCAGATTACTTAATTCGATTATGTTTGCATTTTTATTCTTATTGGTTGATAAAATGAAATTAACTTATAAACATTAAACAGTACATTTTTTATTCCTAAATTTCACAAGATATCCCTCATCACATAACTATCTTATGATGATAAGGTTTTATTAAGTAGAAAATTTTATAAAACATTTGAAAGAAGATATTTTTTAAGAAAAGAAATATCAAAAATTCTGATTATTTTTCCATGGGCAATGTCTCAAAAATAACTTTTACTCTTCTCAAATTATTGAAATTTTGGATTTTTTAATTTTCACCAATCATATGTCAAGAAAATCCATTATCCATATACAATTTGTTTCCACTACTAGTTCTCAACATTATTTTTAGAAATAAAAAAAAATAAAGTTCTTTAAACCCAAACATGTTTCGTTCTATTTATGTTAGCATATATAATTTTTGGAACCCACATATGTCTAACACTTTTATACAATACAACTTATAGTTATTCTAAAATAAATGATTTATGAGAACAAAAATATTTAACATTATTTGGAGAACAATATTTACTCTAGTGTCCTTCTCTCGGACATTTATTAAAAAAACATTCACTTTTTGGTATAAAATAATTAGACTGAAAATATGGTTTATCGAAAGTAAATAATATTCCACTTTAAGTTCAATTGACTCTTATTTTTTAAAAAAAATTATCAAATTTTATTTTTTATAAGTAATATTATATTTGAACCAAAAAAATAATTTTATTTGAACAACCAAAGTTTTATTATCTTCGTCATATTTCAGGTCAATAAAATTACATTCAATAAAATTCAAATAAACTATTATTGATCAGAAGAATTAGTTTTGGAATATAATTAAATTAAAAGTTATGAAATTTATATAGTTAATTTTTAAATTATTTTATAATATTTAATAACATTATATTAATCAAAATCATACATAATTTTCAATTTACTATTTTCTTGACCCATAAGAGTAAAATATCTAGAAATTTATGTAGTAAAAGTTAAAGTTTCCTCATCTTTCATTGAATTGGATTTTTCAAATTCATATTGAACATATTTTTAATTTATTTATGAATTTAAATAATCATATTTAGTTTTAAAAGAAAAAAATGAATCAAGGATTAAACTTATAAGTGATTATGCTGTTATGTTTTTCATGTAACATTTATCCTTCCTTAGAATATTATATTAGAATCCAATAATTTTTTGACTTTCTATTCCACTATATTCTGATAATATTTCTAAGTATATATCACTCTCACTAGTGCTCCAGGTATCTAGAGTTTTCAAGATTTTCTTGACATTGTTTTTATAATACATTCTCATCATTTTATTTTTCTTCTTCAGTTTAGGGAAATCAGGTCTTGACTTTACCTTCCTTCTTATATTCATAGAATATAACTTTTGAATAATATTTATTATATTTATTGTATTTATTGTCTTTTCATTAATCATTTTGAAATTTTGAATATATAACAATATTATTTATCCTTCTTGTAATTTGATAAAGTTCACTATTGTTATCTTCTTAATCACTAGGTCTTGAATGCTTAAATTTTATATTTGAAACAAGAGATTTATAATTTTTTGTAGATACATTAAAAGTACTAGTATAAGGATTATCTAAAGTAGATTAAAAGGATATGCCATTCTTCCTTTTCTATTTTTTAGTATCTCATTTCAATTTTCTCACATACTATGTTAGAGGTCTAATTAAGTAATGTAAAAATAATTTTGTAAAATATTTAGTATCACAAATAGATTTACTCTAAGTCTTTAATTATTTTTAAATAATATCAATAATATTTCTAATGATTTGATATTCCCATCACTCTTTTCACCTAAGCATTGTAAAATGTAGGAAATTTTCATAAATATTTGATGCATCTATGTTACTATTTCTCTAGATAGAAAATCAAATAATTGATAATAATTTCTAAGAATATATTTATGAGTTTCTAAGACTTTGGTAGTTCTAATATGTGTTATCTCTAGATTCTTCCAAATTTTATTTTTTATTTCAAATGAAAATATTTGATTGTAGATGTTCCTAGTTGTGGAACATAATAAAGTATTATGAAATTAATGGCTTACCCAATATACCTATTTTTCATCATCATAAAATTTAACTACATATTTTTCTATAAATTTTTAGTTTCCTAGGATTATGATAAAGCTTTCAAATATTGTATTGATGATAAAGGATTTCATAGGACCTCACTAGTATTCACAATCTGCCCCATCAAAAATAGGTGTTCGAGTTAGATTTAAATTTTAATTTCTTCCAAAAGATACTCCTAACATCACAAAAAATATTTCATCCACCAAAATAGTTAATTTAAGGAAACTCTGGTTAAATTATGATACAATAATGAAAATAAACAACACAATTTTTCAAAAATTAAATTTTAGAATTATGGTAAATACATCCTCTAATACTAATTTTTTTCAGTGTGATGGTGAATAAAAATGAATGATTGGGAGAATTACAGTTTAAAAATAACTTATAATTTTTCCTTTCTTAAGTATTTACATAATATAATTTTCATATAACTGATAAAATCATAAATTGGTCATTTTTTCAAATTATCAAAATGATCAAAGATGAGAGTCTCTAAAATAAGTACAATTTTGAAATATAGTTTTAATAGTGCAAATTAAAAATATCGGTATTTTAAATGACATATGAATGAGTTAAAATAGTGAAAAATTTACCTATCTAAATTAAAATAACTAAAATTTAGAAATTATAAAAATTGGTGTTAAAAAACACATGGCATTTGTTAAAAAACAAAATACTGTAGTAAAGAATATATATTAAATCCTCGCTTTTAAACCAAAGTGAACATTAGATTTGTAAACCAAATCTTAGGCATCAATGACTATCAACCTATCATAAGGTATCCATTATTTTATACCAAATGGAAGGTCTATCATTATATCACCTAAGTCTCATGACTATACCTATTAATGGTGTCTAATAAATAAAATTACAAGAACTATATGTTCCTAGGATTTGTCTTCCTAACTATGGAAACCCTGGATAAGATGATTAGATTTTCCTATACCTTCTAAACCTCATAATCCCCTGATCACAAGGAATTATATGTTGGAAAATTAAAATATAGAAACTAATATCTTTATAGGGTTAACCTCTCACAATGATATCTCATAGTTGAAACACTCAAAATTTAAAAATACTTTGATCAAAGTGAATCTAAAAAAACAATTTCATATATTTAAAATGAAAAAAAATTTGAATGATCTATAAATTGAATATTTTATATTTTAGGATGGTTAATATGTGTCTTTATTTATAGGCATCTTTCTAAAAAACTTTATTGGTCGAATTATGTAAAACATTGAATTAGTTATAATGACCTTAGTAAAAACTTATTTTTCATATTTATTCATCTAATTATGAGTTAGATCATCATTTTTATAATTCTTAATAATTCTAATGCAAGAAATATAATTAATCATTATTTTTATTTTTAAAAAGGGATGTGGCCACTACCACACGAAAAAACACAAAGAAGGCCCTTAAGGGGGTCGTAGGTGGTGTAAACCAAGAGCATCCCCTTGGAAAAAAGACATAAAACCATGGGAAGCGAACCTATACTATAAAAGACAACAAGCATCTCCTCTGGTATCACTAAGTAGGCAAGTAAATCAGCAACAAAGTTAGCCTCCCTCTAAATGTGATGTACAACATGACCTTGACTTGTCTCCAAAGAGAATCTTCTGGCTAAGTATATTATATTCTAGGGAACCTCACAAATCCCCTTAACCATCTTGAACAAAGTATCAGAATCAGACTCAATAATATCCACCTGCAAATCCAACCTCCTGCAAATAGTGAGTCCCACGATTAGATCCCTCATTTCCACCCCTAGAGAATTTCCCACCCCAAAGAAGGCACTAAATCCCACCAACACTGAGCCACACAAATCATGAATAAGGATACCTCCTCGCATTATCACATTCCTACTAGAACTATCCTTGTTCATTTTCAACTCGTGCATGGGAGGGCTCCAACAAACCCATCAGCCTCCCACCCTGCCTGTCGCACTGAACGTACATGGCTTGTTGAAGAAGTTGCAGAACATGAGAGAGGCCTGAACACCTTGGATAACTGAACCCAACTCAAATTTGAGTTCCTTTTCCCACATCCGAAGATACCACACCAAAGGATGCACTCCCATTCGTGCCTGGTTCCTTTCCTCCCAAAGAGTCCAGCAGATGGACGAAAGAATAAAGACCCAGATCTTAATTTCCATCATATTATCCCCCACCCTATGAAACTAGGAGGACGTGAAATCATGAAATGAAACCTGGGGCCAACATAAAAATGAGTGAGTGGAAATCATGGACCAAAGAAGACCTACCCAGTCACTCTGAAAGAAGAGGTTTATTGTTGATTCTGTCTACGGTTGCTCACAGTCGAAGCAGTGGGACACCAAGGAGATGTCTTTTCCCTGAATACTCTCTTCCATTGGTAGGACAGATATCCTTATTATCCAAATGAGTAAGTTCATTTTTTAGGAAGATATTTGAACCATATCTTCGAGGACCACTCATCCAGGGTCCCATCTGCAGGGTGAAACATATTGTAGTCTCGAATTGAAAACTAGCCTGAAGCTGACCCTTTGAAACAACACTTCTCCCCCCTCAATATTCAGGATGATGCTATCAAAGAACATCCTCTTTTCCTGAATAAGAACGATCTGGATAAAGGGTGGAAAGGAACTTGCCTCCTTAAAGGAAACTGTGAGAATGAGACAACTAGGTATGAATAGTTGTTCGACTGCCCAGTTCGACTTCCAAAAGTTAACTTTGCCTTGACCAATAATCCACTGAAATTCACCCTGAAGGACCTCCAAATGGGGAACCATACACGTGGAGAGAGTAGATATTCTAGGCCTATGAAGCTTCACAGACCCACCACCCCAAACATATCTTCCTCTGAATAAATAATCCCATAAGGAATTCCCCTCAATAACCTCCCAGGCCAACCGCACTAGAAATCCCTTCATGGTACCATAAATATCATGGAGCCTCACCTCTTCCTCGTCGACAGGTCTCGACATATGTCTCCAGGAGGCCCAATTACACTTCCCCACTTTATTTTAATCCCAATGAAAAGTCATGAAGGTTCTCTCCATCCTTGAAATGATATTATTCAGTGCTTTAATGATCGATAAAATGTGAATGGGAATGGACATGAGAACGCTATTAATTAGTGTGACCCTTCCCCAAAACGAAAGAAATTTACTCTTCCAATTGGTGATTATTCCCATCATTCTGCTAATGACTTCTTCAAATAAATTATTCTTAATGAGACCATAGGATAAAGGTATAATAAGATAGATCATCAAGAATTTCTTCCTTTTACATCCAAAAAACTTTAGAATTTCTCTACAATGACGACTTGAGAAGTTTTTATATATAAAAACATGACTCTTGAAATAGTTTACACCTTGGATGCTCAAGAATTCATATGTGTGCATGATCTACATGAAGTCATGCAGTGATCGCCTCCACCCATTCATGAACACCATAATATTGTCGGTAAACATGAGGTGAGAAATATCCTCCGAGCCACTGTGAGAAATAAAAAGGTGACAACCTTCCCACTTCCATCCCTTTATGAAGGTTCTAGGAGAGTTCATCCTAGGAATGATGAAAATGGTATGTGATAGGGGATCACCTTGTTAAACACCACAGTCCTTTTTTAAGAAACCAAAATCCTTCCCCATTATTGAAATAGAGATCCAAGGGGAGGAGTTGCACCTGAAACAAAGATCAAAAAACCATTCCTTGAAGCCCGGTTTTCTCATCACCTGAATAATGAAGCCCTATTCCATAGTATCATTATAATTTCCCATATCCACATGAACAATGAAATTAGACACTATAGCCTTCTTATTGATATCCATGATCATCTAATTCGTGATGCCAACCGCCCCCTGGATACTCTGACCCTGGACAAAACCATGCTGCTCAATTGAAACCAGCCATGGGATTACACTACTAAGTCTCTACGAGATAAGGATAGCCAGGATCCTATAGGACACATTACATAGCCATATCAGCCTATAGTGATTAAAGATGAAGGGTTCCTTGAATTTAGGGAAAAGGACAACCCTAGATGCATAAATGCTTCTGTTGGGAATGCCGCCACAGAAGAAATCTTGGATGGCCCCCACCACATGAGAACCCATGATATCCCATGCACCCATATAAATTGATCCTAGGAACCCATCTAGTCTAGGGGAACTATCCATAGACTTCCATAGGAGAGAGAATTTGATCTCATTAGCAGGTGGAATTTCTATTAGTCGTAAATTGTCATACCCCTCCACCAACTGTGGAATGCACCCCAAGAAGTCATTAGCCCCGTCCATAGCACGTTGATCATTCCTAGAAAACCGCCCACCACCTAGGACCTTTTCAAAGTGATCTAGATCCATATATCCATTAACCCCCACATCAGATGTAAACACCCCATTACCCATGTTGAGGTTGAGTCTCATGCTATTATTCTCTTTCAAACATGAATGGAAGAAGTAACTATTTCAGTCCCCCTCCTTAATCTAGAAAACCTGATATTGTTTCCTATAGGACCTTTCAATTTCAAGTAGCTTCTCTATGATAAAAATCAGTTTTTCATAGAGCACAGAAAACCTATTCTCATTCTAGTCGGATTGTAGCTCTTCCTCCAATACATTGATATCCGACTGAATTTTATCCTCTCCCATGTTATCCTAAGGTCTCTCAACCAACCATTCTTGGATATCCTTTTTTAAATGTTTCAAATGATTTTCAAGGCCACACCATGACGTCTCGGATTCCTTCTGTTCCCAAAAGTTCTTCACCATCTGTATGAACCCCTCCACCCCATGCGAGTTACTGGAATAATGGAAGGCCTTACCTCCAGAAGGCCCCTTTCAAAGTTACACCAATAGTGGGGCATGATCATAGAGTGAGTGAGAAAGGTGTGTGACTGGGGCCTGTGAGAAGGAATCCATGCATTGAAGGTTTAATAGGAACCTGTCCAATTGACTCCAGATGCGACTTGAACCCCAATAGTTATTGTACCAAGTAAATTTGCTACTGCTGAAACCCATGTCAAGTAGCCCTGTGTCTAAAAGGAAGGCCTGGAAGTCCTTAATTCCACTGGAAACAAAGTAATGACCACCCATTTTTTCTGATGGGTCAATAATGGAGTTGAAGTCACCCTAAACAAACCAAGGAAGAATGCCCAGCTAAAAAGAAGATAAAAAGCTCTAGAGATCATACCTCATTGATGCCTCAGTGTTAGAATAAACGAAAGAAAAGAGAGCCTCACTCTTCCCACCAGAGATCATCATATTGACGCATAGATTTATAAGGTATAGAATCTCCACTTGTACATTATTATTCTAGAAAATCCAAATATGGGAATTGTCAGGACCACCATGTCAGGACCTGAAGCAACCAATTTTCCTAGAAAGAACCTGATGTTTACAGGGGTTCTATTTGGGATCCAGAATGACCATGATAGAATAATGATGTTTCCTAGATTCTGAATTCATGAAGGCACATTTTTCATAGACCCCCAATACCCGAGCATTCCAAATAATAATAGAAAACATCAAATGCAAGATATCTTGGACTTAAGGTTAGAGAAACTATAGGTAGTAAGGGTAAGAAATAAACCCGTCTCCTTGGATTTCAAACGAGTAACTGAACCTGATGCTTCACCCCATAGAGAAAGCTTGGTCGGGAAAATATTCTTTACAAAAGGGCCATTAGTATCCTCAGATAATGAAAACCTTACCAAAGAGTGTTAACAAGATGTTCTAGGAGTCGACTCCTCTTGCAGGGGAGAAACCAACACCATTCGCTGCAGAGAGCTCCATGATGTTTCTATCTCCTTGAGGATGCCCATGGAAACCAAATCCCCCTGAGAGTGAGTTATTAAATTAAAATTCTCCCCAAAACGTGCAACAAATAACATCAATCTTATATGAACCGTGATATATTATAGAAATATTAATATTTAATTACGACTTTTATAACCTAAGCATTGGTCAAATTGGTATGAATAAGAGTGAAAACATTATGAAGTATATGTTGAAATTTTTTCCTTTTTAAAATTTATTTATTAGTTACTAGGAATAATATACTCAATTTTGAATAATAATATATAACTCAAAAAGGGATAAACACAATTAAATGTATAAAAAGTTCATTTTTCAATTAATACGTGTTTTCTATATATTTTTTAATTTTCACTTAAGAGATAAATTTATGAATTTTATAAGTTTTATTAGTTTAAATGGGAATAATTTTTTACATCGTAATATCAAATATATCTTAAGGTGTTTTCTTATTTTTTTTGAAAAGATTTATTTTTTGGTGAATAGTGGTAAACATCAAATTCTTATAAAACATTTCATTTCTTTTAAATTATTAAAAAATAACAACTCTATTTTAGATTGGTTTTAAAGTAAAATTAGTCCCCTTTGATTAAAAATAATACAATTAACTTAAAAGTAATAAAAATTATTCATTATTTTTTAATAAAATATTTTTTATTCTTAAAACATGTATTTATCTAAAAATATTTCATTAAATTTCATGTACTTATAATAAATTTATTTTTTTACTACTTTTATAAATTAAATCCTTTAAAGTTCATTCCATATTTATAATAATAATTTTGAATTTATTTTATAAGGTCAATTTAATTTTTAGTCATAATAAATAGTAAATTTGGTAAAAATTTATCACCATGGTAATGGCTAAAATAAGGTAAAAGTGTTAGATCAAGGGTAAAATCTTACAAATATCACTGAAACTCGTCATAAAATGAGTTGATGAGGTTATTATAAACCTAACTTGGTATTATATTCACTACTTGTATAATTTTTAGCCACATTCTATAAATATGAATTCTCTTTATTTTAATAAATTTATATTTCCTGAAATTCCACTTTCCCTATCTTATTATATTTTCATGAAAAGGATATAGATAGAAATATTATATGTAAGAATATAGATAGTAATACATAATTTAAATAAACTATATTTATGACTGCAATTTATTTTTATTTTTTGGTGACGACATCATTACCTAGAACATTTAAGCATCGTCGATGCAGATCTTGTGAAAGTAAGTGAAAAATCAAAGTAAATAGAATTAAATTTGTTTTAAATTTATATATTTTTGATAATTTATATTCATGAAATATTTTTATTGATAAAAATAAATGGGAATAAATTTTTCAACTATTCGAATTCAAAATCTATTATTATCATGGTGCATTTAAAGTAAAATTATTTGAATAATTCTGAAAACAATATTAAGGATATTTTATGAGGAATAATATATTATAAAATGAATTAAAAATCATAAAAATCCAATTATAATTCATTTGGATTGTGAAATGGTAGATAAAACCGCCTATTTTGTATTTTTTAAGCACTTTTATTTTTAAATTACAATTTTGAGCCTTATATACTAAGTATTTACGGAAACACCATTGATTATTTCTATAAAAAGGAACTTGATTTAACCAATTAAATGAAACATATGAGTTTGGTTTTTTATAAAAAAATTATACACAAATACATCTTTCAACATTCAATTACACTTCCTTAATACCCTATAGTAATTAAATTTATCTTCTCCAAAGTTCTTAATCAAAATTAAAAATTGTGTTTCAAGGTTCGAGTTAAGGGTTTCAATGAATCTTTCACCTTTCATAATTACGATTCATCATATTGAAATAGTAATATACCTTCATTTATTTTTCTAACATGATTACAATTATGATTTTTCAGAATCAATTTTATTATTTAATGATAGTGGATCACTTATTACCTCTTAATAAAAACTCTTCCATAAGTTGTTATTATGTCAAATACAGGTTTTTCAAAGATGGTATTTCCATTTCAATTATCCTATTAAATTTTTAGTAATGAATATAATTAATCATTATTTATAATATATAATTTTAATATTTTATATCTATTTTATTTTATAAAACTCATATATTTACTAAGTTTCCCTTCTTTTTTACCACAATTGGAAAACATCGCTCACTATGGCAGTTTTACTCAACCAACATGAACGGTGATGTTTTCATGAATTTAAGTCTCTCAACAGCATAATTAAAAATTTATTTTATTATTGAATATTAAATTAATATTAAGTTAATTTTATGATTATGATTATATAATGGTTAATTATCCATTATAAAAAATTAATTTAAAAGTAAGAAAACATGGTTATTTGTAACCATCAAAAACATTCTTATTGAGGAAGTTTTTTAGGATAGAACCAATTTTATGACCTATTAAACATCATTACTTATGGAATGATATAAAAACTATTAAAAAATATACTAGAGTTTATAAAACCATTAAAAAATAACATTTACCATTATAAATATATCATACATGTTTCGATATTATGAACTAAATGTTCTCAAAATGACCATTATGAACTATACTGAATTAGTAAATAAAAAACATGATAATATGGGAAAATAGTAATTAAATGAACATGAAAAATGTGATGAATCAATTTTATAATTGATTAAAAAAATTTCTAGAAGTTAGTGGATGTATGAATAAATTATGGACTCGGGGTAAGGGTTTTATTAAGTTATTTTATTTTCATTGGGTTATATTACTTATTTATCAACTACGTTATGCCAATATTTATGTGTAATAACCTATGACTATTTAATGTTTTATTTACCATTTTTTTATATTTATTAACTTTTTTTACAAATAATCCCCAAATTTATTAATACTTACTTCATTTTTATTGTCTTTGTAAGAATTTATCATCTCCAATTTTCTTCCTTGAGACAGGTTTCATATTACGCACCATATTTTCTATTATATGGTGTACTTACTGCCACATGAATATATTTTGACATAATATTTGATATAATTATTAGTATTTAAAGAACCATATCATGTTATAACTCTGATTTCCTTTGATTTTAAAGTTACTAAATTCATAAGTGTTAATGTTTCAATATGCCTTTTATTCACGTTTACTTCTGCATGATTATTATTTGGGTGAATTAAATTCTATTTCTATTATAAACCTAATATATTTTCTTCTACTATAGTAATTTATTAATTTGAAAAGTATTACTTCCATGTCCCCCAGTAATGGTACTCAAATCCATTTAATGGTTGTTTATAAGACAATATAACCTTATTTATCCTTTTTGGTTGGGGACCTTTCTCTTATATATCCATACTATTTATTTTCATTGAATGAAGATGTATTATATACATAAAATAATTATGAAGGTATTTTTTTAACTTCATATTTATGTTTTAAAAGAAAATTTTTCTGTTTTCTATAAATTTCATTATAGAAATTCTTTAAAAAAGGTATCAAAATAATTTATTTTAAATATTTCCCACATGAAAGGATTTTCCAACCATCAAGTCCCTTCCTCAATATTTAGTTTATATTACATGTTTTTTTATGTAATATCAACTCCCATTATTATATGAATTTTTCATAGGAAAATGGAATTGTATTCTTAAATGTTTTGAAAAGATATTTTAATCCACTTATATATATACTTTTATCTACTGATCCACATTTTTTAGGAATAGTTTATTTTAAAGATTCGTTAATGTTAAATTATTTTGAGAATTATGTTATAAAATATTTTTGAAACATCATTAAATGAGATTCATATGTGATTTATAACATTTTTTTACAATAATGTTACAAATTCATTAATTTATATTAATTTTAAAATATTCACTTACATTTTCCTCTCTATTTTACAAAGTAATTTTCTTTACTACCAAACCTTTACTTTTGATGAATTGATGGTAATAACCATGTATATGTTCATTATTATCATGGATATATTCTATATCATTTCTAGTGTTGACTTATCCATATACTCATTACCATATGCATTGTAATCACCCAACTTTATATAAATAATACTAGGTAGTGTTTGACAAGAAAGATAACTCATTTTTTAATTTGGGAAACATTAAAAATCTATATAAATTATTGTTTTATGTGGATAAATATTGAATTATATGGTAGGATGAATATTTTCAAGGAAATATAAACATTTCATATGCTCATTTTCCAATATGGATGTTTATTTTTAAAGCATGTTTAATATGTATTGATTGTTTATTCATTTATTTCATGTTATGAATTCATTTAAAATTTTAATTAATAATATCATTATTTGATAGACCATCAATGTATTATTTGGTCTCATGAGACAAACTATCTTGGGTATTTATCATATTCCTTACATATTTATGTATGTGTCTTAGCAGAAACCTTGATATTAAGATTGTAATGTCATACATTATGCATTATATCATTATAAATTAAGTTATTGTTATCCATGGGATTATTTATGTTATTATTTCATTCATCAATACATTCCCTTATAACGATATTTTTTATTAGATATATTTGATTACTGTTTATCACTTTCATATTATTCATTATTTATTTATTCATTGATAGATTCAATTATACTCTTTCCCTTACTGAGCATTTGATATCACCATTTTCTTATGTTTCCATTCCCCATGTTATAAATAATAATTATATTAATTATACTTATTAAAGAGTATTATGGGAAGATAATTTTTTTAGAGATGTTGAATACTTATTGTGGAATTATAAAATCTTAGTATGGTGGGAAAAAATGTTAATTAGACAAAAAAGGTATATTTTTTGTTAATTAATGGTTTTATTAATTTTCTAAACATCTAAACCTAAAAATTTATTAGGAATTTAAGTTACTCAACCATTTCCATAATATTTTAATTATGGATATTTAAAATTTGGTCACATGATATGATATCCAAACTATTATATAATGATAATGCTTTTAGCACCAAATCTATGTTTATGGGTATGGAATACTACATAATCCTTATAAAACTGATAGAGAAATGGGTTCTTACCTTTACACAATTTATTACACATACATAAGTATTAAAATTACACCAATATGATGATAGTATCCTATATATTCAATGCTTCATCTATAAACTACCTTTATGCTAGAACTAAAATACCCTCATGTATCAGGTGTAGTACAACCATATGAAACTATGAAAAACTAACCCTGTGCATGGAATAAGTATATTGACCAAAGATAGAAATTAATTCAATTAACAACCTTTAAATAATTTAATCATCAAACCTGACAAATAATCAAAGAATCCCAAGAACAAAAGGTTTAGTGTCTTTGAGGACTAGATATATAAGAAAATTATTTTACAACAATTGTGAACATTTATACATAATTTAGTGACACTATAATCCTTCTTATACTTATTATATTTAATATTATTCTTCATATCTTATAAAAAAGGAAAAAGAGAAAGGGGTGACCTTAGATTCTCATTAAGTTTAAACATAATCAAATATAATCATATGTGTAAAATCATGATATATAATAAAATTATTACCTAACAAATCATATATCATAAATATTGAAATGTGACTTATAATAACATAATACATTAATCAAAGGAGTGAAGAAACATGATTAAATATACATGATCCATAAGATCTTAAAACATCCATGTGAATAATCAAATATTCTGAATCATCTTTTAACTCTGGCATAAAAATTTTTATAGGTAAAATTAGTTTCTTAAGACACACCATCAGTGCACATGCTTATAAGAAACTAAAATATACTCATGAATAATTATCTCAAGAGATATAAACTTTAAATCAATTTTTTCAGGAGATATATAGGATCCCACCTATCATCATACCTAATTATTAGTTCCAATTGAAATTAATTAGTTGTCACATTATAAAATAACCCAGGGAAATATAATGGGTTTCATAAAATTTTAAAAATGAAAATCATTAATTTTTATTGCATAAAGAACACATGGAAATAAAATAAAATTCATTAAACACATCATAAAGAATACATTAAAAGAAATGGTTTTTATATTGATTCATATACGAAAATAATTATTAATTTTTTCTATATTTAAAACATGATAAACCCATGAAAAATAAATGGGTATCAAATAATTCCATGTAACTTTTTTGGTAAATTACATTCAATAAATATAACAAATCATATGGTATATGTACTATATATATAAAGTTTATATGGTTGTGTCAATAATTTCACTATATGAATCAATGTATAGAATCTAGGTGGCCACCCTTTAATCAAATAAATGAAAAATATGGTATTCAAAAAGAAAATAAATTGACTGAAAATTTAGGATCATACAAAGTTGATGATTAGAAGGTAAAAAGGTAGTGAATCATCATTCCTACAAAATAGAAGGAAATTATATGTGTCATACTGAGAAAGAAATTAAATGATTAAATTATAATAATATTCATGATCAAGTTTAATGTGGGTAACAGGATGTGGATTTAGATCAAAACCATTTTTAAAATCATTTGGAACAATTAATTTGTAAATAAGAAACATTCATGATCATTTTTTAAATAATTTTATATTATAAAAAATTTATAAATAAAATATAATTATATTTTCATTTAGATTACCATAAAATATAATAAAACAAATATCACAGTAAATGGTAAATATGAAGGAAACATGTGTTCACATGTTAAATGTTAAAAAATATATTTTTACACTTTGATGAAAAATACCCATAAGAAAAATGATAAAAAATTATTTATGACTTTTTGAAGAATATAAAATAGTGAAAAACAACCTCAATAAATTATTGAGGTATAAATAGTAAAATTTTAAAAAAACCAATGAATTAAAACATAGAAAAAAGGGAGGTCTCAAACTAAAAATAAGAGATAGGGCTGATTTCAAATACAAGAAACACTTTGGGTAGAATACGCATCAAGGGAAAATGAACTATAGAGGGAACATATAAAATAACATGAATATAAAATGAAAATGATGAGAGGTTCTATAAATAATAAAAATTTCCTCGATGGATTATCTTTTAAAAACTATCTTTGTTTTAAAATAAGATTGGAAATTAAACCCGTATGGTTTGAGTAACATTTTGATCAAAACAATGTTCATGTTAGGTATAATTTCAATCAACATAAATTTAAATAAAGTACACAATATGGATCTTCAAATACCATGAATATAGTAAAATACATTCATTATTTAGTAATCACATGATATCAAAGGTATCATGGTTCACATTATGAAATATGTCTTAAGAAATTAAATTTTAGACAAAGATTCCCTTACCTTATCTCCCTGCTTAATCTAATGCACTATAAGCTTCAATATAAAAAATATAAATGTATTAATCACCTATTTAAGATTATTTTTTATAGACAGCCTTTTCTATACCTAATATATAATTATTATTCACATTTATATTAGTTAATTCATACCTAGTTTTAATGTCGAGTGTGCATAATCATGAACATTTTAAACTAGTTTCATAATAGTAGTTCTTTTATTCATTCTTCTCCCTAATTTTAACATTAAAAGTTCATTAAAGTTAATATAATGGATGAATTATAATGATTTATTTATTTGTAAATATCATTTCATGAGTAATTTATTCTTCACCCTAGAATATGTAGTCGATATTGAACATTGTTCAGTGTTTCTTAACTTATGGTGGGTGTTTTCTTAATTAATGAGTTAAATATGTATATATCATTCTGAAAGAAAATAAAATAATTTTTTACATATCTATATCATATTATTCTAGTGCATAATATTTCATAATCATCCATGATATAATTTCATATCATTGTTTAAGCATGTCGTCAAACTGACCCACACCTGAACATAGCCTGATTATCGATGATTATGAGGTGATTTAGTCAAAATGTCAATATAAAAATATAATAATTATGTTATTTCATGTTTATTAGAATAATATTATAGAATTATAATTTATTTATTGGAATAATTGTGGATATGAAAATATTACGTAATTTGTATTAAATATTTTCCTCTTAGTACACTTATTTTAAACCATTGAATTAACTAATCATTTATTAATAATATCATTAATAGGTTCTCTAATTTTTCATAATAAAACCTTAATGATATAATAATAATCATATTTATTAATTACACCAATTATCAATACCAGAAATTTAAAACCCTTAGATTTTATGATTTTTTTTCAAATGGATATAATTTTGATAACATATGTTACACACAACACTAAGTTTTAATGAACCACATTATACTATTAATATTATTATTTAAACATCATCATAATAACATACCAGTTAAATTTGAAAGTATTAATAAGAATGAAAACGTTTTTTAAATTATGTATAATGGTTATATATAAATAAAATTTTCATAATTTTTTTTTACTTTTTATTAAAGTCTTTATATGATTTGAAAATATTTTTTCCTCAAAAAATGTATTTATTTAATTTTTTGAAAAAATAATAAAGTAAATTTTTTCAATTTTAAAAATATTTATTTGAAAAAATAAAATTTATTTTTGAAATCAAGAATTCAATGTTATCCTAGAGAAAATTTTTGATAATTTTCTAAAAAGATTATATTTTCAATGAATTGTGAAAAATATTGATTTTTATTAAAAACACCATTTTTAAAAAAAATTTACAAGTAAAATTTTTTTTAATATGGTTTTAAAATAATTATTAGTTAAAAAATATTTTTATTAATCCAATTTAGGTTATAGGAATCAATTTTATGTTATACTTTGAAATAAAGATTTTTATATTTATAAACACTTTTCCATTGGAAACTCATTTTTCATCATGTATATAAGTTTAATTATAAATTTAATTCTATAACTTATATAAATTGTATTTGTAAAAATAGATTCCAAATTTTTTAATAATAATAATTAATATTATATAATAATTTCAACTTAATTTTTTTCATAACTAATAACAAAAATTATAAAAAAAATAATTATTGAGGTTAACGATAAAACGGGATTACCAGGGGTTAAAATAAAATGATATGGGTTAAAATGACTTCAAAATTGTAAAATTCCTATTTTAGGGAAATATTTTGACCTTATTGTGTCTAATTTTAAATAATGATATTTTTTCGATCATTTTTCATTTGTAAAGTTTGGGTATTACTTTTTCTTTTCAAAAATTCCATGTGTGTCCTCTCTCCCACATATAAAAACAAACCCCTCTCCTTTAATTTTCATTCTTCCAAAAAAAATTATAATAATTTCCCAAATCCATTACTTATTTACATAACCATGTCATAGAGGCCCTATTTTTATTATAAAACCTTCATGAGAAGGATTTTGGTGAAAACCTAATGCGATTGTATGAAGAAGAGGTATCATTCTTAACTAAGTGTTTTTTATTTCTTCTTCCACCTCTATAAAATATTTATCAACTATGATGATATAAAAACATAATTATCTTAAATATTATGATATTTTGTTTTTTAATGTAATAACCAATATATATCTCCTCTTCCGTCAAATGGGAAACAAAACCTTCGATCGTGTGTATGGCATATTGCCTCATCACAAAATGATTAATTTATTTTCCTTTATCACCTATCATTTATGGATATAATGATGGATTTAATGTTTATATATTATATTTATGACATATTTATACTACTATAATTATAATACAAACATATACCTTTTTACCTCCCAATCCATTAGAAAATCATAACGTCACTCATGTGAACATTTCGACTACCACCGCCACAAAAAACTATTCATGCATACATACATCCTACCATCTCCATTGATAGTGTGATTATTTTTAAATATTTAAAATTAATTTATAACTATAAATATGCATATAATTAATAAATATGTTATTTATATCATGGTTAAAATTCTATAATTGATGACACCATATTCAAAATAGAGGGACTAAAAAAGAATTATTAATAAAATGGTGGTAAAATTAAATAATTAAATTATATATGGTTTGATACATATGATTATGGATCTATGATATTTTTATAATAAACCTATATTTATTATATAGAATTTTCTAATGTGTGTGATGAAATTCATGACTTGAGGTAAGGGATTTTCATCTCACTTTTATTTATAGGAGACACATTCCATATTCACCACTTGTTTCCTTTATGTAGTGTATATACTACACATGAATGTATTTTAGGATGATTATTAGGAAATAGATTGGTATTTAAATATCCATATAAGGTTATTTCATTCATTGAGAATATAATTCAAAGGTTTCCAAAGTGGTAAAGGTTTTGTGCCACAGTCACATTATTTATCAGGATTGTTTATGATTATGTTAAAATGATTAAATATTGTAATTTATATATGAATAATCTCATTGATTTTATTCTCATCTAGTTATTTTTGTAAATTACATTCCTTCCTTTCATTTTACTCTCTTTATGTACTCGTGATTCCATATGAATATTTTTAAGGAAAAATGGATTTATTTCTCTCTTTGATTGAAAATCCTATCTATTCTATGAACAAATTTTAAAAAATTATATTAATGAATATTTTTTAATATTATACAATTATTTTTTAAATTCATTTTTACCCATGTTTTAAATTTTAAAAAAAAATTGTATAAAATTAATCTTCTTGTCATTTTCCAAACTAATCATTTTTGTATTTTTACCGAACATGTTAAAGGAATGTTTTTTTAACACGTACAACATGAATGGTATTTCCCACTATCACAACTACTCAATGGTTTAAATATAACTTTAAACGTTTAAAATGTTATTTTAAAATAAAATTATTTCTTTATTATTTGGGAAACATTTAGATTTTAAAAAGTGATTTTCATATTGGGAATTTTATTTTCCTCAAGAATGTTTTTAATGGCCTTTTAATAATATTTTCAATCATAAATGAAAAAAAAAACCCTTTATTCTAATTTTTCTCTATTGGGGATATGTTCCAATGACACCATCAATATTTTTTCTTTATATAGTTTATGGTTACTATGGAAAGATTTTTATGTAACCCATTTCTTTTCCATGGTTTCTATTGTGATGAATTGTTTATGAAACTCATTTAATTTATATGGTTTCTTCTATGAATACATGTTTATGATCTCATGGAAAACATCTATATGATTTTACTTATGTAACTAGTGGTCTCTGAACTATATATCCCTCTAATGAATTTGGTAAATACTGGTATCAGATGAGATAAACAAGGTTATAATAGCGAGGGAACCTAGTTGAGTAAGGAACCTTTTCTACTATGATTGTATTTGGAATGAACAATTCCTATTATGATGGTTTGGGGAGTGAACCTATTCCCATATGATATCCTTGGAAACAATCCTTTACAACTAAGGAAATAGTTTTCTATAATTAGGTATATTTCAAAAATATGTGTCTTATGTCAATGTTATATTCTCATGTATCATGTTATTTTATTCCACTGTGATTCAATGATTATGAACTATAATGATTTATAGAAAGACTCAATTTTTTGATATATTACATGCATGGTATGGTTTTTAAAAATTATTCTCATGTTTTTATACACTTATGCTCAAGTTATATAGATAACTTCCTTGTTTACACTTACTAAGAATCTGAACTCACCCATCCATATGTCTCCTTTCTATGGGTTATGAAAAAGGGTATTATGTATGATATTTATAAGATGGGTGATAGTTGTAAAGAACATAGTTAAAGACGATGTTGTTCAATTATGAACCAGTTGTTTATGTTTCCATGATTCCAATAGAACTAGAGCAATACAATTATGGCTTTCAATGGTAAGTTATAAAATTAATATTCATCTATTAGAATGTGATATCTATGTATAAAAAGGGTGTGTGACTATAGTTGGTATCAGATAAAATTTTAGTTAACCTTTGGAAATTATAATTATAAATCTTTAGTGATAACTCTATGTATAAGTCAATGTATAAAAAAATGTCCTAAAAGTTTAGTGAAAGATAAAGAAAGTGGTTTACAAGAAATTTTATCTTTGTATCCTATAAGTGGATTTGGATCTGGTATTACTGTACCTAATGGTAATAAATATAAAAAGGGAACATTGGGCTCTAACTTAATCATTACATGGTGCACAAAAATGGTCCTTGCTTCACACCTGGTTTAACACTCTAAGGGGATATATTTTAGAAATTCATAAAATCTTTACAAACCATCATAATGGATTTTAATAGATTATTTCCATAAATTTCATAGGTTAAAACAAAGGTGTCATATATTTAAAATAAGTTTTCATGATTTAATACATACTATAAATGGTTTTTCATGATTATGTGGTTTTTACACTATAATTATTGTTTCTAACACTTGGATTTTGGTTTTAGTCGATGGTTAGAACAAAACAAATTATGTTAACATTGAATGTGATGGATAATATGGTGATTAAAAGAAAACATATTTGATGATGACTAGGGAGAGATATTTTGATTATTCCTAATTGGTTATTATGAAATATGATTAACAACCTACACCATTATCGAATATCATTCTTGCTATAGAATATAAGAATTATGTTCCCTAAGAAATATTGTGGTGTGGACCATAGAGGAAATAAGTCCTAATTTATTTTATGTTAGAACTTTAGAAAGATACATCCATAAGAATGTATCAAAAAATTATGAAAGTTCATTATATGTGGGAAAAAATTCAAAGAGTAATTAATTTCTATTGAATTCAATGTCTTATGTGTGGTGAATATAGACTTCATCTGAGTCTATATAATTATATAAAGGGTAACTCCTAGACTATGGAAGGGCCTATATCATATTGAAGTTTACAAGAATGTTCCTTATGAAAATATTATTAATGTTGAATTTGATTTTATTATATATGGATTTTATTTCTTTATATAAACTTGATATCAATTTCAAAGGATGGGAAGACACATTTGATATTCAAAACCTACCTATGGTTTTCTATCAATGTGATGATAAGTATGAACTTCCAAAAGAAATCAAATCCATTTTATGGGCCATGATTCCCATGAAAATGGGTTTTTATCTTAGATGGTGGGGGATAAACTCAATATTGATTATATGCCTATTGTGTGAGAGTTTTTTGATGTATTTATAGAAGAGTTTCCTAGTATTAAAACGAATCATGAATTTTTGTTTCAATAGTACTCATATCTAGTGCCACACCAATTTAAAAAAAAATTATATAGAATGGCCCCCATTGAGTTATAGTAATTGAGAAGAAACTCAAGGAGAATTTTGATAATGGAGTTATTCATCCAAGTGTGTCACCTTATAGTGAATGTGTTCATTTTTATCAAAATAAAGATAGATTGATGATAATTTGAATTGATTATATGGAAATAAACATGGTCACAATAAAGAAAAGCATCATCTACCCCATATTTATGACTTATTTTTCAAAAATGAATGGATCTCAATACTTTTCTGAGATTGACATTATTTATAGATATCATCAATTAATGTTTAAGAAGTAATATATACCTAATGAAACATTCCTTAAATGGTATGGACTGTAACGACCTGAATCTGGAGCCCTTCCACTGGTTCCTCATACCCGGTTCTCCACATGACCTCAAGCACATTTACCCAAATGCCAGAGGCTACTGACTAGCAGCGAGGGCCTTGGTAAGTTATTGGGGAAACTATGCCCTCATTTGGTAAGGTATACAAGGCAAGAAAAACAACAGTAAATAGCGGAAGTAGTAAACAGCATACAAAAACTGAAACTAAACAGCGGAAGTAATGAACACATAATGATAATGATAATGATGTAGCAAGTACAAGTGTCTAAGGAAAGAAGAAAACACAACAACATGCTGAAATACAACTGAAAAACAAAGTAGGAAAGTAAACAGCAACTCCAGTAGCATCGCAAGCCTAAGCTCGGTCATATGCTCTCCAACTCCAACCAGTAATCATGTACCCGAAGTATAAGGGCCACAATCCCTATCCACACCTGCAACCATATAACCTGTTCAGGCCGAAAAGCAGGACCCAAACCGGGTGTGAGACTAATCTTAGTAGGCAATCTCTACAAGATCTGTGCCCTACTGTCAGTTAGTAATATAGAAAAAGTAAAGGAATTAAATGTAGAAGAGAAGTAGATTTATACTAAAGTAAGCATTCCTACCAAATCCATTCACAGTTATTTATTAGTTCAATACAATCATTTATCTATCAACCATAGAACCTAGCAACATCTCTATACTCCCAAGTCAAGCAAGAAATCACAAAAGGTAACTCAGCAGTCTACCTAAACAGCAAGAAGTACAAACCCAAGCTTGTTCTTTGGCTTGGTTGACTCTTCACAACCAACCAACAAATAAAGAACTGACTCTATGGGTGGCTTCTACTAGAAAACCCCTCTAGTCAAGTAAACGTACAAAGGTACAGACACTTTGGGAAGCTCTCACCGTCAATTCCCCTATGGTCTTGCAATGAAAGATATAGACTCTCTGAGGAAGCACTAATGTCTTATTCCCCCTATAGTCTCTCTACTTAACTAAAGACACTCTGAGGAAGCACAAAGTCTCATTCCCATAGGTCCTGCAATGGATACTAATTATAACATACTCTCTAGGGAAGCCCTAATCGTCAATTCCCCCTTTAGTCTACCACACCAGGTTCACTCATCCCGGAGCAGTTTAGTCATGCACAAATGACTGTTACCAGCCTAAGTAAGTTTAGGAACCACTTGGCTAATAGCTAAAAATGAATCCACAAGCATATACATAGTAGGAAATACATGCAATCAAGTCAATAGGCATGCTAGTAATGTGCAATAAGGTTGCCTCGTAGGCAAACCATTCTGAATGTCAATCAACATCCAAAATGAGGGGAACACCCATGGGTGAACATCAAACATGAAAAAAAGCAATTATTAACCATCTAATAACCTCAAGAATAAAAGAAATATAAGGTAGATAACGATACAGGATCAAAACCCTAACCTGAGATACCCGATACATGGGTATCCGGGACTTTTTGCACCAAAAACTCAAAGAAATTCAACGTAGGGTAACAAACCACCTAACTCAAACCCAGTAGATAAATATATGTGAACCACGACAATAGATTCCCTTTAAAACGACATAGATCTGAGAAAACACATAAAATGATCAACCTACGATAACTTGAAAATGAGGAGGAATCAAGAAACAAGGCTAAAAAAGAATGTGGAACTCACTGTTGTGATTCCAATGCAATCGACGGCGGCTGGAAAGGAGTTTGGACGGAGGCACAATGTCTCGGAGAAGATTCGTCTGTATGGTCTCTCTCAGATGAACAAAATCTGGAGAAGAAGACGCTTTTGTGCGTCAGGCGTGACCCCAGTCCATTTAATGAAAAAAAAGAAAGTACACAGCGTGTACTTTTAGAGTACATGGTGTGTACTAGGTCTTTTTCATACTCCGCCAAAATCAGCCTCCACGTCACCCTTACACACCATGTGTGTGGCTCGGACACGGCCAGCACATGGTTTCAGCGGGAAAAGAGTACACGGCGTGTACTTAGAAAGTACACGGTGTGTACTTCAAAAATTTCCAAAAACTTTGTTTTTCTCAAAAACTCTAGAAAAAGGAAAAAGCGTACATAAAAAGAAGATCTGGGTTCTTAAAAACTTCCCCCCTTAAAGAAATTCATCCCCGAATTTCCCTAACGAGGTAGAGAAGAAGAAACCATGAACATCTCCGGCCACTACGATCGTACATCGGCCTTCCTTTCCCATGTCTCGTCCTGCACTCGCTCGTGCTGTCATAGCACCCGTACCATAGGAACATATCGTCCGTGGAGAACCTTCGTACTGCAATCGACAGTCTAGATAGGATGCTCCTCAAATGATGCATCTGCTTCAAGCTCGACTTCCTCAGGCTGAAAGACGTGAGATGGGTCTGAAAAGTAGCATCGAAGCTAAGAGACATGGAAGAGGTCGTGCATGGCCCGATACCTCTGAGGTAGCTTCAACAGATAGGCAACTGGCCCAACTCTCTCCAAGACCTAAAACAACTCAAAATACCGTGGTGAAATCTTACCCTATCTCTGAATCCTCTTGTGTACCAACCTCGTTGTGACACGCAGGAAAACCTGATCACCGACCTCGAACTCTAGAGGTCGTCTCTGCTGATCAGCGTAAGACTTCTGTCAAGACTGTGTTGTAGCCATCCTCTTCCAAATCAGCTCTATCTGCTCTGAAGTCTCCTAAACAAGACGAGGTCCCAGCAAAGCTGCCTCTCATACCTCTAGCCAGTATAAAGGTGATCGGCATGGCCTACCGTACAAGGTCTCATAAGGTTCCATCTGAATAGTTTCCTTAAAACTGTTGTTATAGGAAAACTCCACAAGAGGAATAAGCTTCTCCCCAGAACCGCCAAAGTCTAGGAAGCAAGCTCGAAGCATATCCTTAAGCACCTGGATCATGTGCTCGGACTGGCCATCAGTCTGGGGATGGTATGTTGTACTCAAAAGTACCTATGTACCCAAGGCCTTCTGAAGTCCCTTCCAGGACCGAGAGGTAAAGCACGCATCCCTATCTGAAACAATGGAGTGTTGAACTCCATGCAGATGAACGATCTCCCAAATGTAAAGTCGTCCCAGATCATCGACACTGAAAGTATCCTTGATTGGCAAGAAGTGAGCAACCTTTGTAAGAATGTCGATGACGACCCACACTGCATCGTTTCCTCTCGATGATCTTTGAAAAACAATCACGAAGTCCATCGCAACGTCGTTCCACTTCCACTCTGGAATGGGTAGCTGCTGTAAAATCCATGCTGGTCACTAGTGCTCTTCCTTCACCTGCTAATAGGTGGAACATCTCATGAAAAAACCATCCACATCTCTCTTCATACCTGGCCACCAGTATTGATGGTATAAATCACGGTACATCTTGGTGACGCCAGGATGAACTGCCCAAACTGAGGAATGGAAACATCGCATCAGCTCCTCACGTATATCTGATGGCACCCATACGGGTCCCTAGAAACGCAAGATCTCATCCTCAACAATGGTCCACTCGGGAAGAGGGTCCTCTCCTAACACACTTTCCCATAGGACTAGCCCTTTCGAATCTACCATCTTCCTCATTAGAGCTCGGTCCAAAAGTGCAGAGGTAACAACCATAGAAGATAGGAAAGTCTGCCCCTGCCTATCGTTCACCTCCAAATGCATCTCCGAGAATAGAGCCATTAGTTTCCACTCACTGCTAGCCTCCTGAACTGCATGTATTTGAGTTCTCATTCTCAATGCATCAGTCACTGCATTTCCTTTCCCAGGCGTATAGGAAAGCTCGAAATCGAAGGACTAGAGAAACTCAACCCACCTCCACTGTCTCAGATTCAGGTCACTCTGTGTGAAGATGTACTTGAGAATCTTGTGGTTAGTGTATACCACAAAATGCTCTCCCAGAAGGTAATGTATCTAGCAACGTAAAGCATGAACAACCGCAGCCAACTCCAGGTCGTGTGTAGGATAATTCTTCTCATGAGGCCTCAACTGCCGAGATCCATACGCAAGCACTCGATCCTCCTGCATAAGCACTTCTCCAAGTCCGATGCTAGATGCATCACAGAAAACTATATAGTTCTTGCCCAGCTCTGGAAAAACTAGGATCAGTGCTGAAGTCAATCTCCTCTTTAGATCCTAGAAGGTTGAGTCACAGGCTTCTAACCAAAAAAACTTCACCCCCTTCTTATTCAAGCCCATCAACGGTGCTTCTAGGTGTGAGAATTCCTATATAAACTGCCTGTAGTAACCAGCCAGCCCCAAGAAGCTCTGTACCTCGAAGACGTTCTTCATCTACTCCCAGGTAACTACTGCTCTCACCTTCTTTGGGTCTACTGATACTCCTGTCTCTAAGATGACATGACCCAGGAAGTGAATCTCATCCATCCAAAAGTGGAACTTTGAGAGTTTAGCATAAAGTCGATGCTCCTTCAGTGTACTCAAAACAATCTCAAGATGGGTTTCATGGTCGTGTAGAGTGTGAGAGTACACCAAGATATCATCCATGAAGACCACGATGAAGGAATCCAAGTAAGGATGGAACACTCGGTTCATCAGTTCCATGAAAACTAATGGCGCGTTCGTAAGACCGAACGGCATAACCGTATACTCGTAGTGGCCATACCTGCTCTTGAAGGCTGTCAGAGGTATATTTGAAGGCCTAATACGCAGATAATGATAACCAGACCTCAAATTGATCTTTGAGAACACCCGAGATCCTCAAATCTGATCAAAGATATCATCAATCCTTGGAAATGGATACCATTTCTTGACTGTCAATTGGTTCAACTTCCGATAATCCAGGCAAATCCTAAGGGTATCGTCTGCCTTCTTCAGGAACAGGATAGGCGAACCCCAAGGAGAAGTACTGGGCTGGATGAAACCCCTTTCCTACAACTCCTCCAAATGCTTCTTGAGCTCTTGTAACTCAGGTGTAGCCATCCTATAAGGAGGAATGGACACCAGTGCTGCTCCTGGAACGAGCTCAATCGAGAAGTCTACCTCACACTCCGAAGGCAAACTTGAAAAGTCTTCTAGAAAGACATCTGTAAAGAGATTAACCACTGGATGAAAATATAACTGTGAAGTCCCCTATTCATCAAGATAAAGACTAGCAATTTGGGATGTAACTCCTCCTAGCCCATGATGCTCGAGTTCGGTTCGACTCGCCTAAACATCCCACTCACCCTTACGAAGAAAAGATTCACCCTCTGGTGATACGAAACTCACCCTGTGGCGATAGCAATCAACGACTTCCTAGAAGGGAACCAACCAGTCCATACCGAGAATGACGTCATAGCCTGTAATCTCTAGGACATATAGGTCCCATAAGAAATGATACCCTGCAACCTCGAGAGGGCACTCCTTGCACTGATGTATGCTAGATGTCCTCATTCCCAAAGGTGTGTCAAGATTCAACATGTCAGCAGACGAAAAGACACGGAGCTGAAGGCTTTCCTTGACAACAACAGAGATAAAGCTATGTGAAGCACCAGTATCGAAAATGTCTGAACATAAAACTGAGGCTACTAAGATTGTACCTCGAATTGTAGAGGTTCCAGGATCCTGCTCCTGATGAATCTGCTCTACATAAAAAGTATGGCCGGTACCGCGGCCCTGTGTAGCCTGAAAACCCTGAGCTGCTCCTCCCTGAACCTGAACACTGCTTCCAAGGCCTCTACCCTAACCTGAATGACCTGTATAATTCCAGCCCCCAGTCTGCTGTGGAGCTGGTAATCCTTCTCCTGGACACGGAGTCGAAAACTGATCCTCCTTCACTAGCTGCTGGAAGGGGAACCTTGCAAAAACGCTGCAGATGACCCATCTTTCCATAGGATCGGCACTCCACTGGGTCCCTTGGGCACTGGGGATTCTTATGCCCGCTCCTCCCACACTGATAACACACCACTTGGGTGCCAGAAGAGGGATCTCATCTACCATAATGAATACCTCGCTTCCTCAGGTCGCCTTGGGTAGACTCTCGGTGGCGCTTCCTGTTGTCCGTCTGGAGGGAATCAGCCTTGGATGTTGAACCACCCTAGTCCATAGCTCCATTCTCCCTCAGGTTCCTCTCTATGATGAGTGTCTGGTTGACTATCATAGTAATAGAAGTCAACTGAAAGACATTCACCTGTGATCTGATCTCTGGTCTGAGGCCTTCGTCAAACTTCCTCGCTAGAAACAGCTCATCATTCCCTAGAACGGGAGTGAATCACTGTAACTCAGTGAAGCGGGAGGAATACTCCATAACTAGGAGAGTACCTTGATACAGGCTCATGAACTCTCTGGCTCTGTCATCCCTCAGCATCACTGGGTAGAAGTAGTCATAAAATGTACGCTGAAACTCATCACAAGCCATAGCCTACGGGCGCCCCGTCTGAGAGACTATGTCCCACCATCTCTTGGGGGAGTCTCGCATTATATACGTCGTGAGCTTCACCCTCCTCTCTGGAGACATCTCCAGATGCTCGAAGATGGACATCATGGCTTCCAGCCATGACTTTGCAGCCTAAGGTCCTCCATCCCCTATGAAAGTGGGAGGATGTTGTTGCTGGAAGACCCGTATCAGCTCTGCCATAGTCGGGGAAGGATACTGAACTCCCTGGAAGGTCTGCATGAATATCATGAAACCCTCTCTGAACTGAGCGTCAGCACCAGTGTCTAGAATCACTGTAGGTTCCGTGTCCGGAATGATGGGCGAAACTACTGGCAATTCTTGATCGTTCGTATCAGGCATACGATCGCTGCCTGGTTCCTGGCGTGCAACAGGAGGATGTCTCGGTGCCATAGTTCTGAAAGACCAAAACACACCTTCATTAAAGACGAACATAGTTTCAATATAGGAGAGTAAAATGAAACAGAAGGGAAAAATTTTAAATCTGGAAAAACATGACTACACGACGTGTAGTACCACTACACAGCGTGTTTCTTAAAAGTTTACCCTGGGCATGTACCTTGGCCATACATGGTCGTGTAAACTACCCGACTACACGGTGTGTTCTTAAACCACACAGAATGTACTAACCCTTTTCTCCCTGCCCAATTACTCTTACACGACTGAGTCACACAGACTGTCCCAGCTAAAGACTACCTAGCATGTTTGAGGAAGACACGGCGTGTACTAGACATTCCTTACCTGGCCCGTGTTGTTAGCAACACGACCTGACACATGGTCGACACTACACGGCGTGTTCCCAAGGGACACGGCATGCACTTGAAGGGAAACCTCAGCCAGTTTTTTTCGTGACAGGGCCAGGTACTCATCTGATCCTTACACGGCATGTTCCGAACAAACACGGCATGTATAAGAGAAGATAACACCGACCCGTGTTTTTTAAGACACGGCCAGGTACCTGGGAAAGGATACATAGTGTGTGCATACCGAACACGGCGTGTACTAAAACATGCATTAACTGGCCTGTGTTGTTAGTTACACGGTTGGGATCCTAGTTAACCTCTACACGGCGTGTACTTAGAGTACACGATGTGTTCCTGAAAACCATTTACAGCTTCGTGTCCCTGTCCACATGGTCAGTGACACGGCCAAAAACTACACAGCATTTATATATAAAGTAAAAGCTGTGTATTCTGGGTTTTTTCGGACAGTAGCCTCAGAACTGGACCAGAGCCTAGAAAACATAGAAAAACAAGGGTTAAGGTGCCAAATTCCAATTTGTGGGGGCCCATACTCCCCGTGAATCAAAGCTTGGAATCATAACGGTGCATAGAACAAGCCACAGTATAAGAACTCACGACCCGCCAAATTCTGATCCTTGAGGGCCCATAACACCTCTAAGATCAAAGTTTGGCATCCGTGATAAGAAAACTCCAACAATGATACCCTATCAACATTGCATATATTCTATCATAGCAGCTATCACAACAGCATGCATTTTCTATCAGAAATCCTATCACAACAGTATACAATCTCTAATGCAACCTAGATGGCATGGCAAGATGCATGGCATGTGATCTTCTAACATGTGCCTATATTATGCATGATATGGCATACCCTCATCTCATCGAGTTGCAAAAAAATAGAACTGCAATCATATAAACAGTAACAGCACAAAACAAGTGCATCAGCCAATGGTGAAATCAATTAAACTGTAACATTCGCAAAACTCAAAATTGGAAATATTTGAGGTAATCTAGATTTTTCCCTATACACGGGTTCTAGAACGCCTAGGCACAGCTATTTACCATTTACCTATTCCTTCCTATACCTGTCTAATGTCACTAAATATTAAGTCAATAGAAAAAGGAAAGAACTCCTCTGATACCACTTTGTAACGACCTGAATCCGGAGCCCTTCCACTGGTGCCTCATACCCGGTTCGCCACATGACCTCAAGCGCATTTCCCCAAATTCCAGAGGCTGTCGACTAGTAACGAGGGCCTTGGTAAGTTATTGGGGAAACTATGCCCTCATTTGGTAAGGTATACAAGGCAAGAAAAACAATAGTCAATAGCGGAAGCAATAAACAACATACAAACACTAAAACAAAATAGCGGAAGAAATGAACACATAATGATAATGATAATGACGCAGCAGGTAAAAGTGTCTAAGGAAATCAACAAACACAACAATGTGCTGAAATACAACTGAAAAACAAAGTACAAAAGTAAACAGCAACTCCAGCAGCATCGCAAGCCTAAGCTCGATCCTATGCTCTCTAGCTCTAACCAGAAATCATGTACCCGAAGTAAAAGGGCCATAATCCCTATCCACACCTGCAACCATATAACCTGTTTGGGCCAAAAAGAAGTACCCAAACAGGGTGTGATACTAATCCTAGTAGGCAATCACCACGAGATCTGTGCCCTACTGTCAGTGAGTAATATAGCAAAAGTAAAGGATGTAAATGCAGCAGAGAAGCGGATGTACACTAAAGTAAGCATTATTACCAACTCCATTCACAGTTATTTATTAGTTCAGTACAATCATTTATCTATCAACTATGGAACCTAGTAACAGCTCTATACTCCCAAGGCAAGCAAGAAATCACAACAAGTAACTGAGCAGTCAACCTAAACTGCAAGCAGTACAAACCCAAGCTTGTTCTTTGGCTTGGTGGACTTGTCACAACCAACCAACAAATAAAGCACTGACACTCTGGGTGGCTCCTACTAGAAAACCCCTCTAGTCAAGTAAAAGTACAAAGCCACAGACAATCTGGGAAGCTCTCACCGTCAATTCCCATGTGGTCTTGAAACGAAAGATATAGACTCTCTGAGGAAGAAATTACGTCTAATTCCCCCTATAGTCTCACTATGTAACTATGGACACACTAAGGAAGCACAAAGTCTCATTCCCATAGGTCCTATGATCGATACTAATTATAAAAGACTCTCTAGGGAAGCCCTAATTGTCAATTCCCCATTTAGTCTACCACACCAGGTTCACTCAGCCCTGAGTAGTTTAGTCATGCGTAAACGACTGTTAGCAGCCTAAGTAAGTTTAGCAACTACTTGGATAATAGCTACAAATGCATCCACAAGCATATACATAGCAGGAAATACATGCAATCAAGTCAAAATGCATACTAGCAATGTGCAATAAGGTTTCCTCGTAGGCAAACCATGCCAAACGGCAATCAACAGCCAAAACGAGGGGAACACCCATGGGTGATCCTCAAACATGAAAACAAGAAATTATTAACCATCTAATAACCTCAATCATACAAGAAATCTAAGGAAAATAATGATACACGATCAAAACCCTAACCTAAGATACCTGATACATGGGTATTCGACACTTTTTGCACCAAAAACTCAAAGACATTCAACGTAGGGCAAAAAACAACCTACCTCAAACCCAGTAGATTGATATTTGTGAACCATGATGACAGATTATCCTTAGAACAACATTGATCTGAGAAAATGCACAAAATGATTAACCTAAGATAACTTGAAAACGAGGAGGAATCAAGAAACAAGGCTAAAGCAGAACGGGGAACTCACCGTTGTGCTTCCAACGCAATTGACACAGATGGAACGGAGGTCCGACGGAGGCATGGCGGCTTGGAGAAGATTCGGTCGTACGGTCACTCTCGGACGAACGAAATCTGGAGAAGAAGACGCTTCTGTGCGTCAGGCGTGACCCCGGTCTGTTTAATGAAAAAAAATAAAGTACATGGTGTGTACTAGGTCTTTTCCATAATCCGCCAAAATCGGCCTCCACGTCACCCTTACACACCAGGTGTGTGGCCCGGACATGGCCAACACACAGTTTTGGAGGGAAAAGAGTGCACAGCATGTACTCAGAAAGTACACGGCGTGTACTTCAAAAATTTCCAGAAACATTGTTTTTCTCAAAAACTCTAGAAAAAGGAAAAGCGTACCTAAAAAGAAGATATGGTTTCTTACTTGGACACTATGAATATATAGAGATTCCATTTGGCCTTAATAATTCCACAATTATCTTCATGGATTTCATGAAAATAGTTTTTGGAGATTACATTGATATATTTTTTGTAGTGCTTATAGATTATATTATAATATATTCAAATAGAAATTAAGATCATGAAGATCACTTCAGAATTTCATTAAAGAAACAAATGAAGGATAATTTGTATGAAAAATTTACCAAGTGTGAATTTTTTCTATAAAATGTTTTATTTTTATTTCATATAATCTCAAGAGATGGTATATCATTGGATCCATCAAAGAAAAAAGATATAGAATGTTGGCCTCAAACAACCACTATGAAATATATCCAATGTTTTCTTGGTCTTTGGGGACATTATCAATGGTCTTTGAATATTTTATCATGACAATATTGTCCACTCACCAAGTTAACTTAGAAAGGAGCCAATTTACTATGGAAATATGAATGTCATAAATATTTAGTGGAACTAAAGAGGAGGTTATTCATTACACATATGATTATACTACCCTATTGTAGAGAAGGGTATTTAATATAAAGAGATGAATAAAATAAGGGAACAAGATGCATCCTTATTTATAATTTTATGGTTGTATCTTATGGATCATAAAAATGAATGTTCATGAGAAAAATTACCCACCTCATGATTTGAAGTTAGTTATTGTAATTTTTTCATTAAAGATATGGAGGAATTATATTTGGAGAGAAATATGTGATATATATATATATATATATTAATCATAATATTTAAAAGTATATATTCACCCATAAAGAGTTGAATATGTCCTATAGAAGATGTTTAAAATGATTAAAGATTATGAATCTTCAATGAATTACCACCCTGGTAATGTAAACAACGTGGATGATGATTTGAGTTGAAGGGATAACTCTAAATTTTATATTATGAGGAACACAAAATATCCAATATTTATGGATTTTCAAATGATGGATCTAGAAATCTTGAAAAAATGGGAGAAATATTATCTTTATCAAATTAATGTCCAATAATCTATATAGTTGATGATTAAATATGAGTGAAAGGAAAATATTATGTTACAAAAAAAGGTTTGAAATGTTCATGACTTTAACCATTATTGTGATGGAATAATAAGGTTTAAGAAGAAATTATGTGCTCCAACCATTCCATATTTGAAGGATATATTAAAGGATGATCATAGATATTCATTCTCTATCCATCTTAGATGTACAAAGATTTATAAAGGTATAAAATAGTATTTATGGTGGGATTAACTGATGAGAGACATGGAAGAGTCTTTTTCTTGGTGCTTGGTATGTAATAAATTTAAGTATTAGAAACAAAAAACTAAGGGTATGTTACAACCATAAACCATACGAGAATGGAAATTGAAAAAATCACCCTGTATTTTGTCATTGGGCTCCCCAAAATATCTAAAGGGGACAATTATATAGGGGTTGTATTCGATCACCTCTATAATTTAAAAAAATTCATTATAATAAAAGAATATTTTTCTCTATATCATCTTACTAGGATAAACATTAAGTAAGTGGTAAATTTTTTATAGTACCACATTATATTGTATCTAATCAGGATCTTAGGTTTACCTCAATGTTTTGTTGAAGTATTAAGTAGACTCTGGATATAAAATTTAGTTTCATCACTATATATCATCTATATATAGATGGTCATTTTAATCTAATAATTCGAATATTAGAGGATATGAAGAGATTTTTTTCTATGGATTTCAACAGTGTTTGGGATCAACAGTGTACTATAGTCATGTTTTCTTCCAATAATAGTTTTCACTCAAGCATATAGATGGATCCATATGAATCCCTCTATGGAAATAAGTGTATAAATAAAATGTTCTAGAATGAAGTTGGATAAATACATATATTGAGACGTATTCTAGGTAAGAAAATTGAAAAGAAAGTTAGATCCATTCGGCAACACATCAAGGCATCTTAGAGTTGATAGAAAAATTATGCTAATAATCATCCGCATGATCTGGAGTTTGAAGTTGGAGAGAAGGTTTTTCAGTAAATTTTTCCATGGAATATGATTATTAGATTCAAGAATAAATAAAATATGACCAATAGGAATATTTTTATTTTTGGGGTTCTTGATCAAGTATAGATGGTTTCTTATCACTTTGAGCTCCCACCAAACCTCTCTCACGTCCATGATTTGTTCCATGTATCTCTGTTAAGGATGTATATACTTAATCCTTCACATATAATAAATTAAAATTTTAATACCACTAGATAATAATATTTCATATAAATAAAACCCTTTATAGATTCTAGATCGTATAGAGAAAGTGGTATTAAACAACACCACTCACCCGATCAAAGTTTCGTGGCGAACCCTCCAACTTGTAGAAGCAAAGTCAGAACCTAGGGATATAATGAGTTATAAGTATCCATAGTTTTTATAATATAGTGATGTAATTTCAATGGAGAAATTTATTTTAAAGATTATATAGTGTAACTCCTTGGAATTCTAAGATTTTTTTCAAATAGAATTAATTTTGATGGCTTTCATTACATGCAAAACTGAGTTTTAACAAACCACAATGTACTATTAATATTATTAATTAAACATGACTATTATAACATAACCATAAAATTTAGTGGTATTAATAGGAATAAAAAAATTTCAAAAACTAATTATAATGGATTTATATAAATAAAAAATTTGATAAAAAAGTACTTAATTTTTAGTAAATTCTTTATATTATATGAAAATATTTATTTCTCTAAAAATTATTTTTATTGATTTTAGTGAAAAATAATAAAAGTAATTTTTGGAAATTTTAGAGAATTTATTTTAAAATAAAAATAAATTTTTTAAATAAAAAAATCAAAATTGTCTTCAATTGAGATTTTCATAATTTTCTAAAAAAATAATTTTTCATTGAATAGTGAAAAATATGATCTTTATTAAAAACGTTTTTTTTAATGAGTTTATAAGTTCCATTTTTTTAAGATTTTTTTAATAGAAATATTTGTTCAATTATATTATAATTAATCTAATTTAGGTCATTTTTATAAATTTTATGTTAAAATTTGATATAAAAACTTTTTATACTTATGAAAACTGGTTCTTTGGAAAACTAGTTTTTCATCGCATTTGTGGGTTTAATTTTAAATTAAATTCTACCAATTACGTGAATTGAAAATTTTAAATTGGATTATATATTTCTAATATGAATAATTAACATTTATAATAAGTTCAAATTAATTTTTGGTAATAATTAATATTAAAAATAGTAAAAATTAATTATCAAGGTTATGGTTTAAACAGATTTACTAGGGGTAAAAATAAAATTATAATGGTTAAAATGACCTAATAAATTGTCCAATTACTATTTAATGGAATTATTTAAATATTATATCATTTATTTATTGATAATTATCCATTTTTTTCCTTGTGACATGTGTAAAATGTTCTTATAACTTTTTTTTCTAATAATTCCTGCTGTGTACCAGACCCCAGTTATAAAATGGAACCCGTCACCTTCTTCTTCACACTTCCAAACACTTTTGGTTCATCCAAGTCCTATAAAAATACCTTAAGTAGTTATATACCTATTTATAAGATTTATTATTTTTTAGGATACTTTTCTAATAATGATTTTGGTAAAAAACTAAGGAGGTTTTCTGAAGAAGAGGTATCATTCTTCAACAAGTGTTTTTGTTTTATTTATTCTCCCACCTCCTAAAAATATTATTAATATATTATGATATAATAACATAATAATATTAAATATAATGATATTTTATTATGTTGATATAAAATCCTATATCCATCTCCCCCTCTATCAAATGGGAAACAAAACTGTTGATCGTGTGTAAGGAGGACCACCACCTTATGGACAAATGTAATTCATTTTCTATAACTTACCATCAAATATGAATATAATATTTGATTTAATTTTTATATATTATATTAATGACACATGTATACTCTTGTAATTATAATCTCAAATCTACCATCTTGTATCCCAATCTGTTGGAAAATAGTAACATCAATTACGAATACGTGTGGAATACCACCTTCATAAGGTGATGTAATTTTTTTCATTTTATTTGGATATGGATGTTAATTAAGAATGATTTATTGAATTTTTATAATAAATACTATATAAAAATTATTATATAAATGTGATATTTTATTTACCTTTCTGTCATTCTTTCTATTATGAAAATGGAAACAACGTTCATGTGTACGTACGGCCTACCATCTCCACAAATGGTGTAATTAATTTTCTATCTCTAAATTTAATGGATTACTCTAAATACATGTATAATGAATATATATGATATTCATATCATGATTAAAATTATTTAAATTATGAAATCATGACCAAATTAAAAAGACATAAACTACCAAACCAAAATATACATGAAAAAATAAAGCGCTTATTCCATAAAATATGATTTTCACAAAGAATTGTTGATAAAAAGGTGATAAGTAGTTATAAGTAATTCATATATGGTATGATATATATGATTACAGTTTTATAATATATTTATCATAAATATATATTTATTATAAGGCATATTATAAAGTGTTTAATAAAATTGACTCAATAATCTCTCTCTTTTTTGAAAGCACAAAATACAACATTGAAAGATAAAAACTAAAGTTAAAAGCATTGAAATATAATTATCCCCCATGTATTACAAATATCTAACCTTTATTATTTTTTATTAAATATAGAACTTTATTTTATTATCCCCTTCTTCCAAAATTTCTTTGTCTCCAATACTTAGACATTTTTCATCTCTCAAATAAAATATAGACGTTATCTCATTATTCCTAAAATGTTTAAATAATTTTTCCCACATTATGATTTTAAAAAAAATTATAGGAGGTAGATTTTGTACCTAAAATTTTAGGGAAATAAAAACATTACAAAAAAATTAGAATTCATGAAAATAAACATCCACCAAAATATATAATAAATAAATTAATCCAAAATTATAAGAGAGATATTTATTTAAAAAAATCAATTAAACGGCCATCCAAAAATTTGAGGAAGAATATCCATCCAAAAAATGATTTTGTAATTTTAATATTCTTATAGTTTAAATAAAATAAATAATTATTTCTTCCAAATATTTTTTTTAAAATAATTTCATCTTCTTGATATTTCTCATACTCGAAAATAACTAGCTTTATTCTTTAAACTTCTTCTTCTTGATCTTTAACTTTATTACAATCATTCTGAATTTATTCTACCACAACCACTATTATATTTAACATTAAATCTACATCTTATAAAAATTAAATCTTATTTCATTATTTTGGGATTTATTTATATTTATTAATAAATATATATTTAAGATAATCGACTAATCTTGAGGTTTTATAAGTCTCTAAACTGATACTTCTATAAAACATTGATACTCATTCAGTCACATTTTTAATTCTATCAATTTGTTCATCATAAAAACTTATATCTCCATCCATGTGTTTGGCCAACTAAATAAATTTATTATAATTTCTTATGTCTGCCTTTTTATTTCCTTTTAAATCATCCAACTAAACTACATTCTAAATGAAAATTTCAGAAAATTGTTTCCTAAAATTTTAGTTTTCTAGAACATCAGTTTATTGTTGCATATATTTTCATCTAGATTTAATATCAGCAAATATTTTCCTAATTTCATAAAATATTTTTTTACTGAATTTATGTAATTAATTCTCATATTTACTCATTAAATTCTTATGCTTGATGGACTATTGCTGGAATCATATGAAACATCTCAAATATATAGAGAAACTAGTCATCATAGTTTAGGATTTTCTATATTTTCATCATACTAATTATTTGAATTTTATATAATTTAATTATTATTTTTAATTTATTATTTATCTAAAACATCTTTTTCAGATTCATTTTTTTTATTAATCATCTTTTTCTTTATAAGAATTTTATTTCTCTCAAATATTTAGAGAGGTATCTTTCTTATATTGACTGAATAAGCATGTTTAGGTCACAATAGAAATTTTCCCAATGTATAAAGCCTTAATTATTTATTTAATAAATTAATATTCATTTGTTAAAAATCATTTTAATAATTTTAAAGAACATTTTATACTTTATATTCAACATTATACATTTATACTTTTACTAGTAGGAACATATTTTACTTTATCTTTCTAAAATAATAAAGGTTCTTCAGAAACATGAATTTTTCATCCTTCTGGTTGAAAAAAGGAAAAGGTAAGTATAGAAAAAAGAACTAATTGATTAGGAACAGACTAAATACCTTTTGATATATCTTTAAATTTTGAATTTATTTGGTCAACACCTCTTCAGAAATCTTTATCCAACTAGGATTATATATCTTTTTCATATTATCTCTTCTTATTTTACTCCTCTAAAAAATTTATAACTCTAATCTTTGATATACAAGGACTCAACCTTTTCTAGAATTAAAGTTGTATTAACATTTATTTTATCCAATTTTATTTTAGAAATTTTATGAAAGCATCATCAATCGTAGTCTTTTTCTTCTTCCTAGGTATAGGGGATGACTTTTCTCCTATTTTTCGTTTTTATAGAAAAACTTTCCTTCAAATTCTCTATTTTAATAGTGGGTGTATCATTGTAAAATTTGTTAAGTAAATCATAAGATGTGAAGCATAAACCAAATTCATCTTATTTATGGTATCCTCACTAATATAATAAGTTTTTTCCCTGATATTATTTTCTTTATTCATAATTTAAAAAAGAATTTTAAGACATAAGTTTCTTGTACATTCAAATTATCTTTATCTCCTTTTATATGAATAAAAAATTTTATCACCCAAAGTTTCACAATCCCATCCTATATAATTAAATTGAAGACTATCCAAATATTCTCATATGAGGAAAATAGAGTGGTTTTAGCTTTAGAATTCTCATACCTTCGTAACTTCTCTAGAAACTTGTGAGTAACTATGTGTTAATCTCCATAAAAGGGTATTTAAACTAAATCTAAAACTTGTTAGATATTTAAATTATATGAGTTTCCAAATAATGTAAAAGTAATAACTTCTAAACTATCTTATTTACAAAACTTTTTAAAATAATATAATTCTCTTACTATTTCTGGGAAATGTAAATCAAAATCACCCATTAAAAAACAAAGTGATTCTCAATATTGAAAAATAGTAGTATACATCAACAAATAAAAAAACTAATTATTCCAAGATATTTATATCAATATTTCCTTCACATCCAATCTTCTTAAAAAATTTATTTACGATTCCATGACTTCAGATTTAATGAACTTTTATAATTGAAAAATTATAATGAAATTGATAAATGAAAATCATAGTAGTAAGAGTTGACCTTATAAATCAAAACTCTATAAATAATGTGTTGACCCACATATTCTTTATATAGACTAAATAAGATATATGGTTCATCTTATCTAGATCTAATAACTCAAAATTAATCTTATATTTTGATCAGTGGTTCAAATTGTTTCTTGAAATATGGAAAATATAAAGTCTTAATGTTTCAAAAACATTAGGTATAAGTTTTATTGGATGAATTTTAACTCTAAATATAAATGATAAAACAATTTTTCATAAAATATATAGACATTATAAAAAATATTATAAAAATGAATAGGATAAAAAAGGATCTAATTTTTACCTCTCATAGAAAAATATAAACTTTCTTAATAAATTGTTTCAATTCACTTATGTACTTATTGGGTTTTTTAAAGACATTTTGGTAAATAAATAATTAGGGAAAGTTTTTTTAAAAAAAATATAATCCTTTGTCTGAAAATTTTTAAGAAAACTTTGTCTAAAAATTTTTTATGGTAATTTTGTCTAAACAGTCTTAAAAAAAATTTCTAATTTTTTTTAAAGAAGATTAAAGAATTTTTTGAAAAAAATTAATAAAACAAACAATTATTATAACATAAATAAAATGTACCTCCATTTTTCAAAGATTTTTTTACTATAAGTATATGGTTTAAACTGAAATTTGATAAGTGATCATTTTATATTTAAAATTCCATGTTTCTGTTAAATATAGTCAAATATATCACAATTTAGGGGTTTTGTAAAAAATATCAATAACTTGTTCTTGAATTCTAATGAATTGTAAAATGATATCTTCTTATTTTGTGTGATCCTAAAGGAAATTGTGTCTTATATCTTGGTTATTTACTCATTATTAATTTGAATGGTTTTTACTAAGGGTTATGGAACTTATGTTATCACGCTAAATGGTATTTTTACAAAAAATAATGCTAAAGTCGGTGAGTTTGCGTTGCGTCCACAACACCTACGCACACAAAATTCCAACTTCTACAAATTAATATTCAATATTGGAAAGTGATAAAGAGTATTGTTTCTAATAATACCAAGACCCTAAAGCCTGTCTTAATAAATTATAAGTTCCACATATACTTTTTATATCCATATTAAATCCACTAAAGTAATCATTTGAGAAAATATTTAGTTCAAAGTATTTTCCAAAAGAATAAAATATTCCAACACCCATAGTTCCTTTAAAGTAACAAAAATCCATTTTATATCTTTAATATGGGATTCTTTATATTTCCATGAAAAATCACACATAAGTATACAAAAAACAATAATTTATGGAAACTAGATATAAGTTGTAGTAAACTACCAATCATTCCTCTAAAAGTTTTTTGATCAATTGGTTTCCTAGATTTATAAATATAAAATGTTTTTATGGTTTCAATAAGATATGTGAAGTTCATCCATCTGATGAGGATTTATAAAAGATCATTCGGAAAGCATACCTACCTTCCTTCCAATGATGTTTGTCTAATATAATTTATATAAATTCATTCGATGATAATTTATTATAATTTTCATTATAGACTTTATAAACCTTCATCTAGTAAACATTAACTTTGTCCATTCAATGTAAAAAGTACATTTCCATCCTCTTAAAAATGTTAAATATGATTTAATTTCATTCCAAAAACATTAACAAAGTTCTGTATGGTGGTAAAAAATTTATACATCGGGTAAAATCACTTTTATAAAAACAATATTATGATCTTGGGAAATAGAATGGTTATTAATATATAAAATTTTATATAAGTGTATTTTGATTATAAGAAAAAGTCTAGAATGTGTTGAATGAAAAATATCAACACAACACATGTGATCTTTATTAAGACCATTAGGGGATAAAGTGTGGTCGAATAGAAACTAGTATTTCTTATTGTTCTCCTTTGTTATCAGTAGATAAATACCAAGATAATATTAATCCTTAATTATAAATATTCTAGATATAATTTTCTAGACAAATATGTATGGGTCTAATGGATATAGTTGTTTTGATAGAGTCTAACACAGTAAGTGTTTTGTATAAAAAAAATCCTCCAATTCTTTGATGTTCCTAAAAGTACCAGAAAACATGATTACTAAAATTTCTCATAGTTCAAGATGATTTGTTTCATGTAGTTACTTAAAGAAGATAAATATAAAGTTATACTAGATGAGGAAAAATATGAATTCAATTGGATAAACTTCATAATCCCATCATAAAATCATTACTAGAAAATTATTATCATGTAGAGAAATATGAAGTCATGAAAAAAAGTTTTCTAAGAGATTTCATCATATAGGGGTTTTGAGTTAAAGCAAAGAGGTTTTTGATTGAATTAATTAGACAGTGGTTTCCAAGTGAATTCATAAGATAGTGGTTTCAAAGAGAAGTCATCATACAAATATTACCATAAGGATTATTTTAATGAAGTTTAACATATTGAGAAGTTCCTATAAATAAATATTAGATGAAGGATTGATGATATTTACACATTCTTTAGAAAAGTCAAACACTTTTATGACAATGAACCATATGTTCAACGAATCTATAATTATAAAAGAAATATCATGATTCTATATGAGTTTTCAAGAATTTTTAATGAACATTGATGCCAATGTTTGAGGAAATATCTTATGAAGTTTTTCTCACTCTAATTTACATAGATGGTGGAGGGTGGTCAACTGAATGAAGTCCCAAGTGGAAAATTCAAATGTCAAGAAGAAAATTTGAATTTAAATTTCATACTCCTCCATTATTTTTCAAAGAAACTATGAGAATACAAAGGGTTTTAGTTACATGTGAAGTATTTTTTCCTATTGTGGTAGTTATTGAATAACTTAGGTGTCGACTAATAATATTGATATATCTATTGTTTAAGTACAAGATAGAGGGAATCAGATATAAGATATTAGACAGATGGTATTATATATAGGGTACCAGACAAAGAGTATTGGATATATGATAATAGACATAGCTGTAGATGATAGATTATACAAGACAGATAAGTATTAAAAATGAAGGTACTAGATAGAGTAGTTATCAAAAAGGTAGGTTAACATAAAAATGTTTAGATGGAATTTATTTCTTTCTGTTATGCAAAAAAATTAAGGGGAAGTAAAAATTAATTAAATTAAAATGTGAGTAATTCAAGATGAACAATGATGATATTCTGAATCCTATTGGTTAATTTTTAATTTGTTGTTACAAACATTTATTTTTTCATATTATTTATGTAAGAAGCAAAAGCACATTCGAAGGGATATAGTTTTATGTAAGTGGTGGATATTCCTTAGTTACTGTAAACCACAAAAGATTTTTTTTCTAGTATATGTGTGCTCTAAAATTATTTCTAGATCATTCCAAGGATAATATAATATTATTTAGTGATGAACCTTGTAAATTATTATGTTCATATTGGTGTTATTTTGTGCATATGATTCAACAGAATCAATTCCCTCTATCCAGAGGCAGAGTTTTTTTAATAATAAAACATAAAAATAACATATCACTTATTCACACCCCTCTCCAATAATTGATCACACAAATCTCGACTATTCATTTGAATTAGTATTAATGAATGATTCTTTTATTGACTCTAAGCTATTAAAAGTTTGAATAAATATAAGGTTGTTATAGATGTTTATAAATTAGTTAATGGTAAGGTGAATCCTATCTTTGTTGGGAATAACTATAATATCTGGATAGATAAAATGAAACCCTGTCTATTTACTATTGTCTATGAAGTTCTTGAAGATATTGCATATGGTTTCACCCCTCCCATTTAGGGTTCTCCCAAAACATCTATAGACTGAAAGATTATGTATAATTTTAAGTGAGGTAGAAATTTTATACATTCTTCTCTCTTAAAAATTGAATTTCAAATGGTTAAAAGAACTGGAACAACTAAAATAATCTACGAAAAGTTGAAATTAATTATGGATGAAAATGAAATAAAATAATAAAATATAATAGATCAATATATTTAAGTATGAATATATTAAAAAGAAATATTGAGAATTTATTGGTGAGTTATTTTTAAGGGTCAGTGACATTTTATTCACTATAATATTTTTTGGTGAGAAATTGGGTGATTAAACTACTATTCCAAAGATGCTAAGAATTATTCCTAATAATTTTGATTCCAAGGTATCATCTTTAGAGGATAGATATCTTAAAACTTTATCTTTAAAATTTTTATATTATTATCAAAATATATGAAATGATAATAGAAAACTCTATCAAGAATAAAGAAAACTGTTGATCGGGAAATCTCTTTCAAATGTACTAAGAAAGGAAAGGCTAAGAATATTTTTGAAGAAGAATATTGTGACTCCAACACTAAGGATGGGGAAATTAAAAAAATTTATGAATTAATGTCTTTGTTTTATAAAAAGGTGTACATAGAAACATGAATTTATAAATGAAAGTTACTATTAAACTTCTTTAATTATGGATCCATTGGAAATTTTGTAGCAAATTTTACCAAGATAAAAGAATATATAGATATTGATGAATAATATGTAAAGTTAAGAAGATATATAAATAATAATAATAATAGATCAAGTTCATTTTCATAAAGAAAGAATAATAATTTAATTAAATATAAAACTAGAAACCTTTTATCCAAGAGTGAGAATGTTGATGATAGTGAAGTGTAAGTTGAAAAATATAGTGATTATGGTACTGAGAAGTTTCTTATTACAAAATTAAATGATGATAATTTTCCAATGATGAAACCATCAACTCTTAAGAATAATATAAATAATAAGAAACAAATAAGGTGTTTATATGTAAAAGAAAATTGAACTACTTCCATTCAAAGACAGTTAAATTTGAGAAAGAGAATAAAAAGTTTAAGAAAGAAGATCTATCAAAAAAATCATTAATAATCAATTAAATACAAATATTGGATGTTAAAAAATATTGATGATATAAAAAAGTTTATTGATGAAGATAAAATCCTCATCATCATGCTTGAAGGATAGATAAATTTAAAGGTGAAATAATTTGATTCTATTCAATAGAAACTAATTAAAGATGAAGAAAGAATATAAAACATCCAAAAATAAATTTCAGCAATTGTTGAAATATTTAATAAGTGTAAACATCATTAATTTTAATAAAGATCATACTTATAGGTTAAAACCAAGTTTTAAAATGTTCACAATAATAAGGAAATAAAAAAGATCAAGTATAGCGCTAAAATAATAAAAGTAAAAAAAATAGATTTTTTTTATAAGTAAATGTTTGAAGAAACAAATGCTGCAACTGGGGAACTTATTAATGATGATAAAAGGTATAAAATTAATAATAGAACTTCTAGATTATACTAATGTTTTGTTTTATATTAAGTATCCTAGGTTTATGGTTATAAATATAATGGAAAATAAATAAACAGTTACAGACATCATGCATGATTCATTGGAAAATATGATTTCTAAGGATATTGATGATATTATTAAGGATATGGTAAAAAAATAAAATGTGTTGGTTTAATCATCAACACTACAATGAATCTAGGAGGTATTGGAGGTATAGTTTTGGGGTGATTCAACCTACTCAACGAATAAAACTTGAAAAATGCAAATTTAAAATTTAAAATATATTTCAATCACTAGAAACTATTTTTTAAATATGTGATCAACCTAAACATGTTTTCAAATAATATATTGTAAAGATACCAGATCAAAAAATTTATATGAAAAATCTTGTAAGCCTCATGTGATAGATGAAAAAGGAAACAAAAAGGCTTTAGTTATTGAAATGGATCTCAAATCCACAAAAAGGAGAACAAACATGGATATTCTATATTGGTTGTTCTTCACATATGATTAGAAATCTAAAATTATTAAACAATGTGGAAAAAAATATTTTATAGTGTCTTATAAATAATGAGTTATAAAGAATCAAAGGCATCAGAACTAATATCATTGGAAAAGGAAAATATAAATATAGAAGTAATTTATTTATTTATGGTCAAAAACACAATTTTTTGAGTGATTTCATAGATTTATAATAAAGGAAACAAATAATTTTTAGAAGATTTGTCTTTACTATTAAAAGACCAAATTATTTGAAAGTTGTAATAATAGGACAATGAATAAAGGGAAATATGTTTCAGGTTGGATATGCACATGGTTCAAGAAATCTAAGAATGATAGAATGAAATGAGTTATATCATAAATGTATTGGACATATGTTTTATTTTAATATGAAAAATATGAAAAATATAGAGTATATATGATTTTCTTGATATGAAATGAAGAAGATATTATTGTTGTTCAATATTCTGAAAAGTGGAGATTTCAAATTTAGTACATAAGAGGGTTTTGATACATACATATTATCTCTTGGAGCTTATTAATTATGAAATATGTTATACAATGAGAAATAAATCAATATAAAGAGATAAGTAGTTTAATTTATTGATTATTTCCCTCATATTAAAATTATTATTGTTTTTAAGCATAAATCTGAGGATCTCAAAAAATTTAAGAGCATAAAAATAAGTACGAAACGAAATGTTTATATTTTATGAATAAAATTTTACTAATAATAGTGGTAAATAAACAATTGATAATTTCAAAGGCTATCTCTAAAATCATGGAATTATTCCTAAACTTAGTTTATCAATCACAGCATGGAATAATAAATTTTATGAAAAAAAAAATTGATTTTTGGTTGAAATGGATCAAACTGTGTTAATTGAGCATGATATTTTTTTATTTTATTTGGAGAAAATATATTGTAGAATAAGTTTAAATTTAGAATCGCTATTTCTATAGTCCAAACTCTAATATGAATCCACATGAGATTTATTAAAAAGAAACCCCAAGTCTGATATACTTTATGGTGTTTGGCAGTCCCTACATTATCAAAATAAAAGGTGATAATCTTGAGATGTTTGATCAAAAAGTTGTTGATGTTATCTTCCTTGGTTACCAACCTAATGGTAGTTATTATGGGTGTTATAACAAGTAAATTGGATGTATTTTTTAATCTATAAATTTTAAAGTGTTAAATCATTATAACAGAAATGGTTCACAGTCATCTACATATATAATAAGAAAAAAAGTTGATGTTTTTGTTGTTAAAAAACATGAAAAATAATCTAACATATGTATTGATATAGAAATTTTACGAGATGAAGATATTGATTCCAACATTCCATGCGATGATGGAAAATTTTGTTCATATCATACATGGATGAGGATGTAGTTGAAGGTCCAAAATATAATTAGATATCAAGAACAAAAGGTTCAAACTAGAATAATATCTAGGATAGTTTTATATAGCAATGTGTATTCACAAGTTGATCCAAGAGATGTTGAAGAATATTTGAAGCATTAAAATTAAATTGATTTCATGAATGAAGAATTAAGTAATATTAAAAAAAATGAGACATAGTAACTTATACGCAATATAAAAGATAAAAAGTGATTAGAACAAATTGGGTTTTCTGAAACAGGATAAATTAAAAAGGTGAGGTTGTAATAAATTAGGAAAGACTAGTTTGTAAGGGATACTCATTAATTAAAGGAATTGATTTTGATGATACATTTTCCATAGTAACTGGAATTTAAACCATTAGAGTATTTCTTATTATTGATTCACAATGGATATTGTAACATCTCGACCTAGGTTCCACACACCGATACCCCGATCTAGTCAGTTACATGACCTCTGGCATGCCTCCCCGTATGCCAAAGGCTTCTGACTAGTATCAAGGGTCAATATTAATCATGGGGAGATTATAACCATTTATCAGAGTAGCACAACAATATAAAATAAATAAACAAAAACCAATAGATATAACTATAACCAAAATAATATCAATATCACATGATGAAAAAAACATGAAATACAATATCAAAACTAAAATAGTAGACATGTCATTATATGTACATTCCAAGTGTCAATATGAAAAACAAAAATAAATAAACACACTGAAAACCCCCCAAGTGAGTCTTGAACCAGTTCAAATTTCCTCCTCCATGCTCCATCCAAACCCAACCATCTAACACATGGCTCTTTCCCTTAACCAGTCCTACAAAAATGAAATATATTTATGTATTGATTAGGAATCTCAAGTATGGTGTCAGTGAAACTCATTAGGATACTCCCAAAGAAAATATAAAACAATATCCTGGTAAAATAGTTTATGCATTTGTATAAATAATAAAGTACAAGAAATAAAGTAAATAGTCTATATTTATTCAATTACTCTTAATTTAACCACATAACTCTCAACTTCTCATGGACACCCAAACTCTCAATACTTACTTCATCCCATGCCAGAGTCCAAATTATCCCCAAGGGATATGATATATCAAAATTCCATTATTACCATTCATCATATCAATTCATATATGAATTATATTGTTACCATTCATCATCTCAATTCATATCTGAATGTCATTGTTATCATAAATCATTTCAATTCACATCTAAATTCCATTATTACCATTCCTCGTCTCAATTCATATATGAATTCCACTGTTACCATTCATCATCTCAGTTCATATATGAATTTTATTGTTACCATTCATGGTTTAAATTTATGTGTGAATGCCATTGTTATCATTAATCATTTCAATTTTTATCAGAATTCTATTGTTACCACTCATCACATACATCACAATATCACTATATCACATGTATCACAACATCACTACATCTCATATATCACAATATCACATATACCATAATATCAAATGTACCAAAACAACCCATCAATTAATTCACCAATTAATTAGTCCAATGTAACAATTTCATATTCACATTATTAAATTAATTAATTAATTAATTAATAATATCTATCCTATTAATTAATTCAACAATTACTTAATCACATTAGTTGTATTAATTAATTCAATGATTGATTAATCAAATTAAATATATCAATATCTCTATAATTAATTAAAAAATTAATTATTCCAACTCAATAAATTTCATAACAAAAAAATTATCATTAATTAATTAAATGATTAATTAATCCAAATAAATAATCTCAATATCCCAAGAATTAATTAAAAAAACTAATTATTCTAACTCAAAATTCGAAATATCCCCATAATTAATTGAACAATTATTTATTCCAACATAATCAATTCAATAACCCCAATTTCACAACTCCTTAATTAATTAACCTACCAAATTAATTAATTCAATTTTAATAAACTCAAGTTATAATCATCCAATAGAAATTCAATAATTAAATATAATTAAATAAAATTAATACTTTTTTATTTGAATAATATACCCTCTGCCTCAATAATGGTGATAAATTCTCACCAATGAATATCCTCAAAATTGAGAAGAATAACCCTAAACACATCAAAGATCATGGTCTTGATTTATATCTAAGATCCAAGATCAAATGAAACAAGATTTATTAAACCTAGATAACTATCTAAATAAAATATAGGAAAACATCCTTTCAAATATGGAGAATAATGAAAAAGAGGTAAGAAACTAAACAGGATTAGATTCACCTATCAGGGGAGGTGAAAATCTATGATCTAGGCTTTAAATTGTGAAGAAAAAAAGGTTGGGATTCTAATTAATTCATCTGAGATCTTCCAAAAATGAGTGGAATAGGCTATTTCTAAGTTGTGGTCAATTTTGGATTAATATGGGGGTTTGGATATTTTTAAAACTAATTTTCAGGTTAAATTAAAACTCACACACGGATTGATGGGAAGGGGAACATAGTTTTCCAAACAATTCACCTCTTATAGGGGGTGATGATTTTTCTCTTAATAGGGAACATAATTTGAGAAACTATGTTCCAATTGTATGAATTACAACTTCCTAGGTTCACACAGTTTGCTAGCATGGGGTGCATAGTTAGGGAAAACTATGTGCCAACCATGCATAGATTCTCCTTCTTCCAAAATGTTCAACTTTCACCCAAAAACTGCCCAAGATAAAGCCCAAAAAATGTACTAAAAAATAGAAAAACATGTAGTTGAAAAAAAGACTAAGAAATCTCTATAAAAGGTTGGGATCTTATAGTCTCACCACCTTATAAAAACTCATCCTCAATATGTACTCCAAATAATATATAAGATTTTGAGTCTAAAATATCATTTCATTGATCTCACATATTTGCATCTCTCTCTCATGTTTCCGCCTATAAACACCCATGTTGTAATAATACATGAACTAACAGAACAAAATTTCCCTAAAACACTTTCTCACTATGATCCAACACATTTATCATATTCTCATCAATGTACGCATAAACCTCATATTCAAAATCATCCACATCGATCACAATAGAAGGGTTAGGGTGATACCATTGATGTTTTGACACACAAAATATCTCATGCATAGCACTGTGCCTCTTTGTATGAGCCAATTAGTATGCCACTGGACTAATTCAACCAATTCCCAAAAAAGTCTAAGACATGTTACCAAACTATATCCTCAAGTACTAGAATTGTATGTTTTAACTACCCATTTGTTTATGGGTGGAATTTCATACTCAGAAAAACCTATGTACCAAGATCCTTTTATAAGCCCTTCCAGAAGCACCAAGTAAAGCGTGATTAATGGTCTAAAACTATATTTTATTGCAACCTGTGTAGGTGGACTATCTCCCAAACATATAAGTCTCACAACTGCTTCATTGAGAAGGTTTCCCATATTAGAAAGAAATGAACTAACTTTATCAAATGGTCTAAAGTACCCCAAATAGCATCATTATTCTGAGGAATCCTTGGGAGACCCACCACAAAGTCCATTATAACATCATCCCACTTCCATTCCAGAATGGGAAACAACTATAGTAAACCACTGGGTTTTTGATACTCGACCTTCACTTGTTGATAGTTGTAGCATCGTTTCATAAACTCTATTATCTTCCTCTTCATGCCCGACTTCCAAAACTATCGATATAGGTTATAGTACAATTTGGTCGTGCATGTACGTGCCACCCACATAGAGGCATGAGATTCCTACATCAACTCCTCCTACATGCTCATAGTCCCAATGACATGAAATCTAACATTGATGATATCATCCTCATATATAGTATAATCATAAGGTGCCTCCCAAACGTCAAGGATTTACCTTAAAGCCAAACATTCCATATCCTCATAAATAATATCCTTGATCTGTATAAAAAGTCTAGAATCCACTAAAAATGATATGAGGGTCATATAATCCTGACATTCTTGAACCACAACATGCATCTCAGCTAATAAATCCATCATCTTCTACTCAGCACTATACTCTTGAACTTTTTAAGTATAATTTTTTCTTCTTAAGTAACCAATCACACTATTTCCATTCATGGAAGTATATTCTAGATAAAAATCAAATGACTTCATCTACTCAACACATCTCCACTACTGTAGATACCAATATCACTATGAAAATATATAATTTAATATCTTATGACCAGTATACAAATTAAACTTTTTCCCAATAGATAATGTCACCAACACATCAATGAAAAAACACTACATCTAACTCACGTTCATACATAGGGTATTTCTGTTCATGTGGCCTCAACTACTGAGACCCATATTTTAGAGACCCAAAGCTTGACGTACATGGACATTACATTACTTTTGTGGAATACTTGGTACATAACAAAAACACACACACAAGGATCGTAATAGTTTAGTGTCTTTGGAAACTCGGAACGTAATCTTCTAATCGTGGTGAAAGATCTTCAATATCTCCCATAAAGATCTTCCCTTTTTTTACCTAAAACCTTTCTTTATATCCTGGGGAAAAGAAAACATAAAAGGGTGAGCTCAAATGCTCAGTAAGGGAAAATAAAGGAAATAAAAATCATACCATATCTTTTTGAAAATCATAACCTGCAAAAGAGATCATAATATCTTAACATGGAACAAATCATAGAAGTGAAAATGAGATCTCCATAATCATAACATGAAACTTGAAACTTTGTGACATGCACACATAATCATGGAAAATCATTTCTTGTTAGTCATGACTCATTGCCAAGACTATCTTAGTGGACAAAGTCCCTTTCTGAACCGAGTCACCCTCGTTCCAGTCCTGTTTCACTGAACCGGTATAACCTACCGTTCCAGCCATGTCTATCTCATGAGATATAAAATCTTTACCCAATGCATTGGAGGGAGATATGGGTCCCACCCATCTCATAATGATACCATTCTTATGTGTGCCACAAAATCATAAATCATACATCATTGCATAATCCATGTAATAAAAATGGGTTTCTTAAACATCATGACATCATAAAACAATTCATAAAAGATAAAGGAATTCATAAAAATAATTCCATCACAACATTATCAAATCAATGTAATAATATGGATAGAAACAGAACCCAATTTTATCTTAGATGGAAAATAATTTTGATAAAACACTTGAACTCCATGCTTGAGGAAAATATCCTTTCTACTTCAAAAACATTTTCCTTTCTTAACATGTCATACAATTTTAAACTAAAAGAATTTGATTAAAAATAAACTTGAAAACTTGTAATGGAAGCTTCTTGGAGATAATGTTTTAAAAATCCTTTCATGCCGTATAAGTTAAAAAAACATTCTTCGTACTTTTGTCGGAAAAGTCAAAAAAAGTACCTCGTACGCAAAATGACAAAAGATTCCTTTCATATCTTTTACTAAAAACTCACCGAAGGGTAAAATAGGATTTAAACAATTGTAGGTGAATGGAAATAATATTACATATTGAGGAAACATGGATGTGGATGATAAAATACACCCTAGTAAATACCAAAGTATAAACAATCTCGGATAAAAATGAGATTGTGATATTTCCCTTACCTTAGGTCTGATTTGCTTTGTACGTGTCCGAAGCTCCTCTTCTTTGGAACGCCTCTTTGAATCCTCCACTTAGGGAACTAAGATTGGTCTTTGAAGAAGACCAGGACCTCTAGGATTATTCTATGGAAGTGGAGAGGAGAAAATGGCAGGGGTTTGCCGAGCTTGAGTGCTCAAATTGGTGTGAGGAGGAGGGGGAGGAGGTGCCCTTTTATAAGGGAGGAGAGGGGCACCTTAGGAATATCTCAAAATATTATTTTATATTAAAGTAAAAAATCAGTTTATAATGGTTCCAAAGGGTCTTATTTCGAAGCTAAAGTGGGGATGGGTCGAAATCCTATCATCCAATAGGATTTAGACAAGTTTAGGTTATTATTTTAACCTTATCAATTAGATTTAACTCTAAGTTAAATAATTTAACTTTTACCGTGTCTTTTTGTTTTCTTTCACTATATGGTTAATAAAATTACTATAACATACCAAACGAACCCCAAATTGTATATTATTAATACATATATCCTTATCTAAGTCATTTGGCCGAACCTTAGATTTTTAGGAATAAAATAACAATTAATAATATAATATTTGATTTAAAAACTATTTTGTGTCAATTTTGACACTATTTGATATATGATTTTTGTGAAAGTAATAACAGAATTATATGTTCAAAACAAGTTGATTAAATCAACACTAATATATCATAGTAAAATAGAAAATTAGTTTAATTCATAAAAAGTCTTAAATTACATTTATTTTGGTATTTATAATATCAATTATGTCAATATTTAATTAATAAGATAATTACTGCATCATCTTTGTGTCATAAATAAATTAAATTATCTGATGTCTAAAAATTACAAATAAAATACCATCATGTAGTAAATCTTTTTAGATTTCTAATGAATATTTACAATCAAATTTATCTTATGTACAACCCTATATTAAAAATGTTTTAGTAAATATACTTTGATTTTAACTCTTTTAACTCTTCTTTGAATTAAATAATAATAAATGTCCTAATCTAATCCAAGTGGGCCTAAATGATAATATTTTATACTTAAGGTCGTTTTTGTTCGAGATACACTTGTCCAATAGAATTAGGACATGTGTTAGGGTAATATTAATATCATTCTTACCCTTAATTACCCTATTTACTTTTAACTGTGGTAAATAAAAGTAAAAAGTTACTATTCACCAAAAATTATTTTCATCTCATTGAACCACATTTTACTTACTGACATCAACCGTGTCTCTCGGATTTTTGAAATTCCATTCACAGAAGCGGTAAAATTATGTTTTATGAAAAATTCAGTTTTTTAACTACCACTTAGTAGTTTCACTATTCATCAAAAATTGATGTTTTTCAGAACAATGCCAAAATTTCATCCTAAGCTATATTTCATATTCCAAATTCAAAAATGAAGTCTATTTTACCAAATTCATAACATAGAAGTTTCATTAATTAATTTTATAATTAAATCCCGCTGTTAAAACAAATAGCGTGTTTTTAAGAAACAATATCTATCAAAAGATTGACACTTGATTATGTCTGGTTTAAATGTGAAATTACATTCAATGACCAACATTGTATTAAATTGTAAAAATTTATTCTAAATATACTTTAAAACCACTCAAATTAATAATTTATCACTATTAATTATTTCGATTAAAAAAAGTTGTTTTTAATTATAATTTAGTAATTTTCACTATTCATCAGAATATGAAAGTTATCCGAAAAGTACCAAAATTTCACCTTAGGCTAAATTCGATACTCCGAAACCAAAAATGAAGTCCATTTTGAGAGCTAAAATTTCTAAAATTTAAAAAGTGGTTATTACTATTCATAACGGCTAGTTTTAATAATATTTTAATAGCATATCGTTGTTTCTCGAAACTCAGTATTGCGTACTACACACGCTATCGAGGAAGGTTGCGATTGCGTGTAATGCAAGGCAAGTCAAAGATGTGTGTTGTGCAAGCTCCTTTTGGTGTAGCGTACAACACAAGACATTAATAAAATTAAAAAGAATATTTTTCATAAAATCTCGGCTGTTACATTCTACCCCTCTTAAAATGAATTTCGCCCTCGAAATTCGTCGGGGTTATAAATGGTTTACTATTCGAAAGTTTCTTTAATAGAAACCCACATCGTAAAAAGGAATATCAAAACCAATCTTTAAAAACAAAAGTATGAAACATAACGGTTACCCAAATAAACTAATCACTGGGTTTCCACATAGGTGAAAATATGGATATGGAAGAGAAATCTAACCATCATGTTCTGATGGAGAGTGGTAGAGAACATGGATTTGGAAAAGCCAGCAATCACAAATCCATAAATTTGTGACGATCTAAGGTACCATCTGATTCATCAGATATAAGATCACTAGGACAACATTTTTGGTTTTCAAGATAGTTTTCCTAAAGTTAAAGAATTTGAATTAGAATAAATACTTACTTTATTTTGGTACAATCTCACTGTTGTTCATGCCTTTAACAATTTCCACATCATCTCTTAAATAAATGAAGTTGAATTTGTTATTCGTGAAGTGTTAGCAGATCATGTGATAGAATGACGGGTCATTCCATCTGTCTCAAACAAAAGGTTAGCAAAAAATTATATACATAAGTCGATCTATAATGAGATTAATCATATATGGTTCCTAAAATGGACTTATACATCATATGTCATACATCTTAATATAATAAAACTAGTTTCTACTAAACAAGGACTTCCTGTAGGCCAGTGGTAGGCGATAAAGGCCAGTCGCACTTCGGTTGTGGGTTCGATTTCCACAGCCTTGTCCGACGCGATGGGTTGTCGCCCGTCCTGCAGGTTGTCCTTTTTCTAAAACTATATTACTATAACATCCCATCAATAATATCGAGAAAACTTCTATCCTTAAACAATACTAACTTATGTCCAACATAATCCATTCCAATCTTTAGGATTATCCATAATACTGCAGTCCACTCTTATAACATAGTGAAAACGATTACCAGAGATTTAACACCATTGTCGATCCCCATATATCATAAGATATGTTTTGTTGGTCACATTCCAAACATTCAAAGTCCTTAATCATGTATTCTCTTGAATACCTTAGTGAAAACATGAATGCAGTTAAAATTTAACACTTTCCACATACCAAAATCCTCAAAATTCTATATACTCAAACAGTGATATCACTTAGTCCTTATATCAATCATGAGCTCATGAATACTGTTAAACATTTCATTTTCTCATTTTCCCTTCATTATGCTCATATCATCTTATTTCCAAAAATATCTCAATAACTTTGAATACCACATTATACCAATACATAAATATTCCAATACTTTATGATAAAACATTATTTTGGAATCCCATTACATAAACACTTAATCATTCCACCACATCGTTATCATATTCAACATCGCCAATGGTGATCGCATGTGACTTCCCTTTGTCCTTTGCCTTGTGCGGTTGCTCATGTCGATCATCACTAACCCTTGGATTAGGGCATTTATTAGCATAATGCCCCATTTCCTTGCACTTGAAGCATTGAAGTGTTGGTGGTGCGTTCTTTGCAGTGTTTGCTTTATTCACATCATTATAATCCCTTTTTCCATTACTTTGACACTCAGCTGCTCGATGACCTTCTTTTCCACACTTAAAACATTTTCTAGTGCCTTTAAGACAATCTCCACCATGCTTCTTTCCACACTTTATGCATAAGGAAACATTCATCTTATTTTCACCATTATTATGAGATTTCTCCTTGAACTCCATCTTTCGTTTCTTTTCAAAACCATGAGATGGATATTTAACACCAACTTCCATTTCTACCTTGATAGCACAACGCACAATTTCTTCATAGCTACTAAAGTCTCTTATAGTTAATGCCCTTCGAAGACTTGGTTTTAAGCCACTGAAAAATCGATCAACTTTACTTTCAGGTTGGATGATAATTCCAAATGCATACCTTGAAAGTCTTGTAAAATTTGCTTCGTATATACCAACAGATTCATCATCCTTCTGCTTCAGCTCAAGAAACTCCTTTTCCATCTTTGTTCGAAGAATACGAGGGAAGTACTTACTGAAAAACAAGTTCTTGAACTCGTCCCATTCCATGGACTCAATTTCATCTCTTTGCCTCGTATTCTTGATAAGATTCCACCATTGATCAGCTTCACCTTCCAAACGATATACTGCTAAGATGACTTTATCATGCTCAGAACATTGAAGAACTGAAAATATCTTTTCAGTGGTACTGATCCATTGTTCAGCAACATGTGGATCAGAAGACCCACTGAAAGAAGGTGGACGTTGCCTCATGAAGGACTCAATAGAATATTGTTCCCTTCTCTGCTCATTTGGAAGTCCAGAATGATTCATAGCTTGTGTAAGTATAGCAATAAGATTTTGCACTCCATCTCCCATAACATTTGTTTGTTCAGGAGGGCAATCATTGCATTGTACATTGCATTGATCAACACGGTTCCTTCGGGTTCCAGCCATCATCTAAAACCCAAAAAGAATAGTGTGAGAGGAAAAAATCATGCTAGGGAAAACAACATAATAAAGGGGGAGTACCTTCAATATCTAACATCTTAGGTTTAATTCTATGATCGTTAGCGTAATTCTAGTACTATAACCTATACATATACTTAACCTTAGGGACATCCCTAGACATACCTTAGAAATATCTCTAGGGATCTCACTAAAGTTCTCGCATCCTAGTTTCCAAAGGTTGACTAAACCTTTCCTCTGATACCAACTGTAGAGACCTGAAGCTTGACGTACATGGACATTACATTACTTTTGTGGAATACTTGGTACATAAAAAAAACACACACACAAGGATCATAATAGTTTAGTGTCTTTGGAAACTCGGAACGTAATCTTCTAATCGTGGTGAAAGATCTTCAATATCTCCCATAAAGATCTTCCCTTTTTTTTACATAAAACCTTTCTTTATATCCTGGGGAAAAGAAAACATAAAAGGGTGAGCTCAAATGCTCAGCAAGGGCAAATAAAGGAAATAAAAATCATATCATATCTTTTTGAAAATCATAACCTGCAAAAGAGATCATAATATCTTAACATGGAACAAATCATAGAAGTGAAAATGAGATCCCCATAATCATAACATGAAACTTGAAACTTTGTGGCATGCACACATAATCATGGAAAATCATTTCTTGTTAGTCATGACTCATTGCCAAGACTATCTTAGTGGACAAAGTCCCTTTCTGAACCGAGTCACCCTCGTTCCAGTCCTGTTTCACTGAACCGGTATAACCTACCGTTCCATCCATGTCTATCTCATGAGATATAAAATCTTTACCCAATGAATTGGAGGGAGATATAGGTCCCACCCATCTCATAATGATACCATTCTTATGTGTTCCACAAAATCATAAATCATACATCATTGCATAATCCATGTAATAAAAATGGGATTCTTAAACATCATGACATCATAAAACAATTCATAAAAGATAAAGGAATTCATAAAAATAATTCCATCACAACATTATCAAATCAATGTAATAATATGGATAGAAACAGAACCCTATTTTATCTTAGATGGAAAATAATTTTGATAAAACACTTGAACTCCATTCTTGAGGAAAATATCCTTTCTACTTCAAAAACATTTTCCTTTCTTAACATGTCATACAATTTTAAACTAAAAGAATTTGATTAAAAATAAACATGAAAACTTGTAATGTAATCTTCTTGGAGATAATGTTTTAAAAATCCTTTCATGCCGTATAAGTTAAAAAAACATTCTTCGTACTTTTTTCGGAAAAGTCAAAAAAAGTACCTCGTACGAAAAATGACAAAAGATTCCTTTCATATCTTTTACTAAAAACTCACCGAAGGGTAAAATAGGATTTAAACAATTGTAGGTGAATGGAAATAATATTACATATTGAGGAAACATGGATGTGGATGATAAAATACACCCCAGTAAATACTAATGTATAAACAATCTCGGATAAAAATGAGATTGTGATATTTCCCTTACCTTAGGTCCGATTTGCTTTGTACGTGTCCGAAGCTCCTCTTCTTTGGAACGCCTCTTTGAATCCTCCACTTAGGGAACTAAGATTGGTCTTTGAAGAAGACCAGGACCTCTAGGATTATTCTAGTGAAGTGGAGAGGAGAAAATGGCAGGGGTTGGCCGAGCTTGAGTGCTCAAATTGGTGTGAGGAGGAGGGGGAGGAGGTGCCCTTTTATAAGGGAGGAGAGGGGCACCTTAGGAATATCTCAAAATATTATTTTATATTAAAGTCAAAATCGGTTTATAATGGTTCCAAAGGGTATTATTTCGAAGATAAAGTGGGGATGGGTCGAAATACTATCATCCAATAGGATCTAGACAAGTTTAGGGTATTATTTTAACCTTATCAATTATATTTAACTCTAAGTTAAATAATTTAACTTTTACCGTGTCTTTTTGTTTTCTTTCACTATATGGTTAATACACTTACTATAATATGCCAAAAGAACCCCAAATTGTATATTATTAATACATATATCCTTATCTAAGTCATTTGGCCGAACCTTATATTTTTAGGAATAAAATAACAATTAATAATATAATATTTTATTTAAAAACTATTTTGTGTCAATTTTGACACTATTTGATATATGATTTTTGTGAAAGTCATAACATTATTATATGTTCAAACCAAGTTGATTAAATCAACACTAATATATCATAGTAACCTAGAAAATTAGTGTAATTCATAAAAAGTCTTAAATTACATTTATTTTTCTATTTATAATATCAATTATGTCAATATTTCATTAATAAGATAATTACTGCATCATCTTTGTGTCATAAATAAATTAAGTTATTTGATGTCTAAAAATTAAAAATAAAATACCATCATGTATGAAATCTTTTTAGCGTTCTAATAAATATTTACAATCGAATTTATCTTATGTACAACCCTATATTAAAAATGTTTTAGTAAATATACTTTGATTTTAACTCTTTTAACTCTTCTTTGAATTAAATAATAATAAATGTCATAATCTAATCCAAGTGGGCCTAAATGATAATATTTTACACTTAAGGTTGTTTTTGGTCTAGATACACTTGTCCAATAGAATTAGGACTTGTGTTAGGGTAATATTAATATCATTCTTACCCTTAATTACCCTATTTACTTTTAAACGTGGTAAATAAAAGTAAAAAGTTACTATTCACCAAAAATTATTTTCATCTCATTGAACCACATTTTACTTACTGAAATCAACCGTGTCTCTAGGATTTTTGAAATTCCATTCACAGAAGCGGTAAAATTAAGTTTTATGAAAAATTTAGTTTTTTAACTACCACTTAGTAGTTTCACTATTCATCAAAAATTGATGTTTTTCAGAACAATGCCAAAATTTCATCCTAAGCTATATTTCATATTCCAAATTCAAAAATGAATTCTATTTTACCAAATTCATAAAATAGAAGTTTCATTAATTAATTTTATAATTAAATCCCGCTGTTAAAACAAATAGCGTGTTTTTAAGAAACAATATCTATCAAAAGATTGACACTTGATTATGTCTGGTTTAAATGTGAAATTATATTCAATGACCAACATTGTATTAAATTGTAAAAATTTATTCTAAATATACTTTAAAACCACTCAAATTAATAATTTATCACTATTAATTATTTCGATTAAAAAAAGTTGTTTTTAATTATAATTTAGTAATTTTCACTATTTATCAGAATATGAAAGTTATCCGAAAAGTACCAAAATTTCACCTTAGGCTAAATCCGATACTCCGAAACCAAAAATGAAGTCCATTTTGAGAGCTAAAATTTCTAAAATTTAAAAAGTGGTTATTACTATTCATAACGGCTAGTTTTAATAATATTTTAATAGCATATCGTTGCTTTGTGAAACTCAGTATTGCGTACTACACATGCTATCGAGGAAGGTTGCGATTGCGTGTAATGAAAGTAAAGTCAAAGATGCATGTTGTGCAAGCTCCTTTTGGTGTAGCGTACAACACAAGACATTAATAAAATTAAAAAGAATATTTTTCATAAAATCTCGGGCTGTTACACATATGCTACAACTCAGTCTGACTGTATCAACACATCTCTATGTATGATCCTAGAAGTGTCATAAATCATTTTATACTCATCGCCTAGATTGGGTTAGATCAATATTGGTGTCGATGTCAATAACTTCTTCAACTACTAGAAGTAATTCTCTCATTCTTCCTATCATTCAAACTTTATCACCATCTTGATCGAGCCCAAAAGTGGTGATTTCATATAGGAAAAGTCTTGTACGAACCTATTTTAATATTCATCTAACCCAAAAAAATCAAAAAAATTGGGATACTCCCAAGATGCAGTTGCCCGCACCTTCTCTGGGTCCACCGACACACCTTCTTCCGAGATTATGTAGCCCAAAAAGTGTACCTAATCAGTCCAAAACTAACACTTAGATAGCTTGGAGTATATCTGAAGCTCTGTTAGTGTATTAAGGATTATTTCATGATTTTTGGTATGGTGATCATGGTTCTTGAAGAATACGATGATATCATCCATGAACACAACAAAAAACAGATCAAGGTATGGATGGAAGATCTTGTTCCTCAGGGCGATACACACTGTTATCACGTTCTTCAACCAAAATTTCATTACCATGAACTCATTGAGCCACACCTGCTTCTGAAAGAATACATTGGTATATCATATGGTCAAACTCTCATATGATGATACATTTATCTCAAGTAATTATTTGAGAATACACAAGCTCTTCTTAATTGGAAAAAAATGATTTTCAATATGCAAAATAGGATATCGGTTCTTAACAGTCATCTGGTTCAAATTCCGTTAATCACCACACAAGTGCAGAGTCCCATCATCCTTCTTATAAAACAAAACTAGTGGACCCCAAGGTGACATACTCAGATAGATAATCCCCTTATCTATAAACTCTTAAGGCAGAGTCTTAAGATCTTGAATCCCTATCAGTTCTATTCTATATGGTGGAATATAAACTGGCTCATCCCCCAACATTAGGTCAATTGTAAATTCTATGTCTCTTCTATGTGGCATCCAAGAGAATTAATTGGGAAAAAAATCCTAAAACCTATCCACTATGGATGGAAATACCTCATGATTTATACCTCTATAATCAAGAAATAGACTAGAAACCGAGGTGGTGAGCTCTGCCAGTTTCTGATGAATTAGCCCTTCATGGCCCACCTTGATATCCCACTCTCCATGTTGAATGTAGTCATCACCCAATGGAGATGTAAAAGTCACTATCCTCGAGTATTAATCTATGTGGGTCATTATGATTCTAACTAGTTTATACCCAAAATTAGGCCAATTATTGACATGTCAATGATATAAATATCCCATAGAAAATGATACTTCCCAACCTTAATAGAGAACACCTTTCTCAAATAGATGTCCCTAGAACATACTCCCAAATGTGTATCTATCATCACCACTCCACCCACGAACCCCACCACCAAGTTCAAACAATTTAAATGTTGTTTAGATATAAAATAATTAGAGGAACCATTATCAAATAAGGCACTAGCTAATGTAGAATCAACAAGAATATTACCTCTCATTGTTGATGTTCCAGCCTTGCTCTCCACCAGTGTTGGATGAACTACATGTAAATGTCTTAGACCTCTTACCTTTGATGTTGTTTGATCTCCCGAAGCTACTTCACTCTGCTGATACGGGTGCTCTTATGCAGAAGCATCGTGACCACTACCTCTACTTCCTATTATAGTAGAATACTATCTTCTAGATTGATATGGTGTATAGGATACCATTCCCACACTCTGGTTTTGTTTATCTCCTCCATCACTACCCATCTATCATGGGTTCTTGCAAAACATATGTAGATGTATCATCCTTCCACAAGATTGGAACTCTACTAGTGGTCAGGGATAATGTCTACGATAGTGTCTTGCCCTACCATACTGATGACAAAGAACATAGGTTATATCTTGAGAAACTAATCCTTCCCCTGGCCACTCTTCATGTTGTCCCCCTGGGTAACATTTTCCTAGCGACGCATCCTTCTCTCAAAAGACATACCTTCTTATTATCCAAAATAATCCACATTTCCTCCATGGAATATTTATTTTAGTTCCCATTATCTATGAGATCATGATCCACCACCTAATAAAACTTATTTAATTAAAATAGGTTTACTTGGGACTTAATCTCACATTTAAGTTCATCCTGGAAACACCTTGTCGTAGCTGTATCATCCCCTACCAATTCTAGAGAAAAGAATGTAAGGTCTTTAAAGTGACCAGAATAGTCCATCAAAGACATGATTTCATATTTCAACCACATTAACTGAGCTTCCAAGTCCTATATCGGAGTCTCTATTTTAAAGTGTTCTAGGAACTTCTCCAAAAATTCCTTCAAAACCATCCTGTTATCATGACCTATTCAGGCCTAAACACCCCACCATCACTTAACTAATACTCACAACATATAATCATCCAAAATAACACTCTACTCAGTAGGAGTCTTTAAATGGTCATGTATTGTCTAGATGAACTCAATCCAGAACTATGTTGTCTTAGGTCCACCCTCTCAAGTAAACATCAATGGTTGCAGTAACTGAAATTTCCATGTAAGATCAAACATGATCTTCACAACCTTCCCGGGGTATCATCCCTAGAATTTCATAAAACGAAAAATTTCTCTTAGAACTCCACTTTGACTTTATTACCTATCACTACCAGTGCCTTGGGTTCCACTACTGGAGGATCATCTTCATATATATCATCATGTCATCCTATCAACAAGTTTCATCATGGAGGCAGATCTCTACAATTCCAAACACACATCTCATGAAACATAACACAACTTTAACACATTTCAAAACAGGTTTTTCACATTAATCCAAAATAATTCATTCCCCAAAACTCTCCACAAGTTTAGAACTGAGGTTTTATCACTATCCATAGCCATCCTACATCTTGGCCATGGTTAACAAAGGGTAAATGCAATCTAAAATTAATGTTTCTCATTAGAAACCCATTTATTAACATTTTGAATCATTTATAATTCTCAATTCACATTAGGAACCTTTTTTAGTTCAATTATACAAGCAAGGAAAAATAATTAAATTTCAACAAATTACCAAAAAATCATTTTCTTGGGTGTACCTAAAATATTGCACGTAACAAAATAATCTTGAGTGCCTAGAATGATGCATGTAACTCATCTTTCATGCCATACTAGGCCATAAGTAAAATCTTAGAAAACCAATTAATAATTATCATATCACACAATAAGTGTATCACTCAAGGTGAAATAACATCAACTGTAACAACTCACATCAATAACAATAATCCTACCCTATGTACTTATATTTTACCCTCATACATAGGTTAGCTACTCCCATGAATTAGATCTTAACCAAGACTTGAATCATCCTATTATCATGTCAAATTTTCTCACATAGTAAGACAAAAGAAAAATAAATTAAAATAAACTCCTTTTATACCAAGTTTTAGGGTAGCGACCCCAGTGCCACTCACTGGTGCCCGGAGATGGTCAGTTACATGACCTCAGGCACACCTCCCCATACTGCAAAGGCTACTGACTAGTAACGATGGTCAATATCAATCATGGTAAGGATATACCATATTTATCAAAGTGTCACGGTGGAGAAAAATAAATAAAAAACAAACAATAGATAATAACCTATGTAAAATAATACCAATATGACATGATGACCAAAATAGGAAATACAATATCCAAACTAAAATAGTAGATATGTCATTCCAAGTACATTCCAAGTGTCAATATGAAAAACCCAAAATAAATAACGACCTTAATAACTCATAAATAGGTCCTGAAGCTTGTCTGGTTCCCTTATCCATTATCCATACCAACTCAACCATCTAATATATTGATCTTTCCCATAACCTATCTAGAAATCATGAAATCTAGTCGGGTACTGATCAGTTAGCTCAAGTACGGTGTGAGTATAACTGAGTAGGCCACCACCAACGGATTATAAAACAATATTCAGTCAAAATAGTGTATGTAATTTTATAAAGAATAAAGTATAAGAATTAAAATAAATAGTTTACATTTATTCAATTAATCATTATTTAACCACATAACTCATGGGTTCCCATGGACTCTCGAACTCTCAATATCTTCTTTGGCCCATACTGGAGTCTGAAATATTCCCAAGGGATATCAAATATCTGAATTCCATTGTTACCAATCATCATCTCAATTCATATAGAAATTCCATTTTTACCATTCATCATCTCAATTAATATATGAATTTCATTATTAATCATCATTATTTCAATTCAAATCTAAATTCTATTGTTAACATTCATCATCTAAATTCATATCTAAATTTCACTATTACCAGTCATCATCTCAGTTCATATCTGAATTCTATTGTTACCATTCATCATCTCAATTAATATTTAAATTCCATTGTTACCATTGATCATTTAAATTCACATATTAATTCCATTGTTACCATTAATCACATATAACACAATATCAAAATATCAAATATATCACAATATCACATATATCAAAACATCACATGTACCAAAATAAACAATTAATTATTTAACTAATTATTTAATCCAATATAATAATTGCATTTCCACATCATTCAATTAATTAATTAATTAATTAATTAATCACATATATTAGATTAATTAATTCAACAATTAATTAATCAAATCAAATCCATTAATTAATTTAATTATTAATAAATCCAATACAATAATCTCAATATACCTATAATTAATTCAAAAATTTATTATTCCAACTCAATCAATTTCATAACACAATAATTCCCATTAATCAATTCAATTATTAATTAATCCAATTCAATAATCTCAATATGCTTATAATTAATTCAATAATTAATTATTCAAACTCAATAATATCAATATCCCCATAATTAATTGAAAATTTAATTATTCCAACTCAACCAATTCAATATCCCCAATTTCACAACCCCTTAATTAAATAATTTAGAAAACTAATTAATTCAATGTAATAAAATTAATTTCTAATAATCTAATAGAAATTAAAAAATTACCTGCACATAATTAATATAAATACATTTTTATTTGAATAATAGACCAGAAATCTCAATAACAACGATGAAAATTCGCCAACATATATCCCCAATTTGAGAAGAATAACCCTAAACACATCGAAGATTGATATCTTGATTAAAATTCTAGATCAAAGATCAAATGAAAAAATATATATTAAACCAAGATCTATATCTATATTCAATAGGTAAAATCCTTTTAAATATGGGAGAATAATGTTAAAGAGACTGAAATCAAACAACATGAGATTTCCTTACATGGAGAGGTGATGACCTTTGATACGGGCTTTGAATCATGAATAAAGGAGCTTGGGACCCTTGGTAATTCGTATGGGGGCCTCCAAAAAGGAGTGGAATAGTTTATGTTCGAGTTTTGGTCAATTATGGGTTAATATGGGGGTTTGGTTAATTTTAAAACTAATTTTATGGTTAAACTAAAACTGACACTCAGTTTTCTAGGCAGGGCCCCACGGTTTTCAAAACATTGTACCTTAACCATGTGCCTCTTTTGGGGGGTGGGGTTCATGGTTTATCCTAATATGGTGAATATTTGGAAAATCCATGTGAAAGCTATGAGAATCCATTCTTCCTTAGTTTGTATGTTTTTCTTGGATGGGGCCCACGATTAGGGAAAAAGGTGTGCCAACTATACACAACCTCTCCTTCCAGAATTTTCCAATTTCACCCAAAAACTCTCCAAGATACAATCAAAACAAAAATTATTCAAAAATTTTACAAAAGAGTACATGAAAACAAGCTTGATACATCTTCATAAAATCTTAGGATCTTACAGATATATGAGATATTCTAAATGGGGTTCAAGTATTTTTTTATTAATAAAGAACTAGAAGAATATCTTTATATTGGTAAACCATGTAGATTATTTCTTGGTCAAGAAAAAAATGTGTTTATTTGGTAAAGAAGGATTTTTATGGGTTGAAACAAGATCCAAGGGATTTCTATTCTAAGGTGGACACATTCTTAAAGATGTTTAATTTCAAAGAAGTAAGAGTGGATAGGGAACTCTCTAAAAATTAAAAATAGTGGTTTCTCTCATAGTGATTTATTATTTTGATGATGTCATTTTCTCAAAGAATGATGAATAAATTTCTGAAAAAGTTTTCTATGGAGATAAAGGAGTTATTGGAAATGTTTATGATGGGAGAAATGAAATACTTTCTTAGCTTACAATTTTCTCAAAATAAAATGTACATTTTCATTTCTCAAAAGGATTATGTTAAGGAACTCTTGACAAACATTTTCATAAAATATTTAATTTCTATTTTTATAACCAATTATTTAGATAAAATGATTTTAAAAGTTGATAAATTAAAGTATATTGATCCAAAATATTTTAAAAAGTTTATTGGAATCTTTTTATAAGCATATATTTAAGTCTATATTTAGTGTATGTTACTACACTTTGTATAAGGTATCAAATTGAACCAACAGGATCACATGTTTTGGATGGAAAAGTAATTATCATATATATTAAAGACACAATTGATTTTGTGTTAAAATATGATAACACAAAAAATATTGATCAGTTTAGTTGCACCATTGAAGATATAGTAGGTTGTGTCGATGTCGAATAGTAACCTCTAATGGAGTATTATTTTTGGGAGAAAGTTTTGTAAGTTGGAATACAAAGGAAAAGAGTTAAATGACTCTTGACACTACATAAGATGAGTATATATCTAACACTCAAGCTAAAAAAATTAATATGGATAAATACATAGCTAGAATATTTTTTGGTTGATGTGAAGTTTCCCCTTCTCTTCAGTTGTGATAATCAAAGAGCTATCAATCTTAACAAGATTACAATGAAACATTCTAGATATAAGAAAATTGATATTAAATATCACTTTATCCAAGAACATGTATAAAATAAGAAACTAATTCTATATTTTGTACCTATAATGGAGCAATTATCCATATATTCACTAAACTATTGTTGAAGGAAATATTTAAAAAGTTGAGCTTGATTATGGGAATCCAACCTCACTCTCATAAAGGCTAAGGTATGTGATTATTTTCTCCTCTCTCTTCTTCCCTTTGGAAATTTTTATCAAAGGGGGATAAAATATGTAACATAAATCCATCCATTGATTTGTAATTTACCTATTTAGAGAGACCATACATTTAGGGAGAGTTTTTAAAATGGGTAAGATGTGATGTTAGCTTGTATGAACTCTTTTAATAGTTTTTAATGTTAGTGAAGGAACTTTATCTCTATAGGATAAAGTTTGTTTTTTCTTGTGATTATGAGATCATGAGTACAAGAATAATTCGAAAACATTTCTAATCACTAATTCAAGGATAATATGGTATTGTTGTTCAATTATTCTTATTTCCTACACCAAGATGACTCAATTATGCTTATAATTGTTTTATAATGATCCATTACATAAGTTTGAAGAGCATCAAGGATTTATATTCCTTGGTTGAAATAAAAATTCAAATAGGGAGATTATTGAGACAAAGTGGTGTTCAAGTGAGGTTGAATAGAAAGAAGATTTTATAGGGATTTCATTTTTCTATCAATACATAAATCTATTGAAAATTTCAATCTTTCTTTATATGTGTTTTTATGTAATGTTCAAGAAAAAGAAGTACGAGTCTAATGGATAAAGGTTATCAGATAGAGTATAATGGGCCAAGTGTTACATAAAAACAAATCATTTGATGATTTATTATTCCTCAAAGTACTAAAAATCATGATTAGTAAAATTTATCATGGTTCAAAATGAGTTCATTGAATGATTTTCTAGATAGAGAGAGATAATAAGTTATATTTTATGTGTAAAATATGATGTCTACTAGATGAAATTAAAAAGTCCATAGAATAAAAATTTACTGGAAAAAATTACCAAATAGAGATATAAAAAAGTTATTAGACATAGATTTATTATTGAAGTCATCAAAGATAGGTTTATGAGTCATTGGATATAGGTTTCTGAGTGACGTCGTCAAACATAGGTTTCCAAGAAAAGTCATCAGATATACATTATCAAACAACATTTACCAGACATAGTATTTTTTAATGTTTAATGAATGGAGAAGTTATGATAGAAATGTATTATGTGATGGTTATTATATCTTTACAAAGTCATTAGTAATGTCATAAAATTTAAAAATGTTTATTTGGAATTTCATTGACTTAATAATAATGATTCAATTATCATGATTCTATCTAAGTTTTCATGATTTTTTAAGAACATTTACATAATGATTCAAGTGAAGATCCTAGGATGTTTTTTACTCTAATTTACTCAAATTTTTTAAGGTAAATAGTTGAATAAATAATCAAGTGGGAAATTGAAATGTTAAGTGGGAATTTTGAATTTTATGTTCATGTACCTCCATTGTTTTTCAAAGAAAATGTGATTATATAAATGGGAGAGGGTGTGTTGTGAATCAATTTCTTCATTTTCAAAGTTGTTGAAAAAGAATGGTTTTGATTGATAATATTGAGAGGTCAATTTTTTAAAGCGTCAGATAGAGGGAATCAGACATAGGGTACCAGATAGAGGGTACCATACATAGGGTACCAGATAAACTATACCTAATAGTGGGTACCATACATATGGTTCCAGACATAGTATATTGGGTAGACAAGTATTAGGTGTACAAGTATCAGATAAAGAAGTTATCAGATGAATGAGTTTTGACAAATACTTTTAGATAGAATTCCATGCTTTCTATTATAAATAAATTGAATGGGGAGAATAAAAACTCATATAATGTTAATTTTGAAGAATTAAAGCTCTATATTGATGATGTGTTGAAGTCTATTGGTGAAGGTTCACTTTTTTTATTCAAGAAATTTTTTATCATATTATCTATGAAATAAGAACATGCATAATCAAAGTACTAGAGTGTTACTCAATTGATTAATATTCCATGCTTATTGTAACCTATACAGTATTTTTTTCTAGGGGATGTGTGTTCTTGGATTATTTATAGATTATTCCAATGACTAGATACTTTTATTTGGTAGTTAATTTTTCAAATTATTTTTTCTTATGGGTATGATTTTTTGTTGTGTTTTAGTATAGTAAATTCTCTATAACCATAGGTGAATGTTTTTTCAATGAAGAAAAAATAAAAAGACTATATCACTGATTCCCCCACCCTTGATATGACATAGACACTTAATGGTCCTTTAAATTTTTCTGTCTTCCATTTCATTAAGTACAATAATTCACATATATACTGGTTTTTATTTATAACATCATTGGTGGTGGACTATTTAGTTTTATTCTCATAGATTACATAAGTATTTTGGTGCAAGTGATGATCTTATAAATGATATGAGTTTAGGATATATCCATAGTTTATGTAATAGAGTTGAAGGATTTCAATAGGGATTTAGACACTGGTTTAAGGTGAATCTTAGGAAAGTAGTTGGGTATCTATACCTTTTATTATCATTTCATATTATACAGGATATGATTGTACCATTGGGTTATCCTACATTTATGTATTACTAGATGAACATTATTTATTTTTATTTATTTTGGCATAGTGGAGGTTATTTATTTACATTATATAATATCTTTAATAAATCCATTATTTTACTCTAATTTTTCTCTTATTTATTTATCAGACCCTCACTGATAGTTGATATCCATTGGGGCGTGGGATGTCATGTCTGAGGTATATAGAAACCAAATTTATTAATTGTTTGGATGATAATGTATAGAGTGTTATAAAGGTGTATTAAAACCATGTTTTTATTTGTATTTTTATTTTGGATATGTTTTATGGAGATCAGTCTACTTAAAACCTGGGAAGGAAGTTATATTTATACCTCACTAGAACTTGTAAGAGATAAAATACAATTTTATAGGGAGTTAGGAAATTATTTTTATTTTAACTATTATATTTTAGATTTTTTATTATAGTAATTATGATTGTTTGGGTTTATTGATATTTTTATTTTACTCTAGGACTAAGGTGGTAAGTGGTGTGTGTTAATGTATCATATTTGACATGTAAGTTCACCTGAAATGTACAATATTTTATGAGATTATGATATAGTTTTCGGAATGGGTTTTGATTATTTAAAGTAATGATAATAATTTATTTTTAATTTTCACAAATAATATATTATTTTACCTATACATAATTATTCCATATAGTGATTATTTCCTTGATACAAATAATTATTGAGAGATATCATCGATATACACATAAATGTGACATCAATCCTTGAGATGGTAGTCTGGTTTATGGATATCTAGTGAGTATTTGAATCCTTGAGTGGATATTTTGGAATGGGTATGGGGGATACTTGATATGTATAGAAACACTAGGGTAAGTGTATTATCATGTGATCTTTTTAATAGTATCTGAGATAGAAGAATTCTTGTTTCTTTGTGAGATGTTAACTGTAGGAGTATAGTCCATAGACGAAGTGGGAGAGACTAGTGATAGTGATATGTGACTAAAGATTTTGGTGATTTGGGTATGTTATTAGAATAGTTGGGTTCCATTCCTACTATTGTTCAACAGGGGTTGTGACATATGTAAGTATCCTGGCATAGAGGGGTTAGCTGAAGAATGCAGATTCTTCTAGAAATAGTAATAATGGGTAAATACTTTGTATGATAGAAATGATACAAGGGTTATGTGGGATCATATTCCTAGTTTGTAGTGGGAATACCTTATGTATTATGGATATGAGATCATAGACAATGATTGTATTGAGATATGATTAACATGAAATATAGGAATGGACATCTATTTTATTAGGTTAGTGAACCTGGGATTTATGGGATGTAACTCATGGTAGCATGAATTAAATGGTATTTCAAGGTAGCAACTGGTTGTATATCTTCTTGGTTTTGAGATTTTCTTAACCAAGGTGGTTGTTTTTAACCATTGTTATAGTGGTTAATTGGATATCCTTTTACCATTGGAAAAATAGAGTTATTCATTTCAATGTATACATGATATGTGGTTTGTTTGACCAAATATCAGCCTTTTATATTATAATTATTTCATGGATAGGCATCATAAACCATGAGTGTCATATGGAATATGTTGATGGGTGTTTTTTGGAAAATTTATGGGATGGGGATGTTTCCTTTCTGAATTTGTGACCATATTTTTGTTTGTCAATAGACCCACTTTCCAATGTTGGATGATCATTAGGATGAACTAGTGATGCTTTGAATTATATATCAAGGCTGAGAGGATGTGTGGTTGAATCATCCCCTGAAGTTTTTTATTTAATATATTTAATACTTAAGGAAAATTCATTAAATTTTCCTGATTAAAATACCATTTAATTTTGTCATGAAATAAATTGATTAATACCATGAATTGATGTGAACATTTTTATGTATACTAGATTCTTCATTTATAAGTCTAATATTCTCTCCATATTACCCCTTGTCAATTGGTTATTCTCTAGATTAAATCTATATAGCTGAGTTCTTTAAAACTTATCATCATCCAGGGAGTTGGTAATTATGGAGGAGTTTGGATTTATCCCATGATATGGTATGCATATACATCCTAGTGAAGGGAATTGAAATTAATTTCGTTATCTAAATTTTAACTAAATAAGTAATAAATTTTTTGGTAATGTCATAAAATCCATTTGGGTTCCTTTTATGGTTGTATACCCATGATTGAAGAAGTTCTTTTTAAAACTTGGATTCTAGTTCTATGGAATATTATAGTTTAAAGTTTCTTGACTAGGACACATAATTTTTCCTTTATAGTTATGAAAATATGAACAATTATGTTCCTTTTAAGGTTATGAATTTAGAACCATGGTTCCTAGTAATTTAATTTCATATGAATAAGACCTATTTTGTGTAGTTTAAATTCATGAATAATGGAATTTTAGGAGAAAGGTCCCCTGAAATGGGTTAGTGTGGGACTAACACCAAAGAAGACCATTCTTATTTGACAAGAAATATGACTCAAGCGAAGTTAGTTTGGAGATTACACCATATTAGAGGCTCGTTGGTGTCTATGGATAATTTACTAGATTAGGGTTTCCCACTAGGTGTAGCAGAACTATAGGGTTCAGTCTAGTGTGGTCTGGATGAGTGTATATTGCAAAAACATCTGGAGTCACATGATAGAGGTTTGAAGATGATGAAAAGATATAAAAAAAGAGGGAGAAGATTATGAACATGGACATAGTGATTATCATGGTTTTGGAATAATCCCTATGTCTAAAACGTGTCATAATCACTTCACTAAAAACCAAGAGCATCATTACAAGGAGATCATAGTTTCACACACACAAAACTCTATCTCAAATGAGATAATAAATCCAATGATGTACTATTCCACCAACCAAAAAGTAAGACTATTGTGCTATAGTGAATGGTGGATAGAAGTTGACATTTCTATAGTGCTGCAACCACCCAACTAAAAGATGATAATATAGCCAGTGGAAAGAGGTATGTCGAGCTATAGTAACGATGTCTCCAAATTCTGAGCTGCTATAGTAATTGTGCCAAACTCTACACTACATAGTGCCATGTTGGTGTTTCCTAGTCAGTATAGGCTACTGTAATTCATCCCAAAAACATCCAAATAAATCATGATACACTGATCCAATAGTTTATGAGGCATGGAGGAGCTTTATTGGTGGCCAAATGATAGAGATCCTCATTATCAAAGGAATAAATGGTTATTTGTATAATGAGGATCTTATCTATTGGGGATAATAGTAATTGGGAGATCCCTTATATGAACTTTTTCAACTGTTATAAAAGGAATACATTATTTAGGTGAAGAATATTAATATGAATAAACTCATCATGTAATTCAAGAGTTTGTAGAGGGGTATTAAGTGAGTGAAGACTTATTGGAAAGGAACACGTGGAAATCATAGTGTATAACCATTGAAAGATAGGAGAAACCCACAGTATTATACATGGTAGAATGCATACCCAATTTTTTGAAATGGGTGAATAGTTTCTCAGTTGGGTGACATGAGTATATGGTTTTCCCATTAGATGAACTGAGTTTGACTCTAATTATGAAGACCCTTGCACCATGTTAAAGAGACCCAAGTTGGGAGTGCTCCAATATAGGATACTTGAGGGAATGTGTGCTCAGTTAGTGCACCTATGAACTGATCATGGGTCCATTGAGGGATATGTTGGGTGTTAGAAAGTCACGTCCTATTTTATTCCAAATAACCCTTAGGAATATTCTTTTACCCTTGGTCTTGGTGATGACTTACGTGAATTGGTATCTTATATGATTTTAATCATCAAAGGATTAAAATACCATTTAACCCCATTATTGTTACCTAGTATTTTATTTAAAAATTACCTAAGGGAAAGTTTTGAAGAACTCTGAAAGAGCGCTGTCGTGGGCGCCCTCAAATGATTAGTGTAATTTGGGGTACTTAGGTGCAGCAGAGTGGCTGACCAAGGTCGTCTCTCAAAGGAGGAAGTGAATTTAACAACTTATTAGAGGTATTCTAAAAATAAAATAAAAGAGAATAAAATAACTAATTGAAAGTATGGGGGTGGTTTTTTTATATTTTATGAACCTAGAAGAAGTTTTCTGGAAGAAGATTGCATTTTTTTTTGTTTTTAATTTTGAAATGAAGTTTCAATTAGAATGACACAACAACAAGATGTTTTTTTAGAAATCTATTTTAAAAGGCGTAATCGATCTAACTCTACCTCTTCAATCATTTATTAATCATTATCATTTAAATTAATATTCACTTAATTATGATCCCTTAATTTGTTAAATCCCGAACCCTACGAGAATTAACTTTACCACGAATATTGAAGTGAATTTTAACCTTAGGCTAACTTCGGAACATGCAACCGCAACACCCTGCTTTGATTGATGTTCTAAAATTAGCTTATGGTTAGTGGTAAATTAAGGCACATAACCACTCTGTAAATGAGGATTAATTGAGTTTAGGAATTATATTTTAACTCTACAAATTGATCCCATGTGGTTTTGAATTATCGGTTAAGGTTGCGCTCTCACAGTTCACACAATTCCCGACCTCACGTGTTTTGTGTTAACTATTCAATTGCTTGCTTAGTTTCATTTAAATTAAAAACTCAATTAATAGATCATAATATGTGAATTACAGTATCTCATTGATTCAAAATAAATGAACGAATAAGGATAGAGGTCGATCGATTACTAAAAAGAACTACTCTTCCATGGGTGGTGTAGTCATCGTGGAGACGTTTTGCATAAGCAACGGATTGAAAGGGTAGAACCCAATCTTGTCTCCACTCTTGATTCCAAACCAATTAAGAAGATTAAGATAATAAGAAGATGTATGAACACAGAATATTATTTGAAGAAAAATTCAAGAAACAAACATGAAAGAAAAGAAATACAAAGAAGAGGTGAGAGAGGAGAGCCTTTTTGGAAGAGAGGTTTGCACAAAGGCTTACTTCTTCCAAGAGTTGTGAGGGGCTCCCAAGAGACACCCTTTCGGCCACACCTTCCCAAATCCTAGAAAAGCCCTCTCAAAGAGTTAAAACCCCCTTTAAATAGAGTTTGTGAGGGCTAGGGATACATAACTTTTTAAGTGTGAAATGAAAAACTCGGCCAAATATTTTATTCCAACTTTCACCCCCCATTTGACCTCCAAAACGCGTTAATTGACCGGACTTCCAGAAGGATTATTTATGTAAAATCATGTCCCAGAGCGTTCCTAAAAATATGGGCTCAATCCAAGCCTGTATGTAGAATATATGGCCCAAATACAGAACCCATGTCCATTCTGCCGAGTCCAGCCCACCATTGGATTAATGGCTCATTTACTCCATCCAAATGCACTCTTTAGCTCTAGTGTCCTGAATTAAAGTTGTATAAAATGAAGTTAGGAACACTATTAAAAACTTTCGAATTCAAATAATAAATAAAAAAATATTTATCTCGAAATACTACAGTGCACTATTAAGGGTAAAACTGGAATTTTCACCAAATTTTCAAATGAATGATCAAATCCCAAATATTTTATAAATAAACATATTTAACACAATGTGAGGAAATTATTTCATTTATTACCAATAAAATATTCAACAAAATAGTGTTTTATCAACTCCCCCACACTTACCGTTTTGCACTCCTGAGCAAAATCTCATTTCATGTAAACATCAATATCAAATCAAAACCAATTTTGAAACACATATCTTTGAGATCAAACAATTACACACCAAGAAAAAAAAGATATCATGCCTCATAAAAAACCATTATTTCAAGTTCTCCATTTATATCATTCAATATATTTCCACTTCATTTATCCTCCCATGCACAAAACACTTACCTCGCTTGAATTTTCTCTCATCACTCAAATATCAATTTTTTTTGCAATGTCTTTCTCATCCAAACTCATACAAGGGTCACCATAGGCTTGATAGATTCCTACATCGCTACCCGATGTGATTCAAGGACATATGTTTATCATGAGGACTTTTCAGGGTTGTTCTGTGGCTTTCGGTTGGTAGGATTAAGATGTGAAAAACTCTGAGGCTGAATGAGGAGGGCTTGACTCTTTTGAAGCAAAATTGCATTAATCTAATTTTCACTTAAATATGGTTTTCTCTTTAATCCCCATAGTATCAATTCAGCTCCATCATCATGAAAATTCATGAAAGTTTTACACCATTCATCATTTCAGCATAAAAAAATGTCAATCTTCTCAAACATGATTTCCTTAAAAGCTCCAGATGGGCACAGCTTTCCACCTCAATTAGAAGCTCCAGAAAAGGCACAACTTCACTTGTCATGAAAGCTCCAGAAAAGGCACAACTTTCAATATAATGACTTTATTTAGCAGCAAAAACATTTCTTCATAATTTAATTTTCCACCCAAAGTATCACATAATGTGGTGGCACAACACAAGACAGCTTCCCCCACACTTAAGCTCAACTATATTATGCAATTTCACTTCAAGAGTTGGTTGGATAGGGAAATTTGGCTTGTAATGTGGCTTAACCTAACAGGATGTGCATGGCTTCTAAGGGCTACAAGGATTAAATATTCAAGGTAGGCCATTATAAAAAAGGATTCTTTGAAATAGGGGCTTTAATACCAAACAAATGCCTCAATCATTTAAACATAAGTACCTCAAACCCTCAAGTTTTGACAGGAATAGATCAAATTTTGGTTAAATCAAGTATGGTTTGGTTCTCTCAAGAAGTGAGGTGAATGTAAAGAATATGAAAATAATGGTTCAGAAGCCTCACAAGAAAGTGATTTCAAATATAAAGACAGTGATATGTGGCATGGGATTCAAAATTCAGTGTACTTTCCATGAAATTACTAAATATTTGAACTTGAAACAAAGTCATTTCAGCATTCATTTAAGCTTAGTTTCAAGGGGAAAATTGTTTCACTTATTTATATGGATTTAAAAATGGTGATGAGAATCATTTCAGCTCAAAATTTTCAAAAACACACAGAAAATTGTAAAATAAACACACAAAATTTGAAAAACACACAATTTTTTTTTGGGTTTTTTTTTGAACAGGAAAGCAATTGAAATTACTAAACTAAAAGGTTCCCTCCCACACACTTAAAATATTGAATTTTCCTCAATGTGAACCTATGAGATGATATATGCACATGGAATTCAGAATTTTTAAATAGGACAAATAATATAAAAGTGAAAGGGTTAGGAATAGCCTGATGTGCTCAAGTGATGATGGGGTCATGCAGTGTGATAAAATCCACTGCATCAGTAGGAAGTCCCTCAATATATCTCTTCAAACGTTGCCCATTGACTGTAAAGCTCCTTCCAGTGTCCTCTTTTGTGATATCCACTGCACCATAAGTAAAAACATTAGTCACAACATAAGGACCTAACCATCTGGAATGCAACTTACCAGGCATCAGCTTCAGTCGTGAACTGTAGAGAAGGACTTTCTCTCCAACATGAAACTCCCTTTGTTGGGTCATTTTTTCATGAGATGCTTTTGATCTTTACTTGTAGATCCTTGAGTTCTCATGTGATGACAGTCAAATCTCCTCAAGATCTTGAATTTGTAACTTCCTTTGAATTCCAGCTTGGGCCAAATCCATGTTGCATTTCTTTATAGCCCAATATGCCCGATGCTTGACTTCCACGGGGAGATGACATGCTTTCCCAAAAAAATCCGAAATGGGAACATACCAATGGGGGTCTTGTATGTTGTCCTATAAGCCCACAATGCATCATCCAAGCGCTTGCTCCAATCCTTCCTATTTGGTTGCACGGTTTTCTCCAAGATTTGTTTCAACTCACGATTTGAAACCTCAGCCTGGCCATTTGTTTGGGGGTGGTATGGTGTTGATGTTTTGTGTGTCACCCCATAATTTCGAAGGAGGGAAGCAAAATTCCTATTGAAAAAGTGTGTCCCTTGGTCATTGATGATGGCCTTTGGTACTCCAAAACTGCAAAAAATATGTGCTTTGACAAAGTCCACAACAACATGACAATCGTCAGTCCTGGTGGCCTTGGCCTCCACCCATTTACTCAAATAATCAACAGCAACCAAAATATACAAAAATCCAAATGAACTAGGAAAAGGACCCATAAATTCGATGCCCCATAAATCAAAAATCTCACAAAATAGTATGGGTTGTTGGGGCATCTCATGTCTCCTAGAAATGTTCCCAGTGTGTTGGCAACGAGAGCATGACTTACAAAACAAATGGGAATCATGGAATAATCTAGGCCAATATAATCCAGAGTCCAAAACCTTCCTAGCTATCCGTTGGGGTCCAAAGTGTCCACCACAAGAAAGTGTATGACAGAAATGCAAAACAGACTCAAACTCATGATCAAGAACACACCTCCTAATGACTTGGTCACTACACATGCGCCATAAGTATGGATCATCCCAAACATAAAATCTTGACTCACTCTTTAATTTTTGGAATTGATGTTTCTTTAAATTTTCAGGTATTTCAGAAGCAGCAAGGTAGTTAACTAAATCAGCATACCAAGGATGCGTACCTGAGATGGTATAGAGATGCTCATCAGGGAAAGTGTCCCGAAGTGGTACCTGATCCAAGGTGTCATCCTCTAGTGTGTGAATAAGCCTACTCATGTGGTCCGCCACCATGTTTTCTGACACCTTTTTGTACTTTATCTCGATGTCAAACTCTTGAAGAAGGAGCATCCAACGGATAAGTCGTGGCTTTGCATCTGGCTTCTTCAGGAGGTATCTCAAAGCTGCATGGTCAGAAAAAACAACTACTTTAGAGCCCAATAAATATGAACGGAATTTATCTAAAGCAAATATGACAGTAAAAAACTCTTTTTCCATGGTTGTGTAGTTTTATTGGGATGAATCCAGTGTCCTTGATGCATAAGCAATCACATGTGAACGTCCCTCCACCCTCTGAGATAAGACAGCTCCAACTGCAAAGTTGGAGGCATCACACATAAGCTCAAATGGAAGGTCCCACCATGGGGGCTATATGATTGGTGGAGTGGTCAGACACTTCTTCAGCTCATCAAATGATACCCTACATGAATCATCAAAATTTAAGTCAATATCTTTTTGAAGAAATCGAGATAAGGGTAGAGCGATCTTACTAAAATCTCTGATGAAGCGTCGATAAAATCCAGCATGCCCAAGGAATGATCGAACAAAACGCACACATGTAGGATATGGGAGGGATGAAATAATGTCTACCTGAGATTTATCAACTTCAATGCCATGTTGTGAGACTATATGACCTAAGACAACTCCCTTTTCGACCATGAAATGACATTTTTCAAAATTTAAGACCAGATTCTTCTCAATACAACGATGCAACACATCACCCAAACTAGAGAGACATTCATCAAATGAGGACCCATAAACTGTAAAATCATCCATAAATACCTCCATGTAGGTCTCAATGAAATCTGAGAAAATACTCACCATGCATCTCTGGAAGGTACCTGGGGCATTGCAAAGTTCAAATGGCATCCTTCGGTAAGCAAAGGTACCGAATGGGCAGGTGAATGTTGTCTTCTCCTGGTCCTCTGCTGCAATGGGAACCTAAAAATAGCCAGAAAATCCATCCAAGAAACAATAGTGTGTCTTCCCAGCTAGTCTCTTAAGCATCTGGTCAATGAATGGAAGTGGGAAATGGTCCTTACGAGTGGATTGATTTAGTTTCCTATAATCGATACACACTCGCCAACTGTTTTGTACTCTCACAGGAACTAACTCATCATTTTCATTTTTTATAATAGTGAAACCAGTTTTCTTTGGTACAACCTGAACAGGGCTAACCCATTGTGAGTCATAAATAGGGTAAATGATACCCGCCTCAAGTAATTTTTCAACTTCTTTCTTAACAACTTCTAGGAGGGTGGGATTAAGTCTCCTTTATGGCTGTCTCACCGGTTTAACCCCATCCTCCAAGAGAATCCTATGCATGCAAATGGAGGGGCTAATACCTGATATGTCTACCAATGTCCAACCAATTGCCCTAATGTTATCTCTCAAAAGATTCAAAAGTTTTTCTTCATGTTCAAAAGAGAGATTGTTAGAAATTATTACAGGTAATCTATCACCACTGAGCAAGTATGCATATTTGAGATTTGGGGGAAATGGCTTGAGTTCCAATGTAGGTGGGTGATGTATGGATGGAGAAATTGATGCAACAGACATATCTGCACAATGAACCTCAGTATCAGAATAAAAATCATCACAATCAGAGAATAAAGCACCAAATCCATCAGCATACTCAATAGCCATGTCATAATCAGAGTTCACATGATCAAAATCAGAATATGATTCCATTTCAAAATCAAATCTTAGAGAGTGTTGTTCCTTAAAAACGGGTGTAGAAGTATTCTTAGACATCAAACTAGAACCAATACTCATAATCTCCCTAAGCATAGGACAATCAAATTCCATGATGTTTTTACTTGGTGGTTCAAAATGGGAGATAACAAAAGCAGAATGGTCCTCTGAGGGGTACTTCATGGAATCCATAACATTAAATATCACAACTTCATCTCCAAACTCCATGGAAAGTGTACCCTCATTGAAATTTATGATAGTTTTTGCAGTTTTGAGGAAGGGTCTACCTAAGATAATGGGGGCATGAGAACTTACCTGATCATCCTCCATGTTAAGCACATAGAAGTCTGCTGGAAAGATCATGTCTCTTACCCGAACAAGTACATCCTCAAGAACTCCCGCTGGATATGCCATAGCTCTATTCACCAATTGCACCACTACTCTTGTTGGCTTCAACTCACCAACCTGCAAGGAAGAGAATACAGAGTGAGGCATCACATTTATTGAAGCTCCTAAATCACAAAGAGCATCAGAGAAGTGCAACTCCCCTATAGTACATGGGATGGTGAATGTCCCAGGATCTTTGCACTTTTTGGCATTACTAGAGTTGGTGTAATGAGTGTCGAGACATTCCTTCCAAGTTTGATCCTCTCATTTCCCTTGATCCCTCTTCGATTGGTACAAAGTTCTTTTAAGAATTTCGCATACCTTGGAATTTGCTTAATGGATTCAAGTAGAGGAATGTTGATCTCCACACGCTTGAATGTGTCCAAAACCTCCTTTTGCATTTCTTCTTCAGCCATATTCTTGGTTTGAACAACCCTATTTGGAAAAGGAAGGGGTTTAGGAGGTACATCATCAATCTTTTTCTTACCTTTATCTTTCTCCTTGGATTGCTCATCAGTTGGTATGGAATGTGGCTTCTCTAGAGTAGAGGTGAATCCCGGTGGAATGGTAGGTCCAGATGTATCATTCATTTGCTTCCCACTTCTCAATGTGATGGCACTAACATTCCCCTTTGGATTTGGAGTGGTTTGGGAAGGTAGATTTCCAGAATTCTTACTCACAAGTTCATGGAGGGCGGTGGAAATCTAACTCATTTGAGTCTTCAACTCTCTCAAATCTGAACCTTGACTCTTCAGCTCATTCTGTTGATTAAGAAAAATTTGTTTCAAAAGATCATCAGTGTTAGAGTCTACCTTGTGTTGGATATTCCCTAGTTGCTGACTCATTGATTTTTGAGCTTCGAATCTCTTTTGGGGTTGTTGGAAACCCTGTTGGTAAGGTGGAGGCTGCGGGAAGTTTGGTTTAAAAGGGGGCCTTTGTTGCTGTCCAGAGCCATACCTCATGTCCACTTGATCTTTCCACCCTTGGTTGTATGTTGGAGCAAATGAATCAAACTTATCTTGGGGATATGGTTGTTGTTGCTGCTGAAATGGTCTCCCAGGGAACACTGCTGCACAATCTTCTGTCTCTTGTAGTTGTGGGCAACAGTCAGTTGGGCGGCTTGTCTCAGTGCAAATGCCACATGGCCTCGAAGGAGGGGGTTGGGATGTCTTTTGAGCCAATTCAATCTGCCTCACCATAGTTGTCAATTCTTCTAACTTAGTATCAATCAAATGACTTTCAAGAGAAGAAGGACTTACTTGATGTACTCCTCGAACATGTGGGGTACCTCTATCACCGAATTCTTGAGAGTTTTGGGCCATTTTGTCGATCAATGCTCGTGCAGCTACTGGTGTCTTGTCCACTAATGCTCCTCCAGCAGCAGCATCTACCATGCTCCTCTCCATGGGTGTGAGTCCTTCATAGAAGTACTGGATGAGTAGTTGCTCACTGATTTGGTGATGTGGGAAGCTTGCACACAACTTCTTGAATCGCTCCCAGTACTCATACATTGACTCCCCTTGTGCTTTCTTGATCCCCGATATCTCCTTTTGAATGGATGTGGTCCTTGATGCTGGAAAAAATATTTGCAAGAAAAGACGTTTCAAATCATTCCAACATGTTACATCTTCAGGTTGCAAGTAATACATCCAATATTTTGCAGCTCCATCAAGTGAGAATGGGAATTCTCTTAATTTGATTTGATCTTCAGAAACATTTCTTAGTTTAAGGGTTGACCAAACCACATTAAATTCTTTCAAATGTTTATTGGGATCCTCACCAGAGAGGCCATGAAACTTTGGAAGTAAGTGAATTAACCTAGATTTTAGTTCAAAGTCTGATTCGATATTTGGGTATGCAATACAATTTGGTTGATAATTAACATCAGGTGCAGCCAATTCTCGAATGGTTCTATTAAGTTCATTTACATTGTTTCCAGCCATTGGTTCCTCTTTTATGTTTGAATTTGAATTGCTTCCAATTTCAATGTTTCCAGAAGAGAGGAATTCACCAACTGGTTGAATATTGAAACTTCCTATAGACTGAGAATTTCTGATTCGAGCCCTAAGGCTACGTTCAATCTCAGGGTCAAGATCTAAGAGATCTTCGGGATTAGTTCATGTCATAGATCAAATAAAAATGAAAAGAAATAAGGTGGACCATAGTAAAATAAAAATGAGAAGTTTGAGTTGATGGTCCAAAAAGAAGTAGAAGAAAATAAAAGAAGATGAAGAAAAATCAGATTGGGTAAAGAAGGAAGAAAGAAGAGAGGAAGAGAATAAAATGTAAAATAAAATAAATACCTTTAATTGGTTGAAATAATTACTTACCTCCCCGGAAATAGTGCCAATTTGAAAGAGCGCTGTCGTGGGCGCCCTCAAATGATTAGTGTAATTTGGGGTACTTAGGTGCAGCAGAGTGGCTGACCAAGGTCATCTCTCAAAGGAGGAAGTGAATTTAACAACTTATTAGAGGTATTCTAAAAATAAAATAGAAGAGAATAAAATAACTACTTGAAATTATGGGGGTGTTTTTTTTTATAGTTTATGAACCTAGAAGAAGTTTTCTGGAAGAATATTGCATTTTTTTTTGTTTTTAATTTTTAAATGAAGTTTCGATTAGAATGACACAACAAAAAGATGTTTTTTTAGAAATCTATTTTAAAAGGCGTAATCGATCTAACTCTACCTCTTCAATCATTTATTAATAATTATCATTTAAATTAATATTCACTTAATTATGATCCCTTAATTTGTTAAATCCCGAACCCTACAAGAATTAACTTTACCACGAAGATTGAAGTGAATTTTAACCTTAGGCTAACTTCGGAACATGCAATCGCAACACCCTGCTTTGATTGATGTTCTAAAAGTATCTTATGGTCAGTGGTAAATTAAGGCACATAACCACTCTTGAAATTAGGATTAATTGAGTTTAGTAATTATATTTTAACTCTACAAATTGATCCCATGTGGTTTTGAATTACCGGTTAAGGTTGCGCTCTCACAGTTCACACAATTCCCGATCTCGCGTGTTTTGTGTTAACTATTCAATTGCTTGCTTAGTTTCATTTAAATTAAAAACTCAATTAATAGATCATAATATGTGAATTACAGTAGCTCATTGATTCAAAATAAATGAATGAAGAAGGATAGAGGTCGATCGATTACTAAAAAGAACTACTCTTTCATGGGTGGTGTAGTCATCGTGGAGACGTTTTCCATAAGCAACGGATTGAAAGGGTAGAACCCAATCTTGTCTCCACTATTGATTCCAACCCAATTAATAAGATTAATATAATAAGAAGAGGGATGAACATAGAAGATTATTTGAAGAAAAATTCAAGAAACAAACATGAAAGAAAAGAAATACAAAGAAGAGGTGAGAGAGGAGAGCCTTTTTGGAAGATAGGTTTGCACAAAGGCTTACTTCTTCCAAGAGTTGTGAGGGGCTCCCAAGAGACACCCTTTCGGACACACCTTCCCAAAGTCTCGACCGACCCTCTCAAAGAGTTAAACCCCCCTTTAAATATAGTTTGTGAGGGCTAGGGATACATAACTTTTTAAGTGTGAAATGAAAAACTCGGACAAATATTTTATTCCAACTTTCACCGCCCATTTGACCTCCAAAAAGCGTAATTGACCAGCCTTCCAGAAGTATTATTTGTTCCCAATCATGTCCCCGAGATTTCCTCAAAATTTGGGCTCAATAAAAGCCCGTATGTAGAATATATGGCCCAAATACAGAACCCATGTCCATTCTGTCGAGTCCAGCCCACCATTGGATTAATGGCTCATTTACTCTATCCAAATGCACTCTTTAGCTCTAGTTTCCTGAATGAAAGTTGTATAAACGGAAGTTAGGAATACTATTACAAAATTTCTAATTAAAATAATAAATATAAAAATATTTATCTTTGAAATACTACAGTGCACTATTAAGGGTAAAACTGGAATTTTCACCAAATTTTCAAATGAATGATCAAATCCCAAATATTTTATAAATAAACATATTTAACACAATGTGAGGAAATTATTTCATTTATTACCAAAAAAATATTCAACAAAATAGTGTTTTATCAGACTCAGCAAGATAATGATTCATCTTGAGCACTCATATCTTTCTAGTATCTCCCCCTTTTCACTTGGGTTGAAATAAGAACTTGGAAGGTCCTTATAGAGGAAAACTAATTTTGGCTCCAAGATAACTACTACTAACTACTTTGGGAAACCATTTATTTTGAATAAGGGTCATAGTGGAGTGAGAGGTGAAAAGAGAATGGGACACGACATTAGTGAATAGTGTGCATTAGATGGAGGCACTAGCAACCAGATTGTGGGACATCAGTGTTTGAGAGAAAGGCATGGGTATGGGGTTCCAATTATTCTAAATACTTTTGAATATATTTAAATTCGTAAAAAGTTTCCATAGAGTTATTACTTTAATAAAATTTGAGTTCCAGCAAATACCCCACCCCCACCACCCTAGAATTGAGTTTGACCTGAATAGAATCTAATTATGAGGTAAATATGAAATGGGCACAAACTCAGCTCATTTTATGCACCCAAGATGAAGAAGCGGGTGTTCACATGTGGAAACTGTAACATACACACTTATCTAGATTCATTCAGAATCCCTAATAGATTTCTTTCTATAAATAAGAGGGGACCACCTCATCAATGTGCATTAAGACCTCATTGAATCTTTTATATGAAGTTATCATTTTTCCTAACTCTATCATTAATTACTCATAATATTGGGTGTTATAGTACTTAGCACTAGTAATGAGTGACTAATAAAAAATAGCTGGGAACAAACTATTGTTTATGATATTATTCGAATATTCTACTAGCCACAAGCACTTTAGAACATTCTACAGGGTGAAAACACCAAGGTGTGAAAATTTGGGAGTGAAAAATCATACTTTGTTAAATTTTCACTAGATTATTTTCATGACTTGTTTTAAAATTTAATCCATATATTCCATTAAATTATATTTTATTTTTTATGAGATTAATTTATTCTTTCAAATAAATTACACCAACTTTCCATGTCTTCAAATAACATTCCATAAATAAAAGTATCCACTCATATTGATTTGAAAATCAGTGAAATTAAGAAAGGACAAGTATGATAATGAAAGCCGCATTTATTAGACCTTGAACATGTTATGAGGGTGAATCATTAGATATTTATATCATCATAATTCATTCCTAAATATGGTTATAGACCCCTAATATATGTAAACATTCCAATGTAGGATTAAGAGTTACCAGATTCTTAGTTCACTAGCTATATAATCTTAGAAGTCATAAACATATCATCAAGGGTTATATACATCAAACAGGGTTCCACCAATCTATTTTACCTTCTATTTAATTCAAAAGAAATCCATAAAATCTCCAGTATGTTTTATATCCTCAAATAAGGTGTTATTCATCCATCTACCATCATACAGACATCAACCAACACCAAGGGTAGAATGTCATTGGGGATTTTGTCCTCAAGGGTGGGGTCAAGACTGTATAGGATCGATAGAGAATATGTAGATTCTCAATTAAAAGAGGGAGGTAAATTTTAGGAATAAAATCTTTTCCCTTTTTAAAACTAAAAGGAAATATATTTTTAATAATGTTAAACAAGGTAAATTCACAAACCTATTTTGGTTCTTAACTAATAAATTAACTTACTTAATATATAGAGATATGGATTCAGAAAAGAAAATTAAGAAAAGTTTTCTTAAGGAAATATTATACTTTAAAGCATATATAATCTTATCTATTAGAGTATTAAAGTCTAAGAAATAATAAAGAACTTATACTTTCTTTCTTTAACAAAAATTATAGTGGAAATAAAACTTGTAAAAAATAAAGTAAACAATTAGGTAATATTTTAACCCAAAGAGAAGGGTATCCAACAACCTTGGATAAAGGTCCCTTGATTTATACTTTCAAAAATTATATCTTACCTACACCAGGTTAATCCCTCGATAAGAATATTGGAATCTGCCTTACTATCCCCGCAAGCCCTCTAACTTTAAGGTAGTCAGCACCTCTATCTTCCTATCTTTGAAATCCCTCAATTATACTCAGAAACAATCAGAGTCACACAAGTTAGTCTAAACAATATATTCACAATTGAATAAGATGTTTGTAAATCACACAAGTAATGATAGTCTTTCTCTCTCAATAAATCACTTCACTGCATGTTATCTCTTGGATCATCAATCGATCGATAATGATCTCATTCAATTAAGCTCATATTTATAGGAAAAACTTCAACAGTCATCTCCCACCTTCAACAGTCATATTTTTCCTTAAATTTTGAAGGGGCCTATACACGTGTCACTCAACTGATGATTAATTAGAAATAGATTGTATTTCATTGTTTCATTGTAACAAAAACACATGTATGGAAATTGTATCATGTAAGAAAAACATTCTTATGTTTATGTAACTTAAGTAAAATTTGATCTGATAAAGTTGGAGAAATACTTTAAGGAAATGAAATAACTATAAGTAAAACTTTTAATCAGATTCTTAAGGAAGTTAAAAACACAGAGTCTAGAAATATTGATATTCAGATTCTCTTTTACAAATAATTTGGAGTCTAAATACTATATAATTCAAAGTCTGAATTCAGAGGATCTCTAGGTCTGAATTAGGAGTAATTTTAAGTATGAATTCTGAGAAATTCGGAGCCCAAATTATGAAGAATTATGAGTATGAAATCTGAAGAATTTGGAGTTTAAATTTCAGAAAATTTGGAGCCTCAAAACAGTAAGACTTAGTGGCTAAGGAACAGTAATATTTCGATGTTTTTTATAAGAATATGAATTTTTTATTTAAGAAAAAAATGATTATACATGGTTTTAAAAAGTCATTGAAAACAAAAGTAAGGACAAAAAATTTCCTATTGAGAGAAAAAATTTCCTTACGAAAATGTGTTTGTGATTTTTAAAACATATAGGAATGGAAAATTCATAAGAAAACCTTGTTGACTCAACAATATCCCCCTTTTTAAAAATCACAAACTACCTTTCAAAAAAGAATATAAGGAATGAGGACTTTTATTTTTGAACTTTAAAATAAATACTTATCTCCCTTTACTTATGTCTTAATATGAATATGACTAACTCTCCCATAGGTTTTGAAATCTTTAAGGATCATATTATTGTCATTCTTAGAGAAGTTACTTTTTCTTTCTTAAGAAAATATTCTTTAAGTATACTCCCATTTAATTAATCTCCCCATTTCTTAGGGAATTCTATTCTTTTTTCATAATATTATTTTAATCATTCTTTTCTCCCCCTTTGTGATTTTCAAAAAGGAATGGAGAGAATGAAAAAAATGTACCTATAATATTATAATCATACAAGAAAAAATAATGGGAGAAAATTTTTATTATGATGGGAAAAATTTGTTACAAGGAAAAAATACAACAAAAGATTGGATTGTAAGTAAAATCACTGATCCTTATTTTCCTTCATCATGAGCTTTCTTAGAGTATACTTTAATTTATTATTTTCTTTGTGATCATCCTCAAACCTTTTTAGAAACTGATCTTGATACAAATTTTTCTTTTTGAGAACCTTGATTCTTTCTTCTTGAGACTTTATAATTTCTTCCTAGGACTTTATAACTTATTCTTAATGTTTAAACATTTCTTCCAACTCTTCCCTGAGTTCTCTTTGTCTCTTTAAATTTAGATAAACTGAATTCAACTTTCCATTCAGATCAACATATTCTTCCACCTAGGAAACTTGATCAAGATTTAGATTCTCTGAAAAACATGTTGTAATATTTTTTATTTTTTCATATGTCTTATCAAAACTACCTTTTATTGAATCGTTAAATTCATCCATGATTTTCATATCATCAATCATTGTCTTATACCATTTGTTAGTTTCCATACATGATCTTTTATGAGCATCATAAACAATATCAAAAGTCTTCAAATCCATTTCAAGTTTGATAAACCTTTCCATGAGCATCTTTATCAAATCTGGATTCTGATTAAAATAATTTTGAAGTAGCTGACATCTTGAATTGATACATGAAAAATAAATGAATTTTATTCACTAACTTCTTCAAATAATTAACAACAAAATCCTTGCCCCTCAAAGATGGAGATTCGAAAGATGATTCTTTTGCTGGCAGGGAATCTTTGTCTAGCTCTTCAGCTTTACTCTTGGATATTCCACAAACATCTTCCTTAGTTTTCACAACCACATCTTTCTTAGGAAAATCCTCAACCACTTTCTTTCCTTTGTCAGATCTATAGATTTCCTTCCCAACTTTCAGAGTATCAAATTCACTATCTGAAACATGGATTATCTTATCTTCACCAATATATTCATTCTAAACATATTCTTTAATATCATTAGGATAAATGAAATAATGGTTGATTCTCTCATCATCAGAAGTTTTATCAATCTCATCATGTCCATAATCATCTTTCCCTTGAGAAATAATGTTGGTTTATTCGACCTGGGAAGTTCTGATCAGTATCTTGTCTGAAGGACTTTCTTTCTCATGATATTCCTCTACATGTTTGATCAAATCTTTACTCTATTATTCTTATTTATATTATTCTTCTTACTGAGCTATCTATTATTCCATAATAAGTTATTGTATTGAAAATTTCTTTCTCATAGTTTCTACTAAAACTGGCTCTTGAAAGAATGATTCTAGTTCTTGGATCTATTCAGAATATTTATCTGTATCTTTGAGCAAAGCTTGGATGATTTCAGATTCTGATATTTTTTTATTAATTTTCCTTTCCTTAGATTGGTTCTCAAGATATTTTACTACCTAAATCTTAAAATCCTTTGCCTCATTAGGGTATAAACCAAATCTAGTATCACCCTCTTTCTTCTTTTTCTTCTGCTCTCTCCACTTTGCTACTTCTTCATCAGAAAACGTTTTTTTATTTTTTGGATTTGGTGGATCTGACTAGGTTTCCTGAATGGATTATTTTTCTTTGGCTTCCAGTTATTTCTCCTTTTTTCCTTATGGGTTTTCTTGGATTTTTCTCCTATTTCCCCTTTCTTGATTAATGCATAAACCTCACTTTTAGAAAGATCATAAAATTCTTCTAATTTGGTACTGAAAACAAATTTCATCTTTCTAAGAGTATCATTACTCAATAAAATAATCTTATAGGTTCTAGGTTTTGAACTAAAGGGGGTTTTAAAGAATTATAGAAAAAAAATGATGATATTTTACAATATCACTGGATATATGATTATCTGATACTTGAGGGTTCCATTTTTCATGTTAGTGATTGTCATAAGGATGTAATTTATTAATTTTACCTTCTTGAGATTAACCAAGAAGCCCATCATAAAGATATCAATTTTCTTAAGAGATTCATTGTCTCCCTTTCTCAGAACAGGAAATCCATTCAACCAAAAATCTAATAATTGGAATTTTGTTTAAATATAGTTGATCTTAGGTGACTTAACTCCATTGAGTCCAAGGCACTCAATTTCCTTTTCCTTCTCAAAACTTCCTTCCTTATTTGGAAAATTTTGAGAGAAAAATATTTCTTCACCTTGATAAGTAATACTGAGAATGTTTACAACCATATTGAAGGATAATGAATAGGTCTTCCCATATCTCTTAAAATAAACCATTTATCTTCCTCCTTCTTCATAAAAACATACTCAATCATAAAATTTTATGATAAGCTCAGGATAAATTGGATCCTGACTCATCAGCTTCGCTAAACATAAACTTTCCCATCCATTTAGCATGATATTATTTTTTAAAAAATAATTATACATGGAAAAGAAATTTGAGTCTACCAACCTTTATCTATAGATTTTAAAATCCTTGATTTTCTTATTTGAAGTCATATAATTCTGTAAGGAAACATCGAGTGACATCTGGAATGTAAGGAAACTTAGAAAACTAAATGACTGATTTGTAGAGGAGCAGATCATCGGTGGAAAATATCTTGAAAAACCGATGTGGGACACAGATTAGGGGGCTTTATATAGGATTCACAATGATAGTTATAATTCCCAATTCAATCTAATGGTTAATATTAGATTGATCTGATCTGACAGTTGAGATGAATTCCAAGGAATGATTTGATAGGTTCCGATCTTTTGAGGTTTTATGGAAAAATTGGATTTAAGTAAAGTGGATCCAATAAAGTTTTCTTAAAATAGGATTAAAATACCAGCAAGTAAAAGTTTTTTTCAATATTTAAGTAAGGAATCATACCTTCGAGATTTCTTTGAAATAATTTCCATTATTGAAAAGGTTCTTCTTTAAGTACATAGATTCCAGAAAAAAAAAATTAAAGAAAGGAAATATTATGTTCCAGAAATTTCTGTTCCGAAAATTTTTATTAAGGGAAAAATTGTTCTGATTTTTTTTTAAAAAAATATACTCCTCCTAAGAAAAGGAGTTTCTTAATATAATGGTATAGGTTTCAAAAAAATTAATATGGAAGATTACTTTACATTTATTATTCTTAACTTTTGTTTAATGTATTCAAATCTATCAGAGGTTAAATATTTTGTAAAAATGTCAGCAAGTTGATCTTGTGTTCTGATAAATTGAAGAATGATATCTTATTTAAGTGTATGATCCCTAAGAAAGTGATGCATAATATCTATGTGTTTTTCATGATAGTAATGTGAAGGGTTTTATCTTAGATAAATGGAACTTGTATTATCACACAATATTTTTTTTTGGTAAAACTCATGTCATAGTCTTTGAGTGTGTGTGTCATCCACAACACTTGAGCACTACAACATCTAGCTACTACATATTCAGATTCAGTAGTTGAAAGTGCTACTGAGTGTTTCTTGTTGCATGACCAAGAAGCCAATGAATCGTCTAATAAATGAAAATTTCTAGATGTACTTTTTCTATCTATTCTACATCCACCAAAATCATAATTTGAAAAACATTTTTAAACAAAATCATTTCCCAAAGAATAGAAAAGTCCTAAATCCATAGTTCCCTTTAAATAGAGAAAAATTATTTTTTTATAGATTTTAAATGAGATTCCTTTATATTATATTGATATCCTGAATATAATAATACTGAAAACATTTATTCTAGAAAACTATCTGTTAATTATAATAAACTTCCTATCATACCACTAAAAATGTTTGATCTACTCGTTTCCCACCTTCAGCAAGATCAAGAGAAATTGAAGTAACGATTGTAGTACTTATACTTTTAGTTTAGTCATATCCATGCTTTTTAATAAAATCTTTAATATACTTATGTTGATATATATAAGTTCCTTCTAGTTTTTGAGAAATTTTAAAACCAAGGAAAAATGTTAACTCACCCATCATACTCATTGGAAATTCAAATTTCATTAGATTATCAAATGAATCATTTAAAGATTGTTGAGTTGATCTAAATATAATGTCATAAATATAAATTTGAACAATTAAAAAAATTCTTATCTTTCCTTATAAAAATAGTTGGATCAATAGTTCCATTAACCTAATTGTTTTTTAATAAAAATCATGAAAGTCTATCATACCAAGATCTAGGGGCTTATTTCAGTCCATATAAAGATTTGGTAAGTTTGAAAACATGTTCATGATGTTTTTTGTCTCCAAATATAAAAGGTTGTTCAACAAAAACATCCTCTTGAACATATATATTAAAAAAATCTCACTTCACATCTACTTGAAAAATTTTGACATTAAATAATTCTTTAATGGCGAGTAAAATACGAATAGATTCAAGTCTATTTACATGAGCATAAGTTTTTTCATAGTCTATTCTTTCTTTTTGATTATAGCCTTTAGCAACTAATCTATCTTTATTTATTACTATGATTCCATTTTCCTCACATTTATTGTTGAAGACCCATTTTACTTCAATTATAGAAGTTTCATTAGGTCATTCAACCAGGGTTCAGACTTTGTTTCTTTCGAATTAATTTAGCTCATCTTGCATAGATTTGATCCAATCATTATCACCTAAAGCTTCATCAATTATTTTATTGTTCTAATTGGGAAAGAAATTATAGATGTTCTGCTTTATTTCTTAAAGAACTTCTAGTCCTATATAAGTTGATTTATATCACCAATGATACTATCACTGGGATTATTCTTAAGAAACAATTGATTTTCATTTTATAAAACTTGTTCATCAAAATAAGGTACAAAATATTATTGGGTAAATAATTCAGAAACATTTTCATGATTATTTTCCTTATTAGAAGAATCTTCTATTGAAGGTTGATAATGAGTTCTTTAAAACACATCTGAGGATGTAGGTTGGGGTTATTTAAAAATAAAAGGATTAGTTTCATCAGATTTAACACGTGTTGTTTCTTCAATAGTACAAGTTTTTTTGTTAAAAACTCTATAATCCTTATAATTAGTAGAGTAGCCTAAGAAAATTCATTCATTGGATTTGGGTGTGAATTTATGCAAGTTATATTTATTAATGAAAATGAATACATTTCATCTAAATACTTTTATGTATGAAATTCTAGGTTTTCAACCAGTCCACAATTCATAAGGTGTTTAGTTAATAAAATATCTAATTAAAACTAGATTTATAGTATAACAAGAAGTACTAATAGATTCAACCCAAAAGTTTTTAGTAATGTAATATTCCCTCAATATGGTTTTATTTGTCTCTTGAATAATTTTATTTCTTATTTCAACAACACCATTTTTTTAGAAGTTCTTGGATCTAAGAGTTTTGAGTAATTCCTTTTTTACTAATTTGTTTTTCAAAATATGAATTTTTAAATTCTCCTCCATGATCACTATGAATAGTTATCAATGGAATGTTTTTTCTATTTCTAACTTGGGATATAAATGTATTAAAATAAAAAAGGCTTTAGATTTTTTTCTAGAAAATATACCCATGTAAATCTAGTGTATTCATAGATAAAAAAATACATAGTATTTGCCTCCAATACTTCTAGTTTGTGTTGGACCAAAAAGATCCCTATGCACTAGATATAATTCATTAGAAGTTGATACTTATCCGATTGATTTAAAGCTAGACTTATGTTTCTTTCCATATTGACAAAGACAAAAAACTTTTGAAAAATCTAATCTAATCTCTGGTAGATCCTTAAAAAGTCTTTTATTTGAGATTTTTCACAAGTTCCTAAGGTTACAGTGCCCCATTATTCTATTCCATAACCAAGATTGATCTTCTATTTCACTAAGGAAAGGTATTTATTGGCTCTTTAAGTTCTTTTAAGTCTATTATATAAACATTCTCATTCCTATGGGTAGAGAGAATAAATTCTTCCTTGGAATTGTGTACTAAAAATTTATCATTCCTAAAATTCACAAGGTAACCTTCATCACATAATTTAATTATGTATATAAAATTTTTTATGACCTTAAACAAATAAAACATTTGAAATTAATCTTTTCCAAGAAGAACAATGTTACCTATACCAACAATTTCTCCCTAATCATTATCTATGAAAGTTACATTTTCTTCTTTTGTCTTGATAATCTATTCAAAGAATTTTTTGTAACAATTCATGTGTCGGGAACATCCACTATCCATGTACCATATATTGTTATTGGTACGTCCTTTATTTTCATGAAAATAAAAGAGTTAGACTTTCAAAATCCAATCTTTCTTGGATCCAGAAATTTCAAAAAGTAAAATCTTAGGAATCCACATTTTCTTATAAAAGTAATATTTATGAAATCATAAGGATTAGGTTCTATTTAAAGAAAAAAAAATTCTCCCAATTTCCACCATATTGACACTTATTGGAAAAGGGATCACTTTTTGGGAATAAAATAATTATGACTAAAAATTGTTTTTGAGTGATTATAACCAATTATGGAACTATTACTTAGAGGTTAAATTTTTTAATACATTTTGTCAAATTATTTACTTCTAGAACTAAAAATTGATAAAAGTTTATTTAAGGAAAAATTGTATTTTATTTTTATGGCCAAATTCTTATCCTCAAAGTCATTAGTTTTAGAACATGAGTTATTCTCTAAAAAAAATTATTAGAAATAACATTTTCAAGATCTATAGAAATTTTATCTTTCTCAGAATTAACTTCCTTAAGGTTTTTAGTAAAACTTTCAAAATCAAGATATTTTTTATCAATATCTTTAGAAATATCTGATACTTCTTTTGTTAAAATATAAATTCTATAATTTTCTTTCTCTAACGTCTTCTTTATCTTAAATTTTTTATTTTCAAGTAATTTAGAAAATCAAGAAACTTTTTTAAATAAAGGTAAGGTGTTATCTTCTGATGAATAATATTCTTCATCTATATATTTATAATACTCTTCATTAGAAAAATTATCATTTAAAGAAATATTAGTTAAGGATTCAGCATTGTGTGCCTTAGTCATTAGACAATGATTTTTAATAGGTAATCTATCTATAAGACCAGTATTCTTCTAAACAGAAGATTCTATTATGAATATTCATCTGAAGATTCACCACTACTGGAAATCCAGGTGTAATTTACCTTCAATAAATTCTTAGCCTTAGATTTTTTATAATTATTTCTATTTCTTTAAGAATGTTTTTCCTTCCTATATTTTCTCGTAAGCATAGTACAATCAGGTCTAATATGTCCATCCCTTTTTCATTAATAACAGGTTACTTCAGAATAATTATTTTCTTTTCTATCCTTCTTCTTATATATGTATTAAAAATCATTCTTTCCCATAATCTTGTTCATTATTCGATCAAGATTGTCTAATTCATTCTCAGACTGATTGATATCACTTGATTTAGATATAACAATAACTCTCTTAGATTTACATATTATTACTCATTTTGGAATCTTGGACATATATGTAGTAGTGAAATCAACATTTCTATTACCATTATTTTTATGGTTGAAATCATAATCTCTCTTCATTATTGTTTCATGTTGAAAAAGAGTTCAAAATAACTCATCAAGAGTAACGTTTGATACATTTATGTTCTCATCAATAGCTACCCAAATGGCTGAAAGGCCTTCTTTTTTATTGATTTTTGATAACCCCCATTTTAATGGATGAGGGGGAAGCCTTACAAGGCTCGTAGTCTTTGAGATTACATGACCTGTAGGTCTTATGAAATATATACACTATACTTGGAACTGTTCTCATCCATAGTTTTACATTTAGATTCCCACTCATTAGGCATGATATCAATTATCTTTTCCATAAGAAATTCATCATAAAAACCTTTCTCTCCCATAGATTGAATATTATTGATAATGGTCATAAATATTTGTTTTACTTTGAAAATAGTTTCTCTATAAAGAAATAAGAATCCATGATATTCAGCTCATAACATATCTATTCTAGTCTTTATTACTTTTGAAGTTCCAAAATGTGTAACTTCATGTTTCTTCCAAATATAGTTGGAAGCTTCACAGGAAGATATTTTACTATATATATTCCTAGTTATAGAACACAACAAGGTAATGCATACATATGAATTTAATTGATATTCTTTTTTTTCTTGGTTGGTGAATGTTTTGTCTTCCTTATCTAGAATTTTGTAATCTCTAGTGAGCATGACAAAGTTGTCCACTCCAGTCTTAATGGAAAAAGTATTTATCGTATCTTTCCATTAATCATAATATTTACCATCAATGATTGGTGGTCTAGTAAGATTTAAGTTTTCAACATACCCAACATTTATACCTGCCATTCTATAAGAAAATAAATTTACACAAAACTTGTTAATAGTAAAAGTTTATAAACAATGATAAAAATATTAAAGAAAAACTTGATAATTAAAAGTTAAACAAGAAAATTTAGAAAAGTAAAAATTTGAGCAAGAAAACTTATATATAAGTATAATTATTTCAGAGACCTTGCTATGATACCATTTTTAGGATCAAAATAGAATATTTATATGCTCAATTACAAGAGGGGGTGAATTGTAGGTTTAAAATATTTTCCCTTTTTAAACCTAAAAGAAAGTATATGTTTAACAAAGTTAAACAAAGTAAATTCACAAGCCCTCTTTTGTTATTAGCTAATAAATTTACTTGATTAAGATTAAAAAATATGGATCAAGGAATGAAACTTAAGAAAATTTTACTTAAGGAAAGATTCTACCTTAAAGTGTATATAATCTTATCTATCAGAATATACAAGTCTAAGAATTAATAAGAATGTTATACTTTCTTTCTTTAAAAAAATTCAGTGGAAATAAAACTTTTAACAAAGAAAGTAAACAAGTAAGAAATATTTTGTCCCAAAAAAAAGGGTATCCAAAAAACATGGATAAAGGTTTCTTGATTTATGCTTTCAAGAAAGTATTTCTTATACACACCTGTGTAATCCCTCTATAAGAATATCGGAATCTGTCTTGTAATCCTTGCAAGCCCTCAAACTTTAAGTTAATTGCCACCTCTATCTTTCTATCCCCAAAAGTCCTCAATTGTACTTGGCAATAATCAAAGTTACACAAAGCAGGATGAAAAATATTTTCATGATGGAAAAAGATGTTCATAAATCACAAAAGGAATTAGAGTATTTCTCTCTCTAGAAATCACTTCACAACATGTATTATATAGGATCATCAATAGATCGATAATGATATCATTAAATTGAGCTCATATTTATAGGAAAAACTTCAACAATCATCTCTCTCCTCCAACGGTCATATTTTTCCTTGAATTTCATAGGGACTTGTACACGTGCCACTCAACCAACAGTTAGTTAAAAAAAGATTATACAACACCATTTAATTGTAACAAAAACATGTGTAAGAAAATTGTATCATGTAAGAAAAACATTCTTAAGTTTAAGTAACTTAAGTAAAATCTGATCTGATAAATTTGGAGAAATCATTTAAGGAAATGAAATAACTATACAAAAAACTTTTAATCAAATTCTTATGGAATTAAAAAACACAGAGTCTAGAAAAATTGATATTAGAATTCTATTTTACAAAGAATTCGGAGTCTGAATACTATAGCATTCAAAGTCTGAATTTTGAGGAATTTGGAGTTTGAATTCTGAAGAATTCAGAGTCTAAATTCTGAAGAATTCAGAGTCTGAATTCTAAGGTATTTTCAAGCCTGAATTCTAAAGAATTCTGATTCTGAATTTTAAATAATTTTGAGTCTGAATTTCAGATAATTTGGAGTCTTAATTTCAAAGAATTAAGAGTATCATGATAGTAAGACTCTGTGGCTAAGAAACTATAAGATTCTGAGGTTTTTTATAAGGATCTGAATTTATGATTTAGGACAAAAATGGCTAGAATTGGTTTTGGAAAGACAGTGAAAACCAAACTAAGGACAATAATTTTCTTAGAGAAAGTAAATTTTCCATTAAGAAAATGTGTTTGTGATTTTCAAAACATAGAGGAATGAAAATTTTATAAGGAAACCTTGTTGACTCAAGAGACTAAATAGATGTGGCTGTTCTAGGTTTTAAAACCATTTTCTAAATTTTAGAAACATTTGAAATGGTAATAAATATAATAGGCTTTATATGTGTTATATATTTGTGTATATAAAAATTCCCATTTTATCTGTGATCCATGGAGCTACTGGAGTGCCCCGACCAACACCTTCCATTTATCTTATGGACAAGTATGATTGTGGGATGTATACAAGATCTATGTGGTAATGATACTTGATTAAACGTAATATGATTTCATCTCCTTGAAAGTTTCATGGTTAAATATTACATGGAAAACCCTATTACCCCAGGTACTATTATGGGAAACCACAAACTCACTAGGGTAGGAGCCTTATCCTTGGAAAAACATCAGTCTTGACACCTGTATGAAGATATTCCAAGTTAAACATGGTGAGGGGTACACCTATAAACGATCAAGGGTATTCCCCAAAATATATTATAGGGAAACTCAAGGAACCTATTAGCCTGAGCTGGAATAAGTTCAATACGAATAAGAGGGCTATAGAGTTGATTCAGACATAACTACTTAGACTTACCAAGTAACCTTCCTTATAATGTAGCTTAGAGGATATAATTTGGCAGTCCATAATTCACATAAAAGATTTATATCAATTACATTTTTTATATAATCTGGGTTGGTAGAGGAAAGGCCTATGGGATTTGGAACTTTGGTTCTAGAAAAGATATGTAAATTCATATTGCATGTATATAATAGTTATTTTATGTTCCAAGATTCTGGGAAATTCAAGTTGAAATGGGGGTGGATTGTATCACACTTTACTACTTTAAAACTCTATAACCATTTAATGAATCCAAATTAACCATTACAACAATTTATCTATGCATTATTGGGTATTTGTCCCTTCTCAATGAAAGATAAAAAATAATCAAAGCATTAACAATTCATTTAGAGTTCAATTTATTTCTTCATGGGGAAGTCCCAATGGGGATAGTTTTAGATGAAAATCTTGATGGTTGTGTTTGGAGGTTATTCATACTATATTTAAGTGATATAATCTTTTTTTGAACAAGTGTATTGTGACTTTATTTGTGATTCTTACACACTGTACATATTTTCACATAAATTTTAATGCCTAAAAAAAGAACTGTCATTACCACCCACATATGTAAGAATGGATAAACACCCTATAGTGCAACTATAGTTGTGGATAATGATGGCCCAAGATAAAAAACATTTTTAAAATTATAGTTCCCTCTCCAAATTTCATCATTATGTAATAAATGGGGTATGAATGTGCTTGGAGTTCATTTTATCATCAGGATATGCTATCTTGAAAGGTTACCATTATGAATGAGAACATAGCTACAGAGAAGGGGAAGCAGGATTCCAGGTATTCCCAAAATAATGAGATTATAGATGAAGTGTCCATTGATCTAGAGTAGACAAAATTTTATGTTTCATATTAGATCAAAAAACAATAACCATCACATCATGATCCTGTTTTGAGATGGTCAACATAAAGGTGCTGAAATAATTCCCCAAAAGAAGACAAAAATAAATGAGAAAAAAAAGATTAAGTAACCCAAAAACATCTTCTAGGACTGCATAAAAGACTCAAACTATCTCTCCAAATTACATATATATTGAATCTTTTCATTTTTTGGAATAATTTTTCAGTTATTGAGAGTGTTCAGGACCTATGGTTTGTGCTTGAAGGAGGTGTATAAATCCCATAAATAGGGAGTTTGAAAGTAACCAACAATATCAACCTTGAAAACAATCCAGTAAAGGTTGGTATGTAAATTAGGGAGCTAGAGATTCTAGTGAATGTTTTTTACAATATATTCCTAAATACAAGATGGATATATGAGATTTTAGAAAAAAATAATGTCAAATGGGTGATCAACCAATTAGTTGATATATATTTTAATGGTATTTTCAACCATAAAGATATATGGGGGTTATTTATTTCAATATTCTCACTTAATTTACCTTAATTATGGAAAAAATATAATTTTAAATATTATGTAGTAGGAAGAGGTGGTTATGGAATTAGTGGATTCTCTAGAATAAACCTCAACTAGAAACATTATCAGAACCATTTTAGAGTTAGTGGGCCCAATTGGAGAGGAGATATCATCAAACTATAAAAAATTGAAGGTGGAAGGGTGAGATTTTTTATTCACATTTTTATCTCCATTACTAGTTAAATAACATAAAAGGTTAAATAGTTCACCATTATTACTTAAAATCCAATGAAGTTAAAACTAATTGGATATATGCATTATCATGGTTAAAAAGGTTTAGTCCTCAAACTCCACTCTTACTTTCTCATATGGATTCTAATATCACATAACTTTAATTCAAGATTCCAAATTTTTAGAGAGGTGCCCTTATGGGGAAATCACAAGGGGTGTAGAGGAAATATAGTAGATTTAATTGGTTAATAAACCATCCTATAATAACCTAGATCTTGAACCCCAATCACTCCCCTTATAATTTTTTTATGGTACTAATATCATTTTCTTATTAATCATTATACCATATTAATTGACCATGGAAGATAATTAGGAATAGTTTTGGGAAGCTTCACCTCCTTTTAATGTTGACATGGGGGTCTCAACTACAGGGAAGTTGGATTATATGCTTGGAGTAAAATCCACCCTTATATCGAGTGATATCTAGGTACCTAAATATGACACTTATAATGTTGAAGAGGGAACTTCAATGGTATATGTGATAAGAACTCATTTGGTGACTCTAGTAGTAGTGAAGGTAGCATCAACAATGTCTTTTCTTTACACTTTTAGAAATTAATAGAAAGATCTATTTTGTATATCATTAAATATAATAAGTCTGTTATTGTTTTATAATGATAGGTCATAGGGGAGTTTCAGAATTCATAGAGTTGTAAGAAGTCTTGAGAGAGATTCTATGTAACATCCCTAGCCCAATACTCCCTCACATGACTGATCCAGGTTGGATACATGACTTCAGTCATGCCTCCACATATTCCTGATGTTTTCAAATAACAATGAGGTTGTAAGGAATCTAGTGTATAGACTATACACTCTATAATATTGTAGAAAAAAAATAAAAAAACAATAGGGTGTTATAAATAGTGTAAACTCTATAATAAACAAACATGCATCCATAGAAAAACAAAGGCCATAACTGAACAACAAAAATAATAATAATATCATGTAATGATAGGTTGACTGTATCTAAATTATGTTCTTCGTTTTAGGAAAAAGAAGATAAAATTCTCCAAAAGAAATTTTTTTGAGCCTCATGTTGGTCACATCTACGAACTCCAACCCATGTCATTCCCTTTCCCTTGTTTAAGAAAATATCCATGAAATCAATCTGGGTCCCAAACAATGACCAGTATAGGGTGTGATAATAACTCAGTAGGACAATACAACCATGTCTAAACATATGAAGTTTGAAAATATAGTGAATGAAATAAAGATATATACATGAGTATTAATTAATAAATTAACAATTTACATTAAATAAACCTACCAACCCTCAAGTTTTGGGATGACACCCAGGTTAGGCCAAACATGTATCGACTCTGTAATAGAGATATCTATTAAATGATGGATACTCTTAAATTAGGACAGATCACCCATGTCAGTCTCATATTTTCTTTGAAAGTATTAATCACACATAGCATGTTATGAACAGGAAGTATCTACCTTTAAGACAACAACAATAACTACCATAGGAAACCATAAAATATCTTCCTCGGGCATCCAATGACTGTACAACTTACCCTCAGGTAGTTCATATCCCATGAATCTTACCCTCAGGCAATAATATAATCATGAAACTTTCCCTCAATCAACATGTATATACAGTCAATCACTAACAAAAGTGTAATTCATGTTAAAACAATAACTCCATTGGTCATATAACATCTAGCTCATGGACATCTATAATAAGAGGATCATATTAAAGTAGAAATGATAAAAAGAAATAAAAATGACCAATCACCAAGAATATAAAACATGTAATCAATCCATAATGGTTAATTCAACCAATTACCATTTTTCTATCTATATTTATTTCATAAAAAATCTTCCCATCATCGTAAAAATTGAAAAAAATCTTACATGATAATTCAATTTAGCTAAGGTCATAAATGTGAAAAAAAAATATATATATATATAATCATATCTCATCATGACAACATACCGGACCCATTATATACCAATATATCTATTTTAGTTCATGTGATTATATTTTAAGAAATCACCATAATCATGTGTTATTACAATTTGTGTTAATAATAAATTAATTGAAAAACTTCCCAAAAAATATTAGGGAATTATGTTCAGAATAACCAAATATCAATAAGGTCAAAGGTGGCACACCTATCAGGTGGCTAAAAGTCTTGTTTTAATTCTAATGGGGTTGTAGGGATCCAAAGTAAGGTATATGCAAAATAAAATCATTGAACATGTAATTTTACAATAATTTAGGTTCTGTACACATCATTCCCACATGATCTCATATATTGCACATAATATAGATAATTAACTTAGAAAAAATGGATAGGTTTCATAGAATCCACATAAAAAACATAGTATATGCTGATAATTCTCATTGTCCCAGGTAATGTTGGACTATATCTTCCTTCCCTTCATGGAAGACTATGAATATTTATAACACATGCATCAACAAGGGTTCTCCACAAAAGAAAAATAGACGAGACCCAAAGGAATATAAATATCAAGTCTTACCTTCAACTTCATGATCTGTAACTAGATGATCCAATGATAATGGGCCTCTAGTTCAAAATGTATTATCGTTTTTCTTTACTCGAAGGATTTCTAAATGAGAGAGGAGAGAATTGTGTCATAATAATGCAGGGAATTGTAGGTTTTAAAATGGGGTGTGGAATATTTATGGTGTAAATAGGGGATTTATGACATTTATCCCACAATTTACATAGACGGTGAAAAATCCATCAACTTGGATAAAAAACCACCTAAAACAAATATTAAAACACAAAATACCTTTTTATAGTGTAAATTTTTATTTTATAGCCTTACCTGATGAGTTTATGGCAGGGAATTGTTTTCAAAAGGGTTTTTCTTGCCTAATGAATTTATAGAATAAATTTAATATTTATGATAAAAATTCATTATGCATCCTACAATTACCATATCCTCTATAGAACATCCCAGAACCCAACTCCTTCATAAAATTTCAACCCAAATATCAAACAAAAGGTAACTAGACACCCAAAAAGGTTTATGAAAACATAAATAGATACATACCTTGAAAAATACTGGATCTTACAACCTCCCAACCATATAACACCTCATCCATGAGATTCTCTAAGAATTACTGTGTGGTATTGATGAATAGGTATGGCCACTATGATCACATATCAGATTCCATGTCCTAAGTCTCTTTTTTCATACCCATTCTACCAATTCACTTTCACTAGATGCATGGTCTTACCTCATTGATTTTTCTCACTAAAATCCTTGATACATATCATATTTTATTCAAATAATGCATCAACATCTATCTCGACTTCATCAACATCTATCACATGGGATGTGTTAGGATTATATGTTTTAAGATGTGACACATGAAACACAGAATGTATGGTGTTTTATCATTGTGGAAGGGATAAATTTTATTCCACTAGGAAAACCCTTTCATCTATTTTTAATGAACCGAAAAACCTAGGCGATATCTTTCCCAATTACTTGATACGGTGTTTCCCCAACCTAGGAGACACCTAAAGAAAAACACAGTGACCAACCAAAAACTTCATATTTCATCTTTGATTATTGTTGTATGATTTATTTTATCTTTTCATGGTCATCAATTGTTACCTGGTCAACTAAACCTGCTCAGATGTGTCCTATACAATACTTGCTCCAACAAACACTGAATCACCTACCTCTAACAAGTAAATAATATAAAGAAATAGACGCCTATACAATGAATTAAAAGAATATATTTGGATATATTATTAAAAGATGTTATTATATATGAAATCCATGAACACCAAATGTTACTCCAAAGAACCACTAAAATCCAAAACACAGTCTTCTAACATATCCTCCAAAATCTAAATCATCCACTTAGATTGGTTTTCAGTCTAAGGATGATAGGTTATATTCAAAAGAAAATATGATACTAAATCCTTCTAAAGCCCATTATAAAACCAATATGTGAAACAAGGATCTCAATCATTAAAGATGATCCTCATAACACTATTTAGATAAACTACATTACCCAAATGGCCATAAGGCCTTCATTTTTATTGATTTTTTATAACCCCCATTTCAAGGGATAAGGGGGAACCTTTACAAGGACTATAGAATCATAGATTACATGGCCTATAGGCTTAAGAGATTACATGACCTGAAGGTCTTAAGGAATTAAATGAGACTATAACAACAAGGAACTGCCCCTCCCCAGCATCTGCATCGTGATGGTATCTCTCCACCTTCACTTGGCTATCTGGCTAGGCTTCCTGTGCAAGCATAGGCTAGTCCCGATGGCATAGCCATACCCTCTCATTCATTCAATTCCATTTGGTTCTACTCTGGTGAGTTCACTTTCTCTGAATCCTCTTCTGGGGATGCTCCGTTTTTGTAGAGTCTATTTGGGAAAACTGCACTAATCATGGGGCCTGAAGGCCTTGAGGTGGCCCGAAGGCCTTAAAGGTGGCCTGAAAGCCTTAAGGACTCGAAGCCCAAACCGGTGACCCAAAGTGAATAGTTTTTGCTGCTACAATTTCTAATAGTCCCTGCATAGTACCCTCCCAGTACTTGCTATAGTACCCCCAAAATTATACCTCCTTCTGGTTTTGAACCTGGGTCTCATGGATGCACTTAAAGAGTTCTCACCAACGATGAAGGTCTCCCTAATACGAAAGAAGTGGGATAACTTTATTAGTCAATATATAATCACCAATACTGCATAATTCTTATGAGTTTTCTTGGGTAAAACTATAATGAAATCCATAGTGACATCATCCTGCTTCCATTTTAGAATGGGTAGTAGATGCCACAACCCAACAGGCCTCGGATGCTCAGCCTTCGCCTCCCGATAGGTGAAACATATCCCCTTAAATCAATATATCTTATTCTTCATTCCTAGCCACCAGTACTATCTACAGAGATCTCAATACATATTTTCTAGACCTAGATATACCACCCATTTATAATCAGTAAAATCTCTCATCATCTTCTCACACAAACCTTTATAAGCCAATACTCAACCACATAAAATAATAATATCATAGATTCTAAGAGGTTATCACGATGGTGGATCCCCACCATATAAGATGCACCTTAGATCTAATTTCTATAGATAAAATAAATATTATTTATTAATATGTTCTAGAAGCATGATTGAACAGATTTTGAAGATGGAGTTACTCATCCATAAGACTCCTAAATATCAAGATGCATGTCCATAAAGAGTGTAATCATCCACCACTCAATACGAGACTCCTTTATTACTTATGTATGTGTTTTCAAAATCAAGGAATCAGAAAAACGTTTTATTTTCTTGGTGTGTACTCTAGTTTTGATATTTAAAGACTACATATACTCAACCAAACTCCTCTACCAAAGATTCAGGTCTTGTTAAGAAAAGATGTACTTGAGGATCTTGTGGTCATTTCAAATTACAAACCTCTCAATCAGATAGTGTCTTCAGTATCTTAGGGTGTTTACCACCACAACCAAATCCAGATCATTATTAGGGTAATTTCTTTCATGTGGTATCAACTATCTGGATCTATAAGAAACAATTAGACCCTCCTACATTAGAACTACTCTAATTCTGATTATGGATTCTTCATAATAAAAAATATACTTCTTACCTGGAATATGTAAGGTAAGGATAAGTAATAAGGTCAATCTACTCTTTATCCCCTAAAAATATCTCTTACAAGAATCAGACCAAACAAACTTCACCCCTTTCTTGGTCATCTCGAACACCAATGTTTACAAACATGAGAAGTCCTAGATGAAATGTTGATAATATCCTCCTAAACCCAAAATAATCTGAATTTCAATGAAATTATCGGTTCACTCCCAATGTACCATGACTACAACCTTATTAGGGTCTACTAAAACTCCACCCTCTAAGATAACATGACTTAGAAAGTGTACTCTATCAATACATAAGTTTCATTTGGATCATTCAGTATAAAGATAATTCTCCCTCAATATACTCATGATGATGTAAATATATTGTGCAAGATCATCTACATATTGGGAGTACACTATGATTTCATTTATGAAAACTACAAAGAAAAATAATCTGAAAAAAAAAAAGATGAAACGCCTTATTCATAAAGGCCATGAACACCATTGGTTCATCTTTCAGACCCAAAAATATCATATAACCTATAAAAAATAAAATAGATCTTCTATATGGAGAATGGTATATCGATTCTTAACCCTAATCTAGTTCAGTCACTAATAATCCACACATATGCACAAAGTCTCATAAATCTTCTCAGAGAAAATCATGGGATAACCCCATGGATATGTACTAGGTTGTATGATTCTTTTTTCTTATAAATGTTTCAAATGAACTTTAAACTCATGAAGCTCTATTGGTGTTATTCTATATGGTGGGATAGAAATTGTCTCTTCTCCCAACACCAACTCAATCATGAACTTGATTTCTCACTCGGGTTGTAAGATAAAAAAATATGCAGGAAAGACATCCTAAAAAGGTCCAATTATAAAGGAAAAGTATCTTACTACATTCCACTGTTACCCAAAATAAGGCCTGCTATCTTAGCTGTAAGAAAATTTAATTTAAACTGAATCAGTCCTTTATGACCACCCTAAAGGTCCCATTCCCCTTAGTGAAAATAGAAGATCCCTTCTAAAGATATAAAGGAAACTCTCTTTCGATAACTGTTGATGTGATCCTAATATAGAACTAACCAATCCATAAAAATAATCAAGTCAAAGCCTATCATTTATATCACATTAATTTTCCTAATGAAATTATATCCACTAATTTCAAGAGAACACTCATTTCAATGCTTGATTTCTATTGAAATCACTCCCAATGATGCGTATATAGTCATACCACCATCTAATATCTCCATAAAAAACCTAAAGAATTTTAAAATAGTGAATATATAATGGATTATGATGGTCCTATATCAAATAAAATGAAATAAATTTTAGATTATATATGAATAATACCTATGACTGTAGAAGGTGTTGTATTCAGACTACTCATAGTAGACTATATGGTAAGCAACTGACTCACCCCTCTTCCTTGGGACCCATTCTGACTCCTCAATTTTAGTTCCCTCTACCTATTATTTCCACTCCTTTACTAAGTAACCCTATCCCCTATCATGTCTCAAACATCTAGTGGAACTCTAGCTAACTATCTATTGAGGGGAAGCTGATTCCTTCCTAGACTTAGGTTTCTTTCATGACCTCCCCCTCATTCATCTTGTGATTGTGCAACATACCCTCATACGGTTCATATCCCATGAATATTACCCCCATGTAGGAATGTAAATATAATCCTTGACCTTGGTAATCACATATGTGCTCTCAAGAACCAACACAAGTGTAAGTAGTGTAAAAATAAGAAATCCACAGGTTGTGTAACATCCAGACCTTATGAATCTATCACAAGAGGACCATATCAAATCATAAATTCAAGAAAGAAATAAACATGACTAATAACCAAGCAATAAAAAAATATTTCATCAATCCATAATGATTAATAAACATAATTACCACTTATCTAGAAATATACACTTCATAAAATATACTTCCCATTATCATAACAATTATAATAATTCCCACTCCATTTATTGATTTGTCCAAGTCCAATAATCTTCCAATATATATATACTCATATCTCATCATGTCAACATACAAGACTAATTATATTCCAATATCTCCATTTTAGTTCATGTGATAATATTTTAATAAATCACCACAACCATGGATTATAAAAATTCATGTTATTAGTACATTAATCAAATAAATTCCCCAACATCTCATGGATCTATCTTCAAACCAACCAAATCTCAACATGGTTAATGGTGGGACGCCTATCAGGTGGTCCTAAGTCTCATTTTAATGAAAATGGGACCAATGGGGTCTAAAATAAGGTCTATACACAATATTATCATCGAATATAGAATTTTTCAATCATTTGGGTTGTTTCTATGGTGTATCGTTGTGATCATGCATATTACACATACTATAGATAATTAAAATGGAAAAAGGGATAGGTTTTAGATCACCCACTTCAAAAGAAGAGTAGAAAATTCTTGATGTCCAAGGTAAATCGGAACTCCTTATTCTTTCCCTTTATCAAAATTAAGGATTCTAGCAATACACGCATCAACTAGGGTTTCCTAGAAAATAAAAATAGATGAGACTGAAAGGAGGAGAAAGACTGAGGATTACCTTCAATTTCATGATTTGGAATAATATTACCCAATGATAATGAGCCTTTAGATCACAAAGTATTCACATTAAACACTGATTGAAGGAACTTCAGATGATATATGATATTTTTATGTCATTAGAATACTAGGCGATATAGGTTTTAAAATAAGTCATGACATATTTACGGTGTAAATAGGGGATTTACGTCATAAATCCCAATATTTTCAGATAGAATGAAAATTTTGTATCCTTGGATAGAAACATGCATAAAAATGATCTTACAATGTAACATGCCTTTTTAGTTTAAAATCATATTTTTCATCCTTCCTTCACAAGTATATGGTGTAAACTAATTTTTACAAAGGGATCGGCTTGGTTGATGAATTTACATCATAAATTAATTTTGGAGTCTGCAATTTCCATATCCTCTGAATTACTTCCTAGAACCCAAATCCTTTTACAAATATTCCACTTAAAGCTCATAAAATAAAAATTAGACACCCAAAAAACTTTTAGAAAAACTTATACAAAGATGCACCTAGAAAAATATGGTATCTTAAATTCTAGAAACAGCCACCAAATCTATATCTCCCTAGGAATATAGTGACTTAAATGAAGACATTTTAGGATGAAATTCAAATTATCAATGTTTATTTCATCACTTATTTCCTTTAAAATTTAACATAATTTTTTTTCAATACAACTATATACATATAAAATGTCTATAGAATGATATTTGAATGAGAGGTAAATACATTTGAACCCTTATTAGAAAGATTTTCTACAGTTCATGATTCAGAGATGCAAGTGGACATGTTGGGATTTCTTAGAATGCTACTCAAAGGTGCTGAGGGGGTCCCACCTATAGAAGATGCACCAATTAATCTTCTAATGAACTAGAGGTTGTGAAGGTGATCATCTCTCTTACACAAACCAATGAGGTGCCTAGAGAAGTAGAAATGATGAAAAAGAGTATTCCAATCTAAACATCTAGTGAAGAGAAAATTGTAGGTGAAATGCATAATTCTACCACAGATTACACCTTTCCTAGCATCATCTTTTATCAGCACTACACATAAATCACTGATAAAGGTGTACCCATTATCGATTTTTTTTAGCACTGATAAAAGATGATCTTTATTAGTGCTATTCATAATGCATATAAACACTTTTAATAAAAATATTTTTAATATATAAAAAATAATTATATTTATATTCCAAAAATAATTTTTATTTATATACATTAATTAAAAAAGGCATGTATATAATTAATATAAATATGATATATTAGTATATATTTTTTAATAATTCAAATATATATATATATAATGTTTTAAAAAAATTATTTATAAAATTATAAATACATATATATTTAAATTATTATAAAATTATAATAAATAATTTTATTATATTTTAAATTATGTATATTTATACATTATTATATATATATATATATATAATTATATAAATATATAATTTTGAAATCTATTTATAAATTTAATTATAAACAAATAAAATAAATTTGTTAAATGAATGAGGGCTTGGAAGACCTTCTCGCTCTAAATCACGATGGAAGTTAGGGATTCTATTGATAGTGACTGCATCCCCTCAAGATTTTACTTTTTTCTTTTCTTTATCAAGGTCATTTTGATTCACAAAAATATTTCGATGCTATTTGGGAAGATCTGAAATCCACTCATTGAAGGAATCCAACTTTATATTCACTTGATGAGAGCACACAAAGCCACTCTTTCTCTCTCTACAAGGGTACTGCTGCTACTGGTATCCATCAAAGGGGAAACATGGCTCATATAAAGTCTGATCTAGTGGGTATCTTGAATTTATAGGAACTATGTAAGGATTTGATCATTTCATGCATCATTTTTTCATGAGGCTTGAAACTGTGGAAAATCGGGGATATTGGAGACCACCACACTGAAGTCTGGGGTTTCTCTAATTATATATTTATGTCACTAGGATGAGGTTTTTACCAAATCATATTCCCTTATAATGAAATGAAGATGAGGTATTGGGGATTCATTTCGGTCTCCCTCAATTTGGGTCGGCTACACATCCATGAATGGGATAAATAATTTAATCCTTTGAAGGTTGATAACACATTGGTTAAAATGTGGGTTATGGTTTTTGCATTAAAATGTATTATATGGCACCCTAAAATTCTATATAATATTTATTTTTCAATTTGGATCCCTATAAAAATGTTTAATGATAGTGAAATGAACAGATTTGGACATTTTACTCGATTTAAGGCTTAAGTTGATCTATGTTCTTCCTCTATTGAGAAAGTCATACTTTCAAAAGATAACAATAAATAAAATATTATAATTTAGAATCAAAATGTACTTAATTTATGTTCTAATTGAAAGACCATTGTTCATGATTCATTGAGCTTCAAGTGGTCTAGTGTCTATATGTTTCTCTCTACTTGTAAACTTGATAAAAAATCATGTTTTAAAATGTTGAAGAAGCTGAAATCCACAGCTCAAAGTGGAATGTTTTTTGGATAGTAATATCACTTGGAGGGTGATTCAAAACATGGGGACCCCTATTTTAACCCCTCTACTCAAAATTTAATGGCCAAGAATGCAAGGACTAGCCATCAGGTTTTAGTTTCTACTCTTCCCAAAGATAAAGGAGTACATATGATGTCAGATGCTACCTCCTTCAGTCCTCATGCTAATGCGGTGTTGTATATCTATTCTATAGGAACTAATAAGGATTTACAATACCATGTTGTGGTTAAATTTCAGTAGGTTTCTTCAAGTGATGTTCAGTATTCTGACTGCATAAAGAAATTGTGGGAAAACATTGTTTCTAAATAAATTATAGCACACGATGTCAACTAAGTGAGAGGTAAATAATGACTTGACATGAGAGATATAATTATGAACACAAAGAGAACATTATCTATATTTTTTCAGGATATTACGGTGTCCTATACTATGAGGTAAGACTCATCCAAGGTGATCATTAACAATTCCCCTATATCAAGGGAGGAAATTGACCAGAAAGCAGCGTAAGGAAGTTTTGAGATGAATATTATAGAGACTAATATATAAATGATTTTTTTCTAGGATATGGTTGGCTATTAGATTATGAAGGAACAAACTCTTTATTTAAGAAATTGTAAAGTTAATAAAAAATAAATGTTGATTCTCTAGTGATGATTAAAAATAATAAGGAAACAAATTTTATTCAATATGGTGTTGGGTATACTAATGATTTGGAGTCTATGAAGGAATTTGAGAGTGATAGGAGATCACCCTCCCTTTTTTAGGGGTGATTTGGTACCCAATGTTCAATCCTCACTTGAGGCACATGACTCATATTCTTTATTAGTCCATCATAAAGGCAATGATCTATTTTAAGCTTCCATTAGCAGTGTATCAGTTTATAGAGACTGTGATCTAGAATACAAGAATAATCCTTCATCCAAGGCCTCTGGGGATGAATAAGGATTTCATATGGTTCTTTTTATAAAGGTAAGATCTCTTTCTGATCCCAATCAGGGTGAAGCAACATGAATAGATGGCTCAGGTACACATTCTATTGACTTCAGACAGGAATTGGGTTTTAAGAATGATGTAAAGGTTGCAACTTCAAACCTATTTGGAGTTCTTAAAACACATAATGAAGGTATATGTCAAAAACAGAATAAAAACCATTGATCTCGATCACCAGAGATGGGGGATATGAAGTCCCTCCCAATGGGTGTCATTAAGGAAACCCCGCATGAGAATGTGGAAAACTAATCTGATTCTAGTACTAACTCAGATAGTATTGGAATTGAAGCCTCTTGTAATAAGAGAGAACTTGTATGAGAGTCTACTATACCAAAAGTCACAAGTGCAGATGTGGATTCAGAAAAGTTGATTAGAATACCTTACATGATGATGAACATAAGATAGGTATCAAGATTAGATATAAATTGGGTCTTTGGCCTGCCTTTCCAACCTGTGTGTGAGGTGTGTGTGTGTTTAAATGTAATTATACCCCTAAGAACCTAATATATATATATATATATATATATAATTATATATATATATATATAATTATATACAAATATTAATAAATATACTTATTTATATTTAGAATTATAAATAAATATATATTTTTTACTAATAATAAAATTGTAATAAATATTTTTATTATATGTATATTTTTATATACTTATATAATATATATATATATAATTATATATATATAATTATATATATTAATATAATTAAATAAATATATTTTTAATTATTTGAAAATATTTATTAATATATTAATTTATAATTAGAATTATAAATAAATAGAGGTATATTTAAATAATTATAAAATTTTAATAAATTTATTGGAATAATAAATTTATTTATTATATTTATAATTATATATACTTATATTCTAATAAATATATATAATTATCTAAATATATTTATAATTAAATACAAATATTTATACTAAGAACAGTGCGAACCATGAAGAATCCATGGTCCTAGAAAATTTATTATTAAAAAGATATATAAACAGGGAGAGGAAGGATTGAAATGTTATCAAATGTCCCAAAAAACACCACAAAAAGAAAAAATAATTACCTTCGAGGTAAGAGATGTCTGAATTTTAAGAAGTTTGGGAAACTTGATGATAACTGTAAGGTGAAGTTGCTTGCTGATATTGGGACAAAATTGGGGAAGCTTGCTGCTGAGCATGAAAAGAGGTATGGAAACCTTCATTCTCGGTCTCCTATATCTTTTGTTGAGTTGGTGTCTAAAACCAAAGAAGACAATGGTTATGTCTTGGCTCCACCTAATGTAAATGTTTTAAAAACTAGAGGAGTTGAAATTTTTTCCCATAATAAGGGATCTCAGTTACATGTGAGTGATACTGATAGGAAGGATGATGGTCATCTCAGAAGAATATATCAAGACTTAATTTAGTTGTCTTCTGATTATGTGAATATGAGGGATGGGATTCCATCTGTAATCAGTGATTCTCGGCAGCTGAGTGATGTAGGCACCCTAAATTTATAGAATTCATAGATGCATGATAAATTTAAGGAGGACACTCATGATGATGACCAGTAAGTATACACTCAAGAGGAGGTTTTTCTTTGTGATTCTAGGTAGGGTATGATGAAGGAAACTTTATTTTTATTTACTCATAACTGAGTGAGAAAATTGAGCAGGCCCATAAAGATGATGTGAAGCATGCAGGCAAGGAGGTGTCACTTGATGGATCAACCAATGATATGATGATGATTGAGGATCCTCTCTTGAAAGGTAATAGTATGGTAAAGAGTGTGAACCATTACCAGTTAAAGTTACCAGACGAAACTCCCAGTAATCCCATTGTGAAGTCCATTGTGAGCAACAAGGAGGTTTCTCCATTTTCAGGTGCTATGGATGAAGGTTCTAGTAAACACATGACCCCATATGCAATCACAACCTCTATTGGTGGTGAGAGGGTCATTAGAAAATAGTCATAAGGGAAGGGGTTCCTTATACAAGTGTGTGAAGATTCTATAGATGTTGGATTTAGAGGTAATGGGGGTTCTACGGCACCAATTTTTTTTACAATGCTTGACTCCATAAATAGTTCAGAATTTGATTCTTTTTTTCTTGAGAGTCTTGGGAAGAAGGGTGTTTAAAAAAAGAATTATAGAAGACTTCCCTCAGTCTTTAAGGAGTGATGGTATTGTTTATCCTTCTATGATGAATGGGTAGGTTATCAATATGATTATTAAGGTTTATTTTTCTTCTAAGTTTGTGGATCCTTCACTTGGGGATATTTCAATTAATCAAGGATTTTCTAGAGATATATCTCTTAATGAGACCATGTCCTAAGATGATGCCATGATTGGTGATGATAATGAATTTCCAGCATTGTTGTAGAAATCTATCATAGATAAAGATCAAGGTGTTCACGCTCAAATTGAGAGGGATGAACCATAGGATATGGATGACAATGGAAATTATTAGAAATCTCTAAAGAAATAGAGGAGAGTAAAATGTCTAATGGGTAAGATCAACTCATGTGGATAGGGTGGTAGATATAAAAAATGATTATATGGGTTCCTTTTCTATATGGTGGTGACATGTGTGTCCTTTTTAGTTTGAATCTCCTTTTTGTTTTTTTTAAATATATTTAATAAGTTTTATATGGCCATGGATTTCTAATCCATGGATCTCACCAATATTCGTATATATGGCACCCCTTCCTCAGGGTTCACCCTGACCTCTTGGGTGTCTCCCTCTCTTAAACTACTTAGTGTCTATCCAAGTATCATATTGATCATCCATGATTAATGGTTAATTTTCCATTTCATAGGCCTCAATGCCTCTAGTTCCATGAGTATTACCAAATTCCCTACAAAACACTTCTTTGCAAAAAGATATATTTAAAATATCAATCAAGGAGAGACTTTCCTTGCCACTAGCACCCACTATATCCTCAAGACATGCCTATTAAATCTTATCTGCTCAATTTCTTATAGTTGAGTCATGTTGATCATCAATAATGGACATAGAGACATTTTAACTCTATAAAAAATGCTCTGCATGGTAGATTAATTAGGATAGGGAAGTCTTTCATAGTGACCAGCTAAAATTTCTCATCATCCACTAAAATATCTTTTCCTTTGTTAGATGGAAATTGACCTCCCTAATACAACCAAGGATGATCATATTTCCCCTTGACCATGGCTCACTCATACCTCATTTACTTATTAACTATATCTTGCATGGTAGTCTCATAGTCCGAACAACCTTCATTTCAAGTCATTGGAGGGTCATTTCCTGGGTCAATGCCATGTTTTCCAAATAGGATATAAATTCATGGATCCTTTTTATTTTCCTTATTTTCTAAATTATCCCATTATTCCTTATTTAATGAAACCATCATATCACCTTCATCATCACCATCCTGATTAAGGTTGAAAACTGCATCACCAATGCTAGCGGATGAATTTTTTGGGCACGAGCCCCCCGGAATACTAACAGTGAAGGGAATGGGTCTTGAGTAGATCACATCCATCTTCCCTGAAGAAGTTCACAACTCTCAAATGTAGAAACATCTCCAAAATTGGATATTTTAAACTTACATTTGTCAAAATGTTGTTCATTCTTCTTTCAATTAGAGAATCAGAGGTTTCTTCCAATAATTAATTTCTAGATGCCCAATGTTGCAACATTTTGTATTAAAATAAGTCTTCTTCTCAAAATCAATTGAAATAACATTCTATCAGTGGAAAGGAAAATAATATACTCAACCAAGGTTTAGTAAAGGTCAAACTCTATGATAACTCAAGTAAAGTTTCCATATCAAGTGATTTTAAAATTGGTTTCTTCCCTTCTGGTGTGATTGAGAAAAAATGTTTTATTCATTATTATTCCATACTATTTTGATACATGGCATATTTTAAACTAATTTATATTATTTAATAACCTACATCCAAATTTATATTGAACAATTATATCAAATTTAAAATTAAAATTTAATATATTTTAATTTATAATTCAATTTTTTTAGAATAATAATTTTCATTAGTTTTCCAGATTTGAATAATTTAAAATCATTTTTTTGGTTACCTTACCACTTTTTTTTATTCATTCAATGAGATAATTTTATTTTTCATTTTTATTGGAAACATTAATAAAATTTTATTCATTATATTTGTCTATAGTGTTCAACATATTTTAAATCAATTAATAATTAATTTGTTTATTTGTGAAACCATTATTATATTCAATAACCATATTTCTTATTTTGAAAATGGTTTTAAAATAGTATAGCTTATTTTTCTTTTATATTTACATGAATATATATGTGTGTGTGTGTGTGTGTGTGTAAATGTTAATACCTATTATACTGTAAAATAAGTGAGCTAAGCTTCTTAAAGGGGGTTGACTGCTGTTAAAAGTTTGAAAGATTGGTTCAAAATAGAAAGAGATTGGTTTTGAAAATGGAAAGTGAGTTTTCTAAGGCAGATAGAAAATGATTTTAATGTTTGATTTTCCAAAAAAAATAATTGGTAAACAATTTGTTAAATATTGACTTTAAATTAAATTTAACATGTTTTTTAGTGGTGAAAATCATTTCCAAAAACTAATAAAAAGTGTCTTAGTGATTTATTAGAAAGATAGTCCTCGATTTTTTATATTGTAAATTTGATTTTAAGGGTAAATAATTGGTTTTGAATTTAATAAATTATATGATGTTTTAGAATAAGTATGATATTTTGGATTTCAATAATGATGTCAATAAATTATCTTTTAAATTTCACATTGACTTTAAAATGGAGATTTGTGATATTAAATTATAGTGAATAGATTCATCAGTTTTTTTACAATTACTCTTTAGAAATTAATCTATGTTATTGAAAAAATTCATGATCCAGTCACTTACTATTTTTTTTCCTTTTCAAACACTCCTTAAAATATGGGTTAAAAATTTTAGTGGTATATATATTTACAAATGTAGACATGTGTAAGGAAAAAGGCTGATATCTATATTTTTATGATCATATTAACTTTCAAAGACCTCCTAGATATACAAAATCTAACCTATAATATAATATAAATATATAATACCATGTTAAGGGAAAGTCACTAACTCCATCCAAACCATAGGATCTCTATCATGACCACACTCCCTGTAACGTCCCGAGTTCAGAGCCCCTCCACTGGTGCCCCGTACCCGGTTCGCCACATGACCTCAAGCACGTTTCCCCGAACACCAGAGGCTGCCGACTAGCAACGAGGGCTTTAGTGAGTCAGTGGGGAAACTATGCCCTCATTCGGTAAGGTATACAAGGTAAGAAAACAACAATAAACAGCTGAAGCAGTAATGACATGTATACCAACATAAACCAAACAGCGGAAGAAATGTATATATATAACTATGATGACAATGATGCAGCTGGTACAAGTATCTAAGGAAAACAGTAACCACAACAACATGCTGAAATACAACTGAAACCAAGTGCAAAAGAAAAAAAAAGTAATCTCCTCAGCATTGCGAGCCACGGCTCGGTCCCATGCTCCCTAGCTCCTGATGCAGTCTAGATCCCGAAGTAGAAGGGCGCTTTCCCTTATCTATACCTGCAGAAACATAGTCTGCTTGGGCCCAAAATCATGGCCCAAACAGGGTGTGAGATACAATCCCAGTAGGTAATCACCCAAAGATTTGTGTCTAATAGTCAATGAATACATGGCAGTAAATAAACAAGAAGAAGCAGTAACAGGAAAGCACAAGCAGCTACAATCCACAACTCTAACAAGTAAAGCACACAAGTAAGCAGTCAACAACAAGAAGGAGACAGGTAACCCTATGGGTAGCTCTCACAGTCTAACCCCTATGGTTCAACCTCTAAGTACTAGCAACCCTCTGGGAGGAACACACAGTCTCACCCCTCTGGTTCAGCTACGTAATTAAGCAGACTATCTGGGGAAGCACTCACCGTCAATTCCCCCTATAGTCTTGTATCGTGATAAAGGCTCTTTGGGGAAGCACTCAACGTCAATTCTCCCTATGGACCACGCCGTGGATCTACAAACTCTCTGGGGAAGCACTCAATGTCAATTCCCCCCATAGTCTCGCGTCGTAATTAAAAGACACTCTGGAGAAGCCCTTCTGTCAATTCTCCCTTTGGTCTACTACTCTAGGATCTCACAGTTCTTAGTATAACTAAACATGCTCAGTGCATGCGTAACGTCCAAGTAAACCTCAAGAAGTACTTTTCTATCAACTAAGGATCAACAGTAACAAAAGAGATAGTTCCACTATCCTACAACAAGGTATGGAAACTGGATAAACGCCCAACAGGAAAAACAAGCATGGCAGAGCAACCTGAGCACAAATAAATTACACTACTCACAAGCAATAACCTCTACTAAAGCAATCAAGAAAATCCGGCAAACAACAAGGGAAAAACAGGAAACACGCAATACCACGTTCAAGGGTATTGGTGGAATTTTCACATAATATTCATCAACTTTCTACGGAAAGGCACAAACCACCTACCTCGATCCGAGGAGATCGATATACGTGAACCTCAATGACAGATTCCTCTTAGAACAACGTAGATCTCAGAAAATACACAAAACGTTCATCCCATGATAACTTGGAAATGAGGAGGAATCAAGAAACAAGGCTAAAGAAGAAGTAATAACTCACCGCTGCGATTCCAATGCAACTGACCGTGCTCGAATCGGAGAACGGATGGCAGGGCGGGAGTTTGTCGAAGATCCGGCCGTACGGTCACCCTCGGACGGTCGAAAACTAAAGAAGAAGATGAATATGGGGGTTAGACGCGACCCCAGTCCATTTAATGAAAAAAAAAGTACATGGCGTGTACTTTTTGAGTACACGGTGTGTACTTATAATTTTCTGTACTTCAAAATAACCGGCCTCCACCTCAGCCTTACACAACATGTGTGTGGCCCGGACACGGCCAGCACACGACTTCGAGCCGGGGAAAAAGTACACGGCGTGTACTCAGAAATTACATGGCGTGTACTTCTGAAATTTCCAGGAAATTCATTTTTCTAAAAAACTCTAGAAAAAGGAAAACATACTTGAAAAGAGATCCGGGTTCTTACAAACTTCCCCCCTTAAAGAAATTCATCCCTGAATTTCCCTAGTGAGGCATAGAAGGAGAAACCCCGAACAGCTCTGGCCACTGTGATCGTACATCTACCTCCCTCTCCCAGGTATCGTCTTGTACTCGCCCGTGCTGCCATAGTACTCGTACCAGAGAAACAGACCGCCTACGGAGAACCTTCATACTACGATCGACAATCCGGATAGGATGCTCCTTGAACGATGCATCTGCTTCAATCTCGACATCCTCAGGCTGAAAGACATGAGACGGGTTTGAAAAGTAGCATCGGAGCTGAGAGATGTGGAAGACGTCGTGCATGGCCCGATACCTCTGAGGTAGCTGCAACCGATAGGCGACCGGCCCCACTCTCTCTAATACCTCAAACGGCCCGACGTACCACGATGAAAGCTTACCCTGTCTCTGAATCCTCTTGTGTCCCAACCTCGGTACGACACATAGAAAAACCTGATCACCGACCTCAAACTCCAGAGGTCGTCTCCGCTGATCAGCATAAGACTTCTATCGAGACTGTGCTGTAGCCATCCTCTTTCAAATCAGCTCTATCTTCTCTGAAATCTCCTGAACAAGATGAGGTCCCAGCAAAGCTGCCTCTCCTGCCTTCAACTAGCATAAGGGTGATCGGCATGTCCTACTGTACAAAGCCTCGTATGGTGCCATCTGAATGGTCGCCTAGAAACTGTTGTTGTAGGCAAACTCCACCAGAGGAATATGCTTCTCCCAAGAGCCTACAAAGTCAAGGATGCAATCTCGGAGCGTATCCTCAACCACCAGGATCATGCGCTCGGACTGGCCATCAGTCTGGGGATGATATGATGTACTCAAAAGTACCTACGTACCCAAGGCCTTCTAAAGTCCCTGCCAGAACCGAGATGTAAAGCGCGTATCTCTATCTGAAACAATAGAGAGCAAAACTCCATGCAGATGAATTATCTCTTTGATGTAAAGTCGTCCCAGATCATTGACATTGAAGGTCTCCTTGATCGTCAAGAAGTGAGAAACCGTTGTAAGTCTGTCGACAACAACCCAAATAGCATCGTTCCCCCGAGGTGATCTCGGCAACCCGGTCACGAAGTCCATCGCAACATCGTTCCACTTGCACTCTGGAATGGGTAACTGCTGTAAAAGCCTCTCTGGTCACTGATGCTCTTCTTTCACCTGCTGACAAGTAGAACATCTCATGACAAAACCAGCAACATCCTTCTTCATACCTGGCCACCAGTATTGGCGATGAAGGTCCCGATACATCTTGGTGACGCCCGGATGAACTTACCAAACAGAGGAATGGAAATCCCACATCAGCTCCTCGTGTATGTCTGCTGGCACCCATACGCGTCTCTGGAAACTCAAGATCTCATCCTCGCCCATTTTCCATCTAGGAAGAGGGTCTCCTCCTGACACACTCTCCCACAAGACTAAGCCTTCTGAGTCTGATAGCTACCTCATCCGTACCCGATCAAGTAGCGTGGAGGTAATAGCTACAGAAGATATAAAAGTCTATCCTCGTCTATCGTGCACCTCCAGATGCATCTCAGAGAACATAGCCATCAGTTTCCACTCACTACTGGCCTTTTGAACTTCCTGAATCTGAGTTCTCCTGCTCAATGTATCAGCCACGGCGTTTCCCTTTCCCGGCGTATAGGCAAGCTCGAAATCAAAATACTGAAGATACTCAACCCACCTGTGCTGCCTCAGATTCAGATCACGCTGAGTGAAGATATACTTGATACTCTTGTGTTCAGTGAATACCACAAATTGCTCCCCTAGAAGATAGTGTCTCCAATAGTGCAAGGCATGAACAACAGCAGCTAACTCCAAATCGTGCGTAGGGTAGTTCCTCTCATGTGACCTCAACTACTGAGACCCGTACGCAACGACTCCATCTCCCTGCATAAGCACAGCTCCCAGTCCGATACCCGAAGCATCACAGTAAATAGTGTATCTCTTGCCTGGCTCCGAAAAGACTAGTATCGGTGCTAACGTCAACCTCCCTTTCAGCTCTTGAAAGGCTAACTCACAAGAATCCGACCATGATAACTTCACCCCCTTCTTGGTCAGTCCTGTAAAAGGTGATGCTAAGTGAGAAAAGTCCTGAATGAAACGTTTGTAGTGTCTAGCCAGCCCTAGGAAACTCCATACCTCAAAGACGTTCTTCAGATGCTCCTAGGAAACTACATCTCTCACTTTCTATGGGTTCACTGATACTCCTGCCTCTGAGATGACGTGCCCCAAGAAGTGAATCTGATCCATCCAGAAGTGGCACTTCAAGAGTTTAGCATAAAGTTGATGCTCTCTCAGTGTACTCAGAACAATCTCAAGATGTGTGGCATGGTCGTGTCGAGTGTGAGAGTACACCAAGATATCGTCCATGAAGACCACGACAAAGGAATCCAATTAAGGATGGAACACTCGGTTCATCAGTGCCATGAAAATTGCAGGTGCATTCGTGAGACCGAACGGCATGAATGTATACTCGTATAGACCATACCTGCTCCTGAAGCTGTCAGAGGTATATCTGATGGTCTAACGCACAACTAATGATAACCGGACCTCAAGTCAATATTTGACAACACCCGGGCTCCTCGAAGCTGATCAAAAATGTCATCAATCTGTGGCAAGGGATATCGGTTCTTTACCATCAACTGGTTCAGCTTCTGATAATCCACACAAAGCTGAAGGGTACCACTTGCCTTCTTCGCAAACAGAACAGGCGAACCCCAAGGAGAAGTACTGGGTCGAATGAAACCCTTAACCTGTAGCTCCTCCAACTGCTTCTTGAGCTCCTGCAACTCAGGTGTGGTCATCCTATAGGGAGGAATGGACACCGGTGCCGCTCCTAGCACGAGCTCAATAGAGAAGTCTACCTCATGTTCCGGAGTAAAACCTGAAAAGTCCTCTGGAAATACATCTCTGAAGCAATCCACCACTGGAGGAAATTCCAATTGTGGAGTCCCCGGATCATCTAGATAAAGACTAGCAATCTGGGTTGTCACCCCTCCTAGCCCAAGATGCTCGAGTCCTGCCTGACTCACCCGAACGTCCCACTCGCCTTTATGAAGAAAGGACTCACCCTCTGGTGAAACGAAACTCACTATGTGGAAATAACAGTCGACGGCTTCCTGAAAGGGAATCAACCAATCCATGACAAGGATGACATCATAGCCTGTCATCTCTAGGACATAGAGATCCCATAAGAAGTGATACCCTGCAACCTCGAGAGGGAACTCTCTACACTGGCATACACTAGATGTCCTCATTCCCAAAGGTGTGTCTAGTGTCAACAAGTCGGCAGAAGAAAAGGCGTAGAGTCCAAGGCTCTACACAATAGCAACAGAGACAAAGTTATGCGTAGCACTAGTATCGAAAAGGGCTGAAGATAAACTGAGGCTACTAAAATCGTACCTCGAATAGTATAAGGGTTGGGATCCTGCTCCTGATAAGTCTACTCCACAGTGAAAGAATGGCCCGTGTCGTGGCCTTGCACCCCTGGCTGACCACTCTAAGCTGAACCGCCCTGCTGGTGCTGAGGAACTGGTGGCTGACCGCCACGGCCTCGACCTCCACCTCGGCCCGAACGGCCGGAAGAACTCTAGTTCCCCGACTGGTGAGAAGCTGGCGGTGCTGCTCCTGAACGAGGAGTCATAGAAGAACCACGGTCACCAGCTGTTGGTGAGAAAACCTAGCATAAACACTGAAGGTGACCCATCTTGATGCAAGATCGGCACTCCACAGGGTCCCTCTAGCACTGCGGCCTCGTGTGACCTATCCAGCCACACTGATAGCACGTCACCTGGCTTCCTGATGATGCGTCTCGCTTCCTCGAATCACCGCGCGTAGGCTCCCTACGGCGCTTCTTGCTGTCATCTGAAGGAAAGCTAGATCTGGAAGCAGAACCGCCCTGGCTCGCAGCTCCAGAGTCTCTCAGATTGTGCTCTGCAATCAGTTCCTGGTTGACGATGGAAGTAATGGAAGTCAGTTGAAAGATGTTCACCTGGGAACGGATCTCCCGCCTGAGTCCATCCTCAAACTTCCTTTCCAAGAACACCTCGCTCCCATCCCGAAGGGGTGTAAAACGCTGCAGCTCAGTGAAACGAGAGGATTACTCCATGACAGATATAGTACCCTGCTCTAAGCTCATGAACACCCGGGCTCGATCGGCCCTCAGAGTCTCCGGGTAGAAGTAGTCATAGAACATGCACTGGAACTCCTCCCAAGTAATAGCCTGTTGTTGACCCGCCTGTGAGATCACATCCCACCACATCTTGGCGGAGTCTCAGATCATGTAGGTGGCGAGCTTGACCTGCCTCTCTGGAGGCATCTCCCGATGATCGAAGATAGTCAACATGGCTTCCAGCCATGTCTCTGCAGCCTGAGGTCCTCCTTCCCCAGAGAACGTGGGAGGATGCTGCTACTTAAAAACCTGCGTCAAGTCTGCCATAGACGTGGCAGGAGGCAGTGCTCCTTGGAAGGTCTGCATCATCCTCATGAAACCTTCCCTGAACTACACATCAGCGCCTACAACTAGTACGACAACTGGTGCCAAGGCTGGCTCGGCTGGGGGATTGACAGGAAGTCCTTGATCAGCCCTGTCTGGAGTCTGATCACTGCCAGACGACAGACGTACGACCGGAGGACGTCTCGGAGGCATAGCTCTGAAGATCAAAAGCACACCTTAGATCAAAAAAAATAAGGACAGAGAAAACAAGAGCACAAAATGGGAACAGGGGAAGAAAACTACACAAGTTTGCAACACACGGCTACACGACGTGTATAAAACTACACGGTGTATCTTCTTAAACCACTGACATTGGCGTGTACTCTCACCCTACAAGTCGTGTAACACCTCAACTACACGGCGTGTTGCACCCACACACGGCATGTACTTGAAAACGGTTCCCCTGCCTGAGTCTCCTTACACGGCTAACCAGCACAGTCCGACTCAACCCGAGACTACACGGAGTGTCCTAACAAACACGGCATATACTAGACAAGGCTTCAACGGCCCGTGTTGTGAAACACACGGCTGTCTACACGGCTGAAACTTACAGGGCGTGCTCCGAATAAACACAGCGTGCATATTCAAGGTGACCTCGTCCCGTGTTGTTCGTGACACGGCCGGGTACCTGGAAAAGAATACACGGCGTGTTCCGAACAAACACGGCATGTGGAGAAGAAGGTAACGCTGGCCCGTGTTGTTCGTGACATGGTTGGGTACCTGGACAGGACTACACGGTGTGTTCCCTAAGGACACGGCGTGTTCTACCCGATCTTCCCCGGCCCGTGTTGTTAGTGACATGGCCTGGTACACAGCTCCGAACTTACACGGCGTGTACCAAACGTACACGGCGTGTTCCCGAAGTTACTCCCATGACATCGTGTTCTGCTCACACAGTCATTGACACAGCCTGAAAACTACACGGCGTGTATCAAAAAAGTACACGCCGTGTATTCTGGGTTTTTCTGGGTAGTAACTCAGAAACTGCGCAGAATTATAGAAACACTAAAACGAGGGAAAATATGCCAAAATCCGATCCGTGAGGGTCCATAACACCTCAAGAACCAAATTTTTGGCGTTCACCTTAAACAAAGAACAAAAAAACAGTTTCTAACATAGCAGAAAGGAATATATCAAGCAACTATCACAACATCATGCATAATCTACACAAAGTCTATCACAACAGCATGCAGTCGCTAATGCACCCTGGATGGCATGGCAAGAATGCATGACATGTGATTTCAACAAGTGGCTATATGATGCATGATATGGCATACCCTCATCTCATTGGGTTGCGACAGAAATAGAACCGAAATATCAGAACAATAACTGCACAAGTCATGTGAGTCACTCTAGGTGAAATTAGATCAACTATAAAATCCCAAAACCAGAAAACTGCAATTAACGAGGTAGTATGGCTTTTCCCTGTACACGGGTTATCTACTCCTGAGCACAGATTAATACCAAGTACCAAATCCATCTTATCCCTAGATAAAGTCTCCAAATAGTAAATCAAGAGAAAAGAACTCCTTTGATACCACTTTGTAACGTCCCGAGTTCGGAGCCCCTCCACTGGTGCCCCGTACCCGGTTCACCACATGACCTCAAGCACGTTTCCCCAAATGCCAGAGGCTGCCAACTAGCAGCGAGGGCCTTAGTGAGTTGGTCGGTAAACTATGCCCTCATTCTGTAAGGTATACAAGGTAAGAAAACAACAATAAACAGCGGAAGTAGTAACGACATGCATACCAATAGAAACCAAACAGTGGAAGAAATGTATATATATAACTATGATGACAATGATGCAGCAGGTACAAGTATCTAAGGAAAACAGCAACCACAACAACATGCTGAAATACAAATAAAACTAAGTGCAAAATAAAAACAAAGTAAGCTCCTCAGCATCGCGAGCCACGGCTCGGTCGCATGATCCCCAACTCCTGATGCAGTCAAGATCTCGAAGTAGAAGGGCACTTTCCCTTATCTATACCTGTAGCAACATAGTCTGCTTGGGCCCAAAAGCATGGCCCAAACAGGGTGTGAGATAAAATCCCAGTAGGAAATCACCCAAAGATTTGTGCCTAATAGTCAATGAATACATGGTAGTAAATAAACAAGAAGAAGCACTAATAGGAAAGCACAAGCAGCTACAATCCACAACTCTAACAAGTAAAGCACACAAGTAAGCAATCAACAACAAGAAGGAGACAGGTAACCCTCTGGGTATCTCTCACAGTCTAACCCCTACGGTTCAACCTCTAAGTACTAGAAACCCTCTAGGAGGCACACACAGTCTCACCCCTCTGGTTTAGCTACGTAATTAAGCAGACTCTCTGGGGAAGCACTCACCGTCAATTCCCCCTATAGTCTCGTATCGTGCTAAAGGCTCTCTGGGGAAGCACTCAACGTCAATTCCCCATGTGGCCCACGTTGTGGGTCTACAGACTCTCTGGGGAAGCACTCAACGTCAATTCCCCCATAGTCTCGCGTCGTAATTAAATTACATTCTGGAGAAGCCCTTCCGTCAATTCTCCCTTTGGTCTACTACTCTAGGTTCTCACAGTCCTGAGTATAACTAAACATGCTCGGTGTGTGCGTAACGTCCAAGTAAACCTCAAGAACTACTTGTCTATCAACTAAGGCTCAACAGTAACAAAAGAGATAGTTCCACTATCCTATAACAAGGTATGGAAACTGGAAAAACATCCAACAGGCAAAACAAGCATGGCAGAGAAACCTGAGCACAAATAAATTACACTACTCACAAGTAATAACCTCTACTAAATCAATCAAGCAAATCAGGAAAAAAACAAGGGCAAAACAGGAAACACGCAATACCCCGTTCAAGGGTATTGGTGGAATTTGCACATAATATTCATCAACTTTCTACGGAAAGTCACAAACCACCTACCTCGATCCGAGGAAATTGATATACACGAAACTCAACAATAGATTCCTCTTATAACAACTTAGATCTGAGAAAACACACAAAAATTTCATCCCATGATAACTTAGAAATGAGGAGAAATCAAGAAACAAGGCTAAAGCAGAAGGAAGAACTCACCGCTGTGAATCCAATGCAACTGACCGTGCTCTAATCAGAGAACGGACGGCGGGGCAGGAGTTCGTCAAAGATCCAGTTGTATGGTCACCCTCGTACAGTCGAAAACTGAAGAAGAAGAAGATGAATATGGGGGTTAGACACGACCCCGGTCCGTTTAATGAAAAAAAAAGTACACGGCATGTACTTTTTCAGTACACGACGTATACTTCGAATTTTCTATACTCCGAAATAACCTGCCTCCGCCTCAGCCTTACACACCGTGTGTGTGGCCCGGACACGGCCAACACACGGCTTCGAGCCGGGGAAAAAGTACATGGCGTGTACTCAGAAAGTACACGGCGTGTACTTCTGAAATTTCCAGAAAATTCATTTTTCTCAAAAACTCCAGATAAAGGAAAACATACCTAAAAAGATATCCGGGTTCTTACACTCCTGCAACCTTGTCCTAATAGGAAGATAAGCGCTATTTAAATTCAGTCCTTAGACCAAAATACTTTTCCTTTTCATGGAGTAATTTAAGGCTTATTATGAATGTTGAAACTGTAAATTCTATCTCAGAATGAGTGTGTGTAAGACCATTCAAATTATCCTTATCAGGGTTACAAAAATTCGAGGAGCCCCTTGTAGGGATCAAACTATTGTTACTTATTTTTTAACTTTATACAACAAACTAATAAATGTTTTCCAGTGCTTCGCCGACTCCCTAGCCTAAGAACACATAGATTTAAAGTGACAACTTTCATCCTCATCAACTTTATCTCCCAAAAAGTTATTTTTTCATTTTGTTACCCGATATTCATCCCCCATATCTCCTATACATTCACCTACGTTGCTTGAACTACCCTGATCAATATTCATCCCATACCAATTATTGGTTATCATTGTTGATGAATTTAAAAGATAACACCTACCACTAGTGGAGTAATTCATTTCTTAAATTCAACTACTAATTTCCTTCAAATCATAATTAAATTATTTGAAACATTCAAATATTGGGTTCCCCATATTTGGAAGGCCCATTTTTTATATTTATTTAATTATTTAGATATTATTATTACTGACTCAAATAGGATAGATGTTAATCAAAAATGGATGGATATCAATTGTATGAAAAAATAGTATGAATATGGGGAGAAAGAGTTCATCTAGTATATACAAGATCAGGAATATTACCTTGATCAAATCTCTTATCTATGTTTACATTATTCTTATCGAATACTAATTAGTTCATAGGAGTTGAAGAAAACTTTATCTATCATAGAATATATTGAAGTTATAAATTTTAGAATAAACATAGGGAAAATGTAAATGTCACTAGTGACCGGGATAAAACTATGTTTTATGGATCATCAGATCTGATTACAAGTGTGTATAATAATGAATACCATATAAAGGATGTGATTATAGGTGTGAATGTTGATGAAGATTATATTGAAGAAATGATTATGAATGTTGAATATTAACTTTGTGATTGTAAAATATTTTTTGAGAAGTTAAATAGTTGTACAAAGACACTAATTTATACCTGTTTTACTAAATATATATCATTGTCAGTCATACTAAAGATATATAATCTAAAATCTATAAATAGATGGAGTGATTCCATTTTTACTAAACTACTTGCTATCTTGAATGATATGCATCAAGAAGATAATGAGATTCATAACCGAACATATGATTCTAAAAAAATTCTATATTCAATGGGTATGATCTATGAATGAACACATGCCTTTAAAAAAGGCATTATACTATTTATCAAGGACCACAAATCACCTAAAAATTTCTTAAAGTGTGGTGCTTCTAGATACAAGATATATGAATTTTATCTTATGAAATTTTATAGTATTTTCTAATCATTATAGGGTTTAGGTGCATATATAGAATTTATGTGACTACAAGGTAGTTGACATGGCACATGAATACAAGAAATGAAGATGGGAAACTTTTTCACCTAGAAAACTCTCCTCGGTGGAAGATAATTGATCAAAAGTATCCTTAATTTGGAAATGAGCTGAGAAACCTTTGTCTTGCACTATCTATAGATGAATTGAATCATTTTGGTTTTCAAAATAGCGCTCATATGACATGGTTGGATATGTTGGTAAATTATAACTTTCCATCGTAGTTATGCATGAAACAAAAATACATTATGTTATTTATGATTATATCTAGAACAAAAAAACAGGTAATGATATTGATATTTATTTGGTTGAGTTGATCAAATATTTGAAATTATTTTGGGATTCAAATGTTATGTTTTATGATCCTTATAGAAATTAATATTTCAAATTCAGATCCATGTTTTATGATAATTTAAATGACATTCCTTCTAATGAAAATTTTTTAGGATATGTAATTAATGTAAGTCAAAGGTGTCCCATTTTTTAACAAGGTACAAATTCAATTAGGTTGAAACAATCATCGAAGACTATGTTTCTTGGACATTATATATTTCTACCCTGATGAAATAAGTACCAATCTTAGATAACATTATTCTATGGGAGTTCTGAAGAATTTAAATCATCGTCCCCACTAAGATTTGATCAAATATTTGAGAACATAAGAGATATGGAAACTACTTTTGGTAAAAAGTTTTCAAAAATCTTATGAAAACTGATTCTAAAGAGAGATCATTTTTTTTTGAATTACCATATAGTAATTATTTTTACATCATTAATTTTCTTGATTTTATGCATGTTGAAAAAATTATATGTGATAATTTCATTGACACATTACCAAATTCACCCAGAAAAACAAAGGATGTAATTAAGGCTTGGTTGGACATGATTAACATGGGAATACAGAAAGAGTTGGTACTATAAAAGGTTGAAAAACAAAATTTTCTTCTTCTAAAATCCTAAACTTTTGGAGGAGAGAGAGATATCATTTTTTAAACTTCTTAAATAATGTAAAGGTTATATAGGGGTATTCATTGAATATCAAGAATATCATGTAAATTATTGATTTAAATTTAATGTCTCTAAAATCACATGAGTTTCATGTTTTGATGTGAGATCTAATTCCAATAGATTTTTGTATCATTTTTTATTGAAATTCCCATCAAACATTAACCAAGATCTATTTCATTTTAAATGATATATGTATTAAAGTTATAGACCAATAAAAAGTTCCAACTATGGAAAAGGAAATTTTCATCATATTATGTGAATTGGAAGTGTTCTTCCCACTATAATTCTTTGATACTGATGTATTATTTGGTAAGGGATATTTAACTATGTGATCATGTAAATTATAGATTAATGTACCCTATTGAATTGTATATAAATATTTTGAAAGGTTATTTCAAAAATCAAAGTCAAATCAAATGTTGTATTGAGGAGAGATATACTATTGAGGAAACTATTGAATTATATACCGACTACTTGTCTGGTGTGGAAATAATTGGTCTCCCAAAATCATGTCATATTGATGGTTTAAGGGTGAAGAAATTTATAGAATATATATTTTCAAAATCACTATTAAAGATGGGGAGCATTCCCACCATTACATTTTTAATAATAGATTATAGTTTTCCCCTATTTGGAAATCTATATATAAATTCTTAGGCATTTAAATCCATCTAGGGGTGAAAGATGGATATAAAATACACATAATAAATGGTTTATATGATGTCTTTGAGATCATATTTTTAAGGAGTCAACTGAATACCTGGATTAAATTTTATAATTACTTTGATGACTAGATGGAGGATAAAGTGTGAACATGGTATCTTATAATGGTTATGTAATTAATGGTTATACATTATATACAAATTACAATGATGAATGAAGTACCATGAAAAATTGTGGAGTTACACTTGTGGATGAAGCGATGCATATATCTAGTACTAAAAAATGAAATCCCATTTATACGAATATGTCATAATTTGGAATCATTAAACAAATATTATAGTTCTATTATAAAACATTCCATGTGATGATTTTTCAATTCAAGTGGGTTGATAATAGGAGTGTTGTTTAAATAGATGAATTGGGATTTGATAAAGTGGATTTTAATAAGTAATGGTTTGAATAAGAACCATTTACAATTTCATCATAGACAGTACAAGTATTTTAAATTCCAGATCCCACAAACCAAAATTGGTCACTTTTTCTATTATCAACCAAAACCACTGAAGGGTTAGATAAAAATTAAACTAAGAATAATCCTTTCAGTGGGATTTTGAAATCATTTTACAGTAGTCCCAATGTTTAAAGGGTCTTGTATATCATAGGATACCACAATGAAGTTATTTGTATACTCTATAGAGGGATCAAATCCCTTAAACCTTTAAAAAAAAGAGATTTCAATAATCATGTTTTATTTTTTTGTAATATACATTACATTACCTCATATTATTATCTGTTCACTATTTAATTTACATAATCTAAATTAAATGTTCAACCACTTCTGTAGATAATGACTTATGCGCATTATGATGCTCCCAATATTGAGGAAAAATAGGTTTCTCAACATCCTGGTGCTCTCAATATAGAGGAAAAACAAACTTCTTCGCATGTAAATGTTATAATATAGAGGGAAAACATACTGACAATGTTGAACCTAAGGAAATGGTAGAAGGAAAAAATCTATGTCCCAAAAAATAGGAGTGCCAGAGAGTGATGGTGTTAATGAAAATTATTAAGGAAAAAACAAATAAATTCAATTCAATTTTGGATGGAATGCACGTGTCCATGCTATTAACCCCAACAATTAAATGTTCAGTATTTTCATTGGGCTTACCACTCAGCAGTGCATGAAAATTAATATAGATTCAGGGCACAATATTATGACAAAACTTAAGACACATATTTGGGAAGAGATTAAGGTAACATTATGATATACTTTCTTTATTTTACTAAATAAATAATGAAATATTTACTTACTCTTCATTATCCCTTGAAAAGTGCATTTATAGTAGATAACTCCTGAATGAAATTTTTATTAATGATTATTGGAAAGGATCATAGAGGTTTTAATGTAATTATAATGGAGATTCATTTCAAAATATTCTTAAGGAAAAATAAATTCACACACCCACCACATATGTATTCACACCTATTAATCCAAGAAGTATGGGATGCATTTATTGGTCATCGTTAGGACAAAAAATTTCAGGTACATTATGATTGGTAATATGTTATTTGGAAATACATGTATTAATCATTTTTGATTAATAATTATTAATTTATGAAACAATAACTAAGTTCCAAAAATTAGGAAAGGATATCAAAACCAAAATATCCATACCATAAAGAAATGATGGGGTACGTATCACTTGAAAAAATGGGTATGTATTTTAACTCTACCACAATTATTTTATGTGACATGAAACAACAACATAATTATGTTCCTTGGTATATATGTTGATTGATGAATCAAAATCTAAACTCAATTCCATTCCATGTCATATTCTATGGAAGGAGTCATGTGTAAATAAGTATGAGATACTAATAGAAGAAAATAAAAAAAATTGGGAATCATGTTTAAGTATGACATAATAAAAAAAATTATTTAAATTAATATTACATAAAAATGATTACTTATTTTCCTATATTTTTATTTGAATTAGAAGAAAAAATGATCAACAACTCTACCAGATAAACAACTACTATCAGGGGCCTTGAAGTGGATATAATAGTATGTCCATGTCAGGGGTGCAGGTTTTGGGGTGACACCCCGAACATATTTTGAGAAAATAAATAAATAGGGGGTAAATATAAAAAATAGAATAGATGCATACATAATTACCTTATCTTGAATAAAAATTTAATTAGTAGTATAATTTGATATAAATTGTTATGGGAAGTAAGAAAATAGAAAAAATAACTCAAGAATAACCACGACATGATTGTCCCCACTCTCACCCCCACTATCTTTAAGGAAATCCATTCCCCTCAAAGAGTTTTCTTAGATGAGATAATCAATATTCTCAAAACTTTTTCTATGAAATTTCAATCAGAGATACACTAATGTCTTTCCTGAACTATTATTCTATATGGTGAAAATGATTGTGATTTATATCTATCAACAACCACCCATTTCCTTATTGTTATGGATGTTGTGTTCAATATCCATGAAGATATTATACACAATAGATAACTCCCAATATGTCCTGTGAGAGTTGGGATTAGCATAGATCATGACCTAAGCACTAATCCACATATTCCACATGATGATGCAAATATTCATACAGTCTATAAATCTATTAAAATAGTTTTATCATGGCTATTATAACTTGTAAAAAAAGCATGTTAGTAAGGATGTATTCATTTCCAAATTATTTTTCATGTAAAACCTTTATTTATTGATGAAAAAAATTTAATTGATAAAGGTTATTACAAATAAATAAAGTGAAGGGGTGAAATGAATGTTAAATAAAAATCATCTAAATGATCAACCAACCAATAGAAAATATCTTCACAAAGCTCTTATACCCCACTTGTTCTATATCCATTTTTACTAGCATTTATGGTTCTTATAGATACAAGGATACAAATTGGTAGTAATGTTATAGTTGATTTTGAAGAAAAAATATTCTAGGAGAAAATTACAAACTATATTTATCTTTATAATGTCAAGGAAATCTTCAAGTATGACTAGTTAGGAGTCTCGATTGTAAATGTGTACATGAAGTGTGTTTTCATGATATATTTTTTAATCAGATTATCTATTATCTTAATTACGAATAAATAAAATTCCTATTTTTTCAGGAATCTATATAAATACTATTGGAAGGGAACCCATATGAACATTAATATGGACTCATTATTCCTCACGTCACTTCTACACAACTAACCTCATTAGAATCGGATAAAGTTGATGAAATTGTCGAAAAAATCACCACTGTTTTTGAAATAAAACTTACGGATGATAGACTCTTCCTATTACCAATGATGTTGGGGTAAAACTCTATAATTTAATCATATAAAACATGTAGTTTTTGTCTTATACTAGTGATAAAGGATACCCTATAATACTTCATAAAACTAGGTTTTAATTCGTAACTACCCCATGTTTGTGGATTTATTGGGATGTTGTGGGGGATGTAGGTTGCTGGTGCGATGTCTAGGCGGGTATCATGACAGGGCACAGGTGGACATGGTGGAGTCTAGGGGGTGTGGCGTTCATTTTCTCTTCAAGTAATGGGTGGGGGATTCTCATTAGTGGGATTAATTGGGGAGATTAGTGGTCAGGTGGAGGCTTAAAGGTGGATGGTGGTGGGCTTTATCAATGGATGAGGCGCGGGACGACAACCCTGGTTTGGGCAGCACGATGGGGGTCATGCAAATGACAGTGATGGAATTCTACATTGGTGGTGCCTCCCTGGATGACATAACATTTGACGATGGGGAGGCATGGTGAATATCTATTGGCAGGGGCATTGGGAGGGAAATAGTGGGTTGTTATGGCTATAGAGTAGACGAACAGATGATTACAGTAATATTTGTGTAATACACCGAGGTGCAGTCCCAAAAGAGTTAAAATAAAGAAGAACCCACCAGAAATTATCTCTTATTTGGATGAATAATAGGGTATTGTGTTGGTATTGGTACCAGGCCCAAGTAGTCATGCATTGGTATTTCTTGTTGTGCAGCTTTGCAGGTTGATTTTTGTGGTCCAGAAAAATGTATCAGTTAGGTGGTAATTGATGTTGGGTGTTTGATCCTTGGGCCTATAATGGCCATGTACTAAGTCATATTGCCTCTGGGTCTATGCAATATGTTAAGGTTACCCCACAACCTATAAAAGGGTATTATAAAAAATAAATAAAAAATATAAGCCTTCAGGATTTTAGGAAAATCATATCAAATATATTTTCAATACATTAATTACTTATTCATTTTTAAGGAAGCATTGGTTACTCATTGTTGTCAATTTTCATACTGAAAAGATTTTTTTTAGGATTCACTAAATGGATAGAGAATAAACAAACCACACATGATGACATTAGTCAATTTTTAATACACTACATGCAACATTTTAGAATTAAACTTCATGTTCTAGATTTTATATTATTTTTTAATTATAATTATATAATGATAAGGTGGTGCTCAAATATTTTAAAAATCATGGCATGAAGAAAATACATGTGCACAAGGAGTCTATATACTTCTATAAGTGGATTAGTATTATAGTATATATAATAAGATTTCACTATCAAAACAAATTATTTTTTTAATGTTTCTAAAATGTCTGAAACAAAAAAATGGAAAGTAGTCTGGTTATTATGTCTGAAAATTTAGGTGATATATCATATACCATAAAAAACTAGAATCCTCAAAGAGATATTTTCAACTATAATTACTATTTTATTTTAAATATTTATTAATCCTTTTTTAGTTATATTTTCCCCATACTACCATGACTATTGAAATTCTTCATATTGATAAGATGAAAAATATATTTTTTTAGAAATTAATGGGAAGAATAACTAGTGTAAGAATGTAAACCTATATCATGAATATGTGAATTCCCACTACTTATTTAGTTGATTATCACATCATTTTATCTATATTTTTAGTTAATTTCCTTAAAATTATTTGATACTTATATTTTTAATTTTCATAGGATCATGAAGAAATGAATTCATCAACAAGAAAGATTCACTCATGTAATATGATCATGCATTCAACACGGATGATGCAATTTTATTTTTATTCTCCAACACATTCAATATTACTGGTTATCAAACAATAAAATTTTTAGATTACCCAGAATGTTGAATGCATTGTTTGATAAAAATACATAGTGGAATCAACCATACCTAAATCTGATAAACGGCATAACTGGTATGAATTAAAATGTGTGGTTTCAATTTAAAATTGACATTTTATATATTGTTTCATATTTATGTTTAATTTGTTTCAATATAGTATTACTAATATAAAAATTGTTTTCTTATAAAGGTGGATTCTTTTTCTCGAGTTGGGGTGGTTTATAAGAAGTTGCTCATGCTCATGAGAGATTGGAGTTCAAAGATTCAACAAAGATAATGAAAACAAGGAAATGGGTCAATTTTCAAAATCTCAATCCGATACAATGTGTTATCAGTGTGAATATAACATTATATTTCTAGTTTATAATTTACATTTTAGTTCAAGAAACACATAACATACTCAATATTGAGAAAACACATTTTTTTTTGATATGTTAGGAAAAAGATTCATGTGTTATTTATTACATGTAGGAATCAACCACACCTCAATATTACACACGGTGTCACCAGTATGACTCCAAGTGTGTGTTTTTATTTAAAATTAAAATTTTAGTAAAAAAGATAAATGAAATACTCAAAATAGATCAAACACATTCTTATTGTTTATATACTTTATAAAAATGATCCATAAGTCATTTTTGACATGTAGGAATCTTATACACATCAATATGATACACAATGTGCCAAGTGTGAATCAAATTGTCTATTATCAAAATTAATAAAAATAATTCATATTATTTTGATAATATAGTAAAATGATCTATAAATCATTTTTCACCTGTAGGAATAATTCTCACCTCAATCAGACTCACAGTGTGACCGGTAAGACTCCAAATGTGTATTTTTATTTAAAATTAACATTTTTATAAAAAAAGAAAAGTGAAATACTCAAAACTAATAAAACTCATTCTAATTATTTTTATAATTTAGTAAAAAATCCAAAATTCATTTTTGACATGTAGGAATCAACCACCCCTCAATATAATATATGGTGTTCTCAGTATGACTCAAAGTGTCTACTATCATTTTAAAATTGACATTTTAGTTCAAAACATGTGTCACTCATTGAAAATTAGTAAAATGTTCTATAAATGTCTTGATAAATTATTAAAACTATTAATAAGTCATTTGTTAAGTTTAGGAATTAGTCTCATGTCAAAAAGACACATGATGTCTCCAGTATGATTCAAAGTGCATGTATCTAGTTTAAATTGACAATTTAGTAAAAAACAGAAGTCACATACTCAAAACCAAGAAAAAAAATCATATTGTTTTGATACATTATTAAAATGATCCATAAGTTATTTTTGATGTGTTGGAATTAGACACAGCACAATCTGACATACGATGTGATCAGCATGACTCTAAGTGTGTATTTTTATTTAAAATTGACATTAATTTTAGTAAAAAGGAATAGTGACATACTCAAAACCGATCAAACAAATTTGGATTATTTTTATACTTAGTAAAAATGATCCAAAATTAATCTGTGACATGTAAGAATTATGCACACCATAATCTGATACACGGTGTGCCCAGTATGACTCCAAGTGTCTGTTGTTAGTTTAAAGTTGATATTTTAGTTCAAAACATGTGGAACTCACTAAAAACTAAGAGAACACACTCTTGTTATTTTGATAATTCAAGAAAATGATTAATAATTATTTTTAATATATAGGAATAATTCTCACATCAAACTGAAACACGATGTGACTGGTATTACAAAATGTTCATGTTTTCAGTTTAAAAAGACATTTTACTAAAAAGGAAAAGTGACATACTAAAAACTGAGAAAATATATTATTATTTCATTAATGATTTATTAAAATGATATATAATTCATTTTTTATGTTTAAAAATTAGCCTCACCGCAATCTAACGCACGTTAATACTGTTATGACTCTAAGTGTGTCTTTTTATTTAAAATTGACATTAATTTTAGTAAAAAAGAAAAGTGACATACTCAAAAATTAGAAAACTCAATATTATTGTTTAGATACTTTATTAAAAGTATCCATAAGTCATTTTTGATGTGTATGAATCAATTGCACCTCAAACTGATACAATTTGTTCCCAGTAAGTCTCTAAGTGTCTGTTATCTGTTTAAAATCGACATTTTAGTTCAAAATGTGTGGCACTCACTGAAATTGAGTAAAAATTTTCTGATTTAATTTATAATTTGGTAAAATGATTAATAATTATTTTTTTACATGTATTAATTATTCTCATATCAAACTAACACACAATGTGATAGGTATGACTGAAATTGTATGTTTTTAGTTTCAAATGAAATTTTAGTAAAAAATACACGTGAAATAATCAAAACTAATCAAACACATTTATATTATTTTGATAATTTATTAAAATGATCTATAAGTAATTTTTGAAATGTAGGAATCAACCTCACCTCAATATAATGCACAGTGTGACTAGTATGAATCCAAGTGTGTCTTTTTATTTAAAATTGATATTTTAGTAAAAAACAAAAGTAAGATACTCAAAACTAGGAAAACAAATTCTGATTTTTTCATACTTTAGAAAAATAATCCATAAGTCATTTTTAACTTGTAGGAATTAGTTGCACCTTAATCAAATACATGTTGTTCTCAGTATAACTCAAAGTGATTGTTGCTACTCTAAAATTAAAATTTGAGTTCAAAACATCTGTCACTCCCTAAAAACCAAGAAAATAAAATTTGATTTCCTTGATAATTTAGTAATATTATTCATTAGTCATTTGTGACATGAAGGAATTTTCACCACATTTAACTAACACGTGATGTGACCAGTATGACTCATAGTTCATGTTTTTAGTTTAAAATGACCTTTTAGTAAAAAAGACAAGTGACATACTCAAAACTGTGAAAAAACATTCAGCATGTTCTTATACTTTTGGAAAAATATCCTTAATTAATTTTTGAAAATTAGGAATCATTATCACCTCAATCTTATACCGGGTGGGATCGATATGACTCCAAATATGTATTTTTATTTAAAATTGAAATTTCAGTAAAAAAATACAAGTGGAATACTCAAAATCAAGAAAAAATATTAATATTATTTTGAAAATTTTGGAGAATTATACATAAGTCATTTTTTATGTGTAGGAATCATCCTCACCTAAATATGATATATGATGTGCCTGGTATGACTCAAAGTGTCCATTATCAATCTAAAATTGACATTTTAGTTCAAAACCTATGTCACTCACTAAAAATTGAGAAAAAACACTTGTATTGTCCTAATAATTTATTAAAATGATTCTTAAGTCATTTTTGACATATAAGAATCAGTATCACATCAAACCAACACAAAATGTGACTAGTATGACTCAAAGTGGGTGTTTTTAGTTTAAAATGACATTTTAGTAATAAAGAAAAATTACATACTCAAAATTGATAAAATTCGTTAAGATTGTTTTTATAATTTAGGAAAATAATCCATAAATAATTTGTGATATGTAGAAATCAACCCTCAGTATGATACACAGAGTACCTAGTATGACTCAAATTGTGTGGTTTCACTTTAATATTGACATTTTATTAATGTATTGTTTCAAATTTATGTTTAATTTATTTATTTATAGGATTAAAAATATTCGATTTTTTCTTTATATAGGTGGATTCTTTTTCTCGTGTTGGGTAAGTTTGTTCGACAACTAATTCCATGATCATGCTTTTTTGAGTGGGTGTAGGGTTCCAAATACAATGAAACATTCATGTATTTTAATTCTTGTGATAGTACTTACTAATGTAATTTTATAAAACATTTCATGAAATGAATATAATATAAGGTTTTTTATTTAATTTTTATGTAATTTTTATAAAATTTAATTATGAATTTTCCATATACAAGTTGTTAGTATATACAGGTTACTAATGTAGTGTGATATAATTCAAATAGTACATTCCAGTAGTAGGGTCTTTATCAAGGTAATTTATAGCACTGATAAAGGGTTGCTTTTATCAGCACTAAATGCACACTAATAAAAGACCACCATTATCATAACATTTTTTAGCACTGATAAAGGGGTCCTCACTTTAATGGTGCTTTGGACAGTAACATTTTTAGCACTGTTGAAGAACATTTTTTTCCCTATTAAAGAGAATATATGTGGTAAAACCAATACTATTCATCTATATAATTTGTATTTTATAACATATATATATATCCTTGGGGTCTATCACATATGTGTTTTCATGGGAAACACAGCAGTAGGAATATGAAGCTACCATCCTGGAATCATCATCATCAAATTCATTATAAAGAAATAAAGATCTTGAGATCATGTTAACATTATATGACTTAGTTTCAAATTATATTATAGTCTCCTCAATGGTTTCTAGATCAACCCCAGGTTCCCTTGTGATTTAGTGGTCCATGAGATAGTTTGGTGTGATCAGATATCTAACAGTCAATCCATGAGACCCTCATGAGATAATTATACAATCAACTTCCAAATATTCAATAAATGTTCATTAACCTAGGTAATAGTGTATTCTAATACAAATACATCAATTTCATCATTAAGAAAAAAAATTATGAGTGGGATATGGTGGGTAATATTTGACTAGAGATTTCAAGAGATGAGACTATGGTCTTCCCTATATAACATTGGGTCATGATATTTCGAGAGCTACAGTAACATTTTGTGATGGGCGATGAGCAACAAAAATTGTCCAATAAATGGGTATCCCTAGAAACAACAACTAGCTATGGCAAATAAGTATGTAAGAGAACATGAATGGATTCCTGAAGTAGCCAAAAGGTGAGAGAAATTGATACTATTAGGGATATAAATCTTCATTCTAAGGATGATGCAGGTGTAGAAATGTTGGTTGAATGTCACTAGGCTATTGATGGCTCAGAATGATCAGTGATCCAACTCTGAGAGTCGATAGAACATTCTTCTAACTTGCCCTCCAATTCTATTCCTCCTCGCTTATTCTTACCAATTAGGAAGAGACTCTAAATTTATGAATATTCATTCCCTATTTTTCTTAATTAAATGTTTTTTTAGGAAAGTGTTTTCAATTTCATGGGTTTTTATTACTTTGAATATCGATTATAGATAATCCATTAAACTCATAAATAGTAACATCATAATAATTGAATCAACCAGAACATTAAATAGATATGGGTTTGGTATATTATGATCTTAAAACAATTCAGTCAAATATTGAAAATTTTGAAACAATTGATTGTTCTTAAGTATTATATTCTAGGATGGATATACATTGTATATGTACCATCACTTTAAGACAAGATGAACTTATTAAATGAAAATTGAATTTTTGTTTCCTCTTGAACTTGAAATCTTATAAAAATATAGGATATCTTAATACATTGTGCATTTACTATTATCATAAGTCAAGGATAGTCCATCCAAATGTGAAGGGGTGAATGAATCCTTATAATTGAAATCACGAAGGGGTTTTTTATTGAAAATAATAATGATCAAGTATATTCAAGTACCGTAAAATTCAATGTTAATGTGTTCTTTATAGATTATCTAAACCAATATGTGTGAGGAATATAAGGGATATCTAAATTTTTCATAGGTTCATAGACCTAGTGAGCATAGATTTACTATTTTCGGATAGATAGTGGTCCCTACTAGATTTTTATCTTTTTCTTAATAGCCCAAACTTTTTCCTAAAAAAAATTGGGAAAGGATTAGTAGCTAAAAACTTGTCTTTTTCTCAGGCCCCTATTATGGGTTTTTAATCGAGAAATATTTTACCTTTTTCATTCAAATTTTATAAATTTTTCCTAGGATATACAAGACACATTCCTGGTAAGTGGAAACTAACCTTTTTACCAGGTTTCCCGTTATGGGTTTTCAACCTGATGAGTACTATGTATATTCCCTTTACCTGTTTAAGGTCTTGAAATCTGGATAGAATAGGTTGATATTTAAAATAAAAAATATTGGACCAAATCAACATTAATGTTTAATTCTATTCATATTTGAGCAAAAGATGAGACATTCTACATATCGATTAGGGAGCAGTAAACCCAATTTGAATTGAGGGCTTGGTACTAGTTTAAATGGGATCAGGGAGAGGTACATATAGTTTATGGTCATAATGATAAAAAATAGGGAAGTGTGGTAACCCAAATGGGGGTTTTGGGAACTAGATATTACATATGCACATAAAACATATGCATATGACACATATGAATTAAGGATATATTGGGCCCAAGGTTCCCTTAATTCTAATCCCAAGATTATGTTGCACACAATATAATTCAAGATGAGTGTTTTCCCCTACATCTAATCTCCCATGTGGTTCCCTATAGTTTCTAATCCATTATGAATGGATTCATTTTTTTTCATATTCATTGAATATGTTTTATGCAATCATCATTGAATTTTAATTCAAGGGTTCCATTTGATGACAATCAATGCACCTGATGTGTCCTTCATTCATGGTAGAGTGTTAGGGAACATCTATATAAAGGGTGATGTATTATTGGAATAGGTGGTCGATCTCAAGAGATTTTTATGTGATTATGATCATTATTTTACTGAAAAAATTTATGAGAATCTCTTCATCCCATAGCTTCATTCATCACGTACAAATAAGTCACTAGTACCCTTATTGACTCATGGAAATCTACAAGATACTATTTTGGATCCTCTAGCTAGTGGATTGCCTATGCATGCAGGAATTTTTTTCCTTACACTCCTTTGATTTTCATCAACCATATTTCATCGTGATAGAGGCCACTACATAGGTGTTCTATGTATGCACTTTTTTCATTGTTTTTCATTTTCAAGCATTATTGATACTATCAAGGGTTGATTTTTATGGTTTTTGGGCGTTCTTTCACTACCTAGGATCATATGATGGTCCCATAGATTATATAATTGGTATCAGAGCCTTCTTCATCATCGGATGAGCATGCTTCTTTCACTATAAAATGAAGAACATGTTTTTTTCTTCAGAACTATTTTCTTCCATTATCTATTGTGTTGTGTGATAATGCAGTAATGGATCCCTCTACTCCATCAATACATTGTGTTAATTGGTTAACATGATTGGGAGGGAAAAGTGCAATGTACTTTATTGGATAAAGATATTTGAGATGTGAGATGAAGAAAATAGATCATCATTTTTTCCTTGAACTCTTTTTTCTTTGAGTGTGATGTTGGAAGTGGGATCAACATTATGTTATAATACAACATAATTTCAAGCGATTTATGTAATATGTAATGACAACCATGACATACTGATATCAAGTGAAACTTGCAGACATTCGAGCATGGTAGATAGATGTCGAGTGTAGCATGCAGCATGGGAATTAATGAAAAAAAAAGTGTTGAACCTAGAAGGATGTATGAGTTTGTTGAGTGCAACATGAATATGTAGCGCACATTTGAAGCATGACATGCATCATGCACAGAGATGAAAATTTTCCCTATCAAATGCATCCCACATCAAACTTCACTCTGAGGGTGTTTTTTTATTACTTCAAGTGTGCAGAAAGGCTTTAAAAAATTATCATGTAGCAGGGTCACACTATAATAAAAAAGGGGTTTTGTGGTAGTTTTTAGTGTCACTTCTTAAAACTACCAGTAAATGTGTTTTTTAAATTATTATTTTTATTATTTTTTGCGGTTGTTTTTAGAATTGATTTTTTAAACCGTCGCTAATTTAATGAGAAAAAATATTAAATAAAAGATATTAAATTGTGATTTATTATTATTAATAATTATTTAGTATTTATACTCATTTATTTTTTTAATTAGAATTTCTATTAATTATAATGTGTTAATTATTAATCATATATAATTATTAATTGATGGTTATCAAAAACATAAATTAATTCGTGTATAAGTTGAAAAAAAAATCAATATCAAATTACTGTAACTTTTGATATTGGTGTCCATTTTAGCTCCAAAACAATTCTAATCAAAACTCGTGAAATGAACTACAACCATATTAGGTAATTATTTGATAATGATTAACAGAGTAAAATTTATTATTGTTTTAATAAAAGTTCAAATTCAATTTTCAACTTCAAACGGTCATAACTCTTGATTTTGGTGTCTGTTTGGGATCTACTATATATCAAATCAATGCCTCTGAAGAGATATATTCCTTAATGAGTCAAGAAAACCCAATCACAGGAAAATGCCCATAAGTTCTCCAAAATTGATTTCTTAGTCCAGATATCATGATTTTTGAACATTCAATGCAGTTTTATCTTTGTTTGAGAGTGTCTTAATTTTCTTTTAAGTCATCTCTGATTTTATTCCACTGATTTACATTCCTATTGATTTTATGGTGTTGTAGTTATGAGTTTCTCTCTATTGGTGATTTATTGTCTATTATATATATATATATATATATTTGTATGTACTTCTAAACATTTATGTATATTCAATTATAATTTAAATATATTTGACATTATCTATTTAAAATTATATATAATTGTTTCCATGGATGATATTTATATGAATTTATGAATATTTTCTTTATTTATATACATTTGTAAAAATTTATACGTATTTACGTGTATATATATATATTATGGATATATATAGAGAGAGATATTTATATTTACATGTGTTTATATACATATATATATTCATATACAGTTATGTGTGTGTGTGTTTATATTTATATATTTATGTAACATAAATGTGTGTTTATATGTATTTATATAAATTTCATTATATGTATTTTTATTTAGAGATTTTTATTTCATTTATTATTTGTTATTTATTATTATTTATTATTTATTTATTTATTATTTATTTTTATTTATTTTTATTATTAAGTTATTATTTATTATTAATATTTACTTTATTATTAATTTATTCCTTATTATTAATTTATTATTAATATATTTCATTCTTATTTATTTATTATCTCTTTATCTAGTTATTATTTATTATATATTATTTATTTATTTATTTATTCTACTTGTTTATTATTTATTATATGTTTCTGATGCTTTCGTCGGGGCGCACGCATCTGTCCACTTGAGTCCGAAAGGCGCAGCTTTGTTACCCCGCATTCCCGCTTTCCAAAGGCGTGCAGTATCCATTCCTTATTCAGGGACATTTTCTCCATGATCGACACAGGATGATGAGATGTCAGTTTTTCCTTCCATGGATTCCTCCTTAGAACTCATCACCTAGTCCGGGTCTCTCTCATGGATTTAATATGTTGTTCGTGAAACTCTTTCGGGTGCCATATCTTCATGGACACCAGTTAAATATGCTACTTCTTTTAGCACATTCCAAGGGGTCCGGTCGGGGCAGCAACCTCCGGTTAGTAGAGTAGTCACGTTGGGGGCATCACTAGCGTGTATGGGCACTGAGGGATTGATGTGTCTGTCTATTGTCCCTTATTATAGGGCTTCTCTAGGTTGCGGAAGCCCGAGGCATCCCACATCGAACGTGGGGAATCATATTCCATGTGAATGTGTCTGAGGTTTTTTTCAGCTTCCTATGTTTAAAACAGGGTATGATGCAAGTTTAACATCCATCGGAGATGGATCGGGCTGATCAGAACACTGACTAGAGTGGATCAGACGGAGGAACCAGCTGGAGGGAACAACGATATTGGGGCCATCCCATGAGTGGCCTACCAAATTCTTTTAGAAGGAATAGGGAATGGAATGTCATGATCCCACCAGGATGTGGCAGATCGGGTAAGGATCAGGATGGATGATGGAGCAGTTGATGGGGATGGTGAATGGGATGAGACCGCCGTGAAGATGACAGCGGTTTCAGGCTTGATCCTTGAAGAGTCTTCCTATATATCTTTGTTGCAGGGAATCAAATTCCGTGTAGTTTATCTGACGGCGGCTTTCTGATGAATGAGGTCACAACAGATTACCACTGAATTGGGTATACAGTTTAACGTCACGCAAAATGGGTTTGAACCGACATGAAATGATCCGGAATGGCTAGGTGTAGTGATTGAACCCCATAGAGGCTTCCTACATACCTTACCTTATCAAGGATAAAATTCCATGTAGTTTAGGATGGGGTGGGTCTTATACTTTAGGCTGACAAGGGTGTTGGTGAACCGACGTGATGATGGTCGGAACAACCGGAGTGGTGGGATTGAACCTCTTGGAGGCTTCCTACGTACCCTGCCTTGGAAAGGATCAAATTCCTCAAAGTTCGGGATGGTATGGGGCTTACACTCTGAGGAGGCCCAAATTTTTTGGGGCTTGAACCTCGTCGAGGCTTCCTACGTACCATGCCTTGGCATGGATCAAAGTCTTTGTAGTTCGGGATGGATTGGGGCTTACGCTCTAAGGCAACCTAGGTGAGGTCGAAGTTGATGAACTGATGTGAAAGTGGACCTAGGGTCTAGGTGGATGGTGGGATTGAACCTCAAGGAGGCTTATTACGTACCTTTCCTTGGCAAGGATCAAAGTCAACGTAGTTTTGGTTGAGTGTGGAATACAGTTTAACGTCATGTGGGACGAGGGCATTTGGGGCTTACGCTCTGAGGTGGCCCAAGGTGTTGGTGAACCGACATGGTCGGAATGACGGGGTGGTGGGCTTGAACCTCGTGGAGGCTTCCTACGTACCATTCCTTGACATAGATCAAAGTCCTCATAGTTAGGGATGGAGGATACAATTTAACGTCATGTGGGATGGGGGCATTTGGGGATTACGCTCTGAGGCGGCCCAAGGTGTTGGTGAACCGACATGGTCGAGACGACCGGGTGGTGGTCTTGAACCTCCTGGAGGCTTCCTATGTACAATGCCTTGACATGGATCAAAGTCCCCGTAGTTAGGGATGGAGGATACAGTTTAACGTCATACGGGACGAGAGCATTTGGGGTTTACTCTCTGAGGCGGCCCAAGGTGTTGGTGAACCGACATGGTCGGTACAACCGGGTGGTGGTATTGAACCTCGTGAAGGCTTCCTATGTACCATGCCTTGAAATATATCAAATTCCCCGTAGTTCGGAATGGAGGATACAGTTTAACGTCATGCGGGATGGGGGCATTTGGGGTTACACTCTGAGGCAGCCCAAGGTGTTGGTGAACTGACATGGTTGGAATGACTGGGTGGTGGGTTTGAACCTCATGGAGGATTCTTACATACAATTCCTTGACATGTATCAAAGTCCCAGTAGTTCGTGATGGGTGATACAGTTTAACATCATGTGGGACGGGGGCTATGTCATGGTCGATGCTTACTCTAAGCCCATGTGAGTCATGCTCGGTATGAGAAACAAGAGGCATCAAAGGCCTGACGACTAAGTCACGAAAGGTGAGTCCGTGGGAAGTGATGTGGGGCTTACACATGGTTAGCATCCCAAGGAGTGAAATATTGGGAATTACTCCAGGATAGAGGCCCGATCGCGACAAAGACCAGCGGGAGAGGGAAAGGGTGACAAGAACCCCTGTCCCCATCTCCCCTCTTGGTCCTTGGCACCGAGGAAGTGAGGAGGAGCAGGGATGCTACCTCTTGCACGAAGGGATAGGGTATCAAACCAAGGGGGCTTCCCTTCCCCCACGAACAAATGCCACTCCCATAAGGAGGATATCATCCCCTATGGAGACCAGGGGGCGTGGAGAATGTCCAAGGTGGGGGCACCCCGCATGCGAGGCACTGCGCCAGGTCACAATTTAATGTCATGTGCTGAGGACAATGGTGCTTGGAAGTTTAACATCTTGTAGCTCAGATGATGTGGGTGTGCTCCACCCCACCAGGACTTATATAACTGGTACCCTCTGGTCCTTGTGGGAGGGAAGGCACCAGAAATGTCGTGGTGAGGAGGTGTCATGGAGAGAACTATCTAGGGGTCCATGTTAGTGTGTCTATACGAAGAAGAAATATCCATTAGTGTGCATATGAGAAGAAACAATAGGCAAAGCAATGAAATGGGTGGTATCTTCCAAGGTAAATTGAATTCACAATGTGAAAACCTGGAGGGTCGCACGGGAAAAGGAATTTCCAAGTAGAGGGGTCCATAGTTAGGGGCCTTGTGAAACTCTGTTGCTCCGCGTGGCAGAGGGCACTTGCAAAGGGGTGTGCTTCAAGAAGTGGGGTGCATTAGCCTTAGCATGGGGTGGAGGTTCATATGTTAGGTTCTTCACGAAGTGGAGAGGCATTCATGGAGCACTACCTCATGGGGAAAAGGTGCCTCGTGAAGCAAGGTGTCGGGAAGCAATGTGTTTCGCGAAGTACAGTGACCCTTCCTAATCATGTATATCATGTGTACATGAAGGGTGTTTCGCGAAACATAAACACTCCATGATGACTCGGGTCCCCTTGGGGATCCCTTTCCTTCGTGAAATCCCTTAGGCTTTGTGAAAGGCATCCCACTCAAAAGAGGGGGTCAAAACAAGACAAGGGGGAGGCACTTCGTAGAGCGGAAGTACCTCACACAGCTCATGGTTCGCAGAGTAGACGGATGCTTCAAGATTCGGGAGCTAGGAAGCTTAAAGGTTGGATTTTCCATATCTTGGGCTCAGGGGGAGCCTGGTATTTATAGGCTAGGGGTGCTGCCGAGCGGAGCTCATGCGGTGCGAAGAGGGACTAGGTTGCTTCACGGTAGGTCGTCAATGTCAACTGTGGTCACGGAGCGTCACACCTCCTTGCTTCGCGGCGGGCTCGCTAACGTCAACTGCAGTCACAAAGTGTCCCACCTCCTTGCTTCATGGAGGGCTAGTAAATGTCAATTGTGGTCGTAGAGCATCGCACCTCATTTCTTTACTGCAGCTGCGGTGCTGGGGGAACTCCGCATAGGGGCTTTGAGAGGCAGTTTTTTGGGGACTTCTTTGGGCCTCTTCTTTGTCCCGAATTTTGGTTCCAACAAATTCCCCCCCTCAGACTTGGAGCTGCAAAGAGATCAAGGGTCGAAGTCTGAGTTAAATTTCCAAAATCCTCGGCCGTTTGCAGTGATGAATCGCGAAGAAGGTTCATGAGGCAGATAGGGGACGCACAGGCCGAGCGCGCCATGAAGCTCCACCTGAACTAGACGCTTCGCGAAGCTCTGAAGGACATAGCCTATAAATAGAACGTGTGCCCTCTCTTTTGTCCTTTCCCTTCTCTGTGATTTTGTCTTCTTGTGCTCTTGATTCACGAAGATCTGCATACTACGTGAGTGTTCTTTGTAAATCGAGTCTTCATGGCACACAGCGAGTCCTCGACTCCACGTTTGCGCTCTGCGATCCGGCTTTGAACGCCTAGGCAGTGATCTGTGAACAGTATTTGCGAGCAGACTTCGCGAACATGCTACGCGGATGAGCTTTGTGATCCAACCAAAAAAACTTCCAACTTCCAAAACTGAATGGCCCACCAAGAAGCTACCCAAAGGGTCCTTCTGGATGCTGCCTGTAGGGATGAAATGGAAAATAATATGGGGCTAGGAGAGTTATTTCGGAGCCATTCAGACCATATTTCATTGGTGGAGCTATTGTCAGAGAGCCATAAGAACTACCCACTGTGTAGGAGGTTTCCCTTGTATGGATTCAGGCTGAGGGATGACGTCTTCATCCCTAAAGCATGTAGGGATGAGCTAGCTTACTAGTTCCAGAGCACTCCATGCCAGCACCGATGGTTCAGGGCACCCGATGGTCATGTTCAGGAGGACTTCATGCCTATCATTACTGACTTCTTATACAATCATCTGAACAATGTTGACGGTAAGGCATTGCAGCCGGAGATGTCCCCTCCTCTGTACCGAACCATCCTTAAGATGGCGTTAGGGAACCCGAAGAAGGGGTGGTCCAAGGAATGGGACCTATTCCAGGGTGGAAACTTTATAGATGATTGGTCATGGGCCTATTGGGTAGGTGCCTCGTGAGAGGAGTTCGGAGATAATTTGAGAAGAGTGGGCCTATATTAGGTAGCTTGGGCTTCCCAGTTCCATATCTACCATCCGAAGCAGCTAATGTTGGAGCTGTTGAGTCAGTGGTCACTGGGGACCAATACCTTCCAACTGCATCATAGGGAGGTCAGCATCAGCCTATGGGATGTGCATCAGATCTTGGGGGTCCTAATACTATGGTCTATGTATGATTATTTCCTCCCGGCTATGGGTGTGTGGGAGGATCCGGAGCAGATGCCATGTCTGGCAATGGCATTGATGGAGCTGGTTCCCGGGGAGGATAAGGAGGCAGTGTGGGATGTTCACTTCAAGCATTGTTTAAAGAAGTTTATGAACTACTCGGTTGACCGTCAGTTCTCGAAGAGGCCTCAAACATTCCCAAAGGAGGCCTAGAGTAAGGAAAACTCATACTGGTGGCTGTTGGAGAATAGCCAGTGGAAGACCTAGGGGTTCAAGGTCAACACTAAACAACAGCCAATAGTCAGGTTAGCGGCATTCATCACAACTCTCATCTATGGTTGGATTCTGATGGTGAGGGATACAAACATGAGAGTTTGGCCAAGCACTTTCATCCTGGAATTTTCATTGGTGACAGGAGGGCGGGTTAACCTAGGGATCTTGATGCTCACCAAGTTGTACAAAATTTTGTGGCACATCAGTGGGAAGAAAGGCCACATAGGGTATGCGTGTCATTCCATCTCCTGTATGGGTGGATGGCGGCGCACATCAGGGGGGTCTATGAATATATGAACCTCATCTCGCCTCCAGGGTCAAACTTCCATCCTTTGATCTTGAATGTTGTGGGGAGATTTCTGACCAAGCTGACTGCACTGTCGGTTCTGAACTGGGTGTGGAAGTTGGAGGAATTCAATTTCCACCAGTTATAATTGCTGAAGGGGGCATTCACTGACAATGGTCGGGGGACATAAGAGCACTGGGCCTATCTCCTAAGCTTTCGAGGTGGAGTCTTGGTGTCCAGGGTGGACCGTGAGTGTCTCTGCGATCCATGAACCCCACACCTGTTTACAAGGAAATTCCTATGCTTACAGCGGATGACCTCGCAGGTCTACCTGGGGGTGCGCTATGAGGAGCACCCGTGTGTGATGAGGTAGATGTGGCTCATGTTCACACGGTAAGACGGGAAGATGCGGAATGTACTGCCTTCATCGACCTTTATCCTTGGGTTGGTAAAGGAATATTCCAAAAGCTGGGAGGTGGCCTATCCATGTTAGATGCTGAAGCAGACAACCGTCCTGGTTGGTGAGGGTGAGCTTCCATGATCTCGAGGTTGAGGCCGAAAAGTGGCAAGGGCATCCCGCAGTGGCGGGGTTGCATTAGTGGAGATGCTCGCACCAGTTGAGGGGGGAGCAGTGGTAGCATATCCGACAGTGGCAGCAGATTCGGTGGTCCTAGAAGAATAGAGTCATTAAGGGGGGCGGCCACTGAGGGGATTCCACATAATTTCTACTCAGTCTCTAGGGAAACGGTTGCGCCATATTGACATTCCAGATAACGCTATCTTCCTGGAGTCCTAGGACATTTGGGAAGTCAACCAGAAATTCCTCATCCCATCTGAGTTATGGAAGCACCTTAACCGCCTCGGGATGGACTTGTTGGGGATTGGTCCCATTAGAGCTGGTTTTGCAGTATCCCAGGCAGAGGCGGAGCAATACATAGCCGACCTGGAATATTTTATCCATTTCCAGGGTTCCCGGCACCCAATGAAAGACTGAGTCAGGATGCTTCTGGGTCATACGGTCCCTCCGCAATTGTCATCTTCTGACCTGAGGGAGCGCTTTCCTCTTCCAGAAGAATCAGACGAGTCCTCCTGGGGAGATGAGGATGGTAAAGAGAGTCCACCGGAGGAGGGTGAAGTCAGTGATCAGTCCTCAGATCTTGATGATTTTGTGGAGGCCCTTGAGGTAAAATCCCAAGTTCCTTCTTTAGATTCTGCCATTAGGTTACTCTGTATTCCTTATCAGTGTCTGCACTATTCAGGAGGACCTTGTTCATAGACCTCATTCCTGCCCCTCAGTGGGTGTCATCGTTGGGCCTTCTGGACCCATGACCGTGGATGCATCAACTTCCATACCTGGCAGGGCTAGGATACTTGAGGCGGCTCCCCTGGAGTCTCCAGACCTACCAACCATATATGGGGGGGCATGTCTTGGGGTTCCGATGACATCGGACCAAGAGCGAGACTATGTATTTGACCTCTGTAAGTCTTCTCTACTGAATTTACAACTTCCATTCCCTGACCAATTTTACTGACATCCACGTCCCCTTTTTTGGAGTGTATAGTCCTTCAATTGGCATGGGTTGCTGCAGGGAAGTTGGTCGGGGATTTTGGTAGCGCCCTTCCCAGGGGCATGCCAAGGGCCATGGAGGTGGACATCCAGTCTGACCTAACTGCAGAGCTCTCGGTCACTGGTGGGAATTCTAGAGGGACTGGGCCTGAGATTATCGAGGTGGGATCCAATGTTGAGGATTGACCAGACAGTCCTGGTCCCACCACGCCTGATCGAACTCCAGAAGTAGACCTAGCTGAGGAGTTCCTAGGGGAATTCCCTGCATACGAGCCTGCCAATCGAGCCGACTGGGATGAGACGGCCTCTGACGAGGAGGATAGAAAAATATTCCACCGCCGATTGTGGAAGCTGATCACGCTCTTCATCAATAACACCCCCCAAGAATTATGGTTGGATGAGATGGATATAATTCTCTTGTGGCTATACAAACTATGTCTTGGAGGAGTGGATGCCCAACGCCCTCACATGATCATCCGAGATCTTATATCAGAAAATATTTGGGAGTATGACTGTGGCCTCAGCATAGGCTGGCAGTGGGGAAAGGTGATGAACATCAAGAGGCTTCGGGAGACCAAAAATGAGGTTGAACGGTTGCAGGCCCAGGCAGATGAGAATTATGCTTCTCTTGATGCTCAATCAGAGCTTGTCTTGTGGCTGAAAGCCCAGCTGACGAAGGCCGAAGAGGGCATGAAGCGAGCCTCTGAAGATATGGTCGTTATCTGGACTGGTGTGGAACAGGATCAGGTTGCGCTCAGTGAACTGCGCCCTCTCACTTTTGAGGAGGAGCGGGAGGTAAACAAGTGGTAGCAATTCCTAGATGCCACTAGCTGGAGGGTGGCAGAACTACAACGTTCTTTTGACGAGGTCAATCCATCATGGGGGGAGTCGACCCCCTGGGTACTATAATGGTTACAAACCCCTAAACATACTTTCATGCTTTGATTGTTTGAATGTCGTATCATGCATGAGTTCTGTTGTTCACATTGGTTTATTGCATCCTTATGGTGTTTTCGGAGCTTCCAGCGATCATTCCCTAAGCTCACGTGGTTTAGACCTGATGTGAGAAACAAGGGATAACCACCTTATCACCCCATCCAAACATAGGAGTGAAAACTAATCTTTGGGCATCCGAGTTTTGGACAACCGGTCCATATTTCCAGGAGGAAATGGGGGAGACCTGACTGGAGAATTAAGCTCTTAGAACATCCAAATTATCATCTTCCTAGTGTGATATTGTGCACAAATGGGGTAATGCTAGGGGAACTGAAATTGATTCAAATAGATGGGAATTGGAGGCATGAATCACCATACCTAGGATTCAAAACATTATAGGGGTGGCGTGACAATAAAGAATAACTATTGACCGCATTCAAAACACAACATTCTTATTGCATTATCCTGAAGTGGGGATAGAAAATGACGGTCGACCATTGACCATGTTCAAAACATGGGACTGAACTCAAAATGTCATCTGTTAGTCTTCCAAAATGTTGTCCTAGGACAATAGGCGAGCCATAGGCTGAGCATCCATACTGTTAGGGGGTTCCTCCTGACATGAAAGAGGACGAGGGTCTGAATAAGGGGTACGCAAAGAGTGGAATGTGGAATGAGGGTCTGTTTGAACAGAATCCAACACTCTTTAAATTATGCCATCATGGTGGAAGCACACTGGATGGACACATCGGTTTGATCATGGATCATTCCTTCTTTCAGACAAGGCTTCTCTGGAGAGGGATTTGTCACTTCCCAATGTAATCTTAGGGCATCCCGAACTTGTTCAGGGTAAAGTTGCAGTTACACAGTTCCCCATAAGGGGTCAGGCCAGGAGCTGGAAATGATTAGGAATAGGACTTATGATTCCTGGGGCTGGACCCTAGGTAGAATACCGGGGCATCTCTACGTATCCCATGAGTATGGGAATCAAGCTGTATATAGTTCTGGAAGCACATTTTAATGTCATGTGGCATGATGAGAAGCCTAGCTATGCCGGTGCACATCCTACCAAAACTACTAAGCCCACATGAGTCATGCTCGATGTGGGAAACATGTAGTGCTGGGACTTCCCGACATAGGAAGGAACATGTTAGGGAAAATGTAATCTTGGTAAATGTTGGCCCAATGATGCTAACCCATCCATTTAGCGCACCTAGACGCGTGAAGAGATAAATCCGAGTATGTCGAAATTCCACTTGAACATGAGGAAGTGGAAATGTGTGAATCATGAAGCTCGAAATCTGGACCAAAATTATGGTGGTGTAACGATGGAGGATAACTATTAACCATGGAGGAAATGCAGCATCCACATCGAGTTATCCTGGAATGGGGATAGACAAATGAGGGTCGACCATTGACCATGTTCTAAACACGGGACCTGTCAAAAATTTCATTTGAGATCCTTAGGGGCATTGTCCCAGGACGGTACGTGAGTCGATGTGGCATGGGACCAGGCCGTTAGAGGGTCTCTTTGGATGCGGAAGGGGATGAGGATCCAAATATCGAGTTCGTGAATCTTGGACATGGAACGAGGGGAATGTCTTCATAAAAATTCCACATTTTTGGCTCTTTGACAAACACATCTAAATATGACAATGAGACGTATTAGATAGAGGGATTTAAGTCCCTTCCCATTGGGAGATTTTTGTTTAGGGTCATAGAACTCGGACCATGGATGGTAGGAAATGTGGGAGACACATGGTGGGGTAATTACAAAAACCTGACAAGAATGGGAACTGGGGGTTCTGACCACCACGTGTTCCCTGAAGAGGTTTTAGGTTGAGGGACCGAAAACGAGAGTTGAGCTGGGCCTAAGGCAAAGTGAACAGGCGTTCCTACATACCCCATGAGGATGGGGATCAAGCTGCACATAGCACTAGAGGTGTCATGGTAAGGTACCAATTCCAGGGATAAAAGGGGCATGCAAAAGTGTCCCTCGCACCAAGAGAAGTGGTATTTGATAAATCTTGTTTTTCCTATAAAGTGAGTGTTTTTTTTTGTGAAGCGACAGGCCTAGGGTAGCAGGACCTGGTATTGCCATAAGAATCAAGTCGTAGTAGGATTTCAAAATTGGTATGGCGTGTGCCTAATACCAAACATGGTGTACCCTTGAGTGAGAACATCATGATACAGTGCCATTTTTCATCATGTAGCCAGGACAATAATGTCATAGTTTAGGGTCATGTGATAGGATCAGTCGGTATAGTTTAAATTCATATGTCTTGGACATGAAGGAATGTGCATGATGTGATAAAGCTTACCCGACATTAATGAGGAAATAATCCCACGCCACACTGTACACAATTCTGAGAAAGGAGCCTCTGGCCAAGGGTCATGAATAGAGGTAAGAAGGTGAGGGGCAGAAGAAACTAGCTCCCAACTGATCTGGACCCAAAAACAAGACATCTGGTTGTTCCTACGTATCCCATAAGGATGGGAATCAAGCTACACGTAGTTCTGGAAGATATCTTAGTTTAAAGTCTTAGAGCTCAGATCAAGGATGGAGTGAAAACCCTCCAATTAAGTACAGACCTCAACCCGATCCCTAAGCCCACATGAGTTAAAATCGGTGTGGGAAACAAGGAAGGAAGATGTATATTACAATAACTGGAACGCATGCCAAAGGGAAATCAGTGTGGAGCCCTGAATGATGCCCCTATCATGGTTTTGGTCCTCCTAACGCGTAGATTTGCACTGAGGAATAGTACCAAGAGTTTCAAAGTTCTACTTGGACATGATGAGGTGGAGAAGGATGTGAATCATGTAACCGGCATTTTGGGCCTAATGGGGTTGGCATGGCGATAGAGGATAACTGTTGACCGTGTTTTAAACATAGAAACCATATCGCGTTAGCTTGAAATGGGAGAAACAAATGAGCATCGACCGCTGGCCATATTCACAATGCGGGATTTTTATCGGCTTGTTGTCCGTGACCCTTGAAGATGTTGGCCCGTAATGGTAGGAGGGCCCTTAGGGCTAGAATTCGTACCATTTAGGGGACCTTCTGAGTGTGAAAGGTGATGGAAGCCCTGATTAAGGGGAACACAAGGCCTGAAAAGTGTGTGGAAACATGTTCGAGCAGAGTCTGATATTCTAGGTACTAAACTAGAGTACCCTTAGGCGCATTGAAAAACTGCTGAAAAGGGTTGAGGAGGGTGCCCAGGAGGGAGAGGAACATGGAGTGGTCGTTACAAGCCCGACCTGAATGAGGACACAATACCATGCCATGCCATATACTCTCCTCCTCAGGGAAGGGTAGGCCAAGGGGCCAAGGTGAAAGGGGGATATCTGGTAGATGGGGCAGGACCCAAAGTCTAGAGATTTGGGTGGACCTACGTATCCCATGAGGATGGGAATCAAGCCACACATAGTTCTTGAAGGTACCCGGGGGTAATATGCCCTTAAAAGGGGGGTGTACGGAATGGTGAGTAACCCGATGTGAATGGGGACATAATCCTACACCACACCGTACAATCCTATAAGAGCAAACCTGGGTCAGGGGCCTGAGGCCGAACCTCGGTCAGAAAGGCCCGAACAGTCTGTAGTTTAACGTCTAGCTGTGAGGACGAGGGTAGGGGGCCTAAGAAGGCCAAGGGGCCTAAGGCTGGGCCTTGGTCAGGAAGGCCTGACCAGTTTAAAGTTTAACATCTTGCAGTGAGTACGATGGTCGGGGGCCCGAGAAGGCCACGAGGCCAAAGGTTGGGCCTCGGTCATAAATGCCCGACCAGTTTTTAGTTTAACATCTTGCAGTGAGGATGAGGGTTGGGGCTCGAGAAGGCCAAGGGTCTTGAGGGTGGGCCTCGGTCAGGAATGTATGACCAGTTTGTAGTTTAACGTCTTGTAGTGAGGATGAGGGCCGGAGCCTGAGAAGGTCAAGGGGCCTGAGGTTGGGCCTTGGTTAGGAAGGCCCGACCAGTTTGCAGTTTAACGTCTTGTAGTGAGGATGAGGGTCGGGAGCCCGAGAAGGCCATGGGGCCAAAGGCTGGGCCTTGGTCAGGAAGGCCCGACCAGTTTTCAGTTTAAAGTCTTGCTGTGAGGATGAGGGTCAGGGGCCCGAGAAGGCCAAGGGGCTTGAGGCTGGGCCTCGGTCAAGAAGGCCCGACCAGTTTTCAGTTTAACGTCTTGCAGTGAGGATGAGGGTCGGGGGCCCAAGAAGGCTAAGGGGCCTGAGGCTGGGCCTCGGTGAGGAAGGTTCAACCAGTTTGTAGTTTAACGTCTTGTAGTGAGGATCAAGAAGGAGATAATGTGTCTCGTCTGGGGATGTGTACAGCACGGCGAGCAACCCGACGTGAAAGAGTACATACTCCCATACCACTTCATACAATCCCCTAAGAGAGAACCTGAGATGGGGGCCCGAAAAGGCCAAGGGGCCTGAGGCTAGGCCTCAGATGGAAGGCCATGCGCCTTCTCATACGGTTACTGTCTCATTACAACTTCTAAGCCCACGTGAGCGGTGCTCGGTGTGGGAAACAAAGAACATGTCTCAGCTCTCCCCATCAAACGGGGCCTGATAGTTGGCATTTCCCAAAGGGAGTTCATCTCTTGGAGATACAAAGGGGCAGAATGAAGCACTACGCTCGATGTTTGGGACATCTTGGGGTGGTCCTAACAATATAGGATAGTTGTTGACCATGTTTGAAACACAGCATCCCTATAGTGACCTGAAATGGGGACAACAAATGAGCATCAACCACTGACCATATTTGAAATGTGGGACTTGTATCATCTTGTTGCTCAACATCCTCGAGGGAGTTGGTCCGAAGTGGTAAGAGAGCCCTTAGGCCTAGCATCCATACCTTTTAGGGGCCCTTTCAGATGGGGAAGGTGATGGTGTCCCAATCAAAGGAGTGGGTGAAGCATAGCTATACCCATATCTAAAATAGGTGAACGTCTCCAGGTAGTGGGACATATGGCCGGATCAAGGTTAGCTCGACGTGAATTGGGAAAAAAGTTTTCACCCCTGCCACATGTCTTGACCCAAGGGGAAGACTCTAGCATTTGGGCTGGGCCAACAAATGAAATGTACAGGCGTTCCAACGTATCCCATAAGTATGGGAATCAAGACATACGTAGTTCTTTAAGGCCATGAATTTTAACATCATGTGGTGAGGACGTGGGAGGGTAGAAGAATGGGGAGTGGGAAAATGGTGCGACCATTACAATCTTGGTATGACTGGGGGTAAGGAAGCCTTCACCATATCGTGCTAGGATCCTCTGAGAGAACTATACCTAGGGGGGATAGTCAAAGAGAATAACTCGAGGTTGGGCTCAAGACGAGGCATCTGAGCGTTCCAACATATCCCATAAGGATGGGAATCAAGCCATACATAGTGCTTAAAACGCAGTTTAATTTCATGTTGGATGATGCACAGTTTAAAGTTGTGAAGGACTGGACAGTTTAAAGTCATGCAGGACTGGTGTGCAGTTTACGGTCATACGGGACCAAATAGTTTAGGGTCATTTCAGACCATCAAGCTTAGGCAAAGTATTGTGTGAGGAACTTGGCATTGGTGGGAGTAGTTATACACTCACCATCCGTGGTTACCAGGTAGTATGCTCTATTGGGGTAAACCCTATGGACTATGTAAGGTTCTTCCCATTTGGGATCCAACTTCGGTGGATTCCTACCAGGGATCATTGGTGCTCAGAGGGCCAATACCAGGTCACCTTGCAGAAAGGATCGGAGGTGAACCCTCTTATTGAGGGCTCTATCCATCTTATTCTGATGAATTTTCATATTGTGCAGGGCATTGAGCCTATTCTCGTCAAGTGCTTCCAATTCATCTAGATGGATTTCGTCCACCTTATCTGGCGCCTGCTGGTCATAGACTGTGGTGCGTAACGAAGGTAGCTGGATATCGATGGGCAGGACAGCCTCAGCTCTATACACTATGGAATATGGGGTCACCTAGATGGAATTAAAAGTCTTCATCCGATAGGCCCAGAGGGCGTTGGGGAGCTTATCCAGCCAACTCTTCTTATTCTAACCAACCATTTTGTGTAGAATGTTCGAGAGTGTTTTGTTGAATGCCTCGATCTTCCCATTTTCCTGCATGTGATATCAGGAGGTATGGTTCGAATGGATTTTCTACTTGGCATACAATTTCTTCAGATCGGCTGTTTAGAAGTTGGTGTCATTATCGGTGAGGACGTCATGAGGGACTCCAAACCGATGGATGATGTTGGAGCTCATGAAGTCAATGATGGAACGGGCCTTGAACTCCTTGAGCGGAACTGTAACGACCCAATGTTTCATTAATGGAAAATCCCTCTTGATCTTATTAAATGTCTCTTTATATAAAATGTTTTTATAAAATGTCAAATTCATTGGTTTTATGATAAGAATTGTAACTGTTGCTTTTATAACCGTTGAACAGTGATCACATGATTAGTATAAATATAGGGCTTTAACACATCCAATTTTACTCAGACAAAGGAAGTGATGGCTTCATCCAGTAGAATTTCCCCATACGAAGCCCATTTGTCAGATCTCGAAAAAGAGGTGGCATATTTGGGCTTCTCCCTTGACCAACCCCAATCTAAGCTACATCATGTCAAGCTTGAATGTGACCGTCTATGGGAAAAGTGTAAGTTGATTGAAATTACCACTCGAGCGATGTTATCCGAGCCACCCCAAGAGTCTGTCACCATCGCACACCTTACCCTTAGGTCTTATGCGGCTATTTTAAGGGTTTATGTATCAAATAATTAGTACTATGTTCATGCACATTATTTTTTGTATATAATAATGAATATAATTTCTAGTCATTTTTGATACATTGTAAATAGGTTTTAAAGTACAAATGGTGTTTTTAGTTATTATTTAATTAATAAATATATTTTATTAAATTAAGGGATTTTTGAATTAAATAATATTTTAATACAATAATATTATTATTATTATTAAATTAATTTTTATTAAATATAAATGATCTTATAATTTTATGAATGCAATTAAAATTTTTATTAAGGTTTGAAAGCCATTTCTGTCAAAACCCGTGAATTTTCTATAAACGTCGGTTTTTATTTTAAAAGTGAAAATTCACATATTTATAAAATTATTTAGATAAAATAAATGTTATTTTTGGAATCAGGATGTCGAAATTATCCAACGGTGAATTTTTCATAATTTTCTGAGACAGTCAAATTTTTGGGTAAAAATTAAATACCGTTTAAATATATAATGTGTTTTATGACATCATAATGACCCAATAGTGATGTAATAAAATACTATAATATTTATTTTCAGCCAATATATGTTTTAAAATTAAAATAATGTAATTTTGGGTTTGTTTGACTTACTTTTCAAAGCATTAATGGACCCCTCAAGACTTATTCAACACTTTGCCTTTTTAAATTAATTTCCATGGGAATGTGACTCACCTCCACATAAGAAACCTTATTATTTTAAGAAGTTCGGACTTCGGCCTTATAAAATATTTTTTTCCTCTTCCCTTTTCCTAAAACCATGGGCAAAAACCATGGTATGTTTTGTGGTTTGGATTAATTTAATATAAGGGGTCCCAAACCTAAATAATAAAGAATTCCCTCACCTTTCCTATATAAACCCACCCAAGATCCCACTTCCTCCTCACTCAAAGCTCTTGGAGTTCATCCAACCTCTGCCCTACTCTCTATATAATCCTCCCAAGGTGCCCCAATCTCCCAAGAAGCCTCTCTCTAGCCTTTGGAAGCACACTTCCAAGTAAGGGTTTTTTCTTCCTTTCTCATTTTTGTCAATTTTCGTTAAGTTGTATTGCCCTTTTAATTTAAGTTATGCATGTTGGGGTATGGTTTATCACCTCCCCCATACTTCCCTATTATTTTTTTAATGATGGGAGACCCCTTTCTCTCTCATTAAATTCCTCCCATGTACACCTATTACTATGCCGAAATTCTGAAAGGAACTCTCTCTTCTTTTACATTCAAGCAATAATTTTGTATCATGAATCTAAATTCCATTACAATTGTTGAGAAATGTATCTATATGACCTCCCTACTATAAATTACATGTAAATATGATGAGGAACCCCTTTCACTCTCATCAACCATTTTTATTAATTCTTATGTCACGCCGTTACGCTGCCAAAATCGCACCGATTTTCTAAGCCAATGTCATTGTGTAGTGGATACCATGCCCATTTCTCCATCAAGGGTATCCACATTTATTCACATTTACATATTGATTACAACGTTTCATGTATGAATTACACATTCCTTTATTGTGTAATAAATGATTATGTTTTATGAATCCATGTTTTATGATCCATGTGGCACACTTATGCATGAAATGAAATGTTTAAGAAGGGTGCACCCTTATAGCGTCAATGCATTGGGTAAAGTATAGTATCATGATACGTCATGTGCAATTAGTGTTGACTCATGCTAATTCAAGTGCAACGAGGTTTTACTCGTGCTTTATGTGCAATGAGGATTTACTCATGCTCTATGTGCAATGAGCCTTGGCTCATGCTAATTCCATGTTAAGTGTTGTTGCCACATTTCCATGTTATGATTATCATGCTTTATCATGCCTTTATGTTCATGTTTATTTTATGCTCTATTGATATTTCAATTGTCTAACATGTATTGTACTCCTCATGTTATTCCATGTGTACTCCCTTACTGGGCTTTATAGCTCACCCTTTTCTTATGCATTTCCTCAGGTTATCCCATGCAATTCTAAGTATGAGGGAATGTAGTGGTCATGTAAAGGAAGTTTTCAATAAAGATGTTGTATTTCATGTTTTAAGTGTTTATGTAATGATCCTAAGTCCCAAAGAAACTAAACCTCTTGATTTTCTTTGTTGTATCAAGTGAATATTTATGTAATAAATCATGTTTAAGTTGTAATAAAAAGAAGGGTTGTCATAGTTGGTATCAGAGGATAGGTTTAGTTATTTTTGGGATTAGGAAACCCTAGTAAAGCCTTAGATACAAGACTAAGTATAATAAAAACATCCCTAAGTTTTGGTAAGTACTGAGTAAGTGTTTTATCAAAAAAATACATCCCTGTCTGGATACGAGCAGGTAGAGGCAGCTCTGGCACAGATGTATCCTAGTGGTAAGACCCGAAAACACCGCTTTGAGCTAGACTCGAACGGGAACTAGTGCACGACAACGGGCCTTGCTTCACTCTTGGTTACGACACTCTCGGGGGATATGTTTTGATAAATTCACAAGCTTAGTATGAACCCTTATTAAGGGAATTAAAAAAATGCCCCTAATAATATATATTATAAAGTAGATCATGAAAAGCCTAGATTGAAGCCTATAGACTCATGAGTTAAGGAAATGAAAGTTTATTTATAAGTCATCAAATTTTGTCTTTGGATTACCCTTTATGTGTTACCCCTAAATTTGCTTTTATTCTAGCCAATGGCCGGTAATAGGAGGACTCGGGCTAACAACCGTTGTGAAGATCAGTGTGATGACTGTACTAATGAGATGCCCAATCCAATGGGAGTGGGAATCGCGAACTTTGTCACACTTCTCTCTCAGATAACTCAAGTTTTGAATAGAAACACAGGTCAAGAGGAACGTTCAACCCCCCCTAAGAAAGAACAAGTCACTATCGAGAGCTTCATGAGACAAAGGCCTCCTACTTTTAGTGGATCATCTGATCCCACTATCGTTGAACAATGGATCAACTCCATTGAAAAGATCTTCTCCATCCTTCAATGTTCTGAACAAGAGAAGGTTCTCCTGGCTGCTTATTGTATGGAGGGTGAAGCTGATCAATGGTGGACATTGATCAAAAATACAAAGCCTGAGGAGGATATCGAGGCATTGGAATGGAAGGATTTCTGGAAGATGTTTTTCGATAAATATTTTCCACGCACCCTCTGGTTTAAGATGGAAAGGGACTTCCTTTTCCTCAAGAAAAAAGATAAATAATATGTTGGATCATATGAGGCAAACTTCACAAGGCTTGCAATATACGCTTCTGGCTTTGTCGTTACCCCCGAATGCAAGGTTGACCACTTCTTTGGTGGGCTGAAGCCTAGATTTCGGAAAGCATTAGTGATCCGTGACTTCGACAACTATGAGGAAATTTTCTGATGTGCCCTCAAGGTCGAAATGGAGATCGGGGAATCATAGGGGTATCATGGGGAAAAGAAGCGTAAGGTGGACTTCAATACTGGTGGTCCGATGGATAAATCCAACGGTGTTAAGAATATCCAACACCCCACTTGCCAAAAGTGCAGAAAGAAGCACCCTGTAAATTTCCTTAAGGGGACAAGAAAATGCTTTAGGTGTGGAAGAGAAGGGCACCTAGCTGTTAACTGTCGGCAAGAAGGACCCACGGCTGCGATAGAGGAGAGTAACGCTCCGTTCGAACCTCAACGCGTTGTTCAATGCTACAAATGCAAAGAATCGGGTCATTTTGAAAATCAGTGCCCTAATCCAAGGGTTTTCGGAGGCAACCAACAACCTCCAAGACAGCAAGGAAGAGATTTTTCCATCACTTCTACCGAAGTGAACCCCGAAAAAGAATTGGTGATAGGTATGCTAGTTATTCATTCAAGAATAGAGAACGTGCTTTTTGATTCAGGTTCTACACATTCTTTTGTATCTCGAAAGTTGAGTAAAACAATCCCAGCACCACCACAAATCATAGAAGTAAAGATATCGGTGAGTATGGAAAATGGGGAAATCATTGCATCCCATGAATATAAGTCATCCCCTGTTATAATCTGTGGATTTAATTTCCCAAAGAACCTCGTCATACTCCCTCTGGTGGAATTTGAGGCAATTCTTGGCATGGATTGGCTTTCCTTATATAGAGCCAATATAAATTGTTGGGAGAGGTAAATCACACTCCATATGGAGAATCGACCCCCGATTCTTTACAAGTGTCAGGAGGAAGATGAATCTCATTTAGCTCCATCATCTCAAGCATGGATATTACTACCTTATGATCATGCATATCTGGCTCATATGATTTAGTCCAAGGAAGAAACCATCCTTGAAGAAATGCCTATTGTGAGGGAATTCGTTGAAGTGTTTCCTGAGGAACTGTCTGGCCTTCCTCCTAGAAGAGATGTTGAGTTCTCAATTGAACTTATACCTGGGGCGCTACTAATATCCAAGAATCCATATAGAATGTCTGTTTTTGAGCTTCAAGAGATGAATAAACAACTACAGGATAATCTGGATAAAGGGTTTATATGCCCAAGTGCTTCACCATGGGGTGCACCAGTCCTCTTCGTCAAGAAGAAGGATGGGTCAATGCAGCTTTGCATCGATTATCATGAACTTAACAAAATCACGATAAAGAACAAGTATCCTCTCCCAAGAATCAATGACTTGTTTGATCAGCTGCATGGAGCACAATACTTATCCAAGGTGGATTTGCAGTCGGGATATTATCAAGTAAAGGTGAAGAAGGAAGATTTCCCCAAGACTGCTTTTCGTACAAGATACGGGCATTATGAATTCATAGTAATGCCTTTCGGACTCACCAATGATCCAGTAATATTCATGGACTTAATGAATAGAGTCTTTAGATATTACCTTGACAAATTTGTGGTAGTCTTTATAGATGATATTCTAATATACTCCAAAACCAAGGAGGATCATGAGGAGCATTTAAAAACTGTACTAGAGACTTTGCGCAAGGAGAAGCTCTATGGAAAGTACAGCAAGTGTGAGTTCTGGTTGAAGGAGGTCTCATTCTTGGGTCATATCATCACAAGAAATGGGATATCTGTAGACCCCTCCAAAACAGATGCAATTGAGGGATGGCTAAGGCCAACATCGGTAACGGATATCTGTAGCTTCTTGGGGTTAGCTGGATATTATCGACAATTTGTGAGAAATTTCTAATGATTGTCCAACCCTCTTACCAAGCTAACTCGAAAGGGAGTAAAGTTTTCTTGGAGTGATGAATGTGGAGAAAGCTTCAAGGAGTTGAAAAGGAGGCATATAACTGTTCCCGTGCTCACTTTACCCACAAGTGGGGAAATTTTTGTGGTATTCAGTGATGCTTCAAAGAAGGGATTAGGATGTGTGCTGATGCAGAATGATAAATTGATATCCTATGCCTCAAGGCAGTTGAAAACCCATGAGTGAAACTATCCAATGTATGATCTGGAGTTGGTGGTGGTGATATTTGCCTTGAAAATCTAGTGGCATTATCTCTATAGATAGAAATGTGATATATATACTGACCACAAGAGTATTAAATATATATTCACACAGAAAGAGCTTAATATGCGCTATAGAAGATGGATAGAGCTCATCAAGGATTATGACTGTTAAATACATTACCACCCTGGGAAAGCAAACAAGGTGGTAGATTTCCTAATTAGAAAGGACCCAGCAATTCTATCAATGATGAGAATTGAGAAGGATCCAATCTTCTTAGACTTGATGAAGATGGATGTTGGAATCATAAATAAGGGAACATCATCAATCCTTTCACAAATGATTGTTCAACCATCTCTTTTGTAAAGGTTAAAGGATTCTCAAAAGGATGATGTGGGAATTCAAGAAAAAGTGGAAGCTATCAAAAAAGGGAAATCCTCGGAATTTAATGTTAATGAAGAAGGAATTGTGCGGTTTGGGAAAAGAATATTTGTTCCATCAAGTCCGGAGCTGAAGAAGGAACTTTTAGATGATGCATATAGTTCAAATTTCTCTATTCACCTAGGGATCATAAAGATGTATCGAGATCTCCGAGAAAACTTTTGGTGGGATAATATGAAGAAGGAGATCGCTGAATATACATCAAAATGCTTGTTTTGTCAGCAAGTGAAGGCAGATAGGTAGAAGTCTAAGGGGATGATGCAACCATTGGCCATACCAGAATGGAAATGGGAGAACATCACCATAGAATTTGTCACTATAATTCCAAGGACATCCAAAGGCAACAATGCAATCTGGGTTGTTTTGGATCGTCTTACAAAGACTGCACACTTCATTTCTATTCGGGAGGATTTTTCTTTGTATCAAATGGCACGGATATATATCAGGGAAGTGGTACGGTTGCATGGAGTACCAATATCTATTGTGTCTGACTGAGATCCAAGATTTACCTCTAAGTTTTGGAAGAGTCTTCAACATGATCTGAATACTGAACTGAACTTCAGTACGGCCTATCATCCTCAAACTGATGGCCAATCCGAGTGGACTATCCAAACACTTGAGGATATGTTGAGAGTGTGCTCAATGGACTTTAAAGGAGGATGGTATCAAAATCTTCCTCTGGTTGAGTTCTCTTATAATAACAGTTTCCACTCGAGCATCCAAATGGCACCATATGAAGCCCTGTATGGGAAAAGGTGCAGAACACTAGCTTGTTGTGATGAGGTCGGTGAACGTAAGCTGCTTGGACCAGAAATGGTCGAAGAAAATGGTGGAGAAGGTGAAAACCATTCAGCAGCATATCAAGGTAGCCTAGAGTCTACAGAAGAGTTATACAGATAATTGTCGATGAGACCTTGAGTTTAAATTTGGAGACATGATGTTTCTACTCATATCTCCGGGGAAAAAGGTCATGCGGTTTGGAAAGAAAGGGAAGTTAAGTCCAAGGTACATCGGCCCCTTTGAGATTCTTGATCGTGTCAGGGCTGTGGCCTATCGACTAGCACTTCCACCTACTATGTCCAAAGTACATGATGTCTTCCTTGTATCCCTCTTAAGAAAGTACATATTGGACCCTTCACATGTACTCTCTTCTGAGGTGGTACAATTAGAAGATGATTTTTCTTATGAGGAGCAACCAGTGAAGATCCTAGATCGTAGAGAAAAAGTTCTATGAAATAAGACAATGCCCCTCGTTAAGGTGTTGTGGAGAAACCACAAGTTTTAAGAAGCAACTTGGGAATCGGAGGATATGATGAAGCTGAGTTACCCACATTTGTTTTAGTGTGGGAAAAGGAAAATTTTGAGGCCGAAATTTCTTAAGGGGGGAATATTGTAACGACCCAAAGTTTCATTAATGGAAAATCCCTCTTGATCTTATTAAATGTCTCTTTATATAAAATGTTTTTATAAAATGTAAAATTCATTGGTTTTATGATAATAATTGTTATCGTTACTTTTATAACCGTTGAACAGTGATCACATGATTAGTATAAATATAGGGCTTTAACACATCCAATTTTACTCAGACAAAGGAAGCGATGGCCTCATCTAGTAGAATTGTCTCATACGAAGCCCATTTGTTGGAGCTTGGAAAAGAGGTGGCGTCTTTGGGCTTCTCCCTTGACCAAGCCCAAGCTGAGCTTCATCATGTCAAGCTCGAACGTGACCGTCTACGGGAAAAGTGTAAGTTGATTGAAATTACCACTCGAGCGATGTTATCCGAGCCACCCCAAGAGTCTGTCACCATCGTACACCTTACCCTTAGGTCTTATGCTGCTGTTTTAAGGGGTTATGTAACAAATAGGTAGTACTATGTTCATGTACATTATTTTTTGTATATAATAATGAATATAATTTCTAGTCATTTTTTATACATTGTAAATAGTTTTTAAAGTACAAATGGTGTTTTTAGTTATTATTTAATTAAGAAATATATTTTATTAAATTAAGGTATTTTTTAATTAAATAATATTTTAATAAAATAATATTATTATTATTAAATTATTTTTTATTAAATATAAATGATCTTATAATTTTATGAATTCAATTAAAATTTTTATTAAGGTTTGAAATCCATTTCTGTCAAAACCCGTGAATTTTTTATAAATGTCAGTTTTTATTTTAAAAGTGAAAATTCACATATTTAGAAAATTATTTAGATAAAATAAATGTTATTTTTGGAATCAGGATGTCGAAATTATCTAACGGTGAATTTTTCATAATTTTCTGAGACAGTCAAATTTTTGGGTAAAAAATAAATACCGTTTAAATATATAATGTGTTTTATGACATCATAATGACCCAATAGTGATGTAATAAAATACTATAATCTTTATGTTCGTCCAATATATGTTTTAAAATTAAAATAATTTAATTTTGGGTTTGTTTGAATTACTTTTCAAAGCATTAATGGACCCCTCAAGACTTATTTAACACTTTGCCTTTTTAAATTAATTTCCATGGGAGTGTGACTCACCTCCACATAATAAACCTTATTATTTTAAGAATTTATGACTTTGGCCTTATAAAATATTTTTTTCCTCTTCCCTTTTCCAAAAACCATGGGATGGTTTGTGGTTTGGATTAATTTAATATAAGGGGTCCCAAACCTAAATAATAAAGAATTCCTTCACCTTTCCTATATAAACCCGCCCAATATCACACTTCCTCCTCACTAAAATCCCTTGTAGTTCGTCCAACCTCTACCCTAATCTCTATAGAATCCTCCCAAGGTGCCCCAATCTCCCAAGAAGCCTCTCACAATCCTCTCTCTAGCCTTTGGAAGCACACTTCCAAGTAAGGGTTTTTTCTTCCTTTCTCATTTTGGTCAATTTTCTTTAAGTTGTATTTCCCTTTTAATTTCAATTATGAATGTTGGGGTATGGTTTCACACCTCCCCCATACTTCCCTATTATTGTTTTAATGATGGTATACCCCTTTCTCTCTCATTAAATGCCTCCCATGTACACCCGTTACTATGTCGAAATTCCGAAAGAAACTTCTCTCTCTTCTTTTACATTCAAGCAATAATTTTGTATCATGAATCTAAATTCCATTACAATTGTTGGGACATGTATATATATGACCTCCCTAATTTCCATTACATGTAAATATTATGAGTAACCCCTTTCTATCGCATCAACTATTTTTATGAATTCTTATGTCACGCCGTTACGCTTTCAAAATCGCACTGATTTTCTAAGCCAATGCCATTGTGTAGTGGATACCATGCCCATTTCTCCATCAAGGGTATCCACCTTTATGCACCTTTACATATTGATTACAAAGTTTCATTTATGAATTCCACATTCCTTTATCATGTAATAAATGATTATGTTTTATGAATCCATGTTTTATGGTCCATGTGGCACACTTATGCATGAAATGAAATGTTTAAGAAGGGTGCGCCCTTATAGCGCTACAATGCATTGAGTAAAGTATAGTATCATGATATGTCATGTGCAATGAGTGTTTACTCATGATAATTCAATTGCAACAAGGGTTTACTCGTGCTTTATGTGCAATGAGGATTTACTCATGCTCCATGTGCAATGAGCCTTGGCTCATGCTAATTCCATGTTAAGTGTTGTTGCCACATTTCCATGTTATGATTATCATGCTTTATCATACCTTTATGTTCATGTTTCGTTTATGCTCTATTGATATGCCTATTTTCTAACATGTATTGTACTCCTCATGTTATTCCATGTGTACTCCCTTACTGGGCTTTATAGCTCACCCTTTTCTTATGCATGTCCTCAGGTTATCCCATGCAATGCTAAGTACGAGGGAATGTAGTGGTCATGTAAAGGAAGTTTTCAATAAAGATGTTGTATTTCATGTTTTAAGTTTTTATGTAATGATCCTAATCCCCAAATACACTAAACCTTTCGATCTTCTTTGTTGTATCAAGTGAAGTTTTATGTAATAAATCATGTTTAAGTTGTAATAAAAAGTAGGGTTGTCATAGGAACTGCTTCTTCCCACTTGGAAAAGAAATCTGTGGCGGTCAGGATGAACCTACACTGGAGAGCTATTGCTCGTGGGTATGGTCCCACGACATCGAGTCCCCACACCGCAAATGTCCAGGAGTACTTAGTGGAGTAGAGAGGTTCTGGCGGCTGATGCAGGAAGTTAGAATGAACTTGACACGCATGACATCTCTTGGTGAACTCGATACAATCACGGATCATAGAGGTCCAAAAGAACCCCAGTATCCTAATTTGATGGGACATCTTTGGCCCCGCCTGGTGAGCCGTACAGGAACCGGCATGAACCTCATGCATGACTTGAGAAATCTCAACTCCTTGGATGCAACGGAGGAGAACACCATCAAACCCACGCTTGTAGAGGATCTTCTAAAGACTGGGACTACTATGGAGAGTAAACTACAGTGTGAGGCATCAAATTCGCTCGCACTCAGCTCGTTCTAGTGGGAGATTACCATTTTGGAGATACTTGACAAAAGGGGCTCTCCATTCGGGAGTCACTTCAACCACTACATCCGGAGAACCTGGGGGTCCTGATGTGGATGGCCCGACGGTAAGATGACTTACTCACAGGTCTTCATCATCCTCTGGGGTGATGGGTTTGATGAATCTCTAGTGTTCCATGTGTATAATCAGATCATCATGTTCGGGCTCTACAAGTGATGCAGCCAGGCTGGCCAAAGCGTTCGCTCGACCATTCTATGACCGAGGGACATGGGTAACCTCTGATCGAGAAGGGAACTGGGCCATTAGCTGAAGGGTGAATTCCAACAATGGTATGAGCTCTGGCTTCCTAAAGACATAGACACCATTGACCAGCTTAATGACTAGTTCAGAATACCCTTTCACATGCAAATGGGGTACATCGATCTCGAGAGATAGCTCGAGGCCAGGGATAAGAGCTTGATACTCTACCTCATTTTTAGTGCAGGATTCTGAAAACAGGAATGAGTACGGTATAACGGATTGCGCTTGGGTAGTGAAGATGATACCTAGGCCCACTCTATTGAGTCGAGGATCATTGAGCCTCCTACTGGTGGGGCTCCGGGAGGCACTGTTGAAGTGTATCTGCCAACACGGGATGACATGATCTACTGAGAGGATTGCATCATCGGGATAATCCAAGTCCAAGGACTGGTCCGCGGAGGTTGGATGGTCAACCAGGAAGTCTGCAATGTTTATCCCTTGATATCCTTCTGGGGCACGAACTTGATGTCGAACTGCTGGAGGATTACCTCCCACCGTGATAGACGTCCATCCAACATGGGGCGGTTCAGAATGTACTTCAGTGGGTCCACCCAAGACACTAGTTGTACCTCATGGTGATGTAGGTAGTGTCCCGATTTTTGTACTGTGAATAACAATGCAAGGCAGCTCTTCTCAATGGGGGAGTATCTAGTCTTCATATCGATGAGCATACTAATGAGGTTTTAGAGACTTTTTTCTATCCCCTCATTGTTATTCTGGGTGAGAAGGGTGTCGAAAGATCATTCCAAGGTAGTCACGTACAAGAATAGTGGCTTCCCAGAGACGGGGGGCATCAAGACTGGAGGCTGGAGAAAGTATTTCTTAATTTACTCGAATGCAGTCTAGCACTCTCTGTCCCATTCGTAGGCAGGGCCTTTATTAATTAGCCGAGAAAAGAGCTTACACTTGCCAGCCAGATTCGTAATGAATCAGCATATGTAGGCTAAGTGGCCTTATAAACCTCGAAGCTCCCAAGTATTGCTTGGGGGAGGCATCTGGTCGATGGCCTTGATCTTCTCTGGGTTGATCTCAATGCCCCGGTACCTAACAATGAAGCTGAGGAATTTCCCAGAGGTGACCTCAAAAGCACATTTCAATGGGTTCATCTTCAAGTGGTGGGAATAGAGGAAGATTAACACTTTCTCAAGGTCCTTGAGATGGTCTTGACACTGGTGAGATTTGACCACCAGATCATCCACATAGCATTCCACCAATGTCCCGAGGATTGTCTTGAATATGTGGTGCATGGACCACTGATAGGTGGCACCTTCATTATTCAAGCTGAAGGGCATAACCTGGTAACAGAAAGTACCTTGGGGCACCCTGAAAGCTATGGACTCCTCGTCTTAGGGTCACATCCGGATTTAATTATACCTAGAGTAACCATCCATGAAAGAAAGGGCTTGGAACCCAGCCGTAAATTCAATCAAGAGCTCTGTCACAGGAAGGGGAAAATCGTCATTCGAACAATGGTGGTTGAGATCGCGGAAGTCAATACAGACTCTGATCTGTCCATTCTTCTTCCTGACTAGCATGATGTTGGATATCCACTTGGGTTACTAGAACTCCTTAACGAAGTTTGCCCTGATGAGCTTGTCAACTTCTTCCTCGACCATGGCACCAAGGGAAGGGTGCATCTTTCTGGGAGGTTGCTTGAATCTGTGATGATTTTTCGGGAGACCGAGGCGGTGGATGGCTACCTAAGGATCCAGTCCTGGCATCTCGTTTTTACATTAGGAAAACACGTCACTGTGCTGTTTAAAGAAGTCCACGTACCACTGCTGCTCCTCGAGGGACATGGCGGCACTTATCAATGTGGATCTCGGATCCACCTCGCAACCAAGGTTCACCTGTACCAACTCATCGACTGTGCCAGAGACGCCTTCTTCAAAGGTGGGGGGATAATCCTCCAGATCCTCTTCTTCGCTTGCGGAAGAGGGATTCCTAGCGGGTGGAGCTTCCCCTGGGTCGAAATAACCTGACGGGAGGCTGGTACCAGCCTGAATAGTAGTAGACAACATATCAAGAGATTCATGCGCCACTGAGACCATAGCTATGAAGGCATTCGACCCAATCCCATCTGATCTTCGGCCCAAGGGGCCACGCTTGATGATATCAAAGCTATAGTGGTGCATCGTCTTGAGCCGGTTGATCCCATCCTGGAGAAACAGACATGTATAATGTATCAATGTGTCCATGGGGTGGTCATCCCGGTATCGTACGGGGGTAGGAGGTTCCAGGATCACCTGATCCTAGTTTGTGTAGGAGTATAAGGTGATTTTCCATCATCGCTTGGACTTGGTAATATGCCTTCCTCTTTTACCAGAGACAGAAAATCACTGCCCCATGTCGGGGGTCGTGACCTTTAATCGATGGATTGGGAAGATGTAGGCGTCATCCAGACTGGCCCAGGGGTCACTTTTGACCATGGCGGGCTCAACCTCACTTGCCAGAATCTGCTTATCCTTGCTCTTGTAATAGTTAGTGTCTAGATAACGGGCTTCACAAGAGGCGAAAGGAGATGAATCACCTTGGAGTACGCCTACTCGACCATTGAAGGAGTACTTGAGGCACTGGTGATATGATGAGGGGACTGTCACGTGATGATGGAGCCATGGTCTACCCATCAATTCATTGTACATGGTGTCCTTGGAGACGACCATAAGTTCAGTACTGGCAACTAGGCCACCAAACTCGGTCTTCAGATAGATATTGTCAACCAGGGTCTGATCTATCCTGTCATATCCCTGGATCCTTAAATTGGAGGGAGTTAGGTCATCCTCGAATAACCCCAACTTTCACAATGTCCACTTCGAACTAAGGTTGATCCTGGAGCCGGTGTCAACAAGAAAGTGGCGAACCTCCACACCATTAAATTGGATGGTGATGTACAGTGGGCAGATGTGCCCCTATATGGGAGAGCCTTCATCTTCTCCTGAGAATGAAATAATGTCATGGAATTTGACATTCTCAATCGTTTCATCATGAAAGACTTCCGCAGCTTCCACCTACGTCTCAAACAAGAGGGGGCTCCTTAAAGCCTCGGCGAGGGCCTCACGCATATCCGAAGATAGGCTAAGGACTTCAAGGATAGAAAGCCTCGCTGGGATGTCGATGAGGTTCTTGAGGACATCATACTTTTATGACAGGAGTGAACTTCTGCTTACAGGAGGCCGCTCTGAGATTGGAGACATGGAAGGCCCTACTGGCTGGACCGACGACTGGCTGGTGTTGGGAAAATCCCGCTGCTCACTAGTCGAAGCCTGAAGAGTAGCTTCTGGATGAGGACTAGACAACTGAGATCTTCTTGTAGTCGATCGAGAATGGTCGTGTCCTTGATGAGGCATCTTTTCCTAATCTAATAGCACAAATGGTGGTGGATGCGGCCCTGAAAACACTAGATGAAGAGGTTGTGAGTGCTGAGCTCTACGCTGAGCATGTTGTCTAGTCTCAGTGGCATGTACAGCCTAGCTAGAGGTGACGACTGATGCACCTTGACGACCCATATATCCGCGTCTTTGCTAACATTGGCATCGGCTGGGGACGTTGGGGAGGTTCGCCTGTCATTCCCCCTCCTTGGGAGTCATATAGGGGTTTACCAACTCGACGGTATTAACCGAAGTGTACCCTTAACTGTAACTCAAAGAATAATACACCAATGGGCGGATTCTAGGAGGGATCCCCATCTCAGGGGGCATGAAGTTGCTGAGAGTGTGGGACGACAACGGCATTAAAGGGGCATGTTTCTTCTTCTTGCGCCGCTGATGCTTTCTCTTCTGGGAAGAGGCCAGCTGAGATGACGATGCAGAGGTGGTGGTCGCCGCTTCTAAAGTCTTAGAATGATTCAGGTGTTCCCAAATGATTCCATGGGAGCGAGCAACTATTTTTCGATCCATCCAGTCATCATACTTCTGGGACACTTGGTTAGAAACCTGCTTCAACTCACCTTTGCTGTCACTACTACTGTCTGACCTCACAAAGACATCCACTAATTGTGCTGGGGTCGGGCTTAGCCTGACTATGTTGTCATCGACCTGGTCCTGGAGCCAGTCTTTTACAAATACCACTACTTAAGGGTGTGCACCAAAATCTGGTGATAGGGGCAGTAGTTGGGGCGATCAGTGAGATTCGCCTCTGTCGGCTTTCTGCACTCAGGAAAGCATACAATCTCATACTCTATGGTACTACGGAAGTAACTGGGGACATGATTCTTGCTGAACAAGTATGTTTTGTGTCTTCTTTCCGGATAGGGATCCCTTGGAGCCTGGCCCTGACGAGGGGTCGGAGGGGCCTGTCAAGGAGGTGGACCCTGATTGTCCTGCCCGGGTGGTGGCGGTGCATTACGCGTGGGCACCTGCCAATTTTGAGGACGTTTTGGAGCCAAAGGTTGTGCCAGAGGGGGAGGTCCTCTTCAAGGTTGTGAGGTCAGCGCCACTAGTAGTAAATCTAGCTGTCTAGGGGCTTCTATTTTAGCCACTGCGGCAGGCTCGGCCCTAGCAGTTCTCCTTGCTGGAATCACAGGGGGTAATGGATGTGCCTGGCTAGCCTGCTGCAGGGCTTCTTCAAGGCACTGGGCCTCATTAGAGAAGTCTCAGAATCCTCCATGGTAATTCTGGGTGATCAGATAAGGAACTAGTTCTATATTGACATTCCCTATGCACATAGTCAGTAATTGATCCTAAGTCGGTGGAATGTCGAGGGAGTATGTGAGTCCCTTCCACCTAGTGATAAAGTCTGCGACTCACTCATCAGGAATTTTCTTGCATTTAAAGAAGTATGTGATGCTCATTTTCTGGGTGGTAGATCTGAACTATTAGAGGAACTACCTGTGAAGGTCCTCCTAGCTGGTCACGGATCCGACGGGGAGCTGGCTGTACCAGACGAATGTCGGCCCCTACATTGTCTGAATGAAACAGGGGTGCTTTCCAGCCTCCTGCTGCACTGGAGTCCCCAACATGGGCCCACACCTTGAATTGAAGTGGGCCAGATGTTGTGGCAGGTCCCCTATTCTGTTTAAGGGGGAGAAGGTGGGATTCCTGAAACCTGGAGGCGCTAGCATATCATCCACCCATGCCGGGTATAGCCTGTCATCTAGTGGGATCGCCACCTGCCGCATTTCCAAAGCCTCTAGGAAGGCGATGAGTGCCTCCATTGGATCATCTGGATGTGGTTCCCTATCTTGATGGGGGTCCTTAACCAAGATTTCATTATCGGGCTTTTCGACATGGTAGACAGGTTCATCGTCTCGTGGATTGACTCGTGGAGCTACCTGCGGGGTAGATGGGGGAACTTAGGCTGGATTCCTCTGATTTATGCGCCATTTGGGGGGGTTTGGTTAAACATACCACACCCTCTTCTCGTGAGTTCCGGCTTCAACCCTGTCCGCAGGAGCAGCATGATCAGGGTTTCCTGTGGGCAGCTTGCCGGGGGGAAACTGTTTCTACCCCTACTACCACGGCCTAGGATCACCATAGTCAGGTCGTTACTCTACAGCGTGTTTATCCAGGAGTTCTTCAACCAACCTCTTCTACTCAGCAATTTTTTGGTGCAACGTGGCCTTCTCAGGGTCCTCCTCCATCTTCTTTATTGAGGCGGACGTATCAGAGTGCTTAACAGCTCCAACATGCTCTTTACCCTTACTAGCATTCTAGCTGAGTACCAATGCCTCAATGGGCATAGGGAGACCTAGGAAGTTCCTCTAATGATGATTAATCCTTTCCAATGGGTCTAATAGTGGTGGAACACCCTCAGGGGGTAAGTATCCGAGAAACTCTAGCTCGTCCTCCATGTCCACTATGTCGGCCATGTTGACCATAACCCTTCCTGGGGGCATGTCCTCAATATCGCATAGTGAGTTGGGCTGCCATCGGATAGGGCTAAAGAGGAGGGAAACATATTTCCCCTAGCCATGGATTTGAATGTGGGGGTAGTCTCCCTGATAATTTTGCAGAGTACCTTAATAATCTGAACGCATTAATGGTGGAGGGCCTCATAACGGCCCAGTGACTCAGGGCGCTAGACCACAGGGACTGTGGCCAGATCGACTAGATGGAACTACTCACTGATGTCTTCAAAATGAACTTGGATCCTTGGATAAACCAAAAACTGATGACGGAGGCTGAAATTCATCGCCCAGAGGATGTAGCGGAAACACTCAACTTCATCTGGGGTGAGGGACTCGGGTATGCAGAAATCCCGCCCTTTTTCGGGCCATAACTTCTCAGGGAAGTGGTCTGCTGCAAGGATGCTCCAGAAGCTCCTCGGCTCAAATTCAGGGTCTAGCCCTTGATTTCCCCACTTGCCAACTGAGGGTGGTTGAGGAACTGGTAGCGGTACTGAGGTAGACTGCTGGGACGTCAGGTCGGCCGGTGGAGAATATGGCGAATGGGCTGATTGGCCACCGATTCTCAGGTTGTCCTCCGAGGAGTGTAGCGACCTGGATACTACGTCGCGATAGGAGGGGCTGACGGCCACTGTTCTGGGATCAGGGGCCAGGGCTACTGGTGGTGGGTCGCACTACTGATCTCCTTCCATTGGATCCCAGAATAGCTCTCTGTGATCTCTTGTGGAGGTAGAAAGTACTTCTACTGATGATGGTGGTGACTGCACGACCATAACCTGTGGGGTCACCAGATTTTCATTTTCTTGGATAAACCTGCGGAGTGAAGCGGGAATCCTATGGACCTTTCATTCTGGGAGCACCAGGCTGATGCACCTTGTTCCTATCCCGGCCTCAAACTTGGATGAGCGAGGGGATGGTTCCTAAGCTGAGTTGCACTCTTCTTCACAGTCTGAGAAGTGTACTAGTTTGATCTCCGTCCAGGCCTTCCCAAGATTTTTCTTATGTCGGCAACGACCTGCCTTCCTGCCCCTGGGTGGCTCCTCGGAACATGGCTGATTTCCGACATGTGGTCCTTCGGCTGCACTGGTTCTAGGGCAGAGAGGGTTTCCACCCAAGAAATCCAGGGTGCAAGGATCACCGGGACAAATGGCAAAGGGGACATGGGGAGGGCCTCCATGAGTATCACCAAAGTGGGAAAACCTCCCCTGGAACCAGCGAGATCATGGGGAGGACCTCCATGCTTGGTGCGGGTTGATTGAGGCCGGCCTTCACCCCTCTGGTTACCAGGGCGAGGAGGACCTTCGCCAGTAGCGGAGATGATGTAGGGAGGATCCCCACGTTGGAGAGATACCGGATGGGTAACATCTCCACATCTATGGTTTGGGTAGGAGGAAGGACTCCATACCCAGTGAGATGGGAACAAGAGAGGTTCCCGTACTAAACGTCATCGTCATGGGGAAGACCTTCATTCGTAATGGGGGTAGCATGGGGTAGACCACCATGTCGAGCCTTATAGTGGGGAAGTCCCATGCTCTGTGTGGTAGTGGTACGTGGAGGACCTCTGTACGGGGTGGAATCACTGTGGGTTGGTTCACGGTGACCCCTGCTCATGCCTGCGACCAGGAGAGCCGACCCAGCCTGCACGTAGGGCAGTTGGGGCCTCGATCCTGGTTGGGCGTATAAGCGCCCCTACTCAGTGTGTGTAGGGACTTGATTATATGTGTCGGTGGTGTCTCAGGCCACAGTAGCTATTGATGTTGACGCCCCTTGGTGGGCATCCTCCTCAGCTCGTGCCCGACGCTGGTGTCGGGTCGGACGAACCGGGGCTGGTGGTGCAGGTGCATAGCTTACCTGCTCCTTGTCCAGTAAGGCCGGACGGTGGCACTGATTCAGCTGGGTGGGATCCCTCTTTGGTAGCCCTTGGATTGGGACTCTAACTAGGCTAGGCCGGACGTCGCCCACCTCATCAGCATAAGGCAGGGAGTCATCAAATCTCTCTGGGGATAGGCTCCCAAAACGATTGAATGTTGTGGTGGGGAGTAGTGTCTCTCTGTGCGGCCCACAGGGGTGAAGTTGATGGCGGGTCTGGATGCCTCCAGGTCCAGGCAGTCCATATCCCGGGTTGGGATTATTCCCACTTCCTCATAATGACGTACGAGGTCATTAATTACCCTTCGTTGGATAACTTCTAATGGGGAGATGGGGAGTGGGCTCCCCATGGTCATGGACTTAGAAGCCATTGCAGAAGTAGTGAATACATGCGGAGCAGTTGTTCTTGCATTTCCCCTGCCCCTCTGTTGGCAGGCGGGCGGTGATCGCGTTCCTCTAGCACCAACCTGATTCCTGAGAAGCAGAGAGATGAACTTGTCAGTGCTGAAACGAAAAAGGAATTGATGACGAATACCCAAGCACTATCTGACTGTGTTGTCGTGACACGTCAAATTGATTATGTTTTTAAGGATGATATATAGTCTAGGGCAGACCCTAGGTCATCTCTCAAGGAGCGTTGTTAGGTTTAGAGTGTGTGTTCTTAATAAAAGGGACTAAAAGGGGGGTATTTTTGAAAACAGTTTAAAGAAAATGAATTGATTTAAAGAGTTTAATAATTGAAAAATAAAAGAGGTGTTTCAAAATTATGAGATAAAGGAGATCATTTCAAGTTCACTACACAACTTGGATAGTTCATTGTTCTGAAAATATTGACATGGTTTTGTTCAATTCTTTGGTTGAGGGTTGTCAAGATCTTGATTCCCTCTTGTCTCTTAAAATGTTGCACAAAGCACCAACCCTTGACAAAACAATCGTGTTGTCAAGGTTTGGATCTCAATAACAGAGTTAAGGCTACCAAAACATACTGAAATCTTATGTATGTGTGATATTAATAGGGTTCTTGTCTTGTCCTATCAGAACAAACCAAGATCCCCACTTGAAATCTCAACCCAATCGATGTTGAGATAAAAAGTGTTTCACTTAAATTAAATCACACAAATGATTTCAGAAGAGAAGATCGTAGAGATTGATCATAATTGAAATATTTAACACCCAAATTATACAAAACCAGTGGAAGAACAAGTGTTGTAACTCCCTCCCAAGTAAGTGTAGCTCCCTCAAAATGATCGCCCACCGTTTAGCTCGCCATCGTGAGGAGGAGGAGGCTCGGGTGAAACTCCTTCTTCATCCTTGATCCCCCTATAAGGATAGGGGCCTCCAGAAATTCTTAGATGATTATACTACTCCCTTGGGTCTCCAAAATACCATAGCTTTTATTCCTGGTCGAACTTGCAAATGAGGTTCCCTTGGTGCCCTTTTATAGCCAAATTGCTAAGTGGTTTTGAGCACCCAGTTTTGTTGATACAAATTGAGTCTCGGTTTTGGGTTGGTATATGGCATTATCTCGACTTGGAAAAAAGATAAAATATGTTACAAGCGGTCTTGACTATCCCCATGTAAAATTTGGCGGCCATTGAACATATAGAAATGGAGATATAGTCATAAAACCGAACCAAACTCTTGAATTCGTGCAGATTCTGTCCTCTGGACAGAATGGTTCGGATGGGCCACCAGATGAACGAATTGGACTTCGGTTATTCGAGATGAATTGTAGACCATGAAGTTTTGGAGAGGACCACGAAATTTAAACTCATTTTCATGAACGGATTTTGCGTAATGTTCAAAACAGTGGACAGGTGTCCCTAGGATCCATGCAATTTTGGCCCATTTTCCTTCTGGATCATCTTCAGGGCCTCCAAATCACCTCCTCCTGCAATCAAATCCTCAAAATAAGTAACAATGCCCATTTTAACAGTGATAAACACAAAATTAATTATTCAAATATGGAATTCAATTTGGTATTATTTTTATAATATTCAATACAAAACTAGTTTACCACAGTGGTGTAGGGATGAAAATGAAACAGTGAATCGCGGTGTGATCACATCCCCACACCTAAACATTTTCACTCCTGGGCAAAGTGATATTTCCAAAAAATTGTGCATAGAGATATTCCCAACTTCATGAATATTTAACATTCAATTAAAATTTAAATTTTGAAAGGAATGTGATCAAAGAAAAAATCACACCATGGAGTTATTCTCAATGATCATGCAGAAATGTGTCTCATAAATTGTATCAGCATGAAATTCAGGGATATTAATGATACCAATTTGAGCAAGTTATCCTAAAGTCCACAATGTCACAAAATCTCCACGTGTGTGTTTTACAACCAATTCATGCTATTCTACCCACTTTCTATCTAGTAAATATAGGTTATTTTAATATTTTTCTGTTTAAATGATTATGTCCATTGAACCTGTCCTATACCCTTTGCAATCAAATTTCAAGACCCACTCACTTAAGCATTCCCGGAAGTCAAACCTTAAGCTCCTGACATATATATCCCCATATGATGTACATTTCATCACTCCCCTCATTTATTTATATATATTTTTTTTTTTTGAAATGTTGTGCATGGAACAAATCTCACACTCTTCTCTCAACCCTTGTTTGATCTCCTCACGACACTAATTGTAATAGTTATAACAAGATAAAAAGTCAAGGAAGAGTGGTTTTTGACCTGCCCAAGATACTACTTTTTTTTAGGGCGTACAATAGTTGGATAACAGGTACACACGCATAGGTCAATCTGGTACAGTAATGAAAAAGATCAGATAAGGAACGAACGTATGGAAAAAAAATAATTTGGAAAATAGATAAATATTAACCTAACTTATATTTACCTTCTATTGAGTAAGTAAAAATCACACTTCTTGGTTGGGTGCAAAAATGTGTGGAGAAATTAAGTGCCATAATTTTCCTTTGAACTACTCACTTAAAGGGTACTATTTTTCTCAAAGTTTTCAAAATGATACAACCATTTATATCATCAAAAAACAACTAATTTCCAAGAGAAAGTCACACCACAATGTTAAATTCAAGCTAAAACACACATTCCATCAGTGATTTTTTTTTTGAAAATGTTAAAATAACATAAAATAGGGAAATTCCTCGTGCATTTTCAGTAACTTTCATGACTCAATTCAGGGGGGGCATCTTTTTCCATGATAAAATTAGCATTCCGACACAAAAGTAAGGGGTGGAACAGGGGAAGAGGGGGCAAGTGACAATACCATTCAGCAAGCAAAAAGAAAAATAAAGAAAGAAAACAATAAAAATTCATAACTAACCCAGGAATGTACCCATCCCCCCACACCTAGAGTATGCAGTGTCCTCACTGTAGTAAAATTGAATGTGGGAAGGAAGGATAAAACCTGGTGGATGTCATTCATATTTTGCTTCTTGAACTTGGAGTTCCTCCATTAGGGACTCCAGAATGGCTTCATGGAAGTGCTTCAGCCGCTGCCCATTGACAGTGAAGGTTTGCTTGGTGTCTTCATTTTGAACCTGGACAACACCAAATGGAGAGACATTAGTAACAATGTAAGGTCCAAACCAACGGGAACGAAGCTTACCAGGGTAAAACTTCAGCCTTGCATTGTAGAGGAGGACCTTCTGCCCGATGTGGAATTGATGATGAAGGGTGAGACGGTCGTGGGCAGCCTTGGTTCGCTCCTTATAAATCCGAGAGTTCTCATATGAATCTCTTCTCATTTCCTCCAACTCCTGAATCTGCAACTTCCTTTGAATACTTGCACCAGAAATATTATAATTGCATTGTTTAATGGGCCAGTAGGCCCGGTGCTCTACCTCAACATGGAGGTGACAACTCTTCCCAAAAACTAGCCGATATGGTGACATGCCAATTAGAGTTTTGATTGCAGTACGGTAATCCCATAATGAATCATCAAGTCTAAGACTCCAGTCTTTTCTGTTTGGCTAAACCGTTTTCTCAAGAATCTGTTTTACCTCTCTATTTGACACTTCGTCTTGACCATTTGTTTGTGGGTGATAAGCAATAGACACTCGATGCCCAACCCCATACCTGCGCAAAAGAAATTGCATTGTGCGGTTGCAGAAATGAGAACCCTGATCACTGATGATAAACCTAGGTAATCCAAACCTATAGAATATTTGGGTTCTCAAAAATTCCACAACTGTCTTGGAATCATCTTTCCTCGTGGCTCGTGCCTCTACCCACTTTGAAACATAATCCACTGCCAGAATAATGTAAAGGTTCCCAAATGAATTGGGGAATGGTCCCATAAAGTCAATGCCCCAAACATCAAAAATGTCATGGAAGATCAAGGGTTGTTGGGGAATCTCATTTCTTTTAGATACATTTCCCATTCTTTGACAGCAAGGACAAGATTTACAGAATTCATGGGCATCCCTAAACAATGTGGGCCAAAAGAGACCAGAATCTAAGACCATGCGAGCAGTCCGTTGGGGACCAAAGTGGCCCCCACAAGCTAGTGTGTGGAAGAACCTAAGGACAGACTGAAACTCACTATCGGGAACACAACACCTGATAACTTGATCACTACATGTGCACCATAGGTAGGGGTCATCCCAAATATACCAACGAGACTAATTTTTTAGACGGTCATCCTGGTTTTTGGTGAAATCAGCAGGAATGCAAGACGCTGCCAAATAATTTACAATTTCAGCATACTAAGGAATAGCATCTTGCACTCGGTACAATTGCTCATCAGGAAACAATTCATTTATGGGAATACAGGGGGATGAGTCAATGTCTGTGGATGGGAGAATCCTACTGATATGGTCAGCAACCACATTCTTTTCTCCTTTTTTATCCCTAATTTCTAGATCAAATTCCTGAAGGAGGAGCATCCAGTGAATGAGACGTGGTTTGGCTTCCGGTTTCTTAAGGAGATACCGGAGGTCTGCATGGTCTTAGAACACAATGACTTTGGACCCTAGAAGGTATGACCTAAATTTATCCAAGGAAAACACAATGGCAATAAATTATTTTTCAGTTGTGCTATAGTTTCCTTGGGCAGGGTCCAGAGTACGTGAGGCATAAGCTATGACATGTGGAGCTCGATCGACCCTTTGTGATAAGACTGCCCCAACTGCATAGTTAGAGGAATCACACATGAGCTCAAATGGTAAATCCCACCGAGGTGGTTGGATTATCAGGGGTGACGTGAGACTCCATTTTAACTTATTGAAAGCTTCCTCACATTTTTTATCAAAAAAAATTCTTTTTCTTTTTGGAGTAATCGGGAGAGGTGGAGTGAAATTTTACTAAAGTCACGAATGAAACGACGATAAAATCCAGCATGACCCAGGAAAGACCGAACATCCCAAACATTTTTAGGGAATGGTAGGGAGGAAATGATATCTACATTTGATTTTTCCACTTGGATAACTTCCCCAGAAATGACATGTCCCAAAACTATGCCTTATCGCACCATGAAATGGCATTTCTCATAATTTAATACGAGATTATTTTCAATACAGCGACGTAGGACAGAAGCAAGACTACTCAAACATTCATCAAAAGAGGATCCATAAACAGTAAAATCATCCATAAAAACCTCCATGAAATTCTCCAGGTAATCTGAAAAAAAATACAAACCATACATCGTTGGAAAGTACCTGGAGCATTGCACAGACCAAATGGCAACCTTCTATAAGAAAATGTACCCAAGGGGCAAGTAAAGATTGTCTTTTCCTAATCCTCAGGGGCAATATGGATCTGAAAGTATCCAGAATACCCATCAAGGAAACAGTAATGGGACTTCCCTGCTAGTCTCTCTAGCATCTGGTCAATGAATGGCAATGGGAAATGGTCCTTCCTAGTGTGTTGGTTTAGTCAGTGATAGTCTATACAGACACGCCAACTATTCTGCACACGAGTTGGAACCAATTCATTGTTTTCATTTTTAACTACAGTAAGGCCAGTTTTTTTAGGAACTACTTGAACGGGACTGACCCATTGGCTATCTGAGATAGGGTAAATGATTCCAGTATCCAACAATTTTGTTACTTCTTTTTTAACAACATCAATTAGGTTTGGGTTCAGTCGACGTTGTGACTGCCTCACTGGTTTAGCCTCATCATTTAATAAAATATTATGTGTACAAATTGATGGGCTAATGCCAGGAATGTCAGCAAGTGTCCATCCCAAAGCTTGTTTATACTTCCTCAAAATATCAAGCAGTCGCAATTCATGCTTAGGAGGGAGTGAACTAGCAATGATGATGGGAAACTTGTTTCCATTATCAAGATATGAGTATTTTAAATCTTGAGGCAGTTGTTTCAGTTCCAATTACGGGGGATTTTGGATTGACGGAAGTGTGTGTGACAGTGATAAGTCACTGATCTCATCTAACTACTCAATGGTAACATCCTCAGATGAGGAATGAGATTTTACAATCTTAGCAGTATCATCGATGGTCATGTGATCCTCTGTGTTCAAGAAATAATCAATTAAAAAACATGCATGACATTTCTCTAGACCACTACAACAATCAATGCATGATTCATTACCTAAAATTTCAATCAATGAAGAAAACTCAAAAAGGGGATCAGGGGAATGAAAATAAGTTGTTTCAGGGGAAGGGAGAACATCAATTGAATTGACATAGAGAGAGGAGTGTTCTTCTGAGGGGTGCTTCATGGCATCAAGGATATTAAAGTGGATAGTATTACCACCAAACTCCATAGATAATGTACCATTATGGACATTAATTATGGTTTTGGCGGTTTTCAAGAAAGGTCTCCCCAATATAATTGGGGCATGTCCATTCATCCTATCATCATCCATTTTAAGCATGTAAAAATCAGCAGGAAAAATTAAATTTTGCACCCTCACAAGAACATTCTCTAACACACCAGAGGGGTGTGTTGTACTCTGATTTGCTAGCCGAACGACAATACCAGTGGGCTTCAGTTCACCGACTTGCAATGAAGAGTAAATAGAGTGAGGAATCACATTAATAGAAGCACCCAAATCAAGCATAGCGTAGGAACATGAATACTCCCCTATGGTGCATGGAATCGAGAATGTCCCAGGATCATTGCACTTGGTAGGAAGTGATGGCTCTATCAATGCTGAAACATTCCTCCCCAGGCTCACCTTCTCATCACCATGAAGCCTCCTTTGGTGTGTACACATCTCCTTCAGAAACTTTTCATATCTTGGAATTTGCTTCACAGCATCAATCAAAGGAATGTTAACCTGTACTTTCTTGAAAATTTCCAAGATTTCTTTATCAAGTTCAATTTCTTTTTGTTTCCTAGGTTGGGCAGCCCTTTGAGGAAATGGAAGAGGAATGGTTGGGATAGGTGGCTCATCAACAGCCACAATCTTTCCTTTGGAAGGGCTTCTCTCAGGAAAAGGGTTTTCTTCTCTTGGACCATTTTCAGCAGTTGGGATGGTGGTTTCCTTTGGATGGGAGGACTCTAATGGAGGGGTCATTTGGCTTTTGAATTGTTTCCCACTCCTAAGGGTGATGGCACTAACATTTCCTTTATCCCTAGGGTTTACTACTAGTTGAGATGGCAGTTTACCCGACCCATGACTTTGGATTTCCCCCACCGAGTTGGCAAGTTGGCCTAGTTGGGTCTTTAGGTCTTGTATGGATTCTTGGGTGGTTTTTTGGAATCGGATATTATTGGCAGCCATTTGCTTCATCATATCTTCTAGGCTAGACTCAGTTTTTGGAGGGGTGGTTGGAATTGCCTTTGGGGTGGTTGAGGATTTCTGGGTGGTGGTGGATGACTACTCTGACCCTGTTGGTTCCATTGCTGTTGAGGTTGGTTTGAATACCCCCCTTACCTATAGGCTTGGTTGTCCTTCCACCCTTGGTTAGATGGATAGTATGGTTCTTGCCTAAAGGGTTGGTTAAAGGGGCGTCCTGGAAATATTGCCTCACAACTCTCAGAAGTTTCTCTCAATTGAGGACATTGGTCAGAATAGTGGGTGTCAGAAGAGAAGATTCCACAATGGATGGGAGAAGGAGATTGAGATTTCTCTTGGGAGAGAGAAATTTGTCGTAGAAGGGTACTTACCTCTTCAAACTTCGTGTCCACCTTCTTCTCAAACTCAGTACTTTGCACCTCATGGACACCTCGAATGGGAACATTGGACCGTGTACCGAATTGTTGAGTGTTCTGTGCCATGTTCTCAAGGAGGGTTCTTGCCAAAATTGGGGTCTTATATACCAGCACACCACCTGCAGCAGCATCAATCATATTACGATCAATTGGAATTAAACCTTCATTAAAATACTGAATTAAGAGTTGATCACTTATTTGGTGGTGTGGGCAACTTGAACAAAGCCTTTTAAATCTTTCCCAATATTCATGAAGTGTTTCCCCTTGAGATTGTCTTATACCACATATTTCTTTCCTTATAGTTGCAGTTCTAGAGGCTGGGAAGTATTTTTCAATAAAAAGGCGCTTCATGTCCGCCCAGCCTCTTATTGGTGAATTAACATAGTACAACCAATATTTTGTAGTGTCTTCTAAAGAAAATGGGAATTCTCTAAGCTTTACTTGTTCCGCATCAACATTATCAGTTTTTAATGTTGAAAAAATATTATGGAATTATTTTAAGTGCTTATGAGGGTCTTCTCCAGGCAGTCCATGAAATCTTGGTAATAAATGGATTAAACCATATTTTAATTCAAAATTAGGTGCCTCGCCTTGAATTTGAATGTAAGTGGGTTGGATATCAACATCAGGTGAGGTTAATTCTTTTAATGTTCAATTATTTTCAGCCATGTTATTGAATATTATTTCAGGTTCTAATTTGGTTCCAAAAAAAGATGGGTTTAGAAGAGTCTCGAGTGGTGTGTCCTCCTTTAAAAGGGGGTCTTGTGCGTCTCGGTGTTGCTGACGTAGGATCCTCTCCGGTTCGGGTTCAAAATGTGGTAAGTCTCCCGAAGTAGAATGCGTCATGCACAGAACCTACACAAGATATAGATCAGAACACAATAATAAATAAAAAGGTAGAAAAACAAACAAACAAATATTCACAAAATTTACAACTACTTTATCAAAAACACGCACTAAGAAACAAAGCGCTCCCCGGAAACGGTGCCAAAATTTGACCATTCTATCATGACATGTCAAATTTATTATGTTTTTAAGGATGATATATAGTCTAGGGTAGACCCTAGGTCGTCTCTCAAGGAGCGTTGGTAGGTTTAGAGTGTGTGTTCTTAATAAAAGGGACTAAAAGGGGGGTATTTTTGAAAACAGTTTAAAGAAAATGAATTGATTTAAAGAGTTTAATAATTGAAAAATAAAAGTGGTGTTTTAAAATTATAAGATAAAGGATATCATTTCAAGTTTACTACACAACTTGGATAGTTCATTGTTCTGAAAATATTGACATGGTTTTGTTCAATTCTTTGGTTGAGGGTTGTCAAGATCTTAATTCCCTCTTGCCTCTTAAAATGTTGCACAAAGCACCAACCCTTGACAAAACAATCGTGTTGTCAAGGTTTGGATCTTAATAACAGAGTTAAGGCTACAAAAAAATACTGAAATCTTATGTATGTGTGATATTAATATGGTTCTTTTCTTGTCCTATCGGAACAAACCAAGATCCCCACTTGAAATCTCAACCCAATCGGTGTTGAGATAAAAAGTGTTTCACTTAAATTAAACCACACAAATGCATTCAGAAGAGAAGATCATAGAGATTGATCAGAAGTGAAATATTTAACACACAAATTATACAAAACCAGTGGAAAAACAAGTGCTGGAACTCCCTCCCAAGTAAGTGTAGCTCCCTCGAAATGATCGCCCACCGTTTAGCTCGCCATCGTGAGGAGGATGAGGCTCGGGTGAAACTCCTTCTTAATCCTTGATACCCCTATGAGGATAGGGGCCTCTAGAACTTATTAGATGATTATAGTACTCCCTTGGGTCTCCAAAATACCAGAGATTTACCTCCTGGTCGAACTTGCAAATGAGGTTCCCTTGGTGCCCTTTTATAGCCAAATTGCTAAGTGGTTTTGAGCACCCAGTTTTGTTGATACCAATTGAGTCTCGGTTTTGGGTTGGTATATGGCATTATCTAGACTTGGAAAAAAGTTAAAATATGTTACATGCGGTCTTGAATATCCCCATGTCAAATTTTGTGGCCATTGAACATCTGTAAATTTAGGTATAGTCATAAAACCGAACCGAACTCTTGACTTCGTGCAGATTATGTCCCCTGGACAGAATGGTTCGGATGGGCTAGCAAATAAACGAATTGGCCTTATGTTATTTGATATGAATTGTATCCCATGAAGTTTTTGAGAGGCCCACAAAATTACAGCCCATTTTAATGCACGGATTTCTCGTACTGTTCAAAAAAGTGGACAGGTGTCCCTAGGATCCATGCAATTTTGGCCCAATTTCCTTCTGGATCATCTTCAGGGCCTCCAAATCACCTCCTCCTGCAATCAAATCCTCAAAACAAGTAACAATGTCCATTTTAACAGTGATAAAAACAAAATTAATGATTCAAATATGGAATTCAATTTGGTATTATTTTTATAATATTCAATACAAAACTAGTTTACCACAATGGTGTAGGGATGAAAATGAAACAGTGAATCGCGGTGTGATCACTATCCCGTCTTCCATGACTGATAAGATGAATCCACGCTGACAACGTCATAGAACGGGATTTCCAACGTTCTACTGCCCTAAATTTTGGGGAGTTTCACGCCAGGCCTGCTATTTTCTTGGTGGGACCCGGTGCCGGATAGCTGGATCTGGTGGCACGTCAATTCATTGATGCCTCGAGCGCTACTAATCTCCATATTGAGGAGAATTATTTCATATCTGGTTCACCATTATAATTTTTGATTCTTTTAATGGGGTTCACACATCTATACGCTTGAGTACGACAAGAGTGTCTTTGTTACCCCGCATTCCTGCTTTCCAAAGGCGGGCGTCATTCATTCCATATCCAGGGACGTTTTCTCCTTGATAGAAATGGGATGATGGGATGTCAGTTCTTCCTTCCATAGATTCCTCCTCAGAACTCGTCACCTAGTCCGGTTCTCCCTCATAGATTTAATACATTATTCCTGAAACTCTTCCTGATGCCATATCTTTATGGACACCAGTTAATTACGCAGGTTCTGTCAGGACATTCCAAGGGGTCCGGTCAGGGAAGCAACCTTCGGTTGGGGGAGTAGTCATGTTGGGGGCATCACTGGCGTGTCTGGATGCTGGGGGATTGTAATGTATTTCTTGTGTCCCTTATTATAGGGCTTCTAGAGGGCGTGTAATCCCGAGGCATCCCACATCGAACGAGGGGAATCATTTTCCATGGGCATGTGTCTAAGGTTTTCCTCAGCATCCTAGGTTTAACATAGGGTATGCCACAAGTTTAACGTCCAGCGGAGATGGATCGGGCTGATCAGAACCATGACTAGAGTGGATCAGACAGAGGAACCCCCTGGAGGGAACACCGATATTGAGGACATCTCATGAGTGGCCTCCCGAATGATTTTAGATGGAACAGGGAATGGAATGGCATGATCCTACCGGGATGTGGAAGACTATGTAAGGATCAGGATGGATGATAGAGCGGTTGATGGGGATGGTGAATGGGATGAGACCATCGTGAAGATGACGGTGGTTTAGGGCTTGAGCCTCGAAGAGGCTTCCTACGTATCCTCATGGTGGGGAATCAAAGTCTTCGTAGTTCATCTGACGGCGGATTTCCGCTGAACGGGGCCACAACAGATTACTGCTGAATGGGGTCTATAGTTTAACATCATGCAGGACGGGGGAGAACCGACGTGAAATGAGCTAGAATAGCTGGGTGTTGGGCTTGAAACCCAAGGAGGCTTCCTACGTACCTTACGTTAGCAAGTATCAAAGACCATTGAGTTCAGGATGGGGTGGGGCTTATACTCTAGGCTATCCAGGGTGTTGGTGAACCGATGTGATGATGGTCAGAAAGACCGGGGTGGTGGGATTGAACCACATGGAGGCTTCCTACGTACCCTGACTTGGAAAGTATCAAAGTCCTCATAATTCGGGATGGTATGGGGATTACACTCTGAGGTGGCCCAAGGTGTTTGGGGCTTGAAACTCATGGAGAATTCCTACGTACCATGCCTTGCCAAGGATAAAAGTCCCCATAGTTCAGGAAGGATTGGGTCTTACACTCTGAGGTGACCCAGGTGAGGCTGGAGTCGTTGAACCGATGAGAAAGTTGACCTGGGGTCCAGGTGGATAGTGGTCCTGAACCTCAAGGAGTCTTCCTACGTACCTTGCCTTGGCAAGGATAAAAGTACACGTAGTTCGAGTTGAGTGTGGAATACAGTTTAACGTCATGCGGGATGGGGGAATTTAGGGATTACACTCTAAGGCAGCCCAATGTGTTGGTGAACCGACATGGTCGGAATGAATGGGTGGTGGGCTTGAACCATGTGGAGGCTTCTTACGTATCATGCCTTGACATAGATCAAAGTCCTTGTAGTTTGGGATGGAGGATACAGTATAATGTCATGTGGGATGGAGCCATTTGGGGCTTACGCTCTGAGGCGGCCCAAGGTGTTGGTGAACTGACATGGTTGGAACGACTGGGTGGTGGGCTTGAACCTCATGGGGGCTTCCTACGTACCATGCCTTGACATGGATCAAAGTCCCCATAGTTCGGGATGGAGGATACAGTTTAACGTCATGCGAGACGGGGGCATTTGGGGCTTACGCTCTGAGATGGCCCAAGTTGTTGGTGAACTGACATGGTAGAAATGACTGGGTGGTGTGCTTGAACCTCGTGGAGGCTTCCTACCTACCATGCTTTGAAATAGATCAAAGTCCCCGTAGTTCGGGATGGAGGATACAGTTTAACATCATGCAGGATGGGGGAATTTGGGTCATACGCTCTAAGGTGGCCCAAGGTGTTTGTGAATGGACATGGTCGGAATGACCGGGTGGTGGGATTGAACCTCATGGAGGATTCCTATGTACCATGCCTTGACATGGATCAAAGTCCTCATAGTTCAGGATGGTTGATACAGTTTAAAGTCATGCGGGACGGGGGCAATATCATGGTTGATGCTTACTCTAGGACCACGTGAGTCATGCTCGGTGTGAGAAACAAGAGGAAGCAAAGGCCTGACGACCACATCACAAAAGGTACATCCTTGGGATGTGAAGTGGGGATTACACGTGGTTAGCATCCCAGGGAGAGAAAGATTGGGACTTACTCCAAGATGGAGGACCGATGGCAACAAAGCCCATCGGAAGAGGGAAAGGGTGACAAGAACCCATGTCCCCATCTCCCTTCTTGGTCCTTGGAACCAAGGAAGTGAGGATGAGTAGGGATGATACCTCCAGCTTGAAGGGATAGGGGCTTACATCAAGGTGGCTACCCTTCCCCCAAGAACAAACACCACTCCCATAATAAGGATATCATCCCCTACGGAGACCAGGGGGCGCGGAGAATGTCCAAGGTGGGGGCACCCCTCATGCGTGACATGGGGTCAGGTCACAGTTTAATGTCATGTGCTGAGGATGATGGTTTATGGCAGTTTAACTCCCTGTAGTTTGGATGAAGTGGGTGTGCACCACACCCCTAGGACTTACATAACAGGTACCCTCTCCTCTTTTTGGGAGGGAATGCACTGGCAATGTCATGGTGAGGTGGTGTCATGGAGCGAACCATTGAGGGGTCCATGTTAGCGTGGCTATGCGAAGAAGCAATAGTCATTAGCGTGCCTATGTGAAGAAGCAATAGGTGAAGCAACGCAATGGGTGGTATCGTCCAAGGGACTTTGAAGTCACATCGTGAAAACCTGGAGGGTCGCGCGAGAAAAAGAATTGCCAATCAAAGGGGTCCATAGGTCGGGGCCTTGTGAAACTTTGTTACTCTGCATGGCGGAGGGCACTTGCGAAGGGGTGTGCTTCGCGAAGTGGGGTTCCTTAGACTTATCATGGGGAGAAGGTGCGTATGAGAGGTTCTTCATGAAGTGGAGAGGCATTCACAGAGCACTTCCTCATGGGGCAAAGGTGCCTCGTGAAGCAAGGTGTCAGGAAGCAATGTGCTTCGCGAAGTACAGTGACCCTACCTTAGCATGTGGATCATGTGTACATGAAGGGTGTTTCACGAAGCATAAACGCTCCGTGATGACCCGGGTCCCCTTGGGGATCCCCTTCCTTCGCGAAAGCCCTTAGGCTTTGCGAAAGGCCTCCCTCTCGAAAGAGGGGGGTCAAAACGAGACAAGGGGGAGGCACTTCGCAGAGCAGAAGTACCTCGCACAGCTTATGGTTCGCAGAGCAGAAGGATGCTTCACGATTCAAAAGCTGGGAAGTCGAAAGGTTGGATTGTTCCTCTCTTGGGATCAGGGGGAGCCCGGTATTTATAGGTGAGGGGCGCCATGGAGCAGAGCTCACACGGCTCGAAGAGGGACTAGGTTTCTTCGCAGCGAGTCGCGAACATCAACAGTGGTCGCAGAGCGTCCCGCCTTCTTGCTTCACGGCAGGCTCACGAACGTCAACTACAGTCACAGAGCGTCCCACCTCCTTTCTTCGTTGCGGGCTCGTGAACGTCAAGTGCGGTCGCAGAGAGTCCTGCCTCCTTGCTTCACGGTGGGCTTGCGAAAGTCAATTGTGGTCGTGGAGCGTCCCGCCTCCTTGTTTCGCTACAGGCTCGCGAACATTAACTGTGGTCGTGGAGCGTCCCGCCTCCTTGCTTTGTGGCGGTCGCGGTGCTGGGGGAACTCCGCGTAGGGGCTTCGCGAGGCAGTTTTTTGGGGCCTTCTTTGGGCCTCTTCTTTGTCCCGAATTTTGACGCCAACATTATATATTGAATTATAATTTATTTATGACTTATTTATTTAATATTAATTTATTTTTTATTATTATTTTATTATTTTTCATTATTTATTTATTATTCGCTACTTTTTTTTATATTTATTATTAATAATTTATTAATAATTTAATATTTACGTTTTATTTTTTATTTTTTTATTTCTTATTTATTATATAGTCATTATTTATTTAATATTTTTTATCAATTATTATCATTTATTATTTATTTATTTTCATTATTTATTGATTATTTATTCACTTATTATTATTTATTTAATATTTATTTATTATTCATTAATTATGAATTTATTATTTATTTAATATTTATTATTTATTATTTATTATTAATTTCATATTTAGTTATTATTTATTATTTATTATTTATTATTATTTATTTATTTATTATAATTTATCCATTATTTATTATTTATTTATTTTTTATCTAATATTTATTTATTATTATTTATTATCATTTATTATTATTTATTATTATTTAAATCAAACTGTGTAGACCATGGAAAACTCCATGATCCCAGAAATTTATTAAATAAAAAATTTATGACAAGTGAACAAAGAGATGATCGGGTAAGAGTAGAAAAACACCACCAAATAATAAAAGATCATAGATCATCATTTATTTCTACCACCCCTCCCATGAAATCCACCACAAACTCTAGGGTGTCTTCCTCACATACACTGCTTCAAGATCTTCCAAACACCTCCTTTCTCATCAGTATTGATCATTTCATCGGTGACTATATTGCCCTAGCCATCATCAACCTCTTCACCACCCTTATTCTCTTTTCCATCCACAGAGTCTTCAATTAAGAGTTTCCCAGCCTGTAGCTCCTTGGCCTCACCCAGTTTAAACATCGATGAAGAGACTTTAGACATGTGAGATGCTGATATTTTTGTACCTTTTCTCTCCTGACTATCTTTGTTAATCTCATTAAATTATGGAGAATTGATGGACTCCAGCATAGTGAATATTTTTTTCTCACAACACCAGTATTAGGTGAAGTAACAGATATGTCAATATCATGTGAGGCCACCACAATAGTTGTAGGTTCAGAACTAGGGGAATTTGAAAGAAGTGCATGACCCTGAGTATTAATTCCCTGCACAGGTTCACAGGAGGTATCATCTCATGGAGCATCAACTGTAAATACAACTTGATGAGAAGCTGTGCCACACAGAGGAGTGTCCTCAACCCCAATACCAATGGGGTTCTTACAAGAGACAACATGTGCCTCCTCCAAACCAAATGAAATAGTTGTTTGGTCAGCTTGCACTTCCAAATATCCTATAGCAACACACAAAGGTGTACCAGGTCTCTCAGAGGGATGCAATTGTCACCCAATCACACAAGTAGTCCTTTGAAACTAAATCGAACCAGAATTAATTTTCCCCTTCTATAAAAATTGATCTTCTAATAAAATTTTATAATACATGTCATCTAAACTAGTATGACTATCAACATCACCCCATTTAAAAGAGGTCCCACCATAAATCATATAAGGATAATTGTGCATCAAGGATTCACGTGTCATGCACCCACCACCATCACCATCACATTTCATACCAATATGGGTTTTTCCAACAACATTAGAAAAAAGTGGGAGGTCCCTCATTCACAAATCTGGTGGAATTCATCAGGTTCCCCTTAGTAGGTGAAGGCAGATCATACTTCATCCACTCAAAGGTACCCTTATTCCTAAACACAGAATTAACATCACTAGTAGATAGAATTTTAAACTTACACTTTTCAAAAATATGTCCACATATTTTACAGTTTGAGCATCTCATTCCTTTGTGACAATAGTCCTTAACATCTCCAACAGTGAAAAAACTACTGTAAAACTTCATCACATGCTCAAACTCAATGTCAAGTTCAAACATAACATCACCAGTAAAAAAAGTAAATAGTCTCAACAAGGGGAAGTGACATATAAAACTCAATAAAAATGTGAGAAAATGACCATAACTAACAAAAACAGTCTCATTATCAAGTTTGATTTGATTTTCAATGGATAATGACACATACCACAGTATACATGGATCCCAAAATACCCATTTTAAGCCCTTGACACTTATCTAAGTCTTGAAAAAAATATTATTGGCTTGAATAAGGACAAACTAGGGATCCCAGTTTTGAAACCTCAAAATCCCAAGCATGAGCTTGAAAAATACACAACTCAAAGCATTCAATTTAATTTCATTGGAATGAAAAGTTATGTGATAGAAATTCATACCAAGTGACACAATGCACCATTCACAAAAAACCTATATTTGAAGAAGATGGTCCCTTAGATCATCAAAATTCTAGGATTTGGTATCATGTAAATCAAGGAAATCGATAATAGATTGTTTTCAAGTGTCAGTACTCTCCACAAAAATGTGAGGGTTCGCTTCAACAACCGCAAGTGCACCATTCCACGAGATCCTATTATGAGAGACTGAATAACCACTCTAAGACCCAAAGATGAACTGATTAGTAACTTCAACTAGATCATCTCTCCAAGAAGATCATCCCAAATTAGAGCACTTTAAGGGTTCATGATTGTTCGATGGGACCACAACCAGTGCTTCGATCCTCAAACCAGATCCCTTCTTCTTCGAGGGACAAATAAAGATATCCCAGTGATAAAAGTACTAAAGCAAGTACAGATTCATCGGACAAGGAAAACATAGATTCCATGTTCATAGAGTAAGAATCTCTCTACCTGTGACATCTCTCCGCCTTTGTTATTATTTATAAGATAATATCATACATTAGTATTTATTATTATTTATTATTATTTTTTAGAGATTATTTATTTATTTATTATTATTTATTATTTATCTAATAATTATTTAATAATAATTACTTATTTTTTATTTATTTTTGATTATTTATTTATTATTTATTATTATTATTTATAATCATTTATTATTATTATTCATTTATTATTAATTTATTTTTATTATTTATTGATTATTTAGTGATAGTTTTTTAATATTTAATTATTATTTATTTATCATGTGTTTATTATTTATTTATTCTTTATTAACTATTTATTTCTTATTTCTTATTCCTTATTCATTTAATATTTATTTATTTGTTTATTTTTTATTTTTTATGTATTATTTAATTATTATTTATTATTATTTATTATTATTTATTATTTATTATCATTTATTATTTATTATCATTTATTGTTATTTATTATCATTATAAATATTTATTCATTATTTATTTATTTATTATTTATTTAATATTTAATTTTTTTTACGTATTTATTTTTTATTTAATAATTATATATAAACTATTTATCTTTTATCTTTTATCAATTATTTATTAATTCTTTATTATAGATTCATTATTTATTCATTGTTTATTGTTATTTTATATCATTATTTGTATTATATATATATATATATATTAGTACATTACATATTATTTACTCACTAGATGAAAATATTTCTGGAGTGGTAATTTTTTTGTAGTATATCAAATTAATTAATCACATAAATAAATAATAATAAATTAATTAAATAAAAAAATAAAAACAATAAAAAAACAATAAAAAACCCAGAAAACCACCACCAAAAAAACACTAAAAAATAAAAAACCAATGTATAAAAAGAATCACAAAATGATTATGAACACCAGAGTATGTGGCGCTTTTAGAAAGTGTTGCACATCGTTGAGAAGCAGTTTAAACTGTCATTGAATTCCAAAAAAACTATTGGGAAACACCATTTTTTGTTGGTCTATTGTCATTATGCCACCCAGCTTTGTGGCACTTCTACTTGCACTGCCCCCACACTCTTGTTCCCTAGTGTCGTCACATACTCCCTCATGCTATCACCGGCCCTCAGAAGAACATTCCTCCCATATCATTTATTGTTAGTCTACCTTTGATCCTAGTCGTTTTCCCTTCTAGGTTGTCTCTATTTGTTATGAACATAAAATTATATGTTTATTTTATTTGAAAAATGTATTGGTTGTAAATGTTTTATAAATAATAATCATAGTCTTAATAAAAAAATGTCTACAATCCTAAATTTATTTTTTAAATGTACATATTTTTTTCATTATAAATAATGTTTTTATTTGTAAGGAAATTCAATAATGAATTGAAATAGGTCATTTAAAAATTTCTTATAAATGATGGAAAATATATTTTGGAATATTTATCATATTTATAAAATTGTTTTATAAATTCATTGACTATAAAATTCTTATGTTTAATTTCTTTATTGTTTTTTAAATAATTATTTTAAAAGATGAAAATTGGGAATGAAGGTATGTGTTTGAACAAGAGGAAAATTGGGAATCTTAATGCCAATGGTAATGCTGGTTAAGAGATGTCACATGATAAAGTGATTAACATTTAGGTTCCCCCACAGGGAAGACATTATAGACATGCTTCTGATTAGTAGATGGTGGAGGGTGAAGCTATTCTAAAACCCTATTATCAATCAAGGGATTTCAATGAGAATCCTTCTAAATCATGGGCTGATTTGGTTGAAGGGAAGAATGAAGTGGGTTTTCCCATTGTTCAGAGGTCTGGATAGACCCCATTGTGTGGTGATAATATGAACTAGATGTTTTCTATAGATTTGAATGTAGGTCATGACTCATCCTAGAGGGGAGTGAAGCCGCATGCAGTATTTCCTGATGTACAGAGGGATGAGCAGTCCTTGTTACATTATTCTATGTCTTCCCAGTTTCTAAATGAAGTTTGAAATTTAGGTATTGATAATGTTGGTGGAGGTTTATATGCTTATAAATTTGAGGATTAATTAACCTATAGGTAGGTTCTCTCTAGGGAGGATATTTTAAGGTTTGAAAAGTATGTAGGTGAAGCTACATGTTCTGATGATGCCTCTAATGATGTGTCTAATGTGGATTCTGAGCTGGAAGATATTTCTCAAATAGAAGTAGATCTTGAACTAGAATAAGATCATCTTTGAACAACCTTCAATAATAAAGATAAATCCATGTTGGTTGTTGTTTCCTCACAATCAACTATGAATTCCTCAAAAACATCCTTACTTGGATTGGTTGCCTCAACTCCTCCTATGTTCATGGTGTATGATGATGGTTTTCAATGTGTAGATTACAGAAAGACCAGACATCCTCTTAATAAGAATCAGGATGATTCAATTGCAACATCAAACGTTTTTAGGTGTTTGATACAACCATGGATAGGGATTGTCAGCATCACCAAGTAGAAGAGTTGGGAAACATGATGGCCCTCACATATTGTCCTTCTCATATAGGCAGTGTGGGATCTCTCAAAATCCATGAACATTGAAGTTTGGATATATCTTCACATAAAGTATTAGAGGATATGAAATATTAGCACCTAGAGGTTATGAATTATAATGACATCATTATAGGTGAATTATAGGTTAACTCTACTCAGAGTGATTTTGAGGTAGCCTCTGGGGACAATCCAAAAGGGACTTGGCAACAACCCAAGTCTTCGAAACAGGTAGGTCACCCAAAATTCCAGGGAAGAGGGTGAGGATGAGGTTGAGATGAATGGGCTGCTGCATGAGGGTGTGAAAGAGTTTCCTCTAGGTCTTATTTCTTTCATGTCACTCTAAAGTAGGATAAGTTTAAAGAGAAATATTATGTGATCTTAAATCTAGGTAATTCTCAGTTAGGGTGGAAATCTATCAATTGATATGGGGAGTCTGATCATGATTATGGGAATGATCATGTTTTCCCTGATTTCTAGTTTTTTTATGGATGAAGGAATTCCTCTTTTGACCCCATCCTTCTCCTCTTTCTACAATTTTTCACTTTTATTTTAATAAATTTGTGGGTATGGGTTGGATTTCCAACTCATACTCATATCTTTTTCATAAATAATTATTATAAATATTCTTTTTGTATTAATGATTTTGTCAGAATGGCCCAAGGGCCTTCATTTTTTATTATTTTTTATAATCCACCTTTCAAGGGGTGAGGTGGAACCCTTACAAGGCCCGAAGGCTTAGAGATAATTACATGACCTTTAGGTCTTAGAGGAATCACCCACATAAGAAAACTTGGAACTGTTCCTCCCCGTAGGTCTTAAGAATATATTTTTTCAAATTTACATGGTTTATAAAACGTTTATAAATCATAGTAAAAGGAAATTTACCTTTTTATATGGAATGACTTATAATATTGAAATAAAGTATTTATTTAATGATTATGAGGGTAGTTAATAAATAATTCATAAATTATATAATTAAATAAAAAATATAAAATGGTTTATATTTAAAATTATATAATTTTGATATTTAATTAATTTAAATTGTTCATATTGTAAGAGACCTTATTTCAAATATTTTTTTAACCACGTAAAATGTGTTTTGACAATATATATGTTCAGAGATTAAATAATTTTTATGTATGTGATATTTAGATTATTTAAATATTATACACAATTAAAACTGGATTATAAAGTTTTTATAATTCATACTAATAAAATATATTTAAATTGAAATGTCATATAATGAATAATACAGAAGGTTTTTTTATTGAAATTATACAAAAAACCAGTTCTTAATGGCATTTCATTAACGATGGTTCTAATAAACTTCATGAAATAAATCATATAAAACAATTTCATAATATAGTGGTGGTTTTATTAAATCTATGCTATTTTTTATTTTAACAATTAGAGGTGATTTCAACTAAACTATCACTAAATATTTTCAAAAAAAACCCTAAATTCATCCCCCTCCCTCCTTCTCCCCACTCCCCTCTATATCCCCGATCTCAACCCCCCACCCTATGACCTCCCTCTCCCCTCCTCAGAATCTACCCCCCCCCCCCCACCCACCTCAATAGAAACCCCTGACCCCCCCCCCCCCACCTTAGCATCGATTCTCGACCACCCAACCTCCCTCTCCCCTCCTCAGCGGCGACCCCTAACCCCCCCCCCCCTCTGACCTCCCTCTCCCCTCCTCAGTGGTGACCCCTGACCCCCTACAACCTCCCTCTCTCTTCCCACTCATCATTGGTGACCCCTAACCCTCAAACCCCTCTAAACATTGACCTCCCCCTCCCTCTCCCTATCCCCGCTTTGGAGGTGACCCTCTACCGGCAACTGTTGTCACACCAACCCCATTCTGGAGACCTTCATCACCCAACACCTCTGTTGGTTACCCCCTGGCCCCGACCCCCCTTACAAGTCACCTCTGTTACCCCGACCCCCCTATCGGCTACTATTGTGACACTGATCCCACCCACCGACAACCTTTGTTACCCCAACCCCCTTATCAGTGATCATTGTGACCTAGACTCCCCCTGCTCCCCTTATAGAAATCATTGAAGGTAATATTTATTGAATTTTTCTATGATTTTTAATTAAATGATATAAAATTTTATGTGATTTAGTGTTTTTTATGTTTTTAGTGTTGGATTGAATCATTTTGATGTTGATTTTTTGTTATGTCTAATCAAGACACTACCATGGTCAATGAAGAAGTTGGTTGGGGTTTAATTTTAATTGTACCTATTTGATTAAAAATTTATATAATTATATATGAATGTAAAGGGAGAATACAATCCAATGCCTATGGATAAAAGTTTGATTAATTTTACTTGAAACACAACTTGGTATGCCAAGGTTTTAGAAGAGTTTTTAGATTATGTAGTTATAAACCAATCAGTGGATGGTAGAATAAAATGTATGTGTCCTGATTGTAAATTCAAGTGATGGTTGAATAAAAATGAAGTATATGATCATTTTATATTGAAATAGTTTCCTAGTCGATATGTATGTTGGATTTTTCTTGTTGAATCAAATGTTATGTAAAGTCAATACAATGACAATATAATCAATAAAACACAAATTTCCCCCAAAGAGGATAATTCATTTTGAAATTTTTTAAATGAAACATTTGGTTTTGTAGAATACAATGTCCAATATTTTAATATATCAACAAAACTTCAGTTGATCTTGAGAAGTTTAATATTACTCATAACTTCAGTGACCAAAAAAATGAGTTTTATGAATTAGGTTAAGATGTACAATAAGAACAAAATGAAGGGTGTGAAAATTATTCGAAGTCATCTTTTCAATTTAAGTTGTGTCATATCAAGTATCTCTATGGAATTACTACAAAATCAATGTACCTGATTTTATAGTTGATTCATGATGCTTTTAATGAAGCTAAGAACCATGTATCATTCTATGAGATGGATAAAGTCATCAACAAACTTGGACTTAATTATACAAAGATACATGCATAACCTAATGATTAGGTTCTTTACTGGGGAGAAGAGTCTGATAAAGAAGAATGTATAAGATTTCATACAAGAAGATGTAATTAAATGAACAAAAATGATAGTAGAAATCAATTTAACCCCATGAATAAACCGAAGAATAAAACTCATGAAAAGGTATTGTGTTACTTTCCTTTAAAACCATTATTGCAAAGATTATTCATGTCATCTATAACTGCATACGACATGTAGTGGAATCCTCAATATAGTAATAGTGGCTTGATGAGACATTCAAAATATTTAACATCATGGAAAAATTTTTATTATCTATATCCATATGTTTCTTTGGATCATAGAAATTCACATTTGGGATTTTCTATTGATGGTGTTAACCCTTTCGATACCTTAAGTACCAATTATAGCATTTTTCTAGTTGTTTTGATCCCCTATAATCTACCTCCATGGTCGTTTAGGAAAAATAATTATTTCATTATTTCAATGATTATTCCTTGAAATAAAATTCCTAGAAACGACATTGATGTATACCTTAAACATCTAATAAAAGAATTACGAGAATTATGGGGTGATGGAATGGAACCATATGATACTTTAATGAGACAACTATTCAAAATTCATGCTTCTTTAATGTGGAAAATCAGTGACTTCCCTAGACTAGGAAATTTATATGGTCTGAACACTCATACTCATTTGTCTTTTCATGTTTTTAATTTTTATTTTTAACCTCAATGGTTACCTCATAGCATATAATGGTTTTTTATATGTCATCATCAGTTTGATGATGCTTCTCATAAATTCAGGTTTAACAAGAAATGACTCAATAGAGATATTGAATTGAGAAAGTCAATAAAAGTGTTATATGGTTTATAAATCTTGGTAAAATTAATGAATGTCACTAAATAATTTCAAATAATTTTATTAGATTAAAGAAGGGATGAAATGTTATGAGGTACAGTATCTGAAGCAGCTAGAACACAAAAATTAAAGGAAAAGTGTATATTTTTTAAACTTCATTATTGGGAGTTCAATTTGATATGTCATAATCTTGACATAATGCATATTCAGAATAATATATATGAAAATGTAATTTAAACATTTCTTAATGAGCATGGTAAATTGGAGGATCCTATTAATGATCGTAAGGATTTGGATTCAATAAATATAAAGCATGGTTTGTGGGAAAATTTGAATGAAAATTATCCTAAAACTATTTTTAAAATGAAAAATCATGAGAAAGACATATTCCTTAGAACTTTAAAGAATTTAAAAGTTCCATATCGATATTCAATTAATATATCAAGGTGTGTTGAATTTAAAAATTAAAAGTTACAAGGATTTAAAAGACATGACTCACATATTTTGATGAAGTAGTTGTTGTCGTTGGAATTTCATAATATGTTACCTGAATAAGTAACCATGGTTATAGTTGGTTTTTTTACCTTTTTCAGAGAGATTTGTAAAAAAAATCTAAATCCAACTAATACTGATAAAAATTAATACAGAATTATTTTGACACTTATTCATTTGGAGATGTTATTTCCTTCTTCATTCTTTATAGTCATGATTCATTTTACTATTCATTTGGTAGAAGAAGATAAACTTGGTGGATAGGTACACTATTTATGGATGTATCCAATTGAGAGGTATGTTGATATTATTTATATTTTTATTGTTGAATTCTATTTTATCAAATAATTGCATAAATTTTTTTAATGTATTTATTTTTTTCATCAGGTACTTAGATGATTTGAAATCATATGTGTGGAATAAAACTCAACAAAAAGGCTCTATTGTTGGAGGTTACATAGATGAAGAGTTCTTGACCTTATATTATAGGTATTTGGATAGGATTAAGATAAGATTCAATAATGTTGGACATCCTGAAGACATATCCACTAATTCTCATTCTTAAAATCATTCATTAGTATTTCTAACTATTAGACAAGAAATTATAAGGGGGTCAAATTTTACATTGACTGAATTGGAGTTTCTACAAGCACATAGATATGTAATACTCAATAGTGTTATTGAAAATAAATTTATTGAATAATTTTGATTGTAAACTAATAGGTAACTAAGGGTATGATCTTGAAATGATATGTAATTAAAAAACATTATTAATAAGGATATTTTTGAATGGTTCTCCCATCGTGTAAGTATATACTCATATTCATATTATTTATTTTTAGTTATTTTGTCTATGTTAAAAGTAAAAAATTATATATTTTGCCTAGATAATGAATTTTGAGAATCAAGCATAAATATCAAATTATTTTATGTTTTTGGCTTGAGGTCTTCTATGTAAGGATAAGAGATTTGATTCTAACAATGTTCATTGATTTATTTTTCATACAATTTATCAAAAAGAATAATTGACAACTAAAAATAGTGGTGTATTTACACTTTTAGAGGTGGGATACTATGTAAATATGAATAATATAATTGAATTAAACTATCATGGTCAGTTTTCATTTGTCTTATTCAAATACAATTGGGTTAACACTGATACAGGTATAATGTAAGATTCGTTAAATTTTACTTATGTCAACTTCTCTCGCATGATCCATACCAGTGAGCATGCAAAGAATGATCCATTTGTCTTGGATTTATAAGAGAATATGGTTTATTACATGGATAATGAAATACATTAAGTTTGGAGTGTTATTTTAAAATTAAATTAGAGAGATGTATATGACATGGGTGATAAAGATCGATTGGTACTTTGTGATAGTGAACCTCATCAACCAAAAAACATTGAATTGGTTTTCCCTAGAAATATCAAAATAATAGAAGTTGTAAGAGAGGGTGAAAATAAAGGACTCATCATAATAGAGGTTTATAACAATGAAGATAATGAATTTGAATATAATTGGATGTAAAAATTGGTAATTAAAACATATTACAATTTCTCATTCATAAGTTCTTCATTTATATATAATTTTCTAGAAATTTTCATTTTTTGAAAAAATAATTTAGTTTTTAACTTTTTATAAACTTAATATATCGAAACCATTTGAATTGTAGGAATATAGAGAACAAAAAAGATTGAGGATCCTATTTGATTAGCATCTCAGAGCACGCCACCACTGTTGTCATCTTCTATGGATCTGAGTGATTTCATTTTAACTGAGACTTCTAGAGATAAAGTAGCTTTCCCATATGTTGTTGGTAGCATACCACCCGATTCACATTTGATGATGGAGCAGTTGGTCACCCCTCCATATTGGGGACATTTGTGAGTTACCGTTACTGGTATGTATGTCATTTTTTAAATATATATATATATTATTAATTTTTAATGAATTTTTAAAATAGATAAATACATCCATAGAAGGGATAAAAATATGAACAAGTAATATTTACAAGGCCTAATGGACTTCAAGATTAATATTCCATTTGATGAGTTCAGGCTGTCTATCAGTGACGATATTGGAATATACATGAAGATTATTGGGTAGCTTTCTTTTGAGACTGTGAGATTTAATATTAATTATAAATTTTATTTCATATTCCAATATCTTGAAAAAATGTTGTCTTTGATACCTAAGTAAAGGTAATATTAATTTAAAATTCCTTGATAACTAATTTAAAATACAAGGGTAAAAATGTGTAATATACTTATAAAGTGTTATGTTTTTTATTTATAGATGTTTTTTATTTTTATGTCCCTAACTCCATTTCACTCCCATGGACTTTCAAAATTTTGAGAAAGAAATGGAGATATTTTAAATATAGAATATTACATGAGTTTAATGACACATCTTTGAACTCACAACAGATGTATGAGAATGTTCTTGAAAGAATTTCTCATGAGAAATGGAATCTCTTTTTCAATATTGATAGAGATGCATCTCATGAGGTAATTACATATTTTAAAGTATCTTAAGAATATAAACACAATAAAATCATTGTTTTTATTAATTTATCTATTTTTTTAGGAGTTAACTAAAAATAATGTGAATTGTGAGAAGAAAGTCATTCCTCACATCACTGGGTCTCAGATTTTTTCAAGAAAAGAACAATTTTTATTTTTATTTTATTCATTATTATTTATAACATTTTATTATAAATCATAATTGTTTATAACTTGTTTATAATTTTTATAAAGTATAATGAATTGGGTCACTCTTTTGGCTGAACAGAGATTTGGTTTTTAGTGCATAGGAAACTTGATGGTTGTTTTGTAAATGACCCTACCAAAGACATTGGAGTAAGTAATTTTCATTACCATTTGATGTTATTTATTTAATATAAAAACATAATAATAGAAAATATATTATAATAACTAAAAATCCTTAAACCCAATTAAATGTGGCTAACTACATGGATCAAACGATGCTAATTTTGCATTGTCTGGTACATCTAGTCTTCCCCAATTATTGAAGTTTAATGTTTGTTTGTTTTTATAATATGTTTTTCATTATTATTTTTTATAGTAATGAAATAACAATAAATAATAATAAAAAATATATTAATTTGATAATATTATGAAATCTAGATATTATAAAAAATAATTTTTACTATTTTTGTATTAGCATGTTAAAATTTAAGAATTCTGGGATGTTAAACCTTCATAATCATCACCAGTTTCCTAAAACAATGTAGTTAGAATTGTTTTAGGGAAATAAAATTTTGGATGTGTTGGATGGATGGATTATAGGCCTAATCCATCATCAATCTTTGGTAGGACGTTGTTATTTGTTACTACTATGCCATATGAGGGTTCGAGTAGTTCCATTGATTGGGAATCACAATGAAAAAATGCATGATTGAAAGAAAAAGTGAAAGAATAAAACTTTTATAGGAAAACACAGTATCATTGGTGGTCGTAAATGGAAAACTATTTAATTTCCATATTTAAATGGATGACCGACATGATCCCCAAGGAAATTTCTAGCCTTATAGCTCATCCCACTGAGGTAAATTATAAATTCCTTAGATCATTAACACGTTTTCAAAGAACACTTACAACATCCATAAATAAAAATAAAATGACACTTTTATATTGAAAACACATATTTTGAGTCATACCAACTACATCTTGTTCCAAATTAACATGTGGTTGATTCCTACACATCAAAAAATGAATTATAGATAGTTATCTATATGTTTGAAAACAATCTGAGCTTGTTTGCTCATTTTTTACTCAATAAACACTTCTTAAAGGTAAAAAAATACTTTAAAATGAGTGTCAGGGGGTCAAAACCAAGTAAATAGTGTCATATTTCCAAGAAATCATAGGACAATGACTATTTATTGAATTGTAAAATGTAGGAACTGACAACACATCACTTAGAGTTATGGTTTTTCCAAGATTGTTGCAAATGTGTTTTTAGTGTTTTAAAACACTAAAAAGTTAATGTAACATCAAAAACCATAGATAACAACCTCATATTTATGGTAAATCATGGGTTAAATACCTTTGTGTTATTTTTTACATATACTCATAGACAACACTTCAATCCAACATGCAGTGTGGATGGAATGAATTGGTAATCGCTTCTTAAAGGGTACCAAAGCCTTTAAAAATACATGTAAGGGGATAAAAACTAGAAAAATTATGCTGGAGTTCCCTAAAATTAAATTATAAAAAATAAAGATTTATTTTTCAAATATAGGAACTGACAACAAATCATTCTGAGTTATGGTTTTCCTGGGATGGACATAAACCTATTTTTAGTGTTTTAAAACACTAAAATGTTCATGTATTGGTCAAAAAAATATCAAATGGTATAATATTGACATGGAGTCATGGTAAAACCATCCATGAGTTATTTTTGACATGTATGTGTAGAAAAAATTTCAATCTGACGTGAAGTGTGGTCAAAATGACTTAGTAAACACTTCATAAAGGGTACCAAAGCCTTTAAAAACATGTGTCAGGGGGTCAAAACTAATAAAACAACATTGTTTTTCCTAGAAATCATATATAAATTATTTTAGATTTAATTTTAAAATGTAGGAACTAAATTTATTTAATTTAGAGTTATGATTATCCTGAGATGGCCACAAACACATTTTTAAAGTTTTAAAACACAAAAAACGTGTGTGGAATGGTCAAAGCCATAGAAAAATATCATATTAATGTAGAATCATGTGAAAACCACTGATGAGTTAATTTTAACTTGTACTATTAAACAACATGAAAATTTGATATGTGGTGTGGTTGAAATGACTCGGTAAACACTACTTAAAGGGTATTTAAACCTTTAAAAACATGTGTCTAGGAATCACAACAAGGAAACTCACACTAGATTTCCCAAAAATAACTAGGTAATGAATATATATTTAATTTTAAAATTAAGGAACCTATGGCACATAATTCTGAGTTACAATTTTCTAGAGATGGTCTCAAATTCATTTTTAGTGTTTTAAAACACTAAAACTTGCGTAGAACGGTAAAAGCCATATAAAACTACCTCATATTAACATAAAATCATGGGAAAAACATTGATGAGTTGTTTTTAATTTTTTTTCACATAGACTACACATCAATCTGATATGTGGTGTGGTTATAATGACTTGTTAAACACTACTTAGAGGGTGACTAAGCCTTCAAGAACATGTTTCGGGGGTCAAAATTAGGAAAATGATGTCGGATTTCCCTAAAATCACAGGACAAAGACCATATATTGAATTTTTAAATGTAGCAACCAATGACACATCATTCCAAGTTATAGTTTTCTTGGGATGGTCGTAAACACGTTTTTAGTGTTTTAAAACACTAAAACGTTTGTGGAATGGTAAAAAACATAGAAAAAATTTCATATTCATGTGAAGTCAGTCGGCAACGACTTATGAGTTATTTTTTATGTGTATTCGTAGAAAAACAATTCAATCTAATTTGTGGTGTGGTCAGAATGACTCGATAACCACTTATTAAAGCTAAAAAAATCCTAAAAAAATGTGTCAGGGGGTCAGAATGAGAAAAATGATGTTAAATTTCCTTGAAATTAAAGAAAAATGACCGTAAATTGAATTTTGAAATGTAGAAACTAAAGGCGCATCATTCTGAGTTACGGTTTTCCTAGGATGACTCTAAAGCATTTTTATTATTTTAAAAAATTAAAACGTGCATGGAATGGTCAAAAACATAGAAAATAGCCTCATATTAATGTAAAATCATGTGAAAATTATGGCTGGGACATTTTTTTACAGGCACATGTGGACAACACTTCAATCTGATGTGTGGTGTGGCCAGAATGACTCGGTAAACACTTCTGAAAGGTATAAAAGCCTTTAAAACAAGTTTCTGGGGTTCAAACCCTAGAAAACAACATCTTATTGCCCTAAAATCAAGGTACAACGTCCATATATTTAATCTTGAAATTTAGGAACTGACAACACGTCATTTTGAGTTACGATTTTCCTAGGATGTCCATAAATGTGTTTTTAGTGTTTAGAAACACCAAAATGTGCATGAAATGTTCAAAACCATATAAAATTTCATTATATTTATGTGAAATCATAGTAAAATCATTGGTGAGTTATTTTTTATGTGTAAGGATAGAAAACATCAATCTGATGTGCGGTGTAGTCGGAATGACTCAGTAAACACTTTTTAAAGGTATAAAAGCTTTTAAAAATGTTTTTTGGGGGTAAAACTAAGAAAATTTGTTATAGTACCTTGAAATAAATAGAAAATAAATCTATATTAAATTTTGAAATATAGGAACTGAAGGAAATTCATTCCAAGTTACGGTTTACCCGAGACGGTCATAAACATGTTTTTAGTATTTTAAAATAGTAAAATGTTCATAGAATGGTCAAAACCATAAAACATGACCTTAGATTGATGTGGAATCATGGTAAAACCAATTTTTGTTATTTTTTATGTGTATGTGTAGACAAAACATCAATACATCATTGTGTATTGTCCGAATGATTCAGTAAACACTTCTCAAATGTAAAAAAGCCTTTAAAAATATGTTTCAGGGATTCAAAACTGAGCCAATTAATTTGGATTTCCCTTTAATTATATGACAATGACTGTAGATTTATTTTTGAAATACATGAACCAACAACATGTCATTTTGAGTTACGATTTTCCCGGGATGGATGTAAATACATTTTAAGTGTTTTAAAACACTAAAGTGTGCATCGAACGGTCAAAACCATATAAAACAACCTCATATTGATGTGTATTCTTGGTAAAACCATTTGTGTGTTGTTTTTAATGTGCACTTTTAGATAACACATAAATATGACATGTGGTGTGGTCGGAATGACTTGGTAAACACTTATTTAAAAACATGTGTTGGGGGTCAAAACCAAGAAAACCATGTTAGATAGCCCAAAAAATAGAGGAAAATGATCGTAAATTTAATTGTGAAATTTAGGAACTGATGACATTTTATTCCAAGTTACCTTTTTTCTGGGATGATTGTAATCACATTTTTAGAGTTTTAAAACACTATAACATGTGTGTATTGTTTTAAACCATAGATAACGACCTAATATTAAAGTGGAATCATGGGATAACCACCTTTTTGTTATTTTTTAAATATATATAGAAAATAATGTGATATCAATGTCCTTAAAAAAATTCTTAATTAAATTTTAACCACACCACATATCGATTTAAAAATTTATTAGAATATTTATTTATCCCTTTTCAGTTTGAAGTGTTGAATCATATCATAAATAGGTAATCTTATGTTTTCAAAGTATTTTTCATTACATATTATTTGTTTTATGTTATAATTTATTATGTTTTATTAAAAAAATTATGTGCAATATTTTGAATATATTTTGTGTCTTTTGTATTTCACATTTCTTTTCTTAAATGTTCAGGTTTTCATTGTAGGTGGTATATTCGGTAGAAGGTAGGAGGATGACCATTTTGATTCATGAAATTCTTTAAAATGAATTTGTAATGGTTCCTATTTTTGGTGGTATGTTTAAATCTTATCAATTATTCTAATATTATTCTGATTTATTATATTTAGTTTTACTTTTTGTTTTTATTTTTGTTATAGTTGATGAGATGATGTGGTCAGTTTCAATTGATGAGATGTTGTAGAGGCAGAAAAATGCAATGGAGGTCATGATGTGGACATATATTGTTCATGGGTTGTTGTTGGACAAATTATAAATATATATATATATATTGATGAATCATGTATTGGTTGACTAATGTATGGGTTGAATGAGGTTAAGATTATGATGACTCTGGTTATTTATATATATGATTATGGATGTATGATATATCTATGATGGGTTTATCCTACCATTATATTTTAGTTTATTGAAAGCCAGCTTTTTTATATTTACACTCTTTATTAAATATTTTACAAAAAATATTATAATTGTAATATTTAGTAGTGGTTTTTATTAACCGCCACTAAGTATATTAATTAAAATTATGTTTAGTGGTTATTAAGGGTAACCCCACTACACCTAACCACTGAAAATATATTTATCACGGGTTAGTTTCATGTAATTTATTTTTTCTCCTGGGTGATTTTATTTAAAAAACTCCACTAAATAAACATGAAACTCCCGCTAAATTCTCCAAAAACAACACATACCAAAACCGCTACAATATTAAAGAAGCCCCCACTAAATGATTGGTGACCATGAATTTCATGGTGGTTTTAGTAATTCTCTCTATATTATTAGTCAACAGTTTAAACCACTGCAAGTTCATGAAATAACCACTGTTAGTTCCCTTTTTTTGAAGTTGAAGCGGGTATAAAGTGTTTATATCCAGCATTATGGAATATTCATAATGTTTAGATTTATTATAAAATTTTAATATTAAGATTCTGATTTATGAATAGTTTATAAATCATTATCTCATGTTTTAATTTATGAAACATTCATTTATTTAAAAATTATTCCATTAATTATTTATATATACACATTTGTTATGGAATGTGAATAATTTTTGTGTCCTATTTACTTTATAAAATTGCTTTTATGAAATATATCCTTGTTTCTTTATGCTAGGTACGACTCCAAAAAATAGTTTTTATCTACCTTAACTTAATTTTTTTAGAGTTATGAACTTCGTAATAGTTTTTGAATATATATTGTCCATATTAAGTGTTAAATATATCATTAATTTAATTATTTATTGATTAAATACTTTCTAGGGAGAGTCACTTTGGGTTATACTACCCACCATCCTAGAGCCTTCAACGTAGTCAAAATGGTGTGGGGGATATCTATCTGTTACAGCAGGCTTACTCATTTATAGTTTTGAAAATCATACAAAACCAATTCTTTACATGAAAATTTCATGTACCTTTTGCATGTTATGCATCAAAATATGTTTAAATATACTATAAATATGTTTTGGATAAAGAAAAAAACTTTTGGGTTAAATAAAAGGTTAAACATTAATGTGTTGTGAACACATAAATTTAGTGGATGAAATAGAGATTCTAAAACTAATTTTTAAGAAGCATTCATACAAAAATGAATAAAAATGAGAATATTATGATTGTATGTGATGAAATATTTATAAACATAATATTAATATGATATATAATAATTTTGGGATACTATTGATAGAAAATCCCTCAAATATTAAGTTTGAGATTCCTTCCAAAGCAGTACTTGTCAAGACCTTGATCATTCAACTGATTAAGCTTACTAAATCAGGGTGACCATGAACTATCATGTGCGAGTAAAGAAATTAATGAGGTTACCATAATGGTTAATTGCCTTGTTTTGCATTTATTTTTATATTACAGTAGCTAGGAAACCCTAATAGTTATAATACTGGAAGAATAGAGTTGATTATATCCATATAATGGATTTAGATAAAGAATATTATCCAATCAACTATCAAGGAATCATATATGATATTATTGAAATGGTGTTATTTTCTAGATGTATTTATGGATTATTTCAGTGATTAACTTGTGTAATTCATGATGAAATATGGGATTTGACTCAGTAAATAAATATTATGTTTTGGGTCATCATTTTAGTGGGAGTACTTTTATTAAAATTCCTAATTGAAAAGATATAAAACATGATACTCATTTTCGAAAAAAAAATATTATATATAAACTAAATAATAAACATAAAACATAAACTTATAGATTAATCCTTGATAAGGATAAGAATAATTTAATCAATTCCTGATTCTAGTAACTTAAGAAAAATTCCTAAGTAGAAGAAATTATATGGGTTATAGTAACACCTTATCGGGTAACTAAACTATTAAATCTATTCAACAAGTAAAACTAAGATGCTTATGTGAAGCATAAAATTATTCTATTAAGGGTTAAAAGGTATTTGAAAAAAAATATCCAAAATAATTTTACCCATATATTTAATGAGATTAAGTATGAAAATTTCTGGTTAAGGAATTCAATATGTTGTCATCTATGGAAATGTTCTGACAATATGAATGAATTCAAGGAAATATCACTCTATATCCTCAAGTATTTAGAATAAATGAACTAGAAATTTTATATCTACATTTTTTCTATATAGATAGTAAAAGTGGGTGAAAGTTAAAACCAGAAGAATAAAACTTAGTTAAGGAGTCTAATAATGTTTCTTCTAATAGAAAAGTTTTATGAAACATATAGTTATCAGGAAAGGGGGATTATTGATTCTATGAGATGAAAATGTTTAAGATACATGAAGGATTTTATGAAACTCCATCAAAATTTTCATATCATTTATCAGTGTTATAGATTTCAATTATTCATTTTTGAAACATATAAGATACCAAATGTATACTTTTCAAGTGATGAGAATATAAAAGAGTTTATAAACAAAGGAATAATTCATAAAACTTGTGATTTACATTCAATAGATGAATAAAATAGTTACTAGATCAAGGATGTAAAGGAATAAAACAATATCGTATGAATCTAAGTAAATGATGTGTATCATTATCAGATTTCTATTATTTAATAATATATGTTTCTAAAAAAAGAGTTGTTATGAAAAATTTGGGATAATTAATTGAATAATCTTAGATTATGATTCATTGGATTCTATAACATTTTTTCATAATAATATAAAATTAATTTTTTATCTATGATAAAGGGTTTATCTATTTTTTTTAAAAATAAAATATATGAGGGAAGATATCCCCACCACTGTTCACTAATGGCATGTTTCAAATAATAATATTATTTTCAATAAAAATTTACAAACACATGGATTAACATATATGGTATGGAAACAATAGTTTATTTGTTAAATATTCCAACTAATATAGAATAAGTGTAATTTACTACACAAATTAGTTTCATTATCTTAGAATGAATTTTTGGAATTAATATAGTTCCTAAGAGGTTTAGTGGTAGTATAATTGAACTTAGATAAGAATAAGGTTAACAAATAGAAGATTATAATATAATAAGATTAAATTAATTTTTTCACATAATATTATAATGTGTTTAGGATTATAATGTCAAGGTAAAAATGTAAAAATTACATTTATTTGTGATGAGAAAATAAATATCACTATTTCCTAAAAGGATTATTGAATTTCATTTTGTCCTAAAATAGTTTAAGATATTCTAGTGAATAATAATGTAAATAGTTACATTATCTCTAGGAAAAGTTTTTATGGAATAAGTTTCCAAGGATGATGATGTTAAGATTAGAAAGAGTTTTAGGTAGTCAATAAATGTTGACATTGAAACATTTGATATTGTAAAGTTAATAAGTTTTAATATGTTCAAAGTGTTTAATGTTAGGTATCTAATTCTTAAGACTCGTTATTATTCAAACATGCTTACTTTATATATGATTATAATTAAATGTTAATGTGGGATACTTTCTGTAGGTAGTCAAATATTGATGTTTTGGGAATTGCATATAGATGTAATGAGTCAAAAAAACCCATATAATATATTAAACATTAGAGAAACAAATAATATATTCATGAAGTAATAAGTAGAGTCTTATTAATTAGACTGGCCAACCAAATTATATCTCATGTAATGTAATATGTCCATCGATATACTTAGGGGTGTATTATTATTATCAGCCCCCATTACCTAAGGTTGGTGAGATACCTAGTATAAAAACCTTCATACTTTGATACCTCTCTTATGTAAGTCAAAAATGAATTAGCTAATCAAGTAATGGTTGGGTATGGTGCTGGTCATTTCATCAGTTGGAGTAAAACCAACATGGAATTTTTCCACTTGTATGAAGAATAAAAAATTTAGACATTGATTGAATTATATTGATAAAATGTATGTTTATTCTTATTTTAATCACATAATATGTGTTCAACTACTTAGATTATCCACATGTGATGTTATGATTTGTTATATGAATGGCACGTGATGTATTCATCGACTTGGTTAGTATTTTTCAAATAATTAAGAAATGATGTGATAAACAATACTATATTGGAATTGTCTTAGGTCTAGTGGTCACTAAATGACATGAATAAATATATTATATTGATATATGTATGATTTATATGATACATTTCTTTATGTACATGTTTTTACAAAGATATGACTATGTTTGTGGAAGATCATACTAGACCCCTAAGTAGATTGAGTAGCACTGATTCATTGCTATAGATTAATATTTTCTCACTCATATGAAAAATATATTTCATATTTGTCATCAATTATACTAAGGCCAATAGGATCACATAGTTATACCTTTGTATGTGGATTATATTTTCCACAAAATATTTTTTCCAAATTGAAGAGAGTTTGATGAAACTATATCCTAAAGAAGTTTTGTATTGATTCAAAAAGATTTGTGACATTTTTTATAAATTACTTATGATTTATGTGAAAGTGGGAGATTAATGGGAATGAACTTAAAACATATATATATATATATATATGATAAATATGACTTAAGGATACACTGGTTCCAATTTATCCTTAAGTTTGAGACCAAGATTATGTTACACCCAATGTAATGAAAGTTTAGTAAATGTTCCTACTACCTCCCTCCCATGTTATTTACTATTTTTTATAATCCATTATGTATGTATTAAGGACTTTTCATATGTTCTTTGAACAAGTTCAATTCACTCATCAATGAGGAATAATTCAAGGGTTTCATTTAATGACACTCGATGTACCCGACATGTTCATCATTCATAGAGGAGAATCGGTTATCACCTATATAAAGGGTGATCTCTTGTTACTATGGGTGGTCAATCGTGTGAGAATTAAAGGTGATTATGATCATATGTTTCATAAAAAAAATTCTGAAAAATTTTCTTCATATATATTTGTTCATTGTATACAATAAAGGTATTATCACCCCTCTTGAATTACAAGAATCCTCATGATATGATCATGGCTCCTCTAGCCATTATATTTCCTATATAGGTAATAATATGTTTCATATCAATCCTATAATTTGAATAAACCATATTCATTTGAAGGGGGTGAGGGGTATTATTACAAAGGTGTACCATGTATGCTCTATTTTTTAGTGTTTTTGGTTTTCATGCATGTTTAATTCTATTGAGAGTATATTTAGCATGTATATTTTCTTACTTTTGATTCCTATGATCTTACGATGGTCCCCTAGATTCTATCACTATATGGATTTGAAAAAAATTTGGTTTGGGAATGAAATTCATCTAATTTTTAACTGCATTTTTCTAAATCTGAAAATGATTAAGTGAAAATGGATAGGCTTGGGAAACTACTAAGCATATTCAGAATAATGGCCTAATTAATATATCATTAAATAAGAATACTAATGATAACCATAGAATAAATTTGAATTTTGAGATCCATTACAGTGTTGTTTAGGGTATATAAGGTTAGTTAACCATCTCCTTCATGGAAAAACATGCATCTTTCTGTTATAGGTAGGCTAAATGTGAAACATATTTATCATACCCAATCAAGGATGTTCTTACATATTTAAAATAATCATTACCAATTAACATGGAATATTTTTTGTATTTATATTCTCAAGATAAAAAGTATGGTATATGGGAAAGGAATATTCATATAATAATTTGAACTCCCTAATTTAGGACCAACCAAGACTTGATCATTACAAAATGTTAAATGAGAGTAAAAATGGATAAGGATTTGCAACATGGTCTGTAATAGATTTTCTAGATGTCAATATGTATCCTATAATAACATTAATCAAATATCACATGGTTCTATGAGTAAAATACATATCATCCATCCATAGATTCAATTATATAAAGACTATGCATAAATAAAGAAAACCATACATCATGAGTCTTAATGAGAATGGAATTTTCAACTGGGTCTATGATATGATGTCACTACATATCCTACTATTATATGAATCAATCCACACATAATTATTTGAAATGATATAAAAATTCTCATCCCAATATAGGGTTAATAAAGGAAACCATTATTTTAATTCAATGATTGAGTGCTCGGATGGTGGGGGAAATGAGAAGATGATTCATTTTGAGGTTGGGCCCAATATAAGTGATATTAATGTCATTATTTATCATGATATTATAGAAATAAATCCAAATTTAGTCTTAAAAAAGGTCTCTATATGTGATACTAAAATGATTTCATCCTGATTTTATACCGCATATGGGAAACCTAACATGAACTAAATCTGATCAATAGAACGAGAAGAGGAATATTGGATGAAAATGGAATTTATTGTTGGATAAAATATAGGTGATCTTTAAATCACTACATATCCTGTTATAATATGAATCAAACCACGTGTAGTTCTTGTAAATGGTAAGAAATTTATCATCCTAACTCAAGGTTAACGAATGAAAACCTAATGTGAATTTTTAAAATCAATTGTTAGGATGCAGTGAAAGGTTTTGATGAATGATATGTGTGGATAAATCAGGGTAAGAAAATTAGGTGGCACTATATATCATGGAATAAAAATAATCAAGTAACACATAGTTCTTTGATATGGGGGCCTTTTTTATCCTAACGTAGGCTCATGAATATAGAGACCATGAACTAAGGACTCTAAGACAAAATTGTCTCTCATGTAAAGAATTTAGGTTGTATGAAGATATTTCTATAAATATTTTAAGGGTCATGAAAGGTGGAACTTCATGTCATGTAATTTAAAATCATGTGATAGGGATGATATGCTATATAGTTTGAATTCATCCAATGTGGACTTCGGAAAATGTATCTATATAGACCTGGATCATGCTCAAGGGGGAAATGAAATGGTTCATCTCTAATTCAAAGTCATAAAAGGAAACCTAATGTGAATTTCTGAGGTCTCATCACCATAACAAAGTGATAATTTGATAAAAATGAAATTTTTGCCCGATTCCAAGATAGGTGATCTGTACATCACTATATATCTTATGACTACATTAATTAAGATACACATAGTTCTATGTATATTTTTCAATAATGTTTCAGTTCATATATTGGGGAATGTAAAATGATGATTTCCTTTGCGAGAGAAAGGAAAAAGCTCAATAATAATTAATGAAGTATTTATACTAAGACAAAGTATATTGGTTTCATCCCAACATTGGGTCATTAAAAGATCTAACATGAATGAAAAAATTAAAATAATTGTGATAGAATGGGGAATTGGGGTGAAAATGGAATTCACATCTAGTTCCAAGATAGGTTATCTAGATATCACTACATATACTATGACTAATTTAATTAATCCATGTGTGGTTCTATAATGATGTTTCTACAATGATCTAGCTTATACACAAGGGAACATGAAATGATGAGTGTATTGGTGAGAAATGTAAGGAAACCCTACATAAATTTGTGAGTTATCAATACCAAGACAATTTAAATTGGTTTTACCCTAATGAAGGTCTATTAGAATATTGGGAATGAATGAAAAAACTCAAGCACTGGGATGGAATGGGTAATTGGGGTGAAAATGGAATTTATATATAGGTCTAAGATAGGTGATCTAGATATTACTACATATACTATTTTTATAGTAATCAAGCCACATGTAGTACTAAAGTATAGGGGAATTTATTTATTTTTAATTTATGATTATGTATGGGGAAACCATAAACTAGGATATATTACACAAATCAGGATATCATCTAAAAAATTAAGTAATATGAACTGATTGCTCCATGAATTTTATCAGTCATGAGAGGTGGAACTTCATGTAGTTTAACATCATGTGGTAGGAATAATAATTTCATACAATTTAAGAACATATTATGATGACCTTTTTAAATTTTAGTTTCATTTTACAATAATATGAACACTTCTAATAAATTTAATGTCTTATGAAATGGACTTTCATGTGAATCTAAGAAAAGTGTTTCTTGAGAAAACTTATGTCGGGGGAAAGCATGATATGCTCTATATCAATTATAATTAGATATTATGTTCTATTGGACTAAACCCTATGTATGATATAAGGTCATTACCATTTTTTTCAAGCTTTTTGGGGTTCTTTCTAGGTATCATTTTCATTAACAGAGATAGTACCAATTCCATTTGTATGAATGATAAGAGGTGATCCTTATTGTTGAATGATCATGAAACATGGATCTGATAGATTTCAAGGTTATACAATGTACATAACCATTTTCTCATAATGTTTCTCCAATTTATCAAGTTGTATTTAATATTTTTTATCCACAAAAAATGATTTCAAATATCAATTTCAATTGATGATAATTTATTTTTAATGGGTTGAACTACTTATGTCCCATGTAACAGTGACTATGGGGTCACCCATGTTATTCTAGAGTTTATGGTGTGATAATCCTATAAGGAATAAGGGGGTATTCCTGGACAATACTTCTTGTCCTTATCCACAATATTTTAAATTATATTGGATATAGTTTTATTAATGGACATTATTTTTATATTTGTAGCTACATGATAGTAAGATAAATGATTGGACTGAATTTTATACTCTTAGTGTAGTTTCTTTAGTTTGGAGGAACAATATTTTTTTTCATTTTCCATTATAATTGTATGAGGTGCTCTAAATTTAGTAATAATATTGGACTTAACAAAGTTGACGATAGACTTTTTCCCAACCTTCTTTAGGTGTATAACATTAAACCACCTATAGAAGAAATTAGTAATAGTAATAATGAACTTGAAATTTTTGACTATGGTTGGATGGTGTAAACCTAGAATATATATCCCTTATATAGTGAATGTAAATGAGTAATTAGAAGTGTGAAATACCTTTAGGTATTAGTTAATAACAATATCTTATATTTTACATGCATGTAAATTCTTAGTGAAGTCCAGGTAATCATGAATCATTAATGAAAAAAATATCTAAGACTTTTGACTTGTTAAAATATCTTGGATAGTGACCAATGAGCACCACAGTCACTAGAGTGGACTTAATATATAATAGTTAGGGTTCCCACCCACTTTAATTCACCTTATGGGGATCACATAAAAGACTTGTTGTATAATTTTGGAGAGATTGAATATTTATAAAGAGTAAAATTTGATTCTCATTGATGGTTTTTCTATTTCTTGGCTTGATCTTACAGTAGAACCTTATATTGGAGATTCTACACTATGGTAGACATCCGATCAGCTATGGTGTCAGTTAGAGAGGGTGAATTCTCTCCTTAATATAAGGTAACATTAGCCTCATTTACCTCCTCCATATCATTGTTGATAAATGGAGAGACCACCCTATGGTATACAATTAAAATTGTCATCTCATCCTAATCTAGATCTACCAAGGAAATTGTTGTGATATACACTATATCAACTTGATAATTCTAGAAGCATGGAATGTGAATCAACATTATCTCTAAATGAAATGAAGACACCAACTTCCACATGTTGTCATGTAGGGGAATTTGTTCTTCTTTCTTGATGGCATAGTCAATATTGATTTTCTTGATTACCATCTTTGAATCCCCTTTCACATGTAGCTGGGGAACTTTTACTAGCAAGGTTAGCCTTAACCATGTGATTAGGGACTGATATTATACCTCATTGTTGGTATATGCATTCTTGAGGAAGAAAGAATAGGTAATGACTTACTTTTTTAGGAAACAAATAAAATCCCCAATCCAACCTAGTTAAGCCTCAGGTCTTCCATCCTTCTCCCACATAGACTTTGAGATGAATTTTCGAAGTACATTTTCCATGTTTTGGAAGTTTCATTGAGAGATAAAAAAACTCCATTGAATAGTTTTATGTCAAATGGTATCTCCTCTAATGTAGGGTATGTTATAAGAACATTTTCAAGGAATTTCCCTTTGATTACCTTCTAGGATACAAATTGGATGTCAAACTATTGTAGGATGACCTTATATCTCATTAATATTTTCATCAACATGGGGTAATCAAAAATTTATTTGAGTGGATAAATGTGAGATATCTACATGGCTTCGTGGTGGTGTAGCTAATGTAGAATTTTGTTCACTACAAAGGTCAATATAAAGAAATTCTTCTTGATATCAGTGTATCAAGTATCTTCATCCAACATTTTTCTACTAAGGGAAAAACATTTCTCCTCTCTGATAACATTATTTGGGTAAGTAATCCCTAAGTGGATGATTTGAACATATTACCTAAATGTACAATGTTTAAATATTTGTAACCTAGTATCTACTAAAAAAGTGGAGATCATGGTTGATCTATATGAAACACATAAACTATGTCACTAGCTAGATATATTTCAATAGTGTTATAAAGATGAATTTGTGAGGGGTTTTTTAAAATATTTATAAAAATATTAATAAATATTAATAATGGAATTAAAAATCACAATTTAAAAAAGAGAATGAAATTTAGTCAACAAAACATTTTTGGAATGCTAACATTGTAAGAGAATTAACATGCAGACTATAAAAAATATTGTTTTCTTGATTAAATAATTAACATGGTCGGTTATCATCAGTTCCAAATTGATAATTATTTTTTAGAATTTTATTTTTATATATTAAAATTTATTTAAATTCATTTTCTCTTGTTCTCTAAATAAATTAGATGAATATCTTGAGTGTTGAACTAGTTGGAGAAATGACTGTTGGAGTTGGTGTCCTAGGACTAACTACTTGTACTTTGATTACAGATATATTCGATGTATTTAATATTAATAAAACTTATTATTACATATTTTTCATTGTTCTTCATGACATTAATGTAATAATTTCATAGATTATACCTCTCATTTATAAGGTCATATAAGTTCCCCAATATGATGATAACATTGATGTTTTATGATTATATTCTCAAATAATGTATTGTGGTTGGATAATGTACTATGATGAGACACATAATACATATAATGTTAGGTGTGAGAACTCATAAGTAGTTGAGGATTCTTCTCATGAAGTTCACACTTATTAATCTCCATGATGGGAGATTATGAGAACGTACCAACCAGTAAAAATTCTATGTGTTTTGTTATCATTATATATTCCTATCTACTAGTGTGTTTGATTGTCCTTAGACTTTACGATTTTTATTGATGCATGTTACAACTCACAAACTTAGATGTATTTTGTAAACCATGACTGTAACAGTTCATGTTGAAGTTGGATATGTTGGTTGCATCATTATTTACATGTAATCAATTAATAAGTCAGTGAAGTATTTTTCCCTTCCATATTTATGGAAGCAGATATGTCGTCCCTTTGATTGGAATAGAAATGTTGCATTAAATTCCATGTCCATTTTGTAACGATGTGTTTATTTCATTAAGTGTCCAGTGAATTGAATTTATTATAAATGAGTGTATGGTGGAATATTTCAATGTGTTTAATGTTTTTTAATTGTGAAAATTGTTGAACTTTTCAATATTTCAGAAAACATTTGTCATTGGTTATTGACATAGTGTTTGAAACATTGAGAGAATTGTATTTTATGATTGAACTCCAAATAGAGAATAATTGAAGTTGTTGGACTTGAGAAAATATTTTAACTATGAAAAATATAATTTTTCATGATGAATATTTTTAGAATGATGGAATTGTTATCTTTTTCACCTAATGAATATTTTTTGGTAATGTTTTTAATGAAATATTTGTTTATCAAAACAAATATCTAGTGAGTTTATTCAAAATTATTGGATTTATTTCATATGGAATGTGGATTATTTTTTAATGTAGTGTATGTTTTAAAAAAAATTACACATCAATGAGCCAAATGGGTTGAGAAGAATGGGAGAGAGCTAGTATATAGCACCATGGGTTGGTGCATGCGGAGACAAAGAGAACCCAACATAAGGCGGTGTCCGGTAGTATATGAGAGTAAGACCTGTGAACGAAACTCGATCATCCAATCTATAATTTAGTTTATCCTAGACATCTATCATCTCACCATTTTTCTCTATTATATGATCTACTGATTAGTTCAACCTGACCATACATTTTATTCTGTCGGTTGCCTTCTTCACTAAATTAGTTTGAGAATCTTCTTTTCACAAGGATCTGTCCAAAACTCGATTGATGTTTTCTATTCATTGTTTTTACATCCTAAAAATTACATAATGATTGAAATAATATGATAATTTATTTTTAATATAAATTAGATTTATAACCACAGAATTGTTGTATGGTGAAATTGTGAGAAATTATTCGTAGATGGTGATATTTTTCAGAGCAAGTAGTTCATCCATGAATCTTGAAGATTATAGAATAATCTTTATCACCTATAAATATTGTGGTATAATCCTATGATATGTTCTTGGATGTGTTTGAGAAGATATATTTTTTTAATAAACAAGAGCTCCATGAATCTATCTAGTCTTCCAAGGGAGGTTCCGCACTCATACTGTTTGAGCGAAGGAAGATTAATTCTGCGGGCAACGTATATATGCCTTACACACTAGTGTTTCTTTGCGAAGAACTATGTTCCAAGAAGAAACTGAGATAACAAGTTTATTTTATGTGTATATCTACTAGAATTTTGATGAAAAAAATTGAAGAACCACAATCTATTCTGGTTTATGAAAAAGAATGTGGTATCATATATTGTCTTTTATGAAGAACCTGTTTCGTGAAGTCATATGAGAAGGAATGATACTCTACACATGAATTCATTTGGTTTGTGTGATATATATGAGAAGAATATATATAATTCATTGTGTTTAACTATGTTGAAAGAATACAGGAACACTATAAAGGAGAAGGAGATTTTATGTGCAGTGTCTGCTTTATGAAGGTCTTATCTTTGAAGAACTTGGGTTTGAACTGTAAATGTTACTAGTTTTTTGCATACTGCATATAAGAATAAAGTTATAAAGTGAGTGTAGTACCCCCTTTTTCAGGTATTTAACCCTTAATTTGTGGTTTTTATATTTATAAAGTGTGATGCTAAAGTATGGGAGAGTTGGGTGAAATTTTGATATGTTTTTGGGGGGGAAATGGGATGTCTATAGATTGTGCATGGTTTGTCTAAACCATGCAAATATCCTAGAAGAAACCATGTGATATAGCAGTTTTGTGGCAGTATCATCAGAACGGTGTGTACATGGTTAGAGAGACCATGCGAGGAGGACATGAGAGGGTTTCCATAAGGCATTATCTACTGCACGATTAGCGCTTGTTTTTTCTAACAGTGTAAACTAACTATGTGCAGAGTTAAAGTTAGATCCTAAAAAATAGGATCTCACTTGTTTTTCCTCTAAATACCTTGTTTTTTCTCCTTGGTGGTCCTAAATCATGATTATTATTTATTTAAGGTAGGATAACGTCTCTTAAGAGATTTGGAATCAATCTGAATCCCTCTCTTAGAGTTTTCAATCCCGATTCTTACAGTAAGTGTCGTTCTTCACTGTTATTGTCACATTTTATTAGATTTACTTCTCCTCTCCTCTCATTTTCTCATATATACACCCATTTTGGGTATATAAATGATTTTGGATTACAAATATGATGATATTTGGTATTTTTATTGGTAGTAGAAGATATTTAAGGCAGTTTCATGAAGAATCGACCCGATTTTCTTGAGAATTATTTGTCCATTTTTTGGTTTTGGTCAAAACCCTTGATATAGGTTGATTAACTCTATACTCTTCTTAGTATAACTAAATTTAATGGTTTCAAATTAATTTCTTTGTGTGTATTTTATTTTTATTTAGCTACTTTATGATTTCTAGAAACCCTTTTTTGCTATGATTGTGGAAAATCTAGAAAATTGGTTCTTTTGATTAAAGTGTTTGATTCTTGATTTTAAAATGAATATTTTAGAATTGGATTTTCCTAGAATGATGGTTAAATAATTTGATCGAAAGGGTTTTCAATAAAAGGACTTATTTTATTGAGATGAAATGGGATTTTGGAATTGGATTTTTTAAATGGGTTTCAAGAAAAGAACGATTTTATTGAAATGGTTTGGAATGGTTATTTAAAATGGTTTTGGCATAATAGTGGTGTGTGTGTAGATTTAATTTATTAAGATTTGTTGTAATATGAACTTTTTCTAAGTGTAAAATTTATAATGGAACATGGGTTATAATTATCATGTGAATACATGGTAGATGGATGAGAGACCACTCATGGGTATGGAATTGTTATAACTAAGCACGAATGGTTGAATGTGTGAATAAGTGGAATGGAATGGTTTATTCCAAAATTTTAAAGGGAAATGGTTTTAAAGATTTGTTTGGTTGTTTTATTGGGAACATTAATTTATGAAAAAATTGGATTTAATTTCACTTGTTTCCTTTTGTTTTATAAATAGTTTTTTGAACTTTTTTATATTTAGTTATAAATTGTTTTGGGAAATTGTTTTGTATAAAATTTTTTATATAAATGTTTCTAACTTTTCTATCCTAGTGGCATGAGTAGGTATTTTATTGGGGAAAATCTACTGAGTTTTATACTCACCCCTGCTTTGGCACTTTGGTTCTTTTACAGATGATGTCTTCCAATACTTGGGAAAAGGTAAAGTATTGAACATTTTTAGCACTACCTCATGATACATGGGATGTTTGGTGATGATGGATCATGGAGCTTGTTGATCATAGATTCTTGTTGTCATCTTGGATTTTATTAGTTGTATTTCCACTATTTACTTTGATAGTTTCTTGTTCTTCCAATTTACAATACTTTGGTGTGGTTTTTTTTATAATGATAATAGTTAAGTTGTATTGTTTTTATAATGCATCATATAGTGGTTTTATGGTTTTGGTTGTTTCCTTAGTGGTTTATTTCTTAAACGTTAAATCATCACCAATATTCATTTGAAATCCATCGACATTTATTATCATCCTTTGGCATCTTGGCGGTGTCACTTAAATCTGAGTAATGATTTATTGTGTTCTCAAGACAATGAGAATAAGTGAGTCATTAAAAATGGTATTAATTTGTTCAATCCAAATGTTTCTTGGGATAAATGGTATCATCTTGTTCCTTCCCTTGTAGAACAAGTAGTCATCAGTTTTCTTGGACTTGGAGTTGAAGGTCGTTATTTTCTATTCCTTAGGTTACGATCTTAGAAAGGAGTGGGATTGTTGTGACTTTAAATGTAGATAATAAAAAGACACAGCTAACCTTTTTATATTGAATTTCAAGTTACCAGGGAGTTTGGTACATAAGTGTTTAGGATACACTTATAGGATCTTGGAATCTCATTGTCATGGGTTTGTCTAATGAGATGAACATGACATGAATTGTAGAGGAATTAATTCCCATTAGGATTTCATATTTAATTTTGAGTAATTATTTATGATTCTGTGTAAAGGTGGAAATTTTTTAAAAATGTTTCAATTGTATTCAAATGAAAGATTTTGAAAAGAGCAGGGTTGATGAATTTTGAAAATAGTTTAATTTTTAAAAGCATGAATGGAATTTTTCAAAAACATTTAAACTTGGAAGAGGTTTTTTTGGAAAGAAATTCTATGATAGTTGATTTGATATAATTTGAAATGCTAATCCGTCAGTTTCTAGAGAGTGATACTTACAGATTTTGTTGTCTATTTTAAAAATGGTACTCGGTAAGCGTCATAGAAACTAACTGGAAGAAACTACAGAGAATGTGGTTGCACCTAATCCATAGGTAAACTAATAGTTGGTTCTGAGTATCATCCAAACATTCTAAGATATAGATATTGGGAAAAATAAGGATGATCCAAGGCATGTGAATCATTCCATAATTTTCATAAAGTAGAATCCACCTACCATTCGGGGTGATTCTGAACCCGAAAAGGTGGAGGTGTTGTTTAATAGGATGAATCATATCTTCGATTTCATCGACACATCATCGGAGAAGAAATTAAAGCTAGCGACTTATATGCTTGAGGATCTCACATGCTAGTGGTTGGATTTGACAGTGCAGGCTAAACTAGATCACGGTCGTAGTTGGGAGGATTTTGAGGAATTTTTAAATAAATAATTATATCCTCACATGTTCAGGATTCATATAATTCTAGAATTATTCATCCTAATGTAGAAAAATATATCATCCATAGAATATGTGACTAAATTCATGCATTTAATGAACTTTTCACCAGAGGTTGTGGCTAGTATATCCTTAAAGGAACATATCTTTGAAACAGGGATAAGGTGGGAGATTCTCTAAAAGATTGTGGTGTTATGTATTATGGATTATACAGAGATAATTAACAGAGTGATAGTGGATGAATTTGATATCTTAGGATCTGTTGGAGGAGGAAGTGTGATGATACCTAGAATAAATGGTGGGAACTCTAATGCTAAGAGAAATTGGAAGAAGGACACCTATTTCCAAGATTGGAGTGGGATGTAGAATCAGATGGTTGGATCAGTGATCCATAATCCATGACCAAATAGACAAGTGGTATGTTTCTAATATGGTTGACCACATGAAATGATAGTGTACAACACCACCAAGAGAATTCCATAATTTTAAAATGTTGGGACATCTTAAAAGGTATTGTCACAGTGCTCTAAGGTCGAGTCCTTGAGACACTTATCATCTGTCAAAGGAATCATATGATTCAAACAGACAAGGAAAGAAGAATTATTCTCATCAACATAGAATATCTAGCCATGGTGATTCTAGGAAAACCATGACTCCTCAACAAGGTCAAACTCAATAAGGAAATAAGTATAAGAGTGTAATTATGAAGAAATTGTATGGAGATGAGAAGATGATTATAGATTATCAGGATGGACTATCTATGGTGGGAGGTATGATTCTATTGAATTATACCCTTAAGCTGGTGTTTTTTAATTATAGTGTATCTCATTCCTTCATTGATTCTTGTTCTATTGACTTTCTATGTTTAAAACATGAGATGATACCCTCTATGATAAAACTTCAAACTCCTCTCGTGGAAAGAGAATGTAGATCCTTCCTGTGTAGAGGGTGTTCTATAACTATTGATGGAACTGAGATGAAATGGAACTTATTAGTGTTAGAGATGGATGTATATGATGTAATCATCAATATTGATTGGTTAACAATTTTCAAGTCTCACATTGAATGTTATATCAAAACGATTAGTCTAACAAATGAGGATGGCGTTGAACATCTCTTAAGAGGACAAAGACTTGTGATGATAGGTGGAACATGCTTATTAGAACTAGTGGTGGGTATGATCTCTTAACAGTTTGCAGCGTTGACTTTGGAATCAATATAAGAGATCGAGGATACCATTTTTCCATCAGTTATATGTCAATTTTAATATTTCTTTACCAATAACTTCTTAGGGATACAACTTATAATGGAATGGGGGTTTATGATTGATCTCCTTCTAGGGAATAATCATATTTCCCTTACATCTTATAGGATGGTTCCAATAGAGTTAATGGAACTAAAAGTGAAATTGGTGTAGTTGGAAAGAAAAGGTTTCATTCAGCCAAGTACATCTCTATGGGAAGAACCATTCTTTTTCGTAAATAAAATAGATGAAACTCTTTGAATGTGTGTTGATTATTGTAATATCAACCAAGTTATGATAAATAATAGATATCCACTTCCATGCATTGATTATCTCTTTGATAAATTGAGGGGATCCTAGTGGTTCTCAAAAATTGACTTGCGATTTGGATATCATCAATTCCAAGTTTGGAAGGAAAATATCCTGAAAACATATTTCATAAGTAGATATGGACACTAAGAATATGTAGTAATGGATTTTTCTCTCAAGAATTCACCAGAGGTCTTTATGGAATTGATGAATCAAATATTTCAGCAATATCTGGACTCTTTTTTGTGGTGTTTATGGATAATATATTGGAATATTAAAGGACAATGTCTGAGTATAAGCAACACTTGGATACAGTGTTGGGAATCTTGAGACACCATCGTTTGTATGACAAACTATCAAAGTGTGATTTCTGTATACAAGAGGTATGCTTTCTTGGCCATGTAATTTCTAAAAAAGGTGTTTTAGTGGATCCTAAAAATATATAATCTATTATCTCTTGGAAAACCCTAAATAATGACTTTTAGATATGAATTTTTCTTGGTCTAGTTGGTTATTACTGATGCTTTGTCTATAAATTATCACGACTATATTGGCTGATGATATCTTTGAAAAAGAATAATTTCCATTATGATGGACTGAGGAATGCCAAAATTCTTTCCAACAGCTAAAGGTTTGTCTTACATTATCACCTATCATGATTTTTCCAGAATCAAAATAGGGGTATGTGGTGTACTTTGATGCTTTGAGATCTGGTTTAGGACGTGTTCTCATACAAGGAGACCATGTTGTTTCTTATGGTTCAAAGAAGTTGAGAGTGCATGAGAAGAATTACCCAACACACAATTTGGAGATATTTTTGGTTTTCCATTTCTGGAAGACTTGTTGTCATTATCTCTTTGGTGAGAAATGTATTGTGTTCATGGACCACAAAAGGTTGAAATATATTTTCTCACAATGGGATTTGAATTTGTAGAAAATGATGTAGATGGAGTATCTATAGATGTTTGAACTTGAATTAATGTATACATCCGGAAATGGTAATTCAATGGATGATGCATTAAGAATAAATTCATACGCACAGCTGGCGAAGGAAGCTTCTGATGAGTGGCAGTTAATATAAGTCATATCCGACATACATGTGGAATGTAAAGACAAAGGTGGTGTTGTCATTTTATTTTCAATCTCCATGGTTCCTGATTTGGTAAAAATAGTCAAAGAGGCATAAACATCCAATGTGGAATGTCTGGTTATGAGTTCAAAACTCAATTGTGGGGAGACCATTGAGGGCTGTAAATTTAATGGGAGTTCAGTTTTCTGGTTTAGATATCGTAAGGTTGTACCTATGTCTTTTCAAGAACAACATCTTCATGCTTACTAAAATTTCAGATGGATTGTACACCCAAGTACATGGAATATGTATAAGGTGTTTAAGGCAAAGTTTTTGTGTAGGGGCATGAAAAAAAATTGGAAGAGTTCATTTCAAAGTTCTTAACTAGTCAGTAAGTTATGGTAGAAAATCAATAACCATAAATAATGTTGCAGTATTTACCTATTCCAATGTGTAAATGGGAGTATATATCCATGGATTTTGTTACAGGCCTCCCAATAAATATTCAGAAACACGATTCTGTATGGTTGATAGTGGATCGACTTACCAAGTTAGCCCATTTCATCTCTATTTTTGATACTCATACAGTTGAGGATCTATCCAAAATCTATATTTGAGAAGTGGTAAAGAGACATGGTATAATGGTATTGATCATGTCATATATATATGTGAGGTTCACATATCATTTCTAGAAATACTTACAGAAATCCCTTGGAACTCAGTTGACTATGAGTACGATGTATCACCCTTAGACGAATGGCCAATCCAAGAGGATGATACGGAAGTTAGAAGACATGTCACAGGCTTGTGTAATGGATTTTGCTGAATCATGGGAGGAAAATACACCCTTATTGGAGTTTTCATATAATAATAGCTATCATTCCTCAATACATATGGCTCCCTTTGAAGCATTATATGAGAGTTTGTGTCGTTCTCCATTATATTGGGTGGAAATAGGTGAGACATCACTAGGTGGGGTGAACTTTGTCCAAGAAATGATAGAGAAAATATATTTGATTAGAAAGAAGATGGAGATGTCTCAATGTTTTCAAAAATCATATGTGGATCATCACCGATGACTATTGTCATTCGCAGTGAGGGATCATGTGTTCTTGAGGATCTCTCCAAGGCTTGGACATCATCATTTTGGGAAGGGGGAAAGTTATACCATCAATATATTGTCTCTTTTGAGATACTGGAATGGGTTGGAGAGGTGGAATATCGGTTTTAATTTCCTCCATAGTTTAGTTCAATGCACAATGTGTTTCACATATCTTAAATGAAAAAGTATCAACCTGATCCTGACCATGTGATCAGATGGGATCACATTGACCTGGAGTCAAATTCTTCATTGGTACATATCCTAGTGAGGATTATGGATAGGAAAGAGAATATCATTCATGGAAAAATAATCGATCTAGTTAAGGATTTATAGAAACATGGTTAGATTTAGTAAGAGACTTGGGAACATGAGAAGGAAATGAAAGAGCAATGGCTAGAACTCTTTCAGGGCGGTGATGGTTTTCTACTTTCTGAGGATGGAAAGACCAATAGTGGGGAGAATTTAGTACCCCTAGTTTCTAGTGTGTAACCCTTAATATGTGATTTTTGTGTTTATTAAGTGTAATGGTGATGTATGGGATAGTTTAGTGAACTTTCAATATGTTTTTGGGAAAAAGGGAGATATACATGGGTTGCACACAGTTTGTCTAAACCGTGCGGAAATCATAGAAGAAACTATGTGAATTGGTAGTTTTGGGGTAGTAGAATCAGCATGGTGTGTGAAACATTAGAGAGACCATTCAAGGAGGTTGTGTGATGATTTCCATAATTCATTATCCAACACACTATTAGTTCACATTTTGTTGAACCACACAAACTAACTATACATAGAGTTAAAGTTAAATCCTAAAAATAGGATCTCACTAATTTTTCTTATAACTCCCTATTTTTTCTCCATTGTGGACTTAACATGAGAATATTCTCCATTTAAGGTATTATAACCTCTCCCAATCAATTTGGAATCAATATGGAGCCCTCCCTCAGTGTTTTCAAGCCTGATTCTTGTGGTAAGTGTCTATCTTCACCGTTCTTATCACGTTTTCTTAGATATAATTTGATCTACAAATCCTATCCTATCAGTTTCTAAAATCTACACTTGTTATGAATAGATCTATGTTTTTGAATTCCATATATGATGATATTTATTTCTGTCGTTGGTAATAGAATATATCTAATGTGGTTTCATGGAGAATCAACCCAGTTTTCTTGGGCGTTCTTCGTGCGTTTTCGGTTTTCGTCAAAACCTTCGAGGTTGGTGGCTTCACTATCAACACCACTTAGTAGAAATGAATTTCATGGGTTCAAATTTATTTATTTGTGAGGATTTTATCATTATTTGGTTGCTTTATTATTTCTAGAAACCCTCTTTTTTGATGGTTCTGGAAAATCTAGAAAATTGGTGCTTCTGATTAAAGTATTTGATTCTTGATTTTAAAATGAAGATTTTAAAGTTGGATTTTCCTAGAATTATGGTAAATGGATTTTATAAAAAGGGTTTTCAATAAAAGGACTGATTTTATTATCATTAAATGGGTGTTTGTAATTGTATTGTTTAAATGGGTTTCAATAAAAGAACAATTTTATCGAAATGGTTTGGAATGGTTATGTGAAATTGTTTTCGCATAATAGTGTTGTGTGTGTAGATCACATTTATGAGGCTTGTTTGGAATATGAACTTGTGGTCAGTTCAAAAGTTATAATGGAACATGTGGAATAATTATCATGTGACGACATGGTATATCAATTAGATACCTCTCATTAGTATGGAACTATCAGGATGAAGCATGCATGGCTGAATATGTGAATAAGTGGAATGGAATGGTTATGCCAAAACGTGAATGAGAAATGGTTTTAAATCATTTTTGGTTGTTTTTTGGGAATATTACTTTCTAGAAAAACTTATTTTAATAGCACTCATTTTTCTTTTTGGTTATAAATGGTTTTGGAAATTTTTTATATTTAGTTATAAATTTTTTTGGGAAATTTTTTTGTATAAAATATTTTATATAAATGATTATAACATTTCTATCCTAGTGGTGTGAGTAGGGAAGTCATTGAGGAAAACCTAATGAGTTTTATACTCACTCTTGATGTGTAAATTTTGTGCTTTTGCATATTCTATCTTCTGAGACTTGGGAAAAGGTAAAGTATCACACGTTTTTAGCACCACCTCGTGATACTTGGGTTGTTTATTGATGATAGAGCATGGATATTTTTGAGTATGGAGTCTTATTTTCCTCTTGGAGTTTATTAGTTATATTTACACTATTTAATTTGACAGTTTCTTTTTCTAAAATTGTAGCATACTTTGGTGTGTTTTTGTTATAAATATGATGGTCAGGTTGCCTTCTTTTTATCATGCATCATATAGTGGTTGTTTGTTTATGGTTATTTGGGTAGTGGTTTATTTAATAAAGGGTAAATATTCCCTCACTTGAATTTGAAACCCTTTAGTATTTATTTCCAACCATTTGCACCTTGGGGATGTCGCTTAAGTTCTAGTAATGATTTGTTGTGTTCTTCAGCTAATGATAATAAGTGGGTCATTACAGTGAGAGTTTATGGTTGTGCATGGAGTATATACCTCAATGAGAGCATACTATTTTTCATGAAGTAATAGTGTACATGAGATAGAATTATTTCATAATTCAAATTCACATTTATGATACATATGTATAGAACAAAGGCAGATCAAATATTGTGCAAGTGAAATGCGTGCATGATGTTTTTGAGATGGGCATCATACATTATAAAAATAGTATGCAATATATGCCATCCGTGAATTGAGTATCAAATATTATACATTGTGTTCATGAAGAAAAATATTTGAGGCAGTGTGAAGTGCTTGTGCAAGTGAACATTGTATGTTATGGTGTGCATGAATTAAATAAATACATGCACATGAAATTTCAATTAAATAAGTTTACAATATCATGAACTGTGTTATTTACATGCATGAGGTTTGAAAAAATTTCATGTTAAATATATGTTGTTTGAATTTTTTGAGTGTAATTTGAGACTAAATCCAAGATAGTTTTAATATTAGTGATTAAAAATTATTTTTTGTATCTAATTTTTTAGTGGTTGGTGAGGTCAGGTCTTCAACAGAAGAAATAATTCTTGCCGGAGTATTTTTGTACTGAGACAAATGATTTTATTCAGTGGTCAGAATTATCTAAGCAAGACCACCATCAGTGAAAATTTAATTGAATTATACACGAGCCAATGTGATCTACAAATATTGTAGAGGAGTATCAACTTATCATCATATCTATGGTTCAATTATTCAAGAAAATGTTGAAGGCTATAGCTAGGGGGTCTAACCAGTTGTTGAAATTTGTGATTGGTGAGTCTAACCAATCATGGTAAAGAAGGTGCAATTGGGGGGTCTAACCAACTATTGGAGGCTAATTTAAACTGGGGGGGTATAAGTAGTTTTTAATTGTGGGGTCTAACCAATTCTTGTGGTAATCACCTTCTAATATAGTGTAGAATCTATGTTGGGGGTCTAACCAACATGGTAATGAGTGTGTCTCTATACCAAACCTTTTAAATCCATGTGTGTTGTGTTTTATTTGTTTGTTATTTCTTTCAGGGTGAGGATGATTATTAAATATAAAGTATTAATACTTTAATAAGTCACATAGGTTGAATAAAAAGTTAAAAGAATTTTTAAAAATAATATACCATTGATTCACACCCCTCTCAGTGGTATATAATTGATCCTTGGCCACTTAAATTGGTATCAGAGCATAAGGTACCCTTTATAGATCTGGGAAAACTTTTCGAAAATGGAGAAGTTTAATTCAGTTAATAGCCTAGGAATTCGTACTTTTATGGCATGAACTATCATTGTTAGAGGAATAGGATGCTTCATTTCCTTCTATCTCTTGTCTTGTAAGTAAGAGATGCAACAACAGTGGGTTTCCCTCATATTAAAGAATATGCTTCTATGACTAAATCTGACAAGAGAATTCTTGAAATTGATGTAAATGCTCAAAATTCAATCACGATGGCTCTATCAGAAAAATTTTACACTTAAGTGATGGGTCTTCAAACTACTAAGGAAATCTGGGATAACTTGAGAAGAATTTATTAAGGAAATCTTAAAGTTAGAGAATCCAAGTTTAAAATCTGGAGAAGTAAGTTCAATGATACCAAAATTACTGATGATGAAACTATTAATGACTACTTTACTAGAGGGAATGAAATTTTCATCAATATCATAGGTTTTAGAGAGAAGTTGGGTGATTCTACTATTGTGAAAATACTTGTAAGAAATTTTCTAGATACATTCAACTCAAAGATTTCTAAACTACAAGAAAGATAATATTTATCATTAGATTATGTTCATAATACCCTCATATATTATTAAATGATAAAAGTGTCAGTATTCAAGAAAAAGTCAAGAGATGATATTTCCTTTGAAGCCATGATAAAAGGTAAAAAAAATCAAATCTGAATCTGAATCAAATGATTCTGAGGATGAAGAAGTTGAACAACACTTCAAAAAAATGATGGCATTTTTTTAAAAATTGTTCTATATGGGAAGCTAGAAATGAAATAGAAAAAAAAATCACTAAAATGATGGAATTATCACATCAGTGTTATTTTTCTTGGTACTAACCAAAGAAGAAATTTTATGATAGTAAATAAGATGAAGAGGATAAGAAGTATTAGAAAATTAAGTGGAAGAAACATAAGAAGAGGTTTACTTCCAAGAAGAAAAATATGATGAGCATATAAATAGATGAATTTACATCATTAAGTTTTGAGTCAGAATATGAAAGATATTATAAGAATCAAATGTTATTTATGGGTCAATCTAAGAAATATAGAGACTAATTTTAACATGAATAATGTGATGAAATAAATGGTTTGGAATGGATGTTAAAAGAAAATATGGAACCTACTCTTTTTGACAGTATGCAACTCAAGAAAGAAAAGAAAAGACTGAAGAAAGAAATTGATAAGATCTCCTTTGAAAATAAATAACATGTCAAGAAATATGAGATTAATCATAATAAGATAAGAGAAAATAAGGAGAAGATGTCTAAATTAGAAGTAAATCTTAAAACTATTCAAAAATCATATCTTGACAAGGATAAATTAGCATTTTTTGAAGAGAATAAACAAAACCATTTAAAATTATCAGAATTTGAAAATATGGTGAATGATCTTGAAGAGATACCTGCTGAGAAAGAGGAAGAATTATTTGAGACACAATCAATCTATCTTGCATTTAAATGTGAGATGAAGAAGATGAAAGAAGACTTTTCCAAATCTATTAAGATTAAGGGTGAATCTTATTATGTGGTTGAGAAGAAGGGTTCAAAGAAAAAGGGTGATTGTAAACCAAATGAATATCAATGTAAATTTGGTGTTTCTAATGATGTAGGTGTGAAAGGAAAGAGTAAATACAACTAGATCAAAATAAAAAATGAGAAAATAATTCCCACAAAGGAAGAATGTACTAATTTAGCTAGAAGATTTCCTATTAAGAAAATACATCCATAGTCTGTGAAAATGCAACAAATAAAATATTTTGATCTGAATTTTTATTAGTCTAGAAGATCAATGTTCAGAGGATACTGTTGGTTTTGTGAAGTGTTTTTTCCTAAAGATTATTCATGCTGGTATAAAATGTCACTACCAAAGAGGAGGAATGAATCAAGGAAGGAAATTCTTAGTATATAAGATTAGATTATCATAAAAATAATCATGTGATCAAGACATCATCTAAATTTTCAATGCAGAACATAAATGAATGTTTGAATGAAGTTTGTGTCATATGTGGTCAAGAAGTTATATAACTCATAAATGCATATTTTTTTATCATGTGAGATTCCTTATAATGATTATAAGAAGAAAAGTCTGACAGTGAAGAATGCTACAGTCACCAATGAATTGTGTGAGAAGATGAAACAATTTGAATAAGATCAGAAGCTTGTTATAGAAAAAGAAGAGAAAGTGGTGGCATATAAATAATTTTATGATAATGAGGAGTCATCTACAAATTATGACCTAGAAATTCTAAATTTTGAAAAGGTGTGGACAAATTGGGGATGACTCAAAACATTTCATGACATTTCTAATAGACCAATAGATGAAGGAGAACTCTTCCAAATTATATTTTAAAAGGAAGAAGGAAAAAAAGGTTGAGAGGCATCTCTCATCCTAAGTGTTATTTCTAAGAAAAAATTGGTTCCTTTGTATTCCATTTTATAAATACTATTGTACTATTATGTAGGGAATTAAAGGATATGGGTTCATCCCTTGAGGAGGAGTATTGATGATTTGAATCTGTCAATTTTTCACAATCCTATGAAAATGGTGATCAATCTCATACTTTTAATCTGAATTTTAAAGGGGAGGCTATGTGTTTTTGCGGATGAAATTTCTAATTCATTTATTGAGATATGTTCAGGAAATATCTTAGCAATCTTATGTAAATTTTTCCCTAAGTTGATGTTGTTGAAACAAGTTTGAGATTTGTATCACATTATAATATTTGAGTATCTTTTATGCTTCGGTGACATCTCTCTGGTTTTCTACACTAGGATTTCCCACATAGACATAGAGTTGATTAACTAAAAGATCATTGCTTTTATAGAGTTTGATTTCATTCTTTAAAAATTAGAGAATAAGTTGCTTGATTTTTGAACTCCTTAAATCACCTTTGTATTCATTGCCAATAAGGGGATAAAGAATAATTAACACATTTATTTCATTTGAGTATTGACAACAAATAAAAAGGGGGAGATTTAAGTGTTGAATGAAGTTCATTTTTTTAATGAGTGTTTCATGAAATATTTCAATGTGTTTAAGGTTTTTTAATTGTGATTATTGTTGAACTGGTCAATATTTCAGAAAACATGTGTCATTGGTTATTGACACATTGTTTACAACATTGGGAGAATTGGATTTTATGATTGAACTCAAAATAGAGAAGAATTAAAATTGTTGACCTTGAGGAAATATTGTAACTATGAAAATATTATTTTTCATGATTAATATTTTGAGAAGGTTATAATTGTTATATTTTGCACCTAATGAATATTTTTTGGTAATTTTTTAATAAAATATTTGATTATCAAAAAAAATGAGCCAGTAAGTTTATTTGAAATTGTTGGCTTTATTTAATATAGAATGTGGCTTATTTTTTAAATTAGTGTATCTTTTAAAAAATAGAATACACATCAATGAGATAGTAGGACAGAGTAGAGTGGGAGAGAGCTAGCATATAGAACCACAGGTTGGCGCATGTGGAGATAAAGAGAACATGACACCGGGCGATGTTCGGTAGTATAGATGAGAAGGACCTACAAACGAACCTCGATCATGTGATCTATCATTCAGCTTGTCCTATAAATCTATCATCTCACCATGTTTCTTGATCATACGATCCGTTGATCGGTTCATCTTGGCTATACATTTTATTTTGTCCATTGTCTTATTCACCAAGCTAGTTCAAGAATCTTTTTTTCATAGGGTTCTATCTAAAGATCGATTCATGTTTTCTCTTTATTGTTTTTACATCCTAAAAATTCAATAATGATCTAAATCATATTCTAATTCATTTTCAATGTAAATAAAATTTCTAATCACATATTTTCTATAAGAATAAATTGTGATAAATTATTTGAAGATGGTGATTATTTTTTGAGCGAGATATTCATCCATGATTGTCAAACATTCTGGGACAATTTTTATCGCCTATAAATATCGAGTTCTACTTCTATGAGATGTTGTCGGATGAGTTTGAGAAGCTCTCATTTCTGAATAAACAAGATCTCTGTGGATCTATCTAGTTCATGAAGGGAGGTTCCACGCTCATACTATTTTCGTGAAGGAGGATTAATTTCATGAGCAACCTATATGTGGCTTACACAATAGTGTTGCTTTGTGAAGAACTATGATCCACAAATCAACTAAAAACATGTTTATTTTATGTGTATATCTACTGGTGAGTTTTTTTAATATTTTTTTTAATATTTTTTTAAAAATGGGTATGTTAAAAATATTTTTAAAAATATTCCCCAATGGCGGCATCGCCGATGCTGTATTTCCACTAAAACAAAAAAAATATTTTTTTTTTATATATATATAAACAAAAAACTAATATAAAAATAAAAATAATTTTTTTAGCATAATTTATCTGCTTTTTGAAATCCAGCAGTACTTTCATTACAATAGTCTAGATTCTGATAGAATCTCTCACCCAGTGATCCCTTTTATCAGAGGGTTTGCCCTGAAAATCATTCTGCATTTCTGATGTGGGATTATGGTTCTCCCTTTCCTACGCAGAACATTCTGCATTTCTGATGTGGGATTTTGTTTCAAGTATGTGGATTTGAAAGACTATAAAATATAAACTATAAGATCAATATAAATGAAACTTAAAACATGGATTACACATATAATAAATAGTTGAAAACAAAAATAATTTCAAAAAAAATGTTGATGGAAAATAATTCATAAGGTTTCAAAAGAACATACTTGAAACATAAACATGTTTCAAGTATGTGAATTTGAATGCCTATAAAATATAAACTATAAGACCAACATAAATGAATCTTAAAACATGGATTAAACATATAAAAAATAGTTGAAAATAAAAATAATTTCATAAAAAAAATTGATGGAAAATAATTTATAAGCTTTCAAATACACCTACTTGAAACTTAAAAATGTTTCAAGTATATGACTTTGAAAGCCTATAAAATATAAACTATAATACTAACATAAATTAAACTTAAAACATGGATTAAACATATAAAAAATAGTTGAAAATAAAATTATTTTTTAAAAAATTATTGATGTAAAATAATTTATAAGCTTTCCAAACCACCTACTTGAAATATAAAAATGTTTCAAGTATATGGATTTGAAAAACTATAAAATATAAACTATAAGACAAATATAAATGCAACTAAAAACATGGATTAAATATGTAATAAATTATTTAATTAGTTAATTAATATTATTAATAATTAATTATATAATAATTAATTATTTAATTAGTAATAATTAATAATTTATTATATAATAAGTAATTAGTTAATTAGTAATATAATTATAAAGTATATAATAGATAATTAGTTAATTAAGAATATAATTATAAATTATATTTATTTATTAAAATTAATAATTAGTAATTATTAAAAATTATTATATAATAATTAATTAGTTAATTGGTAATATAATTATTAATCAGTTAATAGTTAATTATTTAATTAGTAATATAATTATAAATTATAATTATTCATTATAATTATTAATTAGTAATTATTAAAAATATTATGTAATAATTAATTAGTTAATTAGTAATATAATTATTCTTTATAATTATTCATTATAATCATTCATTATAATTATTCATTAAAATTATTAATTTTTAATTTTTAATTTTTAATTATTAATTTTTAATTTTTAATTATTAATTATTAATAATTAATTATTTAATTAGTACAAAAATGGTACAGATCATGGATTTGGTAGCCCAAAACCATGACCCCGCAAATTTATTGAAAAAGATATAAAGGAAATGAACACACACTAATACATGGTAGGCAAACAAGAAAAATAATAATGGAGACCCAAGCCCCCCGTTACCACATGGCCATAAGGACCCATAATATCCCAGGCCGATGCACCTCCATCACGACCCAAAATCAACAAGCTATATGTGAACGGTCCAAATCCCAAAAACTAAAAAACTCAAAAATGGTCCAACGCCGCCCTCCTAGCTCTCAACCAGTCACTGCCCAAAAGTCAGACACCCCGCTGTCACCAGCCAAAAAAGGACGCAAGATGAGGACAAGTCCCCCAAGTCGTTCTACATCCCAAAGCTATCACCATAACTTTGCATCCAATGCACATTGTCTTATCATCACCGGAAAACTTGGTCCGCTGAAGCCTGGTGTCACACAAGCTCACAACCCGTTACCGATGAGCCAACCATCCTCTTGACACCGAAACACACCGTCATCGGGATCCCAATGCATCCCGACTTCAACTGTCGAGAACATCGGTCGATTCAGGCGATTCCCAAGTGTCTCCCTTGGTTGCATACCTAACAAGGACACGCCAGCCCGGCTCAACCAACCCTGTCTGCAGAGTCGTCTATAAGTGCCCATTGGCCCTCCATCACCACCCACCACCATCAGGGTGCCAATGAAATCCGCCACACAGTCACCAGTATTCGCCACCTTTAAAGTGCAGTCTCCAGTAGTCGCTACCTTCAAAGCGCCATCGCTAGTAGCTGCCACCTTCATATAGTTGTTGCCAGTAGCTTCCATCAAGGTGTAATTTCCCATCACCTCTATTGAGTCGCCCTTCACAGCCACCTCCATCAAGACGGAACCAGCATCACCAGTGGCGCAGGACTTGGGTCCTCCATTAACAATATTTCCCTTAAGATCCCGCTAACCCGCGTGTCGTGAATCAACATGACCACGCCCCCTGCCACACGCAACAAATCGATCAAAATTTAGTTAATTAGTAATATAATTATTAATTGTATAATAATTATTTAGTTAATTAGTAATTATTAACAATCAATTATATAATAATTAATTAGTTAATTAATGAAACAATTATTAATTATTTAATAATTATTTAGTTAGTAATATAATTATTAACTATATAATAATTAATTAAATAATTATTAATTAGTTAACTGGTAATTATTAATCACTAATTATATAAAAATTAATTATTCAATTAGTAATATAATTATTAATTATATAATAGTTAATTAGTTAATTTTTTAAGAAAGATAGAGCTGAGGCCCTTTTTATAATTAGTCAATTAGTAATGTAATTATAAATTATAATTATTCATTATAATTATTTATTAATATTTATTAAAAATTATTATATAATAATTAATTATTTAATTAGTAATATAATTATTAATTATATAATAGATAATTAGTTAATTAGTAATATAATTATAATTATTGGATAGTAATTATTAAAAATTATTATATAATAATTAATTAGTTAATTAGTAACATAATTATTCATTAAAATTAGTAATTATTAATTATTAATTATTAAATATTAAATATTAATTAGTTAAATTGTAATATAATTATTAACTATATGATTATTAATTATATAATAATTAGTTTGTTAATTAGTAATTATCGATAATTAATTATAAAATAATTAATTAGTTAATTAGTAATATAATTATGAATTATATAATAATTCATTAGTTAATTAGTAATATAATTGTTAATAATAATGAATAATTATATTACTAATTAACTAATTAATTTTTATATAATAAATAATTAATAATTTTAATTAATAATTTTATTACTAATTAAATAATTAATTATTAAATAATTAAATAATTAATTATTAACTAATTAAATAATTAATTATTAACTAATTAATAATTAATAATTATAATTAATAATTATGTTACTAATTAAATAATTAATTATTATAATTAAAAATTATACTACTAATTAACTAATTAATTATTATATAATTAAAATTTATATTACTAGTTAACTAATTAATTATTAACTAATTAGTTATTAATAATGAATAATAAAATTAATAATTATATTACTAATTAACTAATTAACTATTTTATGATTAATAACTATATTACTAATTATCTAATTAATTATTATATAATTAATAATTATATTACTAATTAACTAATTAATTCTTATATAATTAATAATTATGTTACTAATTCATTATTATATATTAAGTAATGATATTACTAATTAAAAAATTAATTATATAATTAATAACTAATAATTAATAATTAATGATTAATAATTAATAATTAATAATTAATAATTAATGGTTATGTTTCTGATTAACTAATTAATTATTATATAATCAATAATTATATAATTAATAATTATATAATTAATAATAATATTACTAATTAATTATTATATAAATAATGATGATAGTACTAATTAACTAATTAATTATATAATTAATAATTAATAATTAATAATAATATTACTGATTAAATAATTAATTATTATATAGTTAGTAATTGTATAATTAATAATTATTTTATTAAATAACTAATTCATTAATAACTATTTATTATATGTTTAATCCATGTTTTAAGTTTCATTTATATTTGTCTTATATTTTATATTTTATAGTCTTTTGAAGCCACATACTTGAAACATTTTTAAGTTTCAAGTAGGTGGTTTTATAAACTTATAAATTATTTTTCATCAAAAAAATTTAAGAAATTATTTTTATATTAATAAAATTATTATATGTTTAATCTATGTCTTAAGTTTCATTTATGTTGGTCTTGTAGTTTATATTTTATAGGCTTTCAAAGTCACGTACTTTACACAATTTTATGTTTCAAGTAAGTGTATTTGAAAGCTTATAAATTATTTCCCATCAACATTTTTTACAAAATTATTTTTATTTTCAACTATTTTTTATATGTTTAATCCATATTTTAAGTTCCATTTATGTTGGTTTTATAGTTTATATTTTATAGGCTTTCAAATTCATGTACTTGAAACATTTTTATGTTTCATGTAGGTGTCTTTGAAACCTTATAAATTATTTTCCATCATCATTTTTTATGAATTTGTTTTTGTTTTCAACTATTTCTTATGTGTTTAATCTATGTTTTACGTTTCATTTATATTTGTCTTACAGATTATATTTTATAGTCTTTCAAAGCCACGTACTTGAAACAGAATCCCGCATTGAAAATACAGAATGTTCTTTGCAGGAAAGGGAGAACCAAAATCCCACATCGAAAATGTATAATGATTTCCAGGGTAAGCCCTCTTATAAAAGGGAGCCCTGGGTGAGAGCTTCTATCAGAATCCAAACTATTGTAATGGAAGTACTGTTGGAGAAAGATTGTTTACCTCAAAGAGAGCATACTGTTTTTCATGAAAGAATAGTATACATGAGATAGAATTAATGAATAATGCACATTCACATGCATGATACATATTCATAGAATAAAGACATAACAAATACTTTACAAGTGATTTTTGTTCGTGAAGGTTTTGAGATGGGCAGCATACATTATGAAAACAGTATGAAATATAATCCCTCCTTGAATTGAGTATCAAATATTGGAAATTATATGCATGAAGAAAAATATTTGAGATAGTGTGAAGTTCTTGTGCAAGTGAAAATTGTATGTAATGGTGTTCATGTATTAAAAACATACATACACACACAATGTCAATGAAATAAGTTGAAAATAACATGCAGTGTGTTATATAGATGCATGAAGTTTGAAAAAAGTGCTCGTGAAATATATGTTTCTTGAATTTGATGAAATTATTTGAGACTGAAGATGAGATATTTTTAATATTAGTGATTTAGAATAATTTTTTTATCCAATTTTATAGTTTTTAGTGAGGTCGAGTCTTTAGCAGAAGAAAGAATTATTACCCGAGCATTTTTGTACTAAGAAAAATGATTATATTCAGTGATCAGAATTATCTGAAAAATACTAGAATATGTGAATAGCTACTTGAATTGTACACAAGCATGTGTGATCTAGTAAGATTATAGAGTAGGATCAACTAATCATTCTATCTTTGGATCAATTATTCAAGAAGAAATTTAATCCTTCAACTGGGGGGTCTAACCAGTACCTAAAGTTTGTGATTGGGGGGGTCTAACCAATCACATTGAAGAAGGTGCGGTTGGGGGATCTAACCAACTATTGAAGGATGATTGGAATTAGTGGGTATAACTAGTTTTTAATTGGGGGTGGGGGTATAACCAATTACTGTTGTAATCACCTTCTGGTATAGAGGAGAATTTGTGTTGGGGGGTCTCACCAACACGGCAAGAAGTAGGCCTTTGTACCAAACCTTGTCAATCCATGGGTGTTTTTTTTATTTATTTGTTATTTTTTGTAGGGTGAGGCTGAGTATTAAATTTGAGGTATCGAGACTTTAATTAGTCATAGAATTTTAATAAAAAGTTAAAAAAATTTGTAAAAATATTATACCACTGATTCACCCCCTTTCAGTGGTATCTAACTGATTCTTAGCCACTTCAGTTTTGGTAGTCAAAGAAATACATATCTAGAAAATAGGTTGGTGACATGGATGTATAACCTCCTTGATGAGATTTTTTGACAAATGAATTATATTACATAGTGAGCATTCATATGTGGTTTTCTAAGTTACGACATTAAGTTCTTTCTCTTGGGTTCCTTCACTACAGCAGAATAGGCATCTAGCGGCGGGTTTTTTTTTGTTTAGTGGAGGTTTCCAGAAACCGCTGCCTAATACGGCGTCGCCAATATTTTCATGGCGGTTATTTTTGTTTAGCGGCGGTTTTAGGGAAGCATCGCAGCTGCATCATTTCACGGCGGTTTTAGCGGTGGTTATAACCGCCGCTAATAAATTCAAATCTAGCACCGTAAAACCGCCGCTAAATCCATAAGAACCGCTACAAGATGAGACTGCCACGATGCGACTATTTCGCGGTGGTTATAACCACCGCTAAACGTATATTTTATTTTACGTTTAGTGGCAGTTTTGAACGTTTAGCGGCGGTTTAAACCGCCTCAAAATAGTCGCCAGCTTTCATTTAGCGGCGGTTTAAACCGCCGCTAAAAAGTTGCCCAGAAAAAAAAATTACCTGATTCTGCTGCCCCACAGCCTGAAAACCAAACCAAAACACATATAACAGAGAGAACAAGTATAATACATGAAAACAATGTTCGGGAAAGAGGTGAATCTAGAGGTTGAAGTGAGTCAATGGGTAAGAGAAAAGATAGAGGATAGTTCAAGAAATATAGAATTTAATCTAGAAACAAGGTAATCAAATGTTTTAAATGTAAACAACCTGGACAAGGGTGACTTTAAAGATAGTAATAATGACCATTCCCTATTAGTTGAACAAGACTTCGACACTACTAATGTGTTAAATGTCACTGATATAGCCATATTATATGAATAGAACCAGGATTCATGATGCTCATTCCACATGTGCCCAAATAAGTAATTCTTTACTGACTTAAGGGAATTGAATAATGGTGAGGTATTTCTAGGGAATAATATGAGTGGTCACATCATGGGCATAGGCTCAATTTTACTAGAGCTTCATGATGGGTTTGTTAAAACTCTTGAATAATTTAGGTGGGTACCTGAATTAAAAATAAACCTAATATCCCTAGGAACCCTTGACCAGAAAGGGCATGAATTCAAGTCTGGATCTGGAAGCCTTAGAGTTTCCCAAGGATCCCTCACTGTAATAAAGGGAACCCTTCGCAATGGTTTGTTTGTGTTAGATGGAAAAGTGTATAGAAATCCATTGAATATTTATTCTGGTTCATAATGTGATTCCACCACCTTATGGCATAGGATACTAGGGCATGTTAGTGCCATGGGTCTTAGTGAACTTAAGAAACAGTGCCTTCTAAGTAATATCACTCCTAACAGTTTACCTTTTTATGAAGACTATGTATATGGGAATTCTAGGAGAATCAGCTTCAGTAGATCCATGTTTAAGGCTAAGGAACTTCTTGAATGTGTACATTCTAACTTGTGGGGTCCTTCTAGGGTTACCTCCCATGGTGGCGGTTTATACTTTGTAACCTTTATTGATGATTTCTCTAGGAGAGTGTGGATTTATATTATTAAGCACAAGTCAGATGCCTTTCAGACTTTTATGAAATGTAAAGTTGCAGTAGAGAGTGAGACTAATAAGAAACTTAAGGCCTTAAGAACTGATAATGGTTTAGAATATATATCCAATGAATTCATTGAATATTTTGAATCTGAAGGAATTAAGATATATCGGACTGTTTTGGAAACTCCATAATAGAATGGGTTAGCAGAGAGAATGAATAAGACTGTTCTTGAGAGGGTAAGGTGTATGTTATTCCACTCAAAACTCTCTAGGTCCTTCTAGGCTGAGGATGATTCAACAGCAGTGCACCTCATTAACTATTGTAAATATTCTGCTAACTCCTTTATGACACCTGAATAAATTTCAAAGGCCACACCCCCAAATCTAGCTCACCTTAGGATATTTGGATCCATATCTTACGTGCATTCATGTAATGATAAGCTAGATGATAGGGCTATTAAATGAATATTCGTGGGATGTCTAGAGGGTGTTAAAGGGTATTATTTATGGGTAGATAAACCAGGTTACTATAAATGAATCGTTAGTCGCGATGTGGTCTTCCATGAATCTGGTGTGACCAGCGACAAAGTACCTGAACCTGTTGTAGCTCCTGATGAAGCTGCAGGACCCTTAGAGGTCCCAACACCTTTAGGTGTTGATGTTCCTTTAAGATCAGGTGACCAACCTCAGTTCAGTGTTGGTCCTGCTCCTTTGGTTACCCAAGCCCAGCCTAAATCAGATCCCAATTTGGAATCCAAACTTGAGGACCAAGAACCTATTGGCCTGATTAACAATCGGCTTACTTGAGATAAAGAAAGGATAGTTATTAAAACTCCAGCCCACTTCAACTAGTCATACATTGTTGTCTATGCTTTCAATGTAGCTTAGGAATTGTTTAATGATGAGCCTAAAACTTTTAAGTAAGCTTTTAAGTCCAAAGAATATAGTAATTGGCTGAGATCAATACAAAAATAAATGAATTCCCTTCTTAAGAACAACACCTGGGTTGTTGTTCTAAAACCCAATAACCAGAAAGTTATAGGTTCAATATGGATTTATAAGAAGAAATAAAGCAATGTAGGAGAGTCTAAAATCAAATTCAAAGCATGCATGGTATCTAAAGGTTTTCTAAAATGTGAAGTCATTAATTATAGTGAAATATTCTCTCCTTTTTTAAGCATTCATCCATTAGAATTATGCTTGCATTTTCTGCCAAACTTGATTTTCATGTTGAACAACTCAATGTAAAAACCAATTTTTTACATGGTAGTCTTGATGAAAGCATTTATATGAATCCTCTAGAATTATTTTCAAAATTGTTCAAACCAAACCATGTTTTTATTTTACATAAGTCCTTTCATGGGATTAAATAGTCTTCAAGACAATGGTATAAAAGGTTTGATTCCTTTATGAGTGAGAATCATTTTTCTATAAGTAGATTTGATGCATGTGTGTATTTTAAAACTGTTAAACATGAGTCTTTTTACCTTTTATTATATTTTGATGACATGTTTTTAATATGTAAAAATATAAAGATCATAAATTCCGTTAAGCACCATTTGAACTGTGTTTAGGGTGTGGATACTAACCACATACCGTATGAGAATGCAATGGAAGAATACCTTATCAAGGATTGGAAAAAGCTGTTGAAAGCATAGTAGTCATTATAATTAAAAAATGATAACAAAACTGACTACCAGGACACAGAAATGAGTAGATCAGATTGAAAAAACAAAACTTAGCCTGAAACTCATAATGTTGAATGAAAAAAATGTATAGGTCATAGTTAAGAGCATAAATCGTTCCATAATCATGCATGTATGATGCATTAAATTACCATTTCCAGATTGATGTACCCCATCAAGAATGAGAACTTCTTATTCTGTTTTTTTCAAGTGATGTACCCCTGAAAACAGAAATAGTATAGTATGTTCATATTCCTTTAACGCACACCATATGCATCGTTGTCTTTCCTACAGAAGGTGTAAATCAAACCTTTTATGCATGGACCCAAATTGTGTGCTTTTCACTTGTTGAACGACGCCGGTTCTTTTTCATTGTGTAGCAGGGATTCGTGGAAACACTTCTATACAGTGCTATATTTTTTAGACAATGACAGCACAGTTTTTAAATGTTGCAACTATTCATAAACATCAAGACATATCAATCTATCATGAAATCCATTTCTAAAAAATTTGAAAATATAGAGTCATGAATAAAGGGATAGAAATCTGCTGGGAGGCTTACCGTTTGCATCTGTGTACTCCTATTTCCATAAAAATTTGATCTTCTATCATATGGTTTCTCCATGCAACCATGTTACGACAACCTGAAATCATATTGAAACAAAATATTGTTGCATAAAAAGGGAATATAAGTGTATAAAATATGAACACCATTAAAATACATGAAATCTGATTAATACCCTAATTGAATTGATTATTTAATCTGAATACATGTATAACCTGAATGTTGTCCATACGTTGACATCATCCTTGCCAAAGGGGACATCATATTATGCATTGCCTTATGGTCTCTGAGTAATCTTGCTACATATCAAATTTACAACATCAGTATACAAGAAAGAAAGCAAAGAACAATGAACACCTTAATGCAAAGATCAAACAAACTTCAAATAGGCTCACTTCTGGATAAGAGAGTCCTAAACTTCAATTGTAAAACAGAGTAGTCTGGTGCATGATGTAAATCTAGAGCCATGCATCAATCAAAGCCGAATAGGTAGTAGTCCGAAAGCATCAAGTGAGATGGATTTGATCCATCTTTGAAGCACTCAGGATCCTCAGCAAACCCAGACATCCATGAATATAGAAGATTCAATGGGAAATGAGGCTGCAAAACCATCCAAATAGAGGAAACCCAAAATAGTCAGATATGTTCAAACAATAAACATGACAACTGAAAACTCAACTGACCATAATCCAGGTAGATATAGAATAGGATGACAGCTTCAATCCAGATCAAATCGGTAATCAGCTTTATGTACATCCTTCTTCTCTATGTATAACTATCCTATGTGCACATGACTTGTGTGACATTAATAGTAGGTAAATCTTATATGTGTTAAATGGGCATGTCTCGCATACACGTTAAATGGGCATGTCTCTCATACACTTTAAATATTAATATGTATCCCCTGTAACCCCCCCCCCCCCCCAACCCCCTTACATCAGACCCCCCCTACACCATCCCCCCACCCCCCAACCAAAAAATCATTGTCTCACGAAAATAAAAAAATAGTCCGGTGCATGGTGTAAATCCAAAGCAATATAATATTATTCATCCTCATGCAATATAATATTATTCAGCCTCAGGCAATATAATATTATCAAACTCTTATAAACATAGTTAGATAAAATCTATATGTATTTCAATGCCTCATGCAATATAATATTATTCAGCCAAAGCAATATGATTGCCCAAGCATAATCACAAAAATGTTTCCACTTCACAGAGAATAATCTAAAAGCTCAATTTCAGTTTACACCATAACCAAATCATAGAAAGAAGAAAATAAATCTGAAAGGCACATACAATTCATAAAAATGATCATAACCATGATTTATAAAGTAGTCATAACCAAACACATAAAAATAATAATATAGAACCCTTGGAAAAGTTCTTAGTAGGCTAATCAAAAAATTTATTCCTAAATGATGTATATGACACTCGAGAAATCAAGACATAAAAAGAAACATCAGAAATCAATAAAATGCATAAAAGGAAAATGAGAAATCAAGGAAATTTTAGGACATGAAAATGTGTGGTGGAAACTATGTGCCACAAATGTTACATATACAAACCAACTGTTTTCATATTACAAATCAACAATACAACTACTCAGGGTATGATGATGCATCGTCACCCTCTCCACCTTCATCTCCACTTTGTGTTGTCACCTGTAAGAACATTATATTGAAAATTAAATACGATTGCATATTTATATTAAAACTTTAAACCAATGAAAGTTAGCAAACTAAATGATTTTGATTTTTTATGATTTACCTGCATACCACCAGTTGATGCACTACCACCGGGGGCATATCTGCTCATCTGCTGACGTATTTCAATCAACTCTTTCTGCAATGCAGATATTTGATCCCCCTGTTGGTGAACTATGTTTCGTAAAGAAACAATCTCTCTCTTATCATCTTCGGGCATGGGCTGACTAAAGTCAGGAGTAGATGCAGCTGCTATCCCCGATGGCCTGCTAAAAATCTCAGATGGTACGGGTCCCAAACCCATCCTGCGCACTCTCCCGGCATGCTCCTTCCCAAGGACCTTAGCAACCGAGTCATCCTGGGAGACTGAGTAGGACTGCACAGGATTGGCATCCCATAGCTCTTTAATTTTTACCTATAAATCAAATATCAAAATATATTAACACAGTAAAAACTGATAATAAGTTATTATGATGAAAAATTGACTTCATACCCCAACTTCTTTAGCAGGCTCGTTAACAAAACTTCCATCTAATTTCTTATGAACATCCAACCACAGTTCAGTCCTGGATGCTTCATGCCCTAAACTCTGTGACTGCATTAAACAAAGATAAATCAACAATTCAATATATTAAACAGATAATATTGTCTTATAAATATTTAAACTAATTAAAAGATTACCAATTTTGTTTGGCTTCTAGAAAAACTTTTTGAGCCCGCAGCGTGCGGGATGACTTGCTTTGCCCAGTTTGATGCATTTTGTCTTGAAAGATCCTGAAATAAATAAAATCCAATTTAATACTGATGTATTTAATGTCATGTCCTTTTCATATGCATGTATAAATGTAAAATGAGGATAATATAATAATATATATTTCAATACCATCCTCTTCTGATCACGATGTCTGTCAACAAACACTTTCCACTGCTCTTTTGGTACCCCACTGGGTAGCTTCTCATACATTTTTTGCGTGGTCAACGAAGTATCGTTGACATCACACCATAATCTCCATTTGAAATCTTTCCACTTCTTACCTAGATTTTTCAACGTCCACTTCTGTGCTATCACATCAGCAACGGTAAAGTGGAAGAACATCTGTATACAGAAATTCATTTTGAACATATTAGTAACATGACATTCAATTAAACCATAATGTAATAAATTTACCTTTATTTGAGAATCAAACACTTCATTTTTCCAGCTTGAAGGCATATTTATCCAATCGTCATATGAAATGGGAAGGGAAATGGGCTCTGATGCCAGCTGGCCTATAATCTGGCCAACTAACCCCACGACATCATCCGTAGGGACCCCGTAAGAATAAAATGGCACAACAATCTTCTCACCATTCAGATTCCAAACATCTGAACTTTTTATATTTTTCTTCACGGTTGCATTTTTTTCATCTTCAATGAGCAAACAATTAGTATAAAAAAATGCAATAAATTTATTTAGTTAAAATTTGTACCTATGATAGTGACACTCCAGTGTGTCCGGGATGAACTGGAAGGGGCACGATGCTGCCCCACTGTTGAGCCTCCGGAAAGGGGAGTCGATGACTCACCCTCTACTGGGACATCCACGGAAGGTGTGAGAGATGGTGCAGGGGGGGATGGTGCAGGGGTGTCGGCACCTGGCATCTCAGATGTCGTGGGGAGGGAGAAAAATGGATCGCCATATGTCGCGGAACTAGATGAAACAATATATCGCTTCTTCCTTGGCATTCCTGTCATTTAATCAAATAAAATTAAGTTCAGAATATATATTTCAAAAAAATTATGCAGAAAAAAAAATTAAAAATGATAATAGATGCCCAGTACTAACAAACAAAATATATATACCAATGATAATGAATGACTGCAGAAATGAAACAAGTGGTTGCTGAATAAATAATTAATTGTACATACAATAATTTTCTCCTTCAATCATGTCAGTTTCCTGCTCCATTTCTTCATCCACTTCATTCATCCTTGCTAGACTAATATTTTCAATATCATGATCGACAACTAATTCTGCTTCCTGTTGCTGATTAAATTCAATTTCAGAGGTCAAATTTTCCACTTCATGACCCATATCATACAAATATCTTTGTATTACATGAGAAACTACACTCCACCCTTCATCGGAAACATCATTCACATAATATACCATTTTTTCTTGTGATACTAAGATATATGGATCATGAAGTTCACGATCACCAACATCCATCAAGCGAGAGAAGTTCACAGAAGTAAATTGCAAGGAATCTCTTTTAACACCTATGATAATATCAAACCATTTGAATTTGAATAAAACAACCGAAAAATGTATGTGGTAGTTTAATTCAATAATATCATATAGCTTTCCATAGTATTCCACTTCATCAAATGTAAATATACCACTGTTCTATGTTTTCAAACCCACTTCTCGATCGACTGTACGAAATCTAAAGCCATTCACATTATAAGCGTCTAACTTTCTAACTTCTTTTAGAGGACCTCTAGCAAGAAACTTCAAATCTTATGACACCTCTGCTTGAGTATCAGTATTCATGATCTAAAAAAAGAAATATAATTTATTAGATTCACAAAATGTATGTGTCAAACTAATATTCGTATTTATTGTAATATTTATGAACTTACACATCGTGCAAACCATTCTACAAGCTCTTTATTAACAGATTTTGTTATATCTTTCTCATTTCGTGTTCGGCCTCTCATTCGTCTCTTTGTTTGTATCCTCAACTCTTCAATAAATGGATCTGCAATGTCACTATTCAGCAGCACATATCTATGTGCCTGTAATAATTCTAATTCAGTCAGTGTCGCATTTGAGGTCCTCCCAACTGATCGGCCAATAGCAGGAAATATTTTGGATTTCTGATGTATTTGAGATTGAGTCGATGTGTCGTCAACACGTCCAACTTGATTAAATCTTGTCTCAATATCATCCAAGTATCGAGAACAAAAGGTAAGACACTCCTCAGCCAAATAGCCTTCAACAATTGAGCCTTCTGGTTGAGCTTTATTTCTCATGTATGATTTCAAATGTCCAAGATATCTGTGAAATAAAATAAACATAATTATGCATTTTATTAAGTACCAAAAATTGTTTACTTAACTGGAAAACATATAAATAAAGTACCTCTCAATTGGATACATCCATCGATAATGAACGGGGCCTCCTAATTTAGCTTCCTCAACCAAATGCACAGTTAAATGCATCATTACAATAAAAAAGGATAGTGGAAAGATCATCTCCATTGTGCAAAAGGTCAATACAAACCTCTTCTGGAGGTTCTCAAGCTGAAATGGATATAGAAATTTCTCACATAGTTGTCTGAAAAATGTGCAGAACTACAGTACAACAGCAGTAATTTTTTCAGGTAATAATGTACGCAATGCCAATAGTAGTAACTGTTGTAACAAAATATGTGAATCGTGACTTTTCAATCCATGTAACTTACGATTCTTCAAGTCAACACACCTCGAGATGTTACTTGAATACCCATCAGATACCTTAACATTCTTTAACATTTGAAGGAATGTATCTTTATCCCTATTTTTCATTGAAAAAAATTTCGGAGGATACTTTTCATTCTCATCTGGCCAGAGATCACGTTTTATGTTCATTGCTTGTAAGTCTTTGCGAGCATTGAGATGATCTTTCGACTTTCCATGCTCATTAAGCAATGTGAAAATCAAATTGTCACAGACATTCTTCTTAATGTGCATCACATCAAGATTATTCCGCAACAAATTAAATTCCCAATACGGAAGTTTGAAGAATATACTTTTTTTCTTCCATTGTTGTGTTCCGGTTTCACTTGACGATGCACTTCGGACCCGTTTTCCACTATCATTCAAATGATGAACCTTCCCAAATTCCGTTTCAACTTTTTCAAGCTGTTTCAATATTTCAAAACCATTTAACAACTTTGGAGGTGGTCTACAATCAATGGAACCATTAAATTTTGATATGTTCATCCGAAATCTATGAGATGCATCGAGAAATATTCGATGACACAAGAAGCACCATTTTCTATTGTGAGGTAGCCGTTTGGGCTCAAAATCAAAGTTACAAACGGGATAAGCCAAACCCGTGTAAGTGTTCCAACTAGATAAATTCCCAAGCCCAGGGAAGTCACTAATGGTCCACATTAAAGTAGCATGCATTGTGAACATTGTTTTAGAAGAAGAATCAAATGTCTCAACACCGTTGCTCCATAACTCCTGCAATTCATCAATCAAAGGCTGCAAGTATACATCAATATCATTTCCAGGCATTTGTTTTCCAAGAATAATCATTGAAAGGATAAAAGATGTTTGTTTCATACACATCCACGGAGGCAAATTATAAGGGATCAAAATAACTGGTCAAATGCTATAATTGGTACTCAAAGTCCCAAATGGGTTGAATCCATCGGCAACCAATCCCAATCGAACATTCCTAGGATCATCTGAGAAATCGAGATGTAATGAATCAAATGTCTTCCACTATTGAGAATCTCATGGATGTCTCATTAACCCGTCATTGTTATTATCTACAGAATGCCACTTCATGTGTTCGGCGGTTTTCAATGACATGAATAATCTTTTCAATTGAGGTTTCAAAGGAAAGTAATGCAAAACCTTTGCAGGTGTGCTCCTTTTCTTCTTATTCTCCATGAAATTATGTTCATTTAGACTTCCAACATCACTCTTTGCCTTCCATCTAGAAGAAGAACATTTCTTGCAATTCTGTCTACTTGAATCCTCTCCCCAATAAAGCATACAATCATTGGGACACGCATGTATTTTTGTATAATTCAGACCAAGCTTGTTAACAACTTTTTTCATATCATAAAAAGATTCTGGGATTTTTGCTTCAGGAAATGCATCATGTATCAATTCCAATATCATGTACATTGCCTTATTCGTAATTCCACATAGACATTTGATGTGATACAACTTCAGCAAAAATGAAAGTTTTGAATATTTCAAACACCCGCAATACAACTCTTTATTTCCATCGTCAACTAAATCATGAAACGCATTTTCCTCAGTGAAGTTTTCTCTTACACTTGTCTCTACAAAATCAATAGGAGGATCTAATGATATGTGACAATCTTGATTTGCCTGTGTTACAGTCTCAAAAACATCACTTGTCACGTTGCAATTTGTAGCACCCTCTTCTGGTTGTTCTGATATGTTTTGATGCTGATAGTGGTGCCTTGCAGTGCCGAATGCATCATTTATTAGGTTCTGCATTTCATTTTCCATTGTCAACGAACTTGGGACCTCATTCTGCGGATTAAAATCAGTGCTCAATCTTTCTGTAACGTTCGATTCTCCATTCCAAATCCAACACAAATATTGATCAGGGAATTTCTTCAATATTAAATGTTCATAAACCTCATCTCTCTTCAACCATGTTTTAAATTTACATTTAGGACATGGAAATTTTATTCTCCCTTCAACGGATCGATTAGAAATTTCAAAATCTAAAAACTCATTCAAAACCTTAACATACTGAGGTGTGTTCCTCGGTAATGTGATCCAACTTTTATCCATGTATATCACAATGTGCCTACAAAATAAAAAAAAATTAGAACACATAGTTACTACTAAATAGAGAAAGAGATTCATATATACGATAGTATAATATTACAGAAACATAATATAATAAAGATGATCCCCTGAGTTAGATATGAACCCTTAGTGTTTGGGATAGGGGAAGTTTCTTTGGTAAAGAGAAACAGTGTTCTAACAACGTGGTAGCTACTTTACCATGAAAACCAAAACACATTGTTAATTTGGAATAACCCCAATAATTGTGAGAAACACTTTTATAAAGGTGTGTATTTGCATTTTTAAGCTGAATTGGATTTACTGGAATCCTAGAATACAGTGGGATATTGCTTATGCAGTGGGTTCCCCTATTTGAATTGACAGAGAAACTGATAACCCAAGGTATGGGCACTATGCAAGAGTCCTCGTCAAGATTGACCTAGCAAGAACTCTGGTTGAGGTGGTGGTCCTCACCACCTTTGATGATACGTTGAATCTAGAAATTATGTATGAGAGAAGGCCCAGGTTCGGTGGGAATTGTAACATTATTGATCATTCGATTTATGAATGTAGAATATTAACAACCTATGACAGGTGTAATCAATGAGGCCATCATGATGGAGACTGCCAGAAGATGAGGGGGAAGGGAAAATAGAATTTGATCCACCCTCTGAGAAGCATCCCTCTGTCAAGTTACTCATCACTGAGCTGATACTTTCCCCTGCTATGAAAACTCATAATGAGGTGGCCACCACATCCCCCCAGGATGATCACTTAGGTCATGAGTCAATACCTACTCATACTTTAGGCTCTACCTCAGGGGGAACAAATCTTGACTTAATTATTGGCCCTGGTCCAGGCCAGGCCAATCTCTTGGAGGCTGACAGGGATGGATCAACATCAGATGCTGGTGGCACCAAATTCCTCTTACTTGTTCCTGCTATAACTGTTAATGTACAGGTTGGTGAGGGGCTAGAATTCCTCATTACTATGGAAGCATTACAATGATCCTTGGCTCACCCAAGTCACCGAAGGCACCAGCCCTCCAGGAACATTCTCAGGTTGCACCTACAGCTGACTCGGTGCTTGCCTTCTGTGGAGGTGGATAGGGTATTGATAGGAAGTAGGAGGGGGATTTATAACAGGTTGTTGTGGCTCTAGAACCTGCTTCTGCCCTACATGATGTAGGGTTTTCTAACACCACTACACACTTGGAAGAGAAGGGCATGCAGGTGGTCAGCAATCAACCTTCTGTTAATAAACAGACCGATGTATCTCTTATCACCTCTTGTTCCAATAAAAATCCTTTCCCAATGTTGTAGTATACTTATTGAATTGAATTTTCTATTCAAAATACACCAACACAAATTCTGGGTGTCCCTCCAATTCAGTTCAGAGACCTCAGGATGTCACAGTGGGCTCCCCCTTGGAGGGGACCTCAAATCACTCATCTGGGGATTCTGGCACACTGGGAGACCTTTTAACTAAGTTCACCTCCCTGAATGATAGGAAGTGTGTGAAAAGGAATCCTGATGGAATGTCCCCAAATGTTGATACATGTGTTCTAAAAAAATTCTCACCCCTCTAAAGTAAATACTAGGCAGATGATGGTGATGAAAATCATGAGAAGGTGGATGATGATGTTACAAGCAAATCGAATCCTGATAAAATATCCATTGTCCAAACACCCAAGAAGAAGGGTGGGAAAGGTAAAGAGAAGAAGATTAATAAATTAAGACCCTCTTTTAAAACTGTCGAGGGCTTGGGAACTCTCCTACTGCCTCTTCCCTCAATAATTTTCATTCACATAATAGGCCGATGCTAGTTGCAGTTGCTGAACCCAAAATGAACTTTGGGAAATGGAAATGGTTTAGTTGGGCTTCTCTTAAATACTAACTTTTTGCACACAATGGAGATCTCAAGGGCTATGAAACCCTATGGGTTCTCAAGCATGATGATATTCAGATTACTTTTTATGAGATTTGTTCCCAAGTCATCACTATCTCTATTGTTCTAGGCAGTGTTGTCACCACATTTTCATTTGTATATGCATCCTATGCCTACACCAGGAGAAGAGAGCTTTGGAGGGATCTAAAACAAATTAATGACCAAACAAAAAGTAATTGGGATATTGTGGGGGATTTTAATACTGTCCTAAGGTCGCATGAAAGGTTGGGTCCTCATTTTTCTCATAATTCTGCAGAGGAATTTGAAAGCTTCTTAGATAAGTGCAACCTAATAGAGGTCCATATTACAGGGGATAAATTCACATAGGGATGGATTACAGGAAATAGAAGACAAGAAAGTAGGATTTACAGGTGCTTCTTCTGGATTAATGATCATTACGCTATCGCTGAAATTTCCAAACATACACTTGAAAAGTTCCACTCAGATCACAATCCTCTTGTCATCAAGATTCTGGAAGGCCCCACAAGGTTTTCCCCCTTACCATTCAAGTGTAATAATTCATGGCCTACCATTCATGGATGTAGGAAAATTTTCATTAGTGGATGTAATAGTGTCATTCATGGCGGTCCCTTTTTCACTGTCATGTCTATGATCAAGTGCATTAATGCCCATAAGAGGGAATGAAGCAGATGATAATTATCCATACTGGATGATGACATTAAAGAGGCTGAATCGTGGCTTGAACATTGTCTAATTGTCAATCAATAGCATAATTTACCATAAAGATGTATGAGATTTCTATAAAGCAGTTGTATTTAATTTTGGTGATAATAAGGATCTGTTTCCAACAATAGTAAACTAGAATAATTTTTTGATGTCATATTTAATAATGGTTGAAGTCTTTGAATGTAATTATGATGGAAATTATGATTTCGACACTTCCTCAATGGAAATCAATTAAGTAAGGCCTACAGAAATAATTATGTATTTTTTGAAAATCCAAAAGTGGTAGAGATGGTAGAGTAGTACGAGGAGTTTCAGTTAGTGGATGGTACTATGAGGTCCTTTAACCAAAACCCCTAGGAGGCCCACGTCAGGCATAAAGAGCTGGGGGCTAGGGCAATGGACAACTTCATGCTTTGGATGTCTACGATCCAATGGCACACGAGATGATTTGAGTTATTATTTGTGTTTATTATGATCTTTCCTTAGTATTATGAAACATAGGTTATACCCATTATTTTATCCCTGAACTCCTTGTGTGATAGTTAGAGATCAAAGTTGATACATTATCAAAATAATGTCGTCTTGAGGTTTCTACCGGGAACACTTCATTTGAAATTTCATTTACTTGTAGTGAGAGGTATAAATTATCCCATAATGGTTAATGTGAGATCATTTAGTCATCACAATGGATCCCTATGATGTCATCATGGGCACATATTGGATTTTCATGGTCCAGGAATAGATCGACTTTCACTATAGACTAGTCAGATTCCTATAAACTAATTGGATGAGGTTCTCCTTTTATGTGATAGATATATCAAGGAAGTTTTGGTGGATGTTGTGAATAAGAGGTTTCAACCTATCACCCATCAATTGGAAGGGGCATCCCTTGGATCCATAAGAAATTCAGGCATCTGGGTTCCTTCAATTCTGGTTGATTATTTGAAATTTTTTTCTGATGTTATTTCAGGAATACCTCCAAGATGGGAGATGTAGATTTTCAATTTATTGGATCATGGTATTTCCCTAATATTTTTTGTGGCATATCAGATGGTACCTACTGCGCTTCATGATCAATGGTTTCATTTTGAAGACCTTTGTGGGAATTGTTTCATCAGGCCGAGTATTTCCCCCTAGTCAAATCCATTCATGTTCAAGAAAATGTTTGAAGAGATCATATGGATTTGTGTGTATTGTCGTTTCCAGAACCTGAAAATGATAAACATGAATTACCCCTTTTCAAGGATTGATAAATTTTTTCACCAGTTTTAAAGCGTGATATGGTTCTAGAATATTAATTTCAGTAACATCTATCACTAGTAGAGGGTTTTCATGTCTGATATTCCAAAGTTTTATAGAAACATTTTACAAAACAAATCCTCCAAAAAACAAGTCCAATCTTGAAAAATAACTATTACTTTCTCTGATACCAACATAAACACCTCCGACTCACAATTATGGATTCAATTCTAAAAACACAAACTTTACAGATACACTTTGATATATAGTGAAATGACACTGGATAAACAAACATATATTTCAAATCATTTTCAATACATAAAACATTTCATCTCATAAAAATATCACATTCCCATGAATGAGAGGTCTAGTGATGTTGGGAATAAATTATATAAGAATAATATTTTATGATTAATGTGAAAATTTCTATATGGACAAACCACATTAGACCCGAATCATGAATTATCATACGATATACACATTATTCTAAAATATAGAATAAATATCTTACAACAGGGTGAACTAGAATTCTAAATAAGTGAAAAAAATTTAAAATATCATCAATGGTTATATCACATAGAGAATAAAATAGTAGAAGGGGAGAAATGTCTTATTTAAAAGTACATGGAATAATAATAGTTCTCCACGAGTTATGATTTAAGGAAATGTATTATAAAAAAACTATATTTACCATGGAGAAATTGTGTGGGTTCATGTTATAATAAACATGATCCATGATAAATAATCATAGGCATAGGGAATATAAATGTAACATTCCCTCACAATAGAGAATAGAAAATAAATTTGGAACCAATATAAGAATAGTGAAAATCACATTTTGGAGTCACACACTTTCACCCAGGATTGAAATTCACCTTAAGTACACAGAAATTTATATCACCTTCATGAATCACACACATGCACCCAGGATTGTGAGATAACTAAATAATTCTCATATATATATATATATATCATAATATTTATTCTTCTAAACTATGAATTGGAAGAATATAATTAGAAATCAAACCCTAGGGTTTGTATAGGTTGTCGGGGAATCCGGGTTGCTGGGGTCACGGGGGGCCGGGGTCGCCGAGGTCGCGGGGTCACCGGGGAAGCAGGGTCGCCGGGTTGCGGGGTCGCTGGTGTCGCCGGTGTCACGGGGAGCCGGGGTCGCAGGGAGCGCGGGGTGAGAATGAGGGTTAGGGTGGGGGAAGGGTCGGGGCCGTGTAAGAAAAAAAATTTTGCGGCGGTTTATTATAAACCACCACGAAACCTTTTTAAAAAAGGTTTAGCGGCGGTTTTGTTGTAGTGCTTGACCCATTATTAGACAATAATCTTGGAATTTAGGCAGGCACGCCTAATGAAAATGAGAAATAATCCTAGAGGTTCACACACTAAGTATTTTCGTTGATCTGAATTAAATTATATTTGAGTTTTATTAATTGAATGAATGTTATTCTCAGGTCTGAGGAATAATATTATTTAAGTTATATTGATCGCATAAATTAAATAAATATTTATTCTCCGACTTGTGTATAAAATATTGAGTTTATTTAATGAATATTTTAATAAATATTTATTCTCTATATTGTGAATAAAATATTTATTTATTTATAAAATATTTATTCACTTGTTAAATAAATTCTATAGGATCTCTAACAGACCAAGACCGAATCCAAGGACAAATATTAATTAATAAAACTGTTATATAATATTTTTTATTGTGCAAGTTGGCACGCACCACAAAATAATAATTATATAATTACTATTATGAAAAATGGGATCTATTAAAGTAAATAAATGTTATTTAATGTCCGATATGAAATTAAATAATAGTTTAACTTAAATCGCAACTCTATAAATAGGCATTTTTGTCTATTGTGTAGTGCATCCAAAAATTTGGAATAGAGAATTTTTGTACACAACGGATTATCTCTCAACTCCTCCTTCTTTCTCCCTCTCAAGAATGAGAAGTGAAAGATGGATTTCTTTAAGAATGAAGAATGATTGATCAAGAACGAACAACGAAACACATTTGAATCTCCATGAAAGCACTCAGAGATCGAGTGGTTTTTCTCATAGATCATAGGAGAACGTGTGGATCACTACCAAATGGATTCTATCCTTGGATCCTCACAAAGTAATGAAGGTAATATGAAAGGGACTTTCTAGATGATCAACTTTCACCAACAAATAAATCTATTAATCCCAGACATTTATTTCTTCAAGTATTAAATAAATTAATTATAAATTTGACATGTAAGATCCTCACTCTTGGTTTAAGGCAATGATGATTAAAAGTAATTTCAATATATCTCCCACCTCCACACGCATCAACTATGCCCAAACCCATAAAGAGGTATCAAAGTAGTCATGTGTAAATTTATAATTATTTATTTTATTGTTGATCTATGTGAAATTGTGGTTATATTTTCATTTCAAGTTATTCGTTCTTTAATCCAATTTAAATAAACATGTTATCATCATGTTAATCATGTTTGTTCAGTGTTTCATTTTCTTAAAGGTTTAAGAAAAAATTAAGAACATCTCAAGATTCCATCAGGGAGATTGAAATCATTGGCTAGGAAAAATGGGTTACATGGAAGCACATATCGTATACCCAAGAGCATTGTGTCCAGATAAATCAAGAAATTAATTACATGTTGTGATTTTATTTCATAGATCATGTTGAATGGGCCAACTTGAAACAAAACACGCGGATATAGGGTATGTAGCTGGCATGTACACATTATGTAGTCTATCCAAGATAACATGCTAAAGCCCCAAGCATCTGACTTGGATATACAATAACCGAGGTACATGGTGTGTTGCTTCATCTACATGCCTTGTAGTCTCCCATTAATGGAAAAAATTAAAATTATATTAAATTTTAAAATTACGACATTAAAACCTTATTTTATTTATTTTCACATCGTTGTATGTTTGAATATTTAATAACATTTTTAAATAATTTAAAATTCTGAATTAATTTTTTGTAATTAATATGTCATTATTGGTTCTTCTGTTAATTTTTTGTCAATGACATTAAAGTTTAGTATATTCAAATAAGATCAGATAATCATTAAATATGATAGGGGTTAATTAATTCTAGTGCATTTATCTTGAATAATAAAATAATGAATAAAGAAATTAATGCTATCCATTTAATTTTTTTTATTCATTGCATGTAGGATTGTTCATAAGCTTTACTAACACCTGTTTATGTGTTGGTTCTCTTAAATTAATTAATTTCATGAGTTTTCAATTATTTGATATTAAATTAAATGATTGTCTATGAGTCATCCCTCTCTCCATTATTATGTAGGACATGTGTGTCCAAGGATATTATGTAATTCCCTTTAACCAATCCTTTGGTTCCCCTCACCTGTGTGTGAGTAATAAATATTTTTAAATAATAGATCATCCCAATTCATATGGAGGAAGTTCAAGATGGAAGAATAATAATTCCAACACAGGTGACACATAGGTGGACAACTGGAATGTTGTAACTCATGCCAAGATCGACATAAGAGTTATTTTTACCAGGTAAAAGGTTGATTTAAATTCCACTCATTAAATAAACTATTATATAAATATCATGAGTGTGTCATTTAATTAATTAATTAATTTTGTCTATTAAATAATTTATTTTATAGATTCAAGGCTACGATCTCATAAATAAATGAATTATTGATAAAAGACAGAAAATAAATTAATTAATTATGCTTAAATGTTTTACCCAATATAATTAATTAATTATGTAACATCCACTTAATATTAAAATGATGTGAAAAGGATAAAACAAGATAAAATTTATGCATAATAAATTGAAATCCCTCTATTAAATATTAAGTCAGACTAAGTCATCCATTACTTGATTGTGAATGAAATCATAGAACTAATTTTAGTACATATCCAAAGTATGAACACTTAATTTTATCAGGGATTTCTCATGAGAGTTTTGTGTATAATTTACTGAAATTGTATTGAGTTTAACATCCAAAGTGTGTTCAATACAAATTTGGAGTCAAGTTTTGAGGAAATCCAAGTCAGGATTTTAGGATACGAGAATCCACTCAACCAATCAAGGAGTTTCAAGTATACAGTTTGAAATACTGACTACCTAATTACTTCATTATTATTTTCATGTCCAATGTATGGATCATTAAGAAAACTAATGGGGAGCCTTTCCACTAGAATGTTAAAGTAACCAAAAATTATGATTTCAATGGTGAGGGCTATTCCGACATGATAGAATAGTGGGATATTTAATAAATAAATAAAACATTTAATTTATTATATCTCACTTATTTTGTATTCAAGAAAAGTACTAATAATATGATCTTTTTAATTATAGAAAAAAATGACAAGTTCATCATCCACACTATCCCTACAATAAATTCTAGAGAAAGATAACTTCCTAATTGATAGTAAATTCCATGAGTGATTTAGTTACCTTTGGGTTATGTTGTGCCATGAACATGAATCTTACATACTAGAATTCTCAATGCTTGATCATCCTGTAAAAGAGGCGATTCATGAATATCTCCTTATTTGATAAAAAAATTGAGCAATGAGGTCAACATTTAATGGTTGATGCTTTCATCGATTTCTAGTGAACTGATGATATCTCACGAAAACATGGATGTGTATAGCGTGCTTGAGAACCTTCATGTTTGTTACCAGGAGAGAGCTATATGGGAATGGTATGATATTTTTAAGGCTCTATTTTATAGAAATCTTGGAAATGTGTCCCCATCTAGGCCTCACATATTTAATATCATTGGATGAATTGAGTTCTTAAAGGTTATAGGGTTTAAAATCTCCGAAGAACTGGGCACTAAAAACATTCTAGAATCACTCCCTCAGAGATTCTCTAGCTTTGTTGTGAATTTTAATATGAAAAACAATGAGATGTTTCTTACAAATCCTCTTACTCTTATTCACCAAGTAGATAAATATATGAAGCATGGAGAAACATCTATCCTTATGGTGAAAAACTAGATAGTGAAACCAAAGATCTGTAAGAAAAAAGCTTTATTCCCTTCAAAGAAGAGAAGCATAAAGGGGAGAGAAAAGGAACAAGATTTTATCTATTTCTCATGTGACAAGAATGACCATTGGAATAAAAACTACACTCATCCAAAGAAGAGAAGCTTTAGGTGCCTTTGTTATCGAGTTAAATTTATCTATTTCAACAAATTGGGTATTAGATATAGCTTGTGATTATAACATATGTATTCAATTACAGGAACCAAGAATATTTAGAATGATTGACCGAGGAAAGGTAGATATTAGAGAATCCAACGGAGTTAAATTTACTGTTATAGATATCAAGGGATACCACCTCATGTTGTCGACTAGAATAATCTTTGTTTTAAAGGTTTGTTATTATGTTCCATCAGTTACTAATAAAATTATTTCTGTATCTAGAATTGATATGGATGGATTTGTTTTCAAATTTGGGAATAAATGATACTTATTTTATAAAGATAGCATTTTTATGTTAAGAGACATTTAAATAACGGTTTTCATCTGTTGGATTACATAAACCCAATAATGGAAATCGATAAATAAGTTACTTAACATTAATAACACTACACCTAATTTTGGAATCACCAGCTAGGTCATGTAAATCAAAATCACTTGACTAAATTACATCAAGATAGATATTTAGATTATTTTTAACTAAAACCACTTGGTGTATGTAATCCAGGTTTACAAGGAAAAATGATCAAACCCCCATTTAGTGGGAAATATGAAAGGGCTATAAAGATTACTAAATTAGTTCATACTAATGTGTGTGGACCATTTCCTATTGAAGCAAGGGGTGGGTACCCATGCTTCATAACTTTACTGATGATTTTAGTAGATATAGACAAGTCTACTTAATAAGGTATAATTCAGACTCTTTTGATAAATTTAAGAAATATAAAAATGAATTTGGCTACCATCTTGGTAAGAATATTAAGAAACATAACTCAAACCATGGTGGAAAATATCGTAGTCAAGACTTCATTGATTATTTACAAGAGTTTGAGATTTTATCTCAACTCTCTCCTCCTTATACGCATCAATGGAATGGTGTAAGAAAAAAGAGGAACTGTACCATGTTGGACATGGTGAGATCAATGATGAGACATGTGAGTTTTGTTCTCCTTTTGGGAATATGTGTTACAAACAATAGCATATAACTAAACCGAGTTCCAAATAAATAAATGTATAGTATACCATACCAATTGTAGAATGGAAAGAAACTATTGTTTTCTTACTTACATATGTGGGGTTAAAAAGCATTTTTTAAGGCCTCTTCAGGTAACAAGTTTGCACCCCAAAGCACAAATTGTATCTTTATAGGATATCCCAAAGAAACCAATGGATAATTCCTATAAAACCGTTCATAAAAAGGTTGTTTTTTTATTAAAGTTTCAAATTTAGTGAGGAGGATCTTATCTCTAAAAGAGATATTGGGGTTCAGATAGAATTTGATGAATTCCATGCTCAAGATACACAAGATTTGGCGCATGAAAAAATTCCACAAATCCCCATGGAAGAAGAAATTATTCCAGAGACATAATTATTATGTAGGAGTACTAAAGTGGTTAAAGAACTAGAACAGTGTGTCTTTTTAGTCACCAAGGATGGTGACTCATTATTAGTTGATAATAATGATCCTATAACCTACGAGGAATCATTTAGTGGAATAGATGTTTCCAAGTGGAAAGAATCCATGAATTATGAAATGGATTCCATGTACCAAAACCAAGTCTATATTTTTTTAGACCCTATAGTAAATGTAAATCCATTGGTTGCAAATTATTATTCAAAAATAAATTGGATATGTGAGGAAAATTTAGTAACTATATGGCATGAATGGTTGCAAATGGGTTTAAACAGCATCATGAAATTTACTATGGAGAAACCTTTTCACCAATTGAAAAGTTGAAATCCATCATAATTACACTTTCTATTGAGTCTTCCCATGATTTTAAGATTTGGAAAATGGATGTCAAAATATCCTTCATTAACATGAACCTTCAGAAAGATGTCTATATGATACAACCTGAAGGGTTTGGGACTCTGACAGGATTTTCAGGTTGAAAATATCTATTTATTGATTAAATCAGGCATCTAGATCATGGAACATTCATTTCGATGATGACATAGTGAAATTTGGTTTCATAAAGAATGAATGTGAGCCATGTGTTTATAAATGGTTCAGTGAGAGTGCATTTGTTTTCTTAATAGTATATGTTTATGACATATTATTCATCAGAAATGAAATATTAGGATTATAGTATTTTAATACGTTGTTGAATAAATTATTATCTATAAAGGACTTGGGTGAGACAATATATATTCTTGGGGTCAATATCCATCGTGATAGATCTAAGAGGTTTCTTGTCCTATGTCAAAGTAAATACATTTACAAGATACTAAAGAGATTCAATATGAAACAATCCAAGAGGGGATTGTTTCCAATGTCACATGGAATTCATCTCTCTAGGAAAATGTGTCCTCAGAAACATGAGAAAAGAAACAAAATGAAAATGATTACATAAGCATTAGGGATTGGGTCTGTTGTGTATGATTTTATATGTACTAAATGATATGTAGCATATGCATTGAGTGTGGTGGGAAGATATCAAGATAATCTAGGTGACCTCCATTAGATGGAAGTCATGGCTATACATAAGTATCTGAGGTGTAATAAGGATATGTTCCTGGTTTATGGAGGAGATGAGGAACTAGTTATCATAGTATATAAAGATTCTTGTTTCAAAATTGATCAAGATGACATGAAGTCACAGATGGGATACATCTTCACTTTGAAATGAGGTGTTGTGAGCCGAAATAGATCAAAGTAGGCTATGGTTATAGATTCAATAGTAGATTCAGAGTGTATTACATATTCTGAAGAAGCTAAAGAAGTAGTATGGATACGTAACTTCATCCAACATCTTTATGTTGTATCTATTAGTAGAGATCCTATCACACTCTATTGGGATAATATTGAAGTGGTGGCTCTTGAAAATGATCCAAGGTCATATCAAAGGCCAAAGAACATTCTTCAAAAGTATTGTCTCCTGAGGGATTTTTCTCAAAGAGTTGAAGTTGAAGTGAGATATATTTCAATGGAAGACAACATAGAAGACCATTTGAATAAAGCCTTGAATCAGTAGAAACATGAATATCTTGTGAGGTATAGCAGATGAAAGGTTGTTGACATTTGTCTCTAGTCTAAGTGGGAGTTTGTTAGTGTTGGTGTCTTGGGACCAACTACTTATACTTTGATTACATGTTTGTTCGATATATTGAATATTAATAAAACTTTTTATTAAATATTGTTTTTTATTTTGAATTAATATAATGTAATAATATTCTAGAGTATACATCGCATTGACAAGGTCATAGTAGTTACCCCGCTATGATGAGAACCTTGATGTGCTATGAAGCCCGAATGGCCCGAAGGCCTTCATTTTTTTTTATTAATTTTTGATAACCCCCCTTTAAAGGGATGAGGGGGAACCCTTAAAAGGCCTATAGGATTAGATATTACATGGCCCATAGGCTTAGGAGAATACATGACCTGAAGGTCTTATAGAATTCAACCAGACTATCTACAAGGAACTACCCCTCCCCATCATCTGCATCGTGATAGTAGCTCTACACCTTCTCATGGTTGTTTGGTTAGGCTTCCTATGCAAGCACATGCTGGTCCCGATGGCATAGCCATACCCTCTCATTCTGAAAAATCCATTTGGTTCTACTCTGGTGAGTGCACCTGCTCTGAATCCTCTTCTGGGGCTTCTCCTTTTTTGTAGTGTTTCTGGGGCAACTGGATGTGGCCCGAAGGCCTTAAAAGTGGCCCAAAATCACTACTGACCTGAAAGCCTAGGTGGATAGAAAGCATTAAGGACTCCACACCCAAACCAATGGCCCAAGGTGAATAGTTCCAACAGCTACAGTATCGAACAGTACCTACTACAGTACTGCTACAGTACCCTCACAGTGTACAGTCCTGCTACAGTACCCACACAGTGTACATTGTTGCTACAGTACTGCTACAATAACCCAGAAATATGTCTATACCTGGTTTTGAACCTGGGTCTTTTGGATGCACTTAAGGATGCCTCACTAACTTCCTCAACCTACTATGAAGATATTCTCAAATAATGTTTTGTGGTTGGATAACGTACTATGATGAGATACATAGTACAAACAATCATGTGCCAGTACTCATAAGAATACTAGTATTACTCTTATGAATTTTTCACTTGGAAATCTCTAAGACAATAGATTATGATAAGAGACCTGCAGGTAGGAATTTTTCATGTTTTGGTGTCATCGAATATTTATATCTATGAGTGTATGTGATTGTCCTTAGACTATAATATTATTATTATCAAATGTTACAACTCACATACTTAGATGTATTTTATAAACCATAATGATAATAGTTCATAGAAAATTTTGATATGTTGGGTGCGTCACGAGTGACATGTCATTAATGAATATGTTGAGGAATGGTTTTTCCCTTCCATATTTATGGAAGTAGATATCTAGACCCTTTTATTGGAATAGAACAGTTGAATTAAATTCCAAGTACATGGTGTAACGATGTGTTTATTTCAAATTTTCAAAGAAATACATATCAATCATATAGGTTAGTGACACATATGTGCAACCTTTTTGGTGAGATATTATAAAAAATAGATTATATTAAATAGTGAGGGTTTTATGTGGTTATCGAAATTGAGACATTAAGTTCTTTATCTTGGGTTCCATGATCTGTTTCTAGATATTAATCTTAGAATTTATGCAAGCCCACCTAATGCCAATGAGAAATAATCCTAGAGGATCACACACTAATTGTTTCTGCTGATCTTAATTAAATTCTATTTGAGTTTAGTTAATGGAATAAATATTATTCTCATGTCCGATTAATAATTCTTTTCATGTTATATTGATCACATGAATTAAATATATATTTATTCACTGTATTTTAAATAAAATATTTATTTTATTTATTGAATATTTTAATAAATATTTATTTTCAAGATTGTGAATAAAATATTTATTTATTAATAAAATATTTATTTACTTGTTAAATAAATTCTAGAGTATTTGAAACTGAACAAGAAAGAGTCTAGTGAAAAATATTAATTAACAAGACCATTATATAATATTTGTTATTACATAAGTTGGTGTGTGCCACAAAATAATAATTATGTAATTATTATGTAGCATCATATTTATTAAATGTAATAAAATGTTATTTAATGGATGGTATGCAATTTAATAATATTTTATCCTAAATCACAACCCTGTTAATAGGCGGCTATGTATATTGTGTGGAGCACAAAAAAAATCCGAATAAAGAATTATTGAACATAATGAATATTCTCTCCATTCTTCATTCTCTCTCCCTCTCAAGAAGGATAAGTGAAAGAGATATTTCTTCAAGACCGAATAAAACTGATCAAGAACGAACAACGCAAGACATTAGACTCATTTTGCTGGAACCCATACATCGATTGGTGTTGTTCAGATATCATAGGAGCACATGTGGATCACCACTAGAGGGATTTTATCCTTGGATCCTCATAGTGAAATGAAGGTAATCTGAAAGGGCCTTTTTTAATGATCAACATTCACCAACGAAGTAAGTTCCTAAGCCAATATATTTATTTCTTTAATCATTAAAAAAATTAATTATAAATTTGATATGTAAGATCCTCACTCTTGGTTTCAAAAAATTATTATTAAAAGAAATTTTAATATATCATCTACCTCTACATGCTTCTGCTACACCCAAAATCATCAATGACATGATCTATTTATCACAAAGTTGTATCACATGTTTTCCCTAATTGGTTTAAGAAGCTAATTTTACTAGTATCGCATCAACAACTACCAATTAAATTGGTCGGATTTAATTTTTTACATTTAATTTCAACACAAATATAATTAAGTAGATAAAATTGAAATTTAAAATAAATTCAACTAAAAAAATAATCAAAAAATAAAACACTAAAATACCATCTACATTAATTCATATTACCAAATAATTTCATGTAACATTGAAAATAGTTCTGTGTATTCTTCTGAAAAATGTGAACACGACCAGTATTGGATTTAATCAAATTTAGAGCACTACCCTATGATTTTTTATAAACATAATGAATGCATGAATAGATGAAATATACAAAGAAAAGTATTGTACACGTGATACATATGTGGTAATAGGAGGAAAATGGTTAAGGGAAAACAATTGGGAAATGTTTACTCTATTTTAGTACTTTCAACAGTCACTTTAGAAGAATTTAAAACACAAAAGAAAATATTTGTTTGGAACATGAAAATCATAAAACTAGAAAACTTAGACAAAAAGAAACTACCGGGATAAAAAAATACATGATGAAAATAAATTGCAACACATCCAGATAACCTCAAACACATCTAAATAACCAACTTCAGGAACCACTTCCTATAACCAAATCCAAAAACAACATCTAAAACCTAAAAAGGAACGTCCAACACACCCACATATGAAGGTTTGTCTATTGTGTTATATACCTTCATGGAATCACCCACCAATTCCACTTCATTCCTAGCTTCTTTAATCTACCCAAGAATTGTAATGTACACTGTATACCTCAGAGTTGGTGTGTTAGTCACCATTATTATAATGAAATAATATTAACCCTTTTCCATTGATTTGAATAGTAGAGATGTCTCAAAACATCACCTTATTGATGATGTCAACATATAGCTCCTAGAACTATAATGTCCTGACCTCGCTTACCCTCGAACCAGTAGCCGAACCGTTCACCACATGACCTCAAGCGCGTCTCCCCATAATCCAGAGGCTGCCGACTAGCAGTGAGGGTCTAAGTATAGTCAGTGGGGAGACTATACCCTCATATTCAGAGTGCACAATGGTAAAAAATAGTAAATTCAGATTACAGCGGAAGAAGATATAAGAAATAATCAACTATATAAAGAAAATAGACCAATGATAGTTTACACAATGCATTCATGTCATGATGATTCATATCTGAAATCAGTAAACAAAACAACATGTTTTACATTTCAATACATAAATAAGGAAAAGAATAAAAGCAGTAAGGGTGATATCTAAGAGAATCTCAAGATCCTACTTGGTCCTTTGCTCCTAACTCCCAAATACAAGTAAACGGACACAAAAAAGAGTCTACAGTCCTTCACACAAGAAAGTCTACTCGGGTACCCCAGTGCAATTGTGGCCTAAATAGGGTGTGAGATAAAAATCTTAGTAGGCCAGGACCACCGGTGTCTAGCTCAATCTTGAAAATGAAATATAAATAAATAGTGTGCAGGTATAACTAAGTAACAACATAATTGAATAAATAAACTACAACTCGTCCAGGTTCCTAAGGGACACCTGACGGAGAAACATGCATCAACTCGTAGCCAAAAATAAGAATCTAAATAGGAAATATATATATATAATTCATAAATAAACTATTTAACCCATTATTTTATATTCTTTATTTAACATCAAAAATCCCTGAGTTCCCCTAGACACCTATATCTCAATACCGATCTCAGTCGTTCCGGAGTCTGAACCATTTCTCATATTCAATTCACAATTCATTACATCACACTGACATTCATTTACCATTAAATTAAATTCATGTACATCCAATTGGACCCACAGTCTAATTTCAATTAATGGGTGTAGAACATCATATCGAGCACCCTTGTGAGTATTTGGAGCATTAGTCCTTGTCTCACAACCCATGGGTATTTGGAGCATCAGTCTATGTCCCATAAAAGAAAATTTTCATGCATATTGGGTATAGAATGTCATTTCTAGCACCCCATGAGTATTTGGAGCATCAATCCCTATCTCAAAACCTGTTTATCAATCATACATATATTTATATCATGTGTGTATAATGTCATATATAACACCCCAATATCTCATCTATTAATTAATTCATAAAATTAATTAATTGAGTCTGTTAATTAATGCAATAACTAATTAACAACATCGCATTCACTACAAACTCAATAAACAGTTAAACACATCAATTCCATTAGTTAACTCAATAATTAATTAGTAATTACTATAATATTAATTAATTCAACCATTAATTAATTTTACCAATTTCTCTAGTTAATTTAACAATTAACTAATCAAAAGGCAGCCATATAAATATTTCATAATTAATTTACAAAATAATTATCTAAAGAAAACCATCCCAATATTATGTAATTAATTCACAAATTAATCATCTCCGCTTATCCCCAAATCAAAATCTAATAATTAATCCCCAGATTAATTTTCTATATTAGAATCACATAACACATAAGTAATTCATAATTAATTATCTCAACTTATAGAATTAAATATCTCATAATTAATCTTATGATTAATTATCCTCTCAAAGCACATAATTAGGTCAAAATTAATTATCACAACTTAACCAAATTAATATCTCATAAATAATATTCTGATTAATTATCATCTCAAATCAAATAATTAATTTATAATTAATTGTCTCAACTTAAACAATTTAATATATCATAATTAATCCCTAGATAATTATTATCTCAAAGCACATAATTCATTCATAATTAATTATCTCATTATAACCAATTTAATATCTCATAATAAATTCCTTGATAATTATTATCATAAAGCACATAATTAATTCATAATTAATAATATCATCTTAACCAATTTAATATCTCATAATTAATATTCTGATTAATTATCATCTCAAATCACTAAATTAATTCATAAATAATTACCTTAACATAAATAGTCTAATATCTCATAATTAATCTTCTAATTATTATTATCTCAATTATAATTTCAAAGGAAATAATTAATTCACAATTAATTATCACAACTTATCCCTCCTAATACTCATAATTACCACTTAACCCAAGTGTATCAACATGTAAGGGAAGCAATTGCAAAACACATATCAGCAAGCTAAATGAACTTGTCAATCTAAATATAATATTTTAATCTTGAAGGTGGTGCACCTCTATTGGAGGAGTTTTATTACAAAAATGCCATTTTTAATCTAAAAATCATTTTATACCAATAATAAATTTTCTCCAATATTGCATTCAACGTTATCAAGAGTAGTATATTAACAAAAAATTGTACTTTTCAAAATAAAATCAAATTTGAGGACCCTACCTCAAGGAATTGACTGGGCCAATTCTTTCTAACTAAAACCACAACACGCTCATGCACACACACTTCCACAATATTGCGCGTGCATACTAAGAATTGGTCATATCACCCTACAACAATAACTGGTACCCAAAATTAGTGTGGTAAGGACCAACGCACCTCTAATTAAATCACCGCAACTCAAATACACCATAAGAATCTAATTTAGAGGGTGTGAAACCAATTATCGGGTTTATAGCCTTACCCGAGAATGACATAGGTGAACCAGAACAAGCTAAACTGCTTCCCCTTCGATGATGATCATCGGAATACAGACCAATGGGTTCCAAGACATCTTCTACAGCACCTAGAACTGAAATAAAAGAAGAAACTGAATTAAACCCAAATATAGGGTTTCGACTTAATAGAGATCGGGTGATGGAGAGAAGAAATAGTCGATGAGAACAAAGAAATGTATGGAGAAGGAATCACCTAACTAAAATTAATAACTTTTATGAAGGAACTGAAAGGAGATAGTCGCACAAACATAAACTGGGAGGAGGGGTGGTGTGCCACCCATGGGTGTTGCACCATGGGTGCGTCATGGGCGACGGAGAGTCAAAACATCCTATACAAATAATGAATTGTATGGAGAAGGACTCACCACGCCAAGTTGGAAAACTTCTATGAATAGACCACCACGATCTGACACGCTAAGAGGGATTCGAGAGGATGGGTGGTGCGCCACCCATGGGAGAGCCGAGGGGGGAGGGGGGCGCCTCACCCAGGCTATGCACCTCTCCCTCTTTATTTTCCTTCAAAAAAATTAATAATTAATTTAATAATAATAATAATAACACCCATATTATTATTATTATCATTTAATTAAAAAGATTCTTTGATAAACCTGAAACTCTCCATTTACACCTCATTTACACTTTATTTAATTAAATTCCTTCCAACTGAATTTAATTAAATAAATAATCCAAATCATAATTATTTAATTAAATTCTCTCATATAATTTAATTAAATAAAGCCTCCATTTTTCATCAAATAATTAAATTCATCTTAACCTTGAATTTAATAAGATAAAACTCCAAATCTACATTTAACATGTCATTTAATTAAATTCCTTTCTAACTGAATTTAATTAAATAAATTTTCCAACTCATTATTATTTAATTAAATTCTCTCAACATAATTTAATAAACAAACCAGCACTTCATTAATCTTCATTTAATTAAATTCATTCCAACTGAATTTAATTAAATAATTTCTCCATTTAATTTTATTTAAATAAATTCTCTGAATGCAATTTAATTAAATTAAAAACTCATACTCATCAAAATTATTTAATTAAATTCTCTCAACATCAGTTTAATTAAATAATAACCTCTATTTAGAAATGATTAATTAAATTATTCTTAACCTTTAATTTAATTAAATAAATCCTCTATTTCGCATTAATTAATTAAATTCTTATTTACCTTGAATTTAGTTAAATGAAACCTCAAATCCTCATTTACTCATCATTTAAATTTTACCATTTAATATTACCCTTCTTTGATAACCCCCAACTCCTAATTTACAAGTCATCTAATTAAATTACTCTTATCTCAATTTAACTCAATAAAGACTCTAACTCATCATCATTTAAAATAAATTTTATTATTTTCATCTCAATTTAATTAAATAACTTCTCCATATCAACATCATTTAATTAAATTCTCTCAAATTTAATTTAATTAAAGGAATCCCCCAACAACTCATTTAATTCAATTCATTTAAACTATATGTTTAATTAAATTAATTTAACCAAAAAATAAAAACTAGGTAGACTGTATAGTTTGACTTGAACGGTTTGATAGACTGTGCGCAGACCGTGTATCCACAACTACACACCTTCTTTATAATGCACGACTGACCTGCATGGTTTTGACTAACAATGTGCAGCTTTTACGAACATCACTACCTTGTTCGGTTCTTTTGAAACTGATACTATCATCCAGGAAACTCCTTGAGCCTTTACCCAATACATCTATCAACACTTTAAAAGATCTTAACTTGTTAAAATTCTTTCTGAAACATGGTTTTAAAACTAAACTGCGCAATATATGAAAAAGTTCAAAAAAATTTGTATTTTAGCCCGGTCCAAAAACACCGGACTTTACAAGAACTTTTCTCGATGGCCCATCATGAGGTTGTTGTCCTAGATACTATACATAGGTATTGACGTGGTCATCCTCATCAATGTTAAATGTTGGGACCACCATGTCTTCAATAGGAATAATGGCACATTGTTCTTTCCTATATTATGAATCCTTATGAGACACTTCCATCATTAGAATGTGTTCTCCACCGATGTATTTAATTGAAGGGAACATGATGGTTTGGTTAATTCATTTTTTTAGGGACCTTTGGTTGACCAAAATGAATGAACCAAACCATCATGTTACATTCAATTAAATTCTAATATTTAATATCCTTATACGTGTGAAATACAAAGAAGAAATGTAATATTTTATTATTATGTTGAATCTGAAGCATCAATGTATTTATTAATTTCATTTAATTGATCACACCAAACCAAATTCATGTAAATCATAAATTAATTTCAATACATAATTTAACATTCTCCCACATAGATGGAATTAATTTAGTGATTTGTCATCCAAGTGTATCAATTAACACCAAACACATTACAATGAAAAAAATGACATATTAATACTACCAAAATAATATCTGGTGGGGAAATTATTTATAGAAATTATTAAAATTCATACAATAGAAAAAGGATAAGGGATTACATAATTACACCAAATAAGAAATTTCAATAACTATCCAAGCATCACAAAATGAATTTAGAGATATATATTTCAAAATAAGTCATTATATAAATATCTCTTTAATAAAAAAATACATTTATAGAGAATAGTCAGGAGTATTCTCTTCTAGATGGACCTTTTACGTACATTTACAAATAATTCTAAACTATTATTAACCGAAAACATCAATAGAATTAACCAAACCCGTATTGAAATCATGATTATGAAATACTCTAGTGGTTAATCCTTTTGTTAGTAGATCATACAAAGGAAAAATTTTGAGGGAAGAATTTTTTATTTTTATTTTTAATTAAATGGGATTATGGTTAAATTAATTTGGGAAATGGGGTAGTTAAGTGCCACGTGAGGTGGTGCTTTTGGGTTTACCTGAAAAGAGACACTTTATGTGGTTCTTTCTTGTTTTTTTCCATAACGCAACATGATGGGTAATTTTAAGGTCTTCCCAAATCTCGCGCCCCATTTCAAATCCCCCCACATTAATATTTTTTATATAATTATATGTTATCAATTATACCAAGAAGGTTCAGGTATCGAGCGAACTCATCCCTAAAAAAAATATAATATATTTTTTTAATTATAATTAAATATTTATAATTAAATTTATAAATATATATTTATTATTTATTATTTTTTAAAACATATTTTAAATTTATTAATAAATATATATATTTATAACTATGTAAATTTAAATTTATTGGGAGCTTACCCAAGTTGTAAAGGGCCCTCGTAATTCTGCATCATACCCAGGTTCAAATCTGGGTGAGAGAGAATTTTCATAGGTACTATATCAGACACTGTAGCAGTGCAGGTACAGTAGAAGTTACTATAGTAGGGTACGGTTATAGTTGTACTATTCATCCTGAATGGGATTTTGGGTCACTGGGCCTTCAGGCCATCAAGGGGTAGTGATGCAGGCATGATGTGGAGGTTGTGACACAGAAATGATGCAAGAAGGGCCTTATGGACATCCAATGGTGGGCCTATGGGCCATGTAATGGGCTTAATTCCCATTGGGCCTTTGGATATATATATATATAATAAATCAATTGGTTGGGTGGGTTATCCATTGGGGGCTATGACGTGCCTTTTAGGCCTATGTGTGTGCAGTGTGTGTGTTCATTTGAATGTAATTGTACTCCCAAACACCTAATATATATAAATATAAATTTATAATTATATAATTATATATATAATTATAAATAATTTTATATTTATAAATATATCTTTATATCTTTATATATAATTATAAATATATATAATGAAGTCAGTCTAACCAGAGGACTAGGCTCATGGATATTTATTAAAAATATAAAGAAAAGTAACAAGCATTTATGAGAGAGATGGGGTCAAAAAATGAGACAAACCCTCTCCCAAATGGAAAATCTAAATATCAAAAGGATCGAAGCCATCACCATGGCCATATTTATAGGTTTCACCATCATCAGCCAACTCCGAATTAGATTGAGAATTTGTTGATTAATAAGCATGGTATACATATCCCTAAACCTTTGTTTCTCTAGTGTAAGTTGATACCTAGAAGAATGTCTGGTGGACAGCCCTTGTGATGTAATCCAATCATCACTTCCATGCCCCTGACCATGACATTTGGGATGCCTTCCTCATCTCCATGTTTTTGGATGACAAGCTCCTTATTTCTCAATATCCATGTTATCCTTAAATGATCTAGAATCTATAGGAGCACTACTGCCCTATGCAGTAGGAACAAATCTTGAAATTAGAGTCTGGTCTTCTAACATGACATCAGAAGGTTCAGTTTTTCCATATGATTTTTTCCAAGTAATGACCATTTGGAATCCCTCAACATCCTTAAGAGATTTATTTTGAGGATTTGTGTGAGATGAAACATCTGCCATTTTCTAACCTTTATGGTGAATTGAGGAAATCTCTTGCTCATCCATGAACTTTAGATTAGAAACCCTTTGAATTTCATCTTTATTCACTTTCTCTACTTCTTGATCCTTTCCTTTGACAGTAACACTTTCTTTAGTAGCATTTGCCTCATCTTTATAGATTTTAGCCCAATATTTATCATTACTCTTCTTTCCCTGAGTTTCCATCCCAGTAGAGGATTCTATAGCTTTCATAACAGGTTCATATCCTAATTTTCCAATAGTTTGAATGTTTGTGCCAATGTCATCATAATGAGTAGCCTATCCACCAGTGTGAAGAGAAGTGGGAGAGGATTCATAGCATGTCTCCATGGTTTTTTGAACCATCTACTGGGGGGAAGCCATAACCCCACTTGATTCATCCAGTCCAACCGATTTACCCATCTTATTCTTTTTAAAACATGAGCTTTCCTCATTTCCTCTACCAGAGAAATACTAACATAATAAAGAGATTCTACTATTTGAAGCCTCATGGACAATCCTATTGAAAATAGAACAGAAATGGGAAATATTATCATAATCAATGGGAAAACTAAATTCATCATCATCTGTTGAAAGATAAACTCTATAGATAGGAGTAGAGAATAGGTAAAAACCCTCCATGAAGCGAGAAAAATAGCCATAACTTGCCAATTAAGTTTCTTTGTCTATCCTTATAAGCATTCTAATCACTGAGGCAATGTCATATAAAATAATGGGATGCCAAAAAATTCAGTTCAAGTCTTGGACCATGACCCACAATTGGATATTGGAGCTACTAACTTCTAATGAGTTGAAAATTAAGTCCCATTCACGGAAGTGAATAACACATGGTTTGAGTGAAATCAATCCCATAACCCATGCCCTCATCTTTAGATCATCTGAAGGGAACAACATATGAAAAAACCCACATCCTAAAGAGATGCACTTTCAATCAGTAAAACCAAAGATGCACGACATGTGGTCGACTAATTCATCAATTTTTAAAGGATTGGAACCATTAGGAAAAATCAATCGAGCGACAAAGAAAAATATACTGATTTCTAATCGCTCCGAGACATCATCCTGATTCTCTTTGTCATAGGTGCCACTACCCTTTCAGCATAAACCTCCAGTAGCGACGCCCTTGAAAATTGAGAAAGAATAGGATGATTTATCCTTTACTACCTTCGACTTTCTCAGACAACGATCAAAAGAGGAGCCCCAAGCTCATTGAGCAATAGAAAAATGAGAATCAAACCAACCTTGCACTAGGAATTCCTCCATTAGATATTGGGTGAACAAACTCTAGGAACACACGAGCCGCCATCGGGAACACTAGATTGGGGCTCTTATAAATATGTATATATATATAACAAAATTGAAATTAAAATTATTAGGTGTTTAAATGTATATTAAATTATATAAATATATAAATTTATTTTAAATTTATTTATAAATAAATTTTTATAACTATAATTTTCTAATTATTTAAATATAATTGAAAATAAATAATATATATATATATTCAATAAAATTTATATAATTACTCTAATTAAATATTCTAAATAAATAATTCAATGTATATAATTATAAATAAATATAAAATCATATAATTATAAATCAATAATTATATAATTATAAATACATTAATGACTTATAAATATGTATTTACAAATTTAATTATAAATATATATAAATATATATAATTATAAATAAACACTTATTTATATAATTATAACTATATAATTATAAATATAATAAATATATTTATTATTTAAATATATTTATTATAACATTATAATTATTTAAATATCTATTTCTGTTTATAATTATATATATAATTTTTAAAATAATTATGTATATTTGTTTATAATTATAAATATATAATAATTTATATATCAAATTTAAAAAATATTGTATATTTATTTATATAATTATCTATATTCAGATATATTTGTTTATAACTATTTATATATATCAAAATTAAAAAAATAATGTATATTTAATTATATATTTATGTATAATTATTTATAATTCTATTACTATTTTTAAAAAAAATATTTTTATATTTATTTATAATTATATATATATAATTTATAAAATTTTGTATATTTATTTATACAATTATATGTATTTATGTATGTTTATTTATTATTATATATTTATAAATTAAATAATTATGTATAATTATTTATATATTTAGTTATATTTAGTTATCTATTATATTTACTAAAGTTGGGTGTATTCATGCTAAGGTGTCACCTAACCCGAGCTGCACGTCTCCATTTCCACACTCTCATAATCTCACAACCCATAGCCATTTTGCAATCTCCTTATCGTCTCCCCCGATCTGCCGACGCCATCAGGGTTTCCTCGCATTTACTACATCCATTTCTTACCTCCATCTTCATCTGACCTCTTCAACCTCCATCTGCTACCAGATAGTAGGGTTTCTTCGTATCTTCTACATCCATTTCTTACCTTTATCTTCCTCCAACCTATTCATTCTCCATCTACTACCCGACTGTATGGTTTCATCGCATTTTCTACATCCAATTCTTACCTTCATGTTCATCAAACCTCATCAATATCCATCTTCAACCCTATGATCCTAGGGTTATCGTGCACCGTCCACATCCATCTTCATTATCCCTATTCTATCTCAATATTTAACTAGTACATCGATAGTTATGGATATTGGTTTTATTTGACAGTAATGTCGTCTATCGATAGTGATTTCCTACCACCTCTCCACTTCACATCTACCACCAACCTTCAACACCTCCTTTATTACTCTCTCTCCCATCATTACACTTTCAACCAACTTCTCTTGCGTTTCAAATTCTTCCTATGGTTTTAGTCACATGCACCTAGGGTTACTGATGCACATCCTCTGATGAACAATATCTCTACTCCACATCCTGTAACCACATCACTGAACTCAATGACAGGTCAACCATTCCCTCTACCGCACCTTCACCACTCTTCCAGATCCACGAGGAACAAAATCAAATATGATACTCATTCATCCTGATGCATTTTTTATACGATATCTTCTTATTCATACTTTCTGTATTCAATATATCTCTTGTATACAATTTTTTGTTTCGGCCTATGTAGATGATTTTTTCATAAGATATTACAATGCATCTGTGTTGAGTCAAGAATTTGGTCATCTAATTAATTTAGTCACCAAGTATATATTGACTTCCTGATTTCGTCTATATTTTGTGTCTTTCTAAACTCAATCAACTTCCATTGATTTTCATTTTTCTGCATTTATTTTTTAATGATTTTGTTCTCTTCCCTATATTCTTTGATCATATCTATCACTAAAGATCACTGAATTTTTTTGTGTTGGAATTGACGTATGATTCGGTTCCTATTTTAACTTCTTAATGACCACATAGAGCTCCCGACATATTGAATGTGAAATGATGGTGGCATTTTATTTTAGGAAAGAAGATATGAAAAGGGTATATTATTTTGTCCCGATTGCTACTCGTGATTTGGTAGGATTCGGTAACATTATTTTAAAATTTATATTATGGACAAATAGAATTCATGATTCAATATTTATTTATTTTTATTTTCTCAAATTTAATGGATGTTGAATATTCTATGTAATTAGTTTTTTACTGTACTTTACATTTTTACTTTCCCTCGCATCACTGGAACTAATACATTCAAATTTTTTGGATGCAAATGAGGATGAAAGTCCAGAAATGATATGTGTACCTTTAACCATTGAAGATCAACTATAAGTCCCTATGTTTCTATACCTCAATTTTCACTCTTCAAAAAAATTTAGTTGCTTTTATATAACCTTTCAATAATATATGGTTTTGTTTCAAAGTGAAATTTAAACTAGGTGTATCCATGCTAACGTGTCACCTAACCTGAGTTCTACATCTCCATTTACACACTCTCCAAATCTCTTGACTCATAGCCAGTCCACAATCACCTTATCATCTCCCCCGATCTGCCGACGCTAGTAGGGTTTCCTCATCTTTTCTACATCTATTTTTTACCTCCATCTTCATCTGAACTCTTCGATCTCAATCTAATATTGGACAGTAGGGTTTCCTCGCATCTTGTACATCCATTTTTTACCTCCATATTCCTCTAACCACTTCATTATCCATCTACTACTTGACTATAGGGTTTTTTTACATTTTCTACATCCAATTATTACCTTCATCTTCATCATCCCTCATCGATGTCCATCTTCTACCTTACAATCATAGGGTTACCACACACCATACACCTCCATCTTCATCACCCTCTTTGATCTAAATATTTAACCAGTATGTCGATGCTTATAGATATTGATTTTATTTGATAGCAACGCCATCTACCGATAGAGATTTCCTACTACTGCTCTGCTGCACATCCACCACCGACCTTTGACGCCTCCTTTATTCCTCTCTCCCCCATCATTCCATTTTCAACCTACTTCTCCTACATTTTTTTTCCTTACCATGGTTTTCATTGCCTACACCTAGGGTTACCACTACACATCCTTTGATGAATAGTCTTCCCTACTCCACATCCCATAACCACATCTCTAAACTCAATGACAGGTCAACCATTCCCTCTACCATACCTTCATCACTCTCCCAGGTCTGTGAGGAAAAAAATAAAAATGATAATCATCCCTCCCGACACATTATTTATATTGTATATTCTTATAAATAACTTCTCTATTCAATATATCTCATGTATACAATTTTTTATTTCACCTTATGTAGATGAGTTTTTCATAAGTTGTTACAATGCATTTGTTTTGAGTCAAGAATTTGGGCATCTAATTACTTCAGTCATCAAGTATAGATTGACTACCTGATTTCAGCTATATTTTTTTTTTCTTTCTAAATTTAATCAAATTCCATTGATTTTAATTTTTCTACATTTATTTTTTAATGATTTTGTTCTCTTCCCTAGATTCGTTCATCATCTCCATCACCAAAGTTCTTTGACTTTGTTTGTGTTAGAAGTGACGTATTATCCAGTTCCTATTTTATCTTCTTAATGAACACATAGATCTCCCTAGTTATTGACATGAGTAATGATGGTGGATTTTTCTTTTAGGAAACAAGAGATGACCAGGGTCTACTATTTTGGCTTGATTGCTTCTCGTGATTTGGTAGGCTCCTGAAACTTTGTTTTAAATTTTATATTATAGGCAAATAAAATTTTTATTTAGTGTTTATTTATTTTTATTTTCTCTAAATTAATGGATGTTATATATTCTATGTAATTAGTTTTTTACTCTACTTTACATTTTTACTTTCCCTTGCATCACTGGAACTAATACATTAAAAAAATTTGGATGAAAATGAGGATGATAGTCCATTAATGATATGTGTACCTTCAACAATTGAAGATCAACTAAAAGTTCCTATGTTTCTATACCTCAATTTTCACTCTTTAATTTTTTTAGTTTTTTTCAAATAACCTTTCATTAATATATGGTTTTGGTTTACAGTGAAATTTAAACTAGTCACCGGCAAGGATACCAGGATATCAGCCAAATCAATGAGTAAAAAACACATAATAGATCACAGTTAAATGAATTTAATTAGATTTTCATAGAGAATCATGAATACCCATGCATTATTATTTAGTTAATAAGCTGTATCATATAATATTTTCATAATATATTCCATGTCAGTCAGCTTATTTCACCAATATCTATTTCCATTGACTGTTTGTATATTGTCTCCACTATTAGTATGTTGTATTCATTGTATGTGTTTCCCATTTCTATAATTATTTTTTCATATATGTTACTATTATGTTAGTATATGCTCTTAGTATGATATCATATATGCTAGAATATTGTACATTCGATTCCATTCAATGTTAGTATGTTTTATTTATGGTATCTATTATATATACTAAACCTCGGTACTTCTTCAATTATGTGTCACCAAAACAGAGATCCACATATCCAATTCGATCAAATCATAATTTCGCAACCCCAACCAATATCAAATTCATTTTTACCTATATATCGTTCAGCCGTCAATAGTAGGGTTCCTTGCATGATCTACATTCATTATTTATTTGATCCCTTTGGTCTGCATGGTTGACCACTTTACATTATTAATTTCTCATAGACAATGTTTTGATTATGGAAATTGTTTATAAAGAAAATATATTAAAATTTTAAGTATAGATTATAATATAAAAAAGTTCCTTTTCCTTTAAACCTAGACCCTTAAATAAAGTTACAGGGATGCTCAGTGACCTCCACCTTATCAATGCTTCATTTGTGACCTCCGGACCCACCAAGCACATATTTAATATCATGGATCCACTTTTTATGATTCCCCTACTCCATCATACTCATCCTTCTCTATGAGAAATGCATACTGAAATGTGAAAATTCCACATTTGATGTAGAAAGTAAGAATGTCTAGATTCAAGAATTTATATTTTCTACTGATTTGTGGATTTTACTGTTTCTGTTTATAAGGGTGCTCTAGAACCACCAATTTTTCTATCAAGGGATAATCCAGATATAACCTTGTCTCATAATAACCCTCTTCCTATCAAGGTATCTTCAATTTACACCTAAAATAAAAATAAGGGAGTTAGTATCACCAAATCTCATGAGGTTCCTAGAAAATCCAGTATAGATGGACCATCTTAAGCTTCTAGAAATAATGGAAATATATCTATTTATGCATTTTAAAAATATAAGAAAGCTTTACAAATGCAGAAGGAAATGTTTGAGAAGTTGAAGGAAATTCCAGTGGTGTGTGTTCTTTATGTGATCTTTGAGTGCAAATTTTAATTCATTCTTTTCAATATGTATGTTATTCCCTATGTTTGGTGTTAAAATGATTTATACTATATTTTTTGTTGCTACTACACTCTCTTGGGGAGATTTATTTCTTGTACTTAGTTCTGTTTGTTTTAACCATTGAGGAATGTATTCTCATTTACCATCTTGTAGTTTAAGGGGTTAGTCTTAAACCAAGGTTCAGATGGCATCCAGTAGGTTGGTAGTAAAACACCATCTTCTTGTGGAATAGTAAATCCTCATGTTTCTTCAATTACATCCACTCTATCAATTCCTATTGGGTCAATGGAAACTGTGTCAACTCTACCTGTTGTTTCCATGGGAACTCCTCAATGTAGCATGTATTCTTTTCCTGGTCTTGCAAACATGCACAATGTTGAAGGTATAAAACATGATCAGCCAAATTTTCAAACATAATTTGATAATGATTATCCTACTTATGCATGTGATCATTATAAAATATAGATTTTGTATGGATTCATAATACAATATTTCCACTTAACTATTAATTTTTGGTTTTACTAATTTCTTTTACTCTATAGGGTCAAGTTTATCATATTCATGAGACAGTTGTGCAACATGGTGAGTGTGCATAATTTTCACCTTACATCCAAAATTCCAATTTTATGTTGTGAGATCCAACCTTAATACTTCTTATGTCATCACTATAACACCTCAAATGATGGATTTTACAATTCATTCCCTCTCCAAGGGCACTTCATGTGGTACAAATTGTATGTAACAGTTTACAACAATTTTTTTATATAATTTCTTTTAAGTTGCTTCATATTCTTATTTTATGTCATAACATGTATTTTATACATGGTTTGATCATACTATATTATTTTATATTAGTTTTTATGGTATATTTGTTTTATTTTAACCTTTTAATGTAAACATGGGTTTTATCAGGTTATATGATTTGAAGTAACATTACTTCTCCATGTGTTCATACATTAACCACATAAGCATTTTTACACTACTATGGTCTGATTCCGTGACTAGGCCATGTTCCTATCTTATTAGAGTATTCAAATTAGGTATGAACTACCCCTTCATCAGTTACGTTACTGATTTACGCTCAAATTTACTGAAAATAATAAGGTAGGATGGTCCTTGTAGTCTAGCTTGGGTTGTCTAATCCTCAGAGACCTAAGAAGTAACCTATAGACACGTACATTATATGGATTGTTTTTGGCTATGAAGTGGCCAAATTGGGGAGGAAATGGAGAAGTAAAAAACCAATAAAATAACAATCACTCCACCGTTGTGTGATAATATCACAAGGTTTGGTATGAAAAAGTTCACACCTTGAACCAAAGGTATAAAAGTGATAATAATAATAACATAATAATAAGAGAATAAGAACTTTTATTAAGAAACAAGGATGAATTAAAACAACTTACATGTTGAAGACAAATTTGAGACAACAAAACCACAACATAACATTACAATGAAAGAAAGCTCAAAGATTCTAAAATCCTCCACCACCAATTCCTTAAATAGGCATTTTGGGAGCCTTGGGTAGAGCCTAAAATAGTACAAATCATCTCAATTAATTTTGGTAGGCCATAGGTGGGTGGAAAGTTGAGGAAGAGTTGATTTTTCCACCCTTGACCCGAGGTGGCATCCAGTTTTCATCCACCAAATAGATGTGCTTGGAAGACCTTCTAGATAGCCTAATTAGAGTGGGCCATAGAATAAGAAAATGGATCCCCGGATGTCTCCTAACCTTCTGAAAAATTTGGGCTCATTTGGATTTGTGGATTCATAGATATGATTATATTAGTGGTCTGTTTTTCTAGGCCGCAGAATCTGGCCCAGAATTTTATCTCCAACTTGGGACGCCTAAATGACCCCAATAGAGGATGAATTAGCACTAGATATTGAAGAATTATTTGTTCCTATATATGTATTATATCCTTCCACAAAATTTGGTCTTCATTGGGTTTGTAATGTGGGTCCCACATTCTCATCAGTGGTCTGGTGTCTAATCTGCCTTCTCTAAAATTGCTTCCTTTCATCACAAAATATCCCCATCTTCTTTCATGAATTCTCCATTGATAATTGAATGAAACATGTTCATATTTAAGTATAGATAAATTTCCAAAAATATAAAATTAAAATATGGATAATTACATTCCTTAAAATCAGATGAATCATTGGGTACTTTAAATGATGTTAAAAAATGTACCACATAATAGTGCATTTTAAGAAGGTATTATAATCATAATGTGGAATGATGTTCAAAGTGTAAAATGCACTAAAATGGTGTTTATGAATAATAAATCACATGAATATTATATATATTAACAATTAATATTAGCCTCATTTAGTGGCTAATCACACCCCCCAACTTGAGTTTTTCTAGTCCCGAGAAAAATATATCTCATCAAAAATAAAATTTGAATTCCCTTTTCCAAAAACATTTTAATACACAATGATCACCAAAAACCCTTATAACAAACAATCATTAAACCCATAAAATATTTTAATACAAGATAGTTTCATAAGAAGATCCGAATCCCAAGCCCATTCCATTATTCAAATTCATTGCCATATTTCATCCAATATCAATTAAGTATGAGGATGTGTTGTGCATCACAATAGACATGGGGGTTCATTTTTATTCAAGGGGGGAATGACGGAAGCTCTAGGTGGAATCACATTTCAATATTAAGATGAGTATTCTAATTTTTTATTTGTAACATATTTTTTTGTTTGTTTTTTTTTTAAATTTTTCCATGGTAATTGAAATTGCACTCAAAAGAGTCAACCCCTATAGAGAGACTTTGTCGATGACTCCCAGGCTCAAAGACCTTAGGGAACCAAGTGAATCCCACATACTCGGGCATCATCTCGAGTTAACTCAGTCAAAAACAAATTAAAATTACCAAAAATAGAGATAAAATTACTAACTCTGGGTGAGACAACTATGGAGTCACGATCCCCAAGTGCCGAAAGCCGCGCATTATGTCATTTCATTGCTCTACGCACAAATTTATTATTTTTATTTTATTTTTTTATTGAGTACTCATATTAAAACTAAAATGATCACCAAAACTATGCTATTTATTTGGGGGACCCCATGAAATCAAACTAATACCCCACTATCCAAAGGACGTGCATTGTTATTTTTTATTTGGATGAAAATATAAACGATGAAATATCACATTGGATAGCCACACTTTCCAAAATCTATGCTCATGAAATTATATAAGGATTAAAATCAGAATCAGGGCATGCTAAATTATTTGATATTCAGTTCCAAATTGTGCAATGTGTATTACCATGTTCAAAGTTAAAGGAATTTTTCCTTCCATTTTCACAAAACAAATTCAAATCATTCATCATTTTTTTGACACAAAAGAATTTTTTATTTTATCTCCCCCCCAACTTAAAATAACACTGTCCCCAGTGTTTGAAGAAATGAAAATTTAGAAGGAGTAGTGGAAGATAAGGGAAGTTCAAAAAGGAAATTGAAATATGAGAATCATGGAATGAAGTCACCTGGTAGTTGAAGTTGAAGTTCTTGCTGCTCCAATTTAGTCCTTTGATATCCATGTCACTTGCAGAGTTCCCTAGTAGAAAAAGGAAAAACAAAACAAACAAAACAAAACAAAACAAAACAATATATATATATATAATTATATAATAAATAAAGTAAAATATAAGTATATATATAAAAAATATAGAATAAGGAAGCACAAAAAATCGTAGGTCAGTGGTAAGTGCACACCCCTTTCTCCCTTCGGTCCCGGGATCGAATCCCCGCGGCTTCGCCGGTTGTGACGGGGTTTGACCCATGACCCACGACGTGCCCCTTTTTATTATTATTATTATATTTTATTTATTTTATTTTTTTGTATTTTTATTTTAACCTACAAACACATAAAAATAAAATAAAATAAAATGATGATACATTGTCTTCTTTTTAAATTTCTGGGTAAGGTATTACTCAAGGATCATGTCACATGACACGGATGAATATGGCACTCCCCTTTCGTACCCATCCGTACTCATAATAGAATAATAGGTCAAAAGTCTATTTTTTTATTAAATATCAAAATGATTAATTAATCCTATTTGAAAAAAAAAGATGATTCGCAAAGATGAAAACCACGGGTTGGCTCCCGTGCAGTGCTTTGGTTTAATGTTGCTAGCTCGACTTGAACCCCACAACTTACCCAATACCAACTTTCAACATTTTAAGGACCACATGTTTCACCAATTCTACTAGGTTGATATTGATTCTGTGTTTATAATTCTTTTCATTCACAAACCTATGTTCTAAAATTAGTGGGTAAATCCAAGGAATATTAGAAATGGTGGATCTAGATGCTTCTCTAGTCTTACCTAAGACATCAATGATCACTCCTACATTATTAGTTTCAAGAGAAGAATTAATTCCATCAGAAAGGTCATGGTTATACACTATGAAGGGATACTTGAGAGAGGAAGGAAGAACACTAATTTTGAGCTCAGTTTGGATAGGAAATTCAGACATAGTTTTGAACTTTGAATCACACTCAGTTTCATTTTCAAAATTTCTCAAAAAAAAATTGGTTCCTTTTGAATAGAATATTCAACCACCAAATTGGAAAGATCAGTGTTAGGAATGGGTATGGACTCAAAGTTTGTGATTTCTCCCAATGTTTCACTGATTGGTGTTTTTAAAAAACCATCAATTGGGTTATACTTAGGCGACTCAATCCATGATGTCAAATTATCCTCTTTTGAATCCAAAAAATCAATTTTATCTTGATTTAAAGACCCTTCAACAATTACTTCATGCTCTTCAGGTATCCTAGGTTCAAAGGAAATTTCTTTAGCATTTTTATAATATGTTTGTGTGTAACAAGATTCCTCTATGAATGATGAGGAATAGACAACCTGACTGGGAATGGGTTCCATAACTGTTTCAATGCTTTGTAGTTCTACTCTCAAGGATGCAACTTCAGAAGTAATTCTATCCATTTGTTGACACAATTTCTCAATTAATGGATGTGGATCAAGATGGTCAAGGTGTTGGGATAGATGGTCTATTCCAAGAGGATAATTAAGTTGTTGGAATTCCACAAGAGGATGTTCTGATTGGCCTTGTTGGGATTGGAACTCATAATAGGTTGGAATGTATTGTGGATCATATGAAAAAAAACATTGTGGTTCAGTAGGTTGTTGATGATCCCACAAATATTAATTAGGATGGTCATTGTACATCATACATGGGGTTGGGTGATCAAAGTAGGGATAGGTTTCCTATGATTAGACTTGTTCAAAATTGACTTCCATAAGAGTGAGGGGTGAGAAAAGAGAAGTAGGATGAAAAAAAGGATGATAATGTCTAAGATAACTTACTTAAGTCCCCGGAAATAGTTCCAAAATTTGATTCAAGCTCAAATTTACCCAAAAGAAGAAGGTAGGACGGTTCTTATAGTCTATCTTGGGTTGTCGAATCCTCAAAGACCTAAGAAGTAACCTATAGACACGTACATTCTATGGATTTTTTTTGCCTATGAAGTGGCCAAATTGGGTTGATTTTATATGGGTTTAAGTTAACTATAAGAGACTTACGTTAATTCAATTTAAAAGAGTGAGTTGATCCTAGGTTATCACTTGGGGTGGATTGGACGTATTTCCTTTTCAATGATTTCAATTTCTTATATTTGATATGGGTTCATTTAAGAAGATAAAACAACCTCATCACTAACTGGTTTAATGCCTACACCCTTTAATACTAATCACCTATACACTTGAGGGATCAAAGTTTTGAGCACTTCAAGGTAAATGTTCATATTAGCACATGAAGTGTGTGGCCTTAAATTCAACAAGGACGATGGAGTTTAAAAATCATCAAATAAATATTTCAATTAAAGAAGTGATTATACATTAATGGGGTGATAAATAACATCCAATCCAACCTCTTGATACTCCCTTGGATCAACCCATAAGTGGGTTAGCCCTCCATTGATTCTACGGTTTCAATGGAAGCGGAAAGTAGACTCATGAGGGAGGAAATGGAGAAGTAAAAAAAACAATAAAATAACAATCACTCCACCGTTGTGTGATAATATCACAAGGTTTGGTATGAACAAGTTCACACCTTGAACCAACGGTATCAAAGTGATAAGAAGAAGAACAGAATAATAAGAGAATAATAACTTTTATTAAGAAACAAGGATGAATTAAAACAACTTACATGTGGAAGACAAATTTGAGACAACAAAATCGCAGCATAACATTACAATGAAAGAAAGCTCAAATATTCTCAACTCCTCCACCACCACTACCTTAAATAAGCATTTTGGGAGCCTTGGGTCGAGCCTACAACAGTAAAAAGCATCTCAATTAATTTTGGTAGTCCATAGATGGGTGGAAAGTTGAGGAAGAGTTGATTTTTCCACCCTTGACTCGAGGTGGCATCCAGTTTTCATCCACCGAATAGACGTGCTTGGAAGACCTTCTAGATGGCCGAATTAGAGTGGTCCATAGAAGAAGAAAATGGATCCCCGGATATCTCCTAACCGTCTGAAAAATTTGGGCTCATTTGGAGTTGTTGATTCATAGATATGATTAGATTAGTGGTCTTTTTTTCTGGGCCGTAGAATCTGGCCCAGAATTTTATCTCTAACTTGGGCCGCTTAAATGACCCCAATAGAGGCCTAATTAGCACTAGCTCCTGAAAAATTATTTGTTCCTCTATATTTCTTCTATTCTACCACCAAATTTGGGCTTCATTGAGTTTGTAATGTGGGTCCCACATTCTCATCAGTGGGCTGGTATCCAATCTGCCTTCTCTAAAATTGCTTTCTTTCATCACAAAATATCTCCATCTTCTTTCATGAATTCTCCATTGATCCCTGAATGAAACATGTTCATATTGAAGTGTAGATAAATTTACAAAAATATAAAATTAAAATATGGATAATTACATTCCTTAAAATCAGATGAATCATTGGGTACTTTAAATGATGTTCAAAAATGTACCACATAATAGTGCATTTTAAGAAGGTATTACAATCATAATGTGGAATGATGTTCAAAGTGTAAAATGCACTAAAATGGTGTTTATGAATAATAAAGCACATGAATATTATATATATTAATAATGAATATTAGCCTCATTTAGTGGATAATCATTTACCTACATAGAATTAATTTGATGTCAACATTAGTATGGTGGACTAATGGAACTACAAGTATATGGTGGTTCTAAAGGATGACATCAGAGAGGAGCTCATCAAAAATATGAATAAAGGGGAGGTAGATCCATGATACAATGATGACAATGAGGAGTTAGATGACATAAACATATTCCATTTAATTTCATGAAATTTAGTGACTACCGAATTCTGAAGGTAACAATTTCCAAATTATGGGCCAAAAATTGTATGTTCTATTTTCATATATTATAACATGATATTTTCAATCATATCATGATTTATCTATTGATGATGTTATTATTTTTTGAATAGGTTAATATCTTATACAGTGTCTCGATGAAGCTTTATCCCCATGTGATGTTGATTTTGATTAACCAACTTTGACGAGTCATGTTTAATGATAAGTTTTTTGATGACATGTTATTTGTTTTTAAGTTGGTTTCATACTCTACATTCAAAAACATGCTCTCTTTATTAGTGTTATATAACTCAATTTTCAACTATTTTATCACTTTGGGAATGCATTTTATAGTTATATCTATGTCAGGTTTTCCATCAAGTGAAATTCATTTTCGATTTTGACCACCTTCTTCCTACCCAAATAGGTTTCTCTATTTCCATTTTCCTAGAGCATCTCAACATTCCTTCAAATACCACTTTAGCATGAAAAACATTTTCCATCATATAGGAAGATTTGTCCTTTTAATTTAATATTAATTCTTTTTAAATTCACACAGATTCTTCTTTTGGGATAATACATAAAATCTATTACAAAAGCATCAAAAAGAGCATTTACAACATGAATTTAATTTCTCTAATGGATTTTTTTCTGGGTTGGTATCCTCACGTGTCTTTAAGACATGTCAGAGACATGTTTTCTTTATAACATGTGGAAGACCTATTTTAATTGGAGATGATGTTTAAATTTGTAAGTTTAATTATTATAATATAATATACTAGGCTTAGACTTCATAGGTTGTAGGGTAAAACACATGTCTGATCAATTCTATCATAAACCATTCCATCAGGGATATATGTGGAAAAAATCACATCTTATATTTTCACAGATTAAAAAATAAAATTTCCATGAATATCACAGTGTATGTACTATTGAAATTATCTTCTTTTATTTTGGTTTCTAATTAATTGTTTTATGTTAACGTTCATTTTTTTATTCTGCAAATTCTGTTATTCTTATTTTAAACATTTTTTTCTATGCAGAAAAGTCTTTTCCAAGCATTTGAAGATGAATATTTGTATAGTGTGACAAAAGTTTTTGGTGACATTAATACTTATGATGTATATTTTGAATTTCAAATGTCCATTTGAATGTTCTTTTCATTCATGTATTTCAATTCTCTATGGTAAAAATAATTTTCTTTTCCTTAGGTATTCTCCTATATGTTTCAAACGTATTTATCCAAAATGTTATCTAATATCATAATGATGTCTCTATATTTTGTCTAATTGTATTCCAATATTAAGTATCACTATTTTTTGATTTCAATATATTCAATATCCATGTTCTTTATTAATTTTGAAATATAGTTTTGTCTTCTGGAAAATAAGCATTGAACTGTATTACCGTGCGAATGCACGGGTGAGTACTAGTAATTATTTAAACATAATATTTTTTTTATAATTATATGAATATTTATTTAAAAAATATATATATATAATTATAAATATATAATTATATATATATCAAAATTAATAAATTATGTATATTTATTTATATAATTATAAATAAAAATGTATATATTTAATTAATTATAAAATTATAAATAATATATTTAAATAATAAACATATAATTATAATTATAATAAATTCATAAATATAAATATATTTATAATTATATAATTATTAAAATATATTTACAAATAAATTTAATATATATATATATTTATTTATTTATATACAAATGTATTTTAATTTATATAATTATTATAATTAAAAATTATTAATATAATTAATATTTAAAAATATAATTTCTGTAATTAAGTATTTCTAATTAATAATTAAATGTATATAAATATCTCAAGTCTTTGAAAGTGAAGATATAGAAATATCAATAAGATGTGTTCCTGCTCAACCTATAAAGGAGAAGGTAAAAATGAAGGTAAGTACTCATAATGCTTTTGAGCTACTTGCATCTAAGAGTAGTGAGGAGGATGGAAAAATGTGTTGGAGCACTTATTACTTAGATGAGGACAGATATAGATGATGGACTTCTATATGATGGTGGTGGGCCTTGGATAGAGGTTAAGATGTGGAGAAGGGGTCGTCACCCATGTAGCAGGGGTGGACGCTCCTCCTGTCATAGTATGTGTACTTGCTCTCGAGTTGTTTGAGGCGCATCTTCCTTGTCATGGACTTTTTTAGTCTTGTTTTTTTCCTCATATTTTTCATACATTTCCTTCATTTTTATTAATAAAAGGGGCCTTGAGCCTCAACTTGTTAATATATATATATATATATATATATATATATATATATATATATATAATTAAAACAACTTAGTCATGGATTTGACAACCAAACCCATGACTTCAAATTTATTACAAAATGATAAATTGTACAATATAGGACATGAGACATACATGGCAAGAGCCCAAACCCAATAAAAGTGGCCAAAGGTAATAAAAGTAATTAGCTCAAGCCCCTCTAGAACCCAAATTCATAGGGTATTTTCTTGTGTCCTTTGGATGTCGTCCTCCCTGCCATGACTTCTTGGGAATGACCTCATCTTCTCTATCAGATGATTCAGAGGAACCCTCAGGAGTGTCAACGATTATGTAAACTTATATATATAATTATATATAATTATATATATTTCTATATATATGTGTGTTAAAAAATTACGTATATTTATTTATATATTTATGTATATTTATTTATATATTTACGTATATTTATTTATAAATTTATAAATATTTTTTTATTTATTTATAATTAAATGAATATTTATTTTTTATAAAAATATGTATATTTATTTATAATTATAAATATATAATTATGTATATATTAAAATTAAAAAATTATAGTTATTAATATTTATTTATAAATACATTTAAAATATATTTATATAATTATATTTACTTATAATTTTTATTATATATATATATATATATATATACACACAATATGACGGAGGAGGGTTGGGAACTTCTCGGTCTACCCTGAAATAGAGATTCGGCTGTTCTTCCATGATGGTTTCTTTGGACGTTCTTTCCTCACCAGTGTATTTCCTTTTGAAGGGGAGGTTTGATTCTCATAAGTATGCTACAAATGACTGGCGGAGTAAGGCGCCTACCCGTGGCCTGTTCGATCATCGCGCGCCTGGATCTGGATGATATATCATCTTCTTCAAAGATTCGGGTGCTGGATGGTATCGCCCGTGAGGTAATGTGGCACACGTTAAAGTCGATCCTGATGCGGTTGAAGAGAGAATGGAGAAAGGTGAGCATTCAATCTTTTCTCGGCTTCTTTTACTGAGGAGTCAAAACCCTGGAAAATCAGTGATATGGATCTTCAACTCTCGTATATTTGAGGATTTTTAGGATGGAAAACTATCTCCCTCGACCACGGTTACTACAAATTTCTCTTCCCCTCTGAGGAATTGAAGAAAAGAGCATGGGGATTTGGTTCACTATTGCTCAAACTGGGGTTCTTTTATATTTGGGTTTTGGGACCTTGCTTTCAATTCTCTACAGGTATCCAATACATTTGTTCAAGCATGGGTAAAGGTGATACTTTGGCATCTACGCATCTTACATGACATTGCTGCTGTGATCGGCTCTTCTATTAAAATGGATTTCGAGACACAGATTTACAGGTTTGACCATTATGATCATCTTCTTATTTAACTAGATCTATGCACATCGTTTGTCGAAAAAGTAATTCTATCAACTAAGGATGAGGATGTGGAACTGCCGATTGAATATGAGAATTTACCACATTCTGTCCGGAATTCAGGATAATTGGGCATGAAAGGATGAATTGCAGGACGATTGTGATATACTCCTTCTTATCGGGGAGAGGACATGATGTGAATCAATGTCTCAAGAAGCTAGAGAGGAATAAATCTGCTAATCTATGTGGAGGAAACAAGGGAAGACCAGATCTCCCAACAGGTGATGGAATGGTCTCACAGTGATCTGAACAACAGCCACAAGCTGCAGGGGTAGGTGATTTTTATCAATCCCTTTTCCCTAGTCAATCTATTGGATTGGTTGGGCGGGCTTGCAATTCCAGGGTGTATGACTTGCAACCTGCATGTAGTGGTGTGGAATGTACGGTGGTGCATCCTACAACTAGGGGGAAAGTATGATGTTGGAGGAACTTCCTCCTTTGCTGATGTTGTCAAGAAGAGTACTGCTTCTGGGATAGGAGATCCTACTATGATGGATAAGGCCTCTCTATATGGACCTGTTATGACATACGGAACTAAGAAGTGGGTTGATATTGCTGATGACCAGGAGGCTTCCATTCATGAAGAAGTTGATATTGACTTGAGGCACAATTTAATTACATCTATAAAAAAGAAGGGGAAGGCTATGTTTGTGGATGCGGAGGGCTTCTAGTTGGTCATCCCTAAAAAGCCTATGCCTCTTACAATTTCACCTCCAACTGTTCATCTTGAACAATGATAGGTGATTGATGTAGTTACCAATTCTTCGCAGATGGATTTTTCATTAAAGGATTCGGTGGGATCTCTTCATGGCGTGATCCCTCCTGTAACGGATATGGGTGAGGTAACTGATTCTTTGCAAGTGTTTAATTAAAATATTCTTGGAGTGCTTGAATCATGTAGTGACGATGTTGGGAAAGAAGATGATATTGCTTCACCTCAAGTGGAAAAACCTATGGATTGTTCACAAGTTGATATTGCTTAAAAAATACTACCATTGGAAGACCAACTAGAGGATGCCCATGATATAAAGATGATGCAACCTCTGATTTTTTTCACTGAGGATGACATTGTTGACGGGTGACTAATTTGATAATTTCCAAAGTGTAGGATAATATAATTGTTTAGAAGGAAGAATCTGAAGCAATATGGAATAAAAAATCTTAGAGACGGGGTAGGCATCCAAAATGATGTGGCTGAGATGAATGAACTACAACATGAGGGTGTGGTCGAAGTGTGTCTACTAGGTCTTCTTCCAAGAGTTGGCTTATTCTGGAGTAGGAAAAAATCTGGAAAAATTACATTATGATCTTTAATTGAAGAAACTCACAGTTAGAATGAGAAATTGCTGATAACGATGATGACTTTGACCATGGTTATGGGAATGATCGTGATTTTCTTGATGTTTATTTTTATTTTATGGTTGAGGGAATGCTTCATTGTTTGACCCCATCTATCTCATTTTCTATTGTATTGTACCTTTATTTTAATAAATTTTTGGGTATGGTTTGGCTTGCCAACTCGTACTCGAACTTCTTCGGTATATATAAATAATGAATATATTTATACTTATATAATTATAAATATATTAATAATTAAATTTATTTGTTTATAAATAAATATTTATAATTATATAATTATTTAAATATATGTATATGCACATTTAAAAGATATTTTTATATAAATTTAAAATATATTCCTTTACTTATATAAATTAATTTACATTTAAACACCAAGAAAATTTAAATTTAATTTTGTTATATATATATTTATAACTGTAACGCCCTGACCCCAGTTACCCAGAGTCGGTGCATTATTACGTAACATTGACACGATCACAAAAGATCAAGTCTCGAAAGACCGATTAGTTTAGTAGTCTTGGAAACACTAGATACATTCATAAATGTTATATGTCACGACCCGACCCTACCCGGGCTCGAGTCGCAATTACCTCAAGCCCGCCTCCATAGGCCAGGGGCTGGCGACCAGCGCCGAAGGCACAATAACTCGGGGATGCCTTTGCCTAAGTACCTGTACACACACGCAGCAAACTCAATGCAACAGTGCAAAGTAAAAGTAAAGACAAGCAAAGCAAGGGAAACTGCTATATATATACCACAAACGTGCATCGACCTCTAAACAGTACAAGGTACAAACTGAAAAGAAAAGAGCAAAACACGCGCCCAACCAGAAAGTGCCACAACCCGACAACAGGTAAACAAGAAGAAACAGCTGACGGGTCTCCCACCTAGATCCCGACCACGACCACCGCACGCGGTCCAAGCTCCCGAACTCCTATGCTCTACTGAGGTCACGACCAACCCGTCCGTCGTCTGCAAGGGCACACCAAGTGCAGGCAAAGCCCAAGCAGGGGTGAGTATAAAAATACTCAGTAGGATACCCCGAAGGCTCGAGGGAGCAACAAAAGGAGGTACCGAAGGGTGAGCAGTAGAGCGAATAGGGAAAGTAAAAGGGTACAACAGAGAGTACAGTAGAATACTAGTAGAGTCCAACTCAACCCAACAAGAGAAAGGTAGAAGACTCGTCCAAACACAAAGAGCTAGAAACGGTGAGAAGATGAACTTCTCGTCGAGTCTTCGCTATCTATAGCAGGAGAGTAGACTCATCCAACCACGAGAAGCTAGACACGGAAAGCATGTGGCATACCCCGCGCGTCTTCGCCTCCCTTGGAAGGAGAGTAACCAAACCCAAGAAGTGGGTACTAGAACTAGGTATATACATATCCTTATGCTCAATCAAGAAGCCCGAACAATGTCGTAAGGGGATCTCCATCCCGTAGCTCAGCCTAAGAAAAGTGAGTCGCCTACAGTCCTAGAAGTAACACCATCGATGCCTAGCATCCCGCACGTCTGCCTCGAACTACAAGCCAAGGGGCTCAATCACCGCACTTCGACACTATCCGCTTTGGGCGACACTGACTCGCCTGCACGGTTTTCGATCGCGTCACAAGAACGCGTCGCGGTGGGGAAAACGCCCCTCGTACTTGAGAGTTCTATGAAAGTCAAACCACACTTCATCACTGCCCTGCAGTCGAGAGGTCTCCTCAAAGTCAAGTCGTCACAACACTGACCCGTATAACCAAGGGTCCCGCTCCGGTAAACACGAAGGAAAGCCACAGACTAGCCTAGTCGAGAGGACTGAGTCTGGAATGTCAACTGATGTCCCCACTGCCCAGCCCTGCTGGAGGGTAATTCGTAATATGATATCGGGTGACCCACTGCTCAGCCCTGCTGGAGGGTAAAACATAATACAAAATCAGGCGACCCACTGCCCAGCCCCGCTGGAGGGTAGACCTCAACACATCATCAGGCGACCCACTGCCCAGCCCCGCTGGAGGGTAGACCTTAACACATCATCAGGCGACCCACTGCCCAGCCCCGCTGGAGGGTAGACCTCAACACATCATCAGACGACCCACTGCCCAGCCCCGCTGGAGGGTAGACCTTAACACATCATCAGGCGACCTACTGCTCAGCCCCGCTGGAGGGTAGACCTTAACACATCATCAGGAGACCCACTGCCCAGCCCCGCTGGAGGGTAGACCTTAACACATCATCAGACGACCCACTGCCCAGCCCCGCTGGAGAGTAGACCTTAACACATCATCAGGAGACACACTGTCCAACCCCGCTGGAGGGTAGACTTGGAATAAGTCGACAGACGACCCACTGCCCAGCCGTGCTGGAGGGTAGACCTTAACACATCATCAGGCGACCCACTGCCCAGCCCCGCTGGAGGGTAGACCTGGAATAAGTCGACAGACGACCCATTGCCCAACCGTGCTGGAGGGTAGACCTTAACACATCATCAGGTGACCCACTGCCCAGCCCCGCTGGAGGGTAGACCTGGAATAAGTCGACAGACGGCCCACTGCCCAGCCGTGCTGGAGGGTAGACCTGAAACTAGACAACGGGCGACCCACTGCCCAACCCTGTCGGAGGGTAGACCCTAAGAGGTCGTCGGGTGACCCACTGCCCAGTCTCTGCTGGAGGGTAGACCCTATGTGCGTCGGGTGACCCACTGCCTAGTCTCTGCTCGAGGGTAGACCCTAGAAGCCGATGAGTAACCCACTGCCCAGCCCCGCTGGAGGGTAAAACTCAGAACTGCCCTGGCCATCTCCACTGGAGGGTACAACACTGACCAATCGAACATGGAGTGAGTATCGCACAACCACCCAACTTTAGCACAACTCACCCAAAGGGGTTTAACGCCTGCTCCATCACTGAGTGTCACTAGCACCGCTACCGGCCGATCCATCGAGAACGAAACCAGGGGGAGACCACTCAACCCTGCTGGTCAAACCAACGAGCACTGAGCCAGGGGAAAAACACCACACTACTGGTCAAACAAACGAGCACAGAGGGGCCCTCTACGTCGCGAGAGGTCAAAGTACGTAAATCAGAACCCGACACGCACGTGGGGTCCACACAACGTGTGGCCCCATCTCAACCCCAACCAAGCGTACAAACATCCTCAGGTACAAACAACCACACGTACCTCCAAGTGCTCTCGTATACTCCCAGAGTATACCACGTCTCCAGCCCAAGGGCTATCGTGCACACAACACCCAGTGTCAACGCGAAGGCGTGGCGTAACAACTCCACCTCAAAGGCCCAGGCACGACCAGCCACATCTCGTGAACCAATTATATCACTCTCCCAAGAGTGCACGATCACACGCCAAGGGTTTGCTACAAACAAGGTAGAACGAACCACCACCGGAGCACCTCTCATGCTCCACATTTAACAAGATCGCGCAAGAGGCTCCGCACTACCAAACGGATCGCACCGTTGTAATCCTCGCGGAAAAACACGCGAGATAGACTACTCACTCGCCTCAAACGGATATCCGGCGGAAAAGTCACCAACACCGCCTCACGCCCGAACGACGTCTCGTGATCCCGAGCCTCGGCCCCGAAAACAGTCGGGCGCATCGCACCATTGCGATCCCCTCAGGAAAACACGTCAAAAGCACTACCCACATGAGTGCAACAGATATCCGGAGAAAAAGATGCATCCCGGCGCACTGCACACGAGCGGTGCCACGTGGGACCCGCATCTCGATCCTGAAACTCAACGAACGGATCGCACCGTTGCGATCCTCTCGAAAAAGTACACAAAATGGACTATTCACTTGTCCAAAACGGTCGCCCCGGTGATAAAATGGAAAATCACCGTCGACGCCCAAACGACCCTCGTGGGCCCCGCACCATCGTGCCGAATTACAGCGGGCAGACTGCGCCAACGCGATGCCCTCGGAAAAACACCCAACATCGACTGCTCGCACGCCCCGAACAGACGTCCGAGGAAAATGTCGCTAAAAGCTGCACGCAGCTCAAAAGACGGGCCGTGGGGCCCACACCTCAACTCCGGCTTCAACGCCCGAAACCATCCTGGAAACCTCCGCCTCGACGCCAGGGTTCCAACGCCGCTGACGACACTCAAAACGGACGTCGGATGCGTCCGCGCCGCTCTAAACAAGAATCTCGGGAGAAACGCTCGTCCACTTAAAGACACGTCGTGCCTCCGCGGCCCCTCGTTTCGGGAATTAAAAATTCCCGAAACCATCTCAAAATATTCTCTTCGTCCCAAGGAACACGTCGCCGCTAACGGCGCGCGAATCCGATACCTGGGCTGACATTTACAGCCGTGTAAAAAAAACGGACATTAGTGGTCCAGGCCGGTTCGTCCGACCCACTCTCCTGAACCGGCCCGCGGTCGCGGGCCGGTCTTCCACACCCGGACCGGCAGCAAGCCGGTCCGACTTGCTTTTCGCCCACAAAGACCCGCCGCGTGCGGGTCTTGTCTGCCACGGGGTCCCGAGGACCCCGCCCCCATTGTCGCCGCGTCAACCCGACCGGGAGGGTCGGGGCCTCGTCGCCCGCACGCCGCGCTTCGCCGGCGCCCGCTGGACACCCCCGACCTCATTCGGACGCCACCCCCCTCGCCCTCGGCTGAAGGCACGCCGCGCCCCGACCTCACCCAACCGCTCCACCGGACACCCACGGACACCCCGCTGCCGCGCCGTCCGCCCTAGCCACGCCGCCGCTCGAATCCGCCGGAGACCGAAAACCCGCCAACTTCGGCGGATGATTGCGGACGCCACGGGGCTCGGAATTCGAATCCGAGAGATGCGTTGGAAAGGGAAAATTGTATACTACGCGTTCATGAGCTTCGTTCGAAAATCCAACAACAATTCGAGCATATGATTTAGGTTCAAAATAGGTGCGGGAAGACAAAACGCAACAAGACCCTACCCCGTGGGCGTTGCTCGGAGCTTCCCCGGGGAACCGCCGCCTTGCCGGAGCTGCCTCGCCGGAGCCACCTCACCGGAGGTGGAGGAGGAGAGGGAGAGGAGGGGCTGCCAGGGGGAAGGGGAAGGAGAGGGGTGAGGTTTAAATAAATTAATTAAAGATTTAATTAATTTAAAGCCCCCGAAAAGACCCCCATCCGAAATTCCCGACGGGGTCGAGGTTACGCCTCCCCTAGGGTAAACACCACCTCCCGAGCACAACGGAGGTCTCGACATTTTAATTCGAGGCCCCGTTCAAAAGTTATAAAATTTAACGTCCGAAACCGCTAAATTACGAAAACGCCATTGGAGCCATTTTTTCACAAACGGCCCGCGCCCGCGAAACTTATACCTCTCCTAGGGTAAACGACACGCTCTGAACCCAACGGTGCTCTCGGTTTTCCAAGCTGAGCCACCGTTTAAGAGATACTAGCGTTTCGCCATTAAACGAATTAATTAATTTATTTAATCCGTTTAACGTTCCAGAAGCGGGCGAGGGGTCCAAACATCCCGCGCCGGCAAGTTTTATGTCGTTTATAGGGTAAAAACCCCATTCCGGACCCATCCGTATACTCGGATCTCTGATTCGGAACTCCGTTTAGGAGTTATCTCATTTTTTTAGCGTTTCCAGTGTGAACGCACTGAAAATTTAATTCCGGCCACTCAGGGTCTCGGAATCGCACGCCGTCTGAAGGCGCTGTTCTGGAATATCATCAAGAATATTCCAAAGTCTTCCGCAGCAAAAACTGGGTTCTTACATCATTCCCTCCTTCAAGCTTTTCGTCCCCGAAAAGCAAAACTAGGGAGCAGCACAGGGTACTAAGCCCACATCTGGCTTTCCCATACCCAGAAGAACCCACGCACAGCTCTGCGTCGCCGCACACAGACCAAAGGATTGATCCGTTCACGCGAGGTCGGCCCTTGCCGACGTCGTGCACCCACTCCAGACTTTGGGGTTAGGGAGAGGCGGTAGACAACCTCGCCATCCATTTGCACGGTCTCAAACGACCCGAAGGCTCTCGGGGGTAGCTCACCTCCCCGAACGAACCTCTACGTCACACGCCGCGACTAGAATCACCGCCCGCACCTGAAACAAGGCCTGATGTTTCCCTCCTTCAGAATATCTATATGGTGAAACACCCAAAGATATCTGGTCACGTAAGGTTCCACAGTCGATGTCTCTCAACCAAGACTCTCTTACACTCTCGGAAGCGAATGAGTCAACATTATCGACTAAAGGAAAAGGTCTCACGCCTTTTTCCTTACCAACACAGGGTTACACCCGACGCCATGCGTCACCCTGGTAACACCTCAAACAAGGAGTAGGGAGAAAAGCCTTTCACACGCAGAGCCTAACAATTCTACTGCAAAAAGTAGAAGAGTCGCAAGAGGTACCTCTCACCATCCCATGCTCTGCAGGATCGTAGACATCCAAAGCTCGCGGTTACCCGCGGTCCCAACCGTCAGCTCCCGGAGCCTGACGTGGACCGCCTAGTGGTGATGGGGAGATCTTGTAACGTCGTCTCCCACCTCCAGCTCCTCCCGCTCCTCTGCTCGCACCACCTCTCTGGCCACTACTCCAATCACGGCGCTGCCTCTGCCGTGGTGGTGCGCCTGCTGCCTGCCCGAGGCTCTCAACAACTCGGGTCGGGCAGTCTCGTGCCAAGTGACCTCGCCCGTCACAAGCATAGCACCAACGCTCTCTGGGCTGCACTGGTGCCCTCCGGCGCCACTGTGGTGTACAACCACGCCCCTGAGTCCGGTTGTCAGAAAGCCACCTGCGTCGAGGTTCTGCTTGCCGACGCCCACTAGTCGCGGCAGACGTCTCGGCTCCGACGTGCCTGCTGCCACCACCAACACTAGAACGTGACAGGAAGCCCTCTGTCACCAGCGCCTATTCTAGCACCCCGACATATGTGGAAATGCCCAAGGGTATTCTGACAACACGAATCTCTCGGCGGAGACCCTGCTCAAACTTTCGCGCTCAGAAGTTGTCGTCATGGACCAAGTCCGGGTAAAAGCGTGCACGATCTGCAAAACTAGCCGCGTACTCGACCACCGTCATCCCTCCCTGCTGAAACTGCAGGAACTCCTGAATCCGAACGGAGCGCAAGCAGGAGGGAAAAAACTCCTCTCGAAACAACAACTGGAAGTCGTCCCTCGAAAGCGACGACCCGTCAAGAAGCTGAGTCACCAGACTCCACCAACGCCAAGCCGATCCACAGAAAAGGCTGACTGCCAAAGCCAGTCTCTGATCTGTCGGCGTCTACACAAGCCTGAAAAGGCTAACCACTGCCTCGAGCCAAACCTCTGCTGCCTGAGGGTCTGACTCACCACTGAACCTCAGCGGTCTCTGCCGCTGGAACTCACGGAGCGTGCTCAACCTGCGCTCAAACTCAGCCTGCTCTGCTGAAACTGTTTGCTGCTCAACAGGTGGGGGGTGCTGCTACCGGCCCACCCGGAGAAAGGGGCTCACATGATGGGTCCTGGACTGTGGCCTCATAGCTCACAGGGTCGTCGTCACGCACCAAAGCTAGTATCTGGGCTGGCTGTCTTCGCGGAGACATCCTGAATATTATCAAGGAGTGCCGCGGTCAGATGAGCATATATGTATATACCACAACAACAACGATGGGGAGCTGATTCAAGGACAGTCAAAGACTCGGTCCTATGTGATACACAAACCAATTCTTCCCTGCAACAAGTGTCTCAGCATGCCGATTCGACAAGCGGGTTATCAGGGTCTTGGTGAATGGATACGTCGGCCGCCGCACCATCACTGGACTCCCTGGCCTGAGAGCTGCTCTCGAGACACGTTAACACTGTTGCCCTATATCCCGACCAATTCCTTTTATTTTAGGGACGTCCGCACAACGTCCCAAGGAACGAACCACCTCTGATACCACTTTGTCACGACCCGACCCTACCCGGGCTCGAGCCGCAACTACCCCAAGCCCGCCTCCATAGGCCAGAGGCTGGCGACCAGCGCCGAAGGCACAATAACTCGGGGAGGCCTTTGCCTAAGTACCTGTACACACACACACGCAGCAAACTCAATGCAACAGTGCAGAGTAAAAGTAAAGACAAGAAAAGCAAAGGGAAACTGCTATATATATACTACAAATGTGCATCGACCTCTAAACAGTACAAGGTACAAACTGAAAAGAAAAGGGCAAAACACGCGCCCAACCAGAAAGTGCCACAACCCGGCAACAGGTAAACAAGAAGAAACAGCTGACGGGTCTCCCACCTGGATCCCGACCACGACCACCGCACGCGGTCCAAGCTCCCGAACTCCTATGCTCCACTGAGGTCACGACCAACCTGTCCGTCGTCTGCAAGGGCACACCAAGTGCGGGCAAAGCCCAAGCAGGGTTGAGTATAAAAATACTCAGTAGGATACCCCGAGGCTCGAGGGAGCAACAAAAGGAGGTACCGAAGGGTGAGCAGTAGAGCGAATAGGGAAAGTAAAGGGGTACAACAGAGAGTACAGTAGAATACCAGTAGAGTCCAACTCAACCCAACAAGAGAAAGGTAGAAGACTCGTCCAAACACAAGGAGCTAGAAATGGTGAGAAGATGAACTTCTCGTCGAGTCTTCGCTACCTATAGCAGGAGAGTAGACTCATCCAACCACGAGAAGCTAGACACGGAAAACACGTGACATACCCCGTGCATCTTCGCCTCCCCTGGAAGGAGAGTAACGAAACCCAAGAAGTGGGTACTAGAACTAGGTATATACATATCCTTATGCTCAATCAAGAAGCCCGAACAACGTCGTAAGGGGATCTCCATCCCGTAGCTCAGCCCAAGAAAAGTGGGTCGCCTACAGTCCCAGAAGTAACACCATCGATGCCCAGCATCCCGCACGTCTGCCCCGAACGACAAGCCAAGGGGCTCAATCACCGCACTTCGACACTATCTGCTTTGGGCGGCACTGACCCGCCCGCACTGTTTTAGATCGCGTCACAAGAACGCGTCTCGGTGGGGAAAGCGCCCCTCGTACTTGAGAGTTCTAGGAAAGTCAAACCACACCTCATCACTGCCCTGCAGTCGAGAGGTCTCCTCAAAGTCAAGTCGTCACAACACTGACCTGTATAACCAAGGGTCCCGCTCCGGTAAACACGGAGGAAAGCCACAGACTAGCCTAGTCGAGAGGACTGAGTCTGGAATGCCAACCGGTGTCCTCACTGCCAAGCCCTGCTAGAGGGTAATTCATAATATGATATCGGGTGACCCACTGCCCAACCCTGCTGGAGGGTAAACCATAATACAAAATCAGGCGACCCACTGCCCAGCCCCGCTGGAGGGTAGATCTTAACACATCATCAGGCGACCCACTGCCCAGCCCCGCTGGAGGGTAGACCTTAACACATCATCAGGCGACCCACTGCCCAGCCCCGCTGGAGGGTAGAACTTAACACATCATCAGGCGACCCACTGCCCAGCCCCGCTGGAGGGTATACCTTAACACATCATCAGGAGACCCACTGCCCAGCCCCGTTGGAGGGTAGACCTGGAATAAGTCGACATGCGACCCACTGCCCAGCCGTGCTGGAGGGTAGACCTTAACACATCATCAGGCGACCCACTGCCCAGCCCCGCTGGAGGGTAGACCTGGAATAAGTCGACATGCGACCCACTGCCCAGCCGTGCTGGAGGGTAGACCTTAACACATCATCAGGCGACCCACTGCCCAACCCCGCTGGAGGGTAGACCTGGAACAAGTCTACATGCGACCCACTGCCCAGCCGTGCTGGAGGGTAGACCTGGAACTAGACAACGGGCGACCCACTGCCCAGCCCTGCCGGAGGGTAGACCCTAAGAGGTTGTCGGGTGACCCACTGCTCAATCTCTGCTCGAGGGTAGACCTTATGTGCGTCGGGTGACCCACTACCTAGTCTCTGCTGGAGGGTAGACCCTATAAGCCGATGAGTAACCCACTGCCCAGCCCCGCTGGAGGGTAAAACTCAGAACTGCCCTGGCCATCTCCATTGGAGGGTACAACACTGGCCAACCGAACATGGAGTGGGTATCGCACAACCACTCAACTCCAGCACAACTCACCCAAAGGGGTTCAGCGCCTGCTCCATCACTGGGTGTCACTAGCACCGCTACCGGCTGATCTATCGAGAACGAAACCAGGGGGAGACCACTCAACCCTGCTGGTCAAACCAACGAGCACCGAGCCAGGGGACAAACTCCACCCTGCTGGTCAAACAAACGAGCACAGAGGGGCCCTTTACGTCGCGAGAGGTCAAAGTACGTAAAGCAGAACCTGACACGCACGTGGGGCCTACACAACGTGTGGCCCCATCTCAACCCCAACCAAGCGTACAAATGTCCTCAGGTACAAACAACCACACGTACCTCCAAGCGCTCTCGTATACTCCCAGAGTATACCACGTCTCCAGCCCAAGGGCTATCGTGCACACGACACCCAGCGTCAACGCGAAGGCGTGGCGTAACAACTCCACCTCAAAGGCCCAGGCACGACCAACCACATCTCGTGAACCGATTATATCACTCTCCCAAGAGTGCACGATCACACGCCAAGGGTTTGCTACAAACAAGGTAGGACGAACCACCACCAGAGCACCTCTCATGCTCCACATTTAACAAGATCGTGCAAGAGGCTCCACACCACCAAACGGATCGCACCGTTGTAATCCTCGCGAAAAAACACGTGAGGTAGACTACTTACTCGCCTCAAACGGATATCCGACGGAAAAGTCACCAACACCGCCTCACGCCCGAACAGCGTCTCGTGATCCCGAGGCTCGGCCCCGAAAACAGTCGGGCACATCGCACCATTGTGATCCCCTCGGGAAAACACGTCAAAAGCACTACCCACATGAGTGCAACGGATATCCGGAGAAAAAGATGCATCCCGGCGCACCGCACACGAGCGGTGCCATGTGGGACCCGCATCTCGGTCCTGAAACTCAACGAACAGATCGCACCGTTGCGATCCTCTCGAAAAAGTACACAAAATGGACTATTCACTTGTCCAAAACGGTCGCCCGGTGATAAAGATGGAAAATCACCGTCGACGCCCAAACAACCCTCATTGGCCCCGCACCATCGTGCCGAATTACAGCGGGCAGACTGCGCCAACGCGATGCCCTCGGAAAAACACCCAACATCGACTGCTCGCACGCCCCGAACGGACGTCCGAGGAAAATGTCGCTAAAAGCTGCACGCAGCTCAAAAGACGGGCCGTGGGGCCCACGCCTCAACTCCGGCTTCAACGCCCGGAACCGCGCTGGAAACCTCCGCCTCGATGCCAGGGTTCCAACGCCGCTGACGGCACTCAAAACGGACGTCGGATGCGTCCGCGCCGCTCTAAACAAGAATCTCGGGAGAAACGCTCGTCCACTTAGACATGTCGTGCCTCCGCGGCCCCTCGTTTCGGGAATTAAAAATTCCCGAAACCATCTCAAAATATTCTCTTCGTCCCAAGGAACGCGTTGCCGCTGACGGCGCGCGAATCTGATACCTGGGCTGACATTTACAACCGTTTAAAAAAAACGGACATTAGTGGGCCAGACCGGTTCGGCCGACCCACTCTCCTGAACCGGCCCGCGGTCGCGGGCCGGTCTTCCACGTCCGGACCGGCAGCAAGCCGGTCCGGCTTGCTTTTCGCCCACAAAGACCCGCCGCGTGCGGGTCTTGTCTGCCGCGGGGTCCCGAGGACCCCGCCCCCGTTGTGCCGCGTCAACCCGACCAGGAGGGCCGGGGCCTCGTCGCCCGCACGCCGCGCTTCGCCGGCGCCCGCTGGACACCCCCGGCCTCATCTGGACGTCGCCCCCCTCGCCCTCGGCTGAAGGCACGCCGCGCCCCGGCCTCACCCAGCCGCTCCACCGGACACCCGCGGACACCCCGCTGCCGCGCCGTCCGCCCTAGCCGCGCCGCCGCTCGAATCCGCCGGAGACCGAAAACCCGCCAACTTCGGCGGATGATTGCGGACGCCACGGGGCTCAGAATTCGAATCCGAGAGATGCGTTGGAAAGAGAAAATTGTATATTTTGCGTTCATGGGTTTCGTTCGAAAATCCAACAACAATTCGAGCATATGATTTAGGTTCAAAATAGGTGCGGGAAGACAAAACGCAACAAGACCCTACCTCGTGGGCGTTGCCCGGAGCTTCGCCGGGGAACCGCCGCCTTGCCGGAGCTGCCTCGCCGGAGCCACCTCACCGGAGGTGGAGGAGGAGAGGGAGAGGAGGGGCTGCCAGGGGGAAGGGGAAGGAGAGGGGTGGGGTTTAAATAAATTAATTAAAGATTTAATTAATTTAATGCCCCCGAAAAGACCCGCATCCGAAACTCCCGACGGGGTCGAGGTTATGCCTCCCCTAGGGTAAACACCACCTCCCGAGCACAGCGACGGTCTCGAAATTTTAATCCGAGGCCCTGTTCAAAAGTTATAAAATTTAACCTCCGAAACCGCTAAATTACGAAAATGCCCCTGGAGCCATTTTTTCACAAACGGCCCGCGCCCGCGAAACTTATACCTCTCCTAGGGTAAACGACACGCTCCGAACCCAGCGGTGCTCTCGGTTTTCCAAGCTGAGCCATTGTTTAAGAGATACTAGCGTTTCGCCATTAAACGAATTAATTAATTTATTTAATCCGTTTAACGTTCCAGAAGCGGGCGAGGAGTCCAAACATCCCGCGCCAGCAAGTTTTATGTCGTTTCTAGGGTTAACACCACATTTCAGACTCATCCGTACACTCGGATCTCTGATCCAGAACTCCGTTTAAGAGTTATCTCATTTATTTAGCGTTTCCAGTGTGAACGCACTGAAAATTTAATTCCGGCCACTCCGGGTCTCGGAATCGCACGCCGTATGAAGGCGCTGCTCTGGAATATCATCAAGAATATTCCAAAGTCTTCCGCAACAAAAATTGGGTTCTTACATTATATTACATCATAAAGTGTAAAATCACAATAACATAGTCTTCATAGTCCACACTCATATCCCCTTTAGACTATCCCTGTAGGTCAATCATAAAATATTTCTTTACGTCCTGGGAAAATAAAACATAGAAAGGGGTGAGCTCAGATGCTTAGTAAGGATAACAATACAACGGAAACTTTCATAAATAAACATAAACATTTAAGGCAATGTATAACTAAAACAAAAGTATTTTAAACTTGAACTTCAGTATAATATGGCAAAAATAAAATGAAATAATGTCATTTACTTATTCACATGAATATTCTACTAGTCGAATAATCACATGCAATATCAATAACCACTTTCATAATAATGGAATGCATAATGCCAGACTATCATAACCACGTAGCCAATGTCTCGTGCCAAGACTACAAATAAGATTTTGTCAAGGCCTCGTGCCAAAACACTAGTTTGTCTCATGAGACCTACCGATGCATTAAGGAGCTATAGCGGGCTCCACCCGTCACTTATTAAGTCCAATGCATTTCTTATATGAAATGGTTTAAACATATCATAAACCATAACATAATCGTATCACATAAAACATGCATAAAGGAAACATAACATTTCCACATTTCAATCACAAGATATCAATACAACACATTTATATAATAAAAATATTATAAAAACCATTTTCAATACCAAAATAAAAGAAAAGTAAAACATGGTATTTATTTTTCATTTAAAAAAAATTATGGCTTTAGAGGAAGCCAAAACTCAAATAATGGTCACGGCGGTAGAGAAGTCGTTGTCACCGCGTACGTAAGACAAAACATTACTTTTATCGTTTAGTAAAAACGCTTCATATAAAAAGATTCATTTTGAATAAAAGTAAAAGTCAAACGGGTTTATACACCGCATAAAAGAAAGTTGTGTATAAAATAAAATATGCTTCAATGAAAGGAGATTAAGACGAAATCCCTTACAAAGATCATTTCTTAAATAAAATATATTTATTATGCACATTCACTATAAGTACACATAAAGAAAGTATAAATACAAGATAGGACACAATAATATCATGACATAATTTGAAAGTAGGAGATTAACCCAAAGAACGGAAATTGGGTTAAGAAGTTCCCTTACCTCGTGTCCGACTTGACTCGATCGTTATTTAATCTCCTAAATAATAAATTAGAGTTAATCTCTACTTTCTTAAGAACCTTTTTCAAGTTCATTATCCTTTTTATATCACTTATTACCATGTTATGAAAATTATGCAGTCATTTAAGTTAATAACGGTCGTTTTGTCGATCTTTGATACTTGAGTCAACAATAAAATTCTTATAATTACAGGTTGTTCATGTGGTAAAATATCCATTATATCCAGAATTATATTCATGATTTTGATATCATATATATCATATATATCCAGTATATTCATGCATTTATAATATTACATAACATTTAGAGGTAAGAAATGAAATGCACCGTTCATGGATACGGTAAGCCGTACGTACGCATGAACACTACTTTCATTTCTATTTCGTATTTAATGGAATAAAATCTTAATGATATAAAGATATATTATAATTCCAGTATAATATCATATATAATATCATTAACTCCATTCTTTATACATCCCACATATGATATTAACGATTCAAATCACTTTGAGGGGCGGTAGTCCGCACTTCCTAAAATGAAATTATCGCGTTTACCCATAATGGAAACCATAAAGGTATGCCATAAATGAAAAATACAGAAGCATCAGGAAAACATAAATATAATATATATCATATATAGAAATAGTGTCATCATAATGGCTACCATGAGAGGTGTTAAAAAAAGATTGAACAATCATCGTTTCGTGAGACAGTAATTCGCCACCCACAGAAACAGTATGTTCTTTAACCATTAGACGAATGTGTGTGTAAGTGTAAATCAAATCATTCTCATAAAAACATCCTAGTATATTGAAGATATTGGTGTTGTTACAAAAGAAAGGAATAAAAAGAGTTTAAGGGGTTGAAAAGCAAAATAAAACAAAAGAACATAAGAGAAGACATTACCTTAAAATCGGGTAACTCTTTTTGATTTGAGCCAAAAACTTCCTTGGGAAGACTTCTGTCCAAAGTGAGGCTTCTAGGAGTAAGAGAGGGAAGTTGAGAGAGTATTTGGGCAGAGGTTGACCGAACAAAATGGCTTTGAAGGTGTGAATAAGGTGGTATAGGTGGGAGCCTTTTATAAGAGGAGAGGAGGGACACTCTTGGAAAGTCAAGAAATGTTACATTATTATATAATGAGTTTTAGATTTTAAAGGTCCCACAATTATATATTTCGAGGATAAGATGATAAGGGTTTGAAATCTACTCATCCAATAGGTTTTTAACAAGTGTAAGTCTTAGAGTTTACATTATATTTTCATTTTATTTAAATCGTTAATTAATGAGGTAATCGCTGCATCATCATGGTGTCATAAAAAATTTAATTTATTTAATGTCTAAAAATTATAAAAAAATATCATGACGTAGGAAATCTTTTTAGCTTTCTAATGACTATTTATAGTCTAAGATATCATTTACACAGTGAAAACTAAAATTGTTTTACTTGGGTGATACATACTTTGGTTATACTTTCCCTTTAAAAACAATAATATAATAAAATGTCACTATCACTCAAAAGTGATTCCATGGGGTCTCAATGTTTGGCACAAGGCATCTCATGGTCGGCCATGACACAACCAGTAGCATTAGGACACATGTTGGGGTCATTTGTTATTATTATGATATTATTTTATTACCCTTAACTACCCGATTACTAATTAATTACGGTAATTAAAGATAATTACCGTCGTTACTATTCATAATGTCGAAAAACAAGTGTCTTAATTACATAATTTGGACCTTTAGATTCCAAATATGGAATCCATTTTACCAAATTTCAAACACAGAAATTGTAGTAATTAATTTAAAAATTATTCCCGCTGTCAAAACAAATAGCGTGTTTTTAAGAAACAATATCTATCAAAAGATTGACAATTGTTTATGTCCAATTTCAAAATGAAATTAATTCTAATGACCACCATTGGATAAAATGGTAAAATTATATTCTAATTATACTTTAAAACCACTCAATAGTATAATTTATCACTATAAATTATTCTGATTAAAAATGTTGTTTTTAAGTATTTTTCACTATTCATCAAAAATTGGAAGTTCTCGGAAAAATACAAAAAATTCAACATAGGCTAATTTCGATATTCTAAATCCAAAAATGAAGTCCATTCTGAAATATAAAATTTATATAATTTCAAAAGGTGAGTATTACTATTCATAACGACTACTTTGATTGGTCGCGGTGTGTTAGAACTTGAGGTTGCGTACAACACACGCTGCTCTATTATTCAAAGAGAAGCGTACCATGGAAGCTTGGAGTGTTACGTTCTCCCCTCCTTCAAATAATTTCTTCCTCGAAATTTCTAGAATATTACTGCATAAAAAGACTTGGGTGGTTCTTCATCATAAGTTCCTTGGGTTCCCACGTTGCCTCTTCCATCTTATGGTTCCTCCATAGAACTTTTACCAGACGAGTCGTCCGGTTTCTCAACACTTGTTCTCTCGTATCCAGAATCCTGACAGACTCTTCGCAATAAGACAGATCGGATTCCAGTTCTAATTCATTATAGGTGAGTACATGCATTGGGTCAGACATGTATTTTCTCAACAGTGATACGTGGAACACATCGTGATCTTTAGAGAGACTTGGAGGCATTGCCAAACGGTAAGCTACAACCCCAATTCGCTCTAGAATTTCAAAAGATCCGATGTACCTGGGACTCAATTTACCCTTTTTACCGAAACGTATAACTCCCTTCCATGGAGATACCTTCAAGAAAACATGATCTCCCACCCGAAATTCCAAATCCTTCCTTCGGTTATCGGCATAGCTCTTCTACCTACTTTGAGCTGCTTTAATGTGGTTTTGGATTACCTTCACATTTTCCATCATTTCCTCCCCTAGTTCTGGGTCTACAAGTTTTCTTTCACCAACGTCATCCCAACAGGTTGGTGTGTGACATCTCTTTCCATATAACGCTTCATATGATGCCATCTGAATACTTGAATGAAAGCTATTGTTATAAGAAAATTCTACCAGAGGTAAATATTGATCTCACATACCCTGAAAGTCAAGTGAGCATGATCTCAACATGTCTTCTAAGGTTTGAATAGTCCGTTCTGATTGTCCATCTGTTTGAGAGTGGTAGACAGTGCTCAAACGAAGTTCAGTATCTAGGGCTTTCTGAAGACTTTTCCAGAATCTTGATATAAAACGGGGATCACGATCAGAAACAATCGATAGGGGTACTCCATGAAGTCTCACAACTTCATTAATATATAGTCTTGCTAGCCGTTCAAGTGGTAGATCTTCTCTTATAGTGAGAAAATGTGCTGACTTCGTGAGACGATCAACAATGACCCATATTGCGTCATTCCTTCTAGGAGTCTTTGGTAGTCCCATGACAAAGTCCATCGTAATATTATCCCATTTCCACTCAGGTATGGGAAGAGGTTGCAATACTCCACCAGGTTGTTGCCTTCCAGCTTTCACTTGTTGCCAAACCATACATCTTGACACAAAATCAGCAATCTCCCTCTTCATGTTGTCCCACAAAAAATGTTTCTTTAAATCTCTATAGATTTTGGTGCTCCCAGAGTGTATAGAGAAATTGGAACTATGAGCATCATCCAACAATTCCCTCTTTAAATCAGGTATATCGGGAACACAAAGTCTCCTCTCAAATTTCAAAATTCCATCTGCATACACAAAGTCACTCAACCGCCCATCATTCACAGCTTTAATTTTCTTTTTCAACTTTTCATCATCGGCCGAAGAACTCTCTATCCTTTCTAGTAAAGATGGTTTGGCAACCATTTGAAAAAGTTTTGATGTTTCACCTTCCATAGTGATTCTCATATCCATCTTTACTAGATCCATGAAAATAGGATCTCTTTCCACTCTCATCATGTTCAAAACTCCATAATCTTTTCTACTCAAAGCATCTGCAACCTTATTTGCCTTCCCGGGTGGTAGTGTATCATGCAATCATAATCCTTGAGTAGTTCAAGCCATCACCTTTGCCTCATGTTGAGTTCTTTTTGTGAGAAAATATATTTCAAACTCTTGTGATCGGTATATATCTCACATTTTCACCATAGAGATAATGTCTCTATATCTTCAAGGCAAAGATTACAACAGCTAACTCGAGATCATGAGTAGGATAGTTTTGCTCATGAATTTTTAGTTGTCGCGATGCATCGACAATAACCCTATCATTCTGTATAAGGACGCAACCAAGTCCTTTCTTCGATGCATCACTATAAATAACGAACCTATCATTCCCCGATGGTAGAGTCAATATAGGAGCATTGACCAATCTTCTCTTCAGTTCTTTAAAACATCCTTCACACTCTTTTGTCTAATCAAATTTAACCCTTTTACGTGTGAGCTTTGTTAATGGGTTAGCCAACCGAGCAAAATTCTGGACGAAATGTCGATAATAACCTGCTAAACCAATAAAACTGCGTACCTCAGTTATACTCATCGGTGCTGACCATTCTTGGATTGCATTGGTCTTAGAAGGATCACCAGAGATTCCATCCTTGGAGACAATATGGCCAAGAAAAGAAATCTCCTGAAGCCTGACTTCACACTTGCTAAACTTCCCATATAATTCATGTCTTCTAAAAGTCTTTAGAATAATGCACAAGTGATTTTCATGATCTTCGTAGCTTCTGGAGTATACCAAGATATCATCAATAAATACCACCACAAACTCATCGAGATATTCCTTGAAAAATCTATTCATTAGATCCATGAATACAGAGGGTGCATTAGTCAATCCAAAAGGCATTACTGTAAACTCATAATGTCCGTACTTGGTTCGAAATGCTGTCTTCAGAATGTCTTCCTTCTTCACACATAACTGATGGTATCCAGATCGAAGGTCAATCTTTGAAAAGTATTGAGCTCCATGCAGTTAGTCAAATAAATCATCAATGCGAGGTAGGGGATACTTGTTCTTTATTGTTATAGCATTGATCTCCCTGTAGTCAATGCACAACCTCATAGATCCATCTTTCTTCTTAACAAAAAGGACATGGGCTCCCCATGGAGAAACACTAGGGTGAATAAATCCCTTATTACTCAATCCCTATAGTTGTTTCTTTAGTTCAACTAATTCCACAGTGACCATTTTATAAGGGGTTTTCGATATAGGTCTTGATCCAGGAATTAAATCAATGGAAAACTCAACTTCTCGTTCCGAAGGATGTCCAGGTAAATCTTTCGGAAACACATCTATATATTCTCTCACAATAGGTACATCCTCTATTTGAACATCCATTTCCTCACCCACAGTTGTTTCATTCTCTTCCTCCCTGATTATTGAATTTAGTAGAGCCACTGGGGGTGGATCTAGATAAGAATTAGGTGATGACGATTCTGTTCTAAAGATAAGGTGTTCTTTATCATCATCATCAAAAATTGTAACCTCCTTCTTCTTACAATAAATCTTCGCATCGTGGTCTGAAAGCCAATCCATTTCGAGGATTATATCAAATTCAATCATGGGTATGACGATGAGATCATCAGATAAAGAACATTTATATGCCTTAATGAGGACTGATTGACAAAACTTTGTAGTAATGATACTTCCCTTAGGAGTTTTGACTGACAATTCTCTTATTAAATCAAATTGGAAATATCTAATTTTCTTAGCAAACTGGGAAGATATGAAACAATGCGATGATCTAGAATCAAATAATGCATTTGCTAAACTTAAGGAAACCATTAAATTATCTGCCACCACGTCTTTCCGAGCTTTAACCTCAGCAGTAGTGATAACATAAGCTTGGCCTTGATTCCTTGGCCTCTTCTGAGGTAAGTTCCCCTGACGCTTAGGACATTCATTTGCATAATGTCCCATCTCTCTACAATTATAGCATTCCACATTGACAACAACTCTATTTCCCTTGCAATCATGAGCTTGGTGGCCTTTTTCACCACACTTGTAACAGACTCTCATTCCCTTCAAGCAAGTACCGGGGTGTTTCTTCCCACATTTACTGCAGGACTGATATTCAACTTTTCCCTTCTTCCCCTTATTTCCATTTCCAGATTGATCAGAAGATCTCTTCTTCTCTTGCTTTGCTTTAAATTCATAAGACTTGGAGAATTCTTTTTCCGTCTTGATAGCACACGAGACAATATCTTCGTATGATGAGAAGGTTTGTGAGACTAATGTTCGACGGAAAAATGGTTTTAACCCATCAAAGAAACAATCAATCTTACTTCTTGGGTTATGTATATAATCTGCAGCATGCCTCGCTAACCTTGTAAAGTTAGCCTCATACTTTGCGACATTCTCATCCTCCTTCTGCCTCAGACTCAGAAATTGTATTTCTGTATCTGCTCGATGGTCATGTGGAAAGTATTTTTCTAAGAAAATCTCCTTAAACTCCCTCCATTCCATACTTGATACTTCTTCATCTTCCTTTGTGTTTTGAATCATCGACCACCATTGATCGGCATCTCCAGTGAGGCGGTAAACTGCCATGACAATTTTCTCCCTTTCGCTACTCCCCAAGGCGTGAAATATTTTCTCTAAGGAGTTTATCCATTGCTCAACTACTAATGGATTTGTACCCCCATTAAATGTTGGCGGTTGTTGTCTCATGAAATGATCTAACATTGATCCTCCACGCTGTGGATCAGGGTGCTCCATAAGAGTAAGGTTATTATTCATAACCTGAGTGAGTTGTCCTAGTATGGTGATAAGTTGATCAGCACCAGTTGTATCACTAGCTCCACTATAATTATCTTGAGCAGGAGGGCAATCACTACATGGAGTGCGTGCATTGATACAGTTTCCATTCCTTCCACTAGGCGCCATTTCTAAACAATGTCATAAACTAGATTAGTTTATGAATCAAAATACATAACAACAAACTTGCAAAACACCTAACATAAATTGAACAATTTATAGATATAATCCATAATCATAAAAATGTTTTTCTTTGAGGAAGTATATACTCATAAACCCTTCATAAAGGTTTGTAAAGAAAATGAGAATTGTCCTAAGCATATCCCTCGGAAGTGTCGTAACCAAGAGTGCAGCAAGACCCGTTGTCGTGCATCAGTTCCCGTTCAAGTATAGCTCAAAGCGGTGTTTTCGGGTTTTACCCCTAGGTACATCTGTGCCAAAGCCGCCTCTACTTGCTCGTATCCTGATCGTATCACGATTCACTGTTTTATTCCACCCTTACACCGCAGTTTTAAACTAGTTTTGTAATGAATATTCCAAATATAATAATGAATTTCACTTTATGTTTGAATCAATCAATTAATGTTAATCAATATTAGAATGAACAATGTTACTTGTTTTTATTATTTCAATGTAGGTGGAGATGATTTGGAGGGCTTTTGATGAAGTGGAAGAAAAATGAGCCAAAATTGCATGGATCCATGGACATCTGTCCACTGTTTTGCATAGTACACGAAATCCGTGCATCCAAATAGGCTGAAATTTTGTGGGTCTGTCCAAAACTTAATAGACTACATTTCATATTAAGGAACCCAATCCTAATTCGGCTTCTATGGGCCCCATCCGAACTGATCTGTCCAAGCCACCGAATATGAACCAAGTCAAATGCGGTGTTCTGTATTTTATCAATATCTTGAGCTTTAGTTGTCCAAAGGGTGCCAAACTTTCGGTGGAGATAATCAAGAGGTAGGACTACAACTTTCTATTTTCTCCAAAGTGAGATAAGACTGTCTGAAGGCCGAAACGCGTGGTACAAGTGGATTGATGAAATCTGTGTGCCTAAAACCACCTTCCAATTTTCCTATAAAATGACACCTTGGGCTCCCCATTTGGAAGTTCGTCCAAGAGGCAAGATGCTGCCATTTTGGAGTCCCCAAGGAGTCTTCTCAACATCCCTAGAAGTTCTGGAGGCTATGGGAAGTGCTACTTCAACATCTTCTTCTTTTTCCTCTCCCATGGGTTTCTAAACCCCTTGTGATCTCCCGGGGAGGAATGTGATGTAATCCCGAGCTTCAAAGTTGTATTATTTTGAATGATCTTTTTAATTCTAGGTTGTTGTGTTGTTTTTCATCATCCTCTATTCTTATTTTATTGAGTTATGTACTAGTATGTCATGCTCAATTCATATGATCATGTTTGAGGGTACCCATTCATGTGATGTTTCACACACCGTTCACCATTTCATTTTCCCCCTTACAATTGCGGTGTTTGTGTGGTTCATATTGGTCAATTGAACTCACATAATCACTATCAAGTTCATGCACATTTATGTCATGGTATCACAATGAAATAACATACAAACCTGGACAACACATCGAATTCTTCATGTGTTGCCTTGGTGAGTTTCGATTATGATGTCGAACACAAATCACCCAATCATCGGCGGTGTCCGGTGAATCGTTATGTGTTTTCGACTGAAACCTAGAGGGTATCCTAGTATAAACTCAGTAACATTCTGGTTATAGGTGTTACAAACCAGGGATTAAAAGATCATAACCCCATCCCTTGAAGCGATGAAGGATGAGCATCACGAGACTTCCCCGGGGTGATCACGTTTAATCAATCTTGTTCATTTCTACTTTGTTTTATCGCTTCCATTTCCTATTTTCATCATTAATCATAAACCCCCCAAGTTTTACAAAACCTAATTCACCTTCTACTTCCATAATCAAAACCCTCTTTTTAAATTAATGGTCTAAGGCTCCGTCGAGAGACGACCTAGGGTTGCTACTATACTGTAGAAATTCTAGTCAAAATTAAACAACTAATTTGACGCGCTCGACAACACGATCAAATTTTGGCGCCATTGCCGAGGAGACAAGATCATTTTTTTCTTTATTTACTTTTATTTAGTTATTTTACTTCTTAATTAGTACTCCTCTAAATACTCCACCCCCATTTGATTGTTTTTGTTTTGGGTTTTGTCTTTATTTTTTGTTGTTTTTGGTGTGTTCTTTCTCTCTCTCTCTCTCTCTCTCTCTCTCTCTTCTTCTCCATCTCCCTCTCTAATTCTATAGTATAACATTCTATTATTCTTTCACCCTTATTAAGTTTTTTTATCCATATCAAATCAAAAAAAAAAAAAACACAACAAAAAAATCAATCAATCAAACTGGACATCATTGTTGCATGACAAGATCTGGTAAAGAAACACTACTTGAATTTGACCTCGAAATTGAAAATTCACTTCACACACAAATCAAGGCATTTAGAGAAGGTCAATCAAGTAACATTGAGGAACCCCTTGTGAAACCTCAAGTGTTTCAAAACTAATAAAAAATTGAACCAAATCAAATCCCAGAGATCATGACTGCAAATAACAGAACATTAAAAGAACTGACCACCCCGGATGTGGAGTACCAACCTGCGTACATCCAATATCCTGAGGAAGTGACCAATTTTGAGCTAAGATCAGGGCTCATCCACCTCCTTCCAAAATTCCATGGTCTTCCCGGAGAGGACCCTCACAAACATCTAAAGGAGTTTCACATAGCGTGCTCCACCATGAAACCCCAAAATGTGTCTGAGGACCTCATTAAGTTTAGGGCATTCCCTTTCTCCCTTGATGGTGTAGCCAAAGATTGACTATACTATTTTCCTACCACGATTGGGGGTTGGAATGGCCTTAAAAGACTCTTTCTAGAAAAGTTCTTCCCTGCCTCCCGAACTGCGTCAATTAGGAAAGAAATTTGTAGCATTAGGCAGTTACAAGGAGAGACCCTTCATGAATATTGGGAGAGATTCAAAAGTCTTTATTCAATTTGCCCCCACCACCATATTAGTGAACAACTTTTAATTCAATAATTCTATGAGGGATTTATCCCCATGGATCATGGAATGATTGATGCTGCAACTGGTGGTGCCCTAGTTGACAAAACTCCTTCTGACGCTCGTGACTTAATAGCCAACATGGCTCAAAATGCACAACAATTTGGTACACGAGCTATTGCACCAACCCGAGGAGTTCATGAGGTAAGTCATTCATCCCTATAACAAAAGGTAGATAATAAACTTGATGAGATGCATACCATTCTAAGGCAATTAGCTCAAGCACAAGGTAACTCACACTCTCCTCCCGTTCCATTACATTGTGGTGTTTTTTTTGATAATACTCATTTTTTTGACCAGTGCCCACAACTTCAGGATTCATCTGAGTCTTGTGCTGCAGTGTTCCCTGGGCGTCCATTCCAACAAGCACTACCATTCAAGCAAGAACAATTCAGGCCAAATCCAAACCCCGGGTGGCAAGCACAACCACAATACCGATAAGGAGGAAACTCAAGCTACCCCAAGCAGAATTGGTATCAAAAAGGCCAAGGTATGAAACCTTCTTATCCTTCAACATCTCAAAACAATCCTCCTCCTCCCAAGTCTGAACAAAGCCTTGAGGATATGGTGAAGCAAATGGCAACCCAAAACCTCCAGTTCCAACAAACCACACAATCAGCTATTCAAGACCTATGAACCCAAGTGGGGCAATTGACAAACACCATCGGTGAGCTTAAGATGCAAGGTTCTGGACAACTACCATCCCAAACCATTGCCAATCCGAAGGACAAAGGTAATGTATGTGCAGTTACACTTCGTAGTGGTAAAGAAGTTTCTCCTTCTACTAATTCTGCACAGCAGGTATGTCCCCCTCATGAAAACTCTCTTTCCCAACCCTCAAAAATTTCATGTAAAGAAAAACTAGACAAAAATGGTAATCAAATTGTCATTGATGATTCAAATGAACAATCCATTCCTCTTCCTTTCCCTCAAAGACTCTCTAAATCTAGGAAGAATTTTGATAATGAGATTGATAAAGAAATAATGGATACATTTAAAAAGGTTCAGGTTAACATTCCTTTATTGGATGCAGTTAAACAAATCCCTCGATATGCCAAATTTCTTAAAGAGCTTTGCACCCATAGAAGGAGTCTGAAGGGGAATGAGAGAGTCAACCTGGGAAGGAATGTCTCGGCCTTGATTCAACCAGCAATGCCAACCAAATGCAAGGATCCCGACACATTCACTATACCTTGTACCATAGGGGAGACCTTCTTTTCTGATGCTATTCTAGATTTAGGTGCTTTTATTAATGTAATGCCTCACTCCGTGTATACTTCTTTGCAGGTTGGAGAGCTTTAACCAACAGGCATTGTCGTGCAACTTGCCAACCGAAGCACAACACACCCATTAGGGGTGGTCGGGGATGTCCTCGTAAAAGTTAAGAATCTCATCTTCCCTACAGACTTTTACATTCTTGAGATGGAAGATACCTGAACCCAAGGACATGCCCCTCTCATACTTGGGAGGTCATTCCTCAAAACAGTAAAGACGATCATCAATGTTCACAATGGTACATTGTCCATGAAATTTGGTGGGGAAAAGGTAAGTTTTAACATCCTTGAGGCTATGAAACACCCTGTTGAAGAGCACTTCACTCTTCCTGTCTATTCGATGGAAGTGCTCTCAAACGATGCACACACACACAATTCTCTCCTCAACCCAAACTCTGATTCATTTTTGTTTTCTCCACCCTTGGATGATTTGAGTTTTGATTCATGTTTTGAGTGTTGTGTGGGTTTTGAGAAGTGTAAATTTTGTGATTTAATTGATGAGTGTGTTCATTCTGAGGTACCCATGACCGTCGATGATTCTGCAAATCTCATTTCTATAGATTCTCTATCTTTAGAGAATAAACATGAGCAGATAGACAATTTAATGGACCTCACTCCCCCTAAATCCACTCCCTCAATCCAAAAACAACTGGTGTTGGAACTTAAACAACTTCCTTCTAATTTAAAATATGCATATCTTGAGGGTATTAACCAACTTCCCATCATTATTTCCAATAACCTCTCTCCACAACAGGAATCGAAACTGCTCAAACTATTGAGAGAGTGTAAAAAGGCAATAGGATGGACATTGGCTGATATTCTCGGGATTAGTCCATCTATTTGTATGCACCATATACTTTTGGATGATGAGGTTAAGCCCGTAAGACAATCTCAACGCCGGTTGAATCCCACTCTCCTTAAAGTGGTAAAATTGGAAGTCAGTAAATTACTTGTTGTGGGGATCATTTATCATATATCTGATAGTAAATGGGTTAGCCCGGTGCAAATTGTGCCTAAAAAAACAGGAATAACAGTTGTGTCAAATGAAAGGAATGAATTGGTTCCAACACGTGTGAAAAACAGTTGGCGAGTCTGTATTGACTACCGTCGACTGAATCAAGCCACGCGAAAGGACCACTTTCCATTACCTTTCATTGACCAAATGTTAGAATGATTGGCTGGTAAGTCCCATTATTGTTTCCTTGATGGCTATTCGGGTTATTTCCAAATCCATATAGCCTCTGAGGATCAAGAAAAGACAACATTTACCTGTCCATTTGGCACATTTGCATACAGAAGGATGTCATTCAGTCTATGTAATGCTCCTGGTACTTTTCAGCGATGTATGTTGAGTATTTTTTCTGAGTATCTTGAGAGTTGTATGGAAGTATTTATGGATGATTTCACGGTTTATGGATCTTCTTTTGATGATTGTTTGGAACACCTAGGTTATGTCCTCTACCGCTGCATTGAAAAAGATCTTGTTTTAAATTATGAGAAATGCCATTTTATGGTTGAGCGGGGGATAGTTCTTGGGCATGTCATTTCAAATAAGGGAATTCAAGTTGATAAATCTAAAATTGAATTAATTTCAACCCTTTCATATCCAAAATGTGTTTGTGAAGTGCGATCTTTCTTGGGTCATGCTGGTTTTTACCGTCGATTCATTAAAGACTTTAGTAAGATTGCACTTCCATTATCCCGGTTATTGCAAAAAGATTCTGAGTTTGTGTTTGATAAAAATTGTGAGGATGCATTCAATTCACTAAAAAAGAGTCTCACATCATCTCCTATCATCCAACCACCAAGGTGGGATCTCCCCTTCGAGCTTATGTGTGATGCCTCTAACTTTGCAGTTAGGGTAGTTTTATCACGAAGGGTTGAGAAGGCTCCTCATGTCATTACATATGCCTCGCGTACCCTTGACCCTACCCAGGTAAACTACACAACCACTGAAAAAGAACTCCTTTCTATTGTGTTTGTCTTGGAAAAATTTCGTTCATATCTTCTCGGGTCAAAAATCATCCTCTCTGATCATGCTGCCCTTCATTTCCTCCTAAAGAAACCTGAAGCCAAACCCCGCCTCATACGGTGGATGCTCCTCCTCCAAGAGTTTTACCTTGAGATTAGAGATAAGAGGGGGGGGGGTGGAGAATGTGGTAGCTGGCCACATTAGTAGGATTTCCCCACCATTGGACCATCATGTTGACTCACCCCTACCCATTGGAGAATTCTTCCCTCATGAGAAACTTTGTGATGTTGTGGACCTTACCCCCTGGTATGCGGACATTGTGAATTTTCTAGCAACATCTAGGGTCCCCCCTGATTTTAGCACTTCACAATCTCAGATACTTAAGCATGATTCTCGTTGGTACATTTGGGATGACCCATACTTGTGGAGAATTTGTAGTGACCAAGTAGTTCGTCGGTGTGTCCCTGACCATGAGTTCACCTCTGTTTTGACCTTTTGCCACACTTTGGCCTGTGGGGGCCACTTTGGCTCTCAACGTATAGCTCGAATGGTCCTTGACTTAGGAATTTATTGGCCAACATTGTATAGGGATGCCCATAGATTTTGCAAGTCATGTAGTCGTTGTCAATTCACAGGGAATATCTCCAAGAGGAATGAAATGCCCCAACAACCCATGTTATTTTGTGAGATCTTCGATGCATGGGGCATTGACTTCATGGGGCCTTTTCCAAATTCATTTGGCTTTGTATACATCTTATTGGCTGTTGATTATGTATCTAAATGGGTGGAAGCAAAGGCCACCAGGACCGATGACTCTCGAGTGGTTGTTGATTTTGTGAGGTCCCAGATTTTCAGTAGGTTTGGTCTTCCAAGATTCATCATTAGTGATCAGGGTTCAAATTTTTGCAATCGCAACATGAAAAATTTTCTTCGTAAGTATGGGGTTGATCATAAAGCCTCCACTGCATATCACCCCCAAACTAATGGACAAGCAGAAATATCAAATCGAGAAGTTAACCGAATCTTAGAAAAAACGGTACAACCCAATAGGAAAGATTGGAGTTTGCACTTGGATGATGCACTTTGGGCGTACCGTACAGCTTTTAAAACCCCAATCAGAATGTCACCATGCAGAATTGTGTTTGGAAAGGCTTGTCACCTCCCAGTGGAGGTAGAACACCGTGCATATTGGGCTGTTAAACAATGTAATATGAACCTTTCAGATGCAGGTGAGCAAAGAAAGCTGCAGATTCACATATGTGTTATATAGACATATGGAATAATTATTAAGATCTCCACAGTGAGGACAATATTTGACTTGAACTACATAGATTGGTTGAGGTGGACTCAATGACATGTTTTCTATACTATTTTTGAGAGATTCAAATTGTGTAGCTATGAATGTTTGAGAATTGAATTGATGAACTCCTTTACTTGAAGAAGAATCCTTCGGCCACTAGAAATTATGTTCAACCATGTTTTTAATTAATGTGTATAGATTTTCAAGATCCGTCTACATGAATTTAGTGTTCGTAGCTATGTGGATTTCTGAATTAATATCTAGTTTAAGTACATATTATAAAGCATGGACTGGTTTTGTAACTTCATTTTGTAATGAGGAAAACACCATCACATGGCCTTGAATCATTTTGAATCTTATCCTAGAGATTTTTTCTTATTATAAAATTAGAAGTCATGTTCTCTCTTATTATTCAATGATTGTGTTTTTATATAATAATGATCTAATAATTCTATTCTCAACACTTCCTAGGTAAATATAGTTTTTTTTCAATAAAATTTCTAACTAGTATTTACCTTTGTCTTGTTACAAGAATGGAAATATTCTCAAGATCCATGCATCTTCATTCACCTCTTATATTTTAATGTGTCACATACTTCATGAAATATATTCACATAAATATATGGGTCTTCACTGCCATATAATTGTGCATGTTGTTACAATAATTTTATCATCAATGACTTCAATTCAAAGAGTTTCACCAAGATCCTTGGTCTTACAAATCCTAAGCTAACTCTTACTTTGTTGGATCCCAATTCTTGTCTCATTATAATATTTGGTCTATGATCATTGAGATGGTTCTATGAGTGGGTATGGAATTTTCCACAAGGAAGTGTTGGAATACGACTTTCAATGCTATCTTCCCATGGATTCATTTGATTTTTGGAAAAGAGACCACGTGGACCTTTTCCTTCCATTTGGATTTATAGTTTTGGATCAAGTGGAGTTATTTTAACTTATCCAAACTATTATTATTCACTATCTAGGAAATAAATTATTATATAAATGTTCAATCAATACTTGTCTAATGCTAGACTGGTATATGCTCCTCGAAAATGGAGATATAAATTTGGTACATGCTTCCGCGATATCCTAAATTTAGAAATTTATAACCAATTAGATATGTTATAAGTGTAAATCATGGTCAATAAATAGGGAACATGAGTTCTAGGTCACTAGCTAGATCTCTTTAAAAAATGTTCAAGTAGATGAAATTGTGATTTTTTTAAAAAAAAATAAAAAATAAGAGATCTAATGACACTAAAAAATTACAATTTATCAAATAAAATGGTCTTAAATCATTAAAATGTGTATGGTATGCTAATGTTGTAAGATAATTATTATACACAGCATAAAAACCTATAATTAAATAATGATCATGCTCAATTATTGTCACTTCAAAATTTAAATACCTTCTTAGAAGATTATTTTACCATCTTATAATTTATGTAAAGTCTAATTCTTCAATGTGATAAATAAATTAGATGATTAACTTGAGTGTATAACTTCTTTAGTAATTTTCACAACTCATTTCTCATAAAGTTTCATCACCTATTTGTGCTCCGATCGGTTAAAGAAGTTGAATTTTTTAGTAATTCATTAATAATTATTAATTAAATTGGTTAGATTATATTTTTAAAAATTCATCTCAAAATAAATATAATTATGTCTGTAAATATCCAATTAAAAATTAAGTCAACTAACAAACTAATCATAAAATAAAACACTTAAATAGCATGAAAATCAATTCATATTACCCATGAATAAAAATCATCTTGATATCATCAAATTCTTGGGAAACAAGAAATAATGATCTATTTTAAATATAATCAGGTTAAAAATAATATAATTTATCACCATATGAAATCTCTCCTCAAATGAAAATGAAACCAAATGTATCATACAATACTACCATTAATTAATATTTCTAACCCGAATCTAGTGTTGTTTTGGAAGGAGAAGGCATCATTTGAACTTGCTACAAACTTTGAACTAGGATGGGGGAGGATGGTTATGATGAAAAATAGCATAGGAGGTAGGACCATTTGGTTCTGAGAAAAGTGGGAGGTTCGTCTTATTGTAAGATGATGAATTTTGACCCTCTATTGATTAATATGGGGTGTGCTCGCCGGAGACTTTTTTCCTCATATAAGGAAAAATTAAATTTTGAAAATTGATAGATTGGAAAACAATTTACTTATCTACTAATGAAAATGGGGGGTGTTTTATGTAGAAGGGTGGGAGTTGTCTTAGAAAGGTCCTTCCTTACGATATTTCTAAAGAAAGTGTTGTATCATACATCTCCTTCTTTAATATATTACTAAAGAAGGCATTGTCTCGTACATCTCCTTCCCTTATAATTTTTTTTAAAAAATATTTTTATTTATTATGTTTTGTTATATATATATATATAAACAAAAAAATTAAATAGTATTTAAATGTTTTTACATTCGGTATTACTTTAATCAAATTATTCAAAGAATATTATGTAAAACACCAACCAACCTCCCATTTTATAAGTGTGTGGTACTCAAAATATTTTCCAGGTTTTTTATGTGGGACTTAGACATAACTTTTCTAGCATTTAATGAATAATATATTTTTTATAAATACACATTAATGATAATTAACTATAAATAATAATATATTTTGAATAAAAATTTAATATTTAATAATGTAATTAATAATAAATAATAAAGTCATTGAATGAGAACTCGATCGCGAGCAACTTGATGTATCATGTTTCTTTCTTTAATTTTCTTCTCTTAGTAGTTATGGGAATTTTATGTTTGTAGTTACTCCTATTTTTAATTTTTTTCCTTTTCTAATATAGGGTTCATTGTGCAGGTGTTGGGTGCAGTGGAAGCAGATTAGTGGGTTACCATACTTTAATTTTTGCCGTTAACGATGTTTAATCGGAGATCCTTCATGATAATAAAATGCCTGATATTCAGAATAGAAAGAAGAATTAAAGAAAAGAAGGGAGTCCCAGAACCATAGAGAGGATTATCATATGTTGGTTATAATTAATTTAATTAAAAAATACAAGAATTACTTTGATGGAATTCTATCTCCGTTGATGTTTTCGATCACGATTTGATGTGATCCGTCATTGCATCGTAGAATCCAAGTGTAAGATTCCTCTATCGGTGATCCAAATGTGCTCCACGTCTCTCTGGATGTTGCCAAAGGGATCTCCGATTGCTAGCGTGGAAGATCCTTCTCTTGCGATGTCCGCCTTTGATCGCCTTAATCCGGTGGAGAAAGATCTCTCTCTTGTATCTTGAGAGCGTTCTTGGAAGAAAAGAATTCTCTCTTGGCTTCATAGCTTTCTTTAAATCCATTGTGCACACACACAAAAATGTCTAGGATAATGAGAATTATATAATTGGGTTTTTTAATTACCTAGAATAATAAAATTAATTAGTTATCCTAAAACATTTATTCATTTAATTTAATTCTTAGTAATACCCCATGTCTAATAATAACATTTGACTATTATTATTACTTGACATGCACCCAACAAATTACACCTAATATTATTTAATTAAATAAATAATATTATTTCTCCCAAATCCCTAGAAAAACTACACAACATGTATATTAATATACATGCCCTGTAATTTTGTTTTTCCATTCTCTTTATTTCCTCCACCACATTTATTAGACCTTGAATAATGACTATTTATTTATTAAATAAATATCACTACATTACTCGCTAATAAATATATTATTTCACCCACAATATATTCTCTAGAATAACTAGTGTCGAAATAAATGAGATCAGACATCATTGAATAATTATTAAACCACAATCGGGAATAATATTTATTCAACTTGTTAAATTAATATTTAACTAAGATACTTGTACACACTTAGTTTATGACCCTCTAGGCATATTTATTAGTGGCATTAGGCAGATCCTGCCTAAAGTCTAAGGTTAGAATCTACCAACACACCAAGGCACTCGTAGAGAAAGAAGTTAATATTGCAATGACGTGTCACCTCCTACAAACACTTTCTGTGTAATGTAATCTCTTTGTCTCGATATCTCGAATCAAGTGGGTTCCATGCTAGTGCCATCAACCCATGTGCTTGATTATTCTTTCTTTGACTTTATGGAATTGAACTTGCCCATTCCTCATCATGGCCATGGATTTATTTAGGCTATATCAATTCCATAAAAGGGCCTGAGATATCTACTTCCATTATGGAACTGAAGTGAAAAATCCTTCCTCATATTATCTATTAATGTAGTATTACTCATGATTCACCCAACATATCATACCTCACTACGAACAGTGTGTTGTCACAGTTTTCTTCAATAAATCTATGTACATGAGTTGTAATACCCATTAATAATAATCTTAAAGTCTAAGGACCAATACACATGTCCACAGATAGGAACATCCAATGATACTATGAAACATGGATTTCCTACTGGCGGGTCTCGTTCTCATAATATCCTCCTGGATATTACCAAGGGCGCATACCATGAGAAGGTGCCTCAAAGTTTTATGATTTCTCACCCCTAATGGCCAGTATTATTTTTTTCCCTCAAATAACATCATCCAACCATAGAAAATATATTCAAGAACAGTTTTATGGAACTTCTAGGTTCTTTTCATAGCAGAGATCTACTATGACCTTTTAGTGAAATAGCTATTCTTAGGACATTATCATATGAATTATCACGCAGAAGAACAATCAAGATGTGATAAGATATTTATTAATGAATAAAGTACAAAGTAGTTGGTTCTAGGCTACCAACTCCAACAGACTCCCACTTGGACTAGATCCAACTGCTAACAACCTTTAACCCGCTAACTCTCACATGATATTCATGCTTCTCTTGAGATAGGATTTTAGTCATGGGGTCTACCATGTTCTCTTCCATGGACACTCTGCTCACTGTAACTTCACCCATTTGATAGAATCTATCAAGAGGTGATACTTTCAAAGTATGTGCTTTGTCCGTTGATGTGACCTTAGTTCTTTTGCAAGATCCACTGCCCGCTGTATTATTATCACTATACAATGCGATATGATCTTTACTACTAGGCACCACATCAATCTTCTAGAAAAAGTTCAGAATCCAGACGGCTTCCTTGGCTGCATCAGAATCCTCTATATATTCAGACTCCACTGTAGAATCGACAACAACTAGTTTCTTTGAAATATTCCAGATCATAGCTCCTCCATTGAGACATAAAACATATCCAGATTGTGACTTCAGATCATTATGATCTATCTGAAAACCAGCATCTGCATACCCTCTGATGAAAAGCTCCTCATCTTCTCCATACACTAGGAACATATCCTTTGTTTTTCTCAGATACATAAGGATAATTTTAACAGTAGTACAATGTTGTTGTCCTAGATCTGCTTGATATTTTCCTACCAATATCAGTGCATAGGCAACATCAAGCTTGGTACATAACATGGCATACATGATGGATCCTACAACTAAAGCATATGGGATCTTACTCATTCTATCTTTCTCCTGTTGTGTTTGAGGACACATTTTCTTAGAATCATGTAGGCCATGTGATACTGGAACCAATCCCCTATTGGATTGATCCATACTAAATCTCTTTAGTATCTGGTCAATATATGTACCCTGACTTTGTCCAAGTATCCTCTTGGATCTATCACGAATGTTCTTGATCCCTAGAATATAGGCCACTTCACCCAAGTCCTTCATGGAGAAACACTTGTTCAACCAGTCCTTAACTGACTGTAATACTGGTACATCATTTCCAATAAGCAATATGTCATCAACATATACTACTAGAATAACAACCATATTCCCATTAAACTGCTTACAAATACATGGATCACATTCGTTATTAATGAAACCAAATTTCTTTATGGCTTCATCAAATCGAATGTTCCATGACCTGGATGATTTCTTTAATCTATAAATGGATTTTTGCAACTTGAAACCCCATTTGGCTTCACTTGGTGTCATAAACCCTTCTGGTTGTGTCATATAGACATCTTCTTGAAGGTTCCTGTTAAGGAACACTATTTTGACATCCATCTGCCAGATCTCATAGTCATGGTAAGCTGCTATGCCAAGTATGATACTTATGGATTTAAATATGATAAATAGCGAGAAGGTTTCATCATAGTCAATTCCTTGATGCCACCTAAATCCTTTAGACACTGTCCTTTCTTTATATGTGCTAATTTGACCTTTTGTGTCCAACTTTATCTTTGATACCCATTTTCATCCAACATGATTTACATCAGATGGCTCATTGACCAGAACCCAGACTTGGTTCTGATACATGGAATCCATCTTAAAATTCATATCTTCTAGAAATATTTCAGTTTCATAGATTTATACTACTTTCTTATAGGAGAGAGGTTCATCATTGTCCAACAATAACGATTCACCATCCACAGTGACTAGGAAACAAAATCTCTTTGGTTCCCTTACCTCTATTGAGCTCCTACACAGTACTTGTGTTTCTGGAACCTCTTCCATGGGGACCTATGGAACTTGTTCCTATACCAACTTCTATATATCTTGAGCATCAACATTGTTGAAGTCAATCTAACTCCCACTATACTTTTTGAGGATGTGATCCCTCTCAAGAAAGATGGATTTTATAGCAACAGTCACTTTCTTGTATGAAGGATTATATAGGTAATATCCTTTCATTTCCTTGGTATATCCTATAAAGATACACCTCGTGCCCTGGGGTGCTAGTTTGTTTCCTAATAATTCCATAACAAATGCCTCACATCCCCATACACGTTTCTGAGACAAAATGGGTTTCTTTCCAATCCATAACTCATAGGGAATTCCATTTTCTGCCTTAGTTGGTACTCGGTTTAATGTGTATATTGCAGTTTGTAATGCATATCCCCAAAAGGATAATGGAAGATCTGCATGACTCATCATCAACCTCACCATGTCCAATAAGGTGCAGTTCCTCCTTTCACTAACACCATTCCACTATGGTTTATAATGAGGAGTGAGTTGAGATAGAATCCCAAAATCCCATAGAAGATCGATTTACTATTGGTTCAAATATTCTCCACCTCGATCTAATCGAAGTTTCTTTATCTTCTTAACAAGATGATTCTCTACTTCATTATTGAATTCCTTAAATTTCTCTGAGGCTTCTGACTTATACCTCATTAAGTAGATTTATCAATATCTACTTAAATCATCAGTAAAAGTAATGAAGTAAGAATATCCACCTCTAGATTCTACTGGAAATGGTCCACACACATCCGTGTGCACAAATCCTAGAAGCTATATGTCCCTTTCACCCTGTCCACCAAAAGGCGGCTTGGTCATTTTACCTTATAAACAAGCATGACATCTATCAAGTGGTTTTAGCTTAGTAGAGTCTAAATAGCCATCTTGGAAGAGATTTTTCAGGAACTTCCCATTTACATGACCAAGACGGTGATTCCACAACTGGGTGATGTATGAGTCATGTGAGTTTGTTTCGTTATCGATTTCCAACACTTGGTTTTTATAATTTAATACATACAAACCATTATTTAAATGAATCATACCATAACATATGTTTTTCTTATAAAAGAAGAAACCCCTATTTCCAAACTTGAAAATAAATACATACATATCCAAATATGATACAAAAATTATGTTTTTGGTAACACTAAGAAATAATAAAAGTTATGTAAAACCAAAATCAACCTAGTTGGCAATGATAGATGGTAATCGACAATGGACAACGCAGCCAGCATCACGCCTTTGGCAGCTTTAAGATCCACCTCTCCTATGGAAATCTTTCTAAATCTACTTGGTTCCTGCATTTGAATATAGTTGTGAGCCCCACAAGTTGTATCTAATACCCAATGTGTAGAAATAGAAAGATTAAACTCGATAACAAAGGCACATTTAGCATCCCCATGATTTTGGGTGAAATTCCTTTTCTAGTGGTCTTGCTTTCCACATGAAAAATGTACCACCTTCTATTCCTTTCCCCACATCTGGATCTTCCCCTTCTTGGAGGGATGATGCTCGGGGGATTCAGACTATTTATAAGTCCTTGGACCCTTTTCCTTATCCTTCCTTTTCTTATTCACCATAAGGAATGCGAGTTTGTCATGCCCCATGTCCTTATCTACCTATAGAATTAAGGTCATAAGTTAAGATAGACTCTTCTTATTTTTTTTCATGTTATAAATGAAAATAAATCTAGATAAGGTCTTGGACAGTGATGATAGGATGAGATCCGTATGCAATTCATTCGGGAACTTAATCTCTAATATGTCCAGGCGTTCAATGTAGCCAATAAGCTTGACTACATGAGGCCTAGCTAGTGCAGACTCTCCAACCTTAGTTGTAAACAAAGAATTGGAGATATCATATATCTCCCCTCTCTCCTTCTCTTGATAGAGATCCTTAAGGTGAGATATCATGCTATACACATCCATGTTTTCATGTTGCTTCAAGAGCTCATTAGATATAGCCAATAACATGAAACATTGGACATATGTGGAATCATCCATATGTTTCATATAGAGAGATAGTTCCTCATCATTGGCCTCTTATTCTAGGCACAACTAGAATAGGCTCTTCCAGCACATACAATTTCCTCTCGTGGTGAAGAATGATGCGTAAAAGCCTCTGCCATTCCTAGAAATTGGTGTTGGTGAGAAGGTTTTTCTTCTCAAGTATGGTTTGAAATGATATTTTTGAAGTCATTTTTCTTTTTGTTTCTAAAAATTATGATGAGAAAAGGTTTAGTACTTTATCATGATAAAACTAAGACAAATAAATAAATTAATAATTATTAGTCTCCCACTATTTTATCGAAATCCAAATGCCCTCTCTATTGATTTCAGAATATTCTTTTGCCTAAATATTCTAGTGGAAAGGATCCATATTCCCCTTCGAATTACCCCAAATAGGGTTGTTCAAGCAACTTGAAGGGTTTTAGGTAGTAATTTTAAATTCCAACTGCATTAACTCGCAGTTCCTTGATCCATTGAGTGGACTCCCCATTCCTGAAATCCTTTTATTTTGGATTTCCTCAACCTCTACCTCTTGGTCGCAACAAGTCTTGATGTGTAGTCAAACCTTGATGTGAACCAAGTCAAGTCAACCCAAAACCTTGAATTAGAATTCCCCAATAATTGAAAGCACCCCAACTAGGGTTGGTCAAGCACTTTGAACTATGGTTCGATTCTAAGAAAGATTATGGAGGGCTATACCGACTTAATATTTCTTTGAGGGATTTTATCCTTATATGTAAATTTCCATTTTATTATCTTTCATACTTTCTTGTTAATATTAAGTGGGATATACTTAAGTGATTAACCATGTATAATATAATATTTACATATAATCTAGTCTTATTTTAGTTCCATATTTCATGCTTGTTTAATTCATTAATTGTGTGATCATGAAAACACACCCACAATAACTAAACAATGAAACTAACATAAATAAAATAAATGGTATCATCATGAGATTGTTCTATTGGTTAGTTTATCTAGCAGTTGATAAACTAACCCAAGACCTAGGGAAGAAACACCTTGAACATTTTTTTGGGTTTGTGTTTACATCTCTCCACCCATCCACCTTTGTATCTCATTAGATTGGTTTCACCTTGGATCCTAACTTGAGCCACCTCCACTATCTTGGGAGCTCTATCCATTACATATGCTTTTATCTCACTCGAGGTGAGGGGTAAAACGAGGTTTTACATAAAAGAAACCTTGGGCACATAGGCCCTATATATTAATAAGGATAAGGCTCACAAGCCAACAAATTTAATTTAAATAAATAAATTAAAAGAAACTATTCACATACAAAGGTCTTGGTCTAGCTAATGATCATCCATACATGAAATTATATTTATGCATAAATAAAACTGGCATTCAATTCTTTAATCATTTTTGTTTAAGATAAATCACGCTCGAATCAATTAATTATCTTTAATTAATCAATCCTTTAATCTTAAACCCTTTTTTTGAATTTCTTTGAGATTATCATCCATCATAATTTTAAACAAATAAATTCATTTAAAGTTATATTTGTATGTAACTTGTACCTTAGAGTCAACCTGGTGAATTCCCATTCATAACTACCCAGTGAGTAGAAATAAACATTACACAGATGTAAAATTAAACACATATATATAAAACACCTATCACGTGTTATGCCTCAGCTTTACGCCTACACTATGGTACACGTATCAAGAGTTTTTATAATATAATAATAAATTTTAATAAATCTATGTAATTTGGATGATTACACGATATGTAGTTCCAACTACATAGTGTGTAATTTTATTCATCATCCATCCAAAGTACACACTCGGGGACATGGTGTGTAGATGTACTTTGGAAATCTTCAGAGTACACGGCATGTTCAGTGGGACACACACCGTGTAGTATCCGCATTACACGGTTTCCAGCCGAGCAATCCATGTTTGGGGTACATGGTCCTACCCTAACCCAAAGGGAATACACATCGTGTTCAGTGGACCACACAATGTGTAATCCTAAAACCATGTGCTACCTGTTCCTGGTCAACACATGGTGCCATTTAAGACTTAGAAAGACTCCAACACATGGCTAGATTTGGAGGACTGGTCTGATGCATTGAATATTGACTACACGGTGTGTACTTCTGAATACACGTCATGTATTCTGGTGTTGTATGGATAGGAACGTTTGGAACCTCTGGATGAGATCCCCTATTTTATTTTAATTAAAAATTAAAAGAAAAATTAGTTTCTATAAGGTGAATGATAAACGAGAGAGGAGGAACATATCTTGGGATTCATATTTGCAGAACGATTAATCTTGAATTGAAACAACTAATTTATTAAATGAGTAAATCATTAACAAAAAACTAAATAGTTATAATCAATGATATGACCCCTCTAATACCACTTGTAGGTTTCGGGCGTAGTGGAAGTGCGTTGGTGGGTTAACCAACTTTATTTTTTGCCGTTAACGACGTTTAATCCGAGATCTATCATGATAATAAAACGCCAGATCTTCAGAATAGAATGAAGAATGAAAGAAAATAATGGAGTTCTGGAACCATAGAGAGGACCATCATATGTTGGTTATAATTAATTTAATTAAAAAAGACAAGAATTACCATGATGGAATTATATCTCTGTTGATGTTTCAGATCACGATCTAATGTGATCCATCGTTGCGTCATATAATCCAAGTGTAGTATTCCTCTATTGGTGATCCACACATTCTCCACATATCTCTGGATGTCGCTGAAGGGATATATGGGTGCTAGCATGGAAGAGTCTTTGCTTGCGATGTCCACCTTTGATCATCTTGATCCGGTAGAGAAGGATCTCTCTCTCGTATCTTGAGAGCGTTCTTAGAAGAAAATAATTCTCTCTTGGCTTGAGAGCTTTCTCTAGATTCATTGTGAACACACACAAAAATGGCTAGGCTAATGAGAATTATATAATTGGGATTTTTAATTACCAAGAATAATAATATGAATTAATTACCCAAAAGAATTTATTCATTCCATTTAATTCTTAGTAATACCCCATGTCTAATAATAACAGTTGACTATTATTATTACTTGACATGCACCCAATGAATTACACCTAATATTATTTAATTAAATAAATAATATTATTTATCACAAATCCCCTGAAAAACTACACGGCATGTATATTAATATACATAGATTGTACTTTTGTTTTTCCATTCTCTTTATTTCCTCCACCACATTTATTAGACCTTGAATAATGTCTATTTATTTCTCAAATAAATATCACTAAATTACTCGCTAATAAATATATTATTTTTCTCCCAATATATTCTCTTGAATAACTAGTCTCAAAATAAATGTGATCAGTCATCCTTGAATAATTATTAAACCAAAATTGGGAATAATATTTATTCAAATTGTTAAAAATAATATTTAACTGAGATACTTAGACACACTTAGTGTGTCACCCTCTAGGCCTCTTTCTTAGTGGCATTAGGTGGAGCCTACCTAAAGTCCAAGGTTAGCGTCTGACAACACGCCAAGGAACTCATAGAGAAAGAAGTTAATGCCACAATGAAGTGTCACCTCCTAAGAACGCTTACCGTGTAATGTAATCCCTTTGTCTTGATATCATGAATCAAGTGGGATGCATGCTAGTGACATAAACCCATGTGCTCAATTATTCTTTCTTTGACATTCCATAATTGAACTTGCCCATTCCTTACCATGACCATGGATTTATTTAGGCCATATCAATTCCATCAAAGGGCCTAAGATATCTACTTCTATTACGGAACAGAAGGGACAAATCCTTCCTCACATTATCTATTAATGCAACATTAATTGTGACGCACCCAACATATCCTACCATGTTGCGAATGGTGTGTCATCATAGTTTTCATCAATACATTTAAGTGTGCAAGTTGTAATACCCATTAATAATAATCTTACTGTTTAAGTACCATTACACATGTCTGAATATAGGAACATCCAATGACACAATGAAACGTGGATTTCCTATTGGCGGGTCTCGTTCTCATAATATTCTACTGGATATTACCAAGGGTACACACCATGAGAAGGTGCCTCAAAGTTTTATGATTCCTCACCCCTAATAGCCTGTATTATTTATGTCCCTCAAATAACATCATCCATCCATAGAACATATATTCAAGAATAGTGTTATGGCACTTCTGGGTTCTCATCATAGCAGGGATCCTCTATGACCTTTTAGTGTAATAGCTATCCTTAGGACATTATCATATGCATTGTCATGCAGAATAACAATTAAGATATGATAAGATATTTATTAATGAATAAATTACAAAATAGTTGGTTCTAGGATGTTAACTCCAACACATTGAGCCTCAACCTTTTATAAAAATAATAATAAAGTCATAGAATTATTACTAATAATGTGATTAATATTATTAAAAGTATAATTAATAATATATTTCTTAAATGATTCAATTAATAATATAATTAATACTAAGAATATAATTATTAATAATTTATGACACTGAATATAAATAATATAATTAATAATAAATTTAATTTGATATTTAAAATAATTAGTAATAATTAATTATCTAATTAATATTTATTATATTAATATTAGTTCAAGTCGGGGGCTTACCCAAGTGGTAAAAGCTCTCTGTAATCTTACATCAAACCTGAGTTCAAATATGGGTGGGAGAAAATTTCCACTGACAATCAGTAACCCAGGTAGGCGGTGATGTAGGCATGATGCATGCAAATATTGACATATGCATGACGGTTCACTGGGCCATGAAGCCATTTTTTGGGCCATTGGTCCATGTAATGGGATTCATGCACACTAGGTCTTCGGGCCATTTACTAAATAAATAAAGCTTGATGGGTGAGCTATCCCTTGGTGGGGGGCTATGGTCTTCCTTTCCAGCCTATGTGTGTTTTGTTTGTTCATTTAATGTAATTGTACCCCCAAGAACCTAATATATATATATTAATATTAATTTAGATATAATAATAATAATAATTAATTATTATTAAATAACACTCATTTAAGCCTTGTCAGTTATTTTTTGTTTATTATTTTTTTGAATAATAATAATAGTAATGATGATGATGATGATGAGGTAAATAAAATTATTATAGTTTATAATTATTTCAATTATTAATTTTATTATAATTAAGTGTTATTAAATATATAAATTATTAGATTATATATGAAATTTATAATAATTATTTATTTATTTTTTATTAATATATTAATTATATTACTATTATGATTATTATAAAAAATTATTAATTGTATAATAAATTATTAATAATAACAGTATTATTATTAATTATATTTTTTATATTAAAAATTTAATAAATATTTATTTTTAATTATATTATTAACCAATTTATTAGTTACATTAATAACTATATTATTAACATCATTATTCATAATTATTATTGTAATTATTGTAAATATTTAATAAAGTAATTAATATAATTTAATAATATAATTCATAATATTTAATAATAATAACATAATTAATAATACTTCATAATAATTTAATACTTAATAAGAATTATTCCCATAAAATTTTTAATGTATAAATGTTATGTTTTTTTACTTTAGTTTACCCTTAAATAAATTTATTTTATTGTTACATAAATTTGTTTTTCCCTTACTTAACTTTTGTTTTCCCTTACAATATTTTCAATAAGAGGTGATTGATGATTAAAAAATGATCACCCACAGAGCTCTCCTAAACAATTCTTAGGGATTGTATGAATTTTAGGGTTCAATATCCATCATTGCTTCTATTGATGGTGTTATTCTTCCCTTGAAGAAGTATGGTGTTAATGTTCCTTCATTTAAGGAGGATCTTGTCTATTCATCTTCAAATCTGGGTGTTTCTGGGATGAAAAACAATGGGGATGGTAATATTTATTATGACCTGAAAAATGTTTCTGCTAATAAGATTCTTGCAGTGGAGGGAATTCCTACTGTGGTTCATAATGATTTGAAGAAAGATTGAGGTTATTCATTCATATTTTTTGATGATTATCCTTTTGGTTCATCCACATATGAAAGAATAATGAAGAGTGGATCATTGAATTATATTGAAGCAAATCACTCACTTCACAAAAAAAATCATATTGTGATCACTCAATTATAGATTAGTTGGTTACACAACAAGGGTCCAACTCATTGAAATTCGATGATCTTTGAATTCATCTCATTCATTTTTGGGGTTTTAGTAACTGAAAGATGGTGTCTCTTAGAAAGGGTTTCTTTTACAACATCTTTCTTTCTTCTGATCTGATGGTGAGAGCCTGGGGTATGGGTTTTGTTCCTCTCAACCCTGGTTTCTTACAAATTCAAGATTTCAATCCTAGTTTCAATCCAGTATCTGCAGGAAACTCAACTACTCATGTATGGATTCAAGTCTATGGCCTTAGTTGGAATCTTTGGCATCCTAAAATATTGTGGGATGTTGCATTTGTTGTTGGATTATTTATAAATTTTGATAAGAAAACTGGAAGGGAAAGATTCAAACGATTTGCTTGGTTTTTGGTAGAGATTGATATGTGCTCAACTCTTATTGACACAGTAGTTCGGGTAGATGAATATTTCTAGTTTTAATTTCATATTGATGTTGAAAATTTACCTAATTTTTTCATAAGTGTTGTAATGTTAGGCATTCTATTTATAAATGATGAAAGGGATTGAGGCGAGATAATTATAAAAGGTTCAGTCATGAAGCTGATATGTGTATGTTTAAACATCCATTTTGAATAACTATAAATGTGGGAGAAAAAGGTCATAATGAAATCAGAAACCTTGGTGAGAATGATGATGTTGTTTCTATAAAAATAGTCCTCTTTAAGCTACTGTTCATCTTGAGGTGAAATATTCACTTGAAAGTTCACGAGATGATGACTCTGGTGGTCTGGGAACTTCATAAAATTCTGTAAATCTTGTGACTGATTCAGTTCAATAGGTCTTTACATGTATTTATGACATTACTATTTATTTGTACTTACCTGATACTTCTATGGTTGATTTTTTGGGTGATTCTAAACTGCAGGGTGTTGTTATGGGTGCTGCTAAACAGAAGTATGTGATGAATTTGGAGGTAGGGTCACCCAATGTGGCTAAACAACACGATCTTGTTTTCAGTTCCTCTAAGGTGGATGGTCCTACTCATGTGGATCTAAAAGGTTATTCTATGATTCATGTTTTTGATGTATAGAATGATTCTGTTTTGGATTCTTCTATACAGTAGGTTGATGTAATGAATTTGGAGGTAGGGTCACTTGATTTGGGTAAACAACAGGTTCATGTTTTGGGAAATTCTATAGTGGATGTTCCTACTCATGTGGGCATGTATGATGATTCTAAAGTTTGTGTTTTGGGTAAAAAGAAGGATTCTGCTTTGGATGTTGATAAAAAATATATTGATTTGGTTCACTTCGAGGATGGGTCACCTTATTTGATGTTTGAATGTACACTCCCTGGTTTTGAAAGAAGCAGTATGTCTACTTCTCTATTGGAAAATACAGTGAATTCATCCAATGACCCCTTAGATGATTTTAATATTGTAGGCACCTCTAGTTATAGTTCTCAAGCAGATTGCGGTGACCATAGTGCTAGTTTTAGAGATGTATTTTTCTTTGAATGAGTATGTGGAGGTAGATATATCTTTATAAAAAGTTCATTATCCATGGGATATATAAAATCCTTAAAAATGAGGCCAACATCTGCACGGAATACCACCTCATGGTAGGGGTAGGCGTGGTCCTAACCTTACACATGTGGTTGATTTTCCTGATTTCTAGTGCCTTTTTTTTGTTTTTTATTGGATTCATTTGATTCCTTCTTATTTTGATGTGGGATGCTTTGACTGTTTGTAATTTTACTTTCTATTTTTTCCTTTTTAATAAATACTATTGGGCCTTTATGTGCTATCTCTATTTTCCTCAAAAAAAATTATTTACCCTTACAAAACATTAGTTTAGCTTTAATTTTTTTACCTTAACATAACATTAATTTACCTTTATTTAATCTGTACAAGTTTCTGTTTACCCCTACATAACTTTATTTCATCCTTACTTAACTTCTATTTACACTTACATAATTTTAGTTTACCCATACATAATTTTTTTTCTATATTTACTTAACTTTTGTTTACCTTTAAATAACAATAGTTTACCCTTACATAACTTTTTTTCCATTACATAACTTTAGTTTGACCTTAAATAACCTATATAAGTTTTTTACCCTTATATAACATTGTTTTACCCTTACATATACTACTAAAGATCACCCTTTTATCAGTGCTGTAAAAAACATTTATCAACACAAAAAAAGTAATGATGTTCTAAGTACCAATAAAAGGGGTCCCATTTATCAGTGCTAAAAATTTTACTGATAAAAGAGGGTCCTTTATCATTTCTTTTTTTTCAGATAAAGGGAAATTTTATTAGTTCTAGAGATAACACTAATAAAAGATATACTATCATCATTCTACTAAAATTACAGTACACTACATAAAAAAAATACATGGATCAAAAAATGCATAATTTAATTGAAATAAATTGTAAATCACAAATACAAGAAAAACACTATATCATAGATATTTCAAACATTTGTTTGTGAAATTACTTTAGTAAGGAAAATTTATTACAAAAAATTAAAAAACACCAATGTTCCAATGTATTTGGCCCCCGAATACCTATAAAAAGAGCCCGATCACGCTATAAGTTACCTAACAAACCACCCCAACTCGATCAGAAAATGAACCTGTATAAGAAAATCATTCTTATGTTAGTAATACTATAAATAAATAAGATAAATATAATTATGAAAAAATAAATTAATAAAATTTTATTTTGAAACTAAAACCACACATTCTGAGTCATACCAATCACACCATGTATCAGATTGATGTGCGCCTCATTCTTACAAGTTGAAATTGACTTATGAATAATTTTCGTAGAGAATAAAAAAATTTAATTTTTTTCTTAGTTTTGAGTATGTCACATGTGTTTTGAACTAAAAAAATAATTTTAAACTAAAAACATGTACTTAGATTCATACCGAGGGAACAATGTATCATATTGAGGTGTGACTGGTTTCTATAGATCATAAATATCTTATGGATAATTTTCATAATATATCAAAACAATTTGAATGTGTTTTCTAATTTTTGAGTTTATGATGTGTGTTTTGAACTAAAATTTAAATTTTAAAATAAAAACACACACTTCAAGTAAAACCAAGAACACTGCGTATCAGATTGAGGTGTGGATGATTCATACAAATAAATATATATATATATAATTTTACTAAATTTAAAAAAAAAATTGAATGTATTTTCTTAGTTTTTCGTTTTTTATATTTATTTTGAAATAAAATTTCAATTTCATACAAAAAACCTACACTTTGAGTCATCTCAGGCACACCGTGTATCAATTTGAGTTGTGATTAATTCCTACACATCATAAATGACTTATGGATAATTATACTAAATTACCAAAACAATACGAATGTGTTTTTTTGGTTTTGAGTATGTGATGTGTGTTTTGAACTAAAATGTCAATTTGAAACTGAAAACACACACTTTGAGTCATACCAGACACACAATGAATTGAATTGAGGTGCGACTATTTCATATACATACCATATGAATTATGAATTGTTTTACTAAATTATCAAAACAATTTTAATGTGTTTTATTAGTTTTGAGTATGCCACATGTGTTTTGAACTGGAATTTAAATTTTAAACTAATAACGTACACTTCGAGTCATATCGGGCACACTGTGAATCAGATTGAGGTGCAGATGATTCCTACACATCAAAAATTAGTTATAGATCATTTCCTAAAGTATACAAAATATGATTTTTTTCTTTTTTAGTATGTTACATGTGTTTTTAACTAAAATTTGAATTTTAAACTCAAAACACACACATTGAGTCATATTAGGCACACTATGTATTAGATTGAGGTGAGGCTGATTCTTACACATAAAAAATGGATTATGGATTATTTTCATAAAGTATAAAATCAATATGAATTTAGTTTATTGGTTTTGAGTATGTGATGTGTGTTTTTAACAAAAGTTTCAATTTTAAACTAAAAACATACACTTCAAGTCATACCAGGCACACTGTGTATCTGATTGATGTGAGGCTAATTCCTAAATGTCCCAAATTAATTAAAAATTATTTCCATAAACTATCAAAATAATCTAATTGTGTTTGCTCAATTTTGAGTATGTGATGTGTGTTTTGAACGAAAATTTCAATTTAAACTAAAAAACATACTTTGAGAAATAATGGGAATATCATGCATCATATTGAGGTTCAATTAATTCATACAAATCATAACAATTTTTTTGTTCTCAAAAGTAGGTTCTATTGAATTGGCTCACATCCATAGAGATAAGAAACTCTCACCATGGATGTGAGAAAATTCAAGAACACCTACATTTGAGAACAAAATAACTTCAACTATCACAAAATTTCTTGTTTGTCTTCTAGAATTACTTATGTGATAATTAAAACACTACTGAAATAGGGGTTTTTCCCAACACTTATATACCAACAGTTTTCTTAAACCGTTGGTATATAAGAGTTTTACCAACAGTTTGCTTAAAACGTTGGTAAAACTGGGTGCAGGACACCCTTTACCAATGGTTCTAGTGAACTGTTGACAAAGGGTCTAAATTTCCCCCCTTTACCAATGGTTTTTAAAAACCATTGGTAAAGGTTTTCCCCAATATCCCCATGCGGACCTTCTCCTCTCCACCATTCAGACATAACCTTAATTCACCTCTCCCTCATGATCCATCACCTCTCCCCCATTCAGACGACACCTCTCCCCCATGATCAGAGCACCTCTCCCCCATTTGGACACCACCTCTCTCAGGTTCATATCGATTCCTCCATCTGAACGGTTGGAATCTCGGCTTCCCCCATCCAAGCTATTGAATCTTCATCTGAACCATCCCAAATTAGGTATTTTCTTAAGCGGTACCTTATTTTTATTGTTATCTATCTAATATTTCAGTTTTAAGTTTTGATTTTGATGCGTATATTTTTTTTCTGTTTTGATTTAACCTAGAAAACCCTTTTATATTTTTTCTCCGAAACCATAGAAAACCCTTTTTGATTTTTAGTTGTCACTTTAATTTATCATATCATTATATTAAAATTGTATATAAATATAATGGATAGTTATAGACCTCTCGGTGGTCACCTACATGAATTGTATCTCACAAATTGTTTTATATACCATTGGGTACCCAGATAAACTACATGATTATATGTCTAGATAAGGGGAATCACCATTTTACAGATGCATGACTACTCACATGACATAGGATGGAGCATGTAGCAGATGATTAGGTTTTAGCTCAAGAAACTATGTCGAATTTTAGAATTTATTGAGCCTCTTGTATAGTACAACTTCCTACTAGTTGTAACTATGTTTTTCTTCTTGATACATGACATACATTACCATCATTCATTTTATGATTATGTTATTAGTTGATATTACTGATTTGGTTATTTTCATCCATTTCCAATATTTTCCCATTATTATCATTCTTCCACTTTGTAAGTGATAATATTAAAATTGTGAAACTTAGGTAATGAGGGAATATTCTCCCCCAGACACAGAAAAGGCTCTCACTATTAGTCAATAACATTTGGAATTTTGGTAGATGTTCTTGAGGCCATGTGGCCATCTGGGTTCGGGTCACTAATGAGTGGCATCCTGGTTTGGAACATCACAATTTTTGTATATCCTTTTTATAGGTGTTTCTAATCAAATCCATACCTATAACTATTGAAGTTCCCTCTCCAAAATCAATTGGGACATGATTCAATGAATACACCCTACCAACCTATGATCTATGACCCAAACCTAGAACCCATTAATCCATGGTTAATTTGAAACTTGATGAGGCTATAACTACTTTTGATGTGATCCTCATCCAACTCCTCATATTGTTCTCCCTGAAGAAGTTAAAGTATAAAACTCATGTACTCCCAACAAGACCCTTAAGGATTATGTATTCCTTGATCCACTTCCAATATCTTATTGGGAAATCCTTGAATATAGGCATTAGAAATTCTGCATCTTATTTTCTTATATACACTGTGTTTTGTTGTGTTTCATAATATGATTATCATATAGAGTAATGTGTCAGTTATGCTTTTATATAAAGTAAAAAATTATCATTTACCTAAGTATTTTTTATTGAACTTCAATATTATTGAATTGCTTTGAAATGGGAAACATTTTAAGTGAAAACAACAAATGACATATGAAAAACAGACCAAACATATTTGGATTGTGTTGATACTTTAGGAAAATGATCCAATGGTCATTTGACACGAGTAAAAGACAACCCTACCACAATCCAAGGCACGGTGTGGCTGGTATCACTCTAAATGTCTCTCTTTTGTTTAAAATGGACACCATTTTAAGTAAAAACAACTGGCATATGGAAAACTGATGAAATGTATTCTGATTGTCTTGATACTTTAACACAACGATCCATGGGTCATTTTTGAGGTGTACGAGGAGAAGACACGTCATTCGGACATGCAGTTTGCGCGGTACAACTGAATATGTGTTTTTAGGTGTTTGGCGTGCTTGAAAAGCATGCATGGGGTGGTCAAAACTGGCCGAACGACCTCAGAATTCCATGAAATCAGACAACAAGAATGTGTGGGTGAATTGTGAAATGGTCGGCCATACGACACGTCAATCAAAGGTGTCGTGTGACCGTGATGGCTGAAAACACACTCCGCATGTCATAAATGGCCAAAACATGCGTTAAATGGTCAAATGAATGCCTAAAGACCTCATAATTCCATGAAATCAGACTATAATAAATGGTGGGTGAATTGTGAAATGGTCAACCAGACGACACGTCAATCGGAGGTGTCGTGTGACCGCAGTGGCCGAAAACGCACTCCGCGTGTCGTAAATGGCCAAAACATGTGTTTAACGGTCAAATTCATACCGAACGACATCAGAATGACTTGAAATCCTTCTAAACCACCCTAATTATTATTCGTAAGGTGTACAAGGAGAAGACACATCATTCGGACGCGCGGTTTGAGCGCATGACTGAATATGTGTTTTTTATGTGTTTGGGGCACTTGAAAAGTGTGTGTGGGGTGGTCAAAACCAGCCGAATGACCTCATAATGCCATGAAATCAGAAAAAAACAAAGGGTGGGTGAATTTTTAATTGGTCATCCAGACGACACGTCAATCGGAGGTGTCGTGTGACCGCGGTGGCTGAAAAGGCACTCCGCATGTCGTAAATGGCCAAAACAGGTGTTTAACGGTCAAATGCATACCGAAAGACATCAGAATGACTTAAAATCACACAAAAACACCCTAATTATTATTCTTCATGTTTAATAGGAGATGAAACGTCATTCGGATGCACGGTTTGCGCGACACGACTGAATATGTGTTTTTTAGTTGTTTGGCACGCTTGAAAAGCATGCATGGGGTGCTCAAAACCAGCCGAACAGACTCAGAATTCCATAAAATAAGACAAAAACAAAGGGTGGGTAAATTTTGAAATGTTCTTCTAGACGGAACATCAATCGAAGGTTTCGTGTCACTGTGTTGCCCAAAAATTCACTATGTGTGTCGTAAATGGCCAACACATGCGTTTAATGGTCAAATGCATGATGAACGACATCGAAATGACTTGAAATCACACGAAAACACGCTAATTATTATTATTTAGCTGTAAGAGAAGACTTCACATCATTTGGATGCGTGGTTGGCGCGACACGACTGAATATGTGTTTTTTAAGTGGTTGGCGAGCTTGAAAAGCATGCGTGGGGTGGTTAAAACCGGACGAATGACCTCAGAATGCCATGAAATCAGAAGAAAAAAAAGGGTGGGTGAATTTTGAATTGGTCGTCTAGACAACACGTCAATCGGAGGTGTTGTGTGACCGCGGTGGCCGAAGACGCACTTCGCGTGTCGTAAATGGCCAAAACATGCGTTTAACGGTCAAATGCATACCGAATGAAATCGGAATAACCTAAAATCTCACGAAGACACCCTAATTATTATTTTTGAGGTGTAAGAAGAGACGACACATCATTCAGATACGCGGTTTGCGCGGCACAATAGAATATGTGTTTTTTAGGTGTTTGGCGTGCTTGAAAAGCATGCGTGGGGTGGTCAAAACCGGCTGAATGACCTTAGAATTCCATTAAATTAGAAAACAACAAAGGGTGGGTAAATTGTGAAATGGTCGGTCAGACAACACGTCAATCGGAGGTGTCGTGTGACCACGGTGACCGAAAACGCACTCCGCATGTCGTAAATGGCTAAAACATGCGTTTAATGGTCAAATGCATACCGAACAACATCGGAATGACTTGAAATCACACAAAACACCATAATTATTATTCGTGAGGTGTAAGAGGAGACGAAACATCATTCAGACTCGTGGTTTGCGTGGCATGACTGAATATGTGTTTTTTAGGTGTTTGGCGTGCTTGAAAAGCGTGTGTGGGGTGGTCAAAACCAGCCGAACGACCTCATAATGCCATGAACTCAGACGAAAACAAAGGGTGGGTGAATTGTGAAATGGTCGGTCTGACGACACATCAATCAGAGGTCTCGTGTAACCGCGGTGGCCGAAAACATACTATGTGTGTCATAAATGGCCAAAACATGCGTTTAATGGTCAAATGCATACTGAACGACATCGTAATGACTTTAAATCACATAAAGACACCATAATTATCATTCTTGAGGTGTACAAGGAGACGACACATCATTCAGATGCGCGGTTTTCACAGCACAACTGAATATGTGTTGTTTAGGTGTTTAGTGTGCTTGAAAAACGTGTGTGGGGTGGTCAAAACTGGCAGAACGACCTTAGAATGCCATGAAATTAGACAAAAACAAAGGGTGGGTGAATTTTAAAATGGTCAGATAGAAGACATGTCAATCAGAGATGTTGTGTGACCGCGGTGGCCGAAAACACACTCCGCGTGTCGTAAATGGCCAAAACATGCATTTAATGGTCAAATGCATACCGAATGACATTGTAATGACTTTAAATCACACAAAAAAACCTTAATTATTATTCATGATGTGTAAGAGAAGACGACACATCATTCGGACTTTCGGTTTGCACGAAATGACTGAATATGTGTATTTTAGGTGTTTGACGCGTTTGAAAAGCATGCGTGGGGTGGTCAAAACTAGCCGAACGAACTCAGAATGTCATGAAATCAAACGAAAACAAAGGGTGGGTAAATTTTAAAATGTTCGGCCAGATGACACATCAATCAGAGGTGTCGTGTGACTGCGGTGGCCGAAAACGCACTTCGCGTGTTGTAAATGACCAAAACATACGTTTAATGTTCAAATGCATACTGAACGACATCAGAATGACTTGAAATCACATGAAGACACCCTAATCATTATTCTTGAGGTGTATGAGGAGACGACACATCATTCAGATGTGCGGTTTGTGTGGCATGGCTGAATATGTGTTTTTTAGGTGTTCGACGTGCTTGAAAAGTGTGCGTGGGGTGGTCAAAACCAGCCGAATGACCTCATAATGCCATGAAATCAGACGAAAAGAAATGGTGGGTGAATTGTGAAATGGTTTTCCAGACGGTATGTCAATCAGAGGTGTCGTGTGACCACAATGGCCGAAAACGTACTCTGCGTGTCATAAATGGCCAAAACATGCGTTTAATGGTAAAATGCATACCGAACGACATTGGAATGACTTGAAATAACACAAAAACACCCTAATTATTATTCTTGAGGTGTACAAGGGGACGACATGTAATTTGGACATGCAGTTTGCATGAAACGACTGAATATGTGTTTTTTAGGTGTTTGGCGTGCTTAAAAAGCAGGCGTGGGGTGGTCAAAACTGGTCGAACAACCTCAGAATTCCATGAAATAAGATGAAAAAAAGGGTGGGTGAATTGTGAAATGTTTGGCCAGACAGCACATCAATCGGAGGTGTTGTGTGACCGCGGTGGCCGAAAACGCACTCCGCGTGTCGTAAATGGCCAAAATATGCTTTTAACGATAAAATGCATACCAAACGACATTATAATGACTTTAAATCACATGAAGACACCTTAATTATTATTCGTGAGGTGTATGAGGAGATGGCACACCATTTGGACGTGCGGTTTTCATGGTACAACTGAATATGTGTTTTTTAGGTGTTTGGCGCGCTTAAAAAGCGTGCATGGGGTGGTCAAAACCGGCCAAATGACCTCATAATTCCATGAAATTAGATGACAAAAAAGGGTGGATGAATTGTGAAATGGTCGGCTAGACGTCATGTCAATCGGAGGTTTTGTGTGACCGTGGTGGCCAAAAACGCACTCCGCGGGTCGTAAGTGGAAAAAACATGCATTTAATGGTCAAATACATACCCAATGTCATCGAAATGACTTGAAATCACACGAAAACACCCTAATTATTATTCTTGAGGTGTATAAAAAGACTACATGTCATTCGGATGCGTGGTTTGCGTGGCACAACTGAATATGTGTTTTTTAGGTGTTTGGTGCGCTTGAAAAGTGTGTGTGGGGTGGTCAAAAATGGCCGAACGACCTCGGAATTCCATGAAATTAGACAACAACAAAGGGTGGGTGAATTTTAAAATGGTCAGTCAGACGGCATGTCAATCGGAGGTTCAGTGTGATCGCGGTGGCCTAAAATGCACTCTGTGCGTCATAAATAGCCAAAACATGTGTTTTACGGTCAAATACATACCCAACAACATCAGAATGACTTGAAATCACCCGAAAACACCCTAATTATTATTCTTGAGGTGTAATAAGAGAATAAACATCATTCGGACCTGCGGTTTGCCTGACACAGCTGAATATGTGTTTTTTAGGTGTTTGGTGCGCCTGAAAAGCGTGCGTGGGGTGGTCAAAACCGGCTGAATGACCTCGGAATACCATGAAATCAGACGACAAAAAAGAGTGGGTTAATTGTGAAATGTTCGGCCAGACGACACATCAATCAGAGGTGTTGATACTTTAGCACAATGATCAATGAATCATTTGTGATGGGTACGAGTCAACCCCACCTCAATCCGAGGCACAGTGTGACTGGTATCACTCAAAGTGTCTCACTTTTGTTTGAAATGGACAACATTTTAAGTGAAAACAACAACTGCCATACAGAAAATCTTCACAAGGCTACACATATATTCTTAAAATTAAGGGATAAAAAATAAAATATAGTCTATTGGTCATACATTATTAGAAGAAAATATTCACAAGGAATAGATTGAAACACAATGGGTCATAGTATATATAGAAAAACATGAATTATATTATGAATGAGTCTTGACATCCCATCATGAACATACACCAACACTCATGTTCTAATTCTCAATCACAGGTTGTTCATTCTATATAATAACATACAAAAAATAAATATCATATAGGAATTTCATATGAAACCTATGAACACTCAAGCATACCATATAACAAATTGGTCAACAAGGATACACATAGATTCTTGAAAAATAAGTTTCAAAGTCTCATAAAAATACCCCAATGGTGAGGAATACATATGGTGACACCATATCCCCATGGATCACCTCAATCCCAACCAAACAAAATTCCCTTTAGGAACCCAATACCAAATAATTAATTGAATATTCATACCCACTACCCAAGATGGGGATTCATCTCACATCACACCCAGGAGAGAAAATTACAATTATCCACATACCCCCTTATTACAATTGAAAAGTCTATGAAAAACATGTAGTCTATTCCAGTAACCCATCTCATATGTCTAGATTGGACAATTTTTTCCACTAACACATCAAGAACCATTTATACAAGGATACATAATCATTAGAGGAATATAAACATCCCATGTGCTTCCTATAACTCATCCTAGGTCTAAGCACCTGACCATTACCATTGTCTATCTTATGGGTATCATGATCCTTGTCCAATCTACCCAAGTTTTTCTGTTGATTTTAAGATACACAACCCAAGACCATGAATAAACATCCCATGTGCTTCCTATAACATGTAGGTTTTTTCTCTTGTGTGTATTGGTGTTGTGGTTTGAGTGAGCAATAAATTCTAAATTTTGAATACTCTTATGTGTGTTGGTGTTGTGGTTTGAGTGAGGAATGAATTATAAATTTTGAATAATCTTATGGGTGTTATTTCATTTCCTATAACATGTAAGCTTTTTCTCTTATGGGTGTTATTGCATTTGAATTTCTAAATTTCTAAATTTTTAAATTCTAGAATGAATTCTAAATTTTGAATAATTGGATGGGGATTTTGTATTGGTATTGTTGCAGGTTTGGAGAAGGGGAGGTGTGGAGCTGTGTTGTTGCAGGTCTGGAGAGGGGAGAGGGGCCTGCTGCTATTGAGTTGAGCATATCTATACCAACTGTTTTCAAAACTATTGGTATAGATTCTATAAATATAACTATACCAATGGTTTTGTTTTAACCATTGGTATAGGTTTATACCAACAGTTATAACAAAACTATTGGTATATCCTTATGGCTTGCCATATCCCCTCTATACCAATGGTTGTAAACCTTTGGTATAAGTGTAACACACATATACCAACAGTTTCACAAACCGTTGGTATATGTTATATTTACACACATATGCCAACAGTTTGTATCAAACCATTGGTATACCTTCTATTTTGACACCTATACCAACGGTTTTCACAGAACCGTTGGTATAGGCCTATTGTCACGGCTTACTTGGACAAAGTTGAGGGAACCATTGGTATACTATATACCTATGGTTTTCAGGCCTTTACCAACATATTTGAACCGTTGGTAAAGTGTAAATTTTCAGTAGTGAAAAAAGTATTAGATAAAAATGATAATGAAATTAACTAATAAATAGTAGATAAAATTAGAAGAAAATTAACTAAATAAGTATTAGAAAGTCATATTTTCAAGATGTCTATATATATTTTCACACCATGTATTCTACTCATTTGTTTCTAAGAAATATATTTTCTATTTTAAATATGTGGAATGTCAAAAATCCTAGTAGTACTAGAAAAATATAAATAAAAAAATGATTAATAAATATTTTAAATCAAATTTTAATTATCATCAGAAATACCACTTCGAGGATACTAATTTGTTAATGATATATTATATCTTTCATAAATTTGTAAAAATAATAACCATAACTTTGTCATTAGTTTTTTTAGACACTGTAGAAAAATTGAGAAAAATAAGTAATTTTTTTATAGTTAAATCTTATTATATATATAATAATACTTATCCACTTGTAGAAGTCAATTGGATTCTTGTGATCATGGACTATCCTTATTCCATGATTCTGATGACATTTAATCTCCACCATATTATCAAAATATCTATTAAAACATAATATAAAATGTATAAATTGAATTTTATTGGTAAAATGTTACATGTTGTGTATTACACATTGATAAAATTCATCACATGTGGTTTATTTTTTTGGTATCCATTCATTGAATCCAAAAATAAATATTTTCAGTATCCAAATTGATTACAATGAGAAACCAATACTACCTAAAAACAAAAAGGAATAAGTAAAGAATGGATCAAAATATATTTTTTATTACATTATACAGTTTTACCCTAACATCATAGGTATTAAAAAGTTGTTATCATTTGTATTTTTGTTTGCAAACATTATGTCCAGTTTCTCCATTATTTCTAAATATTCCATTTATTTCAATGTGATTGTTTTGAAAAAGTGATGTGAGGACTTATGTGTCCAATTTTTTTTCATTGAGTTTTCCCTTCAAATAAAATTGATATATACACCTACACAAATATGAATATAATTTAACTTTAATTAACATGGTTGATAATATATTGGATAAATAAATTATGAAAACATACCTCATGTGTAGATTTACATCAAATACTCCTAAAAATTCTTGCTTGGGGATTTTATCTACATTCTCAAAAAATATGAATGTCTATAATGGACTCTCTGTAGATTAATTATTCAAAATCAATGAAGGTTATATAACTATTTTTGAATTTTAGATCTTTATGAACTTGTAATATTAGTAAATGCAGAATTTGAACTATCTGGGTAAATGAACATTATAAATATACTTTTGATTTATTGCTTGATCCTTTAGATTTTTTTGATTCAACATTTTATTTCGTCCATTTACTTTCACTTTTTGTAAAAAAATTATCAGTTCACGCCTTTTTCATTAGTTCTTAAATGTTTTACATAAAAAAATAAATTATAAAGGAATACCTCCTTGTCGAAATGTATTTTTACAAGATCAAATGACCATGCTATGAAAGATCCAATAGCAATCTTGATCATATGAAAATACATACCATTAAGTGGAATAGGTAGCTCAATGATCAGCTTGTGACCTATGAGAATCCCCACTCTCACATGATCTTTTGGATGCTATTTTTTATGTAGAATTTCTCCTTGGATATTTTATAATCTACCCATTTCAATAAGGTGATGGGTGGCTGCTGATAGATATATATCACAATAAATTTTACCATGTATAATATCATTATAGGAAAATTATTAGTGTCTCAATTATCCACATTTCATTGAAAAAATTATGAAAAAATTGATTACCCTAAGTAAGGCATGACATTGAGGGGAATTGATCACCTCAAAGATGGTGTTGGGGGTTCCTGTAGTGTTTATTGTTGTTTTGTTTCTTATTTTTGATGTCTTCCCATAAAATTCTCTAAAAACATAGATTACCAATTATGTTCTTCTTTTAGAGCTGATTTTTGCATTCTCATCTCATCCATTTTCTTATCTATATCCACCTATGTGTTTTTTCTCAAAATATTTTTTGTGTGACAACCTAAAAAAATAACACCTCTGATGTGGTCATATTATTATGGCTAATTCACAATCACTAATAGTAGTCATTCATCAGGTAAAACAGATGGGGATTTATGTACCTAAACCAGATAAAAATATAGGAAAATAAGTAATCATTATTATTCAATACTGATTTAAAGTAGAACGAATTTTTATTATGTCCAACTTACACTTTCCCATAATTTTTTTTTGTGTTTCCTTATATTATCATCTAACCTTTAATTACATAAGACTCCTTTCGTATAACATGATATGGGATGGAAGTGGATTTCGATTTTAATTAATTAATATATATATATATATAAACAAAGGAACATAATTATGTTGTTTTTTCATTCCACAAAAAATTATTACTATAAATTTAAAATGAATACCATTTGTTTCAAGTGAAGAATACTCCATCATTTATTTACAGTAGAAGTACAATGGTTTTACTACATAATGATTATTTTCCACACTAATATATTGTTTCATAAATTAAAAATTATAAATAAAAGTGATTATTACACATATTATCAAGTAATTTACTACCAATAACAATGTACCTAAAGATATGTCTCCTCATGATGACTAATAAATTCATTTCATAATTCTTATTTTATCATACAGGCATACATATGTGGTGGAGTGGGCTTACATTCCCTTTTTCATCCATGAGATGATTCTTTATAAGAATTTCCCAAAATCCTCTATGAGGCATTCTAGTAAGAATTAATAAAAATTTCATTTTCTATTAATCTAGTATAAATGCACTATGTAAGGGATAATGAAGAGTAAATAAACATTTCCTTATTTTTTTAGTAAAATAACGAAATTATATCATAATTTTACCATAATATCTTCCCAGATTAGTGCCTTGAGAAAGGGCACAATATTGTGCCACATAAATACATAAATCAACATGTGAATTAGAGTGGTGAGCCTAATGTAACTAATGGACATGAAATTTATGGGGTTAATAGGATGGCCATGTGCATTCCATATAACCTCAAATTTGATGCCTCTGCTTCTCACCTTAATATTTTTTTTATCATTGTCACACTATGATGCTCTTATTTTTTTGGGATATTGGTTGTTCACCTTGTATAATTTCCTTGACTTCAACATTGTCAATGTGTTGTTCCTCAGGATTGGTAGCATATACATGTGCATAAATTTTTTGTTCCTTTACATTAGGAGTATGTGCATATTGATAAACCTATTTTTTCTTAGGATTATGATCATAGGTATATGTAGAAGCCATTATCTACAAAAAATGGTGGAAAATTTAATTTAGTGTACATAAATGTAAAATTGAACATATTATAATATGAGATAATGCATTATATATTATAAAAAATATATAATTTGATTATTCAACACTATTTTTTTTCTTTAAATATTATAAGGATTCGACCCCTCTATAAAGTATCCAAATCTCATCATTGTAGTTTCCTCTAACATATAATACATCATCTATATTTGGACCAATATGAAATTATTGTGATTTTGCAATAAAAGGTCATCCTTAGTTGAATTAACATATGAAATTTCAGTGGTTTTGGTCAATAATAGAATAACTAACCACATTATGTTTATCAAATATGGAAAATAAAATACCTATACATCCCATACCTCCATTATAAATAGTTCTTCTTTGTACCTTTCCTTACTAAAATCCCCTTTTGTGAACTCTAATTCATGTATTTTAACTACAATCTTGTTATCAACCCACTTGAATTGAAGAATCAGCACTTGGAAGTTGTGTAATCTAAATCGCATATTTATTTGATGATTACAAAGTATGACATATTCACATGTATTAGATTTCATTAATTGGTTCCAGATACATACATCACTTTATCCATAATTATAATTCTACTATTTTTTATGGTACTGTGTTCATCAAGTTCCTTTGTAGATAATGTATAAGCATTAATTACATAACCATTATATGACAATACATGCTTGTTTGGTCCTATGGATAGACATAAAATCTATTCTAAAATTTTATTTAGATTTTTAGTTTAATCCTTAACAATTTGTTCTTGAAACCATCCTATAAACTATTGATTATATATATTTTATTTCTGTCTTTTATCCCTTGATGGATTCAAATTCCTTAGAATTACTTTTCAAGCTTAAACATACGGTACAAACTTTAAACTATTATAAAAAATGTAAAGGTAAGCCTACACTTACTCTATAATAGTAATTGTGAAAACATATATTTTGTAAATTCTTTCACCCACAAAGAATCCAGTGTGATGAGATTTTTATGGACCGATTTTTTCCATGTCTAACAGGTAGTTAGTATAGAATTCAATAACTTCCTCACGAATATGTCACTCTACAATAAAACCTTCTGGATGACTTCAATTTTTGACACACCCTTTAAAAATATTCATATATTGTTCAATGTGGTACATCATTATATAATGTATATGAACACAAAGATAAATCTCTCTAACCATGTTAACTATAAAGTGATCCATCATATCAAAGAATGATTGAAAGAAGAACATATTCAATTCAGAAAACATGATATTAATTTCCTTTTCCATAGCTAGAAATTTCATAAGTTCTATAAATCTACTTCATATATATTCGAAAAATAAATAGATCTTGGTTAATATATGACGATAATTCTAATGAAAAATGCAATGTAGTGATACAATAATTAGATCTCACATCAAAACATGAAAATCATGTGATTTTAAGAAATTTAACTTTAAATCGGTCATTGAAATGATATTCTTGATATTTTATGAATACCCCTATAGAACCTTTACATAATTAAAGAATTTTAAAAACTGATATCTTGCTTGTATGAAAGAGTGTAATAAGCTAGAGGATAAAAAGTCTATTTTTTAACTATCATATATTCCAACTCTTCCCATATCCCCATGTCAATCATGTCCAACATAGATGTAATTAAATACTTTGTTTTTATAAGTGTATTTAGTAATGTTCCAATGAAACTTTCACTTAAATTTATTTCCATGTAAATTAAATAAAGAAAATTCCTGACAAAAAAAATCCCAGTAGAGTAATTTTAAAAAAACTAATCAATTATTCCAACCATTTTTTACAAGGTTTTTCCAAAAAAGTTTACTAAAAGTGGTTTCATTATATTTTACTTTCTCAAATAGTTGATCAACAGTTAGTGGAGATGGTGTTGTACCTTCTTATGAACTCCCATCGAATGATGTCATCCAATATTAGTATTTTTTTCATTGGGGTAGAAATATTTGATTTCCTATAAAAAAATCTTTGATGAATATTTCAACCTTACTGAGTGTGTACCTTTTTCACAAATGGGACACCCTTGAGTTCATTTAATGCTATATCCTGAAAAAAAATTATAATCAATAAAATCATTATCATCCCATAAAATATGGATCTCAATGTGTAATATTCATTTTTATAAGAATCATACAACGTAACACCTAAATTCCAAATTAATTTCACATATTTGATCAATAGAGACAAATAAACATCAATATCATTACTCAATTATTTTTCCCTGATATAAGCATAGATAACATAATAAATTTTCAATTTATGAAAAACCACAATGTCAAGTTATAATTTACCAACATAAATTTCTCTGTATTATGATAACTTCTATGAAAAACAAAATGATTCAATCCATATATTGATAATTCACGATGAAGGTTTCTCATCATGTTTAAAAATTTAGGATACTCATGGCCAATTTTATTTCACTAGAGTGTGTCTGATAGGTGAAACATTTTCCCATAATTATTTATTTTATTTTTATGCCACATGAATTTTCATACAATATCCAAACTTCTATATAGGAACTTAAACCTTGTATTGATTAGACATTGACATAAAATTTTAAAGTAATTTATTTATATTTCCTATATCACGACACACCACACTTGATATTTTTAAGTGATTCATGGTCCTTGTGAAATAGTATAAAATCATTTGGTCTGGCATGTATTCATTAAGATATCACACCCATTGAACGTAGAAATCATTTACCATAATATGTTCAATGAGGAATCTCATTATCTTTAGGGGGAATATATTTCAAGAGACCGAGCAGTTTAGTAAAGTTAGTGTCACTCCATTTATTTCCTATTTTTAAATTATATAGATTTAGTATGTCTAACAATGATATATATTTAGTACAACCAGTATACAATGGTGTCTTTTCAAATCACTTTAACTTATAAAATAGTGTTGAGAAATCTTGAAGTTCATATTCAACTATCATTGTCATTTTTTCAAAATTATCTTCATCATCATTCACACCTATAATCATATCATTGATATGGTCTTTATCATTGTTCACACTTGTAATTATATTAGATTATACATAAAATATAGTTTTATCATTGTCACTAGATACATTCAGTTTTTCCCTTATTTAGTCCAACATTTATAACTTTGATCTACTTCATGACAGATCAACTATCCTTCCAACTACACTAGACTAATTATCCATGAATAACAATATCATAAACATGGAAAAAGGATTTTAATGGGGTCATAATAATTATAATTTTAAAATTTTATATACTCTTTCACCCCATCCACATAATTTTCATACAATTCTCATACATCCATTTTCAATTCATATATATACTTTTTGATTCAGTAATATTAATATTTAATAGAATAAATAAATACACTAAAATTATTCCCATAAAACAATAAAATATCCTTCTTAAATAACCATTTAAGATATATAAATATGTTGTTATAAGATAATAAGAGTTGAATGATGTGTATTAAGATTATTTTGTAGTGGTGGAAATAATTGAAGGAAGAGAATTTGTGATATATAAAAAGTTTAAAATAATCTATATAATTTTTATCATATCGAAACTAAGAGATCGAGGAAAGTTTATTTAAATTTTTTAGGTGGGAGTAAAATAAGAGGTAGGAGTGGGTGTTTATTCATTTATTCACTTGGTAAATAGTGTTCTAGGTTGTATTTTAATGATAGGATACTTAGGATCCAAATTTGATCTTTTGTCAAATGATGAAAACATTTATAGGGACCAATAACCTAGTATTGAGAACCCAATTTTTGAAGAAACTATTGAATTTATGTAGGTTTTGATGTATGCTTCCAATTTAAAAAATTCACATGATGGGATTAAGACTTAAAGAATTGAAATAAAAATTATTATTGTAATAAAAAGAAACAATAAACTTCAAAAATATTTGAATAAGTGCCCCTGTGGGATCAACAAAAATACTCATCCAAAACTAATTATTAGAGTATAATCCCAACAACATGGGATCACTTAAAAACAAAACTCAGCCTTAGTGGAACCAATATAGAGAATAAAATCTAGAAAAATGTCAAAGTGAAAATTGGGGGAGAGTTTTAAATGACATTGAAGACAATATGGATGTTTTTAATGTTGGCTATGATTCCAGATTTAAAAGTTATTAAAATTAAAAATGTGTGTCACATGATCAAAATGCGAAAAAGTGGTCAAACTGATGTGAAATTGTTTTCCAGTGACTATTAATTTATATATGACATTTTGGAATGCATTGTGTGTAAAACTCCATGTAATTATGACTTGTGAAATAAATTTAAATTCAATTTAAACATATCTATTTTTCAATTATTTTTTTTAGAAAGGGTCAGAGAAGGCTTGGGTTAATTTTTGAATTGAGAGGGGATAAATATTGTAAATTTTCCATTGTAGATGAGGTTTGATACAGTTTTGTGCATTTGAGAGGGAGATATCCTCACTGATTTATCTAGGATTTGAAATCCCATGGTGAAAAAAACTAAATAGTCTACTGATGAAACAAGATATAGGCGGTGATGATCCATGAAGCATAAAATGAGACGTAATGAATAGGTGATGATTAATGGAGATGCATCAGACGAGTTACGATGAGACTATGGTGATGAACCGTGAGGAGATGTACTAAATCTCCTCGATCTTGAATTCTCAAATTATGGCGAGGAGTATCTGATGGTGGATGAAATTAGGGTTCCCTGATATTTTACTTACACAATTAATGAAAATAATAAAACATCACATGTTATTAAAATAAGAACACATACATTGGGTTTTTGGAGGTTTAATTTGTCCAAAAGTTCAAGGGGGAGTGGCGGCAGTGGTTGAATTCTATAATAGAGATTAAATGGCATGATGAAGTGAGTTATCTTAGGATTGAATTTATAACATCATGAAGGTTTTTATCAGTGTTTTCCAAAAAAGTGCTGATAAATATAGCATTTATCAATGATTAAATACAAAACATTGATAAAAACAATGTTTATCAGCACTAAACAAACACTAATGAAACTTATCTACATCAGTTCTATTATTTTCGCACTTATAAATATAGGTTTTATTAGTGCTTTGAATTTTAGTGTTGATAAAAGCTATTTTTATCAGCACTTTTTGGAAACCATTGATAAAAACTGTTTGACATAAAATAAAAAAATATTAAATAAAAAAATATTAAAAATAATTAATTATAAAAAAGTTAAAATTTGATTAACATTATTAATGAATATATAATCTTAAATGAAAGAATGCTAAAAATGAGTGAAACTGAATAATTAAAAATGAATAACCTTAAAAAACATTTATAAAATGGATATATATTTGTAATTATATAAATTATTAAAAAAATGAATATATTTTAAAATGAAGATGAATACATATTGAAAATATAAAACGATAGTAAACATGTAGAAAACAATGAATTTGTAATATTAATTTCATGAACCGTAAACACATACAAATAAAGGAAGAAAATATTAAAAAATAAAACTAATAAAATTAATTTTATAGATTTCAAATGTAACACCCCAAGATTCCACGGTACTCTTCTCTTTGAATAATACAATAGCTTTCATTGTACACAACTTTGAGTTCTAACACACATAACCAATCAAACTAGTCATTATGAATAGTAATACCCACTTTTTAAAATTTTATAAATTTTATTTTTCAGAATGGACTTTATTTTTGGATTTGTAATATCAAAATTAGCATAGGGTGATTTTTTGGTATTTTTCTGAAAACTTTCAATTTTTGATGAATAGTAAAAAACACTACGTTATTTTTTAAAACCGAATTTTTATTTAAATAATTAGTTATTTTATTTAAGTTTATATTAGGTAAAAATAGATACATAATACCTATATATGTTCAATGTAATTCATTGGAATCATTTTATAATAATATTAGATATATAAAATTTTATTGAACTTTTTACCGTCTTTTACCCACCTTCTAGGCGCATTTGCAAATTTGCATAAAACATAATTTTACCACTTCTGTGAATTGAATTTCAAAAATCTAAGAGACATGGTTGACATCAGTAAGTAAAACATGGTTTAATAAGATGAAAATATTTTTTGGTGAATAGTAACTTTTGACTTTTATTTACCACGGTTAAAATTAAATAGGGTAATTAAAGGTAAAAATGATATTATAATTACCATAACACATGTCCTAATTCTATTGGATAAGTTTATTTCAACTAAAATCAACCTTAAGAATAAAATATGATCCTTTTGGTCCACTTGGATTATATTAGAACATTTATTATTATTTTATTTAAAGATGAGTTAAAAGTGTTAAATTAAAAGTTTAATAACTAAATCATTTTTTGTTGGGACTAAGTTGGATGTAGAAAGAAGTTTGAGGAGTTTCCTTTTGCATAGTGTTGTCTTTTTTTGTCAGAGAAGATAAATCAATTCACTTTCTAAAGGACTTAAAACCAGACGATGCTTTGCTGCTATGTATTTTACAAATATCATAAGTTATGAAAACTTGTGATGCAAGCCTTATGAAGGAAAGGGGTAGAAATGATGATTCTATTCATATACAGTTTTGATCGGAAGGAATGATGCTACTGGAAGTTAGGGAAGTTTCAGTACTTCCCATTGTAACTCTGAAGATTCTAAATTTGATCTATCAAAGGATATATATCATGATAGTAGAGTTCATGATGAAAGATGAAGAATGGTTATGGGACACAGTGTAGAGAGAAATGACAAAGGAACAAACAATCTAGAGGCAACACAAAATAATAGTTTAAGGTGGTGATGTTTTCCAGTGTTTGCCAAATTTTAGGGCCTGAAAATTGAGAGATGAACCAATGTGTTTCTGACAACGGATGTTGCGTGCAAGATTGAAGATGGTTTATATTTTTACACGCAAAGCATTATTCAAGGTTAGAACATCGAAAAATGGAAAAGGCATGCAGTGTGCGAAAAATTGGGCAGAGTGCGTGAAAAAATAAAAGTTTCACAAAATATGTGCGGGATGCGTGAAATATCAGCGGGATGCGTAAAATATATGCAGGATGCGTGAAAAAAAAAGTTGTGTGAGAAATATGAGCGGCCTGTGCAAAAAATAAAGTTGTGCGTGAAATATTAGCGGGCTATGTGAAGAGAAAAGTTGTGCGTGAAATATGAGCGGGATGCATGGAAAATGGAGCGGTGCGCGAAATATCAACAGGATGTGCGAAAAATGAAGGTTGCAGGAAATATTGGTGTGGTGTGTGAAAAAGAAATTTGTGCACGAAATATGAGCGGCCTGTGCAAAAAATAAAGTTGTGTGTGAAATATTATCGGGCTATGCGAAAATAAAAGTTATGCGCAAAATATGAGTGGGATACGTGAAAAATGAAGCGGTGCGTGAAATATCAACAGGATGAACGAAAAATGAAGGTTGTACAAAATATTTGCGTGGTGCGTGAAATAGAGGAATGAAGTTTTTTTTATGCAAGAGGTGTTTCGAGATCAGAAGCTCAAAAAATTGGAAAGGCATGAGGTGCGTGAAAAATAATAGCATTGCGTGAAATTTGATGTTGCACGAAACAATTTTTACGTGCCTAAAAGGGTTTTTTACGCGTGGATAAGTGTTTTTTGCGTAGGGTAAAAAATGCCTATAAATATTAGGTGAACCCCTATCATTTTTCAATGATCAAAACTTAGAATAAATTCTGAGCTCTGGTGCATGTAAAATTTTACGCTAAGTGAGCTGCGCGAAAATAAAGAGGTTTGCGCGAAAAGAAGAAGGGTGCATGAAAAAAGTGGAAAGCTGCGCGAAAAGTGGAAAGTTTTGTGGAAAAATAAGTTGCGTGAAAAAGGTTCTTCGTGCCAAAAGGGAATTTTTACGTGCAAGTCATTTGAATTACACACAAGAAACCCTAAAGGCTATACAAAAAATTTGAGGTTTCACACATATTCAGTTGTGCATATGGGAGTTCTTACCAGCTTCTGGGTAGGAAAGTGAAGATTTTTACTTCAAAGAATACAACTGTTCAATTGTAAAGAAGCACTAAAATACTATAATTCCATATTTGGGATAGGTCGATGGTGGATCCCTAGAGGCGATGGAGGTTGCGGCGAACCCTCCCTCCCCGGAGGGGGGAGGGGGAATCGTCCGGAGTTTTCTACCCTTCACCGACCCTACACTACTTCCTCCTTTCTCGAAGATTCCATTGTACCCTAAGGTACCTGAACTTAATAAGGGTTTTCCGCAGCTCGCGCTTTCCACGAATGAATTCAACGGCGCTTCGGATCTCTTCAGGATGACGTTGTTCGCTCGTTTTAGGGGTCGTTGTCCTTTAGTGGATGCCTTTGATAGATTCGTGTTTGAAGATTGGGGACTTCAAGACCGTGCGGTGGTCGGGTTGCTCGACTGGTATCAGATGATGGTTCATTTTTCCTCAGAGATTGATTTGATTACTGCTTGGTCGAATGCCCGCTGAACCCTCAATGGATGCAAATTTTACCTCCTTTGTTAGTTCTTTGAATCCATCATGAATCGGGATGAACTGATGATGGTGGTGTGGGCAGGCTTCCTATATTTTCCACTTCCTTTTCAGATTCCGTCAATAATAAGCATGTTAGGGAACATGGTTGGTATATTTCTCTATTTGGATTGTAGGACTGCTATAGTTTTTCACCCTATCAACCCTCGCGTTTGTGTTGAGGTCGAAATTTCGAAGCCTCCTACAGAGTGGCTTTGGATTTTGGTTGGCGAAGAATTCAGATGGAAACAAAAGGTGGTCTTCGAGTCTTGTCTAGTGTATTTCTCAGGTTATCATCGTCTAGGAAATTCGGTCCCTGGATGTCGTCGAGGTCCAAGGGCTCAACAACTGTTGAATCCCCAACCAGAGGAGACTCAGGCGTAGGCTACCCCCGTTGTGATATAGCAGTCGGATAGAGCATGCCTGGTCAGGCCTGCAGAGGCGTGTAGGGTTGATCCAGGGGAACAGGATCCAGGCAGGGTTCATTTCGGTCCAGGCAATGATTTGAGGTTGGAACTAGAAGGCAGCCCTCGGGAGGTCCAACTTTTATAGTGTCCTCATCCAGTGGTTCCAGAAGCAGTGAAGGATGTGGAGGCCAGTATCCCCTTTCCATGGGTTGTGGATGTACTAGCTCGGTTAAGGCAGGATTTGGGGATCAGCTCCTTGCAGGTGAATGGAGTGGAGGCATTCCAGGGGGAAGGAAAGGATAAAGAGCTATCATTGCATATGGATGTGGTGGAGCATTCGGTCTCGGATATAATTTTCGATAATGGTGTGGTGAAGGGTGTTAGCGAGGTCCATGGCCCTGGGGGTCCTCAAGGTCGGGAATGGGAGGGATTTATCCAGCAGTTTCAATTCATGGGTCATGGATATGAGCAGTCCATAGGCCTGATTCCATGTAGTGAGGTCACTGAGGGTGAATTTGGAAAGGAGGCCGAACCATCTATCAAGGCATTCTAGGGGAAATCCTTTTTTCATGCAACTACAAGATATCTCCACGGTCAAGGAAGGAAGTAATGGGTTAGCGTATTAGGTCCTCTTGATCCAAACAAACTCATTTTAAATTCCTCCTTTTAGATGACTGGGAGTGAGGGGAAGAAGAAGAAGGACTTGGCGGTCAAAGCAGGAAAGTTGGATTCTTCGGGTAGGCCGAGGGCTCTCAAAGAAGGTCTGGGGGTTGAAGTGAAAAACCGATTTGAAGGCTTGGAAACTCAATAACAATTGTCGCAAGAGTATAAGGATTCTGGTCATGATAGTTTTATCCAAATCTCAGTAGACAAACTGGACCGGTTCCAAGGGAAATGTCCCCATAGTTCAAGAAGGAAGAAGGGGAAAAAAGGAAAGCGCGACTCGAGGAAATGCATAGTGGTTCTGGGGAAAAAACCCAAGGGGAGCAAAGAATACTCTCACTTGCTAAAACCAATGGAAACTAGGTCATCCAAGAAATGTGGAAGCAAGGAAAGCAAAGGCCTTTAAGACAGTGATAGTGGGGATCTAAGTAGAGAACCAAGAGTAATAGAGGAAGAGGGTGTGGAGTATCTAAGGCTCATCTGCCACTCTAAGGAAGAGATTCTTGAAAAAGTACTTCGGACAAATGCCTCAAATGAAGATATTTTAAGGATTTATGAAAGATGATTGTAGACTAAGGCCACAAAGGAGCAAGAAGTGTGGATAAACGAGCAAGACTGAATCATCGCCTGAGGCTTCAACCAAGGCAGAATCACCTTGGAGGAATTCATCCAGATAATGGAAAGAATGATTTCTCACATTGAAGAACTTATTTGGGAGGATCCAGACACCTAGGTTAGTACTCTTCACTGGGAATTATATATATCATCTAACTCAAATAACCTTAGTCTTGTGTTTAACAATTCTGTGAGCTCTTTCACCACGTAGTTGTCCTTGTGTGTGAACTTTGGTTTCCAACTTTTCCTTAAAGTGGATTAATAAAAATTATAGTTGGTAGTGCCCTATTTGTGCTAGGATGGTGCACACGTGCTTGCGGATTGTTTTCCAAGTGTTACACGAGTGTAAGGGTATATCCTACTCATTGTATTCCATATAAAATAATTGTTTTCTAGTGGATTGTGTGGTACTAGATTGTTTTTGTACCATACCAAGGATGTAGCTACTCTTTTTGAGTAGTGAACCTTGTAAATCTTGTGTTCCTGTGGTTGTGTGAGTTCATCAGAGAAGAAAATATTTAATAGGAGGTGAAGGTTGTTTCAAAAAGAGGGAAACTTAAAAAGAAAAATATATCACTGATTCACCCCCTCCCCCTCTCAGTGATACTTGGATCCTGACTGGGAACTTCAATTGGTATGAGAGGCAGGTTGCCTTTATTTATTCTTTGATAAAGTTTTGAAGATAAGTTTTGATGGAAAATATGAACTATGTAAATATTAAAGGGATTCCTATATTCGATGGGAAGAATTATCATATCTGGAAAGATATAATGATGCCTTATCTTATGTCTCTTAGATATAAAGTTCTTGAAACTACAACAAATAGATTTCCTGTTATTGATGAAAAGGTTCCTCTTACACCTGTGGATAAAAAGAATATTGAGAATGATGGAAGAGCTAAAAATTCATTACTCTCATAACTTTCTAAGAGTGAGTTTTTAAGAGTGAAAGGTGTCACTACAGCTAAAGGCATATGGGATAAGTTTATGAACATCTATGAAGGAAATAAAAAATTGAAGAAGGAAAAACTACAAATCTGGAGGATGAAGTATGAAGACTTGAAATGGGAGAATCTAAATTTGTTGGGGAATTCTTTACCAGGGTTAATGACATTGTCAGTACAATCATATGTCTTGGTGAAAAGTTAGAGGATTCTATAGTTGTTGAAAAGATCTTGAGAATTATTCCTTACAAATTTGATGCTAAAGTTTCATCACTATAAGACAGGGACCCGAAAACATTATCTCTTGATGATTTTCATAGTACTCTCATCACTTATGAGATGAGAAGGGAGAAGACCATGAAGAGAAAAGAAAAATATGATAGAGAAATTTCATTCAAGTCTGAAAAGAAATAGAAGTCAAAGAAAATTCATATTGAAGAAGAAGCTGGTGAATCTGACTCTAAAAATGAGGTATGTCAATATTTTGATGAACTTTTATCCTTGTTTTCTAAAAATGTTAAAATAGGCACAGGGAAATACAAAGGGAAACTCCCTTTGAAATGTTTTTAATGTGGAACTGTTGGCCACTTTGCGTCTAATTTCCATAAAAAAGGGAAAGATGATGTCAGTGATGAAGAAGAAAGAAGACCAATAAGTTCATGGAAGAAACATGGTGGAAAAGATAAATATTATGGTAGAGGTCAGAATAAAAAGTTCTTCAAATCAAAAGGAAGAAGATTTTTGTCAAAAGATGAAGAAGATGATGATAGAGAGACTGAATCTGAAAAATCTGCTACTTAGAAAGCTAGAGAGAGTAATTTTTCGCAACAGTGAATAATTATGATTATGAGAGCAGTAGTACTGAAGAAGAAGAAACTCAAATTCAATAGTATCTGAAATAAGAGATGAAGGAATGTTTGAAGAAGATCAGAAGGACTGATAAGGGAAAAAAGAAGTTGATAAATGAAAATTCGACATTAAACAATCAAGAAGGTTTTCATGAAGATAAACTCAAGATGGAAAAGGATATTGATGATCTAAATAATTCTCTTGATAATGAAAAGAATCGTAATGATCATATTGAAATAAAGCTGAAGTCAAAAGAAAAAGAGTTGGACCTTGTTCAACAAAAACTTTCTAACTCTAAAGAAGTAAATATCAATTTCAAACAATATATCTTGGAAGTTGGTGAAAGTTCTAGTAAAAATGAACCAAATAAGTATCCAAAAAGGATACCTTCAAAAGTTGACATGAATGACAGGACTGACTCTGATAAGAACAAGGATAGAAATACAATTTATGTGGTCAAAGTCAGCAATGCTGAAAAATTATAAGTGCATAAAAATATTGAGTCAAGAAAGACTTCTAATACTTCTGGTACTGATGAATCCGAGCTAAGGAAGAGATTTAAAAATAAAAACATAAAGGTTTTTGAGATGCGTGTTCACAACTCTGGTAAATATAGAAGTTTCAGAGGCAAATATTCTTTCTATGGTTACTGCTGGTATTGTGGTGGATTCAGACACATGGAAAATATGTGTTGGTTCAACCAACAACATTACAACTATTCTACAAGTTTTTAAAGATAAGTATTTAGGGGGAGTCAATCTTTTCAAAAGAGAATATCTCCAAATAAATTTTAGAAGATATCTGAGATGGTTGGTGTGAAAGTTGATAATAGGTTCCAACCACTAGAATCTATTTGTGAAAGATGTGATCGACCAGGACATCTTACTAAGGGCTGAATTACTGTGTTGCCAGAGAAACAAAAGTTTGTTAGTAATCCTCAGAAGGCAGAGTTCTTAAAAGCTAAAAAGAACAGTTCTGATAAGTCTGAAAAGAAATAATTCATAGTTGTATGTCCAGAACACATTGACTTGGCTAGGAAATTGGTGGAAGTAGAACATAAATTAGAAGAAAAGGGAGAACAAAAATCTCTTTTGTTGAAACTTCTTTGAAATCTACAAAAGGAGAACATCCATGGATTCTTGATATTGGGTGTTCCTATCATATGAAAGGAGACTTAAAGCTGCCGAAGAATGTGAAAGGATTCAAATAAGGAATAGTGAAATTTGGAAATGATGAATCTCTAAGGATCAAAGGTGTTGGGTCGACCATTATTGGAAAAGAAAAGATGAAATCCAGGAAAACACTATATATTGATGGTCTGAAACATAACCTTCTTAGTGTGTCACAACTCCGTGATGAGGGAAACAAATTTATCTTCAGAAAATATGGATTTTTTGTGAAAAGTGAAAATGACGGAAATATTATCACAAGAGGACAACGTACAAGAGTAAATTTATTCCAAGTTGGTGAAGTGAAGAACTCTTGTTACATGGTTATAGTGGATGAAAATTAGTTATGGCATAAAAGGATGGGATATATGTGTCATAGAAATATCTGCAAGTTATCAAAGAGAGATAGTGTCCGATATATGTTTGATTTATCAAGAAAAAGAGATTGGTGTTGCACTATTTGTGAGAAAGGGAAGATTACAAACTCTATTCATAAGAGAGTTGAAATTTGCTCAAAAATACCCTTAGAGCTAATACACTCTGATATCTATGGACCAATGAGCAATAAATATACAAATGGAGATAAGTACTTCATTACTTTCATTGATGACTTCACTTGCATTACTTGTGTTATGTATATGAGACATAAGTCAGATGCTATGAAATTTTTTAAGAGTTTCAAGAGGAAAGTAGAGAAGGAATGTGAGTATTCAGTGAAGAAGTTGAGAACTGATAATGGTGGAGAGTATAAGAATGGATATTTTGTAAGTTACCTCAAGAAACATGGAATTCGACATGAGTTTAGTTCACCATACACACCTCAACAAAATGGGGTTGCTGAAAGAAAGAATTGAAGTCTGGTAGAAATGGGGGAGAAATATGTTACTTGAACATAGTATTTCTCATTATTATTGGAGACAAGCCATGAGCATTATTGTGTATATTCAAAACCGATGTTTCTATAGTCCAAAATCAGATATGACTCCATATGAAATGTTCTATGAAAAAAAATCCAAGTCTGAAACACTTGAGATTTTTTGGGAGTCCATGTATTATAAAGAAGAAAGGTGGAAACCTTGGAAAGTTTGATCAAAGAGGATATGATAGAATTTTTCTTGGCTATGCTCCAGAAGGAAGAGGATATAGATTCCTCAATAAAGAAAAAGGAATAATTATTGATTCTTCAGATATAAAAGTTGTTGAAAATGCTGAGAAAGAAAAGTAGTCATATGTTGATGTGGAAGTCGAGCAAGATAGAGAAGATTTTGTTAACAATTCTGATAATGTTATAGACTATGTTAATCCTACTCAAGAAGAGGAATCCGACTCAGAAATATCAAGTGATGAGGATGGAGTTCAAACAACTCATCTTAGGTTGAGGAAACAAGTGGAGGCTCAGAACATTATTGGAGATAAAAATCAGAGGGTTCAAACAAGACGAACAACGAATGCTATATCACATACTTCTATTTATTTGAAAGTTGAACCAAATGATGTAAATGAAGAATTTGAGCATCCAGAATGGGTTCATGCTATGAATGAAGAGCTTGATCAGATAGAGATGAATGATACTTAGGAACTTGTACCCAAGCCATAAAATAAGAACATTATTGGTACAAAGTGGGTTTTCCGGAACAAGCTGAATAAAGAAGGTAAAGTAATAAGAAACAAAGACAGATTTGTTTGAAAAGGGTATTCACAAATTTAAGGCATTGATTTTGATGAAACCTTTGATCTAGTGGCAAGATTAGAAACAATCAGAATATTTCTTTCCATTGCTGCACAACGAGGTTACAAAATATTTCAAATGGATGTAAAATATGCATTCTTGAATGGTGACCTTGCTGAGGAAGTTTACATTGATCAACCTTGTGGATTTGTTATTGGAAAGGATGAAAGATATGTGTGAAGGTTGAAGAAGGCTTTGTATGGTCTAAAACAGGCTCCGAGGGCATGGTATTCTAAATTAGATACTTGCTTGAAGAAGATGAATTTTAAGAAAGGTATAGTTGATAGCAATATTTACATCAAGGAGTGTCAGGAGTTTTCAATGATCATTATTGTTTATGTTGATGACATTATATTTTTTGGGAATGATGAAAGATCATGTGAAAGATTTTATAAGGAGATGAAGAAGCTATTTGAGATGTCCATGCTGGATGAAATGAAATACTTTCTTGGGCTACAAATCTCACAGAAAAGGAATCATGTCTTTCTATCTCAAGAAAAGTATGCTAAGGAACTTTTGAATAAGTTTGGAATGGAAAATTCGAAACCAGTGTCTACACCTATTTCAGTGGGAACCAATTTGTCTAAAGATAGATAAGGAAAATAAGTTGATCATAAAGAGTTTCAAAACATTATTGGAAGTCTGTTGTATTTGACTGCCTCAAGACCCGACATAGTCTATGTTGTCACTTTATGTGCAAGATTTCAGAGTGATCCTAAAGAATCACATCTGATTGTTGGAAAAAGAATTATCAGATATATAAAAGGCAAAAAATTTTTGGAATCAAGTATGATGGCTCACAAAATATTGATATATTCTTGTATTCTGGTGATGATTGGGCAGGAAATGTTGATGATCGAAGATCCACATCAGGTAGAGTTTTCTTTTTGGGGAAAAGTCATGTTAGTTATCATACCAAGAAACAAAATTTAGTAACTCTTAGCACAGCTGAAGCTGAGTATGCTGATTCTACTCAAGATGCAACTCAACTAATGTGGATGAAGACTCAGTTGGAAGATCTACTTATTGAAGTGAAACTACCATTGCTCTTGAGATGTGATAATCAGAGTGCGATCAATATTACTAGGAATCTGTTACAACATTCTCATTCAAAAAAATTGACATAAAGTACCACTTCATCAAATAGTAGGTGGAGAAGAATGAATTGAGGCTGGAGTATGTTCATACATCTGAACAAATTGATGATATATTAACAAAACCTTTACCGAAGTAACCATTTGCAAAATTGAGGTTGAACATGGGTGTCCAACCTCCTTCTCATCAAGGTTGAGGTACGTTTGTCTGTCCCCACTCTCATCTTCCTTTGGATAGTGTTGTCAAGGGAGATAATTATTTCATAAATCTACCCTTATAGATGCATGCATAAAGGGGGAGTTGTGGGTAAGCTGTAAATCTAGCATGTATGTGTGTGAACTATTCTAACTATTTTTTGTAGTGGTTGTTGGAAACAATGTTGTTTTCCAGGAAAGTTGAAGAAGTGAAGAATGATGAAGTAGAATCTTGAAAGTTGTTATGAAGAAGGCTGAGGAGATAAGATCATGAGATTTCATAAGAAGAAGGCTAAGGATATATGATCATGAGAAGATGTTCTGAAGAAGTATGAGGAGATACGATCATGAGATTTCATAGTCACTTCTTTTGGATAGCATGGTTTTGGATATCAATAATTCTTGTTTCCTACAATGAGTTAGCTCACGTAGGATTATAATTGTTGATAATTAATCCATTTCTTACAAAGTTCAGTGATTTATGAATCTTGGTTGACAACAAAATCCAAAGGGGGAGATTGTTGAGACCAAGTTGGATGGAGAATGAAGTTTGAAGAGTTAGCTTTTGCAAAGTGTTGTCTCTTCTTGTCAAAGAAGATAAATCAATTCACTTTGTAAAGGACTTAAAAACAAATGATGCTTTGCTACTATGTATTTCACAAATATCATAAGTTATGAGAACTTTTGATTCAATCCTTATGAAGGAAAGGGTGAGAAATAATGATGCCAGTCATATACAGTTTTGATTGGAAGGAATGATGCTACTAGAAGTTAGGGAAGTTTCAGTACTTCCCATTGTAACTCTGAAGATGCTAAATCTGATCTATCAGAGGATATATATCATGATAGTGGAGTTCATGATGAAATATGAAGAATGGTTATGTGACATAGTTTAGAGATAAATGAAAAAGGAACATACAATCTGGAGGCGGCACAAAATAACAGTTTAAGGTGGCGCTGTTTTCCAGTGTTTGCCAAATTTTAGGGCCTGAAAATCAGGAGATGAACCAATGTGTTTCTGAAAATGGATGTTGCAAACAAGATTGAAGATGGTTTATATTTTTATGTGCAAGTCATGATTCATGGTTAGAACATTGAAAAATGGAAAATGTATGCAGTGCGCGAAAAATTGGGCAGAGTTCCTAAAAAAATAAAGGATGCGCTAAAGATGTGCGGGATGCGCGAAATATCAGCGGGATGTGCGAAATATATGCAGGATGAATGAAAAATAACATTGTGTGAAAAATATGATCATCCTGTTCAAAAAATAAAGTTGTGTGTGAAATATTAGCAGGCTGCGTGAAAAGTAAAGTTGTGTGCGAAATATGAGAGGGATGTGCAAAATATCAACAGGATGCGTGAAAAATGAAGGCTTCACGAAATATTGGAATGGTGCATGAAATAGAGGAATGGATTTTTTCACAAAAGAGGTGTTTCGAGATCAGAAGCTCAAAAAATGGAAAATTCATGAGGTGTGCGAAAAATAAGATCATTGCGCGAAATCTGATGTTGCAAGAAATAATTTTTATGCACCCAAAAAGGGTTTTTTATGTGCGTATAAGTGTTTAGCACGTGGTCAAAAATGCCTATAAATATAAGGTGAACCTCTCTCATTTTTCAATGATTGAAACTTAGAAGAAATTCCAAACTCTGGGGCATGTAAAATTTTACGCTAAGTGAGCTGCGAGAAAGGAAAGAGGTTTGTGCAAAAAGAAGAAGGGTGCATGAAAAAGTGGGAAGCTACGCGAAAAGTGGAAAGTTGCACGGAAAAAGTTCTGTGAAAAAGGTTTTTCGTGACAAAAGGGAATTTTTACGTGAAATCCATTTGAATTGCGTATAAGAAACCCTAAAGTCTGTGCAAAAAAATTGGGGTTTTCACACATATTCAGTTGTGCGTATGGGAGTTCTTATCAGCTTCTAGGTAGGAACTTGAAGATTTTTACTTCAGATAATACAACTATTCAATTATAAAGAAGCACTGAAATACTGTAATTCTCTATTTTTTATAGGAGGTTTCACATGCACTTTTGGATTGTTTTCCAAGTGCTACATGAGTGTAAGGGAATATCCTACTCGTTGTATTCCACATCAAAGGATTGTTTTCTAGTGGATTGTGTGGTACTGGGTTGTTTCTATACCATACCAAGGACGTAGAAACTCTTGTTGAGTAGTGAACCATGTAAATCTTGTGTTCCTATAGTTTTGTGAGTTCATCAGGGAATAAAATCTTTAATAGGAGACAAAGGTTGTTTCAAAAATAGGGAAACATAAAAAGAAAAAGATATCACTGATTCACCCCTCACCCTCTCAGTGATACTTGGATCCTGGTTGGGAACTTCATTTTTAATATAGGTTTATACATAATTTAAATTTAAATATAAATATTCATTATAAATCTAAAAATATTTCCTACATAATGGTATTTTATTTATAATTTTTAGACATTAAATAATTAAATTTATTCATGTCATAATGATGATGCAGTAATTACCTTGTTAATGAAGGATTAAGATAATTGATATTATAAATATCAAAATAAATGTAAATTGTGACTTATGATGAATTAAAATAATTTTATAGGTTAATATGACATGTTAGGGTTTATTAAATAATTTTTTTTCAACGTGATAAAGTTTTTCTGACTTTCACAAAAACAAAATACCAAATAGAGTCAAAATTGACATAAATGAGTTTTTAAAACAAATACTATATTATTAATTGATATAACATTTATAAAAATATAAGGTTTGGCCAAAGGAATTATATAATAATATATATGTCATTAAGTAACCAATTGGGGTTATTTTTTCATTTTATAGTAAGTTTATTAACCATGTAATATAAAATACAATAAGACATTGTAAAAGTTAAACTATTTAAATAATAGTTAAATCTAAAAGATAAGGTTAATATGGTGACCTAAACCTGTCTAAAACCTATTGGTTGAGAGTTTTTTGACCCATCCCCACCTTATTCTCTAAATAAATCATTTTTAGACTTTATAAAATGAATATGATTGTATAATAAAATAATATTTTAATATTTTCCTAAAGTGACCCTCACCTCTCTTATGAAAGGGTATTTCCCCTTCTCTTAATTTCATACCTCCAAATCCATTTTTATTGAACAAAACCAGCTCAAATATCCTCCCAAATACCCTTACTTCGACCTAGAGGCCTTAATTTGTTCAGAAAGTCAACCTAATGATCCCTTTTGATCAACTCGAAAGGAAACACCTGAAGAAGATGTAATAATTTCACCACCTCTTTTAAAGTTCTTTTCTTCTTCCACTTCCTCTTTTTTTGTTGTTTCCATACCAAAAATAATAACTTCAGTACCTTATACATAATGTGATGTTATTATAAATATGGTACAACCATATTCATTATTATATCTATCCTATGAATGAAAAGTCATCATTCGTGTGTATGTATGGCTTACCGTCTCCACGTCGTGGGGTAGTTTGTTATTCAAACACTTCATTATTTGGATGAGTATAATAATGAGTATAACTAATGTAAATAATAAATATAAAATATTAATGATTCTGTATATATGATATACCCTCCAATTACATATTATTTCACAATCAATAGAATGATATTGTCACTCATGTGTATGTACGGATTACCGTCTCCACGAACGGAATGAAATTCATTCCCTATCATAACCATTCAAGAATATTTTTTATTTTATGATTAAAAATAATGTTTAAGAAATTAATATCATTCTGGATATGAATCAAATAAATCCTATCCATAACAAACATGTCTTACGTAACCAATCATATAAAGGAAAACGAATCAGTTAACACCCAAAAAGATGATACCACTAAAATATTATTAACAAAGAAACATTAGAGGATCATATACGATATCATATTTATGTATCCGGTTCTTGTATAATTTAATAAAAATTATTTAACTATTATACAGGAGGTTAACGTACCCTTGATCAAGGAAAAGTACAAGGTAAGGGTTAATTTTACAATCTCTTCATTATCCGAGGTTGTTTATACGTGAGTATCTACTAGAACCTCTCTATCATCCACATCTGTGTTTCTTAAAAATGCATTTCAAAACATTTTTAATATTTTCTAGACTATGGGTTAAATTCATTTATACCCTTGTTTGACTTTTTATAAGATGTTTATAAAGGAATCTTTCCATCATTTTCTAAATAAGGACCTTTACGACCTTTTTGACAAAATTAAGGAAAGAATGTTTTTTTAATTTATATGGTGGGTGCAGCTATTTTCTGCCATTATAAAACCTTCAAAGATTCTCTTACAAGATTATAAAAATATTTTCAAAATAAATGTTTTCTTTTATAATTACATGACTTTTAAATGATTTCAAAATACAAAGAGATATTTCTCTCAAACAGTTTTGATTTCATCTATGTCAACATCCTTTGATTGATTTTACACTTGTTTGAATTTGATTTATTATGATACAATCTTCCATATTGTATTGAAGGTTTTGTGATATGTTTGACTGTGGATGTGTTATTTTTATACCATTCATGGTTTATGGTTAAATTATTAACATTTCATATGCCAGTTTTAATTTGAATGTTTATGTTATGTTTCAACCTTTTCATATGAGGAATGCATTGGACTTAGTAAGTGATGGGTGGAGCCCACTATAGCTACTCGATGCATTAGTAGGTCTCATAAGACAAACTAGTGTCTTGGCACAATCCCTTGAAAAAATCTTATTTGTAGTCATGGCATGAGGCCTTGACTATGTGGTTTTGATGTCCGACATTATGCATTCCTTCATTATGAAATTGACTATTGATATTACATGTGATTATTTTACTAATAGAATATCCATGTGAATAAGTAAATGGTATTATTTGATTTATATTTGTCATATTATGCTGAATTCTATGTTTAAAAGGATTTTGTTTTAGTATTATACAATGCCTTAAATGTTTATGCTTATTTATAAAAGTTTCTGTTATATTTTTATTCTTACTGAGAACCTGAACTCACCCATTTTTGTGTTTTATTTTTCCCAAGATGCGAAGAAGTATATTATGACTGACCTGCAGGGATAGTCTATGGAATATGAATCTGGTCAAAGGAGACAATTTTGTTGTTGTTTTTCATTTTATAATGTAATGTAAAACTTATGTATGCATCTAGTACTTTCAAGGCTACCAAAACGATTGGTCTTTCAAGATTTGATCCCTTGTGATCATGACAATGTTATGTAATAATGCACTAACTCTGGGTAACTGGGTTCGGGGCGTTACATCGAACATTTTAAAAAATTACCACTTAACTAATAAAATTGAATGATTTTTAATTGTGTAAATTAAAAAAATTAAGAATATTAAAAGTTAGTAAATAATTATTTATAATTCATAAGATTAATTACATTAATTATAAACATGTACAAACAATAAGAAAATGTTAATTTTTTTAAATAATTTCATTATATACATTTTAAAACATTTTAAAAATATTACAACATACTAAATGAAACTGAGTAAACATTAATCATATAAATGAAAAACATATTAAGAATAATATAACATTGTAAATAATTATGTGTAAATAAATATTGAAAAATAAATACATTCCTAGAATATTAAAATTTAAAAAATATTAAAAATGAATAAATAATATTAAATGAATAAATAAAACTGAATAAATTAAAAAAAATATTTAAAAATGTGAATTCGTAACCTTAATTACATGAATTATAAACACATAAAAATGGAATAAAATGAATAAATAGTTAATGTGAATTATATAAATACTGAAATTATTAAAAATGAATCATATTTACTACAAAAAATATTAATAAATAAATCAAATCAATTTAAACTAAATACATATAGATATATTTATAATGAATATATTAAAATAAATATGATTACATGATTTGATTAATTAAGAAAAAATATATGAAAAATTAGTTTAATAATATTTAATTTTCATATATTGAAAAAGAATTTAATATAATAACATAATTGACAACATAAACACCAAAATGATGTTGGAGATAGTGTGTGTTGGGCTTCAATTTCACTAAAAAATATCAAGGGTTAGAGATCTTATATGAATCAATTATATAGATTTCAAAAATATTAAAAATATTAAAACTTAATAAATAAAAATGAATAAATGTAAATCATATAAATTACAAACATATTGAAAATATTGAATCTCAGTAACTAAATATATGAAAATTAAAAAAATAATAAATTCCAAAAAATAATAAAAGTTAATAATTATAAAAAATGAAAAAATAATATATATTTAAATATGATTAACATGAATAAATAATATTAAATATATATATTTTTTAAAAAAGTAAGTTCATAACATTAATTAAATTAATTTAAAACACATAAAAATAAAAAAAATGAATTAATAAATAATAATAATAATTCTTATTATTGATGTATACACAATGTTTATTATATATATAAAATATAATTAATTATTAACCTCTATTTTTTTAATAATTATTTAATTTAATTTATTAATATTTAAAAATAAATAAATAACTATTAAAAATTGAATATATTATGAAGGGTGGCTGGTCAACAGTTTATGGCTGAGTAGGAGATTTCCTCAACTCACCGTAAAGGTAAGAAAAAGGATATTTCTTTGCATGTGACGCCTTAAAAGAAAGATATTATAAATGCTGAAGGATTATAAATGGTCACTTTTTGGAGAAAATTATTCAGAGAAATGAACCTTCAGATCTCCTGTCAGAGGACCAGATTACTTCCAAATTTGTTTCTCTAGCAGAGAGCAGTTGTGTTCCTCTGGATTCTGAATCAATGAAGGAAAATCTGGATGGTGTGTAAGGATACTATCATCTAAATACATTTCAATGAGGAAGGCATCCCAAAGGTCATGGTTGGGGGGGGGGGGGTCATGATGAATGGATTGCATCACAAGGTCGGTCTACCAGGCATTCTTCAAGGGATCATTTTACACCGAAGTAGCAAAGTCTCAGGGATATGTATTCTGCGCACCTTAATAAAAAATATTCTCAATCTGAGTAGGATTCAACAGATGATGGTGCATCCCCTGGCTATGGTCATGGTTATGACATTGATACTTTTGATATGTATCTTTTTTATTTGGAAATGGTTTGTTTTGTTTACCTCACCTCTCTCTTTCTTATCTGTTACTTTTCCTTTTATTTTAGTAAATATCCAAGAGCCTAGGCTTCTGGCTGGACTAACTTCCCTATTAAATGAATATGTATTAAAAATGAATAAATTACAGAAAATCCTAAAAATGGGGAGATATTAAAATTGAATAAATAATATTAAATCAATAAATTGGCATTCACATACACACATACATATACGTATAGAAATAAATGTATACATACATATACACATACACATACACATACATGAATTTGATAATTTTATATACTATTAAGATTTTTAATTGACTAAATATAAATTTTATAATTATATATATATATATATATAATTATGAAAAATAAGGTACATTTTTTATTAAAAGTTACTTAAATTATATTTATTTATTATACATACATATACATACTTATTGTAAAATAAATCTTATTTAAAAATATAAAAATATGTATATAAAAATTAAATTATTGATTGTGACATTTATAAACACTAAATAAAAAGTGGTGATGAAGATTGAACACTTATCAGTGCTAGAAAAAATTGTTTACAAAGGATACCCTTTTATAAGTTATTTTTTATCACTGATAAACATTACATTTATCAATGTTTTTTTCTAGGGATGATAAAAGTATCCCCTTTATCAATGATTTTCATTTAGCACTGATAAATATCAGCACTGAATATCACATGATTTTTAATAATATTAAATTATTTTTACCCTTACATAACATCAGTTTACCCTTACATAACTTTTTTTCCCCTAGTTATCTTATGTTTACCCTTACATAAATTTATTTTAGCCTTACTTAACATTTTTACCTTCACTTAACATTATTATACCTTTACATAACATGTGAAAGTTTCTATTTTCCCTTATATATTTTTTTACTCTTATTTAACTTTATTTTATCCTTACTTATTCATGGTTAAGTTCTAGATGCATGTATTTTCTCTGTATTTATGTACGTATATAACCATATTTAATAAAGTTGTGATAATAATAATGTCTTCATAATAAAACCATTATAATAAATTCATGATAAAAATATTATTAATAATCAATTCATGACCCACAAGTCCATGGATCCAAAAATAAATGACAATAAAGACATGATAATTTTTAAAAGATAATAGGTCATGATAATTAATTAATGATAAAAAAGTCATAAATATTATTATTAATGATGTAAATAATTGTATTATCATAAAAATATTATTAATTATTAATATAATATTAATATAATATTAATACTAATCACTTTAAAAATATTAATAATATAATTAAAAATAAATTTTATAGTGATATTCAGGGCGATCGCTCAAGATTATTCCTCCTTAAAGAATGATCAAGAACTTTTTGATGTTGTTGGGAATAAAGAGCTATTTTCCCTATCTTCCCACACAAAAAAAGTGTACTGACTAAGAGCATTTCAAAAATAAAATGGATGGTGAGTAGGTCAGTGATGGAACATGGGAAGTTGAATAGTGATGGGTTTGTAAGCCTAGTGGTGGCGATTTAGTCAGTGATGAAGAGGGGTTGACGAAGGGCCTGCTCAATTCACAACCACTGATAAAAGCCTCACCTTGATGGTGGGGTTGATGACAGAGGTGTAATAGGGTGATGTAGGCATAGGATCTCAACAACATCGAGTCTTTGGGGATGTCGATGAATGTCTAACAATGGGGATCATGATCGGTAGCTAGTGGCAACGGTCCCAGGATGCGAGGATCACGCCATCGATTGCATCGGAATGATGGTGATGAACTCGAGGTTGAATCACATAGCGGAGAAATATGATGGAGAAATTTTCCAGCTACCTTGGTAGGTGGCTGGTGCACCTACCCCACCTAACCCTTGGCTGCTTCAACACAGACCACTACACATGCAGAATATGCAAGCCACCATTTTTGAAGTCCAATAGTTGGTGAGGGATTGGTGGGAGTTGTGTCAAACTTGACACCTCCCACCATGTATATTTAAGGAGATCCAAGGGAGCTTCCAACATCACCAAATATGATCCATGAGAGCTCTTCCTTTCAAGAGAGCCATGAGAGCTCCATGTGAGAGTGGCATAGAGGGAAGTTTTTGTAAGCTTTGTTCTTTATTAAATAAAGCCCAATTTTCTTTCTTTATTATCTCTCTCTGTGTTTAGAAAATCACAATAAGTGGTATTAGATGAGGTTCTGGTGAAATGATGATGGGAAGTGAAAATTTTCCAGTGACCAAAAAATTCAAGTTTCTCAAAATCATATTTTGAAGGAATATTTTTAAAGATTGTGGTGAGATGATTCCAATGGTGTAAACAACATTGGAAACAGAGCCAAGATGAGCTCCCTAGACTCAGTAAAAGTTCATTAAAACCTCAGGTTCTATAGTACCCCTTTTCAAGAGAAGAAGCTACTATTCTGGTGCTGAAAACTTTTCTAGAAAAATTCTGGTAGCTGCTCCGGCATTCCACGTTAGTGCCACATCATCTCCACGTCATCAGATGATCTCGTCTATTGACACTTTTTTGATCATATCTTGATCAACCGATGTCCGATTTCAATGATCCAGTTGTCGATTCCCCAATTATTTACCATCCTAGATGCATCGGTGAGATCCATTTATTCAGATTCTGCACCAATTTTTGTAGAATAGAAATTCCATGGATGGACCATCCACGTGAGATGGTCGAGGGGCCAGAAATGGATGTTAAAGCCAAATAAAGTATATAGATTATAGGATACCATCATAAACATTCTATCATTGTGAAATGATGGTTCATATGAAGAAGAACTGTCGATGGTTGCTACAAGAAAAGGGTCAAAGTAGCAACTGAAAAAGATTAAATGGAGACGTGCACGTGACAATATCTGAATAAATCACACTTTTCTCCAAAGACGAAGAAGAAACATGTTTTCATACATCAGGTTAAGACACGGAATGGGTGGTCGATACTGCAACATCGTACCACGTCACTCCACATTGTGAGTATTTTTTAACTTATCAAACTGGTGTCTTCAGTGAAGTCAATATGGGGAATACCAGTTCAACAGAGATTATTGGAATGGGTGATATCTGAGTCAAGATGAACGTTGGATACACAATCACCCTGAAAGATGTTTGGCATGTTCTAAGCCTTTGGCTCAACCTGTTATCAGGTATAGCCTTTGATTAACAAGGATATGACAACATCTTCAGTAATGGAGAAGGAGCCATTATCATTGGTTTAAGACACATATATGGTACGTTGTACAAAACTAATATGAATATATGTGTAGACAGTCTCAACATGGTGGAAAGAGAGATGTCATCCAATATGTGGCACAGGAGACTCGACCACAGGAGTGAAAGAGGGTTATCTACCCTGATGAAGAAGAAGTAAATCAGTATTTATAAGGATGCATCACTTAATCCTTGTAAATACTACTTGTATGGAAAGAAGCATAAAGTATCATTCAATATTACTTCATCATAGAGATCAAAGTTATAGAATCTGGTGCACTCTGATGTATGCGGATCTATAGAGGTAGATTTACATGAGGTAATAAATATTTTATATCCTTTATTGATGATGCATCTCGAATGGTGTGGGTGTTATTCTTGAGAACAAAGGACCAAGTACTGTACTACTTCAAGATGTTCTACGCCATAGTGGAGCGTGAAACTAGAAAGAGTTGAAGTGTCTTCATTCAAATAATGAAGGAGAGTACACATCCAGATAATTTGATTCATATTTCTGGAGTAAGGGCATCCGATATGATAGGACGGTCCCTCTCACCCCACAACACAATAGAGTTGCATAAAGGATGAACATAACCATCATGGAGAAGGTTATAAGGATGCTGAGTTTGGCTAAGGTCCCTAATCCATTTAGGGGATAATTTTTCAGGTTAAATGCTACCTCATTAATAGATCACCCTCTGTCCCACTTATTTTTTTAGATTCCACTAAAGATATGGTCTTGTAAACATACCTCTTACTCTCATTTATGAGTATTTGGATATTTGGAATTTTCACATGTATCCAAGGATCTCAGGTAGAAGCTAGATTATAGATCTAATCCATGCATCACCATCATCTATGGATATAAGGAGTTTTGATACAAGATTTAGGACTTGAAGGATAAAAAGGTGATTAGAAGCATAGATTTCATGTTCCATGAGAACTAGACAATTGAGGATATTCAAAATATTAAAATGTCTCAAATGGAAAGTGTCTAGGACTCAATTCATGATCCAAAACCTATACCAGCACCACATTTCATTGAATAGGAGGTGGTGAAAGAATAATCATCGGAAGTAGACCAGGAGGTAGTGGAGGAGGATATTGAGTAGGGGGAGACACAATCCTCTACAAAAGAAGTTACAGAACCATCACAGGAGCTAAGTGATGTTGTGCCTCCCGAACCTAACATTTCACAGGTTTGAATATCTTCACAAGTAAGGATTCCATCAACAAAATATTTGGAGTTAGAGTACATGTTTCTGACCGATGAGGGGGATCCAAAAGGATACATGAAAGAAATGTCTCGTCCTGAAAAACAATAGAGGTTTCATGCAGTGGAGGATGAGATGGAGTCTTTGATGAATAACCAAACATATGATTTGGTGGAATTAACCAAAGGTAAGAAGTCATTAATGATAAAATGGGTGTTCATTATGAATAAGGATGGAAGCAAAAGGGAGGTCAAGCACAAAGCTCAGTTAGTTTTCAAGGTATTACTTCGAAGAAAGGAGTTTACTTTGACAAGATATTTTCACCCATGGTGAAGATGGATTCAATCCGAGTCATTTTCAGATTAGTGGATATCTTGGACTTAGAGATTGAAAAATGGATGTGAAGACATATTTTCAACATGGTGACCTCTCTGGGGAGATCTATATGAAGCAGCCTAAAGGATTTGTGGTTACTAGACAAGAAAACCTCTTCTGCAAATTGGAGAAGAGCTTGTACGGACTGAAATAGTCTCACAGGCAGTGGTACAAGAAGTTTGACTCATTCATGGTGAGCCATGGCTACAAGAAGATACATGTGGACCGGTGTGTCTACATCCAGAGATTTTAGGATGGTAACTTTTATTCCCTTTTACTTTATATTGATTACATGTTGATCATTGGGAAGGATTAAATGAAGGTTAACTAGTTGAAGAAGGAGTTATCCAAGTCTTTTGATATGAAGGACTTGGGAGCAGCTCAACAGATTTTGGAGATGCTGATCATTCATGACAGATAAAGGAAGTTGTTATGGCTATATCAGGAGAAGTATATTGAATGTGATCTAAAACGTTTAAACATGGACAAATCCAAACCAGTGAGCATTCCTCTTCCCAGCCATTTGAATTTTAGAAAGAGTTCATGCACGTCGTCCAAGGAAGAAATTGAGGCGATGGAGATGATATTATAATCTTTAGCAGTTGGAATATTTATGTACGCTATAGAGAGTATGAGGCCTGATATAGCCCATGCATTGGAAATCATGAGCCAGTTTCTCTCCAATATTGGGAAGCAACACTGGGATGCAGTTAATTAGATTTTGAGGTATCTTAAAGGTACTTCAAAGTTATGTTTGTGATATGGGGGAGATAAACCTATCTTGGAGAGCTATATAGATGTAGATATGGCCGGAGATACTGATAGAAGGAAGTATACATTGGGATATATCTATACCTTTACAGGAGGAGCTGTATCATGGCAGTCAAGGTTGAAAAGTGTGTCGCTTTATACAAAACAGAAGTACGGTACATTTTTTCTTTGTAAGATAGAAAGGAGATGTTGTGGCTGAAGCATTTTCTCCTGAATTTCGGATTTATCCAGAAGGAGTATAGGTTCATTGTGATAGTCAAAGTAATTTTTACTTGAGCAAGAACTCCATGTATCATTCCTGGACAAAGCACATCTACATTTGCTATAATTGGATACGCAAAGTGATGGATCAACAACTGTTGCGACTTGTGAAGATCCACATGAAAGAGAACCCGATAGATATGTTGAAAAAGGTGGTTACTCAAGAGAAGCTATACCTCTGAAAATTCTTTAGTGGATTGTATTACAGCTGGAGGGGGAGAATTGATAGAGAAATTTTCCATCTTCCTTGGTAGGCGGCTGGTGCACCTACCCCACTTGACCCTTGGCTGCTTCAACATAGGATGTTGCACATGAATAATATGTAGGCCACCATTGTTGAACTCCAATGGTTAGTGGGGGATTGGTGGGAGTTTTTTCAAACTTGATACCTCTCACCATGGATATTTAAGGAGGGCCAAGGGAGTTTCAAGCACTAAAAAATCTGATCCAAGATAGCTCTTCCTTTCAAGAGATCCTTGAGAGCTCCATGTGAGATAGGTGTAGAGAGAAGTTTTTGAAAGCTTTGTTCTTTATGAAATAAAGCCCATTTTTCTTTCTCTATTATCTTTATTTGTGGTCAGTGAATCACAACATAATCGACACCACAACTAGTAACGATGGATCATGGGGATGCTCGATAGTGTTGATCAAGTCCGAGATGACACGAGAGGCCAACATCGATTTCTTCAGGCATTGGATAGTAATAAAGGGGGCTCTGCTTGACAGAAGGGATGGTGATCGAGAGTAAGCCAATGATGATGAGGGGAGCATGATGGAAATGACCTTGGGCATTGGAGGGTGATGACCTTGAGGTGTAGGGTGACAACGATGACCTCGAGGTGTGGGGTGACAGTGATGACCTCAGGATATGGAACAACCTTAGGATGTAACCTTGATATACAACCCCCACAAGCTGAATATGAAAAAATTTAAAGAGGGGGTTATTTTTTAAATTAAAAGGAGTTAGGCATTGTTTATTTTGGTAAATGGGTTTCGCCAATTGAGCAATTCAATTGGAACTTTTCCCCCATGCCCCACCCCACCTCCCCCCTAATATACATACATATATATATATTTATATATTTATAAATATATTTATAATTATATAATTATAAATTTATATTTATAAGTCTATATTTATATAGTTATAAATAAACCTTATTTGACAATATAATTTAATAATTAAATAAACCTTATATATAGTTATATATATATATATATATATTAGGATTTTGGGGATATAATTACATTAAATACACACACACCACCCACACAGGCCGGAAAGATAGGCCATAGCCCCCCGAAATGTATCTCACCCATCAAGCCTTATTTATATATAATTATTTATATAAATAAAATTTATTAAATTTCAAATATATGGTTTATTTATATTTATATAATTATATGTAAATAAATAAATTTAAAATATATAATTATATAAATAAATAAACCTTATATTTAAATTATTTATTTATATTTAAATTTCACATAACCCATCCCCCTAATTAAATATAAATATATAATCTTTTCATATATATAAATATAAATATAAATCTATATATTTATTTAATTAAGGTTTTTTATATATAATTATTTATATAAATATACCTTATATTTTAAATATAAATAATAAGGTTAATTTCTATATATGTATAAATAAATTTAATAAGTTTTATTTGCATAAATATACATAATTTAAATAAAGTTTATTTAAATATATATTTAAACATATGAAATTATTTATAAATATATTTATAATTATATAATTATAAATCTATATCAATAAATCTATATTTATATAGTTATAAATAAACCTTACTTAATTATATAATTTAATAATTAAATATACCTTATATATAATTATTAATATAAATTTATAAATTGATATATAATTATTTTTATATATATTTATTATATTAAAAATTTATTATTTACATATATATATTTATAAATTTATATTTATTATTATATTTATAAATACATATTTATGATTCTTTCAATGTATTTAAAAATATAAAAAAATTGTAATAATAAAATTTATTATATATTTTAAATATAAATATATATTTATATTTAGAAATACAATAAATTTTTAATAATATAAATAAATAAATAAATATATCTTAATTAATTAAATAATTGAGGTGTATTTATAATAAATTATGGATCATAAAATTATTAACAATTAAGGTTTATTCAAATATATAAATAAATAAATAATTTTTTTTATTTAAGGTTTATTTATATATAATTATTTATATGAATAAACCTTATATTTTAAATATAAATAATAAGGTTTGTTTCTATATATATATAAATAAATTTAATAAGCTTTAATTATATAAATATAAATAATTTTAATAAGGATTATTCATATATATTTATATATATAATTATATAAATAAATTATTTAAATATAATGTTTATTTAATTATATAAATATATATTTTCAATATTTGTATTTATATATAATTATATATATATAAATAAAACTTATATTTTAAATTTAATAATGTTTATTTATATAAGTAATTATATATAAACTTATAAATTTACATAAATAACTATATATAAGGTTTATTTGATTATTTAATTATATAATTAACTAAGGTTTATTTATAAATATATAAATATAGATTTATAAATATAGATTTATAACTATAAATTTATTAATATATTTATATATATATATATATATTAGGGGTGGTGCGGGGCGTAGGGGGGAAAAGTACCAATTGAATTGGTGTTTTGTGATTTATCCTAAAACCCCACTTCAAGTGGCACTGAGAAAACTCATTTGCCAAAATAAACAATACCTATCCCCATTTAATTAAAAAAACAACACCCTATTCAAAATTTGTCACCTAGAAATGGTTGGTTGGCATTGACCTCAAGAGATGTGGTAGTGTGCGGGGAAAGCATGCAGGTGCACATGTGTAGGGGTGCTCTGGCGGGTGCTTATGTTCCATTATCGATGATGACCTCGAAGCATCTACCAGTACGGTAGGAACCTTGGGTAGTGATGTGCTCAGTTCATTATGGTTGGAAATGACCTTGATCTACCGATTGCGATTACCAACATCTACATTGGAACAATTAATTTGAGAGAAGCGGTGAATGGAAACTGCCACTATAAAAAAACACTACTTAGAAGCAGTTTATTAGCGGTGGTTTTAGTAACCACCATGAAATAAATTCAGTTAACAAAATATAATATAGAGGCAATTTAATCAAACCACCACTATATATTTTTTATTTTAACAATTAGTGGCAGTTTCAATTAAACCACTGCTAAATGTTTTTTAAAAAACCTAATTCCTCTACCTCTCTCACTTCCTCTGCATGACCCCAACCCTTATCCCCCTCCCCCAACCTCCTACTCTTCCCTCCCTGATGCAACCTCGACCCCACCACCTCATAGAAGACCCCATTCCACCCACCCCTCTGATATACCTCCTCCATCCTCAGCAATGACCCCTACCACCATGACCCCCCTCCTACCTCCCTCTCCTAGGATTGGATCCACTCCTCAGTGGCAAGATAGACCCCCCTTAAATGTTGTTTCATCCTCCCTATGATCACCCTAAATCTATTATTGAGTATCATTAGATGGACAATCATGGATGATAAAAATAGTATAGATTTATTTATTCATTCATCATTAATGTATATATGTAATTTTAGTTTATAATCTGTTATATGGATTTTACAGTTATTTATTTTGAGTTATAATAATCCTTAATTTTGGTTATGTTATATTAAATTTAAAAAATTAATTCATTTATTATATAAGTTGGTTTTGGAATCTAGATCACTCATAATTTCATGGTTTTTATTTTATATTAATTAATCCAACACTGTTATATATACGTTAATGCCTCCAATTTTTTATATATAAATAATTTAGAATATTTTTTAACTCATAGAAAATTGGTGGTAGGGTTTGGGGTTACACATGGTTTCATCACGAAACCTAGAAAGTAATCTAAGGATAAAAGACTTGAAAATGTGATATTAGACCCTTTTTAAATATATTAGAATGATTCATCTTTTATACATATGTGATGAATCATTTAGTTTAATAAAATTGATAAAAAATGATAGAGTATTTAGGGTTAAGTTTTACATGCATGATAATAAATTATTGGATATGGTAACCAGAATATCCAACATAGTTTCATTTATTTTATTTTAACTAAAATGATTTTTAAGAGAACTAGTTATATTCTATAGGTTGTTTTTTTTTGAGTAAAATGATTAATTTTTTATCATTTGATATAAATCATACACAACCAAATGTTTTTCCAAATATGTGATAATGTTTCCCCTCATCATAAAACCTTTGATTTTTTATATCCCCTAAAAGTAAAAATATTATTCCACATATTAAAGGGATGACCATAAATGGTATAATAAAGTATAAGCACATATAACAACCTAAAAATTATTTTTTCGGTTTTAGTTGTCCAATAGTGTGTGATATCCAAATAATGTATACTTTACATTCATATTTTTAAAGGGGTGCTCTTGGTCTTAGTTAGACAATGTGAGATGGTTCATACATTGATCAATGTATCTATTTTTTCAATGGAATGAACCCTACTTAGTTACAACACTAGGGTAGAATACACCATTATCTTTTTCTCCCATAAAAATAATATAATCTATATATAAAATATCAAAAATTGATACATCTTTATCATATTTAATGTAAATGCTATTTTACACACTTCCATCATTAAATATTAATTATTTCAAGTATTTATCTAACATCAAATAACATGCTCTTTATACTTCTTCTAACCCCTATAAATCCATCATTAACCTAAAAATAATAATTTTATCTTTACTGAGAAAGACACTTTATCTTCCAAATCTCAATTTTCGAAGACATATTTGATATCTTTTAGAACATCTATGGGTTTCCTTTATGATAAAATGTGGTGTTCATATAATTTATTTTAATATTCATTTGTGTTTGTGAGAAATAATAATTTATTTGATCATGTTTTTATATTATATTTTTATTAACAAAAAGTTCATTATTTGATTTTTATCATTTTCCTTTATTGTTGTTATGAAAGAGTTAATGGCAATGTTGGGTGATATTTAATTTTTATTATACCTATTTGATAATAAATTTATATCTTTAGATCTAAATGTATATGAAGAATAAAATACAATACTTATGGATAAACTTTGGATTAATTTACCTTGAAACACACCTTGATATGCCAAGTGATTGGAATAATTTTTAGATTATGAAATTGTAAACCGATCAGTGGATGGTAGAATAAATTTTTTGTGTCCAAATTGTAAATTAAAACAATGTTTGAATAGAAACAAAGTATATGAGAATTTGATATTGAAATAGTTTCTTAGTCGATATGTATGTTGTATTTGGCATTGTGAATCAAATGTTATGGAAAGTAAAAAACAACAACAATACTATAAAAGAAATACAATGTAACCTGATAGAGGTGAATTCAGTTTGAAATTTGTTAAATGAAACATTTGGTTTTATAGATAAAATGTCTAAGATTTTAATATATTAATAGGAACTTCAATTGATCCTAGGTATGTTAGTCTTACTCAGAACTTCAGTGATGAAAAAAATAATTTTTATGGATTAGTTGATGATGGAAAACAAGAAATGTATGAAGGGTGTGCCAAGTATTCAATGTTTTCTTTTTTCAATTAATTTGTATCATATCAAGTGTCTCTGTGGAATTAATGAAAAAGAAATGTCCATGATTTTAGAGTTACTTCGTGATGAATTTAGTAATGATAAGATCCCTTTATCATTTTATAAGATGAAAAATGTCATCAACAATCTTGGGTTTTATTATACAAAGATACATGAATGTATTAATGATTTCATGCTTTACTGGGGAGAAGATTCTAATAAATAATAATTCAGAAGATTTTATACAAGAAGATGGAATTCAATTAACAACAATGAGAGTATAAATCAATGCAACCCTGAGAAGAAATAGAAGAGGAAAACTCCTACAAAGGTATTATGTTACTTTCCCTATAAACCATGCTTAAAAAGATTATGTATGTCACCCAAGACTATATATGAAATGAAGTGGAATGCTCAAGATAGTAAAGATGGCTTTTAGAGACATCCAAAATATTCATCAACATGGAATATTTTTGATTCATTATATCCATATTGTTATTCAGATCCTAGGAATGTGCATTTGGTATTGGATTCTGATGGTTTTAAACCTTTTGGTACTTTAAGTAAAAATTATTTCATTTGGATAGTTGTTTTGATTTCCTAAAATCTACCTCCATGGTCGTATATAAAGAAGTATTATTTCATTATTTTTTATGATTATTCCTGGAAATAAAGTTCCTTGAAATTAAATTGGTGTATACCTTCAACCTCTAATAAAATAATTGTGATAATTATAGGATGATGATGTGGAAACATATGATTCTTCAACAATAAAACTACTCAAAATGCATTCTATTTTAATGTGAAAAATTAGTGACTTTCTTGGACTAGGAAATTTATTTTTTTGGAACACTCATACTAGTTTGCCTTTCCCAATTTGTAATTTTGATTTTGAAACTCAGCGATTACCTCATAGAAGAAAATGGTGTGTTATGTTTCATCATCGATTTCTTGATGATTTTCATAAATTGAAGTTTAACAAGACATAATTTAACAAAGATATTGAAATGATAAAGTCACTAAAGGTGTTATATAGTTCATAAATATTAGGATAAATAATTAATGAAATTGAAGAATTTAGAAATTTTCATCAGTTTAAAGAAGGGGGGAGGGTACAATGTACAGTATCCAAAGAATCTATAACACAATTGTAGAAGAAAATGAGTATATTTTTCAAACTTCCTTATTGGGGGTTTAATTTGATATCATCATAATATTGATTTAATTCATATTGAGAAGAACTTCTATGATAATGTAATTTTTATAGTGCCTAATGAGCATAGTAAATCAAAGGATCACCTTAATATTCATAAGGATTTATATTTAATGAATTTAAAGCATGTTATATGGGTAAATGAGAATAAAGAGTGTCCTTTAGATATTGTTATAATGAAGAATCAGGAGAAATATGTATTCCTTTGATCTTTAAAGAATGTAAAAGTTCTATATGGATATTAAAGTAACATATCAAGGTGTGTTAACTTAAAACATAAAAATTTACATGAAATGAAAAGTCATGAATTACATATTTTTATGGAGAAGTTGTTTCCATTGGCATTGCATAATACTTTACCTACAAAAGTAATTGTTATTCTAGATGAGTTTTTACCTTTTCCAGAGAGATTTTTGGAAAAACTATAAATCTAACTGAGCTTTGTAAACTTCAAGAAATAATTTTTTTGACACTATGTCATTTCAAGATGTTATTTACACCTTCATTCTTTATAGTCATGATTCATTTGGATTTTCATTTTGTTGATGAAGATAAACTTGGTGGACCAGTACACTATCGATTGATGTATCCAATTGAAATGTACATTGATATTATTTTTATTTTCATTGGTTATTTTGATTTTATCAAATCATTGCATAATATGTTTAATATGTTTCTTATTTTTTTCATCAAGTGTTCAGGTCATTTTAAATTATATGTAAGGAATAAAAATCAACCAGAAGGCTCTAAAGATTACATATCTGATGAGTTATTGACCTTCTATTTTAGGTATTTGGATGGGATTGAGGCTAGGTTCAATTGTGCGGGATATACTAACGACATTTCCACTAATTCTCATTCTGAAAATTTGTCATCAGTATTTCCAACTATTGGATGACCAATTGGAATGGGGTAAAATTTTACACCCTCAAAATTGGAGTCTCTATAAGAACATAGATATATAATAATGAATAGTGTTATTATAGATCCATTTATTAAAGAATTGAGACTACAAAAAAATAAGTGACTAGGGGGTTGAGCTAAAAATGAGATGGAATTAAGAAGAGATGTTAATAAGGATATTTTAAAATGGTTCACTTTTCTTGTAATTATATACTCATATTCTTATTATTAACATGTAATTATTTTATCTATTTTAAAAGTAACACCTTATATATTGTTTTCTAGATACTGAATGTTGAAAAACGATCTGAAATATTGAATAATTTAACATTTTTAGCTCAAGGTACTCTAAGTAAGGTAAGAGATTCGATGCCTATATTATTCATGGATTCAGGTTTCATACAATTTATCATCAGGAAGACTTGAAAACTCAAAAAATGGTGTATTTACACTTATATAGGTGGGATACTATTGGAAGATGAATGATATAACTGAATTAAAATAACATAGTCAGTTTTTTAGTTGTCTTATTCCAATGCAAGTGGGTAAACATTGATATAGATATAATGAAAGATTCATTACATTTTTCTTCCTTCAACTGCTATCATTTGATGGATATTGATTACTATACACAACATGATACGTGTATCTCAGATTTATAATAGAATATGGTTTATTATGTGGATGATGAAATAAATGAATATTGGAGTGTTGTTTTACACTTAATGTAGGGAAAATTATATGATATGGGTGATTAATATCAATTGGTTCTTTATGACAGTGAATCTTATCAACCAAAAAACATTGAACAATTTTTTCCTGACAATATCGAAACATTATAACTTGCAATAGAGGGTGAAAATGAAGGACTTGTCACAATGGAGGTTGATAACAATGAATATAATGAAGTTAAAGATAATTGAATGTATAAATTAGTAATGAAAATATATTAAAATTTCTCATTAATGAGTGTTTCATATATATATACATTGTTCTAGTTTCTCTTTTTATTTTTTGTAAAAAGATTTTAGTTTTTCATTTTTCATACATTTAATATACCTTAACCATTTGAAATACATGAATGCCAAGAAAAAAAATTATAGAATCCTAGAAGATCATCATTTTAGAGAACACCACCACTACCATCATCTTATATAGATCCTATTGATTCTATTGTATGCGAGACTACTAGTGATCCATCTATTTCCCCAGAGGTTGTTGGATGCCCACTACCAAATTCACCTCTGGTGATGGAGTAGTTGTTCACCCCTCAATCTAGGTGATATTGGTGAGTTATCATAACTAGAATGTATGTAATTTTTTTATAAAAATAGTATATTTTATTAATTACATAATGAATTTTTCAAAAAGATAAATGCAACCATAAAATGGATACAAATATAAAAATGAAAGCTATTTCAGACTTAGAGGACTTCAATATTATCGTTCCATTTGATGAGTTTGGGGTGCCTATCGATGACGCTGTTGGAATCAATATGCATATTCTTGGGAATCATGCTTACAAGATAGTGAGAATTCCCATTAATTATAAATATTGGATCCATATTCCTATATCTTGGAAAAATGAATTCTTTGATACTCAAGTAAAGGTGATATTAATTAAATATTCCATGATAACTAATTTAAAATACATAAGTAAAATTTTGTAATATAATTACAATTTTTTGGGGGGTAAAAACTAGGAAACATACATTAGATTTACCTTAAATGAGGGGAAAATGACTCTATATTGAATTGTGAAATGTAGTAACCAAGGACACATCATTCCGAAATACGGTTTGACCATTATGGTCATAAACACATTTTTAATGTTTTAAAACACTAAAACAGGCATGGAATGGTAAAAACCATATAAAACGACCTCAAAGTGAGGTGAAATAATGGTAAAACCGCATATGAGTTATTTTTTATGTGTACACATAGAAAACACATCAATCTGATGTACGGTGTGGTCAGAATTACTCGGTAAACACTTATTCAAGGTAAAAAAGAATATAAAAAAGTGTTAGGGGGTAAAAACTAGGAAAATGAAATATTATTTCCCATAAAAAATGGTAAAATAACAATATATTTAAATTTTAAATGTAATAACTGACGGAACATCATTCTGAATTACGGTTTTCTTATTATGGCCATAAACGTGTTTTTAGTGTTTTAAAACACTAAAACATGCATAGAGAAGTCAAAACCATATAAAACAACCTCATGTTGATATGAAATCAAGAAAAAACCACCTATGAGATATTTTTGATGTTTACACATAGAAAACACATCAATATGATGTACATTGTGGTTAGAATTACTCTATAAACACTTCTTAAAGATTAAAAGGCCTTTATAAACAAGTTTTGGGGGTCAAAACTAGGAAAAAGATGTCATATTGCCCTAAAATAAGGGGAAACAATCATTGATTTAATTTTTAAATTTGAGAACTAATAGAAAATCATTTCAAATGGTGGTTTTCCTATTATGGCCATAAATTCATTTTTAGTGTTTTAAAACACTAAAACCTGCATGTAATGGTCAAAGACACAGAAAACGATCTCAAATTGATGTTCAATTAGGGGATAACAACCATTGGGTTATTTTTTATGTGTATGTGTCAAAAAAATGTCAATCCGATGTGCAGTGTTGTTAGAATTACTCAATAAACACTTCTTAAAGGCACAAAAGCCTTTAAAAACAAGTGTTTGGGGGTCAAAACTAGGAAAACAACATTATATTTCCCTTAAATCATAACAAAATGACCACATATTAAAATTTGAAACATATTAATTTACTCCACTTCATTATGAATTATGATTTTATCGTTATGTATTTAAATGTATTTTAGTGTTTTAGAACACTAAAACATGCGTAGAACGATCAAAAGCATAGAAAACGACCTCAGATTTATCTAAAATCATTTAATAACCATCAATTAGTTATTTTTGATGTTTATACATAGGCAATATGTCAATTTCACATGTTATATGGTCTTAATTACTTGGTAAACACCTCTTAAAAGTAAAAAAGCCTTTAAAAACAAGTGTTGGGGGTCAAAACTAGAAAAAAATGTCGGATTACCCCAAAATTTGGGGGAAATGTCCATAGATTGAATTTTGAAATGTAAGAACCAATGACAAAAAATTCCAAATTATAGTTTTCTAAGGATGTCTGTAAATTAATTTTTTGTATTTTAAAACACTAAAACATGCATGGAATAGTCAAAAGCATACAAAAGGACCTCAGATTATTGTTAAATCATGGGAAAACTGCTGATGAGTTATTTTTGACATGTAGTCATAGAAAAAAATATCAATACAACATGTTGTGTGGTCGGAATTTCCAAATAAACACTTCTTAAATGTATAAAAGCCTTTAAAAACAAGTGTCAGGGGGTCAAAACTAGGAAAATGACATCATATTGTCCTAAAATTATGGGGAAATGACCATAGATTTAATTTTGAAATATAGGAACTGACAAAATTTCATTCTAAATTATGGTTTTTCCATTATGACTGTAAAAGTGTTTTTAGTGTTTTAAAACTCTAAAATGTGTGTGGAACGGTCGAAACCATAGAAAACGACATCAGATTTATGTGAAATCATGTGAAATCCACCTTTGAGGTATTTTTGAAATATATGAAATGTTGTGATATCAAAGTCTTTAAATTTTTTTAAGTAAATTTTAACAATGTCGCACATTTCTTTAAAAATAAATTAGATTATTTACACATCCCTATTCAGTTTCAAGTGTTGGATATTAATCTAAATAGGTAATTTTATGTTTTCAAAGTGTTTTTAATTATATATTATTTGTTATTTTTAAAATTTATTCTATTTTATTAAAAAAATAAAAAAAATATGTGAAAAATTATGAATATATTTTATGTCTTTTCTCTTTTTCATTTCTTTTCTTAAATTCTTTGGTTTTAATTATAGGTGGAATATGCTGACAGTAGGTAGTGGGTTCAATGTTCTGATCCATGAAATTATTCATATGGTAGTCATGATGGTTATTAGTTTTAATGGTATATTAAAATTTTCTCGATTATTCTATTTTAATTCAGATTTATTATGTTTAGTTTTAATTTTTATTTTTTTGTTATAGTTGATAAGATGACATAGTCAGTTTCAGTTGATGAGATGATGTGGAGGCAGATAGAGGTAGTGGAGGTCGTGATGTGGATTTATATTGATCATGAGTTATTATTAGACATATTTTATATGTATATATTGATGATCAAGGTATTCGTTGACAGTTGTATGGGTTGATTGAGACTAAAGTTATGATGATTATAGATGTATGGCGTATGCATAATGGTTTTATCATATATTAATTTTTTAGTTTATTTTATGTCAATTATTTTATATTCATAGTTTTTTATTAAATATATCTTAAAAATATATAATTTAGAAAATTTTCTTAATAATTTCCCCTATTCACATTAAAAAAATATTTTTAGCTGCGTTTAGGATAAACCGCCCCTAAGAAACCACCATTGATATGTTCAGCAGTGATTAATTTCATTTTATTTATATTTTCCTCAGATATTTTTTTAATAAAATAACCACCACTAAATAAACATGTAACCACCACTAAATTCTACAAAAACGACACATAATAAAACTGCTTTGAAATTCAAGAAATCACAGTTAAATGATTTGAAACCATGAAATACATGATATTTTTAATAACCACTACTATACAATTAGGCGATGGTTTAAACTACCATTATTCCATGAATAAAGCGATGCTAATGCCCTTTTCTTTGTAGTGTGGAGGCAAGGAAGGTAGACTGTAATCGATTAGATGACCTATTATTCTTTTCTCAAGGAAATCATTATGGAATGTAAGGAAGACATGCTATAAAGGGATGGAATTTTGGGTCATGGGGCCATTTAATATTTGGATGAGGTTTTCCCTTAGTAGTTGTTTCGGGTGGTGTTGGTTTTTCCACTTTCACGTATTGGTGACATTTGGTGTGCCACATGTTTTGACTTTGATGTCATTTTATTTTCATTGATACAATTTTTAGGGTTGAGCATTCTTGGTACTTGAACTTTTAGGGTAAAATTAATTATTATTATTATCATTAATAAATAGAAAATATAAATTATTTTTAACTAATTATTTATTTTATATTATTATTATTTATTCATATATTATAATTAAAACTTAATATTTTATCTGTGTTATTATTTTCAAATTATTTTGGTTATAAATTATTTAACATGTCTATAGTGAATATCTTAACTTTCATTTAGAATCTAATTATTATTTATATTTTTTAAGATTTTAAAGTTACCTACTTATTTTAATGTTTAAATTTTTTGTTTTGAAACAACAATATTTTCTATCATCTATATTGTTAGATGTCTATTATTTTGATAAAATTATTTTTATTTTCAGCTGTTTTTACATGTTCAGTCAATGATTTAAGTTTCATTTAGATTGTAATTATAGTTTATATTTTATAATCTTTCAATGTTTCCTACTTGAAACATAACTAAACTTATTATGTTTCTTGTAGGTAACATTGAAATGTTATAAAATATAAACTATAAGTACAATCTTAGTGAAACAAAAAATGTATCTTAAACATATAAAAATTTTAAAATAATTTTTTTTGAAATATAATTAAAAAAATTAATTTATATGACACAAACATTATTGATTTAAAACATAACATTCATACTTTAAGAAATATATGCACTTTATTTTTATTAACTATCACATTATTAATTTCATTGTTATTGTAATTATTATAAATATTTAATAATTTAATTAATATTTATTAATAATTTAATTATTAATATTTATTAAAAATTTCATTATTATATTAATAATTGATAATTAATTCAGTTAATAAAGTTTAAATTTTATGTTTTTAATCAATAATGTTTCTATCAAGTAAACTAATTATTTGTGTATATATTTATGTTTTTAAAATACTATTTATATATTTTAGTTTATGTTTTAAGATTCACTTTGATTTGACATGTAGTTTATATCCTATAAGATTTCAACATCGACTACATGATAAACAACAAAAATTATTCAATTTCAAAAAAAATTAAATGATTATAAAATGTAAACTATAAATAAAATATAATTAATATTTAAAATATAGACTAAAAATATAAAAATAGTAAAAAATAGTAAAAATCATTAAAATAATAAACCAAAATTAAATTACACGACACAAAAATTATTGATTAAAAACATAACATTTTCTCTTTAAAGAATTTATGCGCATAAAATATCATATAAAAAAATAATTGAAAATAAAATTAATGTCAAAAATTAATAAACAAGAAATTTTAATTAAACAAATAATATTATATTTAAAAAAAATATAAGTATAAATGTTATATTTTGAAATAACCAAGTGGATTCTTCCTAACTTATGTATATATATATATATACATATATAGATATATAAATATATATATTTTTATGTTAAAATTATTTTTCATTAATTATTTTTTAAAATTATTTTTATTTATAATTATTTGTTATATGTTAAGTTATTATTTCAAATTTCAGTTAGATTAAATTTATACTTTATAATTTATAGGCTTTCGAAATCCCTTACTTGAAATATTCTTATATTTCAAGTAGGCCACTTTGAAATCATATAAATTGTAAATAATATATACAATCTAAATGAAATTTAGCATGATAAATAAACATATAAAAAATAACTGAAATTAAAAGTAATTTCATAAATTTAATACACAAAAACTAATATACATGACACATATTTTACTGATTAAAACCATAACATTCACACTTTAAAAAATTTTGTGAGAATAATTATTATTAATAACATTATTATGAATTATTATTAACTATATTATTGTTAAATATTATTAAGTGGATAGTGTTGTAGTTTAGCGGTTCAATGAACCATGGATGCATATGGGAGGTAGGGGTTCAAATCCCAACTACCACTCAAATTGGTCCCCCAATTGAATTGGGTGGGAATTATGTGTGGGCATTGAAAGACACCATTTTATAGTGTTCATGAATACTTCTGTGTGAGACGAAGTTGCAAAGGCCCCTACTCGAAAGTGGAGGTGGGTGGCTCTGGAGGATCAGTGGGTAGCGATGGTTAGATCTCGATTGTGATAAGTGTAGGAAAGGGCATATTTAGCCCGATGTAGGCAGACAAGAGTAGTGCTATGAAGTTTAGAGGCAGGATGGAGGGAAGAAATACCAACAATGGAGAAGGAGAAGGAGAAGGTGCTACTGATTTGGAACAATAGGTAGTAGGGAGGCAGTATCTAGCAGCGATAGGTGCACAAAGAGTGGTTCAGCGACAACCAAAGGTGAGATTGAGGAAAACAAATCCTAACAATGGTGATAGATAAGGTGAGATAGTCTTACAACAATGGGTGGAAGGTATGTGGTCTTTGGTAGTGACTGGCACAGACACCAGAAGATGCATGATAACAACTATGATGGTGGGTGGTTGAGGGGGTAGTGACCCCTTAGTAAGAAAAATGACCTGGGAATAAGCACTCTGGGAAAAAAGGATATGGCAGAAAAAAGGCCCAATGCAGATAAAAAAATAGGAATTCTAGGCATTTACAATGGGTCTATATGTGGGTATACTAGGGATCTTCCGAGACAATGAAGAATATAAACAAATGGACTAATAATCTATTGGAACCATGAAATTTCTATGCAACAAATGGAGTTTGGTTTGTGTTTATTGTCAATCCTCATTGTAAGTTCATAATGTTTTCCAAGAAAGGGATCAAATAGTTTAAGTAGACAATGATATTAAAGGTGGTGTCATTTCCCAGTGTTTTCCATATTTTTGGGTCTGAAAATCGCAAAAAGGAGAAATGGGTGATTGGAAAAGGATGTTGTGCACAATATTGTATGAGTTTTGGAAACTTGCACGCAAGGCATGTTTCAGGATCAGAACGTCAAAAAATGGAAAAGGCATGAGCTGCGTGAAATATTGAAGTGGCGCGTGAAAAATATGGATTATGCACTAAATTGGTTTTGCACACAATAGTGAAAGCAGGTTAGTTTTTTCACACAAAAGCTGTTTCGAGATCAAAATGTTGAAAATAGAAAATACACGAGGTGCGTGGAAAATATGGAGATGTCCGCGAAAATTGTTGTTGCGCAAAAATATTTGCACACAGAAAGGAAGTTTTTCAAACAACAGTGTGTTTTACATGTGTTATAGGTGACACCTATAAATAATAGTTGACCCCCTCATTTGGTATGAATAAAGACTTAGAGAAGATCTGAGTTCTAATGCACAAAAATAGAGTTGCACAAAAAAGTTTAAGTTGCGCGAAAAAGTAGAAGTTTCACGTAAAAGTTGAAGTTGTGTATAAAATTTCAAGTTTCACATAAAGGGTGTTGTTTCAAAAAATATTTTCTGCATGAAAATAAAATATTGCATGAAAAAGTGAGATCTTGCACGCAAAGGGTAGGTGTTGCACGCAATTGTCAGGGTAACCTGATTGCACGTTCTGAATATCCAGTTTAGTGGTTCAGCTCTTTCAAGTGCGTCAATCCAGGACTTCGATGCAAGAAGTGTATCATTATGAATAGAGACAAATACTTCAATGAAAATCTATTGAAGAGACCATCACATCTATAAACTGGGTGGGACTTCACCCAAGGTAGTGAGCCAGGGGGAGTCGACAGGAGTGACCTGAGGGACACAGTGATCTATCCCTGAACATTTGTAAAGGTAGTGTACCTGGGAAAGAGTGACTGTACCCGAACATTTTAATCCAAAGCTAGTGAAGTTTAGTGGAATTAGGTACGACCGAAAACCTTTCAGCATATTCTATTTGTACGTAGCCCTTAGTGGAAAACCAAGTAAAAGTGTTGTGTTGTCTCTTTTCTTGTGGTTGTTTGCCTTATGTTCCCATCAGTATTACTGGTTTAACAAGTTCCTACCTCTATTGGAACCTGATCCTTGTTTTAAAGGAAACATTTGATACCTTGATTCACCACTCCCCTATCAGGATGTCCTGAGGTCCTACAAGTGGTATCAGAGGGTAAAGGTTACTAGTGTTAGATCTATCCTTTGCTGTCATAGAGAATACAGTCATTGCCTCTGAGTGAAAAAGAAAGTTCGATGATGAAGAGAGTGAAGAAGAAGACATTTAGAATCCTAGTAAAAGGTTTTTAAAAAAGGGACACTTCAAATCTGGAAAGAAAGTATAGAATAAGAGTTTTGTCTGTGAAGAGGAAGATGATGATATTAATTCTATGAAGAAGAAGAACCAGAATTTAAAACTGGAAACCATGCTTCCATGATAGATACCATTGAAAAGTCAGAACCCTTGGTTGATAAAGGCAGAGATAATTAGATGACTCATAATGGTGATCCAAAGTTTAAAAATTAAGGATTCCTTTTCTAAGCTTGAGAATAAATGTAAGAGATGAAATAAGTGGAAAAACATGGTGGAAGAATCATCTGAATATGTTGATGAGTGTGAAGATGAAATTGAATGACTAGAGGAACTACTGAGAGTTCGGTCTTCAATACTTGAAAGCACAGATGAAGTTATGGAACTGAATCTTAGAATTGAAGAAGAAGAAAATTTCATAAATGACCTTTCATCTAGACTGGAAGAGAAGTCCAAGAATGTTGATGATCTTGAGGAAGAAGTTGTTACTCTTAGGAGTAAACTTTAGTTTCAATCAACCACAAATGAGGGTAAGAAGAAAATTCATTTTGGAAGATTCTCATATGCTGAATTACTGGTAAGATATAAGTGTGGTTCAAATGGGGTTAGAAAAATATTAAGTGACCAAAGACCCGCTTGCATGGGAAAGAGTGGAATCAGTTGTGAAGCTGGGACATCAACTGATGGAAGTGAAGAGAGCCAAAAGAAAGAAAAAATAAAAGTTGGAACTTTCGAAAAGTTTCCTGAAGTTCTGAAAAAGAAACCCCCAATCCAAACTAAAAGAAGAACTGAATATTATCCTCAAACTTTTAGAAATGACAGGCAGTCAAACCATTTTCCCAAGGAATAAGGCATGAGGACAAATGTAAGTGAGAATACATTTCCCCTCATGAAGTGTCAGTTATGTGGCTATCTGGGCCATACCATGTAATATTGCAAAGAGACAAGGAGATACTTGAATGGGGAAGATCTAGGAAGTCAAAAATGGAGAAAAATTTCATATCCTACATATTATAAAAGAAATAATTTCTATGGATACTATTTTCATTGTTTTAACTTTGGTCATAAAGTTATGTATTACAGGTAGAGGTACGATAAGAGAAATTTATACAACTCTCAGAAACAGGTCAATACTCACCCTCCTGATGGTATTGTTCTCACAAATAGGTTTTCTCCTCTATAATAAGATTATGGGTATAAAGAATCTGATTATGTGGAAGAAATAATTATAAGGCCATCAGTGTCCTACACTCAATCCAATATCTCATGGAAAGAAAAGAAGAAAATTGAGAAATCCAATATTGCAGAAGTATCCCTCAAAGCTACAAAAAGCAGCACCATATGGATTATTGGTAGTGCATGCTCATCCCATATGATAAGATGAACTTTTGAAGAACATTAAAAAAAGGTCTATGGAACAGTGAGGTTTGGTAATGATGGTTCCTTAAAGATTAATAGTAGTGTAAATACTGCTCTGGATAATGGAAAGCTGAAGAAGACTGAAGTTCTTTATGTGGATAGTCTATGTCACAATCTCCTCAGTGTGAGTCAAATCTGTGGCTCAGGGCTCATAGTAACCTTCAATAAAAAAGGATGTACTATAAAGTGAAAAATAGGAAATTCCCTTATGAAAGGCTGCAGAACAGATGGAAACTTATATTAGGTTGATAATAAAGATAACTCTTGTTATTTTTATTTTAAAGAAGAAAAAACATGTGGCATCAAAGGCTAGGGAACATTAACCAAAAAGGCATGGAAAAGATATCTAAATTGAATATAGTCATGGATATCCCCATTCTGAAATGTGAACAGGAAAAGACTTGTAATGCTTGCATACAGGGGAAGCTAGTCTATAATTCATATCGACCAAAGAAGAAAATAGAATCACACCTTCTTGATCTCATCCACACAGACATATGTGGCCTGATAAATGTTGACAGAACTCATGGAGAGAGGTACTTAATCCTTTTTATTGATGATTATAGTAGAATATCATGTGTAATGTTTATTCACAGGAAGTTTCATATACTTTATTGTGTGAAAACTTATCGCCAGATTACTGAGAATGATACTGGATAGAAAATCAAAGTCCTGCGATCTGACAATGGAGGGGAATACATGTTCATTAAGTTTGAGAATTACCTGAAAAAACATTGAATATGTAATGAGGTAGCTTCTGTGATAAATCCACAACAAAATGGAGTTGTTGAGATCCAGAATTGATAGGTCAACAACATGGATAGGACTGTGCTGATTGAGATTCGTATCTCTCATCATTATTGGAAAGAAGCTATTGATGCTGTAGTGCACATTCAAAATTGAACGGGGATTTATATGGGAGAAACGAAGATACCATATGAATTGTGTAATTGAAGGAAGCCTTCTTTGAAATACCTTCGTGTTTTCAAAAGAAAATAATTCATCTGAAATAAATAAGGAAATCATGGGAAGTTTGGTGACAATGCAGATGAATGAATTTTTCTTGGATATCCAATGAACAGTAAAGCTTACAAGTGTTTTAATAAGCTCTTGGGGAGGATTTTAGAAATCAGTGATGTTAATATCATTAAAGAAAAACCACAAATGATTCAAATAATTCCTATGATGATGAGATAAATGATGAAGAAGAATGTGAACATGGAGTAAATGCAAATATAGAAATAGAAAAAGGTGTACAAAACTCCCATGAGTCACATCGTGATTTTGACTCAGAAGAATAATCTAAAGTAGAAAACATATCTAGAGAGAATTCATTTGAACCTTAGAGGAGGAATTTAAGAGAAGAAATTAATAAATCCAATATCATTGGGGATTGGACTGAACCCACACAAACACGGAGAATAAGGAGTAATTCACAACCCACATTCTTATCTACGGTGGTACCATCCTCATTTGAAGAATCTATAAAGGATGAATCATGGGTGAAATCCATGAATGAAGAGTTAGATCATATTGATAAAAATAATACCTAGGATCTAGTCAAGAGACCCAAAGGTCATAATGTGATTGGTATAAAGTTAATTTTCAAGAAAAAGTTTCTTGATAATGAAAGTGTTATCAGAAAAAAGGCACGACTGGTATGTAAAGGATATTCACTGATTAAAGGTGTCGATGTTGAAGAAACCTTTGAACCATTGGATAGACTAGAGTTAATCAGACCTTTTATTGCTATGGGAATCCAAAGAGGAAATAAAGTATATCAAATAGATGTCATGATAGAATTATTGAATGGTGATCTCGAAGAACAAATCTACATTGAACAAACAGTGGGTTTTTTTCTTGGTACTGATGAAACAAAGGTTTGTAAACTAAAGAAGGAACTCAACGGTTTGAAGAAATCACCATGAGCATGGTATTCCCAGCTGAATTCTTATCTCGGTAATTTAGAATTAAAAAGTGGAGGAGTATATCACAATCTCTATGTGAATAATTCACCAAAAGATCAGTTCATGGTTCTAGTTTATGTTGATGACATTATATTTGGTGGAAGTGGGCAGAAATTAGTGGATGAATTTTCCAATCACATGAAATCATAATTTGAAATGTGAATGATTAGGGATCTCACATATTTCTTGGGGCTGCAGGTGAATCAAAATAAAGATTACACTTTCATATCTCAGGAAAAGTATGCAAGAGAGTTTCTGAACAAATTTAATATACATGACTCCAAACCAATGACAACACTGATTGGAGTTGGAACCAAACTTGGAAAGCATGAGGATATGACCTCTGTAGATCCCACCATATACAGGAGGATCATTGGGAGCCTACTGTACCTGATAGTGACACGACCAGATATTGTATTTTCAACAAGTATAGAGGCCCACTTTTAGAGTAATCCAAAGGAAGAACATATGGAGGCAGTAAATATAATCATGAGGTACATTCAAGGTACTTATAATTTTAGGTTATAATTTGCTATAGGAAGGGACAATTAATTATAAGTGTTTTCTGATACTGACTGGGTTGGAGATGTAGTGGATAGAAAGTCCACTAGTGGGGGAGCATTCTATATTGGGCAGAAATGTGTTGGATGGTTGAGAAAGAAACAAGAAATCACTTCTCTTAGTACTACTGAATCTGATTATATCTCCACTACAAAATCATGTACTCAACTACTATGGATGAAGCAACAACTGAAAGATATTGGTGATGAGGTGAAACAACCAATGATGATTTACTATGATAAGAAGAGAGTAATTGATCTTACGAATAATCCTGTTCAGAATTCTCATACAAAACATATTGAAATTAGATATCACTTTATTAAGGAAAAATTTGAACAAGACGTGATTAAAATGGATCATGTGGGAACTGATGAGAAAGTGGATGATATCCTAAAAAATCCACTGTCAGTGTCTGTGTTTGAGAAACATTGCTTGAACCTCAGTGTTCAGCCACCTCCCAATGCATAAGGATGTTCCGAAGTTCCCCTCTCCCCAGTTATGTTAACTCTTTTTAATCTATTTGGGGATGTGATGTAGGTTTATGGGGGAGATACTTTCCAGGGGTTGTTTTGAGCTGTCCAATGACCAAATACCAGTCTTTGGTTTATTTTCAATGTGGGAGAAGGAATAAATTCATCACTTGTTCTGTGACACAATTAGAATTTAGTGTTAGGAGGATAAGGAATACATTGGACATGTAATGATTTTGGGACACTGTATGAGAATAGCTTGGGAATATTTAAGAATTACAAAGCACAGGAACCCAATTAAAGATTCCCCTCATGTTTTCTACACCGATCATTGCTCACATAAACTTAGAGTGTTGGCTAATTTGATTCTTGTATTTTGCGTTTTGATAGTGGTTGGTGCTCTATTGAACTTATCTAGAGATTTCAAACAAACCCAAAGGGGGAGATTGTTGGAACCATGACATTTCTATCCATGAAATTGAGTTTGGTTTATGTTTGTTTTCAATCCTCATTGGATGTTAAGAATATTTTCCAGGAAAGGGATCATACAGTTCAAGCAGACAATAATATTAAAGGTGGCATCATTTCCCAGTGTTTACCATATTTTTGGGCCTGAAAATCACAAAATAGAGAAATGGGTGATTAGAAAAGGAAGTTTCATGCCATATTATAGGAGTTTTGGAAACTTGTGTTCAAGTCATGTTTCAGGATCAGAATGTCGAAAAATAAAAAGGCATGAGTTGTGTGAAATATTGAAGTGGTTTATGAAAAACATGGATTACACGCTAAATTAGTTTTGCATGAAATATTGAAAGCAAGTTTTTTTTTCTCGAGTAAAAGGTGTTCTGGGATCAGAATTATGAAAAATGGAAAAGGAATGAGGTGCGCAGAAAATCTGGAGATGTGCGCAAAAATGGTTCTTGCGCGAAAAGCTTTGTGTGCAGAATGGATGTTTTGCATGCCACAGTGGGTTTTGTACATGGGGGTTGGCGATTCCTATAAATAAGAGGTGACCCCCCTCATTAGGTAAGACTGAAGACTTAGAGAAGATACGAGTTCTAATGCACATAAAAGGTACGCGCAAAGGGAGTTGGGTGGAAAATTTTAAGTTGCAAAGAAAAGTAGAAGTTGTGTGTAAAAGTTGAAGCTGCACGTAAAAGTTAGAGTTGCGCATAAAGGGTGTTGTTGTGAAAAATAGTTTCCATGCAAAAAGAAAATATTTCACGCAAAAGTGAGATATTGAACGCAAAAGGTAGGTGTTGTGCACAATTGTTAGGGTAACTTGATTGCACTTTCTAAATATCTAGTTCAGTGGTTCAATGCTTTCAAGTGCATCAATCTATGACTTCTATGTAAGAAGTGTCTCATGCTGAATAGAGACAAAGGTTTCAATTAAAATCTATTAAATATACTTTCATGTCTATAAACTGAGTGGGACTTCACCCAAGGAAGTGAGGTAGGGGGAGTCAATGGGAGTGACCTGAGGGATGCAGTGAGCTATCCCTTAACATTTGTAAAGGTAGTGTTCCTGGGACAGAGTGATTATACCTGAACCTTGTAATCAATAGCTAGTGAAGTTTAGTGGAATTAGGTATGACCGAAAGCCTATTGGCGTATTCTCCTTGGATGTATCCCTCAATGGTGAACCAAGTAAAAGTGTTGCGTGGTCTCTTTTCTTGTGGTTGTTTGTCTTCTGTTCTCATCAGTTTTACTGGTTTAACAATTTGCTACCTTGGTGGGAACACGATCTTTTTTTTAAAAGAAAAAATTTGACACCCTGATTCACCCCTCCCCTCTCAGGGTGTCCCTGGGTCCTACATAATCTAAACCATCTAGTTAGGGAGTTATGGTCTATGTTGTCAAGCCTTTGGGTGAGTGTGTGAGTGCATTTATTATAATTCTACCTTGAGCACCACATATATATATATATATTAAATATTATTAATTACATTATTAGTAAATATTAATTATATAATTAAATATTTAAAATAATTACTATAATAAATATGAATAATGATTTAAATAATATAATTAGTAAAATTACTAATAAAGTTGTTGATAATATAATTAGAAATTAAAAAATATTAAATTAGTAATATATAAAGTAATAATAATAATAATGTTATTATTAACATTGAATTGTACAATTAATAATCATTTATAATAATCATAATAGTAATATAATTAATATTTTAATATTAAATAATTAATTAATCATTATAAATGTTATATATAATCTAATTATTTATGAAATTTATAATAATTATTAATAATATAATTAATAACATAATTAATTATAAATAATCATTAATTTAAAATGAATTTATTCGTATGATTATTATTTTTAAAAATATTTAATTATAATATTATTATAAATTTTATATTTAAATTATTTTATTTAATAATAAAATTATTTAATACTATTATATGCATTATTATTATTATTATTTAAATATAATAAACAAAAAATATTTTACATGACACAAAAAATTATTTCTTAATAATAATTCATAATAATTATATGAATTTATTAATTAATATTTATTACCTTATTAAATAATAATTATTTATTGAAAATGTGTTAGAATTAATCATATTTTATCATTAGTGTGTTATTATAAATAATATAATATTCATTAAATTATGGAACACTATTGTATGAATCTCACATCGAAAATTTGGAAAAGTTGTCAAGGATCTCAACCTTATAAAAGGGAATATTTGGTGAAATTTTATATAATATTTTCAGAATACTTTGTTTAAAGTAACATTGAATATAAAAATACATAAATACTATTTAATGATATATTTTTTAGGGGAAAATAGACTTCAATTAGAATATCATAAATTAGATGAAACAATAGTTGAAAGATAACCAAGGAAATCATCCAACCAAATGTGAGTCTCACCATAGAGATCTCATGTTGCCAAAAATTATGCATCCCCGTTCCCTTCTTTTTTAATGAAAGAAAATGTGAATATGGGGGTGCTGGGGTGGAGGGATCATATTTTCATGATAAGAAAGCCAAATGTTTGAAGACCATCATCTTAAGGGGAGATAACATTGATGATGGGAAGGAAGTTCGTCTCCATAATAAAAGAATTATAGCCTCTCTCAAAATAAAAACCATCCAACAAGTATTGATTGGGTATCTTCTATTAGTGGTGCTCAGTTTTCAACGAATAACATTTGGGAATCTATAATAACTGATCCAGTGGAGTCCTTGTCAATGACACCAACACCAGAGGCACCATGACCAGAAAGAGATGCATCCACATTGATATTAAAAAGCCTGATGGAGTTGGGCACCATACACAGGAAGAAAGTTTCACAATAGGGGTATCATGATGGATATTATAACATATCCAATAATTCATCCAGAATATAGCCCGATCAATCCATAAGAATCATAGTTTGGACAAATTATTGAAAATAATGTCATTTTGACGGTTACATGTCATCTAAGACATCATGAACAACATTCTCATCTTCTCAACAGAGTGGGAAGATGACCATTTTTGAAGAAGTTCTGCAATATTAGGCACCATATCAAGAAACATATCTGAATAAAAGTTTCATTTAAGACAAAAAAACCTTATCATAAGGGAAATGAATGATAGAAAGTGGTGGGGATTCTAGCTATAAAAGATAGACTGGGAAATATGGATCATAAGTTGTAGGAAAAAAGATAAGAAAGTCCTTTGTGGGGATGTTCCTTGAATAATTCTTCTAATAAAATTACCTTTCATTGGGTCGAATCAGAAGGCTCCAAATAGATTTCAAAAAATCATTCACCCTCATGGTTAGCATTTCCAGGGTCTTCTTATAGTGAGATCTAACAGAATAAAAGTTGGAATTTTCATGCAACCAATAAATGAGATCTATCCCCATATTACCCACACAAGGAATGATTCAAATAATTTTCCTATCTATATCGTTGATCCATGACTCCAACTTCTCAATGAACCACCCATCCCTAGCATCATTAAACAATATGTGAACTATAAAATCCTTCCATTCATTAAATGTGGTGGATATTTTCACAGATCCATCTTTTTCAACCAGCCATGGTTCTTTCTATATTTTGAATGTTTCCCCACAACTTATACTCTAATATACCCCCCTAAGGTGGTGATCATGTGAGCACCAAATATTTCTCCAAAAAAATTTGGGGTGTGGTCCAAAGGAATCCCCACAGAAGTCTAAATGAGGTAAATGTTAATCCTTAATTACTTTATAACATTGGGATTCATGTTTTTAGATAATACACCAACCCTTTTTAGCTAGGAGAGTGTCATTAAAATAGTGCACTTCACTAAAACCTATACCTCCATACACTTTGGGGAGGCAATGCTCGTTTTAAGAAAACCAATGGGTTATATTCCTCCCAGTAAAGGCTCCCAAAGAAATTACTAGGCGAGAATGATGTTGGATGAAAAAAACCTAGGGAGTTCAAATATAGAAATAATATAGGTTGGAATTGATTGATAATTTTTTTTATGAGGACTTAATTTCCTGATTTTGAAATCCTTTTCACATTCCACTATAAAATCTCTTTTCCCACTTTATCCGGAATATTTGAAAACCTAGTTTTTTTAAACAACCAAAAATGGTGGGGAGACAAAGATATCCTTGGTGTTTATTAACCACCTAGATTTTTGTGGCCATATGAAGGCCAACTTTAAATATTTTTTATGCACCCAAGCTAAAATAAATTTCATACTTCAAGAGATTGATAGATTGTCCCAAATCCTATCCATACATGTGTATAATATGGCATATAAAGTCTCACTCTTATATATTCACCCTTAATAAAATAATCCTATCACCCAAAAAGAAAAGGTGGGATATGGGAGGTTCTTAATGACACACCTTCATACCATGGATAAGGTTACCATTAGCATCTAATGAAATCATATTGGAAAAGACATCAACAACCATGATAAAAAGGAATGGAGGGAGAGGGTACCCCTGATGAAGACCCTATAGGGGAAAAAACTCTACGTAAGGCCACTATTAACATAAATCTTAAAGGATACTATTGTAATACAAAACATAATGAAATCAATATATTATTTACATAAATAAATATTTTCTATCAAAAACCATAGAAAGGACCACTCCACCTTTTCATTGGACTTTTCATGTCGAGATCCCAATCCATGACACCTCTCTTTTCATTAGAGTGTGTTTTCGTGGAGTAAAAAATTTTATGATCCAAAATGGAATTTTTAGTGATGATATCTTAGGAACAAGGTCACTCTAATTCATTTAAATAATATTGGGAATTTAAATTTTAATTTGGTTCACTAGGATCTTAGAAAAGTTTTTATATGTAATATTACATAGACTAATGTGTCTAAAAGCTGAAACTAAATATGTTCTTTTGATAATGGGAATAAGGGTAATAAGGGTTTCATTGATAGAATGAAAATTATCATTACCTAACAAGATATATTTTCATAAGACTTGAAATGTCAGGCCTAAAAATTTTCTAGAACTCTTTGAAGAATAAGGCATGAAATCCATATGGTTCCGGTGGCCAAGTTAAATGGATTTGTTTGAGGGATAAAAGTATTTCATCATCTGTAATGTCACGCATAAGATAGTGGTTCATATCATCCATGATAAACAATCTACTATAAGCCTCAATATCTGAAGAAATTCTAGATTCCCACATGGAATAGTGATCCTCGAAAAATTCAAAATAAGATTACAAATACCCTTGTTATTTGAAATAAAATTTCTTCTAAGATAATTAAGGTATGAAATAAAGTTATTACAACACCATGAAAAATAATTTTGGTAGAAGTAGAGATTATTTTCATTACTTTATTTGATATGAGTATCATGAATTCACATAAACCAAAAAAATTCCTTAACTTTTATGGCCACATCCATCTCAGTTTCAATCTTTGAGATTTTGAAAACAACCATATCAGAGGGTGGTTGGTCCTAAAGCTCATTATTCATTCCTTAAATTTGATCACATTGAATATTTGGATATTAAAATTTTTCATGTCCCCACTATTTCATCTTAGAGGCTACTTGGGAAAAATTATTCTTAGCATCATGAACCCCCACTGACCACCTCAAATAGACAAATTCAACACATTCTTTCTCCCTAACATAGAAGCTATCAAATCTAAATGGACTCTCTAGTCTAGGTCTCCCTCCACTGTGAGAGAAGTTAATTAATATATGAGAGTATTTGGATGTTGTGGAAGAGATATGAGAAACCAGGAATAAGTTAAAGAGACTAACACAATCATTATAGACCACAAACCTATCTAGGCACTCCTCAATATGAGTTTTGTAAGTATTCTTACGATATCAAGTAAAGGGTTTTCCTGAGTATCCCAGGACTGAAACATAAAATTTCAGAGTAACCTATAGGAATTAAAACTTAGAAATATATTTTCTGCAAGACCCCCCACTCTTTTATCATGTTCAAACATAATTTCATTGAAGTCCTCGTTAATGAGGAGAGGCCCAGGCATGCTCTCACACAAAGATTAGATAATCTCCCAATATCTCTATTCCTAATTTTGAGTTAGCCAACCATTAAATATTATGAATTCCTATATAGGGGAATCTGAATTAATGGAAAAATATTATTTTAAGAAAAATTCTTGATTATAACATCCACATCCTCCTTCTATATAGGGAAAATGACCATGAGTGTCCTTTTTGGGAAACAGAAAGATACCACTGAAATCTAATTTTTTTCACCACATTTTACATTTAGTTATTTTAAAACATGGTTTCATACAATAAAATCAAGTTAGGTATACTTTTATCCCTCTGAAGTTGGAGTATCCAAACTATTCATGGGTTTCCAAGCCCAATAAAGTTTCAACATAAGATTTTCATTGGGGTTGATGAGGCTAGTTTATTCCAGCCTATACCTTTGATAATTTGAGAATAGTTCCATCACTAACCACTTTAAACATTTTTGGGAGATGATCTTCTACTTATTAGGCCTTATAATTTTATTTGGGCCCACTCAGTTCCACAATAGGGGGTCAAAACTGGTGTCCCCTCTAATTCTCCTCTTCCGTGTTCCGTATTTTTTAGTGCCTGACATTGAAAATGAATAAATTTCATCACCTTCTTGTGATGATAGAATATGAGGGTATGATCTTGGTGGGAGAACTATGTATAGGGGATCTGAACAAATTCAATTCATACTAGAGGGTGTTTTAGAACTACCCCTAGTCCCTGAGTGTAGCAATGTAGGTAGTATCATTATCCCCATAATGGAATTATCTACATCAACTAAAATATTCCCAGAGTCACTGAAAATAGCTTACAGGGATAAATTCTCTTCCTATTTAGGTTGCATGAGATCACTATGTCCTGGGATAAATATTGGAAATCCCAGTATGATAATCTTATTTTGGTCATTGACTGAATGTGATGTTAGGACTTTAGTGAGTTTTCCCTTATCTCTACGACACTTTGACTATGGAATAAATGATATCCCAATATTTTTTATGTAACTGGGGTATATATTTCATAATAATATTACCCTTTCTATCCAAAACCTTATAAATGTAATCCTTTTCGGTGCTTGATACATCCCCAAAAGAAACATTAGATATTAATTTTTTAATATTTGAATGAAATCCAGATCTTTGAGTTTTCCAAAGAGAGAAACATGCTCCTCAATAGTGGGAGATCAACATCAATGAAGAACATGATCCTCACAGAGCCCCCCAAGGATAGGTTTAGATTAGTCCAAATCTATAAGGATTCTAATTTCGTCTTTGATCTCCTTTAAGATGAATTATGATCTCCAAAAAAGGGTATACTAGTAAGCCAAACCCAAATGGGAGATTTAGATTTGGATATTTTTAGGATGTATCAATCACTATCCAAATCCTCTATAAGTATTATATGGTTATAAAATGACTAAGGTCTCCCTAAAAGTATCTAATGTTTGTCTTTCTCATTGAATAATTTCCTACAAATATTAAAGAAGGCACTGTATGAGACAGTGACCACCCTTATACCCAACCCCCCCCCCCACCAATTTCATCCATATATTGGGAAATACTTTCACAATCTATCAATTTTGGGAAATTGGTTATTTTGTTATATGTGAAAATTTTATTCCCAAAGATGGAGGGCATTGCACATTCGGGTGATAGTGGTGTTTGGATGAGTGTATCATGACCAGGTGAGTAAGGACCAGTGGAGAGCTTAGGATGGCATGGTGTGGTAGGGGGATTAATGGATGGAGGAAAATTTTCCCATATAATGGAAAATAAAAAAGAAATTCCAAAAATAAGAATATTAGGAAACAATTTCCCAATCTATCAATGAAAGTTGGAGGTTCTTTTATAGAAGTATGGAGTTGTATAAGAAATGACCATCTTTAGAAATCTTCTAAACAAGGTGATGTCTTAGAAAACTCCTTCTTTAGAATATTTTTGAGGAAGGCACTGGATATATATTTATATATATATGTATGTATAAATAAAAAATAGTAATAAATTAAATATTATTTAACTATTTTATATTCGGTATTAATTTAAGAGAATTATTCCAAAAATATTATGTAAAAACCCACCCAGTCTCTCCTTTCATAAGGGTGGAGTACTCAAAATTTTTTCCAAGATTTTGATGTAGGATTCAAACACCAATTTTGCACCATTTAATGAATAATGTATTATTTATAATAATCTCACTAAGACTTCTTTAGTATTATTTATAATAACACATTAATGATAATAAATTATTAATCATAACATATTTTAAATAAATAGTTATTATTTAATGTCATTAATGTTTTTAAAAATATAATTCATATTAAAAATATTATTTTTGAATAATACGACTGCTAATGCAATTAATAATAAAAATATAATTATTAACAATTTCTAACATTGAATATAAATAATGTAATTAATACTAATAATAATGAATATGATCGTGTAAATAATAATATTATTATTAAATATTATCCATATTAAGTAATATATTAATTACTATGATTTCATAAAAATAGTATATTGATTATATTTACTATTATTAATAATTATAAAATATTAATTATTTTTAATTAATTATATTATATTATAATTAATTCATATATATTTATTAATACTCAATATTTTATATTTATAATTTTTTTGAAATTAATTTCATTTACAATTATTTTATATGTTTTATGTTCATTTCACAAGTTTCATTTAGAATATAATCATAATTTTTATTTTTAAGGCTTTTAGAGTTGCCTACTTCTTTTAAAGTCCAAATGTTATGTTTTGAAACAAAATTGTTTTTTATCATCTATATTATTTTATTTTTATTATTTTTTTGAAAATATGTATATTTTTAATTATTTTTAAGGAGTTTAGTCTACTTTTTAAATTACATACTGATTATATTTATAGATTATTTTTTATAATATTTCAAAGTCACTTACTTGAAACACAACAAAACATATTATGTATCAAGTAGGTAACTTTGGAAGCCTATAAATATAAACTATTAGTAAAATTAAAATTAAACTTAAAACATAGACTAAACACATAATAAATAGTTGAAAATAAGAATAATTTCATAAATATAATAAAAAATAACAATTTACTTGATACAAACATTATTGATTAAAAACATAACATTTATACTTTTAATCTCTAATGTTTGTGTCATGTAAATTAATTTTTATTTATTATATTTATGATTATGATGATTATTATTATAATTAATTAAAGATAGTTACATACACATGCAGATAAAAAGAAAATATATGCATCTGGGAACTTGACCATGGATAATAAATCCTGCACAATAAAGACATGATAAAAAAGAAATTAATGATAATGAAGTCATTATAATACAATCATGATATTATTACTAAATCCAAAATAATAAATTCATGTTAATTATATTTTATTAAAGTCATGATAATAAGAATGAATATGTTATTATTTATGAATAATAATAATAATAAAAGTATTAATCATGATATAAATAATTATTTTAATATTAATTATTATTAATTATTAATATAATATAAATAATTATCACTTTAATAATAATATAATTATTAATAATAAAATATACTATTATTAATAAGTAAAGAAATTAATTATTTTTATTTAATTAATTAATCATATTTTTTAGTATATTATGTAGTATTATTAATACTTAATACTTAATATTTATTATTTTTATAAGATTAATTTTATTTTAAATTAATTTATATGTTTTAAGTGAATGTATTAAATTTAATTTAATTCTAATTATAATTTATATTTCATAAGCTTGTAGATTTACCTACTTTTTTAAAAGTCCAAATTTTATGTTTTGAAACAAAATTGTTTTTCATGATCTATATTATTTTCATCTTATTATTTTGATGGTAATATTTTTATTTTTAATTATTTTTTATGTGTTTAGTCTATGTTTTAAATTTCATTTTGATTTTATTTACACTTTATTTCTTTATAAGCTCTCAAAGTCACCTACTTGAAACGCAACAAAAACTTATTATGTTTCAAGTATGTAACTTCAGAATCCTATAAAATATAAACTATACGTACAATCCAAATGAAACATAAAACATGGATTAAATATATAAAATATATTTGAAAATAAAAGGACTTTATAAATATAATAATCAAAAAATAATTTACATGACACAAAAATTATTAATTAAAAACATAAAATTTACACTTCAAAATATTTATACACATAAAATATAGTATAAATAAAATCTAAATGAAATTTAAAAAATTTATTAAATTAATAGAAATTAAATTAAAATAAAATGAATTTAAAAATAAATAAAGAAATAATTTACATTTAGACAAAAAATATTTCTTGCAAAAAAAATTATAAGTATAACTTTATATTTTGAAACAATAATATTTTGTGCCATTGAAATATTTTTTCTTCAAATTTTCTAGGAAATTATTTTTATTTTCATGGAAAAGATGTTAGGGTCTGCAAGAGGCTCTCAATTCACTCGCTGATTCTGATCCTAGATTTTGTTCAATGGTGGAATCAATTATAAACTCAATCGACGAGACTTTACTTTAAATGGGTGATTTAATTCTTATAAGGATGATGGTTGTGGGGAGAATTAGAAATTTGATCGAAGAAAGGATGTTGCTAATGTTGAGATGGATAAAATCCTATAGATTCGATCTTTTTCTCTATTTAGGGGTTCTGCTGGTGGAGGCTTTCGATTAAATGGGAACAATTATTTTGTGTAATCCAATCCGAATACAATTTTTGAATGATTGGAGATAGGTAAGAATTAGATTATTAATCGATTTATTTTACCCAGGGGAGCTAATCCATGTTGAATTGGGGCCTTGGTTGAGCACCTTTCGATTATTTGGGGATTCAAAAGATAGAAATTCATTTCACTAGGGTGAGGATTTTTTTACACCATCTTCACTTCAAAGGAATAGAAGATGCGGTCTTGGGGATTTGGCTCAATTTCCTTCAAACCAATTTTTCTCAATATACGATAATGGGACTAGAAATTAAATCCTATGGAGGTAAGAAACTCATTTTTACAGTTGTGGGATAAGGTCTACACACTTAATTGGATCTTATGGTACGCCCAAATCCTCTATGATATTGCTTTTCCAATTAGAATATCAATTAAAATGGAAAAAGAAACCAAAAAACAAGGATTGTACATTTTGATCGGTTCCTTATTGATGTTGACCAGTGTTCAACACTTATGGATAGAGTGCATCTTACAACTGATGATGATGAATTTAATCCATGTATTGTTTATGAAAATGTACCCCATTATTTCTTGGATTGTAAAACTATTGGTCATTATATATCCTCTTGTAATAGATCTTCTATCTTTGGATTTTTCTTGGCCTAAGGGAATGAGGAAAATATGTGTATTAAGATGAAAATAAAATTAAAATCTTATTCTGGTTCTAGGGATGCTGACCATAATCAAGATCAGGATGCTGGAATATTATAGGTGAATTTGGAGGGGAGGATGCACGACTGTGGTCCCAGTAAAAGTGTGAAAAATTTGGATAAATTGAATGGTCCTATTGGGGTAATGCCTTCTACTATTGGGGTGTTAAATAGAAATACTATAACTTTGGAGGAAAAGCAATATACTTTTGTAGGTTTTTCTGATGTGCATACTAACTTGGAATATGGGTGTAGAGCTGTCCCAACTGATGTATCCTCAGATTGTTTTCATGGAAAACATATACGAAAGACATTGTCACGACCCATCCCCCGGGGCCCGTATCGTGACTACCCCAAACCCGCCTTCCATATTCCAGGGGATGACGACTAGAACCAAAGGAGAAAATCCATAAACTGGGAAGGCATTGCCTTTATAATAGTAAACAAACACAACAGAGTACGCAACTGGAAGTAAAATGCTAAGTAAAACTGTATACAAAAGAGTGTGCTAAAAGTAAAGGGGCTAGAAATACAAGCCCAACAGTAAAGTAAAATACAACTGAAATTCTAGTACAACTGAAGAAAGGAAGTAAAGCAGCTACTGGGTCATCCTATGGCATTCCCACCTGAATGGTGGGTACAGATGGCCTCCTCAACACCCCAAGTCCGTCCGTTCACTCCGTGTACGTCTCACCAAGTGGTCCACCTCCGGGTACCATCCAGTTCTGCTACTCTATGCCCCAATCAGCACTGTCAGTCATCTGAAACCAACACAAAGAGGTGCGGGCATAGCCCGTGTAGGGGTGAGTATAATGATACTCAGTAGGGACCCTGAGACCCTCAAGGTCTCACAAAATCCAACAAGGATAACCACAAAGTATGGTGTTAACAGATAACCCTTACTTAGGTATATGCCCATACATATACCTAAGTTATTTAGTAACACATCTCAATCATGAGAAAAACAAGAAATTCATTGACTTAGATAAAACCAGGATTTTAGTAAAGTATAGAAGTACAGATGATTAGTCGCAAAGCTAGATCATCTTATTCTGTCAAAAGGCACTTCTTCTGACCATATGGAGTCTGACCCACACTGGATTGATAGGAACTAACCCCCGCAATGACCCACATAGGATCTGACCCACACATGATCGGTATGCACTGACCCACACAGGATTGTTGAGCGCTGACCCGCATAGGATCTGACCCACACAGGATCAGTATGCGCTGACCCACATAGGATCGCTGAGTGCTGACCTCCGTATGATCTGTCTCCAACCTACGCCTCACTATAAGCCTCTGGATTCCTCACACCTGGTGTGCTCGAGTCCCGTAGAATCTACCCTCGAGATATCATTCATACCTATACCGCCACTAAACTCCACAAAGGAGGAACCCAAAGGACCTCTATGTCGTAAGGGATCCAACGCGACAGACGGTGCGTCAATCAGACACCCGGTCTGTGAGTTATTGACATTTCTGTCCCAGGGGCCCGATTGGTTTTTTAGGTTCAAACCAACCCGACCATACTCCAACTATGTCCAAACCTCAAGTGGTGCATTTCAAAAGAATTGTATCTCTCTAATATTTATGTTGCCGCAAACGGTTTGCTGATCAGACACCTGTAGCCCATGATAGGGGCGAAATGGTGTAAACTTGACCAAATAGGTCCGGGTCCGGTCCGACCCAGTCGGTCCGACCCTGTACGAGAGGGCGGCCCAACCTGAGTGGTCGGAGTATCCCAAGTAGTCAGCTCGAACCGAGTTGGCCCAGTGGCCTGTTTGGCCCGGCGGCCCGGTTGGCCCGACGGCCCGGTCGGCCTAGCGACCCGGCCGCCAGGTCGGCCTAGCGACCCGGCGGCTCAACGGGGTCCGCCTAAGCCGTGGCCAGGGGGTAGCGTGCACCCCTGGCTCCCGAACGGCTCTTCCATTCAGGTGGTGCTCCAACCGGTTCCAGGTGCACCGGTACAGTACACGCGGGACCCGACGGGGTCCCGCTCCTCCCAGCTGGCCAAGCGGCTAGCAGCTTCGACTCCACGGCGGTCGGCCTGGCTGGCTGCCCCTGCACCTCTACCACGGTACGAAGACTCCATGGTTCTTCTTCTCTACACGTGGCACGATGGTGCCGCACCACCACCACCGCGGCTCGACCTGGCCGCGACCTTCAGCTCCTCCGCGCGGCGTGATGGCGCTGCGCCTCTTCCATCCGCCGTGGCCCTCCTGGTCGCGGTTCCTCTCCGGTGCGGTGCAACGGCCCCATGCCCCTCTGGCATCACCATGGCCTGCCTGGCCACAGCTTGGTTTACTGCATGGCGTGACGGTGTCACGCCTCTCCGGTGGCCCGATAGCCCTTGTGCCACCGGCTTCTTCTGCGGCCGACACGTTACCGGTCATGTTGCTCCGCCACGGTTCTTCCTTCCAGCGGCGCAATTGCATCGCCACTATCACTAACAAATGTGATCAAACAAAGGGGGAGGGTCGGGCAGTGTTCGTGCGGTCCGATCCCTCCTCGTTATGGGGATAACAATCAGTAATTCTAATACCATAATTTGAACGACGAAGAAGGGAAATAATTTCAACTCAAACCCCTACCTCATTTGTTGATTATCGTAGACAGAGTCATGGAAAAAGGAGGGTGTCGATTCGTTGTTTGCCACGTTCATCACTTATTCCCAAATCTCAAGCTTGTGTATCATAAAGTGATCGTAGGTGATGAAGTTGAAGATGGCGTTCTTCTCATTTTTCATTAGAGAGTTCTCCTCCTTCCCCAAGCTCCACCCAAAAGATAATGCCAACCAAAATAAAATAATAGCACATTTTTTATTATAATGGTTGGCATGAATTCAAATGTATTCAATTAATTAATTGCAAGGCTTAAATTAATTAACTGAGGGAGTTGGCACATTAAAAATAATGGGGGAAGGTGAAGAGTTATCATCCCACATAAATGGGGGGTTAAAGGGGGGTTTAAAGCCCGAGTGGCCCCCACCTTAATTATCCTCCCAAGGGAGGTTATGCTCGGGTGGGCCCCACCACCATAACCTACCATGGGAGGTTAGGGTGTGGTAGACCTCACCCCCAACCTCCACATGGAGATTTTAACAGCCATAAAAATAAAAATAAGTTTCACCCTTATTTTTATTTAACTTATTAGAAAAACCAAAATATAACTTCCATTATTCTTAGAACGCAACTGCGGTGAAGGTATCACTGAGCAATCACCAATGATACGAGCTCAACGGTGCCCTCAGATTTTAATTTCAGGCACCGATTCAAAATTTATAAAATACCACTCACACGTTTATTGAACATACTCGAAAAAAGTTCATAAAATTATTAACAGTCACCCTTGACCCGCGCCGGTTGAGGTTAGGCTCTGCCTAGGTGAATCACACCCCAAAGAAACCAACCATACCCTCATATTTCCAATCCAAGTTACCATTTAAATGTTATGAATTTTACAATAAAATAATTGACACTTAATTATTTTATTTGCGGCAAAAAACTAACTTTTTCTGGTGGCCCTCACCGACCCAAGTTATTATCTTCTTAAAGAAATCCTACCCTCATGAGTTCAGCAGTGGTCTCAGATTTTTAATCTGAGTTACCATTTGGGAGTTATAAGAATTTGAAAAATAAAATAACTTTATTTAATTATTTTATTTACGGTTATTCCATTTTCAGGTTTTCTCACAGGAGGCTCGCACCGACTAAACTTAAGTCACGCCTAGGGTAAACCCACCATCCTGAGTGAAAATGTGGCCTCATATTTCTGATCTGAGTAACTGTTTAAGAGTTATTATACTTTTTCAGGAAAATTACTTACGCACGTTAATTTCAGCTAAACACAACTTCTACGGATCATTTCGTGCACTCCGGGCCTTAGAATCGTGTGCTGTTAGATTTCACAGACTCGTAAAATTCCCATGTATTTAAGGGAAAAAAATCCATAGAATTTCTGGGTTATTACATTCTCCCCACCTCAGGGCTTTACGTCCCCGTAAGCTGCAACTCGAACTAAAGAAATAAGTGGGGGTACTGAATACGCATCTGAGCCTCCCGCTACCATGTGCTCACCTAGAGGTTGCCATGCTGCCAGTGAACGCGCACCAGAGGTATTGATCATCCACGTAGGACCCAATCCTATCGATCCTCAATCTCCTCTGGAACCTCCATGAAAGTCACCCCATCATCGATGTTCAGATCCTCGTGGTCGATGATGTGGGAATGGTCATGCACATATCTCCTCAGTTAAGATACGTGAAAGACATCATGTACCCGCTACAACTAAGGTGGAAGAGCTAATCGGTAATCCACCTCACCTACTCTCCTAAGGACCTAGAAGGTCCGATGAATCTCAGAGATAACTTTCCACCTTGTCTAAATATTTTTAGACCACGTCGAGGTGAGACCTATAGGAAGACATGGTCGCCATCCTCGAACTCAAGAGGTCTCGGTCTCCTATTAGTATACGACTTCTTCCTGCACCGTGCAGTCTTCATCTGCTCCTGGATGATCTTCACCTTCTCTATGGTAGCCCATACCATCTCTGGTCCCACTAGTGCTGACTCCCCTGGGTCTGTCCAACACAGCGGTGATCTGCAAGGTTGACCATACAAGGCTTAAAAAGGTGACATATCGATGGTGGAGTGATAGTTGTTGTTGTATGAAAACTCCACCAAAGGCAATTGGTCCTCCCAGCTGCGACCAAAGTCGAGGACACAAGCACGGAGCATGTCCTTAAGGGTATGGATGGTCCGCTCAGTTTGACCATCCGTCTGAGGATAGAAGGCCGTGCTCAAATGAAGATGTATTCTAAAAGCCTCCTACAACCCCTTCCATAGCCGAGAAGTAAACCATGCATCACGGTCGGACACAATAGAAGAAGGTACTCCATGAAAATGCACAATCTCCTACACATAGAGGCATCTAAAGCTCTCTACTGATTCCTTCTCTCTAAACGGTAGAAAGTGGGCTGACTTTGTGAGTTGATCAACTATTATCCAAATCGAGTCATGACTCCTAAATGTACGTGGAAGACCCGTCACGAAGTCCATGGATATCCCATCCCACTTTTACTCTGAGACTTCTAAAGGCTGAACCAAGCCTATTGGAACTTGTTGCTTTGCCTTCACTTGTTGACAAGTGAGGCATCGAGTGACAAACTCCGCTACTGCCTTCTTCATACTTGGCCACCTGTGCTATCGTCGAAGGTCCTAGTAAATCTTCACCACTCTTGGATGTACCGCTAGAGGGGAAGTGTGTAACTCCCTCAACACTTCCTCCTAAAGTGCTATAAGTACTATAGTACATCCTCTGAAGAGAATGACGTGCTCCCTACCTTCAGAAAATCCATCAGGTGCCTGTCCTGTGGATATCTGAGCACGTCGTGTCTCGCAGTCAGCATCCCCATGCTGTACCTCCCTGACTCGCTGAAGAAGTGGGGTAGTGACTATAAGAGACTGAAGAAAGGTTGCTCCATATCTATCCACAAAGGATATCTATAAAGCGACTAGCTGCCCTGCCGCCTCACTTAGCAGCTGCATGCCAGACCTCCTACTGAGTGTGTCTGCTACCATGTTCCCCCTTCCTAGGATTATATACTATCCCAAAGTCATAGTCCTGGAGGAACTCTAGCCACTCCTGTTGGGAACTGAAAACTCAAAACTTTTGCTGCCATGAGGGTGAGGTTGGCCGACTCACGAGTGATCAGCTGCACCCTCCTATGCATGATTCTATCCTGTGCTGCCTAGGTTTCCTTTTTCGCATACCAAGTAAAACCCTATTCCAACATTGTATATAAACCACAACCTTTTTTTCCTAATACAGTCAATTTGTGTATGAACTGTGGTTTCCCAGTCCATACCCAAACTAACGTCATAAGGCCTTAATGCTTCCACCAAGAGGTTCCAACCAAAAATCTCGCCTCAAGGGCCAGAACACATTGTCGGCGTAAGTGTGATTATCGAGTCTCCTCCCACAGGTATCTCTAGACATGAGGTTCAAGTCAACGGTTTAACCAGAAACTCTAGGTCTGGGAAAAGATTCGTGGAAGGAAGGAATGATTAGTACCTATGTCTATTGATACGGAAGCTAGTAGTAGACACATACCATACCTCGAATCATTCTTAGAGCCCTTTGGGTCACACTCCTTGACCACGTGCAGATACTCTCTTCCACCTCCCTCTAGCTCCCTGATCCTGGCGGGGACTACAAAGGCGGGTGGTTATAACATGTCGAAATGTACACCACCTCATGCTGCTCTCCTAGCTCTGCTTCCATGTCTGCTGCCCTATAGATTTATCTGTCCATGTCACATCCTCTTCCCGAAACTTCTTGCACACCCAAGTCTCTGAGACTGGCACCGGTTTTATACTTTCCCACTACTAATATTCACTGGTTGTATCCGATCATCCAAAGAACATTCAACCACAAAGGTTCTCTCTAGCACCCTAACATGAGTAGGAATGCATAAAGGAAAAGTGATAGATTGGTTGTTATTAAACACACCTCTCTCAGAAGTCTGATCCCTGAAGAATTGTTCGAATCATATTCATCATGTACTAGAAATGGTCGGTATGCCTCGATGAATACTCAACTACCGACATGTCGTCCTGCCGAAACTGTAGAAGATGAAGGGAACTCTCAACCACCTCCTCAAGCCAGTCCTCAGCTGCCTATGAGTTAGGCTCACCTCAGAACTAGAGGGGTATTTGATGCTGAAACACATGTAAGGCACTAATCCTATAAGTGTCCTCCACCGGTACCGTCGGTAGTGTCTGTTGACCAACGGGCAGTGATATAGTTGGCACACTGCTTGAAGGTACCATCTCGGAAAAAGGTCCAAGTACCAAAACCTCATCACTATGCGGACCATCCTCATAGTTACTCACTGAAAAAGACTAGTAGCTAAGATTAACATCTTCTCTACTAGTGTCTCAACTAGGCGGAAAACTCTAGTATTTTCCTCCATCCAGTCCTCTGCTGCCTGGGAATCTGTCTCACCTCGAAACCTCGGAGGCCTCTACCGCTGGAAGTCGTGCAACGCGCTCAGTCGGCATGCACTGTCCTCCAATGCAGATGGTAGAATTTTCATCCCAACGAGTGGTGGTGCTGCTGGTACACCGCCTGAATGTGCCAATATAGTAAGAGGGCCCTGCACCAGAGCCTCGTCGCTCAGTGGGCCGTTATCAAGTACTATCTCAGGAACCCTAACTGGATGTCTGCGTGGAGGTATCCTGATAAGGAACAAGTGCACCAAGGTCAAAATTTTATACCTAGTGAGCTGACCTGGTTGAGCTGACTTAAAGAAAACTCTTGAAAACACATACGTAATCAGTGTTTTCATGCACTGAGTCGGAAATCAGAAGTCAGGGTCCTAGTGTATGGATACGTCAGCCGCCGCACCAACACTGGACTCCCTAAACTGAAAACCACACTTAGTACCATTAACATTATTACTTCTCAGAAAATAAAGATTAGAGTTCTAATTTCTGCGGTAGAACCGACTCCTTTGATACCAATTTGTCACGACTCGTCCCCCGGGGCCCGTATCATGACTACTCCAAGCCCACCTTCCATAGGCCAGGGGTTGGAGACTATCACCAAAGGAAAAAATCCCTAAAATGGGAAGGCATTGCCTTTATAATAGTAAACAAACACAATATAGTACGCAACTGGAAGTAAAATGTTAAGTAAAACTGTATACAAAAGAGTGTGTTGAAAGTAAAGGGACCAGAAATACAAACCAACAGTAAAGTACTATACAACTGAAATTCTCGTACAACTAAATAAAGGAAGTAAAGAAGATACTGGGTCATCCTCTAGCATTACCACCTGAAGGGTGGGTATAGATGACCTCCTCAGCACCCCAAGTCCGTCCGTCCACTCCATGTACATCTCATCGAGTGGTCCACCACCAGCTATCGTCCAGTTCTGCTACTCTCTGCCCCGATCAGCGTTGTCCGTCATATGAAACCAACACAATGAGGTGCGAGCATAGCCTATGCAGGGGTGAGTATAACGATACCCAGTAGGGACCCCAAGACCCTCAAGGTCTCACGAAATCCAACAAGGATAACCAAAAAGTACGGAGTCAATGGATAACCCTTACTTAGGTATATGACCATACATATACCTAAGTTATTTAGTAACCCATCTCAATCATGAGGAAAAAATGAAAGTCACTAAATCAACTCAAACCAGGATTTCAGTGAAGTATAGAAGTATAGATGATTAGTCATGAAGCTAGATTATCTTATTCTGTCAAGAGGCACTGCTTCTGACCATACGGAGTCTAACCCAAATAGAATTTGACCCACACAGAATTGATATGGGCTGACCCACACAGGATCGCTGAGCGCTGACCCACACAGGATCGTTTTGTGCTAACCCACACAAGATCGGTGAGAGCTGAACTATGTATGATCTGTCTCTAACCTCCACCTCACTATCAGCCTCTGGATTCCTCGCACCCGGTGCACTTGAGTCCCGTAGAATCTGCCCAAGAGATATTGGTCGTACCTAAACCACTACTAAACTCCACAAAGGAGTAACCCAAAATACCTCCATGTCTTAAGGGATCCAACGTGATAGACAGTGCATCAATTGGACGCCCAGTCTGTGAGTTATTGGAATTTCTCTCCTAGGGGCCCGGTTGGTTTTTAGGTTCAAACCAACCTGACCATACTCCAACTATGTCCAAACCTTAAGTGGGATATTCCAAAAGAACCTTCTCTCTCTAATATTTCCGTTGCCACAAACGGTTCGTCGATCAGACACCCGTAACCCAAGATAGGGGTGAAAGGGTGTAAAATTGACCAAACGGGTCCGGGTCCGGTCCGACCCAATCGGACCGACCCAGTCCGAGAGGGCGGCCCGACCCAAGTGGTCGGATCAGCCCAAATGGGCGGCCCAACCCGAAGGCGGCCTGGTTAGCCCGACGGCCTGTTTGGCCTAGCGGCCCGGTCGGCCCGGCGACCCGGCGGCCCGACGGGGTCCGCCTAAGCCGCAGACAGGGGGTACTGTGCCCCCTAGCTCCCAAATGGCTCTATCATTTAGGTGGTGCTTCAACCAGCGCCAGGTGGCACCGGTACAGCACACACGGGACCTGAAGGGGTCCCGATCCTCCTGGCTGTCCGAGCGGCCAGACACTCCGGCTCCATAGCGGCCGGCCCCGCCGGCCCCCACTGCACCTCCACCGCGGCGCGACGGTGCCACGGTTATACTACCCTCCACGTGGCGTGACGGTGTCGTGCCACCACCGTCGCGGCCCGAGCTGGCCGCGACCTTCAGCTCCTTCGCGCGGCATGATAGCGTCGCACCTCTTCCATCCTCCGTAGCCCTCCTAGCCGTGATTCCTCTCTGGTGCGGTGCGATGGCACCACACCCTCCAGCACCGCCTCGGCTTGGTTTCCTGCATGGCATGACGGTGTCGCGCCTCTCCGGTGGCCCTTGCACCGCCGACTTCTTCCACGGACGACACATTTCTAGTCGTGTTGCTCCGCCGTGGTTCTTCCTTCTGGAGGCACCGTTGCACTGCCTCTGTCGCCAACAAACGTGATCAAACAATGGGGGAGGGTCGGGCCATGTTCGTGTGGTCTAATCCCTCCTTGTTATGGTGATAACAATCAACAATTATAATACCATAATTTGAACGATGAAGAACATAAATAATTTCAACTCAAACCCCTACCTTGTTTGTCGATGATCGTAGACAGAGTCGTGGAAAAAGGTGGGTGTCAATTCGTCGTTTCTGCATTCGTCACACACTCCCAAACTCAAGCTTGTACGTCAGAAAGTGATCGGAGGTGACGAAGTCGAAGATTGCGTTCTTCACGTTCTTCATTGGAGAGTTCTCCTCCTTCCCCAAGCTCCACCCAAAATATTATGCCAACCAAAATAAAATAATAGCATATCCTTTATTATAATGGTTGGAATGAATTCAAATGGATTCAATTAATTAATTTCAAGGCTTAAATTAATTAACTGAGGGAGTTGGCACATTAAAAATAATGGGGGAAGGTGAATAGTTATCATCCCACATAAATGGGGGGGTTAAAGGGGGGTTTAAAGCCCGGGTGGCCCCCGCCTTAATTATCCTCCCAAGGGAGGTTATGATCGGGTGGGCCCCACCACCATAACCTCCCATGGGAGGTTAGGGTGTGGTGGCCCCCACCCCCAACCTCCACTTGGAGATTTTAATCGCCATAAAAATAAAAATAATTTTCAACCTTATTTTTATTTAACTTATTAAAAACCCAAAATCTAACTTCCATTCTGGTCAGAATGCAACTGTGATGAATGTCTCACTAAGAAATAACCAACTCTGCGAGCTCAACGGTGCCCTCAGATTTCAATTTCGAGCACCGGTTCAAATGTTATAAAACACCACTCGCACGTTTACTGAACGTACCTGAAAAAAAGTTTCGAAAATTATTAACAGTTATTCTCGACCCACGCCGATCGAGATTAGGCTCTGCCTAGGTGAATCACTCCCCAAAAAACCCAACGGTACCCTCATATTTCCAATCCAAGTTTCCATTTAAAAGTTATGAATTTTACAATGAAATAATTGACACTTAATTATTTCATTTGCGGCCAAAAACTAACTTTCTATGGTGGCCCTCGCCGACCCAAGTTAGTATCTGCTTGAAGAAAGCCTACCCTCACGAGTTTATCGTTCGTCTCAGATTTTTAATCTGAGTTACCTTTTTTCAGTTATAATCATTTGAAAAATAAAATAACTTTATTTAATTATTTTATTTATGTTTATTCCATTTTCGGGTTTTCTCACAGGAGGCCCGTACCGACTAAACTTAATTCATGCCCAGGGTAAACCCGCTATCCTGAGTGCAACGATGGCCTCATATTTTTGATCCAAGTAATAGTTTAAGAGTTATTCCACTTTTTCCGGAAAACTTCTTACGCGCGTTAATTTAAGCTTAAGAGAACTTCAACGGATCATTACAGGCACTCCGAGCCCCAGAATCGTGCGCCGTCAGATTTCGCGGACTCATAAAATTCCCATGTATTTAAAGAAAAAAAATTCCACAGAATTTTCGGGTCTTTGTAGATATTGGATGAAGTTGTTAATAAAGGTAATGTAATTGAAGTTCTCTCAGCTAATGAAATGGAGACACATGAGGCATTTGATCATAAATTATACCAGGAATAATTGATAGAGTTGAAGGAAAGTAATGTAAAAATAGATGTTCAATGTGGAGGTCCCCATGTGGTCTCAAAGTGGTACCCAAAACCAACCAAGTGCTGAATATTTCTTGAATAAGAACTTATATAAATCCCATGATTCATCAATTCTAGTGCTAAATTAAGGAAAATGTGTTTCTACTATACCTTTTGAGGTTGTTGGTACTCACCCCAATGTATGTAGTGTACCTAATACTAATAATGTGAAGGTTAGAAATTCAAATTCAATATATATGAGTACTGTTGATAATCCCACTATGGATTATATTTAAATAAACAAAGGATGTGACCCTGCTAACAGTCCATTGGTGAAGGAGGCTACCCAACTTATGAACGTACCCCTTGATATCATGAATTTTATGAACAAACATGATATTAAAGTTTAGAAAATTTTATTGGATGATGAGTGTTTCTAACTTGTCACCCCTCAAAATTCCAATTCTTGTCTACTTGTATCTGGAGTGGTGAAAAAAATTTCTCTTACCTTGTAGGTGGTTAATCTATCTAACACTATGGATGGGTCCTAAAATATAGAATGAGAATTTACATATAATTTCTATGATATCAGTAAAAAGTCCTATGTTCTTTTTGGAAAGGAAAGAGTTGAAGAATACGACATTTCATGGGACAAGAACTCCAACATTACTTTTCTTACAGACCAATAGGGTGAAATACCTCTTGAAGGTATCAGTAATGAGGTGGCTGGATGGTTTTCTTAAAAATTGAAGTAACCTAATCCATGATAGAACTGAATTTATTCGGGCCTTGTGATTATCTTCTTATCTAGAAGCTATTGGAAATTAATTTTGAATATGGTTTTCGATAGAACTCTATGATGGAATTTTGTGAGTTGTTATAGAAGTTCATAATCTTCTCTTTGTTAGAGAAATCCTTTGGTTCATCATTGGATGAGGAATATGATCCCCCTTAAAGGGATAAGACATGGAGAATAGGTCAAAATACAAAAGGTAGAGGTAGATACCCCAAAAGAATGGGTAACATAGGGATGAAGTGATCTCTTGACTTTCTTTATAGGATTTGATGTCTTGTTTGACCCTTTATCTCTTTCTGTTGTATGTTTTATTTTTTTTTAAATTTAGGGTCACGGGATTCAACTCATGACTGAGCCATTTGGAGTATTTTCATTTTCAATTATTTTTATATGTAATGTTTTAAGTTTTATTTCTATTTTATTTATAATTTCTAATTTATAGGCTTTCAAAGTCACCTAATTGAAAAATTATTATGTTTCAAGTAGGTTAATTTGAAATCCTATAAAATATAAACTATAAGGATAATATAAATGAAACTAAAAAACATGGATTAAACATATAAAAAATAGTTTAAAAGAAAAAACAATTATTAATATAATAAAAAAACTAATTTACATGACACAAAGTTTATTGTTTAATAACATAACATTTAGACTTTAAAAAATTTATGGGAATAATTCATATTAAGTATTAAATTATTATTAAGTATTATTAATTCTGTTATTTAAATATTTTTAATCTTCATTATAAAGGATGAATGCTGACCAGTTAAGTCTTGTAGGACTTCTTGGATTTTGCTTGGAGTATGACTTTGTTTGAACCTGGACTGCAACCAAGATTTTTATCCCCTCTGTTTGTTGTAACCTGATTGTAGTGTCTTGATGTTTGGAATTCTTGATTAGAGGACTGTTTTGTTTCCATTTTTATCTGCCTCGGTCCTTCTTCTCTTAACTTCATGAAACTGTAACCTGCTGCTTGGTCTACAGTTACTGATATATTATACTTGCCTAGAGTATTTGATGCATGTCCTGATTTGCATGGAACTCATATGGATGGAGCTACTGATATGTATCTGGATCTTGTCTTTTGCTGACATTATATTTTCTGGATTGGTTTGGCTGGTCTGCATTTGCTTCTTGGTTCTCAGACTGATTGCTGCTTTGGAGTTTTCTCTGACTATTAGATGCATTCCATACTTGGCTCAAAGATTTGTGAATGTTATATGCACTGTTTAGAGCATCTCTTATCTCTTGAGGTGAAGATCTTTGTTGGATGATCCTAGATGGAAGATCCCTCTGCATTTTGAAGGAGCTCTTATTGAGTGTTGGATTTTGTTTGTCTGAGTTTCCTTGTACCCCCCTTACTTCCCTGCTGGAGTAAACACATTACTCCTCGTGTTTTGTATTGAAACTTTTCATTTAATAAATTCCTTTGATGACATGAACTGGTAAACTAGTTCATGTCATCACTTTTTCAAAAAAAACAAAAATAATTATGGGGTGTCCATCAAAGAAAGACATGATCTCTGTAAGAATTAAATAATCAATCACATCTCATTGGGGAAGGGATTGATTCCATGGAAACAACAATATCTAGTTTGTCGCCTATGTGCAATTTGGGTGGTTTTCATATTGGAAGTGTATTTCACTTGGTAGGGGTTTCTATCACCTTATTTTTATAATTGTGGAGTTAAAGCATAAATATTGGGGATTTGGATTGATTAACTTAAAGTTGGGTGTGCTGAGAACCCATTAATAGACTCTCGGATTCAACCCTGGTGAGTTTAAAGAAACTTGTGTGTAGGTTTGGGTGAATTTTTTTGGTATGAATTGGGTGTTATGGCATCCATCTATTTTGTTTGATATTGATTTCTTTATTAGGTTTCCAATCAATATTGATTATGTTACCATGTAAAATTCCATTATTAATTATACAAGGGTTTTGATTAAGGTAGAACCTAGCCCCATCTTAATGGACAAAGTGATTCTTTCTACCCCCCAAGATGGGGTTTCAATTAACATACATTATGATAAATTGCCTCTATTATGTTTGATTTGCGGAATTATTATACATTCATTATAAAATTTCTGAGAAAATATTCTCTATTCAATTTTTCATAAGAAATTACATGATATAGTTCACCATAGAAAAAGAAATGAGGGGGGAATTATCCTACCATTGCAGTTGAATCTAGAAAGCCAGAGAGATAGGTTTTTTTCTATCTACTGGAGAACCAACACTTTTTCTGAGAAGTTGGATGCAATGGGTGAGATTGTTGACATGGGGAAATTATTTGTTTCTAGGGAAATAATTTCTTTGGTTGAGGCTGCTCAAGTTTCTAGTGTAATGTCTCGTGGATCATGCTTGAAGTCATGGACAAATATTATTGTAGGGGTGCAGGACATAGAGTATCCTACTCTTGTTGACTCTGATATTTTGAATTTTGATCCCTCTGATGACCAGCATGATCATGAAATTTTTATACAAGATGAATTGGACTCATAATTGTGACATGATCATATCTTGGTCACTGTAATAGGAAAAGGAAAATCCAAGGTGCTGGAGGCTTCATCTTATATTTCTAAGATGAATAAAGTGGGAATTGTTAGTCATCACTCCAGCTCCCTGGCCCCTATTGATCTGTTGAAAGGATGTAACACTCTAGCAATAAAAGGAATGCATGTTGATTTATCAATGGGAAAGACTATTTTAAAGTATGTTGATGGTTTCCAATTATTTTTATATAGAAAACTTATACCACATGTGTCTATGTATGAAACCATACATGCTTCACCTATTAATTCTCCCACTGATCTTAATATGGTCGATCAAGAAATATTGATTTGGTAAATATTGATAGTGACACATAATTAGGTTAATTCACTTCCTTTTTAGGTATTGTATCCTCCCAAGACTCAACTTGAGGTCTCAGAAAGTGTGGAATGGGTTTACCCATATCAATTTTTTGAACTTCTGAAAACTTCTTATGACTCATTTGTAAAGGCCTTGATTAAAGGATGCAAAACAGTATGGAAAAATAACTTTAAAATTACCTTGGTGGATTATAAGGGTGAAAAGATCCCTCAGGGTCTTAGTGGAGAAATGAAAAACTAGTTTGACCTACAACATGAATTTACCTTCATGAAAATGGATCTGGAAATTTTTTGCTATAGGGACTACTTTACAGTCTAGAAATTTATATTAAAAATATTTAGGGTAGTTTTCGAGCTGATTTGGAGATGGTTTCTCAAGATATCTCTTGGAAACATAGGAGTTTCATCATTCTAGAGGAATCTTATGAATCATCATCAAATGATGGACTTACACCACATCAATGGACCACAAATAAGTAGAGAGGTCATCACCCAAAGAATAGATATTGCTACCCCACAAATATGGGTTCTAGAGGGAGTAGTAGGACTTAATCTGTTTCTTTATCAATTGTGTACATTTTGTACTTTCTCAGGCCCCACACACTTTTTTTACTTTCCTTTTCCAATAACTATTACTCACCCGTGTATACGCATGGTGATATGTAATAATTTTTTTAATAAGATAGTAATATTTAAATATTTGCGAAGGAACAACATTGTTTAATTTATTTTAATCACAAAGTGGTGAATAATTTTGAAATAGAAGTTTAATGTATTTTAATCACAAAATGGTGAATAATTTTGAAATAGAAGTGACTCTAATATGAAGACAACAATATAATAGTTTAAATAATATGAATTAATTTTAAAGTGAACAATTTTTTCGTGTTACTCAAAATTCAATATTGTAGTAAAAAAGAAGAAAGTATCTATGAAAAAAATGGTAATATATTGTCAACATAGAAAAATGAAATATAAGTATCATTCAGATCAAATAAGAAAAAGTAATACAAATAGTGAAACATTCAAATTGAAATAGAAGTTGTATCAGAGTTGATTTTGAGTTAAACACATGGAAATAAAAATGGAATAGTTTGGATAGATGGTTTATTTAGCAAAAAACTGGGTGAAAATATTACAGCAACTGAATACATTAACAGCAGATAGTGTCCCTCTTGGATTAAAACTAAATTCATAAAACTGAACTAGTAAAAACCTTCAAGAAGTGGGTTCTTATGGCAATACAGTGGACAAGTACTGGTGGTTTCTGGTTGATAGTAATCTGGTACTTACACAAGTTACTGAAGTTGAGAAAATATTGATAAATATGTAACCTATTCATGATTTACTCATCAGAGAGGGTCTAGTTGCACCTTATATGTTTTTATACACCTTTTGTGTATATTTAATACACTAAAGTTAATATTGTAAGTAAAAAATGTAAATAGTAATTAGAAAATAACAAAATCAGCTCTGTTTTTCAAATACCTTGCAATTACATCACCAAATTTCAGTCAAGTTTGTCAGTTTTCTTGTTGAAGTTTTTCTTTAAATAGGGATATAGTTCATGGATTGTTTTTTCCTCGGAGTCTCAAGGTGTAAGATTTCATTGGACCACATATTCAGTATCAAACTCAGTCAGTAGATTTTTCTACATGAATAAATGACTTCAATCAATAATTTGAAACAATTACTGAGATCTGTAAGTAGTGTAGAAAAAATACGGTGTTTATGAATTGGAAAATTATATGATCAAATGCAGTCAGTATTAATCATGAAAGGTAAATCTAAATGAAAAAACTATGTAATGTCAACTCTAATGATGTAATGAAATTAAAAGTGAATGAATAAAAAGAAAACATATACCTGAGTTGTTTAAGTGGCCAGCTAGGCTTAGGTAAGAGCTCCCAAGGGAACTCTTGACTTTTCATCTCCAATTTCTTCTCTTCTAATCCCTGCTTGTATCTATTCTCCATTTTTCATCTTTGGTTAAATATATGAAGCCTGTCTTCTATGTGATATTCATCATATTCCCACCAACTTTGCTTTCCAAGAAACAGTACCCTGTATGAAAAGGAAAATGACTTGAGCTTTAAGCATCATTAAAATGGGTACACTCATTTAATTTAAGCCACATAAAATTTTCATTTTCATCATAACCTCCAATAAACTGAAATAATAAAAAATTAATGAGATTAATTTGAAAATATTTCTAGGCATGAAATACAGCCTTTGATGATCAACGAATGCATGTCAAGAAGATGCACTAAACTGAGTAAACATGAACCATGCATGTCACAACAGTAATCAAATTGCATGAAAATAAAACTTCACAATTTATAACTACTTCAAGGTAAATGGGAATGTTTTATTCTTCATAACAGAACCTAGAAAGGAGCTTCCAGCCTTCATCTCTGTCTTTTCAAAGTAAACAAATCAACTTATGGTGTTTAAAACAGTAAGAATTTATGTGGATATTTTGGGAATGGGAGAGATGCATAACAAAAATTATTATAAATAGAATCCACAAGCGGATTCAATGATATAAAAACTGAATCAAGGGAGGAGAATAATTATAACTATTTTTTCTAGAAATAAACTTGCAATAAATTCAAATCCAAGTCAAGAAAACAGTTAGGAAACACGAATAGCTATTTTTTTCTCAGGCAACACAAATAGACTACGATAAAATTCTTTAAAAGAAAATAGAAAATACAAGTAGAAACTCATCACATATGAACATGAAATCAAATATGACATTTCTACCAAAAGCTCCCTATAACCAGTGGAAGCTTTATGTAAGAGAAAACAACTGTAGTGCACATACCATGGATGAAATATAAATATGATTTTTCTACCATAAGTTCCCTATAACCAGAAGAGGCTTCAATATCATGTTTCCCTATAAGATATACAAAAAACATCACTCATGGGCTTGTAAATGATCGTATGGGAAATAAATATGCAAAGATTAAATTTTTTTAAGAAAAAATATTTATATTTAATCTAAAACTGTGATAATGTTTGATCTGAAACTATGAGATCCATGATGAAGAAACTATGTGTAACTGAAAATCACAAAATACAATTCAATAAATGTAAATGAAAACCAGTTCTATGATAAATCATTCATAAGAAAATGAAATAGGAACTGTACAGGGGGTTGAGATACATATGGAAGGGTGGTTGGCCATCAATGATTTCCTGAAGACAAATAGGGGTTAAGACCTAATGAGACCCGATGAAACCTGATGAAAAATAATATAGTATATAAAAAGAGTTTAATTGTTACAATATGTCTAAAATTCTATAAAATAAATGACAAACGCACCAGAAGACTTCCATTGTTTTTGAATTTTTCACTTAGTAACTAGACTCCAACACCAATATCATGTTTCCTTATAAGAAATACAAAAACATCACCCTTGGACTTATAAATGATCATATGGGAAATAAATATGAAATATTACATTTTTTAAGACAAATTATTTATATTTGATCTAAAACTATGAGAATGTTTGATATGAAACTATGAGATCCACCACGAAGAAACTACGTGCAATTGAAAAGTAGAAAAAACAATTCAATAAATGAAAATTAAAACCATTTCTATGATAAATCATTCATAAGAAAATGAAATAAAAACTATAAAAGTGGGTTGAGATACTTGTGGAAGAAGATTAGTTGGAATTAAATGATTACCTAAAAAAAAATAGGCCGTCGAGACCTGATGAGACCCAATGAAAGCTGATGCAAAATAAGATAGTATATAGTAGTAGTTTAATTGTCACAATATTTCTAGAATTCTGTAAAATAAATGACAGACACACCTGAAGAATTACTTCCATTGTTTTGAGTTTTTTCACTTATAAACTAGAATGCAACATCAATATCATGTTTTCCAATAATAAATACAAAAAAAATTACCCATGAGATTCTAAATTATCATATGGGAAATAAATATGCAAGATTGCATTTTTTTTCAAGATAAATTATTTATATTTGATCTAGAACTATGAGAATATTTGATCTGAAACTATGAGATCCACCATGAACAAACTAAGTGTAATTGAAGAGAAAAAACAATTAAATAAATGCAAATGAAAAACATTCATATGATAAATCATTGATATGAAAATGAAATAGGCACTGTATAGGGGGTTGAGATACTTGTGGAAGAGTGGTTGGCCATCGATGATTGCATGAAGACAAATAGGGGGTTGAGTCTCAATGAAACCTGATGAAAAATAAGATAGTATAGCGTAGGAGTTGAACTATCAAAATATTTCTAGAATTCTGTAAAATAAATGACAAATGCACCTAAAGATTTACTTCCATTATTTTGAGTTTTTTACTAGGCAACTAAACTTTATCACCAATATCATGTTTCCTTGTAATAAATACAAAAACATCACCCATGATCTTCTAAATAATCATATGGGAAATAAATATGCAAGATTGCATTTTTTTAAGAAGAATTATTTATATTTCATCTAGAACTATGAGATCCACCATGAAGAAACTATGTGTAACTGAAAAGAACAAAAACAATTCAATAAATGAAATTGAAAACCATTCGTATGATAAATCATTGATAAGAAAATGAAATAGGCACTGCACAAGGGGTTTAAGATACCTGTGTAAGAGTGGTTGGATGTCAATGATTGCCTAAAGAAGAAATAGGGGGTTGTGAACTAATGAAACCTGATGCAAAATAAGATAGTATATAGAAAGAGTTCAACTGTCATGATATTTCTAGAATTCTGTAAAACAAATGAAAAATGCACCTGAAGACTTACTTTCGTTGTTTTGGGTTTTTCACTAGCAATTGGACTGAAACATCAATAGCATGTTGCCCTGTGAGAAATAGAAAAACATCACCCATGGGATTCTAAATAATCTTATAGAAAATAAATATGCAAGATTTCATTTTTTTTAAGACAAATTATATATATTTGATCTAAAACTGTGAGAATGGTTGATCTGAAACTTTGAGATCCACCATGAAGAAACTATGTGTAACTGAAAAGCACAAAAAACAATTCAATAAATGCATATCAAAACCATTAATATGATAAAATATTGATAAGAAAATGAAATAGGCACTGTACATAGGGGATTGAATCTTTCATTAAAATTAAGAGTTTTTCTAGCTCTACGTAGATTTTTCTTCTTCAATAAATCTCTGCATACCACTAACAATTTTCATGTGACTCATAGATCAATGCTTTTAAACCTTATATCCCTTTCTATGAATAGTAACTTACCATAATGATTCCCAAGAATAAGATTCACAATAGTGGCTGGAACAAACAAAATTGATCATAAAAAACTACAAAAAAAACATAAGACAATCATATTAAATCATTTTTAGTAAAAAGAAAGCATAAAAAGGACCCAGTTAAGATATTAAAATTCTAAAAAAATAAAATAAATGAATGGATCAATAATAACTAAATAAAAATCAGTATAGAAGAAGATTCAGATAGGCTAGTGGTTTAGTTGAGAGGAGATGGGGGAAGGTAAGGAAGGAGGGATAACTCAAGGAATTCGATATAACCTAGGAGATGAAATGTACACTATCTTATGATATACTTCAATATATAAAATAAAAATATTAATTAGAGAATAATACTACCTATGGTTTTTTTCGGATGTAAGGAGGATGTAAAGGTGGAGCAAGGCATAGAAAGCCGAAGTGGAGTAGGTGGATGTGAAGGAGTTGGAGGCAGTGGAGGCCAAGAAGGTGGAAGGGGAGTAGTGGGGGCTGGAGGCATGGGAGACGGACATGTAGCAGCCAGAGTTATTGGAGTCGGACATGTTGGATCCATATGAATAGAAGCCGAGGCTGTAGGAGGCGGAGCTGTGATAGGATGAGAAGTTAGAGGGAGGTGGAGGTTGGGAATGGAGGTGGGCATGCTTAGAGAGAACATGCAGGAACCAGAGGTCATAAATTATGGAGGAGCGACTGCCAGGAGCTGGGGAAGAGATGAGGCGTGTGAGGGGGAAGAGGCGGATAGCTGTTGAAATGAAACCCTAGGTCGATGGAATGAATTTTTGGGGGAGGGAGGCGTGGAGAATGGCGCTGGATGGAGGAAAATTTCACGAAGCAGTGTAATTTAGAGACGTGTACACTTGAAGAGATGACACGTCAGCTGAAGGAAACCAATCTTTAGTAAATATAGTAGATTTTTTTTGGGTGTGAGTTGGATTTATAACTCACACATGAACCTATTTGATTATATTATTCATTAAATGTTGGAAAAGGGATATATGAATCCCATATCAAAAACCTAAAATATATATTGAGTACCACACCCTTTTAAAATGAGAGGGTGGTTGGGATTTTACAAAATATTTTCGAAATACTTTTATTAAATTAAAAAAATATATAAATAGTTAAATACTGTGTATTTTTTATTTTTTTGTATATATATATTCAAACAAAAATAAATAAATACAAATAATTTTTATTAAAAAGATAGAATGGAGAGAGATGTTTGTGATAGTTTCCCCTTTAAAAAACTTTTGAATAAGGTGTTTTCCGGGACATTTCATTCTTCAAAAATACTTGAAAGAGGGAACTTCCTCAGAAAACTCCTTTAAAAATATCTTAAAAGGCCACTTTCTTTTATAGAACCAACCCTTCTGCATCAATCCCCCTAGTTCCATCGGTATATTAGGAAATATTTTACCAATATACCTATTTTCAGAAATTATTTTTCCCTCTTATATGATGAAAAATTCCCAAAGTGAGAGATTTCACCTTGTTTTATTGTGTGTATAGTGGAGAAGGGAATGTGGAGGAATAATGTAGGGTTTTGGGTTCACTGCTGTGCACTCAGGTGCTACATTTGTCAATAAAGAAAGGGGTGATATTGATAAAGATAGAGATATCCAACATATCTCTCTCCAAAATCGAAGGCGGATGACTCAGGTGCAATGAAAATTTGAGGTTATCACTGATAAAGTTGGCCTCTATTAACACTATTTATCAGTATAGATAAAAGCATCATTTATTGGACCTTATAAAATCGCTCTTTATTGTCAGTAAAAAATCACTAATAAAGAGTGTGTTTATCAAAATATTTTTTAAAATTTATTTGAGATGCCCACCTAACCATTTATCAGCACTCTCTTCTCACGACAGTCACACCATCCCATGACCTTATCCTTTATCAGTGCTCACCCCTTCCCCCACTCAATTCCATGGCTCTTACCTTTATTAGTGCTCAATCTTGCCAAACACCACAGCTAATCCAACCACATGAGCATGCCTAAACTTGTAGGGATTTGAACTTGGGGTCCTTTTATGCAAAGGGAACACCATTACCACTGCACCATCCATATTCCTTCAATATTTTATGAATTATATATATATATAATTATTTTTCATTTATATATTTATTCATATAATTATATATACTTATATAATTAGTTTTAAATAAAATTTTAATTTTTTTTATATTTATAGATTTATTTAAATATTTTAATATATATTTATATATTTATATATAATTGTATATTTATATATAAATTTATTATAATCTATTTATAAATTTCATATTTTGTAAATATATTTATGTGTGTGTATTTGTATATGTGTCTATGTTTGAAATATATATTTATATATATATATATATATTTGTGTGTATGTCTATATATAGGAATATATATATTTTTTAATTTATATTTGATGCAATTTATAAAGATACATACATGTCAAGTACACATACCACTAACCTAGAAGATTTTACTTGTTATATATTGACATTTATATATATGTATATATATATATATCTTCTAATATTTATTTATTTTAAAAAATATATATTAATATTTATTTACACAAATTATTTGAATATATATATATAAATATATATTTCTTTATTAATACACACACACAAACATATATATATATATATTTATATTTATATATAAGCATTATATATACATTTGTATAAGTATATATATATTCATATATTTTATTAAGGTATGTAAAATGGTTAAATTTTTAGTTTAAATTAAATAGATAAAAATATTTATCTCTATATTATGTATATATTAAAAAAGATATTTTATATGTATATAGGTTTAAATATTTATTTATAAAATTAAATATTTATAGACAAACTTATACAAATATGTATATTTGTACATATATTTATGTATAAAAAATACCACAATATAAAAAATAGAAAATTTTGAACACCACAATATCCATATGAGTGCAACCCTTATGAATAAATTTATTCCTCATCGAAAATAGATAATAAGACCCTCTTAAACGAAACTAAAATCTTATAAAATATTAAAAATTAGGGAATCTTAAATAAAAAACTCTGTTTTAAAGGTAGTTTGGGCCTTTTTTAACCTTGAAAAAATAGTGATTCTATAGTTCAAGATGGTTTATATCACTTCATAGTCTTTTATTTGATATGTGGTAGATCCCAAATAGGCACCTGGATAAAAAAATTATTGTTTTTTGAATTTCAAGTCATGTTTTCAACTTATCTTAATATATTAATTAATTTTTAATTTTTTTTTCTATCACCAAATTGTTATTATATGTCTATTACTCAGTACTAATTAGAAAATTATTAATTAATATAATTTTTTAAAACCATTTTTTAGTAAATATATTATATATTAATTATAAATACATATTTATTATTATATAAATCATATTTATGAAAGTATATTATATATATATATATCAACATAAGCATATTCATGTATTAAAATATGATTTTTAATAATAATATATGTATATATATATTTTAAGGGTGCATGTTATTGGCGCTATTAAAAGAACCAATAAAACCCCCTTTTATCAGTGCTTTTTTTATCACTGATAAAGTTAGTACGGAATAAGCACGATTCTGTAATAGTGAAACTAAAATTCAATTTTTTTAAAAAAATCCTAAAAAACTAAAAAGATAAAAATAAAAAAATAAAACTAATTTAAATTTATAAAAAGATATCTATTTCTATATGCATCATTTCTCAATGGTTTTCACATAGAGTATGATATATTTTACTTTTACATAAATCATCTACACTAAAATATGAAGAATTTATTTCTTTAGGTTGTTGAAGGACTTTTGGAAGTTGTTATCTCATCGATAATTCACCCCTTTCTTTATCAACTTCGTGAAGGGTAATTATTTACCAAATAGATTTATAATAAATTTTCTGATGTAATATAGATGACCCTAGATTCCTCTAAACTCTTTATGGTTTTGAGGAGGGAGTATATCATGTATTGTATTAGTTTTCTCAGTCCCAAACTCGATGTCTCAATGGATTTCTCATAAGTAGAGTAATTTCTCTGATGTCACCTTGAAGGAACATTTCAGGGTGTTCATTTTCAAATTATGTTGATGTAACATGTTGAGCATTACCTCTAGTTTAACCAAGTGATCATGAAGATATTTGGATTTCAGTACTAGATATTAGATGTAGAAATCCATGATCTTACATAGAAAATACTTAAAAATGTAGTGCATTACATGTTGGTAAATAGTGACATCATTCTTTAAGCCAAAGGACATCACCTTGTTGAAATAAAATCCTTGGGATGCTTTGAAGCTAATGACTTCTTCAAACCTAGGAGAAATTTTAATATGATTATAACTAGAATACCCATACATAAATGAGGGGGATTGAAAACCAATTTTTATGTTAATAAGTAAGTTTTTGATTAATACCATGAAGTCATCCTTTGGAAAATGGTGGTTCAAATACCTAAAATCAATATAGACTCTAATTTTCTCATTATTATTTTTCACAAAAACTATGATGGTAATCCATTTTCAGTATTGAACCTTCGAGATAAAATTTTATTTATTCAGTTTATCAATTTAATTTCCCACCTTGGAAACATAGGTCAAGTTTATTCACTTTGCTAAAAATTTATAGTCACAGTGGTTACCTAGTAAACTCAAGTGATGAGTTTTGTTACAACCCACATAGTTAAGGGTTGTGAATTTTTAATGAAATTTGAATTATTTTTTTGTTGAGGGGTACTTTTTAGAGTTGGGACTCAGATGGGGATTCAATGAATTGAAACGTATTAAAAAGATGTTTTACACATTATTTGAGGCTTAGTATCTAAATCAGGGTTCATAAGAGAATCGAGGATGGTTCAGAGTGGTTGAGTTTCTAAAAAATCTATTATATATCATTCATTAGGTAACCAATAAAGTAACATTATGAATTTATCATGAAAAGGGGTTATGTCCATGACCGGAGAAGGGTTCATAGTGTGAAACCTTTTTTATGTAATGAACTGGTGTTGGGAATACCCTTTTTGCAAGGATTGTCTTTTAATTTTTCATGGGTTATTTTTTAGGAACCACTCAAGTTCCATTAGCTGCAGATACTTGAACAAAGGGGTAGATCCCCTCTTGGACCTCTCTTTTAACTCCCATCGGTGTGCTTTGGTCCAAGTCATTTTAAGAGTGATTTTCCACACTGATTTTAGATAAGACCTTTCCTCTTGTATCTTTTGTTCTTCCTCTTTAACTTCCATCTAATTTTATTCTTCCAACTATGGTTTTAGAGGAAGAAATTTATTGGAGCATGGAAAAATCATCACATATGATTGGGATTTCATGTTCCTCTCATAGAGGATGTCCATAAAAGAGGAAATCAAGTTTCTATTCATCATTTTTCTTAAATTATTCTAACTAGTGAGTTTCTTTTGGTTTTCCATCAATTTTAGATGAAATTAGATATTTTTTTAGATAATTTTTTTTAATTTTATATGGCTTAGGTCCAGGTTTTTTTGAGAGTGTACCACACCCCATTACTCATGGTTTCAGTAAGTGGATGATTTCCAATGAGATTTTGGTCATTATTCTAAATTGGATTAATATTTCATTTAATTATAAATTGTTATATATGAAATAAATAATTAATTATAAATTTTTAAATTAATCATTGGATTTTGTGTTTTGAGGTAGGTAACTAGGATTTGAGGCGATACTTAGATGGTCCAAGGAATTTATGGACAAACTATGAATTAATGGAAATTGATTTATTTGGGTTAGGGGGCTTTGAACTTATTTGAGACACTTGGCCTTTTGGTGATTTTATGTTCATATGATTCATTAGTATTATCTACCAGTATATTTTTATAAATTATGTAACATATTTCCATAAAGTTGGGTCAGGTATACATCAACCTAATAGTCAACATGGACTATATAACCTGATAAATGGTACAATGGTGGTGCCTTAGTCAAACAGAAAACAATGGACTTCATTATGGTTTTTTTGGTGGCATGTCTTGGATTTCAAATAGAAAATACTTTACTTTTTAAAATGTTATTTTAAGAAAAATGATTTGATTAATTTGGATGTTTAAATGAAATTATGATGTTTCGAAAATGGGTTTTGAAATGGTATTTTAAAAGAAAAAAGGTTTTTTATAAATAATGTTTGAAAGGATTTGGCCAAGTTCCCATCATGACTGAAATTTCATGTAAATTTTTTTAAATGATTTGAAAATAGTATTTAGACTTATTTTCCAAATAAAATCCATAATGGATTTGTGTGAGTTGTTTTTAGTCTATTTGAACATGTTTAGGTGGTTCCCTGTTTTCTAAAGCATGTGTTCTTATACATTCCCTTAATGTGGTTTCTTTATCCCATTTGATGCATGATGATGTGTGTTGTGTGTATCCATGTGAGAAATTTTATTTTGATATCAAAGGGGTGGGTTGGCCTAGGTGGATGGAATGAAACCCTTATAGGGTTGAGATGTGTATTGGGATGTGTTCAAGATGCGAGACTAGGTTATGAAAGATTAGTATCCCTATAATGAGTTGTAATCTATGTGAAAGTATGAAAGATCTGCATGGGATGCATGTTTTGTGATAGGAGATCAACCCAGAAGAGGAGAGGGATCATGAGGCCTAACCATGACTTGAGTGAGAAGGTTTGGGTCTTGAGGACCTTGCCTCGAGTAGGCTTCGGTTGAGATAGTGCACCTTATCAAGGGTGATTAGTCTTGAGTCAAGGATCACATGTTAGAGATATGGGAAAAAGAATGATATGATATATTAGACCTTTTCATAGTATGCTTGGGTTGAGGACCTCCCTGGGTGATGGGTTGTGGTATGATGTGACACATAGATGACAGACCTACCTTGAGTGAGGAGGAATGGGTCAAGGCTTATAGTGGTATGACTGTTCCTTGTTCCTTTGGGTAGTGGGTCAAGGATTGGATGATTAATTACCCAAAATATTTGGGTTTGGGTAGGACTTGGCAGATACACGATGTATGAACACCCTCCAGTGGAAGGTATGGGTTCAGATTTCAACATGACACACTACCCTGCGTCTTTGAGTATGGGTTAAGAAATTGGTTAGGACCCCTTCCATGCATCTTTAGGTATGGGTTGGGTTGTGGTTCATGGTGAATTCTTCATTCTGGAATAGAGACAAAGCAGATATGGTTAGGTGTCATGGTGGCTAGGTTAGCACATGGTGACCTAACTTTTATGATTTTATGTAAATCATGTGTTGTGTTTGTTGGTGGGTGTGTTTCCCGAACATTAATTATCCTTATTAAATGTATTTTATACTTATCCACTTGATCACAATAACACTCAGTATTATTAAGGAATTGGGTACTTCTACTGGGTCATTGGACTCACCCTTACCCACATACGTGGAATGGGTTTCAATGTACATGGGTAGACCTTCCAGTTCTCTTTGTACATTGGTATCAATTGCAGATAGACACTTGGTATAGCTTTAGTAGGTTGTAGAGTCTAAGTATTCTATACGATGATTATGTGATTTGGGTCGAAGACCAGTGTATTTATTTTTATTTATGGTTCATCATGTATTGGATAGTGTGTCTTTTTTATATATGATGAATGTTATTCCATGATAATCCGATGCAACTATGTTTTTATTTAATGCATCATATATACTAGTTCATTTCTTTATATTCTAGACATTGGGGTCCCATGAGAATTCATGTTTTATGTATATAGGTTTTTGAGACATTTGTTATATAGACAAATCATCCCAAATTTTAGGCATATTAGAACATGACTCTCCAGTTAGTTTTTAGATGGAATAATCTCACCATGACTTTTTAGGAACTCTATACTAGTCTGCAGCCTCTAATGTATGGGAAAGATTACCTAATTTCTTATAGTGACCCCTGATTAGGCATCATTTGGGAAATCTGGGATAGGGTGTCATAGAGTGAAATCAAAGAATTTCTTTGAAAATTTAGTGTTTGTTAGTGACGGGGTTAGGTTTTCAGGAGTCAAGAGGCAAATCAAGTGCATGGCTGCTCAACATGGCATTTTTTGATACTTAAATTTTTAGGGGAAGTCCAATGTTGGGACTAGTAACTCTAAGATGATTGAAGTTCTTAATTACACTAAGAATACTAATATGGGATAGATGAGACTCAGGATGAGGTATAGGGATCGACTAGGATCCAGTGAGTTGTATATTAATCATGATAGTTTCATTCTTAGGGAATTATACACATTCCAATTGGTAGTGGTGTTTGACATGATTCCTCATCATAATACATTATTAATTGAAGAAACATATAATATAAATGATGTTTTCTTACATATATTACAAGGGGTGATTATATTAATTTTGATTTAATGGGTTTGTTTAATTGATTGTGATTTTCATGTATTATTTTGTTGCTATAAGAAAATAGTTTTCAAGATGTGTAAATTTTAAGAAAAATATAATTTTGAAAAATAAAACCCTTTCAATGACATGGAGTCTATGTGGGATGGTTTTTGAAGTCGTATTTTTTATAAATGTATTATAGAGCCTGATATTTTCATTTGGTTTGTATTTTTGGGGAAATCAAGGAAAAATTGATTTTGAAAATAGATTTTAAAATGATTTTTGAAATAATATTTCAAATGTATTTGAAAAATGATATAAATTTTTAGAAAAAGGGCCAACTAGGCTGATAATTATGGTAATTTCAGTTTTGGTGAAATCCTTGGCTATAAAGGGTTGTTTTAAAAACCCAGGTGTGTTTTTGTGTGTATTAAATGTTTTGAATAAGCTTTAAAATAAGAAAAAAGTGCTATGTAATATCTTTCTACTTGGATTTTGATGTATTTTGTCTGGGAGTAACTGATATGCTTGAATTTCATGCCCGACCTATACATAACGTTTCTCGGAAATTTCCATGTGTGGACCTGTTTTGATTAGATTATGGGAAAAGAAATTTCTTCATGTGTATACTAGATATATAGATATTTTGTGTTGGAGTGTGAGATACCCTAGAATTTGGAATGTGTGTTTAGTGGGAATACCATGGTTGTTTGAGAGAGTTGCATGTGGTGATCTCATCGGTGGATGGTTTCAGTAGGCTCGAGTAGTTGGGTGTGTTTTCGGTGGGTTCAGGTATTGGATCCATTAGCATGAATTTTGATGATTTCATGGGTTATACTACTTGGTGTTTGTTTCCATAGGTGATTCCTTTGGTGGGAGCTACTATTAGTCATAATTGGCCATTATTAGTGAATTATTATAGTTGGGATCACCATAACTCTTAGGACAGATCAATAGTTAGTGTTTTAGTGTTTTGAGATCAATATATGTGGTTAAACACAATCATGGAACTTGGTGATTAGTGTTTTGTGTTTGGTTCTTGTGTGTGAGTAGAGTGGTCATGTCCAGTAATTATGTGTGACAATAGAAAAGGCATAGGGAATGTATAGTATATGTTTGGTTCATCAAGGTACAACAAGTATAATAATATGGTGGAGGTCAAAAAATCAGTCACAGAAGTATGAAGCACATGTTATAAGGGTCATGGGTGTAGTGGAATAAATCAGTGGATGGTTGGGAAAATAATGGGATGATAAATAATAGGTATACTTGAAATGGGTATTTGGGATATGTATCGATTGGAGTCAATGTGTTGGAAATGGGATTATAATGGAGGTGGTATGATTTGAGATTCAGTTAGATCAATGATGTGTTGATGCCTGTGAGTAGAGAATGGAAGTTAAATGGGTTGGTTGAGGATTCAACCATGGAATCACACTAAGTTTTAAGCTCGGAACACATTGTGATCATTTTGGTCACTCAGTGATCCTTACAGATGTTAAGGCATTGTGATCAAGTATTTTGGTGATGGGATGATGTACGAGTGGGTGGAGCTGAGTGAATTTATGAGAAGTTGTCTAGAGAAAGATTGATAGGTGTGTTTTCTTTGGAATAGATATAGTGACGTGGGAACTGCATTGAGAGCATCATTAGGGATATGGTTATCATGGTTTGAGGACCGAACTAGGGTTTTTAGAATACAATTCGGTGTATCCAGGCTTGGTTTTAGGCATTATTCAATAAAAGCATGTTGGGAATTTAGAGATGAAATATGAAGTGTTTTCACTAAATTGTGACCAAGGTGGGTTGGAGTTCATGGTTGGAGGAATACAAAAACTTCTTAGGGATAAAAAGAATTATGGTAGGGAGTTTGTAATGACATAAGTTATTACAGATTTTGAATTACTAAGAAAATTTGAAATTTTTTTTGGTGAAGGATTTGTTTCCAGAATTGGGACATGGATTTGGATTCTATAATGTCCTACGATTTTACTATAATATTTTTCCTTTAAAACAAAATGTGTTCAATAGATTACTTCACATGCAACACCAAACCAAAGCGAACCTTGAAAAATTATATAACTATTAAAATATAGCTATATATTTAGTGGGTAAAATTAAAGATAATAAAGTTATGAAATATATTTTGAAATAAAGAAGGTCATTATTAATACTAAGTCATTGATAAAAAATTATTTAGTATAGATAAACAATTAAAAAGATAGATTTATTCTTTAAAATATAATCTTTTTGAGAATTTGATTTATTTTAAGAAACTAAATATATCATGGATAAAACATATTCTTGATTTTAATAATATAATAACACCAATTTTATTATTAATTGATAGGAAATAAAAGTAAGAATGGTTAATATTTTAAAAAAGGTTATTTCACTATAAAAAATCATTATATTTTTGTGTTTATTTTTTAAAAGAAAAATTACTAAATTTTATAATTCAACTATAAAAAAATTAAATTAATTTTTTGATTTATAATTATAAAATCAGAATAGGTTAAATTTTTAGAATTTTTCTGAAAGAATTATTTTTTTATTGAATAGTAAAAATTACATTTTTTACCAAAACCACAACTTTTATGAATTTATCATTATTTAATCAAGACATAAAATTGTATGAAGCCAATTAATTTTTCAAATATTTATTTAATAATTAATTATAAACATTTAAAAAAAACTATGCTAAATTTTAAAAAGCTATGATTAATATTTTAAGGACTTAATTAATATTTTCAAATAAAAAATGTATTAGATGTTTTATTTTAATTAAATATTATTTTGATAAAATTAATTTTTATATTTATTTTAATGAAACATAAATTTAATTTTTCATATAATAAATTATTTTATAACATTAAAATCAAATATAATGATAATTTTATCTTACATTTAAATTTCAACCATAAAAACACACTTTTTATAAAAAAAGGTTTTTACGCGTTTCATGTGATAATGTTTAAATTAACTTTCTTACACATATAAATTTCATATGATAAAATTTATTTCATATTTTTAATAATTATTTCCAAATTATTTAATAAGATTAATTTTATTTTTTGCATTAAAAGTAAATTACTTAGGTAAAAACTAGTTACCATAGTAAAACTAAAAGATATTAAAAGTTAAAATTATAAGATTAATGGACATAAAAACATGTTTTAAAATTAATGGTTGAGGTATTATCAAAATTATCTCATACCACACTCCTTATCTTACGATTTTTATTCTTCTTGACATGTGAATCGTGTCCTCTATTTAAATTAAGAAGAAATTACAAAAGTTTCATTCTCGCCACTTATAATAGGGACCTCTCACCACCACTTAAAGAACAATCTAAAACTTAAGTTTATTCTTAAAAATATCATTTTTTCTTCTTAACTTATAATATTATTCCTTTTCCTTGATCCTATGTTCACAAGATATTATCTTAAAACCTCTATTATAAAGGAGTATTCCAAAGAAAATCCCATGTCCTCAGCATGAGTACTTTTCTCCCTAACTTTTTTTATTTTATTTATTACATTCCAAAATATAATTTTCACATTCGTATATATTATATAATTATTGTTTTTATTATAAATATTATTATTCTTTAGTTATAACTCTTAATTACCTCCCCCCTTTCCATTCATAAAAACGAAACTATCATTCCTATGTTGTGCGGACTACCAACACCACAAAACGTCATCTTCTGTTTTTCTCCAATGCCTATATTCACTGACTATGAGGGTGAAATAGAAAAATAAATGTGATATATAAAATATAATTATTACTATTAATAGAAAAACTATATACTAGCTCCATTCCCTATCATTCTTTGAGAAATGAAAATGTTAATCATGCGTTTTACGAACTGTCGCCTCCACAAAGTAACATAAATGTTTTTTCTTCTAGTTTCATTATTATTTATTAAAATATATTAAAATATGATTCTAAATCTTTAAAATATATAAACAATTTCATTATTATTCTGTAATAATTATATTATTTCAAAAGAAACCAATTTTCTAAGTATAATAATCCATTAATTATGGTATGTTCATGTTTGTGTAAGCCAAATCTCCCACTTGAAAACCGCTTCAAAATAATATCATAGATGACTATAAGAAATTAATTAGTGACAATTTATGATATATATAATTAAATAATTATTTTGTTTTTGTTTTTTGAAATGAATAATTAATATTAAAATCATTAATTATGATACCAACAACTATTCATTAAAAATCACCAAAACATGTTTATCGTTGATTTCATCTTTAACAATCATAACCAAAACTACCATAGAATGAAATTGTAACATTCTAAGTAATTATAAATCATAAATTATAGTACCTTTTTGACCTATTAATATTAAATTTATAGATAATAATGATGAAAAACCCCATTATTACTAAACTAGTTCATAAGGATCAAGATTACTCACACGCAATATTGAAAATAAAAAATAGTTAAGTAATATACATGTAGATAATAATTATAAATTAATTTCAAATAGATATATTAATATGAAAAATGTTCTAAAATAGGTTATTAATATAATTATTTTTGTTATATATTATATTCAAATTATTTATTAGATGTTGGGAATTATGGTAAGGGAATCTCTATCTCAAACATAATTTCTCGAGACATAATTCTTATGGTAAACCATGATATCTTTAAGTTGATTTAATTTTTATAAAATGACTATATTTTAATAAATTAATGTGATTTATGGGGTGTGAAGTGTTAGTATATTAATTTATTGGGTCACTAAGAGAGGGACAGGTAAATCAGGGGTCCAATTTTTCTTTTAAGTGTTTCTCCTCATTAGAACTCTACCTATTAACCTAGTGAACGTTATCAATCGACTTGTTTTTAAAATATCAACCTTTATTAATATATATAAATAAAAAATTATGTATGAAAAATAATATTTATAAGGTATATCACCCATTCCAACTTCTTTACATGTTGGTTAGTCCCCCCAACAAGAATTCATCCACCACTTCACAAATGTCTTTACAACCCCTAGTACATGATATTGACACACCAAATATAGAATCCATTAGAAGATACATAATCTCTAAAAAATATGATCCAACAAGGATATACAACACCCAAATATCGCTACACCTCTTGATGATCCTACTCCTCAAAAATATAGACTAACATATCTGTAAGTGTACTTCTTCTTCAAGAACTTCTATAGCTGATGTGAATGATCTACATATTGATATCAAAACTTCCACCAGAATCTAAATGATATAGTATTAATCAATTTATTTATATGTAATTCCTAACAAGCTCTACATTATGTATTCCCATTTTCATAAACTCCACTTCTTTGAGTCCGCCTCTCCCATGAAATGTACAATGTATTCTCACATGTGATCTATTTTACCTCCACTTTAAGGAATCGATATTCCTTCCTCTAATAGAGAGGTCATGCACAAGAAATATGACACCTATAAATGCATTAAGGGGTTATATAAACCACCCATAACTCTTATATAATACTCCCCATGAAATATTCCATAACTGAAGCCAACTAACTATTCATCGGTCTTCTCCCTCATATTTGTAGAGTGAAATAATTCCACATTTATTCCGCCAAATTTAACACTAAAATATCCTCTTATTTATATTTGAATCATCACCAATAAACAAAGGCAATTATTATGGAATTATTCATGATTTTTTCATGAATATCCATAATTAATTCTCTAAATATTCATGCATCACATCCTGACACACCCTACATCACAACACAATGCATAATACTTGCCCATTTTCCCTCAACACACTGACCACCATGTATATGTATCCTACTTTTATAAATTTTATCATTCTAAACCACCTTTCAACTATGAATTACTTTATAGCCACAAAACCCATTATAGACGTCCCTCAACACACTAACCACCATTTACATGAAGGGAAACCCTTATGATGACAGATTCCTTTTAACCTATACCATTAAATCCTTCTAATATTAGCATAATTTTCATGTGAAGTAATTTTCTTCACCTCAGTAATTAAGACATTATTAATTCCTTATGATTGAAGTTATTTAAAAAATGCCCATTTATCTCAAATATTTCTCACTTATTCAAATTATCACTTGTATATGTCTTCTCAAATACCTTCTACTCTTTTTTAAAACACAATAATATTTATTTGAGTTTTCATCTTTATACTCTCACTAGAACTCCCCCTTTGTTTTTTCCATTTACCAAGTAAATAAATTTTGATCCAACATGAGTATTATTTATATATGTACCATTAAAAACTCCAATGATATCCCTTTAATTGAGGTTTTTTTGACTAATTACATATATTTTCATAATAGAGTTGATTTTTTCCTCATTGGGTATTAATTTTCTTAGGGGATTGTGATTTTATTGGAACATTTCATTATTTCTCTTGTGTAAAGTGTTTCCTCTAAATATTCTTAGATTCAATTTGAACATCAGAACTATTAGAAAAAAAGTTCTATTTTTATCCTAAATAGGTGTATTATTACCTTGTTCCCTTGATCCTCTATTTTAACCATCAAGAGAAGATTCTCCTCTAATCTCGATAGATTTATTTACATCTTCTCAATATTTTTTAATTCATTTTTATATAAAAAACATATATTTAATCTCAAATAGTTATTCTTCTATTACAGTTAATTTCTCCTTAATATCACATATCATATTCTCTTGATCAACCATATTCAACTTATGTATCTTGATTTCTTCAACATGGGATGAATATATTTTGATCATATCTTGTTTTACTTCAATAAAAATCTCTTTCACATTTTTACTAAGATCACTCATTTGAGTATCAATTTCCTTATTCTCCTTATATAAGTTTTTATTGTATTTCTTTAATTGTGAAATCATATCAAGAAAATATTAAGACTTACCTTTAATTTTCCACTCAAGTTATACTCTATTTTCTCTATCATATTCACTGATTTATGGGTGAAAATATTTCTCCACAAGTGTAATGAGAGTTAATTAATTATCAGAATTATGGATGAGTATTCAATATTGATTAAGAATCTTCTTCTTTTGCTTTTGGATTTAATCTTTTTATTATCCCTTTTCTTCCTTTGAATGATTTATTCTGCCTTATTTGATTTAGATTCTTCAACCTGATTCTTTGGGGAAAAAATTTCAAAATGACCAATATTATTTTAATTAAATGGTTAAATAAATTCATTTCCTTTTCCCTTCCATTTTAAATTCAAGAATATCTTTAACAAGAAAGAAACAATGTAATTAATGTCTCTATTATCTTATGAATCACTGATGTATTTAGCTTATTTGACTTTCACATTCACATAGATTCAAAGAAAACTTATACTATCTCTTGTTTATTGAAAGCTGGAACCTTTCTCATTTCATACACAATATGAATATTGTGTATCTCATACAGTGATAGATATTCCTGGTCTTCCAAAGTTAATACCTTTATATCAAACTAATCTATAAGGTTCCTGATAATATTCATCATAATGGTATAGTTTTTATGTTTCTCACCGAATCCATGAAAAATTATTATTATATTATTTACTTAATTGAAATAGTTATAAAATATTCATCTTTAGCCATCTTAATGTCCTTAAATATTATCCTCTAAATTTGAAGCTATGATTTATTTTCTATGAATTTTCCCATATAGTTTTTCTTTAATTTATCCTTTATCGCCTTTTCAGTTGCAAGACCCATCACCTTGGTGTAGAATTTCTTTGAAAAAGGCATAAAATGGTATTTTATGCCTCTCCATCCATATCCATATTTCTTTTATCAGTAGGGGTCATATGATAATTATTAGCAATAGGTAGAAATAAAATTGTAATAAAATTACATACCTCAAGGCTGAGAGAAAGGAGTTGAGAAAGAACCATATTCCTTTAAATATGTAAGTTTGCTCCATCAAAGAAAAGTTATCAACATTTTTTGGAATTGTGATTCTCTTTTACTCAATGACTTATCTTGTATATATATAGGTAACCCCATTTTATACAACATGATAGGATCTGATTTGAATATATTATTGGGAGGGGTATGGGTGAATCATCGATACACTTTTTCTTTTCTGAGTTTCTATTCTTTTAAACTCAACCTCTTGAATTGGTAAAGGTTCTTGATCCACTCGTTATATACTCTTAAACTAAAATTATATATAAAAATAGATAATGAATAATAAAAAATTATATATAAAAGGTTTAAAACCCATACCTAATCATTTCTATGTTGGTTAGTCCCCCCAACATTGATAAATCCACTACATCAAAAACAACTTTAAAACTCTAAGCCTATAGTGTTCACAAGCCACTTTTAGAATCCACTGGGAGAATAATGTCTCTACAAAATATGACCCAATAGGGATAAAAAACACTGAATGATCACTTCAAATCTTAATTATAATCCTCTAAAAATATATAGATCAATATATATTCAAATTTACTTATTATTTAAGAACTTCAATAGATGATTTCAATGCTAATACAATTGGAACCAAGAGTTCCACTGAAATCTAAATAATATAGTCTTAATTTATGTAGATATACTATCTCACGATCTCAACTTTATATGTTATCATTTTCACAAAATAATCTTATTAGAGTCTTTATCTCTCATTAAATGCATAGATTCTTCTCACTTGTGAGTTATTTCCCCTCTCTTTGTAGGTATCAATCATCCTACCTCAAATAGAGATTCTATTCACCTAACCATAGATTACATGTCAACACGTTCATGGGATCCATAAACGTGGAATAATTCCACGTTTATTCCACCAAATGTAACAATCCAATATCCTTTGATTTATAATGGAATCATGGAATATAAATAAATCCAATTATTATGGAAGCATTCAAGATACGTTCATGCATCATCATAACTAATTCTCTAAATTTTCACACATCACAACCTAAAAAGACCTACTCCATAGAGTAGTGCATAATCTAAGGCTATTTTTCCCTCAACATACTGACCACTATGGATTTTGTCTCCAACTCCCGGATATTTTATCATGATGAACCACCTGTTGTCTATGGATTTATTTACACCACAATTCCTAATTTTGAAATCCTTGTTTGTCATTGGGAGAATTCAAAAGAACCACAAATTTATCCACATGTGTGGAATAAACCATGTTGACATCCTCAAACTCCAGGTCATCCATTCAATTCAACTCCCAAACCACAACCTTCACTATGTCTATAGTGGGATCAGTGGTGTTGCATAGGTGAACCAAATGTTTACTGCAAAGATCACTACAGATTGTTCCTTGTCCATCTAACCATTTTTTATCATCTTCATAGAAACATGCCCAATTTTTTAGGTAGAAAAAGATCTTGAAAAACCTTATCCATATTTACCCTTGCCACTAGAAGATAATTTCATTCTTCATGTTGGGAAATCTTCACCATATCACGCATAGTGCTAAGTAAATGACTATCCTTTTCCAAGATAACTTTAAATGTTATTGATAATAAATCAAAAATATCTAACAAAATATCCAAAATAATCTTTTGGAAAACCTAAAATAAATATCCTTATCATGATATTTCTTTAAATGGATTTTTATTCAAAGGATATCATATTATAAGGGATTATTTTCTCTATTTCCAATTACATGAGAAATATTTGATATTTTACACCATAATTTATTTTATATAGTTTATTCACTACCATATTTACTTTAATTATAAAGATTATCATTAATTTCATGATATTAGAATGTACACTTTATGGAAACTCTATTATGTTCTTTTTATTCTTACATTACCATTACCATAACAATTTCTTGTTTAATCTCAATTTCAAATAGGGATTATTTTTTAAAGATAATACATCTATGGATTTTGTATTATATTTGTTTATACCCCAAATAATTTAACCCTCCTCTAATTATTTTTATGGGTTTATATGTCTTATCACTATTTCATTTTCACCTTACCACAAAATTTACCCATTCTATAGAAACTAACCCTACCTCTTCATTTTTTCCAACAACATTCTTTTTATATGTATGTATTAATTAGATGATTTTGAAAATGTCCTTATCTATGCCTCAAAAATTTATTATGGTTGTTCTATACTTATTTAACTTCTTTAATAGTTATAAATAAACTTTTAACATTTTTCATACTGGTTGTTTTTTTTCAATGTGTGAAAAATATATCTTTTTAACATTTTTCATGAAAAAAAAATTCCTCTACATTTTTCATTTTATTAGAAGATTTATCTCTATTTTTTAATGTTTTATAAAATAAATTATTTCTCTCTATTATCTTTATAATATATCTTTTAAAATTAATTTAAAATATCAAGGATATTTCTTATTTCAAAAGTTATTTTTCTGAAACTCCAAAAAAGTATTTTATTTATCTATGTTGATGTGAACTAACCTATATTATAATTTATTGATGATATTATTCAAATGTTACCATCCAATCTATTTTTATGAATGACTTAGTAATTTTATTTACAATCAAATATATAATCTATCAATTTTGTTTTCCTTCCTAGTCATCCACTATGAATAGGAATAAATTTTCTTCAAATTCCTTTGTTTTATGTATTCCCTATTTTACATTTCTTTGATTAATGGGTGATCACCTAGATTCCATAGATTTATTGATTGGGAAAATTACTGACTTAACCATGTATCCTTTATCTATATTTTGTAAATACCATATTATTTATTATATTAATTAAAGGGTATTTACATATAAAGTTACTGAATATATTTGGATACCTATTTATTTTCCATGGGTTAATCATGTTATTGTTATTTATGGAATTATAAATTATTTAATCATGTGAATATATTTTAAAAGGAAATTATTTCCATGTTTTATTTGTTATGAGTAGAATTAAACCCATTTTTATTCCCAAGGGGTTTTTATGTTAGGATGAATGATTGATTTCAAGTAGTCCATGTAAGTATGGATGAATGATGGGTGAGGTTAGATATAGCCCAAAACTTAATTGATTAAAAGTTTATATATCATGAAATTTGTATTAGTGAGTATGTTTTTGTTGCCCATAAGCATGGTCACTCAGGGTATGGCTCATGAAAGTAATGATCCCAATGCTAATTTTTGTGCCAGATTTGAAAGATTTTTTTTATTCTTAACTAATGATCTAAGGATTTAAGATTCGTGTTAAATGATTTAAGCGATGTTATAGCTACTATGATTCAGTGTTTATATTTTATGGGTTTTTATTCCTATGTTACATTATTTTATGATCACTTATGTCTTATGATTATAACTCATGTTGATATTATATTTCTCCCAAGTTCATGTTGTATCATATTCTTATAATCTCACCCATGATGGTATGTTGATAAATTTTCCTCAACTAAGAATTGGAGATCACCCCTTTCTTATGTTTCAATTTTCCCAGGTTATAAATAAAAGTAATACATATAATTTTTCTATAAGAGTGTCTTATTTGGATAAATTTATGGGAGATTTAAAGGTTTTTTATGTTTTAATCAATTCCCTATATAGTAAAAAATATATAAATTAGTTGAAAAATACATGGGGTTTTTTAGTTTATGTTTCCTTATAATTATCCAAATCTATAAAAATAAAATATTTTTGGAATGAATTGTAATAAAATATTTTATTTATACTCATGTAATTGAGATGGTCACACACATGGGGAATCATAGTTGGTATTAAAGGAAGTATGTAAAGAAAGTATTTTTGAACTGAATCTAGGTGTGCAGTTTTGGGGTGTTATAGTTGGTGTTAAGGTAGGGTCTAGATAAATTTAAAGATTATTATGTTATCAGTTGAGGTTAATATAAGATATACAAATTCCATCAAAGGTATATAATTAAAATTAAATCATTATTTCAAAGTATAGATAACCCTTACAGTTGGTTGTGGTAATATTGAATATTTTTTAGGGGTTAAGATAAGACAAATTTAGTAAAAAAAATATAGGTATAAGTATAATGGATAATTATAGGTATAGGATAAAATCAAAAAAATTTGTTAAATTGGAGACTATGTGGTTCTCCTAGAAATTTCAACCATGTCCGTATACTATAAAGTGGAAGTGTCTATGGAACAAATTCATCAAGGGGTAATCACCCTATAAAAAGTCTGGTTTACTATCAAAAGAATCATTAATCCAGTGTATGATGAATGGGCCTAATATTACACACATAGATAGACACTCCCATGGTATATTATTTGGTTAATCACATTCACTTTACAAGACATCGGGAAGGATTGTTATGTTAAGGAGTTAGGTTAAGTTATATGAGAAAACCCAACATAAAGAAATATATATTGAACAAAATGTTATTTAGGTTGAACATAATCTAATGAAATAATTTTAAAGAGTAATACATTTTTATATTGAAATTTTCATCTTAAGATAATTATCTTATGGTGTTAATTATTCATCACTCATGTTAAATCCTTTTAGTTTTATTAATGTCTAAATCCTGAAGGATCCAAGTCAATAATGGATGTTCTCAAAAATGATAAGATTGTCTTAATGATAAAAATATTGAGATAATAACTAAAGTGAGAAATAATATGATTATACTAAACCAACCATAAATATTTAGGATTAATAACATGGATATATTTTAATTCCCAAATAAACCACAGAATATAAGGATGGAGTCTCATGTAAGTTTAGGTGATGAATATAATGAAGGGAAAGAGATTCAATTTCCTATATGCCAATAACGTGGGATGAAACACCCATGGGATTTTATCAAAGGAATTGGAAGATTATTTATGGATAGAAAAGGATGGAATATAGAAACAAGTTTCCATGTAAAAGTGATGACCTCGTTGAATATAGTGAAAGAAAATAGAATTCATGCATAAGTACTAAAAAATTTAATGTATTAAATGTGCGAAACATGGATATTATCCAATTTAATGCCCTAATCCAGGGGTAATGATGATATAAACCATAAATTTACAAGAAAAGGGAAAGGCTATGCAATAAAATCTATGGAAGTGGGTTCCAAAAATGACATGGAATAAGGAACACTATTCACTCACTCATGAATTTTAAGGGTTATACCTGATAAAAACACTCCTATCTACCTAGAATGTTTAATAAATGAATAAAATCTCTCTAGTGCATTTTTTTTACCACGTTAGTGTTTTTTACGTCGGTTCTATATAACCAACATGAAAAGTTGTAAAAATTATTTTATCACTTCGGTTATAAAATAACCAATGTGATAAATCAATGAGAATTTATTTATAACATCAGTTATTTTATAATAGACGTAAAAAATACTTAGATTGGATTTATCATGTTGGTTATTTTATAACCAACGTGAAAGATCGAATATGGGCACTTTATCACACTGTTTATAAAATAAATAATGTGATAAAGAATTTTCTACATCAGTTATTAAATAATTGACATTATAAACATAGAAAAAACATTTTATCGCGTCAGTTATTAAATAACCTATGTGATAAAGCTTTTAAATGATTTATCGCGTCCCGTATTTTTTCATTCCAATTTCTTCAATCGGGTGACCTGTGACTCGTCTCTCTCATGAGGAAAACCTAGAAAGGATTCTTCAAAGTTGTGCCCTCTAACTTTATTTTTCCAACATCATTCATCATCTTTATTATCACCAGATCTATCAGGTTGACTCACAACACTCAAGTAAGCCTCACATGCATCAGTTTCATTTTTTATTTTTCGCGATGCCCTAAACTTATGTTTTGAGATATTATTTTTCTATAATTATTCTTGATATCATGGTAAGTGTCATAGTGTTCTTTTATACCATGATAAGTTCTTTTCTGGTAAAATAAATCATTGGAGTGATATCATGAAAGTTCTACAATTTTTGTTGATATCATATGTGTTCTATCATGCGTGTGTGTGTAATTTCATGTGTGTGATACCATGAAATCATTATCGTGTAAGTTATTCCCTATAACCATACAACCAAGGAAGTTATTCAACAATTTTTTTTACCATCAATAATTGTATCATTCTTTAATTCTTAATTTTGGAAATATATTCAAATTAAAATTCATTTTATATTCAATATTTTATTTTTCCTTATATGATAAATCTCTTTATTTAGTGTTTGAATCTAAAATAACTTACTATGCCATTATCTTTAAAAATAAACTTGGTTGGACACAACCCCCCTCACCCCCCATGGACATCCCCACCCCCTGGACACCCCCACCCTCTGGACAACCCCACCTCTAGACCCCCCACCCCTGGACAACCCCCTAGACACCCCCACCCCATGGACAACCCCCAACCCCCTAGATAGCCCCCACCCCCCAGACACTCTCACCCCCTGAAAACCCCCTACCCTTTTGGACATCCCCCTCACCCCCCTGAACACCACCCCTACCCTCTTGGACACCCCCTGGACAACCCACCGCCTTGGACAACCCCCCACCCCCTGGACACCCCCACCCCCCTAGACACCCCACCCCCATAGACGTCCCCCCTCCCAACCCCATGTAAAACCCCCCACCCCACCCCCAAACACCCCCACCCCTAGACACCCCTACCCCCTTGGACAACCCCCTCACCCCGCTGGACACCCCCACCCTCTAAACACCCCTAAACACCACCACCCCCTTGGACAACCCCCACCCCTGGACACCCCCACCCCTGTACACCCCCACCTCCCTTGGATAGCCCCCTCATTTTTTGTTTACATTAGTATTGTAATATTTGAATTTTTATATTTGTGAACTAATGTTTTCTCTTTTGGTTTGAAGGATAATGAAAAATCAATCAGTTGATCAACCACATGATTCTAGAGATGAGCATCATGATCATACCTCTAGGGAGGAACATTCACATGCTCCTCTTGATATTCCCCAATCTTCTTCATGTTATCCCATAACAACAAATAAGAGTTCAAGAGTTTGTAAATGTGGCTGCACACGTTTACCAAAATTATCAATTGCCCGTAGCCAAGACCAGAGGATAATCGTTGAGTTTAATGAGAATGATATTCCTAGAGGTCCAAATGGAAAAGATTTTAAGTGTTTTATATCAAATCAGGGTAAAAGAAAAGTAATCATTTTGTATGATGATTGGATAAGTGTGGAAAACGTGATAATATCTCAGTTGTGGGGGACAATTTTGGTAAGATCTTTTTCCATTGTTTGACTAATATTTAAATGTTTCTATTATTATATGTTTTACATATTATTTATCAGAAAACATTTGATATTATTGAAACTAGAGGAGTAAGGAGGAAATTTTTATCCATTGCTACTAGGAGATGGAGGTATTTCAAATCAACCCTCACATCTGATTTCATTTTTGTTCAATAGAATCATGAAAATCCATGTCATATATATTCATTCATAGATGAAGACACATGGAAATAATTTGTTTAAAGTAGAAGAAAATAATCATTTTTGGTAAGGGTAATGTAAATTTTTATAGGCTTTATTATATAAATGATCTTATTAATGTTCTGATAATGATTTATTATTCTTAATTTACAGCAAACAAGGAAATCTCATCAGGAGATCCAATCTAAAAATGTATACCCTGATAGTTTATCTCAGGGAGGGTATAGTTTATTGGAAGAAAAAATGATGGCAGAAAAATTAAAAACACTTAGAGTTGAGTCTTCAAGATCATGAGAGGTTGCCCCTCCATCCCCTCCATCTAGACATGAAAAATGGAAGAGAGATCATATGGGGAAAAGGGGAAATATCTTTCGAGAATCATAGCTGAGAGGATTGTAAGATATTTATTTTATTTATTTATGTTAATTCTATTCTTTATATACTTTGAATCATTACAGAAATGTTCAATTAATTAATATAGGATTCTCTTGAGGAGTAGATCACACAGGGGGTATTTACAGCTACTAGGAGGCAAGATATTTTATCTGAAGCACTGGGAAAGCCCGAACACCCCGGTCGTGTATGAGGCACTATAAGAAAATAACCTATTAGCAGCAGTTTTTTTGCATATAGTGGCAGTTTAAACCACATATATATGCTTTGGCAGCGGTTTTAAGAAACCGTCGCTAAATTGCGCGTCGGGAAACTTTTAGCAGTGGTTATATCCGTTTCGTGGAGGTTTAAATTAATTATCATAGTTGCCTCATTTCACAGTGGTTTGGGTTTTTTTAGCGGTAGTTTTATGACTAGTGGATCTCTTTTATTTGCAGCAGTTATAACCATCGTGAATAAAAAACACCCCCTCATCGAAAAAGTTCCACTAAAATAATCAAAACCGCCGCTGAATACACGCGGATGGTGGGACACTGTAGCGGCGGTTTTAGCCACCACTATGAGAAAAATATCTATATTTAGCAGCGGTTAAAACCGCTGCTAAAATTTTACTAGTTTCATTTAACGGTGGTTAAAATCACCGCTAAAAGCTAATCTGGGAAAAAAAATAGTAGCTCTACATCCCTTGCACCAGTGCCCTAAAAAACAAACCATTCCAGGAATACGAATAGTCTAACAGAATACACACTAGTCAATATGAAAGGAGATTCTTAACTAAGCATAATCAAATGCATATTTAAGTATTGGAATGTAGATAAACATATCACATGGCAATTAGACCTTTAAACAAAATTATAAACAAGTATGTATGTTATATTTCATGAAAACAATGCCAAGCCTTGGTTCAAACTATTCCATCCATACCAGTTCTAACCCTGACATAACAATTCATATCAACATACATCCAACTTGTAATATATGATGAATTGTGCATGATATTAATAATTTATGGTCATTATCTCATATCATTATTCTTATCTTATGATTTAATATTATTATCAATTGATATATCTTGTGTTTACCCTTAATGAACATCTGATTTGAAACATTCTTTTGTTTCCCTAACCACTAGGTTATAAAGAACTACTACCCAACCTGTGAATTAGCATGACATGATCAATCAATTACACATTAACATAAAAAGAATTTTACTTTTTTCCCAAATTAATTCTTTGAAAATAAATGCATACATGAATGGACTTATACTCTATAAAAGTGAGTACTAGTAATGCATAGTGGAAAAACAGTGCATACGGTAGTCATGTCACATTTACTCTCTATATAAGTAAAAACTAGTAATTCATCCTAAAAAATAAGCACATATATGAATATGTATATTGGAAAAAATAAAATTAGTAATATATATAGAGAATAAAAAGAGATTCTATGTATAAGAAGAAAGCACATCCTTTAGTAATATAAATCAAAAATTCATAAACAGAAACTACAAACATAAACTCATGTATGAACTTATGTTACGATGTTAATTTTGTGTGATTGTATCATCTTTAATTATTCAACATCATCTTGCCTCTACTTCTATTATGAGAATGTGGGAAATGAATTGTTCGGTAACTCTACAACAAGGATTCCCATGACCGGGTTTAGATTCTATGAGCCTTGTTGGCATGTAAAATTTTCCAATTCCTTCATTATACTCCAGATATAATCAAGTAATTCAGACTATCATCCCACCCAACCCATGATTCTTGAGTCCAAGGATCTCTACAACATGCACAAATATGATGGAATGAGAAGCACCTATATCAAAAAAATTAGATACTAAAGTGGAAGCTACCAAAATAGTACCTCTCACTATAGAAGGTCCAACACTCTATTCCTCACATATTGGTCTCACATTATACAATTATACTGATATATGGCCCTAATATATAGCCCAGATATCTTAAGAAGGTCCTCTATGTTAGTGATGTAAGTCTTGTGTCTGGATGCTTTGACCATGACCACCGCTTCGGACTGATCGATTGGCCAAACAATATCTCTCTTCCTAACATGAAGCTGATTTACCCACTCCTAAATATGGAATTATTGTAGACACTCATTCACTATATACTATTGGAAAATATCTACAAAAATCCTATAGATGGCTCATCCTACTGAAATCTTGACACTCAACTTGATTACTATCACACAGTCTCCCCATGTATCCCTTCCTCCCACACCAATGATAAAAAATATAATTAGCAACACCAATGCTCTAGAAATTATTCCCTTAATGATAGGTCACAAAGTGTCACTTCCTTCCACCAAATACTTTTCCATTGGGTCAACAAAATGAACTACCCTACTTTGTGCCCAAACCTTACCTCGAGTTATGTTATGTAATAAGAACCTGATTTATTTTTGATATGGTGGACAACCAAAATACATTCACCTATGATCAAACAACATGATTGTACCCAAACACAAATCATATCACCCTAGATGTATCAAAAAACATAATTTTTATGATATGTTTTGATGTTGATGGTGGTCTCTTGCAGTGCAGAATGCATCATTTATAAGGTTTTACATTTTATTTTCCATTGTCGATGAATTTGGGAGGTCATTCTATGGATTGACATCAGTGCTCAACCTTTCTGTAACGTTCAATTCTCTGTGCCAAATCCAACGAAAATATTGACTAAGGAATTTCTTCAATATTAAATGTTCATAAACTTCATCTCTCTTCAACCATCTTCTAAATTTACATTTAGGACATGGAAATCTTATTATCCCTTCAACGGATCGATTGGAAATTTCAAAATCTAAAAACTCATTCAAACCCTTAATATACTGAGGTGCGTTCCTCGATAATGTGATCCAGCTTTTATCCATGTATATCACAATGTGCCTACACAATATTAAAAAAAATTAAAACGCATAACTATTACTAAATATGGAAAGATATTCATATATACTAGTTGAAAAAATATATAAATATGTTATATAAGGTTTTCCTATATCAATACATATGGTAAATCACCCACTAGTGGTGTCATATAAAGTAGTACCACCACAAATAATCAGAATTAAATTGGGAGATTAGGGTGAGTGAACAAAGTCCAGCCACATTACTCAACTTAAGAAAGTTGGAGGTTCCCCTCTCCCATTAAATTAAATAATTCTAACCATTGTTTGAAGTGGCCCAATATTTAGGGGAAGATATGATCCATGGGGTGGATGTGCTAATAAAGTACATGTTATTCAGCTAAAGGAAGATATGATTAAATCCAAAAAATGCATGAAATAAGTGATCTAATAATTATTTCAAGTCTCATTTGATATAAAATATGACCAAAACATGTCATGTCTGATCATGACTCAGAAAGTGGTGTTAAGAAACCACTTTTTTTTCTTCAAAAATTTATCTAGAAGTTTCATGCTGAAGTAAAGTCACTTATTGAATCTAGAATTACATAAAAAGGGATTATTCTAGAATAAAAAGAGGTTTCCAATCCTTAACTAAGAGAATAAATGATGTCATATTGAATTTGGTTTATAAAAAGGGATATCAATAATTGAATTTATTAGAATTAGACCACTAATAAGGAAGAGGTACCATCCATACCATCTTGTAATAATGTTTGTAAATATCTTTTTATGAAGGGAGTGGGTACGAAAAAAATTATATACATGTATGGATTTTGAAAAGTTTGATGGAATATTCCACCTTAGCTAAGGTGGATAAGAAAATTAAGAAAGTTAGTTTCCCTTAAAAATCTAAACAAGTTATAAACAATACCTAATGTCATTATTCAAATGAAATAAGATGATCAAGGGTTGTGGATCAATGTTGGTGTTGTGAAAAATTCATTTATTTTGAATTAGATTATTGGTATAGACTGTTAAATGAAAAATTAGAAAGAAATCAAATTATAAGGGATAGAAATCCAGACATGAAGAAGAAATATCCATAGGTTAAGAGAAACATGTATACATAAAAAATAATTAGAAATTTTGAAAATATGTTTGATGTATGAATAAGTAGTATTCATAGGATTGGTCCATGTTCATATCAACATATATATTAATTGAATTATAAAATAAGTCCACATAAGTTAGTGAATAAATAAAAATAATCCTTATGAAAAAGTGAAATAATATTATAAGAAAAAAACCTCCTAAAAATATTTTACATAGGGAAGGTAAGAGGCCTTGGAATCTAAATTTGAGAAGTTTATGAAAGGTTCATCATCTAAAAAAACTAATAAAAAGGAGGGAAGTTAGCAGTATCCATGTTGAAAGTTCAAACATTATACCAATGAAAAAACTGACATGTTATTTATATATATATAAGTTATAAAGAAAATCTAGAAAAAAATAAGCACAAGAAATGTATAGTCAAAAATTAAAAGAATCGATTTCACATAAAGATAACTTAGTTCAATGTGTGTGGTGAAACATGGATGGATACAGTCCTAGAGATTGTTATAAAATAATTCCATATTACCAACCATGAATAGAAATAAAACCTCTTATAATACTATTTTTTAATAAACCAACATGGGTCCCAAAGAGTATTCCTCATCACCACTGGAAAGTGACAAGCACCTGGGTATCAACACACATAACCATGGGAGTGATTTCACACTAAAATAATAAGATAATATCTCTCATATATAACACGATAAATATATCAATCAGATTACATCATGGATAAAAGATTACATGACCATGAGATATAAATAAACCAATACAGAAACATTTGAGATGTCATATTCAGCCATTGGATTGAGTTAGATTAAAACCATTTCCTTGTTTTGAATTCAAAGGATAAGTATAGAAACATTTGAGATGTCATATTCAACCATAGTTGTAAAATTATAAAAGGACTATCATACATTCCCTTTTTAAGTGACCCAAAGAGACATATTGGAATTAACCTAACTAATTATTTTGAAGTGGATAAAAGTAAACTGACCTTGTGGATTGATTATCTGGTGATTTTCTACCCTAGGGATAATTTTTTCTTCTATAATTATTTCCACTACTGGAGTTTCCACCTATGATCATGTGGAAAAAAGTGTTCCCTCCACTAATATTCCCTATAATTTACACCTTTTCTACCATCAAGTTATTCTCAATCTCAATGAAATTATCAATAAAAAACATGAAAACCTTAGAGTGATTCTTAAGTCACAGAACCAACTCAAACACACATTATTTAAGAGATTAACTAGATGCCACTTCTAGTACAAAGTGAGAAAGGTAAGTAAATTGGGCTCTATATTACATACTCAAGATATCTCTATGATTAAGATAAAAAATATATTTTTTTCTTAATACTTGAAAGGTATGTAGGTAGAATTTTTTTTAAAAAAAATCCTCGAATCCATCCGAGGTAAGGTATTGATCTACCTTAACATAGATGACTCATTATCACCATTTTCATGATAGTACTTTGGGTATGCACACTACTATATTTAATTTGGTCTCATATATAGTTCCAAGAAAATCTAAGATCCTATTTATCCAACCTAGCCATGACTTTGAATCTTCAGGTCCCAAGTCACCCTATAATATTGGTAGGATTTTCCTTTGAAATTCCATTGATTGATCCATATAATGTGGTTCCTCATTCCAATTTTTTTTTCCACTAGCCAAAAATATTTCACTATTCTTATTAATAGTTACTAATTTACTTATGGTTCAGGTGGAACCACATTCATAATATCACACTCCTGAAAATTTATAGGTCTTCTAACCAGTGTTATTTTTTTTATAACTATAGTCAATGTTATTAAAATCATTACTTAGTCACCACCCAACACTTTAGTTATAGGTTTTACAGTGTGAAATAATACACACACAAAAATCAAAATGGAAAATTTTCAAATTATCAACCCATGAAATATCATGTGAATGATGAATTTATGGTGGTAAGTCTCTTTAATAATGTTTATACACAACTCTAATCGGCTAAACCCATGATGATGAGGAGAAAACACTCCTAGTAGTGTTTTAAAATACTTTTAATACTCAGACCACCTAGGTAACTTGAATATTAGTATAAAGAGGTTATATGTACCTTTTTATACCCTATATTTCAAGTACTAAAACCTATATCCATACATAACTTCCTAACTAATAGATCATACCAAACTGATATCATTTGTAATATCACAACCCCAACCGATCACCTTAGATAATATTGGAATGCCACTAACCTTAGGTCCATCCCACAAACCCTAATGGTTGGAAATAAACACCTAGGGTTAAGAATATTATTGGGGTATGATTTACCCATAAATTACATAACCTTCAGTGGAATAACTCTAATGGTAAAATATAAATATGATACATGAGAATAGAAAACCAAACTATAATAATATAAAATAATAATAATAATTAGAGATACAATAAAAAAAATATCCTCAAATAAGTCTATAACACAAAAGACTTAAAAAGGTAGAATAGGGAGCCAAACATGGCACTACACCAAGCTACAAACCACTACTATCTCTAATATCCTACCTATATCACCAATAACCACAAAATCAAGGTGCTCCTATATAGAATTAATAGGTCTTCCCTTTACCTATACCATGTCAAACTTCAAATGCACCAAGATGAATATGCCAGGTGTGAGTATGTACGCCTAGTATATAATCAACCAAATACTTACTACACAAGATACTATAATAAAAAAAATTCTCACATTTTATATAAAATAAAAGTGAAGCTAAAAACTAGTGAATAAGATACATATAACCAGTGAAAAAAACTCACAATATAGCACACATCTAGATCATGAAATCACACACCCATAAAATACACTAAAAATTCCCCTCTAGGAGTTATTTAACTAACCTAGTGTATCCCGAATCTAATTAGAACCAAATTAATAACCCAAAATCATAGTTAGAAACCCATCCCCTTGACCCAAGTCATCACTTGGTGGTATAATCTATGTTCCTAATTAAATAGAATTGGTATCCAAATCTAAACCAACAAAGGTGAATATATATGAATCATGAATGAACACTAACCTCTTCCAAGACATGTTTATACATACAAAAGGGTTGCATATTTCTGTAACCCTATGAACTGACGGCTCCAAATAAAATGAAAACAACACCTACGATTATGAAAACCACCGATGGCAGGGGAGGGAAGCCGACCTAGGGTAGGAACTCAATGGAGTCTAGGGAGAAGGCAACATCGCGGGTGTCAAGGGGAGAAGAGGGGTCAACGGTGACGAGTGGTGAGGTCACCAGCGACATGGGAGGGGAGAAAAGATTGGGTTGGGGATCATCAGGGGAGAAGCATCATGGGTTTCTGGGAAGAGGGTCGGCTCGGGTAGGGGGGGAGTTTCGCCAATGTAAAAAATTAAACGGGTTTCATGATGGTTTTTAATAAACCGCCGCTAAACTATTTTACAGAAAGGTTTAGCAGCGGTTTTGTAAACCGCCACTAAAAGACCGTTGCTAAAAGCAATTTATGTTGTAGTGAGGATACCTGATGGATGTATCGGTAAGAAAAGTGTATCCATGTTCTTCAACTTCTTCCATTGAGGGTGTTTATAAAAAAATTATCCTTAGAGGATGAAGTTCATAATATTAATGAGACGATGGAGGAAATGACTAGAGCATAGATATAGTCTATGTTTGCAGACATGAAAAGATAATTTCAGACTGCATCTCCCACTCATCTACCTCACCCTATAGACCCAATTATTTATCATACACCTACGCTGGCATCTCCCACTCCCCCACCTCCAGAACCTATTATTTATTATCTACCTCAGCCCGCGGACCCCATTTTTTATCCTACTCCTCCTCCACAACTTCCTACTTATTGTGAGTTGTATGTTGATGAACCTCAACATCATATAGTTGAATATGAGATGGTATATTATACAGGATATATAGTTCATCATCAACAGTTAGAGGTAGAGAATCATATAGTCACTGTACAGGATATTGTAGATAGATCATCTCAAGTACCATTACCAACAGATGAGGTGATGACTGTTGGACATAGTATCGACCACTTTTTATTTTGGCTATCCAGACTTCTTCGAATCATTACCAAAGAGGTATGTATGTTATATATTTTATTTTATTTTTTTATTAAAGTTATTTTAAAATTTAAAAAATAATATATTTTTCTGTTTATTTACAAGAATAATTCAAAGGTAAAGAAATAATGTATAGACAACAACAAAGACAAATTGGTATGACATCAGATACAAATTCTAGTAATCTTGACAGATTGTCAGGATATTCAAATTTGTTGGCAGATCATTATTCGATTCCAATGGAAGCTCATGTTTTTGGATGTGAAATAATTGTGGGGATTGTGAAAACTGATATCATAGAGCTTGTTACTGGAGATAAGTTGGGCATCAACGTGGTGCATATTTTTTCCAAGTAAGTCTTAACACCTTTCCCTGCATTGTATTTATTAAAAATGTATAATTATGTCTATTTTGAATTATGTATATTTATAACATGTGTGAGAAGAATTAGAGGAAATGTGTATATGGATTCATGGACCTGTATATGATTTCACCAGAATCACATGCATTGGATGAGGAAAAAGAAATACTTTATATTGCTGAAATATTTGAACAGAATATAATCATGTAGTGTTAGATGATGCCTTTTTTGTGATAGGTATGAAACATATATATGGAAAAGTTTTCATTATATTTTAACATAAAAAACAAGTAACCTTAAATTTTATTTTATACTAGTGATCATTGGATATTAGGTGTTTTTTATAAGGGAGAAAACATTTTATTGGATTTGCTCTGTCCTTGGAGATGTGCTGGGAAGTTTTAGGAATATGTTGGAAAAGTAAGTTTAAATTTCTTAATAGTTTTTTATATTATAATGAATTTTAAATTTATCCCATTCATATTATTTTCTAACAAGGTATGGAAATACTTTCAAAAAAACACAAAGAAAAAGAGTGTGAAGATCAAATATGTAAAAGTAAAGGTAAATATCCATTTATAATTTGTACTTTTCAATGTATTACATAAAAATGATATTTTTAATTGACACTAATATAAACAAAATTTTCATGAAGAACAATGCATCAAAGAATGTAGATATTATATGTTAAGATTTATGTATGAAATAAGTACAACAGACACAATAATGAACTTTGACCAGGTTATATTTCTTTATAAACATTGCCATAATATTTAATTTGATTTATTCATTATACATGTTAATTAATTTCCTTTTAATTTGTATATATTTAATAACCCTCAACCCTATAGTTCTCAAGAGGTCAAACACTTACAAGTAGAATTGTCATATTATTTTACAGGTTTGATTGAATTCTAGTTTGTTTATATTATAAAATGTAATTTTGAATATTGTAATTGTAATTGTGTATTTGGTAATTTTTTTGGTTGGATATAGGTTTTTTTTAGTTTACATTATACGTTTTGAATGTTATATATGTGAATGTTTAATTTTTCTCGGTTTCTTCGTGTTTTGGTCTAGTTCTGATGTTTTTATATTATGGATTCTGGTCTCTTTTTGGTATGCTTTTGGTTTGGTTTCTACTTGTTTCAGGTCTACTTTGGCAGAGAATATATATGGTTTCACATATTTATTAAAAAAAATTGGTTTTTATGTCTGTTATTTTATAACCGACATAATAAATTCCTGGGTATAGTTTATTATGTTAGTTATTACATAATAGACGCCGTATATCCCTTTCCATGTCAGTTATTTAGGAACCAACATGAAAAACTCTTCAAAGGATCGATTTATCACATCGGCTATTTAATAACCGACATGGTATATAGTTTATTACGTCAGTTATTAAATAATAGACATCATAAATCGAGTCTCTAAAGGTTTTTTCACATCGGTTCTTAAATAACCGATGTAACAAACCCTTCATAGGCATGATTTATTACGTCAGTTATTTAATAACCAACATAATAAACTAGATACCACATCATTTATTAAATAAGAGACATGATAAATCGAACCTTCAAAGGGTTTTTCACGTCAGGTTTTAAATAACCGATGTGGAAAACCCCTCAGAGGCTTAATTTATCACGTCAATTATTTAATAACCGATGTGAAAAAACATATACGATGTCAGTTATTAAATAACTGATGTGATAAATCGAGCCTATGAAGGGTTTTTCTTGTTGGTTATTTAGGAACCAATGTAAAAAATGATTCAGATATATGTTTTTTATGTCAGTTTTAAAATAACTGATGTAAAAAAACAATATTTATAACCTCTCCTTTAATATAGTCGGCTAAAAGCCGACGTAAAAAAAAAAAAAAAACCGATGTGAATTTTTTTTCTACACTAGTGTCTCCACCTTGATGACTAGATGTTGAATTATTATTAAAATATCCTATCAGTATGATTATTACATTACAAGTATATAACTCCTTTCTAATAAATGTTTAAAATAATTTGCTTCTTATAAAATACTATCATCCTTCCTTTAGTCAAATTTGATATGGTATTAGGTGTGGGTTGGATTTATTGAAATTGAGTCCATGATAATTATCATGATTGAAAAATAACATCTAAAAGTCAACCCATGAACACCTATTAATAAAAGGTTGGATATATAATCCCTATGAAAAATTAATCCAATTATATTTGGGTATTTAGCATAAATGGTTGAAGAAAAACTCAATATCAGTTATATTCCTATTATGAGAGAAAATATCAGTTAACTAATCATCCTAGGATACTAAGGATGAAACCAAATTATTAATTAAATCTAGAGTCATGTTTATCTTATGAACACCCTTAACTATTTAATTATTAGGTAATAATTAAAATTTGGAGGAAGTAATTTATTTAGGGGGTGATAATTTAACACCCTAATATTTTACTATATAATTTATCCTTTAAAACCCAATGTGTTCAATATCTCTCTTCACACACAACACCAAACCAGAATGAACCACATAATGTTATATAATCATTAAAATGTAGTTGTGGAATTGGAAGGTAAAATTTGATCTTACCTAATTATGAAATATTTTTATAAATAAAAATAAATGTCATTATTATTACTAAGGAAATTATAAAAATTTAATTAGTGTAGCAATATAATTAAAAAGACCAATTTATACTTTAGTATATAACCCTTCCAAAAATATGATATTTATGTTATTTACTTCAAGTAAATAAATATATTATGGATAAAACAAATTATTGATATTAATAATATATTAAAATTAATTTTTTTAATAAATGATTGTAAATAAAAGTAAGGACAATTAATTTTTTAAAAATAATTTTTTCCTATGAAAAAATTTTTCCTTATATTTTTTTAAATTTTAATTAAACGTTAAATTATTAAATTTTAGAACTTTACTATGAAAAATTAAAATTAATTTTTAGATTTAGAATAAAAATATTATCTGAGGATAATTTTTTTGAGTTTTTCTAGAATAATTAATTATTAGTGAATAGTGAAAAATACAGTTTTTACCAAAACCACACCTTTTAATAGTTTATCATTATTCAATAAAGACTATGAATTTTATAAAAACTTTTAATTTACAAAATATGTATTTAATTAGTAAAATTAAATATTTTAAAAATAATATATTGAATTTTGAAAACTTATTATTAACATTTTAAAGACATAAGTAATATTTTCCAAGAAAAAATGTTTTTGATATTTTTATTTCATTAAATATTATTTTTTAAAAATTTAGTTTTTTATTTTTTCAAAATCCACATAATTTTTTTTTTTTACAATAAATCATTTTATATCATGAAAATAAAATAAAACGATAATTTTATCCTATACACAAAATTTAAGCTTAAAAATACTATTTATCTAAAAACAGGTTTTTATGCATTACATGTATTTCCTACTAGAAAATGGGGATATAACCATGGATATTTAGATAAGGTTTACAGAAACCATGGGTATAGGCAGGTTATCCCAGTAGTTTTCTAAAAATCATTGGGATAGGTTCCCCCATATTTCTCTCAGCCTCTCCTCCCCCTCCCCCCTTTACTCAAGCCCTATCTCCCTCCCCCCTTCAGTCGAGCTCCCCTCACCTGATTGACCACACAACTCTCCTCTAGAATTCTCCCTTAGTTAAGTTTTTTTTATTATAATCTTCTTAGAAATCAAATTAGTGAGTTTTAAATCCTTATTCTATTTTTATGACTATTGTTTTCATTTTAATCTATGTATGAAAACCTAACCAAGATATAGTTATGTCACACTTTTTCCAAATTATTTGAAATAAGGTTTTTTGTGGATGACGTTTTAATTTTGGGATTTTGGATAATGATTGTAATTTGGATGAGAATTTAGTATTTTATTGTTTAATGTTTTGGATCTAGTTGATGGCTACATTATGGGAAGTGATGAGTCTTGGTTTTGGTTTTCCTCATTGGTTGTAATTTTGGTTTATGATTGTAATCCTTCCTCCATTTCTGGAATTTTTTATCCATGCTTGTGATTATAATGAATCATGTTGGTATCACTTTGACAACCATGTTTTTAAATATATAATCCAATAGAGATCAAATATAGTCTATTAAATTCGTATAATTACTATTTTAATTATAATTTCTTCATTTGGGAAAATATCCTAGGGTTTATTATGATTTTAACTTAAATTTTAGATTCTTCTGGTGGAATAATTTATGGATTTAAATATTTTTAGTGTTGGGAATCATATTTTGGTTAACTTTAGTGGTTAATGTTGGTTTTTATTATCATTGAGTTGTGTAATTTAATTATTGAAATTTAATTTTTTATATCACAAACCATGGTTAAACTATTTATTGGTTTGTTTTAACCCAAATAAAAATAATTGTATAATAATGTACATGATTATACTACTATAAGTAAATCTAGAATATTTCATTATCTATGAAGTTTGGTTCTTCAAGAATTCACTATTTTATTTATATTACTTTTCAATCATGTTTCTTAGAATTCATTATTATGATTTATATGTGAATTAATGATAAATGATTCTTTCGGATAAATAAATATTTTGATTTGAAATGTTTAATAATTTTAAAACCTTTATTATGTAAAAAATATTTATAGAAGCCTTTGGTAAATTTCATGAAATAATTATATAAGTTATAAATTAAATATTTTTAGATCATATTTATTTTATGAAACATGGTTTCCATTAATAAAGTTTTACATAATAAATTAGTTCTTTAATAAAACTTTAATGGTATAAACCTTAGTTTCACCTATTTTGATTAACTGTTGATTATAACTTAGTTATTTTTTAATAAATCTTCCTTAGTTCATTTATCATGTATAGATTTGTTCACAATTTATTTACACTACATGTTACATGAATTAAAAATCATTTATCCACACTTTACTTTAATTAAGAGGTTTCATCAGTGGTGTATTAGTGGATGGGTTTCATAAAGTGGGATGGAATAGATTAATTATTTAGTCTTGATGGATCTTCCCCAAATTAAATACTTCTAAAATTGAAATAGAACATCATGTAAAATATATTTTCCTTTTGTTTGAATAATATAAGTAATTTTAACCTTAAATAAAATAATTTCATGAATAAATGTTATCCTCAATTATGTTTTCAAATGAGAATACCTATCAGGATAAGAAATACGCATTTTTCTTCTAGTATTCCTTAGATGTTATTTATTTAAATACATGCACCTTGTTTGGATTTTTATGACTATGACTTTGTTTTTTCTTATGATATGAATTGTTTTTTGTTTGGATATATAGTAGTATTCTATAATGGTAACTTTCAACATGAATTGTATTCAATTTGGTTTCCTATATTTTTTATTTAATTTTCTTTACATTATAAATTTAATTTGTATTTGAATTTTGATATCATTCTAGTTCGTTATTTTTAGGAATTACTTATAACACATATTTTTTCTATTATTATTTGTTTTTATATATACTATCATAATTTGATGAATTTCATATTAAAATTATTTGTAATTAATTTTTTAAATATGGTTAACATTGTTGATCGACACATAAATTTTCTCCCTGTAATATAATGGATAGAAGATCTATGTATCATACTAATCAGATTTCAACCAAGTTTCAAAATAATTTGGATATTTTTTTAGATTTTTCATTTAACAATGATTTATATTGAGTTTTTATATAGTGTCCATGATATAATTATTTTTTAATACCATGGTTAATCTAGGAAAAAGTTAGATACCATATAACAAAAGAAGGATTTCAAAGAAAAAACAATTATGTTTGGTATCATAATGGGGAGATGATAAAATCTACTAGTATTCATGAATGAAAATAAAGAAGTGATATGGAGAATTTGATATTTGATCAGTTTCCATTTTTACATCTTCATGATATAGATATTATGCCAGTGAAATAACATAATGATGTCAACAAACAATAGGAAAATAATGAAGATGGTGATATTGAGAGACTGAAAAAATTAATAGATGATGCCAGAACTCATATATATCAGGAATGTACTAAAATGAAAATTTTAGAATTCTCAATTTGGTTATATTAGGGTAAAACCATGTATATAATTTCTAATATCAGCATTGATTATATTCTTACCTTTTTGAAGTAATTTCTTCCTGATGGTGTAAATATTCCCTCAAATAATTATAAGGCATATCAGTTAATTAAGAAGCTCTGATTTTATACTAATAAACTTCATGATTCTATGAAATATTATTGTTTATTTTAGGAGGAAACATAATACCTTAATGACTGCAAATAATTTGGTAAATATTGATGTAAGAAAAATGTAGATGGAATACCATCTCATGTGCTATAGAAAGTCATGTAGAACTTTCCATTAATTCCCATAATTTAAAATATATTCATGTTTGCATAAATCTCAACCAATATATAATGGCATGATACTGAGAGAATTAAAGGTAATGATGAGTTAGTTTATCCTACTGGTCAGTTATCATGGAGAGAATTTGATACACAACATCCTTATTTTGCAGCTGAGGTGTGTAATATCAAGTTGGTTCTATCCTATGGTGGTTTTAATATATTTGGTCAGATTCTTACTACTCATAGCATGTGGCCAATTTTTATTCACATTTATAATCTTCCATCATGGATGTGTATGAAAAAGACTTTCAATCTCTTGATTATAATAATACCTAGATCTTATGATCCTGGAAATGATATAAATGTTTACTTTCAACCTTTAATAAGAGAGTTGAAATATATTTGGGATATGAGTGTGCGCACATTCGATGCATCTTCAAAATATATATTTCAGATGTAGGATTCCCTTATATGAACAATAAATTATTTCCTTGATTATGTGATGATGTTTGGTTGGATAATGAAGAGAAAACTATCATGTACTATTTTTATGAAGAATAAATTATTTATAAGTCTTAAATATCATCATAATTTTAGTTTCATGGGTTATTGGATATTCTTGTCAATGGATCATCAATATAGGAAGAATCGTTAGAGTTTTGATAATATTGTTGAAATAGAACAACCAAATAAATGTATTTTAGGAACTTATGTGCTTAATGAATTGAAATATTTAAGTTTTTGATTAGATAAATATCATATGAAATAAAAAAATAGTAAGAATTTTGATATTGAAGCTACTTATAATTGGAAAAGAAAAGTATCTTTTGTGAGTTTCTATATTGGCCTAAAAATTTACTACATCATTGTTTATATGTAATGTACATTGGGAAAAATATATGTTTAAGGTTGATTTTAATTCTTCTAAATATCAAGGTAAATACCAAAGATGACTTCTAATATCACCATGACTTATTGGATTGGGGTATTCGACCAGAACTACAACCTGTGTGTATCTGTGAAAAAAATTGAATGTTACCTATTCCTATTTTTTGATGACACATTTAGAGAAAAATCAATTTCTAAAAGTATTATAGAATATTAAAGTTTCTAATAGATATTCTAGAAACATATATAAATGATTAAATTGAAGTATTTGAAACTAAAATCCCTAAAAAATCTTGATTATCACATCCTTTTTCCTAAATTGATTCCAATTGCAATCTGGAATTTAATATCCAATAATGTAAGGGTGACATTGATTTTATTTTTCCATTTTTTATATAAATTTTTTCTAAAATTTTATACAAGTATTTATTGATAAAAATGTATCAATAATCACCATTATTTTTTTGTGATTTAGAAAAAATTTCTTCCATAATTTTTCACTTGCATGTTGCATTTAACAGTTAATCTTCTAATTGAAACACTTATTGAGAGACTTGTTTCTTTTCAATGGATGTATGTTACTGAAATAAATATTCTCACATTGAAATATTATGTTGTAAGAAAAGAATCATTTTCCTACTAATAGCTACCTTAACCCTCAAGAAGGGGTGAATTGAGTTCCTAAAATTTTTCTTCACAGAAAACCTCCCTCTTCACGTATGATATTTCAAATCCCTTTTCAATAAAAAAATAGGTAGTTAAAATTAAAATATAAAGGAAATATATTTAACATGGGATATTTATAGTGGTTTATGGAATATAAATCCCATAGTCCACTCCACTAACACTCTACTCTATGAGTTCGATGCTTTTCAATAAAACAACCCTTCTAGCGGTCTCCGGAATGTCTGAATTTGTTCAATGTATTTGTCTGATGTGAGCATAATGCATAATCAAACAGTGAGAAAAGAATATTATTAGTATATAAAAAATGATCCATCATTTACATATATTCCCCAAACATTAATAATTCTTAGGTTATATACATTGGCTACATAGATCCTTAAAGAGCAGGATATGGCACATCACACAATCTTGTTTAACTATGGTTTTTTCGATGACTATATCAAGTAAGTAATTTGATTTTTTATATTTTATCTCATAATTTTTCATTTCACATATACCTTGAACTTTCATTATCATTTTTTTATAGAACATATAAAAATTATAAGTAGAGTTCATCGATCTTTTCTATTGACAAGAATAGAGGGTTTTCATAGAAAAGAGTTTTTTACTTGGATGAAATAAAAAGTATGAACATTAATTTAATTAACTTAAAATATAGAAATTAATTTAATTTTATTATTCATATATATTTCAGTTATTGAGTTCACCCATTGACTCAATCTCTTAAAAATTAAGAGCATTTGATTTAGGTCCCATTTCTTCAGTTCTTGAATGAAAATTTTTAATAATCAAGGGGTTTAAAAATTTTAAAACTAATCGAGTAGTGAAAAAAGAACACAGCAAGATGAAGTTATGTTAACTGCAACAACAATGTATTATGAAAGTTCTTCAAATAGTAGGTCTCAATATAAAAATGTGTCTTATTATGGAATTCTTGTGAAAATCTTGTTATTGGATTACTGCTCTCTTGGTCGAGTCACTATGATAAAATGTAAATAGTTTGATTAAATGACATGAAATGGTATATTTATTGATGAGTGTGGATTAAAATTTATTAAAATTAATTTATTCATAGTTATCGACGAACCATGTATTTTTTGGAATTAATTGAAAAACAAGTGTTTTATGGAAATATCATCTAAAACTTGATTGCAGTGTCATTATTGAAGTAATCCAAAGACATATTTTTCATGATGGTGTGGATGAAATTGACACCATTGATTCCCACATTTGTGTTGAAAAAATACTATATTTGATGAATCAAATTTTTCCATTGTGAGAATTGATGTTAAACCAGATGTAGTGGTGGGTAATATATAGAATAAAACATATATGTTAATAGTTTATTCAGTTTACCTTGACGTGGGATTCTTAGGTTGGTAATACTATAATAAATTTAATTTTGTTTTAGTTTAGAATTATATGTTTTTTTTAGTTTTTTTGTTTTCAGTACATTTAATTATATTTATTTTAATTTATAAAATAGGGTTTAAAAATAGTTTTTAAAAAATGTATAAATTGGTTTTAAATTATAGTTTCTAAGACATGTAATGATATTGTATATGAATTATTTGACTTCTAAGTTGTATACAACAATCATAAAAACTGTTTAAAAAAATGTACATTTCATTCTTATGTAGATTTTAAAATATATTGAAGAGGTTTGACAGAATCCATTATTAGATAATGATCAACATAAGTGCAATCTCAGGTTTCCTCCTCTGGTTCCCTTAGTGGGTATAATAATTATAATATTTTTCTTTTTTGTTACACTTAATGTAATTTTCTTATTCTTTATCAAACTTTTGTGGGTACTTACATCTCAACCAGAGCCAATTTCTTATTAGCATGCTAGTATTGATCTAAGTGGGGATGCTCCTTGAGCTAGACATAGCACCCATTGTACCTATTCACACCCTGATCTTCCAACATACACCCCATTTACCACACAATTGTATCCTCAACTTAATCCTCTAGGGATGTTCCCACTGATGTCTCTATCATCATTTTATTTAGCCTCTTCTTCCAATACCATGTCTATGCCACCTCCAGGGATGTTCCCACCATTACCATATTTATATCATATAATGTATCCCTGTCCCTTCTATCCTTACCCTATAATGTCTATGCCGCCTTCATTTCCTACTATCCTTCCATGATCTGATGATTCTGTTCCTTCAACATCCTCTCTAGTGAATACAGATGACCTGGTTCATACATTAGAACAAGCACACCCTCTAGGGGATACTATTCCAAGACAGACCCCAGATCCATCAAAGCTTAATGAGTAGCCTGCATCAAGTTTTTTTTATTATAATTGTGTCAAATTATATCAGATCAATTTTTTTTTGTTTTAGTGTTAATTAATTATTTATTTCCATTGATCTTATTCAGTGGGATCTTCTAATAGGAGACATGGGCACAACCATATGCATGAAGCCTGGAATCTCAAAAAAGAAATAATGGTGTATTATAATGAATTCAATCAGATGATAGGTAAAAATGACTAGAAGTGTAGAAGTTTAATTGGAAATTTATCCAAGTACAATGATATCATTCTAGTGAAACTAGTCTCATAGAGGAATATCGGTAATGAAATCAAAGACAAATAATGGGCAGAGACATGGGTAAGATTTTTTTAACTTATATCCATATTATTATTGTATTTATATGAATTAACATGATTTTTATAGTGTCATTTTAACTTTCCAAATGGTGAAGATGCTAAGGTCACATGGTTGATAGATCTTGGGGAGTTGTGGTGATCATTTAAGCCTAATTTATATGTTATTTGGAAGAGTTAAGTCGGTTCTGATTTAGAGGGCGTACCAACATTCCTCGACTATCCAACAATACAATATCAAGAAATGATCTCATATTTTAAGAGTAACGAGTTTAAGGGATTCTTAATCCTTAATGGTTTTCATATGAAATTTAATTCTTATTAATGATATTGAATTTTTTTATTAAGCATCGGTAAAAAAGAAAAAATATTAAATTAAATATTTTCACACTTTGTGTCATACTACAATGCTTGAGCATGAGAGTCTTTAGGTAATTTAATATGAATAGAAATAATAACTATATTTATATTGTTAGTTATATTTTTATTCTTAAATTTAACTTTTCTTGTCATTAATTCCTTTAATATATGGCTGTAAATACCCCCTTTCAAATTTGAAAAATGACCAAATAGAAAATTTTCTAATTGGAGAAAGGGATAAAAGGCCATAGGACAAAGGTAAAATTGACCAAATGGTCAAATGGACAAATTTAAAAATGGATAAATAGAAAATTGGACAACCGGACAAAGGTCCAAAGGAAAAAATGGCCAAATGTCGAAAGGGATAATTGGCCAAATGGTCAAATGTCCAAATGTCCAAATGGCTGAATGGCCAAATGGAAAAATTACCAAACAACCTAACCAAAAAATGAACATAATTACTAAATTTGTAGAGACCCGGTTTTTGGCGTATTAAGACTTTGAAATATTTCTAAGAATATTTCCAAAGTTGGGCGCTGAGACGACATGCAATTCCTGTAAAGATCCGTAAATTTCAAGGAATTTTTTTTTCTTAATTTTCTTTGGATTTTTACAAGAACGCAGTTTCTGACGGCACCTGATTCCGAGGCCCGGTGAGCCCGGAATCATTTTCCGAAGTTTGGCTCGGGTATGTTCAGTGAACGGACGAGCGGGTTTTTCTAACTTTTGAACCGGTGCCCGGAATCGAATTCTGAGGGCACCGATGAAATCGCAGCGCCGGTATTTGCTTAGAAACGCCTCTTCCGGAGTTGCGTTTGCTCGGGTGTGGTTTTTAATTTTTCGGGCTTAAAGTTAAGAAATAAAATAATTTTACGACAACTTTATTTTATTTCTCTTAAGTCACTTGAAGCCACTTGAAAGCCACTTAAACTGAGTTAAAACGAATAGGGTGATATCCAGAAATATCCTACCCCCTTGGTAAGATATTTGTGAGGTGGGGCCCGCACGAGCTCCACCGTTTCTTTCCGCTAAGTAACGCACCCGCGAAAACCCGTCATTATGAAAGTCAACTGACGCGTTTTCTTAAATCCTTAACGCACCATTTAATTGGGCGGTTTATTTCGTGAATTAAGTGGGCGGTTTCTTTCGTTGAATTAATTCAACAAATTGATGGGTCGTTACTTACCTTTTTCGTTTGTTGGCGTAATAATAAAATATGACCAACGAGTCTTTTTGGAGGATTACTGGTTGAGAGGTTTTGTCAGAGTTCTTGAGCCTTCATCCTCCTTCGCGAAGAACGTGAAGAACGCCGGCCTCCGACGAAGAACGCCAAACCTGCAGAAGTCGACGACGCGATGCCGTGTTCCGCGACGCCGACGTTCCCTTCCTGTAACGTTCTTCTGCGACGTCTCTTCCTCCGCAACGAAATCTTCGATCAGTTGTTTGAGGTAAGAGACTTCGGGTTTCTCTTAAATCTCCCTTGTGTTTTTTTTAACAAAACACGGATTTAATTTTATATAATTAAATTAAATCTGTTGTTTCTTGGTCCGTTGAGTTCGCCGACTCAACGCCGGGTTCCGCGACGACGCGACGCCCTTCCGCGACGACGCGACGATCCTCTCCTTTCCGCGACGAACAAATCCGCGAAGAATGTGCGTACGACGACGACTACGAGGTAGGGTTTGTTGTGATTATTATTTTTTTCCTTTTTCCCGTGATCGTTTCTTTTAAAAGTGAAGAACCGGATAATAAGAACAATTTTAATCCATTAAAATTGTTGATTCATGTGTTGAATATTATTTTCTCCCGTTGTTTATCTAACGTGGAGGGTGCGGGCCAAACGAACACGGCCCGACAACCCTCCGTCGTTCTTCGTGTTGTGCGGATTTGACGGGCGACGGCGGAACGTGCCGCAACGGAAGTTTGATGATCCCGCAGTGAAGAACGGAACTCGGGAGGAACAACGGCGCAGACGGGAAGGAAAATGGACCACCGGAGCGACTCCGGTGGCCCGCGGAAGCCGGCGGCGGCGCGGGTGGCCGGCGGCCGGAGGCGGCGGCGCCCCGGCGCGCCGTCGGAAGAACCGCCGCGGCTGAAGCTGCGGCGGCGGCGCCCGCTGACCCGCGGCCGCGTGGGTCCGGCGCGCGCAGGACGCGGCTGCAGCCGCGTCTGGTCATCCAGGGCGACACCCCGCGGGTGCCGCGGGGGTGTCACGCGGGGGCGTCACGCGGGGGCGGCGGCTCCCCCCCGCGTCGCTCGGCCGCTCGGTCGAGCCCGGCCGGTCGGACCGGCCGGGCCGGCCCGGGTGCGACCGGGTCAGGTCAACCCGGTTCGGTTGACCCAGGGGGGGGGGGATCGGGCCGGGTCGGCCCGGGCCCGGACCCCCCGTCTTCGGACCATTTTCGGTCAAATGCCCGTAACTTGAGCTACGGGCCTCCGAACGACGCGCCGTCAGCGGCAACGCGATCCTTGGATCGAGACGGTCGTTTCGGTATATCGCACTCAAGGTTTCGGAATACCTTGAGTTCAGCCGGGTTGGTTCGTACACGAAACCAACCGGGCCTTCGGAGCGGAAACGCTCATATCTTGAGCTACGGACGTCCGATTGACGTGTCGTCAGCTTTGGTGGATTCCTCTAAGTGAGACGGATCTTTTGGCTCACTCCGCCCGAGGTTTGGACGCAGGTGGAGTACGGTCGGGTTGGTTTTGCCTTAAAAACCAACCGGGCCCCTCGGACGAAAAAGCCAATAACTCTCAGACCGGGCGTTCGATTGACGCGTCGTCTTTGACGTTGAGTTCCTGTTGACGATACAGAACTTTTGGATACATCAACTTCGAACTTTGTGTCAGTTGATGTATCAGCCTCTCGGCTCGTGGAGCGGACCCTCCCGAACGAGCTTGCTGTGTGCGGGAACCCTAGAGCTGGCTGCGACTGCTACTTCGACAGCGACGACCGTGCAGAGATCCTTAGTGGACTGCGACGACGACTGTGCAGAGATCCTCAGTGGACTGCGACGACTACTGCACTCAGCGATCCTACGTGGATCAGTGCTACAGGTCCTGTGTGGGCCCGATCCTGTGTGGGTCCGATCCTGTGTGGGTCAGCGCTCAGCGGTTCTGTGTGAGCCAGCGCCTACAGGTCCTGTGTGGGCCCGATCTTGTGTGGGTCTTTGCGGGGGTTAGTACCTATCGATCCTTTGTGGGTCCGACGACTTAGATGGATCAGTGATCATCTTTATCGTTATACAAGAAGTATACCTGTGTGAGCTGAATCCTGTGTTACTCTCCTTTGTGGATTGTGTTGAGCTATCCTGTGTGGACTTACTGTTTACTCTCCTTTGTGGATTGTGTTGAGCTATCCTCTGTGGATTACTGTTTACTCTCCTTTGTGGATTGTGTTGTCCTATCCTGTGTGGGTATACGTTTTTGCTTTCCTGTGTGGACTGGGTTGTGCTTGGGCTCGGACGTTGGAGCCGAACGGGAATTAATGACTTAGGTATATGTATGGGCATATACCTAAGTAGTGTTGGTTGTTACTTCGTGATTGTAACTTTCCTTTGTGGATTGTCCTTTGTGGATTTCAGGAGACCTTCGGGGGTCTCGGGGTCCCTACTGAGTAGCTTATACTCACCCCTGCACGGGCTTTGCCCGCACTTCGTTGTGTTGGTTGCAGACGACGGACAACGCTGATCGTGGTGGAGGCGTGCGGAGCAGGACAATACCTGGAGGTGGACCACTAGGCGGGACGTACTCGGAGCGGTCAGGTGGACCCAAGGAGCAGTGAAGGCTATCTGTACTCACCCTTCAGGTGGGACTTCCAGAGGACGGCTCGACACTGCGGCTTTTCTTTTCAGTTGTACTTTACAGTTGGGCTTGTATTTCCGGCCCCTTTTACTTTCAGCACAGCTTGTTACAGTTTTACTTAGTGTTTACTTTTCCGCTTGCTTACTCTGTGGTGCTTGTTTATTTTTCAAAAGCAATGTCTTCCCTTTTGTTGAGATTTACGCCTTGGTGCTAGTCGTCAGCCTCTGGCCTATGGAAGGCGGGCTTGGGGTAGTCACGGCACGGGCCCCGAGGACGGGTCGTGACAATTCCGAGGCTCGGTGTGCCCGAAATTAATTTTATAAAAATGTTAAGTGTTTTTATATTACACATGCGCAGTTAACTAAATAAAAACGGATATCTCTTAAACTGTTGATCAGATCAGAAATCTAAGACCACGGTTGGGTCCATAATGTAGTGTTTCCCCTAGACGTGACATAAAATAAGTTGGCGCGGGATGTTCGGACCCCTCGTTCATTGGCGATGTATTCAATGGATAAATTAAATAATCAATTTATTCATTTAATAGCTCAAACCCGAATATCTCTCAAACATGGGCTTAGATGAAAAATCTGAGACCAACAATGAGTTCAGAACGTAGGTTTTACCCTAGGCGGGGTTTTGTTGGCGTCGGGTGTTCGGATTATGCGCCATTATGGGAAAATAATTAAACAATTAAATGATTATTTATTCAATTATTTGATTAAAAGCAATTTTAACCTAATTGAGGGTTATAAATTCTCATTTTTGAGGAATTCTCTCATAACCCTAGGATCTCTAACAACTCCTCTCCTCTACTCCCAAAAACGATGAGACTTCAGATCCAGGCAGATCAAAGCGCAACAAACGCAACAGAGCTCGATGAGCGCATTCTTTATCGATCGATCCAATATTCAGGTAGGATCCTTCTTTGGTGTTTTTATGCTTCTGATTAAACTTTGAGCATATTGATTTCTTATTCGTCAATCTACGCCCTGGCACGATCCTAGAAATTAGAATAAACTTTTTCTTATCAGTTAATTAATTATTGATATTGTTCTTCGTTCATCTTTGTTGGGATAATGAATCTAAGGCTAAATAATAACCGAGGTTTTCATCAATATTTACTTTTGAATATCTGAAAATCAATTGTCATGCGATCGATTCTTGACACAATGGATCACCACCGCGAGTTTAGATTTGAGATCGATAAATCGATCTAAGCATTATGCGGCACAAGGAATGGATGAAATATATTTATGTATGAAATCGATAGTCTCTTCCCATGGATCTGCATAGATATGTGTGGTGTTTCACTAGAGATGGTGTAAGCTCGGGCGAGAGCGGTGTGATTGTGGTCGACCTTCGATGGTCGGTGCGACACAGTCCTTTGGATTAGGGGAGGCTGGCGTTGAGGCATCACGTGCTAGGAGGCTCCCGATGAGACAATTTTAGGTAGTCCAGCACCATGAGAAGGAAGCCGAGGCGATGGCGCAAGCGAGACATCATAGGTAGGAGGTGCGGCTGGCCTGAGGTTAGGTGGTGCGGTAGCCTGGAGGTGCGGAATCCTAGAGGCGCGACAGTGCTGCTAGTCGGAGGTGGAAGCTACGGAAGATCTGGTGGACGGTGGGACGATGCGTGGTTGAAGGGTCGACAGACTGGAGAGAGGCAGCGTGAATTTGGGGGTAGGAGATTGAAGATTTGATAGAAGAATTAAAAATATTAAAATAATAAATAAAAATAATCAATAAAGGGATAGGGCGTGATGGGCATGGAGTAAAGGTTAGGGGAGGCACCACTTTTGGGGGAGTGTGAGAAAATTGTGTAATATTGGAGAGAGAATGTGGGAGAAAAATGAAGAAATAATAAAAGAAAAAAAAAAGAAAGACAATCAATTGGTGGGGCGCTACTTCTACGTGAAGAGGGAAAGTGGGGAATGCGTAAACCCTCTCTTTTAAATGAAATTTATGATTTATTTTAATAATATTATAGAATATTATTATTATTATTTTGGATAAATAATCGTATATCCGTTATATATTTTAACTGAGATGTTTGCTCGACAAACCATCAGCGGTAGTGTAGCCTTGACTTCGAGACCGAAATTATGAGTCTAATATTGGATATCTTATTCGGGTTTGTGGGCCGGATACCCGAAACCCTCGAATAATAATAATATATTATTATTATTAAATGCTCGATCCGCCATAACTCATTCGTGCGACGTCATATGGACTTTCCGTCAATGGTCATGTGATCCGGTCATTAATACGGTCGATTCAACTCTAATGTTCGATAATAAATTCTGGTTCGAGGCTCAGGTCCACGAAACATCCAATAATATTATTTTTATTATTAGTATGGGATCTTGTTTCTAACATATCTCTCTCATATGGTGTCAGAAGGACGAACCGTCTGTGACTTTGAGACCTTAAAATTAAGACGAATGTTTCAAGACCAATTTTGGATATTTACGTCGAGGTCAAAATACAGGACCCATGAGGCCTAGTTTTCACGTATTGCGGTGAAATGCAACTTTTTTCAATGGCTATCCATTTTGGACAAATGGGTAGTCCATCTCATGTGTGTTTCCATATCGATCGCATCAGTGTGAGCTGTTTGGTTAACCGGTGTCATTTGAAGTACGACCGGGTTGGATTGAACACGAATTCAACCGGGCCCTCGGCCCTAAAATACCTATAACTTATAGACTGTGTGTCCGATTGACGCATCATCTGTCATGTTGGAACCCTTATGACATGACGGTCCTTCAAGTTACTCCCTTGTGGAACTTCGTGGCAGTTGAGGTATGACCGATAACTGGAGGAGCGGAACTAGGGCGTTTCTCTTAGTGAGAGTTAGGATGGATACTCCCTTGAAGACTCAAGGCGCGGGTATTCCTTAATCCCCTGCTTCGGTAGAGACATGACTCCCCACCTCATGAGTGCATGTTCGTTTTCCTCTGATATGGTCTCATGGATTTTTAAATTCCTAAGATGGGGGCTCGGTGGCACGACACACCCGTTAAATGTTATTTAGCGCCTCGCCGAGATTCTTGTTTTGGATGGCGTTAGCACATCTGAAGTTATTTTTAGGCACCGCTAGCGGCGTTGTAACCCTAGCGTCGAGACAAAGTTGTCCAGGGTGGTTTTAGGCGTTGAAGCCAGAGTTGAGGCATGGGCCCACGGGCCGTCATTCATGCTGCGTGCAGCGTTTGCGACTTTTTCATCAGGCATCTGTTTGGAGTGAATGAATAGTTGATTTGGCGTGTTTCTTTGAGAGCATCGTGATGACGAAGTTCTCCCGACATTTTTTAGGACTGAGGTGTGGGCCCCACGAGATGTCATATGAGCATAAAGCGGTGTTGAATAACTTTTTCATAGGGAGTCCGTTTTAAGAGAGTAAATAGTCTATCTCACATGTTTTTCTGTGAGGATCACAACGGTGTAATCTGTTTGGGCGTACGGTGCCTCATTCGAGATCTCATTAAATGTAGAAACATGAAAGGGTGTTGGTCGAAGGTTTCTTTGACACACTCCAAACCAACGCACGGTAGCGATGTTAGTGACACCCAGTGATGGAAAGGGCAGTGCAGAGTCCTCAGACCAGTTCCGGGTTTACCCTCCAGCGGGGCTGGGCAGTGGGTTACCCGTTGACCTTAGGGTTTACTCTCCAGTGGGGCTGGGCAGTGGGTTACTCATTGATCTTAGGGTTTATCCTCCAGTGGGGTTGGACAGTGTGTTACCCATTCACCTTAGGGTTTACCCTCCAACTGGGATAGGAAGTGGGTTACCCGATGACCTCTTAGGGTTTACCCTCCAACTCAGCTGGGCAGTGGGTTACCCAACAACCTCTTAGGGTTTACCCTCCAGCTGGGTTGGGCAGTGGGTTACCCGACGACTTCTTTCAGACTCAGCCCTTTCTATGAGGCTAGTGAGTGACTTTTCACCATGATTATCGAAGCAGGACCCTTGGTTATACGGTTCAACGATGAGATAACTTTGACGTGCAGGACATTTGGACATCAGTGATGGATATCCTTAGAACCATTAGCGACTTTTCCTGGGCTGAGCTTGAAGATGGAGATCCCCTTACACACTCACTTGGGTTTCTTGTTGAGAATATATATACATACACCCTACTTCTATTCCCACTCCTTGGGTTCAGTTACTCTCCTTCTAGGAGGGGCGAAGACGCGCGGGGTATGCCATGTGCTTTCTGTGTCTAGATCCTCTTGGTTAGACGAGTCTACTCTCCTGCTATAGGAAGTGATGAGTCGACAAGAAGTTCGTCTTCTCACTGTTCTTAGATCCTTGTGTTTGGACGAGTCTGCTTCCTTTCTCTTGTTGGGTTGAGTTGCACTCTATTTACTGTACTCTGTTTGTTCACTCTTGTTGTACCTTGTTCTCTCTTACCTCTCTCCTCTTCAGTACATCTGTTGCTGCTCCCTCGAGCCTTCGGGGCATCCTACCGAGTATTCTTATACTCACCCTTGCTTGGGATTTTCCCTCATTTGGCGTACCCTTGCAGACGACAGACAGGTTGATCATGACATCAGAGGGGCTTCGGGATACAGTGTTCTTGGACCACGTGCGGTGGTAATAGCTTGGGATTCAAGAGTAGGACTCTTCTAGCTATTTTACTTTTTCACATATTGCTGGGTTGTGGCACTTTTCTAGTTGAGTGTGTACTTTTTCCCTTTCCCTTTCATCTTTACTTTTCTTGTACTTGTACTTTTAGAGGTCAATGAATTTTTGTTTGGTTCCCTTTTTATAGTAGTGTGGAACCTTGATTTCTTCTTTTTCTATGCACTTTTGAATTGAGTTAGTTGTGTGTGTGTGTGTACAAGTTCTTAGGCAAAGGCCTCCCTGAGTTTTTTGTGCCTTCGACGCTAGTTTCCAGCCCCTGGCCTATAGAGGTGGGCTTGGGGTAGTTGCGGTGCGAGCCCTGGTACGGGTTGGGTCGTGACAGAGTGGTATCAGAGGTGGTTCGACCCTTTAGATGTTGTTCAGACGTTTCCCTAAAACAGTCTTGGTTGGGTTTAGTGCAACAGTGTCGATGTGTCTCGAGAGCAGCTTTCAGGCCAGGGAGTCCAGTGATGGTACGGGCGGCCGACGTCTCCATTCACTAGGACCTTGATTACCCACTTGTCGACTCGGCACCCTGATATACCTTTTTAGGGAACAATGGTGCGTGCATCATATAGGATTGAGTCTTTGATTTTCCTTCCCAAGTCAGCTCCCCATCGTTGTTGATATATATAGATATGCTCATCCGACCACGGTACTCCTTGATAACATTCAGGATGTCTCTGTGACGACAACCATCCAGGATACTAGCTACGGTTCGTGGAGACGATTCTCTGAGTGACGAGTGATCAGTTTAGGACCCATCATGCGAGCCACTTTCTCTAGGTGGGCAGGTAGCATTACCCCTACCTGTTAAGAAGAAGACTGCCCCAGTAGAGCGGTATGAGGACGTGCGCAGGTTTGGCGCACTTCACGAGTTCCAGCATTGGAGATGGTTGAGCTTCCGTAGTAAGTCATGCCCTCAGACAATAGAGGATTGGCTAGAGTCAGTGGTTCGTTGGTCCGTAATTGTAGTTTCTGAGAACAGACATTTGAGCAGGGACTCTGTAGAAAGATCTATGTTATCATAGTTCCCTTGTACATCCCCACCTATGTCGTGGTGTGAGTGTAGGCACTAGTATTAGAAAGATTCATGTCACGCCATATAACTGGTTGTGATAGTAAGCGCAATAGAGCTTAGACTTCTACTACAGATAGAAGACGACAGATGATGAGATCTCAACGTAGGATATCTTATCATGATCAGTCACAGGAATGTGTTCATATGAGGCCTAGACACCGCAGCAGAAGCATGGTGGAAGAATCTCTCAGACTTGTGCACTCAAGTTGTGGTTGTGTAGCAGATTCCCTTAGCGGGAAGTGTGAGAAGTCCCAGACTCACCTAGTGTGGGAGGTTTCAGAGCAGTTAACTTCCATGTAGCTGACCCTTGTGGAACAGTAGGGTAAAACGTTTCCTCAGTCGACGGTGTTGACTCATTCTCTTCTCGACTGTGTAAGGGAGTCTCGGTTGTGATGTACCGACTATGAAATTATGTGTGACTAGATATCCTGGGATGTTTCACCGTATGGATATTATGGAGGGAATCGCGAGACCATGTTCTAGTGAAAAACAGTGATTTCAGTTGTGACATGGGGTGTAGAGGTTTGGCTGAGGAGGAAAACTATCCCTCGAGTTCTATCAAGTAATTCGAGACTGTCCAAGGAGATGGAAAGGTTTCATACCACCTTTCCTTACTGTTGGTCTGTAACGATAGTTTTTGAGAACAAACATTTGAGCGGGGACTCTGTAGAAAGATCTATGTTATTATAGTGCCCTTGTGCATCCACACCTATGTCGAGGTGCGAGTGTAGGCACTAGTGGTAGAAAGCTTCCTGTCACACCATATAGCTGGTTGTGATAGTAAGCGCAATAGAGTTGAGACTTCAACTACAGCTAGAAGACGCCAGATGATGAGATCTCAACATAGTATATCTTATCATGATCAGTCATAGGAACGTGTTCATATGATGCCCAGACAGCGCAACAGAAGCATGGTGGAAGAATCTCTTGGACTTGTGCACTCAAGTTGTGGATGTGTAGCAGATTCCATTAGCGGGAAGTGCGAGAAGTCCCAAACTCACCTAGTGTGGGAGGTTTCAGAGCAGTTAACTTCCCTGTAGCTGACCCTTGTGGAATAGTAGGGTATAACTTTTCCTCAGTCGACAGTGTTGACTCATTCACTTCTTGAGCGTGTAAGGGAGTCTCAGTTGTGATGTACCGACTATGAAATTCTGTGTGACTAGATATCCTTGGGTGTTTCACCGTATGGATATTATGGAGGGAATCACGAGACCATGTTCTAGTGAAAAACTATGATTTTAGTTGTGACATTGGGTGTAGAGGTTTGACCGGGGAGGCAAACTATCCCCCAAGTTCTATCAGGTCATTCGAGACTGTCCAAGGAGATGGAAAGGTTTCATACCGCCTTGCCTTACCTCAAATATTTGGAGTGGGTACACAACGTCTTATACGTGTCACAAATGAGGAGATACATGTGTGTTCCTATATGCATCATCAACTCAAGCAATCCTTATGAGGGTGGACCACCCCTTTGGTCCACAATCTTTGGTAGCACAAAAACGAACAGGCTTCCCCAGGAGCGGGAGAGCTAAGTGTGGGCTCGGTATCCTGAGTGTTTTCCCTGGTTTTGCTTTTGGAGGAAAAAAAGCTTGAAGGAGGGAATAATTTAGAGACTCGGTTTATTTCCTAATAAGTCTTTGAAATATTTCTAAGAATATTTCCAAAGTTGGGCGCTGATACGACATGCAATTCTGAGGCTCGGTTTGCCCATTATTAATTTTATGAAAATGTTAAGTGTTGATATATTACGCATGGGCAGTTAACTAAAGAAAACATGATATCTCTTAAACAGTTGATCAGATCGGAAATCCAAGACCATGGTTGGGTCTGGAATGCAATGTTTTTCCTAGACGTGACATAAAATAAGTCAGTGTGGGATGTTCGGACCCCTTACTCGTTGGCGGTGTATTTAATAGATAAATTAAATAATTAATTTATTCATTTAATAGCTCAAACCCAAATATCTCTCGAACAGGTACTTGGATGAAAAATTTGAGACCACCAATGAGTTCAGAACGTAGGTTTTACCCTAGGCAGGGTATAATTTTTGTTGGCGTCGGGTGTTCGGCTTATGCGCCATCGTGGGAAAATAATTAAATAATTAACAGATTATTTATTCAATTATTTGATTAAAAACAATTTTAACCTAATTAAGGGTTATAAATTCTCATTTTTGAGGAATTCTCTCATAACCCTAGGATCGCCAACAACGCCTCTCCACTCCACCCAAAAATGATGAGACTTCAGATCCAGGCGGATCGAAGCGCAACAAACGCAATAGAGCTCGATGAGCACATTCTATATTGATAGATCCAATCTCCAGGTAGGATCAATCTTCGGTTTTTTTATGCCTCTGATTAAAATTTGAGCATATTGATTTCTTATTCATCAATTTACGTCCTTGCACGATCCTAGAAATTAGAATAAACTTTTTCTTATCAGTTAATTAATTATTGATATTGTTCTTCGTTCATCATTGTCGGGATAATGAATCAAGGCTAAACAATAGCCGAGGTTTTCATCAATATTTGATTTTGAATATCAAAAAATCAATTGTCATGCGATCGATTATTGACACAATGGATCACCATCGTGAGTTAAGATTTGAGATCGATAAATCTATCTAGGCGTTATGCGGCCCAACGAATGGATGAAATATATTTTTGTATCAAATCGATAGTCTCTGCCCATGGATCTGTGTAGATATGTGTGGTGTTTCACTAGAGATGGTGTAAGATTGGGAGAGAGTGGCGTGATTATGGTCGAACTTCAGTGGGTGATGTGACACAGTCCTTCCGATGAGGGGAGGTTGGCGTTGAGGCATCGTGTGCTTGGCGGCTCCCGGTGAGACAATTTTAGGTGGTCCATCGCCATGAGGAGGAAGCCGAGGTGATGGCATGAGCGAGACCTCACAGATAGGTGGTGCGGATGGCCTGAGGCAAGGTGGTGCGGCATCCTGGAGGCGCGACAGCACTGCTAGTCGGAGGTGGAAGCTTCGGAAGATCCGGTGGATGGCGAGACGGTGTGTGGTTGAAGGGCTGGCAGATAGGGTTTACACTAGAGAGAGAGGCAGCATGAATTTGGGGACAGGAGATTGAAGATTAGAGAGAGGAATTAAAAAGATTGAAATAATAAATAAAAATAATCAATAAAGAGATAGGGAATGATGGTCATGGAGTAAAGGCTAGGGGAGGCACCACTTTTGGTGGAGTGTGAGAAAATTGTTGAAGATTGGAGAGAGAATGTGAGAAAAAAAATGAAGAAATAATAATAATAATAATAAAAGACAATCAATGGGTGGGGCGCTACTTCCGCGTGAAGAGGGAAAGTGGGGAATGCATGAACCCTCTCTTTTAAAAGAAATTTATGATTTATTTTAATAATAATATAAAATATTATTATTATTGTTTTGGATAAATAATTGTATATCAGTTATATATTTTAACTGAGATGTCCGTTCGACAAACCGTCAGTGGTAGTGCAACCTTGACTTCGAGACATAAATTATGAGTCCAATATTTGATATCTTTTTAGGTTTTTAGAATGAATACCCAAAACCCTCGAATAATAATAATAATATATTATTATTAAATCCTCGACCCGCCATAAATCATGTGTGCGACGTCCGATTGAATTGCCGTCAGTGGTTATGTGATCCTGTCATTAATACGGCCGATTCAAGTCTAATGTTCAATACTAAATTCTGGTTTGTGGCTCGGGTCCACAAAACATCCAATAATAATAATAATAATAATAATACGGGATCTTGTATCTGATATATCTCCCTCATACGGTGTCGGAATGAAGAACCGTCTGTGACTTTGCGACCCTAAAATTAAGACGAATGTTTCAAGAACAATTTTGGATATTTACATCAAGGTCGAAGTATAGGCCCCAAGATGCCCAGTTCGTGCGTGTTGCGGTGAAATACAACTTTTTTCACCGGCTATCCATTTTAGATAAATGAGTAGTCCATCTCGTGTGTTTTTCCATATGGATTGCAACGGTGTGACCGGTTTTTTTACCCAGTTTTGTTTGAAGTATGGCCGGGTTGGATCAAACATGAATCCAATCAGGCCCTCAGCACTAAAATACCTATAACTTACAGATTGGGTGTCCGATTTACGCATCGTAGGTCGTTTTGGAACCCTTATGATATGTCAGTCCTTCGAGTTACTCCCTTATGGAACATTGTGGAAGTTGAGGTATGATTGATAACCAGAGGTGCAGAACCGGGGCATTTCTCTTAGTGAGATTTAGGATGGCTACTCCCTTGACAACTCAAGGAGTGGGTATTCCTTACTCCCCTAATCGAGTAGAGACATGAATCCCCACCTCATGAGTACAGGTTTGTTTTCCTCTGAGATGTTCTCAGGGATTTATAAATTCTCGAGACGGGGGCTCGGTGGCACGACACGCCCGTTAAGTTTTATTTAGTGCCTCGCTGAGATTCTTGTTTCAGATGGCACAAACACATCTGGAGTCTGTTTTAAGCACTGTAAGCAGCGCTGTGACCCTAGAGTCGAAACGAAGTTGTCCAGGGTGGTTTCAGGCATTGAAGCCAGAGTTGGGGCATGGGCCCACGGGCCGTCATTCAATCTGCGTGCAACATTTGCAACTTTTTCATCAGAAGTCCATTTGGGGCGAATGAATAGTTGATTTGGAAAGTTTCTATGAGAGCATCACGATGGCATAGTTCGCCCGACCTTTTTCGGGACTGAGGTGTGGGCCCCACGAGATATCGTATGGGAATAAAGCGATGTTGAATTACTTTTTCTTAGGGAGTCCGTTTTAAGCGAGTAAATAGTCTATCTCGCGTGTTTTTCTGCGAGGATCGAAATAGTGTAATCTATTTGGGACTACAGAGCCTCATTTTAGATCTCATTAAATGTGGAAACTTGAAACGATGTTGGACAAGGTTCCTTTGACGCACTCCAAAATAATGCACAGTAGCGATGTTAGTGACACCCAGTGATGGAAAGGGCAGTACAGAGTTATCAGACTAGTTCCGAGTTTACCCTCCAGTGGGGCTGGGCGGTGGGTTACCCACAGGTGTATCTAGATTTACCCTCTAGCTGGGCTGGGTAGTGGGATACCCTTTGACCTTAGGGTTTACCCTCCAGCAGGGCAGGGTAGTGGGTTACCCATATACCTTAGGATTTACCCTCTAGTAGGGCTGGGTAGTGGGTTACCCGTTGGCCTTAGGGTTTATCCTCTAGGTGGGCTGGGCAGTGGGTTACCCGATGAAATCTTAGGCTTTACCCTCCAGTTGGGCTGGGCAGTGGGTTACCCGATGACATCTTAGGATTTACCCTCCAGCTGGGCTGGGCAGTGGGTTACCCGATGACTTCTTTCAGACTCATCCCTTTCTATGAGGCTAGTCAGTGACTTTTCTCCATGATTACCAGAGTGGGACCCTTGGTTGTATGGTTCAGTGATGAGACAACTTTGACGTGCGGGACATTTGGGCATCAGTTATGGATATCCTTAGAACTATTGGTGACTTTTCCTAGGATGATCTTAAAGATGGAGATCCCCTTACACACTCATTCGAGTTTCTTATTGAGCATATATATACATACACCCTTATTTTGTTCCCACTCCTTGGGTTCAGTTACTCTCCTTCTAGGAGGGGAAAAGATGCGTGGGGTATGCCACGTGCTTTCCGTGTCTATCTCCTTTTGGTTGGACGAGTATACTATCCTACTATAGGCAACAAAGACTTGATGAGAAGTTCATCTTCTCATCGTTCCTAACTCCTAGTGTTTGGAAGAGTCTGCTTCCTTTCTCTTGTTGGGTTGAGATGCACTCTATTTACTGTACTTTTTTTATTCACTCTTGTTGTACCTTGTTCTCTCTTACTGCTCTCCTCTTCAGTACATCTCTTGCTTCTCCCTTGAGCCTTTGGGGCTTCTTAATGAGTATTCTTATACTCACCCCTACTTGGGCTTTGCCCGAGTTTGGTGTGCCCTTGCAAACGACGTACAAGTTGATCATGACATCAGAGGGGCTTCAGGATATGGGGTTCTTAGACTGCATGTGGTGGTCATAGCCTGGGATTTAGGAGTAGGACTCTTCTAGCTATTTTAATTTTTCACATGTTTCCAGGTTGTGTCACTTTTCAAGTTGGGTGTGTACGTTTTCCCTTTCCCTATCATATTTACTTTTCTTGTACTTGTACTATTAGAGGTCGATGCATTTTGGTTTGGTTCCCTTTTTATAGTAGTGTGGAACCCCGCTTTCTTCTTTTTCTCTGCACTTTTTCATTGAGTTAGCTGCGTGTGTGTGTATAGGTTCTTAGGCAAAGGCCTCCCCGAGTTTTTTGTGCCTTCAGCACTAGTCGCCAGCCCATGGCCTATGGAGGCGAGCTTGGGGTAGTTGCGGTTCGAGCCCTAGTATGGGTCGGGTCATGAAATGATGAAAAAATGGAAAAATTGGAAAAAAGTTCAAATTCCTAAATTTCCAATTTTCCAAATATCCAAATGATCAAAATTACTTAGTGATAAAATAAAAAAATAGCCGAATGATCAAAATTACCAAGTAAAAAAATAACCAAATGTTCAAATGGAAAAATAATCAAATTACCAAATAACCTAACAAGAAAATGAACCTAATAACTAAATGTCCAAATGGAAAATTAACTAAATGGCTAGATTTCTAATTGGTCAATATTCCAAATGGACAAATGGAAAAATGACCAAAGTTACCAAGTGAATTAATAATCAAATGGACAAATGAAAAAATGTAAAAAAAGAAAATTGTACAAATGGACAAATGATAAAAATTACCAAGTGTCCAAATAAAAAAATGTCCTAATGACCAATTTTTTTAAAATAATTGGACCCAAGGACCAAATGATCAAAATTACCAAGTGACCTAATAACCAAATAACGTAACACAAATAGAATTAGAACAAAATTAACATATAATAGGAATATATATCACTCCCATGTTTATTGTTCTAATTATTATGTATTCTTTATGTTATTTCACTAGTATTAAATTTCTAATTAAAAGTATATTTAGATGCTTCTTCATTTTATGGATTTCTTCAATATCTATAATTTTAATTTATTCTAGGTTTATCATTTTTATATTATTCATTAGTGTAGTATTATCCTATTCAATTTCATTTACAGCAAGACGCATTGGGTATTGAGGGTCGTGTGCCTCGAGGATAATTATTTTTCATGAGTTGGAAGAAAAAGGGTGCGAGTGCTGTAGATTCACAGACATAAGAAAAGATTGTAAGTTTTTTTATTTAAATTTTAAATTTTGATATGTAATTTATAATTAAGTAACTTCTCTATATTTTCAATTTTGTTCCCTAGAGAACCTATATAAAAAATAAGATGAATAATTCTGGCCAAATGATCATTTGAGACATGTATTAGGTAAGGAGAACTCAGGGAAAATCCGATGTCGACCCGATAAAAACATCGTCCCCACCAGGTATTATCCCTCATCAAGTGGATCTCATGACTATCAAACAATTGATCTATAAATATCTCATTCATAAGTAGATGAGGCTGAAAAATATCTACATAGGATCTTGAAAGAGGAAAATAGGTCCCCAAAGACTTCCTAAAACCTATGTCAGTTATATCTATGTCACTTATATCAGAGGATTATTATATTTTTTATTTATGTCTAGAATCAATGCAATCTTTATATCATGAAATGTGTGATTTAAAAAAGGGTCCTAGTTGTGGTTGAGCTAATGGTACTTTTGTTAGTGGTGGAAGTGATGATGATGACAATGATGATGATGATGCAGATGATGTTGTTGGTGATGGGGATGTTGTTGATGTTGATGAGGTTGACGATGTTGGTTATGGGGGAGATATTTATCCACTCCCTTATTTAGTTAGCTATAAAGAGATATGGATTTTATTCAATGCCTTGAATTGACTGGTTGTATGGATGTATATGTATGTCATAGTATTTTAAATGGATTGAAAATTATTACAAATTGTTTCTTAAATGCTAAATATACAATATATGTATTGTATTGAATGTGTATTGTGGTTTATATTTAACTTACAAGTTCAGGTTAGGTTGGATGGGATATTAATACCAGTTTGGGATAGGTAGATATACCCATGGTTCAATGAACTATGGGTATATGTGTCTGGTGGGACAATATATACCCATGGTTTAACTAAAATCATGGGTCTGATAAAAATATCCTAGGCTATACCAATAGTTTCTATAGAAATAGTGGGTATATCTCTATACCAATATCTCCATCAACCATGATTCATAAAAGCATGGGTATAGCCTATACCCATGGTTTTATGGTCTATACCCACAGTTTATACCCATGGTTATAAGCAATGCTTCACGTAGTGATTAATGCTAAAATTAAATATTCTTACACATATAAATTTTATCTGATAAAATTTATTTTATATTTTGAATCACTATAGTAAAATTATTTAATAGGGGATATTTTTTTATTTATTAAAACTAAATTACTTAGGTAAAAAATATTTACCACAATAAAACCAAAAATAGTAAAAGTGAAATTTCTAAGAGTAAAGGACATAAAAAAATGTGTAAAAATGAATGTTTGAGCTATTAGAAAACTTATATCATCTCTAAATCCATTATTTTCTATTTTTAAGTCTTCTATATATTCTGAACATGTTCTCTTTATATTAAGATGAAATATTTACAAAAAAAATCATTCTCACCACTTATCATTGTAGCCTATGACCACCCATTCAAGACCACTGGAAAAAAATTAAATTATCTATTGAAAATCGTCCCTTTTTTCCTTACCCTATAATAGTCTTTATTTTATTTGATCCTCTGGTCACAAGGGATTATCCTAAGACCCAAATTTACCAGGAGTCTTCTAAGGTAAATCCTATGTCCTCAATGTGAGTATGTTTCCTTCCTAACTTATTTTCTTTTATTTTTTACTTTCCCAAATATAATTTTATAATTACTATATAATGAAAACATAATTTTATGTATAATAAAGTTTATTATGACAAAGTAATAAATATTAATCACCTTTTTTAATGACCGCTCCCTCTAAAGGTACCCTTCCTAGGATGACAATAAGGGAAGAAAGATAATGACCCCACGAGTCCTGCCTCTAGTAAGCCCCAAGTTGGCGACTAACACCGAGGGTATGAAAGATCTCACAAATGAAATGAATTATCCTCTATAATAATATTATTAATATATAAGATAAATCAAATAAAATCAAATTTGTGATATAATATAAAAAATGAACCCAATAACATCCCACCATTCATGTAAAAATTAAACAAATATAAATTAAAGACTCCAAATAAATCCCCAGAATAAAATATTGGGTAGCGATAAAAAAACTCCAAGGCCCAAGATAGAAATGTCCAACATGGTCCTTGAATTCCTTCTAGAAATATAAAAATAGTTTTTATATACACAGGGTTAGAATACAAGTATACTCAGTAGGTTTATTCCAAAATCTACTATGCACATGTGAAAAATAGCATACTAATGCACCCATGAGAAAAAAATAGAACCAAAAATAAATAATAAGGTCAATTAACTAATAAAATCCTCACCAAGTAATAATCACTAAAAAATGAAACCCAAGTAGAATAGAATATTAAGAATCATATCGGTAAAAGGCAACCTGCACTATTTTCCCTGTGATTTACCTCTCTCACACCCAAATATCATATGTCCCGGAACTCCCATATATAATGTATAGTAAACCTACCTAAACACACATGAGATAAAACATAAAGAAAATCATTCTTCATAAAACTGAACATTAGATACCACCCAAAGAAACTTGGTACAACACATAACATCTCATCACACCGAAAGAAACCTGGACTGCCACATCACATCTAAACTATTTCCATAACAAATCTTTTAGTTTATCATGAACATGAAGGATATCAATATCATTCCCTACTCCTACCATTAATGACCCCCTGATAATATATCTCATAAAACATCACCATAGTTCACTTTTTTACTTTTGGAAATCATAACCCATTCATGTCAATGTAAACTATAAGAGAGAGCAAGAAAGAGGGAGTAGCTTTCCATACATCATCGTCTCTGAGATGTTAGGAACCCCCAAATATATGGGTGATAGTACATGGTTCTTGATGTGGGTGGGGTGCATGTAGAAATCACAAGGGAAATACACGGTACACACACAAATATATATATATATATATATATATATATATAGTAACATGAAAGAAAAACCTATGATTTTAAAACCAAATCACTAACAAACTCACAACATCACCACCAATCCTCACACCACCACCACTTTAGATGCCACCACTAAATACACAACACCACACAACAAGCTAGAAGCCACATTTCACATTTCAAATTTCATCTTCTTTCTCAACTTAGTTCATTTTATATATTTCATATTACCTACCAATTCCACTTTTTCATCCCAATATTTCATATATAAACATCAAACATTATACCATGAAACCTATTTTAATTAATTCATTAATTATCCATTCAATCAATTACATTACCATTAATTATTTACCAATTAATTCCAATACTACCTAGGATAATAACATATCACAATACTAGACAAAAAAAATTTCTCTCCCCATGTAAAACATCCCACACATACACCATCACAAAGTATTAGGCAAGTCATCATCAAAACTACCACATCACCACCACTTTTCTATCACAAACGCCCTATATCATGGACACAAAACTCATCACATCACCACCCCCATGTTAGAATCACACATCACCAACCAATACCATAACCACATCCAAACACATCAAACCCACCTCAAAACCACACACTACATAATATTTAATAACACATTCACACGTCAATTTTAGATAATACAAGGGGCTCCTCATTACTCCCACTTATTTATTTTAGGGGAATTCTCACACAATAAATATTTTCAGGGGAAACCATTTTATTAACCAGGTATAAATGGTAAAAAAATAATTTTAGGTGATAAAAAAACCACACAACATGGGTTCTAAAAATAAAACAATAATAATGAAAATAAATCACCCAACAACCATGATTTTTACTAAGTCATCAAGACCATACAATCATAATATCAAATAATATCAAAATCTGTAAAGAATTGATTTTCATTCCCCTTCCTCTTTCAATTTCAATTTAAACAAATTATTAATATTTAATCAAGATAATGTAACAATATTCCAAAAAGATAAAAAGTGTATAAACCATCCTGAATGATACACTAGATGATAAATGAAGGATCCATTACACAATGTTAAACCAAGGGGAAGGCCACCACTAAACACCAAAATCAAGAAGAACACCATTAGTAGAGTATAAAAAAATATCTACATCATTCTACCTTAAAAATAATATAAATATATGATATTTATCTTGACAAAAACATCCCAAGATAAGAAAATAGGGAAAACTAGGAAAATTAAGAGAGGAAATCACATAAACCTCCAGAGATCATTCGTACATGGTTGAGGTTGAAATCCACTGAATGTGGAATGAATCAATTCCTTGGGATGAACTTGGGTCACCAATGAAATGAGAGAAGAGTTGGAAATGTGACCAGGTTTTAAGGGTTTTTAGAATTTATAGGTGGTCTGTAAAAAATAAGACCACAAAATAGCCCCTACAACTATGCCACAGAACTGCTAAAAACATGGAGGACCATGGAACAATGTGAAAGATGAAACCATATTATAGATTTTAAAATAATCCTATGATAAATATAGCTATATACATGAAAAAAATCTTATAAAATAGTAAAAAAGATGGTAAAATACCCATAAACACCATATGTAGGACAAATCCACCAAGAAGAGGCTACGCTACAACCCCATCTCCATGGAATAGTTGTTCCAAAATCTATAGTGGCACCAAATAATCTACCCAATAATTCATGCTATAAACACTATCCTTAAACCATATACAACACCAAAAATGTAAATAGAACCAAACTGTTCCCCAGATCCACTACACCATAACCATCACCTCCACGCTGCTACCTTTAACTGCCAAGAAGTGGTTATGCCACAACCAAGTCTCTACAGTGAAGCTACCCACTAGATTGGAAGTAGCTCTAACAACACCTCCAACTAATTGAAACACCACAACCATACCCCCTAAACCACAGTATCCACCCCTTTGTAGCATCTACATGCTCCACACCATAGCTACCTCCTCAATTGTATTTTCCAGTAAGATCCTCTTTTTCCCTTCAAAACTCTTTCGAACTCCCCCAAACACCTCATCCACCTTAATTCCTATAAAATAATAGTATGAAAGTGTCATGAACCCCTCTATATAAAGTTACCCATATTAGGACACAAATTAAGGAAGAGAGATAATGACCCCTGAGACCCCATCTCTAGTAGGCCCCAGGTTGGAGACCAGCATCAAGGCTATGAAAAATCTCACAAATAGAAGGCAATACCCTCTATAATAATAGGATATAGTGGTAGGATAAATCAACTGAAAGAAACTCTATTACATAATATAAAAATAAATCCAAAAAATACCACAATCCATGTATAAAGTAATTATATACAGATAAAATTATCTAAATAAATATGAAAAAGAAAAGATAGGGTAGCGACACAACAACAACTCAAAAGACCGTGCTATAAATATCTAGCATTGTATATGAAGTCCTACTGGGAACTTGAAAATAATTTTTATATACATAGGGTGAGAATACAAGTATACTCAGTAGGGTTATACCAAAGTCTATCATTCACATGTGAAAAAAGATCATACTAATGCACCTATCAGAAAATAGTAGAACCAACAACACCTACACAAGTTAACTAACCAATCCCATCCTCATGGAGGCATTCCAACCAAATCAAAAAAAAATCCAAGTATAATAAAATAATAAGAATAATATTGATAAAGGGTACCTCACACCTCCTTCCCACTATATTTCCACTCTCACATCCCAATGTCAAACATCATGGCGCTCTCATCTCTTCTATATATTAACCCTATCTGAAAATACTTAGGCCATCACATCATTCCAAGCACCTCGTATACAATTAGCCATCATATCTCTCCTAAAGACACCTAGGCCAATGCATCACATCTCATTTTTTCCGAAATACACCTGGGACATCACACCACATATAAACCACCAATATAACCAAAATAATAGGGTATCATTAACATGAAGTAAATAAAACACATTCCATCCTACTACCATGAATGAACCCCACCATAATCCATCTCATTGAAAATCACCACAATGCATTTTGGACATTTTTTCATTACAACCCATGCATGTGAATATCTTCTTAAAGAGTGATTGGTAAAGATTCATCCATACTCATCACTGGGATGTTGATAAAGACATACCCACCAACTATATGGGTGTCGATACATGGTTCACAATATGATTCTGGTGCGTATAGAAATCAAAAGGAAAATACAATGTGTATATATATATATATATATATATATATAAACACATGCCCAACCTATGGGTTCACAACCAAAGAACTAAACAAATCAAAACATTACCACCAAACCTTACAACATAGACACTTTAGCTGCCACCACTAATTTCACAACACCACACAATAATCCATAATCCACATTTCACATTTTACATTTCATATTATTTATCAACTAAATCCATTTTCCATATTTCACATTACTAGAAAATTTCATTATTCCGGCCCATTATTTCATATAGAAGCATGAACCATTTAAACCATGTTCCAATTTTAATTCATTTATTCATATTCCATTCAACCCTTGACATTACTAATCATTATCAACCAATTCATTATAATACTTCCTTGGAAACTAGTATATCACAAAACCACACACAATAAATATCATCCACATGTCAACCATCCCACATTAATGCTTTCACACAGTCATAACCACCTCCTTGTCATAACTAACATATCACTACCACTTTTCCATCACAAACTCCCCATAGAAGGACCAAAAAACTCATTAAATCACCTCCCCACATCACAAAAAAACATCACCACCCTATAACATAAACACATAAAAACACATCTGACCTACATCAAAACCACAAATAAAAGCACTTTTAATATCACATTCACATATCAATTTTCATACACAGTAAGGGGATCTTCATCACATCCACTTATCTATTTTAGGGGTATTCTCACAAAACCCATATTTCTAGGTGTAACCATTTTATTAACCAGATATAAGCGGTTAGATAATTCCATTTTAGGTGATAATAAATAATAATGAAAAAATAGTTTCACAAATACAGAAAAAACAGTAAAAAAAATACCCTAATGTACATTATTTCTAGCAATCCATCAAGCCTATACAATCATAATATAAAATAATATTAAAATCTATAAAGCATGCATTTTAATTCTCCATCCCCTTTAAATTTAAATTTAAAATAATTATTTATCTTTAATTAATATAATGAAAAATATCTTCCCAAAATATAAAAAGAGTTTAACCCCACATGCATGATACACTAGATGAGAAATAAAGGACCCCTACCTCAAACAGATCTTTACGATCATCTGCACAATGTTAAACTAAGAGGAAGGCCTCCACCAAACACCACAATGATAAAGATCACCATTAATTTCCAAGAACAAAAAAACCATAGAATAATCCTTAAAAAAACCAAAAACTAATATTTCTCTTTACCACAACCCTCTCCCTAGAAAATAAAATAGGGGGAAACTAGGAAAATTAAGAGAGGAACTCACCTAAACTACTATGACTCATTCCTACATGGTTGAGGTTGAAAGAAACTGAAAGGGGGATAAAATACCTCCTTGGAATGCACTGGGGTATTCCATGAGATAATAAAAGAGTTGGAAAATTAGTGGAGTTTAAAGGTATTTTAGAGTTTATAGTTGTTTTGAAATACATAAGACCATAGTGCAACCCCTTCCACTACAGTGAAAAATTTCTAAAATAGGGAGGAACAAAACATAATGAGAAGGACCACACCATATTCTAGCTGGTCAAACCAGAATATAATAAATGAGGCTATATCCATTCTATAGATCTGATAAAATAAATAATAAGACCACAATGCAGTTAAGGACACCATGATGCAGGATCAATCCACTAAGAAGAGGCTACGTTATAGTCCCACCTCTACTGTGCAGTTTTTCTTAAATCAGTAGTAGCACCAAAAACTCCACTCTAGAATCCATGTTGCATCCTCTATTATTATGTATTATCTACCCACCAAAATCATAGTATCTTAAAACTACCCCCACCCCCAAGACACTACAACACATCCATCACCTCCACACTACAACCCTCAACTACAAAGAATGGGTTGTGCCACAACCAAGGCTTCACGACACAGCTACCCCTAGATTAGATGTAGCTCCCAAAAAACCTCTAACATCCCACTATACCATATCCAACCCTCTTAAGTCACAACATACAACCCTATAGAAAAAAACTACAGTACATGACACTACTACCTCCTCAACAAGATTTTCCAACCAACTCCTTCTTATCCCTTAAAAAATCCTCTAAAATTCCCCTAGACACCTACACCACCATAATTTTCACAAAGTAATGGACTGGAAGTTCAATGATATTAAATCAGATACCTCTCAAATTATTGACATCCTCAAGAATCAAAACAAAAAAAAAAAATAGGGAAAGAGGTCCAAACAACCATCTCATGAGATACCACTCAAGGATATTTTTGCAACCGAACACAACCACTATCCAAAATCACCAACCAAATGAAAAAAAATCCACAAACGTCCCACACAACCACATCACCACACCACATGAGAATTCTCCCCACCAGACACAACACCACACCATTCTACCATCCTCAATTCACCACTCTTTTCATATAAGAATCTTTACCACTACCTCATCCCCCATAAATCCCAAGACAAAAATCAAAAGAAACACCAGACAATAGATCTCAAAGTAAACAATTCAAGGAATTCCATATTCCATGTCAAGATATTGTCTAATTTAGGGTGAAATATCTTTTCCACATGGTTTTAATCATTTCATAGTATAAAAATTAATGATTAGGAATAAAGTTTTCTATTCTTCATGTGATTTAAGATTTATCACACATCACATAAATAGGTAAGAAGAATATCTCATAAACCAGCAAGATTCAAACACCACATCATTAAGAAAAATAAAACAATGTAAAATAAGTGATGATAAAAAAACCTCGAGTACTGGTCACACATTTGTGTCTCACTTTACGATGTACTATACTTTAAGACACTATACCTCCAAAATACATGAACCGATGGAATTATTTATTTATAAAACACTTTCACCCAACAATCCTGGATATCTATTGGTCACTCCAAAAACATTGTATCATCCTCAATATCTAACTCTCTTCAGTCAATGATATGAGAGTCATTGTGAAGATATCGATGGAGTAGAGAGATGTGGAAAATATTATGAATCTAGTCCAGTCATGGATAATGTTCTAACCAACAATTCACCTCACCAATATTCCCCAAAACCTCAAAGGGCTAAAAACCAGGGCGAGATCTTACTCTCCCTTCCAATCCTCTACTTCCCATGTCAAGGGTAAACTCTCAAGAACACGTATCCTATAAAATTGATCTCTATGGGCCTTATCTTGTGGTTGGAATAATCCTTTTATTGGACTTGTGGTGCCTTGATCCTCTCATGAACAACTTAAACCATCTCTTTCAGGATATGGACCGCATTGGGACTGAGAACTGATGACTCTCCAACCTCAGTCTAGCATAATAGAGAATAGAATAACCACTCGTACAAATCTAAAAATAGGTCCATGATGATGGATTAGTGTCATATTTTATTATAAGAAAACTAATATTAAAGAAAGTTATTTTTCCCATGATTCTATGATTTCTAAGATGAATTTACGCAACATATAATATTGCATCTAGATAGTCTATTATGTCTTCTGATTTTTATGAGGGTGGAAAGTAGTTTTGAGGCACAACTGAGTGCCAAAAGAGTTATAAAATCCACTCCAAAACCTCAAGGTAAAATGTGTATCCCGATCTGAAAGAATTTATCTTAGAAATCAATGAAACTGAACTACCTCATTCACATACCTCCTTACCAAAATATCCATGACACTCAACTCCTTAATCACAATAAAGTGAGTTGATTTCATAAATTGATCCAAGATTACCCTGATAGAATCACAACCTCCCTGAAACTTATAGTTTTTTTAAATTTATAAATTTATATTAACATTAATATTTAATAAATATTATTTAATAATAATATTTTATTCAAATATAATTTTTTCAAAAATATTTAAATTCTTTAAAATAGAGTGTCTTAATTGAAACTATACATTTCCCAAAAATAAAATTTGTGTCTCATCATATAATAATATAATTCAAAGTCATTATATAAAGTAATATTAAAATAATATAAATATAATAATTATTTTGTTAGAAAAAATATAATAATTCATACTATTAAGGTCTAGATAGATATCCCTTTTTTACACCAGTGAATTCCCTAAGGATAAGGTGTGCAATTGTAAGATTTTCATGAGGTGTTTTGGAGAACATGGTTTGGGACATGATCTCAATTATATTAAACTTATATCATAAATGGTTTCACTCATTATTTAGTTCTTTAATTATGGCTTGAAATTGGTCAAGGAAAAATTCCAAATATGCTATCTCCCTCAGATGTTCTAATAAATGAGATTGATAGGGTATAATCCTATTGGTAGAGGATATCACTTACTTTGTCTATATCAAATAGAAATTATCATAACCCTTAATATACTAATCGTAAAGGTCACTATACAATAGATATATTATCAATGTTTATGATTATTAATTGTTTTTCAATTTTCACATACCAAATAATTGTAATAAATAATCAAATTAGTTTATGTTTTTTCTATAACTACATAACTTAATAACACATTTATTCATTAAAAATGGAATTTCATTTATAAATTTTTGGGCCATTACATTCTTCCCCCCTTAAAAATTTTCATCCATGAAATTTTCATTTCATACACTAAAATATATGTGGGTACTTCTGTTTAATCACCTCTTCTGTTTCTAATGATGATATCATAAAATAGTAGTTCCACTATAAAACTTTGACCAGGAGAATTATCTTATTTCATATAACCATGTCTCTGTGATCTAATATCATCAAAAACTACACATCATATGAAATTTCATCACCAAATGGTACAACCTACAGATTCAGTACATGTAGGGGGTCTAATATGTACTTCCTCAAGAGGAATACATTGAACACATCATGTACTTGAGACAGCCTAGGTGGGAGTTCTAGTTGATAGGCCACTGCTTTGATGTAATCAAGTATCTCAGAGGGAACGATGTAGCTAGGACTAATATTTCCCTTATTCCCAAAACTCATGAATTTATTCCATAGTGATATATGAAGTAACACTTTATCCTCAACCTCAAACTTTAGGTCTCATCAAATATTGTATTTATTTCCTTTCTATTCCCTTTTTTTTATTTCATATGATGTATAATGCTCTAGACCTTATCTATCATTTCATAGGTAAGATTAGTTCTCATAAACTTCCTCTCTCAAAATTTATCCCAACATGTTTTAATATAACACCTATTCATATATAGATCCTCATAAGGTTCCATTTAAATGATAGAATGGAAACTATTGTTTTATGATAACTCCAATAGGGGAAATTATTAATCCTAATTTTCTTGTAAATCCATTGAACATGATCTTAGCATATACTCTAGAGTATGAATGGTTCTATCAGACTAACCATTCACCTGATGGTGATATGTAGTGTTGAAGATTAGATCTATATCTAACACTTATTGAAGGATCCTTCATAACCTCTAGGTAAACCTCACATCTTAATCAAATACAATATAGAGTGGAAGTTCATACAGTATTACTACTTACATTATGTATATCTTGGAATTTTTTTCAAGAGAGAAATCATACATGATAACAATGAAATATGATGACTTGGTAAAGAGATCGATTAACACCCTGATGGAATTATTAACTTCAGGGGTCTTGGGGATTCCTATGACAAAATACATGGTTAGGTTTTCCCATTTTCATACTAGTATAGGAAATTTTTTCATCATACCCTTAGGCTTTTATCGTTTCAACATGAATTGGTGGCACACCAAGCATCGAGGTACAAACCATGCAATCTCTCTCTTAATATTATCCCTACAGAAGATTTTTTCAAATATTAATAAATATTTGTTATTACTAGATGAATAGAGAAAGATGATATATGTGAATAATTTAGAAGTTCACTCGTTAGTTCTAGTTTTTATGATACACATATCCAGGTTCCAAACCTTATAATATATCTTCTGTAAAGTTTAACTTCTGAATATTTTCTACCTTCTTCTGTAGCAACTCATCGTCTTTATATGCCTCCATGATCCTCTCAATAATTTATGGTTGAGAAGTTATTTGAGTAAGGTAAGATGAAGACCTTTTTTTTATTCCCATTTCTATCCTTTTTATATCAAAGAATATTGGATCCCTTTCAATAATCATCATGGATGGGGTTGCAAGATCCTTTTTACTCAGAGAATCATCCAATTTGTTCTCCTTTTCCAAGATGGTAATGCATTGAACAATCTTAACCCTTCTAAATCTCTAACCACCCTATTTAGTGAATATTAAGGTTCATTTGAGTGAATATATACTTGAGGATTTTGTGATCTATATATATGTTACATTTCACTCTTTATAGATAAAGTCACCAAATTTTCAATGTGATGATCACTACAACCAATTATAGATCATGAATTGTATAGTTCTACTAATGAATCATTAATTAGGGGGAGTCATTTGATATCATTTTTTCATCTTTCATGAGTACACAACCCAATCCATTTTTGGAAGCATCATTGTATATCACAAATCATTTCCTGATTGTGGGTAATGTGATCACATGTGAATTTATTAGCCTCTTCTTCAACTATTTAAAACTCTCTTCACATTCATCATTCCATAAAAACTGGACACCCTTCCAAATTATCTTAGTTAGTGGGTTTTACAATCCTGATAAGTTTCTCAAAAATCGATGATAGTACCTAGAAAATAAAAGGAAACTTTATATTTCCATCAAAGATATTGGTCATGGCCATACTTCAATTGCCTCAATTTTCATGGATTCACATATATCAATTTTATAGTGATAACATGCCCCTGGAAATTTATTTTCTTCATCTAGAACTCACATTTATTATAATTCACAAATAACATTTCCTTTAGAAAAGTCTTCATTATGAAATTCAAATTTCGATCATGTTCCTCCTTGATTTTGGAGTAAATAAGTATATATTTTATAAATACCACTAAAAATTTGTCAAGGTAATAATTTAATAATATATTAATCAAATACATAAAAATATATAGATTATTACTAAGTCCAAATAGAATCACTATGAACTCATAGTTCCCAAAACTTATACAAAAATAAATATTTTGGATATCCTCCTTATTCACTTTTACTTTATAATATCCCAAATAAAGATCACCGTGAGAAAAATATTGGGATCCATGTAGTTAATCAAACAAGTCATCAATCCATGGAAATGGATACTTGTCCTTTATCATGATCTTGTTGAGCTTATGAAAATCAATGCAATGAAGCATTGACCAATCCTTCTTCTTGACTGAGAGGAACAGTTCACCCCATCATAAAGCACTTGGGCATTTGAACCCTTTATCCATATTCTTCTATATATTCTTATTCATTTACTCAAGTTCAACAATGCCCATTATATATAGATTCTTGGATATTGAAAAATATTTGGGTATAATTTTGATTGATAACTCAACCTATAATCTAGGAAGAATACTATACAATTCTTTAGGAAACACATCAGTGAATTCTCTCGCAATAGACATGTATACAAGGATGATATTTTACTTATCCTTAATCACTATAACAAGATACAATTTATCATAGCGAAATAATATCAATGATTAAAATGGTGATACAAAAGGAGATTTATCCTTCTATTTACACTAGTATAGAATCAGAGGATGATTTTTGATATGAAGTATGGTTTACTTATCTCTAAAATTTATGTTGGATCTATATAAGGAAATATATTCCATACCCATAATTACATAAAATACTTCTAAAGGGTGTTTCATAAGGTGTTATAGAAAATTCATCCCATAAATTTGGATAGAGAATAAGTTATATGCTTGGTATTCATTAATTGAAACATTTTCAATCCTCACTAATAACTTAACTTCCATGTTTTAAGGTGGTTTTTGAATCGTTCTACTAAACTTTCATGATATAAATGAATGTGTATAACTAGAATCCAAAAAGTATGTTCACTATTTTTTAGGAATAACTGGTGTACCTGTCACCACTTTGTTATCAAGATCGACCTCAGTATTTGTGCTTGTATAAGATTTCCCTTTCTCTCTAGGCCTTGGATGTTGTTTTTGTTCATTTCAATAAAAAAAAACTTGACATGGGTAATTGATTCACATAGTTTCCTTGTTACTTACAATTTAAAATTTTTACAATAGGTAGAGGGTTGACTGGATAATTCCTTTATTCAATAACATTAGTGTGTTTATCCCATTGTAAATTATTAACTAGGCGTCCTTCCATACCACACCAAAAGAATTTACTTATTCCAATTAAGAAATTTCAATGATACTTCTTTCCACACTTTTGACAAGTTGGTTGTTAGACTTTATTTCCCCCAAGATATTTATCCACTGTAATTCCATAATTAAATTACATTATACACTTTTTACTATATACTCAAGAGACCCTTGAGATTTACTTGTCTCTATCTCGACATTTATTTCACATCATAAAATTTCCTCATAGCTATCAAACTCCTGAATGGATCATAATTTTCATAGACTGAACTTTATCCCACAAAAGTAGTGTTAAAATTTAATTTTAGGGGTAATAACACAGCCAAAGGTGTATCATGCAGGTGTTGTAAAGCTTTCCTCATATGGACCAATGGATTTGTTGAACTTTTTATTGAGGATAAGGAAGTACCTATCTATTTTCAATAATATGTTTCATGGAGAATATTTTTCAAAAAACTATTTCTGAAATTCTTTCTATTCCATCACTTAGATCTCCTCCTTGGGATTTTTTATTTTTGTCCAACATCCTCCTTTGATCAGGTTATACTTCCATGTGATATAAATCCATCACGTCCTTAAATTTATTATATCATTAAGGGATGGAGAATAAATTTTCAATGGATTTGATCTATTATTAAATGATTAAAGGATTAGAAGATCCACTAAAATTCAAAGGAATTTGTCACATAATGGTCTCAATTACAACTTGATCTTTATTTAGGGGATTAGATAATTCCTAATATTTAAGGTTTATATTTACAACTTGAGTAAATTGGGGAAGTATTTCCATATATTATTTGATTAATTCTCCCATTGGGTTGGGAATCTTGTTTGGGATGTCATCACATTTCTCCTCAAATCGATTTTTGACTCAGTTCTTCCTATTTATGGCCACTGACTACAATAAAGGGAAAATTAAGGATGATTATTTTTAAACTATTAAACATATAAATGGGAAACCATAAATATTAAATGAATAACTGATAAATTATATATATTCCTTAATTAATAAATTTCAAGGTTTCAATCCAAGTTTTTTCCACGATATATTTCATAATATAAAATTATATGTTATTTTTTCCCTTTAAAATGGTTCATAAAGAGCTTGTGAATTTTATATAGTATTTTCCTTGGTAGTATCAAACAAGGTGTGTATAATAGCCTATTATCATGCCCCATGTGATGGTTAAGACCAGATAAATGTACCTCTTTCAGGGTTATTACACCAAGGAACAAATGTACAATATCTGCATCAACTTATAGTATACATATAGGGATGTATTTGATTGGAAAACACATACTCTTATACTTTAGGGATATTTTAATATGTTTAGTATTGTCCCAAAATATTTCAATAGAGTTTTATAATACTAATCCCAAATATAACTAAATTTCTCTCTAATGAAAACTATGAAAACCCATATCTTTAATACACTTTATTTCAAGTTTTATTACATAAAGATACAATTAATACAACCCTATAAGATCATGTGGCATAATGTATTTGGTTAATTTGGAATATAGCATAACAACATGAAACATAAATACATTGACATAAACTAAAACTCTATAACATACTCTTAAAAATGCATTGCTCTTCTAAAACATCATGGCATAACCGGGGGACATATATAAGAAATGGGTGATCTATAAATCCCAATAAGGGAATAAATAAATAATAGCATAAGTTAAAGTAGTAAATGTGATCTTTGAGGCATATCAAGGAAACATAAGTGAAGCGATAATCACAATATTGAGCAACGAGGAATGGTTTAACATGGTAGCATAAAAGAAACATGCAAATGTAGAAACAACATAAAACATGACATCATAAGAAGAAGTCACGAATAACCACAAAGAAATCATAGCATAGTGTTATTAGTATAACCCCACATGAACCATACATGGAATATCACGTGATAAAAACTTTACCCAATGCATTTTAGGGCTATATATTTCTAGGACCACCTGTCACATTCATATCATGTACATGAGTAAGTGCACCACATAAATCAAACAACATAAGGATGTATTTTATAAATTTTAATTCCATTATTAAGGAGTGTGGTTCACATAACTAGAATTAACCAATCAATTAAGGATAGTTACATATAATTTAATACCCTTGAGTGGAAATGGGGATGGGTATTCACTACATAAATGTTTTTAAGGAAAATCATAGAATAATTTTGGCAGCATAATGGGGGTACATAAAGGTTCATGGTAGGATTTAATGAGATTGAAAGAGGTCTCTCATAACATGTAAATAAGAAGGAAATTATTTGGTATATTTAAAACATATCTAACATAAATAATTGGAAATTAAAGGGTATAATAAAAAGAAGTTTCTTGAATAAGGAAGGGAAGGAATGGATCTTTTCCCCTGAGAGGACGCTTCTAAAAGATTAGAAGGAGCTTATTAAGAGCACATGGAACATTGGGAGAAATATGGAGAAGGAAAGACAGAGTAATTTTGTTGTAAAAGTCTTTTAAGGGAATAAAAATGGAAGTTTGGTGGGTTTATATAGTGAAAGAGTGGATAATTTTTTATTAATTTTCTATCTTAGAATTTGGAATCTATATGATAAAGTAATCAAAAAAACAAACCTTCCCATGAGTATTTTCCATGGTTTATACCAATGAGTAGTGGTTTTCATTATTTTATAAGGCTAATAACTAAACACATTAAAATTAGGCCCCTAGTGATGTGGAATTGAGTCATGTTTATAAAGAATTAATTTTAAAACCTTAAAATATAATATAGGTTTTTTAGGATTCATTAAGGGTTTATAAAATTAATAAAATAACCTAAAAAACATAATTTTAAATGGAAAACATAATTTTTGTCTTGGATACTCTTTATAGTATTTATTACATCACTTTGTGGCTTTTATGAGGTTATAATACATACCATTTATTTATATCATATTTAATTTTTGACCTAAAATTTCGACTGACTTTGAAAATTATGAAAAATTCACTATTGTATAATTTAGACATAATTATTTTTGAAATAATATTTATTTTATCCAAATAATTATCTAAATGTGAGAATTTACACATAAATAAAAAATCCGCATTTATTGAAAAATATTAGTTTTTTACGATAACAGTTTTTTAGACCTTATAAAAATTATTTTTGACTTCATAAACATATATTAAAATTTATATTTAATAAATATTATTTAGTAATAATATTTTTTTAAAATACACTTTATTTTAAAAATTATTGAATTCATTAAAACAGAGTCTCTTGATTGAAATTATACATTTAAAAAACATACAATTTGTGTTTTATCATATCAAAATCTAATTCAAACTCATTATCTAAAGTAATATTAAAAAGGGATAAATATAATCATTGTTTTATTAAAAATAAAATATAAAAATTCCTATTATTATGGTCAAGATACGTAGCCCTTTAATACACTATATAATGTCCTAAGGGTACGGTGTGTGATGGTGGTATTTTCATAGGGTGGTTCGAGGAACATAGTTTGGGATGTGATCTTTATGAGCATGAACTTGTCCCATAAATGGTTTCATGCATACTTTAGTTTTTGAATATAGGATTGTGATTTGTCAATGGAAAATATCAGTGATTCCATCTCCCTCAAAAGTTCTGATAAATGAGATTCATAGGGTATGATCTTACTGGTTGTGGTCATCACTTCCTTTGTCCGTGTCAAATGAAATTTATCATCACCCTTAATATAATAATCTTAATGGTCACTGTAAAATGGATATATTATCAATTTTTATGATGATTAACATTATTTTAAATTTTACCGACCATATAACAACCTAAAATAACAGAAGTATTTCATGAGTTTTCTATAACTACATTACTTAATAATGCATTAAATCATTCAAAAGGGAAATTTCATTTATAAATGTTCAAGTAATTACAGTGAAACTGATAAGTCTAGATAAAATCTTGGTATTTTTTGGACAAAGACATCAATGGATACGAAATCCATGAGAAATCAGATACAAACCTTCAGTAATATCCTAAAGGACCCAGGAATATATGGACCTCTTCCATATTCATTGGTGCTACCCAAGAAAAAACTACCTAGACCTTTTACATGTCTATGAACACACCCTACCCAGAAACCACTTGTTCAAGGAAATAAACCTCTCATGTCTAGAAAATTCACTTGAATATCTTTCTATAGATCTGGTGGTCTCTAAGAACTTGCAAGATTGCTATGTGATAACTGACATGATCCTGTTATGACTTCGAGTAGATCAATATGTCATCAAAAAACATAAATATGAATGATTCTATAAATTAATAAAACATAAATTTCTTGATCCCCATGATCATGGACAGTGTTTTAATGACACTGAACAACATAAAAACAAACTCAAGGTCTGCATAGCTATATATGAAGGTAATTTTTGGGATTTCTCCCTCCTTCACCGTTAACTGGTGATACCCAAATCATAGATCAATATTATAAAACCAACTATCTCCCCTTAAATAGTTGAAAATATCATCAATCCTTTAACTAGAGTAAAAATTCTTGGTCATCACCTGATTCAACCTCCAATAGTCTACACACAACATCAGACTACTATCTTCCTTCTTAGAGAATGTCATTGGAGCACCCCATAGTGACACACTAAGCTGGATAAATTTTTTTTTTCATCAGATCATATATCTAAATCATCCACTCCCATGACTCATAATGTGTTATTTGATAATGTTCCATCGAAATCAGAGAATCAATAGGCTGAAAGTCTATAATAAAATCACCATCATGTCGAGGGGGTAGTGGCACAAAATCCTCAAGAAAAACATCCAAAAAATCCATTAAAACTTTAAGACCCTACTTTGTCTTTGTATCTATTGATTACATAGAAATATCAGCCATAAAATAAATAAGGTAATCTATATGTCTTATATCCAATTGATATTTATGATCACAAACAAAAAAATTACACATTCCATCCACATACAAGAACACAACTGTCCTTTGAAATTAGTTGATAACAACATTCATAGAATACAACTATTTGATGCCAATAATAATATAATATGGATTCATTTGTTTCAATAAAATATCCCCACAGGAATAATGTAGCCCTATCATCAGTCTACACCCCTATCACACATCAAATAAGTTGGTATGTCCTTTAAATAGCATATTTAACACCACATGCACATGAATCCTCTCTATGTCTAGTCCCAAAGAATGAACTAGTGTAGGTGAAACAAAGGAGTGTGAAGATCATGAATCAAACAAGGCATAAATGAGGGTAAATGAAAAATAAGGATCCCTCAAGTGATCTATATACCCTCTGGAATTTTCATCTACACTACATGAAACTAACCATGTACATCTCCTATGCTTCTCAGCAGATGGACACCTACACAACAACACTCATGTTGAGGTCTCTAAACATGATGAAAATCCATAGGTTGGACACTACCTACTCCATCCCCTCTTGGGGGAGAATAATATTGTTTCCCCTCCTACTAAAATTATCTCACTGGTAGCTGCTTCTAAGGCTGACGTTTAACCTATCCACCTCCACCATACTAAGTATGAAGAACCACTAGGCACTAATTATAATGATATCCAAGAATCTGAAAGACAAAAAACATTAGACCAAATCCCCCATGAAAATAATAGAAACAAATGTCCCTAAAAGGAAATAAAGAAAGCTTATAAAGTTCAATTTTCACTGATCATAACCTCTATGTCCATGACACTTGTAACCTTATACTAATAACTCTACTTTTCAAGTAACATTATCGGTTCCCATATCATAGTAAACCTCATCACGAGGGAAAACACTCAATAAAATCCACATTCATTTGAACCTCGAGATACATTGGCAATGAAAATTAAGTAACCACATACTATATAGAAGGATAGATAGACTTTTCAAGATTTCATGCACAGAACTCCTCATTAGAAAAAATATTGTGGGTAAAATACAAAATATCCTTGAACCCGATTCTTATCTCACATATAGACATAATAACCAACTGAAGAGAAAGAAAATACTACCTCTTCACTGTCTTCATGATCGATCAGAGGAACTCTTATTAGAACTCATTCTAAAATTTGACACATGAAACATCTACCTCCTCCCACTCACAAATTATAACATCCACTAGTTATGTGGATATCCCCACATATAACTAACTTCCAATGGAACCCAATAATCTTTTAGGGACCAGATCAAAATTAAGGTGATTTAAATCTCCTCAAACTAACTCTCTATATCCAAATTAGAAATTATTTCATCATACTTCCCCAAAGACAACCGATTAAAAGTGTAAAATGTTTTATTCCATCGATCCTCCTCCTATACTGGATCAACCCACCCGCAATCCAATTGATTGGCCTAGTGAATCTATAATGACTGGACCACACATGAATGATTAATATGTGCCATATATAAAAGGGAAATAAGGATTTCCTAAGCCTGGTTGAATGTAATTTTATTAAGATTTATTTAATTCATTTTAAATACCCTAAAACCACCCAATTCAAACAAGAAAAAAAAGTAAAACATAATGCATGCAGATATCCCAGGTCTGTACCCTGTAAGAAAAACCATCTCACTTGGTCATTTTATAGGTTCATATTCCTTAAATAATATCATAGGGGCTCTAAAATCTCATGTACTAGCTAGTCTTCCTTGGCCTATGTCATGCACCAAGATAAAAAAATTATGTTTCCTTACTAGCCCATGAAATTCTAACTATTCCTAACTCCAAACTTCATCATATCCCTCAATATCACCTCTAATAACACTCTATTATGACCCCATACCTCCAAAGGTAACCCTATTAGGTCATCAATGATGTAAGAGAGATGATGACCCCCCCGAGTCCTACCTTCAATAGGCCTCTGGTTGGAAACTATCACCAAGGGTATGAAAAATATGACTAATGGGAGGAATTATCCTCTATAATAATAAGATAATAAGATATGGTAAATCCAATTAATGAATATCCATGAAATAATAATAAAAGGAAACCAAATAAATACCATAATGAGCATATAAATTAATTAGATACAAATAAATGTATCCAAATAAATACCCAAAAGAAATTCTAGGGAAGTAACATAGTAGTTTCTCTAAAGATTAAGATAGAAATGTCTAGCATGGTCAAAGAAATACCCCTAGAAACCTAATTTTTTTTTATATACATTGGGTGATCATAAACATATTCTTTGTGTGGTTATACCAAAATATCATATTCACATGTGAAAAATATCATACAAATGAAACCATGAGAAAATAGTAGAACCAAAATCACCTAAGAAGGTCAACTAACCAATCCCATCCTCATAGAGGAACAATAAAAAAATAAGGTAATCCAAGTATAATAATATAATAAGAATCATATCAATAAAGGGTACCCCACACTGCTTTCCCACTAGGTTTCCCCTCTCACAGCACAATATTATACATCTTAGTGCTGAAATATCTTCCATATAGTAAAACATCCTCAACAAACTTGGGCCATTATATTATTCTAAGCACCCAATGTAAAACTGACCATCATATCCCACCCAAAAAAACCTAGACCAACTCCTCACATATCATCTCACCTGAAGACACCTGAGACATTACATCACATATCAACTATATAGATAAATAGAATAGTATGGTATTGTGAAGAGGAAGGAAATCAACCTTATGCCCTCCTCCTACCATGCACAACCCCACTATAATCCATCTCATCAAGAATCGCCATAATGCACTTATGAATTTTGGATATGATAGCCCGTGCATCTCAATGTCACCTAGAATAGAGAATTGGAAAGAGGTTGTATTTGGATATCCATACTCATTAGTGGGATGTTGGGAAAACAACCACCAATATATGGGTGTTGGAACATGGTTCTGAATGTGGGTGGGGGTGTGTATAGAAATCACAAGGAGAATACAATGTACAAGCACACCCACACACCCACACAGATATATATATATATATATTTATATGTTTCCACACACAAGCCCAAACTATTGGTTCACAACCAAAGAACTAACCTACTCACAACATCACCGACAAACCTCACAAAATCACCACTTTCATTAACACCACTAAATGAACAACCCCATATAACAATCCACAATCCACATTTCATATTTCACATTTCAGATTTTTTTTCAACTTTAGATAATTTCTTGATTTCACATTACCAACCAATTCCATTATTCCATCCCATTATTTCATATATAATAATCAACCATTTAAAACACACAACCCATTTTAATTAATTCATTCATTATCCATTCAATCCAATTCATTAAAATTCATCATTAACTAATTAATTATGATACTACCTGAGAGACTAGAATATCACAACACCACACAACATAAATGTCCTCCCCATGCAAACTGTCCCACACTTCCACCATCACACTGTCATAACCGACTTCTCATCACAACCCCAAATCACCACCACTTTTCGATCATAATCACCTTATAATACAACCACATAAATCATCACATCCCCCATATAACAACCGCACATCACTACCCCATGCCATAAACACATCACTACACATCCACTAAACATCACAAATACAAATCACAACATTTTTCATATCATATTCACACATCAATTTCCAGATTCATCAAGGGGAACTTCATCACGTCCACTTCTTTATTTTAGTGGCATTATCACACAATCCATATTGTCAGGGGGAAAAATTTATTAAATAAATATAAGTTTTTATCTAATTCCATTTTAAAACAACCAAACAACAAGGGTTCCACAAATAAAACAATCGCAACACAAAAAATCTCCTGATGTCCATGATTTTTATCAAGGTGTTAAGCCCTTGCAATGATGATATCAAATAATATCAAAAACTATAAATCATGAATTTTTATTCCCCATACCCTTTAAATATCAATTTAAACTAATTATTTATCTATAAATAAGATGATGAAAACTGTCTTCCCAAAATATAATAAGAGTATAACCCCTACTCCATGATGCACTATATGAGAAATTAAGGATCCCCTACCTCAAACAAATCTTTCTAATATGTTGTGTAAGGTTAAACCAAGAGGAATTCACCTCCAAACACCATAAACATGATGAACAACATAACCATCATAGAACAAAACAACCAAATCATTATCCCATTGAATCAACAAAAAAAACCTAACATTTCTCTCGAAAACAACCTACATAGATAAGAAAATAGGGCGAAACTAGGAAAAGGAAGAGAGAAACTCATATATGCTACAAATGTTTGTTCCTATAAGGTTGAGGTTGAAAGACACTAATATGGGTCTGAAAGACCTCCTTGGGAAATGATTGGGCCACCTAAGAAACCAGAGAGAAGTTAAGAAGGTGGCCATGTTTGAAGGTATTTTAGAATTTATAGGTGATCTTCAAAATATAAGACCACAACATAACCCTTACAACTTAGAAACCAAACTCTTGAAAATGGGGAGGACCACAACGTAGTGAAAAATAACACACCATAACCTAGATGATCAAACTAGGCTCTGAGAAATATTGTTACCCTTCACCAAAAATCTTATAAAATAGGAGGTAAGACCATGATATATCTAAAGACAACATGCCATAAGATTCATCTGTCAAGTGGAGGCTACATTGTCACCGTAGTTCCATAGTACAGTTGTGCCTAAATCAAAAGTAGAACCAAAAACTCCATCTGATACTTTGTGACTTTTCCTCTTTCCTTATGCTTCAACTACCCCAAAAAATGTAATTAGAACCAAACTCCCCCCCCCTGAGCCACTACACCACAACCATCACCTCTACTACACAACCCTCACCTGTTAAGAAGGGATACACCACAACTAAGGATCCACAATGCAGTTACCTACCAGATACTAAGTAACTCCAAAAACACCTCCAACCACCAATTATTCCACAAAAATCCATCCAATGACAAAACAACCACCCCTAAGATTTCACCCCACTCTCTACGCTGTAACTATCACCTAAGATGGATTTTCCATCCAACTCCTCCTTTTCCCTTCCAAACTCCCGTGAACTTCCCTAGAAACATTTTCCACCATAATAACTACAATGCATTGGGTTATAAATTTCATGACCCCTACCTACAAAGGTACCCCTCCTGGGTCAATAATGAATGAGGAGAGATAGTCCCCTGAGTCCTGTATTGAATAGGCCTTGAGTTTGTGACTAACACCAAGGGTATGAAAAAACTCAAAAAATAGGAGGCATTACCTTATATAATAATAAGATAAATATATAGGATAAGTAAAACTCAAGAAACTCTATGGAATAATATAAAAATTAAACCAAAACCATCCTTAAATGAATGTATAATGCAATATTATATAGATAGAAGTCTCTAAATAATTACCCAAAAGAAAAACATGGGTAGAAACATAGAAAAAACCCTAAATACTGAGATAGAAATATCCAATAGTGTCTATTAAGTCCACCTAGTGACCTAAAAATAATTTTTATATATTCAGGGTGAGCATACATGTATACTCTATAGGGTCACACAAATGTATCCCATACACATGTGAAAAAAGAGCATACTAATGCACCCATGAGTAAACAGTAGAACCAACAACACCAAAGCAGATTGAATAACCAATATCATCCTCACCAAGAAATGATCTCAAAATAAAGCATTCCATCTATAATAACACAATAAGAATCATATCGATAATGGTTACACCAAACAACATTCCCATTGGTTTTACACTCTTACACCCAAATGTCGTACGTCCTGGAACTCACATCTATTCCGTATAGTAACCCTACCAAAACAGACCTAGTCTGTTACATCATAACAAGAACCTCTCATATAACTGTACATTACGTCACACCTAAAGACACATGAGCTAGTGAATAATATCTCATCTCATCCAAAGAAACATGGGATATCACATAAAATCTCAACCACTGTCGCAACTATAATTTTAGGGTATCTTGAACAAGAATGACATCAACCATGTTCCCTCATACTACCATGAATGAACCCCACCATAATACATATCATAAAACATCACCATAGTTCACTTTTGAATTTTTTCCATCACAGCCCATGCACATCAACATCTCTTGGAAGAGAGAGTAGGAAAGAGGGGGTGGTCGGTCATCCATCCTCATTAATGGGATATTGGGAAAAACACCCACCAAATATATGGGTTTCTTCACATGATTATCTTTGTGGGTGGGTGCATATTGAATTCACAAGGAAAATATAATATACACATATTCATATATCCAAACACATGCCCAACCCCACCAAAGAATTAACCAACTCCCAACATCACCACCAAACCTCATAACACCGTCGTTTTTACTTCCACCACAGAATGCACAACACCAGAAAACAAGACACAAAACACACTTTACATTTCACATTTATTCTTCCTTATAAAATTAATCCATTTTCTAGATTTCACATTACCAACTAATTCTATTATTCCATCCCATTATCTCATATATGAGCATAAAATATTTAAACCACACAACCCATTTTAATTCATTCATTCATTATCCATGGAACCAATGCCATCACCATTCCTTATTAACCAATTATTTCCTATAATACCTGGGAAACTAGAATATCACAACACCATACAATAAAACCATCTGTATTATTCCAAATATCCCACATTTCCACCATCACACAATCATATATTCCTCCTCATCACAACTTCCACATCACCCCCATTTTCTATCATAACCACCCTATAACACAACCACACAAATTATCACATAAATTACCACATCATAACCACACATCACAACCCTATACCATAACCATATCACAACACATCCTCCCCACATCAAAACCACACACTGTGAAACTTTCAATATCAGATTTACAAATCAATTTTCATATTTAGTAAAGGGAACTTCATCACATCCACTTCTTTATTTTAGTGTCATTCTCATACAACCTATATTTTTAGGGGAAAACATTTTATTAACCATACATAAGTGTTTATCCAATTATATTTAGGTAATAAAAAACTACCCCACAATAAGGGTTACATAAATAAAAAATCAACTTAAACAAATCACCCAATGACTGTGATTTTCATCAAGGCATCAAGCCTCCACAATATCAAATAATATCAAAAGATATAATGTATACATTTTCATTCCCCTTCAAATTTAAACTTCAATTTAAACCAATTATTTATCTTTAATTAATAAAATGGAATCTATATTCTCAAAAGATAATGAGAGAATAACCCCTTCTTTATAACACACTATATGAGAAGCAATGGATAACCTACCTGAAATGGATATTTTTGATCCACTATGCAATGTTTTACCAAGAGGAAATACACCACCAAACTCCATAATGAATAAGAATACCCTCACAAACCTTGAACACAATGACCAAATAATTATCCCATAAAAAAACCTAAGATTTCTCTTGATAATAACCTCCCCATACAAGAAAATAAAGGAAAATAAGCAAAAAGAATAGGGAAACTCTCATAGACCACCACAAATCATTTATCCAAGGTCAAGGTTGAATGAAATAGAAATGGGGATTAAATAAATCCTCATTATACACTTGGGCCTCCTAATAAAAAAGATAAGAGTTGGAAAAGTGGTTGTGTTTTAAGGGATTTTAAGAATTTATAGATGGTCTTCAAAACATAAGAACAAAGTGTAACCCACACCACTACACCGTAGAAATGATTAAAATTGGAAGGGACATGAAATAATGTGAATGACTATTAAAAAAACTAGTTGGTAAACTTGGCCTATGAGAAATGTGGCTATCTCCAAATTAAATATATATTAAAATATGAAAGAAGACCACAATGTATCCAAGGAAACCACACCGTAGGACACATCCACTAAGAAGAGGATACACTGCATCCCTAGCTCCATGTAACATCTATGAAAAAAATAAAAAGTATAAAAAAACTACACCTAATACTCCATGCTAAAACCTCCATCCCTACACTGTATCTACCACAAAAAACAATAGTAATATAAAAATCCTCCCCCAAGGCACTACAATGAAACCATCACCTTCACACCGTAACCCTAAACTGGTAAGAAGGGGCTATGTTGTAGACAAGGATATAGTATATATAGCCTAGATTGGTATTATCTTCAAAATCACCTCTAACCACACACTTCCCCATATCCATCCCTCCTTCACTACAATGACCACCCCTACAACACAACCCCATGCTCCACGCCACAATCTACCTCCTCAGCTGGATTTTATTTACCACTTCTAATTTTCCCTTATAAACTCTTATGATCATCTCCCAGTCATATAATCCACCATAATTCCTAAAAACTAAAAAGTTATAAGGTTTAGTATCTTTCACATTTCCTCATTTTTATTAAGAAAAATGAAACTGTCATTCATGTGTTAGGAAAATTGCCACCTCTATGAAGCGATGTCTTTTAGTTTTACCAAAACCTCTCTTAACTAGTTATAGTGGTGAAATTGAAGAATAAACGTGGAATATATAATATTATTATGACTATGAAGATAAAAATTATAATCCAAATTCTTTCCCCCTTATTATTTGAGAAATGAAAATTTTTACCGTGCATTTTACAGAATATCGCCTCCACCAATGTAAAATATCTTGTTTTTCATATAGTTTAATTTTTATATATTCAAATATCTTAAAATATGATTCAGAAACTTAAAAATATCTAAATAATATCTTTATAATTATATAATAGTTATATTATTCCAAAATATACCACTTTCATAACCATAATCATCTCATAATTAAGGTTTGTTCAAGTTTGGGTTAGCATGGCCACCCACATGAAAATCCTATTAAATAATATTATAGATGACTATCTGAACATAATTACTAATAATATATGATATAAATAACTAAATAATTATTTTATTTATGTTATAAAATTATAACATTAATTTTAAACTCATTCATTAAGATACTTATATGCATTCGTTAAAAATCACTGAAATATTGTCATTGTCGATTTAATATTTAAGGATTATAACCAAAAATAGAATAAAATGAAATTATAAATTATAAATAATTATAAATAATAAATTATTGTACCTTTTAGGGTTTATGAATTATGAACATTGATTTAATAATGATGAATAACACTATTATTACAAAACTAGTTCAAAACAATCAAGATTACTCTCACCTGATATTGAAAATATATAATAACTAAATAATATACATGTGAAGAATAATTATAAATGAAGTTTATAAAAGGATATAGATATGAAATAATCTCTAAAATAGGTGATTAATATAGTTTTTTATACAATAGATTCAAGTGCTTTAGTGTAATTTAGGCATTATGGTAAAGGGTTATTTCTCTCAAATATAATTTCTTGAGACATAATTATTATTTTACACCATTATATCTTTAACAGGGTGTGATTTATTCCCAATTAATTTATTTTACCACATTAATTTAATTTATGGGGTTTTAATATCCATACCATGTTCTTTCTTTAAATGGATTTCGATTTAAAGGATATCATGATTATAAGGGTCTATTTGTCTCTATTTCAAATTTTATGAGACATGTTTGATATTGTGCACCATGATTTATTTTATATAGTGTATTAAATATAAAATTTCCTTCAATTATAATGAATATATTTCATTTCATGATATTTTAATTTCCATTTTATGGCATCCCTATTATGTTCTTTTGATTCTTACCTTACCATTACCAAAAGGGTTTCTCCTTTAATACCAATTTCAAATCGAGGTTATTTTTGAATGATCATCCATATGAGTTATTTTTATTCTGTTTTTTTATAGAACCTACCATAATTTAATCCTCAAGTTATTTTTTGGGATTTTATATGTCTTATCACCATTTCATTTTCCCCTTTCTCTCATTATATAATAATTGTAAAGAAACTAACCCTACCTCTAATTTTTAATCAAGAACCTCACTTTTCCATGTTCATATTAATTTGATTCCTTTGAGAATGTCCTTATCTAATCCAAAATAATTTTTTTATTGGATTCATTCAAAATTATCTCTTTTAATGATTTTCACGTAAACACACCTTTCTACTACATTTTTTGTTTTATATGAAGCTCTGTCCCTAAATTTTCATGATTTTAAAAGAAATTATTTCCCTATTATATTTATAAATTATTTATTTTATAATTATTTCAAAAGATCAAGGGTATTTTTTATTTCTAATGTGATTTTTGTAAAACTCCTAAAATGTATTTTTTTCATATATGTCAATGTCCTTTTACATATCTTATTCTTGATCAAGTGTATTCTTAAAATGTTACCATCTAAATTATTTATATGGATGAATTATTTAGTGTTCTTTTTAATCAAAGATATCATTTATATATACCTTTTTCTTATCTAACCATCCACCATGAATGGGCATATCTTTTCTTCCACTAGATTTATTCCATGAATACCATATTTTCCAATTTGTTGATTTATGGGTTTTCGCCTAGATTCCATACATCGATTTATTAGAGAAATTATTAACTTAACCATACACCCTTTACCTATATAGTGTAAATAATATATGCTTTATTATCATGATTAAAGGGTATTTTCCTATAAGGTTAATAAATATCTTTAGATTCCCAATTATTTTACACGGGTTTATCATGTCACAATTATTGATGGATTTATGAATGATTTATTTATTGGAATCCATTTAAAATGGACATCAAAACTATTTTATTTCTATATTTTCTTTGTGATATATGGAATGAAATTCACTCTTCTTACTAGGGGTTATTTATGTTATGATGAATGATTTATTTTAAGTGGAACATGTACATATGGATAAATAATGGATGGGGTCCTATATCTCCATCCAATGAATTTTCTAAAAGTTTATATATAATGATATAATTATTAATGAGTATGTTTTTGTTTCTTGTAAACATGGTCATTGATGGTGTGGATCATGAATGTAATGATCCCCATAATAATGTTTGTAGTAAATATGGAAGACTATCTATATTCTTACCTAATTGTACTATTATTAAAGATTCATGTTAAATGTTTATAATACATGTTATATCTATTATGATTCAATATGAATATTTTATGTATTTATATTTCTATACCACATCCTTCGATGATCACTTATGTTGTATGAGTATCACTTATGATTATATGATATTTCTCTCATTTTTAGGTTGTCTCATATTCTTATAATATCTCTCTTCATGGAATGTTGATATGATTTCCCTTACTAATAATTTGTTCTCACCCCTTTATTATGTTAATATTTCCACATGTTATAAATAAAAGTAATATATATGATGTGTTTATAAGTATATTTTGTGTGGATAATTTTTTGGCAGATTTTAAAGGATTATTATGCTTCAACTAGTTTCCTATATAGTGGGAAAAAATTATTGTTAGTTGAAAACATGTGTTTTTTTCTAGTTAATTTTTCCCAAATTATTTAAAAATTAAAACCTAAAAGATCATGCAGATTTATTGTAATGAAATATTTTACTTAAAGTCATTTAAATGAGATGGTCATGCTTGTGGGATGTCATAGTTGGTATCAGATCAAGTATTTAAAGAATGTGTCTTAGCACTAGATTTGGGATTGTGGGTATAGGGTGATATAGATTTTATGTATTGAAACATCTCAAAAATATGCTTTTGAATGTTTTTGAGGCCTGATGGGTTCCTTAGGGGCTTGAGAGGGTGTAGGGGAAGATTTGAAGTGGTCGAGCTGCTAAAAATAGAAGATGTTGGCCATTCACAGTGTGAAAAGTAGGTTTAAATTGTGAATATATTAGGTATAGGGGTTTTCCCCTTCTTGGATAATGTTTCATGGCGTGATCCATTGTTCACACTAGGAACTAGTGATATAAATACCCTTTTTGTATGAGTTTTCTTAAAATTTTCCAGGGGAAATTTTTTTATGAACCCCACAGACTCCCTTAAATATGGTCCATTGAAATAAAGGGGATATAATGTTAGGTCGACTAGGTTATATACCCTAAGAGAGGGGGGGGGGGTGAATCAGGGTATGATAGATAAAAACTAAAGACCCTATTGATCATGTTTCATTGTTAAAAAAACCTCTCTTCTCTCACATTCTTGTTGTAGAGAATGAATAAATCTTAAAGCAAGAATGAGACACAAAAATTTTACTTGGTTCACCCACACTGGGCTATGTCCAAGGATCATACACCAGTGATGTGCCGATGTACCAAATCCACTAAAAGCACACTACTGTTTACAATGTTTAGAGCAAACTCACTGTCCCTCCTGGTTTACAACCACTCAAAATATGAAAGATCACTGCTCTCTAAACTAAAGTGTGATCACTGGTTCTTCATAAGACCCACTCATAGTTTAAATACTTGTAGGTCCCTTAATTATCACAAATTAATTCATCCACCACTATATATAGATGATTTTTTGAAGTCTAATTTCCCTCTACTGATGAAAACCACTTTACCAAAGTACTACTGGGTAACTCCAAATATTCTTTGCAACTCTTATTATGTCTTGTATGTAACTTTAATGCCTTTCACTCAAGATTAAAATTTTGTTGCAAAACACCCCTTATGTGAAACTTCATTCTTACACGCAACTAAAATCTTATGTGCAACTTTCCTAGCTTGCGTGCAACTCAAAATCTTTCACGTAACTCAAAATCTTTCGCACAACTCAAAATCATTCGTGCAACTCCCTTTTATTAAAATTATTACCCATATGCTGAAAATTCATTATTTTTCGTGTAAGATTTTTTTTGAGCGCACAAACCTCAATTTGAAGTTGCATTGGGCATGCAAGTTTTTTCACACAACCTTATCTTTCAAGCCCATTATCTAATATTTTTCACGCATCATGCATTTTCAATTTTTCAACATTATAAACCTGAAACATGCCTTGTGTTCAATTTTCCAAACCACCTTATATCTTGTGTGAAACTTCCTTTTACAAAAACATGTTCTCCCATTTTCCAATTTTGAGGCCAAAAAATTTAGCAAACACTGGAAAACAATGCCACCTTGTATCTCTTATTTTTGAACTGCCTCCAGATCTTCCATTACATTTTCATCATTCATTATCAACATAGGTTGTGAAAAATATATCTATAACTTGAAAACTTACCATGGAAACCCTATTTATCAACAACCAAACCAACTTTTTTCACTAAACACAAACACAAAAAATATGATTCAGTGTTTACTTGAGGGATTTTTTCCCAATAGATACCCTCTTGTATCTATTATTTCCCTCTATTTGGTGCTCTATGATCCCGGTCAATTAGGAGTGATTCATCACACCAATTTTAAGTGATACATCTCATATTGTCTCATTTGATCTTCCTTTTTCATTTACCTATGACTTAATTCAACTAGATAGGGTTTTGGGGGAATTATTTCAATGGATCATGGAGAAATAATTGCACTTCTAGGGTCTTTCATTTATAGATCATATAGGATATCCCAAGAGGATGAAATCAAGTTTTCATTCATCATTCACCATTTGGTATGTTTCTTAGTGAGAGTCATTAGTTTTTCTAATATTCTTGGATGAAATTGAATATTGATTTGGGTTATAATTTTGACTATTTTCGTATTTTTTGTTTGGTTACATGTTAAGAGTGGACCAAACCCCATTTTTCAATATTCTAGTTAGAGGATGATGTTCAGAGATATTTTAGGAATAATGCCTCATTGGATTAAATTTTTATTTATTTATAAATTGTTTAAATGAACAAAATAATTTATTATAAATAGTTATAATTAACTATTGGATTTTTTTAGCTTTAGGTAGGTAGCTAGAGGTTGAGGCGAGGCTTGGACGAGCCCATTAGGTATTGGTCGGGTATTGAATTAAAGGAAATAGATTTTTTTGAGGTAGGAGGCCTTGAATTTATTTTACACTCTTGGTCTTTGGGTGATTTTATGTTTGATTTATTCATCAGTATTACCTACCAACATATTTGCATGAATTGTGAGACCAATTACCATAATTTTATGATTGGATCTCATTGGCTTAATATTCAATATGGATTGTATAGTTTTATAAATGGTTCTATGATGAAACCTTGTTTGAATGGGTGTTAGTGGACCTACTTATGGTTTGTTGTTTAGAGTGTGTTGGATTTAAAATAAAAAATGGTTTCTTTTTTAAATTTTGATTTAAAAAATTGGGATTTGATTAATATAGAAGTTTGAAGTAAATTGGGTTTTTTAAGTTTAGGTTTTGAAATGGAATTTCAAAATGGGAAAAGGGGTTTTCTAAATAACATTTCATGATATTTGGACAAGGCCATAACATGAGTAAAATAGAACATATATCCTTTTTGAAATGATTTGAAAATGGTATTTTTAATTGGTTTATAAATTAAAGTCAGAAAGGCTTGGTGTGAGTCAGTTATTCTCTATTGGACTATGTATGGGAAATTCTATGTTTTATAAAGAATGTGTGTGTGTATGACCACTTTACATGGTTTCCTTGTGTGACGCTTGTGGCATGATGACGTGTGTTGTGTTTGTAGACTTGTGAAAAGTTTTATTTTGGTATTAAAGTGGTGGTTTGGTCCAAGTGAATGAAATAGAACCCTTAAAGGATTAATATGAGTATTATAATTCATTAAAGGTATGGGACTAGGCCCCAAGGGACTAGTTCCCTAGTGAAAATATTTTATATTTGTGATAGGTTTCAAGAACTTCATGTGATGTATGATCTGTACTAGGTGACAGAATCAGAGGGGGAGAGGGATCCTGAGGCTTGACCAATCCTTGGGTGAGAAGGCTTAGTTATTAATATTTGGGCATTGCCTTGAGTAGTCCTGGTTTGATATAGTTGTGCTTACTGTGGGTGATCAGGCTTGGGTTGAGGATCACTTGTAATATGGTTGGTTTGTGGTGTGATATGAGATAGTGGACCTTCCCTTAGTAGGATTGGGTTTTGAACCACTCTAGGGGCTGGGTTGTAGTATGATGTGATGAATAGATCATGTACCTTTTTTGAGTGAGAATGGATTGGTTGATACTTGTAAATATATGATCATTCCATGTTACTTTGGGTTGCGGGTCAAGGTTTGAACAATGCCTTACCTAGACTCTTTGATTTTGGTTCAGGACTTAGAGGATACTTGATGTATGCCTCCCTCTAGAAGAAGGATGGGTTAAGGTTTCAACATGACACCCTACCATGCATATTTGAGTATGGGTTGAGGAATTTTTTAGGAACCCTACCAGATATCTTTTGGTATGTGATGGGTTTTGGTACATGGTGAGTTCTTCATTCTGGTATAGGGTTGAAGCATGTATGGTTAGGTGTTATGTTATCCTGGATAGCACATGATGACCTGATTTTTTTTTATTTCATGTGTATCATGTGTTATGTGTTTGGTTGTGTGTGTTTCATATAAATGGATACAACTTATTATATGTAGCTCATTCACATTTACTTGATAAAAAAATACTCAAGTTATATAATTGGGGTTTCCCACTGGTTCATTGGACTCACCCCCTACCCATGTAAAAGGAATGTGTTTTGATGTATGTGGGTATATTTTCATGCTTTTGATAAATACATAAGAAACACTTGGATATAGACACTTGGTATAGTTATATCATGTTTTGGATGTTGAGTATTTAGTAGGATGATTATGTGAGTCAGACTAAAATACAATGTATTTATTTTTAGATATGTTTCATCATGTATTTTCCAGTGTACCTTTTATTTATCTATGATGTATGTTATTCCATGACTATATGTTATTGATCTATTTTTTATTTATCATGTAAATATGATAACTGATTTATATTTAGGAAATGTGAGGGATAATGTGGCTCTTTGTTTTAAACTTATATGTTTTTTCGATATCTATTATACAGATGGGTCGTGATAAATTTTTAGTTGATTGGGTCATTCCCCTCAAGCTTATTTTTAGAGGTAATAGTCTCCCCACATCTATGTTAGGACCTCATCACTAGTTAACAGCCTTAGGAATATGTTGATGCATGCATGAGGTCATGTTGTGACCCTCACTCAAGTGTCTTTCAAGTGATCTGGGTCAGGGAATCACAAGTTTCCACTTAGGTATCAAACCCATGCATCTCAATATAATTCCATACAAAAACATCCTACCATATCTTAAGGAAAGGGATGTATTCCTACAATTTTTTAGTTTTCAAAGATATATTGATTAGTATTGGTCATGGGTACTCTTTAGTAACCAAATTCAATTGTCTTAGTTTTTAAATAGTGGTAGAATCACTCTCTTCAAAAACTATAGGAGCATCCTTGATCTCTTCCTCTTTTTCATTATTGAGAACATAAGATGGACTGATCACTTAAGATATAAGAGATGTTTCAGGAGATTTTTTCATATAAAACTAGTCAAATAGACTTGGATATGTTTACCACATGTTAGTAAAGGCTAAATTCAAGCAGAGATGCATAGGGTAAATATTTATTCTCATATACTATGTGGAAAAATCTTCCTCTATTGATGATAGTTGTTCAATGGAAGTATCCATATAACCATCATAAGAGAAGAAGTTGATTATCGGGTCTGTGTCATTATACGACATGGTCTATGACTCCCTATTTCTGATTTTTTTCCTCTATTTTCTTGATGGTACACATGACGTCTTCACCTAGTTTGTTTTATGAATTCTTGAGATATTTTTTCAGACCATAACAAAAAACAATCTACATGGCATCATTTTCCAAGGGTTTCTTCACCTCCATATTATAATAGATTGTGTCTATATATTGAGATTCCCAATACTTAAAAAATGTATTTTTCTCCATAGAGTACCCAGATATACCCTTCAATGGAGTATTTTAAGCATTTTTAATATGAAGAGGGCATTATTGAATGCATTTGTTATAACGACCCATACTTTACATACATTATTAATACTTCAAAATTGAAGCATACTTATTACAACATATAACAAAACCACGAAAGGACCGTATAGGTATAGTGTCTTTAGAAACTGGTAACCATAAACAACTGGTTCGTAAAGCGTCTACACTGTCTCCCATTTATTTCATCATATCTATAGTCCCTTTTGGCATATCTTACTTAATAACCTTCTTCCTGACCTAGGGAAAGAAAACATACAAAAGGGTGAGCTCAAATGCTCAGTAAGGGTGAACAAAAGAAATGTCAATCACATCATATACATAAGAACACAACTTTTGGAAATCTTAACCTGCAAAAGAAATCATAATTTCATAACATGGGATAAATCATAGTAGTGAAATGTAATTCCAATAATCATAACTTAAAACATGAAACTTTGTGGCATACACACATAATCATAGAGAATAATTTCTTATTAGTCAAGACTCATTGCCAAGACTATCTTAGTGGACAAGTCCCTTTCTGAACCGAGTTCACTCCTCATTTCAGTCCTGTTTCACTGAACCAGTATAACCTACCATTCCATCCATGTCTATCTCATGAGATATAAAATCTTTACCCAATGCATTGGAGGGAGATATAGGTCCCACCCATCTCATAATGATACCATTCTTATGTGTGCCACAAAATCATAAATCATACATCATTGCATAACCCATGTAGTAAAAATGGGATTCCCAAACAACATGACATCATAAAAAAATTCATATAAGATAAAGGAATTCATAAAAATAATTCCATCACAACATAATCAAATCAATGTAATAATAGGTATAAAAACAGAACCCTTTATTATCTTAGATGGAAAATAATTTTGATAAAACACTTGAACTCCATTCTTGAGGAAAATATCCTTTCTGCTTCAAAAACACTTTTCCTTTCTTAACATGTCGTACAATTATAAACTAAAATAAGTTGATTAAAAATAAACTTGAAAACTTGTAAAGTAAGATTCTTGGAAATAATGTTTTAAAAATCCATTCATGCCGTATAAGTTAAAAAAACATTCTTCTCGTACTTTTTTCGGAAAAGTCAAAAAGTACCTCGTACGAAAAAAGACAAAAGATTCCTTTCATATCCTTTACTAAAAACTCACCGAAGGGTAAAATTGGATTTAAACAATTTTATGTGGATAGAAATAATATTACATATTGAGGAAACATGGATGTGGATGATAAAATACACCCCAGTAAAATCCGAAGTATAAACAATCTCGGATAAAAATGAGATTGTGATATTTCCCTTACCTTAGGTCTGATTTGCTTCGTAAGTGTCTGAACCTCCTGTATAGTGATTTAAATAATGTTATTGACTTATTAAAGAATAATACTTATTTTTATGATATCATATATGGTCATATTCTTAGCTTCTTAGTAGTAATATTTCATTGCTACTTGTTATTCGGGTGTTTATAACTTTTTGTTCTTATGCGTGTTTTGTCGAATAAATTCTTATTCTTCTCTTTAGGTTATAGATACCTCATTTCCATAATGGTATTAGTGTAATATATATCATATTCATTCATTCAATTCATTTATATAATCATTATGAAATGAAGATCATGTAGAATGAGTCGCATCACATCGTGGAGACGGTATTCCGTACGTACGCACAAGTGATGATATCGTTCCTATGATCATGGAATTGTATTGGAGTGTATGTATACTATTTAAGAATAAGTATCACTTTATAATAGTCATATATAGTCATTATTTACACCATTATACCCATCCAAGTAAGGTGGTGGTGGAAAATAGATTACACTACGGCGTGGAGACGGTATTCCGTACGTACGCACGCGCGGTGATTTCTTTTTCCGTAGGATGGATCTATGGTGAAATACGGTTGTTTCATACTTATAATAACATATCAGTATATGAGTGATACTTATGTTATTACTTCATAATGAAACAACTAAAGAAGAAGAAGTGGAATAAGAAATAAAGATGAAAGAATTGGTAATGGACATTACCTCTTCTTTGAAGTGCTTCTTTGAGACCTCCTTTTAGGGCACTAAAATAGGTCTTTGAAGAATAAAAAAAACTCTAGGATGTTTCTAGGGAAGTGGAGAGAAGAAATTGTCAGGGGTTGGCCGAGCTTTAAGGCTCAAAGTGGTGTGAGGAAGAGGGGGAGGAGGTGCCCTTTTATAAGGGAGGAGAGGGGCTCCTTTGGAAAAACTAAAAATATTATTTTATTATAAAGTCAAGTTCGGTTTTAAATAGCTCCAAATTGATTTATTTCGAAGCTAAGGTGGGGATGGGTCAAAATACTCTCATACAATAGAATTTATACAAGTTAAGGTTCCTATTTTAACCTTATCATTTATATTTAACATTAAGTTAAATAATTTTACTTTTACCGTGTCTTCTTGTGTTCTTATACTATAATGTTAATAAACTTACTATAAGCAGCCAAAAGAACCCCAAGTTGTTTATTATTAATATATATAACCTTATATAATTATTTTGGCAGAACCTTAGATTTTTAGGAATAAAATAACAATTACTAATATAATATTTGTTTTAAAAACTATTTTAGGTCAATTTTGACTCTATTTAGTAATTAATTTTTGTGAAAATCATAACAGAATGATTAGTTTGAAACAAGTTAATTAAATCAATAATAACATGTCATATTAATCTATAAAATTAGTGGAATTCATAAAAAGTCTCAAATTACATTTATTTGGGTATTTATAACATCAATTATGTCAATATTTCATTAAAAAGAAAATTACTGCATCATCGTTGTGTCATAAATAAATTAATTTATTTAATTTATAAAAATTATAAATAAAATACCATTATGTATGAAATCTTTTTATATTTTAATGAATATTTATAGTCTAATTTATCTTATGTATAACCCCATATTAAAAATTATTTACTTATTAAACTTTGATTTTAACTATTTTAACCCTTCTTTAAATAAATTAATAATAAATGTCCTAATCTAATCCAAGTGGGCCTAAATGGTCATATGTTATTCCTAAGGTTGTTTTTGGTCGAATTACACTTGTGAAATAGAATTAGGACATGTGTTAGGGTAATAATAATATCATTTTTACCCTTAATTACCCTATTTACTTTTAACCATGGTAAAAAAAAGTAAAAAGTTACTATTCACCAAAAAATTATTTTCATCTCATTGAACCAAATTTTACTTACTAACATCAACCGTGTCTCTCGGATTTTCAAAATTCCACTCACAGAAGCGGTAAAATTAAGTTTTATGAAAAATTCATTTTTTTTAACTACCACTTAGTGGTTTCACTATTCATCAAAAATTAAAAGTTTTCAGAGAAATACCAAAATTTCACCCTAGGCTAATTTCGATATTCCGAATCCAAAAATGAAGTCCATTTTGAAAAATAAAATTTATAAAATTTCAAAAACTGGTTATTAATATTCATAACGGCTAGTTTTAATAATATTTTAATAGCATATCATTGTTTAGTGAAACTCGGTATTGCGTATGACGCAAGCTATCGAGGAAGGTAGAGATTTCGTGTAAAGCAATCCAAGCAAGTGTTGTGTAGAAAAAGATTCCTTTGATGATTTATATAACATAAAAGTCTCGGGTGTTACATTCTACCCCCCTTAAAATGAATTTCGCCCTCGAAATTCGTCACTTTGTAACAAACAGATGAGGATACCTCTCCCTCATCATATCCTCAAGCTCCCATGTAGCTTCTTCTAATTGGTGGTTCCTCCATAAAACTTTCACCAACCTAGTGGTCTTATTTCGTAGGACTTTTTCGCTATGATCCAGAATCTCTACCGGTTGTTCTTCATAAGAAAGATCCTACTCCAGCGGTACAACTTCTGAGCTGAGTACATGTGAAGGATCAAGTATGTACTTTCTCAGGAGAGATACATGGAACACATCATGAACTTGAGAGAGATTCGGTGGAAGCGCCAATCTGTAAGCTACCTTCCCAACACGATCTAGTATTTCGAAAGGACCGATATATCTAGGGCTCAAATTCCCCTTCTTTCCAAATCTCATGACCCTATTCCAGGGAGATATTCGTAAGAACACTTTATCACCTACTTCAAACTCTAGGTCTTTTCTTCGGTTGTCGGCATAACTTTTCTGTCGACTCTGAGCTGCTCTTATGTGTTGTTGAATATATCTGACCTTTTCTGCCATTTCATCAACGAGATCAGGTCCTAATAGATTTCTTTCCCCAACTTCATCCCAACAATTTGGAGTCCTGCATTTCTTTCCATAGAGAGCTTCATAAGGAGCCATCTGAATACTGGAGTGAAAGATATTATTATAAGAAAATTCCACCAAAGGTAGGTGTTGATCCCAACCACCTTTGAAATCCATAGAGCAAGCTCTCAACATATCTTCTAGAGTTTGAATTGTTCTCTCAGACTGACCGTCTGTCTGAGGATGATAAGCAGTGCTGAAACTCAACTCTGTATCCAGAGTATGCTGAAGACTTCGCCAGAACTTCGAGGTAAATCTCAGATCCCGATCAGATATAATAGAAAATGGTACTCCATACAATCTTACCACTTCCTTTACATATATCCTGACAAGCTGATCCAGAGAGAAATCCTCTCTAATAGCAATGAAGTGTGCAGACTTTGTAAGACGATCAACTATGACCCAAATAGCATTATTGCCTTTGGATGTTTTAGGAAGTCCTGTGAAAAAGTCCATAGTGATGTTTTCCCATTTCCATTCGGGTATGGGTAATGGTTGTAACATCCCCTTAGACTTCTATCTCTCAGCTTTAACTTGTTGACAAACCAAGCATCGAGAGACATATTCAGCAACATCTCTTTTCATGCCATCCCACCAGAAGTACTCTTTCAGGTCCCTATACATCTTTGTGCTTCCAGGATGAATAGAGAATGAAGAACTATGAGCCTCATCCAACAGATCCTTCTTTAATTCAGGGATGGGAGGAACACAAACCCGATTCCTGAACTTTATTATCCCATCACAGTCAAGGTTGAATTCAGGAACATTTCTCACCTTCTTTTGTAACTCGACATCTTCTTTTTGTGCCTCTTTAATCTTCACATGTATAGATGGTTGAAGATTCATTTGAGAAAGATAAGATTTTTCTCCTTTCATTATAATTCCAAGATCCATCCTTTGTAAATCCATAAATATTGGATCTTTTGTGATCCTCATCATGGATAAACTAGCATGGTCTTGTCGACTTAATGCATCTGCCACCTTGTTTGCTTTCCCAGGGTGGTAATGGATTGAGCAGTTGTAATCCTTAATCAGCTCCAACCATCTTCTTTGACGCATATTCAGCTCCTTTTGTGTGAAAATATACTTTAAACTTTTATGATCAGTATAAATGTCACACCTTTCTCTATAAAGATAATGCCTCCAAATCTTTAATGCAAAGATTACCATAGCTAACTCCAAATCATGTGTTGGGTAATTTTTCTCATGGATTTTCAACTGTCGTGAGGCATAAGATATCACCATATCATTTTGCATAAGAACACACCCCAATCCCTTATTGGATGCATCACTATAGATCACAAACCTTTCTCCACTACAAGGCAGTGTGAGCACAGGTGCACTGGATAACATTCTTTTCAACTCCTTGAAATTCTCTTCACATTCCTCCGTCCAAACAAACTTAACTCATTTCCGAGTCAACTTGGTGAGTGGATTAGATAATCATGAAAAATCTTTCACAAAACGTCGATAATATCCAGCCAAACCAAGAAAACTTCGGATCTCAGTTACTGTTGTTGGTCTTGACCATCTTTCGATAACCTCTGTTTTTGCTGGATCCACAGATATCCCCTCTTTTGAGATTATGTGACCCAAAAATGCAACTTTTTGAAGCCAAAATTCACACTTGGTAAATTTGGCATAAAGCTTCTCCTTTCTCAGGGTCTTCAATATAATTCTCAAGTGATATTCATGTTCTTCCTTGATCTTTGAATAGACAAGAATATCGTCTATAAAGACTACCACAAACTGATCAAGATAGTCTCTAAATACTATATTCATTAGATCTATGAAGATAGCAGGGGCATTAGTAAGACCAAATGGCATCACTATAAATTCATAGTGTCCATACCTTGTACAGAAAGCCGTCTTTGGTATATCCTCCCTTTTGACCCTTAATTGATGATACCCTGAATGAAGATCAATCTTGGAAAAGTATTGAGCTCCGCGTAGTTGGTCAAATAGGTCATCAATGTGCAGGAGAGGATATTTGTTCTTGATAGTGATCTTGTTAAGTTCTCGATAATCAATGAAGAGTCTCATTGATCCATCTTTCTTCTTAACAAACAGAACATGTGCTCCCCAAGGTGACGCACTAGGGCGTATGAACCCCTTATCAAGATTCTCTTGGAGTTGCTTCTTCAATTCCTGCAACTCAATTGGGGCCATTCTATAAGGTGTCTTTGAAATAGGCAAAGCACCCGGTACGAGTTCTATTGAAAACTCAACTTCACGATTCAGTGGAAGACCCGGTATTTCCTCCGGAAAGACATCATCAAACTCTCGTACAATGGGCATATTCTTAATCATGAGTTTCTCACCAACCATTTGAGATAAATAACCTTCATTTAGTGGAATCAATACCCATAAAATGGAATAAATTTCTACTGGAAGGTTATGTTCATCCTTGCAGCAATAGACGATCATAGATTGATCTGGAATATGAAATGTGACTTCCCTTATTTGGCAATTGATATGAGCTCCATGTAGAGAAAGCTAATCCATGCCAAGAATCACATGAAATTCCACTATAGGAAGTATCACAAGATTTGCAGGAAGCACTTTCCCACAAACTTCAATCGGAGAATAATTATAAACTTTTGATGCGACTGTTGTGCCATTAGGTGTTGTCACAGCTAACTCAACATCTAATTGTTGAGGTAATATGGTGATACCCTTAGAAAATTCTTCAGAAATAAAGGATTGGGTGGATCCAGAATCAAATAAAACATTTTCTACTTTAGAGTGGATGGTAAGTGTACCTTTCACCACATTGTTATCGTACTCCACATTGCTGATAGAAATTGCATGTGACTTTCCTTTGTCTTTAGCCTTAATAGTTTGTTGACGTCGACCATCATCATCAACCCTTGGATCAGGGCATTTATTGGCATAATGTCCCATCTCCTTGCGCTTGAAACAATGAAGTGTAGTAGGTTCATTCTGTGTATCCCTTCATTTGTTTTCATCATTAGACATCTTCTTCCCATCATCGCGGCATTAAAATGCCCGATGACCTTCCTTTCCACATTTGAAACATTTACTTGTCCCTTTAAGACAACTCCCTCCATGTTTCTTTCCACACTTTGAGCATAAGGGAAAGCTCATCTTCTTTTCAGTGTGCTCTTTAGATTTTCCGTTGAATTCCATTTTCCTCTTCTTATCAAACCCATATGACTGATGGGTTACTCCAATCTCCATCTCAACTTTGAGTGCACATCGAACGATTTCCTCGTAGCTATTGAAGTCCCTTATGGCTAAGGCCCTTCGAAGACTTGGTTTTAAGCCACTAAAGAATCGATCGATCTTACTCTCAGGTTGGATAATAATACTAGAAGCGTACCTTGCAAGTCTTGTAAAATTTGCTTCATAGGTACCAATATATTCATCATCCTTTTGCTTCAGTTCAAGAAACTCTTTCTCCGTCTTTGTTCGGAGAATATGAGGGAAGTATTTATTGAAAAATAAGTTCTTTAACTCGTCCCATTCCATGGACTCAATTTCATCCATTTGCCTCGTATTCTTAATAAGATTCCACCATTGATCAGCATCACCTTCCAAACGATACACTGCTAAGATGACTTTATCATGCTCAGAACATTGAAGAACGGAAAATATCTTTTCAGTAGTACTAATCCATTGTTCGGAAACTAATGGATCAGTAGACCCGCTGAATGAAGGTGGACGCTGTCTCATGAAGGATTCAATAGAATGTTGCTCCTTCATTTGCTCGTTTGGAAGTCCTGCATGATTCATAGCTTGATAAAGTTGTGTGAGCATGACTACAAGATTTTGCATTCCAGCTCCAATAACGTTTGGTTGCTCAGGGGGACAATCATTGCATTTCCCGTCGCATTCTGTATTAACACAGTTCCTTCGGGTTCCAGCCATTGACTAAAACCAAGTAGAATAGTGTGAGTAACACTAATTATAATAGGAAAACCACATAATCAAGAATAAAATTTCACACTTAAGGTCTTATCCTAGGTTATTCATGGCCATTTCTAAAACACTAAGATTGTGTTCTATGATTAGACTTATCCTTAGGGTTCTTACTAAGGATTTCACATCCTAGTTTCCAAAGGTTGACTATACATTTCCTCTAATACCAACTATAACGACCCATACTTTACATACATTATTAATACTTCAAAATTTAATCATACTTATTACAACATATAACAAAACCACGAAAGGACCATATAGGTATAGTGTCTTTAGAAACTGGTAAACATAAACAACTGGTTCATAAAGCATCTACATTGTCTCCCATTTATTTCATCATATCTATAGTCCCTTTTGGCATATCTTACTTAATAACCTTCTTCCTGACCTGGGGAAAGAAAACATACAAAAGGGTGAGCTCAAATGCTCAGTAAGGGTGAACAAAATAAATGTCAATCACATCATATACATAAGAACATAACTTTTAGAAATCTTAACCTGCAAAAAAAATCATAATTTCATAACATGGGATAAATCATAGTAGTGAAATGTAATTCCAATAATCATAACTTAAAACATGAAACTTTGTGGCATACACACATAATCATAGAGAATCATTTCTTATTAGTCAAGACTCATTTCCAAGACTATCTTAGTGGACAAGTCCCTTTCTGAACCGAGTTCACTCCTCATTTCAGTCCTGTTTCACTGAACCGGTATAACCTACCGTTCCATCCATGTCTATCTCATGAGATATAAAATCTTTACCCAATGCATTGGAGGGAGATATAGGTCCCACCCATCTCATAATGATACCATTCTTATGTGTGCCACAAAATCATAAATCATACATCATTGCATAACCCATGTAGTAAAAATGGGATTCCTAAACAACATGACATCATAAAACAATTCATATAAGATAAAGCAATTCATAAAAATAATTCCATCACAACATAATCAAATCAATGTAATAATAGGGATAAAAACAGAACCCTTTATTATCTTATATGGAAAATAATTTTGATAAAACACTTGAACTCCATTCTTGAGGAAAATATCCTTTCTGCTTCAAAAACACTTTTCCTTTCTTAACATGTCGTACAATTATAAACTAAAATAAGTTTATTAAAAATAAACGTGAAAACTTGTAAAGGAAGATTCTTGGAAATAATGTTTTAAAAATCCATTCATGCCGTATAAGTTAAAAAAAACATTCTTCTCATACTTTTATCGGAAAAGTCAAAAAGTACCTCGTATGAAAAAAGACAAAAGATTCCTTTCATATCCTTTACTAAAAACTCACCGAAGGGTAAAATTGGATTTAAACAATTGTAGGTGGATGTAAATAATATTACATATTGAGTAAACATGGATGTGGATGATAAAATACACCCCAGTAAAATCTGAAGTATAAACAATCTCGGATAAAAATGAGATTGTGATATTTCCCTTAACTTAGGTCCGATTTGCTTCGTAAGTGTCCGAACCTCCTGTATAATGATTTAAATAATGTTATTGACTTATTCCAGAATAATACTTATTGTTATGATATCATATATGGTCATATTCTTAGCTTCTTAGTAGTAATATTTCATTGCTACTTGTTATTCGGGTGTTTATAACTTTTTGTTCTTATGCGTGTTTTGTCGAATAAATTCTTATTCTTCTCTTTATGTTATAGATACCTCATTTACAGAATGGTATTATTGTAATATATATCATATTCATTCATTCAATTCATTTATATAATCATTATGAAATGAAGATCATGTATAACGAGTCGCATCACATCGTGGAGACGATATTCCGTACGTATGCACGAGTGATGATATCGTTCCTATGATCATGGAATTGTATTGGAGTGTATGTATACTATTTCAGAATAAGTATCACTTTATAATAGCCATATATAGTCATTATTTACACCATTATACCCATCTAGGTAAGGTGGTGGTGGAAAATAGATTACACCACGGCGTGGAGACGGTATTCTGTACGTACGCACGCGCGGTGATTTCTTTTTCCGTAGGATGGATAGATGGTGAAATAGGGTTGTTTCATACTTATAATAACATATCATTATATTATTGATACTGATGTTATTACTTCATAATGAAACAACTAAATAAGAAGAAGTGGAAGAAGAAATAAAGATGAAAGAATTGGTAATGGACATTACCTCTTCTTTGAAGTGCTTTTTTGAGACCTCCTTTTAGGGCACTAAAATAGGTCTTTGAAGAGGACCAGAACCTCTAGGATGTTTCTAGGGAAGTTTAGAGAAGAAATTTGGGGGGTTGTCCGATCTTGAAGGCTCAAAGTGGTGTGAGGAAGAGGGGGAGGAGGTTCCCTTTTATAAGGGAGGAGAGGGGCTCCTTTTAAAAAACTAAAAATATTATTTTATTATAAAGTCATGTTCGATTTTAAATAGCTCCAAATTGATTTATTTAGAAGATAAGGTGGGGATGGGTCGAAATAATCTCATCCAATAGAATTTAGAGAAGTTTAGGTTCCTATTTTAACCTTATCATTTAGATTTAACATTAAGTTAAATAATTTTACTTTTACCGTGTCTTCTTGTGTTCTTATACTATAAGGTTAATAAACTTACTATAAGCAGCCAAACGAACCCCAAGTTGTTTATTATTAATATATATAACTTTATCTAAGTCATTTGGAAGAACCTTAGATTTTTAGGAATAAAATAACAATTACTAATATAATATTTTTTTTAAAAACTATTTTATGTCAATTTTGACTCTATTTAGTAATTAATTTTTGTGAAAATCATAACAGAATGATTAGTTCAAAAAAAGTTAATTAAATCAATAATAACATGTAATATTAATCTATAAAATTAGTGTAATTCATAAAAATTATCAAATTACATTTATTTGGGTATTTATAACATCAATTATGTCAATATTTCATTAAAAAGATAATTACTGCATCATCGTTGTGTCATAAATAAATTAATTTATTTAATGTCTAAAAATTATAAATAAAATACCATTATGTATGAAATCTTTTTATATTTCTAATGAATATTTATAGTCGAATTTATATTATGTATAACCCCATATTAAAAATGATTTACTTATTAAACTTTGATTTGAACTATTTTAACCCTTCTTTAAATAAATTAAAAATAAATGTCCTAATCTAATCCAAGTGGGCCTAAATGGTCATATTTTGTTCCTAAGGGTGTTTTTGGTCGAATTAAACTTGTCCAATAGAATTAGGACATGTGTTAGGGTAATAATAATATCATTTTTACCCTTAATTACCCTATTTACTTTTAACCGTGGTAAAAAAAAGTAAAAAGTTACTATTCACCAAAAAATTAATTTCATCTCATGGAACCACATTTTACTTAATAACATCAACTGTGTCTCTTGGATTTTCGAAATTCCACTCATAGAAGCGGTAAAATTAAGTTTTATGAAAAATTCAGTTTTTTTAACTACCACTTAGTGGTTTCACTATTCATCAAAAATTGAAAGTTTTCAGAAAAATACCAAAATTTCACCCTAGGATAATTTTGATATTCCGAATCCCAAAATGAAGTCCATTTTGAAAAATAAAATTTATAAAATTTCAAAAAGTGGTTATTAATATTCATAACTGCTAGTTTTAATAATATTTTAATAGCATATCATTGTTTAGTGAAACTCGGTATTGCGTACGACGCAAGATATCGAGGAAGGTCACGATTTCATGTAAAGCAAGCCAAGAAAGTGTTGTGTAGAAAAAGATTCCTTTGATGATTTATATAACATAAAAGTCTCGGGTGTTACATTTGTCGTATTGACCTTCCCAAAAAGGAACTGAAATATATGTCTTTGCAGACAACCATGAATTTTATTTATGAGATGAAATATCTAAATTATATCTTCAACTTGATTCTATTAAGGGGTATCTAATTGATCTTTTCATATCCTTGGATAATCATATTCAATGGAGAGAAGTTATCTTCACTATATCCCAATTAGTGAAGGGTTTGGATCAAGATGAGATCAATTATAGAGTCATTTTTAATCAAGTATCATTGAATATTGATGTCATTGAGATTACTTGAAACATATAAGGGTATGATGTGTCCTTTTATAGTGGGTTCTCAGTCTTGGTCATTTAATGTAAGGACTGTATAACACTCAGTGTGACCGGTTTTTTGCACGGTATGTCACATGTTGAAACTGCATGATTCTAAACCTTCTGAGGGATTTAAAGGCCCCCAATAATATATTATAAATGTTATAAAGATTGGTAAAGTGTATGTAGTATTGAAATTATGAAAGGGTCAATTGAGAGGTGCTTCAACACATAGTACTTTTGGGTCTGGGTCCTTTTCTTCCTACCATGCTATTGTTCCCTGACATGCAGTTTAGGGGAAATAGTTGATTTTGATAATGAATCCTTTCAAAGTTTTAAATTAAGTTTCATATTTATCCTTTTATGACCTAGAGAAGTTGGTCTTCCCATGTCTTGTGGTATACGATGAATTTTTTTTGGTAAATATTTCATTGATATGATCAGATGAGGATGATATTTAGAAGACACGAGATCATATTAATACTTATGTTGAGATCATTGAAGAACCAACCTTCAAATTTCAACCAAATGTATGATATTGATTAGATTGACACCTAAACATTGGTTTCCACCATGACCATGGATTCCTTGGCCTCTAGAGAATCCTCTATGCTTTATGGTGAGTAATTATGCTTCCTAAAAGTCTCATTATTCAATGGGGGGTCAATAATGTGCATGACATTAATAAAAGAATATTTTGACTCCCCTTTAGGTAAAAAATCTATTTATTGGGTACGGTTACCATCCACCCAACAGAGGGGTAAATATATCTAGAAAGTTATGGAATGGCCTGGGCGTGTTTGGGGGATCTTCCTCTAATTCTATATTCTATCACTATACATTTAATCAGCTTTTTGAATACTATAAATATGAAAAAATCAACTCAAGCATTGAAGGGGGAATTGGGGTAATGACTAGATGATTAATCCATGCCTTCATAATGAATTGTTCATGATTAGCCTATTTTATAGTCATCTAATAATTAAATTTATTTTTATTTCTACACAGGACATTATACTACTCTCATTTTTCTTTTATTATAGTATAAAAAATGATTCACCTAAGATGAAAGATGACCCAACATTACATACCTAGTTTCTATCATTTTTTTGGAGCAAGTATTTGAAGATAAAGAAATCCTGGATTCTGTACCCTAATATACAATGATAAAGGTAGTAATCAGTTTAGTTATTCAGAACAAAATCATTCAGTATTTTGATCATTGGTAGTGTTACTACATTATTTTATATGGTGGAAATAAAATATTTTGGGACTTTTTCTTTCTTTGAGGAATATACTTTATTCTCTATTACCTCAAAATTTTACTTATTCTGTTCTTTCTTTCCATCATGAATGAAGAACTATTATTTTTATTTCTTAAGAGGTGGTATTGTATGATAGTGGGAGGGATTGAGAACCTAAACTAGAACTAATTTTTTTTTATTGTTACACTCTATTTTTTCCTTATTGATTTATTTCCTTAGATTGAGGATGTCAGCTAGGGCTTCACTTTGGAATGATAAAGGGGATCTTCTAACTATTGTTCTATGATAGAAAATTCATAGATTTTACCAGGATAATTCAATAGGATGAGTGATTTTTTTGTTCATCGTAGATATTATTTGTACATATTTATATAAATTTCTATTTTGTGATATATATGTTCAAAGAATAATTTTTACTCTAAGAGATTATATTTGAACAACTTAAATTTTTTACACTTGTTTTAATTTAAGAGATCATGGATAGTTTTCCTCCTCAGTTTTGAGTTGAACTGGTAGAGTAATTTTCATCGAAGATCATCCAAACCATTAATGTATTTAGATACCATATTGTTATACTAGATGAAAGTAGGTCCTTCTAATGTCTAGATGAAACATCCGAGTTTCACTTCTTATTTCTTCCCTAGAATCCATAACATAGAACAACATCAAGATGAGAAATGTGTATGATAATGTCCTAGATCTCTTATGTCATTAAATTTGGATAATTTATACTTCCCAAAGTTATGTGGAGGCATATTCAAATCGACCCATTGTGGATTAAACTTTTAATTAGGTTCAAATGGTGCTCATCATGTTTTCATAGTTTCCATTAATGTAGTGATAGATTAAATAGATTCAAGAATCTATTGTGGTATTACCATCAGATTTGGCGTTTGGGTAGGAATGGTCAGTAGATCCGGATATGGTTAGCCTATTTGTGACCATGGGTGATAGTTGGCCTAAGTTGACCTGAGTTGACTCACCTAAAATAGTGGTGGTTGTTTTCACATTAGATAAAACTTATGATAATAAATTGGTGTTGGGTTCTGAGAAACTTCTTCTTTTGATCTCAGATGAGTTGGATGGATTGACTCTTCCATTTTCAACCAATAAAATTTATCTTTTTGAATATAATTCACTATAGGATTCATAGAGGCCTTATCCTAACAGTTATACTCTATAGGTATATTTACTCTAAGAATTTTAGCATAATATTACCTCAAATTCTCTATCTTGACATTATACTTGGAAAACTATTCCTCAACAGAAAGGGTCTTAACTTATTTCAGTGGTGGGTAGGATATGGATGTATCTATACCATTCCCTTTTCCAATAAATAAGCACTTTGAGTGGGTGGTAACATGATGTTTGGTGGATCTCCCTAATCATGAGTATACCATTGTGGTTAGGTTCGGACACCCTATTCTCACACCTTAGTGAGAATCATATTCTGAATATATTCCTCCTCATAATTTACTTCCATATTAGTATTATGATATATGTTATATATGGGGTTTTCATCGATAACATTCATTTATGTGAATTTAGAAGGTGGAATAAAATCCTCATATGTGTTGTAATAATGAAGGGATTTATCTACATTCGAGTATCCTTTGGGGGAAAAATTGTAATATTCCTTTGAGATTATCCTGATGAATGATTTCTTAGGCTTATAACCCCTTGTATGTTTTAATTATCTCCCTTAAAAATCCAGTTGAGTGGGAGTAGAAAATAATTCATGAATAGTGATCATGAGAAAAATTCCTAAAATTTTCACCAAACATGATTCCAGTAGAGGGGATAAATCATGAAACATTAGCAAAGAGAACTATGTTGGTTCTTCTTCTAGATCTGATCCCATGCTAGAGAATATTGACTTCCTCTAAGGAGATAAATTTTAAAATATCAACCATCCCTATGGGTTGGGTAGGACCCTGATCATCAATGATCAAGACAATACTTCATTTTGATTTTGATGGTTTTGGGGTATTGGTGGAGGTAAAAAGACCCCAAGACTTATAGACTAAGGATACCTCGATGATACCACCTAATATTTTACTAAATTTCTCTTCACCTTTCAAGCTCTCACTCTGACATGTGAAACTTGAAGTTTTCATTATGGTCATTATTAATTAGAGGTACCAACCATTAAATACGGTTCGCATTTTGAGGAACTGAATTTCCATAAATTGGATTCCTAGTTAAACTCTTTTCGATATTGATGCTTCAATATATATAGATTCCATTCCCATCGAGTTCATATTTTTTGAGTTTCTAATATGGAAGTGTTTCATTGGACTAACAAACTAACATATGTGAAACCATGACCTTAGAATTTTTCAACATTAATGTTGTTGCGAGCTTATTTTCCTGATGAACCTTACTAGCACACAAGTGGAGTGAAGTGAAAATATATATATTTACCCCATCCTCTTATATGTATGAAATAGAACATCATTTATCATCGATAAAAAATATTCCAACCATTGAGGTAGTATTATAGGATACACTCATGTTATTTTATGACTTTGGGACTATAATCCACCAATAGGGTGGATAGATAAACATAGTGACATTACTCATCCAAACAATTTAGGTGATCAAGGTATCCCATATAAGATATGAAACTATATTTGAGATGGTGAAGAGTCTCCCATGCTTTTAAATAAATTTTATGTTTTTTGTATTGGAAAATGTGGGACACAAAACTTGTCATAGAAACCATGATATGACCCACACTTGAATAAAAAAATTCAATTAAAGTTAGAAAATTATATCTCAGCATGAATAATTTTCAAATAGGGTCTCCATGTTTCATATGATTTATCACACAATAAGGGATGGAGAATCCTGAACAAATCTTAATCTGGTGGTGTGGTGGTGAGAACTGCATACCAAGAGTAAGTCATGCATTTCATCCATTATTAAAGGAAAGGGGTTTATAAACCCTAACACCCATTATTTAGGGTATTATGGGAAATTTTTGGCCTTTTAAAATAACATATATTGGGTAAATATTGTATCCATGGGTGTAGTACATTTTTCAGGCTTCGATTTGACTACTCATGGATCCCAAAACTGACTTACGTATCAAAATTCTTGGTTGTTTTATGTTAGAATCCATTTTAGAATGATGAGAAAATGGAAAAGGGGAAATTAATATGAAGTAAAATTTCCTAAAATACTTTCATGGTCACATAAATCCTTCATGTAAGTGTAAATCCTTTATTGTTGGGCATCATTTTTACATTTATGGTGAGATCACTTTTCATTCACGTAAAAAATTCACGATCAGCTATCATTTAATCCCATGACATGATTCTCCATCTGTAAATGTGTGATAAATTTATGACTATATTATTATTATGGAAAGAAAATTGGATTCCTATATGGAATCATTCTATCTTCATGGATATAAGTCATTTATGACAGGGCAACTCTGATCCTTCATTGCCATGTTCTTTTTTTGGCCACATGATTTCAATACAATAATGTATTCTAGCAAGGTATCTCCTATAAATAATGGAATGAAATTCAAGAAAAAATAATTTATTAAATAATTTGAGACTTATATAGTTTAATGATATTCTATTTATTAAAAATCCCTTTACTAAAAACTAAATGTTTGGAAATTTACTGTGTCTCAGTAAGAGAAGAAATAGGGTGGAGCATTGTGAAAGAAATTCGTGATAATGATCCCCCATGTATGTATCTAATAGATAAATCTACATAATTACATCATGAAAGACTTTGCAAAGGAAAATTTGTGAAGGAATCCTATAATAACCCCTTCGTTAAGGACTCCCATAAACACCCCTTCATGTAGGACTCCTCTACGACCCACTTCATGAAGGACTCCTAAAAATACACTTTTACGGAGCCTCTCTCATGTAAATACCTTTATTATCAGATATTTTAATCCTATATTTATATGAAATATATTCCTTCATTTTAGACACCAATATTTTAATATAATTGGGGACTTATATTACATGACAACCCCTTACCAATGGTCCTAGACTGTGAAAGATCTGACCTATGGTGAAGGCTTGGCACCAAGATGTAATCGCTGGGGAGGGGCAGATCATGTAGTCTTGATCCGGGTTATCCTTATTTATGATTTTATTTGATTGTAATGTTGGATAATGTGGTTTCTCACTTTCTCCTAAAAAGTGTTTTGATAATAAAAAAAGTTAATTTTCAGTCTATTATGGGTAATAGATACACTTTTATATATCTTATCCCACTTTATTCAGATAACTATTTTTAATTAACCCAAATTACCTCATTAGTTTCCTCCCTTTAGGGTCAAAACCTCCAAAACACCATATCCATCATGGGTCTCCTACTAGTTGTAATTCCCAATCATAACTTCTATTGTCTAGTTACCAATGGAAAAGATATACTAGAATGGTCCACTAATTCATAAGTCTAACACCACCTATTTTTAATAACCCTTATCCTAGAACTCCATGTTACATGACTATAAAATATAAATCATACACCCTTGTTGAATGATGTTAAATTCCTTAAATTGGTCCTATCATATAACCTTAAATAGTGTAGCTCGAACTATGTGGGTTTTGCTCTTATTTCAACATGATACATATGAAACCTACCTGATATTTAATGCCAAAACCATTACCGGCCCATCTCTTCCAAGAGAGATGATATGTCCCAATATTGAATATGAAAACCCTTATGTAATGATCATAAGTGGGAAACCATTACTTATGCTGATGAGCAAGAAGTGCATAATTGTTCTTCATTTGAAGAGGATGAGATTCAACTATGGTGACGAACCATGGATGCCTTTAGTGTTGTGTTAGAGATATGACACCCTGATATTTTAATATATATATTCATTCAAAAAATAATATGTTCAGTTTCTTCCTTCCCACATGACACCAAAACAAAATGAATCATGGAACATTATGTAATTTTTAAAATGTAGTCATTGAATTAAAAAGAAAATATAGGGGTAAATGAATTATAAAATATTTGTATAAATAAAGATAAATTTATTTTTTGATATTAATACATTTATAAAATTCAATTCATATATCTAAATAAAAAATAAAATTATTTTTGGTGTAAAAATATATTTTCTAAAAAAACATTTTTATACAGTATGAATTTTATTATATTGTGGTTAAATAATAGTTTAAATTGAAATTATTGACCATTTATATAATAAAATTAGTCAACAATAATCCAATTGTTATTACTAGCAAAGTAATATATTTATTTTATAGAAGATACATGTTTCTTAAAATTATTTTTATGATATTGTATTTAAATTTATTTTTATCACTTTTATAATTTTAATCATATAAAATTATTAAAATATTAATAATAGTCATTTTCAAATTAGTTAACAAGATCAAATTCATTTTGAGGCATAAAATTAAGTTTCCAACGAAAATATTTGTTACCATAGTAAAATAGTTATTTTTCAAGAAATAATACCATTCTAAATATTGTAATTTTAATATAAATACTCAAATGTGATGTTTAAATATATATATAAATAAATTAAAACTCACTTAATTATTAATCAATGTTAAATAAATTTTAGAACACTAACTTATTTAAATGAATTTTTTCTATAATTTTTTTTACCACATTATGAGTTTTAATTTTAAATTTAAATTTCACATATTTATATATTGAAATATATTATATGGATTCCAAAATCATATTTTGAATGTGAAAATTTGTTAAGAACACTAGTGAAAAAATGGGTTTTTCATATCAGTTTTTTTAGATTTTTAAAATTAATTACCTTATGAAATTATTGAAAGGGATTTTGTAAAGTGGTTTTCACATTGGTTATTATAAACTGACATGATAAAGTGTTTTTCAAAATTAATATTTTGAAAACTGATTGAAAAAACCATATTAAAATCATATATTTGGTTTGATTTATCACATAGATTATATAAAAACAAACATAATGAATAGTTTATCATGTCAATTTTTATATAAGATATTTGATAAATCAATTTATTAAAATTTTCAAATAAGATAATAAATAATAGAAATGAAAAATTATTTTTTCAATTTAATTAAAATATATGTTTCCAATAGTAAAACAGCATCACTAAAAACAAAAAACAGTATGAAAAGTATCTAAAAAACAACATATCTCAGTAGTAGAACAAAAACAATATAATCACATATTCAAATTATTTTCACATTACAATTAAAAAAATCAAAATTTATAATATATATCTCAAATAAAATAAAATCCAACAAAACCTATAAAATATTTTTCTATTCTTTTTGTAAATGATTTATCTCATGTTTTGTATAAGGGAAAGGGTTATAAAAAAGATACAAATTAAAAAAAAATAATTTAACATTTATACTCAATATAATTATAAGATATATTAAATGGAATGTTTATAATAAAATAAAATATTATTGAATTTTGTAACTGCCCCGATTGAAATAATTTCAAACAAAAATATTAAAACATAATATCCACATTACTTTAATCCTAGTTGATGATAACATTTCTATTTTAAAATATTTTTTCACTTAAAAATAACATTTTAAGTACTTTCATCCAAAATGTTGAAATTATATATGAGAATTTATCTTCCCTTTCAAATGTTTGATCTTTGAGCTCCTATTTCATATTGTCTCTCTATAGTAATGCCATGAAATGTTTGAAGATGATATGTATGAAATTAAAATAAAAGTCATTATAATATACAAGTATTAAAATAATCAAACTTACATGTTCAATATGTCTCTAAAATATTTTCTTAGTTCACCATGTATAGAGCATAACCAGTGAGCTATATTCTCACATGGATAAAAAAACACACAATGTCTAATGACCAATAATATTTGAAAAATATAATTTTAGTGGTTATTCAATTAATATAAATAACACTTTAGGAAATATATGTTTTATACCCTTTAAGAAAATTAAACATCTGACACCTAATTGCATTATTTTGAAAAATATTTCAAAAATTTATACTATTCTTTTATCATCTTTCATTATCATCACTATTAGTGAAATATACTATTGGCCTAAAAATCTATATTCTTATGTCGCATCATACTAACTAAAATGTTTATAATGATAACTACTACAATAAAACATAATTATTATATTTTAATAAATTAAAATAACTAAAGTATGTATGATAATAGAATTACATGGAAAAGAATTATATCATGTTGATTCCAAAAAAATCTTCAGTTATAAGCTCTATGATATCTCTCTTTAAAATAATCATAGTTAGAGTACACCCATAAATGATGGAATCCATTGGAATCTCATAAAATTATGACAACAACAATGAATATCTTGATAATCTATCATGTCTAGAATAATTTGTATTAGAAGTCATGGTAGTTTTTACTTTTTATTGTCTATACAATATGTCTTTACCTTTAAATTATTCCCTTAAAAAATAGATAAAAAATAAATTCAAAAATATTAAAACAAATTCAATACCAATATGAAATAAATAATATAATCTATACATACCTCAATGGTAATTTGATGGAAAAGTTTAGATGTCCAAACTAAAAAATGGATGATACTTTGTCAATCTATAGTGACCTCATTTATAGGATATGTAACTCTTATTGATATATCTATAATATCATGTATAGTGACCATAATATTCTTCGTATCTATATATTGATAACTATTGAAATCCCAAATATAATATATAATCCCATATGAAGCAATATTTTATTAAGGATCCTAAAAATATAACTCATAATATATGAGAATCTACAGAGGAGAAGGTGTAGGAGTTGGATAAGGATGAGGAGGTGGAGGGGTGGGATCAGTCGGTGAAGATGGAGTGGTGTGATCTATATGTGTAGGTGGAGGAGTGGGATATGTAGCCTAAAACTATTTTTTCATGTTCAAAAACATTTACTAGACTGAATATATAATCTTATCCTTAATTTTATAACTCATCTTCTAAACATTAGGTTCCAAAAATTCAATTTTTTTATATACATCCTCACTTGAAGAATCTCTAGAATGTCTAAACACTTTTTTTATTGATAAAACATCCCTGGATCCTTGTATGTGACCTGAGTGTTCAGGTTTCCCAATGTATAAGATAAAATATCCTTCCTACCCTCATGTATTAATTTCCACCACAATATTTACTTTTCAAGGGATTATTTTATATAATATTTGAAAATTTACTTGTTGAATAATAATATATAAATATTTGAATTAACATAAATAACATAAATAAAATAAATAAATTAAATAATATCTTATAATACTCACAACTCTATCCATTGACCCTTCTAAAAGATGTTTTCCCTTTCTAAGAATTCATTACCTCTTCGATTTTTCATGTATATCTAGAGGGGGAGGAGGATCAACCTATGTGAATCCTGAAGATTCAGCTCTCATTTTTTCAAATTTTCTAGCAATCATTTTTTTCTTCCAATAACATATACCCTCCATGAGATAAAGGATAACGGTATATATTTTTGGATTGGATATCCTGATGATATATCCCCATTTTATATAAATTAATAATAAAAAAACCATTAATATGATCATTAATATAAGAAAAAAATTCTAAAACATAACATTGTAATTACCAAAAACAATTCTTATTATCTAATCTCAACAAACTGATTCCATGTATCTTCATCTAGAAAAGGATATTTATCACATGGATTTTCATTTTTTCTTTCCCTAAAAATGAATAATGATGTGAGGGTTGATTTAAAATACCTCCATATCCTGTAGTCCAAATTAAAACATATCTTCCTGACTCCTCTAGTGCTAGTTACATCATATGTCATCTGATAATAAGGTAAGAAGGCTTATATTAGTAAAAAATCAGGATAAGTTAAATAATAAAAAATGAGATTACCAAAATTATCTACCATAATTTAGACAATCTCCCTTTTTTGAAACTTCTCCAATAAAAAATATACATACTATTTTTGGATTAAACTTACCCTTCAACCAAAGTCTTAAATATTATTGAATTTGGACCCCTATGAATATCCTTATCATTAAATCAACTGGTATCTTCTGGTACTGGATTTGAGAAACTAATAATTTTGGTAAACATGTGTTGCCGAGTTTACCAAACCTAGAAGTATTCACTGCTCATATGGAAGTTGATAGCTCCAATACAGAAGGATCATGCAGATCCTCAGTAGAAGTATGTGTACGACCATCCCTATAAGCTTAATGTTACTCTGATGTTTGATAGGAAATTATCTTAAAAATCTAAGTAACAAATAAAATTAACCAAAAATTAGTATACAAAAATAAAAATCCAATAATTACATATCAAATTAAGTAAAAAATAATAAATGATCCAACTAAAAGTAAAATAAACTAAAAAAATTTAATTAATATTTTTTAAAGTAATAAACTAAAATGATAAAAATATTAATGAGTTATGAAATGAAATAAACAAAGGAAAATATACAAATATTACATAAAAATATTAAATGATACAAAAAATATAATACTAGACAAACCACTCTTTATCATATTTTTTAAATTAGTTGATAGAAATGTTACAAATAATAGTAATTATATTATTTATCTTATTTTCTAGTAATTATTAATGTTAAAAGAATAAGGAAAATATTTATGAAATATAAACTGATAAATAAAAAGTAAACAAATATTAAGTAAAAATTAATAAAAATCTAGCATTTACATATATAGTTGAATAATTGATAAGTAATAAAATAAAATAAAATAAAATAATATAAACAATAAAATTAGAATATTATTTAGAATTTGCATTTTAATAAAAATTCAATTATATCAAACATTTTTTAAAATTTAAAAAATAAACAATAAATAAATATATGAAACCTATAATATTAAGAAATTACTAAAGGTTTGTTATCTTATATTTCTTTCTAATGATAGTTGCATTTGCCACAAACCATTTATATAATGTGGCTATCAATATTTTCTATTAATATTTCCATTTAAGTAGGGATCTTTCCTAAAATCATCATCGTTGTTACGTTTTTCATCACCAACATAATATTTTTCACTTAAAAAATGATAGACTACATCATATTTGATGGATCAAGAATATAGGAATTTTTTCTAGTGTTTCCATAAAAACGACCATATATCTATTCCAAAATATTCATATTAACTAGTGTAATTCCAAATTCATCATGTCTATCACTATTGTTTCCGATAACCCATTTTTATTTAAACATGGGTATAAAAAAATTAATGTAATTAGCCCCTCATATTTCTTCAATGACTCCATAATATTCACTTGACATAGCGATTGATTTTTTGTCTTTGGAACTCGGAAAATGAATTGCTTCCACAAAAAAATACACTATTATTATGAAATTCAGTTTTATTGTTTTGATTATTAATATGTAATGTATAACCATTGATTTAATACCTAAACCATGTAATCAAATTTAAAATTTGGACTCCTGCTAACGATAGAAATGTTTTTGATTCATCTGATCCACCATGCATGGTCTCTTTAAACCATGGAAAAAAAGTTTTGTTATGCTCATTCAAAATCCACATATCTTTCTTCACTATTATAAAATAGACCTTTAACTGTGCAAAAATTGGCCTTTATCAGTGCTAGAAATGTACTGACTACTGGAGCACAATTAAAATACCTAGGATTTAATGTGTTCTTTTATAAAAACTAATAACAAATTCCTATATCAGATTATTTAGTAGTGCTGATAAAGGTGCATATTGTTTTGTGTTGTAATAGAACACTACTACACCAGAATTATGAAAAATCAGGTATAAATACAGATTTTAAATGAAATAAAATTTACAGAACAATTACAAGAAAAAATACTTTATTATTGACATTTCAAACATTGGTTTATACAATTACATGAGTATGTACAAATTATAACATACATTCAAAAACATCAATGTTCCTTTGTTTTATTCCCATGGCCCTGACTCATTCCATTGTATAATAAACCACCCATGCTTGATCAAAGGAACACAACTTTATAATAAGAAAAATTGTATATTATTAATAATATAAGTAACTAAATTAAATAGAAAGTGTTAATTTTAAACTTAACTTTGAGTCATACTAGGAACACTGTGTATAAAATTAAGTTGTGGATGATTCTTTCACATCACACCATTTATTGTTCATATTCAACCATTATATTAATGAAAATTAACTAAATAAGTATAAGATAAAACTGATAAGGAAATTAATTAAGAAATATTAGATAAAATGATCATAAAATAATCCTGGCTTTATTTTTTTGGGTTTGGCAATGTGATGCGTGTTTTAAACTAAAATGGCACTTACATATTGAAAACACACACTTGGAGTCATATATGTCACACCATGTGTCATATTGAGATTTAGATGATTCCTACACATCCAAAATGACTTATTTATTGTTTTCCAAAAGTATCAAAACAATATGATTTTTTTCTCAGTTTTGAGTACGTCAATTATTTTTTTTTATTAAAATTTCATTTTAAACTAGAAACATGCAATTTGATTCATACCAGTCACATCATTTATCGGTTTGATGTGAGAATGATTCCTACATGTCAAAAGTGACTTATGAATTATTTTTATAAATATTCAAGAACATATGAGCATGTTTTCTCATTTTTTAGTGAGTGATAATTTTTCAACTAAAATGTCAATTTTAAGCTAATAATAGACACTTTGAGTCATATCGGGAACATCGTGTATCAGAATGAGGAGTGCATGATTCCTACACATAAAAAATGACTTATTTATCATTTTAATAATGTATAAAAATAGTCTGAATGTGTTTTCTTGGTTTTGAGTATGTCAGTTGTCTTTTTTACCAAAATTAATGTCAATTTTAAATAAAAAACATGTAATTATAGTCATACCAACCACAACACGTGTAATATTGAGGTTAGGATAATTACTACACATCAAAAATGGATTAAAGATCATTTCCCTAAAGTATACAACTAATAAAAATGTGTTTTATTGGTTTTGATTATGTTACTTTTGTTTTTTATAAAAATGTCATTTTAAACTAGAAATATGAACATTGAGTCATACTGGTCACATCATGTGTTAGTTTGATATGAGACTTATTCCTACATGTCACAAATGACATATAAATATTTTTCCTAAATTATTAAGACAATCTAAATGAGTTTTTTTTCAGTGAGTGACACTTTTTGACCTGAAATGTAAATTTTCAACTAATAATGGACACTTTGACTCATACCGGTTAGACCGTGTATCAGATTGAGGTGTGACTGATTCCTATACCTCCCAAATGAGTTATGGATAATTTTACTAATGTACTAACATAGTAAAAATGTGTTTTATTAGTTTTTAGTAGGTCCATTTTCGTTTTTACTAAAATTAATGTCAATATTAAATATAAAGACACACTTGGAGTCATACTGGTCACACCATGAATCATATTGATATTAGGTTGACTAATACATGTCACAAATGAAATATTGATCATTTTTATAAATTATAAAAAAATATGAATGTGTTTTCTCAGTTTTGAGTTTTCCACTTGTCTTTTTTACTAAATTGTCATTTTAAACTGGAAACACACACTTTGAGTCATATTAGTCACATCATGTGTTAATTAGATGTGAAAATGATTACAACGCATGAAAAAAGTCTTATGAATTTTTACCAAAATTATCAATACAATCCAATCATGTTTTCTCTATTTTCAATGAGTGATACTTTTTGAACAAAAATGTTAATTTTAAAATGATAATAAAAAATTTGATTCATATCAGGCACATCATGTATCAGATTTAAGTAATTATTATCCCTATAGATCTAAAATGACTTATGGGTCATTTTCCTAAGGTATAAAAATAATATGAATGATATTTATCTATTTTGAGTACGTTACTTATCTTTTTTACTAAAATTAATGCCAATTTTAAATGAAAAGATGCACTTGAAGTCATACTGGTCACACTGTGAATCAGACTGAGGTACGAATGATTACTATATATACCAAATGACTTATATATAATTTTACTAAATTATAAAAACAATATGAACTTGTTTTCATGGTTTTTATCGTGTCCCATTCCTTTTTTACTAAAATGTCATTTTAAACTAGAAAAATGCACTATGAGTCATACTGATCATACCATGTGTTGGTTTGATAGGAGATTGATTCCTAAATGTCAAAAATGACTTATGAATAATTTTCCTAAATTATAAAGACAATTAAAATGTGTTTTCTTGGTTTTAAATGAGTGAAACATTTTGAACTAAAATTCAAAATTTAAACTAAAAATTGACTCTTTGAGTCATACGAGTCACATCATGTATCAAAATAAGGAGAGACTAATAATTAAATGTAAAAATTGATTTATGGATCATTTTCCAAAAGTATAAAAATAATATGAATGTGTTTTTTCAATTTGAGGTAGGTTAGTTGTCTTTTTAACTAAAATTAATGGAAATTTTAAATAAAAATATGCACTTGGAGTCATAACGGTCACATTATGCATCATATTGAGGTGAAGCTAATTCGTGCATGTCCTAAATGAGTTATTGATAGTTTTATAACGTATCAAAACAATATGAATGTGTTTTTTTGGTTTTGAGTATGTCACTTGTTTTTTACTAAAATTTCATTTTAAACTAAAAACACACACTTTTAGTCATACTAGTCACATCGTGTGTTAGTTTTACATGAGAATAATTCTTACATGCCACAAATGAATTATGAGTCATTGTAAGAAATTATAAATAAAATCCTATTGTATTTTCTTGGTTTTTAGTGAGTGATACTTTTTGAACTAAAATTCTAATTTTAAACAAATAACATACACTTTGAGTCATATCGGTCACATCATGTATGAAATTCTGGTGAAGATGATTCCAATATGTCTAAAATGGCTTATGAATCCTTTTCCTAAAGTATCAAAATAATCCAAATGTGTTTTCTCAGTTTTGAGTACATCACATGTCTTTTTTACTAAAATTAATGTCAATTTTAAATGAAATAATTCACATGGAGTCATACTGATAATTATATTGCATGCATATATTTTATGCAATTTTAGGGTATTTATTTTTGTATTTAAATGAAAATTCTTTCTAAATGTTGGAAAATTTAACTTGTTCTATGTTTGTGTATAAGGATAAAATTATTCTTGGAAAATGAGTGAAAATAGGTGAATAATATATCTAAAAGACACTTCAAGATACTTTTATTTTCTTGTGGCTTGAAAATGGGTTTTGAAGCCAAATACAAGATAGAAAATTATATTAGACCAAATTACATGATGTGTAATGCAATTACACATTGTGACTTCATTATAAGAAGAAACACTGGTAGGAAAATGCATGACATCATTTAACACTGTGAAAGAAAATTACAAGTCATATATTATCATTACACAACATGAATTTTTTCAAGATATGTTTTTAGAAGAGATTAATTAATCTTCACACTTTCTAAAGATTTAAAGGATTACATGATGGGAAAATCCATTTCACATCGTGTAAATGATTGAGAGGTGATTCAAACAACTGATTTATGTATGTCTTCAAATTTTCAATTAATATTTCATGTGGGACCCACCCAAGACCTCATTTGGAACAAATATTCATGAAATTCATTAATTACAAGGCCCCTATGTTGCCTATAAATAGAGATCTATCCTACTATTATTGGGGGCATTAGAAATATGGGGACAAAATCTCAGAAGAGAGAAGATATTGCACCCTCTCTAAGTTCTTTATTTATTTTATTTATGATTTATTTTTTATTTTCTCCTTATATATTATTCTCTCATAACTAGGATGAGGGGGTAAACCTGACTTGTTCTAGGATAATGTAGTTAAGGGGGTAAGCTATCATTGGATTTTATTATTTTTGTTTATGTATTTAGTTTTTTGTAATTATTCAATTACATTCCAATACCTTTATTTTTATTTTATCATGAATATTGATATTTGAACAGAAAATGAACATTAAAATTGAGAAACTAAAAATCCTAAAGAATGCATGACCATTGTCAACTTTTGGGGGAATCAGGTTTAAAAATGGTATCAAGAAAAACTTGTTTCAGAAAAATTGTAAATTATCAAACTAAGGGAAATAGGAGATTGCCGCATCAAGGAGGGGATACTATAGACATTGGATCTTTCTCCTCTCGTATACAACAAAAATCATGAATTAATAAAAATATTTTATTTAATATAATTACACTCAAACCCTTAAATTATAAAACCCTAGCATGCTTTCAAATTCTATTTCCAACCCAATAAATCAATTTTCTTCATTTTCATTTTAATTAATCAAACCAATATTCTGTCACCAATTTATCTAATCTAATAAAATTAAATCTTTTGAAAACATAAATAAACTATTTCACCATATCTGTGGTTATGATCTCGAACTTTCCTAATACAATTTTTTTAATTAAATTGAGTTTCATTTTTTCAGTTTTATAAATCTATTTTTTATAGACCCATAAGGAATTAACGACGCCCTCTTAGGTTATCACATTCCGATCACACCATTTGTCAGATTGATGTTAAAATGATTCCTAAACATCTCAAATGACTTATGGATATTTTTCCTAAAGTATCAAAACAAATTGAATGTGTTTTCTTGGTTTTGAGTATAAAACTTTTCTTTTTTAATAAAATGTCCTTTTATTCTGGAAACATATACTATGAGTCATATAGATCGCATAATGTATCGGTTTGACATGAGAATAATTCATATATATCACAAATTACTTATGAATGTTTTCCTAAATTATATAGACAATACAAGATCATTTTCTTGGTTTTTAGTGAATGACACTTTTCTAACTAAATTGTCAATTTGAAACTGATAATGGACACTTTGAGTCATACTGGGCACATTGTGTCTCAGATTAAGGTGAGGATAATTACAATACATAAAAAATGACTTATAGATCATTTTTCTAATGTATCAAAATAATCCTAACGTGTTTTCTCAATTTTGAGTATATCAACTATCTTTTTTTCCTAAATTAGTGTCAATTTTATATAAAAAGATGCATTTAGAGTCATACTGGTCACACCATGTGTCAGATTTAGGTGAGGCTGATTCCTACATGTCCCAAATAACTTATGCATATTTTTAATAAAATATAAAAATAATTATAATGTGTTTGAATGATTTTTAGTATTTAACATGTCTTTTTTAATAAAATGTCATTTTAAAATGGAAATTCACACTTTGAGTCCTACCAGTCACATTGTGTTTCAGATTGATGTGAAACTAATTCCTTTATGTCAAAAATGACTTATGAATCATTTTACAAAATTATAAATACTATTAGAGTGATTTGGATCATTTTTTAGTTTGTCACTTTTCTTTTTTACTAAAATTGATGTGAATTATAAATAAAGAGACAAAGTTGGGGTCATACCAAGCACACTATGAATTTGATTGAGGTATCATTTGTTACCACACCTCACAAATGACTTATGGATTTTTTAAATAAATTATCAAAACAATATTAATGTGTTTTATTATTTATGAGTATGTGATGTATGTTTTGAACTAAAATGTAAATTATAAACTAAAAAAATACAGTCCAAGTCATAATGAGCACATTATGTATTGTATTTAGGTGTGGATAATTGAGTACTTGATATGTGTTTTGCATTAAATTATCTTAAAAAATCCAAAAAATAGAGAACATGTTCCATTATAATGGAAGAGAAACTCCATGCTCCCTGAAACACTTCACGTTTTAGTTTGCATAGGTTTTCCTTTTCCAATAGAAAGGAACATGTTCTATCTTTTCTGGTTTGTTGTAGATATTTGAAAGAAAAATATGACTTCCCAAAATATATTTTAAAATAATTAAATAAGTATTAGAAAAAAATGATAAGGAAATTAACTTACAATTAATTGATAAAATGACGAAAAAATTAATGAAATAAGCAGTAAGAATTCGGCATTTCATGATGGTAGTAAATATTCTTGACCCATTTCCCTATTTTCGTTATCTTAGTTGCATCCTCGATGTCCAATTTATCATAAATATAAGAATATTCAAAAAAACCACCCCAACTCAAAAAAAATAATCCACCTATACATGAAAAAAATTATTATGTTAGTAATAATAAAAAGAAATAAATTAAACATAAATATGACACAATACATTACTTCTATGGAAAATAATTATACTATGAAAAATCAAGATTGGTAAGCCTATGCAAGAGAAGAGGTTTTTGAAATAAGTAGTAGGAATTCACATTTTCATGATCATAGTAAATTAGTAACTCATCCTTGCCAATGAATTCATTTCTTCATGATCTCTGTGAAAATTAACAACATAAAAATTATATAAAAATGATGAGGAAATTAACTAAAAAAGTAGATAAAATGATTATAAAACAAACTAAAAGACAATTTTTTCTAATTATATATAATTAGATAATAATATAATTATTTTTGATCATATTAAACTAAAATATAAGGAATTTAGTCAATCTTACATTACCCTAAAATAAAAATTCTAGAAGCTTAATACTAATACCATGATATATTTGACCACTTTAAAATGACATAACATTCATGTATTACAGAAAATTCCATAATTTTTTTTATCCTTTTGGGTTATTGTAAAAATAATATATAAACATTTTCCTTCTTATTAGCTACAAAAAACCATCATAACACATTATATATTCCCATATTATAATAAACTTTAGTGTATCCCTTTATTTATTCGAAGAAATAATTAACCATTATTATAAAACGATTATCATTCATTGATTAATCTAAAATAAATATTTAGATTTGAGTTTTTATGGAACATAATAAAATCTATTTTTCCCTTTTACTATCGTAGATAGTACAAACTCCCTAATAAACCGTTTACCTTATTTGATAGAAAAGAATTCAGTGTGACTCGCTATGTATTTTCAGAAGATACTAAACTACATTATAAATTTTTTACCCATTTTTGATAATATTAAACATTAATATATCCCTTTATATAATCCAAATGAAACTAAAATATATAACATCCATTAATTATTCCTTGATTGTGCTATAGATTTATATATCATTTTCAATATTACAGGTATTTATAAACTCTAAAATAATATCATAATTATTTGTTCATTAAAATGGGAATATCCCTATTATCATGTATTTTTTAGTGAGAATTATGATGTGTTTTTTATTAAAGATCTTGTAAACATATATCATTTTATATAATGAATGTGCACATCCATATTAGTGACGAACCAGTGGACACATTTTTTATAGCAGTGAACATGTATCTATATGCATAATAAGGATAGATTAAATACCTCTACTCATGCAATTATTGTGATATTTTATGTGATATAATAGTGAGATTATTTAATTTCACATCATGTGAATTTAAAAGAATAAATTTTTGTCAATATTTTTCATTAATATAAACTTGATATGTTACTTTTATCGATTTCACAAGCATTTGTGAAATTATATCATGCATCAAATTGATGATCAAGTAGACCAAATAATTCCACCACCCACCAAAGTAAAACCACTATATTGTTCTTTTATGAAAATTCATGATTCAGTCAATGAATTTTTTTTTTTATTTATTTTCTAGCATTTTTGAATCAAACTACTAGATTTTTTATCAAATGGTTCATCGTTTGGATTTTCAGTGATTCGTGATTTCATTTGAATTGGGTTTTTCATTTTCGAGTATTTATTCAAAAAAATTAATTTTATTTGATGCCATGTTTAATTTGACACCAATCATCCTCAATGACCATGATATCTTAATGATGTATTTCCTCCAATAGTTCTCTCATACACTCGTTCGCTTTAGTGGTTGGTTACCTACATATTTATTCAAACACATGAGCTAGATTATATGAATGTTAGATAATTGGATTGGTGTTGTAAGACTCTCAATTGATTATTGGATCCACTACTTAATACATGGTTGGTTTCTATATGGTAGGTATAGATCAACATTTTTAATTTCTTATGGTTGTAATGTTGCATTATTGGTTTTATTTACATTTATCTTATTTAAAGTTGTAAAGTGAAAGATATTTAATGCTTATGAGGACTCTTTCTCCTCAAGAAAATCAAAGGATTATTGACATGGTGTAAGGAACTATCCTTCCATTTTTTCTTTTATTCATGCATGCATACATTCATCTGCACATTTTTAATTATTAAGATTCCCCTTATATAATTTCTAAATTTTGTTTTTATGTTAACTCAATTATGTAATTATAGATTATAAATCCCTATATTGTTAGTAAAAATTTATATATAATAATATTGAACAGTAGAATATTTTGGTTATCATATTCTACTAATAGCATTTCTTTACAGTGTAGAGAATCCATGGGCATGCAACTCTATCTGAATTGTTATTGTTGTTCAGTTTGTTCTTAGTGAGGGTCTTCTTTCACACTTTAGTAATATTTTATAGTATATGGAATGTTATAATAGAAATTAAAGTCTATGATAATCATTTTGAACAAATAAGTGGTGATTGATTTTTTTTGAAAAAATTATTCCCCTTAAATTCATGTACAAAATATATTAATCAAGTGGTGAAAAAAATTCAATAAGAAACTTGAAACACCAAAAAATGGCTCTTATATTATGTGTCATGTGTTTTTACCACTTTTAAACAATTTTTATCAAACAAAACCATGTTATGATACTCATTCTACTTCATTTACCAAAAAAATATTATTTAATGGATAGTGATTCATCTCCAACTATTCCTTGGTCTCTACCTCTGCCTTTTCCTTTGAATCTATTTCCAACTCTACATCTACCACATACTTTGTCTCTACCTCCTCCATTGCCCAAAATTTTTATTGTTTATAAGATGATGCTTGTAAACAAATTGATTTACTATATTATACTTATCATTTAGAAACAGATCAAAAATAATATATTAGCATTATGATACTAATGATTCACACCCTAAATATATTTCATAGGTTGTAGACCATAATCAATCAAAAAAAATAGTGTATAATAACCTAAATTTGGTTTTGGAAAACATTTTGACACCATGTATGTTTCCCACTCATCTCTAAACAAATTTACTTCTTCTTTTGATTATAAAGGTTTTTTGTAGTATAGGTAGTACTAAGAAAATATATTAAAAATAAACAGTTAAAAAATATTTTTCATAAAATGGTAATTACCTTCTGATATTAACTCTTTGGGGATATTGGTATTTTCATGGTTTATGATCTCTCTCAAAGATTTGAGAATTTAATATACATAATTTTTTCCATTATCTTGCCTCAAACATTAAAAAAACATTGAAAAAAATTACTAAACTATTTTGAAATATGTTTTGATAGTTAAATATTTCTATATACACCTTAATCTGTTTCCATTTGAAGTAATACAAAATATTTTTATGTTTATTCACCAACTTCATTCCATGAAGTATCCTATATTAAGTGAATACCCTATCATATCAAAATTATTTTTAAAACATAGACTGAAACATATAATTTGAATTTTATCTACAAAGTGTTGACTATAATGTATTAAAAATTCACAATACACATCATGCGTGGTTGGTTTATTGGATATCAATGAATTGGATCCAAAAAATAAATATTTTGGGTGTCTAGATTGATTATGATCATCATTCAGTGTTGTCTAAAAAATAGAAAAAATAATAAGTAATTCAAAAAATAAAAATATATTTTATGTGATTATATTGGAGATTTTTACCCCTACATTTTAGGCATAAAAAATTTTCTTTCATATGTTGTTTTTTTCCAAAACACATCATATATCTCATCATTCTTCTTATCAATTTCTCCCTTCTCAAAAAAATTTTTTAGCATAGAAATGATATAGAGTTTAATGAATCCAAATAATTATTCACATGGTTTTCCCTTTATATAATCATAATATAAATTACTATTGAAAATATGAATAGTTATTAGCTTTAATGAACATATTATATCACTATTTTTATAGACATATTTTGAGAATGTACCTTAAGTATGTATTCAAAACTGAGGATCCTAGCCATTCAAACTTGAAAATCAAATTTATACTCTTGAGACCAAATGCATCTATAATGAAAGTTAACAAAATTTATTCTTCATATGGAATTTAAGATTTATTTTTTATCTTTAAATATGGTCTCTACAGGAAGTTGTAATTATAATAAATGTTTATGTAGAATTCGTGGGGAGAAGATACTCCTAAATGGTCCTTTTTATTTCTTAGTTGATTCACTAGATGATATTGATGTGACCTTCTATTTCCTTATCTCTTTATATGTCTTTAATAAAATACCCCACTTAAGACCTTTTTTCATCAACTGTTATAGGTTTTTTTGTGAATTTTTTTTATATAAATACCTAATGTATCTTTATAAGATTATATGGAAATTCCATGAAATTTCCAATATCATCGACTCTTATAATATTTGGATCATCAAGTAGAATAGGAAACTCAACAATAAACTCATGAGATACCCTAATCCCCACTCTCATGTGATCTTTTGGGAGTTCTTTATTTAGTATCTTGTCTCTAGGGATATTATACACCCTACCACTTGAAACAAGGTGGTGCATTGGTGTTGAAAGATAGAAATCACATACAACTTTACACCACAAAATTTTAATAATATAAAATTATTATAAGTTGTTTTATTCACATTTAGGAGAATATTTAATGATAAAATTGATTACCTCCGGTTATTTATCTAGTTTAGGGGAATTAATAGCCTCAAATATAGAGAGTTATTTTGGTTCTCTAGGTGAAAATATTTGTTCCACCACCCGTTCCCTTTGATCCTTTCTCATATATTGGTCTGCCAAACCAGACTAGACAATAATATCTTGAAAATAATATACTTTTGTCTACAATTATTTCATCATATTCTATGCATATTGTTTTTGTTTTTTCTTCTCAAAATCTATTCTAGGAGTAAATCCAAAACATAATCCTCCAACGTGAACATATTGTTTTGGCTGCTTCAAATCTATTGAAAGTTATTTTTCTTCTTATATGGTCACTTCCAATTCGTATATCTAATCCATATAAAAAAATATGAACATAAATAGATATTTTTCTGTAATACTACTATAAATAATAACTAATTCAAATTATGTAATACTTATACATGTTTCACATAATGCTTTTTTATTTTCATCAACTAGTTTACGCTCCTTATTTATGAGAGCCTCATTCCATAACACATGATGTGGGATGTAAGTGGATTCAGATTTAGATTCCTCAATATACATTGAAACAATGGAATTTATGTTTTTTTATATCACATAAAACTTTTATTGTAGATTTAAAATACATACCAATTTTACATCTAGTGAATCATAGCCCATCATTACTTTTTAATAAGGGTACATTGGTTTTGATGTATGTTCTTTATTTTCAACAACTCTTTTGTTTTTTCATTAATTAACAATTTTAAATAAAACTGGATAATATAAATAAAGTCAAATAATTTATTATTTATTATAATTCCCCCTAAAATTATTTCTCATCATGATGACCGATGAAAGAATTCCATGTTTTCTGCTTAATAATGTGTGTCAAACTAACTAGTGGGTGGTACTTTACTCTACTGTCAACATCCCTAAGATGTAACTTGGTAATAAGAGTCTGGAATCCTCTATGGGATTTTCTAGTGGCCATTAAGACATACTTTTTTTTAAAATATTCTAAAATAAATTAACTCGATGAGTAATAATGAAAATTAAATCAATGATTAATTATATAATTTTTCAATAAAATAGAGAAATTATATCGTAACATTAACTATATATCTCCCCAAAATTTTTCCCTCGTTATAGGATATACGTGGCATAAAAATATAAATCAATCAATACATTCATCCTTGTTGTGACCCCAACATAACTAATGAACATTGACTTGTTGGGGTCCATATGTTAGCCATGTTGGCTCTATCTAACCTCAAATTTTATAACCTTATATCATGACCTGATAATTTTATTCAACACTTTGATGTTTTATCATTCTTGCTTTTTTGCATCCAAATGTTGTTGATCTCTGAATAATTATACACTTTTAGCATCAATAGTCCAATCTTTCTCTATATTGGTAACATCATCATGTATAGAAGACATTTTTTGTATTTATGAGCAGTCAAAAATTTAATTTAGATTATGTTAATATAGTAAAGAAAAAATAATATTATGAGTGAAATCATAGTATATTAAAAATCTTTAACCTTCTCATTGAACTATATTTCTTTTTTAATGGTTGCAGAGATTTTGATCCTCTATCAAGAATCCAAATCCCCTCTTTTTGTTTCCCTCTAACATACAATACATTGTATATATTGGGACTGACATGGAATGATTCTGATATCACAATGAAAGGGTTATCCTTAATTGAATTTTCATTTTACCCTGTAGTTGTTTTAGTCTCTAGAATAACAATTGCCCAATTTTAGTTTTTTAGATCTGAGACATAAAATACTTGCACTTCTTGTGATGCCATTATGAATGGCTCGACATTTTCCCTTTCCACCCAGAAATTCACCTTCATAAAGCCCATTTCATCGACTTTAACTATGTTTGAACCTCCTTGTTTTAATATTTAAAAATCATGTTAGTTATTTTTTAATGGGTTTTATTGTTTTATGATAGCATTTTATAAAATAATTCAATCTAGTAAAAATTTGGATTTGGATGAGTCACCGCCAGGAATGACTCACTACTGAGTATGAATCGCCATTGATGAGGAATTACCATCATATTGTTGTCACTATTAGACTCTACCTACCGCTAGGATTGACTCACCGCTAAGAATGACTCGCCATTGGAAATGAGTCATTTCCAGACTTGACCTACCATTGAGGATGAGTCACCATTGAGTTAACCACCAATGAGATAATTATCCATTGATAGGGGTCACCAATGAGACATGTCACCATTTTTATGAGTCACCACTTTGATGATTCAATGCTAAACAAGAGTCACCACCAACACTGACCTATAGTCCAATGACCAACCACCTTCCCGAGTCACCGTTGGCTTGAATCACAACCAGACATGAGTCACCTCCATGAAAAACCACCATCGCTATTTTGGGACATTTGAATTAAATTATTCAAATGGATATATAATTTGAGTTAATGAAACATATTATTTTATAATTACATTCTTGAATATTGAATGGAACATTAATTTTCATGTCAAATTTCATCAGGAGAAGTCAGTATATCTAAATGATTATATATAAAAGTGGACTCTACCTCCTATTATGCTCAAAATTAAAATAAGTATCCCTCATGCATGATATCATGGATGAGTACAAACACACAATCAAGTGTACCACTTATTGAAGAGCTTACATAGTTCATCTTACCTACACTCTACTATCGAAGAGTAGAACATACTGGACATTCAAAAACATCCCTACATTCAAAAAAGAGAGAGCTTATAACACTCTAATTTACTATGATTTTAAGTGAAATGGATCTATCTCCTCTAAAATATACATATGAGGAGACTAAAGAATCTAAATCATTTAGGAATGAGCAGAAACAACATTTTAATACTCTTACTAATTTCTATTTCTATTTAGTTTCTTTTTACGTTTGAGCAGTGTGATGTTCAATGTATTTGTCAACATGTACTGTCTCATGTAATGCAACTAGGGAATAATTTTTATTCCCTGACGCTCTCTTTACTTTTTCCTACTGAAATGTTCCTGAAATATTTCATTGTGTGGATTGTGATTTTTTACTTCCCATGATTATTGTGGAAGAGTTCCTTGCATGGCTTGAATAACATGTTAGTTTTTTTATATACCTGATCTAGGTTGTTGATCAAGATTATTTTTGTATAATCCTAATGGTAGTGTTTTATTTCCATGATTAGGGTATTAGGTCTCATTTTGAGATTAGACCCATTGATTTTATTCTTATATATATATTTTTTATCTACAAATATTTAGACCATATTTGTTTTAGACTATGAAAAAAGCCTACTTTGATATTCAATATTAACCAGTGTTGATATAAGTATTTGATCTAATTAATTGATTTCAAAAGATAATGTAAAATTCATTTTGTTTTAACTGGTCATTAATTAATAATTGAGAAATCCTTTAAAAGATCAAAGTTATATTAAACTACTCTTTTGGTTAATTTTGTGGTTTTTATTTATTTGGGACATTTTATTTAAACTTGTTTTAATAGAATTTTTTTTGGGAACTCAATTCACCCTCACCCTCTTGAGTTACACACTCTGACCAACATTTGGTATCAAAGGTTTTACAAATATTATCAACTTTTATTTTAGTTGTGTCTTAAATATCCTAAATTTATATTTTTTCTAAATTTAGTTCTTTAAATGGATAACAGACAATAAGGTTCTTCTACCAACATACCCCCTTTATTTAAGGGAAATAATTATGCTCAACAGAAAATCAATATGAAAATTCATATTGAAAGTATGAAATTTAAAATATATACTGCTATAGAAAATAAATATGAATATTAACTGTAGTTTCTAGAGCTACATGGTTTTATTATAATAAAATACTTATAAAAATAACTATAAAACCATGAGTACTCTTTATTTTCTTTAATAAATGAAGATTTTGATGGGATATATGCATGTAAAAATGCATATGATTTTTGATACACTTTAGTAGTTTCTCATGAAGGAACAATTAATGTTAAAGAAATGATATTAAATACTTACAAAATTAAATATGATATATTTAAGAAAAAACCTGATGAGATTAGTTCTAAAATGTATCTCATGTTTAATTAGATAATGAATACAACCTTGAGGAATTCAGTCTCTAATAAGGACCAAGTCATGAAACTGTTAAGGATCATATAATAAAGATATAGGGGAACATCATTTTTTATAAGAGAACCATGTGACGTAAGTAAACTACCTATAAAAGAGATAATAGGAAAGTTGCTGATGTATTAAAAATAACATTAAGTTAGTCTAGAATATGAATATGAGACTGATATGAAATTTTTATCCTTCGGAACACTGTATAAAAATAGAAGGAAAAAAATTAAATTCTAAAATCTCAAGTGATGAAGAACCACCAACCGACAGTGATAAAGACATGGCCCATCTGGCCAGAAGGTTTAACAAATTTTATAAGAATAAATTATTTAGGAAACTAAGATATAAGTTAAAGTATGATTAAAGAGGTAATTGGAAGAAAGATAAGAAAATATATGATAATTCAAATGAGATTACCTATTATGAGTGTAAAAGAAAAGGACAGGTTAAGGATAATTGTCCCAAGTTAAAATAAAAAATAAGTATGATGATAAGGATAGAAAATATAAGAAAGTAATGAAATCTACATGGATCTCCTCTAATGGTCGCTCCATTGATTCAAACTCAGCTCATGAATAAAAATTGACAAAAAAATATATGCTATATGAAAAATATATCTAAGGTACCTACTATCTCTATTATAAATAATTAAAATCATTATGAAAATTAACCAATGCTGAAAATTTGAAAAATTAAGAAATTTGTTAATATTTTAATATTCTTGAAGAACCTTTAATGATCTAAAATATAAATACAAAATTTTAATAAAGTAACATGATTTATCTGCTAGTGTTAAATCTAACCTTGCTATTGATAGAGAAAAGAATGCTAAATTGTTGAAAGAAAAATACTAAATTGAAATCATCTAATGATAAATTAAAAGAAAAATTTGAGATATCTACTAATGGTAGAGATAGACTCTCACTCAAATACTAGGAAAATAGATTTCACCTAATTATATCATTGGCCTAGGTTATCAACCTAGATTGATAAGAAGTTTTAAGAACACTCTTGTTCCTAAATCCAATTCTAGAAACTCTATTTCTAGTTATTAATTAAGTGGACATAATAATGTTTTTATTTACAAAAGTTTACAGTTAGTTTATAAGAAACCCATTAAGAAAGTATGGGTTCCTATATCCCCAATTAGTGACACTTCTAGACCCATGAATATTTGGGTAAAAAAATCATTATTGGTATAAAATTGTTTTGTAGGGGACTTAATTGAAAAGATCCAGTAAAAGTATATGGTACCTAGGCAGTGGTTGTTCTAGAAATATAACCAGAGATTAATCAAGATTCAATAATTTGATAAAGGTTGATGGCATACATATCATCTTTTGAGAAAAATCTATATATAAAATCATTATCCTTGGTGAAATCAATAACTCTAACTTAGTTTTAATTTTGAAAGTATTAATTATTGATGGTTTAAAATATAATATGATTATCATCTCATAACTATGTGATGATGGTTTTTATGTGATGTTTGAAAATGATTATTGTATTTTTTTTATTCTAAAAATGATTTATTTTTTACTGATTTGAGAAATGAGAATGTTTATGTGGTTAATATTGATTATTTACTTTCTCAAAACGTTTCTTGTATATGTGAATTTCAAAAAGAATATTGGATTTGGAATAGGATACTAGTCAACTATAACATTTAATCACTTATAAATCAAACACAGAAAGGATTATTCAAGGATCAACAGACACTTGAATTCCCAAATGACATAGTAGGCAACCCATGTAAAAATGGAAACAACACAAAATATCTTTCAAATCAGAGAAATAAATTTCAAATTCTCAACCCTTAAAATTGGTTCACATATATTTATTTAGAACATCTAGAGTTTATAGTTTTGATGGGAAACACTATGTATATGTCATTATAAATGAATTTTCTAGGTATACATGGGTATTATTTTTATCTCAAAAAAGTGAATCATGCTATTAAATTACAAAGTATGCTAAATATTTAGAAAATATCAGTGGAATTTTGATTAATAACTTAAGAAGTGATCATTCTCATGAGTTTAAAAATCAATAATTTTAATATTTTTTCTCACAGAATAGCTACACTCAAAAAGTTTCTGATCTTAGGACCCATCAGTAGAATGGAGTTTTAGAAAGAAGAAAAAAAACACTTAAATATATTTCTTGGACAATGCTTAAAGGATATGACTTACCTATGTACTTTTGGGAAGAGGTTATGAATACAACCTACCATATAATTAATATAGATTTAATTTTACCTCTTTTAAAGAAACCCTCATATGAACATTAGAGTAATAGAAAACCTAAGGTTAATTACTTTAGAGTTTTTGGTTGAAAAGTATTTGTTATTAACAAAAATTACAATCATCAAAAAGTTACTTCTAGGAGTGACAAATGAATTTTACTTGGTTATTCAACTTCTAGTAAATCATATAGAGTATTTAATAAAAGAAACAAGAATATATAAGGTACTTTTCAAGTCATATTTTATGAGATAGATCCACATGATCCAAAAACCCCTTTAGAAAACCATGAGGATGATTTTCCAAATTTGTTAAATTCCAAACCTGATAACACTTCTATGAAACAACAAGAAAAAGCATCCATTTTTTAAGAACTACCAGAACTTGAACCACAACCTATAGAAGACCATGAGGTGATCATCACTTCTTTTTTATAGAGATTTTAGGAATTTTATATAACATCCTATATATTTTGTAATTGGAGACCTAGGTATAGATACAAAGACCATATATTCTCTTTGGAATTAGGTTGAACATCAAGAATTCATGTCACATATTGAACCTAAAAACATCACTGATGCAATTAGAGATGAATTTTGGGTATTGGATATGTAAGAAGAACTTGGCCGATTTAAAAAAAATAAATTTTGGGAACTTGGTGATAGACCTAATGAAACCAATAATATTGGGAATAAATGGGTATTTAGAAACAAGGTTGATGAATCTGGAACTATACTAATAAATAAGGCTAGACTAGTTGCACAAGGGTATAGTCGAGAAGAGGGTATAGACTATGAGGAATCCTTTCACTTGTAGTCATACTTTAATCCATTAGAATACTACTTGCATATGAATCACATTTTTATTTCAAACTATATCAAATTGAAGTCAAAAGTTAGTTCTTGAATGGTTATATAGTTGAGAGTGTTTTTGGTAGAACAACCCCCCAGTTTTCAAAATCCTCATTTTCCAACTCATGTATTTAAATTAAAAAAAAGATTTACATGGTTTAAAATAGTCTCTTATAGATTGGTATAATAGGCTATTCTCTTTTCTTATTTATAAATGATTTTCCAAGGGTATAAAAGACCCCACTCTTTTTATAAAAATAATTTAAAAGGATGTTTTAGTTGTTCAAATCTATATAGATGATATTATTTATTAATTTTCTAAAAATTCATGGTGTACTGATTATTTAAAGATGATGAAAAATGAGTTTGAAATGAGTTTAATGAGTGAACTGAAATTATTTGTTGGTCTTTATATTTTTCAAAATAAATAAGGAATTATTTTAAATCAATCTAAATGAACTAAAGATCATTTAAAACATTTTGGTTTGGATAACACTAAAAGTAGTGAAACTCCCATAAGTACCACCTGTAAGTTGGATCTTAATGAAGTTGGGAATATAGTGGATCAAACTAATTATATAGGTATGATTGAAAGTATTCTCTACCAAACTACTAGTTGGCCTAATATTATGTTTAGTGTGTGTATGTGTGATCATTTTCAAGAAAAACCTAAAGAGTCACATTTTATTTTTGTTAAAAGAATTTTCAAATATCTCAAATATAAAACCAATTTAGGGTTGTTCTATCCTAGATAATAAAAATTTGACATAGTTAGTTATTCAGAAGCTAGTTTTGGTTGTTTCAAGTTAGATATAAAAAGAACCTCTAAAACATGTCATCTTTTGTGAAAGTCTCTAGATTCTTGGTGTAGTAAGAAACAAAATATAGTTGCACTATCTTCTTAAAAAGATGAATACCTACCTGTAGATAGTTTTTGTGCATAGATTTTTTAGATTAAACACACATTAATAGACTATGTCTATCAATTCTGATATATCCATATACGTTGTGACAACGCAATTGCTATAAATATATCTAAGAATATTTTTTCTCACTGTATAACAAATCACATTGATGTAAGACATCACTTTTTGAGTGATCATTTTCAAGAGGGTAATATAACTCTCAAATACATTAGAATTGAACATCATATTGATGATATTTTTACTAAGACATTGAATTTTGATAGATTAAAATATATCAAAAATGAATTATAAATAATAATTTTTTCTGAACTTTAATTTTGGGAAGCCTCCATTGGAAATTACCCACCATTGGAAATTACCTACTATTTGATAACCCACCATTAGGATAACACACCATTAGATAACTTACCATTGGATAACTCACCATTGGGGTAACCCAACATTGGATAACCCATTATTGGATAACCCACCATTTTACAACCCACTATTGGAAATTACCCACCATTGGGATAGCCCGCCATTAGGATAACCAATTGTGGGACATGACCCACCGCTGACATTACGCCACCATTTCTAATTTTTTTTTGATTTTTTTTTAAATTTAAATATTTTATTTTAATTTTTGATTTTTGAGTCTCTAAATGATATAAATTTGACCATTATTCTAATTTTTATTCACTCTCTCTTGCACCTTTTCCATTTGAGATTCTACACTACCTTTCTCTCATGACCTTTCAACTTCCCTATACCTATTCTAAACCTTAAAATACATTTAAAATGTTTAGAGTGAAGAGAGCATATGAGTCAACTCCTAAGGTGTCACAACCTTTAAAGAAGAAAAGATAATATTTGAGTAGATCTTTAGTCGATCTGTGAAACCCCCAACTCAAAAAACATATTTTGGTACCTGAGAAGGAAGTAAATGTTGATTAGTTTTTATCAAGAAAGTCATTAGTGCTTAATGTAATACAGGACCATATATGGGTAGAGTGGTTCTCAAATAATGAGAGTGCATTATATTCTATGTTAGTGCACCAGTTTTATCAAGATATATATTTTATCTTTGTAGAATATAAAGATTGGATTCGATGAAAAAAAATAGAAAGAAGGTTTTTTTATCTTTGAGAAAATTGGCAAGGTTAATTAAAGTACCTCATTAAGGAGTTTCAAATGATTATCTGATATCTATTACATGTGATAGTGATTAATTTTTATATGAAAATTCTATTGTAAGGATTACAAGAGATAGGGCCCTAAGAAGACCATCAGCAACTGAATTAGATGATGAGTGATGACTGCTCATTAAGGTTATTCAGAATATGTTATTCCTAAGAAAAGGATATTTCAATGCAATGCGATTCCAAGATATATTTATTATATACATTATGAAGAGAGGAGAAAAAGTCAACATGTTTAGATATTTCAGGGTGTATATCATGTAAATATGAAATCCATCATCTAGATCTAAATATCTTATTTATTCCATGTTCATTTTTTCCATGTTGGAGGCCAAGCGTTTGGTTGATGGGGAAGGAGAAAATGAGGTGATGTGTGGAGGTTTTTTTTGGACCAAAATTATTTTTAAAAGAATGAAGATAAATTGGAACCCATGGTTGATAAAATGGGTTGATTATGTTGATAAGTTCTATGAGGATTTTAATCCTATTAATTTCTATTCCATACCAAAGAATCTTGTTGATCCTGGATTGGAGGCAGATGTTGTGCTAGTATATTCTGATGAAGAATAAGAATAAGAGTAAGTTTCTTATCTTGGTGATGAGGGAGAGTTATCACTTGAGAAAGTTAGTGACATGGATATTACTAATATCCTAGATATCACTTTTGGTCTATCCATTCCTCCTATATCTCTACCAATTAGAGAGACTCTTTTTAGTGAAGAAAGTGAAGAATAGGAAATAGAAGAATTAGAAGAAGAACAATATAATAGTTCCTCATCCAAATCATCAAAGAAATTTGTAGATGTCTCTAATGATGGAAATGATGATATAAAAAATGGAATTGATATAGATAATGGAAATGGTGATGGTGATGATGATAAGAAAAATAGAAATTAAAAAATAAGAAGATGATGTAAGTGAAGGAGATAGTAAAGATGAAGGAGATGGTGTTAAAGATGGTAGTGAATATAGATATAATCATGATAATCCTAATGATCATGGTATGAATTAGGCACATGTTTCTTCTACAAGATTAAATTTTACTTATATGTTTGAGGAGTGTCCCAGAATTGATAAAGATGTTGATGAAGCTATTGGAGATAAGTTGAGTGAATCTATTGAGGGGGAGTAAAATCCACATTTTGTTAGCCACAAAGTTGATTCTACTGATGGTGAGCTAGCTGTTATATCTTCTGACAGATTATATGTTTTATAATTTGAATAATTGAAGAGATATACAAGGTATGTGACACTTTTCTTGGACTATCATGACTCTAATGATGAAATTAGTCCACTAAATAATGGTGGACCTATTGTCCCAGCTTGCAAGGAGATAGGTCCTAAGGGATCAATGGATGAGGATATAGATGATGCTAGAAAACACAACAGATATTTTTTATATTTGGATTCTAGAGATGTATTAGAAGAGGTTGTTTCCCCCTTGCCTTCTAGTAATCCAGTGCATATAGATTTTGTTTCTAGAGATGACCTGGAGTCTTTCATGGAAAGGGTTGTTTTTTACTTTGATAAGATTGTAATAAATCAACCACATGTGGTCATAAATCTCAGTGAGAGAGATGTGAGATAATTTTTTTTGTCTTTTGATACACCACATTAAACCCATGATTTTTCATCACATCCAGGAAGTAGAGAAATTGAACAGGTGTCTTTCCAATGATATAGAGACCTTTAGGTATATAGTGGATGAGATAAGAACTTCTTTTAGTTTCAGTATGGATTATTTTTTAGAGAGGTAGGTGTAATTATATTCAGTGGGCTCTAATTATAGTTCTCCAACTCCCTTATTTGATAAAGAGTTGGTCATGTTAGTTATTAGATAAGAGATTCATGCTATTTCAGGGATTGACCTGCTATTCCTCAGGATATTCTCAGAAAAATTAAGCATAATAGTGATCATGTGCATTATATGGTATGGTAATGTATGAATGATATTAGAAATGATATAGAAACCATCAAAAATTAAATTAAGTATATTTTATCCCGGATCTACACCAATCATGAGCTAAACTCCCATTTCAAGTGTCTTTCTATGAAAATCTAGATTCCTCTAGTTACTCAAACTTTCAAGGAACTGGTTAATTGGATAAAAGTGACGAATTTAGTGATTAAATTGTTTATGGAGGAGAAAAATTAAATTTTCAGTGCCATGGAGTGAAGAGGAAACTTAATCTTGGACTTCATCAATCTAATGAAGCCTTTCTTGCATATGTTTGGTATAACAGGGGTAGGTTAAGAGGCCATTATAGTGACAACTCATTTATCAACTCCTACTACTACTCAAAATATTTTCAGACCATCTGCCACCTAGGATAAAAATACTCCTTTACCTTCATGGTTGCATCCCTTCATCATGAATCCTAGAGTAGCTTCCCAGTATCTCCAACTGATTATCATCAGGGACCTGCCTACTTCTTATCTACCTAAAGTTTCTCCAACAAACACTTTAGCTCCCTAAGCCTCTACCATTAATCTCTTTACCTTTGTTAAGGGAAAGGAAACTATTGATCCTTTTCCATATCCTAATAGTGTTTAAGAACAAAAAATTTTCTTTGATAGGGACTTTTTTGTGATTTTGTTTCATCTTTGTTCGGATGTCATCCAATTAATTTTTTCATGAATGGAATCTATTTTTTATTCATATTTTTTATTTTTTCCTAATTATATGTGTTGTTTTTATTATCACCTTTTGATAATCCCAAAAGGGGGAGAATATTTCTGGAATTTATTTGTAAACCCTAATTATGACCTTTTTATTTTCTATTTATATTATTCTATGATACCATAACCTTTGATACATTTTTTATTTAATATCCTTGTTACTCCCTTTATTTATTTTCTATTTTTAAATTTTATGTTTAAACCTCCCAAATTATGTATTTAATGTGTTAAGAAGATATATTTACATTTTCTAAATATATCTATTTTATACAAAAGTTTTCTTTCTACATGGTTTCTAAAATGCAATGATTTTTCATCATAAAAAAGAAGATATTGTTGGAACCTCATTGTTTTAATTTTAGAAATCACATTAATTATTTTTTTAATGGGTTTTTCTATTTTATGAAATCATTTTATAATATAAGGAAATATGGTGAAAATTTGGCTAAGTGTTGAAAAGAACCACCACCAGGGATGAGTCACCGCCATGAGTGACTCACCACTGAGTATAATTCATCATTGAAGATGACTTATAATCATAGTGGAGTCATATCTAGACACTACCTACCCTCAGGATTGACTCACCACTAAGAATGACTCATCATTAAAAATGAGTCAGCACAAAACTTGAACTACCATTAAGGATGAGTCATCTTTGAGACAAGTCACCATTGAGACAAGATACCATTAAGATGAGTCTCCATTAAGACAAGTCACTGTTGAGATGAGTCACCACTGAAACTGAGTCACCTTCATACCTGACCTACCGTCAGATGACCTACCTCCATAATTAATCACCATTGTCCTAACTCATTTCTAGACATGAGTCACCACCAGGCTAACCCACCAACACTATTCTGGGACATTTTAATTAAATGACCCCAATGGATATATTATTGGAGTTAATGAACAATATTATTTTATAATTATATTCTAAACTATTACTGGAAACATTAATGTCTATTTTAGAGATCGATGTGAGGATTTAGTATATAAAAATGATTATTCTTAAAAGTGGACTCTCCTTCTTATTGTTCTCAACATTAAAATAAGTATTCCTCAAGCATGAGAGCTTGGTCGAGTGAGATAACATGATCAATGATACCACTTATTGAAGATCTTACATGGTGCATCTTACCTACACTTGAATGTGGAAGAGTAGATAATACTGTAAATTTTGAACCTTCCTTATAGTCATAAAAAATAGATCTTTATGACACTATGTTTTACTATGATTTTCATAGAAGTGGCTCGAGCTCCTCTTAAATATACATCTGAGGATTTTCATGAATTTTAAGCATTTCATACTATGTAGCAACACCATTTTTATACTCATACCACTTTCTATTTATATTTAGTTTCTTTTTTATATTAGAGCAGAGTATTGTTTGACCAATTTATCAATACTCACTATCTCATACAATTTAACTAGTTAATACTTGATATTCCAATACTCCCTCTTTAATTTTTCTTACCCACATGCCTTTAGAAGAGTTCCTTGTGTGCCCTATGATTGTTTACTTCCCATGGTTATTTTGGAAGAGATCCCTGTATAGACTATACATCTTTTTATCTATTTTGTATAACTAATCTAGGTTGTCGATCAATATTATATTTTTACAATATTCTTGGAAATGGGTGATTTCAAGTAGAGGGTATTAGGTCTTAGCTTAAGACGGAACTCCTTGTTTTTATTCCACTATGTATGTTTTATTTTTTTCTTTATAAATATTTAAACAATATTCTTTAAAACTGTGAAAAAAATACATTGATAGTAAATATTAACTAGTGTTTATATAAGTATTTTATTAAGTAAATTTATTTCAAAAGTTAAAAAAAATCATTTTTTAACAAATTACTAATAAATAGTTAATAAATAATTTAAAAAATCAAATTTATATTAAACTACTCTTTTGGTTGATTTGATGATTTTAATTTATTTATGGGATTTTATTTTAATTTTTTTAATATATATTTTAATTTGTAACTCAATTCACCCCCTCTTTAGTTACTCAATCTGACCAACACATTGTATGCCGATTGTCAACCCATTTACAATGGAAAACCGACACTTGATTTTTTTTGTAACACAACTTGTATATCTGTTCAATAATCCCAAAATATTAAATATTTGCATAAATTCAATTTCTATCCTTGGAACTAGATATGTGTGTCACTTTATCCATAACTATAATTCCACTGTTTTGTATCATACTATAGTCACCGTGTTCTTTTGTATAGAATGTGTAACCATTTATTAAAAACCCTGGGTAAGATATAAAATTTTCATTTGGTTCTATGGAAAGCCATCAAATTCATCTATAATTCAATTCTTATTTTTATATAACTCCTTATGAATTTGGTCTTGAAACTTCCTATAAACCATTTATTGTGTATATTTTATATCAACCCTTCATCCCTTAATGAATTTAAATCTCTAAGAATTGGTTTTTTCATTTCAACATGTGGGTAAACATATTTACTATTATGTAAAATGTAATGTTTTTCTTGCTACCACATTGTGATGGTAAGTATAACAAAATCTCTTTCATAAATCCCTTCATCAACAAGGCATCCACTGTGATGAGAATTTTGGAGATTGATGTTGTCAATATCTGATAGGTAATCAGTACATAATTGAATAGACTCTTAGAAAATATATCATTCTTCCACAAAAGGTTTTGGACACCTTTGATTCTTGATACATCCTTTCAAAATATTCATATACCATTCAATGGGCTACATATATCTGTAAGGAACATGAACACATAGTTGAACCTCTCTAACATAGTGAACCATTAGGGGTCCATTATATCAAAGAATGATTGCAGAAACAACATCTAGAATTCACATAATATGACTTCAACCTCCTTATTCATGATTGGAAACTTTAACAGGTCTATAACTTTATAGCTCATGGCATTGAAAAAGAATCAAATTCTGGTTAATGTATGTCCTACATTTTAAGGTAGAATGTAACATGAATCGAATATTACATAAAAACATGGTATTAGTGTCATTTTAGTTCCTATAAATTCAAATTAATCATTTACATGACATTCTTGATATTTTAAGAATACCCCTATAGAACTTTTACACCATTAAGGACAATGAAAAATTTCAATTTTCCAGTCTAGATAGAGTGTATGATTTTGAGTAAGAAATTTATTCTCTTTTACCTTCACCGGTTCAAAATATTCCCTTCTCCCCATATCAATAATGTCCAAAATATCCTTGATGCCATATTTCATTTTTTGAAGAACATTTAGTAATATTCCAATAACACTATCAAATAATTTTTTTTCTGCATGCATGAAATCATGAAAATTTATTATATATAAACAATTCCAATACAATTTTTCTAGGAAAATTGATATATTATTCCAACCGGATTTTTTAAGTTTTTTTGAAAATATTTTAATAAAAAAATGTTAATATCTTTTACTTTATCGAACAGTTGATCACCCATTAGTGAAGATGGTGTTTTACCTTGTTTGGTAATCCTATTGAATGTTGTTGTCGAGGATATTTATTTATATTGTAAAGGTAAAAAAAATTGATGTCCTAAAAACATAGTCTTAGAGGAATGTTTCAACCAAACTAAGTGTGTGAATTCTTCACAAATGGGACCCTCCAACATTTTTTAATGCTATATCCTGAAAAATTTCTACATAAATGAAAGTCATTTATCATCCCATTTAACATGGTCCTCATTGTGAATTATTCACTTTTATGAGAATCATAAATTGTAACATTTTTCCCCACATCAATTTTACATCTTTGATCAATAAATCCAAATAGAAATCAATATTATTACTTAGTTTATTTGATCTAGATATAAGTAGAGACAATATAATGTATTTACACTTCATGCATAACCATATGGGAGTTTATAATTTACCAATATGATAGGCCATGTACTATCAGTACTAATATGTACACCAAAATGATGTATTCCACCTATAAATACTACAAGATTATAGTTTCTTGGATCATTTCTAAATTCAAGATACTTGTAATCAATTTTCACCCACTGAGGAGAATGTTCTAAATGACATATGTTCCCATCTTTAATTCTTGCATCTACATGTCATGTCAATTGTTTCATGGTTTCATGAATTACACATATTCTTCTAAACTATGTAATGATAATAAATTAACATAAAACTTTCCAAGGACTTGTTTAATTTTTATTATATCTATCTGTGCCACACTTAGTTTTATAAGAGATTCATGGTCCTTGTGAAACAATATGCAATTATTTGGGCAAGAATGCATTTTTTTATAGATAATTCCAATTGAACATAGCATTAATTTAGCATCATCTATTTGACATGGAAGTTTATTTTCTTTAGATATCATATCATTCAAGAGAACAAGTAGTTCTGTAAAGCTAGTGTCACTCCATCCACTACCATATTTCAACTTATATATCTTCAATACTGCTAAAAATGTTTTTTATTTAGTAAAACCGGTATAAAATGGTCTCTTAGCACATATATTTAACTTCACAAATAACTTTTAACAATTTCAAATTTCATATACAATTTTCATTGTCATTTTTTCATGTGATCTTCATCATCATTTACACTGGTATTCATATAAAATGATTCATAAACCACAATATCATAACAATCGGTGTGCATGTTTAGTTTTTTCCTATGTTTCATCCAACATTTATAGCTCATATCTATTTTGTGATAAATTAAATGTTTTGCCAACTCTTTTGGACTAATTTTTATTTAATAATAATAATGTAAACATGAATACATGATTTGAGAAGGGTCATATTCATGATCTATTGCAAACATGATAAACTCTTTAACTCTATATTCATACTCTTTTGTCAAATGATTAGTTTTCATCCATTTTTTATTCATATTCATCCTATTAGGTTCAAAAAATATTTATTTTTTATGAAAATAAATAAATAAAAATAATATATTCATTATCAAAGGTGAATGTAATAGATAATTTTAATTAGGGGAACCAAATATTTTATTGTTTAACCAATTTCAGTATGCTTCGAAGGAAATGGGTAATTGAATTTAAGAAAAGAATTACTCCACTATGGTAGGTGTTATCCTATGAATTCATCCAAAATGATCACCAGTACTCGGTATGGGATGACTACTACTCCAAGTTGTTCAAGAAATATATGTTCATGTTGAGAACTGATTGGGGATGAGTCTACAAAAATGAAATAATAACTATACAGAAGATAAGATGACGATGATGACAATTTTCTCCTAAAATTTTTTTAAAATCACCACATATTAATTTAAAATTTCATATCACATCTTAAAACCACTTTGAAAATTCATTAGGATACTTTTTGAATTTTTAAAACCCTGGATGAATTTTTTTTCTTAATTCCACATAAAAATAGACCACTTTTTTTCAAAACAATTAATGGGATATGAACCCTATTTTCTATAAAAACTATTAGAATCAAGTGAATTTTTAAAAAAAAAACCATAAACCATTAACAATAAATTAAAAGTTTAAAATTGTTTCCATGGAAGGATTTAAACATGGAAATGTTTAAAAAAATTAGGTTCAATTTAAAATCACTTAATGAGTTTCAAAGCATGGAATCCATTTTAGTTCATTTTAAGGGAAACCTCATTTTTCATTTCAAATCACACTTTAGAATTTATTACTAAGTTTCATTTTTCAAAATTGAAATTTAAAATAGGCATGAGAATAAAAATTGTAGCACCCTAGTTTGAGGTAGGTATCCTTTGTATATGAATTTTTATGTGTTTAAAGTGCTTGTGATTAGTTGGGAAGAGGTTGGGAGAGTTTTGGAATGGTTTTGAATAAGTTTGGAGGATTTTCTAAGGGCACACAGTTTGATAACTATTATGGGAAAACATGCATATTCTATAGGAAACTATTTAGGGGGAGACATTAGGCTTTGCATGGCCTATACATGGTTTTTCCAAACCGTGAGGGATAACCATGCTGCTACTTAAAAATAGGGTTTTAAAACCTGGGTTCACTCGGGCTTTCCTCATTTCTCTCCAAGCTTCCTCCCACCCAAGCCTCACTCAGTATTTTCTTTTCTAAAAGGTTGTAGGGGTTGTCCCACACATTTTTGAAGCAAATCAAAGGAGTTACTTGGTGGTTTGAAGGTAATTCCTCCTAGGTAAGTCTCTTCTTTTGGTTTCTCTATGGTTTCCTCTAGATTTACTCATCTCCCTTTCTTGTTTTTTTAGATATACATCTGTTTAATGTAGATATATGGTTTTTGTTACCTTGGGTGTTGATTTTAAGGCGTTTGGATGATAGTGAAGGGGATATAGAGTTGTTGTAGTGGAGAGTTTGCCTGATTTTTTGGTGCATTTTCTTGTGGGTCGATTTCGCCAGAACCCTAAAGGTAGGTGGCTTCTCTCTCAACTCAAATTTTTTAGAACTTGAAGCTTGGTTACAATTAATTTTTGTTTCTTAAAATTAATTGGGGTTTTATGTATGAAATTGGTTGGAAATCCCTTTGGTCATGTTTTGGGGATTTTTTGGAAAAAATGGTTTTGTGGTGAAATTCTCTTGTTGTGGATTTTAAAATAGAAAATTTAAAATGGGTTTCTGGGATTGATTTTTGAAAATGGTTGATGGAAAAGGGTTTTCAATAAATATGTTGTTTTATTGAATTTTTTTTGGAATGTAAAATTATTAATTGGTGGTTTCAATAAATGAGAGATTTATTGAAGTGGTTTGGCATGTGATTGAAATGATTATTTGCATGTAGTGTGGCCTTGGTGGATTACATGCTTGGTTATGGATTGTTGGAGTGTTGTGTGGAAGTGGGAAGGAAGTACCACTATAATAAGGGGATGGTTATTGTATGGAAGGGCCACCATCAAAGGATAACTGGGTGGGAAGTACCACTAGTAGGAATGGGGGAACGAGTTAGATTGAAGCTCCACCTTTTTGGTTTCCTGGTTGTGCATTGCTTTGAAAGATGAAAATTGTTGTGCTAATATGTAAATGATGAAATTGATTGTGTAATTTTTGTATGAATTTCCATTGGTTGTTGGGTTTGGGTGATGTGGCTTGGTAAGGGTGTGTTTTTCTTATGTTAATGGTTTCACTTGTGATTACTTTATATAAACTGATTTATATAAATATGCTAACAGTTTTATCCTAGTGGCATGTGTTGTGAATTAAGTTGGGGAAAACCTACTAAGTATTAGTACTCACCCCCTACATTGGCACTTGGGTGCTTTTCTAGATGTCATATTCCGGGACAGAGGTAATGGTAAAGAATCCCATTACTAGTTTCTTGTAGTGATGCTTGGGAGATATGTTGGTGCTTGGATCATGGATCTTTGTGTGGAGATGTAGAGTGTTTCTTGGTTTATTTTGGGGCCTCTTGTTTAGTCTTCCACATAGTAAATTGATATTGTGTTGGGTTATATTTGTTTTGGGTTTTATTGTGGAACAACATGGTTGTCTTTTGGTAATACATGCTTGATTTTTTTATTGACTTGCATCATATAGTCTTTGTTAGTGGATGGTTTGGTTGTTTTTTTCTTAATGTAAAATCATTCCAGAATTTTTTCTCGAATCCCTTGGAATTTATTGCTAGCCTTTGGATCCTTGGGAACATCACTTAAGTCTATGTAGCATTCCCCTACCTTCTCATGCCAATGGGATAGGGAGGGATGTTACAAGTGGTATCAGTTTGTTCAGTCCATGGATTTCAAGTGAGAGTTGTTTTATGATCCTTGGTGTTGATCATTGGTCTTGGTGTTGACATTCGTTCTTGTCCTATTCCTTGAGTCGGGATGGTAGCGAGGTGTAGGATTTTCAGAACTTGGAATGTATATCATAAAATGGCATTTATGTTGAACTTCAAGTTACTAGGGAGTTGGGTACATAAGTGTTTGGAGACACTTATAGGCATTGGAGATCTCATTCTCACTAGTGTAGCCAATGATATGAGCATGGAATGCATGGTAGAAATTAATTCCCACTAGGATGCATATTTCATTGGAATATAATGAATTATGGTGGGATATGAATGTTTTGATTTAGAAAATCTATAATTGGTTTCAAAAGGGAAGGATTTGAAACATGGAAACTATTGGTATTTTGAAAATGGGTTGATTTTCAAAACATGGTGGGTTTTTCAAAATAATGCAATATAGGAAATGTAAACTAGTGAAAAGACTGGTTGTGATAGTTGTTATGTAATTGAATTCGGAAATTGTACACCTTTTCTTTTTAAGGGATTGCAACTTATGGTTAATTTTGTATTGATAGAAATGGAACCGGATAGGCGTCGTAGAGACCAACTGGAGGAAGATGCTGAAAATGCGTTTGAAGATAAGGCCCAGGTGAACTAGCAACTAATTCAGGGTATATTTAAATATTTACAAGTAGTAGGAAGTACAAATAAAGTGGATAAACCAAGGCATGTGGATCATGTAGTTCAGTTTCAAAGGAAGAATCCACCCATATTTAGGAGTGATTTAGAGCCAGATAGGACTAAAGTGTGGTTGAATAGAATGAATAGGATATTTCACTTCTTGGGAACACTGGTAGAGTTGAAAGTGATGTTATACACATATATGTTGGAAGATATTTCCCTCCAGTGGTGTGATCTGGTGGTCCAAGCTGGGACGGACCAAAGTGTGGAATGAAAGGGGTTTGAGGAACTGTTTAACAAGAAAATCTATCATCATACATTTAGAATTCAGTGTAAAACATATTTATTTAGTTTTAAGAAAGGGAACATGGCAGTGACAAAATATGTGGCTAAGTTTATGAACATAGTGCGGTTTTCACCCGAGGTAGTGGGTAGTACATCGTTGAAGGCACAAATTTTTGAAGGTGGGCTGAACCATGAAGTTCATTCCAAGATAGTGGTGCTGTGTATAGATAATTACACAAAAATGGTGAACCAAGACATGGTGGATGAGTAGGATCTTGTTGGGGCTACAGGTGGGGGAAGCATATTGGTACCCATGAGAAATAGTGGGAACTCGAACACTGGGTTCAAGCGGAAGAAGGACACTTATTTCTAGGGTGGGAGTACAGTTCATAGTCCAATGGTAGGATTGTTAAATCTTCCTTTGAAGTCTCAAAGTAATACAAGATGTTTTTAATGTGGATATATGAGCCACATCATATGGGATTGTACGGAACAACCTTGAGCATGTCATAATTTCAAGAATATGAGGAATCTGCACTGTTTTTTTAGAATTCTCTGAGGTTGGGTGTCTATGAAACTCCTCAGGGGTCGTAGGGGTCTTATGCCTCAACGGGATGGGGGAAACATCATACCCCTTAGTAGAAGAATAATGTGGTTCATGGTGATTCTTGGAATACCACAATGCCTCAGCAGGGTAATAAAGAGCAGAGAGTGGCAAGAAAGCAGTTTTTTGGAGCTAAGAAGGTTGTGTTGGATGATCAATCAGGACCATCCATGGTGTGAGGTACAGTTCTTTTAAATTCAATGTTGATTCAATCTTATTTTGATACAGGTTATTCACATTCTTTTCTTGCTTCTCACATCATTGATTTGTTGGGTTTACATATAGAAATGATGCCTTCTGTTTTGAAACTACAAACTCTTCTGGGTCAAAGAGAGTGTCGAGCCTTCCTATATTAAGGTTATTGTTTATTTGTGGATGAAATTGAATTGATGTGGGACGTCTCAGTGCTTGAGATGGATGTGTATGATATAATCCTGGGAATGGATTGGTTGACAATGTTTAAGTCCCACATTGACTGTTATGCATTAATGATTATTTTTGTGACAGAGGATGGCGTGAGACATATCTTTTGAGGGGAGAAGAATGAGAAGTAGGGTGTAACAAGATTTTTGGAACCAGTGGTTGGAATGATATCATATTGGTTAGGGGATTTTTCATCTGTAACAGTGGAATATATTGAGCAGAGCGTTCTTCTAGTAGTCTTGGATCATTTTATGGATGTATTTTCTGAATAATTCTCAGGGTTTCCACCTGTGAGAGAAGAGGAGTTTACGATTGATCTCTTTCTGAGGACCAGTCCTATATCAATTTCGTCTTACAGAATGGAACCATCAAAATTTTAGGAATTAAAGGTGTAGTTGGAAGAGTTAGAAAACAAAGGGTTCATCCAACCTAGCACGTCTTCGTGGGAAACACTGGTTTTGTTTGTTAAAAATAAGGATGAAACCTTGAAGCTTTGTGTTGATTATCGTAGACTTAATCAGATTAGGATAAAGAATTGATATCCACTTCCATGAATTTATGGTTTGTTTGACTAGTTTAGGGGATATCAGTGGTTATCCAATATTGAATTATGGTTATGGTATCATCAGTTTCTGGTGTGGAAGCAGGATATTCCAAAATTAGACTTCAGAAGTAGATATGGGCATTAAAAAAGCATGTGGTTATTCCATTTGGTCTAACGAATGAACTAGTGGAGTTCATGGGATTGATGAATTAGGTATTTTAGATATATCTGGTAGATTTTGTGGGGTATTTTTTTATGATATACTGGTGTATTTGAGGAAAAGGTTATATAATAAGCAGTACTTGGAAATCATATTAGGGATCTTGACGGATCATCGGTTGTATGCCAAATTGTCAAAGTGTGACTTTTGGATATAGTAGGTTCATTTTCTTGGCCATTTTATTTTTGATAGGGGGTTTTCTATTGATCCGAAAAAGATAGAGGTGGTTATCTCTTGGAAACTACCCAAGAATGATTTTTAGACATAAAGATTCCTTTGTCTAGCTAGGTAATATCAATGTTTTGTTTGTGATTTGTCACGATTGGCTTTGCTGATGACAGCTTTGACAAGGAAAAATGTTCCATTTAAATGTGATGAGCAGTGTCAAAAATGTTTTGAAGAGCTAAATGGTTGCCTTACATCATCACCAATCTTGGTTTTTCCAGAACCAGGGAAAGGGTACGTGGTGTATTGTGACTCATCAGGATCAGGGTTAGGGTGTGTTCTCATGAAAGGAGATCATGTGGTTTCATATGGCTCATGATAGTTGAGGTTTCATGAGAAGAAATAACAAACACATGATTTGGAGTTGGTAGTATTGGCTCATGCTTTAAAAATGTGGCGTCATTATATCTTTAGTGAGAAATTTACAGTGTTTACTGACTATAAGAGCTTAAAGCATATATTCTCACAAAGAGATTTGAACATGATGCAAAGGAGATGAATGGAATATCTCGAGATGTTTTATTTCGACTTAATGTACATACCGAGTAAGGAAAATTTGGTTGCAGAAGCATTAAGTAGAAAATCATATGCTCAAGTGCTGAAGGAGATATCAGATTAGTTGAAGATGATGTCTGTCATATCCAACCTACGGTAGGAATGAGAGTATATGGTGATGAGGTAAAAACTCAATGGTGGGGAGACAATTGAGAATTGGGAACTAAATGAGAATTCAGTCTTGTGTTTTTAGAATTTTATTGTGATACCAGTGGATTTTTGGGAGGAAATTCTCATGGATTATCATTATTCTAGGTGTAATTTCCATCCTAGAATTTAGAAAATGTATAAGGCGTTAAAGTCACAGTTTTGGTGGTTAGGTATGAAAATGGATGTGGTCATGTTTGTTTCGAGATGCTTGACTTGTCAGCAAGTCAAGGCAAAACATCAGTGACCAACATACATCTTGCGGTCTTTACCTATCCTTCTGTGAAACTGGGAGTAGATAGTAGTGGATTTTGTGATGGGTATCCCAAGAATGGTTAGAAAGCATGGTTCCATATGGGTGATAGTGGATAGGCTCACAAAGTCAACCCATTTCATCCCAATCTGTGAATATCACACGGTGGAGGATATTTCTAAAATCTATATCTAGGAGGTAGTAAAGAAAAATAGTGTTCCAATTTTGATTGTATCAGATAGAGATCCGAGGTTCACAGCTTGTTTTTGGAAATCTTTTCAAAAATCCCTTGGGACACAGTTGACTGTGAGCACAACATATCATCCTCATATGGATGGGAAATTCGAGAGAAAGAAACAAACTTTGGAGGATATGTTAAGGGCTTGGGTGATAGATTTTGGTGGTTCACGGGAGGATAACTTACCGTTGGTGGAGTTCTACTATAATAACAGTTATCAATATTTAATACATATGGCTCCATTTGAGGTTTTTTATGGGAGCCCTTATTGTTCTCCACTATGTTGGGTGGAAATAGGTGAGACTTCGATGATTGGACCAAGCCTTGTCCAAGAGAATACGGAGAAAATAAAGTTGATCATGAAGAAGATGGAGAAGGCTCAAAGTCTTCAGAAATTTTATGCGGACCATCGTCGATGACCATTGTCATTCAGGGTGGGTGATCATGTGTTTTTGAGAATCTCTCCTAGGTTGGTACATCGTCAGTTTGAGAATTAGGGTAAGTTATCTCTGAGGTATATTATGTAACATCCCAAGATTTCATAGTGTGTTATTTCTTCAAAATAATTCAATAACTTGCACTACACGCAATACCCAGTTCAAGTGCAGCATGACTTACCAAACAAGACATTAAAAAGAGGTTATGAATAGTATTAACTAAATTTTAAACTTTATATAATCCTTATAATTTTAGAATCCATATTATGAGTTTCTTAGACATAATGTAAGAACAAATTCATTTTCAGTATTGCACTTTTACCAACTTTTAATAGTGAACCCTTTTTAATCCAATATTTTAAACTTTTATATATTCAATTTGACTAAATGGGGACATCAAAAATTTAAAATGAAACATCCCAAGCTTCCACGATATGCTTTCCTTTGAATAATACAGTAGCGTGTGTTGTACGCAACTTCGAGTTCTAACACACACCACAACCAATCAAACTAGCCGTTATGAATAGTATTACATAATTTTTGAAATTTTATAAATTTTATCTCTCAAAATGGACTTCATTTTTGTATTCGGAGTATCGAATTTAGCCTAAGGTGAAATTTTGGAACTTTTCGGATAACACTTATATTTTGATGAATAGTGAAAATTACTAAATTTTATTTAAAAACAACTTTTTTAATCGAAATAATTTATATTGATAAATTATGAATTTGAGTGGTTTTAAAGTATATTTGGAATATATTTTTACCATTTAATACAATTTTTGTCATTGTACATAATTTTACAATTAAACCGGACATAAACAAGTATCAATCTTTTGATAGTTATTATCTCTTAAACACACGCTATTTGTTTTGACGATGGGAATTAATTTTTAAATTAATTAATGCAACTGATATGTTTTGAATTTGGTACAATATAAATCACTTTTGAATTCATAATATCAAATATAGCTTAGGCCTAATTTTTGGTATTTTTATGGAAACATTCATTTTTTGATGAATAGTGAAACCACTAGGTGGTAGTTAAAAAACTGAATTTTTCATAAAACTTAATTTTACCGCTTCTGTGACTGGAATTTCAAAAATCTGAGAGACATGGTTAATTAAATAAGTAAAATGTGGTTCAATGAGATGAAAATAATTTTTGGTGAATAGTAACTTTTTACTTTTATTTACCACGGTTAAAAGTAAATAGGGTAATTAAGGGTAAAAATGATACTAATATTACCCTAATACATGTCCTAATTCTATTGGACAAGTGTATCTCGACCATAAACAACCTTAGGAGTAAAGTATTATCATTTAGGTACACTTGTATTAGATTAGGACATTTATTATTATTTAATTCAAAGAAGAGTTAAAAGAGTTAAAATCAAAGTGTATTTACTAAAACATTTTTAATATAGGGTTATACAGAAGATAAATTAGATTTTAAATATTCATTATAACTCTAAAACGATTTCCTACATAATGGTATTTTATTTATAATTTTTAGACATTAAATAATTTAATTTATTTATGACACAATGGTGATGCAGTAATTACCATAATAGTGAAAAATTAAAATAATTAATATTATAAATACCCAAATAAATATAATTTTAGAATTTTAATGAATTAAAATTATTTTATAGGTTAATATGACATGTTAGGATTGATTTAATTAAATTTTTGAGAAGTAATAATTCTGGTATCATTTTTACAAAAATCAATTATTGAATAGTTTCAAAATTGTCATAAAAGAGTTTTTAAAATAAATATTATATTATTAATTGATATTAAATTTCTAAAAATCTAATGTTCGTCCAAGAGACTTATATAATGATATGTGTATCATTAATGGACCACTTGGGGGTTTCTTGGAGGTATATAGTATGTTTATTAACTATATATTATAAAAATACAAAGTGACATGGTAAGTGTCAAACTAATTAACTAAGAGTTAAAACTAAAATATAAGGTTAATATAATGACCAAAACCTGTTTAAATTCTATTGGTTGAGTTGTTTTAGACCCATACCCACCTTAACCTTTAAATAATCCACTTTGGAGCCATTATAAACCGAATATGAATTTATTATAAAATAATATTTCCAGCTTTTCCAAAGGTGCTCCTCACCCTTCTTATAAAAGGGAACTCCCCATTATCATTAATTCACACCTTCCAATCATTTTGGTTCGGCCAAACCCTGCCCAAATACTCTCTCAAATTCCCTAACTACAACCTAGAGGCCTTAGTTTTATCAGAAAGCCAACTTAAGAAGCCCTTTTTATCAAATCAAAAGGAAGAACCTGAAGAAGAGGTAATGTTTTCAGCACCCTTTTTCAAATTCATTTCTTCTTCAACTTCTTCTTTCTTTGTTATTCCCATTATAAAATAATTAATCCAGTATCTCCTATATAATGTAATATTATTATAAATATGGTACAAACATATTCAGTATTCTATCCATCCTTTGAATAACATGTCACTATACGTGCGTACGTACAGCTTATTGTCTCCACGTCGTGGTGTAATTGTTATTCAATAAATTATTATTTGGATGGGTATAATAATGATGTGTAATTCATGTAAATAATTAAAATAACATGATAATGATTCTGTATATATGATATACCATCCAATTATATATTATTTTTATATCAAAGGAATGATATTGTTGCCCGTGCGTACGTACGGACTACCGTCTCCACGAACACGATGAGATTCATTCTCCATCGTATCCATTAAAGTCTAATTCTAATTTGATTATTAATAATAGTATCTAAGGACTTTATATCATTCTTCATATGATTAAGATACAACATATCCATGACAAATACAGCTTACATAACAAAACATATAAAAGAAAACGAGTAAGTTAACACCTGAAATGACGATAATTCTAAGATATTATTAACAAAGAAATGTTAAAAGATCATATATTGTATCATATTAATGTATATAATTCTTTTATAATTTAAAAACAATTATTTAACCATTATACAGGAGGTTAAACTACACTCAACCAAGTATAAGTACAAGGTAAGGGTTTATTTAGCAATGTCTTTATTATCTGAGGTTGTTTATACGAAATAATCTACTGGGATTTCTTTATCATCCACATCCATGTTTCTTAAAAATGTATTTCAAAAACATTTTTACTATTTACAAGAATATTGGTTAAAGTCATTTATACCCTTGTTTGACTTTTTATAAGAGGTTTATAAATGAATCTTTTTGTCGTTTTCCAAACAAGGTGCTTTTTAACTTTTTCGACAGAATTAAGGTAAGAATGTTTTTTTAACTTATACAGAGGGTGTGGATATTTTCTGCCATTATAAAATCTCTGATGCTTCCCTTACAATCTTATAAGAATATTTTCAAAGAAAATTTTTTATTTTATAAATATATGACTCTTAAATTATTTCAAAATAGAAAGAGATATTTCTCTAAAAAGTGTTTTGATTTCATCTATGTCAACATCCTTTGATGGATTTTAAGCTTATTTGAAGTTTATTTATTATGATACAAGTTTTCCATATTGTATTGATGGTTTTGTGATATGTTTGAATGTGTATGTGTTATTTTTATACCGTTCATAGTTTATGAAAAAAAGTATTGACATTTCGTATGCTAGTTTTAATACGAATGTTTATGTTATGTTTAAACCTGTTTATATGAGGAATGAATTAGACTTAATAAGTGACAGGTGGAGCCCGCTATAGCTCATCGATGCATTGGTAGGTCTCATGAGACAAACTAGTGTCTTGGCTCAAGGCCTTGACAAAATATTATTTGTAGTCTTGGTACGAGTCCTTGGCTACGTGGTTATGATAGTCTGACATTATGCATTCCATCATTATGAAAGTGGTTATTGATATTGCATGTGATTATTCGATTAGTAGAATATCCATGTGAATAAGTAAATGGAATTATTTCATTTTATTTTTTCCATACTATGTTGAAGTTCAAGTTTAAAAGGCTTTTTTTAGTTATAAACTTCCTTAAATGTTTATTATTATTTAAGAAAGTTTCCGCTATATTGTTATCCTTACTGGGCATTTGAGCTCACCCCTTTTCTATGTTTTATTTTTCCCTGGATGTGAAAAAGTAATTTATGAATGACATGCAGGGATAGTTTGAGGGGATAAGAGTGTGGTCTATGGAGACTATATTGTTGTAGTTTTCATTTTATGATGTAATGTAAACTTTATTAATGTATCTAGTTATTCCAAGGCTGCTAAACTAATCGGTCTTTCAAGATTTGATCTTTCTTGTGATCATGACAATGTTATGTAATAATGCACCGAATCTGGGTAACTAGGGTCGGGGCGTTACAATTGGTATCAGAGGAAGTTTAGTACAAACCTTGGAAGCTAGATTTAGATAAACTCTGATTAGATCACATAGATTTAAGATGGACTCTGAGGATTAGTATAGAATAACTTACTAGAATTTTTGTATTGTAGAGATTTTGTGAGTTTTCCGAGCAATACATTCCTGTCTAGATATGACCAGGTAGAGGCGGCTCTGGCACAAGTGTACCTAGGGGTAAAACCCAAAAACACTGCTTTGAGCTAGACTCGAACGAGAACTGGTGCACGACAACGGGCCTTGCTGCACTCTTGGTTATGACACTCCTGGGGGATATGCTTTGGATAATTATCATTTTCTTTACAAACCATTATGAAGGGTTTATGAGTATATACTTCCTCAAAGGAGACATTTTATGATTATGGATTATATCCATAAACTATTTAATTTATTTTATGTGTTTTACAAGTTTGGGATTAGGTATTTTTATTCATAAACTAATCTAGTGTATGCCATTGTTTAGAAATGGCGCCCAGTAGAAGGAATGAGAACTCCAGCAATGCACATGATCCAAAGAGAAAGAAGGATCATATCTTTCATGGACTTAAGCTAGAATTTATAAGAGAAATAGTCTCCCATGTATTATCATCATATGAAGAAATAATATCATGTGTTGATAAGATAAGTAAAGATTTTACTGAGTCCTATGGATTTGAAGGGAAGCAAGAGAAGAAAAGGATGGAAGAGAGTAAGATGGATAAAGGGAAGAGGGAAAAGAAGAATTTTCCCATATGTGATAACTGTGGGAAGAAACACCCTGGAACTTGCCTGAAAGGAATGAGAGTTTGTTATAAGTGTGGAGGAAAAGGGCACAAAGTACATGACTTCAAGGGTAAGAAAATGGTTTCAAATGTACAATGCTTCATTTGCAAGGAGTTTGGACACTACACGAACCTATGTCCCAGTCATCAGACTATGCCGCAAATGATGCTATTAGATAATAATCAAGTTATGATACTACCACAGATGAAGAGGAATGATTAGAGTTCTTATATTGATTATGTCATTTGAGTGTTGTATCAACAATGTTCTTGTTATAATAATTATGGAGTATATAGGGATTGTACCGCAGTACTATTTCATTATGGACTTGAGATTGTGTGGAACAAAGAAAAGTGACTCAATAGCAAGTTAAATTTTTGGGAAATATATGGTTGAGAGAAAGATAAACCATAATATGGTTCTGATACCAAGGTATTGATTTTAGAATAATACATAATTGATTTAGATAAATTATATTGGATATTCTTGACTACCTTGAAACTGATTAATGATTTGTATATTCCATCATTGTTGGGGTTTACAACATTTTTGGATTGAAGGAGTATATCTATTATTCTTTAAGTAATAAGGGATCATGAATGTAATCAATAAGGTTTTATGGTAATTCAGGATGTTGCAGTGTTTTAAAAGAATACATGATGATGGTGTTCAAATGTTATTACATGGAAAAAAGGATCTTCATTGTGTTTACCTTCCTTATAAATTTTGGACAGAAGTATTTTGGATAGTTCTAGTTTGGATTATTTTGGATTGCCATAAAAGGATAACCCGAAGGTTGGGCGACAACCCGTCGCGTCCGGCAAGGCCGCGAGACTTGAACCCACAACTGAAGGGTGACAAGGGTGTATCACCTACCACTGACCCACGTGATGTCCTAGATTGAATAATTTCGTTTATTTTAATGGTTCTGCTAGATGAATTATAAATTCATATTTCTTAACCCTATACGAATAGGATAAATAGAATATTATTTTTAAGTTCTATTATCTTTTAGGGTGAAAGATGAGTTTGTGGTAGAACTTAGTTAAAGGATGAGACTCTACTTTTCAAGTATATATTTTTCTTCTTCTCTTATTGAATGAAGAAATTAATTCTTATACTTTAGTGGAGGGACCTTAAAACAAAAAAAATGTGTTATCCTAAAACCATATGTTTTGCTGAACCAATGGTATTTTAAATCATCATATATTGATGAATTTAAGGCCATCAATTTTACACTTGTTTGTGATTAATGACCTCAATCACTAACTATAAATATTTACGTTTTTCCTCCAATTATATTTCTCTAATTGCCACCAATGTTCTCTGAATAGAGATCATAATTTGTTGCTGACCCTTTCATTTCTCTTTTCATCTTATTAAGACTAAATTTTATTAACCCAATTTCCAATGTAGGTTTTCCCACAAAGATATTTTCTATATTCAACCATTTATTTTCAAAGAACAATTTCAAATTGTGAGGACGCAATTTATTGAAGGAGGGGAGAATGTAACACCCCGAGATTTCATAGTGTGTTATTTCTTCAAAATAATTCAATAACTTGCACTACACGCAACACTGAGTTTAAGTGCACCATGACTTACCAAACAAGCCGTTCAAAAGTGGTTATGAATAGTATTAACTAAATTTTGAACTTTATATAATCCTTATAATTTTAGAATCCATATTATGAGTTTCTTAGACATAATGTAAGAACAAATTCATTTTCAGTATTGCACTTTTACCAACTTTTAATAGTGAACCCTTTTTAATCCAATATTTTAAACTTTTATATATTCAATTTTACTAAATGGGGACATCAAAAATTTACAATGAATCATCCCAATCTTCCACGGTACGCTTTCCTTTGAATAATACAGTAGCGTGTGTTGTACGCAACGTCGAGTTCTAACACACACCACAACTAATCAAACTAGCCGTTATGAATACTAATACCTACTTTTTGTAATTTTATAAATTTTATCTCTCAAAATGGACTTCATTTTTGTATTCCAAGTATCTAATTTAGCCTAAGGTGAAATTTTGGAACTTTTCGGATAACATTTATATTTTGATGAATAGTGAAAATTACTAAATTTTAATTAAAAACAACTTTTTTAATGGAAATAATTTATATTGATAAATTATGAATTTGAGTGGTTTTAAAGTATATTTAGAATATATTTTTACCATTTAATACAATGTTGGTCATTGTACATAATTTCACAATTAAACCGGACATAAACAAGTGCCAATCTTTTGATATTTATTATCTCTTAAAAACACGCTATTTGTTTTGATGACGGGAATTAGTTTTTAAATTAATTAATGAAACTGATATGTTTTGAATTTGGTAAAATAGAAATAATTTTTGAATTCATAATATCAAATCTAGCTTAGGCCTAATTTTTGGTATTTTTCTGGAAACTTTCATTTTTTGATGAATAGCGAAACCTCTAAGTGGTAGTTAAAAAACTGAATTTTTCATAAAACTTAATTTTACCGCTTCTATGAGTGGAATTTCTAAAATTAAGGAGACATGGTTAATATCAAGGAGTAAAATGTGGATCAATGAGATAAAAATAATTTTCGGTGAATAGTAACTTTTTTACTTTTATTTACCACTGTTAAAAGTAAATAGGGTAATTAAGGGTAAAAATGATATTAATATTACCCAAACACGTGTTGTAATTCTATTGGACAAGTTTATCTCGACCAAAAACAACCTTAGGAGTAAAATATTATCATTTAGTTCCACTTGTATTAGATTGGGACATTTATTATTATTTAATTCAAAGAAGAGTTAAAAGAGTTAAAATCAAAGTTTATTTACTAAAGCATTTTTAATATAGGGTTATACATAAGATAAATTTGATTTTAAATATTAATTAGAAATATAAAAAGATTTACTATATAATGGTATTTTATTTATAATTTTTAGACATTAAAGAATTTAATTTATTTATGACACAATGGTGATGCAGTAATTAACATAATAGTGAAAAATTAAAATAATTGATATTATAAAATAACCAAATAAATAAAATTTGAGACTTTTTATGAATTACACTAATTTTATAGGTTAATTTGGCTTGTTAGGATTTCTTTAATTAACGTTTTTGGAATTAATAATTCTGTTATGAGTTTAAAAAAAAATGAATTATTGAATAGTGTCAAAATTGACATAAAAGAGTTTTTAAAACAAATATTATATTATTAATGGATATTAAATTACTAAAAATCTAAGGTTCGGCCAAGAGACTTATATAGTGATAGTTGTATCATTAATGGACCACTTGGGGGTCTCTTGGAGGTATATAGTAAGTTTATTAACTATATATTATAAAAATACAAAGTGACATGGTAAGTGTCAAACTAATTAACTAAGAGTTAAAACTAAAAGATAAGGTTAATATAATGACCCAAACCTGTCTAAATTCTATTGTTGAGTGGATTTTGACCCATACTCACCTTGAAATTTAAATAATCCACTTTGTAGCCATTATAAACTGAATATGAATTTATTATAAAATAATATTTCTAGGTTTTCCAAAGGTGCCTCTCACCCCTCTTATAAAAGGGAACTACCCCTTCTCATTAATTCACACCTTAAAAGCCTTTTTTTCGGCCAAACCCTGCCCAAATAATCTCTCAAATTCCCTCACTACAACTTAGAGGACTTAGTTTGATCAGAAAGCCAACCTATGAAGCCCTTTTGATCAAATCAAAAGGAAGAACCCGAAGAAGAGGTAATGTTTTCACCACCCTTTTTCAAATTCATTTCTTCTTCAACTTCTTATTTCTTTGTTATTAACATTCTAAAATAATGAATCAAGTATCTCCTATATATTTTAATATTATTATAAATATGGTACAACCATATTCAGTATTCTATCCATCCTTTGAATAACATGTCACCATACGTGCGTACGTACGGCTTACCGTCTCCACGTCGTGGTGTAATTGTTATTCAATAAATTATTATTTGGATCGGTATAATAATGATGTGTAATTAATGTAAATAATTAAAATAACATGATAATGATTCTGTATATATGATATACCATCCAATTATATATTATTTTAATATCAAAAGAATGATATTGTCGCTCGTGCGTACGTACGGACTACCGTCTCCACGAACGTGATGAGATTCATTCTCCATCGTATCCATTCAAGTATAATTATCATTTAATGATTAATAATAGTATATAAGGACTTGATATAATTCTGGATATGATTAAGATACAACCTATCCATGAAAAAAACGACTTAAGTAACAAAACATATAAAAGAAAACGAGTAAGTTAACACCCAAAACGACGATAATTCTAAGATATTATTAACAAAGAAATGTAAAAAGATCATATATGATATCATATTAATGTATATAATTATTGTATAGTTTAATAAAAATTATTTCACCATTATACAGGAGGTTAACCTACCCTCAACCCAGGAAAAGTACACGGTAAGGGTTTATTTCCCAATCTCTTTATTATCTGAGGTTGTTTATACGTAATAATCTACTGGGATTTCTTTATCATCCACATCCATGTTTCTTAAAAATGTATTTCAAAACATTTTTACTATTTAAAAGAATATGGGTTAAAGTCATTTATACCCTTGTTTGACTTTTTATAAGAGGTTTATAAAGGAATCTTTCCGTTGTTTTCCAAACAAGGTGTTTTTTAACCTTTCCGACAGAATTAAGGTAAGAATGTTTTTTTAACTTATACGGCGGGTGCAGCTATTTTCTTCCATTATAAAATCTTTGAAGCTTCCCTTACAAGCTTATAAGAATATTTTCAAAGAAAATGTTTTATTTTATAAATAAATGACTCTTAAATTATTTCAAAATAGAAAGAGATATTTCTCTAAAAAGAGTTTTGATTTCATCTATGTTAACATCTTTTTATGGATTTTAAGCTTATTTGAAGTTTATTTATTATGATACAAGAATTCCATTTTGTATTGATGGTTTTGTGATATGTTTGACTGTGGATGTGTTATTTTTATACCATTCATAGTTTATGAAGAAAGTATTGACATTTATTATGCTAGTTTTAATACGAATATTTATGTTATGTTTAAACCTGTTCATATGAGGAATGCATTGGAATTAATAAGTGATGGGTGGAGCCCGCTATAGCTCATCGATGCATCGGTAGGTCTCATGAGACAAACTCGTGTCTTGGAACAAGGCCTTGACAAAAATCTTATTTGTATTCTTGGCACGAGGCCTTGGCTATGTGGTTATGATAGTATGGCATTATGCATTCCATCATTATGAAAGTGGTTATTGATATTTCATGTGATTATTCGATTAGTAGAATAACCATGTGAATAAGTAAATGGAATTATTTCATTTTATTTTTGCCATACTTTGTTTAAGTTCAAGTTTAAAAGGCTTTTTTTTAGTTATACACTGCCTTAAATTTTTATTCTTATTTAAGAAAGTTTCCTCTATATTGTTCTCCTTACTGGGCATTTGAGCTCAACCCTTTTCTATGTTTTATTTTTCCCAGGATGTGAAGAAGTAATTTATGAATGACCTGCAGGGATAGTTTGAGGGGAAAAGAGTGTGGTCTATGGAGACTATATTGTTATAGTTTTCATTTTATGATGTAATGTAAACTTTATTAACGTATCTTGTTATTCCAAGGCTACTAAAATAATCAGTCTTTCGAGATTTGATCTTTCTTGTGATCATGCCGATGTTATGTAATAATGCACCGACTCTGGGTAACTGGGGTCGAGGCATTACATATTAGGCCTTTTGAGATACTTGAGCGGGTTGGAGAGGTGTCTTATCATTTTTCTTTTCCACCACGGTTTAGTACGGTGCATACTGTGTTTCAGGTGTTGTAGTTGATAAATTATCATCCGGATTGTGACCATTTGATTCATTGGGATCATGTTGAGCTAGAACCAGATTCTTCATTGGTGCACGTACCAGTGCAGATTGTGGATAGGCAAGAGAAAGTTTTGAATGGTAAAATCATAAGTTTGGTTCATGTTTCTTTGGAATCATGGTAATATTCAATAGGAGACTTGGGAGTGGGAGAAAGATATGGTCGATCAATGGCTTGAGCTCTTTCGGTAAGGCAATGGTTCTCTACTTTCTGAGGATGGAAAGTCCAATGGTGGGGAGAATGTATCACCCCCAATTTGAGTTATGTAGCCTTTTTATTCTTTTTATGTGTTTAAAGTTCTTGGAATGAGTTGTGAATAGGTTGGGAGATTTTGGAATGGTCTTGAATAAGTTTGGAGGATTTTCTACTGGCACATGGTTTGAGAACGGTTAGGGGAAACCGTGCATATTCTCCAGAAAACCGTGCTGGGGGAGACAGTAGGATTCTTATGGCCTGTGCACGGTTTTACAAACCATGTTAGGAAACCATACATACCCCTCCTATCGAGATAGTGGTGTGCACATGGTTAGCGAACGATTTTAAAAACAGTGCGGGCTAACCATATGGCCACTTAAGAATATGGTTTTAAAACTCGAGTTCACTCGAGCTTGCCTCATTTCTCTCCAAGATTTCTCTAAGCCCAGAATCACTCATGATTTTCTCTTCTCAAAGGTTTTAGGGTCTCTCACACACATTTTTGAAGAAAATCGAAGGTGTTCCTTGGTGGTTTGAAGGTAATTCCTCCAGGGTAAGTCTCTTCTCTTGGTTTCTCTTTGGTTTTATATGGATCTACTCTTCTCCCTTTCTTGGTTTTCTAGATCTACATCTGTTTCATGTATATCTAGGTTTTTTTTTCTTTGGGTGTTTATTTTAAGTCTTGTGGATGATAGTGAAGGGGATCTAGGGTGTTTGTAGTGGAGCGTTTTCCAGGTTTTTGGGTGCGGTTGCTTGTGGGTCGATTTCGTCGGAACCCTAAAGGTAGGTGGCTTCTCTCGCGACTCCACTTTTATAGAACATGAATCTTGGTTACAATTAATTTATATTTCTTAAAATTAATGGTGTTTTTTATGAATGAAAATGTTTGGAAATCCCTTTGGTGATGTTTTTGGGATTTTTGGGGAAAAGAGGTTTTGTGGTGAAATGCTCTTATTGTGGACTTTAAAATGAAAACTTTTAAAAGTGTTTCTAGGATTGATTTTTGAAAATGATTGATGGGAAATGATTTTCAATAAAGATCTTGATTTATTAAAATGTTTTTTGTCATGTAAAATGATTAAATGGTGGTTTCAATAAATGGGTGATTTATTGAAGTGGTTTAGCATGCGATAAAAATGATTATTTTCATGTTGTGTGGCCTTGGTGGGTTATATGCTTGGTTATGGCTTGTTGGAAAGTTATGTGAAAGTGGGTGGGATGTACCACTATAATAAGGGTATGGCTAGTGGACATAAGTTCCACCATAAAAGTATAAGTGGGTGGGAAGTACCACTAGTAGGAATGGGGGAACCTGTTGGATGAAAGCTCCACTGTTTTGGTTTCCTTGCTGTGAATTGCTTTGAAAGATGTAAATTGTTTTGATAATTTGTAAATGATGAAATGGAGTTTGGAATGTTTGTCTTGATTTACCTTGGTTTCTTGGTTTGGGTGAGTTGTCTTGGTAATGCTGTGTTTCGATTATTGTAATGGTTTCACTTGTGATTACTTTATATAAACTACTTTATATAAATCTACTAATGGTTTTATCCTAGTGGCGTGTATAGGTAAGTGAGTTAGGGAAAACCTACTGAGTATTAGTACTCACCCCCTGATTTGGAACTTGGGTGGTTTTGAAGATTTTGTATTCCAAGACACAAATAATGGTAAAGAATCTTATTATAAGTGGATTGTGGTGATGCTTGGCATATGTGTTGGTGCTTGGAGCATGGAGCTTGGTGTGGAGTTGTGGAGTGTGTATTGGTTTATTTTCGGGCCTCTTGTTTATTATTCTACATATTACTGTGATATTTTATTGGGTTTTATTGGTTTTGGGTTGTATTTTTGAACAACTTGGTTGTATTTTGGTAATACATGCTTGAGTGTTTTATTGACGTGCATAATATAGTCTTTGTTAGTGAATGGTTTGGTTGGTTTTGTCTTAAGGGAAAATCATTCCACAATTTTTTCTCAAAGCATTTGGCATTTATTGTCAACCTTTGGTGCCTTGGGAATGCTGCTTAAGGCCAAGTAGCATTAACCCTCCCTCTCAAGCCAATGGGATGGGTTGGGATGTTACAAAAATGATAAGTAGTCTACCACCCAGTCCAAAGAAAATAAAGATCATTAAACATTTTATAAAGATGACATGAATAAAAACATTTTTCAAAAGATAGTAGTAAATTAAATATTTAAATACTATCATTATTATCCTGAACTAACTACCTAGATACTGAGGTTACCATTGGATTATTTCGAAAATAAATCAAGGGACTATTTATTTAACAAAAACAAGATTCATCAAATATGACAGAAGAAGCCACAAATCCATGACTTCACATGACAAAAAATTTATTAAAGAATCAACATAAAAAAGGTTTTACAAATATTCATGAAATTGAAATATTTTTTCCAAACGTTCCTAAGGTGTTATATGGAAGTTGTGTGTGATATTGGTATTAGGTTTGATTTGATTTTATCTGAGTGTGAGTCGAATTAGAGGTGCTCTTGTACCTGGGGTGAGAGAAAAATAGTGGATTTAGTTTTAGTTTTCAAGGAACCAACCATGATTTTACACCAATTTTAGAGTTTATATATTTTTTTGGGTGTTTAAAATATCATGGGATGACTTTGGTTGTTTAGGAATTATGACAGAGTGATGAGATAACACATCAATGGGGAAAATTGAGCATTTTCAGTAAAATTTTAGTCATAGGAGGTCTGAATAATGTTTTTGAATGATATTGGGTGGGGTGAGTTGGAAACCACATAATTAATGTTGTTCCCATTATATATTTATGGCCGGTTTATTTTTTAAATACTATTAAACATGTTTACTTGTTTTAAAATTATTTATTCTATGAAATTAAATTTTAGACTTGTATTCTATAATTATATACATTATTTAATTTATATAAGTTAATGATTAGAAAATATATAAGATCCAAAGAATTTTAATATCCATAAAGTAATGTATTTATCATATGTTTTGGCTATGTTACCTCAAATTATTTTGATAAATTTACCTGAATATTCACATGTCTTAAAACTTTTTTTTCAAGAAAATAAATTACTATTTGGTATATATTTATGTTCTAATATCTTGAGTACAATTAGTAAATATGAATTTAGTTTTAAATCATGTGTTTAATGGTATGAATATACTTAGTTTATTTTTTAATTTTATACATTGAGATCATAGACTCGTACATTTTTACAAAACCATCATTGTTATAAACTAAGGACACTATTTATCAATTACCAAAAAAAGTAGTTTCAAATACATATAGAGAATATATTTTTATTCTTTTAAGAAAATATAACCATAATATTTTCCTAAAATCAACCTTTAAAAATGAATAACATTTTAAACAAGATATTAAAAACCTTTATTAAACTATTTTTCCCTTTAAAATGAAAATAATCACTTGAAAATAATTTTCCTTGGCCATTCCTTATTAATTAAAAACACACATTTATAAATCTATTTTGGATTTATTTTTAAATAAATGGAACTAAGAATAAAAACCCAGTATAACAAAATTTAATAAAAATGAAATAAATAAATAAAACAAATCAAAATAAGAAACTAATGCGTAAAAGATGTAAGAAATAAAATTAAATAAGGATGAGGAAAACAACCTTCCATAAAAAATGAAACTCGGTACCAAAAAATATTTTTACTAGCACAATTATAAGACACAGCACATGGGGAGTATCTCTCACCTATAGGTTCTAAATTCAACTAACTCTCTCATAAAATACTAGTTGGCTATGTGACCGAAATAATAATGAAACTAGGTCCTCTTGAGGAAACCAAAAAAAAACCCCTAGAAAATACCTAAATTAATATAGAGTAGCATCGATATATTTACCATCCTATCTAAGATATTCCATTTGAAAAGTACAAAAAAATCCACATAGAAATCATTCATTCCATTAATAATAACATCCCATAATTAAGAACACAATTTAAACTATGCCTCTTTCAAAAACCCATTTAAAAGCTCACTATAAAAGAAATATTTTTCTTGAGGCCATTTTAAAAAGAATGGTAAGATAAAAACTATTTTTAAATGAAAAAAACATTTAAAACCCCTATTTAAAAACCTATATAAGACAAAACAATTAATCAACATGTTTAAATTTGAAAAGTTATCTCTAAATGTTATAAACATAAGTAATTACACACATACATGCCTACAAAGCTCTCAAAAAATATTCACATATTTTCATGTGAATACATGCATGTGTCTAATATATATATATATATATACCAATAAATATGTGTATAAGTATAAAACTTAGAAAGAGAAATCCATAATATTGGACATAAATAAATTACACAAGAACAAAATAAAACATAAGAAAAATTCTCAACCAAAAAACCTAATTAATCAATGTCATGGACTCATGTATTTCCTAAACAGATTTAATAAACAACATCAAATAATTTTAAAAAACCAAATTAATTTATAAAAACCATCATAAATATTTTATTGGTCAAAAATTTAATTTATTCTTTGAATGTAGATAACAAAAAAACCAATTAGAAATCAATTATAATCCCTTAAAAACCTTGAGAAACAAGCATATTTAAATCCAATTAAACCCAAATAACAATTACAACTTTAGAGAAACTAGTTTTAGACACCAAAGAACATAAAAAAATATAGGGAAAATATAAATCATAAATACACCTAACTAAGGATATCGCAGATGATGCAAACCCTTCAGCAACAGTGAGTAGAAGGCTTGAATAAGAAGGGAATGTCGCAATGGAAAATATACAGTCAAAAGCACCTTACACAGAACCCAAAAAAGCAATCAACAAGTGAGGAGGATGACAAAATAACATAACTTGGATTCAAGATTTGATTCGTCCACAAGAAAGATGAGATATCATGAAATATTGGCTTCGTTTGAGCCTTGGATTCCTTCTTGCCTTAGATTTGATACTTGGATTCATTTTACACTTAATTAGAGCATTGGATTCGAGGAGAAGAGCACTAATAGTAGGGGTGTCCCATGGAAGATTGAGATATTATGACCGATTCAATCATGGTTAAGGTTATTTAAATAGATCAGAGAGGATTTTATCACTGCTTCTAAAAAAGCATTAATAAAGGCACCTTTTATTATCACTAAATAAACACTAATAAAAGACATCTTTATTAGTGTTAAAACTTTAGCATTGATAAAGGATTTGTAATTACAATTAGAAATAATTTTTTTTGAAATATGATTATATAATTATACATTTATTTATTATAATTTTATAATTATTTAAATATATCATTATTTATTTATAATTATATATATACATTTTTTTAAAATAATATTTTTTATTTATAATTATAAATATATAATTTTATAAATATAGTAAATATAAAATATAAAATATATTTATAATTATTTATTTATAATTATAAATATATTTATGTCATTATATATATTTATATAATTATATATATATTTTATTTTTTTTAATATATTTGTTATAATATTATAATTATAAATATATTTATATCATTAAAAATATTTATATAACTATGCATATATTTAATAAATAAATATAAATATAAATATAAATATAAATATAAATATAAATATAAATATAAATATAAATATAAATATAAATATGTAAAATATATCCAATATTTAAAAATATTTATTATAATTTTATAATTATTTAAATATATAAATATATATTATAATTATATATACACCTTTTTTTAAAATAGTATTTTTTATTTATATCATTATATATATTTATATATTTATAATATATATATATATAATAAATATATATAAATATAGATATAAATATAAATATAAATATAAATATAAATATAAATATAGTAAATATTTTAATTTTTTAAATAATTTTTTAAAAGTTTAATAATTATTTAAATATATTTAATTATTTATTTAAATTATGTAAAAAGTTTAAAAAAAATATTTATTTATTTAAAATTTTAAGTGTATAAATGTATAAATATAGTATATATATATATTTATAAATATTTATTTTCAAATATAGTTTTAAGATTATTAATTAATATATAATCTTAAATGCATGCATATTAAAAATGAGTGAAATTGAATAATTAAAAGTGATTACACTTTAAAAATATTGAAAAAATAGATATATTTAATTAATTAAATATAAATTATTAATAAAACATATATATATATTGAAATAAATATGAATACATATTGAAAATATTAAAAAAAATTAAATAAATAAATAAATAAATATATATATATATATATAAAATATAAAATGATTAAATTCCCATAAAAATATTAAAAATGAATTGTTACCTAACTGTAATAATATTAAAAATAAATAAAGAAAATTTATCGATTAAAAAATAATATATTAAATTTATCTTGTTATAATGAAATTCTAAAATGAATACTAAAATTTGAATTAATTACAAAAATATTAGGTCTATGTGTTTCTATATAAGATTTCATTAATTATGTAAATAATTGTATGTGTGTGTTGTATATAAGAATTTATTAATTACGTATATGAATGTGAAATCAATGTAACACCAGTTTGATATATGTTAAATTGAAAAATTAAATGACATTCAATTATGTCTATTACTCGAAGCAATTAGTTGAAATTTTTAATTTATATTAATTTTTAATTAATATTAATTTTTAATTATAATCCATTCTTCAAAAAATATATGAATTATTTAATATAAATCATAAATATTTTTTATTAGATGAATCATATTTTAAGAAATATTATATATATATATATATATATATATGAATATATTTCTATTTTAAATGTATTATTGAATAATTATGTACAAAAACCATTAAAAATGAATAAGACTTTACCATGTTTTTAATTATTACATTTTTTTCATTCTCTAGATTTATATTTAATATATATTATTTAATACAATTTATAATATATATATTAAACTTATTCATTTTTATTAATAATTGTTTCATGATTTTTTTAATGTTTTTGTAATATATTCATTTTAATTTTTTTATTTAATTATTTCAATTTCTTCATTTTATATATCTATATTTAATAAAAACTATTTATTAATATTTATAATATATATATGTGTGTGTGTATTTGTATAATAAATATATTCATTTTTATCAATAGTTATTTAATTAATAAATTTTTTAACAAATTTTATTGATTACTTGTTTTTAATTTTTATTTGTTTAATTATTTCATTTTATTGATGGTCTTTATAAGTGCTAAAAAAATGCTTCTAAAGGTTACCGTTTATCAGTGCTAAAAATAAAGTGCTGATAAAGGGCACCCTTTATCAGCTCTAAAAATAAAGAACTACTAAAGGGTACCTTTTATCAATGCTAAAGAAAATCATTAATAAATGTTACCCTTTATTAGTACTTTTTTCTAGTTCTAATAAAGGGAAGCAGTGTTAAAGGCCTATTTTGTAGTAGTGATTCTTTCTATAACATTTCTTTAACACATTGCTATGAAATGTTATATATGGATGAGAATCATCTATGTTATTGAAGATGTATAAATGTACATTATTTTTCTATTCACCTGCCAAAAATTTTACTTTCAAGCCATGAATCAAATTTCCCCTATAATTTAATTTTTCATGGTGATATGTAGGCAAACAAATGTTCTACACTATAGAAAAATAACTTGTACAAAACTTTGTAATGTCCTCATAAATATACATCTCAATAATGGAGGCTTTAGGTCTATATGTAATATTAATATATCCCTTTAATATCTTCATATACCTTTCAAAAATATACATCCAACATAGATATATGTTGAATCATATTATTTTACAATGGCTACAAGATGAGGGTGAATTGTAGTTTATAATTTTAAACGAAGACAAAAAACAAATCCAAGTCAAAAGATCTGACTTAGAATTTTTTTGATGATCATAATGCTTAAAATAGGATCAGAAAATCATATGATATTTCATATTTGTTATTGGTCTCACTGTTAGTCAAATAAAAATATTTATTATCAAGATTTATTACAAACAAATTTCTAAAATGCATTCACAATGAAATGGAAAACATCTTAAAATTAGAAATATGAAAGCTTATTGTACTAATATTGACTTACAAGATTTATAAAAGAATTTACTTTTAATCCTCAAGAGTTAAGTAAGTTTGATATCATGACTTAAGATATCCACAATTTCAATACCTACTATAAAGGTATATCCTTACTTAGCAGGAAAGACCTCGATATGATGATCAGTATGTCACTATCTTCCAATCCCTTATAATTCCTCGATATAATGAGTGGCGTAAGCTTTGTCTTTTTAACCCTAAAATCCCACAATCTGATGGATTGGATTCACTCATCTTCCTATCTCAGAAATAGTTTGATCAATACATCAATCACAAACAAGGAATTTAAAATAAAAATGTTTTAAGGAATTTACAATCCTCACATGGATTCCTTAGAACATAAACTCTCTAAAATATTGAAAAGTTTAGTAATGATATGTTCACATTGAGATATCTTCAGATATTTGGAGTTGAAAATGTATCAAATCCCATCTCATCAATTGACCTCTTATTTATAGGCAATTTTTCAACGGTCTTATTTCTGTGTTGGTTGTAATGGATTCAGATAGATTTCACTTTGAAAACTCATAATGATATGAATCCTAATATTGATAGATAAGAATAAATTTTACTTCATTTTTCAGATGTCATTTTATTTAGCACCATTATAATGATATTATGGATTTATTCCGATAGATATAATTATAATCCCTATAATTATAAACATTTGATAGTCTTATGGACTTCACTATTGTTTTCATATCTAATAAACTGGAAAAAGTTTAATTTGATGTATTGATACTAATGTTAGTCTAATGGTTATGACTTTTTTCCATCATATAGATATGAAATTATTCTAACTAGTGGTCAGTATGGTTTTTGTTTTAATGTACAAGAAACAACTTCAGTCTGATAGATCAGATTGAATAATTAATGTTTATATACATTTTACATTATGAATATTTCTATGTTTGGTATAAATTTTTTTCTAAAAAAACACACTGAAACACACGGTATATATAAATTTAGTAAAATATATTTTTATGATGTTATTTATGATTTCAAAAAATAAGGAAAAGATAAGCTCAAAGTATGACTTTAGACTTAAAAATCTCCACCTTTTTGGAAAGCAAAAAACACAAAACTTAAAATTAAAACTAATAACATTTAAATACCTACAAACCTTTGTCATTTTATAGAATTAAAATATATACTTCATATAAAATTTGTTCCATTATCATATTTAACCTCCACTTGATTTAATATCATATTATTCTTTATCATTGTTGATCTAAATAAAAGTATTGATACTTCATATTCTCCCCCTTAATAAAAAATATTCCTTGGAAATATTTTCTTTTAAGATAAAATACCCCCTTGGGACTAATCCTTTCTTTTTACGAAACTCTCCCCCTTAAAGAAATTCTCACAAAATTCTCCCAAAAAATTCTCCCCTTGAAAATCCTCAAAATTTATCCCCCTTTGTGATTTACAAAAAGGTATAAGGAAAGTATATAATCACCTAAAATGTTAGAAAATTAAAACATAAAAAACAATTGTTTTTGAATTTACTATTCATCAAAGAAATAAATAAATTAACATTCATCCAAAATAATTGTAAAACCTTCAGAAAAATATTGGATAGAAAGTTAACTAAAATAAATTTCATTCAAAATATTTCAATATTATATCAAGAGTTATGATAAAAATTTTCATTCTTTATTATTAAGCTTTATGATGATTGCCTTCAACTTTTTGACATCTTCATGATCTTTCTCATCTTCAACAACAAATGATTCAAGCTTTATCATCCTCTGATCCATAATTAATAGTCTCCAATTCTCTACCTCCAACATTTGACCTCTCTTATAGGTCATCTTATTTTATTTCTTCACACTGAACAACTCGTCTTCATAAGATCAGAGTCTATTGTTTTATATTTCCACCTTATAAAACTGTTCTTTCAGAACTCTGACTTCTTCATACCAATTTACAGTCATATATTTGAACTCTTCAACAAAATTTACTCTATCTGAATCATCAGATGATAGTTTATCAAAATAATTAGCAATGACAACAAATATTTTCTTTACTTCCAATAATTTAAAATTAGGGACCATTATATTATTATCAACCTTTCTTTACCATCTTACCATTTGATTAAATTTTTTCTTGCAATAATTTGATTTAGTTTTTAGGGTTCTGATTTATGTCTAATTTTGGATGACTGTCTCAGTCAATATCTTAATTGATTAATATTTTTCATTTATGGAGTTCTGAATTTCATTACACTAGGATTCAATATTCATAATATATGGTGTAGATACAGAAAAATATTTCAAGGTTTGGAAAATGTAATCAAGATTATTTTATTCCTATGTGGAATAAGAGTTAGATTAATTTTGTTGAACCATTGAAACAAGTGATCTGGAAGGTCCAAAATCTGAATTCTATTCCTCATAAGGTTTTACTTACTCTGAAACTTTCATAATAGAAACATCTTAATCTAATTTAGATTTGTATAAAATTTTCATGCGAGAATGATCAGTTTCTTCTTCTTCTTTTGATGAAGACTTTACTTCCTCTAAAACTTCTATGTTTGGATTCTTATCTGACTGGGAAGGTAAGAAATTTATTTTGAATAAGACTTTGATGTAGTTTTATTCTCTTTAGTCACTTCTTTTATTTTGGTTTCTTATTTTTATTCTTCTTCTTATTTTTCCTCATCATTCTTTTATTTGAACTACTTCACAGTTCTAAGAACACACTTTCCACCTTTTTTAAATGATTTTTCCCTTGTCAACTATCTTATAAAATTTTATTGGGACCGATACTTGAGGTTCATCTATAATATCTTTTACTTTTCCTTTATCACCAACTTGCGGAACTATAAGTGTAATTACTAAATTTTCAACAAATTATAGACTAATGTTTGGAATTTTTTGATCAGTATGAGTAATTTTTTCGATTCCTTGAACTGGTTTTACAACCCATGAGGGAGAAATTGATAAAGGTTGATTTGTAAATGCTTGTTAAACTCCATTTAACAGACTATCTTTAATCCTTTATATTCTAATATTTTCTTTTTTTCTTTCTTTTATTAGCATCCTTCGTCTCATCAGAAGCTTGTATTTTCAAATCCAAGGATTCATCCTTATCAGGACCAAAAAATAGATCACCCAATTTCTTCTAGGCATTATGTTCCATGAGTTTCTTGAAATCATCATGTGCCATTTTTTTGTTTATTTTTATCTTTTAGGGGCGATGATTATACATTTCTCTTATATTTTACAATTTCCTCCTCCTTTACAGGTACAACATTAGACATGGATTTGTCTGTTTTATCCAAAAAATTCTTCAACTTTGAATAAAAAATAAGCTTCATCCAAACCATGGTCTCTTCACTAATAATGGAAATATTTTTCTAATAGGATATTTGTGATTTTTAATTTGGAAAATATATATTCAATTCACTAATTTTTTTTATAAAATAGGGAAACAAAAGGATCTTAGACTTTATTGACTCATTTTTAATTGATTCTAATAATATAATTTTTTTTACTAAGTTGATCGTCCTCGGGTTAATCATAAAGTCTCATAAAAATATATTAAGAAATTTTAGGGTATCCCTATCACCCATTCTTGAAATTAAATAACTATGCATCAACAAGTTTACTACACTAGCATCTATAATGAAATTTTTAACCTTTTATACTTTCTTAAAATATATAAATAAATATGCCCCACCTATTGATTTCAAAAAACTCTGAATTTTTTTAGGAAGCTTGTGATAAGGGAGATAAGATTCACACTCAAAGGGTACTTATACTAGCACAAAAAATTGTTCATAAGAATGTTTTTAAATTTTAAAAAAGAGATTAAAAAAAACCTCTTCTTTTTCCTCTTTTTAAATAAGTTCTACTTATTCATAAAACACTCTAATAGTCTCAAGATGATACAATTTGAAATCCTCTTTCTTGACCCATATATTTTCCAAACACTAAAACATTATAAATATTTTGATCAACAAATCATATTTCTCATACATGGTTTTCTCAATGAGTCATTCTATAACAACTTATCTTTTATTAAATTTTTTAGCAGTGGACATCATACTGAATCTGGAATCAGAGATTGGAAAATGGAAAAGAATCAGACTATGAACCAAAACATGTGGAGAGATTTGGTGATGAAAGTCCAATAATCGATGTGGTATATGAAGTGACCCAAATTTATATAGGAACTAGGTGTGGTAGTTCATATTCTAGATAAATCAAAAGTTGATATTGAATATCCTTTTATGATCCAACAATCAAGATTTAATCGAATAATGATTTTAAAAATAAATCTAACATCTTAACATTTTTTAAGAAAAAATTTCATCAGATTGAGAAACAATATAATTATAAAAACTATCATGTTTTTCAAAAAAATAGAACTAAAAGAATATGTAAAAAAACATTGATAAACTAAAGTAATTAATAACAACAAAAACTAAAATATTAAAAAATGAGATTGAATCAAAAGTTGACCCACCTTTATATAGTAATGGGGTGTGGCGGTTCATATTCAAGATAAATCAAGAGTTAAAATTTAATATCCTTTTATGATCCAACGATCGATATTTAATTGAAGAATTATTTTAAAAATAAATCTAATCTCTTAACATTTTTAAGAAAAAATTTCATCATATTGAGAAATAATCTAATTATAAAAACTATCATGTTTGTCAAAAAAATATAACTAAAAGAATATGTACAAAAACATTGATGAACTAAAGTAATGGATAACAACAAAAACTAAAATATTAAAAGTGTACCTTTCAGAGAAGAAATGTTCTCTTAGTATGAATAACCTGATCTTCTTGGTTTTTAAATAGAAATTGATTAATATAAATTTTATATACAATTTTATTTTTGGAAAATTTTGAAACAAATATTGGCACTGATAAACTTTTTATAAAAATATGATTCTGTAATTTTATTAAACAAACTTCCTGTATAAAAATTTATAAAAAATTTGACTCTAAATAAATTTATAAAAGTTTTTAATATGAAAAATTCAATGATACAAAAACATTAACATTTTAGAAAACTAAAATATTTGGAAAAAATATTTTTTGAAAAGTAATGGTTTTAGAAAACTAAATATTAAAAAAAATGATTTAGAAAAGAAAAAGTTTTATAAAAACATTACATATGTACTACACCTATGAAAATAAGTTCATTAATGTAGGTATATTGTTAAACATGAAGTATATATGAATAATAATTTGATATTGAGAATTTGTAGCTTCTTTTTAATATATTTAAATCTATCATAACTAAGGATTTTAGTGAATATATCTATAATTTGTTATTATATTCTGATGAATTGTAAAATTAAATCTCCCTTTAATGCGTGATATTGAAGGAAATAATGTCTTATATCCATGTTCTTAGCTCATGAGTTATGTTTTTGTTTTAACATAAGGCATATTTCACTTTCTTTAACAGAATATTAGAGTTTTAGAAAAACTCATTCTATAATCAGTGAGTATGTGTTGCCTCCACAACAGTTGAGAAAAAAAACTTCCAACTAATACATATTTGTCTTCAGTAGTGGAAAGCGCTACTGAGTATTTTTTTCATAGAATATAAAGAAACTAAATCTTCTCTTAAGAAATTACATGTTCCATAAAAAATCTTCCTATCCATTCTATATCCTCTAAATTCATCATCCAAAATAAATTTAACTCAAAATCATTTCCAAAAGAGTAAAACATATTAAATACATTGTTATATTAAAATAAAAAAATCATTTATATATTTAATATGATACTCTTTTTTATTGGATTTATATCTATTACAAAATCATATTGAAAACATTAAATTCAGACAACTTTCTTTCAACTAAAGTAAACTTCCAATCAATTCTCTATAGATATTTTGATCAATTGTTTTCCCTGTCACATCAATATCTAATGTATTTGAGGTTACAATTGGAATACTAATAAGTTTAGTGTTTTAATACATTAATTTATTCAGAAGATATTTTTTATTATTATGTTGATATATAAAAATTACTTTTGTTTTTTTAAAATTTGAAAACCTATAATTAATGTTAACTAACCCATAATTCTCATTTCAAACACATATTTCATAAGATATGTAAAGGATTATGTTATAGACTTTTGAATTGAACCAAATATAATGTCCTTAAAAGATATTTTTATAAGAATAATATTTTTGTTAACTTATTTTTTTTAAAAGAGTTAGATCAACAAATCCCTTAAAAAACAGTTTTGTAACAAAAATACAGTTAACGATCATAATTATTTATGTTCATATAGTGACTTATTAAGTTGATAAACATATTTTGGATGTTTTTTTCAAGACTAGGGGGTTTTTGAACATAAACTTCTTCCTGAACATATCTATTAAGGAAAGAACACTTTACATCCATTTGAAATAGTTTGAAATTTAATAATGCTACATAATCTAGAATTATATGAATAACCTCAAGTCTTTCTATTATAGAATAAGTCTCTTCATATTCTATTACCTATTATTGATTATAACCCTTATAAAAATTATAGATTTATTTATAACTATTATACCATTTTCATCACATTTTTTCTAAAATACCCATTTTACTCCAATTATATAAGTATCTTTATGTCATTCATCCAAAGTATAAACATTTTCCCTTAAAAAAATTGAGTTAATTTGGCATATATTTTATCCAATCCTAATCACCTAAATCCTTATCTAGATTCTTAGATTCAAATTGCGAAAATAATTCGAGATATTCAATATCATATTCTAAAGAACTTCTAGTTATAATTTGTTGATCTACATCACCAATGATATTATCACTATGATGGTTCCTTAGAAACAACTAACTTCTTGGATTTTTTGAACTCTGTTATTCAACAATATGTTGAAAATATTCTTGAGGAATAACTTTAGAAATATATTCTTTAGTTTTAATATCATGAGAATAACTTTCTAACATAGGTTGATAATCAATTTTATTAATAAAATCCAAAGATACAGGTTTTGGTTGTTTGAAAACATAAGGATCAGTTTTATAAAATGTAACATGTATTATTTCCTCAAAATTACATGTATTTTTATTTAATAATCTATAGGCCTTTCTAGTTTTAGAGTAACCTAAAAATATTCCTTCATCATATTTTGGAGAAATTTATGTAAGTTATCTTTAGTATTCAGAATGAATACTTTGCCTATATAAACTTTTAATTATGAAAGTTTTGGTTTTATTTCTATCCATAACTCATAAGTAGTTTTATTAATAAATGGTATTATTAAAACCCAATTTATAGTATAATAGATAGTAATAACTAATTTTCCCAAAAATGTTTAGAAATTTAATATTCACTCAGAACAGTTCTTGAAATCTTTTAAATAATTCTATTTATCTTTTAGAATAAACCATTTTGGTGTGGAGTTCTTGGTGATAAAAAGGTATGTATAATACCTTTTTACTATAAAAAGTATCAAAATTAGAATTCAAAAATTCTCCACTATGATTAGTTATATTGGAGAGATTTTTCTCATTTTTAACTCTAGATATAAATGTTTTAAAACAAATAAGGCTTAATATTTTATTTCCAGAAAATAGAACCCAATATATCTATTTTAGTCATCAACTAAAACATATAAATAGAACCTTCCACTGATACTTCTAGTTTTTTAGGACCAAATAAGTCCATGTACACTAACTATAATGCATCAGAAGTTGATACTTTACTAATAGATTTAAAACTTGACTTATGTTTCTTAACAAATTGACAATGACCAAAAACTTATGAAGTATGAAACCTAAGTTCTAGTAGATCCTTAATAAGTCCTTTATTAGATAACTTATCTAAAGTTATAATATTACAGTGTCCTAATATTCTATTCCATAACAAATATTATTCTTATATTCCTCTATGTTAAGTTAGATCCTAGCTCCTAAGGGATTATATGTTTAAAGTGTAAACATTCTCATAATGATTTACATAAAGAATATACTCATATATAGAACTATGAACAATAAATTTTCAATTTTTTCAATTCACAAGATAAAACTCATCACATAATTGGATAATTCTTATATGGTTAAGATTAAGTCCTACAAAAAATAAAAAAAATTGAAATTAAAGCTTTACCAAGAAACTCATGCAACCTAAGGCCTATAAATGTATCATTCATCATTATCTATGAAGGTTACTTTTCCACCTTTAATCATTAAGATATTATTAAATAAATATTTATTGATAGTGATATGTATAGAATAACCACTATCCATGTACTGAATATTCTTTTTTTGGAACATTATCATTTTAAAACCCAAACATTCTTGGGTTTGGTATTATTAGAAATTAATATTTTTGACCACCACAATGGTCAAATATTACTACATTGAAAAAATTTAATTTCATTTGAAAAATATGCTTTATAAAAACCCAAAGACTAAACTTTATTTAAAGAACATTTGTTCTTACACTGTCCACCAATTTGACATTTAGTTCAGAATAGAGCACTCTTTGGAACAAAGTAATTATTATTAAAAAAAAATTTGTTAGTAAAACCCATTCTGAAAATATTTGTATGAGGTCTAATTTTTTTATACATTTTATCATTTTCTTCCTTTATAGAGGTAAACATAGAAAAAAATCAAACTATAAATTTCATATTTTAGTTTAACAAATAATATTTTATCCTCATTAGATATATTATTTTAGCTAAGCATTAAAATCTTAGTGTGTAAACTATTTTTCTAAATTTCTCAGGATATTTAGAAAGGATATTTTTTCAAAATTAGTTTTATCAAGTTATTTAGAAATATATGATATTTATTTAGTTCAAGTATTAATTATTGAATTTTATTTAATAGGTATACCTTGAGAATCTTCAAATTTTTGAGAAAATTTATAATTTTCATTTTCAGAAATTTTAGAAAACCTAGATACTTATTCAAAACTATTTGAGGTATTATCAAATTTAGTAAAGGAATATTATTTATATAAATATGTAAATTTTTTCTAATTATTTATATTATAGTAATTAGAATTTAATTTAATGTTTATAATAGATTTATAAGTATGTACCACAATAGTGATATATTTATTAACCTTTGGTATTTATGAAAATAAACCAATATTTCTCCGTGAGAAACATTTATTTTCTGAAGAATCATTAGAAGAAATATCTCCTCCACTTGCACTTAGAGTATTTGAATCTTTAAAACTTTTGTTGCAATTATTCTTATAGTACTTCTTATCATTAATATCTAAATTAATTTTTTATTATCCTTTCTTTTTAAGTTTAGGACAATTTAGTCTGATGTGTCCTTCCTTTTTCAATCATAATAAATCACTTCTATAGAGTCTTTATTATCACTCTTATCCTTATGAATCTTCTCATACCTGAATTGAAAATCTTTCTTCCCAAAAAATCTTATCCATCCTTATTACATGATTTTCATACTCATTTACTTTATATTCTGATAAACTAGTATTTGATTCAATAACAACTTTATTCTTATTATAATATTTCACAACTTTTTCAATGGATTTATCTTTAAAAGGAATTATGAATGTAGTTACAAAAGCAACTGATCCATTTTTATTTTTCATATTTTCATCATCCCTTTTTAATCTACCTTCAAATTTCATGATTGTACCAATAAGATCATCTAGAGTTAGATTTGGAATCCTCTTGATTTTATCTAAATCTATTCTCTTACATTACCATTTATTATGCATATTTCTATAACATTCTCAACTGATTTTCCCTCTGATGAATATTTCTCACTAAAAAAAGTAAACTATCAATAATGGTAATGAATCTATGTTTCATCTTGGTAAATTATTCTCAAGGTAGAAAATCAAAATCTTGATAATCATCTCTCAATATGGATCTTCTAGTTTCAATTACTTTCAAAGTTACAAAGTTAGTAACCTTGAATTTATTTTATATAATATTAGATGCTTTGAATGATGAAATTTGAAAATAGATAGTTCTTTTCATTGAAAAAAGTAGAGTATTCCTTACTCTATAGTTCAATTTAAATTCCTTATTTTCTTTATTTTTTTAAATACTGTAAATTCCTTTTCACTAATTTTATAATCTCTAGTTAACATGACAAAGTTTTACACACCGGTATTGAAAAAAATGACTTTATTCTATCTATCTAGTATTAATAATAATTCCCATAAAAATAGGTGGTTTGTTGGGATTCATATTTTCTAATGTACCAACATTAAGACCTACCATCTTATCAAAAATAGAAACTCATTTCTACAAAAAAATTGTATAATAAAATTTATAAACAATAAGTTTATAAAAAAACTTAATAACATTTAGTTGACAATAATAGTATAAAATCAAAAAGTATAGTAGTCAAAACTACTTTGATACCAATTTTTGGATCGTAAGAGTTTACTGTGGATAAAATAGAGGGGGATTGTATTTTAAAAATTTAAACAAAGAAAAAATAGAAATCCACATAAGTAATAAAGACAAATCTTAGAATTCATCTGATGATCAGAATGTTTAAAATTAAAACTATAAATTTTCCAATATATCAGAGTTATTATCCTTCTCACTATTAGTCTGATAAAACTATTTATTATAAAGATTTTTTATATAAAAATTTATAATATACATGCACATAGGAATGTATAATTTATACAAACAAGAAATATGAAAGATTATAGAAGTAATACTGACTTACAGTATTTATAAAATAATTTACTCTTTAACCTTAAGAGTTAAGAAATTCAAAAATCCTGAATTAATATATCCATAGTTTCAGTGCCTAAGGTAAAGTTATGTCTTTCTTTACCAGGAAATCCTTTGATATGATGATCGTTATGGATCTATCTTCCAATACCCTAGAATCCCTCGATATAATGATCGATGTAAAATCTATATTATTATCCCTGAAATCCCTCAATATGATGGATCAGATTCACCCATCTTCCTATCCTTAGAATCCATTAATCAATACGACAATCATACATAGTGAATACAAAAGAAAAGTTTTCTGTGGAATTTTAAATCCTCGCAAGGATTGTTTATAACATCAACTCTATGAAATACTAAAAATACGGGGAATGATATTTTCATATAGAGGGGTTTTTATATTTGTTGAGTTACTAATGCATCACCTCCCAACTCTTAAAATGAACTCATATTTATAGATAATTCTTCAACGATATTATTTTTGAGTTAGTTTCAACAGATTTGGACAAAAATCACTTTGATAGCTCATAGTGATCATGATATTGATCTTGAAATATAAGAATGAACTTTAATTCATTTTTCTGTAATCATTTTGTTTAGCACCATTAGAATGCTATTGTTTATTTTTTCTGATAGATATATTTATAATCGCTCTGATTATAAACTTTGGACAGTCCAATGGACTTCACTATTGTTTTTAATTCCAATAAAATGAACAAAGGTTAATCAGATGTATCGGTACTAATATCAGTACAATGGTTGTGACTTTTGTTAGTTTGATAGAAAAGACATTTTTCCAACCACTGGTTAGTAAAATATTCAGTCAGATGTACTAGACAAACCATCAGTCTGATTGATATGATTGAATAATAAAATTTCATATTCATTTTACATAATAACTATTTATATGTTTGATATATTAATATTCTTTATAAAAAACATACTAAAACACTTATGAAATATAACTTTAGTAAAATAGAGTTTTAAGAAAGTGTTTATGATTTCCAATACTAAGGAAGGGAAAATTAAAAAGTAAGACTTTCAACTCAATAATATAAATTTTTTAAATTATTTATTTATCATACCAAATTATCCTTTAAATGCACCATGATATTAAAAAATATGGAGGAAAATATATTTCTAATTGAAAAAAATAGAAACTACATTATCCTAAAAAAATTAATGAATTCAGATCAATCACTTAGAAAAATAATTGAAAAAATAACACACCTTCATGATATTCATTCTTACATGGATGGGAAATATTCTGTGCAATGATATTGGTTGGAGCTATTGCATCATGACTTGAAAATAATCAGATTTCATGTCTATAAACTTCAAATTATTTAGTGACACCAATTTTTTTTATATTTTAAGAATAACCCTATTGAACATTGATACCATGGAGACACTGAAAAAACTAATTTTACCTCTCTAGGATAATGTTTGACTAGAAAATTTAAGGTATGTTTTTATTCCAAAATGAGTGGTAGTTAACTCTAAATGTATTCCCATTGAGAGTTTCATTCAACCCATATTGAGTTTTTTCTTTTAATATCTAATAATTTTCTAATAAATCTATAATAAATATTTTTTTATCCAAATGAATGAAATCCATGTTATGTTTTAAGTCATCATATCTTCAATATGGAAGCTCAAAAAATATTAATTATTTCTTTCAAATATTTATACCATTATCATATTTTTGTGTCATCCTAAATGTAACATCAATGTTTTTCACCCTCTGAAAATATTTCATAGTGGAAAAAGGTTTTGGGGAAATATATAATTCTTATAAAACATTAAATTCTTTTTTTTAATCTTCAATAATAGTTATCCAGAGACAAAAACCTTTTATTATACATGTATAATATTTTTCTCCCATGTTTTAATTAATAATATTAATTCTATTGTTTATAAATTGGATGAGATTTATTCTCTTTAACACTATATCCATAAAAATATCCATATATTGTGAAGTCATTTATAGTGAACATAATCATTGCATACCGTGGAAAATGTTCCATTTTATAAGAATCATACACTCTAGTAACTGCCTCCCTTAAAAGGTTCAAGTAATCAATAAATAGTGATGAGAAAACATCAATATCATTTCCAAGTTTTTTGGGTCTAAAAATCATTATACTCAACATTATATATTTCTAGTTCATATAAAATTTAGAAGATAAGTTTTAAATCATCAATAAAATAGGCCATGGACTATGTTTGCTACTAATAATTTGATACAGATTCATTCTATCAATGCACAGTCATAATCTGATTCTTATAACATCATTTCTGAATAAATGAAACTATTGATCGATTTTATTCCACTATAGATAATAAGATGGATGATGTAATTTTACATCACAGATTAACTCATCTACATGAAATCATTACATTTTCCATCAATTGAATTCTCAAATACTTTTTTCAAACAAGGAATTATAGGAATATTCCAAATTGCCTTAAAAGGAGTCTCTATAACTACTAAATCAGTCTATGATTTTTTATTTCACCTTATATCATGATATACCACATTTATAACACTCTGACAGACATTGGTATTCCTTCCCATATAGAACGCAGTGATTCGTGAAGAAATGTATCTTCTTGTACCCCAAACCCATCAGTAATAATATTTTCTTCGTATTATAATTTGAATATATAATATTTTTGTCTTTAAGAAGTATGAAATTAAATATATCTATAAAAATATTGTCACTCTATCCATTTTTCGCCTTCATGTTAACAAATTTTAAAACCATTGATAAAAACATAAATTTCATATAACCAATAAAAATGGTTTTCAGAACCACCATATTAAGGGTCTATTTTCAGTTTATTCCCAATTTCCTCTACTTAAATATCATGAATTATTTCTTCAATTTGACCAGACTTATCACCTTGAAAAATAATTTTCATTAATAGATCTTGAATTCTGATTTTTTTTCACCATGTCAAATCCAAGGGTTGTAACATGGATTTAAACCATGGATAATTAAATGATATTTGTTTTATATTCTTTTCAATTTCTTCATATTTAAACATTTAAATCATAGAAATAAAAAAAATACATTGTTTGGAACATTTCATTTAGAAAATTCCAACAAAGAATCAATGCCTTCATCATAATCATCACTTGTTTTTAGTGTAAAAATCTAACTTCAACTCATTATTATCTGTAATAAATATCAAGAATTGAAAATAATTTATCATATTTTGAAATTTATTTCCAAGTATACTTTTATATTTAAAAATAAAAAACACCACAATATATTTCATGAATATAATAAAGACAACATATTTGATAAAAAAAAGTATTTTTTTGAACAAATTTAATTATCATTCTTTCATAAAAAATCAAAAAGTATCAAGCAATCAGGATGATCGTTTAAATATACATTTTCAGTACTCTATATTGAAACTCTATAATACATTATACCTTCAAAACAACTATTTAAAATGTAGATAAAAAACATACCTTAAAACACACATTAATCAGTAAACTAACATTACTTATAATATCTATTCATCAAATAATCATTTAGTAAAGCCATATTATAAAACTAATAATTCATCAATTAAAAAATACCTTAGATATGAAATTAATTGGAATTAAAAATAAATATATCAAAGATAAGGATATATCAATGGAAAATTGGAATGGTAAATAAAAATCCAAATACATTAGATGCATGGAAAATTAAAATAATAATAGAAACAGTAAATTGTTGTCAGAAGAAGGATGATTGATAAGGTGACAAAAAGTAGAAGAAGGTGAAAAGAGAGAGAAATTTATCATTGATGATGGTGATGGAGGATTATGGTGTTGGATTCTAACTAAAATATTTTCAAGGCCACCAGATTGAATAATGAAGAGATTTGAGGCCAAAAAATCAAATAATGAAGGGTTAGGGTTCACCACATGAGAGAAAACCAAAGTCTAGAATGTGAAAGAATGAAAAAATTACTCATATAGATGTTTTAATAAAATTTAGAAGCATTATCACGTCATTTATTTGATAACCAATGTGAAAAAATAGTTTTCATGATTTTTTAAATAACTGACATGAAAAATATAGGTGTTTTATTTTTTTCATCGATTATTTTATAAGAAACATGAAAAGTAATTTATAACATCAGTTATAGATAAAAAAAATGAAAAATTTGTCATCTTAAATTTATTTTTTACTAATGTAAGGTTTATCAAATATTTTTAGTGATAAAATAATTATCATAGTTAAATTGTAATCAAGATTAATATGTGTTAATATGAGTAATCTGATGTAGATAGAATTTTACTAAATCAATTTGACACATAGACCTTCAATAATGAATTTTTTAGGTTGTAAATTAATACCTAAAGTTCTCACTAAAATTTCTACACCTATGTAACCAATCCCACATAACTCCCATTCAATACCATTCTTACCCCTTACATAACTTTGGTTTCCATAAAAATGCTCTTATTTTCACCCACCATTTGTCTTCTCCCTCTACACCCTAAAGGAATTAATTAGGAATTTCTCTTTTATCACCCTATATAAATACCTATAATGGTGTTATTAAGTTTCTAATAGGTCCTCCCAATATTTAATAAACTACTTATCTAGGTAATGGTTCTCCTCCTCCTCTTTTTGATTCAAGTGTTTTTTTGATAATCCCTTTTTATTACCATGTGATTATGATTTAATATATTCATAATAACCCCTTTACTATAAAAATTATTCACTATTTATGAGAAAATACTATTATTTCACATTAAAAACATTTCATAGTCCCTTTTTTATAGTCATCATACATCCAAAATCACTCTTTGATTATCTCCCTCATCTTTTAAATTCAATATCTTCCTTTATTGTAAGCCTAATGAATTTCATGAGATTACGATTTAATGTATTAATAATCAATACATTATATTAAAATGATTCATTATTGATCAGATACTAGCCTTATCTCATATTAATACCTCTTCATGGTCCCTTTTGTATAATCTTCATGCTACCAAAGTCACTCATTGATTATCTCCCTCATCATTCTAGTTTGAGTTATTCCATGGTTGTATGATTTTTAAATTCTATGTAATTTTGAATCCATGTGTTCATAATTATTGAATTATTATCCAAATGGTGCACTACTTGTGTTATAATACCATTCTCTCACATTAATCCCATTTCATAGTCCCTTTTGTATAGTCGTTATGCCACTGAAATCACACATTGATTTTCTCCCACCTCTTTTAAATTCAATTTATTCATTTTTTATGCCTTTTTAATTCCCTGTTATTATGATTCAATGTTTACATAATAAATAATTAATATCAAAATCAAGAAAAATTGATGATATACTACTGTTATATCACATTAATCCTATGTCATAGTCCCTTTTTATATAATCATCATGTTGTCAAAAAATCACTCCTTGATTATCTCCATCCTTTTTTCAATCATGGTCTTCCAATGTTGTTAGTCTTTGGAATTCACTATGATTATACTTACATATTCTAAAAATAAATCCTTTACCATCCAAATGGTGAACAATTTATGATATACTACCCATATATCACATTAATCCCATTTCATATTCCATTTTGTATAGTCATCATACTATTGAAATAGCTCTTTGATTCTCTCTGTTGCGACTCGTTCCCCAGGGCCCATTCCATGACTACCCAAGCCCACCTTGAATAAACCAAGGGTTAGAGACAAGCCCCAGAAAGTTGGATCCCTAAAATGGGAAGTAATTTCCTTTAAACATGTATAATACACAATCCAAGAACACAAGAAGATGCAACCAAGAAGTAAAAATGCAGTAATAAAGGTGTGTACTGAAAGAAAAGGGTACGAAATACAAGCCCAACTGAAAAGTAAAAATATAACTGAAAAATAGAAAAAGCTCTTAGAATAATCCCCTGAGGATCCTACCTGAAGGGTAGGTACATCTTTTCTCCACTGCTATCCACGTCAACCAATCTCCTCCGTGTACCGCCTGGTCCTGGCTCCCTCAAGTCTCAGCCAAGCTACTCATCGTATGCACATGAAACAACAAGGTGTAGGAAAAGCCCATGTAGGGGTGAGTATAACAATAAAGAGTAGGGATCCCAAGACCCCCGAAGGTCACTCAAAATTAAAAAAAAGAAAAACCACAAAGCAAGATCTCAATCACAAAGCACAAAGAAATAGACACAACTGAAACCAAGTATAAGTAAAGCACAAAAGTATAGATGGTTAGTTGACAATATAGATCATCTTATTCTGTAGAGAGGCACTATTGTTGACCATCCAGAGCCAGACACACATAGGATTGATAGGTACTAACCTCCGCAAGACCCACACTGGATCTGACCCACACAGGATCGGTATGCGCTGACCCACACAGGATCACTGAGTGCTGACCCACAAAGGATCTGACCCACATAGGATTAATATGTGATGAACCATAGAGGATCGCTCACTAGATCTGACCCATATAGGATCAATATGTCACTGACCCACATAGTATCACTCGGTACTAACCTCTGTATGATCTGTCTTAAACCTCCATCTCATTGCTATCCATTGGATTCCTGCTCATAGTATGCTTGATTCTAGAGAACCGCTCATCAAGCCATCAGTCATATTTCAATAGGCACAAAGTCCCATGAAGAAGTAACCTGATGATTTATCACATCATAAGGGTTCCAACGCCACAAACGGCGCATCAACTGGACGCCTGATCTGTATGTTATAGGGATTTTAGTATCGAGGGCCTGGTTGTTTTTGGGTTGATCCAACCCAGTCGTATTCCAACATTCTTAAAAACACTCATGAAGTATCTCAAAAGGACCGTATCACTCCAAGTATCTTATTTCCGTAGACATTTCATCAAATAGACATTTGGTTCGCAAGATATGGTCACTTAAGCATAATTGGTCCCGAATACGTCTGGGTCTGGTCTGACCCGGTCGGACTGACCCGACCTGACCCAATCCAGGTCCGAACTAGCCTGGCCAAAACTGGACTGGGTCGGCCCGGTTAGGCTGGGCCATGGCAGGGTCGGCCCACTACGACGCAGACTGGTCCGACCAACCGGTTGGGAGCAGCCCGCCGGGCAGTCCTACCCACTAGCTGGCGCGACCCGCGTGTGGTTACGTGGTCCTCTGCTCCCAAACGACTCAATGTAGCCATTAAAATCCTATATGGGTGGTTCCAGGTGTCACCACCTCTTCACCCACAGGAACCATAGGGAGAAGATCCCTTGCATCATCGCGACTCTCTTCATTGCGTCGTGCGACGGCGTACCGCCTCCACCTCCGCTGTCAGCCATTTTTGGCCGCCTGTCCGACCACTGTAGTGTCACTCTTCCACCACATCTGATGGATTCAGGCCACCACCCTTTTCTGCCACCCTCGTTCGCTGGTGCCGATCGTCGGCGCTGTCGTGCCGGTGCCAAGCCGACACTTCTTCTGCGGGCCACCGAGTGTGCTCCGGTGGTCCATTCTTTCTTTCGGATGCGCCTACAGTTTTCTCTAGATGTCTTTGTCATTGTGTGCCTCTCGATTTCAAGGTTCTGTCAAGTTAAAATAACCTGCCTCTAAATAATGAAATGAAAAATCAAGTGGCAGAGGGTCCGGGCTTTGTTCATTTTTCCTGTGCCCTCCACGTTAGCGTTATAAAAAGGGATTAATTTATACATCACATTAAAATAATGATAAACCCCATTCAAATTTCAACACCCTAAGATTTCATAGTGTGTTATTTCTTCAAAATAATTCAATAACTTGCACTACATGCAACACCGAGTTCAAGCGCACCATGACTTACCAAACAAGCCATTCAAAAGAGGTTATGAATAGTATTAACTAAATTTTAAACTTTATATAATCCTTATAATTTTAGAATCCATATTATGAGTTTCTTAGACATAATGTAAGAACAAATTCATTTTCAGTATTGCACTTTTACCAACTTTTAATAGTGAACCCTTTTTAAATCCAATATTTTAAACTTTTATATATTCAAATTGATTAAATAAATTTACTTTTAGAATGTGGACATCAAAAATTTACAATGAAACATCCCAAGCTTCCACGGTACACTTTCCTTTAAATAATACAGTAGCGTGTGTTGTACGCAACTTCAAGTTCTAACACACACCACAATCAATAAAACTAGCCATTATGAATAGTAATACCTACTTTTTGAAATTTTATAAATTTTATCTCTCAAAATGGACTTCATTTTTGTATTCGGAGTATCGAATTTAGCCTAATGTGAAATTTTGGAACTTTTCAGATAATATTTATATTTTTATGAATAGTGAAAATTACTAAATTTTAATTAAAAACAACTTTTTTAATCGAAATAATTTATATTGATAAATTATGAATTTTAGTGGTTTTAAAATATATTTAGAATATATTTTTACCATTTAATACAATGTTGGTCATTGTACATAATTTCACAATTAAACCGGACATAAAAAGGTGTCAATCTTTTGAAAGTTATAATCTCTTAAAAACACGCTATTTGTTTTGACGACGATAATTAATTTTTAAATTAAATAATGAAACTGATATGTTTTGAATTTGGTAAAATAGATATCATTTTTGAATTCATAATATCAAATATAACTTAGGCCTAATTTTTGGTATTTTTCTGGAAACTTTCATTTTTTGATGAATAGTGAAACCACTAAGTGGTAGTTAAAAAAACTGAATTTTTCATAAAACTTAATTTTACCGCTTCTGTGAGTGAAATTTTGAAAATATGAGAGACACGGTCAATATCAAGGAGTAAAATGTGGTTCAATGAGATGAAAATAATTTTTGGTGAATAATAACTTTTTACTTTTATTTATCACGGTTAAAAGTAAATAGGGTAATTAAGGGTTAAAATGATATTAATATTACCCTAACACATGTCATAATTCTATTGGACAAGTGTATCTCAACCTAAAACAACATTAGGAGTAAAATATTATCATTTAGGTCCACTTGTATTAGATTAGGACATTTATTATTATTTAATTCAAAGAAGAGTTAAAAGAGTTAAAATCAAAGTTTATTTACTAATTTTTTTTAATATAGGGTTATACATAAGATACATTTGATTGTAAATATTCATTAGAAATCTAAAAAGAGTTCCTACATAATGTTATTTTATTTATAATTTTTAGACATTAAATAATTTAATTTATTTATGACCCAATGGTGATGCAGTAATTACCTAATTAATGAAAAATTAGAATAATTGATATTATAAATACCCAAATAAATATAATTTGAGACTTTTTATAAATACCAATAATTTTCTAGGTTAATATGACATGTTAGGATTGATTTACTTAATGTTTTTATAAGTAATCATTCTGTTATGATTTTTACAAAAATCAATTATTGAATAGTGTCAAAATTGACATAAAAGAGTTTTTAAAACAAATATTATTAATTGATATTAAATTCCTTAAAATATAAGGTTCGGAAAAGATACTTATATCATGATAGGTGTATCATTAATGAACCACTAGGGGGTCACTTGGAGGTATATAGTAAGTTTATTAACTATATAATATAAAAATACAAAGTGACATGGTAAGTATCAAACTAATTAACTAAGAGTTAAAACTAAAAGATAAGGTTAATATAATGACCCAAAAATGTCTAAATTCTATTGGTTGATTGGTTTTCGACTCATCCCCACCTTAAAATTTAAATAATCCACTTTTTAGCCATTATAAACCAAATATGAATTTATTATAAAATAATATTTCTAGCTTTTTTCAAAGGTGTCCCTCACCCCTCTTATAAAAGGGAATTCCCCCTTCTCATTAATTCACATCTTAAAAGCCTTTTGGTTCGGCCAACTTAGCCCAAATACTCTCTCAACTTCCGTAAATACAACCTAGAGGCCTTAGTTTGATCAGAAAGCCAACCTAAGGAGCCCTTTTGATCAAATCAAAAGGAAGAACCTGAAGAAGAGATAATTTTTTCACCACCCTTTTTCAAATTCATTTCTTCTTCAACTTCTTCTTTATTTGTTATTCCAATTCTAAAATAATGAATCTAGTGTCTCATATATACTGTAATATTATTATAAATATGGTACAACCATATTCAGTATTCTATCGATCCTTTAAATAATATTTCACCATACGTGCGTACGTACGACTTACCGTCTCCACGTCGTGGTGTAATTGTTATTCAATAAATTATTATTTGGATGGGTATAATAATGATGTGTAATTCATGTAAATAATAAATATAACCTGATAATGATTCTGTATATATTATATACCATCCAATTAAATTTTATTTTAATATCAAAAAGAATGATATTGTCACGCGTGCGTACGTACGGACTACCGTCTCCATGAACGCGATGAGATTCCTTCTCCATCGTATCCATTCAAGTATAATTCTAATTTGATGATTGATAATAATATCTAAGGACTTGATATAATTCTGGATATGATTAAGATACAACCTATCCATGACAAACACGACTTACATAACAAAATATATAAAAGAAAACGAGTAAGTTAACACCCGAAATAACGATAATTCTAAGATATTATTAACAAAGTAATGTTAAAAGATCATATATTATATCATATTAATGTATAAAATTCTTGTATAATTTAATAACAATTATTTCACCATTATACAGGAGTTTAACCTACCCTCAACCAAGGAAAAGTACAAGGTAAGTGTTTATTTCGCAATCTCTTCATTATTCGAGGTTGTTTATACGTAATAATCTACAAGGATTTCTTTATCATCCACATCCATGTTTCTTAAAAATGTATTTCAAAACATTTTTACTATTTACTAGAATATGGGTTAAGGTAATTTATACCCTTTTTGACTTTTATAAGTGGTTTATAAAGGAATCTTTCCGTCATTTTCCAAACAAGGTCCATTTTAACATTTTCGACAGAGTTGAGGTAAGAATATTTTTTTTAACTTATACGGAGGGTGCAGCTATTTCCCGCTGTTATAAAATCATTGAAGCTTCCCTTACAATCTTATAATAACATTTTCAAAGAAAATGTTATATTTTATAAATATATGACTCTTAAAAGATTTCAAAATAGAAAGAGAAATTTCTTTAAAAAGAGTTTTGATTTCATCTATGTTAACATCCTTTGATGGATTTTAAGTTTATTTGGAGTTGATTTATTATGATACAATTCTTCCATATTGTATTGATGGTTTTGTGATATGTTTGACTGTGGATGTGTTGTTTTTATACCATTCATGGTTTATGAAGAAAGTATTGACATTTCGTATGCTAGTTTTAATACGAATGTTTATGTTATGTTTAAACCTTTTCATATGGGAATGCATTGGACTTAGTAAGTGACGGGTGGAGCCCGCTATAGCTCCTCGATGCATCAGTAGGTCTCATGAGACAAACTAGTGTCTTGGCACAAGGCCTTGACAAAATATTTTTTGTAGTCTTGGCACGAGGCCTTGGCTATGTTGTTATGATAGTCTGGTATTATGCATTCCATCATTATGAATGTGGTTATTGATATTGCATGTGATTATTCGATTAGTGGAATATCCATGTGAATAATTAAATTTCATTATTTCATTTTATTTTTGCCATACTATGTTGAATTTTAAGTTTAAAAGGCTTTTGTTTTAGTTATACACTGCCTAAAATGTTTATTCTTATTTAAGAAAGTTTTCGCTATATTGTTATCCTTACTGGGCATTTGAGCGCACCCATTTTCTATGTTTTATTTTTTCCAGGATGTGAAGAAGTAATTTATGAATGACCTATAGGGATAGTTTGAGGGGAAAAGAGTGTGGTCTATGGAGACTATATTGTTGTAGTTTTCATTTTATGATGTAATGTAAACTTTATTAATGTATCTAGTTATTCCAAGGCTGCTAAATGAATCGGTCTTTCGAGATTTGATCTTTCTTGTGATCATGCCAATGTTATGTAATAATGCACTGACTCTGGGTAACTGGGGTCGGGGCATTACAGTTGGTATCAGAGGAAGTTTAGTACAAACCTTGGAAGCTAGATTTAGATAAACTCTGATTAGAGCACATAGACCTAAGATGGACTTTGGGGATTAGTATAGAAGAACTTCCTAGAATTTTGGTATTGTAGAGATTTTGTGAGTTTTCCGAACAATACATCCCTGTCTGGATATGAGCAGGTAGAGGTGGCTCTGGCACAGATGTACCTAGGGGTAAAACCCGAAAACACCGATTTGAGCTAGACTCAAACGGGAACTGGTGCACGACAACGGGCCTTGCTGCACTCTTGGTTACGACACTCCCATGGGATATGATTAGGATAATTCTCATTTTCTTTACAAACCATTATGAAGGGTTTATGAGTATATACTTCCTCAAAGGATACATTTTTATGATTATGGATTATATCCATAAACTATTTAATTTATGTTATGTGTTTTACAAGTTTGGGATTAGGTATTTTTATTCATAAACTAATATAGTGTATTCCATTATTTAGAAATGGCGCCCAGTAGAAGGAATGAGAACTCGAGCAATGCACATAATCCAAAGAGAAAGAAGGATCATATCTTTCATGGTCTTAAGCCAGAATTTATAATAGAAATAGTCTCCCATGTATTATCATCATATGAATAAATAATATCATGTGTTGATAAGATAAGTAAAGATTTTACTGAGTCCTATGTCTTTGAAGGGAAGCAAGAGAAGAAAAGGATGGAAGAGAGAAATATGGATAAAGGGAAGAGGGAAAAGAAGAATTTTCCCATATGTGATAACTGTGGGAAGAAACACCCTGTAACTTGCCTGAAAGGAATGGGATTTTGTTATAAGTGTGGAGGAAAAGGGCACAAAGTACGTGACTGCAAGGGTAAGAAAATGGTTTCAAATGTACAATGCTTCATTTGCAAGGATTTTTGACACCACGCGAACCTATGTCCCAGTCATCAGACTATGCCGCAAATGATGCTATTGGATAATAATCAAGTTATGATACTACCACAGAGGAAGAGGAATGATTAGAGTTCTTATTTTGATTATGTCATTTGAGTGTTGTATCAACAATGTACTTGTTATAATAATTATGGAGTATATAAGGATTGTACTGCAGTACTATTTCATTAAGGACTTGAGATTGTGTGGAACAAAGAAAAGTGACTCAATAACAGGTTAAATTTCTGAAAAATATATGGTTGAGAGAAAGATAAACCATAATATGGTTCTGATACCGAGGTAGTGATTTTATAATAATACATGATTGATTTGGATAAATTATATTGGATATTATTGAATACCTTGAAACTGATTAATGATTTGTATATTCCATCATTGTTGGGGTTTAAAACATTTTTGGATTGAAGGAGTATATCTATTATTTTTTAAGGAATAAGGGATCATGAATGTAATCAATAAGGTTTTATGATAATTCAGGATGTTGCAGTGTTTTAAAAGAATACATGATGAAGGTGTTCACATGTTATTACCCGGAAAAAAGGATCTTCATTGTGTTTACCTTCCTTAAAAATTTTGGACTGAAGTATTTTGGATAGTTCTAGTTTGGATTATTTTGGATTTCCATAAAAGGACAACCTGGAGGTCGGGCGGAAACCCGTCGCGTCCGGCAAGGCCGCGAGACTTGAACCCACAACCTAAGGGCGACAAGGGTGTATCACATACCACTGACCCACGTGATGTCCTGGATTGAATAATTTCATTTTTTAATGGTTCTACTAGATGAATTATAAATTCATTTTTTTAACCCTATACGAATAGGATAAATAGAATATTATTTTTAAGTTCTATTATCTTTTAGAGTGAAAGATGAGTTTGAGGTAGAACTTAGTTAAAGGATGAGACTCTACTTTTCAAGTATATATTTTTCTTCTTCACTTATTCAATGAAGAAATTAATTCTTATACTTTAGTGAAGGGATCTTAAAACAAAAAAATGTGTTATCCTAATACCATATGTTTTTCTGAACTGATGGTATTTTAAATCATCATAGATTGATTAATTTAAGGCCCTCAATTTTACACTTATTTGTGATTGATGACCTCAATCACTACCTATAAATATTTAAGTTTTTCATCTAATTATATGTCTCTAATTACCACCAATTGTCTCCGAATAGAGATCATAATTTGGTGGTGACCCTTTCATTTTTCTTTTCCTCTTATTAAGACTAAATTTTATTAACCCAATTTCTGATGTGGGTTTTCCCACAAAGATATTTTCTATATTCATACTTTTATTTTCGAAGAACAATTTCAAATTGCGAGGATTCAATTTATTGAAGGAGGGGAGAATGTAACACCCCATGATTTTATAGTGTGTTATTTCTTCAAAATAATTCAATAACTTTCACTACACGCAACACCGAGTTCAAGCGCACCATGACTTACCAAACAAGCAATTTAAAAGAGGTTATGAATAGTATTAACTAAAATTTAAACTTTATATAATCCTTATAATTTTAGAATTCATATTATGAGTTTTTTAGACATAATGTAAGAATAAATTCATTTTCAGTATTGCATTTTTACCAACTTTTAATAGTGAACCCTTTTTAAATCCAATATTTTAAACTTTTATATATTAAAATTGACTAAATAAATTTACTTTTAGAATGGGGACATCAAAAATTTACAATGAAACATCCCAATATTCCACGGTACGCTTTCCTTTGAATAATATAGTAGTGTGTGTTGTATGCAACTTCGAGTTCTAACACTCACCACAACCAATCAAACTAGCTGTTATGAATAGTAATACCTACTTTTTGAAATTTTATAAATTTTATCTCTCAAAATGGATTCATTTTTGTATTCGGAGTATCGAATTTAGCCTAAGGTGAAATTTTGGAACTTTTCCGATAACATTTAGATTTTGATGAATAGTTAAAATTACTAAATTTTAATTAAAAACAACTTTTTTAATCGAAATAATTTATATTGATAAATTATGAATTTGAGTGGTTTTAAATTATATTTTGAATATATTTTTACCATTTAATACAGTGTTGGTCATTGTACATAATTTCACAATTAAACCGGACATAAACAAGTGTCAATCTTTTGATAGTTATTATCTCTTAAAAACACGCTATTTGTTTTGACGATGAGAATTACTTTTTAAATTAATTAATGAAACTGATATGTTTTTAATTTGGTATAATATACATCATTTTTGAATTCATAGTATCAAATATATCTTAGGCCTAATTTTTGGTATTTTTTGGGAAACTTTCATTTTTTGATGAATAGTGAAACCACTAAGTGGTAGTTAAAAAAACTGAATTTTTCATAAAACATAATTTTATCGCTTCTGTGAGTGGAATTTAGAAAATCTAAGACACACGGTTAATATCAAGGAGTTGAATTTGGTTCAATGAGATGAAAATAATTTTTGGTGAATAGTAACTTTTTACTTTTATTTACCTCAGTTAAAAGTAAATAGGGTAATTAAGGGTAAAAATGATATTAATATTACCCTAACACATGTCCTAATTCTATGGGACAAGTGTATCTCGACCAAAAACAACCTTAGGAGTAAAATATTATCATTTAGGTCCACTTGTATTAGATTAGGACATTTATTATTATTTAATTCAAAGAAGAGTTAAAAGAGTTAAAATCAAAGTTTATTTACTAAAACATTTTTAATATAGGGTTATACATAAGATAAATTCACTTGTAAATATTAATTATAAATATAAAAATATTTCTTACATAATGGTATTTTATTTATAATTTTTAGACATTAAATAATTTAATTTATTTATGAAATAATGGTGATGCAGTAATTACCTAATTAATGAAAATTTAGAATAATTGATATTATAAATACCCAAATAAATATAATTTGAGACTTTTTATAAATACCAATAATTTTCTAGGTTAATGTGACATGTTAGTATTGATTTAATTAACTATTTTAGAAGTAATCATTCTGTTATGATTTTTACAAAAATCAATTATTGAATAGTGTCAAAATTGACATAAAAGTGTTTTTAAAACAAATATTATTAATTGATATTAAATTCCTAAAAATCTAAGGTTCATCCAAGAGACTTATATCAGGATAGTTGTATCATTAATGGACCACTTGGGGGTCTCTTTGAGGTATATAGTAAGTTTATTAACTATATAATATAAAAATACAAAGTGATATGGTAAGTGTCAAACTAATTAACTAAGAGTTAAAACTAAAAGATAAGGTTAATATAATGAACCAAACCTGTATAAATTATATTGGTTGAGTGGTTTTAGACCCATCCCTACCTTAAACATTAAATAATCCACTTTGGAGCCATTATAAACCGAATATGAATTTATTATAAAATAATATTTCTAGCTTTTCCAAAGGTGCCCCTCACCCCTCTTATAAAAGGGAACTCCCCCTTCTCATTAATTCACACCTTCAAAGCCTTTTGGTTCGGCCAAACCCTACCCAAATACTCTCTCAAATTCTCTCACTACAACCTAGAGGCCTTATTTTGATCAGAAAGCCAACCTAAGAAGCCCTTTTGATCAAATCAAAAGGAAGAACCCGAAGAAGAGGTAATGTTTTCACCACCCTTTTTCAAATTCATTTCTTCTTCAAATTCTTCTTTATTTGTTATTCCCATTATAAAATAATGAATAAATTATATACTATATACTATAATATTATTATAAATATGGTACAACCATATTCATTATTCTATCCATCCTTTGAATAACATGTCACCATACGTGCGTACGTACGGCTTACCGTCTCCACGTCGTGGTGTAATTTTTATTCAATAAATTATTATTTGGATGGGTATAATAATGATGTGTAATTCTTGTAAATAATAAATATAACATGATAATGATTCTGTATATATGATATACCATCCAATTAAATATTATTTTAATATCAAAAAAATGATATTGTTGCTCGTGTGTACGTACGAACTACCGTCTCCACGAACGTGATGAGATTCATTCTCCATTGTATACATTCAAGTATAATTCTCATTTGATGATTAATAATAGTATCTAAGGACTTGATATCATTCTGGATATGATTAAGATACAACTTATCCATGAAAACACGGCTTACGTAACAAAACATATAAAATAAAATGAGTAAGTTAACACCCGAAATGACGATAATTCTAAGATATTATTGACAAAGCAATGTTAAAAGATCATATATGATATCATATTAACGTATATAATTCTTGTATAATTTAATAAAAATTATTTAACCATTATATAGGAGGTTAACCTACCCTCAACCAATGAAAAGTACAAGGTAAGGGTTTATTTCTCAATCTCTTCATTATCCAAGGTTGTTTATACGTAATAATCTACTGGGATTTATTTATCATCCACATCCATGTTTCTAAAAAATGTACTTCAAAACATTTTTAATATTTACTAGAATATGGGTTAAAGTAATTTATACCCTTTTTGACTTTTATAAGTGGTTTATAAAAGAATCTTTCCGTCATTTTCCAAACAAGGTCCTTTTTAACCTTTTCGACAGAGTTAAGGTAAGAATGTTTTTTTAACTTATACGGTGGGTGCGGCTATTTTCCGCCATTATAAAATTGTTGAAGCTTCCCTCACAATATTATAATAATATTTTCAAAGAAAATGTTTTATTTTATAAATATATGACTCTTAAATGATTTAAAAATATAAAGATATATTTCTTTAAAAAGAGTTTTGATTTCATCTATGTCAACATCCTTTGATGGATTTTAAGTTTATTTGGAGTTCATTTATTATGATACAATACTTCCATATTGTATTGATGGTTTTGTGATATGTTTGACTGTGGATGTGTTATTTTTATACCATTAATGGTTTATGAATAAATTATTGACATTTCGTATGCTAGTTTTAATATGAATGTTTATGTTATGTTTAAACCTTTTCATATGGGAATGCATTGGACTTAGTAAGTGATGGGTGGTGTCCGATATATCTTATCAATGCATCGGTAGGTCTCATGAGACAAACTAGTGTCTTGGCACAAGGCCTTGACAAAATCTTATTTGTAGTCTTGGCACGAGGCCTTGGCTATGTGGTTATGATAGTATGACATTATGCATTCCATCATTATGAAAGTGGTTATTGATATTGTATGTGATTATTCGATTAGTATAATATCAATGTGAATAAGTAAATGGAATTTTTTCATTTTATTTTTTCCATACTATGTTGAAGTTCAAGTTTAAAAGTCTTTTGTTTTAGTTATACACTGCCTTAAATGTTTATTCTTATTTAAGAAAGTTTCTGCTATATTGTTATCCTTACTAGGCATTTGAGCTCACCCCTTTTCTATGTTTTATTTTTCCCAGGATGTGAAGAAGTGATTTATGAATGACCTGCAGGGATGGTTTGAGGGGATAAGAGTGTGGTCTATGGAGACTATATTGTTGTAGTTTTCATTTTATGATGTAATGTAAACTTTACTAATGTATCTAGTTATTCCAAGGCTCCTAAACAAATCGGTCTTTCGAGATTTTATCTTTCTTGTGATCATGCCAATGTTATGTAATAATGCACCGACTCTGGGTAACTGGGGTCGGGGCGTTACAAAAATCCCCCACAAAGACCACCCTGAAAATCAAGCATGAGGAGAAGAATCATGAGAATTTATTGAATTAGAAGATAACCCCTACCTCAAGAATTGTTGGAGTCGTCGCTATTGTGTAAGGAGAATCCATTCTTTGATGAAGCCGTCGATGTTCGTCGTTCCCGGTTCGATGCCACAAGACCTTCTATCTTTGTCGGTGGAAGGTGTTGTGTCACCTCACCAGGGTTTTCTTTCTTGGTGAAGCCATGTCAAAACTCCACCCCAAGCCTCACTTAAATAAAGGGGGAAAAGATGAGTAACATACTGATGAATTAATGAGGTTCATTTAATGAATGAACCTATTAATTCTCCAATGGCGTGGTTAAAAATAAAAGAGAGTAAAGTCATTAATTGGTTTGAAAATTCACCAGTCCCCACCACCGCCTCTCATCCACTTGAGAAAAATAAATAAAATAACTTGTTAGGTTATTTTATTATTTTTTTGTAAAGTCCAAAAATTTAAATTTTTATCCCAACCTACAGCGATTAAAGTGGAGCATCCCTTAATAGAATCTCGGTGTTATGGATTCAACAGTTCCCTTAGATTATTAATCCAAAATCCGGTTAAAAAGATATAAAACCTTTCCCCCGCGTTTACTGAACGTACCTTTAAAAAAAGTTCAAAAATTTATTCCAGGCACACCAGGCCTCAGAATAACATACATGTCGTCAATTTTCGTAGAATTCTAATAATTCCAAATAATTTTAAAAAATTGCATAGAATTTTTTGGGACTTTACATTCTCCCCACCTTAGGAATTTTTATCCCCAAAAAATTCAACAAAACTAGGGGAAAAAATGGGGGTACTAAGCATGCATCTAAGCCTCCCGCTCCCATGTGCTCTCCTGGAGGTTCCAGTTCTACCAATGAACTCACACCAGAGGAATCAACCTCCCATGAAGGACCAAATCCTGTCAATCCTCTATCACCACTGGGAACTCCGAAAACATTACCCCATCGTCGATGTCCAGCTCTCCCCAGTTGATAAAATGCGATTGATCATGCACATATCTCCTCAGCCGCATCACATGGATAAAATTATGCACCCAATGCATCTGTGGAGAAGATATAAATGGTACACCAACTTTTCTACTCTACTGAGGATATAGAAAGTTCCGAAGAACCTTGAAGAAAGATTGCTGCCCTGGCCTGTCACAACCCGTCCCAGTGGGGCCCGAGCCTCAACTCCCCAAGCTCACCTCTAATAGGCCAAGGGCTGGTGACTAGAACCGAGTAGACATGCTGCTAACATGGGAGGCATTTCTTATAAACCTGTACACACACACACACACATCTCCAAGCCCACAAAACTGAAATGTAAAAACTGAGAAAAGGAAAAGATGTATGCATACACTAAAACCCAACCACAGAGTACGACAGGAAAGTAAATTGAAAGAAAGTAAAACCCTGGGCCAAAAGTACAAGGCTGCAAAAATAAAGTCTGTAACAAAGTCCAACCTCTAAGGAAAGGTACTGGGACTGCAATTTGTAGCCCTAGGAACACACCTCGGCCCGCCTGATCTCACTGAGCACCGTTCGGTCCTGGTCCACCTAGAATCCTGTCAAAGGCTCGCTCGTCTGCACAAGACACGACACGTGCGGGCAAAGCCCGTGCTGGGGTGAGTATAAAAATATCCAATAGGACACCTCGAAACCAAAATGAAAATACAACAAGGGAAAATACCACAAAGGAAATATACAGTCATCTCTACACAATATATGTCTACTGAACATATAACAAGAATATCCAGATATACTCATTCACAATTGACTATCGCGAATACCACCACTAAGATCTAGCTCTAAGATTCCACTAAGCCCGTATATGAAGTACTCATTTCGGGAGAACACACTCCACAAGTACTTTGAGAACATGACGCTCAGATGGGGATCACGACCAAGTCATGGGGTGATTACGACAACTCATTCTAAGCTAATCCGCTAAGTAGAGAATCGGTGCCCGGGTAAAGTTGGTCATGTCGATACCAAGAACTCTACCTAGGGTTCCAGGAATTAATAGAGGATCCAGATCTAAGTCTCACCGAGGGGATTCCAACAACTCTATTCAAGAAGTTCTGCTGAAGGGATCATACTCCTGTGTAAAGGAAATGATACCAGAACCATCAGGGAAAGGACCAAGGGTACGAACCCTAAGAAAACTAGTCCAAGTCATAGAAGGCAAGTAGGTCAAGACTTAAAGAATTTATTACGCAACGTGTAGTATGATTACACGCCGTGTTCCTTGAACCCGGGTACTGCCCGTGTAAATGGCCCGTGTCATCTGTCCGGTCTGTGGAAAACTCAACTACACGGCGTGTAGAAAATTATGTGCCCTGTTCCTGACTATGGGTATTGCCTGTGTAAATGGCCTGTGTCAATCATCTTGTCAGTTAGAAAGCAACTACATGGAATGTAGAAGGATCACATGCCGTGTCTGAGCACCTGGGGCTCACTACGTGTATGCTGGCCATGTGCCCATACACGGTCTCTGCTCGTGTCCATGTCACCTGCCCATGTACCAGTACACGGGGTATCCCGTGTATTTGGCCGGGGAAGGGTATACATGGAGTGTCCTTGGCCGTGTACCCAACCCGTGTCTGTGTCGTCTGCCCGTGTACAAGTACACGAGGTTTCCCGTGTATCTGGCCGGGTCTAGCCAGGGAGGGGTATACACGAAGTGTCCTTGGCCATGTACCCTACCCGTGTCCGTGTACTCTAGAAGTACATGCCAGGTAAATACTCCGATGAACAAACACCGTGTAGCCCATACTACACGGCGTGTAGTCGGGAAATTTCCAGAAGCGTCGTCTTCCTCTGCGCACCTCGGCTGATCCTCCAGATCTTGATCCAACCGTCTGATCATCACGAAACTTCGGATTTACGGTCTCCCCGCCCCTACGAAACTGATTCCGTCGGTTTCGGGCTTCCGATCAGCCTTGATGGCGCGTCCCAATCCGTCCCCACAAAAATGCTCGAAGAAGGGGAATTCTGAACCACACCGATTTGTCTGCCTCTTTTTCCGTCACACCTCTGATAGGTTATCTTGTGGTTGGATCATTGATTTTAGATCATTGCTCCAACAAAGTAATGCACAATGATTGATTTCCTCCAAGAATGTGTAGAACGCACACGAAGAACGCATAGGAATCGAGAGAGAAAAACACAAAAATCGAGAGGGACGAACCTCGATCGATGTTCGTGTCGATCTTGGTTTGACACCGTTAGAAGGTTGAATGAAAACAAAATTAATTTCATGAATAAAATCCCCACGATTCCTGCAAATATCCCATCCTGCAGAAACGATCGATCCATGGGCTAATCTGTTCGTGGATTAGTCCACGTTCATCATGGAAATCAAAAATGGGGAAAAAAAATCAAACAAACATCCTACCTGGATTCCGCGATGGTCGTCGGCGATAATCCGATCGTTGCGTTGTCGTCGCCACGTTGGGAGGTTTCCTCCAGAGCCTCCAGAGCCGCCAAGGGTTTCAGGGTTATGAGGTTTGTAACCCTAGACCCTTGTGCCAGCATTTAATTAAAAAGTTAAGGGATATCTATTACAACGGATTTAAAGGATTTCGCTGCAGAATAAAATATTTTTATTTAAATATTTTATTACTCTTACATCCCAAAAACTGGACTCCACCACCGACCTATGCTTCCCGATGTTAGGCCTCTCCTAATATAAAATCATTGTTCCAAATGCAACGGTGCCCTCATATTTCTGATCCGAGCACCCGTTCGGGAGTTATTTCACTTTTTTAGGAAAATCACATGCATGCAGAATTTAATTATTAAATTAAATTCAAACATTTGTTTCAGGCTCACCGGGCCTCAGAAATTCACGCCGTCTCAGAGCCTGGTCTCGAATTAATTCCCATATAATATTAAAATAGTACATGGAAAAATCCAGGACATTACATCACACCCACCTTAGGTCTTTTACGTCCCTGAAAATCCAAAACAAATGCTACTCAAAAAGATGTGGGTACTACATGTGAATCTGAGCCTCCCGCTCCCACATGCTCTCCTAGAGATTCTCGTGCTTCCACCGAACATGCACCAAGGGAATAGCTCGTCCTTGAAGGATCTTCTCCTGCCGATCCTCAATCTCTACTGGGTACTTAGTAAAGGTCTCTCCATCATTGATTTCCAGCTCGCCCCAGTCGATGAGTGCGATGGATCATGCACATACCTCCGTAGCTACGACACATGGAAGACGTTGTGTACCCGGTCCATCTAAGGAGGTAGAGCCAAGTGATACGCCACCTCGCTAACTCTACTCAGAATCTGAAAAGGGCCAACGAACCTCGGAGATAGCTTGATTCCTCGGCCAAATCTCCACAATCCTCATCGAGGTGAGACCTGAAGGAACACATGGTCTCCCTCCTCGAACTCCAAGGGCCTCCACCTCCTATTAGCATAAGACTTTTTCCGAATCTGTGCAGTATTCATCCACTCCTGGATGACCTGCACCTTCTTTGTAGTATCTCTCACTATCTCTGGGCCCATAAGTGCTGACTCTCCTAGGTCAGTCTAGCAAAGCGGTGACCTGCAAGGTGGCCCGTACAGAACCTTGAATGGTGCCATACCAATAGAGAAATGATAACTATTGTTATAAGAAAATTACACCAGTGGTAGGTGATCCTCCCAGCTATGACCGAAGTCAATAATGCTAGATCGAAGCATATCCTCCAGAACCTAGATGGTCCACTCCATCTGCCCATCATTCTGAGGATGAAACGCTGTGCTCAAGCGTAACAGAGTCCCAAAAGCTTCCTGCAATCCCTTTCACAACCGAGATGTGAAACAAGCATCATGATCTGAAATGATCATGGATGCCACTCCATGAAGTCGAACTATCTCCTTCACTTAGAGGTGTCCCAATCTCTTTAATGAACTCTGATCCTATACAGCTTGGAAGTGGGCCAACTTGGTGAGTTGATCAACGATCACCCAGATGGCATCATGTCCCCTGGACGTACGTGGTAAACCCAGCGTGAGGAGGAAGATGGAGTTTCTAGAAAAATCACGACTACAAAGCGTGTAGTATGGGCTACACAGCGTGTGTTTGTCTGCAGACCACCTGGCATGTACTCCGGGAGTACACGACACGGGTTGGGTACATGGCCAGGGACACGAAGTTTATACCCATCCCTGACTAGACTCGGCAGGACATTACATCACACCCACCTTAGGGATTTTACGTCCCTGAAAATCCAAAACAAAGGCTACTCAAAAAGAAAGTCTCTAACAAAGTCCAATCTGTAAGGAAAGGTACCGGGACTGCAATCTATAGCCGTAGGAACACACCTCGGCCTGCCTGATCTCACTGAGCACCGTCCAGTCTTGGTCCACCTAGAATCCTGTCAAAGGCTCGCTCATCTGCACAAGACACGACACGTGCGGGCAAAGCCCATGCAGGGGTGAGTATAACAATACCCAGTAGGACACCTCGAAACCAAAAAGGAAATACAACAAGGGAAAATACCACAAAGGAAATATACAGTCAGGTCTACACAGTATATGTCTACCGAACATATAACAAGAATATCTAGATATACTCATGCACGATCGACTATCGCGAATACCACCACTAAGATCCGGCTCAAAGATTCCACTAAGCCCATAACATGGAGAAGACACTCCTAGTTCTGAAGAGAGAGATACGAAGTACTCATTCCGGGAGAACACACTCCACAAGTACATTGAGAACATGACGCTAAGATGAGGATCACGACCAAGTCATGGGGTGATTCCGACAACTCAGTCTGAGCTAATCCACTAAGTAGAGGATCAGCGCCTGGGTAAAGTTGGTCACGTTGATACCAAGAACTCTACCTAGGGTTCCAATAATGAGTAGATGATCCGACTCTAAGTCTCACAGAGGGGATTCCAACAACTCTATTCAGGAAGTTCTGCTGAAGGTATCATACTTCTATGTAAAGGAAATGATACAAGAACCTTTAGGGGAAGGACCAAGGGTAAGAACCCTATGAAAACTAGTCCAAGTCACAAAATTCAAGTAGCTAAATCCTTGAAGAATTTATTACACGACGTGAAGTATGATTACACGCCGTGTTCCTTGACCCCGGGTACTGCCCGTGTAAATGGCCCGTGTCTTCTGTCCGGTCTGTGGAAAAATAAACTACATGGAATGTAGAAAAGTACACATTGTGTTCCTGACTCCGGGTACTACCCGTGTAAATGGACCATGTCACTTGTCTTGTCAGTTAGAAAGAAAATACACAGTGTGTAGAAGGATCACACACCGTGTCCGAGCACCTGAGACTCGCTCCGTGTATGCTGGCCATGTGCCCATACATGGTCTCTGCCCATGTTCGTGTCGCCTAGCCCTATACCATTACACGGGGTATCATGTGTATCTGGCTGGTTCTAGCTGGGGAAGGGTATACACGGCATGTCCTTGGCCGTGTACCCAACCTGTGTTTGTGTCACCTGCCCGTGTACAAGTACACGGGGTATCCCATGTATCTGGCTGGGGCTGGCCGGGGAGGGGTATACACGGTGTGTCCTTGGTCGTGTACCCTGACCATGTCCGTGTACTCCCGAAGTACACACCAGGTAAATCCAATAATGAACACACGCCGTTTAGCCCATACTAGAGGGCGTGTAGTCGAGAAATTTCCAAAAGCATCGTCTTCCTTCGTGCGCCTCGGCTGATCCTCTGAATCTTGATCCAACTGTCCGATCATCAAGAAACTCCAGATTTGGGGTCTCCCTGACCCTACAAAACCAACTCCATTGGTTTCAGGCTTCCGATCGGCCTTGATGGCGCGTCCCGATCCGTTCTCACGAAAATGATCGAAGAACTGGAATTATGAACCACACTGATTCGTCCGTTGTCTTCGTCGTCTCACCTTCGATAGGTCATCTCGAGGTTGGATCTTTGATTTTAGATCATTGCGCCAACAAAAGAATGCGCAAAGATCAATTTCATCCAAGAACGCGTAGAACTCACATGAAGAACGCGTAGGAATCAGGAGAGAAAAACAAAACAATCGAGAGGGATGATCTTCGATCGATATTTGTGTCAATCTTGGTTCGACATCATTAGAAGGTTGAATGAAAACCAAATTAATTTCAAGAATAAAATCCCCACGATTCCCAAAAATATCCCATCCCGCAGAAACGATCGATCCACGGGCTAATCTGTTTGTGGATTAGTCTGCGTTCATCGTGTAAATCAAAAACAGGGAAGAAAAACATTAAAAAACATCCTACATAGATTCCAAGACATTCGTCGGTGATGATCCGGTCGCTGTGTCGTCGTTGCCATGTTGGGAGGTTTCCTCCAGAGCCTCCATGGGTTTCAGATTTATGAGGTTTGTAACCCTGGACCCTTGTGCCAACCTTTAATTGAAAAGGTAAGGGATATCTATTGCAGCAGATTTAAAATATTTCGCTGTAGAATAAAATATTTTATTACTCTTACGTCCCAAAAACTGGATTCCACCACCGACCTGCGTCGGCCGATGTTAGGCCTCACCTAAGGTAAAATCGTTGTTCCGAACACAACGGTGCCCTCGGATTTCTGATCCTTGAACCCATTCAGGAATTATTCCACTTTTTCAGGAACACCACACGCGTGCGGAATTTAATTATTAAATTAAATTCAAACATTTGTTCCGGGCTCACCGGGCCTTGGAACTGCACGCCGTCTCAGAGCCTAATCTCGAATTAATTCCCTTATAATATTAAAATAGTACATGGAAAAATCCGAGACATTACATGGCCAAACCTTCATCATCCTCATCGGGGTGAGACCCATGGGAAGACATGGTATTCCTCCTCAAACTCCAAGGGTATCTGTCTCTTATTGGCATAAGACTTTTGTCAGCTCTCTGTAGTCTCCATACACTCCTGGATGATCTTCACCTTCTCTGTGGAAGCCTGTACTAACTCTGGACCCATAAGTGTTGACTCCCCTGGGTCTGTCCAGTAATGAGGTGATCTGGATAGTCTCTCATACAAATCCTAAAATGGAGCCATGCCGATAGTGGAGTGGTAATTATTGTTGTAAGAAAACTCAACTAGGGGCAGGTGGTCCTCCCAACTACGGGAAAAATCGGGGACACAAGCATGAATAATGTCCTCGAGTGTCTGTATGGTCCGCTCTGTCTGACCATATGTATAAGGATGAATGGTTGTGCTCAATCATTTCTATGTCCTGAAAGCCTCTTATTGTCCCTTCCACAAGAGAGATGTAAAACATGTGTCTCAATATGATATGATCGTCAATGAAACCTCGTGTATCCGCACAATCTTCTATATATAGATACATCCCAAGCTCTCGATTGATCCCTTCTCTCGAATGGGTAGGAAGTGAGCTGACTTGGTGAGTCAGTCAACGATCACCTAGATGGAATTGTGACCCCTGAAAATACGTGGTATTCCTGCCATGAAGTCCATGGATATACCATCCCACTTCCACTCTGGTACCTCAAGTGGATGCGCTAAGCCTGATGGTACTTGATGCTTATCCTTCACTTGCTGACAAGTGAGGCATCAGGATACAAACTCTACCACTTATTTCTTTATCCCTAGACACCAATAATAATGATGGAGGCCCTAGTACATCTTTTCCACTCTAGGATGTACCACTAAATAGGATTTGTGGAAATCCCCCAACAACTCCTCTTTAAGAATCACTGGTACCATAGTGCATCCTCTAAAGAGGATGACGTGCTCCCCACCTTCATAAAATTCTTCAAGAGACCATCCTGAGGATATCTAAGAACGTCGGGTCTTGCAGTCAATGTCCCCAAGTTGTGCCTCCTGAAATCTCTAAATAAGTGGGGGAGTGATAGTCATGGATTGGAGGTAATATTCTCCATCACTATCCACAAAGGATATCTGCAATGCGGCTAGCTGCTATATTACTTCACTCAACAACTATAGAATAGACCTCCTACTGAGTTTGTCTGCTACTATGTTCCCCTTCCAAGGAGTATATACTATCTCATAGTCATAGTCCTGTATGAACTCTAGCCATATTCATTATATCAGGTTCAGGTCCTTCTATGAGAAGATATTCCTGAGACTCTTGTGATCATATTAAATAGAAAACCATTCACCCATCAAGTAGTGTTTCCACATCTTCAGGGAAAAGACCACTACTACTAACTTCAGGTCATGGGTAGCGTAGTTCTTCTGGTGTTGTCTCAAATTCCATGAGCCGTAGGCGATCACTTCTCACTCCTGCATGAGGACACAACCTAGTCTTATCCCTGATGTGTCACAATATACTACATACCCAACACCCTCTTTTGGTAGCCTCAAGGCAGGGGCACTTATCAGTCTCTACCTCAGCTCCTAAAAACTATGTTTTCACTTATATAACCACAATAAAGACTGCCCCTTCTTTGTCAAGGCTGACAAGGGTGCCGCTACCCTAGAGAAGTCAGGTACAATTCTCTAGTAGTACCCAACCAATCCAAGAAAACTCCTAACCTCAGTCACACTCCTAGGTGGATACCAAGAAAACACTGCATCTATATTCAAAATATCTACAACAACTCCAGCCTCCAAGATAATGTGCCCCAAAAGTGGACTTCCTGTATCCATAACTGGAACTTTGAGAGTTTTCCATAAAGCTGGTGCTCTTAGAGTTTATCCAGGACTGTCTTCATGTGTGTGGCATGCTCCTCCTCTGATTCTGATTATATCAAGATGTTGTCAATGAAGGCCACCACAAAGCGATTGAGGTATGGCTGAAAGATCATGTTCATGAGCCCCATGAACACTACTGGAGCATTTGTCACTCTGAAAGGAATCACCAAGAACTCGTAATGGCCATACCAACATATGAATTTTTTATTCAGTACATCCTCAAACCGTACTCTGAGCTGATGATAGCCTGATCTCAGGTCCGTCTATGAAAACCATTGAGCTCCCTTCAATTGGTCGAAGAGATCATAAATCCTTGGGAGTGAATACTTATTCTTCACGGTCACCTAGTTCAGGCACATATAGTCCACACAAATCCTCAATCTCCCATCTTACTTCTTGGAGAACAAGATCAGGGATACCCATGAAGAAACACTGGGCCCTATGAACCCCCTTCTTTGCAAGTCCTCCAGCTATACCCTCAGCTCATAAAGCTCCAAAAGAGCCATCCGATATGCTGGTGTAGATATCGGTGTCGTCTCGGGTTATAGGTAGATGTTAAAGTCTACCTGTCTACATGAAGGTAGTCCTAGAACATCATCAGGAAAGACATCAGCATACCGTTCCACCACTATAAGATAAATTGAACTCCTCACATCAACTGCTCCAAGGGTGAGGCTGGCCAATTGACGAGTAATCAACTGCACCCCCTCCGAGATAATCCATCTTGTGCTAAAAAGGTGTCCTCACCAGTGAAGGTAAACTTGATCCCATCCTCATGGACAGACCAAACTTTACGCCTAAAACATTCGATCTAAGCATGGACTGTGTATAGCCAATCCATACCCAAGATGATGTCCTAAGCCCTCGACGCTACTACTAAGAGGTCCTAGCTGAATCTCTCACCTCATAGAGTAATCTCAAACTATTGGAACTAGTTTTTAATTATCGAATCCTCTCTCATAAGAGTCTTTAATCATAAGTATCGAGCCAACGACTCCATCAAAATCTCCGAGCTCCAAATGAGTGTCGTGGAAATGAAAGAGTGAATGGAACCTATGTCTATAATTACTACATCTAGGGTGGAATAGACACATATTGTACCTCTAATCATATCTAAAACACCATGGTCATAGGACTCTACTTCTTGTAGTTTTGCTTGCCCCTGTCCACCTACTTCCTATGGTCAGGGTGGACCACTTGATGGTGGTGGTGGTAGAACCTCAAATTTTCGCCACCACCTTCTACATGTCCAGCTCCTCTGCCTTGTCCACGGCCCTATAGACCTCCTCGCTTGAATATATGACTCTTCCATGGTGGTACCTAAACATTACAATGATCATTGGTATGACAGATCTTGAAGTTATGAGCCATGTGGCCCTTCTCACCGCATTTAAAGCACGGTCTGCCTCCCAGATAACCTTCACTACCTTGCGAGCTCCGCACCTCTGACCCTACATCCTGGGGTCATCCACTGGTGGCTCTGGACTGCTTGGACATCTGCATAATCTTTCTACTTCCTATTGTAGATAACTCGTCTACCTATCGTCTGGTGCTGTCTCTCATTGTCGGTGCTTGCTCAGCTATGAAGCTCTCCACCAACAATGCTCAATCGAGTAATTCAGCTTGCATCGGGATATTCAATGATATCATCGGTGATCTGATCTCTCACCAGAGACCCTGATCAAAGGTTAGGGACATGAAGAATGGGTCTCGTACTATGTCGGCAGAGTAGCTCAATAGGTCAGTGAATCTCACAGAGTACTGGGATACTGTCAGGATACCCTGCTGTAAGTGCAGAATCTCCTGAATACACACAGATCATAGTTTCATTGAAATGAACTCTACCCTAAAGAGGCTCTCAAAGTCTGTCTAGGTGAGGGTCACCTCATCATGCAACTGGAGTGTCAGAATCCACCATATCCCTATTATTCACTAAAAAAGGATAACATCTAGGATCACAATCTGGTCTACTGGTGTCTCAACCAAGTGAAAACTCTAGCCAATGCCTCTATCCAGTCCTCAACTGCCTGGGGATCTGTCTCACCTCGAAACCTCAAAGGCCATTATCTCTAGAACTCATTTAATGCGCTCAGTTGGTGTGCACTGTCTTATGGTAGGGATGGTGGTATCTGCTTCCCAATGGGTGGTGGTGCTGCTGGTACACCACTCAAAGGTGCCAAAATAATAAGAGGGCCCAAAACTGAAGCCTCGTCACTTGGTGGGCCATCATCATGTACTCTCTCAAAAATTCTGGTTAGGTGTCAACGCAATGTCATCCTGAAAAGAAATAGGTGCACCATGGTCAATAAGTTATACCTAGTGATCTGACTCAAAAGAGATCAACGTGAAAACATTTCAAAACACACGTAATTAGTGTTTTTGTGTACTGAGTCAAAAATCAGAATTTAGGGTCCTAGTGTATGGATACGTTGTCTGCCACACCAACAGTGGACTCCCCAAACTAAAAACCAACTCAAAACACTTAACACTATTGCTCCATTAGAAAGATCAGAGTCCTAGTTATTCGGTAGGACTGACTCCTTTGATACCAATCTATCATAACCCATCCCCCGGGGCCCATGTCGTGACTAACCCAAGCCTACCTTCCATAGGCCAGGGGTTGGTGACTAGCACCAAAAAGGTGTATCTCTAAAATGGGAAGGCATTTCCTTTAAACATTTACAACACAGATCCATGAACACAACAAGATGCAAACATGAATTAAAAATGTAGTAGTAAAGGTGTGTACGGAAAGTAAAGGGGCCGGAATACAAGCCCAACCAAAAGATACAACTATGGATGAAAAATAGAAAACAACTCCTAGAGTCTTCCACCGAGGATCCTACCTGAAGGGTAGGTACATCTCATCTCCACTACTCTCCACATCAACTAATCTCCTCTGTGTACCACCTGGTCCTAGCTCCCTCTAGTCCCAACCAAGCTTCTCGTCATCTGCACAAGAAACAATATGGTGTGGGTGAAGCCCATGCAGAGGTGAGTATAACAATACACAGTATGGACCCTGAGACCCCCAAAGGTCTCTCAGAAATCCATGAAGTAAAAACCACAAAGAACAATCTCAATCACAAATCACAAAGCAATAGACATGGCTCAAACCAAGTATAATTAAAGCACCGAAGTACAGATGATTAGTCAAGAAGATAGATCATCTTATTCAATTGAGAGGCACTCCTACTGACCATAAAAAACTTGAACCACACATGATCAATAGGTACTAACCACCGCAAGACCCACACAGGATCTGACCCACATAGAATCGACATGTGCTGACTCACATAGGATAGCTGAGCACTGACCCACAAAAGATATGACCCACACAGGATCGGTATGCACTGACCCACACAGGATCGCTCAGAGCTAACCCACATAGGATCTGGCCCAAAAGGATCAATATGTCATTGACCCACATAGGATCGCTCAGTACTAACAATCTTATGATCTGTCTCCAACCTCCACCTCACTTCCAGCCACTGGATTCCCCCTCATAGTACGATTGATTCTAGAGAACCACTCCTCAATACATTGGTTGTATTTTAACTAGAAGAAAATACCAAAACTAAGTAACCCAATGATCTGTCACGTCATAAGGGTTCCAACTAAATAGATGGTTCATCAACCGGACGCACAATCTATAAGTTATAGGAATTTTAGTGCCAAGGGACCAGTTGGTTTCGGGGTTGATCCAACCCGGAAATAATCTAACTTTCTCAAAAACTCTTGTGGATTATCTCAAAAGGACCTTCTGACTACAAGGATCCCATTTACATAGACGGTTCATAAAACGGACATCTGGTTCATACGATACGGTCACTTAAGTGTAACTTGGCCCGAATAGGTCTGGTTAGGTCCAACCCTATCGGACTGACCCGACCTAAACTGGCCTGGCCCGACCTGACCCAGTCCGAGTTTGACCCAGCCTAGCCTGAATTGGCCTGGTTCGGCCCAGTTGGACTAGGACACAGACCAAAAAGGCCATCCATCTTGGCACGGACCGTTGGCTGGTGCAACCCACACGGGGTCACAAAGTCCGCTGCTCCCGAACGTCTCAAAGGGTCCATTTGACTCCTTTATTGGTGGAACCAGGTGGTGCCACCTCGTCACCCACGGGACCTGTAGGGAGCAGGTCTTCTACACCACTGCAGATCCCTTCAGTGCGACGCATGATAGTTTTCCACCTCTACCTCTGTGGTCAGCTGTTTCTGTCACCTGCCCGACCATCGTGGCACTGCTCTTCCACTACGATTGGCGATTTCTGACCACCGACCTCGTTTTCTAGTGATAGTTTCTGGCATCGCCATTCCGGTAGCCTACTGGCACTTCTTTCGTGAGAAAACGGGTGAGCTCTGGTGGTCCGTTCTTCCTTTCGGACGTGCCTACGGTCCTCTTGGGATGTCATAATCATTTTTTGCCTCTCGGTTTTAAGGTTCTGTCAAGTTGGAACAACCCATCTCTGAAGAATGCAATGAAGAATCAAGCGGAAGAGGGTCTGATCTTTGTTCGTTTAGCACAGGCCCTCTACCTTAGCATTATAATAAGGGATTAATTTATACATCACATTAAAATAATGATAAACCTTTTTCAAATCCCCCACAATGACCACCCTCAAAATCAAGAATGAGGAGAAGAATCATGGGAATTTATTGAATTCAAAGACAACCCCTACCTCTAGAATTATTGGAGTCGTCGCGGTGGTGGAAGAAGAATCCATGCTTTGATAAAACTACCGACGTCCATCGGTCCCGGTTCGACGACACCTGAGCTTCCATCTCCATCAGTGAAAGGTGTCATGTCACTTATCCAGATGTTTCTTGCTTGGTGAAGTCGTGTCAAAACTCCACCTCGAGCCTCACTTAAATAGAGGGGGGAAAGTTGGGTAACCCACCGATGAATTAATGAGGTTCATTTAATGAATGAACCTCTTAATTCCCTAATGGTGTGGTTACAAATAAAGGAGATTCAAGCCATTAATTGTCTTGACAAGTCACTGGTCCCCACCACCAACAATCATCCACTAAATAAAATAAAATAAAATAACTTGTTAAGTTATTTTATTATTTTTTAATAAAGTCCGAAATTTAACTTTTTCTCTTAACCTACTGCGGTTGAAGTGAAGCTTCCCTAGTAAATCCCAGTGTTTCACATTCAACAATTCCCTCAAAATTTTAATCTGAGCATCGGTTCAAAAGATAGAAAATGATTCCTGTGTGTTTACTGAATATACCTTTAAAAAAAGTTCAAAAATTCATTCTAGGCACATAAGGCCTTGGAATCTTGCATCATCAATTTTCATAGACTCGTAATAATCCCAAATAATTTTAAAAAAATTACATGGAATTTTATGGGTCTTTACACTCTCCATCCTATTTTCAATTAAAGCTCTTCATTTTTTGTAATCCCTTTGAATTCCATTTTATCTTGATTCCATTTGTTCAAAATAAATCCATTTCTATCTAAATGATTCAAAATTTATGGGATAATACCCTTCTATCACTTTAATCCAATTTCATATTCCCTTTTGTATAGTCTTCATGCTGTTGAAAATCAATCCTTGATTCTCTCCCACCTTTTTCCAATTCAAGAAATTCCTTTTTTATAAGTCTTTTTAATTACATGTGATTATGATTACATGTGTTTATAATCAATCCTTTAGTAACTAATTGAATCACTATTTATGAGATACTACTTTCTCTCATGTTAATCTAATTTCATAGTCCTTTTTGTATAGCCTTCATGCTACCGAAATCACTAAATGATTATATCCCATATCATTCTAATGTAAGCTCTTCCATTATTGTAATGCTTTTATATTTTGTGTGATTATGATTATATATGATCATAATCAATCCTTATAATCCAAATAATTCACTATTTGGGATATACTACCCTTATCCCATAGTAATCCTATTTCATAGTCCCATTTTGTATAGACATCATTCTCTTGAAATCACTCATTCATTATCTACCACCTTTTTTCAGTTCAAGATCTTTATATTTTTTAATAGATTTTAATTCCATTTGATTATGCTTTAATGTGTTTATAATAAATCATTTACTATCAAAATTATGCACTATTGATGATATACTATAGTTCTATCACATTAATCCCATTTCAAAGGCCTTTTTGTATAGATATCATGCTGCAAAAATCATTCCTTGATTTTCCATGTCATATTTTAATGTTTTTAACAAAGAACTATAATATAATTCAAGGTTATCCATATAGATGTATATTTTTTATTGATTAGGGACATTAATTTTTTAAACCTTCATTACCTACTCATGGGTTAAAATGATATGTTCTTAGGATCATTACTTGATGTGGAACACATAATGATAGAAATATAAAGGGTGCACCCAGATATAATTTCAATGCATTGAGTAAATAATTAATCTCTAGATATAACATTTTAATGATACCCTAGAATCATGCCATGTTAAATATTTTTGATACCTTTGTGAAAGACCTAAATAATATTAAGGGTACACCCTAATAGTTTTCTAACACATTGGGTAAAGAATTAATCTCAAGAGATGAAATATTCAGGATTCCTTGGTAGCATGAATTGCTAATGTATTTTGAAACCTTGGTGAATAGCCTTGTTAATATGATTTTATGACACCTTAGTGATGAACTTTGGGGATATGATTATTAATGTATCATGATTATGTTGTAAAATATTTCCAAGGCATGACTTATGTACTTATGATCATGTTATTCCACTTTTACTTGGGTTCATGTTCTTATATTCATGTTCATATGTTATGCCCCATGTTTTATTTATGATTTCATGATCCTACAACATCTATTTCCTTATGCTAAAATCCTCATTTGATGATTATTATCTTTTAACTCCTTATTTTATTGGGTATGAATTATTTATGTATCATTCATGTAACTTTATTATATTCTCATACACATATGGTAATCTTATGATTACTTATGATATTTAGAGGTTATTGTTTATTCTTACCAATACTAATCATTTTAGATCACCCCTTTCTTATATTTTCACTTCCATGGGTTATAAATAAAATTAATATATATGATGTGTCTAGAAGAGTATATCTTGTGATGGTTTATAGAAGATATTAAATGCTTGTTATAGATTTAGTATTTTATTATATAGTATAAAAAATGTTTGTTAGTTCAAAGAGACCTGGTTGTTTTATTTAATGTTTTTTCCTAATTTTCTAAAGCTATAAAACTAAATGTTATTTAGAATGTATATAATGAAATATTTTATTTATGGAATGAAATTTAGATGGTCACATCCATGGAAATTCATATCATAGTTGGGTTTATATAAATTTAAAAGTTAGGATGTCAGTTGAGGATAATTTAATAGTGATAAGTTAAGGTTGATCATAACTTCAAAGGTATACATACCTATTTAGGTTATTAGAGGGAATATTGAATATTTTAGTGATTATGATAAGAAAACTTTAGTAAAAACCTTACGATAAGTCTATGTATATGATAACATCCAAATGTTTTGGTAAAGTATATATTTTGTTGTTTTTAAAGAAATTATATCTTTATTTGGATACTGGAAAGGGGATGCGGTTGTTGCAGAAATTCACCTAGGGGTAATCACCTATAAAAAGGCTGGTTTAGAACTAACTCAATCCTTACTCTGGTGCATGATGAGTGGGCCTAAGACTCCACACATAACTAGACACTCTTAAGGGATATTACTTGGTTAATCACATATCTATACAATCCATTACGAAGGATTTATTATATTAAGGAATTATACTAAGGAATATGAGAGAACCCAACCTAAATAAACCCAGATTGAACAAAGAGTGATTTATGTTGAACTGAAATCTAATGTAATAATTTCAAGGAGTATGATATTTTAAGGTTGAGTTTTTCATCTTATAATAATTTTATTATGGTGTTAATTTTTATCACTCATTTTAACTCTTTTTGGTTTTAGTAATGTATGAATCCCAAAGGAAATAACTCAACAATGGGTACCACATACAATGAGGATATTGTCCCAAAAAAACCTAAATATATTATTATTTCATGGATAAATATTTTGATTATTAAAAACTAGTATTCAAGAATTATGATTAAAAATGGGAACATAATTGAATTTCCAAATAATAAAATAATAAAATGATGGTGTCTCATTGATGTTTAGGTAAAAATATGATGAAGGAAAGATGATTCAATTTAATATGTGTGAAGAATGTGTTAAAAGGCACCCTGGGTAATGTCCCAAATGTACTAGAATATACTTTAAGTGTGTAAAAGGAGGTCAGAGAGGTAAAATTTTTGTAGTAAAAACAAAACAACCTGTTAACATGAGGAAGGTAAAAAGTGTGTTTTCTAGTGGTACCTATAATATTAAGGTAGACACTGCATGTAAAAATATATCCTAAGTGATGAATATACTTTAAATACCATTAAATAATATTATTAGTGAGTGATAAATAAAATTGTGAGGATGAAATTTATTTTTTGGGGGATGTAACACACCCTGATATTTTAAATTATATAGTTTCCTTCAAAACCTAATGTGTTAAATATCTTTATTCACATACGACTCTAAAATAAAAATAATCATACAACATTATCTAACTCTATAAATATAGTTATTTAATTGGTGGGTAAATATAGAGGTGAATAAATTATAAAATATATATATAAATAAAAAAATTGCATTTCTAATAAAAATTCATTGATAAAATTAAATTAGTATAACTACGTAACAAATAAAATCATTTTATCTGTAAATATATATTTCTTAAAAAAATTCCGTTTTTATGTGCTATAATTTTTATTATATTATAATTAAATATAGGTTTAAATGGAATGTATTGATAATATATAAAATAAATTAAGTTTAAAAACATCCAATAGTTATTATAATGTAATTCATATGTTTATATTATAGAAGATATGTGTTTCTTAAAATTATTTTTATGTGCTTAAATTTAAATTGATTCTATCAATTTAATAAGGTTAATCATATAAAATTATTTGAATATTTGTAATAATAATTTAGTGTTTTTTTAATGGGATTAATTTCATTTTTAGGCATAAAATTAATTTACCAAGTTAAATATTAGTTACCATGGTAAAAATGTTATTTTTTAAGGAATGATACTTTTTATAAATATTATGATTTTAAATTGAATTGATCTATTTTAAAATAAATACAATAATATTAGGTTTAAAAATATTTGAAAATAAAGTAACACTCATTTAATTGGTAATAAATATTAAATAATATTAAGAACACTTAATGATTTAATTTTTTTTTTTACAAAAAACAGTTTTACAACACATTAGAAGTTTTATTTTTCAAGTTAATTTTCTCATATTTTAGAATTGAATTAGTTTAAATATCATCCAAATTCAGATTCATCACATTAAATTTTTTTAAGTAGTTTAATCTTATATTTTTATTGAAAAAACAATTACTGTGTTCATATTTAATCAAGATTAATAAATTTTAAGATGGGTAATCTAATGTGGTATGAATCTTACAAAATAAATGTGACAATTTGACATTACAGAATACCGTTGTTATATTGGGAAGTTATAACTACATGTCTCTCTAAAACATCCTCACCAAACTAACCAAAACCACCTAACCCCAATGTTATACCATTCTTACCCCATTCCTAACTTTAGTTTCCATGAAAAAGAACTTCTTTTGTCTCCAATAAAAATAGATCACTCCCGCCCATTATCTCATCCCTCTACACCACAAAGAAAATAATCATGAAGTTAAATCCCATCATCCACTCTAAAATACACACAAGGAGTTCCTAAGGTTATATGGATTCTAACATATAGTGAACCTCTCTTTCCCTTTAAGGACTTTGAAATATATTAAGAAATACTTTCAGAGCCAACATAGAGATGACATGAGATTCTAAGGCAAAGTGATCCCATAACTGATATTATAAAAATATTAAATATATTAGTCTCATATGAACTCATTTTTCTGAAATAGTAGTTTATGTCCCAAAAAGAGTCTTAGACCACAAATCCGAGACCATGGTTGAATTTGGAATATAGGTTTTACCCAAGGTGTGACCAAAAGTTGGTCAGTGGTGGGCGTTCGGATGAGGCATCTGTTGGTAGGTACATCAAGTGGATTAATTAATTAATTTTATTAATTAATCCATTTAATAAAATTAAAAAAATATTCTATGAATTCCCTCAAATGAAAATTTTCAAATGGTTATCCACATAACCCTTACTAGATCTGAGAGGAGGAGGAGAGCGTTATTCGTTGGTGGATTGACATCGAATGACAGGAAGTGATTGGGTCAAGGTGGAACGATTGATAGCGAACATAGAAGATACTCAATATTTATAGTGAATGAATTATTCACCAAAAATTTATCCATAATCAATATAGGTATAATCAATTTTAGTTTTGTCCATTTATTAAAAATTTGAACATGGATTTTATCTACTTTTGTTTGATCTATGATCCTCTGATCTTTTCATGAGCCCGTTCAATAAACATAAATTGTTTTCTTCAAATTATTCCACCATCTCTTCCCAATTTCCCTTATTTTTAATAATTATAAAAGAATTATTGTCTAATGATGGTAATACCTTTGTTTATGTAAATTTCTTCTCATCATTCTTCGCACCCCATTTCATTGTCCTTTGGGGTCACAGTTCGACTTTTTCGGGGTGGGTTTGAGTGTGATGAAACCCCAGGATTAATGAAGGTCGTGAGAAATATGATTGGGATGGTGATTTTATAGATTGATAAAGTTATGTTGTTTTATGTAGGTGATGATTCCTATGGATCTGAGATCAGGGACAAAGAAGTAGTGACTGGTAGAGTGATTCATGCATGATGACTTCGTGTGAATGGAATGAATTCATTTTATGAACTCTAGAGGCTGGAAAACAACATTCAAAGGTGATTACCACCAATTTAAGGTGGTCAAATGGTGGGAATGAAAATAGAAAAGTGGTATATAGAAAATAAAATAATAACCTATAGATTTTGAAAAAACACATGTACAGGACTTTTAGTTTGATGAACACACACAATGTATCACCCACTGGCTATGGTGCTAGGGTTTCAGGTGGATTTATGGATAAAATTCAATGTTTCTAGGGCCATAATCCATGTGAACCTGCCTTGGTGGAAAATACATGTGCCAACTATCACACACCCAAGACCCTGTGTTGGAGGACACACCATGTACTGTGGGAGTGCACATGCATGTGCTGATAGCCAAGCATGAACAGGTACACAACATGGCCTGATGTATAAGGGAATGAACAAGAGAACAAGGGAATGGCATAGGTTTCTAATACAAACCATGTGGTTCACTTACATTCCATGTCTGGAGACACGGTCTTTGAGAAATTTTCAGAGGAGAATAGAACCATGTAGCGGAGGGGGACCACATGTTGTGTGGGATCTATAAACTCTGTGTACCACACTTTTTAAGAAACTTAAAACTTTCATATAACCTACATATGGACTCATATTTTATCATGTGGGTATCCTATAATAATCATTTTTATACATAAAATGTTATGGTTTCTTTTATAGTGAATTTGGAGATATGATGTAGAATGTTATGAGCATGATTCTTATTTAAGAGACACTTAATGATGGTAGTGATTAGGAAGGATCATCATAGAGAGGCTGGGTTTGGAAACCCCTTATTTCATCAAGGTTCTAATCCCCATAATCCATGAACTTTTTTGATTGGACCCCCCCCATGGGACAAGGGTGTGGTTCTTCTACCCACTGAGTTTCACCCCCTATGGAACTAGGATGTGGGTCCTTCATGTATAGAGTGGAATCCTCTTACCATACTAGGGTGTGGGTCCTCTATTTATAAATACGGAGTATAACCCCCTTATGGTACTAGGTAATGGGTTTTATTTCCATTTAGTTGAACCCCCTAACACACAAGAGTACAGGTCCTTTGCCTATACCTACTGAGTGGAACCCCCATATCATGATAGGGTGTGGGTCCTCCATAGGTTTAGTGGAATACCCCTATCATAAAAGGGTGTGGGTCCTCTATACTTCCTTTAATTGGAATATCCCTATCATATTAGGGTGTAATTATTCTTTCTATTGAATATTTCTACCCCTTAGGATATGGAGTAGTGGTGAGGTGTGGGTCCTCCACATGACTTCTTTGGAAAGACACATGAGATACTAGGTATCAATGATGGAAATTTGGATGTAAAAGTAGAATCATCATCTGAGGACGGGTTGTGAGATAGATTTTCCATTTCACTCTCATCTGGGATTCTTTTAGGAGTATATCTATATATTCTTGGGTTTCATTTCTCCCTTTATTTGTATTGATCTGACTAATTTTGTCATCTATTCTATTTCTCTCTCTTTAGTTTTAGGGTGTTATAATGGGTATGTAAATACAAGCCCCTGGATGGGATTTTACCATATGTTTCAAGTCTTATAAGTCAACAGATAGATCAAAGGTCATTTTTGAGGACTATAGGGATACTCAAGTGCCTTGATTTTTTTTGGTGATCTAGTTTGGATACCAAGTGTTGGGTTCTCCCGACTATTTTCTATTCCTATTGTTTCTGGGTTGGGACTTTATTTCTTGTTGGGAATGTATTTTCCTGTTTATTTTTTCTTTTTTTCAAACTTTGATTGTATTACCTAGAGGTTACTGCATTCATGGTTTTAATCTAGATGTCATAAACCTTTTTATTATTCCTATACACTGTTTCATGAGATAGTTGGGTGTGTTCATACAAGTATATTAGGAAAATGCCTCCCATATATGTTATACCTTTTTGGAACATATCACCATCAAATGGACTATTAAGGTAGGTTTTTGGTTGTAGTGGCATGGACTTCCACAAACCAATCGATCATCGGTGGGTCAGGTCATTACAGAGTGGTATCAAAGGTAGTTCAACCTAAGGACACTATTTGTATTTCACCATTTGGATATTTGGTAGGGAACATAGAAAAATTATGTCAACGTGTCTCAAGTGTGGACTTTAAGCCAAGGAATCTATTGTTAGTGTGGTGGATGATGTATCCATACACCAGGACTCTGACTACATGCTTATCAAATCTACATACCGAGATGTTGGTTGTCGGCAACATTAGTACATGCATCATGTAAGATTTATTATTTTGATTTTCCTTCTTGATTATGCTCCCCATATATATATTCTCATCTGAACATGGTATGTCTTGATTACTTTTAGGATGCCTCTATAAATAAATCCATATAGGTTACCAATTTAGGATGTTGATGATGATCTGATGAGTAATGAGGCCTTAGTTTAGTGACCATCCAACAATGTCTTTCCTCCAAATGGTCATGTAGCAGCACCATCACTTATTGAGTAGTAGATTATACCAATAGGGCAGGCTTAATATGTTTTTAGACTTACCACACTATGCAATTTCAAGTTCTAGAGGACACTGGGGTTCTGTGGTGACCCAGATCCCCAAGCAGTAGAGGATTGACATGAGTCTATTATTTGAGTCTTTAGGATTGTCTTGAACCTGACTGATAAGTTGGTTTTATTAGAATCCTTTATTTTCCATATGTTATTAGGGAACTATTGGAGTTTATTCATTTAGATGCATGATGAGTCAAAAATCTCAATGTTCGACTTCCAGAAACTATTTTATGAAGAGTAATACCCATCTTGATAATGTTCAGTTAATATTTAGGATCTTATGAAGCTGTAACAGGGTAGTATGATGGTTGAAGAGTATTTTTTGAAGTTCAATGACCATATGCGGTACTACCTTGGCATGTTTTGGAGTGGTTACTCCCAGGAGAGAATGTTTGAGCAGGGTATACATAGAGACATTTGTGCCAGTGTGGTTGCCTAATGTATTCCCACATAAGCTGGAGTTCTAGAGTTGGAACTAGTGATGAAGATATTCATGCGTGAGAGACTCCATACAGATGGAGCTCATAATGGGAATCATGAGATTTATTAATCTGTAATGGCTATTAGGTGAATGTCGGTAGGATCTCGACATAATATACCTCCTCATGCCATTCATAGTCACATATAAATTTATCAAGGGGTTTGTTCGTTGGATAATGCTAGAACAGAGAGGGGTGATTCTATGCATATGATAGGTATGGTCACATGACACATGATTTCTAGATCTGATGTTCCAAGGATGGCCTATTGGTAGCAGATGGACCACCATGGAAAATTCACTATCATGATCAATGTTCTCCAAGGTGTGGCCATGGAGATACTTAGGGAGGTGAATCAGGAAGAAGAGTTAGTGGGGATCTAGGAGGGGGAGATATTGGTAGAGGGTGACATTATGATCTACTTATTACACCACCACTAGACATCCCACGCTAGGATTAGGGAGCTGGTGGTCGAGGCCGCGGGTAGCTACAATCCACAGAGGCTTAGACCTGGAAACTCATGAGATGATGTGAGATACAATATATGTTTATTATACACCTACATAATTACTTTTATAAATTGGTATTTTTCACTCCTATGTTTTTATATCCATCATATTGGAGATATATCTCCCTTTTGATACCTTCACACAACATTTTATTTTAGAGGTTCTGACTGGGTGTGATTATTTGATATCGCTTATCTACTAGAAGTGAAAGCTATATCTTAGTAGATTTTTTTTTGATTGGACCCCTTGGTCATCAAAATGAAAACTTATGAATTTATATTGGGTATGAACTTATTTTCCATGGTTTGATCCCATATTTACATTCATCATAGATGGGTTAGATGTATACAGATTTATCCTTTACCAGTGAGAGAGATTTCAAGGTTTAGGGTGTGGGACTTGTGAGCACAAGGCTTTATCCCATAACCCATTAGTTGAAAATTTTATCCCTTAGTATAGTGGGATCTTTAGATATTTATATTCATTCAGCAGTGGAGGAATTTATGGATGTATTCCCAAAGGATGTTCCAATATTATCTTTGAGGTGGTAATTGATGTTTTGTATCAAATTTCACCCTGGTACCACACCAATATCTTATTTAGTATACTAGATGTCTTTTACTGATCTCCATGGTATTAGGGTACAATTGGAGGACCTTTTATAGAAGGGTTTTATTTGACCCAATGTGTCACCTTGGAAAACTCCAATTTTGTTCATGAAAAAAGGTGAATGAAATATTATGTATTCGTGTTGATTATCATATCTTGAACCATTACTTGATAAAGAAAAAGTGCCCATTTATGACGATTTAAGAACTATTTGATCTGTTTTGAGGTGTGAGATGGTTCCCAAATATCGATCTCACATCCAGATACCACCAGTTGAGGGCTCGTGAGGATGATATCACGAAGATGTCATTCTGATTTCTCTATGAACACTATGATTTCTTGGTGATTCCTTTCAGTGTGATTAATTCCCCTTATATGTTTATGGATTTTATGAAGAAAATATTTGAGAAATACTTGGACCGATTTGTGGTTGTATTTATTAATGACATACTCATCTAATTTTTATTAGAGTAGGATCATGCAGAGCACTTGAGAATGGTCCTAGAATTTCTCCTAGAGTACTAGCTTTATGGTAAGATCACAAAGTTCTAGTTTTAGAACTATGAGGTTCAATTTATAGGTAATTTAATATTTGATAATGGGTTAGTTTTTTATCCAAAAAATATTTATGTGGTTCTTAATTGGGAGTCATCCAAGAACATGTTGATGTTGGGGAGTGTTCTTTTCTTGTAAGAATACTACAGGTGGTTCATGGTAGACTTATCTAGGATTTTAGACCCTTTGAACACCCTAAATAGGAAAGGGTATTTGTTTACCTAGACTAATAATTATCAAATATCCTTTAAGAAGTTGAAGTTGTGGATGACCAGTGCTCTGATTTCAAGACTACCAGAGGAGTGTGTGGAGTATGTAGTGTATTGTGATGCCTTTGGAGATGGGCTTGGATGTGTGTAGATTTAAAGGTAGACAATGATTGCATATGGTTCGAGGCTTTTGAGACCCCATAAGAAGAAATACCTTACTAATGTACTAGAGTTGGTAGTGGTGGTATTCACTTTGAGGATGTGAAGGAACTATCTCATGAGATAGTACTTTATTGTTTACATAGAAAATTACCATCTCAAGTAAGTCTTCACACGGGGAGGATTAAATCATAAATAGAGGCACTATTTAGAGATCCTATAGGACTATGAAATTTATATAGTATATACTATTGGGAAGGAAAATTTTTTGGTGTATTCCCTTTGCATTAAGTCTCGTTCCTGTTCGGTGGAGGAGGCATCTGAGCTATTGGATTATTTACAGCTAACCCTGGTGAAGGAGAAGGGTGAATCTTACCCTCAACTGATGGTGTTGAATTCTATAATAATTTATAATGTGAGGGAGTCTTATTTATAATACATTGATTATGTGGTTCTCTATTACTGAATATATTCATAAGATTCACCAAATTATTTTTCTAAATTAAGGGAACATGTTATCCTTTTTAGGGGATGATGGTGGTTCTGGTCATGATTCAAGAGGAGGTGATGAGGGAGTATCAAAATACTAATTTGGTTGTACATCATGGTGTAGATAAGATATATAGGTACATTTAGTAAAATATTTAGTGGGAAATACTGAGATAGATTGTTACCAAGTTTTTCACTCAGTTTCTCACATGTTAGTAGGTGAAGGCTGATCACCAATTTTTGGAAGGTTTTACAAAGCCTCTTAAGATCTCAAAATGGAAATAGGATAGTATATATATGGAATATATTATAGGTATTCCATGGAATGTGTGATTCCATGATTCCATCTTGGTGGTAATTTACTAAATTACGAAGTAAGTACACTTCTTTTCCATCAGGGAGCATAGTTCAGTGGAATTCCTGTGATAGTTGTATGTGTGGGAGATCATCCCGATTCATGTGGTTACATTAATGATTGTCTGAAACCAAGATTTATAGTTTATGTTGTGGTTATTGAGAGGCATGAAAAAGTTATTTGAGACCCATTTTCAGATGAGTATGGTGTTCCACTTCTAGACAAATGGGTAGACCAAGCGCACTATCCATGTGTTGGAGGATATGTTGAGGGATTGAGTTTTAGAATTTTTACTAAGTTGGTAGGACCAATTTTCATTTGTAGAGTTTTCATATAATAGTATCTATCACATTATGATGAGTATGACACCTTTTGAGGCCCTGTATGTGAGACCCTAGAGGTCACCCTTGGGTTGTAATGATATTGGAGAGGCGTATCTAGTCAAGCCAGAGATGGTGTAGGCAATAATGGAGAAAGTTGAGGTGGTACATGAGCTTATTAGTATATCCTTTGATCCAATAAAAATATTATGAAGATCAATGTTATAGGCCCTTGGATTTTGAGCCAATATACCTTGTTTTCTTGAGATTATCACCATGATTTGGATTGCGAAGGTTAGGAAGGGGAGGAAATTTATCCCTAAGGTTCATTGTCCCATTTGATATCATACAAAGGGTGGATGAGGTTTCTTACCAAATACCCTTAACCCCATTTTTGGAGTGGGTTCATGACATCTTCCACATGATATAGTTGAGGAGATATGTGCATGATCCTATGCACATCATTGAATGAGGTGAGCTGAACATCGAGAATGGAGACACCATTACAAAGTTCCCAATGGTGATCAAGTATTGGAAGTATATGATCATTTAAGGATGGAATATTCCCTTGGTTCATGTTTTGTGGAGGAACGGGAGCATGTAAGAGAGATCTTGGAAGTGAGAGAGCCAGATGCAGGCCCAACATCCCCACCATTTTGTATATTTTGAGATTTTAAAGGACACAAATCCTTGAAGGGGGAATATTATAGTGACACATTTTCCATTATAAGGCTTTGAAAAATATTAATAAATACTGTTAGAGCCAGATGCTAAGATGACGTGAGATTCTGAGGCCTGGTGAGCCTAGAATTGATATTATAGAAATATTAAATATATTAAGATCTTGTGCACATAGTTTTTTATTAATAATGATATATCTCCCAAACAGAGTCTCAAATGGGAAATTTGAGATCATGGTTGAATATGGAATGTGGTTTTAACCGTAGGTACAACATAAAGTTGGTCAGCACCTGACTTTTAGATGTGGCAGTTGTTTGTGGGTATGTCAAGTTGGTTAATAAATTTTTTATTTAATTAATTCATTTAATACCCTTAAACTAAAAACCATTTATACTTAACCTCTTCTGAAAATTTTACAAGGTTTATACACATAACCCTTGATATATTTGAGAGGTGTAAGAGGGTATTCTACATTGGATAATTAACATTGAATGACAAACAATGATCACATCAAGGTAGAATGACGGGTAGCGAAGGCAATAGGTCTTCCTTATCAATAGTGAATGCATTATTCATCGATGATTGACCCATAATAGAAGTATGTCTAGTAGATTGTGGTTTTTGTCAATGATTAAATGTTTTAGAATGGATTTTATCTTATATTTTTTGATCTATACTATTTTTATCTTCGAATGATCTCATTCGATAAACATAAATTTTTTATTCAAATTAGGTCACAAATTCTACCCTATTTCCCCACATTTCAATTATTTGTCGAAAATTCGAGGAAAATGATGTTTATACATTTTCTTGTTCATTTATCCCCAAAATTATTCATTCTCTTTGTTGTTGGCCTATGGGGCCATGTTTCAACTTTTTTATTGTTGTTTTGAGCATGATCGGACCCCCAGATTCATATTAGTTGTGTGAAAAAATATTGGGATGGTAATTTTATGGATAGATGTAATTATATTGGGGTAATAGGGTGATTATTCCCATGAATTTTGGATCCAAGACCACTAAAAAGTGATTGGAGGAGCGATGTACCCATTCAGGATTTCTGTGAATGAGAGGAATCCATTTTTCGGCCAATAGAGGCTAGGAAATGATGGTCTAAGTTTACTGCTACCAAATTTAGGTGGTAAAATTGTGGAAATTATAGTAGGAAACTAGATATAGATAATGCAAGAAGAACATTAAGATGTTTCAAAAAACATGAATACACATCATGTAGTCTGGTGAATAAAAATTTTGTAGTACCCCTGGCTATGACGTGAGGTTTTTCGGTAGAGTTAAGGATTGCATGTTGTGTGGCTAGGACCACACATCATATGGGAAAGACCACTTGTTATGTGACCCACCCTCGGTTTCCAAGCCATGTAATAGCTAGAACACACCTAGGACCCCATATGGAAGTACACACCATGTAACTTGGTAGTATATGGGCATGTACTAGTACCCAAGCATGGCTAGGTACATGACCAAGTACATGAAGCAACCTGAAAAACCAAAGAATGACCAAGAGAACATTGGAAAGCACTGAGTGGAAGAGACGTTCCATGTGGGACCCTTATAAACCATGTATGGTGTCATGGACTCCAATATATTTTCATAAGAGAAAACATCTAGGTAGTATAGGGGTAATCACATGTCATGTGGGTCCCATACCCCCCATGTACCCCCCTTCTAGAGAAACTTCCATCGTTTGTACAATGTTCATGTAGACTCAGATTTTAGATCACAAGTATCCTATCCTGAGAAAATTTTCTCATATAAACAATGGTCTCTTTTGTATAGGATTTCAATATTTGATATGAAAATTTTCAAGTATGATTCTTATTTAAGAAATGCTTGACTTTCCTAGTGATCATGTATGATTATTAGAGATAGGTAGGGGTTGGAAACCCCCTATTTTCATTAGGATGCAGGTCCCCCATACTCCTTTCACTAGTTTGAGTGGAACCCACCCAATGTAACTAGGGTGAGGGTCCTCTACCCACTGAGTGGGACCCCCATGGCACTAGGGAGCGGGTCCTCCATGTATATAATGGCATACTTCTATCATATTAGGGTGGATTTACTCTATTTATACTTACCGAGTGGCACCCCCTATGGTACTAGGGTGTGGGCCCTCTGTACATTATGTGGAACCACCATACTCACAAGGGATCGAGTACTCTACTAAAACCTACTGAGTGGTGCCCCCCTCCATTGTGCTAGGGTGTGGGACCTCTATAATTTGAGTGGCATCCCCTATCATACTAGGGTGTGAGTCTTATGTACTTCCTTTGAGTGGAATCCCCCTATCATATTATGATTTAGATCATATTTCTATTATATATTCACACCCTGTGGTTGTGGACCAGTGGCGAGTTGTGGGTCCTCCTCATGAATTCTTTGTATATACACCCCAGATGTTGGGCATCGATGATAGACCATTAGATCTACAGGAAAACTCATCTTCTTAGGATAAACTGTGATATAGAGATCCCATTTCTCTCTCATTATGGTTTCTTTTATGAAAATATTTATATATTTTTTGCGGTTTTTCCATATTTCTTTTGTTTTATATGAATACTTATATTTTGTCTTCTATTTTTCCCTCTTTGGTTTTTTGGGAGTCCTACTAAGTATGTATATACTCACCCCTGCATGGGATTTTCCCACATTTGTCATGTCTTATGAAGATTATTGACAAATAAATGGTGAAATCATAGGATTATAGAAATACTCTAGTTCATATACTGTGTACGGTGGTCAGGATTGGTGATTAGGATCCAGGATCACTCAGCTATTTTTTATTCTAGTTGTTGTTAGGTTGGGACTTAATTTCTGGTTAAGTGTGTATTTTTTCAATTTACCCCTTTGTTTTTATTTTTTTCATACTCTAATTGTATTACCTATATGTTATTTTATGAATTTTTTTACTCTAGATGTTACTTACCTTTTTATTATTTCTCTTCATTTTTTCATGAGATGGTTGGGTGAATGTGTATAGGTGTATTAGAACAAGGCCTCTCATTTTTGTTATGACTTCTTAGCACTAGTCACTATGCCCCAACCTATAGAAGAGGGCTTGGAGTTTTTTAATCCTTTCCCTCCTCCATATATGAAAGCCCTAGTTTTTCTAGGTCATTACACAACCAATCTTTAAGAAGCTACTTACAAAGTAAGGTGCTCGTTCTCCTCTGTTTGATTCAAGTTCATATTTTCTGATAATTCCTTTTGATTTAAATATAATTGTTCTTGAATATATTGGTAATAAATCCTTTATTGTATAAATGATTCACTATTAATGTTATATTACACTTATCTCACATTGATATCATTTAATACTCTCTTTTTATGGTCTTCATGTTGTCGAAATCCCTCCTTGGTTTCTCTATCCTCTTTTCAATTCAAGTTGTTCTTTTATTGTAGTCCTTTTTAATTCCAAGTGAATATGATTCCATGTGTCCATAATCAACCATTTATTATAAAAATGATTCATTATGAATGATATAATACCCTTATATCACTTTAATCTCATTTCATAGTCCCTTTTTTATAGTTTTCATGCTAATGAAATCAATTCTTGATTCTCTCCCTCCTCTTTTTAATTCAAGCTCTTCATTTGTTGTAACCCTTTTGAATTAATTACGGGTATGATTGTAAGTTTTTATAATTAATAATTTACTATCAAACTAATACAATATTTATGTGATACTACCCTTCTCTCACATTAATACTATTTCATTATCCCTCTTGTATAACCATCTTGCTTCTGAAATCACTCCCGGATTCTGTCCATTACTTTTTGAATTCTAGATCATAATTTATTATAAGACTTTTAAATTCCATGTGATTAATATTAAATGTGATCATATCCAATAATTACTTTCAAAATTATTAAATATTTATGATATACTACCCTTCTCTCATATTAATAGCATTTCATAGTCCCTTTTTTGTTATTCTCCATGCTACTAAAATCACTCCTTGATTCTCTCCCTCCTCTTTTCAATTCAAGTTATTCTTTTATTGTAAGACTTTTTAATTCAATGTGATTATTATTATATGTGTTCATAATCATCAATTTTATATATAAATGATGCACTATTTATGAGATAATACCCTTATCTCACATTAATACTATTTCATAGTCCCATTTGTATAATCATCTTGTTGCTGAATCACTCATTGATTCTCTCCCTCCTCTTTTCAACTCAAGCTCTTCATTTATCGCAAGCCTTTTTAATTATATTAAATTATTATTACATGTGTTCATAGTCAATAATTTACTATATTAATGATAAAATATTTATGATATACTACCCTTATCTCATATTATTCCCATTTCATTGTCCATTTCATTATAGCGGTCATGCTGCCAAAATCACTACAAGATTTTATCCCCCCTCTTTCAATTCAAGATCTTTCTTAGTTATAATCATTTTAAATCCCATGTGATTATTCATACATGTTTTTATAATTGATAATTTACTATAAAAATAATTCAATATTGATTATATAATACCCTTATAAAAAATTAAGACCATTTCATAGTCCCATTTTGTATAGTCATCATGCTGCTGAAATCACTCCTTGATTCTCACCCTCATCTTTTCAATTAAAGTCCTTAATTTGTTATAAGCCTTTTTAATTACATGTTATTATATTTAGATGTGTACATAATCAGTCCTTACTATCTAAATGATATAATATTAATGAAATAATACATTTCTCTCACATTAATCCCGTATCATAGTCCTTTTTTGTATAGCTTTTATGATATTGGAATTTCTCCTTGATTCTATCCCTCCTGTTTTCAATTCACGATATTCTTTTATTGTGATCTTTTTAATTCCATGTGATTATTCTTCCATGTGTTTATAATAAATCCATTACCATCCAAATGATTCAATTTTGATGATATACTACCCTTCTCTCACATTAATACCATTTCAAATTCCCTTTTATATAGTCGTCATGCTGCTGAAATCATTCATTGATTTTCCATGTCATATTTTCATATTGTGAATACATGACTTTAATATCATTCAAGGTTATCTATATAGATGTAATATTATTTTATTTATTTGGTTCTTCCATGTTTTAAATCCACATTACCTACTTGTGGGTTAAAATGATATGTTCTTATGATATTTTATTGATGCGACACACATAATGATAGACATATGAAGGGTGTGACTAAATATCCCTCCAATACATTGGTTAAAGAATTAATATATAAATATTACATGTTCATGATACAATATAAGAATTCTTTTATGATTTTTATGATACCTTTGTGAATAACCTTGGTAATATGAAGGTTCCACCCTTATAGTTCTCTAATTTATTGTAAAAGAATAAATCTCTAAAGATGACATGTTAATGATACCTTGGTAGTATGACTTAGTAATGTTTTATGATACCTTGGTGAATAACCATGGTAATATTATTTTATGAAACCTTAGTGATTAACTTTAGTGATATGAATAAGCATTTATTATGATTATGTTGTAGCCACATTTCCCTATTACATCTCATGTACTTATTATCATGTTATGGATCTTGTACATATGTTAATGTTCTTATATTCATATTCATAGGTTATAAACCATGTTTTAACTATGATTACATGATCCTATGACATTTATTTCCTTATTATAAAATTCTCATTCAATGATTCTTGGATTATAACTCCTTATTTTATTGGTTATGAATTATTTATATAATTTTTTCATTCTTTGTTAATATTCTCATACCCATATGTTCATCTTATGGTCACCTAGGAACTTTGATGGTTATTTTTTATTCTTACCCCTACTGATCATTCCATATCACCCTTTTATTATGTTTCTATTTTCCTGGGTTATGAAGAAAAGTAATATAAGTTATTTGTCTATAATAGTATATTGTGTGAAGATTTATGGGAGATGTTGAAACCTTGTTATGGATTTATCAATTGCTTGTATAGTGGGGAAAATGTTTGTAAGTACAAAAAATCCATGGGTTTTATTAGTTAATGTTTTTTGATAGTTCTATAAATATATAAACCTAAAAGATCTTGGTAATGTATGTAATTAAATATTTTATTTAAGTCATATAATTGATATGGACATGTCTATGGGGTGTCATAAGGGATGCCTCTAGTGACGAGCCATGTATGCCTCTGGTGATGAGCATAGTACACCCTATGTGATGAATATAGGATGGCCTATCATTAATTATGTGAAAAGTATAATAATCCCTCATGGAATAGTATACGAATTCCTCATGTTATACTATGCCGCATCCCTATAACAACCCACCACCGCATACCACTGACTGGTGATTAGTATGATGGTCACCATTGTACATCAGGTTCACCTACCCGTACACTTGAGACTACTGACTAGCAGCAAGAGTCTAAGGTGGTAATATGTGGAGATTATACCCTCTATATAATAGATCAAAATAAATGTAAAATAATTGAACACCATCCACATAAATAAATAATCATAGCACATGGGAATGAATGAATAACCAACAGTAATAAATGAAATATAGTAAAGACCCAAAAATACATGTCATACATACAATTGACCACCCCTAGGGATGGTTTTATATAAAATCCTAATTAAAAGAAAATAAATATGCTAGATCCTCAACATCCATGAGCCATACCTCTTCCCAAGATCCATGTATATGTTCGATTTGTCTCTCTCAATCAACCATGAAACTCATCTCAAACCTGAACCTGCTACCAAGTGAATATTTTCCCAGGTACTAAAATTTAATGGACGAGATATTAAGATTTCAGTACAAGAATAAATAGGGAATAACCAGAATGATCCTATACTAACTATAAATTTAGTGATATGTGCATGTGACATGCTCAACTGAAATAAATAAATAAATCATGGAAATAAATAACCAACACACTAAATAGTTCATCCTAATATGGGAGTGTCACTGAGAACTTTATGTGATCATGATAAACATAAGACCACAAATATGAATTAGGTACATTCCTCTATAAGGTATCACAAAATTCTCCTATGGGATTTTTCTATAGCCATCACAGACCCCCTATGGTATTTTTCTCATTTATGTATAGCCCAATAGTATTAAAAAATTAGAGCTAAGATCACCCCAGTATACCAGAAAAAACATACCCCAATAGATAGAAATCCCCTAGAAAATTTATGGCCATGAGCCCCCACCAAAATATCCCCAGAGAGATAACACGTGATAGCCCACTTGATCATCCAAACTCCAAATCCATAGCATCCCAATCATATCTAAGATCCAAATTTGTGGAAGGTTTATCCATATCTGACTCCAAATCCAAGGAATCCCAACTAGTATCACATACCTCCCCCATGAGAGTCTTCCCAATCAAGGTATAATCTCCATAGGTAACTTATCCAACCTCCCCTATGGGTGTTTACACATACGAGGAATATACCCTATAAGCATTTTAGAAACCTCCCTTATAGGAGTTTATATCCAAAAATCATGACACACTATAGTGTATACCGTATCAGAAAACAATATAAAAATTAAAAACATTTGAATCCATATGCCAAACCCGTCAGGAAACCCATAGTTGGACTCCCCAGAATGTGACCTGGCCCATCATGGCGTAAATAGGATCAAACATAAATCCAATTTTTAAGGCAACTCTAGAGATAATCAGTTTCCATTTCTATAACCACCCTCTCACTAGGGTCATATATCATAATGCACCTACTAGGGTCCCCAAAGTCACATCAAATAGATTCAATTCATTTCCTCAGTTTGAAACATAGTCTTGAACATCAACTAATGCTCAGGGGATACCATGCCCCCTGAAATCATCATCGAGTTAGCATGTCCTTGCTGGATACACAGATCTCAACACACCAACATCGATCAAGTAGATGTCCCATGGACCATGTCCCATCTCAATTGTCAAGTGTAAATACCCAAATCTTTATTTTAGGTATGTATTTTTATTTCGGGTTGTTTTTTAGGAAAAATGAGGAATTGGGAAATTTTCTAAGTACACACCGTGTAATTTTGAGTACACACCGTGTAACTGGTTTCTAAATGTACCCATGTACTATCCCTATAACAGCTGAGTACATGGTCATGTGGGTGACCGGGCATACCTCTTAAAGAGGGTGGTACATTTGAGGCTAGTACACGGAGTGTGCATTAAATGAACACATTGTGTACTTTTATTTTTAATTAATATATTGGATCAGGGACATGTCCCATTTATATATCATTATTCCTCTAAACATGGTTCATCCAGGAGCGACCAAGAGCGATGATCAAATTATGAGCCATTGATTCTCCATATAAGGACTAATCTGAACTTCGGCGGGTGCATTGGAATCCCACCGGTGAGTTGTCGATTATTATTTATCCTCTCTTCCTGATTCCTCCCCTCTCTTGAGTTATTGAGGGTTGATCATTTTTAACCTTTTTGTAGATATAAAATGTTCTAAGATGATTCAAGGGACAAAATTCAAGAGTGTTTATTGTACAACCTCAAGGTAGGTGGTTTGTGCCTTTCTTTGGTTATCTTTGGATTATATATGTTAAAAGTTACAAATAACCACGTTTAGGGTATTGCATGTTTTGGAATTTAACCCTATTTAAGATATGTTATGGTGTTTTTGTTTGAGAAAGGGGTTATTGATTATGAATAAGGTTTTATTCCTTGATTATGGGTTTGTTTCCCATGTTTGATTGATTAGGGCCATTTGGTCTATAATGCCTGTTAGGATTTCTCTGTTTTACATGCCTCGTGTTGTTATGATGGAGTTACCTTTTATTTAAGATGCATGTGATTTACATTGTAAATTATGGTCAAGGGTGATTGAACGTGATAGCTTCCTGAAGTAGGATCATTTACGTATGAATTATAGTTATGTTGACCTAGAGGTATTGACTGTGAGAGTTTTCGGGTGGTCATAGACCAGAGGGGTTAGACTGTGAGAGCTACCCAAAGGGTTGTTATTAAATGAATGTTTAACCTTAGGTAATTGATTGTGATATCTTCCAGGTGGTTATTATAATTTATTGTTGCTATGAAGACCAAGGGGGTATTGACCGTGAGAGCTACCGAGGTGGTTGTTTGTGAATGATTAGTGATATGTAGGACCAAAGTGATTAGACTGTGTGAGACTTCCCAAAGGGTCATTATTTTATTGAATTGGAAATATGTTAAAACTAGAGGGGTTAGACAATGAGAAATTTCCCAGAGGGTGTTTTTTTGAATGATTGAGTGATTGTGATGAGTCTGTCAAGACAAAGATCAAGCTTGGAGTCGGTCTTAATTTTTTAGATGGTATTTTGAGACGTCTATTTTTTATTATTATACAGGGGGATATAGAGATTAGGCTAGATATGGAGGTATAATTATTCAATGGTTTGAATAATTAATAATTTTAAATGAATTTAATTGGAAAATGTATGATTGTTTACTTTTGAGTACTTCCTAGTTTATTGCTTCCTTTTTCATTTTACTACGATATATATATTCACTGACAGTTAGGAAAATATATTTTGGTGGTTTCCTACTGGGATTCTTATCACACCCTATTTTGGTCATGATTTTAGGCCTAAATAGATTATATGGTTTCAAGTATAGATAAGTGAAAGTACCCTTCTTAATTAGGTACTTGATTGTTTTCAGAGCTGGAGAGCATGGGACCAAGCTGAGGCTTGTGATGCTGTTGAAGTATACTATTTTTTGTTACTTGGGGTTTAGTATTGCATTTCCAACATTTTGACTTGTTTGGATTCTTTACTAGATGCATGTGACATTCATCATTTATATATATTCTCAAGTTGCTTATTTTCTATCTATTTTCCACAATTTACTTCTATTGTATAGTATTACCGCTTCTGCTACTATTTTACTATTTGATATTCTTATGTCTATAATCTTCCAATGAGGGCATAGTTTCCCCACTATCACACCCAAGGCTCTCGTTGCTATTTGGCAGTCTCTGGCATTTGGGGAAATACGCTTGAGGCCATGTGACCAACCAGGTAAGGGTAACCTCTGGGCGGCACCCGGATCTGAGATGTTACAAAGTGGTATAAAAAGAGGTTATTTTATGATTTTTCTTACTATTTGGAGAATATAGACTTGGATATTAAGGAATAGGTAGTTGGAAATAAGCTGTTCCGGGGATTAGCTGACTCGTGTATAGGGAAAATCCAATTTACCTCGAATATTTCAATTTTCTTGGTTTTTCAACAGTTATTGTTGATTTGATTTTAACATTGGGTGATGAACTTGTTTTGTAATATTATTATTGATATCATTATGATTCTATTTCTATTTCAACCTAAGGAGATGAGGGTATTCCATCTCATACATCATATAGGAACTTGATAGAGATGACATGTCATGCATTCTTGTCATGCCATTTAGGGTGCATTACTGATTGCATGATATTGTGATAGATGTTATGATAGATATTCATGATGTTGTGATATATTCTATGATAGAATACCTTCCATTTGATAGAGTATTGGAATATGTAATGTTTCATTTGGATGGATGCCAAACTTTGGTCCCTGTGGTGTTATAGGCCCTCTTGGATCGGGATTTGGTGGATCATGTTTGAAATTTAATTTAATTCTGACAAGTTATGATGTCAAAAAGGATGCCAAAATTTGATTCATGGGGAGTATAGAATCCTACAGGTTGGAAGTTTTGATTTCTTGGACAAATTTTCAAATTTTTAAGGGTTCAAGAGAAGTTTCATAGGCTTATTGTTCGGAAACCCAGACAACACGACATGTGATGTTATGAACACATGATATGTGTTCTCCTATTATGTAAGAAACAACTTTTCCTAAGTACACACTATGTACTAAGAGTACATGATGTGTAGTTGTTGACCGTGTGACTTGACTGTGTGAGCAGTGACACGGGGTTAGGAAGTATTTGGTGGAACATGATGTGTATTGGTATTACACGTCGTGCCTTAAGGACCATGTGTCTGTTCGGGTGAAGAACAACATGGGTGGATGAAACTTAGGATGCACACGCTGTGTCTAGTGTATGCATGCCATGTAGTTATCAACTGTGTATCTGGCCATGTGACCAACAACCCGGGTGGAAGGGATATAACTGGTACACATTGTGTCTATGGTGAACACGTTGTGTAGTGTTATATTGGGAGAGAACTGTGTAGTTCTAGCCACATATAAGTACTTGTGTAGGAGGTAAAATTCAAGTACACACCATGTCTCAGGAGGAACACACTGTGTGTAGGGTGTTACACAATCAGGATTGACAGAGGAGCATTCCATGTTAAATGTATATAGGAACAGACCATGTAGAGATTATACATGCCATGTAACCCTATTTTATAAAATTTTAATGTTTTCCTTCTCATATACGTTCTTGTAATTATTAGTTAACATCCTTGATAATCATGTACTGAGGTGTGTGCTTGACCTTGCAGTGTCATGCCACCAATACCTCCTCTGGTTGTACACCAGATACAGATCAATGATTAGACACCGAAAATGGTAGAATAGAGACTACCATTAGATCCTCCTATCATTCCTATCCTGGCACCAACTGTTATACCAGACAAAGGTACTGATACATAGTTCCATGAAGGCTTTTTTAGGATGTTATAGACCTTTTAGGGAGCACTGCATCCTGACCCATCTATGAATAGTTGACATGGGTGTTCCAATATCATCATCCACCCATTTTTTAGGGTATGGAGGACCATAGGCTACAGAGTCATGGATGGAGGCCATGCTTTCTATCATTGAGCATCGGGAGACGTCTTTATAAAGAAGGTTTAAGCTCCTAATGTACATTATATGTGATTCCGCCAAGAGATGGTGGGATGTTTTCTCATAAGAGGGACGTCATCAGGATGTGGATTGGGAAGAGTTTTAGAGGACCTTCTATGATTAATTCTATCTTGAGATGTTGAGGGATGATCAAGCCTGAGAGTTCTTGTATTTGTAGTAGGGTGATCTTTTAGTGATGGATTGATCTTATCATTTTAGAGAGCTTTAGCACTTCAAACCTATTCTAGGAGGTGACAAGTTATATTTGGCTATATGGTTTGAGGATGGTCTCAGGTATGACATCTGATCGCAGGTGAATGTCTTCAGGATGACTTGGGTGACAACTATAGTGAACCAGGTACTAATTTCTGAGTGAAATCTGATGGAGTTGGGAGCTATGAACCAGGTCGGTTTAGCATCCAGAGTCGGTACTCCTTCGATAGATATAAGGAAGCGTTGTAGGTAGCTTTCATGCGATGTTTCTTATGGTAGCTAGGTGGTATGCTACCAATGCGGTAAGAGTGGGAATACAAGACTGCATTGCCCAAAGGACCCAGTCGAGTGATGATCCTAAAGCAATATGTGTCCCCTTTATCATTTTTTTCATGTTTTTTCACCAGTAGCGAGTGATAGGGGTTCATCTATGACTCCACATTCAGGATCAAGACCACCAATTTCTCATTAGTTAGGGAACTAGAGTTTGTCAGGCTATTCAGGCTGAGGAGGTGGTCATAGCCATGGTATTCAGGCTGTAGGTTTTCAGTAACAATAGGGTGGATCAACTCAGGGTAGTCAGGCAAGGTTGCAGAGTCATGGTACAGGTTAGACTTTTGTAGTGGAGCAGACCTAATAGGAGAAGGATACCAGACCCTCTACGGTTAGAGGTACGATTCTATTTGCCTTCATTTTATCTTCTTATCTTTTCGATATAGGGGATTCCCATAGGTTTATATCTGTTGAAGTTATGGAGATCCTCGGGCTCTGCATCTTTACACCTAATGATGTTATAATTCTAGACACTCTGTTGGGGATTAGGATTTCCAGTGTACATCAGTGAAGGAAGTGCCCTCTCGATGTTGGTGGGTGTCACTTCTTATGGGAACTCTATGTCTTAGAGATGAAAATCTTCGATGTCATTCTCAGAATGGACAGTTTTGTCTAATTTTAGGCCTTTACTAACTGATATCGCTACAGGGTGAGTTTTACAACAACAAAGGGAGGGTCTTTTCTACACAAGGGAAAATGGGATGTCCAAGCAACCATAGCTAGACCTGAGCATCATGGGTTTGGAGGAATTAAGACCCATATTTCTAGTTTATATCTGGATGATAAGGGGACTTCACATATGTAATTTCCTATAGTGGTGGATCATTTCAAGGATTTATTTCCAGAAAACCTTTCTGGTTTACCTCTGAAGAGAGAGGTAGATTTCTCTATTGATCTTGTGCTAGGAGCGTCACTGGTGTCCATTCCTTCATATAGGATGGGTACACTAGAGTTACAGGAGATCAAGAATCATTTATAGGAGTTGTAAGAGAAGGGTTTCATATGAACCAGTTCTTCTCTTTGGGATTCTCCCATCCTTTTTGTGAATAAGGCAGACGGTACCCTCATAATTTGTGTGGATTAATGGAAGTTGAACCGTTTGACAGTCAAAAACCGATATCCCTTACTGAGGATTGATGGTCTCTTTGATTATCTTTGATGAGGCCAAGTGTTCTCGAATATTGACTTGAGATCCAGTTATCATCAGTTTCATGTTAGACCATCATAAATACCTCTTACCACCTTTCAGAGTAGGTATGGTCTATTTGAGTATTTTGTTATGCCGTTCGATCTCACGAATGCACCAACAGATTTTATGGCACTGATGAACCGAGTGTTCCAAACTTACTTGGATTCTTTTGTGGTAGTATTTGTGGGAAATATCTTGGTTTACTCTCACAATAAACAAGACCATTTCATCTATATTGAGAACATATTGAGTACACTGAGAGAGCATCAGTTATATGCAAAAATATGAAAATTACTTTTTGGATGGACTAGATTCACTTCTTGGGTCACGTTATCTCATAGAAAGGGGTATCAGTAGACCTAGAGAAAGTGAGGGCAATATTTTCCTGGGAGCATCTGAATAACTTCTTTGAGGTATGATGTTTTCTAGGGATGTATAGTTATTAAAGGTGCTTTATTCATGACTCTTTAGGCTTAGCATCATCACTGATGTTCCTGACTAAGAAGGGGGTAAAGTACTTGTGCACTGACTCCTGTGATTCAGCCTTTCAGGATCTAAAAGGGAGATTGAATTCAGCACCGATACTAATTTTTCTAGAGCAAGAAAAGAGTTACACTATTTACTATGATGCATCTGGTATCAGGCTAGGAGTATTGCTTATTCAAGGGGAAAGGGTTGTTGTGTACGGGTCTTTACAGTTGAGGCCACATGAGAGGAATAACCCATATGGCGATCTTGAGTTAGCTGCAGTTGTGAATGTTTTATGTTGTTGGATACATTATATTTTTGGAAATAATTTTTTGGTATACACTGACCAAAAAAGTCTAAATTATATATTTACTTATCAAGATATGAATTTGAGACAGTAAATTTGGGTTGAGTACCTTCATTATTTTGACTTTGAGCGTGTCTACATGTCTTGGAAAGGCAATGCAGTGGCTGATGCATTTAGTAGGAGGACTCATATATAGGTAGTTTAGAAGGCCAACAATGAGTGGTAGCTTATGAATATATTCTCTGAGATGCATTTAGAGTTGTATGATAGATATGGGAGACATTTATTTCTTTTTTAGTTGTTACCTCTACTCTACTGGATCGATTGTGAATGAGGAAGCTATCAGATTCAGAAGTCCTAGTCCTACGGGATAGTGTGACAGGTGAGGACCCTACTCCTAGGTAGATCATATAAAAATACGAGGTCTTGAGTTTTCATGGATGTGTATGGGTGTCAGCACACATACGTGAGGAGTTGATGTGATATTTTCATTCCTCAGTTTGGGAAGTTCATCCTGGTGTCACCAAGATGTATCAAGATCTACACTATCAGTATTGGGGTTAGGTATGAAGAGGGATATAGATAGGTTCATTATGAGATGTTATATCTATCAGTAGGTGAAGGCGGAGCATCAATGACCAATAGGGATTTTGAATTAGTTACCCATTTTTTATTATAGGTGTAATGATGTTTCGATGGATTTAGTGATAGGTTTACCGAGGTTGGCTTGAGGGAATGATGTGGTTTGGGTTATTGTTGATAGACTCACAAAGGTTAAACATTTCTTGCCAACTAAAGAAAACTTTTGTGTTGATAAACTTGGATGGTTGTACATCTGAGATATTGTATTTTTTCACGGGTTTAGACACTCTATCATTTCAGATAGGGACACCCAGTTCACTTCTCATCTCTGGAAGGGACTAAAAAGGGATTTGGGTACACAGGTACTTCTGATTATAGCATACCATCCCCAGATAGATAGCCAGTCTGAGCGTACAAATCAGGTTTTGGAGGTTATGCTATGAGAATGCGTCCTAGATTTTGGGGGCTCTTGAAAGAGACACACACCCCTAGTGGATTTTTTCTATAATAATAGTTTTCAGGCAAAAAATTCAGATGTCTCCTTATGATTCTTTGAACTTTAGGCCATGTAGAACACCCCTATGTTGGTTGTAGGCAGGAGAGGCATCTATGTTGGGACATAATCTTGTCCAGGAGACCAATGAGAAGGTGGATTTGATTCCGAATAGGATGGCTACTGCATAGTCTTTCCATAAATATTATGTTGATCGATGGAGACAACCTCTATAGTTCAAGGTTGGAGATCAATTTTTCATACGTGTCACACCGAGGTTGGGACACAGGTGGGTCAGGAGATACGTGAATCTTTAATTGAGATACGTCGGGTTGTTTGAGGTTTAAGAGAGAGTCGGGCCAGTTGACTATCAGTTGTAGTTACCTCAGAGGTATCGGTATATGTATGATGTCTTTCATGGTTCTCATCTACGATGTTACTTTTCAGACCCGTCTCATGTTTTCCAGCATGAGGAGGTTGAGTTGGAGGTCGATGCATCCTTCGAGGAGCACCCTATTTAGATTGTGGATCACAACACAATGGTTCTTCATGGCCAGACTGTTCCTTTGGTATTGGTATTATGGAAGCATGGACGAGTACAGGATGAGACTTGTGAGAGGGAGGACAACATATGATTCCAGTGGCCACAGTTGTTTAAAGTTTCTTATTCACTGCCCATATAAGGGAAATTTGTGGATGGATTTCTTTAAGGGGGAGTTTATAAGAACCTGCATCATCATTTTATGTATGGATTTTTTTATTTAGGATTTTTTTGAAGATAAATAAAGAATTGGTAAATTGTCTAAGTACATTCCATGTACTTTTGAGTACACATTGTGTACCCAGTTGCCGCATGTAGCCATGTACTGACCATGTAACGGCCGAGTACATGGTCATGTGGGTGACCAGGAAAACCTCTTAAAGAGGGGATCTAGTTAAGGCTAGTGCATGGTGTATAAATTAAATGAACACACCATGTACATTTGTTTATAGTTGATATATCTAAGTGGGTCCACATCCTGTTTATGAATCATTCTTCTTCTAACCATGGTTCATCCTAGAGCGTCCAGGAGCAATGATCAAAGTTTGTGCCACTAATTCTTCATCTGAGGTCTGATCCCAACTTAGGAAGGTGCGTTGGAATCCCTCCAGTGATTTCTCTCTTCTTCTTGATCCTCTATTCCTAATTACTCCTCTCTCTTGAGTTATTGAGGGTTGATCATTTTTAACCTTTTTATAGATCTACATCGTTCTAGGATGATTCAAGGGCTGAAGTTCAAGAGTGTTCTTCGTACAACATCAAGGTCGGTGGTTTGTGACTTTCTTTGGTTATATTTGGATTATATATGCTAAAATTTCCAAATACCCATGTTTAGGGTATTGAAAGTCTTGAAATGTAACCCTTTTTAAGACATGTTATGGTTTATTTGTTTAAGAAAGGGGTTATTGATTATGCATAAGTTTTTATGCCTTGATTATGGGTGAATTTCCCATGTTTTATTGATTATGGATGTTTGTTCTAGAATGCCTGTTAAGCTTACTTTGTTTTCCATGACTCATGTTGTTAGAATGGAGTTACCATTTATTTGAGATGCATGTGATTCACATTTTGAAAGTATGAACAAGGGAAATTGACTGCGAGAGATTCTCTAAGTAGGGTCATTTACGTATGAATTTTAGTTATGTTGACCCAGATGTATTGATTGTGAGAGATGTTGTGTGATCATAGACCAGAGGGGTTAAAATAAGGGAGATAACCAGAGGGTCATTATTAAATGATTGTTGGACCTTAGGGAATTGACTCTGAGGGCTGTCAAGTGGAAATTATAATTTATTTTTTCTATGCAGACCAAGGGGGTATTGATCATTAGAGTTACCCAGGTGTTCATTTGTGAATGATTTGTGCTATCTGGTACCAAATGGGTTAGACTGTGGGAGATTTCCCAAAGGGTCATTATTTTATTGAATTGATGATATGTTAAAACCAGAGGTGTTAGACTGTGAGAACTTTCCCAGAGGGTTTCCTTTAAATGATTGAGTGATTGTGAGGAGTCTTACAATCTAAAGAACAATCTTGGACCCAGTCTTACTTGATTTTTTAGATGGTATTTCTAGAATTTTGATTATTATTATTATATAGGGGGATATAGAGCTTAGGATAGATCCCATGGTAGACTCACTCAATGTTTTGAATAATTAATAAATTTAAATGAATGTAATTGGAAAATATAGGATCGTTTACTTCTGAGTACTTCTTAGTTTATTGATTCCTTTTTAATTTTACACCTATATGTATTCACTGACAGTTTGGCATAGGTCTTTTAGTGGTTTTTTATTGGGATTTATCTCACACCCTATTTGGGTCATGATTTTGGGCCCAAACAGATTATATGGTTGTAGGTATAGATAAGGTAAAACACCTTTTTCATTAGGTACTTGATTTCTGTTGGAGCTAGAGATCATGGGACCAAGATAAGACTTGTGATGATATTAGAGTTTACTATTTTTCTATACTTGGGTTTTAGTATTGTATTTCCAGAATTGTGACTTGTTTGGATTCTTTCCTAGATTTATGTGACATGCATCATTTGTATGTATTCTCCAATTTTTTATTTGATATCATTCTTCCACTATTTACTTCTATTTTATGGTATTACTGCTTCTACTACTATTTTACAATTTGATATTTCGTTGCGTATATTCTGCCAATGAGGGCATAGTTTCCTCACTATCACACTCAAGGTCCTCACTACTAGTCGATAACCTATGGTGTTCAGGAAAATGTGCTTGAGTCCATGTGACCAAATAGGTATTGGGACCTCTGGACGGCACCCGGATTAGGGATGTTACATCAAGTCTCCCCAGGGTCAGTCCACTCACCCAACCCGATCTTGAACAACCAATGGTTTATCCACTTTATCCTAGTCATAGAAAATGGGAGAGAGTCACTTATCGTACCCTCATCTTGACATACCCAAATAGCTCGAAGCACAAAAAAGGTCATCTATGGTCTATACGACCTAGTATTTATGGTCCACCCTCGCTTATATATTATAGGAATCTCAAGACCCTATTCACAAGCTCATGGATATAATCTAGTACAACCTCACATCTCATGAGGCCTATAGTAAAACCAATGTCTCAAAGGTTTCGACCACATTCATCCACGAATGAGGTGAAAAACTTGAACACAAGATTGGTTCATGACCCTTAGCACCCATCCAATTTATTTATAAATTTCAATTTAATTTTAAACATTTTTTAATTAAATTAACCAAGGTGTCACCCACTATAGCTTATTTGAACATACACATGTAATATAGAAATGAACATAAGCCAAAGGGCTAGTATAAAATGCCACCTACCACTTACCGAAGATTTTACAATTTATCATCAAGGAAAGGCTACAACTGTCAATGCTCATCCATGCCCATCTAACCTCATCCAATGCATTTTAGGCCCTATATCACAACCAAACCACCAGATCTAATTAATTATAACTATATTATAGTCAATTAATTGATCTCAATAAACCATAATTAATTAATCTATTTTATCCAAATAGGAATAATTCTCAAATTATTACCAGCTGATCTCATTATACTATAACCATGAACAACTACTAGCCAATAGCCCATGGCATACCTCTGACCTCAATCTAGGAAAAATCCCTAAACAAAGGAGAAAAACTATATTTAAATTTATTTTATAATAAAAACCTAATAAAATTAAATGGGGTAATATACCTCAACCAAAACATTGATCTACCACTTGCAGATGGAGTCATGGGCTACCCTCTCCCTAGGAAGAGTGAAATCCCCATCATGTGCGGTCGATTCTACCATGATCTAGTGGAATAAAAACTGAATCCCTTAACCATTTAACCAAAGATTAAAAGTAGGATATGATAAGAGTAATAGATATCAATGGAGGGTATATTTTACCTGAAATCACTAAAGGAATCCACCAAGAAAACCCCCTTGATGGGGGTTATAGAGGAGAAGGAATTTGGAAGAGATCTAGATCATGTGATGGGAGGAAAAGAGATAAGAGGGGATTTTCCCTCCTAAAAATTTTGGTGGGAATGTAAATTTTTTCCCATTGAAATAGGCTACATGGTTTGGCCATACGGTTTTCTCAAACATGCACCAACCATGTGGATGAAACTATCTCAATCCCTCCAGTAGGCATGGTTTGGCCAGACAGTTTTTCAAAACATGCACAAACCATGAAGGTATCCCGAAAAATATCTACAAAAACCATATGATTTCCACTTGAAATTTCACATTTTCCTCAAATTCATACCCAACATGTGCTATATCACCATTCTTAGTAGAAATTGAACTAAAAATTTCTATAGGTTTAGCGTGCCACATGGTTTCCCATAAACAGTGTGCCCTAAACTATTCTCTCTTTCTAGAGTTCCTTAATACATTTGAAGATTACATGAATCCCCTAAGGATCAAAAAAACATCTGATCTACCTTATAAACCTCATTCCACATCTAAAAAAATCACCTTTAGATGTTTTAACTCTCACAATTCCATTCCAAATCTCCGATCAAAATTCAACCCATCCAGTATTTGAAAATTCAAATTCTTTATGATATTTTCAGCCGTACAGAAACAAGATCATTCAACCACCCCACCATAACACTTCTAATTCTCAATAAGTCATAATGTACATACAAATAAACATCCTGAAAAATCTTAGTTGTGAATTTAAACTTAAGCGGCCTTGTTCCACCTCTGAATGCCCAAAGGGAATCTAAAGTGCCACTTTACCACTAGGGTGCTTAATCCACCCAAACATAGTCAATAATCCATAAACACCACTAAAACATCAATATGATACTTAATAAAGATCATCTATCTTGAGACATGACCATATCATTATCTCATTCATCAATCAGCCTATGGTACTCCCCACTATAGGACCTCGAACAAGGACAATTTTGAGCCATGACACTAACCACCATTCAAATTTCATATCTATAAATGCATATACTGTCCTAATTATGCTCCTAGAATTAATCCAAACCAACTTACCCATAAAAATGAGAAGATATTTAAAACACCATCAATCATTACTGTTTCTTGATTCTAAATTAGAATAGACAAGCCTCCATCATCCCTTTCCAACACAAGTATGTCGAACTTTCCCTGGAAGGTCCCAACCAAATCTTGGTATTCTCTCAAAGTATCCCAATAAAAGTGATTGATGTAGTTCCAAACTAACTACATCCAATTATAAATCATAACATAATACGGCCCATATATGGACACATTTCCTTGAAAATTATTGTCTCCTACTACTGATGTGTTTCCAACTTTACCAAACTTGATGCCTTCATCCCCAGAGGCATTATGTGATCACCCAATAATGCTCAGTGGATATTGTACCTAAATTATGTTGGAATTCAATGACCAAACAATCCAATTCCCATTTACATCAGTGTTAAAATTATAAAATAACCATAAAATGACCATTCACACACCCACAACCCTTATCACATGAGGTTCACTAACTCACACTTGAAATATCACTCCCCAAATTAAGAGAATTCATGTCATCGCACTTCAGAAACAAATCTTAATCCCCATAGACCATGCTCTATCCATCAAAAGATAAAATGATTGGTCTGGACAACCCCACTCATTCATAATAATCATATCAATTGGTTTCATCACCAAATTCATGTTCTTCCTCATGATCCAGGATCATCTACTACCACCCTTGACACCACATATCCCTAACAATGCATGTCAAGGTCCATCCTCGAGTCAATCATCCCACAAAACCTAACCAATTTCGACACCCCCTCTCTTATGGAGGAACATTCCAAAATCTCATCTGATACTAGGCCATCATTCCCATAAGAATAGAATCCACCTATTTTCCCTTCATCTCATACATGACCCCTTGTTGATCCCAACACCCGACTCATTCTCCCATGTGTTATACATAATCGATACCATGCTTACCGTGCTCTATGGAATGTCAGTCTTATCATTCCAAGATCTCCCTTGGAACTAATATTCAAAATTAAAACCTTAATTGTGTCACATATACCCACATGGCTTCCCATTTTCTACAATAATTACAGTTATAATAGTCTACCCATGCTTTGATTGATCCACCAAAATCACAATAACTGGTCGATAGTGTTTGGAACCCAAATAGTCTTTTCCATCAAATATAGTCTTGATGCCCAAGAAACCTATGTGTTTCCTCAAAATCCAAAGGCATTATCATGCCTAGTCACATACGCAGTAACACCTCACATGTACTTATCATGTAAAAATAATTAAATTATGATCACAACCTCTAAATGAACCACAAAAATAGGTTAACCCCTCTCACAGGTTTCTCTTGATTAACCACACACCAACCCAATAAGGTCTGAATCCAAACATAGGGCCTCTAAGTATCCATCCTATCCACACTAGTCAAGTCTAAAATTAGTTTATAACATTTTATCCCTGTAGGTAAAAATTCCTAGAATGACCCAATTTATAGGGTGTCGTCCATGCTCTCGTCTCAACCCGTAGCATCAACATGAAAATATGCCAGTCATGATTCTCTCATATGATGAATTCACATGCCACTACCACCCAAACATAGGGAACCCATCTTGGTCAAATCATACCCTAACCAATTATATCATCCTTGATGAACCATACCAAGATAAACATAACACAAATTTCAGTTATGTAAAAATTTATTCCAAGATAAATGGGAAAATTACATATATGTTATTACTGGTCAGATTAATTAACTAAATGACCACACTAAAGACACACAATGGTTCAAACACTTAGGAACCATGTGACCACTCCAACCCACCAGGGCCACTATACCTCATGTGCATGTCCATTGCATCATCATACTCCTCATCAACATGAATATCACTATAGATCCACATAACTAACCATCAGAAGAAAAATAGTTTACATGTCATCCTGGTAGAGTTGAATACCACCAATTGGTTATACAAGAAAAATTCATATGATCAGTTGTTAATATTGGTCAGAGTGAGTATCACAAGAGGGGGTTGAATTGAGTACCCAATAAAAATTTCTATCTAAAATGGATTATTTTGACATCACCAAAATATTCAAAAATTTCCCAGCTTATCAAAATAATTAGTGTGATATATATCCTAACCACTCTAAATATTTATCTAATAAGTGATTAGATATCAGATGAATAATATATAAAATATTATAAAATCCTTGGAAATCAATTTACTTGATCAAAATACTATATGAACATAAATTAAAAAAACAATCAAAGTATAATTTTTGTTTATAGTTAAAAGTATTTTTTATTTTAAATTAAAAAAATTTGAAAACACATAGTAGATAAAAAAATGAATTTTAGAGGTTCAGTATCAATTCAAGGCTTATTTCTCAATACTTGGTGATCTCCCGCCACCAAGCAGTTTATATAAAATAAATATATGATCTATAACCTATATCAGATTTTACGGAAACTAACACTGTTCAGGTAACAAATGACCTCTTCCACTGTTATTCATGGGAGTAAAGATAAATAGGTTATATAGGAATCTCTAATACTCTTATCCATGTACAAAACAAATAAGAATAAAGCTTGAGAGGATATCATGTATCTTCTAGTTTAGTGCATGAGACAATGTGTGTATATAAAATAGGGTATAATACAATCTACTCAAATTTAATAAAATATAAATAAAAATGTGAAATACAAGAGTGTAGAGTTTAGAAATTATCATCCTATTAAAATGGAGTTTGACTCTTGATTTGGTTCAAAAATTGGGATTGAGTTGATTTTTCTTGAAATCTTTAACAAAATAGAGTGACGCAAACTCTTGTTCTTCTAACCAGAATAAAGAAATGATAAAGTTTTAGCTTATTAATTTATATTTCATAAAAATTAATCCTTTTTTATTTTCAATTGATTCAACTTTATATGTTTTTATTGTTCATGATCCTCTACAATTTCTTGCATGTGTTCTCTCACTTGTCTACCTATCCATGATGAAGTGTGTGGCAATTTTTATCAACAATAGCAGAAAGGATAATATCTACATACCCCTCTTTCAAACATTATTTTTGTTGAAAATTTAATTAACAATAATTAAAATTGAAAATAACATTAAATTCAAAAAATATAGCTTTTATAATGATATTATTTCAAAAAAAGTAAAGTAATATAAACAGTGATGGTGTCTTAATCTCTGGAGGTTTCTTGTATTCTGGTGATATGATACTGGGGGTATAGAATTGACAGTATGTTTCTCTATTAGTATGATACTGGTGGTTTGTTTTTGCAGTGTTGTCTCATGTTCTGGTGGTATCTTATACTTTGTGAAATTTAGAAAAGGTTGGTGGTGTCTCCACTAGTGGTGTATGGGCTGACAGTGTCTCAGAATTAGGAAATTTTTCAGTGTTAGTGGTATGAGTCTAATGGTGTGACAACAACGATGTCTCATCTAGAGGTGTATATACTAAAGGTTCAACATCAATGGTGTCTCATACTTTTTCAATTCTTCTATCCAGCGGTATTATAGTTTGACAGTGTGATGTATTGGTGGTATCTCAGACTTAGAGAGTTTTTATAAGAGTAGTGTTCCATGAACAATGGTGTATCATAACGAGCAGTGTGTCATGACCAATAGTGTATAATTGTTAGAAAAATTTATCACCTGTTATTAGAATACATATTGGTTATAGATAAACATGAAATTCATTAGAATTATTAAAGACATTATTTCTGGATCATTAAAACCAGGAGGTCAACAATCTCCCCCTTTTTGATGATCGAAAATCATGGAATGTAAATAATACTATAAAAGCAAAAACAAGTCATCAAATGTATTAAAGAAGAGTAAAAATGATATCCAATAAGAAAACAATAATGATCAGTCCCAGTTTGTGGAAATGGTATCAGAGATACAATAAGAAAATATTGTCAGGATAGAAATATTTAAAGAAGATAATATTAAAGATAGGGATTAATTAAGACATAAAAATTATCCCCGTTTTGGGATTATAAAAAGGTAAATTAGAGAAAAATATATATTAAGAGGTAGATAACAATAAAATATTAAAAATATGAGGTAAGAAATAAATGCAGAGGTAGGAACATAATGTTAGTACAAGAAAGATCTCATCAGAGACATTACAATCTAATCCAACAAAATAAAAAGATCAAGGGTTTGCAGAAGGGTCCAATGGTTTGTTGACTTTAGTCTGAGATCTTTCTTTTTCCTAATCCAAGGAAATCAGATCATACTGAGGAAGAATAGATGGGACACTAGAAGAAAGTCCCGCAATAGTTCTAGGATCACCTTATACAACCACAACTGGCCTAAGATGTCTGAGAGATTTAGTAGGAGTCATTGGAAAAGGTTGAAGGAAATGTGGTAATGGTGCAAAAGGATTGGTGGCCAAGGAAGAATAATATTGGGGATGAGGAGAAGGGTACATCGGTCCAGAAGTGAGCCCAATAGAGTTTGAAGAAATAGGGAAGGAATCTATAGCTACAACTGTAGTAGTCTGAACATGTAGATTTGGATTCAGGATATTGACAAATCCATAATATTTTTTCCTACCTTTTATATATACATGTATCCATGAAGGTTTTAAGAGCATTAGCGAGTTACTTGAGTTTCCTAACTTGATATATGAATTCTTGAGTCACCGAAGGAAATCTAAAATTCCCAAAAATGTATTTAAAATGGGAATCCATAGCATGTTTGGTATAGATTCTCAAGAGATATAACTTGATAGACTTAGTAATAGTCTCTATATCATCATTCATATCTTTAGAATACTTTCGGATCATCATGTGGTCATGATCAGTTCCCTATTCAAATTTTATTAAAATTTATAATGGAATTATAGGTTCTCCACTAGAAGGACCACTAGAGGTAGTTGAAAATTCAACTCTAACAACTGAACAGATAATATCAACCTCAACCACTGGAGGAGGAGGAAGAGAATTAGTAATAAAAGTATTAGAGGCAGTATCCCCAATATGTTTTATAATACAATCCATATAAACTCTAAATTCAGATTTTATTTCCTTAACCAATGATTTTATAGAATTAAGATCATTTCTAATATGATTATTTTCAATTTCAACCTAATAAATATGATGCATCATTTTTGGTTGGATATGTAGGACAACCAAATAAAATAAATACCTTGTATATACTTCACTAATCTTTATCAAAAGAGGTGTTTTATTTCACACACACTTGTGAAACTCAGCCATCATCCTCTCACCAAAAAAAATTAAATCATTTTGAGTGATAATATCCAAAGGAACAAATGGATCAGATTTAGGTACAATAGGTCACACGGAACTGAACTTCTCTAGTATAACATCAAGATTAACCTGGGATATCAAAGATCCTTTAGCATCACCTTACACACTAACTTTAGGTTTGTCAACCCTTTAAAATATTCTTACAACAAAAGATAATTTTCCTCACTCCTCTTCCATGGGGTCCACCCATATCTTAGAAAAAAGAACTATGGTAGCATGAACCACACAAGAAGAAACAATTGACACTTCATAATTCCTATGAATTCATGAATTCTGAGTAGCCATAGTGTGTCCAACACTGGCAAGTTAAAATTTCAATTTTGTATTAATAGTGGGTTCATCTTGAATCTCCACATCTCTCTAAGTAGAAAAAATAGTGGAATCAACTTCAATATTTTCTTCCAAAGGGGATTGATGAACATTGATCACCTATTCATTCCCAAACTCTTCTTCTGTCAACTCATTTTTCTCTTTATTAGAAACATATTGTTCAACAGTATCTATAACTCTCAACCATTCAGCCACAGTAGAATCTGAAACTTCTTGACCAGTGGAAACTGAACTAGCCACACCAACATCACTAGCTTGAGTCTCATGAAAAAGTCTCCAATTATGGGGATTTACCCTCCTCCCTCAACAAATCCATCTTCAAGATCAGAATGAATCTCTCCATCCTTATTCTTGATTTTACCATAATCATTATTAGATTTAGAATCACTTTTATAATTTGTATCCTCCTTTTCATTACCATCTTTTTGTTCTTTTTTTCTTCCTCCTCCTCCTCATCATAATCTCGTGTTGACTTTTAACATTTATATTGATCATCTCCAAAGACTTAAATCTCTTATTCATCACTTTTGATTAATTTTTCTATTTTATGAAACCACCTAGGTGGACTAAGAGCTCCATATGTAATGGGAGAAGATTTTGGAGACAAATCAAGACCACTCCCTACATCAATAGATTATTCTCTTTCTTCCTTAACAACAACCTCTTATTTTTATTCATCAGCATGCATCAGAACCTCATCAGGTTCCAAACTAAGATAAACATCATCCTTAGGTCTTCTAGAATGATCAACTAGATTCTAATCTGTATACAAAATTTCAAAATCTCCAACCCATTGTCTCTTCCATGGATTCTATCTTATCTTAATTCATGATCAAGTGGTACTTGTTATATATAAACCACCACAATCAATAAATGATCCATAATCATCACAAAATGGGCCAGTGGCCCTCAACATAGTCTAAATCATCTTTGTGTAGATCAAAAAATTATATTTAGAGTATGATTTGGTCATCTCCCACATATGTACCATTAGATATCTACAAAGATTAATCTTATGTAATTATATCATTAGAGATAGAGGATACACATCTTGGTACCTAAAAGTAGAAAAATCTCTCTTCCTTCGACAAATCATATGTTGCACAAACTTGAAAAGTATCCTACAATCACCATCATGTTCATAGGCAATAAGTATTCTTGTTGAACCATCTCTTATTAACACAAAAAGGGATTCCTTATAAATGAACAGGTCACTCACCTTAAGAATGCTTCCTTGATGATCATAAAAAAACTCCATCATGGGGTAAATTAAAACACTTAGCCCAGTCTCTTGAATAGAAACCAAATACTTAACCTCTTACAAAACTTTTCAACCAATCTTCACCATATTGATTGAATGAAAACATCACATGTTGATATAACTCATACACCAACTTCAGGTAAAAAAATATCTCATTTTATGAGAACCACTCCAACCATCCTTAGTTTTGGAGAACCTTGAGTAATAAATACTTGATAGAATCCACTTCAAATCTACTTCTTTTTCTGGTACAAAAAAATGATTAGCAAGCTTGAGGTTAACTAGAGGAACCAGAGAAGGAACACTTGATTTCTTCTTTCAATTCTTTGAAGATGTTGACTTAAACATAGAATAAAATAGTGTTTTATTCATTCTTAGCTTTCAGAATGTCTTGGAAAACTTGGTTAAAGGTAAGGTGAAGGTTTGAAATGGACAAGGTAACAAGTTTCACTTGATCTGAGAGAGATACACAAATATAGTATGGGGATAAATTTTTTTTTGAAAAAACTTATGTCTTTTTCATTTCATTTGAGATATTAGGTATTCTAAAAATGAATTTATATGTAGAATTGAAATAAAAATTTGGATAAAAACATGTGTCATGTTTTAATTAAATAAATAAACTAGAAAAAAAACTTGTGGGTTGTGAAATCAAGAAATAGAAAATTTTCTTAATGGAATAGAACCTACAGTATGAAAACCAATAATATGAAAACTAACAGTATGACAAACAATGGTATGATGAAAATGGTATGACATCCAATGATATAACAACCAACAATATTAATTAACCAAAATTTACCATTCCTAATTCTTGTATGATATAATTCATTCACTCAAAATACAAAGGTTTTGTAAATATATTAGCTAACTAATGGTCACTGCCAATAAATTCAAGAGTATTTTCTACTTTTTGAAAAATATATCTCAAAAAGTGATGTCTTATATCAATATATTTTGTTCGGGAATGAGAAACATGATTTTTAGATATTTTTATCGCACTTGTATTGTCACAGATTATAGGGACATGTCGAAATTGATATCAATAGTCTTATAGAGCACGTTTTATCCACAAATTTTGTGCACAATAGCTACCTACAGCTATGTATTCATCTTCTATAGTATAAAATTCAAAAAAAACATTTTACTACCCCATGAAACTAGAGACATTCCCAAAAAGTGATAGGTTCTAGAGGATCATTTTCTATCTAACTTGCATCCACAAAAAATAGCATCAAAGTAACTTAATAAATAAAATCCTTACCCTATAGGGTAAAAATATCCTCAATAAGTTTTATATTGGAGGTATTTGATAAATATTTTAATAGAAAGTAAGTTTTACTCAATTTGATTATTTGAAAATGACCACACATACACATAATGTTAGGTCCACAAGGCTGAATACCTTGAGAGGGGAGGGGGGTGAATCAGGGTATGACTAATTTAAAATTAAAGCTCATTATGATCTTGTTTCGCTGTTAAACAAAACACTCTTCTATCTCTTTCCCATTGCACAATATAAATAGAAAGTAAAGCATGCACAATACACATCAATTTTTACTTGGTTCACCCTCACTAGGCTATGTACAAAGAGCACACACCGACAATGTGCCGATGTACCAAATCCAATATAAGCGCACTACTGTTAACCAAGATCGGGATAGATAACTTCTATTACTAGGCTCACTGCCTTTACAATGTTTAGGGTCAGCTCACTGCTTTTCCAAGGGTCACTCCTTGTTTCTCTCTCTCTAGATCACTGCTGGTGGAGAGGATGAACTTCTTCCTCTTCCTTTTCTCACTGCTCTGGAAAGGATCCACTCACAGTTTATAGACCTGTAGGTCTCTTCATTATCACTAATGAATACATCCTCTATTGTATATAGATTCTCTATAGAAGTTTAACCTTTACCCGTAGATGAATCTCTCTTTGCACTGAAGGTATCAGGAAATCTTCCAGATTTCACGCAGCCCTGAATCACTATCGTGAATCAACCTTACATGGCACCCTTCTCTAAGAAGGCATGCAAGTATCAGTGCGCAAGTTATAACTGGTGCACAAGTCCACCTTAACCACTTGTGTGACACAAGCTTCTGCTACTCCAAACTTGTGTGACTCACACCCTTTTACGGCTAAACCAATATTGGCGCGCAACCAAAAAATTAACGCTTCTTCAAAACTGGCATGAAATTTCACCTCAACAACTTGTGTGACACCCCCTTCTTCAACTCAAGACTTGGGCGACTCACTTCCTTACTCACCCAAACCACCTTAGGTGCGCAACTATCAACTAGTCCGCAACTTCTACTTGTGTGACCACACACCACTTGCACGACCACCACACCTGCATGACATGAGCTTTGATTTTTCTAAGTGTTGTACTCTTCACCGAATGGGGAGGGTTAGACCTATATTTATAGGCATTTGGACACCCTGCGCGACAGTGCACAAGTCTCCCCTCGGCGTGTAAGTTTCAGCGTGCAAGTCTCTGCCGCGCAATTCACTTGTGCACCCAACCCTAAAACTTGGATGCCCCTTATCCCTTTGACATATTTTGATGTTATGAACTTGAAAAACATTAGGCGTGAAAGTTTCCTCTCCTTAAAGTACACAGAGTTCTAGTCCCTTTTCCAAAAACCTATTTTCTTCATTTGTCTATTTTCAGGCCCAAAAATTTGGCAAACACTACAAAACGGTGCCACCTTGTATCTGTTCTTTTTGTACCGCCTCCAGATCATCCATTCCTTTGTCGATGTTCTTGAAACAAACATGGATCATTAATCACAGACCTTGAACTAAACATGCCACCATGAAATCCCTTTTTCAACAAATTTGTACGTCATGGTTTGCTTTGTCAATAATCACAACACAGATGTCCACTTTATCAATAAACACAATCACCTCAAAAATGCTTCAATGATAGCTTGAGGGATTTTTTTCCCAATACATACTAAACATAATTTCTGGTCAGATTTCAGTAAATCAGAGAAGACTTTTAATCATAAATCTATAACTTGTTTGATCAATTGGTTTCATAGTTTTATTAAGATCCAATTTACAGGTTCAACTCAAATGAGTATCACTACTTTTAGTTCTATCTAGATTAAAATATCTTAAAATATATTTTGTATATTTTTTTTGTTTCAAAATAATTCTTTTTTTGTTTATAAAGATCTAAAATCCAAGAAAGAAATTGAGTTTACCTTTTAGGCTCATTTCAAATCCATTTTTCATTATTTTATTAAAATCATCACAAATAGAATTTTTTAAAGATCCAAAAATAATATCATCTACGTAGATTTTTACTACTAATACATATTTTGAAATTAATTTTATGAAAATATTAGGATTAACTATTCCTTTTGAAAAACCATCTAAAATCAGAAAATTTTTGATCCTATCATACCAAGATCAGGGAGCTTGTTTTAAACAATATAAAGCTGTATTAAATTTAAAACATGATCATTAAAATGAGGATTTTGGAAACCATGGGGTTTTCAGAAAAAACATCCACAACTATAAACCCATTTAACAAAGCACTCTTTACATCCATTTGATAAAAATTGAAATCTAGATGAGTTACATAGGCAATTAGAATTCTTATGGATAAAAGTCTACCTAAAGGTGAAATGGATTCCTCATATCCAATTCCTTCTTATTAACTATAACACTGTGTCACTAATATAACTTTGTTTCTCACTATATTACCCGACTCATCCACTTTATTCCTATATTTCCATTTAGTTTTAATAGTCATGGTTTTCTTGGGTCCATATACAAGTTCCCATACTTTATTTCTTTAAAACTGATTCAAATATTTTTACTTTTCAATTACCCATAATTCATCATTAATTTCTCCATTTACGTTCTTAGGTTCAAGCCAAAACAAGAATACTTGATGTTCAGCCTAATTTTTAATAGAAGCCCTAGTTTGGGTTCCTCTATCTAGATCTCCTACAACAACATCTAAAGGATTATTCTTGAGAGTTATAATACTTATTGAGAAGGTAGGACTAGTTACTACTATTTTTTTAGGTGGCATTTTTGAGAATTATTTATAATTAGATGATTCTTATACTTATTTCATAGTAGAATCCAAAGGTTTGGAATTTAAGTTTAGAGAATATAGGTTATCTAAAGAAGTATTAGTCTCATGTTGACCAGTTTAATAAAATTTTTCATAGACTGATTCTTCCATAATCTTGGACTTTCTATTGAAAACATTATAGGCTTTATAAGATAATCAGTAACCAAGGAAGATTCCTTTATCATTCTTGGAGGAAAATTTATCAGTATTATTCTTAGTGTTAAGAATAAAACTTTGCAACCAAAAACTCTAAATTAATTAACCTTGGGTTTCCTATTATTACACAACTTATAAGGGCTCATCTTAGGAATAGGTATATTCAAAACTCTATTTATGATATAGTAGGCTGTATTGACAACTTATTACCAAAAATAGATAGTTAATCCATATTCATTTATCATATTATCGGCTATATCTTATAATTTTTTATCTCTCTTTTTAACAAATACATTCTGCTGAGGATTCATGGGAGAAGAGAAGTTATGAGTGTAGTAATTCTGTGAGAAAAATGATTCAAAATATTTATTTTAAAACTCCCAACCATGGTCACTTATTAAAGTTTTAATCCTAATTTCACTAATATTTTCTACAGACTTATCATACTTAGTAAAGTAAGAGTAAGATTCACTTTTGTGAGCTAGAAAATATACCAAGAATACCTAGAATATTCATTTACAAGAACATAAATATAGTACTTACCATTAATACTAGAAACTTGATAAGGTATAAAAAATTTTTGTGAGCCAACTTGATAGGTTGATATGTTGAAATTTATTTATTTAGTTTAAAATAAACTTTGTGTTGTTTTTGTTTTTGATAGGGGTTATAGACTTTATTAGTTGGGAACTCAAGATTTGGTATATCCCAAACTAACCCTTTTATATTTAGCTTCGAAAGTGAGTGATTATTGTAATGTTCTAGTATCCTATGACAAATACTAGATTCATTATGAAAAACACTCAATATGGAAACATTCTAAGAAACTAAAGAATTTAAATCTACAACATAAAATTTTTCATTTCTTAAGGTGGTAAAGAATAAATCACTTTTATAATTAGAAACATTACAAAAATCATTATTAAACCTAACCTTGAAACCATCATCACACAACTAAGAAATTCTAAGCATATTATATTTTAAACCATCAACATATAAAACATTTGAAATTAAAACTGAATTGTTGTTACCAATCTAGCCAAGGCTGATGATTTTTCCTTTTACATTGTCACTAAATGTGACATGGACACCATCAACCTTGATAAGACTCTTAAATAATAAATAATCTCCTATCTTGTTCCTTGAACATCCAATGTCCATGTACCATATAATTATACTGGAGATCATCAATCATTTTCCCTACAAAATAGGTTTTAAACAAGAAATTATTTTGGTACCCAAATATGTTTGGATTGGGAAATGTCAGTAATAAAAGAATTTGGAACCCATATTTTCTTCATGGGTTTCTTATAAATATATTTAAGACTCATAGAAATAAAAATATTGTTGGGTCCCTTTGAAAAGAGTCTGATAGTAGACCTTTCACGTTTGGATTTAGGAACAGATGTACTTTTAGATAACCTTCTTTGTCTAGGCTCATATCCAATTCTAGTAACATATTTGGGAGCAAACAAAATTCCAAATATTTGTGTTAATGTGTCACTACCATTTGTAAATTTTCCATGGCCTTTCTTTAATTGATCGTATGAAAGTTTAGGTTTAATTTTTTCTTTGATAAATTGAATATTATTTTATTTTTATATAGACAACTCAAAATTATAGTTTACTGCAATAGAATGTTGTATTTTCAAAACATTGTATTTATATTTTAACTCATTAAAGGTGTCTTCCAACATATTCATGTATTAAAAAAATTATTCATTTGTCATATTTTCATCATCATTATTTTCATTATCAGAATTATCATATTCATCAAACTCATGCATGGGTATAATATCGGAAATAGTGGGTTAAGAAGATACCTGATGTGGCTCTATATTTGCATAGTTTTGTCACATCCTTTTTATTAAATTCCAATTATTTACTTCACTATTTTTACACTTTTTATCTAATAAATGCACTTTTGTATTTTTATAATTAAAATTTTCAAATATTCATTTTTTATAACAATTTATGTAATTACGGACTATAAAATAATTGATTTATTCTTTATTTGTTTTTAATATAATTAAATTTTAATTTGTTTACCTAATTTTTTTGTTTATTTTATTTAAAATTTCCATTATTAATAATTATTGAGTTTTATAATTAATTTACTTTAAATTTTAAAGTTAACACATCTAGTTACTTAGTTACCGCTTTCCAGGCTACCAGTAGCTAAGCTATCATTAGAAAGGTTACCTTTACTCCTACTAGCAGTAGCCAGGTTACCGTTATTACCTAACATTGACCTACATTCTTTTTTCTCTAACAGTAACTAGTTTTTAGATGTACCGTTGACCTTTGTCACCATTACTCTTTCCTACCAGTATCTCTCATTCAAGTAAAATAGTAGATTTATTTTTAGGTTCTATTGGTGAACTCCATCCCACTGTTATCCATCTTACCAATGACTTTATTTTAAGTAATGGTGACCTTGCTTTTACTGGTGACCCTTGTCACCATTACCATTTTCTAGCTTTTATTGTATTGATATAATTTATTTATTAATTTATTTTTATTTTCATCCATTAATATAAATTAAATTTATTAATTCAATTGTATAGTTATCTACTTAAAAGATTTAGGTTTAGCTAATAATATAACGTAATGTTTTTTAATAGTGCTATTTATTTATTTAATTTTTTTTGTTTTAAACTTTTAAAATAAATTAAATTTTATGCAGTTTAATTTCTTATTTCAATTAATTATTTTAATTATGGTGTTTTAATTCATTCTTTAATTTTTTATTATTTAATATTTCTAATGATTTAATTAGTTAATATTTTAGTTTTTTTAGGTTTGTTGAAATTTTATTTGTTTTAAATAAATTAATGATTTAATCATTTAATTATTAGTTTAATAATTTATTTATTTGAGTTGTAGTTAAATTAACGTTTGTGGTGGTGTTTCATTTATTTGCAGCTACCGGTAGATGAACTCACCATTAGCCCTTTCTTATTTTTCCTCACTGATACACCTCCCGCCTCATTGTTAGCCTTATTTATTTTTATGAGTGACCCTGCGCTCACTCCTTTTGCACCCTATCGGTAGCTCTTTCTCTCTCCTCACCTCACTATTATGCTCTTTCACTGATATAAATTCTTTTCTCTCACCGTTAGCTAATTTATCATCACCGTTACCCAATTTTCCAAACATCACCATTGGTTTTTCTCCCCCTACCTGCTGTTGTATACTGGTGATCCTTTTCCGCTGATTTTCTTCACCGTTACTCCTCCAATTCCTTTCTCCACCTCACCATTATATCACCTCACTGATACCCCATCACCAAGCTGGTGCCTCTTGCCATCGTTTCCACCACAAATCACCATCACTCCTCGCTTCACCACTTTGAAGAGTCGTGTTGGACTTGTTTGTTGCACGCTACTGTGAGGAGTAAGGCAAGCTGAGAGGCGTTGCACTAAAGAAGAACTCACCTCCAAAACTGAACAGGAGGAGGGAGAGCTGATCCAATTAACCTTGCCGCTGATTGTTGGGCACTGCCGAGGAGGTCCGGTGATGTTGATCTGCTTTGAAGAGTCGCACCACCTGCTAGAGCCGCGCTGAAGGAGGAGAGTGAACCGAGGGCCGCGTCAAATCCAAAGTGGGTCGATCCATTACTAAAATTGGTTCGCCGCTGCCTTGCTTGGAGAAGAGTAGTTGAGCCGCTACACTGGAGGAGGGAAGTATCGCTGGCTCTGCCTCATGAAACCACCAAACCCTCCCCCTTACTACGCCATGGAGAAAGGGAAAAGAAGCAATAATAATAAATATATTAAAATAATAATAAAAGTAAATTAAAAAGAAGAATAAAAAAAATAAAGTTAGGTTAAAGTTAAAGTTAACTTTAATAATTCACAAGAATAAAGTAGAATTTATAAAAATTATAATTTAAAACATTTATTATTTTAATGAAAAGATAAATTATAAATTAAAATATAAAAATAAATTTATAATAAATGTTAATAATAAACTAATTTACTGATTATAGTAAATATTTAATTAATAATAATTATAAATAAACTATAAAATATACTTATTAATTTTAAAATATTTAAAACTAAAAAAATATTAATTCTAATTATTAAATTAAAATAAACTAATTAATGAATTAATTTAACAACTTAATTTCTTAAATAATAATAATAAAATTATTACTACAACCTAAATTATTAAATTTTAAATTACTTTTTTGTGATGTTAAATTTTAATGATTTATTTAAATTTGATTAACTTAAAAAATTAGTGTTTAGTATTTATATTTATTAATTTAATTAACTCAACATCATTTGATAAAATTTTTATATATAAATAGTAAATATTAATTAAGGTTTTTAATGATTAACTTTAGTTAACTATTAATGATTAATATAACTCTTAATTTTATAAAATAATAATAATAACTAGTTGCGTTCTCGTTTATTTATCTTTGTTTTCTAACTTGCAGGTTTATTCAATAGCTAAAACCTCATCCAGGTTCAAGCAACTAACTCAGTGAGAGTTAGTTACTGAGGTCAAAACTAGCGCGACGTGCTTGTCTTGAAAAAAGTGAACATTTTGCATTGCGTGGGTGAAGAACTTTTGAAGTCTGTGGAAGATGTTGCAGTGACGTGTAGCAGATGACAGATGATACTTAAGCAGAGTAAGCATCATATTTTGGGGGGGCATGCTCATTCTGATTCCATTAACACACATTGGAGAGTAGATCCAGGAGGACTCTCATTCATTCCACGCCACACCATCTTTGAGAGTGAGGATTCCCAGGAGCAGCACTGGAGTCAAGCTGGAGACTAAGGAGCCCGAAGGCAGAGCGGCATTTGGGGAGTTCTTCCTTCCCCAATTTTTAATTATTGTACTATGCTTTTGGATGTTTTCAACGCTATATTTCATCATGATCATAGGCTGAATTGTTTAACTCATGAATTTTATACTTTGTTGGTTTATTATTTAAAATTCTTCACGTTATTCTTTTCTGACATAAGAATTGTTCAGTGATATCAATTTTAATGTCCATGTTAATTATTCACACCTTACATTTCTGTAAAAATTCATAGTTTCACGTTTAGTCAGTGAGATTGAACTTGATCATCACCTTGCTGAATAATTAATGTCAATTCAATTGGGATTTTATGGCAAGTTTTGTTTCAACTGTTTTCTTCTTCAAATTCTTAGCAATGGATGAATTTTGGAGCGACGAACTCTAAAAGTCATACCTCTGTTTGGTGTATCTTCTAGAAAGGAAGATATATCAATCTAGTCTTAATATGTGAATCAATGAATTTTAGTGGAGAGTTATCTTTTTAACCAACATGTTTAGAATTCTTGAGTGTTATTTCTAGATCATTGTTCCTTGTCTTGCTGCTTAATATTAGTATAATGTATTTCTCTAGTATATCATACTTAGTATAAGTTTTAGTTTCTTTGTAGAAAATCTTTTTTCGTCATCCTGTTTCCATTTCATCAATAAAATAAAAAAAATATAAAAAGTAAGAAGATGTTATCCTCATTGCTGACAATAGTGATATTTTTAGTTTTAAAACCTAGAACTCTCATCTACCTTCTCTGTGGATCGACCCTGCACTGCTATACTAGTGTAGGAGTAATAAATGTAATTTTAAGGGCCGTGATGACCTTCGAACTATTCAAAATTTGGCTCCGTTGAAGGGGAAGGCACACACTGAGAGTCTAGGGTTTCAAAATAAAAAAAAAACAATAAAAAAACATAAAAAAAAATTATATAAAAAAACGGTTTAAAAAAACTGCTTTGAACTGGAACCTACTCTTTCTGTTATTGATGAAAAATCAACTTCATTGTAAACTGTTGTGTGTTTAATCTCATATGGTTTTAATTTAAAAATGTATGTTAATTAGAATTGTAATCAATCGGGACCTTACTGTGTTTGTTGTGGTGATTATAGACATACTGCTTGGCAGTGTGTCTATAACCAGCAATAACATGATTTTTACATTGAAGAAAACGAATATCTTAAGCCCACTCCTGACACCCTAGCTAAAATTGAATTAATTTTTTCTACACTGGATGCTAGGGTGGGATTAATTAATAATTAGTTAACTAAAACCCATGTAATTCAACTTAGAGATTCTCAAGAGCGAGATGAAAGAATGAAAAAATTAGAAAACATGCTCTTGGAATTACAACAAAGGGATAAAGAACAAGAATAATTTGATGAAAATGAAAAAGAAAATGTTTATAAAAGATTTGAAAATCATATTGAAGAATACAGTGACTGTGAAGCTAGGAAACAAAATGTTTTCTTTGAAAAATATAAAACTGTTAAACAAAACATGTAGATAACCAACTCACTTAATGAAGAACACATTAATGATAAAACAATAAATAACTTTAATGCTGTTGAGTTGAACAATTATGATGATGAACTAAAACAGATTGAAAATGATTGCCCAGTTCTTTATATCATTCCTTCTTTTGAGAAAAATCAATGTTTTAGAATTTTTGAGAATGAAGTCACTCGGGTTGAAAATATTCTAGAAAATGAGAATTTGAATGTTAAAAACTCTTCACCCATCTTTTCTATTGTTCTTAATAATAATTTTGAACTTGATATTGGGTACACTTTGGATTAGAACATTAAACTGGATAATATGGAATATGAAATATTTGAACCTAAATTGAACACTTCTCTTCCATGTTTTGAAACTTTAAACCCATCTATTTCTAAAATATTGTTGGATGATGAGGATGAGGGAATGATTTTTGAAGAAAAAATAACTGATGAGTATTCATTTTCCTATACTCATAGTAATTAATTTTCTGAAACATTGTGCAGTGAAATTGAAAATAGTTTTGATATTCATGGGAGTAAATGTTTAAATTTGATCAATCTAGAACTTGACTTTATAGAAGCTGAATTGAACTGTTCTTCTACTGAAATTAACTTTCTAGAACACACTACAGACTTGGTTTTAGAGAGTGAGCCTTTTGAACTTGAACTTGAAAAATGGTTGAACACACATTAGATGATAGTTCCAGAGTTGATTTGCTAAAAGCAGTAGATGTTCAATGTGAGTTAACAGATGAGGATCTTTTGGAAGAGATTTATAGCATTGTTAGTCCTGAATCAATTTTTGATAAAATAGATTCTCTTACCTGTATGTCACTTTCATCCTCAACTATTAAGGGTGTTGAGTATTCTTATGTTACTAATAGTATTCCAGAGGGGGAATCACGCTTGAGTTCCATTGTATATGATTCTGTTCAGCACTCTATTGAATTTCCTCTTAAACCTGCTAATCTGATTTTTTCCCATATGCACCCTTGAATTTGAACCTGTTAGTGTTGAGGTTAAGAGAGAAAGCCATGAAAATAATTCCACACCCTTTGAATCATATTGTATTATGTTTTCCCTTCATGTGAACTCAACACTTGATAAATATGAAACAATTCTAGAAGTGGAAATCACTATACCTACTAGTGTTAAAGGGTGCTGCTTAGGGGTTATTTTTGGATATGAGAATTCAGTTTTTGTCTGCTTAAGTTTTGGTTCCCACAATTTTAATCTTTATGTTAAAAATAATTGGGCCAAACACATGTGGTGGTTCTATTAAGGAAAACACATCCACCTAGTGACTACAGTTAGTTTCTAGGTGAGTCCTACTAGGGACTTTAAACCTAGCGCTGACTGGGAGGCAACCCATGGTTTTTATTTTGTTTTAAAAAATAAAAAAAAAAGAAGTAAGAAGATGTTAGCCTCATTTCTGAAAACCGTGAGGTTTTTAGTTTTAAAACATAGAACTATAATCTGCCTTCTCTGTCTATCTACCCTACACTGCTATACTAGTGTAGGAGTAATAAATTTAATTTTGAGGGCTGTGATGAACTCCTGCCTGTTCAAAATTTGGCACTATTTCCATAGGTCATCACAACCCTCAAAATTACATTTATTACTCCTACACTAGTATAGCAGTGAAAGGTTGATCCACAGAGAAGGAAGATGAGAGTTCTAGGTTTTAAAACGAAAAACCTCACTGTTGTCAGCAATGAGGCTAAAATCTTCTTACTTCTTATTTTTTTTCTTTTATTGATGAAATGGAAACAGGATGAGGAATCAAGATTTTCTACAAGGAAACTAAAACTTATACTAAGTATGATATACTAGAGAAATATAGTATACTAATATTAAGCAACAAGAAAATGAACAATGATCCAAAAAATAACACTCAGGAATTCTAAACATGTTGGTTAAGAAGATAACTCTCTACTAAAATTCATTGATTCACATCTTAAGACTAGATTGATATATCTTCCACTCCAGAAGATACACCAAACAGAGGTATGACTTTTAGAGTTTGCCGCTCCAAAATTCATCCACTGCTAAGAATATGAAGAAGAAAACAGTTGAAACAAAACTCGCTGTAAAATCCCAACTGAATTGACATTAATGCTTCAACAAGGTGATGATCATGTTCAATCTCACCAATTAAATGTGAAAATATGAATTTTTACAGAAATGTAAGGTGTGAACAATTAACATGGACATTAAAATTAATCTCACCGATCAATTCTAATGTCAGAAAAGAATAATGTGAATAATTTTAAAGAATAAATGAACAAAGTATAAAATTACTTAGTTAAATGATTCAGCCTATGATCATGATGAAATATAGCATTGGAAACATCCAAAAGAAGAGTAAAATAATTAAAAATAGGGGCATGAAGAACTCCCTGAATGTTGCTCTGCCTTCGGGCCCCATAGTCTCCAGCTTGAATCTAGTGCTCCTCCCGGGAGTCTTCGCTCTCAAAGATGGTGTGGCGTGGAATGAATGAGCATCCTCATTGATCTGATCTCCAATGTGTGTTCATGGAATCAGAATGAGCATGCCCCCCATAAAATGCTTCTTGCTCTACTTAAGTATCATCTGTAAACTGCTACATGTCACTCCAACATCTTCCACAGACCTCAAAATTTCTTCACCCACGCACTGCAAAATGTTCATTTTTTCGCGAAAAGCATGTCGCGCTAGTTTTCCCTCAGTAACTAACTCCCTCTGAGTTAGTTTCTTGAACCTGGACGGGTTTTCAGCTATTTAATGAACCTTCAAGTTAGAAAAGAAAGATAAATAAATGAGAACACAAATAGTTATTATTATTAATTTTTAAAATTAAGAGTTATATTGCTCATTAATAGTTAACTAAAGTTAATCATTAAATATCTTAATTGATATTTACTATTTATATATAACAATTTTATCAAACGCTATTGATTTAATTAAATTAATAAATATAAATACTAAAAAATAATTTTTTAAGTTAATCAAATTTAACTAAATCATTAAAATTTAACATCATAAATAAGTAATTTAAAATTTAATTATTTAGGTTGTAGTAATAATTTTATTATTATTATTTAAGAAATTAAGTTGTTAAACTAATTCATTAATTAGTTTATTTTAATTTAATAATTAGAATTAATATTTTTTTAGTTTTAAATTTTTTAAAATTAATAAGTATATTTTAGAGTTTATTTATAATTATTATTAATTAAATATTTACTATATTTAGTAAATTAGTTTATTATTAACATTTATTATAAATTTAGTTTTATATTTTAATTTATAATTTATCTTTTCATTAAAATCATAAATGTTTTAAATTATAATTTTTATAAATTCTACTTTATTCTTTTGACTTATTAAAGTTAACATTAACTTTAACGTTCCTTTATTTTTTAATTCTTATTTTTACTTTACTTTTATTATTATTTTAATCTATTTATTATTATTGGTTCTTCCCCCTTTCTCCACAGCGCAACAAGGGGGAGGGTTCGACGGTTTCATGAGGCAGCACTGGCGATACTTCCCTCCTCCAGTGCAGCGGCTCGACTCCTCTTATCCAAGCAAGAAAATGGAGGACCAATTATAGTAACGGCTCGACCCACTTCGGATTTGGTGCGGCCCTCGGTTCACTCTCCTCCTTCAGTGTGGCTCCAGTAGGTGGTGTGGCTCTTCAAAGCAGATCAACACTAGCGGACCTCCTCGGCAGCGCAAAACAATTAGCAGCAAGGTTAATTGGATCAGCTCCCCCTCCTCCTATTCAGGTTTGGAGGTGAGTTTTCTCCAGTTTGGTGCCTCTCAGCTTGCCCTCCTCCTCATAGTAGCATGCAACAAACAGGTGCGGCGTGACTCTTCAAAGCGGTGAAGCGAGGAGTGATGGTGATTTGTGGTGGAAACGATGGAGAGAGGAACCATCTTGGTGATGGGGTATCAGTGAGGTGATATAACGGTGAGGTGGAGAAAGGAATTGGAGTATTAATGGTGAAGAAAATCAGTGGAAAAGGATCACCGTTATACAGCAGCGGAGAGGGGGAGATAACCCAATGGTGAGGTTTGGAAAATTGGGTAACGGTGAGGATAAATTAGCTAACGGTGAGAGAAAAGAATGTATTACGGTGAGGGAGCATAACAGTGAGGTGATGAGAGAGAAAGATCTACTAATGGGGTGCAAAAGGAGTGCGTGCAGGGTCACTCATAAAAATAAATAAGGCTAACAGTGAGGCGGGAGGTGTATCAGTGAGGAAAAATAAGAAAGGGCTAACAGTGAGGTCATCTACCGGTAGCTGAAAATACACGAAACACCACCACAAACATTTCTTGAACTACAACTCAAATAAAGAATTAATTAAACTAATAATTAAATGATTAAATCATTAATTTATTTAAAACAAATAAAATTTCAACAAACCTAAAAAAACTAAAATATTAACTAATTAAATTATTATAAACATTAAATAATACAGAATTAAAGAATGAATTAAAACACCAAAATTAAAAGAATTAATTGAAATAATAAATTAAACTGCATAAAATTTAATTTATTTTAAAATTTTAAAACAACAAAATTAATTAATTAAATAGCACTGTTAATAAACATTATGTTATATTAGTAGCTAAACCTAAATATTTTAAGTAGATAACTATACTATTGAATTAATAAAGTTAATTTATATTAATGGATGAAAATAAAATTAAATTAATAACTAAATTATATCAATGCATTTAAACCTAGGAAAGGGTAATGGTGACAAGGGTCACCGGTAAAAGCAAGGTCACCATTACTTAAAATAAAGTCACTGGTAGGATGGATAACAGTGGGACAGAGTTCACCGATATAACCTAAAAATAAAGATACCATTATACTTGAATGAGAGCTACCGGTAGGAAAGAGTAATGATGAAAAAGGTCACCGGTACATCTAAAAACTAGTCATTGTTCGAGAAAAAAGAATGCATGTCACTGTTAGGTAATAACGGTAACCTGGCTACCGTTAGTATGAGTAAAGGTAACCTTGCTAACGGTAGCTTAGCTACAGGTATCCCGGCAAGCGGTAAATAAGTAACTGGATGTGTTAACTTTAAAATTAAATGTAAATTAATTAGAAAACTCAATAATTATTAATAATGAAAAATTTAAATAAAAAAAATTAGGTAAACAAATTAAAAATTGATTATATTAAAAACAAAGAAAGAATAAATCAATTATTTTGTAGTCCATAATTACAAAAATTGTTATAAAAAATGAATATTTGAAAAACTTAATTATAAAAATACAAAAGTGAATTTATTAGATAAAAAGTGTAAAAATAGTGAAGTAAATCATTAGAATTTAATAAAAAGGATGTGACAAAACTATGCAAAAATAGAGCCACATCAAATTCCCTCACACTTAAGCATTGTTTGTCCTCAAACAATCCCATGTTTTATTTTCATTGAAAAACTGTAAATTGTATTTATGATTTTGCTCAAAATGTAACATGTCCAGTACTCAAAACAGAGGACAATACAAAACAACAGGATATTGGAAAATGAGTTACTCATATGAGTCTTGCCTATAATAAAATACTCACTAGTAATTAAGAACACAAAGACCATCCATCAAAGAAGATGTCATGCCTCATATGTGATACAACTTAATGACTCACTTCAATCCAATAATAGGTTCTAAGTCCAAGAATAAAAGGAGATAAAATATCAATAGAATTAAGATCTTAACCAAGGAACTTTTTTACTTCGACTCTTTCACCTAGGTACCAAAAATAAATATATTTTTTTGTGTCACCTCAATGATACAACTGAAATGATTCCAATACAAACCAATTGATCCCTTCTTCATCTGGAATTCATCATTCCCCTCACCTTAATGAGCTCATTTTTGACCCTAGACACTTAATTTATTTTTCCCAAGCCATGTATCATTGTGATAAGCACTATGAAATACACTTATTCAAGGTGTAAAAGGGATTATAGTAAACAAAAACACACCCAACATCTAGGGTCTCAAAGACTCACCGTGGGATCCCAGATGCCCAAATTACTCTAGTTTCAAAAGATTTATATCAAAAACCATTTAAATTGGCTCATTAAAGAAATTACTTTTAATAATTAAAAGATGAATGAGGCCCCTAGAATTAGAATCAAACTTCCAGTTCCAAGGGTTATGATCAACCTGCAAATCACTTTTTTTCCATTTTATAAAAGCCGGATTGTGGGTTGCCGGGACCCATACAACATGAACCCAAAACCACATACCACATTTCAAAATGGAATTTCAAAATTCAAATCACCGCCACACTGCCTCGAGATGTGAGCCTGCACTGCCTCGAGCGCCGAACCGTCATCATACTGACACGTCGTGCATCAGCCTATCCACATCAACGGATCACCGATGGGATTCGCCGACATCCATCGTCGTAACATCCACTACATCGGATCGCCGGTGAGCTTCACCGGCATCCGTCGTCGCCTGTAATCACCATCACCGATGTCCAGCAACGGAGCACCATCAACCACTGCATCTCCACCGAAACACCACCGGCGGGATCCCATCGGAAACCATCATAAAAAAACTTCAAAAACAATGCTGGTGAGAACCCGTTGTCTCCACCGCAAAATCAAGGAACCGCAAAAACATCATGCGCTCCACAGACAAACACAAAATCAAAACTAGGAAACCCTAAAGCAACCACCCCAACCACCGTAGTAGACCCTCAGAAACCCTCAAACGCACTCCGCCGCTGCAGATCAGATGACGACCTCCACATGATGAGAAATCGTCACAGCACAACAACACATCACCATGAGAAAACACTTAGACGCTCCGAAGAGTGTGCCGATGAATCCGGTCTTACGCCCTTAGATCAGACCATCGGAGATGTAGAAGTCCATGCGCAACACAATCACAAGAAGAAAACGCCCTGAGACCACCGCAACGAGCACCCGAGATATCCGAAGAAAATCCACCAGAAGGATGAGGCGGCGGCGAGAAAAACCCTAGCTCTGCCAGCTTCAAGCGTAAACAGCTAAGCGAAATCCTTCAACACTGAAAAACAACACAAAGGAAACAAGAAACAAAAAACCCCCCCTCCCCAGTCCACTCCAGATCTGTCGTCAACCACAATAAAAATAAGTCCCTCCGTAAAAACCAGACCATGCCGATCGAGTCTCACAAACGACAACACCGACAAGCCGAGCCGACATAGCCGGAGAGATGATTCAAAGTGAGGAGAAACAGGACGAGATGGTCGGGGAGGGAAGAAACGCAAGATCAGAGGAGAAACCCTAGAAGCCGTGGGAGAGAAAGAAGAGGCCGCTCCCAAGGGGTTATGATCAACATTTCATTAAAAAGGGAACCCAAATCACTTTCATAAGTAGGGCCTAAATCGAATTTCCTTCAAATCACTAACCAAGATCACTCAGAAATCATCCAAACTCATTAATTCAGACTCAAAGAAGTTCATAACTACCAATAAAGAACTTATCCTAAGGCAAGACTAAATTGAGTACAGTGTAAATCCTAAAATTATGCAAGAATTTTGTAAAACATTTATCCATTTTTTACAAAAATTTTTAATTTGCAGTGGGGATTTATGGACTTTCAATAAAGCATAGTTAAGCAAAATTGATCAGAAGCAACACTTTATTCAACACTTAAATTGTATAAAAAAATGGAAACAAAGAAAGAGCATGGGTTGACTCCTATGAATCACTGAATTTAAAGTCTTCAGTTAGAATTTATTTAATCAAAAACTTTTTATTTATTAACAAATCAAACACCATGGGTTTCCTCTCATGCAGCGCTAGGATTAAAGTCCCCAGCCAAACTTCATTCAAGAACAGTTTTCTAGCACATTTAAGGCAGCCAAGCCCTTCAGCTGTCCCTCAAAATAAAGTTTCAATCTCTTCCCATTGACCAACATGGGTTTATTCTCTTCACCAATAATTTCTAAAGCTCCATTGTTTAGCACACTCACAATTGTAAACGGTCCAGAACTCTTGGACTTCAGCTTTCCAAGGAAGAGTTTAAGTCTTGAATTAAAAAGAAGAACCCTATGTCCAGGTTTGAATTCTTTGTTTTGAATGATATAATCATGAAATATTTTAGTCCTCTCTTTATAAATTCTTGAATTATCATAACTCTCTCTCCTAATCTCATCAAGTTCACTTAGATCAAGTAATCTCCTCTCACCAGCACTCTTAAAATCAAATTTTAGAGCCTTAACTGCCCAATATGACTTATGTTGCAACTCCACAGGTAAATGAAAGCATTTTCCAAATAGTATCATGTAAGGAGACATTCCTATTGGGGTCTTGAAAGCAGTTATGTATGCCCATAATGCTTCATCCAATTTAAGATACCCGTCTTCCCTAGAGTTTGACACAATTTTCTCAAGAATTTGTTTCAGTTCTCTATTTGAATTTTCCACCTATCCACTGGACTGTGGATGTTAAGGAGTACCAATTTTGTGAACATAGTTATATTTCTCCATCAAATATTTAAACTTATAGTTCTTAAAGTGTGTTCCATTATATGTAATGAAGTCTTTTGGGACTCCAAATCTTGTAAAGATATTCTTCTTGACAAATTTTATTACATAATTTGCTTGATTGTTGGGCAGAGCTACTGCCTCAACCCATTTCGACACATAGTCTACAAAAACTAGAATGTACTCATTCCCATGAGATGATGGAAGTGGTCCCATAAAATCTACACCCCAAACATCAAATATCTCTACCTCAAAAATAACCTTTTGGGGTAACTCTTGCTTTCTACCCACATTACCCAGCCACCGACACCTGTCACTCCTGACCACAAAACTCCTAGCATCCTTAAAAAGTGTAGGCCAATAGAAACCGGATTATAGAACTTTTTGAGCAGTTCTATCACTACCATGGTAACCTCCCTAAGGAAAAGAATGAAAAATTTCAAGAATAGGCAACATCTCTTCCTCAGGTATACATCTCCTAAGAATACCATCAACACATCTCCTAAACAACAAGGGATCATACCAAAGGTAATATTTAAGTTCAGAAATGAATTCATTCCTTTGATTATTGGATAAATTTTTGGGAATGAAACCTACTGTAAGGAAGTTGGAAAAATCTGCAAACCAAGCAGATTGCCTGATTGACACAATGAGCAACTTCTCATCTAGAAAGGAAGAGTTAATCTCTCTAGGATTTTTTGAATCAGATTGGGTAACAGGAAGCCTAGAAAGGTGATCAGCAACTAAATTTTCAGCTCCATGCTTATCCATAATCTCTAAATAAGATTCTTGTAACAATAAAATCAATCTAATTATCCTGGGTTTAGTTTATTTTTTAGACAACAAGTACTTTAAAGCAGAATGATCAATGAAAATGATGACTTTTGAACCTAACAAATATTGTCTAAACATTTCAAGAGTAAACACAACAGCTGAAAATTCTTTTTCAGTGGTGGTATAATTCTTTTGGGCATCATCTAGTAGTCCACTAGCATAATACACCACATGCAACTTCTTATTTATCCTCTTCCAAAGGACAACACCTACAACCATGTCACTAGCATCACACATAAGTTCAAAAGGCAGCTTCCAGTCAGGTGCAGTAATGATAGGTGATGTAGTGAGTTTCTCTTTAAGTAGATTAAATGATTTTAAATAGTTTTCATCAAAATTGAAAGGTGCATCCTTGACCAACAAAGAACATAAGGGATTAGTTATTTTAGAAAAATATTTTATGAATCTCCGATAGAAACCGGCATGCCCTAGAAGACTTCTAACACCTTTGACATTAACAGAAGGTGGTAGTTTTTGAATTACATCAATCTTAGCAGTATCAACTTCTATACCTCTCTTTGAAACCTTATGACCAAGAACAATAAACTCTGTAACCATGAATTGACGTTTTCCCAATTAAGAACTAGGTTAGTCTCAATGCATCTCTCTAAAAATAACTCAAGATTTCCAAGACAAGTATCAAAAGTACTCCCCACAATAGAAAATCCATCCATGAAAACCTCAATGATTCTCTCAATAATGTCTAAAAATATATACATCATACACCACTGAAAGGTGGCTGGAGCTCCACACAACCCAAAGGGCATCTGCCTGTAGGCAAATGTTCCAAAGGGGCATGTGAAAGTGGTCTTCTCTTGATCCTCTGGAGCAACATGTATGTAGTTGTAAACAGAATACCCATCCAAAAAACAGAAGAATTCATTTCCAGCAAGCCTCTCAAGCATTTGATCCAAGAAGGGCATTGGAAAATGGTCATTCCTAGTGGATGCATTAAGCTTCCTATAATCAATACATACTCTCCATTTTGTGGCTTTCCTAACTTGGAATTCTTCATTTTTTTCATTTTTTATAACAGTGAAACCTACCTTCTTGGGGAAAACCTAGATAGGGTTGACCCAAGCACTATCATAAATGGGATAAATCATTCCAGTGTCCAGTAATTTAATCACTTCTTCTCTCACAACTTATTTCATGTTTGGATTTAATCTTCTTTGACACTCTACTCTATGATTATGGTCAGGCTCCATAAGAATATTGTGCATACATAAAGAGGGACTAATACCCTTGATATCAGCTATTTTCCAGCCTATGGCATATTTAAACTTATTAAAAACATTCAACAATCTTTCCTCTTGGTTTTCATTCAGTTCAACAGAAATTATTACAGGAAAAGTGGAGTTCTCACCCAGAAATGAATATTTAAGATGAGCAGGGATAGGTTTCAGTTCAGGATCAGGTGGTTCTACACTAGAAGGAATATTCTTAGGTATGGGAGGTCCAAGATCTTCAACATATTTCTTGTAAGGAGTATTGAAATATGAAATATTTTCAATTTCATGCTCAGATTCAGAGATAACAGTTCTGCTATCCAAGGTGGGAAGTATGCTGTCCAGATTTTCCATATCATAATTTAGTAGGTTTATCAAAGTAGAATCATCTAAATGTCTCATAAGTTCTTCCTCATCAATATCTAAGTTCTCAGAAGTGTTGGTGACAATAAAAACACCCTCAATTTCACTTATAAAGGTCCTAAGTTTAGAGACAGATTACTCTCCTACAGCAGAAACTGGACAGTTGTCCAGATCTGGAAAATTTTCTAGATTGGTTGTCTGAGTAGAATTTTTAGTTTCCTGAACAGATTCAATAGTATTTTCAACTTCACAATTATCTTCTTCAATAGAATTTTTTTTTTCAGATTTTTCAATGTGTTCAAGTTGATTTTTATAATAACATTCAGCTTCAAGGAACTCTATTTTTGAACAGTTTTCAGAATATGTTGGTTCCTTAATATTTTCAAAAACATTGAAATATTCTTATTTTTCACCAATTTTGAATATCAATTGACCCTTTGACACATCAATAACAGCACCACCTATGGCCAAGAAGGGCCTACCCAAGATGATAGGTACCTCTTGATCACACTCCATATCTAAGACAAGAAAGTCAGAAGGTAAAAATAACTTCCCAACCCCTACTAGTAAGTCATCTACCCTTCCCATAGGATGAGTGAAAGATCTATCAGCTAAATGGAGAATAACTATGGTAGGTTGAAGGTCACCCAACCTCAACTGTCGAAACAGTGTGTATGGGAGAAAATTAATGCTTTCACCTAAATCGCATAGACAGTTCAGCAGACCAGAATTTTTTAGAGTACAACGGATGACAAAGCTACCTGGATCTTTCAGTTTTGGTGGGATTTTTCTTTGAAGCATAGCACAACACTCTTCAGTGAGGTTGTAGGTAGAAAATTATTCAATGGTCTTTTTTTAAACAATTTTCTTCAGAGATTTCAAATATCATGGAATTTGAATTAAGTCTTGGATAAATGGGATGTTCACTTGAATCTTAGAAAGAAGACCAAGGAACTGAAGAAGTTCATCCCTGGTATTGCTTTGAGGATTTAGTTTCTCAGGGAAAGGGATGGGTGGGGAAAAAAATTTCAATACAGTAGGTATATACCTCACCTATTCCAAAACTTTTTATTTTCCTTTATTCTTTTTATTTTTAAATGATGTTTCAGCTTGAGTTTCAGGTGACACATTAAGATTTAAATCATTTTCAAGACTTTTATGTGAATTTCCAACATGGGTGCAAAGCAGATTTTTATTTCCAAATTGAAGCAGATTTTCATTTTGAGCATTTTCAAAGTCTTTTTCAACAACATCTTGAGTATTAAGTCCACTTATAGTGACAAATTTCATAGCATTCTCCCTAGGGTTAAGTTCAGTTGTACTAGGCAACCTACCATTATCCCTAGAAGTCAAATCTCTAGCTAATTGGCCCAGATGTGTTTCCATGTTCTGCATTCTCACATCATTTTGCATTTTGTCTCACTCATATTGATTTTTATGTTTATTAAATTGAGCCATGTACTTTTCCTCTTGTGAATTAATTTTATTCAATATTTGATCCAGTTTAGAAGACATTTGATATTCATTATTTCCTTGTGTGTTTGAAGACTCCCCCCTTTGTTGATTTTGAAAGTTCGGTCTTGGTTGGTTCTGATAATTAGGGGCAGTTGGTTGCTTAATAATTCTTTGATCCTTCCATGACAAATTTGGATGGTTCCTATAGACTTTATTGTAATTATTTGAGAAAGGATCTTCTTTTTTAGGCATCCTAGGACCATAATTAACAAATTTTAGGGTTTTAGATTATTGGGAAGATAAATCAACATTAGGACAAAAGTTTTCAGAGTGCCCAAACATACGACATTGAGTGCACTATTTCCTTAGTGACTGATACTGATTCTGATTTTCAATTTTATTTACAATTTGTTTTGAATTCTGGTTCATTAATGCTTGAAGTTGGTTGGTGATTTCAGTAAGTTGTGTTTGAGTTTCATTCATTGAACCCGTGTTTGAATTAACATTTCTATTGACTCTTTTTCTTCTTGAATTTTTGTGTTGTGAATTAAGTGCAAGATTATTAAAGATCTGCCTAATTTCTTCATCAGTTTTATCATTGTAATTTCCCCCAGCAGCTTGGTCAACTAAATTCTAACCAGAGGATGACAACCCTTCATAGAATGTATCCATAAGAAGGTGTTATGGGAGTTGATGATGAGGAAACTACCTAAGAAGGTCCCTAAATCTATCCCAATATTCATGAAAATATTCTCAATCCTCTTGATAAAAACTAGTGATTTTAGTTCTAAGATCACCTTTCAGTATTTTAGGATAAAATTCCATAATGAATGAGTTATAAATTTGATCCCAATTCTAAAAAATGATTTCATCTAGACTTAAAAACCAATTCCTTTCATTCCCTTTAAGGAAAAAGGGAAAAAATATCATCCTAAGCTCATTTTCAGTGAGTCCTAATAAAGGAATGTGATGCACAGTGTTGTAGAAATCTCTAATGAAGGCTAAAGAGTCCTCATTAGACAGTCCATTAAATGCAGGCAGCAATGAAATATGTGATTGTTTCAGCTCATAGTTGCAAGCTCTAGGACTAAGCCTAATTGAAGATGGGTTACTAGACACATGGGGAAGTTGAAACTCCCTCATTTGAGGTCTCTTATTTTCTTCTAAGAGTTCTAGTTAATGTTGGAAGTTATTATTAGGAACTCTATTATCTTGATTTTCCATTTCAATTTTGTTCTTCTTTCTTAGAGAAATGAGATGTTTATCAATTTCAAGGTTCAATGGATCTAATATAACACAAGAGTGTCTTGTTCTCATGTAAATAATAGTAGACAGTACTTAACAAAAACATCTCAGAATGAAAAGTTATAGTGTTTTTAACAGTTTTCAAATTTTTCAATTTTATTAAATATTTTTATATGTGTTTTTTAGAGTTTCTTTTAGCAATGGCTCATGCCCTCCCCAAAAATGGCGCCAAAAACTTGACCTAAACCATCATTGAAGCCGGTAAAAGTTTAATATTTATATTCCTACTAACTACAGTATATATGGCAAGCAGGTTCGAGCCCACAGGGAAGGCTATTTTGGCCACAATTCTCTACAAAAACTTTCCAAGCTCCACTATTATCAGCAGTAGAGTGGTTTTCTTAATTTTTTTATATATTTTAATATTTTTTTTGTTTTTATAAGCTGAAAAGTAAAACTACACATCTCTTGTAAATTTTTTACTAACCTTACTAAATTAGAAAACAACTAAGAATAAGACATAACAAAGAAAATAAAATGCTGATAAAAGACAATAGAGATGAGCGCTCGGGGATTACTCTAGACTACTAGTTTAAATTGTTTCTCCTATTCATGTAAAAGTACTACATTGTACCACTTCATAAAGGCAACTTACTTCCCTTGGCAGAAGTCAATTCACGGAAATTTTATGACTTAGATTTTGCCACTCCAAAGAAGTACAACTTCAGAAAGTTGAATTAAAAAGAACAACAGTACAAACCTTTAATAAGTACTAAATTTTCATTATAAGTTATTTACATAAAAGATGATTCCATAATAAATCTCTTTGAATGATTATAGAGTTTTGAAAATTCAGTGCTTGTGGTACGAGGCAGATATATGTGATTAGAATCGATCTCGCCAATCCAATCTAATCACAGAAGAAAATAACTAATGAAAAGGATGTAAATGATCACCAATAGATCAAGAACTCTCCCCAAACTAAAAATTTAGCTAACTAATATATTGTTCATTATAAATATCTCAAAAGCTAAAGTAATTAAAATATAAAGGAAAATATTTGGAAGAAATCAGAGGAAAAAAACTCCCTCTGCTCGCATCAATACTGCTACTCCTGGCCCTCGGAACTCCGAAGAGCGGCTCTCCGAGAAGTGTTCCAGGTACTCTGCTCTGCTCTGTGGTTGTTGTGTTCGTCGAGTGAGTGTCCTCCCAGTGAATTAATCATGTAAAATATGCTGCTTTCTCTACTTAAGTATCATTTTTCATCTGTTACACGTCACTACAACATATTCCACCGACTTCAAAAGTTCTTCACCCACGCACTGCAAAATGTGCATTTTTTCGCGACAAACATGTCACACTAGTTTTTCAAACATAAAAAACTTTCACTGAGTTATTTAGATGAACCTAGACGTAAACTTGTCTCTTTAATAAACCTGAAAAGTTAGATAAGTAAAATAAATGAAAACTCCAAGAATAAAAAATGGTTATTTTTTAAAGTTAAGTATTAAATTATTCGTTACAAGTTAACTTAAGTTAATTAATAATTATTTACTTTTATATTATTTATAAAATTATCCACTAAATAAATTAAGTTAATAGTCATAGTTACTAAGTTATTAATTTTATCATTTTTAAATAAGTTATTTAAAGTTCAACATCATAAATGAAGAAGTAATTAAAAATAACAATTTAGATAGTATTAGTTAATAATTTTATTAACATAATTATTATTACTTTTAAAGAAATTAAATTGTTATGTTAATTTATTAATTATTTGATTTTAATTTAATAATTTTAATTAATACTTAAGTTTTAAATATTATTAATTATATTTCATAGTTTATTTATAATTATTATAAATTATATATTTACACTAGTAATGGGGTATTAATTTATTATTTACATCTATTATTAATTTTTTTTTAAATTTTAAATTACAATTTATCTATTTATAAAAATTATAATTGTTTTAAATGATAAATTTTATAAATTAAATTATATTAATTTGACTTTTGAATGTTTACATTACTTTACCTTTTACTTTTTTTTACTTTACTTTTGTATAGTTTTTTACTTTACTTTTATACTACTTTATATTATTTAATTTTTAATCTTTTTTTTATCTACCCCCTCCCCCCAAATTGGCACAGCAAAGGGGGAGGGTATCTTCCTCCTGGCGCTGCACTGGTCTCCCCAAATCGGCGGCGGCGCATGCGACATCTTGGCTCCTGTTCAAATACGGTGCAACAGGGGTGCATCAGCCTTGTCTTCTATATGCAGCGTGATCCTCATCTAGTGGCTACGCACATTCTTCAGGTGCTACAGTTGGTTGATACCAGCTCTAATATACAGTTTGGCATCTCTCCTCTAATCAGCAGGTCCAACAACTCCTCGGTTCTAGCTCTGCTCCTAGCCTCCACTAGCGAAAGTGTGACATCCTTCAATAGCCAAGCAGCGGCGCAACCTCCTTCAACAGTGTGGCTATAAAGACCCGTAAATTTCAAGGGATCTTTTTTAATTTTCTTCGGAAATCTATGAGTATGTAGTTTCTGACGGCGCCTGATTCTGAGGCCCGGTGTGCCCGGAATAATTTTCCGAAGTTTAGCCCGGGTACGTTCAGGGAACGAACGAGCTGGTTTTTCTAACTTTTGATCTGTTGCTCGGAATTGAAATCTGAGGGCACTGATAAAACCGTATCACCAGTAAATGCTTAGGAAGACCTTTCCTGGAGTTTCATTTTCTCAGAAGGAGATGTTAAAAAATTTTGCGGAATAAAAATAATATTTTTTTACAATTTATTTTTATTTCTTTACCAGTGGGTTAAGTGTGTGGAAAAGGAAGATGCAAAGAAGTTGGGGTGGGGCCTACACGATCCCCCACCTCCTTCAATTTTCCCCAACACCCCATTTATTTCCCTCTCGAAATTATTTCATAACTCTTCCACATTAATTTCACAGGCCAATAAAACGCCTCATTAATGGGTCAACGCGCGTGAATTAATTCGTGAATTCAATTTGAGTTTTCAAATTAGTGATGGATTGTGTGTGTGTAAATAAAATAAGACAACGTCTAATTTTATGGTGGGTGATTCGCTGTGTGGAGAAGAGAACTCTTGAAGATTTTCTTCTTCCTTCTTGAAGAACGCGAAGAACGTCGAAGCTTCGACGAAGAACGTCATCTCATCTTTGCATCTTCTTCCCGCGTCGAAGAAAGCGAGATGCCACATCCTTCACCGGGCGTGCACCGACGATGTACGGAGCCTCTTTTCGCGACGCCGTCTTCCGCGACGTCGTTTCTCCGTGACGATCCTCGTTCAACGACTTCTTCCAGGTAGGGGGTTTTCGTATAAATTGTACATGTGAATTATCCCCTCGTGCTTGTGTATTTTAATTTCAGGGTGTTGGAATAATTTACCTTGAATAAATTGTACCCTCATCTAAAGCATGTATTTTAATGATTGACAATTGAAAAAAACCTAACGCGGTGGGTGCGGGCCGAACAAACACGACCCGAAAACCCCCCGTAGTGTGTTTATTGGTGTGCGGATCGACGGGCGATGATGAAGTGGGCCTCAAAGGCGTTTTTAACCCTCCGTAGTAATCTACGCGTCCCGAGAGAGCTGTAGGAACAGACGGCGAGCAAAACGGACCACCGGAGCGCGTCCGGTGGTCCGCGGAAGGTGCTGCCGGTGGCGCCCCAGCGCGCCGCTGGCAGGAGCCGCCGCGGATGAAGCCGCGGTGGCGGCGGAATGGCCGGATCCCATGGCCGCGCAGGATCCGGGGGGGACACAGTGCCTAGCGCCACATCCGCTTGCAAAGGGGGGGACTGCGTCCTCCCCGACTGCTCGGCCGCTGGCCAAGCTAGCGCACCCCCCCGGCCAGGCCGGGGTGGGTCGCACAGACTGGGCCAGGCCACGCCCATCCGGGCCGGGCCGCACCCAACCAGGCTGGACCCGGACCCGGGTTGGGTCGACCCAGTTCGGGCTGACCCAGGGGGGGTTGGGTCGGGCCCAGGCCCCCCATTTCGGACTGTTTTCAGTCATTTGCCCATATCTTGGGCTTTGGACCTCCGATCGATGCACCGTCAGTTGCGTTGGGTTCCTTGGATCGAGATGGTCGTTTCCGTATATTACACTCAAGGTTTTGGAGAACTTTGTGTATGGCCGGGTTGATTCGAACACGAATCCATCCGGGCCCTTGGAGCAAAAACGCATATAACTTGAGCTTCGGACGTCCGATTGACGTGCCATCGACTATGTTGGATTCCGCTTAGTGAGATGGACCTTTTCGCTTACTCCAATCGAGGTTTGGATGCAGTTGGAGTATGGTCGGGTTGGTTTTGACTTAAAAACCAACCGGGCCCCTGGAACAAAAAAGTCAATAACTTTCAGACTGGGCGTCCGATTGACGCGCCGTCTGTCATGTTGAGTTCCTATCGACGAGGAGGAACTTTGGGATACATCAAATCTGGACTACGTGTCAGTTTATGTATCGACCCCTTGGCTCGTGGAGAGGACCCTCCCGGAAACGAGCATGCTGTGTGCGGGAACCTTAGAGCTGGCTGCGACTGCGACGACGATGACGACTGCAGTGGAATCCTCTGTGGGTTCGACAGCGACGACGACTGCACTGAAATCCTTCGTGGGTTCGGCAGTGAGGACGAACGTACTGAAATCCTTCGTGGGTTCGATGGTGAATACTTTCGTACTGGAGTCCTCCGTGGGTTCGACGACGATGACCACCGTACTTGAATCCTCTGTGGGTTCGACGATGATGACAACCATACTAAAATCCTCCGTGGGTTCGATGGTGAAGACCTTCGTACTAGAATACTCCGTGGGTTCGAAGATGATGAAAACCGTACTGGAATCCTCTGTGGGTTCGACGGTGAATACCTTCATACTGGAATCCTACGTGGGTTCGACGATGACGACAACCGTACTGGAATCCTCCGTGGGTTCGGTGGTGACGACTACTGTATTTGTATCCTATGTGGGTCTGACAGTATTGACCACTGTTGTAGTATCCTACGTGGGTCCAACAGCTTAGCTGGTCTATTATCCTATGTGGGTCCCAGCTATATGAATCAGTAACTACATCTGATCATCCCATTTTTCTTTACAAATGATTTATACCTGTGTGAGCTGAGTCTTGACTTCCAATCATTATCTTCGATATGATTGACTTGTTTCCTACGTGGATTGGTTGTGCTTTCCTTTGTGGATGTGGTTGTGCTTTCCTATGTGGATTGAGTTGTGCTTTCCTATGTGGATTGAGTTGTGCTTTCCTTTGTGGATTGGGTTGTACTATCCTGTGTGGACTGGATTATACTTGAGCTCGTGAGTTGGAGCTGAACTGGATTTGATGACTTAGGTATATGTATGGGAATATACCTAAGTAGTGTTGGTTGTTACTTCGTGATTGTATATTTTTCTTTGTGGTGTATCCTTTGTGGATTCTGGGAGACCTTTGGGGGTCTCGGGGTCCCTATTGAGCATCGTATACTCACCCCTGGACGGGCTTCGACCGCACTACGTTGTGTTGGATGTAGATGGTGGACATCAGTGATTGAGGTTGAGTCTTGTAGATCTAGACAGTACCCGGAGGTGGACGTGACGACGAGACGGTACCCGGAGGTGGACTGCACGACGAGACGATACCCGGAGGTGGGAGTGACGATGCGAGGGTACCCAGAGGTGGAATCCATGACGAGACGGTACCCGGAGCTGACAGACGGATGTAGAAAGTTGAAGTGGCCATCTCTACCTACCCTTCAGTTAGAGACTCCAGAGGACGATCCAGGAGCAACTTGACACCTTCCTGCGGTTTTTTCTTTTTCTTGTACTTTACTATTGGGCTTGTATTTCCGGCCCCCTTTGTACATTCAGCACACTTGTTATATTGCTCTACTTAGTGTTTGCTTCCGCTTGTACTCTAGTTGTGTGTGTATTTATGTTTCATGAAAACAATTCCTTCCCATTTATAGGGATCTATGCCTTTGGTGCTAGTCGCCAGCCCCTGACCTATGGGAGGCGGGCTTGGGGTAGTCACGACACGGGTCCCGAGAACAGTTCGTGACAAATTGGTATCAGAGGAGTTCGATTCTACTGCAGAACTCAGGACTCTGATCTTTCTTCTATGAGAAGTAATGGTGTTAAGGGTATTGAGTGTGGTTATCAGTATAGGGAGTCCAGTGTTGGTGCGGCGGCTGACGTATCCATACACCGGGACCCTGACTTCTAATTTCCGACTCTGTGCACAAAAACACTGATTCCATGTGTGTTTCAAAAGTTTTCTTTGTGATTACTTTGTGTCAGCTCACCAGGTATACTGTTTTGACCATGGCGCACCTGTTTCTTTTCAGGATGGCCCCACGATGGCAGCCAGCTAGGGTTCAGAGCTTTGTGCGAGACGACATCCCACCGATCAACGAGGCCTTGGTGCAGGGCCCTTTTACAGCTGAGGCACCAGCGGTACCACTACCCACCGAGCCACCGATGCCACCAGCCCCAGCCGCTGAGAATGCACATCGCCTTAGTGCACTTCATGAGTTTCAGCGTCAAATACCTCCCAGGTTCTGTGGGGAGATGGACCCTTAGGCAGTCAGGGATTGGCTGGAGGCGGTTGTGCGAGTTTTCCGGTTAGTGGGGACACTAGCTGAACTCATGGTGATCCTTGCAGCGAGCCTGCTGCACGCGGCAGCAGGCAGATGGTGAAGCTTGATGCTCCAGGTGCATGACGAGGTATCCCTCCTCTGGATGGATTTTGAGAGCCTCTTCCGGTCAGATTTTGTCCCAGCCACCCTCCGTACGGTGTACATTCAGGAGCTACTACAGCTGCGGCAGGGCAGCATGAAGGTCGCCAAGTACTCGGCGAGATTTACCGACCTCTCGCGCTATTTGACGGACATGGTACGTGACCCATTCTTCTAGACCCAGACCTTCGAGCAGGGATTGAGGCATCAGATCAGGGCTTTATTGATCTCCCTCAACATTCCGACGCAGGCAGGGGTGTTGGGGAGATCCCTTCTAGTGGAGAGTTTTCTCGTCGAGCAGTCACCAGCGGCGGGACCCTCCGCAGGACGACCCGTAGCGGAGTCTTCTGCAGCTGACAGTAGACAGGTGACGTAGAGGTCCTAGCGGGCCAGACCATCAGATGGGAAATCTCAGGATGAAGATTCAGTTGTGTGGGGCACACAAAGGAGAGCCAGCTACACGAGGAGCAGGCTATGCTACGCATGCAGCGGGCAGGGTCACATGGCTCGAGACTGCCCGACTCATCCTGCAGATGAACAGCAGGCAATAGAGTGACCTCCCAGGAAGAGGTTAAACCATGGCGGTCTGCAGGAAGCAGGCGTATGAGGCAGAGGAGCTGGATGAGCAGTGGGTGGTGGGCGACTCTTTGAGGCCCCACCACCACCACCACTAGGAAGACCACCCTGACCGCAGGGAACATGTGGACAGGGGAGAGATGAGCTTCAGGCAGCTGAGGCTTATGACCATGGAGCTCTGGGAGCTGATGGACAGGAGTGGGAATAGCTCAGGACTTGGGGACTTTTGTTTTTGTTGCTTCTAGCTTTGTTTATGTTATGTGTCTTTGTTTCGAGAGCTGTAGTAATAAAAGACACTTGTTCTTGTGACGTTTTGTTCCCTGTCCTTTTTTATGTAGTTGATACTAAGAGGTTCCGATTTAAAACTATTGACTTGACCCTCAATTTTGAGATACCTACTGGAGGAGACCCAATGATCACACACTGATGCCGACAGTGTGACTCAACCCTTTGAGGAGAGAGTAACGGTTGGATCTCTTGGTAGTAGCGTCGAGGCCTTATGACGTCATCCTTGGTATGGATTAGTATCATCCATGTAGGGATTGACTGTATTAGGCAAATAACGTGGTTCATCCAAGGGATGAGACCAAATTTCTCTTATTGGAAAAGAAGAAATCTTAGCAGCTCTTGTAGGACCAGAGAAGGTCCAGGTCATCCAGGAGTGGATGAGGACAGCCCAGAGCTAACAGAAGTCTTATGCTGACAGGAGGCGGAGAGCACTAGAGTTCGAGGATAGCGACCACGTCTTCTTGTGGGTCTCACCTCGACGTGGATTATGGATATTTGGCCAGGGCGACAAGTTATCTCCACGCTTCATCGGACCATTCCAGTTTCTCGAAAGGATAGGCGAGTTGGCTTATCACCTCGATCTACCACCTTAGTTGCACCGGGTGCACAACGTCTTCCATGTATCTCAGCTGAGGAGATACTTGCATGACCCAACGCATATCATTAACGATGGAGAGACTTTTTCGGAGGTCCTGGTGGAGATCGATGATCGATAGGATTGGGTCCTACATGGATGGTCAATTCCTCTAATGCGCCACATGTGGCAGCACGAGAACCTCCAAGAGAGCACTTGGGAGCGGGAGGCTCAGATGCATGCTCAGTACCCTGTTTTGTTTCCCTAGTTTGAGATGTATCTTTACGGGGACGTAAATCCCTCAGCTGGGAGTAATGTAAAGACCTGTAAATTTCAAGGGAATTTTTTTTAATTTTCTTTGGAAATATATGAGTATTCATTTTCTGACGGTGCCTGATTCTGAGGCCCGGTATGCCCGGAATAATTTTTCGAAGTTTAGCCCGGGTACGTTCAGTGAACGAATGAGCTGGTATTTCTAACTTTTGATCTATTGCTCGGAATGGAAATCTGAGGGCACCGATGAAACTGTAGTGCCGATAAATGATTAGGAAGACCTTTCTTGAAGTTGCGTTTGTTTGGGAAGAGATGTTAAAAAAATGTGAGGAATAAAAATAAAATTGTTTTACAATTTATTTTTATTTCTTTACAGGTGGGTTAAGTGTGTGGAAAAGGAAGATGCAGGGAAGTTGGGGTGGGGCCCGCACATGCCCCCACCTCCTACAATTTTCCTCAACACCCCATTTATTTCCCCTCTAGAAATTTTTTCGTAACTCTTCCACATTAATTTTACAGGCCAATAAAACGCCTCATTAATGGGTCAACGCGCATGAATTAATTTGTGAATTCAATTTGCGTTTTCAAATTAGTGATGGCTTGTGTGTGAGAAAATAAAATAAGAAAACGTCTTATTTTATGGGGGGTGATTCCCTGTGTGGAGAAGAGAACTCTTGAAGATTTTCTTCTTCCTTCTTTAAGAACGCGAAGAACGCCGAAGCTTCGACGAAGAACGCCGTCTCATCTTTGCATATTCTTCCCGCGTCGAAGAAAGAGAGATGCCACATCCTTCACTGGGCATTCATCGACGACATAAAAAGCCTCTTTCCGGGATTCCATATTCCACGACGTCGTTTCTCCGTGACGATCCTCGTTCGACGACTTCTTCTAGGTTGAGGGTTTTCGTATAAAGTGTATATGTGAATTATCCCATCGTGCTTGCGTATTTTAATTTCAGGGTGTTGGAATAATTTACCTTGAACAAATTATACCCTCATCTAAAGGATGTCTTTTAATGATTTCCAATTGAAAAACACCTAACGCAGTGGGTGCGGGCTGAACAAACATGACCCAACAACCCTCTGCAGTTTGTTTATTGGTGTGCGGATCGACGGGCGACGACGAAGCTGGCCGCAAAGGAGTTTTGAACCCTTCAAAGTAATATACGGGTCCCAAGAGAGCCATAGGCGCAGAAGTCGGGCAAAATGGACCACCGGAGCGCGTCCGGTGGTTCGCGGATTGCGCTGGCAGCGCGCCGCGGTGACAGCGGAATGGCCGGATCCCGTGGCCGCGCGGGATCTGGGGGAGACGCGGCGCCCAGCGCCGCGTCTTTTGGGAAAGGGGGGGACCACATCCCCCCTCCCACCCCGGCCGGGCCAGGCCGTGCTTAGCCGGGTCGACCCTGTTCGGGCCGACCCAGGGGGTTGGGCCGGGCCCAGACCCCCCTTTTCAGACTGTTTTCAGTAAGTTTCTCATATCTTGGGCTTCAGACCTCCGATCGATTCACCGTCAGTTGCGTTGGGATCCTTGGATCGAGACGGTCGTTTTGGTATATTACCCTCACGGTTTTGAAGAACTTTGTGTACGGCCGGGTTGATTCGAACACGAAACCATCCGGGCCCTCGGAGCGGAAACACATATAACTTGAGCTCTGGACGTCCGATTGACGTGCCGTCAACTATGTTGGATTCCTCTTAGTGAGACAGACCTTTTGGATTACTACGCTCAAGGTTTTTATGTAGTTGGAGTATGGTCAGGTTGCTTTTGACTTAAAAACCAACTGGGCCCCTGGAACGAAAACGTCAATAACTCTCAGACCGGGCGTCCGATTGACGTGCCGTCTGTCACGTTGAGTTCCTATTGACGAGGTGGAACTTTGGGATACATCAACTCCAGACTATGTGTTAGTTGATGTATCGACCCCTTGGCTCGTGGAGCGGACCCTCCCAGAAACGAGCATGTTGTGTGTGGGAACCCTAGAGCTGGCTGCGACTGCGACGACGACGACGACTGCACTGAAATCCTCCGTGGGTTCGGCAGCGATGGAGACCGTACTGAAATCCTCCGTGGGTTAGACAGTGAAGACTTTCATACTGGAATTCTCCGTGGGTTCGAGGATGTCGACAACCGTACTGGAATCCTTCGTGGGTTCGACGACGATGACAACTGTACTGAAATCTTCCGTGGGTTCGACGGTGAAGACTTTTTTACTGGAATCCTTCGTGGGTTCGACGACGATGACAACCATACTGGAATCCTCTGTGGGTTCTATGGTGAAGACCTTTGTACTGGAATCCTACGTGGGTTTGACGATGACGACAACCGTACTGGAATCCTCCGTGGGTTCGGTGGTGACGACTACTGTATTTGTATCCTACATGGGTCCAACAGTATTGACCTCTGTTGTAGTATCCTACATGGGTCCGACAGCTTAGCTGGTCTAGTATCCTACATGGGTCCCAGCTAGATGAATTAATAACTACATCGGATCATCCCCTTTTTCTTTACAAATGATGTATACCTGTGTGAGCTGAGTCTTGACTTCCAATCATTATCTTCGATATGATTAACTTGTTTCCTATGAGGATTGGTTGTGATTTCATTTGTGGATTGGATTGTGCTTTCCTATGTGGATTGAGTTGTTCTTTCCTATGTGGATTGCGTTGTGCTTTCTTTTGTGGATTGGGTTGTACTATCCTATGTGGACTGGATTGTACTTGAGTTCGTGAGTTGGAGCTGAACTAGATTTGATAACTTAGGTATATATATGGGCATATACCTAAGTAGTGTTGGTTGTTAATTCGTGATTGTATATTTTTCTTTATGGTGTATCCTTTGTGGATTCAGGGAGACCTTCGGGGGTATCGAGGTCCCTACTGAGTATTGTATACTCACCCTTGCACGGGCTTCGCCTGCACTACGTTGTGTTGGATGCAGACGGCGGACATCACTGATCGAGGTTGAGGCTTGTAGATCTAGACAGTACCCAGAGGTGGACGTGATGAAGAGACGGTACCCAGAGGTGGACTTCACAACGAGACAGTACTCGGAGGTGGACATGACGACGAGAGGGTAACCGAAGGTGGACGTGACAACAAGAGGGTACCCGGAGGTGGACTCCACGATGAGACGGTACCCGGAGCTATCAGATGGATGTAGAGAGCTGAGGTGGCCATCTGTACCTACCCTTCAGGTAGGGACTCTGGAGGACGATACAGGAGCAGCTTGACACTTTCCTTCTATTTTGTCTTTCTCTTGTACTTTACTGTTGGGATTGTATTTATGGTCCCCTTTTTACTTTCAACACACTTGTTATATTGCTTGAATTAGTGTTTTATTCCACTTGTACACTGGTTGTGTGTGTGTTTACGTTTCATAAAGGCAATGCCTTCCCAGTTATAGGGATTTACACCTTTGGTGCTAGTCTCCAGCCCCTGGACTATGAGAGGCGGGCTTGGGGTAGTCACGACACGGGTCCCGAGAACGGGTCGTGACAGTGGCCTTCTATAGGTGGCGCAACATGAACTACCCTGCAGACCTCCTCTTCACATAGCAACACGGCACCCTTGATCCAGATTTGCAATTTGAATGATTTTGTGTACTGGTTGTAGGTTTGTTTTATTGTGCTGGATGAGAAGAAACAGGGGAAAGAAAGGTGGGGGAAAAGGGTGGAATTGCTCTGAAGGTGAGATGAAGAGAAACAGTGAGAATAGAGGCTAATAGTGAGGATGAGTAGAGAAGTAGGGCAGGATTAATGGTGAAGTGGAGAAAAAGGGAAATTTATATCAGTGAGAAAAAAATGTCTAACAGTGAGGTGAAATTAAACCTATAACGGTGAGGTTAGCAGAGAAGGTCTAACGGTGAGGAATAAAATAAAGGTCTACCGATAGAAATAAAATTTAATTCACTGTTACTCAAAGCAGAAGGTCACCGATACAAAAAATGAAAATTAATGTTACCGATACAATGGATCACTGATAGAATAAAGAAGAAATGGTCACCTGTAAAACAAAATCCAAATGGTCACTATTAGAATTAAAATAAGCTACAATCAATTTAGAATTAAAAGGAAAAGGCACATGGGTACATTTAAAATGAAGGTCACCGTTAGACCTAAATATAAGTGAGGTGCGGACCAGTAGAAAGGCTACCGATAGAAGGGGCTATAACAGTGAGAAAAGAGTATCGGTGAGGAAAGACATCAGTGTGGGGTCACCACTATAGAAAAATAGATAGGTCACCGGTACTTAAAACAAAATCTCACTATTAAAAATAAAATTAAATACTCACCATTGCGCAACAAAAATAAAAGGGTAACTGCTAGTATAAAATTAATAGCTAACGATAACCTTAAAAATAACTAGAAATTAAATGTTAAGTAAACTAAATAAAAAGATTAAAAATAATTAATTAAAAGAATGTTAAATACCATAAATTCAAAAAAAGATAAAAACACAACTAAGATTATTAATTAACAACAATTAAGTTTAAAACTGGATGATTAATAGACTATGATTATAAAAGACTTAAATTAAAAAAAACTATAATAGTTAATTACAAAGAAGCAGCAAAAAAATGAAAAGCAAAGGTGATCCAAATAAGTCACCGCTAATCCTCATCTACCTCACTGGTAGACTAGAACAATTATAAAATGAATTAAAATCAATCTTCATACATAACATAGTATAATTAATGTTTAAAAACTATTAATTAATTAGTTAATTAATTATTTGAACTAATAAAATTAAAATCGAACGATTTAACTTAATTTAAAAGCACACATTACTTACTTAAATGGTTGGAAGGATGACTAAATAAATTAATTAACAAATTTAATCTATTCTAATGAATCCAAATTGAATAATAAAATATTAAAATAAAGACTAAATAGATAAAAACACAAAAAAGGATGTTAAAAGATTAATAATTATTAATGTCAAATTATTTAAAAGGTGAGAAGATTGGAATTAACACAACTATTAATCAAATAATAAGTTTAGATAAAATAAGTAAGATAAAAATTATTAATTTAAGGACTAAAAATACTTAATTAATTATAAAAAAATGATTAATTAACAAAATTAATTATAAAAATAAAAAAGTACAATTATTTAGTAAAAAGTGACTAAATAATTAATTAAATCATTAAAAATTAAATAAAAAGATGTGGAAAAACTATGTAAAAATAGATCCACATCAATACCTCACTGACTTAAGTAATAAAGAACATATTTACTCCATCTGAATTTTATTTAGGTGAAGAATCCGAGTCACTTGAACTATATTCAAATTCACTCTATGTGGATTTCATGGACTTTTTATATCTTTTGTCCTTATCTTCATATTTATTCTTGTATTTCAATTTAGGATAGTCAAATTTTATATGACTTTTCCTTTTTCATTCATAACAGAAAACTTCTTTGAATCATCATCCTTTTTCATCTAAATCCCCTTGTTTTAATATTTTCCTCTGCAGTTTGGTTTTCTAAAAAAATTCTTCTTCCTTTAGAACTTCTTAAATCTTCCATCAAGGTGATTAGTTTAGTTATAATTTTCAGAAGAAGATTCACTATCACTCAAATCAACAACTTTTACCTTTTGTTTTTCTTTTTTCCTTCTATTGTATAGGGGATTAATCTTGAAAGCTACTGAATTTCTATTTGTCTCCTCATCCTACTCATGGTTTACTTTATGTTATTCTTCATATATAAAAATCTTACCTATCAGTTCCTTGAATAAAAACTTGTTGATATCACAGGATTCTATAATTTAGACCTAAGTGCCTCACCATATTCCAGGTAGACATCTTAGAAATCTCATTATCTTATCATTGCCCATTACAAGATTTCCCAGCGATCTCATGGTATTGAAAATATCCTTAAACCTGAGATACCTATCAAAAATTTCCTCATCAGGATTCATTTTAAAATTATCATATTTAATTGTTCAAGTGTAAAACATCATTTCTTTACCATTTGTAGTTCCATCATGTGAGGTAGCTAGAGTATCCCAAATCTAAAAATATGTTTTACATGAAGAAATTTTATTAAACTCTTTATCACCTAAGGCTTAATATAAGGCAATCATGGATGTGAAATTATTATTATAATTTTCCTTAGTTGCATCATCTCAAGTATTTATAGTAGTAGTAGGAATTTTATACTCATCTACCATGGAAGGCCAAATCTCAAAACCCATACTTTCAATATGCATTTTGATTTTTAGTTTCCATTGGGAATAATTAGTTTCATTGAAGAAAGGAGGTATGTTGGTAGAAAAAACTTTCTAAGGATTATCCATACTAAAATAATAGAAGATATATATAAATATAAAGAACTAGAAATTTAGAACTAACCGAAATTTTAAGGTCTTTAACGCTCAACTAAAATCACAGTTAAAAATATATTTGAAAAATCTTTTAACAACCTCTGATACAAAATATTGGTCAGAGTGACTATCTCTAGAGGGGGGTTAATTGAGTACTAAATAAAAATTTCTATCTAAAATGGATTATTTTGAAATCCCCCAAATATTCAAACACAGCCCATGTTATCAAAATAAGTAGTATGATATATATATTCATCTTTCTAAATATTTCTCTAAAGATTTATTAGGTCTCAAATTAATAATATAGACAATATTATTGAATCCTTTGAAATAAATTTAATTTATCAAAATATTATATAAACAAAAATTATGATAAACTATCAAAGTATAAATTTTGTTTTTATTTAAAAAAATTTTCAATATTAAAGTAAAAAACTTTGAAAGTGAAAAACAGATAAAAAATGAATACAATAGGTTTAGTCTTAAGTCAAGACTTCATATTCTCTACTTGGTGATCACCCACCACCAAGTAGTTTATGTAAAATAAACATATGATCCACAAACTGGATTGGGTTTTAGAACAGATAACATTGTTCAGGTCGCTCACTATCTCTTCCACCCTTATCCATGGGAGTAAAGATAAATATGTCACATAGGGACATCTACCAATTTTATTTGTGAGACAAAAATAAGAAGAATTCTTGAGAATATGTCATGTATCTTCTAGTTTAGAGTAGGAGACAATGTGTGTATATAAAATCGGGTATAGTTCACACTGCTATAATATAATAAAATATAAATAGAAATAATAAATTCAAGAGTGTAGAGTTTAGAAATGCTTGGTCTATTGCAACTCAGCTTCTGACTCTTGATCTGGTTTAGAAATATGGCTTGATTTGAGTTTTCTTAAAATATTCAGAAAAACTGTCACAAACTCTTTTTCTTCTAACTAAAACAAAGAACTGATGATGTTTTAGTTTTATCTTCGATATTTCACATCAAATAATCTTCTTTTATTTTCAATAGATTCAACTAGATATGTTTTGGTAGTTAAAGCTTCTCTAATATTTCTTTCATGAGTTCTCTCACTTTTATGCCTATCCACATTGAAGTATGATGCACTTTTTATTACCAATAGTAGCAAGGATAATATATAGAGTCCCTTCCTTGTACTCCTCATTCTGACATGCTTTCTATTGTACATTTAAAGAACAATCATTAAAATAGTAAATATCATTAAATTCAATAAATATAGATATTAGAATGATATAATTTAAAAAAAAGTAAAGTAATATAAACAGTGATAGTGTCTTAATCTCTTGTGGTGTCCTGTGTTCTGGCGATACGATACAAGCGATATAGCATTGACAATACATTTCTATGTCAGCATGATACTAGCAATATGTTTCTCTAGTGGTGTCTCGTGTTCTAGAGGTATCTTAAACATTTTCAAATTTATAGAAGGCTGGTCGTGTCTCCACTAGCGGTGTATGGACTGATGATGTCTCAGACTTAGGAAATTTTTTAGGGTTAGTGGTATGAGTCTAATGGTGTGACATCAATAGTGTCTCATCTGGAGGTGTATGGACTGACGGTGTGACATCAACGATGTCTAATATTTTTTCAATTCTTTAGTCCATATGTATGATAGCCTGATGGTGTTAATTCAGAGCAATATCTCAGACTTTTAGATTTTTTGTATGAGTAATGTGTCATGACCAACGATGTCTCATAATTAATGGTGTGTTATTAGAAATGGTGTCTCATACTTAGAAATATTTATCATCTATTCTCATAATAAATATTTATTATAGGTAAACATGAAATTCACTAGTATTAGAAAAGACATGATTTTGGGTTCATTAAAACCAGGAGGTCAACAACTAACTATGACTATGGCATTGACATTTTATTCAAGGGTAGGAAACAAAATGTTTAGGGTGGAAGAAAATGGTGGAGGAAAAGGGCATCACCCCTAAAAAAATTACTACACTCCACACCTAACACTTTAAACAATTGTACCTCAACCATTAGTGACACAAAACACTAGAATGCATATATTTCATGTAAATCTAATGTGTTTGATATACTACATGAGATACCTCCTGCCTCTATAATGGAAGAATCAAATCATATCACTCAATTATTTTCAATGGTCCAAGTGACAAAAATCCATAATAAAACATAAAATTCCAAACCACATGTGTGTATCTCAAAGCTAAAATCATATCCAATTGTACCAATGCAATGAAAAATAGTAATCTCATTCCCTAGTAACCTGAAATTCCTACCAAATTAATCATTCCTAGTGTAGTAATCAGATATACATCATAGGCTCTGACAAATTCCTAAATATCTAGTATATCAAATCCCAAAATAGCAAGAAAAAATAAAAACTAATGCTCTAATAAAACTTTAGAATATACCACTACCTCAGACCACTGATTGATGACTATACTGACATTCACCATTGTACCACAGGTGTGTCTTATCGTATGCTAGAGGCTTTTGACCAGAAATGGGGGTATAAGGTGGTATTGTGGGGAGACTATACCTCCTATATATGTGTGCATAATAAATGTAAAATAATTTAAAATCGTTCACATTAGTAAATAATCAGTCCATGCAGGAATAAATAAACATCCTAAAATAATAAATGAAATGAATTAAGGTTCCAAACATCCATTCCATATATATGACTAATCTCCCATTGTTCCCATTACATATAAATACCAAAGTGAAAGAAAATAAAGATGTTGGATCCTCAACCTCCTTGAGCCATACCCCATCCCATGATCCATGTACATGTATTAGCCATCTCGCTCAATAAACCCTAGGCCTCAGCTAAAACCTAGAACCACAATAAAGTGATTATCTTCTCAAGTACCCAACTACAATAGTGGACCAAGCAGGGTGTGAGTATAAAACTTAGTATGACACCACCAACTTAGTCCCCTACCAACCAAAAATGTAATAATATATACATGCGATATGCTTATCTAGAATAAATTAATAAACCATAGAAATAAATAACCACCACAATACCAGCATTTTCCCGATGTCAGAGTGTCTCTAACACAATCATGTGATGATGAAAACCATAAGACCAAAACCACTCATTGAGTGTGTGGCTTCATAAGGTATCAAAAAACTCCCCTATGGGAGTTTTCCATAGTCATCCAACCTCCCCTATGTGATTTTTCTTATCCAGGAATATACCAATAGTATTACAAACACAAATTCAAGATCAGCTAAGTAAACCATACCAGACATGCCTCAATAGATAGTAGGCCCCCAGTAGATAATAGGCCACGATCTCACACCAAAATACCTCTATCAGGATAATATGTGATGGTCCATCTAATCATACCAACTCTAAATCCATAGTATCCCAACTATATATGAGATCTAAATATGTGAAATATCCATCAATATTTGACTCCATATACATGGATTATTAACCAGTATCACATGCCTACCCTATGGGATTTTTCTCAGGTGGGGCCTAACCCCTATATGAATCTAAACTAAACTCACTTATGAGTGTTTCCACATCTGGGGAATACACCCTATAATCATTTTAGCAACTTCCCTTATGTAATTTTTCATCCAAACATTATGACTCCCAATGGAATACACCATATCATATATCAATATAAAAATTTAAAAAATGGGTTCCCATACGACCACCCCACTTAGATTCCTATGGTCAGAATCTCTAGAGTGTGACCTATCTCATCATAGCCTAAATAATATCAAACATTGATTTCAATTCTAAGGTGATACCTTTGATCGTATCTACCCATTTACATAACCACCTTCTCACTAGGTTTATATATAATAGGGAACCTACTAGGGTCCCCTTAATTACATCAAACTGAGGCACTACACTTGGATCTTTTAGTCTGAAACATGGTCTCAGACAGCGCCCGATGCTTGGGGGATACCACTGTTGGATTTTGTTCTCTAAAACCAACTTATGTGTACTTTATGATAACTTGTATTCAAATTTTTTAATAGTAATAAACTTCTTATCATATCATGATTTTTTTTGCATAACATAGTTTGTGATAATGTTCATAGAGTAGTTTTCTCCCTAAAAGGTCATCGCAGTTCCCTACTATGATGAAAACCCAGAAGTTTTACAACCCTATTCTTAAATATATGTTAAATAGCCAGATGATATAATTTGAGGGAAAAATGATACAAGTTATTAGGGGTGGATACTCATAGGAATTTGATGTTCATTTATCATGGTGTACACCCTTGGTAATATCTATTAGGATATTATGATAACGGGACCCGCCGGTAAGAAATCAACATTTATATGTGTCCTTGGATGTTCCTATATATTGATGTGTGTACTGGTCCTTGGACTTTAATATTATTATTTATGAGTATTATGAGTCATGTAATTTGATTTATTGATGATAATAGATGTTTCCAATGCTTTTGCTGGGGCGCGCGCATCCGTCACGCAGAGGACGCGCTACTGTTGCCCCGCATTCCCGCTTTCCAAAGGCGGGCGACATCTGCTCCTTATTCAGGGAAGTCTTCTCCTTGATCGAAACAGGATGATGGGATGTCAGTTATTCCTTCCTTGGATTACTCCTCGGAGCTCGTCACCTAGTCAGGGTCTCCCTCATATATTTAAGACGTTGTTCGTGAAACTCTTCTTGGTGCCATATCTTCATGGACACCAGTTAATTACGCTCCTTCTGTCGGGACAATCCAAGGGGTCCAGTTAGGGCAGAAACCTTCTATTAGGAGAGTAGTCATGTTGGGAACCACTAGCATGTCTAGACGCTGGGGGATTTGCATGTCTGTCTTATTTCCCTTATTATAGGGCTTCTCGAGGGCTCGGAAGCCTGAGGAATCCCACATCGAAAGCGGGGAATCATATTCAATTGGCATGTATCTAAGGTTTTCCTCAGCTTCCCATATTTAACACAGGGTATGCCGCAAGTTTAACGTTCAGTGGAGATGGATCAGACTAATCAGAACACTAATTAGAGTGGATCATATTGAAGAACCCCCTAGAGGGAACACCGATATTGGGGCCAACACATGGGTGGCTTCCTGAATGTTGTCAAACAGAACGGGGAGTGGGAAGGAATGATCTCACCGAGATGTGGCGTCCTGGGTAAGAATCAGGATGGACGATGGCTTTGGGCTTGATCCTTGAAGAGACTTTTTATGTATCCCTGTGTCAGGGAATCAAAGTCCACATAGTTCGGTGAAACAATGGGACACCTGAGGAGGCGACCTATGAGAATGGATGCATGGATGGGACCCAGAAGAAGTAGAACCTCCGGGTTAGGGAATTAACTTCCCAAGACACATGGCCTCGAGGGAGATATCAGGATGAGTCATGAGTGATGGGCTCGAACCTCATGGAGGTTTCCTAAGTATCCCCATGGTAGGTAATCAAAGTCCACGTAGTTCAGGTGGAATCTGGGGATTATTCTCTAAGGCAGCCCATGGGGTTGGTAAATCGACGTGAAGGTGGACATGGGGGTCCTGATGGATGTTAGGATTTAACCTCATGGGGCCTTCCTATGTACCATGCCTTGACATGGATCAAAGTCCCCATAGTTTGGGATGGATTGGGGCTTACACTCTGAGGCGGCCCAACGTGTTTGGGGCTTGACCCTCGTGGAGGATTCCTATGTACCATGCCTTGACATGGATCAAAGTCCCCAAAGTTCAGGATAGAAAATACAGTTTAATGTCATGCAGGACGGGGTCATTTGGGGCTTCTAATCTGAGTCGGCCCAAGGTGTTTGGGGATTGAACCTCGTGGAGGCTTCCTACATACCATGCCTTTACCTAGATCAAAGTCCCCATAGTTCGGGATGGATTGGGGCTTACACTCTAAGACAGACCAAGGTGTTTGAGGCTTGAACCTCATGTAGGCTTCCTACGTACCATGCTTTTACATGGATCAATGTCCATGTAGTTTAGGATAGAAAATACAGTTTAACGTCCTGTGGGATGGGGGCATTTGGGGCTTATGCTTTGAGGTGGCCCAAGGTTTTTGGGGCTTGAACCTCGTGGAGGCTTCCCACGTACCATGCCTTGACATGGATCAAAGTCCCCGTAGTTTTGGATGGATTGGGGATTACAATCTGAGGAGGCCCAAGGTGTTTGGAGCATGAACCTCATGGAGGCTTCCTACGTACCATGCCTTGACATGGATCAAAGTCCCCGTAGTTCGAGATGGATTGGGGCTTGCACTCTGAGGTGGCCCAAGGTGTTTGGTCATGGTTAGTTCTTTCTCTAAGCTTACGTGAGTCATTATCGGTGTGAGAAACAAGAGATATCAGAGACCTGACGATCACATCATGAAATGTGAGTCCATAGGAGATGGAGTGGGGCTTATGCATGGAGCGCCCCAAAGAGGAAACATGGGCTTATACGTGGTTAGCAGCCCGAGAAGTTGGGGCTTACTCTAGGATGGAGGCCCGAGGGTGACAAAGAGCAGTTGGAGAGGGATTTGGGACTGAAGAAAGGAAGATATATGTTCCCTATCACGACCTCCACTGGCCTTGAGGATCAAAGATGAAAGGAAGAGCGGCGATGCTGCCTCCTGGAAGGAAAACTATGGTCTTAAACCAAGGTGGCTGCCCTTACATGTGGATAAATTCCACTCCGATAAGGAGGATATCATACCCTGTGAGGGGTGATCCAATCTACGTGGAGACGAGTGGGCATGGAGAATGTCCATTGCGGGGGGACCCTGTGTGCGAATCACGGTGTCAGGTCACAGTTTAACGTCATGTACTGAGGATGATGGTGCTTGGCAGTTTAATGTCATGCATCATGGATGAGGTGGGTTTGCTCCACACCCCTTGGACTTACATAACCGGTACCCTCTGCCCCTTGTGGGAGGGAAGGCATCAGCAATTCCATGGAGAGGGGGTGTGTTAGGGTGAACCATCAAGGTGTCCACATTAGCATGGCTATGCGAAGAATCAATATTCTTGTGTGTGCTTATGTGAAGAAGCATGAGGAAAAGCAACGCAACAGGTGGTGTTGTCCAGGGGACTTTGAAGTTTCTTCATACAAGCCTGGAAGGTTTTACGGGTAAATGTTGCATGATGTGGATGCCCGGGGCATGAAAGGAACCCGCGAATGGAATCCATAAGAATAGCATTATGAGATTGCGAAAGGGGGGTGCTCGAGGAGCACTAAGATGAGAGGTCTTGGTGGGATTGCACTCAACCTTTTAGGTTTGCACGAAATAAATGGTTCTGTGCATAAAACACTGGGCTGGCGCGAAATCGGTGATGCTTGCACGTAATTGGAGCCGAGGGTTTGCGCGCAACTAGAAGGAGTGCAAGCGAGGAAAACTGCACACAATGATGGGGGTGCGTGAAATTTAAGGGGATTGTGTGCCAAGGAAGGGTCTGACGCGTAATTGGATGGGGCGTGAACTCAATGGAAGGCGTTGCACACAATTGGCCAGCCTGCGTGCAAGAGTAAGGGATTACATGCAAGGGGTGGACCCCGGAGGGATTGTAATTCAGTCTAAACCATGGGGATCTCATGCGATGGAGGACCCTGGGGTGACTTGGCACGAAATTAACCATACTTGAAAGCCATCTTTGCACGCATGGAAGACGAATTTCGTGCATGAGAGCCGGTTCAAATTCTTCAACCCCGAAATAAAATGTGGTCACCTTCTATTTATAGGCGTCCGGTGGTATAGAAACTAGGTCAGTGTGCAAAAAATTGCGTGACGTAGGCGGGGGTGCGGAATTTCGACCCCGCGGATCGAGGTGCGAAATATTATGCACCCCCGTCGGAAAACTTTTGCGAATCCCGGAACATTCCGCACGAGATATATTTTTTCTGCGCGCCTCTGAATTTATTTTGCGCAGCCCCTATGGGCCCCCAGATGGGGTCCTCAGGTCCAAATATGACTTCACATTTTCATTTTGAAACTTTCTTCAGCACTTGAGCACTTTTCAACGTCTACAAATGCCACCCTCAGAATTGGATCGGTGATGGGTCGCAACAGTCAGATTCCGAGGGAAACACCAAAATGTAGGGCTTCGTAGGGTTTCCGCACGCAAAAACCTGAAGCAGTATGCAAAAGTTGGGAAGGTGCAGAATTCTCCTTTCACATGGGCACATAAACCAGGCTTTTCCTATAAAAATTGGTTGTGAGTCCCAAGCTCTGTATGAATTTTATCGCGTGATAGGCTCCACGTTCTCGTGAGCGAAATTTTCTCTAGCCCTGCGTGAAAAAACCGCTCCGGCTACGCATAATTCCACCAATACTTGGTGTCGTTTTACGCACAAACCTGGTGTTTTTCGTGCCACAATATAAAATTTCACGATGCTTGCTGATTTTACACACCATCCTCCCAGATTTCATGCCAACCACCCAAACACCTATCTGAAGAAGATGGCCGCAAACCAGGCTGGTGAGGGAGAATCCGCTGCTCGAAGGGCTGAAATGGTTGCAAAAGCAGAGGTGTATGGCACCAAAAGGATGGTCTCCAACAACCACACCCTCTTCAATATGCTAACCCCCACCCAAAACGAGTATGCTTTGTCCAAAAATCTGTCGTTGTGGGACTTCAGCATTCTGGAGGAGGTCCTTCTATCAAGCTTTAAGGTGGATACACCACGGTCGTGGGTGACCTGTGAGGATGACCTTCCCCGATGCAACATCACCAAAATGGTCACCCTGGCAGAGAAACCATGCACATGGAGGTATATGTCCTGAATCCCAAGACTAGGACCATTTCTGGGGGTGACCCCATCATGGAGAGTTCCCCGACCCTCTATGCAAGCACCTTTCACCAGAGCATCATTGATAAGACTAAGGGTTGGCTTCAAGACTAGTACTTGCGATCTGGAGGCAACTTTACCAGCAAATGGGCCTGGGTGTACTGGGTTAGCCATACATGTGACCAATTTGGGGCCGATCTACGACATATTGGTTTATTTGAGGTGGTCTGGACATCCCAATTCCACTTCTAACGCCAGCATGAGCTTAGTCCAGAGCTGTTCACCCGGTGGTCCCCTGATACCAACACATTCCGTCTCCATCACGGGGAAGTCGGTATTAGTCTCTGGGACATTCACTACATCAATGGTATCCCTTTGGAGGGCCACCAATACGACAAATTCCTTCCGTCGATGAACACCTGGGGAGACAGATGAGCTGGCCAAGGAGAAGCTAGGGGTCAAGGACTTTCTGAAGGACATCGCCTATAAGGACTGGTTTAGCCTATTTATAGAGAGGGATCCAGAAGTCAAGATTCCAGGGCAGGGTAGGCGATGTCCAATCGTGGCACAGAGGAGCAAGAGTGGATTGAATTGGCGGATCCTAGAGGCGGGGAACTACTAGTTGTGGGGATACAACATAAACAAGAGTTGAGACCCAAATGTTCGGTATTCCATATTTCTCACTAAGTTCCTGAGAGGGTGTCTCTTTCCTGTGAGGGACGCAAGGATGGGTGTCTGTCCAGCGACCCTAGTGATGGTTGGCATCATGGATACCAACAAGAGGTTCAATCTGGGGGTCCCCGTGCTGGCTCAGTTGTACGCCATTTTGGGACGCATCTCGAGAGGGGGATCACCTAGGAGAGTCTGCACCCCTTCAAGATTTTCCATGTCTAGGTTGCAACTCATTGTGGTGGATACACTTTCCCGAATTCCATCCATCCTCCAAGCAACAGCCTATGACCCTCTCTGATAAACATTGCTGGGGTCATTATGCTGATGCTCAATGAGGAGGGAGTACGAATCAGGATTGGTAACCATGCCAACTTCACCTTCAACCCATTCCCCACCCCAACTGACCAGATGATAGACAATGGGAAAGGATCACTGGAGCAGAAGGAGTACTTCCAGAGCATCAGAGGCGGGGTGCTTGTGGCCTGGATTGATGGGAAGACCTTCTATGAGCCTTATGTTCCATCCTAGTTCTCCAGGCAATTAGGGTGCCTTTAGAGAATTCCAAATAAAGTATACATAGATGTTTTGGAAGAAAGGCATCCATGTGTTCTCTGTCAGCTGTGGTTGATGTTCACAACCTATGGCTCCGACGACGTCATCACCTTCCCTCCCACCAGATTCAATGCTAGTCTATCAACCGAGTATGCCAAACATTGTTCCATAGAATACCCTGAGGGGATCTCACGGAAGCGAGTTTGGCAACTCAAGGTCGCCAGTGTTGAACTCGGGTGGCGAGAGAGAAATAAGAGTGCCGCTAGTGGGGGATGATCAGAAGCCCGTCAGGAAATGGGGCCTTCACAAGCTGAGACCTCAGTAGTGGGGTGTCGCAAGGCATGTACATGCCCTCATCGCCTAGAGGAGGAGGGTCCCACAAGGAATCCAGAGAACTTCCCGATAAGAAAATAATATATCTTCTTCAACCTTCTCATGATTCCATTTTCCCTGCGCTATGGTTGGCTTGGCTAACCCTGTGACAGTCGGTGAGCACTAAAACCCTTTGGAAGAAGATAGTGCGAGATGGAATCCAGCTGCTAGAAGTCGGTCTTGTTCGGGTTATCGACAGAGTGTTCTTCCATCGACGACATGCATATCTGACAGCCATGGACATGTTCGTACGTCAATAGGGTCGGCCTGTGGAGCCACCTCTCTTGGTGAAAGTGATGCTCGAACAGGATCATGATCCAGAAACGACGTCATTGGGGGATGATGACAGTGATAATGAGTAGGAGGGTGAAAAAACAAGAGAGGAGGTAGAAGGAGAAGGTGAAGGAGAAGAGGGGCCCGAAGGTGAGGGGTCTCAGGGGGCATCCCACCAAGGGAGTCTATGGGAGAGCGGTGAGATCGTCGACTCCGATATGGATGTGACTGAACTGCCCAAGGTATTCTTTAACCCTTATCTATCCTCCTTCTTTATCCGCTTTCCTTTGAAATCCTTAATTCACCCTCCTAATATTACTCAAGAACATATTGGTGCTGATCAAGCATCTCCAGTCGAAGAAGGGGCAGAAGTGCCAATGTGAAAAGGTGGTGTACTGACGCCCATTATCGAGCCGAAGAGCGCTGAGGGATCCCCCACTACAAAAGCTCATGTAGTGGCCAAAAAACTGGAGGCTGTCACATTGGGTTCCTGTAAGTTCCTTTCTTTGATACGAGTACTTACCATCGGAGGACTCATCTGACTAGGGTGCTCCTTGTCTGTACAGTGATCATGACATTGGAGGATCTTTAGGCTACTAAACCTGAATCATCCACGAGCGAGCTGATGGAAAACGTACTACCCTATCCAGGGCATGCGTCCCAAACTGAGTTGGCCCCAGCAATTAGTGAGCAAAGAGTGGTGGACGTCAGTGGTGCTATTGTCGGGGCAGGGCTGGTAGTTGACGAAGGTTCCACCAAGGTCGAGACTAGATAGGAAGGTCTTACAGATGTTGAGGAGTCCATTCCCCTAGGAGGAATCTCCAAGGAAGACCATGCTTCTAGCCGGTTGGATATCTTTCCTATCTATCAGACCACTGATCCTGTGGAAATTGATGATTCAGACTCAGATGCTGCCAAGGAGAACCGGATGATGCGACGCAAGGGGTGGAAGTGAATTCGGAATTTTCTCAGTCATCCTCAGAGGGAATGGCTGAAGCGGATGGGATCACTCCACACCTAGATACGTTTCCTGTGCACTGGAGGGGAAGATGCTCAATGCCTTCACTTGATGGTCCGTGATTACATGGCAGAGAAGATGCATGAGAGCAGTCGGCGTTTCGACGTCACCCAGTGTCAGGAGTAGTCGGGGAGTACCCAAGAATTTATGAATGTGGAGTAGGAGGTTCAACGCCTCGAGGAACAAGTGAAAGAACATGAGATATTCATCGAAAATTGTTCTGAGCTTGTGGAGCAGTTGAGGGCCGAGCTGGAGGATGCCCAAGAACAACTCGTGGAAGTTAGTCACCAGATAACTGAGCTCCAAACTGAACAGGTGCGAGAACGAGCTATAGTCAGCGAACTGTGCTCCATGGCTGCTAATGAAGAGAGAGTCCTCAGGGGGTGGGAGGCAGTTCTAGAGGCCACCAGCCAGAAGGTATTGGCATTGGAAAGATCCATCCAAGAAGTCGACCCTTAAGGTCCCCTGTTTTGGCCAAACCCATAAACTTATCTCACCTTACAGTTTCTTGTTTTAGAACTTGTATGTATAGACAAATTTATTTACTCATAACTTTGGTTTACCATGCTAAACCATAATCCCAAAATAAATAACTGTCCATTACTAAGATCACCTGGGCCATACCTGATGAGAGAAACAAGGGATGTCCATACTATCACTTCGTTTGATCGTGGGAGTTCCAACCAAGCTTTGGGAATTCGAAATTCGAATCTAGATTTCTAAGGAGAAGAGGGAGGCCCAATCAAAGGAAGAGGACCTCATAACGAACGATGTATCATCTTCTTAATGTGCTCTAGCACATGAGCGGGGTAATGCCTAGGGCATTGGAATCAGTCCAAACATAGGGGAATGAAAAATGTGAATCACGTTACCCAAATTCGGAACACTATAGGAATGGCATGGAAAAGAAGGACAATTGCTGACCGTGTTCGAAACACAACATCCCTATTGCGTTAGCCTGAAATGGGGACAAAAAACGAGGGTCGACCGCTGACCATGTTCACAACACAAGACCTAACTCAAATATCATCCATCAGTCTTCCGGAATGTTGGCCCAGGATATCAGGCGAACCGTAGTTCGAGCATCCATACTGTTAGGAGGTCCCCTCAGACATGAACGGGGATGAGGGTCCAAATAAAGGGGCATGAAAAGCATGGAAAGTGGAGTGGTGGTTTGTTCAAACAAAATCCAACACTCCTGAAATTACACCACTATGGTGGAAGCACATTAGGCTAGCACGTTAATCTGATCATGGATCATCCCTACTTTTAGACAGGACCTCTCTAGTAAGGGAACTGTCTCTTCCCAATGTCATTATGGGGCATCCTGAACTTGTTCAGGGAAAATGTTGTAGTTACACAGCTCCCCAAAGGGTTAGTCCAAGGGGCTGAAGGTGGGGGAAAGGATGGGATTTGTGATTCCTGGGGCTGGACTCGAGATGAAATGTCTGGGCATTCATATGTATCCCATAAGGATGGAAATCAATCCATATGTTGTTCTAAAAAGTGTCTTAGTTTAGGGTCTCAGAACTCGGACCAGGGATTGGTAAGGAATGCAAGGGACACATGGTAAGCTGATTATGAAGCCCGACATGAATGAGAACATAAGTCCAAATTACCATGTGTTCCTTGGGGATGTTTTTAGGTCAAGGTACCAAAGACGAAAGTTAGGCTGGTTCAGTGGGGAAGTGCCTGAGCATTCCTATGTATCTCGTGAGGCTGAGAATCAAGGCATACATAGTTTTGAAAAGGAATCATGGTAAGGTACCAGTGAAAAGGATGAAAGGGGTGTGTGGGTCTAGCCCTCACACCAAAATAAGCGGTATTTGATGTATCTTGGTTTTCCTTTTAAGACGAACGGTTTTTTTGTGAAGCAGCATGCCTAGGGTATAAATTCCCAGCATCTCCACAAGAAACAAGCTGCATATAGGCATTGAAAAATGGTATGGTGGATGAATGATACCCAATGTGATGTTCTGTATGATGAGGTCATCATAATGCAGTGCCGTTTTTCGTCGTGCAGCCGGGATGATACTATCACAGTTTAGGGTCATGTGATTGGACCCATCAGCACAGTTTAAGGACATATGGCTTGGACCTAAGGGAGTGAACACGACACGATAAAGCATACCTGATGTGAATGAGGATGAGGTCCACATCATCACCATGCACAACTCTGGGAAAGGAGCCTCGGGCCAAGAGGCCAGTAAGGGTCAAAGGATAAGGGGAAAGAGAAGCGAGATCCCAGCTGATATGGACCTGAAAGAAATATGTCTATGTGATCCTACGTACCCCATGAGGATGAGGATCAAGATTCACAGAGCTATTAGAGAAGATATCAGTTTTTGGTCTTAAATCTCGGAATGTGGGAGCCCCGAAGGACATCGTATTGCAGCTTTGTCCGCTTGACATGTGGAGGTGCACTGAGGGATAGTGACAAAAGTGTCAAGATTCCACCTGGACATGATGGGGTGGAACATAATGTGAATCATTGAACCAACATTCAAGGCCTGAAGGGGATGTTGTGATGATGAAGGATTACTACTGACCATGTTCGCAACACAACATCCTGTCGCGTTAGCCAGAATTGGAGATAAACAAATGAGCATCGACCGATGAACATATTCACAACATGGGATTTGTACCAATTTTTTGTCTGAAACCCTCGAGGTCATTGTCCCATAATGGTAGTAGAGCCCTTAGGCCTAGTATACATGCCATTTTTGGGGTCCCTTTGGGTGTGAAAGATATTGAGGGCCTAAATGAAGGGGAAAATGAAGCTTGAAAAGTGGATGGAAACATGCCCAAGTTGAATCCAACACTCCAGGTCCTAGACCAGAGTACTCTTGAAAACAACGGTGAACCACTGTAAAGGGTTGAGGGTGGGATCAACCTGAGAGGGGCCGGACCTGAAATCTAAATGCTTGGGTGGTCCTACGTATCTTATAAGGATGGGAATCAAGCCACACGTAGTTCTTGAAGATATAATTTAACATCATGCGAGACGACATATAGTTTAACGTCATGCAGGACGACATACAGTTTAACTTCATGTGGGATGACATACGGTTTAACATCATGTGGGATGACATACAGTTTAACGTCATGTGGGAAAACATATAGTTTAACGTCATGCAGGATGACATACAGTTTAACATCATGTGGGATGACATAAAGTTTAAGGTCATGCAGGACTGTAATTTAGTTTAAGGTCATGTAGGACCCGACAATTTAAGGTCATGTCTGACGTGAGGAGACTCAGGAAAAGTATTGTTTAAGGAACTTAGAATTGGTGAGAGGAGTTATATGCTCTCCATCTATGGTTACCAGGGAGTATGCTCCGTTGGGATAAACCTTATGAACAATGAATGGTCCTTCCCATTTGGGATCCAACTTGGGTGGTTTCCTACCAGGTATCATTAGTGTTTTCAGAACCAGAACCAAGTTGCCTTACAGGAAAGATCAGAGGCAAACCTTCTTGTTGAAAGATCAAGCTATCCCGCTCTGATGCCTTTCTAGGTTGTGCAAGGCACAAAACCTATTCTCGTCCAGTGCTTCTAATTCAGCGAGATGGATTTCAGCCACTCTATCTGGCACTTTCTAGTTATAGACCACTGTGCACAATGAGGGAAACTAGATCTCGATGGGTAGGATGGCCTCAGTTCCACACAACAGAGAATATGGGGTCACTTGGGTGGAATTAAAAGTCATCGTCCGATAAGACTAGAGAGCGTTGGGGTGCTTATCTGACCAACTCTTCTTGTTATTCCCCAACCATTTTTTGAAAAATGTTTTTGAGGGTTTTGTTAAATGCCTCGATCTTCCTATTTTCTTGCGTGTGATATCGAGAGGTATGGTTCGAACAGATGTTGTACTTGGCATAAAATTTCATCAGTTTAGCTGCTTGGAAGTTGGTGTCATTATCGGTGAGGACAACATGAGGTACTCCAAATCGATGGATGATATTGGAGCTCACAAAGTCAATAATAGAATGAGCCTTTCTTTCCTGGAGCAGAATTGCCTCTGACCACTTGGAAAATAAATCCGTAGTGGTCAGAATGAATCAGCATTGGCGAGCCGTTTCTAGTGGGTATGGTCCTACGAAATCTAATCCCTAGACTGCAAAGGTCCAAGAGTACTTGGTAGTGTTGAGAGGCTACGGTGGCCGATGCACAAAGTTAGCATGAACTTGGAATGCATGGAACCTCTTGGAGAACTCGATGCAGTCGTGGATCATAGAGGGCCAAAAATACCCTAATCTCCAGATCTGGTGAGACAGTTTTGGCCCAGCTTGATGGGCACCACAGGAACTGGCGTAAACATCTTGCATGATTTGTGGAATCTCAACCCCCTGAATGCAATAGAGGATAACACCATTAAAACCACACTTATAGAGGATCTGCTCAAGATTGGGACTACTCTAGAGGGTAAAATGCAGTATGCGGCGTCGGATTCACTGGCGCTCGTCTCGGTCAGCTGGGAGGCAGCCATTTTGGAGATACTCGACAAAAGGATCTCTCTAGTTGGGAGTCTCTTCAACCACTGTATCTGAAGGACAAGGGGGTCCTGATGTGGAGGACCTGGCGGTAATATGGCTTATTCGCAGGCCGCCGTCATCCTTTGAGGCGACGGGGGCAATGAATCTCCGATGTTCCACATATAAAATTAGATCATCATGTTCGGGCTCTGTAAGTGATGCAGCTAAGCTAGCCAAAGAATCAGCTCGACCATTCTGTGACCAAGGGACATGGGTAACCTCTGATCGAGAAGGGAACTGGTCCATTAGTTGGAGGGTGCATTCCAACAATGGTACGAGTTCTGGCTTCCTGACAACACAGTCGTCGATGACCTGCTTAATGACTAGCTCAGAGTCCCCTTTCACGTGCAAATGGGGCACATCGATCTCAAGGGCCAGATCGAGACCAGTAATGAGGGCCTGATACTCCACATCATTTTTGGTGAATCCTTCCAACAGTAGGAATGAATATTTTATAATGGCTTGTTCCAGGGTAATAAAAATGATACCTAGTCCCACTATGTTGAGTCGAGGATCATTGAGCCTCCTACCAGTGGGGCTCCTGGAGGCACCATCAAAGTGCATTTTCCAACACGGAATGTCTTGATCGACCGAGAGGATTTCCTCGTTGGGAAAATCCAAGTATAGGTACTGGTCTGTGGAGGTTGGATGGGAAACAAGGAAATTGGCCAATGCCTACCCTTTGATAGCCTTATGAGGCATGAATCTGATGTTGATCTTCTGGAGGATTACCGCCCACCACACTAGTCGGCCAGTCAACATGGGACGAATTAAGATGTACTTCAACGGGTCTACTCAAGACACCAGTTGTACCTCATGGTTCTTCAAGTAGTGTCGTAATTTTTGTACTAAAAATACCAACGCAAGACAGCTCTTATCGATGGGGGAGTATCTGGTATCTGTATCAAGGAGCATGTAGATGAGGTAGTAGAGGCTATTCTTTGTCCCCTCATTATTCTTCTGGGTGAGAAGGGCACTGAGGGACCGTTATAATGCAGTGACATAGAGGACCAGGGGCTTCCCAGAGATGGGTGGCATCAAGACTGGAGGCTAGAGAAGATACTACTTGATTTACTCAAAGGTGGTCTGGCACTCCTCATCCCACTCGTAGGAAGATCCTTTCTTCATGATCCGGGAAAATGGCTTACACTTTCCAGCCAGATTTGCAATGAATCGGCGTATGTAGGTAAGTGGCCTTTGAAACCTCGAAGCTCTTGAATATTACTCGGGGGAGGAATCTGGCTAATGACCTTTATCTTCTCTAGGACTATCTTGATGCCTCGGTACCTGACAACAAATCCAAGAAACTTTTTGAAGGTGACCCCAAAGGCACACTTCAACGGGTTCATCTTTAAGTGGCAAGAATGGAGGAAGCATAACACTTTCTCAAGATCCTTGAGATAGTCCTGAAACTGGAGATATTTGACCACAAGATTGTCTACATAGCATTCCACCAATGTCCTGAGGATTGGATTGAATATGTGATGCATGGCCCGCTGATAGGTGGCACCCACATTCTTCAGGACAAAGGGTATAACCTAGTAACAGAAATTACCTTGGGGAATCTTAAAAGCCATGGAATATTTATCCTCGAGGGCCATTAGGATATGATTATATCCAGAATAACCATCCATGAAAGAGAGGTCTTGGAACCCAGCCATAGAGTCGATCAATAATTCTGTCACTGGAAGGGGAAAATCATCCTTCGGACAATGGCTGTTGAGATCTCGGAAGTCGATACAGACTCTGATCTGTCCATTCATCTTCTTGACTGGTACAATGTTGGCCAGCCATTTGGGGTACTTGACCTACTTAACGAATTTGGCCTTGATGAGCTTGTCAAACTCAGCCTCGACCATGGCACCATGAGAGGGGTGTATCTTTCTAGGGGGCTGCTTGAACCCGCGATTATTTGTCGGGAGACCAAGGCGGTGGATGGATACCTGATGATCTAGTCCTGGAATCTCATCGTAACTCTAGGCAAACACATCACGATGCTGCTTCATAAAATCCACGTACTGTTGTTGCTCTGCGAGGGACATGGCGACACTGATCAATGTGGGTCTCGTATCTGGCTCTCCACCAAGGTTTACCTATACCAGTTCATTGATTGTGGCAGAGACGCCTTCCTCAAAGGCAGGGGCATCTTCTATATCCTCTTCTCAACTTATGGAAGAATATTCCACGAGGGATGTTTCTTCTGATTTACCAAACCCTGATGGTAAGCTGGTGCTAGCTTGATTGACAGTGGTTATTTCATTGGGGAACTCTGGCGCTACCGAGACCATAGTGAAGAAATATATCGACCCGATCCCATTTGGTCTTCAGCCCAAGGGTCACGCTTGACAATATCTAAGCAGTAGTGGCGCATCAGCTGTAGCCAACTTATTCCAGCCCGAAAAAATAGACAAGAATGATGTATTGTCATTTCCATGAGTTGAACGTCCTGATACCTGATGGGGGTGGGAGGCTCTGGTATTATTGAAGCCTGGTTCGTATAAGAATATGAAGTGATCTTCCGATACCACCTGGATTTGGGAGCATAGTTCCCCTTTTTCCTGGAAATGACAAAACATTGCCCCATATCGGGGGTTGTGGCCTCCAACTGATGGATTGGGAAGATGTAGGCATCATTCAGGCCTGTCGAAGGGTCAGTCATAGCGGTGATGGGCTCAACTCCACTTTCCTGGACTTTCTTGTCCTTGCTCTTGTAATAGTAAACATCAAGATAATGGGCTTCACAAGAGGTGAAAGGAGATGCATCACTGTAGAGTACACCTAATCGACCATTTAGGGAGTAATTGAGGCATTGGTGATATGATGAAGGGACCACTGTGTGCAGGTAGAGCCATGGCCTTCCCATCAATTCATTTTACGCGGTGTCCTGGGAGACAACCATAAACTCGGTATTGGCTAATAGACCACCGAACTGGGTCATCAGACGGATCTTGCTGACCAAGGTCTTCTCTGTACTATAATATTCCTGGATCCTTAAATCAGAGGGAGTTAGGTCATCCTTGGATAGCCCTAGCTTCAGCAGTGTCTGTGTCAGGATAAAATTGATCCCAGAGCCGGTGTCAACGAGATAGCAGCGAACCTCCACGTCGTTGAATTGGCCAGTGATATATAGTGGGCGTATGTGCCCTTATATGGGGGAGGCTTCATCCTCTCAAGAGAACGAAATGATGGCTTGGCATTCATCATCCTCAACTATCTTAGCATGAAAGGCTTCTGCCGCTGCGACCTTCGTATCAAACTGGAGGGGGCTTCTTAAAGCCTCGGTGAGGTCTTCGTGCATATCTGGCGATAGGTGAAGGGATTCAAGTATGGAAATCCTCATTGGGATGCCAGTTAGATTCTTGAGGACGTCATACTTTCATGCCAGGAATGAACTTCTGCTAACGAGAAACCTCTCTTTGATAGAAGGAATGGCGGGCCCTACCGGCCGGACTGGCGGCTGACTGGTACTAGGAATATCCCACTGCTCACTAGTTGAAGCCTAGAGAGTAGCTGCTGAATGAGGAGGTTGTACGTGCTAGGTTCTATGTTGGGCATGTTGTCTGGTCTCAGCAGAATGCACAGAATGGCTGGAGGTGATAACTAATGTGCCATGATGACCCATATGGTCACGGCTCTACCGGCATTGGCATCGGTTGGGGACATTAGGGAGGTTCTCCTGGCGCTCCTCCTCATCGGGAGTCATAGAGGGGTTTACCAACTCGACAGTATTAACCGAAGTGTACCCTTAACTATCACATGAAGAGTCATCCACCACTGGGAAAATTCTAGGAGTGATCCCCATCTCCGAGGGCATAAAGTCACCAAAAGTGCGGGACGATTGCAACACTGGCGGGGTGCGTTTCTTTTTCTTGTGCCGCTGATGCTTAATCTTCTGGGAAGAGGCTGGCTAAGATGATGATGCAGAAGTGGTGGCCGCAGATTCTGAAGGCTCTAGATGATTCAGGGATGCACGGATAATGCCATGGGCATGGGCGGCCGCTTTTCAGGCCATCTAGTCATTATACTTACGAGATTCGCAGTCAGAAACCTGCTACCACTCGCCTTCGTCGTCGCTACTACTATCTGGCCTACAAAGACACCTGCCACTTGTGCCGGGGCCGGGCCCAACCTGACTATATTGTTTTCAATTTTGTCTTGGAGCCAATCCTTGAACACATAGCATTTCCTGATGGTGTGCCCCAGGATCCGGTGATAAGGGAAGTTGTTGGGGTGATCAGTGAGATGCGCCTCCTCTGGCTTTCTGCACTCAGGAAGTCATACAATTCTCTACTCTAAGGCGATGTGGAAGTAACCGGGGACCTGAGCCTTGTTGAATGTGTAGGTCCAATTTCTTCTGTCCAGAAAGGGGGCTATAGGAGCCTGACCCTGACGAGGGGCCATAGGAGCCTGGTGAGGAGGCGAAACATGATTATCTCACCTAGGCGGTGGTGATGCGTTACACAGAGGCACCTGCCAATTTCGAGCTGTTCGCTACTAAGATGGAAGCTATGCCCGTAGCGGCAGACCTATGCGGGGCTATGGAGCTAGCTCCACTGGTAGCAATTCTAACTGCCTAGGGGCCTTTATATGGGCCACTGTGGAGGGCTCGGCTCTGACATCCCTCCTTTCTGGGATCACAGGGGGCAGTGGACATTCCTGGATGGCCTGTTTCAGGGCTTCTTCGAGGCGTTGGGCCTTATCTGAGAAGTTTTATAACCCTATGGGATAGTTCTGAGTGATCAGGGAGGGAACTAGTTCCATCTTGACATTCCTCATGCACATCATTAGTAATTTATCCTGAGTCAGTAGCATGTCAAGGGAATATGTGATCCTCTTAGATTAGGAAATAAAGTCCATGACTCACTCATCAGTCCTTTGTTTGAACTTGAAGAGGTCTGTGATACTCGTCTTCTGGGTGGTAGAGCTGAACTGGTAGAGGAATTGCCTGTAAAGGTCTTCCCAAATAGTCACGGATCCAATGGGGAGCTTTCTGTACCAGACGAATGTCGACCCCTCTAGTGTTTGAACAAAATAGTGGAGCTTGGAAACCTCCTGCTATGTTGGATTCCCTATCATAGGCCCACACCTTGAGTTGAAGTGGTCCAGGTGCTGCGTTGGGTCCCATGTCCCGTTAAAGGGGGAGAATGTGGGGTTTTCGAATCCTAGGGGTGCTGGCGTGTCATCTACCCATGTCGGGTATGGCTTGACATTGGGTGGTATGGCCACCTGTAGTGTTTCCAATGCCTCCAGGTGAGAAATGAGTGCCGCCATTGGATCATCTGGATGTGGGTCCTTTTCTTGACAGGGGTCCCTAACCACGAGCGTGTTTCCATGTTATTCAATGTGGTAGACAAGCTTAGAAACTCGTGGAGAGGCTGGTGGAGTGAACCTTGGGGCTGCTGGAGGAGCCTGTGCGGGGTTTCGAAGATTGTCGCGCCGTTTAGGGGGTTTGGTGAGACATATCGTGCCCTCTTTCCATGAGCTCCGGCTTCCAACCTATCAGCGAATACGGCATGATCAGGGTTTCCTGGGGGCAACTTGCCAAGGAGTTGTTGTTCCTGCCCCTACTGCCCCAACCTAAGATCACTGTAGTCGAGTTGTCGCTCTGCAATGCGTTCAGCCAGAATTTCATCGACCAAATTCTTCTGCTCAGCAAGCTGCTCGTGTAGCGTGGCCTTCTCAGAGTCCTATTCCGTCTTTTGCACTGAGGTGGACGGGTTGGAGTGCTTGACAGTTCCAACGTGCTCCTTTCCCTTACTGACATTCTGGCTGAGTACCAATGCCTCGGTGGGCGGAGGGAGACTTAGGAGGTTCCTCTATTGAAAAGTAATCCTACCCGATGGGTCAAGTAGTGGTGGCACTTCCTCAAAGAGGATGTTCCCATAAAGAAGTTCCAGCTCGTTTTCCCCTCCCGACAGATCAGTCATGTTGACCACAACTCTTCTCGAGGGCATGTCCTCAATGCCGCCTAGCGAGTCGGGCTACCAGATAATTATACTGAAGAGGAGGGAAGCGTGAAAACCCCATCCACAGAATTGATAGTAGGGGGTATTCCCCTTAATAACTTTGTGGAGTACATGGAAACTCTTAACACATTGCTGTTGAAGGGCCCTATGGTGAATAGGTGACTCTGGGTGCTGGACCATGGGGAGTGTGGCCAGGTCAACCAGACGACATTGTTCGCTGATGTCTTCAAGGTGCACTTGGCTCCTGGGATAGGTTACTTTCCGGTGGCGAAGACATAAGTGAGTCGCCCAGAGGGTCTGGCGAAAACATTCAAACTCCTCTGGGGTGAGCGATTTCGGTGTACAAAAACTCAGTCTTGCGACTGGCCAAAACTTCTCAGAGAAGTGGCCTACTTCAAGGATAGTCCAGAAGATCCTTGGCTCAAATTCAAGTTCTGGACATTGATTTCCATGCTCGTAAACTGATTGTGGATGAAGAACTAGTTGTGGCACTGAGGCAGATCGTTGTGACGGTGGGCTGGCCGGCAGAGAATACAGTGAGCGTGCTGACTGGCTACCGAATCTTGGGCTGTTGTTTGAGGACTGTAGCGACCTGGCCGCTATATCACGATAGGATGGACCGGTGACCAAAGCTCCTAACACAACATCATTGCCTGCCGAGGGTGGGATATGTCATAGCTCTTCTTCCATTGACCCCTAAAATAGCTCTCCATAGTCTCTATCCAAGACAGATGGCGCTTATGGAGATGATTGTGGTGATTGTGTGGTTGGTCCCTAGGGACATGCTAAGTTCTTGTCCTCTTGGATATACCTTTAGAGGGAAACAGGGATCCTATGGATCTCACATTCCGGGTGTACGATGCTGATGTGCCTCATTCCTTCCCCAACCCTTAACTCGGCGGGCTGAGGAGAGGGCTCCATCGCTGAGTCATACTCTGCCTCGGAGTCTGAGAAGCGGGCTAGTCTGATTCCTGTCTAGCCTTCCCCATAATTCCTCTTACAGTGGAGATGACCCGCCTTCCTTCCCCTGGGTGGATCCTTGGGATAGGGCTGATTTTTGACATGGGTTCCTCTGGACGCACTAGTGCTGGGGCGGAGAGGGTTTCCACTCAAGAAAGACGGGGTGCGAGGAGCACCCGGAAAAATGTTGAAAGGGACACAGGGAGGACTTCCGTGTTGGGTGTTGGTGAAGTGAAGTTGGCCCCCACCTCTCTGACCACTGGGGAAAAGAGGACATTCACTGATTATCATGGGGACATGGGGAGGACCTCCATGCTGGTGAGTGACAGGACATGCAATGTATCAATACTCGCAGTCTACGACAGTGGGATTGACCCTGTACTTGGTATAGTTAGCGTGGGAGAGACCCCCATACAGAGTGCTGCTATCATGGGGAAGATCTTCTCTTGGGTTAAAGGTGGCATGGGGAAGACCTCCAAGCCGAGGGTGGATACCAGGAGGACCCGCAACTTCCGTAGTGGTGGTATGGGGTAGGCCTCCACACTGGGTGGCATTTCTGCAGATTGGTCTGCAACGACCATCACTTGTGCCGGCGACCGGGAGAGTCGACCCAGCCTGCCTGTGGGGCAGTTGGGGCCTCAATCCAGGCCGTGCGTATAACTTCCCCTGCTCAACATACTCTGGGAGTTGGTGATATGAGTCAGTGGTGGCTCGGGCCACATTTGTTACTGATTTTGATGCCCCATGGAGGGCACCCCCTTCCCTTTTCGCCTGACATTGACATCGGGTCAGATGAACTGAAGATGGTGTTGCAGGTGCGTGGCCTACCTGCTTTTTGGATCGTGGAACTGGGCGGCGGCATTGATGCAGCCTGGTGGGAGCCCTCACCGGGGGCCCTTGAAGTGGTACTCTGATTAGGCCAACCCGAATATCCGCTACCTCGTCAGCGTAGGGGAGGGAGTTATCAAGGCGTTACGGGGACAAGAACATGAAGCGATTGAATGTTGGGGTGGGGAGAAGTGCCTCCCTGCGTGGCCCTCGAGGGTGGCGTTGACAGTGAGGCGCAACTACCTCGAGATCCAAGAGGGCCATATCCCTGATGGGGATGTTCCCCTCCTCCTCGTGCCTTTGTACAAGGTCATTAATTACCCTTCACTGGATAATTTCTGATGGGGAGAGGGGGTGTGGGTTCCTAGTAGTCGTAGCGGTCGAAGCTGTCATGGAAGAGGCCATACCGTGCAGGGTAGCCGCATCGATATTTCCCCTGCACCTACGCCGGTGGGCAGGTGATCGGGCTCCGAATGCAACAACTTGGTTCTTGAAAGCAGGGAGATGAACTCATCAAGACTTCTAGGAAATGAAAACGACAAACAGTGCCCCAACGTCATTCCGTCTTCCATGGCTAGTAAAAGGGATCCATGCTGACAACATCGCAGAACGGAATGCTCAATGTCCTGACTGTCCCAACTTCCAGTGAGTTTTATGTCAGGCCTGCTATTTTCTTTGGGGACCTAGTGATGGGCGACTGAGTCTGCTGAAAAGCTAATCCATTGGTGCCTTAATCACTACTAGTATTCATGCTGAAGAGAAGACATTCACGTCGGGTTCACCATTTCTATTTACGATGATTTTGCTGGAGCGCGCACATCCGTCACGCAGAGGACGTGTGGCTATTTCCCCTCATTCCCTCTTTCCAAAGGCGGGCAACATCTGCTCCTTATTTAGGGACGTCTGCTCCATGATCGAAATGGGATAATGGGATGTCGGTTCTTCTTTACGTGGATTCCTCCTTGGAGCTCGTCACCTAGTCTGGGTCTCCCTCATATATTTAATATGTTGTTCTTGAAACTCTTCCCGGTGCCATATCTTCATGGACACTAGTTAATTATGCTGCTTTTGTTAGGACATTCCAAGGGGTTTGGTTAGGGCAGAAACCTTTGGTTAAGAGAGTAGTCACATTGGGCACCACTGGCATGTCTGGACACTGGGGGATTGGTATGTCTATATTTTTTCCCTTATTATAGGGCTTCTCGAGGGCGCGGAAGCCCGAGGCATCCCACATCGAAATCGGGGAATCATATGCCATTGGAATGTATCTGAGGTTTTCCTTAGCTTCCCATGTTTAACATAGGGTATTCCACAAGTTTAACATCCAGCAGAGATGGATCAGACTAATCAGGACACTGATTAGAGTGGATCAGATTGAGGAACCCCCTAGAGGGAACACCGAAATTGGGGCCAACACGTGGGTGGCTTCCCGAATACTATCAAACAGAATGGGGAGTGGGATGGCATGATCTCACCGAGGTGTGGCGGCCTGGGTAATAATCAGGATGGATGATGGCTTTGGTCTTGAGCCTTGAAGAGACTTCCAATGTATCCCTATGGAAGAGAATCAAAGTCTTCATAGTTCGGTGAAATGATGGGACACCTGAGGTGGCGAACCATGAGAATGGACGCATGGATGGGACCCATAGAAAGTGGAACCTCTGGGTTAGGGAATGAACTTCCTGAGAGATGTGGGCTCGAGGGAGAGATCAAGATGAGTCATGAGTGATGGGCTCAAACCTCATGGAGGCTTACTACGTATCCCCATGGAAGAGAATCAAAGTCCACATAGTTCATGTGGCATCTGGGGATTATGATCTAAGGTGGCCCATGGGGTTGGTAAATCGACGTGAAGGTGGACCTGGGGGTTCTGATGGATTTTAGGCTTGAACCTCGTAGGGGATTCATATGTACCATTCCTTGACATGGATCAAAGTCCCTATAGTTCGGGATGGATTGGGGATTATGATATGAGGCGGCCCAAGGTGTTTGGGGCTTGAACCTCGTGGAGGCTTCTTACGTACCATGCCTTGACATAGATCAAAGTCCCTGTAGTTTGGGATAACATATACAGTTTAACATCATGATGGGTGGGGGAATTTGGAGCTTACGCTCTGAGGTGGCCCAAGGTGTTTGGGGCTTGAACCTTGTGGAGGCTTCCTATGTAGCATTCATTTACATGGATCAAAGTCCATGTAGTTCGGGATGAATTGGGGCTTACACTCTGAGGTGTCCCTAGGTGGTTGGGGCTTGATCCACATGGAGGCTTCCTACATACCATGCCTTGACATGGATCAGAGTCACCGTAGTTTGGGATAGCAAATACATTTTAACGTCATGCGGGGTGAGCGCATTTGGGGCTTATGCTCTGAGGTGGCCCAAGGTGTTTGGGGATTGAACCTCATGGAGGCTTCCTACGTACCATGACTTGACATTGATCAAAGTCCTCGTAGTTCGGGATGGATTGGGGCTTACACTCTGAGGTGGCCCAAGTTGTTTGGGGCTTGAACCTTGTGGAGGCTTCCTACGTACCATGCCTTGACATGGATCAAGGTACCCATAGTTCAGGAAGGATTGGGGCTTACACTCTGAGGCGGCCCAAGGTGTTTGGTCATGGTTGGTGCTTGATCTAAGCTCGAGTGAGTCATGCTCGGTGTGAGAAACAAGAGATAATAGAGACTTGATGATCACATCGTGAAAGGTGAGTCCATGGGAGATGGAGTGGGGCTTATGCATGAAGCGGCCCAAGAGGAAACAGGGGCTTACACATGGTGATCAACCCGAGAAGTCAGGGCTTACTCCAGGGTGGAGGCCCGAGGGTGACAAAGTGCAGTGAGAGTGGGATATGGGACTGAATAAAGGAGGATCTCTATTCCCTATCACACCCTCCATTGGCCTTGAGGACCGAATATGAAAGGAGGATCAGGGATGCTACCTCCTGGAAAGAAAACTAGGGTCTTACACCAAGGTGGATGCCCTTCCCCATGGACAAACGCCACTCCAATAAGGAGGATATCATACCATGTGAGGGGTGATCCCATCCCCATAGATACGAGTGGGTGTGGAGAATGTCCAAGGTGGGGGGTCCCTGTGTGTGGGGCATGGGGTCAGGTCACTGTTTAACATCATGTGCTGAGGATGATGGTGCTTGGCAGTTTAACGTCCTGCAAATCAGATTAGGTGGGTTCACTCCACACCCATAGGACTTACATAATCGGTACCCTCTACTCCTTGTGGGAGGGAAGGCATCAAAAATGTCCTGGCGAGGGGGTGTGTTTGGGAGAACCATTGAGGGGTCCATGTTAGTATGGTTATGAGAAGAAGTAATAGCCATTAGCGTGCCTATGAGAAGAAGCATGAGGCAAAGCAACACAACGGGTAGTGTCGTCTAGGGGACTTTGAAGTTACTTCTTACGAGCCTGGAAGGACATACGGGAAAACGATGCATGATGTGGATGCTCGGGGCATGAAAGGCACCCACGAATGGCATCCATAAGAAGAGCATCGGGCACTCGCAAAAGGGGGCGCCTGGGGAGCACTGAGATGAGAGGTCCTAGGGGGATTGCACACAACCTTTGAGGTTTGCGTGAAATAAATGGGCTTGTGTGTAAAACACCAGGCTGGCACGAAATCGGTGATTATTGCTCGTAATTGGAGCTGAGGGTTTGCATGCAACTAGAAGGAGTGCGCTTGAGGAAAGATTGTACGCAATGACAGGGGTGTGCGAAATTAAAGGGCATTGCGCGCCAAGGAAGGGGTCGGCGTGCAATTGGCTGGGGGGTGCACGCAGTGGAAGGGGTTGCACACAATTGGCTGGCCTGCACACAAGTAGAAGGGATTACGTGCAAGGGCCAGACCTCAGGGCGACTTGGCGTGAAAAGAACCATACCGGAAGGCGATATTTGTGGGAGTAGAAGAAGAATTTTATGCACAAGTGCCAGTTCAGATTCTTCAGCCTCGAAATGGAAGGAATTCGCCTTTTATTTATAGGTGTCCGGCAGTGCAGAAACCTGGTCAGCGTGCAAAAAATTGCACGACGTAGGCGGTGGCACAAAATTTCAACACCAGGGATCAGGTTGCGAAATATTTCGCGCCCTTGTCAGAAAAATTTTGTGAATCCCAGAACATTCCACGTGGGACATATTTTTTTGCGCACCTCTGAATTTATTTCGCACAGCCCCTCCCGGCCCCTCGGACGGGGTCCCCGGGTCCAAATATGACTTTTATTTTTCATTTCAAAAGTTTCTTCAGCACTTGAGAACTTTTCGACCTCTACAATAGTGATAAAATATGTTTGTAAATAGGTAGGATGCATTGGGTGAGTCACGAGTAATATTTCATTAGTAAATAATGCAAGAAAGGATTTATAAGTTATATTCTTTAACATAAGTAAATATATATGTACCTTTGATGGAAATGATATATCATAAATAAATCCATAGCCATGGTGTTTTGTTGGCAAGTTATATTTCAAGAAATTATAAGAAAGAGAAATCAAGCACATAGGTTGATGGCATCGGCATGCAACCAGCATGATTTGAGATATTGTGATAAAGTGATTACATTACACAGTAAGAATCTATATGAGGTAACATGTAATTGGGGAATTAAATTCTTTATTTATGGGTTACTTAGTGTGTTGGTAGATGATAACCCTGGACTTTAGATTGCTTCACCTAATGCCACTAAGAAAGAAGCCTATAGGGTCACACACTAAGTGTATCCATAATATTTGTTAAATAATATATTAGTATTTATTATTTTACAAGTTGAAAAAATATTATTACTACATCTGATTTAATAATTATTCATTTATTATTGATCTCATAAAAAAATATATTTTGTATTTAATAAATATAACATTTATTTATTTATTGGTGAATAATTAAATGAGATTTATATAATAAATAAAAAGACAATATTAAAGCTCTGACAAATATTATGGAGGAATGATGGATCAAGATTTTTGGTCTGGTGAGAAAATAATAAATATTGAATATTATTTGAATAAATAATATTTAATTTTAATTTGCATGTTAAGCGCATGTTGATAAATAATAATAATATTATTATTTGACATGTGGGTTTTTCTATGATTAAATAAATAATAAAGGTCACTTGTTCAATTATTTTATTTTAACCCTAGAGATATATAATCCTAGTCATGTTACTTTCTCCATAATTTAGTTAATTTATTTACTTTTGTACAACATATTTGGAGAATCCTCTCAACACCTAGAGAGATCCCTTCTCCAAGAAATCTCCCAAGAAAGGAGAGAAATATTCATCCACCATATCAAGGATAATTCTTTGGAAGAAACAATAGTAGAGATCAAAGGAGAATGATGAAAGCACAAGGATCTGTTATCCTAGCACCCAAAGATTCTTTTGCGGATGTCTATATATTTTTGGAACACATGTGGATCACCACTAAAGGGAATATTCACTTGATTCCTAAAACAAAACGATGGTTCATCATAGATCTGTTACCAGATACATCAATGAATAAAAAATTACATCAAGGTAATTATTATTTAATTAAATTAATCATAAATAATATGTGATAATCCTATTTCTGGTTCAGACGTAAGTTATGTTGTCTATCTTCTTTGATTCAATTCTATTGAACATGGTGTTTTTCATCATCTAGATATCAGATTGATCATTGAATGTGAAAAATAGAAATTTTGGTCACTTCCCGTCACATGCTTCCACTGTGCCCAGAACCTACAAGTGGTATCATATTGTTCACATAATTATTTATAATTATTTAAAGATCATTGGTGATTTACGCATTTTAATTTTGTTTTTCAAATCATGTTTATTAATTATATTAATCTCAATTATGAGATATTCTTCTTCCTCCTTCATTATTCGAATATCTCATCATCACGATTATTTATTTGAAGAAACTATAATTGAATATCTCATCCTGAGGTGCCAAGAATTTTGGCTGGATAACACAATAATAAATGTCGTGTAACCATATTTACATGCCATGTAGTTGTGTTTGATGCATCAATAATTAATTCGGAATTAATTCAGTCACATGAATTGATGATAGGTGGTGTAGTTATTACCTCACACTATGTGTTGACCGAGATAGATTAGTGAATAGTCAGCTGGAGTACACACCGTGTCGCCCACATACATAGCGTGTAGTCCTTTTGAGTCAAATACGAGCTATGTATTTCAATACATGGCCTACCTGAATGGTGACCATGTAATTTGGAGATCAAAAGAAATGTATCCCATTGGACACATCGTGTACTCTAGTTTCTGAGGCACAATATACACACTGAGTCCTAAGGCGTGTGCCTCGGATAGAGGGTGAATGATTTACACACCATGTAGCTCAGCTTCACGTGATGTGTACTTATACTAACTTAAATATGTTTAAAATTTATTTATTATATTATGTAAAGAATATCAACATGTGTTTTTGTATGGTCATTATGTTTATAGGACACACAATGTGATGGGTTTTAATATATATATATATATATATATATATTTAATTAAGATTTGTATAATGATTGGATCTGTATATCATGTATGATACATATTATAGTTTTTAATCTACATGAATTAAATATTTAAATGTTACAAAAAAATCATGTAATTTAGGTAATCATTTAGTTGATGCTACACATCATGAAAGTACGTGACAATTCATGTATGCTATATGTCAAAAAAAATAAACAAGTATATGAGTATAATACATGTTAGGTAGATTTAGACAAGTATTCACCAAATTATAAGGTATATTTAGGTACATATTTAATATTAAATAAATTTATTTTGTTTAAATTTATAGTGGACAAGAATATCAAGTAAATTCATATGAGAATTAAGATAAAAGAATTGATTAATTAAAAGTGATAATTAATTGATTCAAGAACAATTTATCTTAAATAAGAAAAACTAATTATTGCATTATAATTTTATTAAATTCATAATTTTTTTATTCATGTGGATGATCTTGAGCATAGACAAGACCTATGTATGTGATTGGATTCATTTTATTTAATTTATTATTAAATTAAATTGTTGTATTATGTGCCTTATCTCCTTTAATTATGTACTGTTCTACAAGCCCATGGGTTTATTTATGAAAAATCATTTCCCCCTATCCTGAATGTGAGTAATAAACATATGTAAATGATGAAGCTCACAAACTAGTGGAGTCAGTTTAAGTTCAGAGTTGAGGAAAACCCAATCCAAGGAGATACATAGGTGGACAGGTGGAAAGCTATAACACAAACCTTAATCAGTTCAAGGTGTTTTTCCCATAAGTAAATTTTTCGTTTATCAACCACTTAATGAAATAACCATTAGTAAAGAACATGGTCATACCTGTTTATTATTTTATTTCATTCAATTTGCATGATTATTTCATTATAGATGTTTTTTTGTGATCACAAAATTAATTAATTAACGGAAAAATAATATATAACTAAAATAAAATTTCTTATGGATAAAAATTATCTAAGACATGGTTAATCACATAAGTAAACCCACTTAATATAAACCATAATGTGATAAAGATAATAATTGGTAATTTATGAATAAAAGGGTAAAATACCTCAATAAAATATTAATTCAGTATAGCCTTCCACTACTTAGGTTCAAATCGAACCATAGTTCAAAGTGCTTGACAATACAATGTTGGGGTGCTTTTAGTTATCAAGGAATTCTAACTTGAAGTTATATTTTGACTCAACTTAGTTTACATAAAGGGTTGACTACCAAAGTAGGACTTGGTGTAACTAATAGGAAACGGTTGAGGAAATCCAATTTGAGGATTTCAATATTGGATAGTACACTTAATAGATCAAGGAACTGTGTGTTAATGAAGTTGGAATTTGGAATGCAACTCTAAAACCATTAAACATACTTTACCAACCAAATTTGGGTAATGAGAAGGGTAATATTGATCTTTTACCCTAGAGTATCAAAGAAATATGATATTATAAAGCTAATGGTGGGGGATATTGGGTTTTGATGAAATAGTTGGAGACTGATAAATTTAATATATATTTATTTTTCTAAATTTTATTTGATAATTTATTAAAAAATTTCTCATTTTATTTGTAAAAACAACATTAAAATGAATTCAAACATATCATTGTGATCCATAATTGAGAAACATAACCTTCTCACCAACACAAATTCCCAAGAGTGGAAAAGTCTCTTATGTGTTATCCTTCACCATGAAAGGAAATAGTATATGCTGGAAGAACCTATTCCTGATGCACCTGGAAACCATTCAAGTGATAAAGAGTTAAAACTCTATGAGAAAAATTTGAATGATTCAAAAAATGTGCAGTTTTTCATGCTATCATCCATGTATAATGATCTTTTGAAGCAACATGAGGATATGGATTCCTATAGCATGATGTCTCACCTTCGAGATCTATATTAAGAGAAGGAGAGACAATAAAGGCATGAGATCTCCAATGATTTGTTTATAACTAATCTTTGAGAGTTTTTCCCAGCTGATCCTTATGTAGTAAAAATTATCAACTATATTTACTACCTAGATATCTTAGGGATTAAATTTCTAGATGAGTTTTGTACAGATTTCACACTTTTATCACTTCCCAAGACCTTATATATCTTTATTGTTAATTATAGTATAAGAAATAATGAGAAGATTCTTTCGTAAATCTGTACATTGATTCTATAAGTGGATAAGGACATGGGTCATGATAAAATTATAGTCCTTATAGTGAATAAGACAAGGAAGAACAAGGAAAAGGGTCCTAATACTTATAAAAGGTCTAAAGCTATCAAGAACCATCGTTCTAAGAAGAAAAAGATCCAGAGGTAGGGTAAGGAAAATGAAGTAGTATGTTTTTCATGTGTCAATTTAGTCCATTGGAAGAGGAGCTACACCCAAAATAAATTGGAAGCTAAAGGTTCATTCATTATCGAATGTAATAATTCAATATTTATACATTGGGTATTATATATAGCTTGTGGAACTCACATTTGTATCCAAATATAGGAACCAAGTATATTATGAAAGATTGCAAGAGGAGAGGTTGATTTAAGATCTGATAATAGAGAAATATTGGATGATCTGACCATTGGTGACTACCAACATTCATTTCCAATGGGAATAATTTGGGTTTTGAAATATTATTATTTTGTATCTACAATTACCAAGAACATAATTTTTGTATCAGGCCTAGATATAGATGGGTTTATTTTCAATTTTGGAAATAAAAGTTGTTTCTTTTACAAGTAAAATGTATGTTATATTATGAAAAATTTAAATAATGGTCTTAATGTATTGAATTATAAAAACCAAGTGTTGGGAACTGATAAAGAATCATATTCACATGACTCATATAGCACCCATATTTAGCATCACCATATTTTTCTTGTAAATGAGAAGTGTTTGAAAAATATTTTTTAATATGGTTAGTTAAACTCATCTAATCTAAAACCACTTGATAGATTTCATGCTTGTTTATAAGTAAAAATTACCAAACCGCCATTCTATGGAAAGTGTGAAAGGAAAATAGAACTTCTAGAATTAGTTTACACTGATGTGTGTAGACCATTTACAGTGTAAGATAGAGTTGGCTATTCTTACTTAATAACTTTTACTAATGATTTTAGTAGATATGGTTATGCCTACTTGATGAGGTATAAGTCATAGTACTTTCATAAATTCAAGGAATTCAATAATAAATTAGAGAATCAACATGATAAAAAGATAAAGATGCTTCTATTGGATTGAGGTGTTGAATATCTTAGCCAAGACTTTATCAACTTTTTACAAGAGATTGGGATTCTATCTCAAATCACTGCACCTTATACTCCATAGTGGAATTGTGTTAGTGAAACAAGGAATCATACCTTGTTAGACATGGTAAGGTCAATAATGAGTCATTTTGATCTTCCATTATCCTTTTGGGGATATGCATTACAATCTGTGACATACACATTAAACTGAGTACCAACTAAAGTGGAAAATAGAATTCTCTTTGAGTTGTGGAGTGGAAAGAAACTCATTTTTGCATAAAATTGTATGGGGTTGTGAGGAATTTGATAAGGCCTTATCAAGGAACAAATTAGAACCACATGGCATAAAGTACATCTTTATACGGAATTACAAGGATGAAAAGGGATACTACCTATACAAACCCTCATACAAGAAAGTGATTGTCTCCAAACATGCCTTCTTTATTGAGAGGAATCACATCCTAAAAAGGATAGAGGGAGAAATATTGAAATTGATTAAGTTTATTCTCAAGATACACAATAGTTGTTACAGAAATATATTCCATAGTTCTCCATGGAATAAGTAGTTCTTAAAACACATGTAGTACGTAGGATTATAAGATATTTAAGAGAATTATAGAGAAATGGTTTTCTAGTCACCAAGGATGGTGAATCATTATTGGTTGAAAATGATGAAACTCTCTCCCATAAGGATGTAGTAGATATATCAGAAGCTTCAAGATAGAAAGAAGCCATGAATTTTGAAATGGATTCCATGTATTAGAACCAAGATTGGGTTCTGGTTGATTCAACAGTCAATGTAAATCCCATTGGATTCAAATGGGTATTCAATAGGAAATATGAAAATAAAGGTAAATTAAATACCTATAAATAAAGTTCAGTGGATAAAGGGTTTAAAAAACATCAAGTAATTAACTATGATGAAACCTTTTCACTATTTTCCATTTTTAAATCCATAATAATTCTACATGCTATATGATCTTACCATAAATATGATATTTGGAAGATGGATATCAAAATTGAATTCCTAAATGTGAACCAGCAGGAAGATGTCTATATGACACAAAAAAGAGTTTTGTTACTCTAGGTAATTACAAAAATATTTTCATGTTATATAGATCCATTTATAGATTGAATATATAATCTAGGTCATATAATATTTGATTCATTGAATCTATAAAATAAGTTGGTTTAATTTAGAATGAACGCGAGCTATGTATTTAAAATAGTTTTAGTGGGATTTTGGTCATTATACTAGTAGTATATTTTGATGGCATATCACTTATTATAAATTGCATACAATTATTATATTCTACTAAAGACTGGTTAAACAAGTGTTTCTCCATGATGGAATTAGGTGAAGAATCCTACATTCTAGGGATCAATATCATTGGTGATAGATCTAAGATGATTCTTGGACTAATTAAAAGTATATATGTTGACCAGATACTAAATAGATTTAGTTTGTAACAATCTAAGTGGGGATTGGTTCTAGTGTCACATGGTTTACATCTTTCTAAGAAAATGTGTCCTCAAACACAACATGATAAAGATACAATGAATAAGATCCTATACGATTCAATGATAGGATCAATCATGCATTCCATGATATGTAATAGACTTGATGTTTCCTATGAATTAAGAATGGAAAGAAGATATCAAACAGATGCAGGAGGGTAACATTGGACTTTTTTAAGTCTATCCTTAGGTATTTGAGAAGAACTAAGGATATGTTACTATTGTATGGGGGAGATGAGGTACTATTCATAATAGGTTATATAGATTCTAGTTTTCAGATAGATCATAATGTTATGAAGTCATATTTAGGATATGTTTTCTGTCTTAATAGAGGATCTGTGAGTTGTAATAGTTCAAAGAAACAATTTGTCTTTGATTATACAATGGAGTCCGAGTATATTTAAACTTAAAATGAAGCCAAAGAATCCATTTAGATCCATAACTTTATCTAAGAGCTTGATTTGGAACCTATAAATAATGATCCTATCACATTTTGTATGATAATACTGCAGGTGTAGCTCTTGTAAAGGAGCCAAGGGCATAGAAAAGGAAAAATCACATACTCTATAAGTGTCACATATTAAGGGATTTTTATTAATGTGGTGAAGTTTTAGTGAGAAAAGTACCCATGAAAAAGAACTTGGTGGAACCCTTGACTAAAGGCTCATATCAGCAGAAGCATGAGTATCATGTGAGACCTAGAATACTGAAGGTTGTTAGTAGTTGGATCTAATGAATATTAGAGTCTCTTAGAGTAGGTGACCTAGAACCAACTTCTGTGTACTTTCTAATAGCTTTTATTTATAGTTTTTAATATTATTAAATTTATTATCACATCATGATTGTTCTTATGTATAATATATAATGTGATAATATACCTAGATTAGTTTTTGTACTAAAAGGTCATAGAAGTTCCTTAATATGATGAAAACTCAGAAGTTCTATGACACTATTCTTAAATATATGTTCTATATCCTGATTATATTATTTGAGGGAAACAAATGATACTGGATATTAGGGGTGGAGACTCAAAGGACTTTGAGGCACCTTCTCATGGTGTACTCCCTTGGTAATATCTAGTAGGATATTATGAGAATGAGACCTTCCAGTAAGAAATCCACATTTATATGTGTCATTAGATTTTCCTATCTATGGATGTGTGTATTGGTCCTTATATATAATTATTATTATTAATGATTATTATGAGTTGCATACTTTTATATATTTATAAAAACTGTGATGATAGATGTTCGTGGAGAGGTAGGATATGTTGGGTGTTTCATGAGTAATATTTCATTAATAAATAATGTGAGAAAGGATTTGTCCCTTCTATTATTTAAAAGAAGTTAATATCTCTAGAACTTTTATGGAAATTATATAGCCTAGATAAATTAATGGCCATTATGTATTATAGGCAAGTTTTATTTCTATAAAGTCAAATAAAGATACATCGATCCTATAGGTTGATGAAACTGACATGAAACCTTCTTGATTTTAGATATTTTGATAAAGGGGTTACATTTAACAGTAAGAACCCATATGAGGTTACATGTTGTTTCAATATTAATTTCATTCTCTATGGGTACCTTGGCATGTTTCAAGATGATGACGTTAAACATTAGGCTTCTTCACCTAATGCCATTGAGAAAGAGGCCTAGAGGGTCACACACTAATTTTATCTAGAATCTTAGTTAAATAATATTTTATTGTTTATTATCAAAAAAGTTTAATAAATATTATTCTCATGAGTGGTTTGATAATTATTCATCTTATACTTGAACTCATATAAATATTTATTTACTATTTAGTAAATATAATATTTACTTATTTATTTGTTAATAATGCAGTGGGATTTATTTAATAAAAAATAGAAATTATTTAATGCCCAATAAATATTATGGATGAAAGACGGATTGGGATTTTAGGTTCGATGTGAAAATAATAAATATTGAATATTATTTGATTGAATAATATTTATTTTTAATTCACACGTTAAGCGCATGTTAATAAATAATAATAATATTATTATAATTTAGCATGGGCTTTTTATAGGATAAAAAAAATAATTTAGGGCACTTTTTCAATTATTTTATTTGAACCCAAGAGATATATAAACCCAATTATGTGATTTTCTTAAAAATAAAATTCATTTATTTGGTTGTGCACAACAGATTTGGAGAATCCTCTCAATACCTAGAGAGATCCCTTCTCCAACAACACTACCAAGAATTGAGAGAAATATTCCTTATCTAGATAAAGGATAACTCTTGGGAATCAATTCTCATAGGGATCAAAGGTGGATGATGAAAGCATAAGGATCATCTGTGCTATCACCCAGAGATTTTTTCAGCGACATATGAATATTTATAGAACATGTCTGGATCACTTATAGAGGGAATCTGCACTTGTTTCCTACAACGCAATGATGGTGCATCATAGATCTTTTTCTATATACTTCAACGAATAAATAATTATATCAAGGTAATTTTTATTTAATTAAATTAATTATAAATAATATTTCATGATCCTCTCTCTGGTTCTATCACGATTCATGTTGTCTATCTTCTTAGATCCAATTCTATTGAATGTGGTGTTTATAATCATGTAGATCTTATATTGACCACTAAACTTGAAAAAAATGAATGTTTGGAAGTTTCCATTACATAATTATGCTATTCTTGGATCCTATTACCACATCACTCAACATCATCATTGAGGTAGCACAACCATTCTAGAAACATGGGTCTCTCCACACTAACAACGATCAAAGAGATAACTCATATCCCATATCAGCTGTTAAGTCTCCCTTTGGGTCGGTCCAGTCACCTAACCTGATCTCATTCAAACTAAGTCTTATCCACATATTCTTAGTCATAGAAAATGTGAAATAGTCACTCATCCCACCCCAAACTTGAAAATCTTGAAATATTGAAGCATAAAAAGGGTCCTCTAAGGCCTATATATCCTACAACCTCTAGTACACCATCACCTCCATATTGGAGGAATCTCAATCACCTATTCATGATCTCATGGATCTTATCTAGTCTTCCCTCACCTATCTTGAGGTTTGGAGGCCACCCGATGTCTCAAAGGTACCAACCTCATCCATTCACGACTTAAAAAATATGCTAGTGCATAAGGATTTTCCATGAACATTAGTGCCTGTCCATTTTATTTATACATTTGAATTTAATTTTAAACATTTATTTTAATTAAATTAATCAGGGATTCTACCTCAGTGGAATGACTGAGCATCCATATACAACATAAAAAAGGAACATAATCCATAGGGCTATTATGTGAGACCACTTACCATTTATCAAATATTTTCCAATTTACTTATAAGGGGTAACAGTTACTTCTAAGACCCTTATAATCCCATATAGACTCATCTAAAACATCTAAGGCCCTATCTCATAACCAAACCACTAGAATTAATTAATTACAACCATATTTTAATTAATTAATTAAAATATTTTATACAAGTAGGAATAATGCTCAAATACTCACTAGTTGATTTCATTACACCAAAACCATAACCAACTAATCACCAATAACATGCAACATACCTCTCACATTGAACTAAGAACAATCCCAAACCAACAATTCCAAAATAAGAGGAATTTAAATTTAATTTAAAATGTAAACTTAAGAAAATTAAAGTAAAAAAGTTACCTCTACCAAAGAGATGATCTACCATGTGAAAAGACATATCAATCCGCCCTTTACCTAGGCATAGTAAAATTCCCATCATGCTCATCCAATTCCACCATGCTTCGATGGAATCATAATTGAATCCCTAAATCAATAAATCAAAAATTAAAATGATGAGAGGTTAAGATTAAGGGATACAGGTAGTGGGGAGACCATACATCAAATCATTCAAGTAATTCACCTAGAACACCCCCTTTAAGGGACTTTGAATGTTGAAGGAATGGGTAAGGGAGTTGGCACTCATGAGGAGAAAAAATATGAGAAGAGGGGACACCCCCAATTAAAAATTATATCAGGGTGTAAATTTCATCCTTTTAAATGGGTCACATAGTCTGGAAAATTTATTGGCAAACCATATACCAACTGTGTATATTGCACTATTTCAATCCCTTTACTACACATAGTTTGATCACACAGTCTTCCAAACTATGATCCAATCGTATTGGTTTCTTTGTAACACTCTACAACACTCACATGGTTTCCTCTTAAAAATACATGATTTCCTCAATATCATTCTCAAACTATGATATAAAACTATGCTATGTAGTAATTAACATAAAAAAAGGATATAGGATCAAGGTTCTTCATAGATTCTCCTAAACCACATGCCCCAAATCATGCTCCCTTTCCAGAGTTCCAAAATCTTCAGAAACTTATCCAACAGACCAAGGATTACCCAAACATCTAAGATACCTTTCAACCCTTATTTCACTTATAGAACTATCACATTAATATGTTTCAAATATTATAATTCCATTATAAATATTTGATCAAAATTCAACCTTCCTATTAATTGAAAATTTAAATTCCTTCTGAAATTTTCAACTCTTATGAAAGAAGGATCTTAGGGGTCAAAAATCTTCTTATCTTTACCTATGATGCTAACAAGGTCATAAATATGGATAGTATGCATGAATAATTTACACACAATCACTATGAGTTGATATAATCCTCTTGGTTTCATCAAAACACCTTCTCTTGAGACACTCCTCTGGGTGACCACATACGCCTTGAGTCAAGATACTCCACTTTGTTTCTTTATATACCTTGAGTTGAGATACTCCTCTTGGTTTCCTTATGTTTCTTCAGTAGATATACACTTCTAAATTTTCTTAAATTTCTTAAGTAAATTTACCCTTCATTGTTTCACAAAAAAATACCTATATTTTTTGTCATCTTTAAAAATATAATAGAAAGGGTTTCTCATGTGTATGTTTTATACAAACCCATTTCTAGCTAACATTAAACTATAATTCATAGATACGTGATTTTAAAACTTTATATCATAAATCCTTACTACATAAAGTTAAACCACATAATACATTCTTATCAAAAAACATTAAAATGTGCAACTGAACTATGTGTTCATTGATTTTTGTCAACCAACATATGTAGGATATCTCTATGGGGTTCAATTCAAACACAAAAATCCATATATGGGCCTCCTAATTGGTATAAACCCCAACCTTTTCATTCTACCTTCCTCATATAAATACCAACTAATAAAAGGTGAGAATCCACATATGGGCTTCCTAATTGGTGTAACACCCTACCTTTCCACATATTGGAATCCTACTAGGTCTAAAACCCATCCTTTCTAGTATTCAATCCCTATCTAGTTAACAACATACTGGAGGTGGACATCCATATATGGACCAACTACTATGTATACGCCCCAACTATTCTAGTATTAATTCATTATTATGTTTCTAATAGACTAGAGGTGGAGATCCATATATGGTACCCCGACTAGGTGTAGACCCTATCCAAACCCTATCATGTTTAGTTACCAATAGAAAACATAAACCAGAAGGGGTCACCATGCCTAAGTCCCACACCGAAAATTTATAAAAACATTTTTCATTGTTTTCTACTTTTCATGATTTATAAATTCTTATGAAAGCTCATACATAAATGTTTTTAAAATACACCACAATGGTCATTATAACATGACCTAAAAAGTTATAAAATTTCACATTAATAGACTTCAAACTACATGGGTTCTGATTCCCTTCAAAGGGATATGTAGTAATACCCTTTCATGGACTTGATCCCAACTCAACAACACATCCTGAACCCTTTTGTATAATTCTAATCACTCCTAGAATGAGAATGAATTCTATATTATCAACCTATAAGGATTTAAAATATAGAGTAGTCACATATTTCAGTTTAATGAAAGATATTATAATCCCCACATGGAATTTATTCTTAAATATATGTTTTCAGTCAATCAGTTTCTTGTAGGTAATTTGTATCATTACTGGTAAGGATTCAAAAACATATCTTAAACCAATAATATATTCCTAGAGTAGAAAATAATTCTCCTTAAAATTTTGATATGACACTACCCTCACATCCCCTAGAACAAAGTGAAATCAAATGTGTCACTAGTAAAGTCCCAATGGACACTTACATATAGAAAGAAGGTTTTCACTAACTTAAAACAAATATAGCCACATGGTGTTTTAGAAATAGAATGGCGAACCCAATGTGAAATCCAAATCCTTTAATCATGACTGGTGAAGTCATATCAGATGTTTGGAATCACATTTCTCATAATACATGTTACAATTGTAAACATGGTTTAATGTTAGAAACATAAGTATATATCCTACATCAGGATCTTAGGTGCATCATACTGAGATTTTTCAATGGTCCAAAATAGGTTCGATATCATATCTTTAATCAAATAATCCCACATGACACAAGAATTTTCTTTATATTTAGTTATGAGTTCCTCAACTAGCTCAAACGATAAAGTTTATATTCCCTATAATTCCTCAAGAAGTATGGGACCATTATAAATATTTATGGATATATATAAGTTCACATAATCTGGTGTAGGAATTGATTATGAATTTTGCCAATATTTTCCTATTGATTGGGACAAAATACTGCTAGATAATAGTGGAGTTCTTGATGCAGTTGACTTTATATTTTTAAGAAATACTTGATATGAGGGAATCTTTAGAATGATTATGACAGGGAGAGGATCTTCATGATAAGAAAATATTCTATTATGAGGAGGTATTTCACAATGGATTCCACATATAATACCTTTATGGTGACAAATTTTAGATTCTACATTATGAGAAAGACCTCATATTTAGCCACTTATTTCACCACTAAGTTTAAAACCTTTGTGGATACTGATATCTTATATTTCATTATAATTTGGAATTCCAATTAGATCATATATCTCTTCACAAATAGGCCTATATAATATATACCCTGGTAAGGACCTCTAGAGTTGTTGGTTTGATCACCACAGGGAGGACCTATGTAGTTTTTTATTTGTTTATTATTAATATATGTAGGACCTTTATTTTGATTGTTTGTTACATAAACATTATAGGGAAAAAATTATTGGTTACTGGTTTCTAGTTTAATGAAAGGTGGAGGATTTCAATCCCTACTTAGCTTAATACTATAGGGTGGGCCACCATCGATAGAATCACAGGGAGGACCTCTATGATTATTGCATGATGTTTCTCTATGGGGAGGGACTCTATGGATAATCTTCTTATTGTTATAAAGAGTAACTTTAGAATAAGGAATCTAGAGAGGACCATTAAGATTTAATTCTTATATATGACCATGGGGATGACCTATACACTTGGTGACTTATTGAGGAACGTTGTGGGGAGGACATCCTTTATTTTGTTTCCACTATCACAAGTAGTACCACCACAATAGGTGATATAAGGAGGACATAGAAGGATATATTTAGCTTTATCACTATGAAGAGGACCTCTATAGTGGTTACAGACTACCCTCTTTAGTGAGGGGCTTGTTAAACCATTTATTGGTTCTTTCCTTAGCATGATCTGAGGATTCTTTCAAATAACGATTTTGAAGATCCATTGATTCACCATAGGAATATGTCATTGGGTGTTTGGGATGTGAAAGGAATAAAAAATAGAGGCCTTATTTTTGTGCTAGAAAGAATATGGACCTTGGGGACCCTCTTCCTTAGTTCCCTAATATAGATAACTACATTAGAATAAATGAAAACGGCTTCCTCCACATCCTCCTAAGAAATAAATCTCAAGTAGTGATTATAGTGACCGTGGTCAATTTGATCCTTCCTAGAAAGATCTTCGTTAGCCACAGGGATGAAAGGAACATCGTTATCCACCTCTCTAAGATAAAGGATATGGGTTTTGTTTTTTCTATATATAGCTACGTTTAATTCATTTTGGTGTAATGAAATGGACCACTTATCTCCCACTAGATTTTCATTGATGCGATGACCTATGTGGAATCATCTCCAAAAGGATTTCATGAGTCTCTTTTAGGGTTTGGATGAAACCATAAAGGTTTCACTCCTAAACGAAGGTGTTTAACGCTTGGAATTAGAAACATTGTATGGGTAAAAAAACTCATTGGGGTTGGTGAGCCATAGAATTCATTGTTGCTAAGGTGTATGTTTGGGAAAACACCTTTTAGTAATGGATGGAAACCCAAAATGATCTACAATTACCTGGTCCTAGCTAGGTAATTTGATGCTCGATGTTGTGTTGAGTGATGAATCTATTTTGGATTTTATGGGAGGGAAATAAGGGGAGAAACCACAAATAAGAAAAAAGTTCATGAAATGTCATAAGTAATAAATTAAAATCAATATATCTCTTTCAAAGGTAAATTATTTAATGTTGGGTTCACCATTTTTTCTCCCCCATGTAGTTTTTCCAATTTTTTGGGTTTGGTAGTTGTCCCATTTTTTTATTGTATATAGTCATTAGGATGAACTAATGATGCTTTAAATTTCACATCGAGGTTAAATATGGGATGTTGGGTCATCCCAAGACGGTTTTTATTTACTAGTTCAGGTCCCTCTTATATATTTAATATATATTCAAGAAATCATTCCTAATGAGAATACCAGCTACTCTTATCATGAAAGTGATCAATTGATAGCATACATCGATGTTAACATATATATGTATGAGAGTTTTCCATCTCCTCCCTCATTAGTAAATAGGTGTGTTTAATCATTCTTTGACATTTGATGGATATATGATTATTTTCATCTTTAAGTGTGACACGTAAATGTCGATGTCGTATTATGTGATGGGTAGTTTCAAAATTATATATGCCGACATTACATTGGGTAAACCATAATAACTTATGATATTATTATTTATGGGACTTTTAAAATTAACTAATCCCATTGTGTTATGATTGTGTTGATGGTAATCATAAACTTGTGATTATAATATGAAATTATTATGTATGTGCTACAACCCTATCATATATCACTATGGTTCATGCTAATTTTATTTCCATAGTTTTGTGTATTTAATAATGTTCATGTTATTATATCTACCTAGTTATAATATATCCATTATTTAATGTATTAAATTGTGATAATTCATTTATCTAATAAAGTTATTGATTGTGTTTTCTGGTTAATTAATTGTGTATATCACCTATTTATTTATTTATGTATTTATCCAAAAGACCTCATAAATTGATGTGTATAAGAGTAAATAAATTGAGATGAAATTTTTTAATTAAATTTATGATATTTTTTTGAAAATATAAATTTTATTATTATGTTTTCTAGTATATATATAAATCAATGATATATTTTCTATTTTTATACTAGTAGATAAAATTATAATTTAATTTTTTACACTATAAAAAATAGTGGTGGTTTAAACTAATTTCAAATATGAAGAAAAATTTAGCAGTGCTTTAATCCGATTCTAAAAACCATTAACCATTTAGTGGTAGTTTAAACCTATTTTATCCAAAATTTAAAAATTAAACCCAAAACCAGTGCTAAAAATATGAAAATATGCCATAAATAGAATATATCAAAACATTTGAATAAAAAAATCACATAATTTGAAAAAAAATGTCATGAAATTTTTCATAATGACATATCTATTAATGTTTTATAAAAACTACAATGAAATGATATGTAGATGGTTTAGAATTCCCTCAAACACACATAAAACGCTGCTATCAAGCCATTTTCCTATAGTGGGAGTTAAATGTTAGGTATGATAAATGAATTTTGTACCTTGATATTTTCTTGTTAATAGGTTATAAATTTGAATAAATAGGTTGATTATAGTTTACACATATTACATGTTAGAATAGTTATAAAATACAGACCTCTCTTGAGTACATTATCTTTGGGTTGATGGACTTTGGAATGGACTTCTCTATGGCTTATAGGATTATGCCTTTTCTAGAAAGGTGGGGGTTGGTTATCTATTACTCTAGGCATAATCGTATTGTTGTTATTAATTTTTTTGACCTCTCCTGTTTTGATAATCTCAATCATGTATTCATATGTGTTGAAAATCCCAATTATGTTTTCATTCTATATGATATCTTTAAGTATCATTGATCTATACTTTAATTATTTCAAATCTGTGATCAAACCAATAATACTTTTTAAAATAGTCTTTGAAATATGTTAATCCTCATTTATCCATGTTCATACAAGTTATAAATTAATTCTAACACAATCGGATGTGTTCTGCATAAAACAGATAAGTAATCTGCCTATAGCTACTGATAAAGAGCTACCGGTACCCAGTCTACCGATAGACTTAGTCTACCGACAGACAGAGTCACCGATATACTTAAACACAGAGCTACTGGTGTACTTATAAATGTAATCTACTGACTTACAGACAGCTACCGATACAAACATAGAGCTACCGGTGTAAGTATAAAATAGCTACCGATGGAATAAGAGTCACCGATGGACGAAGCTACCGATACAGACTCACAGCTACCGATACCGACGCATGGAGCTACCGACGCATGAAGCTACCGACGCATGAAGCTGCCGACGCATGGAGCTACCGACGCATGAAGCTACCGACGCATGGAGATACCGATAAACAAAGTCACCGATACAAGCATATACCAACCGACGCATAGAGCCACCGATAGAGTCAAAGCAACTAATGAAATTAAGCTACCGATGTCCAAGCTACCGATGCTGATTACCTACCGATCACTCAACTCACTGTTTGAATTTCTTTATTTATCTTTATTTAATCTATCTAACGGTCATATCATGTACATTTTAATGATTTGTAAAATATCTGATAAAGGTTGTCGGATGTCAGGAACCCGTACCTCGTACCTGTAGAAAGGAAATCTTTTCTGTCCCCTGCTGCCCGTGAGATAAATACGAGAAGACTACGCTGCCCAAGGAGAGAATCGAAAAGAGAAAAGTGTGGTGGATGGAATATACCAAAAACACAAGAACGAGAAGAACACAGAGAAGCTCATAGACAATCAAGCATACTCGAGAAGTGTTCTGTGTATACAAGAAGAGCACTGAATAACATCCACCACTACATTGTCACTATCTGTGAACCTGGAGCATACGACACTCTGTTTCTCAAACAGAAACGAGAAGAGGACTCAAACTCACTTCTGATCGAATCCAAAGGAGTCCAGAGCTACACTGAAATCACCAGAACCATCTTTAAACTCTACATCTCTTGTTCTGTGATTTATTATTATTCTTTTCGAGCAGTGTGTGTTATCTTATGCATCTAACACATACACTGTCTCCTGTACTTAAACTGGAGGATTTGTAAATCCTTACCAAACTCTTTCATTCTTTCTTTCCCACGAATAACAGTGGTAGAGGTCGTGTGTGACCTGGACAGCTGGGTACTGTTGTACTGTTTCCCACGAAGAACAGTGGTAGAGGTCTTGGACCTGGACAGTTGTAAACTGTTGAACCCCGATCCAGGGTGTGGATCATTTTTATATAAACTTTTGAGAGGACTAAGTCTCGGCTTGAGACTGAACCTCTTGGTTACATTTGTTGTGCCATCTCTTTCAAAGTTTTATTCCACTGCTAATCACTTTAAAACCAATACTGTTTTTAAAGTTACTTTGAAAATTAAATTAGCAAGTGTTTATGTTAAGTGTAGATTAGTAAGTTAGTTTCAAAAGATAATCACACACTCCTGTGTTGATTAACTGGGAATTAATCAATCCCTTGAGAATCTAACAGAACCTCTACTTTAATATAAATTCACTACAGTTTAATTTATTATTTTATTTGGGGGTCTTTAAGACAGAGTTTTTAAATACAGAAATTTTAATTGGTACTCAATTCACCCCCCTCTTGAGTAAACCACTCCGACCAACACTTGGTATCAGAGGATTGAAAATACTTTCTAAAAGTACTCTGCTTTTGAACTGTGATTGTAGTTGTATTTTAAAGTTCTTAAAATTTCTGTTATATCTAAATTTTTATCTCTTTAAAATTTTCTCATCATGGACAATAGACTTGAGGGTGCTGCTACTAACCGGCCACCTTTCTTCAATGGAACTAATTATGCTCAGTGGAAACTGAAAATGAAAATTCATCTAGAAAGAATAATTTTTGATATTTGGACTGCTATTGAATCAGAATACAAAATTCCCACTACTGCTAGATCTACTTGGGATGAACCTACAAAGACTGCTTACAATAACAACTGTAAATCTATGAATGCCTTGTACTGTGCTCTAGGAGATGAAGAGTTTAATAGAATTTCTTCTTGTAAAACTGCATATGAAATTTGGGATACCTTAGTTGTTTCTCATGAAGGAACAACGAATGTTAAAGAAATGAGATTGAACACTTATACTATCAAGTATGATAATTTTAAAATGAACCCTGATGAACCCATTTCTAACATGTATCTCAGGTTCAATGAAATTGTCAATACGATGATCTCGCTGGGAAAGGATGTCTCATTGAAGGAACAAATTATGAGAATTTTGAGATGTCTACCTGATAGATGGAGAGGCACATCTGTCTCAATCAGAGAATCATGTGACATTGCTGCTCTACCTGTCAAGGAACTAATTGGAAAGCTGATGATGTATGAAGAAGAGCTTGAAGTGAATAAAGAGGAAGAAAATGAACCTCCAAGAAAGTTTATCGCCTTCAAATACTCAACTTCAAAGAATAAGGACAAAGAAAAGCTTCAAGCTGTAGTTGAAAGTTCAAGCTGTGAAGACAGTGAAAGTGATTCTGACAGTGATGCTGAGATGGCTCACATTGCTAGAAGATTTAAGAAATTTTATAGGAAAAAGAAGTTCTTCAGAAAAAAAAATTATAAGGGTAAGTATGATCACCAAGGTAAATGGAAAAAGGATTGGAAGAAGAATGACAAATCAGATGATGTTGTCTGCTATGAGTGCAAGAGAAAAGGACACATTAAAGCCGACTGTCCAAAACTGAAGTATAAAAATAAATATGAATATAAGGACAATAAGTTTAAGAAATCCATGAAGGCTACTTGGAGTGCTTCTGAGGATAGCTCTACTGAATCTGAAAGCTCTGAAACTGAACACAAAAATAAGGCAAACATGTGCTTTATGACAAACACTTCTCAGGTAACTGCTGAAACTCCTGCTTTAAATTATTATTACTCTGGAGATAATGCAGAATCTGACTCTGATTCTGGAACAATGTCTAAAAATGAATTGTTTGAGTACTGTAATATGCTGGAAGAGACATGTAATGAACTTAAGGATAAGTACAGAGGTTTAAAGAAACAGCATGCTTTAAGTGTTAAGCATAAATCTGATCTTGATATAGAAAAGGAGAAGAATGCTAAACTGTTAAAAGAAAACACGGAACTGAAACTATCTAATGAGCAACTCAATAAAGACTTAGATAAGTTCACCAATGGCAAAAATACACTAACACAGATGCTAGGAAAGAAAATAGCACCTAAATATACTACTGGTATAGGATACCAACCTGGATAGAGGAAAATTGCCAAAACTAGATTCATTTCTAAATCTGGACAGAATGAAGGTAATTCTGGAACTTCATATGCTTCAACCAGTTATATACATAACTATGGATCTAATAAAGTTTATCTTTCAAATCATGTCAATTCTACAAATTATATGATACCCATTAGACAAATATGGGTACCTAAAGTGTTATTGGCTAACCTGTCTGGACCCAAGAAAATCTGGGTACCAAAATCATCTCCCATCTGAATCTGTTTTGTAGGGAACTTGCTTAAAGAGATCCTGTAAAGAGACCTGGTATTTGGACAGTGGATGTTCAAGACATATGTTAGGAGACTTCTCTTGTTTCAAGAGTTAAATAAAAGTTGATGGAGGCTTTGTCACCTTTGGTGATAATTCAAAAGGGAAAATCATCGGCCTAGGCCAGATTGGTAACACTGATTCAATTTTGATTTCTAAAGTTTTATTTGTTGATGGACTTAAATACAATTTATTAAGTATTTCTTAGTTATGTGATGATGGTTTTCATGTTAAATTTGAAAATGATTCCTGCAAAGTTTTTAATTCTAAGAATGTTTTGGTATTTTCTGCCTTAGGAAATGAAAATGTTTATGCTGTTAATCTGAATTCTTTAGCTAAGCAGAATATCACTTGTTTGAATGCTTTTCATAAAGAATCTTGGCTATGGCACATAAGATTGGGACATTGAAACATTCACTCACTTAGAAAACTCTCTAGAAAAAACCTAGTTAGAGGCCTACCTAAATTAGAATTCCCAAATGATAGAGTGTGTAACCCCTATCAAAAGGGAAAACAACACAAAGTTTCTTTTAAATCAAAGAAATAAGTTTCGACTTCTCAACCACTTGAATTGGTTCACATGGATTTGTTTGGACCATCAAGAGTTTCTAGTTTAAATGGGAAGCACTATGTTTATGTTCTTGTAGATGATTTTTCTAGATATACTTGGGTATATTTTCTAGCTCACAAAAGTGAAGCCTGTTCTTCTTTTGTTAAATTCTCTAAATCTATAGAGAACCTTAGTGGACTTAAGATTAAAACTTTGAGAATTGATCATGGTTGTGAGTTTGAAAATCAAGATTTTGAATCTTATTCCTCACACAATGGCTATACTCATAACTTTTCTGCCCATAAAACACCCCAACGGAATGGTGTAGTATAAAGAAGAAACCGAACCCTTCAAGAAATTGCTAGAACCATGCTCAATGAATATGACCTGCCTATTTATTTTTGGGCTGAAGCTGTAAATACAGCTTGTTATGTCATTAATAGAGTCTTAATCAGACCTGTTCTTAAGAAAACCCCTTATGAATTGTGGAACAATAGAAAGCCTAAGGTTAATTACTTTAAAGTTTTTGGTTGCAAAGTATTTATTCTGAATACTAAAGATAATCTGGATAAGTTTTCTTCCAAAAGTGATGAAGGAATTTTTCTGGGTTACTCTATTTCAAGTAAAGCCTATAGAGTATTCAATAAGAAAACCAAATGTGTGGAAGAATCTGTTCACATCAAATTCGATGAAACTGATCCACATGAGCCTAAAACCTCTCTTGAGAATCTTGAAGAAGATTTGTCTATTCTGGACCTTAATGATAAATCTAAAGAACCTGTTATAAAAGCATCCGGTTCTGGACTTTCTCCAGAATCTGCTTCTGTTGAACCCGAACCCATAGATGAACCTGAAATTTCTAGTCCAACCTTTACCAGATCAACGAGGATTCTAAAGAATCATCCTTTAGAAGCTGTTGTTGGTAATCTTGATAGAGGAACACAAACTAGAGCTTCTCTAAGAAACCAGGTTGAACATCAAGCTTTTCTTTCACAGCTAGAACCCAAAAATACAAATGATGCTATCAATGATGAATTCTGGGTAATAGCTATGCAGGAAGAATTAAATCAGTTTGAAAGAAACAAAGTCTGGGAATTAGTTGACAGACCTAAGGACACTTTGACAATAGGCACAAAATGGGTTTTTAGAAATAAAGTAGATGAATCTGGAAATATAGTTAGAAACAAAGCTAGACTAGTTGCACAAGGATATAGTAAAGAAGAAGGTATAGACTATAAGGAAACTTTTGCACCTGTAGCTAGACTAGAAGCCATTAGAATCTTACTTGCATATGCTGCACATCTGGATTTCAAGTTATATCAAATGGATGTGAAAAGTGCATTTCTAAATGGTTTTATAATTGAAGATGTTTTTGTAGAACAACCACCTGGATTTACTAACCCCCATTTTCCAAATCAAGTTTTTAAACTTTCTAAAGCTTTGTATGGTTTAAAACAAGCTCCAAGAGCTTGGTATGATAGACTTAGAAATTTCCTTATTTCAAAAGGTTTTACTAAAGGGATTGCTGATCCAACTCTTTTTATTAAAAGAATTTCTAAAGATGTTTTAGTTGTACAAATATATGTTGATGATATTATTTTTGGATCTTCTAAACACTCTTTATGTACTGATTTTTCAAAAAGTATGCAAAATGAATTTGAAATGAGCTTAATGGGAGAACTTAAGTACTTTCTTGGATTTCAAGTATTTCAAAATGAAAATGGTATTATTTTGAATCAAAGTAAATATAAAAAGGATCTTTTAAAACGTTTTGGTCTGGATAGTATCAAGGAAAGTGAAACTCCTATGAGTACTACCTGTAAATTGGATGCAGATGAAACTGGGAAACCAGTTGATCAAACAAATTACAGAGGTATGATTGGTAGTTTACTTTATCTTACTACTTGTCGACCTGATATTATGTTTAGCGTGTGTATGTGTGCTAGATTTTAAGCTAATCCAAAAGAATCTCATTTGCTTGCTGTTAAAAGAATTTTTAAATATCTCAAACACACGGTTAACTTAGGTTTGTTTTACCCAAAAGGACAATCCTTTGAGTTAATGAGTTATTCAGAAGCTGACTTTGTTGGTTGTAAGTTAGATAGAAAAAGCACATCAGGAACATGTCATTTGCTTGGAAAATCCTTAGTTTCTTGGTGTAGTAAGAAACAGAACTCAGTTGCATTATCTACTGCCGAAGCAGAATATATAGCTGCTGGTAGTTGTTGTGCACAAATTCTGTGGATGAAACACACTCTTTTGGACTATGGATATGATTTTAAACATGTTTCAATCAACTGTGATAACACCAGTGCAATAAACATCTCTAAGAATCCTATATCTCACTCTAGAACCAAACACATAGATGTAAGACACCATTTCCTAAGAGATCACTATCAAAAAGGTGATATTTCTCTTGAATTTATTGGCACTGAACATCAATTGGATGATATTTTCACTAAACATTTAAGTTCGGATAAGCTAAGTTACATAAGACACGAATTGGGAATGTTTAATCACTGATGTGAAATTCTCACCGATGTGAAAATTCTCACCGATGTGAAAATTATCACCGATGTGAAAATTCTCACCGATGTGAAAATTCTCACCGATGTGAAAATTCTCACCGATGTGAAAATTCTCACCGATGTGAAAATTCTCACCGATGTGAAATTCTCACCGATGTGAAAATTCTCACCGATGTGAAAATTCTCACCGATGCGAAATTCTCACCGATGTGAAATTCTCACCAATGTAAAAATCCTCACCGATGTTGAAACTCACACCGATGCAATGTTTTAAAACATCTGTCTGCCACCAAGAATACGAATCGTTTTATTTTATTTTATCTTACTCTATTTTAGTCGTTTATTTAGAATTCCTAAATGATAAAACTAAGTCTAAACCACTTCCTACCTCACCGAGCTCAAAATCTCTCACCTTCGAACCTTAGCTCCCAAATCGGCCAAGAACCCTAAACCCGCGATGGAAAAAACTAAGCTTCCTACCGTCAGAGATGAAAGTGTAGAACCGAAAACTAAGAAGCAGAAGACACAGCATAAAGCCAGTGTTAGTGAAGTCAGAACTAGATCGGGAAGGCGACCAGTGAATCCTCACTTGCAGAATAGAGACATAGTAATCGAGAAGGAACTATGCGTGGAATGGCTACTGCCTAGAAAATCGTTAGTACTCGAGATTCTGGAGGACCAGAAATGGGTGGATTGTTTCTCGAATAACAATGGCCCATACTACCCGAAGTTGGTAAAACAGTTCTACGAGTTTGTAACCTTCGAGAAATCTGAAAATGAGAATCGGGTAAGCTCTTTTGTAAATGGAAAAGAGATATCTTTTTCTTCAGTAGAGTGGGCTGAGAGTTTGAAAGTACCACATGAAGGTGTCTCTGGGTATGTATCAAGAGCAATGCCACCTAGCAGTGACATCTTTGATTATGAGACCGCCTTACAAGAGCTGACCGGTAATGGAAATCAAAGGCAAGTGGTTGCTGCTGAAATGGATGGAGAGAATCGACTGCTCTTCAAGTTTGTTCAGCATGTGTTGATACCGAGGTGAGGAGATTTTGCAAATCTGAGATATCAAGATATCTATCTTCTTCATTTGCTAAGACATGGTGTAAAAATAAATCTGTGCAGATTGTTAATGCTTCAAATGGAAGACATGATTAGACCAAAGTCAAAGACTAATGCTTTTTTCTTTGCCAAGCTGATTTCAGTAATGATAAAAGTGAAAGGAATAGCTGAGTCTCAGGATGAGACAGTTGTAGTCAGGAATAATTTATGCATCACCTCGACTGTTTGTAAGTACATGAAAATTAACTGGAACTCATGGAAGGGAGAATGGGTCAGTGATGATCAGAAGATATATGATAGGTTTAATCCTGTGGATCATCCCTCAAGACCAAAGGATGAGAGAGATCTGAGTCTGAGACCTGATGAAGAGGAACCTGTTTATAGTGATGAAACAGAAGAAGAAGAAGAAGAAACTCCTATGGATGTTGGAGGAGATCCAAACTTGCCCCCAAGTCCTGTTGGAGAATTGGTTTATTCTAGGAAAGGAAAGGTAGAGGAAATTTTGTCTACTTATGAGGAAGACCAGTCTGTGCCTCACCAAGAAGAAGAGGAAAATGAAAATGTATCTGAATCGCCTACTTCTGGTAGTTTAAGTATGAGTCCTTTGATTGGAAGCTCAGCTATGCCGACTGCTGAAGTAAAAAGAGATACAGAAGAAGCTGTACCTGTATCAGAAGATCTTCTAGATGCTGCACCTGTGGAACTTGTAGTAGAAGATTCTGATGAAGGGAATCCAGCACTGAATGCTGTTGTGATACATGAGAATGCACCCATTGAGGGGGAGCATCAATCTGTTCTTGGAAATGTTACAGTAGCTGTTGAGCTTGGAGACTGGGTAGAAGACCCAGGGTTTATAGTCTGTGGATTGGATTATCCGGATTCTGATAATGAGATGACTGTGAATAGACCGAAGACCAATTATGATCTTGCTTCTGAGTTGTTGCCAGATAATGTGGTCAGATTTCATGATCTGAATAAGCTGAAAGAGGACCTCAAAACCAGTTTTGTTGAAGAAGTGAAGTTAATGGAAACCTCCCTTTCATCCTCAATTAATTCAATAATGACTGATTCTGTAGTTAGTTTGGCCTCAGTAAAGGGATCTTCTGCAGTTTTCCCTAATGATTTTGTCTCTAAATCCGATCTTGAATCCATGAATAATGAGCTGAAAGAATCATTCAGTGTATCAGTTGTTGAGATGAAGCAAAGCTTTTATGAAGAAATGAAAATGTTAGAGAGATCCTTCGAGCTATCTCTGGCTTGTAATTTATCTTCTTTTGTGTCTGAGCTTATGGAAGAAGTGAAAGAGTGCCAGACTCAGTCTTCTAGAATCGAAGCAGATCTGGAAGCTCTCAAGACAACAGTTGTTGCTTTGGATTCTTATATGAGCTCCAAGTCTCAAGCTGACAAGGACCTAGCTTATGTGAAGAGTGTAGTAAGCCAGTTTGTCTCGGTGTTTGAAAGTTTCAAAACCTCAGCGAAGGACCATGTTCAATTACAGGACTCTCAAGTTCAAAGCCTAATCAGTGGTTTGTCTAAGAGTTTCAAAGAAACTGTTTCCTTCTCTCTTGGCCCTCTCACATCCAAACTATTAGTTGATCTGAATTCAGTTCGAGCAATGTTGAAGGAGGAGATTGGTTCTATTTCAACCAGTGGCTCTGTGGACTCATCAGAGTTGAGCCGAGTGGTGCTTTCTACAAGAGATTCTGCTAGAGAAATAATGAAGATTGTTCAAGACTATATGAGAGAAGCCTCTGCCTCTCAGGAAGCCATAAAGAGCAAAGTGGACTACTATTTCACCAGAATTTTCACCAAGCATCAACTCGAACACCACTTCAAGCTGATGTTGGAAAACATGAATCTCCCTCCAGTAACTCAAGATTTTAGAGAACAAGTGAGCCAACTGAGACAATTGACTCCTGCCTTGGATAAATTCATGGAGAACAAAGATGATTTCATCTCTGCTATGGAAAGAGGAGGAGGAATTATTATGGATTTTAGAAATCTGTTGCTGACCTTCTTGCATGTTGATGCCAGACCAGTCATCGTACCTCCTGCTTTGCCTGCTTCTGCCTCAGCTGCTTCCACAGTCCAGCTGACTCCTGCTCAAGCTATTGGAAGCCTCACACCAGTGATCACCCAAAGATCTTCAACCTACAGGCCTGACTCTGTGTCAGTGGCCCAGCCTCCTTTGATCTTTTATGGCATTCCAAAACCTTCACCTGCATCCTCACCACCCGAACCTTCTTCTGATCCCAAAGGAAAATCTCACGTTGCAGATGAGGATTGATCCAGTGGCCAGGATTTTTTGATAGGAATTCATTTGTATTCTATTTCTGTACTTTCTGACTGCTCTAATACAGAAGAACTCATTTTTCTTCTCATGTTTTATTTGTCTCCTATATATATGGTTTCCCACTTTTTTATTATCACAAAGGGGGAGAACAATAAGAGGGGGAGAAGGGGAGAACAAAATGAGAGAATGAGAAATATTTTCAATGGAGAAAAATAACCTTCTTTTCAATTTTATCTCTGATTTTATTATGTTTCTTTTTCACTATGTTAAATGCCCATATCATAAATTGTGATTATCAAAAAGGGGGAGATTGTTGACCTCACTTGTTTTGATAATCTCAATCATGTATTCATATGTGTTGAAAATCCCAATTATGTTTTCATTCTCTATGATATCTTTAAGTATCATTGATCTATACTTTAATTCTTTCAAATCTGTGATCAAACCAATAATACTTTTTAAAATAGTCTTTGAAATATGTTAATCCTCATTTATCCATGTTCATACAAGTTATAAATTAATTCTAACACAATCGGATGTGTTCTGTATAAAACAGATAAGTAATTTGCCTATAGCTACTGATAAAGAGCTACCGGTACCCAGTCTACCGATAGACTTAGTCTACCGACAGACAGAGTCACCGATATACTTAAACAAAGAGCTACCGATGTACTTATAAATGTAAGTTACTGACTTACAGACAGCTACCAATACAAACATAGAGCTACCGGTGTAAGTATAAAATAGCTACCGATGGAATAAGTCACCGATGGACGAAGCTACCGATACAGACTCACAGCTACCGATACCGACGCATGGAGCTACCGACACATGAAGCTACCGACGCATGAAGCTACTGACGCATGGATCTACCGACGCATGAAGCTACCGACGCATGGAGCTACCGATAAACAAAGTCACCGATACAAGCATATACCAACTGACGTATAGATCCACCGATAGAGTCAAAGCAACTAATGAAATTGAGCTACCGATGTCCAAGCTACCGATGCTGATTACCTACTGATCACTCAACTCACTGTTTGAATTTCTTTATTTATCTTTATTTAATCTATCTAATGGTCATATCATGTACATTTTAATGATTTGTCAAATATCTGATAAAGGTTGTCGGATGTCAGGAACCCGTACCTCGTACCTGCAGAAAGGAAATCTTTTCTGTCCCCTACTGCCCGTGAGATAAATACGAGAAGACTACGCTGCCCAAGGAGAGAATCAAAAAGAGAAAAGTGTGGTGGATGGAATATACCAAAAACACAAGAACGAGAAGAACACAGAGAAGCTCATAGACAATCAAGCATACTCGAGAAGTGTTCTGTGCATACAAGAAGAGCACTGAATAACTTCAACCACTACATTGTCACTATCTGTGAACCTAGAGCATACGACACTCTGTTTCTCAAACAGAAACGAGAAGAGGACTCAAACTCACTTCTGATCGAATCAAAAGGAGTGCAGAGCTACACTGAAATCACCAGAACCATCTTTAAACTCTACATCTCTTGTTCTGTGATTTATTATTATTCTTTTCGAGCAGTGTGTGTTATCTGCTGTATCTAACACATACACTGTCTCCTGTACTTAAACTGGAGGATTTGTAAATCCTTACCAAACTCTTTCATTCTTTCTTTCCCACGAATAACAGTGGTAGAGGTCGTGTGTGACCTGGACAGCTGGGTACTGTTGTACTGTTTCCCATGAAGAACAGTGGTAGAGGTCTTGGACCTGGACAGTTGTAAACTGTTGAACCCCGATCCAGGGTGTGGATCATTTTTATATAAACTTTTGAGAGGACTAAGTCTCGGCTTGAGACTGAACCTCTTGGTTACATTTGTTGTGCCATCTCTTTCAAAGTTTTATTCCGCTGCTAATCACTTTAAAACCAATACTGTTTTTAAAGTTACTTTGATAATTAAATTAGCAAGTGTTTATGTTAAGTGTAGATTAATAAGTTAGTTTCAAAAGATAATCACACACTCCTGTGTTGATTAACTGGGAATTAATCAATCCCTTGAGAATCTAACAGAACCTCTACTTTAATATAAATTCACTACAGTTTAATTTATTATTTTATTTGGGGGTCTTTAAGACAGAGTTTTTAAATACAGAAATTTTAATTGGTACTCAATTCACCCCCCTCTTGAGTAAACCACTCCGACCAACAAATTTCATATGATTAAAAGACTTTCCATGAAAGGTTTTCATATACCTTATGCATGGTATTAATTTTTATTTGTATAAATATATTTGAAATTTAATTTGAGTTGGTAATGCAAGCTATGAGTCTTGAAAATAGTTATACATAAATATGGTTTAAACATATTGATTTTTTGGAATATAGTATTCTAAACTAATTCATTATATTCATGAATATATATATAATTGCATTTGAAAATATGGAGAGATGAAATCCCCTTCAAAATACTAAGTGTTAGATTCATTCCAAATCATACACTTTTCAATACCTCAATCATACAACTGGGTAGTCCATGAAAAAGTTGGGTTCCCCAGGATAATCTTGTGTAAGGTAAGAATGTGATGTGGTGACCATAACCATTAGGTGTCTCATTTTTGGAATTTTTTGGGTTACAATTAATTGGGAAATCCTAAATATTGGGATACTAGAGGAATGGGGTTGAGTTTATCCATATGATGTATTGGACATAGAGTTATTTGTTCAACCATCCAATAGTCAAATAGGATATGATGGATATTATTTTCTACCAAATATAGTCATGTATTATTTACATTATTATTCAGTATAAATTATAATGAAATATGGATCATGGCCCACTAATGGATATGATGCATTAAAAAGGGTTAACCATTTTAGTGGGAGTATATTTAATAATATTTCTTATTAAATTAATTTATATGATACTCATATCATAAAATATTTTTTCTAGATAATAGAATCATTATCATTAAACTTAACTTTGAGATAAATCCTAGTGTAGAAAAAATATTAATGTAAGTTACTTCCTAGACTATTATAAAACATAATGAATGTTCTTAAGTAAGAAGTAAGAATTCTCTAAATTAAGATAAATCTATTCTTTAATAAAAAAATGTTGAATTTATTAAATAAGTGAATCAAGATTCATGTGTAAATCATATAAGGATTCACTAAAGGTTTCAAATTAATTATTTAAATGAAAAATGATTAAATAAATCTTTTTATCTACTCATTTACTTAATACGATTCTGTGTGTCAATGACTAGGAGAAACTAAAGGTAAATTATAAGTATTTTTGTGGACATGTAAATAATTCTATAATAATAATTAGAAACATTACAACAATAATAATATGTTAATGAAATATTTACCCAATTTTTTGAAAGTGTAGAGAATAGATTGCCATGACATGTGATGTCTTGGATCGAGTTTTGTTCAGACAATACTAAAGGGTAATGGTTTATGCTAGAAAAACATATATTATATTGGTCAATAGTTAGTATTAGTCATTAGAACCTAAAGTTAGTGTTATGAAGGAATGAAGTTGTTTATATATGATAGAACTTTCTAGGATATCTGAAGAGTTTAAGAATCTTCATTGAGAGTCCATGTCAGGGGTTAATGTTATAGAAATTAGTTCTTATATTTTACGGGTATATGATACCAAATGTATAATTTATAAATTTTGTGAGAATGAAATATTTCAATATCAATGTATTAATTGAAGGAGATTATAGTTTTCATTTAATGATAAGTCAATGGTTTTTTGAATCATGGTTTGAATAAAAAAGAAACAATTCAAGTTCAGATAGATCTTAGTAAAAGATGTGTATTTTCACCTCATTATCTTATATGATAAGGGAGGTTTTTTGTTAATATGTTGTTTTAATGATCAATATGAGTTCATAGTTCTAATACACACTGTTTATGATTTATAAAATTCTATAACATGTTTAAAATAAGGATAAGGATAAAAGGAGTTTATCTATGATAAAGGGGTTATATAAGATATTCATTAATTTATGATATAAATAGTTCCCACCACTCAATAATGGAATATTTGAGATAATAAATTCTACTTTTTATAAAATTTCTATAAACACATAGAATACCTTATATCATACCAATAAAATATTTAATTTATTAAATATTCCAACTAGTAGAAATAAATTTTACTTCCTCACACAAAAATGTTTGGGTATATTATCATGATATTATTAAAAATAATATGGTTTCTAAGATGCTAGTGGATGTATTTTTTTAACATATAGAAGTTTTAATATAGAAAATAAAATATTATCCTTATTTGTATTCAAACCTTATTTTATTCAATTTGTTAAAAGAGTTTAGGGTATAACATTAAAGATAATTATAAAGAGTTACATTATTTAACAAAATGAACTTAAGGAAAAAGTTTGATAGAATTATTCCAAGAATGATAATGATTATGAACTTATAAAAATTTTTAATTGGAAAACATAACTTATTAAAATCATAACATTAGATGTTGTGAAGTAAAGAAGTATGAATACTAGCTTAATAAGTTGAACATTAGAAATGTCATTCCTAACTATCACTATTATATATACTATATTTCTTTATATATGCTTCTCACTAAAGGGGTTTACTAGTTGGGTTTTATAAAATGGTCACATAGAGATGTGGCAGGAATTACATAGAGATGTAATGAGTTTAAAAAACCCCCAAAAGTGTAGCAAACATAAGGTTGATCTGGTGGTCTATCGTATGGGATATGATTATACATGTGTTTATGTATGGGTTTTTAATGATCTCAAAGGAGTTTAGAGAATAAATAAGGTGTCATGTTATAAAAAATATAGTCACATTTTTTTATGTTGGTTTCATGTATTACATGAATTAACCTCTTAAAGTATAACTTTGATTTATCCCTAATCAATGTTCATAACATATTATTAATGGTTATGTTGAAATGTTAAGGTTATAATGAGTATGATTTTTTATTGAGATATATAATATTCTCATAAGGAGAAAAAATAGGTTTTTTACTGGATTATCCCCCAAGTATATAGCACATGGAGAGTCATATACTATGTTTTTGGTATATTGGGGGTGTGTGTTTCATATTTGTATTTACCCATACCTAAGGCTTGTGAGATATGTAGCATGAAAAACTTGATACCTTGAAACCTTGATACCTTTTTTATATAATCCTTGAGGGATAATCAGGGGATGGTTGGGTCTGTTTTTAATCATGCCATCAGTTGAAGCATAACTAATAGGGTATTTTTATTCTTATATGATGAGTATGACATGTGGACCCTCAATTGAGATAGATTAAGAAGTGTATGTTCTTACCTAGAAAGGACATATGATATTATTATCTATTGGATGAGGGGAATGTGATGTCCTCATACATAATAGTGAATGACATATTATGCATTCATTAACCTGGTCAGTCTATGATTAGAGAATCTATAATGTTTGAGTAGCTATAAGGGATTGATATACTCTATGTCAAGTGGTTGCCTGATGACTTGAAAAAAGGGATTTTATGATTATGAATTTTTTATAAGGTACATCTAATGGAAAAAGGTATTGAGATACTTAGAGGAGATCCATAAGAAGTTATGGATGAATTTTAAAAATTTGTTACATATTATGTAACATGTGGTGAAATTGTTTTATATATTTTCCAAAATGAGTGTTTGAAAATATCCAAAATTATTTTTGGATATATCTTCAAAATTTGTAACATATGACATGACATTAGGTGAAAGTGAACTTAATCTATGATGATTATAGTTCAAGTGAGAGATTGATGGTTATGTTCCCTAAAAGTATAACCATGATATGGTGGTTTAGAACATTCTATATTCTATCCTTATGTACACTATGGTATAGTGAAAGACATTATGTCATCATGGTTGTATATGAGATTATCATATTGTATGATAATTCTTATTCGGAACACCATCTTCCACATTATCTTCCATAATATTTTATCTATTATAATTACTTATAATCATCATATAATAATTACTTGGAAGATTTTTAACATCCCATGTAATTTTTGAGCATTAAAAAATAGATCAAAATATTATAAGTTGCTATGAAACTTTTTTTGAAACATGTCATTGAATAGGATGAGGATTTGTGAAATGCTTGGTCTCCTTAGATTTTTCATTGTTGGGATATAAATGGAGGCTCATGGTTTTTATAATGGGTCACATTAAATTATTTAAATACATTGTGAAACTCCGTGGTTGATGTTTTATCTAGATATCGCTTCTCTATAACATTGAAAAAAGGATCTAAAATAAAGTGGTGTTGAGAGAGGTCATACCTAAATGTCGGGTGATTCCCATGATATATGGGTAACTCTAAAGGAACGGGTCTCTCAACTCATTTTTAGTGATCTAGATAAAAAAAGTGGTGAAAATATTCAGTTGGCTAAACTGAAAAGTGTAAGGTATGCCATTTTTTAATTTTTGTATTCTTTCCAAAATTATATATATATCTTTTGGGAATAATTTGATGTTTAGTGTTGTTCTTATTATAATTGTTAGATGTTAGACATACCTATGAAACCCTTCAATGGGAGAATAGGTTAGACCTAGAGGGGGTGATGTTGACATTTTCTTATTCTTATGAACCTTTGACTGGATTTATGGCCTCATGGGGTTTGATCATAGGTTTCATAGAATGTAACATCTTGGGGGAAAATAGTTTTTAGAAATGGTTAGTGAGAAGTATTTATGTATTGTGTGAGCTGGAATGATACACTATTGAGAGATGATAATGGGTTAAACATCCTAGGATGATAGTGGTATAGTAAGTATGTGTTGTGATAACCTACACTAGGGGAAGGGTGTCATGTGGATGTTGAGGAGAAACCTACCAAGTGAATACATGCATTTTTTAGGTTTTATATCATTTGACCTAGTTATTGGGAATGTTAATGTGTGAGGTTTCCATGTCATGATAGATCTTAGTTGTGGGATAAGAAGTGTGAAAGATGATGACATGTCATTGATATTATGATTTTTCCTAAAATTTTATTTTAATTTGTTATCTAAACATGGAATGAACACACATGTCAGTATTACTATTCAATGTTCAACCCTGATAGAGTGTGTGAGTGCCTTCTATGATAGAGATAGATGAATCCCTAAATTGGGTATGTTGATGGCCAGTAGTTGATGTGGTTTCTATGGGTTGGATGTAATACTAACTATTCATCTAATGGACATGTGGGTTGGGTGAAATACTAGCCAGTATTATTATTGAATTTGTAGGTTAGTCGTAATTCCAAAAACATGTTTGTAATGAGGTGGAATACCCTACCCCTAATACTAATGAAGTTTTAGAGGTGAAATTTAATTACCCCTAAGATTGACTGAGTATATTATGAGGGTTATACCTCTATATGTGATGATATTTTACATTTGGGTTATACTAGCCCCAAGACTAGTAGAGTATACTAGGTTCGATGTATCGCCCCTTGCGATTGACTGAGTATGTTATGCGGTATGTACTCCCATTGTGATGCGAGTGTCTAGGTGGGACATACTCCCCATTATAATGATGAAGTATTCCATGTGGGACCAATTCCCATTGAGAATAATTGAGTAAGTTATGAAAAATATACTTTCCCATATGATGGGAGTTTCTATGTAGAATATACTACCCCTTAAGACTAGTGTAGTTTTTCAGGTAGTACATACTCCCCCCTTAGATTGACTACATATTCCAGGTGGGATGTACTACCTCTAAGATTAATATAATATACTGGATGGGATATAATTCCCCCTTGTGATTAAGTGAGTATTCTAAGGGGGATATACCTCCCCCTAATATTGATAAAGTATGTTAGGTGGGATGCACTACCCATAATACTGATGGAGTATTCTAGGTGGGTTATACCACCCCTGAGATTGACTAAGTATGTTATGAGGGATGTAATACTCTATCTAATAAGAGTGATCAGGTGGTATGTATTACCCTCTATGACTAAGTATGATATGAGGGATGTAATTCCCTTTGAGACTAATGATGGGATACTCAATATGTATACTATTTTGGTTGAGTTATTTCTACTGATAGACTATAAATGGATACCTATTGAAGAAGGTATGAGTCATGACATGACCCAGCCCACCAAGACCTTATACATGCCAATAGTAAGCCGAGTGTGCTCTTTGAATCCCACCTCTAAGAGGGGAGAGGTTGGATACTAGCACCAAGAAGACATGTCACACATATGGGAGGCCTTATCCTAATAAACCTTCACAAAACCACATATATCTAGAAGAAAATTAAATAATACAATACTAGAAAAATAAATAGATATTATATAAAATAAATGATACACACACTAATCATTTTTGTGATATGAAAAAAAAAAGAAATACCATAAAGTAAAAGAAAATAAAAAAGTCCTGAAAAAATAAAAAAGGCCTCAAAATAATGGGAAGGTGAATTAAATGTCATGCCATATCCTTAAATTAACACTATTAACAACCGTCACCATTTGGCATTAATGAGATCAAGATCTACATATAATAAGGTCATCTGTAAACTGTGTGTCATCTTCACCGACACAACACATGTGGGCATAAATCATGTGCATGGGTGTGTATAAAAATATCAATTAGGATGCCCAAAAAACAAAAACAAGGAAAGGAATACCGATCAATGAAGTACCCAAGGATAAGGGGAATACCTGATGTATAAAACCAAAATGTTATTTAAGTATTCGACAACTGATGATATAACAAAGTACCAATGTAGGGATCCTAGCTTTAATACATATCAGTAAGGAAACTACACATGCTTAATATGTTGTAAGTACCATAACACCTAAACCACATATAATCTACAATTAACTATGCCACTTATCATCAAATATAGTGGGGGATTATCCCTTGTCGAGGGATATCGGCATTGATTAAGGGAGTATCTGACCCCTATAAAGGATTGTGCCATAACACATGGGGAAGAACCTATTCTAAGGATGGAGGATAATGCCATAACACATAGGGGAGTACCTGAACTCCACCATTGATATGTGGTGCCATACCCTATTGTGAATATATCTCCAAGGGAGACCTGAAACCCATGTTTATTGGACTTATTTTCTATACATGGGGGGTATACCTTAACTCGATATCTTTTCTGAATGCCTTACCTGAACCCAGTTGTCATCTATACAAAGATAAAATCCTTAAAATAATCAAAGATTATTTCCATTGGTATCTAATGATAAATTACATTTCACCATCACTCTTTATATGAAAAATACCTCAGATTTGACAATTAATTTTTCCAATTCTGAAACTCAGACAAGAAGATAGAAAAAATGTGAAGGAACTTACAATAAATGACGTGTAATTCTCTAGAAGTGGTGTACAAACCTCAAACATAACTTGGGAATGTACCACCATCATTATTCCATGCGGGGGTCGACCTATATGACATGCCTATAAAGTGAAGTGATGTATGGAACCTTTAGGCTGGTCGAGTTTGTATCCTAGATACACATAATCATGTTTCTTACTTAGTGATAACGTTCTATCTACCCCCTTAGTGTGTGTGTCCTAGGGGTATTTGTGTATATGTTCCTATACACCCCAAGTCATGTAACATATTTAGACATGAAATTGGTCTAAACCATCAATTTTTTTGATATAACCCACAAAAAAACTATTTCCCAAAAGTAGTAGGTTGGGAAACTTTTTCCCAATCTACTAATGAAATTGAGAACTATTCAGGTAGAAGGGTGGGATTTGTTTCAAACAACAGCCCCAGGAAAAATTTTATGAAGAAAGAGATGTTTAATACAACACCTTCTATAGAAAGTCTCTCAAGAAGCTAATATCTCACACAATTCCTTCCCTTGTATATTTTTAAATTTTCTATTTATTTTTCTCTTATGTTTTGCTTATATATATACTATAAAACAATTTCAATGAATAATAATAATGATAATGATAATAATAATTTATATAACTAAAATAATATAGATAAAATAATAATATAAATATTATTAAAAACACAAAATTACAAATTAAAAATAATATAAAATTATTATTAAATATAAAAATTAATATTTTATTTTTTAAAATAATTAATATTTTCTTTTTTATAGTGAAATAAATTACAATCATATTATTATTAAATATTATTATTATTAAACAATAGTTATATGCATATAGTCATTTCGAATTAATGATTATTAATAATTAATAACATTATTAGTAATATTATTATTTAGTATTATTAAATAAAAAAACAATTCTATTATAAATAATATTTAAAATATACATTTATTTATTTATTTTATTATTAAAATATTAATTATATGATTATTATAGTTTTTATAATTGATTAATAATTATATTATAATTTCTTAATAACAACATTTTTATTAACAATTATATTTTCTGTATTAAAATTTTAATTAATATTTATTTTAATTTATATTATTATAAAATATATTAGTTTCATGGATAATTATATTATTTCCACTATTATTCATAATTATTTTTGTAATTCTTGTGAATATTTTAAAATATAATTATTATTTATTAAAAATGTAATTAATAATATTTAACATTAATAACATAATTAGTATTTATTATTTATTATTTTTTGAAAATCCATTTATTTATAATTAATTATTATTTTAATAGTCAATGATTTAAATTTGATTTTGATTTAATTTATACTATATTTTATGCATATAATTTTTTTGAGGGGTAAATGTTATGTTTTTAAAAAAGAAAGTTTGTGTCATGTAAATTATTTTTGGTTTTTTATATTTTTTAAATTATTTTTATTTTCAACTATTTCTTATATTTCAAATCCATTTGGAAGTTCCATTTTAGATTATTCTTATATTGTTGATTTTATAGGCTTCCAAAGTCACCTACTTAAAATGTAATAATGTTTCAAGTAGTTGAATTTGAAAAATAAATTATAATTTATAAATACAATATAAATGAATGTTGAAACATTGACTAAAAATATAAAAAATAATTGTAAATAAAATTAATTTTACAATAAATATTGATGAAAAATAATTTTAATGGAAAAAATATTTTTTGTTTTTTGAAATTAACATTTGTACTTATAAATTATTTCTACATCAAATATTTTTTGTGTAAATTGATTTTTTTTATTATTATATTTTTCAAATTCATTTTATTTTCAATTAATTTTTATTTTCATGTTCAATGTTTTTAATTTTATAAATATTTTATTTAAACTATATTTTATGCGAATAAATTTCTTGAAATGTAAATGTTATGTTTTTAATTAATAAAGTTTGTGTCATGTAAATTATTATTGGTTTGTTATATTTATTAATTATTTATATTTTCAACAATTTATTATATGTTTAATCCATTTTTTAAGTTTCATTTATATTGTTCTTATATTTTTTATTTTATAGGCTTCAAAAATCACCAACTTAAAATGTAATAATATTTCATGTAGGTGACATTGAAAACCTAAAAATTATAAACTATAAGACCAATATAAAAATAAAAAACAATTTTAGAAAAAAATTGATGAAAATTAATTTCAATGGCATGAGATAGTTTTGTTTCAAAACATAAAATTTGTACCTATATGTTATTTTTACAGAAAACATTTTATGTGTAAATTAAATTTTTTTGTTTATTATTTGTTTGACATTGTATATATTTTTAATTATTTTTTTATTTGTATAGTCAATGTTAAATTTCATTTATATGTTATATATACTATATTTTATAAACATAATTTTTTAAGTGTAAATGTTATGTTTTTTAATCAATAAAGTTTTTATCATGTAAATTATTTTGGGTTTGTTTTACTTATTATAAAAAATTATTTTCAATTATTTCTTATATTTTTAATAAATTTTTTAATTTTAATTTAGATTTTTCATACATATTATATTTTATAGACTTCCAAAGTCACTAACTTGAAATATAATAAGTTTTCTAGTACACAACTTTGAAAGCCAAAAAATTATAAACTATAAGAACAATATAAATGAAAGTTGAAACATTGACTAAACATGTAAAGATAAATTAAAATTAAAAAAAAATTTGTAAAAAATATTGATGAAAAATAATTTCAATGGAAAAAAATATTGTTGTTTGAAAACATAACATTTGTACTTATAAATTATTTTTGCAGCAAACATTTTTTGTGTATTTTTTTGAAATTCCTGTTATTTTCAATTAATTTTTATTTATACAATCATAAGTTTAAATTTTATTTAGACATTATTTAGATTATATTTTATGTGCATAATTTTTTTGAAGTGTAAATTTTATTTTTCAATCAATATTTTTTTATGTCAATTATTTTTTATTAGTTACGTTTGTTAAATTATTTTTTATATCTTTAGTCATTGTGAAAACTTTGCTTAAAATTTTCTTTAAGATTTTTAATCTATATGCATTGAAAATAACTTAATTGAGAAATATTAGTGTTTCAAGTAGGTGACTTTGAATGCTGATAAATTATAAAGTATAAATACATTAGAAATGAAATTTCACAAGCAGAATAAAAACATATAAATAATTGAAAATAAAAATAATTTCATAAAAAAGATTAATGAAAATTAATTTCAATGGCATAAGACTTTTTTGTTTCAAAATATAACATTTATACTTGTAATTATTTTTGCAGATAACATTTTTTTGGTGTAAATTAATTGTTTTGTTTATTTTTTTAGATTTACTTTTATTTTAATTTATTTTTCATTTTTACAATAAATGTTTTAAATTACATTTAGATGTTATTTATTCAATTTTTTATGCGCATAAATTTGTAAATTTATTATTTTTAATCAATAAAGTTTTTTTCATGTAAATTAATTTGGTTTTATTATATTTATAAAAATTATTTTATGTTAATACTAATTTTTATATTTTTAATCTATATTTTATGATTTATTTAAATAATGATTATAGTTTATATTTTATTGGCCTCCACAGTTAATGACTTGAAACATAATAATTTAGTTGTGTTTCAAGTGAGAAACTTTGAGAGCTTATAAAAAATTATTATCTTGACTTATATAAAATATAGTTATAATGAATTTATTTAGAATGTAATGACTTTATTTTAAGGACTTTATTATAATGATTATCTTATTAAGATTATATTATAATGAATTTTTTTATAACGACTTCATCATCATTAATTTCTTATTATCAATACTTTATTATCAAGTATTTATTAAATATGGTCAACCTTCTCGATGCGTATAGTTATTATTTAATAAAAAATATTTAATAATATTATTATTGTAATTTATTTGATAATAAAAAGAAAATATTAATTATTTTACTAACTAAAAAATATATATTATTTTTAATAATAATAATATTACTATTTTTATATTTTAGTTGTTTTATTAACTAGTAATATTATTATATACTTCTATATATATCATCATTATCATTATTATTTGTAAATATAATAAATAAAAAAACATTACATGACATATGACATTATTTCTTGATAATAGTTCAAAAATATTTATAATATTAATTATTAAAAATAATTTTAAAATATAAAGTATATTACATTACTAAATATATTTTTATATTCAGTATTTGTAACCCCCCTCCTACCGTTTCAAAATTTTAATTTTTTTAATTTTCATTATTCATTTTATTTTCAATTATTTTTTTTATAGTCAATGTTTTAAATTTCATTTAGATTTTATTTATTCTATGTTTTATGTGTATAAATTGTTTAAATTGTAAATGTTATGTTTTTAATCAATAGATTTTGTGTCATGTAAATTAGGTTTAGTTCGATATATTTAAAATTTGTTTATTTACAACCATTTTTTATTTGTTGAATCCATGTTTTAAGTTTCATTTAAGTTGTACTTATATTTTATATTTTATAGGAATCCAATGTCACCTACTTCAAACTTACTAATGTTTCAAGTAGGTGAATTTTAAATCCTATAAATTATAATGTATAAATACAATATAAATAAAATTTGATAAATTGAATAAAAAATTAAAAAATTTGGAAATGAAAATTATTTCTTGAAAATAATTGATGAAAAATTATTTTAATAACACAAAATATTATTGTCTTAAAACATAATATTTATATATGTAAATTATTTTTGCACAAATTTGTTTTGCATAAATTTATTTATTTTAATTATTTTTTTGTTATTCCTTTTATATTCAATTAATTTTTATTTTTATATTCAATTTTTGAAATTTTATTTAGATTTTATTTAATAAATATTTTATTGATATAATTTTTTTAAAGTATAAATGTTATGGTTTTAATCAATAAAGTTTGTTTCGTGTAAATTAGTTTTGGTTTTTTATATTTTTGATTTTTTTTATTTTAAACTATTTTTTATATATTGAATCCATGTTTTAAGCTTCATTTATATTTTAGATATAGTTTATATTTTATAGGCATCCAAATTCACATGATTGAATCATAATAATGTTCCAATTATGTGAATTTGAAAGCATATAAATTATAAACTATATGTAAAATATAAATAAAATTTTAAACATTTATTAAACATATAAAAAAATTAAAAGTATCAATAATTTCATAAAAAAATGATAAAAAATAATTTCAATTGAAGAAAATGTTATGGTTTAAAAATATTTATTTGTACTTATAAATATTTTTTACAGAAAACAATTTTTTTTAAAATTTATTTATTTTGTTATTATTTTTACAGCAAATATTTTTTATCATGACTTTATTATCTTTTAATAATTAGCATGACTTTATTATATTTTATTTTTTTGATCCTTGGACTTGTGGGTCAGGACTTTATTTTATTTTGTTTTTGGAACTTTGGACTTGAGAGTCATGAATTTACTATTACTAATATTATTATCAAGAATTTTTTATAATGACTTTATTATCAAGAATTTCTTATTATTATGACTTTGTTAGCCTTACATTATTATTCATAGTAAAGTCCTTGGATTCATGTATTTACTTGGTATTTGAGTGAATATATAACCGTAGTTATTTAATAATAATATTAATATTATTTATAATTATAATTAATAAAAAAAATAATTTACACGACACAAAAAAATTGTTTATAAATAATATTTTTGATAATATTAATTATTTGTATTGATTATTATTAAATTTTTATAATTTTCTTATTATTATTTTTTAATGAAATTATTATTATTAAAATAATTTTTAACTTTACCTATTTTTATTATTATTAATTATATTATTAATTATATTTTTAATTATAACCAATTATTTTTTAATTTAAAAGTAATTATAATATTAATTTCAAGTAATTAGTATTTTAGAAAATAATTAATTATTAATAATGTGTTAGGATTAATTATTTTTTTTCATTAATGTGATATTATAAAAAAATTTATTACTCATTTATTGGTGGAAAATAGGTGCTTTTATCCCACATCAAAATTCTTGAAAACTCGTGAAGAGGTGCAACCATATAAAAGGGGAGATTCGGTGAGATTTTGTTTAATATATTCAAAATAATTGAAATAAAATTAATACCAAAATAGAAATAGTAAAATAATGTTTTATATTTTTATTTATATTTATACATATAAACATAAAAGAAAAAACAAAAAAAAACAAAAAAAATATAAAAAATTTAGAAATTAAGGAACCTCTCGAAAACTCTCCTTCCTCAATTACAATATGAAGAAGGTTCTTTTCAAGATAACTCCCACCTTTCTACACCTCTAGGCCCAAAAAACTTAGATAGGGAAATAGTTTTCTAATTTAATTAATTTAAAAAAAATATCTTCTTTTCCCATTATGGGAAAAATTGTTATCTAAAAGTGCACATCGATTGATTTTTAACCAGGACCTAGAAACCCTTGATTTATCTCATTACTATACATGGTATATATTTTTGTAATCCCATGTTATGTGATTAGAAACTTATTTTACATAAAACAAACCATCCCACAATTCTAGCCACCACTGCCATTATTTTCACTTCCATCCATTCACAGTGTGTAGCCCACTGAACCACAATTCCTCCGCCATTCCTTTAGTATCCATCCACACCACCCACATTATTTCCATCACCCTTAGAAATAACTGCCATGTTTCCCCATAAAACTCATTCTTGATCCATCACTAAGGGGTTGTTTTTGATGAATTGTTCATCACTATACCTCCCTCTATCACTACTTATCCCAAATAGGCACTGCTCTCAACCAGCATTAGTTGTATCACCATTTGTAACTTCCATCATCAAACTACCAACCATTACCAATGTTGGTGGAAAAAATTAATCCTTAAGGGAGGAAAACAAAAGAGATAAATGGGGATCAGTGGAAGGTAATTTTTTTTATCCCCCATGCATCTATTATGAGGTTTCTTAATGAAATGTTTTCCCATTGTGTAGGGAGTCTCATGGATTTTATTGGGGTTTAGGTCATGAAGAGGGGGGGGGGGTAAATGGTTATCTAGTTCATCTTTTATGGTTGTGTCATGGTTAAGAGTAACTATGTGCCCTAACCATGAATGCCTAAAGAAGGGGGGCACAATTTAAAAAAACCATGCAAGGGGGGAGCCCAAACTATATGGCCTTGGACAGATCCTTCCCACATGGTCACTGCACAGCTTGTCAAACCATATAGGATTACCAACAAATCTTGTAGCTTGTAACCCTCTTGGATAGAGGGTATCACATGGTTGGCACACATTTGGGCCAACCATGCATCCAAACCATGAACCTCATTAAAAGTGGGGTTTTACCCTTTTTCCCTCTAGATCCATAAGTGTTATAACTCATAATTTTTACCAATTCTTTCCCTTTCATCCCAAGTTATGAACCAAATCACCCGAAACTTCACAAGGATCGAACTATTTTGTTTGTAATCCATTTGGATCATAGTTAGTTTTTATCAAAGCATTAGGTGAGTCTAACACTCCTCTCCCTTCCTTTTTTTGTATTAGGGATTGTGTAATTGTTCTTATTATTATGAAGCCTTGGAACCCACTTTTTCCAGTAGATCTTAGGTTTATTCTCTGAAGGGTGTGTGAGTTTGAATCAAAGGATACAATTAAGTGATTGGTCTCTTTAAAACCCTGGGTAGGTGATCTACAAGTTATATACCATAGTCTTGTTGATTATTTTTGCATACATGGTTGTGATTTAGTGTCATTGTGTTTCCCATTTTGTTTTCCATGGTATAAATAATAAATTGATTGGGTAAATTTTTAATTAGAACCCTCATGATCATTATGGGATGTGTTGAGGTAAATTTTACCGAGTTAATGGCCACCCATGGGGTGTTCCACTCATTATACATGAAAGTTGAAATTTTAAGTGTAAAATAAAACTACATAGACATATATCTGTTGATTAATGTCTTGGAATGTTAGCTTGAGTTATGGAATAAAACTAATGGTAATTGTGCCTCGTAGTTAACATGGCCTAAGGGGCGGTTTGGTATAATGTTAATGGGTTAATGGAGTTGTGGATTTTAAAGGATAGTTTTTATGATTGGATAAGGAATGTATATTATAAGTGGGTTAATTGGTTTAAGGAATGAAAATGAGAATATGTAAATGGGATATGTCATTATCATAGTTTATGTGTTTAATAACATTTTTATGTAAAATATGAATGTGTTAAATAGTTATGGTTTATGTTGATAAAAATTTTGTGGTTAAAGAATCATGTGCACATGGATTGGTGGTATGTGGGGTATTGAATTGAGGTTTTACACCCATGGGTCAGGTTGGACTGAGGCTCTAAACCCCACCCCTATGATTCATGATTTAGAGAGTCAGGAAGAGGCATTATTCCCCTAATGATTTCATTTGATGAGACTACCTAGACTGAGGCTCCCTGATAAGTGTGATGTAATTATGGTGAAATATTTTTCCTTGTGAGATAGAGAACATTATTTATCCCCTTATCCATTTTAGTTGATGGACATAGGCTATAGTGTAATTTATGAAAATGAAAAACCCATGGAATAAATGATGAAAATAGTTTAAGTGAATATGGATAATTAATGTCACCCTGATTGACTTTTTTTGTCTTTTTTTTCATTCATTACATGTAGTCACTATCTATTTTGACTAGATATTTTTTAGAAATTATTTGTGGTGGCATATTGAGTTATACTCACACCCTACTTGTGCCACCATTAGGGACCCAAGAAGATTAAATGGATGTAGGTTAAAAGATAGGTAATGGCCCTCTTCTAGAGGGTTGGTTGGGAAAAGGGTTTGCATGGATGAGGGACCAAGACTTCGAGTCAAGACCTATTTTGTGGATTGTTTACTTTCTATTTATTTTGAGGTTTTCTTTACACTTGTAACTATATGTCATGACATAACATATTTACCATTTTTGGGTGGGATTGTATCTAGTTTTGGGAAAATGGTTGCTAATGCATGTTTATTGTTTAATTATTATTACTTACTTTATTTTAGACTTAATATTCTATGGGTTACTATGATAAAGAATGTATAGTCCACCCATGTGTTTTATTGGAACCTTGCTTCAAGTTGATAGCCTCTGGCATATGAGAAGGTGTGCCTGAGGTCAGGTGGTGACCCAGCTCGGGGTACCGATTTAGTGGCTTCTAGGTTGGAGATGTTACAAAGTGGTATCAGAGGAGGTTTTATTTTCTATTGTCTTACTATTTGGGAATGGTAGAAAGGAGATTAGGGTGAATCAAGTCTTGGAAATGATCATGTTCATAGGAGTAACTAACCCATGTATGAGGGGATTCCTAAGTACCCAATGTGGTATTGTTGTTCATGAAGTATATTATTACAGTTGAATGATATTTCATCATTGGGTGGTGCACTTGTTGTGTGATGTGACTATTTTATGATATCTTTCTCATGAATTAAATGGAATAAGGTTGTTCATTCATGAATTATTTAAGAACCTAGGGATATATGTGGTATGCATCATGGTATTCACACATGGAGAAGATGTGTGGGACATGAGGGATAAAATTCTTTTCATTTTCTCTAAAAATTTTAAAGGAGTTGTCTAATAAAGATAATGAAAATGGGTAAATGGAAGGAATGTAAAAGAATAGTTAATGAATAGTTCCTAATGAAATGTTATAGATTGGTTAAAATTTTGTCTGTAATAAGTTGTAAGGATGAAAATGTGCTTAAAAGATAAAGATTTATGTTGTGAAAGTGAAAATAGTTAAAAATGATGTAAAATGAAAATTCTTGCGGTTGTGTGAGTTGGTTACCCCATATTAACCATGACCAATAGTAGGGATAGATAAGGGGATATATAGAGATGTTAATATATTTTTTAGGATATCGTATGTGAAATAAGATGTTTATGTCTAGTAGAGAACCTTTTTTTAAAGGTGGTGACATGAAAAGGTTTCCCAATTCATGCCCCAAAAATTTATTAAAATAAAAAATTTACAATAGAAAAACGAGGTGTAATGTACTTACACCAGTAGGGAATTAATGTAGGGTACAAGATAATACTCAAAAAACACCATACCAATACATGAAACCAAATAGCATGCAATCAACCTTCCTTCACATGCAGATTGAAAAGCATCAACCATTGTAAACTTGATCTATCTTCAATAAATGAGTGCTACATTAAGAGTTTCTTCAAAACAATAAATCCATTAAAGAAGAAATTCCAAGTATGATTAAGAATTAGAACCAATAGCAGTGTAAGAACATTAGAACAAAATTAGGCCCAAACTAAGAAAAGAGTACCAGGTAAGAATGACGCCAGCCAAAAAAGAAGCTGGAAAGAGAAATAACTCAAATATCCAACCAAAAATCCACAGTCCCAAATGGATTCAGTCTCAAAGGGAAGTAAAAATAAATAGTAGACCAGCATGATAAAAGAATCCAATTGATCTCTTGGCCACCCAAGCAGTGCAGGTTGTATCAAGATCCAAGATATCCACACTGAGTAAAAACAAACAAGCCATAGCAATGTTGACATGAAACCAAAGCCTATTGAAGCTTTTGAAAGCCAAATCCTTTTGCAATTCCAAATGAGAACCCATTCCTGAAATGCCTCATCTATAAGTGATAAAAGCATGTTCTGGCCAGCAATGCAAAACCAAAAAGTTTTTCCAAACCATCCATCAAACATATCAGAATGCAACTCAAAATAAAAGACAAACATAAAATGAGAAATCCAGAATCCAGGTTACAGTAAGATGCATCATATCAGAATCCAAACAAAGAGAAGCACACAATCAGAATCATAGAAAAAAACCATCAAGATTCTAGAGCATTCAGAGATAGTTTGTAAATCAAGGGGGTAAACTCAGATAAAGAGATATTAAGGAGATCTTTTAAAACCCTTATTTATTTTTTCCTTGAAGATGTATTTATTAATGGCAAGGTAAGTGTCCTTTGAAATTTCCCCTTTTCTAAAAGTTTGATAGAGGATAGTATCCTGAAGATTATCTAAAGATTCAGGTTCCTGACATCCAGATACATCCTGTTTTACAATATCTTCATTCTGTTGTTGGGGATTCACCTGTTGGGATATGTCAATATCTTTATGTGACATGTCAGCAAGGAGTTCAGCTTGATTAGTTTCTGTATTTTCTTTTCTAGCAGGAAGATGAGAACATGTAACAATGGTTCTCTCTATCTGTGAGTAGTCTCTATGTTTTCTAGTTTTCTTGGGGTTTGGATTGATGAAACCATCATTATCCACTAGAGGATTTTTAACTTTCCTTACCATGGATCTCAAATAATCTTCCTCAAATTTTCTATGTTGATCCTCCACTTTAATTGAAGTGTCACTGGAAATTGAATTCTCCTGATCATTTCCTTTGGCCTCTATGGGATCCATACATTTATTCTGCTCCTCATTAAACATGGTTGGGTGGGTTCACTCAGACATTACTTCTTGGGCATGTTCTTGCCATTTGGTAAATCCATGAGTGGGATTATCAGTGACAGCAAGAACCTCATTGACAATGTCTGATAATTGATTTCTAGGCTCTTGAATATTCAATCCCCCTTTAACCACATCATTAATTTATTTGATAAAACAATCCGAGGGTCCAGCCACATCCTTGGGATTTTCTTTACCTTTTTTTATCCACTTTGAAGTCAAATTTTTAGAGAAATTATTAGACTTTACACAACTGATAGAATTGTGCCCAAGTCTGAAACACAAATGACAATAATCTGGGACTCTTTCATAAACCACCTCTTATAAAAACCCAAAGTCTCCACTTTTTATTCATATAGCTGATGAAAGTTGCTGGGAGACATATATTTCAATACATACTATAGCTACAAAGGGCCTTGAGAGTGCCTTTGTGGAATAATCAAGCCTCAGCAGGGAACCAATAAGCGAAGCAATGGAAAACAATGCATTTTTCTTAAATAAGTGTAGTGGTAATTCAAGAAACCCTACCCATAATGGCACAATCGGAGACTCAGAATGGGGATCAAAGTCTGGAGTCCATTTAATAATTCTCATTTGAAATCCCCCAAAGGACCATACCCGTTTTGCCTAGAGTCGGTAATAGTTCTCAACTAAGTCAAATTGAAGAACGATATGCATGGGGTTGAGGAGACCTAATTGAAAACCCATATAACTGATGGCTTCTAAAGCAGAGAGAAGAAATTTCAAGGACAACCTTCTATTCTGAAATTTCCCAACCAGAAAAAACCGGAGATCCGAGGATAGAAAACTTACCTCATCGGTTGAGAAGGCTATTGTGAGTTGACTGCGGTGTCGAAAGGTCTTAGGGTTGATCTGAAAATTCTGGACCGCATCAACATGAGCATTGGTGTCTTCAAATGATTTCCCGACCACCACTTCAGCGAAGGTATGAGGATCTACATTAGGGTTAGCATTGCGTGGTGGGTTCATTCCTGGTTCGTGATGGGTCTCCATCTTTCCTCAGTGGAATCTATATGGCATCATTCATGTCTAGTAGAGAGCCTTCTTTTGGGAAAACTATGGAATTTTTATGTTATGTGTTCTATGATGTGTGTTTGGACTTCTGGAAAAATTTCACCATGCATGTTCAATTTGGGAGACACGAGGATATCACTAATAATGATCCTATATAGGTGGAGAAATAACCCCCAATGATCCAGGGTAGTAAAGTTTAGGGGTAGTTCCGTGATAACTTTCCTCTTTTTATACAGAATATAGAACAAGACCTTGGGTAGGTTGTACCAAGTATATTTTAGAAAACTATATAGTTTCAAATACAAAACCCTTCTAATTTTACTGGAGAGGGTGGACTTAAGGAATCAATGTTCTGGATAGAGTCCATATAGACAATTCTTGGTCACTTATAGACTTCTATTGAGAAGAGAGTCAAGTTTATGACTTACAAGTTGTGAGGAGAAACAAAAGCGTTGGTACGATATCTTGGTTCAGATTGAGAAGAAATAGGTTTTGTTGGAGAAGGGTTTCTAAGAAAAGATTCAGGAACATTTTTACCTAGAGAACTTTAATATGTAGAAGGTTGTAGATTTTATGAGTTTGACTCAGAAGACTATGATAGTGGTGGATTATGTTGTCCACTTTACTGACTTTCTATTCTTTTTTCGGCATTGTAAGAAGATGAAAAAGCTATATAAAGACATTTCTAGGCTGTAATTTTACATGAGATCAATTCCTAGGTGAATATATTCTGCTTAAAGATGTTTTTTAAGGTGGTAGATAAGTCCCTTATTTCATAAGGAAATAATATGGAGGCTTCTAATGGTGGAAATGCAATTCCATTTGGGTGATCCAATGGTTCCACATCTGATGGAAGGAAATGATGCTTCTGGATTTATCACTAGGGATGTGGGGAATAGATTAGTCATATAAGAGAACCAGCCTATCATGGTAGTGATCAAGTTTTCTAATATCATTGTGGTATTTCAGGACGCATGTGTGGTTAGTGCCCCCGACCACATGTTGAGTGTCGACCATGTGACATGATAGGGAATGTGAAGAGGTTCCATAGGAAACCCCAATGGATTGGAAGTGATGAAGGGTCAAAGACAGTCTAGAGTTTATGTATGGGGTCATTTACCCTCTATTAGGAAGGTAGTTTGAGTTATACTGGTTGTGCCAGTTGGGGTAGTGGATGTGGTGATCCATGGAAAGCGTATCCTTATTATTAGTGTAGTGTAGTTCCATGGACTCGAACCAGAGCCCAGGTTAGAGAATTGTGTTAGCTCCATGTAGTTCATCCTACACATGGTGGTGGAGATGTGGGTCCATCGAAAGTTCAAGGTATAATTCTTATAGTTTCCATGATTTCAAGTACTTTTTTGATATAGTTACCTCACATTCCTTTATATATACTAAGTTTTTAATTATGTTGGTCCTAGAGGTGGAACATATGTGTTCAGTTATATCAATTGACACACCCTTAGGGGTAAGATAATAAAATATTAGGCAATGTAATGGGTGTACTCTTGGGGTTGGTGAGTATCATTTCCTGTGGGACTTGTTTATTATCAAGATATAAAGTTTTGAACTGATATAGGTATAGATTGGCTGGTGTTGTATTGGAACCATATTGACTGTCACCACCATGGGGTAACATTCACATCCCTAGAGGAGAACAATTATGTTCATTGTATGGAATGAGATATCTGAGTAGGCCATGCATATCCTATCATTCAGTAGTTGTGTGAACTCATATCCCAAGTCACTTATCTTATGCTTTATTATAGGGGAGTATAATAGCTTGTATTTACTCTTGTGGTGGATCAGTTTTAGGATTTGTTTCTTAAAGTATTATCAGGGATACCACTCGAGATAGATGTTGAGTTCACTATAGAGTTGTTATGAGGAGCAGAACCACTTTCTATTCCTCCATATATAATGGCTTCAAAATAACTCTAATAACTTAAAACTTATTTGGGGGAATTGAAGAACAAGGGTTTTATTCATCAAAGTACCTCACCTTGGTGATCACTAGTTTCTGTTTTTGCAAAGAAGTGTGACTAGACATTTCAATTTTGTGTCTGTTACAGAAAACTGAATATGATGAGGGTTAAGAATATATACCATATTCCATGAATCGATTTTATTTTTGACAAGTTGATAGGTGTTTCTGTGTTCTCTAAATTTGACTTGAGATTAGGGTATCATCGGCTGAGGGTGAGACTTTATGATACATCATGGACTGATTTTAGGAGTAGGTATGGGTTGTATGAGTTTTTGGGATGTCGTTTGGGTTGACTAATGTGCCAGTAGTGTTTATGGACCTAAGGAACTGAATCGTTCACTTATATTATGATTAGTTTGTAGTTTTATTTGTGTATTACATCTTGGTGTTCTCCAATAATTTTGAAGATCATTCCAAACATGTTGAAATCGTCATGAGTACACTAATAGAGATAGGCTATACACCAAGCTATCAAAGTTTCATTTTTGGATTAACAAGGTACATTTCTTGGGCTACATTATCTATAAAGAAGTAGTGTCTATGGAAATAGAGAATGTGAAAGTTGTTGTATCTTGGGAGTAGACCAATAATGTTTTTGATGTCAAATGTTTTTTTGGGTTTGGTAGGATATTATCGAAGGCTCGTAAATGACATCTCCCATTTGGATGTAGCACTCCCTTGATTGACCAAGTAGGGAATCAAGTTGAATGGTTTTGAGAATGTGGGTATGATTTCTAAGAGTTAAATAATCTGTTCACATTTGCACCCATTTTATTCTTACCTGATCCAGTTAACAAGTATACCTTTTTTTATGCATCTGGTATTTTTCTTAGAGAAGTGTTGATGCATGATGATTTGGTTGTGGAATATGGGTCACGACTATTGATTCATCATGAACAAAATTACCCTACTCATAACGTTGGGTTGGTCATAGTGGTTTATGCTTTAAAGTGTTGGAGGCATTACTTATTGGTATAAATTCTTACTATGTATATAGATCATAAGATCCTTAAGTACATCTTTTATGAGCAATATTTAAACCTTTGGTATTGAATATGGGTTGAGTACATCAAGGCCTTTGATTTTGAGCCAGTTTACATGTTGGGAAAATGAAAATATTTTGTGGATTCTTTGAGTTAGACGATTCAAAATAAGGTGGTTCAAGAATCCAGTTATGAGTGGAGGATAATGGTGTTGTTTGCTGAGATGAATATATATTTATAGGATGGGTAAGGATAAATAACCCTTGTATCGTGGGAAGTTGATTCAATGCTTCTGATCCAAATCAAGGAGAGTTAGTATGAGGATTAATTGTTTTTTCCCTATCGGAAAGTCTTGGAGTAACCTTGTAGTTGGACTATTGGTGATGATGAGATCATTTTTGTTCATGGTCATGTGATTCAACCTACTTGTATGTGGGAATATTTGATATTGATTTCCTGATTCAAAGTGGGAAGTGTATCCTAGTTTAACCAAAATGTATTATGATCTTCATATACAATATTGGTTGCTAAGAATTAAAAAATAGGTTGCAGATTTTGTGACACAATGTTTTACTTGTCAGTGGGTGAAGGCCAAGAATTAGCGATTGAGTGGGTTTTTATATCACTTTCCCATTCTAGAATGGAAATGGGATGACTTGAAGATGAATTTTTTGATTGGTTTTATGAGTAATCTTTGCAAGATTTATGTGATCTAGGTATTTTTGGATCAGTTGACCAAGGTTTCACATTTCTTACTGATCTTAGAGACCTTCATCATTGACAAGTTGGGTGAGTTTTATGTTTGGTAGATATTGCAGTTACATGGGGTTCCACAAACTATAGTTTTGGATTACGTTCTATGTTTAACATCATGCATCTGACAGGGGTTATATAAGGAACATGGAAACTAGGTGATTTTGAGTATGGATTTATACACGTAGATGGATGGGAAATTAGATTATACTATTCATGTGCTATAGGACATGTTGAGGGAATGTGTCCTAGATTTGGTGGGTCTTGCGTAAAGCACTTGGTACTCATGGATTTTTTTTATAAAAAGAGTTACTAGGTGATGATTCATATGAAACCATATTAGGTTCTCTATAGGTGGACATGTAGATCGATGTTATGTTGGATGATGGCTAGAGAATTGGTGTTTTGGGATTGAATCTCATGGAGGAAACACTATAAAATGGTTTAGTTGATTCAGAAATGAGTGAATGTGACTTATAGTAAGAATAATTCATATGTTTATCAACATTTTCAACCCCCTGAGTTTATATTGGGTGATTGGGTGTTCTTTTTGGTGTTGCAAAGACTATGTCACTATCAAATTTGGAAAAAAGGTAAGTTAGAACCCAAGTACATGTGTACCTTTGATATTGTATAGAGGATAAGACCGATGACAGAACGATTGGATCTTTCACAGTGTTACAGTGGAATTAACAATTTTTTTCATGTGTCAAATATTTAAAAATATCACCTTAACCTATATCATGGGATTGATGTTAGTGATGTTGAGATTGAGGCTAACACCACCTTCAAGGAGCATCCAGATAATATTGTGAAGCGTTGTAAGAAAGTATTGTAGGGGGAAAATAGTGCCTTTGGTTTGAGTGTTGTGGAAATAGGGTAACATTTAGGAAGAGTATTAGGAGAGGGATATGGATATGAATTCCCAATGTCCTGATCTATTTACCTTGGAAATGTAGTGATACTTGGGAGATCGGATTGAGGATAAGCTGTTATAAGGTGGTGAGGTTGTAAGATACCATAATTTTCTTGAGGTATGCCATTGTTTATGTTTTAGTTTAAGACTCTCTTTTGGTTAATGAAATGTTTACCAGGTGTGTGGGGAGTCCCAAAGATGTTTTAGGGGTTCAGGACATGAAAGAGAGGAGAAAATGGTCTTCCAATGTATATTTCATGGTAGGCATGCAGTTTGGAGTAAATATTCACTCTAACAGTGCATTAATGGATGAGGGGTGCATGATTTAAATAAAACATGCAAGGGGGAGGCCAAACCATGTAGGGTTGGATAAATACATCCCACACGATCATCAAATGGTTTGTAAAACCGTGCGGGATCCCCATGAATTCGTGTGTCCTGGCACCCTCTATGACAGAGGGTAGCACACAGTTAGCACATGGTTTGGTCAACCATGTGTTCAAAACATGCACCTACATAAAAGTGGGGTTTTTCCCTTATTCCCTTTAGATCATTAAGTGTTCTAACTTGGTATGTTTCCCCATTCTTCCTCTAACATCCTTAGTGATGATCTAAATATCCCTAAACTTCCCATGGATTGATCGTTGGTTATGAATCAATGCTTTAGGTAATTCTAACACTCCTCTCCCTTACTTTTTCAGGATTAGGGCTTGTGTAATTTTTGTTTCTTACGAATCCTTAAAACCCTCTTTTCTATATGATATTAGGTTGAGGCATCAAAGGCAGTGTGAGTTTGAATTAAATTATAATGTTAAGTGAGCGTTCACCTTACAAATTGAGGTAGGTTTTCTATAAGTTATATCCCACAATATTATAGATTATTTATTCATAAGTGGTTGTTCTTTGGTGTCTTTGTTTTACACATTTGGTTTTCCTTGGTAGAAATGATAAATTTATGGGGTAAATGCTTAATTTAACCCCTTATGATCCCCATGGGATGTGTTGAGGTTAATTTGACCATGTTACATGCCACCCATGGTGTACGATACTCCTTTAACATATAAGTTGAAATGTTTGGTGTAAAATTGAATTTTATTAACATAGATCCCTTTATTAATCTGTTGAAATTTTATCTTGGGTTATGAAATGAAACTAATGGTGATTATGTTTAGTAGATAACATGTATTAAATGGTTGTTTGATATAATGTTAATGGGTTAAATGAGTTATGGATTGTAAAGGATAATATTATTGATTGGATAAGTCATGTAAATGACAACTAGGTTAATTAGGTTAATAAATTTAAATGAGAATGTGTAAATGAGATAACACATAGTGATGTTTTATGTGTTGAATAAACTTTTGATTTAGATAATGAATGTGTTAAATGATTATGGTTTATGTTGATAAATTTTTTATGGTTTAAGAAGAGTGTGCAAATGGATTAGTAGTATGTGGGGTATTGAATTAATGTTCTATGCACATGGGGAAGGTTGGACTGATGCTCAAAACCCCACCCCTATGATGAATGGGTTAGGGAGTCAGACTGAGGTTTTATGCCTCTAATAGTTTCATTTGATGAGACTAGCTAGACTGAGGCACCAAGGTAAGTGTGATGTAATTGTGGTGAAATATTTTCCCCAGTGAGATATGGAACTTAAAATATCCCATTATAAATAGTAGTTTACCATAATAATCCATAGTGTAATTGATGAAAATATCCCCTTATACATAGTAATTGACCATAATAGGCCGCAATGTAATTGATGAAAATGCCCAACCAATGGAACAAATAATGAAAATGGTTTAAGTGAATATTTTTAACTAATAGAACTCAGTTTAACTTTTTTTTTGTATTGTTGATCATTTAGTACATGCATAAACTATCAGTTTAGACTGGATATTTTGTATACACCATTGGTGGTGGCCTACTAAGTTATACTCATGCCCTGCTCGGGCCACCATTAGAGGCTTAAGCAGGTTTCATGGTTGTAGGTGAGTAAAAGAGAAAGGTCCCTATTATAGAGGGTTTATTGGGAATGGGGTGTGCATGGATTATGGATCCGGACCTGGAGTTAGGACCCATTTTGGGGATTCTTTAGTTTTCCTTTATTTTTAGTTTTTTGTTACACTTGGAGCTATATGTCATGACATAGCATATTTAAATTTTTGTTGTGGGATTTTAATATGTTTCGGGAAAATTGTTGGTAATTCATGTTTATTGTTTATTTCTTCTATTATTTCATACTTAATCTGTTATGTGTTACTCTAAAAAATATTTTATAGTCTCCCCATGTGTTTTATTAGACCCTCATGGATAATTGGAATCCTCTGGCATGCAGGGAGGCGCACCTGAGGTCATGTGGCAACCCATCTCAGGGCACTGGTTTAGTGGCTTCTGACTTGGTGACATTACATAAGGTTACTAAAATAACAAATTACACTCACACTCCCATGATTTATTTAATATTTTCATACCACCAAAATACAAACACCAAAGGTATGACTCTACTTTGAAGGGGAACCTTTTTCAATCCTTGGATACCATCAAGTACTCCATAAATGTGGTTTCATACTTTATTTCCAAATTTCCTCAGTTGATAATGTTAGAAAGGCCATGAAAATATCATCTTTGTTAAAATATATGGAAAATGTTGTGCACCTGATCTAATTGTGGGGGTAATGGTCAGATGAAATCAAATGTTCTTACCCTAAACAAGACATGTAATGACCCGATGAACCTTAGAGATAAATTTATTCCTTAACCAAATCTCCTTAAGTTTTTTCATAGAGATACCTTTAAGAATACATGATCTCCATCTTCTAAATCTAATGTCCTTTGACATTAGTCTGTATAAGCCTTCTAATAGCTCCATGTCATCCTTATCCACTCCTAAAAAAACTACCCATTATCTATTTTCAAATTCACTATCTTAGTACATATAAGTAGTGAATCACCAATATCTAACAAAAAATGGGGTGAGCTACACAGTCTCTCATATATATCATCAAAAGGTGTTATGTCAGTAGTTGATTGTTAGTTTTTATTATAAGAAAACTATGCTAATGGTAGGTGACCATCCCTTGTCATGATAAAATTCAGAATTAATTTCCACAATATACCCTCAATAATATTGTATTCCCTTTATTTTTGGTCATATTTTTAGGGATGGAATGCCTCACCCAACCAAAAATATTTTTTGAATGCCTCATGTAAACTTCTCTACAACCAAAACATGAATCAAGAATCTTGGTTAGAAATGGTCATCAAAGACACTCCATGAAACTATATAATCTCATCCACATGCATGCATCCTATGCTCTCCATATAATTATTCTTTTGAACAGTGATAAATTGAACCGACTTCTTTAGTCAGTTTGTGATCACCTAGGAAACATTAAACCCCTTTGTTGAATGTGGAATTACAATTGTAAAATCAATCTTTATATTTTACCACTTCCACTCTATAACCTTAAGGGGTTGTATCAAACTAACTAAGACCAAGTTCTAAGACATGACCGACTAATATGTGAGGCTCCATGATAATAACTTAGAGATACTCTTCATTTTTGGCTCCCATAACTGATGCTTAAGGTTACGATACATATTTTTCACACGAGGAGATATCTCTAGGGGGGGTGAAAATCCCTCAGCACCTCCTTATTCATCCAAACTAGAACCATTATCTTATTTTGGAAGAGGATGGTGTGCTCCACACCTTTAGAGAATCCCTTAGTTGTTTATATTAAAAATATTTGGTCACATAAGACCTGGAAATCAATATATTTAAGCTAGGGATCCCTTACTCAGTGAATAATTATGGGGGTCAAAACCATATACTAGAGTTAAGAAATATATCCCTCTTATTCTAAGGAAGTATTCATTAAATATATATTTACAATCTCCTCCCACACCAATAGAGCATTAGATTTATTATTAATAAAATATACTACAATGTTTTCTTTTCTGGTCTTATAACTTATCAAAGATGTAGTCCTTTATGAACTCTACTCATAACCTCTATTTTTTTATGTAAATTATAGTAAAAATTATTCTTTACTGGTGAGTAACTCGGTCAAACAATTGTATATGGTGATAGATTCACTAATATAGACATATATAAAGAATTTAAAACACAAAAGAATGGTTTTTTTTTGTATTCATAGTTAAAATAAATATAAATGTATTTTTTTGTATCTTTTATTTCTGTGGTGTGTGTGTGGTACAGGTAGTGGAGAAAAAAATAGGAAACCTTGATGCAATATGTTAAGTGTGAGAAAATCGGGGTAGTGATCAATCTTATGAATCATGCTAAGTGAATTTGTAACTGAAATTGATTGGTAATATCAACACCTCTAAAGACGTCCCTCTAAAGATAGCCTAAGACATACTACCCAAGTCAAAAATATACTTAAGGATTCTCTAGACCTTGGGTAGTAGTGATTAAAGTACTAATTCTAGTACTATGTTTCCATTACACCCCATGAAAACCAATTCCATAATATGAAGTAATCATGACTTAGTTTTAATTTTGGGTTTCAAAACTCAATACATCACCCTCACTCTATTATTAATTAATCATTGGATAAATAGTGAAATCATTAAGATCAAACACATTAATAATCCTAAATCCAAGTTCCAAATGATTTATGTAATGAGATCAATCATTCCCCATCATTATATACTTTTAAAACACTACCCATTAATTTTTATAACATGAAAGAACATAAAGAGTGAGAGAAACTCTCCCACGAATGTATTGGGCCTCCTATTATCCTTAAATACAGTTTTGACTCCCTTTGTAGTGATGTTAAATGGAGTTCTAAGTGGGTTAATCTAGATGGGAGAGTGGGGATAAAAAAGAATTGATGAATTGATATGGAATTGATGATATCATAAGAATATGGTATATAATGGTGCAGTAGAATGGGTGAGAGGGAATTAGAAAATGGAAGTATATTATATGGAATAATAACCCAACCCACTGAATAGAATGAAAAATAATTTTAAACAGGAAGAGATAAAGAATATAAATTAATGATGGTTATTCTAGAATGAATGTTATGCTATGAAGGATAGTGATGGATCGAGTAAACTCATCCATCTTGGGAATGAGTTTCCAACTCCCTTTTAATATCAATAATGTATTGGATTGACCTATGTATCCTAATCCAATTTAGATCTTCAAATAAATTCCAAATTTTCCTTCACTTTGAGACCCCAAATTGTCTTAGGAAAATAAGGGTCTTTAGTGAGAGATACCCTTGGAGATGAATTAGTTTATGGAACTTTTATAATTAAAACACATTTTTACTTAAACTCTCACTACCCTATATGATCATAACCTTGTTATTAATAGGGTCACACTCTAGTTATTCCTTTAATGATTATATAATTGTAACTTCCTTATTCATTATCCCTTCTATTCATATCATTCAATAATGCTTCACCCACACACACTAATTATGTAGAATATAAATAGGAAATCACATGTGACCCAATTATTTTTACTTGGTTCACCCGTAATATACTAATCGAATGATCATGAAACCAATAATGTGTTGATGAAATAGAATACACTAAATGAATTTTTTGGTGGTTGTATTAGGAAAGGTTTTGTTGGGATTGAAGTTTGTTTCAATTATCTATAATTTAATTCAATGAATTTATGTCACTATAATTATGGTCATCAGATGTTGTAGTGATGTAGTATGTAGGAATTCATAGTGAGTCTTCTCTAAGGACTACAGGTTTATCAAAATTTTGTAACTTCCAATGATGTTATAGAGAGGTACCAAACAGACCTAAAATTAATAAAATATTAATGGTCACTAAGTTGGTAATCAAGATAAGGTGTTCATTTTTAGTGATCTATGATTTCTGGGGAGTTTGTATTATAATTTGACCAGATGATTGTTAGTATATAATAAGTGAGACCTCAACACTAATAGGTATGATTAAATGTTATCAAGAAGATACCAAATATAGTGGTAAATATTTTATATATTACTTTTACTTTGTAATATTTGTTTTATAATATCTTTAATCTTCTAACATTAACATAAATTAAAGTAGTAATGTTTCTCTTAAACATGTAAGACTCATTTTCTGAAGAAATTTAATCTTTGAGTACATTTAAATTTCTATAATTTTTACTTTTCATGTATGTTTGTGTAGTGTGTGTTTGTTTTAACCTATTAGGGGTCAATTTTTGGTAGTGAATATGGTTCTTTGACTACCTAGTTCTGGTGCACTAAATCATGTGGAATCAAACTTCCAGTGGTCTTATTTTCACTATGTAGGGCCTCTAGTGTGTGAATTTTTTGTGGACCATGGTTTCTAATTCTAATAGTTTTATCATAATTTTAGATCTTACTTTACCTAAAAACTAATATCAGTTCTCAGTTTCTTCTATCATGCTCGACGTTATGAATTCAGTATGAGTTACTAAATTGGTGCAATAATGTTAGAGGATAGAAAGGTTAGGATTGATAGGTTTTATGGAATGAATTTTTTCTTCTGGGGGATAAATATTGAATACAATATCATTCATTAGGACTTATATGCTTCATTTTCTTGAGTAATTTTGGTTTTAATAGAGGAATAATAATATGAGTTCTTGGATAGGAAGACACCATTGTTGGTAAATATATATTTGGAAAGAAATATTTGCTTCAAAATCCTAGAAAATAAAAGTATATAGGAATTAATGAAGGTGATAATAGATATATATAAAAGATCTAATGGTTCTTAACGAAGTGTTTATGAGGCTTTTATTGTTTATATTAATATTATCAAAAGGAATAACTGTGTAAAATCACATGAATTATTTCAATATGATATGAGGGAAGATTAAATCAATGAAGGTAATGATCACTGATGATGTGTGGTCACTCATAATGATATAATTACTTCTTTAGATTTGGAATGCAATGGTGACTTCAGTTAGTGACTTTGGTGGAAAGAAAAATTTGGTATTTGATGATATCAAGAATTTGACACTCAGTGAAGAACTTTTTCAAAGGTAATTCCAGGCATCATCTGGTGATTCTCATAATGTCAATTAATGTGAAAGGACACCTTAAGGGATGAAAATCTATCAATATAAGTCATCAAAAAATAATACATTAGAGAAGAGACGAGTCAAGTTACTCAGACCAAGCCTTGTATGTTGGAATTATGAAAAAATGGGACACTTAAAAGAGGACATTAAGAGTCACAATGAAATCTCCAAAATACCACCAACTTCTAAAATCTCAAATTTTGTTTGTATAATGGAAGGGGGGAAATTATTATTAAGTGTCAACATTCTATTGGATTCATGGGTAATTGAGTCAAGTGGATAATTCCATTCAATAAAAGAGTATGGATGCATTGAAAATCATGTATCTAGAATTTTTGATAAAGTAAATTTAGAGAATGATGGATATTTAGAGATCATTGGAAAAGGGGACATAAATATCTTGATGAGGAATAAGGGAGTCTTGAAATTGAATAATGTTAGTGTTATTAATCCCGAATTATTGGTGCTGTAATTTTTGACAATAAGGTCAGTCAAGGTTGTTGACAATACGGATGGAAAATATTGGCCAAGATGTATGTTCGCATCTCAATAAAGAAAGTTAGATTTTTTGAAAATATCATTGTTGAAAATACATGAAAGAAGCCAAAAAGTGTTGAAGTTTTTCTTGGAATATTAGTTGATCTCAAATAATATGGACAAGGTATGTTGTTGATATAAATATTCGTAAATATACATGTAGGAAGTGTCTAAAAAGTGAGGATTGTCCAAAATATTGAAGTCTGTGAGTAATCTAGAAGTAAATAATCACGTTTTTGTTGAAACCAAATGAAAAATGGCACAACATAGTCAATTACATGACCATGGTGGAGGGAATGGTGAATATGGAAAAGGATAGGTGTGACCACACCCATGGTCTTTGTAGTGCCCTAACCCTAGCAGCCCGGAGCTTGTGTCAACTACCATTACATTATCAGGATTATAAGGAATTATATCTATAAAGACAAAAGTTTTTAGTAGTCTTGGTAAACTAGATACATACATGAGTATTGTATTAAAAATGAATACACTAATTACAACAAAAAGTTTTTTCGATGATAACTTTACTAACATTATAATATCCTTGTATATATTTCTTAATACACTTCTTGGATTCTTGGGGAAGGGAAAAAATAAGGCTGAGATCAAATGCTCAGTAATGATTCGATGAAAATAATTAATATGGAAAGGTAAATAACTGAACACACATTCCATGTTATATATAAGAGGGAGTGCATAAACAATATGGAAAGGTAAATAAATGAAAACACATTCCATTTAAATAACTGGATAAGTCATGATCAATATTGCTAGGTAAATAGTTGATAACTATTCCATTTAATCAATAAAATGAGAGTGAAATGCATCAATAAATTTTTTTCAAAGAGAAAATACCATGGATAATAATAATTGAATCTAAATGACTATAATTATTAATTATTGGTTGTAATGTTTCCTAGGTATATGCTACCTTTATAGTCAAGACCTTTCATAATATGGTTTATAACATACTAGGTGAAAAACCCTCTTTGTATAGCTAATTGAAGTGTCCCATGAGTCTACTGATGAATCAGGGGGCTATCTATAATTTTTCCCCAAAAGTGTCATGCATTTCCAAATAATTACTCATATATCAAATAATCTATTTAATTCATCAATAATGTGACTTATCGAATATTCACATTAAGTAGAAGACGTAGATTTATCAAGAATTACCTAGATATAAAATTAATTTCAAATTAAATTCCATATGGAATTTTTGTTATATGGTTTAGGAAATAATCATATCTATGATAAATTCTATATATTTTTAGGGGAAATTTAATATTCAATGATCATTGGAAATTAAATATTTCAAGGGGATTATAAAAACTAATCAAGGACTAGAGGAAGAATAAAGATGGTATCAATACAACAGATCCCAACTGGAGTAAAATAAAGGGTCATTATCATTCATGAATGTAAATACTATAAAATGATCTTTTAAAAACATTCTTCAGGAAAATAACCTTTTCATTTTGATTTTTTTGAAAATTATATTCTTTGAAAATATATTTTAATTTTTTTTTTCAAAAATTAATATTTTAAACCTTAAAAGTAATATTCAATAAAGAGATAATGGGTAATTTGATATGTGCCATACAAGGTAAAAAAGAACATTCATTTTATAAGGTAAAAAGGTTAAAAAGTGATTTTTTTAGAAAGAGATAAGAAGAATCCTTTGAAAAAAAATTTCACAAGAAAAAAAAGCTAAAAAATTTCTTTAATAAATCATTATTTAAAGGTTAAAATCATTTTTGAAAATATTTTTAGACAATATTGTTTTTTCAATAAAATATTTTCTCTGAATAAAGAGAGAAATGAAGTCAGGTTTTATTAAAAAAATTATAAAATATTTTGAGTTCCAAAGAGTGGGAAAATGGTACAATTAATTGAAAACATTAGTGAATAACCTTAGGAGAATAAAATTAAAGGTTTTATTTAAAAACCATTATATAAATTCCATTAATGGAATTTCAATAATGAGTAATCTTGATTAGAAATATATTGTGAAATAAACCCCTAAAAGGATCATAATATTGAAGTGAAAATTAATCAATGAATTGATTACATGTATAAAATTTAAATAAAAATATAATAAGTGGAAATACATCAATATATATTAAAAGTAATTATATACATAATCAAATAATATTAACAATAATGAGGAAGTAATACAACACAATAAAATGGAATTGGGTGATGAAACTTCTTTTCCACTTGGAGTCATTAAGTTCAAATACCCTTAGATGAAATAATAAAAAATAAAACTCATAATACCATTAATAATTAATTATTCATGATATTAAATTCATAGGTTCAGTATATACACAATATAAATTAAACTAGGTGTATAACATTACAATATGCCACAATGAAATGAAATTGAGATGAAATCCCAAACCTTGCGTTTTCTTTTGGATGAACATCTGTTAACCTCTTGTGTAATAGTTTTAAGCATATAATTAACTTATAAAAGAACCATAATTATATTTATAATATCATATATGACCTTATTATAATATTTTATTACCCTTTTGTTAATAATCTTTCATTATTTTCAACATTTCAGGTGTTAATTTTCATGTTTTTTAGTATGTTTTGACTTGTTATTTTTTATTCTTACATAGATCATGATTTCATAATCTATAGAATATAAAAAATTATTTAATTATTATATATATTCAATATATATTTATTTATAATAATCCAAAATATTTTGATATAGTAATTAAAATGCACCGTTCGTGGAGACACTAGGTCATACGTACGCATAGACATTGTTTCCATTTTATTGTTATATTAAAAGAATGAAAATTAAATTATATAATTTTATATTATAATTAATGTATTATATTTATTTCATATATGTCACATATGTTTATTAAAATCATTATTAATACATTCCATGTAAATTTTGAATGAATAACACCGCTTTGAGGAGACAGTAGTCCACACGTCCACAAACGAAGCTATCATATTCCCACAAAATGAAAATCATAAAGGTATGTGTTATCTAAAAATTAAATAAGAATAAATAATTTATAAATATAATATATATATATATAATATAAACTATAAATCCATCATTATTCTAACCTTTAAAGGTGGTAAATGGAATAACGAACATCATCAGTTCACGAGGCGGTAGTTTTCCGTACAAAAGAACGATGATTGTGTATCGCGTTTAATGGATTTTTGTGAATGTTTTGGTATACATCATAGAATAAAAACATATAATTATATTTAATATACTTATATTAATATTAAATAATGATATAAAAATAATTTTAGTGGTGTATAAATAAATGAAACAAAAGTGATTATTGAAAAGAGTTACCTGTTATTCGAGTAAATCCTTTTGGTTTATAACAAAAGAATTGATCGGTTTTCTTTACTAAAAAAGATATGATTCTAGGATTAATTTAAATAATTTGGGAGATTATTTATGAAGTTTTTTTATGATACAAATGTCTTTATATGTTTAAATAATTGGGAGGGGTGAGTGCCTTTTTATAGTGGGGAAGGAGTGACATTCTCTTAAAGTTTTGAAAGAGGGAATTTCACCCACATATTTTCCTCAAAAAGTGGATCCAATAAGGAAAAACTAAATATAATGGATTATATGGTCTAAATATTTCTATAAAATAGGTTTTGGACATGTTTCTTGGTATTTTTTCCTTTAGTTCAAGGTTTAGTCCCTTGTTAAGCTTAATTTTACCTTAATCACTAAAATTAATTTTAATTACTTTCACTGATATTTTTGGTTAAAAAATAATATTACATTATTATAAAATATAAATTATTATTATTAAAAATATTTAATCCATTATTTATAATTCAAATAACATAGTTTTTTAAAATTAATCTAAATTTAATCTCGTAGACGGGACGACAAAGTGGGGTTTTAAAGTAAAAATGTTAAAAAGATTGAAATGTTTTTATATCCAATTTTAATGAAAAATTAATTCTAATGACCTAAATTGTATTAATTGGTGCATAATTTAACTAAATATACTTGAAAACCAAATTAATATTTAATTTAACTATATAAATAAATTATATGAAAAAACAGTTTTCGATTAAAATTCTGTATTTTTCACTATTCAACAAAAAATGAAACTTCTCTAAAAAATAAAAAATATTCATCCTATAATAATTTTTATGTTCATATTAATAAAATTTAGTTTATTTTGATATATAAAATTTATAAGGTTTCAAAAAAATTATTTAAAATTGGTTCCCCATTACAAGGTGGTAAATTTCCCTTTTTTAGAAAAATACCATTTTAAGCATAAAACTGGATTTATTCTTATATTATGCCTATCATATATATTGGATAAATATAAAAAAATATTTTATTGAATATAATATATATATATATATCATTAATATCATTCAATAATATTAATTAATTTAATTTATCATGATAAAACACCTTTGGCGCATAATAATTGTTTTTATAAAAACACCCCCTTTATATTAAATTAGTTCTTATATTCATTTATAATTAATTGGTAACCAGTGAATTCAATCACATATATTCATATTTTAGTTAATCCTATTCATAAATTCTAATTCAATGGCTTGGTTTTATCTTATTATATTATATAATAGTATTTTAATAATATATTGTTGTTCAGTAAAACCCAGTCGTGCGTGTAATGCAAACTATCGAACAATGTTTTTATTTCATGTAATGCAAGAGAAGTCAGTTTTTCATGAATTATAAGATATATAATAGATTTACTAAAAATATTAAATATACCATAAAGTATCAAGAGTTGATATTCCATTCTTCATTTGGTGTTGAGTGTCACACACATTATTAAATACAATGTTCTTAATTTAGAATTTTGGGGTCTTATAATCTTGGCAGTGTTGTTAATGGAATTTCCAAAAATGAGAAAAACAAAAGTATCCATACCTGAGTGGTCCCCATGGTGTATTTCCAGTGTTCTGAGATGAAATGGGCAAGGCAGTTGGACCACACCAATAGAAAGACAAGTCATGGGGGACAATGAAGGGTGCATGAAAAACAATCATCCTACCCATGGTGTATTCTTTTTTGTTTGTTGTTTTAAGGTATAATGTGTCAAAATTTTGGTTCTACATCATCGTGTGAAATTCATGGTCAATAAATTGACCAATTTTGAAGATATGCAGTTCAAAGGTGAATGAAAAGTTACAGACCAATACTACAGTGGGAGTAGTGATGGTCGATAGGAGGAGTTAATAACCAAAATAGATTTTAGAAGGGGGCCGCACCCATGTTGTTTTCCATTTTAGAGGAAAAACATTAGGCTCTTTCACTAGGACATAGTGCAATACATTTCGGGCTTTGTCATGGGAAAATAGGGAGAAACCCATCAGGCAATGCATGAGAGTATTTTCAATGATTTAATAATTAACAGATATTTTTTGGTTCATGATTCAAGTGATATTTGAAGGAGTATGAGAAATTGATGATATTTAATTAATTTAGAATTAATTCACACTAAAAATTTGTTTTTCTAGGTGTCCATGAAGTAGTTATTGTTGTGTTTTTGATGAAAATCATGGAGGAAATTCATGATTCTTTATGAGTAGTTAAAATGGACCAATGGTATGAAAAAAGGCGTAATTTGATTAGAACATGATGTCATATTTATGAGAGGAGGATATTGAAGGCTAAATTAGATGAATTTTTGGGGTATTTGTATACATACATTGTGAATTAAAAATAACATATAATGGAAACAATTAGCACATTAAAGATATAATTATCAAATAAGAAGAAGAATTTTTACAGGCGAGGGGCTGAAAATTAGTGAAGAAGGAGTTGGAATCCATTTAAGACATTTCCACGTGGGGATTTTTTGTTGTGATTATAAAAAATTAGAGGTTGTTATGAAGATTATCTTGAAATAAGTGCTACCATGGGTGTTCTCACAAGATATGAAGGAGAAACAAAGTGGGATCTAAACAAGAGAATAAACACATATTTAAATATGCATTCAGTTGTATATAAACTATTTTTATATTCTTTCCAGAGCAGTAAAAAAGGAAAAAGAAGTAATGAGCCAGTAGTGAGCCTTGGGAAATAGTGATTCAACCCTAAACTTTTTAAGGTAGTGAGACTAAGTATAGGAGTGACCTACCCAAAACTATTGTAATGGATTGAGCCATTTAAAGATCAGTGATCTTCATAGTGATTTTAGAGGATGATACAACATTGATTAAGGTTCCTTGGATGTAGCATAGCGAGGGTGAACCAAGTAAATACTCATTTCCATAATTACTTTATGCATGCACACCAAAAAAAGATCAAGAAATCATAATCATATTCCATTTAAGATAATATAAATGTGACCCTCAAGATTGAGAGGTCAATATCCATTGAGGGTGGTGTGAGTAAAGGTTAAATTAGTTTTAATTTTAAAATTCCTTTACACACCCTTTCAACCCCTCCCCAAGGTGATCTCACACTTTCCCCCCATATTTTATCCTATATTTAAACATATCCTAGGGTTCAGAATAACTTAATTTTTGTTGTAAAACTAGATGAGGTTGGTTATGAAACTAATTTTACCAATATAGTATGGAAAGTAACTCAAGGATCCATGGTGGCCACTAAAGAAGTAGGTAATGGGACTCTTTACCTAATCGTAAATTTAGATAGAATTTAAATGGTCAAAAGTTCAACCATTGATGATCTAAAATTATGGAATTATAGTTTTTTAACCTCAGTAAATAGAACATGAAATTTTTAAAGAAAAATTCATACTAAATATTGATCACATGAAAATTGGATGTGTGAATGTTATGTTATAGTAAAGAATAAAAAAGTTTTCCTTTAATTTAAATGGATTAAATTCAAAAATCTAAAAATTAAAACTAGTTTTCATGGATGTTTGGTGGCCTTATCCTATTTAGTCCCTTAGATGTTCAATTTTTTAAAAATTTATTCATAATGATACTAGAAATGTATGAAATTATTTTTTAATTAGAAGTCATATGTATTTCAAGATTTTATTCAATGGAAGTCTATGGAATGAAGGGAGAGCGAACAAAATTAAAAATGCCTTTTTACTAAAAATAGTGGTGAATACACTAGATAAAACTATTAGAATTTTTATAAGTATAAAGAGATAAGGCATGAGAATATGATACCTAGAAATCTAGAGCATAATATATTGAATGAATTAATGAGTTAAAAAATGATAGAGAAGGCTCAAAGAATGAGTTGAAATATTGAATTTCCAATATAATTTGTGTAGAATATCTAAACATAGTGTCATATCTATGAAATAGAAGTCTAGAATTTGTTTTTGGGTATGAGATATTAGTGGAATTGTGGTACAAAAAATGACTCACCTTAGAGTCTTTATAAGCTTTTAATATATACATGTTAATTATAAGGATAGAAAAAAACTTGAGGCTAATTCTAGAGTTTGTTTCTTTAATGGTTATTGTGATGAAAAATTTGGCTACTAACTATTGGATGAGGACAAGAGACAAGTCATCAAAATTCATGTTGTTCAAATCCATGAAGGTGTTTTATAGAAGTAAAGGAATTTTGTGGAGAAGGATGTTGTGTAAAAAAACCATCAAGGTCAAAATTTATCTATGTGAGAACATAAAAAGAGAGAAAATTTTGAAGAAATCATCTAAAATCACAACAAGTCCAGTGATGCGACTAGTGAAAGATGTTCTAGAAAGTTTAAGGATGGTTGAAGCTTGAGTGGTATCTCCTGAAGTTAGGTATTCAAAAGATAGAGTACTAGAAGTATAGGTACTGAATAAAAATTTGTATCTAAGTAGTACTATATATCCAACTTATTTGAGGTGATCAACCAGGGTTATAAATCTATTTCAGATATTTAGGTATAATATAAACTCTCTTCTTATAATGCTCACCGGGGAACTAGAAATTCTGGAAGAGGAAACCACACTTGTTGATTCTAAAAAGTATAATTCAGTGATGGATGAAGAAATTGATTCATTAAAATTAAAAGGAACTTGGGAGATCAGTTAATTGCCAAAAGTAAATAATGCACTGGAAAATAAGTGGGTGTATCATATGAAATAAGAAGATAAAAAGTGTTATAAAGTTTTGTTAGTGGAAAATGGATTTAAACAGAAAAAAGATATTTATTTCTCAAAAATATTCTCATGAGTTGTTAAATATACAACTATATGGTTGGTGTTAGTAATGGTAGTATCAGAAGAACTATTCTTATAATAGATGGATATAAATATAGACATCATTCATGATGATTTGAAGGAATAAATTTATATGTAACAACCAATGGGTTTAATGGAAGATGAAAAAAGAATTTGTTATTTAATTTAAAATAGTCTTTATGGGATGGAGTATTCACCATGATAATATAATCATAAATTCATTACGTTCATGTCAGGATAAGGTTTCAGCGGGAGAAATACAGATCAATATTATTATCAGAAGTAATGTGAAGATCGGGAATTCATCATATTGATTTTATAAGTTGATTACATCATTATAGTCTAACTGAATAGAGGAAGAATCTTAAATCTGAAAAGTGAATGGGCCATAGGATTTTAAATGAAGGATCTGGTGTAACACAAGAATATTTGGGGGTTGAAGATCAAAAAATATATGAGATATGGGAATTTGGTTCTACCTCAAAAGGACTACATCAACAAGGTGATCCAAATATTTGGTATGAATATATACAAGTCATTATTAAATACTTTGGCATGAATATTCTAATTGACCAAGGTGAAATTTCCCATAATGGAAGTCAAAACCAAATACATGGAAAAAAATTTATATACAGTAACTATTGGAATTTTTATGTATGCAATGGTCTGTACTCAGTCAGAAATATCTTATGTAGTGTGAGTTGTAAGTCAATTCATGTAATATTTAGAGAAGGCACTATGGGAAGTTGTGAAGTGGATTCATAAAAATTTAAAAGGAACATAAGATATAGAATTTTTCTTCAGATTTTATGACCCATTATGATGATTTTTTTGCCTCAAACTTATAGGGGATTTCGATACCTAGAATAGAATGACCAAATTCATGTTTATATATGGTGGAATAATGATTATCTTGATGACATTTCTTCAAAAGCTTATTAAATTTAGTAAAACATAAAATGAATATGTAGCTTCAATGAAACTATGAAAATAAATGATTTTCTTGATGAGATAGCTGAAGGAGTTTACAAGGTGTCAAGAAGTATTTATCTTCTATGATATCCTAAGTGCAATCCATTTGGATAAAAATGCAGTGTTTTATACTTGGATTAAGCACATTAAACTAAAGTATAATTTCATTATAAATTTTCTAGTGAAAAAATATCGGAATCTAAGGAAGATAAAAAGAATATAAAAATCAATGGATGTTTTTATTGAGGTTATATCTCATGAATTTTTGAAGAAACATCATGCCTGTGTGGGGCTTGGGTGAACGAAAGGTGAAGATGGAGGAACACTTCTTGCTACGATGAATGAAGAATTTTCCTAATTTTTATATATTTTCTGAGGTTCCCTAAAATAATTATTCAAGTGAATTATTATTTTGAGATAATTCTCTTTCAATTCTTTGAATAATAGTTCAATGGATTCAAGTCATCAAAATTATGGTCATCAGAAGTTAGAGTGGTTCACTTTGTAGATAGTGGAAACGAATCTTCTCTGGAGGTCAAAAGTTCATCAGAAGTCCATATATTCCAATGATGTTATGGAAATGAACAAAAGGTTAGGATGTTTAGAAATTTTTAAGGTCCATTGAGTTGGTAATTAGGTTGAGGCCATCATATTTTGTGATTTATGATTTCAAGGGAGCATGTATTATAGGTTGACCGATTGATGCTTTGTATATAAGGAGCGGGGCCTCATCACCAAGAGGAATGATTCGCGGTGATCAAGAAAAGATAAATAAGGGAAGTAAATCTTGTATAGATTACTTTTACTTAGTAATATTTTTTAATCACTTATATCTCATGACACTAATTGAAATGATACTACAAAAAATCAATTTAGTGATGTTTTTTTTGCATTAGTGATACTTTAAAATGTCTCAAATGAATTTAAAAATGTTTAACATTAGCAATGTAGGAATAAAATAAAACATTTCTATTTTTTTGAAATATATTAATTTTAAAAAAAATTATATTTTCTCATTAATTGGAACCCCTTCCAATCGGATGCAGCATTGCCTAACATCACCTAACCACATCCCTATTTTTTTCCAATAATCGACACACCTGCCAACCCGAACTAGCGTCTTTCCTAATGTCACCACACCAGGCCTCAACATCTAGAATCTCACCTGATGTCACCTCCCCTAAATTGTTGGTGTCATTGAGCTACACGCCCCACTCAAACCCCAAGTGAGATTTGATACTTGGACCATACAACTCCCATTCTTTACCCTTAACAAATTCTTTAAATTAATTTTGATAATAATAATATACATTTCTATATTTATATATTCGTATTAATATATTTCAGTATTAAAAACATTAATATATATATATATATTATATAATCCAACACTAATAGAAATGAAACTATAAAAAAGTTCAATTTATCGACGTTTTTTTTCATTAGTGGCGCTTTAAAATGTCGCTAATGAATTTTCTGATGTTTCCAAAAAACATATGTAAATTAGGCGTAAAAAAATGTAACAATTTTTTCCAATATAATAAAATGTTTTTTTAAAACATTTTTATATTCTTTTTCAGTAATCGGCAACCCTACCAGCCTGATGCATCCTTACCTGATGCCACCACACCACACCCCTATTTTTTCCAATAATTATCACCCATACAAACCCAAACTACTGTATTTCCTAATGTCACCACACCGAGCCTCAAAATCCATCATCTCACCTGACCTCACCATCCCCCAATTGTTGATGTCTTTGTGGTACATGCTACACCCAAACCCTAAGATAGATTCAATACCTGGACCAGACAACTCCCCCTTCGTTCCCTAACCAACTTATCTAATTGAATTTTGATTATAATAATATATACTTTTATATTTATATATGTATATTAAAATATTTTAGTATTAAAAAATTGAAATATATGTGTGTATGTATATAAATATATATGTATATATATATATATATTATCTTATGATACTAACAAAAATGTCACTACAAAAAAATCAATTTAGCGATTTTTTTGCATTAGTGACGATTTAAAATGTCACTAATGAATTTACTGACATTTCAGAAAAAACATCAGTAGTGCAGGCATAAAATAAAACATTGATATTTTTTAAATATATTAAAATATAGTTTTTAAACATTTATATATATCTTTTCATTGATCAGAACCCCTACAAACCCGATGCAACCTCGCTTGACATCAACACACTGTGACCCTATTTATTTCAACAACTGGTGCCCTGCCAACCCGAACCAACATCTTAACTAATGTCACCACAATGAGCCTCAACATCTAGCATATTTCCTCATGTCACCACCCCTAGTCACTGATTTCATGTGCTAGAGGCCCAACCCAATCCCCTAGCGAGATTTGATACATGGACCAAACAACTCCCACTCCAAATCCCGACCAACTTATTTAAATGAATTTTAATTTTAATAATATAGATTTCCCTATTTATATATGTATATTAATATATTTCAGTATTAAAAACATTAATATATATGTATATATATATATATATTATATGTATATATATATATATATATTATATGTATATATATATAATATGTATATGTGTGTGTGTGTGTGGGTTTATATTATAAATAAAAAATATGTCAATTTAGGATATATAATTTTATTATGGTATTTATATGAATATATAAGTAGATTTTAGTATTTAAAAAATTAATAATATATATATATTTAAATTTTAATATACATATATAAATATATATAAATATATATGTTTATATTATATATATATATATATATTTTACATATATGTTTATATTTTATATTACACACACAAACATATATACATATATATGTTTATATATATATCATATGTTTATATTAATATAAATATGCTTATATATATATATGTGTGTGTTTGTGTGTGTTTATATATATATATATATATATATGATTATATATATGTGTATGTTTTTGTTTATATGTGTGTGTGTGTGTCAAAATATATATGTGTGTGTATACATATATATAACTAGCCATGTTTTAAAAAACTGCTAAAAATGTCACTAATATAGCCACCTTTTCTCAAAACGTAACTAAATTTAAAATATATATGAGTTTTTATATAAAAATATATGTATATATATATTTATATATGTGGTGTGTTTATATATATATATATATATTTGTGTGTGTGTGCACATGTGTTAATATCTATATGTGTATGTCTGCATTTTATACATTAATATATGTATATAAATTTATATTTACATCGATGTGGGGAAATGGGTTGTATAAATATATATATATATATATATATTAGCAACATTTTCAAAAAAACATGAGGCTAATTTAGAAAAGTTTTCAGGGAACATCTCTAATTTAGGGACGTTTTTCAGAAAACACCACTAAATTAGTGATGTTTTAAAACGTTGCTAAAAAATCATCACTAAATTAGAACCATTTTCTAAAAACATCACTAAATTAAAAAAAATTGTAGTGTGAAAGAATTAGTGTTTTTACCATGCAAATAAGACTCATTATTCTAAGCATTTTAATCCTTATGTCCATGCCATTTGTTGTTATTTTTACTTTTTATGTATATCTGTGAAGTGTATGTTTGATTGAACATATAAAAGGTTGATTTTATGGTGTTTTTAGGTCCACTAGGTCGAATACCCAGATAGGGGTGGGGTGAATTAGGGTATGATAGATTAAAACTTTATCCTATTCGGATCTTGTTTCATTGTTAAAGAAAACTCAATTATCTCTTCCTTTCGTAGAAATATACAAATAGATAAGAAATCATGCACATGACACCAAAATTTTTACCTAGTTCACCCTCACCGAGCTGCATCCAAGGAGAAAACAATGACAACATGTCAATGTACCAAATTCACTAAGGATCACTGCCAATAATGAGTACAATGTTCTGGCTAGATCTTCTATACCCAAGCTCACTACCTTTACAAGGTTTAGGTTCTGCTCACTACATTCCCAAGGGTTACTCCCTAATCCTCTTTCTCTAGCTCACTATCAGTGGAAAGGGTCATCGTCTTCCTCTTCCTTCGTTCACAACTCATATAAAGGAATCCACTAAAAGTTTATGGACTTGTAGGTCGAAAAAAATTTATAGACATGTATGTCTCTTCATTTGAATGAATTCCTACATCCTCGATTATTGGTATATGCTCTGTTGAAATTCCCTTTTCACCTGCAGATGAAGTCCACCTTCCTAGGTACTTCTAGGTACCTGAAAATATTTTTTCAAACTAATTTGAAGCTTTTGCAAGCTTCCTTGTGCAAATAACAAACAACCTCTCCTCCTATTTACATAGTACTAGGTTTGGTACGTGGATCACCTCTTCTGCGTACTGTTACTGCTTCCGTGAACTTCTATCGCCTCCACGTACTGCTGCCTTCACTTCGCCTATGCGAACTGGACTCTGTCCGTGAACTGTTATCTGTTCGTGGATTGTCTTCACTTCCGCATACCAGAGCTCCCCCTTTGCATACCATTTGCTGAAATCTCTCTCTCGTGTACACGATATTCCTCTTCCACATACTGATTCAACTACTTCTGCGTACCAGACTTTCTCCTCTGAGTACCAGACCTCCTTTGTGGGTTAAGAATCCGCACAAAGCCTTTGGTGTAATTTCTTCCACGTGAACCACCTAAGCCTTCATGATCCCTCATGAAATTCCTTCAGACATTGTCAAAATACCATACCAAAAATGTTCTCTAATAATATTCAGTCTCCTCAGTAATCGGTGGTATTATAAATTCTTATATGGGAAAAGATATCCACAAAATATACTAATCCAAGATTTCCCAAATATTTAATCCAGCATCAACCGCTTACTGATCCTTCTGTTTCCATGAACTTCAATCCACCCATGAACCATTTTTCCATTCCATATGCATACTGCATTTTCTCCCACATGGTTGATTTCATTCTCGGATGTCAATCCATCCGCGTACTGCACCACCTTCCACCGCGAACTTTTTTTGGTTTCACGAACCACTCCAAAAAACTATTTTTTCCTCTCCACGTACAATTCCCCAAACATGGTTCACGACCCATGAATTATGGTATTTAGTTCACATCCATTACCATATTTCTTCAACATTATTCATATCATTCACTCCTATGAAGAAATCATTATTTTTTCAACATCAAAATCCCAATTTTGAGGCCCAAAAATCTAGAAAACATTGAGAAATTGCGTCATCTTAAAAACCTATCTTCGGCAAACACCAACCATTCTCATTTGCGGTCATATGGCATTTTCAAAAAACCCAACCTCACCCAAAACATACCTATAGGATGCCTTGAGGTATTTTTTCCCAGAAGTCTCCTCCTTTGGGTTTGTTGACAACTCCTCTCATAACAATGTTGCACATTTCCATACCTCATTAATACTCTTTCAAACTTCAACCACCATTCACTTCACGTGATTAATATAGAGATCAAGGATTTACTTAACACATACTCTAAGACCACATGAGCCATGATCATCATGAGAAACAAGAGTATAATGAAAATTTCATCAATGAATCACTTCATTGCTGATCACCAATTACTAATACCATAATAATACACTGATACCAATGAACTGATTTCATCACGAACCTCATCTATCGTGATATCTAATCATTGATCGATCACTTCTAGCATCTTGAGATTTAATGCTCCCCCTATCTTATATCTCTTCGAAAAAGCTTTAGCTCATCTTCGACTCCCCCTATCTCACTGATCCACTTAATAGCCTGTCCCTGTGTCTTTTCTCCCCTTGGAATAGTCACACTTTCTCCCCCTTTGTCAACGAACTCGATGGACACATCAAGGTTGTCTACAATAGGGTAAAGAACCCATATCAGCACATTAGGGAAAGACATGTCGTGCCTCAGGGATAGGGGGACCCACACCCACACTTTTTCAAGTGTGGGAATTTGACTAGACTCTTAGATCCAGTCGATGCCTTTCAAACGCTTCCTTGGGTAAATATTTTGTCATAATGTCCACAAACTATTTTTCTGTAGGCACATACTCTAACTTCACAAGACCTTTCTCCACCTTCTCCTTGATAAAATGATATTTGATTTTAATATGCTTTGTCCTTGAGTGAAGGATTGGATTTTTTCTACGATTTATAGCACTTGAATTATTACAATGGATTTCGATCAGAGATTTCACTTCAATTCCCATATCTTCAAGTTGTTTCTTTATCCATAATAGTTGAATGAAAGTTTGAGTAGCCGCAATGTATTCAGCTTCTGCGGTGATCAATGAAATGAAATCTTGTTTCTTGATTAACTAAGAAATACACAACCCTCCAAGATAAAAGGCCTCTCCTAATGTCGATTTTATATCATCTACTGAACTGGCCCAATCTGTATCTATATATCCCAATAACACTAGTTGAGATTTGTTATTATAAATTAGCCCAAAATCCATTGTTCCCTTCATAAACCAAATAATTATTTTTTCTACAATCATGTGGCTATCTTTAGGATTTCTTTGATACCTCGCTTCTTTGCTTGTGGCAAACATAATATCAGGCCTAGTCACTATCAGGTACAACAGACTTCCAATGATTTTCTTATATTTTGTGGTATTAACAATCTTGCTTTCATCATCATGTTGTAGTATCATTTGGGTAGCAACCAGAGTCTTCATATCTTTGTAATTATCCATTCCAAATCTTCTCAAAACCTCCTTGGAAAATTTAGATTCAGAAATAAAAGTTTCAATACTTATTTGTGTCACCTGTAAGACGAGGAAAAGTGTCAGCTCACCAATAGTTAACCTTTCTAACTCGCTTTTCATGAATTCAAAAAACTGCCTACATTGGGCTTCATCTGATTCACCAAAGATTATGTCATCAACATAAAATAGAACCATCATTCTTTTACTATTTCCATTTTTGAAATATATATTGTAATCAACTCCACCACACTGGAAACCAAATTTCTTTAAAAAATGATCAAGCCTTGAATATCATTCTCTTAGTGCTTGATTCAATCCATATAAGGACTTCTTCAGCTGACAAAATCTGCTTTCATCTTCATGAAAAAAAACCATCTGGTGACTCAATGTATACTTTTTCATCCAGAACTCCATTCAGAAATGCTGACATGAAATTAATCTAGAAAACCTTAAAATTTATTTACACTGTTATGGCCAAGAATAATCTAATTGTCTTCAGCATTAAAACGGTTGAAAATGTCTCGTCATAATCTATTCCCTCTATCTGGGAGTACTATTTTCACACCAGTCATGATTTTTTTAAAATGGAAACACCATATTCATTCATTTTTTTGCAAAAGACCAACTTTTTCCTGATAACAATCTTGTCTACTAGTCTCAAAACAATTTCCCATGCCTGATTCTTCTGAATTTGGTCAAGATATTTATTCATTACCTAAACCGAATTCTCATCTTCAGCTTCTTCACCAAATATTTTAGGATGAACTTGTGATAAGTATGATTCCAATTGTAGAGACTTCATCCTTATTGTCTTTACTGGTGTTTTCTAATCACCAATTATGTTTTTCTTATCAATTTCATCTCTTCTTGCTGGCCTATGGAAAGACACTGATTTGTTCTCATCATCTGAGTATTTTTATGAATCAACCTATAGATATGGAGCATCTCCTGATCTTCTAAACTTCTCATCACTATCCTATTGAGTCCGATCATGTATTTTCTGAAGATTCTATTCATTTTCTACTATAGTCACATTGTGACTTTCAAATATCTTTCCTGACCGCTTATTGAAGCATTTATATGCTTTTATTTTTTTTGAGTAGCCATGAAATATCCCTTCATCCCCATGAGATTCAAATTTCCTATTTTTCTCCTTATTGAGAATGAAACATTTACTTCCGAATATTCTAAATTACCTCAATGACAGCTTCTTTCCATACCATAACTCGTATGGAGTCTTCTCCTATTTTGGACAAAGTAGAGCTCTGTATGAAGTGTATACTTCTGTCATTACTGCTTCTTTCAAAAATTTCTCTGGAAGGTCCTTTTCAATGAGCATTGTTCAATCCATATTGTTGACAATACGATTTCTTCTCTCAACTACTCTATTCTGTTGTGGAGTTCTTACTTCTGAATATTGGTTCCTTATCCCCCATTTTTCGAGATAATCCTCCACTTGACTATTTCTGAACTTTGTTACATTATCTATTCAAATCATCCATATTTTCTGACCAAGAATAATTTCATATTTCCATTGATATATTGTAATTAAACTAAACACTTCAGATTTTTGGGTCATTATTGAAACCCATACCATTATATTATAGTAATCAATGAAGAGAACATAATATCTCCTCCCATCAATATCCCTCTATGAAATTGTCCCACACACATCAATATGCACCAGCTCAAGAAATCTTGTTGAATTGTGCTCCTTTTGTTTATATGTCTTCCAAATGATCTTCCCTTATTTTTAGGAATCACATGTATGAGTACGATAACATGATAATCTTGGGAGATTTTGAGCTGCATCATATTTCACTAGATCTTCCGAGAAACCTTGGATGATGTGACCAAGACGCATATTCCATAACTTGTTTTCTTCATCCTTGGATAGAAAGCACATATCTACTTCTTCACTCACGAGGTAGATATTCCCTTTCGTATTCTTTCCTTACAACACAACAACACCATATTTTTCCTGGATGATACATAATTTATTGTAAAATCTTATTGCATTCCTTGAGTCACACAATTGACTAACACTAATCAAGTTGTGACTAAGTCCCTCAACAACCAAGATATCTGCTCATCTCATTTCTTTTCCACCAAACTTGTTTTTTCCTGAACCAATAATTTTCAATCCCTCATCATTACCAAATCATACAATGCATTCTTTATCATACCTGATTATAGTCATAAGATCCTTATTTCCTATCATATGGGAAGTGCATCCACTATCAATGATCTATATCCCAGTGTAATCTGATGCCTTTAATGAAATTTCTGTAACCACTGTCTTCTCTTCCCTTTTCTTTTTGACTCAAGTCTCTAAAATGTATTAATAATATTGATATTTATCAGTATATGATAACACAACTTCAACCTGCAGAGCTAAAAATCGATTATGAATTTTCATCTCTCTTGAAGATACATTTGGCTGATTCTTATGAACAAATTCAGTCTGCCTCAGCACATTCCTCTAAATTGTTGATGTTAAATACCTTTACATATTCACAAGTCCTTTACTCCTGAAGCAATGACCATCAAATGATGACTTGTAATTTTGAGCTCTATACGACCACCTCTATTGGTCTTGTTTCTTTTCGTACCTCTTTGATATGGAACATACATTTTGAGAATGTCTTATCTTACCAAAAAAATAAATTCATATGTGAGGTAAATTATTGTTTGGAAATTCCCCACTAGTTGTGCCTCGGGTTCTCTGAATCTTATGATTCTTCTTCGTACCCAAGATAATCTTCAATCTTGGAGTGGGTGTGTGTGGTTTGTCTTGAACCATAACTAATTTCTGTTATAGATCAATACCCATAACAGCCTTATCATTCAGAATTAATTATTTATTCTATTATGATGGACTACTCTTCTCAAAACTCATCCAATCTATTTCCTATATAATCTTATTTCCTAAGGTCGAACTGAGAGTTCACAGTTTCTCCTAATCATTAATTGTTCGTTGCAGACTGGAAACTTCCTCTTCTAGTTGTTCGATACATTTGATTTGATCTATTCTAATTTTAGTCAAGCTATAAATTTTCTATTTTCTATTAATAAATTTTGAGTTTGTACTCAACCACATTCTCTGTTTTTTCTTTCATTGAATACCTCATCTTTTCAATTTCTGCATTTAAATTAGAAATCTCTTCTAACTTTTGTTGTATAAATATTTTGGCTTCATGAACAACTTTGTTAGATTTATTTGTTTTGACTCTCAAAAATATCTACCTCTTCAAGGGAAGCTTCTAATTTATCCTGAAGATCAATTATTCCTTCAATTTCTCCTTATTCATTGTCACTTTTCTCTCTTGTTAATGAATTTCTGATAAATTCCACCAAAGCATAAATTTTATAATCCTTCTAGTCCTCCAACTCTTCTAAATCAGATTCTTCTAAACTTTCATTCTCTTTTGAAAGCAAATTATTTTTTTTAAAGAACTTTCTCTTGGTACTTCTCCTCCCTTTCTCATTTGATTAATACTTCTTTTAGGGAATTTCATCAATTTCTTCATTTTCATCATCAAACTTCTTAGGAAACTTTGCTGCAAAGTCCCCTATCTTTCTGCATTAGAAACATGTAAATGTATGTTTACCTTTGAAATTCCCTTTCCCCCTTTATAGATTTGAGGAGAGACATGACATGACATCATCCATGTTGTCCTCCTCATGACTATCTTTAATAGAGAGATTCTTCATGGCCTTGAATGCCACTTCCTTAGACTTCCCCTTTTCCACTATAAAGTTATCATCGTTTTTCATTTCATATGCTAAAATGGTATTGTGTAGGTTATCTAGTGTCAGTTATTTAAGCTCTTTGTCTTCCAACACTGAAACTTTCAGATTAAACTGCGATGGAAGCTTCCTCAAGATACATTTCACAATCTTTATATCTTAAATGACTTCTCTAATACCCCGCATGACTTCCACAATAATATTCATATTATCAAAGAATGCAACAACAGTCTCATTGGGATTCATTCTGAGATCCTCAAACTTGTTCCATATAACCTGCAACTTTACTTCTCAGACTTTTTTGTTGCCCTTATAAATGTTTAACAATTTTCCCACATTTCATGTGAAGTTTTACAGAGAATCAGCTTCATATAAATTGAATTTTATAGGTCTCTCCCTATATCATTGATCCCTTTAGCATCAAAATAAAATTATCTTATTTTAGCTTCTGATAAAGCACTGCTATTAATGACAACTGATATTCCATGCATAGTAGCTGTGAAGAAATTTATCCCTACTGATCAGAAGTAGTGCTTCATTTGATTCTTCTATAGTTGAAAATCGTTTCCATAAATGATCATAATTAATTTATGATTGAACACATATATTTCTTCTTCTTGAGAAAGAACCAATAACTTTCAACCCTTTTCTCGGATACCAATTATTATGTCCACTAGGTTTAATACCCTGAGGGGGGGGGGGTAAATCAGGTTATGACAGACTAAAACTTTCCCCCATTCAGATCTTGTTTCATTTTTAGACAAAACTAAATTCTATATTCCTCTTGTAGCAATGTAAAAATAGATATGAAATCATGCACAAGAAACATCGATTTTTACTTGGTTCAACCTCACTGGGCTACATCCAAGGAGCATAAAATGAAAATGTGCCGATGTACCAAATTCACTAAGGCTCACTGCCAATAATGAGTATAATGTTCAGGCTAGATCTTCAATTCCCAGGCTAACTTCCTTTACAAGTTTTAGGGTATGATCACTGCATTCCCAAGGTTCACTCCCTAAGACTCTTTCTCTGGTTCACTGCCAGTGGAAGGGGTTATTGTATTATTCTTCCTTCATCCACTCATATTGGAAAGGAATCCACTCAAAGTTTTTGGACTTTTAGGTCAAACATAGTTTATTGACATGCAATTCCCTTAATTTTCATGAATTCCTGCATCCTCAACTATAGGTAGATGCTCTTTTGAAGTTCACTTTTCACTCGCAGATGAAGTCAACCTTCCTGGGTACTTCAAGGTACTAAGAAATACTTTCACAAACCGATTTGAAGCTTTTGAAAACTTCCTTGTGAAAATCGCCAACCACATACTCCTCACACGTATTGAGTACCTGGTTTGGTACTTGGATCACCTTCTTCGTGTACTTATACCACTTCCGTGATCTGGTATCGCCTCTGCGCACCGCTGCCTTCTCTCCGTCTCTACGAACTAGCCCATGTCTGTGAACTCTTCTCTATTCGCAGACTGTCTTTGCTTCCGCATACCAGAGCTCCCCCTCCATGTACCACTTGGGGAAATCTCTCTCTTTTTTACCAGAGACTCTTCCTCTATGTACTGAGTCAACTACTTCTATGTACCAAACTTCCTCCTCTATGTACCAGACCTCCTTTTTGTGTTAATAATCCCCGCAAAAACCTTCAACGGGATTTATTCTGTGTGAACCAGTGAAGCCTTCGTGCTATCTCGCGAACTTCCTTCAGAAATTGCCGAAATCCTGGACCAAAACTTTTCTCCAATAATATTCGGTCTCCTCAGTAATCAGTGGTATTATCAATTCTTATATAGGAAAAGATATCCAAAAAATACATTAATATAATATTTTCCAAATCTTTAATTCAGCCTCCACTGCTTACTGATTCTTCTGCTGCTACAGACTGCAAGCCACCCGCGAACCAGTTTTCCATGCCATCTACATACTGCCTTTGCTCCTACGCAGTCGATTTCATTCATCGACACCAATCCATCCACATATCGTACCACCTTTCGCCGCGAACCATTTTTATTTTCGTGAACCGCTCCATAAAACCATTCCTACCACTTCGCATACCATTCTCGGAACATGATACGCGGTTCTCATCCTTTTCTATATTTCTTAAACTTTCTTCATACTGTTCACTCCTACAAATAAATCTTTCCTCTTCCTACATCTAACTCCTGATTTTGAGGCCTAAAAATTTGGAAAATACTGGGGAACTACACCACTTTAAAAACCTATCTTCAGAAAACACCAACCATTCTCATTTACGGTCATATGGCTTTGTCAACAAACACAACGACACCCAAAACATACTGAGAGGATGCCTTGAGGGATTTTTTTCCAACATGTGTATATGTTGTATTGACTACCTAGTTTTAGTAAACTGAATCATGGGGAAGTGAGCTTTCGATGGTTTCATTTATGTTGTGAAAGGCCTTCGGTGTGTGATGTTTTGGTGGAAAGTGGTTTCTTATTCTAATAGTTTTATTATAATCCTTGATTGTAATTTATACAAAATGTAACTCATATGCCTTAAGTATCTCTCATTACAAGGTTTAGGGAAATATCATTACTCCATATGGAACAATTCCCGCACTTCATATCTCTTTTCTTACTACACCAAGAAAGGAATACTCATTTTTTGAATGTAGGCCAGTAAAAATAGTATCACCATTGTTGTTTTAACACTAAATATAGATAGTTCTCCTTGATATAATCTTAAAACTTATTCACTTTAAAGATATTAACATCATGTGAACAACATCATCTTTCTATGAGTTTTCATAGAAACTTGTTCTTCTCCTCCATTGGAAAAATATTCAGTAAGTGTAATTATTTTTACTTTTCTCTCTCCTCCTCTTCTAGAATTCCTCTCTCAAAATATCAAATATATCAATATGTAACTCTATTCTTTATCTCAATAGACTCCAATATATATGGAGAACAATATATCCACAATTCCAACTTTTCCAATAATATTTTCTCTATTCAAATAGAAAATATTTATGCTTACCTCATAAAAGATATAAATTCCCTAAAAAATATAATAGGAAAATCCATCTAGAATTATTCTTCAAATCTAAAAAAAAATCACTCAAATCTATCCTTTAATTTTGAGTCAGTATACCCTATTTCATTCTTATATTTTCCTCCTAAAATATAAAAAATATAAAATAAAAAAATTTGAGGACTCATATTATTTACAATGTGATACTTAATATCATCATATAAAATGGGAGACATTTTCTATATTTGAATATGGAAACACTATCAAAAAATTCAATATAAATTATCCTAGAATATATCTATAGATTTTATGTATGCATTAATTAATAACACCACAACATGATCTTTTCTTTATAGTGTGACTACATCTAATTTCATATAATATACTTCACATTTTCTTCATATTTAGAAGGATTTTTGGGATGTTTATCTTATTTTTAATAATTTTATTGAATAAAAATATCAATTGTGAAGTCTAATCACTAAATAATATATTAGGAATTATTTGGATAAATTTAGAGAATTAAATTTGAAAAATCTTCAATCTCCACACATTTCTCAAACTGATAAAAGATATAAAAGATATATAATATCTTACATAATGATTTTGTGAGTTATAATAATATTATACATTGTATAAGTTTCTTGACTTATCTGTATTTCTATTTGAGTTTAAAAAAATATGTTACATATTCTCAAAAAATATTATATATCATACTAAATATTTTATGTATCACCGAAAAAACATACACTATAAAGAAGGTGTTATATATAAACTTTAACTTTTTTCCTTTTTTGAATTATTCAATTCACTAGAAAATATATTACATATCACATAAGATGTATTCCTTTAAAAAAAATTAGTTCAATTTTTAAAAAATATCATACGCATCTCATTCCTTTGTAAGATTTTCAGGGAAATATAATGAAAATATCTTATACATGACCTCAAGTATATTATGAATGGGTTTCCTTTGCAATAACTAATTCTCCTAGAAAGAATTTTATATCCATGGACATAACAAAAAACACAAAAAACAAAATCAAAACCATAATTCTTATAGAATACTTCCAAATGCATAAAAAATTATACCACATGTATCCAAATATATTCCAAGTCCATATTAACCAATAACAAACATCATCCAACCCTTAATATACTATTATCTTATAATATCATAAGATGAACTAGTTCACTATAAGATTAGGTGGAATTGTAGTTTATAAAAAATTACTAAATAACTTCACTATTATAAAAATATTTTAATTTGGAAAAACCTTTTTACAATATATGTATCAAATTTATCATACAAAAACTTGTGTAGATACTTTAAAATATCATATTTAATAAAATTTTATAACAAATTTATACTTTCCTTAAATCTTGTGTAATGGAAAATATAAACTTATAAAGAAAAGTAAAGTAAACTTTACTAGAGAAGTAAAAAAAAATTAAAAGTGTTATAAAAAATGTCTCTACTATTTAACTTTAAGTTTTATGGAATTCAATAACCTTGAATTTGGGTATCCATGATTTTCACCAAATTATAAAGGTATATTATCCTTAAGAAAGAAAACCCTCAATACTAAGATTGGAAAAATATCATTTTCCGAAGTTATGGGAACCCTTGATCAAAAAGATCAGAATAACTTATGCATTTATATCCCTATAAGCCCTAAATAAAACACTAGATCAAAAAAACAATTTCAAAAAAAAAAAGAAAACTTAAGACATTTACAAGGATCCACACAAATAGATTCCTTAAGTGAAAACTCTCTAAAGATAAAATGAATTGTTCACTCATAACAATATGTTATAAACTCTTCACAGTAACTCGAGATTATCCATAATGCTAAAAATAAAAAATATTAGATTGTAAAATACTACTTCACCTTGAATGATGCTTTTATTTATCTTCATTTCTTTAATGGTCATATTTCACATTTGTTGAAGATGGTTATAATGACTTCGGATGAACTCATCTTCACTTGATAAGGTTTATTACGTCTTCTTTATTCAATGGTCAATTATTATGAAACACCATTACAATTATTGAGTAGTTTCATATAGAAGAATGATTTTAGTTTATAGAGAAATATATAAAAGGTTTGTCTAGTAGGTATTTATAAAGAATCATCCAAAGATCATGTTTTTTTTATTTGATAATATTTTACATTATAATTTCTATAACTTTTTCTGATAAGCCAATGTTATACTTTATCTTTTGATCTTTATAGACCTTCATCCAATTAATAATGAAATATTCTATCTAATGTAAAAATTAAAATATTATTTGATATATAATGTTTTTTTAATTTGATTCATCTAAAATACTTAAGCTATGTTCTATCTGATTTAAAAATTATTCTATGTTAGATAAAAATATATGTTTTCTAAAAAAACATTTTAAACAATTGAGTAGTGTAAAGTCTGTAAACTGAAAAATTTAAAAAATTATGTCATGTTTTTTCAAAACTAAGGTTAGAAATTATTGAAATTAAACTTTTGACTCAATAATCTCTCCCTTTATGAAAAATAGAAAACACAGCTCCAAAAGATAAAAACTAAAGTTTAAATAAATTTGAAAATATATAATCCCAGTGTCTTATATATTTAGGAAACTTTCACTTTTATTCATTTTTTTACTTCTCCCATTAGTTGATTTCTCTTGATTTCATGAAAAAACTTTTTTAAAAAAATTCTTAGAGAATAGTTTTTCTCATTATTTCTCCTACTTTGTGATTTAAAAAAATATGGAGGTAGAAAGTGTACCTAAAATTTTAGAGAAAGAAACATTTTTCGAAACAATTTTATATATAAGAATAAAAATTTCTCCAAATATTTTTAAAACATAGTCACCTAATTAAATTGGAAAACATCCACCTAAAATAAATATGGAAGTACAATTCATTCATCATATATATTCAAAAAGTTAATTTTTATTATTACAATAATTTTAAGAGTTTAAAGAAAATATCATTCTCTCTTCAAAATATTCATAACAATAAATTTCATCGTTCTGAAATCTTCTTGAAACTTCTCTAACTCATCAATTATAGATTTCATCTTTTCTATTTCTTCTTCAAAAAGTTGAAAATATTTTCTTTCTTCATATTAAGAACTTATTTTTTTAGAATTTGAATCTTTGTGTTCTTATGACTGATCCTTGAAATTTCTTATTCTAGAACTAGAATTATCTTACTTTTTTGAAACTTTATCATCATGGGATATGTAAATGAACATAAGATTATAAATATATCTTATAATTTCATTGACTTACGAAATAATATCTCTATTAATATTAGAAAAAATTGAATATTTACTCAAACCATCAATTTTTTGATAATAAAACTTCATATAAATCTTGGTATGATTTATCAATCAAATAATTTGTTTCAACATTGTTGATTTTTCCTTCAATTTTACTTTAAAATATTTTATTTTAGGTTCATTTTGAATAACTTTTACCATGATTTGTTTAAAATGATTTTAATTTTCCAAAAAATTGATTCTCCCAAGGATGTACTTGTATCATGATTGTATATAGGTGAAATAATGAAGATAATATTAAAGTTATTTAATAAATTTATTGAAGTAATCCATCATCATTTCTGTTATTTAATTTCTTTTAATAGGGGGAGAGTGATTTGAATTAAATGTGATATATGGAATGGTCATAGGAAATGGTCTTGAAGCACCAACTTCTTCTTTATTTTCACCAAATTTGTATTTAGAATCTTCTAAAACTTGAACATCTTTATCAGACTCAGGTTTCATTAAACCCTTATTATTTTAATGATAATATTATTATTTAAAAGTTCTATCTATATTTGATACTTTAATATATGAATCCTTCTAATATCAAGTTGATTGAGAAGTATAAGACATATTTGTACTTTCTTCTTCATCTTCTATAGAGCTTCTTTTCAATTTCATTATATCTTGAATTAAATATTATAGTTTTTTTAACAACATTAAAACATTTGTTTCAATAAATTCTTCAAAATTATTCTTTCCAATAATAACTTTTTTTCCTTTCTCCTTTTCAACAGAAAAAGGGTGTTCTGAAGATTAAACATGTTTTCCATCAGATTCAATGGACTAACCAATTACTAGTTATATAAACGGAAGAGGAGAAATAGACACATGTTATCCTTGTGTTACCACTTTAACATTTTCATGTGATTACTTAAATCCCTTCAAAAACATTATGGACATCTGATGTTTCTCATATTTTTTCATCTGCTTCATATTTTTTTACTCTTTACAAAGATTTTTATTAGTTTTTTATTTAATCACATAGGCCTCAACCTTATCCAATCAAAAACTTTGAGTATTAGGGTCCTCCTGTTCTTTTTTCTTCATAAAGGCAAAAAAATTCTCACCAAACATAGTTTTTTATTTATTCTTTTGAAAAAGAAGAGAAAATTATTCGTCGTTTCTCTTTTCTGAAACCAATTATTTTATCTTATATGTTTCTAATTTGAATATAGTTTTTTCTAAATTTTTCAATGTCTTTTTTTAGATGAGGTATAAACAAATGTCTCATATTACTAATAGTTTCCTCACCAATGAAAATTTTCTCCTCCCTTACTTCATCTTCATTTTTTATCCTTTAAACTTCAATTAAGTTAACCAAAAACCTATTTATATAACAAAAAAATGTTTAATATGCAAATTTACAAATCAAAACCTAAAAACTTCCATGCAAAGAAAAAATATAATTCACAAGTTTGAACCTTCTTGTATTATAGAGACAATACAAAACATATATATCTTCCACCTTCAGGGTATCCCTATCCCATTTTCTTGGTATGAGATAATTCTACATCCAAATAACCATTATCCATTAATCTTGAAACAAATGATGTGCGTTTATTTCATTATAAAAATAAGAAAACATTAAAGTCACAGCCTTGTATTTTCATAAATTTCTAACTTTTTGGGCAGTTTAAGAGTTTCTATGTTTTCTTCTCCTTCCAAAATCACACCAACCAAATCATAAACTTGTTGAATATTTAACATTTAAAAATATGAGAAGATAGTAAAAGTTATATCTTTTTGAATTTATTTTACACTAAACTGAACAAAAGTGTAAAATTATCTTACAATCTCAGGAAAATGAAGATCAAGATATTCTTTTTCTACTAAAAGATCTTCCCATCCTTGGAAAATAATAAAATATTTGAGCAAGAGATCATACATTTTGAAAAAAAATACTTTCAATAAGTATTAATTTTATAACAATTATATCTTAAATATCACCTGAGGAAGTAATTTTTTTAAAACTGATTAATGAAGGCTATTGGATAAACCTCAAAAAAATGGATCGACCAAAAAATAGAATGGTGAGAGCGATTTTCAGAAACAAGCGGTGAAATAATTGGTGGTGACCCACACCCCTTATATAGGCTTAAGGAATATTTTGGATCATATTTTCCCAAATCCAATGTCCTGGATTAAATTTTTTTTCTAGATCAATGATTTATAGTTTTCTTAAAAGAATAAATAGATTCACTAAACACTATAATTTTTTATAAAAATTTTAGAATTGTTTTTTCAAACGAAATTTTTTCTAAAATAAGAACCTAAAAGATTAAAAAAATTATAAAATTATAAAATATAATATTTATAAACAATATAAAACATATTATAAAAATTGATAGTAAAAAACTAAATATTTATAAATTACCTATCGACGTATAAAATCAACATTTATTAGGAAATTTTATTTTGGTAATTGTAACTTCTTGGTTTTATAAAAAAAATTAAGAAATTTTGTTTGAGACCATTTTAGAAATGTTTATCTACAAAAATTTAAGAAAATTTTATATAAGAAATGTTTATAAAAAAAATTATGAACATTTTTTATTAAATTTTATCCAGAGGAAAAAATGATTTTTTTAAGAAAACTAAAAATTTAAAACAAATTAAAAAATATTTTTCTCCCTTTTCACAGATATTTTACAATAAAAACATGATTTAAAAATTAATTAGATTTGAATGATTATTCTATACTGGTCATTCCTAAATTATATTTATTATGTTTAATTTTATCACATTTTAGTGGGTTTGTAAAAATATTAGCAAGTTATTCTTGCATTCTGATGAATTGTATTATAATATCTCTTTTTTTTTTATCCTGATGGAAATGGTTTCATATATCTATATTATTATATTATGAGTGATATGATGGGTTTTTACATAATTTTATGGAAATTTTTTTCACATAAAATTGTGTTTTTTCTAAAACTCATGCAAAAACTAGTGAGTATGTGTTGCTACCACATATTCAGCCTTTGCAATGAAAATTTATACAAAATTTTGTTTTCTAAAATAAAAAGAAACTAAATCCTCTCTTAAGAAATGAAAAGTTCTAGATGTACTTTTTTCTATCCATTTTACATCCAAAAAAATCAATATCTAAAAAATATTTTAAATCAAATTCATTTTCAGGTGGATAAAATAAAACAAGATCTATAGTTACTTTAAGATAAAAAATTCATTTTACTACTTTAAGATGGGATTATTTTGTATTTTCTTGATATCTCACACATAAAAATATTGAAAAAATTAAAATTGGTCAACTATCTGTAAGATATAGTAGACAACCAATCATTCCTTTAAATTCTTTTTGATCAATGGGTTATCTAGATTCATCAAGATCAATAGTTTTTGAGGTCCCGATAGGATTAGTAATACTATTAGTAATTTTGTAACCAAAATTTTTAAGAAAAAATATTATATAATTTTGGTGAGATATATAATTTCATTTAGTTTTTTGAGAAATTTGAAAACCAAGGGAGAAAGTTATTTCACCCATCAGGCTTATTTCAAACTCAAATTTCATAAGATCGGTAATGGAATTAATAATATATTTTTGTTTTGATCCAATTATAATATCTTTAACATGAATCTGAACAATGATGGTATCTTTAAAAACTTTTTGAATCAGAATATTTGGATCTTCATCTCCCTGAATATAAAATTGTTTAATCTTGCATACTGTGCTTTAAGGGAATGTTTAAGTCTATAAAGTGATTTAGAGAGTCTAAAAACACAATCCAAATATTTTATTTTTTAAAAAAGAAGGTATTTGTTCTATATAAACTTCTTCATGAACAAATCCATTATGAAAATCACAATATGAATCCATTTGAAAAAGTGTAAAATTTTGATTTATAATATATGCTATAATAACTAATATCTTTACGTATAGATACTAGAGAAAAAATTTCCTCATCGTATATGACTTCCTGTTAACTATAACTGTTTTCAAGAAGTATGGCATTATTTATAATTGTAAATCCATTCTTGTCACTTTTATTTTTGAAATCCTACTTTACTCCAATTTTAGGAGAATATTTAGGTTATTAAACTAGATTATAAAATTTATTCCTCTCAATATCATTGACTTCTCTTGTATTTATTTTATCCTATATTCATCACTTAAAGTCTCATCAAGAGTAGTTGGTTCAAATTGGGATAAAAATGAATGATTTTCACATTCATTTCCTAAGTTAATTATAGTTTTAACTTGTTGAACAACATCTCTAATGATATTATCACTAGGATGATTCCTAAGGATTGTCTAGTTTCTTAGGTTTGTAAAAGGATGATCCTCATCAATAGGTTAAATTTATTTTTGAGGTAAAAAAATTAGAAATATTTTATTTATTTATTCTTTTATAATAGGAATTTTTAACATTTTTTGAAAATAAGTTATTTTAAAAATATTTTAAAGATATATTTTTTTGGTTGTTTGAAAACAAAAGGATCAGTTTTATAAAATTTTACATACACTATTTCTTCAATAGTAATTTATTTTTATTAAAAACTATATAAGACTTACATTTTGTATAATAAAAAAGAAAAATCCATTCATCATATTTTGGAGAAAATTTATGTAAATTATCTTTAGTATTCAAAATGAATACTTTGCATCCCAAAATTTTTAAAGAATAATGTTTTGGTTTTCTTCTTATCCAAAAATCATAAATAGTTTTATTAATAAGTGGTCTAAGTAAAACCCAATTTTTAGTATAATTGGAAGTACTAACTGCTTATTCCCAAAAAAATAGCAATTAAGTATTCAATCATTATAGTTCAAGTAATCTCCTAAAGAAATATATTTGTTCTTTCAACTACACCATTTTGTTGAGGTGTTTTATGATCAGAGAAGTTATGAATGATACCTTTTTTATTACAAATTGTTTCAAATGAAGAATTTAAAAATTATCCACCATGGTCACTATGAATAGTTACCAAATGTATATTTTTCTCATTTTTAACATGATCTATAAAAATCTTAAAATAGAAAAAGTATTCTATCATTTTTTTAAGAAAATTAACTCATGTGTATCTAGAGTAGTCATTAACTAAAACATATAAATAATATTTTTCACCAATACTTCTAGATTATGTTATACCACATAAATAAAATTCCACTTACTATAATGCATAAAAATTTGAAACTTTAATAATATATTTAAAACATGATATATGATTTTTTCCAAATTTACAAGGATCTCAAATCTTAGGAGGATTAAACCTATGATCTAGTAGATCTTTAAAAATTAATTTCTTATAAAGTTTAGATAAATTTATAATATGAAAATGTCCTAATATTTTATGTCATAACCAAGATTTCTCTTTCATTACACTAAGTCTAGGTATTTCATGGCTTCTAAATTATTCTAAGTTTAGTGTGTATACATTCACATGCCTATCAAAATAAAGAATAAATTTAACTTATAAAGTTTGAATAGTACATTTATCATTCATGAAGTTCACAAGGTAGCCTTAATAATATAATTTTTTTACACCTATAATGTTTTTCATAAGTCATAAGAAAACAAAACATTTTAAATTAAATATTTTCCAAGAAGAAAAATAATAACTATAACATAGATTTCTCATTTAAAATTATTACTAAAAGTGACTTTTCCAACTTTCATCCTTATAATATTCTGAAATAATTTTTTATTTTAATTAAAGTGTTAGGAAAAAGATACTATACTCTTTCCAGATATTTTTTTCATTGGAAATTTTCTTATTTTACTAAAAATAGAAAAATTTGGATTTTTAGAACTTAGAGATGCTTGGGTACAATATTTTTATCAAATAGAATTTTAAGAATACACATTTGTCCAACTTTCCTATGTTTTAGAACTATAAATTATTTTAAAAAATATGATTTTTTAATTTCAAAGGATTTTACTTTATTTAAATGACATTTATTTTTCTAATTTCCACTAATCTGACATTCTCTGCAGAATAAGATATTTTGAGGAACAAATAATTTTTTTGAAAATGATGTTTTGTATTTGTAAAACCTATCCTAGAGGTATTAAAAAGTGCATTTATTTTTCTATAAATATTTTCAAATATTTACTTCCCATAAGTAAAATTTTATAAATTTTTATTTATAATAAAGATCGTAAAATTTAGTTGTGTAACTAAATCCTTATCCTCAATAGTTATATTAGAATTATGTTTATTTTCTAAATTTAATGTAAAAATTGAAATATCAAATGTAAGTATCTAAATTATTTAATTTTTCTTATAAATATATTCCTTAAAATCTTCATAGTTTTTATAAAATTTACTATTTTAATTTTTCCAATAATTTATCAAACCCAGAAACTTATTTAATGTTAGGTAAAGAATCATCTTCATCAGATGAAGTAGCCTTTTCTTCTTATAAATATATAGAAAAATATATATAATATTTAAATTATTTTATATGTTTATTTCAATTATTTAAACCTAAAAAATTTATAAATTTCAGCTGATTTGTATCATTTTTGGATTTTATAGATTTTTTGAACTTTAAAGAGAAAATTGCTTAAATCTAGAAATTTTACTGTTTTTAACTACTCTTGTATTTTGAGAATAATGTTTTTCTATTGAATAATTTATAAAACTTAATTATTTTAGGAACCATTTTCTAATGGGATTCAACTACCCTAACTGGGCTAAGTTTTGAATCAATCATTTTGAGTCCCAAAAAAATCACCCAATTTGGAAAATCATTTTTTGTACAGAATTGACAATGCTTTATTAAATGACGTATAAATATGACTAAATGTGTCCCAAAAGAGTGATTATATATTATATAAGAATAAAACACAAATAATATTCTCCACATTGAACAATAAGATAAAATTACATCATTAATATGGTCAATTGGTTTTTTCAAGTAGAGGAAGTTGAAGCGACACTTCTGGAAGAAAAAGAGGACATCAAAAAACTGACTATAAGTTTTCATAAATATTTTCAAATGAATTTAAATTTTAAGTGTGTAGAGATAATTATTTTTAGAAAAACATTCTATAAGACCTCCTATCAATATTTTTCCAAAAAGAGGTCCAAATTGGAGTTAAATATCAAAGGACATAAATTGGATAGAACATTTTCCACCCCCTTCTCCTATAAATTTTAATCTTCACTTCATTTCAAAGGATGGTTAGATTAAAGGAGTGGGATATGATATATAATTTATTATATAGAATAGAATATCAATTTAATATAATCAAACCATGATGGAATGAACTCCATTAGGTGGTGGGCATCAATGATCTGTTGGAATTTTCCCTTTTGAGCCTATGAATTTCATTGTAAACTCTTTCATTGAGAATTATCTTGGAAACTATTTTCTTGATTAAAGAAGTTATCATTATTTAATGTTTATTTTTTTTATAAATTATTATATATTTATTCTCATATTATGAAATTAAATTGGTTACTCTCATTTTTTAAATTTATTTGGTGAGTTCTCACATTTTAACATGATGAGTTTAATCTATTTTTATTTCATGTATGGATTCAGGTAATCGGATCACATTAATAAGAAACTAAACACCAATATTTTTTTTGTCTCAATATGGTATCTAGTTAATTAATTTTGTAATTTTAGTTCTGGAGGTATACATTGGATAATTTAATTGGAATACATTTGTAGACAATGATAAAGAGAGTGTCTGAGGATCAAAGCTTGCCCACTACTCCTACCATTATCTTATATTTTTTTAGTTCCTTTTGCTTCTAATTTCTAATCACTATCATATATTTACTGTCATAATCTGATTTTTTGGTCATTTAAAATTATTTATCACCTTTTAAATCCCCGCTTTTAACTCTAAAATTAACAAAAACAAAACAACAAAGTGACAGTTTAGTAGCTTAGTCTATAACCTCATCATGGGACAGCCATGTGGTCTCCACTATGATATATTTTTTAAGGGTAAATTATTGATTTGGTTTTCATGAACAATTCCCCAAAATTAATTTAGAATCATTTTTGAGGGTTTTTTCAAAGTTTTTTAAAAAAAAAATCTGAATTCTTTATGATTTTAACCACTAATTTAGAGTCTTTAAAAAAGAAAAAAAAAATATTTTTATAGTGATTACTCCTATTCTTGGCCTGATTATCAAAAATATTAGGAGTATAGTCATAAATAATTTAAAAAATTTCAACTACCACAAAATTGTTTCATGATAACAAAAATGATTTTATGATTCAATAAAGTATTCAAGATGTAAGAAAAAAAATTTAAATTTACACCATTCCTTTAAAAGAATAAAAATAATTAAAAGCTCAAAAGGATGCCCAAGAAAAGAAAAATATTGTCACAACAACTTTTAATATTGAATAACCTTTTGTGGGAAGTTTTATTGATGAACCATACAATTTAGAAATTTTATAATCAAAGGATAACACTAAAGTTGACTTTCCTATTGATTTGGGTTTTTGAAATAAGAAGGATTGGGAAAATTATTTTTCTAACATTTTTGAAAAATAAATTTCATTTGAAATATCTTATTTTGAAGATGAAAAATCATAACCTTTATATTAAAATTTGGAAAAAGTGAATGAAACACTTGATCAATTAATTTTTTGAAGAGAATTTTGAAGAACTTGAGATACAACATACTTTATATACAACTATTATCCACTTACAAAACACAAATAAAATTTATGAGTGTGACTCATCTAATTTTTTAAATACTGAAATAATTTTGAAAGAAATTAATTATAATCTAGAATATGGTTTTAAGAATATTATTTCCCAGCTTGAAAATAAGAAACTTTCTTTTGAAACAAAGTTGGATCCTAATAAACACACATAAAAGTCTCAAATTTTGATCCACATTTTTTAGTTTTTTTCAATAGTAAATATTTAACAATTTATACTTTTATAGATCTATTTCTCATTTATTCTAAGTGGACTAGTTTTTTAAATGAATAGGAAGTGAACACTGAAATTAAGGAAAGAATTATGTGCCCAATTGAGCATTTCTCTAATACACATGAGTATGGTTGTAATAAGATGATTATCAAAGAAGAAATAATTTTTGAAGATAAACCTGAAGATGAATCACATTCTAAAATTTAATTTCAAAAACCACTGGATGTTTTTTGTGGGGATAAATTATTGAGAAGTTACTTATAAATTTTGTTCCCTCTTCTACTACATCATTGGAATAAAAAAACTCAGGAAAGGGAACTTAAATAAATCTTATTTTTGGGATTCTACAAGTTTTATGATCTTAAGAATACTAGATAAAAATAATTTTTGTCGTTCATGTGGACAAAACCACACCCACCTTCGAATTGGGGATGATCATCTAGAACTTCCTAAACAGGGGGAGTGAAATCTTAGCACCCACTTGGGGTTTTAAACCACGTATTTTTTCCCTTATATTTATATTTATTTTATATTTATTTTCTTTTAATAAAATTTTAATTCTTTGTTTTTATTTTTTCATGTAGTTTTCCATGTTTTATATTCTAGGAGGCTATCTTAAGGCTACTACTGCTTAATAAAAACTAGGTTTTCTCTTTTCTCTCTACTTTTTTTGTCATGTCTTATCTTATTGATTTTCACATCACAATTTGAACTACTATAAAATGAGAAAATTTTACCAAACAAGTGTGTGGAAGGAAAATCCTTTTAAATTTATTATTTTTTGTGTTTTCTTTTCAAATTTTTATTTTTAGTTTTTCTTTAAAATACATATGTTATATTTTTAAGTTTTGTGTTTTTTTTTTAATTTTTAATTTTTGAAACTTGTGAGATTCCAAGTAATATAATTTGTGAATTCAAAATTTTTTTGATGAATAAAACCATCTTTATTCAAGGAAATTAACTTAAATGATTACTGAAATCTGATGTGTTCTAGATTCATATTTTGAAAAATAATTAAAAGACCATTAACTTCTGAATTCTATGTCATGAATACTATCCAATGTTGAAAGTAAATTTCTCATTAGGACTATAAAACATTTATATATCTTCTTCACATTAACACCACTTATTTAGTGAACCAAATAATTCTTATTTTGAGTAGGACTTTTAGTTTTTCAATCAAAACTTGTGATCTTTAAAGAACTTGTGTTCAAAATTATTGAGGCTATTCATTTGTGATTGAAAGACCAATTTTCAAGAGAATACTTCTTTATTCTATCCTACCTTATACATTTGACCCTTGTAAGCCCATATTATCCATGTACATTCTGTTAGTTAGACTCATTAAAAGTGAGTTTACCTATCCAATATGTTCTTGAAGTACATTTCATTATTTTAGTAAAGATTAAGTGTGTGCGAAGCTACCTTGTGGTGTGTTACATCATGTGGTGCTACATTGAATTGAAATTCAAATTATAAAGAGATATTCTTACTGTTTAAAATTTTATTCTTTTTAAATATGTTTTTTTCTGGAGATTTCAAGGAAAAAGAAGTTTTACCTTTTTGGGTCTCCTGATTTATCCTTGTTCTAGGTTCCTTCCTAGTGCTTATACTCCCTCCCTCTCATTGTCCCACTCATGGTGAGTGGTTATTATCCAACTTGATTCACCTTGTCTCACTTTCATCCCCCTTTTCCCCTTGGTAAGTGTTGATATCCTTCCTCATATTATTCATTCATTTTGATTGGATATGTGAGTTTCATTGCATCTTTAAGGGCTTCAACTACCTCAACTGCTATTGTTGGAACCATGAATAAACCCCAACTTTTTTTACTCAATATAAGTCCATATATTTTTATTATATTAGTGGTAGAATCTAGTGATATTTTTCTGATTTCTTGGATATGTTTTATGTTTTTTTATTCATCCTTTCCTTTCTGTTGATCTCATAGTGACCAACCTCTTCATCTCACTTCCTGGATTCATGATTTTTCAGTTCCTTTTAGATGGAACTCAAGTCTCACGACTCTGGAAATTCTCATCATCACTCCTTCTCTACCATAATTGACTTTCCCACTATGAAAGAACCCATTTTTAGTCAATAGAAATGGGTTTTTAGTGTTTTTTAGGATGATGATGGTGGTAAGGATAAAGGTTATTCCTCTTTCTTTTACTTTTTAAGCTATTTTTTTCTTCTATGATTTGTGCATTTTATTTCATGGTTATGGTATATTTTTGTGTTTCATTTCCATTTTTTAGTTATTGGTTTTGGATTCTCTTGGTTTTGGGTTTCTGGTTGTGTGGATAATGTTCTTTGGTTTTAAATCTAGTGTTTACCTATTGATTTTGGTTATATTTTGAATTAACTAGTTGGGTGGATTTTTTGGAGATTATTGTATAATGATGGATATAATGTACTATAGTTATGGTCCTTCATGTTATTTATTATTACAAATATTGGTGGTAGTTCAAATTTTTTTCTCTTGGTGGTGGTTCTAAAGGAAGGGTTTAGTGGTCACAATGATAATTATAGCATATTCTCAAGGCCTTAGTCTACTCCATACACTTCTATTAATCCATGATTCCACAAATATTATCAAAATCATACTTGTGAAGTGTTTTTGAATGTTTTTTTTATGTGAATTTAGATCAATTGATGATGTTCCAAGAGGTGTCACTTATTTTCACTTTGTCATTGTCTTTGGGTCCCCATGAGGCTTGATCTTCATGATGGTTGTGGAGATGCTTAAACTGGTGGTCTTCATGGTTTTGATGTTATATAGAATTTTGTCACATTTTATCTACAGTGGTGGTGATGTATACTAGAATGCATCTCTTACCAGTGAAATGGCATCGATGATGAGTATGATTTGGGTTAGGGTTCCCGACATGTGGCAATACGTCACTTGACGTGGTGATGATGGTTTCAGTTTAAATTTTGAATTTTGAATTTTGATATTTGAAATATGTTTTTATGGAGGTATGAGTGAATTCATATAGTGTTGTGATCATCCTACAATGTTCCCACTAAACAAATAATTTATTTTTAAAAAAATTAAGAAATGGGTTGGGGGAGGAGCCTCTAAAGAAAAAAATAATGTTTTTTCTTTCTAGAGTTTTAAAAGAATATAAATATGAAATTTTGGGAAGAAAGTATTTTGTAACTACTGTTGAATTGGAGAATTTGTGGGATATCTAGGAATGAAAATTTGATGTTATTTTGGAGCCTAATTTAATCTATTAATAATGTGGATAAAACCATACTTGAGTTGAAACTGGAATTATGAAATATTTCTTCACCAAAGAGTTAAGCCATCTATTTATGACGTAGAATTTTTGACATTTGATGTAACACCCTAGGTAAATAAAGAATATGACATTTTCATATTTATCCATATTTGTGAATAAAATATTAATATGACTTTAAATGGGACACTATGCTCGATGGCGTACCCAACACGCAACAACGAGTTTCTTAGGAATCTTACGTTGCACTCTAATAATAAAATAATATTATTTTAAATGGTAGTTAATATGTAGCCATTATATTGGCGGGAATGGATAGAAATAACTAAAATATGATTATATATGTTTTTAAATGTTTTTACATTTATCCAATAAAATATAAAGGCTTAAAATACGGAAAGAATTCAATTTTAGGTGTATATGCCCTAGTTTTCACTAAAGGTTCACTTATCGCCTTTTGATGGCGAACCATCATTAAATATAGTTTTGTTCACTCTTATACATTATATTATACCAAATAAAACTTTTCTTAATAATTGGGACATCAAAATTTACTTTGTGTAAATTTTTGGTATCTTTCCGATAAAGTTCATTTTTTTAATGAATAGTGTAAAATGTTGTATTTTAATTCAAAACCTCTTTTTAATCTAATTTATTTATATGATTTGATTATCTTTTGAATTGGTTTTAAAGTGAAATTAGAATATATTTTTACCACTAAATCCAATAGTGGTCGTTGTAATTAATTTCACTTTGAAATCAGACTTAAACTAGTGTCAATCTTTTGATACTTTTTGTTTCATAAAAACACGCTATTTGCTCTGACAGCGGGAATTAATTATTAAATTAATTAATGTGACTTATATGTTTTGAATTTTGTAAAATAGGCTTCATTTTTGAATTCGGAATATCAAATATATCTTAGGGTGAATTTTTGGAATTTTTCTGAAAAACTTCGTTTTTTGATGAATAGTGAAACCACTAAGTGGTACTTATAAAAACTGATTTTTCCGTTTAAATGAAATTTTGCCATCTTTGTGTTTTGAATTTCAAAAATCTGACATACATGTTTGTCATTAATAAGTAAAATGTGGTTCAATGGGATAAAAATAATTTTTTGGTGAATAGTAACTTATTAAGTTTTTAATCGCGATTAGAGGTAATTAGTGTAGTTTATGGTAAGAATAATGTTTTAATAAAATGAAATGACTAGACACATGTCCTACCCTCATTGGATGTGTCATGGCCGACCAAGACAATCCATGGGTCAACTTGGGGACCACATGGAGCCACTTTGGTTGGAAAATGACATAAATATCTTTTTTTTAATGTTAAAGTAAAAAATGACACAAATATGAGATGTTTTAATAAAAAAAATTTTACATGGAGTTATACAAGTCACATTTTTGACTATAAATAGTCATTAGAAATCTAAAAAGATTTCCTAAATCATAGTAGTTTTTTTATAATTTTTAGACATTAAATAAAGTAAATTATTTATGACATCATGATGATGCAGCGATGACCTCATTATTTAACCATTTAAATAAAATGGAAAGATAATGAAATATCTAAGACCTAAACATGTCCAAAACCTATTGGATGAGTGTATTTCGAACCCTTATCACCTTATCCTCTAAATAAATCAATGTGGGATCTTTAAAATCCGAAACTCTTTTGAAAATAAAGTAACCTTTTGTAACTTTAAAAGAGTGACCCTCCTCTCCTCTTCTAAAAGGCCCCCACCTCTACCTCCTTACCCACACTCCCAAAGCCTTTGTATCGGACAAACCTTACCCATTTTGTCTCTCCACTTCCCTCTCTTACTCCTTGAAGCCTCACTTTGGGCATAATCCTTCCCAAGGAAGCCTTTGAGCTCAAATCAAAGGGAGTTACCTGATTTTAAGGTAATGTCTTCCCTTGAGTCCTTTTGTTTTATTTTGCTTATCCAACCCCTGAAACTCTTTTTATTCATATCTTTTGTAACAAATACAGTATCTTCAATATACTATGATGTTTTTATAAGAAGGATTCAAGATAAACTTACACACACCTACATCTAATGGTTAAAGAACATACTGTTTCTGTGGATGGTGAATTTCTGCCTCCCGAAACAATGATTGTTCAACATTCTTTTAACACCTTAAAAGGTGGCCATTAAGATGAAACTATATTTATATATGATATATAATATGTTTATGTTTTTCATTTATGGCATACCTTTATGGCTTCCATTATGGGTATACGTGATATCTTCATTTTAGGAAGTGCGGACTACCGCCCCCTCAAAGTGATTTGATTCGTTAATACCATATGTGGTACGTATAAAGGATATATTTAATTATATTATATATGATACCATACTGTAATTAAAATACTATCTTGTATCATTATGTTTTAATTCCATTAAATAAGAAATATAAATGGAAGTAGCGTTCATGCGTACATACGGCTTACCGTCTCCATGAACGGTGCATTTCATTTCTTAACTCTAAATGTTATGTAATATTATAAATGCATGAATATACTGGATATATATGATATATATGATATCTACATCATTAATACAATTCTGGATATAATGGATATTTTACCACATGAACAACTTGTAATTATAAAGAGTTTATTTTTTTGACTCAAGTACCAATGATCGTTAAAACGACCATTATTAACTTAAATAATAACATAGTGTTCATGACATGGTAATAAGTGATATAAAAGGAATAATGAACTTGAAAAATGGTTCTTAAGGAAGTAGAAATTAACTCAAGTTTATTATTCAGGAGATTAAAGAACGATCGAGTCAAGTCAGACCCGAGGTAAGGGATCCTACTCCTCTCTTTCTTTTTAAGTACACTCTTTTATGTCATTCCTTTTAAAGCTCATATTTATTGTTATTGGGATGTTATTTTATATTAATCTTACTGTAATTTTTATGTTCATGTGATGAGAGACCCTATTCTCTCTCATCAATCTATTTTGGAAGTTTTGAGTGGCGCCGTTAGGCTGCCGAATTTTCATAAGAGATCTAACCTCTCTCTTTCTTTTTAAGTACTCTCCTTTATGTCACTTATTTTAAGATCCTCTTTGTTATGTTGGGGGATGTTCTTTTATATTCCTCTTTCTATAAACTTTATGTTAATATGATGAGATACCCTATTTGATCTCATCAATCCAGTTTGTAAGTTTTATGTGGCGTCGATTAGGCTGTCGAGTTTTCGTAAGGGATTTTTCATCTCACTTTTATTCCTGTGAGATTTATGCTACATTTTCCACAATTTCCTTTGAGTGGTGTACGTACTGCCCATTATTCTAATATTTTTGTAATATAATTTAGTTTATGAGTATTTATATCAATGATGTATTGTCCTTCTTTCATGGGGTGTATGTTTTGAAAGATACCCAAGTTGGTAAGAGAACCTTTCACCCTCCTCTTTTTAAAAGAATTCTTTTGTTGGGTCTTTTAATTTACATATTGTTATGTTGGGATATGTTCTCATATATCCTTATTGATGTAAATTTTATTTCCAAGTGATGAGATACACTTTTTATCTCTCATCAACTCATTTTGATGTGACGCCGTTAGGCTGTCAAGGGAACTTCTTAACCCAATTTCGATTTCCTTGGGTTCAACATGTAGCTATTGAATATGTGATCCTTTGAATATGTGTGAATGTCCTTTGATTATTTTACACTTAATATCCACTTATATTTGGTTTATTCGTTTGTCACACATAATTATGTAATTGATTTATCCTTAAACCAAGGATACCGTCTTTGTATGGGACTTCGTCTCAATCTCCTTTCATTGAGGCATATTTTGTTTTATACACAACCTTCTTTTATATAGTGTATAAACCCCTTTGACTTTTACGTTTGTTCGAAAGTAATCTTTTTTATACGAAGCATTTACTAAAAGACAAAAGGGAATGTTTTTGTCGTACGTATGCGGCGACAATGACTTCTCCGCCGCCGTGACCATTATTTGAGTTTCGGCTTCCTCTACAAGCCATACCTTCTTTTTAAAAGAAAAATAAATACCATGTTTTACTTTTCTTTTATTTTGGTATTGAAAATGGTTTTCATAATGTTTTTATATCAATGTGTTATATTTATATCTTGTGATTGAAAGGTGGAAATGTTATGTTTCCTTTATGTATGTTTTATGTGATACGATTCTGTTGAGGTTCTTGGGCTTTATTATGAAGACGGGTGGTTCCATGATAAACTAAGGGCGGGTGAGCCTGATATAGCTCTCCAATTTATTAGGTAACACGAAGGAGTGAAACTTTAAGGTTTCTCCGAAGAGATTTAGGGAATATACTATGATGGGTATTCCAAACGTAACTAAGTGGGTTACTCCCTACGTAAGAATGTTATGAATGCCTCAAGTTACCTTTATGTCTTATGATTTCTATGATTTATTCATGATTTGATGAGGTATGTTAAAGTGCCTATGTTTTATGGGTAAAGTATGATTTCATTCTTATGTATATATGAACTCATGTTTCCTTTTTATATTTTTATAACCCTTACTGAACTTTTTATGCTCGTCCCATGTTTTTGAAATGTTTTTCACATGTCAAGGAAAAGGTACATGATGTGATGATAGTGTCAAGGATGTGTCAAGAAAGAATCCATGTTTTATTTTAAATATGTTTCCGCTGATGGGAAGAATGAATACTGTCTTTTATGTAACCACTTTGTTTAAATGTGGAATGTAATGCAAGTTTCATGATCTAATTCTCTAAAACTCTAAACCTGAAAAGATCCTCAATGTGTAATCTTGTAATAACTCAAGATTAAGTAAGGTTTAAGGCTGGGGCCTTATAGTTGGTATCAAAGGTCGGTTTAGATAACTTTATAGGTTAGGGTATTCTTTAAGCATAAGTGGAATTACCATAATGGTTAGGATTTCAGAAAGAGTCCTAGTTTTAGATAAAGTGAATGAGTAAGTATATCTTAGTGTTTATCTTCCTCATTAGTACATGATGGTTTTTTGATATACTCACACTGACCTTTTTGGTTTTAGTAAATGGCTGGATCTAGCAGGCACCAAAGTAACAGTGGATGTGAAGGAAACTGTGACAGTTTTTTGAGAAAGCAACTAAATGATATGGGAGCTGCAATGAGAACTCTTGTGATTATCCTCAACCAACTATCTAGAGTCATGATTGACCACCTAAACCTTGGTGATTTCTCTAAGGCATCATATATGCGAGAAACAAATCCCTACGGTAGTACAGGTAAAAATCATAAAGGTAAGTGTGTTAAAAAACCTATGTGTCAAAGATGTGGAAAGAAACACCTAGGAAAATGTTTCAAAGGGACAGAAATATTCTATAGATGTGGAAATGAAGGTCATAAAGCAAGAACCTGCCATGGAAAAAGGAAGTATCCAGTTGTCTCGAGGAAAGGGAAAGAAGTTCTTTCTGAGGGATAAATTGAATGTTTTAAATGTGGTGTGCATGGTCATTATGCAAACACATGTCCTATGAAGAAGTTTCGTGAATGGGATCACCAAGATCGTACAAACGTTCTTTTACCAATACCTAATGCCATTCCGATTGAGGATGAAGAAACTGAAAATGACCAATCAAAGGTATGGATTATTTCATAACTATTGTTTTCCTATTTTGGAATCTTAGGATATGATTCATGATTTTTTTTGTAGGAAAGAAGTATTTCAGAATAAGTTGTAAAGGAATGGTTAATGGATCATGAAGAATGTTGAATGAGTAAGATGTCAACATATAAGGTCTTCAAGAGTTATGGTGAAATTCTTAAGAGTATTAAGTCTCTTTTGATGACGGGGTTACATTAGAAGACTTTTTATAGTATGTGTAACCCTGATGTTAAATATATGAAAATTTTATTCAATGAATAGTTATCTGTTCTTTTGTGGACATAGTTATAAAGAACCATTTGGGTTTATATGATCCTTACTTTTGAGGTAATTATGGGTTACTATATGTTATGATGGAAGTGAAAGGCATGAGATAAACTTGAGGTTAAAATATGTTATGTTTATTTTTTATGATTTTATCTCATTTTGGGGAATGTTTTAAGAATTATATAGTTTTGGAAATAGGATAACACGCAGACTGTGTGACAACCCATCGCGTCGGACAAAGCTGCGGGAATCGAACCCACAACCAAAGTGCGACTGGTATTTATCGCCTACCACTGGACTACGTGAAGTCCCTGGTTAGTTTGACTGATTCTTTTTTTAGTTAGATGATTTTATTAATTAAGAGTAAGTTGATTTTGGGTTATCTATGGAAATTTATTAACCTATCATGGAGGATATGTGATTAGTTTAATTACTTTTCAATACGAGACTTTAAGAGTAACTGATGTTGTTTGGAGATAAATGTTACGATTTAACTTGGAATACTATGTGACTAAAACCTTCAAATATTTGGGTTTCAATATCAGTTTGGTTTACTTTGAAGAATTTTATGGACAATTTTTTTATCGAATGGTCCTCGTTGAACTTTGGGTTTTGTTGGACAAATTTTGGAGATTAAGAATAGATTTTCTTTTTATAAAGGGTTATCTTTTTCTGGATTATCTAATATTGTACTAACCTTTTTGGTTTTGGTTTTGGTTAAAGTCTAAAGACATGGGAAGTATATAGTTCTCTATTTTGGATTAGGTGATTCTCTAGAAATTGATTATAGTACTCTTAATGTGAACAAGTCTTCCTAAATACTCGTCTTTTGGAGAAAATATGAGTTTGTGTAAGGAATATAATAAAAGTGGAAAGTCAACATGATAAGTGATTATGTTTCCTTATGAATAAATTCCTCAATAAAAAGTAACTTAAAAAAAAATGTTGTCTATTAACTTTTCCTACTGGGGAATCGAATACCGTTTAACCCATCACAAGTTTGTGATTTTCTTGTGTTTAACTTTCTCCTAAACATGTTTTCTATCACTCTCCATCAGAAAATGACCCTATGTTTTCTCCTCCATGTCCATGTTTTCCTACATGGAATCCTAGTATGGGTTAAATCTGGTGACCTCTATACTTCTCTTTCTTTATTTTAAAGTGATTGTTTTACCGACTCTTGTTCCGATGTGGGACTTTCAAGGATGTTTCCAAGCTCAATTTTCAAATTGCGAGGACGCAATTCCCAAAAGAGGGGAAGGATGTAACACCCCAGGTAAATAAAGAATATGAAATTTTCATATTTATCCATATTTGTGAATAAAATATTAATATGACTTTAAAGGGGACACTATGCTCGATGTCATACCCAACACGCAACAACGAGTTTCTTGGGAATCTTACGTTGCACTCTAATAATAAAATAATATTATTTTAAATGGTAGTTAACATGTAGCAGTTGTATTGGAAGCAATGGATAGAAATAACTAAAATATGATTATATATGTTTTTAAATGTTTTTACATTTATCCAATAAAATATAAACGCTTAAAATACGGAAAGAATTCAATTTTAGGCGTATATGCCCTAGTTTTCACTAAAGGTTCACTTATCGCCTTTTGATGGCGAACCATCATTAAATATAGTTTTTTTAACTCTTATATATTCTATTGGACCAAATAAAACTCTTCTTAATAATTGGGACATAAAAATTTACTTTGTGTAAATTTTTGGTATCTTTCCGATAAAGTTCATTTTTTTAATGAATAGTGTAAAATGTTGTATTTTAATTCAAAACATCTTTTTAATATAATTTATTTATATGATTAGATTATCTTTTTAATTGGTTTTAAAGTGAAATTATAATATATTTTTACCACTAAATCCAATAGTGGTCGTTGGAATTAATTTCACTTTGAAATCAGACTTAAACTAGTGTCAATCTTTTGATACTTATTGTTTCATAAAAACACGCTATTTGCTCTGACAGCGAGAATTAATTATTAAATTAATTAATGTGACTTATATGATTTGAATTTTGTAAAATAGACTTCATTTTTGAATTCGTAATATCAAATATAGCTTAGGGTGAATTTTTAGGATTTTTCTGAAAAACTTCAATTTTTGATGAATAGTGAAACCACTAAGTGGTACTTATAAAAACTGATTTTTCCGTTTAAATGAAATTTTTCCATCTTTGTGTTTTGAATTTCAAAAATCCGACATACATGGTTGTCATTAATAAGTAAAATGTGATCCAATGGGATAAAAATAATTTTTTGGTGAATAGTAACTTATTAAGTTTTTAATCGCGATTAGAGGTAATTAGTGTAGTTTATGGTAAGAATAATGTTTTAATAAAATGAAATGACCTAGACACATGTCCTACCCTCATTGGATGTGTCATGGCCGACCAATACAATCCATGGGTCTACTTGGGGACCCCATGGAGCCACTTTGGTTGGAAAATGACATAAATATCTTTTTATTTAATGTTAAAGTAAAAATGACACAAATATGAGATGTTTTACTAAAACAATTTTTACATGGGGGTTATACAAGTCATATTTTTGACTATAAATATTCATTGGTAAGCTAAAAATATTTCCTACATCATAGTATTTTTTTTATAATTTTTAGACATTAAATAAATTAAATTATTTTTGACATCATGATGATGCAGCGATGACCTCATTATTTAACGATTTAAATAAAATGGACAGATAATGTAATATCTAAGACCTAAACATGTACAAAACCTATTGGATGATTGTATTTCTAACCCTTATCACCTTATACTATAAAGACATCATTGTGGGACCTTTAAAATCCGAAACTCTTTTGAAAATGAAGTAACATTTTGTAACTTTACAAGAGTGCCCCTCCTCTCCTCTTATAAAAGGCCCCCACCTCTACCTCCTTACCCACACTCCCAAAGCCTTTGGCTTGGATAAACCCTACCCATTTTGTCTCTCCACTTCCCTATCTTACTCCTTGAAGCCTCACTTTGGGCAGAATCCTTCCCAAGTAAACCTTTGAGCTCAAACCAAAGATAGTTACCCGATTTTAAGGTAATGTCTTCCCTTGAGTCCTTTTGTTTTATTTTGCTTATCCAACCCCCTAAACTCTTTTTATTCATTTCTTTTGTAACAAATCCAGTATCTTAAATATATTAGGATGTTTTTATAAGAAGTATTTGAGCTACACTCACACATACCTACATCTAATGGTTAAAGAACATACTATTTCTATGGATGGTGAATTTCTGCCTCCCGAAACGATGATTGTTCAACATTCTTTTAACACCTTAAAAGGTGGTCATTAAGATAAAAATATATTTATATATGATATATAATATGTTTATATTTTCCTTAAGCTTATGTATTTTTCATTTATGGCATACCTTTATGGCTTCCATTATGGGTATACGCGATATCTTCATTTTAGGAAGTGCGGACTACCGCCCCCTCAAAGTGATTTGATTCGTTAATACCATATGTGGTAAGTATAAAGGATATATTTAATGATATTATATATGATACCATACTGGAATTAAAATACTATTATGTATCATTATGTTTTAATTCCATTAAATAAGAAATAGAAATGGAAGTAGCGTTCATGCGTACATACGGCTTACCGTCTCCATGAATGGTGCATTTCATTTCTTAACTCTAAATGTTATGTAATATTATAAATGCATGAATATACTGTATATATATGATATATATGATATCTACATCATGAATAAAATTCTGGATATAATGGATATTTTACCACATGAACAACTTGTAATTATAAAGAGTTTATTTTTTTGACTCAAGTACCAATGATCGTTAAAACGACCATTATTAACTTAAATAATAACATAGTGTTCATGACATGGTAATAAGTGATATAAAAGGAATAATGAACTTGAAAAATGGTTCTTAAGGAAGTATAAATTAACTCAAGTTTATTATTCAGGAGATTAAAGAATGATCGAGTCAAGTCGGACCCGAGGTAAGGGATCCTACTCCTCTCTTTCTTTTTAAGTACACTCTTCTTTGTCATTCCTTTTAAAGCTCATCTTTCTTGTTATTGGGATGTTCTTTTATATTAATCTTACTGTAATTTTTATGTTCATGTGATGAGAGACCCTATTCTCTCTCATCAATCCATTTTGGAAGTTTTGAGTGGCACCGTTAGGCTGCCGAATTTTCTAAGAGATCTAACCTCTCTCTTTCTTTTTAAGTACTCTCCTTTATGTCACTTATTTTAAGATACTCTTTGTTATGTTGGGGGATGTTATTTTATATTCCTCTTTCTATAAACTTTATGTTAATATGATGATATACCCTATTTGATCTCATCAATATAGTTTGTAAGTTTTATGTGGCGCCGATTAGGCTGCCGAGTTTTCGTAAGGGATTTTTCATCTCACTTTTATTCATGTGAGATTTATGCTACATTTGCCACAATTTCCTTTGAGTGTTGTATGTACTGCCCATTATTCTACTCTTTGTGTAATATAATTTTGTTTATGAGTATTTACATCAATGATGTATTGTCCTTCTTTCATGGGGTGTATGTTTTGAAAGATACCCAAGTCGGTAAGGGAACCTTTCACCCTCCTCTTTTTAAAAGACTTTTTTTATTGGGTATTTTAATTTACATATTGTTATGTTGGGATATGTTCTCATATATCCTTATTGATGTAAATTTTATGTCCAAGTGATGATATATACTTTTTATCTCTCATAAACTCATTTTGATGTGACGTCGTTAGGCTGCCAAGGGAACTTCTTAACCAAATTTCGATTTCCTTGGGTTCAACATGTAGCTATTGAATATGTCATCCTTTGAATATGTGTGAATGACCTTTGATTATTTTACACTTAATATCCACTTATATTTGGTGTATTCGTTTGTCACACATAATTATGTAATTGATTTATCCTTAAACCAAGGATACCATCTTTGTATGGGACTTCGTCTCAATCTCCTTTCATTGAGGCATATTTTGTTTTATACACAACCTTCTTTTATATGGTTTATAAAACCCTTTGACTTTTATGTTTGTTTGAAAGGAATATTTTTTATACGAAGTGTTTACTAAAAGACAAAAGTGAATTTTTTTCTCGTACGTATGCGGCGACAATGACTTCTCCGACGCCTTGACCATTATTTGAGTTTCGGCTTCCTCTACAAGCCATACCTTCTTTTTAAAAGAAAAATAAATACCATGTTTTACTTTTATTTTATTTTGGTATTGAAAATGGTTTTCATAATGTTTTTATATCAATGTGTTGTATTGATATCTTGTGATTGAAAGGTGGAAATTTTATGTTTCCTTTATGCATGTTTTATGTGATACGATTATTTTGAGGTTCTTGTGAATTATTATGAAGACGGGTGGTTCCATGATAAACTAAGGGCGGGTGAGCCCGATATAGCTCTCCAATGCATTGGGTAACGCAAAGGAGTGAAACGTTAAGGTTTCTCCGAAGAGATTTAGGGAATATACTGTGATGGGTATTCCAAACGTAACCAAGAGGGTTACTCCCTACGTAAGAATGTTATGAATGCCTCAAGTTACCTTTATGTCTTATGATTTCTATGATTTATTCATGATTTGATGAGGTATGTTAAAGTGCCTATGTTTTATGGGTAAAGTATGATTTCATTCTTATGTATATATGAACTCATGTTTCCTTTTCATATTTTTATAACCCTTACTGATCTTTTTATGCTCATACCAAGTTTTTGAAATGTTTTTCACAGGTCAAGTAAAAGGTACATGATGTGATGATAGTGTCAAGGATGTGTCAATAAAGAATCCATGTTTTATTTTCAATATGTTTCTGCTGATGGGAAGAATTAATATTGTCTTTTATGTAACCACTTTGCTTAAATGTGGAATGTAATGCAAGTTTCATGATCTAATTCTCTAAAACTCTAAACCTGAAAAGATCCTAAATGTGTAATCTTGTAATAACTCAAGATTAAGTAAGGTTTAAGGCTGGGGCCTTATATTTTAAACCCACCAACCATTAAAACTCTGAACAACCCTTTATAAGGCCAGATGATGGATTCAATTATTTACCTCAATTGGGTGGATATTTAAAAAAAATTAACCCAACGGTGACCCTTCAATTTATTTGGATGAAAAAAACTATGTTTAAATCAAAATAATGTGTTAGGAAAAAATGTGAGGTAGAAATCCTTTTTCATGGTATAGTGAAAGAAATTATAATAAAATAAATGAAAATAATGAATAATTTTGAATTAAATATAGTTAATGGGAATTATAAGTTGAGTGTGTTGATTTTAATCTTGTGAATTTAATTGACATCTGTATTTAATTTTCATTGGAAATTTTTTTTGAGTGCTCACTTTTCCAAGAGATCGAGTTTTATGTAAGGGGGAATTTATAGAGATAATATTTCCATTTCATTTAATATATATTTTAATTATTTAAATGACACTTATTTTCCAATTTGAGTTTATTTGTATCATGTTTTTATTTTATGGATTTTTTGAGCTTAAAAGAGTAAATTGCTTAAATATGGAAATTTAATAGTTTTCAATAACTTTTTTATTTCAAGCATAAATTTATATATATTGATCCAATAGTCTAATTATTTTTATATGAAACATTTTATCATGATATAAAACTTCTATAAGTGGGCCACATGTTTAATTTATCAATTGGAAGCCCAAAAAAATAGTTAATTAAGAAAATCATTTTTTAGAAAGAATTGAAACTCCTTTAGTAAATGAAGTATAACTCGAAATAAAGATGTAAAAATAGATTTATTCAAGTAGTAAAAATAAAAAAACTATAATTATAATATTCACATTGAATAACAAGATTAAATTAGTTCATTTATATGGTCAATTGGCATGTAAAAGTGGAAGAAGTTGTAGAGACATTTCAGACAAAAAAAATATGACTTCAGTAAATCAGATGTAACTTTTCTTAAAAGCATACAAATGACATGAAATTTTGAGGGTATATATATAATTCATTTTATAAATACTTTATAAAATACCTCCATCTATTATTCAACTATAAAGAGAACCAAATTGGAGATAACATTCAGGGGATAAAATATTTTCTACCCCCATTTCCTATATATTTTCATCTTAACTTCAATTCAAATTATTGTGAGATTGAAGAATCAATATATTTTAAAGAATGTATTCTGGATAAAAAGAGTCCAATTGAATATATTAAATCCATTAAGGGATAAAATTAAAGTGGCAGTGGGAAGTGAAGATCTGATGGCATTTCCACCTTTGAGTTTTATTCGTTGTAAAACTCTTTCATTTTGAATTATCTGGGATTTTTTTTCTTGATTGAAGGAGTTATATTTCATTATTGTTTTAATTTTATTTTAAATTATTTTATATTTTTTCTATTTGTTAAAGTAAATTTTTTACTCTCATTATTTAAATTTTTTTGGAAGGGTCTCACCTTTGAGAATGATGAGTTTAATCTGTTTTGATTGCTTAGAAGTCTTAAAGTAATCATATCACTTTCATATGGGGATTGCCACTAATATTTTTGGTATAAATATGGTATCTAGTTTATTTATGTGTTTAATTCAAGGTATTGAGTTATAAATTAGATAATTTAACTGGAAAACATTGGTAAACAATGATAAATGGAGTGTCTAAGGATCGATGTTTTTCCACTATTACTATATTAGTCCGGTTTTACTTTAGTTTCTAATAAAAATGTATATTTCTTTCCATAATATGATTTTGTGTCATTTAAAATTATTTATCTCATTTTAAATCACCAATTTTAACTCTAACATTAATAAAAACAAATTAACAAAGTGGCAGTTTGATAGCTTAGTCTGCAACCTCCCCATGAGACAAACAATGGTCACCACTGTGCTTCATTTTTTAAGGGGAGACTATTGATTGAGGTTTCGTGAAAAAATAACCAATATCTATTTGGTTCCATATCTAGATAGGTTTACTATGTTTTTATTATGTTTTTTTATTCTAAATTTTTAGTATTTAAACCGCTAATTTAGGTTCCTTAAAAAACAAAAAAAAACAATGGATTTTTACAGTGACTACTTCTATGCTTGTCCTGATTATCAATAATATGAGGATCCTACTGATAAATAATTTTTAATTTTTAACTTCATTTTTTTTAATTTAAAAAAAATAATTTTGTGATTCAAAAAAATATTCAAGAATTAAGAAATAAATAGAAATTTATAACAATTATTTAAAATAATTGAAATAATTAAAAGCTCAAAAAGAGGACCAAGAAAAGGAAAATTTTATCCCACCAACTTTTAATATTTAAGAACTTTTTTTGGAAGATTTGACTAATGAATTAGACAATTATTTTTCAATTTTATATTAAAATTAGAATAGTAACCTTGAATTCCCAATTGAATTGACTATTTTAAATCACAATGATTTGGAAAATTATTGGGCTGACTTTATTGAAAATTAAATTACATGTGAAAAAACATTATTTTAAAGATAAAAAATAAGAACATTTGTTTTAAACTTTGTAAAAATAGGATGAAACACTTGATCAGTTAAATTTTCAATATAATTTAGAGAAACCTAAGATTCTTCCTACTTTTAATACAATTTTTTCCAACTACCAAAAAACAACTAAAATTAATGAGTTTAAACCATTTGATTTTCAGAAATTATGAAAATGATTTCAAAAAAAATATTAATAATCTATAATTTTATCACAAGAAAATTATTTTCACTCTTGAAAATAAGAAAATTATTTATGAGATAGAGCAAGGGCCTAAGAAAACATAGGGATAAGTCACAAATTTTGATCTATAATTTTCAATTTATTTTGAAAATAATTTTCTAAACATTTATATGTGTGTAGATTTCATGATCATCTATTTTGAGTGGAATGGTTTTTTAGATAAAGAGAAAGGGAAATATGAAGTTGAAGTAATAATGGTGTTCTCAATTGAGGAGTACACCAGTAAACATTTTTATGGGGGTACCATCCTGATTATCAAATAATAAATCCTTTTTGAAGTAAAAAAATGAAGAAGAATCATATCTTGGAATTTAATTTCAACAACCAATGGTGGTTGTTTGTGAGGATAATTTTTTGGGGATTTTATTTGAAATTTCATTCCCACTTCAACTACATCATTAGAACCACAAAATCATGGAATTAAACCTAAATAAATATTATTTTGGGTGATTTTTCAAGTTGTGTGATCTTAGAAAGACTAGTGAAAAATATTTTTGGGGATTCATGAAAAAGAAACCACACCCCCCTTCAGATTGTGGGTGATCAACTAGAATAGACTGACTAGGGGAAGTGAAATCATAGCACCCACTTGGGGGTTTAAACAAAGTCTATTTTCCTTTATCTTTATTTTTAGTGTTTATTTCCTTGATTTTAATAAAAATTTTATACATTATTTTTTATTATTCATGTAGGTTTCCAAGTTTCATCTTCTATGAGGCTAGCTCAAGGCTGTTGTTGCTTAATAAAAACCAGGTTGTCACTTTCATCTACACATTTTTTCATGTGTTATATTTTTGATTTTCAAAACACAATTTTAAATTCTATAAAATGAGGAAATTATCCCAAATAATTGTGGGGGAAGAATATTGTTGGTAGTTTAGGATTTTGTTTGTTTTATATTCATATTTCTATTTTCATTTTTTCTTTCAAATTTTGTGGATTTTATTTTAAAATTTGTGTTTTTTTAAATTTTATTGTTTTTCAAACTTTGGGTATTCAAGGTAATAACCTTTGTGAAGTTAAAACTATTTTCAATGAAAATAGTCAACTTGATTCATCAAAGTAAAATTATATGATTATTTAAATGTGATGAGTTACTAATTCATATTTTGAAAATTCATGAAAATACCATTGACTTCTAAATTACATACCATGAATACTATCAAAGGATGAAAATTAATTTCCCATAAGGAATCTCAAAAAATTCTATATATTCTTCACATTAACCCCACTTCTTTAGTGAACCAAGAAATTCTAGTTTTAACCAGAAATTTCCATTTTCTATAAAAACATGTGAGTATTGATGTAATTGTGTTCAAAATTACCAAATTAATTTATTTATGATTAAAAGTATAATTTTCAAGATAATCCATTTTAGTTTTATCTTCCCTATACATTTTATCATTATTATCTTATATTATCCATGTAACTACTATTATTTAGCCTCATCACAATCCATTTTACCTATATAACCCATTGTTGAAGTAAATTTCATGATTTTAGTAAAGATTAATTATGGGGAAAGCTGACTTAGGGTGTGATACATAATTTGGTGATACAATGGGTGGAAATTAAAATTATGAAGTGATTTATTTTATATTGAAAATTTTATTCCATTGGAAGTCATATCCTTATATAGATTTTAAGGAAAAGGATGTTTTCCTTTCTGGAGCTTCTAAAGAAAAAAATAAGTTCTGCCTTTCTGGAGCATTAGAATAAAAAAATTCTACAATTTTGGGAAGAAATTATTTTTTCCATTTATGCTAAATTGGGGAAGTTTTGGGATGTCCATGAATGAAAATTTAATTTAATTTTTTAGCTTATTTTATGATAAGAATAAATATGAGAAGACCATGTTTGAATGGAAACTAGAATCATGAATTTTTTCTCACCAAAGAGATAAGAAATCATTTTTTTACCTCATAATTTTTGAAATTTGAAACACATCAACCTCAAAACGTTAGAATAAACCTAAATAATTACCCATTATTGATACAATTATTTAACTCAAATGGGTATATTTTTATAAAATTCTCAAGCCTTTGGTGACACATACAATTATTTAGATGAGAAAAAAAAATTTAAATCAAAATCATGTGATGAGAAAAAAAGTTAGTTAATAATACTTATGCATAGGATAATGAAATAAATAAAAATTAAATAAATAAACTTAATAAATAATTTAAAATTTATGTTTTTAAATAGGCATGGTATGTTGGGTTTTTTATTTCAAGATTCTTAATTTCATTAACACGTGTTTTTAAATTTCATTAGAAATTTATCTTGAGTGCTCACTTATCCATAAATACCAGAGATAATTGTGGGATAATTAATACAGATAATATTTGTATTGTCTTTAATGCGTATTTAAATAATTTGAAACCCACCAATTTACCAATTTGAACTGATTTAGGACATTTTTGGATTTTAGGAATTTTTTGAGCTTAAAAGAGAAATTTTCTTAAATCTAGAAATTTAATTATTTTCAATAAATTATATATTTCAAGAATAAAATATTATATATTAATCCACTTTTTAAAAATATTTTTTTATGAACCATTTTCATATTGGATTCAAATATATAACCGGGAAAAGTGTTTAATCAATCAGTTAGAAGCCTAAAGAATCACTCTGTAACACCCGAGATTTTTATGAGTAATATTTTGTTTTTATATATCATCAAAGGAATCTTTCACTACATACTAGCTTGGCTTACTTTACACGCAATCGCGACCTTCCTCGATAGCTTGCGTCGTACGCAATACCGAGTTTCACTAAACAACGATATGCTATTAAAATATTATTAAAACTAGCCGTTATGAATAGTAATAACCACTTTTTGAAACTTTATAAATTTTATTTTTCAAAATGGAATTCATTTTTGGATTCGGAATACCGAAATTAGCCTAGGGTAAAATTTTGGTACTTTTCTGAAAACTTTCAATTTTTGATGAATAGTGAAACCACTAAGTGGTAGGTTAAAAACTGAATTTTGCATAAAACTTAATTTTACCGCTTCTATGAATGGAATTTCGAAAATCCGACAGACACAGTTGATATCAGTAAGTAAAATGTGGTTCAATGAGATAAAAATAATTTTTTGGTGAATAGTAACTTTTTACTTTTTTTACCGCGGTTAATAGTAAATAGGGGTAAATATGATATTACTATTACCCTAACACATGTCCTAATTCTATTGGATAAGTTTAATTCGACCAAAAACAAACTTAGGAATAAAATATGACCATTTAGGCCCACTTGGGTAAGATTAGGACATTTATTATTAATTTATTTAAAGAAGGGTTAAAATAGTTAAAATCAAAGTTTAATAAGTAAATCATTTTTAATATGGGTTTATACATAAGATAAATTCGACTATAAATATTCATTAGAAATCTAAAAAGATTTCCTACATAATGGTATTTTATTTATAATTTTTAGACATTAAATAATTTAATTTATTTATGACACAATGATGATGCAGTAATTATCTTATTTATGAAATATTGACATAATTGATGTTATAAACACAAAAATAAATGTAATTTGAGACTTTTTATGAATTCCACTAATTTTATAGGTTACTATGATATATTAGTGTTGATTTAATCAACTTGGTTCGAAAATATAATTCTGTTATGACTTTCACAAATATCATATATCAAATAGTGTCAAAATTGACACAAAATAGTTTTTAAATCAAATATTATATTATTAATTTTTATTTTATTCCTAAAAATATAAGGTTCGGCCAAATGACTTAGATAAGGATATATATATTAATAATAAACAATTTGGGGTTCGTTTGGCATGTTATAGTAAGTGTATTAACCATATAGTGAAAGAAAACAAAAAGACACGGTAAAAGTTAAATTATTTAACTTAGAGTTAAATCTAATTGATAAGGTTAAAATAATACCCTAAACTGGTCTAAATCCTATTGGTTGATAGGATTTCGTCCCATCCCCACTTTATCTTCGAAATAAGACCCTTTGGAACCATTATATACCGATTTTGACTTTAATATAAAATAATATTTTGAGATATTCCTAAGGTGCCCCTCTCCTCCCTTATAAAAGGGCACCTCCTCCCCCTCCTCCTCACACCAATTTGAGCACTCAAGCTCGGCCAACCCCTGCCATTTTCTCCTCTCCACTTCCCTAGAATAATACTAGAGGTCCTGGTCTTCTTCAAAGACCAATCTTAGTTCCCTAAGTGGAGGATTCAAAGAAGCGTTCCAAAGAAGAGGTAATATCCATTACCGATCTTTTCAATTTCTTTCTTCTTCAAATTCTTCTTTAGTTGTTTCATGATAAATTAATAACATAAGTATTACTTACATAATGATATGTTATTATAAATATGAAACAACCCTAATTCACCTTCTATCCATCCTGCGGAAAAATGAAATCACCGCGCGTGCGTACGTACAGAATACCGTCTCCACGCCGTGGTGTAATCTATTTTCCACCATCACCTTACAAGGATGGTTATAATGGTGTAATGAGTAACTATTTATGATTATTATAAAGTAATATTGATACTGAAATAATATATATATACTCCAATACAATTCCACGATCATAGGAACAATATCATCACTCGTGCGTACGTACAGAATACCATCTCTACGATGTGATGCGACTCGTTCTACATGATCATCATTACATAGTAATTATATAAATGAATTGAATGAATAAATATGATATATGTTACACTAATACCATTCTGGATATAAGGTATCTATAACCTTAAAATAAGAATAAGAATTTATTCGGCAAAACACGCATAAGAACAAAAGGCAATAAAGACCCGAGTAACAAGTAACAATGAAATATTACTAACAAGAAGCTAAGAATATGACCATATATGATATCATATCAATATGTATGATTCTGGAATAAGTCAATAACATTATTTAAACCATTATACAGGAGATTCAGACACGTACAAAGCAAATCGGACCTAAGGTAAGGGAAAATATCACAATCTCACTTTTATCCGAGATTGTTTTTACTTTGGTAATTACTGGGGTGTATTTTATCATCCACATCCATGTTCCCTCAATATGTAATATTATTTCCATCCTTCTACAATAGTTTATATCCAATTTTACCCTTCGGTAAGTTTTTTTGTAAAAGATATGAAACGAATATTTTGTCGTTTTTCGTACGAGGTACTTTTTGACTTTTCCGACAAAAGTACGAAGAATGTTTTATTTAACTTATACGGCAAGAATGGATTTTTAAAACATTATTTCCAAGAATCTTCCTTTATAAGTTTTCAAGTTTATTTTTAATCAACTTCTTTTAGTTTATAATTATATGACATGTTAAGAAAAGAAAAGTGCTTTTGAAGAAGAAAGGATATTTTCCTCAAGAATGGAGTTCAAGTGTTTTATCAAAATTATTTTCCATCTAAGATAATAAAGGGTTCTGTTTTATCCCTATTATTACATTGATTTTATTATGTTGTGAGGGAATTATTTTTTATGAAGTCATTTACCTTATATGATTTGTTTTATGATGTCATGATGTTTCAAGAATCCCATTTTTGTTACATGTGTTATGCGATGATGTATGATTTATGATTATGTGGCACACATAAGAAAGGATTCATTATAAGATTGGTGGGACCTATATCTCCCTCCAATGCATTGGGTAAAGGTTTTATATCTCATGAGATAGACATGGCTAGAATGGTAGGTTATACCGGTTCAGTGAAACAGGACTGGAACGAGGGTGACTCGGTTCAGAAAGGGACTTTGTCCACTAAGATAGTCTTGGCAATGAGTCATGACTAACAAGAAATGATTTTCCATGATTATGTGTGCATGCCACAAAGTTTCAAGTTTCATGTTATGATTATGGGGATCTCATTTTCACTTCTATGATTTATTCCATGTTAAGATATTATGATCTCTTTTGCAGGTTATGATTTTCAAAAAGATATGATATGATTTTTATTTCCTTTATTTGCCCTTGCTGAGCATTTGAGCTCACCCTTTTATGTTTTCTTTTCCCCAGGTCAGGAAGATGGATATTAAGTAGAATATTCTAAAAGGGACCCTAGATATGATGAAATAAATGGGAGACACTGTATAAGATTTATGAACCAGTTGTTTATGTTTCCCAGTTTCTAAAGACACTATACCTATACGGTCCTTTGTGGTTTTGTCATATGTTATAATAAGTGTGCTTCCATTTTGAATATTAACAATGTATGTAAAGTATGGGTCTTTATAGTTGGTATCAGAGGAAAGGTATAGTCAACCTTTGGAAACTAGGATGTGAAAGCCTTAGTAAGAACCCTAAGGATAAGTCTAAGCATAGAACACAATCTTAGTGTTTTAGAAATGGCCATGAATACCCTAGGATAAGACCTTAAGTGTGAAATTTTATCCTTGATTATGTGGTTTTCCTATTATAATTAGTGTTGCTCACACTATTCTTCTTGGTTTTAGTCAATGGCTGGAACCCGAAGGAAGCGTGTTAATGCGGAATGCGATGGGCAATGCAATGATTGTCCCCCTGAGCAACCAAACGATATGGGAGCTGGAATGCAAAATCTTGTAGCCATGCTCACACAACTTTCTCAAGCTATGAATCATGCAGGACTTCCAAATGAGCAAAGGAAGGAGCAACATTCTGTTGAATCCTTTATGAGGCAGCGTCCACCTTATTTCAGCGGGTCTACTGATCCATTAGTTGCTGAACAATGGATTAGTACTACTGAAAAGATATTTTCAGTTCTTCAATGTTCTGAACATGATAAAGTCATCCTAGCAGTGTATCGTTTGGAAGGAGATGCTGATCAATGGTGGAATCTTATTAAGAATACGAGGAAAAGGGATGAAATTGAGTCTATGGAATGGGATGAGTTCAAGAAATTATTTTTCAATAAGTACTTCCCTCGTATTCTCCGAACAAAGATGGAGAAAGAGTTTCTTGAACTGAAGCAAAGGGATGTTGAATCTGTTGGTACCTATGAAGCAAATTTTACAAGACTTGCAAGGTACACTTCTGGTATTATTATCCAACCTGAGAGTAAGATCGATCGATTCTTTAGTGGCTTAAAACCAAGTCTTCGAAGGGCGTTAGCCATAAGGGACTTCAATAGCTACGAGGAAATCGTTCGATGTGCTCTCAAAGTCGAGATGGAGATTGGAGTAACCCATCAGTCACATGGGTTTGATAAGAAGAGGAAGATGGAATTCAAAGGAAAATCTAAAGAGCACACTGAAAAGAAGATGAGCTTTCCCTTATGCTCAAAGTGTGGAAAGAAACATGGAGGGAGTTGTCTTAAAGGGACAAGTAAATTTTTCAAATGTGGAAAGGAAGGTCATTGGGCATTTGAATGCCGCGATAATGGGAAGAAGATGTCTAATGATGCAAACAAAGGAAGGGATACACAGAATGAACCTACTACACTTCAATGTTTCAAGTACAAGGAGATGGGGCATTATGCCAATCAATGCCCAAATCCAATGGTTGATGATGATGGTCGACGTCAACAAAATCTTAAGGCTAAAGACAAAGGAAAGTCACATGCAATTTCTATCAGCGATGTGGAGTACGATAACGAAGTGGTGAAAGGTACACTTACCATCCATTCTAAAGTAGCAAATGTTTTATTTGATTCTGGATCCACCCACTCTTTTATTTCTGAAAAATTTTCTAAGGGTATCACCGTATTACCTCAACAATTAGATGTTGAGTTAGCTGTGACAACACCTAATGGCACAACAGTCGCATCAAAAGTTTATAATTCTTCTCCGATCGAAGTTTGTGGGAAAGTGCTTCCTGCAAATCTTGTGATCCTTCCTTTAGTGGAATTTGATGTGATTCTTGGCATGGATTGGATTTCTCTACATGGAGCTCATATCAATTGCCAAAGAAGGGAAGTCACATTTCATATTCCAGATCAATCTACGATTGTCTATCGATGCAAGGATGAATAAAACCTTCCAGTGGAAATTCCTTCCATCTTATGGGTCTTGATTCCACTAAATTAAGGTTATTTATCTCAAATGGTTTGTGAGAAACTTACGATTAAGAATATTCCCATCATACGGGAGTTTGATGATGTCTTTCCGGAGGAATTACCAGGTCTTCCACCAAATCGTGAAGTTGAGTTTTCAATAGAACTCGTACCGGGTGCTTTGCCTATTTCAAAGACACCTTATAGAATGGCCCCAATTGAGTTGCATGAATTGAAGAAGCAACTCCAAGAGAATCTTGATAAGGGATTCATACGCCCTAGTGCGTCACCTTGGGGAGCACCTGTTCTATTTGTTAAGAAGAAAGATGGATCAATGAGACTCTGCATTAATTATCGAGAACTTAACAAGATCACTATCAAGAACAAATATCCTCTCCCATGCATTGATGACTTATTTGACCAACTACGTGGAGCTCAATACTTTTCCAAGATTGATCTTCGTTCAAGGTATCATCAATTAAGGGTCAAAAGGGAGGATATACCAAAGACGGCTTTCCGTACAAGGTATGGACACTATGAATTTATAGTGATGCCATTTGGTCTTACTAATGCCCCTGCTATCTTCATGGATCTAATGAATAAAGTCTTTAGAGACTATCTTGATCAATTTGTGGTAGTCTTTATAGATGATATTCTTGTCTATTCAAAGAGCAAGGAAGAGGATGAAGATCACTTGAGAATTATATTGAAGACCCTAAGAAAGGAGAAGCTTTATGCCAAATTTACCAAGTGTGAATTTTGGCTTCAAAAAGTTGCATTTCTGGGTCACATAATCTCAAAAGAGGGGATATCTGTGGATCCAGCAAAAACAGAGGTTATCGAAAGATGGTCAAGACCAACAACAGTAACTGAGATCCGAAGTTCTCTTGGTTTGGCTGGATATTATCGATGTTTTGTAAAATATTTTTCACGATTATCTAATCCACTCACCAAGTTGACTCGGAAAGGAGTTAAGTTTGTTTGGACAGAGGAATGTGAAGAGAATTTCAAGGAGTTGAAAAGAAGGTTATCCAGTGCACCTGTGCTCACACTGCCTTGTAGTGGAGAAAGGTTTTTGATCTACAGTGATGCATCCAAGAAGGGATAGGGGTGTGTTCTTATGCAAAATGATATGGTGATAGCTTATGCCTCACTACAGTTGAAAATCCATGAGCAAAATTACCCAACACATGATTTGGTGTTGGCTGCGGTAATCTTTGCATTAAAGATTTGGAGGCATTACCTTTATGGTGAAAGGTGTGATATTTATACTGATCATAAAAGTTTAAAGTATATTTTCACTCAAAAGGAGCTGAATATGCATCAAAGAAGATGGTTGGAGATGATTAAGGATTATGACTGCTAAATCCATTACCACCCTGGGAAAGTAAACAAGGTGGCAGATGCATTAAGTCGACAAGACCATGCTAGTTTATCCATGATGAGGATCACAAAAGATCCAATATTTATGGATTTACAAAGGATGGATCTTGGAATTATAATGGAAGGGGAAAAATCTTATCTTTCTCAAATGAATGTTCAACCATATATACATGTGAAGATTAAAGAGGCACATAAAGAAGATGTAGAGTTACAAAAGAAGGTGATAAATGTTCCTGAATTCAACCTTGATTGTGATGGGATAATAAAGTTCAGGAATCGGGTTTGTGTTCCTCCCATCCCCGAATTAAAGAAGGAGCTGCTGGATGAGGCTCATAGTTCTTCATTCTCTATTCATCCTGGAAGCACGAAGATGTATTGGGACCTGAAAGAGTACTTCTGGTGGGATGGAATGAAAAGTGATGTTGCTAAATATGTCTCTCGATGCTTGGTTTGTCAACAAGTTAAAGCTGAGATACAGAAGTCTAAGGGGATGTTACAACCATTACCCATACCTGAATGGAAATGGGAAAACATCACTATGGACTTTGTCACAGGACTTCCTAAAACATCCAAAGGCTATAATGCTATTTGGGTCATAGTTGATCGTCTTACAAAGTCTGCACACTTCATTGCTATTAGAGGGGATTTCTCTCTAGATCAGCTTGCCAGGATATATGTAAAGGAAGTGGTAAGATTGCATGGAGTACCAATTTCTATTATATCTGATCGGGATCCGAGATTTACCTCGAAGTTCTGGCGAAGTCTTCAGCATACTCTGGATACGGAGTTGAGTTTCAGCACTGCTTATCATCTCCAGATAGACGGTCAACCTGAGAGAACAATTCAAACCCTAGAAGATATGTTGAGAGCTTGATCTATGGATTTCAAAGGAGGTTGGGATCAACACCTACCTTTGGTGGAATTTTCTTATAATAATAGCTTTCACTCCAGTATTCAGATGGCTCCTTATGAAGCTCTCTATGGAAAGAAATGAAGGACTCCAACTTGCTGGGATGAAGTTGGGGAAAGAAAGCTATTAGGACCTGATCTCGTTGATGAAATGGCAGAAAAGGTCAGATCTATTCAACAACACCTAAGAGCAGCTCAAAGTCGACAGAAAAGTTATACCGACAACCGAAGAAAAGACCTAGAGTTTGAAGTGGGTGATAAAGTGTTCTTACGAATATCTCCCTGGAAGAGGGTTATGAGATTTGGAAAGAAGGGGAAGTTGAGCCCTAGATATATCGGTCCTTTCAAAATACTGGATCATGTTGGAAAGGTAGCTTACCGATTGGCGCTTCCACCGAATCTCTCTCAAGTTCACGATGTGTTCCATGTATCTCTCTTGAGAAAGTACATACCTGATCCTTCACATGTACTCAGCTCAGAAGTTGTACCGCTGGAGCAAGATCTTTCTTATGAAGAACAACCGATAGAGATTCTGGATCGTAGCGAAAAAGTCCTACGAAACAAGACCACTCGATTGGTGAAAGTTTTATGGAGGAACCACCAACTTGAAGAAGCTACATGGGAGCTTGAGGATATGATAAGGGAGAAGTATCCTCATCTGTTTGTTACAAAGTGACGAATTTCAAGGGCGAAATTCTTTTTAAGGGGGGTAGAATGTAACACCCGAGATTTTTATGAGTAATATTTTGTTTTTATATATCATCAAAGGAATCTTTCACTACATACTAGCTTGGCTTACTTTACACTCAATCGCGACCTTCCTCGATAGCTTGCGTCGTACGCAATACCGAGTTTCACTAAACAACGATATGCTATTAAAATATTATTAAAACTAGCCGTTATGAATAGTAATAACCACTTTTTGAAACTTTATAAATTTTATTTTTCAAAATGGACTTCATTTTTGGATTTGGAATACCGAAATTAGCCTAGGGTAAAATTTTGGTACTTTTCTGAAAACTTTCAATTTTTGATGAATAGTGAAACCACTAAGTGGTAGGTTAAAAACTGAATTTTGCATAAAACTTAATTTTACCGCTTCTGTGAATGGAATTTCGAAAATCCGACAGACACGGTTGATATCAGTAAGTAAAATGTGGTTCAATGAGATAAAAATAATTTTTTGGTGATTAGTAACTTTTTACTTTTTTTACCGCGGTTAATAGTAAATAGGGGTAAATATGATATTACTATTACCCTAACACATGTCCTAATTCTATTGGATAAGTTTAATTCGACCAAAAACAAACTTAGGAATAAAATATGACCATTTAGGCCCACTTGGGTTAGATTAGGACATTTATTATTAATTTATTTAAAGAAGGGTTAAAATGGTTAAAATCAAAGTTTAATAAGTAAATAATTTTTAATATGGGGTTATACATAAGATTAATTCGACTATAAATATTCATTAGAAATCTAAAAAGATTTCCTACATAATGGTATTTTATTTATAATTTTTAGACATTAAATAATTTAATTTATTTATGACAAAATGATGATACAATAATTATCTTATTTATGAAATATTGACATAATTGATGTTATAAACACCAAAATAAATGTAATTTGAGACTTTTTATGAATTCCACTAATTTTATAGGTTACTATGATATATTTTTGTTGATTTAATAAACTTGGTTCGAATATATAATTCTGTTATGACTTTCACAAATATCATATATCAAATAGTGTCAAAATTGACACAAAATAGTTTTTAAATCAAATATTATATTATTAATTGTTATTTTATTCCAAAAAATCTAAGGTTCGGCCAAATGACTTATATAAGGATATATATATTAATAATAAACAATTTGGGGTTCTTTTGGCATGTTATAGTAAGTGTATTAACCATATAGTGAAAGAAAACAAAAAGACACGGTAAAAGTTAAATTATTTAACTTAGAGTTAAATCTAATTGATAAGGTTAAAATAATACCCTAAACTTGTCTAAATACTATTGTTTGATAGTATTTCGACCCATCCCCACTTTAGCTTCGAAATAAGGCCCTTTGGAACCATTATATACCGATTTTGACTTTTATATAAAATAATATTTTGAGATATTCCTAAGGTGCCCCTCTCCTCCCTTATAAAAGGGAACCTCCTCCCCCTCCTCCTCACACCAATTTGAGCACTCAAGCTCAGCCAACCCCTGGCATTTTCTCCTCTCCGCTTTCCTAGAATAATCCTATAGGTCCTGGTCTTCTTCAAAGACCAATCTTAGTTCCCTAAGTGGAGGATTCAAATAGGCATTCCAAAGAAGAGGTAATATCCATTACCGATCTTTTCAATTTCTTTCTTCTTCAACTTCTTCTTTAGTTGTTTCATGATAAAGTAATAACATAAGTATTACTTACATAATGATATGTTATTATAAATATGAAACAACCCTAATTCACCTTCTATCCATCCTACGGAAAAATGAAATCACCGCGCGTGCGTACGTACGGAATACCGTCTCCACGCCGTGGTGTAATCTATTTTCCACCATCACCTTACAAGGATGGGTATAATGGTGTAATGAGTAACTATTTATGATTATTATAAATTAATATTGATACTGAAATAATATATATATACTCCAATACAATTCCACGATCATAGTAATGATATCATCACTCGTGCGTACGTACGGAATACCGTCTCCACGATGTGATGCGACTCGTTCTACATGATCATCATTACATAGTAATTATATAAATGAATTGAATGAATAAATTTGATATATGTTACACTAATACCATTCTGGATATAAGTTATCTATAACATTAAAAGAAGAATAAGAATTTATTCGTCCAAACACTCATAAGAACAAAAGGCAATAAAGACCCGAGTAACAAGTAACAATGAAATATTACTAACAAGAAGATAATAATATGACCATATATGATATCATATCAATATGTATGATTCTGTAATAAGTCAATAACATTATTTAAACCATTATACAGGAGCTTCGGACACGTACAAATCAAATCGGACCTAAGGTAAGAGAAAATATCACAATCTCACTTTTATCCGAGATTGTTTTTACTTTGGTAATTACTGGGGTGTATTTTATCATCCACATCCATGTTCCCTCAATATGTAATATTATTTACATCCTTCTACAATAGTTTATATCCAATTTTACCCTTCGTTAAGTTTTTTTGTAAAAGATATGAAAGGAATCTTTTGTCGTTTTTCGTACGAGGTACTTTTTGACTTTTCCGACAAAAGTACGAAGAATGTTTTATTTAACTTATACGGCAAGAATGTATTTTTAAAACATTATTTCCAAGAATATTCCTTTATAATTTTTCAATTTTATTTTTAATCAACTTCTTTTAGTTTATAATTATATGACATGTTAAGAAAAGAAAAGTGTTTTTGAAGAAGAAATGATATTTTCCTCAAGAATGGAGTTCAAGTGTTTTATCAAAATTATTTTCCATCTAAGATAATAAAGGGTTCTGTTTTATCCCTATTATTACATTGATTTGATTATGTTGTGAGGGAATTATTCTTTATGAAGTCATTTACGTTATATGATTTGTTTTATGATGTCATGATGTTTCACGAATCCCATTTTTGTTACATGTGTTATGCGATGATGTATGATTTATGATTATGTGGCACACATAAGAAAGGATTCATTATAAGATGGGTGGGACATATATCTTCCTCCAATGAATTGGGTAAAGATTTTATATCTCATGAGATAGACATGGCTGGAACGGTAGGTTATACCGGTTCAGTGAAACAGGACTGGAACGAGGGTGACTCGGTTCAGAAAGGGACTTTGTCCACTAAGATAGTCTTGGCAATGATTCATGACTAACAAGAAATGATTTTACATGATTATGTGTGCATGCTACAAAGTTTCAAGTTTCATGTTATGATTATGGGGATCTCATTTTCACTTCTATGATTTATTCCATGTTAAGATATTATGATCTCTTTTGCAGGTTATGATTTTCAAAAAGACATGATATGATTTTTATTTCCTTTATTTGCCCTTGCTGAGCATTTGAGCTCACCCTTTTATGTTTTCTTTTCCCCAGGTCAGGAAGATGGATATTAAGTAGAATATGCTAAAAGGGACCCTATATATGATGAAATAAATGGGAGACACTGTATAAGATTTATGAACCAGTTGTTTATGTTTCCCAGTTTCTAAAGACACTATACCTATACGGTCCTTTGTGGTTTTGTCATATGTTGTAATAAGTGTGCTTCCATTTTTAAGTATTAACAATGTATGTAAAGTATGGGTCGTTATACACTCAATCTAGAAAATCATTTTCAAACAGAATTTATACTCCATGAGTAAATGAGATATAAATCAGACTAAAGTTATAAAAATAGAGTGATTGGATATTTAAAAAGAATAAAAATAATTTCTAAATATCCACATTGAATACCAATATTCATAAAGATGGTCAATTAGCATGTGAATGTAGAGGAAGTCGAAGAGACACTTGGGATATAAAAATTTAACTTCAGTAAATTGGTTGTAATATTTCTTAAATGTGTCCAAATAACATTAAATTTTGAGATTATAAAGATAATCCATTTTATAGTAACTTTTTAGAATACTGCCATTCAAAATTCATTTTCTAAGATAGTAAAATAGAATCCAAATTTTGGCATACAAAAACCAAAAATAATATTTTACACTTCCTTTTCTAATATATTTTTATCTTCAGTTCATTTCAAAGGATAATGATATTTAAGAAGTGTGATATTTTGGATGATATAGGCTTTATAAGAGGATTTCCATTTAAGATAATCAATATCTGAAGGGATTAACTTTAAGTGGTGGTGAGTAGTGAATATTGGATAGAATTCCCCCTTTTGAGTTTGTTCTTTTCATTGTAAGCTCTTTCATTTTAAATTATCATGGAAACTATTTTCATGATTGAAGGAGGTATATTTAATTATTTTTTTTCATTTTATTCTAAATTATTCTATATTTATGTTCATCATATGAAATTAAGTTGGTTAATATCATTACATAAATTTCTTTGGATAAGTTTCTCCTTTGATCATGATGAGTTTAATTCATTTTGGTTTCTGAAATACCTTTGGGATATGAGATCACTTTCATAAGGATATCCCAAATTGTATTTGTTTTATAAACATGGTATCTATTTGATTTAGGTTTTTACTTTTACTTCTTTAGGTATACATTGGATAATTAAATTGTGATACATTGGTAGACAATGATAAAGGGAGTCTTTGAGGATCGACGTTTTCCACTGTTGCTACCTTTGGATTGTCATTTTTAGTCTAGTTTGATTATAATTTATAATCACTAACATAGATTTCATTTGATACTCTGTTTTATTTTATTTAACATTAATTATAAACTTTTAAATCCCCAATGTTAACTCTAACATTAATAGAAACAAATTAACAAATTGATAGTTTGACAGTGTTGTCTGCAACCTCCTTGTGACACAAGCTTGTGGTCACCACTATGCTATATTTTTAAGGGGAAATTATTGATTGGGGTTTCTCAACAAATTAAATAGAATCATAAACTCATAATAATTCTTAGAATCATGATAATTTTTATTTAATGTTATATTTTTAATGGATTCAATAGATTATTTTCCATATAGATTTAATTTATCTTTGGAATACCAGTATAAAATCTTATAACTTTTAGAAAATCATCATTACTATTAGAAGAATTATCATAAGTACTATCTCCTCCAATTTTACTCCAAGTGTTATAATTTTCAAAATAATTATTCCCTTTTTTACCAATAAAACTCCTTATAATTTATACCCTTTATATCTTTCTATTATAGCTTAGGAAAATATGGATTAATGTGACCAAATTTCTTACTTTCAAAGGAAATAATTTTAGATAAATCTTATTCTCATTTCATTATTTATAACTTTTTTTGTATTGGTAAAAAAAATATGTCTTTCCAACTATCTTATTAATTATTATTTTTCAAGATAATAAATTTCATTCTGACTTTTTTCTAAAGAACTATTCTCTATCTCATATTCAACTTTCTTATTTTTAGAATATTTAAAAACTTTCCCTAATGAATAACATTTCTTTAATACTATAGATGTAGAGGAAAAAGTTACACCACTATTTGTCTTCTTATAATTTTTAACACCTCTTGTTAATCTACCCTTATACTGTATATTTCCAATCAAATCATCTAGACTATGTTTTTTAAGATTCTTAGTATCATCAACAATTGTTACTTTTTCTTCATTCATTATGCATGATATCAATAATTTTTCCAACAATATCTTCATCAGTAAAATATTTATCTCCAAAATGTTGTAAACTATTAACAATGGACTTGAATCTCTGATTCATCTTAGAAATAGATTCTCCTTGTAAAAAAAATCAAAGGCTTGGAATTCACCTCTCAACTTATATCTTCTTATTTCAGTAACTTGGGAAGTTCCAAAGTGAGTAATATCAAGATTTTTCAAAGTACTATTTGATTCTTCATAAGAATAAATTTTAATATAGATGTTCCTTTTCATTGAACATAGTAAATTATTCGTAACATGATAATTAGTTGATATTTAGACTTCTCGTCTTTTGAAAAGGTATAAACCACTTTGTCTGGTAAAATATAATTCATAGTTAGCATCACAAAGTTATCAACTCTAGTGTTTATCACGAAATTATTCATTCTATATCTATAATACTCATAGTTATCACTATAAAAAATAAGTAGTATTCTTGGATTTAGATTTTCCAGAGTCCCAACAATTGAACCTTCAGTCTTTAAATACATTCATACTGTTTTGTACAATGCATTTTAGTGTAAAAAATTATAACAAGTAATAACCTACTATGATATAAAATGTAGTAGTTTATAAAAAATTATAAAGTTGTAAACCTGATCTGATACCAAATGTTATATCATAAGAGTAAGCAGTTTACTATAAGAGGGGGTTTAATTATAATTTATAAAAATAAACTAGAAAACTTCAATATTCTTATAATATGGTAATTCAGACAAACATTAGTTTGATATATGTATTCAAGTTATCATAAAAACATTTTTACAGATAATTTATAATATGATATTTAAGAATATTTTATAAAAAAAGTAAAATTTACTAAAAAATGCATAGAATAAAATATAAAGTTGTAAAAACAAGTAAAGTAAACTTTATAAAAAAGTATGAAGATCTTATAGAAGTTTTATAAAAATATATCCACTATTTAACCTTAATAGTTATTTAATTCAATAACCATGACTTTGGGTATCCATGGTTTTCACCAAACCATAAAGCTCTATCTTTCTTAAGCAATGATCCTTTAATACTAATACCGAAATAGATTTTATTTCCATACTATGGGAACCCTCGATCAGAAATATCATAATAAAATTTATCATCCTATCCTCAAAATACCTCAATCAAACATAGGATCATAAAAACAATTAAAAACACCAAAAACTTATGGAATTTACAAATATCCTCACAAAAATATACCTGAAGTGAACACTCTATAAATATACAATGAATTATTCACTCCAAACAAGATTTTAAAAAATATTCATGACAAATCTAGATCATTAGTAATGAAAAGGATTAAAAATATTAGGTTTTAAAAACATCATTTTCTTGAATTTTACTTTTATTTATAATAATTTCTATAAAGTTCATATTATACATTTCTTAGAGGTGTTTGCAATGACCTCAAATGAACTCAACTTCACTAGATAAGGTTCAATGCATCTTATTCATCTGATGTTTGATTCTGATGAATCAAAAATACAATGCTTGGTAGGTTCCATCTGGTAGAATGATTTTAGTTTATAAAAAATATACAAAAGGTTCATTTGGTAGGTATTTATAAAGGATCATTAAAAGAGTATGTGTACCTTCATCTGACAAGTTTGTCTTGTAAACTTTACATACATCATCTGATAATGTTTTGTTATATATTGTCTTATGATCTTTATAGACATTCAATTGATTGACCTTAAAAAAATTCTTCTAATGTATAAAGTACAATTTTTTTGACTTATAAATCTTTTCCTAGTCTAACTCATCAATAATATTTAATCTATGTTTCATCTAATTTAAAAAGTTTTGTATATCTGATAAAAAGATATGTTTTCTGAAAAAACATTCTAAACACTTGGTAATTGTAAAGTGAGTAAAATAAAGTATTTAAGGAAGTGTTTTGTGTTTTTCAAAACTGTGTTTAGATATTATTGAATGTAAAATTTTGACTCAACATCTTCATCTTCAAGTATACTCATCCTTCTTCACAATAATTTACAACTCTAAGAAAGAAACTCTTAATTCTTTTTCACTACCATCTTCCATAGCTAATACATAGGTTATTTTTTGATAATAAATCCACTACCAACAAACACCACTGATTGAAAAAAAAATATCATAACTTCATAACATTATTTTCCAAAAAATCTAACACTCCAACTTATCGATTAGGATTACAACAAAAAAACTATGTCAATATCCCATCTCACTTAATAATCTTCTTTAATTTGAAAATTCCCCCAAATGATTACCTATTTTGGGAAAGCAAATAATTGTGTAAATATTCTCACCATGTGTATGTTTCCCATGTTTATTTGATATTAAATTAGTAGATAGGATCATCTTGATGGTTCCTCCCTGGAATTTCCTTTGATCAACCACTCATAAGTCAACCTGTATTCACATTGTGTGCATAATGGGTGGAATTTTAAATTCTCAAGGTTTTGGTATTATTGGAAACGCCTAAGGGTGAACTAGAAACTAAGATTCTATTGGAATATATCAAGGATTGATTGTATCATGATGTGTTTTTGGAGATGTCTGAGATTACATTGGCACATAAGGTTGAGGTCACAACAGACTGACCATGTCATTGGGAAGAGTTGAGGTGTCGTTGGGGACCTATGAATAGTCGTATCAAGCAAAAGTTCTTATCCTCTAATCCTAGTTTAGTGTTGGAAACCTTTAATGTCAATTTAGACTTTTTTGAAACCTAGGATATCTATTTTTATGAGTTTATTGTACAACGACATTCGTGGATGATGTTATGGGTGTATGTGAGGGTGATCGAAGATCAGATCTAGAAGTGGGATCTTTTAAATGTAGTGAGGATGATGAGTAAATTATCTAAGTGAGTAGGTTATTGTGAAGAAATTAGGATAATGGATGTGATATATTGTATAGTTAATCCAAGGTGATAGTGGTACCCATGTGCCTCCGGAAGTCTCCTTGTTCAAAAAATGATTCATTTGAGTTTCTCTTAACCCATAACAAACATTTAATTTGGTTAGCCTCCTATGAACAAGGTTTAATACTCCACCACTAAGACAAAGTATGAGTTTAGGTAATGTCGTTTATATATTTAGTCTATAGAAATACCAACCCATGATGAATCCCATTTCCCCTACAACCTACCCCACTTCTTTCTCTCATCATTCACCATCACGTATGTTCAGGGGCTTGGGCCAGAATGTTTTTTATGGGTTTTCATGATCCACGGTTGATAGGTTGGAGGATTAAAACTTTTTTTTCTCAAATTCTTATTTTATCCATCAAAACATCATAAAATCAACAATAGTGCATTAAATAACAATCCTTAAAATAATATTTTTAAGAATGACCATTTGGGAATGATTTTAATGTATAAAATGTATAAAAAATGAATTTGAATTATAAAAAACATAAAACCTATAAAATATAACCTTTTTTTATCAATTAAAATCAAAATATATAAAAAATATAATTAAAAATTAATGATAAATAAAACCGAAAAAAATCCCCCACATGTGATAATTACTTTTCCTCAAGTAATTCTGCTCACCAAGAATCTGTATCCTAGACAATGACCTGATATTTAGGATCCTTCAAAGTAAATACTATGCTCTAACTTTTTTCACATGTTACACCCAATTTAAAAAAATTACAACATATTAAAAATAAATTATTTATAAATCTATAATAAACACTAATTTGGTATACCATTAATAGTTATTATCTTTAGTTGATAAATAATTAATATGAGTTAATATTGAAAAAATTATAATAAAATATATTTTATTTATATTTTTACTTATTTTGAAAACTGAATTTAAATATTTTTAAATTATAATTTCATGAAATAAAATTTATTTTTGAACTCATCTTACGAAAATTTATATAGTATTAATTTTTGATTTTTTTTAAAAAAAATTGATTTTTTAATAAAAAATATGGTTTTTATGATTTGAACAATATGTAATAATATCCTAGAACATTAAAAACCATTATAAGTAACATAATATATATTTAAGGAATAAAATTAAAAAAACATATATTCTTTGAGAAAAAATCCCATGAATAAAATTTTAAAACTAAATAAAAATATCAGTTTAGAAAATATTGATTTCATTCTTCTTTTGGAATGAAGTATTTTCAAAGAGAGATTAGGTTGTGAATTTACTTTAAAGAATAATAACTTTCATTTTATTTATAATAAATCATTATATGTCATTAAAATTATTAATAATGATAATTTTATCTTATATATAAATTTAAAGATGAAAAACTATATTTTTTAAAACCATTTTTGTGCAATTAAGTGTGTAATATTAAAATTAAATTTTCACAAATTTTTAAATTTATATGATAAAATTAATTTAAAATTTAAAATTAAAAGTTTCAAATTAGTTACTAAGGTCAATTTTAATTTTATTTGTCAATATTAATTACCTTGTTTAAAATATCGATACCCCAATAAAAAGTAAAAATAGTCAAAAGAGTTTTACTTAATAGAAATGTCCAAAACATATTAATTTTTTTAAATAAGTGGTTAGGTTTATTTTAAACATTATATTGTATAAAAATCGACTTTCATATAAATTTGATCTATTGTCCCATGAATAAGGTCATGGAATTATTGAAAAATGACGAGTGTTTCGAAAAGAGCCATGTATCCTCTTTTAAAAGGATATCACTTCCACCTTTTCAAAACTAAACATAAAATTTAAATTACCACCTTAATATTTTTCATTTTACTATCAATAAATACCTATCTCATAAACATAGTACCACATCCATTCATATTTATCCTAAGACCTTCAATTTCAAGGTATGTTCAAGGAAAAAATCATTCTCTAATATAAGTATTATCTCATTGTTAAAATTTTATTTTTAATCATAATCTTCCAAATATAATATCACCATAATAATATAATAAATTAAGAATCATTATTATACTTATATATTTTTATATTAATGGTTTAAACATTATTTATTCATTTCCATACACTTATAAAAATACAAAAAAAACAACATTAGTGTTTTGTGTGGATTACCACTTCCATGAAGTGTCATCATTTATTTTTCTTTATAAAATTTCATAGATGGTCTAAATGGTTTAAATTATGAAAACTGTGATATATATCATATTATTATTATTCATAAATATAAATTTAATATCCACATTCACCCTCTCTCATTCATTGAAAAACAATAATACTAATTATGCTTAGGTGTATATTATCGGCTCTCAGATCAAACATTTTTAATTTTTAATTTAGATTTTTATACATTATCTAAAAATAGTAAAATACTATTAACCATCACAAATAATAAAAAAAAAATTATGGTTCTATTATAATGATATTACATGAAAATAAATATTATGTATCAGATTTTCTGTGTATTATTTTTAAATATTATATGGAATTATTTCAAGACCAGGATTTTTGACGGCGTGTGGTTCTAAGGCCTAGAGTGCCCAGAATAAATGTTTGAAATAAATTAAAATTTTAAACCGCACACACAAGCAGTTTTCAGAAGTGTAATAACTTTTAAACGGGTGCCCAGATCATAAATCTGAGGACACCGTTGCATTCAGAGCAGCGACTTTACCTTAAGAGGGGCCTAACATCGACCGGTGCAAGTCGGCGGAAAAAGTTAGTTTTTGGATTTTTTTAAAGGAAATAAATTAAATTGGAAATTGATTTATTTTAAATGTTTTATTTTTATGAAATGACCTATTTACTCCCTTTTAAAAAACTACTTATGGAAATCTCACAGGGTTAGCCGCATAACCCTATGAATTGAGGATTTCTATTGAAGCTTTGGAGGATAACCCGTTGGCGGACGACGACGATGCAATCGATCGATGCATCTCAGATTCAACGAAAATCATCAAAGAATGTGACACAGTGATTATTCTTCAACTGAATCGAGGTAGGGGTTGTTATTTTGATTCTTTTTTTCTCTATTCTTGGGTTAAATGATGAATACTGATCAACCCACAAATAGGTTGATCTGCAGATCGTGCGTTTTTGCAGGAGGGTGTCAATTTCATTTCTTTTAGGGGTTTTTGATTCAAGAATCAATTTTATGATAATCTTTTAATTGCCATTTTGATTCACCTGTTAATCCTATTAACAGGAGTGGATCAACGCCATGACGAACAATGGTGGAGGTGTGTTCCTCCTTTGTTTATTATTTTTCTTCCTCCCTTTTAACCCTATATTCTTCACATTCTTTGTGGGGTTATATACAATAGATCGTTGTACATCCTTTTCAAAAATGCAATGATCACAAATTGGATATTTGACATCATGACAACTCCGTAGAGGTGCGGCGACGATGGCGGAAGATGAATCAATACTATTTGGGATAAATCGTCCTTTGACTGTTCTTTTTGCGGATGATCGAAAAAAGTTTTTGGGGCTGATAAAACACTCAAAACCTCCATAAAAATTGATGGAATGGTAGGAATACCTCATATCTTTAGTTTCAAGGAGATCAGGTGGGAAGATTGAATATTGGAGGAGAAACTGGGGCGCGGTGGTGACGGGCATCATTTCTGCAAATTTCTGATGAACACGACATGTATTCTGAAGAACACGATGTCTTGGACTTGCTCAGTGGTGGCTATGGTTTTGGGATACAGACAGGTGCCACACAATGTGTACCTCCTATCACATAGATTATGGGACCTTACCCAAAGCTTTACATGTATCTCGGACGATACACGGACATGGGGTGGAGTACATGCCATGTACTCCACCACACGACCATTTGAGGCCAGTAATGTGGATCACCTCGTGTACTGATTACGCAGGTTGGCATACATGTGTTGAAGTCGTGTATGGGAACATGGCCAGCTTAAACGGAGCAGACCCTAGATACCTTGACATGGTGTGTGATCCTTTCTACATGTCATGTAGTTGAGTTTTACATGACAAGCCTTACGAAATGAGTTATTGTACACAGGCAGTACCCAGGGTCAGAAGACATAGCGTGTGACACTTCTAAATGCTATGTACTTTTAAGTACATGGATTGATCTTTTTTTCCACCATTCCTTAGACATATTCCATTTGGGTTAGTACCCATTTTCCTCATTCCTCTGAAGGTCAGGTATTATTTCCATTCATAGGAGTATGATCCATTCTGCAGTACTTTCTCAGATAGAGTCAGGTATCCCTCTGAGAGGCCCGGAGCGAGATCCTCTATCCATTCTTGACGCTAGGTAGAGTCAGGTATCGATGTGACTGTTCCCACAAGGTGTCGATCCTCTACTGATCTGGTGAATCTAGATGAGTCGTAGTATCTTCTAGGGCCATGGTAGTGATCATCATCTGTGTATCGTGATCTTTCCCCACTCAGAAGTGTGTTCTCCTGGAATGAGTATATCTATATCTTGCGACTTTTCCCGATGGTCAGTACTTTTTTGATAGACATCATCAGATCTATCATACTCATGGAGTGAGTTCTCCTAGATGAGTGCTTCATGGAACCTTCGAACTAAATCCCTAGCGGTGGTATGCGGTTGTGTGACTTGTCTCTAGATCCTGGGTATAGGTTTTGAGTATATCTGGTTTGTGTTTCTCATTATATATGTTCTTTAGACATATACTGTGTAGATATGGTTATACCTTTACTTTATGCATTTATTTTGTGTTCTCGAGGTCCTCTACTGAGTATTATTATACTCACCCCTGCATGGGCTTTGCCCACACGTGTTGTGTCTTATACAGACGAGTGACCTTTAGAAAGCACTACTATAAAAACAGGTATTTGCGATGGGTCATTTGTGACGGGATCCCGTCGAAAATGGCTTTTTGCGACGGGGGCCCGTTGCCAATGACCCGTTGCTGAAAACGGTGTCGCAACAACAATTTTTTGCGACGGGCCCGTCGCTAAAGCCTTTTTCCGCGACGAGGAGAATCCCCGTCGTAACTAGTATTTCGTATATTTGTAAAAAACTTTTCAAAAACTATTTGCGACGGGCCCCGTCGCAAATACATGTTGCGATGAGCCCTGTCGCAAATACATGTTGCGACGGGCCCGCCGCAAATAGTTTTTGTGACGGGACCCGTCGCAAAAACTATTTAAAAAAAATAAAAAACTATTAATAAATTATTTTAATGCATATAATAATAATATTATTTGCGACGGGCATAGTATCACATCGCAAATACTATAAAAAAAATAAAAAAATAATTTATTAATAATTTCTTTTAATTAATATAATAATAATCCAATTATAATTCAAAAATAAAAAATAATAAAATATTAATAAATGATTTTAATTAATATAATAATAGAATTATAATTCACAAATAAAAATAATAAATTATTTTAATTAATATAATAATAATAGAATTATAATTCAAAAATAAAAAATAATAGAATATTAATAAATGATTTAATTAATATAATAATATTAGAATTATAATTCATAAATAAAAAAATATTAATACGTTATTTTAATTAATATAAAAATAATAGAATTATTTTACATTCAAATATTAAAATAATTCAAGTATTAAAAAAAATATAATTAAATTATAATATTATAAAATTTTAATATATATATATAATTTAATATTATAAAATATAAATAATATTATTATTCATATTAATATTGGTATTTAAAAATATAATATTATTAATATTTTATAATGAGACAGAAACTACGAATAGAAAAAAAATCATATTTTGATTTCACAAATTTTATAACATAAATACAAACTCTAATCTGAAGGAGGGAGGGGGAGGTGGGGGATCTGCAGATGGTGGTGGAGGAAACTCCATCCCTAAAGCATGAGTGAGTTGGCGCATGTACTCCATTTGCTCCTGATGTTGCTGCTGCCACCGACTCGTCTGCTCCTCGTACAGCTGCTGCTGGCGTCGATGCTCCTCCTCATGCTGCTGACGCATCTGCTCCTGCTCCTGTCGGAGACTCTCTATCAGTGCAGTCTGAGATCGCAACTGATCCTCATATTGTGTAGCAGAAGAAGATTCATGAGCTCCTCTCGAGCTGGACGCCGACATCGCAGCACTGCCATAATAATCTCCGGGAGTTAGTCGAGAGCTGATACCAACTACCCGGCCCTTCTCGAAGGCATACTAGGTGGCCTGCATCCATGCCGCCTCATCAAACTGACGGCCAGTGGTCTGATTTGATGACTCGGCCTGACTCTCAGGCCGGGCCTGTGACGCTGCAGCCTCATATGACTCCTGTAGTTGCAATTTAAAATTAAAATTGTGAATATATTATATGCAGTTAATTTTTAAACTTGAAAACAAATAATACTGACCACGATGTGATGCTGACGATCACCTCTGAGCTCCCCAGTAGCAGGATCACTATACATCCTCCGATATATGTCGTACTCCGTAATATCGGGGTGCTCGACAACCTATAAGAATAAAAAATAAACTATTAATATTTATAGTTATATAAAATATTTATAAATAATGTACGTACCAGATGTTGTCTATGAGTACTGAAAGAACGAATCCCAGCTCGATGAGTCACCTCATGTCTCCCCCGATTCTGCCTCCCCACTGATGATCTCCTCTGAAAGGCATCACTCAACCAGTGCGCACATAATCCATCCCATACATGGGATGAAATGTACTCTGGTCGGTGTGCTCTACATGACTCGTCAAAATCTGACACTTCTGCTTTCTTCATCGCAGCTTTTCTTAAATTGTGCAAAAACTAACGAAGGCGATCACGCATGGCCACCTCCCATTCCTCGTGGATGGCGTCACGCATGGTATCCTCGATCGGATACCATAAACCCTACAAATAAATCAAAATATCAAGTTAGAAATGAAATAATTTTCAAAATAAAAATTATTTATTTACGTACGTACCAACCAATGGCCGAACATGGCCTGCTGCACATCAATGGGAATATGCTCCCATGTGGTCCACGGTTGAGAGAAATATTTGCGCAAAATAGCGCTACCCTGTCCTAATGCTATATGCGAAAAACTATAAAAATAATAAACATTTATTATGTGAATAGATTAATGAAATCTTAGTCAAATCCATAGGTTATCACACAGGTTATCACACCTCCGTGTGTGTGGATCAAACCCAAGACGTGGACGTCGCTTGGGGACGGGGTCAGGAATCATCAATCGTGCAAGACTGCGCCCCCTCCGCGTACTCCCTGGAGCGCCTGCAGGCTGAGGGTCATCTGTCAGCAACTCATCCGCATCGAAAGTCAGGTCAGCATCTTCCAACTCACGAAATGTGGCGTCGTCCATCTGAAACAGAAAATGTTAATGTTAGCAAATAATTGATAATTACTATTATATATACATATATACATATTATGATTGTATATAAATACCATGGAATTCTATCAGTGTTCATCTTCATCATCATCTTCATATATGTCATTGTCATCTTCATATTCCTCCTCAACATCATCGATATCCATTTGAGTTACAGTTGCTTCATCTCTTACCATTTTAAATTCATATGTGACATCATTAACATCATCGTTATCACCGACTCTTAAATGTGGGGTGTCGTCATCGATACTCATTTCTCTTTGTAAATAATATTGATTCTGAGTACTCTCTTGAAAAACTTCAATTCTTTGCACATCAGTGAAAGCACATTCACTTTGACTAAACTGATTGTCTCGAATTTTGATTTTATTACACTCCACCAATCAGTAAAGTCTCTTGATGTAGCACATTACTTTGCGTAATAAACTTGATATGCCTGTTGAGCCAATAAGAATGGTTCATTTACTGCGAGAACACTTTAACATTTAATATCGATGATTCCATGAGTCGGATGAACACGCATGCCTCTCTCTGTATCCAACCACCGACATTTGAACATGGTTATGTAATGTTGTCCAAGATAACAGAGTTCAATGATTTCCTCAAGTATGCCATAAAAGTCAACTTCATTTTCTCAATGATGAGATCCTCTCAAGCTAACTCCACTTTTCATTGTTTTTTTCGATTCCCTATATGCATGTGTGTGGAATCGAAATCCATTCACCACATATGCATTATAAGTTTTAACAAGTTTGGAAGGTGGGTTACTCAATACACACAGCCGTTTGTCAATTTTATCAGCATGTTGAGACACCTGAAAATTTGTGAAATAATTATCAATATAGTAAACTATACATTGAATGAGTTGCTAAAAGATAAAGAATTTATGTTACCAGTTTTTGAAACCACTGAGAGAAATTTTTCAGTCGACGTTCTTCGAGAGCAGCTGCTGTAATTTGTGGAATTTGTTTCTTGATATGATTATCATACAACCTATAAAAACCAAAGTTATTTACTATAACATAAATGATAGAATAAGTGATATAAACACTTACAGTACAACTGATGTCATCTCTTCACAGTTGAGCAGAACATATGTATGAGCTCTATGATGTTCATCATCTGAAAGCCAGCGTTCATAAACTCCACCAAAACCAAGTTCTGACTGGTTGAAAACAGATAATTGATTGTCGATTTCATCAATATTCCTCTCGTTCCGTCCCATTCGGTTGTGTTTTTAAGGATACTCAGATTCAAAATAATGGGAGCAGAAAAAAGATATTTCCTCTTGTAAATAAGCTTCTGCAATAGATCCTTCAACAGATGCTTTGTTACGTACTTTTCTTTTCAATTTTTGCATGCATCTTTCAAATGGGTACATCCATCGAAACTGTACTGGACCTCCACATTTGGCTTCATATGGTAAATGTAACATCAAATGTTCCATTGAGTTGAAGAAATATGGAAGAAATATTTTTTCCAGTTTACATATAATTACAACAACATCTTTTTCAAGTTTTCCTAGAGCATTATAATCTGTTGTACCCGCACAAATTTCCCGAAAAAAATGAGACATGTCTGTTATGGAATCCCAAATCACAGAATTCAACAGAGCTCTTAATCCAATGGGTAGAAGTCTTTCCATTATAACATGACAATCATGACTTTTTAATCCAGTAATATGACCATTCTTTACACATTTACCCAAATTGGAAGCACAACCATCTGGAAGTCTCAAATCTGCAATCCACTGAAAAAATAATAAATGGTTTTCTTTAGACAGTGTATAAGCTGCTTTTGGTTTCAGTAACCTTTCTGTTCAGACATTCTCAAATAGTTCCAATTCTGGACGCCTGCAAATTTGGGCAAGATCTAAACGTGCATTTACATTGTCTTTTCTCTTTCCTGGCGTATCCAAAACTGTATGAAACAAATTATCAAAACAGTTCTTCTCAATATGCATGAAATATAACATGTTTCAGACCAACAAATCAGACCAATATAGCAAATCCCAAAATATGCTACGTTTAATCTAATTGTGTTCTTTCCCAAAAACAGAAATTTTCTATTGGTTTATTGTGGGACCAAAAGTGATGGGAGGTAATGAAAATACAAATGATTTTAACTCCGAACCTAATAGCATTTTTGGAGGTCCATCCCTTTCAACTGTTCCTTTTCTGAAATGAGATCTGTTTCTACGAAAAGGATGATCAGCTGGAAGAAATCTGCGATGACAGTCAAAATAACAAGGTTTCTTTCCATGAATGAGCATAAATGCTTTGTTCTCTCCCATACAGTAAGGACATGATTTCTGACTATGTGTACTCCAGGTAGATAACATCCCATAAGCTGGGAAGTCACTTATTGTCCACATCAATGCTACTCTCAGTATGAAATTCTGTTTCGTTGCAACATCATATGTACTGACACCAGTACTCCACAATAAATTTAATTCATCAATCAATGGTTTCAAATAAACATCAATATTTTTCTTCGGATGTCCTGGAATTAGTAAAGTCAAAAATATATATGGCTCCTTCATCAACATCCATGGAGGTAAATTGTACGGAGTTTAAAAAATAGGCCAACATGAATATTGACTACCATAAGATCCAAACGGACAGAAACCATAAGTGGAAAGGCCCAGTCGAACATTTCTAGCTTCTAAAGCAAAGGATGGATGCACTCTATCAAAATTTTTCCATGAATCACCATCGGCTGGATGATTCAAGCTTTTATCGGTTGAAATATTCTCTTTATGCCATGACATCATTGTCACTGTATTCTTAGACATGAATAAACGTTGAAGTCTGGATGTAAGTGGAAAATATCTCAACTGTTTTACAGGAATCAAACCAGACTTCCCGTGTTGTCCTTCTTTATATCTCAATTGCCCACATTTGGGACAACTATCCAACGACTCATTTTCCCCAGAATATAAAATGAAGTCATTTGAACATGCATGAATCATCTGACAAGTAAGTCCCAAATTTCGAACCAGCCTCTTACTCTCATAGTAATTTGCAGGTAAAACATTTCCTTCAGGTAATAGTGTTTTAAGAAAAGAAAATATCTGGTCAAAACAGGTGTTTGACATTCCGTTATCTGATTTGATAGCCATAAATTTTGAAACTGCTTCTAATTTTCTCATCTTGCAGCCAGGATATAATGCATCCTCAGCAGACTTCAAAAAATCATAAAATTCAGACGGTGCCAACTCAGGATTTGAAGCTATATCAGCCGAAGTTTCTGTATGTTGAACAGATGAACCTGCAACATCATGTACTAAATCTTGAAACCGGGATGGATCCGAAATCAAGTTGGTATCACCTGCTCTGGAACTGCGTTCACCGCGTTGATACCAAAAAACATAATCTGATTGAAAACCAAAACGCAAGAGATGTTCTCCCACTTTGTCAAATGTGTCAAACGTTCTCAATGCACATTTTCTACAAGGGAATTTTATTTTGCCTTCTGAAACAATTTCTGGATTTGATGCCGCAAATGATAAAAAAGTCTCCACAACCTCTACATATACTGGATTTAAACCAGAACCGTTTGGATTTCTACGTTGATTTATCCATATGCGATCACCTAATAATGATTATTGACGACCTCGTTGTTCCATATTTCTCTATAAAATATAAAATCATTACTGGTTTTGAATAATTTATTAGAAAAAACACTCAAGCTAGGATAATTATAGATTTTAGATCATACACGACTGACACAAACTTTTTATTGAGATAGACCTAAAAATTGACCCTTTAAGAATTAAATATGTTGAGAATAAAGCAAAACATGTTACAAATATTGATAATTTTAATATTATATAAATTTTTTATTATTTTCATAGTACTAATATTATTGGTAATTATTCCTAATTATTGTTAATTATTACTAATTATTACTAATTATTACTAATTATTACTAATTATTACTAACTATTACTAATTATTACTAATTATTACTAATTATTACTAATTATTGGTAATTATTACTAATTATTGGTAATTAATACTAATTATTACTAATTATTACTAATTATTGGTAATTATTACAAATTATTACCAATTATTGGTAATTATTACTAATTAATACTAATTATTGGTAATTATTACTAATTATTGGTAATTATTTGTAATTATTGGTAATTATTGGTAATTATTACTAATTATTAGTAATTATTACTAATTATTGGTAATTATTACTAATTATTGGTAATTATTACTAATTATTGTTAATTATTACTAATTATTGTTAATTATTACTAATTATTGGTAATTATTACTAATTATTACTAATTATTACTAATTATTACAAATTATTACTAATTATTACTAATTATTGGTAATTATTACTAATTATTACTAATTATTACTAATTATTGGTAATTATTGGTAATTATAACTAATTATTACTAATTAATACTAATTATTGGTAATTATTGGTAATTATTACTAATTATTGGTAATTATTATTAATTATTACTAATTATTACTAATTATTGTTAATTATTACTAATTATTGGTAATTAGTACTAATTATTACTAATTATTACTAATTATTGGTAATTATTATTAATTATTACTAATTATTACTAATTATTGGTAATTATTGGTAATTATTACTAATTATTACTAATTAATACTAATTATTGGTAATTATTGGTAATTATTACTAATTATTGATAATTATTACTAATTATTGGTAATTATTATTAATTATTACTAATTATTACTAATTATTACTAATTATTGGTAATTATTACTAATTATTGGTAATTATTACTAATTATTGGTAATTATTACTAATTTTTACTAATTATTACTAATTATTACTAATTATTACTAATTATTGGTAATTATTACTAATTATTACTAATTATTGGTAATTATTGGTAATTATTACTAATTATTACTAATTAATACTAATTATTGGTAATTATTGGTAATTATTACTAATTATTGGTAATTATTATTAATTATTACTAATTATAACTAATTATTGTTAATTATTACTAATTATTGGTAATTATTACTAATTATTACTAATTATTACTAATTATTACTAATTATTGGTAATTATTACTAATTATTGCTAATTATTACTAATTATTGGTAATTATTACTAATTATTACTAATAATTACTAATTATTGGTAATTATTACTAATTATTACTAATTAATACTAATTATTGTTAATTATTGGTAATTATTACTAATTATTGTTATTATTACTAATTATTGGTAATTATTACTAATTATTACTAATTATTGGTAATTATTACTAATTATTGGTAATTATTACTAATTATTACTAATTATTACTAATTATTGGTAATTATTACTAATTATTACTAATTTTTACTAATTATTGGTAATTATTCCTAATTATTGGTAATTATCGGTAATTATCGGTAATTATTACTAATTATTGGTAATTATTACTAATTATTGGTAATTATTACAAATTATTTCTAGTTATTAATAATTATTACTAATTATTACTAATTATCGGTAATTATCAGTAATTATTGGTAATTATTGGTAATTATTCCTAATTATTGGTAATTATCGGTAATTATGGGTAATTATCGGTAATTATTACTAATTATTGGTAATTATTGGTAATTATTACTAATTATTGGTAATTATTGGTAATTATTGGTAATTATTACTAATTATTGGTAATTATTCCTAATTATTGGTAATTATTCCTAATTATTGGTAATTATTTCTAATTATTGGTAATTATCGGTAATTATGGGTAATTATTGGTAATTATTACTAATTATTGGTAATTATTGGTAATTATTGGTAAATATTACTAATTATTACTAATTATCAGTAATTATTACTAATTATTACTAATTATTGGTAATTATTCATAATTATTGGTAATTATTGGTAATTATTGGTAATTATTCCTAATTATTGGTAATTATTACTAATTATTGGTAATTATTCCTAATTATTGGTAATTATTCCTAATTATTGGTAATTATTCCTAATTATTGGTAATTATCGGTAATTATTGGTAATTATTGGTAATTATGGGTAATTATTGGTAATTATTGGTAATTATTACTAATTATTCCTAATTATTACTAATTATTCCTAATTATTACTAATTATTCCTAATTATTACTAATTATTACTAATTATTACTAATTATTACTAATTATTACTAATTATTGGTAATTATTGGTAATTATTCCTAATTATTACTAATTAGTGGTAATTATTAGTAATTATTACTAATTATTACTAATTATTGATAATTATTAATAATTATTACTAATTATTGGTAATTATTACTAATTATTGGTAAGTATTACTAATTATTGGTAAGTATTACTAATTATTGGTAATTATTACTAATTATTGGTAATTATTACTAATTATTGGTAATTATTACTAATTATTACTAATTATTCCTAATTATTGATAATTATTGGTAATTGTTCCTAATTATTAGTAATTAAATGAATAATTACCAATAATTAGGAATAATTACCAATAATTAGGAATAATAACATTATTAGTATATTTTATTATTAATATTAAAACAATATAATTTTCTAATTTATATACAATTCTCCTTTCATCTGTGTATTTTCTATCTCCACATACAAATAATACATGTGGAGACAGCAAACACACAGATGAAAAGAGAATTGTATATATATAAAAAATTATATTATTTTAATATTAATAATAAAATATACTAATAATGTAATAATGTTATTATTCCTAATTATTGGTATTTATTACTAATTATTAATATTTATTATTAATTATTAAAAATTATTACTAATTATTCCTAATTACCATTAACTATGAACAATACTAAAAATTTAAATTTATTAAGTAACAAAACAATGTAAACATAATTAAATTACAACTAATTAAGAATAATTGAAACTAATAAAAAATTAAAAATAAATATTAAATTAAAATGAACATAAATACCTTGAAAATTGATCTGAGGTTCATCTCTGATCGTTCTTCAAAACTTTAATATCAACTCCGGAGAAAAAAATTAAACTTGAGAAAAACTGAACTTTAGAAATAAAATTTTGAGAGAAGAGGAAGTTGGAGTTTGAGAATGATTTGAAAAAAACGGATGGGGTATTTATAGGTTAGATTATTTGCGACGGGTCCATTTGCGACGGGATAGCCGTCGCAAATACCTTAGCCATCATTTATTACGGTCAACTGTTAAATAGTTATTTGCGACGGGTCATGTCGCAAATAACCACCTGCCAACATACTATTTGCGACGGGGGAATATTCCCGTCACAAATACCTTTTACCGCCGCCGGTTATTTGCGACGGGAATATTCCCCCATCGCAAATATGTTTCCCGCAATTTGGCGCGCAAAGCGCGCCCGTCCTTTTGCGACGGGGAAAGCTATCCCGTCGCAAAAGGCTACTTATTTGCGACGGGCAAATACCCCCGTCGCAAATAAGTTTTCCACGGGGCTATTTGCGACGGGAATAAATCCTGTCGCAAATAACCCGTCGCAAATACCCATTTTTCCCGTAGTGCAGAGTCCAGGGCTGACCAAGACCAGGCTGAGCATTCTTAGTTCCCTACCGACTCAGGTGTTACTACAGCTACGAGAAGTAGTCCCAATACCTATTTATGCTTATGGGTTGTACTTTATAGTTTTCATACTCTTGTTTTCTGTGGGCTTGTATTCTGGCCCAGTTTTACTTCATACACTTTACTTCCGTTGTACTATGTTGGTTGGTTTTATTTGTATGCATGCATTTTTTTCCTTATTGGTTTTTACATTTCAACATTTTTGGGCTTGGAGATATGTGAGTGTGTGTATAGGTACTTAGTAAATGCCTCCCATGTTAGTGATATGCCTACTCGGTGCTAGTCACCAGCCCCTGGCCTATTGGAGGCGGGCTTGGAGATTTGTGTCACGGGGCCCACTGGGATGGGTCATGATAGAGTGGTATCAGAGCAGGTCGATTCTACCTTAGGGCCAAAAGTATGTGAGATTGGTTTGGGGTAAAAAAATTTATGTGTTTCGAGCTCGGCTTTCAGTCTAGATAATCTAGTGTTGGTGTGGGCGATCGACGTATCCATACACCAGGATTCTGATAAACATATTTTTGACTCGGTACTTGAAAACAATAGTTTTGGGGAAATAAGAGAATGGTATATTCCTCATATAGTAATGGGTTGTGTTTTCTATGTCCTTTGTGTCAGCAATCCAAATATACTCATTAACCATGGAACGTCTTGTTCCTTACAGGATGCATCCACGATGCATCCCACTAGGATTCAGCAGCACGATCACAAGGATGATCCCCTTTGTGATGAGGCTAAGATACAAGGACCAGTTCCCCAGGTGTTACCTCAAGGTAGTGCACCTAATATACCACCACTAGCGGAGCAGTCCATGGTACCTACAGTACCGACAGACGAGGGGAGCGGGTGAGTTCTAGAAATAGAGACTCCTCGGGTTCTAAGGTGAGCCTGGCCCTCAAGCGGATGAGGACTGGCTTGAGGTGGTGACCAAGGTTTTCCGTCTAGTGATGACATCGGCAGACCAGATGGTGATCCTAGGAGCGATCATTCTTCAGGGTTCAGGAGGACGATGGTAGATTCTGACCAAACAGACTCACGATGAGAAGACTCTTTCATAGACAAATTTTGAGTGACTCTTTATGGAGTATTTCTCTCTAATTACTTTGAGAGAGGTGCTTCTCTAGGATCTTCTTTAGCTCTAGTAGGGTAGTTTGACGGTGTCTGACTATTCATCGAGGTTCACCAACCTTGCTAGGTACTCAGTGGATATAGTTATGGATCAGTACTTTAGAGATCAGACATTTAATCAAGGTCTACAATGGTACATCTGAGATAGTGTTGTTCCCCTATGAATTTTGACTTATACTGGAGTGCTCGAGTTAACCTTGGTGATCGAGAGCTTCTTGGTGGAGTAGAGACTACCAATGAAAGTCAGCAACATGCAGACAGGTGCAGAGACCTTGGTAATAGGGAACTGATGTCAGGTACAGGGATCTAGATATGGGAGATGTCACAGTAGGACCCAGGATAGAGGATCGACATTACAGGGCTCTTAGGATGGATCCAGTCAGCCTAGGGATCGGTGGTGCTACACATGTGATAATAGGGGACATCTCATTAGAGAATTTCTGACCTGTCGAGCTGCTAATTGAGAGGCGGTGGATGGACCATTGAGGCAGAGGCAGAGAGTGGAGCAGATAGTCCCTCTAGGCAGTAGATGTGGTAGAAAAGCAAGGAGAGATGCAGGTGGTGAAAAATGATTTGATCTACTTCCACCACCACCCCTAGGAGGTCTGCACCAGGCTCAGGGAGCTAGGGGACAAGGGCGGAGATATCTACATGTGGTCGAGGCATACGACCTGGGGACTATAGGTATGATCTAAGTTATTATTTTTGTCTTCTCTAACTTAGCTTCCATACTAATAGAAAAAGGTTCCTATCATTATTTCCTCTCTACATGTCTTGTGAAAAACCTTGAGATTTTGGTAGTGTCGTTGACTCAACCCTTACACTTGGAGACACCTACGGGAGGGGACTCGATAATCATGCACCTTTGCAGACAGTGTGATATTACCCTTGGAGGCCATATTTTCTGTTGGAACATCTTGGTGGCAGCGTCGAGGCCTTGCAATGTCATTCTCGGTATGGATTGGTTATATTTGATCTAGGCCTAGATTGACTGCTTTAGGAGAAGAGTGTGTTGTGTCTACAGTGATGGGATGAGGTTTTCCTTTGTTGGTGAAAAGGAGACCCAGGAAGCACAAAATGGTCTCTTTCATAGGAGGGTGTAGCCTGAGTTAGCTAGCCTTACCATCAGAGCAGTAGATGTTGTGAACTTATAGTTCCCAACAGTAGTGGTTGAGTACGGGGACATATTTCCCAAAGATGTTCTAGGACTACCTCCTCACTGGGAGATCGAATTCTGTATCGACTTACACCCCGAGACAGAACTGATATCCTCACCAGCATATCGAATGGCTCCCACAGAGGTTCATGAGATGAGGGTGCAGTTGGAGGATTTGCAGAGAAAGGGTTTTGTAAGATGTAATGTTTCACCCTGGACAACCCTTGTTTTTTTTTCAAGAAGGCAAATAGGAGTTTGAGGTTATGCATAGATTACCGATGCCTGAACCAGGTGATGATGAAGAAAAAGTATCCACTATAAAGGATCAATGACCTCTTCGATCATCTGAGGGGGGAATACTGGTTCTTGAAGGTTGACCTTTGATTAGGTTACCACCAGTTATGAGTACGGGACAAGGATATACCGAAGATGGATTTTAGATGCCTCTACGGTCACATTGAGTACTTGGTGATGCATTTCAGCATGATGAATTCCCCCGTAGTGTTCATGGGACTTATGAACTAGCTCTTCTAGCCATACTTGGACTAGTTCGTAGTGGTCTTCATGGACGACATCATTGTGTACTCAGCATCAGAGGAGGAGCACACGAGACACCTACAGATGGTTCTAGACATATTCCGATAGCACCATATTTATAGGAAGATCTCAAAGTGCCAGTTATGGATTCAAGAGGTCCACATTTTAGAACTTGTCATCTCAGTAGATGGAGTAGCTGTGGACCTAGCCAAGGTGTAGGCAATGTTAGCATGGGATCCACCTCAGAGTGTGATGGAGGTGCAGAGCTTCCTTGGGTTGGCAGGATATTACCAGAGATTCATTCCTGATTTCTCCCAGATATCATCACCGATGACAGCCTTGACAAGGAAGGGGCAAGCCTTCATGTGGACGAAGAATTCCTAGCATGATTTTGAGAATTTGAGGTAGAGTTTGACGAGCGCCCCAATTTTGAGATTGTCGAATGAGGGTATCAAGTAGGTAGTTTTCTACGTCGCATCAGGGACCGAGCTTCATTGTCTCCTGATACAGAGACAGGTAGTGATTTCTTATCGTTCTCACCATCTTAGGACGCATTATTATAACTATGAAACCCATGATCTTGAGTTGGCATCGGTAGTCTTCATGTTGAATATGTGGAGACACTACCTTATGGGAAAGCGTTTTATCATCTACTCTGACTACAAGAGCCTCAATTACATCTTTTTGCAGAAGGATCTGAATCTGAGACAGAGTAATTAGCTATAATTCTTCTAGGAATATGATTTCTAGATCAACTATACTCATGGAAAGGGTAACAATATGGAAGATGCTCTTAGCAGGACATCCAACTCATAGCTATTGAGTGAGGTGATGGAACAGTTGGCCTCATTATAGTTATCCTTCATGGACAGAGAGAATGTATCTTACCTTTATTAGATGGATGTCACCCCTACAATCTTACAGTGAGTTAGGGAGGCACAATTTGGGGATGTCGATTTTGAGGCTTTACGTGCTCAGTTTTCCTCAGGGCATTCCCCTGATGGATATTCACTTGGTGGGGAGCATGTATTTCTTTTAAGTAGATGCAATGTTATACCAGTGGCGTTGCGAGATGAGGTCCTGAGGGATTTCCATACACCCCCTTTGGATTACATCCTAGAGTTGTGAAGATGTACCAGGATCTTCGACGATAGTTCTGGTGGTCAAGCATGAAGAGTGCAGTAGCAGGGTTCAATTCTCGATGCCTTATGTTCCAACAAGTGACTGTTGAGCACCAGGTTCCAGCAAGGTTATCTCATCCCCTAGAAGTTCTAGAGTGGAAGTGGGATGGAATATCACTCGATTTCTTGATAGTATTTCCACTAACGTCCAAGGGGCATGATTCCATCTGGGTGATCGTTGATCAACTCACCAACTCGGCCCACTTCCTAGATATCAAGGTGCATATTTTCGTAGAGATCTTGGGTTACCTCTACATGCAGAAGATAGTTTGGGTTTATGTTATCCCTTAGACAATAGTCTTAGATCGAGATGCATGCTTCACATCCTTATTGTGGAAGGGATTGGAGGAGGATTTCAGGACACAGTTATGCTTGAGCACAATGTTCCATCCCCAGACATATGGTTAAACAGAGAGGACTATTCAGGTTCTGGAGGATATGTTTTGGGCCTATATCTTGGACTTTGGTTGTAGTTGGGAGGACCACCTACCACTGGTGGAGTTTGGGTACAATAATAGCTACTAGTCTACCATTGGTATGGAATCGTTTGAGGCTTTATATGGGAGACCCTTCCGGTCACCACTTTGCTAGACTGACCCTGAAGAGTCAGCACTCATGGCTCTAGAGTTAGTGATAGATACCACTGAGAAGGTGAAAATCATACAAGAGCAGATGAAGAATGCACAAAGCCAGTAGAAGTCTTATGATGACAAGTGACAGAGACCTCTAGAGTTCTAGGAGAGAGACCATGTCTTCCTTTGGGTCCCACCTCGATAAGGGTTACAGAGATTTGGGTGAGGTGGAAAGCTATATCCAAGGTTCATTGGACCATTCCAGATAAATCATAGAGTTAGAGAGGTTGCATACCTCCTAGATATACCACCGCAGTTGCACGTAGATCAACCCATAAACAAGGTGATCTGTGGATCATGCATTTTTGTGGGAGGGTGTCAATTTATTTTTCTTTTGGGGGTTTTGATTTAGGAATTGATTTTATTATAATTTTTAAATTGTCTTTTTTATTCTCTTATTTAACCTATTAATGATAAAGGATCGAAGTCATGATGAACGATGATGGAGGTGCATTACTACTTTGTTTATTATTTTTCTTCCTCCCTTTTAACCCCTGCGTTATTCGCGTTCTTAGAGAGGTTATGAAAAATGGATCATTGAACATATGTTTCGCAACACAAAGATACCAAATTGGAGATCTGGAATCATGAAAACTTAGTCGAGGTGCGACGACGATGGTGGCAGACAAGTTGACATGATTTAGGAGAAATCGTCCTTTGACCGTTCTTCATGCGGTTGATTGAAACAGGTTTTCGGGGCTGATCGAACCCCCGAAACCTCCTGAAATGTAGATGTCATGGTAGGATGACCTCAGATCTTGAGTTTTGAGGTGATCGGGTGTCCAGATCAAAGATTGGAGGAATAACTAGTGCATGGTGGAAACGAGCGTCATTTCTGCAAATTTCTGATCAACATAGCACGTATTCCAAAAAACACACCGTGTTCTACCGGCTCAGGGGCGGCCACAGTTTCGAGATACAGACAGGTACCACATGTCATGTGACCCCTGTCACATGGCATGTGGGACCTTCCCTGATGCTTGGTGTGTATCTCGGATGATACACAGGCAAGGGGTGGAGTACACACCATGTACTCCACCACGCAACCATTCGAGTCCAGTAAGGCTGGTCACCTCGTGTACTTATTACACGAGTTGGCATATATGGGTTGAGGTAATGTACAGGAACATGGCCAATGTACACAGAGTGGACCCCAGATATATTGACATGGCATGTGATCCTTCCTACATATTGTGTAGTTCCATTTTACATGACAAGCCTTATGACACAGGCTGTTTTACATAGGCAATACCTGGGGTCAGAAGACATGGCGTGTGAAGCTTCTACACACTATGTACTTCTCAGTACATGGCTTGATATTCTTGTCCACCATTACTTAGATAGGTTTTGTTTGGGTTAGTTCCCCTTTTCCTCATTCCTCTAAAGGTCAGGTATCGTTTCCATTCACAGAAGTATGATCCCTTCAGCAGGACTTTCCGAGATAGAGTCAGGTATCCCTTCGAGAGGCCCAAAGTGAGATCCTCTATCCATTATTTACCCTAGGTAGAGTTAGGTATTGACGTGACTATTCCCATAGGGCATCAATCATCTACTTAGTAGGTGAATATAGATGATTTGTGGTATCCACCAATGCCTTGGCAATTATCGTCATATGTGTATTGGGATCTTTCCCCACTCAAGAGTGTGTTCTCTTAGAATGAGTGTATCTATCTCTCATGACTTTTCCCAATATATAGTACTTCTCAGATGGACGTCTTCAGAGCTACCAGACTTGTGGAGTGAGTTCTCTAAGACAAGTGCTTTGTGGAACATTCGAACTAAATCCCTAGCGGTGGTATGTGGTTGTTTGAATTGTCTCTAGAACACGATTATGGGTTTTAATTATATCTGGTTTTTATTTCTATTACTATATGTTCATTAGACATATACTATGTAGATCTAGCTGTACCTTTACTTTGTGTATTGCTTTGTAGTTTTTGGGGTCCTATACTGAGTATTATTATACTCACCCCTGCACAGGTTTGCCCACACGTGTCCTGTCTTGTACAGACGAGCGGCCTTTAGACGGAGTCTAGGGAAGACTGGGACTAGACTGAGCTTTCTGAGTTCCCTCCAGGGTGAGGTGTTCCTACAGCTACAAGCAGCAGTCCCAGTACCTCTTTATGCTTACAGGTTAGAAATTATTGTTTTTAGACTCTTGTTTTTTGTGGGCTTGTATTCTAGCCCAGTTTTACTTCCTTCACTTTACTTCCATTGTACTATGTTGGTTGTGTTTAGTTGTATAGATGCATTTTTTTTCCTTATTGGTTTTTCATATTTTACTATTTAGGGGCTTGGAAATGTGTGTGTGTGTGTGTGTGTGTATAGGTACATAGGCTTGCCTCCCATGTTAGTGATATGACTACTTGGTGCTAGTCACCAGCTCATAGCCTATTGGAGGTGGGATTGGGGAGTCTTGGCATGGTCCCCACTAAGACGGGTCATGATAATAAACTCCTCCTTGACCATACTCATCAACCGAGTTAAATTGTGTTCAGGTTTGGGTCAGTTTAACCACCCACATGAACAATGTTTTAAAATATAATTATGGATGACTATGGGAAAATGAATATTTTTATTATTATAAAATATTAATAAAATAATCATTGTTATATGTTTCTATAAATATTATGTTATGTATTTAACTTATTATTAAATTAACATTTTTTTTCGCTAATATTACCAAAATAAGTCGTCATCAATTCTCTTTTAATATAACTTCACCATAACCCGTATGGAATGAAATAAGAACATTTTAAATGAATTATAGATATATATTATATAATTTTTAAAAAATATAAATTATTAAATTGGTAACAAATTATGGTTCTTGATATTAAAACTATTAAACATGGGGAAAATAGTAAAAGTTTTTAACACTAGACGGTCATAATACGCTATAACTAATTAGTGAACTCATGATTGGAAAAAATAAAATAATGATTATAAAAGTTTAATATTTATTATTAATAATATAAAATAAGATATTAAGTTATTTATGATTGTTTTATAGGAGGTTAGAGTGTGATAGACTAATAAAGGAAACAAGGTAGAAGTTTATGTTTCAATTTTCTTTCCTTGAGACATTTTTATGTTATAAATATTGTTTATATTTGTAAGGTCTACTTACCACAAAATTGTAATTTTTATGTCATTTTTATCTTATATTTAATTATATTATATTATCAAATATATGTTATTTTCTCATGGGGTTTTTATTTAAAATTTACAAAGGTTGTAAGGGTTTTTTTTCTAACTCAAATATTTTCCTTAGGTCATAATCACTTTTATTTGACTATTATATTTCAAGATTTATCTATTATACAATATGAATATGTTTTTTCGTATTTAAAACTAATTTTATTGGGAAATAAAGTTTCACTAAAGAGTCTTATAACTTTATTATTCTATTGTTTCATTAAAATACATTTAATTAAGCATAATTTTCATTTATTTTTATGGATTTACCTTCATTATCCATGATTTTACTCCCCAAAAAAGGTATCCTTCCCATAGAAGAAAATCAAATTGTTTTTATCCCAAAGATCATTTTTCTCTCCTTTATTAATTTTAAAATAAAGGCTTTTCCATCATTTTAATTATGTGGGTTTTCAACATTTTAATTTCAAAATTTCCAAAAGTGTTTTCAATACATTCAAAATAAAGTGTTTTAAATACATTCAATTTCCCATTATTAAAAACTATTTTTAAATGTAAAATTTTTCAAATTATTTTTATTTTATTTTTTTGAAAACATTAGGTATTTTTCATGTTTAAATTATTAAAGATTTATTTTTAAAGTAAACCTTTTCAATGTATTTTCACTTTCCATTTTTGAAACTTTTCTATGTTTCTATTTTTAAATATTATTTTCAAAAGAAACTTTTTTCAAATGTTTTCAAAATTATCTTTTTTTGGAACCATATGTATTTTCAAGGATATTTTATTTATAACATATTATAATAAGGTTTTCAAAAATTATTCTATTTTTATTTTCAAATATGTATTTTTTATAAAATTAAAACTTCTCATTTTATAGCAATATTTTAAAAGGTTTTGTGAAATATTTTTTGGGGTCCTCTCTGGGTGGCATATGGGTTGGGTCCATTGGTGAAAATGTATAGCAAAGGATTTTGGTGGGGTAACTTCGAGGCTCATGGTGAATGGAAATAGATGACTGTCATGGATGATGAAAAATGACATAGGCTACGGGGGTGGCCTTGAGATGCACTGATGAGGGATGGCATGGTCTCTAGTATGTATGGATGGGTCTCGGGGAGCAACCTTCCCTGTAGATCTTCAATGGAAAAATAATGGGGGATGCATAGCAATTGTGATAGAAAGGTGAAGATTTTGAATGTGTGATGAAGGAATAAAGGATCAGTTTCAGACCCAAGTGGTGATGAAAGACCGACTACAATAAGGACGGATGATGGCGCATGCTCAATGATGGGAAGTGTCATGATCTCAAAGGCAGGATGACGACACAGAGGTCTGTGGTGGTGGGTGTCTTGATCAGTGAATGGGATTAGGGAACCCTCAATTGACAGTGGGAGTGGTGATCTGGTGGTCATCTGTGATAGTGAAATGGTGTTTGGTAAAATGAAGGAGGGTTTTCTGGTAGTTTTGGCATAGGGATCGCACGATGCAAGGCGTGGAGGAGGATTTCCCATCATTGGTTTGTTGGGGAGGACCATTTGGTGGTTCTTGGTGATGACATCATAAGGAGTAGTGGCAGTGGTTTTGATCATTGAAATTAATGGAAGGTTACAAAGTTGTAGTGTTGTGGGTTTATAATAAAGGCAGGACTGTTAGTGGCATTTGTGACATAGGGTGCAGGGCGGTGATGAAGGCAAGGCACAATGATGGCGAGTGCTATATGGGTCTCAAGGAAGCTCATCAGAAGATACTACATCCTTTCATGGACCATAAATAAATATTTAATATTCTTATAGGTCTAATATGTATGGATTATTTAGTCATAATAGATAGAGATAATAAATAATGTCTTGATGGGTAAGTTATCCCTTAGGGGACTATGATCTGTCCATCTAGCATGTGGGTGTGTGGCGTGTGTGTATTTCATTATTCTTGTACCCAAATCACCGAGAATATATATATATATATATATATATATATCATTCATTAAGTGATGGTTTTATCACCCTTTAAATGTTATTATTATGTGATTTCTTCTGGAAAATGGGATCTTTGATATCCTATGATTTCTTAAGTTCATATTATGTGATGTTTTTGAAAGGTTTATAAAAATTATTCCCTTTCCATGGGTTCATTATGAATTGTTTATGGTTGATTTTTAAATGGTAAAAATTTTTATGTATGATGATGGTATAGTTCCTATATCTCCCTCAAATTCATCAATAATGAATTTATATCTCATAAGAAAAGGATGTTAAGTGTGAGAAATTTTTTTATACATGACATGAAGTGTGGGAATTTGGTTTGTTCATGACATAAAGTGTGGTAATTTTTTAGTTCACAATATAAATCATGGGAATTTTCCTTGTTCAAAACATAAAGTGAAGACATTTTTTTTTGTTAACAACATGAAGAGTGGGTATTTTGATTGTTCAAAACGTGAATCATGGTTATTTTTTATTCATAACATAAATCATGGTCATTATATTTTGGTCACAATATGAAGTGTTGGATTTTTTTGTTCACAACCTGAAGTGGTAAAAAAATGTTCATAGCTTGAATTGGGGATATTTTGTTTATTCACAATATTAAGTAGGGAAATTTTGTTTGTTCACAATGCTACAACTTCTATATGTTTATAATTATACAACGTTTTCAAGTATTTTATCATGTTATAAAAAGTTTTCATTATTATTCCTTATTTTTAAAGTATTATTAACCTTTATGTTAGGTTCACATGTTTTTGGTTATTAATATGTATTTATAACCATTTAATATCTTTTATTATTCCTTAATGGTATTTTTATGATCTTATGTTGCTCTATCATGTTTTACTATTATCATCCATGGTATTTTAATCTTTTATTAACCACTACTAATCCTTTTTCATTTTTTTTCAAAATCACTTTTGAGGAAAAAGCAGGAAACCTGAACATGTCCAAAGTATAAGTTCTAAACACAAAAAGATCCCACAAAGTTGTTAAATACAAGACTAAGAATGTTAGAACCAGCCACCATATAAAGATTCCAATAAATAGTGGTTACCTGAGTATTCATATCATTCCTTAGAAGATCTTCGAAGTGATCCACCATCTTGTCCCATGCAAGGATATATTCATCCACATTGATCTTTACATCATTAAATCCTAGCATTAATATGTTGTCTTATTTGTTGATCCACTTAAATTTCTCATAATTAGTTCCAACTATACTCGACCACTCATATATTTTATTGGAAACCTATTGTGAAGAATTAATCTGGATTTCTTCTTCAGGAATTTATTCCTCATAGAATAGAACAAGCTGAAATCGAGTCTCCACTTCCGTCTTGTTTGCCACTCCACTTTAGGTTTTTTCTATTATTGGAACCAGGTTCAATACCTTGACTTCTCCATTAGAGGCCTTTATTCCCTTACTAAGAGCTTTCTCAGACAACTCTCCATAAAACTGTTTATCACCTTGAACACTTGTTGGGCTCCATGGATGTTTCTTTCTCTCATTTTTCTTTGTCCTTACAGAATATACATTAACAATTGTCTTTGGAATAATTGAGTAATCATTGTAGGGTCGAGCCACCCCACCCCTTAAATGGTAAATTCCCAATGGCAAGGTTCCCTTTCTTGACATTTCTCAAGCCAGACCCAACCACCCTATCCCCTTGTGATTCACCTTCATATTCTGTCATTTCCAAAGAGTCTACTTCTTCCTCATATTATCCCTTAGGTTTATTATCTAATATTTTATGATATATCTTTCCCTTATTTAGAATTTTATCTCACCCCTTTATTATGTTTCTAATCCCCATGTTTTGAGAATGATTATATATTTTGAGATGTCTAAAAAAATTCTAAATGATAACAATTATGGATAAATCTTCACAAGTGTAGTAAAATAATATGTTTATGTAGCTAATATCCATGACACTAAACCTTTCATTACTTGGATTGTGTTACTATTGTGAGATGTATAATATAAATCATGATATTAATGTAGTATTTCTATTAAGTTTATCATGTGTTACTATAATTGGTAGAAAATGAGGGTTTTGTTATTTTGGATATTTGTTTAGTTATTTTTGTACATTGGTTTAGATAAATTTAGAAAAATACCTAGGGAAAAGTCAAAGGGATGAGTCTAATCATAGGGTAACATTCTGATGTTTTGGTAAAGTAAAAATTGTGTGGTTCTCTAAGAAATTATATCCCTGACTAGATACAACAAGTGTATTGGGTAATAACTCAATCATCACCTGGTGCACAATAAAGAGTCCTATATGAACACCTAGTTTGAAACTCATGTGGTATATTCTTAGGTTGATCATATATTCTTTATGAACCACTATAAAATATTTATTTCTTAGTTACTTTGAGTAATTAGGTTGAGAGGTATGAGATAAAATGAGTAAAACCTACCTTGGTAGTACCAAGAGAGTTATATTATTAACCAAGTATGACATAGTTGAAATGAAAGTATCATAATTTGAAATGAAGGTGTCTTTTGAGAAAAAATATTTAGATTGTGATTCCATATTCATATACAATAATTATTTTTTATATTATCATATTTTTTTTTGATTTATTGTTTTTTGAATAAAGATCAATAAAATGATGTTTTTAAAGGTGTTTCCCTAATAAATCCTAAGAATATTTTTTTGGATAAGTAGTTTTCTAGTATTTTTTGGTGTGGTGATGGACGGAGATGACTTTAGAGGTGTTAGGTCGATGTCATCATCTAGTTTGAATCGTGATAATGATGATGGAAGTAATCACTTCTCTAAATACATGGGTCCCCATAGATCAAGGCTTCATTGTGTTTTGTTCTTTTTAATTTTTTTTATTGAATTTTGAATCTAGATGGGGTGTTTTGTATATAACACATGTATTTTTGGTTACCACTCAACCCAAATATGCTTTTTAAAAATCTAAAAAAAATATAATTTTTGGTCAGTATTACTAAGTATAATAAGGTGTATATATCATTAGAAGATATATGGTGATTTTATTATGGATCTCTTATCTTTTTTTCTTTGGTAAAAGATAATTAAAATTGTGAGGACACAATTTATTTAAAGACAGACAATGTAATGAACTGAGATTTTAGATCCTTAAACATACATACTATGATTAATTGCATATGTCACATATTAAACACAACATAAATAAAGCACAAAATATTAAGAATAAATTATTAATAAATCCATAACAAACACTAATATGGTAGACCATTAATAACTATTATCTTTAGCGGAGAAATAATTTATATGAGTTTATATTAAAAAGTGTTATAATAAAATTAATTTTAATTATATTGTAACTACATTCAAAAACTGAATTTATTAATTTTAATATTTAAATTTAATAAAATAAATTTAATTTTTTAACTCCTCTCATGAGAATTTACTTAGTATGATATTTTCAACATTTTTATGAAAATACTGATTTTTTAGTCAGAAATATGGTTTTTTGATTTTATCACTATGTAAGTGTATCCTATAAGTTTAAAAAACCTTTTAATTAATAGAATACACATTTAAGGAATAAAATTATATATTTTAATATATTTTATAACTTTATAAATACCATGTCCAACCATTTTAGAACTTAATAAAAAAGGTTAGTTTAATAAAAAATTATTTTGGTCTTCTCATTGAATGGAGTGTTTTAAATGTGATATTTGATTGAGTATTTCCTTACAAGATTCATAGATTTTATTGAATTTATAATAAATAAAATTAGGCAATTAATATCAGTAATAATGATAATTTTTTCTTATATATAAATCTAAAGATGAAAAAAATCATTTTAAAAAAAATTATTTTTGTGTGATTAAGTGAGTTTATTCTAAAATAAAATTTTCAAAAATTTTTAAATTTTATATGATAAAATGATTTTAAATTTTAAAATAATAAGGTTAAAATTATTTAATATTTATAATTTTAAAATTAGTTATCAAAATAAATTATTATGTTTTAAAAATAGTTACCCCGATGAAAAGTAAAAATGGTAAAAAGAGTTTTACTTAGGGAAAATGGTCAAACTATGTTAAAAACATGTTTTAAAATAAGTGGTTGAGATTAATTTCATATTTATATTTTTACACTATCAACTTTTTCAACTTTTGAGTCCCTGAACATTGAATAATGTCATGGAATTATTGTAAATGATGAGTGTTTCCAAAATCACCCTTTTCTCCTCTTATAAAAGGATATAACTTCCACCCATTCAAATTTACACTTAAATTTTGAATTAATTTTTAATTATACATCCTTTTACTCTACCTATAACCCTATATAACAAAAATATTCCCTTAGTAACACATAGTTAGCCTATGAAGTTCAATTTAAAGAAATATTCCAAGGAAAAATCAAGTCTCCAATGTAAGTATTATCTCCTTCTTAATATTTTCTTCTTTATATTAATCTTAAAAATATAATATTGTTTTGACCAGAAAAACACACCCAATAACGCATTAATCACCAAGGAAACTAATACAAAATCATATCTTGATCCACAGGATTAAATTTGATAGGTCGTAGAGCCTGAACAGAGTTTTGTATCAAAAGTTATGGCCCTTTGAAGTCAAATTGCTAAAAATGGCCAACCATGGGGATTCTGTGAAGGATTATGGATTTTTTCACAACATTAAGAAAAGTGGATGAAAGACCTTTTCTCTCGTGAAAGTGAGTTATGTGAAAAAGGTGAAGAAAATTTCATTGGATTCCCCCTAGTCTAAACTCATGCCCATGTCCCATGCATGAAAAAAGGTAGGCCAACACACAAGAAAGAAGTCTTGTGTGCAAGAACAAAATATTGCATGCAAGAATGGAGTATTGTGTGAAACCAATTACACAAGAATATTCTTCACAAAATACAATGTATCTTATTTATCTTCCATGAATGGCCTCACAAACGGCCAAGGTAGTTGTATGATATATTTCCACATTTCATGCAAGAAACCCCATTTTTGTGTAACCCAATTGTGTGCCAACTACGATGTCAACAAGCCCTTTATGTGATTGTTCACCATGGATAAGGAAAATAATATGTGGAATACCTCTTCCATTATTTAAATCTTCTAAATATTCTATAAATACATCATCTATATGTTGATGGTCACCCCCTACTTCAGTGATGCTCCATATGTTATATTATCGCTCTGTTGTGCATAAAACATATCTTTTGTGATATCATAAAAGCATGGAACCTTCAAGGTAGATATCTTTCACAACAGGTTCCTTATGGGTCCTCCCTTGAGTAGACCCATAGTTTTTTAATCCTCACCCAACTTATTTCAACACTAGTCGAGTGCACGTAAGGACTCCTCTTCCACGCCCCCCCAGACCTTGTGCATAACCCATCTTGTATACAACCCATCTTGTGTGCAACCCATTGTTAATGAAATAGTGTTTAGACACACACCCTACTATTCCACACCATGAGGGATTCACCCCCACACGAGATCAGTGTTGATTTTTATTCCAAGTCTTTCTTCCATTTCCCTTTGCTACCATCACTAACCCCCATGAAAATTAGAGAGTCACACCGCAAAATTTTTGTTATGTGACAATGATATTTTGGGTTTCTCTCTAGTACAACCCCAACATCCATCCCTAAAATACGATGATTTGAGATGCTCCTACACATACCCTGAAATAATTTGAGTCAACCTACTCCTCTTGGTCCCTTTCTCATGTCATGTGTTGAGATTCTCGCATAGAGTTCCTTGAGTTCCTTGAGTCAAACCATTCCCCAAGAAACTCCTCAAACCCCCTTCACCTAAATGTTATGACAGGTTTAACTAGAATGGTCCAACCTCACGTAAGTCCCACACCATCCATTTCTAGGTGTCTTCGACTATGTAGTCATCACTACATGACATTAAACTATAGCATACCCTATCACTCATGAATAGGATGCCATATGTATCAAGCATAAGATGCCTCATGCCATGATCATGAGAATACATTCAATAGTCTTCACTACATGACTGTAAACTATATAATACCATATCACTCATGAATATTATGTCTTATGAATCAAGTATAATATGCTCTACGCCATGATCATGAGATATCATTCCATAATCCTTAATACATTAATGTAAACCATAACATACCCTATCACTCATGAATAGGATTCCTTATGCATTAAGCATAAGATCCTCATGCCATGATTATGAGAAGACATTATATATTCCTCAATACACGACTTTAAACTATATCATAATCTATCATTCATGAATAAGGTTCCATATGTGTCAAGCATAAGATTCCTCATGCCCTGATCATGAAATGATATTATAGTCCTCACTACATGACTTTAAACTATAGTATACCATATATGAAAAACATAATATTCTTCATGTGACACACACGAGATGCATTATTCGTCAAGAATAAGATGACGCATGCCATGATCATGATATGACCACCAAACATCAACCATGGTCCTCCTCATTAGGTGTAAGACTTAACCATATACCTTGACCCACCAAAGAGTTGAGATTATTTCATGACTTGACCTAAGGAAGATGAATGGGCCTCCCCATCTCATGTAAGCCTCTATAATATACCTCCACCCATCAGTAATTATATATTCCCTCATGATCTAACATGAGGAAAGTGAACGGGCATCCCTAGATGACAGTCCCCACATGTATACTTACTACTCCAAAGTATCCCCTATGGGCCACCATCTTATGTTTAATCCCCAACAATTTTCCTCGACCCATCATAAAATCAAGATGACCTCATGATTTGACATGAGGAAGAAACAACGAACATCCTCTTGAGTGTAATCCCTAAAAACCAATCATTTACTCCAAAATGGGCATATTATATGCCTAAGACCCAATGATACGAGCATCGTCCTTAGGTATAAGCCCCCATCCCCCTTTCCAAACTGTGTTGGATTTTATTCCCAAATAACTAGAAAATGTAGGAAGATTTTATAAGGTATGAACACATTTTTTCATCAATTACATCCACTTACAACATTCTATCCACATCCACCCTAATTTTCCCAGGTCCACCACATCCTGAAAAGATCATCCCACCCACTTGGGCCTCTCCTATGTGTAAGCCCCATCCACATTATCACTGCCCCTAGAGGCACCCTGGAATCCCCCATTCATAATCCCTAAAAAATATAACCAAGATAAATCCTCTTCCAAGTGGAAGCTTACATGTGTAAGCACCATACCACCCCTCGTCAAAACATCTTTCGTGACACGATCATATTTACCACATGAAGTTAAACTGCATGGACTAGTCCTATCATACAACGTTAAACCTAAACAATGAACTACATGGATTTTTATCCCTATACTTAAAGAAGGGTATGTAGGATTACTCTTTGAGGTTTAATCCAGAACAATGGTTAACCTTGGTGCCCCCTCCCAAGGGAGCACCTCCCTGATCCACCTCTAAGGGTGTCCAGATCAACCTTTAGGGTGTGAGATATTCCTTTTATGGGACTCAACTCCTAGGTTTGACTCCATATTAATTCTAATACATCTATCTAGTAATACTTTTATATTATCCCTCATAGGGATTTACCTCCTTGATCCACCTCTTCAGATCATTCTGATCATCCTCATTTTATCTCCATAGGGCATTAAAATTGTTCTATCTCTCCCACCTCATGAAAAACATGGGATGCATGAGGAGAAATACTTGGTATATATACAACATTGGTTCTAGATACGTCATTTTAAACATGGATTTCCGGATGTTAAATCCTTGTAAGATATATGCCCTTAGAATTAGATACCTCATGATCAACATTGGATGCCTTGGGTTTTGCAGCTAAGATGCCTACATGAGATTCCCTCTTATGAGTAAGAATATAGGTTCCCCATACACTCAGTGTCTATATATTCCCAAACATTCCTATAATTACCATATACTCTAATTAAAGGTTTTCTTCTAATCATACAAAATCAGTGTAACTAACTGACGTTCACAAAGAGATGTCCTCAGGAATGAGTTTCACGAACACGACTGAAATCTATAAGGGAGACCTAGAATTGGAATAAAGTCCCACAGAATAATCCATGTAAGGAGGAAATGAAATTACATAATAATTGTTTGATCAAGGAGCATACATCACCATTTAAGGTGATGAAATCCACATGCCTTTAGAAAGTGGGAATGTGGGGAAACAAGTACGTGTTGCCACAACGATGTGTGCCTTGGCTACAAAATCATCAGAAACGCATATCACCATAATAATATGATGAATTATGTGTCATTATTATACTTATATATTATTATATTAATGTTATAAGCCTTATTTATTCATTTTTATCCACTTAGAAAAATAACAAAAGAACGTCGTTAGTGCATTGTGCAAACTACCGCCTCCACGAAGCGACGTCATTTGTTTTATGCTACTGAATTTAATGGATGATATTAGTAGTGGTAATGATAAATAAATATTATATAACTAATATAATTTTTATTATGAAATTTTAATTTAATATCAACTTTCACCCTTGCTCACATGCTAAGAAATGGGAAAGTTAATCATTCATTCGTTTGGATTATCGCCTCCATGATGAAACATTTTTTTGTTTATATTTTTTACATTATTTGAAAATCCTAAAATATATTTTACAATCATAAAAAAAATAATTATCCTTATGTTTTAATGATTTCACATTAAAATAAACACCTCCTTATCCATACTCTCCAACTGAGATAAAGTGTGTTCAAGTTTGGGCCAGTTTAACCACCTACGTCAACAATGATTTAAAATATAAATATGGATTACTATGGAAACATTGAAAATAATATTATTTGTATATATTAATAAAATAATAATTATTATACAATTTTTTAAATATTATATTAAATATTTAATTTATTATTATTGTAACATTTTTATTCAGTAAAATTACAAAAATTAGTTGTTACCAATTCAGTTTTCACATAACATAACCAAAACAAATATGGGATGAAATAAAAACATTTTTAATAAATATAGGTTACATATTATATAAATATAAATCATATATAAATAACGAACTTGGTATTAAATTAAGGTAAATGGTAAAAAAATATTAAACATGTACAAAACATTTAAAATTACTAACACCTGATGGTAATGATATGGTATAACTAATTAATGTGATCATCATAAAAAATTATAATAAGGATTATAAAAGGGTAATATTTATTATCAAAGTTACATAATAGGATATTAAGTTATTTATGTTTGTTTTATAAGAAGTTTTAGTGTGATTAACTATGTAAGGAAACAAGGTAAGGGTTTTTGTCTCAATTTCCTTTCATTGAGACATGTTTATGTTATACACCATACATGTTTACATCTATATTGTGTAATTACTAAACCATTGTAATTTTTATATCATTTATATCTTATATATCATGATATTAATTGATTAATTTCATTTTATCTTTATCATGGGGTTTTTATTTATAAGTTACCATGTTATAAGGGGGGTTTTGTGACTCAAATCTTTTCCTTGGATCACAATCAAATTTCTTTGACTATAGTCTTTAAATATTGATATATTATACCCTATGATGATGTTATGTATTATTTCACCTAATTTTATGAAGAAATCACTTTTAACACCAAAGTATTATAAGATTATATTGTTTTATCAAAATTCATTTTTTATAATAACTATCTTTTATTTTAACAAATTTTTATTCTTTGTTCATGTTTTTACTTCCAGTTAACATTCTTCTTTCCCTAGTGAAAATTAATTTTTTTTATCCTCATGATAATTTTTATCCACTTTATTCATTTTAAAACAAATGTTTCGTCATATTTTTAAATATTTGGTTTTTCAACATGGTTATTTCATAATATTCAAAATATTTTTCTATCCTTTCAGAATAAAAAAAGGTTTTCCATCCACTCAATAATTTATTTTGATAAAATTTGTGTTCTTTTCAAGTTTCCATTATCAAATATTATTTTTAAAAGTAAAATCTTTCAAATTATTTTAAATTTAAATTTTTGAAAACTTTATGTATTTTCCAAGATTCCATTATTATAAATTCATTTTAAAAGTAAAAGTTTTTAAATTATTTCCACTTTCCCATTTAGAAACATTATATATTTTTTAATCTTCCATTATAAAATATTATTTTCCAAAGTAAAATTAGTCATATTATTTACACTTTTTTAAACCTTATATATTTCAAGGATATTTTATTTGGAAATTTTTATAATAAATATTTCAAAAACTATTTTTTTTTCATTCTCAAAAAAATTGTTTTTAAATTATTTTTAACTGTATATTTTTTAATAATTTTTAAAAGTTTTTTTGTAAAAAATTCTATTTTTAATTTTATTTACCCTATAAGGTTTATCTTTTATGAAGTAATTTTTTTATCACCCTATATATGTTATTATAATATTATTTATTCTATAAAATCCGAGTTTTTATATAATGTGATTTCATAAGTTAATGTTATGTGATGTTTTTTAAAGGTTTAAGAAACTAATTCTCTTTCCACATGTTCATTAAGATATGTTTTTATTGATTTTTAGATGGAAACAATTTGTATGGATGATTATGGGTTGGGTCCTATATCGCTCTACAATGAATTTTTTAAAGATTTATATCTCATGAGAAAAGGATGTTAAGTGTGATAATTTTTTTTGTTTACAATATGAAGAGTGTGAATTTTGTTTTGTCACAACATTGATCATAGGAATTTTATTTATTCTAAATATGATTCATTTGAGTTTTTTTATTCATAACATGAAGCATTGGAATTTTTTTGTTCATAACAAGAAGAATGAACATTTTTTTGTTCATGACATGAAGAATGGTATTTTTTTGTCACAGCCTAATGCATGGTAATTTTGTTTGTTCACCACATGAAGTGTGGGAATTTTTTTTGTTCACAACATGAATTGGGGAAATTTTGTTTTTTCACAACATCAAGTGATGGCATTTTGTTTGTTCAGAACATGAAGTGGGGAATTTTTTTTTGTTCACAAAATGAAGTGGATGATTTTTTTTGTTCACAATTATATAATTTCTCTATGTTTAAATTGTCCCACATTTTCATGTTTTCATCATGGTATGAAATTTTTTAATCATTATGCTTTATTATTTAATTATTTCACACTTTTATTCCATGTTCACATCTTTTTTGTTATTGATATGAATTTTGAGCCATGTCATAAATTTTATGATTACTTAACAATATTTTTATGATCTTAAGTTTCTACATCATGTTTTATTATTATGATCCCTGGTATTTTGATATTTTATTAATATATTTATGTTTTCCTTGCACCCCCTTCATGTTTATGATATAATACTCTATGACTTATCTTTATCTTACTGAGCATTTGAGCTAACCACTTTCTTATTTTTCTAATTACCATTTTATAAAGATGATTATATCATGTGATATGTCTATATAAGGTCTAAATGTTATTTATTATGGAACAATTTTAATGATTTTAGTAAAATAATAAGTTTATGTAGATAATATCCAAGTCAATAAACCTTTTGGTCCTTTGATGGTAAAAATATTGTGTGATGTATAGTCAAAGTCATGAGATTAATACACTATTTATGTTAAGTTTAACATGGTTCACTATTTCATCACTTGATGAAGGATTACTAATTTAATTTTAATTTGATAGGACTTATTCGTATCCAAATATTGATATTAAACATCTTTTCAGGTCCCCTTAACTCAAGATCATTATCTAACATCAAAATTTAACCTAACCAGTGATGTTTCACTATGAAAAAAACAAATAATATCATTTTCATCTTATTCACATGAGTTCAACATTCACACACTTATTCATACCTCTTGAAAACATGGCACATTTTATACACTTTTTTATATCAATGTAATGTGTAAAAAATTTCTTTAATAATTGAGTGGGATAATTCATAACTAAGTAATCCTAATCAATAGGAATCCTTAGAGAATAATTGGAATGGTTAGATAATTGAATCTGGGTTAGGCATCCAACTATCATATTATCCTTTATTTTTATTGATGGATTTTATTTTTCACACACACGCCCTTTTCACATGATATTTCAAGAGAATCTAGTTTAGTTCATAGTTTCTCACAATACAATAATTCAATTGTTTTATCTGGTTGTGGTTTAGGGTGAATCGTTAGTGTTACTCTTATTTAGAAAAAATAAATTACTTAAGTTCAAGTCCATTAATACAATGTAAACAATTATAATTTTGATAAACCTAAGTCTTATATAATTAACCATGAATTATCAAGTTCCAAAAACAAGTGTTTCAATTCCTTTATGGTGAATTTGTCTTATTAAGAATCGATGGATATATTTTTCTCAAGTCAGTTTAATTTTAGTACATAATACACTACAAAATTCTCATCATCCCCGACACTTTCTTTTTAGTGTGTAATAAATGGATTTACAAATTGGGGATGGTGTTAATAATTATAAAAATTATTTTAGCATGATGGAAATGAAATAAGTGGAAAGATGAAACACTTCCCTTTCAATTAAAACTTCCTTTAATTAGTAGTGTGTGTGCCTATTTTCCTTTAAATGTTTTTTATCCTTATTCTCTAATTATTATACAATAAAAGTTTTAAGAAAAAAATCAGTGTGGTGGTTATGTAAATTTATTCAAAAATAAACATAAAATAACTAAGAAAAATAATAAAAGAAAAATGTTAGATGCTTGGATTTTCTTCTAAGAAGAGCTTATTTTATAGTCTCATATTGAATTATTCTTCGTAAAATCATCAATTATCTCATATTAGTAAGTTATTATCAAGTGGGAACCCATGTGTATCTATAAATATTTATCTTTAATTCTTATATTTTTTTATTTCCCCCAATCCTTCTTAATTTTTCCTCATATTAATGTACTTCAAGGATGTATCCTATATATTCATTTTATCCTTCTTTACTTTACACAACATCAAATGAAATAAATTTGGTAAATAATTATATATTTTTTTCTCTATTTTCATTGGTGATTTCATGTAACACCCCAAGCTTCCATGGTACGATTCTCTTTGAATAATGCAGCAGCTTGTGTTATATGCCACATCGAGATTCTAACACACTACGACCAATCAAAGTAGCCATTATGAATAGTAATACCCACTTTTTGAAATTTTATAATTTTTATCTCCCAAAATGGACTTCATTTTTGGATTCTAAATATCGAAATTATCCTAGGGTGAAATTTTGGTACCTTTCAGATAACTTATATATTTTGATGAATATGGAAAATTACTAAATTTTAATTAAAAATAACTTTTTTAATCGAAATAATTAATAGTGATAAATTATGAATTTGAGTGGTTTTAAAGAATATTTAGAATATTGTTTTAACATTTAATACAATTTTGGTCATTGGACATAATTTCACAATTAAACCGGACATAAACTAGTGTCAATCATTTGATAGTTATTATCTCTTAAAAACACACTTTTTGTTTTAACAACGAGAATTAATTTTAAATTAATTTCTGTCACTTCTGTGTTTTGAAATTGGAAAAATGGATTTCATATTTGGAATTAGGATGTCCAAATTTTGAAAATAGGTAACTTTTATTTTTAGGAATTTTTAATAATTACTTCGATAAATATTTTATTTACCATGGTTAAAGGGTAAATCCGGTAAATAAGGGTAAAACAAATAATATTATAGTAATAATTAATTACCCTAAAACGTATCCTATACTTATTTTTGGATACATATCCAACCATGGAAATCTTTGGGTCAATTTTGGGATCCCATAGAGCAACTTGTAGGTGATAGGGACACTTTATATTAATTAAGTTAAAGTAAATACAAAAATGGCATAAGCATATATCTTTTAGAAATAAAATTTTTACATAGGGTTATATATGTTATATTTTAGAATATAAATATTAATTATAAAGCTAAAAATATTTCCTCCATAATGGTATTTTATTTATAATTTTTAGACTTTAAATAAGTTAATTTATTTATGACACAATGATGATGCAGTAATTACCATATTAATGAAAGATTAAGATAATTGATATTATAAATACAAAAATAAATGTAATTGGAGACTTTTTATCAATTAAAAAAATTATAGGTTACTATTACATAATAGGGTTGTTTATATAAAAACTTTTCGAAGTAATAATGCTTTTATGAATTTATCAAGAACAAAATACCCAATAATGTCAAAATTGACATAAAAGAGTTTTTAAAAAAAATATTATATTATTAATTTATATTCAATTCCTAAAAATCTAATGTTCAGACAAGAGACTTATATCATGATAGGAGTATCATTAATGGACCACTTGGGGGTCTCTTGTTGGTATATAGAAAGTTTATTAACTATATAATATAAAAATACAAAGTGACATGGTAAGTGTCAAACTAATTATCTAAGAGTTAAAACGAAAAGATAAGGTTAATATAATGACCCAAACCTGTCTAAATTATATTTTTTTGAGTGTTTGTATACCCATAACCACCTTAAACTTTAAATAAACCACTTTTGATCTATTAGAAACCGAATATTAATTTATTATAAAATTATATTTCTAGATTTTCCTAAGGTTCCCCTCCTCCCCCTTATAAAAGAACACCACTTATAACCAATTATTTACACTTTCAAAGCCTTTTGTTTCGTCAAAACCCTGCACAAATACTCCCTCAACATCCCTCAATTCAACCTAGAGGCCTTAGTTTGATCAAAAAGCCAACCTAAGGAGCACTTTTGATCAAATCAAAAGGAAGAACCTGAAGAAGAGTTAATGTTTTCACCACCCTTTTTCAAGTTCATTTCTTCTTCAACTTCTTCTTTCCTTGTTATTACCATTCTAAAATAATAACTCCAGTATATTATATATACGTTGATATTATTATAAACATGGTACAACCATATTCAGTATTCTATCCATTCTTTGAATGACATGTCACCATACGTGCGTACGTACGGCTTACCGTCTCCACATCGTGGTGTAATTGTTATTCAAGACATTATTATTTGTATGGGTATAATAATGATGTGTAATTCATGTAAATAATAAATATAATATGATAATGATTCTTTATATATGATATAATATCCAATTATATATTATTTTAATATCAAAAGAATGATATTGTCGCTCGTGCGTACGTACGGACTACTGTCTCCACGAACACGATGAGATTCATTCCCCATCATATCCATTCGAGACTAATTCTCATTTATTGATTAAAAATAATGTTTAAGGACTTGATATAATTTTGTATATGAATAAGATACAACCTATCTGTTACAAACATGGCTTACGTAACAAAACATATAAAAGAAAACGAGTAAGTTAACACCCGAAACAACGATAATACTAAGATATTATTAACAAATCAATGTTAAAAGATCATATATGATATAATATTTATGTATATGGTTATTTTATAATTTAATAACAATGTTTTAACTATTATAAAGGAGGTTAACATACCATCAACTAAGGAAAAGTACAAGGTAAGGGTTTATTTCACAATCTCTTCATTATCCGAGGTTGTTTACACGTAATTATATACTGGGACCTCTTTATCATCCACATCCATGTTTCATAAAAATTAATTTCAAAACATTCTTAATATCTTAAAGAATATGGGTTAAAGTCATTTATACCATTTTTTGACTTTTTATAAAAAGTTTATAAACGAATATTTCTGTCTTTTTCCAAACAAGGTCCTTTTTAACCTTTTTGGTATAATTAAGGTAAGAATGTCTTTGTTTAACTTATACGGTGGGTGAAGCTATTTTCCACAATTTTAAAATCTTAGAATCTTACCTTATAATATTATAATAATATTTTCAAATTAAAATTTTTATTTTGTAATTATGTGACTTTTAAATGATTTCAAAAAAATAGATATTTCTCTTAAATAGTTTTGATTTCATCTATGTCAACATCATTTGATGGATTTTTAAGATTATTTGAAGTTGATTTATTATGATACAAAACTCCCATATTGTATTGAAGGTTTTGTGATATATTTGACTGTGGATGTGTTATTTTTATACCATTCATGGTTTTTGGAGAAATTATTGACATTTCGTATGCTAGTTTTAATCCTAATGTTTATGTTATGTTTAAACCTATTCATATGAGGAATGAATTGGACTTAATAAGTGACGGGTGGATCCCTCTATAGATCCTCGATGCATCTCATGAGACAAACTAGTGTCTTGTCACAAGGCCTTGACAAAATCTTTTTTGTATTCTTGTCATGAGGCCTTGACTATGTGGTTATGATAATTTGGCATTATGAATTCCATCATTATGAAAGTGGTTATTGATATTGCATGTGATTATTCAACTAGTGGAATATCCATGTGAATAAGTAAATGAAGTTATTTCATTTTATCTTTTCCATATTATGCTGAATTTCAAGTTTAAAAGGATTTTGTTTTAGCTATACATTTCCTTAAATTTTTATGCTTATTTATGAATGTTTCCTCTATATTGTTATCCTTACTGAGCATCTAAGCTAACACCTTTCAATGTTTTATTTTTCCCAGGATGTGAAGAAATATTTTATGACTGTCCTGCAGAGATAGCATGAAGGGGATATAAGTGTGGACTATGGAGACTATATTATTGTAGTTTTTCACTTTATGATGTAATGTAAACATTATGAATGTATCTAGTGATTCCAAGGATACTAAACTAATCGGTCCTTCCAGACTTGATCTTTTGTGATCATGCCAATGTTACGTAATAAGGCACCGACTTTGGGTAACTGGGTTCGGGGCGTTATAGTTGGTATCAGGGGAAGTTTAGTACAAAACCTGGAAGCTAGATTTAGATAAACTCTTATTAGAGCACATAGACCTAAGATGGACTTTGAGGATTTGTATAGAAGAACTTCCTAGAATTTTGGTATTGTATAGATTTTGTGAGTTTTTAGAGAAATACATACTTGTCTGGATACGAGCATATAGAGGCAGATCTGGCACAGATGTACCTAGGGGTAAAACCCAAAAAAAACACCACTTTGAGCTAGACTCGAACGGGAACTGGTGCACGACAACGGGCCTTGATGCACTCTTGGTTACGACACTCCCAGGGGATATGCTTAGGATAATTCTCAATTTCATTAAAAACCATTATGAAGGGTTTATGAGTATATACTTCCATAAAGAAAACATTTTTATGATTATGAATTAAATCCATAAATAGTTCAATTTAAGTTAAGTGTTTTACAAGTATGGAATTATGTATTTTGATTCATAAACTGATCTAGTTTATACCATTGTTTAGAAATGGCACCTAGTGGAAGAAATGGAAACTGTATCAATGTACGCACTCCATATATGGATTTACCTCCTGCTCAAGATAATTATAGTGGAGCTGGTGATGTAACTGGTGCTGATCAGCTTATCACCATACTGGGACAACTCACTTAGGTTATGAATAATAAACTTACCCATATAGAGCACCCTGATCCACAGCGTGTAGGATCAATGTTAGATCGCTTCATGAGGTAACAACCACCAACATTAAATGGGAGTAAACATCCATTGGTATCTGAGAAATGGATAAGTTTCCTAGAGAAAATATTTCAGGCTTTGGGGGGTAGTGAAAGGGAAAAAGTTATCATGGCAGTTTACTACCTCACTGGAGATGCTGATCAATGGTGGTCATTGATTCAAATCATGAAGGAAGATGATAAAGTATAAAATATGGAATGGAGGGAGTTCAAAGATATGTTTTTAGAAAAATACTTTCCTCGTGACCATCGAGAAGATATGGAAAGGCAATTTCTGAGTTTGAGGCAAAAGGAGGATGAGAATGTCACAAAGTATGAGGCTAACTTTACAAGGTTAGAAAGGTATGCTGGAGATTATATATGTAAACCAAGAAGTAATATTGATCGTTTCTTTGATGGGTTAAAACAATTTCTCCATCAAGCATTAGTCTCACAATCCTTATCGTCATACGAATACATTGTCTCATGTGCTATCAAAACAGAAAAGGAATTCTCTATGTCTTATGAATTTAAAGCAAAGTAAGAGAAGAAGAGATCTGCTGATCAATCTGGAAATGGGAATAAGGGGAAGAAGGGAAAAGTTTAAAATCCATCCTGTAGTAAATGTGGGAAGAAACACCCAGGTACTTTCTTAAAAAGAATGGGAGTCTGTTACAAGTGTGGTGAAAAAGGCCACCAAACTCATGATTATAAGGGAAAGAGAGTTGTTGTCACCATGAAATTCTATAATTGTAGAGAGATGGGACATTATACAAATGAATGTCCTAAGAATCAGGGGAACTTGCCTCAGAAAAGGCCAAGGTATCAAGGCCAAGCTTATTCTATCACTACTGCTGAGGTATAAGCTTTGAAAGACGTGGTGGCAGGTAATTTAATGGTTTCCTCAAGTTTATCAAATGCATTATTTGATTCTACATCATCGCATTGTTTCATATCTTCCTAGTTTTCTAAGAAAATTAGATATTTCAAATTTAATTTAACAAGGGAGTTGTCACTTAAAACTCTTAAGGGAAGTATCATTGCAACAACGTTTTGTGAATCAGTCCCCATTAGAGCACATATATGTTCTTTATCCGTTGATCTCATCCTCATACCTATGCTTACATTTGATATAATCATTGGTATGGATTAGCTTTCGGACCATGATGCAAATATTTATTGTAAGAAGAAGGAGGTTACGATTTTTGATGATGATGATAAGGAACACCTTATCTTTAGAGAAAAATCATCACCACCTAATTCTTATCTTGATACACCCCCAGTAGCTCGACTAAATTCAATTATGGGGGAGGAAGAGAATGAAATGATTGTGGGTGAGGAATGGAATGTTAAAATATAGGATGTACCTATTGTGAAATAATATGTTGATGTGTTTCCGGAAGATTTACCTGGACATCCTCCAGAACGAGAAGTTCAGTTTTCCATTGATTTAATTCCTGGATCAAGGCCTATATCGAAGACCCCTTATAGAATGGCCACTGTGGAATTATTTGAACTAAATAAACAAATAGTTTAATTGAGTAATAAGGGATTTATTCACCCTAGTGTGTCTCAATGGGGAGCCTCTGTTCTTTTTGTTAAAAAGAAACATGGATCTATGAGGTTATATATCGACTACAGGGAGATCAATGTTATACCAAAAAAGAACAAGTATCCCCTACCTCACATTGATGATTTATTTGAACAACTATATGGAGCTCAATACTTTTCAATGATTGACCTTCGGTCTGGATACCATCAGTTGTGTGTGAAGAAGGAAGACATTCTGAAGACAGCATTTCGAACCAGGTACAGGCATTACGAGTTTATAGTAATGCCTTTTTGGGCGGACTAATGAACCCTATGTATTCATGGATATAATGAATAGAGTATTCAAGGAATATCTCGATGATTTTGTGGTGGTATTTATTGATTATATATTGGTATACTCCAAAAGCTACGAAGATCATGAAAATCACTTGCGCATTATCCTAAAGACTCTGAGAAGACATGAATTATATGGGAAGTTTATCAATTGTGAATTCTGGCTTTAGGAGATTTCTTTTATTGGTCATATTGTCTCTAAATATGGAATCTATGTTGATCCTTCTAAGACCAAGGCAATCCAAGAATGGAAAACACCTACGAGTATAACTGAGTTACGCAGTTTTATTGGTTTATCATGTTATTATCGACGTTTCTTCCAGAATTTTGCCCGATTGGCTAACCCATTAACAAAACTCACACGTAAAGGGGTTAAATTTGTTTGGAAAAAAGTGTGTGAATAATGTTTTTAAGAACTGAAGAGAAGATTAGTCAATTCTCCTATATTGCCTCTACCATTGGGGAATGATGGGTTCGTTATTTATAGTGATGCATCGAAGAAAGGACTTGGTTGTGTCCTTATGAAGAATGATAGGGTTATTGCCTATGCATCATGACAGTTGAAAATTTATTAGCAAAACTATCCCACTCATGATCACGAGTTAGAAATTGTGATCTTTGCTTTGAAGATATAGAGACACTACCTCTATGGTGAAAAATGTGAGATTTATACTGATGACAAGTGTTTGAAGTATATTTTCTCACAAAAAGAACTCAACATGAGGAAAAGGATATAGATTGAATTACTCAAGGATTATGATTGTATGATATACTACCACCTAGGGAAGGAAAATAATGTGGTAGATGCTTTGAGCAGAAAATATCATGGAGTTTTGAACAATATGAGAATTGAAAGGGATTCAATTTTCATGGATCTAGTGAAGATAGACATGGGAATAACCATGGAAGGTGAAACATCAGTGCTTTTTCAAATGGTTTCCAAACCATCTTTACTTTAAAGGATTAAGAGTTCTCAGACCGATGATGAAGAATTTCAAAAGAATATTAAAGCTGTGAATGATGGGAGATTGAGAGACTTTGTGTATGAAGAAGGAATTTTGAAATTCGGGAAGAGACATTGTGTTCCCGATATACATAATTTAAAAAGGGAATTGTTAGACGATGCTCATAGTTCTAATTTCTCTATACACCCCGGGAGCACCAAAATGTATAGAGATTTAAAGGAACATTTTTGGTGGGACAACATGAAGATGGAGATTGCTGATTTTGTGTCAAGATGTATGGTTTGTCAACAAGTGAAAGCTGGAAGGCAACAGCCTGGAGGAGTCATGAACCTCTTCCCATACCTGAGTGGAAATGGGATAATATCACTATGGAATTTGTCATGGGACTACCAAAAACTCCTAGAAGGAACTATCCAATATGGGTCGTTGTTGATCATCTTACCAAGTTAGAAAATTTTCTTTCTATAAGGTAAGATTTAACACTTGAACGTCTAGAAAGACTATATATTAATGAAGTTGTGAGACTTCATGGAGTAACCTTATCGATTGTTTCAGATCGAGATTCTCGTTTTACTTCGAGATTCTGGAAGAGTCTTCAGAAGGCCTTGGATACTGAACTTTGTTTGAGCACTGCCTACCACCCCCAAACTGATGGACAATCAGAATGAACTATTCAAACCTTAGAAGACATATTGAGATCTTTCTCACTTGACTTTCAGGGTATGTGGGATCAATATTTACCTCTGGTAGAATTTTCCTATAACAATAGCTTCCATTCGAGTATTCAGATGGCACCATATGAAGCGTTATACGAAAATAGATGTCACACACCAACCTGTTGGGATGATGTTGGTGAAATAAAACTTTTAGGCCCAGAACTGGTGGAGGAAATGATGAAAAAGGTGAAGGTAATCCAAAACCACATCAAAGAATCTCAATGTAGGAAGAAGATCTATGCTGACAACCGAAGAAAGGATTTGGAATTTCAGGTGGGAGATCATGTTTTCTTGAAGGTATCTCCATGGAAGGGAGTTATACATTTTGGAAAGAAAGGTAAATTGAGTCCCAGGTACATTGGTCCTTTAAAAATTATAGAATGAATTGGGGTTTTAGCTTACCGTTTGGCAATGCCGCCAAATCTCTCCAAAGTTCATGATGTGTTCCACATATCACTGTTGAGAAAATACATGCCTAACCCAACTCATGCACTCACCTATGAGGAATTATAACTGGAACCTGATCTCTCTTATTGCAAAGAGCCCATCAGGATTCTTGATATGAGAGAACAAGTTCTAAGAAAATGGATGACTTGTCTGGTAAAAGTTCTATGGAGAAACCATAAAATGGAAGAGGTGATGTGGAAACCCGAGGAAATTATGATGAAGAACCACCCGAGTATTTTTATGCAGTAATATTATAGAAATTTAGAGGATGAAATTATTTGGAGGGGAGAATGTAACACCCCAAGATTCCATGATACAATTCTCTTTGAATAATACAGTTGCATGTGTTGTACGCAACTTCGAGATTCTAACACACTGCGACCAATCAAAGTAGTCGTTATGAATAATAATACCCACTTTTTGAAAATTTATAAATTCTATCTCTCAAAATAGACTTCATTTTTGGATTCAGAATATCAAAATTAGCCTAGGGTGAAATTTTGGTACTTTTCGGATAACTTTTATATTTTGATGAATAGTGAAAATTACTAAATTTTAATTAAAAACAACTTTTTTAATAGAAATAATTAATAATGATAAATTATGAATTTGAGTGGTTTTAAAGTATATTTAGAATATATTTTTAACATTTAATACAATGTTGGTCGTTGTACATAATTTCACAATTAAACCACACATAAACAAGTGTCAATCTTTTGATAGTTATTATCTCTTAAAAACACGCTTTTTGTTTTAACAACGAGAATTAATTTTAAATTAATTTCTACCACTAATGTGTTTTGAATTTGGAAAAATGGATTCCATATTTGGAATCATGTTTTCCAAATTGTGTAAATATGTAACTTTTATTTTTAGTCATTTTGATTAATTACTTTGGTAATTATTTTATTTACCATGGTTAAAGGGTAAATCTGGTAAATAAGGGTAAAAAAATAATATTATAATAATAATAAATTACCATAAAATGTGTCCTAACCTTATTGGTGGATACCTGTCTGACCCTGGGCATCTTTGGGTCGATTTTGGGACCCCATGGAGCCACTTGTAGGTGATAGGGACACTTTATATTAATTAAGTTAAAGTAAATACAAAAATGACATAAGCATATATCTTTTAGAAAAACAATTTTTACATAGAGTTATATATGTTATATTTTCTACTATAAATATTAATTAGAAATATAAAAAGATTTACTACATAATAGTTTTTTATTTATAATTTTTAGATATTCAATAATTTAATTTATTTATGACACAATGATGATGCAGTAATTACAGTATTAATGAAATATTAAGATAATTGATATTATAAATACACAAATAAATGTAATTTGAGACTTTTTATCAATTCAAATACTTTTCTAGGTTACTATTACATATTATGATTTTTTATATAATTTTTTTCGAATTAATAATGTTGTTATGAATTTATCAAGAACAAAATTCCCAATAATGTCAAAATTGACATAAAAGAGTTTTTAAAAGAAATATTATATTATTAATTTATATTCAATTCCTAAAAATCTAAGGTTCAGCCAAGAGACTTATATCATGATAGGTGTATCATTAATGGACCACTTGGGGTTCGTTTGGAGGTATATAGTAAGTTTATTAACTATATAATATAAAAATACAAAGTGACATGGTAAGTGTCAAACTAATTAACTAAGATTTAAAACTAAATGATAAGGTTAATATAATGACCCAAACCTGTCTAAATTCTATTAGTTGAGTGGTTTTCGACCCATACCCACATTATCCTTTAAATAATCCACTTTGGAGCCATGATAAACCGAATAGTAATTTATTATAAAATATTATTTCTAGATTTTCATAAGGTGCCCCTCCTCCCCCTTATAAAAGGACACCACTTCTAACCAATTATTCACACTTTTAAAGCCTTTTGGTTCGTCCAACCCCTGCCCAAATACTCTCTCAACTTCCCTAACTTTAACCTATAGGCCTTATTTTGATCAGAAATCCAACCTAAGGATTCCTTTTGATCAAATCAAAAGGAAGAACCCGAAAAAGATGTAATGTTTTCACCACCCCTTTTCAAGTTCATTTCTTCTTCAACTTATTATTTATTTTTTATTCCCATTCTAAAATAATAAATCCAGTATATTATATATAATTTGATGTTATTATAAACATTTTACAACAAAATTAAGTATTCTATCCATCCTTTGAATGACATGTCACCATACGTGCGTACGTATGGCTTACTATCTCCACGTCTTGGTGTAATTGTTATTCAAAACATTATTATTTGGATGGGTATAATAATGATGTTTAATTCATGTAAATATTAAATATAACATGATAATGATTTTGTATATATGATATAAAATCCAATTATATATTATTTTATTATCAAAAGAATGATATTGTTTCTCTTGCGTACGTACGGACAACCGTCTCCACGAACGTGATGAGATTCATTCCCCATCGTATCAATTCGAGACTAATTCTCATTTAATGATTAAAAATAATGTTTAAGTACTTGATATCATTCTGTATATGAATAAGATACAACCTATCCATAACAAACACGGCTTACGTAACAAAACATATAAAATAAAACGAGTAAGTTAGCACCCGAAACAACGATAATACTAAGATATTATTAACAAATCAATGTTAAAAGATCATATATGATATCATATTTATGTATATAGTTCTTGTATAATTTAATAACAATGTTTTAACTATTATACATGAGGTTAACATACCCTCAACTAAGGAAAATTACAAGGTAAGTGTTTATTTCCCAATCTCTTCATTATCCGAGGTTGTTTACATGTAATTATATACTGGGACCCCTTTATCATCCACATCCATGTTTCTTAAAAATGTATTTCAAAACATTCTTACTATTTTACCAAATATGGGTTAAATTCATGTATACTATTGTTTGACTTTTTATAAGAATTTTATAAAGGAATATTTCTGTCATTTTTCAAACAATGTCCTTTTTAACCTTTTCGACAGAATTAATGTAAGAATGTATTATTTTAACTTATACGGCGGGTGCGGCTATTTTCCACCTTTCTAAAATCTTCAAAGCTTCCCTTGTAAGTTTATAAGAATATTTTAAAATTAAATGTTTTATTTTATAATTATGTGACTTTTAAATGATTTCAAAAAAAGAGATATTTTTCTCAAATAGTTTTGATTTCATCTTTGTCAACATCCTTTGATGGATTTTTAAGATTATTTGAAGTTGATTTATTATGATACAAAACTTTCATATTGTATTGAAGTTTTTGTGATATGTTTGATTGTAGATGTGTTATTTTTTTTTACCATTCATGGTTTATAGAGAAAGTATTGACATTTTGTGTGCCAATTTTAATACGAATGTTTATGTTATGTTTAAACCTGTTCATATGAGGAATGAATTGGACTTAATAAGTGACTGGTGGAGCCCGCTATAGCTCCTCGATGCATCGGTAGGTCTCATGATACAAACTAGTGTCTTTGCACAAGGCCTTGACAGAATCTTATTTGTAGTCTTGGAACGAGGTCTTGACTATGTGGTTATGATGGTCCTGCATTATGCATTCCATCATTATTAAAGTGGTTATTGATATTGCATGTGATTATTAGACTAATGTAATATCCATGTGAATAAGTAAATGGAAATATTTCATTTTATCATTTCCATATTATGATTAAGTTCAATTTTAAAAGGCTTTTGTTTTAGCTATACATTTCCTTAAGTGTTTATGCTTATTTATGAATGTTTCTAATATATTGTTATCATTACTGAGCATCTTATCTCACCCCTTTTAATGTTTTATTTTTCCTAAGATGTGAAGAAAATATTTTATGACTGACCTGCAGGGATATCCTAAAGGGGATATGAGTGTTGACTATAGAGACTATATTATTGTAGTTTTTCACTTTATGATGTAATGTAAACCTTATGAATGTATCTAGTGATTCAAAGGATACTAAACTAATCGTTCATTCGAGACATGATCTTTTGTGGTCATGCCAATGTTATGTAATAATGCACCGAATTTGGGTAACTGGGGTCGGGGCATTACATTTCATCCTTGAATCATTCTTTTGGGAGCCTTTGATCTTCATTTTCTATAATGATATGTGACTCCCCAAGTAATGTCCCAAACCTAGTTACCCAGAGTCAGTTCATTATTACATAACATTGACATGATCATAAGAGATCAAGTCTTGAAAGACCAATTAGTTTTGTATCCTTGGAAGTACTAAATATCTTTAAAAGTTTTACATTAAATTATGAAATTAAAAGAAACATTGTGTCTTCATAGAACACACTCATATCCCTTAACCCATACCTGTAGGTCAGTCATAATATACTTCTTCACATCTTGAAAAAAAACATATTAAAGGGGTGATATCAGATGCTCTATAAAGATAACAATATAGCGGAAACTATCATAAATAATCATAAAAATTTCAGCCAAAGTATAAGACTAAAACACAAGCCTTTTAAACTTAAACTTTGGAATAATATGTAAAATATAAATCAAATAATTTCATTTACTTATTCACAAAGATATTCTACTAGTCTAATAATCATATGTAATATAAATATTTAATTTCATAATTATGGAATGCATAATGTTAGACATCATAACCACATATTCAAGGCCACATTCCATGACTACAAATAATATTTTTTCAAGGCCTTGTGCCAAGACACTAGTTTGTCTCATGAGACCTACCGATGCATCAAGGAGCTATAGCGGGCTCCATCCATCACTTACTAAGTCCAATGCATTCCTCATTTGAAAAGGTTAAAATATAACATAAACATTCGTATTAAAAATAGAATATAAAATGTTAATACTTTAACCATAAACCATGAATGGTATAAAAAACACATCCACAACTTTCACAAAACCTTCAATACAATATGGAAGATTGTATCATAATAAATCAACGTCAAAAAAGTGTAAAATCCATCAAATGATATTGACATAGATGAAATCCAAAATATTTGAGAGAAATATCTCTTTCTATTTTGAAATAATTTAAAAGTCACATAATTATAAAAGAAAACATTTATTTTTAAAATATTCTTATAATATTGTAAGGGAAGCTTTGAAGTTGTTATAATGGTGGAAAATAGTCGCACCCACCGTATAAGTTAAGAAAACATTCTTACCATAATTTGTCTAAAAGGTCATAAAGTACCTTGTTTGGAAAATGATGGAAATATTTCTTTTAAAACATTTTATAAAAATTAAAAAAAGGGTATAAATGAATTTAACCCATATTCTAGGAAATATTAAAAATGTTTTGAAATACATTTTTAAGAAACAAGAATGGGAATGATAAAGAATTCCATGTAGATGCTTATGTATAGACAACCTCAGATAATAAAGAGATTTTAAAATTAACCCTTAACTAATACTTTTACTTGGTCAAGGGTATGCTAACATCATGTATAATAGTTAAATAATTGTTATTGAATTATACAAGAACCATATACATAAATATGATATCATATATGATCTTCTAATATTACTTTGTTAATAATATTGCAGTAGTATCATTGTTTCAGGTGTTAACTGATTCGTTTTCCTTTATATATTTTATTATGTAAGTCATGTTTGTTATGGATATGATTTATTTTATTCATATACAGAATAATATTAAGTTATTAAACATTATTTTTAATCATAAAATAAAAATTATTCTACAATGGTTACGATGGGAAATGAATCTCATCGCGTTCGTGGAGACGGTAATCCGTATGTATGCCCGAGCACCAATATCATTCTATTGATGGTGAAAAAGTATATAATTGGATGGTATATCATTTATAGATAATAATTAACATGTTATATTTATTATTTAAATCAATTTTATGCATTATTATACCCATCCAAATAATTTAGTGTTGAAAAAAAAACTACACCGCAATGTGGAGACGGTAAGTCGTACGTACGCACGTATGATAACTTTGTCATTAATAGGATAGATAGAATAATTAATATGGTTGAACCATATTTATAATAACCTAACATAATGTATATGGTACTTTAGTTATTATTTCAGTATCGAAACAACAACAAAATCGTTAGTGGAAAAAGAAAAGAACTTTGAAAGAGGTGATGAAATTATTACCTCTTCTTCAGGTGGTTCCTTTGAATTTGATCAAAAGGGCTCCATAGGTTAGATTTCAGATCAAATTAATTCCTATAGGTTGAATTTATGATAGTTTTTAGGATATTTGAGTAGGTTTTGGCTGATCCAAATGGATTTGGAGGTGTGATTTTGAGATAAAGGGAAGTACCCTTTTATAAGAGAGGTGAGGGTCACTTTAGGAAAAGCTTGAAATATTATTTTATTATAAAATCATTTTAGGTTTCTAATGAATAAAAATGGATTTATGTTGAGTCTAAGGTGGGGATGTATCGAAATATTCTCAACTAATAGGTTTTAGAAATGTTTAGGTCACCATATTAACCTTATCTTTTAGATTTAACTGTTAGTTAAATAGTTTAACTTTTACCATGTCTTCTTGTGTTATTATAATAAATGGTTAATAAAATTACTATAAAAAGCCATCAGAACCCCAAGTGGTTAATTATTGACATATATAGCCTTATATACATCCTTTGGACGAACCTTATATTTTTAGGAATATTATATCATTTAATAATATAGTATTTGTTTTAAAAACTCATTTATATCAATTTTGACACTATTTAGTATTTGGTTTTTGTGGAAGTCATAACAACTTTATCACTTCTAAAAAAATTTATTTAATCAAACTTAACATGTCATATTATCCTATAAAATTATTGTAATTCATCAAAAGTCTCATTTTACATTTATTTTAATATTTATAATATCAATTATTTTAATAATTCATTAATAAGGTAATTACTGCATCATCATTGTGTCATAAACAAATTTACTTATTTAATGTATAAAAATTATAAATAAAATACCAAGATGTAGGAAATATTTTTATCTTTATAATGAATATTTATAGAAAAAATAATCTTATGTATAACCCTATATTAAAAATATTGTAGTTATTAAACTTTGAATTTTACACTTTTAACTCTTCTTTAAATAAAATAATAATAAACGTCCTAATCTAATACAACTGGACCAAAAGGGTCATATTTTATTCCTAAGGTTTATCTTTGTCATAAAAAACTTATCCAATAGAATTATGACATGTGTTATGGTAATTATAATATCATTTTTACCTTTAATTACCCTATTTATTCTTAACTGTAGTGAATAAAATTCAAAGGTTACTATTCACCAAAAATTATTTTCATCCTATTGAATCGCATTTTACTTACTGATGTAAACCGTGTCTCTAGGATTTTTTGAATTCAATTCACTGAAGCGGTGAAATTACATTTTATGAAAATTTTCAAATGTGCTTAGAAGGTGGGTAAAAGACATTAAAAAATTAAATAAAATTTAATACATCTAATCTTATTATAAAATGACTTAAATGAATTAAATTGAACTAATAAAGGTATTATGTGTCTATTTTGACTTAAAATAAATTTAAATAAAATAAATAATTATTTAAATAAAAATTCAATTTTAAACAATAACGCAGTGTTTTTCACTATTCATCAAAAATTGAAAAATTTTCAAAAAAAATACCAAAAATTCACCCTAAGATAATTTTGATATTAAGAATCCAAAAATGAAGTCCATTTTGAAAAATGAAATTTATAAAATTTCAAAAAGTGGGTATTACTATTCATAATGGCTAGTTTGATTGGTCGTGGTGTGCTAGAACTCAAAGTTGTGTACAACACAAGATATTTATTATTCAAAGAGAAGTGTACCGTTGAAGCTTGGGGTGTCACATTCTTTCCTCCTTCAAATAATTTTATCCTTGAAATCTATAGAATATTACTTCATAAAATGATTTAGGTGGTTCTTCATCACAAGTTCCTCAGGTTCCCACATTACCTCTTCCATCTTATGGTTTCTCCATAGAACTTTTACCAGACGAGTCATCTGGTTTATCAATACTTGTTCACTAGTATCAAGAATCTTAATGAGCTATTCACAATAAGATAGATCAAGTTATAGTTCTATTTATTCATAGGTGAGTACATGCGTTGGGTCATGCATGTATTTTCTCAACAGTGATACATGGAACACATCATGAACTTTGGAGAGACATAGAGGCTATGCCAAATGGTAAGCTACAACTCCAATTCATTCTAGATTTTTGAAAGGTACATTGTACATGGGACTCAATTTACCCTTCTTACTGAATCGTAAAACACCCTTCCATGGATATACCTTCCAGAAAACATGATCTCCTACATGAAATTCTAAATCTTTCTTTCGGTTATCAGCATATCTCTTTTGCCTACTTTGAGATGCTTTGATGTGGATTTGGATAATCTTCACCTTTTCCATTGTTTCCTCAACAAGTTCTGGGCCTACAAGTTTTATTTCACCAACATCATCTTAGCAAGTTAGTGTGCGACATCTCTTTCCATATAACACTTTATATGGTGCCATCTGAATACTTGAATGGAAGCTATTGTTATAGGAAAATTCTACCAGAGGTAAATAATGATCCCACATACCTTGAAAGTCAAGTGATCAAGATATCAACATGTCTTCTAAGGTTTTAATTGTCCATTCTAATTTCCCATCAGTTTGAGGGTGGTAGGCAGTGCTCAAATTAAGTTCAGTATCAAGGGCCTTCTGAAGACCTTTCCAAAATTTTGATGTAAAATGGGGATCACGGTCAGAAATAATCAATTAGGGTACTCCATGAAGTCTTACAAATTCATTAATATATAGTCTGGCTAATAGTTCAAGTGGTAAATCTTCTCTTATAGTAAGAAAAAGCATTGACTTGGTAAGACGATCAACAATGAACCATATTGCATCATTCATTCTGGGAGTCTTTGGTAGCCACATGACAAAGTCCATCATAATATCATCCCATTTACACTTAGGTATTGGAATAGGTTGCATGACTCCTCTAGGATGTTGTCTTCCAGCCATAACATATTCAAAAACCATACATCTTGACACATAATTAGCAATTTACCTCTACATGTTGTCCCACACAAAAGTTTCCTTCAAATCTCAATACATCTGAGTGCTGCCATGGTGTATAGAGAAATTGGAGCTATGAAAATCATCCATCAATTCCCTTTTTAGATCTAGTATATTGGGAACACAAATCGTCCTCCCAAATTTCAAAATTCCATCTTCATATATGAAGTCAATCAATATACCATCATTCACAACGTTAATTTTCTTTTGAAACTCCTCATCATTAGTATGAGAACTTTTTATCCTTTATAGTAAAGATGGTTTAGAAACCATTTGAAAAATTATTGATGTTTCACCTTCCATGATTATTCCCATATCTATCATTACTAGATCCATGAACATAGTGTCCCTTTCAACTCTCATCTTGTTCAAAACTCCATGATCCTTTTTGCTCAAAGCATCTGCCACCTTATTTGCCTTCCACGGGTGGTAGTTTATAGTGTGATCATAATCCTTGAGTAGTTTCAGCCATCCCCTTTTCCTCATGTTGTGTTCTTTTTGTGAGAAAAAATATACTTCAAACTCTTGTGATTGGTATAAATCTCACATTTTTTACCATATAGATAGTGTCTCCATATCTTTAGAGCAAAGATTACAACTACTAACTCAATATCATGAGTAGAATATTTTTTCCATGAATTTTTAGCTATCGTGATGCATAGGAAATAACTCTATCATTCTACATAACGACACAACCAAGTCCTTTCTTTGAAGAATCACTATAAATAACAAACCCATCATTCCCCGATGGTAGATTCAAGATAGGATCATTGATTAATATTCTCTTCAATTCTTCAAAACATTATTCATAATCTTTTTCCTAAACAAATTTAACCCCTTTACATGTGAGCTTGGTTAATGGGTTAGCCAATCGGGTAAAATTCTAGAAGACACACTAATAATAACATGTTAAACCAACAAAACTAAGTACCTCAGTTATACTCATCGGTACTGGCCATTCTTGGATTTCCTTTTTATTTGAAGGATCAATAGATATTCCATACTTATAGACAATATGGACAAGAAAAGAAATATCATGAAGGTAGAATTCACACATACTAAAGTTCCCATATAATTTATTTCTTCTAAGAGTCTTTAGAATAGTGTGTATGTGATTTTAATGATCTTCTTAACTTTTTTAGTACACCAAGACATCATCAATAAATACTACTATAAAGTTGTCAAGATATTCCTTGAAAACTCTATTCATTAGATCCATGAAAACATAGGGTGAATTAGTCAGTCCAAAAGGCATTACTGTAAACTCATAATGCTCATACCTGATATGAAATGTTGTCTTTGGAATGTCTTTATTTTTCACACACAACTGATGGTATCCATATCGAAGTTCAATCTTTGAAGAATATTGAGCTCCATAAATTTGATCAAATAAATCATCAATGCAAGGTAGGGGATACTTTTTCTTTATTGTTATATCATTGATCTCCCTGTAGTCAATGCACAACCTCATAGATCCATCTTTCTTCTTAAAAAAAGAACAGGGGCTCCCCATGGAGAAACACTAGGGAGAATAAATACTTTATTACTCAATTCCTCTAGTTGTTTCTTTAGTTCCACTAATTAGAAAGTGGCCATTCTGTAAGGGGTCTTTGATATGGTCCTTGAACCAGAAATTAAGTCAATGAAAAACATAATTTCTCATTCTAGAGGATGTCCAAGTAAATCCTCTGGAAATACTTCTATATATTTTTGCACAGTAGTTACATACTCTATTTGAACATTCCTTTCCTCTCCCATAGTTATTTCATTCTATTCCTCCCCAATAATTAAATATTTTAGATCAACTGGGGGTGTATCTAGATAAGAATTGGATGGTGACGTTTTTCTCAAAAGATAAGGTACTCCTTATCATCATCGAAAATTGTAACCTCCTTCCTCTTATAATAAAATTTCGCATCATGGTCTGAAATCCAATCCATACCAAGGATTATATCAAATTAAATCATGGGTATGAAGATGAGATCAGTAGATAAATCACATTTATATTACCTAATGCGAACGGATTCACAAAACATTTTTGCAATGATACTTACCTTAAGAGTTTTTACTGAAAACATACTTCTCAAATAAAATTGAAAATTTCTACATTTCTTAGAAAACCAAGAAGATATGAAACAATGTGATGATCTAGAATCAAATAAATCATTGAATAAATTTGGGGAAACCATTACATTACCAGCCACTACGTCATTCAAAGCTTCAACCTCAGTAGTAGTGATCACATAAACATAGCCTTGCTCCCTTTCCTTTTCTGAGGTAAGTTTCCTTGACACTTAGGAAATTCATTTGTATAATCCCAAATTTATCTAAAATTGTATCATTTAGCATTGACATCTAATTTATTTCCCTTGCAATCACATTCTTGGTGTCCTTTTTCACCACACTTGTAACATACTCACATTCCCTTCTGGCAAGTACCGGGGTGTTTCTTACCACATTTACCACAAGATGTTAATTCAACCTTTCCCTTCTTCCCCTTATTTCCATTTCCAGAGTGTTCATCAGATTTATTCTTCTCTTGATTTTATTTAAAGTTGTAAAACTTAGAGAATTTATTTTCTATCTTGATATCACATGAGACAATATCTTCGTATGATGAGAAGGATTTTGAGACTAATACTTGAAAAATAAATGGTTTTAACCCATAAAATAATCGATCAATCTTACTCCTTGGGTTTCGTATATAATCTGTTGCATGCCTTGATAAACTTGTAAAGTTAGCCTCATAATTTGTGACATTCTCATCCTCATTTTACCTTAGACTCAGAAATTGTCTTTCCATATCCTCTTGATGTTCACAAGGAAAGTATTTTTCTAAGAAAAGATCTTTAAACTCACTTTATTTTATATTTGATACTTCCGCATCCTTCTTTGTATTTTTAATTAATGAACACCATTGATCTGCATCTCCTGTGAGGTGATAATCTGCCATGAAAATTTTTTCCCTTTCACTACTCCCCAAAGCATGAAATATTTTATCTAAGGAAATTATCCATTTCTAAGATACAAATGTATTTGAAGTCCCATTTAATTTTGGTGGTTGTTTCCTCATGAAGCGGGCTAACATTAAACCTTCGCATTGTGGATCATGGTGCTCCATATAGGTAAGGTTATTATTCATAACCTGAGTGAATTTCCCTAGTATGGTTATAAGTTTTTCAGCACCAGTTGCATCACCGGCTCCACTATAATTATCTTGAGTGGGAGGTAAATCCCTACATGGATTGTCAGCATTTATATAGTTTCCATTACTTCCACTAGGCTCCATTTCTAAACAATGTCATACACTATATTTGTTTATGAATCGCAATACATAATTCCAAACTAGTAAAATACCTATCATAAATTGAACATTTTATATATATAATCCATAATCATAAAGAAAATGTTTCCTTCGAAGAAGTATTTACTTATAAATCCTTCATAAGGTTTGTAAATAAAATTTTAATTATCCTAAGTACATCCCCCAGGAGTTCCGTAACCAAGAGTGTGTCAAGGCCCATTGTTGTGTACCAGGATACCCCAGGTCAAGCCTGAAACCCCTTGTCTAAGTTTTCACTCCGAGGTACATCTGTGCTAGAGATGCCTTTACATGCTCGTATCCAAATAGGGATGTATTTGTTGTAAAATTCACAAAATACCTACATTACCAAAATTCTAGGAAGTTATTTTATAATAATCCTCAATGTCTATCTTAGGGTAATGTTATCTAATCAGAGTTTTTATAAATCTAGTTTCCAAGGTTTAAATGAAACTTCCTCTGAAACTAACTATAACACGCTGGCCCTTGTTACCCAGAGTAGGTGCATTATTACATAACATTGGAATTATCATAAGAGATCATGTCTTGGAAGACTGCTTAGTTTAGTAGCCTTGGAAGTACTAAATACATTTATAAGTTTTACATTACATTATAAAATTAAAAGCAACATTGTGTCTTCGTAGAACACACTCATATCCCTTAGCCAATCCATGCAGGTTAGTCATAATATACTTCTTCACATCCTGGAAAAAATAAAACATAATAAAGGGGTGATCTCAAATTCCCATTAAGGATAACAATATAGTGAATACTATCATAAATGATAATAAACATTTATGTCAATGTAGAAGACTAAAAAAATAGTTTTAAACATAAACATCAGCACAATATGGAAAAAATATATCAAAAAATTCCATTTACTTATTCACATGGATATTCTACTAGTCAAATAATCACATTTAATATTAATAGTTAATTTCATAATGATGGAATGCATAATGCCAGACATCATAACCACATAGTCAAGGCCTCGTTCAAAGACTACAAATAAGATTCTGTCAAGGCCTTATTCCAAGACACTAGTTTGTCTCATGAGACCTACCAATGCATAGAGGAGCTATAGTGGGCTCCACTCATTACTTACTAAGTCCAATTCAATCCTCATATAAAAAGTTTGAAACATAACATAAATATTCGTATTAAAACTTGCATATAAAATGTTAATACTTTAACCATAAACCATGAATGGTATAAAAATAACACATCCACAGTCCAACATATCACAAAACCTTCAATATTTTATGTAATATTGTATCATAATAAATCAACATCAAATAAGTGTAAAATTCATCAAAGGATGTTGACATAGATGAAATCTAAACTATTTAAGAGAAATATCTCTTTTTAGTTTGAAATCATTTAAAAGTCATGCAATTATAAAAGAAAATATTTATTTTGAAAATATTCTTATAATCTTTTAGGGGAATCTTTGAATGTGTTATAATAGTGGAAAATATTATCACCCACCGTATAAGTTAAAAAAACACTCTTACCTTAGTTTGTCGAAAAGGTGATAAAGTACCTTAATTGGAAAACGATGGAAAGATTACTTTCAAATTTTTTTATAAAAAGTAAAAAAAAGCATATAAATGAATTTAAACCATATTCTAGGAAATAGTAAAAATGTTTTTAAATACAATTTTAAGAAACACAAATGAGGATGATAAAGAATTCCTAGTAGATGCATACATGTAGAAAACCTCAGATAATAAAGTGATTGTAAAATTAACCCTTACCTTGTACTATTCCTTAGTTGAGGGTACATTAACCTCCTATATAATAGTTAAATAATTGTTATTAAATTATAAAATAACCACATACATAAATATGATATCATATATGATCTTCTAATATTTCTTTGTTAATAATATTTCAGTAGTATAATTGTTTCGGGTGTTAGTTGATTCATTTTCCTTTATATAGTTTGTTGTGTAAGTCATGTTTATTATGGATAGGATGTATTTGATTCATATACAAAATTATATTAAGTTCTTAAACATTATTTTTATCATAAAATGAAAATTATTCTTGAATGGTTACGATGGGGAATGAATCTCATCGCGTTCATGGAGAAGTTAATTCGTACGTACGCACGAGCGAAAAATATCATTCGATTGATGGTGAAAACATTTGTAATTGGATGGTATATAATATATAAATAATCATTAACATGTTATATTTTTTATGTAAATCAATTATACTCATTATTATACCCATCCTAATAATGAAGTGTTGGAGAACAAATTAAACCACGACGTGGAGACGGTAAGTCGTTTGCATGCACATATGGTGACCTTGTCATTTATTGGATGGATAGAATAATGAATATGGTTGTACCATATTTATAATAACCTCATAGTATTTAGAAGTTATTGGATCAATTATTTTGGTATGGAAACAACAAATAAACAGGAAGTGGAAGAAGAAAATAACTTTGAAAGAGGTAAAGAAATTATTACCTCTTTTTCGGGTGTTTCCTTTTGATTTGATCCAAGGGGCTCCTTAGGTTAGATTTCTGATCAAAGTAAGGCCTATAGGTTTAATTTAAGGTAGTTGGTAGGATATTTGTGTAGGTTTTTTCGTAGACAAATGTTTTATGGAGGTTTGATTTTGAGATAAGGGGAAGTACCCTTTTATAAGAAACGTGAGGGTCACTTTAGGAAAAGCTTAAATATTATTTTATTATAAAATCATTTTCGGTTTCAAACGGCTTCAAAGGAATTTATTTCAAGGATAAGGTAGGGATGAGACTAAATATTCTAAAACAATAGGTTTTAAACAAGTTTATTTCACCATATTAACCTTATATTTTAGATTAAACTCTAAGTTAAATAGTTTAACTTTTACCATGTCTTCTTGTATTATTATAATAAATGATTAATAAACTTACTATAAAAATACAAGAGAACACCCAGTGGTTTATTATTGACATATCTAATCTTATATAAGTTTTTTGGCCGAACTTTAGATTTTTATGAATATTATATCATTTATTAATATAGTATTTTTCTTTAAAACTTATTTTTGTCAGTTTTGACACTTTTTAGTATTTGGTTTTTGTGGAAGTTGTAACAACTTTATCACTTAAAAATTAATTTATTTAATCAAATTTTACATTTCATATTAACCTAAAAAATTCTTGTAATTCATAAAAAGTTTCAATTTAATTTATTTTAATATTTATAATATCAATTATTTTAATATTTTATTAATATGGTAATTACTGTATCATCATTGTGTCATAAATAAATTTAATTATTTAATGTATAAAAAATTTAAATAAAATACCAAGATGTGGTAAATATCTTTATATTCCCAATTAATATTTATATCCAAACTTATCTTATGTATAACCCTGTATTAAAAATATTTTTGTAATTAAACTTTTAATTTTACACTTTTAACTCTTTTTTAAATAAAATAATAATAAATGTCCAAATTTAATTCAAGTGGACCAAAAGGATCATATTTTATTCATAAGTTTGGTTTTATTTGAAAAACACTTATCCAATATAATTAGTAAATGTTTTAGGGTAATTATGATATCATTTTTACCTTTAATTTCCCTATTTACTTTTAACCATGGTAAATAAAATTCCAAAGTTACTATTCACCAAAAAAATAATCCTATTGAACTGAATTTTTCTTACTTATTTCAACCGTGTCTTTGGGATTTTTGAAATTCAATTCACAGAAGTGGTAAAATTACATTTTATGCAAATTTCCAAATGTACTTAGAAGGTGGGTAAAAGATGTTAAAAAATTAAATAAAATTTTATACATATAATCTTATTATAAAATGACTCCAACGAATTATATTGAACTAATATAGGTATTGTGTATCTATTTTGACTAAAAATAAATTTAACTAAAATCAATAATAATTTAAATTAAAATTTTGATTTTAAATAATAATGCAGTCTTTTTTACTATTCATCAAAAATTGAAATTTTTTAGAAAAATATCAAAAATTCACCCTAAGCTAATTTTGACATTACAAATCCAAAAATGAAGTCAATTTTGAAAAATTAAATTTATAAATTTTCAAAAAGTGGGTATTAAAATTCATATCATCTAGTTTGATTGGTCGTGGTGTGCTAAAACTCAATGTTGCGTACATCGCAAACTATTGTATTATTAAAGGAGAAGCATACCATTAAAGTTTGGGGTATTACACCCCCTTGTCTTCATTCTATTGAGGTTTCATTTCAAAATTATAAATATCTATTTGAGCTTCCTTTGGTTCTAGAATTGATTTTCCAAGATGAATGTAAACTATTTTATCCACATATTTTATTATTTAAATAGTTGGAATAGGGGGAAAAACTTTTCTAGATCAATTTTAAAAAAAAATCACTTCATCACATGCCCATTTTCCTTTATTATTTGATAATTTATATTCGATAATTTAAGTACCAAAGAGTTGTTTCATATTTCAATTTCCATATCCATATCCTATATTTTCTTCTTGAAATCCATCTTTCTTTATGTTTATAGTTTCAATTCATTTAAGATCCTTTTCTTCTTCAAGTTCAGTTTACATCCAATATGGAATTTCATTGTGATTTTATTCTATTAAAAACTTATATAAGCCTTTATGCAGGTTATTTTTCTCAAGCTTCATTCCATTACTTATTGTAACTTACATGACACTCAATTGGGATGATTTCATCATTGGTTGTAATTACCTTTTTCTCCCTTTCATATGTTCTTGTTGTAAGTATATCTACTTGATCTTAAATGTTTTTGATACAAGATTTAGTGTTCTTAGAGAGTTGATCAATTCATGTTTTCGTTAATGATAAATTAAATTAAGTTTCTTTGATTTTTTATTTGTTTGTGTGAACAAATTACTCCACTCTTTCTTCATATTTTAATAGCTTTGACCAAATTACTTGAAGTCAATCAAGTATAATTTCTATTCCCTTCTCATTCTCAGTTTAATATGATGGTTTTTTATCCTTTTTCCATGAATATTAGGTTGTAAATACCGATTTGAACCATAATTATCAACTTTCATAATGAAATATTTCTCTCTAATAGATATGTAAAATTTATCTCTCAAATATGGTTAAAATGGATTTGAAAATATTCAATTTTTATAAATAACCCATTGCTAAAAAACCCTGATTTTCACTTGAAATCCAAAAATTCTATCTTTTATGGTTTTCTATATAAATTTGAGATATGTCACCATGATAACTCATATCCTAGAAACTTTAATTTGAATTCAAATCCCACTACAAATGTTACCTTTGTTGGGTAGGTCATAAATTCCCAAAAATTCTAAAACTTCTATCATACTTGAAGTCCACTTGATCCGTCCAGTTGTGTTTTTATTGTTCCTCCAAGATGGGTGGAATCCATTTCAAAATGTATCATTTTTCACACTCTTTACACTATCACCATCTTGATGTAATCGTTTTTTAATCATATAATTTGATTCTACCCTCTATCATTGGTCATATTAAATTTGGAATAGATCTATATTCACTAGTTGATTTTCATCACTTCTGATATGCCTTTTATAAATTTTATAGTGTGATTATACTTCTATAATTCTATATTTTCTTCACTAAATTTATTTTCTCTCAATCATTTCACTTTAATGACACCTCTTTTTCTCTTGTAACCTTGACATCAAATCATTCAATTGTTATTGAATTTTATAAATCTGAATTTTTACTTGCTAAGTGATAGTGTATTCTTGGGTCATGAATATTTTCCAACTTTTTTCCTTTACATGTGAGTTTATAAACAACACCTTAACAATTTTGTCTAATTCTAATGAATTCCTACTTCTATAATAAACTTCTATTGGATTATCAAGAAGCTTTTTCCCCTTAGGTGTGAGTCTATTAATAAAATATTTTATGAGTAAATTGGGTTGGAGTTTATGGGTTGGGAGAATTTTATAGTCCCTCTTAAACCTCTCCCTAACTTTATATAATAAATCATTATTTCATTTAATGAAATTATTGATTATATTTCTCAATTACTTCATTTCCTCAATTGGGAGGTACTTGAAGGTTTTGGGCGCAGCCGAAGGGGACGGTGGATCAGTGGAACCAGATAGATTTTTTCAAAATTTGATGAAAAATCATAAATAGTTCAAGACTTGAAATCCATGAACAATGAAATTTTTAATGGAATATTGACATTATAGAACCCAAAACCTTAAGAGGTTATTTTTCATGTTAAATTCATAGTTAATTTATATTTTATTTGAAGAAATAATTACTTAATCTCAAGATATTTCTTTAATGTAGATGTGGATCTTCTGAAATCCCCTTTTTCCATTTACCTTTGTTTCACTTATAGGATCAAAGTGTAAAATCCCTCTAGAAGTAATCCACATGTTCTCCATGAATCTCTGGATATGGTTGTAGGAATATCTAGGTAATAACATGAAAGATCATGTCACTTACATCATCTGTCTTTAATCGCCGTGACATTCACTTCAAGAAGGATTTACTTGGGTGGTGGGGGAGGATCACTCTTCATTCTTAAGATAATTCTTAGAGAATGGGGCTCTCTAGGTCCTTAATAGAATTATATGAATTTTTTTTACACAACAAGGCAAATAGAAATCACACACTGAGAAATAATATAATTGGGTTTATATACTACTAGGGTTAGAAAATAATAATTTCACATGTCCCCTTATTATTTTTTGTAATCCTTGCAAAACCACATGTCGATAATAATAATAACATTATTATTATTTCTTGACATCTATTAAACTAGTGAATTAATTAAAAATATCAATTATTAAAATAATATCCAATATATATTATTTCTCATCGGTCCATTAACTCGATTCGTCATTCCTCCACAATATTAATCAAAAAATGAATAATGAATATTTATTTAATAAATAAATATCATTTCATTATTCACTAATAAATAAATAAATATTATATTCCCTAAAAATAAATTAAATATTTATTAAATATTCTCTCTAATAAATATTAAATGAATATATACTAATAATAAAACATTAATAATTACTAAACCATGTGTAGTAATAATATTTTTTCAACATGTTAAATAATAAATAATATTATTAATTATATGTGGCTCTTGATTCACTTAGTGTGTAACCCTCTAGAAATTTTTCTTAGTTTAATTAGATGATGTCTCCCAAAGTTCAAGGTTAGAATTTATAAATATGCCAATAAACCCATAGGGACATAATTCAATATCAAAATAATGATAACCCCATATAAACACTCATTATGTAATATAATTAATTTATCTTAATATCTCTAATAAAGAAGTTTGCATGCTAATACCATAAAATCATGTGCTTGATGTATCTTTCTTTGAATTTTAGAAAATATAACTTTCCTTTAAAACACCATGTACATGGATTTATTTAGGTTGTATCATTTCCACAAAGGGTTAGAGATATCAACTTCCATTGAATAATAGAAGGTAAAAATAATTTCTCACATTATTCATCAATGACATGTCATTTATGATGCACCCAACTTATCAAACTTCATTGTGAACATATTTCATAATGGTTTATGAAATACATATAAGTGAGTATGGTATAACATTAATTAATAATAATCTTAAAGTCTAAGTTTCATTACACATGATCACAGGTAGGAATATTCAATGACACATATAAATATGGATTTTCTACTACTGGTGTCATTCTTATAACCTCCTACACTAGAAATTACAAAGGGATTATACATTGAGAAGGTTCCTTAATGTCCTTTTTGTCTCTTAATCTGATATCCTGTTTCATTTTTCCCTTTAAAAGATTTCACCCAGCTATAGAACATATATTTTAAGGATATTTTCATGGAACTTCTAGGTTATTATCATTGTGGGAAACTGTTATGACCTTTTGGTGAAAAAAAATACTCTTAGGACATTATCACATACTATATAACACAAAAAACCAATCATGATTTTATAAGAAGTTTATTAATATTAAAATCATATGAATACATGTAATCATAAAGTAAATAGAGGTTGGTTTTAGGGAATCAACTCTAAAAAACTCTCACTTACACCAGAGCCAACTACCAACAACATTTGGTCTATTATCTCTCACATAATTTTCCTGATTTTTTTGATATAATTAATAAATAAAGGGTCCCACCACTTTTTTATTCATAGAAACCCTACTCACTACAACTTCACCCCTATGAAAAAAACCCTCAAGATGTGATACTTTGGACGTTTTTTCCTTTTCCATTGGTTTGACCTTGTCAAATTTGTAAGATTATTTTCTTCAATATTATCATAGTATAATGTAATTGGGTATTTAATCAATGTTACCACCTCAAGTTATTGGACAGATTTTTTAATCCAAGTGGATTCTTTGACTTCATAAGAAGTATATATATACTCATACTCCACTGTAGAATCGGTGACAACTGGCTGTTTTAGACTCTTCCATCTCACAGGTCCTCTGTTGAGATTAAAACATACCCTATATGTGACTTAAAATAATTCTGATCTATTTGGAAACCAACATCAATATAACCCATAATGATTGGCTCCTCATCTCCTCCATACACAAATAACATATCCTTAGTTCTTCTGAGATAATTAAGGATATCCTTAACAACAAATGAACTTTTTTACCAAGATCTGCTTGATATCTATCAACCATGCTCAAAGATTAGTCAACATGAATTTTAGCACATAACATTTCATATATGGTTGATCCTATCACCGAATAATATGTAATATTACTAATTATAAATTTATCATGTAATTTCTGAGGACACATTTTCTTGGAAAGATTTATACCATGTGAATTTGGAACAAATCCCCTTTTGGATTATTCCATACTAAATCTATTTAGTTTCTAATAAATGTAAATACTTTTAATTAGTTTAATAAGTCAATTTGATATATAATTAACAATCTTTATTACTATAATGTAGGCTTATTCACCTAATTCCTTCATGAAGAAGGACTTATTTAACTATTCATTAATATATTGTAAGAGAGATATGTCATTTTCAATAAGTAATATGTCATCAATATATATTTCTAGGATAGAGACTTGATTCCCACTGAAATTCATGTAAACACATGTCTCACATTCATTATTAATGAAACCAAAATTTTATTATATCTTTATCAAACTAAATGTTCCATGAACTAGATTATCTCTTCAATCCATAAATGGATCTCTTCAACTTGCATGTGTTTTTGGCATCACTTGGAATCATAAATCCTTATTTTTGTGTCATATAAACATCTTATTAAAGGATCCCATTAAGGAAATTTGTTTTGATATCCATCTACAAAATTCAATAGTTATGGTAATCCACTATATAAAATATGTTTTTGATGGATTTAAAAATAGAAACTAGTGAAAAATGGTTCAACATAACCAATTCATTAACACTGTTTTAACCATGTATCCACTATCCGTCATTTAAAGGTACCTAATTTACCATCCAAGTTTAGTTTTCTAATGAATAACCATTTGTAACAAATAGTATTTACATCAATTGGTGGATTGAATAAAACCAAAACTTTATTGTGGAATCTATTTCAGAATTCATATCTTCTTTCCATGTTACAACTTATAAGATCTATAATTTATCCTTGTAGGAGAGAGGTTCATTATTATACCCCAATAATGAGTCACCATATTTTACAACTATAAAAACATATCTCTGTGGTTATATTAATTATTTGGTTCTCCTACATGGTACTTGTGTTTCATGAACTACTTCTTTTATGGGGACTTATGGAATCAGTTCATTCACTAACTCCTATATATATTGAGAATTGACTTCATTGTAGTAAATCTTTCTCCCACTATCCTTATTTAGGATGTGCTCCCTCTTAAGAAATATGGATTGTCTGGAAATAGTCATGTTATTGTCAAAGAAGTTTTATAGGTAGTATTCCCTTGTTTCCTTAAGATACCCTATAATGATACATCTTGTTCCTTGAGGTTTTAGGTTTTTTCTTGAGATGGTCTTAACAAATCCCTCGAAACCCCATACACTTTTATGTGAAAAAATAGGTCTCTTTACACTCCATAACTCAAATGGAAATTTTGTTTTCTACTTTATTCAATTCTTAGTTTAGTGTGTATGTCGTAGTTTTTAATTCTTATCCCAAAAACGATAATGGAAGGTCTGCATGTTTCATTATTGACCTTACCATGTCAAGAAAGGTATGGTTACTCATTCCAATAAAACCATTCCACTATCCTGTATAAGGTTGAGTGAGTTATTAAATAATCCCAAAATCCTATAGAAATTTGATAAACTCTTTATTAAGATATTCAACATCTCGATCCAATCAAATCTTATTTATCTTATTTCCAAGTTGATTCTCTAATTCATTCTTGAATTTAGTGAATTTCTCTTAATACTCAGAATTATACCTCATTAAATATACATAAAAATATATACAAAATTCATTAGTAAAATTTATGAAGTGAGAATATCCACCTCTAGCTTCTATTTAAAATGGTCCACCCACATCAGTGTGTATTAATCATATAATCTCCACGACCCTTTCACCTTGTCCACTGAATGGTGTTTTGGTCATTTTTCCTTGTAAACAAGCATAACATCGTGATAGATCTTATTCAATCACTTATCATTTATATAACCAAGATGGTAATGCAAAATCTGGGTGTTATATTATTTATTCGAATGTGGTATGTTATCAATTTCCCATACTTTATTTTTATACTTTAATATATAAAGCCCATTATTTAAATGTTTCATACCATAACATATGTTTCCTTTATAAAAGAAATAGTTTTTATTTATAATTTTTTTAAAAAAAATATTTATCAAGATAGGATACATACATTACGTTTTTGGTAACCATTGGTATAGAGTATAAATTTCTTAAAACCAATATCATTCTTATTGGCAGTGAAATGTAGTAGTGTCCAATGGATAGAGCAGCCAGCCTTGCACCATTGGTAGCATATAAATCCACATATCTGCAAGAAATATTTTGAAATCTACTTAGATCCTATATTTGGATACATATGTGAGCACCAAAAGATTTATCTAATAACCAATGTATGTATATTGAAAGATTACACTTGGTAATAAACTTTCTTTTATCTTACCCATTATTTTGGGTGAAGTTCCTCTTTCATTGTTTATGCTTACCACCTATAAAACATACTGTTATCTTTTCCTTTCCCTTCCTCTGGGTATTAATCTTCTTGGAAGAATGGTTCTTAGAAGCTTTAGACTTATTTTGAGTCTCAATCCCCTTTAATTTGTTTTTCCTTTTATTATTCATTATAAGGACCACAGTTTTTTCATGACCCATATCCAATTAAACTTGTAAAATTAAAGTAAGAAGTTATAAAAGAATCTTATCATTATTATCCATTTTATATTTAATAGTAAAACTAGATAAGGACTTTGATAATGAGAAAAGTGTGAGATCTATTCATAAATCATTTGGGAATTTAATCCCTAAAATTTCTAAATGTTTAAGGTATCAAATACTTTTTACTATATGAGACCTAACTAGTTCTGACTCTCCAAGATTTCAAGTAAATAAGGCATTAGGGATCTTGAATCTCTCTTATCTATCATTATCTTGATATAGATCCTGAAGGAGAGATTTAATTCTAAACACATAATTTTCTGTATGTTACATTAGAATCTCATTGGTCATGGATGATATCATAAAACAGTGAACATATATGGCATCATTCAAATATTTCTCATTGAGGGACAACTCTTCCTCACTAACCTCTTTACTAGGTACTTCAAGAATAAGTTCTTACAACACATACAATTTTCTTTCATGGGATAGGATAATGCATATGCCCATGAGAAGTTTATTCTTCTTGATTATAGATCACAATGATATATTTGAAGTCATTTTTATGAAGTTTTAATAAATAATGAGATAAATATTTTAGTACTTTATCTTATAAAAGTAGATAATAAATTTTATATTATATTTACTAATCTCTTCTTATTTTATCAAAACTCAATATCCCTCACCATTAGATTTAGAAAATCATATTTCTTAGAAATTTAGTGTAAAGGTTCTATATACCCCTTCTCATAACCCATACTTGGGCCTAAAAAGTTATTTGTGTTGGAGTTGGTGTCCTAGGACCAAATGTTTGTACTTTGATTACATAAATATTTTAGGTATTGAATATTAATAAAACTTATTATTACATATTTTTTTTTTCATGACTCTAATTTAATAAAGTTTTATAGTATACATTACATTGATAAGGTCATAGCAGCTCCCCTATATGTTGAGAACCTTGATGTGCTATGAAATTATTCTCAAATAATGTTCTATGATGGGATAGAGTACTATGATGGGACACATAATACATAGAATTTCATGTGTGAGTACTCATAAGAAGATGATTCTTCTTCTCATGAAGTTCATAATTGGTAATCTCCAAGAAGGGAGATTATGAGAACAGACCCACCACTAGAAAATCCACATGTTTTAGTGTAATCAGATATTCCTAATTATGAGCATGTGTTTTGGTCCTTAGACTTTAAGATTATTATTAATTCATGTTACAACTCGCATTCTTAGATTTATTTCATAAACCATGATGATAACAATTCATGGATAAGTTGGATTTGTTGGGTGTGTCACGAGTGACATATCATTAATGAATAAGTCAAGGAAATATTTTTCCCATCAATATTTATGGAAACTGATATATCTACTATTTTATTGTAATATAACCATATCATTAAATTAAATGGTCATGATGTAGCAACATGATTATTTTAGATATCCAAAGAAATACATATCAAGAATATAGGTTGGGGACATGAATATAAAACCTACTTGATGAGATATTGTAAAAAAGGGATTATATTACATAATGAGAATTCGTATTTCGCTATTGACATTACGACATTATATTATATCTCTTGGGTGCCTTTACCCATTGCTAGACAATAATCTTGGACTTTAGTCAAGCCCGCCTAATGACAATGAAAAAGAATCCCATAGAGTCACACACTAAGTGTTTCTGCTGATTTCAATTTATTCTATTTGAGTTTAATTAGTGGAATAAAAATTATTATCAAGTTTGAGGAATAATTTTATTCAAGTTGTATTGGATGCATAAATTAAATAAATATTTATTCACCATCTTGTAAATAAAATATTCATTTTATTTATTAAATATTTTAATAAATATTTATTCTATATATTGTGAACAAAATGTTTATTTATGAATAAAATATTTATTCTGTTCTTCAATAAATGATAGAGGAGTTTGAGTGGACCAAGACCATGTTTCGTGAAAAATAATAATTAACAATATTGTTACATAATATTTTTTATTGCGTAAGTTTGGACACATGAAAAAATAATTATTATATAATTATTATTGTGTTTTATGGGATTTATTATAGGTAATAAATGCTATTTAATTACAGGTATGCAATTAAATAATATTTTAACTCAAATTCAAACTCTATAAATAGATAGTTTTTCTATTATGTAGAGCATCTGAAATTGAGAATATATAATTTTTTCACACAATTAATTCTCCCCCAACCCCACTTTTTGTCTCCTTCTCATGAATGAGAAGTGAAATATATATTTCTTCATGAATGAAGAATGAGAAATCTAGAACGAACAACTCAAGACATTCAACTCATCATGCTAGCACCCAGAGATCAAGTGGTGTCACTCGAAGATCATAAGAGAATGTGTGGATCACTGCTATATGGATTCTATCCTTGGATCCTTATATTGAAACAAATGTAATCTTATAGGGTCTTTTCATACAATAAACATTCACCAACAAAAAAGTTCCTAAGCCCAGGTATTTTTTTTTCTTAAAATATTAAATAAATTAATTATAAATTTGACATTCTATATCATCGCTCTTGGTTTTAGATGATTATTATTAAAATAAATTTTAATATATCACCCACCACTACACGCTTCTGCTACACCCGGAACCAACAAGTGGTATCTGATAAGTCATGTTTAAATTTATAATTATTTATTTAATTTTTGATCTATGCGCAATTATGGTTAGGTTTTCATTTCATGTTATTCATTCTTTAATCTGATTTGAATTAAGATGTTATCAACATATTAATCATGTTCATTCAATGTTTAGTTTTCTTAAAGGTTTAAGAATAAATGAATAACAACCATAGATTCCATCTAGAAGTTCCAAATCATTGGCTATTTAAACTGGGTTACACGACGTGTGTCCATATCAGATGTCGTATACCCATGCACATTGTATTTGGATGTGCTGACCAATTAATTACATGATGTGTTTTTATTGCACACACATTTTGACTGGTCTAACCTGGCACATGACAAGTTGATATTGGGTGGGTAACTGACATGTACACACCATGTCGTCCAGTTAAGTCAACATGCCAAAGCACCAGGAGTGTGACTTGGATATGCGTTAACAGTGGTACATGGCGTGTAGCTGCATATACACTTTTTAAAGTCTCCCATTAATGGAAAAAAATAAAATTAGATTAAATATTAAATTGTGGAATTAAAACATTATTTTATTAATTGGTACGCCAATGTTTGTATGATAATTTAACAATGGTTTTAAATAATTTTAAATTATCAATTAATTTATTATAATTAATATGTCATTATTTGTTCTTCCATTTATTTTCCATGAATTAAATTAATGATGGGTATCTCCAAATAATATCATATCATGATTAAGATAAAGGAAATTAGTTAATTAAATAATTAATGCAAACATATTTATCTTAAATAATAAAATAACGAATAAATAAATGAATGCTAGCCATTTACTTTTGTGTATTCATTGCATGTATGATCATTCACGATCTTGACCAAGAAATTTTAAGTGCTGGTTATATTAATTTAATTTATTGCCTGAGTTTGAAATTATTTAATATTATATTAAATGATTGACTTCAAGTCATCCCTCCTTCAATTATTATGTAGGACCTCCATGTACAAAGATATTTATGTAATCACCTTTAACCAATCCTTTAGTTCCCCACACTTGAGTGTGAATAATAAATATTTATAATTAATGGATTATCTAAAGGCAGGTGGAGGTGGTTCAAGATGGAACCATAATAAATTCCAACCCAGGTGATACATAGGTGGACAGGTGGAATGTTGTAACTCATGACATGACTGAAAAAAGTTTTCAATTCCCCCAGGCCAAAGGTTAATTTAATGTCCAATCACTAAGTCAACTATTAAATAAAGATCATAAATGGGTTATTTGATTAATTAATTATTATTTTCTATTAAATTATTTATTTTATATATGCAAGGTCATGATCACATTAATAAATGAAATAATTTAAAAATATAGAAATTAAATAAATTTGTTATGCATAAATGTTTTATCAAACATGGTCAAATAATTGAGTAAAATCCACTTAATATTAATAAAGAATGTAAATGATAAAAGAAGATAAAATTTATGCATAATAAATTAATATATCAAAATTAAATATTAAGTTAGACTAGGTGTTCCATTGCTTGATTAGGAATGAAACCATAAAACTAACTGTAGTACATGGCCAAAGTATGGGCACATACATTTATCAGGGAGTTCTCATGAGATTTTTGGGTTGACTTAACCAAAAAAAATTGAGTTTAACTGCCAAAGTCTATTCAATACAAATTTGGAGACAAGTGTTGAATAAATCTAAGTTAGGATTTTAGGATATGAGAATCCGCTCAATGGATCAAGGAGTTACAAGCCTATAGTTGGAAAGTCCGCCTACCTAATTACTTTATTATGGTTTTCATGGCCAAATTTTGGATCATTAATAAAATTAATGGGGATCCTTGCCACTATAATGTTAAAGCAACTATACATTTTCAATTTCAATGGTGAGGGCTATTGATACTTGATAAAATAGTGGGAGATTTAATAAATAAATAAATAAAACATTTAATTTATTGTATCTCACTTATTTTGTAATCAAGCGAAGTACTAATAATATGATATTTCAAATTGAATAATTAAATAACCATTTCATGATCCACATTATCCCTAAGATCAATATTAGAGAAAGATAACCTTATAACTGTAAGTAACTTCTAGTAATGGTCTAGAACACTTTGGTTTGTTCTATGCCATGAATGGAAATCTTGCATACTATAATCGTCAATGCCTAATATACCTGATAAAGAAGTGAGTGATAAAGAGTTACTTTTTTTTATGAAGAACATTTTAATGATACGATCAACATTCAATGTTTTATTATTTAATTGATTTCTAGTAAAATAATGAAGTCCCATGAAAAAATGGATGTGTATAGCATGCTTGAGCACCTCATTGGTCTTTACTAAGAATGATCTACATAAGAATGTTTTTTTATTTCTAAGGAACTATTTTAGAGAAATCTTTGAGAGGTTTCCCCAAGTGGGCCTCATGTAGTCAAGATCATTGGCTATATTTAACACTTATAGGTTCTAGGGTTTAAAATCCCTGAAAAACTAGGCACCAAACTCATTCTGGCATCACTCCCTCAAAACTTCTACATTTTCTTTGTGAATTTCAATATGAACAACATTGAAAATTCATTTCTATATATTCTTACTCTTATTTTCTAAGTAGATAATGATATTAAGTGTGAAGAATCTTACCTCCTTATGGTGAACAAACATAAAGGGAATGAGATTAGATTTAAGCCCAAAGCTTCTTTACACCCTTCCAAGAAGAGAAAGATCAATGGGAAAGAAAGGGAAAAGGATGTTGTCTGTTTTTCATATGGAAAGAAGGGCCACTGGAAGAAAAACTGCACCTTGACAAAGAAGCAAGGGGAAGCTTCAGGTTCATTTTTTATCAATTGAAATTTATCTATTTCTATAAATTGAGAATTATATACAACTTGTAGTTCTCACATATGTATTCAAATACATGAACCAAGTATATTTAGAAATATTGACTGAGGAAAGGTATATCTTCAAGAAACTAATATAGCTAAACTTTCTATTGTAGTTGTCGGGGACTACCACTTGAAATTTCCAACTAGAATGATCTTGGTTTTAAAGGGTTTATATTATGTTACTTATGTTACCAAAATCATTATTTCTATATCAAAACTTGATATAGATGGATTTATTTTCAAATTTTGGAATAAATGTTGATTATTTTATAATGATATCATTTTTATGGGAAGGAAAATTTAAATAATGGTATTTATGTGTTAGATTAAACAAACCAAATAATGGAAATCAATAACAAAGTTACTTCACATGACTCATACCACACCCAACTTTGGTATCACTAGTAAAGTCATGTAAATGAAAAGAACATGACTAAATTACCTCAAGATGGATATTTAAATTCTTTTGAACTAAAACCACTTGGTGTCTGTCACACATGTTAATAAGGAAAAATGACCAAATAAATATTTAGTGGGAAAGGTTAAAGGGATAAAGAGTTTCTTGAATTAGTTCATAGTGATGTTTGTGGGCCATTTTCTATTGAATCAAGTGGTGGGTAGTAACGCTTCCTAACTTTTTCTGATGATTTTAGTATATATGGATATGTCGGATTAATAAGGTATAAGTTGTATTCTTTTGAAAAAAATAAAGGAGTATATGAATGAATTTGAGAACCAGCTTGGTAAGAATATTAAGAAACTTCACTCAGATCATGGTGGAGAATATCTTAATCAAGACTTCGTAGAATATCTATAGTATCTTGGGTTTTTATCTCAACTCACTCCTCCTTGTATGACATGGTGGAATGGTGTAAGTGAAAGGAGGAACCACACCTTATTGAACATAGTGATATCAATGATGATTCAATTGAGTCTTCCATTATCCTTTTTGGTATATGCATTAAAAATAGCAGTATATGTACTAAACTGAGTTCTAACTAAAGAAACATATAGTATACCATACCAATTATGGAATGGAAATAAAATAATGTTGTATTACATGCATGTGTGGGGTTGTGAATAATTTGTTAAGGAATATTTATGTTAAAATCTTTCACTCCAAGTAAAAAAGTTTATATTAATAAGATATTCAAAGAAACAAAGGGATACTTACTATATAATCATTCAGATAAAATGGTTTTGGTTGAAAGATGTCCCACATTTCTTAAAGAGAATCTTATCTTGAAAATATATAGTGTGAGTGAGATAGACTTTGATGAATTCCAGGCTCAATATACATAAGAGTTGTCATAGTAAAAAATTCCACAAAGCCTCATGGAAGAAGAAATTATTCCAGATGAACAATTACTACATATGAGTATTAAAGAGGTTTGAGAACTAGAATTGTATGGTTTTCTTGTCACTGAGGATGGTGACTCATTATTAGTTGATAATAATGATCCTCTAACCTAAAAGGAAGCAATAAGTGGCACAAATGTTTCCATGTGACAAGAAGCTGTGAATTCTGAATTGGATTACATGTACCAAAACTAATTATGGATTTTGGTAAACCCTCCAGTAGAAGTAAATACTATTGTTTACAAATTTTTATTCAAGAATAAACTATAAATGGAAGGAAAAGTCAGTACCTATATAGTGTGACTTTTTGAAAAGTGTTTAAATAGTGTCATGTCATTGACTACAACAAATCCTTTTCATTGGTTTCAATAATAAAATCCATCAGAATTATACTTTACATCTTTCCATTATTATGATATTTGTAAAATGGATTTCAAAATAGCATTTCTTAATGGGAACCTTTAAGAAGATGTCTATATGACACAACCTGAAGGTTTTGTGACTCCAAAGGATTCCAAAAAGGTATTAAGGTTCCAAAGATCCATTTATGGATTAATGAAAACATCCAGGTTATGGAACATTCATTTTGATGAGACCATAAAAAATTTTGGATTTATAAAGAAAAAATGTGATATGTCTGTCTATTAACAATTTAGTGGGAGTGAATTCATTTTTGTAATAGTATATGTTGATGAAATATTACTCATTGGAAACAAAATATGAGCCTCACAGTCTATTAAGGCATAGTTGAATGTTTCTCTATGAATGATGTGTGCGAGGAAGCATATATTCTTGGGATCAAAATCCATCATTATAGATTCAAGAGGTTTCTCGACCTAAGACAAAGTATATACATTGAAAAGATACTGAAGAGATTCAATATAAAATAATCTAAGAGTGGATTTTTGTCAGTATCAAATGGAATTCATCTTTATAGGAAAATGTGTCTTCAAATACATGAGGAAATAAATTGAATGATAGGTATTACATATGCATTCGTGATTGGGTCAACCATGTATATTATGCAATGCACTAGTCTAGATGTCGCATATGTATTAAGCGTGGTAGAATGATATCAAGATGATCCAACTGACTGTCATTGGATAGAATTCAAGACTATCCTTAATTATCTACCATGTGTAAAGGATATGTTCCAAGTTTATGGTGTAGATAAGGAACTATTCATCATAGTATGTGTAGATTATAGTTTTGAAATTGATCAAGATGACATAAAGTCACAAATGGGATACATATTCACTTTGAATGGAGGTTCTCTAAGATGGAAAAGATCAATGCAAGTTGTTTTTATAGATTCTATAGCAGAGTTGGAGTATATTGTGGCTTATAAGGCATCTAAAGAAGTAACATTGATATGAAAATTCATCCAAGATCGTGATTTTTTACCTAGTAGTAAAGATCATATCACACTCTATTTTGATAATACTACAGTAGTTACTCCTGTAAAGGAGATAAGTTCGCATCAGTAGATGAAGCACATACTTCATAAGTATCATCTCCTGAGGGGTTTTCTGAGAGAGGTTAAATTATAGTGAGAATTGTTTCCATGAAAGATAATGTGGTAGAACCCTTGACTAAATCCTTGACCTATCAAAAACATGACTATTATGTGAGGTCTAACATACTGAAGGTTGTAGGTAGTTGGATCTATTCCATGAGGGAGTTTTTTGGAGTTGGTGTTCTATAACAAATTATTTTTACTTTTACTACATGAATATTTGATGTATTGAATATTAATAATAATTATTGTTACATATTGTTTTTTTTTCTGCATGACTCTAATGTAATAATGTCCTAGAGTATACGTCGCATTGATAAGGTAATACATAGTCTCTTCTATGGTTAGAACCTTGATGTGCTATGATGATATTCTCAAATAATGTTCTTCAATTAGATAACGTACTATTATGGGACAAATAGTACATAGATTTTCAGGTGTGATTACTCGTAAGCAGATAGGGCTTATTCTCATGAAGTTAGCACTTGGTAATCTCTAAGATGGGAGATTGCGAGAACAGACCCGCCAATTGGAATTCTTCATGTTTTGGTGTCATCATATATTCTCATCTATGATCATGTGTGATGGTCATTGGAATTTAATATTATTATTAATTTTTGTTACAACCCATGCACTCAAATTTATTTTGTAAACCATAACGATAATAGTTAAAGGTGAAGTTGGATATGTTGGGTGTGTCATGAGTGACATATCATTAATGAATAAGTCGATGAAGGATTTTCCAATCCATCTGTATGGAATCTGATATCTCAACTCTTTTATTGGTATAGAATCATCACATTAAATTTCATGTCCATGGTGTAAAGACTTTTTTATTTTAGATAGTCAAAGAAAGACATATCGAGCATATAGGATGGTGACAGATATGTGTAGCCTGTGTGATGAGATATTGTAACAAAGGGTTTATATTACCCAACTAGTATTCATATGTGGTTTTCAATGTTGTGACATTAAGTTCTTTCTCTTGGGTACCTTAACCCATTATTGGATAGTGATTTTAGACTTTAGGAAAGCCTGCATAATGCCAATGAGAAATAATCCTAGAGGGTCACACACAAAGTGTTTCCATTGATCTCGATTAAGTTCACTTTGAGTTTAATTAATGGAATAAATTTTATAATAATGTTTGAGGAATAATTTTATTCAAGTTATATTGATCGCATAAATTAAATAAATATTAATTCACTGGCTTGTGAAGAAAATTTTTATTTTATTTATTTAATATTTTAATAAATATTTTTTTCTTGATTTTGAATAAAATGTTTTTTATGAATAAAATATTTATTTAGTTATTAAATAAATTCTAGAGGTGTTTGAATGGACCAAGACTGAGTTTGGTGACAAATATTAATTAACAAGACTATTACATAATATTTTTTATTGTGCAAGTTGGTGTGCACCACAAAATAATAATTATATAATTATTATTAGGTGGAATGGAATTTATTAAAGGGAAAAATGTTATTTAATAGACAATATGCAATTAAATAATATTTCAACTGAAATCATAACTATATAAATATATGGTTATGTCTGTTGTGTAGAGCATTAGAAATTGAGAATAAATAATTATTGCACACAATGAATTCTCTCTCAACTCCTCCTTCAATCTCCCTCCCAAGAACGAGAATTACAAGAGATATTTTTTCAATACCAAAGAACAATTGATCAAGAATGATCAACACAAGACATTTGACTTTCTGCACTAGCACCCGGGGATAAAGTGTTGTTGATCGGAGATCATTGGAGCATATGTGGGTCACCTCTGGAGGGATTCTATACTTGGATACTTACAGTGAAATGAAGGTAATCAGAAAGGGTATTTTTGTACCATTAACATTCACAAATGAATAAATTTCCTATGACCAAGTATTTATTTCTTCAAATATTAAATAAATTAATTATAAATTTGATGTGCAAGATTGTCACTCTTGGTTTTGAAAAAATATTATTAAAAGAAATTTTAATATATCACCCACCATCGCACGCTTCTGTTGCACCCAAAACAATCAATTTGAATGGTTTTAGGTGGGATTTCCAAATGATAAATGCATTAAATCATAGTTCCTAGATCTACTGAGTGGACTCCCCAATCCTAAAATCCTTAAATTGGATTTCCCCAAACTTTACCTCTTTGTTACAAAAAGTTCAACTTATGAATTGAACCCTTGATGAGAACTATGTTAAGTCAACCCAAAACTTCAAATTATAATTCCTCAATAATTGAAAGCACCCCAAATTGGGCCCATCAATCACATTTAACTATGGTTAAATTTTAACTTAAGTAATATAAATATATACTCACCCAAGATAAACATGAGGAATTTTGTTCTATTATTAATAAATATTTCTTATTTTATCCTTTACATGTCTTGTTAATATTTAGTGTATTTTACTTAAGTAATTAACTATATTTTAATAAAACATTTATTCATAATACATTAATTGGAATTTCATATTTTCATATTAATTCATTTATTTATGTATTGTGATCTAGAATCCATAAAATAAATAAATAAATAACTCATTCACGATCTTATCTAATGCATCATTTATTGACCAAACAATAAATTAACCTATGGCCTAGGGGAACTCCTTATTTCAGACATGGCATGATTTGAAACATTCCACCTATCCACCGGTGTATCTCTTGGATTGGGATCATCGTGGTTCCATCCTGCACCACCTCCACGTGCCTTGAGATACTCGATTCATTAAAAGTATTTATAACTCACACACAAATGGGGGGAAGAAAAGGATTTGTTAAGGTGAATTACATAAATCACATAGAAAATGTAGGTCCTACATAATAATGGAGGGAGGGATGACACTCATTACATCATATTTAATTTAATAATTCATAATTGCAAACTCATGAAATAAATTAAATTAAATAAAGTCAACACATACATAGGTCTTGGTTAATCTCATGAATGGATATTCACATGCAATGAATGCACAAAAGTACACAAGATAACATTAATTTCCATTATTTCATTATTATAAAGTTAAATATTCCTTCATTAATTAATTAATTAAATTAATTAATAAATTCCATTTTATCTTAATGACCATTTGAATTCACCTGGAGATATCCATAATTAAGGTATTCATTTCAAAAAAATGGTAAAACTAATAAATAAATTTAGAATTTAGAATACATTAAAACCATTATTACATTGTTAACCAATTTGGTTTCAATCCATGTAATAATGTTTTTAATGCTATAATTTATAATTTAATGAAATTTAATTATATATTTTATTGTGATAATACATGACAAGTAATTATGAGCTACACACCATATACCTCGATTTTCATGTACTTGGGGTAAACTTCTAAGGCTTCAAAATGTACCTTGGATTGATTGCTTGAATTATACATGCCAGCTACACACTGTGTATCACTCTTTCTGCATGTTGGTGGAACCCACTGAAAGAATTAGTGTGTACTTTGGACATGGGAGTACACAATGTGTACTAGACAACTACACATCATGTATCTCTCATGTCATGTGTCCTCCTAAATCACTATAGAACTCATCATGTGCTTCGAACATAAGAAATTATAAACTACACATCATGCATGATGTCTACACATAGCATACTTCATTATTCCTCTAGAATTCATGTATCGTGTAGTTTTGACTACGTATATGACGAAACTATTTGCATGAATTTCACTGATAATCCATGTATTCTACATGATGTGTATGACAGCTACACTTCATGTGATTTGAAAAGTTTTGTTCCATATTGGCCCGGTCTATATGTGGTGTTCAATAAATTCACCATGTGTAGTTACTATTTGTAAGTCCATGTATCCCATGACATGTACAGATACATTTCACTTGGTACATGGCGTGTACTCTGGATACACATCATGTAACCCAATCTTACTGGTAAGAATCGTTCAAAATTCATGGTGGAATCTTCATTCATCATTTATTTGTTCTTAGTTCTTTAAGAAAATGAAACATTCTATGAGGATGATTAATATTTCAATAGAAAGTTAATTAAAAAAATTAAATATTTGATAATTATTGAAATTAAATATCTAACCACTATTTGGAATATCGATCAACAATCAAATAAATAATTATAAATCTAAAATGTTACCCCACTTATACCACTTGAAGGTTTTGAGCACAACAGAAGTGGCTGATGGGGCGGTGGAACCATATAAGTTTTCCTAAAATTAGGTGAATATTTTTAAATAGTACATGATGTGAAAGTCACGACCAATGAAAATTTTCATCGAATATTGATATTATAGAACCTGAGTGGATATTTTCACATTAAATTAATAATTAATTTAAATTTTACATGAAGAAATAATTACTTTGTCTCAAGATAATTCTTTGATGTATATTTGGATCTTCTAAAACCCCCTTTTTTTATTACATTTGTTGTGCTTGTAAGATTCAAGTGTAGAATCCCACTATAGGTGATCCATTTGTGATACATCACTATAATAATATTTATGTTCTAACACGGAATATCCTATTAATTGTATCATTTGCCTTTGATCATCTCAATAATCACACAAAAAAGGATTCACTTGGGTGGTGGAGGAGGATTTATCTCCATTTTTAGAGCATTCTTAGAGAATATAGATCTCTAGATCCTTTCAAAAATTCTCCAAATGTTGTTGTGCATAATAATACTAATGGAAACCTACCATTAAGAAATAATATAATTTGGTTTATATGCTACTAGGGTTAGAAAAAAAAATTTCATAGGTGTTTTTATTATCTTCTTTAATCCATCGAGAACCCCATGTCTATAATAATAATAATATTATTTCTCAAAATTTTATAAACTAGTGAATTAATAAAGTATTATTTATTTAAATACTATTAAATATATATTATTTCTCACCAGACTATTGACTTGGTCCACCATTCCTCCACAATATTGATTGTACCTTGAATAATGAAAATTTATTTAATAAATAAATATAATTTAATTATTATTTAATAATAAAATAAATATTATATTCACTAAATAGAAAATAATTATTCATTAAATATTATGCTCCCAAAATATTGTCTTGAATAAATAGTAATGGAATATATGAGATCAAGAAAACATGAATAATTATTAAACCATGTGTGGGAATAATATTTATTCAACATGTTAAATAATAAATAATATTATTATTTTTAGGATGTTCTGTATACACTTAACATGTTATTATTTATCCCTCTTTCTCTATGGCATTACACAAAGTAGCCCAAAGTCCAAGGTTGGTATCTAAAAAACACATCAAGGAACCCATAGATAAAGAAGTTAATTTCACAACATCGACAACCACATACGAACACTCACAATGTAATATGTTTCCTTTTTCTTGATATATTTAATCAAGTGGGTTTCATTATAGTCACAATAACATATGTTCTTGGTGTCACATTCTTTGAATTTCTGGAAATCAAACTTCCCAACAAAATACCATGGTCATGGATTTATTTATGTTGTAAAATATTCATTAAAGAGTATAAGATATTTTCTTTTATTAAATAAAAGAAGGGAAAAATCCTTTCTATCATTATTCATCAATGATATGTCATTTGTGATTCCTCCAATATATCCAACTTCTCTACAAATATATATTGTAATGGTTTACGAAATACATCTAAGTGTGTGAGTTGTAACATGCATTAATAATAATATTAGAGTCTAAGTACCATTACACACACATATATAGGAGTATCCAATGACACATATAAATGTGGATTTCCTACTAGAATGTATGTTCTCATAATCTCATATACTAGAAATTACTATGGCCATACACCATATGATAGTGACTCAAAGTCCTATGAGCCTCTACCCCTAATAGCCTATATCATTTGTGTCCCTTAAAAGGATTTCATCTCGCTAGACTGTAGTGACCCCGACCCTAGTAGCTTAGAGTTGGTGTCTTCTTTATTACCTTAGAATAAGATACAATGAATCACATCCAAAAATACCAAAGTTTATTAATCTTAATAAACTATATATATACTTGAGTCTTGTGTTACATATGAATATAAAAATTAGAAAACATTTTTTATGTATAAAATTATTCCATCTATTATATCCTTACATATCAATTATAGTAAAATTCATGGATTCTTAGGAAAGAAAAAATAAGAGTGGGATCAAATACTTAATAAGGGTTAATTATAGTGGAATCTATCATGAATCAATAGAGGATAATCAATATGGAAAGGTAAATAACTAAAAACTCATTCCATTTAGATAATTTGACTATAATAATAAATATAGAAAGATAAATAACTGAAAATACCTGTTATTTATACAATATCATGGTTATCATAGCTTAATAAGTAAAAATCAATATGGAAAGGTAAATATCTAAAAACATGTGGAATTTAATTAATAAACTGAGAATGAAATGTATCTATTGATAACATCATTGTGAAAATATATGGATAATAATTACTAAATTATATGACGTTATGAACTCATGATTTTGATACCTCTACCTTTAAGACATTTCACATGATAATTTAAAACAAATGGGTACAAACCCATCTAGTTTGGCCAATTTATTTTATGCTAACTTTCTAATTCACCTCTTGAGACTACTAATGCATCATGGGTATATATATAACTATACCCCACCTATGTCTTCATTTTAAAATCATTCCTTATATATCAAAGAGTCAATTTAATTTATGAACAATGTGTCTTACCATCAAATATCTATTTTGAGGAAAGAATATTTATTTATCAATGTTTTCATAGACAACTAAATAAAATTCCATGGTATAACACTGTATATAAGAATGATATACAGTTTAAGAAATAAAAATATCATTGTAAAATAATATGGATATTTAAGGTAAATTTATCGTCCAGTGAACAAAGGTAAGTAAATATTTCATGGGAGAGTCAGTGACTATAAAAATAAATCAAGGAAGTGAATGTCAATGAATTAGTTAATAAAAACAATCATAAACCACTCATATTAATAATAATGATGGTATCAATGCATCATATACCCATTGGAGTAAGAATAATGGGTTTTTTTCCTTGATGAATATAAATAGTATAAAAATACCTTTAAAACATTATTGAGGAAAACATACTTTTCATTTTGAAAATAAATTTTTAAAACTAAAAGGTACCAAAAAACTGAAAATAATATTTAAAAATTATAAATGAAGTTATAAAATATTTCATTGTTCATGATAACTAGAAATTCAATTCATTCTGTATACATTAAAATAATGATTCCTTTCAATTTTTCAATAAAATCCAAACATGTATTATTTTAAAAACGACATCAAGATTCCTTTAAAAATATTTTTTTAAAAGTAAAAAATGTGTAAAAATAAATTTAATTAATCATTTGAAAAAAAATTGAAACACTTTTTAAACCATTTTTAGAAAACATGGTTTTGGAAGAAAACCAATTTTTGACAAAAGAGAGAAATGAATTATAATTTTTTTTTAAAAATATTAGTTATTTTAAGCATTAAAAGCAGTAAAGAATGGTATAATTAATTTAAAATATCATGAATAACTAGAGTATGAGAAAATTATATGTTTTTATTATACAATTATCAAATAATTTCCTTCAACTAAAATTCAAGAATAAACAATCTCAATGAGAATTATATTTTGAAATAAACCCTTACAATGGTCATAAAATTAAATTGAGAATTAATAAATGAATCGATTATGTGTGATAACTATAAATCCTCTTAAAATAATTTTAAATAAAAAAATATAATAAAAAGTAATTTCACACATAATCTTAGAATATCATAGATGAAAAAGAAGTAATATAACCCAATAAAAAAGAAATTGAGTTATTCATTACCACTTGGTAACTTTTAAATCAAATCCAATTAGATGAAGTAATTAAAATTGATACATAAAATACAATTAAATAGTAATATACATTATATTATATATAAAAGGGATAATATATATACCATATAAAATAAATTAGGTGCATAACACTACAATATGACTTAATGAAGAGAAATTGAAATGAAGTCCCTTACCTCACACTTACTTTTGATTGAAAGTTATTTAAACTCTTATATATTTGTTATAAACATGTTATTATCTTATAAAACAACCATATTAATATTTATAATATCATATAATATCCTTTTCTAATATCTTATCACCTTTTTGTTAGTAATCTTTAATTATTTTCATTGTTTTGAGAGTTAATTTCCTTATTTTCTCATGCATGTTTCATCATGAAAATTATGATTCTTATGCATATTATATAGTTATATTATCTCTATAATAATATAAATTAAATAACTATAATATTTATAAATCAATTATACTTTTCATACTAATCCTGAAATATGGTTTTTAGAAATGAATTATGTTACGATTATAGAGATGATAGGTAGTACATATGCATTAGTAACATTTCTATTTTTCAATGATAATTATTGAAAGGTGGTAAAGTAATATTTTATCTTTAAAAAATAGTAAAAATATCCTAAATAAAATATTATTTCTTTAAATATTCATATATATATATCTTCCATGTGGTGGGTGATGAAAAGAGAGTCACATTACTTCATGAAGGCAATAGTCCACACGTATATGAACAATGTTATCATCTTTAAGTGAGTGAAAAAGGTAAGAAAAAAATTATATATTATATTTTAAGAATAATGAACATGTCATTAATATCATAATTATTTCACTTATATCGCATATATTAATTAAAATTATCCTTATTACCTTCCATTTAAGAGTTATTGAAAAAAGAATCACATCGCTTTGTGTGGTAATAGTCCACCGTACACCTGAGCACTATTCTCATATCCCCTACGGAATGGAAAGTAAAAAATTTGTATATGATGTAATGAATAAAAATGTATAATTATATTATAAATATCATACATATACTTTATATCCATAATCATACTCAGCTGTGATAGGTGGTAATGTAAAAACAAATGATATTGGTTCATGAGGTGGTAATCTACCGTACACATGAATGACGATTTCATAACTCATTTGATGGACGTAGAGATGGTTTTAGGTCATGAACTTAATATAAAAATATATAATTTTATATAATATACTAATTTTATTATATCATCATGGTTTAATAATAATTTAGTGAGGTAAAGGATGAAATAAAGTAAAAACGCTCATTGAAGAATGTTACCTCTTCTTCAGATAAACTCATTAGGTTTGCACGAAAATCATTACTAGGTTGGATTTATTCACAAAATAAGGATTCTATTATTATTATATATAATTTATTAAGTTATTAGTGTAATTATTTGAAGAAAAAATATGTTTTTAAGGTGTGAAGAATATAATAGAGGGGTGGCCTTTTATAAGTGAGGTGAGTGGCAGACTTGTAATTTTAGAAAATAAAATATGTACCAATGTTTTTTACATGCTAAAAGGGTCCAAATGGGGTATTATCAAGAATTAGACATTATATGGTCTAAATATAGTTATAAAATAGATTTTAGACAAATTTCTATGTCATTTTATCCCTTCTACTTTTAGTTTAACCCCCCCTAGAAAATCAATTTTTACATTAACTGTAGTAATTAATTTTTATTATTTTCACTATTCATTTTGGTCATAAATTAAGTTAACATTATTATAAAATATAAATTATGACGATTAAAAATATTGAGTCTTTTTTTTTAAATTAAAATAACATAATTGAAAATTTTCAATTTAAAACTAATCTCACAGACGTGACAAGAAAGTGGGTTTTAAAAGAGAAAATGTTAAAAAGATCACAAAATTTTTATATCAAAATTTCATATAGAAATTATTAAAAATACATAAATTGTATTAATAAATAAATAATTAGAATATTTATACTTTAAAATAAATTCAAAATATTTTTTAACTTTTTAAATAATTTAAATAAAAAGACATTTTTCAATTAAAATTCATTATTTTTAACTATTCATCGAAAAATGAAACATTTTAAAAAAATAAAAAAAATAACGATAAGATAATTTTTATATTATGATATAAAAAATTAATTTTATATTTTCAAATACATTTTCTAAGAGTGGTAAAAACTAATTTTAAATTATGTATGAAAAATGTGAATAAAACGTCTTTTAGAAAAAATACATTTTTTCAGAAAACATTTATTTTTTATTTTAAATGATTATTATTTTATTTATAATCAATAGATAAACATAATTTTTATAATTTAGTTATTAATATTTATATCTATCAATTTAACTTATAGGTTATAACGGTATACTATATTACAATTCATTTAAACTCGAGGTTTCATATTCCACAAGCTATTGAAGAGATTAAATTTAAAGAAATATATTCCATGTGTTTTTAAGATATGTGATGTGTGTCTCATAAACTATTGAATAAAATGTTATTATTTTATAATTTCAAGTTTTTACATATAGAATATATGTTTTATGAATATTTTCATGGGACTTTTAGGTTATCATTATAACAGGGAACTACTATGACCTTTTGGTGTTACAGCTACTCTTAGATTATTATCATATAAAATGTTATGTATAATAATAGTCATTATATGATAATAATTTTATTAATATTAAAAATATATGAATATAGATAATCATAAAGTGTATATAATTTGGTTCTAGGGAAATAAATCCTAGAAAACCTTCTGGAAACACACCTTATAAAGTCTCCCAATTGTCAAACGACTCCTCTTGTTGGAGAAACTATCTCTTCGACTCCCCCTTCAAAAACATGGGAATTAATTTAAAATAAATCTCATAATATATCAATCCATTTAGAGGGAATGTTTTAACTATTGTGGTAAATTCCTTGGTGAAAGTTTAGGCCTCTTCCTTTAAAGTTCCATTGAAATATGGTAGGGACTCCATTTGATGGTTCTAGAGAACATATTCCCTTACTATTTATTATAGATTTATTCTTGATTTACTTACCCTCACATGGGGTATTTCTAGATCCTAAACTTTATTTAAGAACATTATTTCAATTTTTCTTGGTTTCATGGATGTTTTCATCTCATTTCTAGAAGAAAAATAGGTTGTGTTCCTCCTATTTCCATAAATAAAATGGTTCTTACTTCCCCCCTTTAAATATGTATTCAATTTGAAAAATTCAATGGCTATATATGGATGAGATAAAGACATGGGTTGGATAAAAAATCCTTAAAATGAAGATTATAGTGATCAGAATTTATAAATTGAAATCTTTTTGAAAATATGTGTGAGCAGTAAATTCCAAAATGAATTTGTTTTTTATGTTTTGGTAATTTATATCTATAAAATACATGAAAATCAAAGTAAAACTACTACCTATCCAAATAAATTGTAAAAATTTATGGTTTATTCAAATTAAAGCACAACTAAATTTATATTGGTTGTTAACCGGGTCAAACACATAGATAGGTTGATTGATTCACTAATCTAATTATATATAAATAATTGATAACTCAACTTAATTGGGGGAGTTTTATAAGAAATATAAATATAAATATATATTTTGTTTATTTATGTGGTGAATATGTATGGTATAGGTAATGGAGAAAGAAAAAATCCAAAATAATCCTTGGTGGAATATGAGAAGTCTGTGAAAATGGAGGTAATGATCAAAATTATGAAGTATTCCAAGTGAATTTCTGATACAAATTTATTAAAAACATCACCAAATCTATATATTTTTCTCTCTAGATATCCTAGTACTTACAATCCAAGTCAATATCCCCTGTGATGTTTCTATTTTCCATGGGAAATAATGATTATAGTACAAATTCTATGATTATACTGCCACTTCACCCCATAAACTCTCATTCCTTAGCATGCAGTGCTCATTCGGTTTTTCTAGGTTTAGGTTTTAACACTCATTACATTACCCCCACCCTATCATTAATTAACCATTAAAAAATAGTTAAAGAATTAAAATTAAAATAATTATCAACCGTAAATCTAGGTTCTAAATGATTTATAGTATAAGAATCAATTATTTTTTCACAAACCAGATCGGAGTGCCATCCAACCCGGTATCTAACCTAGTCTGAGACATGGCTTGAAGGGAATTCTTGATCTCCACGGGCTGGAAACTGGTGCAGGGCGTCAAAGTAATCACTATGGGAATGATTTTTCACAGTAAAACATTATCAAATTAATAAAATAAATGTGAAACAAAACTAAAAACAACTTAATCACAAATATATATATATATATATATATATATTAATTTAGATACAACTACTAAATAAAATAAAAATTAAACAAAAAATGAGACTGAACACACCAACATTATCTCCATGTGACCATTTGGTCACCTCTATCCACAAACCAACCCACCACACAATCAACATTCTCTAACCACGAGCACTCAAACTAGAAATCATGAAGCTCTCAAATAGCTCGAGTCTATTGACACTGAATTGTATAAGTTGGGTGTGAACATAATAGCTCAGTAGGAAACCACTACAGAATTCATACATTTCCTTTCTCAAAAATAGTCCATAAACACTAGATTATAATACATATATAAAAATAGATTTCCTCATTTTAATAAGTAAACACATTTTCCATTTTAAAACACTACACACCATATCACTAGTTTTCAATGGGCATTTCCATTTTAAAATCAAAACCCAAACCTAGGAAATACCAAGATATGATGAAAATGAATAAGCAGTATAAATAGAAAACCAAGTGTAGTAGAATATAAAAAATAAAATTCATATATTAACCATGAGTATTTCCTAAAAATCCATAGATCAATCCCTATATGTACTCGAGTCATACTCACCTTTCGGCATATGGTGCATCTCTGTATTCTATAAGCAAATGGTCATCCAAAACTGACTAATATAGTGTCACTTCCTACACATACCTGTCAAATCAAGGGGGTACCAACCCATCTAATTATGTTTGACAAGAAACCGCCACTTGACCCTCTAAAATACTCCCATGAAACCCATGGTAAAAGTACACTATGTAAGTAGGAGGCCCTTACACACATGCCTCGCCTTATCTGTCACCACCGCACTTTCCTACCCCAAACACTGACACCACCCAAACAATAACCCATATTGGGAAATACTTCTTAGGGGTGCCTCCCATACAAGACATACTAAAGTTCCAATCAGTTCATGATATCATAGAATCTCTCAAATAATTTCTCAAAACACACTAAGATTCTAACCTGTCACTTTTACTTTGAAATCCAAAATTTATTCCCAAACATCATAAATTTTCAACTAGAACTTCCACTCTTTAAATTCCTATATATCACAACGATGCTCTAAAACATCTCTAACACAACATTAAACACTTCTTTTATATTCACAATTCTAAATGGGCCTTTAAGTCCCAAATCCAAATTCCAATTTTAGCATCATTTCAAAACCAAGAAGAAAACACACAGAATAAACAAAGATGCCAAAAGTGATTTCAAACCATTTAGAAGTTAAAATTTTCTCAAAATTACATATGGTCTATAACTTAAAATACAATTATAAAACCACTTTTGTGTAATTTATAACTAATGGACCATTAGTAAAGAAAATAAGATTCTGAAGAATAAATAAGAGAGAGGGAAATATTTTTAAAATCTAGGTTTTTAATTTGAGAAACTTTTTCCAAAACCATAATCATTTGTGTTCTTATCCATTTTTACACTCCAAGAACACATGGATGTGTCCACATCTAATGTCACAACAGAAATATCCCTAAAATTACCCAATACCATTTTCCAAGAAACATCACATGCCTCCCAACAAACACAATAAACTACACTAGATAATTCCCCCCATTCCACATATAAATCTCAATTCACAATCAAATAAATTTGATAAAACATATAATATAAATATCCATTAAAACCATCCAATTTTTATTTTAAAAGATCAATTTACATTTATTTAAACACATTGGGTGCATATATACATATTAATATTTGAAGAATCACTTCAAATCCCATTTTTAACCAATTATACCAACACTAAAGCATCACAACAACCCAAACAAACACATCAGAAGAATGTGAAACACATTTTTACACTATTTTAAAATCCACAAGAACCAATAGAATGAATTAGAAAGGAAAATAATGGAGACACCTACCTCAATAGATGGTTGATGCAACAAAACTCCCATATAAAAAATATTATGCCCCCATAAAACAATCCACATGCCCTAGATCCAAATAAACATAAAAAAAAATAAACCCTAGCTTTTAGGGTTTTGCCAAGAGAGAAAACCTCACCAAGAGGGGCCAAAATCTAAATAGGGATAGAATATAAGAATAAAAAGAAGATAAAATTGGAAAAAAACCCCTAAATACTTACCTTAGAACATTGAAGATGCATCCATAGAGGAGGAAGAGCCCGGGAGAGGGGGTTTTGGGACCCTTTAATGAATCAAAAATGAGCCAAGGGAAAGAGGGTTGATTTGTGTATAAAAGGATGGGAGGGTAGATTATGGATTTCCAAATTTTTAGTGACCTAACAATGTCACATGGTTTTTCCACACAGTTTACCAAATCATGAACCAACTGTGTGAGAGCTACTGAAAAGAAGGGGAAACCTATATGAGCTAGTGTCATGGTTTCCAAACTGTGCACCAACTAGACCAAACACCACTTCCCAACTCTAGAACAAAACCACACATGTGTTGAATGGTTTCCCCAACCGTGTGTAGGTCATTAACTATTCCTTATACCCGAGACCCAAAGATTCATGGTTACATGGGTGAATCCACGTGGTTTCCATTAATCATCCACTAACTGTGCGTAGGATGAAAACCCACACAAGACTTTTAAAATCCCAAATTTTAAACTGGGACCCTACTCGAATGTCAACCAAAAAGATATTAATCCAAGAAAATAATAAAATAAAGGATTTTCCAAGGTCGGGGTGTGATGTATTCCCCCTTAGTTCCAATATTAAAAGACTAAACAAGCATTTTTACAAAAAACAAAGGACATAAATAGTGAGAGAAACTCCACCATAAGTGTGTTGGGCCTCCTCTACCCCTCTAATGAAGCTTCTTCTCCCATTTCAAAGATAGTATATGGAGTTATTAATGAGTGAATAAATATGGGAGATTAAAGGTAATAGTGAATGGATAAAGTGATATGGAATGAAAGATAGTGAAGGAATGGGGTATAGAAGAGTGTGGCTGAATGGGTAAGAGATAATTGGATAATGGTAGTAGATTGTACATAGTGAGAAACCCCTTTGCTGAATGGGATTAAAAAGGTTATAAAGAGGAAGATATGGAGGGTATAAATGGATGGTTAATCAACTATAATGAATGTGAGGTGATGATGGATGATAATGGATTAGGTAAACTTCTCCTTATGAATTAGTTCATTAGTCCCTTTTGATCTTCATGAGGCATCATATTACCCTAATTTTCATGATCATATTTATCTCTTCTAGAAAACAAAAAAAATTATGAAACTTTAAGGCCCTAATAGAACTAATTTGTAATCCCCTCTCATGTAATAATCTCCTTCCATGAAGAAAATCTCTCAACTACTTACCTATTTTGTGAAATAGAAGAATTATATAAATATTCTCACCATGTTCATTCCCCCAATGTGTATTTGAGATGAATTTAGTGTAAATCTACCTAAGTATTCCTCCCTTGACATGATTTTGTTCAACTAATTTCATATACAATGGTATTATCTTAGTTGATAGTGAGGTCAAAATGTAGGTTCACGGGGTTGAGGTAACCATTGGGAAATCCTAAGTGTGTGTTGGAAGATGGGATTCTATCATAATAGCTTGAGAATCTATTTGGTTATAAATATCCACTGGATATACACAAGGTTAGGTTGTCACATAATGTTTATTCTCATTAGATACGACATACAATTAGAAGTAGAAGAGGTGATGTTGAGGTACCAAGAACTATTATATTAAGAAATAGATCTTCATCCTCCTTGACTAATTAAGATTTCGAAACCTTAAATATCATTTTTAATGAGTTTATTTTATAGTGGTAGTCATAGATGAAGAAATGGATAGAGGTGAGAGTGATAAAAGATCATATTTAACAATGACGGTTTTGAAATGTAGTGATGAGGAATACCGAATGGAGGTGAGTATGTTAGCAAAAAGAAATATGGATAGATAGATGGGATATCCTAGAGAGTTGGTCTAATGGTATGAATAGTTCTCAGGCCCCTCATGCGGTCTCCCAGTGTTGATCATGCTTTATTTTTATTTTTATATCCCACATTAAACATTGCCTTTGGATGGCCTCCTCTTAATAAGCATTATTTCTCCTTCCTTCAGTGAGATTATACCTTTTGGTTATGTTGGGTGGGGCTTGTGTTCATCTTGTCGTCATATGAAAATGCTCCATGAAATGGGACTTTATGAATTTAAAACTTTAACTTTGAGAATTTACCAAAAAATTGGAATTTAGAGGAAATGGGACTTTCCATGTCCAGAACATTCACTTTGAGAGTTTACCTTAAAAACATGGACTTTGAGAGTTTATTGTACAGTTAAAATTTATAAGAAATGGTAATTTAAGAATCTATAACTTTCACTCTGAGAGTTTACTATACAATTTGAATTATAAGGTTTAGTATGATTATCTTATATCTTAGAATAGATGTGGAGGATGTCAATTTAAATCATGAATGGTGGAAAATTCAGTTTATGAGCCTCATCAACACTACAGGTGTGTTAGTTACTTCGAATGACATAACAAGTAACTCATAATGTTCATAATGGCATCTTTAGTATGACCTCCTTCTAAACATGAATCTAATGATATCTAGACCCAAGGAAAAAATTTGAGAACTACTTAACTCCCTTTAGATGGTTGAATAGGTCTTAAAGCCTAGTATGGGTGTATCTGTTAATTATTATCACCTAATTCAAACGGTTATAGGCAGTACAAAGACTCAAACTCTCATTCACTTTCCTAGAAAGTAGATTAGGTGCTTCCTAAGGGGACACACTGAATTAGATGAAAGCCTTATCTAAAAGGTCCTATAATTGCATTTTTATCTCCATAATCTTAGTCAAGGTCATCCAATAAGCCATAGATGATGTAAGTGTGGTCCCGAGATATGGTTTTCTTGAATAAAATCGAGCACATCAAACATATATATTACATCTTTTTACACGAATATTCATTATATCTCATAATAAATTCTACCATGAAACCTATAAGTTTATTTTATTTGGATAATGGATATATAATCAACTTATTTTACAAATATTATTCAACATATCCCAAATATATTATTCAAGCATAGAACCGTTATAGGCGTATCATATGCAATACACTTCTTCATAACATGAGTAAATAGAAACCAAAGAAAGGGTGACCTTGGATGCTTAGTAAGGGGTAAATATAAGAGATATAAATCTAAGATCATAAGTAGGAATAAGATGAACATGTTGATATGAGAACATAATAAAGGTAAATGTATATAATATAAGAAAATAATACTCCACAAAACATGGACCATAAATCACAAATCATGATATAAAGTATTGAACATAACATAATACATGGGTCATAGTAGTGTGGAAACATAATTCAATAATCATGAATCATGAGAACATGACATAGATATGTTTCATGAAATAATAATATGGCACAAACATAAGCATATAAATCTTAACATATGTCAAGTTTAACCTCTAAGTAATTCATATCATAATAGACTAGGCTAACCATCTACTTATAACATAGTGCACTTGGGATAACCAATTATGCCTCATAACATTTTGGACTTGGGATAACCACATGTGTCCCATCCTCAGAGGTTTAGTATGATCATACTCTATCCTATAATGGATAATGGTTTGTTCAATGAGAACCACCATGAACTAGTCCATGAATGATGGAATATTTGGTTCATTTGGTGTGATTCTTACTTCAAATGGAATTACAAGGAACTCATGATGGCCATAACAACACCTGAATGACATCTTCATGATTCCATCCTTCCAAACTAAAAGTTGGTGATATATAGACCTAAGGGTAAACATTGATAACCACTTCACTCCATTAATATGGTTTAAGAGTTATTCAATACTTGGAAGAGGGTATCTGTTATTGATTGTGTCCTAGTTCATGTGATGATAGGCAGTATAAATCATCAAACACTCATTTAATTTCATAGAAAATAGAATTGGTACTGCCTAAGGGGACACACTGAACTAAATGAAATTTTTCTCTAAAAGGTCCTCTAACTACACTTTTATCTCCCTAAGAACAATTGAGATCATCCAATAAGACATAGATGATATTAGTGTGGTCCCATGATGCAAGTTTAATGAATAAACCCAAACCGATGATACATATATATTACACTATTTTTCATGGATATTCATTACTTATCATAAAAACCATACCCTAGAACAAATAGGTTTAGTGTCTTTGGAGACTAGATACATAATCAACTTATTTTACAACCATTATTCAACATATTCTAAAAATATTATTCATACATTATACCCTTATAGTTATAAATTGTGTAATACTCTTCTTCATAACCTGAGGAAATGGAAACATAAGAAAGGGTGTGCTTAGATTCTCAGTAATGGGTAAATATAAGAGATGAATCAAAGATAATCAATGGGGAAAATATTAACATGTGGGTATGATAGCATAATCAAGGTACATGTACATAACATATGGAAATAATAGTCTATAAAATTTGGATCATAAATCATGAATCGTGTTATAAATCATTGATACTAACATAATACATGAGTCATAGGAGTGTAAAAACATGATTCAATAATCATGAGTCATGAGAACATGAAATTGGTGTGTAACATGACATAATAATATGGTACAAAAATAAGCATAAAAATCATAACATATGTAAATTTTAACCACTAATACATTCATGTCATAATAGAATAGGTTAACTATATTTCCATAACATATTGTACTTGGGATAACCACATGTGCACCACAACATTTTGGACTTGGGATAACCTCGTGTGTCCCATACTTAATGGTTCAGTATGATCATAATATATCCTGGACTATATTAGAATGAATTCAATTAAAACATCCATGAATTAGTTCAATAATAGTGAAAGATTTAGTTCATTATCCATATGAACATTTTAGGTGTATTCTTTACTTAAAATGGAATCAGAAGGAACTCATAATGGCCATAAAAACACCTAGATGAAATCTTTAGGAAGACCCCCTTCTAAAATAAAAGCTGATGATATCTATACATAAGGACAAAGTTTGAGAACCACTTCACTCGTTTCAAATAATTGAAGTGGTGTTTGATCCTTATAGAGGGTATTTTTTATTGATTGTCACTTGTTTCAAGAGGTGTTAGGTAGTGGAAAGCCTAAAACTCCCATTTACTTTCATGGAAACCCGAAAAGGTACCACCTGAGTGGACACACTAAATTATTTGAAACCATTCTATAAAAGGTCCTAAAACTACACTTTTATCACACTATGCTCAGTTTAGGTCATTCAATAATTCGTAGATGATATTAGTGTGATCCTAGAATGAAATTTTATTGAAGATAACCAAGCACATCATACATATATATATCACATCATTTTATGTGAATATTCATTAAATATTAAAATAAATTATACCCTATAACCTATAGGTTTAGTGTATTTGGATACTGGTTACATAATAAAATTATTTTACAACAATTCATCAACATATTCCAAAAAATATTATTCACACAATATACCCTTATAGACATATAATATGTAATACTCTTCTTCATAATCTTGGAAAATGGAAACATAAGAAAGGATGAGATCAGATGATCAGTAAGGGGTGAATATAAGATATATAAATTAAATATCATAATTTGGAATAAGATAAACATATATGAATGAGAACATAATCAAGGTATATGTACATAACATAAGGAAATCATACTAAATAAAACAAGGATCATAAATTATGAATCATGACATAAAGCATTGAGGATAACATGAAACATGAGTCATAGGATTTCATAAATATGAGTCAATAATCACGAGTCACGAGAACATGGAATAGGAATGTTTCATGACCTAATAATAATAGACTAAGTTAACCACAAACCCATAACATAGTGTACATGATATAACCACTGATGCTCCATGAAATTTTGTACTTGGGATAACCACATGTGTCTCATCCCGATCTCATGAGATATAAAACTTTACCTAATTAATTGGAGGGATATAATAGACCCACTCATCTCATAATGAAAATCCCTACATATGTGTGTCACTTTAACATGAGAACATTCATAATCTCATCATAGTTTAATTAACCTTTGAGAAATAAATATATTACATGAAGATTTATAAAAACACAAACATAAGTCATACTAAGAAATAAGAAGGATAATATCATTAGATAATATCCCCTGAGAAGCATAAAAAATTTTAAAGTATGTTTTCATAGATAAAAAAACTTTATAAAAGAAATAGAAAATTACTTTCAAAAATAATAATAAATTCCCCTTATGTTTTTAACAAATTTTATTTCAAAGGAAATAATTTATAAAAGAATTAGAATATAGAATACTCTAAAAACTATTGGAAAGGAATATTAATAAATAAAATTATAGAAGACTACTGGAAAATATGTTCATGTGTAAAGTGTTAAAAACAATATTCTTTAACATTTTATAAAGAAAGACAACAACAAATGATCCATATGGAAAACATTAAAAAAATATTCATTTTAGTATTTTTTATAAAAATTAAAGGATAATAGAAAATGACCTTAAGAAATCATATAATTATGGAGAAGTATATTTATAAATTATAATAAGTAATATGAACATGAAATATAAATATTCCAGACTGAAAAGATGAGATAAGATCAACTCCACTTACAGGAAACCTTCTTGGTAAATTATGAACTATACAAAGTTTAAATGGTAAGAAAATATGAAATCCCAAAAAATAACCATAGGAAAATAAAATTTATATGGTTTTATAAAAAAATATCATATAATTTCCGCGGATATAAATTTCTTTATAAAAAATATTGATTTCAAAGTGTGACTAGAAAAAACTGCAACTTTACTCTGGATATCCATGAAGGTGCTTTAAATATTTGTATAATAAATATAACCATTTTAATCACTTATTTAAAAAAATTATTCATATATATTATATTTTATATTATTTTATTATAATCATTTGTTAAAAATTTATTAGTTAGTTACTATTTATTTACAACATCAGATGTTACTAATTTTGATTGTCTTGTACAAGTTACATATTGGAGATACCTATCTTCATTCATCAATACAAGTTCATCATTACCAGATTATTAAAGGTAGTTAAACAATTATATTCTAATGATTTATCGAATCTCATGTTCAATTTATGGAAGGTATGGGTATGGTTCATAAGAATATAATTCATGATAACCATGTTTCTTGTAATTTACTAATAAAAAAAGTTACTTTATAATAACCAATATTTTTTTATAAAAATATTATAGATACATATTCATAACATTAATTACTCCATAATATCATATATTACCAATATGAATTTCATGATGAATATGATAATTTTGGTATAAATTTTTTTATGTAGGTGGTTAAAGAATCCCAAACAAGAACATGTTATATTAATGAAATGAGTAAGTGTTTAGAGATATTAAATGATAATATCTTTTACACATAAGAATAATGATGTAAATTGAACATAATTATAGTGTATAATTTTATTTAGAGATATTTTTTATGATAATTTAATTGAAATGGTAAGAGAATAACTTATATACATGATTTTAGAAATTCTCTCCTTCTCGGCATAGGTTCCATCATAATTAAGAATTTAGGAATCCTTTATGGAACCAAAATCTACCCAAAATATAAAAAATATTTAGGAGAGGAAATTGGTTATGTATTAAAGAGATAACTAAAGGTAAATAGTGGTTTGGAATGGTTGGTAGGGAGGTACTTTTATATATGATTATGTGTTCCATTTTCATAAATACCAATTTCTTAATGAATAAGGAATGTAATTTATCAAGAAAAGTGGATCCAAAGTTGACTGAAACAAGAAATAGGATAATTATAGGTACATAATTTATTTATCCACTCATTTAATGATAATATTTTGAGATATATTTTGACTTTATTCCATTAATTTATCTCTTTTACCTCATTTTAGCTTTACCATGGTAACTCAATTTCTAACTCAGTAACTTATTTTTATGCCTAAAAATAAAATTAACCATATTACTAAATTTATAAAAGATGATTCCAAATATTAAAACCATTTTATTATATTTAAATTCCAAAATTTATAGAAGTAATTTTTGAAATAATAATTGTATAATTCATAGAAACATGGTAAATTTTTAGATATTTCATCTTGGATATTTAAATAGATATTAAAAGTAATCATAATTTTTTAAATCTTATATGATTAATCTTGAATTAAATTTCAGATGTGATCTTTTTTCCATTAAATATTGGTTTTAGAATCATCGAGTTTAATTTAATTAGAATATTTGAATTTTGGAATCTTATATTTTCACCCAGAAAAAACTTAAAACATCACAAAGTATGGATGTATTATTCTAGGGAGATCAAAGCGGTACACTCATAAAATTCTTAAGTTTAGTACAAGAATGATTCTTCTTATGGTAAAGGATTATTCTTTAAAATACTTATGCTCATGTCATATTATGGAATGAATTATTATGCTTAGACATGAATTCTTTGGTTCAATCCTCAAATATTTACACTCAGTACTAAAAGTCTTATGATCAACACCAAAGTATTATGCTCAAGTAAAAATACTTATGCTTATCCTTCAAATCCTTATACTCAGTAATTTTTCAAATTTATCAGCTTTTCATATTCCTAGATTTTCATAACCATTCTAGAACTTATCCAAACTATCTCCAATCATCTCAAACACATTCCAAACACCTCAAAATCATCTCAAAAGAATCAAACGCTTTTGTTAAACTCCTAAATCAAGTTGAAAAAAAATTAAAACCTTTAATCACTTCATCAATTAGTCTAAAGGTACTTCAATATCCTATTTTTTATTTTTTGGAAATTTCTATTATTTATTCAAAAAATATCATATCTCTTTAAATATTCTTGTGATTCATCATGTGAATCATCATATCATAGACTATCTATTATTATAAGTGTATTCCACCACAAAATCATGTATGGTTTTATTTTTTATAGCATTATATCCCTCAGTTTCAAGAAAATTATTTCAATCGATATATATGAAATACCCATCAAATAACATGTCTCACTATAAAAAAATTCCTAAATTCATCATTAACTACACCTTTATATGAAAAGGCAGTGATAACTACTCCTATTGAAAAAAATTATCTTCCCCTTCAATATAGATTTCAACATTGAGTTGTGGAAAAATATTCCAAATTTTTCAACACAATACAAAGCCCATGTGTGGGTATAGTTCTATAGTTTTTCAAGTTATATGAGTGATATAAACATGTAGTTTCATCCTCAACTCAGATAACCTCTCTCTTTCCATGGATTTTGTAAATAAATTGGTAATATGATACCAAGTAGTAATGTATTCAAGCTTGATATCTCCATTTCTAAACTTTTTTTTTAATGAAATGATATTGAATTTTTATATGTTTGTATATATAGTGTTGCATGTATTTATTATATAGAGTTATTTTAGTTTGATTATCACACAAAATATTCAATGGATTCCCAATTTCATCTCTCAAATATACCAATTTCACAACCATCCATAAAACAAGTGTACATGTATGAGTAGTTTCCACATATTCTACCTTGGTTTTGATAAGTTTCATTGAGTTTTTATTCTTTTATATTCCATCAAACATGTCCCTCGCCTCTAAATAAGGCCCTACCTAATGTGAATTTTCTATAATTACAGTCACCATTCTAGTTTGCATCATTTTAACCAAGAGGATTTAAATATGTACTATATTTATAAACTAGACCATAATTCATGGTGTCATACACATATCCTAGTATTATATTTTCCTAAAGCACATGTAACTCCCTTAGTTTACTCAAAAAATCAAGCTTTTTATGTCACAAAAAATACTATGTTCAGTTATCTACATGTTAGATACAACATATTTCCTAGGACCCTTCTAAATTATTTTTGATCAACATTAATTCCATTATCATCTTTACACAATTTGGTTCCAACTGAAGTTTGTGTTGAAACCTATTTAGAATCTTCCATACCAAACATTATCAAATACTCTCTAGCATATTTTTCTTGAGACAAAAATATGTAATCATATTTTTACTCAATATATAACCCTATAAAGTAGATCATATCACCTAGCATTGACATTTTAAATTACTGATTCATCTCCTCAAAAAATTATTCACAAAGGTATTCTTTATTACTATTGATGCCTGAAAATGAGCATTGGAAAATTAACCAAGGAATACCTGGATATGGGTATTATTTCCCCCAAAAAAGAAAATAAATAAGAAGGTTTTTTAGACCCACATATCACGTGATCCTCCCAGGGATATGTGACCGTGTAACCATCATGAGTTCATGCAAAGACTCCACATGTAATGCATAACCTATAGCAGATCCCATGAAACCCCTTACAATAAGACATTATGCTCTTGCGAAGGCACTCTAGACAACCACTGTTCATGTGAAGATGGCCGGATAACCTTCCCCAGGCCACTCGGTTTGTCATCGGTGAGAACCTGACCACTAATCTAAAAATCCATCGGAAATAGGAAGAAAATTTCCCAAAGGAAGAGGACACTAGAGGCCATAAAGATCATGCAACATATCACCAATGGGAATTGAAAATTTCCTTGACAATGTTTAATAAAACTTGAGAGACCCTTGAGCCCCTATAAAATAAAATAAATTAAATAAAAGGGGAGGATGTAGGAGCTACTCATAGTCGTAAATATCATGTGACGTGCTTCTGGTAGTCCACAATACACCATGAGACCCTGACCACATGACCGCCTCATCTCGTAAAATATCATCGGTATACTATCCTCATAATGAAAAGAGCCTTGGGAATTTCCAGGCAACCTCACTCTCTCCTTTGTCTCCATGGGGACAAATGGATGGATTTGTCCACACAATTCTCACACATATCCACATGACCTTTATTGGTCACATGATGTATCACCAGGAGGTAGAGTGATTGTCTTTGACATTACCCATGTAATAACAAATGAACCTTAACCTTTGTAAAATAAAACAAATAAAATAAAAGAGGGAGGAGGAAGAGGCCTCTCATGGTCGTAAAAACCTTGCAACATGCTAAGGAAGTCTGTTGCACGGTCTCATTGGAATCTTGGAAAAGTCAACCTGATCTAGTGAAATCCCCTTGACAATCCATTCTTAACTCATTTAATTACCAAAAAAATCACCTAAGATCATGTGAAGGAATTCCAATAGGATCCCTAATCTCACAAAGTCCCTTAGACATGTCAATATGATGACAAGGAAGTACTTCAGCATATTCTTAATGATTAAACAAGTCCCCATTAATTATAAATAATCCAATAAATAAAATGTTAATGGGAGGGGACTCACAGTCACTAAAAATCATGTGAATCCCTAGTAGCGATACATGATGGAGGCTAGTGAAGACTCATTGTGCCAGATCCATTCACCGAATCCATCCTGAATTCACATGAGATATACCCTGAAAATCAGAAAACAACCATGGTGGTGAGGCCTATAAATCCCCACCTCAGAATGAAAAATTTACGACTACCGTAACCACAAACACTATCATATCATGACCAATACCACTACCACTACCTACCATGAGAATGATGGACACAACTCTTGGAATATGGATGAACCCTCTGAACCTCGTACTGGTTCTAGAGAGGATTTCTTCGAGCAGTGGATCTCAAGACCTGAAAGTTCCTCGTCAGGTAAAGGTCTGGAGAACCATTGGAGTAATCATGCTACATGCATAAACAATTCGTGTGATCATCATAGATCACATGAAGGATATATGTAAGGACATGGTAAGGGAATCTCACACACCTTCTAAATCATATAAGACTTAAAACAAGCTAAAACTGAAAAAATATAATGAATTCACAATATAAAGGGGGGGAATTAAGACTAACAAATAGGGATATCAAGCGAAGACATATATTCTAATCCTCATGAACAACACTCAAACCACATAGGTAATATAAAAATATCAAGGTATGTCACCCAGGCCTCATGAAAACCCTTGGGTGTACCACTTGTATCATGCAAAGTCATCTTGACATGTCAAGACAAGTCACATGGCACCCCCAGTCATGCCACCTAAGTCTTGTGAAGACCTCAAGGATCACTATCCAGGACTTGAGTTGTCCTTCATACATATTTCCTGACTCACACAATGACATCTGCATCATGTCGGCTAAGTCTCACCATAGCACCCAAGCATGTACACTAGTTCTCGCAACACCCTCTAGGCAATATAGGTCTCACAATGCCCTCCAGATATGTCAGCTAGGACATGTGACACCCTCCAAGACATGTCACATTGAATCTTGTGACACCCTCCATGTATGTCAGTTATCTCTCATAGTAAAACCAATGAAATTCAACATGATCATACGACACCCTATGGAAAATCCATCCAGATCATGTGATGGATTTCAGAACAAACCATATGGGTCTTGTGATATCCTCTAGAAAAAGGAAACCTTGATCATGTGACAACTAATTAGACATGCCATCCAGGATATGCGATGTACATTGGATAGGTATACAGGATCACAATATTTTCATTTAACGTGTTAGGAGGACATTCTCTATCATATTGGGTAGACAACCAAGGTATGTCGAGCTGACAATCAATGCATGACAGGAAGGTAAGCAGTTCAGGTCAATAGGGAATCCCATGATTTAATAACCTTATCCATCCTCACTATGTAAGCCCTGAATATATGGGAATCCCAATATTTGATAAAATTTTCCATCCTTGGCATATAAGCCCTAAAAATAATGGCAACCTCAACATGTAAGACCTGAAAATAAGGGAAACCTCATCTTGTAAGCCCTGAATATAAGAACAACCTCAGCATATAAGCCCCAAACATAAGGGAAACCAAGGTGTGTAAGACCCTAATATAAGGGAAACCTCAGTGTGTATGCCTGTATATAAGGGAAACCAAAGTGTGTAAGTCCTGAATACAAGGGAAATGTTAGAGTGTAAGCCTAGACCAATGAACTATGAGAACTATGATTCCTGCAATTACCAGGATACATAGGATGCCTCCCCGAGGCATGATCTCCATATCAACCATTCAAAGAATAATCCTAGAATGTAAGTCTAACATCTAAAATAAATAACATTGATTATTTTATTTCCCTTATTTATCACAATAATCAAAGATCATGTGGGATTATAGAGTTTCAATTATCACATCATCTACACGATCAACCTCTACGAATTTAGGTTTACCTTAGATTGTAATACCTAATCAACAGAACTATGAGAAATATCATTCCTATGATAACTAGGATACATAGGACACCATCATAAGGCTCAATCTCAAATAAAAATCCATTTTGATAAAATCCCTATATCTTCGGCATTTCATCCATCAGGACCCAATCATTACCATGGGTTGATCACTATACCTCATCCCTTAGTGGATTGAGAAATCAATTAAACTACAATTACTCTAATTCCTTCGATAATTAGGATACGTAGGACAAATATTTAAGGCCCGAGATCTATATTAAACATCTCAGAGGTATTCCCATTACATAATCTTATGCACCCATATATCATAGGTTTGAACACTTTTTGTCCCTTTTTCCCACACTGAGCATAGCTCACATGGGATTAGAGATACACAATGAACACCTCATTGGTATCATTAATACCCACCAGCTAGGGAAGACCAAATATATAATCCTCGATGAGTTACATGGTATGAACACCCCTCATATAAGGGTATCTACCTTGGGACCAGTCCCAAGGGTGTGATCGAACAACAGTAACATTGATTCCTTCTATAACTAGGATACGTAGGATTTATCCTTGAGATTTGAGCTCAAATATATGGTGCCTTAGATAACAAACATATGACCTCTCTGCATGATGTTAAATTGTAGGGGTTTAACAAACTACATGGGATTTCATTCCATTAATAATCAGGATATATAAGACGCCCCATAATGTCCTAATCCCCTCTTCAGAATATTAACCACCTCCCTATGTGGTAGCATATTCCAAATCATCTGGTTATACAACCTTAGTACATAAAGAAGGAACCCATCATTAAATAAATGGATGAAGAAACTCATATACATACAGATGGACTCATTAATGAGATTCAATTCCTGCTGACCATTGATGATATTCCATTTCTTTTGCATATAAATAGAATTAACCTATAATATTTTTAGGGTAATCAGTCTCGTATCGGGATTATGAAGAGATTTGAAAACATATATTAAAAACATAAGAGAGTCTTAGAGTAGGTAATAGTTCCCCCATAAGGGTATGAGGATCCTGACCACCGAACCTCTCGAACAATCTGAGTCCCTAAGTGTAGTTGGGTATGAAAACCCAGTTTACCACCTTCTTTTAGAAAGTAGGTCCATACCTAGTTATCTATGTGGGAACCATTGGGAGTTTCCATTAAGAACGAAAATGTCCTGATGTTAATGATTATGAAAATTTCGAACACCCCATAATCAACCATCATGCCTCATCGAACCTGCCTCAAAAAGGGTTTCCCCAATCATCTCTTATCTGTCCAAACTAAAATGGTGAACCCAACGTGAATCTCTATAACAATAAAATGATTAGGTTATCATCCATCGGGCCATTTTTTCACACTATATGAAAAAAATTGATCCAGATGTGAATCTATCTAATAAAAAATGATTGGGTTAATTTTCCGATCCATTTTTTCTACACACCATACACAAACATAATTGGTGAAATCGATGTGAATCTCTCAAGTAATAGAATGACTAGGTTATCATGTGTTAGGACACTTTATTTTGAATACCCTGTATAAAAAAATATGTAAGACTTTCGTGATCCAATAGATGATCCTATATAACCAGGGTTCTCACAAAATAATTCCATCCTCATTTTGACAAGTCCAAACGAGAAGAATGGATGAATCCAAAATAACACAATAATTATGTTAACTATGAATATATAATTGAGTAAATCATGCCTATGATATTTCACAAATTTTTGACCATGTTTCATGTTGAATGTGTGACTTCATATAGTAATCTCATCACCAGTATCCCAATCTGAGACTATGTCTTCTTCATCCATCAATAGTTCAGGAAAATCACATAAGGCTGTAACCCCCATGGGTCATAAAACAATCTCACCTGCTCGACAAATCCAATGTCAAGTGGTGAACACAATGGTCCAAGATTACCACTTATGTGGTAAAATACCAAACCTAAAATATTCTAGTTACGTTCTCCAAAAACATAAACTAGAGAATTTTCATTGCCTAGGGAATGCTACAGCTAATTTGGTGGCCCTCATTACCATAACCAATAGCTTCAGGATATTATCTTCATAGTGTGATAATTTCCACCATAAATATCTAATGAAGGTGAACCAAGAATCCAAATAAGGATCCCTTCCAATTAAAGGTCTACCCAAGAGGGACCTTGCTAACCACCATGGCCAACACTATCCCATAGATAACCACTAGCCGCCTACTGAGGTTACCACACAACACACTTCCGTCTTTGACACCCGTACATGGGAAAAAATGGATCACTGGGGGAGGAAGCCACAAAATATCTTGGAGATGGATCATATCCCCAATTCTAGTGTTTAGGCATGCCGACATATTCTGGAAGGAACCAGTAAGCATGCTCATATCCCTACTCACTTGGAACAATTATATGGGCATATTCCCACAACAGGCATGGGGGAGGCGCATATACCTACCCCCATGAACAAAGTCCATCAACATATTTTAGTGCCATAGGGAGGACATAAGTGGGTGAATATTTCTAATTTAATTGAATACATATACCAGTGTAAAATGGATATGGAAAATGTTCAGGCCTATATCCCTACACACACTTTTCAAAAATGCCAATATATTTTAGTAACACCTGAAGAACTCTACTAGAATATTCTAGAACTGTTGCAGATAAAGGGAAAGGTTCATATTCTTATCCCTATATCCAAAACATCTCAACACTCTAATCATCATGAATAAGTTGTTTTATCAGAGTAAGAGCACATTTATTCTCTTTTCTAGGAGAATTATTGGCATATTCTGATAAAGGGTGAGGCATCAGAAAGGGCTCAAATTCTCATTTTAACCAAGTTTCACCAGGTGAGAGGGGCACATGACTTGGGAAAGGGGCACATTCATGTCCAAAAAATTTGGAATCATATTCCAAAGGCCCAGGATCAAGCTCATATCCCCATTATAGTTGGGGATGACCATGTGAGAGGGGAATAAGCCTCGGGAGATGCTTATATTCCTGTCAAAGAAGTCCAAAGTCATACTCCAAAGGCCCAGGATTGGGAATATATCCTCATTATAGCCAAGTCTTACCTTGTGAGAATTGCACAAGTATCGAGATAGGCTTATATTTATGTCAGTGAATCAACATGGCATATTCTAGAAGATCATGGAATCCAAGAACATATTTCTACTTCCACTAATGAATGACTACACCCACATCATTCTGAGGCAATATGTGACGAGGACCGTATCCCTTCGTCATTTAGAAGGTACTTCATCATATTATAATAACGAATGCATATTTGAATCAGGCTTATATTCCTACTCATACCATATCTCACCAAGTGAGAGTAGCACACACCTCAGGGAAGGCTCATATCCCTGCCAAGAAAGACCAGTGGCATATCCCAAAGGATTGGGATCAAGACCATACTCCAATCCTGATCAAAGCTTGACAAATGAGAATGGAACATGCCTCAAGATAGGTGCATACTCCTATAAATAATGATACATATTGTCAAAATATTCCAGAAGCTTCTTAGTATCAGGATCATAGTTTCATAATATCAAATAGTTACAAGAAAGTTCAGGAAACTGTCATATATCAAGCTCATATCCCTACACAATCGCAATAGGTAGGTCATCATATTCTGACCAGAAAGTAGAACATGACCCATATTTCTAATATTATCAATTCCAGTGTCCTTGAGGATGTTTGAGACACATTCTCAACACCCCAAGGGTCTTTTAACTCTTCAATCGAAGCAGAATACCATCATTACCATGATATTACTCCTCTTAGTATTGTAGATACGGATTGCAAGGACTCTACTCCAGACTTCTACAATGGTCACCCTCTCCATGATGATATCTCCTAGAGACAAGGAAATCCTCCACTTTCCTAGAAACCTCCATATAGAGAGGTGTTCAAAACTCTGACACCTTTGTATTGAGAGGTGCTTGAAACATCTAGTTTAAGTGTATATGGTTCCTCAGCAGCTTCCAACAACACTCCACTCTCGTCAGTAGGATACATTCAAAATCAACTTCTATGGTCTCACCAGATGTAAGCATGTAAGTCTGATGAATAGGTGTCCCTCATTGAAATATGGATAGAGTTAGCATGGAAACAAATTCTCCATCATGTTATGGACCCTCACTGCATCTTACTATGAGATCCTAGATAAGATAGAAAAGGAGTGGATGCCTTATATACACCAAAATAATTGGGTTACTCATCAGTAGATGAAGGATAAACACCTACCTTTATCCAACATATATTGGTCACCTTGATACCATCAAGGTACTCTATTATCAGCTAGACTTAACTATTATCTCCATGTATCAAGATCCAAAATCAAGAAAGCACAATACAAATATGGAACATGATCCCCGCCATTGCATAAAAACTCTTTTCAAGATGATATCTGAAGCCACATCATGAATTTGTATTCAAGTATGGGGACATTATGAAGCATTACACTTTCTCAAACCCTTAGAACAATAGAACCCCTCAGATACAACATCCTGTAGTGTTATAGCCTCTAGTAAAATTAGGGGACGGGGTAATGCTCAGGTCAGTTGGTCACTGCAATGTAATGCTCCTGATTCAATGGTTTCCAGACATCAAGAAAGGAGAGAGAGGATTTCTAATAGGATTTAAAACTAGGCCCCTCGAACCAGTTGGAATTAATTTAATACACAGAGACCGATGTTGTGATCACTTGAAAAACTTTTCATGAAGAATGGTTCTCATCATAGGGTTTCCTTCGCACCCAGCTCCAAGGAGAGAACATTTTCACCGCATCAAACAATCCGCAGTAACAACCACCATATTAGTCATCTGGAAGTGGACCTATCCCATCAAGCCAGGAGAATATCTACCACCACCTCCACCTCTTGGATCATCACTTCCCGAGAGGAATTGGGACACGTCATCAGCAGCTACAATAAAACCCCAACCCACTGGGCTGGGGGAATTTATATCTCAATCACCATCACCAGGTTCATCATCCCTTAATATGACCTAGGGACATAAAAAGTGATTCCAGATCAACCCCATTCCCCTGGGATGAGGGAATTTATATCTTCATATCCATCCTCAGAGTCGTCAAATCCCTAACTGGAAGCATTGTATCCTCAACAATAGGACCACTCAATGCCAATTGTTGCCAAAAATAACCCACATCCCATAGGTTTGTGGAATTTTCATCATCATCATCACCATATAGAGAATCAATTTTATCCATATTGGGAGGGGAAAATCAACATTTGACGTCCCAAATGTTCCACCAACTACAAGAAAATCCTCTATTGGTTGGGGACCGTTAGACAATCATGACTGGAAAGTCCATCAAGTTCACTATTCATAGACCAAGAATGGATTAATTTACGGAAAAGTAAATCAAACCCCACAGGTATCTCAAGCCAAAATGGTCTAATATCACTAAGGTTCTTAATAAAAACCTTGAGGAAGGTTGTGCAGAATCATTCTATCATGTCGAAAGTAATGGTGCAACCACAAGTTCCTAATATGCCTCTATGAATGTCATCATTGTCAATATGGTGGACATCGTGGATCAATACATGAATACAAATGGCCACAAAATGGAAATAATACCTTGGGAGAAGGGTGATTTAGATGCACCAAATGAGGTTTCATACACCCGGAACCAAAAAAGGCTCCAAAATATGGAACCTATGAATAATGATTTTCCACCTATTTAGCAGAAAACTAACAAAGAAAAATGGAAAGGTATATCTACATCGTGATCACCAACACAAATATTTGACGTTCCTTCCATGGAGGAATAGTTGTCACAATTAGAGAGTGAGATACAATCTCTTAGATAGCTCAATGAGGACCTACCCAAGAAAAATATTTCCACTGGGTATCATCTTCATGTAGAGACAATTGTTCTCTCTCCCATAGTCGATCCACCTACAAGATCTATATCCAAGAATCGTGTTAGATTTAGATCTAGGCATCTAGTATAGATAAATGAAGAAGTTGAAAATGATCATGACTTCCCTTTGGTGTGGGGAAAACCTCTACCTCGTCATGGAAATCATTCAGCCTTGGGATGAATCATAAATTAGTGGGAGAAAAAGGTGGGTCCACCTCATCAACCCCCCTTGATCCTTGAAGATGATAGAAGACTGAAATAGCATCCCCTATAGTTTATTAACACCATAAAGTCCATAGATACTTGAATGGGAGTCATGGAAGGGCTATGCACACCTATGCATCCTAAGATAAAGCAATATCCTGAATGGGTGGATGGCACTATTTCTCTACCCAATTTTGGAAATCTGGCCTTCCTTACCTTTGATGGTATATGCAACCCCAAATAGCATCTCACACACTTTATATCTCGATGTGGGCTAATGATGGGCTCTCAAGATCAACAGTAGGCAACAAAGTTGATGTGTTTTGTACAAACTCTATTAGGTCCATCCTTTGTTTGGTATAGTCGTCTACCAGTAGGTTCCATTGCAGGATGAGAAGACCTTATTCATCATTTTCTTTATCAATTCAATTCTACACTAAGTAAAATGATGATCTTTGACATAATGAACTCTAAGAAATTTAAAAATGAGAGGGTTTCTGACTTCATAAAGAGATGGAAAGGTTTAACCTATTCACTCATCAACTATATCTTGTTGAAGAAACTGTTGGAAATATATGCTGAAAATCTTTATGATGAGTTGAGAACACATATGATACCAATGAAGTTTCCATGTGGGTTTGTGAGTTTTCATAAATGACACAATACCTAGAAGACTCCATTTAGTAAACCCAGTCTAAACCCCATCTCATTCCCATAACACAAGGGAAAATTATACCAAAATAAAAATTTACAGTCATCACTCTCAAGAAATAATTAGTTCTTATCCAAGCACTTAGGTAGATCCCAAATCACCCAGCCCCTTCTATCGAGTAGTGACAACCATAGAATCTCTCTCATCTAGAAGCACAGAAAAATGAAGGCCACATGGGATTTGAAGAACAGATGAATAAAGTATAATCCTTAAAAAATGAACAAGTCCCTAGTTATTTCTTGGAATACATGGATAAAAACCTACTCACACTACCAAAACCCATGAGGCTCGATGAGGTCAACCACACTGATCGTCTCGACTACTTCCCTTTTCATAAAAGTATGGGTCATAATATCAAGGTCTTATTCATCTTCAAATACGTTTTTCAAGTCATAGTAAATTTCAGAAAATTGGTGGTAGATAACTCCTCAGATCAGGTGGATTTTATTACTATTTCCTAGTCATAAGAAGAGGGTGATTGGTAGAAGGTCTTGGCCAAGTGTATGCAAAAGTTCGACAACCAGATGAATCAAAAAATAGTTGACTGAGCTCATGCCACATTGAGAGAACATCTACATAGACCCAAAATATCTCCACCACCCAAAGAGGAGACATAAAATATACCTCCCAAAGGTGGGTTTGACCACCAAAAATAGGAAGAAATAGAAGTCAAAGGGTTATATTCTCTTCCAAAACAATATCTAACCCTTGGATAATTCTTCCCTACAACATCTACAACACAATCACTACCCCACCAAACCAAACCCTCATCAGAAGAAGAGATCATATTTGGTTCCTTCAATGTGATACACTTGGAAGACCCCTTCTCTAATTATGTATATTATCTAGAGATAAATTTTCTCACAAGTAATCAGGGAAAAGAAGGATGCATGTAGCAGAACTAAGGATATATGAGACATTATGGATGTGGTCGGACCTAATATTCTAGTCATATCTCCATGGAAAATATACATGAAGTTGAGACCCGTGGGAAAGTTATAAATATGATCAAAAGGGGCATTGAGGCATCCCAGAACCCTCCAGTGGCCATCAGCATCCAATTATCTTGCATGATCTCCTAGAGGGGCTTTGATCATCTGATCAACCCAGATAAAGTGGAAGGCCAACACGACCCCCACTGCCAGTAGTAAATACTCTCATGAACTCTTCACAATCAACATGATTATCCACCTAAAATGCCTCATCTTCTGAGCTGCATGCCCAGAAGAAATTCCAACATTGGGAAACACCGACCTCTATAACAAAAGCATTATGGTATTAAATAGTTAGTGGTGGTCATGGAAAATCTCTAAATCCCTTATGCAAACCATCATTAAAAATAACTAAGGTAGGCACTTGTTCAATCCCTATAGAGCCCATAGGGATTAGATATATAATTATTTTCCACTGAGGTTTACCGAGTGGAGATTGTACCCTCAAAATGTCATGTTTCCAGCTCATTCACTGACTAGGATTGGGAAGAGGTCATCCAAGGGAATATCATGACGCTATATTTTTCAGGCAGACTCAATAATGTTGATGTATAGAGGGATCTGATTGATAATGGTTACAGGATCAACCTCATCATGGTTTGAACCCTACAAAGTTTTAAATGTGGTGAAGGGGATTTTTATCCCACAATGTTGATCAATCAAGAGTCTGATAAGTGTGAACAAATACCTCTTGGGAAGATTAAGCTCAAATACAAGTTTGCATATCTTACATCAGATATTGAGTTTATGGATATCTTGTAAGACACCGCATATAATGTTCTTATTGGAAGTACCTAGATCCATAGCCACCTGGTGGTGCCTTAAACATTCCATCAGTGTTTTAAGTACCCCGTTCATAGAACGTTTGGAATACCGCATGGTGGTAGTTCCCCATTAGATATTTGTAGATCCACATACACTGAATAGATTTTTACAAAATGGGAGGAAAGCCACCAATGATAGATGGTGATACATAGGTTGTAGCCCCTAATGACTTGGGGGCTTCCCCTATGAATCCCTGAAGTATTATAAAAAATTACTATCTTCTCCCCATAAATCTGGTTAAGGTGATAGACTTGACCCTAGAGGTCCAAGTTCCTTCTATCCCTAGTGATAGTGTAAAAGAAAACCAGCTCCAGCATATCTATGCACTGGATTAACCAATAGAGTATGATAAAATCTCTTCTCATGGACTCTCTCACCCAGATAGTGATAAGTATTCCACTAGATTTATAACTTCATTTGGATATATCTCCACAAACTCAGATATAGAAGTAGATGAGGATAACCTCAAGAATGCCTTTTCTACATTCAAGGAAGGTGTCTACACCGCTATCAATGAGCTTAGGAAAATTAATTTAGTAATAGAATAAGACTCATAGCCTACTCTGATTAGTTCCACCATTCCCCTTGAATGGAAAGAGATGTATATCACATCTCTAAAGCAACACCAATATGTGTTTTCTTGGAACTATATAGAAATTCCCAGACAGAATCCAAATGTGGCTATGCACAATCTCAGACTACCTGAAGAGCATTGAGGCTTCAAGTAAGAAGCTAAGAGGATTTAACTCTCTCATGGAACCAATGTAGATGTAGAAGTTGATAAACTAATCAAATCCAAATTTTTACGAGAAGTGAAATACCCAAGATGGATTTCCAACATCATCCCTGTCAAGAAAAATAATTGGAAAATTAAGGTATGTATCAATTTTAGGGACATTAATCAACAATTCCCAAAGGAAGAATTCCCAATATTGATCATAAAACTCTTGATTGGTGCAACTACTATCTTCCAAGAACTATACTTCATGGATGGGTATTCATGGTACAATAAGATAAAGATGGGCCCCAAAGATAAATAAGTCATTGCCTTCAGAGTGACTCAGGGGATCTTCTATTATCAGGTCATGCCCTTTGGCTTAAAGAACGTTGGATCCATATATCAACAAATCATTCTCATGTATTTATATCATTTTTGGTTAATGTAGTTGAATTTTATGTCGAGGACCTAGTGTTAAAATCCCAACAATAATGTGATCACTTTGAGGACCTTCAAAAAATCTTCAACAAGCTACGAGAGCATAGTCTAAAGATGAATCCACTAAAATGTACTTTTGGATAACATCAGGGAATTTACTTCTCTTTGTGGTACACCAGCATGGCATTGAGGTTGACCCAGATAAGAATAGTGATATCTTAGAAATGTCACCCCCATAGATATCAAATAATTAAAGGGGGTCCAAGGGAACCTTTCTTACATTCAATGATTCATTACCAACCTGGACAGAAAAGATCTCTCCTTCAACAAGCTAATTAAGAAGGGAGTTTCCTATCAATTGGATAATAATTTAAAGGAAGCCTTTGAAAGTATCAAGCAGTACTTGTTTCACTCTCTAGTTATGATGAGTTCGGTGGAAGGGAGGCCACTCATCTTGTATGTGGCCACCATGTTATTCTCATTAGGTTGCCTCCTCACATTGAAAAATGATGTGTGGAGTAAAAATAGTGTCTACTAACGCATTCAGATGATGATAGGTACTGAGTCTTGATACTCTAATGTCGAGAAGAACCACCTTGCACTCATATTCATAGTGAAAAAGCTAAGGAATTACTTACAGAGCCATGAAGTGAATATGGTCTCTCATATTGATCAAATCAAGTACATCCATGGTCATCCTATGTTGACTGTTCATTTGAATCGATGGGTAGTCATTCTTCAGTAATACTACATTCAGTTTGTATCACATAATTTAGTTAAAGGGAAATACTTGTATTCTTTCATTACAGCACATCCTACCCTGGAAAATACACTGGTGGACATAGATATTTCAGACGAGGAGGTATTCTATGCCCATGACACCCCCTGAACATGGGATGTGTATTTTGATGATGCCTTCCTGAAACCGTCTAGTAAAATGAAGGAAAAACCAAAGCTCAATTGGTTTGTCTTAGGGGTTGTATTTGTCTCTCTAAACAAAGAATTTTTTCCCTAAACTTTCTCAATATCCAAAGGTTGCATGAATAACAAATCAGAGTACCAAGACCTCATTGCTATCTTGGAACTAGACCTATAGCTACAAATAGACTACCTGAATATCAAAAGGGACTCGTAGTTAATGATAAAGGAGATCAATGGAAAATATGTCATCAAAATGGAAGAAATGTCCCCTATCATTGGATACATCCGGGGACTGATGGTGTAGTTCCCTTTGGATCCCACATTGAATTATATTCACGGATCACAAAAATGTTCATGCTGATGCATTGGCCAATGTAGCAACCTTCATGTCGAACCCTGATCAGGAAGAAGCAATATTCTATATCACACATCAAAGAATGGTCTCAGCTATTGTCATTTGTGATATGAAAGAAATCAATTAGTTCAAAACTACCCTAGATCATGATGAACTGACATCCACCCCTGGATGGATGGATCCCATAATCAGTTATCTCCAAAATGGGACTCTCCTAATGGACTGAGCCAGAAGGGAGTAGATTTGGCATCATACAACAAACTTTACCCTACAGGATGGTACAAATGAGAAGACAACCCTCTATAAGCATGAATTTTATGGAATAATCCTCAGATGCATAATAGAATGAGAGACTTTATCCATAGTGAAGGAAGTCCATGTGGGATCTTATGATGCCCATAAATCTGGGACTAGGCTCTCCAACCAAATCATGTGGTTGGGGTATTACTAGAAATCCATGATACAGGACTACATAGAATTTACCATGAAATTACATTCATTCCAGATCCATGAAAAAATCATCCATAAAACCTCAGAATTGCTAAAAATAGATAAATATTCCTATCCATTTTCCATTTCATGGATGTATTTCAGGGGGCCATATCCCCCAACCACATGCAAGCATTTCAAGTACATCCTTACTGCTGCCGACTTCTTTTATAAATGGGATGAGGAAATACCCCTCAAGGAATTTTGCATGAAGAATATCATAAACTTCATAAAGTCCCATATCATTGCTAGTTTTAGGTTCCCTCGCACAATATTGATGGATAACAGAACCAAATTCTATTCTATGGAGTTAAAGAAACTCAATCGGGAGTACAAAATCGAGTCCAATTACTCATCTCATTATCATGAAGTGGAAAATGAATATATAGAGGAATTAAATAAGACTCTATCAAATATACTCCATAATATGGTGAAAAAGGATAAGAGTCTTGGCTAGAAAAACTCCTCCATGCTCTATGCGCCTACCATACCACCACACATACTGTTACACAAGAAACGCCATACTCACTGGTGTACCAGATCGAGGATGTATTACCCAAATAATTCTAGCTACCCTTTTCCAAGTATTCATTTGAAGATAGATCTATGATGATAAGAAATCAAAAAATTAGTTGGATGAATTAGAGAAGATTGATGAGAACAGGTTATTCACACCACACAACCCTAAATTTCATCAGAATCATACTGCATGGTCCTTCAATAAAAAGGTTCATCTCTGCTCATTCCTCTAAGGAGAAATGGTATTAGTTCTCAAAACCCCAATGATACCATGCGATAATACCATGAAGCTAAAACCAAAGGGGGAGACCCTAAATCATACATAAGTTCTATCACAATAGGGATCACTCATTGGCTTGATGGTTGGGGAGCCTGTCACCCCCCCACTTATGAAAGGTTTCTCAAGAAATTCTTTTCATGTATATCATCACATGGGAAACCACATTAGTTTAAGTCTTATCATTCTTACTAGTTACATTATGTTAAAATATACCAACTCATCCTAACCACATGATGTTAAATTGTACGGATATTTATTTTCTGGATGAATTTAAACTACATAGATCCATAGTATTCCTCTCCATTAACATTGGTTGATCCACATCCTTACTGTATGATGTTATAACTACATGAAAATTTTCATTTTCACATGACATTAAACTCTGTGGGTTTCCTAGAACCATATAAGGCTTTATTCTCATTCTAATGAGATAAGTAGGGACTCCTCAATCCTATGTCTTGGTCCAGTCACCACATGATTCAAAATTCTCTTGTACTACTATTAAATGCATCTTCATGGTGAGTTAAATTCTTTTCATTCCTTGTTTCTAACACTAAGAATAGCTTATGTGGGATTATGAGTTTTGGAAAGGGATTTACCATATGAAAAAGGTATAATGACTTTCAACAGGATCATCTTGGTCATGAATTCAAGACCTTAAAAGGTATACCATGAGTCCTCAACTCATGACACAAAAACTGCACTGTTAATGTCCCTTGCACAACATAAAACTGCACAATCCTATGGACCTCACTCGAGAGGACCACTACGATTGGTGTTGGTCTTCTACCACACCTTCACCCACAAGAACTAAATGTGACTTGATTCTTGACATCACATAATACATGTTTATTCCATGCTCTTCAGTCTTGAGTCTAGTCATGAAAAAATACCTTCTCTATGCATATTGGACAGACTTTCATAAGAGGTTCACTCTCAAGAACTGCATATAGATTGATTCTCATTTTCATGGGGTATGTTGTGATGCCTAGACTTCCACCTTCGGGCCCAGCTACAACATCTCCATTTTTTCACGTTGTTCTATCTTTATCCTTACCACATGAAATTAAACTACATGGTTCCTTATGAACTATGTGTGGCTTGATTAATGTCATCACAGAATACGTAGTGATGCCTAGATCTCCAATTTGGTCTCAACTTCAATAATTAATGGAAACAATTCCCCTCTACATATAGTTTAGACATGTATGGATCATTTCCTATTCAAGAACAACATGTGTATTGATTCTCATTTTTATGAGGTATTTATCAATGCCCGGACTTCCACCCTTGGGACTAATCACAACATTTCCTCATTTTCACGTCAGTTCATCTTCATCCTCATAGTATGATGTTAAACTGGATGACCCATCAAGAACTATGTGTGGCTTGATTCCTTCCATCACTGGATACATAGTGATGCCCGAGTCCCTAATTCTGGGCCTAGATACAACAACCAATAAAGAAAAAGGATGATTGGTCACACAATATATCGTGTACAAATCTTTCATGCTAATTATTGTATCCTTACAGCATGACATTAAACTGCAAGGCAAACATCCTATTGACATGACATTAAAACTGCATGACAATAACATCCTTACCACATGATGTTAAACTACATAGAAGGTGTCCTCACTAGATTATAATAAACTTCACAAAACACATCCTTATCGCATGATGTTAAACTTCATGGAGGAAAATATGGCCCTACTACATGACAATAAATTGTACATACCATCACCCATGTTTTATTCCTTATCAAAGGGCTATAAGAACATTACCCTAGTTGACTAGATTATGGGGTGAATATATCATCTTTTAAAGAATGTTAATCCATAAACCATACATCATGTCTCGATCACCTCAGGTTACCACAAATCTTTTATGGCCCATGGAAAGGATATCCATCTTCAAGGGGCCCGTTTCTTAAATATGAATACATTCCCATGGATCCTACATATGTTCCTATGGTCTTCAACCAATTGTGTTAGTCTGTAAAAATGAATTTTAAATCCTTATGATCTTTAACACTGCTGTAGTTGAACTCAACACCCTAGTGTGATCTAAACCTCTCCTGGTATTATTGTCCCATCTCATCGCTCATGACCTGAGAACCTTGATCCATGATTTACAATATCTTCATCTCCTACTTGGAAAAATGATGGGGTAATTCTGACCCTTGGTATCCTAATTAGGATCTTTTGTATCATCCCCCATATGAGGTCCATGTACATTATGACCTTAAACTGACTGCACTTTGGTCAAATTTGTACAACATAAAACTCAATCCTATAATAGTTCAAATAGAAAGATCATAAACTACTAGATAAAGAGACACAAAACTTTTCATGATAAAAAACCACAAAGTGTGTCCTGATAAAAAATCAAGTATTCTCTCACTAAACTCCTTACCTTCAGAGTTTAGGAAAAAAATTAGGGTGCAAATAAGTAAGGCATAAATGTCATAGGGTCTACTCAGTAACCCTAGTAAAATTCAAGCTATCTCACTGGACCCCTTGGTTTCGGAAAAAGTTAGAGTAATGTTTTTTTGCATCTCCTCACCATGATAATATGTTCACTAGGTAGTGGTATAACTTTTAGGGTACTCGAACCCTTCTTAGATCTTACTCTTTCTGCAAATCACACTTCATGATTTGGGTTCCTCATATCACCGCAAACATCCATGGACCCTAGAAAGGATACCCTAATTAAAGTGATCCATTTCTTGACTATGAATACATGATCATGGATTCTACATATGAACCAATGGATGTCAACCAAATACATCACTCTACAAAAAGGGCTTTCTAATCCTTGTGAGTCCTGACACCACTGCGGTAGAACTCAACACCCTAGCGTGATCTGAACCTCTCCAAGTATGATTGTCCCATATTATTCTCCTAATGTGAGCACTTTGGGTCATGAATTATAGTCAACGAAAAAAATATCCAAGTGGATTGGACATTCACTATGATACATCACTATTTTTCATACCCTTTCTCAAGACCAAACTATGATGATTCATTCCAAAGCCTTTGATGGTCCACACCTTGTGATTTGAAACCATAAAGAATAGGGATAGAGATTCATAGTTAGGAGTTGAAATGCCTAGGGTTCTAGAACCCTTTTTGAGTATCCATCCCCACAATGCCCAACCTCATCATATGGATGTTTGAGTCTTTACAAATATTTCATGTCCCTTGGAGAGGGGTGAAGATCATCTTTTTCTTGGCAACGCTGCTGATTCAAAAGAGCCTTGACCCACCGACTAAAGGCACATCCTCCTTTCCAAAAAGGAGCTTCAATCCTTGTGATCCATATAAACACTACGGTAGAACTTGGAATCTCAAAATGTCAAAGGAAATACCCAGAATATATGTCTCATCTCATATTCATAGACTCAAACTTTTGGGTCATGATTTACATCACCTAGATTCCAACTATCCTGGTAGACCTAGAATCCCTAGTATTTCACCCTCTAGTCAATATTACCCCCATAAATCTTCCATATCCCATGGAAAATATACTCAACTTTAAGAGACCCTTTTCTTGAATATGAATACATTCCCATGGCTTCTTCATATGCCCCTATGGTTGTCAACCAAATGAAAAACTATATAAAAAGTGGCTTTTTGATCCATGCAATCCCTTGAAGAACCACGGTAGAACCCAGTACCTCAGTGTGTTTTGGGTCATTCCTAGAATGTCTGTACCACATCCGATGATCATCAATCAGGTATGAGCTAAAAGAACCTAAACTAAACCAATATCAGGTCTAAGATAAAAGACCATAAGCTAAAGCCATATTAGGTCTGAGGTAAAAGACCATAAACTAAAGAAATATAAGGTCCGAGCTAAAATACCAAAAACTATAGAAATATTAGGTTTGAGATAAAAGACCCTAAAATAAAGAAATAGAAGGTCTGAACTAAAAGACATTAAACTAAAACATGATATAAATTTAACCTAAAAAAAGATTGTAAGGCCCATTACATGGCCTTTTCACAATCCAACCACTCTAGAAAAGCCTATCGGCTTTAGCAAAAGAAAGATAACTCTCCCTCCAAGAAATATAAATTACCCAAATATCCTTATAAAAATCAAGTGATCTCAAGATAATTAGAATAGATACATTAGTAGGGAATCTCATGTAAGTGGGAATTCATGAGAACTTCTCAAAGAATAATCTATTATGATTCAGATATTCAGATCCGTACATTCAGGTTTTCTTGATATCATGCAAAGGATTGGTTGTGTTGATGATTCACGTAATATCAGATCAATGAGAAGTCATGTACATCATGAATAAAAGGGTAACTAGACAACACATATAAATCTCAACAAAATTGTTCATTGATACCATGAAAAAAGAGGAATCTCCACATATCAGAGCCTCTCCTATGAATGTACGAACAAAAGAAATATTAAAATATTATTATCCCATCATTTTTATCATAAATGGTTGAAAAGACCTAATGAAATGATGAAAATTAGGGTATATGCTTGAAAATATAGCATCATGATGGGATATCACTACTTTTTCCTCCTTTTTCTAAGACTTGTGAGAAGTGTGATGAGAACGGGAAGCCATCTGAATAAAATTAAGTGGAATATGTCAGATATATGAAATTAAAACTTGTCAAAGAAAAGATATAGACCATCAACATCATGTGCATCGCATGAATTAGCAAGGGATTTCCGAATTTTGTAAGGGGTTGATGAATCACCTGATCCCTTGATGTAACATGGATCGTATAACCTCGCATGGAATCTCGCAATCACATGAACCCTTTAGAGTCTCATGATCACATGACTTGGGTATGGTCACATGAATTACATGATAATTTTTCGATCATGTGATCGAGCTAGAGAATCACGTGAAGCCCTCAAGACCATTGAAGTCCTTAGGGAAATTGTTTAAGAAATTATCAAAGTATGGTTCTTAGTTGTACCAAACAGGTGTCTAAAAAAATGGTCATGTGAAAGAGTTCTCGAAAAATGGGCATCTGACAATGGCTCGTGATCAGGTCTCATAGATGGTCTTGTGACAGAGGCACATGATGGAGGCAATGTGAGAGCACTCTAAATGAGGAGTATCCAGTTAAGTGAATAGATCTCTGCCACCTATATATATATGGAATCTCAAGGGACACCAAGCATCATCATGTAGACCAAACATCTCCCAAGACATTGATTTGTGATACTTCTAAAGACTAAGGTTGGAATTTATATTCCTCCTAAGTGAGCCCTTCTCGCCACAGACGTCACTCCTGAGGGGGGAATTTTTTGAAACCCAAAAAATGAGCATTGAAAGACTCATAAAGTAAGGAATACCTATATATGGGTATTATTTCTCTAACAAAATCAAATGAAGAAGAATGTGGTCAAGACCTGCAGATCGCATGAGCCTCCAAGGGATACATGATCATGTGACCATCATGAGGTCATTCAGAGTACATAACTTGCATCAAATCCTATGGAATACCTTCAAAAAATCCCTCCAAATATTGTGAAGGAACTTCATACAACCAATGGTCATGCCGTGATAGCTAGATAAGCTCCCTGTTCCATGCGGTTTTTCATTGGCGAGTTCTTGACAAGCCTTCCGAAAATACAAAAAAAGTCCAAAAGGTGGAGGCCTATGGAGGTCGTAATGATCATGAAACCCACCATATATGGGAAGGGTAAATTTTATTGAAAACATTCAATAAAACTCACAATACCCCTGAGACCTTGTAAAATAAAACAAAGGAAAAAAAAGGAGGAGGTGGGAGCTACCCGCGGTCATAAATATCATGTGACACGCCCCTGACAGTCTGCAAGACACCATGACACCTCGGCCACATGAATATTTTTTCCATAAAATCTCATCGGTATATCATCCTCATCACACGAATATCCTTGAGTATATCTAGGAAAAATCATCCTCTCCTTTGGATAAATGAGGAAAACCAGATGGATTTGTCCACGAAATGCCTGCACATCTCCATAGGTAATTTATTTGTCATACGATGTATCGCCAAGAGGTAGAGTATTTTTCTTTTTAAATTACTCATGTCATCTTGAATGAACCTCAAACTTTGTAAAATAAAACAAAGGAAATAATATAGGGATGAGGTGGAAGAAACTCATAGTAGTAAAACCCTTACAACATGCTAAGGAAGTCCGCAGTGCAGTCTCGTGAGACTTTGGGACAAGTCAGCCTCGTCTTGTGAATTCCCCTTGAAAAACCATCCTTGTCTCATGGAATTCCCATACAAGTCACCCAAGATCATATGAAGGCCTTCCAACATGAACCTTGATCTCATGAAGGCCCTTGGACTTGTTAATATGACAACAAGGAAGTCCTTCGTCATATCCTGAATGATTCAACATATCCCCATTAATTGGAAATAATCCAATAAAGGAAAAATTGATAGGAGGAACTCATGGTCGCTGAAAATTAGGTGACTACATCAAAGAGAGCTATGATATAGGCTCAAGAAGATGCATGTTGCTAGATCCCTTTGCTGACTCCATCCTGGATTCACATGAGATGCATCTCATAAACTGCAAAACTACTAAGGTTGTGAGGCCTATAAATCCCCCACCCAAACATGAAAAAATGTACAACTACCACTACCATGAACACTAAAACTTCCATGACCACTACCAATACCACTACCTACCATGAGGATGACAAAAACCACTCATGGAAGACATAAGAACCCTCAGAACCTCACACTGTCTCTAGAGAGGGTTACTTGGAATGGTGGATCTCATGACCGACAAGTTACTCATCAGGTAAAGGTCTATAAAACCACCGGAGTAATCATATGACATGAATAAACACTTCATGTGATCACCATAGATCACATGAAGGATATCCGGCAGGGCACACAAAGGATATCCCATACACCTTCTAGATCACGCGAGACTTAAAACAAGGTAACACTGAACAAATCCAAGGCATCACTAGAGAAAAAAACTTATTAATTTTATTTTTTTTATTTTTTATGTCTCTTTTTAGCCACCATTCATAATAGTAAGGTTATAAATATTGTCTTTAACATCGATTAAAAAAACCAACGTTGTAAATAAATAATGGAACAATTTTTTGCGTTGGTTATTTAATAACCGATGTAATATATTATATTTTACATTGGTTATTAAATAACCAATATGAAAGGTCTTTGGGATGAAGGTTTTTTATTTCATTTATAAAATTACCGATGTAAAAAACCCTATACCATGTCAGTTATTTTATAACCGACAAAAAAATACTATACCATGTCGGTTATTTTATAATAGATGTAAAAAACAACATAATATATTTTTAACGTTGTTTATAAAATAACCAAAATAAAAACTATTTTTTAAAATAATTTATACTATCCTTACTCTCCAATGCTGACCAAACCAGAAACAAGTAGAACTAGAAGTAGAGAAATAGAAGAATTAAAGAAGTAGAAACAAGTAGAACCATTAGTAAAATTACACATTCATAGTTACAAAATTTTAAAATTAAAATATTAAATAAAAAACCTAAATCAAACCAAAATGACTAAAAAATACACATTTATAATTACAACATTAAAAATTACAATATTCACTAAAAACAAACTAGAATCCAATAAAACCTTCAAAATAATTTTACCATTCAACTTTTAACTTTGCAAACTCTTGTGAACTATAAGGTTGCGGGTCATAAAATAGCAACAAATTAAAAGAAAATTAGTAAACATGTATAATGAATTGAACAACTAAAATATTAAGGAATAGTTTATAGGGAAATCTAAACTTGTTTAACTGTTATAGTTTTAATTATTTCATACATAAATTTTAACACAGAATATCTGCATTTGTTGATGACTTATTGTGTATGAAAATTATATTTAAATATGTTTTTCAATTCGAAATATCATTTTTATATAATACATCCAAAATTTACTAATTTTAAATGGATATTAACCTTTACTTTTACATTTTTGATCTTGAAACAGTATTTATTTGTGAATTTTTGAAAGAAATAACATCCCCTATTAGAAAATAATATGAATGAAATAAATTTAAAAATAATTATAATATAAACTATCAAGGAATTAAAATTTACTTTTCCAACATGTTATTAAAATTTCCTCACACATCACCATGGATATAGCATATCTAGTAAAGTGTCTTCTACCTTGGAAAAAAACACTTAACATACAATGGTCATGAATATAAAAGAAATTTTATTTTTATTTTTTATTATGTTAAAAGATAAATAACACTTTTTGTGATATATTTTCCTTACCTCACAACATAAAGAAAACATCCAGCACTGTGTAATTACATTCTATTCAAGTATTTAAGCAATATAAATCGTTATTTGTTCCTCGATAAATGTGTGTACATCAAGTGAAATCAACATCAGGTCTATCAATCCATATACATTTATCATTTCATTCTCCTCACACATTTTATAAAAATACATAATACAAAATGGACATAAGTATAAATTTTCAATAAATTTAATGTAAGGAAATATTTATGTTAAGACTTATATGGAAAAAACATGAATCATGTTGTTTCCCAACTTATCTCTAGTAACATGCTCCATTATATCATTTTTCATAATCCTCACATCTATTGCACATCCAAAAACATGAGCTTACATTGGAAAAATATAATGACCCACCAACAAATTTTAATATCTTGACAATCTGTCTAGACTAATAGAATATATATCTAATTTCATATCCCTTTGTCTTTGTTGTTTTCTATACAATATTTATTTACCTTTAAATTATTCCTTTAAATAAATAGATAGATATATTAAAATTCAAATGTTAAAACAATTTTAATACAAAAAAAAATATATAAAATATACACATACATCTATGGTAATGTGTCATAGAAGTCTAGATGACCAAACTAAAAAAGTGGATGATATTTTGTCCAACTATCCTCACCTCATATATAGGTAACGGTACTCCTATTGATATATCTATAATATCATGTACATTGACCCTATACTACTCTACCTCTAACTTTTGATGATGAATTATATCTTTTATATAATATATCTTCCCATATGAAACTATAAGATAGTGAGGATCATCAACATATATCTCACAATAACTAGGAAGATGTGGAGAAGGGGGTGTAGGAGTAAGATAAAAAATGGGGTCTTCATGTGGAGGTGGAGAATATATAATGGGGTCTTAAGGCATAGGTGGGGGAGTAGAATCTGCTGGAAGAGGGGGTGGAGTGGGAGTTACAGTCTGAAATTTTCTTTCCATGTCTGCAAACATATACTATATCGATGCTCTAATATTTTCCCCCATTATTTGATTAATATTTTAAACTTCAGCCTCCAAAGATTCTATTTTGTTTTGATAAAACCTCTCTATGGAAGAAGATGAAGAATGTGGTAACACTTTTCTCACTGATAAACCTGTCAAGTATCCTTATACATGACCTGGGTGTTCGGGCTTTCCCAATGCTACAGATAAAATATCATTCCTCCCATCAACTTTAAATACCCCATGTGTGCTTTGATCCTCAAGAGAATCCTATATAAATTATTTGAAAAATTCTATAATGATTCAAAGTATATAAATAATTTAATTAACTTAAATAAATAAAATAAACATCTTACAATCCACTCAGCTACGATCCTTGATTCTTCTGTAACATATTTCCCCTTTTTCTCATCTGAACCATCTTCTATATTTCATGTATAGAAATATGGGATGGAGGGGAAACCTCTCTATAATTTGAAGATTCAGATCTATATTTTATTTATTTTTCAGCCATCATTTTTTCTTCCAAAAAAGTATACCCTCCCCGAGATAAAATATTAGGGCATACATTTCTATAATGGATATCCTGATAATATCTCCTTAATTCCTATAAATTAAGAATAAGAAATCATTAAGAAGTCATTAAGAATAACATTAATAGAAGAAAACTTCTAAAAGTTTACATTTCACTTACACAAAATTCTTCTTGTCTTATACTTTCAAAAAATTATTTCCATGTGTCTTCATCTATAAAAGGATATATATGACATGGATTTTCCTGTTGCCTATACCCAAAAATGAAATCAGATGTGAGGGTTGATTTTAAATCCCTCCATCTACTAGCAGTCATCGATAAACATTTCTTCCTGACTCCTCCAATGTCAGGTATATCAAATTTCATGTGATAAAGAAGGGGGAAAACATATTATACTATAAACATTTCAAGATTAGTCAAACAAAAGAAAATGAGCCTACCAAAATGGTCTCCCACAACTAAGATATTGTTGTTCTTTTAACAATTCTTCAATCATTAAACAAAATAATGACTTTTCTTTTACCTAGAGTTGATACAAAAACTCTGAATTTTTTTCATTAGGACCTCTTAGAATATCATTCTCATAACATTTTACCACTATCCTCTAGTCCTAGCTACTAGAAAGTGTTAATTTTGGTAAACATGTTCAGCCACATTTACTATCCCCTGAACATTTCTTTTACATTATGGGAGTATATAAAGAAGACCGAGGAACATCAAGAAGAGCATGTGGATGTTCCTACCTATAGGAATGATCATGAATCTCATCTCTAGAAGTATGTGGTTGGTTGATCAATTGATTGATCTATCATTATCCTTTAAATCAAATAAACAAACATTTAGTAGACAAATATACAAATTCACATATTACAATTCTAATGTAAACAAAAAATAAAAAATTATGAAACAAAAAATTAAAATAAAACTTAAAAAATTATTATTCATATTTTTTATAGTTAAATAAAATGCTAACAATAGTAATGATATATCAAATGTCATGTAAATGAATAAAAATAAATCCAAAATTGGTGTTGGAATATTACAAATGGTCCAACCTAATAAATCATTTTTTATACACAAAAAAAAGAATATTTTTAACATATTAGATATAAAATAATTATCATTCAACAAAATAAATAAATATATATGTTATTTAATGGTAAACATGGAAAACTAAGTAAAATTAAACTAAAACAAACAAAAAATTTTACTTCTTAGTTTTAATACAAGTTTTAATAAATAAAAAAATTATAATATCTAAAATTTTATGAAATTAATAAAAGTAAATAAGAAATAAACATATGTTACTTGTAATATTAGGAATGTACTAATGGATTGTTTTCCCAAATTCCTTATTCATGATAATTCCTTATGACACAAAAAATCTACAACATGCTCATCATTATTATCTATTAATCATTCTATAGAAGTAGGGATCTTACATAAATCAGCATCTTCATCAAGTTGATCATCACAAATATATTTTTTTCCTTGTAAAAAATATACCATTGCATATCATATTAATCAAGAACATAGAGAATTTTATTTTCATGTGTTTCCATTATAAAAGAATCAGTTGTGTATTCCAATATATTCATATTAACAAGTGTCATTACAAATTCATAGTGTTTAACACTGTTATTACTGGTAAACCATTTGTAGTTAAACACTAGAACTTTAATTTTAATGTAATAAACCTCCCATATTTCATAAATAACTCTATAATATGCATTTGATGTAGAAATTGAGTGTTTATATTTAGAACTTGAAAATTGCATTGCTTATGAGCACACCAATACACCACTATTCTGAACTACACTTATGTTTTCCTGATCTTTCATATGAAATATATAGCCATTTATGTCATACCAAGAACATTTTATCTTATTTAAACATAGACCACCCACTAACCATCTTAATGTCTCTGATGCACATGATCTACAAAGAACAGTCTTTTTAAACCACGGGAAAAAAAGTTTTGTTATGCTCATTAAAAATCCACATTTATTTCTTCTTTGTTATTTAAACACATTAATATGTAATGTTATATATGTTTTATCATCATATATATTATTCAAGATGTGTAAATGTAACTTCTTCATTTGTTCACTTGACAACAATTTTACTTTAAAACCATGAATCCTATTTCCCCCATTATTAACCCGTTCATGGTTGAGGAAAACCAATGTTCTCTACCGTAGACAAGTATCTTGTATAAAAATCTACAACCTCATCACAAATATCATTTTCAACAATGGAGGCTTCAGGTTGATATGGATTCTTAACATAACCCTTCAATATCTTCATTTACCTTTCAAAAGGATATATACAACATAGATATATAGGTCCACAAAGCATTATTTCTTGAACTATATAAACCATTAAATGCACCATTATATAAAAAATATGGAGGAAAATACCTTTATAATTGACAAATTATATAAATTTCTTCATTTTCCAAAATTCCCAAAGCATCCAGATCAATCACCTTATTAAAAATTGAATTGAAAAAATAACAAACCTTCATTAAAATATTTATGACACGGATAGGAAATATTCCATGCAATGAAACTAGTAGAAGTTGTTTCATAATAATCCGACAATCATGAGATTTCATACTTTTCAACTTCAAATCCTTTAGAGAGACAAAAAAATTAAATTTTAAGAATAACCCTCTAGTACTTTGATATCATGAAGATACTGAAAAAAGATAATTTTCTCCCTATAGAATAATGTATGAAAAGATGGGGGAAGAAATGTTTTACTTCCATCAAGAGTGGGAGATAACTCCAAATGTATTCCCATTGATAGTAAGTGTAATATTTTATTAAAACCTTCTTTAGTATTTCCTTTAATATCTAACACTATTCCAATAAAACTATTACATATATTCTTCTCCACGTGCATGAAATCAATGTTATATTTCACTTTATAATATCTCCAATATGGTAGCTCAAAAAATACTGACTTATTTATCCAAATATTTCTATCATTACTAGATTTATGTGTCTTTCCTAATGTCTCATCATGGTTTTTCACCCTTTCAAAATAATCATCATTGGATAAATATTTTGGAGTAATATCAAATTATTATGAGCCATTTAATGCCTTTTTTAATCTTTTATAAGAGTGATCCATATGCAAAAACTTTTGATGAACCATGTATACTATTTTCCTCCAATGATAAAATTTACAATATGAAGTCTATTGTTCGCAAATTGGACACACATTAAGCCCCTTAACACTGTATCCAGACAAATTTATATACGTTGGGAGGTCATTTATAGTGAACGTAATCACTACATGTAGTTGAAAATATTCCATTTTATAAGAATCATACACCCTAATATCATCCTATCGTAAGAGTTTAAAATCATCAATTAAAGGTGACAAGAAAACATCAATATCATTTTTGGTTTACTTTGGTCCATAGATCATTAAAATCAACATGACATATTTGTGATTCATAAAAAAATTGGGATATAGGTTGTAAATTACCAATAAAACAGGCCACGAACTATCTGTGCTATTAAGGTTTTGATATGGATTCATTACATCCATGCACAACCCAAGTTTGAGAAATATTACTTCATTTCTGAATATAGGATACTGCTCATCAATTTTCTTCCACCATGGACAATTAGCTGGATGATTTGTTTTTCTATCACATATCCACTCTTCATCATGCCAAATTAACATTTTTTTCATCACTTGAATTATCAAATAATCATTTCAAATGAGGAATTATAAGAAGATACCAAAATAGCTTGGTATGGATCTCTGTAATTTCTACATCAGCCTATGATTTTTCTTTCAACTTATACTGTGATATCCTACATCTAGGACACTCTGAAAAAAATTCATATTCTTTCCTATATATCACTTATTCATTCAAACATGTATATATTTTCAAATATCCCAATCACATTAGGAATAATATTTTCTTGGCCTTGTATTGTGAATCTGGAAGATCGTTTTCTTTAAGAAGAATGTCTTTCAACAATTATAGTAGCTCTGTAAAACTCTTGTCACTCCATACATATTTTTCCTTTAGGTTAATCAATCTTACCACTGATGATAAAACCATAAGAACCATATGACTAGGATACAATTGTTTTCATCGTCACCATATAGACACCCAATTGTTGGTTCTTTATCAATTTTTTCTACTTCAATATCATGAATCATTTCTTCAATTTCATCGGAGTTACCATCTTGCAAAGCATCATTATAATTAGATTAGAAATTCTACCTAGTTTCACCATTCCAAATCCAAGGTCTATAACTATAATTAAAACCACGAAAAATTAAATGATATTTGATCTCTATACTTTTCAACTTCATCATATTTAGACATTTCAAGCATGGACAGAAAAAACATGTCGTTGTTTGCAAAATTTCATTTAAAAAATTCCAAAAAAGCATCAACACCTTTTTTATATTCATCAATCATTTGATGTTCCATAATATAAATTCAACTCATTATCACCTATAAAAAATATAAAAATTATACATATTTTTAATATAAGCCAATTTTATATTAATATGAAATATGTCATAATCTGAAAGTAACACAATTTTTAAATATAAAACAAATATAATCATATTTGAAAAAAATAATTACAAATTCTACACAATAATGGAATATAGGTTTAAATATAAATGATAAATAATAAAAATATATGCATGGATATAATTTGAAAAATAAAATGTAGTTAGATAAGCCAGTTTTATATTTATATGAAATATGCCATAATTTTAAAGTAACACAATTTTAAAATAAAGAATAAATATATGAATATTTGAAAATTATAATGATATTATTTTTGAACAATAAGATAGAAAACCACTATGTAAAAATAAAAAAAACATTCCTTAGTGTGATGTATTATTAACCCATCACATCAAGAGTTTGTTTACTTAATTGTTTATCATAATTATCTAAAATATTAACCTAAAAGGTATTAGGATTGTATTTAATTGAAAAAATTTCTTTATTTTAGGCAATTTTGATGGTCACATTTATGGGTTTTAACATTCTTATTGAGTTTGTTGTGAAAATGGTCTTCTGTACATGCCTTGAGAGGATCATAAATTGTCTTGGGAAGGTGGTAAAAATATCCTATTCAAGGTATGTTGAAAGTTTGTTTTAGGGGATACTTAGCTAAAATGGAATTCCTCAAATTAGTTTACATTAAAAATAGTAACCAGACCGGTTGGTAGTAAGGCCTCAAGTGAGACTCCTCATATTCTAGAGTTTTGCGACTAAAATCAATAGTTTAATGGTTGTACGGTTGGAGGAATTTACACTCTGGAACAATACTAAATATAGTATACTAATAGTAAATGAAAATTAGTAGAATGTAAAAAAAACTAAGATATAATAATAAATATTAAACTAATTCACAAATGATATCATCCATATATATCCCTTAAGAATAATAATTTCTAATGACTTCATTATCAAGATGTACAAGTGTCGTATAGTATCGCAATGATTATCTCATCCATTTATAACACTTCAGGATACATAAAAAATGTAGATTGGGTGACATGGTATGAATATCTAAATGAAAATAAATATTTGGTTTTATCTCACTATAATACTAATTGGAAATAAGTTAAGTAACTAAAGGGAAAACATTAATGAATAAAAATTCTAGGATACCAATGATAAAACAATATCAGGATACTAAACCACCTTAAACGATTAATAGTGAAAGATACAATGAACAAAATCTCAAAATGAAGATTTAGCATCCGTGAACGACCAATGATAAAATAATATTAGGGTAGTACACCACCTCGAATAATTCATAGTGAAATACACAATGAACAGAATCCCAAAAAGTATATTTAGGGAATCTACGAACGACCAAAATCGAAGTGTGTGAGGATTAATTGAGAGTTTCAAGTCAAGAAGATAGATGCATCGATGAAAAACACGATGAATGGAGCTAGAAAAACGAGTTTGGAGGAAACATGATCAAATAATAGATTCTAGGGTTTCCACATGAGAGATAATTACTTAGGTATAGGCTTTGATGAATTCATTCCTTCTTGACACAGGTTCCTTCATAATAAATAATTTAGGAATCCTCATGGAACCAGAACCTAACCAAAATATAGAAAATATTTAAGAGAGGAAAATTAGTTATTTATTAAAGAGATAACTAAATGGAAATAGTGTGTTGGAAGGGTTGGTGGAGAGGTCCTTTTATATATGAACTTGTATGGAATTTTCAAAATTACCAATTTTTTAATGAATAACGAATGAAATTTATCAAGAAAAGTGGATCCAAAGTGGATCGAAACTGGAAATAGGATAACTGTAGTTAGATAATTTATTTATCCACTCATTTAAGGATAATATATTGTGATATTTTATGAATTAATTCCATTAATTTTTCTATTTTACCTCATTTTAACTTTACCATGGTAACTCAATTTCTAACTCAGTAACTTATTTTTATGACTCAAAATGAAATTAACCATTTTAATTAATTTATACATGATGATTTAAAATATTAAATAAATTTTATTAGATTCAACTTCTAAAAGCTATAGAAGTTATTTTTAAAATAATAAATGTATAATTCATAGAAACACAATAACATTCTAGATATTTCTTCTTGGATATTTAAAACAAATATTATAAATAATAAACATTTTTGAAATCTCACATGAATCAGCATGAATTACATTTTAGATGTGATTATTTTTCCATTATATATTAGTTCTAGCATCATCGAGTTTAATTTCATTAGAATATTTGAATTTTGGAATCTTATATTTTCACCCAGTAGAAACTCAAAACATCACAGAGTATGGATGCCTTATTCTAGGGAGATCAAAGCGGTACACTCAACAAAGTCTTACATTTAGTACAAGAATGATTGTTATTTTGGTAAAGTCTTATTCTTTCAAATAGTTATGCTAATGTAATATTATGTAATGAATTATTATTCTTAGACATGAAGTCTTATTTTTAGTCCTCAAAGATTTAGGCTCATCAAACAATGTCTTATTATCACCACCAAAGTATTATTCTCATAGAAAAATACTTATGCGCAGCATTCAAAGCCTTATACTCTGTAATTTTTCAAATTTCTCAATTTTTCAGATTAAAATATTTTAATAACCACTCTAGAACTTATCCAAAATATCTCTAGTCATCTAAAACACATTCCAAACACCTCAAAAACATCTTAAAAGCATTAAACATCATTATTAAACTCCTCAGGCATGTTGAAAAAAATTCAAACATTTAATCACTTCATCATTTAGTCCAAACGTACTTCAATCTCCCCATTTTTTATTTTTTAGAAATTTCTATTATTTCTTCAATAAAATATCATATTTTTTCACACATCCTCATGATTCATCATGATAATAATCATATCATAGCCTATCTATTATGAGAAGTATCTTCCACCACAAAATCGAGTAAGGTTTTATTTTTGATAGAATTATATCCCTTAGTTTTAAGAAAATTATTCCAAGTGATATAGATGAAATACCCCTCAAATCACATGTTTCTCTATAAAAAAACTCCCCCATTCATCATTTACCACACCTTTAGATGAAAAGGTAGTGATCACTCCTCCTATTAACAATAATGTTCTTCCCCTTCAGCATAGAGTTCTACATTGATTTGTGACATAATTTTCCACGTTATTTAACACAATACAAAGCCCATGTGTGGGTATAGTTCTATAGTTATTAAAGTGATAAGGGATATCTTTACATGGAGTTTCATCCTCAACTCAGATAACCTATCCCTTTTCATGGATTTTGTAAACATACATGTAATCTGATACAAAGTAACAATGTATTTAATATTCATATCTCCATTTCCCAACTTTTATTTAATAAAATTATATTGAAAATATATATGATTGTATCTAGAGTGTTGCATAGATTTATTAGATAGATTTATTTCACTTTTATTATCACAAAAAATCCTCAATTTATTCTCAATTTCATCTCTAAAATATACCAAATTCACAACCATCCATAAAACATGTGTACATTTAGGAGTAGTTTACACATATTCTACCTTGGTTTTTATAATTTTCATTGAGTTTTTCTTCTTATTTATTCTATCACACATATCCCTTGCATCTAAATAAAGTCCCACATAATGTGGATTTTCTATCATTTCAATCACCTGCCCAGTTTGCAATAGTATAACCAAGAAGCTTCAAATATGTAAAGTATTTATCAACTAGACTGTAATTCATGGTGTCTTACATATATCATAGTATTATATTTTCCACAATCACATGTAACTCCCTTGGTTCACTCAAAAATCACGAAAAATTTCACAACAAAGACTATGCTCAATTTTGTACATGTTAGATACAACATATTTCCTAGGACCCTTCTAAATTTATTTTGATTAATCTTAATGCCATTATCATATTTACACAATTTGTTTCCAACTGAAGTTGGGGTTGAGACCTATTTGGAATCTTCCATACCAAACATTATCAACAACTCTCTATCATATTTTTCTTTAGAAAAAAGTATGTAATCTAATTTATTATCAATCTATAATTCTATAAAGTATGTCATATCACCTAGCATTGACAAATCAAATTGATTCTTCATCTGCTCAAAAACTTATTCACAAAGGTATTCTTTATTACTGTTGACACTCGAAAAATTGAGAATCGGTAAATTAAATATGTAAGGAATACCTGGATATGGGTATTATTTTCCCCACATAAAAAGGGAATAAGAAGGTTTTTGAGACCCATGGATTGTGTGATCCTCTAAGGGATATACGATCTCATAACCATCACTAGGTCATGAAAAAGACTCCACATGTAGCGCATAACCTATAGTAGATTCCATGAAACCCCTTCCAATAATCCCTTCTGCTCTTGAGAAGGCACTCTAGACAACTAGTAGTCATGCAATAGCTATCGGATAACCTTCCCCAGGCCATGTGGTTTGTTACTGGTGAGCGCCTGACAACCCATCCAAAAATCCTTCATAAATATGAAGAAATTCTTCAAAAGGAGGAGGCCTTTATGGGTCATAAAGATCATGTGATACATCACCAATGGGAAGGGTAAATTTCCTTGAAAAAATTTAATAAAATTTGAAATACCCTTGAGCCCTTGTAAAATAAAACAATGTAAATTAAAGGGGAGTACGCAAGATCTACTCATGGTTGTAAATATCATGTGACGTGCTCCTGGAGGTCTGCAATACACAATGAGACCCCGGCCACATGACCGCCTCATCTTATAAAATCTCATCTGTATACCGTCCTCATCACAGGAAGAGCCTTAAGAATGTCCAGGAAACCTCACACACTTCTTTGTCTCCATGGGGACAAACAGATGGATATTTCCATGAAATGCTCATGCATCTCCATGTGACCTTTATTGGTCACACTATGTATCGCTATAAGGTAGAGTAATTGTCTGTTACATTACTCATGTAATCTTACATGAAACTTGAACTTTGTAAAATAAAACAAAGAAAATAAAAGAGGGAGGAGGCAGAAGCTGTTAAGTCAAAAGTCTTCTTTTGGCTTTTACATCATGTTTTGGAAATCACAAATATATTCTATGTCATGTTTTGGAAATCTCAAATGTATTCTATCATATGTTTGTAAATAACAAATTGTCTTTTATCATGTTTATCGTATCGTACGATGTTGATCGTAACGACCAAAACGTATCGTACTGACTCTGTCAAACGTATCGTACTGACTCTGTCAATCGTATCGTACTGACTCTGTCAATCGTATCGTACTGACTTTGCTATTCAGATGATCATTATTTGTTTTGGTACTTTGTCAAAAACTCTCTCTGCATATGAATCGTACTCATGTTTTACATTTCTATATATCTCTTATCCTAACAAAACGATGTCGTTGAGTTAGTTATATACTAATCAAAACGATGTCGTGCTTTCTGTTTCAATATGACCGTTGGAGGCAATATGACCGTTGGAACCCGAGGCCTATAAATAGGAGGTCATTTGAAGCTGAGAACACACTGATGAACGAAGAGAACGAAAGAGACTGTGAACTACGAAGATTCTAGAGAGAGACACTGTGACTTCTCTCATCAGCCTTGTGCGTCCGATCATCGTATCGAGGGCTTTCAAGTAATTGAAAGACAGAGGTGCCGATTACCTGCAAAATCGAGGGCTGCCGGGGATAGGCAGACAGACGTGCCGATCATCGTATCGAGGGCTGCCGGGGATAGGCAGACAGACGTGCCGATCATCGTATCGAGGGCTGCCGGGGATAGGCAGACAGACGTGCCGATCATCGTATCGAGGGCTCACCAAGGTGTTGGTGAGACAGACCTTTTATCCTAGGTGAAAGGATAACCCTTCTCTTTGGGTTAAAAGAATTGTATTACTTTTACATTTCCGCTGTTGTATTAGAAAGGGATTTGTATTGTTTCCTTTCTTCTTTACTTATTCAATTGTAATTGTTTCAATTACAATCATTCCATTACATATTGTATTGATTGGTTCTATACGCTTTAAGGTAGAATCATTCATATCTGTATTACTCTGATTATTGTGTTCATCTTGAATACAATTGTTTTACATAACATTAGTATTACAATACTTCATACCTTTTACATTCAATACAATTGAGGGTATTTGTATTTGTATTAGTTTAAGTTCATTTAAACTAATCTCTTTGTTACTAAAACTCAAGGTTTTTAAACCTACAATTCACCCCCCCCCCCTCTTGTATTGTTCCATCTAATAGACTTTTATATCGACTATTCGATCCAACAATTGGTATCAAAGGAGGTTTTCCACTGACTTGTATTACTAGCTTTATTTCTTATTACTTTCTTAAATACTTACTACACTAACGTGTGGAGTGGAAAAGTTGTTTTTGTTATATTAGATGGCAGGAATGAATATCGGATCAATAGATAATCTGAATCCTTCTAGACCACCAATCTTTGATGGGAATGATTATGAGTATTGGAGAGATCGTATGAAGACTTTCGTCATCAATACTGGTGTAGACAATTTTATTATGCTTACTGGGGGTTACAAAATTCCTGACAAAGAAATTAGTACTTTCACCAATCAAGAGAAGCAAGAATATCAACTGAATTACAAGGTACGCAATACTTTATTATGTTCTATGACCAGGAATATATATAGTCAGATATCTTCATGTGAAGCAGCCAACTGTATTTGGAAGAAATTAGAAGTCACTCATTTTGGTACATCCAAGGTTATAGAAACAAGGAGAGCAATGCTTCGAGCAGAGTATCATGGATTTGTTTTTCCTTATGGAGAGCCAGTATGTAAAGTTCAACAAAGGTTTATGACAATTGTCAACAGCTTACAATCTATGGGAGAAAAAGGTCTTGATGATGAATCTCTTGTTGATAAGATTATAGATATTATGCCAAATGAATGGGAGTCAAAAAGAACAGCTATTGATGAAAATAGAAAAGTTTCCCAGATTACTCTTGATGAACTCTTTGGAACTCTTATACAGCACGAGACAAGAATGAAAAGAGATGCTGATTTCAATAAGAAGAAGAATGGGAATGGAAGTGTAGCTTTTGCATCTAAAGCTAAAACACCTGAAAGGGTTACAAGGTCTAAATCCAAGAAAGTTGTTGTTTCTGATTCAAGTGATTGTAATCTTTCAGACAATGAGTTAGCTAATCTTGCAAGGAGGATGAACAAGATTGTGGGAAAGAAAGATTTTCAATATAGATTCAAAAAGAAAGACAGGAAAGATAGGAAAGATTCAGAGGTAACTTGTTATGAATGCAAGAAAGTAGGACATATAAGGCCTGATTGTCCTTTACTGAAGAGGAAAGATAGAAAAGAGAAACACTCTGAAAGAAACAAGAAAAGGTTTTATAAGACAAAGAAAGTCTTGAAAGCAAATGATACATGGAGTGCAAGTGGTAGTGATTCCTCAGATGATTCTTCAGAATATGAGATGTCAGGACAAAGGAATATTGGACTTCTAGCCAGACTACCAATTGAAGATCATTGTCTCATGGCTAAGGTACATAATGCTGAAGCTGTTACAAATGTCTCTTTAAATACAAATTATGTTGATAATAAATATTATGAATCTTCAAATGATGAACCCTCATCATCAGAAGATGATACTTTACCTTCTTTTGAAGAAGTCTCTAGATTTTCTAAGTTACTTGAAAATGAAAATTCTAAACTCAAAAAGAGATTTGAAAAAGCAAATTCTAGAATTTCTATTTTGACTAAAGAAGTATCAGATCTTTCCAAAGTTCTTGATGGGAAAACTTCTGATTTTGAAAGTATTTTGAAAACCCTTGAGAAAGTCAAATCTGAAAAAGATAAACTTTCTAAGGATCTTGAAACTGCTATTTCAAAGAAAAACTTTTTAGAGTCTAACTCTAGTTCTAATTCAAATGTTTTAGAAAACAAGAATTTGGTTTTAAAACTAAAGTCAGAGATTTTATCCTTGAAAAAGTGCTTGTCAAACTTTACTCATGGAAAAGAAAACTTTGATAGGATATACTCTCAAATAAGACCTTTGAGAAATCGTTCTGGTCTTGGTTATACTTATTCCAAACCTGTTTTTAGTAATAACTATTTTGTTCCTCAAAAAACCATTTTCTGTTCCAAGTGTCAATGTGGTGGACATTGGAGAATAAATTGTTCTCTTAACAAAACTCAATCCTTAGGATTTCATAAAGCTCATTTTGCAAAACAAATGTGGATTCCTAAAATTCTTTTATCTAATCCTTCTGGATCCAAACAAGTTTGGATTCCGAAAATCTAATTGTTTCTTTTTCAGGAAAACGAGAAGTGTATCAATAAGAACATTTGGTACATGGATAGTGGTTTCTCTCGACATATGACTGGAAACAAAGATTTCTTTGAAAAGGTTATCAAAACAAAAGGTGGAAAAGTTACCTTCGGAGATAATGCTCAAGGAAAGATTGTTGGTATAGGTAATATCATTTTTCTTGGAAAAGTTCTTATTTCAAATGTTTTATTTGTAAAAGGTCTTAGGCACAATCTCATCAGCATAAGTCAATTATGTGATGAAGGTTACCTTGTGAATTTTAGAAATGATAAGTGTCTAGTTCACAATTCCAAGGATGAATTCATTCTATCTGCCCATAGGCAAGAGAATGTTTACACTATTAACTTAGAAGACCTTAGGAACCAAAACTTACCTTGTTTAAGTGTAATAGAAGACCAATCGTGGCTATGGCATAGGAGATTAGGACACTGTAATTTGAGAAACCTAAGAAAACTCTCAAATAAAGGACTTGTAAAAGGGATACCGGATCTTAGATATGATTCTTCAAAAGTCTGTGATCCTTGTCAATTTGGCAAGCAACATAAAACTAGCTTTAAACCAATTAATGAAGTTTCAACTTCTAATGCATTACAGCTTGTGCATATGGATCTGTTTGGTCCTTCACAATCTGGAAGCATTGGAGGCAAATACTATGTATTTGTTTTAGTTGATGACTTTACTAGATTTACATGGGTCTACTTTCTCACAAAGAAATCTGAAGCCTTTTCGTATTTCAAAACTTTTAGAGCCCAAGTTAAAAATGAGAAAAACCTACCATTGATAACTATTCATAGTGATCATGGTGGTGAATTTCAAAACTCATATTTTGAAACTTTTTGTAGTAAGAAAGGTATTACTCACAATTTCTCAGCACCAAGAACTCCTCAGCAAAATGGTGTTGTTGAAAGAAGAAATTGTATTCTTCAGGAAATGACTCGAACCATGTTGAGTGAATACTCAATTGCTAAGCACTTTTGGGCTGAAGCTGTAAGTACTGCCTGTTATACTATAAATCGGGTTTTAACTAGACCATTTCTTAATAAAACTCCTTACGAGTTATGGACTGGCCGAAAACCTAAAGTTTCTTACTTCAAAGTTTTTGGATGCAAAGTATTCATTCTGAATACAAAAGAAAATTTACACAAATTTGCATCAAAATCTGATGAAGGAATCTTTCTAGGCTATTCCACAACCTCTAAGGCTTATAGAGTTTTCAATAAAAACACTTGTACTGTTGAAGAAACAGTACATGTAAAATTTGATGAAACTAACCCTTTTGTTTTCAACCAATCCAATCCTACATCCTTGGATGTGTTTTCCAAAAATGTTTATCAACCTATATTAGAAGAACATTCTGATAAGGAAAATGTTCAAGAAAGTGTTCCTGAAACATTTACCACAGAAGATTTTCTACCATATGTTGATGAACAGGTTTTACAAAACCCAAATCAATTGTTTCTTAGGAATCATCCCAGTGATAATATCATTGGTGATATAAATCAACCTGTAAGGACCAGAAATTCCTTAAGAAACGAAATAGAACATCTTGCTTTTCTTTCCCAATTTGAACCTAAAAGTCCAAGTGAGGCCTTAGGTGATGATGATTGGATCAAAGCAATGGAGGATGAACTAAATGAATTTGAAAGGAATCAAGTCTGGACTTTAGTTGAAAGACCTAAAGAAACAACTGTAATTGGTGTAAAATGGGTTTTCAGAAACAAGTGTGATGAAAATGGAATCATTGTAAGAAATAAAGCAAGACTTGTTGCTAAAGGCTATAATCAACAAGAGGGAATAGACTATGAAGAAACATATGCTCCTGTAGCTAGACTTGAATCTATTCGCATTCTATTAGCCTTCGCAGCATATTTCAATTTCAAACTATTTCAAATGGATGTCAAATGTGCTTTTTTAAATGGTTTTGTTCAAGAAGAAGTTTTTGTCGAACAACCTCCTGGTTTTCAAGACCCAAAACATCCTGATCATGTCTTTAAACTTACCAAGGCTCTATATGGTCTTAAACAAGCCCCTAGAGCATGGTATGATAGACTTATAGGATTTATTTTACAAAACAATTATAGAAAAGGTACAGCTGATCCAACTCTTTTTATCAAAATGGAAAACAAAAATGTTTTGGTTGTCCAAATCTATGTTGATGACATCATATTTGGATCAACTCAGAAATCTTTAACCGATTCTTTTGCAAATTTAATGAAATCTGAGTTTGAAATGAGTATGATGGGTGAGTTAACATTCTTTCTAGGTTTTCAAATATCTCAAAAACCAGAAGGAACTTATATATCTCAACATAAGTATATTAAAGACTTACTCAAAAAGTATGGATTTGACAAAACTAAAAGTATTAGCACCCCAATTGGTACCTCAAATACTCTTGATCTTGATGAAACTGGGAAACCAGTAGATCAAACAATTTTTAGAGGTATGATAGGGAGTTTGCTATACTTGACAGCTAGTCGACCCGACTTGATGATTTCTGTATGCTTATGTGCAAGATATCAATCTAATCCAAAAGAGTCTCACTTAAAAGCCGTAAAGAGAATCTTTCGGTATTTAAAAGACACTATGGATTTAGGACTTTTCTACTCTTCTGGAAATGATTTTGTTTTAAAAAGTTTTTTAGATGCTGACTTTGGTGGTTGTAGAATGGATAGAAAAAGTACATCTGGAACATGTCATTTCTTAGGAGATTCTTTGGTTTCTTGGTCTTGCAAGAAACAACACTCAGTAGCACTCTCCACTGCTGAAGCTGAATATGTAGCAGCTGGAAGTTACTGTGCTCAAGTATTGTGGATGCAGCACACACTCACTGACTATGGTTTGAGTTTCTCCAAAACTCAAATTCTGTGTGATAATACAAGTGCCATAGCTCTTAGTAAAAACCCAGCACATCACACTCGTGCAAAACACATAGATGTTAGGCATCACTTTCTTAGGGATCACACACAAAAAGGAGATATTGTTTTACAATTCATCGGAACGCAAGAACAACTTGCTGATATTTTTACAAAACCTTTACCTTCCGATAGATTTGAATTTATAAAACAGAAGCTAGGAATGATTACATTAAAATAATCATTCATATCTACTTCCTGTTTTACATCTCTCCTAATAGTAAGAAACTCCTCGTAGAAAGGGGGAGGACATTTCTTTATGTCTTTATGTTTCTGATCTTTAAATATTTACTCTCTTTATATATGTTTCTTTCTGTTTATCGTATTGACAGTTTTATCGTTTCATTTTAAGTTTTCCTGTATCGTATTGACCATTTCAGTTTTTCTGTTTATCGTATTCAAATTCTTTTCCATCGTATCGTTCAAAAATTTTGTATCGTCCGATGATAGTATTCAAATTCTTTTCCATCGTACCATTCAATAGTTTTTGAATCGTCTGATGATAGTATTCAAATTCTTTTCCATCGTACCATTCAATAGTTTTTGAATCGACCGATGATAGTATTCAAATTCTTTTCCATCGTATCATTCGATTTTTTTTATCGACCGATGATAGTATTGAGATTGTTTTCCATCGTACTGTCGGTTAATGGTAACAACTATTTTCCATCGTACGGTCCGATCATAGTAATGACTTTGTTTTCCATCGGCATCATGATTTTTTTTCTTCTTACGATTGTGTTTACTTTTGATTCATACCAAAACCAGCAATCACCTTATGTTCTCCGACAGGTTTCTTTTCATTTTTTTTATTTTATTTTCTTTGTTTTAATCCTAACCATTGATCTGGTATTATCTAATCTTGACCGTAGAATATCAACGGTCATCCCTTTATCGCCTATAAATACCCCCCTCCCCTCCCCAAACCCACATTGAAGTTTCAGGATTTGAGGCGAAGCTCTGCTCCACCAGCTATAAACCATCGTACGATCTTCTCATCGGCAGAACCTTTATGTCTCAATCTTCTGCTAATACTCCTACCGAAATGTCTTCAAAGACTTTTACAGAGAAAGACTTTCACAGAGAAAGGTTAGTATCCCGAGAATTTTTCGATATGTACGATTCTACAATCAAGAGGATTATTTTGTTTCAAGGATGGGAACATCTCTGTGTGGAAAAGCCTGATATTCAAGATCCAGTTCTTTTTGATGAAGTTTGTCAGTTTTACAAAACCGTTTCTTTCGACAAAGATATGACTATAAACTTCGCTGTGTACGATAGAAAGTTATCTATGTCTGTGAAACAAGCGGCACATTTTCTGAATGTTTCTATAGAAGGCGATGCATTCTGTCCATCTCACAAACTACCAGAGGAAGTTGGTACGTTTAATAGAGAAAGTGCTGAAAAAACTTTGTTTGTTGTTAATGAGGGAAAGAGGAAAGTTTATCATCTTTCACCGGACAATCGGTTTGTCACTTTATGGATGAAAGGTTTTCTTGTCCCAAGAAAAGGGGATAGAGAAACCCTTAAAGTTTCTGATGTCTTTATGCTCGACTATCTTGTGAATATGAGGAAAGTAAATCTCATGGGATATATTTTTTGAAACCATCAAGAATGTCAAGAAAGGAGGGATTAAATCCCAAATAATAATGTATCCAGCCATCCTTACGAAATTCATTCTTGAGAGTATGAAGTTTTGTAACATTCCTTTGAAAGGAGAACCTATGGATTTGTGGCCGTCTTTGATTAATAAGAGTACGATGAAAAAGCTGAATGTTTGTTTTGATTCAAATTCAAAACTTTTTGTTAGAGATGTAGAAGCTGAATTGGCTCAAAATCAATCGGCACCTATGCCAGCCAAGGACAATCAATCCACCGGTGTTACTCGAAAGTCTGATCCTCAAACTAGTTCAAAACCAAAGAAGAAGCCAAGGTACAGTAAGGAAGTTGTAGCCAAATGGAGAAAGGACAAGGAACAGAGAAAAGAGGGTGATCCGAAGTTTGGTCTTGACCCTGCTGAGGCCTTTGCAGAAAGAATAAGGGTAGAAGAAACCCTTCAAGATGAAAAGAAAAAGAAGACTCTTTTGAAAAGAAAGGCTCAGGACTTTGATATCTCTAAAGTCTTGAAAGCAGTTGAAGATGCTAGTGCTCAACTAACTGTGGAAGTACACCAAGAGCCCATCGTACAGAGTCTGCCTGAGAAAGAAAAAGGAAAACAAGTGATAGAAGAAGTGGAAGTAGAAGAAGGAGATTTTCTGTTAGAATTTCTTCAAAGTTCAAAGAAAAGTAGAGAGGAATTGCTTCAAAAGCTGAGCGAAGGTGTTCAACAAACTCCTCATGCCGATCAGGAAAGATCTCCGGACAGGATATCATCTCGAGAAAAGCAAGATGCGCAATCCTCTCATTCTGATAAAGTTGTTGTCATTAGTGACAAAGTAGAAGAAGAAAGAAAGCAGAAAGAAAAAGAAAAAGGGAAACAGCTAGTTGTTGATTCAAGCAGATCGTATGAACTAGCATCGTACGATGAAGATACTGATTCAGAACATACAATCTCTCTCAAGAAGAGTGATTACATTGTTCATGTTTTGAGAAGGGTGGAGAAAACAATTCCTTATTTCCCGAGGCTGGAAGGGAAGATTGATTTTATTACTGAAAATCAAAGGAAAAAGTTTGGCTCTGTAAAAGAATTGAGAAAGAAAGTTTTGTCAGTAGAAGCCGATCTGAAAGTTCTTTCGGAAAGCTCAGTTGCTCATAAGAAAGCTTGCAATAAGATGACCAAGTGGTCATACAAAACTGAAAGCTCAATCAATGATCATGAATTAGCTATTGAAGATATAAGGAGGTTATCAAATGAGCTAGCAATTGCTTTCAACAAGCTTGATAAAGAAACGGTTGAAAGGCTGAACCTTTTGTCTTCTCAAAGAACCGATGTTCCTTCAGTGAAAGACTTGCAAGATAGGATGAATGCTTTCCAATCTGAATTCTCGAAGGTTTCATCTTTCAAAGATGAAATGGTTTTACTGAAGAATCAAAATTCTGAGTTGTCCAAGGATAACAAGACTCTGCAAAACAGAATTGATACTCTTGAAGAAGTAATTAGAGTCCAGGAGGAAACCATCAGAAATCAAGATCAGATTTTTGCGGATCAACAAGAGCTTCTCAAAACTCAGGGTGAATCAATTTCTGAAGACAAGAAGGAGATCAAGAAGATGAAAGTTGTGCTTCATGAGCTTATAAAGAAAGAGAAGGAAAGAGAAAACAAATGATTGTTGTATTTGTTTCTTTTGGAACTTGTTTGTTTTGTAATAACTCTTATAATCCTTTCTCTTTTATCCATTGTCTTGTATTACTTCACTAACTCTTCCAGACAATTCGAGATTCCTCCTTTCTTTTTGTAAATCACAAAGGGGGAGAATATTTACAAAGCAAAGATTGTTTTACAAAGGGGGAGAATGCATTACAATACTCTTAAGGAAAATCTATGAATACAATCCTTAGGAAAGTCAATACCTAAGGGGGAGTTAGTTGTATTCAATTTCTTATTCAGAAGAGTTTTCAATAACTCAGGGGGAGATAAGTATTTCTTGTTTCATTTACTTTGTGTGTTTGTGCTTTCCAAAAAGGGGGAGATTGTTAAGTCAAAAGTCTTCTTTTGGCTTTTACATCATGTTTTGGAAGTCACAAATATATTCTATGTCATGTTTTGGAAATCTCAAAAGTATTCTATCATATGTTTGTAAATAACAAATTGTCTTTTATCATGTTTATCGTATCGTACGATGTTGATCGTAACGACCAAAACATATCGTACTGACTCTGTCAAACGTATCGTACTGACTCTGTCAATCGTATCGTACTGACTCTGTCAATCGTATCGTACTGACTTTTCTATTCAGATGATCATTATTTGTTTTGGTACTTTGTCAAAAACTCTCTCTGCATATGAATCGTACTCATGTTTTACATTTCTATATATATCTTATCCTAACAAAACGATGTCGTTGAGTTAGTTATATACTAATCAAAACGATGTCGTGCTTTCTGTTTCAATATGACCGTTGGAGGCAATATGACCGTTGGAACCCGAGGACTATAAATAGGAGGTCATTTGAAGCTGAGAACACACTGATGAACGAAGAGAACGAAAGAGACTGTGAACTACGAAGATTCTAGAGAGAGACACTGTGACTTCTCTCATCAGCCTTGTGCGTCCGATCATCGTATCGAGGGCTTTCAAGTAATTGAAAGACAGAGGTGCCGATTACCTGCAAAATCGAGGGCTGCCGGGGATAGGCAGACAGACGTGCCGATCATCGTATCGAGGGCTGCCGGGGATAGGCAGACAGACGTGCCGATCATCGTATCGAGGGCTGCCGGGGATAGGCAGACAGACGTGCCGATCATCGTATCGAGGGCTCACCAAGGTGTTGGTGAGACAGACCTTTTATCCTAGGTGAAAGGATAACCCTTCTCTTTGGGTTAAAAGAATTGTATTACTTTTACATTTCCGCTGTTGTATTAGAAAGGGATTTGTATTGTTTCCTTTCTTCTTTACTTATTCAATTGTAATTGTTTCAATTACAATCATTCCATTACATATTGTATTGATTGGTTCTATACGCTTTAAGGTAGAATCATTCATATCTGTATTACTCTGATTATTGTGTTCATCTTGAATACAATTGTTTTACATAACATTAGTATTACAATACTTCATACCTTTTACATTCAATACAATTGAGGGTATTTGTATTTGTATTAGTTTAAGTTCATTTAAACTAATCTCTTTGTTACTAAAACTCAAGGTTTTTAAACCTACAATTCACCCCCCCCCCCCCTCTTGTATTGTTCCATCTAATAGACTTTTATATCGACTATTCGATCCAACAGAAGCCTCTCATGGCCATAAAACCCTTACAACATACTAAGGAAGTCTGTAACATAGTCTTGCGAAACTCGTGGGCAAGTCGACCTGATCCCATGAAGGACCCTTGATAAACCATCATTATATCATGTAATTACCAAATAATTCACCTAAGATCATGCAAAGGACTTCCAATAAGAGCCTTGATCTCATGAAGGCCCTCAGACATTTAAATATGACAACAAGTAAGTACTTCATCATATTCTGCAAGATTCAACAAGTCCCCATTAATTGGAAATAATCCAATAAATAAAATTTTAATGGGAGGGACTCACGGTTACTAAAAATAATTATACTTCCTCAAAGAAATCCACGATAAAGACTATCAAAGACACATAGTTCCAAATCCCTTCACTGACTCCATCCTGAATTCAGGCAAGAGATGCCCTGCAAATCGACAGACAACCAAGGTGGCGAGACCTATAAATATCCCACCTTGGAATGAAAAAATATACCACAACCACTACCATACCATGATCACTACCACTACCTCTACCTACCATGAGGATGATAGAAACCACTCTTAGAGGATGGATGAACCCTTCAAACCTCACACTGGCACTAGATAATATTTCTCAGAGTGGTGGATCTCGAGACCGGAAAGATCCTCATTAGATAAATGTTTGGTGAACCACTTAATTAATTGTTCTACATGTATAAAAACATCACATGATCATCATATATCATGTGAAAGATATCTGGAAGGACATGCGAAGGACATCCCACACACCTGCTAGATCATGGGAGACTTAAAACAAGATAACATTGAAAAAATATAAGGCATTCACAATATAAAGGGTGGAATTAAGATTAATAAATGGGGAGACTCAGGAAAAGGCATATATGATAATCCTCATACACCTCACTCTAACCACTCAGGTCATGCGACAATATCAAGGTATGTCACCCAGGACTCACGACACCCCTTGTATGTACCACTTGGATCATACGAAGTCCTCTTGACATATCAAGATAACTCACATGGAACCCCTAGGCATGCCAACTGAGTCTTGTGAATCCCTACAGGCTCACTATCCAGGCCTTTCTATGTCCTTCAGACATATTTCCTGACTCACATAATCACATCATGATCATGTTAGATAAGTCTCATGATAGCACCTATGCATGTTAACTAGTTATTGAAATTCCCTCCAGGAAAGCCAGGTCTTGTAATACCCTATAGATATGTTAGCTAGGAAACCCTCCAACCAGGATATGCCCTTTAGGATGTTCCCTTCAGGATATGCCCTTCAGGTCTTGTGAAACCCTCCAAGACTAGTTACATTGAATCTTGTGACACCCTCCATGTGATTTTATCAGCTATTGTGATGAAACTAGGGAAATTCAACTGGATTATGCGACACCCATTGGAAAATCCAACCAGTTCATGTGATGGATTTAAGACAAACCATATGGGTCTTGTGATATCATCTATACAACACAACCCTTATCATGAAACATCCCTTTAGACATTCCATCCAAGATACTTGATGTACATTGGATAAGTAAACTATATGACATGATTTCCTTTTAGCATGTCAGGACAACATTCTATTATATATTGAGTATGCAACCAAGGTATGTAGAGCAGAAAATCAGTACATGATATGCAAGTAAGAAGTTCAGGTCAATAGGGAATCCCATGATTTGATAACCTTGTCCTTACTCATTGTGTAAGCCCCAAATATAAGTTCATCACATGATTTTATAAACTTTTCCATCCTCAGTGTATAAGCCTTGAAAATAAGGGAACATCAACATGTAATCCTCAAACATAAGGGAAACCTCATCCTATAAGCATCGAATATAAGGGAAACCTCAGCATGTAAGCCCCAAAAATAAGGGTAAACTCAACATGTAATCCTTGAATATAAGGGAAACCTCTGGGTGTAAGCCTTTATTGTAAGGGAAATCTAATCGTGTAAGTCTCGAATACAAGGGAAACATCAGAGTGCAAGCCCAGACTAATGAACTACAAGAACATTAATTCCTACAATTACCAGGATACATAAGGTGCCTCCTAGAGGCCTGAGATATATATTAACCATTCAAAGGAGAGTCCTAGAATGTATTTACAACATCTATGAGAAATGACAGTGATTATTTTCTATACCTTATTTCCCACAATGATCATAGATCATGTGTGAGTAAGGAGTTGAAATTATCATATCATCTACACCATAAACCTCTATGAATATAGGGAGACCTCAAAGTGTAATACCTAATCAGAGGAACTATGACAACTCTCATTCATATGATTACTAGGATATATAGGATTCCTTTATAAGGCTTCAGATCAAATAAAAATCCATTTTGATGAAAGCCTTATAACATCGATATTTCAACAATCATGACCCAATCATTCCCATGGGTTGGTCACGCTACCTCATCCCTTAGCGGACTGAGAAATCAACTGAACTACAATTAATTTGATTCCTACCATAATTATAATACATAGGACACCTCATTAAGGCTTGAAATACATATTAAGAATCTCAGAGGCAGTTCCAATACATAAGCCTCTACACCCATACATCATAAGTTTGATCACTTTTCATCCCTTGTTTCTTACACTGAGCATAGCTCACATGGGATTAGGGATCCACAATGAACACCTCATTGTTATCATGAATCTACAATAGATATACCAGAGCAAGTATATAATCCCTGACAAGTGACATGATATGATCACCCCTCATATAAGGGTATCTAACTTGGGACTAGTCCCAAGGGTGTGACCGAACTATAATAACTCTGATTCCTTCTATAACTATGATACATAGGATTTCTTTTTTAGATTAGATCTCAAATATCTATTTCCTTATATCCCACACATATAAACTCTCTACATGACATTAAATTGAAGGGTTTTAATAAACTATGTGGGTTTTTATTCCTTCAATAACTAGGCTATATAAAACATCCAATAATGTCTCAATCCCCTCTTTAGAATATAACAACCTCCTTGTGTGGCATCATATTCCAAATAATTTGGTTATACAACCTTAGTACATAAAGCAGAAACCCATAATTAAGGAAATAGATGAAGAAACTCAGATTCATATAGATGGATCCATTAATGAGATTCTGTTCCTGCTGGTCATTGATGAGATTCCCTTTCCTTTTCATATAAGGAGAATTAAGCTATAATCATTTTTCGGGTAACCAGTTCTGTATCAGGATTATGAAGATATTCATGAACATATATTAAATATATAAGAGAGTCCCAGAGTAGGAAAAAATTCCCTCTATAAGGGTTTGATGATCCTGACCTCCCATCCTCTCAACTAATGTGAGTCCCTAAGTGTCATTGGGTCTGAAACCCTAGTTGACCACCTGCCTTGGGAAAGTAGGTCCATATCTAGTAATCGATGTGAGAAATATTGAGATTTCTCATTAATAATAATAATGTCATGATGTTAATGATTTTTCAAAAGTCAAACCCCCACAATCAACCGTGAGGCCTGATCGAACCTTCCTCAGTGAGGGTTTCCCCAGTCATCTCTTATCCGTTGAAACAGAAATGGTGAACCCAGCGTGAATCTCTTTAACAAAAAAAATGATTGGGTTATCATAAATAGGGAAATTTCATTTTCACACTATATGTAATAAAATGTTGAACCCGATGTGAATATCTCAAATAAAAAATATTGGGTTAATTCTTTGATTCATTTTTGTCTGCACACCATACTCAAACATAATTGGTGAAATCAATGTGAATATCTCAAGCAATAGAATGATTGGGTTATCATGTGTTGGGACACTTTATTTTTCATACCCTATATAAAAATATAAGTAATATGGACATGATCTTATAGATGATCCTCTATAACCATGGTTCTCAAAAAATAATTCCATCCTCATTTTTACAAGTCCAAACAAGCTGAATGGATAAATTTAGAATAATAGGAAAATTGTGTTAACCATGAATATCTGATTGAGTTCATCCTGCCTATGATATTGCACTAATCTGTGACCTTGTTCCTTATTGATTTCATGACTTCAGATATTAATCTCATCGCTAAAATCCCAATCTAAGATGATGTATTCTTAATCCAGCAATCATTCAGGTAAATCACCAATGGTTGTAACCCCTACAGGTCGCAAAACAATCTCACCTTCTCGATAGCTCCAATGTTAGGTGGTGAACACCATGGTCTGGTAGTACCATTGATGTGGTACAATACTGACCCTGGAAGCTTCTAGTGAGGTTCTCCAAGTAAATAAATTAGATAATTCACATTTCCTAGTAAAATATACAACTAAGATAGTGGCCCTGGTCACCATAACAAATATCTTCGAGAGCTTACACCTGGAGTGTGACAACTGCCACATTAAATATCTAATAAAGGTGAACCAAGCCAAATAAGGATCCCTTCCAGTTCGAGGGCCACCAAGGAGGGACCCTTCAATCCACCATCGCCAGCACCATCGTTTCGATACCCACCAATCCCTTGATGAGGGTACCACCCAACACACTTACACCTTTGAAACCAATGCACGAGCGATAAAAAAGGATAATCGGGGGAGGAAAGCACGAGATATATTAGAGATAGATCATATCACAACACTTGGTGATGAGGTCTGCTGGTATATTCTGGTAGTAACCAGTAAGTAGGCTCATGTCCCTACTCTCTCAAAACAATTCTATAGGCATATTCCCACAGTAAGAATAGGGGAGGCTCATATCCCTATCCCCATGCATGAATTCCATCGGCATATTTTGGTGGCACAAGGAGGACAGAAGTGGGATCATATTTCTAATTTAATTAAAGATATCTACCTGTGTATAATGTATATGAAAAATGTTCAATATTATATCCCTATGAGCACTTTTCTAAAATGCCAATATATTTTAGAAACACCTAAAGAACTCGGCCATCATATTCTGGCATATTTGCAGATAAAGGGATAGGTTCATATTCCCATCTCTATTACCAGAACAACTCAACACTCTGATCATCATGAATAAGTTATTGTATTAGAGTAAGAACATATTATTTCTCCCATATAAAATTATTATTGGTATATTCTGATAAAGGGTGAGGCGTCATACAGGGTTCATATTCTCATTCTAATTGGGGTTCACCGGGAGAGATTGGCACATGCCTCGGGACAGGGGCACATGCCTATCAAAAAAGTCTTGTGGCGTATTCCAAAGGCAATAGATCGGGATCATATCCCCATTCTATCTAGGTATCACCATGTGATAGGGGAATAAGACTTATGACATGCACATATTCATGTCAAAGAAGTCCAACAGCATACTCGGAAGGCCCAGGATCGGGTATATATCCTCATTCTAGCTGGGGTTGAACAAGTGATAATGGCACAAGCCTCAATACAGAATCATATTCCTATCAGTGAATCAAATTGGCATATTCTATTATATCATGGAAGCTAGGTGCATATTCCTACTTCTGCTAACGAACGAATACACCTGCATCATTATGAGGCAATACATGAGGAGGCTCATATCCATTCTCCCATTTTGAAGGTCCATCAACATATTCCAATAGGGAATGGATATTCATATCAGGATTATATTTTTCTCAAATAAGATCTCACCAAGTGAGAGCATCACACACCTCACGGAAGGCTCATATCTGTGCCAAGAAAGACCAACGACATATCCCAAAGGCTCGAGATCAAGCTCATACTCCTATCCTAATCAAGGATCACCAAATGAGAATGGAATATTCCTCTAGATAGGTTTATATTCCTGTTAATAATGACACATCTCATCGGAATATTCCAGAATCTTCTCAATAGCGGGATCATACTTCCATAGCATCGAACAGTTGTAAGCAAGTTCAAGAAACTGTCATACAACAGGCATATATCCCTACACAATCCCAAAAGATATGTCATCATATTCTAACCATGATATAGAACATGACCCATATTTCTAATCTACTCAATTCATGTGTCCTTGAGGATGTTAGAGACATGTTCTCAAAACCCCAAGGGTCTGTCAAATCTTTAATCAAAGTAGAAGATGATAATTACTTTGATAGTCCTCCTCTTGGTAGTGAATATATGGATTGCAAGGATTCTACTCTTAATGTCCACCATGGTCAACCTCTTCAGGGTGATATCTCCCACAGATAGGAAAATAATCACCTTTCCTAGAAACCTTCATATAGAGAGGTGTTCATAACTCTGACTCCTTTGTATAGAGAGGTGCTCGAAACATTGGGGTCACGTGTATATGGTTCCTCAGCAAATTCTAGCATAACTCCATTATCATCAGCAGGCGACCTTTAAAATTATATTCTATGTTCTGACTGGATGTAGGCATGTAAGTCTAATGAAGAGGTGGATGACATTGACATATGGAGAGAGTAATCCATAAAGAACCTCTTCATCATATTTAGGCCCCTCAATACTTCTGACCATGTGATCCCAGATGATATATAAAAGGAGTGGATTCCTTATCTATGCCAAAATATGTGGGTTACTCTTCAGTGGATGAAGACTAGACACCTCCCTTATCCAATATATGGTGGTCACCTTAAGACCCATCAAGACACTCATTTTTTTAGCTAGACCAAACTATTATCTCCATGGATCAGGATCCATAATTGAAAAATCACAACCAAATCTACAAAATGCTTCCCTCTATTGCATCACAACCCTTTGGAAGATGATCTCTGAAGCCACGTCATGAATCTATATTCAAGTATGGGGATAGTATGGAGCATTACACTTTGAATCACCCCTAAAACAATAGAACCCCTCATATACAACATCTTGTAATGTTATAGCCTCTGGAAAAATTAGGGGATTGGGTAATGCTAAGGTCATTTGGTCACTACAATGGAATGCTCTTGATTCAATGGTTCCTAAACATTACGAATAGAGAGATAGGATAGCCAAAATGATTTGAAAATGGCCCCTAGATCCAATAAGAATTCATTTTATACTTAGAGACCGAAGTTTTGATTACAATAAAAACTTCTTGTGAAGAATGTTTCTCATCATGGGCTGTCATCACACCTAGGTCCTATGAGTGCACAACTTCACCACATCAAATGAGCTATAGTAGTAGACACTATATCAATCTTTCAGGAGCATACCTAGCTCATCAGGTCGGGAGAATATCTACCACTGCCACCACCTCTCATATCATCACTTCCTGAGAGGATTTGGGATACATCATTAAAAGCTACAAACAAACCCCAACCCACTGGGCTAGGGGAATTTATATCTCAATCACCATTACTAGGTTCATCATCCCCCGAGAGGACCTAGGGACATCAAAAGTGATTCTAGATTAACCCCATTCCATAGGGATGTGGGTATCTATATCTTCATGTACATCTTGGCAGTCGTCAAATCCACGACTAGAAGCATTGGATACTAAACAACAAGACCAATCAATGCCAATTGTGGCCCCAAATAACCCCCATCCCACAGTTTTGGGGGAATTTTCATCATCATCATCACTATAGAGAGAATTATTTTTCTCCATATTGGAGTTAAAAATTAATGGTCAAATTCCCACCTATTCCACCCACTATAAGACAAAACTCTATTGGTCGGGGACCATTCAAAAATCATGACTGAAAAATCCCTCAAGGTCACTTTTTATAGACCAAGAAGGGAGGAAGGTATAGTGAAGGAAATCAAACCCCACTGGTATTGCAATCCATAATGGACTAATATGGCCAAGGGTCAAAATTAAAACCATGAGGAAGGAAGTGTTGAATCATCTAGTTGTGTCGAAAGTATTGGAACAACCACCATTACCTAATATGCCTCTATGAATTCCATCACTGTCAATATGGTGGAAATCATGGATCAATACATGAATACAAAGGGCTGCAACATGGAAAGAATACCCTGAGAGGAGGGTGATTTAGATGCACCAAATGAGGTTTCACACACCTAGAACCAAAGAAATCTCTAAAATTTGGAAACTCTAAATAACCAGTTTCCACCTCCTTGGAAGAACACTATAAAAGAAAAAGGGAAAGGTATATCTAAATATTGATCACCAATCCAAAGATTTGTGGTTCCTTCCATGGAGGAACAGTTGCAATAATTCAAGAGTGAGATACAAGCTCTTAGATAGATCAATGTGGATCTACTCAAGGGAAATATACCCAGTAGGTATCATCGTCAGGTAGATACAATTGTTCTCCCTCCCATAGTCAATCCACCCACAATATTGGTATCCAAGCATTAGGCTATCTCTAGATCCAGGAAGCTAGTATACATAAATGAAGAAATTAAAAAAAATTGTGACTTCCCTCTAGTGTGGAAACAACCTCTCCCTCATTAGGGAATTAATTCATTCTTAGGTTGAATCGAAAATTAGGAGGAGAAAAAGGTGGGGCCACCTCATTAACCCCAACTTTCTCCCTGTAGATGGGATAAGACTCGGACAGCATCCCCTTTATTTTCTTAACATAATCAAGTCCCTGTCTACTCAAATAGAATTCATGGAAGGATGACGTGAACCTATTCACCCTGAGAGAAATCCATATCCTGAATGGGTGTATGACAGTATTTCTCTACCCAATTTTGGAAATATTACCTTCTCTACCTTTGATGGTGTAGGAAACCCCAAAATATATCTCACACACTTTGTATCCCAATGTGGGTCGATAATGGGCCCTCAAGATCAATATTAGTCAACAAAGATGATGTGTTTTGTATAAACTCTGATAGAGACAACCTTTGTTTAATATAGCAGTCTTCCAGTAGGTTCTGTTGCAGGATGAGAAGACCTTCTTAATCAGTTCCTTTATCAATTCAGTTCTACACTGAGGAAAATGATAATCGTCAGCCTAACAAACTATAATAAATGAAAATAATGATAGGGTTCTTGAAATCATAGCTATATGGAAAGGTTTAACCTATTCACTCATCATCCTTCTATCATAGGAGAAATTGTTGGAGCTCTATGTTAAAAATATCTAGGATGAGTTTTAGACACATATAATCCCAATGAAGTATCTATGTAGGTCTTTTGAGTTTTCATAAATGGAACAAAACATAGAAGTCTCCATTCATTGAACCCGATCTAAACCCCAACTCATGCCCACAAAATAGGGGAAAATTCTAGGAAAATAAAAAGTTACAGTTGTCACTCTCAAGCTGCAGCATTGCCTATCCAAGCACTCAAGAAGATCCCAAACCACACAACCCCTTCTATCGAGTAGTGACAACAAGAAAATCTCCCTCGACCAAAAGTATAGAGAAATCAGAGCCGCCTAGGATTTGAAGAATATATGAATAAAGCATAAATATTCCAAAATGAATAATTCCCTAGTTAATTCTTGGAATCCATGGATAACAACCTACTCACACCACCATAGTCTAGGAGACCCAATGAGGTCAACCAAATTGACCGTCCTGACTACTTCCCTTTACATAGAAGGATGGGTTATAAAATCTAGGGATTCTTCATCTTCAAATACGTCATTTAATTAATGGTTAATTTCAGACAAGTGGTGGTAGATAACACCTTAGATCAGGTGGGTTTCATGACCATTTCCCATTCATAAGAAGAGGGTGATTTCTAGATGGTTTTGTCCATGCATGCATAAAATTTCAACAACTAGATGACTCGAAAAATAGTTTAATTAGATCATGAAATCTTGAGAGAATAGATGAATAGACCAACAATATATCCACCACTCAAAGAGGAAACATCAAATATACCTCCCAAAGTTGGGTGTTCCCACCATAAGTAGGAAGAAATAGAAGTGGAAGGGTCATATTCTGCTCCAACACAAGATCTGACCTATGGATATTTATTCCCTACAACATCCACAACATAGTCACCACCCCACCAAACTGAACCCTCATCAAATGAAGAGATCATCTTTGGTTCTGTAAATGTGATACAATTGGAAGACACATTCTCTAATGATGAATATTCCCTAGAGCATTATTTTCCCACACATAATCAGGGAATATAATGTCGCATGAACCAAAACTAAAGATAAAAGAGACAACATGGTTGTGGTTTGACACAATATTCTAGTCATATCCCCATGGAAAATATATATGAATATGAGACCCATGGGAAAGTGCTCAGCAGCCTCAAAAGGGGCATGGAGGCATCCTAGAACCCTCCAGTGGCTATCCGCACCCAATTTTCTTACATGATCGCCTAGTGGGGGTTCAATAATCTGATCAACCGAGAAAAAAGGGAAGGTCAGCATGACCCACACCACCAGCAGAAAATACTCTCATGAACACTACACAATCACTAGGACTATCCACCTCAAATTCCTCATCTCATAAGTCGCATGCCCATAAGAAATCCCATATCAATAAATATCGACCTCTGGCACAAAAGTACGACATTATAAAATAGTTATATGTGGTCTTGACTAATTTCTCAATCCTTGATGCACTCCATCTTTCAAAATAACTCTGAGAGGAACTTGTTGAAGCCCTCTGAAGCCAATAGGGATTCTATATAGAAGTCACTCCCGCTGAGGTTTACCGAGTGGAGACCATACCTTCATAATGTCATTTTTCCATCTCATTCACTGACCAGGATTGGGAATAGGTCATTTAGGGGAATATCAAGACCCTATATGTTTTGAGTAGGCTCAATAATGTTGACATCTAGAGGGATCTGATTGATAATGGTTCTAATATCAACCTCATCCTGGTTCAAACCCTATGAAGTTTGGGATGTGGAGAAGGGAATTTTTCTTCCACAAGGTTGATCAATCAAGTATATGATAATCATGAACAAAGACCTCTTTGGAATATCAATCTCAAAGCTCATTTTGCAGATCATGTGTCAGATGTTGAATTTATAGTTATTTAGTAAGAAATTACATATAATGTCCCTCTTGGAAGGCCCTATCTCCATAGCCACATGGTTGTACCTTCAACTTTCCATCGGTGTTTTAAGTACCCCATTTATGGAAAGTTTGGAATAATACATGGTGAAATTGTCCCCATCAAAATTTGTATATCCACATACACTGAAGTATATTTTTACAAAAAGGGGAGGAAAGAAACCAATGATTGATGATGATACATAGGTTGTATACCCCAATAACATGGGGACCTCCCATGTGAATCCCTAAAGTATGATAGACAACGACTATGTGCTCCCAATAAATCTGGTCGAGGTGATATACTTGACCCTAGAGGCCCAAGCACCTTCTGTCTCTAGTAATAGTGGAAAAGACAACCAGCTCCATCATCTCTATGCAATGACTCAACCAACAGAGGATGATAATTTCTCTTCCCATGGACTCTCTCACCCCTATGGTGATCAAGATTCCCCCATATTTATAACTTCATTTGGATATGTATCCATAGACTTGTAGATTGAACAAGATGAGGATAACCTCAGGAACACCCCTCTTGCATTCGAGGAAGGTTCCTACACTACCATTGATGAGCTCAAGAAAATAAATTTGGGAATATAAAAAGACTCATGGACTACTATGATTAGTTTCACGATTCACCTTGAAGATAAAGAGATGTATTGTAACACCCCGAGCTTCCACAATACGCTTCTCATTCAATAATGCAATAGCTTGCATTGTACGCAACTTCGAGTTCTAAAACACCACGACTAATCAAAGTAGCTGTTATGAATAGTAATAACCACTTTTTAAAATTATAGAAATTTCATATTTCAAAATGGACTTCATTTTTGGATTCGGAATATCGAAATTATCCTATGTTGAATTTTTGGTATTTTTCTGAGAACATCTAATTTTTTATGAATAGTGAAAAATACTTAAAAACAACTTTTTTTAATCAAAATAATTTATAGTGATAAATTATACTATTTAGTTGTTTTAAAGTATAATTAGAATATATTTTTACCATTTTATCCAATGGTGGTCATTATAATTAATTTAACATTGAAATTGGACATAAACAATTGTCAATCTTTTGATATAAATTGTTTCTTAAAAACACGCTATTTGTTGTGACAGCGGGAATTAATTATAAAATTAATTAATGCAACTTATATGTTTGGAATTTTGTAAAATAGACATTATTTTTTAATTCGTAATATCAATTATAGCTTAGGGTGAAATTTTGGCATTGTTCTGAAAAACTTCAATTTTTGATGAATAGTGAAACCACTAAGTGGTAGTTAAATAACTGATTTTTCGTTTAAATGAAATATTACCACTTCTGTGATTTGATTTTCAAAAATACGACATACATGGTTGTCATTAAGAAGTAAAATGTGGTTCAATGAGATTAAAATAATTTTTGGTGAATAGTAACTTTATAAGTTCTTAATCGCGATTAGAGGTAATTAGTGTAGTTTAAGGTAAAAATAATGTTTTAATAATATGAGATGAGCTTGAAACATGTCCTAACATCATTGGATGTGTCATGGCCGACCAAGAAAATCCATGGGTCAACTTGGGGACCCCATGGAGCCACTTTAGTTAGAAAATGTCATAAATACCTTTTATTTAATGTTAAAGTAAAAAATGACACAAAGATGAAATGTTTTACTAAAAAAACTTTTACATGGGGTTATACAAGTCATATTTTTGACTATAAATAGTCATTGTAAATATAAAAAGATTTCCTACAACATGGTATTTTTTTATAATTTTTAGACATTAAATAAATTAAATTATTTATGACATCATTATGATGCAGCGATGACCTCATTATTTAACGATTTTAATAAAATGAAAAGATAATGTAAAATACAAGGATTAAACTTGTCCAAAGACTATTGGATGGGTATATTTAGAACCCTTATCACCATATCCACGAATTATATAAGTTTGGGACCTTTATAATCCGAAAACCATTGTATAATAATGTAAAATTTCCTTACTTTCCAAGAGTGCCCCTCCTCTCCTCTTATAAAAGGCCCCCACCTCTACCACCTCATTCACACATTCAAACCATTTGGATCGGCCAACCTCTGCCCAAATACTCTCCCAACTTTCTCCTCTTACTCCTAGAAGCCTCACTTTGGGCATAACTCTTCCCAAGGAAGCCTTTGTCTCAAATCAAAAAGAGTTACCCGATTTTGAGGTAATGTCTTCTCTAATGTTGTTTTGTTTTATTTTTCTTCTCCAACCCCCTAAACTCTTTTTATTCATTTCTTTTGTAACAACACCATTATCCTCAATATACTAAGATGTTTTTATAAGAAGTATTAGAGATACACTTACACACACCTACATCTAATGGTTAAAGAACATACAATTTCTGTGGATGGCGAATTTCTGCCTCACGAAACGATGATTGTTCAACACTCATATAACACCTTCAAAGGTGGCCATTAAGATGTCACTGTATTTATATAGGATATATAATATGTTTATGTTTTACTTATGCTTCTGTATTTCTCATTTATGGCATACCTTATGATTACCATTATGGGTAAACGCGATAATTTCATTTTAGGAAGTGTGGACTACCGCCCCCTCAAAGTGATGTGAATCGTTAATTCCATATGTGGGATGTATAAAGGATGGAGTAAATGATATTATATATGATATTATACTGGAACTATATTATACCTTTATATAATTATTATTTCATTCCATTAAATATGAAATAGAAATGAAAGTAGCGTTCATGCGTACGTACGGCTTACCGTCTCCATGAACGGTGAATTTCATTTCTTACCTCTAAATGTTATGTAATATTATAAATACATGTATATACTGGATATATATGATATATATGATATCTACATCATGAACATAATTCTGGATATAATGGATATATCACCACATGAACAACTTGTAATTATAAGAATTTTATTTTTGACTCAAGTACCTAAGATCGACAAAATGACCGTTATAAACTTAAATAATTACATAATGTTCATAACATGGTAATAAGGGATATAAAAGGAATAATGAACATGATAAAGGTTCTTAAGTAAATATAAATTAACTCTAGTTTATTATTCAGGAGGTTAAAGAATGGTCGAGTCAGGACAGGACGCAAGGTAAGGGAACTTCTTAACCCAACTTCCATTCTTTGGGTTAATCTCCTACTTTCAAATTATGTCATGATGTTATTATGTCCTATTTTGTATTTTTACTTTCTTTATGTGTAACTATAGTGAATACACATAATAGATCTATTTTATTTTAAAAATGATCTTTTTAAGGACTTCGTCTCAATCTCCTTTCATTGAGGCATATTTGGTTTTATACACAACTTTCTTTTATACGGTGTATAAACCCCTTTGACTTTTAAGTTTATTCAAAAGGAATATTTTTATACAAATTGTTTTAATAAATGACAAAAAGGGAATGTTTTTCTTTCCGTACATATGTGGCGACAACGAATTCTCCGCCGCTGTGACCATTATTTGAGTTTCGGCTTCCTCTACAAGCCATATTTTTTTTAATGAAAAATAAATACAAAGTTTTAACTTTATTTTATTTTGGTATTAAAAATGGTTTTTAAAGAGTTTTTATTATATCAACGTGTTGTATTGATATCTTGTGATTGAAATGTGGAAATGTTATGTTTCCTTTATTCATGTTTTATGTGATACGATTATGTTATGGTTTATGATATGTTTAAAACTATTCATATGAGGAATGCATTGGACTTAATAAGTGACGGGTGGAGCCCGCTATAGCTCCTCGATGCATCGGCAGGTCTCATGAGAAAAACTAGTGTCTTGGCACGAGGCCTTGAAAAAATCTTATTTGTGGTCTTGGCATGAGGCCTTGACTACGTGGTTATGATAGTATGGCATTATGCATTCCATCATTATGAAAGTGGTTATTGATATTGCATGTGATTATTCGACTAGTAGAATATCCATGTGAAGAAGTAAATGGCATTATCTCATTTTACTTTTGCCATATTGTGTTTATGTTCAAGTTTAAAAGGCTTTTGTTTTAGTCATACATTGCCTTAAATGTTTATGTTTATTTATGAAAGCTTCCGCAATATTGTTATCTTTACTGAGCATCTGAGCTCACCCCTTTCAATGTTTTAATATTTTACAGGATGTGAAGAAGTATTTTATGAATGACCTGCAGGGATAGTCAGAAGAGGATATGAGTGTGGACTATGAAGACTTTGTTATTAGTTTTTCACTTTATGATGTAATGTAATACTTATGAATGTATCTAGTGTTTCCAAGGCTACTAAACTAATCGGTCTTTCGAGACTTGATCTTTTGTGATCATGCCAATGTTACGAAGTAATGCACCGACTCTGGGTAGCTGGGGTCGGGGCATTACAGTTGGTATCAGAGTCAGTTTAGTACTAACCTTGGAAGCTAGATTTAGATAAACTCTGATTAGAGCACATAGCCCGAAGATAGACTTTAAGGATTAGTATAGAAGAACTTCCTAGAATTTTGGTATTATAGAGATTTTGTGAGTTTTCCGAGCAATACATCCCTGTCTGGATACGAGCAGGTAGAGGCGGCTCTAGAACAGATGTACCTAGGGGTAAAACCCGAAAACACCGCTTTGAGCCAGACTCGAATGGGAACTGGTGCATGACAACGGGCCTTGCTGCACTCTTGGTTATGACACTCCCGGGGGATATGCGTAGGATAATTCTCATTTTCTTTACAAACCACTATGAAGGGTTATGATTATATACTTACTCAAAGAAAACATTCCTTTTTATGATTATGGATTATATCCTTAAATAGTTAAATTTATGTAAAGTTTTTTACAAATATGGAATTATGTATTTTAATTCATAAACTAATATAGTTTATGCCATTGTTTAGAAATGGCACCTAGTGGAAGGAATGGAAACTGTATCAATGCACGCACTCCGTGTAGGGATTGACCTCCTGGTCAGGATAATTATTGTGGATCTGGAGATACAACTGGGGCTGATCAACTTATTACCATACTAGGACAACTCACTCAGGTTATGAATAATAACCTTACTCGTATGGAGCACCCTGATCCTCAATGTGGAGTATCAATGTTAGACCTCTTCATGAGGAAACAACCACCAATATTTAATGGGGGTACAAATCCGTTAGTAGTTGAGCAATGGATAAACTCCTTAGAGAAAATATTCCACGCCTTGGGGAGTAGCGAAAGGAAGAAGGTTATCATGGCAGTTTACCGCCTCACTGGAGATGCCGATGAATGGTGGTCATTTATTCAAAATACAAAGGAAGATGATGACGTATCGAATATGGAATGGAGGGAGTTCAAAGATCTTTTCTTAGAAAAATAATTTCCCCATGACCATCGAGCAGATATGGAAAGGCAATTTCTGAGTCTGAGACAAAAGGAGGATGAGAATGTCGCAAAGTATGAGGCCAACTTTACAAGGTTGGCGAGGTATGTTGCAGATTATATATGTAACCCAAGAGGTAAGATTGATCGTTTCTTTGATGGGTTAAAACCATTTCTCCGTAGAGCTTTAGTATCACAATCTTTCTCAACATACGAAGATATTGTCTCATGTGCTATCAAGACAGAAAAGGAATTCTCTAAGTCTTATGACAACAAAGTAAAGCAAGAGAAGAAGAGAACGGTGGAACAAGAGACAGATAAAGGGAAAAGGGGAAAGAAGGATTTTTCATTATGTGATAATTGTGGGAAGAATCACCCTGGTACTTGCCTAAAAGGAATGGGAGTTTGTTATAAATGTGGATAAAAAGGTCACCAGGCGCGTGATTACAAGGGAAAGAAAGAGGCTATCAAGGTTGAATGCTACAATTGTAGGGAAATGGGGCATTATGCAAATGAATGTCCTAAGCGTCAGGGAAACTTACCTCAGAAAAGGCCAAGGGATCAATGACAATCTTATGCTGTTACTACAGTTGAAGCGGAATAATTAATGTATTGGTGCTTTTGGACTCATGGATTATATTCTGGTTATTAGAATAATGTGATATATATATAAGGATTGTACTGCAGTACTTGTTGTTTCAGTAAGGTTTTAATATGATGAAGGTAATCATATTTTTAGTATGTGACAATAAGAGAAACTTTACTTTGTTTGGGGAATCTGATAAATTGATTTTGGAATTAAGAGACCTTTTAGAGAAAGTCTGGACAGAGGTATTTTGGATAACTATAAAGGTTGGAGTGGATTAAGTTGATCATTGGATAGTATTTTTTAAGGTTAAAAAATTTATGAAGATTATTTTTGGAATATTATACTACTATAGTTTTAGGAAAAGGACAACCTGCAGGGTGGGGCATAACCTGTCACGTTGGACAAAGCTGCAGGAATCGAACCCACAACCATAGTGCGACAGGCCTTTATTTCCTACCACTAGCCTGCAGGAAGTCCCTGGTTATTACAAAATAATTTTACTAATCTAAATGGTATGTGTTAATATTTGGAACCTTATACAATTAGGATAAGTATAATATTTTTGAGTTCTATTATCTTTTTGAGTGAAAGATGAGTTGAAGGTTGAAACTCTAATTGTCAAGCATAAATATATATATACCTATCTCTTATTCAATGAATAAATTAATTCTTAAACTTTAGTAAAGAGATATTAAAACAAAAAAATGTGTTATCCTAATACCTTATGTCTTTTTGAACTGATGATATTTTAAATCAACATAGATTGAAGGCTTTGAGGCCCTCAATTTGACAGTTGGTTGTGATTGATGACCTCAATCACTCCCTACAAATATTTACGTTTTTCCTCCAATTATAGGTCTCTAATTGCCACCAATGTTCTCCTAATCAAGATCATAATTGGGTGGTGACTTTTTCATTTCCCTTTCCCTCTTATTAAGGCTAAATTTTATTAATCTTATTTCCGATGTGGGTTTTCCACAAAGGTATTTTCTATTTTCAACCTTTTATTTTCCGAGAAAAATTTCAAATTGTGAGGACGCAATTTATTGAAGGAGGGGAGAATGTAACACCCCGAGCTTCCACAATACGCTTCTCATTCAATAATACAATAGCTTGCATTGTACGCAACTTCGAGTTCTAAAACACCGCGAATAATCAAAGTAGCCGTTATGAATAGTAATAATCACTTTTTAAAATTATAGAAATTTTATATTTCAAAATGGACTTCATTTTTGGATTCGGAATATCGAAATTAGCCTATGTTTAATTTTTGGTATTTTTCTGAGAACTTCTAATTTTTTATGAATAGTAAAAAATACTTAAAAACAACTTTTTTTAATCAAAATAATTTATAGTGATAAATTATACAATTTAGTGGTTTTAAAGTATAATTAGAATATATTTTTACCATTTTATCCAATGGTGGTCATTAGAATTAATTTAACATTGAAATTGGACATAAACAATTGCCAATCTTTTGATATAAATTGTTTCTTAAAAACACGCTATTTGTTGTGACATCGGGAATTAATTATAAAATTAATTAATGAAACTTATATGTTTGTAATTTTGTAAAATAGACATAATTTTTGAATTCAGAATATCAATTATAGCTTAGGGTGAAATTTTGGCATTGTTCTGAAAAACTTCAATTTTTGATGAATAGTGAAACCACTAAGTGGTAGTTAAATAACTAATTTTTCGTTTAAATGAAATATTACCACTTCTGTGATTTGATTTTCAAAAATCTGACATACATGGTTTTCATTAAGAAGTAAAATGTGGTTCAATGATATTAAAATAATTTTTGGTGAATAGTAACTTTTAAGTTCTTAATCGCGATTAGAGATAACTAGTGTAGTTTAAGGTAAAAATAATGTTTTAATAATATGAGATGAGCTTGAAACATGTCCTACCCTCATTGGATGTGCCATGGCCGACCAAGAAAATCCATGGGTCAACTTGGGGACCCCATGGAGCCACTTTAGTTAGAAAATGACATAAATACCTTTTATTTAATGTTAAAGTAAAAAATGACACAAACATGAAATGTTTTACTAAAACAATTTTTACATGGGGTTATACAAGTCATATTTTTGACTAAAAATAGTCATTGTAAATATAAAAATATTTCCTACAATATAGTATTTTTTTATAATTTTTAGACATTAAATAAATTAAATTATTTATGACATCATTATGATGCAGCGACGACCTCATTATTTAACAATTTTAATAAAATGAAAAGATAATGTACAATACTAGGCTTACACTTGTCCAAAGACTATTGGATGGGTATATTTCGAACCCTTATCACCTTATCCACGAATTATATAAGTGTGGGACCTTTATAATCTGAAAAGCATGGTATAATAATGTAAACTTTCCTTACATTCCAAGAGTGCCCCTCCTCTCCTCTTATAAAAGGCCCCCACCTCTACCACCTCATTCACACTTTCAAACCATTTGGCTCGGCCAACCTCTGACCAAATACTCTCCCAACTTTCCCCTATTACTCCTAGAAGCCTCACTTTTGGCATAACTCTTCCCAAGGAAGCTTTTGGCTCAAATCAAAAAGAGTTACCCGATTTTGAGGTAATGTCTTCTCTAATGTTGTTTTGTTTTATTTTTCTTCTCCAACCCCCTAAACTCTTTTTATTAATTTCTTTTGTAACAAAACCAGTATCCTCAATATACGATGATTTTGTTATAAGAAGTATTCGAGCTACACTTACACACACCTACATCTAATGGTTAAAGAACATATGGTTTCTGTGGATGGCAAATTTCTGCCTCACGAAACGATGACTGTTCAACACTCATATAACACCTTCAAAGGTGGCCATTAAGATGTCACTATATTTATATATGATATATAATATGTTTATGTTTTAATTATGCTTCTTTATTTCTCATTTATGGCATACCTTATGATTTCCATTATGGGTAAATGCGATAATTTCATTTTAGGAAGTGCGGACTACCGCCCCCTCAAAGTGATGTGAATCGTTAATGCCATATGTGGGATGTATAAAGGATGGAGTAAATGATATTATATATGATATTATATTGGAACTATATTATAACTTTATATAATTATGATTTCATTCCATTAATTACGAAATAGAAATGAAAGTAGCGTTCATGCGTACGTACGGCTTACCGTCTCCATGAACGGTGAATTTCATTTCTTACCTCTAAATGTTATGTAATATTATAAATAATTGTATATACTAGATATATATGATATATATGATATCTACATCATGAACATAATTCTGGATATAATGGATATATCAACACATGAACAACTTTTAATTATAAGAATTTTATTTTTTACTCAAGTACCTAAGATCGACAAAATGACCGTTATAAAATTAAATAATTACATAATGTTCATAACATGGTAATAAGGGATATAAAAGGAATAATGAAAATCAAAAAGGTTCTTAAGTAAATATAAATTAACTCTAGTTTATTATTTAGGAGGTTAAAGAACGGTTGAGTCAGGACAGGACGCAAGGTAAGGGAACTTCTTAACCCAACTTCCATTCTTTGGGTTAATCTCCTACTTTCAAATTATGTCATGATGTTATTATGTCCTATTTTGTATTTTTACTTTCTTTATGTGTACCTATAGTGAATACACATAATAGATCTATTTTATTTTAAAAATGATCTTTTTAAGGACTTGGTCTCAATCTCCTTTCATTGAGGCATATTTGGTTTTATACACAACTTTCTTTTATACGGTGTATAAACCCCTTTGACTTTTAAGTTTATTCAAAAGGAATCTTTTTATATGAAGTGTTTTACTAAACAACAAAAAGGGAATGTTTTTCTTTCCATACATATGCGGAGACAACGACTTCTCCACCACCGTGACCATTATTTGAGTTTCGGCTTCCTCTACAAGCCATCTTTTTTTTAATGAAAAATAAATACAAAGTTTTAACTTTCTTTTATTTTGGTATTGAAAATTGTTTTTAAAGAGTTTTTATTATATCAACGTGTTGTATTGATATCGTGTGATTGAAATGTGTAAATGTTGTGTTTCCTTTATGCATGTTTTATGTGATACGATTATGTTATGGTTTATGATATGTTTAAAACTATTCATACGAGGAATGCATTGGACTTAATAAGTGACGGGTGGAGCCCGATATAGCTCCTCGATGCATCGACAGGTCTCATGAGACAAACTATTGTCTTGGCACAAGGCCTTGACAAAATCTTATTTGTGGTCTTGGCACGAGGCCTTGACTACGTGGTTATGATAGTCTGGCATTATGCATTCCATCATTATGAAAGTGGTTATTGATATTACATGTGATTATTCGACCAGTAGAATATCCATGTGAAGAAGTAAATGGCATTATCTCATTTTACTTTTTCCATATTATGTTGATGTTCAAGTTTAAAAGGATTTTGTTTTAGTCATACATTGCCTTAAATGTTTATGTTTATTTATGAAAGATTCCGCAATATTGTTATCCTTACTGAGCATCTGAGCTCACCCCTTTCAATGTTTTAATATTTTCCAGAATGTGAAGAAGTATTTTATGAATGACCTGCAGGGATAGTCAGAAGAGGATATGAGTGTGGACTATGAAGACTTTGTTATTAGTTTTTCACTTTATGATGTAATGTAAGACTTATGAATGTATCTAGTGTTTCCAAGGCTACTAAACTAATCGGTCTTTCGAGACTTGATCTTTTGTGATCATGCCAATGTTACGAAGTAATGCACCGACTCTGGGTAGCTAGGGTCGGGGAGTTACATGTATATCGCATTTCTGAAGAAACACCGATATGTGTTCCCTTGGAACTATACAAAAATTTCCAAACAAAATCCATATGTGGCTACGCACCATCTTAGACTACCCAAGGAGCATTGATGATTCATGCAGGAAGCTAGGAGGATTTATCCCTCTCATGGAACAAATTTAGAGGCGTATTTTGACAAACTAATCAAATCCAACTTTTTTAAAGAAGTGAAATACCCAATATGGATTACCAACATCATCCATATCAAGAAAAATAATTGGCATATTGAGGTCTGTATTGATTTTAGGGACCTTAATCAACATTGCCCAAAGGACTAATTCCCATTGTAGATAGTAGAGCTCCTGATTTGTTCAACTACTATCATCTAAGAACTTTACATTATAGATGGGTATTTAGGGTCTAATAAGATAAATATGGCCCCCAAATATGAATAAGTTACTACCTTAAGAGTGACTCCGAGGATATTATTCTATTAGGTCATGCCTTTTGGATTGAAGAACGTTGGTGCCACATATCAATGCATCATAAAGCATGTCTTTAACTCATTCTTGGAAAAAATAGTTGAATTTTATGTCAATGACCTGGTGGTCAAATCCCAACAGTGATGTGATCGCTTTGAGGAACTTCAAATAGTCTTCGAAAATCTATGACAACACAGTTTAAAGATGAATACACTAAAATACACTTCCAAGTAACATTAGGGAAGTTCATTTTCTTTTTTTCACACCACCACGACATTGAGGTCGACCCGAATAAGACAGGTTCTATCTTAGAAATATAACCCCCCATAAATATCAAATAACTGTGGGGGATTCAAGGGAACATTTCCCACATTCGGTGATTATTTACTAACTTTTCTAGTAAATATCTCCCCTTCACGAGGATAATGAAGAAGGGAATAACCTATCAATGAGATGATGATTTCTAGGAAGCCTTTGAAAGTTTCAAGCATTACTTGTTGCACCCTCCAGTTTTGATGACTCTGATGGATGGAAGGACACTCATCTTGTATGTGTCCACCGTGGAATGCTCACTAGGTTCCCTCCTCACATAGAAAAATGATGTGTGGAGTGATAATAGTCTCTAATAACTCATTTGGATGATGCTAGGTATTGATGCTCGATACTCTGGTGTCGAGAAGAACTGTCTTGCACTCATCTTCATAGTGAAAAAGTTACAGCATTACTTACAGAACCATGAAGTTCATATGGTCTCATATATTGATCCTCTCAAGTACATACATGGTCATCCTATGTTTATTGGTAATTTAACTCAATGGTTGGTCATTCTTTAACAATACGACATTTAGTTTGTATCACAAAATTCAATGAAAGGGAATGACCTGGCTGATTTCCTTGAAGCACATCCTACCCTGGAAAATACACCGGTGGACACAGAGATTCTAGAAGAGGAGGTATTTTATGCCCATGACACTCCCTAGACATGGTATATGTATTTTTATGGTGCCTTCTGGAGTCCTATCGGTAAAAGGAGGGAAAAACTGAAGCTCAATTGGGTTGGCTTACGGGTTTTATTCATCTCTCTAAACAAAGAAGTTTTTTCACTCTTTATCAATATCCAAAGGCTACATGAATAACAAGGAAAAGTATTAAGACATCATTTCTATATTAGAACTATCCCTATAGCTATAAATATCCTACTTGAATATCAAAGGGGACTTAGATCTAGTGATAAAGTAGATCAATGGAGATTATTTCATCAAAAAGGAAGAAATTGCCCCTATCATTGGATACATTAGGTGATTGATGGTATAGTTCCCTTTTGATCCCAAATTGCATCATGTTCCCTGGTCATAGAAGGCTTGCTCCGAAGAATTGTCCAATGCATCCACCTTCATGTCTAATCCTGATTAGGAAGAAGCAATATTCTGTATCACACATCAAAGAATGGTCTCGATGATTTTCGTTTGTGATATGAAATAAATCAATTAGTTCAATACTTCCCTAGAGCATGATTAACTAACATACACCCCTAGATGGATGTATCTCAAAATCGTTTATCTCCAAAATGGGACTCTCCTGGAAGATCAAGCCAGAAGGGAATGGATTTGGCACTGTACAACAAACTTTACCCTGTAGGATGGTCCAAATGAGAAGAAAATCCTCTATAAGAACGGATTTTATGGAATCCTTCACATATTCATATTATAATGAGAGATTTTATCCATAATGGAGGAATTCTATGTGTGATCTTGTGGTGCCCATAAATTTTGGACCAGGATCTCCCACCATATCAGGAGGTTGGGATATTACTGGAAGACCATGATGCAGGCCTACATGGAATTTACCAAGAAATTTCATGCATTCCAGATCCATGAAAACTTCATCCATCAACCCACAGAATTTCTATAATTAGATAAATATTCCTAGACATTTTCCATTTAGGGGATGGATTTCATGGGGCCATATCCCCCAGCCATAGCCAAGTAGTTCAAGTACATCCTTACTGTTACCGACTTCTTTTCCAATTGGGCTCAGGAAATAACACTCAAGGAATTTGGTATGAAGAACATCATTAACTTCATAAAGTCCCATATCATTACCAATTTCTAGGTCCCTCACACAATATTTATTGATAACGAAACCAACTTCTATTCTATGGAGTTAAATAAACTCTACCAAGAGTACAACATTGAACCCAATTACTCATCTCGTTATCATGAAGCAAAAAAATGAAAAGATAAAGGAATTAAAAAAGACTCTATTGAATATATTCTAAAATATGGTGAACATAGATAAGAAGTCTTGGCCATAAAAACTCTTCCATACTCTATGGTCCTACCATACCACCACATGTACTACTACACAAGCAACACCATACTCACTAGTGTACAGAAATGGGGAAGTATTGCCCATAGAAGTCTAGTTGACCTCACTCCGAATATCCATTTGAGGATTGCTCTAATATGATAAGAAATCACAAAAGTAGCTGTAAGAATTAGATCAGGTCAATGAGAATAGGTTGTGTACACTACACAAACATGAATTACATCAGAATCAGATTTCATGGGCCTTCAATAAAAAGGTTCACCTCCACTCATTCCTCTAAGGATAATTGGAATTAGTGCTCAAAACCCCAATGACACTAGGAAAGAATAACTTGAATCTAGAACCCAAGGGGGATACCTTAAATCATACATAAGTTATATCACAATGGGGGTTACTCATTGGCTATAATGGTTGGGGGTGCCCCCCCCCACTAATGCGAGGTTTCTCAATAAATTATTTGCATAGATATTGTCACATGGGAATCCTCATTAATGTAAGTCCAACCATTTATCCTAGTTAAATGATGTTAAACTATACCAGCTCATATTGAGCACATGATATTAAACTATATGTATATTTCCTTTTCTCTTGAAGTTAAACTACATGGATCCATAATATTCCTTTACTTTCACATTGGTTGATCCACATCCTTACTGCATGATGTTAAAACTACATGGAATATGTCCTTTTCGCATGAAATTAAACTCTGTGGGTTTCCTAGAATCTTGTACAAATTGATCCTCATTCCTATGAAATGCAGAGGGACTCCTCGATCCTATATCTTATTCTAACCACCACATGATACAAAATTCACTTGTTCTACTTTTAAATGCATCTTTATGGTGAGAGGAATCATTTTCATTCCTTGTTTCTCACACTGATCATAGATTATGTGGGATTATGAGTTCTTTAAAGGTATTTCCCATATGAAAAACGTGTAGTAGATTTCGACAAACTCATATTGGTTTTAAATTCAAGACCTTAAAAGGAATACCATGAGTCCTCACCTCATGACACAAAATTGTATGGTTAATGTCCCTTGCATGACATAAACTTTTACACTCCTGTGGACCTCACTCAATATGACCACTATGGTTGGTGGTGGTCTTCAACCAAACCTTCATCCCTAATAACTATGTGTGACTTGATTCCTAACATCAGACTTATGTGGACCTCGGTCACAACTATAGCATTGAGGCAAGCTATTGATGTTTTTTCCTCCTTCTTTTAAGACATGTGAGAAGTGTGAGGAGAACTAGAAGTAATCTAAATAAAATTAAGTGGAATATGTAAAATAGATAAAATAAAAACTTGTCAAAGAAAAGACATATACCATAAACATTATGGTCATTGCATGAATTGGTAAGGTATTTGAAAATTTCATAAGGGGTTCATTAATCACTAGATCCCCAGAGGTATCGTGGATCATATAACCCCATAGGGCATTATGTAATCACATGAACCCTTTGAATACTCATGATCACATGACTTAGACATGGTCATGATAATTACATGATAATTTATCAATCATGTGATCGAGCCAGTGGATCCCATGAAAGCCTCAAGATAATCCCAGTCCTCATGGACAAATTTTGAGAAATTATTAATGTATGTTTCTTAGTTGTATTGAATAGGTGCCTAAAAAAAGAGGTCTTGAGATAGACTTCTCACAAAAATGGTGTTGTGATGAAGGCTCGCGTATAGGTCTCACGACTAGGTCTCACAGAACAATATTGTGACGGAGGTACGTGATGGAGGCAAGGTGAGAGAAATATGAAGGAGGATTATCCATTGAAGTGAATGGATATATACCACCCATATATATAGGGAATATAATTGGATACCAATCATCACATGGTAGACCAAATTTCTCCCAAGACACCAATTTGGGACAGTGCCAAAGACTATGGCGGGCATTTACTTTCCTTAGAACTAATCCCTTCTCCCCGCGGACATCGCTCCTAAGGGAGGAATTTTTTAACACTTACCAAATGGGAATCGAAAAATTCACAAAGTAAGGAATAACTATATATGGATATTATTTCTCCCAAAAATGAAAGGAAAAAGAATGTGTTTGAGACCCACGGATCTCATGGTCCTCCAAGGGATACATGATCATGTGACAGTTATGAGGCCATGCGCAATGCATAACTTGCAGCAGATCCTATGGAATCCATTCAAACAATTCCTCCTTCTCTTGAGAAGGAACTCTATACAACCAGTGTTCATGTGGTGGAATCCATATAATCTCCCTTAGGCCATGTGGTTTTTCATCAGCGAGCACCTGAAAACCCATCTGAAAATCCATTGAATATAGGAAGAAACTTTCCAAAAGGTGGAGGCATATGGTGATTATAAATATCATGCAACACATCACCTATAGAAAGGGTAAATTTACTTGAAATATTAAATCAAACTCATGATAACCCCAAGACCTTGTAAAATAAAACAAATAAAATAAAATTGGGGAGGTGAGAGCTACCCGCGATCATAAATATCATGTGACATGCCCCTAACATTCCACAAGATGCAACGAGACCTCGGCCAGATGACCATTGTGTCCCATAAAGTTCATAATTATGTCTTCCTCATCACACAAATATCCTCAGGTATTTCTAGGAAACACCATGCTCTCTTTTGGCTCTATGAGGAAAAACTAATGGTTTTGTCAACGAAATGCCATTGCGTCTCTATAGGTTCTTTATTGGTCATACGATGTATCACCAATAAGTAAAGTAATTTTACTTAAAATTAATAATGTAATCTGGAATAACCCTCAAACTTTTTAAAATAAAACAAATGAAATAAAATAGGGAGGAGGTGGAAGCCACTCATGGTAATAAAACCCTTACGGCGTGCTAAGGAAGTCCTCAACGTATTCTTGCGAGATTCCAGGTCAAGTCAGCCTCATCTTTCCAAGTCCCCTTGAAAAACCATCCTGGCCACAATGAATTCCTAGAAAATCCCCCTGAGATCATTATAAGGCCTTCCAAAAGGCTCCTTGATCTCACAAAGACCCCTATGCATGTTAATAAGACAACAAAGAAGTCATTCACCATATCCCAAATGATTCAACATGTCCCCATTAATTGGAAATAATCCAATAAAGGAAACACTTATGGGAGAGACTCTTGGTCACTTAAAATCATGTGGATCCATCATATAAATCTATGAGAGGCTCACAAAGATTTGTGGCACTAGATCCCTTTGCTTACTCTATCCTATATTCGCATGACATACGCCTCATAAACTGGAAAACAACTAGGGTGGTGAGGCCTCTATATCCCCCAACTCGAGCATGAAAAATGTACCATTGCCACTACCATGGACACTACCACTACCACAAACGCTACCACTACCACTACCACTACCACTACCTACCACGAGGACAATGAACACCACTCTTGGTAGATATAAGAACCCTCATAACCTCATACCATCTTTATAGAGGATTTCATGGAGTGGTGGATATCTTGACCGAAAATTTCCTCATCAGGTAAAAGTCTGTAGAACCATTAGAGTAATAATGATACATGCATAAAAACTTCACGTGATCATCATAGATCATGTGAAGGATCTCTGGCAGGACACACGAAGTACATCCCATACACCTGCTAGATCACGCGGGACTTAAAAAAAGCTAACACTGAACAAATCTAAGGCATTCACAATATAAAGGATCAAACTAAGACTAATAAATGGGGAGACTCATGAAAAGAAATATATTATGATCCTCATGTTCCTTGCACAAACCACTTAGGTCATGCAATGGAATCCAGTTATGTCACCCAAGTCTCATGACACCCCTTGGGTGTACCACTTGGATCATGTGAATTCCTCTGGACATATCAAGATAAGTCAAATGGTACCCCCAGGCATGCCATCTGAGTCTCTCAAAGCCCTTAGAGATCACCATCCAAACATTGTGATTTCCTTTAGACATATTTCCTGAATCACATAATGACATTAGTATCATATTATCTGAGTCTCGCGATAACACCTGGACATATCAGCTGGATCTCCCGATGCCCTCTGGGAAAGCCAGCTAGCTCTCACAGTGCCCTCAAAATATGTTATCTAGTACATGAAATACCCTCCAAGACATTTCACATTGACTCTCACGAAACACTTAATGTGTGTTAGGTAGCTCTTGTGATAACACTGGGGAAAGTTAGTTGGATCATGCGACACCCTCTTGACAAGCCTGTCGGTTCATGCGATGGCTTCTAGGAAAAACCATCTGGGTCATGTGATATCCTCCAGACAATCCATCCCTGATCATGTGACAACCCTTTATAAATTCCATTTAGGATATGCGGTATCCCTTTGAAAAGTCAACTGGATCACATAATTTCCTTTTAACATGTCAGGCAGACAACCAAGGTATGTCGAACAGACAATCAATGCATGACTGGAAGGAAAGCAGGTTGGGAAAATTGGAAATATTAGGATTTTATAACCTTATCCATCCTCAGTGTGTGATCCCTAAATATAAGTTAATCCTAGTATTTTATAACCTTGTCTATCCTCAGTGTGTAATCCTCGAATATAAGGTCATCCTTATCATGTAATCCCCAAACATAAGGGAAACCTCAGCATGTAAGCTCCGAATATAAGGGTAACCTCAGCATGTAAGCCCATAACATAAAGTAAACATCGGTTTGTAAGCCTATAACATAAGGGAAACCTCAACTTTTAAGCCATGAATATAAGGGTAACCACAGTGTGTAAGCCTTGGATACAAGGGAAACATTAGAGTGTAATCCCCAACCAATGAACTATGACCACTCTGATTTCTTCTATAAAATGGATATGTAGGACACCTTCCTGAGGACCAATCTCCATATCAACCATTCAAAGGAGAGTCCCAGAAAAAAAAATTCACATATCTACGAGCAATTAAATTTATTATTTTTTGTCCCTTGTTTCTCACAATGATCATAGCTCACATGGGATTAAATAATTTCAATGATCATATAAACTGCACCATAAACCTCTACAAAAGTAGGGTGACCTAAAAGTGTAATCCCTAATCAAGAGAACTATGATAACTCAGATTCCTATGATAACCATTATATGTAGGATTCCTTCCTAAGGTCTGAGATCAAATAAATATCTGTTTCAATACAGGACCCATATCTTCAGCATTTCAACCATCGGGGCCCAATGGACTGAGAAATCAACTGAACTACTATAACTCTGATTCCTACCATAATTAGGATATATAGGATTACTGTTTAGGGACTAATCTCTATATTAATCATCTCATATGTAGTTATAGTACATAATCCTCTTCACCCATAACTCATAAGGTTGATCACTTTTCATCACTTGTTTCTCACACTGAGCATAGATCACATGGTCTTAGGGAGTCGCAATGAACACCTAATTAGAGTCATGAAGATCCACCAGTTAGGGAAGTTCCAGTATGTAATCCCCAATGAGAGGTGTGATATGAACACCCCTCATATAAGGGTATCTACCTTGGGACTAGTCCTAAGGGTGTGATAGAACTATGGTAACTCTGATTCATATTATAACTAGGATATGTAGGATATCTCATCGAGATTCGAGCTCAAATATATGGTGCCTCAATTCCCACACATATATCCTCTCCACATGACATTAAACTACATGGTTTTAATGAATTATGCGGGTTTTTATTCCTACAATAACAAGGATACGTAGGACACCTTATAAAGACTCAATCCCATCACAATATTAATCACCTCCCTACATTGCAGCATATTCTGAATCATATGGTTATATGGACTTACCACATAAACTAGCTACCCATAATTAGGGAAATGTATAAAAACCCATGGATACATACAGATGGATTCATTAATGAGATTCTCTTCCCACTGATCATTGATGATATTCCCTTTCATTTGTATTTAAGGAGAATTAAACTACAATAATATTATTGGGGTAACTAGTCCCATGTTAGGATTAAGAAGAGATTTGAGAACATATATTAAATCTCTAATAGATTCCTAGAGTAGACTATAATTCCCCCTATAAGGGTGAAATGATCCCAACCTCCTATCCTCTCGACCAATGTGAGTCCCTAAGTATCGTTGGGTCAGAAACCCTGGCTAACTACCTAACTTTGGAAAGTAAGTCCATACCCAATTATGGATGAGGGAACTATTGGGAGTTTCTATTAATAACGACAATGACCTGATATTAATGATTGTACAAAATTCAAACACCCCACAATCAACCATCAGGCCCAACCAAACCCACCTCAATGAGGGTTTCCCTAGTCATCTCTTATTCATCGAAACAATTACTGAACAAAAAATTATATCATAAATAAAAACAATGATAGTCAAGGTACAAAGGGACAACTCATTGGCGTATAGGTTGCTATCAACATTCCCATAAAAATTCCAACTCTGGTAACCTAGAGCCATTTTCTACTTTATTACATTGTCATATATACAAGGGATCCCATCATAAAGGATTGCCTAGTTTAACAGTCATGTAGAACTAGATCCATACATTATTTATATATTACATTGTATATATAAAATAAATAGCATAAGAAGTATTATTTTATCCTTGATATTAATCATAATATACTTCATCATATCCTATAGAAAAGAAAAACTAATAAAATGATGAGTTCAGATGCTTTATAAGGGTTACGTATAGTGGAATATATCATAAGTAAATAAGTCCTAATCAATATAGAAATGCAAATAACTGAAAACAAATGTCATTTAATCAATAACTAGAACATGTTTTTTATTATCCTCATGATTTATTATCTATCTCGAGTGATGTTGAATAACTAGAACGTGTTTTTTAATCTTTTTCCAGATACTCGAGATATAACCCTCAAATCATTCATATTTAAAACATATTTATGTGTGAGGAAAACGGACCATAGGGACTGACCTTATAAAGCATCCCAACCTAGTTTCGTTTGCATGGAGTGCATGGTGTCTTCAGCATTCCTTAGTTTAATACCACCAGCCTTTTTCAGCCTCACCAGCCTCTCTCATGAGGCCTCGTGGTAGTGACCATAAGAATGAGAGTCCCAGATAAAAGACCCCATGATTTTTTTATGTTTCTCAAGACTACCTTAGTAACCTTAAGAACTAACAACACGTGCATGGGTATAAGAAAAAGGACACTTTTTAATAGATTTATTTGACCCCCCCAAAATAGAGTAATTGATTCTTCCAATTATTGATACAATTGAAAATTGTATCAAAAAACCCTAAAAAATGAAGAATCTACACCCTACATGGATAAATTGGAGAACCAAAGTAATCCCTAGGGAATTTTTACCTAGTTTTTCCAATCTTGACTTCAATATTTTCTCCCTTCTCTCCCGAAAGCGATTATAAATGAAAAACAATTTTTTTCTTGATTGATAATTTAGCCACTCCTTTTACTATATTCCTCCAATAAATTATTAATATTATTAATGGATATACTATATCCATTGACAAAGAGGACCATGTTATCAACTAAGAAAAAGTGAGAAATACCATTAAAATTTTTCTTGCATCTGAAAGGGATAATGTTTCTATTGAAAATTCACTAAACAATGTACCTGATGAGAATGTCCTATGCCAAAATAATGATGTTGGGTGATAAGGGGTCTCTCTGTCTTAACCGTCAAACCAACTAAAAACCCCATATTTTTTCCAAAAAAATGATAGAGAGCTGAGGAGAGATAAGAAACCTAAAAATAAGGTTGACCTCCCACACTGAGAAGCCCATACAATACATAAACTTGACAAAGAGACTCCACTCTAGATTGTTATATGTCTTTTTCCATGTCAATTTTGATTGCAATATTGAAGACTAGAGATTTCATGTTGATTCCACTAATCATTTCCTAATCCAAGCCCATATCCACTTGGGTAGATCTTCCTTTTATGAAGCCATGTTGTTCCTCAAAAACCCAATTGTGCAAATAAAGAGCATGCCTTATTTTGATAATTCTGAAAGGATTTTGTAGGGAACTTTTCACATATTGATGGGCCATAATTATTTGAGGGAAAAAGGGTCTTTAACCTTCAGAATAAGAAACAATATTATCACACATGACACCCTAGGAAGTTCATATATATAGAGAAAATATTGAAGGATTTCCCACAAAATTCCTCCTAACAAACTCCCATGAAGTCATATAAAAATAAAATGGGAAGACATCAAGCCTAGGTTCACTTTATGAGTTGATAGAATGAACAAAAACCTAAATTTAGTCATCCTTTTCTGCACTTCTAATAAATAGATTGACAAGTTTAGACACCACACTGTAAATAGAATAAAAAATTCCTACATGGACCCTCAAATACCCATCCTACATGTGAGGATTAGAATTAGTAAGAAGCGACTTAAAGTGAGACTCATCCATACCTTCCATGATCTCATGATTTCAAGTGAATCATCCATCATATAGTTGAATATTTAGAATATAAGGTATACTTTTTTCTTTGATACATGCATGGAAATATTTTATGTTCACATCCCCCTCATTAAACGATAGAACCCTATACCATTAATGGGATACCCTTTATTCTTATAAAATCATTTTGGATAGCTGGTTATTTTTATATACAAGCTCATTGAAAATGCCTTTGTCTTTTCTATCCTTGAGGCTCTCCTCAACTCTTGAGATATCATTATTGGTGGACCCTATCTTTGGGACATGGGTTTTCCATTTATTATTCCATTTTTATGACCTCCTTTAATATCCTATGTTTATTGTTTAATTTATCCCACTATCTATCTTCCATGGGTTTAGACTGGGATGCACATACCTCATTGAGAAAACTAGGGTATAAGTTCCATTTATTGGGGAAGAAGAAGTGTTTATTGCTAGTGCCTCTAGATTCTAGGTTTAAAAGGATATGAGAATTATTAAAGATGGCCTGAAAAAAGTGAGACACTATTTCATTAGGAAATGTAGAGATAGCCTAAAGGTTAGAAAATCAGTGATCCAGCAAACTCCATCTATGTTGATTCCACAGATTATTATTACACCATGTGTATTTATCACCATAAAACCCCATATCCATCATCCCATTTTTGGAAGGAAATTTTAATAATCCCTTCTTAGCCTTCCAAGGTTAGGACTCTTCCTATTTCTTCTCTGATGGTTCCAAAATGGCGTTTAAATATCCTCCCACAAGACATGTTGAATCCCCTTGATTAAAGGAGCCTCAAATCATTCCAAAGATCCTCCCTCTCCAAAGAATTTAATTTTTCATAAATAAAAGAGAAAAAATAGATGTGGTTATCAAATCTAACATTAATAGATAAATTCTGGTTGGAAACCTCCATGTGCTCCATAGAGATTGTGTTCTTACATTAGACCCAAATATGTTTATTGGTGGTATTTACATGAATTCATTCTCAAAGACAAATGTTTTTGAGAAAAAACATGCATTTTGGAAGGATATTGGCTATGACCCAACACCAAAACTAACAAAGATTTATAATGATCCATTTCATTAAACATAAAATCTATCTTAACATGGGCACCTAAGTCTTGGGCGTTCCATATGATGAGTAGAATCATGTAAGAATATGTCACCTGGTTTTGGCCCTAGGAATCAAGAGTAACTTAAAAATCAAGGAAGAAACAGATAGATCCTTTTTGTATTAGGATATCATGGACACACCACTAACTAGAGAGAATAGGTCACCTAGGTTATGGGTTGTATTTTTAGAAAATATTTAAGGTATCATTGGTTCAGAAATGACATTGAAAGCATTTGAGAGAGAAAAGTGTGATCCTCAAGAGGGGTTGGAATCACTAATCATTGGAACCACAGATGGATCTAGGGAAGATATGATCAACTTAAATTTGAGGGACGACATTTATACATTCACAAAAAATAGTAATAAGGGGAGAATTTGAAACACCTGAGTACACACTAGGTTGAGAACACCCTATAGCTTGATAAGAATCCTCCCTAGAAGATAGAGGAGAACAGGGATCCAAAAATAGCCCAGGCTTGTAACCAGATGCCACCTGAGAAGAAAATGAGGGTTTGACCACCTTTTTAGCTAATCCCCAAGCTACTAAATCTAGGAATTTTTGATCCCCTACCATCTCATCTCATGAATAATAATGAATTTAACCATTCTCTGACCAAGTATCTTTAAGGAGAAACATGAATATTTTTGAAAATATAAAAGGAATGTTCTTGAAGAAAGTACATAGAGATAAACCAGGCCATCAAGAGGAAGACAAGTGATTTCCTATAGAAGAAAGAATCCCTATCATGAATAATAAAGAGATATAGATAAGGTCTTGATAGATCTATACCAATAAAGATTCAAGTAATGGAAGCATCTTGAAGATGAAGAGTGTTTTCTTTTATATAAATAAAGTATCAAAGGTAGTCTCCTATACCACAAAGGAAGTAGAGGTTATATAACGGAAGAGGGAGACCTGGGATCTTAAGCCAAACTGCCACTAGTGGGGGGTCTCAACCAAAGTTAACCTCAATTGACCACTAGGAAAAGGAGAATAACCATCTGAAAATAGATCTAGAGGGCTGAGAATAGGACTTCATGAAGTCCTGTTAGGAGGATAGAACCACACAAAATGGTTTTATTTTCAGCACTAAAACCCTTTCTAGAGATTCCAACCCCCAAGAGCCAATGAAGTTCTACAATAAATCAAGGGAATGATTTTCCAGGACAAATCACACTATAAGATTCTATTTATAGAGACCTGTCACTTCCATAAAGGATGATACATGAAAAATGACCTCCATGTCGCCATACATTGAGCCTAATATTACAAACTCCATTGGAATCTCAATGATCCATATAGTGTTGACTAGGAAGTTGAGGTATGAAGAATAATTTCTTTTGAGAAAAGGCCCCTCCTGAACCTGACAACATGAATCATTGAGAATCGACCCATCTAGGGGGTTCGAGATTGCCACTGAAGAGGTTTGGAGATAAACTTATGCCTCCATGGGGGGGGCACCGCCGAAGGAGAGAGTGAAGGAAGTGAAGAAATGGTTGGTTTTTTAAAAAAGGAGTAATGAAAGATGGGAAAGTGATGAGCACACAAACAATAAAAAAGATAACTAATAGTGGAAATAAAATCTTTACTTCCAAATAAAAGTGGATGTGTGGTGAAACTATAGAGATTTTGTAGAAAAATAAAAGGTTGACACCAAAAAATTTATGTGGAAAACCCTGTGAAGGAAAAACCATAGGACCAAGTCCATAAATAAGGATTTACTAAAATCAAGATGTATATGATAGATACTCCCCAAAAATGGATGGGATCTCAAAAGAAATAATTAAGAATAAAATCAGTGAATCAAAGACCGAGAGTAGGAAAAAATGATCTTAAAATAAAAGAGATCACAAAATGGGATTTTCTCTCATAATTTTGGTGTGTTGAAATTCTTTATCACTTCCTCCTTATATAAGGAAAAATAATCCACGTCAAATTATATCTCAATGTTAAAATAATGTCACAGTGTTTCTATTTTCCAAAAAAGCATTTCTCTTCTTCAAATTCATTTCCTTCATTTGAGGAATGTGATCTTGTACCGTGTGGGAGAAGAATTTGAGTAGGAATCCCAAAAAACTCCCCCTTCGACAAAAGTGGGGATCACTTCAAACCCTGTAATCAGTTAGAAAGTATCAAATTTTCCTCTCAGTAAACTCTTGGTCAACATGTCTGACCTGTTTTCATCAGTGTGGATCCTCTCAATCTATTAGTGTCTCGAATCAAGGATATTGAAGATCCAATGATATCGAACATCAATATGTTTACACCTACCATGAAATGTGGAATTATTTCCCAAAAAAATAGCACTCTAAATATAACAAAATAAAACATACATGCCCTGATTTAAACTGAGATATTGAATAAAAGTTTTCATCCAAAAAAAATATCTTCACACTTCTATAAATGAAATAAACTCTGAATCTATGGTATATAAATAAACACATCTCTACAATCTAGACTTCCAAGATACTACTCCCCCTATAAAAGTGATCAAATAGCCTGAAGTAGATTTCCTCAAATTTATATCCCATACCATATCTGAATCTGTAAATCCAAAAATCATAGGTTCCAATTTTCCAGAACATAATCTCAGATCAGAAGTACCACAAAGATAATGAAATATATACTTCACTACTCTCCAATGCTCTCTACCTGGATTTGATAGAAAATTACTGAACACACCAACTACATGAGCTATATTATGTCTAGTATATACCATCACATACACCAAGTATCCAATGACAGATGAATAAGGTATGTGTTGAATCTCCTCTCTCTCTTCATTAGTAGAAGGTGAATGAATAGTATTGAACGTAAAATGTAAATCAATAGGAGTAATAACCACTTTCACTCTATCCATTGAAGATATCTTAAGAACCTTATCAATATATCTCTCCTGAGATAACCACAATTTCCTGGCCTTCCTATCATAAGAGATTGACATTTCAATAATATATCATGTTGGGCCCAAGTCTTACATTGTAAAATACTAACAAAGATCCTTCTTCAATACTTCAATTCTAAAAGCATCATGGCCGATAATGAGAATATAATAAGCATAATGCAACATTATAATAAAATCATCATTGGTAAATCTCTGAACAAAAACACAATGATCAGAATATTTCTTCATGAAACCCTAATGAAAAATGACAGAATAAAAATTCTTATACCGCAACCTCGAAGCTTGCTTCAAACCACACAAACCCTTATTTAACATACAACCATGATTTTCTTTACCCATTTAAAAAAAACCCTCTGGATGCTCCATATAAATATCCTCTTCTAAATCTCCATGAAGGAAAGTTGCCTTCACATCCATCTGCTCAATCTATAGATCCAAACTAGCATCCAAACCAAGAATAACCTGAATGGAGTAAATTTTGACAATATGTGAGAGAATATTATCAATATAAATACCTTTCCTCTGATTAATTTTTTTTAACTAACCTAGCCTTGTCTCAAGGAACCGAACTAGATTATTCATTTTTAATCTGATAAATCCACTAATTTGGAAAAGATATTTTACCTTTTGGTAACATCACCAGATCAAAAGTGTGGTTTTTTGTGCAATGATGACATTTCATCATCCATTAACACAACCCATCTATCATTTTTTTCACTTTCTATTGAATCATCAAAAGATATTGGTTGTCCACCTATATCTAGGATCACATACTCATCAGGTGAGTACTGAGTAGAAATGGTAGGATGCCTAGATGTCCTCCAGAGTGGAACTAAGGGTTCATTAATAACCCCATGGAACTAGATCATCAAAAATAAAAGGTGAATCAGAAACATCAACTCCAACCTATTCACCCTTAAAATAATTTTGAACATCAATGTGATCATTAGAATCAACAATATGAGGTAAATGTGAATCAAAACATGGCTCAAGACTAATAAATCCATCTAAAGTCGAATAAGTAGATTTTTCTCCCTTATCAATATCTGCAATAGTATGATCATCCTTAAACATTGAATCACATATTTTGATAAGTTTCTTCAAAGAAGGATCATATAACATGTAACCAAACTCATCATATCTATATACAATAAAAATAAAATGGTGTGTCTTACCATCCATCTTGGATCTCTCATCTCTAGGCACATTAACAAAATCCTTGCAACCAAAAACATGCCAGTGATCATACCTGATCTCTTTGTCATACCAAAAATTTTCATGAGTGTCTACATGCAAAGAAACTACAGGTGATAAGTTGATAATATATGAATCAGTAAGTAAATACTCACCCGAAAAATGTCTAGGAAACATTTCTTCTAAAAGTAAACAACGAACTCTTTCCAACCATGAAATGTTCATATGCTCAGCTACATCATTCAGTTGAGGTGTCTTGGGAGGTGTCTTCTGATTCCAAATACCTTTTCCCTCCAATACTGATCAAATAAATCATAATACTCACCCTCATTATCAGTGCGAATATATTTCAATTTTTTGCTTGATTCCCCCTCAGTAGAAACATGAAATTTCTAAAAAACATTGTGAACCTAACTTTTGGAATTAAAAACATAAACCCCAAGATTAAGTGAGTAGTAATTAATAAAAGTCACAGAATAAAGACTTCCATTAATGTTCTTATATTTCAAAGGACCACAAACGTTAGAATGTACTAATTCAAGTACTTGCGACTTCTTGTACAGAGGATAACTACTGTGACTCACTCTAGTCTATTTTATATCCACACAGTGATTACACAAGTCCAATTTGACACTCTTAAAATCTAGAAGAATATTTTTATAGGACAAACAACTAAGCCATGTCTCACTAATGTGATTAAGCCTTTTATTCCAAAACTTGGATGAAACATTATACTAAAAAACACAAGTAGTACCATAAGAAATATAACCTCTAGTCTAGTATAAACTTGATTGATTCTTCCCTAAAGCCACAATTAGAAACCCTTGGAAAGATTCCATTGGAAATCACCAAAATTACTGATAAACCCTTACTCATCAAGAAATATAATATAAATTAGATTCAATAAAACCTTAGGCACATGTCAAACATTCTTCAAAATTAGCTTACCTCCTGTAATGGTCTCTAAACAAACAGTCTTGATACCTACAAAAACAGCATGACCATTGTTACCAATATTAAAAATACCAAAATTACCTAGGTTATAAGATGTAAATAAATCCTTCTTCTATGTCATCTGAAAATAGGAACCACTATAAACAATCCAAAAAGAATCATCAAAATAAATATTAATGGATTCATAAATAATAACAAGATCACCCCTATAGCGGTGTCGACATGATCATCTCCATCACAATTTTTCTTATGTAGATTTTCCTTAATTCTATTTTCTCCTTTTATTTGATAACAAAACTTCTTAACATGATCCTTATTACCAAAATTATGACATCAAAAATATATCTACTTTGATTTGGATTTTCTTCTTCCCCTTCTTTTACCTCGAATACTTTGTCCCTGTTCTGGGCTCCTCCCCCAATTCACTGTGACTAAAATCTATAAAAAATATTTCTCTTGAGTGCATCTCATGACATATTCATTTAAAATAATATACTTAACAAAACTAAATTTCACATCAACATTATGATTAGAACCAGTTATAGTAACATGTAAATTCTCCCAACAATTAGGTAAAGTGTTAAGAAAAAATAGATAAAACATCATCTTTAAAATTGATACCCATGCTAGATAACTGATAAAAATATCCATGATATTCCCTTAAATAGTAATAAATAGACATAAATTCTTTATACCTAAAATTTATCATTTTTTTAGAAGAATCAATTTATTATTTCATGTCTTAGAATAATATGTTGTCTCAAGCTTCTCCCACAATGTTCTGGGGTGAGGGATATTGACAATGTGGTTAATCACATTGCCTTCAACCCATTATCGAATGAATCCATAAGCCATATCATACTAGAATTCCCATTCTTTATCTGACATCATTCCTGTCTTATGGGTACTAAACACTGGAATATGCATTCATTTGAAAAAAAATAAGATCCTTCATTTTGAGTCGTAATTTATGGTAGTTGGTACCATTCAACAAAATCATCTGACTGTAATTGGATTCCATAATAAATATGACATAAAAATCAAACCCTTTGATACCATATGTTAGAAAAGATAGAAAATTGATGATCACACAACCAATATAAAATCAAATGTGCAGTGGAAATAAAATATTTCCCTCTAAATAAAAGATGATACATAAAAAAATAAAGTGAGTATACAGAAAAATAAAAGGTTGACACCAGAAATTTTTACATAGAAAACCCAATGAGGGAAAAACCATGATACCTAGACTAGAAATAAGGATCCAGTAAAATTAAGAGGTAAATGGAAGAGACTACCCAAAATTGAAGGAATATCAAAAGTAATACTCAAGAATAAAAGCATTGAATCAAAGACTGAGAGCAGGAAAAATGATCATCAAACAAAGGTGATCACCAAAATGGATTTTCTCTCAGTACTTTTAGAGTGTTAAAATTCCTTGCCACTATCTCCTTATATAAGGAAAAATAATCAATGTCAAATTATATCTCCATGTTAAAAGTGTGTCACCACGTTTCTCGTTTTCAAGGCAGTGTTTCTCTTCTTCAAATTCATGTCCTCTATTTGAAGAATTAATTATTGAACAATGTGGGAGCTCCATTTGAGGAGGCATCCCAATAGAACAAGAGGCGTGTTCCCCGCATAATTAGAAGGAATTTTTTCAACATGTATATGGCCTTCAATTCATTAGAAATACTGGTTTCGAAATAAATTCATTCCTTTTGGAGAATACAATAAAATGGTTTAAAATAATATTTCTCAAAATATTTTTCTTTATAAAACCATCGAAATATTTTTAAATAATATAAGAGTATAAAATTATTATGGTGGAGGGAAAATTCATTAAATCAGTATATGTTAAAAACATTCCTTTTGAATTTTTGTAAAGAAAGTAAAAATCATCCCTTTCGAAAAAACATTAGAAATATTCACTTCAAACCTTTTAAAAAGTCAAGGAAAACATAAAATTTTATTTTGAGTAAATATAAATTAATTTTTTAAAACAATTTTTAAAAATATGGACATATACAAAAAATATTACCAATCAAAAAAGAAATAATATTGACTATTATTTTAAACCATTCTATTCTTGATTCAAGTGCTGAAGAGATGAAAAATTTGAAGAAAGTATAGTAACTTCTTAAAAGAGTAAACTTTAATTTAAAATTGAATTATAATGAATAAATATATATTCATGATAAATATCTCAAATGGGAAGTATATACATCATATAAAAATAAACAGGTTCATAATACCAAATATGTCTCAATGGAGTGTAAATTGTGATGAAATCTCATACCTCAAATTCGACTTGCCTCATAAGTTCTTTTAAACTCATGTATAATAAATTTAGATTTATTATAATTACATACCAGAACTATATAGATATATATAATATTATATATAGTTCTTTTATAACATTTTATCACCTATTAATAATATTTTCTTAGTATCATTATTATGTGTGTTATCTGCTTCATTTTTTATGTATTTTTTGATTTCGCAGTCTCAGTCCATAAATATTTATCATCGTTCCATAATCTCCAAAATTTTATTCAATATATAAATATAATATATATTCCATATATATATATTAACTTATAATCATCCATAAAATATAGATATATGAAAATGAATTACATCATTCATGAAGACAGTAGATCGTATGTATGCATCAACATTGTTTTCACTTTTTAATGCATCGAAGAAAATAATGGTAAATTATAACTCCACAATAAAATATAATTTTTGTATCTTGTTTATATTTTATATACATTAAATCAATCTTTATTACCATCCATGTAAAGATGAAATGGAAAATAGATCACATCGCTTCGTTGAGGTGGTAGTCCATGCGTACGCACTAGCAACTTATCAATTTCCAAAGGATCTAATGGTAAGAAGTTATATATGATATTATAATTAAAATAATATATATATGTCAAAAATATCATATATATTCACTATTTACATATTCTTAACCATCCAGGTAAAGTGGTGATGGGAGAAGAATTACACTACTACATGGAGTTGATAAGTTGTACATATGAATGAGCGATGTTTTCAGTTTTCATAGGATGAAAAAGAGATGTAATATGGTTGTATAATAATCATAAAAAAATATAGATATATTTATGATACTAGATTTATTATTTTAGGATGGTTAAAATACATTAAGAGGAAGTAAAAGAAGAAATAAACCAGAAAGAGTCAGGAATGACAATTACCTCTTCTTTGGTAGAATTCCTTTAATCTCCACTTAAGGAACCTAGGGTTGACCTTTTGGAAATTTGGTAGGGTTTTGTTGAGATATAAGGCTCAAAGTGGTGTGAATAATTTAGATAAAGGAGTGTCCTTTTTTATGGGATGGAAAGGACACACTTGAAATTTCTAAAAAGATTAAAATATAATTTAGTCATTCTCTAAGAAAATCTTTCCAAATGGCCAGATATTTTAATAAAAGTAGTATAAGGTTGAAATATCCTTATCTAATGAAATTTATATAGGTTTTTGCGTCATTTTAAACATTATATTCTCATTTAAAACCTCAGTTAACTAAATTTAATTTTAATTGCGGTAATGAATTTTTAAATATTAAAGGTTTATAATTTTACTTCTAAGTTAATAATTTTCTCACAAATAAAAAAGGTATGATGATTTTTACCATATATAATCCCCTTTATTATCTTTATATATGTTTATTATTTTAAATAATTTATTAAAATATCATTTTTATAAAATATCAATGATGAATTTTTTGACATGATTCATTTAATTTGACTTTATAGACATCAATACAAATATTTTATTCGAATATATATTTTTCAAACAACTATAATATGTTATATTTATCTATAAAATTAATTTTATTCTATAAATAATTCAAATTTTATTACTTTTAATATTTTTAAAATTAATTATTTTAATTTTCTATTAATTGAATAAATATTATTTTGACATCATATAAGGGTTTAAGCTAATTATTCAATCACAAAAAATTAAAAATAAATAACCACGATAAAAAATCATTAATATTTAAAATAATCTTATAGAACCAAACATGATTTTTATTTATATCGACCAAAAAATATTATAGATATAAAGAAGAAAAGTGACATTTTTGTCACTGTCTCTCACTTAAATATTATAAAGAAAAAAATATAATAAATATAGAACCATGTAGCCATATTTTTCAGAATTTGATGGAAATTTCCAAAATAAATTCATAAAATAGAATAAAGTAATGTGTTGAGTTGATTTTTAATGCGTTATAACATCATTTTTAACATTAATTGTCTGGTTTACCCTTAAGTGATGTGATACTTTTTACCACGGTTACTATTCATAATGCCTAAAAATAAAAGAAACCAATTTAATAAATTTCAAAATCATGTTTAAAAATATGGTATCCATTTTTTAAGATTAAATTTATCAAATTGTAAGAAATTAATTTTAATATAAATATAAAAAACGCCATGAAAAAATAGTTTTTTAAAAAATGATTTTTTAACCATAAAAATTAACTTTTATCAAAATCATAAAAGTTATCAAATAGAATTAGATAACTATAAATTAAATTCATAATATCTTTACTTAATAAAAAATTCAAAATAAAATGGGACATTTAAATTCCTTGATTTTATAAAACAAAATGATAGTGCTTGAAAAATTAGAATTATTTCACTATTTACAGAAAAGTCAATCATTTCAGGAAAAATCCCAAAATTTTACCCTGACCTAATTTCAAAAATGGAATTATTTTCAGATAATTCATTTTATAAAATTTGTGAATTTAGTTTTTAATCACATTCTTGAATAAAAATATGTGAATTGTTCTATTATTTCTTAAAGAAAGCTTATTATAATTAAATCTTAGATATTACATTATTTCCCCTTCAAAAAATTTCATCCTAAAAATTTCTAGAATTTAACCTCATGAATAGAATTAGGTATCGCTTCATCATAATTTCTTTAGGTTTCCACATCGCTTCTACTATCATATAATTTATCCAGAGTACTTTTACCAATCAGGTCATCTTATTCTTTAACACTTGTTCTCTAGTGTTTGGAATCTAGATAGGCAATTCACATTAAGATAAACAATATTCCAATTATATTTCTTTATAGGTGGTAACAAGCATTGGATATGGTATTTATTTCTTCAATAAATAGATATAGGACATATCATGTACTTAAGAGATACTAGGTGTAATTTCCAAATGGTAATCCACAACTCTGATTCTTTCAAGAATTTCAAAGGTCTGATGTAGCTAGGGCTATGTTTCCCTTTATTACCAAACCTCAAAACACCCATCCACAGAAATAATTTAATGAAAACTTAATCACATACTTGAAATTCCAAATAATTCCTTTGGTTATCAACATATCTCTTTTTCATTCTTTGTGATGATTTAATATGGGGTTTAATAGTCTTTAACTTCATCATTAACTCCTCATAATTTGGTTTATGACATCTATTTCCATATATTTCTTCCTAAGGCACCATTTAAATACTTTATAGAAGCTATTATTATAGGAAAACTCCATTAAATATATATATTTATCCCACATAACTTGAAATTCAAGTGAGTTTGAGCTGAACATATCTTCCAAAGTTTTAATAGTCCATTCAAAATGTCCATTAGTTTGAGAGTGATAGGAAGTTCTCAAATAAAGCTCAAAATTCAGAGCCTTCTAAATAATTTTCTAGAATTTTGATGTAAATCATGGATCATGATCAAACACAGTAGAAATAGGTGCACCATGAAGTCTTATAACTTCATTAATATGTATTTATTCAAGGATATCAAGAGGAAAATCCACTCTTTTAGTAAGGAAATGTAAAGATTTGGTAAAGCAATCAACAATAACTCATATCATATCATTATTTTTAGGAGTATTTGGTAATCCAGTGAAAAATTCTATAGTAATTCCATCCAATTTTCATATATAAATAATCAGAGGTAATATGACTCCTCTAGGATGTTATCTCTCAGTTATCACCTGTTGAAAATCAAAACATCTTGAAACATAATCAGAAATTTATCGATTAATATTATCCCACCAAAATCGATCCTTTAAATATCTATACATCTTGGAACTAAAAGGGTGTATAGTGAAATTTGATCTATGACCATCAACTAATAATTCTATTTTCATATTAGGTATATATGTGACACATAGCCTCTTTCAAAATTTTAGAACACCATCTTTATAGACGAGGTCTTATAATTTCCCATTATTTACATATTTGATATTCTTTTAAAAAATCACATCATCAAAATGGTATATTTTTCTATTTTATAATAAATATGGTTTAGAAACCATTTAAAAAAGGGTGATGTTTCCCCTTCCTTAATAATCCACATGTCCATCTTCATTAATTCCATGAACATATGATCCCTATCAATCCTCATTTTGGTTTGGACTCTAGGATCTTTCATACTCAATGCATCTTCTACCATATTTTCCTTCCTTGGGTAGTAGTTTATTATACAATCATAATCCAAGATTAGCTGGAGTGATCACCTTATCACACAACTCTGATATTTCTTTCTTAAAATCCAATAATTCTATAGTGTCCATTCTATAGGGAGTCTTTGATATAGGTCTTGCTTATGGGATTAAATTAATGAAAACTCAAATTCATGTTCTAGTGTATGTCTAGGTAATTCCACAATAAATAAATCGATATATTCATATAAAATATGCACATAATCAATTAAAAGATTACCTTTTTCATATATAGATTATGTATTATCTTATTCTAAAAGAATACCATTCTAAAGAGCCATTATGGGTGGATTTATATATGATTCAGATGATAAATTCACTCATCTTAAGATAAGTAATTTTACATCCTCCTCATGAATCAAAAAAAAATCTATTGGTAATAAATTTTTACATTATATTTTGAAATCCATTCCATACCAAAGATTATGTCGAAATCAACCATATGTATATAAATCAATTTTTTAAATAGGTCATGTTTATGTGTCATAATGGGAACCGACTGACACATCCTTTTTATGGTGATATTTACACTATGAATTTTGACTTACAACTCCTTTCTAAAGGATATAGGGAAATATCTAATTTTATTTGAAAATATGGAAGATATAAAAGGGTTAGAATATCTAAAATAAAATAAACAATTAGCTAGATTTTATGTTATGATTAAAGTACCTTACACTACATCATTAATAACTTCAACCTAAAATGTAGTGATCATATTAGCTTGGCCTTCTCTCTTGACCTCTTTTTTGGTAGGTTCCCTTAATGCTTGGGACATTTGTGTGAATAATGACCCATTTAACTATAAGTTAAGAATCACATTTATTTCTTTATTCCCCTTTCATTCATTTTCCAGACATCCCATATCTCTACAATTTTAAAAAATTCTCATTCCCTTTAAGAATTTTCTAGGATATTTCTTTTCATAATTTTAACATGATATAAATTTTTTTATTCCCTAATTATTATTTTAAGATTTACCAATTTCCTGATGCTTAGTCAACCTATTCTTCTCTTTATTTCCCTAGAAGATATAGGATCTATAAAATTCTTTAACTCTATTGATATCACTTGATACCATATCACCATATGATGAAAAAATTGACAAACTATTACCTTTTAGAGACTCATCTTAATCCCATAAAATAAATGGTAAATCTTGATCTCTAGGTTACATGTGTAGTTTAGAGAAGTATTATATAATCTTGTGAAGTTATCCTTAAATTCTGCCACACTTTATTCTTCTTTATACTTTAAAGTGGTGAACCTCCTCTTTTATTGAGTACATTGTTCTCAAGGGAAGTATTTATCAAAGGGAATCACTTTAAAAGTTTTCCATTTCATGATTTATATTTTTTCATCATATTTAGTGTTATGTATAAATAACCCCCATTTATCAATATATTATTTCAAAAAAACACTTCTTGAATAACCTTTTCACTTTCATTACATCCTAAATAGAGGAATATATTTTTTATAGAATTAATCCATTTTTCAGCTACTAATGGACTAGTAGTTTCATTAAAATATAAAGGCTTATTTCACAAAAAGTGATCCAATATAAGAAAATCATGTTTTGGAATTATATTTTTCTTCATTAATGAAAGGTTATTAATCATGACCTGAGTAAGTTATCCTAATATGTTCATGATCTGCTCATTTCAAATACCAGCTGTATTGGTTTGCTCAGCAGTGACATCTCTACATTTTCTATAGATGTTGATTCCATTTCTTTAATTATGTTCCATCACTAAATAATGGAATACACTGAGCTAACTCATAATTATCATGAATATTAATCTAAAAAATAAAAAACCCTCAAATGATATAAATTCTCAAATACTAAAAGAGATTATCATAATTTTCATGTTAGCTATGTTTATTTAAAATCTAGTTCTCAAGGTTTCTGGTAAAATTCATTTGATACCAATTATAATAACTCCAAACCCAGTAATCCAAAACCAGTGTTTAATTTATTACATTGACATAGATACAAGGGATCTCACAATATAGGAATGATCAATGTAACAATCTTAGAAAACTATATACATACATGATATCTATATTACATTAGAAATAGAAAATATATATAATAAGAATAATACTTCCATCATTGATATTAATTGTAATATCCTTATTCATATCTTAGGGGTAGGAAAAAAATAAAAGGTTGATCTCATATGATTAGTAAGGGTTATGTCCAGTGGAAAATATCATGATTAAATAAGGAAGAATCAATATAGAAAGGTATATAACTAAAAATATATGTCATTTAACCAATAACTTGAAAAAATGAATCTAGGGATAATATCAATATAGTAATTTCATTGATAATAATGATGGAATTATCAATTAAAGAAATGATTTATTTATAGACTTCATGATATCATACATCATGATATCTTTACTTTCAAGTCCCTATGCCAAGAAAATTTAAACTATGGGTAGGTATACACTATAAACCCATTTAATTTAACCAAATAAATTGTCTCATGAGGCCTATCAATGCATCGAGGGGATATGTAATTATAGGTCCCACTCATAAATACTTTTCCAATGCATTCCTTATATATTAAAATATAAATTCAATTCATAAACAATATACATTATCAAAAAAATATCTATATTGAGTAAAGAATACATATTTATCAAAGTTTTTCCCAATCAATCAAATAAATTTCAAAGAAAATAACCGTATGTAGAAATGATATATAGTTTAAGTAGTAAGTATATCCATGATTTATATTTAATATAAATGTAATGTCCAATAAAAATGATCATAAGAAAGTGAATTTTTTAAGATAAAATATGATCTTAAATTCATCATAAATGATAGTTTTAAAATAAAATCATTATTTTTGTAGAATATAAGAAAATGAATTACATAAAGATTTATTAAAAGAGTTTTCTTTATAAATTCATTGATTTTTTTAATAATATAAGAGTATAAAATGGTTATGGTGGATTTAGAATACATTAATGTTGTATATGTTAAAAAACATTCCTTAACTTTTTGTAAATAAAGTCAAAAATGAACCTTTCAGAAAAAATTAGAAAGATTCCTTTTAAACCTTTTAAAAATTAAAGGATAAAATAAAATTACCTTTTAGTAAATATAATGGAAATTTTTATAAAATTTTTGAAAATTGTGGACTGGAAAGAAAATATACATGATCAAAAATGAAATAAGATTGACTTTTCTTTTAAGCCTTTCTTTTCTTGATTCTAATGAAAAAGAGGGGAAAATTTAAAGAGAATTTAGAAACTACTTAAAATACTAAACTTTAATTTCATATTTAATAATAATTAATAAATATATATTCATGTTAAATACCTAAAATGGTAATTATATACAATATATAAAAATTACAGGTGCATAACACCAAATATGTCTCAATGGAGTGGAAATTGAGAAAAAATCTCTTACATCACGTTTGACTTTCCTCATAAGTTATTTTAACCTCCTATGTAATAAAATTATTTTTATTATAATTACATAAAAAACAATATACATATCTATAATATCATATATGACCCTTTTATAACATTTTATCACCCGTTTTTTGACAATCTTTTATTATTATCATTATTTTGGGTGTTAGCTTCTTCATTTTTCATGTATGTTTTGATTTAGTAGTCTTGGTCCTTGAAAATTTTCAAAATTCCACCATATAAATAATTTTATTCAAGATTTAAATATCATATATATTCAATATATAGATATTTATAATCATCCATAAAATATAGATATATAAAAATGAATTACATTGTTCATGGAGAAGGTAGGTCGTATGTACACATGAACACTATTTTCACTTTTTGATTGATGTAATGAAAGAAAGGTAAATAATAATTCAAATTTATAGGATATTTTTTATATAATATATATTTCTTATATATTAATTAAATATATTTTATTATTATCCTTATAAATAAGTAATGAAAAATGGATCACTTCTCTTCATGGAGGTGGTAGTTAACACATACGCATGAGCGATGTTATCATTTTCCAAAGGATTTGAGGGTAAGAAGGTATAAATGATATTATAATTCTATAATAATATTCATTTCAAAATATCATATATATTTATAATTTCCATCTTTATAACCATCCATATAAATTGGTCATGACAAATGAATTACACCTCTACGTGGAGACGATAAGCTGTATATACGTATGAGCGATGTTTTCTCTTTCCATATGATGGAAATGAGGTGGAATATGGTTTAACAATAACAATAATAACATATCAGTATATTTACGACACTAGATTTATTATCTTAGGATTAGTAAAACACATTAATATTAAATAGAAGAAGAAATAAAATTGAAAGAGTTGGTAAAGACAATTACCTCTTCATCGGTAGAATTCCTTTAGATCTCCTCATAAGGGTCATAGAGTCGGTATTTTGGAAGGTCAATAAACTATAAAAATTGTAAAATTATGTTTATAGGGGAATTGGGAAAGGTTTGGTCAAGATATATGGCTCAAATTTGTGTGAAAAAATTGGGAGAAAGGGGTATCCTTTTATACGAGTGGGAAAAGACACCCTTGGAATTTATAAAAAGATTAAAATATAATTAATTAATTATCAATAAAAATGCTTCCAAAATTCCATATATTTGAATAAAAAGAGTCCAAATTCAAAATAACCTCATTCAATGAAATTTATAATTGGTTTTGTGTAATTTTAAACATTAACTTTTGTTTTTACCCCTCAGTTATCAAATTTTAATTTTAACCACAACAACTCCTTTTTAAATCTTAAGGGGTTTTAATTTTACTTATAAGATAATAATTAGCCCATAAATGGATAAGGGATGACATTATAAACCCTCTATTACAACAATTATAATATTTAATATTTTTAATATTTTTAAATAATTTGATAAAATATTATTTTCATAAAATATCCATATTGTCATTTTTGATACTATTCATTGAATTTGACTCAACTCAACCAAATTTTATTACTTTTAATTTTTTAAAATCATTTCATTTATTTTTCTATTAATTGAATATTTATTGTGTCAATATTGTGTAAACATATAGGCTAATAATTCAATCCTTATAAATTAAAAATAAATTAACATTATAAAAAAATAAATTCATATTTCATATCATATTTTATAACTAAAATGCAGTTGTCTTTATCCATATCACAAATATTATAGATATTAAAATAAGAAAAGTGACATTTTTTTCTTTATCTCTCACTTTAATATTATAAAGGTAAAAATCAAAGAAATATGGGATGAATTTGTAATATTTTTGAAAATTGGATTTACATTTACAAAATAAATTAATTAAATATCATAAATTCAAATTCTGGGTTTATTTTTAATTTCTTTTCATATTATTTCTAACCTTAATTACCTGATTTATCCCCTTACTGATGTGATAAATTTTACCACAGTTACTATTCATATGCCTAAAAATAAAAGGGATTTATTTAAAAAAAAATAACATACTAATTCCAAATATGGAATCCATTTTTCAAGATTCAATTTATAGAATTGGAGGGAATTTTTTTTTAATATTAATGGATAAAACAAAGTGAAAACAGTTTTTAGAAAAATACATTTTTATGAATAAAAAGTAACTTATATCAAAATCATGGAAAATTTTCAATAAAATTTGATTATTATAAATAAAATGGATTATATATTACCTTAATACCAATTTAAAAATATAATGGGTCTTTTAAATTACCTTATTTAATAAAAATAAATGACAGTGTCTAAAAATTGGTATTTATCACTATTCACTGAAGAATAAATCATTACATAAAAATCCCAAAATTTCATCCAAATATGATTTAAGAAATTAAATTATTTTTATAAAAATAAATTTATAAAATTTAATAATTTAGTTTTTAATCAAATTCTTTAATAAAACAATTTTTATTATCTAGTTATTTTTTTAAAAGAAAAGGTCGATATAATTGAAGTTGGGGTGTTGTATTTTCCTTTTTTGAATCCCATCTTCCTCAATAATCCATTTAGATTTAAGTACCAATCTATGGGTTCCTATTTTAGGCCACATAATTCCCTTTTTAGTTCTCACACCTTTTTGTTTTCAATATCTAGGATAAAACGGTACAGTTTCTCAACAAAGGATTCTTCCTCAATATCTCCATTCAAAAATGTCGACTGCACATAAATTTGATACACTTTGTGTTCTTGTGTGTAGTCACTACCAAAAACATTCAAATTGTTTAAATCCTTAAAACTATATTAAAGGTTTCTTCAAATTTTATGCCTTCTATTTGAGAATATCCTTTGCATACCAACCTAGCCTTGTTTCTTATCAACTCTCCTTTATTATTCATTTTTTTATGAAAACCCATTTTGTATTGATCAAATTATTATCATTAGTTCCTAATAATTCATATTAAGAACCAATTATCTATTCTCAATATATTTAACTACAATTATTTTTTTAACTTGTGATATAAGAGCTATTTGGTTTTCTATTATCAATCTTCATCTTATTTTCATTGGTGCCTCTTGTTTCCCATTATAATCTCTATATTAAATTTTCTTGAAACCTTTGATTTATTACATTCTAATTTACAATATCCCCATAATTAAAAGTCTAATATGAATCAATGTCGGTAATACTATACTTAAATTCTATCTATTTTGGAATCTGTATTTCAAAATTCTACTTTCTACTTGTTTGTGTTGCCTTAAATTTAACCTCAAAAAACACATTAAATTTGTGATATTCTTAAAAAAATGTAACATCACAATGGTCAACAAAATTTTGAGATCTATTATTCTATAACTTGTACCTATTTTCATTATATAGGTATTATATAAAGTTCCATTCATCTTATTTCTCTTCAAACATTCCTAGATTGCTGTCTTTGATCTGTATAAAGCATGGACTACTAAAAATTTAAATTACATGATAGTTGGACTTTTATTATATTGAATTTCATATAGATTAGAATTAGTATCATGTGTTAAAATTCATCGATTTTAAATATATACAATTATGTACATAGAATCTTTCCAGATGAATTTTAAGATTTTTTTCTAATATCATTGACCAAACTGTTCCACAAGTTTTTTTTTATTTCTTTCTGAAACACTATTTTATTGGGTGGTATATGGTGTGCTAATTTGTTTCAGGATTACATTTTTAGTAAGTTAATTTTAAAATTTCATCAAATATAAATTATTGTCCATTTTCATATGTTAATTTTTTGATGTAGTGTCCCAAATATTTCTCCACTTGTATCCTAAAAATCTTAAACATTTAAATAAATTCTAACTTATGATTGATGAACAACACATTGGCCATCCTAGTGAAATCATAAATTAATTAAATGAAATATAAATCAACTGATGGGTACTTTCTCCTCATGGGATTATATAAATATATATGATTGAGCTTTAATTGTCTAAAGGAAAGAATTTATACCTTATTGTGTGAATTATGTGTTATATTTCCTTTTTGACATGCAACACGCACCTTATCATAATTTCTATTAATATTTTTAAGATCTCTTACAACTTCATGATTCACAATTTTACTCATACTTTTTTGACCAATATTACCAATCCTTCAATGCCATAACAAAATTTCACCTTTAGCACTCAAGAAATAGGAATTGGTTGGATCACCAATCAAAAAAATATTACAATATTTTCTCTTTCCCTATTAATTAACCCTTCTATACTTCATGTTTGTAATGATATAGTAGTATTTATTAAATATAACCTCATTAACATCAACATGGATCTATATAACACTTAAGATATTGTTCTTCAACACTTACACATATAAATCATATTTAATTATAGATTTCATGATTTAATTTTAGTATAGCCAATACCCTGGATTTTCAAAGAATAATCATTATCAAAAGTGACTTCTACAAATTCATGTTTCTAAATATTTTAAAAAATATTCAAATCAAATATCATGTGGGAATACTATACACTACCAAGGACCCATGATATAATTACTTTGTTATACATAAATTTAATTTCAGCTAGATATTCTCTTTCTCTCTTAGGATTATGAATTCCCTTTCATTTCCCAGAGTAAGAAACTTTTCTGGGAATCCTTGTCATGAATTTTTCTAAACTATAACCCTACTGCTCAAATATTCCACATAATTCCTCAAGAAATTGAAATATTTTTGGAGTTGTCTTGTTAGATGAATTTTTTTATGGATTTTCTTTATTGGTAACTCGATTTAAACTCATTTTAATAACCCTCCTTAACTTCATACCATATTCAAAATGGTGACATATGGTACCGGCATGAGTAGACCTTGTTCCCAAACACACCACAACACCAGAAATAGACATAGAGTCTAAATCTTCTAGTATTACAAAAAACGTTCATGTCATGATTTATAGTCTTACTATACACTTTGGTACTATGTTTTCTTTAGTTTGGGAGCCATGGGACTACTTGATATCTCCATTTCTTCAACTGATGTAAGTGAATGTCTCTACTCATTTTTCTTAGTCCTGGTTTGACCAGATTATGGGTTGGAGCCTACATTGTTAGTAGGAACAAAATTACATGAAGCATCAATGGGTATAAATTTAACTTAATACTTTTTGTAAGAACACTCAAATAATTTTGAGGATCCACATTTGACTTAAATATAATTTTTGAATCCCTTAATCATCATTTATAGAACATTTTCATCCTAATGATACATGGACTATGTCTTAGATAATTATACCTCTTTTAAATAAAATCATTATTCAATATCTTTTGTTATATTCTCATGTTTAGTATCATTCAACCTAAATTTTTTGATCTCATTAATAAAGGTTTTTTATTTCTATTTAATTCCATTCTTCTCATCAATTAGTTTCTTATTTTATTTTGCAGGTTTTTTCTTTTTTTCATGAGAATGGTATTCAACTTAAGACGGTTTTTAATCTCATCCTTCAATACATGATTCATTTTAGTTGGTTATGAATCATAAACTTCACTACTTGTAGTGTTGAAACCCTTTTCAACATGATCTATAAAGTTGTTAAATTTCTCCCCATATTTAATTTTTTATTCACTATTAGAAGTGTAATCATTTATTTTTTATTTTCCCATCAAATTTATTTTATTTGTTCTTGAGAGCCTATTCTTACTTCATCTAATTATGGATGTTTACTTTTAACTTTTATCCCATTTATTTTTATAAGGTTTCTCATATTCATTAGATTTAAAATATTCCCCCTTCTTCTTTGGATAGTTCATATAAAATTATTTATTTTTGTTACATCTATAGAATCTTAGATGATATTTCCCCTTATTCTTATTCTTTACCTTATTTAATTTTTTTTACATAAGTGAAATGATTATTTTATAGCCTTAATACTATTCTTAATCCTCGTATTCCCTTAAATTAGAAACAACATCATCTTCTTTAATTTACATCTTTCTCATGTCGTTAATTCCATTTCATCTTTAATATTTTTCTTAAACATTGGGACATTATCATCTCATGTGCTTTGGGAATATTATACAACTCATATAAGGAAATATCATCTCTATATTCTAGAGATAATACCTTTGGATCAAATCTTATTGGGATACATCCTCATGAGATTCTTAAAAATTGTGAAATATTCAAGATTTTCGCTGAGCCCTTAGATATTTATGATAATTTTATTAACCCTTGTGAAGTAATTATTGATTCTTTATTATTCATATATCTTCATTTATTCAAAATTTCTCCTCTAAATTTGTAATTTAGCTTCTTTCACTTTTAATTTTTCTTCAAAACTACTATTTACTTTTTCCCATATTTATTTAACATGTTGAAGTCTCATCATTTTTATGTAGAAAAAATTATAAATGCGACATATGAACATCATTTTGTTATTTTCCATCAAACTCAATATTTATTTCTTTTATAAGGTTCATTGGAATATTTCCTTTGGTTTGAAAACCAAATACAAAAAGATCCAACCTCCAAGCTAAGGGATAGAATATATATAAATATTTGATAATTCCAACTATGATAATTTTTTCTATCAAATGTTAGAACACCCCTAAAATTAGCTAAATTTATATTATCCATTTTAAGAACTTTAATGGGTCAAATATAGGAATGTTTCTATGATTACAATTTAAGTTCATAGGATTATATTATTTTACTAAGAAGGGGGGTATGAATAAGTAGATATGGGTTTTTATAATTTCTTCTTAATTAAATTAACCCTAGAAATCTGCTAAGATTTTATTCATACAAGTATAGAGTCTCGAGCACATTCATTTGTTCAAAAAATAAAGATACAATGAACATGAGTATTTTTATAAGTTTAGTCCCCTTTGTGGGTATCCTACTCTTTGTTTTCATAGTTTGGTCTCCTAAACCACATATTTTTCACTATATGAAACAAAAAAACAAGCTTATGGTGTTAGCACAAAGTTTCACCATGTCATCCCAGAGTCAAACCCAACAACATAATTTCATACTACATTTTTATATCAAATTTAACCAATATGATAAAGATATTATTGAGAGTTTGGTTTCTTCAGCAATAGTGGATTTGGATCTCCCTCAGTGAGCCTCTAAGAATATTCAAGAATTGCATCTATTTTCATATAGATCTGATGTAGAGGTGATTCTCAATAATATCCTCAAAATAACTCTCTGATATGTCAGTCTCAGACTAATATAAATAATATGGAATGTTCCTCAGGCATCATACACTCGTCTTCAATACATAACTCTCTTTAACTCCCATCCAGTTCAACCCTCTCTTTATTTTATTTTTTTACACCTAGTTTTCTTATTTCACCATATTTAAATTTTTTAGAATCAATATTATCAAATCAAATTCCATTTAAGAGAATTAAATTTTTCCCATGAAACTCAATATCAATAAAAGGAAAATCATGAATACTTTAAGGTTACCAGTGAAAATCACTATTATAGAATTCCTATTTTGGTTTTCCACTACTTTATTTACATTTCCCAATGAATTAAACCATGTGAAGTCTATTTTCATGTTGCTTTAAATCAAATGACCAAAAATCCCTTGAAATAAAATATCCAATGTAGAAACTTTTTCTTCATGATCAAGATAAAATAACATTATCTGAAAAACTCATCTTCTTTAGTTGTTTCTTCTTTGACTCAACTAAATGAGTCTCAACATTACATTTTATTTTAAACATGCTATGGAATAAACAAGATTACTTATCTTTCTAATAAAACTAATATAAATAACTAATATTACATCACTACATAATTATAAATTGATTTAAGATTTTATGAACAACACAACGTCGATACAATAACATTCGAGATGTAATATCCAGAGCTTCTTCTCAAATAGATTTACCTTCGAGTAACATAGTATATTTTCAGATATTATAGATTAGATCTTAAAAATTTATTAAAAACAATCACCATTTTAAAATTTTCACATAAATATTCTTGAATCACATTTTATATGTGATGTTTTTTCCATTGAACATCAGTTATAGTGTCATCAGGCTTAATTCCTTCAGAATATTCAAATTCTGAAATATCATATTTTCACCTAGTAGAAACTCATAATTTCAAAAATTATAGAAATATTATGTTGGGGAGATCAAATTAATTCACTTATATAAGTATTAAATTTAAAAAAATAAGGATTACACTTATCAAAAAACACTTACACTCTCAAATACATATACTCATATCAAACAATGGAACAGATTCTTACACTCATACATGAAGTATAGCACTCATACATGAAGTCTTACACTCATAAATGAACTCTTAAATTCAATTATTTAAAGCCTTGTGCTCATTTCTCAATGTCTTAAAATCAATTCCAAATTCTTATACTCAAGGAAAAGGAATTATCCTCACCCTTCAAAGCCTTATTCTTTGTAATTTTTCAATTTTCTTATATTTTTAAAATGTTTATATTTTCAAAACAACTCCATAACTTCTCTAAACTTTATTCAACCATCAAAAACACATTAAAAACAACTAAAAAACAAATCAACAGCCTCAAAAACCACTATCAAACTCTTTAATAATGTTTTCAACAAATGAAAACTATTAATCACTTCATTAACCAATCTAAAGGTACTTAAATAAACTCATATTTTTATAATAAAATATTCTGTTTAATTTTTTTATTTTTCTCCTAAATTTTGAATTATTTTTTTTTTAATTTCTTAATAAAAATTACCCAATTTCAATGAACCTATTGGATGAAATTATATAAAATGGATTTATATCCAATGGAAAAATGTCCAAAAACAGTATATACAATGACCATGGGTCCAATAATAATATGTATAATGATAATATTACATTCCTATATATAGAAATACATATATCTATAAAATCATTCATCCTATTTGTTTACTCAATTCTCAAAATGTCCATTATATTTATAATGTTTTTCCTTCTTTCCATAGTTATAATTAAAGGTTTAATCTTCAATATAAACCATGAGTATAATAAAATAGTGTTTGTTTAAATTAAAATGCATAATAAAATCTCGAGGTATTACATTATACCCCCTTAAATGATTTTCCCCTTGAAATTTCATTATTTTAATTGGAAAAAAAAAGATAATAATTCAGCCTTATTACATATTTGGATTCCCATATAGCTTCCTAAAAAATAAGATTCCCCGAAATAACTTTAACTAGTGATAATTATTATTTAATATTACATTATCTCTATGATCCAATATTTCTATCATTTATTTCTCCTAAGAGAGACCATGTTTTGTTTGTACTACATATAATTTCAATACATGGGAAGGTCCATGTATATACTTCTTCCAAAGTGATACATGGATAACATCATGCACTTGGGGGGAGGTTTATTTAAAGTGGATTATAATAATCTACCATACTCACATGATCAAGGATTTCAAAGGTGTAAATTTATTTAATTCTTAACTTTCCCTTCTTCCCAAATCTTATAACCCCATTCCATGGTGATATTTAAAGGAATAACTTGTCGCAGAATTCAAACTCTAAATATCATTGATAATCATCATCATAGATATTCTATCAAATTGGTTAAATTATAATTTTTTAATGAATAGTTTTAATCATATCTAACATTTATAGATAAAGATCTGGTCCCAATCTATTATTCTCAATAACTTTTTTCTGAAAAGTTGGAGTTCTACACCTATTCCCATATAGAGCATCATACAGTTTTATTTTATTGATGGAATAGAAATTTTTGTTACCTAAGAACTCTACGAGGGGATGTTGTTGATCCAAACCTAATTTTCAATCTATTAAATAGGATCTCAGTATATCCTATTGTGTTTGAATGGTACTTTTAGATTGACCATTAGTATAATGATGATAAATAGTATTGAAGCTCATATCAATATCTAATTCATGTTGAATAATTCTCCAGAACTTTGAGGTAAACCTAAGATCTTGATTAGATACAATTAATAGTGGTACTACAAGAATCCTTACCACTTCCATTATATATATCTTTGCATGTTTATCAAGTGATAAGTTGTAACGCCCTAACCCAAACCATCTAGTCCAAGATGGAGTGTTATGTGACCTCATGAATGATTCCCTCCATACAAGAGGATTCTGTCTAGCAATGTGGGTCTAAGTCCATCAGTGGGGATACTATACACCTAGTATCCTATCATCAATCATATATTAAAAAATAAAGAAAAAATATGTAATAAATAAATGAATATCATAGTAATCATACAAAAATTGAAAATATGGTATACATGTCATAAATAAAGTGGCTCATGAAGTGGTAAGCCTCTCTATAGAATAAAAAGTATATAAATAGTGGTAGTTCCCCAAGGGTTTTTCCTGTCCACTCCAACTCTATGCTCCACTACTCATTATCCCACAATAGGGCCCTTACTCTTCACCAGATCTCTGGCCATGAAATCTACAAGCACACTGAAATGGTTGAGTAGGGTGGGAGTATAATAATTAATAAGACACCACCAATTAATTTGAAACCTTGTGTTCTTAATTATAACAAGTATATTGGAAAATAAAAAAATCGTAATAGTAATAAACACATAATAAAAAATTGAGTGGTCATGCGCTAAGCAAGATTCCACAAAACCCCACACCATACCAGCTTCGAACCTATGTAAAAAGTATAATAAAGGTCTAAAAAGTACCTTTCCATAAGGTGATCATCATGCCACTAACAATCCCCAAGTAATCAAGTGGGAATGTAACTCATAATATTCAAGGCATTGAGTCATGGGTACTTGGAATATATAAGGCATCGAGTCCCAGAGCCTAATACTCAGAATCCACAAGGTATCAAGTATTGGTAACCTATTCAAAATTCACAAGGCATAGATTAGTAATCAGAATCCATAATGAATCGAGTATCATCCATATCATTGGAATACACAAGGCATCTAATATAGGATAGGTTACAAGGCTATCATGATCCACCATCATCTTCATTATATGTTAAGCACACTCCCCCTCTAAATGATAACCATACCATAACTATCCTTATATCACATGTACTAAGAAAAAACCTACAATGTAAATAATGATACAAAATAGGGAATAGAATGATAATAAATATAATAAGACATAATGAGATAACTAATAGCATCAAGTCAATATGTGAATCAACGTCAAACATGAAATCTAGTTATACTAACACATCTCATAGAAACAATATCATTATAGGTCTCAAGGGCTACACACATACCCTCATGTGAACACAAATCAAGCACATATATCAATATTCAACACATAAATAATACAATGGAAACATGTGTAAACAATATCCTAATAAGTGATGATCTTCTTACCATATGTCATTGACATCCACATCAAGGTTCTTCAACGGTGATGATATCAAATTCTTGTTCACACACAAACCAAAACATGACAACCCAACAAGATCCTCTAGAACTATACCAACTGAACATGCGTGAGTTCTAGAATAGGGAAAGGAGGAAATAGGACCAAGTTATTGATCCAAACATACTTTGGGTTGATCATCATCAAGAGAGGTCTACAAGGATAGTCCAAAAAGGGGGGAGGTAAGAGCTTCAAGAAATTCATAGGTCTCCACAGCATAAGGTGGTAGTTTCAGCATGGAGGGTGTGTTGGATAAACACCATGGAATAGGCTAGACACTACAACATAGGGGAGTACTAGAGGAAGAGAACCACAATGTAGGAAGGGTATACCATGGTGTAGGGTTCACTAAGGAGAGAACCAATAGTGAAGGGTGAATGGTTGTACTGTGTATCCATCATGAAAGGGACCACCATGGTATATGGGATATTTTTATGGTGTAGATGGTTCTGTACCACAAAAAACAACATAATAGGGAGATTTTTGTGGTGTATAATAGGGATGGAAGAAGTTAACCATGGCATAGGGTCAAAGGATTCATCATGGAACCACTATGCAATGTGAGTTGCAGTTACATATAGGTTGGGTATGCAGCATGAAGGTTTGTCGGTAGTCCTTCAGAGTTCTATATTTTCTTTGAATAAGGATAAGAATCAAGGCATTTAAAGGGATTAATTTATATTTAAGGAATTTTTTATAGACTCTTGAATTCCCTTTTAAATTATAGATTTAAAAACTTATTAAATTAAAAAAATCCCCAAATTCAAGTGTTTAATGGCCATTTAAAGATGAAACTAATGAAGACCAAAGACTGGAAAACTATCTGTAAATAATATGAAAACATCCACTACGATGTGTTCTATATATCCATGGACTAGGATCCAATGTTAATCCTCAATATGGTGCAGCCAAACCCATTATATCAGAGCCACCTTCTTGCAGCATGGTCCTAATTGCTATAGTAAAATAACCCTTTTTTAGAAGAAAGCGTGAAAAAACACCCTTTAAGCCTCCCAATATTCCCTAATCCCCCAAGTATCTTGTAAAATTGGCCTAATATCAAACAAAGGGGACAAAAAAGTACTTTTATTAATGGATAATAATTTTAGGGATTTACAATTATCCATTATAAATACCTCTTATTCTTGATAAACATCTCTAAAGTACTACTGAAATAAGTAAGTACACTGAGCTCGAACATCTACCTCTCACTCCAAAGTCTCTTATTATATCTACCCATATTGTCACCAAATTCAGAAAAGTGGTAACATCCTTGGAGGACTTTCTCACTCTAGTATGTAATCCATATTGTCTACTCCTCATAAGTTATGTTAGTATCTAGATCAAAATCCTCAAAATAGATAACATTCATAGGGTTAGTTATGTACCTATGAAGCTCTGACGCATTGAACACATTGTTCATACCTCAGTAATGATAGAGAAGGCCTATAAATTATGAAACTTTCCCAATTTAGGGATCTTAATGGGTCCTACAAAATTAGATACTAAAATTCTGTGCTTCCTCATATTTTTTTACCCTAATTGATGAGTCACTCTCCAGATAACTCTATTTCCCGCAGTGAACTCCAAAGGTCTCCTCCCATGTTCAGAATAAGATCTATGTCTTCTTTAAGTAGTGATCAACCTCTTCTGAATCTGTTTTACTCTCATATAGGCCTCATAAACCATGTTGTATCCTATAACCACTACCTCACCCACCTCATTCCAATATAGTGGAGAAAAAAATGGCCTCCTGTAAAGAACCTCATAAGGTTCCATATGAATTAAATTCTAGTAACTATTGTTGTATGCAAACTCAACCAAAGCTAGGTGATCATCCAAAACTCCACTAGATTCTACCACACAAGCTTGAAGTGTATCATCCAATATGTATATAGTCTGCCTGAAATTTCCATCTATTTGAAGATGGTACACTTTTCTCAATCTCAAATGATTCCCTTGGGCTTTTTCCAAGACCTTCCAAAACCATTATGTAAAGTGTGGGTCATTATCCAAAATAATGTTCAATGGATCTATGTGTAACCATATGATCTCATTAATGTAGATAATTCCTAGATCATCTGATAAGTGAGTATCTATGATCAGTAAAAAGTGGTAAACTTCATTAGTTGATCAAAAATTACCCAAATAGCATCATGACCCCTTAGGTTCCTTGGTATCCCCATCAAAAATATCATCAAGATATCCTCCCACTTATACATGGGAACTAGAATTGGTTAGAGAAACCCACCAGGATTTTGGTATTTGACCTTGACTCTCTAACAGCTAAGACACCAATAGACAACCCATGAAATGTATCTCTTCATCCCTAGCCATCAAAACTGTCACCTAAACTCATGGTATATCACCATTTCTCCAAGATGAACTGCGCATCTAGAGGTATGGTAATATCTCATAATCTCCTCTTAGATGTAATTAGGGGATACTACTATTCCATACACCATGTTCCTATTATCTTTTCTCACCATCCACCTAGGTATCTGGCCTCCCTCAGCTAGCTTCTCCCACATCACAATAGACTCTAGGTCTAACTCCCGACCAATCTTCACCCAAACCACAACTGAGTATGTGATCACCAAAGGGTCACATGACATATATCCATGATCCTTGAAATCATACATACTCTAATCAACCAATAAGCTTGACATGTTTTATTTTTCCTCAAAAGGAATGTCACCAAGATCTTACTCAGCTTTCATCTTACAACTAAGATAATATGCAATGATGTTACCATTCATAGGTGAATATTCCATATAAAAGTTTATTTTTTGTAGATAATCAACTCGATACCTTTTATTAGGTTCAAATATCTATATGTGAATATATAGTTAAGGAACTTATGGTCCATGTAAATAAAAAATATCTTACTAAAGAGACTGTATCTCCAACACTTCAGAGCGTGAGCCAGAACTGCTTATCCCAAGTCATGTGTAGGATAGTTCTGCTCATGGGGTTGTAGAGGATGTGACCCATTGTCTACTTCATTCTCTCTATGAATTATTATTGATCCTATACCAAAATTTGATGTATCATAGTACATTACATAATCAGTCCCAATCTTGGATAGAATAATTAATAGAGTTATTTTAAACCTCCCCTTCAAATCAAGATTTTCCTCTATACACTGATCAGAACACTATAACTTCACTTATTTCTTATTTAATGATTTTATGGGTACTGATAGTTAGGATAATTCTTAGATAAACCATTGGTAATATACCACTAATCTAAAAAATATCCTGATCTTAAACACATTAGGGGGATGTGACCAGGACATGACTACCTCAATCTTCCCTATTTCCATGGATATACCCATCTTAGACACCACATGTCCTAGGAACATCACCTCTCAAATACATAATTCACACTTCGATAACTTTTCATAAATCCTATGTGATCGAAGATTACTCGTGACTTACTCTAGTTACCTATAATGTTTCTTTGTTTTTGGTGAGTATATGAGGATTCCATTGATGAAAAATAAAAAAATGAGTCTAGATATAGTGGAAGATCTTGTTCATGAAGGCCATGAACATCGCTGGTTCATTTTTCAGTATTAACAGTATCATGAAATACTCATAAAAATCATACCTACTATGAAATTTCTCTTTATAATGTCCTCCTCTCTAAATTTCCACTAATGATAGATCAATTGAAGATCTATCTTGTAGAACCACTAGGATCCCCATAGATGATTGCAAAGATCATCAATCCATGGAAATAGATATCATTTATTCATAATCGCTTGGTTATATTTCATTAGTCAATGTAAATTAAAATACTACTGTATTCCTTCTTGTATAAGAACACAGGTGCACTCCATTGTGAAGTACTTTGCCTGATAAATCCCTTACACTTCAAGTCCTCAAGATATACTTTGAGATCATTCAACTCTAATATCATGATATGATATGGGGGGATCAAAATGGGTTGCACAACTATCATCAGATCAATCTCAAATTCAACTCCTTTATCCAGAGGAAGTCATGTGAAGTCATTCAGAAATATGTCCTAATAGAGCACCATGACTATAAAAAAAATATGAGAGGGTTTTCAATGATCCTAATGAGAGATCCAGTCCTAACATCTATTTTATGATATTCCTAAGATAACTCAAGTCTAGTCTAACCCTACCTGCTCCCGGTTCCCACTCTCCAATCATTATGCATCTCTCTCTCTCTTCGGTAAAGGAAACCCATCTATGATAGAAATAAATGTGTTCTTGGAATCTTATCTTCCAGTACATTCCAAGAATCACATCAAAAGTTCTCATCTCTTGAATCATGAACTCCCATATATATCAATATCCTTTGGATACTAGAGGATAACTTGTTCATCATTGTAAATGGTCCAATTTTGTGCCTAATGGTGTATCAAGAGGTACCAGTTCAGAGGATAACTTGACTAGTGGGTCAAGTCTAATAACCATTTGGGTAGATATAAAGTAATGGGAAGTACCAATATCAAACAGGGTATAAGATAAAGTGGATGTAATCAAGACCATACCTAGAATAGTAGATGTCCCCTCCCTATCATCTATTATAACCCAATCCATGTCATATACATGGAACGCCTCAACAATTTGGATTTTTCCTTGAGGTGTATATCTAGTCTGGGTCCACTACTGATAACCTCAGTTAGATCCCTAGGTGTATAATTGTGTCAATCCCCAACCTCTATAAGAACTCGATCTCGAATCCCTGGAGTAAAACTATGGAAGATTCCCCAGCTTTCCACACTGTTGAAACATACTCTAAAGTGTTTTATAGAACCTATGAAAGTTTCCAGCCTTTACATAGTTGTAGCACTATGAAACACCTCCTGATGAACCTATACTCTATTATTCCCAAGTTCCACCACTCTGAAATCAGTCATCTTTCTTCCTATTCCTATTATCATAAGAGACTCATATGGTAGTAAGATAAATCTTTACTAATATCCTACTATGGACCAAAAGTGTTTTTTATTTTCTATCCTCTTCTATACCTATCTCAAATATCAGGGATTTCTAAAGTACCTATGAGTATGTAATCAAGTTAAATATTCTATCCTATCATTTGAGCTCCATTCGTAGGCCTATCTTGAACTTATGAGCCTTTTGAACTTCAATCCTAGCCAATAAGTTAGAAAAACATAGCATCTTCAAAAAAATAGAAAAATATTTAGATAACCTCACTCAACCCTACCATAATTCCATAAACTCTTTGGAATGATCTATCTTAATCATTTTTGGAAAATATTGCTTGAGGAACAGCTCTTTGAAGGTCGCCCAAGTAATAATATCTTGTCTCCTAGACTGAATCATCATAGTCCACCATCACTTGGTGGGTCCTTGGAAATTGATGGTTTCTAGAATCACTTATCCCTCCTCAGGAGTCTATAATAGCTCAAATATTCTATTAGTAAAGTCCATCCAGTCCTCTATATCCTACTAGCCACCATTACCCTATAAATTTAGAGAATGTTGAAGGTGAAAGTATCAAGCATGATCATTCATAGTCTTATGAGTGGATCCTCCTTAGATTGGAACTATCTAGAAGATTTGTGGTTGAAAGGGCTCTATAACCTTGATCACTGGTTCTCGTATAGAATCATGATGGGGAATATCCTTCTATACTATTGGTAGTGTCATAGAAACATCATGGGTTGCCGCAACTAGTGGTCCCATCAAACTCTCTTAGGCGGATTCACTACATCATAAAAAATTAGGAACAAAAAAAATTACTAACTAGATTATGGGATCACACAATGGTTTTTCTAAGAGTATACCCTCAAACCAAGGTATAAATCTCATATCACTAACCGTAGCCTCCATCCCTATTTGTTAGTCATAATCATCATATATATAATAACACAATAATATTCTCAACTAAACTAATTAATGTCAATAAAGATATATCACAATAACATTTCTACATAGATATATCACACAATCAAGGAAATTATCCTGAACAAATATCATAAATCAAGGAATTTAATTAAAGAACATCTAAGCTACACAATAGTAGGTATATATATGGAATGTGTACCAACACGCCTAGTCATGATGCATGAATGCACCTAAAATCTCATAAATCACATATCAACATCATGTGCATCACCCGTGGTGAGTTTAATCATCTATAATAGAAAAACATAAATTTAAACTTTATGTCAACTCAAAGCTCCACTACGCAGTTCTATCTAGTAACTATCATAGTTACCATGCTTGAGTCCTGGTACCCTATCTCTTATCTATCCTAGACAATAATCAAGGAATATATACGAACAAGGTAGTGAGTCTCAATTCTATGATACCACTTTGTAACATCTCAACATGAACCACTAGGTCCAATCTGGAGTTCTACATTACCTCATTCACTCCTCCCAGTAAAAAAAAGGTTTCCAACTAATAGAAATGGTCTAATTCCATCATTGGGGAGACTATACCATCGGTATCATGTCATAGAGAAAATATTAATAAATAAATAAAATTTAAATAATAAATAAGTAATTATCAGAGTAATCATGTGGAAATGGAAAGATGTTATACGTTTAATAAATAAAGTGGCTCCCAAAGTGGTAAGCCTATATAGGGAATAAGAAATAGATAAATAAATAAACCTATAGATAAAAATGGTGGTTCCTACAAGGTCTGCCTAGTCTTCTCAAACACTGTACTTTTCTTACCATCCATCCACTATAGAGCCCTTTCCCTTTGTTCAATCTCTATCAATGAAATCTATAAGAGCACTGAAATGCCTGAGTAGGGTGTGAGTAAAGACTTAGTAAGAAACCACCAATGTGTCCTCAACATAGTACTCTCAAGTATAATAAGTGTATTCCATAATAATAATAAATGAATAATGATCATAAACACCCAATACAAAACCAAGAGGTTGTGTACTAACTAAGATACCATAAAACCCTAGTTGTAAATACTTCAACCCCATTCTAGAATTATAATAAATGTTTCATAAGTACCTCTCCACATGGTATTTGGAATGCCGCTCAAAATCCACAAGGAATCTAGTGAACATGAAGCTTGAAATCCACAATACATCAAGTAGTGAGTGGTCATAATCTACAAGGAATTGAGTCATCAATCCTAATACTCATAATCCACTAGGCATTGAGTATTGGTAACCTACTCATAATTCACAAGGCATTGAGTAATAATTAAAATCCATAAGGTATCAAGTATCATCCATCTACTAAAAATCCATAAGGCATCAAATATAGGACATTTTACGTGGCTATCATGATCCATTATCATCTTCTTCGTATGTCAAGCACACTCCCCCACTAAGGGATAACCACACCATGATGATCATCCAGTCACATGTACCAAGAAAAAACTTCCAAAGGAAACAATGATACACAATAGGGAATATCATGATAAAAAATATAACATGGAATCATGAGATAAATAATAGAACCAAGTAAAAATGTGAATCAACATCAAACATGGAATTTATTTATTCTAACATATCTCATGGAAACAACATCATAACAAGTCCCAAGGACTACACACACACCCGCATGAAAAACACAAGTCAAGCATGGATATCAATATTACAACACATAAATCATACTATAGAAATATGTGTAAACAATATCAAAATAAGTGAGTATCTTCCTATCACAAGTAGTTGACATCCATGTCAAGGTCTTTCAAAGGTTTCAATATTTGATTCATATTCGCACACCAATCAGAATATGACCACCCATCAAGATCTCATAGAATCAATCCAATTGAACATTTCATGGGTTATAGATTATTGAAAGGAGGAAAGAATACTAGGGATTAAACAAAACATACCTTGGATTGATCATCATCAAGGTATGTTTGTAAGGATAGTCCAAGAAGGGAGGAGGGAAGAGATTCTGGAAATTTGAGGTTCTCTATAGTGTAAGAAAGTAGTTTGGCAGGGAGGGTGTCCTAGATCACCACCATGGTGTAGGCTAGACACCATGGTGTAGGGAAGTAGTAGAGGAATATCACTACTATGCAATCAGGGTGCACCATGATGAAGGGAGCATGACTATGACATGGAACCACTATGTAAGGCACCGCCATGATGCAAGGGATATTGCTACAGTGTAGATGGTTCTATAACATGAACCATTATATAATAAGGAAAGTGTTGCATCATAGAAATGATATGTAAGAAGATCTACATGGCACATGGGAAAAGGTTGTGGTGTGGAACCACTCTATAACATGAGTTTTTGCATTGTAGAGGATGGGTCTGTGGTGTGGAGATGTGTTTTCAATCTTTCGGAGTTCTGGATTTTCTTCTGTTAGAAAGAATAATTGATATATTTCGAGGGCTCAAACTACATGTAAGGACTCTATTTATGGATTCTTTAATTCCATCATCAATTATGAATTGAAGAAATCATTTAATTTCAAAATAATCCCTAAATTCAAGTGTGTAATTAACATTTAAGGATGAAACTCCTAAAGACTGAACATTATCCATATATCTATAGGTGATAAGGAATAAAACACTATAGAATGGTCTGTATCACCAATTAATAGGATCTAATGAATATCCACACTGTAGTGCATCCAAACCCATTAAAATATAGATACCTCCTTACGGTGTGGTCCTAAGAACTATGACATAATGACCTTTGTTTTAAAAGAATGTTTAATAAAGCACCCTTTAAGCCTCTCAAATTTCTCTAAACCCCCTAGTCTTATCCCAACACGGCCTAACAAAAAAAAGGAGTAAAAAACATGACTTTTATTAAAATAAAATTATTGAAGGGATTTACAAAATTCTTCTAGAATATCAATGAAATGTGATGAATTCATAAGGTGGTTAACTACAACCCAAATGGAATTATATCCTTTAGATGTATTAGGAAGACCTACACTAAAATATATTGTGGTTTTCCCAAATCTATATAAGTATGGGTAATAGTTTCATTATCCCCTTATACATCTATTGTTTGGTCTTAACTTTTTGGAAAACAAAGCATCAGGATACATACTCCATAATCTCCCTCTACATGTCATCCAACCATAAGTGATCCTTTATATCTCCATACATCTTTGTACTTATAGGATGGATATATAATGATGAGATATGTTTATCATCCAATAGATTTTTATTCAATTATGGTATTGATGAAATACATATTAATTTATCAAATCTTATAATTCCATCACTGTTAATGTTTGACTATGGAATATTCCTTACCTTATTATGTAGCTATATATCCATATTATTTACCTTATTATTATTCATATAGATAGTTGGTTGAAAATTATTTAGGGAAATTGGATTTATACCCTTACCTTAAAATTTCAATGCCTATACTTTGAAAAATCACTAGTATTAGGTCTCTTTAAATCCTCTTCATGGATACGATAGCATAATCCTTTCTGCTCAAAGCATCAGTCACCTTGTTCTACTTCAAAGGGTATTAATGTATTGAGAAATAATAGTCCTTGATCAAATCAAAATATCATCTTTAGTTCATTTTTAAATCCTTCTGAGTGAATATATATTTTATGATCTTTTGATTAGTATATATTTTATACTTTTTAGCATGTAGATGATGAATCCATATATTTAATGTAAATATTACTGTTATAAGTTCCAAATCATGCATCAATTAATTTTACTCATTAATATTTAACTAAAAGTATAAATAATATACCAAAATTTCATTTGGCATTGGGAAACATCCTAATACCTTCTTTGATGCAACATTTCATATCATAAACCCTCTTACACTAGAAGGTAGTGTGTTTACAGTGGAATTGACCAAAATGTTATTCATATTCATATATCCAAAGGAACATGAATCCATTCCTAGTCAAATTGGTTAGTTTATTTTACATTCATGACTTTTTTTAATAAATAATTGATATTATCCATCCAATTCTAGAAAACTATAGATCTTTGTTACAGTGGTTGGTTAGGGTCATTATTTGATTACCTTTGTTTTTTAGGGATCAATAGTTATACCCTCACTTATGATTAAATGAACTAAGAATTATATTTTATATATTCATAATCCCTACTTTCTATACTTTTCATGTAATTTCTCTCTTCTCAATTTCTTCATCATAATACTCAAATGATGTTTATTTTCTTCCTTCCTCTTAGAATATATGAGAATATCATCTATAAAGACAACCAAAAATTTATTGAGGTAATCTCTAAAGAATCTATTCACTATATTCATGAATATATAATAGGTATTTGTAAGTCCAAATAGCATATCTATGAATTCATAGTGTACATATTTTATATAAAAGGTTTTCTTAGGTATATTCTCTCTTTTCACCCTTAATTGGTGATATCTAGATCCTAAGTAAATCTTTAAAAAGTATTGACCCCTTAATAGTAGATAAAAAAATTCATAAATATGGGGTAGATGACACTTTTATTGATTATAATATTATTAAGTTCATGATAATCAATATTAATATGCATTGATATATATTTATTCTTAATAAATAAAATTGTTTCACCCTATGGTGAAGTACGTGGGTGTATAAAACACTTATTTAAATTCTCATGGAGTTTATTCTTTGATTAATACAACTAACTAGGGGTAATTATATAAGTAGTATTTGAAATAATCACATTCCATGTATGAGTTCTATGTAAACCCCAACCACATTGTCTTGGGGAAGATCGGAAAACTCATCAGAAAAAAATCAATGTATTTATTCACAATCAATGTATCCCCAATATTGTGTTTCTCCCAATCCATTTGAGAGAAATATCCATCATGATTGGATATTAAAAAAAGTTAATTATAATATAAACTAACCTCAATAAATTATATAATTATACATAATAACATTTATAAAACCAAATAAATAATATAAACATGGAGGGGGAAATTATTGACCGAAAATATGAGATAAGGTCGAATCCACTTATTAGAAACCTTTTAGTTGAATTGTGAACCAAAGGAAGGTGAAATGGTAAGAAATAATTTAATAAAAATAAATAAACCATGTATAATAAAATATATATGTTTTTCGATCTAAATAACATACATTGTACCTTGATGAAAATTTAGTCATAAATAATCTTGATTTCAAAGTGAGATTGGAATAGAATATCTTACCTTTACTCCCAATTTCAACGAAGGCACTTTAACCTCATGTATAAAAAATATAAACATATTAATAATTAATTTTGTAAAATTATTCAAATATATTGTATTTTATACTCTTCAATTATAACCATTTATTATATATATTAGATATTTACTGTTTTTTTTTCATCATTGGATGTTGGTAATTTTAATTATTTCCTACAAGCTTCATAATGGAGATGTCAATCCAAATTTGTTAATAAAAATTTAATCATTCCAATATTATTCAATGTAGTGGAATAATTTTTTTCCAATTATTTTTTAATTCCCATGTTCATTTGATGTAAGTTATCAGTATGGTTTATGTGTATGGAATCCATGAAGAGCATGTTTCAGATAATTTACCAATAACAAAAAGTTTCTTTATAAAGACCATTAAATTTTATGTCACCCTTATTGAAAAATATTCAAAAAATTAACTACCATGTAATATCATATATTACCATTATTAATGTATTTATACTTATTCATAATGAAAATGGTGATGTTGGTATAGTGGTGTTCATGTAAACAAAAACATGTTATACTAATGAAATGAACAAGAGTTCCTTTAGAATGAAGGATTTGGGCCTCCTTCTTGGAACCCAAAGCTACCCAACATCTAAGAACGATTAATTAAAGAAAATTTTTCAGGGTCTCATGATTTAATTTAATAAAGGGAGTGATATTTAAGGATTCTTTTAGAGTTCCTTTTATAATTGAGCATGAGTGACATTTTCACAAATACTCATTCCTTAATGAAAAACGAAAGTAATTTCTCATGGAAAGTCGATCCAAAAGTGGACTAATAATATATATAGATTAATATTAGGTCAATAATAGACTCATATTCTCATTTAGGGATACTTTTTTTATGATATTTTAAGACTTTTCCCCTTTAATTTACCTCATTTACCTTGTTTTACCTTTATTGTGGTAACTCAATTTTTACCTTGGTAACTTATTTTTATTCCAAAAAATGAAATTGAACATATTACCTGATTTGGAAATGATTATTTAAAATATGAAATATATTTTATTTATTTCAATTTCCAAATTTGACAAAAATTAATTTTGAAACAATAAATGTATAACACAAAAAAAATGTTTTTTATAAAAAAAATATTATTAAGCCTAAAAATTTAGATTTATTATCATTACCTACCTGATATTAATATTTATATGAATAGTGATTTATTTGATTATATATATAAATGATACATTTCATTAAAATCATTCTTCAATATAGTTTATTTATTTAAATAAAAATATATAACATTTTGAAAAAAAATCACTGAAAACTAGTACTTTTTAACATTAAATAATTTTAATCACATCCAATTAATTATTTATGTCATAACCATTAAATTTTATCAATAATTTGGTATTTTATTCTTTATTTAAATATAAAATAATTGTTTAAAAATAATAATATACATTGGATTAAAATACATATTTGTATATTAAAATATTATAATTAATTATTATCTTTTTTATTTCTTTCTAGAATTAAGAATTTTATGATTTTTAATTTATTTCCAATAATTACACAATTTCAAAGGAACTATGGGATACAGTGTGTAAAACATCCATATATCCAATGAATATATTTCCAATGGCCATAATTGCAATGGTTATATGTTTAATGGTCATATTACATTCTAATATATATCCATACATACATCTCAAAAATCATTCATTCTAGTCATTTAACTTATTCTAAAATATATATTCTATTTATAATGTTTTTCCTTATTCCCATTATTATAATTAGAAGTATGATATTCAATTAAAACCCCAAAGATAATTATTTCATGTTCATGACCTTTTTATTTACTTTTGGTTTTATTTTTCTTATAGTTTTTTAAATGATATTTTATATTAAATTATCATAATTTATTAATATTTATTTTTAATTGTAGTAGTTTATCTGAATAAAATATATCATGGTTCATTTTAGTTTAATGTTTCATATGAAAAAATCTATTAGAAATATTATTTATTTAAATAATAATACATACTAAAATTTAAATGTGTTATATTCCACCCCTTTAAAATAATTTCACCCTCAATTTTTTTTATTCTGATAGAAAAAAATGAGGGTACTTCTGTTTCATTACATCTTCAAGTTCTCATATATATTCCTCAAACTTATGATTCCTCCAAATAAATTTAACTTGGAGAGTATTATTATTTTTTATTAATTTATCTATATGATCCAAGAATTATACAATTTATTATTCATAAAATAGATCATGTTCTAGTTTTACTTTATTTTATATTAGTATATATGAAGGATCGGGTATGTGCTTCCTAAAAAGTGACACGTAGGACACATAATTCACTTGGGAGATGTTTGGTGGAAGTGCATGGTAATAAGATATTATACCCATGTGGTTGATAATTTTGAAGGGGGAAATGTATTTAGGGATCAACTTTCTTCCAAAATCTCATAACCTGCTTCCATTATGATATTCAAAGGAAAACATTATCTCTAACTAAAAACTCTATATCTCACCAACGATTATAAGTGTATCTATTCTTTCATATTTTTTTAGTTATAATGTGTTTATGAATAGTTTAAATATTATTCAACATTTCTTGAGAAAGAACCAATCCCAGTGGTTTACACTCTCTAACTTCCTCCCAATATTCTGGAGTTCTAAATCTCTCCCCATATCAAACCTCATATAGTGTCATTTAAATGATAAAATGGAAACTATTGTTATATGAGAACTTTAAGAGAGAAATCTTTTGATCACAACCTCCTTTAAAATATATTAAAATAGATATCAACATATCATCTGGTTTTGGAATGGTCCTATTATATTTACCAGTGGTATGTGGATGATAATTAGTTTTAAATCTCATCTCTATATCCAAATATTGTTGAAACATTATATAAAACTTCAAAGTAGTCATTGGATATCAACTATATACAACTAAGGATATTACTCCATGAATCCTTACCACTTAATTTATGTATATCATGGAAAGTTGATCAACCAAGAAACCTTCATTAATAGAAATGAAATGTGCTAATTTTTTAAGGTTATAAAATAATAAATCAATTGATTTTAAGGAATTTAGAGGTATTATTAAGACCTATAAATAAATCCAAGGTGGTGTTATATAATTTTCATAAAAGTATGGGTAATGGTTGCATCATCCCTTTATACTTATGACATTCAACCTTAAGTTTTTGGGAAACTAAGAATCAAGATACATACTTTAAAATCTATCTCTTTGTGTTTTCCAACCAAAAATGATTATTGACATCTCTATACATCTTTTTTCTTCTGATATGGATAGATAATAATGAGATTTTTTTCATCATCCAATAACTCCATATTAAATTCTAGTATTGATGGAAAACATATTCATTTCCTAAATATTATAATTTCATCATTTTCAAAGTAGAAATTATTAATATTCCTTACCTTCTTTTATAGAGTCATATATTCCTTTTTCACCTCCATGGTCTTCACATGGATGGATGGTTGAGTGTTAATTTAGTTAAAATAGGATTTAACCCCATATATAATCATTTCAAGGTCCATCCTTTGAAAATCCATGATTATTGTATCTATTTAAATCCTAATCATAGATAAGGTAATACGATTCTTCCTACTCAAAACATCAGCCACCTTGTACACCTTCTCAAGGTGGTATTTTATTGAGTAGTCATATTACTTAATCAACTACAGCCATCTCATTTAGTGAATGTTTTAATCATTCTGTATGAATATATAGTTTTAGATCATGTGATCCTTATATATTTCATACTTTGTATCATAGAGATAATTCCTTTGTATCTTTAAGAAAAATATTATTTTTGTTATTTTATATCATGTGTCGGGTATTTTTGATCAAAAATATTTAATTAAATTGATTTATAACGTACTAGCATGTCATTTTTCATGAGGAAAAATAAAAAACCATTATTTGATGCATCATTATATATCATAAACCCACATCCACTATAGGGTAGTGTGAGTAAAGTAATAGTGACCAATGATTCCTTCATATACTTGAAATTTCATTTATATTAATCAATAAAAAGTAACTTGAACCCCATCCAAGTTAACTTGATTATTGGATTTTATAGTTGCAATAAATTTTTCATAATACATTAATAGTATCCAAATAATATAATAAAACTAGAAATATGTATTACTGTGGTTGTTCTAAGCTATTATTTTATCACAATTTTTTTAAATCCATAGATATACCCCTTATTTTGATTACATGACCCAAGAAAGATACTTGCTATAGACAAAATTCAAACTTGATAAATCTGGAATATAGTTTCTCATTTCTTAATTTCTTTAGCACAAACGTAAAATGATATTCATGGTCTTAATTAACACTAGAATATATGATAATATCATCTATAAATAAATTGATTAATGTAATCTATAATTACTCCATTCATCATATAAATGAAGATAGTGGGGGAATTTGTAAGTCCAAATGACATTACTATGAACTCATAGTGTCTATATATTTTAAGTTAGGATATATTGGGTACATATTCTCTTTTCACCTTTAATTGATTATAATTATATTGTAGGTCAATTTTTTAAAAGTATTGATCCCCTTGTAGTTTCTTGAACAATTTGTCAATATAGGGTAAAAGATACTTGTTCTTAGTTGAAATTTAGTCATGTTCATAATAATAATTACAAAGAATCATGGTCCATATTTCCTATGAATAAATATGATTATTTCCCCCCATATTGATGTACTTGGTTGTATAATATGGATGGTAAGGTGGAAGGGACCAAAGAGGAAGGGGAGGAAAAAGGGGAAGGAAAACATTTGTCTCTTATATTATATTCTAATAAAGAATTTCCCTTAGAGATAATCCAGCTCAAGGCCTTAGAGGAAGAGAAATATATGATCTTAAATATATTTCCATAGGTTAAATTTAATGAGTAACAAGAGGCTTGGTTCAATAAACAAGATAAAATCATGGCATGAGGTTTCAATGAGGGAAAGATTAATGTATATGATTTATTTCATACACTAGAACTCATATGGTTTCATACATTCCCTAAAAAAATTTGAACAAAAAAATTAAATTTAGTAGTAATCAAGGTAATTATATAATGTGTATTTGATATAAACATAGCACCATGTATGAGTTCTATAAAAAAAATCCTCATGATTAGGTGGAAGACCAGGAAACTCTTTAGAAAAAACATTAATGTACTCATTCATAATTAGAGTATCTACTATATTGAGTTTCTCCCAAAAATATTTGACCTAAATATACCTCATGTCTAAAATACCAAAGGCCTTATTTTTTTATTTATATTTTTATATTCTCATTTTTAAATGGGTTGAGGGGTAACCTTACATAGCCTATAGGTACTAGGCCAAAACATGATCATTAAAGGCCTAAATACCATACACCCAAAAAATCCTACCTAAATGATGATTAATTATGCTAGAAAGTTTCTTCCCATTAATGTTGATCATCAAGAAATCCCCATGAAGGAATGAATGGGGCCCTGTACTAATGGAAAATTCATACCCTCTCATTCATCTAAATCTGATTGTATTGTTGGTGGTATATTTTTTTCTGCTCTAACCTCATCTGGGACTACATATGGGTATTAGAACCATATTTTTTTCCTATTTCTTTTTTCCCATTCATAGAGCCTCCTGTCAGCCTTTTTGGTTCATCTGTCTAGTCTGTCCGAGAGCCCACCACTAAAGGCACCCTCCAACTCTAATCACCACATCCTGACATTATCCCACCCACTGTAAAAGCCCCCCATTTGTGTTACCATCACAACAGATAACCCCATATCATCATCGTCTACCCAACATAGGTCTCACCTACCTTTGTTTCCTACTAGTTCTAGATGACACCACCTCCATCCGACCCACTACATGCCTAGGCTGCCTTACCTAGGCCAACCCACAGTGGAAACACTCCCCGAAAATTTACTGCTACCATTACTTGAACTTAAGATTTGATATAGGATTACAGGGTTTCTTTCCACTAGTCTATAACCACAACTACACTAAATATCCCTCATGATTGGTTATTAATACTCTCATAATGGTAAAAATTTTCATAGAGAGTTTATAATCATCCTTTCACTGATAGATGATCATATGTTGATTAATAATTTGAAATGTGACTTATCCATCCTCAAAATTAATATGGGTTCTATATAGAGATATATAATTCATATAAAAAATCACATCAAATTTGACTAAAGGGAGAATAATAATATTCTCAAGAATTATATTTACACAGACTTCTATTATAGAGTAGTTATAGACTTGGGATGCAATGATCATTGCACTAGGTGTTTTCATTGATAATATGATATCTATAAATTAAGGATATGAATTTATAGTCTTAAATACTTTTTATGATATGAAGAAATTCATGTAATGGGGATTTATAGGTTGTTTTCAATATTGAGCATACTTTCCACCAACCTAATATCATGATTCTATCTTTAGTTCCTTACTAAAACCAAAATAGTTAGGGTGAGTACCATGATATAATAACCAAATTAAGAAATCATATAACAAGGAAAATCAATACTAATATATTCTAAATTATTAAACCTTCATTTCAACCTATTCCATTTTAATTTTATCCGACATCACTTTTGGTTCATTATAGGTTGTTTTAGGTTATATACTCTTATTCTACATAAACTAATCCCTAAAGATAACTTAATACCACTTTGATACCAACCTAGGAAACCCAAGAACATCATACATATATATTACATCATTTTACATGAATATTAATTATATCAGACAATAAATCAGTCCCTAGAACATATATGTTTAGTGTCTTTGCAGGCTAGATAAATAATTAATTTATTTTAAAATTATTATTTAACATATACCACAAATATTATTCAAAAAAATACCCTTATATACATATAATACATAATAATCTTCTTTATAACCCGAGTAAATTTAAACACAAGAAATAGTGAGATTAGATACTCAGTAAAAGGTATAAATAAGAGATATCAATAAAAAATAATAAGAAATCATAAGAGAAACACGTGGGTATAAGAATATAATCAAGGTACATGTACATAATATAATGAAATCATGTCTAACAAAAAATTTATCCTAAATCATGAGTCATGAAATAAATATTTTGGTAAAATATAAGACATGATTCATAGGATTATGGAAACATGAATCAATGATTATGAGTCATGAGAACATGACATAGGAATGTTTCATGACATAAGAATTTAGAACAAGAATAACTATATAAATCATAACATATTTCAAGGTTAACCACCAAGAAATTTATATCATAATGGACTAGGATAACCACCTATCCATAACATAGTGGACTAAGGCTATCCACCCATGCTCTATAATATTTTTGAATTTTGATAACCACTTGTGTACCATTATGATCTTATAAGATATAAAAAATTATAAAATTCATTATAGGGATATAAGTAACCACCCAAAATATAATGATAAACCATATATATATATGTGTCTTATAAACATGATAAAAAATCACAATCCCATCATATCTTAATTAACCCAAGAAAAATCAATGGGTTTTATGGAGATTTGCTCAAAATATGATCATAAAAAAATCAGATAAATAAGGGGATTTTATCATTAGAGAATATCCCCAGTGAATAATAATAAATGTAATAGTTTTTTTACATAATTTAAAACCACTTTATAAGAGAAATAAAAAATTTATTTCAAAAATAAAAAAATACCATTTATGTGTTTAAAATTTTTATTTAAAAGAAAATATTTTATAAAAAAAGATTATAGAAATTAATTTTTAAATCCATGAAATCTTTGAATTGAATATTTATAAATAATATTAAATAATAGGGTATGAAAATGTGTTCATGTGTAAAGTGTTAAAAAATCAGTTAACTCTCTGAAAATAAAGTCAATAAGAAATGATTCATATGGAAAACATTAAAAAGATATTACATTTATTATTTTTTAAATAATGTAAATGATAATATGAAATAACCATAATAATTTGTAGAAGTATAAAGAAGGTAATTTATTAAACAAAATAAATAATATTAACATAGAGGAGAAAGATTCCCAACCAAAAATATGAGATAAGGTCAGCTTCACATACAGGAAACCTATTAGTTAAATTTTGAACCAAAAAATGAGAAATGGTAAGAAAACATATAAACCCAATAATAAATAGACGATAATAAAATATATTAAGTTTTATATAGAAGGAACATATAATTTCCCCTAATGGAAATTTTTTCATAAAAAATCTGAATTTTAAAGTGGAATTGGAAAAAACCCTTAACTTTAAACATGATCTCCATGAAGGAAATTTAATCTCTTGTATAATAAAAATAACCATCTTAATAAATTATTGAAAAAAAATATTCATGTATATTATCTTTTAAACTATTCGATTATAATCAATTATTACACATATATTAGTTATTTATTATTTATTTTCATCATTATATATGTGTAGTTTTGATTATTTCAAAAAAGTTTTGTAATGGCGATATTGATCCCCATTCATCGATAAAAATTTCATCATTCCTAGATTATTAAAGGGATTGAAATAATTGTGTTCTAATTATTTATTCAATCTCATGTTCTATTGATATAATGGGTATGGTTCGCGATAATGGAATCAAATACATGCTTGTTTTGGGTAATTTATGGATACCAACAAGTTACATTATAATGACCATTCATTTTTATGTCACCCTTATATAACTATATTAATAACACTAATTACTCATCAATATAATAGGATACCGGTATTAATGTCTTGATACATATTCATTATTAAAATTATGATGTTGGTGTTGAGTTTTAGTGTGATAACTATTTTTTGGTAAAGTGTTGGAATCTCTGAATGACAAGTCATTAAAATTTATACTTGAGAAAGACGAATAGATATAGTACACTAGAACCATATGAAATCTAGAATTAGAACAATATATGATAATCACCAAACATAGATAAATAAACTATGTTTAGTGGACGCAAAAAGGAAGCTCAGTGGATGTCGCATGTCCAGTTGAACAAGAAATAGTCAATGGATGGAGCTGAGCAATTAATAACTTAAAAGTGGAAATAGAAGTAGAATTATTGTTTCTAAGTATGGGATGTGTTCATAGCTTAATATGGATTCATACACTTAAATCAATACTAATATCTAGTGGAATCAATGATATAATTATAAGGATAATCTTTCAGTATAAAGCAAGGAGATCTAAATGTAGTGATGGAATGTACATAATTTATAAGAATATGAGAATCATTGGTGATGATATATGAAAAAATTTACTCATGAGTTATCAAAAAACAAAAGGTTCTATTTAAGTCATCCATTTGAATCATAAATGGTTACATACACTATTCACTAGTTTTCGGTAGTAAAATATTTGAATTTTATGGAGAAACAAATATTTCAGAAACCAAAAATGGGTTATCCATGAATATAGGAATATAGTGGAACCAAATGATTATTTGGGACCCACTATAAAGTTGGGACCATTCCATGGGTTAATTATGACTAGAACGTAATTTAAATTTCACATAAAGTTCCTATTGGGACACATCCAATCATATGAAAGTGTCAATCTATCACACCCAATTTTCAAGGTTTAAGGGCCAAAATGGAAGGTGGAAGGCCAGAATGGAAGAAGACTTGAAGAATCAATACTGAAAGATGAAATCATAAGAGGAATTAGGTCATAAGCATCTGAAATTTTGGGTAGGGATTTGAAAATAATATTTTCATTACCTTATAACTCATATGTAAGTTTCTTTGAATAAAATAAATGTATTCATTATCCCATGGATATAAGACACATTTTCCAAACCACATAAATCCTTGTTTACTTTAAGTTTTTCATGTTTTTTATATTTCATAATCTATTTTTGTTGTTAATTTCCCAAAAGAGAGATTTTGTGTCCAAACTATGAGTTAAATATAACTAGAGTAAAAAACCTCATTGTGGAGGATATGGTGTCTATACTTCCTTATTCTAGACACTAGTTAATGGGGGGATCATCTAATCAGTGAAGTAGTTGGATCTAGGTTTCACAGTTTATAGTGAATGGTGGTTCACTTCTATTGGTATAAAGGTGATATCATCCAATGGTGTTATCATATGGTAGTAATAATTCCAAACATGTTTTATCAAATCTTATTTTTAGAGTTTCAAGTGAGCAATTTATTAACAATTGAAAGATTAGCTCATTCGGAAGACTGTTGGGTTCCCTAGGTGAAGTAGTAGTTGAGTTCTTGAATGACATAAATGAAACATATTGGTGGTTCCAATGGTGTTTCTAGGGTATAAAAAGTCCTTTTGAAAGGTATTTTTTCATCATAATCTATTTATTGGGGTGGCCTTTATAGTTTAGTGGATACTACTTAAGACTTATAGATAAATACCGTGATCACTTATGCATCTGGATTGAGTTGAAATTTTTTTATCAGTGGAATGTGTTTCAAAAAGGGATAGGCATGGCTTTATGATTTGATGGTGGAGGCTACAGATCTTATAGGAGGTTGGTCTTGCTACTCTTAGAGATTTTGTAAGTTCTGTTAGATGGTGAATCAATCAGAAGTGAGGTATTAACATACTAGAAGGTCACAAAAATAAGTACATGGATTGATCCATAGATTGTATCAAGAGATAAAATATGTTCCCAAAAGGATATGTCAAAAATAATGATGAAAGTATTAAAAAGTTTAAGTTCATTTTGACAAAAATCGGTCAGGAATGGAATTATGTTCTTAGAAGTTACATATTCTGGAGGTTCCACAAATCCTATTAGCTAAAGGTAGTTTCTACCACTAAAAAAAATTGTTTTTCAATCCCACTTAAAGTCAAATATTGAATCATTGGTTCACATCACTCTACATATATAAGGGGGAATAAACCTATGTTTTGAATAACCTTGAATATCATTAAAAAGTGATGGTTCTATTCAAATAAATATTAGAAGGAGGTGTGTGACCCTAACTTGGACAATGAAATGATGATACTCTAGTGTCATAGAAGAATATTTTTATAAAGGGTGTTCATGTTGTATTCTCATAGTTATGAATTTATATATAAAAAATTTAAATTTTATAAGATAAAAATGTCAAAAAATGGAGTTTGTGGCATGGTTTTCATTAGTGAAATTATGAAAGAAGAGGTGAAGAAAAATCTTAGTTACTGGAAGGATTACCATGGGTGTATGAGTATTTAGACTAATGTCTAGTGTTTATTCTCTAGAATGAGTATGTACTATAGACCAAAACTTGGTTATTTATAATGGTTTTCACTTAGAAAATTATACTCAAAGCATAATGAGCCATACTTTTCAAACATAAATATCACATCTAAATAAATGAATATTACACTTATATCTATGCTAAAATCATTAAGTTCTAGTATATTTGGAAACTTAAAAACATAAAAAAATGGTTTAAAAAATATCTACATCATCTCCCAATTATTTCTTCATAACTATCACCTTCCTAGATATATCACACTTAATAACTTTATTCATAACCTGGGAAAAGGAAACATAAGAAAAGGGTGAGTTCAGGTTCTCAGTAAGTGTAAAAAAGGGAGAAACCGATGATCACATAATCATAACATGGGTATAAGGGTATAATAACATGAACTTAACATTTGAGAACCAACCCTTCATATCAAATATTATAATATTAATTCATGGAATAAATCTTGGAAATTCATAAGACATGAATCATAAGGGAATCAAAAAACATGAACCAGTAAACCTTAACATAGGCATAACACATTTATTTGTGGTATATATATAAGCATAAAAATTAATTTACATAGTATTAAAGTATCATTAACATGTATATCATAGTGTAATGTGTTTAATCTCCAAACCATTTTAGTATTCATGGTTCACTCCCAATACTATCATATAGACCCTAACTAAATAGGGTTCACTCCCCATTCCATTACTGTTTATCTCATAAGATATCAATATATAACCAATTACTTGGAGAGAGATATAGTTCCCACCCATCACATAATGAAAATTATACTTATTTTTTCCATGATATCATAAATCATCCATCAAAAAATAACCCATAAATATAAATAGGTTTTATAAACATTAATCATATAATAACCCATGGAAAATAAATTGGTTTCATAAACATTTCATCATTTAATCTTAGCATAACCCCTAGAAAATAAATGTATTTCATAAAAATATTTTCATAATAAACCTAAAAAACTATATAAAAAATAAGGATGGTATTATTGGATCATTACCTAGTAAAACATAAGTTAAATCAAGTTTTGTTATATTTTATTAATAGAAATTCCATTAAAATATCATTAAAAATTTCTTGAGGAAAATAACCTTTATATATTTTAAATAACTTATTATAAATATGAAATTATAATGGAAAATGTTTTCTTTGAAAATAACCTTATAAACTTATAAATGAATATTCAAAATAAAATACTAGTCGTGAAGGTGGTAAAATCCATTCATGTCGTATAAGTTAAAAAAAATATTCCTTTGAGAATGTTTAATAAAATTAAAAAGCACCACATTTAGAAAATGAAAATTTAATTCATTTAAAACCATTTTTTTAAAATTCAAACACAGTTTAAGATGATTTTAAATAATAATAAAATAATAGTAAATTCCTTCTTTAAAACATTTTTAGAAAACAGAGATTTGTAATATAAATGTTTTTCAACCAAAGAGAGAAATGAAGTCAATTTTCCTTAATAACATATTTTCAATCTATTGAGTACATTAGGTGAGGAAAATGAAATAAAAACATTTATTTTAAAAAAATAGATATAGAAAAAAAACTTCATAAGTCTCTTGATAATTATATCATAATATTTCTTTATCATAAAATTAATCCTATACAGTTCTAATAAACAATGAGATTGTAACATAAAACCCCTTACCTTAAGTTTTCCATGATTCAAAATCACTATAAATTATTGTATAATAAATTTAAATTTATTAAACTTATATACCATAGTAATTTTCATGATATAATATATAATCCCATTATAAAATTTCATCACCCCCTTTTATCAATAATTCTTTATTAAAATCATCATTTTGGGTGTTAACGGTTTCGTTTATCATGAGTATTTTAGCTCAGTAGTTTAATTCCTTGTACATTTATATTAGTTAAATCATATATGAAATATTAATAATGATATAAATATCATATTTATTCATTATATACATATTTAGAGTCATCCATAAAAGTTAGAGATAAAAAAATGAATTATATTGTTCATGGATATGGTAGGTCGTACGTGCGCAAGAACAATGTTTTTATTTTTTGAATGATGGAATGAAAGAAATTTAAATATTAATTAAGCTTTAAAATATCATAATTATATCATAAATATTGATCAAATACATCCTAATTACCATCCATGTAAAATATAAATGAAAAAAGAAATCACATCACTTCAGGGAGGGGGTAATCCACATATATGCACGAGCGACGTTATCATTTCCTAAAGGATTGGATGGTAAGAAGGTATACATCATATTATAATTATAGAGTATAATTTTGTCATATATTTTATATATAAACATTAAACCTTTCATAATACCCATCCATAAAACATGGTGATGAAAAAATTAATTATATCACTACGCGGAGATGGTAAGTCATACGTATGCATGAGTGATACTTTCATTTATCATTTGATAGGAAAGAGAGCATATAATGGTGGTTTCATAATCCTAATAACATTTAATTATATTTAGGATACTGAATTTATTATTTTATGATATATACCATAGATTTATAGAAGGTAAATAATATTATAAAATAAATTGATCAGTTAAGGCAATTATATCTTCAAAGTAATGACTCCTTTAGATCTCCTCTAAAGGGCTATAGTGTTGGTTTTGGGGAAGAAAAAAACCTCTATATTGTGGATAAAGAAGTTTATAACACGAATTTATAGATTATTTTTTATATATAATGCAAAAGTGGTGTAAGAATGTGAGGTAGAAGGTACCCTTTTATAATTGTATTGAGGGGCACTTTTGGAATTTCTCAAAAGATTAAATCATAATAAATTAATTCTTAAGAAAAATGATTCCAAATGGTTAGGGATTAAAATATAAAGTATTATATGGTTTTAATAACATAAACCAATAGAATTTATAAAAGTTTTTGTTTCATTTTAAACATCTTCATTTTGATTAACCCTTAGTTAACCAATTTTAATTTTAACTATATTAACAACTTTTTCCATATTAAACATTGTAATTTTTTACTTATAAGGTGAAAGTTGTCCTGTACATGTACAAGTTATGAAAATTTTGAACATATATTATCCATGTTGTCTTATTTCACAATTTTTATGCTTTTTAAAAAATTGAATAAAATATTATTTTGATAAAATATCATTATTGTCAGTTTTGATATTATCCATTTAATTTGACTTAAAATAAATAGATAAAAATTTGGAATTCAAATAAATTTTTTTTAAAAAACAATTATATTTCATATTCACATATAAAATTTTAGGAACATTATAACTTACCCAAATTATATCACTTTTAATATTTTGAAAATAATTTATTTTATTTTTATTAATTTAATAAATACTATTTTGATGTTCTCTAAGAATCACTACTACAAAAACCATGTTTAACATTGATGGTATTTATCATCACTACAAAAAAAGGGTGATAAACAACATATTTATCAATGCTAAAGAAAGTTATGATAAATTTAACCTTTTATGAGCACTTTTTTAACACTGATAAATGGAACCTTTATCAGTGCTTTATTTTTTAGCACTTATAAAGGGTATCCTTTATCAGTTTTTTGTTATCATTGATAAAGGATATCCTTTATCAGTACTTTATTTTTAGAACTGATAAATATGCATTTTATCATCACTTTTTTAGTGCTGTTAAAGGTCCAAATAAATAAAATGAAATAAATAAATAAATAAAAAATGAGTTTATTAAAAAATATTACATATTTTATTAATTAAATAATTATTGATAAAAATGAATAAATTGATTATACATTACTAAATATTAAATATTTTATTAATTAGATAATTATAATAATTAATGTTAATAATTTGTATATATTAAATATATAGATATATATTAATGTATATAAATATGATTTATATATTACAAAATATTTATGTTCTTTACATTAAATAGTCATATATTTAGTGAATAATGGTTTATAACTAAAAATTAACATTAATTAAAAATAATAAATAATTACATAGTGTAATGGACATATAATTGAATGTGTCATTTGATTTTTCAATTTAGCATAGATCAAATATGTGTTATATTGATTTCACATATACGTAATTAATGAATTTTTATATACAATTCAAACACAAAACTTATCCATTTTTTCAATATTGTTAAAGTGTACTTATTTATAATTTATTCAATTTCACTCATTTTTAATATATATGAATGCATGAACTTAAAATTAGATATAGATATTATATTTCAAAAATATTTCCATAATTATAAATAATTAATTATAAAACTATGATTAATATATTTAAAAATGAATATATTTACTATATTTATAATTATATATATTTATTAAGTATACATATATATTTACATTTTTTATTTATAATTATAATTATAAATCCTTTATCATAACTTTTGTAACAAGCACTGATAAAGGTAGGTTTTTATCAGTGTTTTTTCCTACTGATAAAGATGAGGCTTTATCAGTGCTAAAAAAAGCACTAATAAAATGAATTTTTATCAGCTCTAAAACTTAAGCACTAATAAATATTCAGTTTATCAACTCTTATTACTTAAGCACTGATAAAAGGACTTTTTCTCAACACTTATTTGTAAGCACTGATAAAAGTGTCAAAATCTATTTAAAAACCCTAATAATTTTGAACTCATTACGATATCATAAGATTTATATGAAATTCACCCACTACTAGTGCTCCTCCTTGGTTAATTGAAGCTCTAATAACACCAATCAACTACCTATGGTTTCTTGAACATCGTTGGACATCAAATTTTTGTTTGGATTTGTGGTTTCTGAATTGTATTTTCTTCAACCTAGTGATGTAGTACTTAAGATTTTCTTTAAGTATTTTTTATTTTGTTTTAGATTTCTTGTTTGAAGATGTCATGAGTTATTTGTGGTATTGTCCTTGTATACTCTTTTTCTTTTAGATTATGTACATAGAGATTTTTTTATGATATGTTGTTTGATTGACTACCAATTTTTTGGTCTACTCCTTGTATACTCTTCTACTTTTAGATTATGAATAGAGTAATTTTTGTATGCCATGTTGTTTGATTGAATATAGATTTGTTTTTGATATGGTCCTTGTTTGTGGTCTGGTCCTTGTATACTCTGTTGAATTCATTCTCATTATTAGATATGAAATAATTTATTCACATCCCCAATACATTCTAAACTATTCATATGGAAATCTTGAACATTTCCACTAAATCTAATTTATTTTTTATAATAATCACATTAGTCATTATGGTAAAGTTGTCAAAAAATGTGATGAACTAAATATCACCTTGAGTTGTATTGTGTCTCATGAGTCCAAAAAAATAAAAATGTTTCAACTAAAGATGATTTTTTGACTAAATTTAGACCCTTTTATGACTACCTTTAATGATTTCCCCCTTTGGATTGTCTCACAAATCAATCCCCTTTAGATTTTGAGATGAGTCAAGTCTCTCAACACGTCTCAATTTAATTTTTTTTTTACAAAACTATTTGGAAAATATTACTCAACCTTCTATGAAATCATTTTTTCTCATTAATTGAACTCAGATAACTAGAATGGTCGGTGTCTCCATTCAAAAATACATTCCCACTGGTCCTCTCACATGGGTTAACAATTATTCCATATTTTATCCTTTTTAATAGAAATTTTTTCTTTCTAAATAAAACCTAATTAAAATCATCACATAACTAAATTAACCTCAAAAAAATTGTGTTTAATACCATCAAAAAATAACAAATCTTCTGACTTCAAAATTAGTATGGGTTTGTCTTTATTTTACTATGTTGTGATATTCTACTTTAAGGGTTACATAGATTTTTATCAATTTAAGTTTATTATATAAAGATATATATATACATACATATATCTTTATATAATTACAACAGTTTGGGGAGGGAGATAAATACAATGAAATCCTACTCTACACCAATAGGGAATAACTCGGCGAGACTTGAACCCAAGACCTCACTGAGACCTCATAGAGCCGCTACCAACTGAGATGGACCCTAGGGTAATATATATATATATATATATATATATATATACCTATGTGTGTGTGTAAATATATATATTTCTATCTATTTATATGAATTTTTATAACATATAATGTAAGAGTGATTTTATAATTATTTATTCACAAATTATGGTTCTAGATTTCCAAATTAAAAAGAGATTTTATTTATTTTCATTTCAAAGTATGTTTAAATTTTCATTTTTTTTTAATTATTTTCTTAAATCCAATAACCCATTTTCTTAAACATATTGAAATTATTTTAAATAATCAAATTTTGAGTTTTCCTTATTATAATTGTCTATAACTTCCACCTTTTATAATGAATATCTTATTTGTATTTATTTATATATTGTAAAAAATAAATCTTTTATGAACCTGATAGAATGGATAGGAATCGAAAATGGATTCATGTTAATAATTTGAAAAAATGAATATAAAGATCGAGTTAAATATTTTATCAAGTTTTCAAGATAGAATGCAGAAGACACTTCTAAAATCCTATGCCCATGATTACATTGTTGTTATTTAATACAAATTAGTCCAAAATAGTTGGAAGAACATTTTATTTGTCACGGAATAGATGAAAGTTATAAATTCGGGACTAAACATGGGAAAAACTTAATGTGTACATCGATTGGGATGATATTTTGGTTTATGAATTATTTGATATGAATAACTTTCTAAATTATGATGGAGATTGCATGGAATAAATTATAATGGAAATTAAATATGACCTTCATGATTATATAAAGTTGATTTAGGAGTTAAATAGTTGTACCAAGAAACCATTTTATATCGGTTGTTCTAAATACACAAAAAAAAATTAGCTATACTGAAGTTATATAATTTGAAATATGGTATCGAATGGAGTGACACCAACTCTTCATAACTACTTGGTCTCCTAAATGATATACTACCAGAAGAAAATTAACTACCATGTCGAACATATGATTCTAAATGAATGTTATGTTCAATGGTAATGATCTATAAAAAATTACATTTGTTCTAATGATTGCATATTTTTTTTAAAGGACCATGAATCACTCATAAAATTCCCTAAGTGTGGCATAGATTAATACAAGAAAAATGAATCAAGTCCTTCAAAATATGTACGCTACTTTCCTAACATTCCATAGTTTAGAAGACAATATGTGTAACATCCTAGGTTATTATAGAATAATAAATTTTCATTAATATTTATAAATTAGATAGTGTTTTTAACTTAATAGGGATTTTATCTCTGATAGCATAATCAATATGCAACAATGATTTTCTCTAAAATCTTACGCTGCACACAAGACTGAGTTATACCGAAAAATAATACATTACTAATATTATTATTTTAAATGGTAGTTAATTCTTAGTCCTTATATTGGAGGTAATGAACAGAACTAACAATATTATGTTTAAACATGTTTTTTAATTGTTTTTAACATTAATCAAATAAATTTTAGAGGCTTAAAATGATAATAAATTGAATTTTAAGCATAAAATACTCTAATATTTTTTTAAAGTAGTTTTACCACCTTTTGGTGGAGAACCATTTTTAAATATAGTTTTTTGAACTTTTATATGTTATATTTGACAAAATAAACTTCTTATTTGGAATAGATACATCAAAATTTACTTTTTTTGAAATTTGGATGTTTTTCCCATAAAATTTATATTTTAATGAATAATGAAAAATACTTCATTGTAATTGAAAAATATCTTTCATCTAATTTATTTGTATTGTTATATTATCATTTGAATTTTTTTTAAAGTATATTTATATTATTTTTTATCATTTAATTCATTATTTTTCATTGTAATTAATTTCACATTTGAAATTTGATATAAACACATATCATTCCTTTTATGGTTTTTACTTCTTAAAAACTCGTTTTCTCGATCTAACAACAAGATAAGGGTTAAAACTAATTTTACCGATTATGTGAATTGAATTTTCAAAAACATAAATACATGGTTGTAATCATTATGAAAAATATGGTTTAATAGGATCAAAATAATTTATGGTAAATAGTAACTTTAGTATTTTATATACCATGGTTAAATGTAAATAGGGTAATTAAAGGTAAAATTAATATTATAATAATATAAAACTATCCTAAAACTTGTAATAATATTATTGGATGATATATTTCTAATCTAGAAAACCCATAGGATGAAAATTTTGTCTTTTGAATAAACTCGGTTGTGATTGTGACATTTATAACTTTTAATTTAAAGTAAAGGAAAAATTATCATAAACATGACTCTTATTTCCAAAAAAGAATAAATATGGGGTTATATAAGTGATATCCTAGACTATAAATTTATTATAAATCTAAAAAAATTACCTACATAATGGTATTTTATTTTTAATTTTTATATATTAAATAATTAAATATAATTATGACATAATGATGATGTTGTGATCGCTATGTTAATGAAAGAATCAAATAAATGACATTATAAATATTAAAATAAATATTATTTGAAATAATTTATATCATAAATAAATTTTATAGGTCAATATTACATTTTATAATACTATTCAGTGGTTTGGTTCAAATTTATCTCTTTGTTTGTATTTTATTTAAATTCAATAAAGTGAATAGTGTAAAAATTGAAATAAGTAATATTTTAAAATAAATAATATTTTATTAAATTATATTAAAGTCATAAAAATATAAGTTTTATCCAAATAACTTAGATATTGTTAAAAATTTTATAAATGATCCAATTGAGATTCGTTTGGCATTTTATAGTAACTATATTAACCATATAGTGTAAAAATACAAGAAGACGCGATAAGAATTAAATTATTTAACAGAGAGTTAAAGCCAAATGATAAGGTTGATTCTGTAACCTAAAAATGTATAAAATTAATTGTTTGAGATGATTTAGACCCATCCTCATATTATCCTATAAATAAATCACTTTGGATCTGTTATAAACTAAAAATAAATTTATAATAAATTAATATTTCAAGACTTTCTTAAAGTACCCCTCACCTCTCCTATAAACGGGAACTTCTCCTTCCATTTTATTCACATTTCAATAAACCTTTTGTTCGGACAATACCTGTACAAAAATCTTCCTATAATCTATACCCTTATAATAGAATCCTCCCCTAGAGAAGAAGGCCTATCAATGAAGCCTTTTGGTATTAACCAAAAGAAGTTACCTGATTAAGAGGTAATGTCTTCTCTTCTGTTTTTTTTTGTTTCATTTCTATTATCTACCCCCTATACTCTTCTTATTAAATTATTAAATAATAAAAAAATTATACTCATTATACTAGGATATTGTTATTATAATTATTCGACCAACACTTACACACACCTCCATTTAATGGGTAACGAACATATTGTTTCTGTGTATGGTGAACTACTACCTCACAAAATGATGATTGTTCAATTTTACCCTACCACCTATCATGGTGACCATTATGATGGAAACTATATTTATATATGATGTATATTATATTTATATTTTCTCTATGCTTCTTTAATTTTTATTTATAATATACCTTTATGCATTCCATGTTGTGTAAATATGATAATTTTGTTTGAGAAAGTGTGGACTACCACCCCCTCAAAGATATATGACTCGTTCCCGCTATACATGGAATGTATAAATGATGGTTTTATTAAAATTATGTGTAATATATGACATTAATATAATAATAGAATTATAATATACATTTATATCATTTACATCTTATTCTTTTAATATGACAAGTAAATGTAAGTAGTATTCATGTATACGTATGACCTACCGTCTCCATGAACAGTGCATTTCATTTCTTATCTCCAAATATTATAGATTATTTTAAATACATATATTCTGGATATATATGATTTTTAAATCATGAATATCATTCTGGAGATGATGTAATTATGAAAACATAGATAATTTTCATCATAACAATTTCATTTTTGACCTGAGTACCGAATATTGACAAAGCATCTGACATAAACTGAAATAATTATGTAATTATTATGATAATGTAATAAGTGATATAAAAAATAATAATAAACTTGAAAAAGGTTCTAAATCAATTATAAATTAACCATAAGTTATTATTCATGAAAATAAATAATGAACGTGATAAGCTGGAATCAAGGTAAGGGACTTCGTCTCAATCTCTTTTCATTGAGCCATATTTTCATTTATATATGACCTTCTTCTATACGGTGTATAATCAAAACATTTGACTTTAAAACTTATTAAATGATTTTAAAAAGGAATATTTTTCTATGAATTGTTTTACTAAATGACGAAAGGAACGTTTTTTTAACGTACGCGATGACAACAACTTTTTTCGTCATCACAACCATTATTTGATATTTGACTTGCTCTTCAAGTCGTAATGTTTTTAAAAGAAACATAAATAACATATTCACTTTTTATGTATTTTTGGTATTTAAAATTGTTTTGGTAAGGGATTTATTATGTCAATATCTTGAAATGATATCTTGTGAAAGTAAGTTTGGAAATGTTATTTTTCATTTAAGCTTGTTTTATGTATTATGATTATGTTATGGTTCTTGGGAATTTCTTATGTATATAGGTGGTTACGTGATGAAATGAGGGTAGTTGAGCCCATGATATCTCCCCAATGCATTTTTTAATGAGACGGAGTTAAATGATAAGGTTTATCCTAAGATATTTAAGGAATATACTATGATGGGTATTCCAAACATAACTATGAAGGTTACTCTCTATGTTGTTGTGAAAGCTAAAATGTAAGTATGATTTGGATGCTAAAAGTTACATTTATTATTTAGGATTTATGATTTATGATTGATAAGAAGTTTTTTAAGAATATTATGATTTCCTGAGGTATGTTAAATATTTTATGTCCTATGGTTGAAAATTATGATTTTCTGAAAATGTTTTCAATGTGTTTAAAATATTCATGGGATAACGTTTTATTTACTTATATTATATACCTTACTTATATTTTTATAATCATACCATGTTTTTGAAATGTTTTACATAGGATATAAGGATGGTTAAGAGGAAGTAATAAATCAATATGAATGTTATGAATATTTTTATCAAGAAAAATAAATCATGTTTTATTTTAAAGAGCTTCATTTTGTGAAAAAATGGATAGTGAGTAGAAGTTACTACTTTGTAATTTTTGTGTTGTTATGTAATATTTATGGCCTAATTCTCTGAAAATATAAACTAGAAAAGATCCTCAATGTGAAGTAAAGTAAATTTTGGAATAAAACTCAAGATTATGTAATGTTTATAACTGGGGCCTTATAGTTGGTATCAGAGGTTAGTTTAAATAAATTTAGAGGTTAGGGTGTTATTTAAGTATAAGTGAAAAGATTTATATAACCACAATGGTTATAATATTAGAAATATTTATATTAGTTTTAGAAAATTTGAATTATTTTGAGATAATATGGATTAATATATCCTAGTGTTTACCTTCCTTAGATGTTGGTATATGATATACTGACACTAACCTTTTAGTTTTATTAAATGGTTGGATCCAGCATGAACCAAAGTAACAATGGATGTGAAGAAAAATGTGGTAGTTCTAAGAATAAGCAATTGAATGAAATGGGATATGCAATGAGAACTCTTGTGTTTATTCTCAACCAACTATCTGGAGTAATTATTATCCATTTAAACCTTAGTGATTTTTTATGATGCATCATATATGAGAGAAACGAATCCATATGGAACTTTAGGTAACAATGATCATAAAGATATGTATATTCAATGATATATGTGTCACGTATGTGGAAATAAACACCACATAAAATTTTTTAAAGGGACATTAATATGTTATAGATGTTGTGATTAAGGTCATAAAGAAATAATGTGCCAAGGAAAAATAAAGTGTTCATTTGATTCCAATAAATGAAAATAAGTTATTTCCAAGTTATCAATTGAATGTTTTAAATGTGATGAGTATAGTTATTATGAAAATAAATGTCTGATGAAGAAGGTTCTGGAATGGGATCAGTAGGACCCTATAAATATATGTTTAGAAATACCTAATTTCATTCCAATTAAAGATGTGGAAACTGAAAATGACATATGAAAGGAAATAAGTATTAAGGAATAAGATGGAAAATAATTGTTGGGTATCATGATGAATTATGAATGATTAAGAAGTTTACATATAATTGATTAAAGAGTTATGGTATATTGTAGAATGGTGAAATGTTTTAAGAGTATTAATTATCTTTTGATAATGGGATTACTTTGGAATAATTTTTCTAGTATGTGTACCCCTGAAGTTTGTTTTGTGAAAATTTTATTTGAGGAAGAATTAACTTTTATTTTGTGGACACAATTATAAATTAACCTTTATATGATATTTTATTTTGAGTTAATTATGGGATATTTCATTTTTGGATTCAAAATTAAGGACATGAGATAAATGTTGATATTAAAATATGTTATGGTTATTTTTAAAGATTTCATCTCGTTTTGGGAATGATATATGAATTATATAGTTTTAGAAAAAGGAAATATTATAGGAAGGGTGATATCTCATTGTTTTAGATAGGGTCATGGGGATCTAACCCACAACCGAAGTGTGACAAGGATTTATCACCTACCACTAGCCTATGTAAAGTCCCTAATTAGTATGTCTTTTCCTTTTAGTTAAATGAGTTGATGGAGTAAGAATAATTTGATTTTTGGAACTCATGTTTTGTCAAATAGATATATTTTGAATTGGAAAATAATTTGGGGATTAAGTGATAAATGTTATTTTGGAAGACTTTTACTATTTTGGGAACCCTATATAACTAAGGTAAATAGAATACTATGGGATTTTATTTAAGGAGTAAGGGTTTAATTATATTTGGGAATAATCTATGATCTTTGATAGTGGACTTATGGGGAATTATGTTATTTATGGAAATTATTAAACTATCATTGAGGATATACGATTAGGTTAATTAATTTTTAGTATGAGAGTTTAATATTGGTTAATGTTATTTGGAGATAAATGTCAAAATTTATCTTGGAAGACTATGTAATCAAACCCTTTTAAATTTTGGATTTAAATATTATTTTGGATTATTTTTTAGGGATTTTAAATATTGTTATTTATTGAATGGTATATGTTGAAATTTTGGTATTATGGTTAAATTTTTTAGATTAAATGTATTTTTTTGTCATCCAACAGTTTATTGTTTTTGGAAAATTATTTTATCTTGTCCTAACCATATTGGTCTTGGTAAATGTTTTAATATAGGTGAAATATATAGTTAATATTTTGTATATTATTTTATTATCTATAATTTTATTATAGTTTTTTAGGAATTAAAAATTAAACTTTAATGATCATCATTTATAGAAAGTGATGAGTTTGTGGTGGAATTCGATTAGTTGATGAAACACTACTTATCAAGAAAGTATATTTCCCTATAATCTTAGTCTAGGTACTAAATTAATTAAACAACTCTATGAAAAGGATATTAAAACAAAAAAAATTATATTTACTTTTCCTACTATGAAATTAAATACTATTTAACCCATCACAAGTTTATGGTTTTATGAGTGTTAACTTTCTTCTGATCATGTTTTCTATCACTCTCTATCAGAACATGATGGTTATTTTTTATTCCATTTCTATGTTTTGTTACATGTAACCTTAGTAATTATTATATAATTTAACCTTTGTACTTCAATTTTTCTTTTAAAGTGGTGGTTTTATTGATTCTTTTCTAATGTGGGATTTCAATGAATTAATTTTAAAAATTGAAACCTTAGTTATCGAGCCCAAATTTAAAATTATGAGGATGAAATTTCCAAAAGGGGGGAAAGATATAACATCCCAAGTAATTATAGAATAAGTCATTTTCATTAATATTTATGAATCAGATAGTAGTTTTACCTTAACAAGGATTCTATCTCTAATATCGTACTCGACATGCAACAATGGGTTTCTCTTAAATCTTACGATACACAAAAGACTGAGTTATACTGAAAAATAATACATTATTAATATTATTATTTTAAATTGTAGTTAACACCTAGTCATTGTATTGGTGGTAATTAATATAACAATCTATATTATGTTTAAACATGTTTGTTAAATTTTTTTAACATTCATCAAATAAATTTTAGAGGCTTAAAATGAGAATAAATCCAATTTTAAGCATAAAATAATCTAATATTTTTAAAAGGTAGTTTTACCACCTTTTGATGGAGAACCCTTTTTAAATATATTTTTTGGAACTTTTATATGTTATATTTGACAAAATAAACTTTTTCCATAGAATAAAGACATCAAAATTTACTTTGGTTAAAAGTTTGGTGTTTTTATGATAAAATTCATATTTTAATTAATAGTGAAAAATTCTGCTTTTTAATTCAAAACTACCTTTTCATCTAATTTATTTGTATTGTTAGATAATTATTTTAATTGATTTTAAAGTATATTTAGATTATTTTTTTACTATTTAAATAATTTCTTTTCATTGTAAGTAATTTCACATTTTAAATTTGATATAAACATGTGTCATTATTTTGATGGTTTTTACTTCTTAAAAACTTGTTTTCTCGATCTAACAATGGGATTAGTTTTAAACCTAGTTTTATTGATTTTGTGAATTTAATTTTCAAATACTAAAATACAAGGTTGTAATCAGTATGAAAAATGTGGTTTAATATGATCAAAATAATTTTTAGTGACTAGTAACTTTAGTATTTTATTTACCATGGTTAAAGGTAAATAGGCTAATTAAAGGTAAAATTAAGATTATAATAATGTAAAACTACCATAAAACCTGTCATAATATTATTTTATGAGCTATTACTGACCAAAAAAACCTTGGGATGAAAATTTTTCCTTTGAAAGCCACTTGGGTCTGATTATGACATTTATAACTTTTAATTTAAAGTAAAGGAAAAATTATCATAAATATGACTCTTATTACCAAAAAAAATTAAATATGGGGTTATATAAATTATATCTTTAAATATAAATACAAATTATAAATCTAGAAATATTACATATATCATGGTATTTTATTTATAATTTTTTGACATTAAATAATTAAATTTAATTATGACAAAATTATGATCCAGTGATTACCCGATTAATCAAAGAATCAAATAAATGATATTATAAATATTGAAATAAATATTATATGACATAATTTATATAATATTAGAATTTTATAGGTTAATATAACATTTTTTAATATTATTCAATGGGTTGTTTGGAATTTATCTCTATGTTTTTATTTTATTTAAATTCAATAAATCAAGTAGTGTAACAATTGAAAAAAATGATATTTTAAAATAAATACTATTTTATTTAATGATATAAAATTCATAAAGATATAAAGATAGTACTAATAAATTATATAGTGTTAAAAATTTAATAAATGATCCAATTGAGGTTTTTTTGGAATTTTATAGTAACTATATGAACCTTATAGTGTAAAAATACAAGAAGATGCGATAAGAATTAAATTATTTAACTAAGGGTTAAAGCCAAAAGATAAGGTTAATTTTGTAATTTAAACATGTATAAAATGAATTGGTTGAGAGGATTTTGATCCATAATCATATTATCTGAGAAATAATTTGATTTGGATCTATTAGAAACTTAAAATCAATTTATAATAAATTAATATTTCATGACTTTCCTAAAGTGCCCCTCACCTCTCCTATAAAAGGGAACTTCTCCTTCTCTTTTATTCTCATTTCAATAACCCTTTAGTTTGACCAATCCCTTCCCAAACCTCTTAATATAATCCCTCTCCTCATCCTAGAATCTTATCTTATGGAATAAATCCTCTCAAGGAAGCCTTTTGTTATTAACCAAAAGAATTTACCTGATTAAGAGGTAATGCCTTCTCTCATGTTTTTTGTTTCATTTACATTATACAATAGATATAATATTATTATTATATGATTACATAAAAACACAATTAGAATCAATATAATATTATTTTTTAAGATAAATATTCAACCAAAACTTAAAAACGCCTCTATTTAATGGGTAACAAACATACTACTTATGTGTACGGTGAACTACTACCTCACGGAACGATGATTGTTCAATTTCCCCTACCACCTATCATGTTGGACATTATGATGGATACTATATTTATATATGATAAATATTATATTTATATTGTCTCCATTATTCTTTAATTTTTATTTAGAACATACCTTTATGCAGTCTATGTTGTGTAAAGGTGATAATTTTGTTTAAGGAAGTGTGTACTACCGCCCCCTCAAAGTGATATCATTCATTCCTACTATACATGGAACATATAAAGTATGTTTTTATTAAACTTATGATAGTTATATGAAATTAATATAATAATTTAATTATAATATAAATTAATATCATTTAATTATTATTCTTTTAATATGATAATGAAATGAAAGTAGTGTTCATGCGTACGTAAGACCTACTATATCCATGAACAGTGTATTTAATTTCTTATCTCCAAATATTTTGGATTATTAGAAATACATATATAATGGATATATATGATATTTAAATCATGAATTTCATTATGGATATGATATAATTATGACCACATGGACAATTTTCATCATAACAAGTTCATTTTTGACTCGAGTACCGAATATTGATAAAGCATCTGACCTAAACTTAAATAATTCTGTAACTGTTATGAAATGAAAATAATTGATATAAAAATAAATAATAAACTTGAAAAATGTTCTAAATAAAGTATAAATTGACCTAAGTTTTTTATTTTGGAAAATAAAGAATGAACGAGACAAGTCAAACTCAAGGTAAGAGACTTCGTCTCAATCTCCTTTCATTGAGGCATATTTTGAATTATACACAACCTTATTTTATGTAGTTTATAATAAATACCTTTGACTTTTAAAGTTATTGAATGATTTTAAAAAGTAATATTTTTCAATGAATATTTTTACTAAATGACAAAAGGAATGTTTTTTTAACTTACATGGCGACAACGACTTTTTCTACCGCCGCAACCATTATTTGATATTTGGATTCCTCTACAAGACGTAATGTTTTTAAAAGAAAAATAAATACCATATTCCCTTTTCATGTATTTTTTGTATTTAAAATGGTTTTTGGAAGATATTTATTATTTCAATATCTTGAAATTATATCTTGTGAATGCAAATGTGGAAATGTTATTTTTCATTTAAGATTTTTTATGTGTTATGATTATGATATGGTTCTTGGAAATTTCATATGTATACGGGTGGTTCTGTGATAAACCGAGGGTGGGTGAGCCTATGATAGCTCTCAAATGCATTGGGTAATGAGATGGAGGTAAATTATAATTTTTCTCCTAAGATATTTAGGAAATATACTATGATGGGTATTCCAAACATAACCCTAAAGGTTACTCCCTATATATTTGTGAAAGATACAATGTAAGTATGATATGGATACTACAAGTTAGATTTATAATTTACGATCTATGATTTATGATCTCTAAGAATTTTTTCAGGAATATTATGATTTCATGAGGTATGTTAAAGATTTTATGTTATATGGGTGAAAGTTATGATTTTCTAAAAATGATTTCAATAAATTTAAAATATTCACGAGCTAACATTTTCCTTCTTTATTTTATATCCCTTACTGATCCTTTTATGCCCATCCCAAGTTTTTAAAATGTTTTCCATAGGATATAAGGATTGGTAAGAGGAAGGAATAAATCAAGATGAATGTTATGAATATTTTTATCAAGAAAAATAAAACATGTTTTATTTTAAAGAGATTCATTTTGTGAAAAAATGGATTGTGATTGGAAGTGACTACTTTTTAATTTTTGAGTTGTTATGTAATAGTTATGGTCTAATTCTCTAAAAATATAAACCTAAAAATATCCTCAATATGAAATAAATTAAATTATTGAATAAAAATAAATATTAAGTAATATTTAAGGTTAGGTCCTTATAATATGGATGTTCAGAAACTATGAGACAATTAACATGGAATGTAAATGCAAGAATTAAAGATGAGAACCTACATCATCCAATAAATTCTCCATAGAAGAATAAAATTGATTATAATTTTCATGAATTTGTAAATGAGTCAAGAAACTTATGTCTTTAATTATCTAAATATGGAATAAATCTTTTTAGTGTACAGAGTATTACTCACAGTATATGGCCCGTTGTGTAGGTAAATTATAACTTACCTCCATGGTTTTGAATGAAGTACATATATAGTATGTTGTATCTCCTTAAATATAGACCAAAGAAACCTTGTAATGATATTGATGTCTATTTGACTGCATTGATCTAAGATTTGAAATTGATGTGAGATACAAGTGTTAAAATTTATGATGCTCATGTAAGTGAAGAATTCACATTGAGGGACATATCGTACGGAATGATAAATAAATTCCCAGCTTATGTAAATTTATAAATATATATCACTAAATGAATTTCGGTATATCCCATTTGTGAAAAAATGAACATACTCTATTTGGTTGAAACATTCCTCGAAGACTTTGTTTTTAGGATATGAGAAATTTTTACCTTGATGATATAAATACTGATCATAGATGACAACATTCAATGGGAATATTAAAAATGGTACAACACCATCTCTAGTAACTGGAGATCAACTATAAAATAAATTAAAAAATATTTACATTATTTTCAGTAAACCATTTTTTAAAAATCCATAAAAAATCAGGTTGGAAGAAGAGATCAATTTTCTTTTAATTACCATATTAGAATTTATTGTATGTCAGAAATTTTCTTGATGTCATGCTTATAGAAAAAAAATATTTGATAGTGTTATTGGAATGTTACTAAATGATCCTAGAGAAATGAAATATGGAATCAAGACTAGGTTGGACTTGATTGAAATGGGGATAAGGGTGATTTAGAACCAGTGAAGGGTAAAAGGCATACTTTTATTTCTCCAGTATCTGACACTTTATCCAGATAGGAAAATTTGAAATTGTTCACTTTCATTGATAGTGTAAAAGGTTTACAAGGGTATTCATAAAATATCAAGAATGTCGTGTCAATGACTAATTTTAAGTTACAAGGACTAAAATCACACTAATGTCATGTTTTGATGCAAGATTTAATGTCTATTATTGTTTGTTTCATTCTGCCTCAAAATGTATGACATACATTAACCAAACTCTGCTTCTTTTTCAAATCCATATGCAGTAAGGTTTTAGACCTGACAAAGTTTACCATTATGAATAAGGATATTTCAGTCATATTATGTGAATTATAGATGTTCTCCCCACCATAATTCTTTGATATAATGGTCCACCTAATGGTTCACTTGGTTAGAGAGGTTCAAATATGTGGTACAATCCATTATAGATGGATTTACCCCATTGAATGGTATTTAATGATTTTGAAAGGGTATGTCAATAATTTAAGTCTTCCATAAGGTTGTATTGTAGGATGATATATTGTTGAAGAATCTATTGAATTCTATACCGATTACCTATCATATGTTGAGAGCATTGGTCTCCCAAATTCTTATCACAATGAACACATTCTAGGTGAAGGTATTTCACGAAGAGATGTTATTAAAATTACCTTGATAGAGTGAGAGAAATCACACCTTTACATATTACATAATAGTGAAGATGTTGATTCATACATTGAATCCCACAAAGAAATTCTTAGAGATTTGAATCCATCAAAAGCTGAAGGATGGATATCAAATACACATAATCAAAAGTTTATATAATGGTTCAGATATTAAATTTATAAGGAGTTATCTGAAAATAAAAATTCAATTACCGAAAAACTTCAATGGTTTTCCATATGACCAAATGAAAATTTTATATCTTACACTATTTTTGAAATCAATGGTTATACATTCTATAAAAAATAACATGATGACTTCAGTATGATTCAAAATAATAGTGTTACACTTGTGGTTGATTCGATGAAAATATCTAGTTCCAATTATAGAAATCCAATTTATACAAATATGTCATATTTTGTCATTATCAAATAGATATATGAGTTGGATTATAAAGAAATTCAAGTGACGCTTTTCCATTGAAAATGGGTTGACAATATCAATGGAGTGAAAGTTGATGAAAAGGACTTTGTAAAGGGGAATTTTAATGTGAAAGGGGTAAAAGATGATCCATTCATAATGGAATCACAAGAAGTGTGAGTATTTTATGTCTCTGATCCAACAACACAAGAATTGGTCGATTGTCCTGCTGGCGACACAAATAAATGTTGAGTCAGATGAAAATTCAATCGAGGATGAACATTTCATTGTGACATCATAATCATTTAATATTGGTCCTAATGTATACAATGTATTATATGTTAGAGGGTACCACAAATATGGGATTTTAATTCTCGATAAAAGAACCAAATCCTTATAACCTTAAAAAAATAAAGAGAGTCCAATGAGAAGGTAAAAGTTTTTTTAAATATATTATGTTTTTTCTCATAGAATTATATATTCTCTAATATATTAACATAATATAAATTAAATATTTTACTGATCATATAGAAAATTTATTCTACACATAATGATGTTACTAATCCCTCATAAGAATAAACTATAATGAAGGAAACCCTTTAGAAATTTGTAATGGTAATGTTATGATATAATTTTTGTATTTTATTGAAAAATTATATAATGGAATGTTGATTTAATTTTTATTATTACTTTTAGAGTTCATTTATTTTAGAAGATTTTTGTTCATGTTTCATGCCTTTGTAGGAATAGAAATGATGTTGTCTCTGCTTAATCATAGAGGTAATCTTGATTTTTTTACAATAAAATCATTGTCTATAGAATTAATGTATTGTTTCATATTTATGTTTAATTTATTTATTTTTATTATTACTCACTTAATAATTTTTTTCTTATACATGTGGATTGTTTTTTTTTGAGTTGGGGTGGCTTGTCCATATTTCATGCCTTTATGAACCAAAACTTCCACAGACTTCTTCTCCCTTAAAACCTTTTCACACCTATAGTAGTGCATTTATCACTTTCTTTAATGTTCACTCCACTACCTTTGTAGGAAGAGAAATGAAGCTAAAACTGATCAATTATAGTGGTAATATTGATGTTTACATAGTAAATTCATTTTCCATAGAATTAATGTATTGTTTCATATTTATGTTAAATTTATTTATTTTTATTATTACTCTTATAATAATTGTTTTCTTATATAGGTAGATTCTTTTTTTCGATTTGGGGTGGTCTATCCATATGTCATTCCTTTATACACCAAAACATCCACAAAATTATTCTCCCTCAAAACCTTTAACCCCAATATTCCTGATATTTATCACTTTAATTAAAATTCCCTCCACTTCTCAATCATAGAGGTAATCTTGATATTTTCACAGTAAAATAATTATCTATAGAATTAGTGTATTATTTTATATTTATGTTTAATTTATTTCTTTTAAATATTACTCATAATAATTATTTTCTTATATAGGTGGAATCTTTTTTTGGAGTTGATGTGGTTTTCTCGAAGATTCTCATGCAGTGTTGGAAGTTCAATAAAGAAAGTGAATTGAAAACATGTTAGAATTGAAAGTTAGTATTTTTTTTAAGACATTGACATGTGTTGGAATCATCCTCACCTCAATCCAACACACGATGTGACCGATATGATTCCAATTACTTATTTCTATTTTAAATTGACATTAATTATTGTAAAAAAGACAACTGACATACTAAAAACCAATAAAAAATATTCATATTGTTTTTATACTTTAAGAAAATGATTTATAATTCATTTGTGATGTGTAAGAATCAGTCACACATCAATCTGATACACAATGTGTCTGATATGACTCAATGTGTTCGTTATCAGTTTAAAATTGATAGTTGACTTTAAGAAGTGTCACTCAATGAAAACTAAGCAAACATGCATGGATTTTTTTTATAATTTATGGCATAGATTAATAAATAATTTGTAACATGTAGGAATAGGTCTTACATAAAATAGATACATGATGTCATTCAAATGTCTCAAAGTATGTGTTTCAAGTTTAAAATGAAATTTTAGTAAAAAAATACAAGTGACATAATCAAAAATAATAAAACACATTTATATTGTTTTGATACTTTAGTAAAATGATCCATATGTCATTTGGTACATGTAGTAATCATATTCACCTTAATCTGATTCATAGTGTGATCGATATGACTCTAAGTGTGTCTCTATTTAAAATTGACATCAATTTTAGTAAAAAAACAAACTGACCTACTCAAAACCGAACAAACACATTCAAATTGTTTTGATACTTCATAAAAATGATCCATAAGTTATTTGAGATTTGCATGAATCATATTCACATCAACACGATGTACGGTGTGACCGGTATGACTCCAAGTGCGTGTTTTTATATAAAACTAACATCAATTTTAGTAAAAATGCCAACTGACCAACTCAAAACTAATAAAATGAATTCACATCGATTAATTAAATTATTTAAACAATCCATAATTCATTTTTTATATTAATGAATCATCCTCACCTCAATCTGATACACAATGTGATTGGTATAAGTTAAAGTGTGTGTTTCAATTTTAAAATGATGTTTTAGTAAAAAAGATAAGTGACATACTCAAAATTGAGAAAACAAATCCATATTATTTTTATACTTTAGTAAAACTATCCATAAGTGATTTGAGATGTTCTTGAATTATCCACACCTCAATATGACACACAGAGTGACCGATATGACTCCAAGTGCGTGTTTTTATTTAAAATTGATGTCAATTTTAGTAAAAATCCCAATTGACCTACTCAAAACTAAGAAAATGCATTCAAATTTGGTAAATAATTTAATAAAATGATTCATAAGTAACTTTTTATGTGTATGAATCAATCTCACCCCAATCTAGTACACAATGTGATCGGTATGAGCCAAAGTACATGCTTTAATTTTAAATTGACATTTTTGTAAAAAAGATAAGTGACATACTAAAAAAATAATCAAACACATTCATATTGATTTGAAACATTGGTAAAATGATCTAAAAGTCATTTGGGATGTGTAAGAATTAGTCGCACCTCAATCTGACGCACGGTGTGACTGGTATTACTCAAAGTTCATCTTTTTATTTAAAATTGTCATCAATTTTAGTAAAATGGAAAAGTATCCTACTCAAAACCAAGAAAACACATTCAGGTTGATTTGATACTTTACAAAAATTATCCATAAGTCATTTTATACATGTAGTAATCATCCTCAGCTCATTCCGATACACGATGTACCCATTATGAATCAAAGTGTCTGTTATCATTTTAAAATCAACATTTTAGTTCAAAAAGTGTCACTCACTGAAAACTGATAAAATGTGATATTATTTTATTTATAATTTAGTAAAATTATTCATAATTCATTTATGAATATAGTAATCTATTTTATGTCAAACTATTCGTGATGTGATCAAAATAATTCAAAAGTACATGTTTCCAGTTTAAAATGACATTTTAGTAAAAAAGACAACTAACATACTAAAAACTGAGCAAATACATTCAGATATTTTTGATAATTTAGTAAAATGATAAAAAAAAGTCATTTGATATGTGTTGGAATCATTCTCACCTCAATACGATGCATATTGTGACCAGTATGACTCCAAGTGCATCTTTTTATTTAAAATTGACATCAATTTTAGTAAAATTAATACTTTCTGTTAATTTATTTCATTATATTATTACTAACATAAGAATTGTTTTCATATAAAGGTGCATTCTTTTTCTTTATAAGGGGTTTTTTATTCATAAATTACATGATTTGGGTCAGGATTAAATGATAAAGAAACATTTATGTTTTTGAATGTATGCAATAATTTGTATTTATGTAATTGTATAAACCAATGTTTAGAATTTCTATAATATAATGTTTTTCTTGTGTTTTTATTGTAAATTTCATTTCATTTAAATTATATATTGGTACTTATTTCAGTTAATATCTGGTGTGTTTATGGTGTTGTGGTGTGTTGTTACAGCACATTGTAGGGGTGTTGTAGTGTGTTGTTACAACACAATGCAGTATGGCCCTTTATCAGTGCTTTTAATATCACTAATAAAAGGTACTTTATCAGCACCTTTATAAATGTGGATAAATGTATAATTTATTAGTGATTTTATAATCACTAATAAAATATCCTTTATGAGTGATTTTTCAGTGGTAATAAAAGACCAGGTCTTCTAACCTCGCTCAAGTAGTCAGTGCTTTTCTAGCACTGATAATGGCAATTTCTAGCACTGTTAAAGGCCAGTTTTCTAGTAGTGAATTTAAGGTAATTATATAATACCTAAAACTTATAAATAAATTAACCACTTTAATATAATTTAATTATTCAAAAAATTAATATTAATATTCATTCATAACAAATTTTTGTACCTATGTGAACATATAAATGATATTTAAAACTAAGAGAGTGATATTTTGTAACTTTCTTTGATTAAAATAATACATAAACTATTTTCAGTGATAAGTGTTTATTAAATTTATAAAATTAAATTCTATAGAGATAATCATTGAATTTACAATATAAAATAAGCAATATGATTAATAATTTTGTCCTTATCACTTATTTTTAACCTAGAATAACTCAATTTACCCTTTACCGAGGTGATAAATTTTACTACGGTTAATATTTATATAGACCAAAAATAAAAGGAAAATATTTACCAAATTTTAACCTATTAATTATAAATATATAACTAATTTTATTTAATTCAATACTAATAAATGTAATAAATTAATTTTAAATTAAGTGCGAAAAAAGCGACAAAAATGTTTTTTAGAAAAAATACATTTTTAAGAATAAAATTGGATTTATTCTTATCATATGCTTTGAAAAATACTTTTTAAATATTTAAAAAAATTTATAAAGTAAATAATATTTATATTTCATTTAAATAATTCACCAATAGTTATTAATTTAATTTATTAATATAAAAATACATTTCGTGTATAAAAACAATTTTTCATAAAACATAACTTTTGTTTTCAAATATTTTTTTTAATTTTAATCATTCGAAAAATAATGAACTCATTTTATAAACATATCCACCTTATATTTTTCATAATTTATTTATTATGATTCATAATTTTTATCCAATAGCTAGGAAACAACTAAAACATGGTATTTTAATAATGTTAAACGATTTGTCTAAACTCATTATTGTGTGTAATGAAACATATCAAAGAAATAAAATTATGTAATGAAATTTATTTCATAAAAATCTTGGGGTGTTACATTATACCCCCTTTAAAATTAATTTCACTCTCAAAATTCATCACCTAATACAAACTTATGAGGATACTTCTGCCTCATTACATCCTCATGTTCCCACATAGCTTCCTCAAATTGGTGGTTTCTCTATAAAACATTAACCAAGTTAGTGGTATTATTTCATAGAAATTTATATTTATAATATAGAATCTCTACTAGTTGTTCTTCATAAGAAATATATTTATTCATTGGTATGAAATTTGAGTTTATTACATGTAAAGGATCAGGTATATACTTCCTCATGAGATATGGAACACATCACGAACTTGAGAGTGATTTGATGGAAGTTCCAATCAATAAGTTATCATTGCAATATGATCAAGAATTTTAAAAGGACTGATATACCTAGGGTATAGATTTCCCTTTTTCTAAATCTTATCACCCTATTATAAGGAGATATTCATATGAATACCTTGTCACTAACTTCAAAATCTAGATTTTTTGATGATTTTAATCCTAAATTTTGTGTAGACCATGAGCTGCTCTTATGTGTTGTTAAATGGTTCTAACCTTCTCTACCATTTCCTTAGCTTCATCAGGTACCAATATATTTCTTTGACTAACTTCATTTCATCATGTTTAAGTTATGTACTTTATACCATAATGATTCATCTAAATACTAGAGTGAAAACTATTATTGTAATAAAATCCCACCAAAGGAAGGTGTTTATACTAACCACATTTTAAATCCATAGAGTAAGCTTTCAAAATGTCTTATAAAGTTTTAATGGACCTCTTAGGAGGTATATATATCTAACAAAGATAAGTAGCGATGAAACTTAACTTAGAATCTAGTGCCTGTTGAAAACTTATCGAAATAATTGAAGTGATCCTGAGATCCCAATATAATACAATTGATAGTGGTACAACATACAATATTACCAATTCTTTGATGTATAATTGGGTAAGTTAATAAAGATAGAAATATTCTCTAATAGTGATGAAGTGTGCTGGATTTATAAAGTGGCCGATTAAAACCCATATAGCATTATACACTTTAGAAGTTTTGTGGAGTCTAACAAAAAAAATCATGTCAATGTTTTCCCATTTCCATTCTAGTGTTGGTAATGGTTATATCATACCCTTAGACTTCTATCTCTCAGCCTTAACTGACATACCAAACACCAAGATACCAACTCTAAAATATGTCTCCTTATTACATCCCACCATAAATACTCTTTAAAATATCTATATATCTCCATACTTCTAGGATGAATAAAGAATTAAGAACTATCAGCTTCATCCATCAGTTCATTCTTCAAATCTAGTATGGATAGAACATATTCACCTTTCTTTAATCATATTATTCTGTCATAATCAAGGTTAAACTTAGGAATAATTATCACCTTCTTTTCCAGCTCTACATCTTCCTTTTGTGCCTCTTTAATCTTCTCATGGATAGATAGTTGAACACTCATTTAAGAAATATAATATTTATCCCCTTCCTCTAAGATTTCATGATTCATCCTTTACAAGTCCATAAATATTGGATCTTTTGTTATCCACATCATATATTATCTAGAATTATCCTTTTGACTTAGATAATGTGCCACCTTGTTTGATTTCTCAGGGTGATAATGTATTAAGTAGTCATAATATTTAATCAACTTCAACTAACTTCTTTGGAACATTTTCAAATATTTTTGAGTAAGAATATACTTTAAACTTTTTTGTTTAGTATATATATCACACCTTTCTCCATAGTGATAATGCCTCCATATCTTTATTACAAAACATATTGTAGATAACTCCAAATCATGATTTGGGTAATTTTTCTCATGCACCTTCAATTATCATGAGTCATAAGTTATAACCATATCTTTCAACATGAGGATTCATTCTATTCCCTTATTTGATGCATCACTATAGATTAAAAATCCTTCTTTACTTTAGGGAAGTGTAATCACAGGTGCACAAACAAGACTTATCATTAGTTTCTTAAAACATTCCTCACATTCATCTGTATAAATGAAATTATCTCCCATTTGACTTATCTCTGTGATTGTATTTGATATCGGATAAACAATTATCCACAAAGAATCGATAATATCCAGAAAAACCAAGAAAACTATGGATCTCAATCATAGTGGTTGTTCTGGGATAATGTTCAATAACTTATTTATTTGAAAGGCCTACTGATATACCCTCACTTGAGATTATATTACCCAATAATGAAACATTCCAAATAAAAAATTCACAATTGATAAATTTTTCATAAATATTTTTCTTCCTTAGGGTTTTCAACAAAATTCTCAAATGATCTTCATGATCTCCCTTACTATTTGAATAAATAATAATATCATTTATAAATACTACCAAAAACTGATCAAGGTAATCTCTGAAGACTATATTCATTAAATCCATAAATATAGTGGGTGAATTAGTAAGAACAAATTAAATCACTAAAAAATTTTAGTATCCATACTTTGTATAAAATTTTGTCTTGCTTATATCCTCTTTCTTGACCCTCAATTGATAATATCCAAAATGAAGAATAATATTTGAAAAGTATTGACCTCTATTAAATTAATAAAACAATCCATCAATATGGGGAATATTATACTTGTTCTTCATAATGATCTTGTTAAGTTCTCAATAATCAATATAGAGTCTCTTTGATATATATTTCTTCTTAACAAATAGAACAAGTGCACCCCATGGTGATGCACTTTTCTGAATGAATCCCTTTTAAATAATTTTTTGGAGTGTATTTATTTCTTGTAACTCAATCAAGGTCATTCTATATAGATTATTGTAATTAGGTGAAAAACTAGGAATAAGTTCAATTGAAAACTCAAAATCATGATTTTGTGTAAGAATAACTCTTTTGGGAAGACATCAATAAACTCCCACACAATAGGCATATCTTCTATGTTGAGTTTCTTTATAATAATATGAGATAAACTCCCCTTTTTAATAGGAATCATGACTCATATAATGGATATAATTTCCATGGAAGTTCATTTTTGTCATCATAGTAATAGGAGATCATAGATTTGTTCATAATATTAAACATAACTTCTCTTTCTCAACAATTAACATGGGATTTATGTAAATAATTACAATCCATGTCGAAAATAACATCAAATTCAACTAGAAGAATAATGGAAATATTTTTAAGAAAAAAATTCCCCCAAACATTACCTAGAGAATAATCATAGACTTAGGATGTGATCATAATGCCATTAGGTATTGTTACTGCTGACTCAACATCTAATTTTTTAGGTGGTACAGTGATACCCTTATAAAATTATTTAGATATAAAATAGTGGGCATAACTAGAATCAAATACGGAATTAAAAATTATAGTGTATGGTAAGTGTACCTATCACCACATCATTATTTTATCCCTCATTATAAATAGTGATCATATGAGATTTCCCTTTATTTTAGGGATTAAGAGGTTGTTTAAATTGATCATCATCATTAGCCTTCATATTTTTTCACTGGTTAGTATAATTCCTATAATCCTTACATTTAAAAAACAAGAATGTGGGTGGTGCATTTTGTAGATATTTATCTCTATTTACATCATTAGATAAATTCTTCCCATCACTTTGACACTCGATTTCCTAATATCCTTCCTTTACATACTTGAAACATTTACCAGTTCCCTTAAAATATTCTTATATGTTTCTTTCCACTTTTTGAGCATAAAATAAATCTCATCTTCTTTTCTCCATGGTTTTTATAATTTTCTTTAAATTCCATTTTTTCTTTTCTTTTCAAAACCATGAGATTGATGGGCATCTCCAATATTCGTCTCCACCTTGAGAGAATGTCAAACAAGTTATTCATATCTATTGAAGTACCTTATATATAACACCCTTTTTATACTTAGTTTTAATCCACAAAAAAACCAATCAATGTTACTTTCAAGTTGGATGATAATACCATAAACATACCTTGCAAGTTTGGTGAAATTTTCCACATAATTACCAATAAATTCAACATCCTTAATTTTTAACTCAATCAATTATTTCTCCATTTTCATATGAAGAATATGAGGAATGTGCTTTTTGAAAAATAAATTTTTAAATTCATCTCACTCCAAAGATTTAATTTCTTCTTATTCTACTATGTTCTTGATAAGAGTACACCACATATCCACTTCACCTTCTAAATGGTAAACATCCATAATAACTTTCTAATGTTCTGAACACTAAAGAATATAATTTTTTTTCAATTGTATCTATCCATTTATTAGAGACTAGTGGATCAGTGGTCCCACTAAAAGAATGTGGATGTTTACTTATGAAGGACTCAATAGAACATTATCCTCTCCTTTTATTATTTAGAAGCTCAATTTCATTCATAGCTTAAGAAATTTTTATGAGAATAGAAACCAAATTTTTCATTCCAGTTCGCATAATATTCTTCTTCTCATGAGCATAATCATTTCATTTACTATTGCATTCAACTTTTACACTATTCCTTCTGGTTCCATTCATTGACTAAGACAAAAAATCATAGTATGATTAATAATAATCATGGTGGGAAACCATATATTCATGAAAAATCATTTATAATATGTCTAAATCATGACACATTATTTTATAAAACCTTATTTTATGACACCATAGGTTTAACCTAGGTCATTAATGATCATTACCAAAACTTTATGATTTTATCCTACTCTTATACTTATCCATAGGGTTCCTACAAAAGTTTTCTCATCTAAGTTTTCAAAGGTTAATAAAAACTTGAACTAATAACAAATATAGTGACCCATAATTTTAAAACATAAATATTACATCTAAATAGATGAATATTAATTACATAAAATTTTGATCCATGTAAAAATATTTTAGTTCTAGTATCATTGGAAACTTAGAAACATAAAATAATAGGTTCATAGAATATTTACATCATCTCCCACATATTTACTCATTACTATAACCTTTATTATACATATTATAATTAATTATTTTCTTTAAAACCTATGTAAATGAAATATAAGAAAAGGGTGAGATCATATGCTCAGCAAGTGTAATAAAAGGAGATATCGGTGATCACATAAGCATAACATAAGTATACGGGCATAATAACCTGATCATAATGTTTTAAAATCATACCCTACATAACAAATATCATAATCTTAAGTCGTAGAATAAATTTTGTATTTCACAAGATATGAAACATAATAGAATCAAAGAACATGGATAATAAAATATTAACATATTCATAAGACATTTATTTTTGGCATATACATAATCATAGAAAATCATTTCCATAGTAATCAAGGATTATTTCCAAGGATATCATAGTGGAATTGGTTTACTTACCGAACCATCATAGTGTTCAGGGTTCACTCCTAATACTATCATAGTGGAGATATTACCTTTCAAAACTTGGTTTACTCCCCATTTTATTCATGTTAATCTCATAAGATATAAATCTTTACCCAATGCATTAGAGGGAGATATAGTTATCTCCCATAAAATAATGAAAATCATACATATGTGTGTCATAATTTCATCAAATTAGATCCCATGAAAAGAAATGGGTTTCATAAACATTCATCATATAATAACCCATGAAAAATAAATGGGTCTCATAAAAATTTCATCATATCATAACTCATGAAAAAGAAATAGGTTTCATAAACATCTTGTCATTATAAATATATATCATCCAGAGAAGAAGGATGGTATCATTTTATCATATATCCTGTAAAGAATAAGTAATCCAAGTTCTTTTTTGTCTTTTATTAATATAAATATCATTAAAATATCACTAAAACATTATTGAGGAAAATAACCTTTCCATTTTTTGAAATCACTTTTTTTAAATAATTTCAAAATTATGAAGGAAAAGATTTTATTTGAAAGTAAACTTGTAAACTTATAAATTAACCTTCAAGGAAAATAATTTTCATGATGGTAGGAAAATTTATTCATTCCATATAAGTAAAAAAATCCTTTCATAATGTTAAAAACATTTAAAAAGTACCTCATTTGAAAAACGACTAGAAGATTCCTTTATAAATGTTTTGTAAAAAGTCAAAAATGGGTAAAAATAACTTTAAAAAATCATATGATACAATTAAAAACTTTATTTGAAATATTTTTATATAACATGGATATGGAAGAAAAAGGTTTTTTGACTGAAGAGATAAATGAATTTGATTATCCTTAAAATATATTTTTTGTGTCTTGAGAGTATAAGGTGAGGAAAAAGAAAGGAAAACATGCTTTTAATAGAAATAACAATATAATATTAAAATTAATAAGTTTATAGATAGTTATATCATAACATTTCATCATCAAAAACATAATCTTAAACAATCTTGATAAATAATGAGATTGTAACGTAAAACCCCTTACCTCGAGTTCTCGTTACTTCAAAATCACTCTAACCTCCTATGTAATAAATTTAAATTTATTATACTTTTATACCAAGTTATGGTTAATAATATCATATATGATCCATTTATAACATTTTAACACCCCATTTTATCAACAATTCATTATTAAAATTTTCATTTCTAGGTGTTAACTATTCTATTTATCATGAGTATTTAAACTCAGTAGTTCTGTTCCTTGTACATTTATCATGGTTTTATCATGTAAAAAAATATTAATCATGATATAAATATCATATATATTAATTATATACATTTTTATATTCATCTATAAAATTTATAGAGATAAAAATGAATTATGTCATTCATGGAGACGGTGAGTCATACGTACACATAAACACTATTTTCATTTTTAGACAGATGAAATGAAATAAATTTAAATATTAATTAAATTTTTTAGGATAATTATTATATCATATAGATAATATATATTAAATAAATTCATCCTAATTACCATCCAAATAAAAAATAAATAAAATATTAATCACATCGCTTTGTGTAAGTGGTAGTCCACATGTACGCACAAGCGACATTATCATTACCAAAAGTATTGAATGTTGTGAATTTAGAAAATATGTTTTCATTAAGAATATATAATTGTGTCAAAAATATCATATATAAACATTAAACCCTTATTAATATCCATCCAAAAAATATAGTGGTGAAAAATGAATTGTGTCGCTATGTGGAGATGGTAAACCGTACATTGCATGAGCGATACTTTAATTACTCATTTGATGGGAAATAATGTGTATAATGGTGTTATAATAATATTCATAAAAATAATAACATTTAAAAATATTGAGGATACTTAATTTATTATTTTATGATACATACCATATATTTATAGGTGGTAAATAAGAGTAAAAAATAAAGTGATCGGTTAATGTGATTACTTGTTCTATAAAAAAATCCTTTAGATATCTTAAAAAGGGCTCTAGGATTGGTCTTTTTGGAAGACAATAACCTTTATAATATATATAGTGAATTTTATAAGATAAATTTACATATTTTGGGTGATCTAGAAGGTTCAAATTGTTGTAAAGAAGTGAGGGAGGTGGTTCCCTTTTATAATTTTAGTGAGAGTCACTTTTGGAATTTCTAAAAAGATTAAATTATAATAAATTAATTAAATAGAAAAATTAATCCAATGGTTTGGGATTAAAATATAAGGTACTATAGGATTTTAAATCCATTAACCAATATAATTTAGGAAATTTTTTGTGTCATTTTAAACCATATCATTTTTCTTAACCCTTAGTCAACCAATTTTAATTTCAAATACGATAACAAATTTTTCAATATTGAAGGTTGTAATTTTTAATTATAAGGAAAAAATTAGCCCATAAATGGAAACTTTATGAAATTTTAAACCATATAATATCCACATTTTCTCATTTCAATATTTTTATGATTTTTTCATAATTTAATAAAATATTATTTTATTTAAATATTATTATTGTTAATTTTGACACAATTCATTTAATTTTACTTAAAAGACATAAATTCACAATTAGAATTAAAATATAATATTTTAAAACAAAAATAATATGTCATATTCACCTATAAAATTCATGTAACACTATAAATTACCTAAATTATATCACTTTTAGTATTTTCAAAATAATTTATTTTATTTTTTATTAATTAAATAAATATTTTTTTGGAATTGTGTAAAAATTTAAGGTAATTATATAATTCATATAAATTATAAATAAATTACCATCACAAATATAATTTCATTATTCACAAAATTATTATTAATATAATTTCAGAACATTTTTTCTATATGTGAATTCATAAAAGATATTTAAAACTAAGAGAGTGATATTTTGTAACTTTCTTTGATTTAAATAATATATAAATCATTTTTATGGAAAAGTTTCCTTCATAAAATAATAAATAGAATTAATAATTAGGGCAATATTACTAATTTTTAACCTAGATTAACCCGATTTACCATTTACTCAGGTGATAAATTTTACCATGGTTACTATTTATATTGACCAAGAATAAAAGGGGCATATTTATCAAATACAAACCTCCAAATTCAAAATATTTAATTAATTTCATCTAATTAAATACGTATAAATGGTAAATATTAATTTTAATGTAACTATGAAAAATGCGATAAAATCTTCTTTTTAGAAAAGTACATTTTTAAGCATTAAACTTGATTTATTATAATTATAGGACTTTAAAGATATTTATTAAATATTTAAATCATTTTATCAGGAAAAAAATACATAAATTTAATTAAAATAATTTTCTAATAGTAATTAATTTAATTTATTAATATAAAAATACATTTCATGCATAAAAATAATTTTTTGGAAAAAACATCCCTTTTATTTTCAAATATTTTTTCTGTTTTTAATTTTAATCATTTGATAACCAATAAATTAATTTTATAAATATAAAAACTATATATTGTTCAAAATTTATTTATTATATTCAAAACCACTAATCCAATGACTAGGCGATAATAGACACATAATATTTTAATAATGTTATGTAGTTATTATAAACCCATTATTGCATGTAATGAAAGCTATCAAAGAAATCAAATTATTTAAAGATAAATATTTTATAAAAATATCTGGGTGTTATACAAAGTAACTTCATCGATTAAGAAACAAAATAGTGTGATTTTTTCCTCAAATTACAAATTCAAAGTGAATCGAAACCCTTTTCATGAATAACCACAGTCGAAAGGAAGTGGACCAGAAGATGGTCAGGAAGATGAGATTTCATGCGGAAAAGGGATTTTTTAAGGGACTACTGGAGTTTTTTATCTATATTTTGTGGAAGATAATCCTAGAATTTCAAAATATGTAACATATTAAATGCTTAAACATTTTTAATAAGATCATAAATCATGTATTGGATCCATGCATATTTCTTGTATTGATAGTTTTCCATATGGTTTTTGTCATGTGTCATGTTCCATAATTGGTTTTTCAAGATAGTTTTATATTTGGCTATAACATGTAGCTTATCTTGAGAAATAGGCATATTATATTAAATTTAGAAAAGTATCATTTATATATACTCAATGTTTGGAAAATGGATGATTTTTTTTCTGTCATCACTAAAGTCTTCAGATAATTTGATCATGGTCATACTGAATCCAAAAAAAAGGAAATACTTATGTCCTAGGAATTTGTTTCCTTACAAAGTGTGGAGATGAAGACTTTGGTGGTGCTAGAATCTAAACAATGATTTTCATAATATCTTTAGAGTAATGAGTGTACCTTTACAAAGTATAGGGATCCAAATAGGATTAGGGTCGAGGATGGAATATAGTGGAATAAAATAGACATGCATGTCTTGGTTTCACTGAAGGAAGTTTTCAATGGGAGTTTATTGTCTGATGATATCAAACTCTCCATAAGTTAAATCTTTGGATGGAGGTCAAATTTGATGGTATCACTAGAGAGCGATGTAATATATAACTCTAAATTATATGGAATCTTGGTGGTAGAGTATTTGGAAGCATAGGTGATCAAAAGAGGTAAGGACATTGACACGATGCATGACATAGTCAGTTGATGGGACTTCAACGTGACTCTATTGAAAGGTCAGACCTAATTATTTTACCAGTTTTTTCATGGAGGTATTCATATGATGTCATAGTCTAGAGAACTGAAGAGTAATTTCTTTATTGATGGACATATATAATCCAAAGGTATATAGAGGAGAACCATAAAGTTAATATAAATGGTGAATGAAAATTGAACTAGTGAGACTTTGGTGTGAATATGAGAATTGTATTTGAATGGGATATTGTTGTACTCAACCAGTCAAAACAATTATCAAGTGGTAAAAAAAATTCTGGTCAATTGTTGGAAACTCAAGATTATAATTCACTGGAAATTACACTTGGGATGGTAGGATAGAGACAGTACACCAACACCATGGGTAGTCTATAATTAAGACAACATACTATATACACTAGAAATAGCTAAACAGAAAGTGTTCAAAATATTCAAAATAGTATTATTAACAGTTTTATTAGGTATAGTTTAATGGATATTGTTTAATGTATGAATCTTAGTGATCTATAAATCATTAGTGGTAGAAGTAGAAACACAATGGTGTCCTTGTGTGGGACACAGATGGAGATTCATCTGGAATGCACTCAGATCAGTAGACATGTTTGGAGGAAGTAGTGATGAAGTTGGAAGAGGAAACTTTTTGTATACATCATGGAGATCCAGAGGTGGTGATTTAATTTTTGGAAGTTATGGGAATATGATAATCAATATTTATTATACATTGAATGATTTCCCTTGGGTTAGTAGAAAAGGAAAAGATTCATTGAATTTATTTGTGTGAATTGCAAATGCTGATATATAAAGTTCATTGGTTGTTAGTGGTTAAATTAGTAAAATCTATAAGTAAATTATTATTACAAAGGAAAATAGTGGGTTCTCTATGAATGTAGGAAAGTAATGGAACCAGATAAAATTTTAGACCCACTATAAAGGTGGGATTGGTCTATATGTGAAGTATGACTAAGACAAAATAAAAATGTCCTATAAGTGTCTGATCATGGTGCATCTAGTCATATTCCAACACTGATTTGGCACACCCATAGGATGTAATATAAGGTCCAAAGGTAGAAGGTTGAGGATAGAATGTAAGGAGAACAAAATCAGTAGATATGGGCAATGAAATCATTATAATCATTGGATCATATTCATCCAATAGTTTGGGTATGGATTTGGACATCATAGATTCCTTCCCTTGTAACTTAGATGTATGATTCCTTGAATGAAAGAGATAAAACTATTCTTCTATGTATGTATGACACATTGTCTGAACCATTTAAATCCTTGTGTCAATTTTTTCCATGTTGTTTATATGTTACATTCTTGTTTTTTTATCTATTTTCTAGAAGGTAGATCTTAAATATGAATGAGAAGGGAGACAAAACTAGAGAAGGGTAAATTAGTGCAGTAGTTAGGGTACCTAGACTTATTAGTTCCAAATGTATATTTATGGGGGATCGTTTGATCGGTGAAGTATTTAGAGCTATATTATATAGTTTATAGAAACTAGTGGTGTGATTATGTTAGTTTTAAGTTGATATCATATAGTGTTGTAATCGTATGATGGTTGAGATTCTTAATAGTTTGTATAGAATTATTCATGTTGGTAATTGAACCGACCTAAACAAGAACATGTTATACAAATGAAATGAAAAAGATTTTAGGGTTATATAATAGTAATATCTTTTTTAACATAAGTATAATGATGTTAATATAACATCATTAGAGTGTACAATGATATTTATAAAGATTTTATATGTAAAGTTAATTGATAAAGTTAGAGAAGAACTTAGATACATATTTTTTATGAATTCGCTCCTTAACAAGGGTTCTTTAAAAATGAAGGATTTAGGCATGATTATTGGAACTATAAGTTATCCAGCATCTAATAAGAATTTAGTAGAGGCATTATGGGAAATGACTAAAGAAAAAAGTGAAGGAAAAGAGTGGTTTGTAATGGGTAGAGAAGATATCCTTTTATTGGTGATATTGAGTTTCATTTTCACAAATACTCATTCCTTATTGAATAAGGAATGTAATTTCTCTTGGAAAGTGGATCCAAAGTGGACCAATAATGAAGATAATATATAGGTAGGTCAATAATTCCCTCATCCACTCATTTAGGGATAGTTTTTTTTTGATATTTTTGAACTTTACCCTATTAATGTGCTCTTTTACTTTATTTTATTTATACCGTGATAACTCAATTTTTACCTTAATAACTTATTTTTATGATTCAAAATTAAATTGAACATATTAACTAATTTGGGATTGATTATTCCAAATATAAAATTAATTTTATTATATTCGGTTAATAAAAGAAATAAAAATTAATTTTAAAATGATATATGTATAATGTAAAATATATTTATTCTTATTCCATACCAAATAATAATCATCAGATGAATGGTAATTTATTTTATTATATATATAATAATAAATTTAATTAAAATAATTCTTAAATAGATATCATTTATTAAAATTAAATTACACAACATATAGAAAAAAAATTCTTTGAAAATATAGTCTTTTTTTACATTAAATGATTTTAATCACATCCCATTAATTATTTATGTTCTAACCATTAAATTGTATCAATACTTTTGTATCGATTCATTCTTTACATTTCAAATGATTATTTAAAAATAATAATATATAATTAATAAAAATACATATTTTTATAATAAAATATTCTAATTAATTAATATATTTTTATTTCTTTCTAGAATTAGTAATTATGTTATTTTTAATTTTTTACCAATAATTACACAATTTCAATGTATATATTGGATAAAAGCATAAAAAATGGCCATATATCCAACATTTATATGTCCAACTACTATATATCCAATGGTTGTATGTCCAATGACCATATGTATACTGATCATATTACGTTCCAATATGTGGCCTAACATACATATCTAAAATCATTTGTCCTATTAATTTAATTCATTCTCAAATTATCTATTATTTTTCTAATGTTTTTATTTCTTACAATAGTTATATTTGTAGGAATGATCTTCAATGTAAATTAAAAGGGTAAGGATTTCATGTTCGTACTCTTTTTAATTACTTGTGGTTTTATTCATCTTATATTTTTCTTAAAGATGTTTCATATTTAATTATTGTAGTGTATTAATATTTATCTTGTATTGTAATATTTTATCTCAATAAGATATAGGAAAATTTGTTTTAGATTAGTGTTTCATGTGAAACAAACTATTCAACATATTATTTATTTAAATTAGAATACATACTAAATTCATGGAGTTTCTCATTCAACACCGTTAAAAGAATTTAATGTAACGACCCAAACTTTTATTAATGAAAATTCCTCCAGAACTAATTAAATGTATTATTATGTAAAGTGATTATATAACATATGAAATTATTTGGTTTTATGATTTTGGATTTCAAAATACCGTTAATAATTTTTTTCATTGCTAATATAGTCGTTGTACAGTGATCACATGATTAGTATAAATATAAGACTTTAACAAATCTAGTTTACTCATAAAAAGGAATCAATGGCCTCATTAAGTATAATTGCTCTATACAAAGCCCATTTTTTGGAGCTCGGAGAGGAGGTTGTGTCACTGGGATTCACTTTTGACCAATCCCAAGCTGAGCTTCAACACGTTAAGCTTGAACGGAACCGCCTACGAGAGAAGTGGAAGTTAATAGAGATTACCACCCGAGCGATGTTATCGGAGTGACCCCAAGAGTATGTCACCATCGCACACCTTACCCCTTAGTCTTATGCAGGATTTATAAGGGGTTATGGAACAATACCTTAGCACTATGATTATGTGTATAAATTTTGTATATAATAAATAACATGCATTTATTTTATCATCGTTACCTTGTAAATGTTTTTTTAAGAAAAAAGTGTATTTTTAATTAATATTCAATTAAGAAATATATTTTGATAAATTAATGGATTTTTGAATTAAATAATATTTTAATATTATTACTAAATTACTTTTTATTAAGTATAAATGATCGTATAATTTTTATTAATACAATTTTAATTTTTATTAAGGTTTGAAAACTGTTTTTATCAAACCCATGAATTTTTGATAAATGTCAATTTTTATTTTAAAAGAGAAAAATAACATGTTTAGAAAATTATTTATATAAAATGGGTATTATTTTTGTAATCATGATTTCAAAATTATCCAATGGTGAATTTTTCACAATTTTTTGAGACAGTCGGATTTTTGGGTAAAAAATTAAATACTGTTTAATTATGTAATGTGTTTTATGACATCATAATGACCTAATTGTGATGTAATAAAATACTATAAATGTTATTTTAGGAAAATATATGTTTTAACATTAAAATAATGTGATTTTAAGTTTGTTGTGTTTATTTTACAAAGCCTTAGTGGACCCTCCAAGACTTATAAAACATTTTTTCATTTTAAAATGATTTCCATGAGAGTGTGACTCACCTCCACATAAGGAAGTGAAATATTTTAAGAATTTAGGCCAATGGACTTATAAAATATTTTTTTCAAATCCCATTTGGAAAATACCATGGGAAAATACCATGGGTTGGTTTGTGGTTTTTATTAGTTTAATGTGTGGTTCCCTAAACCTAAATAATAAAGAATTGTCTCTCTTTTCCTATATAAACCCACCCAATATCCCACTTAATATTCACTAAAATATTTTGGAGCTCGACCAAACCCTAAAATACTCTCTCTATAATCCTCCCATGATTCCCTAATCTCTCAATAATCCTCTCTAAAGCCTCTCCCAAGCCTTTGGGATCACATTTCCTAGTAAGGGATTTCTTCCTTTCTCATTTTTGTCTAAATTTCATTATATTGGTATGCCCTTTTAATTTTAATTAAAAATGTTGGGGTATTATTTTAAACATCCCCCATACTTCTATATTTATGTTTTAATTATTACAGACACCTTTATCTCTCATTAATGCTTCCCATGTACACCTGTTACCATGCCAAAATTCTGTAAGGAATTTCACTCTCCTCATTTACATTCAAGCAATTATTTTGTATCGTAAATCTAAATTCCATTACTTATGTTGGGAAATGATTCTCTATAACCACTTACTATCAATTTTATGTATATATGATGAGACACCCCTTTATCTCTCATCAATCATTTTTATGAATCCTTATGTCACGTCGTTATGCTGCCTAAATTGCACCACAATTTTCCAAGACAAAGTCATTGTGTAGTGAATACCATGCCCATTTCTCTATCAAGGGTATTCACCTTTATGAAAATTTAATTATTTATTATAGAGTTTTATGTATGAATTCCACGTTCCTTTTTCATGGAAAAAATTATGATGTTTAATGAATCCATGTTATATGATCCATGTGGCACACTTATTCATGAAATGAAATGATTAAGAAGGGTGCGCCCTAATAGCACTCCAATTCATTGGGTAAAGAATAGTATCATGATATGTAAAGTGAAATAATGTTTTACTCATGATAATTCAATTTCAATGATGGTTTACTCATTCTCCATGTTCAATGAGCCTTGGATAATGCTAAAATCATGTTAAATGTTGTTGCCACGTTTCTATGTTATGATAATCGTGTTATATCATGCCTTTATATTCATGTTTATATTATTCTCCATTGATATTCCTATAGCCTAACATGTACTATATTCTTCATGTCATTCTTTTTCTACTCCCTTAATTGGATTTATAGATCACACTTTTATTATGCATGTCCTGAGGTTATCACATGCAATGCTAAGTACTAAGGAATGTTGTGGTCATGTAAAAGAAGTCTTCAATAAAGATGTTTTGTTTTATGTTATAAGTTTTTATGTAATGTTATTAAGCCCCAAATTCACTAGAACTATTGATATTATATCTTATATCAAGTGAATATTTTATGTAATAAATCATGTTTAAGTATGTAATAGAGCAGGGTTGTTATAGTTGGTATTAGAGGATAGGTTTAGTTATTTTTGGGATTAGGATTAGAAAACCCTAATGAAATACTTAGGGATAAGACTAATTATAATAAAAACATAACTAATTTTTTTTGAGTATTTAGTAAGTGTTTTATCAAAAAAATACATCCATGTCTAGATTCGATTAAGTTGAGGCAGCTCTGGCACAGATGTATCTAGGGGTAAAACCCAAAAAACACTGCTTTGAGCTAGACTCGAATGGGAATGGGTGCACAACAATGGGACTTGATACACTCTTGGTTACTACACTCATAAGGGATATGATTTGTTAAATTCATAATCTTCGTATGAACCATTATTAATAGAATAAAAAAATTACCTAAGAATATATGTTGGGAAGTAGATCATGGATAACATATATTGAAGCCTATAAATTCTTAAGTTAAGGAAATAAATGTAATTTATAGCTCATACGTTTTTTTCTTTTGATTACACTTTATGTTCTAACCCTAACATTACTTTTATTCTAGCCAATATCCAGTAATAGGAGGACTCGGGCTAACAATCGATGTGAAGATCAATGTGATGATTGTTCTAATTAGATGCCCAATCCAATGGGAGTGGGAATTGTGAAATTTGTCATGATAATCTCTATGTTAACTCAAGTTTGGAATAGAAACATTGGTCAAGAGAAACATTCACCCTCCCCCCCCCCAAGAAAGAACAATTCACAATCAAGATCTTTATGAGACAAAGTCCTCCTACTTTTAATGGATCATCTGATCCCTCAATCGCCAAAAAATGGATCAACTCCATTGATAAGATCTTATCCATCCTTCAATGTTTTGAACAGGAGAAGGTACTTCTAGCTATTTATTGTATGGAGGTTGAAGCTGATCAATGGTGGACATTGATAAAAAATATGAAGCTCGGGGAGGAGATTGAGGCGTTGGAATAGAAGGATTCCTGGAAAAAGGTTTTTGAAAAATATTTTCCTCACACCCTCCAACATAATATGGAAAAGGACGTACTTTCCCTCAAACAAAAAGATGAAAATTTATTGGAGTGTACAAGGAAAAATTTAAAAGTCTTGCATGATACACTTCCGGCTTTGTCATTACCCATGAATGCAAGGTTGACTGCTTCTTTAGTGAGCTAAAATATAGCCTATAGAAATCCCTAGAGATCAGTGACTTCGAGAGCTATGAGGAAATTGTCTGATGTTCCCTCAAAGTTGAAATGAAGATTAGAGAATATCTGGGGTATCATGGGGATAGTAAGTGTAAGGTGGGATTCAATTCTAGTAGTCTGATGGATAAATCCAATGGTGATAAGAAAATATAGCACCCCACTTGCCAAAGGTGTGGAAATAATCTCCTTGAAAATTGCCTAAAGGGGATGAGTAAATGATTTAGGTGTAAAAGAGAAGGGAACATGGCTCTTAACTACTGACAAGAGAAACCCATAGTTGTGACAGAGGAGAGGAATGCTATATTTGACCCTCAACGCATTATTCATTACTTCAGATGCAAAGAACCAGGGAACTTTGAAAACTAGTGCCCTAAGCCAAGGGTTTTCGGAGTCAACCAACAACCTCTAAGGTAGCAAGGGAGATCCTTTTCCATCACTACCATAGAAGTTTACCCTGAAAAAGATGTGTTCATAGGTACACTAGTTATTCATTCAAGAATAACAAACATACTTATTGATTCTAGTTTTATGCATTCTTTTCTATCCCAAAAGTTTAGTAGAATAATCCCAACACCACCAAAAATCATGGAAGTAAATATGTCGATGAGTATGGTAAATGGGGAAATCATTGAAACCCATGAGTATAACTCATCCCCTATCACAATTTGTGGATTAAATTTCCCTAAGAACCTCATTATACTCCCTCTAGTGTAATTTTATTCAATTCTTGGCATGGATTGTCTTTCCTTATATAGAGCCAACATAAATTATTGTGAGAGTGAAATCACTCTCCATATGGAGAATCAACCCCTGATTTTGTACAAGTGCAAGGAGGATGATGAATCTTCCTTAGCACAATCATCTCAAGAATGGATATTACTACCCTATGAGCACACGTATCCGGCTCAGATGATTGAGTCCAAAGAAGCAACCATCCTTGAAGACATTCCTATTTTGATGGAATTCATAGAAGTGTTTCCTGAGAATTTCATGGTCCTCCTCCAAGAAGAGATATCGAATTCTCAATTGATATTATACCTGGGGCATTGACAATATCCAAGACTCTGTATAGAATGGTTGTTTTGGAGCTTGAGGAACTAAAGAAACAACTACAGTAGAATCTGGATAAATGTTTTATACGTCAAAGTGCTTCACCATGGGGTGAACCAATCCTCTTCCTCAAGAAGAAGGATGGGTCAATGCACCTTTGCATTGATTATCTTGAACTCAACAAAATCACGATAAAGAACAAGTATCATCTTCCACGAATTGATGACTTGTTCGATCAGCTACATCCATCACAATACTTCTGAAAGGTTGATTTGCGGTTGGGATATTACCAAGTAAGGGTGAAGAAGGAAGATATCATCAAGAATTATATTTGTATAAGGTATGGGCACTATGAATTCATAGTAATGCCTTTCGAAATCACTAATTCTTTGGAAATATTCATGTAATTGATGAATAGAGTCTTTAGAGATTACCCTAACAAATATGTGGTAGTCTTTATATATAATATTCTGATATACTCAAAAACAAAGGAGGATCATGAGGAGCATCTAGGAACTATACTAGAGACCTTGTGAAAGGAGAATCTCTATGAAAAGTACAGAATTTGTGAGTTCTAGTTGAAGGAAGTCTCATTCTTGGGTCATATCATCACAAGAAATGGTATATATGTAGATCCCTCCAAGATAGCTGCAATTGAGGTATGATCGAGGCCAACATCGGTAACGGATATCCGTAGCTTCTAGGGGTTAGCTGGATATTATCGTCGATTTGTGAGAAATTTCTCAGGATTGTCAAACCCTCTTAACAAGATAACTCATAAGGGAGTTAAGTTTTCTTGGAGTGATTAATGAAAATAAATCTTCAAGGAGTTTAAAAGGAGGCTTATCACTACGCCTATGCTCACACTACCCACAAGTGGAGAACTTTTTTGTGGTATTTAGTGATGCTTCGAAGAAGGTCATGGGCTATGTGTTGATGAAAAATGAAAAATTCATTGCCTATGCTTCAAGGAAATTGAAATTTCATGATCAAAACTATCCAACACATGATCTAGAGTTGGTTTTGGTGATCTTAGATTTAAAAATTTAGCGGCATTAACTCTTTGGGGTGAAGTGTGAAATATACATGGATCACAAAAGCCTCAAGTATATATTCACATAGAAAGAGTTGAACATGCATGAATGAAGATGGTTAGAGCTGATCAAAGACTATGACTGCTAAATCCATTACCACCCTGGAAAAGCGAACAAGGTGGCGGATGCTCTAAGTAGAAAGTAACCCTTAATTCTATCATTGATGAGAATTAAAAAGGATCCAATCTTCTTATATTTGATGAATATGGACATGGTAATCATAAAGAAGGGAACATAATTAATCCTTTCATAAATTATTTTTCAATTGTCTCTTTTGGAAAGCTTAAAGGATGCTCAAAAGGATGATGTGGGAATTCAGAAGAAAGTGGAAACTATCATAAAATGTAAATCCTCGGAGTTCAATTTTAATGAAGAAGGAATTGTGACATTTGGTTCAAGACTATGTGTTCCATCAAATCCATATTTAAAGAAAAAACTTTTGTATGATTCATATTGTTAGAATTTCTCCATTCACCCAGGAAATGAAAAGATGTATTTAGATCTGTGAGATCATTATTAGTGGGATAACATGAAGAGGGAGATCACTGAGTATACATCAAAGTGACTGGTATGATATAAAGTGAAGGCTGAGAGGCAGAAGTCTAAGGGGATGATGAAACCATTACCCATACCAGCATGGAAATGGGAGAACATTACCATGTACTTTATCATCAGACTTCCAAAGACATCCAAAGTAAAAAAATACCATCTGGTTTGTTGTGGATCATCTTACAAAGACTACACACTTCATTTCAATTCGAGATAATCTCTCATTGGATCAACTGGAATAGATATACGTCAGAGAAGTGGTAAGGATTCATGGAGTGACACTATCTATTATATCTGACTGAGATCCAAGATTTAACTCTAAGTTTTGGAGGAGTCTTAAACATGATCTGAAAATTGAGTTGAACTTCATTGTGTCTTATCATCCTCAAATTGATGTCCAATCTGAGCAAACTATCCAAACCTTTAAGGACATGTTGAGAGGATGCTAAATGGACTTAAAAGGAGGATGGGATCAACATCTTCATCTGGTTGAGTTCTCTTACAATAATAGTTTCCATTCAAGCATCAAACTGGTTTCTTATGAAGCCATGTATGGGAAGATGTGCATAACACCGACATGTTGGGATGAAGTTGGGGAGAAAAAACTCCTAGGTCCATAAATGTTCAAAGAAATGGTGTAGAAGTTTAAGACCATCCAACATCACATTAAAGCTTATTAGAGTTGATAAAAGATATATACTAATAATCATCAACAAGACCTAGAGTTTGATGTTGGAGACATGGTATTTTTATGCATATCACTATGGAAGAGAGTTATGAGATTTGGGAAGAATGGAAATCTTAGTTGAAGGTACATCATCCCTTTTGAGATCCTTGATCACATTGGAGAAGTAGCCTATCGACTAGCACTCCCACCGAACTTATCTCAATTATATGATGTATTCCATGTATCACTCTTGAGGAAGTACATACTTGACCCATCGCATGTACTAAATCTAGAGGTGGTTCCATTGGATAATTACCTATCCTATGAAGAGAATATGGTGAATATATTAGATTGTAGGGGAAAGGTTCTACAAAATATGACAATTCCCATCATCAAGGTGTTGTGGAGAAACCAAAAGTTTGAAGAAGTAATGTGGTATTCAGAGGAAGTGATGAAGCAGAGTTACCCGCATGTGTTTGGGTGTGGGAAAAGGAAATTTCGAGGGTAAAATTTTTTAAGGGAGGAAGATTGTAACGACCCAAACATTTATTACTGAAAATTAATCTTTATCTAATTAAATGTCTTATTATGTAAAATGTTTATATAACATATAAACCTATTTGGTTTCCTAATTTTGGATTTCAAAATACCATTAAGAATTCTTGTTGTTGCTAATATATTCCTTGAACAGTGATCACATGATTAGTTTAAATATAGGGCTTTAACAAATCCAATTTACTCAGGAAAAAGAAGTGATGGCCTCATCTGGTAGAATTACTCCATACGATGCCCATTTTTTAGAGCTTGGAAAAGAGGTGGAATCACTGGGCTTCTCTATTGACCAAGACCAAGCTGAGCTTCAACATGTTAAGCTCAAATAGAACTGCCTATGGGAGAAGTGGAAGTTGATAGAGATTACCACCTGAGGGATGTTATATGAGCCACCCCAAGAGTTTGTCACCATCACACACCTTACCCTTCAGTCTTATGCAGGTATTATAAGGGGTTATGTAAAAATACCATAACACTATGATTATGTGCATTATTTTTGTATATAATAAAAAAAATACATTCGTTTTATTATTGTTACATTGTAAATGTTTTTCTCAAGAAAAAATATTATTTTTAATTAATATTCAATTAAGAAATATATTTTTGATAAATTAATGGATTTTTGAATTAAATAATATTTTAATATTTTTACTAAATTACTTTTTATTAAAGATAAATGATCATATAATTTTTATGAATACAATTGTAATTTTTATTAATATTTGAAAACTGTTTTTTTTTCAAAACCATGAAATTTTGATAAATCTTGGTTTTTATTTTAAAAGTGAAAATTCACATATTTAGAAAATTATTTATATAGAATTAATATTATTTTTGGGATCAGGATGTCAAAATTATCCAACAGTGAATTTTTCCTAATTTTCTGAGACAATCAAATTTTTGGGTAACAAATTAAATACTATTTAATTATATAATTTGTTTTATGACATCATAATGATGTAATAGTGATATAATAAAATATGCTAAATGGTATGTTCTGACAATATATGTTTTACCATTAAAATAATGTTATTTTAGGTTTTTTGGATTTATTTTAAAAATCCTTAATGGACCCTCAAAGACTTCTAAAACATTTTGTCATTTTAAAATTATTTCCTTGAGAGTGTTACTCACCTCCACAAAATAAAGCCTAATATTTTAAATAGTTCAGCCATTGGACTTATAAAATAATTTTTTCCACTCCCATTTTGCAAAAACCATGGGCAAAACCATGGGTTGGTTTGTTTTTTTATTAGTTTAATGTGTGGTCTCCAAAACCTAAATAATAAAGAATTCCCTCTCTTTTCCTATATAAACACACACTATCTCCTACTTCCTCTTAACTAAAAGACTTTGGATCTCAACCAACCCATACACTACTCTCTCTATATTCCTCCCAAGGCACCCCAATCTCCCAGGAATCCTATCTCAAGCCTCTCCCAAGCCTTTTGGATCACATTTCCAAATAAGTGATTTCTTCCTTTTTCATTTTTGTCTCAATTTCATTATGTTATTAGACCCTATTACATTCAATTAAAAATGTTGTGTTATGATTTATCCCCTCCCCCATACTTTCCTATTTTTGTTTGAATGATTATAGACCCCTTTCTCTCTCATTAATTCCTCCCATGTACACCTGTTACCATACAAAAATTCTGTAAGGAATTTCTCTCCTGATTTAAATTCAAGAAATTTGTTTGTATCATGAATCTAAATTCCATTAATTATGTTGGGACATGTATATATATGACTCAATTACTATCCATTTCATTTAAATATTATGAGACACCCCTTTCTCTCTCATCAACTATTTTTATGAATCCTTATGTCACGTCGTTATGCTACCGAAATTGCACCGCAATTTTCCAAGACAAAGTCATTGTGTAGTGAATACCATTCCCATTTCTCTCTCAAGGGTATTCACCTTTATGCACATTTACTTATTTATTATAGAGTTTCATGTATTAATTCCACATTCCTTTTTTGTGAAACAAATTATTATGTTTAATGAATTCATGTTATATGATCCATGTGGCACCCTTATGCATGAAATGAAATGATTGAGAAGGGTGTGCCCTGATAGCGCTCCAATGCATTGGGTAAAGAATAGTATCATGATACTTCAAGTTAAATGTGATTTTACTCATGATAATTCAAATTAAATTAGTTTTTACTCATTATACATGTGTAATGATCCTTGGATCGTGCTAAAATCATGTTAAATGTTGTTTCCACATTTCCATGTTATGATAATTGTGCTATATCATGCCTTTATGTTCATGTTTCTCTTATGCTCCATTGATATTCCTATTGCCTAATATGTACTATATTATTCATGTTATGACTTGTTTACTCCCTTACTGGCCTTTATATCTCACCCTTTTTTATGCATGTCCTCGGGTTATCCCATGTAATGTTAAGTATGAAGTAATGTTGTGGTCATGTAAAAGAAGTTTTCAATAAATATGTTGTGTTTTATGATCTAATTTGTTATATAATGTTCCTAAGCCCCAAAGACACTATACCTATAGATCTTATATCTTGTATCAAGTTAATATTTTATGTAATAAATCATGTTCAAGTTTGTAATAAAGAGAGGGTTTGTTATATTTATCCCATGACATTTTTTTATTTTTATAGAAATAAATGAAGGTACTTCTACATCATTACATCTTCGGGTTCCCATGTGGCTTCCTCAAACTTTTTATTCCTCTAGATAACTTTAATAAAGTGAGTGATATTTTTTATTATACATTATCTATATGATCCAAGATTTATACTAGATGTTCCTCATAAGGGATATCATGTTCCATTTATTGTACAACTGAGTTCTGTACATGTGAAGGCCTAAGTATGTACTTACTCAAAAGTGATACATGGAACACATCATCCAATAAGGAGATTTTAAATTCAAATGAAAGAGTATAATATTCTATCCCCATATGATCTAGAATTTATAAGGGGATAATTTATTTAGGCCTTAACTTTCCTATCTTACCAAATCTCATAATCCTCTACCATAGTGATATTCAAAGGAATACATTGTCTCTTACATTAAAATTAAAATCTCATTAATGATTGTTAGTATAACTCTTCGATCAACATTTTTCTTTTAAAATGTTTTTATAAATGGTTTTAATAATCTCAAACATTTATTAATAAATATTAAGTATTATTAGATCAATCTCTCCAACTTTCTTCCAAAATTTTGGAGTTCTACAGGTCTTCTCATACAGAGCCTCATAAAGTTTAATTTGAATGATATAATGGATACTATTTTTAATAAGAACTCTACCTAGGTAAATTTTTTATCCCAAACTATTGTTAAATCCATTTAATAGGATATTGGTATATCCTATAGAGTTTTAATGGTCCTTTATGATTAACCATCAGTGTGAGGATGATAATCAGTGCTCATATATTTATCCAATTATTGTTAAATACTCCTTTAATATTTATGGTAAACCTCAAATCTTTAGTAGATATAATTGATAGTGGTACTTCATAAATCTTTTCCACTTCATTTATGTATATATTGTTTAGTTGATAGAGTAATAAATCTTCGTGAATAGAAATGAAATGTGATGAATTTTAAAGACAATCATATATAACCCAAATGGAATTATAGCCTTTAGAGGTATTGGGAAAACCTATAATGAAATCCATAGTGGTGTTGTCCCATTTCCATATAGGTACAGTTAATGGTTGAATCATCCAATTATACTTCTAAAATTCAGCCTTAATTTATTATAAAACCAAGAATTGGGTTACATACTACGTGATCTACCTCTTTATTTTGTCTTGAAAAAAATGATCCTTAAGGTGTCTATGTATATTTTTAACTATATGATGGATAGAGAATTATGAGTTATTTTCATCATCCAATGGGTCCTTATTTAATTTTTTGTAAAGATTGAACACATATTTATTTCCTAAATCTTATAATTAATTCATTTTCAAATTTGAACTCTCAAATACTTCTTTCCTTCTTCTATATTCCATATCAACCTTTTGTGCCTCTTTTAACTTATCATGGTTTTATTGTTGAGAAATAATTTGGGAAATATTGTATTTCTCTTTTTCCCGTATTATTTCAAGGTTATATTTTACAAATCCATGATTATTAGGTCCCATTCAATCGATCTCATGGATAAGGTAGCATGATATTTCTTAATCAAAGCATCATCCACTTTGTTTATCTTCTTAGGGTGGAAATGTATTGATCAATAATCATCATTGATCAAATCTATCCATCTCCTTTGGAAAATGTTTAACTCCTTTTCTTTTAATAATACTTTAAGATCATTTGATCAATATAAATTTCACACTTTTCACCATAGATATAATGCCTCTATATATTTAATGAAAATATTATTGTTTCTAGTTATAAATTATGTTTCGGGTAATGTTTCTCATGAATCATTAATTGATGTGAGGCATAAGCTACCACTATGTATTTTTTCATAAGGACACATCTCAGTACCATTTTTGATACATCATTATACATCACAAACCATTATCTGATATAGGGTAGTGTGAGTACATGTTCAGCGACCAACCTTTTCTTATGATCTTTGAAATTTTATTCACATTTATTTGTACAAAGTAACTTTACTCCATATAGAGTTAACATGGCTATTGGATTTGAAAATTGCAAGAATTTTTCACAAGTGTCGATAGTATTCCTGTTAACCTAAGAAAACTATAGATTTATGTTACGATGGTTGGATTGGTCAATTGTTAGATCACCAATATTTTTTAAATATCTAAAAATATGCCCTAACTTGTGATTACATTACCCAATAATGATACTTTATATATCTAGATTTCACACTTTCTAAATTTGGAAAACATTTTCTCCCTTCTCAAGTTCTTCAAAAAAATCCTCAAATGATCTTCATTTCTCTCAAAATATATTATAATTTAATATATAAAGACAACTATGAATTTATAGAGGTGATATATAAAGTATCTATTCATCAGATCCATTAAGATGGTAGGGGAATTTGTAAGTCTGAATGGAATCACAATGAATTCATAGTGTCCATATCTTGTATGAAAGGTTGTATTATGTACAAACTCTTTTTTCACCCTTAATTGATGATATCCATGTTGAATTTTAATCCTTGAGAACTATATATCCCCTCATAGTTGATCAAAAAATTCAATAATAAAAGGGTAGAGGATACTAGTTCTTGATGGCAATCTTGTTAAGTTTGCAATAATTAACATAGAGAAGAAACTGTCTATCTTTAATCTTAAAAAATATGACTGGAACACCCTATACTGAATCACTTGGGAATATAAAACCCCTATCTAGATTATTTTTGAGTTTTTTCTTCAATTACTCCAACTCTATCAGTGTCATTTTATAATAATTATTTAACATATTAATAACACCAATAATGAATTCTATGAAAAAATAAAACACATAACTTGTGGTATGCTAGGAAAGTCTTTAGGAAAATCATTAATGAACTCATCCAAAATTAGTGTATCCCCAATATTGAGTTTCTATTCAACCATTTGATCTAAATTACCCTCTTGATTGGGTATTAATACCTATATAATAGAATAAACTTCCATAGGGAGTTCATAGTCAATATTTTACTAATAGATGATTATATATTGATTTGGTATATGATGTGTGACTTCCCTATCCCTAAAATTAATACGGGATCAAGTATAGAGAGAGAATACATGATCAAAATCACATCAATTTTGACTAGTGAAATAATAAGAGTTTCAAGAAGCACATTCCTACAAACTTATATCAAATAGGAGTTATAAATTTAGGATGTAATCATCATACCATGGTGATTTTTCGCCAATAATTAAATTTCTAGATACTAGATATATGGATATATATTCTTAGATTCATTTAGGATATAAATGAATTTATAAAAAAAGCTCAATAATTTTTTTTGAATATTTAATATAGTTATATCCACCCCAATCATTATGTATTAGATTCATTACTAAAACTAAAATAGTTAGGGTGAGTATAATGAAATAATAAATGGTATAATAAATAATATGATAAGGAAAATAAATGCTAATATTTATTAAATTATGATACAATTATTTCAACATATGATATTTTAGGTTCATCCTACATAACTTTTGGTTCATCATGGGTTATTTTAGGTTTTATTCACTTATTCTTCATAACATAATCCAAAAAAATAAATAAACCCTAATTTGGTATCAAATGAAGAAACCTGATCACATCATACATATATATTACATCATTTTATTTAAATATTAATTATATATCATAATAAATTAGACCCCAAAACCTATATTTTTAGAGTATTTTGAGACTATATATGTAATCATCCAATTTTATAACCATTATTCAACATATCCTTCGTATATTCTTCACACATTATACCCTTATATATATATCATACATAACACTCTTTTTTATAACCTAGGTAAAGGGAACATAAGAAAGGATGAGATTAGATACCCAGTAAGGGGTGAACATAAGAGATATCAATAAAATATCATAAGTGATCATAAGATGAACATGTGGGTATGAGAAAAAAATTAAATTAATAACATAAGAAAATCATACCATATAAAACAGGGATCATAAATTATGAATCTTGGTATAAATATTTGGTCATAACATAAGGCATGATCCAATGGAGTGTGCAAACATGAGTTAATAATCACGAGTCATGAGAACATGACCTAGGTACATTTCATGAAATAAGAATGTGGTTCAAACGTAAGAAAAAAATCATAATATAATCCAAGGTTAACCACTACGACTTTTATATCATAATGGACTAGCCTATCCACCTTCCCATAACATAGTGGGCTTGGGATAACAACTCTTTCCAAATAAAATATTGAACTTGGGAAAACTAGTTGTGTCAAATCATGTTCAAATGAGATATAAAACATTACCCAATACATCATAGGGATATAATAGACCCTCCCATCGCATAATGATAAACCATACATATTTATTTTGTATGAACCTGAAAAACTCATAATTCTATCATAGATTAGTTAACTTGTGAGAAATAAATCGGATATCATGAAGATTTACAAAAAACATGATCATAATACATCTAAGTAAATAATTTTAATAGTATCATTAGATAATATCCCTTGTGAAGCATTATAAATGCCAAAGGATGTTGTAATAGATGAAAAAACTTTATAAGAGCATTAGAAAATTACTTTAAAAAAATAATAAGAAATTACCATTAATGTTTTAACAAAATTTTACTTCAAAGGAAATAATTTAAAAAAATGAGAATAGAAATTAATTTATAAAACCATTAAAACATTAAAATTATTATTTATAAATAAAATTGAATATGATGGTGGGAAAAATTGTTCTTGATGAAAGTGTTAAAAAATTACTTTGACACTTTGTAATGAAATTCATTAAAAAATGATCAATATGGGAAACATTAAAAATATATTATTTTTATTATTTTTAAATAAATATAATTCTAATAGAAACATATTTTAATAATTCATATAGGTATATAGAAATAAATTTATAAAAAAAGGTAGAATATAAACACATAGGAGAAATATTCCTAACTGAAAATATAAGATAAGGTCGGTTCCACTTACCAAAAACCTTTAACTTAAATTTAAATAATAGAAAGATGAAATGGAAATAAAAAATATAAATACAAGAAGTAAATATAGGATAATAAAATATATGTAATTTTATAGATAAATAACATACAATTTCTTTAGATGTAAATTTAGTCATAAACAATCTTGATTTCAAAGTGAAATTAGAAAAGAAACCCATACCAATACACCTAATTTCCATAAATTTTATTTAACCTCCTATATAATAAATATTAAAATATTAATCACTTATTTTAGAACCTTTTTAATATATATTATCTTTTATACTATGAAATTATAATCATTTATTACACATTTATTAGTTAGTTATATATTTTTGTCATCATCGAATGTTAGTACTTTTGATTTTTTCATACAAGTTTCATAATAGTGATGTCAATCCACATTAATTGATAAAAATTTTAACATTAATATATTATTAAAGGTATTGAAATAACTTTTTCCAATTATTTTTTTAGTACTCTATTCATTTTATGGACTTTATGGGTATTGTTTCTGAGCATGTAATCCATGGTGAGCATGTTTCAGGTAATTTACTGATAACAACAAGTTACTTTATAATAACCATTAATTTTGTATCCACCCTTATAGAATTATGTTAATAAAATTAATTAATTATTAATATCATATATTACCATTATTAATATCTTGATAATTATTCATGATAAAAATTATGATGTTGGTATAGAATTGTTCATGTAGGTTGTTGAACCGACCCAAACAAGAACATGTTGTACTAATGAAATGATTAAATGTTTAGAATTATATAGTAGAATTTTATTTTTAATAAAAGAATAATTATGTTAATAAAACATTATTATAGTTTAGAATGATATTTATAAGTAGTTTATGTGATATGATAATTGAAAAATTTAGGGAATAACTTAAATACATTCATGAATTTTTTCTTTATTGATATGGGTTATCTCAGAATAAATCATTTAGGCCTCCTTCTGGGAATAATAAGGTACCCAAAATCAAATAAGACCTTATTAAAGGATAAATTTTTATGGATTAATGAGATAAATAATGGAAAAAAACTCTAAGGGGTGGTGAAGAGTTCCTTTTATAGGTGAGCCTGAGTAGAATTTTCACAAATATCCATTCCTTAATGACAAAGGAAAGTAAATTCGCATGAAACGTAGATCAAAAGTGAACTAATAATGGAGATAATATCAGGGGAGGCTGATAATTCCCTCAAAAACTCACTTATGGATAATTATTTTTTATATTTTAGGACTTTACCCCATTAATTTACCTTTTTCTCCTCATTTTATTGTTACTATGGTATCTTGATTCTTACCTTGGTAAATTATTTTTAGGCCTAAAAATAAAATTAACCATATTACCTAATTTGGAAATGATGATTCAAAATATTAAATCCATTTTATTATATTCAATTTTTAAAATTAATAAAAATTAATTTTTAAATAATGAATTTATAATGCATAAAAATAATTTTTAGATAAATATATTTTTAATCCAAAAAAATAGATTTATTATTATTGCCTACCTAATAATAATCATTACATGAATGGTAATTTATTTGATTATATATATAAATAATAAATTTAATTAAAATCATTATTTAATAGATATCATTTATTAAAATGAAAATACACATCATATAATAAAACAATTCATTGAAAAAAAATAGGTCTGTTTAACATTAAATGATTTTAATTACACCCCATTAATTCTTTATCATCTAAAAATTAAATTTTATCAATAATTTGGTAGTATATTATTTATTTATATATAAATTATTATTTAAAAAAATAATATATAATGAATAAAAATACTGATTTTGAAAATAAAATATTCTAATTAATTAATATCTATTTATTATTTCTAGAATTATAGGTTATATTTTTTAAAAATTTGTTACCAAAAATTACATAAATTAATTGTACATTTTGAATATAGGTATATACATTGGCCATATATCCAATTATTATATGTATAATGGTTATATTACCTTCCTTTATATATCTTTACATACATCTCGAAAATCATATATCCTATTTGTTTAAGTCTTTCTCAAAATGTCTATTATATTTAAAAAAATCCCTTCTTTTCACAGTTATAATTGGAGGTATTATATTTAATTAAAACCATGAGGATAATTATTTCATGTGTGTGGTATTTTTATTTAAATGTGGTTTTTCTCTCTTATTATTTTCTTAATGATGTTTTATATTGCATTATGATAATTTACTAAGGTTTATCTTTCATTATAAAAGTTTTCCTAAATAAAATATATCATGGTTTGTTTTAATTTATTGTTTTGTGTGAAACAAGTTATTCAATATGGTATTTATTTAATGTATACTACATACTAAAATATCAAGGTGTTACATTTGACCCCCCTTAAAATTATTTTTCCCTTGAAATTTCATTATTCTGATGGGAACGAATGAGGTTAATTTTATCACATTACATATTCAATTTTTCACATATCTTACTCAAACTTATTATTACTCAAAATAACTTTAATCAGGTGAGTTTTCATGATTAATAGTACTTTATCTCTTTAATACAAGATTTTTATCATATTTTCCTTATAAAACATACCATGTTTCAATTATATTGCATTTGAGTTTAGTAAATGTACTTCCTAAAATGTGATACACAGAACACATTATGCACTTGGGAGAGTTTCAGTGAAATTTTGAGATAATAAGATAACATATCTACAAGATCAATGATTTCAAAGGGTATAATGTATTTATGGATCAATATTCCCTTCCTTCCAATTCTCATAACCCTCTTCTATAGTGATATTTGAACGAATACCTTGTCCTTAACTTCAAACTAAAAATATCACAATTGATTCTCAGAATATATATTTTGTAAAATTTGTGTGGTTCTAATGTTCCACTGAATGTTTTGAATCTTCTTTAAAATTTATGGATCAATATTTATTCCCAACAGTTTATTCTCCCAAAATTCATCCTAACATGTTAGAGTTTTTTACCTATTCCCATACAAACCCTAGTACAATTCCATTTTAATTCTAGAATATAAAGTTTTGTTATATGAGAAATCCATGAGGGGAAGGTGTTAGTCCCAACCTCCTTTGAAATCTATTGAACATGATATCAACATATTCTCTAAATCTTAAATAGTTCTTTCAAATTGAACATCAGTATGAGGATTATAAGAAATATTAAATCATGTCTCTATATCCAATACTTATTTAAAACTTCTATAGAACTTAGATATAAACCTCATATCTCAATCAGATATAACTAAGAGTGGTACTCCATGCATTCTTCCTATTTCCTTTATATATATCTTGGAAAGTTGATCCATTGAGAAATATTCTCGAAGAGTAATGAAATGTGTTGATTTTATAAAGCATTCAAATACAACCCAAATGTAATTATGGACTTTAATGGTTGTAGGACGACCTTTAATGAAATACATGGTGGTGTTGACCCATTTATATACAATTAAGGGTAATGGTTGCATCATCCCCTTATACTTTGTACATTTAGCCATAACATGTTAGAAAACTAAGCATTGGGATACATACTCTATAATCTCCCTCTTCAAGTTGTATCACTAGAAATGATTCTTGATATATCTATACTTTTTTATACTTCTATGATGGATATAGAATGATTATCTATGGTAATAATCCGTATAGAGACCCAAGATAAATATAAATTAAATAATAAATTAATTTCATAATTTAGATAATACATCTCCCAAATAGTATAGCAACACATACTTTTCATATATAAATATTACATCACATTAGATGAATATTCAATACGTAATATAACGATCCATGCCATAATCATATAGATTTAGTGTCCTTATAAACTTTGATACATAAACAACTGATTCATAATATATCTACATCATCTCCCACTAAGTTTTTCATAACTAGAATCCTTTTTTGACATGTCACACTTAAAACCTTTCTTCATAACCTGTGTAAAGGAAACATAATAAATGGTGAGCTCAAATATTCAGTAAGGGTAAAAAAGAAGATATCAATGATCACTTAATCATAAAAGGAGAATAAGGGTGTGAGAACATGAGATTAACATTTGAAAACCATACCTGGGATATCATAGATCATAATCTTGAGTCATGGAATAAATTTTGGTAGTTCATAAGACACGAATCATAAAGGAATCAAAGAACATGATCTATGAGAGCATAACATTAAAATAAAACAAAAGTTTTTGTCATACACATAAGAAGAGAAAATAATTTCATTAGTCAAGGATCACTACCAATACTATCATAGTGAATTGGATTCGCTCCCCAATATATCATATCATGAGTTAAGTTTTACTACCAAAACTACCATAGTGGAAAAAGTCCCTTACTAAATGGGGTTCCCTCCCCATTCCAGTCCTTATTATCTGATGATATGTTCATCTTTACCCAATTAATTGGATGGTTATATAATTACAATACCACCCTTCACATAATGAAAATCATATATATGTGTTTCAAAATATCATAAAACATTCATCATAGCATAACACATGGAAAGAAAATAGGTTTTATAATTATTTCATCATTTCATTATAGTATAACCCATAGAAAACAAACAAGTTTTATAAATGTTTCATCATAAATTAATTAAAAAATGGGAAATAAATCAGATTCATAGAATCATCCTTAAATCATAATCATCATAATCCATAAAAAGAATGAACTTATATGGTATCATTGGATCATATCCCCAGTTATGTATAAGTAACATAAAAGGATGTTATCATTTTAGCGACCCTACTATTTCTTACATAGTTATTAAATTTTTTAAAGATAAAAAACATAAAATTGTTACACAAACAGGATCTAAACGTTTATTTTATTGGGAAAATTAGAAATATAAATAAATTTAAAATAATAAAACATAGAAATTTATTTAATTCCTTCTTCTCTAGGTCTTTATTGGCCCTCATTTTCTTCTTAATATAAGTATTCACCTGAGGATATACATCAAAAAAAGGGTTGAGCTAAAATCTCAATAAGAGGATGAATAAGAAAAATGAAACATGGATGAGAGTAATCGTCATCATCATAATATAATCAAAGGATCATAATCGTGATCATGATAGGAAACATTAGATAAAGACGCTAGAAGTGGCAATGAATAAAAATGAAACATCATGTCTTAGTGGTAAAATACCACACATTATTGTGAATAAAGATAACATCACATTAACACATATTTCACTTTATATAAATAGATTCATCAAATTACACAATGAATTGGATTGTTATATAATTGTAGGTTCACATATCACATCATAACATTTATGTGAACTATATAACTTCGGGAACACCCATCACATCATAACATTTACATTATCATGCATTTCACATAGAACGTATATCAATCTTGGACATAACGAAAACCATGGAAATTAATGGGTTTAATTTCATAAATCATAATTTATAAACTTTGTAGATCTAAAAAATGGGAATTATATTCTTGGTATCAATCTTGATTGAAGAAGAAACAATCTCATTATAAGTAAAAGATGTGTTTTTTTAGAAAGAATAGCTTTTTAAAAAAAATGTTTTCATTTTCCATAAAACCATATTGGAAAAATGTATATACCAAAAAATAAAATGAAAGAATGAATGAAATTATATTTATAGAAAAATAAAAGAACATCCATACTAAAAATGGAGTGATATATAGAAAACCCAAAGAAATAGATTTTGGTTTGAGAATCCCCTTACCTTATGTTTGAATGATTTCTTCACTTTAATATCTTGGATAATAAAATAAAATTAATTATTTTAAAAATTAAGAACTTTTATACATGAATCTTATTTATTATATTTTTATTAAGTTTATTTATGTCATTTTTTATGATTTATAGAGTTTAATTTTATCGTTTGGGAGTGTTCATTTTTTTGGTTTTCATGGTCAGTTCGCTTGTATATGAGTATGGAAGATTATATAAAATGGGAATGATTATATAGAATTGAAAATATATTTTATTAATTAAAATAAATAAGTGTATTATTTATTATATTTCATTTGGTAATATGGTATGAAAATAAATCATTAGATAATAGTTAAAGAAAATGATTTAATTTATTTGGAGGATTTTACGACCATCACGAACTCATATCATTTTATTTAATATCATGTATATATATTGGTTAAAAACATTATATGACTTATAATATGTATAATAAAATCTTATTTAACCATAATTATATTTTTATAACCATACATGAATTCGATGGTGAAAAATTAAAATTCATTCTTCACAGTGGTGGTAAATCGACACACCACAGACGATATTTTCATTTTTAAAATAAAAGTAAAATGGAATAGATTAGAAGATGAAATATTACATTAACATAATAAAATGACATTATATAAAATACAATTTATTTATCATTCCTCTTGGATAGGTGTATGTGAGGAGAGGATAATAAAATAAATGAAATTAAAAAGAAATAAAAAAAAAAGAAAGAGGGTTTTACCTCTTGAATTTATCCTCCTTGAAAACCTCCTTAGGGAAAGGGTTTTGGTATTTTGATGATACTAATTGATTCTAGATATGGGGGATGGTATTGGGAAGATTATTGGTTATAACTTGAACAAGTCTTGAATCTTGGAAGGTGTGAGGATAATAGGTGGGGAGGGGTGGTATTTATAGGGGAGAAGAGGGGTGTTTTCTCATTATTTTATTCATTAGTTTATTATTTTGACTCAAGAATACGAATTTTTTGAGCCTTGTCACTAAATATGTTAAAATAATGAAGTATATTTTGATATTTCTAAATTACATCATCCTTACATCATCTATGAATCAATAATTCATGTATTTAGTTTTTATCGTAAATTATCTTATTTTACTATTCACCAAAAATTCAAGTATTTTAGAAAATTCCTAAAAATTCACCCTAAAATTTTTTCAAAGTATAGAATTTAAAAATGAACTAAATTTTATGAAAATAATTTTCAAAAATGATAAATTTAATTTTTAATTAAAATCATCATTTACTTGGGAAATACTAATTTTAAAATTATAATTGATTTTATAAAACTTTGAAAAATTAAGAAATATCTTATAATCCTAAGACAGAAAAATGTTAATTTATGAATATATTTTATAAAAATAAATTTTATTATAAATAATTATTTTAATTATAAAATTATAAAAAAATTATATTGTATAAAAATACTAACACTTATCAATATTTTTTAAAATATTTATTTATAATGATATAATTATATCATATTTTCATTTATAAGATTCATAAATTTTCTTTATACTTTCATGGATGAAGATACTGTTCTATTGGCTAGTTTTCTATTCCTAATGGCCATAATAATATTCCAAAGTTCTTGTTATTATTTCATTGGGATAGGTTGCTTAATTTCTAAAAATACCTATTATTTCATTCATTATTCATTTAAAAAGTTTTAATTGTGTTATCTAAGTGATTTTATGTGATTTATACTATATGAAATAATTATAAAAAGGGAATTTACATTGATAAAATTTTGGGTCATTACATTCATCCCCCTTATGAAAATTTTCCCTCAAAATTTCATTTTATATACTCTTGTGAAAACAAGTGAGGGTACTTCTCCGAAATTACTTGCTCTAATTCCCATGTTGCATCTTCATGCTTATAGTTACACCATAGTACTTTGACCATGTGAATAGTCTTGTTGCATAGAAATTTATCTCTATGATCCAAAATCTTCACTGGATTCTCCTCATAATAGTGGTCATTTTTTCAACTATACCACCACTGAATTCAGTACATGTGAGGGATTTGGTATGTACTTCCTCAAGAGGGATACATGGAATACATCATGTCCTTGAGACATAGTTGGTGGAAGTGCCATTCGATAGGCCACAGCTCTGGGTTGATCAAGAATCTAAAAGGGGTTGATGTACTTGGGACTCAACTTTCTTTTCCTCCCAAATTTCATGATCCTCTTTCATGTATATATGTAGAGAAATACCATGTCTCTAGCATTAAACTCTAGGTTTCATTGATGATTATCTGTATAGATATTTTGTTATCTTTGGGCTTCCTTGACGTGTTTTCGAATGGTTTTCACCATTACCACCATTGTTTCGACCATTTCAGGTCCTAGAATCTTATGTTCACCGACTTCATCCTATCATTCCATTGTTCTATGTTTTTTCCCATAAAGGAATTCATATAGATTCACTTGGATGCTCAAGTGGAAACTTTTTTTGTAAGAGAAATCAGCTAGAGGAAGATGTTAGTCCCATCCTTCTATGAATCCCATATAAAATTCCCTCAACATGTCTTCTATTGTCTAAATAGTCTTCTTAGATTGGAAATTAGTTTGAGGATGATAAGTTATACTAATGTTTATCTCAGTGTTAAGATCACGTTGGAGACTTTTCCAGAACATGGAGGTGAATCTCAAATCTCGACCGGATACAGTTGATAATTGTAATCAATGTGGACTTATCACTTCTCTGATGTATGTCTTTGTAAGTTGATATAGTGAGAATTCCTATTGAATTATGATAAAGTGACCTATCTTTGTAATATGATCCATAAAAACCCATATAGCATTTTTTCTTATAGATGTCTTCGGGAAGTCCGATGAAAAAGTCTATGGTGATGTTTTCCCATTTCCATGTCAATATGTGTAATGGTTTCATAAACCCCTTAGACTTTTATCTTTAATATTTTACTTGCTGGAATACCAAGAACTTTTATGTATATTCCACAATATCCTTCTTCATATTGTCCCACTATTAGTTTTCTTGTAGATCTCGATACATCTTTGTTCTCTCTAGGTGAATAGAGAAGTTTGATCTATGTGTTTCATTTAGAAGATCCTTATTTATCTTTGGTTCAGATGTTATACATATTCAAGAACAAAATATTACAATTGCTTCCTCATAAATTTTAAACTCTAATTATTTACCCTTTATCAAAGTTTCCACCTTCTTTTGAATGTCCACATCATTTCGTTGATCATACTTTATTTTCACCATGAGGGATGGTTCAGTGATCATTTAAGAAAGGATTGATAATTTTCCTTCCTTAATGATTCCCATGTCCATCCTTTTCAAACCTAATAATATTGGATCCTTCTAAATTCTCCTCATTTATAATGTTGCAGGATCCTTTCTACTTAGATCATCTACCACTTTATTCTCTTTGCTATGATTGTAGTGGATTGAATAGTCATAGTCCATAATTATCTCTTACCATCTTCACTGTAACATATTAAGCTACTTCTATGTGAATATGTATTTTAGTCTCTTATGATCACTATATATTTCACACTTATCCACATAGATATAATGCATCTATATTTTCAAAGAAAATATCACATCTGCCAACTCCAGATCATGCGTATGATAGTTTTTCTAAGAAATTTTCAACTACCTTGAGGCATAGGCTATAAATTTATCATTTTTCATCAGTAAACAACATAATTAATTCTTTAAAGTATCATTGTATACTAAAAATAGTTCCCCACTTGTTGTAAGTGTGAGTAATGGAGCGGTGATAAGCCTCTTTTTTAACTCTATGAAGCAGTCTTCACATTCATTATTCCAGAAAAACTTTTCTCCCTTTTGAGTTATCTTGTTTAGTGGGTTTTAAAATCAATATAAGTTCTTAAAAAATCACCAATAATACCCATATAGACCAAGGAACCTATGGATATCCATTACAGATGTTGTCTCGGGACACTCTTCAATTTCCTTTATCTTAGAAGGGTCCATAAATATTTCTTTTCTAGTGATAACATGCCCTAAGAATGATATTTACTCCATCCATAACTCACATTTACTGTACTTTGTATAAAGTTTCTCCCTTCACAATGCATTTAGAATATTATTCAAATTCTCATCATGTTCTTCCTTACTTTTAGAGTATATCAGAATATCATCAATAAATACTACCATAAATTTTTCAAGGTAATCTCTAAAGACTATATTTATTAAGTCCATGAACATTGTTGGAGCATTAATGAGTCAAAAAGGAGTCACTGTGAACTCATAGTGTTTATACCTTGTTCAAAAGGCAGTCTTGGTAACATCTTCCTTACTCACCTTTAATTAGTGATATCCTAACCAAAGGTCCACCATAGAGAAATACTTGTCCCAATGTAGTTGATTAAACAAGTCATCTATCCATGGAATAGGATACTTGTTTTTTATCTTGATTTTTTGGAGCTCATGATAATCAATTAAAAGGTGCATTTATCCATCCTTCTTCTTGATGAAGAGGACTAGTGTACCCGATCTTGAGGCACTCAGGAATACAAAACCCCTGTTTATATTCTCTTGTAATTTCTTCTTCAGTTCCTCCAACTCAATGGTATCCATTCTATAAGGTGTCTTTGATATAGGTAGAGATTTAGGAATAAGTTCAATTGAGGACTCAACTTCTTGGATAGGACTAAGACTAGAAAATTCTTTGGGGAACACACAATTGTAGTACCTTAAAATAGAAATGTCTTCTATCATGATCGTCTCCTTCATCTCAATAATTTGAGCCAGATATGCTTACTCATAAATAAATAATATTCACACTTTAGAATATGTTTCTAAAGAATATTCATCCTCCTCCTTACACATTTATAGAATTAGAGGATTCTTTTGAGTGTGAATATTGATCTCCCTTTCCTGAAATTTGATGTTTAATTTTTATAAAGATAGATAATCCATTCCCAAAATAGCATCAAACTTCACCAAAGGATGTAAGATAATATTTTCTTAGAGGTTGATTCCACAAACCATAATTAGGGATGAGTTATATACTTTGGATAAAATAACTTCACTATTTTCTATTCTCACTGATATCTCAATCTCTATATTTTCAAGTGGTGTTTGAATAGTTCTAAAAAACTTGCAAGATATGAAATAATGAATATAACTAGAATAAAATAGTATGTTCACTATTCTTGAATGAATAATCAACATACCTATCACCACATCATTATAGGGAACCACCTTATTAGTGGTTATGGAATAATCCTTCCCTTTATCCTTTGGCTTTGGTGGGTGATTGTAACGCCCCGACCCCAGCTACCCAGATTTGGTGCATTACTTCGTAACATTGGAATGATCACAAAAGATCAAGTCTCGAAAGACCGATTAGTTTAGTAGCCTTGGAAACACTAGATACATTCATAAATGTTACATTACATCATAAAGTGAAAAACTAATAACAAAGTCTTCATAATCCACACTCATATCCTCTTCTGACTATCCCTGCAGGTCATTCATAAAATACTTATTCACATCCTGGATAATATTAAAACAATGAAAGGGGTGAGCTCAGATGCTCAGTAAGGATAACAATATAGCGGAAGCTTTCATAAATAAACATTAACAATTAAGGCAATGTATAACTAAAACAAAATCCTTTTAAACTTGAACTTCAACATAATATGGAAAAAATAAAATGAGTTAATGTCATTTACTTACTCACATGGATATTCTACTAATCTAATAATCCCATGCAACATCAATAACCATTTTCATAATGATGGAATGCATAATTCCAGACTATCATAACCACGTAGCCAAGGCCTCGTGCCAAGACCACAAATAAAATTTTGTCAAGGCCTCGTGCCAAGACACTAGTTTGTCTCATGAGACCTGCCGATGCATCGAGGAGCTATAGCGGGCTCCACCTGTCACTTATCAAGTCCAATGCATTCCTCATATGAATAGGTTTAAACATATCATAAACCATAACATAATCGTATCACATAAAACATGCATAAAGGAAACATAAAATTTCCACATTTCAATCACAATATATAAATACAACACATTGATATAAAAAATGCTTTCAAAACCATTTTCAATACCAAAATAAAAGAAAGTTAAAACTTTGTATTTATTTTTCATTAAAAAAAATGACGGCTTGTAGAGGAAGCCGAATCTCAAATAATGGTCACGGCGGCGGAGAAGTCGTTGTCGCCGCATAAGTACGGAAAGAAAAACATTCCATTTTGTCGTTTAGTAAAACGCTTCGTATAAAAAATATTCCTTTTAAATAAACGTAAAAGTCAAAGGGGTTTATACACCGTATAAAAGAAAGTTGTGTATAAAACCAAATATGCCTCAATAAAAGGGGATTGAGACGAAGTCCTTAAAAAGATAATTTTTTTTAAATAAAGTACATCTATAATGTGTATTCACTATAAGTACACATAAATAATGTACAAATACAATATAGTACATAATAATATCATGACATAATTTGAAAGTAGGAGATTAACCCAAAGAATGGAAGTTGGGTTAAGAAATTCCCTTACCTTGCATCTTGTCCTGACTTGACCGTTCTTTAACCTCCTGAATAATAAACTAGAGTTAATTTATATTTACTTAATAACCTTTTTCATGTTCATTATTCCATTTATATCACTTATTACCATGTTATGAACATTATTTAATTATTTAAGTTAATAACGGTCGTTTTGTCGATCTTTGGTACTTGAGTCAAAAATAAACTTCTTATAATTACAAGTTGTTCACGTGGTGAAATATCCATTATATCCAGAATTATATTCATGATGTAGATATCATATATATCATATATATACATTATATACATTCATTCATAATGTCACGTAACATTTAGAGGTAAGAAATGAAATGCACCGTTCATGGAGACGGTAAGTCGTACGTACGCATGAACGCTACTTTCATTTCTATTTCGTATTTAATGGAATGAAATCATAATGATATAAATTTATAATATAATTCCAGTATAATATAGTGTATAATACCATTTACTCCATCCTTTATACATCCCACATATGGCATTAACGATTCAAATCACTTTGAGGGGGCGGTAGTCCGCACTTCCTAAAATGAAATTATCGCGTTTACCCATAATGGAAATCATAAAGTATGCCATAAATGAGAAATACAGAAGCATAAGTAAAACATAAACATATTATATATAATATATAAAAATAGTGACATATTAATGGCCACCTTTGAAGGTGTTATATGAGTGTTGAACAATCATCGTTTCGTGAGGCAGAAATCCGCCATCCACAGAAACCGTATATTCTTTAACCATTAGATGTAAGTGTGTGTAAGTGTAGCTCGAATACTTCTTATAACAACATCCTAGTATATTGAGTATACTGGTGTTGTTACAAAAGAAATGAATAAAAAGAGTTTATGGGGTTGGAGAAGAAAAATGATACAAAACAACATTAGAGAATACATTACCTCAAAATCGGGTAACTCTTTTTGATTTGAGCCAAAGGCTTCCTTGGGAAGAGTTCTGCCCAAAGTGAGGCTTCTAGGAGTAATAGGGGGAATTTGGGAGAGTATTTGAGCAGAGGTTGTCCGAGCCAAATGGCTTGAATGTGTAAATGAGGTGGGAGAGGTGGGGGCCTTTTATAAGTGGAGAGGAGGGGCACTTTTGGAAAGATTGAAATGTTACATTATTTCACAATGATTTTCGGATTCTAAAGGTCCCACACATATATAATTCGAGGCTAAGGTGATAAGGTTTCGAAATCTCCTCATCCAATAGGCTTTGGACAAGTGTAAGCCTTGGATTTTGCATTATCTTCTCATTTTATTTAAATCGTTAAATAATGAGGTCATCGCTGCATCATAATGATGTCATAAATAATTTAATTTATTTATTGTCTAAAAATTATATAAAAAAATACTATGATGTAGAAAATCTTTTTAGCTTTCTAATTAATATTTATAGTCAAAATTTAGACTTGTTTAACCCCACTTAAAAACTATTTTAGTAAAACAACTCATGTTTGTGTCAATTTAATTTTAGCATTGAATAAATATATATTAATGTCATTTTCCAACTAAAGTGGCTCCATGGGGTCCCCAAGTTGACCCATGGATTGTCTTGGTCGGCCATGACTCATCCAATAGGATTAGGACAAGTGTCAAGCTCATATCATATTATTAAAACATTATTTTTACCTTAAACTACACTAATTACCTCTAATCGCGATTAAGAACATAAAAGTTACTATTCACCAAAAAATTATTTTATTCTCATTGAACCACATTTTACTTCTTAATGACAACCATGTATGCCGGATTTTTGAAAATCAAATCACAGAAATGGTAATATTTCATTTTAACGAAAAATCAGTTTTTAACAACCACTTAGTGGTTTCACTATTCATCAAAAATTGAAGTTTTTCAGAATAAGGCCAAAACTTCACCCTAAGCTATAATTGATATTCCAAATTCAAAAATGATGTCTATTTTACAAAATTCCAAACATATAAGTTGCATTAATTAATTTTATAATTAATTCCCGTTGTTACAACAAATAGCGTGTTTTTAAGAAACAATTTATATCAAAAGATTGGCAATTGTTTATGTCCAATTTCAATGTTAAATTAATTCTAATGACCACCATTGGATAAAATGGTAAAAATATATTCTAATTATACTTTAAAACCACTAAACAGTATAATTTATCACTATAAATTATTTTGATTAAAAAATTTATTTTTAAGTATTTTTCACTCTTCATAAAAAATTAGAAGTTCTCAGAAAAATACCAAAATTTCAACATAGGCTAATTTCGATATTACGAATACAAAAACGAAGTCCATTTTGAAATATAAAATTTCTATAATTTTAAAAGGTGGTTATTACTATTCATAACGGCTACTTTGATTAGTCGCGGTGTTTTAGAACTCGAACTTGCGTACAATGCAAGCTATTGCATTATTGAAAGAGAGGCGTATCGTGGAAGCTCGGGGTGTTACATTCTCCCCTCCTTCAATAAATTGCGTCCTCGCAATTTGATATTTTTCTTTGAAAATAAAATGTTGAAAATAGAAAATACCTTTGTGGAAAACCCACATCGGAAATAAGGTTAATAAAATTTAGCCTTAATAAGAGGGAAAGGGAAATGAAAAAGTCACCACCCAATTATGATCTTGATTAGGAGAACATTGGTGGCAATTAGAGACATATAATTGGAGGAAAAACGTAAATATTCGTAGGGAGTGATTGAGGTCATCAATCACAATCAACTGTCAAATTGAGGGCCTCAAAGCCTTCAATCTATGTTGATTTAAAATATCATCAGTTCAACAAGACATAAGGTATTAGGATGACGCATTTTTTTGTTTTAATATTCCTTTACTAAAGTTTAAGAATTAGTTTATTCATTGAATAACAGATAGGTATATATATATTTATGCCTGACAATTAGAGTTTCAACCTTTAACTCACCTTTCACTCAAAAAGATAATAGAACCCAAAAATATTATACTTTTCCTAATTGTATAAGGTTCCAAATGTTAACACATACAATTTAGATTAGTAAAATTATTTTCTAATAACCAGGGACTTCCTGTAGGCTAGTGGTAGGAAATAAAGGCTTGTCGCACTATGGTTGTGGGTTCGATTCCTGCAGCTTTGTCCGACGCGACGGGTTATGCCCCACCCTACAGGTTGTCCTTTTCTTAAAACTATAGTATCATAATATTCCAAAAATAATCTTTATAAATTTTTTAACCTTAAACAATACTATCCAAAGATCAACTTAATCCACTCCAACCTTTATAGTTATCCAAAATACTTCTGTCTAACTCACAGTCCAAATTTTATAATGAATGTAAGCATAATGAAGATCTTTTTTTCCACATAACAACATGTGAACACCTTCATCATGTATTCTTTTTAAACATACTGAATTACCATGATCCCTTATTCCTTATAGAATACTAGATATACTCCTTCTATCCAAAAATGTATACAAATCATCAATCAGTTTCAAGGAAGTTTAAGAATATCCAATATAATTTATCCAAATCAATCACGTCTTATTCCAAAATAACTATCTCAGTATCAGAACCATATTATGGTTTATCTTTTTCTCAACCGTATATTTTCCAAAAATTTAACCTACTGTGGAGTCACTTTTCTTGGTTCCACACAATCTCAAGTCCTTGATGAAATAGTACTGCAGTACAATCCTTATATACTCCATAATCATTATAACCAGTACATCATTGATCCAACACTCAAATTACAAAATTCTTTAATAACAACATAAGAACACTAATCATTCCTCCTCATCTGTGGTAGTATCATAACTTGATTATTATCCAATAACATCATTTGGGGCATACTCTGATGATTTGAACATTGGTTTGCGTAGTGTCCCCACTCCTTACAGATGAAGCATTGTACATTTGAAACCTTTTTCTTACCCTTGCAGTCACGCACTTGGTGTCCTTTTTCTCCACACTTATAACAAACCCCCATTCCCTTCAGGCAAATTCCAAGGTGTTTCTTCCCACAGTTATCACATATTGAAAAATTCTTCATTCCCCTCATTCCTTTATCCATCATTCTCTCTTCCATCCCTTTCATCTCTTGCTTCGCTTCAAAGCCATAGGACTCAGAGAATTCTTTACTTATCTTATTAACACATGATACTATTTCTTCATATGTTGATAACACATGGGAGACTATTTCCCTTCGAAATGTTGGCTTAATACCGTGAAAGATATGATACTTCTTACTCTTTGGATCATACGTATTGCTGGAGTTCACATTCCTTCTACTGGGCGCCATTTCTATACAATGGAATAAACTATATTAGTTTATGAATCAAAATACATAATTCCATACTTATAAAATACTTAACATAAATTGAACTATTTATCGATATAATCCATAATCATAAAAAGGTTTTCTTTGAGGAAGTATATACTCATAACCCTTCATAGTGGTTTATAAAGAAAATGAGAATTATCCAAAGCATGTCCCCCGGGAGTGTCATAACCAAGAGTGCAGCAAGGCCCGTTGTCGTGCACCAGTTCCCGTTCGAGTCTAGCTCAAATCGGTGTTTTCAGGTTTTAACCCTAGGTACATCTGTGCCAGAGCCGCCTCTACTTGCTCGTATCCAGACAGGGGCGTATTGCTCGGAAAACTCACAAAATCTCTATAATACCAAAATTATAGAAAGTTCTTCTATACTAATCCTTAAAGTCTATCTTTAGGCTATGTGCTTCTAATCAGAGTTTATCTAAATCTAGCTTCCAATGTTAGTACTAAACTGCCTCTGATACCAACTATAACGCCCCGACCCCAGCTACCCAGAGTCGGTGCATTACTTCGTAACATTGGCATGATCACAAAAGATCAAGTCTCAAAAGACTGATTAGTTTAGTAGCCTTGGAAACACTAGATACATTCATAAATGTTACATTACATCATAAAGTGAAAAACTAATAACAAAGTCTTCATAATCCACACTCATATCCTCTTCTGACTATCCCTGCAGGTCATTCATAAAATACTTCTTCACATCCTGGATAATATTAAAACAATGAAAGGGGTGAGCTCAGATGCTCAGTAAGGATAACAATATAGCGGAAGCTTTCATAAATAAACATTAACAATTAAGTCAATGTATAACTAAAACAAAAGCCTTTTAAACTTGAACTTCAACATAATATGGCAAAAATAAAATGATTTAATGCCATTTACTTAATCACATGGATATTCTACTAATCGAATAATCCCATGCAACATCAATAACCATTTTCATAATGATGGAATGCATAATTCCAGACTATCATAACCACGTAGCCAAGGCCTCGTGCCAAGACCACAAATAAAATTTTGTCAAGGCCTCGTGCCAGGACACTAGTTTGTCTCATGAGACCTGCCGATGCATCGAGGAGCTATAGCGGGCTCCATCCGTCACTTATCAAGTCCAATGCATTCCTCATATGAATAGGTTTAAACATATCATAAACCATAACATAATCGTATCACATAAAACATGCATAAAGGAAACATAACATTTCCACATTTCAATCACAAGATATAAATAAAACACATTGACATAAAAAATGCTTTCAAAACCATTTTCAATACCAAAATAAAAGAAAGTTAAAACTTTGTATTTATTTTTCATTAAAAAAAATGACGGCTTGTAGAGGAAGCCGAATCTCAAATAATGGTCACGGCGGCGGAGAAGTCGTTGTCGCCGCATAAGTACGGAAAGAAAAACATTCCCTTTTGTCGTTTAGTAAAACGCTTCGTATAAAAAAGATTCCTTTTGAATAAACGTAAAAGTCAAAGGGGTTTATACACCGTATAAAAGAAAGTTGTGTATAAAACCAAATATGCCTCAATAAAAGGGGATTGAGACGAAGTCCTTAAAAAGATAATTTTTTTTAAAAATAAAGTACATCTATAATGTGTATTCACTATAAGTACACATAAATAATGTACAAATACAATATAGTACATAATAATATCATGACATAATTTGAAAGTAGGAGATTAACCCAAAGAATGGAAGTTGGGTTAAGAAATTCTCTTACCTTGTGTCTTGTCCTGACTCGACCGTTCTTTAACCTCCTGAATAATAAACTAGAGTTAATTTATATTTAATTAAGAACCTTTTTCATGTTCATTATTCCATTTATATCACTTATTACCATGTTATGAACATTATTTAATTATTTAAGTTAATAACGGTCGTTTTTTCGATCTTTGGTACTTGAGTCAAAAATAAACTTCTTATAATTACAAGTTGTTCACGTGGTGAAATATCCATTATATCCAGAATTATATTCATGATGTAGATATCATATATATCATATATATACATTATATACATTCATTCATAATGTCACGTAACATTTAGAGGTAAGAAATGAAATGCACCGTTCATGGAGACGGTAAGCCGTACGTACGCATGAACGCTACTTTCATTTATATTTCGTATTTAATGGAATGAAATCATAATGATATAAATTTATAATATAATTCCAGTATAATATAGTGTATAATACCATTTACTCTATCCTTTATACATCCCACATATGGCATTAACGATTCAAATCACTTTGAGGGGGCGGTAGTCCGCACTTCCTAAAATTAAATTATCGCGTTTACCCATAATGGAAATCATAAATTATGCCATAAATGAGAAATACAGAAGCATAAGTAAAACATAAACATATTATATATCATATATAAAAATAGTGACATCTTAATGGCCACCTTTGAAGGTGTTATATGAGTGTTGAACAATCATCGTTTCGTGAGGCAGAAATTCGCCATCCACAGAAACCGTATGTTCTTTAACCATTAGATGTAAGTGTGTGTAAGTGTAGCTCGAATCCTTATTATAACAACATCCTAGTATATTGAGGATACTTGTGTTGTTACAAAAGAAATGAATAAAAAGAGTTTAGGGGTTTTGAGAAGAAAAATGAAACAAAACAACATTAGAGAAGACATTACCTCAAAATCGGGTAACTCTTTTTGATTTGAGCCAAAGGCTTCCTTGGGAAGAGTTCTGCCCAAAGTGAGGCTTCTAGGAGTAAGAGGGGGAATTTTGGAGAGTATTTGAGCAGAGGTTGGCCAAGCCAAATGGCTTGAATGTGAAAATGAGGTGGGAGAGGTGGGGGCCTTTTATAAGTGGAGAGGAGGGGCACTTTTGGAAAGATTGAAATGTTACATTATTTCACAATGCTTTTCGGATTCTAAAGGTCCCACACTTATATAATTAGAGGCTAAGGTGATAAGGTTTCGAAATCTCCTCATCCAATAGTCTTTGGACAAGTGTAAGCCTTGGATTTTGCATTATCTTCTCGTTTTATTTAAACCGTTAAATAATGAGGTCATCGCTGCATCATAATGATGTCATAAATAATTTAATTTATTTATTGTCTAAAAATTATAAAACAAATACTATGATGTAGAAAATCTTTTTATATTTCTAATTAATATTTATAGTCAAAATTTGGACTTGTGTAACCCCACTTAAAAACTGTTTTAGTAAAACAACTCATGTTTGTGTCAATTTAATTTTAACATTGAATAAATATATATTAATGTCATTTTCCAACTAAAGTGGCTCCATGGGGTCCCCAAGTTGACCCATGGATTGTCTTGGTCGGACATGACTCATCCAATAGGAGTAGGACAAGTGTCAAGCTCATATCATATTATTAAAACATTATTTTTACTTTAAACTACACTAATTACCTCTAATCGCGATTAAGAACTTAAAAGTTACTATTCACCAAAAAATTATTTTAATCTCATTGAACCACATTTTACTTCTTAATAACAACCATGTATGTCGGATTTTTGAAAATCAAATCACAGAAGTGGTAATATTTCATTTTAACGAAAAATCAGTTTTTAACAACCACTTAGTGGTTTCACTATTCATCAAAAATTGAAGTTTTTCAGAATAAGGCCAAAACTTCACCCTAAGCTATAATTGATATTCCGAATTCAAAAATGATGTCTATTTTACAAAATTACAAACATATAAGTTGAATTAATTAATTTTATAATTAATTCCCGCTGTTACAACAAATAGCGTGTTTTTAAGAAACAATTTATATCAAAAGATTGGCAATTGTTTATGTCCAATTTCAATGTTAAATTAATTCTAATGACCACCATTGGATAAAATGGTAAAAATATATTCTAATTATACTTTAAAACCACTAAACAGTATAATTTATCACTATAAATTATTTTGATTAAAAAAGTTATTTTTAAGTATTTTTCACTATTCATAAAAAATTAGAAGTTCTCAGAAAAATACCAAAATTTCAACATAGGCTAATTTCGATATTACGAATACAAAAACGAAGTCCATTTTGAAATATAAAATTTCTATAATTTTAAAAGGTGGTTATTACTATTCATAACGGCTACTTTGATTAGTCGCGGTGTTTTAGAACTCGAACTTGCGTACAATGCAAGCTATTGCATTATTGAAAGAGAGGCGTATCGTGGAAGCTCAGGGTGTTACAGTGATGACGTTGATTACCCTCAAGGAATTGGGGTTTAGTTCACTAGCTTGCATAGTGACCTTTCTCCCTATAGTTGAAGCATTGAACCATGGGTGGTTCTCTCCTTTCCTCCACCACATTTTCTTATGTCATCATGTCTCTTTTACATTCATGAGCTTAGTGGCCTTCTCTCCCACACTTATATCATTTCCCTATCCCATTGAGTAAATTTCCAAGATGCTTTTTACTGAATTTTTGGCATGTGGGTGGTTGATTTTTCTTTCCACCTTTTTCATTAGATCTTATATCTTGAATCTACATATTTCATTTATTATCACCATAGTAATGGGACCATTCACCAAAACCCATATCTACTTCGAGATCACATCAAAAAACTTCTTCATAACTCCCAAAGTCTCAAATTTCTAGAGCCTTTTGATGGTTTGATTTAAAACCACTAAATAATCTATCTATTTTTCTATCAATGTTGACAACAAAACCCAAAGTGTACCTTTCAAGCCTTGTGAAATTTTCTTCTTAGTCCATGATAGTATATAATTCCTTTTTCTTTAGCTATATGAATTCTATATCCATCATTGTATGAAGATTTTAAGGTAAATACTTGTTAATAAACATTTTCTTAATGTCTTCCCACTCAATCTCTTTAATTTAATCCTTCGTCTTGGTGTTCATAATCAACTCCCACTATTAGTTATCCTCTCCATCTAAATGATAAATTTCTAGAGTCACCTTCTCTGTCTCAAAATAATGAATCATAGAAAATATCTTCTTTGTTGAGTTGACCCACTGTTCCACGATGAGTGGATTAGAAGATCCAATAAATCTTAGTGGTTGTTTCTATATAAAAGACTTGATATCCAGTTGATCCCACTTATTTTAAGGAGGAAATTCCACATTATTCAGGTTATTGTTCATAGATTGAGATATCTGGGTAATCATTTTCATGAAATTTTGAACTCCACCTCCCAAGGAATTGGGGATGTTGTTCGATCAATCACTTCATTGTCCCTCGCATGGGTTGTTGGCTTGGTTTCTCCCAGTTCCCACTATTTTCTAAAATAGTGAATTTTTAAACAAAATATAAGTCAAAAAGTCATGAATAAATAATTTATTCCTTTTTTCAATTAATTATAAAGTAATATATTGTGGTATCCCTCTGTCTAGGATTTTCTAAAACAAATCTTCTTATGTGATTACATATACTTATTCTCATATTAAGGGTTTTCACTAAGGTTCTCTAATCCTAATTAGAAAATTAACTAAAACATGCTCTGATACCAACTATAGTGATCTTACTTTTTCTTACATAGCTATTACATCATTTTAAAGATAAAAAACATAAAATTATTACACAACTAGGATCTAAAGGTTTAGTGTCTTTTAAAAATTATGACCATACATAACTTTTTCATAATAAAACATAAAAAACTATTTAATTTCTTCTTCTGTAGCTTATTATTGGCCCTTGTGTTCTCCCTAGAGTAACTATTCACCTAATGATATACATCAAAACAAGGGTTGAGCTAAAATCCCAGTAATAGGATAAATAAGAGACATGAAACATGGGTTAGAATAATTATCATCGTTGTAATATAAAAAAGGATCATAATCATAATCATGAGAGGAAACATTAGATAAAAGCATGGAATGTATAAATGCATAAAAATGAAACATCATTTCTTATTGTTCAAATACCACACATAGTTTTGAAACAATATAGAATCATGTTCACACATATTTCACTTTATCTCATGAGATTCATCAAATTATCCAATGCATTGGAGCATTGTATATTTTTGGGTGCACCTATCACATCATAACATTTACATTATCATGCATGTTATAAAGAATATATATCAATCTTAGAAATAAGATAACCCATGGAAAGTAATGGGATTAATTTCATAAATCATACATTAATAAACATTGTACCTCCAAAAAAATGGAATAAGATGCTTGGTATTAATATTTATTGAAGAAGAAACAATCTCATGATAATTAAAAGATGTGTTTTTTTGAAAGAAGAGATATTTTGGAAAAATATTTTCATTTGTCATAAAAATATATTGGAAATATGCATATATTAGAAAATAAAAGTTAAGGAAAAATAAATTATATTTATAGAAAAATAAAGGAACATCCATACTTAAAATGGATTGAAAGAGAGAAAAACCAAAGAAAGAGAGTTGGGTTCGAGAATCCCCTTACCTTATGTATGAATACTTTATTCACTTTAGCATCATGTATAATCAAATTAAATTTATTAATTTATAAATAAAAAACCTTTTATACATTTATTTTATTAATTATAATTTTATGAAGTTCATTTATAGGATTTTTGATAAGTTATAGAGTTCAATTTCATCGTTTGAGAGTGTTTGTTTTCTTGGTTTTCATGATCGGTTCACTTATATATGAGTATGGAAGTTTATATAAAATGGGAATGATTCTAAAGAATTGAAATTATATGTTATTAATGAACATAAATAAGTTTATTTGGTATTATATGTTATTTTTTTATTGTTATGAGGATTAATCATTAGATTAATAGTTAATAAAAACGATTTAATTAATTTGGTGTATTTTACTACCATCACAAACTCATATCATTTTATTTAATATCATGGTTATATATCAGTTATAGAACATTATATAAATTATAATATGTATAAAAAGTATTATTTAACCATAATTATAGTTTTATAACTAGCCTTGAATGTGTTATTGAAAAATTAAAATGTATCCTCCACGGTAGTGGTAAATCGACACACCACAGATGATATTTTCATTTTAGCAATAAAAAGAAAAGGGAAGAGATTAGAAGATAAATTATTACATTAACATAATATAATTACAATATATAAAATATAATGGAGTTATTATTCCTATTATATGGGTGTAGGTGATGATAGGATAAGAAAAAAATAAAATTAAAAGAAAAATAAAAGAAAAAGAAAGAGGGTTTTACCTCTTGAATTTCACCTCCTTGAGAACCTCCTTAGAGAAAAGGGTTTTGTATTTTGAAGATACCAATATATCCTGGACATGGTGGAGGTTATTGGTAATATTATTGATCAAAACTTGTATAAGGCTCAAATCTTGGAAGGTGTGAGGAGAATAGGTGGTGAGTAGTGGTATTTATAGTGGATAAGAGGGGTGTTCTCTCATTATAGTATTTATTAGTTATTTATTTTGGCTCAAAAATAAAAATATTTTGAGACTTACCACTAAATATATTAAAATAATTTAGTATATTTTGATATTTTGGGCTTAAATTATCCTTACATTATCTATGACTCAATAATTCATGTATTTAATTTTTATCGTAAATTATCGTATTTTACTATTCACCAAAAATTCAACTATTTTAGAAAAATACCAAACATTCACCATAATAATATTTCAAAGTGTATAATTCAAAATTTAACTCTGTTTTATGAAAATAATTTTATAAATATGAGAAATTTAATTTTTAATTAAAATTATCATTTGCTTGGAAAATACCAATTATAAAATTATAACTGATTTTATAAAATATTGAAAAATTAAGAAATGTATCATAAAATTATATTAAAATCATAAGAAAATAAAATATAAATTTATGAATCTATTTTATGAAAGTAATTTTTCTTTTAAATAATTATATAAATTATAAAATTATAAATAAACATTTATGTTGTATAAAAATACCAACACTTAATCAATAACTTTTAAAATATTTATTTACTATTATAAATTATGTCATATTGTAATTTATAAGATTCCTAGATTTTATTTATACTTTCATAGATGAGTTTACTATTATATTATCTAGTTTACTATTTCTAATGCTCACTATACTATTCCAAAGGTCATGTTACTATTCCATTGGGATGGGTTCCTTGATTTCTAGAAATACCTCTTATTTCATTCATTATTCATTTAAAGAGTTTGTATTGTGTTTTATAAGTGATTTTATGTGATTTATAATATATTACATAATTATTAGAATTTATTTTCCATTGATAAAATTTTTGGTTGTTAAAATCATATATGAAAAATGCCTTTATATGATCACTCGAACATTTCTTGGGGAAAATACACTTTTCACTTTGAATTTTATCATCTAAAATATAAAAATTTCACAAAAATTAAGGATTTTTTTCAAAAAATAAACTTATAAACTTGTAAATAAATATCCAAATCATTGATTATTCATGGATATAGTAAATTTTATTCATATCGCGTGTATTAAAATAAATATTACTTTTGTATTTTTGGTAAAAAGTTAAAAGTACCTCATTTGTAAAACGAAGAAAAGATCCATTTTAAACCATTTTTAAAAAATTAATTCATTAGTAAAAATGAATTTAAATAATCATAGGATAATAATAAAAAAAATCTTGAAATTTTTTTAGAAAACATGGATATCGAGAAAAAGGATTTTCAACCGAAGAGAAAAATAAAGTCAGTTTTCCTTAAAAATATTCTTTTGATCTATTAAGTTCTTAAAGAGAGGAAAATGAAAGTAAAACATGTAATATTTAAAAATAAATATATTATAATAAAATTAATTAGATTATTGAGATATAGGTCATAATATTTCAACATCATAAACTTAATCATAAATAATCTCGATAAAAAATGAGATTATAACATAAATCTATTAGCTCAAGTTTGAAATGCTTAGAAAGTGCTCTGACCTCCTATATAATAAATTTAAATTTATCATTATTATATAATAGAATCATTTAAATACTTATAATAGCATATATTATCCACTTATAACATTTCAACACTCATTTATTAATAATTTTTTATTAAAATTATCATTTCAAGGTGTTAACTGTCTTGTTTTTCTTGAGAATTATTGTTCGGTAATTTCGATCATTATACTTTGATCATGGTTCCATCATATCCAAAACTTTAATTTTGATATAAAAATAATATATATATATATATATATTATAAATATTTAGAGTTATTCATAAAATGAAGAGATAGAAAAATGAATTACATTGTTCATGGAGATAGTTGGTCATACATACGCATAAACATTGTTTTCATTTTTCGATGGATGGAATGAAATAAAGTTAAATAATAATTAAAGTTTTTATAATAAATATTATATCATATATATCATATATATGCATTAAATATATCCTTATCACTATTCAATAAAATCATAAATAAAAATTGAATCACATCACTACGTGGAGGTGGTGGTCCACAGGTGTGTACGAGCCACATTATCATTTTACAATGGATGGGAAGGTAAGAAGTAAGATATGAAATTACAATTAAAAAATTATAATTATATTATAAATATTATATATAAAAATTAAACCCATTATAATAACCATCCAATAAATATGGTAATTGAAAATGAATTTCATCTTTATGTGGATGTGGTAGTCCACTTGTACGCATGAACGATACTTTCACTTATAATTTGATGGGAAATAGGTTGAATAATGGTGGTTCTGTAATCATAATAACATTTTAGTATACTTATTATACTTGATTTATTATTTTATGATAAATACCTTATATTAGAGTATGTATAAGAAGAAATAATTTGAAAGTGATCAGAAAGGATGATTACCTCTCCTTCGATTGGCCTCTTTTCAGTCCTTTCATAAGTTCCCTTGGAATAGTTTTTTAAGAATACCAAATCCTATAAATCATGGATATATGATTTTAAAAGATAATTGATTAGGTTTTGGTTGAGATATATGGATCAAGGTGGTGTAAAAATATAAAGTATGGGTGTCCTTTTATAAGTGCGGGGAGGATGCACTTGGAATTTCTAAAATGATTAAAATATAATAATTTCATACTCAATCAAAATGATTCAAAATAGCCAGATATTAAAATTTTTAATATTATTATGTTTAAATATATCTATAAAATAGTATTTATATAAGTTTAATTTTAAAAATCAACCATATAGGGAGTTCATATGAGTTTTGGGAGCATCAGGATTAGAAAACCTTCTTTTAGGAGAAACAACCTGAGGTGCATGGTTAGCGCATGGTTAGTGTTAATTGGTTACCCCAAACCATGTGGAATATTTATATATGTACATGGTAAGTTTTAACTATGTTAGGTGTATCCAATAAACCAGGTGAAATGGTGAATAATTACAAATGTAATCACATAGTTAGCGCATGGTTTGTCTAACTATGTTCTATAATAATACAAGGTGTGGTGTGTGGGACAGTGAGGCTCACATGTTTGGAACATAGTTTTCCAAACCGTGTGTCTGATTAAAATATAATGGAAATTATCATTTTTCATCCTTCGTATTAATCCAAAAACACCACATCCCTTCTTCATTCTTGCATGGAAATAGACTATGGGAGCTCTCCTCTTATTCCATCCAATGTCAAAGGCCAAAAATGGATGATTGGATCTTACTAATAATAAGGTAAGTGGTCTTATAATTTTTAATATAAGTATAATTGTATATAAAATTTGTTGTTGTGCCCCATGATAAATTATCCAGACATTGCCTTTAAAAATAATATATATTCAATTTGTTAAATAGCCATTAACCTAGAATTCATATGATCTAGTTTTATATGGTTGGAGTTTAATGACCTCAACCTGAACCACCCCATTGGGGTGGGTTCTATTAAATACATTTGGCTATTTTCATTTCCAATTAATTAAAACGCCCCTTGGATGTGTTGATATTTCCACTTTCTAGTGGAAGTCATAGATGAATTAAATGAATTATTAAATGGTTTGAATACTATCCCATGGATTTTGAAAAGGGATTGAATAATAAAATGTACTTAATTGTTAAATGGTAAGGATATAACACCTAGACCTTGTTAACATTTATAAATGAAATAGTTAAAGGATGGTTGATCAAAATTGAGATGGATGTTCTTCTTGGATTATTTTCAATTGTTAAATAAAATACTTGATTATTATTACTAATGGGCCTTGGATATTGGTTGTTGTAGAATGGTTAAGTGAAGTTAAACATGGATCTCATCATCATATTTTATAAATAGTTTTAAATGGATCTCCTCATTATTTATTTAAAGTTGTTGAACATGGTTATACTCATTATTTTTTGAAAATTGTTGTATATATATCTCCCCATTATTCATTGTAAAATGTTGGATATGGTGATCATCATTATTTATTAGAAGTTTTTTGATGTGGCACTCCAAATTATTTATTGGAAATTATTGTACACGGTTCTCCTCATTATGAATTGTTAACTGTTGGGCATTGTGCTCCTTATAATTTATTGAATGTTGTTAGACATGGTGCTTCTCATCATTTATCAGATTATTGGACATGAAGCTTCACATAATTGGTTGGTATTGTTAGAAATGTCATTATGTATCCCTAATTGGGATTCTTGGGATGATTCCCCTTATTTAAAATATGAGACACTTATTATATATGGTTCATACATCCATCTTAGACTGAAGCAAGTATGGTCAGTCATGTGTCCTAAGAGGAGCTTGATCCAGACATGGTTCATTACATTATTATCCTATATTTATTATACCTACACACTGTTAATTTTATATTCATATATTGGATATTATTAGACACCATTGGTGGTGTCCTAATAAGTTTTACTCACACCCTGTTTGGATACTAATTAGTACCTGGATAGATCTCATTGATGCAGGTTAGGTTTCAGTTGGTTCTTACTTGTTATTACATAGTTTGAACTAGGGATTAACACAGGATATGTAGGTTGATCATGTACTTAGACTGTTCACTAGAGATGGGTATTTTATTTATTTATTTATTATTTTTATATCTATCCTAGTTTTATGTATTACCTACTATGTGATTGACTACCCTATATATATCTATCATCCTTATTCTTGCATGGTTAGTTTTATTAGCTTTTTTATATTATTAGTTACTTTTATTTCATGTTGTGTATATCATTGTTTATTCCTATACTATATTTTATACTAATCCAAATGGTATAGTCTTCTAATAGTACCACCATTAGACCCTCACTACTAGTCAACAGCCTATGGTATATGGGGAGGAATTCTTGAGGCCATGTGGCCACCAACTTAGGTTACGTATGAGTGAAATGGGGCCAAGATGTCACAAAGTAGGGTCAAATGTTTCTTTTTCCTCATCTTGATATTTTAGGATGGTAGAAAGGATACTAAGAATGTGTCAAAACTTTTTAAATATCTCACATATGGGAATATCCAACCCATGTATGGGGAAAGAGAAAGTTTCCAATGATGGAAATGTTTTTCATGTTGTTTGTTATTACATTTGATTTTCATTTCACATTGAGTGACTATTTTATTTCCTCTAGTTACTAATTTATGTGATTTATCTCTTGACATGGTATTAAAAGATAGTAGGTGTGTTCATGCATCAATCTGGGCATATATGATTCACATTTCATTAGCATATATATCTGTATACTATTATTGTGTGATTATGTTCCATGTGTAACTATATACCATGCTTGTGATATTATTTAGCATGATTAATTATATAACATTATTTTATAATTATTTATAATTTTTATTTTTATACTATTCTTGTGTGATTATTTATCATGCTTATTTTTATACCATTATTATGTGATTATCTCTATGTTTACCTACATAATCTACTAATGTGAAAGTTTTCTATGTTATGATTATGATATAATCCCTATTAAATAAAGTGTCTACATCAATATATATTGTGTTTTCCCACATATATTTATGGTTTCATTCTATTTACCCAACCTAGAATCAATTAAATTAATTAAATGTTTTTAAATTGGTTAAACAATTAACTGAAATGGGATCTTAAAAATAGAATGGAATAGGATTGCTTTGAAAAATTCAAGACATTTCATATGGATATTATTTAAATGGTGTGTTAATTACAAATTATAAATTCATTATCCTATATAACTTGGGAATGATAAACCATATAATTTAATCCTTTTTTATTTAACTTAACCATTGCAAGTTAGTCTTAGCAGTGTATGCCTAAGGATAAAACCACTAAAGGTGTTTTGAAATTTTAATGGTTATGGGTATCACTTAAATGGGATGCCAATTTTAACTTATATAGAATTTAATCCATAAATTGGGAATGGTTCCTATATAATTAAACCCAAATTATCATTAATTTACCCTTATAATTTGATTGTACCATTATATTAATTGGTACTTAACTCATTGGGGTATGATTATAATGAATAGGGATGGTTATTTAAAGTGTTATAATCCACTTATATGGTGTTTCATATAAATTTATTGTTCCATCTTACTTCACTGATCCCTTTAATATAATAAAATTCTTGTTGTTTGTTTTTTTATTTTATTATTAAGATTTTAGTTAATTAAAATTCCAGTTACAACCTAAAGGTTTTTTATTTTATAACTTGTGAGTGACATTTTCTGTAACTAAGATGGTGGTTAGAACATATTAATAAATAAAGGTTTAAAATTAAAATATGTGATAATTATCCTAGAATGATATATATAATCATCTAAAAAGAGTTCCAAGTATGGTTGTACCTCAATCATTGGCACTTAACATTTTATTTTTCTAAGATTCTTAATTATTTATAATAAATTTAAATTGATATAACATATTAAATAAAACCTTTTATTGGTTTTCATATAATATAGCCTCATATAAGGTTTTGTTCTAATGTTTCTTTGATAGTTTCTTTGGATGGGAATATGAATGTTTCTCATGGGTTATAATGGATTATTCTATTATGTAACCCTATTTTTGAAGTTGATGACTTTTGTAAGCAAGGTGTTAGCCCATTGTGGTAGAACCCTTAGAAATTTCAAGCTAGTAGACCTTGTTCCAAGTTTCTAGGCATGATAAGTATTTTATTTCTGATCATTTGAGTTGGGTATAACTCTTCATTTATAGAATGACACCTAGGATGGGTGGGTGGTCATGTGAGAAGTTGATCTTTGTTAAGGAATTGATCATCATGTAATTATTAAGTTTAGTGGGTTAAACATGAATAGGTAAAGTTTATTTTTTTTTTTTGATCATGTAATCTTTTCACTTTTCTTATAGAAAACTTGGAAGGTTGTCATACAGGTTAATAGTCATTTGGAATAACGCACATCTAGGTTTATCTATGTATAGTCCATTGTATGTTGGTATGAATAGTTCCCTTGGTCCTATGAAGAGAATGGGTGTTCCAGTTATGGTGTTGTAATATTGAGGTATTATGTGTTGTTATACATGGTGCCCATCAAATTATAAAATTAGTTCAGTGGGAAATATGTAGTTCAGTAATGATGAAGCATGTTTCACGGGATGAGATCATGTTCTTAGTGATTCGATGACTATGTAACTTCTAAGGTGGGGATAATCACATCAGTAATAGAAATTATTTCCATAAAAGGAGAAGAAATATGGTTGTAGAGACAGGTCAAAAATTATCAGAATAGATTTTGGAAGTTGGTGAGCTGTTGAGTTTAATCTTTCTAGTCTCAGAGGTGGATTTTGGTTTGAGACTCAAGTATGAGTTTGGATCAATTATAGATGTTATATTTATTATTGGGTGTATAAGAGATCTAAAATATTTAATGGGTTGTTAGAATATCTTTGCTTGTATGGAAATACAATAGAAAAATGGTTGGTTAAGAACCCAACCATTAATGAACACTAGGAGTCGAGGTTCGACTTTAGTATTTATGCCTAAAAATTCATAGGTAGATTGAGGATGTAAGGTAAAGTGATCAATACCTTAAGTGAGACACGTATGTTGAGCTATACTTCCTTTAAATAGGTCATCCAGGAATAGATCAACAAAATTTTTGTTAATCAAGTTTAAATGGTGAGATTAGATTGCCTTGTGTGTGTCATGTTAAATAAAACGGGTGAATTTTAAATCATGACCCTTAAAATTTTACCGTTAGGATATGATAAAGATTTGGATATTTGGTGGAAAACCATGAGTTAGTTGTGGTAAAAATTTTAGATTCCAATCATTTAAGGTTCACCAAGTATGGGGTAAGATCCTCAAGGGTCATGCTTGAATGATCATGCGATGCCTCGGGTGGTAAGGATATCTTGATTGGGTAGTGATAGAGTGTTGGCAGTTGTAGCTGAGTGTTTTAATAAAGAGTTAGCTATAGGTGGTTTGATAGTCTTTTATTCATGTATTTTGATGTATTTGTTTGGATACTATGTTGGTCACTTTATTGTGGGTATGATAGGAGAGCCTTAGGCTCTGGTTGAGGGCCTTGTGAAGGAAGCACAACATGCTCATACCATGAACAGTTGATAAGGGATTTTTGGGAATTAAATTAGGAACTATGAGGTGGTTGACCCATATATATACATTGAAACACATTGTTAGGATACATATAGTCATGGTTTGGTTAAAGGAAAGTATATCCTAGTTTGAAGGGATCGTAGCTTGGGGAGAGAAATACACACCTATCGATGGAATCTTCAGTGAATGTAATGATTTTTGTTTTCATGGATCTGTAAAATGTGGTGTGTAACATCATTAATGGTTGGGTTGTGTTAGTAATAATTAATATCACCTTTGTATACTCCCAATCTAGTGACTACCATTCTTATTATCTTTATATAATCCTAATTATGCTGAGATATAATCAATTATATTTCAATATAACTAAATGTACTTTCTTGTTGGATAAAGGGAATCCTTTAGAGTTGTGCCCAAGGAGTGGTGTGAGTAAATAAACATGGTGGGGAGACCACCATGAGCTATTATATGATAGTTCTCATGTAATAAGGGTATTTGTCTTAGTTGGGTTGACTGTTTGATGGCTATTAGTCTTTTTTATTCCAATGGATGTTGGAACCAAGAACTACTAGTTTTCTCAGGGAGTGATAGCTTCATGTTATAATATGTGATTGGGGAAGTTTATATTTGTGTGTTAGGTCCAGATTATCCTTTGATAATCCAATATTGTTAGATTATGAATGCACCAGTGTTCATATTGTGTCATGGAAACAAAAGATATCAATAGAGGTTTTTTCCATGAGATGTCACTGGAAGTTGGTTATGGGCTCCAGTGAGAATGCTCAAAAGAATCTTGGCGTTCCTTTAATTAAATAAATTTGAATATAGTTTTGGTTGTGTTGGTTATTGAAGAAAATAGTATTTGTAAATATTATATTATAGGTGGTTCAACTTAAGTTTTCTTGAGAAGTTGTATATGGTCGGTGGGAAACCACATCTGAAACAACATTAGGATGAGATAGATACAGTGTAAGGGTCATCTGGGATTTTTTGGGAAATTTTGGAATGGAAAAGCTAAGATAAGTCAATTGGAGTTTAAATTTTCACATCAAATCAAGGAATGAGGGTAGTTTCCACATTTTTTAACAAGTGTAACAAGTTTATAAATGTGTCGGTAGCATCACTAGGATGCTGAGGGAATGCTATAATAAGAAATTATAATAGTGGAAGAGTTGTGATTCTAAATCATTTGTAAAAGGATAGAACCTGTGGTAGGGATCACCATAGGATGGTTGATAAAAGATATGATTATGTGATAATTTATTTGGTTATAAAATCTTGAGAAAGCATCTTCTTAGTGTTTTCTTATTGGTTTCAATAATTGGATCAGATTTTGGTAGTGTAAGCATCATATTTTTAAGTATTTCTTAGAGGCACATTGAACATTTGGAAATGAAATGAAACTGATGGAGCGGGAATTACTAACCAAGTTAGATTAGTTTTTTTTTCTAATTTCCATCGTGGATTCTTAGGGATGAGATGTTCTGAGGTGTGGAGGTTGTTAGATCTCATGTTTTATATGGGTTAAAATTTTCAAAGTATTTTGATTTTTTCATCTGGTGGATAGACCAAATCACACACCGATATTTATATTGTAATTATAAGATTTATAACAATTATATGTGTTTTTTGTATGATATTCAAGTCTCTAAAGGTTTATTGGGAGTTTAGATGAGTTTCGAGAGTGTCAGGATTTGAAAACTAGGTTTTAGGAGAAACATCCCAATGCGCATGGTTGGAACACAGTTAGTGTTTACCGTGCACCCCAAACCGTGTGGCATCTTTGTATAAGAATATGGTTAGTTTTAACCATGTGATGGGTATCTAGTAAATTTTTGGAAATGGTGTATAATTACATAGATCCTCTCATAGTTGGCATACGGTTTGTCTAATTGTGCGTTGCAACTGTGTGAGGTGTGGTGTGTAGGATAGTGAAGCATGTACAGTTGGTGCATGGTTTTCCAAACTATGTAGCTCATTAAAGATCATGTAAAATACTATTTTTAATCTCATTCATCTTAAACCTAAAACACCCCTTATATTCTTCATTCTTTCACAATAGAAAACCATGGGAGCTTTCCTCTCCATCTTTTCTAGGATTTGATGATTCTCCTGCATCTGAGCTTTGATTCCAGCATTGTTCATTACATTAGATCCCACTTATTAATTCTTATATTCTTGTAGATTATTCTCTAATCTTAATTCACCATCTTGGATGTTATTTCCATGTGAGCTAATATAACTTATTTTTAGGGTTTTTTTCTAGTTTCTTTGATTTCTTTCATTCCAACTCAAACCAAAGGCTAATAATATATGAGTATAGCTTCTTAAGAATTATGTAGCTGGTCTTATACTTTTCCCAAAAATTCTAGTTATTTATATAATTTTCTAGTATTATACATGCCATATTATCCACACATTAACAATAAAATTAACATCTCTTCAATTTATTAACTAACCATCAACCTAGAATTTCTATTAGACCTTTTTACACGGTTAGATATTAATAACCTCAACTTGAAACACCCCATTAGGCTGGGTTAAATTAAATGAATTTGGATATCATTATTTCCTTGTAATTAAACCATCCCTTGGGAGTGTTGATATTTCTACTTGCTAGTGGAATCCATTGATGAATTAAATGAATTGTTAAATGGTTTGAATACGGTCCTTGGATTTTTAAAAGTGATTGACTAATGAAATGTAATAAATTGTTAAATCATAAAGATATTGTCATGACCTGAACCATGTTGGGGGTTGAGCCAAAACTTCCCCAACCCCACCTTCATAGGCTAGGGGTGGAGACTAGTGCCAAAAGAATAGCTAACTCAGACATGCATTTTCCTAAAACATGTACACATGCACACATATAACTCAATGAAAAATTAAAAATTAAAATAATAAAAGATTCAACACTAATATAAAGTAAACCAAGAATTCATGAGCCTCTACATATTAAAAAATTATGATTGTGTATCCTAAAATGTAAAGGGGATAAATACATGCCTAACCAGAAATATATCCCAACCTTAAAAAAATATAAAATAGTAAACAATTGAGAGAGCTCGGCTCATGTATCCTAATCTAGGACCATCGTACACAATCTAAGCACCCAGTATCTCTTGGCTCCTTTGAAATCATGGTCGACCTATCCATCGTCTATAAAATACATGACATGTGTAGGTGAATCTCATGTAGGAGTTAGTATAAGAATACCCATTAGGACACCCTAAAAGCTTATGGGGGAGCAGTAAGAGATACTATAGGAGAGTGAAAGTAATCTTATCCAAGAACAAGGAGATAAACACAGTGAGTAAATGAACTACCAATAGAGATTTCACCACCTATAGTAGAAGAGTAGGCTCATCCAACCATGAGAAGATAAACATAGAAAGCATGTGGAATACCCCACGTGTCTTCATATATCCTATAAGGAGAGTATCAAAATACATGGTGTGAATCCAGAAGAAGGAATATATATGTATTCTCATTAAAATAATCCAAAATGAGAGAGTAAGGGGATCTCCATCTCATATCTCAACCCAAGAAGAATAGTAGCCAATAGATCCAAAAGGATCCATCAATAATGCCCAGGATCCCACACATCTTCCCTGAACGCAAAATTATAAAGAACTCAATCACCATATCTTGATACAATCTTCTTTGGGAAACACTGAATTGACCACACAGTTTTAGGTCACATTACAAGAATGTGTCTCAGTGGGGAAAGTGTTCCTCTTCCAGGTGAGTCCAAGGCTACGTAAAACCACACCCTATCATTATAGATCATAGTTGAGGGTCCAAAACTCTAAGTAAGGATCATGTACATTAGTGTGTAGGAGGGTCCTACTCTTTTAGTCACCGAGGAATGCCACTTCCCATTCTCATAGGAGGGTAATGCTCAGGAAATGTCATTGGGGAACTCCACTTCCCATCGCTGTTTGAGGGTAACACCCAAAAAAATCCATCTGGGAACTCCAAAGCCCAGCCCTAATATAAGGTAACTCCTATAATAAGGGTTTTAGGGAACTCCACTACCCATCCCTACTGAAGGGTAACACTCAAAATATCGAGAAACTCCACTGCCCATCCCTATAAGAGGGTAAATCTAAAATATCATCAGGGAAATCCATTTCCCATCCCTGATGGAGGGTACCACCTATAAAGGTCTCTGGTAATCTCACATGATCACTATCATCATTGAGAATCACCTAAGAAGGTGGTAAGATCAAAAAATTTCACCTCATATCTTAAAATATGCTACTGAGGGTACCATCTCATCCTACACAGAAAAACACTTGGGATATGATACTCTTGGGCCAAAATATGAGTTCAAACAAAGTAGATACAGTTTTTAGAAGATTCCAAAAAGGAGATCAAGTAGAACATGAAATTTTAGGGGGTGCAGATGGAATGTGACCCCAATTCATATCCTGGATATGTCTCTTTCCAATACGTAGCTCCCATATATGTTGGGGTACACACCATGTAGGTGGACTACACGGTGTGTCCATGCAACATCGGACCGGGTCATGTCTTAGTGGACGTGTATGTGTACTAGACCACATGTCTGTGTACCAAACACCATGTCCATATGGTTAGCCACATGTTCTATCTAATTAGGAAGATAATACATTATGTGTGAGGGAAGATTACATGTCGTGTCATCTTTATCTTCCCTAAAACCCTAGCATCACCATTGAGGGATGCTACATGTGGTGTGTTCATTATGGAACACGGTGTGTAGTCATTTTCATCAAAAAAACATGGTATCCATTATTTCAACTTGAATTAGTCTTTGTTTCCTTATATTCCTCCATGAAACGGTCCAAAAATTGTGGATTGGGTTGTGGAAGGAATATTATGGTTATTTCTTATCGCAAATTGGCCTCTTCTTGACATGAGTGTTATGTCGATCATTATGTGCATCTCCACACATCCATTCATCCCCATTATTTTTTCTAACCAATGAATCGAGCATCCTTTCGTTGTAAAAATACCATATTTATGATCATTTCAAAAAACCATTCACATTTCATATATTTTCGGTGGATTCGGGTTCTCTATCAAGATCAGGCCACCTGATAATCATCGAATTGAGACCTGGGGAATCCAACCAGTGAAGAACGCAAAGAAACAGGGGATAAAAGGCACAAGAAAAAAGGTCAATTGATCGATGCCAATAATTTGTGTCCAATCAATCAAGAATGTACAATTAATATTAGAAAACAATTGAAATAATGTAATATTTAAATACTTTGGCTAATGCAAAGGCTGCAACATTAGAGTAGATCAAAGAAAGAAAAAGAGATCTACTCAATCCTTTAATAAAGGGTGTAAAAAAAATTGAAGATTCCAACCTTGGTTTTGGATAAATCACTGATGAATAAGATTCTCTCGTAATGATTAGAAGGAACTATTGCATTTATTTCACCTGGATCTGATCCAATCTGATGTTTCATCGTCATTCTCCAAGGTATTTTTCAACGGTTGAGGAAGGGAGAGCTCATTGGAGATTCTAGAAATTGTGAGGCCAAACTTGGAAAATATTCCATAATGATGAACATATATAAATTTTGGTTTAGGTTAAATTAATTTAATTAATTAATTTAAATAATTAATTAATTCACTTAAATGCATCGCCAATGAGTAAGGGATATAGGCATCCTATACCAACTCATTTTATGTCACACCTAGGGTAAAAACCACGTTTTGGACTCAACCATGGTCTTAGATTTTTTATCTGATATACCATTTAATATTTATCTTATTTTCTCTAATTAACCATGTGTGTGAAATATAAAAATTGTTTAATATTTTTATAAAATTAATTTCGGGCACACCAGGCCCTATAATCACATGTAATCTCAACTCTTAGATCTGAAAATATATAAATAAATATTTAAAATTATTAAAAGGAAAAAATTGAGACTCTATAGATATAACACCAAGAAATTGTTAAAATTTATAAATGAAATAATTAAAGGATGGTTGATCAAAAGTGATATTAATATTCATCTCGGATTATGTTCAAGTATTAAATTTAATAGTTGATTATTATTACTAATGGACCTTGGATATTGGTTATTGTGTAATTTTTAAGTGATGTTGGACATGGTTCTCATCATTTTATATTATAAATTATTTTACATAGTACTACTCGTTATTTATTTAATGTTTTTGTACATGGTACTCCTCATTATTTATTAGAAATTATTGGAAATGTCACTCCTCATTGTTCATTGTAATTTGTTGGACATGGCACTCCTCATTATTTATTTTAATTTGTTGAACATTTCACTCCTTATTATGTATTGGAAATTATTGGACATGGAGCTCCTCATTATTCATTGAAAAGTGTTGGACATGGCACTCCTCATTATTTATTGAATTTTATTGGCAATGGAACTCCTTGTCATTTATTGGGATATTGGACACAGTGATCCACATCATTGGTTGGGGTTGTCAGAAATGAAATTTCATATCCCCGATTGGGATACTAGGGATAATAACCCTTATTTAAAATATGTGAACCTTATGATATAGGGTTCAGACATCCGACTTAGAACAAATAAGGTATGGTCATCCAAGTGTCCCATGAGGAGCCTGATCCCAACATGGTTCATTACATTGTCATCTTACATTTATTATACATTCACACTCTTCATTTTATATTCAAAAATAGGATAGTATTATAAACCATTGGTGGTGTACTTACTATTATATAGTGTGAGTTGAGGTTTAACATGGGAGGAGTAGGTTAATCATGTACTTGGACTGATCACTGGAGTTGGGTAATTTATTTATTTATTCGTTTTTCAATCTAGACTAGTTGTATGTATTACCTACTCTATGATTGACTACCTTTTATATATGTATCATTCTTATTCATGAATGGTTAGTTTTATTGGATTTTCCTAGGTGATTAGTTAATTTTATTTTCCACTATTTTTATCATTGTTTATTCCTACACTATATTTCAAACTGATCTAGAGGGTATTGTATCCCCACCATACCACTATTAAACCATTTTTGTTAGTTGACAATCTCTATTGTATTATGAGATATTCTTGAGGACATGTGGCAACTGGGTCTAGTTACTTATGATTGACCCAATCCCAAGATGTAACATATGATAGAAATGAGGTGTGATAACTTCCTAAGATGTTCGACTACAACCCAGATATTACTATGTCCTTTAGACATTTTAGAGAGTTTGATAAAAAAAATAAATTGTGATTTTTTCTCATTTCTATTATGGTATGGTTAACGGTTATAAAATCCCCTTAGATTTATATCTCTAATCCTTAACTTGATAACATACCAAGCACCGAGATATATACTCTACAATATATCCCTTCATGTTTTCCCACTAGAAATACTCTTCCAAATCTCTATACATATTTTTAATTCCTAGATAAATAAAGAATGTTAAATTGTGAGCTTCATCCAATATATCCTTCTTGAAATATGGTTTGAACGGGACACATACATGGTTTCTGAATCATTTCATTCCAAAATAATACAAGTTAAACTCATGAATATTTATTACCTTCTTTTATAACTCCACAACCTCCTTCTATTCCTCTTTAATATTCACATTAATAGATTTTGAACACCCATTTGAGAATGATAAGATTTATCCCATTCCATCAAGATTTCCTTATCAATCCTTTAAAAATCTTAAAATATTGGATCTTTTTTATCTTCAACATATATAATCTTGTGTGATCATTTCAACTTATACTATCTTCCACCTTGTTCTCTTTCCCAGGATAGTAATATATTGAGAAATAATAATATTTAATAAAATTCATCCAACTTATCCAGTGCATATTCATCTCTTTTAGAGTGAATATATACTTTAAACTTTTATGATTAGTATATATGGAATGCCTTTCTCTATAAATATATTTCCTATGTATCTTTAATGAAAAAATTATCACATCTAACTCAAAATCATGAGTTGAGTACTTATTTTCATGAACCTTCAATTATCATGAAGCAAAATCTATCACCATATCATTCTTCATGATGATTCATGACATTTTCTTCTTTGATGCATCACTAAAGATACCAACCCCTTCTCCACAAAAAGGTAGTGTAAGAAAAGGTGTTTGGACTAACCTTCTCTTTTATTCCTTGAAATTTTCATCATATTAATTTGTCTAAAGGAACTTGGATCCCTTATGAGTTGACTTGGTGACTGGATTTTATAATCATGATAAATTATAAAAAAATAATCAATAATATACATCCAAACCAAGAAAACTACAAATCTCAATCACAGTGGTTTTTTTGGGACAATGTTCAAGAACTTTTTCCTTTGATGGATCAACATATATACCCTCGCTTGAGATTATATAACCAAAAATTGAAGCTTTTTTGTATCCAAAATCCACAATTGGTAAAAAATTTATACATATTCCACTTTTTTATGGCATTAATTACAATCCTTAAGTGATCTTCATGATCTTATTATTAAAATATATAATAATTAAATATATAAATACTACCACAAACTGATCAAGGTAATATTTAAAGAATTTATACATTAAATCCATGAATATGGTAGGAGAATTAGTGTGACTAAATTGAATCACTATATATTCATAGTATCCATAAATCATATGAAAGGATCTCTTGGGAATGTCTTCACTTTTAACCTTGAATTGATAATATCTAGATCAATGATAAATCTTATAAAAATATTGATCTCATCATAATTTATCAAAAAAATAATCAATGTGGGGAAAAGGACACTTATTCTTGATCATGATCTTGTTCAGTTCTTGATAATGAATATAGGGTCAAATTGATCCATATTTATTATTAACAAAATTAACAAGTAAACCCTATGATGATACACTTGGATGAATGAATCCCTTATTGTGATTCTCCTAGAATTTCTTATTTAATTATTCCAAATCAATAAGGGGAATTCTATATAGATTATTTGAAATAGGTGTATCATAAATTATTGGTTCTATTTAAAAATCAACTTCATGATTTGGATGAATACAAGGAAACTATTCTAGAAAACATATTAACAAAATCTCGCACTAGTAATATCTTCAATGTTGAGTTTCATCCCAACCATATGAGATAAATACCCCTTTAAAATAGGAATTAAGACCCATATAATGGGTGTAATTTCTATTGGAAGTTCATATTTATCATTGCATCAATAGATGATCATATGTTGGTTAATAATATCAAATTTGATTTCCTTTCCTCAACAATTGATGTGGTATTTATGTAATAAAATCTAATCCATTCCTAAGATAACATCAAATTCAATTAGAGGGAGAATAATGATATTTTCAAGAAGTACATTCCCACAAACTTCAATCAAAGAATAATCATAGACTTGATATGTGATCATCATACCATTAAGGGTTTTTACTACTAATTCAACATCAAATTATTGAGGATATAAATTACCATTCCTTGATACTTTTACTAATATACATGAATTTATATAACTAAGATCAAATATGTTAATTCAAAATTTGAGCTTACCTATTACCAAATTGACTTCATCATTTTATATCTAATCTCATACTAAAACCAAAATGGTTTTCATGACCATCAGACGTCATTAATAAAATTGATCGAGCATATAATTAGGAAAACCATTATTATGATGTTTAAATCATGAACCCTTATTTTCAATCTATGGAACCCTAGGTTTAACCTAGGTCATCCATGGTCATCATATATTCAAATCCTTCATAATGGTTCATAAAGAAAATATTAATTAACCCAATCATATCCCGTCAAAGTGTTAAATCAAGTGTCTAATACGAACACACTCACTGTTCACCAGAATAATAGTCAAGATATACTCAACTAACTCTTTTTTAGAATAATAGTCAAGATATAATCAACTAACTCTTTTTTTTATTTCATAACTTAGGATGGTATCCTATACATAGGATTATCTTAAGGGTTCTCACTTAATTTCCTAAATCCTGGTTTCTGAAGGTAACTAAAATTTGATCTGATGCCAACTGCAGTGAACCATACATTTCATATATAAATATTAAATCTTATTATATGAATATTCAATACATAACCTAATGATATATTCCATAATCATATAGGTTTAGTGCCTTCAGAAATGTGGGTACATAAATAACTTGTTCATAAGATATATATATATATATATATATATATCATCATTCGCTAAGTATTTCATAACTACAATCCTTCTTTTACATATCATACTTAAAACCTTTCTTCATAACCTGGAGAAGTGAAACATAAGAAATAGTGAGTTTAGATGCTCAGTAAGGGTAAACAAGGGAGATATCAATGACTACTTAAGAATAACATGTGAATAAGGGTATTAGAACATGATCATAACATTTGAAAACCATACCCAACATATCATAGATCATAATATTGAGTCATAGGATAAATTTTATAATTTTATAATACATGAATCATAAAGTAATCAAATAACATGATCAATGATAGAATATAATTGGCATAAAAAATAAGTTTATTTCATACACATAATCATATAACATCATTTCCTTAGTCAAGGATCACTTCCAAGACTATCATAATGGATTGGGTTCAATCCCTAATCTATCATTTCCTTAATCAAGGTTCACTTCTAAAACTATCATAGCAGATATATATAGTACCTTACTAAACTAGGTTCACTACCTATTTCAATCCTTATTATCTCTTGAGATATCCATCTTTACCTAATGAATTTTAGGGGTATATAATTATTAAACCACCCATCACATAAGGAAAATCATACATATGTATTCTAAAAGATCATAAAAAATTCATCATATCATAAACCATATAAAGGAAGTGAGTTTCAAAACTATTTCATCATATCATAATTCTTGGAAAAAAAATTGGTTTCATAAATTTTTCATCATGACTTAATTAACCCATGGGAAAGAAACATTTTTTATAGAATAATTATTCAATAATAATAATCATAAGTCATCCAATTAATGAAAATGGATGGTATCAATGGATCATATCCCTAGTAAATCATAAGTAACATCAAAGGATGTTATCATAGATGAAAATTCCTTTAAAATATTACTAGATCATTTCTTGAATAAAATACCCTTTTTAATTTCAAATCACTAATTTAAAATTTAAAAAATTAACAAATATTAGGGAAAATATTTTTTTTGAAAAGAAGATTGAAATATTTTAAATTAAGATTCAGATAATTGAATGTTCATAATGGTGTGAAATTATATTCATGTTGGGTGCATTAAAACAAATATTCCTTTTACATTTTTAGTAAAACTTCAAAATTGTCATGTTTTGAAAATGATAAGAATATTCCTTTTAAATAATTTTTAAAAATTTATTCATAGGTAAAAATGAATTTAAATAGTAATATTATAATATTAAAAACATTATTGAATTTCTTTAGAAAACATGGATATGGAAGAAAAAGTATTTTTGACTGAAAATGAAATAAAGCCAGCTTTCCTTAAAAACATTCTTTTATTATATTGAGTTATTAAAGATAGGAAAATGAAATGAAAATATGTAATATATATAAATAAATATAGTATAATAAAATTAATGGGATTATTGAGATATAGGTAATAAAATTTTATCATCAAAAACTTAATCATAAGCAATCATGATAAACAATGAGATTGTAACATAAATCTCTTACCTCAAGTTCAACTTGCTTAAAAAGCGCTCTGACCTCCTATATGATAAATTAAAATTTATTATAATTCTATAAAATAATAATTTACATGATTATAACAACACATATGATCTAATTATACCAATTAAATACCCATTATTAAATTTCTTTTATTAAAACCATCATTTCTGGGTGCTAATTGTTTCATTTTTTATGAGAATTTCATTTTGGTAATTTTAGTCCTTGTACTTTGATCAGGGTTTCATTATATAAAGAATGTTAATAATGATATAAATATAATATATATTCATTATATATATATAGATAGAGATATTCATCCATAAAAGGTAGTGATAAAAAAATTAATTACACTGTTCATGGATACAGTAGATCGTACGTATACATGAACGTTGTTTTCAATTTCTAATAGATGGAAATAATGAAAGGTAAATGATAATTCACCTTTATTAAATCATTATTATATCATTTATATCATGTATATTCATTAAATATATCCATATTACCATCCTTTTAAAGTGGAAATGAAAAACAAATCACATCGCTTCATGGAGGTGGTAGTCCCTACGTACGCACAGGTGAATTTTTCATTTTACAATAGATGGGAAGGTAAGAAGGAATATATTATATTATAATTTAAAAAACATATAAATATTATATATAAACATTATACCCATCATAATAACCATCCATGAAATATGGTGAAGAAAAAAATAAAGTGTATCTCTACATGGAAGTGGTAGTTCACACATAAGCACGAGTGATACTTTCACTTCCCATTTGATGGAAAAGAGGGTGAATAATGGTGGTTACATAATCATAATAATATTTCATTATATTTACGATATTGAAATTATTATTTTATGATTAATACCACAAATTTATATGAGTTAAAATAACAAATAATTTTAAAGGGAATTGGGTATGGTTCGGTGGAGCTAGATGGCTCAAAGTGGTTTAAAGAAGAGAAAGGAGGGGTGTACTTTTATAAGTGGGAGAGAGGACCACTACTGGAAAAACGACCTATACCCACGGTTCAAAACCATGGGTATAGCCCCCTAAAACCATGGGTATAGCCTATACCCACGGTTTTGGGAACCGTCGGCTGGAACGACATCGGTATAGGTCCCCAACCTATACCCACGGTTTTCCAAAACTGTGGGTATAGGTGTCCTGCCACCGTGTCACCGAAACATATCCAATTTCCACTATGTCAACATCTTTTACCCATGGTTTCAAAACTGTGGGTATATGTCCTAAAATATTGCAGGCACTGAGTTTCGATCCCGCAACCTCTTTGCTGCAAACACCGCCTCTAACCACTACCATGACATCACCTATATGAATATATATATATATATATAGTTAAATATAGTTATAAAAACCATGGGTATAGAGGGTAGAACTGTGGGTATAGGGTTCCAGCCAAAAAAAATTCCTTCCCGCGGAAAAAAAAAATCTCGCGCACACAAAAGTGACCTATACCCACGGTTTTTCATAACCGTGGGTATAGGTATTTTATCCCAGACCTATCCCCACCGTTTTCCCCAAAACTATGGGGATAGGTACCCCTATACCCATGGTTTTGGGAAACCTTGGGTATAGGTCACTTTTCAGGACCTATCCCCATGGTTTTGGGGAAAACCGTGGGGATAGGTCCATTTTCCAGTAGTGGACACACTTGGAATTCCTTAAAATATTAAAATATAATAATTTCGTACTCAAGAAAAATTCTTTCAAAAGGAGAGATATTCTAATGTGGGATAGGATAAAGATGAAATATGTCCATACAATAGGATTAATACAAGTTTAATAACAAAAATACCATTATTTTTTGGTTTAACCCCTTGGTAAATCTGTTTTAATCATAACTATGGTGAATTTTTTTAACTATTTTTACTATTCATTATGACCATAAATGAAATTCAACTAAGTACCAATTATTTACATGATGATTCCAAATATGGAATCCATTTTATCAAATTTTATCCATATAATTGTTAGAATTTAATTTAAAATTAAACCCGCAAAACATGAAAAAAAGAAGTTTTCCAAAAAAATGTTTTCTTAAGTATAAAATGTTTTTATACCAAAATTCAACATAAAATTAATTATAATGACCATAATTGGATTATTAATAATAAAAATGAAATAATTTTACCTTTAAATCTGTTGTAAAACAAAATGTAACTTTTAAAATACTTTAAACAAAAAAGATAATTTTCAAGAAGAAATAGTATTTTTCACTATTCATCAAAAAATCAAACCTTTTAGAAAATTATCAAAAATTAAATATAAGATAATTTTGAAATGTTTATTTCAAAAATTAATTTCATTATATAAAATATATTTTCTAAAATTTCTAGAAATTAATTATATTATTTTCTCACAAAAAGTAATAAAAACTATTTTTAAGGAAAAAATGCATTTTCAATGCATATAATGAATTTAAAAAAATTGAGTAATTATTTATTAGTGTATTTGTTTAATCTAAAACATTTATATTTATTTTTTTCAAAATATTTTTATTCCCATTCACTCTTTCAACTTAATGACTACGTTATAATGGTATACTATATTATGGTTCATTTAGACTCAAGATTGCATACATCGTAAGCTATCAAAAAAATTAAATTTATTTAAAGATAAATATATAACAAAATCTTAGGGTGTTAAAAATATCCATGCAACTCAATGATTTAAAGGTTTAGTTTCATGTATATTTTATATATAATGATATTAATATACAATCATTTCTCCATAATCTAACTTCTTTAGACTCCCTTCTATACTTTTCACAAGTTATACTTATCTTCATAACCTAGGGAAAGGAAAACATAAGAAAGGGGTGATCTCGAATGACCAATGAGGGAAACATATCAATGTTTAATAAAGGATTATATCATAATAATATGAGAAAGCTTGGGAAAGGTATAAATTTATTATTAAAAAGAACATATAATAATAATATTTGTCCATAAGTCATGATAGAAGGACATATAATCTCAAATATATAAACTTATTCCATGGAAATGGTGTGAAGAATAATGAAAAAATAAACATGATCCAAGGATCATAATAATAGGCTTTTATATATATATAATTTAATTAAATTTTAGTATAAAAAATAATTATTTCATAAAAAAATAATATGAAAATCTTTTGAATAGATATTCTCATATCATGTTCACACAAAAACCTTTGAACAATGCTTCTCATATCTCATTAACATAACAAAATTGTGAAAACAGATTCCAACATATCATTCTCATAAAAAATCATGACAAAATATTATTTTATCTCATTAATATGATAAAATTTTGAAACAATGTTCCTACATCTCATTCACGCAACAAAATTTTGAACAAAGCTTCTCGTATCTCATTAACATAATAAACTTGTGAACAAAGATTCCCACATATCATTCACACGGAAAACTTATAAACAAATTTCCTCTAATATCATATAATAAATATTTCATTGTCTCAAGTAATATTATACCTTAAATAATTAATTATATAGTAATATAGGACCCCACATATCATCATATATACATATGAGCACCACATAAAATCAAATCATTCATATTATCATAAATAACCCATAGAAATAAAATGGTCTTCATAAACCCCCCAAATGGTATCACATAAAAAATTGTGATTATTTAATAATAATAAAAATGATCACCAAAAAATATTATTTAAAAATAGGACTTATGGGGTGATTTATGAACTATTACTTCATTGGAGAAAAATACTTTGAAATGGAATATAAATTAAAAATAATATTTTTTCTTAAAACATATTTCTTAATATAATATTAAATGAGATGATTTTCAAGTCACTTCCCAAAGGATATTTTTTCTAAGATGAAGAGAAAAATTCTTAAAAAATTACTTAAAATAAAATACCAATAAATAGATCTTGATAATAAATAAAAACATATTTCAAAATGTGAAGGGGGGAATATATGTTTATGGTAAGTAATGCCTTTAAAATATTTTAAAACACATTTATTGAAAACCCACATCATTTAAAGGATAACGAAACCTTTTATTTAAAATGAATAAACATGAATAAAAATATCATTGGAGATAAAAAACAATTTTACAGTAGGGAAAAGAGAACATTTTTTAGTTATAAAAACAAGCATATGGAAGAAAAAATCATTAAAGGATATGAGAATTACTCTTAATAAAAATTAATTTTCTTGAAATAATAGAATCATAAAGGCAAAACACTTCAATGTGAAACATGATTTCTATATAAAATAATTTTTAAAAACAACATAGAAATAATAGGTTATAATATATCAATATTAAAAGATAATAGTCAAATAGTATTGATTATGACTCAAGGAAAACATTTGTGTGAAGAAAGCCTCTTATAATTTGAGGAGTATTTAACTCAAAACCTATTAAAAAAAGTGGAAACATTAAATTAAACTTAAATTACTATAAATAAATGGTTTTTAATGATATAAAATCTCAATTAGGTTTCATATAAAACATTTAAATGAAATTAGGTTCATAATACAAAACATGCCTCAAAGAGAATAATTTGAGATGAACACTCTTACCTTGTTTCAGATTCATTATGTGCATGCACTTAACTTCTTAAATAATAAAATTAATTTTGTTACATACCTTATTAGTAACCTTATTATTATAAATTTAATTTAATATATACTATTTATTATCATATGTTATTTATTTATTATATTGTTTTTTCTTATGATTTCATGAAAATTGAATCGATGTCGGCTTTTTTGGGTAATTTTAGTGATCACAGTGATATTTTAATAATAAGTTAAATACTCAATATAACCATTATAAAACCAAAAAATATATATTTAATTTATTATTAATTTATAATAATATTATTATTTAAGTTCTCATATTCATCCATTATAGGGTTTTATAACATTTTTAAAGTTGGTGGTTAAACCAACCCAAACATGAACATGTTATATATCGATGGGTGAGTATGGTTAGGGGAGTGTATAATATCATTATAAAAGAATAATATTTATATATTTTTTATATTTTTTTTAATAATATTTTAATTATTTTTTATAAATAAATATAAACAAGATAAATATTAAAAAATTTACTTTGTGGAGGTGGTAGTCCGTACAATGCATAGTTAACATTCTTTTGTTTTTATAAGTGGATGGAAAGGAATAAATAATTGTTTTTAAATTAATATAATAAAATTTAATTAAACTAATTATACTTATTTAATTATATTAATAAGGTTATATATTATTTATAAAGGGGTGGAGTAAAAGAAAAGACTAAGTGAACGTAATACTCATGTCGGAAGCTTGAGTTTTCTCTTGGAAATCTCCCTAGAAGTAAAGGCCTTAATAAAAATAAAGGTGACCATAAGGTTATTGAAGTGGTATAGGATTATAAGAGGAGATAATTGGTATATGTTCATGGATAAATTCTAAGGGAATGTGAGACTTGAAGTGGTGGTTATGTTACTCTTTTATAAGTCAAGAGAAGGTTAGTTTTGGGAGTAACCCTTACATTTTCAATAATATTGAGTTACTATTTAAGGGTAAAAGGTAAAAAAATGAAAAACAATGATGTAAAATTTATTTTGGGTATAAAATCACCTAAACCACTCATTCATGTGACAAAAATGAGTGTTTTATAAGTTTTTCATTTAACTTTTAAACTTTTACCCTTCTTTAATTTTACCTTGGTAATTAATTTTTAACCTTAATAACTAATTTTATTAAAAAAATTAAGACTTTCCGTTTCACATAATGTAATTCTTATGATTTAAATTTTTGAAATAATTTTATTAAATAAATTTTCTAACTTTTTTAAAAGTTAATTTTAAAATAAACACACTTAATCATGTAAAAATAACTTTTAAGAATATTGTATTTTTAAGCTTGAAATATGTATGTGGGATAAAATTTATCAATGTTATTAATTTTTATTCTATAAATGGATTTATTATAAATTAAATAAATTTATTAGGCTTTAAATTCAATATAAAATCTAATCACTTCTTGAAAATTATTGATACAAAGAAAATACGGAAAATAGTTTTTATTAAAGTAGCATTTTAATTTAGTCTTAAAAATGTTGGACATAGGCTTTATAAGTTCAAAGAATATATTAAAATACATAATTTTATTACTTAAATCAATATTTTATTAATTAAAATATTTTTCAAACTTTTAGGATATTCTTATATAATGATAAAATCATAAAAATTATAATTTTCGCAAAAACCGATTTTTTGACTAAAAAACAATATTTTTAGAAAAAACTAAAAAATTAATACTAAGTAAATTTTGATATTATAAATAAAAAATTTCAGTTATTTTTATCTATTTCAGATTATAAAATTGATAAATTTATTTTTAAAATGAAAATGTAAAATATAAAGAAAAATAGATTTTATTGAAAATGATGTTTTTAAACATTAAGTGTTCTTAATATTATTTCATATCAATTTTTAATTTAAAAAGAGTTAATATATTATTTTATATATAATAATAATTTAAAATTTTTTAATTTTATCTATTATAAAATAATATATAATAATTATAAAAATGGTTCTTTGAAGATGAAAAAAACAAATATTACTTTTATACTAAATACACTTTAACAAGTAACATTAAAATTAATTATTTATATTCTAAAATTTAATTTTAATACTCTATTGATTTTAAAATATTAATTTTAATTATATATATGCATCATAATATATTTCAATATTATTATTATTATTATTTATATGTAACACATAAATATATATATCATATCATATTTTAATATCATATTTGTATTTCATTATGAATTTTAAATTTACTAATTATAAATTCACAGCATCAGTATACCTATTGAATATATGACCAATTACCATATCTAAAATGACTATATTTTCAATAACCATGTTTCATTTGTATTTTTCTATATATATATATATATATATATATATATATATATATATATATATACTTACCAAATCATTCATTCATTCCACTCTCACTTTGCAAGGCATAGTTCTTATTTCATATTATAGATTTTGTATAATTTTTTATATTTTCATAGTGACTTCCTCATTATATATTTTTTTATCTATTGGTGTCCCTCAAGGTAGAATATGATATAAGGGATTTCTTAATCATGAAAATTTTATTCTTTCACATCTATTGTCCCCTATTTATTTATGCACTTTTAATGGATGTATTTTATCTATAGTGAGTAATAGTTCATGGAATGCAATACTTTATTTTATGTGTTTTTTTATAAAATTTAACTTATGAATGAATAAATTGTTATTAGTTATAATTCATGTCTTTTATGACTTATTTCCTAATCATTTTTCATTCCTTTAAATAAATAGAGAAAAAATAGTTTAGGATTACAACCATGTGGTTTATAAAAATAATATGATTCTTAAAAACTTGTGGTGTTACAATAAAATAGCTTTTTCTTCAATTATTATATTTATAGAACATATATTAGCTTCTATTATCATATAATTTTACTAATATCTAATTTTAAATCAAGAATATTCCTTACCTTCTTTTATAGATTCATATCCTCCTTTTGTGCCTCAATGATCTCCACATGGATGAATGGTTAAAAATCCATTTGGTGAAGATAGTATTTATCCACTTACCTTATTATCTCATGGTTATCCTTTTCAAATCCATGATTATTAAGTTTATTTCAATCCCCATCATGTATAAGGAAGCATGATCCTTCTTTCTCAAAGCATCAGTCACCTTATTCACCTTCTTAGGGTTGTAATATATTGAGAAATCATAATCCTTTATCAACTAAAACCATATCCTTTGGTTCATGTTCAACACCTTCTATGTGAGGGTTCTCATATAACCCAAAAAAGTTTTTTTATTATAAAATCCAAAATAAATATACTTTAGACTAATAATTTATCCATATCTTTAATGAAAATAGTATTTTTTATAGTTCCAGCTCATTTATCGGGTTATTTTACTCATGAATATTTAATCAATATGAGATATAAGCTTCCAAAATGTCATTTTGTATGAGTAAGTATCCCAATACCTTATTTAATGCATCAATTTATACAAAAAAAATCCATATCCACTATAGCTAGTGTGAGTACAAGTCTTATGACCAACATTTTGTTGAGATCCTTAAAATTTTCTTTATATTCATCTATGAAAAGGAACCTGAATCCCTTCTAAGTTAATATGGTTTGTGGATTTTATAGTCATGATAAATTTTTCACAAAGCATCAATAATTTTGATATAATCCAAGATAACTACAAATACTTGATATATTTATTGGTATGTTCAATTGTTTAATCACTTATTTTTTAAAGATATATGGATATACCCGCGTCCATAATTACATGACCCAAGAATGACACTTTCTATAACAACCTGAATCCAGAGCCACTCAAATGGTGCCCCGTACCTGGTTCTCCACATGACCTCAAGCACATTTCCCCAAATGGTATAGGCTACTGACTAGCAGCGAGGGCCTTATTGAGTTATTGGGGAAACTATGCCCTCATTTGGTAAATTATACAAGGGAAAGGAAATAACAGTCAATAGCGGAAGTAGTAAACAGCATACAATAACTTAACTAAATAGCATAAGTAATGAATATATATAATAATGATGATAATTATGGAGTAGGTACAAGTATCTAAGGAAATAAGCAACACAACAATGTGCTGAAATACAATTGAGAAAGAAAGTACTAAAGGTAAGCAGTAACTCCAGCACCATCGCAAGCCTAAGCTCGGTCCTATGCTCTCCAGCTCCAACCAGCAATCATGTAACTTAAGTAGAAGGGATACAATCCTTATCCACACCTTCAACCATATAACCTGTTTGGTCCAAAAAGCAGGTCCCAAACAAGGTGTGAGACTAATCCCAGTAGGCAACCACCATAAGATCTGTGCCCTACTGTCAGTGAGCAATATAGCAAAAGTAAAGGAAATAAATGCAGTAGAGAAACAGAAGTACACTAAAGTAAAAAATCCTAAAAATCTCCATTTACATTTATTTATTAATTTAATTCAATCATTTAATTATCAACCAAGGAATCTAGCAAACAACTCTATATTTCTAAGGCATAGTAAGTAACACAACAGGTATCTCAGCAGACTACCTAAACAACAAGTAGTACAAAACCCAAGCTTGTTCTTTGGCTTGGTGGACTCATCACAACCAACCAAAAAATATTCACACTAACTCTCTGGGTGGCTCAAACCAGTAGACCCCTCTAGTCAAGTAATCATACAAAGGCACAGACACTCTGGGAAGCTCTCACCGTCAATTCCCTTGCGGTCTTGCAACGATAGCTATAGACTCTCTGAGGAAGCACTTAAGTCTAATTAATCATATGTTATTGATACTTTCATAAAATAAGGACACTCTTGGGAAGAAAAAAGTACAATTCCTCTAGGTCCTACATACGAAACTAATTATAATATACTCTCTAGGGAATCCCTTTAATCATCAATTCCCTCTTTAGTCTACTGCACTAGGTTCACATAGCCCTGAGCAGTCAACTCATGCATAATCGACTGTCAGCAGCCCTAAGTAAGTTCAAAAAAATACTTGTATAATAGATACAATGCATAAAAAGCATATAAACAGTAGGCAATACCTTCTCTCAATTTTATCAAGGTAGGCAATCAATGCAACAAGGTCTGCCTCACAGGCAACCTAAGACAAATGGCAATAAACAGCCAAAACAAGGGAAACACCCATGAGGTGATCCTCAACATGCTAACAAGAAATCATTACTCATCTAATAGTCTCAATCACACAATAAATCTAAGGAAGATAATAATTCAAGATCAAAACCCTAACCTGAGATACCTGATACATGGGAATCCAGAAATTTTGCACAAAAACTCAAAGTCATTCAACGTAAGGATAAAAACCACCTACCTCAATCCTAGGAGATCGATATACTTGAACCTCCACCTGTGAATCGGCCTAGAAAAGATTAGAACTATAAAAATGTCTAAAATTTTCAACCTAATATAACTCTTATAAGATAAAGAATCAAGAATTGTGGCCAAAGAAGAACCAAGAACTCACAGTTGCAATTCTATTGCAACCGATGGTGTTCGATTCAGATAATCGGTGATGGATCGGTGGGTCGGAGAAGATCTGTGGTCATACCCTCGCTCTCGGTTGAAGAAGCTAGAGAAGAAGGTTTTTTCAGGGTTAAGACGCGACCCCGGTCCGTTTAATGAAAAAAAAATTACATGGCATGTAATTTTGGAGTACATGGTGTGTACTAGGCTTTTCCGTACCCCGCATTAAGTGGCCTCTACATCACCCCTACATGGCCGTGTGTGGCCATGACATGGTTAGAATACGCCCTCGAGTAGCATCAAAGTACACAGTGTGTACTTATAAAGTACACGACGTGTATGTAGAAAATTTTTGGATTCTCCTCTTTTTCCCAAAAACGACTAGAAAAGGAAAAAAACCTGAAAAGAAGGTTCAGGTTATTAAAAACTTCTTCCCTTAAAGAAATTTGTCCTCGAATTTCCTTAACAAGGTGGCAAAGAAGAAACCTAGAACAACTCTGGCCACTGTGATCGCATATCAGCCTCCCTCTCCCAAGTCTCGTCCTGTACACAGCCGTGCTACTATAGCACTCGTACCAGAGGAACAGACCTTCCATGGAGTACCTTTTCACTACGATCAACAATCCTGATAGGATGATCCTCTAATGATACATCCTGCTCCAGCTCAACCTCCTGGGGTTGAAAAACATGAGACGGGTCTGAGAAATAACGTCAAAGATGAGAAACATGGAAGATGTTGTGCATAGACTGGTACCTCTAAGGTAACTACAACCTATAAGCAACCAACCCGACTCTCTCTAGAACCTCAAATGGCCCCATGTATCTCGGTGAAAGCTTACTCTATCTCCTAATCCTCTTATGTCCCAACCTCAGGGTAACACGTAGAAAGACCTGATCTCCGACCTTTAACTCCAAAGGTCTTCTATGCTGATCAGCATAAGATTTCTATTGAGGTTGTGTAGTAGCCATCCTTTTACGAATCAACTCCACCTGTTCTATGGTATCCTAAACAAGACGAGGTCCCAGCATAGCTGCCTCTCCTGCCTCCAGCCAAAACAAGGGTGATCGGCATGGCCTACCGTACAAAGCCTCGTAAGGTGTCATCTGAATAGTTGATTGAAAACTATTATTATAAGAAAACTACACTAGAGGTATATGTCTCTATCAAGAACCTCCAAAATCAAGGATGCATGCTTGTAGCATGTCCTCTAGCACCTAAATTGTGCACTCTGACTGGCCATCTGTCTGGGGATGGTATGTTATACTCAGAAGTACCTGTGTACCCAAAGTCTTCTTTATCCCTTACTAGAAATGTGACGTGAAGCGGGTGTCCCTATCTGAAATTATAGTACTCAAAACCCCATGCAAGTTTACAATATCACGGATCTACAACCGTCCAAGCTCATCAACACTGAAGGTCTCCTTAATCGGCAAGAAATGAGAAACCTTCGTGAGCCTATCAATGACAACCCATACTGTGTCATTCCCTCGAGGATAACTCAATAACCCTATCACGAAGTACATCACAACATCATTCCACTTCCTCTCAGGAATGGGTAGCTTCTGTAAAATCCCTGCTGGTTGCTGGTGCTCCGCCTTCACCTGCTGACAGGTGGAACACCTCATGACAAAACCAGCAACATCTCTCTTCATACCTAGCCACCAATACTGGCGGTGTAGATCACAATACATCTTGGTGATGCTAGGATGAACTTCCCAAACTGAGTAATTAAAGTCTTGCATCAGCTCCTTGTGTATATATTCTATCACCCATATGCGTCCCTGGAAACACAAGATCTCACCCTCGCCTATGGTTCATCCGGGAAGGGGGTCCTATCCTGACACACTTTTTCGTAGGACTAGGCCTTCAGAATATAATAGTTGCCTCATACTAACTCGGTCAAGAAGGGTAGAGGTAACAGCTACAGAAGAAAGAAAAGTCTGACCCTGCCTGTCGTGCACCTCCAAATGCATTTCGGATAATAGAGCCATAAGCTGCCACTCGCTTCTGGCCTCTTGTACTGCCTGAATCTGTGTCCTCCTGCTTAGTGCGTCTCTCACAACGTTGCCTTTCCCAGGTGTATAAGCAAGCACAAAATCAAAAGCATGTAGGTACTCAACCCACCTCCGCTGTCTCAAATTGAATTCATGTTGCGTGAATATGTACTTGAGGATCTTATGGTCAGTATATACCACAAAATTCTTTCCCAAAAGATAATGTCTCCAATAATGCAAATCATGAACAACTGCAGCCAACTCCAGGTCATGCATAAGATAGTTCCTCTCATGTGGCCTCAACTGCCGAGATCTATATGCAAAAACACAATCCTCTTTCATAAGCACTGCTCCAAGCCCGATGCCATATGCACCACAGAAAAATGTATAACTCTTTCCCGGCTCTGGAAAAACTAGAATCGGTGCAGAAGTAAATCTCCCCTTCAGCTCCTAAAAGGCTGAATCGCAGGCTTCTGACCAAACAAACTTCACCCCCTTATTATTCAAGCTCGTCAACGGCACTTCTAAGCCTGATATGTCCTGTATAAACCGCCTGTAGTAACCAGCCAGCCCTAAGAAACTTCGTACCTCGAAGACATTCTTCAGTTGTTCCCAGGTAACTACTACTCTCACCTTCTTTGGGTCTACTGATACTTCTATCTCTGAGATGACATGACCCAGGAATTGAATCTCGTCCATCCAAAAGTGGCACTTTGAGAGCTTAGCATATAACTGAGACTCCCTCAGTGTACTCAAAACGATCTCAAGATGGGTAGCATGGTCATATAGAGTGTGAGAGTACACAAAGATATCGTCCATCAAAACCACCATGAAAGAATCCAAGTGAGGATGGAAAACTATATTCATTAGCACCATGGAAACTGCAGGTGCGTTCGTGAGACTAAACGACATAACCAAAAACTCATACAGACCATACCTACTCTGGATGGCTGTAAGAGGTATATCAGATGGTCTGACACACAACTGATGATAGCCGGATCTCAAGTTGATCTTGGATAACTCTTTGGCTCCTTGAATCTGATCAAATAGATCATCTATCTGTGGAAATGGATATCATTTCTTGACCGTCAACTGGTTTAGCTTCCGATAATCCACACAAAGCAGTAAAGTACCATCCGCCTTCTTTGCAAACAGAACGGATGAACCCTAAGGAGAAGTACTGAGTCAGATAAAACCCTTTGTCTGCAACTCCTCCAAATTCTTCTTAAGATCCTGTAACTCAAGTTTAGCCATCCTATAAGGAGGTATGGATACTGGTGCTTCTCCTGGAATAAACTCAATAGATAAGTCTACCTCTTGCTCTAGAGGCAAACCTAAAAAGTCTTCTGGAAAGACATATGGAAAGAGATCAACCACTGGAGGAAAATCTATCTGAGAAGTCCCCTAGTCATCTAGATATAATCTAGAAATTTGGGCTGTAACACCGCCCAACCCATGATGCTCTGGTCCAGCTCTGGTCGCCTGGACAATCCATTAGCCCTTGTGAAGAAAAGATATGCCCTCTAGTGATGTGAAAGTCACCCTACGGCAATAGCAATCGGCAAAGGCCTAGAAAATAACTAAACATTCCATCCCAAGAATGAAATCATATCCTATCATCTCCAAAACATAGAGACTCCATGAAAAACAACATCCACCAACCTCAAGGGGGCAGTCTAAGCACTGACGCACACTAGCAGTTATAATTCCCAAGGGAGTGTCTAGTGTCATCATCTCCTCAGAAGTATAAATAGTTAGTCTAAGGATTTACACAGTATGAACAGAAATAAAGCTATGAGAATCTCATGTATCGAAAAGTGAATAGGATAAAATTGAGGCTACTAAAATCTTACCTCGAACTGTAGAAGGTCCAGGATCCTGCTCCTGATTAATCTGCTCTACCACAAAAGTCTGGCCTGCACCGCGGCCCTGTGTAGCAGCCTGAGATCCCTAAGATGACCCTCCCTAAGCCTTACTATTGCATCCATGTCCTCTACCCTAGCCTGAATGACCTGAAGAACTCCAACCCCCAGTCTGCTACGGGATTGGTAATCCTGCTCCTGTACGCAGAGTCGAAACTGATCCTCCATCACTAGCCTCTGGCAGGAGAACCCTGCAGAAACGCTGTAGATAACCCATCTTGCCGCAAGATTGGCACTCCAATGGATATTTTAGGCACTGAGGCTTCTTATTACTACTTCTTTTACACTGATAGAACACCACTTGGTTGTTAGAAGGAATATCTCGTCTACCAGAAGGAATACCTCGCTTCCTCGGGTCACCTCATGTAGATTCACGGTGGTGCTTCCTGCTGTCTATCTGAAATGAATCAGCCCTGGATACTGATCTGTCCTGGTCTATAGCTCTAGTATCCCTCATATTTCTCTCCGTGATAAGCGCTTGGTTAACTATCAGAGTAATAGAAGTCAACTGAAATACGTTCACCTGTGATCTGATGTCCGGTCTGAGGCCTTCCTCAAACTTCCTTGCTAAATACATCTCATAATTCCCTAAAATGGGAGTGAAACGTTGTAACTCTGTGAAGTGAGAGGAATACTCCATAATTGTGAGAGTACCCTGCTGCAGGTTCATGAACTCTCTGGCTCTGTCATCCCTCAACGTCAATGGGTAGAAGTCATTGTAGAACGTACGCTGAAACTCATCCCAAGCCATAACCTGTTGGTGCCCTGCCTGCAAAACCACATCCCACCATCGCTTGGAAAAGTCTCGCAGCATATAAGTCGTGAGCTTTACTATCCTCTCTGGAGGTGTCTCCAGATTCTCAAAGATGGAAATCATGGTTTCTAACCATGACTCTGCAGCCTATGGTCCTCCATCCCTTATGAACGTGGAAGGATGATGCTGCTGAAAAACCCACATCAGCTCTGCCATAGACGGGGCATGATGCTGAGATCCTTGGAAGGTCTACATGAATCTCATAAAACCCCCTCTGAACTGAGTGTCAGCACTAGTGTTTGGAATCACTGTATGTTCCATGTCCAGAACGATAGGCGGGACTACTGGTAGTCCCTGATCTGTCGTATCAGGCATATGGTCACTACCCAGTTCCTAACATGCAATGGGAGGACGTCTCAGTTCCATGACTCTGCAAGGTCAAAATCACACCTTAGATCACATTACCAGGAACTGAAAACTAGGAGAATAATAAGGGAATAGAGGAAAGAAGCATTCAAAATAAAACAAAACATTACTACATGGAATGTATAAAGACTACACGGTGTGTTCCCTTAAGTCATTTACATGGGTGTGTACTTCTACCTAACTGGTCATGTAACACCCCAAATACATAGCGTGTTGTCCTAAAAAACGGTGTGTACTCTAACTATCTTCCCATACCAAGTCCTTCTACACATTTAATCCACACGACTCTCCTAATACAAAACTACATTATGTATTCAAGGTATACACGGAGTGTACTTAACAAGCTTCACCTGGCCTGTGTTTTTAGTGGCATGGCCTGTGTGCCCAGGTCACATTACACGGAGTGTTCCAGAAAGACATGGAATATACAAAGAAGTCCTAACAGACCATGTTGGTTATCCACATGGTCAGCTACACGGATGACACTACACATCGTGTTTCAGAAGCACACGGTGTGTAAGAGAAAGGATAACACTGACCCGTGTTGTTTGTGACACGGCCAGTCACCTAAGTCAAATGAAATGGTGTGTATAATTCAGACACGGTGTGTATGTAAAAATACAACACGACTCGTGTTGTTCGTGACACATTCGGGGTACCTATTTCATACTACACGGCGTGCTAAAATAGTACACGGCATGTTCCTACAAGAACTTTCACAACCCCGTGTCCCTGCCCACCCAGTCAGCGAAACGGATAAAAACTGCACGGTGTGTATTCATAAAGTACACACCATGTATTCTGGTTTTTTCTAGACAGTAGCCTCAGAACTGCACCAGAGCCCAGAAAACACAGAAAAACAAGTGTTAAGGTACCAAATTCCGATCTGTGGGGGTCCATACTCCCCGCGAATCAAAGCTTGACATCATAACAATACAAATAACAATTAAACAGGTCAATGGTCCACCAAATTCCAGTCAATAAGGGCCCATAACACCTCTAAGACCAAAGTTTGGCTTCCATGATAAATAATCTCTAAACAAACGATACCCTATCAACATAGTAGGTATTCTATCACAGCAGCTGTCACAACATCATGCATAGTCTATCACAAATTCTATCACAACAACATGTAATTTATAATGCAATTTAGATGGAATGGAAAAATGAATAACATGTGATTTTCTAACAAGTGACTATATGATGCATGAGATGGAATACCCTCATCTCATCGGGTTGTGAAAAAATAGAACCACAATCATATAAATAGTAACAGCACAAAACAAGTGCACCACCAAACGGTGAAATCAATTAAGCTGTAACATTTGCAAAACTCAAAAATTGCAATGTTCTAGGTAACCTGGATTTTTCCCTATATACGGGTTCTAGAACTCCTGGGAATAGCTATTTACCATTTACCTATTTGGTTCTATCCCTATCTAATGTCGCTAAATAGTAAGTCAGTAGAAATAAAAGAACCTCCTCTGATACCACTTTGTAACGACCTGAATCTGGATCCACTCAACTGGTGCCCCGTACCTGGTTCGCCACATGACCTCAAGTGAATTTCCCTAAATACCAAAGGATGTCAACTAGTATCGAGGGCCTTGGTGAGTTATTGGGGAAACTATGCCCTCATTTGTAAAGTATAAAAGTGAAAGGAAATAACAGTCAATAGCGGAAGCAGTAAACAACATACAATAACTGAACTAAACAGCAGAAGCAATGAATATATATAATAATAATGATAATGATGCAGTAGGTACAAGTATCTAAGGAAAGCAGCAACACAACAACATGCTGAAATACAACTGAGAAACAAAGTACGAAAGGTAAGCAGTAACTCCAGCAGCATCGCAAGCCTAAGCTTGGTCCTATGCTCTCCAGCTCCAACCAGCAATCATGTACCTGAAGTAGAAGGGCCACAATCCCTATCCACACCTGCAACCATATAACCTATTTGGGATGAAAATCAGGACCCAAATAGGGTGTGAGACTAATCCCAGTAGGCAACCACCACAAGATCTGTTCCCTACTGTCAGTGAGAAATATAGAAAAAGTAAAGGAAATAAATGCAGCAAAGAAACAGGAGTACACTAAAGTAAACAATCCTACCAATCTCCATTTACATTTATTTATTAATTTAATTAAATCATTTAATTATCAACCAAGTAATCTATCAAACATCTCTATATTACCAAGGCACAGCAAGTAACACAATAGGTATCTCAGCAGACTACCTAAACAATGAGCAATACAAAACTCAAGATTGTTATTTGGTTTGGTGGACTCATAATAGCCAACCAAACAATATTCACACTGACTCTATGAGTGTCTCATACTAGAAAACCCCTCTATTCAAGTAATCATACAAAGGCACAGACACTCTAGGAAGCTCTCACCGTCAATTCCCCTACGGTCTTGCAACGATAGCTATAGACTCTCTGAGGAAGCACTTACGTCTAATTCCTCATGTGGTCTTAATACGTGCATAAACTAAGGAGACTCTTGGGAAGCACAAATTCCAATTCTTGTAGGTCCTACATACAAAACTAATTATAACAGACTCTCTAGGGAATCCCTTTAATCGTCAATTCCTTCTTTAGTCTACTGCACTAGGTTCACACAACCCTGAGCAGTCAAGTCGTGCGTAATCGACTATCATAAGGCATAAGTAGGTTCAACAAACTACTTGGATAATAGCTAAAATGCATCCAAAGCATATAAACAGTAGTCAATACATGCTATCAAATATATCAAGGCAGGAAATTAAAGCAACAAGGTCTGCCTCACAGGCAACCTAAGCCAAACAGTGATAAATAGCCAAAACAAGGGAAACACCCATGGGGTTATCCTCAACATGCTAACAAGAAATCATTACTCATCTAATAATCTCAAGCACACAAGAAATATAAGGTAGATAATAATGCAGGATCAAAACCCTAACCCGAGATACCCGATACATGGGTATCCGACACTTTTGCACAAAAACTCAAAGACATTCAACGTAAGACAACAAACCACCTACCTTGATCATAGTAGATCGATATACTTGAACCTTGGCCGGTGAATCAGCCTATAACGGAGTAGATATGTAAAAATTTATAAAACATTCAACCTATGATAACTCTCATAAGAGAAATAATCAGGAATCTTGGCCAAAGAAGAACCAAGAACTCACCATTGCGATTCTATTGCAACCGACGGTGTTCGATTCAAATAACTGGTGATAGATTGGTGGCTCAGAGAAGATCCATGGTCGTACCCTTGATCTCAGTCGAAGAATATAGAGAAGAAGGTGTTTTCAGGGTTAAGACGTGACCCCAGTTTGTTTAACAAAAAAAATAGAGTACAAAGCATATAGTTTTGGAGTACACTGCGTGTACTAGGCTTTTCTGTACCCCGCATTAAGCGGCCTCCACATCACCCCTACATGGCTGTGTGTGTGGCCATGACACGGCCAGCACACGGCCTTGATCGGCCTCAAAGTACACGGCATGTACTTATAAAGTACACAGCGTGTACGTAGAAAATTTCTAGATTCTCCTTTTTTCCTAAAAATGACCAGAAAAGGAAAAACAAACCTGAAAAGAAGGTTCGGGTTCTTATAATTTCTATAAGAAAAATCACACTTGCTAAATTTGGTATATAGTTTCTCCATTCTCAAGGTCTATAACATAATTCTAAAATGATCCTCATACTCTTAATTTATCGTATAATATGTGATAATATCATAAATAAATACTATCACAAATTGGACAAGGTAATCTCTAAATAGTCTATTAATCAAATCCATAAAAATATTAGGGGTGTTTATAGGTCTTAATTGAATCGTTATGAATTCATAGTGTTCATATATTATATGAAAGGATGCCTTGGGTACAACCACTATTTTAACTCTTTATTAAAGATAACCATATTAAAGGTAAATATTTGATAATTATTTAGTCCCATATATTTTATTGAACAATTCATCAATTAGGGATAGAGTATACTTGTTATTAATCATAATCTTGTTAAGTTCATGATAATCAATATAGATATTCATTAATCTATCTTTCATCTTAATAAATAGTATTGGTACACCTTATGGTGAATTAATTAGGTGTATAAAACCCTTATCCAAATCATCATGGAGTTTTTTCTTTAATTTATCCCACTTAATTGGGACCATTCTATAAGGAGTCTTTGATAAAATCATTGAACTAGGTATGATTACTATATAAAACTCAACCATTAAATATAGTGGAAGACCAAATACTCTTTAATAATATCAATTTATTCATTCAAAATTAGTGTATCCTCTATATTTAGTTTCTCTACAACTATTTGAGTTAAATACTACATGTGATTGGGTATTAAGACTCATATAACAGAATTAATTTCCATAGGTATTTTATAGTCATCCTTGCATTCATATATACTCATAGATTTATTTGGGATATAAAATGTGACTTCTATATCCCAACAATTAATATGGTATCTATATAAGATATCTAATTCATGCCCAAAATAACATCAAATTTTACTAAAGGAAGAATAATAATAGTTTTAGAAATAAAATCCCCACAAACTTATATTAGAGTAGAGTTATAGTCATGGGATAAAATCATCATACCACTAGGTTTTTTCACTGATAATTCAATATCTATTGGAGATATATATTTATATTCCTAAATAATTTTTAATATATTATTGAATTCATAGATCTAGGATTAATAAGATGTTTTCTATATTGAGTGTACCTATCAGCACCCCCAATATAATGATTCTATATTCAGTTACTAAAACAAAAAATATTTAGGGTGAGTATTAATAAATAATAACAATTTTAATAATTCATATGATAAGGAAAATCAATACTAATATTCTCTAAATTATGAATCCTTCATTGTAACCTATGATATTTTAGGTTCATCCTCCATTACTTGTAGTTTATCATATATTTTTAAGGCATGTCCTCTTATTCTTCATAACCTAATCCCAAAAATAATTAAACTTTTCTATAATACCAATTGAAGAAACTTGAGTACATATAAGATTGATAGAGAGATATAGAGAGGAAATATTTAAAAGGGGATATCAAAATTTATAAGCAAGAATGAGGATAAATCTCAATACTTAAAAGAAATTTTGAAAATTTTTATTTAAAAGAAACATAAAAATATTTTGGAGCTCAATATTGAATGAAAAAGAGTTTAAAATCAAAATGAAAAAATGGAAATTAAAAATAGTTGAAAATAATAAATTTGAAAAATAAAATCTCCCCTTGAATAAATATGAAAACATAGGTAAGAGATGGTGGGATATCTAGAAATAAGGTTCAAGAAAGGTATTAACATCAAATGGGTTGAAAAAACTATCCCCTGGTAGATCATCCAATCACTTTTTCAGTTAGTAAAAAGATAGTGGTGAATTTGAAATCAAGAATAACTTTTTTTCCCATGAAGATCCATCTAACAAATCACTAAATAAGGCTTTTCCTTAAAGAGTTTATTTAATAAGGAAATGAAAACTTCACTATTAGTGAGAGTAAGAGTAATAATAATATAAAATATTTCAAGAGTTAATATAAAATAATATTTAAATAATTTCAAGAAAAATTAAGAGAGCAATAATATTAGGAGTTAATAATAATAGATTAATAAAATATTAATACAATATATCTACCCTGTATAAAATAGTTATAGAATATAAAAGAAACACTTTTAAGTAGATGGAGCATCATATTGATATTTCAAACTAATTAAAATTTGGATAATATATTTTTATTTAGAATACAAAAAATTATATTTCAATGAATATCGGTGGAGTATCCTTGCAAGATATCAATTTCAAGTGCCTTTTGGTACCAATTTGAACTTAGGTCGGGCAATTTTTGTTAGAAGAGATTTAAGAACACTAAATTGTTTAGTATAGGATTTTATATTAGTGATATGTGAAGAAATATAAATAGATTTATGTATACCATATCTATAATTTTTATAATCACACTCATAAATAAAATTCCCAAATATCTGAAAATATTTTAATTTTTTTTTGGGAATATCCATTTACAAAATTGGTTTTTTGAGAAAGATCATTTTAATTTGAAAAACCAATTCTGGGATTACCTTTGGTATAATTTTTAAAAACCAAAATCATATTTAGATTATGTTCACCATGGGTGAATTGAGAAAAAGTATTTTAAAACTCTTTGATTTGTGATTTTAAATTATCAACATTGGGTTGTTGTTTTAATTTTAAACCTAATCATATTTTTCCTTATAAAAGAGATCATTTTCATTAAAAATTTACATTTTTCATTACAAACTCGTTTTTATTTCTCTCTAAGTCATTAACATTTTGAAATTGGTTCTTCACATAAATTATTAAGTTCATTTTATTGATTAGAATATCAAGAAGATAATGAATAATGAGAGGGAGATGAGGAAGAATAAGAAATCGGATAACTAACCTCATTATTTACCTCAATATGTTCCATGAGGCATTTAGGACTTGAATCACTTGATGAGGTTATAGAGGTTGAGTCTGTGGAGTCATCACTAGCACTCCAAGTTGAGACTTTAAAGGTTTTATCTCCTTTATTATTCTCTTTCATATTATTTTTGTAAATGGGGAAATTCAGATTTATGTGACCTTTTCTCTTATATTCATATCATGTCACTTCAGGTATATGAATTTGGTTTTTATTTTTTTCATGGATATTTGAATTCTTATTCTTCCTACGTTTGTTAAATTTATTTTATATGTGATCAACTTTGGTCTCACTTTCAGAAGATACATCATCATCCATGGATTTTAAAGGAATAGTTCTTTTCACTTATTCATCTTCCTTAGCCTACTTAGTTTCTTTTTTGAATTGAATATTCATGGTAATTTCATATGTCATGAGGGAGAAAATTGGTTCCTCAATATACATATTTTCTATATCTTTTTCATCTTGTATAGATACCACCTTTGGTTACCAAGATCTTGGAAATACCCAAAAAAATATTCACTAAAGTTTCTATAGATAAATCATCACCAAGAGACTTGTGACTATATCAAATGTTATTAAAGCAAGTAAACATATCAAAAATAGATTCATTTTCATACATAATAAAAATTTCATATTCTTGTCTATAAAAATAAAGCTTAATATCTTTTACTTTTTTCATGCCTTCATAAGTAAATTCTAATAATTTCTAAATTTTTTGGTTTTTTTGGATACTCTCAGAGGTTTTTGGATAAATTTTCTAGAATATTGTTCCATTTGAATACTTTTAATCAGAATGTATGACTATATATTTATACTGAATAGGGTCATAGATTCTTTGAGGAGATAAGATAGAAGTTGATCAGTGATCTTATTTTAAGGCAACCATAGGAGGGTGTTGAGTGCATGGTGTTTTATGATACCACTAGATCCAGGATCAAATGTGTGTTGATGAAGAGGAAAGAATTGATTGTTTATGGGTCTAGGAAGTTGATACCATGTGAAAATAATTAAATAACCCATGACTTAGATATGGAAGTAGTGGTATTCTCTTCGAAGATATGAAGACATTAACTTTTAAGAAAATGGTTTATCATCTATTCAGACCACCAGAGTCTCAGTAATAAATTTTTATAGAGTGATATTTTAGAAAAATGTGATGGTTGGAGTTCAAGTAGGACTATGACTTCGATATATACTATAATCTTGGGAAGGGAAATGTGGTAATAGATTACCTTATTAGGAAGTTTTATTCCCATTTGTAAAAGGAGGCATCAGAGTATTTGGCCTCATTATAGATGACCTTGGTAGAGGATAAAGGAGAATATTCCCACCACTTTTATAGTTTATGATATAGGATAAGTTGGTATACATTTATTGTGAAGTCCTACACAATCAAATATCCTTAAAAGATACACTAGATGGATGCTCTAAAGTTGGGAAGCATGATATACTCTTTTAGGGATGGACAATGGTACCAGTTTCAAAACATGATGATTTGTTGATGGAGTTCCAAACATACCAATTTTTTATATATCCTATAGTTTCAAATATTTACTAGGACCTTCGATAACAGTTTTGGTGGCCCTATATGAAGTGGACTATCACTGATTTTTTCCCCAGGTGTCTCACCTGTAAGTAGGTGTAGGTGGAGAACTATGTTTTAACAGTAATATACAAACCTATTAGGGTTGTAGAGTAGAAAAGGGATGGTATGTTCATAGGTTTTTTTATAGGTATACTACAAACAATTAGATACCATAACTCTATCTGGGTGATTGTTGATCGAATCACCAAGTCATCTCACTTCATTGCTATCTAGGAGTAGAGTTTAGTAGAGATTTTGGGATACTTGTATGTGTGGGAGATTTTCTGAATACATGGGATATAAATGAATATTTTCTTTTAAAGTGATGATATATTCACCTCTCAGTTATATATAGGATTTCAAGAGTCTATCAGGACCCAGTTACAAATTATCACATCATTCCACCTCTATACTAATGACCAAACCAAGTAAAACATTCAAGTTTTAGAGGATATGTTGATATCATGTGTGATAAATTTCATCTAGACCTTGGAGGATCACCTACCCCTAGTTTATTTTTAATAAAATAAAAACTAATACCCCACTAATGGTATGGAACTATTTGAGGCTTTTCACAGAAGATCATTTAGGTCACCCTTATACTGAACTAAGATTGGTGAGTTGTCTCTTGTGGGGTCGGATCTAGTGAATGCGATGAATGATAAAGTTTATATGATCCAAGACTAAATTAAGACTACCTATATTTGATAAAAATATTATATGTGTTGACATTATAGTTTTCTTTATTATGAGTTAGGAGACTATATATTCCTAAATTTCTCCCCATGATGAGGTTTTTTAAGGTTTGGTTGGGGTATAAAGTTATCCACAAGGTTCATTGGGTCATTCCATATTTTGTGCAGGGTTGGAGATGTTTCCTACCAATTGACCATAACCCATAGTTGGAAAGAGTTCATAAAGTCTCCCATGTGTCATGGTTGAGTAGATACAATCATGACCCATCACACATTATTGGATGGGATGAGTTGGATGTCACAGATGGAGCCACCTTTTCAGATTACACATTTGTGATCAAGTATTGGAATGATATTATCTTTCATGGGTATACCATTCCACCAATTCAAGTTCATTGGTGGAATGGGAACATCCAATAGAGTTCATGGGATCATAAAAGCTAAATGCAGGCTTAGTACCATCACCTGTTTGTATATTTTTTATTTCAGGGTGAAAATCCTTGAAGGTGGGAAGGATGTAACGACTCTTGTTTTTTTATGTGGGACCCATTTTAGTCCTTTTAGTTTTTTATTAATGATTACCTTTTTTTATTAGCTCAGTCCCTTTCCAGATTATTTAACTTAATAATTTTAGGTTCTAAAGGTTCTCAGAGGAAGTTGAATAGGAGAATGGATAGAGTTGAGAAAATAGTTCTACTATAGGAATCATTCACAACATGAGTGTAGATTCATGGTGTGAATTTTTATAAGGAATTTTCAAGGGTTTTATATTATAAAGATTAGCGACATGGATTATTAATTCATGGTGTGAAATATTTCCACCATTTTTGGATCTAGTGAAGAGTTTTTTAGTGGATAATAACCAGATGTGGTTTATGGAGTGAATCAGGCATTCACATTGCGAACGAGTTGACTCCCAAGCTATTTATAAATTTCAATAGCCCCTTAAAATTCTTCATTATCCATTAAATTCTCTCAAACATTGAAAAAAATTAGAAATATTTTTATATCTCTTCTATAACTTGATTCTAGTCTTTGATCCTTGTAATTAATAGATCAAATATTAGAAATATAAAGCTATTTGGATCATTATTGATGATTAAATTCTCACAAATTTACATCAGCATCATTGTAGATCTATTATTACATAACAATTGATACAAAAATGAGGTAGGTATTTTTCATTTATGGAAATTTCTATATTATTCTTATTTCAATCATGGATTGATTGTATGATTTTATAACCCTGTAACTTAACTTTTTATAGCCTTGCATAAACATTATTTTTGGCCATGACACTTTTGATGTGTTAGAATTTTCCAAATTCATTTGTGGTTTTTATTCCTATGAATTATTTCCAATTAATATAGGTCATTATAACTTCTCAATTTTATATTTTATGGATTTATCCCCCCCCCCCATTCTTCATTAACAACCCTTTTGAGGGTTGATGATTCGACTATTTACAGGCTATTCGAGCATGATCAAACCTCCATATTCATGTTAAGGTTATGTGGATAATGTGAGGAACCCTATCAAAGTGGGGTTTTATGATATTTTATGGTACATAAAATTTAATTTCAATGGATGTACATATCTGGTTGAGATGTTTGGATTCTTGAATGGGAAGTGCATATGGATGAAGACCAATCCATAAAGATAACTGGAGATCACCTTTCATGATAGATGGTGACCAAAAATGGTATCTAAAATGGGGATGGACCTATTCATCTCATCTTGAGAGTTTTTTTTAGTGATAATTATTTCTAATGCTTTTTTTGGGGAAACGATGTGTTATATGCATGACTTTTATTACCCCACATTCCCACTTTCCAAAAGTGAGCAGCTTTCATCACTTCATCAGTGATGTATGCTCCTTGATGAAAATGAGATGATGGTATGTTGACTCCTTTATCTATGGATTCCTCCTTTGATCTCATTTCCTAGTTTTATTCTCCCTCAAAGATTAATTGTTGTTCATGGAACTCATTTCTAATTCCATATCAATGCAAAAACCAGTTAATTACACTACTTCTGTCTCGATAGGTAAGTAACCTTCGGTCATGGAGAGTAGTCAAGCTGGGAATATCTATGAAATTATATACATTGTTTATATTGGTCACCTGTAAATATTTATCTTTTGAAGGGAATATCATATGAGGCATCTTAGGCATAAAATCCAAGGCATCCTATGTCGATCATAAGGTAGCTAACGCCAAAGGCATAAGTCCTTCAAGGATTTTTACCTCAGGGATCCCATACTAAGGGAATGGTTTAGGTATTATAGACTAGGGAATGAGTTTAACATATTTAATAGATATTAATAGGGTAAGATTATTGTAGGGACAATATAGGCATAGGTTTATAGACTTTTGAGGACTGGATGGTAGATCAGAACGCCCTATTGAGGTAGGTCATGGAGGTGTGTCCCTAGGAGGGAAGATGTCACACCTAGGTGGTGGATCAGGATAAACTATTAAGTAAGATGTGGAGGTGTTTACTTAGGAGGGAATATGTCACACCTGGTTGGTTGGATAAAAAATCCCAATTGTAGTGGATCTGAAGGTACATCCCTATAAGGGAAGATGTCATACCCGGATGGGTGGAACAGAACTCCCTATTGAAGTGGATCTAGAGGTGTGTCCCTAGGTGGGAATATGTCACACCATAATGGATGGATCTTATGACCTATTGAGGTGAATCGCACACCTGAATGGATGGTTCAAAACACCTTATTAAGGTATATCTGGAGGTGCATACCTAGGTGGGAAGATGTAACACTAAGATGGATGGATCAGAATTCCCTATTGGGATGGATCCATAGGTGTCTTCCTATGTGGGAATATGTCAAACCTAGATGGATGGATCAAAACACCCTATTGAGTAAGATACAGAGGTGAATCCCTATGAGGGATATAACACCTCGATGGATGGATTAGAAAGCCCTATTTAGGAAGATCTAAAGATATGGAACGAAATTCCCTATTGAGGTGGATCTGAAGGTGTTTCCCTGGGAGAGAAGATATCAAACCTGGGTTGGTGGTTTATAATGACTTATTGAGGTGGATCTGTAGGTTTTTCCCTATGAGGAAATATGTCACACCTAGGTTTACCTTTTCTGATATTGAACCTCAAGGATGCCTCCTAAATACCATGTTTAATTGATAAGGATAAAAACCCATGTAGTTTGATTATACAATTTAAAGTCATTTAATAGGACCGATCTATGTAGTTTAACATCATGTAGTAAGGACACTCATGTTGTAGAAGGATTTTTGATGAGGGATGGTGTGGGGATTATGCATCGAATCTTCCCTTCTCAATAGGATCACTCTTGGGGGAATGGGATGGGGATTACATGTGGAATATTCCCTAGGGTGGAGGGTCATACCATGGAAGGAGAGAATGTGGCATCCCATGTGAGTCATACATAGGGTAAAATGTGTGGTTTCATCCCATGTTAATCATACATGAGGAATCTTATGTTCATCACAGAGGGTAAGAATATAGTTTTACATTATATACTGAGGATGTTGTCATGAATTTTAACATCATATGACTAGGACGTGGAGTTCAGAATTTTTATTTCATGTAGCCCATACATAGAGAAAATCACTCCTTAAGGGGGGTCGTGTCATGTTGGGAGTGATATTCTTCCTAAGGAATCATCACTGAGACAAGTGTGCATTTTCCCTCAAAGATGCCACCACTAGGGCTTATGTGTCCATTATCGTGTACCTTTGGGTGAGACATGGCATTGGAACTACCATGGAGGAGTGGAAATAGGGAGGCCTAATGTTAGTGTCCCTATTATTAGGAGTAATGAGAATTAGGTTACCTATGATTAGGAGAAATAGGTAAGGTAATGGCTACACTAGAGGCATAGGGAACATTATTTAGGGTACCAAGAAGTTAATGTGCACAAATTTATCATGTTGTTCACAATAGTTACATTAGAAGGGGGTCTAGAATAAGGGAAACTAATGGATTCAACATGTATTTTTTTCACATAGGTTTTTGGGGTTGTGCATAGATCAGGGTTGTATGAAGGAAGATTTTATTTGTGTGACCCTGACCAACCTTATGAGTAGTTGTTTGGGGATCCATCTACCATAGTACAAGTCACATTTGGTCCCATAGGATGTTGTGAAATTTCTATGTGTTTCAAGTTCCATGATCACTACTTTTATGTGATATCATGGAATAATGGTACTTTCACATAGAAAATAGTTGATTCATATTCTAGAGAGCCTCCCCAAGGGTGGGAGTGATATTATATTTATATCTTAAATCCTTGACTATTGGCATGAAACTCCTTGTGTTTGGAACTGGTTTGTGCACCTTAACATCCTTTTCCACTAGGGTTTGGTTGCGCAACAAATCTGGTTTGATGATGTATTTGGTGTGCAACGTCATAGTTTCATGATGGGGTTGCATGAAACATTCCTTTATTACGTTCAAACCCACTTTTTGCATGCATGGGCCTTGGGTGTGTGTTTTGAATGAGGGGCCTCTGTGAAACTATATTTTTCCATTGACATGAAAGTCGTTCACACTATTAAATCTACCTTTACACACATGATTTGGAACTTGTGGGAAACTTTCTCATCAGCCTCGAAAGGGTTCTTAGGGGTGGGTTGTGTGCTAAGTTCTTCCAAAACTAGTCTTAGGACCCAGTTGAGTTTTGTTTGTATTTTTTAAAAAGAGATGATATATGTTTGAAATTGAGAAAGATGGATTTTTATTTTTTGGACACACTCCATTGTACTGACAATTGGACTGATAAGGAATATGCACCGGACATAGAGAATCAGATGCACAACACAAAAGTAAACACAAAACATTAGACCCAGGCCACTGGTATGAGGAATCAGACTTAGACCAATGGTATAAATTAACCAATCCAAGGAATCAGAGTGAGAATATAATGTAAAATCAGAGACTACATGGATTTTTTCTCAAGAAGTATCGGTCTCAGAAGATGTTGAGTGAGACCAAAATATTGGGAAGTAATAGAAATTCCAAGTATTAAATTTGATGATTTTTTTATCATGTAGTTACAATATATTATGAAGAAGTTATGATACAATATGGAGTTTATAGAAGAAAGAATAATATGATGTGAAGTATTATGGTTAGTTCTTATTGGTGTGAGGAACACTGGATATGGAAGGGTGTAGATCATTAGTATGAAAATCATTAGTGTGACAATATCAGAAAGCTGGAAGGTTAATCTTGCTGAAGTAAAGAAGTCACTATCGACACCAATCCATCATAATGGATTATGACATCAATTAATTTTATATTGTTTATACATTTTTTGTATTGAATTAAGAGTTATATCAGAGGTAGAATGTTTTATAGAGTTTGGATTGTTGGAGATGATGATCCATCAGAAGGATTCAAAGACTGATCAACCAAATGATGATCAAAAATATATTCAACCATTGTTATCAGGTTGAATTGAATTTCAATTGGTTCAAGAGAAAAATAACAAAACTATTGATTGTTTCTCAAGAAGAGGTGTGAACTCATTAGACTAGGGATAACACTGAACTATCATAATAAACCAGATAATGATCTATCATATGAATGTTGACACTGATAAATTCATCAGATGTTGAACTTCATCAGACACAAAATCATTGGTATGAGGAAGATTAAGAAAAGGTGAAATGTTGACAAAGTATTTTCAAGGTAGTTGGAAGCTTTGGGTGAATAATTGCTAAGGTGTATTGAATCTTTAGAAGTGGAAACTATATTTATGACAAAATAAAATCTACAATTATTTGACAGAATACTCTCAAAATTTTATCAATTTTTTTAGTTGATACAAAGAATTTGCATGATAACACTTTCAATTTTTACAATAGGTAATCAGAATGGGTTATCTTTAGTTATGTATGTGCTTTAATCATAATGAATAATCGTAATGAAGAATCAAACTAAATAATCAGACTAAATAAATGATTGTAAACTTGAATAATTATGAATATTTGAGAATATTTTATGATATTCGATAAACTCCCATAATTAATGATAAGATTTAAAGAAGTGAAATATGAAGACTTAAATGAACAAGAAATCCATGATTTTTGAATTTTGTTGAGAGGGATGTGAAATTAGTTTTCCTGCCTTTTCCATTATGGGTTACCTATAAAAGGAGGGCATAATACATTTATATTTTTATAACTTGAACTATTCACATGTGCTAGATCTCTGAAAATTTTGGAATAGGTAATGACATTATGATCAAATTGTTTATATTTTAGGTTGATGCTAAGGAAATTTCATCAGAAAAAGATCAATCGGATTGAGGTTCAATAAAATCATCGGATCAAGTTCTAATGGATGGAATTTCATTGAATAAAGTCCATCAGAGTGAACCTATTGGTGAAACATCTATTAGGGTAGGGTTCATCAGACCAAGTTCTATCAGATGGAGGAATTTTGAGTTACTGATTGAGTTTATGCTTATTTTAAGAAGTAAGAGTAGAAGGATAATTGGAATGAGTCCAATCAGATATACCCCATTAGATAGAGGTTACTAGGATAAGGTAGATCAAACTAACTTTTACTGAGGAATTTTTCTACATAGAGTTTATGGAGAATGTTTCAAGACCAACAAGTTCCTTAAATAATTGTATAATTTATTGAATATTGTACATAGGTAAAGTTTTATTCATCTTACATGTGGAGGTAGTGAATACTTTCTAAAGTGGATTAGGAAAGAAAGAAAGTGAAGCCTGTAATTTTGGATACTTACCAGTTGATGAAAAATATTTATTATTTTACTGGGGTGTATAAACACATGTGGGAAATTGGATACTGAAAAGGATAGTTTGGTGGTATTACCAACTATAGAAGGAAAGTTGTTAATAGGATTGTATAATTGTTCACTGATTGTGCATTTGTATTCTAGAAAGAAGATAGTTAAAGAATCCATGTTGGTGGGACTATCTAACATAGAAAGGAGTAAGTATTTGTAATAAACTTGTAAATATCATGTGTTTTATTATATTTATATTTTTTGTATATTAAAGGTAAGATTGAGAAATTTTATTTGAGTGGATCATAACTTTAAAAATTTTATTAGGTCAATAAAGTTTACAAAAGAAGTTAAGAAACATTATTATAAAAGAAAAATGAATCACTGATTCACCCCCCCCCCCTAGTGGTCTTGATACTATTTGGGAAAAAATTAATATCAAAGCATGTTACCTCTAAAATATCCATCTCTACGAATGGATAATTTCAATTCCATGAACTATAAGGAGATTCTTGTATTTAATGGTAAGAAATATCATATCTGGAAAGATAGAATGTTTTCATATCTTATATCTCTTGGTTAAGATGTTTTGGAAGCTACTACAAATGGATTTCCTCCTTATATTGATAATTTTATTCTTAATTTTTCTGATAATAAAAATCTTGAGAATGATCGAAGAGCTAAAAATTATTTACTCTCATCGCTAATTGAAAGGTATTTTCTTAGATTAAATGGATTTAGAACTACCAAAGGTGTCTCGGATAAGTTGAAGAAAATTTATTATGGAAACACAAAGGGGATTAAGTAAGATTTAAACTCTAGAGGATTAATTAGAAAGATCTGAAAATAGATAAGTATGAATCTTTTGGTGACTTAATTACAAGGGTGAATGATATTTTTATCACTATAAGATGCCTAGGTGAGATGTTGGAAGACTCTAATATTGTCGAAAAGATCTTGAGAATTCTTCCTGATAATTTTGATGATAAAGTTTCATATTTGGAAGATAGAGATCATGAAACACTATATTTGGATGATCTACATAGTACTCTTGTTACTTATTAAATGAGAAGAGATAAGGTCATGGAAATTAAAGAAAATTTTTTTCAAGAAATGACCTTAAAATATTTATTAAAAGGGAAAAATGAATATAAATAAATTAAAGAAGAATCAAGTGATTCAAATGTAGAGTAAGAGGCTTAAGATTTCAATACAATTATTTCCTCCTTTCTAGGAAATACAATAAGGGAAAATGGAAAAGTAAAACCCTAAAATGTTGGAATTGTGAAGGGAAAGGACATTTTTCATAGAATTTTACTAGGAAAAAAGTTGAAGAATATGATTACAAGGAAGATGATGAGAAACCTTAGAAAAAAAAGTGGAATAAATATAAAGAAATATTTCTATATAGTAAGAATGAATAAAATGCATCCAATGAGAAATCCAAGAAAAATAAGAAAAATACATGATTGAGAGAGGACTCTCAATCTGAGTGTTACTTTTGAGAAACTATGAGATTCCTCTTTATTCCAAAAAATAATTGTATTTATACTAACTTGAAATGAATTGATATAGTTTAGGTAAGGAATGTCATAATTGAGTCTCTTACTATTCTTGCAAAATAAAGTAATGAGGTTACAAAACACTATTTTTTAGAAAGTTGTGTTTATATACCAAAACATTCTAGTATATTTGTGGAGATGGGTTTAGGTTAATTATTATATTAAAAAATATTCTTTGGAATTTACCTAGAAATGTGAATGTTGAAAAAAATATGTTAGTTTATTACATGAAAGTTATGTTATGGACAACATTGATAACCTTGATTATACACTCTTGTTTTCTACATTGGGTTATCCCTAATATAATTAGAGTTGTTTAGTTAAATTCCCTTTATTAATAATCACATGTGATTCTTATATTCTCCTAAAAAAGAGTTTCAATATTTTGAGATGAAGAGTTACAACCTTTTTAAATGAAACAATTTTTTAAAAGGGGGAAATTGTTATGATGGACCATTTTAATTTGATTTTCATTTAAGGGGGTGGAAAAGGAAAGGGTGAGAGATAAGAAATTGGGGGATCAAGAAAAAAATGTGGAGTAGAAAAGTGAAAAAGAGCACTATAAGTGGTATTGTTTTGAACTGGGTATTGAAAATGAACATAAAGGGAGATATTGTTAGGACCTAGTAGAGTTTTGGTTATATTTTTTATTAATAGATGATATATGTTTGAAATTGAGAAATATTGAGTATAAGATTTCGGACACACTCCATTGTAATGACAATTGTACTGACAAGGAGATGAATTGAACATAGCAAAATCATTATTAGAAATCAAAACTAGACCATCAGCATAAATCAACCAATCTAGGGAATTAAAATGAGAATGTGATGGAAAGTCAAGGACTGCTGAGAATTGGTCTCTGAAAGTATCAGTCTCATAAGATACTGAGTGATACCTAAAGTTTGGTAAGTAATATAACTTTCAATTATTAAATATGAAAATAATTTTCTAATCAAAGAGTTCTCATATATCATACATAAGTCATGATAAAATATGGAGTTTATAGAAGATAGTAGAATATGATGTGAAGTATTTTGGATGATACTTATCGGTGTGAGGAACATCAAACAAAGAAGGATGTAGATCATCAGTATGATAATCATTCATGTGACAATATCAAAAGGCTGGAAGATTGATCTTGTTGAAGTAAAAAATTCATTATCAACACCAATCCATCATAATGGATTCTGAAACTAATTAATTTTATATTATTATTACATTTTTCATATCAGATGTAGAGTTATATTATAGACAGAATGTTTGAGAAAGTTTGGATTGTTGTAAATGATAATACATAAGAAGGGTTAATAGACCGATCAACCAAATGATGATCAACATTGTAGTCAACCATTTTTAACAATTTGAATTTTATTTCGATTTGTTCAAGAGTAAAAGAACAAAATTATTGATTTTTTCTCAAGAAGAGGTGCAGACTCATCGAACTGGTACTAAAACCAATCTATCATAATGAACCAAAGATGGATCCATTAAATGAATTATGACATTGATAAAGTCATCAGATTCTGAACTTCATTGGAAATAGGATCATTAATTTAAAGAAGAATAAGAAAATGTGAATTTTTGAAAAAATATTGTCAAGGGATTTATAAGCTGTTGTCAAATAATTTCCAAGGAATAATAAATCTTTATAAGTGGAAACCATGTTTATAACAAAATAAAATCCAAAATGTCTTGATAGAATTACCTCATTGTTTTTACATGTTCTTTTTAGTTGATATAGATCATCTGTTTGAGAATACTTTCATTGTTTACAAGAGGTCATTGTAATGGGTTATCTTTAGTTCTAAATGTTCTTTAATCATAATGAATAATCATAATGAAGAATCAAATTGAATATTTGTACTAAAGAAATGTTTGTAAACTTTAATAAGTTTGAAGATTTGAGAAGATTCAAGAATATTTGAGAAGCTTCCATAAGTAATGAGAAGAGTTGAATAAGTTAAATATGAAGACGTAAATGAATAAGAAATTCAATATTTCTGAATTTCATTGAGCAGGAAGTGAAATTAGTTTTCCTACCTTTTCCTTTCTGGGGTTCCTACAAAAGGAGAGCACAATATATATGTATTTTTCCAACTTGAACTGTTCATGTGTGCTAGAGCTTCAGAAAATTTGGAATATGTATTGAGATTCTAATCAACCTATTCTTCATTCAGGTTGATATTGAGGATGTTCTATATAAATGAGATCAATCAGAGTGAGGTTCAATTCGATCATCAGAGAAAGTTCTAACAGATGATTTTTCATCAAATTAAGTCCATTAAAGTGATCCCATCACAGCAAAGTCCATTAGAGCAAGGTTCATTGGACTGAGTTCCATCGGAAGGATGAATTGTGAGATGCCAATTGATTGTATACTCTGTTAAAGAAAAAAAATAATAAGGAGAATCAGATTAAGTCAAATTGGATGTATCTCATTTGATATAGGTTACTGGACTGAGGCGGATCATACTAACTTTGGATGAGGAAGTTTTCCGAATAGATTTTCTGGATAATATTTCAATACCAACAAGTTTCTTAGATAATTGTGGAATATATTTAAGATTGTACATAGGTAAATTTTTATTTCACTTACTTGTAGAGGAAGTGAATAATTTCTAAATTGGATTAGAAAAGAAGAAGGAAAGTGAATCTTGTGATTGTGAATACTTACTAGTTACTGAAAATGATTGATTATTTTTTGTTGGGGTGTATAACCATCTATGGGAAAGTGGATACTAAAAAGGATATTTGGGGGATATAACCAACTATAATAGGAAATTTTCTTCTGGAATTATAAAATTTTTCACTACTTTTGCTTTGTATTATATAAGGAAGATAGTGAAAGAATCCATGTTGGTGGGACTATCCAACATGGCAAGGAGTTGGTATTTTTATTGAACCTTGTAAATATTGTGTGTTGTATTCTCTTTATATTTGTTGTATATTAAAGGTGAGTTTGAGAAGTTTTATTTGAGTGGACCATAACTTTAACAAGTTTTAGAGGTTAATAAAGTTTACAAAAGAAGTTAAAAAACTTTATTATAAAATAAAAAAGAACCACTAATTAACCCCCCTCTTAGTGGTCTCAATCCTATTTGGGAAAAAAATGGTATCATAGAAAGTTTCCTATGAAAGATCCATCTCTATGAATGGGGAATTTCAATTCTTTGAACTATAAGGGGATTATAGTTTTTAATGTTAAGAACTATCATATCTATAAGGATAGCATGTTTCCATATCTTATGTCTCTTGGGTATTATGTTTTAGAAGATACTATATATATATTTATTACTCTTATTGAGAATGCTCATCATACTGTTGTTGATAAGAAAAATCTTGATAATGATGGAAGAGATAAAAATGATTTACTCTCATACCAAAATGAAAGTGAGTTTATTAGATTAAAGGGAGTTGAAATTACCAATGGTGTTTGGGATAAGTTTAAGAACATTTATAAAGGATATAAAAAGGTTAATATGGAAAAGTTACAACTTTGGAGGATGAATTTTGAAGATCTAAAAATGGATGAGTGTGAATCTATTGGTAACTTCTTTACATGGATAAATGATATTTTTAGCACCATAATTTGTCTTGGTGATAAATTGGAAAACTCAAATGTTATTAAAAAGATCTTGGGAATTCTTCCAAAAAAATTTAATGCAAAATTTTCATATTTGGAATATAAAGATCTTGAAACTCTATATTTGGATGATATACACATTAATCTTGTTACTTATTAAATGTTAAGAGAGAAAGTTGTGAAAATTAAAGAAAAGTTTGATCAATAAATGACCTTAAAATATTTTTTAAAAGGGAAAAACAAAGATAAATAAATTAAAAAAGAATCAAGTTATTTAGAAGTAGAGGAAGAAGCTAAATATTTTATTACAATAATTTCCCTCCTTTATAAGAAATATAATAAGGTAAAATGTAAAATTAATACCCTCAAATGTTGGAATTATAAAGGGAACATACATTTTTCAAATAATTTTCCTATGAATAAAGTTGAAGAATATGAGTCCAATGAATATGATGAGAAACATAAAAAATGAAAGTTAAAGAAACATAATTAAATATTTTCTTATGATAAGAAGGAATAAAATTAATACAATGAAAAATAAAAGAAGAAGAAGAAAAGGAACAGACTGAGAGAGGGATCTTATTCTGAATGTTACTTATGAGAAACTATTAGGTTCTTTCTTATTCCCAAAATATTTTTATTTTTTCTAACTTATAGGTAATTTAAGGAGTTAAAGTAAGGGATATGAGAATTGAATCACTTACTATTCTTGAAAAAGAAAGTGATGAGGTTAAAAAATATTAATTTTTGAAAATTTATGTACATATGTCTGAATATTATGATATGTTTGTTGAGATGGGTGTAGTTTAATTCTTATCTTAACAAATCTTCTCAATAATTTCCCTAGAAATGATACTTTTGAAAGATATATGTTAATATATTACATGAAAGTTGTGTTGTGGAAAAAATTGATAAACTTTATTATAAACTCTTGTTTTCTACACTAGGAGTTGTTTAGTTAAATCCTCTTTGTTAAGAAACCCATGTGATATTTATGTTCTTCTAAAAAAGAGTTTCAAGATTTTGAGATAAATAGTTCCAACCTTTTGAAATTAAACAATTTTTCAAAAAGGGGGAAACTTGTTATGATGGCCACTTTGAATTTTATTGTCAATAAGGGGTATAGAAAAGAAAATGGGAAGGATAAGAAATAGGGGGAGTAAGAAAGGAATGGGGATAAGAAAAAGTGAGAAAAAAAATAAAAGTGGTATTATTTTGAAGTGGGTATTTACAAAAAACCCAAATGGGGAGATTGTTAGTCCCCAATTAAATTTTGGTTTTATTTGTTGTCAATAGATGATATATGGTTGAAATTGAGAAATATGTAGTTTTGGTTTCTAGACACACTCCATCGGACTAACCATCGGTCTGATAAGTAATATACATTGAACACAAAGAATCAAATTCACAACACAAAAGGAAACACAAAACTTTGGGCCTAGGCCATCGGTATAAGGAATTAGACTCAGTCCATCGACATAAATCAACTAATCTAGGGAATCAAAATGAAAATTTGATGGAAATTCAGAGACTTTTGGGAATAATTCTCAAGAATTATCGGTCTCAGAAGATGTTGAGTGAGATAAAAAGGTTGGTAAGTAATATAACTTCCAAGTATTAAATCTGTTAGTGATTTTTTTGATCATGGAGTTCTCATATATCATGAAGAAGTAATCAATAAGATAGAGTTTATGGAAGAGAGGAGAATATGATGTAAAGTATTATGTATACTGCTTATTGGTGTGAGGAATACTAGATATAGAAGAATGTAGATCATCATTATGATAATCATTGGTGTGATAATATCATAAGGCTGGAAGATTGATCTTGTTGAAGTAAAGAAGTCACTATCAATATTGATCCACCATAATGGGTTTTAAAACTGATTCATTTTATATTATTGATAATATTTTTGTATCAGATGTAGAGTTATATCAGAGTCATAAAGTTTGAGAAAGTTTGGATTGCTAGAAATGATGATCCATCATAAGGATTTAGAGACTAATCAACCAAATATGATCAATAATGTAGTTAACTATTTTTATCAGGTTGAATTTTATTTCAATTAGGTCGGGATAAAAAGAAAATAATTATTGATTGTTTCTCAGGAAGAGTTGTAGACTCATCAGACTAGAACTGACACTGATCTAACATAATGAACCAGAGACTGATCCATTAGATGAATGATAACACTGATAAAGTCATTAGATATTGAACTTCATCATACATAGGATCATTGTTCTAAGGAAGAAGAAGAAAATGTGAAATTTTGACAAATTATTTTCAAGGGATTTTGAAGCTATTATTAAATAATTTCAAAGGAGTGTTGAATCTTTAGAAGTGGAAACTATATTTATGAAAAATGAAAATCCACAATGTCTTGATAGAATTATCTCACTATTTTAACAAGGGTTTTTAAATTAATACGGAGCATATGTATAAGAATAATTTAAGTGTTTAAAATAGTTCATCATAATGGGTTTTATTTAGTTCTACATGTGCGGTCATCATAATGAATAATCTTAATGAACAATCATAATGAAAAAATAAAATTAAAGAATCAGACCAAAGAAATGTTTGTAAACCTGAATAATTATAAATATTTGACAATATTAGAGAAGATTCAATAAGCTCTTAGAAGTAATTATAAAAGTTTAAGAATTCAAATATAAATACTTAAATGAACAATAAATCTGGGATTTTTTAATTTCATTGATCAAGAAGTGAAATTAGTTTTCCCTCCTTTTACATTACGAAATTCCTATAAAATGATGTTGAACTCCTAGTTTTAATGATCAGAAAATCATTATTCTGATGTTATTAATGAGTTTCATGTTTTCAATAAGTATTTCATTACTCTGAGATAGGTGATAAAATTTTCTAGGGATGAGACACTATTGAGATTGGCACTGCCAATTCGAGACACCATTGTCCATGACTAGCCGCCAGCATAAAGATATATCTAAGTCTGAGATAATACCAAGATATCACACCTCCATAATGTCATACTGCTGATCTAAAAAATTGGCAAAGTTTGAGACATCATCAGTTGATACACCATCAAAATTTCATGACTCCATAATGAAAATTTTTCTTAGTACAAGATACCACCATATGAGTCACCTCTAATGTCATATCACCAACACAAGATTGTTTCTAAGTCTAAGACACTATCAGAACAAAAAATTGTTCGAACATACACTGCTAGTTAAGACACCTCCAACATAATAGAAATTTGGATGAGTCAAAGAAACCTCCAGTATCATACCACTAGAAAAAAATACCTCCAGAGTGAGACACCATCATACCATGAGTAATCATCAGTCTAAAAAACTGCCACTATTTTTTTAACTTATCTTTTTGAATCACATTATTATAATAGATATATTTATTAAAGTTAAATTAATTCATATTTTAATTGTTGTATCTTAAATTCTTGATAAAAAAAATTAATAGAGCCTTGGGATGTGAAGTACGGGGAAGCAATTGATCTAAATATTCTCATTGCTACTGATGATAAAGGTGTAGTACACTCCCTCGTGAAAAATAATGCATGAAGAAAACTATTAGCAAGCTGAGATTTTGTGACTATTGAAAATACATAGAGTTGAACCTAATTGAAAACAAGAAGATCTCACCTAATGTAGACACACAACTGGGAATCTAAACTAAATTGTCACATCATATGGTTTCTTTCAGTCAAAGAACAAGAGTCTATGACACTCTGTTTTCCATAAGTTTTTAAGAAAACTCAACTCAAGCTTCACTACATAATCATATCAATTGTCACATGATGCATTAAAACAAACCAAGAATTTCTATATTCTTCACTTTTATATTGATCTATTCTTTTTATCTTTATTACATTTTGAGCAGTGTGTGTGCATTCTTCATTTTATCACAAGTTCATTTTTTCCTATGCTAAACTAAAAGATACTCAATATCTTCTCAAAATCTTTTCATATTTGTTTCTCCCATATATAAGAGTGGTAGAGTTCCTTGTATGTATTGTTTAGTTTTTATCCCATATATAACTGAGTAAGAGGTTGTGTGTGACCTGGATAGTTTGTAGACATTTTTAAAACCTGATTAAGGTTATGGATCATCTTGTTTATTTTATATAAATCTTATGGTGGAGGATGATCACCAAGTGGGGAGGAATAATTCTCTATATGAGATTGAACTTATTGTATTAATTATTTCCATTGTGTGCTTTAATATTGTTTTACTTTATTTTTTGCTTTAAAACTAAAAAATGTTTTAACTATAAACAAAATATATAATTTGATAATTTATCTAAATTTGTGTTCATATATTATTTTGATCAAGTAAATTGATTTTAAAGGATCCAATAATATTGTATATTACTCATCAGAGACCTAATCAATGTTTAAAGAAATATTTTGAAAGATTGAGATCTATATCATACTACATATTTTGATAAACTGTTCTATATTTAATTATTTGGTGGATTTCAAATTAACCCATTTTAAATAAAAAAATTATTGGGTACTCAATTCACCCCCCTCTTGAGATACTCACTTGGGCCAACATTTTGTATCATAGGTTTTCAAATTATTTTTAACTATGATTTTAGTTTTTAACTTTAAAGATATTAAATTTATATTATTTATAAATTTATTTCTTTAAATGGATAATCATAAAGAAGTATATTCTATTAACAAACCTATTTTATTTAATGGTACAAATTATGCACAATGGAAAATTAAAATGAGAATGCATATAGAGAGCATGGGTTTGGAAATTTGGTATTCTATTGAAGATCAATATGTTATTACTGATACTGCTATAAGTACTTGGTATTATTCTACTAAGTTTTCATATAATAATAATTGTAAAGAAATTAATGTTTTTTACTATGCATTAGGAGATGAAGAGTTCAATAGAATATCTATTTGTAAAACTGATTATCAGATTTTGGATACTTTGTCTGTTTCTCATGAGGGGACTTAAAATGTTAAAGAGATTAGTCTTAATACTTATAATATTAAATATGATAATTTTCAAATGAATTCTAATGAACCCATTTCTAACGTATCTCAATTTTAATTAGATTGTAAAAACAATGATCTCTCTTGGAAAACTGGTATCTGACAAAGATCAAATTATGAGATTACTAAGATTCCTACTCAAAATATGGAGAGGCACATCAGTTTCAATCAGAGAATCATGAGACATAAGTAAAATACATTTGAAATATTTTATTGGAAAAATTATGATGTATGAATAGGAATTAAAGGTAAATCGTGAATAAAATGATAAGCCTAAAAGAAATTTAGTAGATTTCAAGAATACTACCTCTAGACAACAAAATGAAAAAGAGAAAGAGAAAGTACAAGATTTCAGTTCGAGTGATAGTGAATCACCTCCTGATAGTAATGAGGATATGTATTGCCTAGATAGAATATTCAAGAAATTTTACCAAAAGAAAAAAAATTATAAAATTAAACTATAAAAGAAAATATGATATTAGAGTAAAATAGAAGAAATATTGGAAGAAGTATAATGATCCAAAAGAAATTTTTTTCTATGATTGTAAGAGGAAGGGACACATAAAATATGATTGTCCAAATCTAAAGTACAAAAAGAAATATGAGTATAAGTATAGAAGATAAAAAAATTCCATGAATTAAACATGGAGTGCTTTAGAGGATAGTTCTAGTGACTCTGATGTATCACCTAAAGAAAATACGTACATAGCCAATATGTGTTTTATGACTAAAGTCAGTGAGGTACATGATTTACCTATTGTTACTAATATTATTTCTATCTATAATTCTAATTATTCTGGTAATTAACAACATTATGATGATAATATTTCAAATGAATATTTATTTGAATATTGTAACATGTTAAAAGACACCTTTAATGAGCTTAAGGACAAATACAAAGTTTTAAAAAGACAATATTCTTTATCTGTAAATAGAAAATCAGAACTATCTATAAAAAAGGAGAAAAATGTTCAACTTATCAAATAAAGCTTTAACTTAAACTTTATAATGATAAATTAAAAAAAGATCTTGAAAAATTCAAAAATGGTAGAGAGACATTCACACAAATTTTAGGAAAGAAAGTTGCTCCCAAATATTTTACTAGAATAGGATATTATCCTGGACAAAGAAGAATATCTAAAAGCACTTTTGTTCCTAAATCCAGGCCTAAAAGTTCTACTACCAATAATTTTTCAAAATTACCTACAACTTTTTTATTTATAAAAGTTTTAAATATATTTATAGGAATCCCATTTTAAAAATTTGGGTTCCTAAATCCTTAATTACTAATATTTCAGGACCCAAACAGATTTGGGTACCAAAATAATTTCTTGTTTTAACTTTTTTTTATAGGAAAAATGATTGAAGACCTCCAGTAAAAGTCTATGGTACTTGGACAATGGTTTTTCAAGACATATTATAGGATATTATTCATGTTTTAAGAGACTTATAAATGTTGATGGTGGCTATTTCATCTTTAGTGATAATTCTAATGGAAAAAATGATTGTCCTATGAAAGATTGGTAACAAAAATTCAGTTTTAATTTATAAAGTATTATATATTTATGATTTAAAGTATAATCATCTTAGAATTTATCAATTGTGTGATTATGGTTTCTATGTTATGTTTTATAATGATTCTTGTAATGTTTTTTATTCTAAAAATGTTTTAGTTTTTACTGCTTTGATAAATGAAAGCTTTTATATTATAGATTTAAATTCTTTGATCTCTCAAAATTTTTCATGATTAAGTGTATTTCACAAGGAGACATGTATTTTTCATAGAAGACTAATCCATTTCAACATTCAATCACTTAGGAAGCTAACTAGGAAAGGGTTAGTTAGTGATATTCCTAATCTTGAGTTCCCAACTGATAAAGTCTGTCACCCCTATCAAAAAGGCAAACAACAAAATGTTTCTTTTAAATTAAATAAAGAAGTGTTAGCTTCTCAACCCCTTTAGTTGGTTCATATGGATCTATTTGGACCATCCATAATTTCAAGTCTTAATGGGATGCACTATATTTATGTTCTTGTAGATGATTTTTCTAGGTATATGTGGGTGTATTTTCTATATCACAAAAGTGAATATTTCTCCTTTTTTACCAAGTATTATAAGTCTATATAAAGTCTTAGTGGACTTGGAATTAAGACCTTAAGAAGTGACCATGGACATGAGTTTGAAAATAAAAATTTTGAATCATTTTTCTCACAAAATGGATACAGTCATAACTTCTCTGCTCCTAGGACACCCCAGTAGAATAGAGATATTAAAAGTAGAAATATAACTTTACAAGAGATAAACTAGACTATATTGAATGATTATGAATTACCTATCTATTTCTGGGAAGAAGCTATTAGTATATCCTACTATATCATCAATAGAGTTTTGATTATACCTATTATTAAGAATACCCCTTATGAGTTATGGAATAATAGGAAACCTAAGTTTAATTACTTTAGAGTTTTTTGTTTCAAATCCTTTATTATTAAAACTATGTATAATATTAACAAATTTTCTTCCAAAAGTGATGAGGTAATTTTTCTAGGTTATTCAATGTCTCTCAAAGCCTATAGAGTTTTCAATAAGAAGTCCAAAACTATGGAATAATTAGTCCATGTAAAATTTGATAAAACTGATCCACATGATCCTAAAACCTCCTTATAAAACCTTGAGGATGATTTATATTCTATTAATTTAAATTCTAAAGCTTTATAATCTATTGTAAAACAAGTAGAAAAATCATCAAGTTATAAATAATTTCCATAACTTCTAGAACATGAACCTAAAAATCCGAAAGTAACCAATACCTATTTATCTAGAGATATTAGAACCATTAAGTACCATACTTTATATTTTTTTATAGGTGATATAAATAAAGAAACATAGACTGGATCTTCTCTAATAAATCAGGTTGAACATCAATCTTTCTTATCTCATCTTTAACCTAAGAACATCAATGAATCCATTAATGATGAATTTTGGGTAATATAAATGCAAGAATAATTAAATCATTTTAAAAGAAAAAAAGTGTGGGAACTTATAGATAGACCCAAGGATTCCTTTACTATTATAACTAAATGTGTGTTTAGGAATAAATTTTATGAGTTAGGAACTATTGTTAGAAACTATTATAGACTTATTGCACAAGGTTAAAGTTAGGAATAAGGGATAGACTATGAGGAAACATTTTCACCTATAGCCATAATTGAGTCCATAAGAATACTAATTTCTTATGAATCACATCTATACTTCAAGATTTATCAAATTGATGTCAATAGTTCATTCTTAAATATATTTATATTTGAGTATGTTTTTGTTGAACAATCCCCTGGTTTTCAAAATCCTTATTTTTAAAATCAAGTTTTTAAATTAACTAAAGCTTTATATGGTTTAAAACAAGCTTCGAGAGATTGGTATGATAGGATCAGAAATTTTATTATCTAAAAATTATTTTCAAAAGTTATAACTAACCCTACTATTTTCATAATGTGGATTTCAAAAGATGTATTGGTAGTACAAATCTATGTTTATGATATTATATTTTAATCTTCAAGAAATTCTCTTTGTACTAATTTTTCTAAAATTATGCAAAATGAGTTTGAAATGAGTTTAATGGGTAAACTAAAATTCTTTATTAGATTTAAAATATTTCAAAAAAAGAATTAATTATTTTAAAGTAAACTAAATATATAAAGGATTTTTTAAAATAATTTAACTAGGATAGAATAAAGAGTAGTGATACTCCTATGAGTACCACCTATAAATTGGATCATGATGAAGCTAGAAAGACATTAGATCAAACCAATTATAGAGGTATGATTGTTAGTATTCTCTATTTGACTGTTATCCAACCAAATATTATGTTTAGTGTATGTATGTGTGTTTTTTTTCAAGAAAATTCAAAATATTTTCACCTTGTTATTGTTAAACGAATTTTTAAATACCTCAAGTATACAATCAGCTTAGGATTACTTTGCCCAAGAGGACAAGTATTTGATTAATTAAGTTATTATAATGCTGATTTTTTTATGTAAGTTATATATAAAAATAACATCTCAAACATGAAACATTTGAGGAGAGTCTCTAGTTTCATGGTGTAGTAAAAAGCAAAATTATGTTGCATTGTCCACTACTGAAGTTGAGTACATAGCTATTGATAGTTGTTGTGCACAAATTTTGTGGATTAAACACACTCTACTAGACTATGGATATCAATTCTAACATGTCCTCATAAATTGTGACAATATAAGTGTAATAAATATCTCTAAGAATATATTGTGTCATTCTTGGAAAAAATATATTGATATAATACATCACTTTTTGAGATACCATTTTCAAAAAGGAGATATCACTCTTGAATTTATTGGAATAGAACATAAATTAGCTAATATATTTATAAATCCTTTGAATTTTGAGATAATGAATTATATAAAACATGATTTGGGAATGATTAATTTTGGTTAAGTATAATTTTTTGTGACATATCATTGTTATTAACACACTTTTGTCTTATTATGCTATTGGCTTGTCATGTCATTGGCTTTCCATGCCATTGGCTTGTCATGTCATTGGATTTTCATGTTGTTGGATTGTCATTTCATTGTCTTGTCATGTTGTTGGATTGTCACACTATTAGCTCGTCATGTTGTTGGATTATCATGTTGTTGTCTTGTCATACTGTTATTATTTCATGCCATTAATTTTTATGCCTTTGATTTTTTTATTTCTCAATATTTTGAACTGTCGATTTATTTTTTGATTTTTATTATTTCTTATAATATGATGCATGTTTTTACTTGATTTTGAATTTGATTTCAAATATTATTTCAATTTTAGAATACCTAAAATCCCAAATGATATCAAAATGGAATAATGTCTATTCCCAACACATCTTGAGCCCAGTATGATACTCTCATATCTTTATCTGTTGAGCCCTATGTAACCCTTTGCCTCCCACATTTCAATCCTTATCCTTACTCTCAAATGATCTTGTCGAACTATGTATGCATGTTGAGAATGAAGTGGGCTTCATTATCATCGCCAAACGAATCAAAATATTCTAATAAGCAGGAAAAAAATCAAGTGCACCTACTCCAGTTGCACCAGTTAATCCTCAACTTGTCAATAGAATTGTTGTACTGAAAAGGAAAGTTGAATCAAAGTGGTTGTTGTCTAGTAAGTATCTGGTACTCAAAGTTCTCCAGAACCAGTGGTAGTTAGAGTAGTTCTTGTCAAACAAAATACCTTTCTACCCTAAGATGGTTTGTGAATTTTATCAGAATGTGGAGTTTTCTTTTTATCGAGATGGTGTCGATTTGATCAAGAGCAGTGTCAAAGGGAACCTATTAATTTTTTTATCAAGAAAATGGGATAAATGTATAGGTATATCTCATGATGGAATTTATGATGACTACCAAGGCATCATTCTAGAATCCAGTGATTTTTTTATATATGAGGATTTTTTCTCAAATATGGATGGGGAATGTAGGATTCTCTTTAAATTTTTTCATCACATGTTATGCCTAATTAAGGGTGATTTTTCAACTTTAAGGTACCAAGATTTTTACCTTTTATATCTTATGAAATAATGTCATAAGATAAATTTGTGTTGATATATCATGGTGAATATGTGTGAGATGACCAAGACATCCTCAAGATATAATTCTTTGATCTATCCATAGATGATTTCTACCATATTTAAGGCCAAGGGCCTAGTATAAAAGGATGAAGAGTCTATTACAGACTATAGTGGTTTATGTATTTCTAGTGAGACTTTTTCAATGATAAAGATGATAATAATAATGAATAAGAGGAAGATGAAAATAGTAAAAATGATAATGTAAGGGATATAGATGATGGAATAAGTGATGATGTTGATTACTCTAACCCTAATTATGTAAGTAGAAAAATAAAGAGGAAATATATAGAGATACCTTTAGTGCTTAAGGAGAAGGATTCACTTGATAATGGGGATCAATCCCCATATGTGGAAATATTTTATAAAGATATAGTTGTTTATGAAGTTGAAGCTAGCTATGTTTTCATTGGTCAAGAAGTTTATGATTCTGTTATGGCTGAGTAGATGAGAGTCATTACGGTTGTAGAATAGCATGTAGTTGAGCAAGAGAAGATGGAGTTTACTTTTGTTGAGTAAGGTAGTGATTTTTAGATTGATTTTTTGGACACTAAAAAACCTCCATTTTAAAACCATATAGAATTAGTATCTATGGTTGATGGACAAAAGTATAATTCTCAGTACTTAGTGGCACCTCCTATTGATAAACAGATTGAAGATAATCCTACCAGTGTCGAACACACCTAAGTTGTACAAAGTTCATATGGTCTGAAAAATCTTAAAGTGTTAGTCGTTCCTACTAGTGTGGTATGACTTACCACTAGATCTCTATCGGTTGTCTTACCAGATAGTTGGATTGATCCTATGGAATAATAATGGGGAAATTACTCCAATTTTTTAAGGAGTCTTCAAAATAATGGTGGACATAAGGTTCAGGTATAAGGTGATCATAAGTGATCTATTATAGCTCAATTAGACTTTGAAGGTTTTTTAGAAAAGTTTTCTGCTATGAAACCTCCTAAACCTAAATTGATTACTCCATCTTATCATTTTATTCCAGTTGATATAGTCACTAAAAGAAACGTGGATGCTTTTGGTAAAATTTCAATGTATGTTTTTTCTTTGAAGTTAAAGAATTGACCTCCTTAATAGAATTTATTCTATGAGAAATATGAAAGATACATTTTTGATTTGGTTATTCAACACATAAAACCAAAGACAATGCATCAAATTTATGATATAAATCTTGAGAATATAAAGATAAGTGGTGAATTGGAATCCTTCAAGTCTTTGATTGAATATGTAATAACTGGTTTTAAAGATTTTATGAATAGAATTTTAAAAATTATTGAGGATGCATATTCAGATATTTCTATTACTATTTATAATCCTCCTACAATATTCGATGTTGATTAGTTAAGAATAGTTATTATAGATGATCTAAGTGATGCTTTAGCTAGTGATTATGTAAGTGTCACTAATCATACCCAAGATACCTTGAGAAGAATTTGGTACAACTATGTTCATGTAATCAAGTTGATTACCATTTATTCTCATGACATGAAATCACACAGGGAAACCATTACCAAGTCCATTAAGTTTTATCTGTCAAGTTTTTATACCAAGTATACAATGGATAAAAATTATAAATTCTTGGCTAAAAATTTGAGGATTCCTCCTATGACTCAGGATTTCAAAGAACAAATAAGACAGCTCAAGAAGATGACTCGTATTTTGAATTATTTCATGAAAGATAAATCATATTTCTTTATTTAAATGGAAAGAGGTGGAAAATAATCATGGATTTTATCAATTTCATGAAGTATTTTATTCATGTTCATGTCCAAATAGCTATTTCTCAAGAAACTATTTATATTACTCCTCAACTGCCTCTCAGACCATGAGTTGATCAAGATCCTCTAGCACCTTTGCCTACCAATTTCTAGCCTTTTCCAATGTCTCCTTCTCAATATTTGAGACACCTCTGGCTAGTTGTTATTGTTGAATATCATCCTTGTATTATAACCAGACTATTCTATGGTGTTCCCTCTATCTTAAATCAGGCTGATCCTTCCACCTCGGATAAGGAGCAAGGGAAATCCAAGGCTAAAGGTAAAAAACCAATGGGACCCTATTCCAAATCTTAAACCTTTCTTGTTAGTTGGATTAGACAGTATGTATTTTATGTGAATTGAATTTTAATAACTTTTTTCTAATCTTATTCAGTGTATTTCTTAACTCGTATTATGTCTATTTACTTTTACTTCCTTTACTATATTTACACTGTTAATATTTAACTTTTTGATAATTCAAAAAGGGGGATAATTCTTATGGCATATTTTTTTGGTTTGTTTTTGAGAACTTTATAGAATATATAATTTATTTTAGTGTTGTTTTTATGTTATTGTTGATATTATATATCTTTAATATTTCTATTCATGATACTTACTCTTTTATTATTTTCCTCTTGATGCCTTCTACACTAACTAGGAATGTTATGTTCTAATTTATACTACCTTGGATATCATGTTTAAAATTTTTTAATACTTTTTATTCCATGATTTGTGATCATAAAAAAGTAGAATATTGTTGACCTCCTAGTTTTAATTATCACAAAATCATGATTCTGATCTTATTAATAAGTTTCATGTTTTCTGTAAGTATTCTAATAATTTGATATAGGTGATAAATTTTTCTAATGATGAGACACCATTGAGATTGGAACTTCCAATTTGATACACCATTGTATATGACTCACCACTAGCATAAAAGTATCACTAATTCTAAGATAATACAAGGATAACACACTACCAGAATGTCATATCACTAATCTTAAAAATTGACAAAGTTTGAGATACAATCAGTCAATACGCCATCAGGATATCATGTTGCTAGAACAGAAATTTGGCTAAGTAAGAGATACCACTAGATGAGGCACTGCCAATGTCATAACACCAAAACAAAATTGTTTCTAAGTTTAAGACACCATCAGACCACACACCGCCAGGACAGACACCACTGGTTGAGACACTGCCAGTGTAGTGTAAATTTTGCTAAGTCCAAGACACTTCCAGTATCATATTTCCATAATAACATACCGCTAGAGTGAAACACTGTTAGACCATGATTCATCACCAATTTAAGACATTGTCACTATTTTATTAACTTATCTTTTTGAATCACATTATTCTAAAAACTATATTTATTTAAGTTAATTACATTTGGTATTTTAATTATTTTATATTAAATTCTTGACATAAATAATCAAAGAGAGAGTCAAGATGTGCAGTTCGAGGAAGAGGTTGATCCGAATATTCTTCTTACTACTGTTGATAAAGGTGCAGCACACTCACTCATGAAAAATAATGCATGAATAAAATTGTCATCAAGATGAGAGTTTGTGAATACTAAAAATATGTAGTGATGAACCTAATTGAAAAAATAATATTTCACCTACTACAAACACATAATTGGGAATCCAAGCTACATCATCCCATCTAGCTCTTTCCTTCAGTCAAGGAACAAGAATCTATGACACTCTTTTTTCCTAAATTTTTCAAGAAAACCCAAATCAAGCTTCACTGCAAAATCAGATCAAGAGTCACAAGCAGCATTGTAGCATACCAACCATTTCTAAACTCTATAATTTTATATTTCTATGTTCTTTTTATCTTTATTACATTTTTAGAAATGTGTGTGCATACTCTATTTTATCACACACACATTGTCTCATATGCTAAACTGGAAGATACTTGATATATTCTCAAACTCTTTTTATATTTGTTTCTCCCATGGATAAGATTGGTAGAGATCCTTGTGTGGAATGTTTATTTTTTCTCCCATGTATAACTATGGAAGAGATCATGTGTGACCTAGATAGTTTTTAGACTATTGGAAAACCCAATCCAGGTTTGGGATCATCTTGTTTATTTTATATAAAATTCTTGGTGGTGGGAGATTACCAAGTGGAGAGGACTAAGTCTCTACTTGAGACTAGGCATATTGTATTCATTCTTTCCATTGTGTGATTTATTTATTTTTTTTAATTTATTTACACTTTAAAACTGAAAATTAATTTAACTATAAAAAAATATATATAATTTGATAGTTTATCTTAATTTATGTTCATATAGTATTTTGATCAAGTAAATTGATTTCAAAGGATCCAATAATATTGTATATTATTCATCTGAGACCTAATAAATCTGTAGATAAATCTTTAGAAATATTAAGATCTATATCATACTACATATTTTGATAAACTGGGATGTATTTAAATATTTAATGGATTTAAAATTAATCTATTTTAAATAGAAATTTTTATTGTGTACTCAATTCACCCCATCTTAAGATACTCACTCTGACCACCAAAGGAGAGCACAATGCATTTGTATTTTTCCAACTTGAACTATTCATGTGCACTAGAGCTCTGATAATTGTAGAAGAGGTGTTGAGATTATGATCAAAATATTTGCCTTTTAGGTTGATGATGAGTAAGTTCCATCAGAATGAGATCGATTAGAGTGATTTTAAATACAGTCATCATAGAATTTCTAATAGATGGTGTTTCATCAAAGCAAGTCCATCAGAGTGATCCCATAAGAGTGACATCCATCAGATTAAGGTTTATCAGACCTAGTTCCATTAGACAAAGGAATTTTGAGATTTCTATTGAGTTTATACTCAGTTTAATAAGTAAGAGAAGAAGGAGAATCAAACTAAGTCCAATCGGATGGTTCCCATTGGACAGAGGTTACTAGATTGAGGTAGATCGGACTGACTTTTGTTGAGGAAGTTTTCTAGATGTTTCAAGACTAACAAGTTCCTTATATAATTTTTGAAGTTATTAAAGATTGTATGCAGGTAAAGTTTGATTTATCTTACTTGTGGATGAAGTGAAGACTTTCTGAAGTGGATCAGAAAAGAAGGAGGAAAGTGTATCTTGTAATTTTGGATACTTACCAGTTGCAGAAAAGGATTGATTGTTTTGCTAGGGTGTATAACTAGCGGTGGGAAAGTGAACACTAAAAAGGATATTTGGGGGGTATAACCAACTATAGTAGGAAAGTTTCTACTAGGATTTTAGAATTTTTCACTGCTTATACCTTTTAATTCCATAAATAAGATAATTAAAGAATCCATATTAGAGGGAATATCTAACATAAAAAGGAGTGGGTCTTTGTACCGAACCTTATAAATATCATGTGCTATATTCTCCTTATATTTTTGCATAAAAATGGTGAAGTTGAGAAGCTTTATTTGATTGGATCATAATTTTAATAAGTTTTAGTGGTTAAAAAAGTTTACAAAATAAGTTAATAAAATTTATTATAGAATAAAAAAGAAACCATTATTTCACTCCCCCCCCCTCAGTGGTATCGATACTATTTGGGAACAAAAACTAGTCGTTTGAGGTCCTAGATAAGATTTTAGTGCCAAAAAAATGACCCCACCCCCTTGGAGTATGAGTTGATAGGGGACTGAAAGGTTGTATTCTAAGGGAAATACCAAAGAGAGTGGTTCATTTCTATGATATCATGCAACTCATGCCTCTAGTCACACAACTACATTGCACACTATGTGTAACCAGGTGAGTGGAGCCTATAAATAGGGGTTATCCCTTGTATATTACTTTGAATTATCATATGATAAGATTTTTTCTCATGCATGAAACTCACATTTTCATGAAAACCCAAGACTCAAACGCATATTTCATGAAACTCCCTCTATCATGCAGCTATTTCCATGAACAAGGGGAACTTTTGTGTTCAGTCTGCCAAAGTTTCATGCCACTATGAACTTTGAATTCCTAGATACTTTACTTGTGCACATCTTCCTTAGAGAACCCAAATATTCCTAAAATAGAACACCAATAGAACTAGGATGACTGTCGTCACCACTTGAAGGGCCAAAGTGGTGTGGAATCTAATGATTCCTCGGGCTATGAGGGTTATCTCTAATAATTAGATGCTTCTGGGCATACTAATTGAATCCTATAGAAACTATTTTCTGAGAAATCGCCTCTTATTATATAGTTTCAAGATGATGGATAAATTATCCATTCCATTTATTAAATTCAACATGTCACACTCTTGGTTCACACATTAGTACAATATCAACTATTGGAACATCAATGTTCAAGGTCACCTTTCTCAGGAGCATAGGGACATTTCCATATACATACTAAGTGTATGGATAAGAATAGTTATTGAGGGAAACAAAAGGCTAAATAATTCTTTGCCTTCTATTCCATCATCTTTTAGAGCAGTATCTGGGACAACAGCAAAGGTCGGTACAATGATTAGGATCTACAAGCTATAGGCAATTTCAAAAATGAGTGGTCTTGGGTATAATAGGTACACTTTACCTTCTTGGAGTATGGGGTTTATCTATGATATATCATTTTATATGATGTAGTGTGTACATCCCAATTCCATACATACTGCCAAAATTATCTATTTCAAAATATTCTCAATCATTGGTCTCCAAATACCAACACTTTCCACCATTACCATGGGGATGTGGGAATAAACCTATGGGATGTGTACTGCATCAGTGGAATCCCACTAAGTGGGTTCTAATACAATTAGTTTCTCCCAACACTGAATGTTTGGGGTGATAAGCAGAAGACCCCTCTCCCAATGCAGTATCTTCTAGAGGTTTTGAGTGCAATATTGAACTATGATCCCCCATTACACAAGGATTTTTCATTCAAGACATGGCTAGAAATGTTTTTAAATAAGGATACATCTATGAAAATATTGGGGCGGTCGAAACAGTGTCTGGTGGAACTAAAAAGGAGGAGGTTTGGATCATACTTTTTGATTTTGTAGGAGAGATGGTATGAGCAGTGGTTTTATAGTATGGTGAAAAATTAAAAGTAATTATTCTGATACACTACATTTCTAGAAACATTCCTCAATATCTAGATGCTTCCAGTCAGTGACATATGAATGGTCTTGTGCCAAGGGTTGAAGGTGATGGAATCAATCATGGTGGCTGATAACATGGTGAATTTGGGGGTGTTTTTGCAAGTTGTTGAAGTGAAGACTAGCATTGAGGGGTCTACTATAGTGGATCTCCCTATCAAATTTCTAGGACCAATCATTTCCCAAACAATCATCCTTTGTAATTCTTTCACTCTTATATAAGACATGTTTTCCCAGCTTATCATCACTGATCAAATTGGGTGACATTCTCTTATTTCAATAAGTGATTGATTTGGTGTGATCCCAACATGTGGATATGGATGGGGTATCTTGGGAACCATCCCTAATATATTTTATAGATCTTGAGGACCTGGTTATTCTATTTGATTCGGCTTTAGTCCTAGGAAGTCATCCACGGTTGTGGGTGACACCACTGGTGGGGCAGAGCCCGAGGCTGATGTAGGTGGTATCACTGAGGAAGGGTTGGATGAATACATACATACTCTTGAAATGGATACTGACCTAATTGAAAAGATCCAGATGAGGAATTGGTTGTTGGTGTCCTCATGACCTACCCAGAATATTATCCCACACCCATTGAGGAGTGAGAAGACTCTGGGTCCGACATCACTAAGGAGAACTACATTATCCACCACAGGTCATGGAGGATCTTGTTGTATTTCATTGCCCATACCCTGGTTTCATACCTAGTGATTCAGATGGGGTTCCTTCACCACTGGTTTCACATCCTGGGCACTGAAGGGGTGGACTCTCACACTCTCCATGCACTGGTCTGTGAGTATCTTTCCATGTGGGTTTGTGCAGAGAGCCAACATTTGGATGTATCCTAGCACAAGTAGAAATATGATAGCACTTGGAAGATCCATGAGGATAATCAAGAAATTAAATGTATTGAGGATCAAGTGAATGAGTGCATAGCCTTCTTCAATGATCAAGAATAAGTCATTTTCCTATTGAAGGATTAGCTGGTGGTGCACAAGGATCCAGAAAAGGTGGTGGTATCTCAAATAGCTGAGTACCGGGCTGAGAAGGACTGAATAAAAATCAAAGATGATGAGATTCATCCTATGGATAATGAGGGTAAATAAAAGCTTTTGAGATTTCAATAGGCATTGGAGTCTATGATCCAAAGGATGGCTGGGGTGGAGAGCTCAATTATCAAGGTGGAGTCGTAAGGATGTTTTTTTCAAGACTAAAGAGAGGCTTTAATGTGTGGATAACCCTCACTAAGTGTTGAAGTTTCTTTATTTTAAAAATTATTGCATGAATGGATATATTTTATTTTTATATTTCAATGTCATGTTGTAATCATATTCAGAAGTCATCAAACACTTTGGTTCTGTATTTATTAACTAACCACCAAGAATTTTCAGGCCGAGAGGGGCTATGATTGGATAATGGGGCTCTCTAAATAGCTGACTTTCTTTTAAAATGTGCACTAGTTCATGAATAGTTTAATGCCATGGGTGTTGAATTATACCCAAACAAAGGGGAATGGAGTGTATAACAATTCCTGATGTCTGGAACACAAGGGGAGTTTCATGATGATGGAGGAAAACTTCTGACCATGGTTGAAACACAGCATCCACTATTATTTTTCTGAGGTTGGGGATAAAAAAATGAGGTTCTACCACTGACCATGTTTAATACATGATACCTATCTCAAAATGTCATCCAAAGTCCTCTGGGTGTGTTCCCAAGATGGTAGGTGATCCGGTGTGACATGGGACTAGGTCCTCAAGGGAGACCTGTTCAGACATGGAGGAGGATGAGGATCTAAATAAAGGGACACACGAAGTATGGATATGAAGTAATGTAATTTTTTAATAAATTTAAACCCTTTAAAAATTAGGAAATCATGTATTTTAGAACAATAATTAGGTGCATCAATATACATGAAGAAAAAACCCATCTTCTAGGGGGAGAATCATATTGGATGTCGAGCGATGGTCAAAGAACTTGAACGATGTGGTAGGTGACCAACCCTGGAGGAAAGATATTCTTATTAAAGGGACTAAGATGTTATGAAATTTAATGTTGTGTAATGGGTATGATAGACATGAAATTTAATTTTATGCAGTGATGATGTTGGACACATAGTTTAACATCATACGGTGAGGATGTTGTATCACACAGTTTAATGTTATATGGTGAGGATGTTGTATCGCACTATTTAACACCATGTAATTGGGATATTGGCTATATAGTTTAACAATATATGGTAAGGATGATAATTTATAAAATTAAACATCATACAATTAGGACATGTGAACCAATGTTAATAGTATCCACCCAACCACAGTGGAGTAGCATGATGGGGGTACTCCCAATAGGGGACTATAAGGAAAAGGGGGCTTATAAGACCCTTCACTAAGAAATATTTTGGGTGAATTACATACAATTTATGGTCATGATGCTTAGACAATGCCTCTTAGTTTAAGGTCGTATATTTTGGACCATAAGGTGATCATCCTAAAAGGATATGTGTAGCATGGTGGAGTAACAACCTAGAATGAATATAGTCGAGGGACCCAATACCACATGATGAGTTCCCAATAGTACTAGCACATATTTTAAAGTCATGATTCTTGGACTTGGAGTCCTAGTTCAATGTCATAGATATTGGACCATGTTATCTTAATTTAAGGTCATTGAGTTTGTTCCAATGGAAAGAATACCCAAAAATGACATGTTTAGCATGGTGGAATGAAAAACCGATGTGAATTGAGGCCCAAGAAGACCTAGCATCGCACAAAACATTCCTGGGGGAGCCCACACATAATTTAAAGTCACAGTACTTGTACTTGAACTCCTATTTCAAGGTCATAGAGTTCATACCATGTTCACCCTAAAGTATTGGGAGTGGTATGTAGGATTAGTAACCCAATGTGAATGGAGGTCCAAGGGAGGCCCCGTACCACACAAAACATAAGGTGCAGGTTGAAAAAATTGTAAGGTCACGAATCTTAGACCATGGAACTCTAGTTTAAGTTTGTAGATCACGAACCTATTGTAAGTATTTTATGGTCATAATGCTTGGACCATGGGATTTTTTTCTCAAAGGAATGTGTGAAACATCAAAAAGGTTACTCGATGTGAAAGTAGGGGCCTAAAAGGCCACCTAACACCTCACAAAATGCATCTAAGATAACATTCACGTAGTTTAAGGTCATGATTATTAGAGCATGAATCTTAGTTTATGGTCATAGATTTTGTACTGTAAGGGGGAAATGTCTCGAAGGAACATGCGCAACATTGAAGGAAAGTAACCTGGTGTGAATAGAGGGGAATAGAAGACCATTCGATGCCAAAAAATGTCTCCAAGATAATTTGAACACATTTTAATTTCATGTTTCTTATACCATGGCTAAGAATTTAAAACAGACATGTTTCATGTGGTGTAATGACAAACCCTATGTGAATTGACATCCAAATAGGTCTAACGCCACAGAAAACATTCCTATGATGACTGCCACACTGTTTAAAGTTCTGATTCTTAGACTTGAACTCATAGTCTAAGTTCATAGAGTTTAGACCATGATTCTGAAACATTTTAACCTTACTTAAGGAGAACCTCCTCTCATCTCCTAATCCCACATGATCCATGCTCGTTGAGAGAAATAATGAGTGGTATGGAGTTCTCATTACTTGCAGGGGGAACACAATGAAAGGTGGAAGTGGAAGACAAGTACATGAGGGAGATTTTGACTTTCAAGACTTTGATACTAAAAGGGGAGTGATCTAAGGATGGGTAAAACTATTGAAAATGTTTGAAATATAGGTTTTATACTTGTTTTGATTAAGGATGGGGGAAAATGCAAGATCAACCGCTGATTGAGTTCGAAACATGGGATCCAATATTTGTTACCAAATATCCTTTGAGGTGTGATATCAGGATGGTAGGTGATCTAATATGGAATGAGATCATTCCATTAGGGAGCATATTCAGATTGGGAGGATGATGATTATCCAAATTGGAGAAATCATGAAGTGCATAGATAAACATGCAGGTAGGCGAGAGTCAAGCTTGGATCAAATGAGAAAGCATTTAGGTGAGTCGATGGAAATTCTATTCCTGAGATGATATATCTGAGAATCACTATATATCAAACAAGTATAGGAATCAAGCCACATGTATTTCTAAGACATGATGTGGTAGGATATCAATGTTTGTGGGGTGATTTTCTATCTGGTGATAATATTTTATCATCTCATAATATAAGGAATCCCAATTTTATATGGGGTAATGTGTGATTCAACTCATAATCATCATATGAGGCGTCACAATTTTATATAGGGTAATATTATCTCACATTAAGAGGAATCACGGTTTTACATAGGGTAAGATCGCAGTTTAACATCATGCATTGGGGATATTGGTGTGATGGTCATCCCATACTTATTGTATGGGGTATCCCTATTACATATGGGGTAGATAATAGTTTATTATCATGGATTTTGGACCAAAAAGTGGGGCATGGGTGTCCCAAGGAAAATTTTCATGACATGAAAGAGTGATAACCCAATGTGAAAGGAGGGATGAAGGGACCCTCTGCCACACAAAACTCGACAAACCATACCCTAGGTTGACATCATGAAATTAGGGAATGAAAGGCCCTATAGTGAGTTAATGAAGGGGGATAGGCCCATGATGATATGTCTTGGAATCACTACATATCCCATGAGGATGGGAATCAATCTTCACATAGTTCCAGAACATGTCTTGGGAGGATAATGATGTCGGAAGGGGGTTACCCTCTAGAACAAGGATATTGAATCTTTTCATATTAGGTTATGAGGCATCCCAATTTTATAAAAGTTAAGGATACAGTTTAACATCATGTGTTGAGGACATTGATGTTTTTTCATCCCATATTTTTCTTATGAGGCATCCCAGTTTTATACAACGTAAATCATCTCACATTAAGAGGAATCCCAGTTTCATACAGGGTAAAATTGTAGTTTAACATCATATTTTGAGGACATAGTCAGAGATTACACATTGATTTTTCCATTATTTTCTTTGTCATGTCAAGATATGATGGATTCTCTAATCACTAATAGGTAAATGTAAATGAATGAGTCTTATACCAATAAAGGGGGCCCATGGTGGAATTTTGAGGTGATAGCACCATAGGTAACTAATGGATTTGAATTTAATTTGTTGTTGATCCCAAATACAGAAAGTTTAGGCATCACTATGTATCCCATGAGAATGGTAATCAATCCAAACATAGTTCTATAAATAGGGTGGAGACATAGGCTTTCTAAAACACTAAGGATGAATCAAACCATAAAAATTAGGGGTTAATGCACATAGTTTTAGGGTCATAATACTTATATCAAAGCTCCTAGTTTGAGGTCATGGGTCTTGGACCTATAGAAAATAGGTTAAGGTCATAATTATTATAAAACGGGGCTTCGAGGATGTTCATGTTGTGCAAGAGTTAAAACCCGATGTGAAAGGATCCAAGGATACCATGTACCACATGAAGAAATCCTAAAGTCAGTTGCACACATTTTAAGGTCGTACAACCGTTAATATGAAGAAAAGTTTAAATTCATGATTCTTAGACTATCTTAAAATATTTTAATTGGGATATGGGTGTTCTTTAGGGAATTTTTGTGTAATGAAAGAGATAGGACCTGGATTTAAAAGAGGAAATGTAGGCTCGTGTACCACACAAGTACCAGGAAACAAATGGCTCATAGTTTAAGGTTGTAATTCTTGTACTATGATGAAGGTAGAAAACAATTTAAATTCATAGTTATTAGACTATAAGGATGTTTCTCTCAAGGTTATCTGCATGTAATAGAAGATTAATACCCAACATGAAAGGATCTATGGAGGATCACATACAACATGCTCACCTTGAGATGAACTTAATGTAGTTTAAGTTCATAATTATTAAATTGTGAATAGGGATAAGGGGATTAAGGGTTGATAAATTTGTGGATGGGATCGATGATGTAAATTTCAAGAATCACTATGTATCCCATGAGGATGGGAATCAATCCAAACATAGTTATGGAACACGGTGTGGTAGAAGACCAATACTGGAAGTGGGGGAAATCCTCTCTAACAAGGGAATTGAAGAATCCAATAGTTATTATGGGGCATCCCAATTTTATACATGTTAATATTTTTGACAATATCATATTTATTTCATGAGGAATCCTGGTTTTATATGGGGTAAGATCATATCTCATTAAGAGTCATTTGGGTTTTATATAGGGTAAGATCGTAGTTTAACATTCTATACTAAGAATATTAGGCTTTTCAGTTTAAAGTTGTACAAATTGGACTATAGGGGCTGAAAATAGTTTAATTTCATAATTCTTGGATTGATTAAAAATAGTTTAAGGTTGTACTTTTTGGACCTTGGGGAATCTTGTTAGTTTAATGTCTTAAATATCAGACCCTTGCAAACATTTTAAGGTCATGTCACATGGAAAATGACTCTTAGTTTAAGTTCATAGATTTTGTACCATAAATATTAGTTTAAGGTCATAGATCTTGGACCATTAACACCCTTACATGAAATACGGCTTAAGAATCTTTTTGTAGGTGGGAGGTGTGATATGCTCTTCATCCATGATTATCAAATAGTATGCTCCATTGGAGTAAGACTTATGAATGATGTAAGGTCCTTACCACTTAGTATCCAACTTTGGTGGATTATTTTCAGGTATCATTGTAATTTTGAGAGCTAGTACCTTGTCACCATAGAGGAAGGAGCAGAGGTAAACCTTCTTGTTGAATTCTTTCACTACCCTATTCTGGTGCTTCTCACGATTGTGCAAGGCCTAGAGCCTATTATCTTAAAGGGATTACAACTCAAAGAGATAGACTTATACCATTTTTTATGGCATATTATATTCATAGAATAATATTCAGAGTGACATAAATTGTACCTTGATGGGATAAACTTCCTTTGTTCCATACACCAGGGAGTATGGGGTTACCTAGGTGGAATTTTGAGTCATCATCCAATAAGCCCAGAAGTCATTGTGTATATTTTCCAGAAAACTCTTATTATTTTATTCCATAATATTTAGTAGAATGTTAGAGAGGGTTTTTTTGAATGACTAAATATTCCTATTTTTCTACTCAAGGTAGTGAGAGGTATGGTTGGATCAGATATTTTACTTGGAATAAAATTTCTCTAACTTTATAGCCTAGAATTTGGGGCCTTTGTTGGTGAGAATGACATGAGGAAATCTAAATTTATAGATTATGTGGGAGCTCATGAAATTGATCATGGATTGGTATTTTAATTCCTTAATGGGAATCACTTTTACCCACATGGAGAAGAATTCCATTGCAGTCAGAATGAACCCGCACGGGTGAGTTGTCACTGATGGGTATGGCTCCATTATATCGAATCCCAATACTGAAAAGTGCCAAGAATAATTTGTAGGATGGATAATCTCTAGTGTTTGATGCATAAAATTAGCATGGATCTAACATGCATGATGCCTCTTAGAAAACTTGATGTAGTTGTGGACTATAGTGGGATAGAAGTAACCTAACCTCTAAATCTGGTGGGAAAGTTTTAATCCTACCTAATGGGAACCACAAACCCCAGCACGGAATTCCTTCATAACCTTGGGTATCTCATATACTAGGATAAAATGGAGGATAATCCCATAAAACTCAGGTTTTTTAAGAGACTAGTCAAGGTTGGGCCCACCCTATAGGGTAAACTATGCTTTACACTAAAGAATTCTCTCATGCTCGGCTTGTTCTGGCAGGAGAATTCCATGTTGCTGATACTCGATGAAAGGAGTTATCTAAATAGGAATTTATTCTAATATGGAGGAACATGTTAGTCATGGAATATAAGTACTAGAATCTAGTTTGTTTACCTATTTCCTATCATCGTAATCTAAAATGGTAGGATTGATGACCCTCTGATGTGGCACATGGAAGATCAGGTCATCCTAGTCAGGTTCTGTGAGAGATGCATCCAGGCTTTCCAAGGAATCATCTTGATTGTTCTATGACTAAGGGATGTGATTAAATTCCATCTAAGTGGAAAATCAGGCCATTAGCTGATGAGTACACTCTAGAAGGGTAATGATATCTTGATTCCTGATGATGTAGTCACCATTTATCTATTTTATGGCTAGCTCAGAGTCTCCCTTCACATGAAAGTAGAATAAATAAAACTTGAGGGCTAGCTCAAGACCAGTAATAAGAGTATGATACTTTGCCTCATTGTTGGTACAGTCTTCTGATAGTAAGAATGAGTATGTAAGGATGTCCTATGTGGGAGTGATGAAAATAATCCCCATGCTTACTCTGTTGAACTTGGTATTATTAAGCCTTCTATCAGTTGGGATCTAGGAGGTAATATTGAAATGAATATTCGGACATAGCACAACCTGATCCACTGAGAGGATAGACTCATCTAGGAATCCAACATCTAGGGGTAGTTCTTTAGGGTCCAAATGGATGGACAAGATATATTTCAATTTTTTACCTTTGATGGCCTTCTACAGAACCAACCTGATGTCAAACTGCTAGAGGATCACTACCCAGCATTCCAATCATCCCATCAATATGGGGTGATTAATAATATACTTTAGGGGGTCTGTTCTAGACACTATCTATATCTAATGATGCTAGATATAATGCTGCAACTTCTACACTACAAAAACCAGTGCAAGGAAGCTCTTCTCGGTAGGGAATTATCTGGTCTCCATTTTGAGGATCATTTGACTGAGATATTATAATTTATTTTCTACCCTCATTATTTTTATGGGCTATAATGGTATCAAGGGATCATTATAGGGAAGTCACATAAAGGAATAGAGGCTTTCCCAAAATAGGTGGCATCAAAACCATAGGTTGTATAAGATACTGGTTGATTTACTCAAACGTGGTTTGACAATCCTCATCCCACTAGTAAATGATGCCTTTATTTATGAGCTTCAAGAAGAGATTACACTTATCGGCCATAATTTCGATAAATCAGCATATGTAGGGTAAGTAGACTTGGAGGCCTCATAGCTTCTGGAGGTTGCTCGGGGGATGAATTTGGCTGATGGACCTAATCTTATCCTGGTCGATCTCGATGCCTATATATCTTATGACAAATCTGATAAACTTCCTAGAGGTAACCCAAAATTCACACTTTAAGGGGTTAATCTTCATATGTCTGCATTAAAGGAATCTGGAAACTTTCTCAAGGTCCTTGATATGGTCCTGACACTGGAAGTATTTTACCACCAAGTCATCTACATAGAAATACACCAATGTCCTAATAATTGGATTGAATATGTGGTTCATGGACTGCTGATAATTGGATCCTACATTATACAAGTTGAATTGAATTACTTGATAGCAGAATTTCCCTTGGTATTCCATAAACATAGTGGACTTCTCATCCATGGGGGTCATCCAAATCTAGTTATACCCGGAGTATCTATCCATGATAGAGAGGGATTGGAACCCTACTAAAGAATCAATCAATATATATGCTACTATAAGGGGAAAATAATCCTTTTAATAGTGGTGTTTGAGGTCCTTGAAGTCAATAAAAAATCTGATATTCCCATTCTTCTTCCTGACTAAGAGGATGTTGGCCATCTATATAGGGTATTGAACTTCCCTGACCAAGTTGGATTTGATAATCTTGTCAACCTCATCCTCAACCATAGCATTTTGGTAGGGGTTTATCTTTATGAGAGCCTGCTTGAACCCATGATGACTCGCTGGGAGTTCGATATGGTGAACGGATACCTGAGGGTCCATCCCTAGAATCTCTTCATATCTCTAAGACAAGACATCAAAGTGTTGTTTGGGGAAGGAAACATATTATTTCTTTGGATATAGAGTCATGGTTGCACTTATCTGTGTTAGCCTTGTATCTTCCTTAGTATCAAGGTTCACCTGGGTTAACTCATCAATGGTGGTGGTGACACCCTCTTCAAATTCTAGTAGGGCATCTTCTAAGTTTTCTTCGATATCTAAGATAGGAGATTCATTGGGAGGAGGTGGATCTTCCAGGCCAACCAACTCAGGTGAAGCACTGGTTCCTACTTGAGAAGACATGATATCTTCACTAAGGGGTTTTTATTCTACTGAAACTATAACAATAGAAGATGTCAATCCAATTTTGTCCATCCTCTGACCATGGCGTCCATTATTTATGTAAAATCAATGGAGGTGATTTGACTTCTTTTAGGTCAGGCCTGCCCTATGGAACATGTGGGAATACTAAAAATTGGTTTCCATAGGGATAAATTCTCAGTACTTTACAATAGTAGGGGATTATGGTATCACTTGGTCCTATCTAATGTAGGATTATGAGGTAATATGTAGATGTTACTTCTTTTTAGGGATGCTAAAACCCTTTTCCTTTGAGACAGCAAAGTATCCCCATAAGTTTGGAATTATGGGATCCAACTGATGAATTAGAAGAACAAATTCATAATTCAATTCTTTCCATGGATTGACTGTAGTGGTTTTCATATCATTAGGAGCATTGATATGCTCAACCCCATTAGTCTAAACCTTCTCCCTTATCTCTTGTAGTAGATAGAATCCAAATAGAAGGCTTTATAGGAGTCAAAGGGGGATGCATCACCCTAGAGTACCCCTGCTCGATTGTTAAGGGAGTACTTGAGGCACTGATGATACGAGTAGGGGACCAATGCATGAAAATAAAGTTAGGGCCTATCCATTAGAATGTTGTAGGTTGTATCTTATGATACCACCATGAAATAGGTACTTGATAACAAGCCACAAAATTGGGTCTTCATCCAAACCTTTACATATGATTTTTTCTCTCTCTTATCATAACCTTGAATTTTTAGGTTGGAGAGATTCAAATTATCTTTGTTCAGTACCATATTTTGGAGTTTCTGGGTTAGGATGATATTGATCCTAGAGTTAGTATCCATGAGTCAGCAGAGGATCTTCATACCAGTAAATTGGATGGTGATGTTCAGTGGGAATATATATCCCTACATTATGATACCCTTTTCCTCCTCATAAAACAAGATAATGTCTTGGTATTCCTCTTGATCAGCTTCTTTTATATAGTAGGCCTTAGCATAAATTATTTAGGATTTGAATTAGATATGGTTTTTTAAGGCTTCTACAAGGGCCTCATGTGTCTCTTTCAAAAAAACTAAGGGGCTCATGAATCGAAATCCTTGTGGGTATGACAACAAGGTGCTTCAACACATCATTATTCCATGACAAGGGAATATTTTTTTCCCATAGAGGGTTAATCCTTGGAATGGGTAATAACAGATACCACTGGATGAACCGTGAGGGTCTGAATAGTTCTGGAAATATTCTAATGCTCACTAGCTAACCTACTCTGAACAATTGTTGGATGACTATCTGTTATTTGATGCCTATATCTAGTAGGACGTAGTTGATAGTGGTGTGGTATCAGTTGATCTTCTCGGTCAAATAACATGATCATCTATATAGGCGTATTTGAATGATTGGGCTAGGAGTATAGTGTTTGTTGAGATCTATACAAAACCTACCACCTCATCTCAATATATAGATGTCTTTATTAGCCTGATAATTCTGGAGGCTCTCATGTCCTCATCCTTTTCTTCAATGACATTTAACAGAGGAACTTATGGGGTTTTCATGGAATTCCTCACTATCAAGCATTGTGAAAAGTTTTACCATCTTGATGGAATTTTCATAGGCATATTCCTAATCATATTCAAAATAATAGTCCTAGAATGGGTGGATCCTAGAAACATATACTAAATCAATGGGAATTAAGTCTCCAAGAGTGTGAGATGGTTTTGGCATCAGTGGGCGACTCTAATTTCCCTTGTATTGTCAATTCATATTCTTCCAATACTTGGACTGTTGCGATGCCAATGCAGAAGCAGTGACTGAAGGAGCTGCAACAACCACATGAGGTGTTGGCCTACCTAAAAAAGAATAGATGAAACCATGGGTATAAAAACTACCTTGTGATCCAACCAATAATCATTTTTTTTTTGTCCCATGGATGGAATCCTACTTCCATTCACCTGATCCTTCACTTTCACTATTAGGGTTGGCATAGACATGTTCCACCTGTGTCAAAACATTACCCAACTCGACCAAACCATGACCCACTTGGTAATGGATCCAATATTTGAACATGTATAATTACTTGATGGTATGTTCAAGGATCCCATGGTATGGGCAATGATATAGAAATCCCGTGAGTCCAGCCTCTTGGGGCCTCCTATATTCTAGAAACTTTAAGATTCACTTATCTAGAGCATAGATGAAATAATCTAGGATCTATGAATCCTTGAAGGAATAGGTTTAGTTTATTCTATCTAGGAAGGTTACTCTGGGATACTGGCTATGAAGAGGGTATAGAGCCACATTTTATCATCTAGGCGGTTGTTCTTGACAAGGTGGTGCCCAATGGTTCTATGTAGGGTGAGTTTGTGCCTGATAGGGATATACTTAGTGAGGCTCTTCTGGAAAAGGAGCTAGTAGGTATAATGTATCGGGATCCTCTATATGCATAGCAGTGGTAGTATCTAATTTTCCATGTCTTCTTACAGAAGCTGGAAGAGGAAACAAGCATGACTATTCTCGATTCTACAACAAGGATTCCTCAAGATGCTGATATTTTTCAAAGAACTCTCGAAATACACTAGGGTAGTTCTAGGTGATGAGGTTAGGTACCAACTCACCTTCAACATTCCCCATTCTCATCATTATAAGCTGATCTTAGGATATGGGCATGTTAAGTGAATATTTGAGGTCTTTCCATCAGGCGACAAAGTTTTTGACTCACTCATCAGGACTATGCTTGCACTTTAAGAGGTTGTAAATGTATGTCTTTCACTTTGTGGAGATGAACTAGTAGAGTAACTGTCTATGAAGGTCTTCACAACCATAAATGGACCCTATGGGAAGCTGGATATACCAAACAAATTTGGGTACTTACAGAGTTTTAAAAAATCATCGTGCATGTTGAATCATGCAGTTGGTGTTCCAGATTCTTCTAGCGTGGGTCGGTGTGTGGTTATGTGCCTGCTGGGAGTGTGATTGGTGGTTCTAGATGATCTCTGGGTGATAATGTGAAGGCAGTGACAGGATCTTTACTAGTTTGCGTCAAGGCCGAGCAGCTACCTTTATGGATTGGTTTGTTCTTCCTTGTTTTCCATTTTTTGTTTTACTATTGGGGTTTTTTCTTCGAAGCTTCAACATTTTTGGATCTGGTTATGTTGTATACGTTGGATCCATGAATATCAGATGTGTTTTTTTTATTTGGTAATCGTGGAATCCTTTGAGTTTTTTCTGGTTTGGGTGTTGTGGAATCACCGATATTGCAGCAGTAGAGTGGAAGATTTGCTCTGGGAACTCCTCAAGACATTGGTTTTGATTACGGTTTTCTGTGTTGCTGTTTCATGGCTTGAAAAGTTGGTTGGATTGTTTTGTGAAAGGTTAAAGGTATTTTCTGTATTGTTGTTTGAATCTATGGCGGCGATGTCTGGTGGGTTCTTACCAACGAAGTCTGAAGAAGGTATTGAAGGTGACGACGAAGTGGGTCGATATCGGGGGTGTGGCTCGAGGAGGCTCACTAACTGAGGATCTATATCCCAAGGAGTCCAGGAATAGTTGTGTGATTTGAATGAAAGTGGACTTTGTCTTTGTTGGATGTTGATTTTGTGATATGGTAATGTCTTGTATGGCGCAGTTCCCGCTCACCCAAAAAGCGGTTTTGGAAAATCAAATAAAAATATAATTTTCAGTCAGTAAAAAAATCATTAACTCTTGGAAGCCTCCTTTGTTCTAGGGTCCCCAAAATAGGTCTGCACCTTAAAATAAATTTAGTCAAGTGCTATAGTGGATAACTCATCCCATTTAATAGGGTGAAGCTGGGATTTTCAAACTTCATGGGTGCTATAACATTATACACCCATGATGGGTATGAATTTCTATCAGATGAGATCACCACCTATCACGTTTCCAAGGCCTCAAGGAGAGAGGTAAGAGAAGCTATCAAGTCATCTTAGTGAGGTTCTCTATCCACCAATGTGTTGATAGACTCGTTGACTTAGGGATAGGGATAATCAACTTAGATAATAGAAAAACCTTGATCTTGAGGAGGATAATCATGCAACTTGGGTGGGTTTAGTGACTAGTACCTTGGTTTCTTTCCATATCCCCCAACTTCTACTTTTAATGGACATGCGGGGACACCAAGTTAGATCTATGGAATCTGTAAAAGGATGAATTGATTCCCCACTAGAGGTGATATGGGATCTATAAGTTAATTCCATAATTAGGGTGTTTTTCAGTAATGAGGTTGGTGATGGACCTTTTGTACTCCTCAACCTACTAGATAAAGTCTTCTACGGTGGGCTCCATCTATACTTTCGGTGTAACCTTGAATAGATCATATGGATAAACATACCCCTTACCCTTGTCAAGATTCTGATGGGTAGGCTGAAATTCCTCATCAAAGGGATCTTCGGGGCCTAGTACCTGGCTTTGGTGATAAGTATGGACACCTATTAGAGGGTATTTTTAGTACTTCATTGCCTATTGGGTGTATTTTCCCTATCATGCCCTGTGTCGGTTCCCCTATTCCTCTAATCCTAGGAAAATTCATTGAAAACCATATTAACCATGGTGGTAGCTAGAGGGGAACTTTCATTATTGGTATATAGGTCATACTATCACAAGATAGGGATGAAATGGAGAAAAGCATACTATCCCAAACCTATGATCTGTACGAGCATATATTCCTCTTCTATAACTCGATGGAGCACTGTGAGGCTCTTATCAAAGGTTTTTTGAAGGTTCTAGTGGTAACCGTAAGAATCATGGTATTGATCCACTAGGAGCGCCATGATATTTAACTTCCTACACAGTCTCTCAATGGTGTTGAGGCTTTCCAAACTCCTTGGGTAGGTTAGATATTGATCATATAGGTGGTGAAACTTCTCTCATATGATATTGATAAAACACACTACCTGGTCCTTTCTAAGAGACTCTAGGATGTCAAATTTTTAAGCTTCAAGAATCCATAACACCATCGACAGCTAGTCAGTATTCAAACCCTCCCACTGTCTCTCTTCATCATAGGAAAGGTCCTTCTCTTGGTTGGTCCAAACCCCAATTAGTGCAGGCTAAGATATGGGTAGCAACATCAATGTATACTGATTCTACTACTAGTTTACCAGGATAGGATTCACTGCACATTTCAAACATCTGCTACATGATGGGACATCTATTGGGGCCAGTGCTCGCCTCATCATCACATACTTATAGGATGTATTGTTCATCATTGCCTCATGCATAAGGATGGAAACATCCATTTGTGGCCCAGTGGAATGGTCACCATATGAGGGTTCTATACCAAACCCCAACATCTCTCTAAATCCTTATGAAGAGTTAGATAGAATAGAAACTGGTGGTGGTGGAGGTGGTTGCACTATGATCCCCTGGATGGGAGTAGAACATCCTCCACCTATAGGTATCTGTGGAGGGATCTGGGGATCCTATGGAACTTGGATTTCGGGATTGTAAATTTCAATTTCCAAAAAAATTCCCCAGACTTTGTAATTTGTGGTGAAGACTCCATCATCAATTCATCTATCACCTCATAATCTGAGAGATCAATGAGGTCAACAATGATGTGGTTTTTTTTTGGTTTCTCCTCCGATGGCGGGTGTTCACCCTTCTACCCCAGGATAGTTATTCAAGGAAGGGTATATCTTCATCATGGGGAGGAATTTCTCACAAGTTGGTTTTGGAGAGGGGAGGGTTACTTCATTGATCGGTCATAAAACAGGGAGGATCTTTGTGTTAAGTGGTAGTGATAGCATGTGGAGGGTCTCTTTACTGGATGTTTATATAGTGGTTAGTACCTCCAATTGGTTTGGTAGGAGCATGGGGAGGACCTCCATACTGGTTGTTGATAGAATGAGGAGGACCTCTACTTGGATTGGTAGGATCATGGGGAGGCCTTCTATACTGGTTGTTGAAAAAGCATGAAGGACCCCCACTTGGATTGGTAGGAGCATGGGGAGGACATCCATATTGGTTGTTTATAGAGTAGGGAGGACATACACTTTTATTGGTAGGATCATAGGGAGTACCTCTATACCAATTGGTAGTGGAACTGGTAGGACCTCCTTGATGATTAACCTCATCACGGGATGGATCGTAATGGATTTAGGTGGTGATAATGATTGGAAGAGTCAACACATCCTATTTTTGAGGTGGTAGGGGTCTTGATCCAAATTGGGAAAAGATTAATCCTTATTCTTCTATTGCAGGGATCTGGAGGGATACACCAGTGGTGGCAGAGGCCACAGGAGATGTAGAGGATGCCTCTCATCATGTAATTTCCTGGGCCTTCCCCCAACATTGGCATTGGGTACTATGGACTTGGGATAGGGGAGTGGGGGTTAATTAGACCTACTCTTCAACCTATGGGATCGGTTGATGCTGGCATCAATGAGTCCTGGAGGGATCCCTTCTGGAAATATCATGAGTGGTAGTCATGGTAGGCGCGACTCGAGCATCCCCTACCTCCTTGGCGTATGGGAGTGATTCATTAGAATGCTCTGGGGAGAGTATCCCAATGTGTTTCATAATTTTAATGGGGGTGGTTTCCCCAAACATGGCCCTAAAGTGTGGTAGTGTCAATGAGTTTTTTATGCCTCCAGATCCCTACGAGGCATATCCCTCATGTGAATGACCCCTTCCTGATCATACCAGAGTATGAGGTAATCAATCACCCTCCTCTAGATGATTTAATGGGGTGAGATAGGGTGTAGTTTCCTAGTAGCTAAAGATGAGTTCTTAACCATGGCAGAGTCATGGTTATTCCCAATTTCTACATCAATGTTTCTCATTCCCCATTGTCTGTGAGTGCCAAGTTTTTGTATTCTTGAAGCTTGATTCCTATAAGGAATGTGGATTCAACCATTAATATAGGTACAAAAAAATTGCTTCCCAATGCCCCAACATCTTCCAATATTTCAAATACAGAGATTAATCTACACTAATGATGTCACCAACTGAGGATTACCAATTCTAACTACCCCAATTTTATGGTGAGTTCCATAATGGGCCCACCATTTTCTTGGTGGGATCTAGTGTCGCGTGTCTGAATCCAGTGAAATTTCAATCCAATGATTCACTAGATTCTACTATTCCTCATATTTGAGAAGAAGAGTTTCACATTGGGTTCACCATTTTTGTTTCTGATGCTTTTTATAGGGCACTGATGTAGCATACGTATGGATTCTATTTCCCCACATTTCCACTTTTCAAAGGGGTTCAAATTTCATCACTTTAATCAATGATGTATGCTCCTTAATTGAAATGGGATGATGGTATGTCAACTCCTCCTTCCATGGGTTCCTCTTTGGATATTTTTTCCTAGTTTGTGTCTCCCTCAAAGATTAATTCATATTCATGGAACTCATTCCTGGTGACATATCAACATGGAATTTGATTAATTATATTGCTTCTGTCTTAATAAGGAAGTGACCTTCGGTCAGAGAGAGTAGTCACACTGGGAATCTTTGGTCATGTCTGGACATTAGGTATATTGGGAACCTTTCAATATTACTCTTTTGGATGAAATCTCATATAAAGAATCTTAGGCATGGAACCCAAGTCATCTTGTGTCCATTAGGATGTAGTTAATGCGAGGGGCATAATTCTTCCAATTATTTTTACCCCAGGCATCCCATACTCATGGAATGGGATAGATATTATGGACTAGGTAGTGATTTTAACATCTTGTGGAGATTTTCATAGGTTTAAAGTCTTGTGGGGATAGTATAGGTGTAACTTTAGAGTCTTATGGGGACCGAATGGTTGATCAGAATTCCCTATTGAGGTGGATTAGGATGGTAGATCAGAATTTCCTATTGAAGTGGGTCATAGAGGTGTGTTCCTAGGAGAAGAGATGTCACACTTGGGAGGGTGTATTATGATTCCCTATTGAGGTGGATCTAGAGGTGTTTCACTAGGAGGGAATATGTCACACCTGTTTGGATGGATCAGAATGCTCTATTGAGGAAAATCTAGAGGTGTGTCCCTAGGAGGGAAGACGTCACACCTAGATGGGTGGATCAAAATTTCCTATTTAGGAATATCCAAAGGTGATTCCCTAGGATGGAATATGTGACACTTGGATGGATGGATCAGAACACCCTATTGAGGAAGATCTGAAGGTGTGTCCCTAGGAGGGAAGATGTCACACCTGGATGGATGGATCAAAACACCATTTTGAGGTAGATTTAAAGGTGCATTCCTAGGAGGGAAGATGTTAAACCTAGATGGATGGATCATAACACCCTATTGAGGTGGATCCAGATGTGCATCCCTAGGAGGGAAGATGTCAAACCTTGATAGATGGATCAAAATTATCTATTGAGGTGGATTTGGAGGTGTGACCCTAAGATGGAAGATGTCACACCTAGATGGATGGATCAAAATACCCTATTAAAGAGGATATAAAAGTATAGATCATAATTTTCTTTTATCCAAATCCATAGGTGTGTCCCTATGAGGGAAGATGTCACACCTGGGTTGGTGGATTAGAATTCCTTGTTGAGTTGGATCCAGAGGTGCGTCCCTAGGAGAGAAGATGTCACACCTAGGTTTACCATTGTTAGGATTGAACCTTAGGGAGGTGTCCTATGTACCTTATTTAATAGATTAGGATCAAAACCCATGTAGTTCAATGCCACAGTTTAAGGTCATGTGACAGAATTGATTCATGTAGTTTAACGTCATGCGGTAAGTACACTCATGTCATAGGAGGAGAATCAATTAGGGATGGTGTGGGGATTATGTGTGGAAGTTACCCTTAACAAGAGGATCACTATTGGTGGAATGGTGTGGGGCTTATATGTTGAAGTTTCCCTGGGGTGTAGGATCATCCCATGGTGGGAGAGAAGGTGTCTTCCCATGTGATTCATAAACAATGCATCCTATGTTTATTACACAGGGTAGGAAGTGTGGGGTCATCCCATGTCCATTATATATAGGGCATTCTATGTTCATCACACAAGGTAAGGATACAGTTTTATATCATGTATTGAGAATGTTGTCATGTATTTTAACATCATAAGACTAGAATGTGGAGCTAGGTAGGTTTACATCATGAATCCCATACATAGAGGTACTCACTCCTTAAGGGTGAACATGTCAAGGTGGGAATAAGATTCTTCATAAGGAATTATCACCAAGACATGTGCAGTTTACCTCAAAGATACCACCTATAAGGATTATATGAGAACCACTCATGTGAATTTGGGTGGGACATGGCATTGGAACTACCATTGAGTAGTGGAAATCATGAGGTCCTACTTTATGGTCCCTATACTTATGTGAAATAGGAATTAGGGTACCTATTCTTAAGAGTAGCAGGTAATTTAATGGCTTCAATAGGGGTATAGAGAATGTTGGGTAGGATACCAGTAAGTTATTGTGTGAAACTTTATCATGTTGTGTATAATAATTTTGTGAGAAGGGGGTGATAGAATAAGGTAAACTAATGAATTTAAGAAGCATAGTTGCATGCAAGTTTTGGGGTTGCACGTAGAATAGTGTTGCATGGAGGCATATTCTCTTTGTATTAACTCAAACATCCTTATGAGTAGTTTTGTGAGAATCCCTATACCATATTCCAAGTTATGTTTGGTCCCATAGGATCTCTTTCACACAAGTACACTACCTTTGAGGGTCCATGATCACTGGTTTTGCATGATTTCATGGAAAAATGGGAGTTATGCACAGTAGAGCATCACTTAATCTTCCAGAGATCATTACCAAGGTTGGTTTTTTAGCTTATATTTATAGTTTAAATCCTTAGTTGTTGTTTTGAAACTCCTTAAGAACAGAACTAGGTTGTGCAGTTCTCCGTTTGTTTCCACTGAGGCTTGGTCGCACAATAATTTTGGTTTGACGTTGCATTTGGTATGAAATGGCATAGTTTCATGATGGATTTTGGATAACATTCCTTTATTTCATAAAAACACTTTTCTTGTGTGCATGGGCCTTGAGCATGTGTTCGGACTAAGGGGCCTCTGTGAAACTATATGTCACCTTTGGCATGCAAGTATTTTGTGCATGAAACTCTACCTTTTTTCATGCACTCTAAAACTTGTTAAAAACATTCTCATCATCCCTAGAAGTTCCTTTGATGTGGTTCTTGTGCTTGGTTCATTCAAAACTAGTCATTTGAGGTATTGAATGAGATTCCAAAGCCAATATTCATAGCTAAATCATTGGTTTCAATAAAGGCTGGTGGAAACTCAGGGTTTTGGAGGTCATGTACATGGTGTAGAATTTTATTTCATGTCATGAATATTTGAGATTGAATTATCCAACACATTTTTTAGATAATTCATTGAATTAATAGTCTTTCACACTATGAATTGGTCATGGTAGATTTATGGTGTGAATTCAACCTTAACATCATAAACTACACCAACCATATGTATTTGCCTGCATTGATTTATGTCATTATCCATCGAGTTAACTTGGTCATTTTATTGATATGATGAGAAAAATTTTATTTCTAGGACTCCCTTTAGGAAAAAAATAGGGTTCAATCATAATTATCATAATTGACACTTATATCATTTCTCCCATGATAAGGGAACTCTCTCAAGGAATGGGTCTCCCATATCCTATGTAAAGGTAGGTTTAATACCCTCTATACTTATCTAGGTAAAGATCCTCTATCTATGAAGTGGGTTCTCCCCCATCATCGAGATATGGTGGGGAGCGGTTCCTCTACTAGAATTTATACTCCCTCAACTGAGGTATCTTCCTATGAGTAACTAGACCTCTATCTTATTCTCATGAGGTTACATAGAAGTGTGTCTTGGTCTTGGTATTTTTAGATCTGTAGGAACACTCGATATTTATGGATAACTGTGATGATCAAGATATCCTTCTCTCATCCCCCTAGTTCCTTGATGAGTGTATTTATTTCCTATTAGTTTCTTATCTCTTATGTTTGGTGTTGATATAATTATCTTCTTGTTGTTTGTACCTTTATGTTATCTAGGTTTTCCTATTGGGTATGTATATACTCACCCCTGCATGGGCTTTTCCTGCATATGCCATATATTATGAAGAATAAAGAAAACATGGTAAATACTTTGGTGAATCCATAGAAGGTAGCAATTAGTTATACTAGGAGGTTGTGACTACGTACAATAGATAGTTCCCAAGATCGTGAGAAAGGCTCTCTATTTTATCCTCATCGGCTCATTTAGGTCAAGACTCATCCTGATTGGGTGTGTATTTTTTCATTTTTATTATATAGATATTTGTTTTCACACTCTAATGTATTTATTATGGATTGTTTCATGAATTTTTTTACTCTCTAGAATTTTCATCATTTATTGTTACCTAAAAAATTGTATGGATATGTATTTGGGTGTATAGGTACATTAGTATATGTCCCCCTATCATATGATATATGTTTACTTGTCATGTGTCACCAACCCCTAGCCTAATGGAGGTGGTATTTGGTGGCATACTCAGTTTATTTCTAGTCTATATGGGACCCTAGTGGGTTAGGTCATGTCACAGATCCACTAGATTCACATCTACTAAAGTCTCCTTCAAACTATGTATTTTATATATAAACACAACATGTGTTTACACAAATCTTATGCATGGGTGAGTATGAGAATGCCTAGTGGGACACCTTGAAAACACAAAGGAGGATCAGAAGACCAGTCAACTAAAAACTCAAGGATAGGGGAAAGACTAAAATAATAAACTCAAACATACTTTAATGGTTATACAAAAAAATATTGAAACAATGTCCCAAGTTTAAATCTAGTTTGTAAGTTATATCTCTATGGAAACCACACATGTTTGATGTGTCGTAAGACCCATAACACATGAACCACATAGCTTCCAAAATATATCATTCCACTTATTAGTAATTTTAGTAGGGTCTATACATATTTGAGGGATATCAATGTCGTTCGAGGGAGTACCTAACCCCTATGTAGGACCCTTGACACATGGGGGGATACTAACTCATAGGATGGAGGACTACTCTTCAACACATGGGGGGTAGATGAACTTCATCAGTTGTATGAGAAATTATTCCATATCATGAGTATGATTCCAGGGGATAGTACCTAAAACCCATGTATGGAGGGTTATTCCTTAACACATAGGGGTGTACCAAAACTCCATGTATTCACTAAACACCTCACTGAAACCATGTTGTCATCTCTACATAGCTAAGATCTGTAAACTAATAAAATCACCTCACTATCATCCTCTAATGATAAAAAGGATTACATTATCATGCTCTATGTAGAAAATTAATCAGAATGTATGGATTATTTTTACAATTCTAACACCTGGGTGATAATATACAAGAAAAAATCAATGAACACATGGTATACGATATGTACTTCTTTAGACATGGCGGGTATGCCCCCAAACTAAATTCGGGTGTATACCACCAATTTTATTCCATATAAGGGTCAACCTAAATGGTGTGCCTATAAAGTGACAAGGTGTGTGAAATCCTCAGTTTGGTCAAATGTGTATCCCAAAGACACAAAATCATGTTTCTTACTCATACACGGTGTGTTCCATGGCCCACGAAATAAGTGTGGCCAAATGTTTGGTTAAGTGTGTACTTCTTTACACATTGAGTTATGCAACCTGGTTAGAAATGGTGTGTGGTCAAAAACCACAAAAAATGTGATATTTAACATGGTACTAGAAACCCCAAACACTACTAAAGGATATACATATAATATTATTTGAAAATCACAAGTTTTGTGATCATAAGCATAGTTTGAAAAAAAAACCTAGACATTGTCACCATCATTTTAAATAGTTTTCATGACCAATGTGTTTCCATATGTACCACAACATTGTAACCTCACCTTGGGTGGCTATCCATGCTACCTCCATAATTTCCTTTTCTCTTAGGCCAAACTTTCATGTTCAACTTACATTCCTCACCGAACCCACACCCAATTTGTATCATGAGGATCTTTCATCATTCACTATCCATCACCATGACACCCTATACAATTGTCATTCCTGTAATTTCACTTCTCTCACCCATATTTGGTCTTATCACCATATATAATTTCTATCATAAAAACACCATAAATTTTGAATGTCAGCAACAAACATTCATTATAAATGGGGAAAACAAGGGGGGAATGGGAGGATTGATGGTTGTTAATTCCCCCTCCCCCCAAGGAGGTAATAATAGAGAAAAAGGATAACCATGTTAACTAGATATGTTTATGCCTCAAAATAAGGTGGTAACTCACTCCAACCTTCAAACTAGATATATTAATGGTCATCTCCACTCATGAATAAATGCCCTACCTCATGAAGAACCACCGAAGCTTCTTGTTCTAATTACTTTCACTAATTAATCCATTGCCTCTAAAAAGAACGCAAGAATCCTCTACTTGAGTCTTCATTATGATTAGGGTTTCATTTTCAAAGATATAAAATCCTCTCAAAATAATATTATTGAAATATTAAAAATATTAATTTAGGTCAATCATAAATAAAAACCTAAAAAGTCTTAGTATAGAACCTGAATCCCAAACAAAAATGTTATAACTTCCCTAGGTAAATGCTCTATTTTAGAAACAACCGTAGTATCAAAATTTCTATATGTGGCTTTGATAAGGATATATAAATGTTCATATGTGCATGGTATAAAAAATATTAATTCTAAAATATTAATTATTTTTAGAAGACCTGCAACACTATCAAAAATGAACCAACCATGTGACCATATTTATAAATATTATTTAAAATATTTAAATATATTAAATGAAAAATAGGGGTTACTTCAAGTCTACCATCAATGTGGATTATGAATACCCCATGTATGCATAGGTATATTCATGTGATGTTTACAAATTCCATTTCATTCAGTATTTGCATGTACATATATACAGGTTTTTATTAGGGACGCATGTAACACCTGAGGTTTTAGGCCATATTTTAATTCCAAAAACCATATGTATATAAATTATAAATGTGTTTTGTTAAAGGATTTTAATTTTAGTATGAAATAAATAATTCAAAATATGAATGAAATTAAAATGGTATAAATCCATTGAGTATAATATTACTGGTTCAAAACATTTTGTATACAATTGATATAAATAAATTTTATTTAGATGTCAAATGTATATATTTTTATTATAAATAAATTATTTTAAACAAAATAAATTATTTTATAATATATAAAAAGAAACAAATTTATTTTTGAAACTGTCTTTTATTCTAAAGGAATTATTTTTATAAAATATACATTATTGTTTTTGAATAATGATATCAATAAAATGACTTGATTAAATTCAAGGAATGATTGATCAAATTAATTAATGGTATCTAAGAAATAATTAATCAAATATAAGGAATTATAATTTAATTATTCATGGTTTAACATAATTATTTTGTTTAGAAACATTGTTTTTATTCTATATTATATATGTTTTTATTTAAAAGTTAAATTCCTAAATTTTAGAATTTTAATTTGATTAAATGAAACTCATTTTTATATCCATAATGTAAATATTTTATTAGATTAAACTTTTGGGATAATTTCAAAAAGGGTTATTTTTTACTGAATAGTAAAAAAAATACAGTTTTTATAAATATCGTAAATCTTATGACATCATCGTGATATAAAAATGACTTGAAAATTTATGAAAATTTTTTATTAACAAAATATTTATTTAAAGAGTAAAATAATTCATTTAAAAATAATATTCTAAATTTATAAACCTATGTTTGGAATTTTGGAACCTAAGTTATATTTTATTCTAATAAAAAACTATTTCTGGTCATTTTCCTTTAATTAAGAATTCATAAGAATAAATTTTATTTTGGATTGGTTTGAAAGAAAAATAAATGTATATTTTTAATTATACACCAATAAATGTCTTGTTTATTATCACTATTTTCATAAATAAGTATAATTTCATTATTATTCTTAAAAATACTTTTTTCTAAAAAATGATTTTATTGCATTATGTGTACTTATATTGAAGTTAATTTTTATCACCTTTAAAATTTTAATTAAATAAAATTTATTTCACATTATTAATTAGCATAATAAATTAGGTAATAAGGTCAATTTAATTTTAGGACATAAAAATAAGTTACCAAGGTAAAAGTTAGTTACTACAGTAAAGGCTAAAATAATGTAAAACTGTTAAATCGAGTGATAAGATCACAAAATATCACAAAATATTATCTTTAAATGAGTGGATGATATTATTATCAACTACCCCTCATATTATATTCTTTAATTTTCAATTTTGGATCCACTTTCCTTTAATATTAAATTCATTTTATATTAATAAATAAATATTTACAAAAATGTCACTCCTCTCACTTATAAAAGGAACCCTCTCCAACCCTTTATAATACACACATAAAATTATAATTACTCTATATACTTTACCATATTTCCTTTCCTAATAATACTATTGTGTGTTTTTAACCCCTAGTCTCAATATAATTCCATGACTCCTTCAAAACCCAAGAAGGCTTCTAAGATGAGATATGATTTCTTCCTTGTATGTAATAATTTTGTATCATTTTTTTTCATTTATATTCTTCCTCCACCTATTCTAAATTTTTATTTATCTATTTAATAAAATTTAAAAAATATAATTAAACTTATGGAATGATAATATTATAATAAAATCACTTTATAATCATACTAATCCATTGATTATATTATATTCTTATTTGGTTCTGTTTAACAACCTATGTGAATGTTACTATAAAATTTTATCATGACTGGTTATGGAAAATTAATTATTATTAAGATATAATATTAAAAAATAAATGATTTTTTCTTCTATAATTGTAATATTAAAATTTGACTCCTTAATAATATACCACCTTTTATTCATTAAAATTTACCGAAAGAAGCGCATTACAGATTTCATATTGGAGAACTATACTAGAAACTCACATGGAATAAACATAGAGAACCATAAATTATTATGGAAATTATATTCTAGTACCTATAATATTCTGAAGATGATAAACTCATGAACATGTAATGATGACCAGAACCTTTATATTAAAAAAACCCAAGAATAGTTGAAACTACCAAAAAATGATGATAAATATAAACTAAAAAACTAATAAATATATAATAAATGAATATAAAATATTAATATAAAATTAAATAAACATGAATATGGTTTTTTCCAATTAATAGAGAATCCAAGGTCATGGTTATTTGTCTCAATTTCCATTCTTGAGACATATTTCAAATTATGCACATGTTCATCTTTGACATGATGTACTTACTTCCCATTGAATTATTTTATCATTAATCACATTTTATTTATATGATTTAAAATTCTATTTCATGAAATATTTCCATTTTCTTTTGATATATATATTACCAAACCTGTAATGGAATTCTCAACTCAATTTCCTTTCATTGAATTATATCCTTCCTTCATTGATTTTATTCTGATAATATTATGAGAATTGTAACCAAAGACTATTTTAGGTTTTATTTCTACTTTTTTTATATGTATTTACATTTATTTCACATAATATATTCTTTGATATATTCTTACTTCACATGTTACATTCTTAGTAAGGGTTTTCTCATATCAATTTTCTTTCATTGATATATATACTATATTCATCACCTTAATTATTTTTTTCAGTGTATATATTACCCATGGATGTATTTTTATCATACTTTAAATTAAATTTAAGTTTTTTAAAAAACCATAAAAGGTGTTATCTTTTAAGGGTTTTGATTCAAAATTTACCAAAGTCGTAAGGGTTTCTTTTCCAATCTCAATTTTAACTCGAGATTATTTATGTCAAAATTAATATTTTAGTAAATTATATGTTCTTTATCATAATAACCCCATATATTTTATCTTCCTCTTACAATTTATAATTTTTTCATGTCTTTTTACAATTTTACTTCCCTTTAGTTCACAATTTAACTAAAAAGATGTTTTTAATTGGATTCATCTTTATCACTTTTTTATTGTCCAGAATATTTCTCCTCCATATCCATATTCTTTATAATATTTTAATGATGTTCTTATATATAATTTAATTATTGATTAATTTCATTTTATATTTAATTTTACTTCCTATAAAAAAATTAAAATGAGTCTTCTTAGCATTTTTTGTACTGGTATTTTTTTAATTTCTTTACAAAAGTGTGAAAAGAATCTCATTTTTTACATTTTCCACATGAATTTTGTAATGTATTGGGTTTTAGGAGCCGTTATTATTATTATTATTATTATTATTATTATTATTTATGTTTATAATTTTTAAGAACATTTTATTATTATTTTAAAAGGATTGAAACATGATTAGAGAGTGTTCCCTATAAGGTAAGGACCAAACTAAAGTCTCTTTATTATTACTCATAATGGATTAATTACATTCATTAAAAGTTTATAAATAAATAGGGGATAATAGGTGGAAAAGAATAAAATCATCATGGTTAGGAAATCCCCTAGATCATCTTCAACCTTAAGGATCACCAATGGCTAAAAGAACCTATAATGAGAAAGATCAACATGAAAGGATAAATCATTATAAAAAACAAGTAATATTAAATAAGAATTGTTCCTTATAAAGTGAGAATGGAATGAAGGAATGATTTAGTAAGTTTATATATAGGAAAGAAATTTGGTCGTTATAAATATGGTTGTTGCAAATATGGTTACTGACAATATTTTTATTGTTAATATTTACAATAGGTATAATAAATTATTGTATTTTTAAGTAGTAAATTTAAAATAATATAACTCACAATGAAATAAAAATATGATATTAAAATATCATAAATGTGTGTGTGTTATTTATAAATATTAATAATATTATTATTATTAAATTATTATATAATGTATATATAGAATTTAAATAATTATTTTAATGTAATGGGTATTTTAAAATTAAATTTTAGAATATAAATAATTAACTTTAATGATATTTTTTAAGCGTATTTAGTATAAAAGTAATATTTGTTTTTTTAATGAACTATTTTGTTAAGTATTGATTATTTTATCCTAACGTATTAAAAAATATTTTTAAAATATTATTATATATTAAATAAAATATTAAAATATTTTAAATTAGAAATTGATATGAAATAATATTAAGAGCACTTAATGTTTAAAAACATTATTTTCCAATAAAAGCAGTTTTTCTTTATATTTTTTATTTTCAATTAAAAACTAAATTTATAAATTTTAGAAAATGAATTATATAAATATAAATTAATTTTTGGATTTATAATTTCAAAATTATCTTCTCATTGTTTTTTTATATTTTTCTTTAAAAAATTGATTTTTAGGTGAATAGTGCAATATACTGATACTACGACTTTATGACAGTATTAGTATATAATAATAAATTGGAAATTCATGAAACCTTTTTATAAGAATAAATATTTATTTTATAATTGAATTTATATTTTTAAAAATTTTGGTTTTAATTTATAAACTCATATTTGACATTTTAGAATGTAAGCTATATTTTTAAAAAAAAAATTAATACGTTATACATTTAGTATTCTAAAATTAATTTTTATCACTCTAAAATTTGAATAAAAAAATGGATTTAAAATTTTTATCATTAATTATGAATTATATAATAATTACCATTTAATTTTTCAATATCAATGATAAATTACCTAGGTAAAAACTAGTTACTGTAGTGAAACCCAAAATGGTAAAAATGAGTAGCCTAAGAGGTAAAGGTACAAATATGTTAAAAATATGTTTTAATTGATAGTTTTAGGTTCTTATAATCCTTATATATTATCCTATATATTATTTATAAATTATTTATCCATTTTCCTTGAGAGTTACTTTCCATTATTGAAACTTTTTGGGTATTTTTAAAATTTTCCCTCCTTTTAAATTATAAAAGGGGATCTCATATCCTCACTTATCCTCACACAAAAACCCAATTATTTTTGAAAAAAAATATAAATAAATCCAAATTAAACACTCCTATAAACATTAATTATGTTTTGGTGTTCTCAAAATACCATCATTTAAAGGTTTAACCCCCTTCACAAAGAAGATAACCTCAGTACTAAGGTATAGATTTATAACCGCTTCTTCCTATTTTATTTTTCCTTATGTGCATTTATTATTTCTCAAATTTACATTAAATATATAAAAATTATAACATAAGTATCATTATTATAATTTTATGTTATTTTAATGATGGTACAATCTTTAATAACCCTTCCATTTTCCCTAATAAAAATGAAAATTACATTTGCGTGTGTGCGGGCTACCGCCTCCACAAAACATCATGTTTCATTTTCCTTAATCAAATTAAATGGATAGTACTAATAATTAATTTAATAAATAATTATGATATTTATAACATATTTTATATTATTAAATGATAAAAAATATTATTCATTTCTCCCATTCTATAGAAAATAAAATCGTCAACCATGTGTACGTGTGGACAGCCTTCATGGGATGATTGATTTTCATTTTTCTTTTCATAATTTCCTTAAATATATGGTCATTATAATGAGTTAAATGGATAAATATTAGGTTTATGATATAATTAAGGTTAAGTTATGAAAATAATTAGGACCTATTAATGATATGATCAACAAACGATTGTCTTCAATTTAATCGTTTAAAACAGTCATACTAAGAGGAAACATTTTAATTCAAATTATGTAATATTTTTATATAAATTACTTATTATTATATTTCCTTTATAATTATGATATATAAAGATAATAAACACTAAATTATATCATTATTATACTAAATTAATGATATTTCAACTAAATCGCATCATAATCATCAATAATCATGGTATGTTCATGTTTGGGTCAGTTTGACCACATACTTGAACAATGCTATGAAATTATATCATGGATGATTATAAAAACATAATTATTGGTATAATATGATAAAAATATTTAAATAATGATTATTTATGGAAAATATACATCAATATTTAACTCATTAATTAAGAAAACACACTTCATAAGTTAAAAATCACCGAAAAATGTTCATTGTCGATTTCATCTTCTTAGATAAAGACTAAATTACTCATGAAAGGAAATTTAAAATTCATAAATAATTATACTTTATCCATTATAATTACGTTAATGAACTTTTAATGATAAAATTTGGGATAAGAACAAATAACTACACCACTATTACGAAACTAGTTCAAAACGACCAAGATTGTCGACACCCAACATCGAAAATAGGTAATAAATAACTAATATAAATTTAGATAATAATTATAAATGAAGTTTATAAAAGTTTATTTATATTAAAAAATTTATTAAATGGTTTATTAATATATTTATGTTTTTATATAGTAGTTATATTTCATTTTACTAAGAGGGTGTTGGCATCGAAAAATTCATGCCACACACTTTTTCCACATGAAGAAGTTGACTAGATATCCATGTACCACAAGATTACTCAAAAATAAAGGGATGTACTTTCTTTAGAAATTTTTCCCATTCTGGTTGTATTTCATGAGTTTATTTCACTTCATAAGCTTCAATTTGACTGGTTGTGGAGCTCAAATGGACTTACAGTTCAAAAGTTTTGGTTGTATAAGTTTGGAATTTTTTGAGAAAAGAAACCGATATAGAGTACCTATGTAGAGAAACCTACATAGATAAACCTAAATAGAGAAATATTTATTGAGAAACTTTCACTAATCACCAGCATGGAGCATCTGTGTGGAGAACCTGTGCAAAGCAGCATGTTCGAAGCACCTATGTGGAGAACCAACTTCACCCTGGGTCTTGAATTTTACTATAAATAGTACCCTTGGGTTCCTCATTTATAGAGGATGGAAGACCCAAAGAAAGCTTAAATATATTCTAACCCAAGTCCCTGAGATACTCAGGTAGCTTATCATGCTTTAAAATTAGAGTTAATTTGTAAAAAGGAAGTGTAATTGATTTTTTGAAGGTCTAGAACATCAATGAACATCGTGAAGTAGCCAGCACAGAGTAGCCTACGTAGAGAACCTATGAAGAGAAGCCCGCATGGAGCAGCCTCTACAAAGTGCCTGAATGGAGCACCCTATGCGCAGCACCCTACTCAGAGCACCTTCATGAATAGCCTATACAGAGAAGACAAACTGAATCACCTACATGAATTGTCTGTGTAGAGCAGCGAGCTCAGAGTATCAAGTGTGGAGTAGCATGTGTGCAGGTGTTTCATAGAAAGCATGTGCAGAGTATCCAACCCCAAGCACCTACATGAATTTTTTGTGCATAGCATCCAACTTAGAGCATCATATGCATAGTAGCCTATGTGTAGGCTCTACACAAAGAATCTTGTGTGGATCAGCCTGTGTGGGGTAACTGGTGCATAGCATCTTACATAGAGCCACTCCATAGAGATCCTCCATGAAGTGCCTGCACAGATCTCCATATGTGGAGAACCCTGCCCATAGAACCTACACAGAGTAGTATCCACTAAGCAGCATGCATGGATCACCTGTATAGGAAATCTATCCCTCACTTGGGCTAAGGACCTACGCTAAACCTATAATTTGTGATTAGCACCTTTTTTATCCCTCACTTGGTCTAATAACCTGTGTTATCCCTCTAACTTGGGATAATGACCTTTTTTATCTCTCACTTGGGTTAAAAACCTTCACTATCCCTCCCACTTTGGCTAAGCTCCCTTGTTATCCCTTGCTTGGGCTAAGCACATGCGCTAGCCCTATAACTTGGGATAAGCACATTTTTCATCCCTCACTTGGGCTAATCACCTATGTAATACCTCTAACTTGGGATAAGATTCTTTACTATCCATAACTAGGTATAATCACATCTTCTAGCCCTCTGACTTAGGGTAAGCACCTTTTTTATCCCTCCTACTTGGGCTAATCTCCCTTTCTAGCCCTTACTTGGGCTAAGCACCTACTCTAGCCCTATAAATTGGAATAAGCACCTTTTTTAGCCCTCACTTGATCTAAGAACCTGAAATATCCCTATAACTTTGTTTAAGAACCTTTATTATCTCTCACTTGCTCTAAGAACCTGTGTTAGCCCTCTAACTTGGACTAAGCACCTTTTCAATCCCTAAGTTGGGATAAACACCTATGCTAGGCCTATAATATGGTCTAAGTACCTTTTCTTACCCTCACTTGGGCTAAGAACCTTTTCTGGACCTTACTTTGGATAAGCACCAGTGCTAGACCTATAACTTGATCTAAGAACCTTTGGTAGTCCTCACATGGGATAAGCATCATCACTAGCCCTATAACTTGGGCTAAGCACCTTTGTTAGAACTCACTTGGCCTAATCACCTACGCTAGCCCCCTAAATTGGGTTAAGAACCTTTGTTTTCCCTTAATTGAGCTAAAAACCTATGTTGGACTTGTAAATTCATCTAATAACCTTTGTTAGCCTTCACTCCGGCTAAGCAACTATGGTGGTCCTATAAATTGGGCTAAGAACCTTTTTTATCCCTCACTTGGGCTAATCACATGTGTTATCCCTCTAACTTGGGATAACATCATTTTATTGCCCTAACTTGGGCTATGCACCTTTAATAGCCCTAACTTGGGATAAGCACCTTTTTTATCCCTAACTAGGTCTAAGAACCTCTACTAACCCACTCACTTGGGCTAAGAACCTTCACTATCCCTCCCACTTTGCATAATTTCCCTTTATAGTCCTAACTTGGGTTAACCACTTATGTTATCCCTATAACATGGGATAATAACCTTTGTTATTTATTAATCGGGATAATCACCTATTCTATCCCTCTAACTTGGAATAATTTCCTTTGTTAGCCCTCTCTTAGGCTAATCATCTTCGCTATCCCTCACTAGGGCTATTTACCAATTCACCTAGGTCCCATACCTGGGAATCAATTCATTTATTATACACATAGGGTTGAAATAATACTATAGGTATGGGCATCCTAATAGGTATAAACCCTAATATTAACAATCTCCATTCCTTGTCTTTTGAGTATATGGGGTGGGAAAGAAACATGGGTATCTTACTAGGTGTAATCCCCAACCAAGAATTCAATTACCCATAATTTGAGATACTCCTAATGGTTCTAGATACATGGGAGTTCTCTTAGGTGTAAGCCCCAACCAAACCTCAAAATCACCATAATCTTATATCCTCCTCATGGTTATAGAAACATAGGAATCCTTCTAGGTGTAATCCCCAACCAAACCTCCAAATCACCATGATTTGAGATTCTCCTCATGGTTACAGAAAAATAGGAAACCTTCTAGGTGTAAGCCCCAACCAAAACTCTAAATAACCATGAGTTTAAATCCATCTCATGGTTCTGGAAACATGGTCATACTACTAGGTGTATTCTCCAACCAAAACTTTAAATAACATGGTATGCTATCATGTTATTTGACTAATATTATACTATCTCTTGTTTCACACACTGATCATGACTCATGTGGGCTTAGAGATCTATGATGATCATCCAATCAATATGATGAAATTTCCTTCATCATGAGCCTCTATTATTGAGGTTTAATCCCTAAACATTCCATCAAACAATGTGGGATTTGATTCCTATCTTTAGTAGGATACATAGAATGCCTCTTTGGATTTTGATCCCAATTCCATATACCCTTTACCCATTTCATTGAATTGCATGGGTTTGGATTCTTTTTTTCATAGGATATGTAGGATGCATCTTTGAGATTAAATCCCAACTCCAAAACACCAACTTCCCCCATATATGACAATAAAATCTATATATTCCAACTATCCTTATTTAAACAAAAGCATCATAAAATTAATAATAGATTTATGGGGAATTTTTAGAGGTTTATGTTAGATACATGGTACAGATCAGATCATTGGCATAGGGGTCACCAATATCGTACTGAGATTTAGGAAGTATTCTCAAATACATATTAAATATATAGGAGAGCTTCATAGTAAGAAATAATTCCCCCCCAAAATGGTATGATGATCTAGAACTCTTATCCTCTCAACCAACATGTTTTCTAAGATGTCACTAGAAAAGTCCCAGTGATCATATGGATTTGGAAAGAAGGTCCACATTAACTCAAAATGAGTTTGAGTTTTAAATCCAATGGATTTTATGTCAAAAACAAAAATGGTGAACTTGATGTGAAAGATTTTGCAACCATACTCAACCCCCCCCCCCCCACACACACACACACACACAAAATCAATCATCAAGCCCCATATTTTCATCAAAAAAATGGTGAACCCAACATGAATACTTTAATATTTTCAAGCCTCTCACATATAAAAAATAACCATGTTTATATACTTTAAATGTGAATACAATCAATAGACTATGCACCCTTATATATCATAATGCACTGATGAGTGACTTGTTTGTATTTCTATTCTAGGGAAATTCAATATTTCATACGATCCAAATGGTATCTCAAAAAGTACCAATTAATTACAAAAAAATCATTATACTAGCTAGTAATACCTGAAAGACATCTTAATACACTAAACACAACTAGTAGACATGCCAGACAAATTCCATGACTTCTATGAAGACCATGGCCTCGTGGTCTTGACATACATTATCATCAACACAGAACCTTCAATGTCAGGTGGTAAATATCCTATGGTGGAGGTATCATTAGAATGACTCTATACCAACACTAGAAGCATTTTATGAATGTCTCCATAGGATAAATTCACATAGGTCGTCCTATCAATGATGGGTTATAAATAAGCAGATGGCATTCATTGCCACATCTAATAGTTTTGGGATCTTATCCCTAGAGGATAGTAACCCTTTCCTTATCTATCTTGGGGAGGTGGAGGAGGATGTTCACAATATCAAGGAAACCACCCAGGATCTACCTAGTAAGGTCCATAACAACCATGGTAATCATCACTAATCTATAACCCCAATTCTATAAGAAACTACAGAAGAAGTAGTAGTGGTCTTGGCCATCTATATTCAGGAATCAAAAAGGATAACCCATCAGGGTAATTCATATACTTAAACTATAGAGAAGTTTTATAACCCTACCACTTCCAAGACTTCTAAGTCCCATTATTGCATCCTAACGGTGGTTCAAGGCTAATTTCAGGTTATTTCTAGCCAAAATCTTCAAACATCTACACAGTTATCCTTGGTGATAGAAAATTCCCATAGAAAACCCCATCCCATAGTAATAGGGCATTTAAATCATTTTTAACCCTAAAATCACCTCTATTTCCATTAAGTGGGTAGGAATGAACTATGATTCTAAATTCTTCTATAAGAGAATCCATACTTTTTTTGTGTGTTTCACATCAATAAATGTCATCAATACTAGACCAATCAATGATAAAAACCATGAGACTATTGAAAAAGATATTTTTGTGGACACATTCATTACCCAACCATCACCTAAACATGGTGAATGTTATCTTAGCAGAAGATAAGATTGGTCAGCTTGAAGATTGACTAGTAAAACATTAGTATGTTAATATTGAGTTGCTTAGGGGAAGAAAATAATTTGAGTACGGGCATTAGATTGAAGATTTTATTCCTCCTTCAACTAAACCTATTCAACATGGGAAGGTTTCTCGACCCATAATGGTTGAATAAATACACCACATTTAATTGAGATTATAACAATCGACCCATTCTACTATAGTGATGATTGATTACCAAGTATTCTCACCACTAGGAAGACATAAGCTGCCAACTTAGGAAACTCATATGAGGTTAACTCATATCGGGATATTTCAAGAATTACTAGATTCTCTAATTGTAAAGATATAATCCTTTAATGGATTATGTGCAATAGTAGAACCAGATAGGAATTTGTATCCTCAATGGGTGGATTTGACTCTCCCCCCCCCCCCAACTCTGAGAACTCAAGCTTCTCAAAAATTAATAGAATGAATGATATGGAATAGCATATCACTCATTTATCATCCTAGTGTGGAATAATTTTTGGAGCCCCATAATAATAAGAGTATACCAAAATCTGATTCTATGTGTAGACGTTGGTAGGATCCACCTTTTCTTGGTATAATAATATTTCATCGTGGTCTATCTCTATCTAGGAAAATCTTTTTCAGCAATTCCTTTTATAATTTATCTCTACACTAAGTAAAAAAAACATTCCTTGACCTATACAATTAAAAGTAGTAAGAAAATTAGAGAGTTGTGTATTTCATTGAAATATAGAAGGGCCTGGAATATTCTATGGAAACACAAATTCCAAGGGAATAGTTATTGGAGATTTTTGTGGAAAACCTATAGGATGAGGTCTCAACTATGCTTATTCTTTTGAAGTAACCTAGTTGTTTCTGGGAGTTTAAAACTATAGCACCAAGTAAATAGGATTTTATTCACACAACCAAAGATATATCTTATCAAACAACACTAACAAAGATATGGAATCCAAGAAAAGCTAAAATGACCATCTTTACCCTCAAGATGAAAAATAGGTGGTGAAGTGACCTTGAAAGAAGGAAGAATAAAATGTATTCATTTTATAAATATAAGGTTTCCAAGTACTTTAGCATTGATTTGGAAGATAACCATATCATGCTTCCATAAATCAAGAATCCAAATTAATTAGGGCAGGATGGCCATCCAAATTACTACCCTTTCCATCGCATATTGGGACATATGATCCAAGAATGGTTTTTTAACAAAGATCTCTATAAAACTTAGTTGAGGATGATAAGGTTTCATTGGAAAATCCAAAGACACGTGTTCCATATGTTTCAACCATTCTACCTAAATAAAGAAAAAAATTATGGGTGTCATCCCACTAAATGAGAAAATGGGAATCATCCCACCAAATGAGAAAACAGTCATTGTCCCACAAAATAATAAAGTGGTCACTTTTCCACTAAACAGTCCAATGGGAACCATCTCGGTAAATGAAAAAATGGGTATCGTCCCTCCAGATGATTAAACAGGAACCAGCCCATCAAACAAGGTATTCAACTAAAGAGGAGCACCAATTTAACTATGTCTCCATTAACATGGTATCAACTAGGTATGAAGATATCCCATATGTTTTGGATGAGCACACTCTTGATTAGGATGATTGTACATTACTAAAATCATCTAATTCCCAGTAGTTTTTTGTAACCTCTACTTCAAGCGTTGGTGAATAAGGGATCAATGATTCCCTATATACCTCAAAAATAATAATTATTGACCCTTTTCATGCATCAGAGTACATGATTGATGGAGAATGTTCCCAATGTAAATATAAGATCCAATCTATGGGGTCTATGTTGAGACTCCCATCATCTTCCACCCATACTAAAATTAATAAAGGCAAGGTTGTCAACAATGTTTCTATATGTATTCCCTTTGAGGATGATAAGAACATCTTTGCTGAATAACATATCACTTGGTTGAAGCAAGAGAATGGGGATATTCATGAAGTAATTACGAATATTCTTCATGTATCATTTCCCCATTATATAATACAAGCATACTCTTAAAGATGGCCTCCTTTTTGTGAAGTACCTTATCCCATAGGGTTGGGGGTATTTTCAAAATTTTCATCCCCACACCGGGTGAATTCTATACCTCATTCGGCCTCACCCCCACACATAGGACTGGGGGAATTTTTATATTTTAAAATCCCCTAATATACTAGGATAGGGGTATTTTTATATTTTTCACCTCATCATAATGTGTATTTCATTTATTATTCAACCTCAATAGTTTCCATAGAGCTTCCAAGAGAGTCAGAGTTCCCTAGTTTATGGTAGATTTCATTAGCATCTGAAAAATTCAATTATTTATCTTATACCCATTAATTGACTAATATCAAGGCAATGCCTCATAGATATCAAAATAATCCATGTTATCATACTGATAGAGTAATATTTAACTAAACAATAAGTAGTGATTTCATCATCTCTTGATAAAAAACAAAGGAAATTGTATTCCTTATAACTAGAGAAAGCCCTTGAGTTTTTTTATATTCCATGAATTTGATTGATCTCCCATAGATTAAGATACCTGAAGATGTATATTTGAGAGAAAATCCAAAACACTTCCATTTCCATTAATTATTATGACATAAAATCAAGATTTTATTTGACTTCAAGTATTGGTTTTATAATCAGATAGATGAAGGGATATTGGATCCAATGAAACCCATATTTTTGCTTCATCCATGCGGATATCTTGAGTATAACAGAAAATGTGTTCCAAGGCATCTTAGATGCCCATATATAAAATATAGAAAAAGTAAGGTATACTTATTTAAGTCTAAGGATGTGGTTTTATACTTCACATGCTCATTGGAGAACAACCTTCTCAAGATTTTTTAAGGACCAAGAGACCCACAAAGATAGGCATGAAAGATCAACCTAATTATTATACCTACCACCAAGTTTTTGTACATATAACTAAATAATGTGTCATCTTCAAAGAATAGATATATAAAAAACTATAATAAGTCTCGATATTATTAGATAATCATGAGACTCATGCTATATTCATGAGAGTTATTCTCACTCCACCAGAAGATCAACATGCCTGATGAGTTATGTTCATGGTCCTAGTCATATGACCTGAAACTGCAAGACACCAAGGTATTAATTGTATGACCCTAAACTAAAATATGCCATGGTCCTAGTTTTATAACTTTAATGGGAATGACAAAAGTTCCTAGTCATATAACCCTAAATTGCAAGAAACTTAGGTCCTAATCATATGACCCTAAACTACAAGACAGTAAGGTCCTAATCGTATCACCTTAAAAGTCATGACCAAAGGTCCTAATCTTATGACCTTAAAAGGAATAATATAATTTTTTATTTTGTGGTGATAAACTAAAATACAGCATCATCATCATAATATGTTAAATTATATGGTCCACATCCCTATCATGTGACTTAAAATTGCATGACGCTTTAGCCCTCACCTAAGGGGACCTACTAATGACACCAGTCTCCAACCATGCCCCTTTTGAGCACTACATACATCTTGATTCCTAATTTCATGGAATATATAATGATGTCAAGACCATATATATCTTAGTAAAATCCACAAGTTATTCCCCATGGATGATAATTTATTCACTATCATTCGGCCCCTGAGGCCTCTATTCACGCCAATTCTATTACTACTAGCTATAAAAGATGTCCCATACTCACCATTGGTAAATTCTATGATAACCTAAACTATAGTAACCATTAATCTTCACTGTTTGAAATTAAACCATGTGTTCTATTTCTTTACTATAAGGCGTAAAACTATGGGGTCAACCATTTGTCCTCGTCACATGATGTTAAAATACATGAATTTTATTTATCTCACATGAACATAAATTTCTCAAATAGATCACTCAAAAATGAACTTAATTAATAACAAAGATTCCCCCCATTACATATTAAGTTCCATATCTATCCATTTTGAGGTTTAAATGAACCTTCTTTTCAGTTTGGATTCATTCCTCCTACCCAAAGAGCATTTTTATCAAGTGTTGTTATATCCATGGAAATTTCTAAAACCTTTTGAACACTTATTAATCCACCTAAAAAACTTCATAACTTTTTATGTCTGAATCAAAAAATTCCTTGAATCAATTAATCTTCTTGGTTCACTCTTTCATGTAAATTTTGGTAATGTGGGTTGATTGATCTAAAGGGACCCCTCTAGGAAATGATGGTGAGTAGAACAGTTTTCCACTGAGCCTATGAAGTAACCCCTAGGGAAAATTTTGGTCCTATAGGAAAGGTCTGTGTAAATCCCATGCACTATCCATAGATTGTACATGGAATTAGTTTTCCTCCATTACTAATGGTCATTCTAGTCCCTCCAGTCTCCAATTTTTTATTCAGATATCTAAATACATGATTTACATTATCCATTTTACTATTTTAAAATGTATTAATAATGTTTCTATCTTTTATTCCATCATACTATGTATTTTCTATTAAATATCCTCTAATTAGTCCACCCTACATGACCTTAAACTGCATAGAATGGTCTGGTCTATGACACCCACCTTCCTTACATATTAGTTAGATATAAATAAAATCTCCCAGCATATAGTCATTTATCTATAATCTTATGTAAGGATAATAATGTTACCTATATACAAACACCCCAAACAATGCAAGGTCTTTCTAAAGTTTCTCTGCATAATCTTTATATCGGTTCACCTTTTCCTAGTTACATGACGTCAAAATTTACAACCATTATTATTTTCCATATTATGTTAAACTACATGCTCATCATCCTCCTTATATGATGTTAAACTTCATGTAAAATATCCTCATTGAAATATATTAAAATTCATGGTAAACATCATTATCATATGATGTAAAATTGTGTGTTTTTTCTTTTTCTTAGCCCTCTCTTGGGTTAAGAACCTTCACTATACCTCCAACTTGGGCTAAGATCCCTTTTTATCCCTCACTTGGGATAATAACCTATGCTAGCCCAATAACTTCGTCTAAGCATATTTTTTATCCCTCACTTGGGATAAGAACCTATGTTATCCCTCATGCTTGGGATAATCTCCTTTACTAGATCTCACTAGGTCTAAGCACCTCTTCTATCAATCCCACTTGGGCTAAGCACCTTCGTTATCCCACCCACTTGGGATGATCTCCCTTGTTATAACTCACTTGGTCTAAGCACCAATTATAGCCCTATAACTTGGGCTAATAACCTTTTTTATCCCTCACTTGGACTAAGCACCTTCTCTATCCCTATAACTTGTGCTAGGAACCTTTTTTATCCCTCACTTGGGCTAAGCACATGTGCTAGACCAATAACTTAAGCTAAGAACCTGAACTATCCCTCACTTGAGATAAAAACCTACGCTAGCCCTATAACTTGGTCTAAACACCTTTGTTATCCATAACTTTGTCTAATCACCTATGATGGACCTATAACTTGGGTTAAGAAACTTTTTATCCCTCACTTGGGCTAAGCACTTTTTCTATCCCTCCCTTGGGCTAAGAACCTATTATAGTATTATAACTTAGGATAATCACCTTTGTTATCCCTCACTTGGGTTAAGAACTATTTCTTGAAATTTAACTTGGGATAAGAGACTTTTTTATCCCTTACTTGGGATAAGCACCTAAACTAGCCCTCTAAAATGGGATAGGCACATTTTATAGCCCTCACTTGGGCTAAGAACCTCCTCTAACCTGATAACGATGGTTAAGAACCTTTCTTATCCATCACATGATCTAAGAACCTACGCTAGACCTATAACTTGGGATAATCATATTTTCTAGCCCTCACATGGGTTAAACACCTAATATAGCCCTCTAACTTGATCTAAGCTCATTTTCTAGCCCTAAATTAGTCTAAACACCTTTGATAACCCTCAATTGGGATAAGCACTTATGCAAGACCTATAACTTGGGATAAGAACCTTTTTTATCCCTCACTTGGGATAATAACCTTTGATATCCCTCTAATATGGGATAATATCTTTTTCTATCCCTCATTAGGGAAAATCGCCTCTGTTATCCCTCACTGGGGCTAAGGACCTTTTCTATCCCCATCACTTGGGATAAGCACCTTCGCTAGCCCTTCCACTTGGGATAATATCCCTTTATAGACCTCAATTACTCTAAGCACCTATGTTATACCTATAACATGGGATAAAAACCTTTTCAAGCCCTCAATTTGGCTAAGAACCTTTTTTATCCCTCTAATTTGGGCTAATATTGTTTACTAGTCCTCACTTGGGCAAAGTATCTTCACTAGCTCTCACTAGGGCTATGGACCAATTCACCCAGGTCTCCTATCTAGGAATAAATTTATTCATTATACACCTAGGGTTAAAATAATCCTCTAGGTTTGGGAATCCTAATAGGTATAAGATCCAATATTAATAGTCACCCTTCCTCGTCTTTTGAGTAGATAGGTGGGGGGAAAGAAACATGGGAATCCTCAAAGGTGTAAGCCCCAAACAAACATTAAATTACCCATGAGTTGTGATGATATTAATGGTTATAGATATATGGGAGTACTCCTAGGTGTAAACCCTAACCAAAACTCCAAATCACCTTGAGTAGAGATCCTATTCATAGTTCCAAAAATATGGGCATCCTCCTAGGTGTAAGCCCCAAACAAACCTCCAAATTACCATGAGTAGAGATAATCCTCATGGTTCTCTAAACATGGGAATCATACTAGGTGTAATCCCTAACCAAACATCTAAATAACTATGAGTTGAGATACTCCTCATGGTTTTAAAAACATGGAAAACCTTCTAGGTTTAATCCCCCAACCAAACCTCTAAATCATCATGAGTCAAGATCCTCCTCATGGTTCCAAAACATGGGAATAATAAAAGGTGTAAGCCCCAACTAAGACTTTAAATCACATGGTATGATCTCATGTGATGTGACTGATCTTATACTATATATTTTTTCTCACACCAAGCATGACTCATGTGGTCTTAGAGAACTGTGATGATCATCCAATCAGTGTGATGAAAGTTCCTTCATCACGGGCCACTTTTATTGAGGTGTAAGAGACAACCATTATATTAAATTATGTATGATATGATACTTGTATTTAGTAGGATATTTAGGATACCTCTTTGAGGTTTGAACCCAATTTCATTTCACCTTTACCCATTTCATCAAACTATATGGGTTTTGATTCCTATTTTCATATGATATGTAGGATGCCTCTTTAAGGATAAATCCCAACTCCAAAACACCAATGACCTCTGGATGGAAATAAACTACATAGATCCAAACTATGAATATTTAAACCAAAGAATCATAAAATTACTAAGAGAATTATGGGGAACCTCTAGAGGTTTATGTCAAACGCATGGTCTCAATCAGATCATTGGTACATGGGTAACCAATCCCACACTGAGATTTGGTAAGGATTCATGAATATGTATTAAATCTATAAGAGATTCTTGGAGTAGGAAATACTTCCTAAAAAAATGTTGTGATGATACTAACCTATCATCCCCTCAAAAAACATGTTTTTTATGATGTTAGTGTAAAATTCCCAATAATCATCTACCTTTGGAAAGTAGGCCCGCATTAACTCGAAATGAGTGTGGGCCTAAAATCCATTAGAGTTTTTATCAAAAATAAAAAAGATGAACCCAAATTGAAATATTTTTAAACCATAATAACCCCCACCCCCACCCACCCCCCCCCCCCCCCACCCCCACACACACACAAAAACACACATATAATGAATAATAGGGCCTCGTATTTTCATCAGAAACAATTGGGAAATAAGGTAAGGGGTTCTTTGTCTCAAATTTAATTTTTGGAGACTTATTTATTAATGTACACCATTATACCTCTAATATGATGTGATTACTACCTAATTAATGTATTTTATCATATTCAGGGGGTTTTAAGATTCATATAATGTAATTTATTTAAATTCCTAGTGATTCAAAAATATCCAACTTGGAAGTGGTTTTGATCAAAATGTTATTCAAACTGTAAGGGTTTTGTTGACAATATTATTTTCAAATAAAGATTATTTTTAAAATATAATATATCTGGGAATTTTTATTCTTTATAAAACCTCTAGTAATTTAAATTTTAAATTCATGGGTTTTTATATGTTCCCTTCATATATTTCCCCTTAACTCATATTTTACCTAAAATGTTTCTTGTAAGTGAAACTGACCTTGTCTCTTATTATCAATTGGGAATATATCTTTTCCATATCTATATTCATTGGATACATTTTAAATTGGAATTATATATGATTTAATAATTTATTAATGTAATTTTATACTACTATAACTTATTTTAAAAGTTTTAAATAAATTTTAACATTTTCTATATGGGTTGTTTTCATCAAAATTTGAAAAGATTATCTTTTTAATGTTTACATGTGAACATGTCATTCGTCCACCTTTTTCATTTTATATTAATATTTCTCTCTAAATTTTTATGGTTTTTAAATAAATTATTATTCTCTTCGATTTATAAAATATCTATTTTAAAATGATTTCAAATCATCGAGGATATTTCTTATTTCCAAATTGATTTTTCTAAAACTACTAAAAAGAGTTATTCATATAAGTCATTGTCCATTAACATATCTTATTCTTGATCAAGGATATTCTTGAAATGTAAATACACTATCTTATTCTTCTTCTAATGCCTTTCCTTCATCAATACACTATTTTGATTAATTTGATTTAATATTGTTCACCAAGATGTCATACATTTATTGATTTGGGGAAATTTTTAACTTACTAATATACCATTTATATATAGTAAATACCATATGCTTTATTATCTTTGTTGAATGGTATTTACCTATAAATTTACTTGATGTCATTTCATATCCATTTATTTTTCATGGGTTTATTGTGTTATGATTATTTATGGAATTATTAATTATTTCCTTATGTGAATCCATATGATACTCATTTTCTTTCCATGGGTTCTTTATAATGTATTGAATGAAACCAATTTTATTTCCATGGGTTATTTATACTATAAAAGTTAATGATTTTTATTTGGAAAGTTTTATAAAACCCATTTTATTTCCATGGGTTATTTATGATGTGGTGGATGATTGATTTTAAATGGCACTCATAAGTATGGATGATGATAGGTGGGGTCCTATATCACCCTCTAATTCATTGGTTTAATGTTTATATCTCATGAGATATGTATCCACAAGTACATTTTAGTTTATCATAATCATGGGAACTGATGGTGTGGCTCATGAAAGTAATGTTCCATATACTAATGTTTGTACCAAAGTTAAAAGATTTTTCATAGTTTTATTATTATTCTCATGACTGTGTTAAGATCTCATGGATCATGTTTATTGAACCATGTTTCCACACTCTTTTTATTCATGTCTTATGTTATTTCAAGTTATATTTCATGACTTTTGATCTATGATTTGTTTGGTATAAAGTTTAATATGTATCCTACTTATACCCATATGCTCATTTTATTTTCACTTATGATATTTGATTATTATCACATATGTTTACCCTTACTGAGCATCCGAGATCACCCCATTATTATGTTTCCATTTACCATGGTTATGAAGATGATTATAATGTATAATAATTATATTAGGTATTCTATTGTTGATAAATTATATATAAATGTTCAAAAGGGTTGTAATATAATTTTCTTATATATTTGCACCTCAAAGAATCTAAATCTTCCATTCTTAGGATTGTGTGGTTATTTGTGAGATTTAATGTTTACCTTATGAAAATTTTTCAAAATAAAGGCATGTATAACCTAGGTCACCATAAATTAATTTTTCCAATTTTATATTTTTTTTATTAATGAAGACTCCTCTTTAATTTTTCATGGTTTCCAAATTAATTTATATTCCCATTATTTTTTGAATTTTTCATTTTAAAAATAAAGGATAATATTTTAAAAGAATAAATAAAAGGATTTCATTCCACTTATATATTTTTTTTTACACTCCACATTTCTTATATTTAAATTCATTTCATTTCATAAATTAATTATTTTTAGTTCTTTTAAAATTATGGTTTTCATTTCCATATTTTCATCCCCTTGAAATGGATTTTTAAAGTGGGTTATAATTTTTTTTACAACCATGTTGAAAAAGTTTTATTAATTTTTTTATAATTTCACTTTTATTTTCCTATAAAAATATAAAATATCTACTTCTTTTAGAGTTATATTTCATCTATTACCCTATAAATTCTTGTATGATTTTTTTTAGATTAAACTTATAATATCAAATTATCCAATTCTTGATCTCTTTTTATGTGATACCATCTAAAAGTGTTAAGAAGATCATCTTATTATAAAAAAAAATCATCTATATCAAAATCACTTAGTTTTTCTTATGCTTCACTGGGGATATGATCTAATAATACCATTCATATTATTTATTTATATGTATTATGATAATGATTTGTTGAAATATTCATAAAAACTTGTTTGTTTCTCATATGTTTAATGTGTTATAATGAAATTATAAATGTTTTATTATGTGGAATACATATGTGTTGGTTGGTTTCGGATGGAAAGTGGGGGTGAATTACCTTTAAAAAATAAAACAATCAAAGTGTGATGGAAATCAAAAATTAAAACAAGTGATGATAGTATTTAATTTATAAATGTTCTCAATGATTAAATTGAGATATTATAAGAGTGATAGCATGATTATTAATTAAATAAATTATGGAAGATAAATAGGATCATAATAATTTTGATATGATTTATAAAAGATAATATCAAAGTTAATTAAGTGAGAAAGTTTAGTGGATTTATGGCATATAAAAATTATGTGTTTATGAAAATCAATATGATATGAATGATTAAATTCATAAATTAAAAGATATAGAAAACATGGTTTGATAAAGGGGTTTGGAAATAGATCGTTGTGAGACCCTACATTACCTCCCCTTTTGTTTAGAGGTTTATTTTATTACTCCCTTGATTTTAATGGTGATAAATAAACCTGTCCTCCCTTTAATTTTCATGGTTTTTAAAAGACACTTCTCTCACTTACATTTATGGTTGTGATCACCCTCTTGGACTTTTTTAGTAGCTAAGGAACTTTTCCCTTACATTTTTGGTGGTGAGAAACCATTGTAGAAGAGTTTGTGATAAAATAAATATTTTTTTGGTGAAAATATATTACAATTTTTCATCCTTATCTCTCAACACTGATAAAAAAATTATAAGAGATATAAAGATGAAATAAGATGCGAGCCTTTGAGATTGATGGATGTAATTAGCTCTTAATAGAGGGTTTAGTGAAGATTTATTTGATTCATTATGGACCTATCAAGATTTGTCATAGGTTTTTGTTGGTGGAATCCAAGCCTCCATTGGTATCTATTTATAGGCTTAATATGAGATGGGGGAATTGGGTTGATCCAAGTATTTAATGATCCAACTCAACACCTTTAAATCCATCATTAAATGAAACTTGACAAAGTTGTATTGAATCCACCGGCTAGCCACTGATGCCACCGGATAGCTAGTATAATTGTTGTAGGTTGTTTGGCTATATTTTCTTCCACCAGATAGCCATTTTCCTCCACCATTTTTCCAATGGTCATATAATACAAGTGGTGGTTCTGTCCACTTACACCGGCTAGCCAATATACTACATCGGGTAGTCGGTGCTGACTGCAGTGCATCATATTACACTTTTTCCCTTCAATCATCCTTTAATATCTTCAATTCCTTCAATGGATTCCTTCCATGATTTCAACCCAATTATTAAGGCTTCAATGGGACTTTAAAATATATTCAAATTATTCATTTTAATCATCCATGATACTTCAAATTAAACAGTATTCCTTCATTTGTTTCATTATGATAAATACAATGAACCTAATAAATGCAACTTTAATCTACTCAAATGATATCATTAGATATAAAATTGAGTATTTTTATCATGAAAACCCCAATAGAGAGGGGGGTTAAAAAAATATATCCTTTTTTATTATCACAAACACTTAACATGAAAATATATATCAATTGTAAATAAAGAGTGGAATATATAATAATTTATTAAAGATATCAATGTATACAAGATATTCAACATTCTAAATAAGTAATATATATTATTTTTCCCTTTGAAACTAGGAAAAATTCTCCCCTTATATATTATAAATTTTACTCCTTTGAGATAGTAAGAATTTTCATAAAATAAACCATCAAAATTTCTCCCCCTTTGTGATTATCAAAAAGAAAACAATGAGAGGAAATGGAAAAAGATGAGTAAATTTAAAAGATAATTTCATGATTTAAAATTAAAAGATAGGTATAAATATAAATATTTCAAATAAAATTATAAAATAAATATTTAAAATAAACTTAAAAATATTTTTGTGCTCAAGATTGAATTCAAAATATTTTAAAATCAAAAGGAAAAAAAGATAAATTCAAAATATTTAAAAATAAGAAATTTCAAAAAAAATACCCTTGAAGGAATGGGAAAATATAGATGAGAGAGATATATATATGAGATATACATAAATTATATTCAATAAATGGATTAACATCAAATAGATCAAAATAAATATCCCCATATAGATAACCTCATTCTTTATCGATTAGTAACAAGCTTGGGGTGAATTTGAAATCAAGAATAACTTGTTCCCCATGAATATCCATCCAAAATTTGACTGAATAAGAACTCTCCTTGAATGGTGAATTTAATAAGGAAATGGAAACTTCCCTATGATAGAGTAAGATTAATAATAAAATCAAATATTTTAATAGTAAAGATAAAAGAATATATCAATAATTTCATGATAAAATGAATAGAATAATAATCTAATGAGGTAAGAATAATATATTAATAAATGATTAATATAAGACATATCCCCTGTGTAAAATAGTTAGCGAATATAAAAGAAACAATTTTGAGATTTATGGATCATCCTCTTTAGATTTAAAACTAATTCAGATATGGATAATCCATTTTTATTAAGAATTCACTAAATGATATTTCAATGAATATTAGTAGTTATTTTAAGTAAGATATCAATTGTGAGTGCCTTTTGGTACACATGTAAACTTGGGTCCAGTAATATCAGCTAGAATATATTTAAAAACCCAAACTTGTTTAGTACAAGATTTTTTATTAGTTTTATGTGAATAAAGATAAATATATTTAGGTTTAACATATCTATAATTTTTACAATATCACTAGTAAATAATATTTCCAAATTTCTGACAATATTTTCCAAATTTTATTTGGGAACATCCCCTTACAAAAGTGGTTTTTGAGAAAGATTATTTGAATTTTAAAAACAAATTCTGGAATTACCTATGGTATAATGTTGAGAACCCAAAATCATATTTAGATTATGTTCACCTTAGGTGAATTGAGCAAGAGTATTTTTAAACTCTTTGATTTGGAAATTTAAATTCCCAATGTTAGTTTGTCATTTTAATTTTAAAACAAAATCATATTTTTCTTTAGAAAAGTGATCATTTTCATTAAAAGGTTCATTATTTCATTAATAACTCGTTTTTATTTATTTTTAAGTTATTCATATTTTTAAATGAGTTATTCATGGAAATTAAAATCATTTTATTGATTAAAAGACCAAAAATATAAGGAATAATGAGAAGGAGAGGATGAAGAATAAGAAATAAGAGAACTAAACTCATTATTTACCTCAAGATGTTCCATGATTCATTTATTACTTGGATCACTTGACATGGTTGTGGAGGTTGAGTCTATGGAATCATAGATTGAAATCCAAGCTAATACTTTAAAGGATTTCTTTCCTTTCTTCTTCTCTTTCATCTTCTTTTTGTAAATGGGGATGTCCACCTTGATGTGACCCTTTTTCTTTCATTCATAGCATGTCTCTCCTGGTACATGAATTTGGTTTTTCTTTTTTCATGGAGAGTTTAATTATTATTCTTTATGATTTTTCCCAATTTATTTTCTAGATGCTCAACTTTGGTTACACATTCAGAAGATACATCATTGTGAATGGAATTGAAAGAAATAGTTTTTTTCAATTATTTATCTTTCTTATCCTATTTAGCTTATTTTTCAAATTGATTCTTCATGTTAATTTTATACATCATGATGGAGACAATTAGTTCCTCAAGTGACATATTTTTTACATTTTGTCTTCTTGTATAGTCATCACCTTTGGTTCCCAAGACCTTGGAAATACCCAAAAAAATTCTTCACTAAATTTTTTATAGAAAAATCATCACCAAGAGACTTGAGGCCATTTAAAATGTTAGTAAATCATGTAAACTTATCAAAAATAAATTCATTTTCATGAATACTAAAACTTTAAAATTCTTTTCTATACAATTAAATCTTAGTATCTTTAACTTTGTTCATGACTTTATGTGTAATTTCTAACCATTCACAAATTTATTAGTTTAGATGGATACTATTGGAGGTTTGTGGATAATTTTTCTTGAATATCATCCCCTTTAACTGATTTGAATCAAAATGGATGACTATTTATTTTGACTGGAAGTGTCAAAGATAATTTGATTAGTTAAGCCGAATGTTGACTAGTGACTCTATTTTTAGGCTACTAGAGGAAGATATTGATTGTGTGGTGTATTATGATACCTCTAGAGTTATGATAAAACTTGTTTTGATGAAGAGGATGAAATTTATTTCTTATGGTTCTAAGTAGTTGAGACCCCACAAGTATAACTACACAACCCGTGAATTAGAAATGGAAAAGATGGTATTCGCTTTAAAGATATGAAGGCATTAAATTTTGGGGAAATGGTTCATCGTCTATTCAAACCATCATATTCTTAGGTATATCTTTAAACAACATGATATTAACCTAATAAAAAGGTGATGGTTGGATTTCTTATAGAACTATGACTTTGAGATAGCCTATACCCTGGGAAGGGCAACGTGGTAACAGATGCACTTAGTAGGAAGTTATGGTCCCATTTAGTAGAGGAGGCATTAGAGTAGTTGGCCTCATTATAGCTGACCTTGGTAGAGGATAAAAGAGGGTCTTATCTACAATCAATGGTGGATACCCCATCACTTTTATGGTGTGTGAGAGAGGTCCAACTGGGATACATCTATTTTCAATTCTTATATGGCCAAATATTCTTATAAGATACACTATATGGAAACTCTAAAGGTGGGGAGCATGACATCCTCTTTCAGGGACAAAAAATAGTACCGGTTGCACAACATGAGGAGGTGTTGAGGGAGTTTCACACATCTACCTTGGTGATATATCCAAGATTGTAAAATGTAGCAAGACATTCAATGATAGTTTCAATGGACTGATGTGAAGTGAAGTGTCACCAGTTTTTTTCTCCAGGTGCATCACCTATTAGTAGGTGCAGGTGGCACATTAGGTTTCAACAGGTTTGGATAAACCTGTTTACATTCTATAGTATAAAAATTATAAATTATCCATGTATTTTTTTTAGGTATTATATGAACAATGAGATAAAATGACTCTATCTGGGTGATTTTCAATCAACTCACCAAGTCATCTCACTTCATTGTCATCTACAAGTAGAGTTTGGTGGAGAGTTTGGGATGCTTGTATGTGTGAGATATTTTTCAAATACATGGGATACTGATGAAAATTTTCTCTGACATTCATGATTAATTAAAATCTTGGTTGTGGAGAGGCTTGAGATAGTCTTTTATGATGTAGTTAAATATGATCGTAGCATTCCATCCCTAGATATATGGCTAGAATGAGTGAACCATTCAGGTTTTGGAGAATATATTGATAGCCGGTGTGATAGATTTTGGATGTACCTGGGAGGATCACCTATCCCTAGTTAATTTTTCATATACTAACAAATACCATTTTACTATTGGTATGGAACCATTTGAGAAATATTATGGGATACCTTATGGGTCACCCTTATATTGGAATAAGATTGGAGAGTCATCCATTGTGGGGTAGAAGCTAGTATAGGTGATGAAGGAGAAAGTTTGGGTGATCTGAAGTGAATGAAGACCTCTTAGATTCTATAAAAATATTATGTATAATGGCATCATAGGCCTCTAGATGTTGATTCAGTATACCATGAATTCTTTAAGGTCTCTCCATGATGGTTTTTTAAAGGTTTAGTCGGGGTAGCAAGTTATCCTTGAGGTTCATTAGGTCATTCCAAATTTTTTACAAGATTGGTGAAGTTTCTTACCACTTATCCTTACCCACACAATTAGATGAAGTAAATCATGTATTCCATGTGTCATAGTTGAGAATATACATGAATGAAATATTTAACATTATTAAATGGGGTGATCTAGACATCGAGGATGGAGTTTCCTTTTCAAATTATCTTATTGTTATCAAGGATCGGAAGGATATGATCTTTTATGGGTAGACCATTCCACTAGTTCAAGTTCCTTGGTATCATGGGAAAATCCAAGAGATCTCATGGGAGTTTAAAATCTAAATTAAGGCTCAATACCCACACATCTTTGTATAGGTTTTTGTTTCAGGGTGAAAATAATTGAATGTGGGGAGGATGTAATGACTCTAGTTTGTGATGTAGGACCCATTTGAGTTTTTTTATTAATTATTCCATTTTTATATCATCTCGGGGAATTTATATATTGTTTACCTTAAGAATTTTGGGTGTTGTAAATTCATGGAGGAATTTGAATAGTAGAATGGATAGAATTGAGATAATAGTTATTTTTCAGTAATCATTTATGGTGTGAATGGAGATTAATAGTGTGAATCTTTATAATGGAGTTTCAAGGATTATAGATTCAAAAGATTCACGACATGAATTATTAATTCATGGTGTAGAATCCTTACACCCTGTATGGATCTATATAATTGTTTTTCAGAGAATGAAAACCACATGAGGTTCATGGCATGAATTGCACATTCTAATCGTCAATGGGTCAACTCCTAGTCAGTTTATAAATTTGATAAGTCCCTTAAAATTATTCATTTTCCATTCAATTATCTCAAACATTGGGCAGTTCCAAGGATATTTTTTGTGAAATTATTTTAAATCACCATCAGTATCATCGTAGATCCATTATTCCCCAAAAATAGATCCAATTATGAGGTAGGACTATTTTATTAATAGATTATTCCCTGTTATTCTTTATTAAATCGCGGATTAAATATATTCTTTTTAAACCCTATAACTTATCTTTGTATGGCCTTTTAGAAACATAATTTTTGGCCTTAAAATTTTTGATGTGTCATAATTCTCCCAAATAATTTGTGATTTCTAATTTTATGAATGATAGAAAATTCACAATGGTCATTAGAACTTCTCACTTTTATGTTTGATGGATTACTCCCCCCCCCCCACCATGTTCTTCATGTTCTTCATCAACCCTTTTTGGGGTTGATGATTTGACTATTTTCAGACATGTTTGAGAATGATCAAACCTCCATATTCATGATATGATTATGTGGATGATGTGAAAACCCCTATTAATATGGGGTTTTATGATAATTGATGGTTTGTGGAATGTAATAGAAATGGATGGATATACATAATTGAGATGAGTGGATTCATTAATGGTAAGTGCATGCAGATAAAGACTAAACCATGCAGATGACTAGAGATCACCATTCCTAATGTTTGGTGACTAGAAACAGGCATTCAATGAGGGGATAGACTTGGTCATCAAATCCTAAGAGGATTTCTATAAAGGTTATAACTGAATCAGTGGTTGTGTTAAAGGTGGGTGGGAACTCAAGTTTTTGGAGGTCATATTCACAGTGTGAACTATTATTTCACACCATGAATATTCAATATTGATTTTTTTAATGTATTCTAGAGATAATTCATGGAATTAATGCATCCTTAACACCATTAATTGGTCAAGGTATTTTCATGGCATTATTTTCACCATCACTCTATGAACCACACCTTTCAGAGGTATTTGGATGTCTTGATTTATGTCATGATAAGTTTATCCAACTTGGTTATTTTCTTGATATGATGAGCATATTTTCATTTCTTGAACTCCCTTTAGAAGAAAGATAGGGTTAATTTGTGATTATTGTAGTTGATGGTTGGATCAATACTCCCATGATATGGGAACTCTCTTAGGGAATGGGTCTCCCATATCCTATATATTGGTAGGGTCGGTACCCCCATACTCATCTGGGCATGGGTCCTCTATCTACGGAGTTGGTACTCCTCCATTATTGAGATCCAATGGGGAGTGGGTTCTCTAATGGAGTCAGTACTCCCTCAAATAAGGTATCTTTCTATGAGGCTTGGGTCCTACATTATATTCTTGTGAGGTTATGCAGTAGTGTGGATTAGTCCTGGTATTTGTGGAGCTATGGTCACACTTGATATTTATAGCTAACTATGGTGATTAAGATCTCCTTCGATCATCGCCTTAGTTATTTTATGAGTATATTTGTTTCATGTGGGTTTATTATCTCTCTTATTTAGGGTTTATTTGACTATATTATTATTGTTTCTCCCTTTATTTTATCTAGGGTGTTCTATTAGGTGTGTATATACTCACTCCTCTATGGAAATTTCCTTCACATGTAGTGTCCTATGCAGATGATAGAAAACTTGTAGAAGACTTTGGTGTACCTGGAGTAGGTGAAACTTAGTTATACTTAGAGGTTTTGATTGTGTACGGTGGTTAGTTATTGATATCGTGAGCAGGGCTCTCTCCCTTATCCTCAATAGTTCATTCAGGTTGTGACTCATCTTGGTTGGGTGTGTGTGTTTTCCCTTTTTATTATCTATATATTTATTATCACACTCTGATGTATTTTTTAGAATTTACTTCCTGAATTTTATTACTCTCTATAGGTTTCATCATTTATTATTACCTACATTATTTTATGGATATGTGTGCATGTGTATGGGTATATTAGGTTAAGGAATCCCATCATAATAGATATGCCTGCTCATATCTTTTCTCCAAACCCTAACCCAGTGTGGGAGAGTTTGGGTGGCACACTCAGTTTATTTCCAGTCTAAGTGGGAACTCAACGGATCAAGTCATGTCATAGATCCACCAATCCACATCTACTAAATTCACGTTAAAAATATGAATTTTTTATATAAACACAACATGTGTGAGAAAAAATCCCGTATAGGTGTGAGTATAAGAATACCCAATGGGACACCCTGAAAACAAAAAGAAGGATGGGAATACTAGTTAGTTTAAAACCCAAGGATAGGGGAAATACACAAATAAGAAACTTAAATATTCTTTAATGGTTAGACAAAAAATATCAAAACAAATTCACAAGTCTATATCTTGGTTTTAAGTCATATCTTTAAGGCAACTACACATGTAGGATGTGTCACAAGACCCATAACACCTGAAACACATATATTTCACAATATGTTATGCCACTTGTTAGAAACTGTAGTGGGGTCTATGCCTTTTTGAGGGATATCAATATCACTCGATGGATTACCTAACCTCTATGGAGGACCCTTAACACATGGGAGAATATTGACTCTGAGGATGGAGAATTATGCCCTAAAACATGGGGGAGTACCCAAAATATATCGGTTATATGGGGGATTGTTCCCTATCATGAGTATGCTTCCAAGGGAGTTCTTGAACCCCATATATGGAGAATAATTCCTTAACACACATGGGAGTACCTAAATTCCATTTATTATCTAAACACATTGCCTGAACCTTATTGTTGTCTCTACATAGATAAGATAGTTAAACTAATCAAAGAACATCACTATTGGACTCTGATGATAAAAGATATTACATTTCCATGATCTGTGTGGAAAATTACTCTGAATGGAAAAATTATTTTCCCAATTCTAACACTCAGGTGAGAAAATACAAAAAATTCTAATGAACACACAGTACATTATATGTACTTATTTGGACATGGAGTGTATACCCTAAACTAAATTAAGGTATATACCACCATTGTTTTTTAATCTATGGTTTGACCTGAACAGCATTCCTATAAAGTGACATAGTGTATAAAATCCTTGGTTTTTTCAAGCTTGTATCCTAAAGACACAGAATCATGTTGTTGACTCATACATTGTGTGCTCCATGACCCATGCGACATGTGTGACCATAGTTATGGTTAGTTGTGTGCTTCTTTACACCCTAAGTTATATAACCTAGTTATAAATGATGTGTGGTCAAAAAGCACAAAAAAATTGATATTTAACTTGGTCTTTCAAACACTAGACACTACAAAAGTCTATACATGACATATGATTTGAAAATCACATTTTGTGTGATCATACACTTAGTTTGAAAAAAAACCTATACACCTGTAATTTCACCCATTATCACCACCATTTTCAATAATTTTCATTCCAAACATGTTAGACTCCACACCAAAACATTTTCACCTCACATCTAGTGTCTATCCATGCAACCCCTATCACTACCATTTCCCTTGGGCCAAACTACCATGCTCGACTCACATTCCTTATTGATACCACACCTGATTTGTATCATGAGGCTCTTTAATCATGACTTGTACATTTACACGCCACCCTCCACAACTACCTTGACTATACTGGAACCTCTCTTTACCATCTTTAGATATATCACCATCTGGAATTTCCATCATCAAACTACCAGAAATTATGGATGCCAACTGAAATCATTCATTGCAAATGGGTAAAATAAGGGAGAGAAATGGAGGATCAATGGACATTAATATTTTTTAACCCCACAACCCACATCAATCATAATGTTGATTGATAAATAATGCATAGATTAAATGAATTTTATCAATAACAGCATTAATTGATTAATAAAAAATATCAAAAAGGTGGGTGTAAGATAATAACTAAGATTATTAACATAAAATTAATAGAAATAATAATCATGGTGGGGTCATTATAAAATTAGGAAATTATAAATCTTCAAAACTCATTGAAAAAAAATTACCCCCCCCCCAAGGTGGGACTGATGGAGGAGTATAGAAAATGATAACTATGTCAACTAGATATGTTCATGTCTCTAGATGAGGTGGTAACTCACTCCAAACTTTAAACTAGACACCTCAATTGCCTTCTCCACTAATAAAAAAGCTCCCTAACTCATGGAGAACCACCAAAACTTCTTGTTCTGATCATTACCACCTATGAATTCATCACCTTCACAAAGAACATAATAATCCTATCCTTGAGTCTCTTTCATTCTTAGGGTTTCACTTTAAAATATGGAAAATTATCTCAAAATAGGATTAGATACCTATTAATAATATTAATTTGGGTCAATCAGTAATAAAAACCTAAAAAGGCTCAGTCTAGAACCTAAAGCCCAAACACAAAGGTTATAAATTCCCAAGTAAACACTCTATTCTAAAAAAATATTTAGTGTCTAAATTTCTACATGAATCTCTGATAAGGATATATTAATGTTCATATGTGTATGGTTTAACATAATAATATTTCTAAAATATTAAATATTTTTTGAAGGCCTGTAATGATGTCAAAAATAAACTAACCATGTGACCCTATTTATAATTATTATTAAAAATATTTACAGAGATTAAAATAAAAATAGGGATTTCAATAAGCATACCATCAGGGTGGTTTCTGAGTACTCAATTGATGGAAAATTTTATGCATATGACGTTTAAGACTTCCATTTCATCTAATACATTCGTGTACATATATACTAGTTTTTATTAGAGATGCCTGTAAAACCCGAGGTTTTAGGACACATTTTCATTCCTAAAACCATATGTTTATCATTTATAAATATGTTCTATTAAAGGATTTGAACTTGATTAGGAAATAAACCATTCAACTTATGAATCAAATTAAAAGGTTATAAATCCATTGAGTATAATATTTCTAATTCAGGATTTTTGGTATATAATTGATATAAATAAATTTTATTTAGATTTTAAATGTATATATTTTTATTATAAATAATTTATTTGAAACAAAATCAATAATTTTAGAATAGAGAAAAAGATACAAATTTATTTGTGAAAATTCCATTTATTCTAAAGGAATTGTTTTTATAAAATATAGATTTTTTAAGAATGATATCAATAAAATGTTTTTATTAAATTAAATTAATGATTATTAAAATTAATTAATATAATACCATAAATAATTAATCGAAAATAATTAAAATTAATTTAATTATTCATGGATAAAAAAAATCATTTTGTTTATAAATATTGTTTTTATTTTATATTATATATGATTTTATTTAAAAGTTAAATCCATGAATTTTAGAATATAAATTTTATTAAATGAATCTCATTTTTAAATATATCATTTTAGTACTATCTTAGATTTATTTTTTTGGAATTTTTCAATAAGGTTTATTTTTTATTAAATATTAAAAAATCAATTTTTATAAACATCATAAATCTTATGACATCACCATGATATAAGAATGAATTAAAATTTATAAAACTTTTTACTAAACCAAATATGTATTTAAGGAGTAAAATGATTCATTCAAAATAATATTATGAATTTATAAACCTATTTTTGATATTTTGGAACCTAAGTTATAATTTATTCTAATAAAAAACTATGTTTGGTCATTTTCCTTTAATTAAGCATTCAAAAGAATCCATTCAGTTTTGGATTGGTTTATAAGAAAAATATATATATATTTTTAATTATAAACCAATAAATATCTTTTGTATCAACACTATTGTCCTAAATAAGTATAATTTCATTTTTATTCTTTAAAATAATGTTTTTTAAATGTTTTTATTACATTATGCACACTTATATTGAAATTAATTTTATCACCTTTAAAATTTGAATTAAATAAAATTGATTTTCTATTTGTAATTAGCATAAAAAATTATTTCATAAGGTCATTTTAATTTTTAAACATAAAAATAAGTTACCAAGGTAAAAGTTAATCACCACAGTAAATGTTAAAATAAGGTAAAAGTGTTAAATTGAGTGATTAGGTCACAAAATATCACAAAACGTTATATTTAAATGGTTGGATGATCTTATTATATACCACACCTAATATTATATTATTTAATTTTCAATTTTGGGTTCACTTTCTTTGAATATTACATTCCTTTTATATTAATAAATAAATAAATATTTACAAAAATGCCACTCCCCTCACTTATAAAAGGACCCATCTTCCACACTTTCTAATACACACAAAAAATTAGAATTACTCTATATAATCTACCATATTTTTTTTCTAATAATACTATTTTGTGTTCTTCCCCCCTTGGTCTCAATATAATTCCTTAGCTCCTTCAAAAACTAAGAAGGCTTCCAAGAGGATATATGATTTCTTCCTTGTAAGTAATAATTTTGCATCGTTATTTTTCATTTATATTCTTCCTCCACCTATTTTAAATTCCATTTTATCTCTTTAATAAAATTTAAATAATATCAGTATACTTATGAAATGATGATATTATAATAAAATCACTTCATTATCATACTCATAGATTTATTATAGCATATTCTGGTTTGGGTCGATTTAACCACCTACATGAACGTTGCAATAAAATTTTATCATGACTGGTTATAAAAACTTAATTATTGGTAAGATATAATATTAAAATTAAATATTTTTTATCTAAAATGGTAAGATTAAAATTTGAATCGTTAATAATATACCACATTTTATTCATTAAAATTTAATGAAACAAGTGCTTTATGAATTTCGTCAAAGAGAACTGTACCAAAAACTCACATGGAATAAACTTGGAGAATTATAAATTATTATGGAACTTATATTCTAATACCTTTATTATTATATATATAATGAACCCATGAACATGTAATGATGAACAAAACCTTTATATCAAAACAGACAAGGAATGGTATAAACTACCAAAAAAACTAATGATTGGTATAAACTAAAAATAACTAATAAATATATAATAAATCAATGTAAATGATTAATATAAATGGAAACACACATGAATAAGTTTATTTCTGATCAAGAGGGAATCCAAGGTTAGGTTTCTTTGTCTGTATTTCCATTCCTTGAGACATATTTCAAATTATGCACTTATTCTTCTTTAACATGATGTAATTACTTCCCAATGAATTATTTTATCATAAATCACCTTTTATTCATGTGATTTAAAAGTCTATTTTATGAACTCTTTCCATATTCTTTTGATTTATATATTAACAAACCTATAATGGGATTATTAACTCAATTTTATTTCATTTAATTATATCCTTCCTTTATTGATTTTTTTATTATAAGATTATGTGAATTATAACCTAAGACTATTTTAGGTTTTATTTCCACTTTTTTTATATGTATTTTCATTTATTTCACATAATATATTTTTTTTTATTCCTACTTCACATGTTAGTTTCTTGGTAAGGGCTTTCTCATATCAATTTTCTATCATTGATATATGTACTATATTCATCACCTTCTTTATTTTGTGTAGTGTATATATTACCCACATATTTATTTTTATCATAATTTTCATGAAATTAAATGGGTTTAAAAATCCATCAATGGTGTTATATTTCAAAGTGTTTTGATTCAAAAGTTACCAAATTCATAAGGGTTTCTTTACCAATATCACTTTGAAAATGAGATTGTTTATGTCTAAATTTCTATTTGAGTTAATTATATGTTCTTTATCTTAAAAACCCCATATATTTTATCTTACTCTAACTATTTCTAGGGATTTTAATCCTTTTTACAATTTCAATTCCCTTTGGTTCACAATTTAACTAAAAGGATGTTTGTAAGTGGATCCAATTTTATCTCTTTTTTATTATCGAGAATCTTTCTCCTCCATGTCCATATTCTTTATAATGTTTAAATAATATTCTTATCCATAATTTAATGATTTATTTAGTTCATTTTATATTGAATTTAATTCCTTTAAAAAAATAAACATAATCTTATTAAGATTTTCTATACTGGCAATTTTTTACATTTTTTACAAAAGTGTGAAAAGAATATCATTTTTAGAATTTTCCAAATGAATTTTGTAACACCTAAAGTTTTTATAGACATTATTATTATTATTATTATTATTATTATTGTTGTTGTTGTTGTTGTTGTTGTTGTTGTTGTTTTTGTTGTTGTTGTTGTTGTTGTTGTTGTTGTTGTAAGAACCCGTTTTTTCTAAGAAAGACTTTGGAAAATTCTTGATGTTATTTTGGAGAAGTGCCTTTAGACGGCGTATGATTCTGAGCCCCAGTGTGGACGGAATAAAATTTTCAGTGTGTTCACACTGGGAACACCAAAGAAATGAAATAAATCTTAAACGGTAGATCAGACGGGAAAACTGAGGGTGCCATTGAGTCCGGAGCATGCCTTTTTCCCTATGAGGGGTGTAATTTTTGCGGGCGCGGGTCGTCTGTGAAAAATGGCCCCAGGGGTATTTTCATAATTTGGAAGCCTTGGGCATTGAGTTTAATAACTTTTGAACGGGGCCTCGGATTAAAATTCTAAGATCGTCGTTGTGCTCAGGAGGTGGTGTTTACCCTAGGGGAGGCTTAACCTCGACCCCATCGAGATTTTTGGATGCGGGTTAAATTAAGGATGAAATTAATTAATTTTTAATTAATTAATTTTTTTCCTACATAAACCTAATCCCCTCTCCCCATCCCATTTCATTTCCTCTGGCAGAAGAAACTCCTACCATCTCCCTCAACCCCTCTACCTCCTCCCTCTTCCTCCGATCAAGGTGGAAGCAACGGCGGCGAAGCGCGGATCGACCGAGAAGCTTCGGGTTGCGCCCTGCAAGGTAGGATCTTGTTTATATTTCAAATTCCCTCACCTAATTTGATCTTGATTCACAGAGCTGAATTGTTGTTATTTCTTTGAGAAAACCATATATGCGTATTACTTATCCTGGGCTTTCCAATGGTTGTTACGGATTTAAAATCCAAGTCCCAACGCGTTCGCAAATGTCCGGCGAAGTTTACGGGTTTTTGATGTTTTTCGGTGGGTCTAGCCGGTCCGGCGAGGGTTCAGGCGAGCATCAGTCCGGGTGAGCGTGGAGGTCGGTGGTTGGATGAGGGCGGACGGCGGAGCAGCAGCAGAGGTCGGGTCTGCAGGCAGTGAGCCGGACGGCGGAGCGGCGGAGTCCGGCGGCTGAGGCGAGCGTGCGGTGGGCCTCGGTCGAGCGGGGAGTGCAGCAAGGTGAGGCTCAGCTGCAGGGGCTTCAGTCGAGTAGGCAGCTGCAGGGGAGGCTGGTCACGGACGTCCTCCGGTGACACAAGCTGGGGACGATGGCCTCCGCCGGTGAGGGTCGCAGCGGCGACCCTAGTCGCGTGGGAGGAGGACCCGCGAAACGTGGGTCCTGTTCTTGACGAGGGAGAAGACCACAAAGAGAAAAAAAATGAATAAAAATAAAATAAAAATTAATAATTAGTTAATAATAATAATAATATTATTATTATTATTATTATTATTATGAAAATGATTTATATATCATAAATCATCTGTAGGGCATCCGATTTGGGCACCGTCTGTGGCGACGCATCCCTTAAATCGAGGCGAATATTTTGAGATGGTTTCGGGGGTTTTAACTCCCAAAACAGGGGCCTCGGTGGCATGACACACCTTTAAGTGGTTTATCACTTTTCCCGAGGGTTCTTGTTTTAGACGGCGCGGACACATCCGATATCTGAATTGAGAACCGTCAGTGGCATTGCGACCCTAGCGTTGAGCCGGAGTTTTCCAGTGTGGTTTTGGGCGTTGAAACCGGAGTTGAGGCGTGGGGCCCACGACCCGTCTTTCGAGCTGCGTGCAGCGCTTTACAAATTTTTCTTTGGACGTCCGTTTAGGGTGTGCGAGTAGTCGATCCTGGGTGTTTTTTCGAGGGCTTTGCAATGGTGCAATCCGCCTGCTTTAATTTAGCACACTGGTGCGGGGCCCATGAAGGCCATTTTGGGAGTTGGCGGTGATTTCCAGCTTTATCACTGGGTTTCCATTTTGGACAAGTGAATAGTCCATCTTGTGTACTTTTCCGAGTGGATTGCAACGGTTTGATCCGTTGGCAGCGCTTCAGGACCGGGATGTGGGTCCTACGTAGCACCGCTCATGTTCGTTATGTCGGAATTCATATTTTTCTCCGGATATCTATTCCACTCAAGTGATCATTCCTTTTGACGTGTTTTCCAGAGGGGGTCGCAATGGTGCGATGCGCCCGACAATTTTCGAGGCCGAGGCTTGGGACCACGGGATGCCATTTGGGCGTAAGGTGGTATTGGAAACTTTTTTGTCGGATATCCGTTTGAGGTGATTAAATAGCCTATCTCGCATGTTTTTTCGCAAGGATTACAACGGTATGATCCATTTGGAGGTTCGGAGCCTCATTCAAGATCTTATTAAATGCAGAAGGAAGTAAGGTGCACTGGTGGTGGTTCGTCCTACAATGTTTGTAGTAGACCCTTGGTGTGTGATCGCATGCACTCCTGTGTTAGTGAAGTAATGCTTGAATAGATGTGTTTGGTCATGCCTGAGCCTTTGAGGTGGCAAGTTGGAGTTGTTACATTTACACCTTTTCGTTGACGTTGGGGGTTGTGTGCCCCTTAGGCTTTGGACTAGAGACTTGGCGTACTCTGGGAGTATGCGAGGACGCTAAGAGGTACATGTGGATGTTTGTACCTGAGAACGTTTGTGCGCTTGGTTGGGGTTGAGTTGGGGGGGCACATGTTGTGTGGGGCCCATGTACATGTCGTGTCATTCTTTACGTACCTTTGAACTCTTGTGACATAGAGGGCCCCTCTGTTCTTGTTTCTTGACCAGTAGGGTTGAGTTTCCCCTGGTCCTATTCACGATGGTTTTGACCAGAAGGGTTTAGTGGTTTCCCCTGGTTCTGTTCTCGATGGTTTGGCTGGCAGAGATGGTTTGGTTCCTCTCTTTCTTCAGTTGTGAGGGGTTTCAGTACCATGCCCCTTTCACCAGACTGCGTCACCATTTACAACTATGTGTGCTCATACAGCGTGGGTGTTTTCCCACTTTCTGGGATGGGTTGTCTCAATCCTCTTCGATAGTGACTTAACAGATTGGAGCCTGATCGCCCTGAGAGGTCGGGGAGTTTCTCTCGTCCCTTCTTGTTCCCTAGTAGAGTTCTTGTGGATTCAGTGTGACCAACACATTACTCAGGCATCAATCCTCTACCCAGGAGGTTGTTTCCAACAGGTTTGGTTAGTTGTACCATTCAGCAGGGATGGCCAGTGAGGTTCCATCCAGTAGGGATGGCCAGTTGTACCATCCAGCATGGAGGTCGGTGGCACTCATCGACTTTTGTCGGGTATCCCTCCAGTGGGAACCTGTCGACTTCTATGGATTACCCTCCAGTAGGGCTGGGCAGGGGGTCGCATGTCGACTTTGAGGAGACCTCTCGACTGCGGGGCAGTGACGAGGTGTGGTTTGACGTTCCCCCAGAACTCTCAAGTACGAGGGGCGCTTTCCCCACCAAGACACCTCCTTGCGACGTGACCTAAAATCGTGTGGGTGAGTCAGTTCCTCCCAAAGCAGATAGTGTCAAGGTGCGGTGATTTGAGCCCCTTGACTTGCAGTTTGGGGCAGACATGTGGGATGCTGGGCACCTATGGTGTTTACTTCTGGGACTGTTGGCTACTCACTTTATTGGGCTGAGCTACGGGATGGAGATCGCCTTACGGTCTTGTTCGGGTTTCTTGATAGAGCATATGTATTTGTATATACCTTGTTCCAGTACCCACTTCTTGGGTTTTGGTTACTCTCCTTCCAGGAGAGGCGAAGATGCGCGGGGTATGCCACGTGCTTTCCGTGTCAAGATTCATGTGGTTGGACGAGTCTACTCTCCTACTATAGGTAGCGAAGACTCGATGAGAATTTAATCTTCTCACTATTTCTAGCTCCTTGTGTTTGGACGAGTCTACTTCCTTCCTCTTTTTGGGTTGAGTTGTACTCTTTACTGCACTGTTTGTTGTGCTCCTTTAATTTTCCCTGTCCGATCTACTTCTCACTCTTCGGTATCTCCTTTTTTGCTCCCTCGAGCCTTTGGGGCATCCTACTGAGTATTTTTATACTCACCCCTACTTGGGCTTTTTCTGTACTTGGTGTGCCCTTGCAGATGATGGACAGGTGGATCGTGATTTCAGCGGAGCTTAGGAGATCGGGAGGTTGGACCATGTACGGTGGTTGGAGTCGGGTTCCAGGTGGGGGACCCTTCTATCTTTTTTTCTTTTATTTACTTGTTGCTGGTTTGTGGCACATTTTCTAGTTGGAAACCTGTTTTCTCCTTTTCTTTTTCAGTTTACCTTTAGCACTTGCTTTGTACTGTTAGAGGTCGATGTGCTTTTGTGGTTTATATATAGCATTTGCACTTTACTTTACTTGTCTTTTCTTTTACTCTGCACTTCTACATTTAGTGGGATGCATGTGTGTGTACAGGTACTTAGGAAAAGGTCTCCCTGAGTTGTTTAGCCTTCGGCACTTGTTGCCAGCCCCTTGCCTATGGAGGCAGGCTTGGGGTAGTTGCGGCTCGAGCTCGGGTAGGGTCGGGTCATGACAAAGTGGTATCAAAGGTGTTTCATTCCTTGGGACTTGTTCAGATGTCCCTAAAAAGGAATTGGTTGGGATTTAGGGCAATAGTGTCAACGTGTATCGAGAGCGGCTCTCAGGACAGGGAGTCCAGTGATGGTATGGGCGGCCGACGTATCCATTCATTAGGACCCTGATAACCCGTTTGTCGACTCGGCATGCTGAGAAACTTGTTGTGGGGAAAAATTGTTTGTGCATCACATAGGATTGAGTCTTTGATTTTCCTTCTTGAGTCAGCTCCCCATCATTGTTGTTGTTGTGATATACATATATGCTCATCTGATCAAAGCACTCCTTGATAATATTCAGGATGTCTCCGTGAAGACAACTAGCCAGGATACCAGCTTTGGTTTGTGATGACGACCCTATGAGCTACGAGGCCATAGTCCAAGACCCATCATGCGAGCCACTTTATCTAGGTGGTCCGGTAGCAGCACCCCCACCTGGTGAGCAGCAGACAGCTCCAGCAGAGCAGACGGGGCTTGAGCGTAGTTTGAGCACGCACTGTGAGTTCCAGCGGCAGAGACCACTGAGGTTCGGTGGTGAGCCAGACCCTTAGGCAGCAGAGGTTTTCCTGGAGATGGTGGTTCACCTTTTCAGGATTGTGCAGATGCTGGTAGATCTTATGGTGGCTTTGGCCGCCAACCTTTTTTGCGGAGTAGCTTGGCGTTGGTGGAGTCTGGTGACTCAGTTTCTTAACGAGTCATCGATTTCATGGGGAGACTTTCAGTTGTTGTTTCATGAGGAGTTTTTCCTCTCCTGCTTATTCTCTATTCGGATTCAGGAGCTCCTGCAGTTTCAATAGGGAGGGATGATGGTGGCCGAGTACGCAGCTAGTTTAGCAGATCGTGCACGCTTTTACCCGGACTTGGTCCATGATGGCAACTTCCGAGTGTGGGAGCTTGATCAGGGTCTCCGCCGAGATATTCTTGCTATCATAGTACCCTTGGGAATTCCCACTTATGTCTGGGTGCTAGAGTAGGCGCTGGTGACAGAAATTTTCCTGTCACATTCTATAGTTGGTGGTGGTAGCAGGCATGATAGAGATGAGACGTCTGCCGCAGCTAGCGGGCATCGGCAAGCAGAACCTCGACGCAGGTGGCTCTCTGACAACCGAACTCAGGGGTGTGGTCTTACACCATAGTGGCTCCAGAGGGCACCAGTTCAGCCTGGAGAGATTCGGTCCTATGCTTGCGACGAGTGAGGTCACTTGGCACGGGACTACCCGACCAGGCATTCAGAGAGCTTTGGGAAGGTAGCAGGTGCACCACCACGATGGAGGCAGTGTTGTGATCGGTGTAGTACCTAGAGAGGTGGTGCTAGTAGAGGATCGGGAGGAGCTGGTAGTGGGGGACGACATCACGAGGTCTTCCCATCACCACTAGGCAATCCATGTCAGGATCCAGGAGCTGATGGTTGGGACCACAGATATCCATGAGCTTTGGATGTCTACAATCCTACGGAGCATGAGGTGTCAAGAGGTACGCCCTACAGCCCTTCTACTTTTTGCAGTATAATTGTTAGACTCTGTGTGTGGAATGCTTTTTCTCCCTGCTCCTTGCTTGGGTTGTTACCAGGGTGACGTGGGGCATCGGTGTGGCCCTGTGTTGGTAGAGTAAAAGGCGTGGAACCTTTCTCTTTAGTCGATAGTGTTGACTCCTTCGCTTCTGAGCGTGTAAGAGGGTCTTGGTTGTGGGACATCGACTGTGAAACCTTTCATGACCAGATATCATTGGGTGTTTCACCATATGGATATTCTGAAGGAGTGAATCATTGGGCCTTGTTCTAGGTGCAGGCGGTGATTCCAGCTGCAACATGAAATGTAGAGGTTCGATCGGGGAGTTAAGCTACCCTCAAGGTCCTTCGGACTGTTTGAGAACATGCTAAGGGATGGCGAGGTTCCCTACCACCTTTCCCTAACCCCAAAGCCTGGAGTGGGTGCATGACGTCTCCCACATGACTTACCTGAGAAGATGTGTGCATGCCCCTATTCACGTCATCGGTGAGGGTGGACCTCACTTGAACAGATCAAATCCTTTGGTCTGTGTGCAGTGACGCAGACCTGTGCAAGAGTTTTCCTGGGTATGGGAGAGCCAGGTGTGGGCTTTGTACCCTGAGTTGTTCCCTAATTTTGGATTTTCGGGGATGAAAATCTTCAATTAGGTAATGATTTAAGAACCCAGCTTTTGCTGCAAAAGACTTTAGAAAATTCTTGATGTTATTCCGAAGCAGCGCCTTCAGACAGCATACGATTCCAAGCCCCAATGTGGCCAGAATAAAATTTTCAGTGCGTTCACGCTTGGAATGCCAAATAAATGAAATAAATACTAAAATATATCTCGGACGGGAAAACTTAGGGCACCATTGATTCCGGAGCATGCTGTTTACCCTAGGAGGGGTGTAATTTTCATGGGCGCGGGCCATCTGTGAAAAATGGCCCCAGGGGAGTTTTCATAATTTGGCGGCCTCAGGCGTTGAGTTTAATAACTTTTGAACGGTGCCTCGGATTAAAATTTTGAGACCACTGTTGTGCTCGGGGGGTGGTGTTTACCCTAGGGGAGGCTTAACCTCGACCTCGTCAAGAGTTTTTGATGCGGGTTAAATTAAGGATGAAATTAATTAAATTTAAATTAATTAATTTCTTTTTCCTACTTAAACCTAATCCCCTATCCCCATACCCTTTCATTTCCTCTGGAGAAAGAAACTCCTACCATCTCCCTTGACTTCTCTACCTCCACCCCCTTCCTCCGATCAAGGCAGAAGCAACGGTGGCGAAGCGCGGATCGACTGAGAAGCCTCGGGTTGAGCCTTGCAAGGTAGGATCTTGTTTATATTTCAACTTCCCTCACCTACTTTGATCTTGATTCATAGCACTTAATTGTTGTTATTTCTTCAATAAAATCCCATATCTTCATAGTACTTATCCCGAGCTTTCCAATGGTTGTTACGGATTTAAAATCTGAGTCCCGACGCATTCGAAAATGTCCGGCGAAGTTCATGGGTTTTTGATGTTTTCTAGTGGGTCTGGCCGGTCCGGCGAGGGTTCAGGCGGGCGTCGGTCTGAGCGAGCGTGGAGGCCAGTGGCCAGACGACGGTGCACGGCGGAGTGGAAGCGGAGGCCGGGTCAGAAGGCAGTGAGCCGGACGGTGGAGCAGCGGAGGCTGGTGGCTGAGGCGAGCGTGCGGCGGGCCACGGTCGAGCGGGGAGTGCAGTAGAGAAAGGCTCGGCTGTAGGGGCTTCGGTCGAGCAGGCAGCTGTAGGGGAGGCCGGTCATGAGGTTCCTCCCGCGAAGCGAGCTGGGGGCGACGGCCTCTGCCAGTGAGGGTCGCAGCGGTGACCCTGGTCGCGTGGGAGAAGAAGGACCCACGAAACGCGGGTCCTGTTCTTGACGAGGGAGAAGACCGCAAAGAGAAAAAAAAATGAATAAAAATAAAATAAAAATTAATAATTAGTTTATAATAATAATAATATTATTATTATTATTATTATTATTATTATGAAAATTATTTATATATCATAAATCATCCACAGGGCGTCTGATTTGGGCACCGTCTGCGGCGAGCGTCCCTTAAATTGAGGTGAATATTTTGAGATGGTTTCGGGGGTTTTTAACTCCCGAAACAGGGGCCTCGGTGGCGTGACACGCCTTTAAGTGGTTTAGCACTTTTCCTGGGGTTTCTTGTTTTGGACGACGCAGACACATCTGATATTCGAATTGAGTGTCGTTAGTGGCGTTGTGACCCTGACATTGAGCCGGAGTTTTCCAGTATGGTTTCAGGTGTTGAAACCGGAGTTGAGGCATGGGTCCCATGGCCCGTCTTTCGAGCTGTGTGCAACGCTTTACAACTTTTTCATCAGACGTCCGTTCAGGGCGTGCAATTAGTCAATCCTGGGTATTTTTCTGAGGGCATTGCAATGGTGTAATCCGCTTGCTTTAATTCAGCACACTGGTGCGGGCCCTGCGAGAGCCATTTTGGGAGTTGGTAGTGATTTCTAGCTTTATCACCGGGTGTCCTTTTTGGACAAGTGAATAGTCTATCTTGTGTACTTTTCTGAGAGGATTGCAATGGTACAATCTGTTGGCAGCTCTTCGGGACTAGGATGCGGGTCCCACGTAGCACCGCTCATGTTCGGTATGTCGGAACGCATCTTTTTCTTCGGATATCTGTTCCACTCAAGTGAGCAATCCTTTTGACGTGTTTTCCCAAGGGGATAGCAATGGTGCAATGCGCCCGTCTATTTTCGGGGCCGAGGCCCAGGACCACGAGACGTCATTCGGGCATAAGGCAGTGTTGGAAACTTTTCCGTCACATATCCGTTTGGGGCAAGTAAATAGCTTATCTCGCATATTTTTCGGCGAGGATTACAACGGTACAATCCATTTGGAGGTGTGGAGCCTCATTCGAGATCTTATTAAATGCGGAAGCAAGTAAGGTGCACCATTGGAGGTTCGTCCTACTGTGTTTGTAGCAGACCCTTAGCGTGTGATCACATGCACTCCCGTGTGAGTGAAGTAATGCTTGAAGAGATGTGGTTGGTCGTGCCTAAGCCATTGAGGTGAAAAATTGGAGTTGTTACGTTTATGCCTTTGCATTGACGTTGGGGGTCGTGTGCACATTAGCCTTTGGACTGGAGATGTGGCATACTCTGGGAGTATGCGAGAATGCTGGGAGGTACATGTGGATGTTTGTACCTGAGAATGTTTGTGTGCTTGGTTGGGGTTGAGTTGGGGACACACGTCGTGTGCGCCCCATGTGTGTGTCGTGTCCTGCTTTACGTACCTTTGAACTCTCATGACGTAGAGGGCCCCTCTATTCTTGTTTGTTGACCAGCAGGGTTGAGTTTCCCCCTAGTCCTATTCATGATGGTTTTGAATAGCAGGGTTGAGTGGTTTCCCCTAGTTCTGTTCTCATTTGGGGACCAGAAGGGTTGATTTCCCCCCGATTTTGTTCTCGTTTGTTGACCAGAAGGGTTGAGTTTCCCCCTGGTCCTGTTCACGATGGTTTCAACCAGCAGGGTTAAGTGGTTTTCCCTGGTTCTGTTCTTGATGGTTTGGTAGGCAGAGATGGTTTGGTTCCCCTATTTCTTCAGCTGTGAGGGGTTTCAGTACCGTGCCCCTTTCATTGGACCGCGGCACTATTAACAACTACGTGTTCTCGTACAGCATGGGTGTTTTATCACTTTATGGGATGGGTTGTCTTGGTCTACTTCGACAGTGACTCAGCAAATTGGAGCGTGATCTCCCTAAGAGGCCGGGGAGTTTCTGTCATCCCTTCCTATTCCTTGGTAGAGTTATTGTGGATTCATTGTGATTAACACATTACGTAGGCACCGATCCTCTACCCAGGAGGTTGTTTTGAGCAGGGTTGGCCAGTTGTACCATCTAACAGGGATGGCCAGTGAGGTACCATCCAGTAGGGATGGCCAGTTGTACCATCCAGCTGGGATGACCAGTGAGCAACCATCCAGCGGGGATGGCTATTAGGGTACCATCCAGCAGGGATGGCCAGTACAGCGGTGTTCACCGAGTAGTACCATCCAGCAGGGATGGCCAGATCGGTTCCGGGTTTACCTCCAGCGGGGCTGGGAAGTGGTCCCTGATGCCGGGTTTACCTCTAGCTAGGCTAGGAAGTGGTCCCAGATGACGGTTCTGAGCCTCCCTCTAGTGGAGTACCCTTTTACGGGACTGGGCATTGGGACTCATCGATGAATTTAGTCGGGTCTCCCTCTAGTGGATTACCCTTTTACGGGACTGGGAAATGTGGCACCCGTCGACTTTTTTTGGGTCTCCCTCCAGTGGGAACCCATCGACTTCGAGGGATTACCATCCAGCGGGGCTGGGCAGGGGGTCGCCTGTCGACTTTGAGGAGACCTTTCGACTGCGGGGCAGTGACGAGGTGTGGTTTGATGTTCCCCCAGAACTCTCAAGTATGATGGGCGCTTTCCCCACTGAGACGCGTACTTGCGACACAACATAAAACCATGAGGGCAAGTCAGTGCCACCCAAAGCGGATAGTGTCAAGGTGCGATGATTTGAGCCCCTTGACTTGCAGTTTGAGTCAGACGTGTGGGATGCTGGGCATCAATGGTGTTTACTTCTGGGACTGTTGGATACTCACTTTCTTAGGCTAAGATACGGGATGGAGATCCCCTTACGATCTTGTTTAGGTTTCTTGATAGAGCATATGGATATGTATATACCTTGTTCCAGTACCCACTTCTTGGGTTTTGGTTACTCTCCTTCCAGGAGAGGCGAAGCCACGCGGGGTATGCCACATGCTTTCCGTGTCTATCTTCATGTGGTTGGATGAGTCTACTATCCTACTATAGGTAGCGAAGACTCGACAAGAAGTTAATCTTCTCACCATTTCCATCTCCTTGTGTTTGGACGAGTCTACTTCCTTCCTCTTGTTGGGTTGAGTTGTACTATTTACTGCACTATTTGCTGTGCTCCTTTACTTTTCCCCGTCTGATCTACTACTCACTCTTCAGTATCTCCTTTGTTTCTCCCTTGAGCCTTTGGGGCATCCTACTGAGTATTTTTATACTCACCCCTACTTGGGATTTTCCCGCACTTGGTGTGACCTTATAGACGACGGACAGGTGGATCGTGACTTCAGCAGAGCTTAGGAGATCAGGAGCTTGGACTACGTACGGTGGTCAGAGTCGGGTTCCATGTGGGCGACCCTTCTGGCTATTTTTCTTTTTTTACCTATTGCTGGGTTGTGGCACCTTTTCTGGTTGGGCATGTGTTTTCCCCTTTTCTTTTTTAGTTTACCTTCAGCACTTTCTTTGTACTGTTAGAGGTCGATGCACTTTTTTGGTTTATATATAGCAGTTGCACTTTACTTTACTTGTCTTTTATTTTACTCTACACTTCTATATTGAGTGGGTTGTGTGTGTGTGTGTATAGGTACTCAGGAAAAGGCCTCCCTGAGTTGTTTAGCCTTTGGTACTTGTCTCCAGCCCCTGGCCTGTGGAGGCAGTCTTGGGGTAGTTGCGGCTCGAGCCCGGGTAGGGTCGGGTCGTGACAATCATCATCATCATCATTTATGTCTAATTTTAAATAACACTTCATTATTATTTCTAAATGATTAAAACATGATTATAAAATGTGCCCTATGAGGTGAAACCCAAAATAAAGACACTTTATTCCTTAATAAGTGGGACATTACAATAAAAGCAAACAAAACTAGGTATTTCACACCATGGATTATTAATCACCATTGATTAAGTACATCCATTCATTTTTTTCATTAATAACTCATTTGTATTTCTTTGTAAGTTATTCATATTTTGAAATGAGTTATTTACAGAAATTATTAAGTTCATTTTGTTTATTAAAAGAGAAATAAGATGAGGAAGAATTTGAGGAAGCAGAGGAAGAATCAGAAATTGGAGAAATAACCTCATTATTTTCCTCAATATTTTCTATATGGAATTTGGGACATGAATCATGTGATGAGGTTATGGATATTGATTCCATGGAGTTATCTCTAGCACTACAAGTTGAGACTTTAAATGATCCATTTCCTTTCTTCTTCTCTTTAATATTATTTTTTCAAATGGTTCAATCTATATTGATGTGAAATTTTTTATTTTATTCATATAATGTCACTTCTTGTACATGAATTTGGTTTTTCTTTTTATCATGGTGAGTTTACTTATTATTATTCATGTGTTTGTTCAATTTATTTTCTAGATTCCCAATTTTAGTTTCACTTTTGGAAGAAACTTCATCATCAATGTCTTAGAAATCAATAGTTCTTTTCAATTATTTAACTTACTTATCCTCTTTAGCTCCTTTCTCAAATTGATGCTTTGTGGTAATTTTATATGTAATGAGGGAGAATATTTGTTCCACAATCGATATATTTTTTACATCTTTTTCTTCTTTTATATCCATCACCTTTGGCACCAAAAATATTTTAAATACCCAAAAAAATCAATAAAATTTATAAATACAAATCATTTCCAATAGAATTTCAACCATTGATAATGTCAGTTGAGTGAGTAAACATATTATAAATAGATTCATTTTCATGCATAATAAAACTTTCAAAGTCTTGTCTATACAAATCAAGATTAGTATATTTGACTTTTTTGTGACTTAAAAAGTAATTTCTAACTTTTTCCAAATTTTATGAGTTTTTTTCAAGTAGATATTCTATTAAATTCATTTTGGTCAAGACCACGATGTAAGGAGTTTATAGATTTTGATGGTTCTAAGCATAGAGGTACTGGTTATTAGATCTGATCCTAACTTAAAAAATGATGAATTCAATGGATCGTTCGCATATTGTACAAGACATGAACCTTGGGACCAATGAAATTTTTAAAAATAATATTGATAATGAAAAATGTTGGAACCAATAGGATATATTTTCACATTAAATTTATAATTAATTTAAATATATTGAAAGAAATAATATATTGGAGTTGGGATATTTATTCTATAATGTTGTTGATCATCTAAAGACATTTTTAGTTAACTATCATTGCACTTATAGGATCCAAGTGTAGAATCTATCTAGAGGTGATCCACATGTTCTCCTTTGATCTCTAAACAATACTGATGGATTTTCAAGTGCTAGCATGGTTGATTAATCATCTTGAAATGTTCATCTGAATCACTGTGAAAATTCCTCCAGGATTAAATAATTATCCTTTCAATATCATTCTTAAGATGATGGAGGAGGTAGGAGAATCACTAGACCAATCTTAGGTCTTGAGAGAGAGCTTAAGATTTCATTATGCACAATGATTCTCAATTTTGATCAAACTCTACACAATAGATATAGTCATCTATTTATAGATATAGGGTTAGGGTTAAAATGTTATTTAATTGCACAAAGTCCCTTAAATAATATATTATACTTCATTTTCCCCATTCCATGTAATAATATTTTTTATGGTGTGCATAAATTAGCTCAATAATAAATTTCATTTTACCAGCTTGTAAATTAATATTTATCACTGGACATAATATTGGTTCACTCATTCTCCTTGACATTTATTGAATACCTAAATAAATATTTAATTAAATATTTATTCATAAATATTATATTTATAGTCTGGAAAATAAATATTTATTAAATATTAAATAAATAAAATAAATATTATATTCACAGTCTAATGGATAAATATTTTTTAAATATTTACATAATTAAATAAATTAATAATTAATGAATAATTAATTATTTATTACCTTGAGAATAATATTTTTGATCAATAAATTCTGAGTATAATTATTCCTCAGTCTTGAGAATAATATTTATTCCAATAATTAAATTAAAATATAATTTAATTGTGGTTAATGAAAACACGTAGTGTGTTACCCTATAGGTTTCTTTATCATTGGCATTAGGTGGTCTTTCCTAAAGTTCAAGATTAATATCTAGATTCGGGTCATGGAACCCAATATAAATAAGTTAATTTCATAATGTTGATAACCACACATGAGTTCTTACTGTGTAATATAATCTCTTTGTCACAATATCTCATCAAGAAAGTTTCACACTTCTGTTATCAACCTATGTGCATAAAACATCTTTCTTTGACTATCTAAAATAAACTCATCATTACACCATGGCCATGGAATTTAATGTGATGGTTCCATTTCAATCAAAAGGTCAAGATATCAACTTCCATAAATATAGAAGGTACAAATCCTTCCTTTAATTATTCACTAATAACACATCATTTGTGATACACCCAACATGCCCAACTTCTCCATGAACTAGTATCTTCATGGTTTATGAAAATACATCTAAGTGCACGATTCATGACATGCATTAATAATAATCTTAAATTCCAAGGATAGTTACACATGATCACAAAAAGGAATATCTAATGACGCATAAACATGTGGAATTCCTGTTGGTGGGTCTATTCTCATAATCTCCTATCTTAGAGATTACCAAGTGAAAAATTTATGATAATAAGTTTCATCTACTTATAAGTACTCACATATGGCAGTCAATATAGTAAGTTCCCATATCATGGAATGTTATTCAGCCATAAAACTAATATTTAAGATATATCATCATAGAATCTAAAGGTTCTCATTATAATGAGTAACTACTATAACCTATTTTGATGTGATAAATACTCTAAGATGTTATCACATTAATGTTATAATGAAGAACAATCAATATTTTATTAGTTATTTAAATTAATATTCACTTCTTTGAATATATATGTAATCTAAAGTACAAAGTAGTTGGTTCTAAGACACCAACTCTAACAAACTCCCACTTAAAATAGATCCAACTACTAACGAATGGTTAGTTCTCTCATGTTTAACATACTTCTACTGAGTATGGATAGAGATGCTTGGCTTATCATGTTTCCTTGACTAGGTTTGGTTAATCCATGTGTCTATGTGGTAAATATACTTAATTCAACATTACTACCTTTATAAAATACCTCAAGTAGTGATATAACCAAGTATCCACCTTTTATTCCCATGTCAGGGTCTTGACATCCTAACTAATTCCATTTTCAAATATTATCATAATAATGATAAAACTCTTTCTTTTGGTATAACACAAGATCAGAACAAGATGTTGTTAAACTGCTCCTTAAGCTACATCAAAAGCTACAACGTACTCAACTATTGTAGATATGGTAACCAATAGCTGTGATAATTTTTTCATGCATATTACCTTATCATTTTCTATGATACTAGGTCTAATTGAACAAAATTAAGGAAAGTGTTCAATTCCCTTGATCACTGGTATTCTCACTTCTCCATACACTAGGATCTCATCTAGTTCTACTTTTCTAAGTACTGTTGGATACTTTTAACTACAAGTTGATATAGTTGTGTTGGATTTGTTTGATATTCACCTACTACACATTATGAATTAGTAATATCAAGCATCAGTACATATCATGGCATATGATATAAATTCATATCACTTAAGCTTGTGAAATTATTTAAATCTCAATAATCTCTTCCTATTATAAGTCCCTAGCCTTAAAACATTACTTAATCTTGAGATCAGTCAATAATTTGACTTTAATTCACATTTAGGATCTTTTTAGGTTTAGAGTTTTAGATAATTAGGCCATAACTATTACATTACATCTCAAATATTACAAAGTAGATACTTCTACTCTATCCAGTTATTCACAAAAATAAAACTCCTTAAATAAAACAATAATTCTTTTCTTGATAAAAATATTCTTGAATTATTCCTTTCTATTACCCTTTCTTATACCCTAGGAAAAAAATTCAAAAAAACTTGGGATGAGCATAAAAATCTAAGTAAGGGATATAAAATAAGGAAAGAAAACATTAGTCCATGAATACATAAAAATCAATGAAATCATACTTTTCACTCATAAAACATAAGCTCTTTAAGATACCTCATAAAATCATAAGATTCATGAATAACTCATATAAATCATAAATATTAAAGGTAATGTGTGGCATCCATAACATACTTACATTGTAGCTTTCATATCTACACATGGAGTAACCTTTATGGTTATGTTTGGAATACCCATCACAGTATATCCCCTAAATCTCTTAGTAGAAACCTTAAAGTTTACCTCCATCATGTTACACAATGAATTTGAGAGCTATCATGGGTCCACCCACCCTCGATTTATCATAGAACCACCCGTATACGTAAACAATTCCTAGGAACCATAACATAATCATAACACATAAAACAAACATAAAGGAAAGATAAAATTTCCACATTGCAATCACAAGATACACTACTGGAAAAATACCCTATAACAATAGTTTGGAACTGTTGGTATAGGCCTCCAAACCATTGGTATTGGCTATACCAACGGTTTGGAGAACCATTTCCAAGTAAGCCGTGAGGATAGGTCTATACCAACGGTTTTGGAAAAACCGTTGGTATATGTAATATGAAAATCTATACCAATAGTTCCATAAACCATTGGTATATGTAATTCAAAAAATAATCATCTGGTTGGTTTTGATCCCAGCACCTCCCGTTTGTGATTGAGCAACCTAACCACTAACCTAACTTACTTTTGTAAACATAATTTCATAAATATATATATGTATTATCATAAGTATTTTAAATTTTTATTTATTTAATGTCTATTGTAAGAATATTCCATTAAAAATAAATGTACTTATACCAACGGTTCTCAAAACCGTTGGTATAGGTTCTTTGATTTTGGGATCTATACCAACAGTTTTGGACAAACCGTTGGTATTGGGGGGACCTATACCAACGGTTTGGCAAAACCATTGGTATAGGTTCCCCCTATACCAACACTTTGTCCAAAAATGTTGTTATAGGTCTATATAAGTGACCTATACCAATGGTTTTTCCCAAACTATTGGTATAGGTCCAAATTAGTGAACTATACCAACGGTTTTCCCAAAACCGTTGGTATGGATCATATTTCTAGTAGTGATATCAGTTTAAGATATTGATATAATCAATCCATTCTTAAAACCATTTTCAATACCAAAATACCCTAAAAAGGAATATTGTATTTACTTTTTTTTTAAACATTATGGCTTGTAGAGGAATCCAAATATCAAATAATGGTTGTGGTGGTGGAGAAGTTGTTGTCGTAGCATACGTTAAGAAAAACATTACTTTTGTCATTTAGTAAAATGAATCATATAAAAAATATTTCTTTTGAAAACCATTGAATTAAATTAAAATTCAAAGGGGTTTAATATACACCGTATAAAAGAAGGAGGTGTATATTATCAAAAAAATGCCTCAATGAAAGGATATTGAGACGAATTCCCTTACAAAGATTGTATCATTAGATCAAGGATGAATCAATGTCATAATTATATGTGACAAATATAAATACACCTAATATAATTATATATATAGTGTAAAACAATCATAGGCCATTCACACACATTCTTGGAAAAACAAAACCAATGGCATGGATATTTAACTCAACGAATGGAGATTGAGTTAAGATTTTCCTTACCTTGAAAATGACTTGTCGCGTTCATTATTTATATTAATGAATAATAAAATTAGGTTAATTTCTAATTTCTTGAGAACCTTTTTCAATTTTATTTTTCATTTTATATCACTTATTACCATGTTATAAAAATTACATAATTATTTAAGTTCATAGTGGTCATTTTGTAGATATTCTGTACTTAAGTCGAAAATGAACTTGTTTGATGTAAATTATCCATGTGGTCAAAAGTCCATCATCTCCAGAATATTATTCATGATTTAAATATCATATATATCTAGTATATATTTATTTATAATATTCCATAACATTTGGAGATAATAAATGAAATGCACCATTCATGGAGACGGTAGGTCGTACGTACGCATGAACGCTACTTTCATTTCTTTGTCATATTAAAGGAATGAAAAATAAATGATACATAAGTATATTATAATTATAGTATAATATATATGTTAAATATGTTACTTAAGTTTATTAATTTCATCCTTTATACGTTACATGTATGGCATGAACGATTCATATCACTTTGAGGGGCGGTAGTCCACACTTCCTCAAATGAAATTATCGTATTTACACATTATGGAAGGCATAAAGGTATGTTGTAAGTAAAAATTATAGTAGCATATAGTAAATATAAATATAATATATATCATATTTATTAATTTAATTCATTTATATAATCTTGGTTTAATGAATATCATGTAGAATGAATCGCATCGCATCGTGGAGATGGTAGGTTGTACGTATGCACGAGCGACGATATCATTCACTTAATGGTCAAACAGTATATAATTGGATGGTATATTAATTATAAATAATAATTATTATGTTATAATAATTATTTAAATCCATTATACTCATAATTATACCCATCCAAATTAAGTCTTGTTTAATAAAAAAATACACCATGAGGTGGAGACGGTAAGTCGTACATACACACGCATTGTAGGATGAATAAAAGAAGGTATAAAGTTTTCCCATAATTATAATAAAATATCAGAATGTAGAATATATTAGATTTATTACTTTATTATGGAAACTACATAAGAATAAGAAGTATAAGAAGAAAATAATTTTGAAGCTGGTGATAAAACAAATACCTCTTTTTCGAGTACCTTCTTTTGATTTTCATAAAAGGTCTCCTTGTGATGAATTTATGCTCAAAGTGTGGCCTCTATGAGTAAGGGAGGGATGTTGGGATATTTTTTTAGTATAATTTTTATTATAAAATGGGCTTTAGAGGTGTGAGTAAGAGGGTAGAGGTGGTGGCCTTTTATACGAGGGAAGAGGGGCACTTTAGGGAAGTCTTGAAATATTATTTTATTATAAAATGATTTTAGAATTATAATAGTTAAAAAGTGATAAATTTCAAGGATAAGATGAGTATATGTATAAATATTCTCAACCAATAGATTTTATAAGAGTTTAGTTCACAAAATTAACCTTATCTTTTATATTTAACCCTTAGTTAAAAACATTACCTCTTACCATGTCTTCTTATATCTTCATAATATATGGTCACTATAGTTACTATAAAATACCAATCAAATAACAAGTGGATAATTAATGACATTTTTAACATTACATAAGTCATTTGGAAAAATATTATATTTTTCGGACTATTATATTATTTAATAAAATAGTATTTGTTTTAAAAACTTATTTATGTCAATTTTGACAATATTTAGTAATTGATTTTTGTTAAAGTCATAACAACTTGATTAATTAAAAAAAGAATTAAATATAATATAATATTACATAATCATCCAGAAAATTCATGTATGGCATCAAAATTTTGAAATTATATTTATTTTAATATTTATAAAATCATTTATTTGAATCTTTCATTAATAAAGTAATCACTACATCATCATTGTGTCACAAATAAATTTTTTTTAATTAATATCTAAAAATTATAATTAAAATACCATGATATAAAAAATATTTTTAGATTTAAAATGACTATTTATTGTTAAAGAGATCAGTTATATAACCCTATATTAAAAAAAATTATTAAAAGATACATGTTTTTGTTATATTTCTCTTTTCTTTAAATTAAATATTATAAAATGTCATTTGCACACCCAAGTGGCTTCCAAATTCTAAACTTTCATCCTAAGGATGCTCATAGTTAGAAATATATCATAAAATAGGATTAGGACATGTTTTAGGGTAGTTTTATATTATTATAATATTATTTTTTACCCTTATTTACCTAATTTACCCTTTAACCATGGTAAATAAAAATAATTACTAAAGTTACTATTCATAATGTCCAAAAATAAAGGGTTCCTATTTACATAATTTTTAACTTATAATTGAAAATATTTAATCCAATTTTCCAAATTTAAAACACAGAATTGGCATAAATTAATTTAAAATTAATTCCCATTGTCAAAACCAGAAAATAGGTTTTTAAGAAGTAAAAAACTATCAAAAGCTTGACATGTGTTTATGTCCAATTAACATGTGAAATTACTTAAAATGTCCATAATTGGATTAAATTATAAAAACATAATCTAATTACATTTTATAACCAATTAAAATGATAATCTAACTATATAAATAAATTAGACAAAAATGCAATTTTGAATTAAAATCCAGTATTTTTCACTATTCATTAAAAAATGAATTTTATCATAAAAATACCAAAATTAAATTTTGATGTCCCAATTATAAATAATAAGTTTATTTTATCATAGATAATATATAAAAGTGAAAAAAACTATTTTTAAAAAGGGTTCTCCATCAAAAGGTGATGAAATGACCATTTAAAAATATTAGACTATTTTATGCTTGAAATTGGATTCATTCTCATTTTAGCATCTAAAATTCATTGGATAAATATATAAAAATTTAAAAAATATGTAAAATCATAATATAGTTAATTATGTTCATTCCCTTCAATACAACGGCTAGGCATTAACTACTATTTAAAATAATAATATTATTGTTGTATTATTTTTTGGTATAACTCAGTGTGGTGTGTAGCGTAAGATTTCGAAGAAACTCATTGTTGTGTGTTGGGTATGCTATCATACATAGTGTCCCCTTTAAACTGAAATTAATATTAAATTCAAAAATATTAATAGATATGAAAATTTATTATTCTATAAAAACCTAGGATGTTACATCATTCCCCCTTTTTAGAAATTGTGTCCTCACAATTTTATTCACTTATCAAATAAGTGGGGGTATTTATCCCTCATAGAATTTTTAGATTCTCATGTTTCCTCTTCAACCATATGGTTTTTCCACAAAACATTACCTAATGAATCACCTTATTCCGCAACACTTCCTCTTTGCAGTCAAGAATCTGTACTAGTTGTTCCTCATAAGAAAGATTCTCTTCCAACTAGACTCAAAACATGAGATAGATCTGGAATATACTTTCTCAACATTGAAACATGAAAAACATTGTGTACTTGGGATAAACTTGGAGGTAAATCCACCCTGTAGGCAACTAATCAAACTTTCTCTAGGATTTCATAGGGTCCAATGAACCTTGATCTCGACTTTCCCTTCTTACCAAAATGCATCACACTTTTCCATAGAGAAAATTTGAGAAAGACATGATCACCTATCTCGAAAGAAAGATCCTTCCTCTAGTTATCCGCATAACTTTTATGCCTGCTCCGAGATGTTCTCATGTGATTCTAAATCAACTGAACTTTTTCTACCATCTCTTCTACCAATTCTGGTCCCATAAACTTCCTTTAACCTAATTTATCCCAAAAAACTAGATTTTGACACCTATTTCTATATAATACTTCAAATGGTTTCATCTGTATACTGGAATGAAAACTGTTATTATAAGAAAACTAAACCAAAGAAAGGTGTTGATCCAAACTTCTCTAGTAATAAATTGGACAAGAATGTATCATATCCTCTAAGGTCTAAATTGTTTGTTTTGACTTCCCATCTGATTACAGATGGAAAGTTGTACTAAAATTTAATACAGTACCCAACAACTTCTGAAATCCCTTCCAAAAGTTAGAAGTGAACCTAGTATTATAATCAGATACAATGGAGAGGGGAACTCCATGTAACCTGACTATATATTTAATATATAATCAATAAATTTGATCTAGAGATAGAGTATCTATAATAGAAAGAAAATGAGCAGATTTAGTCAATCGATCAACAATAACACAGATTACATTGTTACCTTGAGAAATATTTAGTAATCCCACTATGAAATCTATAGAAAAATTTTCCCATTTCTACTATGGCACTGGAAAAGGCTGAAGCATCCCTTTCGGTAATTTTCACTCTGCTTTAACCTGTTGACAAATCAAACATCTCAGGATAAATTCAGCAATATTTCTTTTCATTCCATCCCACTAATAATACTCCTGAAGATCTCTATACATATTAGTACTGCCAGGATGAACTAAAAATGAAGAACTATGAGCTTCACATAATAACTCTTTCTTAAACTGTGAGTCACAAGGCACACATAATCTATTTCCAAACCTCAAAACATAGTCTTTATCAATGTTAAATTCAGGTAACTTACCCTTCTGAACCAATTCTACCTTTTTCTACAACTCATTGTCTTCTTTATACACTTGCTTAATTCTGTCTGATTGAGATCATTTCACTGCCCCCTAAAAAAATAGAGTAACTCCCTGAAACAACAACTTCCGATCCAAAATTCATCAAATAAAAAACCAGAGGATCTCATTCCAAGTGTATCATGGTTAATATAGCATTAATCTTTTGACTCAAAGTGCTAGCAACTTTATTTGCCTTTCATGGATGGTAATGAATCTTGAAATAATAATCCTTGATTAATTCTAGTCATCTCCTATGTCTCATGTATAATTATTTCTGTGTGAATATATACTTCGAACTTTTGTGATCAGTATATATTTCACAGTTCATTGCATATAGATGATGCTTCCAAATTTTTAAAGCAAAAACAACAATAGCTAATTCCAAATCATGTGTAGGGTAATTTAACTCATAAGTTTTCAACTGATGTGAAGCATAAGAAATTACCTGGTCATTATGCATTAGGAAACAACCAATTCCTTTAAAAAAACATCAATATATATAAAAAATTCCCCATTTCTGGAAGGTAGTTCCAAAAATGGAGCATTCACCAATCTTCTTTTCAATTCATGAAAAAATTCATCACATTAACTTAGTCAGTGGGATAGATAATCATGAAAAGAAATTAACAAACCTCCAGTAATAACCTTATAAACCAATAAAACTATGAATATCAGTTATATTTGTGGATCTTGGGAATTCTTCAACAACTTTTGTTTTAATAGGATCAATAAGTATTCCATCTTTCGAAACTGTGTGACCAAGGAATAAAAATTTTTATAACCAAAACTCACACTTGATAAATTTACCATACAATTTATTTTCTTTTAAGGTTTTCAAGACAACCCTTAAATGACTTTCATGCTCCTCTTTACTTTTAGAATATACCAAAATATCATCAATAAAAAACAACCACAAACTTATCCAAGAACTCATGGAAAATTCTATTCATAAGATCCATGAATACAATAGGTGAATTTGTTAACCCAAAAGGCATAACTACAAATTCATAATGGTAATATCTAGTATGAAATGTGGTCTTTGGAATGTATGCTTCCTATTTAAACTGATGGTACCCCGACATAAATTCAATCTTTAAAAAATACTGAGCTCCCTGGATTTGATCAAACAAATCATCAATATGAGGTAAATGATACTTTTTCTTAACAGTGATATTATTCAAGGCTCTATAATCAAGGAAAATATCATTGAACCATCTTTATTTTTAATAAATAAGAGACGATCACCCCATGGTGATGTGCTAGGTCGAATGAAATCTTTATCTAATAACACATTCAATTGCTTATTTAACTCTAAAATTTCAATTTAAGCCATTTGATAAGGGGTATTTGAAATTGTATTAGCATCAGGAACCAAGTCAATAGTAAATTCAACTTCCCTATTAAGTATTATACTAGGAAACTCATCAGGAAAAATATCAAGATACTCATTGACCATAGGGACATCATTAATATGAATAGTTCCTTTTTTCAACAATATGTGCAAGGTAAAATTAATTTCCATCTTTTAATAGTTTCACATATTCCTGATATGTTATAAAAATTAAGGGTTCATTTTTGTACACAAACTAAAATTCTTTATTAAAATAAACCTCTTTAGCTCTGAATTCAATCTTAGCATGATAAATGAAAATTCAATCCATACCCAATATAACATCAAACTCTACTAGAGGCAAAACAATTAGGTTTTCAGGTAGATTTTTTCTGCACACAAGGATAGGAAGGTTCTTATAATTTCTTTTTATCTCAACATTTCTCCCATATGTTTTTACTACAAGTTTAGGATTCATATATTGAGATAGAATTCCCAATTTAATAGAAAATTTCTCAAAAATTAAAGAACGTGTATACCTAGAATCAAACAATCCATTGGAATAATATTAATAAACAAACAATGTACCTAATACTACTTCATTTGATGGACCAACATCTGCTAAATTAGTTTCAAAGGATTTCACCACCCCTTTCTACTTGTATTTTGGATGATTTCCATAATTTGAGTTCTTTATTAGACACTCATTTTCATAATGACTATACTTCCCACATTTAAAACATTCAATTTATAACTCAAAAAGAACTTATTTCCCTTTCCTAGAGCCAAATGAACACTTATTTTTTACATGGTAGGTTATTACTTTATGACCTTCATTACCACATCTATAACATCTTCCCATCCCTTTGAAACATTTTCCTAGGTGTTTCTTTCCACATCCTTGAAATTTAGGTTGTTGGATATACTTACCTTTATGATTATTACCAGAATTTCCATATGGATTTGTTTCTCGCATATATGATGCCTTAGAAAAATCACCATGGTTAAAGTGTTCAGTCATAACTCTAGATCGTTAGTTAATAATAACCACAAGATTTCTCATTGCATCTCTCATTTCATTTGGTTTCTTATTTATAAAACCACCATAGTCTCCTTCATATCCATTATTACTTTTGAACCTACTAGATCTATCCATTTACTAAAACCAAAAAGTCCAGTGTGAGTATATCAGTAAAATCGTCATATACTATCTTATGAGGAGGGTAAACACTAAGATATACTTATTCATGTTATCTTAAACTCATTCAATTTATCTAAAATAACTATGACTCTTTTTAATATGCTAACCATTTTGGTTATATAAAACATGTCACTTATGATTAAATAACACCCTAACCTCAAAAGTTATCTAAACCGACCTATGATTCCAAATGTAAAGCCTCGTCCATAAAATATTACTTAATATTGATATTAGTCAATAATTTAAATTTAATTTACATTGAGGATATTTTTAGGTTTATAGTTTTAGAGAATTAGGACATAACTATTACATTACATCTCAAATATTACAAAGTAGACACTTCTACTCTATCTAATTCTTCAAAAAAATAAAACTCCTTAAATAAAACAAGAATTATTTTCCTGATAAAAATATTCTTGAATTGTTACTTTCTATTACCCTTCCTTATAATCTATGAAAAAATTCAAAAAAACTTGGGATGATCATAAAAATCTCAATAAGTGATATAATATAAGGAAAGAAAACATTAGTCCATGAATACATACAAATCAATGAAATCATACTTTTCACTCATAAAACATAAGCACTTTAAGATACCTCATGAAATAATAATATTTATGAATAACTCATAGAAATCATAAATCATAAAGGTAACTTGCAGCATCCATAACATACTTACATTTTAGCTTTCACAGCTACATAGGGAGTAACGTTTATGGTTACATTTGGAATAACCATCATAGTATATTCCAAAAATATCTTAGGATAAACCTTAATGTTTACCTTTGTCACATTACCCAATTCATTGGAGAGCTATCTCGGGCTCACCCACCCTCATTTTATCATAGAAGCACCCATATACGTAAATAATTCCCAAGAACCATAACATAATCATAACACATAAAACAAACATAAAGGATAGATATCATTTCCACATTGCAATCATAAGATACTAGCTCAAGATATTGAAAAAATCAATCCATTATCAAAACCATTTTCAATAAAAAAAATACCCTAAAACGTAATATGGTATTTACTTTTATTTTTAAAAACATTACATCTTGTAGAGGAATCCAAATATCAAATAGTGGTTGTGGTGGCTGAGAAGTCGTTGTCACCGCGTATGTTAAAAAAACATTCCTTTTGTTGTTTAGTAAAATACTTCATATAAAAAATATTCCTTTTGAAAATAGTTGAATGAAATTAAAAATCAAAGGGTTTTATTATACACCATATAAAATAAGAAGGTGTATATTATCAAAATATGCCTCAATAAAAGGATATTTAGAAAAAGTCCCTTACAAAGATCGTATCATTAGATCAAGAATAAATCAATATCATAATTATGTTTGAAAAATATAAATACACCCAATATAAGTGGATATTTATTGTAAAATAATCATAGGTCATTCACGCACATTCTTGGAAAAACAAAACCAATGACATGGATATTTAACTCAAGGAATGGAGATTGAGTTTAGACTTACCTTACCTCAAATCTGACTTGTCTCATTCGTTCTTTATATTCCTGAATAATAAAATTATGTTAATTTATACTTTCTTGAGAGACATTTTCAATTTTATTATTCCTTTTATATCACTTATTATCATGTTATAAAAATTAAATAATTATTTAATTTCATATTGGTCGTTTTGTCGATATTTGGTACTTGAGTTGAAAATGAACTTGTTTGATGTAAATTGTCCATGTGGTAAAAATTCCATCATATCCAGAATATTATTCATGATTTAAATATCATATATATCTAGTATATGTGTATTTATAATATTCCATAACATTTGGATATAATAATTGAAATTCACCATTCATATAGATGGTAGGTCATATGTACGCATGAATGCTATTTCATTTTTTTGTCATATTAAAGGAATGAAAAATAAATGGTACAAAGGTATATTATAATTCTAGTATAATATATATGTTATATATGTTACATAAGTTCATTAACACCATCCTTTATAAATTCCATATATGGAATGAATGAGTCATATCACTTTGATGGGGCGGTAGTCCACACTTCCTCAAATGAAATTATCGTATTTACACATTATAGAAAGCATAAAGGTATATTGTAAATAGAAATTAAAGAAGCATAGAGTAAATATAAATATAATAGATATCATATTTATTCATTCCATTCATTTATATAATCATGGTTTAATAAAAATCATGTAGAATGAATCACATCGGATCATGGAGATGGTAGGTCGTACATACGCACGAGCGACGATATCATTCACTTAATAATTAAACGGTATATAATTGGATGATATATTAAATATACAGAATAATTATCATGTTATATTAATTATTTAAATCCATTAAAATCATCATTATACCCATCCAAATTAAGTCTTTTTGAATAAAAAATTACACCACAGTGTGGAGACGGTAAGTTGTACGTACACACGTATAGTGATATTGTTATTCATAGGATGGATAAAAGAAGGTATAAGGTTGTACCAAAATTATAATAACATATAATCATGTATAATATACTAGATTTATTACTTTATTATGAAAACTACATAATAATATGAAGTATAAGAAGAAAATAATTTTGAAAGAGGTGATAAAACAAATACCTCTTTCTCAAGTATCTCTTTTTGATTTTCACAAAAGGTCTCCTTAGGATAGATTTCTACCCAAATTATAGACTCTAGGAAAAATTTGTGGATTTTTGGAGCTTATTTTATCATAATTTGGATGAGACAATTGGATTTAGAGGTGTGAGTTAGTGGGTAGAGGTGGTGGCCTTTTATAAGAGGGAGGAGGGGTACTTTAGAAAAGTCTTGAAATATTATTTTATTATAAATTTTTTTTCGAATTATAATAGTTCCAAAGTGATAAATTTAGAGGATAATATAAGTATGGGTCGAAATACTCTCAACCAATAGTTTTTAGACAAGTTTATGTCACAAAATTAACCTTATCTTTTAGCTTTAACCCTTAGTTAAAATCATTAACTCTTACCATGTCTTCTTGTATCTTCATAATATATGGTTACTATAGTTACTATAAAATAAAAATAGAACAACAAGTGGACCATTAATTAGATTTTTATAATTATATAAATCCGTTGGATGAATCTTAGATTTTTAGGACTATTATATCATTTAATAAAATAGTATTTGTTTTAAAAACTCATTTATGTCAATTTTGACACTATTTAGTAATTGATTTTTGTTAAAATCATAACAACTTTATTCCTTTGAAAAAAATCATTAACTCAAATATAATATGTCATAATCATCAATAAAATTTGTGTATGAAATCAAAATGTTCAAATTACATTTATTTTAATATTTATAATATCATTTATTTTAATCTTTTATTAATAAGGTAATCAATGCATCATCATTATGTGACAAATAAATTTATTCATTTAATGTCTAAAAATTATAAATAGAATACCATGAAGTAGGAAATATTTTTATATTTCCAATGACTATTTATATTCAAATATATCAGTTATATTACCCCATGTTAAAATTTTTTTATTAAAAGATACATGTTTTTGTTATATTTCCCTTTTCTTTAAATTAAATATTATAAAATGTCATTTTCACACCCAAGTGTCTTTCAAATTTCAAAATTTCATCCTAAGGATTCTAATGGTCAGACATATCTCATACAATAGTATTATGACTTGTTTTAGGGTAGTTTTATATCATTATAATATTATTTTTTACCCTTATTTACCTAATTTACCCTTTAACCATGGTAAATAAAAATAATTACTGAAGTTACTATTCATAATGTCCAAAAATAAAGGGTACATATTTATATAATTTGGACCTTATGATTCCAAATATGGAATCCAATTTTCCATATTAAAAACACATAATTCACATAAATTAATTTAAAATTAATTCCCATTGTCAAAACTAGAAAACGGGTTTTTAATAAGTAAAAACTATCAAAATATTGACATGTGTTTATGTACAATTAAAATGTGAAATTACTTAAAATAACCATAATTGGATTAAATGATAAAAAAAATCCAATTACACTTTAAAACCAATTAAAAGGACAATATAACTTATAAATAAATTAGATGAAAAGGCTTTTTTGAATTAAAATCTAGTATTTTTCACTATTCATTGAAAAATAAATTTTATCAGAAAAATACCAAAAATAAATTTTTATGTCCCTATTCTAAAGAATAATTTTATTTTATCATATATAACATAAAAAATTGACAAAAACTATTTTTAAAAAGGTTTCTCCATCAAAAGGTGGTAAAAAGACCTTTAAAAAATATTAGAGTATTTTGTGCTTAAAATTGGATTCATTCTCATTTTAAGCCTATAAAATTCATTGGATAAATGTATAAAATTTTAAAAAATATGTAAAATCATAATAAAGATAATTCTATTCATTACTGCCAATATAATGGCTAGGCGTTAACTACCATTTAAAATAATAATATTATTGTTGTATTATTTTTCAATATAACTCAGTATTGTCTGCAACGTAAAACTTTGGAGAAACCCATTGTTGCGTTTCGGGTAAGATATCATACATAGCTTAACTTTTAAACAAAAATTAATATTAAATTCAAAATATTAATAGATATTAAAATCTATTATTCTATAAATACATGGGATGTTACACCTATTCTCATGCATGTTTTATTGGAAGGATTATATTCCAAAAACAATTTAGTATTGAATTATTTCAACTTGTATTTTCTAATTATTTATTAATATATGTATTATAAATAAATTTATAAAACCCATGAATCTATTTTTTTTATCTTTTTTCCTAGAATACAATTTCTAATTTAAGTAATACTTGGAGAAATTTCATTCCTTAGTCTTAACAAATTGGTAAGACAAAACATTTTTTCCATATGTTATCAACATATCTATATTGAAAATGTATATTGATCCCACTAACCTATTAGAGAAATATTTCAATCATTCATTCCAAATTAATATTCTATAATCATTATGCATTACTTATTCATAAATGAATTTAAGTAATATATATATATCTCTTATTAGTGTTTATTTATGTCTCCAATCTTTTCCACTTATGCCTTGTAGACATATACCATAGGGTATCCTTTTAGTCTTTTCATATAGAAATTTTTTATAAGGTTTCCTCTAAATAATTTGTACTTGAAAATAAATATCCCAATATGAGGTAGAAATATTCTTTGACAAGTAGAATTCAAAAGGGTGTTATTCATGATGATTGATGTATAGGTGTTGTCATATTATGAACCTTTCAATAATAAATCATGATTTATTGGTACTTTATTATACCATCTATTTCTGGTTTCTCTTGAATACTCTCTAGTAGTATCAAGTCATAGAAAAATTAAAAATACAATGTCTATGAATATTTATACATATAGTCCATTACTTTAATTTATTCATACTTGTAAACATTAGCATGTTTCAATTTACTGCTACTTTTTAGGAATCTTTGTTATGTAATAATAATATATGTATCACCCACCACAGTGAGAATAAACCACGTCTTTGTTTTTATATAGTATGTGTCTCTATAACTACTCCCCCCACTAATATCAGTGGAGTCCATCATTCCTATGCTAACTCATGTCCATATAAAGCCTTAACCCATAAAATTTAAGTATTCTCCCTCTATATTTAATGAGATCAGATTCCTTTATGGAAATATAACTAGTCTTGACTAGATGTCTATATATATAGTGGATATAGGATTCTTAAATCAAATTCACCTTAGTGTTTAATGTCTGTTTGTAGCTAAATCCAACTTTTAACAAACATTTTTCAACAAACACTTATGTTAGTTTCAAAATAGATTCTTATCATATCGCGATTAATAGAATACCCATTAGATAATATAATTTTCATATGGTTATTTGTTTCACTTCTATTTTCAAAACATGTCTTGGAATAAACTATGGAATCTTTGTAATATATATAATAATAATCATTGATCTTACTTTTACTACCATCATGATATTGATGCATATAAGGAAATGTGAGTTTTTGAATACCTTTACTTCAGATGTATGATTAATGAATACTATGATAATTTGTTCTCCAACAATCCATCTTGGAGATTCCTCAATCTTGACCAAGTGCATGAATTTACTTCACTGAGAATTTCTAAAATTTCTTATAAAGGAATCTCATAAAGTATATGAAGTTACCTTTAGCTTTAGAATAGTTCATGTGTCTATGTTGAACTAACTCTTTAAATCTTTTTGGAATGCCTTTATTTATAAAATTTTCTTTATCTAAAACATGATAAGTTGTTTATTTATATATCCATTATCTTAGCTTAATTGAGAATAAAACACTTTTTACAAATATAAACAAGTCAACTAATTTCAGTTTTATATTAAAATAATTATCTTTCCATAATCATATAAGAATATCATATTTTATATTCATCATTCATTAGAATGGATATTTTTTATTTGAGAGTTATTGATCCATTAGTTTAGTATTGAAGTACTATAACAACATTTATTCCAAATGTAAAATAATGTATTATTATGTCAAGCTAGTCACTGAGATAAATGTTTTTGTAGGACTTATTAAAACTTAAATCAATACACTTAGTAATGATAAGTAGTGATATCCCCTTGGCTAATGTAAGAATATACCTTTCCTAGATCCTTTTGATTTTACTCTATAACCTTTCTATTATTTATCATTTCCAATATTTAAATACATGTATATTGTAAACATATTATATTTTGATACATAAGTAGTGAATAGAAACTTTATGGATATACCTATAGTGGATGCATCTATTTACTTATTCAACTCATTTAAATTTTTTTATAGTTTCCATTATTTCCGCATAAAAATAAAATGGTCTCTTGTTCATTATTCTACCTTTAAATATTTTTTCTCTTTGAAGGCCACTATAAAAGATCTTTTGTATTTAAATTAGCCATGGGATATTCATCCTTTTATTTAAAACTTTTCACCATAGGTGGTGGAGAAAAATGTTTCAACCAGTCTTTATATTCTTGGTTAAGTATGGTAAAATTATTCCTGAGAAATTTATCCATTTTTTATCCATGATTATATGAATAAGGATATCCTTAGTGGTAAGTATAATAAAATAATATTAATGAAAAATATATTATCCAAGTGAAAGACCAATTTTAATAATTTATTAATATACCTCATCATTTTGAAACCATGATCAATATCTAGATTCTATTCTTCTAGTTTACATATATATATTGCATTGAAAATATTATTTATTTCAAATATTTCCTTCCCTTTATCAAGAAATATAAGATGAGATGTTATGGTGTAAGAATCCATGTCCTTATGTTGTATTATCAAATCTTCATTCATAGTTGATAATATAAAACAACATACATAAGAATCATCCTCTACATATTTCTAGTAAGTATCTTTTTCACCTTTTCTCACCTTCTATGGTGGAAAAACAATAATTGAGGATTCTAATACATAATAAAAAATTTCTGATGATAATGCATCATATCTAGAAATTTGTATTTATAATTACATAACTTGAGATAAGAAATTATTATAGTGGTTTTTTGGTTTTAATTTACATTTTTCTAAAATAATTAAAATAGATTATTAGTACTTTACTTGATTAAAAATTATGTGAGACATGATAATTTTAATTTTATTAATTATCCCACTATTTTATCAAAACTCAACATCCCTCGTTATTAAACTCATAATGTCTAGCTATATGGACATTTTAGTGTAAAGGATCCTTATTTCCCTCTTTATGATCTAGACTATGGCCATGAAATCTATATGAAGGTGTTTACGTAGTCATTATTTCCAAATGTAGCCTTTAAATTCTTTGTTTTATTGAGTTGAATCCCCAATCCTGAAATCCTTACTCGGATATCCTCAACACCTACCTTCAAATTTGTATTCAACAAACTATGGCCATTAAATTCAATACAAGTTTGGATAATTCGACCAAAAAACATTATGAAAACTCCCCAATAAAAGTAAGTGTTTGGACTATGGTCATGTAAACACTTATCTCTATAGTTATCTTCTTAATCAAGTAATGAAAGGCCTAGTCTGACTTAATATTAATTTGAGGTGTTTTATAAATTATGTATAAATATTTCTTGTTTTATTATTTACATATCTTTTCAATATTAAGTGGATTTTACTTAAGGGGTTAATCAGGTTATAATAAAGCATTTATGCATAATCCATTTATTTAAATTCCATATTTTCATATTTTTTCATTTATTTATGTGATCATAGTCTTCCATCCATAAAATAAATCATGAAAAATAAATAAATGATTCAATCATGATATTATATAATGATTTATTTATTAATCAAACAATAAATCAACCTATGACTCTTTGATAAAACTCCTTATATTGGTCTTGGAAAGAGTTGTGGCATTCTACCTATCCGCCTATGTATCACCCTGGTTATATTTATCTCAATTCCATCTTGAACTGCCTCTATGTGCATAGGGATACTATTTTTATTACATATGTATATAATTCACATACAGGTAAGGGGAACCAAATATTGGTTAAAGTGAATTACATAAAAAATCACAGACACACAGGCCCTACATAATAAAATAGGTAGGGATGACTCATAGGCCATCATATTTAATTTAATAATAAATAATTATAAAACCATGAAATAAAATTAAATTAAATTAAACCAACTCATACACAGATCTGGTCAAATCTCATGATCGGTCATACACATGAAACAAATACACAAATATGTATTGTCTATCATTCACTTCAATCCATTATTTATTTTTAAGATAAACTCACTTGAGTTGATTCTATTTATTAATTGATTGATCAATTTATTCCCTTTATCTTAATGACCATCTGAAGTCTCATGGAGATAGCCATCATAAATTCATTCATAGAAAATAATTGGCATGACCAATAATTATAGATAATTACATGGAATTAATTGAGCATTTAATAATTCATTAAACCATTATTACATATCCTACACATCTAGTTTCAATATTGTAATTAGGTTTATGATGTTGTAATTAATTATTTTTAATATAATTTAATTCTATTCTTTATTGAGAGACTAAAAAATGTGTATTAATGAGCTATACATCATGTTTATAAATTGTTTTATATCCAGGATAAATTTATGGGGGCTTAGTGTGTATCTTGGATAGATTACACAGTGTTTATTAATAAGATACATGTCATGTTCCTTGATTTATGTGTATCTAGGATAAAACCCTAGGGCATCAGCTTGTATCTTAGTTGGATTATACAGTGTGTACTAACAAGCTACACGTCGTGTGGTCTTCTTATTGTGTATCCATGTAACCTGCCGATTAACTCAGTGTATTATCTAGACATGGGAATTAATAGATCACAAAATGTGTAAGCTATATATACACCATGTGTTTCATTAATGTTATGAGCTATCATTATCATGTGGTATAAACTATGTATTTGGTCACATGGTTAGTGTGAAATTTATTGCTAAACTTTTTAGACTACACAACATGTACGCCAGCTACACATCATGTAGTTTGAAAAACCATGTGTCTAGTTGGCTCGGCCAACACACAATGTACAATAAATGCACAGCATGTAATAACTGCCCAGAACATCGTGTACCTCGTGACACTTCTAGGTGAAATGAACTTGGGTACATGGTGTGTTCTCAAACAATATTCATATGTAAAAAACATGTTAATTAAACTTTGGATTAAAGAATGAATAAAGTGGAAATGAAAAACTAACCAATTTTTCACATAATCGATCAACAAATAAATGATTATAAGTTTAAATGTGACCTCTCTAATATCACTTTATGGTTCCAGGAATAGTAGAAAAACTTATCAGGGTCAGTCCCAACTCAACATGTGTCAGATTTGATGGATAATTCACATATTGTAAAATACGTGAATGTCATGACCGATGAAATATTTATAAAGAATATTGATAATGAAATATACTAGACCTAATAGGAGAACTTTTCATATTAAACTTATAATTAATTTAAATAAATCAGAAGAAAGAATAAATCAGTCTTGAGATCTTTCTTCAATGATTTTGTTGATCATCTAAAACCCTTTTTGGTTTACTATTGTTTTACTTGTAGGATTTAAGTATAGAATACCTCTAGCGATGATCCACTCATGCTCCTTTGATCTCTAAACAATATCAATGGATTTTTGGGTGCTATCACGACAGATTGATCGTCTTGTGGTATTGGTCTGGATCACTATGACAATTCCTTCAAGATTAAAGAATTGTCATTTTACTCTTATTCTTGAGAGAATGGATGAGGTAGGAGAATCTCTAGTGTTCTTTGGTCTTGAGAAATAGCTCTAGATTTCGTTATACATAATGATTCTCAATTTCGATCAATCTCAATCATCCTATACACAATAAACATAATCATCTATTTATAGAGATAAGGTAGGGTTAAAAAATATTTAATTGCACAATGGCCCTTAAACAATATATTAAACCTTATCTGACCCCATGTCATGTAATATTATTATTATTATTATTATTATTATTATTATTATTATTATTATTATTATTATTATTATTATTATTATTATTATAGTGTGAGAAAACTATCACAATGATAAGTATTATTGTATCGGCTTAAAATTAATATTTATCACTGGACACAATCTTGGTCTTCTTATCCTCCTCAACATTTATCTAATACCCAAATAAATATTTATTTAAAATTTATTCATTAATATTTAATTAAATATTTATTCATAAATATTCTATTCACAGTCTGATAAATAAATATTTATTAAATATTCAATAAATAAAATAAATATTATATTCACAATCTGGAAAATAAATATTTATTAAATATTTATGTATTTAAATAAATTATTTATTGATTAATAAATAATTATTTATCACCTTGAAAATAATATTTATGATTGATAAATCTTAAATAAAATTATTTCTTGTTCATGAGAATAATATTTATTCCAATATTTAAATTCAAAAAGAATTTAATAGCAATCAATAGAAACATGTAGTGTGTGACCCTTTAGGATTATTTATTATTAAAATTAGGTAGGCTTACCTAAAGACCAAGATTACTATCTAGCAGTAGGTCAAGGCACCCAAGATAAAGAAGATAATGTCATAACATCAACAGCTACACATGAGCACTTACTATGTAATATAATCTTGTTGTTATAATATCCCATCAAGAAGGTTAAAGACTCATGTCATCAACCTATATGCTTGATACATCTTTCTTTGACTGTCTGAAATAAACTCATCATTACACCATGACCATAGAATTTAATGTGACAATTTCATTTCAATCAAAGGGCTAAGATATCAACTTCTATTAATATGGAAGGGATAAATCCTTCCTCAAGTTATTCATTAATAACTCTTCCTTTGTGACATATCCAATATACCCAACTTCACCATGACCTAGTATCGTCATGGTTTATGGAAATACATCTAAGTTAATGAGTCATGATATTAATTAATAATAATCTCAAATTCCAAGTACCATTACACATGCTCATAGATAGGAATTTATAATGATGCATAAACATGTGGAATTCTTATAGTCAGGTTTTTTCTAATTATCTTTCATATTAGAGATTACCAAGTGAAAACTTAATGAGAATAAGTCTCATATTCTTACAAGTAATTTCACATAATATTCAATATACAATGTTCCCCTATCATATAGTTTTATATGACTGTAGAACTAATATTTAATATATATCATCATAACATCTCAAGGTTCTCATCATATCATGGAACTGCTATGACCTATTTTGATGTGATAGATACCCTAGGACATCATCACATTAACGTTATACAGAATAAAAATCAATGTGTGATATGGTATTTAAATTAATATTTTCTTATTTGAATATACAAGTAATCTATAGTACAAAGTATTCACCAAGTCCAACAGATTTACCATCTAATTAAAAAGTAGCAATATCTTGGGATGTTCATTTATCTTTTAGTTCTTTAGTAAGGGTATAACCATGCATGACTATTTTTAAAATAGGATGTTTGATTATTCTAAGAAAAACTAAAATGAAATTTTTCCAATAAGAGTAATTTTTCCATCAAATAAGAAGCATGAGTATAAGGGGTAGATATCATCCTATAAATGTACTTTGAAATCTATTAAGATTTAAAAACAAATTTTTTTAAAACAAGATCTAAATACCAATTTGAAAACAAGATCAAAACCCAATTTTGAAAATAAGATCAAAACCCAATTTTGAAAATAATATCAAAAATCAATTTTGAAAACACAATTATCTCATTTGATAATAAGTGTTGGTCAGAGTATGATGGCAAGAGGGGGTGAATTGCCTTTAAAAAATAAAACAATCAAATTCTAATGAAAATCAAAAATTAAAACAAGTAAGTGGTTATAATATTTAATTAATTAATGTGATCAATGACTAAATCGGTATATTATAAGAGTGAGCACATTATTATCAATTAAAGTAATTATGAAATACAAATAGGATCAAAATAATTTCAATATGATTTATAAATGATAATATCAAAGTTAATTAAGAAAGTAAGCATATAATCTTTAAAGCATATAAAAATTATTCATTTATGAGAATCAATATGATATGAATTATGCAATGCATAAATTAAAATATAGAGAAAACATGGTTTGATAAAGGAGTTTTGAAATAACATGGTGTGATCCCCTACATCTCCTCCCCTCAATTTGAGAGGTTTTTTTATTAATCCCTTAATTTTAATGGTGATCAAGAAACCATTCCTCCCTTTACTTTTAACAGTTGCGATAAGAAACTCATATCCCTTAAATTTATTGTTTTGATCACCCTCTTGGACTTCATCGGTAGCTAAAGAACTCATCCCTCACTTTTTTGGTAGTGAGAAACCATTGTAGAAGATTTTGTGAGAAAAGAAATATTTTATTGGTGAAAATCCATTTAAATTTGTATCCCTTATATCTCAAGAAGGATGGAATAATATTAAAGGAGAAATAGAGAGGAAAGGAGTTGATCACCTTTGAGATTGATGAATGGGATTGGATTTTGAGAGAGGGCTTGGATAAGATCTCTTTGATTCATCATGGATCAGTAAATATTTGTTGTATATGTTTGTTGGTGGAATACAAGCCTCATTTGATCTCTATTTATAGTATTTATAAGAGCTATGGGGAATTGGGTTGAGCCAAGGCATTAATGATCTGAGTCGACACCTTTAAATATATCATTAAATTCACCTTGACTAAGCTAGATTAAAGCCACCAGCTAGCTGCTCGATGCCACTGGCTAGCCGATGTAATTGCTATAGGTTTTTTGGATCTGTCTACTTCCATTAGATAGTTGGTTCTCCTCCACTATTTTCCCAATGGTATTCTTTTATAATAGGTGTTTCATTCCACTTGCACCAGTTGGCTGATGTTTTCTGGAGTGTATCACCTTGCACTTTTTCCCTTCAAGCTTCCTTCAATATCTTTAATGCCTTTAAGAGTTTCCTTTCGTTATTTCAATAAAAGTATTAAGGATTCAATGATACTTTAAAATATATTCTAATTATTCATTTGAATTACTTCAAATTCAATAATATTCCTTTATTTTTTCATTAATATCTACACAAGGTGCCTTATAAATGCAACTTCCATCCACTCACATGAAATCATTAGATACAAAATTAAGTTTCTATTCTCATGAAAATTTCAAGAGAGATAGAGGTACAATAATATGAATGTACATATTATGATGTGATAGGTGGGGCTAGAATTATATATCCCCTCAATGCATTGGGTAATGTTTTATATCTCATGAGATGAGATATAAGGGACTGGGTAGTAAACCCAATCCACTCTAGGACTCTGTCCACTATGTTATGTTACCATGGCAGTAAACCTTGACTTATGCTTATGATGTCATGTTTTATATTGTTTCAACATTCTTATGATGACATGATCCTATGATAGATACTTATTTATATCAAAATCCTTATGTTATTATTCATGAAATATGATCTATGATGTACTAGGTATGATTATTTTATGTTATGTCATTGCACCTCGATGATGTTCTCATACCCATGTGTTTATTTCGTAAACACTTATATTCTTCGATTGTTATTTCTTATGTTTACCCTAATTAAGCATCTGATCTCACCCTTCTTATGTTTCCATTTACCTGGGTTATGAATAAGAGTATTATGTATGATATGTTTTTATGGGTATAATTTGTGGAGAATTTTGTGGGAGATGTTGAATACTTATTATAAAATAACTAATCCTTGTTTTATTGGGAAAATTTTCCATTTATAGGGAAAAGGTTTATTTTATTAGTTAAAGATATTTTCTAATTATATAAAACTCTAAACCTAAAAGGTATTGGTTATTTAAGTGACTCAATATTTATTATAGATATTGAAATTATGGATGATTAAGTTTGTTTTTCTTCAGTTGGTATCAAAAATATTTTTTAAATATTATATTTTTAGCATCATATATAGGAGTGCAGGTCTAGGGAATCTCAGTTGGCATCAGAGCAGGGTTTAGATTAAATTAGAGATCAGGATTATATTTTTGATGATAATTTAATAGTTATATGATCCATAATGGCTTAATAATTTTAAAGGTGATCATTAATTAAAAGGTATAGATACCCCATTTTGAGGTCTTATGTGATTGGATTTTAAGGTGATTAATAATATTTTGAAAAAAATTATTTAGTTTTAGGAATAACACATGAATTAGGTATCGATAACCCTTTGGGTTGATATGTGATTTGATGTTGAGGTAATTATTGTTAATTGGGATAATGGGTTAACTGATTTTGGTGAGCTGGATATAGATAACCTTGGTGTTTGAAAAGTTATTTGGTGAAAAGGTGATTCATGTTATTTTGGTAAAGGATTAATATTTTTTGGAGTATTTATAATTAAGGTAATATTGATTGATATTTTATTTTATGTTATTTTGGGATAAAAGGTTAGGTTGTTTCTAGGAGTATAGGCTTCCATGATTTTTGGGTTTAGAATATAGTAAGTAAGATCTTGGTAGATTCAGGTTTAGTAATTTCTATGGATTATGTTATTGGTACTAATAGGATAAAACATAAGGAAACCTAAGCTAAACTAAAATATTTATAGTTTGAATCAATAGTGTCATAGTTTAATTGAATGTATTAGGGTTGAAATGAATGTTTTATAGGATAAGACATCTTAAGATTGATTTTTTATATTAATACGTTTATTTAATCTCATTTTATTAGATATTATCATAATGATTTTGGTTTTAGTACTTGGTTGAGTACATAATCATGAAAATAAAGCTATAAAGGTATGTCTCTAGAAACTCTTATAACCAACTTTGGAATCATATTTTTCAAAAATGGTTATGAAAAAATGTAAATGTCAAAATATGTCTATTATGAGGTAAGATATGGGTTTCATAGTGTTACATAATATAGTGAGGTTGATATATCATTAGAAACTATATCTTGAGTCTTATTTATCTTATGGATACACTATTTTTTTAGTACTAGAATTTTGAGGGTGAAATTATTTTAAGGGGGTAGAATATAACATCCTGGGTTTTAGGACACATTTTCATTCCTAAAAACATATGCGTATCAATTATAAATATGTTCAATTAAAGTATTTGAACTTGAGAATGAAATAGATCATACAATATATTAATAAAATTCAAAGGGTATAAAGATATTGAGTATAAAATTACTGATTTATAATTCAAAGGATACAATTGATATAAATAAATTTTATTTACATGTTAAATTTATATACTTTCATTATAAATAATTTATTTAACACAAAGTAAATGATTTTAGAATAAAGGAAAATATACAAATTTATTGTGAAAATGCCTTTTATTCTAAAGTAATTGCTTTTATAAAATATGGAGAAAAAATTTGAAGAATGATATCAATAAAATGTTTTGATTAAATACAAGGAATCATTGGTAAAATAGATTAATAACATCCAAAAAATAATTAAACAACTATAATGAATGTTAATTTAATTATTCATGGGTAAACAAAATTGTTTTATTTAGAAACATTATTTTTATTGTATATTATATATGTTTTTATTTACTTTCCCCTATGTTGGTGTGGGGTGGTAAGGTTTTGGGGGGAGGGGGATGGTCACAGGGTCAATTCCATGACTGACATATTTCTTATTTTTTATTGTGTTTTGTGGTGGTGGAAGTAACGTACCTTGTATATATTTTTTATTTAAAAGTTAGATTCCTAAATTTTAGAATTTTAATTTGATCAATTGAACCTCATTTTTTGATTCATCATGTCAATATTTTATTATAGTTATTTTTTGGTATTTTTTTGAAAATGTTTATTTTTTAGTGAATAGTAAAAAATACAATTTTTATAAATACCATAACTTTTTTGACATCATCATAATATAAGCATGAGAAAAATTTTGAAAACTCTTTTTTAACAAAGATATATTCAATGAGTAAAATAATTTATTTAAAAATAAAATGGTAAATTTAGAAACCTATGTTTGACATTTTGGAATCAAAGTTATATTTTATTCTAATAAAAAACTATTCTTTGTCATTTTCATTTAATTAAGTCTCCACAAGATTATATTTGGTTTTGTCTTGGTTTTAAAGAAAAATAACTATAATTTATTTAATTATAAATTAATAAATTTCATGAGTATAACTACTATGGCCAAAATAAGTATAATTTAATTTTTATGCTTATAAATACTTTTTTCTAAGAAACAATTATTGTGTTGTTCTGCTTATATTGTAGTTAATTTTTTATCACTTTTAAAAAATTAATTAAATATAATGGTTTTAATATTTGGAATCATTATAAAAAAAATATTCAATTAGTTCAATTTAATTTTAGGACACAAAAATAAGTTACTAAGCTAAAAGGTAGTCATTACGGTAAAGGTGGAAATGAGGTAAAATTGTTAAATTGAGTGATAAGGTCAAAAATTATCCCAAAACCTTATCTTTAAATGGTAATATGGGGGTATTATTAACTACCCCTCATATTATATTTCTTAATTATCAATTTTTATCAACTTTACTTAAATATGAAATTCCTTTTATATTAATAGATAAGTATTTGTGAAAATGTCACCCCTCTCACTTATAAAAGGACCCCTCCACCACCCTTTCTAATATGAAACTAAAATTATAATTACTACCTATAATATATCATATTTAATTCATTAATAATTCTATCAAGCATTCTTGATCCCATGGTCTCAATATAATTTCTTAACTCATTCAAAACTAGGAAGGCTTCCAAGAGGAGATACCATTTCTATTTTGTAAGTAATAGTTTCTTATCATTATTTTTCATTTATATTTTTCCTCCAAATAATATCAATTATAATTTATCTATTTAATAAAATTTATAAAATATAATTATAGTTATAAAATTATGATATTATAATAAAATTACTTCATAATCATACTCACCCATTGATTATAACTTGTTCTTGTTTGGGTCAGTTTAACCACCTACATGAACGATGCTATAAATTTTTATCATGGATGGTTATGGAAACTTAATTACTGATAATATTTGATATTAAAAATTAAGTTATTTTTTTATTTTTTAATGGTAATATTAAAATTTTACTCATAAATATATACCACCTTTTATTCGTTAAAAAATACTGAAACAAGCGCGTTACAGATTTCATCTTGGAGAACTATACCTGAAACTCCCATGGAATGAACCCGGAACATCATAAATAATTATGAAACTTCAATTTCAATACCTTTCCTATTCTATATACTATTAATTCATGAACATTAAATGATGACCAAAACTGTTATATCAAAACAAACAAGGAATGGTCGAAACTACCAAAAAAATGATTATCGATATAAACTAAAAAAATTAATAAATATATAATAAATGAATATAAATTATTAATATAAAATTTAATACACATGAATAAGTTTATGAAAAATATTATTAATGAGTATTATTTTATTATATGGAAAGTTAAAATATTTTCGAGCAAGAGGGAATCCAAGGTATGGGTTCTTTGTTTCAATTTTTATTCCTTGAGATATATTTAAAATTATACACCTATTATTATTTGACTTAATGTAATTAATATTAATTTAATTATTTTACGATAAACCAAATTTTATTCATGTGGTTTCAAATTTTATTTTATGAACTCTTTCCATGTGATTTTGTTTCATATATTACCAACCCCATAAGGGGATTCTTAACTCGATTTATTTCATTGAATTATATCCTTCCTTAATTGATTATGTTATTCTATGATTATGTGAATTATAACCTATAAATATTTTAGTTTTTATTTTAACTTGTTTTATTTTTATTTTCATTTCTTTCACATAATTTATTATTTGATATATTCTTACTTCACTTGTTGCATTCTTGGTAAGGGTTTTCCCATCTCAATTTTCTTTCATTGTGATATGTTCTATATTATATGTATTATTTATTTTATGCATTTATATAATGACCATGGATTCATTTTTATAATACTTTACATAAAATTAAAGGTGTTTAAAAATCCATCAAAGGTTCTCTCTTTCAAGGGTTTTTCATTCAAAAATTAGAAAAGTTGTAAGGGTTTATTTACCAATTTAACTTTGAACCCAATATTGTTTATGTATAAATTCTTATTTAAATGATTTATATGTTATTTATCTTTAAAAACCTCATATATTGTATTATCCTATGTATATTTATAGTTTTTTCAATTCTTATCACTATTTCACATCCCTTTGGTTCACAATTCAACCAAAATTATGTTCATAAGTGGAGACAAATTTATCTCTTCTTTATGGTCAGGAATCATTCTTCTCCATGTCCATATTATTTATAATGTTTCAAGAATGTTCTTATCTATAATTCAATGATTTATTAATTTTTTTTGACTTATAATACCTTTAAAAAAGTTTAAAAGTAAGCTTCTTAAAATTTTCCTCACTGGTCATTTTTTACTTTCTTTACAAAAGTGTGAAAAGAATATCATTTTTAACATTTTCAGCATAAACATATTTTCTAAATTTTATAACCATTATTATTAATAAATATTCCTCTTAAATTTTTTATGGTTTTCAAAAGTAATTTATATTCCTATTTTTTGTGAATTTTTCATTTTAAAATAGAGGTTAATCTGTTAAAAGAATAAATAATGGGATTTAATTCCACTTACATATATTTTTATATTCCACTCCATATTGATTATCTTTAACTTAATTTATTTTCAAGGTTTCAATATTTGGAATTCTTTTAAAATTATGGTTTTCAATTTCCTCTTTTCAACCCCTTGAAATGGATTTTTTAAGTGACTTATAAATTTATTTTTACAACCATGTCATAAAGGCTTTATGAAAATTATTTTTATAATATCACTTCCATTTTCCTCTAAAACTATAAAAGATCCATCTCCTTTGGATTTATGATTCATGTACTAACCTCCAGGTTCTCTTATGATATTTTCATTTTGGTAGATTGAACTTGAGGTGTCAAACAATCCAATTATTGATCTTTTCTTATGTGATGCCATCTAAAAGTGGTAAGTAACTCATATTCTTATAAAAGTATTTTTTATATATGTCATCATCCCTTAATATTTCATATGAATCACTAGGGATATATATTATAACACCATCCATATTCTTTCTCCATGTGAATTATGATCATTCTTTGTGGAAATCTTCATAAAACCCTATTTCTCTCTCATGGGTAAAATATGTTATCAAAAATTTTGAATGTTTTCTTGTGTAGCACACATATGCATATATATATATATATATATATTATGATGTGATGGGTGTGTCCAGAATTATATAAACCTCTAATTCATTGTATAATGTTTTATATCTCATGATATGACATGTAATGGACTATGGAGTAAACCTAATATATTATGCGACTTTTTCTACTTTTTTATGTTCACTTGGCAGTGATCCTTGACTTATGTTTAAGATTTCATTTTTTATGTTATCTCCACATTCTTATGATTTCATGATCTTATGATAGCTACTTATTTATGTTAATATACTTATGTTATGATTCATGAATTATGATTTATATTGTACTAGGTATGATTCTTTTATGTTATTTCATCACACCTCGATTATGTTTTCATACTCACATGTTTATTTATGCTCTCTTATGATCTTTAATTGTTATTAGTTACGTTTACCCTTACTGAGTATTTAAGATCACCCTTTTTATTTTTCCATTTCCCAAGGTTATGAATAAGGATATTATGTATGATATGTTTATATGGCATCATGTGTGGAGAATTTTGTGAGATATTTTTAAGACTTATTATAAAACAATGAATCCTTAGTTTATAGGGAAAAATTTCCATTTGATGGGGAAGATATGGGTTTTGTTAGTTAAATATTTTTCCTAATTCTCTAAAACTCTAAAACTAAAAGTTCTTGGGTATGTAAGTGATGAAATAATTTTTATAGATATTGTAATTAGTGATGGTTAAGTTTGGGTCACTTTGGTTGATATCAAATCCAGTTTGTAAAGATTATGTTTTTAGCCCCAAATCTGGGAGTGTGGATTTGGGGAATCTCAATATCATTGGTGGTGATCTACTAAGTTTTAATCTCATACCCTACATGGGAATTTTGGTAGGTATGTAGATCTTATGGTTAACATATAGATTCGGGTGATAGCCCTAGAAAAGGTTACTAAGCTCAAGGAACTCGATAGGGATTTAGAGATAGTTTGAGTTGAGGCTAATGATGGTGGTTGGGTCTTTATGCCTTTTATTTTCAATTCATCCTATACAAGATATGATCAGCCCATTGGGTTGTGCTGTATTGATATATGACTGGATGAACTGCATGTGTTTCATTTGTTATGACATGGTGAAGATCATTTATTTAAGTTGCATGCTTTTTATTATCAATTAATTATTATATTCTGATGTTTTACATGTTTTATGGATGTTCAATTATATATCTGTTATATGATTATACTTGAGGGCATGGTCTCTCCATATGATTTATCATACCCTCATCGCTAGTCAAAAACCTTTGGAATACAGAGAGATGCACTTGAGTTATGTAGTGGCCTAATTTAGTTAATGTTCGAGTGAGTTGGATTGGGGTGTTATGGTTATATTAATGAAGATTCTTTAATTGATGATATTTTAGGTCATGCTAGTAAAAATCTTTAGTGATTACACTGACATAAATGTATTTTTAAAGTAAATTTTTTGGGTTTATGAAAATTATATTCATGGAGGAAAGTGTATTGTGGTTAACTCAAGATAAATATTACTTTAAAACTATAATTTTTAATGGTTGAATAATTTTCTGTAAGAAAATGTTATATGATAATTGAATATTTTTTTTGAAAGATAAAAAATATATTTTATGTCAAACTATTTTACAGAAAAATGTATGTTTTATCATTGAAAAATAAATTAAACATATTATATTACTTCTCTATGAAAAACCCTTAATTAGAATAAGTTAAAGATATTAACAACTACAACATGACATGATTTATGTTAAAAAAATATAATTTGATATATGTAATAGAACATAAGTTCCACAAGTTGAATTTTAAAACTCGTTAATGATAAACAAATATAAATCATGTACAGGAGCTATAATATTATTATGTATGGATCAATTGAGGAAAATATCTCATATAAAACCCAAATCAAACCTTTGATTTATATAAATATTATTTAATAAAAAAATTTAACCATCACACATTATCTTCACTAAATATAAAAAGATTGTCAAAAATTATAATTATAACCCACTCAAATAAAAAAAAATCCAAAAGATTAATTGTTTTTCCAAAAATTGAATAAGTTTGAGAAATCACAACAAACTGTAAAAGGAAAAAAGCATTCCATAAAAACTAAAATAAGGATATTTTTGTGAAGTGATCTATTTAAATATTGGACATCTTTATAATATAAAAGTATTGGACCTTTTGGTACATATTTTCCAAAATATGGATTTATCAATAGTTTTTTCTTAAAATAACAACCATTATTTATGATTATAATTGTTTATTAATGATAATAATTATAATTATTAAAAAATTATTAATAAAAATTATATTTAATAATTATTTCATTATTATATTTAATTATTATTATTATTATATGTAATGGTTGTCATTTTTTTAACAGAAACCCCACAAACCCATTATAGCTCACACTTTTCCCAACACACCCTGTTCCCCTATGGCTGCACCAAGTTCCAGATCTTGAATGTGGCCTGCTAAGATAAATGGTTAAAATTGCATTCACCACCCTATCCTAGACTATTAAGTGTTTAAATCACATGAGTGTGAAATTATGATGTCAAGCCCTAGTTAATGAGAATTGAAACACTGGTTTTGAGTAACCAAGAAAACAAATATAAGCACTCGATCACACCCCATGTGGGGTTATATAATAGTTATCATTATTATCATTAATAAACAATCATTTCCCCTAATTCATATTTTCATTATAACTACTAATAAAGATTGGGATAAAGATAGTGCTATAAAAAACCTTTAATATCACTAAAAAGGTGTTGTTGTTCTAAGATCCATTAAATGGGGGGCCCTTTATCAGTGCTAAAAATCACTGATAAAGGGGGTACTTTCTCAATGCTAAAAAAACACTGATAACGGGTCCTTTTTATCAACGTTATTTCTATTATTGATAAATTTTATACTACTGTAATGTGTTGTTGATATAACAGCACACAATAGTAACAAAAACAAGCAACAAAAATAGGTAGTAGCACCAAATATAGGATATATAAAATTAATAATTTAATTGAAATAAAAATTATAACACAAATACAAAAAAACACTATATTATAGAAATTTCAAACATTTTTTTACAATTATATTAGAAAGTACAGTTTATCACAAACATTCAAAAATATTAATGTTTTATTGTCTTTGGCCCTCGAACCCCTCTCAAAAAGCCTAATCATGGTATCATTTTTATAAAAAATCATCCCAACTTGAGAAAAATAATTCACCTATATAAGAAAATAATTCTTATATTAGTAATACTATAAATAAATAAATTAAACATTAATATGAAATATTACATTAATAAAATGTTGATTTTAAACTGATAATGAACACTTTGTGTTGTACTAAGAACACCGTGTATCGAATTTAAGTGAGGTGGATTCCTACACATCAAAAATGACTTATGTATTGTTGTCTTAAAGTATCAAAACAATCTGAATGTGTTTTCTTGTTTTTGAGTATGCCACTTTTCTTTTTTACTAAAATGTCAATTTTAAATAAAAAGACACTTACAGTAATACCGGTCATATCTTGCATTGAATTGAGGTGTGTCTAATTTCTATACGTCACAAATGAATTATGGATAATTTTTCTAAAGTATCAAAACAATATGAATATGTTTTCTCGGTTTTGAGTATGTCACCTTTTTTACTAAAATGTCATTTTACACTGAAAACACACACTTTGAGTCATATCAGTCACATCTTTTGTTGGTTTTACATGATATTTATTCCTACACATCAAAAATGAATTATGAATCATTTTAATAAATTATCAAGATAATATGAGCAATTTTTCTTGATTTTCAATGAGTGACACACATTTTGAACTAAAATGTCAATTTTAAAATGATAACGGACACTTTAAGTAATACCGGGCACACTATGTATCTGATTGAGATGTGGATGATTCCTACACATAACAAAATTACTTTTAGATAATTTTAATAAAGTATCAAAACAATCCGAATTTGTTTTCTTAGTTTTGAGTATGCCACTTTTCTTTTTTACTAAAATGTCAATTTTAAATAAAAAAGAAATGCATAGAGTCATAATGGTCACATTGTGCATCATATAGAAATGTAGAAGATTCCAACATGTCAAAAATTACTTATAGATTTCTTTCCTAAATTATTAAAACAATCTGAATGTGTTTTCTCAGTCTTGAGTATGTCACTTGTCTTTTTTACTAAAATGTCATTTTAAACTAAAAACATGCACTTTGAGTCATATCGGTCAAATAGTATGTCAGTTTCATGTGAAACTAATTCTTACAAATCAAAAATTACTTATGAATCATTTTCCTAAAGTATCAAGACAATTTGCACACGTTTTCTTGGTTTTCAATGAGTGACACGTGTTTTGAACTAAAATGAACATTTTATACTGATAACAGAAAATTTGAGTCATATGGGGAACATTGTGTGTCAGATTTAGGTTTGTATGATTCCTATATGTATCAAATGACTTGTGAATCATTTTCCTAAAGTATCAAAACAATCCGAATGAATTTTCTTAGTTTTGAGTAAGTCACTTGTCTTTTTTTATCAAAATGTCAATTTTAAATAAAAAGATATACTTGGAATTATAATAGTCACACCATGCATAAAATTGAGGTCTGTATGATTCCTAAACATAACAAATTACTTATGGGTCATTATATTTAGGTATCAAAACAATCATAATTTTCTTTCTATGTTTTGAGTATGTCACTTTTCTTTTATACTAAAATGTTATTTTAAACTGAAAACTTTCACTTTGAGTCATATCGATCACATTGTGTGTCATATTGAGGTGATATTTATTCTTACACATCAAAAATGACTTATGAATAATTATTCTAAAGTATCAAAACAATATGAATTCATTTTCTCATTTTTGAGTATCTTACTTGTCTTTTTTACTAAAATGTCATTTTAAACTGAAAGCACGCACCTTGAGTCATACTAATCATATCATGTATCAGTTTAAGGTGATACTAATTTCTAAACATAAAAAATGAATTATGAATAGTTTTCCTAAACTATAAAGACAATATTAACATGTTTGATCGATCATTAGTGAGTGACACATGTTTTGAACTAAAATGTAAATTTTAAACTCATAACTGACACTTTGAGTCATACTAGGCACACCGTGTTTTGAATTGAGGTGTGGATGATTTTTACATATCATAAATGATTTGTGGATTGTTTTTAAAAATTATCAAAAAAATATGAAAGTGTTTTCTCAGTTTTGAGTTTGTCACTTTTATTTTTTACTAAAATGACAATTTTAAATAAAAAGACACACTTGGAATCATACTGATCACACCATGAATCATATTGAGGTGTGACTTATTCCTACATGTCAAAAATTAATTATGTATCATTATCCTAAATTATCAAAATAATATGAATGTGTTTTCTCAGTTTTGAGTATGTCAATTATTTTTTTTTACTAAAATTTCATTTTAAACTGAAAACATGAACTTTCATTCATACCAGCCACATCATGTGTTAGTTTGAGGTGATAATTATTATTACACATCAAAAATGACTTATGAATCATTTTAATAAATTATCAAGACAATCTGAGCAAGTTTTCTTGATTTTTAGTGAGTGGGAAACGTTTTGAACTAAAATGTAAATTTTAAACTAATAACATACACTTTGAGTCATATCAGGAACATCATGTATCATATTGATGTGAGGAAGATTCTTACACATCAAAAATTTCTTATATATCATTTTAATAGAGTATATAAAAAATCCAAATTTGTTTTCTTTTTTTTAGTATGACACTTTTCCTTTTTACTAAAATGTCAATTTAAAAAAAGATGCACTTAGAGTCATACCAGGCACACTGTGTGTTGGATTGGGGTTCAGTTAATTCCTAAAAATAAAAAAATGACTTATGGGTTATTTTCCTAAATTATAAAAACAATATGAATATTTTTTATTAGTTTTGAGTATGTCACTTTTGGATTTTACAAAAAAAAATATTTTAAACTTAAAACACACACTTTGAGTTATACCGGTCACACTATGCATTGGATTGACATGAGGTTGATTCATAAATGTCAAAACTGACTTAAGTATTGTTTTTATAAAGTAACAAAAAATAAAAATGAATTTTCTTGGTTTAGAGTATGTCAAGTGTCATTTTTACTAAAATTTGAATTCAAACTAAAAACACGTACTTTGAGTCATGACGATCACATAATGTGTTAGTTTAACATGAGACTGATTCCTATACATCACAAATGAATTATAAGTCATTTTCCTAAAATATAAAGAAAATTTGAATGTGTTTTCTTGGTTTTCAGTGAGTGATGCATGTTTTTAACTAAATTGTCAATTTTAAAATGATAACAGGCACTTTGAGTCATATCGAGCACACTGTATATCTGATTAAGGTGTGGATTATTCTTACACATAAAAATGACTTATGGATCATTTTCCTAAAGTGTCAAAAAAATATAAATGTATTTTATCAGTTTTGATTTTGTGAATTTTAAACTAAAAACATACACATTGAGACATACTAGACACACCGTGTATCTGATTGAGGTGTGGTTGGTTCCTACATGTCACAAATGACTTATGGATCATTTTCCTAAATTATAGGATAAAAATGATATTAAATTAACTAAAAAATTGGATAAAATGATAATAAAATCAACTAAATAATTAGTAGGCAGCCACCTCTTCATGATGTCTATATACATTTTGACACTGGTTATGTTTCCCATTCATTTCTAAACAAATCTATTTCCTCTTGTGAATATTAAAACTATTTAAAGTCCTAGTAATACTAAGAAAATATAAATAAACAAATTATTAATAAATATTTTAAGTGAAATTTTAATTATCTTAGAAAATACCGCTTCAGATATTCTAGTTTGTTGATGGCATATGATATCTTTCATAAATTTGTAAACAAAATAACTACAATATTTTTCATTGGTTTGTTTTAAAAACTATATAAACTTTGATAAAAATAAGTAATTTTTTTAATATATGTTTTAATAGTGAAATTTTATTATATATACCCTAATACTTATCCACTTGTAGAAGTTGATAAGCTACTTGTATTCATGGACTGTCCTCATGACATGATTTTGAATATATTTAAACACCACCCTATAATAACAGCATTTTCATTGACATGTAATATTAAATTTATAGCTTGAATTTTAGTTGTAAAATTTTGTATGTTGTGCATTACAAATTGATAAAAATCACCATGTGTGGTTGGTTTTTTGGGTATCCATGTATTGAATATAGAAAATAAATCTTTGGAGTATCCAAATTGACTGTAATGAGTAACCAATGTTGTCTAAAAGAAAAAAGTAATAATTAATGAAATGAATGAAAATATATGTGATATTATTAAATTTTAGAGTTTTACCCCTGCATCGTGGGTATTAATAAGAGTTTATCATCTGCAAGTTTTCTTTCAAACACTATGGTTTGTTTTCCCTCTATTACTTCATATTGATTTAGTTCCAATGAGAATAGTTGTGTATAAGTTATGTGAGGACTAATGAGTCCAAATTTTTGTTTATAGGGTTTTCCCTTGAAATATTATTCATATATATTCCTGTAAAAAATATGAATAGTATTCAGTCATAATTAACATATTAGATTAGCTATTGGACAAAAAAATAATGAAAACAAACCTCATGTATACATTTACAACTAATTCTCCTAGTCATTCATGTGTGAGGATTTCATTTACATTATCATGGTCAATATAGTTTGTAATGGCCTCTTTGCACATTTCTTCTTCAAAATCAATTGTGTTCATAGCACCACTTGCTAACATTGTATTCACATGAACCTTTAATGTTAATAAATATAGAAGTTGAATGGGTGATGTAAAGGTACTTTGTGAATATATTTTTTATTGGTCAGTTGATCTTTTAGATCATTTTGATTTGACCTTCCATTTCACCCCCTTCCCTTTGTCTGTATGTAATAACTTTGATTAGTTTAGACGTTTTTTCATTAATTATTAAATGTTTTTTATGAAAAATAAATTGGAAATGAATACCTCCTCATCAATATTTTTTTTACAAGATTTAAAGGCCATGCTATGAATGTTCTGATTATTTGTTCAGCCGTATGAATATTTGTATCATCAAGTGGAATAGGTATCTCGGTGCTCAAATCTTTAGCTACATTAATCACCTCTCTCACGTGACCTATTATAAGTTATATATTGTATAGAATATATCCTTGTATATTGTACATGTTATATCTCACAACAAGGAAATGGGTGGGTGTTGATATATATAAATCACAATCATTTTCACCTTATAGAATATTAGTGCAGGAAAGGTATCAATGTATTCCTGATTCAAATTTCCTAGAAACAATTATGAAAATATTGATTACCTCTTTTAAGATATCTCTTTGAGGGAAATGCCTCGCCTCAAAGATGGTGGGGGTGGGGAATCTTCATGTAGAAGTTTTTCTTATGTTGTTTCCTTACTTTTATTCCTTTCTATAACATTTTCTAACAAATCTGACAGCCAATTAAAATTTTCTTCTAGAGTAGAAAATCAGGTCTCTAACTCTTCCATTTTCTTATCTTTATCCCCCTTATCATTTTTTTCTCAAAATATGTTTGGGTGAAACCACAAAACCCATACCTCTAATGTATCCATACTATTATGGCCACTTCAAGACCACTGATAGTAGTTTTTCATTAGGTTTATTTAGTGATGATTCTAGTGTCTAAGTTAGATAAAAAAATATATCAAAATAAGTAATCCTTATTATGTAATATCGATTTAAATCAAAAAAAATTAGTATGTGATACTTACACATGATTCCCAAACTTTTGTGTGTTTTAATCTATTAGTATCCCTTCTTTATTTACATGTGCTTCCTTCCATAGCACATGAAGTTGGATGGAATGGATTTGGATTTTGATTCATCAATATGAATATAAATAAAGGAACATAATTATGTTTTTGTTTCACGTGATATGAAATTATTACAGTATATTTAAAATATATACCATTTTTTCAAGTGAATCATACTCCATCCTTACTTTGTGGTAGGGGTGTGTTGATTTTATTATTCTGTGATTACTTTCAGCACTCAGTTATTGTTTTATAAATTAACAATTCTTAATCAAAATTATTAATACATTTATTTTCAATCAATATATAACTAGTCACAATGTTCTTGAAATGGTGTCTCCTTATGGTGATCAATAAACACATCCCATGCTTGTTGTGTTATCTGGTGTTTATACATCTATGATGGGTGCGGGTTTATTTTACCTTCATCATCATTGATATTAAACTTATTAAGAATTGTGTGAAAGATTTTATGAGCCTTTCCAGTGAGCATTAATACAAATTTCATTTGGGAGTCATCTACTATAAATGTACTCTAAAAGGGATAATGAAGAATAAGTCAACATTTCATTTTTTTTAGTAAAATAAAGAAAGTATATCAAATGTTACCCTAGTCTATTTCCAAATTAGTATATTAAGAGCAGGCACAACATTATACCAAGAATATATATCAATTTTCACGCACATGTGAGTGTTGAGAAAAATTTAACTACTAAACATGGAATTTGTGGGGTTCACTGGATAACTGGGTGCATTCCATCCAACCTTGAATTTGATGCCTTTGTTTATCATTTTAATAATTTTTACTAACATTGTCACGCTATGAAACTTCTTTTTTTCTAGGACACCAAATGTTCACCATCTTCCATTTACTTGAATTTAATATCATCAATATATTGTTCATCTAGATTGGTAGCATCTTCATATGAAAAAAAAATTTGTTCCTATGAATTGGGAGAATTGGCATGTTGAGAAACCTGTTGTTCCCCAAGATTGGGAGCATCGACATGTACAGAAGTCATTATCTATAGAAGTGATTGAATATTTAATTTAGATTACAAAAATGTAGTATTGAATAGAAAATAATATGAGTTAACTCTATGTATATTAAAAATATATATAACCTGGTTATTGAACTCTCTTTTTTAAAGGTTGAAGATATTTAACCCTTCTATCGAGTATCGAAATCCCTTCATTTTGGTCTTCTATGACATAAAAAACCTCCTCTACATTGGGACCACTGTGAAATGATTATGACATGACAATGAAAGGGTCAAACTCGTTTTAATTGACATTTGACCCTTCGGTTGTTGTGGTCGATAACAAAACAATTGACCACTTTCAGTTTGCAGGATCTGGAACATAAAATATTTTTACTGCCTATGATTCCATTATAAACATGTCGTATTTGTGACCTTCCTTACTGAAATACACTTTCATGAATCCCAATTTATCTATTTTAAAAACACTCCTGTAATCAACCCACTTACATTGAAAAATAATAACTTTTAATGTTGTATAATATAACTCTCATGTTTGTTTTATGATGCCAAAGTATGAAATATTCTCATAAATTGGATTTATGTCCTAGGTATTAGATACACTCATCACTTTATCCATAAGTGTAACTCCACTATTTTTCAAGGTACTACATTCATCATGTTCATTTCTATAAAACATATAAACATTAATTACATAACCATTATAATATAATACATGCACACTTGGTACTCTAGATAGATATCATAGTCATTCTAAAATTGAATCCGTATTTTCAGTTGACTCCTTAAAAAAATGGTCTTGAAACTATCCTATAAATTGTTGAATAAGTGTATTTGATATACATATTTCATCCCTTGGTGAATTCAAATGACTAATAATTACTTTTTGGGTTTTAATATATGGGGAAACCTATAAACTATTATACAAAAATAAATGTGGGTTTGCTCTTGATAAGTAATAGAAATTATGAAAACATCTATTCTGGAAATTCCTTCACCCACAAGACCCCTGGTGTGATGATATTTCGGTAGACTAATTCTTTTCCACACTAGATAGGTAGTCAATACATAATTCAATGGATTCCTCAATAATATATCACTCTACAATACAACCTTCTGGACAAATTTTATTTTTGGCATACCCTTTCAAAATCTTCATATACCATTTAATGGGGTACATACATCTATAATGTATAGGACCTCATAGTCAAATCTCTCTTTTTAAGTGAACCATCAATTGAACTATAATATCAAATAATATAGGTGGGAAGAACATCTCAAATTCATATAATATGACAGTAATTTCCTTTTCTATAGTTTTTAATTTTATTGGGTATATAACTTTGTTACATATAGATTTTAAAAAGAAATAGATCTTGGTTTATGTATGATGGACATTCTTGGTAAAATTGCAAGGTAAAGATATAGGCATTAGATCTTGCATCAAAACATGAAAGTCATGTAATTTCAAACCATTTAACTTTAAATCAGTCATTGACATGATAATCTTTATATTCAATGAATACCACTTTGTAACCTTTACATAATTCAATAAATTTTCAAATTGATATCTCTTTTTTCCTGAAAAGAGTGTGAGTGGCTGGAGGAAGAAAAGTTTGCTTTTCACCCTTCACTAGAGCTAACTCTTCACATATCCCCATGTCAATCATGTCCAACCTAGCCTTAATTCCATATTTTTTGGTGCATTTAGTAACATTCCAATGAAATTATCAGATACATTTTTTTCAATATGCATGAAATCGAGAAAATAACTGACATTCAAAAAATTTCAATATGGTAATTCAAAAAAATGATCTCTTTTTGCAATCGGTTTTTGTAAGATTTTTTGAAAATGGTTTACTAAAATAAGTGTTCATATCTTTTACTTTCTCAAATATTTGATCACCTTTTAGTGGATATGGTGATGTACATTCTTATGAACACCTATCAAATGATGTCATCTAAGATCAGTACTTCTGTTATCAAGGTAGAAATCAGTGGTTTTCTATAAACACACCCTTCTATGAATGTTTCAACCTAATTAAATATGTACCTTATTCAAAAATGGGACACCCTTTAGTTCCTTTAATGATATATCCTAACAATATTTCATAAGCATGAAATTCATTTTTCATCCCATACAACATGGCTCTCAATGTGAAATCTTCATTTTTGTAAGCATCATACAACATAACACCTGAATTCGATAATAATTTTAAATATTTGATCAATGGATTCAAATAAACATCAATACCATTACCCAGTTGTTTTGGTCCTAATATAAGCATAGATAACATAATTTATTTTCATTTCATGCATAACCACAGTGAAAAGTTATAATTTATCAACATAATTGACCATGTACTATGAGGGATACTTTGAAAACCAAAAGGATTCACTCCATCTATAGATAGAATAAGAAGGTTTCTCAACTCATTTTGAAATTCAGGATCCTCATGATCAATTCTCTTCCTCTGAGGAGAGTTTATCGGGTGAAAAAATTTCTCATCTTTATTTCTTATATTTGTGTTTCACATAAATTGTCTTGTGGTCTCCTTACTTTCATATAGACGCCTAAACCTTAAAATTATTGGAAAGTACCAAAAAAATTTGTAAGACCTGATTCATATTTCTTGTATCAAGAAGCACCACACTTTAGGAATTTCTTAAGGGATTTTTGGTCTTTGATAAATAATATATAGTCATTTGGATAGAATTGTATTCTTTCATCGATCATACCCATTGAACATAGAATTAATTTAGCATAATATGTTTGGTAAGGAAGATCATTATCTTCTGGGATCATATCATTCAAGAGAGAAAGCATTTTAGTAAAACCGGAATCACTCCATCCATTTCTAGCTTTTAAATTATATAGCTTGAGTATGGATAATAATGCTATATATTTAGTACAACTAGTATACAATGAAATCTTTTCACAACTCTTTAACTTCTCAAACAATTCTGTATAATCACAAAGTTCATCTTCAACTAACATTTTCATTTTCTCAATATGATATTCATCATTGTTCACACTTGTAATCACATCCTTGATATGTTCTTCATCATTGTACACACTTGTAATCATATTAAATGATCCATAAAATGTGGTCTTATCCCAGTCACTAGCTACATTCAGTTTCTTCCCGTGTTTAGTCCAATATTTATAAATTCGATCTATTCTATAACAGATCAAGTGTTCTTCCAACTCCTCTAGCCTAATTAGTCTTGAATAACAACAGTGTAAACATATAAAAAGGATTTCAGAAGGGTTATATGTATGATCTTTTGCAAACGTGATGAAATCTTTCATCCCATCCTCGTACTCTTTTTTATATGATTGGAATCCATCCATTTTCGACTCATATTCATCCTATTTGATTCAGTAATATTAATATTTAACAAAATAAATAAAGTTTAAAAACCATTTCATAGAAAAATTTCATCTTATGATTAAAATATTATTATAATCTAAGATTATTAATGGTTGTGATTTTAAAGACATAAATTGGTTTATTGATGGTTTTGATTTTACTAATGTGGGTTATCATTAATCTTTTCTATATTATATGAACCTCATATACCATCTCTTGTAATAATTAGGGTCCCAAAATAGTTTGATCCCCTATCAGAACCTAGTATAGAGGTGATCAATATATGGCCTTTAATGTAAATATTTAAAACAAGATATATATAAAAATGATTGATAACTATTTTTATGCAAAAATTACAATTTGAAAGAATTAAAATTTTCTCTCTCAACATTTGGAACAATATAATTTCCATTTTTTGGTTTCTTAAAAAGAAAAATATATAGAAATATGATACTCTAATGGTCACTAAAAATAAAATACACAAGGTAATGACATGTTTTAAAAAGACATTGTATTTTTAATCCATGGGAGTATGAGGGATACCCAAAAGCAAATAGGAAGAATTGTTTGATTTTAATACATTGGAGTGGGAGGGATAATTGGAACTTGGATTCAATTACCATTTGTGCACCCAAAAAACAGTTCCTACTTATCATTTTCAGTCACCACCTTACACAATAATTGGGCAGTGTTTTTGCATTGCACGGCTAGGAACTCCATGAAATCAGAGTGATAAATAATGATAAATATAAGTTAAAATGAATGTGAAGGTGATGGATAAGGTAAACAAACAATGGATAAAGGAAAAATAGATTTGGTGTGACATGGGAGTGGGAGAGATACTTGGAACTTGGAGCTGATTACCAGTTGTGCACCGCAAAAACTCTACCAACTTCTCATTCGTAGTCACCACCTTACATGATAAGTGGGTAGAGTTTTTGTAGTGCATAGCTAGGTGATCCATGCAATTGGAGTGAGAAATAATTATTAATGGTTAAAAATGATCATAAAGGTAAGGGGGAGGGTGAACCAACAATGGCTCAAGGTAAGATAGATTAGGTGGAGAATCAACGAGGTGGATCGAGGAAAAATAAGATCACTTATGCATGTGTTGTTCAAACCAGTTGGGAAAATTAAAAATAAACAAATATGTTTGAGAGGGAGAAACATATCACAAGCGATTGCATTCCTTTATTTTAGTATATCATTATAATTTCAATACAACAAAATTAGATAAACTTTAAACTAAGACAAATATATTAACAAAAATTTAAAAATTTAAAAAAATGTTCAAACAAAGAAATGATTGTAATTTTAATTTCTCTTCATTTTTTTTAATGTGAAATTTAGTAAAAGAAAATAAATGACTCTAATTTCTCTTCATCTTTTTGGTGACATTTTTTAAAAGAAAAGAAAAGATTTTTTTGGAAATATGACAAAAATAACCCTTATTAAGAATATAGTTTTTAAATACTCAATTATTCCAAATAAAAAATATTATAATTTTATATTGTATCTTTAATTTTTAAATAAATAAATATTTATTTATTATAAATAAATATATATTTATTTATTATAAATAAATATATGTGTATTTTAAAAAAAATATTTATATAATTATAAATATATATATTTATAAATATATTTATATAATTATATATATTTATTTATATATATAATGATATAAATATTCTTTCATAAATATTTATATTTAAAAATATATTTATAATTGTTTGTTATTATTTTTTTTAACAGGTTGAGGGTCAAGCCCCATTTATTAAAAAGAAAAATAGGAGTGCCTCTTTTGAAAAATGGGGTAAGAGGTAAATAATTACAAACACCATGGGAAAATTCCAATAATACCAAACTTGAAGGAAAAAAAGTGGTCTCAAGTGTCCAATGAGAATAAAACATCAAGATAAGAAAAGGGAAAAATCCACCCCCCCCCAATAGATAATGAAATAGTGAAATTAGTCAATGAAAATTCATCACCCCCCCCCCTTCTAAGAAGTTATGCCATGATGGTAGCACAATAAGGCATAGCACCCCTCCAACACTAAAAAGTGAAGGGGGTCAGACGATAGGTGACAGCACACCTATCTCTCTTTCGATCCTCCCACCCGACGAAGCTTGTGAGAGATTTACAGCAAGTTAACTTGATTTAATGCAATTTAAGACCAAAAACACTGTGAAAAACAAAGTCAGGGTGCCCGTCCATCCAATAAAGAGAACATATGGCTGAATGATAGGTGTTAACACACCCATCCCTCTTTCAAGGCCACCCATCCAGTTTCGCCTGGCGGTGCAACTCCCTCTCTTAGGGTTCTAGGAGATCCTCTGTGGCATTTCTAATCAGATTCTAAGGAGAGTTTTATTAATATATTCGCCTATCCAAATCTATGTTGACAGATCCAGTGGCAACTACAGTCATTTTCCTTCTTTGAAGTTTTCTCTTCTTCCTATCTCTACTCGGCGTCTTCTTCATCTTCGTCGGTTTTAGTCCTTCATTTTACATCATCCTTTAATACCCTCATCCCTAGATCTACTTCAGATCTAGGCTCTATTGGTGTTGATTGGCATTTGTGCAGTGGTCCTTGGACCTTCTGAGCAGCGGTGGTGTGGCATTCGGGTGGTGGTTGTTCGACTATTATGGCATCTCAGGATGCTGGCTTAGCCTCCTCTAGCGGCAGTGTGTGGTGGTTCATCTTTCGGTGCTTGGATGATAGTCGGGGGTAGTGTGTGGTAGGGTTCGATGAGGTTGATGGTGATGACGAGAGACTCAGGTGGATGGAGGGTGGGGCTAATTTGGTTTCCTGTTCATTTTTAGGTGCCGATAGTGATGGCAACGGCCTCCATGGAGTCATTAGTGTTGTTTTGGAGTTGATTTTCTAATTGTTTGTAATTATTATTTAGAAATTACGTTGAATGAAATATTTATGTACACATAATCAAAATTATTTATATACACATAATTATTTATAATCAAAATTATTTACACACATAATCAAAAATATTTATATACATATAATCAAAATTATCAATTCAAGGTAATAAAAATTATTTATAAATTATTTATATAATTTATTATTTCAAAATTATTAATTCAAGATAATAAAAAATATTAATTCAAAAATGTTAATTAAAAATAATTAGTAATTAAAAATTATTTATAAATTATTTATATAAATTATTAATTTGAGATAGTCAAAATTATTTATACTCAAAATTATCTATAATCAAAATTATTTATAAATTATTTATAATTATTTATATACACATAATCAAAATTATTAATAATTGATTTTTATAATTACTTATAAATTATGTTAAAGTTATAAAAATAATTATTTATAAATTATGTTTAACAAAATATTTATATACACCTAAAAATATTGTTTGTTATTATTAATAATCACAAAGATGATCATTTATATAAATATTAATTTAAGACAATATTGAATAAAATATGAAAAGGGGGTAAATCACAAGCTCCAAAAAACTCAAAATTCCCCTTTTAAACCCATTTGAATCTATTCACTCTAATTTCAAATCACAAAACTCTATTTTAAATTCAATGTGGAATTTAAAAGATCCTTTATTAAGATCATAATTGAAATCCAAAATATCATCCTCATTCTGAAACATCATATAAATCTAATTTATCAACTTTAAAATCAATCATTTACCCTTAAAATCACATTTACAATATAAAAAACCAATAAATCTTATCCAAATAAATCCTTGGGATAATTTTTATTAGTTTTTAAAAATTATTTCCACCGCTAAAAATCATGTTACCCTTTATTTAAAATCAATTTTTAACAAAAAATTTACCCATTAAAAAAAATTGTTGGAAAATAAAACATCTAATTAATTTTCAAACTTCCATAGAAAACTCACTCACTATTTTCAAAACTAAGTAATAATAAAATATGAAGACCATGTGGGTTGGGAGTCTCTCTCTCTTTATGAAAATGGCGATTAGGTTGGTTTTTTGTGATGAATTTGATCTTGGATTCTTATTTTGATCTGGCAGAGGTCTTTGTTGGCCCTTCGAAGAAGGTGGAGGATATATGTGGCTTGAAGTTTCCCTCTAAAGATGCAGTTGAGTTATTGATGAAATAAAATCATGGTTATCCCTCTTTGATGCACTCTGATCTAGGAAGACATGATGCTCTGAAGGCATTTAATACATTGCAGGTAGGGAATATTTCTTTTGAGAGATTTTTTCATGGCCCTCGAAGTGACTCTTTCATCACACATAATTAAATCTCAAGTAATGGTTTTATTTCCTTCATTTAAGATAATGATAAAAAATTTGAAGAGAGAAATGAATCTTGAAAGCACCCGATTATTGTGTGTCTCACCCCATAAATGAGAAATTCATAGAAACTTCAAGACCTAAGGAAACAGCTGCTACAGATTTGGGGTTTTGATAACTGTAACATTGTGTCGATTGGTATGGGTTTATACTATATTAACTTACTTTAATAAGAGATTAAATTAAATGATTGGATTTTTTTATTCATTAATCTCAAGCCATGGGTTCTAAAATTTCAGGATCGGGACCCCTGGTTTGATCCATCTCGGGCCAAAAACTCAATTGCACAATCTTGGATTCAGTTCAAAAGGTTCAATTGCTTCTTTTGGCACCCAATTATCCTCTAATACATTTCCTTGGTTGTAGGAACTCTAATTAAATTTTATATGGAGACTAATATGTCCATGTATGGTCACTATGCTAGAATCTTGGTGGAGTTTGATCTTTCTTTACCCCTTGTTGAAACTTTGTATTTGATTGCTGGTGATTTTAAATTTGAGTTCGTAATTGAGTATGAACATGTACCTGAATTTTGTTTCAAATTCTCATGCATTAGGCATGTTAGAGGCAATTTTTATAGGTCCTTGAGATGCTCAAACTGTAAAAATCATGGACATCTAGTTGAGAACTGCAAATTCAAATTACCAATTACTGATGGATATATTTCTTTAGTTGACCTTAATTTTATGCTTGTGTCTGTAAATAATGGATCCCTTGATGTGAAGGATGGTATGGGGAGGAGTGGTGCCATTGATGTTTCTCCTCTTCCAAACCGAAAGGGGAACCTGATGGGTGATAAGGTCTATAAGCCAATGAGTGGGATTTCTAGAGCAGTCTGCTTTGTTGATGTAGTTACTAGTGCCAATGAAAATCTTTATAGTGGATCATCTAATGTTCATGTTTATAGTTGTTTTGATGATGATGGTAGAGATAAGGGTTTGTTTCTTGATCCTATAGGCATACTCCCAATCTGCATTCAATCTTTGGCTAAGAATGATACTTCGATCCAAAGGGAGGATTCTCTTTCAATATGGGGCGAGGAACGCCCTGATAGTCAGGATAGTGATATTGAATTGGATTCTGATTTCTCAATGGAGGATCAGTTTCTCTCAAAATTAAAGATGAATGTTGGTTCTCTTCATCTCAAAGTAGATTCATCTTCCACTAAAGGAAGTGTTATAAAGTTAAAGTAGCCTACTACTAAAGGCACTTGGATTGTGGATTTTGAGCCAGATCATTATGAGACTACTCCTACTGACATTCAGAATCATGGGCATGATCTAGTGATATATTCTCCTACAAGTACTTCATTGATGGAGGTTACAAAGTTAGGGGAGGCCACTACCTCATAAGATGTTGTCACTAGACTAGTTTTTCTGGTTTTCGAGGCTGCCAACAGGGGTGTTGCTTCATCCAATTTTTTATGATTATGAAATCTATCAATAATCTATAATTAAATGTGATCTATATGGATATTCATTAGAGTAAAGGTACTAAAAATTTGATAAATTTTGATTTTAATGTATCTTCTCTTTCTTTGATGATTACACAGGCTTCCAAAGAGGATACTCATAGTTCTCACTGTGGGTCCTCCAATGCTACCCAAAATATATTTGGAGATAGGCCTTCATATAAGGAGGCTATGGATGATTCCTCAACTAAGAAAGACTCTACAATTATTTCAAAAAAAATATTTCTTTGGATCCCATAATACTGAGCCTCAAGATGAGGTAGATGAACTATCGGGTACGAATGACCAGGGTGAAACGTGGAAAACTCTAAGTAATATAGGAGGTAGACACCCAAGAGGTAAAGGTGGCTACTGAGGAAGGGGTTATATACATTAAAGATGTCTTGTGTTATTTGTCACATTTTTTAGTGGCATTGGTTTGTCACTTTTTTCCCTCCAACCACTCATGTTCCTTGTTTGTGTACTCTCCCTTTTTTATTAATAAATTTTCCAGGACCATGGACTTCAATCCATGGTTCGCATCATTCCTAGTTTTTTTAAAACCAATCCCTTTCCGTTTTGAACCAAAATTTTAATATTTTAAAATCATGCATCACCTAAATAACATGATCATTCTATAATCATGATAGTTTGGAAACAGTGAAAATATGACACAAAATCCAAGGATAATTAGTGATTGCAATCGACTATGACACATGGTTGTAAATTCATGTATCAATCACATTGCTATCATAGGGAGCCACTCTGAACTCTGTATAGAATAATCATGAGGTTTACCAAACTCTATGAGCTCACCATGTGTCACTATTTCAACTCCCACTTCACCCCCCCCCCAGCATGAAAATATTTATAAATAGCACAAACAATCTTTAACCAAAGAGAAATCACTATCAATATAAATTCAAGTACACCAAAAGTTGATAAGGAAAACTAAAAACTCAAGACCCGACACAACATGTAATGGAAACTCAAGTTCCAACTTCTATATATCTATCTATCAAACAAATCCAAATAACAAAGGATTCCACTGATACCATTTAGTTAAGAACCAACCCAATTCAACTATTTTGGAATGTGATGATTATGTTTTGAGTGTTAATCATGGATTATTGAGATAAATTCAATGTGCTAGTGTTGCAATGTGAGTAGGATGGTTTCAAGAGACGAGTAGTGAATCTTTAGAGACTAACAAAATAAATCGACACATATATTAGCCTTTGAGAGGATTGATTTGTTGAGAAAATCGATGAAGAGTGAGAGCAGTGGTAGTGATTCGATTTTGTGAGAGTTTGAACAGTACGAGGGAGGAGGACTCTGTTAGAATTCAATTTAAAGATCAGGTAAGGATTTTATTAGTACTGATAAAAATCTATTTTATCAGCACTAAAATAGTAAGTGCTGATAAAATGGATCTTTATTAGTGCTAAAATTTTATTACTAATAAATACATAATTTTAATAATTTAATAAATATAATTAAAAAAATTAAATCTATATAATATAAATAAATATTTAAAGAATTAAAAATATTTATCTATAATATAATTATAAATAAATATATTTATTATTTAAATATATTTATTATACCAGAAACGGCATGAACCATGGATTAAAACTCAAAGTTCCAAAAAAATATTATTAAAAAAATAAAGTGTACATGCAAAGGAGATGGGGAGAACAATGTAGAAAATTGGCACAAACAACGCCACTAAAAAACAAGAGGTTATTCAACAATCACTTTATTTTATGCCTGTCACCCCTTCCTTGAGATTCACCCTGATATTTTGGGTGTCTACCTCTCTTCCAATGTTTAGGGTCCTGCCAAGTTTCATCCTAATCATCCATGCATAATGAATCATCTTCCTCATCATGAGATTCATTGCCACACCCAGATTTTTTTCATGCCTTGGTTTTGATCCAGTTCATTGGAAATTTTGATCCTTTTATTGGGTTTTGGGTGAGATTAATGTTGAGTTTTGAACTTTCATCTATATCTAATCATCCTACCATGGGTTCCCCATAACTTTTTTGGGAGTTTTTGGATAAAAGGGTGGTTACTTCAATATTTGGGTCAACCATGAGCTCATTTCTATATTTAAAAACAAAATTTGTTTCTTTTATAACTCCTTTGTTTTTTAACTTTTTTCACTCATTACACTTCCCACTTGGCCTTCCATGAACTATTAAAACCAACATATCTTTTTGGACCACCTTATGAATTCATAATCATGGTGGATTTGGATAATTTATTTAGGTATTGAGCCAACCCATGAGCCCATTTCCAGTTTTTAAAAAATAATTTGTTTCTTTTATATCCTATTAATTTTTTTATATTTTTAGGTTATTCTACATATCACTCGATCCCAATAACCCTATATCACCCCTTGTAGATCATATTAGTCACATATTAGGGTGAAAATTTTCAAGGCTTCTCAAATCATTCAGATTTGGTAAGGTAATTTGTTTCTTTCATGAATCATTCATTTTTTCTCTTTTACACAAAAATATTCTTTATATAGTTATTCCAGGCCTAATGATACTCTCCAAGAAGTTTCAAGGCATTACCTTTCCTCTATGAATGTAGATCTAAGGTAAGATGAAGAGTTCTCTAGTTTCCAAGGTGAGTTTCCTTCTCTTTTCTCCTCCCTCTTCCTTCTGCTTCCACTTTATTTTGGTTTAATATTCTCCCCTGGTAATTAATGACATAGTTTTATGTTATACCATGATTTTTTATGGGGTTTTGGTTCATTTAGGACTGGTATTCATAGATCTAGAGTGTTGGGAACCGCGGTGGGTGATATCGGGTGTGTGGTTACTTTCCATCATGGTTTTGAGGTAGGATATCCCTTGAACATGACTTTATCATTTAAGTTTCATCATTTTATATATTTTATCACCTTATATATATGTTTATTATTGTTTTTAATCCTTTGTATAATTTTCTTGGTGTGAAAATAGTTGTTTAAGCCTTGTTTTGTGAAAAGTAGTGTTGTTTTCTTATAAACGTGTACACTGCTTGCTTACTTAAATGTTATGTTATATTACGCACATGGTTTATGTTATTTTAAACATTTTTCAGTAGATTTAATAAATTTATAGCATTCAAATTTTATTTTATCCATTTTCAAGTGCTTAAAATAAGTTGTTTGTTTAAAAGTGCATGTCATGTGTTCGGTAAATTACCCAGTTGGCTTTTATGTGCTTAGTATGATTTAAAATGATTTTTTTGGATTTATAAATACATTTACATAATTAAAAATGGTATTTTGGTGTCCTTTATGGCTGTCCAACGTATTTTTGGTTTTATAAAAAATGGTTTTTTGGTGGTAAACATGTTTTGGCCCGAGTTGCTGGAAAATGGCTCGTTTGGAATCCTTATAAAAATGGTCATAATTTAGATGTGTAGCCTGAATGTCTTAAGGGATTTATGAAATTATTTTTCTACTATGAATTTTTTTGATACACCTCTTTATTAAAAGTGAAATTTTTACCTTGGGAAAATGTTAGTTTTGAGAAATTCTTAAAGGCTCATTTGGCATTTTTCTTGTAAAAATGGTTTCCATGTGTATTTTATGTTTTATAATTTGGGGCCATTTTATGGTCCATGAAATTGATTTATTAAATGGTTTTGGGGCTGAAAAATATGGTTTGATATGTTATTGGTGGATTTTTCCCTTAAAATATCATTTTTTTAATGGATTTTATGTGCAAGGCCTCGTTATACTTCTTGAAATTGTTTTATGAAAATTTAGGTAGTTTATTGATCCGTGAAAGAAATGTGAGACATGTGTGTGGGTTTTTTTATGTGTGTATGATTTTTAAATGCAATCTTCATGATGAAATGGTAATTTATAAATGTGTAACTTGTTTGATCACAAAAAAGGGAAAACCCGGGTATCTAGGTCGGCGGATGTGTACTAGTATGCTAGTGATCTGGAGTGGTTTTGTCCCTATTTCACATAGTAAGTTTGATGATGACAACAATAACTAAACTATGATGATTATGATGTTTGGGACCACTAGGTTATGAATAATTCTCCTACTAGTTCCTCGTTTTCACAAGAATGAATATTTGTTATGGTTACTTTTACATCGAGATACGAGGTACCTGGGTCCCACAATGAACTAGTGCCTAGGGGTGTTCCCGTGACTTATGTCATTGTCTATTTTGTACTCACTATCGGCATACGGTGTGTTTAGTTGGTAAATTAAGCAGCATGTGTGTTTTATTTAAAATTTTACATTCTTTAAATCATCCCTCTTGAAAACTATTTTCATTTTGAAGTTACGCCTCTTTGAAAAATTGTTACTAGCATTCTTGTTTATAAAACTTGCTTTTGTCTAATAATTTTTATAGCATGGAACCTCATTTGGAAAAAATATTTTTATATATTTTATCTCAAACTTGAAATTGATGTTTCTTTTATTTTAAAGGATGTGCATTGGTAATAGAATATCAGGCTAACCTATTGAGTTTTAATACTCACGCCTATAGTTTTCTTCTGTTTTTAGCCCTTGTGTAGGTTTCAGCTTGAGTTCAGTCACTTTGGGTGATGAGTATTATTTGTGTTGGATAGTGGCTAGTGGGGTCACATGGTGTTATTTTGGTCATCATGTTTGGTCGGTTGGTTTTACTATTTATTTATACATTCGGTTTCTTTTATAACTAATGTTCAGTTCAATTTTATATAAATATATGTTTAGCTGTCTGTTTCTTTCCGATGCTTGGTTCTTGATTATATTTGGGAAAAATCGTTACCTTGAGTACTCTGTTGATGCCTAACACTAGTTGTTAGCATGTGGGGATTGTGAATGTCATTCAGGCCATGCCACGGATAGGTTCGATTGCCCAGTTCGGGGTCAACCCGGGCTGGTTCATGACAAAATGGTATCAAAGGGAAGGTTGGATTCTAGCAGACCTTTCTTTTTAGAGCACCCTTTGTTATTTTGGGATTTCAAGGTAGATAGAGTAGGATTTTTTGGACTTGAGGAGTAGGTTCGGAAAGAGTGTCGCGAACTCTTTCACATTCCAACCCTTGAGTGTCTATGGGAAGTCCAGTTTTATTAGTGTCTTTGTTTCTTATTGATTGTTTGGTGTTGGGATACAACAAGGGGAGTTGGACTAATGGTCTCCATGAGCTCGTAGGGTCTGGAAATCCGTGTGGAGCTAGGGCATGGTCCTAAGAAGGATCTCTGTGTTGGTGGTTTGTTTGACATATGGTCACCAACCATATGGTAAAGTCAACCACTGACACTAGTTCTCTTTTGTGGGTCTCTTGAACTTTTCTTGAATTCAGAATTTTATTTTGAAAATCCTTGTGTGAGAATTGTGAAAATGGGTTTTAAAGGAATGGTTGGTTATTGGAAATCGTAAAATGGGTTTTCAAAATTTAATATGAGAAAATTTTTGGAATGTTAGGTTTTGTGAAAAAAATCTTGGGGATAAAGAGGAAATGATTTAATGGGATTGAATTTCCTTAATCTAAACTTATGGTTTCTTGAAATGAAATGTTTGGAAATCTTGGATTATTTTAAAGTGATTCTGAACTTTGTTTTAAATGGGGTGTTTTGGGCTATAGAAAAGTGTTTGAATGTGATGAATTGGTTTTGGAAATTTGGTTTTAAGCGGATGGTGAATTTTTGGAAAGGGGTTTTGGCATTTTTGGTTATCATATTATGAAAAGAGACCTTGCTGAATTTTTTAAATTGGGAAAGGGCTATTTGGAATATAATTGTTTTTTTGGAAGTTCTATTAAATTAAATGGATTGAGTTTTTAATCAAATGTTTCTTGATGAAGTGTGGTTTGTTTTTGTGAAATCTGAAAATGGTTTTTGATTTGGTGGTTAATGTGCCTTTGGAAGGTACATGATTCTTTTTGGAGTGATGATTGTTTTATTTTAGCCTTGGTGTTTTCATGGGTGCTCACATGCATGGTTTTATGGATATATGGATGAATGGATGGTATTGAATGGTGTTTGGGTGCCCGGGGTGGCATGGAAATGTGCATATGAGTGAGACTTAATGAAACACCATTGGTGAATGCAAAAATCCACCAAGTTGGTTTGTTTTTCAAAAGTGTTTTAAGATAAAAAATTTGGTGTTTGTTATAAACTTATGTTTATGTGTCTGGTTTTTCCTATATCTTAGAAGTGTTGTTTATTTGGTATTCTTTCTTGCGATATGGAAGTCATACACTTATTGTTTCTTGATATGGGATCTCGTTGGTGGCTTGGTTTTGGAGCAATGTTCAGTGGGTTTCTAAAGATGTGTTGGATGTTGTGATTTGGCCATGTATGGTTCTCTGTTGACAATATTTTCAAGTTATCAACCTAAGGACTCATTCCAAATGTTAAATCCACCTCTTTGAATGATGCCTCAGCCTATTCTTTTGGAATTGAGAGCTTTTTAGGCTCGATTTAAATTGCCTTCCTGTTATGGTGTCCCTCTCAGTTGGGGTAGTTTTTCTCGATGAGGTTGATGTGTTTCTCCATGTACCTTTTCCATTCTTCTCATCATTCAGAGTGAGAGAAAATAGTGTTTTGTATATCCAATTTCTTGTTTGGGTAAAAGTGTTTTGTTTGAGGAAGAGAGTTTCATGGTGTCCCTTGATCTGTTGTTTCAGCCTGGGAGTGTTATGTGTCACCCTGTGGAACTAAGGGGAAGAGTTAAAGTTAGGGATTATCAAATCCTAACTATGAGGTAGGAGATTCTTCATCCATCAGAGCTATATCCATAGGTCTCGGAGTGAAGTTGGCGCATATTCAGGAGTCCCAGGACTGTGGGTAGTATTACTAAGCTTGTGCCTCTACCATTGTAGTGAGGTAGTTCCTTTATTTCTTTTGTGGTTTCAGTGGACCAATGATTGGGTCCTCTTCCCTCCCCTCCCCAAGTGGTGGGGGTTTGGATCTGTGTAGAGAGTGTTGGCCCAGTTCTTGTCCCCTCTGTTCGGGAGTGATGGGTTTAAATGTTCATGTTGTGTTCCTCTTAACATGGGTTGGTAGGTTATTGTGGGAGAGTTTTGATGGGCCTTTTTGGGAGATACCCATTCCTAGTTCATGTTGAATTCTTGTTTGGTCATTGATCTTTGTTTCTTAATGGTGGGGAGGACCACCACGGGTTTCGTAGAGTTTCCTCCTAAGAATTTGTTGAGTGCTAGTTGTTTCTTAATGGTGGGAAGCCCATTCTAGACTCCCCTAGAATATTTGGTTTTTGTGAGTGCTATTTGGTTTGGGTGATCGTTGGGTCCATTGGGAGAAGGCCCAAAAATCTGGTTCTTAGTTTGGTTGAAGAGGTAGAGACTTGATCTTTCGGTTGATTCTCGAGAAGTGGATGGGAGTTGGTGTTTTGGTTGAGGTAAGAGGATTAAGTTCTGTTAATAGTGGTTGAGGTGTCATTGGATTCATATGTTGGACCATATTGATAAGGAATCCTTAGGTGTTGATCAATTAGTTGGAATGTGTTGTGGATTTTTGGGGGCAGAAAGATTTAATGGTGGGGAGAATTGTCACACCCTTTTTTTCATGTCTTGGTTTTGATCTGGTTCATTAGAAATCCAGATCATTTTCTTGGGTTTTGGGTAAGATTAATGTTGATTTTTTAACTGTCATATATGTATAATCATCCTACCATAGGTTCCCCATAGCTTGTTTGGGAGTTTTTGGAGAAAAGGGTGGTTAGTTCAAGATTTAGGCCAACTGTGAGCCCATTTCCATATTTAAAAACAAATTTGGTATAGCCTATACCAACGGTTTGGGAACCTGTTGGGTGATTTGGCACAGGGAAAGACCTATCCCAACGGTTTGGAGAAAATTGTTGGGAAAGACCTATCCCAATGGTTTTCAAAAACCATTGGGATAGGCCTTTCCCAATGGTTTGGAGAACCGTTGGGATAGGTACCCATGCTTTACCAATGGTTTGGCCAAACTGTTGGGAAAAGTAGCCTCAAAGTGGCCTTTTACCAACGGTTTGGCGAAACCGTTGGGAAATCCATACCCTTTCCCAATGGTTTGTACAAACCATTGGGAAAAGTGGAATTTTCCCAATAGTTTGGACAAACCATTGGGAAAGGCACACCCTTTCCCAACAGTTTGGGCAAACCATTGGGAAAAGTGGCCTCAAAGTGGGCTTTTCCCAACGGTTTGGCCAAACCGTTGAGAAAGGGGACCTATACCAATGGTTTTTACAAACCGTTGGTATAGATGCATTGGTATAGGTCATATTTTCAATATTGTTCTCACTTGGCCTACCATGACCTATTAAAACCACCATATCCTTTTTTACCCCATTAAGAATTTATAATCATGGTGGATTTGGGTTATTTATTCAGGTATTGGGCCAGCCTATGAGCCCATTTCCAGTTTTAAAAAAATATTTTGTTTCTTTTATATCTTATTCATTTTTTATTTTATTTTTTTTCTGATTCCACCTCTCACTCAAGACCAATAACCCTAGGAGCACCCCCCAAGTTCCATTTTCCCTCTTTGGGTCTCATCTTAGTCGCGGATTAGGGAGAAATTTCTCAAGGCTTCTCAAATCGTCCAGATTTGGAAAGGTAATTTGTTTCTTTCATAAATCATTCATTTTTTTCTCTTTCCCCAAAAATATTATTTCCATGGTTTATACAAACCTAATGAGCCTCTCCAAGAAGTTCTAATCCATTACCTTTCCTCTAAGGGTGTAGATCTAAGGGAAGATGAAGAGTTCTCTAATTTCCAAGGTGAGATTCCTTCTCCTTTCTCCTCCCTATTCCTTCTCCTTCCACTTTCATTTGGTTTAATCTTCTCCCATGGTCATTAATAACCTATTTTTATGTTATACTATGATTTTTATGGGTTTTTGGTTTGTTTAGTGCTGGTATTCATATATCTAGAGTGTTGGGAACCACAACGGGTGATATCGGATGTGCGGTTCCTTTCTGCCATGGTTTGGAGAAAGGATATCCCTTTAACATGCCTTTATCATTTAAGTTTCATAATTTTAATTCTTTTATCACCTGGTATACATGTTTATTATTGTTTTTTAGACTTTGTATAATTTTCTTGGTGTGAAAAACGGTTGTTTAAGGCTTGTTTTTAGAAAAGTAGTGTTGTTTTGTTATAAACATGTACACTGCTTTATTACTTAAATGTTTTGTTAGCTTTTGTACCTGGTTTATGGTATTTTGAACATGTTTCAGTAGTTTGAATAAATTTAGGTCATGAAAATTGTATTTTATCCCTTTTCAAGTGCTTAAAATAAGTTGTTTGTTTAAAAGTGCATGTTATGTGTTCGATAAATTGCCTAGTTGGCTTTTATGTGGCTAGTGCGATTTAAAATGATTTTTTTTGGATTTATAAATACATTTTTATCATGTAAAATGGTATTTTGGGGTCATTTATGTCTGTCCAAAGTAGCCGAGAATATGCCCCCGTTTGGGCCTTTGGGCCACCGATTTGGTCCCCGAGTCCTTTAAGGCCTTCGGGTCACCCAGGCCTTCGGGTCAGTAAGGCCTTCGGGCCACCTCAAGGCCTTCGGGCCACCTTAAGTGCAGATGCAAACCAGATGACCTGTGAGGAACAAGCTCTACAAGGAGGATGAGCAAGGAGCTTTCACCACAGTAGAAGCTAAATGAATTGTAAGAATGAGAGGGTATGGCACCTACCATCGGGACAAGCCTGTGCATGCATGGGAATGCCTAGCCAAACAGCCATGCGAAGGTGGGGAGCTAATTTCACGATGAAGATGCTGGGGAGGAGTAGTTTCAAGTAGTTAGTGTGGGTTGTATGTAATTTTTAGAGCCTACGGGCAAATGAATTCCTCTAAGGCCTATGGGCCATGTAATAATTACGCCTACAGGCCTTATAAGGGTTCCACCTCACCCCTTGAAAGGTGGATTATCAAAAATCAATAAAAAATGTAGGCCTTCGGGCCATTGGAGGTTAAATTAGGCCTCATGGGGGTGACTTGTCTCAGTGACTACAACCTTAATCAATTGCTCCATAAACTCAGAAATGTGAAGAGAAAGTTGACCCATACCTTTTATAAAAATAAATTGAATGCATTTGAAACTTTCAAAATTAAAAAAAATATCTATAGTTTACTTTTTCTATCCAAAACAAAAGAGGAGAATGTGTATTTGCTTGAAACTTTTTCCAAATAATTGTTTTACATCTTGAGTTTGCATGGTACCTTTGATAATATCTTGATGAAAGTCTGATTTTTGCGAATAACGTATCAATTCAAATTCATCAACTTGATCAGGATCAGCAATTTCTTTGGCGTTATAATGAGAATAGGTTTTCTGATAGTTATCTGTAAAGAAGGACATACATCCAAGGAGACTTGTTCTTTCTAAACCCGCCCCTAGATGTCAGTGGTATGAGATTGTTGCTCCAAGGGATTGGAATCAGTCCTCCCCTTAGAGTTTTTATCCTAGTTTGTATCCCTGGAGACAGTTCCAATAGAAACTTGCTTCATGTGTGACTGTTTTCCCATATTTGAGGAGCGAGGATGCTTTTTTCCATAGAAAGGTTGTAAGGAAGTTCCCCTACTTCAATTGGATTTTATTAAAATATAAATATATATAATTATAAATATAATAAATATATTTATTATTTAAATATATTTATTATAATTTTATAATTGTTTATATATATATTTATTTATTTATAATTATATTTATAGATATTTGTATATAGTTATAAATATATTTATATATTTATATATATTTATATATTTATATATATTTATATATATTTATATATATTTATATATTTATATATTTATATATTTATATATTTATATATTTATATATTTATATATTTATATATATTAATATATAATTATATATATTTATATATTTATATATTTATATATATTAATATATAATTATATAATTATATAATTATAAATATAATAAATATATTTATTCATGAGAAGCGGTTCTTGGAAGCTTGAAGATTTAAATAAATGGATTTTGAAGGTTTGGGATTTTGAAGGTTGGCATATCGTGTCCATCGGTATCAGATTCTTCCACATTTCTTCCCCCTCATAAGACCATAAACTTAGGGCATGGTATTGCGGCTTTGTGAACCTCAAACTAGGGGTCCTAAGATATCAAGATTGAGACCCTTGGTTTGATCTGTCGCAGACACTGAATATTGTGGCTCGATCTTGGATTTGTATTAATGGATTGAACTGGTTCTTTTGGCATCCGGATATCCTATGGGATATCGCTTCGGTTGTGGGTAATCTCATCAAGATTGATAAAGGTACTCGGCTGTCCAAATACAGACATTATTCCTCTTCTAATTGAATTTGATCTTAGTACAAATCCGATTGAAATAGTGTTCTTGGTTGCTAGTGAGTTTAAGTTTGAGTTGGGAATTGATTATGAGTATGTGCTAGAATTTTGTCTCATCTTCAAGTTAGTTGGGCATGATAGAGGAAAGTGTCACAAGGGATTAAGGTGTTCGAACTGTAGGAAACATGGACATCGAGTAGAATAATGCAAATTCAAAAATGAGTATGCGGGAATGAGTATGCAGTGAATGAGTATGGGGAAAGTGTCGCATAATGTTGCAGTGAATGAGTATGCGGGAAAGAAGGTTGGGATAGGGCAATGTTATGGGGACAAAAATGATGCTTTTGATCTTGGAACTATTAATCGTTCTTTTACTGATGTGGTTTCTTCCCCCTCTAGATATAGAGATATCAATGCTTCTTTGAATGGGATTGTTTCATGTGTGAGTGGTGTTATTGGAAATCTGGAAATGACTAGTGGCCTCACTATGTAGGGAATCCTTGGTTTGCCACCAGTGGTTGAGCCCTCTTTGTAGGGGAATTCTTCAGCCAGCAGGTGTTTGTTGGGATCACCTTGTGCTGACCCAAGTGATGGCACTAGAACGGTTCAAGCGGCAGCTTCATCTAATCCTCCCACAGCTTTGGCGAAGTCCAAAGGTAAGATTATTATTTTGGATAGGGAGGGCTTTCAAATGGTTGCTCATCCGAAATCCAAATCAAATGAGCGTCAAACTGTGAATGATGCACCTAATCATATGCCTCTTTCAAAGGGGTGGGAGAGGTCTCTCCAGGCCTCCCCACTCCAGGTGCATGACCAGGCCGAGATGACTGAGGCGGATTCTCTGCGGGCTATTTCTGAAGAGGCAATGGGTGATCCTGCTTCTGATTATACTATATGAGGGAAAGTGGCAACCAAGGAGGATGCTACTGACTTGCCGACATATGGGTATAAAGGTATTAATTTGCTTGAAATTTTTAATAGATTTTTTAGTAAGGATGTCTTCTGTGAAGAATTTGGCAACCCTCGAGGTGAAGCACAAACTCCAGCCTCTATCGATCCTGGCCGAGGGACTCTGCAGCAGAGCATGTCTTGAAAAATGATGTTATTGGAGGCTCTAAGCCTCATAACGAGGATGTTGAGACATCGAGCATGGATGAGTAGGATGTCTCTTGGCAGGCACCTAAAGAGTGGAAAAGAGGTAGGTATCTGAGAGGTCAGGGTGGGTCCCGAGAAAGGGATAATAGACATAAAAGAAGCTAAATTTTGTATGATTGTGTGTTTTGGTGGCATTGTTGGTATCACTTTGTAATCTTTGCAACTCTCCGCTATCTTTGTCTTGTACTTTCTTTTTTAATAATTTTTTTTTGGAACCATGAATTTTAATTCATAGGTTATATTAGGTGTTTGGGGGTATAATTACATTCAAACACACCGCACACACACAAGCCTGAAAGGCATGTCATAGCTCCCCAAGAGATAACTCACCCAACCAGCCGCTTTATTACATTATATATTTTTGGTGTGAAGGTCTAGTGGCATGAAGCTCATTACATGGCTTATAGGCCCACCATTGGATGGTCTTAAGGCCCTTCTTGTGTCATGATTGCGTCACCACCTGCACGTCATGTCTGCGTCACTACCCCCTTGATGGCCCGAAGGCCCGGTGACCCAAAAGCCCATTTGGGATGAATAGTACTGTTGCTACAGTACCTCGTTACAGTGCTCGCATTGCTAGAGTGCTACAGTCCCGCTACAGTACTACTACAGTACCTGCGGAAATTCGCTCCCACCCGGGTCTGATGCAGAATTACAGGGAGCCTTTACCACTCGGGTAAGCCCCCAACTGCATTTTAATTCATAGTTCGCACTGTTTTGGTATATTTATTTATTTATTTATTTATTTATTAATATATAAATATATATAATTATAAATATAAAAAATATATTTATTATTAAAATATATTTATATTAATTTTATAATTATTTAAATATTTATTTATTTATTTATTTATAATTTTATAACTAACTATTTAAGTGTCATACATACACATGTACGCATATATATATGTGTGTGCGCGCGCGCGCGCGCGTGTGTGTACATCCCACGTACATGTGCACATATATATACATCCACATACATACATTTGTACACATGCAACACCTATATATACACATACACAAAACATACACACAACATAATTCGTACATATATATTCACATAAACATTGATATAAATATATAATTTCAAATATCACATATTAACAAAACATCATTTATATTTATATAATCGTTTGAATTATTATATATATATATATATCATATTTATATTAATTATATATATGCATTTTGTAATTAATATATATAAATAAACATTGATTTTTTAAAATAAATATGATAATTTTATATATATTAATAATATTTTTTATTGAAAGTTTTTATCAGCGCTTAGAAAATTCCTAATAAATGTTACCCTTTTATCAGTTCTTTATGTTTAGCACAGATAAAACTCAGCGCTGACCAAAGCATGATATGTGGTAGTGAACTATTTATAATCCCCTCCTTCAACCATGGTTAAACTATGCAAATTTATAAACAAAATTTGTTATTATTATTTATTTGAAGCCTCATGTGTGTATTTTCCTGTAATTATTATTTTGATTTCTTATGCATTTCTGTGCCCTCCCAAAATTGTGATAACTGATAAGGTTTTTAATGAGCCAACATGATATGAAATTCAATTACTTAGGTTTCACTTGTTTTTCCCATATGGGTTTTTAAAAGTGAATATTATATATGATTCTATGAAATTATGGCATCCTAGGGGGGTGTTATGAAATATTATTTATTGGATTTCATAATAACGATGACTCATCAATTCCCAACAAAGTCTCTTTATATGGCCAACCTTTGAGTTCCCCCAATCGGTGGTACTCTAATCGTTGGATTAGACATGGCAGAGATTAATGTCAAACATTGGATCAAATCTCATGTACTCTATATATATGAGGATTAGATAGGGGATATGTGTAGAACTTTTGGCCCTCTATATTTTGTCTATACTTCTTGTCTATCTCTTTTGCATTACTTATTTTCGTTTGTTGTTGTCATTTCGAATATTGACGAATGTTTCGTCAATGATATGTTTTGCTTATGATCAATCATAAATTTTTGGTTTTGAAATTCATCACAATTTCAATTAGGGTTTAATCGGTTTTACAACACGTTATCGACATGATCGTCTTCTCCACACTACGCGTCTCGACGACGCTGCCTCCATCATTGATGTAAGATAATTCTTATATAAAAAAGATGAGTGTTATTTTTTATATCATATATTGTTATATTTATTTCCCCCTCTATGACATTGAAAAAAATATGTGAATTATTTTCTTAATCTTTTGTTGCGGGAAAAATAACTCCCGAAGAGCAGCTTTGACTCACAATTATCAAATTTCAATCCATCCCCTGAAATGAACGTGTTTGGTTATTATCAAAATAAGTGTTTATAATCTACACGGTTAATGTCAAGAAAAACATCATTCATCAAATGAAAAATGAATCGTCGCCACTAGAAGTAGTTGGATGATGAACATCGCATACCCGCCATATGGAAAAGTGTCTAAGTGAACTTCACTAATCGTGCCATGAACAATGAAATTTGACTTCTCTTATTTCTTTGTGCATCCTAAAGGTGTTGAACATGATTGCGATATATAAATGTTCATGATGGTGATGATATATATATTTTTATTTTTAATATTGTATTATTTTATTTTATTTCTGTCATTTTTTATTATAAAATATTTTAGAGAAATCAAGTCTTCATGAAGAGAAATATAAATATATTTTATTGATATTCATCCCCCAATATGGATGAAAATGCTAAATTGAATATTCATGTTATTGTCTTGAAGACACTACAAAACCAGTACAAATAATTTTATTTTTTTCCCTTAAGTTAAGGGGAATATTTATTGATTTTTTTATTTCGTTTCCCAAAGTGAATGCAAATATAAATGATTTTATTTTAAATTTAGTGGGTTGAATATGATTTACAAATAATAATTGTGACTTATTTGTTTATAACAAATAATAATAATATAATCATCTGAATTAGTTTAATAACATTACATATTTAATGTGTAAGGAATTTTATTAATAATTAGATTCCTGAAGGATGATATGAAAACAATGTCTTTATATACTGTTAAAAAAATATCTACATTTATTAATTATTGCTCATGTAACAATAATATCAAGGGAAAAAATTATTTATCATGTGATTACAATATCATCACATACAATTTTTACAATTTTATCTCAGAGTGGATGATATTATTCTGAAGTTACGTAGCTTTGATAATTCAATCTATTTTTTGAAACTAATTTTACCTCGTAAAGTGGTTAAACAATGATTATCATGACAAATAAAATTAATATTTTTATACCAAATGGTCACTATTGATAAAAAATGAATTATCATTCGTTAATCATATCAAATGTACCCTATGTGAATGCAATTTTTAATGATTTTATTTCATACCTTGAAGCACGTTAACTTTTGTCATTTTAAAATACCAACTATAAAGAGATCTTATTTTGAAAAATAGTTCACCCTGAAGATTATACATGGAATTAGTTTTTGGTTTAAGCCCAAATTAAGGATTTCAAGGAACGAAAAAACAATCAGAGTAGAAAAACGAGGCGCATCCCGTTTTGCACACCGCCACCGCCATGATCAGCTTGTACAAACACATTAGTCCGAGTTAAAAGCAAACGTTAAATAAATTAATAAACAAATAGGGGGAAGGGCAAAACAAGCCATCGACTCCCCCACTATGAAAAACCCTTGCAAAGGGCGCTACGCAAGGAGATGGGCCTCCGGAGCTTTCCTTCTGCTGCTAGGATGGCGCGGGGCACCGGCCACCTCTGATCATACTGTACACTTCACTAGAAGACTTCTGCCGGTTACGGGTGGCCGGATCCGAGGGTACAGCCCACCATCTAAAAACAAGTAGCCATACCCCCAACCCCTTCACAAATTCACATTCTTCACTGTGTCATCACAACGTCTGACGAACGCTTTGGCTTCTCCGCGCCTTCGCCGGTGCGTTTACTAGCGTAATCCAACGCAGAATCACCTGAAACAGAGTTGGCGCTTCATCAGTGACGTGGAAACACCATGAAACATGGAGCTTTTGAACGCAGATCGGTTTTACTTGTATAATCGGCCGACGATGATACAAACAAACTCTGCTTTGTATCTGCACATGTAATGCGAGGCATTAGAAAATACATACAAACCTTGATTTAGAAGATGGCATCTCTTACCAAAAGAACGAGCCAGCCCTTTGACAGCCTCAAAATTTTTGTACGTGTAACCAACAAAACTCAAATCTTTGGGAGTTAACATCATCTACATTAAAAATCAAGCAAAAATGTTCACAAATTCTATCATAGCATAGGTTTTCTCTTTTCTATTTTATCATTTTTAAGAGAAGGCCAACCGCATACCTTTCTTGAATGTCCAGATCCAGATCTTTCCGGGTTTGGAGGATCCACCTAAGGGGCAATTTTAAGCTATTCCAGTGAGCATGAGTGTCTGAAATGGAATTGTGCCATAAAGAAACAAAACATCTAGAAAAATAAAGTGAAGATGATTTCTGCTTATGAACAGGGAAAAATATTTAGCAAAGGAAAAAAAAACAGGAAATATAAAATTTAGAACATGAAATTTATTTCAGTCAGAAAAAAAAACTACTAAAGCATCGAGGTCATTGCTACCCTCCTATTCAATGTGAAGCTAAATACCTTATGCTAATTAACAAGAATTTTTTTGAAGGCAGAAACACTAATGATGGGAAATGGATCATAATTTGTGCTAAAGCTCATCATTCACCAGCCTGATGGAATGATTGCTGGTAGGCTCATATAGAATGATTGCACATGGGTGATTGTTAAGAATTGAAATACTTCCAAGTAGTGATGCACAACGGGTCCACGGCCCGCAGGGTCCGCGGGTATGGGGCGGGACGGGCCTAAAAATTTTGACCGTTTAGAGCACAGGCCAATACGGGTTGAGATCGCGCGGATGTGGGCCAAGCGGGTTGAGACCGCACGGATGCATTTTTTACAATATATTCTTCTTTAGCGTTTTAGTTTCTTTAATAAAAAATCGTGATTAAACCATGACATTTGATTTCTCATCGTAATGGTCATGCTAATTCACCATTCATTCACATGTGAATTTTAAATAGGTCTATATTTATTGTTTTAATATGATATTATATTATTTATATAATAATTATTAACCATATTTACATGGTGTGTGATCTCACCTCTCGAAAAATGGAACTCATCTTCCCTACACATGATTCCAATTCTAAAAGAGTTATTAATCATAATATTTTTTTGTTTGATTTAATTTTGTTATTATTTAATTTTATTTTCTTATTAAGAAAATAGGAAATGACCTCATGGGAACCCTAATATCCTCCTCTGAAATTGGACGTTACCTGAAGAGTCGTCGTCCATTCACAGATCTAACCGTTCGAATCACCTCACAACTAACATCATCATTCATCGCCCCTCACCGATCACTCACCTACTTTGCATCGCAACAGTTCTCCACCACATCAGCGTCGCCACATGCCACCATAAACCCATAGAAAAATGTTTCCTCACATTTCTTAAAACTCTAGTGCCAATTCATACTTCTCCTCACAACTACCATTAAGAATCAGAAAAAAATACATCATTTAGATGATTATAAATAGTATATTTTTTTAAATGCGAGCAAGCCCACAAGCTACCCGTGGACTTATGCGGCGGGGCAAGCTTGAAATTTTTTGTTCGCATTATATGCGGGCTTTTGCGGACAAACCAGTGCGGGCTCAAACCCACACAGGCTTGGCCCACCCCGCCCGGTTCGCATTACTATTTTCCAGTGGCACTTTCGTCATTTAAAAAAGCTTTTTCACATATAGAAACCAAAAAATCATCCGGTTACTAATTATTTGCAACATATAATCATCATGCCCATAAAAAAGAATCTCTTATCTCAAATAAACAGACAAAACGATGCTGAGAAAAAATTGAAAGTCAAAACAATTAGTAGTTTGATTTTAATTAGTTGATGCACAAAAGGCTACCTCATCAAATTTCATAAAATTTTGAGTATCAAGTTCACCATTGACCTCAGGTTTGAATGCGGCCTCGGTCTCATAGAGCTTGTCCCAAATGACATCTTTGAACCATGGATGAGCCTAATCATTCCAACATATGTGCATGAGTAAAAGGAATACTGAAAATAGAAGGCAAGTACCACATTTAATAAAACAGCGTACTTTAATCTGATCTGCTCCTGTAGTACCAAGCCTATGTTCAACATCACAGAGCAACCTACAGATCAGATCCTTTGCTTCAGGAGACAATCTGGCCTCCTCGGGAAATTTCAAGTGATTCCTCCAATGTACAATCTGACATATAAAAATCAACACATCATCATATAATCAAATATTATTAGAGTGAAAGGATACTAAAGCAAAGAACCAACATGGTTAAGCTTCAATGTACAATAAGCTGATATTCTCACGAAGCTTGCAGATTTAAGATTAAAGCTCTAGTATTAGGGTAAAATATCCAGTGGACGATTCCTTGACAAAGAACCAACATGGTTAAGCTTCAATGTACAATAAGCTGATATTCTCACGAAGCTTGCAGATTTAAGATTAAAGCTCTAGTATTAGGGTAAAATATCCAGTGGACGATTCCTTGACAAACGCCTTGATTAAGACATGAGAATTTTAAAGAAAAGCAATCAAAATAGCTACAAAGAAAGCTGCCCTCTCATACGAATCTAAATGCCTAGATTTAAGCAAACATCATTTGTTAATGAATTCAAATTCAGCTGTGTATTCAGCCTAAGAGATGCATCATTTGTAAATCTCATCCAAAATTGGACATAATCCCCTTTCGAAGACCTTTTCCAGCTTCAAGGTTGAGTGCTTGACAACATAAGCAGAATGGCCAGGAATAATCAATTTAATTTAAGATAAAGCTATTTTTTGAGCTTAAGGCATCATTAAAACTAACACAACAAAATTAACCTAACAGACCAACACAGATCAAACTCCGATTAAAAAAAATGTGCTTCCCTGCTAGATTTTACAAAACATGATTGCCAGACTTTGGGAAAAGCAGAGATGCAACAATTCAAGAAATCTGACAATTCAAGAAGAGATTGTTGACACTCAAAAACATTATGGGATACTCATCTTACCCGACATCATTGACGAAAACAATTGGCCAACAAAAAACACAAAAAAAGAATATACCAAATCTAGAATTTAAATGAAATTTTGTTGGATGATGACAAGTTATCAACCACACATTGTGAAAGAGATGCTCGACTACCAATTGAAATTGAATATATATATATATATATATATATATATATATATATATATATAACGCTAAACATCATTTAGCAGTTTATTATAATCAATATTACCTTGACTAAAAATATTCCGAATTACATTTTTAAACAATCTAGAACCTCACTTCAGAACCTTCCTACAATTCTTAAAATGTGGGACTCACTCTGTTGAGAACAAGCTGAAGGAGATTGTTGAGGCCAGAGTGTCGGTGGAGTCTGCTAGAGTTGAAGAAGATGGATCCCCAAGCACTGAAGTGTTTGTCAAAGAGAGAGTTTGTTGAAATAAAGTGAAAGTGAAGTGGATGTGATAGTTGCTGTCTTCTGTTGTCAACGTCTCGACACAATTGTTCAACAAATGAATCACATTCAAACTCACGTGAAGCATGTTGATCCATGTGAGGTAAAGTTAGTTTGGAAATTTGGAAAAGTATGGAGGAGATTGGAACTGAGAAGATGGAGTTCTGGTGAAGTTCTTCTACCGCAGAGAAGATCAGGCCAAGGATGGTGGTCACGCCGCAATGTGAGATAAAGACAGACAAAATCACAACGCGACTGATGGATTCATGCCGTGATTGGAGTCTGAATCTGATAATGTTTTGGAGCTGGTCCTTCACGGCATGAAGTCGTGCCACAAGCCAGAGGCCATGAATTTTCATGTTTTCACTGTTTTGATAGAAAAATGGTTGTGCCGTGACACACAGTCATGCCGCAAAGAATATGAATGGGGAATTTCAAGTGGTTCGTCGTCTCTTTCAGAAAAGAAGTTTCTCAAAGTCAAAGGGATTATGACATCAAAAGGCATTTGGGATAAATTGAAAAATATTTATGAAGGCAATGCGAAAGTGAAGCAAGCCAAGCTACAGATTTAGAGGTTGAAATATGAAGATCTCAAGATGAATGATGATAAAACAGTGGATGACTTCTTCACTCAAGTCAATGAAATTCTGAGCACCAACAGAGGTTTTGGTGAAAAGCTGAAAGACTGTGGTTGTCGAAAAGATTCTCCATTGGATGACTTGCATGGTATTTTGATTGCTTATGAAATAAGTAAAGGGAGTGTTTCCAAGAAGAATAGAAAGGTTGACAAGGAAATATCCCTTAAAGATTTGAAAAAAACAGGAAAGAAGTGTCGGCAGCGTTTTTTGTTCTTTTTTTTTTTTTGTAGGAGGGTGCCACCCCCCTTTTTGTCAAGGGAGGTGGGTGTGGCTGGCAAACATGGTGGCTGACCAACCCCACAAACCAGGAAGCAAAGGGGAGGCTTGCCAATAAAAGGTCATGGATTTCCCTGGGGTTTATCACAAGCTGCACCGTCTCATCATCGGTTTTGTGTAGTATTTTGTAAGGCGGTTTCCCGTTATTTAAGAGAGATATTACGAGGGTTTTCTCCATGTAATAGAGGGAGTGTGTACCCACTTTTACCCATAGTGATCCTTCTATTGGCTCATGATCCTTTCGTTTTGAGAGTTTTTCCACGTTACATCTGGTGTTATTTATTTTCGCATTTTTGCACTTTAATTTATCTTGCTGTTATCGTTGCACAAGTGATCCAATCATTTTCGGTCCCAACAAGTGGTATCAGAACACGGTTCTAGCCCAGTGATGTTCACTTTTTAGGGTATTAATAATTCTCATAAATTTGAGTATGCTCCATTGCAACTTCAGTTAATCTGTCACATTAAAAAAAAATTATTGAAATTGATACACCGTTGTGAAACAGATGGGATTTTAGACGTACGGTGTCGAGATAGCAGCGAAAAAACGATGGGTGTGACGGAGGAAAAATGGAATGACATGGACAGGAATGTTATTGCTAACATTCATTTGGTTTTAGCAAACGGGGTCCTATCAAGCATTGCGGAGAAAAATACAACAAAAAAAATATGGGATACTATAACTAAGGAGGTCAAGTCACTGCACAACAAAAATTTTCTGAAGAGAAAATGGTAAACTCTTCGAATGGCGGAGTCATCATCAATGACCGACCACATCAGCACCCTCAATACCTTGTTCGCTCAACTCACGGCATTGGGCTATAAAATTGTCGATACTGAACGTGCAGAGATTCTGCTCCAAAGTTTGTTAGATTCATATGACCAACTCATTATCAACCTCACCAATAATATCTTGACGGATATGCTGCTCTTCAATGATGTTGCAATCGCGGTTTTTGAAGAAAGTGGCGCAAGAAAAATGAGGACAAACAGGCAGCTTCGCACCTAACAGAGGCACTGCCAATGGAGAGAGGAAGGATTATAGAACGTGGTTCCAATGGGAGCAAAAATCATGGCAGATCCAAATCAAGGAATAAGAAGAAGAATGTTACATGTTATAATTGTGGCAAGAAAGGGCAAGTCAAGAAGGATTGTTGGAATAAAGAATGAAAAAGAACACTCAGGGAAATGTGAAATGGAGATATACTAGTCAGTGAAGCGGTGACGACCACTGGAAGCAGACATCATCTCAATGATGCATGCATAATCGACTTGGGAGCAACATGGCACATGACATCTCGACATGAGTTATTTGATCAATATGAAACCATCCCGGAAGGAATAGTGTACATGGAGAACAATCACATCTTGAAGATCATGGGAGTCAGTACCATCAAATTGAAGATGCATGATGGCATAATACACACCGTCCAAGGAGTACGTCATGTAAACGGTCTGAAGAAGAACATGTTGTCTTTGGGACAATTTGATGACATCAGATACAAAACTCGCACCGAGAATGGAGTGATGAGAATTGTGAAGGGCGCACTTGCGGTGATGAAGGCAGAAAAGATCTCAAAAAACTTGTACGTACTTATGGGTGAAACGTACAAGGAGGTGGAGATAGTTGTGAAATCAACTATCTCGATGGAAGCTTTGACGACGTCATGGCATCAGAAGCTTGGTCGTATGTCTGAACGATACCTAAAGATTCTTGCGGATCAAAAGTTGTCGTCTGAGCTGACATAGGTATCCTTACTATTTTGTGAGCAATGTGTTTTGAGAAAACAACACAAATTAAAGTTAGGGACGTCAACAGTAAGAAGCAAGGAGATCTTATAGTTGATCCATTCTGATGTTTGGCAAGCACAGGTTATATCCTTGGGAGGAGCAAAGTACTTTCTATCCTTCATTGATGATTATTACAGAAGATGTTGGGTTTATCCAATAAAGCGAAAAGCGGATGTTTTTGAAGACTTCAAAACATTCAAAGCCCAGAATGAACTTAGATATGAAAAGAAGATCAAGCGCGTTTGAGGATTGACAATGGTGAAAAATATACAAGCGAGGATTTTGATAGATTTTGTCAACAGGAAGGCATCAAGAGACAGTTCACGGCGACGTACACTCCTCAGCAGAATGGAGTGACAGAGCGGATGAACAGAACCCTATTGGATATAACAAAGGCGATGTTGAAGAGGAATTGCCAAAACATTTTGGTCAGAAGTAGTAAATACTGCTTGTTATGTGATCAATCGATCTCCTTCAATGGCGATTGATTTGAATACACCGATGGAAATGTAGAATGGTGAACCCGCTGACTATTCTTGGTTACATATTTTTGGAAATCTTTTATATGCATTGTTTAATGACCAGGAAAGATCAATGTTGGATTCAAGATCCATGAAATGTATCTTTCTAGGGTATATTGATGGTGTGAAGGAGCATCGTTTGCGGGACCCCACTGCCCACAAACTTATCATCAGCAGAGATGTCATTTTTGCAGAAGACGGGGTGAAAATGTCAATTGATAAAGACAGAGAGAAAAAAAATACAGAAACTACAGCAGTCGAAATAGAGGACAAATCCAAGGAAGAACCAGTTTCCTTTGAGGCATTACCAGAGCACGATGATCAAGTACCGGTTGAGTCTGGACCACGACGGTCAACTCGAGAGAACAGAGCACTAGTATGGCACTCAAACTATGTCACTGAGAGCAATATTGTGTACTGCTTATTGACGGAGGATGTAGAGTCATCTTCTTTTGTAGAGGCGACCAAGATTCCAGATGTATCCTCATGGATGGCGGTGACGAAGGAGGTGCTTGAAACCCTGCACAAGAACAAGACTTGATATCTTGTTCCATTAGCTCACGGAAGGAATGATATCGAAAACAAATGGGTCTTTAAGATCAAGCGGGATGGAAAGGAAGCGGAAAGATATCGTGCAAGACTGAGGGTCAAAGAATATGCTAAGAAGGTATTGATTTCAATGAAATATTTTCTCCTGTTGTTAGACGGACGACTGTTCAGATAGTTCTGGCGATGTGTGCAACATAAAGTTTGCATCTAGAGCAGCTGGATGTAAAGACTGTTTTTCTTCATGGTGACCGTGATGAAGAGATCTATATGCTCCAACCAGAAGATTTTATAGAAGAAGACAAAGAGAACTTGGTTTATAGATTGAAGAAATCTCTTTACAGTCTCCAGCAGGCACCGAGGTGTTGGTATAAGAGATTTGATTCCTATATCATGAGTGTAAACGGTGAAAATAAGAGAGACCAAACCCCCAAGGTGTTTCTCCTAAGGAGCCCTTGGGGTGTATTTATAATAAATAATAAAGACCACACCGGACCTCAAGTCCGATGTAGGATGCAGACTCCAACACTCCCCCTCAAGCTAGGTGTACCTAGCATGGACACATAATGAAAAGAAAACAACGAAACAGACGCTAACACTCCCCCTCAAAGGCTGCTGCTCCCCCTCACGATTGAAGCTCCTCCGCAGGATGAAGGATGGATGAGGTTGCGGGTGCAGCAGAAGAAACCACTCAGATCGGCTGGTTGACGGAGCGCCAGGAATGCCACACTAGTGGGGCCGGTCGTTGAAACGCCGGGAAATCCAAACTAGCACCGGGAAAACCGCACTTGCGGGGCCGGCGACGGGAGGCGGGGATTCCGCAGAATTGTTGCGGGACTGGCGGCGCCAACGAGCCCAAATCCAAGGATGTCGAGCTACTGCGCCAGCGAATGGACGTGCCGGCGGAGAGAGATGCCGCTGCCGGGAGGTGCCAGGAGATGCCAGCGAGGCGGGGATCCGCAGGAGGAGGCCGGCGAGGGTGCAGGAGGCCGGGAGGCGGCGCCGGAAACCGGAGGAGGCCCCCTGCGTGGAGCGGCCAGCACGGGTGGAGGCCGGTTGCTGGCCGGAACAGTCCGGAACTGGCCGGAACAGTCCGGATATCGCCGGAACTGGCCGGAAATCGCTGGATCAGGCCGGAGCCGGCCGGAGTAGCCTGGATCTGGCCGAAAATCACCGGATCCGGCCGGATTCGGCCGGAGCTGTCCGGATCTGGCCGCCGGAGAGCAGCAGGCGAGGTCGCCGGGGAGGGGTCGCCGGACTGGGAGATGCCGCCGGGAGCCGAGAGATGCGAGCGCGCGGGAGCAGAGGGAGGCGCGGGAGGCCACAGGAAGCAGGGGCGAGCCGGGAGAGGCGAGCGCGCAGGAGCAGAGGGAGGCGCGGGAGGCGCTGGAGCAGCGGGAGCCGCGGGGATGGAGCGCCGGCGGGGAGGTCGCGATCCGGGCAGAACCGAGAGGAGGTGCGCCGGGAGTCGCGGCGACGGGATGCGCGCGCAGGAGGAGCGGGCCGCGCGCATAGAGTCACGCCGAGGTGCCGGGAGCCGCGGCGTGCCGGGGAGCCGCGCAGGGGGGAGGAGGAGTGCGCCGGGAGAGGGCGCGGGCGCCGGGCGAAGGTCTGCTGGGACGAGGGCGCACCGCGGAAGGCGGGCCGTCGCGCAGGGAGCCGTCGCGGAAGGGAGCCGCTGCGGAAGGCGGGCCGTCGCGCAGGGTGGGAGAGCCGCGGGGAGGGAGAGCTCCGCAGGAGGAGGCGCCGGCGGCTGGAGAACCAGGGAGAGGCGCCGGAGAAAACGAGCCCGGAGGGGAGGGGGGGCGGCGGCTATGTGGATTGGAGCCGCCGCCCCCCGGACGGGAAACCCTAAAGCAAAAGGAGGGAAAAAAAATAGGGAGGGTGGGATTAGGGGTTCAAAAAACCTCCTTTGATACCATGTAAACGGTGAAAATAAGAGAGACCAAACCCCCAAGGTGTTTCTCCTAAGGAGCCCTTGGGGTGTATTTATAATAAATAATAAAGACCACACCGGACCTCAAGTCCGATGTGGGATGCAGACTCCAACAATGAGCATTGGATACAACAGACATCATTCAGATCTTTGTGCGTATTTTAAAGGATCAGATAGTAATGATTTCATCATTTTTCTGTTGTATGTGGACGACATGTTTGTTCTAGGCCCCAACAATGATCAGATCCAAGAGATGAAGGCACAGTTGGTTAGGGAGTTCGATATGAAGGACTTAAGGCCAACAAATAAGATTTTTGAGGTATAGATTTACTGAGACAGAAATAATGGGAAGATTTGACTATCACCGAAGAATTACTTATGGAAAATCTTGAAACGCTTCAAATGCAAGATTGTAAGCCAATCTTTACCCCTCTTCCTGTTAATTTCAAGTAATCCTCTGAGATAAGTCCTGACAGTAAAGCAGAGAGGCTGGAGATGTCTCGAGTACCGTATGCATCCGCAGTGGGGAGTCTGATATTCGTCATGATTTGTACTAGATCAGACATTGCACATGCAGTGGGAGTAGTAAGTCCTAACAATAAAGCAGAGAGGATGGAGATGTCTCGAGTACCGTATGCATCCGCAGTGGGGAGTCTGATGTGCGCTATGATTTGTACTAGATCAAACATTGCACATGCAGTGAGAGCAATAAGTCCTAACAATAAAGTAGAGAGGATGGAGATGTCTCGAGTACCGTATGCATCAGCAGCGGGGAGTCTGATGTTCGCTATGATTTGTACTAGATCACACATTGCACATGCAGTGGGAGCAGTTAGTCAATACAAGGCGAATCCATGACGGGAGCATTGGAGCACAGTGAAAAAGATCTTGAGATACATCAAGGAGACCTCAGATGTTGCATTATGTTATGGAGGATCAAATTTTACTATCATATACTATATTGATTAAGATTTTACAGGTGATTCTGACGGAAGAAAATCCACTACTAGTTATGTGTTTACTTTTGGAGGAGCTGTGAGGTGCACTTCAAAGTTACAATCAGTTGTGGTTTTATACACAATAGAGGCAGAGTACATGGCAGTTACACATGCTTGCAAAGAGACGATTTGGATGAGAAGGTTTTTGGCGGAGTTTGGGCACAGACGGGCGGATTCAATTGTTTTGTGACGGTCAGAGCGCCCTGCACATTTCAAGGAATCCATTTTTCATCCTAGGACGAAGCACATTGAGATACAGTATCACTTTGTTCGAGATGTGGTGGAGGAAGAGCTCACTAGTGGTGAGAGCAGCAATGATAGTAGTGAGGAAGAAACCAAAATGGAGTTCATGATAAGGCGGGAACTCAAGGAATGTCATTCAAAGATTTCAAAGCTGAGGAAGGAGAACAAAAATCTAAAGAGAGGCGGTCAATCACCATGCAACAATGGCACCTTTGATACTGAAAAGGAGTCAAAGTTGAATAATGAAATTGACAACTTGAAGAAGTTACTTGCCGAAGAAAAGAAGTTGAATGTTGGTATAGAAGATAAGGCTAAAGAAAAGGAGAAAGGGCTTGAAGTTGTTCAACAGAAATTGTTGGAAGCAGAGAAGCAACCAAACAAATTCAAATCTAACTTTCAGAATTCAATTCAAGAAGTTGAAGAAAAGCTATAAGAAGAAAATTGAAAAGGTTGATGCAGAGATACGGGTGTAGAAAATGGAATTTGTGGCAAAGCAAAATAATTCTTAGAAATTTGGAAATTCTGGGAATGCCGACTTGAAAGAGAAATCTGCTCCAAATGGTGGTATGAAAAAATCAGGAAAGATTACAATGAAAGCCTATCAAAATTTTGAACAGCAAGCAGTTTTCATAGGGAAGTACTCATTTTATGGCGAATGCTGATATTGTGGAGGCTTCAGGCATATGGCGAGGAGATGTTTGTTCAATTACCAATAAATCTAAGAGCTGAGGGGGTATGGGAGGCAGAGATTGAGGGAGATGTTTGTTCAATTGCCAATATTTCTGGACTGAAGGTTGAAAACAAGTTTCAATTATTGGAAGAAGTTTGTGAAAGATAAGACTGATAAGACTTTGGAGTGCAAGAGAGAGGAAAAACACTAGATTTCTATATGCAACGAAGAAATTACAGAAATTACAGCAGAAGATTACGGTGAAGAAGAATTAGGAGAATGGAAAATCTCCCTAGGGACAGGCGCACCCCTAGGCCCAGGCACAGGCCTCCTCCGAACAGCCTGTGCTGCACAGCCAAAACAATATCCCAGACACCCCTAACAACTCCCAGCAGCCCACAATTATCATCCCAGCTGCCCCAACCTACTATGGGAATTACCATAATGCCCCTAGTAGTAACTAAACATACGGATAGCCCCCTCCACACTACTATCATCCCTGCCAGCTTGAAAAAACACCTTGTCCTCAGGGTGTCCTGAACGTCAAACTTGGCAGCAGGAGACGTTCTGGGCAAACCAGCTCTTGGAAACCAGTGCAGATCATCTTCAAAGAAATTATCAACCAGCACCCCGGTTTCCCTCCAGAGGTTATCTTCTGCAAGTTCTCCTCAAGCAGCTCCGTTAAACCATGGAGAAACTTCAACTTCACCGCCGACGGACTTTGAAGGACTGCGTCCAGAATAGTTGCTTCCCAGGAATGCTCCTCATGAAAAAATGGCCATTTTGTTTTCCCTGCTACTTAAGTACAAAAAGGAAGAAACCATTGTTCCTTACATGAGTAAGCCTTGGGCGTCCAATATCCAGGTGATAGGAACTCCAGCACTGGAAAAATGTGAGGCCGCAGCTTAGTACACTTTGAAAACTAAGGTAGGCATTGCAAAGTTCTCTAATGTTGCAGAAACATCACGAGTCGCAACGACAGAAACAAACGATTCACAGAAGAGTAAAAGGGAAAAACAAAAGAAGAAAAAAAATCATGAACACGGAGATTTACACGGTTCGGAAAATGATCCCTATGTCTACGGAGTGGCAGAAGTTTCACTATATGTCGCAATTAAAAGGAGAGAATCAGTACGGACTGGAATCATTCGGCCCAATCATCATCTAAAATGGATCGGGCTACACAAATCCAACATATCAATGTCACTGCATCCCAGTCAAATCTTCCAGCTTGATCACAATTCTCAAATAATGGCAGGAACAAAAGGTAAGCTCATGTACGGCGTTCAGTGTCTCCAGCTGAAACATCCTCAGGGCAATGAGAGAAAAACTCCTTCAACCAACTCAGCTTCACCATTCCACCACCTTGTGTACTTGGGAGTCTGGAACCCTCACTAAACACTTTGCACAAAGGAACTCACGAGTAGTGCAAGTGACCCCCATAACAGGTTCGCCATCGATTTGAAGTCCAGGCAGGAATGCAACAGCATGAAGGGGAATCATCATGTCAGTGTCAATCAAATGGAACATGTTTGTTTCGCTTCCTCACCTCTCAACTAAAGCAGATATCAAAGGGCTGTCCAAACTAATAGCAGGAATTAATCTCAAGTACCCAAATCCAGCCCTTCCTACTAACTCGATTTGCTTCCTTGAAAGTACCCACTGATCAAGCTTTGAAGTGCGCTCAAGACATCTAAGTGCACCACGCTTTTGTTCTTCCCAAACCGAAGAAACATGTTTATCTTGCCCATAAAGAACTGAATCAACGGCGGAACCAGGACTAGCTGAATAGAGATCCATATTTGATAATGTTTCCAGTTTCAAATCCATCTTGACAGCAAGATGGTGAAGTGTGATGTCAAAATCACCCAGGGAAGAAATTTGTCACCATAGTATGTTCCAATAGCTAAGGGAGGCAACCCAGGGCTAAGATAGTTTCCAGGTTCCGATGATTAGGATGTTGCAGCCACTGATTCCCCATTCATCAAAAACGTTGTCCCAAGGCCAGAGTTAGAATGTCGTAAAGCATGTTGTAATGCAGTGCTGGACAATTGAGCAGTAGGACCTGGTACAAGCTGCCAGACTGACGCTGATGGAGTGTCCAGAATAAATGCTGGCTGACGCTGATGGAGTGTCCAGAATAAATGCTGGCTGACGACCTACTGGTGCAAATTGGCCATTGGATACTCTCAAAACAGATGCATAAGTTTTCTTTTCATGCTGTCCAGCAGGTCCCACCACAGCAGCTGCCCATGAGACTTGCTCAGAGTTCTCATGCTTAGTGTTCACAGCACTTCGGAGTGAAGTAGAAAACCCGTCAACAGGTGTCTCCTCAACAACAGTTTCGCATTCAGTGCAACCTGAAGTGCTATTTCTAGAGGAATCTCCAGGACTAGAAAAGACATCCAGATTTGAGATGTTCTCCTCCATGGAAGTGAGTGGTGCATAACCGGCTAACATGAGAAAGATTGAAAGTAGTCAAGCAACTCCAGCTTGTGTTAATGGATTCCAGAAGCATGACACCCAGGAGACAATTGTCACCACGGGAATTGAGTGAGAATTTGGAATCTTCTTTAGGACAATTGTCACCACGGGGGCAAATAAGAACACTGCAAAGTGAGAATTTGAAAGGCTGGAAGAGGAATCTTCTTTAGGACAAGAAAGCATGTTGAAGGAATCCACTTTATCCAGCCACTGAATTAGTAATAGCAGATTTTAGAACTTTTTTTTCTTTGCGTTGCTTGTCTATTCCAGCGCTTGGATAAGAAATTTCTTCTTCTGGCTGAACAGCTATAGATGTTTGCACGGAATGGCAGGCGATCGTCTCAAGTCCACATCAATCCGGTACAACTGATGTCAGCACAGACTGGAGCAGCTCACGCTGCGGCAAAACTGGACTGAAAGTTTTCGGCGCCGCCACAGTATGAGGCAACAATCCAGAAGTTGTCTGTCGTCATGAAAAAACAACGGAAACCGACATTTTTTCCTGCTCACCGCAACTGCTCTTGCAGCTGCCGCTCATCAGAACATACCGGAAAGATTCCAAGATGCTCAGTTTGCATCTCTTGCTACTGCATTGGACTGGTCTCCACTTGCTTAAGATTTTGAAATCCAGAACACAGAAGACAAACAGAAAATCTTGCGAGAATTCTTGGCTGGTCCTGCGACGTCACCAGAGGCGCGCAAATTTGTGCTCGCACGATCTGCAGCACCTCTCGTAGATGCCGCACATCTTCATCAGGCCTAACTGTGACTGAAAATGTTTCCTCCTCTTTGAGGTGTTCGTCAAGACTCGTACTAAGAACATACCTGTTCAAGCCTCTCCGTTCTAGACTAAAATCAATTTTCTCGGTTTCCTTCCATTCATGTTCACCTTGCCGACCTTGAGATTCTGGCAAAGCAGCGTCGTTTTCTGTTTTCATCTCGCACTGCTTCAGACTTGTCACAGCAGTACGTTCATCAGCGCATGGTGCTGCTTCAAAAACTCTGTATGCTCCCTGGCACTTTCCTCAATCTCGACCAGCAGCATTTGCAAGTTCCGTCGTCTGTCTTCAGTCCTCATCTCTTCTCACAGTTGTATTGTGTCTGCAGCATGCATCTACAGTAACTGCTCCAAGCCGGCACTCATGGACTCCACTAAAGCAAGGCGTGATTGCAGCCCATTTGCCATGCAGCAGCAACTGCGCCGTTCCACAATTTGTCAGCACTCCTCACACCATCAGCGAATTCACAATCCAGCAACGAAGCTCTCTCTTTCTCAATCAGTGTAGCATTCTCTCAATGAAAGCACCAATTGATAAGACTTTGGAATGCAAGAGAGAGGAAGAACACTAGATTTCTATAAGCACTGAAGGAATTACACAGCAGAAGATTACGGTAAAGAAGAAGAATTAGAAGAAGGAAGAAGAATGGAGAAATCTCCCTAGGACAGGCACACCCCAAGGCCAAGGCAGAGGCCTCCTCCAAACAGCCTGTGCTGCACAGCCAAAATAATATCCCAGACATCCCTAGCACCCAGCAGCCCACAATTATTATCACAGCTACCCCAACCTACTATGGGAATTTAGATAATGCCCCCAGTAGTAACTAACCATACGGATCCACAAAACTCCTATCAATGACCAATTGGGTCAGTTGGTTAAAAATTGTCTCGCTATTTTACCGACCCAACTGAGTTTGAAATATGATACTCCAAAGTGACAAAAGAAGAAAAAGAAAGGAAAGGAGACATTAGTTGTTGAAGTGGCACTCAAAGCATCTCAAAATGGATCTTGGATAGTGGACGCTCTTTACATGTGACAGGAGATTTGAAGGTTTTGAAAGATGTTGAGAAATGCAAGGAAGGAACAGTGACCTTTGGCAATGATGGGACACTCAAGATGAGAGAAGTAGGTTCAGTGGTTATTGAAGAAGACAAGATGAAATTGAAAACACTATTTGTGGATGGATTGAAACACCACTTACTAAGTGTTTCTCAACTTTGTGATCAAAGCAACGAAGTGGTTTTCCGCAAGGATGAATGTTTTGTGAAGAGACTGAGAGATGGATGTGTATTTGACGAGAGGACAGTGGACATGGGGCAACTTGTTTCAGGTTAGCGATGCGGAAAACCCATGCTACTTAAGCTTGAAGGAAGAAAACCAATTGAGGCATCGAAGACTTGGCCACATTGGGTCAAAGGAATATGAGCAAGTTTACCCAAAAAAGGAATGTTAATGATGTACCGATGATGAAGAGATAGAAATGGGATGCGCTCTACATGCCAGAAGGGGAAAATTGTCAATTCTTCACACAAGAAAGCGGAGACTTAAACATCTCACCCACTGGAGCACATTCATTCAGATGTTTGTGGGTATATGAGAAAGCAATCGACCAATGAAGATACGTATTTTATTTCCTTTATTGATAACTTCACTCATATTTCATGCATTATGTTCATAAGTCGAAGGCCTTGGAAATGGTTAAGAACTTTAAAATAAGTGCAAAAAGAGTGTGGTTTCGCTTTGAAGAAGTTGCGGCCGGACAACGCAGTTGAATACAAACAACAATAACAAACAAGTCTTAAACTTAACAAACAATGCGAAATACACAAGTGAAAATAGCCCGCACCATGTTGGCAGAGCATGATATACTCCTAAATTTTTTCAGACGCAGGCTATTAGTACAAAGGTTCAAATTCAAAACCGTTGCTTGTGCTTTCCTAATTCAGATATGAATCCATACGAGATGTAGTACAAGAAGACCCCAAGCTTGAAATATTTTAGGGTATTTGACATCCAATGTATTATCAAGGTAAAAGGTGGGGAAGATCGAGCGAAGAGGGACAGGGAAGCTTCCAGATAGTGTTGATGTGAAGGTATTGAACACTCAAAAAATGAGGTTACACATCCAGAAGTAAGTTTCAAAAGTGAAGATGATGAAGCATAATTTGTTGAGAAGCAAGATGAAGTTTTTAAAAATAATGGGATTTCAGGAGCACAAGTTGAAGATGATGATTCATCTACTTCTAGTGATGACGAACAATCTTGTGCAACTCATTCAAGGTTGATAAAGCAGATATCATCGGAGATCAAGGGCAGTCAATTCAAACTAGGAGCACTTTGAGGACAACACATACCTCATTGTTTTATCGGGTTGAACCAAGAGATGTGAAAGAGTCTTTGAAGCACAAGAGTGGATCAATGATATAAATGAAGAATTGATCCGACCGAAAAGAATGATACTCGGGAGTTTGTACCAAAGCCAGCAAACAAGAATGTTATCGAAACAAAGTGGGTGCTCCAAAACAAGTTGAATGAAAAGGGGAAGAGTGATGAGAAACAAGGCAAGACTCATGTGCAAAGGTTATTCACAAGCTGTAGGAATTGATTTTGATGAGACTTACGCACAGGTTGCTAGGTTTGAGATCATTAGCATATTTCTTGTTATCACTGCACAAAAACGGTATAAGATCTTCCAAATGGATGTCGAGTCAACTTTCCTTAATGGGAAGTTGGAAAAAGGAAGTGTACATTGAGACCATTAAGTTGGAGATCATTAGGACCAGTTGCTAGGTTTGAGACTACTAGGATATTCGTCGCTACTCATGGGATGTGATAATCAAAGTGTTATCAATCTATTGAGAAATTTGGTTCAGCATTCTTGATTGAAGCACATTGATATCAAGTACCACTTTAGCAAAGAGTTGATGGAGCAAGGAATGTTGAAGCAGGAGTTTGTTCCAACCAAGGCGCAAATAACAGATGTGTTCGCCAAGCCATTGTTGATGGACTCGTTTAAGAAAATGAGGTTGATGCTGAGCGTTCAACCTCAATCAATTTAAAAGGAGAGAAAATAGAATGAAATAGTAGCTTCCTTAACGCATGTGTCAAACTAGTATAGACTTGCAGAAGAAAAAGAATCACAGACAAACCTCTTGGGAGAAGACGACTTCACATGCCATGGAAGCTAGCCAACTCCTCCCCAAAATTGGTCTCACCTTTGACCCAAAAAAGGCCATCACCCACATCAAAGTTCACTTCCCGTTGGTGTTGGTTAGCAAAGTTTACCATCAACTGCTGCACTAATTGGAGGTTTATACGGAGTTGCCTCAATCTTCATCCATATATCGCTTCAAAAGTTGTTTTCCCAATAGAAGTATAGAACGAGGTGTTAAAATTATTATTCTGCCCATGAAACCCAAGTAACCCAAAGTCGCGGCTGATCACAAGTAAAACACCTCAAATAAATCTCTAGGAACCTGTTTACAACCTCAGCGTGCCCATCATTTTGCAGGCGATGGGATGAGCTCATCTTCAAGGTGCCAGTAATTTGAAAAGTTCTAGCCAAAATAAACTTGTAGATAGAACATTTCGATCATTGACTATTGCGTCGGGAACACTCCGTAGTCCTACAACTTCTTTCTCAAACACTTCAGCCACTATTTTTGTCGTGTAAGGGTGTTTCAACGGAATAAAATGTGCATATTTACTCAGCCTATCAACCACTACAAGCACTACTTCATACCACTGTGACTTCGAAAGGCATGAAACGAAATCCATTGATACCTCCTTTCATACCAATTTAGGTAAAGGTAACGGTTGAAGTAGTCAAGCAGGACTTGAAGCCTCATATTTACTTTTTTTGACATACTTCACATTCCCAGAGTCATGCCTGGCCAGCACACCCCATTAGCTATCCTTTAATAGGTTTTTAAGTACCCCAAATGACCCCCTTCAGGCAAAGAGTGGTGGTGTTGCAGTAACTTTGGTATTAAGGCAAACTTTCGAGACATTATTAGTATGTTCGTGTAAAATAACAATCCCTCTAGGTAAATATAATCGGGTTTCACAATGTCTCAAAGTTGTATGGTTTTGACAATTGTCATCAACTTATCATGACTTATCTCTGCTCGGATCACATGTACTTCTTCCCACATTGGTCCAGAGATTGCTACCTGGCATAACTCCCCTTCAGGAACAGCTCTGGACAATGCATCAGCCCCATTGTGCAAATTTCCAAGTCAATAAAATACCACAAAATTGTATCCCATTAGTTTTGTATGCTAACATTACTGATTTGTCACCATCACACGCCGATTCAATAAATGTTTGACTTCGGTGATCCGTAAACACCACAAATCGTCTCTCCAACATATATTGTCTCCAATGTTGAATAGACAATACCAGTGTCATTAAATCCTTCTCAGAAACGAATTTGGCCAAGTTTGTTTCGAACAGCGCCATATTGTTTGTAATAAGCCAGTGCACATCCCTCTTGAACCAGTACTGCTCCAATGCCCATACCTGAGACGTCACACTCTACAATAAATTCTAAAGAAAAATCTAATAAACCGAGTACAAGCGCAATCTCACAACCTTACCATAATCTCTAATAAATTTCTCATAGTACCCAGTAAGACCGAGGAACCTCCTTAACATTTAGTGGCACTCGCCAATTCACCCCATCTTCCAACTTCTTTGGATCCATGGAAACGCCTTCCGCTGAAATTATATGCCCCAAATACTCCACCGTTCACCTCAAAGAACATTTCTTTTTGTTGGCATGTAATGCATTATTTTTCATCAGTAGTAACAGTTGTCACAACATTGCCAAGTGCTCCTCTCATCCACTGTTGTGGAGCAAAATATTATCAAAAAACACTAAAACTCCCTTTCTCAAAGTAGACCAAAAAATATTGTTCATTGTTACTTGGAAGGTCGTCAGCACATTCATCAATCCAAATGGCATCACCACATATTCATAGTGCCCCTAGTGAGTCTGGAACGTTGTTTTTCCAATGTCCCTGTCCCTCATTCGTACTTGGTGGAACCTTGACAACTTAGTGCTCCATGCAACTCGTCCATTAATTCCTCAATTACCGGAATTGGAGACCAATCTGGCGTTGTTATGCTATTTAAGGCTCGAAAGTCGACGCACAATCATCACCCACCATCTTTTTTTAACCATTATTATCGGGCTCGAATAGGGGTTGTGATTATGTCTCATAAATCCTAACCCCATCAGGGGCAGCCTACCAGGAGTCTCAAATACTACACTATGTTGCTCCAACGTCGTTTGTAACTGTTGTTGTTCTTTGTGATCCAACTGTGTTTTTTCAAACACCTCCCTCCTCTGGTAGTATCCACTGAATTCCTTGCAGTCGTTTCTTCCCCTTACCTAGGTTTTCCTGCAAAGCTCAGGGTAAACTCAGTGGTGTTATGACCCCCCTGCAACACCACATGCTTTCCATCCCAATCAAATTCCATAATCATTCCCTTCCAATTAGTTGTTACATACCCCCAGGGTCTCAAGCCACGAGATCCCCAAAACTAAATCCGGCCATATTGTGTTGAAATTTTAGGCATCAACAATGAATTTCACCGTCCCCAACTCAATAATTAAAGACCTACATAATTCTCTAGACATCACTCGATGGCCATCTCCCAAACGGATACTGAACGGCCTCATCTCAACTTCATGGGCTTCAAACTGTCTCGTTAGCTGCCTTGAAACAAAATTACGGCTCGCCCCAATGTCTATCAGAACCAACAAGGGTACACCTTCCACTTTCCCTTCCATTACATTAACTTGATTCCTGCTTCCCTATTATTTTTGCATGTCATTAAATGTAGTTCCCAACATCTCCAGCTCCCACGAACTTCTTGTCTCTCCTACCTTTGTTGCTTCATTTTCAAGTTCCTTATCTTTTTCTTCCCTCGGCACGATGCACTTCCACACCAACTTATATCCTTTTTCAGACAACAGTGACCAGGATTATACCTTTGTCCGCAAGAGTGACACAACCCTTTGGACTTTTGGTCCTTATACACCTCTCTGGATAAGTTTCTAGCCCCCCTCCATCTGGTAGCAGCTCCTCTCTTTTCCTACACATTCACATCTCCAGAAGGGACCACCCTCACAGCGTTGGGAGTCCAACCTCCGTTTTCTCCCCCAAAAGTCATATTCCCGCTTCGTGGTACAGTCAGTCAGATAATTCTCCTAACTAACAACTCCCGCTCCACTCATCTCGTCACTGTCAAAAATCGCGCCTTCTGCCTCGACTCGTCTGTAATAAAAGTAATGCCATTTTTTGGTTTAAGACCCCCTATGAACATGCCCATGTACCATCCCTCCGTAAAATCTAGTATTCTCAAAGCCACACATTCAAATTCATCAACATAAGCGTCCACTAACCCTGTCTGTCGCAGCCCCTTCAAGCAAACCACGGAATCCTCTTCCCCATCATTCTCATACCGTCCCAGAAATTCCTCTTTTAACTACTTCTAGGTTAGTCCTGATCGAACTAACCTCAAAGAACCAATCCGGTACTGAGCCATCCCATCCATGCTAAGTTGTGTCAATGGTATATTGAGCTCCTCCTGTGTATGTTGGATCGTGTAGTAGAACTTTGCCTATGTGATCCACGACATTGGATCCTCACCACCAAAAATCAGCATCTCAGTATGCTTGGTCATGGCGCGCAACTCCCACTGCTCGGCTTCACAGATTATGATACTCATCATTGCTGCCTAGTTCTGATTCCTTCCTTTAGACTGAGTATACAAACTACTTCCTCCTTCCTCGAATTCGACAGACTTCCCCATGTCTACAACCCGATCGGAGCTCTCCACCTAAGTCGGACTCGATCTGAGTTGTGAAACTGTTGTGACCAACTCCTCTAGCAGGAGTCCTTGTTGACAATAGGCATCCTCCTGTCATTGATGTAGCGGAAACGCAGGGAGTCAGAGCAACAGAGGTTTGCAAATGAAAAACACAGAAACAAAAGAAGAAGAATAAGAACATAAACACTGCGATTTACGTGGTTCAGAAAAAATCTCTACGTCCACAGAGAGCCAGAACAATTCACTATAATCAAGAACACAAATACAGGGAGGTTTTTAGAGTTTCTCACACACAGAAACCCTAGCTCGAATGAGCTAATAAAGAAGATGAAACGCTTTGACACCAACCACATAGTAAGTCCGTTGTGCAACACTAACCGGTGGTCGGAAGTCTACATCGCTACAATGCTGCAGCCACTCAAGTCCAAACTGTTACAGTGTCGATGGCCAGAAATCCATAGAGCTACAGTGACTTGTCACATGCTGCTACAGTGCCCTGCCAATGTTGTCAATCGGGTCTACTACAGTTGGTCAAAGGTGCTACAGTTCCCCAAAATTTGGGTCGGGACCTTCCGGCCTCAGGAATTGGGGCGTGTTGCCCCTACAACTCCCAATGAACTCACCACGGAGCTCGACCCGCGAGAGTTGCGATCTAGTGTGCAGTATGAGCCGCTAGCATTCAACCCAACATCATGCAAACCTTTGTCATTGTTACTCCCTTCGTTTCCGCTACAGTTGAAACGTATCTTCCAATCGTTAAAGACTGACCTTCTGTCGTTGCATGCTCATCGTCAAATCAGATGCGGGTTGTCTCCAAATACGCTACTTTGATTTCCATACGTGTGGACATTCAAAGCAGTGTCGTCTATCTAGCTTTACCAAGGGAAGATTTCTCTCTCCTTCCAAATTCTCTCACTTGAATCACACTATCTACAGGCAGCAAGGTGCTCTCAATGAAAGCACCAAGTTGATAGGTGATTTTCAACAGGAGAGAAAATAGAATAAAAGAGTAGTTTCCTTATTGCATGTGTCGAGCTTGTACAAACTTGCAGAAGAAAAAGAATCACAGATGCACCTCATGGGAGAAGACTCAAACTATGTCAAAAATGCATCTTTTAATATGTTCCCAACCTTGAAATTCCCACTTGGATACCAATTTAAAACCCGGCCCCTCTACTAATTCCAAAATCAAATTCCTCTTTAATTTCAAACACTGGTACGAACAAAAGGTCTTACAACCTCTCCACTATAGTACTTCCCATTTCAAAGAAGTCTTGCCAACCATTCTTCCATATATCTTGACCCACCTTTGTTGTCAATTCACGTTTAAACTATTGTGTTCCATCCTCAAACTCCAAACCGCTGATTTTCAACAGAAGAGAAAATAGAATGAAAGAGTAGTTTCCTTGCCGCATGCATCGAACTAGTCCAGAATTGCAGAAGGACACACCTCGTGGGAGAAGACGACTCCACAAGCCCTGGAAGCTAGGCAACTCCAACTATCCAAATAACTGAATACCCCCTCTAAGTCTCATCCCCCTTATTTAAAGACTAATTACAGAACTGCCCTTGGCAAATACACCCAAGTTTTATTCCCAGAACCCACTCGCCATTGGTAAGTAAACCAGAAAGGTGGTCTCTCCTGAGTTAGGCCACCCCCAACCTATCATGCAGGGACAGTATTTGAAGAACTATGAATGTGGAAGAGAAATATGAATGTGCAAGTTGTGAAAGAAGTTGTGAAAAAAGTTGTGAAAGTGGATGCAAGTTACCCTAATGAACAACACTGGTATTATTGTTCATGATTTCTTGTTTCCTACACCATGTCTACTCACATAGGCTTGAAACAATTGAATGATGATTCATTACTAAGTTGAAAGGGTGTTTTATGTTCAATGGTTGACAACAATTTACTGGATTCAATTGTTTGAATTTGATGGTCGACAACAAAATCCAAAGGGGGTTATTGAGACCAAATAGAAAGAGAATGTTGAGACCATAGTGTTGGTGGCGTTTACTAGAGTTGAAGAAGATGGATCCCCAAGCACTTAATTGTTTCTTGAGACCATAGTGTTGGTGGAGTTTGCTAAAGTTGAAGATGGATCCCCAAGCACTCAAGTGTTCACCAAAGAGTAAAATGAAAGTGAAGTAGACGTGATGGGTGATAAGACAGACAAAATCACACCGCAACTAATGGGTTCAAATCGTGATTTGAGTCTGACACTAAAAAATGTTTTGGACATGGTCCTTCACGACATAAGTCGCGCCACAAGCCAGAAGTCGTGATTTTTCATGTTCTCACTGTTTGAGATAAGAATGGTTGTGTTGTGACACGCAGAAGCCACGCCACAAGGAATATGAATGAGGAATTTCAAGTGGTTTGACAAAATAAAGGTCATGTCGTAAAGAGAAAGGTTACGTCGATGAGCATCGAATCACACCGCAATGATCATGTCGTGAGAATTAGGTGCTTCTCTGGAATTAAAAGAGCCAGTGATCACGCCGAAAAATAACGAGTCATGCCACAATGAAAGAGGAAAACTGTTTGGTGGCATCGTGAAGCTATTGGTTATGTCGTTAATGTGATGATCACGCAACAATATGAAGGGTCGCGCTATGATTTTTTGTTGAAGTCCAGAATTCAAGTTGTTGGTTGATGTGGTCTACTTGGTGCTTTAAGGGTTGCTCCAACTCGATCCTTTAATCCCTTGTTGGATTGTTATAGCCCGATCTGTTTTGGATAATGTTGGGCCGAATGTTTGCGGCTCATACTGCGCACCAGGCCGGAACTCCGCGGGTCGAGCACAACAGTGAGCTCGTTGGGGGTTGCACGGGGCAACGCACCCCAGCTCTGAGGGTCTAGGGTCCGAAAGTTTCTGACCCAATTTTTGGGGGGCACTGTAGCAAAGTTGACCAGACGATACCGACAGGGCACTGTAGCAGTGTGGACTTTGGAGACAGCAGTCATGTAGCTCCGCAGACTTCCAGCCACCTTTTATTGTAGCATAGCGGACTTTTTGTGCGGTTGGTGGAATAGTGTTTCATCTTCTTTATTAGCTCATTTCGGGTTAAGGTTTATGTGTGCTTGAAACTCTGAGATAGTCCCTGTAATTTGTGCTCTCGAATCATTGTGATATTTATACCTCTCCGTGGATGTAGGGATTATTCCTGAATCACGTAAATCTCTGTGTCCCAAGATCTTCTTCTCGCTCTTGTTTTTTCTCTTTTACTTTTCTGTGAATCGTGTGTCGATTCATTGCTCTCACCGTTTTCCACAACAACCGGTATCAAAGGTTGAGTTCGAATTCCTCGAATTGAACGATGGTTATGGAAGAAGGCAAGGTGAAAATTGATAGCTTAGATGGAACCAACTTCAGCTACTGGAGAATGTAGATCGAAAACTATCTTTACTATAAGAAAATGCATTTACTGCTTCTGGGTTTAAAGTCAACGAACATGGAGTTGTCTGAGTAGGAGCAACTGGAACAACAGGTTCTAGGAGTTGTGCACCTTACGTTGGCCAAAAACATGATGTTCAACGTCAGAGAGGAAAAGACGACGATTGGACTAATGAAAGCTCTCACGAATATGTACGAGAAGCCTTCAACTTCAAACAAAGTGCACTTGATGCGACGATTGTTCAATCTGAAAATGATTGAAGGAAGAATTGTTGCAAATCACGTCAACAAATTCAATACCATCACAAGTCGGTTGACATCAGTGGAAATTGCGCTTGAGGATGAGGTATGTGCAGAGGTATTCACCATCCTTACATTATCTATTATTGACTGACAGTGGAGAACCAGAATGTTTTGAAGACGCAATGGAGTTGAAGGAGTCGAGCAAGTGGGAGCTGACTATGAAGGAGGAGATTTCCTCATTGCATGATAACAACTAACACTCGGGAGTTACCTCTATCAAGAGGAAAGAAAGCATTGCAGAACAAGTGGGTATACCAGGTCAAGAAAGAACACGATGGAAAGAGGAGGTACAGAGCAAGGTTGGTGGAGAAAGGCTTCCAACATAATAAATGAGTAGATTTCACTGAAATTTTCTCACCAGTAGTGAAACTTACCACCATCTGGGTGGTTATCAGCATTGTAGCGTCAGAAGACTAGAATCATGAGCAGTTTGATGTCAAGACTGCTTTCCTTCATGGAGATCTATAGGAGGACATCTATATGCAGCAATGAGAGGCATATGTTGAGTTTGGAAAGGAAGACAGGGTATGCACTCTTGCTTGGTTGTTTTGGTCTCGTCAGAATGAATGGGTTTTCAATGAGAAGTCATCACCTGATCGGATTTGGGTGGAGAGGGCTTCTGAATGGATGAATGGGTGGTTGTCGAATAAGGAGGAGTCATCAATGCTCCGAGCACAGCAAGCTCCACCTTGCTGGCTTTCCCCTCCTAATGGATTCATAAAAATCAATACGGATGCGGTTGTCTCGATAGGGTCTCGGATTGGGGTGGGGCTCATTACTCAACATCGCAATGGCCAGGTGGTTGATGCACGATGCATGGTTTTCTATGGATGTTGAAGCCTGGTTGTTGCGGAAGCATCTGCTCTTCTTCAAGGGATTTGTAAAGACCCGTAAATTTCAAGGAAATTTTTTCTTAATTTTCCTTGGAATTTTACAAGAACGCAGTTTCTGACGGCGCTTGTTTCCGAGGCCCGGTGTGCCCGGAATTAATTTCCGAAATTTGGCTCGGGTACGTTCAGTGAACGGACGAGCGGGTTTTTCTAACTTTTGAATCGGTGCCCGGAATCGAATTCTGAGGGAACCGATGAAATCGCAGTGCCGGTATTTGCTTAGAAACGCCTCTTCCGGAGTTGCGTTTGCTCGGGTGTGCTTTTTAATTTTCGAGCTTAAAGTTAAGAAATAAAATAATTGTACGACAAACTTTATTTTATTTCACTTAAGCCACTTGAAAGCCACTTGAACTGAGTTGGAACGGATAGGGTTTTATCCAAAAATATCCTACCCTCTTGGTAGGATATTTGTAAGGTGGGGCCCGCACGAGCCCCGCCGTTTCTTTTCCGCTAAGTAACGCACCCGCGAAAACTCGTCATTATGAAAGTCAACTGACGCGTTTTCTTAAATTCTTAACAGACCATTTAATTGGGCGGTTTTATTCGTGAATTAAATAGGCAGTTTCTTTCGTTGAATTAATTCTGCGAATTAATGGGTCGTTACTTACCTTTTTCGTTTGTTGGCGTAATAATAAAATAAGACCAACACGACTTTTGGAGGTTTACACGTTGAGAGACTTTGACCGAATTCTTGTGCCTTCACCCTTCTTCGCGAAGAACGCGAAGAACGCCGGCCTCCGACGAAGAACGCCGAACCCGCGGAAATCGACGACGCAACGCTGTGTGCCGCGACGCCGACGTTTCCTCTCCTGCGACGTTCTTCTGCGGCGTTCCTTCCTCCGCGACGAAATCTTCGATCTTCTGTTTGAGGTAAAAGATCTCGGTTTTTCTTTTAATTCTCCTTTGTGGTTTTTAACAAACACGGATTTAATTATTTATAATTAAATCTGTTGTTTCTTGATCCGTTGAGTTCGTCGACGCAACGCCGGATCCCGAGACGACGCGAAGCCCTTCCGCGACGACGCGACGATCCCCTCCTTCCGCGACGAACAATTTCGCGAAGAACGCGTGCGACGACTTGGCGAGGTAGGGGTTGTTGTGAATATTTTATATTCCCGTGAACGTTTCTTTAAAATTAAAGAACCTGATTCATATGAACAATTTTATTTTATTAAAATTGTTGGTTCATGTGTTGAATAATTTCTCCCGTTGTTTTTATCTAACGCGGAGGGTGCGGGCCAAACGAACACGGCCCGACAACCCTCCGACGTCCTTCGTTGTTGTGCGAATTTGACGGGCGACGACGGAACGTGCCGCAACGGAAATTTGATGGTTCCGCAGTGAAGAACGAGTCTCGGGAGGAGCAGCGGCGCAGACGGGAACGGAATCGGACCACCGGAGCGACTCCGGTGGCCCGCAAAAGCCGCCGACGCGGCGGCGGCGCCCACGGACCCGCAGCCATGCGGGTCCGACGCACTCGGACGCGGCAAAGCCGCGTCCTTTGATCCAGCGCGGCCCCACGCGGGGGGCCGCGGCACTTCCGACCCGCGGCAGCCGCTCAGCCGAGCCGAGCCGGACCGGCCGACCGAGCCAGGCCGCGCCCTGGCCGGACCAGACCGGGTCCGGCCGGGTTGGACCGGGTCGGGTCGACCCGGTTCGGCCGACCCAGGGGGTCGGCCCGGGTCGGCCCGGACCCGGACCCCCCGTCTTCGGACCGTTTTCTGTCTTTCGCTCATAACTTGAGCTACGGGCCTCCGAACGACACGCCGTCAGCGGCAACGCGATCCTTGGATCGAGACGGTCGTTTCGGTATATCGCACTCAAGGTTTCGGAATACTTTGGGTTCGGCCGGGTTGGTTCGTATACGAAACCAACCGGGCCCTCGGAGCGAAAACGCTCATATATTGAGCTACGGACGTCTGATTGACGTGCCGTCAGCTTTGGTGGATTCTTCTAAGTGAGACGGATCTTTTAGCTCACTCCACCCGAGGTTTGGACGCAGGTGGAGTACGGTCGGGTTGGTTTTTCCTTAAAAAACCAAACGGGCCCCTGGGACGAAAAAGCCAATAACTCTCAGACCGGGCGTCCGATTGACGCGCCGTCTGCAACGTTGAGTTCCTATTGGCGATACGGAACTTTTGGATACATCAACTTCGGACTTTGTGTCAGTTGATGTATAAGCCTCTCGGCTCGTGGAGCGAACCCTCCCGAACGAGCTTGTTGTGTGCGGGAACCCTAGTGCTGGCTGCGACTTCGACGACGACGACTATACAGAGATCCTCGGTGGATTCGACTGCGACGATGATGAGAACAGTACGGGAATCCTCCGTGTTTTCGGCAGTGACCACTACGGTACAACTTGGGATACATCAACTCCGGACTGCATGTCAGTTGATGCATCGACCTTTTAGCTCGTGGAGTGGACCCTCCCGGAACGAGCATGCTGTCTGCGGAACCCTAGAGCCGGTTGAGATTTGACGACTGCTGATCGAATGACTCGGTGTGTTACGGATAGCCCAGTGGAGAGCGCTTGGTTGTAGCGGCAGACCCACGACAGAGGTGCGCTTGGTTGTAGCGGCACAGGGGAGCGCTTGGTTGTAGCGGCAGACCCACGACAGAGGTGCGCTTGGTTGTAGCGGCACAGGGGAGCGTTTGGTTGTAGCGGCAGACCCACAACAGAGGTGCGCTTGGTTGTAGCGGCATAGGAGAGCGCTTGGTTGTAGCGGCAGACCCACGACAGAGGTGCGCTTGGTTGTAGCGGCACATGAGAGCGCTTGGTTATAGCGGCAGACCCACGACAGAGGTGCGCTTGGTTGTAGCGGCACAGGGGAGCGCTTGGTTGTAGCGGCAGGCCCACGACGGAGGAGCGCTTGGTTGTAGCGGCATAACCACTGTACTTAATGGAGAATGAGTTTCCCAATAGCTTTGGGTCCAACTTCATGAACGATCCTATGTGGGTCATTGCGGGGGGTTAGTACCTTCCGATCCTTTATTGGTCCGACGGATTAGATGAATCGGTGGCTACATCTGATCATCTCTATCGTCATTTGAAGAAATATACCTGTGTGAGCTGAATCTTGTGTTACTCTCCTTTGTGGATTGTGTTGAACTATCCTGTGTGGATTTACTGTTTACTCTTCTTTGTGGATTGTGTTGTGCTATCCTGTGTGGGTATACGTTTTGCTTTTCTGTGTGGACTGGGTTGTGCTTGGGCTCGGATGTTGGAGCCGAACGGGAATTGATGACTTAGGTATATGTATGGGCATATATCTAAGCAGTGTCGGTTGTTACTTCGTAATTGTGTCTTTCCTTTGTGGTTATCCTTTGTGGATTCTGGGAGGCCTTCGGGGGTCTCGGGGTCCCTACTGAGTAGCTTATACTCACCCCTGCACGGGCTATGCCCGCACTTCGTTGTGTTGGTTGCAGACGACGGACAGTACTGATCGTGGTGGAGGCTTGCGGAGCAGGAAAGGACCTGGAGGTGGACCACTGGGCGGGACGCACTCTGAGCGGACGGCTGGACCGAGGAGCTGTGGAGGCTATCTGTACCCACCCTTCAGGTGGGACTTCCAGAGGACGGCTCGACGCTGAGGCTTTTATTTTCAGTTGCTGTTTTTCTCTTTCAGTTGTACTTTACAGTTGGGCTTGTATTTCCAGCCCCTTTTTCTTTCAGCACAGCTTGTTACAGTTTTTACTTAGTGTTTACTTTTCCGCTTGCTTACTCTGTGGTGCTTGTTTACTTTTCAAAGGCAATGCCTTCCCTTTTGTTGAGATTTACGCCTTGGTGCTAGCCGCCAGCCCCTGGCCTATGGAAGGCGGGCTTGGGGTGGTCACGGCACGGGCCCCGAGGACGGGTCGTGACAGGATTCTCCTTGCCCAAGCTAAAGGATGGGATCATGTGGTTTTGGAGTCTGATTGCCTCCAAGTCATTGATGCTTTGTCTAACAAAGGGGAGGATTCACATCTTTTTGGGCTTATTCTGAGGAAAATTTGGTCCATCGTTGGTTCTTCCTCATCATGCAACTTCTCTTTCATCTCGCATGGGGGTAATCGTGAAGCCCATCAGTTGGCGAGCTTTGGGAAGTCTTGTGGTAACCATTGTTCGGTTGATCATTTTCCTGATTGGATGTGCTCGTCTAATTCGATTGATCAGTAATAGATTTCCTTGCTTTCAAAAAAAAAGTATTTTGGTGATCAATATATTATACTGCTTTTATATGTGGATGATATGCTCATTGCAGGATCATGTATGCAGAGGATTGATAAGCTGAAAAGACAGCTGGCTGAGGAGTTCAAGATGAAAGATTTTGTAGAAGGTGGCAAAATTTTGGGGATGAAGATCAAGAGAGACCGTGCAGGATGAACATTGATGTTATCACAAGCTGCCTACGTTGGAAAGGTTTTGAGAAGAATTAGTATGTTGGAAGCAAAGCCAGTTTCTATTCCCCTGGTGGGTAATTTCAAACTATCAAAGAAGCAATCACCGAAGACAGCGGAAGAGGTTGAGTACATGACAAAGGTTCCATACGCATCACCTGTTGGGAGCCTAGTTTATGTCATGGTCTGTACTCGACCTGACATTGCTCATGCAGTGGGAGTTGTGAGCAGGTACATCGTTAACCCTGGAAAGCAACATTGGGAAGATGTGAAGTGGATACTGAGGTATATGAAAGGGAGCAAGGAGGTATCCCTATGCTTTGGAAAAGGAAAGTCATTGCAGGGGTATGTGGATGTTAACCTTGGAGGTGACGTCGACAGCAGGAGTACCACAGGTTATGTTTTTATTTGTAAAGGAACTGCAGTAAGTTGGATATCACAATTGCAGAAGGTGGTGGTTTTATCCACCACAAAAGCAGAATACAATGTTGTAACAGAAGTTACAAAGGAGATGGTTTGGTTGAAAAACTTCTTGGATGAGTTGGGTAGAAAGCGAGAGGAAAATATATTGCACTGTGACAGTCAGAATGCGATACATCTTGAAAAGAATCCAGGATTTCATTCCCGAACGAAACATGTTAAGTACCATTTTATTAAAGGCTTAATACAGGATGGGTTGCTGACATTGCAAAAGATTTGTGGAACAATACAACAGATATGTTGACGAAGCCAATGATAATACAGAAGTTGAGGCATTGTGCCTCTGTTGGTCTCTACTGATAAACGAAGGATGAGAAGCAGAATAAAGGAGGACACTATGGGGGGATCACAAAAAGAAAACAGATGGTATTTCAGGAATCGTCAGCTTGAAATTGAAATTGTGAATAGCACGCACTTGCGAGTGAAGAATAAGAGGAGCTCAGATTAAGTAAGTTGTCTAAGTCAGTGGCATCAAAGCAACTCAGCGTAAAGGATCAGGCTCCAAGTGGGAGATTGTTGGATTGGTGTACCTCGATCTGTTTTAAATGTTGTTGGGTTGAATACTTGCGGCCCATACTACGCACCAAACCGCAACTCCGTGGGTCGAGCTCCGAGATGAGTTTGTTGGGGGTTGCAGGAGGCAACACGCCCCTGCTCCGAGGGACCGAGGGTCGAAGGCTTCCGGTCCAAATTTTGGGGCATTGTAACAACTCTGACCGATTGTAGCAGAGCTAACCGGACGACACCGACAGGACATTGTAGCAGTGCAGACTTTGAAGACAACAATATTGTAGCTCCGCAAACTTCCAACCACTTTTCACTATAGCACAAGGGACTTTGTGTGGTTGACGGAATAGTGTTTCATCTTCTTTATTAGCTCATTTAGGACCAGGGTTTCTATGTGCTTGAAACTCTGAGATACTCCCTATAATTTGTGCTCCCAAATTATAGTGATAATTCTGTCTTTCCGTGGACGTAGGGATTATTCCCGAACCACGTATATCTTTGTGTCCCAAGATCTTCTTCTCGCTCTTGTTTGTTCCCTTTTACTCTTATGTGAATCGTCTGTAACTTCATTGCTCCCACTGTTTTCCGCAACACCCCTCAATCATATCCAAGAGTGGCTAGAAGGCCTAGATAGATCCAATGGATAGAAAAGAAGCAGCAACGGTTGACGTGGAAGTTACTAAGTGTGGAATTTAGATTTTGAAGAAGAGAGTAGAATGCTTGCAGTTGTGCAAGTGAATCAAAGAAAAAGAAGCAGAACGACAACTTGATGGAAATCTATCACGAGTGAAGCCACACTTATTATATTTCATATTCGATATCTTTGTGTGGTAGCACATTACACAACTCGGGAGACACATGGTGTATCACGAGTTCAACGATAATCCCTGCTCGTTTGTGATTCACATGATGATTCTAGTGAAATGTGTCATCACGGATTTTACCGAATCATGCTAAAGATGTCAATGCTCATTCTGAGTAGAAAAATTTATAGTCTAATGTACTTGCGCCGGAGGGTGTATGGTTTATGTATAATGGATTATATATTAAGACAAGTGGTTAAAACTGATCCGAGCATCTAACTTAACCAATCTGACCGTTTTAATCATCACTCGTTTCCCTTTCCAGGTCAGAGACCGGTCCAGTTTCAGAACATTGGTCTAAATGATCAAAACACGACATAGTTTACTATTAAATCAAATACAAATAAACTCAACATTAAGCAAGGTTGAACACCAAAAACATTTGATCATGGATTATATATTAAGACAAGTGGTTAAAACTGATCCGAGCATCTAACTTAACCAATCTGACCGTTTTAATCATCACCCGTTTCCCTTTCCAGGTCAGAGACACTCAAACATTAAGCAAGGTTGAACTCCAAAAACATTTGATCATGGGAGAAATGATCTAACAAAAAAAATTAAGAATTACAATACCAGACTCCAATTCAGCCTAACGATTTCAACAATTCACAAAATAGTTTTCTTTCAATTTGGACAAAGAAGCCATGATCATTTCCATCATTCCAAGGGTTTCTAACTCCCAAATTGAAATGAGCCTCTAAATCAAACAGCTGATCATTTGATTTGATTTGTTTAGTTTTGTTTTTTTCGCATTTCATACAAAATATCATTTAATAATCAAATTGAAGATAAGGAACAAAGGGAAGGAATTCCGAATATCGTTTGACATGACACGAAAAAAAACATCCAATAATCACATAAAGATAAACAGGAATGTGGAGTAATTTCTAAAAACCATTTGACATATTAAACAAAACAGAATACAATAATAAAAGTGAAGATAAGGCGAACTGCTGCCCTAAAGTGATATCTCACAACAATGTCGTTCACTCACAAAAATCCTTTTGACTATAATTGGTAGAGGTATTTGTGAGACTTTTCGTTGCATGCATGTAAGGTTTTGCACTTATTGGCTACATTTTGACAAGAGAACTACACCAAGCAAGAAAGTGAAGTTTTAAGCAACTGGATTGGCATTGAGAACTAAGTAGCAAATCACACAGTTGGGCCATGAAATTTCACACATGATTACAGCTGAGATGGTATTTCTTCTATCTTTATCATGTGTAACTAAATCCTAATCTGAGAATTGAAAGGAACGGATGCTTTTCTGTCTCAATTAATTTGAATAATGGATAAATATTGCCTCCCCTAACACTGTATACACTATTTAGATTCCCTGATACTTTCCGAGAAGTATCACAAAACTGAATTGAGGAATTAATGGATCAGATTCCACAAAGCTTGATAGGGTGCTGTTGAACCCTAACTCAGGCGATAGTAAGTTCAAGAAGCATTAACAAAAACATGAGTGTTAAAAACATGAAAGAAGATGAAACAAATTGTTAGAATGGATGAGAGGTGAATCTAACACCCAACACCGATGTGGGACACAGTCCCACATTCCCCCTCAAGCTAGGTATACCTAGCTTGGATTTTTAAGAAAGCAAAAAAGAAAGATAGAAACAAAAAACACTGCAAACACTCCCCTACAAACTGGACATACCTCAGCTTGAATACATAACAAGACAAAACATAAGAAAATATAAACCGTCATGGCTACTCCCCTCAAGAAGATGATGGATGATGTCGCTGAAAAAGATTGTGCCAGCCAAGGAACAACGCTCTTCATGCAGAACCAGCAAAAATATCTGGAAATAGAATACACTGGCAGGAATAGCCGGATCGAGCCTCGATAGGAGTAGTCAGGTTAGGAGCATCGAAATAGCACACGACGGGATCAAAGTCTGACAGGAAAGGCGCAAACTGTTGCGGCAAGATGACTGGAGGGGCCATGCAGGGTAGACAGAGGAGGGGTTGGACAACCAGATCTTACGACAAAGGAGCGCGCAAAGTGGCATGTGCAAAGAGGAACTAGGAGATGTCGCTAATCCATGTGGCTGTGACCGACGTTGGAGAAGGGAGGGGAGTCGCGCGTCAGTTGCAACTCCTGAGGAAGAAGCAACGGCAGGGGGTCGACGCTGGGAGGCAGGCGCAGCAACAGCAGGCGCAGCAACAGCAGGCGCATCAGTGCGGGGCGACGGGAGGAAACACAGCAAGAAGAGTCATCGCAAAGGTGGTGTAACGTCCCGGTTTCAGGTGCCACTCAACGGGTGCCCCGAACCCGGTTCGCCAGATAACCTCAAACGCATTTCCCCAAACACCAGAGACTGCCGACTAGCAGCGAGGGCCCAGGTCTGATAGTGGGGAAACTATGCCCTCATTTGTCAAAGTGTAGCGCAGCGGAATATAATAAAAAACATACAACAACTGCGGAATCAATAAACCATACACATTGAATGTAACAACCGCAGCAAAAGATAACCAATCAGTTTTATAGATATGATGCAACATGTCTCAAGTTCTAAGAAAACAGCCAGAACATGTTACATAGCAGTACAATTCAATACAGAGTACAACCAAGCAGAACAGAGCAACTGGTAGCATCGCAAGCCTAAGCCCAGTCCCATGCTTCCCTACTCCTCAGCAGCAATCAAGTACCTGTATAGGGACTCTTGCCCCTATCCACAGCTGCAGCAATATAATCTGTTTGGGCCGAAAAATATGACCCAAACAGGGTGTGAGAAATAAATCCCAGTAGGCACCTACCAAAGGCCCGCGCCCAACTGTGTGTAAACATGCAACAACAGTGTGCAGTAGTAAAATGCAATAAAGTAGCGGTACTGAAAAGTAACTAACTTAACCAGTTATATTGTCATTTTAATATCCATTTAATCATTAAATTTAAAATATTACCACAGTGAATATTCTAAGTAAACAGTCAATGTCCTCAGACACGTAAACCCCAACCCTCAGGTAAAGAGGATCCAAACACAAGAATCTGCCCACAGGCATACGGATATTGCTCACAGGCGTAAGAAGTGTCGCCCACAGGCACAGAATCAACTGCCCACAGGCACAGAAGAAGTTGCCCTACAGTGCCCACAGGCTATTCACAACACTGCCCTCAGGCTAAAACAGGTAATCGGGTCATGCCCAACATGTAAACAAACAGTACACAAGCAATTCCTCTCAAGGCAATTCTATAATCATTACTTTAAAGGCATACCCTCAGGTATCCTGGCCAAACGGCTAAACAGAGGAACGCACCCCCGGGGTGGTCCTGGATCCAAGCAACGATCCCAAACAGCAGTTTAATGTCACAATTAATTACCTATTCAATTCTAGATACTTGAAATAGCCATGGCCTCAGCCACACGACACCCCAACAAGGGTTCGTGGCACAACGGTACACAAAAACGCACAACAATTGGAATATAAACACCAAGCCACCTTAAACGCCCCGGATCAGTATACTTGAACACCGTTCCACGAATCGTCCCAGAACGAGGTAGATCTGAGGTGAAAGAAAACTCACTTAAACGCAAATAACTTCCCTTAGGGGAAGAATTGGCAAGAACTACGCAAGGAGATGGGAGGGCTTACCTGCGCGGTTCCAACGAGATCGTCCGAGGCGGAAACAGATTCCCGACACTCGACCTGGAGATCCTCGAAGATTTGGTCGTCCCCTCCCGAGCTCCCATCCGGTTCTAAGCCAATCCTGTGAACAGGGTTAATCCTGTGAACAGGGTTGGCTACTGCACATTTTAAGCGAAAAAAACTAAGTACACGACGTGTACTTTTGAGTACACGGTGTGTACTTCCTTCATTTAACTGTTCATCCGGCGGCACCGCCAAACTGTTCATCCTTCGACATGAGTACACGGCGTGTATTCCCGACTACACAGCGTGCACTGCTGCCCAGCTGGCGGCTGCTCCCACCGCCTTACTGTTTCGCCTGCCGACTGACTACATGGCATGTACATACCCACTACACGGCGTGTAATTGGTTTTTTACACCCTTCATCACCGACACGACGACACGCCCTGTGTACTCATCCCACACGGCCAGAATACACGGCGTGTGAAAAAGTACACGGCGTGTACTTCCAAAATTTAGGATTGTTCTCATTTTCCTTATTTTCTCAAAAACACTTAGGAGAAAAAGAAGAAACTTGTACCTCAAAACTAAGAACCGGGTTCTTACAGGTGGGGTGACGCGAAGAAGGGGGGTCGTCGTGGCTACTGGACGCGCGACGAGTAGAAGGGTCGGCGACGACTACGTAAGGGGCGGCGTGATAGGCTTCGTCACTGGCTCTTTGGCCAAAGGCCATCGAAACAGCGGCGCCACCCCCTGCAATCTCCACCCCTCAAGGGGGGAATATCGTAGGGTAGGGTTTCTCTAGAAAAAAGAGAGGGAAAAGGAGGGTTTGGGGTTAGACCCGCTCTGATACCATGTTAGAATGGATGAGAGGTAAGGGTGTAATTTCGGCCCGGCCTGGCCCTGGCATGCAAAAAATCAGGCCGCTGACCACTATTCAGGTCGGGCTGGGCCGGCCCGAACATCCCTGTTGGAGTCTGCATCCCACATCGGACTTGAGGTCCGGTGTGGTCTTTATTATTTGTTATAAATACACCCCAAGGGCTCCTTTGGAGAGATACCTTGGGGGTTCAGGTCTCTCATTTTTATGCTCCTTCATGGTATCAAAGGAGGTTTGCTAAACCGGATCCCTCCCTCCCATCTTTTTTTTTATTCTGCTCTAGGGTTTACTCTCGTTTTCCCCGTCAGGGGGGCGGCGGTCCTCCGCCTCATGTCCCGCCTCTGCCCTGCGCGGCTCCCCGGCAACTCTCCCTACCCGACGGCTTCGCTCCTCCCCGACGACTTCGCTCCGCCCCGCGGCTCCCATCCCTCCCGCGGCCCTTCCTCCTGTGCGCGCAGCACGGCCCGACGCCTCTCTTCTGCCGGCATCCCCCTCCTGGCGCGGCTCCCCGGCGGCCCTCCTGCCGGCGCGACTCGGCTCCCGACCCAGGCGCGACTCGGCTTCCAGCCCCGCATCCCTTGCGTCGGCCTCCTGTGACGCGCGGCCTCCCGTTCGACGGCTTCCACCGCCGGCAAAACCCCCCGCGTCACCCCCTCCCTACCAACGAATCTCCCCCCCGCGCGGCTCGCTTCCACGCGTCGCCCCCTCCCTCCATCTCGGCCGCACTCCCTTCATGGCGGCCCTCCCTTCGCGCCGCAGCGCCCTCGCCCCGACGCCTTGCCCTCGGCGCGCCTCACCCCGGCTCCCGGCGGCACTCCCTCACGGCGGCCCTCCCTTTGCGCCGCAGCGCCCTCGGCCCTCCGCGCGCCCTCCCGGCCCTTCCTGGATTTTCCGGCCAGCTCCGGTGATTTCCGGCCAGATCCGGACAGCTCCGGCCAGCTCCGGCCTGATCCAGGCTACTCCGGCCAGATCCGGCGATTTTCGGCCAGATCCGGCCAAATCCGGCGATATCCGGACTGCGGCCCTCCAGCAGCGCTCCTCCAAGGCAACCTCCTTCACCGGCCTCCATTCCTGCCAGCACCTCCAGCAGCCAGTCTCCAGCAACCGGCCTCCAGCAACCGGCCTCCAGCAACCGGCCTCCACCCTTGCCGGCCCCTCCACGCCGGCGGCCTCCTCCGGCTTCCAGCGCCACCTCCCGGCCTTCTGCTCCCTCGCTGGCCTCCTCCTGCGCTTCTCTTCCGGCAGCCAGCCGGCTCCAGTTTCTACTTGCGGCTGCCCACCTTCAGTTTCGGCTCTCTGGCACCTCCTGCGGCATCCCCGCCTCGCCGGCATCTCCCGACGACTCCCGGCAGCCGAATCTCTGTTCGCCGGCACGTCCATTCGCTGGCGCAGCACCTCGACCACCTAGGATTTGGACCCGTTGGCGCCGCCAGTCCCGCAACAATTCTGCGGAATCCCCGCCTCCCGTCGTCGGCCCCGCAAGTGCGGTTTTCCCGGTGCTAGTTTGGATTTCCCAGCGTTTCATCGACCGGCCCCACTAGTGTGGCATTCCTGGCGCTCCGTCAGTCAGCCGATCTGAGTGGTTTCTTCTGCTGCGCACGCAACATCATCCATCCATCATCCTGCGGAGGAGCTTTGATCGTGAGGGGGAGCAGCAGCCCTTTGCAGCTATCTTTTTTTTTTATTTCGTCTGTTTTGTAATCAAGCTGGGCATGTCCAGCTTGAGGGGGAGTGTTAGCGTCTGTTTTTTGTTGATTTCTTTTCATTATGTGTCCAAGCTAGGTTCAACTAGCTTGAGGGGGAGTGTTGGAGTCTGCATCCCACATCGGACTTGAGGTCCGGTGTGGTCTTTATTATTTGTTATAAATACACCCCAAGGGCTCCTTTGGAGAGATACCTTGGGGGTTCGGGTCTCTCATTTTTATGCTCCTTCAATCCCCATGAGGCAGCCCGAGCCCGGCCTCGAGCAAGCCCAAACCATCAGTTCGAGCCGGGCCGGGCTTTTTCGAGTTGGGCCATGGTGGGCCTTTATTATTTTCAAAATAATTGTTTTAAAACTTGTTTTAAACGTTTTTATTTAAACATTTTTTTAACATTTATTTAAAAAAATACATTTATTTTTAAACGGTTGTTTTTTGTAAAAAAATGTTTATTTTATTTTTTATTAGCATTCTAGAGTGGGTGGATATGTTTTTTTTTTGTCTAAATTGATTTATATATTGTGAATCTATATATATTATTTGCAAATTGTAAAAAAAATTAATGAGGGGTTTTGGGGGGTGCGCAGCAGTGGGTGAGTTTAAAGCCTTGTTATTTAAATGTATTTTTAACATTTATTTAAAACATTTTTTTACATTTAATTTTTTTAACTTATTTATAATTTTTTAAGCATTTGTTAAATTTTTTTATTTAAAAGTTTTTATTTAAACCATTTTTTAACATCTGTTTAAAAGAGGATAAAATCTGGAAAAGAATTGTTCAAGGATGGAGCATATGGCTACCCAATTAAAGGAGAAGGATCTGAAGATCATAAAGCTTGAAATAAGGTTGAAATCTTCAAAGGAAAAATTGAAAACCCCTCCCATGGCAGTCTCAAGAAGTGGAGCATACAAAGGTGGAAATCTGGAACCCGTGAGAAAACGAAAAGTTTTTGCTAAATCTGAAAGTGATGGTAGTCAACAAAAGGTGGCATTAAGGTGCTAATACTGTGGGTTGTTGGACACACCATGGATGTGTGTTCGGAAGCCAAGGAGCTCATAAACGGAAGGAGATCAGCTGAAACGTATACCTAGACAGAGATACATGAGGTATGACTTTATCGGGAAATGTTATATTTGTGATAATCACGGTCATATGGCAAGATATTGCCACAAGAGAGATGATAGAGATGCCAAGAAGAAAACCCCCATTCTCATGTCAAGGGGAGGCAAGTACGAAAGGGACAAAAATCTGTTATTCTGGAAAACAGAATTAAAGCAATGGAAGTATGCAAGGATGAAATGCAAAAAGCGTGCACTATGCACAATTGGCAAAGTTCGTGCAGCAACCATCATGGAGAGAACGGAAACAAACTTGGAGGATGACGACGAAATGCGAAGAAGCGTGCACTATGCACAATTGGCTAAGTTCGTGCAGCAACGAAAATTGAGAGGACGAAAATAAATCCGAGGCAGTCTTAATAATCATTGAAGAGGGCAGGCACGAAGCATGCCTAAATGGTCTTGCTTACACCGCTACAAGGTAAGAGGAGGAGACCAGTGGGAGAGCCCTCTTATGGCAGAGGAAGCATGTTGAAGGATGCAACGGTGATGCGTCAATGAAGGAAACATGCACATGTGGGATTAGTCTCACTATGGAGATAGATGCCAACTATTTCGGCTGCTCTCCCGCAAAGCACCACAAATTAGTTTCTAAGCCATTCGTTTGTGGAAGATAAGTGAAACTCATCTTCAACTTTGTTCCTTTTAATTTGAATATTTTTGTCCAGAAATGACTAAGTGGATCGCGGTCACTAACAATGGACTTAGGAATGTCAGGTAGTCTGACCACCTCATGGATAAATATTTCAGCGACTCTAGTGATGTAAGGGTGTTTCAAGGGAACAAAATGAGCATATTTGGAGAGTGTACACGACCACTAAGATAACATCATGTCCCTTGAATTTTGGCAGGTCCATAATGAAATCAGTTTAGATTTCCTCCCACACCCCTTCTGGAATCTCGAAGGGTTGTAATAAACCTGCCGGAGATGGTGTAGAATACTTGTAGCATTGACGGGTCGCACACTGCTGCACAAAATTGAGTACCTGCTTGCGCATCCAACCCAATATAAATTTTCAGCCAACTTCCTATAAATTTTATAATACCCAGAGTGCCCTCCCTAGGGAGAGTTGGGAAACTCTTCTAACAGTCGTGGGATCCATTTGGAAGTAGTTGGTAGCACCAAACACCCCTTGTACAACAATGTTCCTCGGGAATAAGTAAATTCCCGTGTAGTGTTGGTTCCGGCCTGCACATTGTGTATCACCTTGCGGAGGTAGGGGTCCCCATGTACGGTGTCCCGCAGATTGCAACCATCCCGCCAAACAGAAAACAATTTATAGAGTCGTAACTTGGACAATTCTACCTACCGGGACAGTGCATCGGCTGCTGTACTGTCTCTCCCTGGTTTATACTTCCGTTCGAAGTGGTATCCTAGTAATTTAGCAATCCAGCACTGTTGATCTGTCGTGGTAATGCGCTCCTGGAGCAGAAATTTCAAACTTCTTTGATCTGAATGTATGATGAAGGGGCGGCCCAAAAGGTACGGTCGTCAATGTTGTATTGCTAAGACCAAAGCCATGATCTCTTTTTCATAAGTAAACTTGGATAAGTTGTTTTCGGCTAGTGCTTTGCGGAAATAGGCAAGGGCCTTCAGTCTTGCATAAGAACTGCCCCCACACCTCGCCCCAAAGCATCACATTCCAGTTCAAACGGCTTTCAAAAATTTTGGCAAAGGACTGCGGCTGCAGTAATAAGGTGTTCTAATAGTTCAAAAACCGTTGTATAAATTTTCTATAGTGTCCTGTGATGCCTAAAAATCCCCGCACTCCCTTGACAGTTGGTGGTATTGGCCAGTCCAGAACAGCCCAGATTTTGATGGGATCCATCGAAACCCCCACCTCCGAAATTATATGACCTAGATATTCCACCTCTCGCTGGGATACCCGTACAACAGCTTGCAAAGTGCTGCAAATGTGTCTTCCACCCCTGGCTGTAAATTAGAATATCATCAAAAAATATAAGTACAAACTTACGCAGTAGAGGCCGGAATAAGTCATTCATAATTGATTGAAAAGTGGAAGGGACATTGGTGAGGCCAAAAGGCGTCACCAAGTATTCACAAGGACCATTGTGTGTGCGGAAAGCCATCTTCTCAACATCCTTGGCCCTCATTCGAATCTGATAGTGGTCGGATTTGAGATCCAGCTTAGAGAAGTAGGTTGCTCCATACGGTTTATCAAATAATTCCTCAACTACAGGATTGGGAAACTTATCTGGGATTATAACTTTGTTGAGTGTTTGGTAGTCCAAACACATCCGCCAGGCATCGCTTGTCTTTTACTGACACCGGGCTTGAGTGCAGACTTGAGCCGGTCCAAATGGTGCCCATCCGAAGCATTTCAATCTCATTCTTCCGAACATGTGGGTACCAGCTTACTATCACTAGTCCTTGCCCCAAGACCAAATTAGTTTTGTGGTCACTTTATGGTCGGGGCAGAAAACCTTGGGGCTCTCGAAAAACCGCTCCCAGACTCCCCAACAGCCTTTGCAGTTCTTGTTGCTGCTGGGCGTCCAGCGGAGACTTGCATGTGGCTGGGTGTCCCTACTACCATCAAACGATGGTCATAATTTGATTTGTTGGTCAACCCATGCAAGGAAGAGACTACATAGTCTCGGCGAACGGCGCTGTGAAGGGTATACTCCTTCCCATCCACCACGAACCTCATGGTCATTGTCTTCCAATTGGTCCCGACTTCCCAAGAGTACACAGCCACACAATCCCCGGTATCAAATCCAACTCCCCTATACCCATAATGTGAGCATCAGCCCGGAAAACGTATTTTCCCATGACTACCCACAGTTTTCGGCACACTCCTTGAGACCACAGCGGGTGCAAATCTCCCACAGCTTGATGCTCATTCTTCCCCTAAGATGGTGAACCAATGGACTCCAACTTCTTCCATACTTACCTGTGCAAGGGGTACTTTCGTTTCTTCGGGTGTCTGATTGATCCGAAAATACAATTCCTCTCACGTAATCAAGCCTCTCGGATCGCTCTCGTCAAACACAGGTAGCTCAACCAGTCTCACAGCTGAGGATCAATCATTTCTGAAGTCAATCATGTGAGCCGCAAAAAACGCATCACGCCCCAGCATCCTCATTCTGCCCTGTTGGTTCTGAATGCACCTCTATCATATCAGTTGCCAACGAAGGCTGCTGCTCTTGCTACGGCATCTTCTCCCAGTGATGCACCAGGGTGGCGAGGTATTTCCAGAATTCTGGTTTCTCTTTCCATTCTTCGCTCCTCCATGCCTTCCAAACGTGTCTAGTGTCGCGTCTCCATTGCTCTCTAGCAACAGGTATGAGGTGTTTTTGGCAGGTTGGACCTATTAATAGAACACACGACCAAGGAAAACCACTTTGTATTATAATCGAACAGCAAGAGATGTACAGTATAAAAGAAGAGATGAGAGAAAACTCCAAGAAAGATGAATACAGAAGGTCTCTTCTCCCCGCCCAAGCCCCCTGGCCGTTAGCAAGATTCCGCTCTCCCTTCTCCCTGATCCCCTTTCCCTTATAAACCTCCACCCCCCCCCCCTGTGGGTCCCCTAACTAACCAGATGTACCTGTGGGGCCCTCTTTTACCTTTATGGAATATACTTTCGAGATAGTACTGTCCCGTGCTCTATTAGTGTGTGCTCTATTAGTAGTGTATGATAAATCGTATTGAGAAAAATTGAATGTGTAGTTCGAGAGAGTGATTGACTGCCCGGATATAGCGAATTATTTTGAATTCCTAGAGCTATTAGCTTCTTAATTTTTAAGAATTTTGAGTTGAAAACCACATTGTACCCTTATTGCATTCTTGATTATTTTCGATGGAAAATAAAATAAAGTATATATACCGTCAGCTCTAGTCAAAGATTCATAAAGTTGTAAATTTTGGATGATTTATCTAAAACAAGCATCAATAACACGCATGGATAGACAGTCAACCTTTCTGCATGTTGTGATGGGATCATCTGCATAGAATGGAGGGTAACCAACTAGCATCTCATACATTATTGCACCAAGCGACCACCTGCAAGCAGATCACATGATTAGAATCCCTGGAGCAAAAAAAATGACTAATAATATATAATGAAAAAAACAGTAAATTAACAATCATGTTGCAAAAGGAGGTTGTCCAGTGGAAATGTATAGAAAACATCACAAAATTTAACAACTCACAGACTGAAAATTGTTTACTGCCAAAAATTAAACAAATAAATTCCAAAGCACTGCAGTGATACCATTTTCTTCCATTTCAAACTGTAATCTCAATTAGCCTGCTCTTCTGGGTATGCTCATAAGCAAAAACAGAAAAAAAAATTGAAACAAGCTAACACTAAAAGTGGGATGTTGTGCAGCACATACAAAAGTTAAATGGACTATAATAGGCATATTAACATACTTACATTATGGAATCACACTACATTGAATGACTGTGATAGAGCCCGAGACAAGCCAGGGAATTGGCTAGTGTATTCTAGAAGAGGTAGGAAGGTCCTTCCCAGAAAATCAGTTTGCCCGGTCCACGTGCTAGGGGCCGGTCCACGTGCTAGGGAGGGAGGAGTCTGTTTTGGGTAGTTCGGCCAAGTGCTTGGGCGGGAGAGTACATGAACTCCCGAGTACCTTTCTCCGCTTTCAGACTGTTTCCGCCCGTAAGTGTTTCCATACCTATCGAATACAAACATTACTTCTCGATTATTTGTTGATGGTGTGGGGGTAACACTTTTTCTGCCCTGCCGGATAATCTCTTTTGGGGGAAGGGGTGCTGTCGGAATCGTGAATCACCGAGCTGCGAGCAACACGAAGCCGACGATGGAGACAAGGAACCAGGCACAACATGAAGGCACAGAGCAACGCATTGAACACGTTAAGACGGCTCTATCGAATTTTGGCTTCGACGATCGACACAAGGGAATTTCGCAAGCACGTCGCTAGTTTGGTGTGCCGAGAGAAGATGCCCCTAGAGAGGGAAACAAGGCCCACAATGACGTTGGAAGGATCTGACATCCATTCATGTGTCGAAGACGACAAAGAGAGCCTAAGAAAGGGAGCGATAGGAGAAGCGGTTGCAGTAACACCTGCAAGTGAATCGTTTCTGGTAGCCTGATGAGTTGAACTGCCCATTTTTGACAGGACGGGATCCTAGAGGATGGATCACTCATGTTGAATTTTATTTCTGAGTTCATCAGACGTCTAAGGATGGGAAGCTATCTCTGACCCAACTATGGATGGAGTGGTCGTCCATTGGTTTACTATACTTCTTGAAGTGCATCCAGAAGTCAACTGATAGGCATTCAAAGTCAAGCTAATGGAGCATTTTAGTGGACCAAACGTCCAAAATCCTTACAAAGAACTAGTCTCACTTCGGCCACAGTCTACCCGTCTAGGAATGCACAAGCAGAATGAGGTTACCATCCGACCCCCCAAACGCTACAAAGGGGTTGGGGTAGCGGACGACAAGAACCTACTAAACCAATCCCCTTTGGGGGTTGGGGGTGTGCGTCACCTGACGACCCAAGAAAGGGAAGATTGGCGAAGGAAAGGGTTGTGTTTCCAATGTGGATTGCCTTTCAATCCCATGCATAAGTGTTTTGACCCTAAGTTATGGGTGGTGCTGCTTGGGGAAGATGATGTCAACACGGGGGAAAAAGAAGCGGAACAAGAACAAGACCATCTGAAATCCCCAGACAATGCCAAATGTCAAATGGAGTACCCAAACCTGAGCCATTGCTGACAAACCCAAGGACAAAAGAATGAGGAAGTTTATTCAGGGGTATGGAAAGATCGCCCAACCCCTCACAATTTTAACACGCAAAGGCGGGTTCCATTGGTCGTCACCAGCTCAACAAGCTTTAGATCAGCTAAAGCATCATATCACCACTGTTGTAGTCCTGACTCTTCCAGACTTCTCTATGGATTTCGAAGTTGAATGTGATGTCTCAGGCAAGGGAGTCGAGCTTGTCCTGATACAAATTTCAGCAAGGCACTCACAGAGAAAACACTATTGAAATCCACTTATGAAAAAAAAAAGTGATGGCCTTAGTTTTGGCCATACAACATTGGCGGTCGTATCATTTGGGACGACCATTCATCATTTTCTCGGATCATCGGAGTCTTAAGTACTAACTGCACAAGCGAATAGCTGTCGCGGACCAACAGTGCTGGATTGCTAAACTCTTGGAATACTGGTTTGGTATTAAATTCAAACCGAGCAAGGAAAACACAAATGTTGATGCTACCTATGCGGGTCTTACAAGCGCTTCAGGACGATGGGACTACCTATCCGGGTTTCACCCTCTCCTATAGAACTCTCAAATACAAGGGTTGGTTGGTCATACCCACGTCATCCCCCTAGGTGCCAAAGCTCAAAAAAAATTCAGTCCCCCCCCCCCCCCGAGGAAGCCACTCAGGCTTCCACCAAATGCCCCGAAAGTTGGCTGCTAATATATATTGGGTTTTAATGAAGAAGCACATCCAGGCCTTTGTTCAAAATTGCACGGTATGTCAACGAAACAAATATTCCATGTGGCCCCAGCAGGTTTTTTGCAACCACTTCAAATTCCAGCATCGATATGGGCAGATGTCTCAATGAATTTCATTAGCGGATTGTCAAAAGTTCCAAGGCTATGATGTGATTATAGAGGTGGTTGATTGACTTTCCAAATATGTCCAGTTCATTTTATTGAAGCGTTCTTACACTACCAAGGGTGTTGTTGAAGTTTTCGTGCGAGAAGTGGTCCGCTTAAATGGGATATCAACCACCATCGTTTTTCTGGGCTAAATTGTTCCAACTCAACGACACAAAATTGAAAATGAGTCTGGCATACCAGACTCAAATCGACATCCAAACAAAAGTGGTAAATCGCTGCTTAGAAACTTTTCTACACTGCATTGCAGGGGAACACCCAAAAGGAGGGTCATGTTGGATTCCTTAGACGGAGCTGAGCTACAACACTACTTGGCAAGCGTCCATCAAAATCACCACCATTGAGGTTGTGTATGGCCAGAAACCTCTTACAGTTGCCAACTTCCTACCATCTCAAATCCGGGTGGAAACAGTTGTCGTAGCTTTGGGGGAGTGAAATGAGGCCTTAAAACAAGTTCAGCACCATCTAGCCCAATCACAAAATTATATGAAGCAACGGGCAGACATTCGCAGACGCGGAGTATCTTTTCAGGTGGGAGATCAAGTGTACTTGAAGCTTCACCCCGATTTTATGGGCCTTCCAGGATACTCAAAATCTGGTTTGTCACTTGTCGTTTGGACCTACCGACAAATGCCCGCCTCCACCCGATGTTCCACATTTCCTTGCTCATCTGCAGATGGTACACTTTACACTTCCTTCTTAGTTAGCAAGAGACACTAAGAACTGATCATAACCAAAGGAGGTCCTGTCACAGTGCCTCAACAGGATGGCGTTGAACTTCCCCAATATCTGATCAGATGGTGGGGAGAGCCTGTGGAAGACACGGCTTGGGAGGATGACTTCATCCTCCGGAACCAATTCTCATCTTTCGGTCTAGAGGACAAGACTGGTCTTCAAGGGATGGCGAGTGATAGAGTCTGATACAAGCCAACGGATTGGCTAGTGTATTCTAGAAGGCGTAGGAAGGTCCTTCCTAGGAAAATCGGTTAGCCTGGTCCACATGCTAGGGAAGAAGGAGTCTGTTTTAAAAGAGAACAGCCTGTGGAGGACGCAACTTGGGAGGATGACTTCATCCTACGGAACCAATTCCCCTCTTCCAGTCTAGAGGACAAGACTGGTCTTCAAAGGCTGGCGAGTGAAAGAGCTCAAGACAAGCCAAGGGATTGACTAGTGTACACTTTACACTTCCTTCTTAGTTAGCAAGAGACACTAAGAATTGGTCATAACCAAAGGAGGTCCTGTCACAGTGCCTCAACAGGATGGCGTTGAACTTCCCCAATATCTGATCAGATGGTGGGGAGAGCCTGTGGAAGACACGGCTTGGGAGGATGACTTCATCCTCCGGAACCAATTCTCATCTTTCGGTCTAGAGGACAAGACTGGTCTTCAAGGGATGGCGAGTGATAGAGTCTGATACAAGCCAACGGATTGGCTAGTGTATTCTAGAAGGGGTAGGAAGGTCCTTCCTAGGAAAATCGGTTAGCCTGGTCCACATGCTAGGGAAGGAGTCTGTTTTAAAAGAGAACAGCCTGTGGAGGACGCAACTTGGGAGGATGACTTCATCCTACGGAACCAATTCCCCTCTTCCAGTCTAGAGGACAAGACTGGTCTTCAAAGGCTGGCGAGTGAAAGAGCTCAAGACAAGCCAAGGGATTGACTAGTGTATTCTAAAAGGGGTAGGAAGGTCCTTCCTAAGAAAATCGGTTAGCCCGGTACACATGCTAGAGAGGAAGGAGTCTGTTTTAAAAGAGGACAACCATTGGAGGACGCAACTTGGGAGGATGACTTCATCCTCCGGAACCAATTCCCCTCTTTCAGTCTTGAGGACAAGACTGGTCTTCAAGGGGTGGTCGGTGATAGAGCCCAAGACAAGCCAAGAGATGGCTAATGTATTCTAGAAGGGGCAAGAAGGTCCTTCCAGTCCACATGCTAGGAAGGGAGGAGCCTGTTTTAAAAGGGGGGACCGGGAGGGGGTACGAAAAAGAATCCTTCTGTTTTGGGTACTCAAGGCCAAGTGCTTGGGCGGGAGAGTACAGGGACTGTTAAGGCCAGCCCATGGAAGGTGTATACTCGGAAGGGCAAGGGGGTAAATATTGCAGGAGAATCTGTTAGGAAACCAACTGTAAGTGGGGACCAAGGAGAGAGAGAAAGGGAGGGAATATAATTCTGTTTGTGCGGCCTAATGGCTTGTATGAAAAATTTGAAGTTCTCCTGAGTTTCCCCTATTTCCTCCGCATTCCTTTCCTCCTGTTTCTATTCTGCTGTAATAGTCCCATAACATACTGAAATCCACGCTTCAATTTGTATTTTGATCCAGGTGGCTTAAAATTATTGTCCAACCTTCCGTTTCGAGGGAGGCGCTACGTTATCTTCTAGTCATGGAGACACGCCAACAGAATCGCTTGGAAGGCGTCGAACAGCGCCTTGGTCGCTTGAAAACCACACTGATCGAAATTTTGGAGAAACAGCACCAATCTGAGATCGATTGGCTTCATTGGGAAAGGGAACTCGCAGATCAAGCTGAATTTCGACATTATATGCACCACTCTGAGAACCAACCATTGCGTGAAGAATTTCCAATGTCTGACGACACAGCAGTATCTAGCGCGCCATCCGACAACCTCGTAACGCCTAACGATCGGCCCCGTCCTCAAACTGCAATTCTGGACACTCACTGTTTGCATGTCGCGTGGAGCTTCCAATGTTCAGCGGCGCTGATCCGAGGGGATGGTTAACACGCGCTGAGTTATATTTCCGAATTCATCAGACTTCGGAAACTCTAAAAATGTCCCTCACTCAAGTTTGCATGGATGGTATTGCTATCCACTGGTTTACAGTGTTGGAGGAGGTGCAACCAACTGTGACTTGGACGATTTTCAAGGACACCTAATGGCGCAATTTAGCGGTCTCGATAATCAAAATCCGCATGAAGAGCTAGTTGTTTTACATCAACACGCTTCGGTAGCTGACTATATAGAACAGCTTGAGTACCTTGCTTCTTTAGTTCCACTAGAGTTGCAGTACGTCGGGTACTTTCTACATTGTTTCCGCACTTCAACCAAGTGTTCCTCAGGGATATAGCGGGCTGTGGGAGATGGATCGTTGGACACCTTCTCACACCCAGCCACCATAGACTTTGAACGGTAGGTTTTCATCGCGTCTTCCTCGACAGCGAGAAGTAGCTCCTAGAGGATTGAAAGCTGACCCGCTGAAACTTCCTCTTCCAGGCAGGTGTGGCGCTCAGTATCTGTCATCTCAGGAGTGGGAAGATCGTTGGAAACACAGTTTCTGTTTCAGCTGTGGCAAGTGCTTGGGCGAGAGAGTATAGGGACTCTCGAGTACCTTTTTCCCTATTACAGTCTATTTCCTCTTGTAAGTGTTTCCATACCTATTGAATACAAACCACACTTCCCGATTATTTTTTGCTGGTGCGGGGGTCTTTAACAGACTGGCCCGCAATAAACATCTGTCATCACTTTTTTATTACCAGATCTGCTAACCCGATTACAGTGATCAACCACCACATGCTAACTAAACTTGCATTTGATATATCTGAAGTTCAACACTCAACCTACAATCACAAGATGCTAGCATGTTTTTGTAAATTACGAACTCATCAATTCCATTCAGAGTTAAAATCAAATAATATGAGATTTATATGGTATCTCAAAAATAAAATTTTCCATCCTAAAACCAACTGAGATTAGGTGGGATTGGCCTCAAAATTCAAGTGACTGACGTACAAGGCCTTCTAATTCCTGCTATAGGACTATATTCTCACTTGGAAAGGGCAGCCTAACAAATCTGAAGCTTCTCATATTGGTCCAAATGCTTCACTTGGAATGCTTACTGACCAAGGGAAATGGTAAGATCTTAGCATTTCCCCTTGCATAATATTTTCCTTGCTATAAATCAAAACAAATCCATTCCTTTGTATAGTATCTTGAAGAACAGCATTTTTAAAACACAGATATGAGATTGGAAGTCATCCCTATCAAATGAAATCAGGCAGGCTAAGAAACAATACCAGATTAGAAGAAAAATCATATGAAAACATGCTAACCAGTCACACTCCATGCCATAACCTTTCTTCAGTAAAACTTCAGGAGCAATATAATCAGGTGTTCCCACAGTGGAAAAAGCCTGGAAAGGAAGGGAAGCAAGCAGTGGAAAGGACAGCTTAGCAGAATTCAGAAATGAGTAATGAATAACAATTTGTACAAGAACATAGCCTGCTGCATACCAGCGTCCTCCGGTTCATTTGCCAGTGTTGAAGCTGTTCAAGGGGACTTTTCCATGGGCTCCCATTACCATTATCATTGAAGCACCCATCAATATCCATTGATTCTTTCAGATTTCCATCATCCAAAACCTCATTCTCATGTATCGCAGACAAGCTTGTACAATCAAGCGGCTTGCAAAGCCCAAAATCAGAGAGCTTCATGTGGCCATTTTTGTCCAATAAAAGATTGTCAGGTTTTATATCCCTGAAATACACAAGGATTCTGGCTATTGAGCACCATGTAAAAGGAACTGCAGGCACTTTGTAGACTTACAATTACACAGGAGCACCAACCTGTGGATGTAGTTGTGCGCATGAATGGACTCTATCGCCAGGACACTTTGAGCAATGTAAAATCTAGCAACAATTTCAGTCAAAGTCTCTTCTCTCATCAGTAATGTCATCATGTCTCCACCAGGCAGATACTCCATGATAAGATACAAGTACTCGGTGTCCTGAAAGGAATAATAGAGTTTCACAATACAGTGGCTACAGTGGCTGGCAACTTCTGCAAGCAAGTTCCTTTCAGCCCTAACATGTTCAACCTATTATGTAAGGAAACAAAGTGTCAGCAGGAAGGTGTGACATTAATAGATAGCACCCAGCACCCATGTTCCATGAAATAAATACTGACAGCAATAAAATAAATAAATATGCAAAAAAAAAGCATGAATAATAACAATGAACATATAAATATAGTCAGCAATTTAAAAGCGGAATTCCGATGAAGAAGTTGCAGTACTTCTCATAATCAAATGCTACGAATATACAATATATAATAAAGCATTTACTATGAGAGGTACAGCAGTTTCTACTTCATCAGAATCCCACTTTCAAACAGTTTTTTTTATAAGCTTTTATGGGCTCCAGAAGAGAACCCCTGTCTCAAAGAAGTCCTTTTTTCCTTCCAAACAGGGGAAATTAGCTACCATTCATAAAATGCGGTAGAGAAGAAATCATTAGCCTGGAAGGCCTTTAGAAAGAATGATGGGGGACTGATTCTGCTATGTTGATCAATCACATCAGTCAACACCAAATTATTTGCACTGTTGTACAATCAAATTTTCATATTACTTCTATATAAATTCTAATTCAGGACTTATTTATCTGCATTGGCTGCTACAACAAAGACTACAGGCTATAACAATGAAGAATTTGTTAATACTACCACAAGAGACGCTCATCCAGCTGTAATTTTTAAGCAGTGGCATAGCAGTTAATAAATATGAGGACATCTGGGGTTTGCACAGCCACAGCAGAGGCCATGATGCAAAAACAGGTTACTAACTTTTTCAAACACAAAAAATGTAGTGTGCAGCAGTTTTGGCTATCATATATACAACGATTTTGGTTTTGAAATATAAAAATGCAGTCAAATTTTCAAGATTTGCCAAAAACATAGAACTTGGACTCACAGAAAGTGAGCTTCACAGAAAGTGAGCTTCGGGTGTGCACATATGCAAAGGCTAAGAGTGGGTGTGATTCACTTTTATCTAGCAGTATCAGGAATATTGTCTGATGACAACTAATATAGTTACTTTGATACCAAGAAACTGTCAGAAGCTCTTTTTCAGCCAATGCAGGCAGGTGTCCAATTAGAAGGAAAATATTTAAATAAGCTAAACAAGCAACAAAACCAATAGAAAGATAGAAATCAGTTTTTTGGTCATAATAATTCTCGCACATTATAGATGTTTGCAATTGCCTACTTTGATTAAACAAGTTTCCTGCATTAAATACCAGGATTCAATTAATACACAATCATAAAATTTATGTTCCAGTTTAGAAAAATTACATTTCATATTTTGTGAAACACTGGTTTAAGTGGGCTTCACATATTTTGTAAAACACTGATTTAAGCAGTGGCCTGGCAATTAATAAATATGAGGACATCTGAGGTTTGCACAGCGACCGCAGAGGCCATGATGCAAAAAACAGGTTACCAACTTTTCCAAACACAAAAAATGTAGAGTGCTGCAGTTCTGGCTATCATATATACAATGTTTTTGGTTTTGAAATATAAAAATGCAGTCGAATCTTCAAGACCCGCCAAAAACATAGAACTTGGACTCACAGAAAGTGTGCTTGGGGGTGTACACATATGCAAAGGCTTTGACAGGGGGTGTGCTTCACTTATATCTAGCAGTTTCAGGATAATTGTCTGATGACAATTAATATAGTTACTTTGATACAAAAAACGGTCAGGAGCTCTTTTTCAGCCAATGCAGGCAGGTATCCTTACTTTATCAATTAGAAGGAAAAATTTTAAATAAGCTAAACAAGCAAAAGATAGAAATCAATTTTTTGGTCATACTAATTCACGTGTCAAGCACATTATAGATGACTGCACTTGCCTACTTTGATTACACAAGTTTCCTGCATTAAATACCAGCCTTCAATTAATACAGAATTATAAAATTTATGTTACAGTTTAGAAAAATTACATTTCATATTTTTGTGAAGCACTGGTTTATCCAAAAAAAACAATTCTAAAGGGGTCCACTTTAAGATTTATTTTGTGAAACACTGGTTTATTCAAGAAACGGTCAGAAGCACTTCAGCCAATTTTTTGGTCATACTAATTCACGTGTCAAGCACATTATAGATGACTGCACTTGCCTACTAATTCACGTATCAAGCACATTATAGATGACTGCACTTCCCTACTTTGATTACACAAGTTTCCTGCATTAAATACCAGGCTTCAATTAATACAGAATTATAAAATTTATGTTCCAGTTTAGAAAAAAAACATTTCATATTTTTGTGAAACACTGGTTTATCCAAAAAAGATCAATTCTAAAGGGGTCCACTTGAAGATTTATTTTGTGAAACACTGGTTTATTCAAGAAACGGTCAGAAGCACTTCTTCAGCCAATTTTTTGGTCATACTAATTCACGTGTCAAGCACATTATAGATGACTGCACTTGCCTACTTTGATTACACAAGTTTCCCGCATTAAATAACAGGCTTCAATTAATACAGAATTATAAAATTTATGTTCCAGTTTAGAAAAATTACATCTCATATTTTGTGAAACACTGGTTTATCCAAAAAAAAATCAATTCTAAAGGGGTCCACTTGAAGATTTATTTTGTGAAACGCTGGTTTTTTCATGAAATGGTCAGAAGCACTTCTTCAGCCAACGCAGGCAGGTGTCCAATTAGAAGGAAAAAATTTAAATAAGCTAAACAAGCAACAAAACCAATAGAAAGATAAAAATCAATTTTTTGGTCATACTAATTCTCGTGTCGAGAACATTATAGATATGTCTGCACTTGCCTACTTTGATTACACAAGTTTCCTGCATTAAATACCAGGCTTCAATTAATACACAATTAAAAAATTTATGTTCCAGTTTAGAAAAATTACATTTCATATTTTGTGAAACACTGGTTTAACCAAAAAAAAAAAATCAATTCTAAAGGGATCCCCTTGAAGATTTATTTTCATCGTCGCATAATATAGTATTCTTTAGCTAAAACTATGATGGTAAAAAAAAATCTGCAATTGAACCTTGATGCAAACAATCAAAGAGACATTGAATATCAATGATGAATAAACTTCACAAAACATCTTATTGGTCGCTTTATTTATGTCTAAAACAAATCATAAATTGATAATGAGTTAAATTTAGATCCATGTTAGAGAAGGCAATCAATGTGCGAAAGTCACCGTAAAGGGGGTGTCTATTGAATATAAACTTGTAAAATTGAATTCGAACTAATTTTTTTTAAAATAAATACTATATTTTCATCTAGCAACATCTGATACCTGCCCGCGGCTAAGCATTTCGGATTTCTTCAACTTTTTCATGGCATAAATATTACCAGACTTCTTCTCACTACACAGCCGAACCTGCAGAAATAACATCATTTAATCATTAACACAAGCTCCCATCAATAAAAATGCCAGAGAAATTTTAAAGTATTAAATTGAAAAAAATACATTCTAAAGAAAACTGGTTTTAAGGCTGAGAAATCCCCTCAAGAATGATATTACAAAAAAAATCGGGAAAGGTTGCAATGATAATGACTAGTAAGAGAGATTTAAATGACAAAGAAACATGATAAAAACTATTACAATTCATTGTCGTGTTGCTAATTTAGGGATTTCTTTGTCATGCAGAGGATAATCAGTGATTCAGCCACCATCCAAATCCATATCTAACACTTAATTGAAAACCATAATTGAGAACCTTCTTTCTCTATTCTTATGTTCTAATGTTACGTTTATTTTAATTTTCCTTGTCTTTTGTTTAAATTGAAAATTTATTTTTTTACCTTGTAGGGTATTCTCAGAAAATTTTGCTATTTATTAATTTTATAGCTCACTTCCATTTTAGTCAAAAATATGAATCATTGAACATGTTTTCACTTATTTTCCAGTCCATTTCATCAATTACTCATGCTTAAGTGAATCCTTTTGATCCTGCATAGAGTGAGCTAGCATTTCAGCATTTAAACATTACTTCCTTAAAGCAATAACAGTAACAGAAAAACTTGATTGGAAAAAAATATGTCAGGCTGGATTTGGCAGTTCACACAAAGAGATAACAAGGAGATTCAAAAAAATCATTCTGAGAAATACCGTTTTAAACCTATCACTTAGTACACTCAAGTTTCCAGTGATTTAATCTTGTCCATCATAATAATGTGCCTAGCACTATCTTTAACTTCCCCAATAGAGTCAATGACAGAGGTAAAAGATTATGCAGCACAAAATTCGGAACCGGGAAAGCTTTTAAAAAGAATAATTAATCAGCAAGGATCTTTACTAGATGTTCTACATGTAAAAGGGCCAAAAGGAAGAATTTTAAGTTCTGCAATCATGCATGTTTTGGAGGAAAAGGGACAAAAGGAAAAAAATTCATATCGAAGAATCTTGAGGTGTTTAAAGCACAGAAGGGGACCTCTCCAAATGCTCCCCTCCCAATGATGGCTAGAAGCTCAAAGTCATCAACAGATATCTTGTTCCTTTTAAGTCGCATAAATTCAGTCTCTTTGCGCTCTAAATCCTTCAAATGATGGTTTTGCTCCTCTTCTGATACATCCAAAGAAGCTAACTTCTTTTCTAGAACAGAACGCCTGCAATCAATTAATAGAATCAAATTAGAAAATATCAAAATCGGAGTACTAGATTCTATACCAACTCTAGTGAACAATTTTATATTCCATTCACAATATCTACCAAAGATATGATCAGGAATTTTGATGTCTGGCTTCTCAATACAATAACATTCTCAATTACATAAAATTAAAGGAGATCTCCAATCACTAGAGAGGAAATATTGCAAGCACAAATTACCATGGGAAATGGCTATAATATGATAAGAAAATGAAGAAGTCCATTCAATGAAATAGTGTTACAAAAAGGATGAATGGAACAATCATTGATAAAATATGACACGTGCTTTCTCATGCAAAATTATCAAAGACCCACTTTGAGGGGGCAACACTAAGCACAACAATGAACTTGATTAATTTGTCTCGATCGGTTCCACTGGAGACTGATGTTCCTGAAAAGGTAATAGATGGAAAAAAAAGTTTTTTATGATCACCTTAGAACACTTGATTATTGGACATTTGTGCACACACTGAAGGATGGGAGATCCAAAGATCAGACAGTGCACCTTTCTTTGACTATGAGCATGGACGGTTTAATTATAGACTTTTTTACTTGGTTTACAAGAAGTGGGGTGAAGCAACAATGCAAACATCCTTGAAGAGAAAACAGTGAAAAACATAAAAAATGTCAAAGCCAATAGAGATTGCAGATATCATTTTTTTTATTTGAATCCCGTGCAACATGTTGATAACAAGATAAGAGCGTCATGATGACAATGTTCGTAAGAAGCCAAAAATTCAAATTGAAAGTGTGGCTGATGATCCACCATCACAGCCTGGGTTACGAAGGTCAAAGAGAATTGAACAATTTTCAGGTAGATATCAACCCAATGAATGTGTGATTATAACAGACCACGAGGGGTTTGCACCGTATCAAAAAGCCACAACACCCAAATAAGTGTAAATGGTTTAAAACCATGGATGAGGAGATGGAATTGTTTTATGATGACCATGCCTCTGAATTTTGAAGCTGCAAAGAAAATTTGTAAAAACAAGTGTGTGCAAATCAAATAATGATGAAAATGGTTCATAGCCAAGATAGAAAGTACAACTTGTTATCAAAGGATTTAATCAAAAAGTGGGACATTGAGGAAATTTTTCCTCCATTTGTAAAGTTGTCTTGCATTTGGGTATGTTAGAGGGTGTGTCGATTCCTACATGGGATGTTGTGTGATTTGTCCTCTTTATTGATCTCTATAAATAAAGGTCAGGGCTTCCCAGAGGAGGCATCCTGGGCATTGGATAATGGGACTCCTCCATTTTAATACGGTATCAAAGCATGTTCCCCAACCCTATCCCCCCTCTCTCCTCTCTCTCTCTCTCTCTCCTCCTAGAGAAACCCTAGGCGATTCCCCCAAAATGGGGTGGCGGACCCCTGGCCAAAGGCCATCATAACAGATGTCCCGCACCCTGCCAACCCTGTGCCAATTGCACACCGCCCTCCCTGTAGCGCCACCCCCACCCACCGTGGTTACCCCACAATGCAGCGCGTCCCTACCCCATTGCATCGCGCACCCATGCGGTTGCCTCTGTGTGTGCAGTCACAGGCGGCACGCACCATTGCCAAGCAGTGCCAACTAGGCATGTGCCACTTTTCAGGCCACGTGCGCACCCCTCTGCTGCCCGGATCACTGTCGGGCCTCTTTGCTGCAGCCCAGGGTTTTGGCTGCTTCCCAAATATTCACCAGGCCTCTTAGCTGCCACGTCTTTATATTTTTAGCAAGCTGGGCATCTCCAGCATGAGAGGAAGTATAAAAAAGGTATTTACTTTGTTTTTTTATTATGCATCCAAGCTAGGTAAATCCAGCTTGAGGGGGAGTGTTGAAGGGTGTGTTGAGTCGAGTCCCACATGCAACATTATGCGATATTATTCTCTATAAATAAAGGTCAAGGCCTCCCATAGGAGGCATCTTAAGCTTTGGATTACGGGACTCCTTCATTCTAACAAGGTAATTCTTAACATGATAGCAAGCATAAATTTAGAATTTGAAGATTTTGATGTTAAAACTACGTTTTTGCAAGGTCATTTGAAAGATTAAACATACATGGAGCAATAAGAATTTGTTGAAAAGCACTCGGTTTGCCATTTGGGAGAGTTTTTGTAGACCAGAGTAAGCACTGAGACAGTGGTATAAGAAACACAACTCATTCATGGAAAAACATAGTGAATTGATTTGTTTTAATTTTATTTAACTTATTTTTATTCAATTATCTTGGTGGGGGTCATTACGTAAATGTACAAACTGCACCCAGAATATCAAACCGCACAAAACAGAAAAGACTGCAGTAACATAACTGTAGACTGTTTTTCTGGAAATTTTACAGAACGGGTTTTCATATGGTATCAGAGAGGTTTGCCCTCAGCACCGCTGCTCTGACCAGTAACAAATGACAAGCAACACTCGCCCTTTTGTCTTGGTTCGACAGATTTCTTTTCAATGTTGAAGGGTTTCTTGCACAGATCTGTGAAATTTTCCAGAAAAAAATTCAACATGGAATTCTTAAGGAAATTTCATGGCATCTGAGAAGAAAAACATTGAGCCGACACCATTAGTTGGGGTTTACCAAGTGCCCCATCATGGAGGATGATTTTTCCTATTGTCATCTAGTAGGGCGGCCGATCTATCTCAATACAACAATGCCAGAGATTCATTATGCAGTGCAAGTTCTGTCCCAATTAAGACAAGCTCCTCGGCCAGTCAGGGCATTTTGCTTCAAGCAGACTACAATCTTCAATTTTTGTTTGTTTGGGCCTGTAGAAGCCCGTAAGATCCGTGGCTTGGAGTTTGTGAGTTTCTAGGGACGTTTTGATCATTTTGATCATTTTGCAGCTAGAGGATTGGAAAACTGATCGAACCATTGATCTTAAAATGTGGCATCTGATTTTGGAGTAATTCCGTGACAGCTGAATTTTTTGAGTTTTTTATAGCAGGTCGAGCAGTACAATAATTAAGCCTATAAAAGGGAAATTTTCTTTCTAATCACTCCATAATTGCCTCCATCAATTGTAGCTCAAGCCAACACTCTTCCTGATTTTCTCTTCCGGAACCAAGAAGCAGCAGCTTAAAAGCTCAGACTTCAGATAGGCAATCCAGGACACTTCATTTCATGTAAATTTAGCATGTTTTTGCGCATCTTGATTTGACTTCATCAAAATTCATGATATCTGCCTCATGAAATTCATGGATTTGATTGAGAAATGCTGTGCATAAGATTGTTAATGGATTCCATTGGATTAAATCAAATTAAACCTGGAGAATTTGGGTTTGATTTCATGTTTCTGAAATCTTGAAGTAGATCGAAAATCGGTGTTTGATTTATTAAAAATCGCTCAGTGAGCCATAAACTGCATAAAAATATGCGTTAAAATCATGATAATGAGGAAATCATTCCCCTAAATTTTTGTAATAAATGATTGAGAATTGAATCCAGAATTTGAGATGGGCATTCTTCGTCATTCTTCGCTAATATATGAGGATCTGGGTGAATTTGAGGAATTCTTCATTATTTATTCGGCATTTTTTTGTGCATTTGATTTTATTTGCTCCCTGAGATGTTCCTAATTGCATTTTGATCCTTGGATAACTAAATGGAGGCATTGGATCGAGTGGATATGAAGTTCAGTGGATTTCAATCTATTGGCAGACTGTCCAACAGACTTTGGTGAGCATGAGATTTGAGGGAAAGCGGAGGTCAGGTGGGTGGCATCAGACTTTCAATGGAAGACATGGGGGTCAGCCTTGTCAACTGACCTTTCGCTGGAAACCGGTGGGAGTTCGGTGGTGATGAAGATCAGAGGACCCGCTTCTTATATTTATGTAAGAAAAGGAACCAGAAATACAGCAGAGCTGGAAGGAGGAAGAAGATTGGGAGTGATCCCGCCCAAGCCTTACCGGCCGAATCCAAACCTACGGCCGAATACCAATATTCTCTCTAGATACCCCCTCTCTCAACCCCTACCCTTTATTTATAACCGAACCCCTCCCCCTAACAACTACTAATATTCTCAGGGTATTCCCTTGAGCACCACAGCATATTCCATATATTCTCCCAGCATATTTCATATATTCTCTCTATCCCAACTCTCTCTTCTAACCTCTTTGGGTAGCATACCTGGTATCTATCACTGTCACTGTCCCGAAAACCCACCGTGTCCTCAAGGTAAAGGATCGTGCAGGCATGCCAAGCGATCTGTCATACCAACCTTGCTTCATGGGACTGAGGACAAAGTGCACTAAGCATACAGTCATGTCAAGCAATCTTCCAGATGCTCCTCCCTACTTTTGTGCATTGTGCAAAACCAAGCGGCACTGGTGCTATAGGACTGAGCTGGTGTGGTCCCGTCTAATGTGCCCTTGCCACATACGCACACCACCCTGCTTCCAAATGCTCCTCCCTACTTTTATGCATTGTAAAAAAACTGGTGTGGTCCCGTATAATGTGTCCTTGCCACATACGCACACCGCCCTGCTTCGTGCGTGACCAGTGCAACGGGTGGTAAAACAACAAGAGACCATGTTGAAGTCTACTCAGTCTGTTGCGGCTCGTGCTCCAACATAACGAACTTTTAAGTGCTCGACTCCTCATTGGGTAGGAGCTCTAGCATATAAGGGTTTGAGGTAGTTTCTTCCTGATTTTCGGCCAACCCTACACTCCAATTGTATATTTCGTGGTCGGTAGGCTCCCCAGAACGCGCTGCAGACAGTTGCGTTGTTGTCAACAGGAAACCAGATGTAGGTGCAAGGGCTTCTCCAACGGAGCTTCCAAAATCCTCAAGGAGCACTTCTTTGAGTTGCGTCCAGGTGAACTCAGTATGAAGTCCCTTGGCCAGTAAAAATCAAAACTCATACATACCTGTCATGCAGAGTCGCACCATTGGTATTTTCATTGCTTCCGGAGTTTTAACGGCTTGAGAAATGAGTCTTGGCTTTCCTTATCCATGTTTCTGGATCGCGTCAAGAAAATTCTGATATCATGAGGTGGCCAGAGTGCTTGTCCAGAGATCTGTATGGCCTAGCCAGTGAATCCCATAACTCTGGCATGTGAGATGCCATGCGTGCTGGAAGCAGAATCCGAATCAGCGGCAGACACAGCGGCGGCCCTGGCAGCGAATCCTTCCCACAAAGATGTGACCATCAGTGCTGCTGGGTGAGTTTACCCGGCCCTGAGTGAGAAAGTATGGTCGTGCAAGCCTCCCCTTACTAAAGGGGAGGTAGATCGTTTTTTGTTTTTTTTTTCAAATTCCGAAAGAGTTACCTGGTCGGTCGAACAGTGTGCCTCCACAAAGTCGAAGTAGGTCGGGCGGTCCTTACAATGGCCACAACCTCGCAGGTCGCGAGCTGGTAAATTTCGCCGCCGCCGAACGAGAGTAATATTGCGAACGATAGGCGCAGCTGTTTTGTTGCAGACAGTGCTGACAGTGCGCAATAGGTTTCGGAAAGTCAAGCCTCCGACGTAAACCGACGGTGAGCGGCCTCTGAGTGCGATGTCGGTTGGACGCAACTCTGTCAAACAAGAGGAAGCAGCGCACAAGGCTTCTCGTCCTCCGAAATTGTTACAATCGTCTGCACCGTCGTTCAGTGAAGAGGCGGCAATGGCAGGCCGGACCAATTGATGAAGATCAGAGGACCGGCTTCTTATATTTATGTAAGAAAAGGAACCAAATATACGGCAAAGGTAGAAGAAGATCGGGAGTGATCCCGCCCAAGCCTTATCGGTCGAATACCAATACTCTCTAGATACCCCCTCTCTCAACCTCTTCCCTTTATTTATAACTAAACCCCTCCCTTAACTAATAATATTCCTAGGATATTCTCTTGGGCCCCACAGCATATTCCATATATTCTCCCAGCATATTCCATATATTCTCTTTATCCCAAGTCTCTCTTTTAACCTCTTCGAGAGGCATACCTGGTATCTATCAAGTGGCCACTGAAGTTCAAGTATTAGGTCTATACGTCTTATGTGGTTGGCAAGAACCAATAAAGTTGGGACCTCTGGAGTTTTTATCACTAGTCCTCCTCCCTCCTTTAAAAGTAGTCGCCTAAGGATGTTATGAGATGAGATTTGAGGGCAGTGGCACTGTGATCTGTCAATTCAATACGGATTTTGTTTTGTTTTAGTGGGATGTGGTTCAGTTGGGATTTGTGTGGGCTATTCTTCAACAATAATGATATGTTTTCATGTGTGATAGCTTCTTCAGTGTTTAGTGGGTGTGGCTTTTCCTCCAATGTTGATGATGTGTCTCGAGGTGGGCCTATGAGGATGGTGCATCCTGAGGTTGACATGTGATGATGATGCATAGTGGTGGTCGAGGACCGATAATGATGCAGCAAGTGGTGGACGTGTAACATCTTGTATCCAGGTACGTCCTCCTTTTCTGTTTAAGAGGGTTTTTTTCTGGTTTGAGAGATGTCAGAGGCGATCTGGGGGTTCTCTTAAAATGCTTGGGTTGAACGCTGGCTAAAGGAGTCGGTTCACACCGTGAATGTATATTCACGTCATGGATGCATTCTGGGCAAAATGCCATGATTTTGAATTCAGGACGTGAAAACCATCCGCAGCGTGAGATATTATTCACGTCCTGAAATGGGCTTTCGGAATTTTAAGTTAAGGCGGTGTGTTTTCCGACGTATCGATCATTTTGAAAGTTCACATCATGAACCAATGATTCACTTCATGAATCATTTCTGTTTCAGTAGATTAACTGATTTGGTCGCCCATCTCTTTTCTCATTCGCCTCCCTTCTCCTTTCCCCAAACCCTAGGTCTTCTTCGGGCAATTTTGGGAGATTCGGCTCCCTCTGAACCTTCGCTTGGTGTTTCTATCCCGAATCGATTGGTTGTCATCGTATCGGTAAGCTTGATCAAAACTCTCTTGTTTCTTCTTGATCTCTTGGTCTGACAACAGTTATGGGCTGCGTTGTTGGAATCTTTTGATCGTGTTGTGATCTCTTCTAGATCCCTCGTGCGATTGTCTTTCAGAAGCAGGTTCTCTCATCGGTTGTGGTGCAGCGTGTGATTCTTGCAGTGTGTGTTGATCAGACTTCTCTGCTGAACCTTTTGCTTTTGAAACGCGATTCTAAGTTGTGGGAATCATTGTTTAGGGCCTCCTCTCATTTACTCTTGAATTCTCATTGCTTTTCTGATGTGAAAATCCCGTTGGGGGTGGTGTGCGACCCGAACTTGAGGAAGGTGGTTCCGTCTCTAGCCTATGTTTTGTGAACCAGTGATGCTCCTCATGTTATAAATGGTTTTCTAAATGAATTGGCATGATCCTTGAATTGATTGATTTGTGTGTAAAAAAGAATTTTTGAGAAAAGATGGTTTCCCCCCTCGTTTAGGTAAAATAAAGATGTTTTTCAAAGCATTGTGAAATATACTGTGAAATGGGTTTTCAAAGCATATTTTTTATGAAAAGGGGTTGGTTGGAATTGTTTGTGAAATGTGACAAGCCCTTGAAAATTGATTTGATATATGCCGCACATGGGAGCCTTGGGTACTTGGGTGGAGGGTTTAGTATTTGGCCTTTTCCGTTGAAATTGTAAGGGGATAAGGGGGTTCGCTTTTTGGGGTGTTCTTCTATTCCTACATAGTCACATTGGTTCTAGAAACTTGATTGACATCATAGGGGATTCACTTTCTAGGGTGTTCCTTCGTCCTTAGTTTATGGATGCATTGACTCTAGGGATTTGAGTGCCCACTAGTCGTCGTTTGTTTATTAAGGTGCAAGTGACCAAGCTAACCCAACTTATGTATTCCTTGGGGTGATTACTATTGTGCTTTGGATTTGTACTATTATGATTTTGATATGATATGATACATGCTTTGATAAATGTAAATGCTTTATGGAAATTATGTTTTGAAATTGTATCACCTAGTTTCTGAAAGATTTCAGAAAAGGGAAATTGTTTACCATTCTTTTGATATAAAACTTCATAACTGTTTATCATGTCATGTTTTTATTTAAAGTGAGCATATTGAGATTATTGTAAAGAGACGTGTTATGGAACACCTGTGTGGAATCCTACTGAGTCTGTTTAGCTCACACTCTACACACTCTTTTAGGGAGGTGTAGACCCCCAAAAGTGAGCATATTGGGATTATTGTAAAGAAACTTTTTATGGAACACCTGTGTGAAATTCTACTGAGTCTGTTTAGCTCACACCCTGCACACTCTTTCAGGGGGTGTAGACCTTGTTTTATCCGATGCAGGAAAAGGCAAGGCGTCGCAGTGAAGCGGCAAGGTTTATGTCAGTTGGACATGGGTAGTTGGTGGGGAGATGGTGGTGAGATAGTGGGATGTTGCCCACATATCACATGGAGTAGCAGTGGATAGTCTGGGTGTCTTTTCTTTTGGTTGTTTTTGAGGACATGTACCTGGGTTTTATCCTGTTGCCCTTAGTTGTATCGCTACTGTTAGCACTCCTTTGTTATGGCATATTTCAGTTATGACTTTCTTTCTATATATATGTCTTGCACACTCTTTTGGGGGGTGTAGACCTTGTTTTATCTGATGCGGAAAAAGGCAAGGCTCCGCAATGAAGCAGCGAGGTTTATGTCAGTTGGGCATGGGTAGTTAGTGGTGAGATGGTGATGAGATGTTGCCCACATATCACATGGAGTAGTAGTGGATAGTCTAGGTGTCCTTTCTTTTGGTTGTTTTTGAGGACATGTACCTTGGTTTTATCTTGCTACCCTTAGTTCTATCGCTACTGTTGGCACTCCTTTGTTATGACATATTTCAGTTATGATTTTCTTTCTATATATATGTCGTGTATCTTGTTTCGGGTTGGGCAAATCATTTCATCTTGTCATTGTTGGTTGTCTGGGTGCTTGTCGTCAGCCAATGGGAATCGGGAATGCCCTTCAGGTCTTATCGCGGTCCGGTTCGGAGCCTAGTTGGATGGGTTATCCGGGTCAGGGCGGGTCATGACAGGACGAGAGTCGGTGATAATGAATCTGGTAGTGGATATTAGTCAATGATGATGGGTCCATTGATGGACTAGCGATGTTAACAATGGTTATGTCCCAACTCTGATGAAATAATCTTCCCTTAACACATGCAGGATTGGGGTAGAAAGTGAGATAGATTTATTTCTGCATCCATGTCCTTGGGACGAGATTGATGGAATCTTTGGTTTTATCTGTAGCCATGACATTGAGCAGCCACCAAGAAGTTGAGCCCGAGGAGGCTAGATTGGTGCAGTGGGCACCAAAAAATGCTCGCAACAAGGTTTAGGAGGTGATTTAAGGGGCAAATAAGGACTATGAAGTCGTGATTTCAAGGGCAAAGAGTCGAGGTTTGAGGGAGCAGTGTTTGATTAATTGACTGAGCGGTAGCTCAACAAAGTGGAGATCGTGGTTTGGTTGATTTGGATGCCTATTGAGTCCCATGTAGAGCTGGCAGTGAGACTACTTCAAGAGGCAATTGTTCGCTACATGACAACCAGTCGAGATGTGCGATCGGGTGCAACCCAGCAGTAATGCAATAAACGGTCTACTGGATGATCAATTGAGTAGGTGTTGACTCCCTTCCCCACTTGTAGTTTCGGGTATTAGAGGCAGAAGATTAGACCTTCATACTTCAAGCGACCAGCTAGTAGGGGTTGATCTGCGAGACCATTTGGTTGATGTGGATTTTGAACGTGTGCTTTATACTATATATGTATCTTGTGACTTTGGTGAGCATGCTTGTGACGAAATATGGGTAGCTCTGGGCGGCGTGGACATTCCCTGGTGCGGGTTGGATTACTTTATTTAATTGTTTCATTTCACGAATGCATTAGCATTCTTACTTCACATTCATCGGGTCGAGGTCCCTCTGAGTATGGCCCTACTGAGCATCCATATACTTCGCTCAAGCTTGCACATTTCGGGCACTCATGTGTATGTCCTTGTCGATTACCAGAACTGATACACAGCAGCAGCAGGGGTTGTCGTTACTTATTACAGGAGAAAGGGGTGGGTTCCTCAGTCATAAAGGCAGGGTGGTAATTGTGAGTCTTAGTTGTATAAATTGGTTGAAAGGTGTGGGGGAGGGGCATCGGAAAATTTAGTCTCATCTTAGCTGATTGGAGGCTCTGGCCTTGGCTCCTGGTCGTGGCATCCAGGGAGTCACTCTGCTCCCTCTCCCTACAATTTCCCTCTTTCAAAGGTACTTTGTATACATTGAAATTGTGAATGCAATTGATTCTCCAACATTTCTTCTCCAAACAGCACCAACGATCCTAACATTTGGTGCTTCATTGAGAGACCTGTGGAGTTTCAAACAACTATGGAGGATCGTGGTGAATGTCAACTATGATAGAGACAAGAGTTTCTTTGGAAAATTTGAGGCAAACTCAAGTGGAGAAGCAACAACTGCAGGAAGGTCGGATGCAAGAAATTCAGTTGACTCTAGCGGAACACTCAGTAGCGTTTGCCGGTCTTTTGAGGGAGCAATAAGAGTTTAAGAAAATGCTACAGGAGCAATTGAAGGCGTTCGTCGAGTTCTTCGTTCAAGCAGCAGATTTGGATTGTCAGGTGCGGGCGGACATAGTGGTTGTAAGCGTACGTACTGACCAAACAGAGCAAGGACGAAAAGATAAGGAAAAGGTTGGTTCAAATTTGGTGTGGCCAGTGGAGGCAAATTTCGCTCCCAATTTTAGTAAGGACCGATGGGGAATAAAAAAAAATGAGGCATCAGGCTCGTTTCTTCGAACGGAAGGCGGAAGAAGCATAGAAGAGGAAGGATTGTGGAACAAGCTGAACTCGTTGGCCAGGCGAGTTGAATTACCATCGTTTTCTGGAGAAGATCCAATCGCTTGGATTGCCGGAGCTAAGACCTATTTTATGATCTGACGAACAAGCAAAAGTCTTCACATGTCTATAGCACAGCTTTGCATAGGAGTTGTGCAACATTGGATGATATCTTTTTTGTCACTGCGACGCAATCTGGTTTGGGAGGAGTTTAAGGTGGAGCCATTAGGGCACTTTGGGACCACGCTACAGAGCGCTCCTTTGAAACAGTTGAAAGGCATACAACAAACTAGAACAGTGGAAGAGTGTATTGACGAATTTGAGAGGGTAGCTTTACGAGTTCCTAGGCTGCTAGGGTCATGATATGTCGGTTTCTTCTTGGGGGGGCTGCGTCCAGAAATAGAGTATCATGGCTACACATGAACCTACTACTAAAGCAAGGTCGATCTCTCTGACGAGGCACGTGGAATGAGGCATCAGTCATTTCTGAAAGGTAAAAACTTGATGGTACAGGGTCTTCAACGGGCGTCGGGAGTGGAAGATGCAGTGCAAGCACATCGAAGTGAAGAGGAGTTTAAACAAGAGATACAGAGCCTGCTTGAATGATATAAAAAGAACTTGGAAGAACCCAAGGGGTTACACCACCTCAGCTGGCCACAGACCATGTTAGTAAGCTTAAAGAGGCAGTGAGTCTTGTTAATGTTAGGCCATAGAGAGTTTCCCACCAACTTAAGGATGAGGTGGAAAAGCATATAGCGGATTTGCTGAAACAGGGGATAATTCAACGTGGTACTAATCCCTATTCTAGTCCAATTATTTTGGTCAAGAAGAAAGATGGTGGTTGGCGGATGTGTGTCGATTATCAGGCTCTGAATAGGCTTACTATTCCAGATCGGTTTCCTATACCAATCATTGAGGAGCTATTGGATGAATTGTGCGGGGGCCAACTTACTAAACCGGACCTAAAACTTGGGTTTCATTAGGTTTGGGTAAGAGAGGAAGAAGTTGAGAAAACGGAGTTTCGGACACATGAAGGGGCATTATTGAGTATTTGGTCATGCTCTTCGGTATTATGAATGCTCCACATTTCAGACAACAATGAATGCTATTTTCAAGCCTCTGCTTAGAAAATCTGTGTTGGTTTTCTTTGATGATATTTTGGTATACAACAGGGATTGGCAAGCACACTCGAAACATTTGGACCAAGTCTAAGCCATCGAGCAACAAAATCACCAATGCATTAATGGGAAAAAATGTTTTTTTGGCCAAAGGGAGGTTGAATATTTGGGTCACACGATCTCTCAAGATGGGGTTTCCATGGACCCAGGGAAGACACCCGTACCTAAAAATGTCAAAGAAGTGAGAGGTTTTTTGGGCTTTAACAGGTTATTACAGGAGGTTTATCAAGGATTATGGGAAAAATACCGAAACCTCTTACTATCCTTACCAAAAAAGATAATTTTAAATGGCGAAGTGATGCTCAAACTGCTTTTGAATCTTTGAAACAATGCACAGTTACAGCTCCTATGTTAGAACTGCCTGATTTTTCTCAAGAGTTTTGTGTGGAATGTGAAGCTTCTAGTGGCGGCCTCGGGGTTGTTCTTATGCAGGGAGGAAGGCCATTGGCTTATTTCAGTAAGGCTCTATCTAATTCCACTGTATCTAAGTTTGTTTATGACAAAGAATCGATGGCATTGGTTCATGCAGTTCACCACTAGAAACAGTACTTGATGGGACAACACTTTGTTGTCCACATGGACCACAACAGTCTTAAACACTTTTTGAGTCAATGAATTTCTTCAATGGATCGGCAATGTTGGCAGACAAAATTGTTGGGCTGTGATTTTAAGGTTGTTTATAAGCCAGGAAGGGCTAATGCAATCGCCGATGCTCTATCACGCGTGGACGGTGACAAAGTTCTGCAGCTTGCCATTTCTGAGCCGTATTAGGTCAAGATCCAACTTGTTAACAGGGAAGCTCGTCATGATAGAGTTGCAACCGCTTGTTGCTGCTCTGGAACACCAATCAGATACAAAAAACCAGGGTATTCCCTTCATTATGGGATGTTGTTTTTCAAAGGACGGTTGGTTTTGCCCAAAGTTTCTCAGTTAATTCCATGCGTGCTGCATTATTATCATGCTTCCCCAGGTGGCAGACACAAGGGTTTCTTGAAATCTTACAAGAGGCTAGCAGGCAGGTTGTACTAGAGCGGTATGACCCAAACTGTCATTAAATTTGTTCGTCAATGTGAACTTTGTCGATGGTTTAAGTACAAGACTCTTTCCTCGATAGGTTGACTGCACCCCCTTTAAATTCCCGATTTAATTTGGGACAAAATCTCCATCAATTTTATATCCGGACTAACCAAGTCTTAGGGTTATGAAGTTGTTTTAGTTGTAGTGGATCGGCTATCGATTTATGTTCATTTTCTACTGTTGAAAACATCCTTACATGACCAATGATGTTGCTGAACATTTCATTAAGGAAATTGCCCGTCTTCAAGGAATGCTCATTGTCATTGTCAATGATCGAAGCTCATGATCCTTTGTTTACTAGCTTGTTTTGGAGGTGGCTATTTAGGCTACATGGCACTAAACTAAGGATGAGCTCTTCGTATCACCCACAAACCGATGGGCAGACAGAGGTTGTAAATCAAAGCTTTGAAACTTACGCTGTTTTTCTTCGGACAAGCCTGAGAGCTGGATTCGCTGATTGCCCTGGGCAGAATATTAGTATAATTTCGTGCAACTCCATTTTAAATTGTCCACTGGAGAAATCCTCTTCATTTGCCACATATTACATTGAGGGTGAGACTACTTTAGAAGTTGTGGCAGTTGTCTTCTTGATCATGATGACGTGCTTGAACAATTGAAATTGCATTTACTTGCTGCTCGGCAGTCTATGTGGTGCAGTGCTAATAAAAACTGACGAAATGTTGAGTTTAGGTGTTTGTCAAGCTTCGGTCCCAGCAACCACACTTCAATTCTTCCAAAATTTGTCCTAAGCTTGCTGCCTGGTTTTATGGCCCATTTCCCTTGGTCGACTGTATTGGTGTTGTTGCTTATCAGCTTCTGTCCCTGACAAAAGTAAAATCCATCCGATTTTTCATGTTTCCCAGCTTAAATTGGTTGTTGGTGATCCCATCCAAGAGGACCTCCCGAAGCATTTTGTGTATAGCACCAAGAATCAGGTTCTCCCGGAAACTATTTTGGCTACCAAAGGCTCTGGCCATGAACACTAGTGGTTGGTCAAGTGGGGAGGGCACCCTACTCGAGATGCCACTTGGGAATCGATTGCTTTGTTCCGCGCCCAGTTTTTGTTTTTCCACCTTGAGGACAAGGTAGTTCTTCAAGATGGCAGGACTGACGCACCAGCTGCAGCAGGGGTTACTGTTAAAGACTTTTTACAGGATAAAGGGGTGGGTTGCTCAGTCATAAGAGCAGGGTGGTAATTGTGAGTCTTGGTTAAATAAATCTGTTGGGGGAGTGTCGGGGAGGGGCATTGAGAAATTTAGTCTCAACTTAGCGTATTGGAGGCTCTGGCCTTGGCTCCTGGTCGTGCCGCCCCTTCTCCCTACTATTTCCCTCCCTCAAAGGTACCCTGCATACATTGAAACAGTGAATACAAAAGATTTTCCAAAATTTCTTCTACAAACAGCACCAATGATCATAACAAGAACCAAGTTGATAGAGGTGTAGAGCATGAATAGATCACGCAGTTGGGCATCCATAACATGCATGCGCCCACTACAGGGAGAGAATTGAGATGCTTTGAATTATCATTTTATTTAGTTTATTTTTATTCAGTTATCATGAGGGTCTTTATGTAATTGTATTTAGCGGGTGAAAACTGCACCCAGAATAACCAACTGAAGAAAACATAGAAAAATGCAGTAACGCAGTGCTGTAGAGAACTGTTTCGCTGGAAGATTTTACATCACAGGTTTTCTCAGCACATGCGGCAAATCATCTGCTATGAAGGATCTGAGAGTCTAGCAAAATAGATGTTGAAAATAAAAATCATTTATGATGGGGAGCATGGAGTGATTTGGAGGAAAATTATCTTAAATAGGTTTTGCAAAGACTGAACATGAGTCTAGCAATCCACTTGCAGGTCACTTCAAACTCAATGCCAATTAGTACATTACTAGTGAGACATAGAAAATGGGTAGGTAAAATATTCCCTGGCTATTGGTTTCTTCTTGTATGTGATGGTCGATGCAAAACCAGAAACTTTACATGTTGTTAGTGTTTACCATTCAAATAAAGAGCATTGAAATGCTATAAAATGGACTTTCAATTATCATTATGAAATGACAAGATTTCGTTCGTATTTTGGTCAAGAAGAATTCATTGTTGATAGGTTTATTGACCCTGATGAGACAAGTAACATGAATAATAGAAAAATCATTTTAAGTCAAATTAAGATGATAGCTCCAAAAAGACTTGTGGGGCTTTCAGGAACAGTTTTCAGGATTACAGACTTAGAAATTCGGTTACATAAGCACTGTTAGCTTTAGTAGTTATTCTGCTTAAATCCTTTATATTTTGTGATTCAAATTATTGACAATACTATCTTTTATAATTTTGACTCCATACCCCATTTCCATGTACCAAGTGAGCCAAAACATGGAAGAAAATTCAAAACAAGCAGTGGAAAACCACAGTAGAAAGCGACGTGATCGAACAAATGAAACATAAACCCAAAAACAACTTTGGAACGCATGTAAGGTTATAAAGTGAATATTCAACGCAGATTTGAGCTTTTATTCTATTAGGACTCAAACACACTACTCAACAGTGAGCAGGAACCAAGACTCAATGCCCAAACATTGGTAAAAGAACTCAAAAACTCGAATGGTTGAGTTAATAGTGAATTCAGAAACTTGTAAAACTGCACTCATATAGTTGTGAAGCAGCCGATAACCATAACATCACTCTCCAGGCAAGGATTGAATTGCTGGTGCAAATTGCAATTTAATCACGCAATAAATCTAAAATAAAAAACCAGTTACTGGCATGGGTGATTTTCATCAACAGAAAATTGATTTTGGGGAAACATACTTTAATCAATGCATACTAAAATTTGAGTTCGAATTGATTTGTACTGCAATAAGGAACTCTAATAAAAAAGAAACAAGCCACTACGTGAATCAAAGCCAAAATGGTAATCCCGGAAGCTGAGTCAAACAAATAGCTTACACAACCATTTGATTGCCAGGAAATCCTTAAGAAAACTGGAGAGATCCCAGATAGAAAAGGCTATGACAGATGGACATTTCCACAAACAGAAGATTCAAAAATAATAATAAAAGACACGGAAGCGATGAGATATTGCAAGAGATAACCCAGAAAAAAAATTGTGAGGACACGTATCTAATAATACCTCTCCCGACGCTCTTGAATGTCGTTCGTATTTTGGTCAAGAAAAAATCATTATTGATAAGTTTATTGACCCTGATGAGACAAGTAGCATCGATAATAGAAAAATCATTTAAAGACAAATTAAGATGATAGCTCCAAAAAGACTTGTGGGACTCTCAGGAACATTTCTCAGGATTTCAGACTTCGAAATTCGATTACATAAGCATTGTTGGATTTAGTAGTTATTCTGCTTAGATCCTTTATATTTTGTGATTCAAATTATTGACATTGCTATCTTTTATAATTTTGACTCTGTACCCCATTTTCATGTACCAGGTGAGCCAAAACATGGAAGAAAATTCAAAACAGGCAGTGGAAAACCACAGTAGAAAGTGGCATAATCAAGCAAATGAAGCAATGAACCCAAAATCAATGTTGGAACACATGTAAAGTTATGAAGTAAATATTCAGCACAGATTTGAGCATTATTCTACTAGGACTCAAACACGCAACTCGACAATGAGCCAGAATCAAGACTCAATGCCCAAACAATGGTGAAAGAACTCAAAAACTTGAATAGTTGAGTTAATAATGAACTCAGAAACTTGTAAAACTGCACTCGTATAGTTGTGTAGCAGACTGTCCATGCAAGGATGGAATTGCTAGTGCAAATTGCATTTTAATCATGCAATAAATCTAAAATAGAAAACCAGTTACTTGCATGAATAATTTACATCAACAGGAAATCAATTATAGGGAAACGTACTTTAATCAATGCACCAGACATTACTAAAATTTGAGTTGGGATTGATTGCACTGCAATGAGGAACTCTAATAAGGATGAAACAAGCCACTAAGTGAATGAAAGCCAAAATGGTAATCCCGGAAGCCGAGTCAGACAAATAGCTTACACGACCATTTGATTGCCAGGAAATCCTTAAGAAAACTGCAGAGATCCCAGATAGGACAAGCTACGACAGATGGACATTTCCACAAACAGAAAGAAGATTAAAAAATAAAAAAATATAAAAAAAATGGCACGGAAGCGATGAGATGTTGCGAGGGATAATCTGGAAAAAAGATTGCCGGGACGCGCATCTAATAATACCTCTCCCGACGCTCTTGAATGTTTTTCCGCTGGGCCCTATAGTGATTCTCTATAAACTGCTTGGCTGCAGCCACCCTTTCCCTGGTCAAGCTCGACCCTAGCTCCTCCTCCTGCTCCTCCGCAGCGCTATCCTTCCCCTGATTCTCCATAACCCCTCTCCCCCTCTCCCCCTCTCCCCCTCTCCCTCTCTCCCTCTCTCCCGTCTGCGTTTGCTTCAGCGAATTTGGCGATTGCAACGCTGAAGGCAATCGAAGCCGACGCTGAAGGCGATCGAAGCCTCTCTCCGCCCCGCCCGCTCCTCCGCCGTCTATTATCCCACTCTGTCTATAACACGTGGAGGATACTGATTGGTTGGATTCCACGTGGGACACCGTCAGCGCAACTACGTTTACAATTGAGTGGGACCACTGTTTTGTTTTGGAGGAAATCAGGCGGTCAGGAGTCGTTCGGGGCAACCTGGATCTGACGGTAGTTAGGGCTTTCTGGTGGGACCCGATAAAAATAAGCGTTGATCCGCCTTTTGCGGGTGGCTCGTCCGTGCGATCGCCTCGATGCATGGTGAGGGTTACTACAGTGTTTCCGCTCACAGAAATAAGCCCACGGTTAGATGTGGTTTCTTTGTTGATGCGTCTCAGGAGGTCCGTTTGATATCGAACTATAAATACACAAGTTAGCTTCAATGTACCTTTTTTTTCCATTGTACTTTTATTATATTTTTAATTGTATTTTCAATTTTATTGTGTGTATAGTATTTATTTTTAATTATTTTATTATCATATCTTATATTGGTAATTATAATTATATGGTTGTTGATATAGTATTCATTGCTATAAATAAATCATTATTTTTATTGTATTTATAATTATTTAATTAACTTTGATTGTTATGTATTTTATGTAAGATTTTAAATATAAAAAAAATCTAATAAAAAAATTATGATTAAAATTACAATTTTTTTAAATGTCATAGTTAATTATCATTTTATTTCTAATCATTGTTTCCATTAATCATGTTTGTATATGTGCATTTAATATAATAACAAATCTATAGTCATATTTAATTATGCAATATTCTTGGTACACTGCTACATAACATTTATTTAACAACGCTGGAAAAAGTCATCAACAGCGCTAAAAATACGTTGTTGATCTAAGTGTCGTTGATAGGAGCCCCCTTTCATCGTCACTGTAAAAGTGTCGATAAAGAGGGATATTTATCGGCGCTGCAAAAAAAAACACTGATAAATGACATGTCAGTGCAGTGTATTGTTGATATTACGGCACATTGCATCAACAGAAACAGCAGCAGCAGTAAATACAAGATGTATTGGCAAATTAACAATTTAATTGAAATAAAAATTACATCATCAATTAAAAAGAAAAACATTATATTATATACATTTCAAATATTGTTTTTACAATTACCACTACTACAAATACGGCTTTTATCAGCGCTAAAAAAGACATTTAACTGCGCTAAAAAAACGATATTAATGCCGGCGAAAATAAAAGGGGTCCCCTCTATCAGCGCTTCAAAAAGTGATGATAAAGACATCTTTTATCATCACTAAAAAAAGCGCTGATAAAAGTTAAAAAAATTAAAAAAATCTGTAAATCGGAGGGGGCTTCTAACAGCTTGCCCCCCCATTTTCCATTGTACTTTTATTATATTTTTAATTGTATTTTCAATTTTATTGTGTGTATAGTATTTATTTTTAATTATTTTATTATCATATCTGATATTGGTAATTATAATTATATGGTTGTTGATATAGTATTCATTGCTATAAATAAATCATTATTTTTATTGTATTTATAATTATTTAATTAACTTTGATTGTTATGTATTTTATGTAAGATTTTAGATATAAAAAAAATCTAATAAAAAAATTATGATTAAAATTACAATTTTTTTAAATGTCATAGTTAATTATTTTTTTATTTCCAATCATCGTTTCCATTAATCATGTTTGTATATGTGCATTTAATATAATAACAAATCTATAATCATATTTAATTATGCAATATTCTTGGTACACTGCTACAGAACAGTTATTTAACAACGCTGGAAAAAGTCATCAACAGCGCTAAAAATACGTTGTTGATCTAAGTGTCGTTGATAGGAGCCTCCTTTCATCGTCACTGGAAAAGTGTCGATAAAGGGGGATATTTATTGGCGCTGCAAAAAAAAAACACTGATAAATGACATGTTAGTGCAATGTATTGTTGATATTACGGCACATTGCATCAACAAAAACAGCAGCAACGGTAAATACAAGATGTATTGGCAAATTAACAATTTAATTGAAATAAAAATTACATCATAAATTAAAAAAAACATTATATTATATACATTTCAAACATTGTTTTTACAATTATTACTACTACAAATACGGTTTTTATCAGCGCTAAAAAAGACCTTTAACAGCGTTAAAAAAACGCTATTAATGCCGGCGAAAATAAAAAGGGTCCCCTTTATCAGCGTTTCAAAAAGTGATAATAAAGACACCTTTTATCATAACTAAAAAAAGCGCTGATAAAAGTTAAAAAAATTAAAAAAATCTGTAAATCAGAGGGGGCTTTTAACAGCTTGCCCCCCCATTTATCAGCGCCCCGCCCCACCCACTCCCCCACAAGCCCCAGCCATGAGCCCCACGTTTTATCAGCGCTTTGTAGACCCCTGTAACAGCGCTACATCTCCCCCCCCCAAATTCACCCATGCGCGCGCCCCTGTCTGCCTCTATCAGGTTTTGAACTCAAGACCTCCCCCTATGCGCGTTAAGCCTTTACCACTACTCTAATTTGATTTTTTCTCCAACTAGTGATATATATATATATACACACACACATATAGTTATATTTATATATTTATATATTTATTTGTATATTCATATATTAATGTCAAATTATATCTACTTATTTATATATATTTAGTTATATTTTTTATCCATATATTTATTCATATATTAATATATATTTATAAGATTAGTCTTTAATACAATTATAAAATATGTTTTGTTTTGTGTGTGTATAAATAACTACACATATACAACACACACACACACACACATATATGAGTGTGTTTCTATAAGTATAATTATACATACATACATATATATATATATATATACCAGTTTGTTAATATATATACACACACAAATAGACACACACACACTATATAGGTACATATATAGTTAGATTAATACATAGGTATATAAATATTGATATGTTGGTATTTTAAATAAAATGGATATGAGTTATTATTTAGATAAAGCTAATATATTTTATATGTAAATATGTTTAATTATTTATTTAAAAAATTAAATTTTACGTGTGAATATATAAAAAATATGTATATATTGTTATATATTTGATTATAAATAGCAGTGCATTATAAAAAACGATCAAATTTCAAAGACATAATATCAATATGAATGTAATACCTTGGAATAAATTCAGTACCCACAAAAAAACCCAATAATACCCCCTTAAACGAGGCTGAAAATCCACAAAATGTTAAAAAATCGGGATATCCAAACTAAAAACTCAGTTTTGGAGGCCTTCTGGGACTTTTTGGCCTTGAAAAACGTGACAGAGGCTTTGCCTAAGTCATTGGCGCGTAGAGCTCGTCGCAGGATTCAATTTGATATGCTGTAGAGCTCAAACGGACACCCGGATCAAAAGTTATGGTCGTTTGAAGTTCGAGTTGCGTTTTCAACATGTTTTGGATATTTTTTAATTTTTTTTACTTTTTTTAGTCTCCAAATTATTATTAAATGACTATTACTCCATAATAATTAGCAAATTATTAATTAAAAAAAATTTAAAATTTTTTACAAACCATTTTCACTAAATATCTTATATATTAAGTGTAACTGTATATTTACACTTATCTAAAATATATTTAAAATTATATTTAAAAAATATATATTATATTTATATCAATATAACTATATCTATATATTTAAATATTAATATATATTTTTTAATGATTTTTTTTTGAAGCAGACCCTTTATCAATGCTTTTAAAAAAAGTGATGATAAAGACCCTCCTTTATCAGCGCTACTAAAAAATCGCTGATAAAGGGGTACCCTTTAACAACGCTGAAAAAAAAGCATTGTTAAATGGGGTACATTTATCATTGCTAAAAAAAGCGCTGATAAAGGGGTACGTTTATTAGCGCTGATAAAGGTGCCCCCTTTATCAGCGCTTTTTCGTTAGCGCTGATAAAGGGTGGCGTCGGGAATGCCCAGTTTTGTGGTAGTGTACATTTGTTAGTACAAATTATCACAAACATTCAAAAACATCAATGGTTTCATTGTCTGACACCTGACCCCCTCTCAAAAAGTCCAATCATGATATCAATTGTTGAACAAACCACCCCAACTCGATCAAAATAATCCATTTGTATAAAAAAACAATTATTATATTAGTAACAGTATAAAGAAATAAATTAAACATAAATATGAAACAATACATTAATAAAGTGTCATTTTAAAACTAATAACAAATATTTTGTGTCATACCGGACACACTGTGTATCAGATTGAGATGCGACTAATTTATAACGTCACAAATGACTTGTATATCCTTGTCTTAAAGTATCAAAACAATTTGAATGTGTTTTCTTAGTTCTGAGTATGTCAATTGTTTTTTTTACTAAAATGTCAATTTTAAATAAAAAGGCACTCGAAGTCACACTAGTCACATCATGTGTCAAATTGTGGTGCGACTGATTTCTACACATCACAAACTACTTATGGATTGTTGTCCTAAAATATCAAAACAAATTGAATGTGTTCGGTTGGTTTTGAGCATGTCACTTGTGTTTTTTACAAAAATGTCATTTTAAACTGAAAACACACGCGTTGAGTCGTACCGGTCACATCGTGTGTTGGTTTGACATTAGACTGGTTTTAAAATGTAAAAAACGACTTATGAATCGTCGTCCTAGATTATCAAGACAATTCGAGCGTGTTTTCTTAGTTTTCAGTAAGTGACACACATTTTGAACTAAAATGTCAATTTTAAACTGATAACAGACACTTTGAGTCATATCGGGAATACTATGTATCATATCGAGGTGTGACTAATTTCTACACGTCACAAATGACTTATGGATCGTTGTTCTAAAGTATTAAAACCATCCAAACGTGTGTTGCTTAGTTTTGATTATGTCACTTGTCTTTTTTACTAAAATATCAATTTTAAATAAAAAGACACACTTCATTCCGATCACACCATGTATCGGATTGAGGTGTGGCTAAATCATACACATCACAAATTACTTATGGATTGTTGTCCTAAAATATCAAAACAATTCGAATGTGTTTTCTCGGTTATGAGTTTGTCACTTGTCTTTTTTACTAAAATGTCATTTTAAACTGAAAGCACGCACTTTGAGTCATATTGGTCACATTGTGTGTCAGGTGGACGTGAGACTAATTCCTACACGTAAAAAATGACTTATGAATTGTTTTCTTAAAGTATCAAGATAATACGAGCGTATTTTCTCAGTTTTCAGTGAACAACAAATGTTTTGAACTAAAATGTCAATTTTAGACTAATAACAGACAATTTGAGTCATATGGGGCACGCCGTGTATCGGGTTGAGGTGCGGTTGATTCCTACATGTCAAAAATGACTTATGGATCATTGTCTTAAAATATCAAAACAATCTGAATGTGTTTTATATGTTTTGACTATGTCACTTATCCTTTTTACCAATATGTCACTTTTAAATAGGAATACACACTTTGAGTCATACCGGTCACACCGTATGTCATATTGAGGTGTGGCTGATTCTTACACGTCGCAAATGACTTATGAATCATTTTTCTAAAGTATCAAAACAATTCGAATTTGTTTGCTCATTTTTTAGTATGTCACTTGTGTTTTTTTACAAAAAATGTCATTTTAAACTGAAAACACACACTTTGAGTCATGTCAGTCACATCGTGTGTCAGTTTGACATGAGACTGATTCCTATACGTTACAAATGAATTACGAATCATTGTCCTAAATTATCAAGACAATATGAGTGTGTTTTCTCAGTTTTCAGTGAGTGATACACGTTTTGAACTAAAATGTAAACTTTAAACTAATAATGAACACTTTGAGTCAAACCAGGCACACTATGTATCAGATCAAAGTGCGACTAATTCCTACATATCAAAAATGACTCATGGATCGTTATCTTTAAGTATCAAAACAATCTGAATGTGTTTTTTTAATTTTGAGCATGTCACTTGTCTTTTTTTTACTAAAATGTCAATTTTAAATAAAAAGACACACTTTGAGTCATACCAGTCACACCATGCATCGGATTGAGGTGTGGTTGAATTCTACACATCAAAAATTACTTATGGATCATTTCTTGAAGTATCAAAATGACTTGAATGTGTTTTCTCAGTTTTGAGTATGTCACTTTTCCTTTTAACTAAAATGTTGTTCTAAACTGAAAACGCGCACTTTGAGTCATACCGATCACATCATGTGTCGGTTTGATGTGAGACTAATTCTTGCACGTTAAAAAATACTTACGAATCATTTTCCTAAAGTATCAAGACAATCTGAGTGTGTTTTCTCAGTTTTTAGTGAGTGACACATGTTTTGAACTAAAACGTCAATTTTAGACTAATAATGGACACATTGAGTCATATGGGGCACATCGTGTATTGGATTGAGGTGTGATTGATTCATACAAATCACAAATGACTTATGATACATTTTTCTAAAGTATTGAAACAATATTATTGTGTTTTCTTCGTTTTGAGTATGTCACTTTTCTTTTTTACCAATGTAACGTCCCCAACCCGGAAGCCACTGAACCGGTGCTCCAAGCTGGGTGGTTATATGACCTTAAGCGCGCCTCCCTGTATGCCAAAGGCTGCCGACTAGCAGCGGGAGTCTATGTAGTCAAATGGGGAGACTATACCCCCTATTTATCAGAGTAAGCCACAACAGAATAACCAAATAGCGGAAAACCATAACCAATAAACAAGGAACATGTATAACAACATATCCAACAGTAAGTATGCCATGTCATGCTACAAGTGCAAAAGTAAACAAGAGCCCAAAATAAAGACAACATGCAAAATCCCCAAAATAGTACCGACTCCAAGTCTGGATCCTCCACCAAGTGCTACCCATGCCACTCACTATCTAGCAAGGACCCTTGCCCTTCTCCTGACCTACAAACATGAAGTCTGCTCGGGTACCCAATGGCGGCCCGAGCAGGGTGTGAGTACAACTCAGTAGGCCACCACCAACGGTGTCTATAAAATATCCAGTATAAACAGGTAGTGCATGCAAAAGGGATATGAATGATAAATGTCAAGTAATTAATTATGGTGCCATTAACAAAATTCAAAGCAAAGCCATTACCTCCTCTATCACCATTCATTTCACAACAATTACCATTACTTACCATTTCATCACATTTTCATAGGTTAATCACATTCCCCATGTTACATGGTTCTAAGGCCAACAATCACATGCAAGAGGGTAAACACAATGTTATCCTATCTCACTAGGACTAACCCCTCATAGCAACCATATCCTCACCTCGAAGCCTCATTCTGGGTGGATGCAACCGTTAGGAGAATAAACCCTCAGTCCCCTTTCCTAACCCGTGTATTTAGGGTAGAGTTTAGAGCCTCAGTCTCAACTCAACCTGTGGGCATAAATCCTCATGTCATACCCCACTCTATGAAGCCATGTGCACATGCTTATATATATGTAACCGTCAACCATCCAACCATTGCCCATCGACAAACACTATTCACAAAAACTCACATGGGAATTCACATTATGCCTTAACCCATTAACACATTACCATTTCACATCATTTAATCATTCACCCAATTCCCATGTGTTATGCCTATCTCACTAAGCATTCAATCCTAGACCCATAACCTATCCCATTATGGTCTTTAATCAATTTTCACATTAACCCATTTAACTCGTTCATCATTTCCATGAATCAACCATTCATCCATTTCAATTAACCCTTTGGTTATTACTAAGTCTAGGTGAATCACCTAACTTCTATCCCAAGTTCAACCAATAATGCCAACATGTTTATCAAGGGCTCTACAATTCACTACAACAAGTCACTTGTTTAATGTCAATCCCTAAACCCGAGAAAAGCCGGCACATCCCATGGATGGCCCAATTAGGTCAAGTCAATCCCAACACATCCCACGAGGATCGTGAGGGTTCCCATTTTCCATTTTAAACATCATTAAAACCAAGCATACCAAGGTTATTCAAAACTTAACCAAGGGAAACAAGAAAACAAGTAAAAATGCACAAAAACCCTAAATAACCATGGGATATAACTTGTAGACCACCTACCTCGAAACTGTGGTTGAACGCACTCCCTATCGAGTCCTTAGACCTCGATCCAACCAACCTTTGAAGCTTGAACCTAAAACTCACCCAAAAGATAGGGTTTTAGAGCTTTAGAACGAGAAGGAGAGAAGGTACTAACGCTAAACCAAAAAGAGAATCAAGGATGAGGTTAGCCTTACCCGAAGCTTCGATCCGCAACCAACGACACCAAAAACGCCTTAGAATCGAAGGGGTTTGATCTCTTTAAGTCCTTGGGAGGTTTGGTTCGTGCCTAAGGTGAAGAGAGGAGGAAGAGAGGAAAATCCCGAGTGGGGTTTAAAAAGACCGGAGTGGAAATTTTGTAAATTTTCCCAACTTTAAGTGGCCACACGGTTTGTCCGCACGGTTTGGCAAACCGTGCGCATTCCACTGCCCGGAGGAGGAGGAGTCACACGATTTAGCCGCACGGTTTGGCAAACCGTGCGCAAACCGTGCATTCGCTTCTGTCCATAGGAGGGAGGGTCGCACGATTTCTCCTGGGCAGGCCGCACAGTTTGGCTGACCGTGCGCAGGCCGTGCGCCTTGGTCTGCTTTGCCCAAACTTCCCTTTTTCCGTGCCCCGAGCCCCCAGAACACCCCCAAGGCCTCTCACACTTTCAAGAAACCTTTTAAAGTCCCAAAATAAAGGGTTTAACCCAGAACACAACAAAAACATACCTTTCCAAAAATAGGATCTTACAACCTCCCCACCTTATAACAGTTCATCATCGAGCCGAGTTCCCAAGCCACACTGCTCCACTGAAGAGAAGAGTTCGGGCCACTAAGCCTGCATATCCGATTCCCGCTCCCAAGTTTCTTCCTGAACTTTCCCATGCTGCCATAGTACTCGCACTAATGGCACAACCTTTCCTCGCAAGACTTTTTCACTATGATCCACCACACGAACCAGATGCTCCTCAAAGGACGCATCCGCCTCGAGATCCACATCCTCAATGTCAACCACGTGAGATGGGTCAGGGTGATACCGTCAAAGCTGCGACACATGAAACACATCATGCGTCCCACCATACCACTATGGAAGATCCAATCGGTATGTCACTGGTCCGATCCTATCCACAATCTCAAAAGGTCCCACATAACTGGGCGCCAACTTACCTTGCTTTCGAATCCGTCGATGACCCAAACTTGGCGACACCCGAAGGAACAATTTATCATCCACCCCAAACTCAAGAGGTATACGCCTCTGATCTGCATATGATTTCTACCTACTCTGAGCTGTATCCATCAGCTTCCAGATCAACTTAACTCTCTCTGAAGTCTCCTACACGAGACTCGACCCCAACAACTCAGATTCACCGGCCTCTAGACAACACAACAGAGATCTACATGGTCTCCCATAAAGCGTCTCAAATGGTGACATCTGAATTGCAGCCTGAAAACTGTTGTTGTAGGAAAACTCAACCAACGATAGGTGTCTCTACCAAGAACCACCAAATTCCAAGACACAAGCTCGTAACATGTCTTCCAACACCTGTATCGTATGTTCCGACTGCCCGTCCGTCTACGGGTGGAAAGCCATATTCAAAAACACCTGCGTATCAAGCACCTTCTGAAACCCTTGCCAGAAACACGATGTGAAACTCAGATATCGGTTCGAAACTATGGTTCTCGGAACACCATGCAACCACACTATTTCCTGAACATGCAACTCACCCAACTGGTCGACTGTATGGGTCTTCTGAATCGGTAATAAATGAGCCACTTTCATTAACCGATCCACAACCACCCATATTGCATCATTCTTCTGTGGCGTCCTCGGAAGAGCCACAACAAAATCCATTGTCACATCATCCCACTTCCATTCCGGAATGGGAAATGGATGAAATAAACCACCTGGGCATTGATGCTCAGCTTTCACCTACTGACAGATAAGACACCATGCCACAAAGTCCGCAACTTCCTTCTTCATTCCAGGCCACCAAAACTGCCTTCGGAGATCATAATACATCTTGGTCAAACCAGGATGCACTGCCCACTTTGATGCATGGAACTCTCGCATCAAATATTCCTGCACACCCTTTGGCACAACTACATGATCATGAACACGAACAACACCGTCCACGCCGATGGCCCCGCCAGAAGGTAGCTCCCCACCTTTAAACTTTTCTTTCATGATCAATCACTCAGGATCATCAAGATGACCTTCCTTAACTCGACTTAAAAGCGTCGAATCCATCATTAAGGAAGCAAGAGTGACCTGCCCATTCTCCTCCTGCACCTCTAGGTGCATCTCTGCAAACAAAGCCATCACCTTCCACTCAGTGCTGGACTCCTGAACCATCTGATTCTGAACCTTAATGCTCAGAGCATCAACAACACTATTTCCCTTTCCCAGCATGTACACCAACTCAAAGTCAAAAGACTAGAGATATTCAACCCATCTTCATTGCCGAAGATTCAGATCCTGCTGTGAGAAGATGTACTTTAAACTCTTATGGTCAGTAAACATGGTAAACCGTTCTACCAACAGATAGTGCCTCCAACACTTCAAGGCGTACACTACTGCAACCAACTCAAGGTCATGAGTGGGATAATTCTGCTCATGAGGCATTAACTGCCTTGACCCATAAGCCACAACCCGCTCATCCTGAATCAACATAGCCACAAGTCCGACTCCGGACGCATCACAAAACACGATGTACTTCTTACCCGGCTCAGGTAAGATCAAGATAGGTGCGGTCGTCAGCTGCTTCTTCAACTCTTGAAAGGCACTCTCACAAGCCTCCGACCATTCGAACCTGATTCCCTTCTTGGTCAAGCCCGAAAGTGGTGCTTCCAAGCGAGAGAAATCCCGAATGAACCTTTGGTAATACCCGACCAAGCCCAAGAAACTCCAAACATCAGAAACACTCTTGGGCTGCTCCCAAGATACAACTGCCTGCACTTTATCTGTATCCACTGACATGCCTGCCTCCGAGATGATGTGACCCAGAAAATGCTCCTCACCTATCCATAATTGACACTTTGACAGCTTAGCGTACAACTGATTCTCTCTTAGCATACCCAAGACGACGTCAAGATGTTGAGCATGATCATCGTGAGTTCTCGAGTAAACTAAGATATCGTCTACAAAGACAACCACAAACCGATCTAGATAGGGATGAAAGATCCAGTTCATAAAATCCATAAACACCGCCGGTTCATTGGCCAAGCCGAAAGGCATTACCACAAACTCAAACAACCCGTACCGACTCCGGAATGCTGTCCGCGGTATGTCGGATGACCTCACCCTCAACTGGTGATAACCCGACCTGAGATCAATCTTAGAAAACACCGATGCACACCTCAACTGATCAAAGAGGTCATCAATTCTAGGAAGAGGGTACCGATTTTTCACCATCATCTGATTCAACTTTCGATAGTCAACACACAACCTTAGAGACCCATCAACCTTCTTTACAAAAAGAACGGGAGATCCCCAAGGAGATGTACTAGGATGGATAAACCCCTTACGCTCCAACTCCTCAAGATGAACTTTCAGTTCCTGGAGTTCTGTCGGTGCCATTCGGTATGGTGGAATAGAAACTGGCTCCGCTCCTGGCAGCAACTCGACTATGAACTCAACATCCCTCTCAGGGGGTAACCCTGAGAAATCCTCATGAAACACATCCTGAAACCGATCCACCACAAGAGGGAAAACAGACTGCTCCCCTCTTGCATTATCATCAAGCATGAGACATGCCACTCGAGCCGTGAGTCCACTAATCTGTTGACAAAACAGACCCGCATGCCTTGCTCGAACATCCCATTCGCCACGGTGGACATAAGTGTCACCCTCAAGCGACCTGAATGATACTCTACGATGATAACAGTCTATGTGCGCTCGATACAACACCAACCAATACATTCCCAGTATTAGGTCAAACCCTGAAATTTTGAGGATGAACAAGTCCCATAGAAAACGATACCCACCAACTTCCAAGGCACACCCCTTGCATTGCTTGATATCCTCAACCCGCACCCCCAACGGAGTGTCAATTGACATAACTCCACACACCCTCTCCACAGGTAAACCCAGCGCTACCACAAGTTGAGCAAAGACAAAATAGTATGTGGAACATGTGTCAAACAATGCACTAGAAAAAGTAGAGGCAACAAGGATCATACCTCAAACAGTCGATGGTCCAGCCTCGCCATCACCAGGCGCAAACTGAACTGCCTGAAGCTGACTTGCCCCTTTACCCTGGGCTCCAGCCTGAACGCCCTGTGCTGCACTGCCCTACTGGCATGAGTGATCTTGCCCTGGGGTTCCACGTCCACCGTCCCTGCCAGTACGTCCTGTGGAGCTCCAACTGACTGCCTGATATGGGGAAACTGATCCTCTTCCCGCACCCGGCACATTCTTTTCACCATTATGCTCACCCACCTGCCGAAGGTTTTTGCAGAATCTCTGCACATGCCCCATCCTGCCGCACGAACGACACTCAACTGGAGGTCGAGGACATTAACCATGCATATTCCCCGACCTACCGCACTGATAACAAAACACCTGATTTGTAGAGACCTGAAGCTTGACGTACATGGACATTACATTACTTTTGCGGAATACTTGGTATATAACAAAAACACACACACAAGGATCGTAACAGTTTAGTGTCTTTGGAAACTCGGAACGTAATCTTCTAATCGTGGTGAAAGATCTTCTATATCTCCCATAAAGATCTTCCCCTTTTTTTACCTAAAACCTTTCTTTATATCCTGGGGAAAAGAAAACATAAAAGGGTGATCTCAAATGCTCAGTAAGGGTAAACAAAAGAAATATCAATCACATCATATACACAAGCACATAACTTTTGGAAATCTTAACCTGCAAAAGAGATCATAAGTTCATAACATGGGATAAATCATGGCAGTGAAATGTAATCACAATAATCATAACCTAAAACATGAAACTTTGTGGCATTCACACATAATCATAGAGAATCATTTCTTGTTAGTCAAGACTCATTGCCAAGACTATCTTAGTGGACAAAGTCCCTTTCTGAATCGAGTAACCCTCGTTTCAGTCCTGTTTCACTGAACCGGTATAACCTACCGTTCCAGCCATGTCTATCTCATGAGATATAAAATATTTACCCAATGCATTGGAGGGAGATATAGGTCCCACCCATCTTATAATGAATCCTTTCTTATGTGTGCCACATAATCATAAATCATACATCATCGCATAACACACGTAACAAAAATGGGATTCTTGAAACATCATGACATCATAAAACAAATCATATAAGGTAAAGGAATTCATAAAAATAATTCCATCACAACATGATCAAATCAATGTAATATTAGGGATAAAAACAGAACCCTTTATTATCTTAGATGGAAAATAATTTTGATAAAACTCTTGAACTCCATTCTTGAGGAAAATATACTTTCTTCTTCAAAAACATTTTTCCTTTCTTAACATGTCATACAAATTTAAAATAAAAGAAGTTGATTAAAAATAAACTTGAAAACTTGTAAAGGAAGCTTCTTGGAAATAATGTTTTAAAAATCCATTCATGCCGTATAAGTTAAAAAAAACATTCTTCGTACTTTTGTCGGAAAAGTCAAAAAGTACCTCGTATGAAAAACGACAAAAGATTCCTTTCATATCTTTTACTAAAAACTCACCTAAGGGTAAAATTGGATTTAAAAAATTGTAGGTGGATGGAAATAATATTACATATTAAAGAAACATGGATGTGGATGATAAAATACACCCCAGTAAATACCAAAGTATAAACAATCTCGGATAAAAATGAGATTGTGATATTTCCCTTACCTTAGGTCCGATTTGCTTCGTATGTGTCCGAACCTCCTGTATAATGATTTAAATAATGTCATTGACTTATTACAGAATCATATTCATTGTTATGATATCATATACGGTTCACTTGTGACATTATATTACCCGTTCTTTTGTAAATTCCATGTTAAAAAAGCGTTTTGGGTAAAATCGTTTCATTTATCGTAGGTGTTTTGACTTGTTGTTCTTGAAATTATTATTACTTATATCATGATTTACTTACTTCAAGAATATAAAATATGATTTATATATCATATATATTCAGTATATATATATATAATAGATAGATAAATGAAATGAAAAACACCGTTCATGGAGACGGTAGTCCGTACGTACGCATGAACGCTGTTTTCCTTTCCTTATTGTCTTGAATGGAAGTAAGTAGATGACATACATATATATATATACATAAATCCATTCGCTTTATAATGTCATATATTTCATTATTATTTCTTATATATACTTTATAATCATTCTTAAATGGTTAACATGGAGAATGAATCTCATCGCGTCGTGGAGACGGTAGTCCGTACGTACGCACGAGCGATGATATCATTTCCATAAATATTGAATTGAATTGGAGTGGATTATACAATATATCAGAATCAATATGATGTTGTAATAACTATGTATATTTTATTCTTTACACCATTATACCCATCCAATTAAGGTGGTGGCGGAAAATAGATTACACCACGGCGTGGAGACGGTATTCCGTACGTACGCACGCGCGGTGATTTCCTTTTTCCGTAGGATGGATAGAAGGTTAATTATAGTTGTTTCATATTTATAATAACGTATCAGTATATAAGAAATACTGATGTTATTACTTTATCACGAAACAACTAAAGAAGAAGAAGTTGAAGAAGAAAGAAATTGAAAAGATCGGTAATGGATATTACCTCTTCTTTGAAACGCCTCTTTGAATCCTTCACTTAGGGAACTAAGATTGGTCTTTGAAGAAGACCAGGACCTCTAGGATTATTCTAGGAAAGTGGAGAAGGGATTTTGGCAGGGGTTGGCCGAGCTTGAGTGCTCAATTTGGTGTGAGGAGGATGGGGAGGAGGTGCCCTTTTATAAGGGAGGAGAGGGGCACCTTAGGAATATCTCAAAATATTATTTTATATTAAAGTCAAAATCGGTTTATAAGGGTTAAAAAGGGTATTATTTTGAAGATAAAGTGGGTATGGGTCGAAATCCTATCATCCAATAGGATTTAGACAAGTTTAGGGTATTATTTTAACCTTATCAATTAGATTTAACTCTAAGTTAAATAATTTAACTTTTACCGTGTCTTTTTGTTTTCTTTCACTATATGGTGAATACACTTACTATAACATGCCAAACGAACCCCAAATTGTTTATTATTAATATATATATCCTTATCTAAGTCATTTGTCCGATACTTAGATTTTTAGGAATAAAATAACAATTAATAATATAATATTTGATTTAAAAACTATTTTGTGTCAATTTTGACACTATTTGATATATGATTTTTGTGAAAGTCATAACAGAATTATATGTTCGAACCAAGTTGATTAAATCAACACTAATATATCATAGTAACCTAGAAAATTAGTGTAATTCATAAAAAGTCTCAAATTACATTCATTTGAGCATTTATAACATCAATTATGTTAATATTTCCTTAAAAGGGTAATTACTGCATCATCATTGTGTCATAAATAAATTAATTTATTTAAAGTCTAAAAATTATAAATAAAATATCATTATGTAGGAAATCTTTTTAGATTTCTAATGAATATTTATAGTCGAATTTATCTTATGTATAACCCCATATTAAAAATGATTTACCTATTAAATTTTGATTTTAACTATTTTAACCCTTCTTTAAATAGATTAATAATAAATGTCCTAATCTAATCCAAGTGGGCCTAAATGGTCATATTTTATTCCTAAGTTTGTTTTTGGTCGAATTACACTTGTCCAATAGAATTAGGACATGTGTTAGGGTAATAATAATATCATATTTACCCTTAGTTACCCTATTTACTATTAACCGCGGAAAAAAAAAGTAAAAAGTTACTATTCACCAAAAAATTATTTTTATCTCATTGAACCACATTTTACTTACTGATATCAATCGTGTCTGTCGGATTTTCGAAATTCCATTCACAGAAGCGGTAAAATTAAGTTTTATGCAAAATTCAGTTTTTAACCTACCACTTAGTGGTTTCACTATTCATCAAAAATTGAAAGTTTTCAGAAAAATGCCAAAATTTTATCCTAAGCTATATTTCATATTCCGAATTCAAAAATGAAGTCTATTTTACCAAATTCATAACATAGAAATTGCATTAATTAATTTTATAATTAAATCCCGCTGTTTAAAACAAATAGCGTGTTTTTAAGAAACAATATCTATCAAAAGATTGACACTTGATTATGTCTGGTTTAAATGTGAAATTACATCCAATGACAAACATTGTATTAAATTGTAAAAATATATTCTAAATATACTTTAAAACCACTCAAATTAATGATTTATCACTATTAATTATTTCGATTAAAAAAAGTTGTTTTTAATTATAATTTAGTAATTTTCACTATTCATCAGAATATGAAAGTTATCCGAAAAGTACCAAAATTTCACCTTAGGATAAATTCGATACTCCGAATCCAAAAATGAAGTCCATTTTGAGAGCTAAAATTTCTAAAATTTAAAAAGTGTTTATTACTATTCATAACGGCTAGTTTTAATAATATTTTAATAGCATATCGTTGTTTCGTGAAACTCAGTATTACGTACTACACACGCTATCGAGGAAGGTTGCGATTGCGTGTAATGCAAGGAAAGTCAAGGATGCGTGTTGTGCAAGCTCCTTTTTGTGTTGCGTACAACACAAGACATCAGTGAAATTAAAAAGAATATTTTTCATAAAATCTTGGGCTGTTACATGATACCCCCCTTAAAATGAATTTCGCCCTCGAAATTCGTCGGGGTTATAAATGGTTTACTATTCGAAAGTTTCTTTAATAGAAACCCACATCGTAAAAAGGAATACCAAAACTTGGCTTTAAAAACTAAAGTATGAAATGTAACGATTACCCAAATAAACAAATCACTGGGTTTCCACATAGGTGAAAATATGGATATGGAAGAAAAATCTAACCATCATGTTCTGATGGAGAGTGGTAGAGAACATGGCTATGGAAAATCCAACAATCACAAATCCATAAATTTGTGACGATCTAAGGTACCATCCGATTTATCAGGTATAAGATCACTAGGACAACATTTTTGGTTTTCAAGATCATTTCCTTAAAGTTGAAAATTTGAATTAGAATAAATACTTTATTTTGGTACAATCTCACTGTTGTTCATGCCTTGAACAATTTCCACTTCATCTCTTAAATAAATGAAGTTGAATTTGTTATTCGTGAAGTGTTAGCAGATCATGTGATAGAATGACGGGTCATTCCATCTGTCTCAAACAAAAGGTTAGCAAAAATTATATACATAAGTCGATCTATAGTGAGATTAATCACATATGGTTCCTAAAATGGACTTATACTTCATATATCATACTGCTTAATATAATAAAACTAGTTTCTACTAAACAGGGACTTCCTGTAGTCCAGTGGTAGGCGATAAAGGCCAGTCGCACTTCAGTTGTGGGTTCGATTCCCACAGCCTTGTCCGAAGCGATGAGCTGTCGTCCGTCCTGCAGGTTGTCCTTTTTCTAAAACTACATTACTATAACATCCCATCAATAATATCGAAAATCTTCTATCCTTAAACAATACTAACTTATGTCCAACATAATCCATTCTAATCTTTAGGCTTATCCATAATACTACAGTCCACTCTCATAATATAGTGAAAACGATTACCAGAGATTTAATACTATCGTTAATCCCCATATATCATAAGATATGTTTTGTTGGTCACATTCCAAACATTCAAAGTCCTTAATCACGTATTCTCTTGAATACCTTAGTGAAAACATGAATGCAGTTTAAAGTTAACACTTTCCACATACCAAAATCCTCAAAATTCTATATACTCAAACCATGATATCACTTAGTCCTTATATCAATCATGAGCTCATGAATACTATTAAACATTTCATTTTCTCGTTTTCCCTTCATTATGCGCATATCATCTTATTTCCAAAAAATATCTCAATCACTTTGAATACCACATCAATAAATATTGCAATACTCAATGATACAACATTATTTTGGAATCCCATTACATAAACACTTAATCATTCCACCACATCGTTGTCATATTCAACATTGCCAATAGTGATCGCATGTGACTTCCCTTTGTCCTTTGCCTTCAGTGGTTGCTTATGTTGATCATCACTAACCCTTGGATTAGGGCATTTATTAGCGTAATGCCCCATTTCCTTGCACTTGAAGCATTAAAGTGTTGTTGGTGCGTTCTCTGCAGTGTTTGCTTTATTCACATCATTAGAAACCCTTTTTACATTACTTCGACACTCAGCTGCTCGATGACCTTCTTTTCCACACTTAAAACATTTTCTAGTCCCTTTAAGACAATCTCCACCATGCTTCTTTCCACACTTTGTGCATAAGGAAACATTCATCTTCTTTTCACCATTATTCTGAGATTTCTCCTTGAACTTCATCTTTCGTTTCTTGTCAAAACCATGAGATGAATATGTAATACCAACTTCCATTTCTACCTTGATAGCACAACGCACAATTTCTTCATAGCTACTGAAGTCTCTTATAGCTAATGCCCTTCGAAGACTTGGTTTTAAGCCACTGAAAAATCGATCAACTTTACTTTCAGGTTGGATGATAATGCCAGATGCATACCTTGAAAGTCTTGTAAAATTCGCTTCGTATATACCAACAGATTCATCATCCTTTTGCTTTAGTTCAAGAAACTCCTTCTCCATCTTTGTTCGAAGAATACGAGGGAAGTACTTATTGAAAAATAAGTTCTTGAACTCATCCCATTCCATGGACTCAATTTCATCTCTTTGCCTTGTATTCTTGATAAGATTCCACCATTGATCAGCTTCACCTTCCAAACGATATACTGCTAAGATGACTTTATCATGTTCAGAACATTGAAGAACTGAAAATATATTTTCAGTGGTACTGATCCATTGTTCAGCAACAAGTGGATCAGAAGACCCACTGAAAGAAGGTGGACGTTGCCTCATGAAGGACTCAATAGAATATTGTTCCCTTATCTGCTCATTTGGAAGTCCAGAATGATTCATAGCTTGTGTAAGTATAGAAATAAGATTTTGCACTCCATCTCCCATAACATTTGTTTGTTCAGGAGGACAATCATTGCATTGTCCATTGCATTGATCAACACGGTTCCTTCGGGTTCCAGCCATCATCTAAAACCCAAAAAGAATAGTGTGAGAGGCAAAAATGATGCTAGGAAAAACAACATAATAAAGGGGGAGTACCTTCAATATCTAACATCTTAGGTTTAATTCTATGATCGTTAGCGTAGTTCTAGTACTATAACCTATACGTATACTTAACCTTAGGGACATCCCTAGACATACCTTAGAAATATCTCTAGGGATCTCACTAACGTTTTCGCATCCTAGTTTCCAAAGGTTGACTAAACCTTTCCTCTGATACCAACAGTAGAGACCCGAAGCTTGACGTAAATGGACATTACATTACTTTTGCGGAATACTTGGTACATAACAAAAACACACACACAAGGATCGTAATAGTTTAGTGTCTTTGGAAACTCGGAACGTAATCTTATAATCGTGGTGAAAGATCTTCTATATCTCCCATAAAGATCTTCCCCTTTTTTTACCTAAAACCTTTCTTTATATCCTGGGGAAAAGAAAACATAAAAGGGTGAGCTCAAATGCTCAGTAAGGGTAAACAAAAGAAATATCAATCACATCATATACACAAGCACATAACTTTTGGAAATCTTAACCTGCAAAAGAGATCATAAGTTCATAACATGGGATAAATCTTGGCAGTGAAATGTAATCACAATAATCATAACTTAAAACATGAAACTTTGTGGCATTCACACATAATCATAGAGAATCATTTCTTGTTAGTCAAGACTCATTGCCAAGACTATCTTAGTGGACAAAGTCCCTTTCTGAATCGAGTAACCCTCGTTTCAGTCCTGTTTCACTGAACCGGTATAACCTACCGTTCCAACCATGTCTATCTCATGAGATATAAAATCTTTACCCAATGCATTGGAGGGAGATATAGGTCCCACCCATCTTATAATGAATCCTTTCTTATGTGTGCCACATAATCATAAATCATACATCATCGCATAACACAGGTAACAAAAATGGGATTCTTGAAACATCATGACATCATAAAACAAATCATATAAGGTAAAGGAATTCATAAAAATAATTCCATCACAACATGATCAAATCAATGTAATATTAGGGATAAAAACAGAACCCTTTATTATCTTAGATGGAAAATAATTTTGATAAAACTCTTGAACTCCATTCTTGAGGAAAATATCCTTTCTTCTTCAAAAACATTTTTCCTTTCTTAACATGTCATACAAATTTAAAATAAAATAAGTTGATTAAAAATAAACTTGAAAACTTGTAAAGGAATCTTCTTGGAAATAATGTTTTAAAAATACATTCATGCCGTATAAGTTAAAAAAAACATTCTTCGTACTTTTGTCGGAAAAGTCAAAAAGTACCTCGTATGAAAAACGACAAAAGATTCCTTTCATATCTTTTACTAAAAACTCACCGAAGGGTAAAATTGGATTTAAACAATTGTAGGTGGATGGAAATAATATTACATATTGAAGAAACATGGATGTGGATGATAAAATACACCCCAGTAAATACCAAAGTATAAACAATCTCGGATAAAAATGAGATTGTGATATTTCCCTTACCTTAGGTCCGATTTGCTTCGTATGTGTCCGAACCTCCTGTATAATGATTTAAATAATGTCATTGACTTATTACAGAATCATATTCATTGTTATGATATCATATAGGGTTCACTTGTGACATTATATTACCCGTTCTTTTGTAAATTCCATGTTAAAGAAGCGTTTTGGGTAAAATCGTTTCATTTATCGTAGGTGTTTTGACTTGTTGTTCTTGAAATTATTATTACTTATATCATGATTTACTTACTTCCAGAATATAAAATATGATTTATATATCATATATATTCAGTATATATATATATAATAGATAGATAAAAGAAATGAAAAACACCGTTCATGGAGACGGTAGTCCGTACGTACGCATGAACGCTGTTTTCCTTTCCTTATTGTCTTGAATGGAAGTAAGTAGATGACATACATATATATATATATACATAAATCCATTCGCTTTATAATGTCATATATTTCATTATTATTTTTTATATATACTTTATAATGATTCTTAAATGGTTAACATGGAGAATGAATCTCATCGCGTCGGGGAGACGGTAGTCCGTACGTACGCACGAGCGATGATATCATTTCCATAAATATTGAATTGAATTGGAGTGGATTATACAATATATCAGAATCAATATGATGTTGTAATAACTATTTATATTTTATTCTTTACACCATTATACCCATCCAATTAAGGTGGTGGCGGAAAATAGATTACACCACGGCGTGGAGACGGTATTCCGTACGTACGCACGCGCGGTGATTTCCTTTTTTCGTACGATGGATAGAAGGTTAATTATAGTTGTTTCATATTTATAATAACGTATCAGTATATAAGAAATACTGATGTTATTACTTTATCATGAAACAACTAAAGAAGAAGAAGTTGAAGAAGAAATAAATTGAAAAGATCGGTAATGGATATTACCTCTTCTTTGAAACGCCTCTTTGAATCCTTCACTTAGGGAACTAAGATTGGTCTTTGAAGAAGACCAGGACCTCTAGGATTATTCTAGGAAATTGGATAAGGGATTTTGGCAGGGGTTGGCCGAGCTTGAGTGCTCAATTTGGTGTGAGGAGGAGGGGGAGGAGGTGCCCTTTTATAAGGGAGGAGAGGGCCACCTTAGGAATATCTCAAAATATTATTTTATATTAAAGTCAAAATCGGTTTATAATGGTTCCAAAGGGTATTATTTCGAAGCTAAAGTGGGGACGGGTCGAAATCCTATCATCCAATAGGATTTAGACAAGTTTAGGGTATTATTTTAACCTTATCAATTAGATTTAACTCTAAGTTAAATAATTTAACTTTTACCGTGTCTTTTTGTTTTCTTTCACTATATGGTCAATACACTTACTATAACATGCCAAACGAACCCCAAATTGTTTATTATTAATATATATATCCTTATCTAAGTCATTTGGCCGATACTTAGATTTTTAGGAATAAAATAACAATTAATAATATAATATTTTATTTAAAAACTATTTTGTGTCAATTTTGACACTATTTGATATATGATTTTTGTGAAAGTCATAACAGAATTATATGTTCGAACCAAGTTGATTAAATCAACACTAATATATCATAGTAACCTAGAAAATTAGTGTAATTCATAAAAAGTCTCAAATTACATTCATTTGAGCATTTATAACATCAATTATGTTAATATTTCCTTAAAAGGGTAATTACTGCATCATCGTTGTGTCATAAATAAATTAATTTATTTAAAGTCTAAAAATTATAAATAAAATATCATTATGTAGTAAATCTTTTTAGCTTTCTAATGAATATTTATAGTCTAATTTATCTTATGTATAACCCCATATTAAAAATGATTTACTTATTAAATTTTGATTTTAACTATTTTAACCCTTCTTTAAATAAATTAATAATAAATGTCCTAATCTAACCCAAGTGGGCCTAAATGGTCATATTTTATTCCTAAGTTAGTTTTTGGTCGAATTAAACTTGTCCAATAGAATTAGGACATGTGTTAGGGTAATAATAATATCATATTTACCCTTAGTTACCCTATTTACTATTAACCGCGGTAAAAAAAAGTAAAAAGTTACTATTCACCAAAAAATTATTTTTATCTCATTGAACCAAATTTTACTTACTCATATCAACCGTGTCTGTCGGATTTTCGAAATTCCATTCACAGAAGCGGTAAAATTAAGTTTTATGCAAAATTCAGTTTTTAACCTACCACTTAGTGGTTTCACTATTCATCAAAAATTGAAAGTTTTCAGAAAAATGCCAAAATTTCATCCTAAGCTATATTTCATATTCCGAATTCAAAAATGAAGTCTATTTTACCAAATTCATAACATAGAAATTGCATTAATTAATTTTATAATTAAATCCCGCTGTTTAAAACAAATAGCGTGATTTTAAGAAACAATATCTATCAAAAGATTGACACTTGATTATGTCTGGTTTAAATGTGAAATTACATCCAATGACCAACATTGTATTAAATTGTAAAAATATATTCTAAATATACTTTAAAACCACTCAAATTAATGATTTATCACTATTAATTATTTCGATTAAAAAAAGTTGTTTTTAATTATAATTTAGTAATTTTCACTATTCATCAGAATATGAAAGTTATCCGAAAAGTACCAAAATTTCACCTTAGGCTAAATTCGATACTCCGAATCCAAAAATGAAGTCCATTTTGAGAGCTAAAATTTCTAAAATTTAAAAAGTGGTTATTACTATTCATAACGGCTAGTTTTAATAATATTTTAATAGCATATTGTTGTTTCGTGAAACTCAGTATTACGTACTACACACGCTATCGAGGAAGGTTGCGATTGCGTGTAATGCAAGGCAAGTCAAGGATGCGTGTTGTGCAAGATCCTTTTTGTGTTGCGTACAACACAAGACATCAGTGAAATTAAAAAGAATATTTTTCATAAAATCTTGGGCTGTTACATGATACCCCCCTTAAAATGAATTTCGCCCTCAAAATTCGTCGGGGTTATAAATGGTTTACTATTCGAAAGTTTCTTTAATAGAAACCCACATCTTAAAAAGGAATACCAAAACTTGGCTTTAAAAACTAAAGTATGAAATGTAACGATTACCCAAATAAACTAATCACTGGGTTTCCACATAGGTGAAAATATGGATATGGAAGAAAAATCTAACCATCATGTTCTGATGGAGAGTGGTAAAGAACATGGCTATGGAAAATCCAACAATCACAAATCCATAAATTTGTGACGATCTAAGGTACCATCCGATTTATCAGGTATAAGATCACTAGGACAACATTTTTGGTTTTCAAGATCATTTCCTTAAAGTTGAAAATTTGAATTAGAATAAATACTTTATTTTGGTACAATCTCACTGTTGTTCATGCCTTGAACAATTTACACTTCATCTCTTAAATAAATGAAGTTGAATTTGTTATTCGTGAAGTGTTAGCAGATCATGTGATAGAATGACGGGTCATTCCATCTGTCTCAAACAAAAGGTTAGCAAAAATTATATACATAAGTCGATCTATAGTGAGATTAATCACATATGGTTCCTAAAATGGACTTATAATTCATATATCATACTGCTTAATATAATAAAACTAGATTCTACTAAACAGGGACTTCCTGTAGTCCAGTGGTAGGCGATAAAGGCCAGTCGCACTTCGGTTGTGGGTTCGATTCCCACAGCCTTGTCCGAAGCGATGGGCTGTCGCCCGTCCTGCAGGTTGTCCTTTTTCTAAAACTACATTACTATAACATCCCATCAATAATATCGAAAATCTTCTATCCTTAAACAATACTAACTTATGTCCAACATAATCCATTCTAATCTTTAGGCTTATCCATAATACTACAGTCCACTCTCATAATATAGTGAAAACGATTACCAGAGATTTAATACTATCGTTAATCCCCATATATCATAAGATATGTTTTGTTGGTCACATTCCAAACATTCAAAGTCCTTAATCACGTATTCTCTTGAATACCTTAGTGAAAACATGAATGCAGTTTAAAGTTAACACTTTCCACATACCAAAATCCTCAAAATTCTATATACTCAAACCATGATATCACTTAGTCCTTATATCAATCATGAGCTCATGAATACTATTAAACATTTCATTTTCTCGTTTTCCCTTCATTATGCGCATATCATCTTATTTCCAAAAAATATCTCAATCACTTTGAATACCACATCAATAAATATTGCAATACTCAATGATACAACATTATTTTGGAATCCCATTACATAAACACTTAATCATTCCACCACATCGTTGTCATATTCAACATTGCCAATGGTGATCGCATGTGACTTCCCTTTGTCCTTTTCCTTCAGTGGTTGCTTATGTTGATCATCACTAACCCTTGGATTAGGGCATTTATTAGCGTAATGCCCCATTTCCTTGCACTTGAAGCATTGAAGTGTTGGTGGTGCGTTCTCTGCAGTGTTTGCTTTATTCACATCATTAGAAACCCTTTTTCCATTACTTCGACACTCAGCTGCTCGATGACCTTCTTTTCCACACTTAAAACATTTTCTAGTCCCTTTAAGACAATCTCCACCATGCTTCTTTCCACACTTTGTGCATAAGGAAACATTCATATTCTTTTCACCATTATTCTGAGATTTCTTCTTGAACTCCATCTTTCGTTTCTTGTCAAAACCATGAGATGGATATGTAATACCAACTTCCATTTCTACCTTGATAGCACAACGCACAATTTCTTCATAGCTACTGAAGTCCATTATAGCTAATGCCCTTCGAAGACTTGGTTTTAAGCCACTGAAAAATCGATCAACTTTACTTTCAGGTTGGATGATAATGCCAGATGCATACCTTGCAAGTCTTGTAAAATTCACTTCGTATATACCAACAGATTCATTATCCTTTTGCTTTAGTTCAAGAAACTCCTTCTCCATATTTGTTCGAAGAATACGAGGGAAGTACTTATTGAAAAATAAGTTCTTGAACTCATCCCATTCCATGGACTCAATTTCATCTCTTTGCCTTGTATTCTTGATAAGATTCCACCACTGATCAGCTTCACCTTCAAACGATATACTGCTAAGATGACTTTATCATGTTCAGAACATTGAAGAACTGAAAATATCTTTTCAGTGGTACTGATCCATTGTTCAGAAACAAGTGGATCAGAAGACCCACTGAAAGAAGGTGGACGTTGCCTCATGAAGGACTCAATAGAATATTGTTCCCTTCTCTGCTCATTTGGAAGTCCAGAATGATTCATAGCTTGTGTAAGTATAGAAATAAGATTTTGCACTCCATCTCCCATAACATTTGTTTGTTCAGGAGGACAATCATTGCATTGTCCATTGCATTGATCAACACGGTTCCTTCGGGTTCCAGCCATCATCTAAAACCCAAAAAGAATAGTGTGAGAGGCAAAAATCATGCTAGGGAAAACAACATAATAAAGGGGGAGTACCTTCAATATCTAACATCTTAGGTTTAATTCTATGATCGTTAGCGTAGTTCTAGTACTATAACCTATACGTATACTTAACCTTAGGGACATCCCTAGACATACCTTAGAAATATCTCTAGGGATCTCACTAACGTTTTCGCATCCTAGTTTCCAAAGGTTGACTAAACCTTTCCTCTGATACCAACTGTAGAGACCCGAAGCTTGACGTACATGGACATTACATTACTTTTGCGGAATACTTGGTACATAACAAAAACACACACACAAGGATCGTAATAGTTTAGTGTCTTTGGAAACTCGGAACGTAATCTTATAATCGTGGTGAAAGATCTTCTATATCTCCCATAAAGATCTTCCCCTTTTTTTACCTAAAACCTTTCTTTATATCCTGGGGAAAAGAAAACATAAAAGGGTGTGCTCAAATGCTCAGTAAGGGTAAACAAAAGAAATATCAATCACATCATATACACAAGCACATAACTTTTGGAAATCTTAACCTGCAAAAGAGATCATAAGTTCATAACATGGGATAAATCATGGCAGTGAAATGTAATCGCAATAATCATAACCTAAAACATGAAACTTTGTGGCATTCACACATAATCATAGAGAATCATTTCTTTTTAGTCAAGACTCATTGCCAAGACTATCTTAGTGGACAAAGTCCCTTTCTGAATCGAGTAACCCTCGTTTCAGTCCTGTTTCACTGAACCGGTATAACCTACCGTTCCAGCCATGTCTATCTCATGAGATATAAAATCTTTACCCAATGCATTGGAGGGAGATATAGGTCCCACCCATCTTATAATGAATCCTTTCTTATGTGTGCCACATAATCATAAATCATACATCATCGCATAACACATGTAACAAAAATGGGATTCTTGAAACATCATGACATCATAAAACAAATCATATAAGGTAAAGGAATTCATAAAAATAATTCCATCACAACATGATCAAATCAATGTAATATTAGGGATAAAAACAGAACCCTTTATTATCTTAGATGGAAAATAATTTTGATAAAACTCCTGAACTCCATTCTTGAGGAAAATATCCTTTTTTCTTCAAAAACATTTTTCCTTTCTTAACATGTCATACAACTTTAAAATAAAAGAAGTTGATTAAAAATAAACTTGAAAACTTGTAAAGGAAGATTCTTGGAAATAATGTTTTAAAAATCCATTCATGCGGTATAAGTTAAAAAAAACATTCTTCGTACTTTTGTCGGAAAAGTCAAAAAGTACCTCGTATGAAAAACAACAAAAGATTCCTTTCATATCTTTTACTAAAAACTCACCGAAGGGTAAAATTGGATTTAAACAATTGTAGGTGGATGGAAATAATATTACATATTGAAGAAACATGGATGTGGATGATAAAATACACCCCAGTAAATACCAAAGTATAAACAATCTCGGATAAAAATGAGATTGTGATATTTCCCTTACCTTAGGTCCGATTTGCTTCGTATGTGTCCGAACCTCCTGTATAATGATTTAAATAATGTCATTGACTTATTAAAGAATCATATTCATTGTTATGATATCATATATGGTTCACTTGTGACATTATATTACCCGTTCTTTTGTAAATTCCATGTTAAAGAAGCGTTTTGGGTAAAATCGTTTCATTTATCGTAGGTGTTTTGACTTGTTGTTATTGAAATTATTATTACTTATATCATGATTTACTTACTTCCAGAATATAAAATATGATTTATATATCATATATATTCAGTATATATATATATAATCGATATAAAAATGAAATGAAAAACACCGTTCATGGAGACGGTAGTCCGTACGTACGCATGAACGCTGTTTTCCTTTCCTTATTGTCTTGAATGGAAGTAAGTAGATGACATACATATATATATATATACATAAATCCATTCGATTTATAATGTCATATATTTCATTATTATTTCTTATATATACTTTATAATCATTCTTAAATGGTTAACATGGAGAATGAATCTCATCGCGTCGTGGAGACGGTAGTCCGTACGTACGCACGAGCGATGATATCATTTCCATAAATATTGAATTGAATTGGAGTGGATTATACAATATATCAGAATCAATATGATGTTGTAATAACTATGTATATTTTATTCTTTACACCATTATACCCATCCAATTAAGGTGGTGGCGGAAAATAGATTACACCACGGCGTGGAGACGGTATTCCGTACGTACGCACGCGCGGTGATTTCCTTTTTCCGTAGGATGGATAGAAGTTTAATTATAGTTGTTTCATATTTATAATAATGTATCAGTATATAATAAATACTGATGTTATTACTTTATCATGAAACAACTAAAGAAGAAGAAGTTGAAGAAGAAAGAAATTGAAAAGATCGGTAATGGATATTACCTCTTCTTTGAAACGCCTCTTTGAATCCTTCACTTAGGAAACTAAGATTGGTCTTTGAAGAAAAACAGGACCTCTAGGGTTATTCTAGGAAAGTGGAGAAGGGATTTTGGCAGGGGTTGGCCGAGCTTGAGTGCTCAATTTGGTGTGAGGAGGAGGGGGAGGAGGTGCCCTTTTATAAGGGAGGAGAGGGGCACCTTAGGAATATCTCAAAATATTATTTTATATTAAAGTCAAAATCGGTTTATAATGGTTACAAAGGGTATTATTTCGAAGCTAAAGTGGGTATTGGTCTAAATCCTATCATACAATAGGATTTAAACAAGTTTAGGGTATTATTTTAACCTTATCAATTAGATTTAACTCTAAGTTAAATAATTTAACTTTTACCGTGTCTTTTTGTTTTCTTTCACTATATGGTTAATACACTTACTATAACATTCCAAAAGAACCCCAAATTGTTTATTATTAATATATATATCCCTATCTAAGTCATTTGGCCGATACTTAGATTTTTAGGAATAAAATAACAATTAATAATATAATATTTGATTTAAAAACTATTTTGTGTCAATTTTGACACTATTTGATATATGATTTTTGTGAAAGTCATAACAGAATTATATGTTCGAACCAAGTTGATTAAATCAACACTAATATATCATAGTAACCTAGAAAATTAGTGTAATTCATAAAAAGTCTCAAATTACATTCATTTGAGCATTTATAACATCAATTATGTTAATATTTCCTTAAAAGGGTAATTACTGCATCATCGTTGTGTCATAAATAAATTAATTTATTTAAAGTCTAAAAATTATAAATAAAATATCATTATGTAGGAAATCTTTTTAGATTTCTAATGAATATTTATAGTCGAATTTATCTTATGTATAACCCCATATTAAAAATGATTTACTTATTAAATTTTGATTTTAACTATTTTAACCCTTTTTTAAATAAATTAATAATAAATGTCCTAATCTAACCCAAGTGGGCCTAAATGGTCATATTTTATTCCTAAGTTTGTTTTTGGTCGAATTACACTTGTCCAATAGAATTAGGACATGTGTTAGGGTAATAATAATATCATATTTACCCTTAGTTACCCTATTTACTATTAACCGCGGTAAAAAAAAGTAAAAAGTTACTATTCACCAAAAAATTATTTTTATCTCATTGAACCACATTTTACTTACTGATATCAACCGTGTCTGTCGGATTTTCGAAATTCCATTCACAGAAGCGGTAAAATTAAGTTTTATGCAAAATTCAGTTTTTAACCTACCACTTAGTGGTTTCACTATTCATCAAAAATTGAAAGTTTTCCGAAAAATGCCAAAATTTCATCCTAAGCTATATTTCATATTCCGAATTCAAAAATGAAGTCTATTTTACCAAATTCATAACATAGAAATTGCATTAATTAATTTTATAATTAAATCCCGCTGTTTAAAACAAATAGCGTGTTTTTAAGAAACAATATCTATCAAAAGATTGACACTTGATTATGTCTGGTTTAAATGTGAAATTACATCCAATGACCAACATTGTATTAAATTGTAAAAATATATTCTAAATATACTTTAAAACCACTCAAATTATTGATTTATCACTATTAATTATTTCGATTAAAACAAGTTGTTTTTAATTATAATTTAGTAATTTTCACTATTCATCAGAATATGAAAGTTATCCGAAAAGTACCAAAATTTCACCTTAGGCTAAATTCGATACTCCGAATCCAAAAATGAAGTCCATTTTGAGAGCTAAAATTTCTAAAATTTAAAAAGTGGTTATTACTATTCATAACGGCTAGTTTTAATAATATTTTAATAGCATATCGTTGTTTCGTGAAACTCAGTATTACGTACTACACACGCTATCGAGGAAGGTTGCGATTGCGTGTAATGCAAGGCAAGTCAAGGATGCGTGTTGTGCAAGCTCCTTTTTGTGTTGCGTACAACACAAGACATCAGTGAAATTAAAAAGAATATTTTTCAGAAAATCTTGGGCTGTTACATGATACCCCCCTTAAAATGAATTTTGCCATCGAAATTCGTCAGGGTTATAAATGGTTTACTATTCGAAAGTTTCTTTAATAGAAACCCACATCGTAAAAAGGAATACCAAAACTTGGCTTTAAAAACTAAAGTATGAAATTTAACGATTACCTAAATAAACTAATCACTGGGTTTCCACATAGGTGAAAATATGGATATGGAAGAAAAATCTAACCATCATGTTCTGATGGAGAGTGGTAGAGAACATGGCTATGGAAAAGCCAACAATCACAAATCCATAAATTTGTGACGATCTAAGGTACCATCCGATTTATCAGGTATAATATCACTAGGACAACATTTTTGGTTTTCAAGATCATTTCCTTAAAGTTGAAAATTTGAATTAGAACAAATACTTTATTTTGGTACAATCTCACTGTTGTTCATGCCTTGAACAATTTCCACTTCATCTCTTAAATAAATGAAGTTGAATTTGTTATTCGTGAAGTGTTAGCAGATCATGTGATAGAATGACGGGTCATTCCATCTGTCTCAAACAAAAGGTTAGCAAAAATTATATACATAAGTCGATCTATAGTGAGATTAATCACATATGGTTCCTAAAATGGACTTATACTTCATATATCATTCTGCTTAATATAATAAAACTAGTTTCTACTAAACAGGGACTTCCTGTAGTCCAGTGGTAGGCGATAAAGGCCAGTCGCACTTCGGTTGTGGGTTCGATTCCCACAGCCTTGTCCGAAGCGACGGGCTGTCGCCCGTCCTGTAGGTTGTCCTTTTTCTAAAACTACATTACTATAACATCCCATCAATAATATCGAAAATCTTCTATCCTTAAACAATACTAACTTATGTCCAACATAATCCATTCTAATCTTTAGGCTTATCCATAATACTACAGTCCACTCTCATAATATAGTGAAAACGATTACCAGATATTTAATACTATCGTTAATCCCCATATATCATAAGATATGTTTTGTTGGTCACATTCCAAACATTCAAAGTCCTTAATCATGTATTCTCTTGAATACCTTAGTGAAAACATGAATGCAGTTGAAATTTAACACTTTCCACATACCAAAATCCTCAAAATTCTATATACTCAAACCATGATATCACTTAGTCCTTATATCAATCATGAGCTCATGAATACTATTAAACATTTCATTTTCTCGTTTTCCCTTCATTATGCGCATATCATCTTATTTCCAAAAAATAACTCAATCACTTTGAATACCACATCAATAAATATTGCAATACTCAATGATACAACATTATTTTGGAATCCCATTACATAAACACTTAATCATTCCACCACATCATTGTCATATTCAATATTGCCAATAGTGATCGCATGTGACTTCCCTTTGTCCTTTGCCTTCAGTGGTTGCTTATGTTGATCATCACTAACCCTTGGATTAGGGCATTTATTAGCATAATGCCCCATTTCCTTGCACTTGAAGCATTGAAGTGTTGGTGGTGCGTTCTCTGCAGTGTTTGCTTTATTCACATCATTAAAAACCCTTTTTCCATTACTTCGACACTCAGCTGCTCGATGACCTTCTTTTCCACACTTAAAACATTTTCTAGTCCCTTTAAGACAATCTCCACCATGCTTCTTTCCACACTTTGTGCATAAGGAAACATTCATCTTCTTTTCACCATTATTCTGAGATTTCTCCTTGAACTCCATCTTTCGTTTCTTATCAAAACCATGAGATGGATATGTAATACCAACTTCCATTTCTACCTTGATAGCACAACGCACAATTTCTTCATAGCTACTGAAGTCTCTTATAGCTAATGCCCTTCGAAGACTTGGTTTTAAGCCACTGAAAAATCGATCAACTTTACTTTCAGGTTGGATGATAATGCCAGATGCATACCTTGCAAGTCTTGTAAAATTCGCTTCGTATATACCAACAGATTCATCATCCTTTTGCTTTAGTTCAAGAAACTCCTTCTCCATCTTTGTTCGAAGAATACGAGGGAAGTACTTATTGAAAAATAAGTTCTTGAACTCATCCCATTCCATGGACTCAATTTCATCTCTTTGCCTTGTATTCTTGATAAGATTCCACCATTGATCATCTTCACCTTCCAAACGATATACTGCTAAGATGACTTTATCATGTTCAGAACATTGAAGAACTGAAAATATCTTTTCAGTGGTACTGATCCATTGTTCAGCAACAAGTGGATCAGAAGACCCACTGAAAGAAGGTGAACGTTGCCTCATGAAGGACTCAATAGAATATTGTTCCCTTCTCTGCTCATTTGGAAGTCCAGAATGATTCATATCTTGTGTAAGTATAGAAATAAGATTTTGCACTCCATCTCCCATAACATTTGTTTGTTCAGGAGGACAATCATTGCATTGTCCATTGCATTGATCAACACGGTTCCTTCGGGTTCCAGCCATCATCTAAAACCCAAAAAGAATAGTGTGAGAGGCAAAAATCATGCTAGGGAAAACAGCATAATTAAGGGGGAGTACCTTCAATATCTAACATCTTAGGTTTAATTCTATGATCGTTAGCGTAGTTCTAGTACTATAACCTATACGTATACTTAACCTTAGGGACATCCCTAGACATACCTTAGAAATATCTCTAGGGATCTCACTAACGTTTTCGCATCCTAGTTTCCAAAGGTTGACTAAACCTTTCCTCTGATACCAACTGTAGAGACCCGAAGCTTGACGTACATGGACATTACATTACTTTTGCAGAATACTTGGTACATAACAAAAACACACACACAAGGATCGTAATAGTTTAGTGTCTTTGGAAACTCGGAACGTAATCTTATAATCGTGGTGAAAGATCTTCTATATCTCCCATAAAGATCTTCCCCTTTTTTTACCTAAAACTTTTCTTTATATCCTGGGGAAAAGAAAACATAAAAGGGTGAGATCAAATGCTCAGTAAGGGTAAACAAAAGAAATATCAATCACATCATATACACAAGCACATAACTTTTGTAAATCTTAACCTGCAAAAGAGATCATAAGTTCATAACATGGGATAAATCATGGCAGTGAAATGTAATCACAATAATCATAACTTAAAACATGAAAATTTGTGGCATTCACACATAATCATAGAGAATCATTTCTTGTTAGTCAAGACTCATTGCCAAGACTATCTTAGTGGACAAAGTCCCTTTCTGAATCGAGTAACCCTCGTTTCAGTCCTGTTTCACTGAACCGGTATAACCTACCGTTCCAGCCATGTCTATCTCATGAGATATAAAATCTTTACCCAATGCATTGGAGGGAGATATAGGTCCCACCCATCTTATAATGAATCCTTTCTTATGTGTGCCACATAATCATAAATCATACATCATCGCATAACACATGTAACAAAAATGGGATTCTTGAAACATCATGACATCATAAAACAAATCATATAAGGTAAAGGAATTCATAAAAATAATTCCATCACAACATGATCAAATCAATGTAATATTAGGGATAAAAACAGAACCCTTTATTATCTTAGATGGAAAATAATTTTGATAAAACTCTTGAACTCCATTCTTGAGGAAAATATCCTTTCTTCTTCAAAAATATTTTTCCTTTCTTAACATGTCATACAACTTTAAAATAAAAGAATTTGATTAAAAATAAACTTGAAAACTTGTAAAGGAAGATTCTTGGAAATAATGTTTTAAAAATCCATTCATGCCGTATAAGTTAAAAAAAACATTCTTCGTACTTTTGTCAGAAAAGTCAAAAAGTACATCGTATGAAAAACGACAAAAGATTCCTTTCATATCTTTTACTAAAAACTCACCGAAGGGTAAAATTGGATTTAAACAATTGTAGGTGGATGGAAATAATATTACATATTGAAGAAACATGGATGTAGATGATAAAATACACCCCAGTAAATACCAAAGTATAAACAATCTCGGATAAAAATGAGATTGTGATATTTCCCTTACCTTAGGTCCGATTTGCTTCGTATGTGTCTGAACCTCCTGTATAATAATTTAAATAATGTCATTGACTTATTACAGAATCATATTCATTGTTATGATATCATATATGGTTCACTTGTGACATTATATTACCCGTTCTTTTGTAAATTCCATGTTAAAGAAGCGTTTTGGGTAAAATCGTTTCATTTATCGTAGGTGTTTTGACTTGTTGTTCTTGAAATTATTATTACTTATATCATGATTTACTTACTTCCAGAATATAAAATATGATTTATATATCATATATATTCAGTATATATATATATAATAGATAGATAAATGAAATGAAAAACACCGTTCATGGAGACGGTAGTCCGTACGTACGCATGAACGCTGTTTTCCTTTCCTTATTGTCTTGAATGGAAGTAAGTAGATGACATACATATATATATATACATAAATCCATTCGCTTTATAATGTCATATATTTCATTATTATTTCTTATATATACTTTATAATCATACTTAAATGGTTAACATGGAGAATGAATCTCATCGCGTCGTGGAGACGGTAGTCCGTACGTACGCACGAGCGATGATATCATTTCCATAAATATTGAATTGAATTGGAGTGGATTATACAATATATCAGAATCAATATGATGTTGTAATAACTATGTATATTTTATTCTTTACACCATTATACCCATCCAATTAAGGTGGTGGCGGAAAATAGATTACACCACGGCGTGGAGACGGTATTCCGTACGTACGCACGCGCGGTGATTTCCTTTTTCCGTAGGATGGATAGAAGGTTAATTATAGTTATTTCATATTTATAATAACGTATCAGTATATAAGAAATACTGATGTTATTACTTTATCATGAAACAACTAAAGAAGAAGAAGTTGAAGAAGAAAGAAATTGAAAAGATCGGTAATGAATATTACCTCTTCTTTGAAACGCCTCTTTGAATCCTTCACTTAGGGAACTAAGATTGGTATTTGAAGAAGACCAGGACCTCTAGGATTATTCTAGGAAAGTGGAGAAGGGATTTTGGGAGGGGTTGTCCGAGCTTGAGTGCTCAATTTGGTGTGAGGAGGAGGGGGAGGAGGTGCCCTTTTATAAGGGAGGAGAGGGGCACCTTAGGAATATCTCAAAATATTATTTTATATTAAAGTCAAAATCGGTTTATAATGGTTCCAAAGGGTCTTATTTCGAAGCTAAAGTGGGGATGGGTCTAAATCCTATCATCCAATAGGATTTAGACAAGTTTAGGGTATTATTTTAACCTTATCAATTAGATTTAACTCTAAGTTAAATAATTTAACTTTTACCGTGTCTTTTTGTTTTCTTTCACTATATGGTTAATACACTTACTATAACATGCCAAAAGAACCCAAAATTGTTTATTATTAATATATATATCCCTATCTAAGTCATTTGGCCTATACTTAGATTTTTAGGAATAAAATAACAATTAATAATATAATATTTGATTTAAAAACTATTTTGTGTCAATTTTGACACTATTTGATATATGATTTTTGTGAAAGTCATAACAGAATTATATGTTCGAACCAAGTTGATTAAATCAACACTAATATATCATAGTAACCTATAAAATTAGTGGAATTCATAAAAAGTCTCAAATTACATTCATTTGAGCATTTATAACATCAATTATGTTAATATTTCCTTAAAAGGGTAATTACTGCATCATCGTTGTGTCATAAATAAATTAATTTATTTAAAGTCTAAAAATTATAAATAAAATATAATTATGTAGGAAATCTTTTTATCTTTCTAATGAATATTTATAGTCGAATTTATCTTATGTATAACCCCATATTAAAAATGATTTACTTATTAAATTTTGATTTTAACCGTTTTAACCCTTCTTTAAATAAATTAATAATAAATGTCCTAATCTAACCCAAGTGGGCCTAAATGGTCATATTTTATTCCTAAGTTTGTTTTTGGTCGAATTACACTTGTCCAATAGAATTAGTACATGTGTTAGGGTAATAATAATATCATATTTACCCTTAGTTACCCTATTTACTATTAACCGCGGTAAAAAAAAGTAAAAAGTTACTATTCACCAAAAAATTATTTTTATCTCATTGAACCACATTTTACTTACTGATATCAACCGTGTCTGTCGGATTTTCGAAATTCCATTCACAGAAGCGGTAAAATTAAGTTTTATGCAAAATTCAGTTTTTAACCTACCACTTAGTGGTTTCACTATTCATCAAAAATTGAAAGTTTTCAGAAAAATGCCAAAATTTAATCCTAAGCTATATTTCATATTCCGAATTCAAAAATGAAGTCTATTTTACCAAATTCATAACATAGAAATTTCATTAATTAATTTTATAATTAAATCCCGCTGTTTAAAACAAATAGCGTGTTTTTAAGAAACAATATCTATCAAAAGATTGACACTTGATTATGTCTGGTTTAAATGTGAAATTACATCCAATGACCAACATTGTATTAAATTGTAAAAATATATTCTAAATATACTTTAAAACCACTCAAATTAATGATTTATCACTATTAATTATTTCGATTAAAAAAAGTTGTTTTTAATTATAATTTAGTAATTTTCACTATTCATCAGAATATGAAAGTTATCCGAAAAGTACCAAAATTTCACCTTAGGCTAAATTCGATACTCCGAATCCAAAAATGAAGTCCATTTTGAGAGCTAAAATTTCTAAAATTTAAAAAGTGGTTATTACTATTCATAACGGCTAGTTTTAATAATATTTTAATAGCATATCGTTGTTTCGTGAAACTCAGTATTACGTACTACACACGCTATCGAGGAAGGTTGCGATTGCGTGTAATGCAAGGCAAGTCAAGGATGCGTGTTGTGCAAGCTCCTTTTTGTGTTGCGTACAACACAAGACATCAGTGAAATTAAAAAGAATATTTTTCATAAAATCTTGGGCTGTTACATGATTCTCACTTTGAGAGGCTGACCCTCTCTTCCATCCACTTTGCACACTACCGCCATGTTGTGAGCTCTCATGGCATCGCTTCCGACCCTCGGTAGATGCACCGCTCGTTTTCCCCATCGGCACCACAAGCCCACTAACCAAAGCACCCTTCAGGTTTCCTTCCAAAATCAGTGCCTGATCTACTACCTCTTCGAACCTCTTCAAGCGGAAGATATTTGCTTGAGATCTGATCTCATGTCTCAACCCATCTTGGAAGCACTTTTCCACTGCTACCTCATCCCTTGCTAACACTGGGACAAAGCATCTCAAATCAGTGAAGTGACCAACATAGTCCATCACCGACAACGACCCCTGAGTCAGGCTCATAAACTCGGAAGCCCGCTCATGCCTCAAAGTCTCTGGGTAAAAATGCTTCAGAAAATTTTCCTGGAAAACCTTCCACGACATTCCCTCAGCCTGCTCTATTTGAGCCTGAATGTCCCACCAACGCCTAGCCTAGTCTCGCAACATATAAGCAGCTAGCTTTACCCGCTTCTCGATAGGGGTTTCTAGATGATCCAGTATTATCTGGACATATTCTAACCAGAACACTGCTGCTTCTAGACCACCCTCTCCGGTGAAGGTCAGAGGGTGCTGCAGTTGGAACTCCCTAGTCAGCTCAAACATACTCGGTGCAACTTGCCCTGGGTCCCGATCCATCATCTGCATAAGGCGAGTCAAGTTCTCTAGGAACTGGTCTTCTCTACCTTCATTGATCACCACATTTTCTTGCTCCTCTACTAGAGGAGTGTTCTCAGAGATACCCTCCCGTTGCCCAATTGGTAACCGAAGTCATGGTGGCATTTCTCTACAATGCCAAGCATGAGATTTAGCACACATACCACATAAATTTCATGACTTCATCAAAATATTTTTACTAGCCACAACAACCCATTTCATAATCTAACCCAACAACATTTTCCAACTTGTTTCAAACCCTATTACTCCATTAAACATCATTTACCCACTTGTTTTATTTCATTCTTCTCATTATTCCTTGGTTTCATGAAATGCATGATGCAACCTACTTTATTGCCTCACACACCCACCCTGTGTGTGTTCATAACACAATGCATGTCACCTATCTCCCTAAGTGCCTACAATGATGCATGAATGCAAATCCTCGTGCCGTTAAGGCCATGAGCCAAACGTCGTAAAACAATCACATCAACCACATGTGCATCACCTAATGGTGAAATATCATCAACTGTAACATCACACAACCAAGAACATCATTTTCCACCCAGGGTGACTTGGGTTTCCCCCATACCTGGGTTAGATACTCCCAAGCACGAGCTCATTACCAAGGCCCGACACATCTTAACCCTTGGTTACCCATCCCAAATAACTAGACCTCAGAGAAGGAGAAGAAATACATCCTCTGATACCACTTTGTAATGTCCCCAACCTGAAATCCACTGAACCGGTGCTCCAAGCTGGGTGGTTACATGACCTTAAGCGCGCCTCCCCGTACGCCAAAGGTTTCCGACTAGCATCGGGGGTCTATGTAGTCAAGTGGGGAGACTATACCCCCTATTTATCAGAGTAAGCCAAAACAGAATAAACAAATAGCGGAAAACCATAACCAATAAACAAGGAACATGTATAACAACACGTACAACAGTAAGTATGCCATGTCATGCTATAAGTGAAAAAGTGAACAAGATCCCAAAATAAAGACAACAGGCAAAATCCCCAAAATAGTCCCGACTCCAAGTCCGGATCCTCCACCAAGTGCTGCCCATGCCACTCACTATCTAGCAAGGACCCTTGCCCTTCTCCTTACCTGCAAACATGAAGTCTGCTCGGGTACCCAATGGTGGCCTGAGCAGGGTGTGAGTACAACTCAGTAGGCCACCACCAACGGTGTCTACAAAATATCCAGTATAAACAGGTAGTTCATGCAAAAGGGATATGAATGATAAATGTCAAGTAATTAATTATGGTGCCATTAACAAAATTCAAAGCAAAGCCATTACCTCCTCTATTACCATTCATTTCACAACAATTACAATTACTTACCATTTCATAACATTTCCATGGGTTATTCACATTCATCATGTTACATGGGTCTAAGGCCAACAACCACATGCAAGAGGGTAAACACAATATTATCCTATCTCACTAGGACTAACCCCTCATAGCAACCATATCCTCACCTCGAAGCCTCAGTCCGGGTGGATGAAACCGTTAAGAGAATAAACCCTCAGTCCCCTTTCCTAACCCGTGCATTTAGGGTAGAGTTTAGAGCCTTAGTCTTAGCTCAACCCGTGGGCATAGATCCTCATGTCATACCCCACTCTACGAAGCCATGTGCACGTGCTTATATATATGTATCCGTCAACCATCCAACCATTTCCCATCAGCAAACACTATTCACAACAACTCACATGGGAATTCACATTATGCCTTAACCCATTAACACATTACCATTTCACATCATTTAACCATTCACCAAATTCCCATGTGTTATGCCTATCTCACTAAGCATTCAATACTAGACCCATAACATATCCCATTATGGTCTTTAATCAATTTTCACATTAACCCATTTAACCCGTTCATCATTTCCATGAATCAACCATTCATCCATTTCAATTAACCATTTGGTTATTACCAAGTCTAGGTGAATCACCTAACTTCTATCCCAAGTTCAACCAATCATGCCAACATGTTTATCAAGGGCTCTAAAATTCACTATAACAAGTCACTTGTTTAATGTCAATCCCTAAACCCGGGAAAAGCCGGCACATCCCATGGATGGCCCAATTAGGTCAAGTCAATCCCAACACATCCCACGAGGATCGTGAGGGTTCCCATTTTCCATTTTAAACATCATTAAAACCAAGCATACCAAGGTTATTCAAAACCTAACCAAGGGAAACAAGAACACAAGTAAACATGCACAAAAACCCTAAATAACCATGGGATATAACTTGTAGACCACCTACCTCGAAACCGCGGTTGAACGCACTCCCTATCGAGTCCTTAGACCTCGATCCAACCAACCTTCGAAGCTTCAACCTAAAACTCACCCAAAAGATAGGGTTTTAGATCTTCGGAATGAGAGGGAGAGAAGGTACTAACCCTAAACCAAAAAGAGAAGCAAGGATGAGGGTAGCCTTACCCGGAGCTTCGATCCACAACCAACGACACCAAAAACGCCTTAGAATCGAAGGAGTTTGATCTCTTGAAGTCCTTGGGAGGTTTGGTTCGTGGCTAAGGTGAAGAGAGGAGGAAGAGAGGAAAATCCCGAGTGAGGTTTAAAAAGCCCGGAGTGGCAATTTTGTAAATTTTCCCAACTTTAAGTGGCCGCACGGTTTGTCCGCACAGTTTGGAAAACCGTGCGCAAACCGTGCGCATGCCACTGCCCGAAGGAGGAGGAGTCACACGGTTTAGCCGCATGGTTTGGAAAACTGTGCACAAACCGTGCGTTCTCTTCTGTCTAGAGGAGGGAGGGTCACACAGTTTCACCTGGGCAGGCCGCACGGTTTGGTTGACCGTGCACAGGCCGTGCGCCTTGGTCTGCTTTGCCCAGACTTCCCTTCTTCCGCACCCCGAGCCCCCGGAACACCCCCAAGGCCTCTCACACTTTCAAGAAACCTTTTAAAGTCCCAAAAGCAAGGGTTTAACCCAGAACACAACAAAAACATACCTTTCCAAAAACCCGGATCTTACAACCTCCCCACCTTATAACGGTTCATCCTCGAGCCAAGTTCCCAAGCCTCATTGCTCCACTGAAGAGAAGAGTTCGGGCCACTGAGCCCACATATCCGATTTTCGCTCCCAAGTTTCTTCCTGAACTTTCCCATGCTGCCATAGTAATCGCACTAATGGCACAACCTTGCCTTGCAAGACTCTTTCACTACGATCCACCACACAAACCAGATGCTCCTCAAAGGACACATTAGCCTCGAGCTCTACATCCTCAATGTCAACCACGTGAGATGGGTCAGGGTGATACCGTCAAAGCTGCGACACATGAAACACATCATGCATCCCACCATACAACTGTGGAAGAGACAATCAGTATTCCACTGGTCCGATCCTTTCCACAATCTCAAAAGGTCCCACATACCTGGGTGCCAACTTACCCTGCTTTCGAATCCGTCAATGACCCAACCTTGGTGACACCCGAAGGAACACTTTATCATCCACACTAAACTCAAGAGGTCTACGCCTCTGATCTGCATACGATTTCCGCCTACTCTGAGCTATATCCATTCGATTCCTGATCAACTTAACTCTCTCTGAAGTCTCCTGCACGAGACTCGACCCCAACAACTCAGATTCACCAGCCTCTAGCCAACGCAACATAGATCTACATGGTCTCCCATAAAGCGCCTCAAATGGTGCCATCTGAATTGCAGCCTGAAAACTGTTGTTGTAGGAAAACTCAACCAATGATAGGTGTCTCTCCCAAGAACCACCAAAGTCCAAGACACAAGCTCGTAACATGTCTTCCAGCACCTATATCGTACATTCCGACTGACCGTCCGTCTACGGGTGGAAAGCCGTACTCAAAAACACCCGCGTACCAAGCGCCTTCTGCAACCCTTGCCAGAAATGCGATGTGAAACGCGAATCTCGGTCTGAAACTATGGTTTGCGGAACACCATGCAACCACACTATTTCCCGAACATACAACTCACCCAACTGGTCGACTGTATGGGTCTCCTGAATCGGTAAGAAATGAGCCACTTTCATTAATCGATCCACAACCACCCATATTGCATCATTATTCTATGGCGTCCTCGGAAGACCCACAACAAAATCCATTGTCACATCATCCCACTTCCATTACGGAATGGGAAATGGATGCAATAAACCACCTGGGCGTTGATGCTCAGCCTTTACCTGCTGACAGGTAAGACACCGTGCCACAAAGCCCGCAACTTCCTTCTTCATTCCAGGCCACCAAAACTGCCTTCAGAGATCATGGTACATCTTGGTCAAACCATGATGCACTGCCCACTTTGATGCATGGAACTCTCGCATCAACTCTTCTCACACACCCTTTGGCACAACTATCCGATCATGAACACGAACAACACCGTCCACACCGACGGCCCCGCCAGAAGGTAGCTCCCCACCTTTAAGCTTTTTCTTCATGATCAAGCACTCAGGACCATCAAGATGACCTTCCTTAACTCAACTTAAAAGCATTGAATCCATCATTAAGGAATCAAGAGTGACCTGACCATTCTCCTCCTACACCTCCAGGTGAATCTCTGTAAACAAAGCCATCACCTTCCACTCGGTGCTCGACTCCTGAACCATCTGATTCTGAACCTTCCTGATTAGAGCATCAGCAACACTGTTTCCCTTTCTCGGAATGTATACCAACTCAAAGTCAAAAGACTGGAGATATTCAACCCATCTTCACTTCCGAAGATTCAGATCCCGCTATGAGAAGATGTACTTTGAACTCTTATGGTCGATAAACACGGTAAACCATTCTCCCAACAGATAGTGCCTCCAACACTTCAAGGCGTACACTGCTGCAGCCAACTCAAGGTCATGAGTGGGATAATTCCGCTCATGATACCTCAACTACCTCGACCCATAAGCCACAATCCACTCATCCTGTATCAACACAACCCCAAGTCCGACTCCGGACGCATCAAAAAACATGATGTACTTCTTACCCGGCTTAGGTAAGATCAAGATAGGTGCAGTCGTCAGCTGCTTCTTCAACTCTTGAAAGGCACTCTCACAAGCCTCCGACCGTTCGAACCTGATTCCCTTCTTGGTCAAGCCCGAAAGTGGTGCTGCCAAGTGAGAGAAATCCCAAATGAACCTTCGGTAATACCCGGCCAAAACCAGGAAACTCTGAACATCAGAAACACTCTTGGGCTTCTCCCAAGATACAACTGCCTGCACTTTCTCTGGATCCACTAACACACCTGCCTCCAAGATGATGTGACCCAGAAAATGCACCTCACCTATCCAGAATTGACACTTTGACATCTTGGCGTACAAACGATGCTCTCTTAGAGTACCCAAGACGATGTCAAGATGTTGGGCATGATCATTGTGAGTTTTCGAGTACACTAAGATATCATCTACAAAGACAACCACAAACCGATCTAGATAGGGATAAAAGATCTGGTTCATCAAATCCATAAACACCACCGGTGCATTGGTCAAGCCGAAAGGCATTACCACAAACTCAAACAACCCGTACCGACTCTAGAATGTTATCCGCGGTATTTCTGAAGACCTCACCCTCAACTGGTGATAAACCGACCTCAAATCAATCTTAGAAAACACCGATGCACCCATCAATTGATCAAACAGGTCATCAATTCTAGGAAGAGGGTACCAATTTTTCACCGTCATCTGATTCAACGTTCGATAGTCAACACACATCCTTAGCAACCCATCGACCTTCTTTGCAAAAAGAATGGGAGATCCCCAAGGAGATGTACTAGGATAGATAAACCCCTTACGCTTCAACTCCTCAAGCTAAAATTTCAGTTCCTGGAGTTCTGCTGGTGCCATTCGGTATGGAAGAATAGAAACTGGCTCCGCTCCTGACAGCAACTCGATTGTGAACTCAACATCCCTCTTAGGGGGTAACCCCGAGAAATCCTCAGGAAACACGTCCTGAAACCGATCCACCATAGGAGGGAAAATAGACCGCTTCCCTCTTGCATTGTCCTCAAGCATGAGACATGCCACTCGAGTCGTGAGTCCACTCATCTGTTGACAAAACGGACCCGCACGCCCTGCTCGAACATCCCATTCGACAAGGTGGACATAAGCGTCACCCTCAAGTGACCTGAATGATACTCTGCGATGATAATAGTCTATGTGCACCCGATACAACACCAACCAATACATTCCCAGGATTAGGTCAAACCCTGACATTTCGAGGATGAACAAGTCCCACAGAAAACGACACCCACCAAATTCTAAGGCACACCCATTGCATTTCTTGATATCCTCAACCCCACCCCCAACGGAGTGTCAATTGACATAACTCCACACACCCTCTCCACAGGTAAACCCATCACTACCATAAGTTGAGAAGAGACAAAAGAGTGTGTGGCACCTGTGTCAAACAACGAACTAGAAAAAGTAGAGGCTACAAGGATGGTACCTCGAACAATTGATGGTCCAGCCTCGCTATCACCATGTGCAAACTGAACCGCTTGAAGTTGACTTTCCCCTTTAACCTAGGCTCCATCGTGACCGCCCTGTGCTGTACTCCCCTGCTGGCGTGAGTGATCCTGCCCTGGGGTTCCACGTCCATCGCCCCTGCCAGTACGAACTGTGGAGCTCCAACTGCCTACCTGATACGGGGCAACTGATCCCCTTCCCGCACTCGGCACCTCCTTTTCACCATTATGCTCACCCGCCTGCCGAGGTTTCCTGCAAAATCTCTGCACATGCCCCATCCTACCGCACGAACAACACTCAACTGGAGGTCGAGGACACTGACCACACATATGCCCCGACCTACTGTACTGATAACAAAACACCTAATTCCCACTCTGAGAGGCTGACCCTCTCTTCTAGCCACTTTGCGCACTACCGCCATGCTATGAGATCTCATGGCGTCGCTTCCGACCCTTGGTAGCTGCACCGCTCATCTGCCCCACCGGCACCACAAGCCCACTACCCGAAGCTCCCTTCAGGTTTCCTTCCGAAATTAGTGCCTGATCTACTACCTCTACGAACCTCTTCAAGCAGAAGAAATTTACTTGAGATTTGATCTCATGTCTCAGCCCATCCTGGAAGCACTTTTCCACCTCTGCCTCATCCTCTTCTAACACTGGGAAAAAGCATCTCAAATCAGTGAAGGAACCAACATAGTCTATCACCGACAATGATCCCTAAGTCAGGATCATAAACTCGGAAGCCCGCTCCTGCCTCAAAGTCTCTGGGTAGAAATTCTCCAGAAACTTTTCCTGAAAAACCTTCCACGACATTCCCTCAGCCTGCTCTATTTGAGCCTGAATGTCCCACCAACGCCTAGCATGTCCTCGCAATATATAAGCATCCAGCTTTACCCGCTTCTCGACAGGAGTTTCTAGATGATCTAGTATTGTCTGGAAAGATTCTAACCAGAACTCCGCTGCTTCTGGCCCACCCTTTCCGGTGAAGGTCAGAGGGTGCTGCAGCTGGAACTCCCTGGTCAGCTCAAACATACTCAGTGCAACCCACCCTGGGTCCCGATCCATCATCTGCATAAGGTGAGTCAAGTTCTCTCGGAACTGGTCTTCTCTACCTTCATTGATCGCCACATTTTCTTACTCCTCTACTGGAGGAGTGTTCTCAACAACACCCTCCCATTGCCCAATTGGTAACCGACGTCGTGGTGGCATTTCTCTACAATTCCAAGCATGAGATTTATCATACATACCACATAAATTTCATGACTTCATCAAAAGATCTTTACTAGCTACAACAAACCATTTCATAAGCTAACCCAACAACATTTTCCAACTTGTTTCAAACCCTATTACTCCATTAAACATCATTTAACCACTTGTTTTATTTCATTCTTCTCATTATTCATTGGTTTCATGAAATGCATGATGCACCCTACTTTCCTGCCTCACACACCCACCCCGTGCGTGTGCATAACACAATGCATGTCACCTATCTCCCTAGGTGCCTACAATGATGCATGAATGAAAATACTTGTACCGTTAAGGCCACAAGCCAAACGTCGTAAAACAATCACATCAACCACATGTGCATCACCCAACGGTGAAATATCATCAACTGTAACATCACACAACCAAGAACATCATTTCCCAACCAGGGTGACTTGGGTTTCCCCCATACCTGGGTTAGCTACTCCCAAGCACGAGATCATTACCAAGGCCTGTCACATCTTAACCCTTGGCTACCCATCCCAAATAATAATACCTCAGATAATGAGAAGAAAGACCTCCTCTGATACCACTTTTTAACACCCCAACCCAAAATCCACTGAACCGGTGCTCCAATATGGGTGGTTACATGACCTTAAGCGCGCCTCTCCGTATGCCAAAGGCTACCGAATAGTAGTGGGGGTCTATGTAGTCAAGTGGGGAGACTATACCCCCTATTTATCAGAGTAAGCCACAATATAATAACCAAATAGCAGAAAACCACAACCAATAAATAAGGACCATGTATAAAAAAATATCCAATAGTAAGTATGCCATGTCATGCTACAAATGAAAAAGTGAACAAGATCCCAAAATAAAGACAACATGAAAAATCCACAAAATAGTCCCGACTCCAAGTCCGGATCCTCCACCAAGTGCTACCCATGCTACTCACTATCTAGCAAGGACCCTTTCCCTTCTCCTGACCTACAAACATGAAGTCTGCTCAGGTACCCAATGGCGGCCTGAGCAGGGTGTGAGTACAACTCAGTAGGCCACCACCAACGGTGTCTACAAAATATCCAGTATAAACAGGTAGTGCATGCAAAAGGGATATGAATGATAAATGTCAAGTAATTAATTATGGCGCCATTAACAAAATTCAAAGCAAATCCATTACCTCCTCTATTACCATTCATTTCACAACAATTACCATTACTTACCATTTCATCACATTTCCATGGGTTAATCACATTCATCATGTTACATGGGTCTAAGGCCAAAAATCACTTGCAAGAGGGTAAACACAATGTTATCCTATCTCACTAGGACTAACCCCTCATAGCAACCATATCCTCACCTCGAAGCCTTAGTCAGAGTGGATGCAACTGTTAGGATAATAAACCCTCAGTCCCCTTTCCTAACCCGTGCATTTAGGGTAGAGTTTAGAGCCTCAGTCTTAGCTCAACCCGTGGGCGTAGATCCTCATGTCATACCCCACTCTACGAAGCCATGTGCACATGCTTATATATATGTAACTGTCAACCATCCAACCATTGCCCATAGGCAAACACTATTCACAACAACTCACATGGGAATTCACATTATACCTTAACAACCCATTAACACATTACCATTTCACATCATTTAACCATTCACCCAATTACCATGTGTTATGCATATCTCACTAAGCATTCAATACTAGACCCATAACCTATCATATTATGGTCTTTAATCAATTTTCAGATTAACTCATTTAACCCGTTCATCATTTCCATGAATCAACCATTCATCCATTTCAATTAACCCTTTGGTTATTACCAAGTCTAGGTGCATCACCTAACTTCTATCCCAAGTTCAACCAATCATGACAACGTGTTTATCAAGAGATCTAAAATTCACTACAACAAGTCACTTGTTTAATGTCAATCCCTAAACCCAGGAAAAGCTGGCACATCCCATGGATGGCCCAATTAGGTCAAGTCAATCCCAACACATCCCACGGGGATCGTGACGGTTCCCATTTTCCATTTTAAACATCCTTAAAACCAAGCATACCAAGGTTATTCAAAAACTAACCAAGGGAAACAAGAACACAAGTAAACATGCACAAAAACCCTAAATAACCATGGGATATAACTTGTAGACCACCTACCTCGAAACCGCGGTTGAACGCACTCCCTATCAAGTCCTTAGACCTCGATCCAACCAACCTTCGAAGTTTCAACCTAAAACTCACCCAAACGATAGGGTTTTAGAGCTTCAGAATGAGAGGGAGAGAAGGTACTAACCCTAAACCAAAAAGAGAAGCAAGGATGAGGTTAGCCTTACCTGGAGCTTCAATTCGCAACCAACGACACCAAAAACGCCTTAGAATCGAAGGAGTTTTATTTCTTGAAGTCCTTGGGAGGTTTGGTTCGTGCCTAAGGTGAAGAGAGGAGGAAGAGAGGAAAATCCTGAGTGGGGTTTAAAAAGACCAGAGTGGCAGTTTTGTAAATTTTCCCAACTTTAAGTGGCCGCACGGTTTGTCCGCACGGTTTGGCAAACCATGCACAAACCGTGCGCATGCCACTGCTCGGAGGAGGAGGAGTCACACGGTTTAGCTGCACGGTTTGAAAAACCGTGCACAAACCGTGCGTTTGCTTCTGTCCAGAGGAGGGAGGGTCACACAGTTTCGCCTGGGCAGGCCGCACGGTTTGGCTGACCGTGCGCAGACCGTGCGCCTTGGTCTGATTTTCCCAGACTTCCCTTCTTCCATACCCCGAGCCCCCAGAACACCCCCAAGGCCTCTCACACATTCAAGAAAACTTTTAAAGTCCCAAAAGCAAGGGTTTAACCGAAAACACAACAAAAACATACCTTTCCAAAAACCAGGATCTTACAAATTCCCCACCTTATAACAGTTCATCCTCGAGCCGAGTTCCCAAGCCTCACTGCTCCACTGAAGAGAAGAGTTCGGGCCACTGAGCCCGCATATCCGATTCCCGCTCCCAAGTTTCTTCCTGAACTTTCCCATGCTGCCATAGTACTCGCACTAATGGCACAACCTTGCTTCGCAAGACTTTTTCACTATGATCCACCACACAAACCGGATGCTCCTCAAAGGACGCATCTACTTCGAGCTCCATATCCTCAATGTCAACCACATGAGATGGGTCAGGGTGATACCGTCGAAGCTACGACACATGAAACACATCATGCATCCCACCATACTTCTGTGGAAGAGCCAATCAGTATGCCACTGGTCCGATCCTCTCCACAATCACAAAAGGTCCCACATACCTGGGTGCCAACTTACCCTGCTTTTGAATACGTCAATGACCCAACCTTGGCAACACCCGAAGGAACACTTTATCATCCACCCCAAACTCAAGAGGTCTACGCCTCCGATATGCATATGATTTCTGCCTACTCTGAGTTGTATCCATCCGATTCCTGATCAACTTAACTCTCTCTGAAGTCTCTTGCACGAGACTTGTCCCCAACAACTTAGATTCACCGGCCTCTAGCCAACACAACGAAGATCTACATGGTCTCCCATAAAGCGCCTCAAATGGTGCCATCTGAATTGCAGCCTAAAAACTGTTTTTGTAGGAAAACTCAACAAACGATAGGTGTCTCTCCCAAGAGCCACCAAAGTTCAAGACATAAGCTCGTAACATGTCTTCCAACACCTGTATCATACGTTCCGACTACCCGTCCGTTTGTGGGTGGAAAGATGTACTCAAAAACACCTGCGTACCAAGCGCCTTCTACAACCCTTGCCAGAAACACGATGTGAAATGCAGACCTCGATCCGAAACTATGGTTCATGGAACACCATGCAACCGCACTATTTTTCGAACATACAGCTCACCCAACTGGTCGACTGTACGGGTCTCCTGAATCGGTAAGAAATGAGCCACTTTCATTGACCGATCCAAAACCACCCATATTTCATCATTATTCTGTGGCATCCTCGGAAGACCCACGACAAAATCCATTGTCACATCATCCCACTTCCATTCCAGAATGGGAAATGGATGCAATAAACCACCCGGGCATTGATGATCAACCTTCACCTGTTGACAGGTAAGACACCGTGCCACAAATCCCACAACATCCTTCTTTATTCTAGGCCACCAAAACTGCCTTCGGAGATGACGGTACATCTTGGTCAAACCAGGATGCACTGCCCACTTTGATGCATGGAACTCTCACATCAAATCTTCTCACACACCCTTTGGCACAACTACACGATCATGAACATGAACAACACCGTCCATGCCAATGGACCCTCCAGAAGGTAGCTCCCCACCTTTAAGATTTTCCTTCATGATCAAGAACTCAGGATCATCAAGCTGACCTTCTTTAACTTGACTTAAAAGCGTCGACTCCATCGTTAAGGAAGCAATAGTGACCTGACCATTCTCCTCCTGCACCTCCAGGTGCATCTCTGCAAACAAATCCATCACCTTCCACTCGGTGCTAGACTCCTGAACCATCTGATTCTGAACCTTCCTACTCAGAGCATCAGCAACACTGTTTCCCTTTCCCAGCATGTACACCAACTTAATGTCAAAATACTAGAGATATTCAACCCATCTTCACTGCCAAAGATTCAGATCCCGTTGTGAGAAGATGTACTTTAAACTCTTAAGGTCGGTAAACACGGTAAACCGTTATCCCAACAGATAGTGCCTCCAACACTTCAAGGCGTACACTACTACAGCCAACTCAAGGTCATGAGTGGGATAATTCTGCTCATGAGGCCTCAACTGCCTCGACCCAAAAGCCACAACCCGCTCATCCTGCATCAACACAGCCCCAAGTCCGACTCCGGACGCATCACAAAACTCGATGTACTTCTTACCCGGCTTTGGTAAGATCAAGATAGGTGCGGTCGTCAACTGCTTCTTTAACTCTTGAAAGGCACTCTCACAAGCCTCCAACCATTCAAACTTGATTCCCTTATTGGTCAAGCCCAAAAGTGGTGCTGCCAAGCGAGAGAAATCCCAAATGAACCTTTGGTAATACCCGACCAAACCCAAGAAACTCTAAACATCAGAAACACTCTTGGGCTGCTCCTAAGATACAACTGCCTACACTTTCTCTGGATCCACTAACACACCTACCTCTAAGATGATGTGACCTAGGAAATACACCTCACCTATCCAAAATTGATACTTTGACAGCTTGACATACAACCGATGCTCTCTTAGCATACCCAAGATGATGTCAAGATGTTGGGAATGATTGTCATGAGTTTTCGAGTACACTAAGATATCGTATACAAAGACAACCACAAACCGATCTAGATAGGGATGAAAGATCTGGTTCATCAAAGCCATAAATACCACCGGTTCATTGGTCAAGCCGAAAGGTATTACCACAAACTCAAACAACCCGTACCGACTCTGGAATGCTGTCCGCGGTATGTCAGAAGACCTCACCCTCAACTGGTGATAACCCGATCTCAGATCAATCTTAGATAACACCGATGCACCCCTAAACTAATCAAACATGTCATCAATTCTAGGAAGAGGGTACCGATTTTTCACCATCATCTGATTCAACTTTTGATAGTCAACACACAGCCTTAGCGACCCATCGGCCTTCTTTGCAAAAAGAATGGGATATCCACAAGGAGACGTACTAGGATGGATAAACCCCTTACGATCCAACTCCTCAAGCTGAACTTTCAGTTCCTGGAGTTTTGTCGGTGCCATTCGGTATGGAGGAATAGAAACTGTCTCCGCTCCTGGCAGCTACTTGATTGTGAACTCAATATCCCTCTCAGGGGGTAACCCCGAGAAATCCTCAGGAAACACGTCCTGAAACCGATCCACCACAGGAGGGAAAACAGACGGCTCCCCTATTGCATTGTCATCAAGCATGATACATTCCACTTGAGCCATGAGTCCAATCATCTGTTGAAAAAATGGATCCACACGCCCTGCTCGAACATCCTATTCGCCACGGTGGACATAAGCGTCACCCTCAAGCGACCTGAAAGACACTCTATGATGATAACAGTCTATGTGCGCCCGATACAACACCAACCAATCCATTCCAAGGATTAGGTCAAACACTGATATTTCGAGGATGAATAAGTACCACAGAAAATGATACCCACCAACTTCCAAGGCACACCCCTTTCATTGCTTGATATCCTCAACCTACACCCCCAACAGAGTGTCAATTGACATAACTCCACACACCCTCTCCCCAGGTAAACCCAGCGCTACCACAAGTTGAGCCGAGACAAAAGAGTGTGTGGCACCTGTTTCAAACAACGCACTAGAAAAAGTAGAGGCTACAAGGATCATACCTCGACCAATCGATGGTCCAACCTCGCCATCACCAGGCGTAAACTGAACTGCCTGAAGCTGACTTGCCCCTTTACCCTGGGCTCCAGCCTGAACGCCCTGTGCTGCACTGCCCTGCTGGCGTGAGTGATCCTGCACTGGGGTTCCACATCCACCGCCCCTGGCATTACGACCTGTGGAGCTCCAACTGCCTGCCTGATATGGGGAAACTGAACCCCTTCCCACACCCGACACCTGCTTTTCACCAATATGCTCACCCGCCTGCCGAGGGTTCTTGAAGAATCTCTGCACATTCCCCATCTTGCCGTATGAACGACACTCAACTGAAGGTCGAGGACACTGACCATGAATATGCCCCGGCCTACTGCACTGATAACAAAACACCTGATTCCCACTCTGATAGGTTGAACCTCTCTTCCAGCCACTTTGCACACTATCTCCATGCTGTGAGCTCTCATGGCGTCGCTTCCGACCCTCGGTAGCTGCACCGCTCGTCTGCCGAACCGGCACCACAAGACCACTACCCGAATCTCCCTTCAGGTTTCCTTCAAATCAGTGCTTGATGTACTACCTTTGTGAACCTCTTCAAGCGGAAGATATTTACTTGAGATATGATCTCATGTCTCAGCCCATCCTGGAAGCGCTTTGCCACTACTACCTCATCCCTTGCCAACACTGGGACAAAGAGTCTAAAATCAATGAAGCGACCAGCATAGTCCATCACCGACAACAATCCCTAAGTTAGGCTCATAAACTCGGAAGCCCGCTCCTGCCTCAAAGTCTCTGGGTAGAAATGCTCCAGAAACTTTTCCTGAAAAACCTTGCACGACATTCCCTCAGCCTACTCGATTTGAGCCTGAATGTCCCACCAATTCCTTGCCTGGCCTCGCAACATATAAGCAGCCAGCTTTACCCGCTTCTCGACAGGGGTTTCTAGATGATCCAGTATTGTCTGGACAGATTCTAACCAGAACTCCGCTGCTTCTGGCCCACCCTCTCCGGTGAAGGTCGGAGGGTGCTGCAGTTGGAACTCCCTGGTCAGCTCAAACATACTCGGTGCAACCCGCCCTGGGTCCCGACCCATCATCTGTATAAGGAGAGTCAAGTTCTCTCAGAACTGGTCTTATATACCTTCATTGATCGCCACATTTTCTTGCTCCTATACTAGAGGAGTGTTCTCAGCAACACCCTCCCGTTGCCCAACTGGTAACCGACGTCGTGGTGACATTTCTCTACAATGCCAAGCACGAGATTTAGCACACATACCACATAAATTTCATGACTTCATCAAAAGATCTTTACTAGCTACAACAACCCATTTCATAATCTAACCCAACAACATTTTCCAACTTTTTTCAAACCCTACTACTCCATTAAACATCATTTACCCACTTGTTTTATTTCATTCTTCTCATTATTCCTTGGTTTCATGAAATGAATGATGCACTCTACTTTCCTGCCTCACACACCCACCTTGTGCGTGTGCATAACACAATGCATGTCACCTATCTCCCTAGGTGCCTACAATGATGCATGAATGCAAATCCTCGTGCCGTTAAGGCCACGAGCCAAACGTCTTAAAACAATCACATCAACCACATGTGCATCACCCAACAGTGAAATATCATCAACTGTAACATCACACAACCAAGAACATCATTTCCCACCCAGGGTGACTTGGGTTTCCCCCGTACCTGGGTTAGCTACTCCTAAGAACGAGCTCATTACCAAGGCCCGACACATCTTAACCCTTGGCTACCCATCCCAAATAACAAGACCTCAGAGAAGGAGAAGAAATACCTCCTCTGATACCACTTTGTAACGTCCCCAACCCAGAATCCACTGAACCGGTGCTCCAAGCTGGGTGGTTACATGACCATAAGCGCGCCTCCCCGTACGCCAAAGGATGCCGACTAGCAGCGGGGGTCTATGTAGTCAAGTGGGGAGACTATACCTTTATTTATCAGAGTAAGCCACAACAGAATAACCAAATAGCGGAAAACCATAACCAATAAACAAGGAACATGTATAACAACATCTCCAACAGTAAGTATGCCATGTCATGCTACAAGTGAAAAAGTGAACAAGAGCCCAAAATAAAGACAACAGGAAAAATCCCCAAAATATTTCCGACTCCAAGTCCGGATCCTCCACCAAGTGCTACCCATGCCACTCACTATCTAGCAAGGACCCTTTCCATTCTCCTGACCTGCAAACATGAAGTCTTCTCCGGTACCCAATAGTAGCCCGAACAGGGTGTGAGTACAACTCAATAGGCCACCACCAATGGTGTCTACAAAATATACAGTATAAACAGGTAGTGCATGCAAAAGGGATATGAATGATAAATGTCAAGTAATTAATTATGGTGACATTAACAAAATTAAAAGCAAAGCCATTACCTTCTCTATTACCATTCATTTCACAACAATTACCATTACTTAACATTTCATCACATTTCCATGGGTTAATCACATTCATCATGTTACATGGGTATAAGGCCAACAATCACATGCAAGAGGGTAAACACAATGTTGTCCTATCTCACTAGGAATAACCCCTCATAGCAACCATATCCTTACCTCGAAGCCTCAGTCTAGGTGGATGCAACTATTAGGAGAATAAACCCTCAATCCCCTTTTCTAACCCGTTCATTTAGGGTAGAGTTTAGAGCCTCAGTCTTAGATCAACCCGTGGGCGTAGATCCTCATGTCATACCCCACTCTACGAAGCCATGTTCACATGATTATATATATGTAACCATCAACCATCCAACCATTGCCATCGACAAACACTATTCACAACAACTCACATGGGAATTCACATTATGCCTTAACCCATTAACACATTACCATTTCACATCATTTAACCATTCACCCAATTCCCATGTGTTATGCCTATACCACTAAGCATTCAATCCTAGACCCATAACCTATCCCATTATGGTATTTAATCAATTTTCACATTAACCCATTTAACCCGTTCATCATTTCTATGAATCAACCATTCATCCATTTCAATTAACCCTTTGGTTATTACCAAGTCTAGGTGCATCACCTAACTTCTATCCCAAGTTCAACCAATAATGCCAACATGTTTATCAAGGGCTCTACAATTCACTACAGCAAGTCACTTGTTTAATGTCAATCCCTAAACCCGGAAAAAACCGACACATCCCATGGATAGCCCAATTAGGTTAAGTCAAACCCAACACATCCCACGGGGATTGTGAGGGTTCCCATTTTCCATTTTAAACACCATTAAAACCAAGCATACCAAGGTTATTCAAAACCTAACCAAGGGAAACAAGAACACAAGTAAGCATGCACAAAAACCCTAAATAAGTATGGGATATAACTTGTAGACCACCTACCTCGAAACCGCGGTTGAACGCACTCCCTATCGAGTCCTTAGACCTTGATCCAACCAACCTTCGAAGGTTCAACCTAAAACTCACCCAAAAGATAGGGTTTTAGAGCTTCAGAATGAGAGGGAGAGAAGGTACTAACCCTAAACCAAAAAGAGAAGCAAGGATGAGGTTAGCCTTACCCAGAGCTTCGATCCTCAACCAACGGCACCAAAAACGCCTTAGAATCGAAGGAGTTTGATCTATTGAAGTCCTTGGGAGGTTTGGTTCGTGCCTAAGGTGAAGAGAGGAGGAAGAGAGAAAAATCCCGAGTGGGGTTTAAAAAGTCCAGAGTGGAAATTTTGTAAATTTTCCCAACTTTAAGTGGCCGCACGGTTTGGAAAACCGTGCGCATGACACTGCCCGAAGGAGGAGGAGTCACACGGTTTAGCCACACGGTTTGGAAAGCCCTGCACAAACCGTGCATTCGCTTCTGTCCAGAGGAGGGAGGGTCGCATGGTTTCTCCTGGGCAGGCTGTACGGTTTGGCTGACCGTGCGCAGGCCGTGCGCCTTGGTCTGCTTTGCCCAGACTTCCCTTCTTCCGTGCCCCGAGCCCCCGGAACACCCCCAAATCCTCTCACACTTTCAAGAAACCTTTTAAAGTCCCAAAATCGAGGGTTTAATCTAGAACACAACAAAAACATACCTTTCCAAAAACCATGATCTTAAAACCTCTCCACCTTATAAAGGTTCGTCCTCGAGCCGAGTTCCCAAGACTCACTGCTCCACTGAAGAGAAGAGTTTGGTCCACTGAGCCCGCATATCCGATTCCCGATCCCAAGTTTCTTCCTGAACTTTACCACACTGCCATAGTACTCGCACTAATGGCACAACCTTTCCTTGCAAGACTTTTTTCACTACGATCCACCACACGAACCAGATGCTCCTCAAAGGACGCATCAGCCTCGAGCTCCACATCCTAAATGTTAAACATGTGAGATGGGTCAGGGTGATACCATCGAAGCTGCGACACATGAAACACATAATGCATCCCACCATACCACTGTGGAAGAGCCAATCGGTATTCCACTGGTTCAATCCTCTCCAAAATCTCAAAAGGTCCCACATACCTGGGCGCTAACTTACCCTGCTTTCGAATCCGTTGATGACCCAACCTTGGAGACACCCAAAGGAACACTTTATCATCCACCCCAAACTCAAGAGGTCTACGCCTCCGATCTGCATACGATTTCTACCTACACTGAGCCGTAGCCATCCGCTTCCTGATCAACTTAACTCTCTCTGAATTCTCCTGCATGAGACTCGGCCCCAACAACTCAGATTCACCGGCCTCTAGCCAACACAACGGAGATCTACATGGTCTCCCATAAAGCGCCTCAAATGGTGCCATCTGAATTGCAGCCTGAAAACTGTTGTTGTAGGAAAAATCAACCAACGATAGGTGTATCTCCCAAGAACCACCGAAGTCCAAGACACAAGCTCGTAACATGTATTCCAACACCTGTATCATACGTTCCGACTGCCCGTCCATCTACGGGTGGAAATCCGTACTCAAAAACACCTGCGTGCCAAGCGCCTTCTGCAAACCTTTCCAGAAACGTGAAGTGAAATGCAGATCTCGGTCAGAAACTATGGTTCACAGAACACCATGAAACCGCACTATTTTCCGAACATACAACTCACCCAACTGGTCGACTGTATGGGTCTCCTAAATCAATAAGAAATGAGCCACTTTCGTTAACCGATCCACAACCACCCATATTGCATCATTCTTCCGTGGCATCCTTGGAAGACCCATGAAAAAATCCATTGTCACATCATCCCACTTCTATTTCGAAATGGGTAATGGATGCAATAAACCACCTGGGCGTTGATGCTCAGCCTTCACCAGCTGACAGGTAAGACACCGTGCCACAAAGCCTGTAACTTCCTTCTTCATTCCAGGCCACCAAAACTGCCTTCGGAGATCACAATACATATTGGTTATACCAGGATGCACTTCCCTCTTTGATGCATGGAACTCTCGCTTCAACTCTTCTCGCAAACCCTTTGGCACAACTACATGATCATGAACACGAACAACACCGTCCACACCGACGACCCCGCCAGAAGGTAGCTCCCCACCTTTAAGATTTTCCTTCATGATCAAGCACTCAGGATCATCAAGATGGCCTTCCTTAACTCAACTTAAAAGCGTCTACTCCATCGTTAAGGAAGCAAGAGTGACCTGACCATTCTCCTCCTGCACCTCCAAGTGCATCTCTGCAAACAAATCCATCACCTTCCACTCGGTGCTGGACTCCTGAACCATATGATTCTAAACCTTCCTGCTCAGAGCATCAACAACACTATTTCCCTTTCCCAGCATGTACACCAACTCAAAGTCAAAATACTGAAGATATTCAACCCATCTTCGCTACCAAATATTCAGATCCCGCTGTGAGAAGATGTAATTTAAAATCTTATGGTCGTTAAACACGGCAAACCATTCTCCCAATAGATAGTGCCTCCAACACTTCAAGGTGTACACTACTGCAGCCAACTCAAGGTCCTGAGTGGGATAATTCCGCTCACGAGGCCTCAACTGCCTCGACCCATAAGCCACAACCCGCTCATCATGCATCAACACAGCCCCAAGTCCGACTCCAGACGCATCACAAAACACTATGTACTTCTTACCCGGCTCAGGTAAGATCAAGATAGGTGTGGTCATCAGCTGCTTCTTCAACTCTTGAAAGGCACTCTCACAAGCCTCCAACCATTCGAACCTAATTCCCTTCTTGGTCAAGCCTGAAAGTGGTGCTTCCAAGCAAGAGAAATCCCAAATGAACCTTCGGTAATACCCGGCCAAACCCAGGAAACTCCAAACATCAGAAACACTCTTGGGCTTCTCCCAAGATACAACTGCCTGCACTTTCTCTGGATCCACTAACACACCTGCCTCCAAGATGATGTGACCCAGAAAATGCACCTCACCTATCCAGAATTGACACTTTGATAGCTTGGCGTACAACCGATGCTCTCTTAGCATACCCAAGACGATGTTAAGATGCTGGGCATGATCGTCACGAGTTTTCGAGTACACTAAGATATCATCTAAAAAGACAACCACAAAACGATCTAGATATGGATGAAAGATCCAATTCATCAAATCCATAAACATCTCCGGTTCATTGGTCAAGCCAAAAGGCATTACCACAAACTCAAACAACCCGTACCGACTCCGGAATGCTGTCCGCAGTATGTCGGAAGACCTCACCCTCAACTGGTGATAACCCGACCTCAGATCAATCTTATAAAACACCGATGCACCCCTCAAATGATCAAACAGGTCATCAATTATAGGAAGAGGGTATCGATTTTTCACCGTCATCTGATTCAACTTTCGATAGTCAACACACAGCCTTAGCGACCCATCGGCCTTCTTTTCAAAAAGAACGGGAGATCCCCAAGGAGACGTACTCGAATGGATAAACCCCTTACGCTCTAACTCCTCAAGCTGAACTTTCAGTTCCTGGAGTTCTATCGGTGCCATTCGGTATTGCGGAATAGAAACTGGCTCCGCTCCCGGCAGCAACTCGATTGTGAACTCAACATCCCTCTCAGGGGTAACCCCGAGAAATCCTTAGGAAACACGTCCTGAAACCGATCCACCACAGGAGGGAAAAGAGACTGCTCCCCTCTTTCATTGTCATCAAGCATGAGACATTCCACTCGAGCCGTGAGTCCACTCATCTATTGACAAAACGGACCCGCACGCCCTGCTCGAACATCCCATTCGCCCCAGTGGACATAAGTGTCACCCTCAAGCGACCTGAATGATACTCTATGACGATAATAATATATGTGAGCCTGATACAACACCAACCAATCCATTCCTAGGATTAGGTCAAACCCTGAAATTTTGAGGATGAAAAAGTCCCACAGAAAACGATACCCACCAACTTCCAAGGCACACCCCTTGCATTGCTTGATATCCTCAACCCGCACCCCCAACAGAGTGTCAATTGAGATAACTCCACACACCCTCTCCATAGGTAAACCCAATGCTACCACAAGTTGATCAGAGACAAAAGAGTGTGTAGCACCTATGTCAAACAACGCACTAGAAAAAGTAGAGGCTACAAGGATCGTACCTCGACCAGTCGATGGTCCAGACTCGCCATCACCAGGCATAAACTGAACTGCCTGAAGCTGACTTGCCCAATTACCCCGGGCTCCAGCCTGAACGCCCTGTGATTCACTTCCCTACTAGCGTGAGTGATCCTGACCTAGGGTTCCACATCCACCTCCCCTGCTAGTACGACCTGTGGAGCTCCAACTGCCTGCCTGATATGGGGCAACTGATCCCCTTCCCGCACCCGGCACCTGCTTTTCACCATTATGCTCACCCGCCTGCCGAGGGTTCCTGCAGAATCTCTACACATGCCCCATCCTGCCGCACGAACGACACTCAACTGGAGGTCGAGGACACTGACCACACATATTCCCCGACCTACCGCACTGATAACAAAACACCTGATTCCCACTTTGAGAGGCTGACCCTCTCTTCCAGCCACTTTGCACACTACCGCCATGCTGTGAGCTCTCATGGCGTCGCTTCCGACCCTCGGTAGCTGTACCGCTCATCTTCCCCACCGGCACCACAAGCCCACTACCCGAATCTACCTTCAGGTTTCCTTCCGAAATTAGTGCCTGATCTACTACCTCTACGAACCTCTTTAAGCGGAAGATATTTACTTGAGATCTGATCTCTTGTCTCAGCCCATCCTGGAAGCGCTTTGCCACTGCTGCCTCATCCCCTGCTAACACTGGGACAAAGTGTCTCAAATCAGTGAAGCGACCAGTATTGTCCATCACCGACAACGATCCCTGAGTCAGGCTCATAAACTCGGAAGCCCGCTCCTGCCTCAAAGTCTCTGGGTAGAAATGCTCCAGAAACTTTTCCTGAAAAACCTTCCATGACATTCCCTCAACCTACTCAATTTGTGCCTGAATATCCCACCAACGCCTAGCCTGGCCTCGCAACATATAAGCATCCAGATTTACCTGCTTCTCGACAGGGGTTTCTAGATGATCAAGTATTGTCTGGACAGATTCTAACCAGAACTCCGCTGCTTCTGGCCCACCCTCTCCAGTGAAGGTCGGAGGGTGCTGCAGCTAGAAATCCCTGGTCAGCTCAAACATACTTAGTGCAACCTGCCCTGGGTCCCAATCCATCATCTGCATAAGGCGAGTCAAGTTCTCTCAGAACTGGTCTTCTCTACCTTCATTGATCGCCACATTTTCTTTCTCCTCTACTGGAGGAGTATTCTCAGCAACACCCTCCCATTGCCCAACTGGTAACTGACATTGTGGTGGCATTTCTCTACAATGAAAAGCACGAGATTTAACACACATACCACATAAATTTCATGACTTCATCAAAAGCTCTTTACTAGCTACAACAACCCATTTCATAAGCTAACCCAACAACATTTTCCAACTTGTTCCAAACCCTATTACTCTATTAAACATCATTTACCCACTTGTTTTATTTCATTCTTCTCATTATTCATTGGTTTCATGAAATGAATGATACACCCTACTTTCCTGTCTCACACACCTACCCCGTGCGTGTGCATAACACAATGCATGTCACCTATCTCCCTAGGTGCCTACAATGATGCATGAATGAAAATCCTCGTGTCGTTAAGGGCACAGGCCAAATGTCGTAAAACAATCACATCAACCACATGTGCATCACCCAAAGGTGAAATATCATCAACTGTAACATCGCACAACAAAGAACATCATTTCCCACCCAGGGTGACTTGGGTTTCCCCCGTACCTGGGTTAGCTACTCCCAAGCACGAGCTCATTACCAAGGCCCGACACATCTTAACCCTTGGCTACCCATCCCAAATAACAAGACCTCAGATAAGGAGAAGAAAGAACTCCTCTGATACCACTTTGTAATGTCCCTAACCTGGAAGCCACTGAACCAGTGTTCCAAGCCGGGTGGTTACATGACCTTAAGCATGCCTTCCCATACGCCAAAAGCTGCTGAGTAGCAGCAGGGGTCTATGTAGTCAAGTAGGGAGACTATACCCCCTATTTATCAGAGTAAGCCACAACAGAATAACCAAATAGTGGAAAACGATAACCAATAAACAAGGAACATGTATAACAACATATCTAACAGTAAGTATGCCATGTCATTCTACAAGTGCAAAAGTGAAGAAGAGCCCAAAATAAATACAACAGGCAAAATACCCAAAATAGTCCCAACTCCAAGTCCAGATCCTCCACCAAGTGCTACCCATGCCACTCACTATCTAGCAAGGACCCTTGCCCTTATCTTGACCTGCAAACATGAAGTCTTCTCAGGTACCCAATGGCTTCCCGAGCAGGGTGTGAGTACAACTCAGTAGACCACCACCAACGGTGTCTACAAAATATCCAGTATAAACAGGTAGTGCATGCAAAAGGGATATGAATGATAAATGTTAAGTAATTAATTATGGTTCCATTAACAAAATTCAAAGAAAAGCCATTACCTCCTCTATTACCATTCATTTCACAACAATTACCATTACTTACCATTTCATCACATTTCCATGGGTTAATCACATTCATCATGTTACATGGGTCTAAGGCCAACAATCATATGAAAGAGGGTAAACACAATGTTATCCTATCTCACTACGACTAACCCCTCATAGCAACCATATCCTCACCTCGAAGCCTCAGTCTGGGTGGATGCAACCGTTAGGAAAATAAACCCTTAGTACCCTTTCCTAACCCGTGCATTTAGGGTAGAGTTTAGAGCCTCAGTCTTAGCTCAACCCGTGGGCGTAGATCCTTATGTCATACCCCACTCTATGAAGCCATGTGCACATGCTTATATATATGTAACCGTCAACCATCCAACCATTTCCCATCAGAAAACACTATTCACAACAGCTCACATGGGAATTCACATTATGCCTTAACCCATTAGCACATTACCATTTCACATCATTTAACCATTCACCCAATTACCATGTGTTATGCCTATCTCACTAATCATTCAATCCTAGACCCATAACCTATCCCATTATGGTCTTTAATCAATTTTCATATTAACCCATTTAACCCGTTCATCATTTCCATGAATCAACCATTCATCCATTTCAATTAACCCTTTGGTTATTACCAAGTCTAGGTGCATCACCTAACTTCTATCCCAAGTTCAACCAATCATGCCAACATGTTTATCAAGGGCTCTACAATTCACTACAACAAGTCACTTGTTTAATGTCAATCCCTAAACCCAGGAAAAGCCGGCACATCCCATGGATGACCCAATTAGGTCAAGTCAATCCCAACACATCCCACGGGGATCGCGAGGGTTCCCATTTTCCATTTTAAACATCATTAAAACCAAGCATACCAAGGTTATTCAAAACCTAACCAATGGAAACAAGAACATAAGTAAACATGCATAAAAACCCTAAATAACCATGGGATATAACTTGTAGACCACCTACCTTGAAACCGCGGTTAAACGCACTCCCTATCGAGTCCTTAGATATCGATCCAACCAACCTTCAAAGCTTCAACCTAAAACTTACCCAAAAGATAGGGTTTTAGAGCTTCGAAACGAGAGGGAGAGAAGGTACTAACCCTAAACCAAAAAGAGAAGCAAGGATGAGGTTAGCCTTACCCGGAGCTTCGATCCGCAACCAATAGAACCAAAAACGCCTTAGAATCGAAAGAGTTTGATCTCTTGAAGTCCTTGGGAGGTTTGGTTCGTGCCTAAGGTGAAGAGATGAGGAAGAGAGGAAAATCCCGAGTGGGGTTTAAAAATCTTGAAGTGGAAATTTTGTAAATTTTACCAACTTTAAGTGGTCGCACGGTTTGTCCGCATAGTTTGGAAAACCATTCACAAACCGTGTGCATGCCACTGCCCGGAGGAGGATGAGTCACACAGTTTAGCCACACGGTTTAGCAAACCATGCGCAAACTGTGCGCTCTCTTTTGTCCAGAGGAAGGAGGGTCACACGGTTTCACCTGGGCAGGCCGCACAGTTTGGCTGACCGTGCGCAGGCCGTGCGCCTTGGTCTGCTTTTCCCAGACTTCCCTTCTTCCATTCCCCGAGCCCCCGAAACTCCCCCAAGGACTCTCACACTTTAAAGAAACCTTTTAAAGTCCCAAAAGTAAGGTTTTAACCCAGAACACAACAAAAACATACCTTTCCAAAAACCAGGATCTTACAACCAAAATATGAATTTTAAATAAAAATACACTTTGAGTCATACCGATCACACCATTCGTCAGATTGAGGTAAAACTGATCTCTACATGTCACAAATGACTTGTGGATCATTCTCCTAAAGTATCAAAACAATCAGAAATGTGTTTTCTTGATTTTGAGTATGTGATATCTTTTTTGAACTAAAATGTAAATTATAAACTAAAAACATACACTTCGATTCATACCGAGCACAATGTGTATGAGATTAAGGCGTGACTGGTTGAGCTATGGATTATTCCTACATTGTTTAGGACAATATTCACAATTGATCTTTTGGGAAGTCATACTTTGCATTCAACTATTAAAAAATACCTTGGCAAATGCATCCTTACGATTCACTTCACATTTCAGGTAGTATGAGGTCTCCTCTTCTATCTGAAAGGAACATGTTCTCTTTTTTATAGCTTATTGCAGATAGTTGAAAGAAAAGTGTGAGTTCCCAAAATATCTATGAAAAAAACTAAATAAGTATTACATAAAAATGAAAAGGAAATTAACTTACAAATAATAGATAAAATGATGACAAAATTAACTAAATAAGTATTAGAAATTCACTTTTTCATGATATCTGTATACATTCTTGACCCATTTCCCTATTTTCATCATTTTAGTTACAGCCCCGAAGTCCAATCTCTCACAAGCATGAGCATCTTCGAACAAACCAACCCAACTCGAGAAAAAAAATTAACCTTGTTGGGAAAGATGACATGCGACAAACACACAAACAAACAACAAAGTAAACAAATAGTGGAAATAAACTTTCTTTCCCTACAAAAAAGCTTGAAATTTTAAAGTAGATACGCAACGACCAAATAAATGCGTGCAAAAAATAAATAATGACACCTGAATTTTTTAACGTGGAAAACCCAATGAGATAAAAACCATAAGACCTAGTTCAGAAATAAAAATCCACTAATAATGAAGAGTACACAATAGAGACTCCTAGAGATGTGTGGGGTCTTAGGAATAATACTAAAAAAATAATGTGTCACAAACCAACCCGGGTCAACCTTGAACTGGTCATCCGAGTCGGTTTGCGACAAGGCCCAAAGGGTGTTCTCGATCCCCATGGGTTGACAACTAGTTTCATGCATCAAAATAAATAATTTGGGAACAATTTGACCCATAAAAAATGAAAAATAAATAAACGAATATAAACAAATCAATAAAACTAAACTCTAGCAGCAGAAAGAAAATAAAACTCACACGCACCTCCATGTGACCTCATAGGTCACCTCCAACTGTAAGATCACACTCGCTTCATAGGTGAACCAAAGCGAGAAGCAACACTAGAATCTAAAAATAAAAATAAATCTATAGTCATGAGTATTAAAACTCAGTTTTCATGCTCGAATAAATTATTCCCTATGCCTTACCTTTAAAAAGAAAACCAAGTCATGCTAGTTTGAAAATACAACCATATAATGTTACAAACCGAATCTGGTCTCCACCAATACCGACACAAAAACCCAGCTGGTGGAAAGTCCCAAAGGGTATTACCTATCCCCATGGGCTGGCACAAGTTCCCGGGTATCATTAATTTAGGTTTTGGAACGATTTTTCCCGAGTATGAAAGCATAAAACATAAAAAACAATCCATAATATAAATTTGAAATTTTCGAGCCAAACAAGTCTTAAGAAAAAAACTAAACTGAATACATTGATTTAAAGACAATAAAAGTAGTCTAAATACAAATAAATACAATAGCAGGATAACCCCAAGGACTCCACACGACAAGGGGTCATCACCCACAAGCTATCTCCACAACTCTGCACCAAGGATGAGAACAAACACCCCGAACCGCCACCACCCAAAGCCTTTCCTTTACCCGAGTCAAACATAACCAAGTATAATTACACCCAAGGGGTGTATGTAGGGTGTGATAATAATACCAATAGGATACCACCCAATGATTCCAAAGTGCATGCAATACAAGGTGAAAAAGCAAGCAGTTTTAATATGCAAAGAAAAACAGTGATAAATTCTAAGAAACATAATTTTCAATTGAAAACTATTTTCAAACTAAAACTTTTAGAATGTTAAAACATTTAAATAATACATGTTAGATACTTAAATTCACATCCAAACACACCCTAATACTAGGGAAAATATGAAAAATCCAATGATCAACAAAATCGGGAACACCCCTAGGCACTAGATTATCTCGGGTCCCATGTACCTCATACCTCGGTGTAAAGTAACAATAAAAAAATCTGTTCTCATGCACAAGCCACTAGTAGGGAACATACCCATAATCTAGTGGTCCCAAATCATCATCCATATCATTTAGTTATAGTTTTCTTTATCCAAATGCTAAGTGAAACAAGGACAAAACCCATCCGGTTCACTAGTCGTACTAGTACAAATCCGCCCACCTAGGTACCCGGGATTCCCCCTTTGTGGTCAAAGAATTTCAGAAATATACATATATCCATTTTCATATAAAACATCACTAATGTTCACATAAAAATAGTACAGTATCTCTACACACTTTATACCACTTAAATCACACAACAAAACATTTTTATTTTTTTACAAACAACTTCACAAAAACTAACAATGATTTGCACACAAAAATCCCCTTTAAAACCCCACTTTGAACACTGTGTACATAATCATATTTTCCAAAGCATAATTTTCAATACCCAAAAAATTTATATAAACCCATTAAGCATCACATATAATAGCCATATAAAACACCCAATTTGACACCAAATTGGTACTAAAAAAATCATTTACTTAACAAATGTCACCCAAAACCAATTTCGCAGCAACAACCAAAGGATAAGAACATTGAAAAAATTATTTTTTGCCCTAATAAAGTTCAATAAAATCATCTAAATAATTATAGGACATCCCTTAATAAACCAATAAAACATTTATATGAAAATCCCCCAATTTCACCAAAAATTGGCACTTAAAATTCATTTACTTTATAATTGACACGAAAACCAATTTTTTCAGCAACATTAAAATTCAATATACATGAAAATACCATAAAAATATCATCTAGGTCACAAAGATTGCATACCAAAAGGAATCACCTACCAAATCAAAGGAAACCCTTGAATCACTGTGCGAAAATCAAGTCGCACCACTGCCGCACCAAGAGGGACTTAGATCGAACCTAAAACCACAATAATTGAACAAGAAAACCCAAGGTTAAACCCGAGGTTCGAAACCCTACCCCCTAATCATTTGGGACTTAAAGGAAATTGAAAGAAACTTCATGTAAATGGGAGGAACTAAGGATGAGAGACACTTACTTGAGATTCTTTGAAGTTCCTCCACTAAATACCCATTCAAAATGGGGTTTCAAAGAGGTTTTGAGAGACTAAGAGGGTTGAAATGGATGTTTGATTCGAATAGGAGGATGAAGGGTCTAATTAAAAATTTTAATGGAGGAAAAAGAGTAAGAATTGATAGATTTATGAAGGAAAGAAGTTACCTATTCAAATTTGGATGATTTAAGAAACCCTATGAAGTTATGCACTAATTAGCAATTAATACGAGCTCCAAAGAGGGGGGAAATTGTATGGGTGCATGGTTGGGTTCAGTGGTCTTGGGTGACACTTAGAATCACTGAAAAATCCTTAAAATTTAATAAGGTATTAATTAATTTTTTTTTTAAAACTGGAAATGGACTTTCAGGCTGGCCCAATTCCTTAAATAAAAACCCAAATCCACCATTATTATGGTTTCCTAAAGGGTAAAAATTGAAATGGTGGTGTTAATAGGTCAGGAAAGGCCATTTATGAATTGGAATGGGTGAAAAAAAAAATTAAAAAATGAAATAGTTATAAAAGAAACAAAATTGGTTTTTCAATTTGGAAATGGGTTCACGGTTTGGGCCAAATCATGAAAACTTACCCTTTCCTCCAAAAATGTTTGGGAAAACCCCAAAACAAAGAATGAATGGAAATTAAATTAAATTTACCTTTAAAATAAGTCATGGATGTGATAACTCTCCTCACCATAAAAGACTTTCCACCCTAGAAACTCAACCTGAAGCTTGATTGGAAAACAAGAACAGGTACTCTTCCTCGACCCATGACTTCCGCTCCCATGTATCATGTGCATCATTCCCATGGTGCCAACAAAACCGGACCAACAGAATGGAATTACCTCGAAGCACCTTCTCTTGGGAGTCTACTATTTACATTGGTCGCTCAACAACAGACAAGTCAGTCTCTATCTCCAGTTCTTCCTAACTCAGCACATGGGACAGATCCAGGTTGTATTTCTTTAACTGGGAGACATGGAAGACATCATGGATGGATGTAAACTTAGAAGGTAAATCCAACCTGTATTCCACCTTTCCAATATGCTCAGTGATCTCAAAGGGCCCGACATACTGCGACGTCAGCTTCCCTTGCTTCCCCAATCAACGATGGCCTAGACGAGGGGCCACTTTCAAGAATACTCTGTCACCCACAGAAAACTCTAGGTCTCGACGCCTCTGGTCATAATATGATTTATGGTGACTTTGAGCTATCAATAAACGCCACCTAATAAACTTGACCTTCTCAGACATCTCCTGCACCAGACTCGGCCCCAACAGTGAGGTCTCACATACATCAGCCCAACAGATGGGGGACCGACAAGGCCGACCATAGAGCGCCTCAAAACGAGCCATTCGAATCGAGGATTGGTAACTATTATTATAATCAAACTCAACCAACCCCAAATGGCTATCCTTGGAACCTCTAAAGTCTAGGACACATGCACAGAGCATATCCTCCAAAATCTGATTCGTCCTCTCTATCTGACCATCCGTCTAAGGATGGTATGTCATGATCATCTTAATCTGAGACCCCAAGGACTTCTGAAGGCCTTCCCAGATCCGAGGAGTGAAACATGGGACTCTATATGAGACAACTTCTAATGGCATTTCATGGAGTCTCACCACCTCCTGAAGATACAAACAACCCAACTCATTCACTTTAGTTGTATCTCTGATCAGAATGAAGTGGTCTGATTTGGTCAGATGATCAATCACAACCCAAATGGAATTCTTACCCTGTCCATGGAGACCTCATCCCACTTCCAGGTTGGAATGAGTAATGGCTGGAGCAAACCGGGGGGCCTTTGATGCTCTTCTTTCACCTGCCGGTATGCATAGCATCTCGATACAAAGTCTACTATGTCTCGTCGCATACCTGGACACCAGAACTATCGTCACACATCATAATAAATCTTAGAGGCACCCAGATGAACAACCCACTGAGACTGGTGGCTATCCTCCATCACCACCTTCTGCAGAGATAACGACACTACTGAACGGACCTTGAAGCACAAGATGCCCTCGGGAGACGACGACCAATCAAAGGATGTCTCCCCACCATGAAGAAACTGCTTCGACCGCTGAAAAAGATCATCACTGGGTTTTTCCCACTGAATCAACTCCAATAGAGAAGGATCCAACTGGATGCTCACAAAGAACGCACCTCCACTGTGTTCCTTGGTCTCCACATGCATATGAGAAAAGAGCCCCATCAAAGTCCACTCATCACTGGGCTTCCTCAAATCCTGCACTGGAACTCTTATGCTCAAACATCGGCCACCACATTACCCTTACCTAGGGTATAGACAATGTCAAAGTCGATCCCCTTCAAGTACTCGATCCAACGATGCTTCCTCAAGTTGAGGTCCTTCTACGAGAATATATAGGCCATGCTTTTGTGATCAGAGTAAACCACAAACTTCTCCACAAAGAGGTAGTGACACCAAGTCTTCAAAGCATGCATCACCACTTCCAAATCCAAGTCATGGGTCAGGTAGTTCTTTTCATGTGGTCGGAGTTGGCGAGAGCCATACACCACCACCAGATCATCCTGTATAAGCACGCACCCAAGACCCATACCTGAAGCATCACAATAGACCACATACCCCTTTACAGCCTCTGAAAAAATCAGCATGGGGGGAGTAGTCAACTGCCTCTCCATCTCCTCAAACAATGCCTGACATTCTGGGTCCCATACAAACTTCACCCCTTTCTGAGTGAGCACAGTCATCGGTGAAGCGAACCAAGAGAAATCCCGAACGAATCACCTGTAATAACCATCCAGGCTAAGGAAACTCCTGATCTCGAACACATTCTTTGGCTGCTCCCATGAAATAACTGCACTAATCTTCTCAGGGTCTACTAAAACCCCCTACTCAGAGATCACATGCCCCAGAAATCTCACTTCCCTGATCCAGAAAGTGCACTTTGATAACTTTTCATAGAGGCGGTGATCCCGCAAAGTTCCCAAGATGATTCTAAAGTGATGTTCGTGTTCCTCCTCAGAGCTAGAGTATACTAGAATGTCATCCATGAACACCAAAATGAAGGAATCGAGATACTGATGTAAAACCTTATTCATGAGTTCCATAAAGATCACTGGAGAATTGTTCAATCCAAAGGGAATGACCAAATACTCAAAGTGGTCGTACCTGCTTCAGAAGGCTGTTTTTGGGATATCTGACTCCTTCACCCTGAGTTGATGATAGCCCGAACGAAATTCTACATTTGAGAACCAATTTTCCCCCTTCAACTGATCAAAAAAATCATATATTCTGGGAAAATGGTATTTGTTCTTAATTGTTACCTTATTCAACTTCCGGTAGTCAATGCACAACCAGAGAGATCCATCAGCCCTTTTCAAGAACAACACGGGAGCGACCCAAGGAGAGACGTTCGGGCGAATGAATCCTTTGAATTCTAAGTTGTCTAATTGTATCTTTAATTTCCTCAGCTCATTGGGGGATATAAGATATGAGGGATGAGATATTGGTAGTGTTCCCGGTGCCAAATTAATCGAAAACTCCACATCTCGCTCTAGGGAAAAACCTAAAAAATCATCCGGGAATACCTCCTGAAACTCATTCACTACATGAGGTAGTGAAACCTCAGGGGAAATAACAATGTCCTCTAGCGCAAGTGACAAAAAATGGAAGATAATACTTCCCAAATCTGGGAGTGGAGGTCCTACAAAACCCGACCGAGGATCCCATTCTCTATGAAAAACCTGACGAATCCCATCAGGTGCCGTGAAACTCACACGTTGCCTGTAGCAATTGATGTGTTCCTGGAAGTGTACTATACAATCCATGATGAGTATGACATCAAAAACATACATGTCTAAGACCAAGAGGTCCTACTCCATCTCGACCCTTGACATAGAAAGTGCACATGGCGAACACCTGAGACCCTGCTCCTTCTTTCCCAGCGGCGTAACCAAATCCATCGCAAAAGAAAACAACTCGGTTGGAAAGTTCAGCATGTACACAAAACAGGTAAAAAATTAATGAAAAATAGGCACCCGTATCAAAAATAACAACAAAAATAGAATATGCGACCAGAACGGTACCTCGAACTGTTAACGGTCCCACCTCTGATCCTGCTGGTGCCCGATCCACTACGTGGAGATGTCCGGTCTCTGCTTGAGGAAGACCGCTAGTCTGTGGTTGTGACCTGAACTAGATTTGACCAGAAGATAACCCATCTCTACCACTACAGACTCTAAATTGAGATCCCCCAGTCCTCGATGGCTCGGACTGTGCTGTCACTCCTCTTGATGCCACTGACCCTGCCCCACTCGGAAGTGGACGTTCCACCCTGCAGAAGCGCTATAAATGCCCCATGCCTCCACACTGGTAACAAGGCTTTGGAGGAAGTGGGCATGCTGGTCGGATGTGCCCGGGCTTCCCACACTGGTGGCACACGACCGATCTCGTATCAGAAGCCGTAGACGAAAACTTTCTGGAAGAGTGTCCTGAACTGCCACCTTCTTTCTTCACTTGTTCCTCCCGCTTCCTTTTATTCTCTAAGGAGATTCCATTGCCTACTAATGATACTGAACTAAAGAAACCAGCCCTGCCTTTCTTGTCAATCTCCACCATACATTCCCGGTCAACTACCTTAGTATAGGTCCTCATCTTGAACAAGAAAACCTAAAAGTATATCTCTGGTCACAAGCCTTTCTCGAACCTTTGGGCCTTCAATTGTTCATTCGAGACAACTTCAGGGGCATAAAAAACCAACTCAGTGAAACTATTAGCATACTCTATCACAGAAATATTCCCCTGAACAAGCTCCATGAACTCTCTGGACCTGAAATATGCCAAGACCTCAGGGTGGTACTGTTCATTGAAGATGACATTGAAATCTCCCCAGGGCATCTGCTCATTCTTCCCAGTCTGAAGCACTAACTCCCACCAATTACGGCTGGGAACCTCCAACAGAAAAGAGGCACACTTAACCCTAAGTTCCTCAGGTGTTTCCAGAAACTCAAACATATGCTCGATCTTCTTGAGCCATTCCTCTGCTTCCTGGGGTTCTGAGCTGCCTCAGAAGGTAGGAGGTTTGCTTTTCAGAAACTCTCGAGCTTTATCTTTTCTAGGACCTGTATCTTTTGCCCTAGCAGGAATAAGAGTAGAAGTCGGTCCCTACCCCAGATCTTAGACAACCCAGACCAAAACCTTGACTAGCCTCTGATCAATCGGTGTGGGAGAACTCTTTCCGGCTTCCTCCCGTGGGTGTGTGAGAGCTTTCCGGGGAGGCATGTTGCTACAAAATGCAACAGTCACAAAATAATAATCAATAAAAAAATTATGAAATTTTTAATCAAATACATAAAATATAAATAATCTAAACACATTCCAGTAATAAAATAAACAACTACTCCACCTCCACCCGATGTCCATGTGTGGTCTGCAGCCCACACGTCTCACCTGAAAGTGAAGTCAATCCATAAATTCCAAAATCCCATGGTGACTCAAGTTCTTCCACGAGAGGTGCAGGCCAAGCACCCTACTCACAACCAAAACCCTAAGCCCCAACAATTCTAGATCCTTTTTATCTCCACTCATCCCAAAATAGCAATATAACCCAAAAACATTAACCTCCTCTGATACCATTTTTGTCACAAATCGAATCTAGTCACCACCAATACCGGCACCAAACCCGGCCAGTGGAAAGTCATTAAGGGTGTTCCTTATCCCCATGGGCTGGAACAAGTTCTCGGGTATCATTAATTTAGGTTTGGGAATGATTTACCTGAGTATGAAAGCATAAAACATTAAAAATAATCCATAATATAAATATGAAATTTTCGAGCCAAACAAGTATTAAGTAAAAACCAGAACTGAATAAATTGGTTTAAAGATAATAAAAGTGGTAAAAATACAAATAAATAAAGCATCAAGACATCCCCAAGGACTCCACATGACAAGGGGTTATCACCCACAAGTCGTCTCCACAACTCCGCCCCAAGGATGAGAACTAACACCCCGAACCGCCACCACCCAAAGCCTTTCCTTTACCCGAGTCAAACATAACCAAGTATACTTACACCAAAGGGGTGTATGTAGGGTGTGATACTAATCACAATAGGATACCACCCAATTATTCCAAATTTAATGCAATATAAGGTAAAAAATCAAGCAGTTTTAATATGCAAAGAAAAGCAGTGATAAATTCCAAGAAACATAACTTTCAATTGAAAAATATTTTCAAACTAAAACTTTAATAATGTTAAAACATTTAAATAATAAATGTGAGATACTATAATTAACATCTTAAAACACCCTAATAATATGGAAAATATGATAAATCTAATGAGAAACAAAATCGGGAACACCCCTAGGCACTAGATTGTCTCGGGCCCCATGTACCTTGTACCTCGGTGTAAAGTAACCATAGAAAAATATGTTCTCATGCACAAGACACTAGTAGGGAACATACCCATAACCTAGTGGTCCCAAATCATAATCCATATAGTTTAGTTAGAGTTTTTTTATCCAAATTCTAAGTGAAACAGAGACAAAACCCATCCGGTTCACTAGTCGTACTAGTACAAATCCGCCCACCTAGGTACCCGGGCTCCCCCCTTTGTGCTCAAACAATTTCAAAAATATACATATAAACCTCTTCATATAAAACATAACTAATTTTCACATAAAAATATTACAATATATCTACAAACTTTATACCACTTAAATCACACAACAAAACATTTTTATTTTTTTACAAACAACTTCACAGAAACTAACAATGCTTTGCACGCAAAAATCCCCTTTAAAACCCCACTCTGAACACTATGTGCATAATAATATTTTCAAAAGCATAATTTTAAACAACCAAAAAATTTATATAAACCCATTAAATGAGTTATAAAACAACCCCAATAATCATCACATAGAATAACCATGTAAAACACCCAATTTGACACCAAATTGGTACTAAAAAAATCATTTACTTAACAAACGTCACCCAAAACCAAATTTTCAGCAAAAACCAAAGAATAATAACATTGAAAAATTTATTTTCAACCCTAATACATTTCAATAAAATCATATAAATAATTATAGGTCATCCCTTAATGAACCAATAATAGATTTATATGAAAAACCTCCAATTTCACCAAAAATTGGCACTTAAAATTCATTTGATTTATAATTGACACTAAAGCCAATTTTTGAAGAAAAATTAAAATTAAATAAACATGAAAATATAATAAACACAACATCTAGGTCACAAATATTTCATACCAAAAGGAATCACCTACCAAATCAAAGGAAACCCTTGAATCACCGTGCAAAAATCAAGTCGCACCACCTCCACACCAAGAGGAACTTAGATCGAACCTAAAACCACAATAATTGAACAAGAAAACCCAAGGTTAAACCATAGGTTTGAAACCCAACCCCCCTGGTCATTTGGGACTTAAAGGAAATTGAAAGAAACTTCATGGAAAGGGGAGGAACTAAGGAGGAGAGACACTTACTTGAGATTCTTTGAAGTTCCTCCACCAAACCCCCCTTCAAAATGGGGTTCCAAAGAGGTTTTGAGAGACTCATAGGGATGAAATGGATGTTAGGTTTGAATAGGAGGAGTAAGGGTCTAATTATGAATTTTAATGGAGGAAAAAGATTAAGAATTGAGAGAGTTATGAAGGAAAGAAGTTACCTCTTTAAATCTGGATGATTTGAGAAACCCTATGAAGTTATGAAATAATTTGCGATTAATACGAGCTACAAATAGGAGGGAAATAGTATGGGAGAGTGTCTGGGTTCAGTGGACTTGGGTGACACTTGGAATCACTAAAAAATCCTTAAAATTGAATAAGGTATTAATTAAACATTTTTTTTTAAAACTGGAAACATGCTTTCGGGATGGCCCAATTTCTTAAATAAAAACCCAAATCCACCATTATTATGGATTACTAAAGGGTCTAAATTGAAATAGTGGTGTTAATAGGTTAGGGGAGTACATTTAAGAATTGTAATGGGTTCAAAATATTAAAAAAATGAAATAGTTATAAAAGAAACAAAATTGGTTTTTAAATTTGGAAATGGGCTCACGGTTTGGCCTAAATCATGATAACTCACCCTTCCTCCAAAAATACTTGGGAAACCCCAAAAATAAATCATGAATGAAAATTAAATTAAATTTACCTTTAAAATAATTCATGGATGTGACATATAAAATAAAAATTTTCCATTCTTTTCAAATCCAAGTCACAACATTCTATTTTCAAGAAAAACCATTTTCTTCCCATCACATTTCCAAAATAGTTTACAAGCATGCAGAGACATTTAAAAATAAAAGACAAAGATTTTAGTTTTAAACATGGTTTTAATAAAATAGAAAACAAGCATGAAGTAGCTAAAAATAAAACCAGATCACAAGTATCATGTCACATCACAAATGTACCCTCTCCCAAGGATTGATTATTTATTAAATCAGCTTCGTGGTGCTCAATTATTCTCTAAGATTGACCTATGATATGAGTATAATCAATTAAGGGTGAAGAAAAAAGATATTTCAAAGACTGTCATCCAAAAAATATATGGGCATTATGAGTTTATTTTTATGTCTTTTAGATTAACTAATTCTCCTTCTATATTTATGGATTTGATGAATATAGTCTTTATGGAATACTTTGATAAATTCATGGTATTTTTTATTGATGAAATTATAATATACTCAAAAAGTCACAAGGGGCATGAGGATTATATAAGGGTTATCTTGGGAACTCTGAGGAAGGATAATCTTTTGGGAAAATTTAGAAAATGTGAATTCTTGTTATAACAATCTATATTCATGGGGAATATTGTAACCAATGATAAAATCATAGTTGACCCTACGAATATAGAGGCTATATAGGAGTGGCCTCATCCTACAATGGTAAATGTGATTCTTAGCTTACTTGGTTTAATAGAATATTATAGGACTTTTTTGAAAAACATTTCATGGATTTCTAATCTTCTAACCAAGTTAACTCGAAAAGGATATAAGTTCATCTGAAAAAAGGAGTGTGAATAATGTTTCCAAGAACTGAAGAAGAGATTGATTACTTCACTTGTGATAAATCTTCCCTCAGTATGATAAGGATTCATTATTTTTATATATGCATATATGAAAGGGATTGGGTGAGACCTCATAAAAAGGTCAAGTTGATTGCTTATTCATCTCAACATTTAAAGGCTCATGAGAATAATTATCCTCCGGATGACATGGAGTTATCTATAATTATTTTTTCTATGAAAATATGAAGGAACTATATTTATGGGGAGAAATGTGATATATAAACAAACCATAAAAGTTTGATGTATATTTTCATGAAAAAATAATTGAACATGAGATGAAGGAGATGTTTATAACTTCTTATAGGCTATGATTGTTCAATTAATTATCACCCTAGAAGATAAAATAAAGTCTCTAATTCATTAAGTAGGAAAAAAACCGTTGTGCTGGAAATTAAGATGGTTCGAGGAGATCCTTTGATCAAGGACCTAGTAGAACTGGACATGATAATTGTAATGGAATGAACATCATCAACCCTATCCCAAATGATTTCTCAACCATCACTACTAGAGAAGACCAAGAGAGATCAAAGAGAATATTCTTTATCATATAAGAATATAGAGGCTATGAAGAATGAGATGTTTCCTGAGTTCAATATCGATTAAGAAGTTGTACTAAAATTTCATACAAGGATATGTGTCCCATATATCCTAGAGACAAGGAAAGAGATGATGGATGGAGCTCATAGATATACATTATTTATACATTCTTGAATAACTAAAATGTATAGGGACCTTCATGATCATTATTGGTGGGATAACATGAAAAGAGAGATTGTTGACTACACTACAAGGTGTTTAGTGTGTCAGCAAGTAAATATGGAGTGAAAACTTCCTAAAGGTGTATTTAAACCGCTACCCATACCAACATAGAAGTAGTATAATATCACTATAGACTTCATCATAGGTCTTAAATGAACATCCAAATGAAATAATGCGATATGAGTTACAGTGGACCGACTCACCAAGACTGCCCATTTCATTGTAATTCAGGTAGATTTATATCTTGGCCAACTTCCCACGATATATTTAAAGGAAGTGGTGAGGTTGCATGGGGTGACATATTCTATAATTTATGATCAAGATCCAAGGTTGACATTTAAATTCTTGAGAGGTCTTCAACATGCTCTGAATAATTAATTGAATTTTAGTACGATGTATCAACCCCAAACTAATGGTCAATCTAAAAGGACTATTTAGACACTTGAAGGCATGTTGAGAACATGCTAAATGGAATTTAAAGGTGGATGGTATCAAAAACTTCCATTATTTGAGTTCTCATACAATAATGACTTCCACTTCAGTATTAAAATGGAACCACATGAATCTCTATATGGAAAACAATGTATAACTCCTACTTTTTGGGATAAAGTTGGTGAGAAGAAATTTCTTGGGCCTAATCTTCAGCAAGAGATGATATAAAAGGTTCATGCCACCCAAAAACATATTAATACTGCTAAGATATAGTAGAATATCTATGATGATAATCATCTAAGGGACTTGGAGTTTGATATTGGGGATACTGTTTTCCTTCAGATATCACCATGGAAGAGAGTCATGAGATTTTTAAAGAAAGAGAAGATTAACCCTAGGTACATTGGCCCCTTTGAAATCCTTTATCGAATTAGAGTAGTGAAATATCAGTTAGAACTTACACCAAATCTAGATCAAGTTCATGATGTATTTCACGTATCCCTCTTAAGGAAGTACATACTTGATCCCTCACATGTACTGAATCTAGAGGTGATACAACTGGAACATTACCTCTCTTATGAGGAGCAACTGGTGGAGATTTTGGACCATAGAGATAAGGTTATATGCAACATGATTACCGAATTTGTGAAAGTGTTATGGAGGAACCATAAATATTAAGAAGCTACAAGGTAACTAGAGGAGACAATGGGACAAAAATACCCTCACATTTTCTCAACTAAGAAAATGAGTTGAAATTTCTGGGACAAAATTTCTTAAGGGGGGAAGAATGTAATGACCTTGACTTGTTTTTTAAATGATATTGGTTTCCTAAAAATTTTTTTGTTACATGTTATATAATATCATACATTTACAAATTAAAGAGATACCAAATTTTTTTATATCTTTAATAAATATCAATACATTATTTATCTATGAAACTGATTAAAATGTAAAACATTACAATTGGACAACAAATATAAAATAGAACAACTAAAATGGGAAATTATGGATTTCCCAAATCTACTAGAATCATCACTCCCACAAAAAATTCTATATAAATAAAACAAAATATTATTAAACCAATCAATATCTTATGAAAATTAAAATATAACCTTAAGATAAATTATAGTGAATTTTGAGTGAAATAATGAACTGGTATTTATAGGGTGTAAAGTAAATGTGACCATTGGGATTTAACCATTATATGACCATTGGAAACTATACCTTTGGTTGATAATTTTACCTTTATTATTAGTGTTTATAAGTATTAATGGTAAATAATAATTGATATAAAAAGGAGAATCAGTGGCCTCAACAAGTAGAGTCATGTCGTTTGAAGCCCATTTGTCTGAACATGGGAGGGAGGTAACCTCATAGGGGTTCTCACTTGACCAAGCCCAAATTGAGATTCAATAAGTGATACTTGAAACAAATTGCCTATGGGATAAGTTTATGTTAGTAGAGATTACCACTCGGTTGATGTTAGCTGATCCACCCCATGAAACTACGACAATTGCACACCTTACTCTTAGGACATATGCAGGTGTAATAAAGTGTTACTTGTCCAAACCATAGATAAATAAAGTGTAAAATCCTTTGTATAAACAAAAATTTTATTCAATAAATTCCTCTTAATAATATTTTTTCTTAATAAAATAAATTTTTAATTGAGATGAATTTGATAATTTGATTTTTGGACGCAAATAAAACATAATTGTATTTTCTAGAAAATATATAAATTTTTTATAATAAACCATAATATTATGAATTTTATTTGTTTCAAATAAATATTCTTTTAAATTTTTTTTATTTAAATAATAAAAGATAAAACAATTTTATAAAGGCCTTTGAAATTTTTATAAGTGTTAGAAACTTTATTGTTCCTTAAAAATTACTATATTTAAATAAACAAGGATTTTTATATTTAAAAGTTAAAATTATCATATTTAGAGAATTTTTATGATAAAATAAACATTATTTTTGAAATCACAAAATCAAAATTAGGTTAGAGTGAATTTATGAGAATTTTATAAGATACATTATTTTTTTTCACGAATAGTAAAAAAATACAGTTTAAAGGTTTCAGTATATTTTATGACATCATATTCATGTCAAAATGATGTAATAATTAATTAAAAAAAATAAGATACCTAAAATATGTTATTTTATTAATATTGTGTATTTTAATATATTTTAATCAATTTCTAAAACTATAGGTGACTTTCCAAAGTCTAAAAAGGAAAATTTGTTTTTTAAAAACATTACTTTGTTGAATCTTCACTTTTACAAGCCAAAGGATGTATTTAAATGTGAATTTTAGTTCTGGTGGATTAAAATAACATAAAATCTGACCCAAATGTCCAAAACCATGAGCAAAAACCATGGGTAAGACAATGGTTTTGAATTTTCCACAACCTTGTTTTCCAAGAACTATATTTGGAAATAATTAAATAATTCCTCCACTTCTCCTGTAAATATCGACACATTTATCTATTTATATTCACTCCCATTCCATCCTACATTTTTTTTTGGTGTTTTTACCTCCCAAGGATTCCCCAAATGTGTCCTAAATCCCCCAAGGTTACATTACTCAAGATATAGGAGTAACTCTTCAAGGTAAGTGAAATATCCATTTCTCTTTTCCATTTAAGTTCACTTTTCATGTGGTATGTATTATAATTTCCAAACTAAGTCCTTTTATCCACTTTCTATTATCCCATTACTTTTATAATAGTCTTTTATTAATGGGATACACTTTCCCCCTCTCATTTTACCCTTTTCTAAAACCATGTTTTATACCCGTCATGCTTCCAAATTTACTTCTCAGGTTTCCCTCTTTTACATGAGAACTTATCTTTTCCTTTTTATTTGAATACCCAAACATATATTATTTTCAATGGGTATTAAAAATAATTAAAAATGAATTTTATATTCAGGTATTTACATATATGGAACTCACATTTCCTTTCATGGGTTAAAAATGACGTAATGATCATATCTTTATGCTCTTTTGTATGTCGAGATTTTTGATAAGAAACCCTTTCTTTATTCCACATTAATTATTAATGAAATAATTTATTTTGATCTTTGTGTATCATGTGAAATTAATACATGTTAAGGGTGCACATTAATATCACTCTAATTTTTTTGTTAATGAATTTAATTTCTAGAGATGACATGTTTTATGATACCTTAGTGAATAACCTTGGTAATTTTAATTTATGACTCTTTAGTGATTAAACTTGGTAATATGATTATGAATATCTAAATTAAATATTTTAGCTACATTTATATGTCAGGATTAATTATCTTGTTATTATTATGTGCCTATTTCTCATGACTTATTGTTATGACTCATGTTCTTATTGATATGTCTCAAGATCGCATGTTATATGTCTCAAATTCTCATTCCCTTACTGGGATTCATGATCACCCTTTTACATTTATGTGTGTCCCCATGATATGATATGTAGTAAAATAAACCTATATTTAACCCATGAATATGTCTTTAAAGTCTTTTTATAATACATTTTTATATTTTCATGTACTATGTACTTTTTTTCCCAAAAATAAACTTGAAACTATCCTCTATTTTGTACCTTGTAATGAAAAGTTATGTAATAAAAAGGCAGGATAACATAATTAATAGAATTAACTATTTTATGAAAACATACATTTGAAACTTTTATATAAATTTAATTATTTAGTGACAAATTAATTAGAAATGAAAATAAAAAAACATTTGAAAACCAATGAAATATTTGTCTTAAAAACTATTTTTATGCACACAAACATATTATACATAAATTAATTAAAAAAAATCAATTTCAGTGAATTATTTTAATGAAATTTATATATATTATATATTAAATAAATTGTTTAACCATCACCATATGTGTTTTCTAGACAATATATAAGAATAAATCAAATTCCACACTTAAAAACTGTATTTTTCTAAAAAACAGTTTTGTCGCCTTTTGAGAAATTATATTAAAATTAATATTTTTTCACTTTTAGAAAATTTATTTTAGAATATAAAAATAATTTTTCAAATAATTATGTCAAAAATATCTTGTATTTAATTATTGAGAATTTTTTGAAAGTATAATTTTTTTTATGAATAGGGAAAAATACTGGTTTTTATTCAAAATTGTCAATTCCAATAAAGAATTTTAAAAAATAAAAATTATTTTAAGATGGTTTTAAAAGTAAAATTAGTTAAATAATATATCTATTAATATAATTTATTTAATTAGAATAAATTGCATATTGAATTTTTATATTAAAACCTTTTAAACTTTTGAAAAATTTCTCTTTGGTAAACCACATTTTTATCACACATATGAGATTTATTTTAAATTAAAACTTGAAAATTATGTAAATTTAATTTAAAAATATGGATTAAATATTTAAAATTAGAATAATTTATATTATTTATATGGGTAAACTTAATTTTTTGCCATAATAAATTGTAAAAAACTGTAAAAATTAATTTCAACGGTTAAGATAAAAATGGGTTTACCGGGGGTTAAGCTAAAAATATAAGGGTTAAAATGATCTAGAAACTTACCCAAAAACCATTTTATGGTCATATTTAGACCTTATAAAGTCTAAGGTTCGTTAATTTCCTATTTTTGAGCCTTTTATGAACTGAAAATTTTGGTTAAATCTTTATCTTTTGAAAAATTACAAGTTTGTGACTCACCTCACTTAAAAGGCCATCAACTCTTCTCTCCTATTAACACTTCCAAAACCCATTCGTTCAGCCCATACCTCCCCAAAAAACTTCCTTAATTACCTTGAATCGTATTATAGGCCTTTTATTGTTAGAATTCTAACATAGTAATGATTTTGGTCCAGACCAAAAAAGATGTATGAAGAAGTGGTAACATCCTTAATCGAGAGTTTTATTTTATTCTTCCTCCACATAATTTTAATATTATTAAACCATGATAATATAATAAACCTAGTATATTACATATACTAAGATGTTTTTATATTAATTTAGCAACCTTCAACTATCTCCTCCTCTCTCAAATGGGATACAACCCCGTTGATTGTGTGTACGACATACTATCACCTCACGAATCGACGTAATTAGTTTTCCACCACCACATATCACATCAAGATATAATGAACTATATAATGTTCATATATAATATATATTATATAATTATACTTTAGTAATTATAATATCTCATACGTCTTCTTACATTCTATTCCATAAGGAATATGATAACATCGATCGTGTGTACATTGGACTACCACTTAACAAAGAGATGTGGTTTATATTTCGCATACCCTTTACATGGGAGGTAATAAGGAATAATTTTATTATATATAATAATAATTACCTATTAATAATTCTGGAAATAAAATATAACATATAATTTTTTTACCTTACCATCCTTTGAATATATGATAACATCGTTCGTGTGTGAGGCGGACTACCGCCTCGCGAGATGATGTGATCCGTCTTTCACTAATGCATTACATGGATTATAACAATGGATATGATTAATGAATAAATTAGATATATATTAAATTATATTGATTATTTAAAATTAATACACACTCCATTTCCTTACCCTTTCACCAGTTATGGAAATGATAACATCACTCGTGCATACGTATAACCTACCACCTCCACGAAGCGATGTGATTCATTCTCTGTGTTTAAAATAAAATAATGATTATAAAGATGTATATAATAAAAAATTACATTTATCAGTTTAATATCATTATGTATATGATGTAAATATAACTTATTTTCATGATTCATAGCATTCTCGATTAATCATACAAGATAAAACGATACAATTAACACCCAAAACAATAGTAATAATGTAAGATTATTAATGAAGAGTTAATAAGATGTCATAAAAGGTTCATATATAATGTAATAAAAATTTACGGGATTCTATTATATGTTTATAGCATGTTTAAAACAACTATATAGTTTGTTATAGAGTGATAAACAAATGGGATGCGTGATGTAAGGGGTTTCTTAACTCAAATTTCTTTTATTGGGTTATATGACTAAATCATTAATTATATTATGGAAAGATTATGTGTGAAATGAATTTTGATTACATTATATTATATTTATACTATATTTGTGTGGATCTATATTTTTTATACATAGTCACCACTTTTATCAACTCTCGCCTCAATGACATGTAATCTTTAAGGGTTTTATCTCAAACATCCTTCTTTGAGACACATGTTATTAAATAAACCTAATTTATTTTGAATGGTGTATATACTATCCATTTACATACTATACCATGAATCCATCTAACATCATGATATTTTATGTTATAATTCATCTTCATCATTCATGGGAAGTTATGATTCAAATGTTACCAAAGTGATAAGGGCTTATTTTTCAACCTCACTTTAATGGGGATTTCTTATGATTAAATTTCCAATAAAAGAAATTATTTGATCATTGTATAATAAACCCATTATATTTTCATCTCCTCTGGTTATTCATGTTTTTTTCAAGTAATAATACCATTTTTCTCTATTTTTATACTTAAAATGATTAAGAAAATGTTTTTAAGTAAATCTGACTTCATTTTTCAGTTGGGAAAAACTTCCCTTTTCTTCCAAATATATTTTCTCTAAAAAACGTTTTCAAAAATGTTTTAATATGATTGTATATATTAATTTTTAAAATTAATTGAAATTTTAATTTTTTTTTAAAATTTATCATCCAGTTATATTACAAACACAATAATTTTTTACTTTTCTTATATAAATGTGAATGGAATCTTTTTTTAACTTATTCGGAAAGAATATAACTCTTCCACTATCATAACCACTCAAAGTTTTAAAGATTCATGTTTATGTTTAAATGTTTATTTTAAAACAATTTTTTTATTTAATGTTTGAGAATGTTTTATATTTTAAATAAGTGTTTTCAAAATAGAAAGGGTATTCTCCCCAAGAAATGTTCAAAGTAATATTTTAGTTTTATTTTCCATCTAATATTACATCCTTTGACGTTATTTAAATTGAAAAGGTTATTTTACCTATTTTTTTAATATTATTTTCATCAATGGAAATAAATATTTATTTTATGGAATTCTTATAAATTATGTATATATGTTCCTCACATATATACCTTTCTTATTATCCCTTCATTTGATAGGGTAATACATTCCTTATGGTCATTTCTCAAATTCCATCATTATTAATTTTTCTTTATTAATTATACGAAGAAAAATAATATAAACGACATTCTTTCCATGTGTAATTCATATGTTATGACTTATGATTGATTTCATTTATATGGAACACATAGATCATGAACATGTTAAGATGGGTGCGACCAGATAGTGATCTAATGAATTTGGTAATGATATGGTCACATATGAAATCATGTATGGGATTAGGGAGTAATCCTAATCCATTTTGGGACTTTTTCCAGCATTTGATATTGTCTAGACCAATATCCTTTACTCATTCTTATGTAATGTTAAATGTTGTTGTAAAATTTTCTATGATGTAATGATATTATGATACCACATAATTTATGATATTATTACATGTAATTACTCACGAGCCTTCTCTTTTATGACATCATGTTATACCTTTAACTCACACGTTATGTTTCTTTATCATGTTTATTCTCTTAGTAGGATTTTTAGCTCACCCCTTTCTTTATGTATTCACTAGGTTATCCCACATAGAATTAGGATATCGAATGGATTTTAGGATCTCACTATGAAAAATAAAATAACAATTCCATGTTTTATGTATTAAGAACCTAATCATCTAAATAAATGAGGCATTTATGATCCTTGTGTTGTATTAATGGTTATTTATGTCTAAGAATTGTGTAATAATATGTGTTAAAGGCTTGGGTCTCCATATCGTTCATGTTTTTATGTCTACTCATACATTGTTATGGGAAGGGGGGGTAATAGTGTTTTATTTAACAATTAAACAAGATCCAAATAAGTGAGTGTTTTAATCTATGATACCCTGATTCACCCCTTGGGTGTTTAACCTATTAGAAAAAACAATTAGTGTAATGCACATGTCATTTACTAGGTACATGTTATTTTCTTGAAGGAGTTGATTTTTTTTATTTTCCAAGAGATTATGATTGTTAAGGTGATAAACCAACTTCATGTAGAGAATGAAATTTTTAAATAACCTTTCATAAAAGGGATAATTATTTAAAGATGGAAATGAATCATTTTTTGGAGATGAAATTGTTTTTTGTATACCCCTATAAGTGATATTAGGTGAATATAGAATCAACATAAAATAGGTACATTATGAATGTGGCATTTCTAATATATTAATGTGAATGTTGCTACTAGTTTTGTGTTAGTTTTTGGGTTTCTATGGCTATTGAGGAATGGAGATTTGTGTTCATCTTTTTGGTTTTGGGAAGTGATATATATTGGGTAGTGGGGATTAAGTTGATCATTATGATGAATGGGTTGTGTTGTTTGTTGATGTGCTATAATTGATCTATGAAGTTGGATTGTGGTATGGGAGAAATGAGGATTTATGGGCTGGTTGGTCATGAATTGAGCGGATAAACTTGTAGATAGATGGAGGTAGTGGGATATTGTTTTGGAAAGGTAAATATTATAGTAAGGAAAGGGAAGTAAACAAATAAGTTTGTGTGGTAAATGAAATGATTTATATTTGGATTGAATGATAAAAAAATGGAGATAATGTGGTGATGGATTGGGTGGTTTGTCATTAAATTTGTAAAATTAACATATTAATAAACATAAAGTGGCTTAAAATCTATAAGTCTGGAATGATTATATGATGGGTTGCAGTGGGAACTCATACAGGTTTTTATGGATATTTCGTGTGGGTTTTTGGGTTTGGTTTATATTGTAGATGGCCATGATGATGGTGTGGGGTGATAGTGGTGTATAGGGAATGTTACTAGCTTCAGCTGGGCTATCATAGAGTGAAACCTCTAGGCTAGGATTCTGTTATATATATATATATGACATATTTCTCTGTGATTTATTTACACAACTCACCTATATCAAATTAATTTACCAATGACCAAATGTTTTTGGTTCTATGTGTTTCCCAAACATCTAGTTTAGCTAAGTCATATCACTAGCTACTCCCTCTTCCCCACTCACAATATCAGGTGTGGTACAATTGATTTTTTTATGATGATGACATGGTGATATATATCGGGGTTCATGCGTGATATGAGGATGGAACAAGGTTGATGTCCTTTATGTTCACTATACTGCACTCTACTGGTTATGTTCAGGATATAAGTGGATATGAAATGTGTGGATATGGGTGAAAAATTACGAGGATGATGTGTCTGAGGAATTTGTAATGGTTTTGGTTGTGGCTTGTATTTCTTGATACTAATATGAGATACCAGATCATATAAGTGGATGGTATAAGTAGGGATGCTACCCGACCACATCATTTATTTAATAGAGTAGGAACATGATGTTTGGAAATTGGGAGTTAAAATAAAAATCTATGGGGAAGTAGATGTGGGTATCATGAATTGATAGTGAAATCATTGAGATTTGATTTTTTATTGAGTAGTTTCCTAAGACATTCAAGGTATTTTATTTAGGATTTGTATTTTTTTGGCATTATTCATGAATTGTATGAGTATTATGGATCATTGTTTATTTATATTTTGGTCTTGATTGGTTGTCTATTCATATAACCATGGGTTATATGATGGTAATGCCTCTCATGTGTATTTTTCATGACTTCAGTTATACTCACCAACCACGATCTTACTATTAGAAGGACATGGGGGTTAATATCATACTTAGTATTGGACCAGGAGGGGTTCATAGTGGGAGTGGGTTGTGACACTAGACAACCACTCTTTTGAAAAATAATCTATGCACCACAACCTATGTTCAAATAGTTGGGTGATAATTCATACATAGTGATTTTTTACGGTTTATTTTTTATGCATTACCTCATTCTCTTATTATTAACCATCCATTAAAATAGATTTTTTAAAATCTAACAAAGATAATATCATTTAATTATTTATTATAAATTTATTAATCTTCAAACACCACCACCATTGAGGTTTTAGCTCCTCTTATTATACAAATTACTAGAGAAATCAATCCGAGTTCATGATATCTTATCAAAACACATCATCAGTCACTTACATGTATTCTAGGACTAGCATTGCTAAATTGTCCCTAATTAGGTAGGATTATTCAATATAGGTTTATCCTCCTAAAATATGTACTAATTATTGAATAATATATTGATATTCCCACTGCACACTTCATATCTTCATGAGATGTTTACCAGATAAATACTCCCCTTAATGGAGAGATCATATATAAGGGTAGTGATGTGGAGTTATACTACATGGACAATTATTTAGAAATCATGGGTAATAATAATCATTTTTAATCAACCATAAAGTGATCCTCTTAAAAAATTTAACATAAAGGGTAGAGAAATCGGTGGGACTTCCACCTTATAGGGAACATCTCTAAAGAGTGTATATGGTAGTACTTGGTGAAACACGTCAGTACTGATTTTGAGGACTGTTTTGGTATTGTTGGATTTTATGAGGCAATTTTTACTTCAAATATCCTGGTCAACTAATATCATGACCTTATTCTAGCATTATTTAGTTAGTTATTTCCCTAAAAAAATATCTTTCACCTTCTACAAGGGGATATAGGCATAATCCTATAGGATATTTATTTGATTGAAGGAGTCCCTATTTAAAGTGATATGTAAGTTTCTTTATTCCTACAAGTAAAGAGAAAATTATTATCAAAATATCATTATTAAAATGGATCTATTGATGTTGGTTTAAGATAAGATAAAAATCTATTCTTATCAATCTCTCAACACCCCCTTCAGTGCCTAGATCAAGATTTTTTTTATTTTAGTATAGGAAAAAACCAAAGGAATAGAGACCAATAACCAACCCAACTAAAAAACATGGTGGGTATCAAAGTACCTATAGTTATATTCTATATAAAATTTAAATCATTTCATGTTGTTATCATATCAGTATAAAGTTATTCTAAAATACTTCATTGGAAAAACTATTGGAAATGTTTCTCAGTGGGTGGGCATTGGTGGCCCAAGATGCATGTACTAGAGTCAGGTATTCCACCATTATGATGGTTTTATATCCAATATAGAGGTTATGTGAATGTTTTTGAGCCTGAGGGATATTCTATGGAGATCGTTGAAGCTCGTAAGGAAGAAATTGGAAAGTAAAGAATATTTGAAATGGAAATGAATATTGTGTTGTATTTTGATAATGATGGTAAAATCATATTCAAACTCACATGGTATAATGTTAATTGTGTGAGGTGATGGTTTTTCAAGTTTAGTTTGAAGATTTGGAAAAGGAATGCTGACTAAATAAGAGTAATGAAATCTTATCATATGCTGGATCTGATGTTTTCTTGTGAGCCACTAGAACACCATATGAGTCTACGTACGAGTGATTATCAAAAAACATATAAAATTATTAAAGGAATAAAATTTATACATGTCATTTATGAACTATATATGTGTTATTTTTTAGAAGAAACATCTATTTTTGAGGCATATGAGCATGAATATGAGTCATCTATGTATGTGAAATTTAATTTTGTACATGAGACATCTAAAATATCATAGGACTCATCCATTTATGAAAATATTAATGTTCTAATAGGAAATTATATTATTTTTAAAGTATCTACAATTAATAATGATAAATCATGTATTTATTATGGATCATATCAGGTGTGTGTAAATATCATTCATGTCTATGTAAGAATCATTTTCAAAATATGAATGATTTTTAAAGTGTATACAAATGATTTTATAAGTGCATAAGGATCATTTAAAAAACCTCAAGGATAATTTTCTAAACATCATATGGGTTATTCACCATGTGTGTATGAAAAAAATACTTAGATAATTTTTGAGAGTTTTAAAGAATGAAAACACATAATTTATTGAATAAATTATTCTGAAGGAATTTTTTATTTTAGATGGTTCTCAAGATGTTTATTCATGATTTATACATTAGATAATGGGATTTTTGATTTATAAAAAGGTATTAGAAGGTTGGAAACAAAAATATTAGAGTTTTTTAAAAGAAAAGAGGATAATTTACTAGGTAATATCCATATCATGATGTATCAAGTGCCTCTATTCAACATGTTATATATAAAATAATTTTGAAATGAAGAATAAAGAAGTAGGAAGAAAAAGATGATGTTGAAAAATATATAACAAGTAGATATTCATTTTAATTAGAATTTCAAATTCAAATTCAAACATGATTCTACTAGAACATGATATAATAAAAAGTATCCTACATGAATGAATAAATTGTGTGATTTTTTACGTTTATTATGTAGGAAAATCAAAAAGAACATTTTTAGTGCTTCATACTAGAGAGAAGAAGAAGTGACATTTAGTAATGTATGGTAAGAAAAATAAGAATGAATCATCACTTGAAAATGTGAAGGAAGTCTCATATGATCAACTAATCTTTTTTTTGTTAAAAAAAATTTAATGTTATTATAAAAGTGAGTGAAACAAAATCCCAATTAGGATAATTCTGTAACATGAGTACATGGATTTTCCCTGATCATTGTAACTCACATGTTGATACTTTTGGGTTGTATAGTCTTGATGATAATCCAACCATTACATGTATTAGGATAATTTTTTGGGAGATGATCCTTGTAGTTATTTTGTTCCCCTTTTGTGTATTCTTAGAAGTTTTGAAAAAAATAATGTTTCACATATTAAGAGGTGGTGAATGCTGTTTACAAAAGAAACAAAAAATCAAATTTATAATCACTGATTCACCCCTTACCCACTTTAGCGATTTCACTAATCAATAGGGTATTTTTAAGTGGTATCAGACCCTGGTTCCCTTAAATATTGATCTACCATTTAAGGTATAATATTTTGGAATTTTAATTAGATTAAGGATTCATCATTTAATTTCAATGGATAATCTAAATTCAGTGAACAATAATTATATTCCCACAGTTTATGGAAAAAATTATCATATTTGGAAAGATCACATGATTAAAAATTTACTTTCCATAAAATATTATATCTTGGAAGCTACTACCAATGTATTTTATCCCCATTTTGACAATGATTCTTTGAAAATAGTAGATATAAAGAATCTTGAAAAATATGGTCCTGCTCAAAATTCCATTTTTCATCACTTATTGAGAAATAATTTCTAAATGAAAATGTATCAAGATAATAAAAGAGATATGGGTGAAATAGAAGAATATTTATGAAGGAAATTCCAAGGAGAAGTATGAAAAACAACTGATTTTGAGGCTAAAGTATGAATACCTAATAATGAAGAATATAAAACTGTAGAAAGATATTATACTATAACAAATGAAATACTTAATACATTTAGGTGTTATGGTGAGAATATGGATTATAAAATAGTGGTTGAGAATATAATTTTTATTCTACTAGCTAGTTTTTATTTTAAATTCTTGTATCTTAAATATAGGGATATAGGAACACTCCCTTTGATTGAAAATCACAAAATCCTTATTTCTTATGAGACGAGTATGTGATATATTTTTTAAAATAAGGATATTTCTATAAATTATATTTAATTTAATTCCTAATAAATGAGAATAATAATATATTAGTTGATGAAGATGAATCTAGATATTCAAATTCTAATAATGATATTTATGGAAACATTGGGAAGATTTTGTATCTTATTTCTAGGAGTGTAGGAATAAGAAAAGAAATGTTTAATGGGAAGCTTCCATTTTTTTTAATTATTTATAAATTCTAAATTTATATAAAAATTGTAAAAAATTAAAATAATAAGATTCTATTGATGATAAAGTTGAATAAACAAGAACATTCTCTAAGAAGAAAGTAAATAGATTTCATAAAAAAATATTTATTCAAAATTTAATGGAATGATTTTATTTAAATAAAAAAAGTAAAACATTATCTAAATATGAATTAATTGATGAAAATGAAGTTTAAGAGTAAATTGAGACTCTAGGTGATTAATATTAATTTCTAGGGAGAATTATAGAAATTTCACTTGTGATGAAAGCAGATGTTATGGATGGGAATAAGAATAAAATAAAAAGTATTTTATGTTTAAAAGAGAGTTAAAATCATGTATCAAAAATTTAAATTCATGAAAAGGTAAATAGAATGATAATTAAATATTTCCAATTTATCAGTAGTAGAGAATCTTTATATGTATAAGAGAAATAAAAAATGCTTAATAAAATTAATGAATTGAAGAGATTCACTGATAGTGAAAAAACATAAAAAATCAGGATGGAGGAATGAGTGAAATAAAAGTAAGAGTATCATGAATATGTTCAATAAAATTTTCTAAAGGTTAAAAATGAAGTTAATAATTTTAGATTCAACATAAAAAAATCATTGTAAGAAGTTCAATAAATAACTATTGGAAAGGATGTAGAGTATGTTTCAAAGAGTTATGAGAAACATTATGATTAGAAAGTATCACATAAAAATATATTAAAATATCTTAAAAATAATTTTAGAGTGTTTTAGAAGAATAATTAAGTGAATGATACCTTATTTTTTCTAAACTCATGTTAATCATAGAAATTTGAATTTTTAGGAACTATAAAATGAAGTAAAACACTATTATAAGTAGTGAATCTAAAAGTGATGAAAATAATCCTAAATTAAATAATATGTTTTTGGGAGTCTATATTAATTTTGGTTTAAAAAATTCATCACGATTAATGATTCAAATAGGGAAGAAAGGATCACGCCAACTTCTAGACATCATACTAATTTCAAAGGAATCTATGATTTCTATGGAAACTGTTATCACTATGGAGGCTATAGGAATTTGGAAAGAATATTCTAGTTAACCCATCATCATTTATATGATCCAAGGAGGTTTGGTAGCTAGTGTTTTTTTCACAAGTATTATCGAGACCACCGAGGGGGGGGGGTGAATCATTGGTTTCTTTTTCTTTTTATAAGAAATATTTTTTTATCCCTTTAAGAAAAAAAATCCTTAAACTCTGAAACTTTTTAGAGTTATGATCCACTCAAATATAAATTATCAACCTTACCTTTATTATGAAAATATATATAGAGAAGTATGAACGCTATATTTACAAGGTTTGGTACAAAGACCTATACCTTTCTATGTTGTATAGTCCCACAAATATGGAATCTTTCACTAACTTATTTTCAGAATACAAAGGCACAAGTAGTGAAAAATTCTACAGTACCAGTAGAAACTTTCCTGCTATAGTTGGTTATACCCCCCAAATATCCTTTCGAGTATCCAGTTTCCAAAAATGGTTATACACCCCAAAAAATAATCAAGCCTTTTCAGCAATTGGTACGTATCCACAGTTACAAGCTTTACATTCTTTCTTCTTTTCTGATCCACTTCAGAATATCTTCGCTTCCACCACGAGTAAGATGAATCAAACTTTTACCTATGTACAACCTTCAATAGCTTCAATAAATATCTAATGAACTTGTTGGTCTTGAATCTTCTTCCAAAAACTCAGCTCTAAAATCTTCCTCAATAGAGTCATTCTAATCTTCGTAGTCCAGTAACCTCTATCCGAAGGTCTTTGTCTGATGGTTTGTCTAGTTTGATTCTCCTTCCACTTTTCTTTATTCAACTAAGTAGGAACTTAATTGTTAGCTCATAATTCTTAAATCCAATGAAACTTAGTCCGATGAACCTTTCTCTAATGGATGTCACTCCGAAGATCTTACTTCGATGGACTTCCTTCGGTGAAACATCGCTCGTTGGAACTTTCTCCAATGATCAGATTGAACTCCACTCTAATGGAATCATTCTGATGGAACCTCCTCACCATCAAATTTAAAAAAAAATTGTATGGGAACTCAATACCTGAAAAAAAAATGTCAGACCTCTTAGCACATGTTATCACTTCATGTTTTTCACACACTTTACAAATGAACTGTGCTCTCCTTTTATAGGAAAACTAGATATGGTTTGGTTGGGATTTGGAAAATCTTCCCCACTTAACCAAAATTTACAAATCTTCAATTATACTAAAATATATGATCAATATTTTACTTCTTTAATTATTTCAAATATCCTTAAATCTTGTATAAATCTTCGACTTCTTCAAGTTTACAAACATTTCTCCATTCTGATTCTTCAGTCTAATTTTTCATTTCGATTCTTCATTATGATGAAGACATGTGAAAAACTAATGACATAAAATTATGATGAATTCTTTTAAACATTGAAAGTATTCTCATATAGATTCTCAGTACCATCTATTTTTTTAAAAAAACATTTAGAAATATTTGTATCTTTCATAACATCCTTCGACAATACTTTGACAGTAAACACATATCTGAAATATCTTCAAAGTATTTCTCCTTTTATTCTTCTTCTTCTTCTTTATACTGATGACCCCACATCTGATTTATTTAAGCATCCAATGATTCTATCAATTTCATCATGAACCTGATGGATCGGTCTTTTCTTCACTCTGATGAACATTGTTAGTGCCAGTTCGATGATTCTTCACCTCTTCTTGAAATAATCAATAATTTTGTTCTTTTTTTTCCGACATAATTATAAGAGAAAAAAGTACAACTTTTTGTTTTTATTAACCCAATTGAAATACAATTCAATCTTTGTCAAACATTTAGCCTCTGATTTTACTCTGCATTCGATGTCTTAAAGATACTAGAAATTTTTAATGTAGATTAGTGTCACAATCCATTACGATGGGTTGGTGACATACCATATCCGATGGACTAGTGTCATATGTGACTTATTTATTTTAGAAAGATAAATCTTTCAGCCTTATGATATTGTAACACCAATGATTCTCATACTGATATACTGATGATCTTTTATCCTTCTGTTTCTGGCTTTCCTCACACCAATGATAAGAAACTAGAATACTTCACATCATATTTTCCTCTCTTCAAAAAACTCCAACTTTTATCATGACTTTGAATATATTTGAAGTAGGCTTTAGCATCATTTGAATTACATTGGGAAGTATTGTAACTTCCTAAACATCCATCGACTTATTTCCTTTCCAATCGATCCTTAATATGATTGGTAGCACCAACACTCCCACTTTCCTTCATAAGGATAACATCAAAAGTTTCCAGATAACTTATGATTTATGAAATACAAAATATAAAAGAATCATCAGGTTTTAATTGGAGACATTATGACTTCAATACCGATTCTCATTATGATATAAAATAGCTTCTAATTTTTTATCAAATACTTATGATACAACTTATCATTATGATCTCCAATAACTACTGAATTTTTATCAAAGTCTCATTACAATTTCTTAGATCTGTTAACTCATGCTGCTATGTAGATATGATGTTGATGGTTCTGGATTTGATTCTGGATCTGATTATCATCCTGATGGTTTTGCATCCAATAGTCTGGATCCGATTTAATACTATGAAAACACCCTTTATTAATATGTATTTTCATTTCTTGATCTATTGAAAAAAAATAAAACCAAAAATTAACTGGGTGCAACAATCTCCCCCTTTGTGTTTATTTTCAATACCCACTTTAAAAACTAATAATCACTATTAAAAAATATCACTTTTTGTTTTCTTTTCTCACATTTCCTTCTCCCCATTAATTTATTTCTCCCCCTATTTATTATCTCTCCCCCTTTTCTTTATCCATCTCCCTTATTGAAAATAAAATTCAAAGGGGTCATCATGGCAAGTTTTCCCCTCATTGAAAAATGATATCATTTCCACGGGTTGAAAATTTTCATCTCAAAATCTATAAGTAATTTTTTAGGAGAAAAAATTATCACATGAGTTTATTAATAAATATTTGTCAACTAAACAACTCTAAGCCTATGTGGGTGAACCCAATATAGAAAATAAGAGTGTATAATCAAGGTTGTCAATGTTATCAATTACACAACTTTCATGTAACACATTTTTCATGTTTCTCTCAATATTATTATTTCTAGGGAAATCATGTAAGAATTTGTTTAAGATAAAAGTAACCTACACCCATATTAATAAACATATCATAAAGTTTAGGTAAATAAACAAAACTTTTAGGAAAACATTTTTCGTAACCTCATTACTTTATTTTTAAATAATAATAAGAGACTCATTAACATCAGCTTCCTTATTACATATTCATCAATTCCCTTCAAGTTAGTAAAAATAAAAATATTTTTGGAATAAGGATGAATCTTAGTAGTTCCATAAAAACATCTCTTGAACTAAGATTCGTCTCTCAACCTTGCATTTTTCTTTTTCTTCTTAGATTTTTCATTGGATGTATTTTCTTTCTTTTGTCCATCCTTATCATATTTTGTATCAAGTTTCTTTTCATCTTTAAATTATTCTAATAAGTATGTAAACTTATTTTCTTCTCTAGTAACCTTTTTATTATAATTATTTTTTAATAACTCTTTCATGCCTTACTCTTATTCTAACAGGATATTCAAACAACTTTTAGTAACATTCCCTTCTTGTTCAAATAAATTTTTTCTTTTATGATTTTTCAAAATACAATCTATTGATATCTTTTTATCAAATTTTCTGACATATTCAGAAAACTTTTTCATCCCCTTTTCTTCAGCTAATATTTATGTTTCTTCTAACTTTCTATCCATGTCAACTTTTTCTAGCCAAATAATTAAGCACTCCTTCTTTACAGACTCAGTATATTTGTTTTTCTCCACTTTCTTAATATAACCATCTTTATTTATATTCTAAGTTTCTATTTTTGGTTCCACACAATTTTTAGAAAAATTTGATCTTCTTTTCTCATCAAATACCCCCTTTAATCATAACTATTTCTTGGTAGAGACATGTTGTACCAACATCAATGGGCTTTATGTACAAAAATTCCATAACACCAATAGTGACCTATGAATCTTGATCTTTTGTACTGAGAGTAAAACTAATTATAATTTTTTTTTATTTTTTTTTATTAAAAAATCATGGACCAATTTTCTCAAGAGGATACATTCTTGAAGAATTCCTATCTTTCACGATGAAATTTGTATTCTCACAAACCTACTTTTTTAAACCTTTCTTTTCACCTTCTTTAGAAGTTTCACCTTTAATATCAACAAACTTAGTGAAGTTTTCTCTTATCCTTCTTATCTCACTTTGTTCTATGAGAAACATTGATTGTGTTTATAAAAAGTCTTCTTCTTTCTTAGCCAACTTAATTTTAAGAACATGTATGATTTTTATGGATTCAAATATCTTTAACTTTTTCTGTTTACTTTATTCAATAATTGTAGATTCTAGCTTATTTATATTCTCATTACTAGATGGATTTTCTTTATAAATTTTCAGTTTTCTTTAAATTTCACAATTCTAAAAAGTTATGACTTTAACATATTTCTGCAACTTTCTTATGTCTTTCTTGAGTTGATTATTTTGTTCAGGTGAATTCTATAAATTTGTTTTGAGATTAAATTGCATTTATGTCTTCTCATCATAATCATAATCACTAAAATATGATTCACTTATATTTATGTATTGAGTAATAATGTTAAGTTGATGATCATTTTCATCATTCGATTAGGAATCATCCTTATTTCTTCTACTTAGATAACTTTTATTCTTCTCATCATAAGGAAAATTTTCTTTATGTTTCTTCCAATTTTTTTTTGAGGTTTCTCATCATATTCTTTAAAATAATACTCTCCAATTTTCTTCCATGAAAAATTTTGTGTAAAATATCCTCTCCCTTCACAATTCCAACATTTGAGAGTTTTACTTCTCTACATTCCATTATTTTATTTATTTTAAAGGAGGGAAAAAATTGTATTTAATTATTCATATTCCTCCTTCAAATTTAAATCACTTAATCTTCTTCAACTTCTTTATCTTTTTCCCTTTTAACAAAGATTTTAAGGCCATTTATTGATCAAAATTTTCTTTACATTTCATAACCTTTTCTATTCTCATTTCTTAGGTAACATTATTACTGTTAAGATCATCCAAATATAGAGTTTCAGGATCTATATCTTCCAAAGATGAAACTTTGGCATTAAAATTATTAGAAAAAATTCTCAAGATATTTTCAACAATGGTTGAGTCTTTCAAATTCTCACTAAGTCATATTATAATGCTAATAGTATAATTTATCCTTGTAAATAAGTCACCAAAAAATTCATGTTTATCCATTTTGAGATCTTCATACTTCAGCCTCTAAAGTTTTAACTTTGCCTTTTCACCTTTATATTACCTTCATAAATGTTTTTCAACTTATCTCAGATTCCTTTAGAAATTCCGACTCCATTTACTATAGGAAAATAAATTTCAGTTAGTGATGAGAGTAAATAATTTTTATCTCTTCCATCATTCTCAAGATTTATTTTACCAGAAGTAGTAAGAGGATCATTCTCAATGCGAAGAGAAAATCCATTCATAGTAGCTTCCAAAACATCATTCATAAGAGACATAAGACATGGAAACATTCTATCTTTCCATATATGATTGTTCTTACCATTGAAAACTGGTATCCCCTTATAGTTCACAAAATTAAAACTCTTCATTATAATAGATGGATCTTTTAAAGGGAACCTACGCTTTAATACCAATTATTGTTCCCAAGTAGCATCGAGACCATTGAGAGGTGAGGAGGGTGGTGGGGGGTGAATTAGTGGTTCCTTTTTCTTTTTATAAGAAATATTTTCTTATCCCCTTAAGAAAAACTTTCTTAACTTCTGAAACTTGTTAGAGTTACGATCCACTCAAATATAATTTATCAACCTCACCTTTCATATGAAAAAATATATATAGAGGAGGTAGTAAATGATATTTACAAGGTTTGGTACAAATACCCACTCCTTCCCATGTTGGATAGTCCCACCAACATGGATTATTTCACTAACTTATTTTTTAAATACAAAGGCACATACAGTGAAATATTCTATAATCACAGTAGTAACTTTTCTTCTATAGTTGATTATACCCCCCAATTATCCTTTGCAGTATCCACTTTCCTCATCTGGTTATACACCCCAACAAACAATCAAACCTTTTTAGAAACTAGTTAGTATCCATAGTTACAAGCTTTACTTTCTTTCTTCCTTATTGATCCGCTTCATAAAGTATTCACTTCACCCATAAGTAAGATGAATCAAACTTTACATGCATAAAACCTTCAAGAACTTCAAAAATTATCTAAGGAACTTGTTGGCCTTGAAACTTATGTTATAAAATAAGTCCAGAAATCTTCATCAGTAGAGTTAGTTTGATCATCCGAGTCCGGTAACCTTTGTCTAATGGTCTCTATTGGTTGGTCAGTTCGGTTTGATTCTCCTTTTTCTCTTCCCTATTTAACTGAGTAGAAACTCAATCGACAACTCACAATTCCTACATCTAATGGTACTCGGTTCAATGAACCTTGCTCCAATGCATGTATCTCATATGGGCTTACTTCTCTGGACTTACTTCAATGAAAACTTGCTCATTGGACCTTTATCCAATGATCATATAAAACTCCACTCTGATGGACTCATTTTGATGGAACCTCCTCAACATCAACCTGAAAAAAAAGTCTGGTTGGGAACTCAATACTTGAAAACAAATGTGATAGATATCTGTGCACGTTATCAATTCACATTTTTTTCACACTAAAAAATGAACTTTTCTCTCCTTTTATAGGAAATCTAATGGGTGGGATTTTGAAAATATTTCCCGCTTAAACAAATTTTCCAAATATTCAATTCTCCTTAAATTTAGGATCCATATTTGAATTCTTCAATGCTTTCAATTCTCCTTAAATCTCAGATCAATATTTGAATTCTTCAAGTATATTAACATTTATTCATTTAGATTTTTCAGTATGATTCTTAATTACGATTCTTCATTACAATGAAGACATGTGCAAAACTAAAGGTGTCCCATTATGATGAAATCTTATAAACATTGAAATCCTTCTCATATAGATGCTTAATACCATCTAAAAACATTTATTAAAAACATTGATAACTTTTTTTTAGCTTTAAAAACATACTTCGACAATAATTTGACAGTAATCACATATTTAAAATATCTTCAAAGTATTTATCCTTTTCTTCTTCTTCTTCATACCAATGATCATATGTCCAATTTAGTTTAACATATAATGATTCTATTAGTGTCATCATGCCTCTGATGGATTGGTACATTCTTCACTCTGATGAACATTGTTTGTGCTAGTATGATGAGTTTTCACCTCTTCTTGAAACAATCAATACTTTTGTTATTTTTATCTCGACTCTATTATAATAGAAAAATGCATGAATTCTTGTTTTTCTAAACCCAATTGAAATAAAATTCAATCATTCTAAAAAATTCTTCCTCTGATTTCACTCTATATCTTATGTATTAAAGATACTAAAAATTCGTAAAACAGATCAGTGTCAGAATCCATTTTGATGGGTCAGTGGCATACCACGTCTGATGAACCAGTGTCAGTAGTGGATTTTTTTCTTTTATAAAGATCAATCTTTCATCCTTTTGATATTTCCACACTGATGATTCACATATCAATGATCTTTCATCCTTCTGTGTCTGGTGTTCCTCACACTAATGAGCAGTGACTAGAATACTTCACATTATATTATCCACTCTTCCACAAACTCCAACTTGTATCCCGACTTCATCCTGAATTCTAATATGTTTGAGATTGGATTTATCATCATCTAACTTACATTGGGATGTATTGTAACTTCAAAAACATCCATAAACTTATTTCTTTTCCAATCAAGCCTCAATGCGATTGGTAGCACTGAAACTCCCCCTTTCTTTCATAAGGATAACATCAAAATTTTTCTAGATAACTTATGATTTGTGAAATAAGGAACATCAAAGAATCACCAGGTTCTCATCATATCCATTTTTACCCCATTAAATCTTCTCATTATGATCTCTAACAGCTTCTGACTTTTAATAAAAGTCTTTTGATACATCTTCTCATTACGATCTCCAGTGTCTTTTGAATTTTTATCAAATTCTCATTATGATTTCCTCGATCTATTAACACATGGAGATATTTAAATCTGACGTCGATGGTTCTAAATCTAATCCTAGATCTGATTATCATCCTAATGGTTCTAAATCCAATATTCTAGATTTGATTGACATCTTTGAAAACACCCTTCTTTTATTAGGATTTCAATGTCATGATCTACTAAAAACAAATACAACCATAAATTAGATGATGTAGAATAGTGTTTTTCGGTGTGTAATCCCACTAAAATGATAACAATTCAGAAGTAGACTAAAGAGAGTTTACAGAAACCAAAAAATAGATTTAATATACATGAGGAATTCTATAGAATGTTTTCCTATGTAAGAAATATTGAAAATTAATTCCACATTCCTCTACCATAAAAATAGATTATATATCACAATATTCAAAAGTCTTTATAGATGATGAGTAATGGTTAGGGGAAAACAATTATTGATGAAGTGGAACAAAAAACATCAAAAGGGGATAATCAATGGATTTTGGATAGTGGATATTACTCTTATATGATAGGATATTTAAAACTCCTAAAATGTGTTGAAAAGTGGATGGATGTCTTAGTGACCATTGAAAATGGTGGGTCACTCAAAATAAAAGGTGTTGGATTAGATGTGATTGGAAACAATCAATTAAAACATGAGAATACATTATTTATTGAAGGATTGGAACACAATATAATTAGTGTTTCTCATTTATATAATAACATAAATGATGTTATATTTTAAAAGATGTATTTTTAGTGAAGAACATGAATGATGTATGTATTATAATAAGAAACAACATATAAGGGGTAATATGTTTTAGATTGGAAATACTGGAAATTCACGTTATTTATGAGTAAAGGAAGAAAATATTTTGTCAGATAAAAGAATTAGTCATTTAAGAAAAAATAATATAAGTAAACTTACCAAAATATATAATGTTCATGAAGTTACTAATTTGAAAAGGTAAATGAATTATATATCCTCTATATGTCAGAAAGAAATGATTATATATTCTCCATATAATAATGTAGTGATTAAATCTACTCATCATTTGAATATTATCCAGTAAAACATTTGTAGGTCCATGAGAAAGTAATCAAGAAATAGAGATAAGTATTTTATTTTATACAATTATGGATTTACATGAATTTATTATTTCATCTTTATAATGCACAAGTTAGAGGATATTAAAATTGTCAAATGTTTTAGAAGAAGTTCTAAGAAATATTATGGTTTCTCCTTAAAGAAGATCTCAATAGAAAATGATAGTGAATGAACAAGTGCATGATTCAATTTTCATATTGAGAATCATGGTATTATTCATGATCTTAATGAACCACATACAATATAAAAAATGGTGTATCCAAATGTAAGAAAAAACAACAGTAGATATGGATCATAATATATTGGCAGAGCATGAAACATTTTTTATTTTTAGAGACAAGGAATTAGAGTTGTGGTTCATATACAAAATCAATGTTTATAAAAACCAAATTTTGACATGTTCCCATGTGATATGTATTAAAAAAATCCATTTTTGAAGTACCTAAGAGGGTTTATAATCCCCTATATTATTAATATTAAAGGTTAAAATCTATATAGGTTTGAATACAAAGTTTTCAATGTAATATCCTATTAATACCAGTGAAATTGAAGAGGAAATAGTTATGAAAAAATATTTTTAATGAATATTGTTGATTTTTTGGACGTGAACATAAAATAATACCCAAATAAAGAAATCACATAAGAAACGATGAAAATTTAGAAAATGATGAAAATTTAGAAAATGTGTAGGTTTGACAAGAGGATTCAGAAATTTCATGTGATGAAGAAAAAATATTTTCACATCATCCAAGGATAAGAATGCAAGTAAATATTAAAAACATCATTGGAGATCAAGGATAATAGGTTCAAACAAGTTGAAATCTAAAGACAGTAACACATACCCCGCCATTGTCTTAAGTTGAACCAAGTGATGTGTATGAAGATTTAGAGAATCAAGAGTGTATTTATTCTATGGATGAATAATTGGATTAGATTGAGAAGAATAAAACATGGGATTTGGCAACCCATTTTGAATACTAGAATGTTATTAAAAAATGGGTATACTAGAGTAATTTGAATGAAAATTTGAAAAGTTATGGGAAACAATGAAAGAAATGTATGTAACATGTATTATCAAGTAAAAGGAATTGATTTTGATGAGAAAATTACACCAGTGGAAAGACTATAAAAAATTAGAGCCATTCTTTCTATTTATGAAAAAAGGATAAAAATTACATTTTTTAGTTTTAAAAAATAAATCTAAGGAGGTTCATATAATAAAAATAGCGAGTTAAGATAATTCAGGAGTAGTGGAAAGAATTTTACACAAATCTAAGTTACATAAACCAAATTCAGATCACCACACAACTTAGGAGATAAGTGATCACATATAGATGTTCAAGAATTAGCCACTCCCCACACACATGTGTCCTATAAAAACCACCCCTACTATTTTGGGGAATGACCGTTGGGATTCAAAATTCAGAGCTCCCAGCTCATGTGACTTATAATTTTGTGAATCATGTAACCCCAAAGTGTTTCATGGATTCCAAAAAGTGATAAAATTACACGAATTGCCTCACATGATCCCTTTTATTAATTGGATCATGTTTGATATTTTTCATGTAACTCCCTTTAATGAATAACGTAGTTCTCACTAGAGAAAAAATTCTCACAAAACACTATATTTCACCCAAAACCCAACTTATGTTAAAATAATACCATGGAAACACCAAAATAATATATTTTTTATATTCCCTTATCTTGTAGAACTCTATTATTTGAAAAAAAATTATGAATTTTAAAATAATATACCATAGACCTCTACTCACCAAAAATAGTTGTGTAAATGTTGGGTGCACAAGGGAACTATGGCCACCCATCTGGGACTACACATGAAAATTACATACACACAACCAATATCATAAACTCTCACGCCAAACCATATTTCATTAACCATGATTTGGGTAGTATCTTTACCTTTTTCTTCGAAGAATAGATACTCTCACTTCCAATACTTATGTATCAAGCATGGTCTAGGGAGCATCCATTTGTGTTTCTACTTAGCATATTTTAGGTAGAAAAACATGCATGTTAGCCCCAATCATTCTCACCCAACTCTCAAGTGGTGACCTAGGGCCCTATTATGTATAACCCAATCATTTAATTATCAAGGTAAACCAAACTAATTCACTCAATGAGATATTCCCCCTGTCCCCCCCAAAGTATAATCCCCACACCATTCCTTATTGTCGCTCCTTTCATGATGAATGAATCTTTACCAAATGATATTAAATATCATAGTACTATGATTTCATATGATTATAAAATGTGTACCTAGAATTATATATATTTGGATTTCTATTTTCCAAGATGAAACCTAGGATTCATCTTTGGGGATCAATCCCAAATAACCACTATTCCACCCCCCCTTAAAAGGTGGTATCTCTAGAGATTAATCATCATTCCAGAGTATACCAAAACTCTCACAAATCCATTCAAAAGTATCTAAATGCATTGAAAAATAGGTCATACACCAATATATGTTAAATACATTCCTACCCATACATGATGTGAATATATGGATCTATCTCCACTAGATATTTACTTGTGAAAATACCTTGCTTGATGAGAATATTTAGAGCATACCTAGTGGAATTTAAAATATACCTATCTCTTGTGTGATGAGTCCAAGAGGACCTATGTGATGAATAAAGGACAACCCCACATGATGCATCATAAACCATTCCCAAGGTGATAAGCCCAGGGAACCTTTGGTGATGATCCTACGATTCCTTATGTGATGAGAATATGAAGACCATGTAATGATAATAATATATCTTTTACCTTTCCTTAGGTGATGAACCTAAGATTATTTCCCTCTGTTATATGAATAGGATTGCTCATGTGATAATCTGTCGATTCCTTATGTAATGATAATATGAAAGTAATGTGATGAGTAAGAGATATTTTCATTCTCCTTATAGGAATAAAAACTAATATTCTACTTCCTAGGTGTTATGAACATGTGATACCTTGTGTCATAATCCCATGATGCCTCTAGTGATGATCTAGGGATTCATTAGTCAATGAGCATAATTTTCCTTATTTCATGATAACATGATTCCTTATGAGAAAATCACGAGTTTCCCTAGGTGATGAGATTATGTTTACTTAAGAAATGAGCATGAGATTCTTAATGTGAAAAGCATAATTTTCCTTGTGTGATAATAATATGATTCCTTTAGTCCTAATGATTCTCGCTCAAATTTACCCAAGAGAAGAAGGTAAGACGGTCCTTGTAGTTTAGCTTGGGTTATCGAATCCACAGAGACCTAAGAAGAAACCTATAGACACGTACATTCTATGGACTTTTTTCGGCTATGAAGTGGCCAACTTGGATTGATTTTGGATGGGTTTGAAAGATATCTAATTGATTTAAGTGAATTCAATTTAAAAGAATGGGTTGATCCTAGGTTATCGCTCGGGGTGGATTGGACGTATTTCCTTTTTAATGATTTCAATTTCTTATATTTGAGATGGGTTCATTTAAGGAGATAAAACAAAATCATCACTTACTGGTTTAATGCCTAAACCCTTTAATACTAATCACCTATACACTTGAAGGATCAAAGTTTTGAGCACTTCAAGGTAAATGTTCGTATTAGCACTTGAAGTGTGTGGCCTTAAATTCAAAAAGGACGATGGAGTTTAAAAACCATCAAATAAAAATCTCAATTAAAGAAGTGATTATACATTAATGAGGTGATAAATAACATCCAATCCAGCCCCTTTCTACTCCCTTGGATCAACCCATAAGTGGGTTATCCCTCCATTGATCCCATGGTTTCAATGGAAGCAGAAAGTAGACTCATGAGGGAGGAAATGGAAAAGTAAAAAAAAACGCAATAAAATAACAATCACTCCACCGTTGTGTGATAATCTCACAAGGTTTGGTATGAAAAAGTTCACACCTTTAACCAAAGATATCAAAGTGATAAGTAGAAGAATATAATAATAATATAAGAAGAACTTTTATTAAGAAACAAGGATGAATTAAAACAACTTACATGTGAAGGAAGAACATTACAAAGAGAAATTGGCAGCATAACATTAAGATGAAAACAAGCTCAAAGATTCCTAAATTATCCAACAACACTGACTTAAATAGGCATTTTTGAGCCCTTGGGTATAGAATCCAACAGTAAAAAACATCTTAATTAATTTTGGTAGGCCATAGGTGGTGGAAAGCTTGTAGAATTTGGACTTTTCCACATTTGACCCGAGGTGGCATCCAACTTTCATCCACCGAACAGACGCATTTGGATGACCTTTTAGATTGCCGAATCAGAGTGGGCCATAGAATAATAAAATGGAGCTCCGGATGTCTTATAACCTACTGTAAAAGTTGGGCCCATTTTGAGTTATTTATTCCGAGATATGATCAAATTAGTGGGATGTTTTTCTGGGCCGAAGAATCTGGCCCAGAATTTTATTTCTTACTTGGGATGCCTAAATTGACACCATGGAGGCCGAATTAGAATTGGATCCTGAATAGTTATTTGTTACTATAAATGTCTTATATTATCCCACGAAATTTGGGATTCATTGGGCCTATATTTTGGGCCCCACAGTCTCATAAATGGGATGGTGTCTAATCTGCCTTCTCTAGAATTGCTTCCTTTCATTGCCAAATATCTCCATCATCCTCCATGAATTCTCCATTGATCCCTGAATGAAACATGTTCATATTGGAGTGTAGATAAATTTACAAAATTATCAGATTAAAATATTTATAATCAAATGAATCATTTGGTACTTTAAAGGATGTTCAAAAATGTACCACATAATAGTGCATTTTAAGAAGGTATTACAATCATAATGTGAAATGATGTTCAAAGTGTAAAATGCACTAAAATGGTGTTTATGAATAATAAAGAACATGAAAATTATATATATTAACAATGAATATTAGCCTCATTTAGTGGCTAATCACACCTCCTAACTTGAGTTTTTCTAGTCCCGAGCAAAATATATCTCAACAATATGAAATTCGAATTCCCTTTTTAAAAAACATTTTAATACACAATGATCACCAAAAAACCTTATAACAAACAATCATGAAACCCATCAAAATATTTTAATACAAGATAGTTTCATAAGAAGATCCCAATCCCAAGCCCATTCCTTTGTTCAAATTCATTGCCATATTTCATCTAATGTCAATTAAGTATGAGGATGTGTTGTGCATCACAATAGACATGGGGGTTCATCTTTATTCAAGGGGGAAATGATGGAAGCGCTAGGTGGAATCACATTTCAATATTAAGATGAGTATTCAATTTTTTTTGTATCATATTTTTTTTGTTTTTTTTTGTTTTTTTTGCAATTTTGCCATGGTAATTGAAGTTGCACTCAAAAGAGTCAACCCCTGTAGCGAGACTTTGCTGATGACTCCCAGGCTCAAAGACCTTAGGGCACCAAGTGAATCCCACATACTTGGGCATCATCTCGAGTTAACTCAGTCAAAAAAAAAAATTCAAATTACCAAAAATAAAGATAAAATTACTAACTCTGGGCCAGACAACTATGGAGTCACGATCTCCAAGTGCCGAAAGCCACGCATTAGGTCATTTCATTGCTCTATGCGCATTTTTTTTAATATTTTTTTTGAATACTCATATTAAACTAAAATGATCACCAAACCTATGCTATTTATTTAGGGGACCCCATGAACTCAAACTAATACCCCACTATCCAAGGGACATGTATTGTGATCTTTTTTTTATTTGGATGAAAATATAAACGATGAAATATCACATTGGAGAGCCACACTTTCCAAAATCTATGCTCATGAAATTATACAAGGATTAAAATAAGAATCAGGGCATGATAAATTATTTGATATTCAGTTTCAAAGTGTTCAATGTGTATTACCATGTTTAAAGTTAAATGATTTTTTCCTTCCATTTTCACAATTTTTTTTTCAAATCATTTATCATTTTTTTTGACACAAAAGCATTTTTTATTTTATCTCCCCCCCAACTTAAAATAACACTGTCCCCAGTGTTTAAAGAAAAGAAAATTTATAAGGGGGTAGAGGTAGATAATGAAAGTTCAAAAAGGAAATTAAAAATGAGGGTCATGGAATGAAGTCACCTGGTGGTTGAAGTTTGAAGTTCTTGCTGCTCTAATTTAGTCCTTTGATATCCATGTCGCTTGCAGAGTTCCCTAGTGGAAAAAGGAAAACAAACAAACAAAACAAAAGAGTATATATATATATATAAGTAAAATATAAGTATATATATAAAATAAAATAGACTGATGATACATTGTCTTCTTTTAAAATTTCTGGGTAAGGTATTACTCAAGGATCACACCACGTGACACAGATGAATATGGTGCTCCCCTTTCGTACCCATCCATACTCATAATAGAAGAACAGGTCAAAAGTCTATTTATTATTATTATTATTATTTTGTTTTATTTTTTTTAAATATAAAAATGATTAATTAATCTTATTTGAAAAATAAATATGATTCAGAAAGTTTAGAAACATGAAAACCACGGGTTTCCTCCCGTGCATCGCTTTGTTTAACATCATTAGATCGACTTGAACCCCACGACTTACCCAATACCAAATTTCAACATTTTAAGGACCACATGTTTCACCACTTCTACTAGGTTGAGATTCAATCTATTTTTAGAATTTGTTTCATGCACAAACCTATGTTCTAAAATGAGTGGTAAAATCAAAGTAATATCAGAAATGGTTGATATAGTTTCCTCTGTAGTCTTTCCTAAGACATCAATGATCATTCCAAATTTTTTAGTTTCAATAGAATAATGAATTACAATTGAAAGGTCATGATTATAAATTATGAATGGATTATTTAGAGGGGAGGGAAGGACAATAATTTTGAGCTCAGGTTGGATAGGAAATTTAAACACAAGTTGATATTTTGAATCCAAATCAGTTTCATTTTCCAAAATTCTCAACAAAATTGGTTCCTTTTGAATAGTATATTCAACCACAAAATTAGAAAGATCAGTTTCAGGAATTGGTATGGACTCAAAGTTTGTGATTTCTCTTAATGGTTTAGTGATTTGTGTTTTTGAAAAATCATCAATGGAGTTATATTCCTGAGGCTCAATCCATGATGTCAAATTCTCCTCTTTTGAATCCAAAAAGTCAATTTCCTCCTGATTTAAATACCATTCAACAATTCCTTTATCCTCTTCATTTTACCCAAATCCAAAGGTTTTCTCTTTAGTAAATTCATGAGAGGTTTGTGGGAAACTAGACACTTCACATAAGGTTATGGAAGGGACAGTTTGTGTAAGGATGAGTTCCTCACAAGTTTTAATGCTTTGTATTTCTAACCTCAATGATGATACCTCAAAATTAATTTTCTCCATTTTTGACACAATTTTTCAAGTAATGGTTGTGGATCATTATTGAAAAGGGGTTGAGAAAGATGGTCTATTCCAGGTGGATAATTAAGTTGTTGAAATTGTATAGGAGGGTGTTTTGATTGGATTTGTGGGGATTGAAACTCATTATAGGATTTAATGTATTGTGGATCATATGAATAAAAACATTGTGGTTCAGCATGTTGTTGATGATCCCACAAGTAGGAATTAGGATGGTCATTGTACATCACACTTGGTGTAGAGTGATCAAAGTAAGGAGAGGTTCCCCATGTTTGGATTTGTTCAAAAGGGTTTTCCATTGGAATGAAATTTGTGATGAGATAAGATAAGAGAGATGAAAAAAAGGATGATAATGTCTAAGATAACTTACTTAGGTCCCTGGAAACGGCACCAAAATTTGATTCTCGCTCAAATTTACCCAAGAGAAGAAGGTAAGACGGTCCTTGTAGTTTAGCTTGGGTTATCGAATCCATAGAGACCTAAGAAGAAACCTATAGACACGTACATTCTATGGACTGTTTTCGGCTATGAAGTGGCCAACTTGGATTGATTTTGGATGGGTTTGAAAGATATCTAATTGATTTAAGTTAATTCAATTTAAAATAATGGGTTGATCCTAGGTTATCGCTCGGGGTGGATTGGACATATTTACTTTTTAATGATTTCAATTTCTTATATTTGAGATGGGTTCATTTAAGGAAATAAAACAACATCATCACTTACTGGTTTAATGCCTAAACCCTTTAATAGTAATCACCTATACACTTGAAGTATCAATGTTTTGAGCACTTCAAGGTAAAGGTTCGTATTAGCACTTGAAGTGTGTGGCCTTAAATTCAACAAGGACGATGGAGTTTAAAAACCATCAAATAAAAATCTCAATTAAAGAAGTGATTATACATTAATGAGGTGATAAATAACATCCAATACAACACCTTTCTACTCCCTTGGATCAACCCATAAGTGGGTTATCCCTCCATTGATCTCATGGTTTCAATGGAAGCGGAAAGTAGACTCATGAGGGAGGAAATGGAAAAGTAAAAAAAAAACGCAACAAAATAACAATCACTCCACCGTTGTGTGATAATCTCACAAGGTTTGGTATGAACAAGTTCACACCTTGAACCAACGGTATCAAAGTGATAAGGAGAAGAATATAATAATAAGATAAGAAGAACTTTTATTAAGAAACAAGGATGAATTAAAACAACTTACATGTGAAGGAAGAACATTACAAAGAGAAATTGGCAGCATAACATTAAGATGAAAACAAGCTCAAAGATTCCTAAATCCTCCAAAAAGACTGACTTAAATAGGCATTTTTGAGCCCTTGGGTCGAGCCTCCAACAGTACAAAGCATCTTAATTAATTTTGGTAGGCCATAGGTGGTGGAAAGCTTGTGGAATTTGGACTTTTCCACATTTGACCCGAGGTGGCAGCCAACTTTCATCCACCGAACAGACGCGTTTGAATGACCTTCTAGATGGAAGAATCAGAGTGGGACATAGAATAAGAAAATTTATCTCCTTATGTATTATAACCTCCTGTAAAATTTGGGCCCATTTGGAGTTATGTATTCCGAGATATGATCAAATTAGTGGGATGTTTTTCTGGGCCGCAGAATCTGGCCTAGAATTTTATCTCTAACTTGGTCTGCCTAAATGGACACCATGGAGGCCGAATTAGCATTGGATAATGAAGAGTTATTTGTTCCTCTACATTTCTTATATCATACCAAGAAATTTGGGATTCATTGGGCCTGTATTTTGGGCCCCACAGTCTCATCAGTGGGCTGGTTTCCAATCTGGATTCTCCAGAATTGCTTCCTTTCATTGCCAAATATCTCCATCATCCTCCATGAATTCTCCATTGATCCCTGAATAAAACATGTTCATATTGGAGTGTGGATAAATTTACAAAAATATCAGATTAAAATATGTATAATCAGATGAATCATTTGGTTCTTTAAAGGATGTTCAAAAATGTACCACATAATAGTGCATTTTAAGAAGGTATTACAATCATAATGTGAAATGATGTTCAAAGTGTAAAATGCACTAAAATGGTGTTTATGAATAATAAAGAACATGAAAATTATATATATTAACAATGAATATTAGCCTCATTTAGTGGCTAATCACTTAACCCCAATGTTCCTTGTAATAAAAACTCAGGATTCCCTCATGGATTTTCCCAAGGAAGATATTAAAAGATTACCAATCTACATAATAATTCCTAATGATGTATGAAGAATCATCCTATCAAATATATGGAATTCACATTATTATGGTAGAAAGTGAATTAATTAAATTTTGTGCACATGAAGGTGTCATTGGAGTGGGATACATAAGAATATCATTAATTTATGAGGGAGACCCATAGTAAGTAATGAGATCATTGGGGTAAATCTAAGGAAGGAGGGGATAATACCCCATTACCCCATTCCAATAAAGGAGTTGGCACCATAAACCCTAATGGAGATAGTCCACCCACCTTAATAAAGTGGGAATATGGGACCAATAAAATCATTCTCACTGAAGGAATATTTTAACTAGAAAATAGTGGAAGTACCATCCTAATGTGTTGGAAAATAGAGACAGTTAAGTTAACATGAATATGTTCTCCTTTCACAGTGAGAGGATGAGTAATGTTGGGGATTCACTATAGCCATACATCACTTATGATGGGAATGTTGTGAAGGTTCCGGGCGCAGCGGAAGCACATTGTAAGTTTTTCTCAACTTAAATTTTAATGTTAAACAACGTTCAATCCAAGATTCGTCATGATTTAAAACACCGAATCTTTAGAATAGAACGAAGAACGAAAAAGAAAAGAAGAGTCCCAGAACCCTTGAGATAGGATCATCATATGTTGGTTATAATTAATTTAATTAATTCATAAGAATTACCTCTATGGAATTATTTCTTCGTTGGAGTCTCTGGTCACGATCTTGTGATCCGTCGTTGCGTTGTAGAATCCAAGTACAGGATTCCTCTTGCGGTGATCCACACGTGCTCCACGTATCTTTGGATGTCGCCGAAGGGATCTCTGGGTGCTAGCACGGAAGAACCTTCGCTTTTGATGTCCGCCTTCAACCGCCTTGATCCGGTGGAGGATCTCGCTCTCTTAACTTGAAAGCGTTCTTGGTGGAAAAGGAATTCTTTCTTGGCTTGAGAGTATTTTCCAAAACTGTTGTGCACAATAATGGATCTGTCTATGAGAATAATGTAATTGGGATTATAATACTTAGAATAATAAAATGAATTAATTGCCTGAAAGCATTTAATCATTTCATTTAATTCTTAGTAATACCCCATGTCTTAATAATGAAAGTTGACCATCATTATTACTTGACATGTGCCCAACATATTACATTTAATATCATTTAATTAAATAAACAATATTTTCTCACGAATCCTGAAAAAACAAACCACACGGTGTGTATATAAATATACATGATGTGTACTTTTATTTTTCATTTTATTTATTTCCTCCACCATATTTATTAGACCTTGAGTAATGGATATTTATTTCTTAAATAAATGTAACTGCATTACTTACTAATAAATATATATTATTTCACCCATAATATATTCTCTCAAATAACTAGTTTCGAAATAAATGCGATTAGGCATCCTTAAATAATTATTAAACCATAGTCGGGAATAATATTTATTTAACTTGTTAAATTAATATTTAACTGAGATACATGGACACACTTAGTGTGTGACCCTCTAGGCCTCTTTCTCAGTGGCATTAGGCAGAGCCTGCCTAAAGTCCAAGGTTAGCATCTAGCAACACGCCAAGGCACCTATAGAGAAATAAGTTAACGCTGCAATGACATGTCACCTCCCACGAACACTTACCGTGTAATATAATCCCTCTGTCTTGATATCTCCAATCAAGTGGGTTGCATGCTAGTGCCATCAACCCATGTGATCAATTATTCTTTCTTTGAATTCCCAGAATTGAACTCGCCCATACCTTACCATGGCCATGGATTTATTTAGGCTGTATCAATTCCATCAAAGGGCCTGAGATATCTACTTCTGTTATGGAACAGAAGGGAAAAATACTTTCTCGCATTATCTATTAATGCAGTATTACTCGTGACGCACCCAACATATCCTAACTCGCTGCGAAAAGTGTGTCGTCATAGTTTTCGTCAATACATCTAAGTGCGCGAGTTGTAATACCCATTAATAATAATCTTAAAGTATAAGGACCAATACACACGTCTGTAGATAGGAACATCCAATGACACTATGAAATGTGGATTTCCTACTGGCGGGTCTCGTTCTCATAATATCCTCCTAGATATTACCAAGGTCGTACACCATGAGAAGGTGCCTCAAAGTTTTATGAGTCCTCACCCCTAATGGCCTGTATTATTTGTGTCCCTCAAATAATATCATCCAGCCATAGAACATATATTCAAGAATAGTGTTATGGCACTTCCGGGTTCTCATAATAGCAAGGATCCTCTATGACCCATTAATGAAACAGCTGTTCTTAGGACATTATCACATGCATTGTCATGTAGAAGAACAATCAAGATGTGATAAGACATTTATTAATGAATAAAGTATAAAGTGGTTGGTTCTAGGTACCCAACTCCAACAGACTCCCAATTGGACTAGATCCAACTGCTAACAACCTTTAACCCACTAGCTCTCACATGATATTCATGATTCTGCTGAGATAGGCCTTTAGTAATGGGGTCTGCCACATTCTCTTTCGTGTACAATCTTCTCACTGTAACTTCACCCCTTTGATATAAATCCCTCAAGAGGTGATACTTCCAGAGTATGTTCTTTGTCCATTGATGTGACCTTGGTTCTTTTGCAAGAGCCATCGCTGCAGTATTATCACAATACAATGTAATTGGATCTTTACTGCTAGGCACCACATCAAGCTCTTGGAAAAAGTTCTGAATCCAGACGGCTTCTTTGGCTGCATCAGAAGCCGCTATATACTCGGACTCCATTGTAGAATCGGTGACAACTGGCTGCTTTGAACTCTTTCAGCTCACAACTCCTCCATTGAGACAGAAAACATATCTAGATTGCGACTTCAGATCATTCTGATCTGTCTGAAAACCAGCATCATCATACCCTCTGATGACAAGCTTCTCGTCTCCTCCACACACCAAGAACATATCCTTAGTTCTTCTCAGATACTTAAGGATAGTCTTAACAACAGTCCAATGTTGTTCTCCTAGATCTGCTTGATATCTGACTACCATGATCAGTGCATAGGCAACATCAAGACTGGTACATAACATGGCATACATGATGGATCCTATAGTCGAAGCGTATGGGATCTTAATCATCCTATCTTTCTCCTATTGTGTTTAGGGACACATTTTCTTAGAAAGATGTAAGCCATGTGACACTGAAACCAATCCCCTCTTGGATATTTCCATACTAAATCTCTTTAGTATCTGGTCAATGTATGTACCCTGACTTAGTCCAAGGAGCCTCTTGGATCTATCACGAATGATCTTGATCCCTAGAATGTAGGCTGCTTCTCCTAAGTCCTTCATGGAGAAACACTTGTTCAACCAGTCCTTAACTGACTGTAAGGCTGGTACGTCGTTTCCAATAAGCAATATGTCATCAAAATATACCACTAGGATGATGACCACATTCCCATTAAACCGCTTATAAATACATGGCTCACATTCATTCTTAATGAAACCAAATTCCTTTATGGCTTCATCAAATCAAATGTTCCATGACCTGGATGCTTGCTTCAATCCATAAATGGATTTATGCAACTTGAAAACCCGTTTGGCTTCACATGGTGTCACAAACCCTTCTGGTTGTGTCATATAGACATCTTCCTGAAGGTCCCCATTAAATAATGTTGTTTTGACATCCATATGCCAAATCTCGTATTCATGGTAAGCTGCTATGACAAGTATGATTCTTATGGATTTAAACATGGAAAATGGCGAGAAGGTTTCATCATAGTTAATTCCTTGATGATTTCTGAATCCTTTATCCACTAGCCTTGCTTTATAGGTGCTAACTTGACCTTCTATATCCATATTTCTTTTGAATACCCATTTGCATCCAACAGGATTTACATCAACTGGCTCATCGACCAGAACCCAAAATTGGTTCTGATACATGGAATCCATCTCAGAATTCATAGCTTCTAGCCATCTTGCAGCTTTTGAGATTTCTACTACTTCCTTGTAGGAGAGAGGTTCATCATTGTCCAAAAATAATGATTCACCATCCTCGGTGACTAGGAAACCAAATCTCTCTGGTTCCCTTACCTCTCTTGAGCTCCTACGCAGTACTTGTGTTTCTGGAACCTCTTCCACGGGGACCTGTGGAACTTGTTCCTGTACCAACTCCTGTGTATCTTGAGCATCAACTTTGTCAAAGTCAATCTTGCTCCCAATATCTTTCTTGAGGATGTGATCCCTCTCAAGAAAGATGGCTTGTTTAGAGACAATCACTTTCTTGTGTTGAGGGTTATATAGGTAATATCCTTTTGTTTCCTTGGGATATCCTATAAAGATACACTTCATGCCCCGGGGTGCTAGTTTGTTGCCTGAGAAGGCCTTAACAAACGCCTTGCATCCCCATACATGTGTGTGCGACAAAGTGGGTTTCCTTCCATTCCATAACTCGGATGGAATTCCATTTTCCGCCTTAGTTGGTACTCGGTTTAATGTGTATGCTGCAGTTTGTAATGCATATCCCCAAAAGGATAATGGAAGATCCGCATGACTCATCATCGACCTCACCATGTCCAACAAGGTGCGGTTCCTCCTTTCACTAACACCATTCCACTATGGTGTATAAGGAGGAGTGAGCTGAGATAGAATTCCAGACTCCCGTAGAAGATCGATAAACTCTTGGTTCAGATATTCTCCACCTCGATCCAATCGAAGCTTCTTTATCTTCTTACCAAGCTGATTCTCTACTTCATTCTTGAATTCCTTAAATTTCTCTAAGGACTCTGACTTATACCTCATTAAGTAGACATATCCATATCTACTCAAATCATCAGTAAAAGTAATGAAGTAAGAATATCCACCTCTAGCTTCTACTAGAAATGGTCCACACACATCCATGTGTACCAATCCTAGAAGCTCTATGGCCCTTTCACCTTGTCCACCAAAAGGCGGCTTGGTCATTTTTCCTTGTAAACAAGCGTGACATCTATCAAGTGGTTTTATCTCAGTAGAGTCTAAATAGCCATCTTGGCAGAGCTTTGTCAAGCGCTTCTCATTCACATGACCAAGGCGGTGATGCCATAATTGGGTGATGTATGAGTCATGTGAGTTTGTTTCGTTATCGATTGCCAACACTTGGTTTTCGTAATTTAGTACATACAAACCATTATTCAAATGTTCCATACCATAACATATGTTTTTCTTATAAAAGAGACAACCCTTATTTCTGAACTTGAAAATAAATCCATCCATATCCAAACAAGATACATAAATTATGTTCTTGGTAACACTAGGCACATAATAACAGTTTTGTAAAACCAAAATCATTCCAGTCGGCAATGAGAGGTGGTAGTCGCCAATAGCCAATGTAACCAGCCTTGCGCCATTGGCAGCACGAAGATCCACCTCTCCTCTGGCGATCTTTCTAAATCTACTTGGTTCTTGCATTTGAATACAAATGTGAGCCCCACAAGCTGTATCTAATACCCAATGTGTAGAAATAGAAAGATTGTACTCGATAACGAACACACCTTTAGCATCCCCACGCTTTTGGGTGCAGTTCCTCTTCTAGTGGCCCTGCTTGCCACATGAAAAATACACCGCCTCCCGTTCATTGCCCTGCCTCTAGATCTTCCCCTTCTTGGAGGGACGATGCTCGGGGGCTTCAGACCGTTTATAAGTCTTTGGCCCCTTTTCCTTGTCTTTCCTTTTCTTGTTCACCATAAGGACTGCGGGTTTGTCACACCCCATGTCCTTGTCTACCTGGCGAATCAAGGTCAGAAGCTCCGACAGACTCTTCTCATTACCGCTCATGTTATAGTTGACAATGAAGCTAGAGAAGGTCTTGGGCAGTGATGATAGGATGAGATCTGTACGCAACTCATCTGGGAATTTAATCCCTAAGATGTCCAGTCATTCAATGTAGCCAATAAGCTTGACTACATGAGGCCTAGCTGGCATAGAATCTCCAGGATTCGTGGTAAATGAAGCATTGGAGATCTCATACCTCTCCTGTCTCACCTTCTCTTGGTAAAGATCTTGATGGTGAGACATCATGCTATACGCGTCCATGTTTTCATATTGCTTCAAGAGCTCATTAGAAATGGTCGATAGCATGAAATGCTGGAAATCTGTGGCATCATCCATGTGTTTCATATAGAGAGATAATTCCTCATCACTAGCCTCTTTCCCAGGCGCAACTGGAATAGGCTCTTCCAGCACATACAATTTCCTTTCGTGGCAAAGGACGACGCGTAAATGCCTCTGCCACTCTTGGAAATTGGTGCCAGTGAGAAGGTTTTCTTTTTCGAGTATGGTGCGCAATGATATGTTTGAAGTCATTTTCTTGCCGTTTCTACAAATTAAGATGAGAAAAGGTTTAGTACTTTATTACAAAAAATTAAGACAAATAAATAAATTAATACTTATTAGTATCCCACCATTTTATTTAAATCTAATAGCCCTCACCATTGACTTAGGAATATTTTGTTGCGTGAATATTCTAGTGGAAAGGATCCATATTGCCCTTCGCATTACCCCAACTAGAGTTGGTCAAGCAACTTGAAGGGTTTTAGGTAGGCATTCCAAATGCCAACTGCATTAACTCGCAGCTCCTTGATCCGCTGAGTGGACTCCCCAATCCTGAAATCCTTTTTGGATTTCCTCAACCTTTGCCTCTTGATCACACCAAGTCCTTCTGTAGCAGTCAACCCTTTATGTGAACCAAGTCAAGTCAACCCAAAACCTTGAATTATAAATCCCCGATAATTGAAAGCACCCCAACTAGGGTTGGTCAAGCACTTTGAACCATGGTTCGATTCTAACCAAGATTATGGAAGGCTATGCCGACTTAATATTTATTTTGAAGGATTTTATCTTTATATGTAAATTACCATTTTATTATCTTTGATTACATGCTTGTTAATATTAAGTAGGATATACTTAAGTGATTAACCATGTCTAAGATAATATTTACGTATAATCCAGTTTTATTTTAGTTCCATCTTGCATGCTCGTTTAATTCAATAAGTGTGTGATCGTGACAACACACCACAATAAATAAACCATGCAACTGACAGAAATAAAATAAATGGTATGATCATGAGATTTTCTATTGGTTAGTTTATCTAGCGGTTGATAAAATAAACCAAGACCTAGGGGAGAAACACCTTGAACTTTTCAGGTTCGTGTTTATAGCTTTCCACCTGTCCACCTTTGTATTTCCTTGGATTGGTTTCACCTTGACTCTTGACTTGAGCCGCCTCCAATAGCCTGGGAGCTCCATCCATTACATATTCATTTATCTCACACGTAGGTGAGGGGTAAAAGGGTTTTTTTACATAAAATAATCCTTGGGCGCGTAGGCCCTACATATTAATGAGGAGATGGCTCGCAGGCCAACAAATTTAATTTAAATAAATTAAAAGAAACCATTCACATACAAAGGTCTCGGTCTAGCTCATGATCATCCATACATGCAACGATATTTATGCATAAATAAAACTAGCATTCAATTCTTTAATCGTTCTTGTTTAAGATAAATCATGCTCGAATCAATTAATTATCTTTAATTAATCAATCCTTTTATCTTAAATCCATTTTTATGAATTTCCTTGAGATTCTCATCCATCATAATTTTAAACAAATAAATTCATTTAAAATTATCCTTGTACGTAACTTGTACCTTGGAGGCAACCCGGTGAATTCCCATTTATTACGCAGATGTTAAATTAAACACACATATATATAAAACACCTATCGCGTGTTGTGACTCAGATTTACGCCTGCACCATGGTACATGTCTCAAAGGTTTGTATAATATAATAATAAATTTTAATAAATATGCGTAATTTGGGTGAGTACACGGCGTGTAGTTCCGACTACACGGTGTGTACTTTTCTTCACCGTCCATCTGAAGTACACGCCTGGGGACATGGCGTGTCAATGTACTTCAGAAATTTTCGGAGTACATGACGTGTTCTTTTGGACACACGCCGTGTAGTTTCTGTGTTACACGGTTTCCAGTAGGGCAAGCCGTGTATGGGGTACACGGTCCAACCTGAACCCGAAGGGACTACACGCCGTGTTCATTGGACACGACATGTAATATGGAAACCGTGTGCCACCTGTTTCAGGTCAACACACGGTGTCATAAATGACTTCAATACACGACCTGATTTGGAGGATCGGTCAATGCATTGAACCTAGACTACATGGCGTGTACTTCCGAATACACGCTGTGTATTCTAGTTTTGTACGACCAGAAATGTTTGGCTCCTTCGGATGAGTTACTCTATTTTATTTTAATCAAAATTAAAAGAAAAATTCATTTCTATGAGGTGAATGAGAAACGAGGGAGGAGGAATGGATCTCGATATTCAGATTTACAGAACGATTAAACTTGAATTGAAATAACTAAATTATTAAATTCGTAAATTACCAACAAAAAACTAAATAATTATAACCAACGATATGAACCCTATGATACCACTTGAAGGTTCCGGGCACAGCAGAAGCGCGTTGTAAGGTTTTCCCAACTTTAATTTTAATGTAAACAACATTCAATCTGAGATTCGTCACGATTTAAAATGCCGAATCTTCGGAAAATAACGAAGAACAAAAAAAGAAAAGAAGAGTCCCAGAACCCTTGAGATAGGATCATCATATGTTGGTTATAATTAATTTAATTAATTCATAAGAATTACCTCGATGGAATTATTTCTTTGTTGGAGTCTCCGATCACGATCTTGTGATCCGTCGTTGCGTTGTAGAATCCAAGTACAGGATTCCTCTAGCGGTGATCCACACGTGCTCCACGTATCTCCGGACGTCGCCGAAGGGATCTCCGGGTGCTAACACAGAAGAACCTTCGCTTGTGATGTCTGCCTTCAACCGCCTTGATCCGGTGGAGGATCTTGCTCTTATAACTTGAAATCGTTCTTGGTGGAAAAGGAATTCTCACTTGGCTTGAGAATATTTTACAAAACCGTTGTGCACAATAATGTCTCTGTCTATGAGAATAATGTAATTGGGATTATAATACTTAGAATAATAAAATGAATTAATTGCCTGAAAGCATTTAATCATTTCATTTAATTCTTAGTAATACCCCATGTCTTAATAATGACAGTTGACCATCATTATTACTTGACATGCACCCAACATATTACATTTAATATCATTTAATTAAATAAACAATATTTTCTCACAAATCCCAAAAAAACAAACCACACGGCGTGTATATAAATATACACGACATGTACTTTTATTTTTCATTTTATTTATTTCCTCCACCATATTTATTAGACCTTGAGTAATGGCTATTTATTTCTTAAATAAATGTAACTGCATTACTCGCTAATAAATATATATTATTTCACCCACAATATATTCTCTCGAATAACTAGTGTCGAAATAAATGCGATTAGACATCCTTAAATAATTATTAAACCACAGTCAGGAATAATATTTATTTAACTTGTTAAACTAATATTTAACTGAGATACATGGGCACACTTAGTGTGTGACCCTCTAGGCCTCTTTTTCAGTGGCATTAGGCAGAGCCTGCCTAAAGTCCAAGGTTAGCATCTAGCAACACACCAAGGCACCCATAGAGAAAGAAGTTAACGCCGCAACGACGTGTCACCTCCCACGAACGCTTACCGTGTAATATAATCCCTTTGTCTCGATATCTCCAATCAAGCGGGTTGCATGCTAGTGCCATCAACCCATGTGCTCGATTATTCTTTTTTTGACTTCCCGGAATTGAACTCGCCCATACCTTACCATGGACATGGATTTATTTAGTCTATATCAATTCCATTAAAGGGACTGAGATATCTACTTACGTTATGGAACAGAAGGGAAAAATCCTTTCTCGCATTATCTATTAATGCAGTATTACTCGTGACGCACCCAAAATATCCTACCTCACTGCGAACAGTGTGTCATCACAGTTTTCATTAATATATCTAAGTGCGCGAGTTGTAATACCCATTAATAATAATCTTAAAGTCTAAGGACCAATACACACGTCTGAAGATAGGAACATCCAATGACACTATGAAATGTGGATTTCCTACTGGCGGGTCTCGTTCTGATAATATCCTCCTGGATATTACCAAGGGCGCACACCATGAGAAGGTGCCTCAAAGTTTTATGAGTCCTCACCCCTAATGGCCTGTATTATTTGTGTCCCTCAAATAATATCATCCGGCCATAGAACATATATTCAAGAACAGTGTTATGGCACTTCCGGGTTCTCATCATAGTAGGGATCCGCTATGACCCATTAATGCAATAGCTGTCCTTAGGACATTATCACATGCATTGTCACGTAGAAGAACAATCAAGATGTGATAAGGCATTTATTAATGAATAAAGTACAAAGTATTTGGTTCTAGGCCACCAACTCCAACATGTTGGAAATCACCATCATATAACATGCATTTATGGTTGGATTTGAATGTTTTATAAAGAATTATATCCACTAGTTATGCCTAGAAAGTTTCCTTGACCCACACTAAGATGAATGGGTGAATTAGATGCATTCATATAGAGATCCCATATACCTATTAATGAGAGCTGAAAATGATGTATCATATTTCTCCTAAGTGACCTCCCCCAATGTCCCAATTTGTTCTTATGAAATTGAGGGTCATAAATGCACTCTTATGTCATTATGATCAATAAAGAGACTTTACGATCTGTAAAATGGCTTGGGAGGATGTTTATGTTGTTGAACCATGATGGAAACTCCAACATAGGTCACATAGGAAAAAAATTATCCCCACAACCACTACCAAAAATTATAATATTATTTTATCAGAATATACAAAATAATCCTTTCCCTACATCTAGAAGTATGGGAAGTCCAGAATTTTCTAGATAGAACTATTAGCAGGGGGTCTCCAAGGAGGTCTCCCACCACCTAAAGTTGTTGATAGTGTATGGATGCCTGACTGGTGGAAAAATAAGTTGATATCATCCCTACTTCAACTACCTTAGTACATGATGTACAAAACCCACACTAAAGTTATGTCACCAACCTATCCCAAGAGAACATCACTTGGAAATCTCATGTGGCCCCAACCACTATTGATATATCCTCATGTATACTCAACGCTAAATAAAATTATGTGTTTTATATATTGGGTTCAAGAACCTATTCACTAGACAAGAATTTTAGTTTAACCCTCCCATCCTATTACCTTTTCATCAACTATCATAGAGTTTCACCTTGTTTCAATGATGTTTACTACCCTGAAGGTCCTCCCCAAGGCAGCGAGACTACCATCCACCATGGAGGTCCTAACTAAGACCCTAATATTAATTTCCATGTAAATGATTCATGTGAATATCATAAGATTATCCTTTGATAAATCTTGAATTTATACCAGTGGTGGGGTATGGGCCCCAACATCATGTTAACCCTGATCTTTAATAATATTTCATGATCAATGATTTTATAGATATGTTCCCACATCTTCCACCACAAAAAAATGAAGACACATATTGGTTGTGAATATCCATTTATAAATTTGAGGTATATAATGATTTGAGGCCCCCCAAAGATAGTTTTATGCACAGTACATCCAATATTTATTTACTGGACTACATGTGTATTCATCCCTACCACCATTGACATATAAAATCCCCACCTCTATATAGAATTTAGGGGAGAAATTGTGGTATGGGTTGGTTCCCTCTAAAGTGGTAAAATATCTAATTGAGAAATGGGTACTCATGGACATCCCTCACCAGAATGTGGTCGAATAATCTTTGTCTTACATGGATATAATGATGAAGTTGGTGTCACAATCATAGGACACTTTCTCATTCCAAGGATAGATATCTCTAATGAAACCCATTTGAATTGAAGACAAAAAATAGATTAGATCTCTATTTCTTAATAATCCATATTATCGTATGTCTCATGTTTAATATATTTAGTGACTATAAGAATGATTTACCTCTTGAACAAGAGCATTATGATGACAACCTATAGGAAATATTGGCTATTGACCATTTTCCAATCATGTTTTGGAAACCTACAACCTTCAAATTCTCCACCCTAGGGTTGATCAATGAAAATCATATATCATGACTCAAGAAGAATTTGTGGGTGACGTTCAACCACCTTTAGAGTCATCAACTATCATATTTAGGAATAATATAGAACCATTAAGCCCATTAATATTAGTTCTAAATGGTTTAACTCACCTCTCTTCTAGTGTCTTACTATCCTGATTCATATGGGTTCTAAAATATCTTCCCATGATCTTATATTGAAAGTTGTACAATATTGTTCCATATTATTAAAGGGGTATCTATTCATATAAAAATATAGGGATGTAAATAGTATAACAATCGACATACTAGTATTATGATATGGTGATGGAAGGTCCCTCCAACCGGCTAACTATATGAGGAAATTGATTATCCATCACTATCCACTTCTATGGAGAATGTTGTCATCATCGATACCCCTGATGATTAGGAGTACAATGTTGATGATAAGGCATGAGAGTAGAATGTTCCCTAGGGTGATTGATAGAGACCGATGGACCCCCCTTGTAGGTGTTATCACATGTCAACATAGGCAAACCATAGGTCTTAGAAATAGACCTTATATACTACTTCTGAACATCATTATATAAAGACTGGATAATGGAAAAGGAGTATCAGAATCCTCTAACACTCCAAGAGATTCTAAAAAAACTAAATAAATTACCTGAATCACCTCCATAATCCAAGATCTAGAGATAACCACATAGCTTAATACTATGAGCCTCCAATGATATCGTTCTAATCAAGATGATAATCACAACAAACCCACCACACTCTCTTTATAATCTCATCAACTATTAGATTTAGAAAGATATACCATATCCAAATAAGGTGGTTCCACTCATCAAACTAGGACCAAATCTAGTGGAAATTTCCACCCGAGATAAATCTCAATCTTCTCTATGGCTCACTCTTTTATGGATCAATTTTATTTTCCACATGGGACAACAACCATTATTCTTTGCAACGAACCAAACTTTTATCAATTAAATTTCTTCCTTTTTGTAGTAATGTCATAATCACATAAAATCACATTAGGAAACAAAATTACACATCATTCTTAAATTAACTACTATGTGACTTTTAAATATAAATTTTCCACTTTTGTGATTTGAATTTCAAAAATCTGACATACACAGTTGTGATCAGTAAGATGTTTGGAGTTCGATAGGACAAAATTAATTTTTGGTGAATAGTAACATACCCTTATGAATAGTAATATCACCCTTATGAATAGTAATATGACCCTTATGAATAGTAAAATGGCCAAGCGATTAGGAACCTTACCAATGATAGTATACATAAAATTTATCCATCCTATAAGTGACAATGTGATATAATTAAATTATAATGTTGGTATTTTTATAAGTCATGAATATTTAATAATTTAAAAGAAAATTTATTTTCATAAAATGTATTCATAAACTAGTATTTAGATTTCTTATGATTATATGATAATTTTATGAGACCTTAATTAATTTTTCAAAGCACTAGAAAAGCAGATTTTAATTTTAAGATTTGTATTTTTCAAGTAAATTATGATTTCAATTAAAAAATTAAATTAATCATATTTATAAAATTATTTTCATAAAATTGAGTTCATTTCTGACTTCTACATGTTGAAAAATGGTAAGGGTAAATTTTTGGGATTTTTCTAAAATACTTGAATTTTTGGTGAATAGTGAAATTCGATAATTTACAAAATAGGCTAAATAAATGAATTTCTGCATCATGATTGAGTCATGGATGATGTAAATGGTCATTGGTTCAAACTCACATGCACTTATTACTATTTTTAGTCACAATAATCCTCACTATTTCTTGTTTTGTGGAGAAATAATAAATTAATGAATATAATATTGAGAAAACCCCTCTCCCCTCCACCTTAAATACCACTCCTCACAACCTCATTTACTCACACATCTCAAACATTATTCCTACTCCAAATTTTGTTCAAATCACTTCCAAAGATCCTCTCCCACATATATCATCCCTTTGTATCATAAAAATACCAAAACCTATCCTTTAAAGAGGCTCTCAAAAAGATATATTCAAGAGGTAATTTCTCTCTCTCTTTTCTTTCAAATTCCTTTCAAATTTCATTTCTTTCACTGTATTATCCTAAAATTATCTTATCAAAATGTCATGATAACTCCAGTATGATTGATATAATGGTATTATATCATGTTAATGAAAGATTATTCATTATAATCCTCCCTCTCTCTCTTTGTTTATAAAAATGAAATCCTTGTCCGTGATGTGTTAATTTACCTACATCATGGGTGATGCACTCCATTTTTTCTTAAACTACTTAAAGGATATTGATAAAACCATTAAATGGTTGATTTTTTTTAATATGTATGTTTTAACCCCTTTTATGTTCTGGAACTGTTATACATAATACTAAATGATAAAACAAAACATGTTCGTTGTGATCCAACAACTGCCCAAATTAACCTAAAATGACCATCATTAAATTTTAAATAATGATTCATCCACATGGTATATAAAATAATTCATTAAAATATCATTTAAAATCCTTTAATATTATTAATAACATGTAATATCAATTCTGGATGTTTATTTATGTTCTACACGAACTTCCATTCATGTGTACAAGTGAATCGTTCATGAAAACTAAGAAAAAGAACACTCCCAAACACCAAATTTAAAAACTATAACTCATAAAAAGGCCAATAAAAGAACTTAATAAAACCATAATAAATCATTTCCATGTATAAAAGTTTCCATAATTTTTAATTAATGAATATAATGTCATTATATAGTACATTAAAGTGAATAAAGCATTCAGAAACAAGGTAAGGGGAATTCTCAAACCTAACTTTCTTTCTTCGGGTTTCCCCTCTTTCACTACATTTTAAGTATGGTTATTCCTTAAAAATAATTTCTTCATCATTATATTACCTTTTCTGGGATATAAATTCTTTCCACTAGAGTTTATGTCAAACATAATGTTTTCCAAAAGAAATCTTATTTCAAAAACACAACTTTTACTTCTCACTCAAGGTTGATGATTCTTATATCAAGTATGATATTCCCTATTTAATTTGGGAACCAAAAGTTTTTTAATGTATTAGTATTAAATGAAACCCATTACTTTCCATGGGTTACTATATTTTCAAGATTTATATATGTTCTATGTGGCATGCATGATAATGTAAATGTTGTGATGTGACGGGCGCACCTAGAATTATATAGTGTAATGTAAATTGTATGATGTGACAGGTGTGTCCAAAATTATATAGATCTAAAATTAATTGGGAAATATGAAGAACCTCATGTGTAAAGTGAAGTATGTGTGAACATGATACTATCTTTTTTCATAACTATGTGTGGTAGTTAACCACTAAGACATGATGTTTCATTTTTATGAATTTCCACATTCCAAGTATTTTCTTAATGTTTCCTATAATGATTATGATCCTATTCCTATTTTATGATGATAATGATTATTCTCATCCCATGTTATATTGATTAATGTTCTTATCTATCCTCTTACTGAGATTTTAGATCACCCCTTTTTGATGTATATCCTCAGGAGAATACTTGTACTAAGAAGAATTAAAGGGCCAATAAGAAGCTAGAGAAGAAGGAATTAAATAAATGTTTATGTTTATGTTACAAAAGTTATGTTTGGTCCTAGTTTTCCCAAGACACTAAACCTTTTTATCCTCTTTGTGTAATGATTTTATGTTGTTTATCATTAAAATTGTGTAAAAGTAATGTAAGTAAATTTGGGTCGCTATAGTTAGTATCAGAGGGAGGGTTTAGATAATTTGGGAATTAGGATTAGAGAGCCTTAGTGAAAACCCTGGTATGATACTAAGTATATGTAAGCACATAAGAATATTTTCTAAACACAGGGATCCCATAAGATATGATTTTAGTGTTAATTGCAAAAATGAATAAATTATTTATTCATGACTTGTTGACTTATGTTTGTTCTAAACTTTTCTATTTTAGAAAATGGTGAGAACCAGGAGAAACCATGCCAAAAACCCATGCGGGGGACAATGCAATGATTTCCCAAATGACATCCCCAATGATTTGGGAGGTGGAGTTCAAAACTTCATAGCGATGCTTACCTATTTGTATTAGGTTATGAATAATAACCTGAATAATGTGGAACATCCTCCTTCACCTAAGAGGGAGAAACTAGATATCAAGTGTTTTATGTAGCAATGACCGCCAGTGTTTAGTGGATCTTCTGATCTACTATTTGTGGAAGAGTGGTTCAACTCGATGGAGAAGATCTTTTTTGTGGTTCACTGTTATGATATGAAGAAGGTGACTCTGGCCGTTTATCATCTCGATGGAGAGGCCAACAAATGGAGGTATTTGATTAAGAACACCAAGCTGAGAGACAAAATTGAAGAGATGGAGTGTGAATACTTTAAGATAATGTTTCTTAACAAGTATTTCTCACGAAATCTTCGTATGAAGATTGAGAAATAATTCATAGAGCTAAAGCAAAAGGATGGAGAATCTATCATGTTCTACTAAGTGAATTTCACAAGGCTTGCAAGGTATGATTCAGGATTTATTATGAATAGTGATAGTAAAATTGATAGATTCTTTAGTGGATTAAAACCACACCTTCAGAAGGATCTTGTAATTAGATACTTTGGGAGTTATGAAGATGTTTTTAGATGTGATCTAAAAGTTGATATGGAGTTTGGAGAATGGTCCCAAGGATATGGTGATAAGAAAAGAAAGATGGAGTTTCATGCTAGAGGATTTAATGAGAAAGGTGGAAAGAAAACTCAACCACCCACATGTCAAAAATGTGGGAAAAGCATCATTAAAATTTCCTCAAAGGGAATGGAAAATGTGTCAAGTGTGGGAGAGAATACCACCAAGAACAAGAGTGTTGAAAAGACATATAAAGGCAGGAGAATGTGGTGGAGGAAAGGAGAGCACCACCCATGGTCCAATGCTATAACAGTAGGGAGCAAGGGCACTATGCAAGACAGTGCACTAAACCTAAATCCCTCTAGGGTAATTAGCGTCATCATCCACCCAAGCCAAAGGAGCAAGAGAAGGTTTATGCCATCACTAATACGGAAGTTGAGCAAGAAAAAGAAGTCATACAAGGTACACTTATTATTCACTCAAGAATGGAAAAGGTCTTATTTGGTTCTGGTTCTACACATTACTTTATATCTTGAAAGCTTTCTAGAACTATTGAATTGAATCCCTGAAACATTGAAGTAGATATATATGTAAAAAAACCAAGCAGTGAAATCATTGCAATCAAAGTGTTGGACTCTTCTCTTGTTGGCGTATGTGGGAAGATTCTTCCAGCGAATCTCATGATACTTTCCTTGGTGGAATTAGATGCTATAATGGGAATGGATTGGATCTCATTATATATATCACATATCAACTATCAGGAAAAGGAAATATATTTTCATATTTTGAAACATCCCAATCTCCTCTACAAATGCAAGGAAGATCATGAATCTCTTTTGAAAACCCCTTCAATAGTGTGGGTGTTGATTCCCTATGAAGAGGCATACCTCACTCAAATGGTTGAGTCAAAGGAAAGTGTCAACCTAGAAGAAATTACCATAATGAGGGAATATGGTGATGTATTTCCTAAAGAGTTACCCAGACTTACTTCAGATTGTGAGGTAGAGTTATCCATAAAACTCATACCCAGATCTAATCCCATATCAAAGTGTCCCTATTGGATGGATCCTATAGAAATGGAGGAGTTAAATAAGTAGCTGCAATATCATTTGGACAAAGGTTCATACGCCCTAGTGCATCACCTTGGGGTGTGCCAGTGCTCTTTGTGAAGAAGAAGGATGGAACAATGCGGTTTTGTATCAATTATCGATAACTCAACAAGATCACCATAAAGAACAAGTATTCTCTTCCAAGGATTGAAGAATTGTTTGATTAGTTAAGAGGATCTCAATACTTCTCAAAGGTGGATCTTCATTCTTGATATAAGTAGCTAAAGGTGAAGAAGGAAGATATTCATAAGACTACCTTCCATATAAATTATGGGCACAATGAGTTTCTAGTGATGCCCTTAGGACTTACTAATTCCCCTATAATCTTCACAGATTTAATGAATAAAGTATTTAGACATTACCTAGAAAAATTTGTGGTAGTTTTTATTGATGATATTATCATCTACTCTAAGATAAAGGAGTAACATGAAGAATATATAAGACTTGTGTTGGCGACATTGAGAAAGGATAAGTTGTATACCAAGTTCAGAAAGTGTGACTTTTGGATGACGCGAGTCATGTTATTGGGAAATGTGATTACAAGTGAGAGAATTTCTGTGGGGCCTTCAAAAACAAAGGTGATTGAGGAATTTCCCATACCCTCTAGTATCACATAAATCCGTAGTTTTCTTGGATTAGAAGGGTACTACTGAAGTTTTTTGAGAAATTTCTCATGATTGTCAATCTCGCTAACTAAGTTAACATAGAAAGGGGCAAAGCATGTTTAGATGGAAGAATTTGAGGAAAACATCAAGGAGCTAAAGATAATGCTGATCACTGCACCTGTACTTGCATTATCGAAAAGTGGAGAAAGATTTGTGATATACAATGATGATTTTAAGAAAGTATTGGGTTGTTTACTCATGAAAAATGATAATGTGATAGCCTACACCTCACGATAGTCGAAGATCCATGAGCAGAACTAACCTATGTAGATCTAGAGCTAGAAGCTATGTTTTTTACCTTGAAAATCTAGCAACACTACCTATATGGTGAGAAGTGAGATATATATACCGATCACAAGAGTTTAAAGTATATATTCACACAAAAGGATCTCAACATGAATCAAAGGATATGGTTAGATCTAATCAAAGACTATGATTTCTCTATTCACTATCATCCTGGAAAGGTGAAAAAGGTAGCTGCTGCTCTAGGAAAAAAAGAACCCACTACTCTATCTATGACACAGATTGAGAAAGGTCCTATATTTATGGATATGAAAAGGATATATTTCGAAATCATAACAGTAGGGAATACATCATATCTTGCCCAAACGATTTCCCAACCATTTATCCTAGATAATATTAAGGAGGCACAAAGGGATGATATGGAGTTACAAAAGAAGGTGAATGTAATAAAGGAAGGGAAGATGAAAGAGTTACTTATCAATGATGATGGTGTGATTCAGTTTGGAATGCAGCTTTGTGTGCCTTCATCACTTGGGATAAAGAAGGAGATATTGTAAAATGCACATAGATCAACTTTCTCTATCCATCCTGGTAGCACCAAGATGTATTGAGATCTCGGAGAAAACTTTTGGTTGGATAACATTAAGAAGGATATTGCAGAATATATCTCAAGGTGCTTGATATGCCAGCAAGTTAAAGTAGAGCAACGAAATTCCAAAGGGATGATGCAACCATTCCCTATACCCATGTGGAAATGGGAGAATGTCACTATGGACTTTGTCATGGGTCTCCTGAAGACATATAAAGGAAATAATGTGATATGGGTTGTGGTGGAGTGACTCACCAAGACTTCCCACTTTATCACTATTCTAGAATATCTCTCTCTTGAACAACTTTCAAAGATATATGTGAAGGAAGTGGAGAGACTGCATGGGGTTCCACTCTCGATTGTCTTTTATCGTGATCCAAGGTTCACATATAAATTATAGAGGAGTCTCCAACATGATTTGAGTACTAAATTAAATTTCAGCATGACCTGTCACCCCCAAACCAATGGCTAATCTGAAAGAACTATTCAGACAGTCGAAGATATACTAAGAGTCTACTCTTTATAATTCAAAGGTGGATAAGATAAATATATCCCATTGGTTGAGTTCTCATACAACAATATCTTTCACTCAAGTATTCAGATGGCTCCATATAAAGCTCTATATAGAAAGTAATGTAGAACTCCAACCTGTTGGGATAAAGTTGGAGAAAGAAAGCTACTTGGACTTGATCTTGTGCAAGAGATGATATATAAGGTTCAAGTCATATAGCAACATATCAAAGTTTCTCAGAGTTGGTAAAAGAGATATAATTACAACCATCGAAGGGAATTGGAGTTTGACGTTGGATATAAAGTCTTCCTTTGAATATCAATATGTAAGAGAGTCATGCAGTTTGGAAAGAAAGGGAAGCTAACCCAAGATACATTGATCCCTTTGAGATCCTTGACCACATAGTAGCCGTGGCCTATCGTCTTGAAATTCCACCAAATATGAATCAAGTTCATGATGTGTTTCACGTACCACTCCTGAGGAAGTACATACTAGATCCCTCACTAGTAATGCGAAATGGGTGGGCCGGGGTGGGGCGATCCAAGCCCGCACGGGTTTGAGCCAACGCGGGTTTGTCCAAAAAATCCCACATATAATGTGAACAAAAAATTTCAAGCCCGCCCTGCCCCGCATAAACCCGCAGGTTGCCCGTGGGCTTACCCACATTTACAAAAAAAATACTATTTATAATCATTTAAATACGGTATTTTTTATCATTCTTAAAGGTATTTGTGGGGAGAAGTGTGAATTAACAATAACTAGAGTTTTAAAGGATGTGATGTAACATTTTTGTATGGGTTAATGGTGTCATGTGGTGAGGCCGATGTGGTGGTGAACTATTGTGATATAAAGTAAGTGAGTGATCGGTGATGGGTGATGAATGATAATGTTGGTTGTGTGGTGACGTGAACAACTAAACCTGTGAATGAATGAAGTCTCTCCAGGTAACAATCAGTTTCAGAGGAAGCTATTAATAGTGTTTTCATGAGTTTCTATCATATTATCTTAATAAAAAAATAAAATTAAATAATAACAAAATTAAATTGACCTAAAAAATATTATGATTATAATAACTCTTATAGAATTGAAACCATGTGCAGGGGTGATGAGTTCCATTTTTTGAAAGATGGGTTGACACACCATGTGAATATGATTAATAATTACTATATAAATAATATAATATCATATTAAAACAATAAATATAGGCCTATTTAAAATTCACATTTAATAAATGGTGAATTAATATGACTATTACAGTGAGAAATCATATGTCACTGTTTAACCATGATTTTTTTTATCAAAAAAACTAAAATGTTAAAGAAACATATATTGTAAAAATAATATATATATTTTTTAAATCCGGCCCTCGGGCAAGCCCGCACTCGCGCGGGCTCAACCCGCATTGGCCCACACCCACGTGGGCCTTACCCGAATTGGCCCGCACTCTAAACGGTCAAAATTTTTAGGCCAGCCCTGCCCCACATCCACCCCATACCCGCAAAGCCCGCGGGCTGCAGGCCCGCTTTGCATCGCTATCCCTCACATGTACTGAACTTAGAGGTGGTACAACTGGAAGATGATCTCTCTTATGAGGAGCATCTAGTAAAGATTCTAGACTGAAGAGACAAGGTTCTACAAAACAAGACAACCCAACTTTTCAAAGTGTTGTGGAGGAACCATAAGTATGAAGAAGAAAATTGGGAACTAGAGGATGTGATGAAGGAGAAGTACCCTCATCTGTTTATGTAAAATGAAATTTCGAGGGTGAAATTTCTAAAGGGGAGAAGAATGAAATGACCCAAAATTTTATTAATGAAATTTATCCCTTGTTGTAGTAATGTAATAATCATATAAAATCACATTAGGAAACACAATGACACATCATGCTTAAATGAACTACTATGTGACCTTTAAACATAAATTTTCCACTTCTGAGATTTGAATTTCAAAAATCTGACATACATGGTTGTGATCAGTAAAATGTTTAGAGTCCAATAAGACAAACTTAATTTTTAGTGAATAGTAATATACCCTTATGAATAGAAATTTTACCCTTATGAATAGTAATATGACCCTTATGAATAGTAAATTGACCAAGTTAATAGGCACCTTACCAATGATAGTATAAATAAAATTTATCCACCCTATAAGTGATAATGTGATATAATTACATTATAGTGTTAGTATTTTTGTAAGTGATAAATATTTAATGATTAATTTAATAATTTAAAAGAAAATTTATTTTCATAAAATGTATTCATAAACTAGTTTTTAGATGTATTATGATTTTATGATAATTTTATGAGACTTTAATTAAAATTTCAAAGTGTAAAAAAAAAACAGTTTTTAATTTTAAAATTTGTATTTTTCAAGTAAATTATGATTTTAATTAAAAAATTAAATTAATAATATTTATAAAATTATTTTCATAAAATGGAGTTCATTTTTTAATTCTACACGTCAAAAAATGGGTATGGTGAATTTTTGGGATTTTTCTAAAATACTTGAATTTTTGGTGAATAGTGAAATTCGATAATTTACAAAATATGCTAAATAAATGAATTTATGCATCATGATTGAGTCATGGATGATGTAAATGGACATTTTTTATAACTAATACTATTTTTAGTCATAATAATCCTCACTATTTCTTTTCTTCTGGAGAAATAATAAATTAATGAATATAATATTGATAAAGCCCCTCTCTCCTCCACTATAAATACCACCCCTCAAAACCTCATTTACTCACACCTCTCAATACTTGTGCCTAATCCAAATTATACTAAAATATCTTCCTAATATCCTCCCCTATTTCCATCAGCCCTTGGTCTCATAAAAATACCAAAACCTCTCCCCTAAAGAGGCTCCCAAAGAAGATATATTCAAGAGGTAATTTCTCTCTCTCTCTTTTCTTTCAAATTCCTTTCAAATTTCATTTATTTCCTTCTCTTATCCTTAACTTATCTTATCAAAATGTCATTATAACTCCAGTATTATTGATATAATGGTATTATATCATGTTAATATAATATTATTCATTATACTCCTCCCTCTCTCTCTTTGTTTATAAAAATTAAATCCTGGCCCGTGATGTGTTAATTTACCTACATCATTGGCGATGCACTTCCTTTTCCCTTAAAATCCTTCAAGGATATCAATAAAACCATTAAATTTTTGAAAAACGATTTTAATATGTATTTTTAAACCCCTTTTATGTTCTGCAAACAACTTTTATACATAATACTAAATGATAAAACAAAACATGTTCGTTGTGATCCAAAAACTGCCCAAATTAACCTAAAATGATCATCATTAAATTTTAACTAATGATTAATACACATGGTATATAAAATAATTCATTAAAAGATCATTTAAACTCCTATAATATCATTAATAACACGTAATATCAATTCTTTATGTTTATTCGTGTTCTACATGAACTTTCATTCATGTGTACCAGTGAACCGTTCATGAAAACTAAGAAAAAGAACACTCCCAAATAACGAATTTAAACTCCATAACTCATAAAAATGCCAATAAAATAACTTAATAAAACCATAATGAATTATTTTCATGTATAAAAGGTTCTTTAATTGTTAATTAATTAATATAATGTCATTATACAAGATATTAAAGTGAAGAAATCATTCCGACACAAGGTAAGGGGAATTCTTGAACCCAACTTTCTTTCTTCGAGTTTTCCCTCTTTCACTCCATTTTCAGTACAGTTATTCCTTAAAAATTATTTATTCATAATTATATTACCTTTTCTGGGATATAAATGTTTTATACTAGAGTTTATGTCAAACACAATGTTTTCAAAAATAATTCTTCTTTCAAAAAAACAACTTTTACTTCTCACTCAAGGTTGATGATTCTTGTATCAAGTATGATGTTCCCTATTTCATTTGGGAACCCAAATTTTTTGAATTTATGATTATGAAATTAAACCCATTCCTTTACATGGGTTAATATATGTTCAAGATTTATATATGTTATATGTGGCATGCATGATAATGTAAATGTTGTGATGTGACGGGTGCGCCCGAAATTATATAGCGTAATGTAAATTTTATGATGTGATGGGTGCATCCAAAATTATATAAAACTATAATTTATTGGGTAATGTTAATAATATCATGAGTAAAGTTAAGTATTCATGAACATGATTTTATCTTTTTTCACAACTATGTGTGGTAGTTAATCACTAAGACATGATGTTTCATTTTTATGCGTTGCCACATTCCAAGTCTTTTCTTAATGTTTCCTCTAATGATTATGATACTATGCCTATTTTAGGAAGATAATGATTATTATCATCCCTTATTATATTGATTCTTTATCTTATCTATCCTCGTACTAGGATTTTAGCTCACCCATTTTTGATGTATATCCTTAAGTGTCTACTTGTACTAAGGAGAATTCAAGGGCCAATAAGAATCTAGAGAAGAAGGAATTAAATAAATGTTTATTTTAATGGTGTAAAAGTTATTTTTGGTCCTAGATTTCCCATGACACTAAACCTTTGGATCCTATTTGTGTAATTATTTTATGTTTTTTATCACTAAAATGTTGTAAAAGTAATGTAAGTAAAGCAAGGTCACTATAGTTGGCATCAGGGGGAGAGTTTAGTTAATTTGGGAATTAGGATTAGAGAACCTTAGTGAAAACCCTGGTATGAGACTAAGTATATGTAAGAACACAAGAAGATTTTATAAATATAGGTATCCCATAAGATATATTTTAGTGTTAATTTCAAAAAGGAACAAATTATTTATTCATGACTTGTTGACTTATGTTTGTTCTAACCTTTTCTATTTTAGAAAATGCTGGGAACCAAGAGAAACCATGCCAACAACCCATTAAAGGGACAATGCAATGATTTAATGAATTATAACCCCAATTATTTGGGAGGTGGAGTTAAAAACTTCATGGTGACGATTACCCAATTGTCTTAGGTTATGAATAATAACCTTAATAATGTGGAATGTCCTCCTTCACCTAAGAAAGAGCAACTGGATATCGAGTGTTTTATACGGCAATGACCACCAACATTTAGTGGATCTTCTAATCCACTATTTTCTGAACAGTGGGTCAAATCAATGGAGAAGATCTTTTCTATGCTTCACTATTCTGAGATGGAGAAGCTGACTTTGGATGTTTATCGTCTTGATGGAGAGGTCGACCAATGGTGGGCTTTGATTAAGAACACCAATCTGAGAGATGAAATTGAAGAGATGGTGTGTGAAGACTTTAAAATAATGTTTCTTAACAAGTATTTCCCATGAACTCTTTGTATGTAGATGGAGAGATAATTAATAGAGCTAAATCAAAAGGATAGAGAATCTATCACGGTCTACGAAGTGAATTTCACAAGGCTTGAAAGTTATGCTTTGTGATTTGTTATCAACAATGATAGTAAAATTGATAGATTCTTTAGTGGATTAAAACCACATATTCATAAGTATCTTTCAATTTTAGACTTTGGGAGTTATGAATAAGTTGTTAAATATACTCTCAAAGTGGATATGGAGTTTGTAGAATGGTCCCAAGGCTATGGTTATAAAAAAATAAATATGGAATTTCATATTGTAGGATCTAACAATAAAGGTGGAAAGAAAATTAAACCACCCACATGTCAAAAATTTGGTAATAAGCATCATGAGAATTTCCTCAAAGGGATGGGTAAATGGTTCTAGTGTGGGAGAGAATACCACCAAACTCAAGAGTTTCAAAAATACATGAGATGGAAGGATAATGTGGTGGAGGAAAGGAGAGCACCACCCATGGTCTAATGCTATAACTGTAGGGAGCAAGGAAACCATGCAAGCTAGTGCACTGAACCTCGAGACCTCGAGGGTAATCAATGTCATCATCCACCAAAGCCAAAGGAGCAAGGGAAGGATTATGACATCACTACTGTGGAAGTTGAGAAAGAAAATGAAGTCATAAAAGGTGAAATTCTTATTCACTCAAGAATGGAAAAAGTATTATTTAATTCTGGTTCTACACATTCCTTTATATCTCAAATTTTTTCTAGAACTATTGAATCGAAGTCTTGAAACCTTGAAGTATAGATATCTGTAAAAAAACCAAGTGGTGAAATCATTTCAACCCAAGTGTTGGACTCTTCTCATGTTGGCGTATGTGGGAATATTATTCCAGTGAATCTCATGATACTTACCTTGGTGGAATTTGACACTATAATGGGAATAGATTGACTCTCGTTATATAGAGCACATATCTACTATTGGTAAAAGGAAATATCTTTTCATATTTAGAAACATCCCATGCTCCTCTATAAATTAAAGGAAGATCATGGATCTCCTTTGAAAAATCCTTCAATGGTGTGGGTTTTGATTCCCTGTGAAAAGGCACAACTCGATCAAATGGTTGAGTCAAAGGAAAGTGTTAACCTAACATAAATTCCCATCATGAGGGAATATAATGGTGTATTTACTAAAGAGTTACCCAGAATTCCCCCCAGATCGTGAGGTAGAGTTCTCCATAGAAATCATACCCAGAGCTAATCTTATCTCAATGTGTCCCTATAGGATGGATCCTATCGAACTAGTGGAGTTAAATAAGTAGCTGTAAGAACATTGGGACAAAGGGTTCATACGTCATAGTACATCACCTTAGGGTGCACGAGTGCTCTTTGTGAAGAAGAAGGATGAGACAATGCGGCTGTGTATCAATTATCTGGAACTCAACAAGATCACCATAAAGAACAAGTATCCTCTTCCAAGTATTGAAAAATTGTTCGATCAATTAAGAGGATCTAAATAATTATCAAATGTGGATCTTCGTTTTGGATATCATCAGCTAAAGGTGAAGAAGGAAGATATTTAGAAGGCTTTATTCCGTGCTAGGTATGGGCACTATGAGTTTCTGGTAATGCCCTTCGGACTTACTAATGCCCCTTTAATATTCATGGATTTGATGAATAGAGTATTTAGATATTACCTCGAAAAATTTGTGGTAGTTTTTATTGATGATATTATTATCTACTCCAAGAGCAAGGAGGAACATGAATAACATCTAAGACTTGTGTTGGTGATATTGAGAAAGGATAAGTTGTACAACAAGTTCAGAAAGTGTGACTTTTGGATGAATCAAGTCACATTCTTGGGACATGTGATCAAAAGTGAGGGAATTTATATGGACCCTTCAAAAACAAAGGCGATTGAGTAATGGACCAGACCCTCTAGTGTCACATAAATCCATAGTTTTCTTATATTAGATGGTTACTACTGACGTTTTGTGAGAAATTTCTCATGATTTTCAAGCCCAATAACTAAGTTAACAAGGAAAGGGGTAAAATATGTCTGGATAAGAATGTGAGGAAAGCTTCATAGATCTAAATAGAAGGTTGATCACTGTACCTGTACTCACATTACCAAAAAGTAGAGAATGTTTTGTGATATACAGTGATGCTTCTAAGAAAGGATTGGGTTGTGTACTCATGAAAAATGATAATGCGATAGCCTATGCCTCACGATAGTTGAAGATCCATGAGAAGAACTACCCGATGCATGATCTGGAGCTAACATCTATGATTTTTGCCTTAAAAATCTAGAGGCACTACCTCTATGGTGAGAAGTGTGACATATATACCTATCAAAAGAGTATAAAGTATATTTTCACACAAAAGGATCTCAAAATGTGTCAAAGGAGATGGTTATATCTAATCAAAGACTATGATTTATCTATTCACTATCATCCTGACAAGGTGAACAAGGTAGTGGATGCTCTATGTAGAAAATAACCTGCTACTCTATCCATGATGCAGATTGAGAAAGACCCTATATTCATGGATATGAAAAGGATGGATTTGGAAATCATAATAGTAGGGAATAAATCCCACCTTTCCCAAATTATTTCCCAAACATATATCCAAGAGAATATTAAGGATTCATAAAGAATGATCTAAAGTTATAAAAGAAGGTGAATGCAGTAAATGAAGGTAAGCTGTAAGAGTTCCATATTGACGATGATTGTGTGATTTGGTTTGGAACACGAATTTGTGTGCCTTTATCACCCGAGATAAAGAAGTAGCTATTGGAAAATGAACATAGCTCAACTTTCTCTATCCATCCTGGTATCACCATGATGTACTGAGATCTTCAATAACACTTCTGGTGGGATAACATGAAGAAGGGGATTTCAGAATATATCTCAAGGAGCTTGATATACCAGAAAGTTAAAGCAGAGCAGAAAAAGTCTAAAGGGATAATGAAACCATTTCCTATACCCATGTGGAAATGGGAGAATGTCACTATGGATTTTTTCACAGGTCTCCCAAATACATCCAAAGGAAATAATGTGATATGGGTTATGGTGGACCAACTTACCAAGACTGCCCAATTTATTTCTATTCAGAAAGATCTATCTCTTGAAAAACTTACAAAGATATATGTGAAGGAAGTGGTGAGACTACATGGGGTTACACTATCGATTGTATCTGATCATGATCCAAGGTTCACATATAAATTTTAGAGGAGTCTCTAACGTGATTTGAGTATTGAATTAAATTTTAGAACAACCTATCACCCCCAAAATGATGGCCAATATGAAAGAACTATTCAGAGGCTCGAAGATATGCTAATATCCTGCCCTTTAGAATTCAAAGGTGGAATAGATTAGCATCTCCCATTGGTTGAGTTCTCATACAACAATATCTTCCACTCAAGTATTCAGATGGATCTATATGAAGATCTGTATGAAAAATGATGTAGAACTCCAACCTGTTGGGATGAAGCTGATGAAAGAAAGCTACTTATACCTGATCTTGCGCAAGTGATGACAAATAAGGTTCAAGTCATCCAAAAAACATATTAAAGCTACTAAGAGTAAAAAAAGTGATATACTTACAACCATTGAAGGGACTTGAAGTTTGAAGTTGGAGATAAAGTTTTCCTTCTAATATCACCATGGAAGAGATTCATGTGGTTTGGAAAGAAAGGGAAGCTAGGCCCAAGGTACATTGACCCCTTTGAGATCCTTAACCATATAGGAGCTGTGGCCTATCAGATTGCACTTCCACCAAATATGGCTCAAGTTCATGATGTGTTTCACATATCACTCCTGAGGAAGTACATACCAAATCCCACACATGTGCTGAACTCATAGGTGATACAATTGGAAGATGATCTTTCTTATGAGGAGCAACTAGTAAAGATTATGGACTAGAGAGATAAGATTCTACGCAACAAGAAAACCCACCATGTAAAAGTGTTTTGGAGGAACCATAATTATGAATAATCAACTTGGGAACTAGAGAATGGTATGAAGGAGAAGTACCCTCACCTGTTTATGTAAAATGAAATTTTGAGGGAAAAATTTCAAAAGGGGGGAAGAATGTAATGAACCAAACTTTTATCAATGAAATTTCTCTCTTCTTGTAGTAATGTCATAATCACATAAAATCAAATTAGGAAACACAATGCCACATCATGCTTAAATAAACTACTATGTGACCTTTAAACATAAATTTTCGACTTCCGTGATTTGAATTTTTAAAATCTGACATACACGACTGCGATCAGTAATATGTTTGGAGTCCGATAAGAGAAACTTAATTTTTGGTGAATAGTAACATAAACATATGAATAGTAATGTTACCATTATGAATAGTAATATGACCTTTATTAATACTAAATTGGCCAAGCGAATAGGAACCTTACCAATGATAGTATATATAAAATTTATCCATCCTATAAGTGACAATGTGATATAATTACATTATAGTGTTGGTATTTTTATAAGTCATGAATATTTAATGATTAATTTAAAAATTTAAAAGAAAATTTATTTTCATAAAATGTATTAATAAACCAGTATTTATATGTCTTATGATTTTATGATAATTTTATGAGACCTTAAATTAATTTTTCAAAGTGTTAGAAAAGCAGTTTTTAATTTTAAAATTTGTATTTTTCAAGTAAATTATGATTTTAATTAAAAAATTAAATTAATAATATCTTGAAAATTATTTTCATAAAATTTATTTCATTTTTTAATTCTACACATCAAAAAATGGTTAGGGTGAATTTTTTGGATTTTTCTAAAATACTTGAATTTTTGGTGAATAGTGAAATTCGATAATTTACAAAATATGCTAAATAAATGAATTTATGCATCATGCTTGAGTCATTGATGATGTAAATGGCCATTAGTTCGAACTAAAATGTACTTATTAATATTTTTAGTCACAATAATCCTCACTATTTCTTGTCTTGTGGAGAAATAATAAATTAACGAATATAATATTGATAAAACCCCTCTCTCCTCCACTATAAATACCACCCCTCAAAAACTCATTTCCTAACACCTATCAAGCTTTGTGAATACTCAAAATTCTAATAAAATTTCTTCCTGATATCCTCTAACACTTCTAAAATCCCCTTTTCTCATAAAAAGACCAAAACCTCTCCCCTAAAGAGGCTCTCAAAGAAGATATATTCAATAGGTAATTTCTCTCTCTATTTTCATTCAAATTCATTTCAAATTTCATTTCTTTCCTTATATTATCCTAAACTTATCTTATCAAAATGTAATGATAACTCCATTATGATTGATATGCTGGTATTATATCATGTTAATGGAATATTATTCTTTATATTTATCCCTCTCTCTCTTTGTTTATAAAAATGAAATCCTTGCCCATGATGTGTTAATTTATCTATATCATGGGAGATGCACTTCCTTTTTCTTAAAACTCCTCAAAGGATTCCAATAAAACCATTAAATGGTTGAAAAAATATTTTAATATTTATTTTGTAACCCCTTTTATGTTCTGGAAACAAATTTTATATATAATACTAAATGATAAAACAAAACATGTTCGTTGTGATCCAAAAACCGCCCAAATTAACCTAAAACGATCATCATTAACTTTTAACTAATGATTATGCACATGGTATATAACATAATTCATTAAAATATCATTTAAACTCCTATAATATCATTAATAACATGTAATATCATTTCTGTATTTTTATTCATACTCTACACGAACTTCCATTCATGTGTACAAGTGAACCGTTCATGAAAACTAAGAAAAAGAACACTCCCAAACAATGAATTTAAAATATATAACTTATTAAAAAGACAATAAAATAAATTAATAAAACCATAATGAATCATTTCATGTATAAAAGTTTTTTTAATTTTTAATTAATAAATCTAATTTCATTATAGAGGACATTAAAGTGAAGAAAGTGTTCAGACACAAGGTAAGGGGAATTCTCAAACCCAACTTTCTTCCTTAGGGGTTCCACTATTTCACTCCATTTTCAGTATGGTTATTACTTAAAAATTATTTATTAATCATTATATTACCTTTTCTGGTATATAAATGTTTTCCACTAGAGTTTATTTCAAACATAATGTTTTCTAAAAGAACTCTTCTTTCAAAAACCCAACTTTTACTTCTCACTCAAGGTTAATGATTCTTGTATCAAGTATGATATTTCCTATTTCATTTGGAACCCAAATATTTTGAATGTATTCTTATGAAATTAAACCCATTCCTTTACATGGGTTACTATATGTTAAATATTGATATATTCTTTATGTGGCATGCATGATAATGTAAATGTTGTGATGTGACGGGTGCGCCCAGAATTATATAGTGTAATGTAAATGTTATGATGTGACGGGTGCGCCTGAAATTATATAGATATCCAATGAATTGGGTAATGTGAAGAACCTCATGAGTAAATTTAAGTATTAATTAATTTGATGATATCTTTGTTCACAACTATGTGTGGTAGTTAACCACTAAGACATGATGTTTCATTTTTATGCATTTACACATTCCAAGTCTTTTCTTAATGTTTAATCTCATGATTATGATCATATGCCTATTTTATGATGATAATTATTATGCTCATTCCATGTTATATTGATTCATGTTATTATATATCCTCTTATTAGGATTTTTGCTCACCCATTTTTGATGTATATCCTCAGGTGACTACTTGTACTAGGGAGAATTCAAGGGCCAATAAGAAGCTAGATAAGAAGGAATTAAATAAATGTTTATGTTTATGTTATAAAATTTATGTTTGGTCTTAGTTTTACCAAGACACTAAACCTTTGGATCCTCTTTGTGTAATGATTTTATGTTGTTTATCATTAAAATGTTGTAAAAGTAATGTAAGTAAAGAAAAGTTGCTATATTCTTCATGATCTAGCCAAGAATTTTGTGGGAATACACACATTGGAACCCCCTATGATGATATGACCAGTACCCTCACACCTACTATAGTGTCTTTAAAGCCACAATGAGCCACGATGAATCTTGATATTAATCCATATCTAGATTTGGTGGACCATGTTCCACAAAATATACTTTAGAAATCCATACTTCACCTCCTTTAATGGTAAGGTGACCCAGACCAACACCTTGATCACATTGCATCCTAGTGGTGCTCAATGTAAGAAAACTAATAATAGAAAGATAATTTCATGATCTGGTGATACATCTAGTCTCCGGAAATCATTAAATTTGTATAATATACCCATATGGAACTAGTTTCCATCACTAGTTGGGATGATATCTGATGTTTATTCCTCTACTATTTCTACCCCACCCAACAAAGGAAAAGCATAAAAAACTCTCAAATTGAAAGAAGCATGAGAATGAATGTTTCTTACTTAATGGATAGGGATGACCTACTGTATTGTTATCCTACTTCCTTGGGATCAATTTTTTTGGGATTTTTTCTAAGAAAGTTTGTTATGATGTTTTTCTTAACCTCAACCCCATAAAATTTCCATAATTATTTTAGTAATTTCATTAAAGATCCCAGTTCCTCAATGAGGAAACAATATTGAACAAAAATATTTCTCACCCATTACCTCCTTATATAGTGTTAAAGACTACACAATCTTAGATTTATTCTATAATGTTGACATTATCATCTACAAATCTCACTTGTGGTCTCCCCATAGAGTAGGACCCATTAGGAATATGACCACATTGAGAATATATCCCAAGTACCCCTCTAAGACTAAGAAATAAAAATCCCCTTCACATAGTATAAAATTAGGGTATACTATTTCAAGGATTATCAATACCTATGTTTCATAATCTATTCTATGGAGAAGAAAATTCTTGATCTCTCCATGATCAAGAAGCTATAATATTTTGAGTTAAAGAATCATCCCAACTATTTCATGTAATATAGATTCCATGGACACACAATTGAGGAATGCATTGTCTTTAAAGACAAGTTCTAAAACATAGTAGTTCATGGTATAGTGGAATGGGGTAACCCTCCAATGCATGTCATGAATATATTTAATGCCATTTATAATGATAAAGATATCAATAAATATAATAATGTCACTTATAAAGTAACAAAAACTTTAGATGTTGGATAGATTTAAAGTTGATCACTTGAGCCCATAGGATTATCCATTCCCCACTAAATCAACTAGTATATTCATGATTACCTCTCCCACTCTAGTTACATCATTTACCTCAATTATCTATAGGGAGTGAAATAATTGAAACCCTCTATGGAATTATAATCAGAAACCCTTTCCATTTCAAAAGTTAGTGTGAAACTTGATGGACTTCATGTGCCCAAACCAGGAGGATGTTCCATGAAACTTCCAAACTAGGAGGACTCCTCATATAGAAATTAGAAGTATTCCTCAGTTAATACCATCAGGATGGTGGAATTCTATGTAGGGATTAGTGAGGAATCATTCTAGTTAGTTTATTTGATCTCTTTTCAAAATTACTCAGGTAAGGGAGTAAACCCTATGGTAAGAATAATATTAATGGTTATATCCTTGAAAAATATTTATTCACTATTGAGACTATATGTCTAACATTGGTGTGTGCTCAATAAGAGAAACCCTTAGTAGCCATATCCTCCAGTTTTTCTATATGGTATGTTATATTGGTTGATCATCTATATTGTCCATAATTATAGTTAATAAAAATTACCATATATATATTACATATTTTTTATGATTAATAATTATATTACACAATCACATTCCTATGGACCATAATAGTTTAGTGTTTTTGGAAACTTAGAAACACAAACAACTCTTCCATATGTAAACTACATCATCTCCCACCATGATATTCATAACTATCACCCTAGTTAGACATATAATATGTAATACACTTCATCACAACCTTGGGAAAGGAACATTAAGAAAGGGCGAGCCTAGATGCTTAGTAAGGGAAAACAAGGGAGATAAATAAGAAAAACATGATCATAAGGGTATAAGAACATTAATATAACATTTGAAAACCATACCCAATTTATTGAATATCTTAGTATTGAGTCATGATATAAATATTGGCCTTTAATAATACTTGAATCATAAGGGAATCAAATAATATGATCCATGAGATCATAAAATTGGAATAAGACATATATGTGTGGCACACACATAAGCATATAAAATATTATAACAAGGATACCCACCATGACATTAATAACATGTTATGCTTAGGATAACCACCAGTGTACCTAATTTTGTCTTGGGATGAACTCTCATGTACCATTTTTCTAGATTGGGATAACCTCATATATACCCTTTGAGTTCATATAAAATATATCATTACCCAATTAATTGGAGGGAGATACAGGTCCCACCCATCACATAATGTAAATAATACATATGCGTGCCACAAGATCATTACACATTCATCATATCATAACCCATGACCTAAAATGGTTTTCATAAACACTTCATCATATCATAACCTTTGTGTGATGACCCAGACTCTCAGGGTCCTTTCCTTTTCCAAAAATCCGAATCCTAAAGGGGTAGCGTCTCGGCGCAAGACCGATCGGCGCGACCGGTCGGTGAGACCGAGATCGGCGTGACCGATCGGCGAGACCGATTGGCGCGACCGATCGGTGAGACCAACCGGCCGATCGGTGAGACCGATCAGTGTCACCCAGCCTTGTTGGGGTTTTTCTAGTGACGCCTCCTTTTTGCACAAATTGGGTTTTAAACCCTATTTTGACCCCTTTAAACTTGTTTTAAAGCCCAGTAATGCCCATAAATGTCATTTAACTAAATATTTAATTAATTAACCTAGTGTGTGCATTGGTTTAAACCGCCCGAACCTTTAATGACGTGTGGGGTGTCTCAACCGCGTAGTCCACCCACGACCCCGCGCCTTACGCAGTTTTGGGTTCTTTTTCTCCATATCTTAATGGCCTGGGGCATGCTAAATCTCACCCTTCATAACCTAAGGGTTATCCCTAGGTTTCTTTTCTCGATCACCCTGTGCTAGGAGTACCTTTCGTTCAGACGATCCACATCGCTATCCGTGGAGTTCCACGCCCAGGCATAGTGTCGATCGTTGATCAACAAGTAGGGATTTTCTCCTTCGTATCTCCCTTTTTGTGTATCATACGGGTTGGGCATGCTTTTGATTCTGTAGAATTGGATGAACCAAACCTAAAGGAAGATAATGAACGGATTCTATAAAGAATTAAGGGGGGGGGGGTTGTGATCAATGATGGTGCTTTATTTTATGATCTTATTTTCTGAATTGTGCGGGCTTACGCCTACTGAAAATTGTGGCCGTTGGTGGTCTTTCTCTGTGCACTAATGAACCCTTACCTCTGGTGATGTTTAAACGGATTGTTTTGTAGTTGTGAACCTCTTATGTATAATATTTGGTTAATCATGTATATCCAGCTAAATAAATTGAGGCACCAGGATCAATCCTTTCTGTGATAACCCCGGTTAAAGCACATGGGAATTGAAATCATGGAGTGTGTTAAATCTTATAAATCTGAAAAATACTAGCACGGTCCTGCTTTATGTTGGTGGTGGTGGTTTGGTTGTTTTCATTCACGGGTTGATTTCTGGGTGATGTGGGTAGGGATGGGATCCCCTGTTGATATGGATTCAGTGGTTGTGAATTTTAAGGCCGGGGGTTACCTTGTTTATATCACGAATTGGGGTGGGATCCTCTATTGATGAGAAACCATTTGGGGGGACACGGGGCAGTGTCTCGGGGTTTCCTTTGATTCCATTACTTTGAGGGATCTCACTATCCCCCTTTGTTGCAGAAGGTGTAGGCTGTATCTTGGGGTTTTTCCTTGGTTCCAGTACTTCGAGGGATCTCACTTATCCCTTTGTTGTTGTGACTTTACAAGAGAACCAGGTGTGGATGTTGTAGTTGATACTTAACTGTTTTCTTTCCCTTGACTTGTGCTTATGTTTACTAGTTGCCCAAGTAGGTGCAGAAACTTATTTAAACATCATTACTGAACATGAAAACAAGGATGGGGCAAATGAGTTTTTGGTTTGGTGTGAGTTGTGACCTGGTCATGGTATTTATTTTTGTTCTTTAGGCAGGCTGAAGAAAAACCTAAACTTGGGAGAGTGCTTGTTACCTATATATATACTTGTAGTTTTTGTGTTTCTTGTTCGCGCCCCACCCAAGTTGAGCACTTAGTGCCGAAAACCCCCATTTCATGGGGGAGGGTGTCTTTCCCAACACTTATATTAGTGGCTGGTTATTAGCTCCTTTTTGCTCCCTTTCCCGGATAGCCCAAGTATCTTCGGGCAGGCTGTGATGGCCTGAAGTCCGTTATTAGCCCAAGAACCTTCGGGTGGGGCAGTGTGGTGGTTGGACCAGGTGTGTGCGGTCATGTGGTTTCCCAAGTGTCTTCGGGATGAGACCTAGATGTCTTCGGGCGTGGCAGTGGATCTTCTGGCCCAGGTGTCTTCGGGCGCGGTGATGGTTATTCTAGCCTAGGTGTTTGCAGGCGTGGTTACGTGTGACAGTTGTGGCCCAGGTGTGTACGGGCGGGGTAAGGCAGTGGGACTGCGGTGAGGTTTTGGCCCAGGTGTGTGCGGGTGGGGTATGGCAGTGGGACTGCGGTGAGAATGGAGGGATTGATTTTATGCATAGGATGTCTTCAATAACCAGTGGGAAAGTGGCGCGGGGTACCCAAACATCGTTGTGCTATTACTATACATTACTTTGATTTCATTATTTGGTGAGTGTGGACGGTGAGCTGGATGGGTGAACTCCTTGATAGTGTTGGTTGTCTGTTTCTCATGGGACTTTAGTATGTCTCCCCACTTGTGCACGAGAGTCTTTGGTTTTTCCCTACTGAGTATACTTTTATGCTCACCCTACGTACATAAAACTGCTTTCAGGTTTCCAGGAGGACTTCAGGGATCGCGTGGGACCATACTAGCTCGGAACTTTGGGGCAGTTGCAGTTGCTGTTTTTCTTTCTTTGGTACTTTACCCTTGTAGTCACTTTGTACTTTGTGGATTTTACTTGTGGAACATGCACATGGGAATGGTTGTTTTGGCTTTTCTTTCACTTCTAGTTTTGGTGTTGTGAGATTTACCATCTTATCTCCCGATCATATAAAAACAAAAAGGATAATGCCTTCCATTCGTGTGTGATTTCCATACCCTTGGTTCTAGTCTCCGCTCCGGGACCTATTGAAGGTGGGTTTCATGGGTCATTATCTCTTCTTCAACTTAAAGAAGGAAGGGCGTGGAAATCTTCTGACCCTTCCCTCCTTTTGGTGAAGGTGGGTCGTGATAGAATGGTATCAAAGGAGATGGTTGAGAGAGAGGATAGAGTCTGGAGTTAGGCACAGTTAGGATTACATGGGGTGGTAGGGAAACGGTGTTGGGTGACCTTGGTGCGTGAATTAGGCAAGAGAAGACCGGCCAGGACATGGGATTTTAGGCCCCCCCGTGATCCGATGCAAGGAATCTGGACCTACCAAACGACCAAGTGATACTATGCTGATTGCAGGGCAGAGACCCTAGGGAAGGTACATGCATTATAATGACTTGTTTTCTCATGTTTCTGGGGTGTCTTGGGAATTAATAATAAATAAAAAGTTTAAGAAAATTTAAGAACAATATTCTGAACTACTTGGGCTTAGGCATTCCTTGTTTACCTTGCAGCTATGGAACCTGGAAGTCGACCAAGTGTGGTGCGGGCGATCGAGGCCCAGGAGACTACCTTGGCTGATCGACAGAGAGATGATCGAGAGGAGGAGGATGAACAGTGGCAGAATACACTTCAGGCCTTCCAGCGACAGACCCTCGAGAAGTATGAGGGTAGCACCTCTGACATGAAGACGGAGGGATGGATAGAAGAGCTAGTGATAGCTTTTGGCCTGATTCGGGCCCTGACCAAGTACTGGGTTCCTCTGGCCGTCAGCCATATGCGGGGAGCGGTGCTTCAGTGGTGGACACTTTACCTAGGGGAGAGGAGAGAGCCTGAGGTGGCATGAGATGATTTCGAGAAGGAGTTCCGGGCGGAATTCCTCTCTTCAACGATGAAGGCAGAGAAGAGGCAGGAGCTACTCTCCCTCCGACAGGGGAGTATGTCAGTAAGGGAGCTGGGAATAAAGTTCAAGGACCTCCTAAGTTTTTCTCCGGACCTCTTTCCTGACGAGTAGTATCAGGCAAGACGTTTAGAGGAGGCGCTCCGACCCTCCCTCCAGTATGCTGTTACCCCCTTTACCCTGACGACGTACTTGGAGTTCTAGAAGAAGGCCGAAGTAGTGGAGAGGATGCATGCTCTAGGAGGTGTGTCACGAGAGGGGATCCAGCTGGGACCATCGAAGGGGAAGGCCGTCAGCACCAGGCCTCCAACGTCAGGACCCTCCAGGTTCTGACGAGCAGGGAGCAAGCCGCAACAGTTTCTGTTCCGGTCCCCTGGTCCTCGACCTTTTCCTTCGGGCCCATGACCGCGGTGCTTCATCTATGGGATCCATGGACATCTCTGGAGTCAGTGCCCAGACCGGGTACAATACGGCGGTGGCGGACAGCCCCAACACCCACCCTAGCAGCAGATTCCAGCCAGGCCTTTCCATCAACAGCAGTAGGGACAAAAAGCTCCCGCTCCTCTAAGGGCAGACGTAGCAGGAGGAGGCCGACCTCAGGGCGCTCCTCAGGGACCTCGACCGGGGTGTGGTCGGGGAGGTGGCCGACAACCGAGGGGCAGAGGAGCTAGGCATGGGCAGTTACACGCCGCAGAGGCAGCAGTTCCAGCAGGACCAAAGGTTGTTCGAAGTACGATCAGTTTGTTTAGCACACTTTCTTATGCCTTGTTCGATACCAGAGCTTCGCACTCCTTTGTTGCATCCAGTCTATCCCGTGATTTGGGTCTAGATACCAAGAGACTTCCAGTGCCCCTGGTGCTGAGCACACCAGTCAGAGGTCAGACCAAATTGTTGTATGTTTGTCGAGGATGCAGACTGGCGATAGGGCCACATCAGTCGGTCAGGGATCTTCTTCTGCTACAGATACATCCATACGATGTCATTCTGGGCATCGACTGTCTGTTCTCTGTGTCTGCCGTCATCAACTTCTTCTGAGGAAGGGTTGTGTTCTCAGACTTGGGTGGCCAACATGTTACTTTCACCGACGAGCGGGGTGGCCAGAAGGGCAGCGGTTGAGAGGAACCCCTCCTCTCTTTGTTAGCCGAGCTATCAGTGGAGTCAGTGGATGCTGAGATGGTGGAGGTACCAGGGATCATCAGTGAGTTTATGGAATTCTTCCCTGAGGAGGTGACGAATTTAACCCCTCGACATGATATTGAGTTTGGTATAGATTTGTAGCCTGGTGCTTGTCCGATTTCGATGGCTCCCTACCGGATGGCACCTTCGGACCTATGGGAGTTGCAGATTCAGATTGACGATCTGATGAAGAGAGGTTACGTTCGACCAAGTGCGTCACCGTGGGGTGCTCCAGTCTTGTTCGCCAAGAAGGAAGATGGTGGTATCAGGTTGTGTATAGACTACAGGAGGCTGAATCAGGCAACATTCAAGAATCGCTACCCTCTTCCAAGGATAGACGACCTTTTTGACAAGCTGAAAGGGGCAGGGTGGTTCTCGAAGATCGACCTGCGGTCTGGGTATCACCAGTTGAGGGTAAAGGAGATTGACATCTCGAATATGGCCTTCAAGTGTAGATATAGACACTTTGAGTTCGTATTCATGCCTTTTGGTGTTATGAACACCCTGACTGTGTTCATGGGGATTATGAACTCCATCTTCCGGGAGTACCTGGATCAGTTCGTAGTTGTGTTCATCGATGATATTCTGATCTATTCAAGATCAGAGGAGGATCACATGAAGCACCTGAGGATGGTTTTGGAGGTCCTCCAACAGCACCATCTCTATGGTAAGTTGTCAAAATGCAAGTTCTGGACGCGAGAAGTGCACTTCCTCAGGCACATGGTGTCCGAGCGGGGGCTAGCGGTGGACCTATCAAAGGTTGAGGCATTTGTTTCTTGGGTAGAACCCAAGAATGTGATAGAGGTCCATAGTTTCCTTGGGCTGGCGGGTTACTATCGGAGGTTCGTACCCAACTTCTCCTGAGTTGCAACCCCTTTGACAGCCTTGACCAAGAAAGACCAGGTTTTCGTGTGGAGTGAGCAGTTCGAGGCAGCCTTCAGCTATCTTAAGGAGAAGTTGGTTAGTGCCCCAGTGTTGAGATTACCAGAAGAAGGGGCGGCGTATGAGGTGTTCTGTGATGATTTAGGACAAGGCTTGGGATGTGTGTTGATGCAGCAACAAGGGGTGGTCTCTTATGGGTCTAGGAAGCTACGCCCTCATGAGCTTAATTATGCCACCCGCGACCTAGAGCTTACAATGGTCATTTTTGCACTGAAGTTATGGCGGCACTACCTCATCGGAGAATGATTTGTGGTCTTCACAGATCACAAAAACTTGAGGTATATCTTCTCCCAGCGGGACCTAAACTTGAGGCAGTGAAGGTGGATGGAGTTCCTCCCGGATTACGACTTCGAGATCTCCTACACTTCAGGGAAGGGGAATGTAGTGGCTGATGCCTTGAGCAGGAGATCACAGAAGGATGCAGTCCGAGAGTCGGAAGACACCTGGAAGGCAATGGAGGAGTTGGCTTCCTTACACCTGGATGTGAGGATGGATAACGATAGAGGTTGCCTATATCAGATGGTAGTACAGTCATCTCTGTTTCAGCAAGTGGAGGAGTCTCAATGGGGAGACCTAGAGTGTGAAGTGATACGTGACCGAGTTGACCAGAGGAATGCTCCGGAAGGGTGGACGGAGGATGGTCAGAACCAGATGCTTTTCCAGGGAAGGTTTTTTGTTCCAGAGGTAATACGCGGACAGGTTCTCAGTGAGTTCCACAACTCACCCCTAGAGGTACACCCAGGAGTTTCCAAGATGTACCAGGGACTGAAGAGACAGTTTTGGTGGCCCGGAGTGAAGCGAGCAGTGGCAGAGTTTGTGGCCAAGTGCCTAGTGTGTCAGTAGGTAAAGGCTGAACACCGTGTTCCAGGCGGGTTGTTACAACCTTTAGATGTTCCCAAGTGGAAGTGGGATGACATCTCGATGGATTTCGTCACCGGACTACCCAAGATGCAAGGGGGCTGCGATGACATCTGGGTGGTAGTGGACCGGTTGACGAAATCAGTGCACTTTCTAGCAATTAAGGAGTCGAGTGCAATAGACTCTCTAGCATGGAAATATGTGGATGAGGTAGTGCGGTTGCATGGAGTCCCGAGTTCCATAGTCTCGGATAGGGATGCACGTTTTACCTCACGAGTCTGGAGGAGTTTGCTGCATGCTTTTGGCACCCAACTACGCCTTAGCACTGCTTTCCACCCCCAGACAGATGGGTAGACAAAGCGCACCATCTAGACGTTGGAGGATATGCTATAGGCATGTGTTCTGGACTTTGGGGGATCATGGGTGCGATACTTGCCTCTGGTAGAGTTTGCCTACAATAATAGTTATCACTCTACCATTGGTATGACCCCGTTCGAAGCCTTGTATGGAAGGCCATGTCACTCACCTGTGTGCTAGACTGAGGTTGGGGAATCAGGTGTTCTTGGCCCAGAAGTGGTGCAGAGCATGACAGAGAAGGTTCAGCTTATACGAGAGAGGATGAAGGCGGCTTAGGACCGGCAGAAGTCATATACTGATAACAGGAGAAGGCCCTTGTAGTTTGAGGTTGGAGACCACGTGTTCTTGAAGGTCTCCCCTCGGCGTGGACAATGGAGGTTCGATAAGGGGAGTAAGCTTTCTCCCAGGTTTATCGAACCCTTCAAAGTGTTGCAGCGGGTTGGAGAAGTGGCTTATCAGCTAGCGTTTCCACCACCGCTACTGAGGATAAATGATGTCTTCCATGTGTCCCAGCTCCGCTGGTATCTGCACGACGATTTACACGTCCTCGGCTGGGGAGAGCTGGACATCGAGGACGACGTGACCTTTGTGGAGAGACCAGTGATGATCGAGGATCGCAAGGAGAAGGTGATTCGTGGGCAGACCATCCCCTTGGTTCGTGTGTTATGGAGACATGGTGGGATTGAGGAGAGTACGTAGGAGAGGTAAGCACAGATGTGTTCCCAGTACCCAGAGTTTTTTTTGAGTTTTGTAATGTTTGGTTTATACCTGTTGTGATATAACGTTTTACCTTGTTGGCTATGAATACTGGTTTTACTTTCTCTGAATGTGTGTGAAGAGTCCTAGCTATGGGGAGGGGAGGACCCGACCCCTAATCAAGACGCATTAAGGTGGATGCGATTAAACCCGTGCGGGCGAGTCAGTGCCACCCAAAGCGGATAATATCTTGACATGGGGAAGGAAACTCCCCAACCCACATGGCTGGGTAGTTTGACATGGTATATTTCTTGGTTCTTGACAGGGTGGTGTTCTTAGTTAACATTGAGGTTCACTCTTGAGAGGTATCTTTCGAGGTGGTTGTTCGGACCCACTCTTTCCTTCTGGGTTGTTTAAATTCTCGAGGGAGAGAATAGTTTGAGAGGTATCTGATGTGATGAACCAGACTCTCAGGGTCCTTTCCTTTTCCAAAAATCCGGATCCTAAAGGGGTAGCGTCTCGGCACAAGACTGATCGGTGCGACCGGTCGGTGAGACCGACCGATCAGTGAGACCGATCGGTGTCACCCAGCCTTATCGGGGTTTTTCCAGTGACGCCTCCTTTTTGCGCAAATTGGGTTTTAAACCCTATTTTGAACCCTTTAAACTTGTTTTAAAGCCCAAAAACGCCCATAAATGTCGTTTAACTAAATATTTAATGAATTAACCTGGTGTGTGCGTTGGTTTAAACCGCACGACCCTTTAATGACGTGTGGGGTGTCTCAACCGCGTAGTCCACCCACGACCCCGCGCCTTACGCGGTTTCGGTTTCTTTTTCTCCATATCTTAACAGTCTGGGGCGTGCTGAATCTCACCCTTCATAACCTAAGGGTTCTCCCTAGGTTTCTTTTCTTGATCACCCTGTGCTAGGAGTACCTTTCGTTCAGATTATCCGTATCGCTATCCGTGGAGTTCCACGCCTAGGATTAGCGTCGATCGTTGATCAACAAGTAGGGATTTTATCCTTAGTCTCCCCCTTTTTGTGTATCATACGGGGTGGGCATGCTTTTGATTCTGTAGAATTGGATGAACCAAACCTAAATGAAGATAATGAATGGATTCTATAAAGAACTAAGGGGGGGGGGATGTGATCGATGATGGTTCTTTATTTTATGATCTTCTTTTCTGAATTGTGTGGGCTTACGCCTACTGAAAATCGTGGCCATTGGTGGTCTTTCTCTGTGCACTAATGAACCCTTACCTCTGGTGATGTTTAAATGGATTGTTTTGTAGTTGTGAACCTCTACTGTATAAGATTTGGTTAATCACGTATATCTGGATAAATAAATTGAGGCACCAGGATCAATCCTTTATATGATAACCTCAGTTAAAGCACATGGGAATTGAAATCATGGAGTGTGTTAAATCTTATAAATATGAAAAATACTAACACGAGCCTGCTTTGTATTGGTGGTGGTGGTTTGGTTGTTTTCATTCATGGGATGATTTATGGGTGATGTGGGTGGGGATGAGATCCCCTGTTGATATGGATTCAGTGGTTGTGAATTTTAAGGCCAGGGGTTACCTTGTTTATATCATGAATTGGGGTGGGATCCTCTATTGATGAGAAACCATTTGGGGGGACACGGGGCAGTGTCTCAGGGTTTCCTTTGCTTCCATTACTTCGAGGGATCTCACTAGCCCCCGTTGTTGCAGAAGGTGTAGGCTATATCTTGGGGTTTTTCCTTGGTTCCATTACTTCGAGGGATCTCACTTATCCCTTTGTTGTTGTGACTTTACAAGAGAACTGGGTGTGGATGTTGTAGTTGATGCTTGACTGTTTTCTTTCCATTGACTTGTGGTTATGTTTACTAGTTTCCCAAGTAGGTGCAGAAACTTATTTAAACATCATTACTGAACATGAAAACAAGGATGGGGAAAATGGGTTTTTGGTTTGGTGTGAGTTGTGACCTGGTCATGGTATTGATTTTTGTTCTTTAGGCAGGCTGAAGAAAAACCTAAACTTGGGAGAGTGATTTTTACCTATATATATACTTGTAGTTTTTGTGTTTCTTATTCGCGCCCCACCCAAGTTGAGCACTTAGTGCCGAACACCCCCATTTCATGGGGGAGGGTGTCTTTCCCAAAACTTATATTAGTGGCTGGTTATTAGCTCCTTTCTGCTCCCTTTCCTGGATAGCCCAAGTATCTTTGGGCAGGCTGTGATGGCCTGAAGTCTATTATTAGCCCAAGAACCTTCGGGTGGGGTAGTGTGGTGGTTGGCCCAGGTGTGTGCGGGCAGGTGGCTTCCCAAGTGTCTTCGGGATGAGGCCCAGGTGTCTTCGGGCGTGGCAATGGATCTTCTGGCCTAGGTGTCTTCGGGCATGGCGATGGTTGTTCTGGCCTAGGTGTTTGCAGGCATGGTTATGTGTGACAGTTGTGGCCTAGGTGTGTGCGGGTGGGGTTTGGAAGTGGGACTACGGTGAGGTTGTGGCCTAGGTGTGTGCGGGCGGGGTATGGTAGTGGGACTGCGGTGAGGTTGTGGCCCAAGTGTGTGCGGGTGGTGTATAGCAGTGGGACTGCGGTGAGAATGGCGGGACTGGTTCGATGCGTAGGATGTCTTCAATAACTAGTGGAAAAGTGGAACGGGGTACCCAAACATCGATGTGCTATTACTATACATTACTTTTCTTTTGTTATTTGGTGAGTGTGGCTGGTGAGCAGAATGGGTGAACTACTTGATAGTGTTGGTTGTCTGTTTCTCACGGGAATTTAGTATGTCTCCCCACTTGTGCATGAGAGTCTTTGGTTTTTCCTTACTGAGTATACTTGTATGCTCACCCTACGTACATAAAACTGCTTTCAGGTTTCCAGGAGGACTTCGGGGATCACGCGAGACCATACTAGCTCGGACCTTTGGGGCAGTTGCAGTTGCTGTTTTTCTTTATTTGGTACTTTACCCTTGTAGTCACTTTGTACTTTATGGATTTTACTTTTGGAACATGCATATGGGAATGGTTGTTTTGGCTTTTCTTTCACTTCTAGTTTTGGTGTTGTGAGATTTACCATCTTATCTCCCGATCATATAAAAACAAAAAGGGTAATTCCTTCCATTCGTGTGTGATTTCCATACCCTTGGTGCTAGTCGCCACTCCGGGACCTATTGATGGCGGGTTTTGGGGGTCATTATCTCTTCTTCAACTTAAAGAAGAAAGGGCGTGGCAATATTCTGACCCTTCCCTCCTTTTGGTGAAGGCGGGTTGTGACACTTTGTAAAAGAGACATGTTTTATAATCATTTAATCATAACATAAACCATTAAATAAAGTAGTTTTAATAACAATTCTATCATGATATAACCCGTGGAGGAGAAATGGGTATCATAAACATAATTTTATAATAAACCATTCAAATATTAAATAAAAATGACATCATTGTTTTATATCCCCATTAAATCATATGTAATATCAAGGGATGTAATCATAGAAGGAAAATGATTTATAAAGATAAATTAAAAAATTTCTTGAGGAAAATAGATTTTTATTGAAATTAATTTTTTTAAAACATAAAATCTTTTGAAAATACATTTCATTGAAAATAACCTTGAAATAATAGAAGGGATAATTTAGAAATCATTTAAAACATTTCTAAGGAAAATATCCTTTCCTAATCAAAAAAAGATTAAAAAAAAAATCTTGAAAATACTTTTATTTGAAAATAACCTAGAAAATTTATAAAGGAGGCTTCAATGAAAATAATGTTCATGATGATGAGAAGTTTTGTTCATGTTTCACATGTGAAAACAAAGATTCCTTTCACATTTTTGATAAAATTCTAATATGCATTTTTTATAAAACAACATGAATATTACGTTCATTTTTTTTGTAAAAAATCAAACATGGGTAAAAATTTATTTTAAAAATAATAAGAGAATTGTAAATAAATTTATTTTTTTTAAATCATTATTTTTGGAAGAAAATAGCTTTCCTCCTGAAGAAAGAAATAAAGTCAGATTTTTATAAAAAAAATTATCATTTATTTTAAGTTTCAAAGTGTGAGAAAATGGTACAATTAATATCATGAATAACCTTAGGATAATAAAATTAATTATTTTCTTGTGTTATGGATCATAATATTTTATCATCCAAAACATAATCATAATCAATCCCGATAAACAATGAGATTGTAATATAAAATTCTTTACCAGTTTGGTAACATAAAATCATAAGACCCTTGAAGGAATATCATTAAATAAAACATAAAATAATGCCAGGATAAAAAAATTCATGTTATTACATGAAAAATGTGTTTTATATACACCTCATAAAATAATATGGGTGCATAACATAACATATGTCTCAAAGAAGGAAAACTGTGACAAAAATACCTTACCTTAAGTGTTAACATCCTTCGTAAATGTTTAAGACTCATGTATAATAAAAATAAGTTTATTATTAATCTAATATATAACTATAAATATATATATCCAATGATATATTATTTATTATGGTCATTTATTACCCATTTACTAACAATTTTATGATAAAGTCACTTTTCAAGTAATAACTCCTTTGTTTTTTGTGTGAGTTTTGATTTGTTATTTTTGGTAAACTTACTTTAATCATGGTTTAAAAATATTCATAATGTTAAAAATGATATAAATAGAATATATATTAATTATAAATGTATTTATAGTAATCCATAAAATTTAGTGATAGAAAATTGAATATACCGTTCATGGAAATAGTAATCCGTATGTACGCAAGAACATTGTTTCCTTTTTCTTATTGGATTGAATGAAAAAAAGGTCAATGATATATTATCATTACAAAATAATTATATATATATATATATATTATATTTTCAATAAAATAATCATTATTACTTTCTATGTGAAGTATGAACGAATCACATCACTTCACAGGGTTGTAGTCCACCGTACACACGAGCGATGTTATCACGTTCCCACAAAATAGAGAGTATTAAGGTATATGTGATATAATTATTCTTAAATTATAATAATATCATAAATATAATATATAAATAATAAATACATCATTTTTTTATCCACGAGTGGTGGTAATGGAAAAACTAATGACATCGATTCGTGATGCGGTAATCCGTCATACACACGAATGATGATTTTATAACCCATTTGATATAAGTGGAGATAGTTCTAGGAAATTACCTTAACATAAAAAATATCATTATATGTAAAATAATAAATTTATTATTTTAGAATGGTATAATAATAATTTAATAATGTTCAATAAAAAACAAAACAAAAATGCTCATTGATGAACATTACATCTTCTTCGGGCACCCTCCTTAGGTTTTCACCAAAAACCTTCATAGAATAGATTTCCTTACAAAATAATGCTTCTAGGATGAAAGGAAAGAATCTTTGAAGTGATTTTTCCAATTCTTTACCAAAACAAAATGTTATTAAGGTTTTAAGAATAGAGGAGAGTGGGTGGCCATTTATAAGTGTTGTGAGTGGCACATTTATATGTTTTTGGATGAAAAAGGTGTACCCATGTGTTTAACATGCCCAAAGGGTCTGAAATGTATCAAATTTTAAACTTAAACATGATAAGTTAGAAATATTTCTATAAAATATATTTTATACAAGTTTATAGGTCATTTTAATCCTTATATTTTTAGTTTAAACCATGGTAAACACATTTTTACCTTAACCTCGATAAATATTTTTTTACTGTTTTTACAATTCATTATGGTAAGCAATTAAGTTAACATTATTATATAATATAAATTATTATGAATCAAAATATGGAATCCTTTTTTAAAAATTTCATTCACATTTTTTTAAAATATAATGGTAAATTAATCCTGCAGACGTAACGAGAAAGCAGGTTTTTAAAGAGAAAATGTTCAAATGTTTACAGAAGTTTTTTTTATCAAAATTCAATATGAAATCAATTCAAATAACCTAATAAAGATTAATGGTTTTATAATTTAAATAATTTTACTTCAATTTTTTTTAAATATAACACTACTTTAAAAATAAATTAATAAAAAGGTAGTTTTCAATTAAAATTCAGTATTTTTCACTATTCATTAAAAAATGAAAAAAATTCATCCTAAGATAATTTTGATATGATGATTTTAAAAATGAAGTTTATTTTTCAATTTAATTTTCTATAATACTAAAAATTTAATTTTATTAGTACTCAAAAGAATAAATTAAAATCATTTTTTAAGAAAATGATATTTTTAAAAACATATAAAGATATTATTGAAAATTAAGTACTTTTTTATTAATATTTTTAATTTATATAAAAAAATTGTAATTTATATATAAAAATTAGTCATTAATATTTGTATCACTATTTTTAATGGCTAGGTAATAATGGTCATGTTTAAATAACAATATTAATAATATATCATAGTTTTGTTAAAAATCAGTAGTGTGTGTGATGCAAGATAACCCAGTGTTGCGTATAGTGTAAGATTGGGAAAGTGTTATGTGTAACGCAAGATATTGAAGAAATTTCATATATTTGATGGAAATAAATAATTTTGAAAAACTTAGCGTGTTACATTCTTCCCTCTAAAAAATTATTTTCTCCCTCAAAATTGGTCCCTCTGATTTAATAAAATGAGGATACTTATACCTCATCATATCCTCAAGTTTGTAGGTAACTTCCTCAAACTAGTGGTTTCACCACAAAAAATTAACTAGGTGAGTGGTCATGTTGTATAGAATATTTTATGTATGATCTAGAATCTATAAAATTTTATGTACGATACAGAATCTCCATGATTTGTTCCTCATAAAAATTATCTTACTCCAATGGTATAACCTCTATGTTCATTACATTTTAAGGGTTAGGTATGTATATCCTCAAGAGAGATACATGGAACACATCATATACTCCTCCAATGGCCCGAAGGCCTTCATTTTTTATTGATTTTGATAATCCACCTTTCAAGGGGTGAGGTAGAACCCTTACATGTCCTGTAGGCGAAAGTATTACATGGCCCGCAGGCCTTAGAGGAATTCATTTCCCGTAGGCTCAAACATTACATAAAACCTAGACTAACTACTTGGAACTGCTCCTCCCCAGCATCTTCATTGTGAAATTAGCTCTCCACCTTCGCATGGCTATTAGACTAGACATTCTCGTGCATACACAGGCTTGTCCTGATGGCAGGTGTCATACCCTCTCATTCTTGCAATCCGTTTAGCTTCTACTGTGGTGAGAGCTCTTTTCTCATCCTCCCTGTAGAGATTGTTCCTTGTAGGTTTTCTGGTTTTCATCTGCACTTAAGGTGGCCCGAAGGCCTTGAGGTGGCCCTAAGGCCTTACTGATCTGAAGGCCTGGGTTCTTGAAGGCCTTGAAGGACTCAGGGACCAAATCGGTGGCCCGAAGGCCCAAACAGGGGCATATTCTCAGCTACTACAGTGCCAAATAGTGCCTACTACAGTTCCCACTACAGTACTGCACAGTTCCCGCTACAGTACCATGCTACAGTACCTGCTACAGTACTGCTACAATACTGCTACAGTACTAGAAATTCTGCCTCTGCTTGGATTTGATACCTGGTCGCTTGGATGCACTTACGAAGTCCTTACCAACCAGGCTAAGGCTCATGTGCAAAAAACATCATATAATTGATAGAGGTTTATTGGAAGGGAAAAAATAATCAATAGTCCTGATATGATAATTAATTTCAAAGGTACTGATATACTTAGGCCTCCATTTCCCTTTATTCTGAAATCTCATAACCTTCTTACATGGAGAAATTCTTAGAAACACCTTATCACCAACTTCAAATTCTATATATTTACTACAATTTCCATCACAAATTTTCTACCAACTCTAATATTCCTTGACGTGTTGTTGAATTTATCTAACATTATCAACTATTTCTTCACTATATCAAGTCTTAGTATATTTATTTCTCTAAATTCATTCCATCACATTAGATATTTAAATTTCTTAAAATAGAGGGCTTCGTAAAGATATATATTAATGCTTGAGTGAGAGATATTTTTAAAAGAAAACTCAACCAGAGGAATGTGTTGATCCCAACCACCTATTAAATCTAAATAATAAGATATCAACATATCCTCTAGGTTTTGAATTGTTATTTCAGACTATCCATCTATATGTGAATGATACGCAGTGATGAAACTCAAATCTATATCAAGATCTTACTGATTTATTCTCTAAAACATTGTGGTAAATCTTAGATCTTGACCAGACATAATGGAATGTGGTACTCTATGCATCCTTATTAGTTACTTAATGTATATCATGGAAATATAACCAAGATAGGAGTATTCTCTAATAGAGATTAAGTGTGTTGTCCATGTAAGATGATTGACTACAACCCATATAGCATCATGAACCTTAGACATTTGGGGAGTCCTATAAAAAAATACATGGCGATGTTTTCCCATTTCTATTTTGGTATGGGAAATGGATATAAAATCCCCTTAGACATTTTTCTCTCAATCTTAATTTACTAGAATACCAAGGACTATGATACAAAATATGTGACGTCTCTCTCCATTCCATCCCACCAAAAATACCTTTTCAAATCTCTATACATCTTCGTACTTCCTGGATGAATAGATAATGAATACCTATGAGATTCCTTTAACTCCTTATGTAATTCTGGTATATACGGAATGCATATATAGTTACTGAACCTTAACATTCCATCAAGATCATGGTTAAACTCATGAACATTTATAACCTTGTTTTACATCTCTACATCTTCCTTACGCATCTATTTAACATTCGCATGGATAGATGTTTTAACATTCAATTGAGAAATATAATATTTTTCCCATTCCTATAGTAATTTCATATCCATCCTTTGTAAATATAGAAATATTGGATCTTTTTTAATCCTCATTATGGATAATCTAGCATGATCCTTTTGACTCAAATCATTAGAAACCTTGTTAACTTTACCAGGGTGGTAATGTATTGAGAAGTATTAGTCTTTAATTAACTCTAACCATATTATTTTGAACATATTAAACTCATAATATTTGAATATATACTTTAATACTTTATTATATATATATATATATATCAAATATTTCTCCATAAAGATAATGCCTCATTATCTTTAATGAAAAAATTGCAACAACTAACACCAAATCATGAGTTGGGTATTTTTTCTCATTATTCTTAAATTTTAACAAGGAATAAGCTATAACCTTATCATTATGCATAATAAAACATACCAATCCCTTCTTGGATGCATCACTATAGAATAAAAACCCTCCTATACTAAATTTTAATGTAAGAACATGTGAAGTGATTAACCTCCTATTTATTTCCTTGAAATTTTCCACACATTCATATATCCAGAGGAAATTGGATCCTTTCTGAGTTAACTTGGTCATAGAATTAGATAGTTGTGATATATTCTCCATAAAAAGTTGATTATATTCTTATAAACCAAGAAAAACATGGATCTCAGTCATCGTGTTTGGTTTGGGTGAACATTCAATAGCCTCCGTATTTAATGGATCTATTGATATATGCTCTCTTGAGATTGTATAACACAAAAATGAAAACTTCTATACCCAAAATAATAACTTTGTAAATTTTTCATATAGTTTCTTCTTACTTAGGGTCTTTAATAAAATTCACAAGTGATATTCATACTCTTAATTACTCATTTAATGGATAAGAATATCATCTATAATGACTACCATAATACGATCAATGTAATATCTTAATACCCTATTCATTAAATTTAGGAAGATAGCAAGGGAATTAGTAATATAGAAAGGAATAAAAATATATTTATAGTTTCCATACCTTGTGTAGAATTATATCTTGGATATATCTTCCATCTTGAAAATTAATTTATGATATTGATAATGAAGGTTAAACATGGAAAATTATTGATCTCCTCATAATTGATCAAAGAAGTTATAAATACGAAGAAAAGGATTTTCATTCTATATTGTGATCTTTTTCAGCTCCCAATAATCAATGGAAAGTTTCACTGATCCATATTTATTTCTTAAAAAATAGAATATATTAACCCCAAGGTGACATACTTGGTTGAATGAATCCATTATCAAGGTTGTCCTGCAATTTCTTCTTCATTTCCTTTAACTCAATTGAGGCCATTCTATAGGAATTATTTGAAATTGGAATGACACTAGGTATGAGTTATATTGAGAATTCAAATTTAAATTTTGGTGGAATTATAGGAAACTCTTCTAAAAATACATCAATAAACTCCCACACAATTGGTATGTTATTTATTTTGATTTTCCACCCAACCATATTAGATAAATATACCTTCTGAATGCGAACAAAGACCCATAAAATGGATGTGATCTCTATCGAATGTTCATACTTATCATCACATTGGTAGATGATCATAGGTTTCTTTGGAATATAAAATGTGACTTACCTTACTCAAAAATTGATGTGGGATTTATGTAGAGGATTACAATCCATGCCTAAGATAACATCCAATTCAACAAGAGGAATAATGACAAGATTTTTAGGATGAACATTCCAACAAACATAATCCATAAAATAATCATATACCTGAGATGCGATCATCATACCATATGATGTTTTCATGGATAATTCTACATCTAATTGTTTGGGTGGCATCTTTATACCCTTATAAAATTCTTTATATATTAAATAAAGGGTATATCTAGAGTTAATATGAAATTGGTAGTTCTTGAGTGGATAGTAAGTGTACCTTTCACCATATTGTTTTTGTACCCCTTGTTAGAAATAGTGACAACATGGGATTTTTCCTTAAACTTAGGCTTAAGAGGCTACCGGTGTAGATCATCATCATTAACCCTCAGATTTGGGAACTTGTTATCATAATGTCAAAACTCATTTCATTTGAAACACTGATATGTGGGTGGTTCATTTTGTGGATAATTCTCATTATTTTTATCATTAGTTAACTTATTCCCATAACTGTATCATTCATCCACTCAATGACCTTCCCTTCTACACTTAAAACATTTAGTATTCCCCTTAATAAAATTTCCTCCATGATTTCTCCCACACTTTGAACATAAAGGGAAGATCATATTCATATATCCATGGTTATTAGATTATCCTTTGAAATCCTTTTTTTATATTATTATCAAAACCATGGGATTGATACATAACACCAACCTTCATTTCAACATTGATAGAACATTGGAAAATATGTTCATAGCTACTGAAGTCTCCTAAGGATATCTCCTTTTAGAGATTTTATTTTAACCCCTTGAAGAATTGATCAAACCTACTTTCAAGATGAATGTTAATACCACAATATTACCATGAAAGTATTTTAAATTTTTTTCTCATAGGTACCAAAAAACTAATCATTCTTTTTCTTTATCTCAAGGAAATCCTTTTCCATCTTCATATGGAGAATATGAGGAAATTAATTATTGAAAAATAATTTCTTGAACTCATCCCAATACATGGATTCAATTTCATCCTATTAACTCATATTCTTTATAAGAGTCCACCATTGATATGATTCACCTTATAAATAGTAGATATCCAAAATGAATTTTTTATATTACAAACACTAGATAATGGAAAAAATCATTTCAGTGGTGTTGATCCATTGTTTAGAAACTAGTGGATCAAAAGAACAACTAAAACAAGGTGGATGTTTCCTCATGAATAATTATATAGAATGTTATTACCATTTTTATCATTTGTAATTATATCATGATTTATGGATTATGAAAGTTTTATGCTCATAGTAATGATATTTTTCATTCCAACTCCCAAAATGTTTGGCTGCTCAGAATTACAATCATTGAATTTTCTGTCACACTCAACATTAACACCATTCCATTAGGTTTCAGTCATTGACTAAAACCAAAAATCATAGTATAAGAAAAAATAATCATGTTGGGGAATAAAATAATCATGAAAAAAATCACTTATACGATTTCATAATCATTAAACCTTCTTTAATATATGACACCTTAGGTTTATCATACTTCATCCATAGTCATCATCTATTTAAATCCTGTATGATGGTCATAAAGAGTCTTGTTAATTTTCAAATAATATCCCTAGGGAGTGTCAAAACACGTGTGAAACAAGGCCCATTTTCATTAACTAGGTGATGATCGAGTCTATCCCAATGTGCTCTTTTCAAGTTATTACCCCTAGGTACCTCTGTGCCAGATCCCCATCCACTTATAGTATCAATATAGAGATATAATTTATTATAAACTACTCACTATATCATTTATAATATTTATATATCATTTTACTATGATTTATTCATCCTTATACTTATCCTTAGACATTTCCTTAGGGACATCACTAAGGTTTTATCATCATAGTTTCCAAATTTTAACAAAACCTATCCTATTATACCAATTATAGTGTTCTGAAATTATTTCTAGTGGACTATAATTGTTACCTATCAATGAAATCCATAAGTGGATACACCTCTTATGCAGGACACACCACCATCTATAGTGGAATCCCTTTCCTCATGAAGCCCTTGGGTTGAGATCCATGCTTTATCCAATGCTCACACGTGAGAGTTCCCAAGGACCAAATTCCTTCCTTTTCCTTTGATACCAACTATAGAAACCCATGATTATCATACATATAAATTAAATCATTTTTATGATTATTTAGTACATTAAACAAACACATGCATGGGGACCATAATATTTTAGTGTCTTTGAAAACATGGAAACATAAAAAACTAGTTCAAAGGTAAACAACAAAATCTCCCACTACATTCTTCATAACTATAAACATGTTTAGACATATCATACATAATAAATTTATTCCTAAAACGAGGAAAGGAAATATAATAAAGGGTTATCTCAAATACTCAATATGGGTAAACAAGGGAGATACATAATAATAACATATGCAAAAAGATATGAGAACATAAGCAGAAAATTTTAAAACAATACCATGCATTTCAAAGAATAATCATGAGTCCTAGCATAAAGATGCATATTTCACAAGGCATGAATCATAAGGTAATAATAGAACATGATCCATGAGATAAAAAAATTATCATAAGATATGGATTTGTAGAATATACATACACATATAAAATCTCATTGAAAGGATACCCTCCAAGACATTAATAACATGTTAGGCATGGGATAACCACCCATGTACCTACTTTGAGCTTGGAAAAAACTCTAGTGTTCTATTTCTCATGCTTGGGATAACCTACGATGTATCCTTTAAGATCATATAACATTAATCATTACCCAATATATTGGATGCAAATATTGGTCTCACCCATCACATAATGAAAATTATACATATGTATTTCATAGGATCATAAAACATTCATCATATCACAACCCATGATATGAAATGGGTTTCATAAACATTTCATCATATCATAACATGTAGAAAAGAGATAGGTTTTATAATAATTTCATCTTTTACTCATAACATAAACCGTAAAAAAGAAGTGAGTTTCATAATAATTCTATCATGGTATAAACTATGGAATAAAAATGGGTTTCATAAACACATTTTCATAATAAACCATTTAGAGAATTAATAACAATGGCATCATTGGTTCATATCCTAATTAAAGCATAAGTAACGTTAATTGATGTCATTTTAGATGGAAAATTATTTTGAAAGATCATTAAAAACATTTCTTGAGGAAAATAACATTTCATTGAAAATAATTTTTTTTAAACATAATATCTTTTTAAAATCAATTTCTTTGAAAATAACCACAAAAGATTATAAAGGAAAATTTAAACATCATTTAAAACATTTATTGGGTAAAATATTGTTTCCTCTTTAAAAAATAGTTTTTGAAATGTAAATATTTTGTAAATCATTTTATTTGAAAAATAACCATGAAATCATATAAATGAAGCTTTATATAAATTAATGTTCACGATGACAATAATTTTTTTCATGTTGTACAAGTTAAAACAAATATTCCATTGATATTTTCAGTAAAATCTAAATGTGAATTGTTTGGAAAATGGCATAAATATACTTTCAAAAAATTTCTATAAAAAGTAAAATAAGGATAAAAATAAATTTTAAAAATCATAGGAAAATATTAAAACATTTTTAAAAACATGACTATAAAACATGGTTTTAGAAGAAAATAGATTCCGGACTAAAGAAATAAATAATGCTAAATTTTCATAATAAAATTTGCTCAATTATTTTAAGTAAAAAGTATAGAAAATTTATATTATTTATATCATGAATAATAATATGAGAATAAAATTAATGATTTTATTTATATATTTATCACATTATTTTTTCATTAGAAACATAATCATTATCAATCTCGATAAACAACGATATTGTAATATAAAATTATTTACCACTTTGTTAATATTGAATCATAATCCCCATGTAGGAATAAAATTAAATGAAACTAAAAATATAATGAGTATAAAAAAATTCATGATATTACATGTTATAGGAGCTATATATAAAAATCGTAAAATAAGATAGGTTTATAACAAAACATATGTCTCAAAAAAGAAAAATTGGGACAAAAATCCCTTACCTTAAGTCTTTATTTCCATTTTACATGATGAAAACTCCTGAAAAAATAATTATGTTTATTATAAACCTATTTAATAACTATATATATATATTATACCATAAAATATTTAATCATGACATTTTATTATCCATTTATTAATAATTCCATGTTAAAAACAAGTTTCAGGAAATAATTGGTTTGTTTTTCGTGTGAGTTTTGTTTTTTCATTTTTAGTCATCTTACATTGATTATGGTTTCATAATATATAGAGTTTTAACCATGGTATAAATATAATATCTATTCAATATCTATTTATTTATATTAATCCATAAAGTATAGTGATATAAAATTAAATACATTGTTCGTGGGTATGGTAGGTCATACAAACACATAAATATTGTTTCCATTTTCTTTTCAGATTAAAAGAAAGAAAATTAAATTATATATTATAATTAAAAAAATATTTTTTATCATATATATCACATATTTTCATTAAACCCATCCATATTAACTTTTATTTAAGCGTGAACAAATCAAATCGCTTTGCGGGGTGGTAGTCCGCCGTACACATGAGTGATGTTATTATATTCCCACAAAATGGGGAGTATAAATGTATGTGTGATATAAAAATTAAATACATATTATAATATCATAAATATCATATAAAAATAATTAACACATAATTATTTCATACCCAGATAACATCAGCTGGCAAGGTTGTAATCCACTGTACACACGAATGATGGTTTCATAACCCATTTGATAGAAGTGGAGATGGTTGTAGTTAACTACCTTAACATAACAAGATATAATTATATGGATTATATTGGGGTTATTTTATCATAATGTTATAATAAAAATTTAATTATATGAAGGAATAAATAATACTAAATGGATCATTGATGAATGTTAAATTATTTTCAGGTAGCATCCTTAGGTTTGCACCAAAAGACATCCTAGATTGGATTTATGTGAAAACTAAGTCTTATATGATGATAAGATAGATTCTAGGAATATATTTTGATAGGTCTTGTCTAAAACAAAAAGGTTTTATCATGTTATGAAGAGAGGAGACTAGGGTGGCCTTTTATAAGTGAGGTGAGTGGCACACTTGTAATTTGTTGAAAGAAAAAGTGTAATCACCATTTTCCCATTCCAAAAGTGTAAAAAAATGATAATAATATGACATTATAATTTCTAAATATTTTCATATAATATATTTTAGAAAATTTTATAAGTCATTTCAACCCTTATTGTTGAGTTTAACCTCTAGTAAACCAATTTTTACCTTAAGTGTGGTAAATAATATTTAATGCTTTTATAATTAATTTTGGTCAAAAATTAAGCTAAAATTATTATATAATATATATTATTCCAATTAAAAATATTTATTTTATTTTTGAAAATTCAATTACAAAAAGTGTAAAAATCGAATTTAAAATTAATCCCACAGAAGTGACGAGAAAACAAGTTTGTAAAGAAAAAATGTTCAAAAGTTTACAAAGGATTTATTTTAAAATTCAATATGAAATTGATTAAAATGACCTAAATACGATTAATGGATGTAAAATAGAACTAAATTTACTTTAAACTCAATTTATACTATGATTTTTTTGATAAATAAATTAAACAAAAAGACAATTTTCAATTAAAATTCAGTATTTTCCTATATTAATAAAAAGACACATTTTAGAAAAATTTAAAAAATTAACCCTAAGACAATTTTTGAATAATTATTTAAAAAATTAATTTTATTTTAACAAAATAATTTTCAAAAATTCTGAAAATTTAATTTTATTATTTTTCACAAAAAAAAAGTCATTTTTTGAAAAAATAGTATTTTAAAAACATATAATGGCTTTACCAAAAATGATATATACTATTTTATAAATATGTTTTCATTATATAAAACCATTATAATTAATATTTAAAAGGTTGTTATTACTATTAATTTCATTTTTTTAGCATTTAGGTTATAATGGAAGGGTTTAAATAAAGATATTAATAATATATTATGGTTTTGATAAAAATCAGTGGTGTGTGTAATACATGTTGTCCCAGTGTTGTGTGCAGTGAAAGATTAATATGGTGTTGCATGTAACATAATCTATTAAATAAATACAATTTATTTTAAATAAGTATAATAATTCATGAGAACTCAGGGTTTTATAATTTTCATGAATGTCTTAGTCACATCTATGAAACATTACGCATAAGAGTTCTATAATTGCCAACTAGGCACCATAACTTCATCTAGTTGGACCATACACACTTGATGTCAAGGAGTGACCACTTGTGGGAATGAAAAATCCACTAGATTAGAAATATAACCTTCTCTAAAACCTCTTCACTATCTTATTTTTAAATTTATTCCATGATTCACTCCTCCTTTCAAAGAAGTTCCTAAAGCCCTAATTGAGGCATTTATAAGGCATCTAAAATTTGAGGATTAAGTGGTTGTTGGTGGAGTCTATGATGAAGAATAGGTTTAGAAATAGGACTATCAGTCCATTATCTCCTTGATGGGTGAGATGAAAACATAATCATACAAGGGAAAATAATCCCCCTATATTCTATAAGTAATCTAAAGAGAGTATAATTCTATTTATGCTTATAAGACACTAGCTTTAGTATCAATATCATCATGACATAGAAACTCTATAATATTGGGTATATAGGGATAAATCTAGCCTCATCCATCATAAATATTTAGTGGTCAAAAAATATAAAGAAAAATCCACTTGGAATGATCCATATGAAGACCTAGTTTTTATATTTAGTATTGAATTCAAAATTCATATTTCTCTTAGAAGACACAATATTCAACACCTTAGTAGGAAGGTACTAGCTCCACTTACATGCAGTTTTCCTTTTATCATGTCACTAGTACCTAAAATGATCCTCCAATGGCTAGGTAAGGGTTCTCTGTGGTGACGCCACACCATTTTACTCATGTGAAACCTACTACCTTGATGATATATATTACAAAATGGATGGGAGGAAATTTATTGTTCTAGATTTTGAGCTTGTAATTTCTCTTAGTTAATTGAAACCTACCCCAACATGTCCATGAATGAAATGAAAAGTAGTATATTTTTTCCTATCCACCATCTAGAAGAAACAACCCCATACATAAAACATCACTTAATCATGTCATATTAAAAGGAGTGTACTCAAACCAAATCATTATCCTTTTAAGGGTTAGTGAATATGAGGCCCATAAATCTTTTATCTCTCACATATAATAAAGTCCAAGATCATAAAAACAATCAACACATTCACTATATCTATCATAGTTTGGGATTATCCAAATGGTAGCCAATAAAGCCACAATTCTTTGGTATCAATGGTGTAACCCATTGTGGATGACCTTACAGGATAATATTAACAGTCATTATTTCAATGTTTTCCACAAATCAAGAAATATATGAATTTTCATATAATGATTACACCATTGTATAGGGAAATGATTCTATTAAATGTATTTTTTCCCCAAGGAATCATATCCTTACTCATGTACTCATTATTTCATTGAAGTTTACATGGATTAATATCATACTACCATTATAGAGGGAATATCTACCACCATTGATGAGCTAATACTGGTGAACCTAAAAACCTTTTAAGTTCTATGGTTGACATTGATCTATGTTATTATGTCTCCTCCCATGAAACAATAGTTCATTAAATTTAGAAAAACACATCATGAAATATTTTTGTGGAACTATAATGAGATTCTATTTCACGATCCTCAGCTCACATTCTAGTGGATTTTCATTCCCATTGGCCACCATGGATTTAATAAGGTACCCAAAAGTTATATCTTTCCAATTGTTCCATGGTTCAAGTTGATGTTGATAGAATGATCAAATAAAACATCACCAAGGAATTTTAATAACCTAAGTTGATGTCCAAAATTGTATTTGTCAGTATAAATAACATATAGATTAGAATTTGAATAAACTTTAAAAAATTCAACCACAATTTACAAAATAATGATTTCATTATCCCATTTATTGAGTTACTAATTGACATAACCACCAAATTTCAAGACCTCTTCTTCATGGAGGGATATTATGGGTATACTCAAATTGGTATGTATCATAATGATTAAGAGTCTACTATATTCAAGGGACCTATAGGAATCTATTAATATTAATTGATTCACATTGGCTATAATAATTCATGATCAAACTACTAACAATCTATGCATCATAACATTAATCCTCTCCTTAGAAAAATGGTGGATTATTATGTGGTTAACCTTGTGGTAAAATCTCTCCAACACTAGGACTACCTCAAGGATCTTAAAAAAGTGTCTGGTATACTCTAATCCAACCACAAAAATATGAACCAATTAAAATTTTCATTCAAGCTTACTAATAACAAATATAAATATTTAGGTATCGAATATAGAAGAATTAATATCAACCTAAATAAAATTAAGGCCACCATTGGAATTACCCATTAATGAACTCTTGGATAGTTGTGAGGACTCCAATCCCACTAGAATAAAATAAATTATTATTTTTGTTAATCTAGTAAGTAAATGTAAGAACATTTCTAATATAGATAATAGAGGAATTTCCTATTGATGGGAAGATGAATTCCATTCTGTATTTGACGATATCAAGTTATATCTACTATAACCCCTAGTTATTATAAAAATTGTCCATGGAAGCCTCTAGTACTTTATGTGACCATCTAGGAATGGACCATTTATGTCTTCCAAGTCTAAAATAATAATTTAGGATAACCAAATAGTTTTTTCTTGATGTCTTGTTACTGTACATTGAGACTAAGTACACTCCAATCAAGTTGATCTATCATTCCTTAGTATTCATGGTAAAGAATCTATATTACTAATTAAAATATCATGATGTCCAACTAATTTCAAGTATTGTCCCACTGAAGTACATCCCCAACCATCCTATTTTGACTAGAAAATAGGTTTGTTCAGGGTGATCCTTCAGTAGTTTTACATCTAGTTCATTTTTTAGATGGTTGTCGAGTGTCAAGAACTATTAGATTTCATATCCACACAACCAACTTATATGTAGTTTCCCATAGATATGGAAATCACATATGAGTATATTCTCTATATTGATTCATAAATTCCATGTTGGAAGATACAATTCAGTAGTTACACTTGAATCATGACTGGTAGAAGACTCAAAAATCATATGTTCAATAGGGTTAGCTTCAGATTTTTCTTTGTAACAGACTCAAATGACCTCTTTATATACACATTATTTCTCTCATAGGGATGAACTAACAATAATTCTTAATACCAACACCTCATCTCTAATATTGATATGAACCTCATTATTTAGGTTCCATAGTTTTGCATGAAAGGATATTCTATGTTGGTCATAAAAAAATAGTGACTACACCATCTAAAAATAAGATCTTGTTACCTTTATCGAGCATACCAATGAGTTGATGGATCACTTTCCCACTTATTTGACATTATCTCATATCCAATGATTCTAGAATGATTTATAATATGCTTTGGAATTATTGTCCACATTCGACTCTCAGATAGGTTATGGTAATTTATTCATGTTCATGGCATATCATTATGTGATCGCCCATTTCATTCCTAATAATAGAAGATATGAGGTTGTTGACGCTCCTTTCGTCACAGAATCTAAATATAGGAAAAGGGGAATATCTGAGCTCAAAGTGATTCAACCTTTGGACAAAATATCAAAAATTGACAAAGGAAGGAATAAGAAGAATATTTCCCATGTGCCGCGCAAGTTCCCTCATAGTCGCGCAAGTCCACTTGCGCGATGCCTAGTGGTCGTGCAAGTGACTTGCGCGACCTAAGTGATAACCGCCCGTGGTCTTCTCCTGTCTATAAATAGACCCTGTGGGCCCCCCATTCGAGGATGATTTTTTTCTAGAAACTCAGATTTGAGCTCCCGACGCCCTAGTCTCTTCTCAAAGCTTCCAAAAAACTTATAAGGTAATTTCTTACCTAGAACGGAAGATCTAAAGAGGGGAAGGGAGGCCTAAGTGTTGAAACTCATCAACACTTGCGTACATGAGTGGCCAACCCTTAAGGGAAAAGGCCACACTTGTGCACCGCCTTAATCATTCAATAGAACTTGCGTGCCCCTCTTCTGGAAGAACCTCAAGAGGATTCTAAAGTCTTTAATCAAGAGTCGCTCAAGTATTACCCAGCTGGTTAGCTGTCGTGCAAGTACCCCATATGTCGCGCAGGCATACCTGCACGACCATTACTTGCGCGCCCACACAGTACCTACGCGCCTGCCAGGACTTGCGCGCCTCTTCCTTTTTGGGTGCCCTTCTTGCCCATTTCACCCCTATTAAGCCATTCCACCTTTCCTATTCAAGATTCAGTCTTCAAGACACTCTTCAAAGCCATTTATGGCATGATTTCTTGATTTGACTTCCTTATCTGAAAGGAATTCTGTGGAAAATCTCTCAAAACCTAGTGATTTACACATCTTTATGTCACTAAAGATTGAGATTTCATTCATTAAACCTTATCCTTTAAGATGAGAGATCCCCTAACCTGGGCCTCCTTTTCAGGAGTAATCCCCAGTCATAATTCTCTTAACCTGGACCTCCTTTTCAGGAGTAAGCCCCAGTAATAATTCTCCTAACCTGGGCCTCCTTTTCAGGAGTAATCCCCAGTCATAATTCTCTTAACCTGGGCCTCCTTTTCAGGAGTAAGCCCCAGTCATAATTCTCTTAACCTGGGCCTCCTTTTTAAAAGTAATCCCCAGTCATAATTCTCTTAACCTGGGCCTCCTTTTCAGGAGTAATCCTCAGTCATAATTCTCTTAACCTGGGCCTCATTTTCAGGAGTAAGCCCTAGTCATAATTCTCTTAACCTGGGCCTCCTTTTCAGGAATAAGCCCCAGTCATAAATCTCAAATCTGGGCATCCTCCTTAGGAGTAAGACCCAAGTCCTCATTAACCTGGGTCTCCTTTTCAGGAATAAACCCCAGTCCCCTAATTTGGGCATCCTCTTTATGAGTAATCCCCAAATCCCTTAATTTTTCAAGTCTCTTAACCTGGGCCTCCTTTTCAGGAGTAAGCCCCATTCTTAATTACTCTTAACCAGTCCTAATTTACCTTTGATCTGGGATTCCTTATCAGGAGTAAAAAACCAATCATAAGTCCTCTCCTAATTTGGGCCTTCTTTTCAGAAGTAAGTCCCAAGTTAGAGTATTCAAATCTCCGTGAAGCACATATACCTTTATGGACCCTGTTCATGGATTTATTCCCTGAAGTAAATCTAAATATTCATTTATCTGGGCATTCATACATACATAAGTCCCACCTTATTTCTTATGATTGCATCTTTTATGGCACAATTGTATGATTCTTACCAATACCTCTTGTTTCTCACACTGAGAATGAATCACGTGAGCTTAGAGTGTAAAAGTAATTATGACATCCTTCTTTGAGCCATCAATCATAAACATCATACTCCCTTACTCGAACTACGTGGGTTCTGATTCCTTTTCTAAACAAAGGATACGTAGGTAGCCCATCTACGGGTTTGATCCCAACTCTGAAATAATCCATGTCCTTCTGAATGACAATAAAATTCAAGTGCCCCACTGAGTGGCTTTAAAACCAGCATGGTCATCATAATGACCAAGAGACTTCTATGTAAATGTGTCAAAGGGTACCATTGACCAAGAATCTCTGATAAATACAGATGATTCTCTATCGATGAAGAACCTAGAATACATATAAAAGATTCTCTAAATTTCCTACATATCGATCATTGATTGTCAAATCTGAAGGAAAGCTCATTTTATACTTGGTAATGTAATAAGGATTCACGAACATAACTTAAATCTATAAAGAGAGTCCCGGAGTAGAAAATAATTCCCCTCAAAAAGGTGTGATGAGTCCGACCTCCCATCCTCTCGACCAATGCAAATTCCTAAGCCTCATCAGTCCACAAACTAATGATCACCTACCTTTGGAAAGTAGGTCCGAATGGATGTGGAATCATTGGATATTTCCGGTTCTACGAACAAACCCATTAGAAACCGATCGGAATGTTTGAACCTCCCATCAAAGGAGGTCATCCCCGGAATCCGAGGGAAACAAAAATGGTGAACCTGACGTGAATCCTTAACCAAGTTAAAATGATGTTTTACCTATTTTATTAGGCCCCTATTTAAAACTCAAATGAGAGGGCCAACAAAAAAAATCATTGACATATGTGCTCATCCAAAAGATATAGTGGATGAATTTATCTTGATTACGTCTATTATATCAAACATGCACTCTTTTCCAAGATCTTCTGTATTTCTAGAATGGCTGCTCTCAAGTTCACATCTGTGAATACTGCTACTGTAAATGCCACTGCTGCTACTCCTGCTGGATCGTCGTCCGCTCTAAGGACGATATCACCTACTCAGCGTCTTCAACGCTGGGTATCAAATGCACTGGTTAAGGAGTACCATCAACACGATACCATCCCAACTCTGTAGGCTGCCCGACAAGCCCTCCAAGTAAATAACTCACATCGGTCGTCCGGACAATGATGACCAGTGATCAAGAAGCAGGCGGTGCTGACTACCGTCTCCAACCATTTCGGGTTGTTATCCCCAGAACACAATCACCATTCACTCCCTTATTCTGGGGAGGTGAATGAGCAGGTCCCTCAGGACCTTAATTCAAACAAACATGAGTCCTTCCTGAGGGCTCCCACCAACAATTTCCGCCATACTCATGCGACAGTGCGCCCTCAACATGATGGGGGTACCGAATCCAGGCGTTCGACTCAGGTTCCTCGAACCCGAGTAAGCAAGACGAACCACCAGAGGCAGAATCCGGTCAACAGTGAGCAGGTTATCATCTCTGCCATCTCCAGAGAAGTCCACCAACCTAACTTGGTGGCAAGCAACGAGCAGGCACATACACCTGCCCGTTTTAATTCCACTGTCCAGCGGACTCGTCTGGCAGCATCACACCAATCCCGCCAGGAAATTCCGGTGGAGTACTATAGGCAGGAACATACACCTGTTTATACATCATCAGCTAGTCAACAGGCTCGTCTGACTACATATGATGGATCTCGTCAATCACGTTTGGAGAAGTGCAATCAGCAGGCACATACACCTGCTGGTATTAATCAAGCCTACCAACAATCTCGCTTGGTAGCATTCAGAGAAGTTAGTCGGAAAGCCCCGACAACAAATAGGAGGCAGACTCAACTCTCTGCCCCCACACTTGAGTACTGTCAGGATTCACTGACAGGAAAAGGAGGACAGGTGCAGGCACATACACCTGCTCCAAGCCCGAAATGGGCGTATATTCCCGTTCTGGCAGCTGAAGTCACCAAGCATATTCTATCAATGGTGAAAGAGAAGAAGCAAATCCCTGCTCATATTCTGGAGGCCTGCCAGGATATTATAACAACTTCAGCGGCATCTTAGGGAAAGACACATAAATCTATCCCTACCAATGGAGTGACACATCAACAATTCACTCCGGATCAGACACATACATCTGTTCCAGTCCAATAGGGTTGTGGGGCATACTCCCCCATATCATACGAACAACCAAGTCAGGCACATACACCTGATTTGAGTGGAGATCGTCAGCCTAACCTGGCCATCTTTCCTGATCAGGCATATACACCTGCTCAGATCAACCACTTTCGTCAACAAGTGCTTTCCAAGGCGAGTAAGAAGGCGTCTAAGAAAAAGACCCACCCAGCACAGTCAGGAGATCAAGAGCCAATCAGTAACAAGGCCTTTCTCGATGCTGGAGTTCTTGAAGCCCTCAGACAATTATATGTTGAAATTCAAGATTCTACTCCCTCATTTCCCAATAGTGGGAACATTAATTCCTAAGGTCTTCAATAAACACTTCCTCATGAAGACTTTCTTCATGACAATTCGATCGATCTCGAAGTTTCATCTTCAGATGAGAGCCACAGGAACCCTCTGTGTGGTCAGAAGACCAAGGAGAAAGAGATATCATCTTTTGCTGTAACCCATTATGGTGGTCCTCCCCATAATGATGAATTTCGATGCGAAATTCATCTCCGTAGTAGTGATGCACATTGCCTGGAAAATGCTCCAGTGGACAATGTAGTGCCGAGAAAGCCCTCTTATCTTGAGGCACTTGCAAATACGAAACTAGTCATGTCTGAAGCTTCATCGCTAGCAGGTGAAATAATTTCTCAATCAGAAGATAGCCCAGGGTGTAGGTCATTCTCCGAACCACCCCTAATTCATGCATCTTCTAGTTTGATCAATGATTTCTCTACCAATCCTGTTGAATCCAATGAAGCAACAAGGAAACACCAACTCTGGTCAAATCAGGTAGAAGAATCTTCATCAAATGACAAAGTGGAAATGATAAACATGAGAAAACAACTGGCGAAAGGTGAAGTGCCAGTCATGTTTTGGCCTTTGGATGACTCTCAGTATAATATTACAGAAATGTTGACAAAAGATGAAATTCATGATATTCATCTCAACATATGGAAAACTATTTGTCAGTTGAAAAAGAAAGTATTATCTTATGATGAATATGAAAATCATCTTAAGATAATAGAAGGGTTACAACGTCAGATTGATTTGGTGTCTCTATCAGTCTCTCGATATCCGAAGGCTGAAAAGAAGCAGAAAGCCCTTCAACGTTCATGCCTTGACGCACTAAGAAGATTGCATCAGTTAATTGCTAATGCCCCATCTGGTATTCGTGTCAGAGGATGGGGTGTTCATGGAGCACTGCATTTCATGGTGATCTCCAGGCAGCAAAGCCCGCCGAAAATGGTCTCATGCAATGTTATTTCCCATGGCCGGCCACAGTCAATGGGATTTGTTTGTAATCAAAAGCTTTCCCAAGAACAGGCTTCAACTAGTTCCTCTCAAAATCAAGAATACAGAGAACAAGTTGTTGAATTACTCTTCCATCAAGCAAACGAGAATATTAAATAGGCCTCTCGTTTGGAGCAAGCACGTCATCAAGTGACAGAAGTTTCAGAAATCATCCAACGGTCTTTTGAACCGGGTGATAAAAGCGGATATAGGTTAATGCATCCATCTAATTTCAGGACTAAGGTTCACAAGATCAGGAGGACTTTCAAGAAAGTATCAGACATAGCATGTCAAGAACCACCCCGACTCTCCAGACTGGGGACTCTTTTAAACCAACCCTCGGAATCAACAAATAGGATTTGAGGAGTTGAGCGAGAACAGCAGGAACAGCCCCAGTCCACTAGACTGGGGACTTTTTCAAATCATCAATCCCCTCCTCAGAGAAAGTCGGTCTTTTATCGATTGGGGAAGAAATATCAAGAGGAGCGAAGAGCCAAATTATCAAGAGATTCCCTCCAAATTTCGGTTCGTCAAGAAGTTCTTGAGGGATCGAATCAAAAAAAGGCAATGTCTCATCGAGGACATGGTAGAAGACAATATCATAGAAATGCTGATAGAAGGGATGCGATGAGTTATGCATCAATCAATGTCATCAATGCTGTTGTTGCTGATCCACCAGATGAGGCTCACTCATGGGATTCAGATGAAGAGGTTCTTGCTCAAGAAGATATATGCACCGACATAAATGAAGAAGGTGTGCATACACGAAGTCAAAGGATTACTCAGAACCTAGGTAATCCTTCGAGTAACCCACTTCCCCTTCTCTGAAAAGGATCCAACAAAGGGAAGGGAAAGAACCAGGTTACATATCCTTCCTCTGGAGAAGGTCAATCGCTCTCACTAGAGCAAAGGTTTGCACAACAGGAAGAAGAAATGAAGGAATTAAGAAGGTTGAATGTAGAACTACTTCAGAGTAGTCTTCTTCTTAAGCATGCTGGAGTCAGTCAGCCAAAGGAATTTGTTGAAGCTACTAATATGGATTAAGAATATCCTCCTCTCTCAGTACACCCTCACAGGTCTAATCTTACAGGTCAAGTGCAACAACAGTTGGCAGTGCTACCATCAGTTGCAGCACCAATCACCACATCTGTCCAAGCTCCAGTCATTGCACCTACCCAAGTCCAAGTTCAACCAGATGTTTCTCAAAAGTTAATAACTACTATTGAGTTATTAACAGCTCGGTTAGAAACTATGGAAGGGAAAAGTGCATAAGTTCAACCAGAAAAGAAAGTTTACCTTGAATGGGTAGATTCAATTTCTCCTCCATCCAGTTTTGGGAACCTTGTATTCCCTATTTTCAATGGATCAGGCGATCCTGAGCAGCATTTGACGCATTACGTGTCTTATTGTGATCCTATGATGGGAACTACGGAGCAGCAAGAAGTAGTGAAACTCAGATGCTTCATGCGAACCTTGCAAGGACCAACTTCTTTTTGGTATACAAGCTTGCAATCCCGGTCAATTACCGGATGGGAGGATCTTCACCAAAAATTCCTCCTTCAGTTCAGCTCAACTTTGCCAAATACAATAGTTTTCGATCTTACAAACTGTAAGAAAAGGGAGAATGAAAGGGTCTCTGATTTCATTGCTCGATGGAAGGGATTAACATATTCCTTGAGTTTAGCACTCCCTCAAGAAGAATTGTTGCCAATATGTGTGGAAAATCTGCGTGACGAATTACGCACGCCATTAATCCTTGTGAAATACACAGGAGGGTTTTGAGACCTTACTTCAATCGCTCAGCAGATTGAAGATTCCCTTATACAGGATAAGGTTAAATCTCGTGTAATTCCATCAGCTCCAGGAAGGAGAATGGGTAAAGCAGAAATTGCTACAGTTATGCTTAAATAAGAACCTGTACCTATTTCTACCTCAAAACCTTCATCTTCTTGAAGGGCTCCACCTTCTAAGCGCCAACAACAAAGGCCTTTTCGTCCAGACAATCAAAAAGATTAAAGACGAAAACAATTTGAGGATCTGAAGAGAAAAACATACTCTTTCTGAAATGAATAAGTTCCTGGTTATTTCATTTTGGCTCTGGAAAACAATTTGGTTCAATTGCCAATACCCAAGAGGCCAAACAAGAAAGAGATGAATACCGTCCTAATTATTTTCCTTTTCATCAAATGTTGGGGCATTCCATCCAGGAGTGTTTCGTCTTCAAAGACCTCCTGAAAAAGATGGTCGACTCGGGACAAGTCACATTGAAAGGCTCCTCAGCCTAGGTAGCATGTTTCACTGCTACAGTTCCAGAGGAGGAAGGTGAATGGCAAGAAGTAAAAAGCAAAAATGCACAGAAGTATGATGATTGTATGGTCAGAAAGAAAATCAATCGAACTCATGCTATTTTGCAAACACAATTAAAGAAACCAATTGTGTCTTCTACCATGAATGTTGCGGCAAAACCCTCTTCGTTAGAGGGAAAGTCCTCAAAGAAATGACATGATTCAAAGAAAGAAAAAGAATTAGAAGAAGATGAGTATGTGTCAAAGCCTAAGTTATCTTTGACTTTGGCAGACTTCATGCCATCTACTTCAAAGCCACGAGAACCGCCCCACCAAACGATACAACCTAAATAGGCTAATCAGGCAGAGTCTTCATCAGACGAAGAGTTAATCTTTGGTTCTGTTAATATGATTCAATTAATAGATCCATATGCCAGTCGCAGTTTCGATTTCAATGAGCCTGAATTCCCTGTATCAAACAGAGGAATCAGAGGAAGTTCCAGGGGCCCAGGATACAGGGGGAGATGTGGATCTTTCAAAATCCACTATTCCAATTATACCCCTGCTAGAATTGTGTACGCAGCAGAAACTCGTGGTAGAGCCCTTCAGCGAGCTCAGCAAGAACAAGCAAGTTCTTCTACCAATAGAAAATTCAATCCTGGCACAATTATTTTGGAAGACCAGTTGAAGGTTCCATCTTCTTCCTCTCAGCAAGTAAATGGATCTAATCGGTCTAATCTTCCAAAACCAGGAATATTGCCAACTCCTATCCCAATACAAGATGCATCAACTTCCAAAGCATCTACTTCCAAGGTACCTGATAAACCACATATTCCTATTGGGAAACGCAGACCTCTGGATCAAAAGTATGATATATTGAAACACTTGGCCCAAGTACCAGCCAAGTTATCAATTCTGGATGCTCTGAATCTGTCAAAAGATCTTCGGGAAGCACTTATCGAGGCTTTGTCAAGTCCTCAGAAGTTTGAAACTGAAATTGCTGTAGCTGAAGTCTATCACATAGAGAATAATCCTACAGAATGCCATGTAATAATATCCTTTACTGATGAAGATGAAGATGATGTTGTTCATGGACATATTAGACCATTGTACTTGTCTGGCAAGGTCAATGGCATGGATGTTTGAAGAGCTTTCATTGGCAATGGTTCATGAGTTAACGTCATGCCCATTCGTACACTTCGTCGATTGGGCCTCACGAAATCTGATTTATCTCCTTCCACCATGATTCTACAGGGATATGATAAAAATGAACAAGAACCACTGGGTGAAGTTACACTCAGAACTCAGTTTGGAGATCTTGTATCCAATTCAGATTTCATGGTTGTTGATCAAGACTCAGCCTTCAACATCTTGCTTGGAAGACCCCGACTACATCAACATGCGACTATCCCTTCATCATACCATCAATGTCTCAAATATTGTTTCGATGGTCAAGTTGGGACATTGTATGGTGATAAGGCCCCGTTCAAGAAATGTGAGTCTCAATACATTGAGGCGGAATTCTATCACATGAAGCAAAGGGAGAAATCCATAACAAAGGATATTACCGAAGTTAATGCTTCATATGGTTTGGAAAAAATTCCAGTAAATCCATTTACACATGTGAGTACAGATTATGTGTTGCCTATAAGTCAAATTGACAAGATAGACCCAAATCAAAATACTCTTATGGAAAGATCCATAATGTCAATTATGGCAATCGAGCCAGACAACATGGGAGAAATTGGTAATCTACCAAGCAGTGATGAAAGCACAAATGGTGACGTCTTTATTTCATCTACTGAAATCCAAAAAGTCTATGCTTCGCCAATTAGGCCAGAAGAAGTTATAGAAACATCGGAGGTGAACAATGATGTCGATTCTCAATCCATCATCTCCTCTTTATTACCCAAAGAAGACCCTTCATCATCAATCGGGTCGGAAATGGAAGCTTCTTCTTCAAGATATGCAAATTTTGACATCTCTTTAGATCATGAGAATTCTACTTTATCATCTACTATGCAAGTAGAAAAGGAATAAATAACACATGATAAAGAAGAAGAGGAAGATCTCAGAGATTCTCCTCCAGCATTTGAAGAGGGTATCTCTACCACTGTGGATGAACTCAGATAAATAAATCTGGGTACAAAAGAAGATCCACGCCCCACTTTAATCAGTGCGGCCATGACTCTTGAAGAACAAGAGATGTATATTTCTTTTCTAAAGAAAAATAGAGATATATTTTCTTGGAACTATACAGAAATTCCCGGGCTTGATCCTGATGTTGCTACTCATCATTTGGGTTTACCAAAAGAACATCGATGATTTAAGCAAGCCGCGAGAAGAACACACCCAACTTATGCTTCCAAAATTGAAGCTGAAGTGGATAATCTTATCAAAGATAACTTCGTCAGAGAAGTTCAATATCCCAAATGGTTGGCTAATATTATCCCTGTGAAGAAAAATAACGGAAAAATTAGAGTTTTCATTGATTTTAGAGATCTTAATCAACATTGTCCTAAGGATGATTTCCCAGTTCCAATTACAGAACTTCTAATTGATGCAACAGCTGGCTATGAAGCACTTTCCTTCATGGATGGATATTTCAGATATAATCAGATCCGAATGGCCCCAGAAGACGAGGAATCTACAACCTTCAGAGCCCCTCAGGGCGTGTTTTGCTACCGGGTAATGCCCTTTGTCTTAAAGAATTCAGGTGCAACTTATCAACGTGCCATGCATCGTATCTTCAAACCCTTCTTAATGAAGTTTTTTTAATGCTATGTAGACGATTTGGTAGTTAAATCCAAACAACGTTCTAATCATTTGGCTGATTTGGAAGTCATATTCTGCAAGCTTCGACAACATAATTTGAAGATAAACCCCTTAAAATGTGCTTTTGGGGTAACCTTAGGAAAATTTCTCGGCTTTTTTGTACGCCATCGTGGTATTAAAGTCGATCCTGAGAAGACCAAGTCAATCCTTGGTATGTCACCTCCTCAAAATTTGAAAGAATTAAGAGGACTTCAAGGACACTTAGCCTATATTCGGCGTTTCATCGCCAATTTGGCAGGCAAAAGTTTACCCTTCACCAAATTGATGAAGAAGGGAGTCACTTACCAGTGGACTGAAGAATGTCAAGAAGCATTCGATATTATCAAGAAATACCTCTTGAGTCCACTGGTACTCATGCCACCTGTTGAAGGAATACCACTTATCCTCTACGTGACAGCTCTAGAGCGATCATTGGGTGCCTTTATTGCTAAAAAGAATGAAGCTGGGAATGAAAACAGTCTCTACTATCTTAGTCGAACCATACTTGAAGCAGAAACCCGGTATTCAAGTATTGAGAAGTGCTGCCTGGCATTTGCAGTTCAGAAGTTGAGACACTACCTGCAACATCATGAGGTCCAATTGGTATCTCGCAATAACCCTCTCAAATTTATCCTTAGTCGTCCAATGCTTACAGGATGTCTAGCAAGGTGGACAGTTATTTTGCAGCAATTCGACATTCAGTATGTGTCTCAAAAGGTGATAAAGGGCCAAGATCTGGCTGATTTCCTAGCTGAACACCCTTCAGTGGAAGACACATCTTCAGATATTGAACTCCCTGATGAGGAAGTATTCTCTATTCAAGAAAGTCCTCAGGCATGGGAAATGTATTTTGACAGTGCTTCCAGAAGTCCAACAGGGAGGAAAATGGAAAATACTAAATTCAACAAAGTTGGCTTAGGAATTGTGCTCATTTCTCTAGAAAAGGTAGAGTTACCTTATTCCTTCTTATTGTGGGAAGGTGGTACCAATAATTAAGCAGAATACCAAGCTCTCATCGTAGGTTTGGAATTAGCACTTCAAGAACAAGTGAATCACTTAAAGGTGAAAGGTGATTCAGACCTGGTAATCAAACAAGTCAATGGGGATTATGCCATCAGAAAAGAAGAACTAACCCCTTTGTATGATTACGTCAGAGAGTTAATGGCAGAATTCCCTTTGGAACTGACATTTTCTTATGTCCCAAGATCACAAAATGCTCAAGCTGATGCATTGGCTAATATAGCCACAACTATGGCAGATCCAAATCAGGACGAGACAACCATCATTATTGCTCACCGTCGTGAAATTTCACCTTATGTTCGAATCAGAACAGAGGAAATTAATGAAATATGTCCCATTCCTGAACCATATGGTCATACTATAGGATGAATGTCACATATCAGGGAATACCTTCAAAATAGAACACTTCCACATGATAGAGATGAAAAAGAACAAATCCGGTGACGTGTGGTTAATTTTACTCTTTATGATAACCCAGATCACCTAGAGAAAATTATCTACAAACATGGTTTTTATGGAGTTCTCTTAAGATGCATTGATGGTGAAGAGATAATGGCTATCATGAAATAAGTGCATGCAGGAGTCTGTGGTGCCCACCAGTCTGGACATAGACTGTCTGATCAGATTTGAAGGCTTGGATACTTTTGGTATTCAATGATACGAGATTGTGTCGATTTCACAAAGAAGTGTAATTCATGCCAAGTACATGACAACTTCATTCATCAACCTCCAGAGTTGCTTCATACAACTAAATACTAATGTCCATTTGCTACATGGGGAATTGATGTGGTGGGACCTTACCCTTAGGCTACGACCAAGCAGTTTAAGTACATTCTTACTGCTACTGACTTCTTTTCCAAATGGGCAGAGGCAATACCTCTCAAGGAAGTCAGTTCTAAATGCGTTGTTAGCTTCATCAAGTCTAACATCATTACCAGATTTGGTGTCCCTCATACCATATTGACGGATAATGGAACCAATTTCTGTTCATCCGAGGTGAAGAAGTTGTATCAAGAATACAACATCAAATCCAATCATTCATCTCGGTATCATGTAGCGGCCAACGGATAGATAGAAGCCTTTAACAAGACTCTTTAAAATATACTTCAAAATATGGTGGATAAATATAAGAGGTCATGGCCTGATAAACTCTTTCATGCTTTATGGGATTATCAGACTACCACCCGCACTACAACTCGGTCAACTCCATATTCATTGGTATATGGAACGGAAGCTGTCTTGCCCATTGAAGTTCAACTACCCTCACTGAGAGTTGCCATTTGTGATCAATCATCTACAGATGAACAATCTCAAAAGCGATTGAATGAATTGGAATGGTTAGATGAGAAAAGATTCTGCACTTTTCACCACTTGGAAGTCTATCAGAATCAAATAGCACGAGCTTTTAACAAAAAAGTTTGTCTTCGTTCATTCACTCAGAGAGAATTGGTATTAGTTCTCAGAACTCCAATGATACCAGGAAAGAAACCTCCCAAACTTGAGCCAAAATGGGAAGGACCTTATTCAATACATAGGGTCTACTCCAATGGATCTTATTCATTAATCTCGATGGATGGAGAACTCATCACTACTCCAACCAATGCCAGATTTTTGAAGAAGTATTTTGTATAAACTGCAAAGTACCTAAAGTCATCCTTGCTATATGATGTTAAACTATACATCAACGGTCCATACATATGACCTTAAACTATTTGTATTAATTTCGTCCCACACGACCTTAAACTATGATTTTTTTTCCTAATTTGTCCTCACTGCATGACATTAAACTGCAAAGTCCCTCCATCGTCCTAGCTACATCACGCTAAACTGTACAAAAGTACTTTAATACGTCCTACATGACATTAAACTGTACTTTTTCCTTGCTATATGACGTTAAACTATACAAAAATGGTCCGGTATGACCTTAAACTGCAACTTCGTCCCACACGACGTTAAACTGTGAAAAAGTTCCCTAAATGGTCCAGTATGACCTTAAACTGCAACTAGGTTCTGTATGACCTTAAACTACATCAATGGTCCAGTATGAAATTAAACTGCAACTAAGTCCTGTATGACCTTAAACTGCATCATCAACGGTCCATGCATATGACCCTAAACTATTTGCAAGTCCCTTACGTCCAGCAAGACGTTAAATTGTGACGTCCTAACTACATGACGCTAAACTATATAAAAGTCCCTTATGTCCAGAAAGACGTTAAACTACATAATCATAAAAGGTCATGTATGACCTTAAACTACACTTTTGTCTAGCATGACATTAAACTGAACCATCCACGGTCCATGCATATGACCTTAAACTATTCTCACTTTCATCCAACATGACGCTAAACTATGGGAAAAATCCCCAATGCGTCCAACATGACGTTAAATGGTGTACTCTTTTTTCCTCACTGCATGACATTAAACTACACAGTCCTCCTTTCGTCCAACATGAAGTTAAACTCTATTGTCCCCATCGTCCTAACTACATGACGCTAAACTGTACAGAAAGTCCGTGATACGTCCTACATGACATTAAACTGTACTTTGTCCCTGCTACATGACACTAAACTGTGCAGCACCAATAGTCCTAACTGTAAGACTCTAAACTACATAGTCCCTTTATATGTCCTACATGACATTAAACTATACATCGTTAAGGTTGTTGTTACCTCTTGTTTCTCACACCGAGTATGACTCACGTGAGATTAGAGCAAACTTCAACCATAACACTCTCTTTGGGCTGCTAACCATGTGTAAGTCCCAACATCATTTTTTAGGTCGTTGTCCCCAAGAACAACTTGATCATTAATTCATTATTTAATTGAACTACACGGACTTTGATCCTTGCCTTCTAGGCTGGGTATGTAAGCAACCTCCCAAGGTTCAAGACCAAAACCAATTTCTTCACATCGGTTCACCTCCATCTCATACGATGTTGATTCGTGAAACCGCCCCTAGAATCAATATCTTTACATTGGTTCACTTTCATCCTTGTTATACGATGTTAAACTATAAAACACTTTTTTCCAGTATGACAATAAACTACAATATTCTTTGATACCCTCACTTGAGAGGGAACCATTATTTACATTGATTTTTCAATCATGTTTCATTTCAAAGACTACGTGTATACATGGCAAAGCCCAAACCTTTTATCTTGGGTTAAACCATCATTGTACTAAAGTCCCCTTTCACCCTTCATATGTACGAACCAAATTTGTACAAAGGGTATTTCTAGAACTACATGGGATTGACTCCCATCCTTATGGGATGCATAGGAACGTTCGAGTGTCCCTCGAATCTAGCCCCAAGTCTTTGGGCCTAACCCCAAATTCCACTTTCAGTCCCTTGGCTGAAAAGTCCCCATGAAAACACACACTGTGTATTTCTTACAATGGTCCAAGATCTATGACCCTAAACTAAGATCTCTAATCCTTTTGTCCCACATGACATTAAACTGTAGTTTAAGAAATATGTATGGCTTGATTCTCATCCTTATGGGATACACAGTGAAGTCCAATATTTCAATTCAGGACCCAACCACAACATGATTATGGTTAGCATTGATCTATGTATCTTTATATACATTGAACAATACCCATATTTATGTGTCATAATCCTAACCTTAAATATTTTCAGATCCTCATAACCCTTTTCATGACTTCTAGTCACAAAAATGTCAAACTTCTGAGAGTTCTTTTTCCTGACTATGCAGCACGTGCCCATAGGCGGCCTTGCATAAACAGTCTACATAACAGACTTGTTAGCCAAAAGATACTATTATTTGACTATGCAGCCAATGCCCTTAGGTGGCCCTGCATAATTCAACCTCCTAATGGGTTTTTCAGATAGTGGTAACTTCATTCTTGGGAAGAATGCCTCTTTTGTCCTTATTTATCTTAAATGACAGTATGTAAGGATCCGAAAAAAATATCCATCCTTAACATATTTTCCCCATATCCTTTTTCATGCTCTGAAAGTATTCAAGTCTATGGTTTATACTCTCATTTCTTACGTTTGGGTCAGACCTTCATAGGAGTGATATTCATCCAGTTCTTCGATAATCTTGTTTGGAAATATCTTCTCTATATTCAAGTACCTATTTCCATACAAAAAACTCTATACTTTGGAAGATTTTAATCTCCATAAACTTTCACCGACTTTTAGCACTAGGAAATTAAATTTCTGAGAGTTCTTTTGCCTGACTATGCAGCACGTGCCCATAGGTGGCCTTGCATAAACAGTCTACATAATAGACTTGTTAGCCAAAAGATACTATTTTATTTAACTATGCAGCCAATTCCCTTAGGTGGCCCTGCATAATTCAACCCCCTAACGGGTTTGTTAAATAATGGTAACTTCATTCTTGGAAACTACTTCTTCTAATGCCGTTTAGCTATTTTTCATATCATTTCTCGGATTCAAATATTCTTAAGTCATAGCTTACATATTTTCCCTTATACTTGAGTATGGTAATATGTTTTTCAGATGAATTTTCAAGGAATTGAGTCAATTCTAATCCATTTCGGTCAATGCTATTTCAACCTTAAACATTAGCCTTTTTATGTCCGATGTGCATGACTTTAAACAGCCCACAAAAGACAAGGGAACTCTGAATAAAAGTCAAGTTCCCAGATCACTAAACATACATTTTGTATGATTTAGGTAACATTGAGCAATTAAAAGGTTCGAAGTTTTTAGGGTTATTTACATTAATCCTAGTAAAAATCAAACTATGCTTACTAGGATTATTGGATTAGGTAAAATCTAAAGAATGTAGAAAAAGAGAATGCAGGTACAAATGAGTGAAGGTGAAAGTGTTTTTTATTGATGCACAAGAGTTAGAAGGACATCCACAGATTGGAGTCTCTTCTCCTTTTCAAGAATTACAAGAGGCTTTCAACATAACTCTTCATTTGATTTACGGAATCCCGAGCTTCATCAGCAACCACTTGGAATTCATTCATTCAACTGGATACAATAAGAGATGCAATAATACTATCTCTTCTTGGAACAGTTGTAAAAGGATGTTCTTGAGTGCGGTTTGAGAAAATTTTCTGCTGATCAAACAGTGACTCTGTTTCTGTCCAAGTGACTTGGAAGATGGATACATGGATTTGAGAATGGAGAATTAGAAGTAAAGATCCATTTGGAGAGAGTACTCTTTTCAGATATTGCTCTAATGCCATGTTTGTCTTCTCTCCACCAACTGACAGTGGAAAAAATTTCAGCCCATTGGTTTTCCAGTTTCATATCTGCAAGAAAATGACATGGAGGAAGAATTTGAAAGTTCACACCATTGTTGTTGCTCTTAATGCACAACATAACCGAAATAGAGGAGTAGCAGTGCAACTGCATTTCAGGCGTATAGTTATTTTCATCTGGAACATTGACTCCTTGCAGATGACCATGACCATATAGAGGCAGGTAGATGCTCTGTGGGAAATTAAGATGATATTTCTTCAAGTACTTAACCAAATCTGGGAGATTGATGTCACAGATATCATAATAATCATGGCCAATGATGTTCATCATGTCATCAATCCTCTTCCTAGCCAGTTCATCAGCCATTTTAATTCCCTTAAGATCCATTGAATCTACACAAAAGTTGAATAAACTAACTCTTAAATGGGTTTATTTTTTCATAAAACTTGTGAAATAATTAAGAAAAATGGAAAAAGGAATTAAGACGCGCAAGTATAAAACTTGGCGCACAAGTATGGATATGTCGCGCAAGTATTTGATGCGAAAGTATCACCGTGCAGGCCCAGATACCTTGACAGCAGCGCACCATCAAGGAAACACCGGAAAACAGAGCAACCTATGTGGTTAAGGTGACCTACGCGGCGAGATCTCGAAGGTTTGAAGTCTGGAAATCCAGATGCTTTGTACGTAAGGGAGGCCCTCTATTTATAGACGCGGCCAGAACCCTGCGCGCCGTACCCTGGGCGACTAAAGGCCGTACCCCTGCGCGCCGGACTCTGCGCGCCCGAAGCTCATTTGCGCGCCCAAACTTGCGCGCCGCCTTTCCTTTGGTTTTCTTCTTTTCCTCAGAGTCAAATCCTCTATTCTCTCCGGATCCAACTCTGAGGGGGGACTTTTGTTGACGCTCCTTTCGTCACAAAATATAAAGATAGGAAAAGGGGAATATCTGAGCTCAAAGTGATTCAACCTTTGGAAAAAATATCAAAAATTGACAAAGGAAGGAATAAGAAGAATATTGCCCATGTGCTGCGCACGTTCCCTCATAGTCGCGCAAGTCCACTTGCACGACGCCTAGTGGTCGCACAAGTGACTTGCGCAACCTAAGTGATAACCGCCTGGGGTCTTCTCCTGTCTATAAATAGACCATGTGGGCCCCCCATTCGAGGAGTATTTTTTTCCAGAAACTAAGATTTGAGCTCCCGACGCCCTATTCTCTTCTCAAAGCTTCCAAAAAACTTCTAAGGTAATTTCTTACCTAGAATGGAAGATCTAAAGAGGGGAAGGAAGGACTAAGTGTTGAAACTCATCAACACTTGCGTGCCTGAGTGGCCAGCCCATAAGGGAAAAGTCCACACTTGCGCGCCGCCTTACTCCTTCAATAGAAATCGCGCGCCCCTCTTCTGGAAGAACCTCAAGATGATTCTAAAGGATTTAATCAAGAGTCGCTCAAGTATTACCCTACTGGTTAACCGTCGCGCAAGTACCCCATATGTCGCGCAGGCATACCTGCGCGACCATGACTTGCGTGCCCACGCAGTACCTGCGCGCCTGCCAGGACTTGCGCGCCCCTACCTTTTTGGGTGCCCTTCTTGCCCATTTCAACCCTCTTAAGCCATTCCACCTTTCCTATTCAAGATTCAGTCTTCAAGGCACTCTTCAAAGCCATTTATGGCATGATTTCTTGATTTGACTTCCTTATCTGAAAGGAATTCTGTGGAAAATCTCTCAAAACCTAGTGATTTACACATCTTTATGTCACTAAAGATTGAGATTTCATTCATTCAACCTCATCCTTTAAGATGAGAGATCCCCTAACCTGGGCCTCATTTTCAGAAGTAATCCCTAGTCATAATTCTCTTAAACTGGACCTCCTTTTTAGGAGTAAGCCCCAGTCATAATTCTCCTAACCTGGGCCTCCTTTTCAGGAGTAATCCCCCGTCATAATTCTCTTAACCTGGCCCTCATTTTCAGGAGTAAGCCCCAGTCATAATTTTCTTAACCTGGGCCTCCTTTTCCGGAGTAATCCCCAGTCATAATTCTCTTAACCTGGGCCTCCTTTTCAGGAGTAAGCCCCAGTCATAATTCTCTTAACCTGTGCCTCCTTTTCAGGAGTAATCCTCAGTCATAATTCTCTTAACCTGGGCCTCCTTTTTAGGAATAAGCCCCAGTCATAAATCTCAAATCTGGGCATCCTCCTTAGGAGTAAGCCTCAAGTCCTCATTAACCTGGGCCTCCTTTTGAGGAATAAGCCCCAATCCCCTAATTTGGGCATCCTCTTCAGGAGTAAGCCCCAAATCCCTTAATTTTTCAAGTCTCTTAACCTGGGCCTCCTTTTCAGGAGTAAGCCTCAGTCTTAATTCCTCTTAACCAGTCCTAATTTACCTTTGATCAGGGATTCCTTCTCAGGAGTAAAAAACCAGTCATAAGTCCTCTCCTAATTTGGGCCTTCTTTTCAGTAGTAAGTCCCAAGTTAGAGTATTCAAATCTCCATGAAGCACATATACCTTTATGGACCCTGTTCCTGGATTTCTTCCCTAAAGTAAATCCAAATCTTCATTTATCTGGGCAGTCATACATACATAAGTCCCACCTTATTTCTTATGATTGCATCTTTTATGGCACAATTGTCTGATTCTTACCAATACCTCTTGTTTCTCACACCGAGCATGACTCACGTGAGCTTAGAGTGTAAAAGTAATTATGACATCCTTCTTTGAGCCATCAATCATAAACATCATACTCCCTTACTCGAACTACGTGGGTTCTGATTCCTTTTCTAAACAAAGGATACGTAGGTAGCCCATCTACGGGTTGGATCCCAACTCTGAAATAATCCATGTCCTTCTGAATGACAATAAAATTCAAGTGCCCCACTGAGTGGCTTTAAAACCAGCATGGTCATCATAATGACCAAGAGACTTCTATGTAAATGTGTCAAAGGGTACCATTGACCAAGAATCTCTGATAAATACAGATGATTCTCTATCGATGAAGAACCTAGAATACATATAAAAGATTCTCTAAATTTCCTACATATCGATCATTGATTGTCAAATCTGAAGGAAAGCTCATTTTATACTTGGTAATGTAATAAGGATTCACGAATATAACTTAAATCTATAAAGAGAGTCCCGGAGTAGAAAATAATTCCCCTCAAAAAGGTGTGATGAGTCCGATCTCCCACCCTCTCGACCAATGCAAATTCCTAAGCCTCACCAGTCCACAAACTAATGAGCACCTACCTTTGGAAAGTAGGTCCAAATGGATGTGTAATCATTAGATGTTTCCAGTTCTATGAACAAACCCGTTAGAAACTTCTCGGAATGTTTGAACCTCCAATAAAAGGAGGTCATCCCCGAAATCCGAGGGAAATAGAGGTATATCAAATCATTACCAAAAAATCACTAGTAAGGCCCTTAAATAATCCTATATTAGTAGAATAATTTGATTAAATGAATCTATTTATTGATTAACTAAAATGGAAAACATCATCATTAGACAAAGTCGAGTGAGAGAAAACCCCCCTAGGGGAAATAAATTTAATCCTCTATGATGGTTGTAACATAGAGAAGAATCTATATAGACAAAGATTTTGTGGGATACTTCCCTTTTATATTATATAAATTTAAATCTATTAGGATTTTTAGGAGGTCCTTACTGGGTTATTTGGGGTTCAATATTAAAGATTGATTCTCTCCCATTAGATCCAATGATTGAAATACATTTGTAACACAAGGATTATGAATAAATAAAATTCACTTATAATTTCATGCATGAAAAATTATTTCTAACTTTATCCATGATAAACTAGATATTCTATATGATACCAAGAACTCTTGGACCTTTTTTATACGGGGAAATTATTTCATTGGTCCATGGCTATTTGTGATAATTTGTCATGGATGGTTCATCCTTACTGTCACCAATTTCATTTCAAAATAGAAATTCATTATTCCGCACAAGGAGTTCAAGAACATTTCTATGAATAAGATAATTAAATTTAAAAACATTATTTGATTTGGGATCCCTTTCAGTATTATGAAAAAAATGGAACCAACTTCCAATCCATTTAATTGATGAAGCTATATGACAAGTATAATAAGTAGTCCAACCATTCATCATACTACCATAAATCAAAAAATAGAAGTATTGAGGAATTAAAAAATTATCCCTTTAATATTATATTGATGATGGTGGACTAAAATAAGAAGAAAAATATTTGAAATCATTAAAAATACCTATAGGAATAATAGAAAATGACCTAGAATTACACTAAAGTAACTAATTACTATCAGGTATATAGAAATAAAGAAGTGTTTTTCATTGATATCTAACCTTCATCACTATGTAAAGATTTATATAGTAAATTAATAATAGATAAAATATCCCACATTCATCAATCTAAGTTGAAATCCATTGAAAAAAAATGCTCTAATATTTATACAATATTAATGTCCATTAGAATCTTATGCCCTAAGTGTTCAAAAAAAGGTTCACCTTAGATACTTAAACTAAGGTAACATGGTGATATATTCTAGAATATCAATGATATTAGAAAGAAAAACAATGAATTTAGAGCCTAAATGGGAGGTCACTTTATCCATTAAAAATTTCTAGTCCAATTTTTCATACTAATGAATCACCATAGATGGGAATCATATAAAACCTCCCAATAATGAATGGTTTCATATAAATTAAATTCCATATCCTTCATATCATTTATCCATTTCCACACCATATGATTTTAAACTACATGGTAATAGTTCAGGTAGAAGAACTTTAAACTATAAATCCCCTTATATCTTCCCTCTAAAATGTAAAATTTCATATTCACTATTCATGTAACATGATCTTAAACAACATGACACCCATGTTCATAGTATAATACATTAAAATTCATAGTAAATTATATTATAAATGACATTAATATCATTACAATTGGTCCTCATTAAATGATCCCATACTTCATGGAATTTATTCTTGGACAAATGAACATAAACTACATAGCATACCATCCTACTATAATATGTTAAACTACACTATTCACATTCTTGATTCATTATGTTATAATACAAATTTTTTTTTCCTAGATACATGACCTTAAAAATTATTTCTAATTCCATTTTTATGATTCTTAAATGAAAAACTAGATTATATTTCTCTCCTAAGAGGAAAAACCTTCATTTTTTTTCTAGATTATTACTAAATTATTTCTCTTAACTATTTATTGATTAATTAAAATCTAATGGGATATATAGGGATTACTGGATATCCTATCATAATCCATACCTCTATTTCCATATAATAATCCTTTACATACCATGATTTACTATACCCTTCCATCCGGTTTCTTGTTCTCACATAACATTAAGATGAAACTCTTCTTAGGAGACAGGCCCGACCCTCAATTGTAATGACACACCACATTAAATGACTAATTAATAATGGAATATCACTCATATTTTTAAACATTACACCAATATCCTATTAATCTCACCTTGAATCTTCGGCCCTTTCTTGATATAGATCCCCATCAATCATTCATGTCCAAATAAACTTCCCTACATAGATGAAATAATGATTCAAAGCCTATAATTCCATATATAGTACACATCCAAAATTACTTTTAGATGAATCATGATTGATATTATGTTATATGGACATATTCAGTGGTCATACCTAATTTTTTCCCAATCCTTGATGATGTGGTAGTAGAACCTATATTTTTGAAATTGTTCTATAATCATTCTCAAACCATTTTTCACTCCCCACTCATCAAGTTCCCAAAAGTCATGATATAAATCTCATCAAACCACATTTTTATGGTGTAATTTCAATGTTCCTATTGTTATACCATCATAAACTAACACTTGTTTATGATACAAGTTAGTATTATAGTTTTTTCCCTCACTAATAATCACTTTGGTTGAGTTGTTTCTAATGGTTAATATAGAATTCTATCCTCAAACCATCCACTCATGTTTTTCTATCTCATATTACATGGTTGTTCCTCTTCCACTCATTTTTTAAACACCTAGTATAGATCATATGGTTTTAGTTGTTTTTGGTGTGCGATTTTCCAATATGATCAAAGCACTCCTCATTTACAAACAAATTTACCTTTTAGCCCTGTAAAAATGAATTTAAAATATAGAACCTCTATATTCTTTCTGTATGAAATTATACCTAACATGAATTAAAACTATTTCATTCTCTTGATCCTCACCTAAGAGGATCCCCCATTTCAGTGTTAGTCTCTGACCACACCCCTTTTTAGAACTATTTTTTTGATTTATTCCCTCTTAGTGGGATAAGTAGAAATACCTAGAACCCCTATCTCATTAAGAACCATAGGTTCCTCAAAGTATCATTCTAGCCTCAGTTAACGACACTAATTCATTGGGTTTCATTATTCCCCATGTGCATTGAGTAAATTCCACCCTCAAATAGATATGGTATAAGTTGCATGACCTTAAATTCCATCTTAGCCATGGGCCATAAACAATGACACTAAACTATGTGAATTTTCCTTAAAGACTTTATATTGACATAGATAATTCCAATTTTCATTAGGTTCTCCCTTAATCATTACTTTATAGAATTCCTCACCTCTGGTCCATGTTCCACAACCTTAAACTATGAACCAACCCACATAGTCTTCCTATATCATCATTTGTTCTTAAAGCACATTTTTTTGGGTTTTTTTGCTTCCCATTTTCTATACATAATACCCAATCCCCTTTAGTTAAATCTATATAACCTTAATCTTTAGAAAAACCCATTATCATCCTAAACATATAACATTAATCCACATGTCTAATGTAATTTCCACATGATGTTAAAATGAATGACATAAGATAAATTATAATGCATTAAATTTCATGATAATCTCGATTATCTCTTCAGATGATACCACCCTTTAGTGTTAGTACCCTATAACTCCACGTAGTAGAATTTTGTATGTATTGATTTTTATTTTATAGGATACATTTAGATGCATAATTATCATATTATAGGCCCATCTATGAAAACTATGTCCATTACCACCATTTCCCTTATTGATGATGGTTTTACCGATCCTTATCTAATTTTATCCCTATTTTATCCAAAAAACCTTTTATTTACTCTCCCTCTATTTTTTTTGAAATGAAATAGATCTTTGATAACATTTATTACCCCTAAAACTATGTGTGGAATCGTTCTGAATCAATGGGATATATAGAGATGCATAGGTCACCCATCCTAGGCCCAAATGAATGTGTCTAAACTCATCCACAACGTATTATAACTAGACACCACTTTATTGAGCTTTTATTACCAATGGAATATAAAGTTCATGTCACATTTATAAAGAGACGGTCTAAGCCTCATGAAAATTTTCTATGTGAATACTCAACCATGGTCATCTATGTAGGATTTGGGATCATAATTTTATTTCCCCTCCACATTATATATAAGCTAATTAATTCTTTATTCGAGTTCAATGAACATAAACAAGGAATTACCCTGGTAGAAGATACAAGAACTTAAACCACATCAAAATAATATTTAAAATTCCATGATGTTAAATTATGGACTATTACCTTGATGTTTTCTTATATTGGTATGTTTTATTTCCAATTAGTGTATGATTTATCACATCTCCCTTATTATGTAGGAAACTCCACCTTTAATACAATCACTAGGACCATAAACCACTTTCACCCTCTTCATGGAGTAATCCAACCAAATATGCAAGCACTTATTAGCATAAGTTCCCCATTATTCCTTTAAGATGGATTATATCACCCTTGGACAAATTTGTAAAACCATAAACCTCATCAACCTCTAAGTCAAATTTATGAGACCATAAACCATATATCATAATATTCGGGTTGGAATAACTCTAAAATTATCAATGAAAGAGAAAAAAATATTGTCCATGTTATAAAACTATAAAGGTAAACCATATCAATATTTAAGCCCCACTCTCAATTTCACCCCCTTTCATGACATGGTTATGATTTAGAGCACAAAAAGAAAAGGCATAAATTGTGTGGATCTTAATATCTAGCCACATTAAAATCTAATTTATTATTATTGTACTCATTGGTCCATTAGAAAGTTGGAGTAGATCTCACACTAGTCCTAGTTGTATGTCATTGAACTATATAGAATCTCATAATTTGCAAATGAAATAATATTTCATATTCTTAGTCCTAGTTTCATGACCATAAAAGGCATGCCACTTTGGTCCAAGAATAATGAACTTAAACTGTGTGCAAGTATTTCAGGGTTTATCTATAATGAAATTGGGATTAAAATTCACATTGGGGTTTACCCTCTCTCTATAATTTATAAAACCTCATATTTGGTATAGGAATTCTGAAAATAAACTATATATACTCCCCTAGAATCTATTTATTCTTGTATTGGGATTTCCAATTCATGCTTTATTTGTTTCACCTAAGTTGGGTAGAAAGTAATCCCCTAGGGTCCAACCTTTATGAAATCACAATGTATTCATTTTTCAATTGTGTAATGCTTATTAGAATTTGGAATTAAACTATAATCATATTTGGTCTTACCATGTTCTTTATAGATCAATTTACCTTTGGTAAAACCTCCATAGCCTTAAAATGGTAGAATTCTATTTTTTAATAAAGATGACTTTAAATTCTACATAATCATGGACTAACCTAGCCCTCCCTAAGGAATGAGAAAACATTTTCCTATGTCCCTTATGTTTTTCGAATGACATTATTCTTGGTGAATACCTTCGATATGTCTAACGCATGATAATGTGTACCCAGTTTCTCGGACAACTCATTGAGATTTTTTCCTTCATCTCCACACTTTTACTCCCTTTAGTTCAAATTGACCCATGAAACTTACATTTCAAATAGGCTCCCCTACGATGATGGAATTATACTTCAATGGACCACATCTCATCCGTGGTACATATCACAATGTATTTTTAGTAGCAATATGATGGGATCGATGTTTGAAAGACATGGTCATTGGTCAACAATCAATTTTTTCCTTCATTCTTGATGACATAGAATTAGAATATGTGTTTTGAATTTGGTCAATGGTTATCCTTAAAAAAAAATTTCTTCTCCCTTAAAATTTATATTCTAGAAGGCATCGATTACCTCTTTCGACCTTCCCATTACTTGATAAGAATCTTAACCCTACCATCATTACCTTCTCATACATTTTTGTTATTTTATAAACCAAAAATGACCCTATAACATATTTACCAACCATTATCCACATTTTAAGGGTTCCTTCAATGGTTAACATATCATTACAAACTTAAAATATCTATCATAAAAAATTATCATGTGATATGAGTAGCAATATATTTTTCTTTTATTCTCACACCAATTTTAAAGAACATGATATTAGGGAGTTTGAATCAGTTTTCTCATTAGAACTGTTGAGATGCACCTTTTCATCCTCACCAAACAATGTTAAATTATATGTTTAATGTCTTTTTCCATGTTTTTATACTAAAAGGAATCATCCCTATAGCATTAATTAAAACTACATGATATCATGATCCTCACCCAAGAGTAAAATACCTATACAAATCTATTTACAACCAATACCAACTTTTGGTGATATTTATCCATAAAACCCTATTTAGAAAAATTTGTGGTATAATTCCCACTTTTTGGAATATGTAGTGAAATCTGGTAATCATTCCCTATATCCAGCTGAGAATCCTATATCATCCTATGATATTCTATTTTGGATCATGCTGATCCCTTGCCTCACTCAACTATAGGATGGTTTCCCTTCCTCCTAATATATTATAGATCAATGTGAGAGATGCATCTTAGTTTCCCATGGGTGATGAATCTCTACCTCAATTCAAGTTATGTATACTTAACTTCTCTACTAAATAACCCATGCATTTGAAAACTTCTCCATTACATAAGAAAAATATATATATAGAGATTCCACCCTTTTAAACTATGTATTCCTTGATTCATGTTGCATCAGATATATAGTGATTTCTGATATGCTATCACAAGAACATCCATAAATCTTATATTCCTCCCTACATTTTTTTTGGTTCCTAGTGCCTCAATTGGGTTTCTCTTTTTACCCAACTAGAACTAAGATGATGTCTTTCTATAAGGATATATCCCAGAGTATTTGAACATAAATTATTAAACCTTTTTTTTGAATGTTTCATGATGTTCAACACTAGAGACCTGTTGGTCTAAGAACCACCCACCACAGAGGTGTTCCAAATGGAACATAAGATGCAAAATCATAGTATATTTTATTTCACATTATTGATATGTAGGGAATCTCACATCAAGGTCCTTGTTTTTTGACCTTAAAATGTAAAATATCAATCAAATCTATGGAACCATAAACTTAACATCCTTGAGGTCATCACTGGTCTCATTCCTTGTAAATGATCAAATTATGTTCTCAATTCCATCAATTAGTTGGAATTTTAATTTTACACACTAGAAAACAAACCTTATACATGTTTGGCATGCCCCATAAATATTCTTAATGCATGAAATTGCATCTTAAAGAGTTCTTGAAATCATTTTGTTTATCACTCTTCTCCATAAAGAATACATTATCTCCCGCGATCAGTGTCGACATCCACCCTAATGTATAAATGATATCTCACATTGTGATGACATAATATTACAAATTCTATCCTCAAATAAATGGTACATTACCTAAAGGAACCATCCTAATAATCTCTAAATGGAATCCCTTATATTGATAGTATAGTGATTTAAAGGTCTTCCTCCTTTATAGTGTATAAGTCCTAGAGGAAATGTATTCATAAGTATAGTAGTGGAACCCATGATTTTTAATGTTTTCAATGGTTATCATAAACCTATACTCCTTATTCACACATTGGTTCCGAATCTCAGAGTCCTAATTTACCATTTACTATATTCCAATATTATCAATATGAAGTTTACACCATTAATGAAACACCCCTACAACCTTTACATTAATAGGTAAAACCCTTCTCTTAGAATATTACAAACCCAATTTCTACAAATTTATGGGTACCCTTAGAGGTTGAAGTGAAATTATAAACCCAACACATCCACCATTGTCTAGTAATCTCATATAATTGGATGATCCTTTATTTATCACTTCTTTATCACACTGATAATGTCTCATATGGATGTATATATTTTTAATTGTTTGTTTCATTAATATGATTGAGATGAAAATTTCAGCAGTTGAACATAGAAATACAACAATTTAATTAAATGGTAAAATGAGGTGGGTCATAACTATAATTAATCATATCCTATTATATGATTCTTCTTATGGATTTACCTTTGATATAGATAGTTTGACATTAGAAATCCCTATTCATAATAATTTGATAATTTTTCTACATCATGGCTAGCTCTGCGAGTTCCTATTCTACTTGTGGGTTGACTTTGTATACCAAAAATCATATTTTGATTTTTAAAACCTTTATATCATCCTCCTATGATGATAAATGATCTGAATTATCCTAGGATGTATCCCATTGTACTTCTAGTTTATGTATTTCCTTATCCCTGGTATTGACAAAAAACAACTGTTGACATTTTTCCTTCTCAATCCAAGTAACCACTTTCTTGGTTGTTCTAAGTGATATGATTACCTCTTAGATGGAAATGAATATATACAGGGGTAATCATTCTATATTCATATGCTCCCACTCAGGATGAATATCTGGAACCATTACATTGAGAGCATGCTAGTCCTTGAGATCATTATCCAATGAAAAAAGGATCTCATATATCCCATAACCAAGCATGATGACATGTGGGTTATAATATTCCACAAGTTCCTTAAAAAATGTTTTAGATAAATTATTTATCTTTATAAATATTTGATCCCAATTCATCTATCTACTTAGTGATAACCTTATATTTGGGGAAGGCCACCAATAGTTTTCAACCATGTAAACATTAAGTAGTTGCGGACTAACCTATACACCCATATAGAGGTAGGAATATTTAGTTCTCCTTCAATAGAAAACATTCTTTTCATCCTCCCCCATAGGAGGAGTCAGATCTTCCTCTATCCACATTTATGGAATCATCTCATCTTCTGATTCTACTAATGATGACTTCATGGTTTCCTATTACCCTTTAGATAGTATTGTCTCATCTCCAGTTCTAGAGGTAAATTTATCTCCTTTAACCTCATCTATAAAAGACAAACCCACCCTTGGGATCTCGGTATCCTCTTGGAGTATTAACACCCCATAGAATTACTCTACCATTTCATATTTTCCCTCCATAGAAGTCGATGCCTTTATGATGGCTAGAATATCCATCACTTCAAAAATGATCTCCCTCAACTATGAATCTTACTAAATATGATACTCTCTAAATGAATAAATACCTCCAATGAAATGGAATTTTATTATTACTCTAGTAAAAAATTGTGATAAGTAGATATGAATATAAAACTTATGGGTTGAGTAAATGGTGGAAAATTGGATCCCATATACTCATTCAAGTTTAGATTCCCTAGAAAAGTTACCATTCCAAGCTACAAACTCCAATCTATGAGTCAACACAAAAAAAATGGATACTAAGTTTTGGAACATGGTGTTGGATATTTATTCCACCACTGAAGACTCTTCTCACTCAATTGACACCATGGTTTCTATAATGGGAAACCTCACCAAATCTACCGATTCATTGAAAAAATAAAATAATGTTAGTATAAGAAAAATAAATATGATATATAATTTTTGAGCCTACCATTGGAGGTCTGTGGGATACAATGGATTAGCCACCTTGAATGGTGTTCCCTATTGACAAGAAACATCACACATATAGACTTAGTACATGGAAAAATATCAAAAACTAGTTAGGTGGTATATGGAAATGACTACAATTACTCTAACCCACACTAAAAAAACCCACTTAATGAGATGATCCAAAGCCACACTTAAGGCCTCCACTTCATCTTCCTCATTGATATTCTCTTCCTCAATTTCTAACTATTTTAAAAAAGTATAGCCAATGATTAGTGCTACGCTATGATACATGGGAAAACTATTGAAGTCTTAATGAAAGGATTTTATATTGAATAGTGGGAGGTCCTTTGAGTCTTATATATAGATATTTACCTTTATATTTTCATATAACACCATTTGGTCTACATTGTTTCCCAGGAAATCTTCGCTATTGACTCCATTGATGTTTCTTGGATTGACAACTCCCTGGTTGGTGATGCACCTTTAGGGACTTTGTACATTTTTTTACTAAGTAAGGCAGACACAAGTGGGTGTAGAGGTATACCAAAAAATTCCTATTCCATAAGGCCTCTAACTATGAGATTTTTTAAAACAAATATTTCTATAACACTGTGGTTGTAACACTAGAAATCCCACACTCCAACAGCTCAATCTTATTCTACATGATCTAATTCCATAATTTGTCCCTCATAAAGGATATATATTTATAGTCCCACATGAACCAAATATATGATAAGATATAATACTATAGAACCTCAATTATGTAGTGCATGAATTGTCATGGAGTCATTCTTGGCCTAGATTTGGTAGCTCTTGAACCCTCCCCATCCTTCTATGAAATCATTATTCAAATCCCTTCATCATTGGACTCCCATTCTCCAAAGTATCCACTGAGATATGGGAGGTAGGCCTTGTATCCCCACACAATAATGTTTTATACCTCTATAGTGGTTCCTATCATTGAGAAGTGTGTCCCTCTTACCATGGCATCCCATATTCTTAGCCACCAATTTAACTACTTTAGTGGATCACCCAAGATCATCTATTTCCTTAGAACATCCTTAGGATATGCCACCACCATTATTTGTCTATTGTTTGGTACATTTTTAATTAGATCACTGATCATTTTAAGTGAAATGTTCCCATAAGAATCATCAAGTGAAATCATTCTCCAAATATACCTTAGGTCAATTGGGTTCCTCTCTAGATAGACCGTGATTTATAATTGTAGTGTGAGCCTATAAAGGTAATGAAACTATAGAGAAAATCTATGTGAGGTTATTACCTCACCTATAGTGTTTCCATCAATTCATGAAACCAACACCCCAAATTTGAAGGTGATCATATATGATCCTTGATCAATGCTTCCTTGCATGTCATCAATAATCTCTTCATTTTTCATAGGAAAGTAGTGGAAGCTATTTTTTTCACGGGGATTGATAGTGTCTGACACCCCAGCCTTATTCATTGACCCCCACACCCCATTAATGTCTATAAATGATCTATTTGAAGTAGTGTTCGGTGGAGTGATCCAATTTATCTATTAATGGCCCCAAAGTACGCGATGAACCACCTATAGAGAGGTTAGAGTGGTCCCTGAATTTTCATGAGTATGTCTCTTTGACTATCATTCCTAAGTTAATCATATAACCTCACTAGGATCAAGAACAACAGACTAAACCAGGATCCATTTGCTAATATTTCTTCCTTGATGAACATTTGGTGCACACTATCATGTGATAATATCTAAAATGAAATAAATATCTATAAAAAATATTACTTTTAATACACCTATTTTGATTTATGGTGTCGTGTTCTGTATATTAAAACCCTACGGGGCATATTACCCTTCTTCCAATATCATTTAGTATTCTACCCAATTGAAACATTTTATATTTTCTTGATATTCCAAGAATATAACCCTAGGATATGTTAAAAAACAAATAAAAACTTTTTAAGGGAATTTTGGTGTAGAATTAGTGCAAAACGCTACCCCTTTGATAATGTTCTGAATAGAGTGCATGCTAGTAATCATATCTACACTATGTTTCCATAAACACCTATCCCTGGTAGGAACTCACCATACATTGATCCAATGATAAGGAATCCTCCAATTCAGTAAATATTCCAATGGATAAATCCAACATCTATATAGTTGACATGGATGATGTTTGTATCTAGAGAGTAGTGGATAAATATCTTTAGCATCAGATATGAGTGTCTTAGAATGGTCAATTGGAAAGGCCACAATCGAACATCATAACTTGACGCAACTCATTCCCAAATTCTCCCCAAGTCTTCCTGACCCTGTACACACACTCTATTCATTGGGGAAGTTAGCACCTAGAAATATTTTTAATGACATATACATTTCATAAATTGATATCACATCTTTTTAGATTATATTCAATACATAACATAATAATCCACTCTAGAATCATATAGGTCTAATATCATTTGAAACTTGGTTACACAAACAACTAGTTTTTAAGTGTATTACATCACACCCACTGAAATATAAATTATTAGAACCCTAATTATACATATCATACATAGTACCTTTCATCATAACTTAGGGAAAGGGAACAAAATAAAAGGGTGAGATTAGATACTATGTAAGGTTAAAAAAAGGAGGTATCCAGGTTCGCATTAGCATAAAATAAGAATAAGGGAATGATAATGTGTGTTTAAAATTTGGAAACCATACAATACATATCAAAGATCAAAATATTGATTCATCATATAAATATTAATAGTTAATAAGAGATAAATCATATAATAATCAATGAAAATGATTCTTGAGAGCATAACATGGTCATAGGACATGAATTTTTGGAATACTCATAAGTATAGAAAATCATTTCCTCATTAGTCATGGATAACTACCAAGAATATCATAATGGATTGGGTTTATAACCCAAATCACTGTAGTAGTTGAGGTTCACTCTTATGACTACCATAGTGGTTAGAGTCCCTTACTGAACTAGGTTCACTCCCCATTCCAGTTCAATTTATCTCATGATAAATCAATCTTTATCCAATACATCAGAGTGATATATAATTTTTGACCCACCCATAACATAAATAGAAACATATATATGAGTTCCTCAAGATCATGAAACACTCATAATATCATAATTCATGTGAAAGAAAACACTTTCATAAAAATTTAATCATTGTATAACCTATGGAAAAGAAATGGGTTTCAAAAACATTTCATCAATTCATCATAACATAACCCATGGAAAATGTAAGAGTTTCAAAAAAATAATTTCATAATCATCATCAATCATAAAAAGAATGAATAAGGATGGTATCACATGATCATATCCATAGTAAATCATGGGTAACATCAAATGATTTTATAATAAAAAAATATTTTCTTTGAATTTTTACTTAGAACATTTCCAAAGAAAAATATCCTTTTCCCTTTGACGTCACTTATTAATTTTTTTACCAAATATTAACAAAAAAAATTATTTGAAAGGATCCATGGAAACATATAAAGGATGATTCAATTCATTGAGTGGTAATTATGGATGGAAATTCTATTCATGCTCTATAAGTTAAAATAAAACATTCCTTTCATACTTTTTTTAAAAAAAATTCAAAAAGTACCTCATTTTGAAAATGATTAAAAGATTAATTTTAATAAATTATGGAAAAATTAAATCATGGGTAAAAATAACTTTAATGAATTATTTCATAATATGAAAAACATTGTTTAAAACATTTTTATATAAAATATAGAATAAAATAAAAATGTTTTTTCACTGAAGTGAAAAATGATGTCGATTTTCATTAAAAATATTCCTTTAGAATAATGATTACATAATGTGAGTAAAATGAAAGGAAAGTGTGTATTATTAAGAAATAACCAGAGTATAAATTTCATGATTTTATTAAGTGTTATATCATAAGATTTCATCACAATATACTTAATCATAAAAAATCCTAATAAACAATGAGATTGTAACATCTTACCACTTTTTCAACATTTGAGTCATAAGACCCATGAAATAACAACATCAATTTTTTTGGTCGGAGTAGAGTACTCAAGAGGGGGTGAATTGAGTATCTATAAAAATTTCTGTTAAAAATTTCACTTTAAAAAGCTTCCCTAATAAAAAGAATACAACCCAGTTAATCAAGGAAATACTATTATAATAGTTTGACTGTTCGAGTAACTTCTCATAAGATTGATTAATTCTTAGTAATATAAATGTTAGTTATTGATACAAATTTTGAAGCTATTCTAATAAGGCAAAGCAGTTATAACTTCTATCTAAGACTAACTATTAAAGTAAAATATAGTGTTTTCTGAAATATACTGTAAAATAGAGAAAAACTAAATTAAAAGACACACTGTATAAAACAAGTGGTTCATTCTCAAGACAAGACCCAATCCACTCCACTTGGTGATCACCTTCCACTAAGAAGTTTTTATTAACAAACTTGATCCACACCTTGGATTGGGGTAAACAACAGTGCATCAGACTGTCCAGTTCACACAACCTCTTCCACTGTTCTTCGTGGTTATAAAATATCAGGTCACACAAGGACCTCTTCCTCACTTATACATGGGATTAAACAGATGTAATAAGTGATGATAGGAATTATATCTTGTATCCTTCAGTTTAATACAGGAGACAATGTGTGTTTTTGATACAGACACACACACACTGCTTGAAAGTTTAAAATAGTACACAACAGAGAAAAGATGATGAGAAAGGGTTAGAAGTGCTTTGAGTATTATTATATGTAGCTCTAGGATTCTAGGATAAATTATATGCAAGTATCGAGTCTTCTTGTGAAAAAAATAGAGCATCGCAAGTCTGGTGCTCTAGTTTCTAGTTAGATCTAGCTCGTATTCTTCTTGGAGTTGGTACTGCAAAGATGATTTTGATTCTGATCTATGGTAGTACAACATTTTTGAATGGATAGTTATTAGTGTGTTCTTTAGTTGTATCTTGTTGCACGTATCAGTTCTCTTTTTCAAAAACTCACTCTTCTACTTCTCTATCTATGTATTTTTGCAGCCCGACTTATATTACTTTTTAATTGAGGGTGCACATGTTGGAACTGACAGGATTCATGTATTATTCACCTCATACCTCGTACTGTCTACTGACATGTATACAAAGAAACATTAATTATTTAAATGCTTTTAAATGACTCAAATATGACCGTTAGAAATTAAATTGAAAGCGACAAAACAAATTAAAGAATGGTGTCATAGTCTGTATTTAAACGGTATCACTTGGAAACAGTGTCACCACAAAAAAGTGTATTCTTATTTGAATTTTATTGGTGAGAAAATCGCGATACTACATTTTCATTGAGATCAGGAATCATCAACACAGATGCAGTATTAGGATCACAATGTTTGGTCCTTTTCCAAACTTTGAACGGTGTCTTGGTGATGGTAGCAAGGAACCGGTGTCACAGACTTCATGAGATCTAAAATTGATTACGGTGTCTAGATCATGGTGTTTGGGTCATGGTGTCTAGGTTATAGTGTCTATTAATGGTTTCTGGGTCACGGTTTCTGGGTCACGGTGTCTGGGTCCTTTTCCAGAAAACCAGAACTGATGGCAGATTCACGGTTTCTCAGACTTAGTCAAATATTTGTAAACAATCTTAAACAGTAATATTCATAGAATAAATTAGAATTATTTATTCATAGAATAAATCATTATAGAACAAAAAATATAGTTTACAATAATCAAACATGATTTATAGGAATTAAGATTATTGAAAGTTTATTTAAAGCATAAAGAAACCAACCATCTCTACACATGATTTGAGATAGAGTAAATTGGGTTAACATGATTTGTGATCATTAAAACATGATTAAAACATGAGGAGTCCAACAAAATTAAAGTTTAAATATCATTAAAATAAGGATAATAATGATATAACATTTCAATAGTTAGTATATATTCCTCATAAAAGGATATAGGTTCATGATATAACATATATCTCAAAGAATATAAATTGAGATGATAAAACCATACATCGAGGTCCAATTACTTTGAAAGATATATAACCTCCTTTATAATAAATTTAGACCTTTCATATTTTTATAAAATAATTAGTTATATGTTGATAATATATTATATGATATCTTTATAATATTTCAACACTAATTTTCCAATAATTCCATATTTACAGCTTCATTTCTGAGTGTTATCTAATTCGTATATCAAGAATTTTTCAGTTCGGTAGTTCCAGTACTTGCATATTAATCATGGTTACATAATATATATAATTTTAACAATATATATATATATATATTATATTATTTATATATATTTATATTCATCTATAAAATATGGATATATAAAAATCAATTACATCATTGATTGAGATGGTATATCATACGTACTCATAAACATTGTTTTCACTCTTTGAAATATATAATGAAAGAAAGGTAAATAATAAATCACCTTTATGGAATAATTATTATATCATGTATAATGTATATATTCATAAGATTTATCCTTTTTTACATTATAAGTAAAACATAAATAAAAAACAATCACATCGCTTAATTGAGGTGAAAGTCCACACGTACGCATGAACGACATTATCATTTTCCAAAGAATTGGATGGTAAGAAGGTAGATGTTATATTATAATTAAAAATGTATAATAATTTCATCAATATAATATATAAAAATTAATCCCATCATAATACATATCCATAAATGATGATGTTGAAAAATGAATAATATCTCTATATGGACACAGTAAGCCATACGTACGCACGAGCGACACTTTCACTTACCATTTTATGATAAGGAGGGTGGATAATGGTGATTTCATAAAAATGATAAAATTTCAGTATATTTAGGATATATAAGATATTATTTTATGACAAATAATAAAGATTTATAATAGGATAATAAGAAGTAAAAAAGAAAGTGATCAGTTAGGGCGATTACCTCCTCTTTGAAAGAACTCTTTTAGATATCCTCATAAAGATCCTAGGTTTATAATTTTAGGAAGAAAAACTACCCTAAAATTTGTGTGAGGGAGTTTGGGAGGGATTTTGGAATTTTTTGGTCAATATATATGGCTAAAAAGGTGTAGTGATGTGAGGGGATTTGGAGTCTTTTAATAAATGAGGTAATGGGAACTTTTGAAATTTCAATGAATACAAAATTATAATTATTTCATTATTAAGAAACATGATTCAAAATTTCCACATATTTGAATATAAGGTAGTATTAAGTTTTAATACCATAAAAAATATAATTTGGATAGGTTTAAGTTTTGTTTTAAACCTTATTTTTAGTTTAACCCCTTAGTTAACCCATTTTATCCTTAACCATTGTAACAACATTTTCACTCTTAAAGGGTTATAATTTTAATTATAAGGTAAATATTTCTCCATAAATGGAAAATGGAAGAAAATTTTAATCATATATTATCCCAATTGTCTAATTTCATGATTTTAATAATTTTTGAACAATTTAATAAAATATTATTTCTAAAAAATATCATTACTTTTATTTTTGAAAGTATTCATTTAATTTGACTTTTAATGAAATCCAAACCAAGATGGAATTAAAATATAAACCTTTAAAAAATTAATAATATGTTATAAATATCTAAGAAATTATTGTCACACACTAATGTTTCCAAATTACATTACATTTAATATTTTGAAAATCCATTATTATATTTTTTTATTAATTAAATAAATACTATATTAGCATCATGTAAGAATTTAAAGTAATAATAGAAATACTAAAAATTAGAAATAAATTACAATGATAAAAAAATAATCTTTAAAATATCCATTTTGAATAATTATTATACACCTTTTGTACTTATGTAATAATTTAAGAGATATTAAAGTTAAGATAATGACAATTTTTTACTTTATCTTTTACTGAAATATTATAAAATTCATTATTAAGGTACAATGACACCAATATTCCATATATTCTAGAATTTGATGGAATTAGTTGAAATAAAATATTCCAATATGCTAAATTCACATTTTTCCTTGATTTTTAGACATTATTATATTAATTTTGACCTTTATTAACCCATTTGACCTTTATTATAGTAATAAAAATTTACTGCAGTTACTATTCATTATGATCATAGTAAAACGACAATATTTACCAAATATAGACCTCCAAATCCCAAATATTGAATTAATTTTTAATATTTAATTCCTAGTACTGGAATAAATTAATTAAAAAACCATAATGTAATGAAAAACAGTTTTTCAGAAAAATATCATATTCAGTATAAAAATGTTTTTATATCAAATTAAAATCTAAAATTATTTATAAAGACAATAATTATATCTTTTAAAATCAAAACAAATTGATTATATTTTAAAACTAAATCAAAATGTAATTTTACCTTTTAAATACTAAAAAATAAAATACAGTTTTCAATAAAAATCAGTATTTTTAACTATTAATTGAAATATCAAACCTTTTAGATAATTTCCAAGAAATAATCATATGATTATTTTGGTATTATAAATTAAAAAATTATATGTTTTTAAAAAAATACAACTTCTTAATGTTTGAGAAATTAATTTTAATATTTTCTCACAAAAATAAATAAAAATACTTTTGAAGAAAATATATTTTTGAAGCATAAAATGAATACTAAAAATTTAATCCTCATTAGATAATAATTAATGTATTCATTTTTTTGAGTTGGTCCATTATATATATATATATATATATATATATATATATATATATATATATTGTTGAGGTTAATCCTATTCATACCCACCAATTCAATAGATATGCTATAATGATAAAATTTCATTGTTAATTTAAGATTAGTGTTGTGTATCTTATATACTATAGAACATAGCGTTCTTCTAAAATTTTGGGGTGTTATATTCTCTATCATTGTTTCTAACGCTTTCGTAGGGGTTCACATCCTTCTTTAGAGGACGTGCTGCATTGTTTCCCTGCATTCCCGGTTTCCAAAGGCGGGCGACATCCGTCGCTTATTCAGGGACCTTTTCTCCTTGATTGAAACAAGATGATGGGATGTACGTCTCTCCTTCCATGGATTCCTCCTAGGAACTCGTTACCTAGTCCGGGTCTCCCTTAAATATTAAGACGCTGTTCATGAATCTCATTCCCGATGCCATATCTTTGTGGATGCCAGTTAATTATGCTACTTCCGTCAGGACATTCCAAAGGGTCTCGACAGGGTAGCAACCTTCGATCGAAGTATATGACAACATCAGGAATGTTGGGGAATATTTGGATGCGTGGAAATTAAGGAACCTGTATTCTTCCTCATAAGAGAGAATCTCAAGGGCACAGAACTCGAGGCATCCCACATCGATCGTGGGGTATCTTATGCCAGAGGAATGTCACTAAGGTTTTTATTAGCTTCTCATGTTTAAGACGAGATATGTCACGAGTTTAATGTATTACAGAAATGGTTACTCCAAAGGTATGTCTTCCAAGGTTTTCCTCATGTATCTATTGTTTAACATGAGTTATGCCATGAGTTTAACATCTTGTGGAGATAGTTGCTCCAAAGGCATATCTTCTGAGGTTTTCTTGAGGCATCTCATGTTTAACATGAGGTAAGCTGCGAGTTTAACATCTAGCAGAGACAGTTAAGCCAAAGGCGTATCTTCCGAGGTTTTCCTCAGGCATCTCATGTTTAACACTAGGTAAGAAGCGAGTTTAACATCTTGAGAAGATGGAATGAGAGTGATCAGAACGCACCATGGAGGCTGATCAGATTGGTATATCCCTAGGAGGGAGCACCTAGAGTTTTTATTGGGAGGAAGGATAAAAAAGCTCAATAAAAGAGGACCCGGGATGGAGTGTCCCATAAAGGGATGATGTCACACTGTGAAGTTTGATCTAGACACCACTGAGGCCGGATCAAGGAAAGTGCACCCTAGAAAGGGGGACACCAGATGGATGGATCAGAATGCTCAATGAGAGTGGACCCAGGGTGGTGTGTCCCAAAAAGGGATGATATCACACTATGACAGCTGATCTAGACACCTCAAAGGGTGGATCATAGGATGATTGGGTACTAACAAAGGGGACACCAAGGTTTACCACTTGTTGGGATTGAACCTCAGGGAGGCTTCCTACGTACCCTGTATGAATGACAGGGATCAAAACCCACGTAGTTCGAATGGGTGATGAATTGGGGTATACACAAAGGACAACAAACTAGAGACATGATGGGGCTTATGCATGGATAACAGACCATAGCAAGAGGGACACTCTTGGTTGGATGGTTATGGATTGTGTGGGGCTTACGCATGGTTAACTACCTTGATGCCGCGAGGAGCAGTGATGGGATGAATGGAATGATCTCACCGAGATGTGGGGGCCTGACTAAGAATCAAGATGGATGATGGAGGGTTGAATGATGTGGGTGGGGAGTGAGATCGAACTGTTGTGGAGGTGACAATAGTGTTCTACTTGAAACTCAGAGAGGCTTCCTATGCATCCTCATGGTAGGGAATCAAAGTCCATGTAGTTCATTGGGGCGATGGGACACCTGATGAGGCAGCCCGTGAGAATAGATTCATGGATGGGACCTAGAAGAAGTAGAACCTCTAGTTTGGGGCATGATCTTCTAAAAACACAAATTCTTGAGGGAGAGACCAGGATGGGACATGGGTGATGGGCTTGAACCTTAGGGAGGCTTCCTACATATCCCCATGGAAAGGAATCAAAGTACACATAGTTCAGAGTGGGGCATGGAATCAGGGTGTACACATAGGAAAAAAACCTAACAACATGTTGAGGTTTACGCATGATTAGTAGGATGAGATCTGGTCTAACGCCGCTAAGGGACGAACCTAGGATGTGGGTCCTAACAAAGGGGACACTGAGGTTTACCAGTGTTTGGGGTTGAACCTCATGGAGGATTCCTACGTACCTTGTCTAGGAGACAGGGATCAAAACCCACATAGTTCTAATATATTTACCATTTTTTGGGATTAAACCTCAGGGAGGATTCCAACATACCCTTCCTGGGATATAGGGATCAAAACCCACGTAGTTTGAATGCATATAGTTTAGCGTCATGCGTGATGAGAAGGGGGCATATAGTTTAACATCATGCAGGATGGGGGTGAACTGACGTGAAGTGGTAGGGACCGATGGGTGGTGGGATTGAACCTTAGTGAGGCTTCTTACATACCTTGCTTGTAAAGGGCAAGGATCAAAGTCCATGTAGTTCAGAATGGGTGTTTGGGGCTTACTCTAAGCCCATGCGAGTCATGCTCGGTATGAGAAACAAGAGGCAACAAAGACCTGATGATCGCATCAAAAAAGGTGCATTCACGAGGAATAGAACTGGTCTTACACATGGATAGAGGCCCAAAGAGGAAATAGGGTCTTATGATGGTTATAATACTAGAGAAAATAGGGGCTTATGCTTGGTTATTGGCCCAAATAGGTAATAGGGGCTTACGCTTGGTTAGCGGCCCAAAGAGGTAATAGGGGCTTACACTTTGTTAGTGGCCCAAGGAGATGGAGATTGAGACTTACTACAGTATGGAGGCCCATGTGCCGCTAAGGAGTAGAAATGGTGGATGGGGATTATGCATAAAATCTTCCCGGGTGCTACTAAGGAGCGACAAAAGCAAATGTGATTTACGCATGGAAGTTGCCTGTGTGCTGCTGAGGAGCGACAATGGTGGAAGGGGATTATGCATAGAAGCTGCCCGGGTGTCCGAATCATGTCTGTCCATGAGGGAATCCCAAATCATTGGTGGGTTGAGGCATATAATTTATCCCTACACCTATGTGCTAGCGCATAATAGGGATAACACCAAGGGCATTGGAATCAATCCGAACAAAGGGAGATGAAAAATGTGAATCACATGACCGACATTCAAAATGCAGTGAGGGTGGCATGACGATGGAGGATAACTGTTGACTATGTTTGAAACAGAGCATCCATACCACATTATCCAGAAATGGGGATAAAAAAATGTGGTTCGACTGTTGACCGTGTTTGAAACACATGACCTGAATCGAAGTTTCATCCAATGTATTCTAGGGCGTTGGCTCAGAACGGTAGGTGAGCCAAAGAGGCATGGAACCGAGCTGTTAGGGGGTCCCTTCAGATATGTAAGAGGATGATGATCTGAATGAAGTACAGACAAAGCATGAGGTAGAGTGATGGAATGCCTGAATGGTTTCCAATGCTCTTGAAATTACATCACTGTAATCATGGCATGAGGTATCTTATGCTTGTCACACAAGGCATATCTTATTTAGAACAAGAGTCACCCTATTATTGAATGTATGGGAATGCTACAGTTTAAATTCATGCAGTGAGGACTATTGGCATATTATGCTTGTTGCATAAGGAATCTCTTATTTAGAGAAAGAGGCATCTTATGTTTGTCATATAGGGTGCATTATAGTTTATAGTCATATAGAGAGGACAACTGAAATCTTATGCTTGGATCATAAGGAATATCTTTTTTTAGAGAAAGAGGCATCCTATGCTTGTCACATAGGGTGTACTATAGTTTAAAGTCATATAGATAGGACTGTTAGGCATAAGGCACCTAAGAATGGTTGGTGTTGGGACTTATGCAAGAGCAACCCTTTCTGGTGGATCCTGATATAGGAGTCAGGTGATGAGGTTTGGATGAGTTACTTGAGGAATGGTTCGAATCAAGGTACTTAGGGAATTGATGATGAGAATCTCAACTCACAACATGGGAAACAGACCAGGAGGAATATGTCGACTCAAGGTGTTTCATGGAGTGCAGAGGAGCATCTCAAATCATGGAATTCCATAGGTGGAACTGCATAAGGGTGCAATGTAAAATATTTATGACCTGACCAGAAAATTTCGTGGTGCGACTCTCCATTTTTCATGTGGGTCAGTGATGGTAGCAAAGGGACCGTCACTGAACCCAAGAAAGGGGTGCAGGGGTGCAACCCCGCGGTACAGACCAGCAGGTGCAGGCCTGGATAATATTGCACGTAAGATGCGCTATATGTAGGATGGGATACGCACAATATTAGACTATGCGGCATAGGTATGCGCAAGATTGGATACCTTGGAACTATTTCGCATAAGATTGAAGTTTTTCACGCAAGATTGGAAGTTTTTCTCGCATGATTGGAAGTTTTGCATGCAAGATTCGAAGTTTTGAGCACAATAATGGAATCTTGCGTGAAAATTACTTAGGAAAAAAAGAGGTTGGGTGAGGATTAAACCACTGTGGGCCTGCACGAAAGTAGTCCCATATGGGACCTATCACGAAATATCTCACATGGATGGTTCCATTCTTCCATGCCGGCGTGGAAGAGGCGGTCTTATGCGCAGAAGAGCAGTGACTGACCTCTAAAGACTTACCTTGAGGGTAGGGGGTTTCACTTGTATTTATAGGAAAACCCAAGAGCAGTTTTGCATAAGATTATGGGTGCGGAAGTGATCTTACGTGCACCTTGCAGCGGGTGCACGCACAAAGGGGTGTTTGATGTCACATTGGGCATGTAAGAATACTACGCGCACATCCCAAAACTTGCATGCACCTTCCTTAACCATTTTCTTAGTACTTCACAGAACATTCCCAACAGACGTCACATTTGGAACGTAAGAATCTTGTGTGTGCATGTCGATCTTGCGCGAATATCTTGAAAATTGCGCCCACCTTACTTGGATGTTTTTCAGGTGGCCAGGGCAGAATATGACCTCGCATTGGGCGCATAAAATGTTTGCGCGATGGGTTGCGCACAAGATTTTTTTGTTGCGCGCAAGATTCCATTATTGCATGAAAAACATCCATTATTACGCACCAAATTTCCATTCTTGCACACAAGACCATACATTGCCCCAAAATCTCCCCATTTATCCATTTTAGGTAGTCTGACTTAAAACGACCATAACTTCTAATCCGTAACTCCATTCGGGCTCTACGACTAGTCAAATCAAAGCCGTCAAAACAAGATATGCCATGGGATGATGTATGGAAGCATTTAGTGAATTAATTGGATGCATTTTTTGGTTCCAACAACCATTAAATAAATTGTTCCCTCACAACATGGACCTGTACTCAGTTATCAAGGGTTTGATATTTGAAAATTCCATTTTTTAAATGCCACATCATAACAAGGGTTAACAGATATTCATCATGAAAAAGGGAAAAGAGAAATATAATGTTTATATGGAATAATGCATATCTAGGTTTCTATATAGGTGAACATTTGTAAGAACCCAATTCATCCCATGAGGTAATGGTCTCATTAATTTCAGTTAAATTGATCAATTATGGCATAATGTGAGTACCCATTGAGGTCATGGGGGTATCAAGGGTGTTAGGGGCTTGTGTGGAGACCAGAACCCAACTCTTGGAGGAAAATAGCTAGGGCACATTGTTAGGAATAATAGTGAAACCCAAGTCTTATGGTTTTATAAAACCATGAAGGGATGGATAGAGGGCTCTAGGAGCCTTATAGTTTGAGGAAACCATGCGGAAGGAGGCATATTCCCATCTGAGAGACTCTTTAATTTTTTATAGTGGTCTGAGACAAGACTTCCACACAGTTTCATGAACCATGTGCACTAACCTTGTGAGGTGCCCCTCCATACAGTGAAGGGAATATGGTTAGTGCATGGTTTTCCAACTGTGCAGTCAAACTATGCATCGAAACCATGTGGCCTACTATTTTGATGGAAAATCAACTTCTTTACCTTAAAAACCATATAACTTCAAACCTAATTTCTATTTCCTCTATTAGAGAACATCTTAAGGTTGGGAGAGCTCATTTGATTATCTAAAAATAGAATTTGATCTTGTTATTCCATCCAAACTCAGAATTGAACACTGTTGGTCTTGTTGGATCCGCACTAGTGAGTACTCTATTCCTTTTGTTCCATTATTCGTTAGTCTTGGTATCGACTACACTATTTAGGTGCAAGATAATATTCCCTATTTTCAAGATTTCATATGTTGTTCATTTTCCTTCTAATCTCAGCAGAATCAGAAGCTGGTATTGGATGAGAAATAATAATAAATAATAAATAACAAATAACAAATAAAATAATTAATTAATTAATAATTAATAATTAATTAATAATTAATTAATAAATAATTAATAAATAATGAATAATGAATAAATAGATAATAAACAAATAAATAATAAATGAATACTAAATTAATAATAATTAAATAATAAATAAATTAATTTTTTTAAAAATAATAAATAATAAAGAATAAAGAATAAAGGACAAAGAACAATGAATAAAGAATAAAGAATAAAGAATAAATAAATAAATAAATAAATGAATAAATGAATAAATAAATAATAAATAAGTAATAATTGATAATTTAGAATTTAAAATTTAGAATTAGTAATTAATATTAATAAATAAATAAATAAATAATAAATAAATAACAATTAATTAATAAATAATGAATAATGAAATGGTATTAGTGATTATTTTATGACTTACTATTTGATGATAATAGATGATTATTAAGAAGAAAATGGAATTTGGTAATGAGTTGTGCTTGGGAGTAGCTAACCCACATATAGTAAAAAACGAAATTGCCTCAAATAGAAATTGCTATTTTATGGATTCGACTATTATATTTGATTTAATTCCACCATTGGGTTATGAACTTAAATTGTGATGTGAGTATTGATATTATTGAGGGTTATATTTTGTTTTAACCTAATGAGACGAGGGTATTCCATCTCAGACATCATTTTAGGAACCAATTAGAATTCACATTCCATGCATTATACCATGCTATATAGGATGCATTGCTTGATTGTATGATGTTACGATATGTTCCATGATTGATATAACTACTATTTGATAAATTATTATGTAGGTAATTGGATAAAATCATTGGTATGTCAAGTGTATGTGATAACTTAAGCAGTTTTTCCTAATTATGTTACAATAGACACCCAATGCATCCAATTATAGAACATTGAGTCATAGACCAAGAGTCACATGGTCTAGAACATGTTATGGTGTGAATTAATTGGACACCACATTTTGGTTCTTGATATTTATGTTCCATTATGGATCTAAGTGGTGAACCATTTGGTTCAACCATTTAAAAATGAAGTGTTAAATAAATTAGAATTAAAATGAGATTAAATTTATTATAGCAGTGAACTTAAACCTGATCTGAACTTAGTAGTGGGAAGTAGGTTGTATCTATTACTTTTTTATAATCCGTACGTCACCTATACCTGATTCAAGGAGCAGGAAGATGGGCGTGTCTCTTATATAGGAAATAGTTTACCTATACTATTTCAATATCTATGCTTTTAACGGTTGTTGAATCTTATTCTAAGGTATGCCCTCAACATTTTTAGATATATTCCATTGCGATTCCCTCTAATCACTTTTTAGGAGGGTGGCAATGACCATGCTCTAAAGGTGGTGGGACATGGGTATCCATTAGATCCTCATATGGTGACACTTGAGGGACTAGTGATATTACCGACTACAGTTTCTAAGGCACAATTTTGAGAAGGGTTTATACGTTTCTTGTAGACTATTTAGGGAGTACTGCGACCTGCCTTAACTATAGAAAAGTTGACACATTAATTCTAGTAGCATCATCCACTCATGTTTTTAGGGGATGGAGGACCATAGGCTATAAAGTCATGGATAGAGGCCATGTTATCTATCTTTGAGTATCTTAAGACACCTCATGAGAAGAGAGTAAATATCACTACCTATATGTTGTGTGATTCCACCAAGAGATGGTGGAATGTCATTACTTAGATGGATCATCATAAAGAGATGGCTTGGAGGGATTTTCATATAGCCTTCTATGATTAATTATATCCCAGGACATTAAGGGCCAATAGATCATGATATTTATTGCACTTGGAGCAGGGGATGTTCTCAGTTATGGATTATTCAACATGTTTTATAGAGGTCTAGTGATTCACACCCATTATGATGGGTGATGAGTTATCTAAAGCCAAGAGATTTGAAGATGGTCTTAGGTATGAAATCTGATCACAAGTGAATGTTTTTAGGTTAAATACCATTTCCAGAATAATGAATCAGGCACTTATCATAGAGCGTAATCTAAGAGAGGTTGGGGTGTGAGCCAGGGCGGTTCGACACCTAGAACTAGTGCTTTATCGACCAATAATAGGAAGTGTTGTTTGAAGCTTCTATGTAGTGATATTAGTATCCATAGAACTTACTAAGGTATCCAGGTGAGGTTCCACTAGTTTCTTAGATTGAGATATATGATACCTCAATTCATGTGAGACCCCTTCGAGTTCTGATACTATGGTAAGATGGGCCATCTATGTTACTTTTGTAGAACTTTTACTCTGGAATCTAGTGAGAGAGGGTCTTCACCAACTCTATGTGTAGGAGTAGGGTCAACAAATTCTCATTAGGTAGGGAGATAGAGTATAGCAAAATGATCTAGATTAGGTAGTTGTCGTGGTCATGGTAGTCAGACCCCATATTTTCAGTGACATTAGAGAGGATCTACTTAGAGTAGATAGGCTGTATCATAAAGCTGCATACCAATCAAGATATATGTAGTGTAACTGACACCTAAGGAATATAATCCTAGAACTTCTACAGTACGATATACTATTTTAGTAGGCTCTACTATAATATATTCTATTTTAGATATAATAGCTTATCATAGATTTATATATGTTCCCATTATGGAGAGCCTTGGGCTCAATTATTAGTTTTATGATGGAATTATGATTCCTGATACTCCATTGGGAATTCAAACGGAGGATGCACGTCAGTGCGGAGAGTTCTCCCTTGCGATTAGAAGGTGTCACTTCATATGAGACCTCTTTTTCCTAGATATGAGAGGTTTTGACATCATTAGAAGTATATAATGGTTGGTTACCTTCCACGATTTCATTGATATGTATCATCGAAGGGTGACCTTGAAATCATTAGAAGGTGAAGAGTATATTCACAAGGGTGAATGATATGACTAGGCGAGCTGATCCAGACACAAGCATCATTGGCTGGGTAGGATAATAGCCCAAATTGTGAGTTTAAATCTGGATGATCAAGGAACACATATGGTAGATTTACCTCCCATGGTTGATCATTTTATGGATGTTTTCCCAGATGAATTTTCAGGATTATCTCTAGTTAGAGTGGTAGAGTTATCTATTGATATAGTGTCACGAGATGTGGCGGTATCCATTACTCATTATAGGATGAATACTACTAAGATGAAAAATCTCAAGAGGCAGCTACATGATTTAGTGGAAAAGGGTTTTATCAGAACCAATACTTCTCTTTGGGGTTCTCTTGTAATTTTTGGGAAAAAAGAGAATCAAAATCTTAGGCTATGTGTGGATTAATGTAAATTGAACCAACTAACATTCATGAACTAATATACTCTTCCATGGATAAATGAAATCTTCGACTAGATTTGAGTAGCTCATGTGTTATTGAAAATTGATTTGAGATTGGGTTATCATCAGGTGTGTGTTACACCATCAAAAACACCTCATAAAAACTTCTATTAGAGGTATGGTCTATATGAGTATTTGGTTATGCCTCTTGGTCTCATGAATGAACCAACAATTTTCATGGAACTGATTTACATATTTTTTCATCCTTATCTATATTTATTTATCTTTTTTTTCATGGATGATATCTTTGTGTATTATCACAACCGACACAACCTTGCCAAACATATTTAGATCATTTTGGATATACTGAGAGAGAATTAGTAATATTATAAGATCAAAAAGTGCCACTTATGGATGGATCAAATTCACTAAATGAATCAAATTATCTTAGAGACATGAGTATTAGTTGACCCAGATAATTTGAGAGCTATAGTTTCATATGAGCATCCCAAGATGGCCTTTTAGATATGGAGTTTCATGGGGTTACATTCAATTTCATTAATTCTATTGGTTCCATCCCATAATATGGAAGGGAAATAGGACTAGTCCCTAAGAGTAGATCCATCATAAAATCCACTTACCTTATAGGTGGTAACCCTGAGAAATTCTCAGGAAAAACATCAGGAAACTGATCAACCATTGCTAGAAAATTGCTATATTCGATCTCTTTCATCGATGAAAAATTCAAGGCCGCCAAATTATATGAGATCATCCCAACTTTTGGTGCCAACAATCCCATTTCACTTACTATTACACTTTCATCTACTCAAAAGAGATTCTTGACTCCATCTTCAATTGTGAAACTGACCTTTCTAGTATAAAAGTTGAGGTGAGCTTTGAATGTTGTCAAAAAATCCATAACTAGGATTATATCATAGACATACATTTAAAACATAGATAAATATTATATCATATTGACCCATCAATGATTATATAACACTATTTACATATAAAGGATCAACATTCTCTTTTCTTAAGAGGATTTTGAAGTTTTATCACAAAAGGCATCATCTCAACTTTTAAACTTAGCAAGTCAACAACATGAGAAGAAATAACAGAATGGGATGAACCCATATCAAATAAAACATGAATGAGGGTATAATTAAAAATAATCATACCTCACATTTTAGATAGTCCATACTGATCATCCACAATAACCTGCTTAGATCCATATAATTTTTTTTCTCATGATACTTTGTTCCTTATTGCCCTATTGAGATTACCCTTTTTGAGGACTCATGGTACTCTTGGAATCACCATGGATAGTTTTGTTCTAATGATGAGAGGTATTTTGCTTCCCTCATCCCATCAAATCATATGACACCTGTGACACCTAAGAAGTGTCCCAAACACACATCCTTGGAGCACTGTAACAATAGCACTGAAGATGCCCCATCCGATTGCAATTGTGGCATAGTCTCGGTTATTCTATACACTCTCACTCTAGTGGCCCAGAAAACCACATTAGAAACATAAAAATTTTCTCTTAGGTCATTTAGGAAGGTTCATTGATCCATCTATCTAATTCGGATCCATACTCCCACCATGGAAATTCGCATCCCTCTTTCGTTTTCTCCAAAAAATAAAATTCCTACCATTTCTCATGGGTATCAACAAACTTCCTCCTCCCATATCTCTTGAGATATCTCATTTAGTTATCATCGCTCTATTTATCATCTCTATATAATCCATAATACATAGCACAAAAAGCTTCAAGCGAATATCCTTCCTCAACCCCGATTAAAAAATGCATGCCTTCAAGGACGCACTAGTAGCAACCTTGAGTGAAAATCACACTAAATTCATGAATTTAAAAACATACTCTATGATAGAAATATTTTACTACTTCAAGCTAAATAATTCATTCATTCTTTGTATTATGAATTTATGAGGATATAATTGTTTTTTGAATAATTCCTCAAAATCCTCTCATGCTAGGCCTTGTTCCAATTTATCTTGAACTATTAAATCCCATAATTGGAGTGAAAGATCCTATAACGTATACATCACCATATTGACTTTGAACTCTGCTGGTGTGCCAATGAAATTGAAGATACAATTCATCTTATTCATCCCCACCTCCTCCTTTTATGATGCAGAATCACCCTAAAAGATGGGTGGCTTCTTCTTTTAGAATTGGATGGAATGATCTACTTTCCTTAGATCATTCATACTATTCCCACTTTTCATAATCTAAAATTATTGGAAAATACTCTAAACTAGCTGTTGGTTCATCTGAAGATTAGGTGAAACCACATTCTTAGTAGCTTCTTCTGGTTGGTTTCTATGATTCCTATCAGGTTCCATTTTCAATACAAACAAAAAATGCCATAATTCTCACTCTCTATCAACTGAAGTCTTAACATTTCAAATTCTTCCAAATCAAACTATCACAACATTTCTTTCCAAAAACAACCTTTAACATGTTCAAACATTTTTGAAAAACAAATTCAACTTATTTTTTAAAATCAATATATTTTTAAAATACCATAATCATGCTCTTTTTAAAGTATTTCATTTGAAAATAATTTCAACATTTTCAAAAACAATCAAATTGAACCACATCATATCCCATTAATAAAAATGAAATATGCAGTCCTAGTGGGGATTAATTTTTCTAATGCATTTCATGTTCATCTCATTGGATAAACCCATGACAATGATATTCCAATCATATAAGTGACTCCAAAACACTTTTGTATCCAAATCCATGGTAACTTGAAGTTAATCATAAAAGGTTAGCTACATATTTTTATGCTCTACATTTCATTTCTTAAAAATTCTACTCCTTTCTACCAACCTAACACAAGGAATAGAGTAGAATGAATATCAACTCCGAGACTGATAGAACCGATGACCACTAGTTCTACAAAGATATTTGGAAGGATCAAGACTGATACCACTTGTAACATCCCTCATTCCTCATTAGATTAAGAAGACAGAAGGACATTACTTGGCTTAAGAAACATCCCCAAGACACCAAAGGCTATAAATAAATATCGAGGGATTCATGAACATGTGGGGGATGATTTACACTTTGAACATAAAATTAATAACCAAAAAATGCATAACAAAAGAACCACTATATGATGCATGACATAAATGAAAGACAATTCAAGCGTACCATTTATATCAAAATGAAACTACACAAGATTTCCATAGCGGAATACTACAAAACAACCAAGTAAATAATAGAATCCATAAACAAAAAAACTCAAAGACTCCAAGACAAACACCAAGATCCAATAAGATCCATGATAAAACTCCAAAAAGTATCCCAAGTATCACTAATTACTACTAGATAATTTTGAAACTTTACCTTTTCCCATACCCCGATAAATGATATCTGCAAAAGAACCAAAGTGTCAAAGCAAGGGTGAGTACTACAACTTAGTAGGCTTTCCCCAAATGACTTCCATACTCATTCCACTAATATAGAATATGTTAGAACATTTATATAAAAAATTTTATATAAAAAAATTTCCAAAATAGTTTATATCAAAATATAAAAAAGTTTCACAGCCAATCTGTTTTCACAAATGAGCCATGTTCCAAGGAAAACAACCAAATAATACTCTAAACCCATTTTAAAAATTATATTTTGGCATAATACATTCCTTTCCACATAAACACACATCCAACCATGCATGAAACCATGGAACTCCCTATACTCATGAGTGGTGAGTCATCCTTCCACTAAGCCGTCACATAGTGGACCAATTTTATGGGGGTACTTCATGCCCATATCCATCCCAAACTTTTGATGGGGGTACTTTGCACCCTTATCCATCACAATTCATATGAACACACACCACACCACCATTACAAACCCATTCCAAAACCAAGTGTTCCAAAACCATTTCAATAAAAAAACATCTTTATTTAAAAACATTTTTTTTCCATTCTGTAAAACCAAAAATCATTTTAAAATCATCATTTAAAAATCATGTTACAAAATTTTCTTTCCAAAAAAACACCAAATTTCCCAATTTCTATAAACCGTCACACAAGAGGGTTTTTATAAAACATTGGACAGAGGATTCACAATAAATTTCAAGGAAAACCATGAAATTGAAATCAATATTTCATATTCTTAATATAGGAGTCAAGATTGAAGCCACCTACCACAAGATTTATGGTCAAAACAAAGAACAACACTCAAAATCCAATGAAACCAGGTTGAATCCCTAAAAACCCACATTATATATCTTCTACTATCATTAAAAATACCAAATATAATCATATTTGGCATCGACTGTCTTAGATACACCCACATTGAATGTAGATCTAATAGTCTGATGGAGATAGAGAAGTAGATATAAGAAAACCACTAAGAACAACCAATAACGATCACATACTGCTAGAATATAGCATCAAAACAACAAGATAATTCTTCATATTACCTATGTATTTATGATATAAGCTTCCCTATCATTTTGGGAGAGATAAAATTGAGTTAGGGTAGTATAGGAGGAAAAACGAGGGCCTTATAGATCTAAATGTTTGAGATCCACAATTTTAAGTTCTCACTTTTTTCCTATGAACGGTTAGTTGCATAGTTAGGAAAACCATGTGCTAACCATGCGCCAGATTCTATGTCAAGAAGGGGCCTCACACAATTGGCTCGTATAGTTTTCAAATCGTATTCCAACTGTGACAAATCCCACTGTCTCAAGTGGAACGATTTCTCCTAAGATGCCACATAGTTTGGAAAAATCATGTGCAACCTGTGTGCCTTACCTTTAGCCTGTGTCTCATTGTACACGGTTTCTTGTAGGTGTTTCATGGTTTTCCCATACCATGGTCAAACCATGCACCTGTAGAAAAGACCAAAAAAATCCAAAAGGTCTCAAAACTTCACCCATATACTTTACATAATTAAAATTATAAAGAAAGGGTTACTAGATACCAAGGGTGATACAACATAAGATAATAAAAATTCATTATACACACAACATTATAATATCAATGTAAATAATGAATTAATATAATGCAATGAAAATAAATTGAGTTATGAAATTATTTCCCATTTTATAAGTTCTTAGTCAAATCCCCTAGGATGAAATAATTCAAATTGAAATTTAAAATATTACAAATTATTAATTGATAATGATATAACATGTCAAAGTGGAAGTATATACACCATATAAAATAAATTAGGTTCATAACATTACAATATGCCACAATGAAAGGGTAATTGATATGAGATCCCTTACAAAGATCATATCAATGAAGTGGGGATTAATCAATGAATTGATTATGTGAATAAAATTTACATCCACATAAAAAAATTTAATAACACATAAATAATAAAAGGTCATTACACACATATTCTTATCATGAAATAATCAATGAAGTATATTTTTAACCTAATGAATGGAAATCAAGTTAATAATTCACTTACCTCACACTTACTTATGGTCGAACATGATTTAAAATCATGTTTAGTGAATTTAAACATGTTATTAACTTATTATATAACCATATTAATATTTATAATATTATATATTATTCTTTTATAACATCTTATCACCCATTACTTAATAATCCTCCATTATTTTCATTATTTCGGGTATTAATTGCCTTATTTTCTCATTCATGTTTCATCATAAATGATCAAGTTATCATGATTATTAAATAGTTATACCATATATAGAATAATAATCATATTTATAATTTTTTTTATAATTTTATGACCAATCATGAAATATGTTTTTGAAAAATTAAGTATGTTACGATCATGGAGATAGTATGTCATACGTACACATAAGTAAGATTCCCTTTTTTCAATGATCATTATGGAAAAGAGGTAAGTAATATTTTAACATTATAGAATGATCATAATATCATATTATTTATTTAAATATACTTATATATATATCATTCATGTGGAATGGTGATAAAAATAGATTTGCATCGCTTCGTGAAGGCGGTAGTCCACACATACATGAAAGATGTTTTCATCATTATGAAAGTGAAAAGGTAAAAATGAAAATGATATATTATATTTTATGAATGATAAATATGTTATTAATATAGTAATTATTTAATTTATATCACATATAATCATTAAATTCATCCTTATCACCTTCTATGTAATGCGTTAGTGAATAAAGAATCACATCGCTTTGTGAGGTGGTTGTCAGCAGTTTACACGAGAAACGTTATCATATCACCTATGGAATGTAATGTAAAACAATATATATGATAAAATAACTTTATAGGTATAATTATGTTATAAATATCATATATATACTTTAGATCCATCATTATAACCTTCTACGTGAGGGGGCAATGAGAAAAAACATGACATCAGTTCACAAGGCAGTAGTTCACCATACACAAGAACAATGATTTTGTAACTCATTTAATATAAGTGGAGATAGTTATAGGTTATTAAATTATTATAAAAACATCTAATCATAAGGAATATAATGAATTTATTATATCAGAATGATTTAATACTAATTGAAGGAGGTGGAGGAAGAAATTAAAAAACGCTCGTTGAAGAACATTACCTCTTCTTTGGGTATCATCCTTAGGTTAACACCAAAATACTTCCTAGGTTTTATTTATTTTAAAAATAACGATTTAAAGATTATGTGAGGGAAGTTGGGAAGTGATATGGGTATGTATTTTCTGACCCAAAATGGTGTGATGTTGTGAAGAAGAGAGGATAGGGGTGGCCTTTTATAAGTGAGGTGATAGGCACACCTATACTGTTTTAAAATAATGAATTACACTCACATTTTTTACATTTAAAGATGAAATATTAATTGAATATTTGAAATAATATAAGGTATAAGGTTTATATATGGTCATAAAATATAATTTAAATAAGTTTTTATATTAATTTAACCTTATCTTTCTAGTTTAACCCCTGGAAAATCCATTTTCCCTTATGCGTGGTAAATAATTTTTATTGTTATCACTATCCATTTTAGTCAAAAATTAAGTTAACCATGTTATAAAATATATTTTTTTTATGACTAAAAATATAAAATACATATTTTCAAATTAAATTCAAATATCTTGGAAATTTTATTTTAAAATTAATCCCATTGACGTGATAAGAAAGTGGGGTTTTTAAAAGAGAAAATTTTCAAAACATTACAATGTTTATATATCAAAATTAAATATAAAAATGATTCCAATGAAATAAATTTAATTAATTGATATATTATTGAACTAATTTAACATTAAAACAATTCAAAATATAATTTAACATTTTAAACAAAATGGAAGTTTTCAATTAAAATTAAATATTTTTTCTATTAATCAAAAAATGAAACATTTCATAAAATAAAAAATGTTAACCCTAATATAATTTTAATTTTATGATTTAAAAATGAATCTTATTTGAAATAATATATTTTATAATTTATTTAAAAATTAATTTTAAATTATGTGCTCAAATCACAACTAAATGACCCTTTAAAAAAATATAGTTCTTTAGGAAACATTTCTTTCTCTCTTAAATGATTCTTATTTTATTTCTATTTAAAAGGTAATAATAATTTTAATAATATAGTTATTAATATTAATACCATGAAATTTAATGGTTATGTTATGATGATATACTATATTATAGTTCATTTAGACTTAGGGTTGCATGTTTTTCATGTTATCGAAGAGATTAAATTTAAAGAAATATATTTTGTGGGTTTTTAAGCTTGCTGTTGAGTTTCATATAAGGTATCAAAAATAATGTTATTATTTTAAAATATTTTGGTGTTAAATAATTCCTTGAAAACCACTCTCTCTATCCTTTACCATAATTCTTGGACATTTTCCTATACATTGAATTATCCAAAGGGTTCTCAATATTGTTTCCAAAGGTTAACTAAACCTTTTTCAGATGCCAACTATTATAGTTTAGAATTATTAAAAGTGGTATATAATTGGTATCTATAATAGAACTATATTTTTAGATACACCACCTAGATTGGACACTTACCACTATCCTTAATGGTATCCCTTTCTTCATGAAGACCATGGATTAAGATCCATGCTTCTCCCAACACTCACACATGATAGATTCTATGGACCTGATTCATTCCTTTCCTATGATACCAACTATAATGACACAGACATTTAATAAATAGATATCACATATTAATATATAAATATTCATTAGAAAAAATAATTATCAATGCTACAGTCATATAAGTCATGTATCCTTGGAAACATGGATACACAAAAAACTTGTTCATATGTGAGATATATCATCTCCCAATAATTTCATCACAACTATAACCCTTCTTATAAATATCTTACATAATAACATTATTCATAACCTAGGGAATGTAAAAATAATAAAGAGTGAGCTTAGATTCTCAATAAGGGTAAACAAGGGAGATATCAACATAATATGAGTATAAGGGTATCAGAAGAGCTTCACATTTAAAAACTATACCCTGTGTATCACTAACCATAATATTGAGATATGGAATAAATCATGGAAATTAATAAGACATAAATAATAAAGGAATCAAAGAATATAATCTATGAGACTATAATATTGGAATTATACATAGTTTTTTTGGAATACACATAAGCATAGAAAATAATTTCTTTAGTATGCAAGGCTCATTTCCAAAAAAACATAGAGGATTGGGTTAAATCCCTAAATCATCATAGTAGTCAATGTTTACTCTAAAGACTATCATAGTGGATGAAGTCCCTTACTGAACTTGGTTCACCCACCATTATAGTCCACTTTATCTCATGGGATATCCATGATAACCTAAATATAATTCTAGGACCAAACATATGAAAATGAAAATGATATAGATTTATTTCATAAGATCATAAAAAATTCATCACATAATAACTCATGAAAAATAAATGGGTTTCATAAACATTTCATCATATCATAACACATGGGAAAGAATTAGGATTCATAATCAATTAATTAATTCATCATAGCATAAGAAATAAAAAATGGGTTTAATTAAAATCATTTCATAATAATCATAAACCATACAAAGAAAGTATAAGGATTTAATAATTGTATCATATACCGAGTAATTATTCTATAACAATAAAGTGTGTCATATTAGGTGGAAAATTATTTTAAAAGGTCCTTTGGAACATTTATTGAGGAAAATATCCTTTCCAGTTTGAAATCACTTATTTAAAATCTAAAAATTTCAAAAATATTAAAGAAAATATATTCTTTGACAATAACCTTGTAAAATTGTAAATTAAACTTCAAATAATTTATTATTCATGTTAGTAATATATACCATCCATGTCGTACACATTAAAACAAAGTTTAATTTCACATTTTTGAAACAAATGTCAATAATACCACATTTCAGAACAAGAAAAGACAATTCATTTTAGAAAATTTTGTATGAATTATATCATGGGTAAAAATTACATTTAACAAATAAATTATAAAATTAAAAACATTTTTTAAAACATTTTTAGAAAACATGCACGTGGAAGAGAAAAGATTTTCAACTGAAGAGAGAAATAAAATCAGTTTTCCTTAAAACAATTTTTATAGAATATTGATATAAAAAGAGAGTAAAATTAAAGGAAAACATGTAATTTATATAAATAAAAATAATTAAATAAATTTTATGTGTATATTTAATGATATATCATAATATTTCTTCATTAGAAATTTAACCGTAAATAAACCTGATAAATATTCATATAGTAAAATAAAACCCTTACAACATTGGTAACATTTGAATTGTAAGACCCATGAATGAAATAAACTTACATGGATATTTATATCAAATAATTTTTATAATTAGAATCATAAAATAAATTCTTAGTCAGTATATACACCAGACAAAAGAAATTAGTGTTGAATATGCATGTGTCCTATGAAAATAAATGTGAGATGAAAATCCCTTACCTAAAGACCCAACATTATTAGTGCATGTTATAAAATAATTTATAATAAATATTTGTTTATTATAAATTTATTATTGAAAAATAATCATATATATCATTCCATATATTATTTACTTATGACCTTTTATAACCCAATCATTAACAATTCTGTGTTAAAATCACAATTTTGAGTAATAGCTTCTTTGTATTTCATGTATGTTTTGGTTTGGTATTTTTGGTCATTTTAATTTGAAAATGGTTAAATAATATCCATAATTTTAACCATGATATAAATATAATATATATTTATTATATATTTATTCAGTTTAATCCATTATAGTAGATATAGAAAAATGAATTACATTCTTCATGGACGTTGTTGGTCATACATACGCATGAATGTGGATTCCAATTTCTATATGGATCAAATAAAAGAAAGTTAAATAATATATCACCATTAAAAAAATCTTCTTTATGTAATATATATCTTATATATTCATTACATATGTCCTTATTACTATCCTTATCAAAATAAAATGAAAAACATATCACGTCACTTCGTAGAGGCTGTAATACACACATACATACGAGTGACATTATCATTTTTAAACAGATTGGAAATTAAGAATTTTGATGTGATATTATAATTTAAGAAGTATAATAATGTCATAGATATCATATATATATATATACTTAAAATCTGTCATTATATCCATCCATTAGAGGTGGGTATGGAGAACCTATTAGATCGGTTGGTGATTTGATAGTTCACCGTACACATGATTGATAGTTTCATTTCCTGTTTTATGGAAGAGGAGAAGGGTATAGGTTATGAAAATAGAAAAATAAAATATATGTACACAATAGATACTTATTTTATTATATAATAATATTTAATGTGGATTTGAAGTAGGTGGAAGAATAAATAAAATAAAAAACCCACATTTAAGAATGATATCTATTCTTCGGAAAAATCCTTATGTTAGCACCAAAATCCATCATATGAGTATTTACTAATAAAAATATGGACTACATAATATGGTGAGGGATGTAAGGAAGGAATTTGGGTAGGTATTGTTCAAAAAACAAGTCTTTTGAATTGTGAAGAGGATAAGAGAGGGGATGCCCTTTTACAAGTGGCGGAGAAGAAACACTTAGAGTTTTTTAAAAGTAAAAGTTATAACCATGTTATTATTGAAAAAAAGGAAAAAATGGATAATTATCCAAATTTATATGAAATAAGGCCGAAATATTTCTATAAAATATGAATTTTTCATTTTTTTAGTTCATTTTAACTATTATCTTTTTAGTTTAACCCCCGAGGAACCTATTTTATCCTTAAATGCAATAATCAATTTTTACTGTTTTTACTATTAATTATGACAAAAAATTATCTTTAAGGTATTATATAATTTTAATTATACTAATAAAAAATTTTAAATCCATTATTCCAAATTCAATTAAAATAATTATCAGAATCAAATTTATTATTAAACCCACTGACACGATGGAAAAAGTAGTTTTCCATAAAAAAAGTTTTCCTAAGTATAAAAGGTTTTTATATAAAATTTTGACATAAAATAGATTAAAATGTGATAAATATCATTAATAATAATATAATTGAACTAATGTTTCATTTTAAACTATATTAAAATACAATTGAACGTGTAAATTCTTTAAATGAAAAAGTTGTTTTCAATAAAAAAACATTATTTCTCACTATTTATTGAAAAATTAATCTTGTAAGAAAATTATAAAAAATTCCTAGTAAGATAAATTACAAATTTTGATTTCAAAAATTAATTTAATTTTGTAAATTAAATTTTCTTTAAGTAGAGAAATATAATTATATTTTTTTAAAGTGTAGATTTTTTTAGAAAATGTATTCTTGAAACATATAAAAGAAATAACAAAAAATTATATAATTATTTATCAATATATTTTCTTTTTATAAGGCCTTTATATTTTTTTCAATTTTTTATCCTATTCATACATCTAATTTTATTGACAAGTTTATAATGACCATGTTTAAATAGTAATATTTTAAATAGTACATTATCATTCATTAAAAATTGTGATGAGTGTAATGAAAGTTATCAAAATTAAATCTATTTGAAAATAATATTTCATTAAATATTATGGTGATCAAATAGATATCCATTTTATGGTGATAAAATTACCCTATAATGATACTTCTTAAATACCAAACTCAAATTTACAATAATTTTCAAATATGTTCTCCTTTCACAATGTCTTTATTAGGGTATTATAATGCTCCACATGTTACTCCTTACTTTTGTAGTATATTATAAAATCATTTATGAAGGCTACCTAAAACATGTCAAGATAATATCTAAAGACTCTATTCATTAATTTAATGATTTTTTCTAGAGAATTAGTGAGTGTAAAATCCATCAGTATGAACTCACTGTGTCCATAACTTATTCGAAAGGAAGTCATTAGAATATATTACTTATTTAGTATTGATTAGTTATGTCTTTACCAAGGGTATACCTTAAATAAGTACTAATTCCCATGAAGTTTATTGAAGATTTCATCAATCCATGATTGGGGATACATGTTCTTTAACATGATTTTGTTTAGTTCATGTCAATCAATGCATAGGTTCATTGACACATCCTTCTTATTGATGAAGAGCACTAGTACACTCTATGGTGATTCACATGGTCATATAAAACCTAGTTTAAATTCTCATATAAAATTATATTCTATTCATATAAATAAATGGTTGTAATTGAGTACAGAGTATTGGATATAGGAGGATATCCAAGTATATGTTCAATTTAGAATTCATCCTCTTGGTCAAGAGGATGACCAATAAAATCTTTAGGGAATAGATCGGTATAATCCATTGCAATGGGAATGTATTCAAGTATGATTATTTAATTTTTCTCGACCATTTGAGCTATAAATTCTTGATCATATGGAAATAATAACCATGTGTGTTTATAATATTCCAAAATAGATTCATTATACTCCTTACACATATAAATAATTGGACAATGACCTAGTATGTGTAGAGTGATCTCTCTATCACAACAATAGATGATGGTTCTATATAAGTATAGACCATAAATTCCCATTATAACATAAAATTACACTAAATGAAGTATAAAATGATTTTTTGGGAGGTTTAGTCCATAAAAATTAACCAGTGTGTAGTTATTTACTTGTGATAAAATAATTTAACCATTTGGTTGTTCTCATAGATAACACAACCACCATGTATTTTGGGAGTGTTTGAATATTTCTACTAGACATGTATTATATAAATTAATGTGTTGAAATAAATCAAATAGTGTGTTCAATATTCTTGAATGAGTAACCAAAATACCACTCACCACATCATTACCAAGATCTATCTAATAACTATAGATAACATAAGCCTTACTTTGGTCTCTTAGCCTTTTAGATTGTTGTCATTTATTATATTTGGAAAACATTGGCTTAGGAAATTGGATTTCATGATGTATATATTACTTATATCTAAAATAGTAGACAATATGTAGGTATATTATTAGAACCTTATTTTCATCTATCATATCAGTGAGATTATTTATCTCCCTTTGATATTGATTAGACTGATTCCATTCTTTTCCACACTTGACGGATCTCCCTATTCCCTTGATATAGTTTTCAAGATGCTTCTTCCCACACTTTTAATATGTGGGTGGTTGGGTTTTCATTCATCCATGGGATTCATCCATTTATAATCCTAAATTAAACTTCATTTTCTAATTTTTAAAAGTATCCCCTCAAGACTATTGAGAATCACCAATCTCCATCTTGACCTTATGCTCACAATCATAGGTGTCAACATTTCAAATCGTTAAATAATTTCATAAAAAAATATTTATTCCAATAAAGAAGAGTACCACCATACTTTTAGTGTTTATGATAATTTTGGATGCAAAAAATCCATGTTTGGTGAATATTTCCTTATATTACCCCATAGAATAACCCCCATTTTCGTTAGTCAAATGAACCCCATCTCTACATTAAGATAATGAGTTCGGGAAAATTATTTATTGAAAAAAAATTTCCTTGAAACCTTCCCATTCCATAGATTTGATTTCCTCCTTTTCTATTCTATTATTGACCAGTGTCCATCATTAATCATATTCTCTATCTAAGTGATAGACAACCGGTACCACTTTCTATTATTCAAAAAATAAGAGGAAAAATAATGTCTTCTGAATGGACATAATCCATTATTCTATGATGAAGGTGTCAGAAGATCCACTAATGTTGGGAGGCCTTTTTCGCATAAAGTAATAAAAAACAAGCTATTTATTTAGTTGAGGGTTTTCTACACGATTGAACTTATTATTAATAATATGTGTTAGTTTATCCATCACTAACAAGAATTTATCAGCTCCCACTCCCATCAGGTTAAGTAACTCATTAGGTAAATCATCTCATTTCCTATCACATTTTTTTTGCATAGTTCCTCCTTTTTCCTAACATTTAATAAAATAATGTAAAATTAGGGATGATAATACATAAAATAATATGTATATAAATAGGGAATATATGGACTTATATATAATAACAAATAAATGAAATATATATTATAAATTATGAGTCTCTTAGTTTCAACATAGGTTGTCCATCATAATTTTCCTATCAGGTTTTCTAAAATGTCAATATATTTTATTCCTTCAAAACTATTCATAGAGAGTTTGTGAATGTACCAAAGAATATCCTCCATGGAGTGTCAAACTAGATTTATATTGAGGACTCTTTTTTGTGCACTAGGAACCAGTTGATTTAATACCCAATGTTCCCTTTCAAGGTTATTACCTATAGAAACATCATTTCTAGAGCTACAACCACTTTTATATTCCAAATAGATATTTAATTTTTTATAAATCACTCACTCAATACTTTATCAAAATTTGAATATGTTCTCCTATACATAGACCTATCCCAAGACTTTTTACACACATATTATTATCCTAATCCCCAAAAATAACTAAACCTCTCTATGATACCAAATATAGTGACCCAATCCTCATAAAAAATTTAATAAAATATTTTTAATGTAAATATGTAATAAAAATAACCCAAGGACCAATATTCCTAGTTCCATTGGGAGATTAGTAAATAAATCACAAATATGAAACCAAAAATTTAAAAAAATTATTTTCATATCTATAATGATCTCCTAAATCCATTTTATAATCTAAAAATGTATATTATAACATGATAAATACATAAAAAGGGTTGATATATAAATCATAGTAAGGTAATAAGCATGATAATGAAGCATAACATATGCATAACATCTACTATATAACTGAATGTTGGTATTCCTTTTTATGCATTCACATCAAATGTTATCCTACTTATTTTTTCATTCACATTCCACTTCCCCCTATTCACTATTCCCCTATCCACTCCTTCTCTCTCCTGAATCCACCTCTACCATTGCTTCTACCTTTAGCTCCCTCTCCCTCCCCAATACACCTCTCAACCTTATCTCTAAATCTGACTCTATCTTCTTCCCCGACTCCCCTCTCTACCCCTGCTTCACCTTGGGACCCCCCCTCCCTGACTCCCCTCTCCACCCATTACTTTTCCTCTACCACCACCTTAAGACCCCTCTCATATTAATCCATCTCCTTCTATGACTCCACTCTCCACCCCAACCTCTGACTCTGCCTCTACCACCCTCTACCTCACTACCTCTCCTCTCCACCATCTTCTCTTCCTCTACCTCTCTCTACCTCTAAGAATACTATATCCACCTTCATCTCTAACATTATTCCCTAAAATACTTCTCTTTATCATTCCCTATATCTACCATCATGACCCTAAACCTCTCTAGAAAACCTCCTCAGTCTCAACTATAGTGTTCCCCCACTACTTTATTTCCCACATTGAAGCTCACCAATCCCATTTCCATTTATATTTGTTTTAATTTTATTCAATAAAATGAGTTTATTTAATGGTTATCTGCCCTTAATTTAGTATAAATTTATTTAAAAAAAGTGTATGGATGAAAAATTGTATACATGGATGTGTTATTACCTATATCCTTTTTAGTTATTATATCTATTGTTGATATAAGTGATCAATTGGAATTTCCTATCCTCATTATTTTTTTCTAACAATTATTGGAATATTTTATGTCGCTTATGTTAATAATTGATAGTTAAATCCCTCTCACGTTTAATTGATAAATATATATATATATATATTCTAAATTTAATGTTTTTATTCATTTTTTAATTGTTTTTATTAGTATCATCACTTAGTTATGTTCTTTATGATTTTTTTCTTGGGATCCATGCATGTAGAAATTATTACAAATTTAATTATTTTAATGTATTAACTCTCATAATCTATAAGATCCAAAATTCAAGATTTGAAAATATATCAAAAATATATAATTTCTTTTCCTACTACATAAGGTTAGGTTTCTTCCTTAGTTTGGGCTGTTATTAGTTCATTTTTATCATCTCATACAAAATTGTTAGTGTGGTTTTTGTTCACAAAAAATCCCAATCTAGAAGTAATGGAGAAAATAAATTGGATGTTATTCTACCATAGACACCCCCGATTGGTTTTTTTCATGGATGTTTGATTGAAAACCAAAACACCAGATTGATTCTTTATTCTCATGTGATCAAATATATACAGAACAATATCAAAAGTTCATGGTATAATTGGAATTTTTTTCCATAAATGTTAAAAATATAATTCACTAGGACATTCAAGATGATACTAGTTTAAATACTCATTATACATGTTTTATTTGAAAATTCATGAGGTATTTAAAAATTTATAATTATTTTTCATTTCTATCCTTTATCTAAAAAATAAAATTTTGTTTAGTATGTGGTTTTTTGGATTGAAGTCTCTAAGAAAATATGGAACAATGAAAATCCTATGATTATTGATCCATTGGTGTTTTTTTTATTTGTATTATTCTATTCTACATAGTCATTTTTCCACCTGTTTTGCATGCAATACTCCCTAAATTTTCAAATTAATGTTTTTTCTATTTTCATTGACAAATGAATCACTTCAGTTGTAATTTTTTTAATGTTAGTATTTTTCATTTTAATCTCCTACACCTGTTAAGTATGCCATACTTTATAAAATTTTAATCCCCATGTTTTTATGTTGTTTTCAGTGGAAGGTCCATCATGTGGTAGTCATATTGATGAGCATGAGAAACATTGCCATTTTATATGTTCTTATAAGTTAATTATATATTGTTTTAAAAAATATTAACATATTATATTTTTTTAATATTTAAAATTTCTAGATAGTCTTAGATAAGTGCCTAAATTAAATATATTTTTGTGTTAATTTATTGAACTAAAAACACCATGTTTTATTTTTTATCATTCTTGAATGTTTTAATCACTTTATGATTATGGAAATTTTAAGGCAAAATAAAATAAATGGAGAAAAATTTAACAAATCTATGATATGACTAATTTAGAAACATAATTATATTTTTATTTTTATATACACAATGTTTAATGTATGGGTAATTCTACTATATGAATTTGATTTCATTTATTTTTAAGTAATTATTCATAATAATTTTCCTAAAGAAGATTTATTATGTAATTAACTAATAATATGTACTCTGATATATTTTTTTGATTTATTTACTTTATATGTTCTTATTTTCATGTTTTTATATCTATATATATTCACATATATATTTATCTAATATTTAATACTTTCATGGTTCCTGTTTTATTTATTAAGAATATTCAATTGTCTAAACCTTAAATGATTACCACATACTATATCTTTTACTGTATCTAATGCTCGTTGATCTAATTAAGTGTCTTTAATAAAAAAATATTCATATAAATATATATTTTTGACACTAATGCAGATTATGTCACTTTCAATTTATATATAGTTTCAACATGCATTCAATATTCAATATTTTGTATAATATACATTAAAAATGTTACTACAATTTATATTTATTATCCTTTTCATGTATAATTCCTAGTACCACTATGAAATTTTAAACATCCAAATTATTTATAATATGCACTGTCTTAATCATTATTCTGTATTGGTCAATAAAAATATATTATGCAGTTTCAATATATAGTTTCAATGTGACATCCATGATATATTAAGCATTCAGTAACCTTTATAAATTATACTTTTAATATATATATATATAACTATAAAGTATTAATATGTAGTACTATATTTTTATTTATAATATGCATTAGAAAATTTAACTGCATGCGAGACTAAATATCTTTTGAAATATAAAACTTCCATCACTATATACTTTCATGTTCTTAACAGAATAATTTTATTCAATAGAATTAAATTACTATCATGGTCAAGATTTGATATTATCATTCCTTGTTGGATTATATGCTTTGGTATCTTGTTCTACTGTATTATTTCCATTTTTATTTTGATGGTTTTATAGACTCATCATTCTTTCTTAACATCAAATATTATCACTCCTCAAATGTTGATTATCTACATACCTTTGGTGCAGTTGGTATACTAAATATTTCTGGTTATTAATATTAGTTGAGTCCACCTCAATCATATGTAATGTTCTCATGGTTCCTACCAAATTAAATGATCTTTATTTATTGTTAGTTTTTTTGGATAATGAATTTGTTATGTTATAATCTGTAAGAATTTATTAATTTCTGGGATACAAAGATGAACATTAGATGTGTCAAATTTTGGAAGTGATATTTAATGAAGATGATGATTAATAATATATGAAATATTATAAGAAACTAATGAAGGATTGAAAAACATCATAAGTTTCAAGGTAAGATCAAATTGTTGTGACCCTTGAGTGCTATACTAAAATTATGTTGTTGTTTTTGTTATATATAGTGTCTAATGGAATGGTAGTATCTTTTAAAGTATAATTTTTAATAAAATAATTGGTTTCTAAAGGGAAGGAATATTTTTAAGAATTATGGATTTTCTACAAACCCTTATATACATGGTGAGAATTGAGTATTTTCTTGAAATAAAATTATTCATATTCATATCTCTATTTTTTATTTATATTAAAAGAAGTATTCTTTACCATATTGAAAATATAAAACAATATGTTTATTATAGAGAAATATACTACAATTATTTAATGAAAAATTTCTATAAAATGATATTGTTGTAATAGATTTTACATCTAGAACCTCAAGATTCAAAGAAAATATAAATCAATTAAGTATAGATTGAAACAAGAATAAAATGAGGGATAAAATACTAACTAGATTTATCTAAAAATTAAATTTTCATTCCCATACTACATATCCACTAACTTGAAAAGCACTTTTAAATTGAAAACTCAAAATGTTCTATTATGTTTTCATTTTTACAATATCATTGAAATTCACTTCACTGTAATGTTTCATATTATAAAATAAATATTAATTAAAATTTAATTACTATATTAATCCCTTAATGATTCATATTACTCTTCCTTAAACACTATTTATTTTGTTTTAAAAGATAATACAACCCCTAAAAATAAACAAGATTTGAAAACTGATGATTATCTTAAACAATGGAAAGGTTAAAAATGATTTCATTTTTTTGTAAATATAATATAAATAGGGATATAAATATAAAATATTATATAAATAAAACCAATATCACCATGTAATATTAAATATTATCAATGCATATCAATTTGAAAATTTAATACTCAAGTCTCTATATATAAATCACTTGGTGATTGTGCCTATAATTAAGGGTTGATAGTTAAAGAATTTATGAAACTAAATTATAAAATGAGATAATTTTCCCCAAAATCATCCATTATTTCCCTCAATTAATTACATACATTATAATGTAATTACAACTATCATATATTATATTTAACAAATTATTTTTGAAAATTAAAACAAACACCAAACATGATATATGATAACTTTTTTTTTCTGGTTATAGACTTATAAAAATTTAATATTTTTCATACACAATTCCATTTTTGGAATCATATATATAACAAATAGATATCATGTTATTTCATAAACACATAAGTATTAATTTTTTATTATTATCATTCTATTCTAAAACTTATTTTGAGTTCATTGACAAGCCCGTCTACAATAGGACAGAGGCTGGTGACTAGCACTGAGTAGGAATATCACTAAAATGAGAGGCATTGACTATGTACCTATATGTACACATACATCTTCAATCCCAAAAAATGATGAAATGTAAAAAACCACTAAGTAAACAATGAATTCATACCACTATATCCCACAACCAGAGTATAATGGAAAGTAAAGTAAAGTAAAAAGGGACATAATAAAATCCCACAAAAAGGAGTATGTAAACACAAGTCCAAACTATAATCAAAGGTACTGAGACTGGTGTCTATATTCATAGGAACACCTTGTCCTGCCTGATCTCACAAAGAACCGTCGGGTCCTGGTTCACCTAAGACTCCATCAAAAGGTTTATCGTCTACACAAGACACAAAAAATGTAGGAAAAGCATTTTTAGGGGTGAGTATAACAGTACTCAGTAGGACACCCCCAAAACATAAAGTAATATAAAAAAGGAAAGTACAGTTAGATCTACACACATATATTTTTATAAAACATATAACAAGAATATCTAGGTATACTCAACCAAGACACACAGTCTAGAGGTAATTCACAACCACTGTATACCAACCCTAGGAATTCAGCTTGAAGATTCCACGAAACATGCATATGGGAGAACACAATCCTAAGTCCAATAGCACTGATGACGTCCATCTGAGAGGTAATACAATCAGGTACTTTCATGAGAGAAAATAAAATGATAGATCTATATATATATATATATGACACAACAGATAAGGATCACATCCAGGGCCATGGGGTGATACTGAGAACTCAATATGGATTAACCTTCCAAGAAGAGGATCAATCCACACATAGTGTTGGTCATATAGATACCGAGAACTCCACCTAGGTCATGAAGAATGAATAGAGGATCCTAATCCATGCCTCTCTGGGGATTCCAAAAACTCTATCTAGAAAGTTCTTCTGAAGGGATCATAGTCCTATGAGTATGAAATGATCCGCACCTACCTTCAGGGAAATGATAAAAGGAATGATCCCTAACAAAAATTTTACAAGATATAGAGGAAAAGAGAATAAAGCCATATAGAAAGGGGTATACGACGTGTAGTAGGGTCACACATTGTGTCCCTTGAACCTATGTACAATGGCCCATATCATTCCAAACTGTTTCATGTAGAAGATAGGTAAAAAACATGTAGTAAGGGTTACACGTCATGTCCTTTCATCCGGGGTCCACCCATGTACTTAGGTCATGTGCTAGTACATGATGTCAGCACGTGTATCCTTACTCATGTACCAGTATATAGGGTAGTTCATGTAACCAGTTCAGGACATGCCATGTGGGGGAGTACACACTGTGTAGGAAACCTGTGTACTGCACCCCATGTCCATGTACTTACCATATACATGCCGAGTGGTCCAATGATGAACACACTTTGTGTAGTCGGGACTACACATCGTATATAATGGGTTTTTTCAAAAACCCATCTTCTTCCTTTGCACACCTCGAATGATCTTCTGAATCTCATTTTGGTGGTCTATTCTCCTCAAAAATCCAGATCTAAGGTTTTTTCACCACCCCAACACCAAATCGATGAGTTTCAGGCATTCAATTGGCTTGGAAATCTGATTTAATTCATCCCGACACAACTCTCCTAAAGAAAGGGTTCTTCTAAATTTCTTCAATCTATCCACTATCATCATTGTCAAAACTCTATCAAGTCTTCATGATGTCAGATCTCTAGTTTCATATCATTTCACTAAGAATGGAAGGAATAATTATCAATTGTTCAAAGTATGGGGAAGAATAAAGAATACAAGAAATAGTGGGAGAAAAAGAACAATGAAAAATCCCAAGGAATGAACCTCATTTATTGTTCATTCCAGCCTCAATACATTCCCATAATAATGATGAACGAATCAAAAACAAATTGTTAGAACCAAATCCCAATAAACCCCGCAAATATCATCTCATCCTGCAAGTACGATCAATCCATAGGATAATCTGTTCATGGATTAGTCTGTATATATTGTAGGAATCAAGAGTAGGAAAGAAAAATGGAAATAAATCATCCTACTTGGATTTCATATTACTCACTAATGAAGATTGGTCGTCGTGTCATCATCATCGGCGAGGTCTACCAAGAACGACGTTCATCGATCTATAATCTGAAGTTATGTCATCGCCTGCCGAGAGGATTCTCCAAATATATCTCTCTAGGGACTCCATAGGATTCCATGTTTATGAGACTAACCCTAGATCTCTGCCAAAGGGTTTATTTAAAATTAACATATTGTTGCATCGCTGTGTCAATGAAATAAAAATAAAATATTTTTTTTTATCAATTTATTTTATTTATTTAAAACTCCCATGATGAATTTACACAATCGACCTGCACCGACCAATGTTAGGTCATTCCTAGGGTAAAGTCACTATTCTAAACGCAGTAGTATCCTAGTATTTTTGATATGGGAACCCGTTTATAAGTTATAACACTTTTTCATGAAAACTAAACAAGTGTGCTATTTAATATTTTAATATATTTTAAACATTTATTCTGGGAACACCGGGCCTTAGAATCGCACACCATATTAGCGCCTGGTCTCAAAATCAATCCATATAATATTTAAAAACAATACACAGAAAATATAGTATATTAAATTTTCCCCACCTTGGGGTTTTACATACCTGAAAAGCCAAAACAAAGGCTACTCGAAAAGATGTGGGTACTGAGTACGAATCTGAGCCTCCCGCTCCCAAGTTCTCTTTTGGAGATTCCCATGCTGCCACCAGACACACATTAAAGTAATCAATCACCCATGAAGGATCCTTTCCTACAAATCCTCAATCTCTACTGGGTACTCAGCAAAAGTCACTCCATCCTCAATGTCCAACTCACCCTAGTCGATGACATACGATGGGTCATGCACATACCTCCTCAACCGCAACACACAGAAGACATCATGTACCCGATCTAACTGTGGGGGTAGATATAAGTGGTATTCCACCTCACCAACTCTATGATGTATCTAAAAAGGGTCTATGAACCTTGGAGGTAGCTTTCCACCCTGTCCAAATCTCCATAATCCACATCTAGGTGAAACCCGTAGGAACACAAGGTATCCTTCCTCGAACTCCAAATGCCTCTACTGCCTATTAGCATAAGACTTATAAGGGCTCTATAAAGCCCTCATCCACCCCTGGATGATCTAAAACTTCTTGGTAGTATCTTGCACCAACTTCAGGCCCATGAGTACTGACTCTCTTGGGTCATTCCAGCAAAGTGGTAACCTATAGGGTCACCTGTACAAAGACTCAAATGGTGCCATACCAATAGTGTAATGGTAGATATTATTGTACACTAACTCCACTAGTGGTAGGTGATCCTACCAACTATGACCAGAGTCTAACATGTAAGCCCACAACATTTCTTCCAAAAACTGAATGGTCTGCTCCGTCTGGTCGTCCGTTTATGGGTGAAACACTATGCTCAAGTGTAAATAGGTCCCAAACACCTCCTGTAATCCATTCTACAACCAAAATGTAAAGTGAGCATCATTATTTTAAATAATCATCAATGTAACTCCATGGAGTTGAACTATATCCTACACATAGTGGCGTCCCAATATCTTTACAAAACTCTTCTATTAGATAGCTATGAAGTGGGATGACTTAGTGAGTCGGTCAATGGTCACCTAGATGTAATCGTGTCCCCTAGATATATGTGGTAAACCCATCATGAAGTCCATAAATATATCATCCCACTTCTATTATGGCACCTCAAGGGGTTGAGCTAAACCTGTTGAAACTTGGTGCTCATCCTTCACTTGATGATAAGTAATGAATCGAGAAACAAAATATTCCACTCTCTTCTTTATCCCTGGATACCAAAACTAACATCAGAGGTCCTATTACATAATTACCACACCTAGATGTACCACAAAATGGGATGTTTGAAACTCCCTTATAACCTCCTCTCATAATGTCATTGAAAATACTATACATCCTCTGAAAAGAACGATATTCTCCCCACCTTTTGAATATCCATGAGGAGCATGCCCTATGGATATCTGATCACATAAAGTATCATAGTCGGTATCCCCAAGTTTTTCATCTCTGACTCTATGTAAGAGTGGAGGGGTAATAACCATAGATTGGAGGTAAGATACTCCATCTCCATCCATAAAGGTTAACTACAACGAGGCCAACTTCTCAGACACCTCTTTCAACAACTACGAACTAGATCTCCTATTGAGTACATCTTCCACCATTTTCCCCTTACCAGGAGTATCGAGAATCTCAAAGTCATAGACCTAGAATAAATCTAGACTTCACTTATTTATCAAGTTCAGATCCCTTAGAGAGAATATATACTTGAGACTCTTATGATTGGATTAGACGATAAACTTCTCACCCATCAGGTAGTGTTTTCATATCTTCAACGCAAATAATACCACTGCTAACTCAATATCATGGGTCGTGTAGTTCTGCTCATGTGGTCTCAACTAGAATGAACCATAGGAAATCACTTCTTACCCCTACATTAGGATAGAACTAAGCTCGGTTCTTGATGCATCATAGAACACTATATACTTGACACCCATCTCCGGAAATTTCAAGATCTGAGCACTTGTAAAATTTTTCTTCAATTGCTAAAAAAACTGATCTCACTTCTCTATCCACACAAAGATTTCCCATTTCGAGTCAAAGCTATCATAGGTGCTGATATCATGGAGAAATAAGATATTAATTTCTAATAATAGCCTTTTATCCCAAGGAATCTCCACCCCTCTGTCACATTATTAGGTGGCCACCATGCTAACATTGCTTTGACCTTAGTTGGGTCCACTGCCACTCTATCTATTGAGACAACATGTCCTAGAAAGTGGACCACCTAAATCCAAAACTAGAACTTAGAGAGTTTCCCATAAATTTGGTTCCCTCAAAGTAATTACAGAACCATATTTAAGTGTCTCACATGCTCTTCCTAAGACACCAAGTACACAAATATATCATCAATGAAGACTACCATGAACCAGTCTAAGAAAGGCTAAAATATCTGATTTATGAGTCCCATGAAAATTTCTGGGGAATTATTTATGCCAAAGGGAATAAAAAAGTACTCATAATGATTGTAACGACATCTAAAGGTTGTATTTGGTATATCCTCATCCCGTACTCATAGATGGTGATAGCCTGATCTGAGGTCAACCTTCGAGAAACATCGTGTCCCTTTAAACTGATCATAGAGGTCATCTATTATCATTAGTGGATACTTGTTCTTCTTAATCACTTGGTTCAAGTGATGGTAGTCCACACACAACCTCAAGCTCCTGTATACCTTTCTGGAAAACAAAAATGGGGATGCCTAGGGTAAAACACTCGTTCTCATGAAGTCTTTCCTCTACAAGTCCTCCAACTGCACCCTCAGCTCGTGAATCTCTACAGGATCCATCAAAAATGCTGGTGAAGATGTTAGTGTCGTCTTGGGGTGTAAATCAATGCATAAGTCTATCTCTCAGTGGTGAGGTAATCCTGGAACATCTTTAAGAAATATGTCCTCATACTCCACCACCACTGCTGGAAATCGGAAACTCATTACATCCATTGCACTGAGGGTCAGGATATCCAACTAATAAGTAATCAGATGCACCCTCCTATGCATGATTCCATCATGTTCTATTTGGGTTTCCTTTTCACCAACAAAGGTAAGCCTCATTTTATCACTACGAACACACCACGCCCTTTGCCTAAAATAGTCAATCATGGCATAGAAGATAACCAATCCATACAAAGAATGACATCATAAGGCATCAACACCACCATAAAGTGGTTACAACTAAAACTCTCAAATCCAAGGGTCAATTCACATTATCAGAATAAGTGTGTGATAATTGAGTCTCCTCCAGTAGTTGTCTCCAAGCGTAAGGGTTGAGTCAACAGTTCAACTAGAATTTATAGGTCTCAGAAAAGATATGTGGAAAGAAATGAATTACTATCACCTGTGTCAATCAGTACTGCATCTAAATTAGAAAAGACATAGATCATACCTTGAATCATTCCTGGATCCCATGGGTAATATTTCTCGACCACATGCAGCTGTTCCATCCCCTATCCTCCAACTCCCTTATCCTGGTGTGGACCACCTGGGGGTGGTGGTGGTAGCAATTTGAAACATCGACCACCTCCTACTGCTCTCCAAGATACTCTTCCACATCTGTTACCCTACGGATCTGATTGATCTTGTCCCTATCTCTACCTCAGTGGTCTATCCGCAATCTCTATGTTTGTAGTACGGTGGGTAGGACAATATAGAGTGATATTTCCCCTACTATCACATGAATAGAACTGTCTCTCTCTTGGATGACTATACCCACCCTGTGAGCCCTGAAATATAGATCCAATGTCCTGGGACCTCCTCTTGAAATTTCTACCATGTCTAGGTCCCTTAGACTGACATCATCTCCCTACTATTAAGGCCTCTGCTCCTTCTTTCCCACTGTTGACTGTCATTGGATGTATTTGCTCATCCAAGAAGATTTCAACCACCAAATCTCGCTCAAGCACCCCAACATAATTAGGAATGCATAGATATGGTAGCTCAGATGTCTCTATGCAGACCTCTCTTGAAGGTATGAGCACTGAAGTACTAATCTCGAACTATATCCATCAAGTACCTGGAAAGGTTGGCGAACCACAATGAATAATTGGTCACTAAAATGCTGCCCTTCTGGAGCTGAAGAAACTCTTGTATATTCCCATGTCTCAACGTAACTTGTGAGAAATCCTCTCTAAAAAGATGCTCAGACTCTATCCACAAAATATTTGCCTCTTCATGAGTCTGTATAGCCAAAATACACCATCTCCCTGATGATCCATGTATAAGTCTCGCTGCCAGGACCACCATATAACTCGTGGGTGTTCTGACTAGACAGAAAACTTGGGTCACAGCCTCAATCCAGTCCTTAGCCTCTTAAGGGCCAAGCTAACCTTGAAACCTAAGGGGTATCTATAACTAGAACTCTTGAAGTGTGTTCAACCTACGATCCTCATCCGCTAGTACTGCGGGTACCACATGCTGCTCTACAGGTGGCAATATGGCTGGTGCACCACCTGAAGGTGACATCTGGGGAACTAGTCCCCATATCAAAGCCTTATCACTAAGGGGTTCATCCTCATGATCAATCTACTAAATCCTAGATGGTATACGCCGCAAAGGAATCCTGTAAGAAAAAAAGATGTACCACGGTCAATGAGTATATCTGGAGAGCTGACTCAAGAAGGGCATGTAAACCAAAACCCATTACTATATGATTCATGTACCATTATTTTCCATGAAACCAATATTATCATGTACCGAGTTAAAAATAAGGTTATCAGAGTCCTATTGTATAGATACTTTGGTTTCCGCACCAACATTGGATTCCCTGGCTTGAAAGCCGAACTCGAAACACTTAAAACTATCACCCCAAACCAATATCATAGAATTCAAGTCCTAAAGTATAACTGACCATCTCTGATACCACTATGTCACAACCCATCCCAGTGGGGCCCGTTTCATGACTCCCCAATCCCACCTCCAATCGGCTAGGGGTTGGTGACTAGCCCTGAGTAGGAATATCAATAATAGGGGAGGAATTTCTTATGTACTTGTATGCATGAAAACATCTCCAAGATGAAAAAATGTGAAATGTAAAAAACCACTAAGTAAAAAATGCATGTATACCACGATATCCCGCAACCATAGTATCATAGAAAGTAAAGTAAATTAAACAATACCAGAATACAATCCCACCAAAAAGATTCTATAAACACAAGTCTAACCTATAAGAAAAGGTACTGGGACTATTTTTTATAGTCTTAGGAACACCTCATCCTTCCTGATATCACAATGAAACCATCTTTTCCTGTTCCACCTAGGACTCCATTAAAAGGTCAATCATCTGCACAAGACATGGCATATGTGGGAAAATCCCGTGCAGGGGTGAGTATAACAATACTTATCAAGACAACCTGAAACCATAAATCAATATAACGAAGTAAAGTACAGTCATATCTACATAGGTATATTTATACAACACATATAACAAGAATATCCAGATATACTCAACCAAGACACATAGTCTAGAGGTAAGTCACAACCACTGTATACCAACCCTAGGAATTAATTTTGAAGATTCCATAAAGCATTCATCTAGGAGAACACACTTCTGAGTCTAATAGCACTGATGATGTCCATCCAAGAGGTACTTCTCATCAGGTGCTGTCATTAGAGAAAATATGCTAATAGGTCTTAAGAGAGATTCAAAAAAACATATGAGGATCACAGCTAGGGCCATGGGGTGATAATGAAAACTCAATCTGGATTAACCTGCCAAGTATAATATCAACACCTGCATAATGTTGGTCACGCTGATACCAAGAAATCCACATAGGGAACAAATAATGAATAAAGGATCCTACTCAGGGACTCTCAGATGATTCCAAAAACTCTCTCCAGGAAGTCCTGCTGAAGGGATCATAGTCCTATGAGTATGAAATAATTCATACCTACCTTTAAGGAAATGATAAAGGGAACAAACCCTAATGAAACTTATCCAAGATACAAAGGAAAATATAATCAAGCCATGTATAAAGGGGTAAGCATCATGTAGTAGGGTCACACGCCATATCCCTTGACCCAAGGTACTACCTATGTACAATGGCCTATGTCATTACAAACTATGTCATGTAGAATATGTATACATTGAATGTCGTAAGGGTTACATGCCGTGTCCTTCCATCCAGGGTCCGCCCGTGTACTTTGGCCATGTGCCGGTACATGGTGTCAGCCCGTGTATTCGTGCCCATGTAACAATACATGGCATAGTCCATATAACTAGTTCAATACATTCCATGTGGGGGAGTACACACTGTGTAGCCAACCTATGTACTCCCCATGTCCTTTTACTTAACATGTACAAGAAAAGTGGTCCAATGATGAACACATGCCATGTAGTCGAGACTACACACTGTGTGTATAGGGTTTTCCAAAAACTTGTCTTCTTCCTCAGTATGCCTTGACTGATCTTATGGATCTCATTATGGTGGTCTATTCACCTAAAAAATCTAGCTACAAGGTTTTTCACCACCTTAACACCAAATCGATGGATTTTGGGCCTTAAATCAGCTCAAAAATCTAATTTAATCCATCCCGACTCAACTTTCCCAAAGAACAGGTTCTTTTGAATCACTTCGATCCGTCCACCCTCATCATCATCTCACCTCCGTCGAGTTTTCCTAATGTTAGATCTCTATTTTTGGATCATTTCACTAAGAATCAAAGGTACAACAATTGATTGTTCAAAGTTTGGGGAATAATGAAGAACGCGCATCAAGAATGCAAGAAATCAGGGGAGAAAATCACAAGGAGAAATCCTAAGGAACGAACCTCGATAATTTTTTATTTTGGCCTTGATCCATTCCTTTAAGAATTATAAACGAATCAAAAACAAATCTATAGAACCAAATCCCAATAAAACTTGAAAATATCATCTCATCCCGCAAGTACGATCGATCTGCGAGCTAATATATTCATGGATTAGTCCATGTTCATCATAGGAATCAAAAATAGGAAAGAAGAATCAAAATAATGCATCCTACCTAGATTTTGGATCACTCACTAATGAATATCATTCACTGCATCATCGCCATGGAAAGATCTACCAAGAACGACATTTGTTGATCTTTGATCCAATGTTCTGTCATAGACTACCAAGAGGATTATACATATCTCTCTCTCCAGGGCTCCATAGGATTCCAAGGTTATGAGCTTAACCCTAGATTTCTATCAAAGGATTTATTTAAATAAAATTTTCACTGTGTTGATGAAATAAAAAAATTATCAATTTTTTTATTCATTTAAAATGCCTATGATGACTTTCCACAATCGACCTGGGCCGACCAATGTTAGGTCACACCTAGGGTAAATTAGAAGTTATAAACACAATGGTATCCTCATATTTCTGATTCGGGCACCTGTTTAGAGGTTATTACGCCTTTTTAGGAAAACTTTTCATGTGTGCAATTTAATATTTTAATATATTTCAAACATTTATTCCTGGTAAACTGGGCCTCAGAATCACACACCTTCTCAATGAATGGTCTCAAAATCAATCCATATAATATTTAAAAATAATACATATAAAATTAGATAAATTATAATATACATGAAAATGTGTTCCACATAAGTAAAACATTCATAATGTTTAAGTATAAGGAAAACCCATGAAAAGGTAATGGGTTACATAATCTCATTTTAGAGCATTACAAAATGGAATATTATAAAATACAAATTTAAAAAGGATTTAAAACTTTTTTGGACGTTCATAAGTGATTATAGAAGGATTTTTAAGGAAAATAATGATCAAATTAATTGATTAAATAAAAAATATGAGAAATAGGTTTTGTAATGGAGTTCTTAAGGGAGGTTTTATGAAAAAGGGGTAATGAGTATTTTGAGAGGGTAAGTGCATAAGAATTTCCTAAATAATTGAAAACTATTTTTTTTCATATAAAAATGTTTTATTAGAATCCATGGATGTTTAAAAACATTTCATTTAATGTTACTTGAAATTAGGTAAGAAAATAGAGAAGTTCCCTTTAATCAACTCTTCTTAACAATTGAAATTGTGATGAGAATATTTAAAACATATATATAACCAACAATTAAGAGTGAATTAATATAGGTATATATGTGTGGTAAATTTATAAATAATATATAAGATTTAAAAAATACTAATAGAGATATAACATTTGGTAAATTGGGAGAAATAACAACCCTAAGAAAATCCAGTGGTTTGGAGAGATCCCTTACATCAAGTCTGAATTCACTCTGTATATTCACTTCAACTACTGAATAATAAAACTAGATTAATTAAATACATGATTTAGAACCTTATTAAAATATATTTAAGTTGTTATCAATATTTTAGGTCAGTTTTAAGTCATTCAATTGAGATATTATTTCTCTTACTTTTGTCCCAAGGTCGTTCGTGTCATACATCAAAGGTTAAATTAGTTGTGTTTGATTATGAGAGTTTTATAAAATGGTTCCATAAATCTATAAGTGTAATGGTATATAGTTATTTTATTTTTATAAGTCCTAAAGATTAATATTATTTAGCATTATTCATAAATAATCAAGAATTATATATTATCATCATTACACTCTTAGTTCATTTAGGTGGGTTTTCCTACCATGATGAACTTATTGTGTTTCATTAAATATTATAGCTATACATTTATTCAAGAAAATAAAAAAATTTAGAATATACATATTTATTTAATTTTTAACCATTATATGTGTATTTAAACTAGCCATGAATATGGTAATGGAAAACAAAACACATCATCCTTTAAGGTGGTGAACTGATCATAATTTAGGCAATATTTTCTTAAAAAAAGAGAAAAATGTAGATGAGGGATATTCCATAAATCTAAAAAAATAATTATACATATAATATATTTGTTATCATACTATTATAAATAAATATATATGTTATTCTAGAATAATAATTAATCTAAATATAGTATGGTTAAGAGTGTTACCTCTTTTAATGTCCTCTCTTAGACATCCCCTTATGGGGCCTCAGATTGTTATTTTGATGAAAATAAGGCTTATAGGGATATGGGGGACTATTAGGAGGATAATTTTCAAATATTTAGTATGTTAAGGAATTTAGAATATTTGAGGAGAGTGGGAGGTGAGGGATAGTATTTATAATGGGATAAGAGGTATATTTTGAAGATAATAATCATTTTTTATTATTTTAGTAGAAGACTATCTAGAGTACTGATTTTTATAACTATAAAAAATGATTGGTCCATGTGATTCCTTGATAATATATTTTTATATCACCCATTTCTCAATTATTCATATATTTAAATTATAAGGTAAAATTTTGTATTTTGTAGTATTTCATTATTCATAAAAAAACAACAATTTTATAAAAATAAAAAAAATACACCCTAACCATTCTTCAACATTAATATTAAAAAAATGAAATCCATTTTATGAAAATATTTTTTAAAATATAAGAGAATTAATTTTTAAATAGAATAATTTTTATTTGAAAAATTAAAATTTTAAAATTTTGGTTAATTTTTAGACCCTTCCAAATATTACATATGGTCTCAAAAAATTACATTAACGTTTTAATAAAACATAATATTTTTTTATAAACCAATTTTATAAAATTAAACATTAATTTAAATCATTATATTCATGTTAACAATATAAATAAAATATATATGTTTTAAAAAAATTCTAAAACATATTTTATCACTTTTAAAATAATTATTTATTTGTAACATGATATAAATTTTATATATTTTCATTTTATCAAAAAACTTGATATTATTTTTTGATGAAATAGGTGTTGTTACTATTCTAATGGTTAGGTTACTATTCCTAATGGTAAAATTATTATTCTAATAGTCAGATTACTATTCTAATGTTCATACTTATAATAATCATACGTGTTCCCTAAATTCTGTTGATACCTTATATTTCATTCATAATTCATACACTTAATTTTTTTTATCAAGGTTATAAATAATTTTAATTTCCAAATTGAATATAGTGTTACTAATATTAAATTTCATTTATGTAGTGTTGTCTATGAGTGCGATCATTCTTGGTGATCAAACATATCAAACTATTCATATTATAGTTATCTTCTATTGTTTTTATTGTCCCATTATAACAAATTTAATTCTTATTGATATATTTATTCTGTAAATATAATGTTCAAGTAAATATAAATTTTGTTTGTCCCTATCACATGGTCTATGTGGTTTATATAATACTATATTACTAAATGTAATCTATTTATATCATTATAAGGGATAATTAATTCATAAAATTATAGGTCATCATAATTAGGGGTACTGTCACGACATGGGAGCTCCTATAAATATCAAGCTACCACTGAACTAGTGAGATTCAACTAAAGATAATAGGAAATATATCTACACATCCATACCTCACCCACCAATCAAACAGTATGATCCTATTTCATTGAGGATGAAATCTTTCAGTACAAAAATAAATTAGAATATTTAATATGGATGAACTCTAGATTCCTTCAAGGTAATATTTAAGATAATTATAACTCCTTGGCTGATGCCAATTTATATTCTCTAGAGAATCTCTCTCAACAATGGGGAATGAATTGATCAATAATGGTATATATCATTTATCTTGATAATATGTGGTATTAAAACCAATATATTTATCCTTGGGGCTCTGGGGGTATTTTTAATTATGCTTTTTGGACAAAAAACTGTGAATATTTCAACCAAGATACACCAAGCTAACAAAATATAGCTATCAAAACTTGAAAAATATGAGCCAACCATATTGGGATCTACCCACCACCTCCACACTCACATCAACCTAGATGATGGTCTCAATATAAATCCTTAACTCTATTGATTCCCTCGCTTCATAGGTATAATCCAAGGAGGGGTAACATGAACCAACACAACTATATATGAATCCATATTATAAATTTTTAGACTTGAAACCTCCTCCAAAAAACTTTGAAAATTCAAATTTCCTTATATTCAATTCCATGGGTGATTTGTATTAGAATATCATGCACAAATCATCCTGATAAATCTCTATGATAGGAACTCATGAGTAATGTGAAGGAGTAATGATCATGTGTTTTGTATAAACCTAATAAGTAATGAAATTCATCTTATAAAGTATCCTACTAGATGGGTATTTCTCCAATTAGGATGTTTTTTAGTGATATTTCATTGATAAATTCATCACCAAATTGAGGAATATGATGGTACTTGGCCACTAAAATTGAATACAATGAAAAAAATAGAGGGTTTCAGAATATATTTCCAAGTGAAATGGAATGAACTACTATCTGAATATAAAACTTCTATAGTATATGATATTGAATATATTCATGAGAATCTATATTAAGAGATTCAAACACCACTCATATGGTTTAAATTCCTTAGTGGATTCTAGGATTTTGTCATACTATCCCAACGATTGAATGATTTTATTTCATGTGTCAAAGTGATGTCTCAAAAAAAATATTTTTTCACATATAATGTTGTTTAGTAGATTAATTTTTTTTTATTTTCACCCTTAAACTAGTTTCAATGATATCACCAACTCCAAATCCCACATAATATCATATGGCGGCTCTTATTTAAAAATAATTCCATAAAAAATGGCCTGGTGGTGATGTAAAGAGGGTTCAAAATCACTCAGACATTGAGAACCTAAAGATTAAAATTCACTCTATTCGAAAATAACTTGTTCATAGATTCAAAATTTTATCCTATAAATGAACTTGGTTGAATTTATAGAGGTAAAAATACCCATTGAAGTCATTTTTAATGATATTTGAAACTACTACTACTTGCATTTAATATTGGGGAATAATATACAAGGACACTTTTTCGTCAAGTATATAATGAAAAAGATGATTGACTCAGTACAAATAAAGTTGGTTAAGCACCTAGTATATGTAACCTATGTCTTTTCCACTTTAATAGAATCAGATTGACAATGGAATTATATACCAAAATTATATTCTTAGAAATTTTATGACTGGGTGACTAGAAAATTCATTAAACGTTTAGATGCATTACTCAAGAAACAACTGAATCAACCATTAATGAAGCCAATTCTGTCCATGATACCAACTGTAGTATCTTCATAATTTCAGCCTTCTAAGAGTTAGTGTAGACATTTTTTGTGGAACATGGGTCAATGATAATATCTTTGGTTGGAACCCAAGGTGGTCCATGCTCTTTGGGACATCATACCTCCATTACTGGGAAGATGGGAACCACCCCACCAAACAAAACTGTCATCTGATGGGAATTCACAACATGGATCTATGAAATTAATATAGATTATTGAACACTCTAGTGATGAATAAGACTCATAATATCCCATGTTCCCAATCTATAATAGAATAAGGGGTCATAGAGGTCGGGGAAGTATAAATCATGGTAGACCCTGATGGTTAAGAATAATTTATGGTAAATTTATATATGTATATATATATAGTTAAAACCTAGAGATATGAACTTTTAAGAATGATAAAATAACATTGATCTAATCATGAATCATCCATATCTCATTCAAATACTATTATACTTGGTGAAGGAATATAATATGTATAATTATTTGGATGGAATATAGAAGGCCAGTTTAGATCAACCCATAGATTATAAGGGCGTCCCATAGTTCTAATCATGGAAGTAAAGTTTCTGACACTACTATATTTATCCCCCAATCATAGATCCAAGGAGTAATCTCATAGTAGGATGTTTAGTCCCTTAGACTACAAGACATGAATTTTGAAGTATCTTTTTATCATCCAATCCATGATCTAAATGTTGGATATCATTCATCTTTAATATAACTGTATAAGTCCCTATCAATAACTCAAGAGTTCAAGACCAATGATATTGAAATTGATACATATCATATAAATACTGGCTCAAATGAGTGTCACACAATCATTTCATTCATATAAAAAAACTTGAATGTAATTGAATATGGATAAATTGTGCCCATATACATGTCTAGTAATCTATATGATGTCAACATCCATTAGTACCAAGTTGATAATGGTTCTAGTATCAACCCCTAAATTATATAAACATTATTACATCTTGGTTATAGTGATTATAACCTATCTCCTTCAAAACAAACAATTTACTTGTATGAAAAGAGCAAACTGAGGGTCCTCAGGAAGATCATAACCATAACATAGTTCAAAGAGAAAATTTATGTCTCTAAATTTATTGTGGTCCCCTAAGATAGATCTTTAATCATATTTATAGGATTTTAATGGCACCATATTCATGTATAAACTCCCTCTTGATTTAATCAATGCGTAAAATATTCTATTAACTGGTAATTCATGGATGTTATATGGTGATAGCTCCACTTTTAAGTCATATAAATCTATGTTGATTGATGAATGGTACTACAAAAGGGAGGAGAATTAGCCTATGGTAAAAAATTCTATATAAATTACCAGCCCTATAAATTTTTAAATCATCTATATCAATCAATGTGTTAAACATAGTGAAAATTTTATATTTACTATCAACTAAATTGAGTGAAAATTCTAGATATAGGGAATAATTATATCACATGTGTCACATTATCCATTGAATTAAACCCCCAATTTATTTTTCTATAATGAGACTCATAAGTTGATGACTCTACTAAGAAGACAAAATGAATAGGGGAAATGGTCAATGAATTTTGTTTGCATAATAATATTTACTATGAGTATCTTTACTCAACTAAAGGATTGAATAATTTTGAAATTACTTATCTAGGGATGATTGATTGAATATACATAAATTCCAGAATACTGAAATGGTTTTTAGGAACATTCATTCTCATAATTATGATGTCAAATATGTTAGATGAACCAAATCATTCCGACGAGGGATGCAATTTCAATGGAATAAACAATGACCTTGTACCACCTTCCTGATTTAGAGGTGTCAATCCATATTTTTTACTCAATAGTGGTGAATAGAATGAATAAATCAAAGATTATCTTCTGTCATTATTAGAAGGTATCCAGACTATAATAGATGAACCAAGATAATATAATCTGGGTTCAGAGGAAGGTATATAAAAAATATTGATTAGTTTAGCCATGAAACCTTATGAATAAGAAAAATACATCTCTTTCCTAAAGACACAATGTGATTTATTTTAATGTAATTATATTGAAATGAATATATGGGATCCTCTAGTGGTTATGCATCATTTGGATCTGCTGAATTCCCAATGTTATATAAACATGAAGTAAATAGAATGAATATGACGCATTATATATATATATATGTGGAAATATAATTTTGATCCATAATTTAAATATTTTTAGTTCAAGAAAGAAATTTTAAGGAAAAGTGGGAAACCAATGAGGGTCATGATTTCAATTGAAACATCAAACCTCATATGAGAAATATCGGTCATCAAATAAAATTAAAAGAGTTGGAATGATTAACCCTATATAAATGCCATTGGATTGAGGTTTCCTCCTCGAATGGATTTTCCTCGATGAGATCCTCAAATTTTAAGGCCATCTTTTACCATGAACATACATGTTCCTCCAATCTTGTATTCCTTTTATCAAAGGCATGTACCAAAATCCAATTTTGTCTATCAATCCTAGAAGCATGTTATTCTTTCAAATTGGCTAGTAGAGGTCTTTAAAACAGTCTATGTGTGTCCTATTAATAAATATTGATCCTGAAATAATCCTCCAACATCACTTCATTATAATTATAAGGAATTTCTTGAACCACTCCTCTATCATTTACCTCATATTCTACACCCTTTAGAGTACTAAAATTAGATTCCATCTTTGATTCTAGGATGATATCACTATCATCCTGAGTTCACAACAATGAATATGAGTTCTTTATTTTTACAACTTGGTCCTCCTATGACTTATTACTAGAAGATGAGTTTTTATTACCCTTAATTCCAAGATTTTGAATGACATTGTCTACATTTTTCATTCAATAATACTTGTATCAACACTTGAGTTTTTATGGTTTTCCTGATGATCTAGTAACAATGATTTTTAGTAAATTTGAGTAGTCTATATAAGGCCTTGATTTTTTCTCTTTTAGATAGTGAAATTACTAGATTGAAGGTTTAATTTATTTCTATTTCTATATCCAGAACCAGAACTTATAATCATGTGGGAATTATACTCACAATCCTTCATTGGTTATGATTCTATATCCTTGTCTCTCAATTCCAAATCCTCAAGGAACCTTAACCCACCCTTATTCCTTTTACATTTTAGAGTTTATTTTTTCCATCCATATAGATCCAAATTCTTCTTATCACCCCCATTCAAAGAAGAAAAACTATTTTGGAGTTGTATACATAATGGTGGGTCTTGCTGGCTAGGTGACCTCCACCCCACAGTGAATAAAATATTATGGATATGGAAGACCTGAATCGAAGAAAATAGGCATGGAACAGATTGAGTAATGTTTCAATCCACCTTATTTCCAACTGCATGACTGAGATCTTTCCCATTTCCCAGGACTCCAACATTCACTACATCAACAAAGGAGGAAGAATCCTTTGGTGGGGATGGTCCAACATCTTTTAGAACTAGAATTTTCAAACTAGAAACACCCCAATCACATTTCAAGATATAACATAAGTCAACAAACTTAAAATCAATGTATCCAATACCCAAGTAATTTTGGATAGGATCAGTGGAAGATAACTCTCTATTATCCATATGATCAACAAAGAGATAAACAAGATTAGTCCCACCCATTGTAATAGAAACGACCCCAACTTTTCTGTCCTTAGTTCCTCACCATCAAGTTGAGAACAAGTGACTTGGTAGTTTTCAAGAATATAATAAATATTTCCATGTATTAATGTCAATAGATTGTTTAAAATGAAATTATTCCCCAACCAATATCCACAATGACTCTACTAGAGGATTTTATGCATCCAATTCGATACATATCTGTGGGGAGATCAGGTTACATATAGTGTATGTTCTAATAACCAAAAAAAAATGAAGAACCAAAGTCACAAGAAGGTGCATAATTGAAAGTTTTTGGAAAGGAAGTGGGTGTTTGGGAAAACATACCCGCAAAACCATTATTGCGACGTCCCATTTCATATAAAAAATGTAGGACCATATGAAGAGGTTCAAATGGTATCCATTGAAAATTCTAGGAGTACTAGACCAAGAAATGATCAAATCATCCACCAATGAGAAACAAACTATGATATTCCACTTGTAGAGGAGGAAAAACTTTCCCCGATCCCATAAACCCCAAGATCCAAAACAATAATTTGTTGAAGGAGTCAACCAATAGATGAAAAAAACTGAATTGAGCCACCAAGGTTTGGTTCAGGTGAGATGAAGATTCAGTGAACTATGAGGTCGAAATCTTGGGATGAGGAATGCCATCCCAAATGATGGTAACTTTAGTTATAAGCACGATGTTGGGGATATAAGGACTGAAATCGGGGTTGTATAATGGTAGAATATTTTATGCCATTGATGAAGGGAATCCCCCCCCTCTGACGAGGGAGGGATGAATGTGGTGGCTATCACCACCTAGGGAATAATTGAGGATAGCAGGAAGCCAAGGTTGTTAAGTTACTAGAAATTGAATTAAAAATATGGTCAAATCCAACTTCATTTATTATGTTTAGTACCCAATTTTTTCCCTAAATTTTACTCGTCATAAATAAGAATGAGTGAATATTGGTTTTCAATTATTTTAGGGTTCTCAACTGTCACTGCCCAAAAGAATATTTCTCAATCTAGATTAAATAATTATTTATTGATTTAACAGATTTTTTCAACACCTACCCACTATGGAAGGTTATTTTATAATTAACCAGATATAAATGGATACTGATGATGAGGAGGTCCATTCATTTTGAGAACATCATTCAATATACTAGTAAAAATGGAAACCCTTATACTTTAAGTTCTCTAGATCCATATCTCTACTTTCCATACACTATATTTTTAAGTACATTATTAGGAAAACTATGTAGCAATTCATGGATTATCTATTATTAAAATATAAATAATTTTGTGGTTATCTTTTCATTTTTGATGTATTTTTTAATAAAATATGATAACACACCTTGAGAAGAAATTTTATAAAATTCACATTCAATGAAACATCAGGGAAATCCATTGGCTTCATTTTACACCATATCAAAATCAAATTCAATGTAAAAAATATAATATCAATAATTTATATGATCCCAACTAGAAACCTTATAAATTGGGAGGAGTTTTAGGACATCATTTTTATAGAAGACGCTTCATATCTAGTCACATGGTCAAGTGTTTTCCATTCACTTTGTTTTTTATGAAAGGGATCACATATCATTGTGATGAATATTATTAAGGAACTTTAATGATATCAAATACTAACTTCTATGCCAATAACCCCTGATTCCACCCATATAAGTGAATCCTATCATCCTTTATATGGAAACCTTATATAGATAGCTGAAAATGCTCCTTACTGAGAAGAATGAAATGATCAAGGTGAATAGTATTTATTATCTCAACAAGATGATGTTGGATAGTGAGACCCAATATTCTTATATTGAGAAGAAATACCTTGAATTTATTTTCATTATATAGAAATTAAGATAATATTTGTAGGTCCACATGATTAACCACATCTCATGTGTTTTCACAATCAAATATATCCTTGGTCACTTCATGTTAGCTAAGAGTTCAAAATGGCCATCAGTCATTCTGAAGTAGTTTAATATTCAGTTTGTGTCCCAAATGATAATTGAAGGGAATGGGTTATTAGATTTTATCATAGAACACCCCAACCCAAAAAATTGATGTTGTATATAGAACTACCAGATGAACAATTTATTTATAACTATAAAATCTACCATTCATAGAATACAGACGTTGATGGTGACTCCTAGATCCCAATAGGAAAAAGTATAGAAAATGTAAAGCTCAAAAAGGATGTCATCATAATTGTTTTCATTTCTATAGAAAAATTTATTTGACCTCGCCCCTTCATGTGATGCACCATGAATGAGTAAAAATACTAGGCCCCTTTCATAGTCTTATACCTACACCGACATAGACTAATGGAAAAATTAAATATTCAAGGTGATTATGAGTAGCTGATCATGAAAATTAATGGACTCTACACTATTAATAAGGAAGAGTTGATTCCATTGTTTAAGTATATGTGAGGGTTGATGGATGATGTCCCCCCCATAACCAACTTAATCTCACTTATTATATTCACAATGTGACAAAGTAGTTTCACTATCCATCACATATAAAACCCTAATAAATCTAGATTCAGATGAGATGAAAATTTGAATCACGCATCACATGGTGGTCCCTCAATTCATCATTAATTATGTAGAAGATACCAATAAAATTAATGCCACCATAAATCAATGAGATTATTTATCCTCACCAAATGATACCAAAATTAGATGGAGGTATCCCATAATATACTACCTCTATAATAGAATTTGACAATAAGATTGAGATAAGAATGAAAAAATCAGTTGATGGGTTACCAATTTTTTCTTATACAACAAACCAAATTCCTATAAACTTATCTATAAATGATTATTTGATAGAATTCTCCTTAGGCATGTTGAATGAGGATATAACCTATTTATTATATTAGAATTTCATATATTTTTCTACATTAACCAAAATTTAGGATCTATTCTCTTCCATCAAATTAGTTGACCTAGATACTTCTTCCCCTCAATGATATATGATTAAATGGAATTTAAATTGATCTAAAATGCTATCATGATATATTCTAACATCATCTATCAACCCCCAAAATTATTTCACACTAATAAATACTCTTGGAAATATTCTATATGGGAGATAGATTTTATAGGTCCATACCATATATCCAAAAATATCCATTTCAAGATCATTATTATCACAACCAATTTCTTATCCTAATGGGACAAAGTTGACCCCATCAAGGAAGTTAGAAAAAAAAACAAATAATTAATTTCATTAATTATAATATCATTACCAGATTTTCTGTACCTCACATAATTATAAGGTATAACAACACTAATTTCTATGTAATTTAATTAAAGTGGTTGTATTAGGGGAATAATATATTATATAATCATTTATCATATAATCATATGGAAGAAAATAGAATGATAAAGTCCATAAATAAAATTCACTCTAATTTAATTTATAATATAGTGGATAATGAAAATAGGTTTTGATTAGATAATATCTTGTATTTTTTGTAGGGTTACAACACCAAATTTTTTTCTTCCATACAGAAAACCCTATATTCACTTGAGTATGAGATGTAGGAACTTTATCCCCCCAGGGTTGAATTTACCACAATTCCAATCACCATATTCAATCATATGTCTAAAGATGAATAGTCTTAGATAAAACTTGATGAATTAGTGAGACTCAATGATAAGAGGTTATAAAATATGTAAAACATTAATATTATTCAAAATCTAGTCGTGAAAACATTAAATAAGAACAAATTTTTATACTTATTTTCAAGGGAGATTTTGTAAAAGATCAGATAACTCCTATGATACCTAGGAACAAACCTTTGAATCCATTATCAAAGTGGGATGTACCTTACACCATGATTGAGGATTACAAAAACATATTTTACTCCTTTATTACCAATGATAGAGAGTGTATCACACACACTATATAATCATGGTTTCTCATGAAATACTTTCCATATTTTACAAATAGGTTCATAGAAGTCTTAGCTATATGAATTTAAATATCATTGCATATTGTAAATTATATGTAGCTATAAACAACATGGAATTGGTTCTCATCATACAACCATATATTACAAGACACAATGATACAAGTCTCTTGACATTAAACTATATCACATATGGCCCATCTTGTATGATGTTAAATTTTATAGTGTTCTATCCTATATGAACTAACTCCCTTATATTTGATCTAGATATATATAAGAGTCCCTATTGTATAGGATTATCAGTTCACATATAGTTTTCTCTAACAATCATATATGAAGAAGAAACCATTTTTTGTATCCTCTACATGTGGAAGATCTTTATAGGGGGCCTCATATATAAATAACTATGTGTTTCTTGATTCATATTTTCATGGGATGTATAGTAAAGTCTGCATCTCATGACTCAGGTCTAGCCACAAACCTCATCATCTTCAATACACCTCTCTAACCTAATTTTTGGGTCCTCTAATTCACATTGAGTTCTTCATTGAACCTATAATTAAATGAATCCATTTTAATATTCTCTCTACATATGAGTCAGATATATGAAGAGGATATTTTTCATAACTATGTGGGTCTCAATTCCATCATTTATAAGATACATAGTGATATATGGTTTTACTACTTCAAGACTGCACAAAAATCCCATTGGATTTAATTATTTTACTCTTTGTCTTAATCATTCATGTTAGTTTTATCAAAACAACCTAGAATAATAAAAAATACACCTCTCTTTCCTATATAAATTAACAAGACCTGTGTACATACTCATTTCCTAGAACATCATGTTGACTGATTCATGTCATCATAGGATATGTATTTATGAAAGGGTATCTTAACATGGTCCCATTAAACAAATCTCCTCCTAAAAAATTCTAAACTCTATCATAGTTTATGGGTTCACCACCATTCACATTTGGTTTTCTTAAATAGAACTAGGACAATAAAAATATATAGTTATGAACTATGCGTTTCTTGATTATTATTTTTATAGTATATATAGAAACATTTGATTTCCTATCACAAACCCATCTAGTAGTTTTATACAAATTAAACTTCTACTTCATCTTGGTATATCAATAATTATTAGTTCACATCAAGTTTCCCCATAACTCAATACTTAGAAGAATTCATTTTATTTTGTGTATGACATATATCTATGAAAATATTTGTACATCAATTAAACCCCAAAAAAACCTAAAATCCACCACATTTGAGTCTTTTTCAAATTATTTTAAACTAAATGACATATTTCCACCTCATATAACCCTTAAAATACTTGGAGAAGTCTGTTTTAAATAACCTAATTCCATTACATAAGATATAGATCCATGTAAGAGTCATTGGAGTATGGTTACTTGTATATAAATTTATAGTTGGATAAAATTACCTCATTTCCATGAATTAAATTTAATGGTTTGGTATTTATTCTTTTAAATTGGACCTTTACTTCCATGTCTCTATAATGGGATGAAATTATTATATTTTTACCTTTCACATGAGTCAGATCTATGTGAAAATGTACTAGAACTATGTGTGTATTTATTTATGCTATTTCAAGATATATTGTAATGTTCAGATCAATTATTTATGATCCAACCTCAAAATTCCCCGTAAACCAATCTCTATCAGTGTGTTTGAAATTATCATTCATGTTGGGATATCTTCATCAATCATACAATGTGAGACTATATAGAGAGACACATATCTATTATCATGGGTATCAACATAGGACTTACTTCTAGTTCTAACTAGGAATCAAAGATAAAATGACCCTATCAAGAAATATATATGGATTTATTTCTAATTTCATAGTATAAATATCGATTCCTAGATTCTAATTCTCATAACTAGCCACAGGCACTATGGATGATTCTTTTACATTGATGAGACCCTGTCAAATTCATGTCAGATTTAATACTCTAGTATATCATACTATTAGGGTTCTCCTATTTAAAATTATGTCTTCTCAAACATCCCTACTCAATGATATATACACATCATAACTATGTTTATCTTGATTAAATTTATTATATTATATTTAGTGATGTACCGATTTTTTATCTAAGGCCTCACCATAGATTTTATCAATTTTCAACCCCTCTTGTATTGTATGTACTCGACATTAATGTTAGGATTTATATATTATTTAATATGATGTGATGACATATCATTTATAATAACTTTTTGTGGAATTATTCCTATTATTTTATGATATTTAGTGATTTTTAACAATAAATTTCATACCCATCTAGAGTCATCATCTACTTAAAATACCCATCAATATCCCATAATATCCCATCATTGTTTAGTTTTTGACTAGGGTATTATGATTAATAATTTAATATCCCCTTCCCATAGACAATATGTAATACCTCATGTATTTGAATCATGATAATCTTTTCATGGCTATTGGTAATGATTACCTTTGATTCCAAAAAGGACACCACTTCTAGGAGTTACTATATATAGCGTATATCCAAACAACTAAATAGAGGTATGTTTTCATCATAAGTATAAGGTCCATTAACACCATGATACATTTAAAATAATATCATGCAACTGATAATTTTAATTTTATTAGCATTCTTCCCCATCATTCATTTTCATTTCATCAAAACCTGACTTAGGCACCACAGGCTATGATTTATGTCATCCTTATTCCCTTTTCGAAAGAGTTAGATCAATCTTATCTCATGATTTTCAATTTGGTTTTCTTAAGATATAATTTATCATTACTATGAGAATTATGGCATCAAAGTACATGCACACCACCTGGAGTTCAACTATACTAATACTCCCCCTACTTATTCAAATTAGGTTGTTACATTTCCATTATTATTAAATAGGATCCCTCACCTTCATTGGTAAAAGCAGCATGACTTTTAACTATGTTCACCCATCCATGACATTTTCTATATATTCAATGGGAACTATATTCACATAGAGTATACCTATCACTTAATACTGTGTAAAATATTATATATTTGAATCAAATTTATAGGAAATTATACTCTCCATAAAAAATGTTCTAATCATAAACATTAAATTTGATGTTATGACTTATAAAACCTTAAACTAACCAAGGAATGATACATATTACTCCCCAAGATAAAATACCAAAAAGGTAATCTTGGTAAAAGGTAAGTCTCTTCTCTATAGGCATACACAATTAACAATATTGGAGAAATTTAAGCATTTGAAAGAATTAAAGTGAAAAAAACATTTCAGGTTAAAACAAAAAAAATGGGTGGCCTGAGAAAATGTTGATTTTCTTCATTATATATATCCCATTAACCAAATGACAGGAATAATATTGAGAATAAATAAAAATACCAAATTATTTTAAGGATCACTATACATCCCTCAAAAAAATAACCATTTCACACTAGGACCATCAATATAGAAAAAAGTGAGGGTGAAAATAAAAAGACAAAACCCTTGTAATAACCACCATTGGACTACGGAAATAGACAATTTATTACCACTAGTTCTATAAACTAAGGGAAACGTTGTATCATAGTTCTTTTCTTCAAATTTATTGGTTCATAAGGTTCATATGAAATACTTAGAGGTGTAATTTCTCAGTATTGATCCATTTTGGTCATTGAAATCCTCATTCAAAACCCCATTCATGGTTTTAATTATTCCAAGATTTTTAACTCTCACATATCTAAGTTGACTTACCATAGTATAAAATGATGGTAAATGTGGATCCATATTCAGACCACCTAAATCAATATAGGAGTACATGGCCAAGAGGAAATAATTTATTACATTCTTTTATCTTGAGAACTTTCTCTAAATTGTGGTTATAATTTATGTTATTTTATACCTATCTCCCATATATATATATATATATCTAAGTTAATATATTCAAAAGACAATGGATTAATTAATATATATCGATATTGAATTAGGTTTTTATAATATGTGATTTACATAATAAACTCCTATATAATGTTGAAGTGGATTTTCTTATTTTTCATATTTCTATTTATCAATTTCATAGATTATCATGATTTGATAATTAAGGTAATATAAAGGTTAAAGAAATTAAAAATAATTTATTCATTCATTAAAAAATAGGGAGTATTATCAAAATGTTAGATCCTTATAATGGAATGAATTCAATAAATGAATAGAGAAACAAAAAAATTATAAGGTTGGATTTGGCTGGTTGAACACTATAAATTATCTAATGTATAATGAGAAGTATTGAATAATATCCAAACATCACCTCACCTAATAGTTTTAGCTTTATTTATATGACCAGTTCTTAATTCCTTCACTTGATTGTCTCAAGTTAGATTTACAATTTCAACAAGTTTTCTATTTTTAATACTATGTGATCCTTATATTCATTCATTTTTGAATTCATAGAATACAAAAATTTATAAAAGAGTGATTCCTCAGTAGTTTGTTGAGTCATCTACCTGGTAGCATATTCCACATATTCCACCTAGTGATTTATACATTTAAAAGAATATAAATATCTCTTGCGGGTCCCTAATTACTAATGGAATGCTATAATTCACATGATAATGGAACAAAACTCCCAATTGTAGAAGTCACTTATCCCAAGACCCTTGAATATTTGGAAAATGACATCAACCTTACTCTCCATCTTAGAAGTATGGATATAATTTTTCACTACTAGGATGTTCTTCCATGCCCTTTAACATGCCATTATATTTATTGAAGAAACATTAGTACTAGAGGATTATTCATCTTTATGACTATAATGTACTATATGATATGTTTTTTTATATAGAAATGTATGTTCCGTTGTAGAAAAGGTGATCAAAACTAAATTCATGAAATCCATATCAATATTGGATATCCTAGAGGAAGTTTTATCAACATCATTATCATGAATATTTTAGGTGACAAATTATTAAGGTTGTGTTATATGGGAATATAGTTAAGAATTCTCTTATACTACAATACCATGTTCATTCAAAGAGGTCTCACCTTTATCAGGGGTGGAACCCAGTTTTATGATATTGAATTTACACTCAGGTTCATCCAGGACATCCCCCTTAGTTTAAAAATGTGGTCCACAATTTTTGATGTGAAACCACTCAGAAACCTCATTTAAAAATTCTTTTTCCATGATCAAGAATTTTTGAGGGATAGACTGGCTAGAGCATTGACTAGTGGATTGTTGATTGGGATATCAATGTTTATTTACATCAACATCATCCATAGTCAACACAAAACCATTGGGTTTCCCTCATCACATACTCTTTAATATGGATTCTATATTACCTCATATATGGAATGAAATCAACATCCAATTCTATATAGAATATAAGGATTACAGACAAATACCAATTTAACACATGATCTGATCACTCTATCCAACTATGATATTTTATATGAATTTTCATCTGTTTAAATTTTTTTTATCCACATAATTTTCAATAACATCATTGTAAGGAGTGAACATGAATTGAAAATATCTCCTTAAAACTTTTTACAGGATTTGGGAACCCATATTTATCTATTATACACCCTCAATATCTATTAATATGGTCCTATGGGTGAATTGAGGGGATACAATTAGGTTTCTCAGGACAAGGAAACTATGATTCACTATTACTAAACCATACATGAATTGGATTGTGTTTCAAATCTAATGGGATGTTTCACCCCATTGAAAATGGTTTAACACTTGTCAAATCCTCACTAAGGATATTACTCGAAGACTTTTGAGAAGACCCTCAAGATCAATAAAATCCTTAATAGGGGGGGTTATAAATTACTTTTTATGTTTCTTCTTGAAACAAAATTGTCCACCTATTATTATTTTAAACCCGATGAATATAAAAAAACCAATCACACACACAAAGTGAGCAATAGAATTAAAAGTTTTAGCTCCAAAATGTTGAAAAACAATCCTTTACATAATCTGAATTTTATTGAGACTGTACAACCCAATAATATGAATATATGAGTTACAATGTGTAGGGAATATCCATTTCACCATCTTACACAAATTATATAGCCTATAATATTGTTTCACACACATTTATAATAATATGAATTTATTATTAACAATATATTATTCTTCAACCATATGAGAAAACCTTTAAATTTCAATGTGTTAGTTCCTTATTATTTTTCATCCTTTATAATATTGAAAGTAGCTTATTTTTTTATCCTGAATGATGAAATAAAACGTTTTTTTTTGTTTTTTATACATTATAATTTTACTTATCTCACACATTTTTTCATGCATGAAAGAACCAATTTATTATCTCACCTTATATCTACAATTGCATATTTGTAATTGAAATTGAAATTGAAATTCAAACAAATAACTTATTTTTAACTATTTTTTGAACATTTTTTTCTTAATTGTTTTTATGCTTATACATTCTTTACTTCAAATCACGTTCCTTGTAAATTGTGGTGTTACATAACTTGTTGCCGCATGACTGAGTGGTTACATGATAAATTAATATATTTATTTTTTAGTAACTCTCTATATCATAATACAAACCTTCTTCTTACATTGGTTAAATAAAAAATTCCATTTTTTATATTTATACCATGAATGGATATCTTTAGAACCATTTGAAAAAAAAATTTCTTAAAAACATTTTATTATAGAATATTTATATTTTAATATTTAGCTTTCTCAAAAAACATTTGTGTGTTGATCCTTATAAAGATGGAAAATAATCCTTATGGTGTTCAGAAAATGATCTATATGGTATTTGTAAATGATCCTTATGCACTTATAAAATCATCATTATACACTTAAAATACAATCCTTATGGTGAAAATGATTCTTACACTAACATGAATAATCATTTTTCGCATCAATGTTGATCCTTAACAAGTACAAGACTCACTATACGAATTGTTAACCCTTATGAAATATCAATAAGAGCCATATATAATTTTATATTCTCAAAATTGAGATACTAATAAAGTATTATAAATGAATCATATATATATTTTATTTATATATACATATATGACTCATACAATGGTTCATATGACTAGTATGCATATGTTTCTGCTTAGAAATGAAACTTACACTATTCATAATTGACTAGTACAGAGATTATTCTATTGTCATTTTTTTCTCTGCTATGAATAACTCATACATATACTAATATGGTACTCAATTGACTCATAAAAAAGAACTATATGGACCAGAAAAAGTTATTATCCCTTTACCAAATCGTTAATCCATAATTCAAAAAATATCACCTTATAAAATAAACATTATATGATGTTATTTTTAAAATGATTTATGGATTGGTACCAAATACAACACATTAACTATATTAACTTAAAAAAATAGTTACTTTTAACCTTCTTCCTTATGAGCTTCTATAATCTCCAAAAAAAATCCCACCATATCAAAAATCTACCCCTTTATATTATTTTGGAAACCATGGAACAAAAATCACTTTCATAATAAAAATATTTTAGTGAATCTCCATTAAATAATATCAAGACTAATTCATAAATATCAATGTAAGAAATAATAACATTAAATAATAATGTTATGTGGCCCCTAAAATAGTGACTTATATATATGCATTCACAACAGTTGACCATAATGATCTAAAACATATCAAATCTTTCTTACTCTAGATTTTATGTTTTCTCTACCCTTTGATTCTACTTGTGAAATATATTATCACCAATATCTACAAATATATCATTAAAACCCTTAAATGATATATTAATTCATACAACATAATGAAAAAACTTATAATAGTTCCTAAAATAACTCACCCACATGCTTTATATAATTTCTTTCCCCTTATTATATGTATCCCTAATTATATTATATTTCTAAGATATATCTTTCCCAAATAGTTAAATATATATAAATGGATAACTACCCATATATTAATGTTCTCACCCTTTGATAGTTCATAAGGATATAAACACAAAGGAACAACAATAATTCCTTTTTCTCCACATGTGAATAAAATATCCAAAGAATAAGGGAGTGGGGGAACTAAATTACCATACCATAGCCTTGAGAGGAATAAGGTTAGACTCATATCATCAACATAAACCATTGAAAATATTCCTTTAGAAATTGTGTAGTGAATACATAATTCAATTTTTCTCTTGAGATAACAAATTCTATCCTCAAAATATTTTTTTCCACAAACTCTTTGTTGAAGTAATATTTAATATCAATGTGATTAGATATTGAATGTTGAACATGATTTCATTAAATATTTGTTTCGCACGGAATCCGGGGATGACCTCCTGGATGGGAGATTCAAACATTCCAATCGGTTTCTAACGGGTTTGTTCGTAGAACCGGAAAAATCCAATGATTCCACATCCGTTTGGACCTACTTTCCAAAGGTAGGTGCTCATTAGCTTGTGGGCTAATGAGGCTTAGGAATTTGCATTGGTCGAGAGGATGGGAGGTCGGACTCATCACACCTTTTTTAGGGGAATTATTGTCTACTCCGGGACTCTCTTTATAGATTTAAGTTATGTTCGTGAATCCTTATTACATTACCAAGTATAAAATGAGCTTTCCTTCAATTTAACAATCAATGATTAAATATGTAAGAAATTTAGAGAATCTTTTATATGTATTCGAGGTTCTTCATCAATAGAGAATCATCTGTATCTATTTAGAGATTCTTGGTCAATGGTATCATTCAAAAATATTTATATAAAAGTCTCTTGGTCATTATGTTGACCAGGCTGGTTTTAAAGCCACTCAGTGGGGCACTTGAAGTTTATCGTCATTCAGAAGGACAATGAATTACTTCAGTGTTGGGATCGAACCCATAGATGGGCTACCTACGTATCCTTTGTTTTGAAAAAGGAATCAGAACCCACGTAGTTCGAATAAGGGTATGATGTTTATGATTGATGGCTCAAAGCAGGATGTCACAATTACTTTTACACTCTAAGCTCACGTGAGTCATGCTCGGTGTGAGAAACAAGAGGTATTAGTAAAATTTAGACAATTGTGCCATGAAAGATGCAATAATAAGAAATGGTTTGGGGCTTATGTATGTATGACTGCTCAGATAGATGAAGGTTTAGGATTCACTTTTAGGGAGAAAATCCATGAACAGGGTCCATAAAGGTATATGTGCTTCATGGAGATTTGAATACTCTAATCTTGGGGCTTACTCCTAAGGAGGATGCCCAAGTTAGGAGGGGACTTATGATTGGGTTTTACTCCTGAAAAGGAAACCCAAATCAAGGGTAAATTAGGACTGGTTAAAGAGAAATTAGGGGACTTGGGGCTTATTCCTGAAAAGGAAGCCCAAGATTATAACTGGGTTTTATACTTGAAAAAGGAGACCCAGGTTAGGGATTAAGGTTTGAGGCTTATTCCTGAGGAGGATGCCCAAGTTACGGGACTCGGGGCTTATTCCTAAGGAGGATGCCCATATTTGAGATTGGGGCTTACTCCTGAGGAGGATGCCCATATTTGAGATTGGGGCTTACTCCTGAGGAGGATGCCCAAGTTAAGGAATTAAGGTTTGGGGCTTACTCCTAAGGAGGATTCCCAAGTTTGGGAACTTTAAGAATTTGGGACTTACTCCTGAGGAAGATGCCCAAGTTAAAGGACTTATAACTGGGGATTATTCCTTAAAAGGAGACCCAAGTTAAGGATTCTCTCATCTTAAAGGATGAGGTTGAATGAATGAACTCTCCATATTTAGTGACACAAGGATATTTAAATCACTAGGTTTTGAGAGATATTCCACAGAATTCCTTTCAGATAAGAAAGTCAAATCAAGAAATCATGCCATAAATGGATTTGAAGAGTGTCTTGAAGACTGAATCTTGAAAAGGAAAGGTGTGATGGCTTAAGAGGGGTAAAATGGGCAAGATGGGCACCCAAAAAGGTAGGGGCGCACAAGTCTTGAAAGGAGCGCAAGTATTGCGGTGGCACACAAGTATTGGTCGCGCAAGTATACTTGCACGACATGAGGGGTACTTGCGCGATTCTCAAACATCATTAGAATATTTGAGCGACTCTTTATAAATCCATTTAGAATCCTCTTGAGGTTCTTCCAGAAAAGGGACGCGCGAGTTCTATTGAAGGAATAAGGCGGCGCGCAAGTGTTGATGAGTTTCAACACTTAGGCCTTCCTTCTTCTCTTCAAATCTTCCGTTCTAGGTAAGAAATTACCTTTAGAAGTGTTCTGGAAGCTTTGAGAAGAGACTTGGGCGTCGGGAGCTTCAATCCGAGTTTCTGGAAAAAAGATCCTCTCGAATGGGGGGCCCACATGGTCTATTTATAGGCAGGAGAAGACCCCGGGCGGTTACCGGGCGGTTATCACTTAGGTCGCGCAAGTCACTTGCGCGACCAAGGGTGTCGCGCAAGTGTACTTGCGCGACAATGATATAACTTGCGCGGTGCAGTTTCTTTTGATCCTTTGTTCATGCCTTTGTCGATTTTTGATGTTTTCTTCAAAGGTTGAATCACTTTGAGCTCAGATATTCCACTTTTCCGATCTTTAGATTCTGTGAAGAAAGGAGCGTCAACAAAAGTCCCCCCTCAGAGTTGGATCCGGAGAGAAATGAGGATTTGACTCTGAGGAAATCGAATCCATCCAAAGGAAAAGGGGCGCGCAGGTCTTCAGGGCATAGAGGGAGGCACGCAAGTTTGCGTCGCGCAGGCCTTGAGCGCACTGGGTACGGCGCGCAGATAGGCCTCCTGGCCTATAAATACATGGCCTCACCTCCGTACAAGCATCCGGATTTCCGGACTTCATACCTTCTCGAGCTCTCGTCGCGCAGGTTATCTTAGCCATGCAAGGTGCTCTGTTTTCCAATGTTTTCCTCGATGTCGTGCTATTGTAAAGGTATTTGTACTTGCGCGGTTTACACTTGCGCGTCAAAAACTAGCGCGACACATGAATACTTGCGCGCCATGTTTTAGACTTGCGCGCCTTAATGCCTTAGCCATTTTTTTCGAAATCTTTCACAAATTTTATGAAAAATAAACCCATTTAAGAGTTTAATTTATTCAACTTTTGGGCAGATTCAATGGCTACTAATGGAATTAAAACGTCTGATGAACTGGCTAGCAAGCGGATTGATGACATGATGAACATCATTGGCCATGATTACTATGATATCTGCAACAACACTCTCTCAGATTTGGCTAAGCACTTGAAGAAATATCATCCTAATTTTCCACAAAGCATCCATCTGCCTCTGTGTGGTCATGGTCATCTGCAAGGAGTCAATGTTCCAAATGCAAACAATTATACACCTGAGATGCAGCTGCACTGCTACTCCTCTATTTCGGTTATGCTGTGCATTAAGAGCAACAACAATGGTGTGAACTTTCAAATTCTTCCTCCATATCATTTCCTTGCAGATATGAAAATGACAAACCCATGGGCTGAAATGTTTTCCACTAATGGTTGGTGGAGAGAAGACAAACATGGTATTAGAGCAATATCTGAAAAGAGTACTCTCTCCAAATGGCTTTTTACTTCCAATGCTCCATTCTCAAATCCATGTATCCATCTTCCAAGTCTCTTGGACAACAACATAGTCACTGTTTGATCAGCAGAAAATTTTCTCAAACCGCACTCAAGAACATCCTTTTACAATTGTTCCAAGAAGAGATGGTATCACTGCATCTCTTACTGTATCCAGTTGAATGAATGAATTCCATGTGGTTGCTGATGAAGCTCGGGATGCCGTAAATAAAATTAAGTGTTATGTTGAAAGGCTCTTGTAATTCTTGAAAAAAGAGAAGAGACTCCAGTCTGTGGATGTCCTTCTAACTCTTGTGTATCAATGAAAAACACTTTCGTCTTCAATCATTTGTACTTGAATTCTTTCATTACCTGCTTCAAATTTACTTAAGCCAATGGGCTTAGTAATCATAGTTTGATTTTTACTAGGATTATTACAAATAACCCTACAAACTTTGAATCTTTTAATTGCTCAATATTACCTAAATCATACAGAATGTATGTTTAGTGAGCTGGAACTTGACTTTTATTTAGAGTTCCTTTGTCTTTTGTGGGCAGTTTAAAGTTATGCATGCCGGACATAAAGGGGCTAATGTTTAAGGTCGAAATAGCTTTGACCAAAATGGATTAAAATTGATTCAATTCCTTGAAAATTTATCTAAAAACATATTACCATACTCAAGTATGAGAGAAAATATGTAAACTATGGCTTAAGAATATTTGAATCTAAGGAATGATATGAAAAAGAGTTAAAAGGCATTAGAAGAAGTAGTTTCCAAGAATGAAGTTACTATTATTTAACAAAACCCGTTAGGGGGTTGAAATATGCAGGGCCACCTATGGGCATTGGCTGCATGGTCAAATAAATAGTATCTTTCGGCTGACAAGTCTGTTATCTGGACTGTTTATGTAAAGCCACCTTTGGGCACGTGCTGCATAGTCAGGCGAAAAGAACTCTCAAAAATTTACTTTCCTAGTGCTAAAAGCCAGTGAAAGTTTATGGAGAATCAAATTTTCTAAAGTATAGAGTTTGTTGTATGGAAAGAGGTACTTGAATATGGAGAAGATATTTCTGAACAAGAATATCGAAGAACTGGATGAATATCACTCCTACGAAGGTCTGACCCAAACGTAGGGAAGAAGAATAAACCGTAGACTTGAATACTTTCAGATCATGAAAAAGGATATGGGACAAATATGTTAAGGATGACTATTTTTTTTTGCGGATCCCTACATACTGTCGTTTAAGACAAATAAGGACAAAAGAGGCATTCTTCCCAAGAATAAAGTTACCATCATTTAACAAACCCGTTAGGGGGTTGAATTATGCAAGGCCACCTAAGGGAATTGGCTGCATAGTTAAATAAAATAGTATCTTTTGGCTAACAAGTCTGTTATGTGGACTGTTTATGCAAGGCCACCTATGGGCACGTGCTGCATAGTTAGGCAAAAGAATTCTCAGAAGTTTGACATTTTTGTGACTAGAAGTCATGAAAAGGGTTATGAAGATCTGAAAATATTTAAGGTTAGGATTATAACACATAAAGATGGGTATTGTCTAATGTATATAGAGATACATAGGTCAATGATAACCATAATCATGTTGTGGCTAAGTCCTGAATTAAAATTTTGGACTTCACTATGTATCTCATAAGAATGAGAATCAAGCCATACGTAGTTCTTGAAATGCAGTTTAACGTCGTGTAGGACGAAAGTATGAGTGAACTTAGTTTAGGGTTATAGAATTCGGACCATAATAATGAATACACAGTGTGTGTTTTCATGATGACTTTTCAGCCAAGGGACTGAAAGTGAAATTTGGGGTTAGGCCCAAAAGACTTGGGACTGGATTCGAGGGATACTCGAATGTTCCTACGTATCCCATAGGGATGGGAATCAAGTCCACGTAGTTCTAGAACTACCCTTTGTACAAATTTGGTTCGTACATGTGAAGGGTGAAAGGGGACTTTAGTGCAATGATGGTTTTAACCTAAGATAAAAAGTTTAGGCATTACCATGTATGCATGTAGTCTTTTGAAAATGAAAACCATGATTGAAAAATCAATGTCAATAATAGTTCTCTCTCAAATGAGGAAATCAAAGAATATTGTAGTTTATTGTCGTACCGGACAAAAGTGTTGCATAGTTTAACGTTATTTAACAAGGACGAAAGTGAATCAATGTAAAGATATTGATTCTAGGTGCAGTTTCACGAATCAACATCATATGAGATGGTGGTGAACCGATGTGAAGAGATTGTTTTTGGGCTTGATCCCTGGGAGGTTGCCTACATACCCAACCTGGAGGGCAAGGATCAAAGTCCGTGTAGTTCAATTAAAGAATGAATTAATGATCAAGTTGTTCTTGGAGACAATGATCTAATAAAAAATGTTGTTTGTTGGGACTTATACATGGTTAGCGGCCCAAATAGAGTGTTACGGTTGAGGTTTTCTCTAAGCTCACGTGAGTCATACTCAGTGTGAGAAACAAGAGGTAACAACAACCTTAACAATGCATAGTTTAATGTCATGTAGGACATAAAAAAGGGACTATGCAGTTTAAAGTCTTGCAATTAGGACTATTGGTGCTGCATAGTTTAGTGTCATGTAGCAGGGACAAAATAATAGTTTAATGTCATGTAGGACATATCAAGGAATTTCTGTACAGTTTAGCGTCATGTAGTTAGGACGATGGGGACAATACAGTTTAACGTCATATTGGACGAAAGGGGGACTGTGCAGTTTAATGTCATGCAGTAAGGACAAAATAACACACCATTTATGTCATGTTGGACGAAAGTGCGAATAGTTTAAGGTCATATGCATGGACCAAGGATGATGCAGTTTAAGGTCATGCTGGACGGTTTAGGGAACTTTTTCACAGTTTAACGTCGTGTGGGACAAAGTTGCAGTTTAAGGTCATACTGGACCATTGCTGTATAGTTTAACGTCATATAGCAAGGACGAACTGGTGCCGCACAGTTTAGTGTCATGTTGCGGGGACATCTTCTTTTCTACAGTTTAACGTCATGTTGGACGAAAGTATGAATAGTTTAAGGTCATATTCATGGACCGTGAATGATGCAGTTTAATGTCATACTGGACTATTAATGTATGAACAAATTGTAAGAGTCTTGGTTCTGGGGACCATATTTTGTGTTTATACAAAATATTTCTTCAGAAATCTGGCATTGGTTGGAGTCGTGATGAGTTCTCCATCCATTGAGATTAATGAATAAGCTCCATTGGAGTAGACCCTATGTATTGAATAAGGTCCTTCCCATTTTGGCTCAATCTTGGGAGGTTTCTTTCCTGGTATCATTGGAGTTCTGAGAACTAATACCAATTCTCCCTGAATAAATGAACGAAGACGAACTTTTTTGTTAAAAGCTCGTGCTATTCAATTCTGATAGATTTCCAAGTGGTGAAAAGTGCACAATATTTTCTCATCTAACTGTTCCAATTCATTCAATCACTTTTGGGATTGCTCATCTGTAGATAACTGATCACAAATGGCTACTCTGAGTGAGGGAAATTTAACTTCAATTGGCAAGACTACTTATGTTCCATATACCAACGAATATGGAGTTGACCGCGTTGCATTGCGGGTGGTAGTCCGATAAGCCCATAAAGCATGAAAGATTTTATCAGGACATAACCTCTTATCTTTATCCACCATCTTTTTCAGTATATTTGAAAGAGTCTTGTTAAATGCTTCTATTTGACCATTGGCTACCGCATGATACCTAGATGAATGGTTGGATTTAATGTTGTATTCTCGATACAATTTCTTCACCTCAGAAGAACAAAAGTTGGTGCCGTTGTCCGTCAATATGGTATGAGGGACACCAAATCTAGTAATGATGTTAGACTTGATGAAGCTAACAATGCATTTAGAACTGACTTCTTTGAGAGGTACTGCTTCTACCCATTTGGAAAATAAATCAGTAGCAGTAAGAATGTACTTAAACTGCTTGGCTGTAGCTGAAGGGTAAGGTCCCACCACATCCATTCCCCATGTGGAAAATGGCCATGAGTATTTAGCTGTATGAAGCAACTCTGGAGGTTGATGAATGAAGTTGGCATATACTTGAAATGAATGACACTTCTTTGTGAAATCAACACAATCTTGTATCATTGAAGGCCAAAAGTATCCAAGCCTTCGAATTTGATCAGACAATCTATGTCCAGACTGGTGGGCACCACATACTCCTGCATGCACTTCTTTCATGACAGCCATTGTCTCTTCACCATCAATGCATCTGAAGAGAACTCCATCAAAACCACGTTTGTAGAGAATTTTCTCTAGGTGGTTTGGGCTATCATAAAGAGTAAAATTGACCACACGTCGCCAAATTTTTTCTTTCTAGGCTCTATCAGGTGGAAGTGTTCCATTTTGAAGGTATTCCTTGATAGGTGTCATCCATCCTGTAGTATGACCATACGGTTCAGTAATGGGACTAATTTCATTAATTTCCTCTGTTCTGGATTGAACATAAGGTGAAATTGCACGACGGTGGGCAATACTGATGGTTGTCTCGTCCCGATTTAGATTTGCTAGAGCTGTGGCTATATTAGCCAGTGCATCAGCTTGAGCATTTTGTGATCTTGGGACATAAGAAAATGTCGGTTCTGAAGGGAATTCCGCCATTAACTCTCTGATGTAATCATACAAAGGGATTAATTCTTCTTTTCTGATGGCATAATCCCCATTGACTTGTTTGATTACCAGTTCTGAATCACCTTTCACCTTTAAGTGATTCACTTGTGCTTGGAGCGCTAACTCCAAGCCTATAATGAGAGCTTGGTATTCGGCTTCATTATTAGTACCACCTTCCCACAATAGAAAGGAATAAGGTAACAATGCCTTATCTGGAGAAATGAGTACAATTCCTAAACCAACTTTGTTGAATTTAGGATTTTCCATTTTCTTCCCTGTTGGACTTCTGGAAGCACCATCAAAATACATTTCCCATGTTTGAGGATTCTCTTGAATAGAGAAAACTTCCTCATCAGGGAGTTCAATATCTGAAGACGTGTCTTCCATGGAAGGATGTTCTGCCAGGAAATCAGCCAGATCATGACCCTTTATTGCCTTTTGAGACACATACTGAATGTCGAACTGTTGCAAAATAACTGCCCATCTTGCTAGACGTCCTGTAAGCATTGGACGACTAAGGATGAATTTGAGCGGATTATTGCGAGATACCAATTGGACCTCGTGATGTTGCAAGTAGTGTCTTAGTTTCTGAACTGCAAAGATTAATGCCAGGCAGCACTTCTCAATACTTGAATACCGGGTTTCTGCTTCAAGCATAGTTCTACTGAGATAGTAGAGGCTATTTTCATTCCCAGTATCATTCTTTTGAGCAAGAAAGGCCCCCAATGATCGCTCTAGAGCTGTCACATTGAGGATAAGTGGTCTTCCTTTAACATGTGGCATGAGTACTGGTATACTCAAGAGGTATTTCTTGAGAACATCAAATGCTTCTTGACATTCTTCAGTCCACTGGTAAGTGACTCCTTTCTTCAATAATTTGGTAAAGGGTAAACTTTTACCTGCCAAATTGGAAATGAAACGCCGAATATTGGCTAAGTGTCCTTGAAGTCCTCTTAATTCTTTCAAATTCTGAGGAGGTGACATACCAAGGATTGATTTGGTCTTCTCAGGATCGACTTCAATACCACGATGGCGTACAACAAAGCCGAGAAATTTTCCTGAGGTTACCCCAAAAGCACATTTTAAGGGGTTCATCTTCAAATTATGTTGTCGAAGCTTGTGGAATATGACTTCCAAATCATCCAAGTGATTAGAATGTTGTTTGGATTTAACCACCAAATCGTCTACATAGAATTCAACAAATTTCCCTAAGAAAGGTTTGAAGATACGATGCATGGCACATTGATATGTTGCACCTGCATTCTTTAAACCAAAGGGCATCACCCGGTAACAAAACACACCTTGAGGGGCTCTGAAGGCTGCAGATTCCTCATCTTCTGGGGCCATTCAGATCTGATTATATCCGGAATATCCATCCATGAAGGAAAGTACTTCATAACCAACCGTCGCATCAATTAAGAGTTCTGTAATCGGAACTGGGAAATCATCTTTAGGACAATACCGATTAAGATCTCTGAAATCGATGCAAACCCTAATTTGACCGTTCTTTTTCTTTACAGGGACAATATTAGCCAACCACTTGGGATATTGAACTTCTCTGATGAAGTTAGCTTTGATCAGCTTATCCACTTCAGCTTCAATTTTGGAATCATAGGTTGGGTGTGTTCTTCTCTCGGCTTGCTTAAATCCTTGATGTTCTTTTGGTAAACCCAAATGATGAGTAGCAATATCAGGATCAAGCCCAGGCATTTCTGTATAATTCCAAGCAAAAATATCTTTATTTTGCGTTAGAAAAGAAATATACATCTCTTGCTCTTCAAGGGTCATGGCCGCACTAATTAAAGTGGGGCGTGGATCTTTCTCTGTACCCAGATTTATTTCTCTGAGTTCATCCACAGTGGTAGAGATACCCTCTTCAAATGCTGGAGGAGCATCTCTAAGATCTTCCTCTTCCTCTTCATCATGTTCTATTTCTTCCGTTTCTACTTGCATAGTAGATGACAAAACGAAATTTTCATGATCATAAGAGATATCAAAATTTTCAAATTTTGAAGAAGAAGCTTCCATTTCCGACCCTATTGATGATAAAGGGACTTCTTTGGGAAATAAAGAGGAGATGATGGATTGAGAATCGACATCATTATTCACCTCTGGTGTTGCTATAACTTCTTCTGGACTGATTGGAGAAGTATAGACTTGTTGGACTTCAACAGATGAAATGAAAACATCACCACTTAGGCTTTCATCACTATTTGGTAGGTTACCAATTTCTCCCATGTTGTCTGGCTCGATTGTCGTAACTGACATTATGGATCTTTCCATAAGAGTATTTTGATTTGGGCCTATTTTGTCAATTTGACTGATAGGTAACACATAATCTGTACTCACATGTGTAAATGGATTTATTGGAATTTTCTCCAAACCATATGGAGCATTAACTTTGGTAATTTCCTTCATTGTAGATTTTTCTCTTCCCTTCATATGATAAAATTCTGCCTCAATGTATTGAGACTCACATGTCTTGAATGGGGCCTTATCACCATAAAATGTTCCAACTTGACCATTGAAACAGTATTTGAGACATTGATGGTATGATGAAGGAATAGCTGCATGCTGATGTAGCCAGGGTCTTCCAAGCAAGACGTTGAAAGCTGAGTCTTGATCAACAATCATGAAATCCGAATTGGATACAAGATCTCCAAACTGGGTTCTGAGTGTAACTTCGCCCAATGGTTCTTGTTCATTTTTATCATATCCTTGTAACATCATGGTAGAAGGAGATAAATCAGATTCTGTGAGGCCCAATCGATGAAGTGTACGAATGGGCATGAGGTTGACTCCTGAACCATTGTCAATGAAAACTCTTCGGATATCTAAAACATTGACTTTGCCAGATAAGTAGAGAGGTTTTATGTGCCCATGCACAACATCATATTCATATTTATCAGTAAAAGATATCACTGCATGGCATTCTGTAGGATTATTCTCTATGTGATAGACTTCAACTGCAACAATTTCAGCTTCAAACTCCTGAGGACTTGACAAAGCTTCGATGAGTGCTTCTCGAAGATCTTTTGACAGATTCAAAGCATCCAAAATTGATAACTTGGATGGTACTTGGGCCAAGTGTTTCAATATATCATACTTTTGATCTAGATTTCTGCGTTTCCCAACAGGAATATGAGGTTTAGCAGGTACCTTGGAAGCAGATGCTTTGGAAGCTGATGCATCTTGTATTGGGATAGAAGTTGGCAACATCCTTGGTTTTGGAAGATTAGACTGATTAGATCCATTTACTTGCTGAGATAAAGAAGATGGAATCTTTAATCGGTCTTCCAAAATAACTGTGCCAAAACTGAGTTGGCCATTGGCAGAAGAACTTGCTTGTTCTTTTTGAGCTCACTGAAGGGATCTACCACGAGTTTCTACTGCATACACAGTGCTAGCAGGGGTAGAATTGGAGTAGTGGCTTCGGAAAGATCCACGTCTTCCTCTGTATCCTGAACCTCTGGAACTTCCTCGGATTCCCTTATTTGATACAGGGAATTCAGGCTCATCAAGACTGGAATATGGATCTGTTAATAGAATCATATTAACAGAACCGAAGATTAACTCTTCGTCTGATAAAGACCCTGCCTGACTAGCCTGTTTAGGCTGTGCCGTTTGATGGGGCGGTGCCCGTGGCTTTGAAGTAGATGGCATGAAATCTGCCAGAGTCAAAGACAACTTAGGCCTCGATACATACTCATCTTCTTCTGATTCCTCTTTCTTCTTTGAATTGCGCTGCCCTTTTGAGGATTTGTCTTTTGATGGAGGCTTTACTGTAGATTTTCTAGGAGATACAACTGGCTTCTTCAATTGTGTTTGCAAAATGGCATGGGTCCGATTGATTGTCTTTCTGACCATCCAATCATCATATTTTTGTGCTGTTTTGCTTCTGACTTCCTGCCACTCACCTCCTTCCTCTGGATCTGTAGCGGTAACACATGCTACATGAGCTGAAGAACCCTTCAATTCGACTTGTCCCAAGTCGACCATCTTTTGCAGGAGGTCTTTAAAGACAAAACACTCCTTGATGGGATGCCCCAACATTTGATGAAAGTGACAATAATTGGGACGGTCTTCATCTCCTTCCTTGTTTGGCCTCTTGGGCACTGGTAATTGAACCAAATTATTTTCCAGAGCTGAAATGAAGTAACCAGGAACTTTCTCATTTCGGAAAGAGTATGTTTTACTCTTCATATCCTCAAATTGTTTTCGTCGTTGATCTCTTTGATCATTTGGACGAAAAGGCCTTTGTTGTTGGCATTCAGGAGGTGGAGTCCTTCGAGAAGATGAAGGTTTTGAAGTAGATATAGGTACAGGTGCTTGTTTCAGCATAACTATAGCAGTTTCTGCTTTACCCATTTTTCTTCCTGGAGCTGATGGAATTACACGAGATTTAACCTTAGCCTGTATAAGGGAATCTTCAATCTGCTGAGCGATTGAATTAAGGTCTCGAAACCCTCCTGTGTATTTCACAAGGATCAATGGCGTGCGTAATTCGTCACGCAAATTTTCCACACAGATTGGCAACATCTCTTCCTGAGGGAGTGCTAAACTCAGGGAATACGTTAATCCCTTCCAGCGAGCAATGAAATCAGAGACTCTTTCATTCTCCCTTTTCTTGCAGTTTGTAAGATAAAAAACTATCGTTTTTGGCAAAGTTGAGCTGAACTGAAGAAGGAATTTTTGTCGAATATCCTCCCATCCGATGATTGACCAGGATTGCAAGCTTGTATACCAGACAAAAGCTGATCCTTGCAAGGTTTGCACGAAGCATCTGAGTTTCACTGCTTCTTGCTGCTTTGGAGTTCCCATCATAGGATCACAACAAGACATGTAATGCGTCAAATGTTTTTCAGGGTCGCCTGATCCATTGAAAGTAGGGAAAATAGGGTTTCCAAATCTGGATGGAGGAGAAATTGAATCTACCCATTCAGGGTAAAATTTCTTTTCAGGTTGAACTTGCGCCCGTTTCCCTTCCATAGTTTCTAACCGAGCTGTTAATGACTCAATAGTTGTTATTAACTTTTGAGAAACATCCGGTTGAACCTGGTCTTGAGTAGGTGCAATGAATGGAGCTTGAACAGACGTGGTGGTTGGTGCTGCAACTGATGGTAGCACTGCCAACCGTTGTTGCGCTTGACCCGTAGGATTAGACCTCTGAGGGTGTACTGATAAAGGAGGATATTCTTGATCCATCTCAGTAACTAAAACAAATTCCTTCGGCTGTCGGACTTCAATATTCTTAAGAAGAAGACTACTCTGAAGTAGTTCTGCATTCATTCTTCTTAATTCTTTCATTTCTTCCTCCTATTGTGGAAACCTTTGCTCTAATGAGAGCGATTGGCCTTCTCCAGAGGAAGGATATGTAACCTGATTCTTTCCCTTCCCTTTGTTGGATACATTTTGGAGGGAGGGAAGTGGATTACCTAGGTTCTGAGTAATCCTTTGACTTTGTGTACGTACACCTTCTTCATTTGTATCAGTGCGTACATTTTCTTGAGCAGGACGCTCTTCATCTGAGTCCCCTGAGTGAGTCTCCTCTGGTGGATTAACAACAACGTCATTGATGACATTGATTGATGCATAATGCATCGCATCTCTTCTATCAACATTTCTGTGATATTGTCTTCTTTCATGTCTTTGATGAGACATTGCCTTTTGTTGATTCAATATTTTAGGAACTTCTTGACGAGCTATAACTTGGAGGGAATCTCCTGATAATTTGGCTCTTCGTTCCTTTTGGGGCTTCTTCCCCAATCGAGAAAAGACCGACATTCTCTGAGGAGGGGATTGATGATTTGAAAGAGTCCCCAGTCTCGAGAACTGGGGATGTTCCTGCTGATTCCGCTTAACTCCTAGAATCCCATTTGTTGACTCTGAGGGTTGGGTTAAAGGAGTCCCCAGTCTGACAAGATGAGGTGGCTCTTGACATGCTACGTCTAAGATCTTCTTAAAAGATATCTTGATCTTGCGAATCTTAGTTCAGAAATTAGCTAGATGCATTAACCTGTATCCATTTTTATCACCTGGTTCAACAGACCGTTGGATGATTTCCGAGACTTCTGTCATTTGATGATTTGTTTTCTCCATACGAGAGGCTTGTGCAATATTCTCGCCTGCTTGATGTAGGAGCAATTCAACAAATTGTTCTCTATATGCTTGATTTTGAGAGGAACTAGTTGAAGCCTGTTCTTGAGAAAGCTTTTGATTATGAACAAATCCCATTGACTGTGGCCGGCCATGGGCAATAACATTGCATGAGACCATTTTCGGTGGGCTTTGCTGATTGGAAAGCACTGTGAAATGTAGTGCTCCGTGAACACCCCATCCTCTGATATGAACATCAGATGAAGCATTGGCAATTAACTGACACAATTTTCTTAGTGCGCCAAGGCATGAACGTTGAAGGGTTCTCTGTTGCTTTTCAGCCTTTGGATACAGAGAGACTGATAGAGATGCCAAATCAATCTGATGTTGTAGCCCTTCTATTATCTTAAGATGATTTTCATATTAATCATAAGATAATACCTTCTTCTTCAATTGAAAAAGAGTTTTCTATATGTTGAGACGGATATCATGGATTCCATCATCCGTCAACATCTTTGGAATGTCGTACTGGGAGTCATCCAAAGGCCAAAACATGACTGATACTTCACCTTTTTCCAGTTTTTTCCTCATGTTCAGCATTTCCTCTTTATCATTAAATGAAGATTCTTCTACCTGTTTTGACCAGAGTTGGTGTTTCCTTGTTGCTTCATCGGATTCAACAAGATGTGTAGAGAGATCATTGGTCAAACTAGAAGATGAATGACTTAGGGGTGGTTCGGAGAATGACCTACACCCTGGGCTATCTTCTGATTGAGAAAGTATTTCACTTGTTAGTGATAAAGCATCAAACATGACTGGTTTCGCATTTGCAAGTGCCTCAAGCTAAGAGGGCTTTCTCGGCACTACATTGTCCACTGGAGTATTTTCCAGGCAATGTGAATCACTACTGCGGAGAGGACTTTCGCAGCGAAATTCATCATCATGGGGAGGACCACCATAATGGGTTACAACAAAAGATGAGATCTCTTTCTCCTTGGTCTTCTGACCACACAGAGGGTTCCTGTGGCTCTCATATGAATAAGAAACTTCAAGATTGACCGAATTTTCATGAAGAAAGTCTTCATGAGGAAGTGTTTGTTGAAGACCTTCAGAATTAATGTTCCCGTTATTGGGAACTGAGGGAGTAGAATCTTGAATTCTGACAGATAAATGTCTGAGGGCTTCAAGAACTCCAGCATCGAGCAAGGCCTTGTTGCAGATTGGCCTTTGATCTCCTGACTGTGTTGGGCAGATCTTTTTCTTAGATGCCTTCTTACTTGCTTTGGAAACCACTTTTTGACGAAAGTGGTTAATCTGAGAAGGTGTATGTTCCTGATCAGGAAAGATGGTCAGGTTAGGCTGACGATCTCCACTCAAATCAGGTGTATGTGCCTAACTTGGTTGTCCGTATGATATGGGGGAGTATTCCCCATGACCCTCTTGGACTGGAAAAGATGTGTGTGTCTATTCCGGAGTGAATCGTTGATGTGTCACTCCACTGCTAGGGATAGATTTATGTGTCTGTCCCTGAGATGATGCTGAAGCTGTTATGATATCCTGGCAAGCATCCAGAATATGAGCAGGAATTTGCTTCTGCTCTTTCACCATTGATAAAATATGTTTGGTGACTTCAGCCGCCGGAACAGGGATATGCGTCCATTCCGGGTTTGGAGTAGGTGTATGTGCCTGCTCCTGTCCTCCTTTTCCTGTCAGTGAATCCTGACAGTACTCAAGTGTGGAGGCAGAGAGTTGAGTCTGCCTCCTGTTTGTCGTCGGGGCTTTCCGACTGACTTCTCCGTGCGCTACCAAGCGAGACTGTTGGTAGGCTTGATTAGTATTAGCAGGTGTATGTGCCTGCTGATTACACTTCGCCAAACGCGGTTGATGAGATCCATCATATGTAGTCAGACGAGCCTGCTGACTAACTGGTGATGTATAAGCAGGTGCATGTTCTTGCCTATAGTACTCCGCCGGATTTGCCTGGCGGGATTGGCTTGATGCTGCCAGACGAGTCTGCTAGACAGCGGAATTAAAACGGACAGGTGTGTGTGCCTTCTCGTTGTTTTCCACCAAGTTAGGTTGGTGGACTTCTTCGGAGATGGCAGGGATGACAACCTTCCTATTGTTAACCGGATTCCGTCTCTGGCGGTTCATCTTGCCTGCTCGGGTTCGAGGAACCTGAGCTGAATGCCTGGAGTTGGTACCCTCATCATGTTGAGGGTGCACTACCGCACGAGTCTGGCGGCGATTGTTGATGGGAGCCCTCGGGAAGGAATCCGGTCTTTTTGAATTAAGGCCCTGCGGGACCTGCTCATTCACTTCCTCAGAGTAAGGGAGTGAATGGAAATTGCGTTCCGGGGATAACGACCCAAAACGGTTGGAGACGGTAGTCAGCACCGTCTGCTTCTTGATTGCTGGCCACCATTGTCCGGACGACCAGGTAGAGTTGTTAACTTGGAGGGCTTGATGAGCGGCCTCCAGAGTTGGGATAGTACCGTTGCGACGGTACTCCTTAACCAGTGCATTAGAAACCCAGAGTTGAAGACGCTGAGTTGGTGATGTCATCCTCAGAGCGGACAACATTCCAGCAGGAGTAGCAGCATTGGTTTTCACAGCAGTAGACCTCACAGTAGAGGTGTTTACAGCAGTATTATTCATAGGGGTGAATTTAAGGAAAGCCATTTTGCAGAAGATCTTGAGAAAAGAGTGCCTATTCCATATAACAGACATAATCAAGATGAATCCAGCCACTGCATCTTTTGGATGAGCACATGTCAATGATTGCTTTGTTGGCCCAAGGGGCCTAACAAATAAGAAGAAAATCACTTTAACTTGGTTAAGGATTCACGTCGGGTTCACCATTTTTTGTTTCGCACGGAATCCGGGGATGACCTCCTGGATGGGAGATTCAAACGTTCCGATTGGTTTCTAACGGGTTTGTTCATAGAACCGGAAACATCCAATGATTCCACATCCGTTTGGACCTACTTTACAAAGGTAGGCACTCATTAGCTTGTGGGCTAATGAGGCTTAGGAATTTTCATTGGTCGAGAGGATGGGAGGTCGGACTCATCACACCTTTTTGAGGGGAATTATTGTCTACTCCGGGACTCTCTTTATAGATTTAAGTTATGTTCATGAATCCTTATTACATTACCAAGTATAAAATGAGCTTTCCTTAAATTTAACAATCAATGATTAAATATGTAAGAAATTTAGAGAATCTTTTATATGCATTCGAGGTTCTTCATCAATAGAGAATCATCTGTATCTATTTAGAGATTCTTGGTCAATGGTATCCTTCAAAAATATTTATATAAAAGTCTCTTGGTCATTATGATGACCAGGCTGGTTTTAAAGCCACTCAGTGGGGAACTTGAAGTTTATCGTCATTCAAAAGGACAATGAATTACTTCAGAGTTGGGATCAAACCCATAGATGGGCTACCTACGTATCCTTTGTTTTGAAAAAGGAATCAGAACCCACGTAGTTCGAATAAGGGTATGATGTTTATGATTGATGGCTCAAAGCAGGATGTCACAATTACTTTTACACTCTAAGCTCACGTGAGTCATGCTCGGTGTGAGAAACAAGAGGTATTAGTAAAATTTAGACAATTGTGCCATGAAAGATGCAATCATAAGAAATGGTTTGGGGCTTATGTATGTATGACTGCCCAGATAGATGAAGGTTTAGGATTCACTTTTAGGGAGAAAATCCATGAACAAGGTCCATAAAGGTATATGTGCTTCATGAATATTTTAATACTCTAATCTTGGGGATTACTCCTAAGGAGGATGCCCAAGTTAGGAGGGGACTTATGATTGGGTTTTACTCCTGAAAAGGAAACCCAACTCAAGGGTAAATTAGGACTGGTTAAAGAGAAATTAGGGGACTTGGGGCTTATTCCTGAAAAGGAAGCCCAAGATTATAACTGGTTTTTATACTTGAAAAAGGAGACCCAGGTTAGGGATTAAGGTTTGGGGCTTATTCCTGAGGAGGATGCCCAAGTTACGGGACTCAGGGCTTATTCCTAAGGAGGGTGCCCATATTTGAGATTGGGGCTTACTCCTGAGAAGGATGCCCATATTTGAGATTGGGGCTTACTCCTGAGGAGGATGCCCAAGTTAAGGAATTAAGGTTTGGGGCTTACTCCTGAGGAGGATGCCCAAGTTTGGGAACTTTAAGAATTTGGGACTTACTCCTGAGGAAGATGCCCAAGTTAAAGGACTTATAACTGGGGATTATTCCTTAAAAGGAGACCCAAGTTAAGGATTCTCTCATCTTAAAGGATGAGGTTGAATGAATGAACTCTCCATATTTGGTGACATAAGGATATTTAAATCACTAGGTTTTGAGAGATATTCCATAGAATTCCTTTCAGATAAGGAAGTCAAATCAAGAAATCATGCCATAAATGGATTTGAAGAGTGTCTTGAAGACTGAATCTTGAAAAGGAAAGGTGTGATGGCTTAAGAGGGGTAAAATGGGCAAGATGGGCACCCAAAAAGGTAGGGGCGCGCAAGTCTTGAAAGGCGCGCAAGTATTGCGGCGGCGCACAAGTATTGGTCGCGCAAGTATACTTGTGCGACATGAGGGGTACTTGCGCGATTCTCAAACATCATTAGAATATTTGAGCGACTCTTTATAAATCCCTTTAGAATCCTCTTGAGGTTCTTCTAGAAAAGGGAAGCGCGAGTTCTATTGAAGGAATAAGGCGGCGCACAAGTGTTGATGAGTTTCAACACTTAGGCCTTCCTTCTTCTCTTTAAATCTTCCATTCTAGGTAAGAAATTACCTTTAGAAGTGTTCTGGAAGCTTTGAGAAGAGACTTGGGCGTCGGGAGCTTCAATCCGAGTTTCTGGAAAAAAGATCCTCTCAAATGGGGGGCCCACAGGGTCTATTTATAGGCAGGAGAAGACCCCGGGCGGTTACCGGGTGGTTATCACTTAGGTCGCGCAAGTCACTTGCGCGACCAAGGGTGTCGCGCAAGTGTACCTGCACGACAGTGATATAACTTGCGCGGTGCAGTTGCTTTTGATCCTTTGTTCATGCCTTTGTCGATTTTTCATGCTTTCTTCAAAGGTTGAATCACTTTGAGCTCAGATATTCCCCTTTTCCGATCTTTAGATTCTGTGACGAAAGGAGCGTCAACAATATTTATAGTACTTTTATTATCACAACCATAAATTAGGGGTTACATCATCTCTACCTTAAGACCATCCAACTGATACTTTATTCACATCCCTTGGGTCTTGGATTCAGTGGTATCCACATACTTTAATTAAACTATTATCAAGGACATAGAACATTGTTTCTCAGTGTTAAAAAAAATGAACCAATATTTTAAGAAAATAACTATACTAGATGTGGATATTTTATCATCACCATTTCCTACCCAATATTAAACTATATAAAAATAAATAAATTTTTCCTTTAGTATGATATTTTAATTTTAAATTTTTCATTCAATTACTATAATTTAAAAATCACTTTCTATCACTAAAATAAGACTATTTTAGTGTACTTTAATACCTATCATAATGTGTAACAACATATACCTTCTCCAAACTTGAATATATTAGTATATCAAACTTCCAATAAGCCTGAGGAATTTTCTTTAATCCATATCCTTTAAATACATATATTTTAAACAACATAACTCCCACTGAAATGATATTGGAATGTATCATTGAATCATACATTCCATGATTATTTAAAATCATATATGGATACTTCTATTGAGAAATAAAGACATGATCATCTTATTGATAATTTTTTAAACCCATAAAATATCTCATATCATTACCAATGGACATTTGAAACAACATCTTCATCTATAAATCAAAATCATCAGTAAAACTTTATTCATTATAAAGAAATATTATTTATCAAAAAATAGTAACAATGAGAGATAATTCTTTTTCTTCTTTGATGTATAGATTTTTTTCCACATTTCCTTTATTAAAACTTAACTTCTATAAGAAGGTATCTAGCTTGGAATACCATGTTCCAAGGGATTTTTTGAGACCATATAATTTTTAATTAACATAAAAACATAATTATATTCATTAACATTCATGAATCCATTTTTTTAATATAACCCTATTCTCCCATTTCACCATTGAGGATGGAAGACTTAACATCCATTTGTCATATTTTTTTTCTGGTGATTTCTATCATTAATTCTTCTATCATGTCATAATATCATGTCTTATATGGTAATGATCTTTTTATTCCTGCTTTCTAATGGTATGTGATATATCAACATATATGTTGATGGTTTTAGCTCCTTGATCAACATAGAATGATAGTATGTCAGCCTCTCCTTCCATGAATTCCTCAATGGAGATCATTTCCAAGTTCATGTGTCCCTTGTAGGTTTAATAAAAGTTCATGAATCTTGGTATAGGTTCCTACATCCCATAGAAACTTATTAATTACATCATTGGTTATCTTAGTAGGGTTAACACCTTTATCTAGAGATATTTAGTCCTCAAAAATCATTTGTAAATGGTTGGTATATTGGGAATATTTTAATATCTTTCTCTGGATGAGCTATGAGGGAATCCCATGATTTTCATGTAGGGTATCTTATAGTTTGGACCAAAGTAATGTTATACATATTAGAAAATAAAGCTTATACTCTTGAAATATGTAATCTCAGGCTCGTGTCTAAAAGAAACCTTATCAAATCACCTAGGGAAACACATGCTGATTACATGAGGCATCTTGTTCTCATTAAAAAAGGAAAATTAGGATCATAAACTAAATTATACATGTCTTATCACCAGATACATCTTTTACTCATAACAAAATAAATATTATGATCATCATACAATAGCTATATAATCATAAGCTTGTTACATAAGGTTTGAAGATATAACTTTCTCATAAAACATTATTTTATGCCCGTTATATAATGAATTTCAATAATTTTTCATGTGGTATCCTAATCACATCACATAGAGAAATATTCATAAGAATGTCACCTAATGAAATGGTGAAGAGAACTTATTTTCATCACATGGGATTCTTATGCTCTTCATATACAACATATAAGTAATAACACCTAAGGTTCCTTAGGATAATAACCTATATCATTTTTTTTGATGTATATAGCGGGGTTTTCATATTCTTGTCACATAGGATCTCTTGGGATCATCACTCAAGATAGGTTCATAGTTTAAATTTTAGTAGGGATGTTTCCACACATGCTCATCTATTACGATCCACTTAAAGGTAAACATAAAGTGTATAAAGATACACATATGCTCTTAAACCAAGGGAACCACATATTTAACATCTAGTAAGGTACATACTATAGTTTAGTTTCTCATAGAGACTAATTAAAGGTTTGGTGAGTGGTTTGGTACACTTACAAAATATGATTAGGCTTCAGATATACTACCTCTACTGGGGAGGGGGTATAATGGTGGTGATTTTGGGATTTAAAATTAAAGAGGAATCCTAAATATTCTAATTTAAATAGGAATAAAAACAAACATAGTATGAATCACACAATTTAAGGTCATATAAAATTATAATACCATGTGATTTAATGTCCAATGGTAAGGATTATTGTGTCATGAAAGGAGTGAAAACACAAGATAGTGTGGGAATTTTTATTTGTATTTATAAATCAAATAAAGTATCACTGAGTGGATAGGGATGTGTTCCTTTAATGAGGCCACGATTGAGGATTACACATAATAGGAAGTCAAGGATGTTACTTAAGAATTGGTAGATCATGAGTGGGGATTACACGCATGATTTATTATCTGGCATGTGCAGAGTATCAACACACATGGATTCTCCCCATACTATTCATGATGAAAAAGGTCTAAGGTGGGGGGGGGTGTATGATTAGGAGAAAATTCAAGTAGACTATTCACACCATGCTTGATGTAAAGGTTTTGAAAAAGATATTCCAATACACTGATTGTGGGTATATACTATTCATGAGTATTCTTATGTCTGAAAGTCATAGGTTCCATGTGCACCTAACTATCATGAAACTATTTTTGATGTAAGGAAACATTATGTGGGGGACCATGGTATGGGTTTAAAAAATGTTTAGAGTTATTAAATGTTTATATTTTCATGAGACCTAATCCTCTTACACAAATGGGTTATTTTTGTTTTCATGGTAGGGGTTTCATGAATGTTGTGGTTTTCTTGAAACATGAAATTTCATGAGGATTATTTCTCATGTGAGAATCATGTTCTTAATTTATGTGATTTTTGTGAAAGCATATTGAAAAATATCCAATTCATTTAAAGACCCATGAGAGTTAATTTATACATGAGTTTCACATGATAGGATCCATAGATGCCTTTGGGGCTTCATGATTCATGTAAGTCCAAGTTCCATGATACATGAGATTTGAATTAATAATCCCAAAGGAGAACCCTCAAAAATGGGGGGGGGGTGGTATTTATAGACCTTAGGAATGTGGGGAAATGATAATTTTTGTATGTATTGTGTGATCATAAAACTCCTGAGTTGTGTGGTGATATAAATTTTTTCACACAACTCTAAGTTATGAAAGCATCTTTTCGTTAATCCTAAATTGTCTTAAAGTGAAAATTTTATTCCCATATCCTCCTTGGAAAAGTTTTTTGTGGCCGTAAAATTTCACCCATTCATATATGTTCTAATAGGGATGTGGAGGATCTAATTTTGATGAAAACATAATTTTTTCCCATTTCAATCTATTTCAAGTAACTCTAGCGTCTAATTATCCTAACTTGGGTTTGAATTATCATATAAATATGGACCCCTCCCCCAGGGGACAATGAGAATTTCATGAATATTTGATAAATACCATCTCTTCAAGGAACTATAAATTATATGAAGACCATATGAAATAGATCATTTGTATTCTTGATCATTGGCTTTATGTGATTCAAATTCTATAAAATAGAATTCTGCGATTAATGTTTTTTGAACTAGAGTTTTCTAAATTGTTAGGATTATGTGTGTGAAGTCACGTGAGGTAAGTTGTGAAAACAAGAAATAATATAAATTATTAAATCTCTAAAATTAATGAAAAAGGAGATGAAGTTGTTAAATCATGGAGGAAAGAGATTAATAGAAACCTAGATATCACCTCTGTCTGAAGAGTGTTATCCTAGCACCAATCACAATTTTATTTTCTAAATGATGCATAGAAGGGGTACATGATCAAAAAAATAGATTCTACTGTATAGATTTTGGATGTTGGATGATGTCTCACTTTTGGATATCAACCATGAAATTCTGAGGTTTTGATTCATATTTTCATATGAACTCCAAATTTGGAGCACCAATACTGTAGGCCAAGCTATAAAAAACTATGTGTTGATGACTGGATTCAATCTTAGAAAAATGGTCAGAGAAATCAATGATGATTTGTCCCTCTCTAAATATTTTTGACCATAATATGGCATTATATTCCAGGAGGGATTATAATAATTATCACTAGATGGTCTGATAAATGGGACCCATTGTAAAACCCTAATATTTTAAAATAACACTATGATCTATAGCATCCAAGATATGAAACACAAATATTAAATGAACCATAAAATATAATCATTATAACTAAACCATTGAGTTGGAGGGTTTGAGCATAATTTAAAAAAATTATGATATATATATATATAACCGACCTACTCAATAAAAATGTATTGAATAATTCTTAGTAAATGATAATTGAAAGATTTGTAATTCCATTTTTTGAATTCAAAATATTTTTTCAACAATAAATTAGTGTTTGGATTCATATTACCAAAATAGAATGATTTGTAATTCCATTTTTTGAGTTGGAGGGTTCTAAAAAATTAGTGTTTGAATTCAAAATATTTTTTCAACAAAAAATTAGTGTTTGTAACTTTTAGTGTTTGGATTCAAAATATTTTGGTAATATGAATGATTTTTAATTCAAAAGTTTTCTGAATGGATTGATTTCTTAATAAATAGTGAAACATACATATTTTTATTGAACACTGTATTTTATTTTTAATTTTTTACAACGTAAAATTATATTTTGAATTATATTTAAAATATAATTAGTTATTATTGATTAAAAAAATCTAATTATGGTAATTGGAATAAATTTTATATTTTAAATTAATATAATAACATTTTTATACTATAATGTGATTTTTTCTGAAAAACTATTTTTTGTTGTGTTTTGCACTTTTATGAAAAATTAATTTTTCCCAATTAATTTTTTTTATCATAAATAATTAATTCCATATTTGGAATCATTTTTTAAAAAAATTTCAAATATTTTAGTTTTACTTTTATTCAAAATTAATGGTAACCATATTAAATTATTATTATCTTAATAATAGAAAAATAGATTAATTTTGGTTAAAACTAATATAATAAGGTCTCAAAATCATCTCATAAAATGAATTTATACTATTTAATGTGTTTATTTCATCCAAGTCTATATAAATCTAGAATATATTTTATTTTGACTCTATATTCCACTGATAATGATATTTATAATATTTATGTTAAAGAAAAGGTAAAAAATTCAATTCACTTGACTTTGATATCTATTAAATTATTACATTAGGGGGAAAAGAGTATAGGTTATGTTACAAAATGGTATTTTAAAGATAAATAATTTTTTATCTTTCCAATTTATTATTAATTTTTAGGAATAATATAATTACCACAAGTTCTTATGAAATGCTAATACATTATTTATTCAACTTGTAGAAATATAAAATAAATTGATTTAAAAAATATAAAAAGTAATTTAATTTGGTTATATTATTGTGTCTCATGAATGTTTTAGATAAATATTAGTTATTAGGATAATTAGGATAACATATAGTAAACAATTTCACACTATATCCTTTTATGAGTAAATAAATACCTTATAAGTAAAATTATAACACTTTAAGAGTGAAAATATTGTTACCATGGTTGAGGTTAAAATGGGTTAACCAAGGGGTTAATGAAAAATATAAGGTTTAAAACACCACATTAACATGTAAAAATTATATTTAATGATTGGATTAAAACTAAAAGATTCTATATATATGAATCTATGGCCATTTAGAAACATCTATATTGAGAATGAAATTATTATAATTAAATATTTTAGGAAATTCCAAAAGTTCCCATCACCTAAATTATAAAAGGGACCATCCTCCCCTCACTTATTCACAAATTTTGAGCCATATAGATCATCAAAAACCTAAAAAAAATCCATCAAAAACATGTTTATACACATTATAGAGGTTTTAGTATTCCCTAAATAACATCCCAAGGATCATTAAGAATATATCTAATAGAGTTTTTTCAAAGTACATGTAATCACCTAAATAGATCACTTTATTTTTACTTATTATTTAGATCCTCTAAATCAATTGTATTTATCATAAAATAATAAATTAAGTATCCTAAATATAATAAAATTTTGTTATGATTATGAAATCACCATTATCTACCCTATTTCCAATCAAATGGGGAGTGAAAGTATCACTCATGTATATGTACGACTTACCATCTTCACATAGCGATAATATTCATTTTTAATCATCATCATTTAGGAATAGTTATTATGATGGGTTTTATGTTTATATATTATATATATGAAATATTTATAAATATATTATTATTATATCACATATTCCTTCTTACCTTCCAATCTGTTGGAAAATGATAGCATCACTAATGTGTTTGTGGGGACTACCACCTCTATAGAGAGATGTGTTTTTTTTCATCTATGTTATACATGGATTGTACTAAGTATAGATATAATTAATATATATGATATATGAAATATAATTGTGATTATGGAAAAGTTAATTTTTATTTGTATTTATCTCATTCCATATGTTGAAATGTGAAAACAACATCCTTATGTATTTATAACCTACCATCTCTATGAACGATGTATTTTATTTTCCATTCTCAAACCTTTATATATGAATATAAATATATTTATAATCAATGTATATATATATATATATATTATTTATATAATTTTTTTACATTCTGGAGATCATGGAACCATGATAAATGTAAAATTACCAAAACCAATTAATTGAAATACTCATGATAAATGAAATAGTTAACACTGAGAAAAAACAAATTTAATAAGAAATTATTGAAAAATGGGTGTTGAAGTGTTATGAATGAACCTTATTTGATATTATAAGTATGTAAATGATTCTGGTGTAGAAATAAAATAAATTTAGTTTTATTATACAGGAGGAAAGAGTTCTTCTATAGTAAGTGGAACTCAAGATAATTTTTTAACATCTCAATTTTTCTTCTTTGGGACATATGTTTTTTCATGCACCTATCTTATTTTAGGAGGTGTATATACTAACTTTTGACATGTTACATCATGAATATCTTTATTTTCATGATATTTAATGTTTAATAAGAAGTTTTTCTTATTGGACTTGGTTCCCTAGAACCAAATTCTTTGAAAAATATGATAAAATGTATTCATTGCATTGAATACTAATACACTCCTTATCACATCATGATTATGCCTCTGTGTGAAAAAGTATGTGATAATTTTGTAAGAGTAGCTATCCCACTAATAGGTAATAGTAGTTCCCTATTATGATGTGAATCCAAAAGTGACATGATAATATTCTTAAATATATGTTATACAAGCAGATGATATCATTTAAGGGAAAAAATGATTTAGGATATCAGGGGTGAAGAATCATAGGAATCTAAGGCATATTACCATAGTATATGACCTTGGTAATATCCATTGTGGGGTATTATGATAATGATACTTGATAGTAGGAAATCCACATTTTTATGTTTCATTAGAAGTTTATATCTATTGATGTGCGCATTGATCCTTAGAAATTAATATTATTATTAATGATTGTTATAAGTTGATTACATTGATGTATTGAAGAAAACCATGATGACACATGTTCGTGACGACATAGGATATGTTGGGTGTGTCAAGATTAATATTTCATTATTGAGTAATACAAGAAGGGCTTTATCCCTTCAGTTCTTCAATGGAAGTTGATATATCTAGCCCATTTATGGAAATGATATAGAATAAATAAATCCATGGTAGTGGTGTTCTATAGGTAAGTTTTATTTATGAAAATTCAAAGAAAAAGGCATTAAGCACATAGGTTGATGGCACCAGTATGAAACCTGCGTGATTAGAGATATCATGATAAAGGGATTATTTGACACAGTAATAATCCATATGAGGTATGATAGTGTTGTGTAATTAATATCTTTCTCTAGATGCTAACCTTGTACTTTAGGCTTCTTTACCTAATGCCCGTGAGAAAGAGTCCTAGAGGATCACACACTAATTGTATTTAGAATCTCCATTAAATAATATATTAAAATTTATTAGTTAACAAGTTGAATTAATATTATTCCAATATGTGGTATAATATTTATTCCTATTTCCTTGATAGCATATATTATGTCACCAGTTATTCAAGAGACTATTATGCGAGTAGACTATTTAATAAATATATATTTTCTATTTAGTGAATATAATATTTATTTATATATTTTAAAATAATTAATTGATAGTTATTTGTTAAATAAAAAGTCATTATTCAAGGCCTGATAAATATTATAGAGAAGTTATAGTATGATTTTAATGGTACAGTGACAGATAATTTATATGTTGAATATTATTTGATTAAATAATATTTAATTTAATTAGTGAGTTTTTCACATGTCATGAATTATTATTATTATTATTATTATTGACATGGGGTTCCACATGGATTAAATAAATAATAAAGGGTTCTTGTGCAATTATTTATTTATAACCCTATCGCTATATAAACACAATTATATTATTATTAAACGGAGCTAATTCTTGTCTTCTATTGTGCATAATGAAATATGAATAATCCACTCAAATCCCTAGAGGTATTCCTTCTCTAAAAAATCTTTGAAGAATGGATAGTGATCTTCCTCCACTATCCACTCTCGAGTCCAGAATGATCAAGGACAATACATTGGAAGCGATTCTGTGGGAAATCAAAGGTGAACAACGCAAGGGATGGGATCTTCCTTTCTAGTACATAGAGATTCCTATGATGAATTTCATAGATTTATAGAACAATTTCAGATCACTTATATAGGAAATATAATCTTGTTTCCTATAACACAATGATGATACGATGTATAAACATTTTCATATCTATCAAAAAAGAATGAAGTGGGTGATAAAGTGTTCTTACGAATATCTCCCTAATCTCGTTGATGAAATGGCAGAAAAGGTTAGGTCTATTCAACAACACATAAGAGCAGCTCAGAGTCGACAGAAAAGTTATGCCGACAACCGAAGAAAAGACCTAGAGTTTGAAGTGGGTGATAAAGTGTTCTTACGAATATCTCCCTGGAAGAGGGTTATGAGATTTGGAAAGAAGGGGAAGTTGAGCCCTAGATATATCGGTCCTTTCGAAATACTGGATCGTGTTGGGAAGGTAGCTTACCGATTGGCGCTTCCACCGAATCTCTCTCAAGTTCACGATGTGTTCCATGTATCTCTCCTGAGAAAGTACATACCTGATCCTTCACATGTACTCAGCTCAGAAGCTGTACCGCTGGAGCAAGATCTTTCTTATGAAGAACAACCGATAGAGATTCTGGATCATAGCGAAAAAGTCCTACGAAACAAGACCACTCGATTGGTGAAAGTTTTATGGAGGAACCACCAACTTGAAGAAGCTACATGGGAGCTTGAGGATATGATGAGGGAGAAGTATCCTCATCTGTTTGTTACAAAGTGATGAATTTCGAGGGAGAAATTCTTTTTAAGGGGGGTAGAATGTAACACCCGAGACTTTTATGTTATATAAATCATCAAAGGAATCTTTTTTTACACAACACTTACACGCAATCGCGACCTTCCTCGATAGCTTGCGTCGTACACAATACCGAATTTCACTAAACAACAATATGCTATTAAAACTAGCCGTTATGAATAGTAATAACCACTTTTTGAAATTTTATAAATTTTATTTTTGGACTCAGAATATCGAAATTAGCCTAGGGTGAAATTTTGGTATTTTTCTGAAAACTTTCAATTTTTGATGAATAGTGAAACCACTAAGTGGTAGGTTAAAAACTGAATGTTGCATAAAACTTAATTTTACCGCTTCTGTGAATGGAATTTCGAAAATCCGAGAGACACGGTTAATATCAAGGACTAAAATGTGGTTCAATGAGATGAAAATAATTTTTTGGTGAATAGTAGCTTTTTACTTTTTTTACCGCGGTTAATAGTAAATAGGGTAACTAAGGGTAAATATGATACTACTATTACCCTAACACATGTCCTAATTCTATTGGATAAGTGTAATTCGACCAAAAACAAACTTAGGAATAAAATATGACCATTTAGGCCCACTTGGATTAGATTAGGACATTTATTATTAATTTATTTAAAGAAGGGTTAAAATAGTTAAAATCAAAGTTTAATAAGTAAATCATTTTTAATATGGGGTTATACATAAGATAAATTCGATTGTAAATATTCATTAGAACTCTAAAAAGATTTCCTACATGATGGTATTTTATTTGTAATTTTTAGACATCAAATAATTTAATTTATTTATGACACAAAGATGATGAAGTAATTATCTTATTAATGAAATATTGACATAATTGATAATATAAATACCAAAATAAATGTAATTTAAGACTTTTTATGAATTACACAAATTTTCTAGGTTACTATGATATATTAGTGTTGATTTAATCAACTTGGTTCGAACATATAATTCTGTTATGACTTTCACAAAAATCATATATCAAATAGTGTCAAAATTGACACAAAATAGTTTTTAAATCAAATATTATATTATTAATTGTTATTTTATTCCTAAAAATCTAAGGTTCGGCCAAATGACTTAGATAAGGATATATATATTAATAATAAACAATTTGGGGTTTCGTTTGGCATGTTATAGTAAGTGTATTAACCATATAGTGAAAGAAAACAAAAAGACATGGTAAAAGTTAAATTATTTAACTTAGAGTTAAATCTAATTGATAAGGTTAAAATAATACCCTAAACTTGTCTAAATTTTATTGGTTCAAAGGATTTCGACCCTTCCCCACTTTAGCTTCGAAATAAGACCCTTTGGAACCATTATAAACCGATTTTGACTTTAATATAAAATAATATTTTGAGATATTCCTAAGGTGCCCCTCTCCTCCCTTATAAAAGGGCACCTCCTCCCCCTCCTCCTCACACCAATTTGAGCACTCAAGCTCGGCCAACCCCTGCCATTTTCTCCTCTCCACTTCCCTAGAATAATCCTAGAGGTCCTGGTATTCTTGAAAGACCAATCGTAGTTCCCTAAGTGGAGGATTTAAAGAAGCGTTCCAAAGAAGAGGTAATATCCATTACCAATCTTTTCAATTTCTTTCTTCTTCAACTTCTTCTCCTTTATTTGTTTCATGATAAATTAATAACATCAGTATTACTTAAATAATGTTATGTTATTATAAATATGAAACAACCCTAATTCACCTTCTATCCATCCTACGGAAAAATGAAATCACCGCGCGTGCGTACGTACGGAATACTGTCTCCACGCCGTGGTGTAATCTATTTTTCCACCATCACTTTACAAGGATGGGTATAATGGTGTAATGAGTAACTATTTATGATTATTATAAAGTAATATTGATACTGAAATAATATATATATACTCCAATACAGTTCCACGATCATAGGAACGATATCATCACTCGTGCGTACGTACGAAATACCGTCTCCACGATGTGATGCGACTCGTTCTACATGATCATCATTACATAGTAATTATATAAATGAATTGAATGAATAAATATGATATATGTTACACTAATACCATTCTGGATATAAGGTATCTATAACCTTAAAAAAAAGAATAAGAATTTATTCGGCAAAACACGCATAAGAACAAAAGGTAATAAAGACCCGAGTAACAAGTAACAATGAAATATTACTAACAAGAAGCTAAGAATATGACCATATATGATATCATATCAATATGTATGATTCTGGAATAAGTCAATAACATTATTTAAACCATTATACAGGAGCTTCGGACACGTACAAAGCAAATTGAACCTAAGGTAAGGGAAATATCACAATCTCATTTTTATCCGAGATTGTTTATTCGCAAGTATTTACTGGGGTGTATTTTATCATACACATCCATGTTCCCTCAATATGTAATATTGTTTCCATCCAATTACAATAGTTTAAATCCAATTTTACCCTTCGGTGAGTTTTTAGTAAAGAATATGAAAGGAATCTTTTGTCGTTTTTTTCGTACGAGGTACTTTTTGACTTTTCCGACAAAAGTACGAAGAATGTTTTTTTTAACTTATACGGCATGAATGGATTTTTAAAACATTATTTCCAAGAAGCTTACTTTACAAGTTTTCAAGTTTATTTTTAATCAACTTCTTTTATTTTAAAGTGGTATGACATGTTATGAAAGGAAAAATGTTTTTGACGAAGAAAGGATATTTTCCTCAAAAATGGAGTTCAAGTGTTTTATCAAAATTATTTTCCATCTAAGATAATAAAGGGTTCTGTTTTTATCCCTATTATTGATTTGATCATGTTGAATTCCTTTATCTTATATGAATTGATTTATGATGTCATGATGTTTCAAGAATCCCATTTTTGTTACATGTGTTATGCGATGATGTATGTTTTATGATTATGTGGCACACATAAGAAAGGATTCATTATAAGAAGGGTGGGACCTATATCTCCCTCCAATGCATTGGGTAAAGATTTTATATCTCATGAGATAGACATGGCTGGAACGGAAGGTTATTTCGGTTCAGTGATACAGGACTGAAACGAGGAGTGAACTCGGTTCAGAAAGGGACTTTGTCCACTAAGATAGTCTTGGCAATGAGTCATGACTAACAAGAAATGATTTTCCATGATTATGTGTGCATGCCACAAAGTTTCAAGTTTTATGTTATGATTATGGGGATCTCATTTTCACTTCTATGATTTATTCCATGTTAAGATATTATGATCTCTTTTGCAGGTTTTGATTTTCAAAAAGATATGATATGATTTTTATTTCCTTTATTTGCCCTTGCTGAGCATTTGAGCTCACCCTTTTATGTTTTCTTTTCCCCAGGTCAGGAAGATGGATATTAAGTAGAATATGCTAAAAGGGACCCTAGATATGATGAAATAAATGGGAGACACTGTAGAAGATTTATGAACCAGTTGTTTATGTTTCCCAGTTTCTAAAGACACTATACCTATACGGTCCTTTGTGGTTTTGTCATATGTTGTAATAAGTGTTCTTAAATTTTGAAGTATTAACAATGTATGTAAAGTATGGGTCGTTATAGTTGGTATCAGAGGAAAGGTATAGTCAACCTTTGGAAACTAGGATGTGAAAGCCTTAGTAAAAACCCTAAGGATAAGTCTAAGCATAGAACACAATCTTAGTGTTTTAGAAATGGCCTTGAATAACCTAGGATAAGACCTTAAGCATGAAAATTTTATTCTTGAATTATGTGGTTTTCCTATTATAATTAGTGTTGATCACACTATTCTTCTTGGTTTAGTCAATGGCTGGAACCCGAAGGAACCGTGTTAATGCGGAATGCGATGAGCAATGCAATGATTGTCCCCCTGAGCAACCAAACGATATGGGAGCTGGAATGCAAAATCTTGTAGCCATACTCACACAACTTTCTCAAGCTATGAATCATGCAGGACTTCCAAACGAGCAAAAGAAGGAGCAACATTCTGTTGAATCCTTCATGAGGCAGCGTCCACCTTCTTTCAGTGGGACTACTGATCCATTAGTTGCTGAACAATGGATTAGTACTACTGAAAAGATATTTTCAGTTCTTCAATGTTCTGAGCATGATAAAGTCATCCTAGCAGTGTATCGTTTGGAAGGAGATGCTGATCAATGGTGGAATCTTATTAAGAATACGAGGCAAAGGGATGAAATTGAGTCTATGGAATGGGACGAGTTCAAGAACTTATTTTTCAATAAGTACTTCCCTCGTATTCTCTGAACAAAGATGGAGAAAGAGTTTCTTGAACTGAAGCAAATGGATGATGAATCTGTTGGTACCTATGAAGCAAATTTTACAAGACTTGCAAGGTACGCTTCTGGTATTATTATCCAACCTGAGAGTAAGATCGATCGATTATTTAGTGGCTTAAAACCAAGTCTTCGAAGGGCGTTAGCCATAAGGGACTTCAATAGCTACGAGGAAATCGTTCGATGTGCTCTCAAAGTCGAGATGGAGATTGGAGTAACCCATCAGTCACATGGGTTTGATAAGAAGAGGAAGATGGAATTCAAAGGAAACTCTAAAGAGCACACTGAAAAGAACATGAACTTTCCCTTATGCTCAAAGTGTGGAAAGAAACATGGAGGGAGCTGTCTTAAAGAGACAAGTAAATGTTTTAAATGTGGAAAGGAAGGTCATCGGGCATTTGAATGCCGTGATAATGGGAAGAAGATGTCTAATGACGCAAACAAAGTAAGGGATACACAGAATGAACCTACTACACTTCAATGTTTCAAGTGCAAGGAGATGGGGCATTATGCCAATCAATGCCCAAATCCAAGGGTTGATGATGATGGTCGACGTCAACAAAATCTTAAGGCTAAAGACAAAGGAAAGTCACATGCAATTTCTATCAGCGATGTGGAGTACGATAACGAAGTGGTGAAAGGTACACTTTCCATCCACTCTAAAGTAGCAAATGTTTTATTTGATTCTGGATCCACCCACTCTTTTATTTCTGAAAAATTTTCTAAGGGTATCACCGTATTACCTCAACAATTAGATGTTGAGTTAGCTGTGACAACACCTAATGGCACAACAGTCGCATCAAAAGTTTATAATTCTTCTCCGATCGAAGTTTGTGGGAAAGTGCTTCCTGCAAATCTTGTGATCCTTCCTTTAGTGGAATTTTATATGATTCTTGGCATGGATTGGCTTTCTCTACATGGAGCTCATATCAATTTCCAAAGAAGGGAAGTCACATTTCATATTCCAGATCAATCTACGATCGTATATCAATGCAAGGATGAACATAACCTTCCAGTGGAAATTTCTTCCATCTTATGGGTATTGATTCCACTAAATGAAGGTTATTTATCTCAAATGGTTGGTGAGAAACTCACGATTAAGAATATGCCCATTGTACGGGAGTTTGATGATGTCTTTCCAGAGGAATTACCGGGTCTTCCACCAAATCGTGAAGTTGAGTTTTCAATATAACTCGTACCGGGTGCTTTGCCTATTTCAAAGACACCTTATAGAATGACCCCAATTGAGTTGCAGGAATTGAAGAAGCAACTCCAAGAGAATCTTGATAAGGGATTCATACGCCCTAGTGCGTCACCTTGGGGAGCACCTGTTCTATTTGTTAAGAAGAAAGATGGATCAATGAGACTCTGCATTGATTATCGAGAACTTAACAAGATCACCATCAAGAACAAATATCCTCTCCCACGCATTGATGACTTATTTGACCAACTACGCGGAGCTCAATACTTTTCCAAGATTGATCTTCGTTCAGGGTATCATCAATTAAGGGTCAAAAGGGAGGATATACCAAAGACGGCTTTCCGTACAAGGTATGGACACTATGAATTTATAGTGATGCCATTTGGTCTTACTAATGCCCCTGCTATCTTCATGGATCTAATGAATAGAGTCTTTAGAGACTATCTTGATCAATTTGTGGTAGTCTTTATAGACGATATTGTTGTCTATTCAAAGAGCAAGGAAGAGCATGAAGATCACTTGAGAATTATATTGAAGACCCTGAGAAAGGAGAAGCTTTATGCCAAATTTACCAAGTGTGAATTTTGGCTTCAAAAAGTTGCATTTTTGGGTCACATAATCTCAAAAGAGGGGATATCTGTGGATCCAGTAAAAACAGAGGTTATCGAAAGATGGTCGAGACCAACAACAGTAACTGAGATTCGAAGTTTTCTTGGTTTGGTTGGATATTATCGACGTTTTGTAAAAGATTTTTCACGATTATCTAATCCACTCACCCAGTTGACTCGGAAAGGAGTTAAGTTTGTCTGGACAGAGGAATGTGAAGAGAATTTCAAGGAGTTGAAAAGAAGGTTATCCAGTGCACCTGTGCTCACACTGACTTGTAGTGGAGAAAGGTTTATGATCTACAGTGATGCATCCAAGAAGGGATTGGGGTGTGTTCTTATGCAAAATGATATGGTGATAGCTTATGCCTCACGACAGTTGAAAATCCATGAGCAAAATTACCCAACACATGATTTGGAGTTGGCTGCGGTAATCTTTGCATTAAAGATTTGGAGGCATTACCTTTATGGTGAAAGGTGTGATATTTATACTGATCATAAAAGTTTAAAGTATATTTTCACACAAAAGGAGTTGAATATGAGTCAAAGAAGATGGTTGGAGCTGATTAAGGATTATGACTGCTCAATCCATTACCACCCTGGGAAAGCAAACAAGGTGGCAGATGCATTAAGTCGACAAGACCATGCTAGTTTATCCATGATGAGGATCACAAAAGATCCAATATTTATGGATTTACAAAGTATGGATCTTGGAATTATAATGGAAGGGGAAAAATCTTATCTTTATCAAATGAATGTTCAACCATCTATACATGTGAAGATTAAAGAGGCACAGAAAGAAGATGTCGAGTTACAAAAGAAGGTGAGAAATGTTCCTGAATTCAACCTTGATTGTGATGGGATAATAAAGTTCAGGAATCGGGTTTGTGTTCCTTCCATCCCTGAATTAAAGAAGGAGATGCTGGATGAGGCTCATAGTTCTTCATTCTCTATTCATCCTGGAAGCACGAAGATGTATAGGGACTTGAAAGAGTACTTCTGGTGGGATGGCATGAAAAGAGATGTTGCTGAATATGTCTCTCGATGCTTGGTTTGTCAACAAGTTAAAGATGAGAGACAGAAGTCTAAGGGGATGTTACAACCATTACCCATACCCGAATGGAAATGGGAAAACATCACTATGGACTTTTTCACAGGACTTCCTAAAACATCCAAAGGCAATAATGCTATCTGGGTCATAGTTGATCGTCTTACAAATTCTGCACACTTCATTCCTATTAGAGAGGATTTCTCTCTAGATCAGCTTGCCAGGATATATGTAAAGGAAGTGGTAAGATTGCATGGAGTACCACTTTCTATTATATCTGATCGGGATCCGAGATTTACCTCGAAGTTCTGGCGAAGTCTTCAGCATACTCTGGATACAGAGTTGAGTTTCAGCACTGCTTATCATCCCCAGACAGACGGTCAGTCTGAGAGAACAATTCAAACCCTAGAAGATATGTTGAGAGCTTGCTCTATGGATTTCAAAGGAGGTTGGGATCAACACCTACCTTTGGTGGAATTTTCTTATAATAATAGCTTTCACTCCAGTATTCAGATGGCTCCTTATGAAGCTCTCTATGGAAAGAAATGCAGGACTCCAACTTGCTGGGATGAAGTTGGGGAAAGAAATCTGTTAGGACCTGATCTCGTTGATGAAATGGCAGAAAAGGTTAGGTCTATTCAACAACACATAAGAGCAGCTCAGAGTCGACAGAAAAGTTATGCCGACAACCGAAGAAAAGACCTAGAGTTTGAAGTGGGTGATAAAGTGTTCTTACGAATATCTCCCTGGAAGAGGGTTATGAGATTTGGAAAGAAGGGGAAGTTGAGCCCTAGATATATCGGTCCTTTCGAAATACTGGATCGTGTTGGGAAGGTAGCTTACCGATTGGCGCTTCCACCGAATCTCTCTCAAGTTCACGATGTGTTCCATGTATCTCTCCTGAGAAAGTACATACCTGATCCTTCACATGTACTCAGCTCAGAAGCTGTACCGCTGGAGCAAGATCTTTCTTATGAAGAACAACCGATAGAGATTCTGGATCATAGCGAAAAAGTCCTACGAAACAAGACCACTCGATTGGTGAAAGTTTTATGGAGGAACCACCAACTTGAAGAAGCTACATGGGAGCTTGAGGATATGATGAGGGAGAAGTATCCTCATCTATTTGTTACAAAGTGATGAATTTCGAGGGCGAAATTCTTTTTAAGGGGGGTAGAATGTAACACCCGAGACTTTTATGTTATATAAATCATCAAAGGAATCTTTTTTTACACAACACTTACACGCAATCGCGACCTTCCTCGATAGCTTGCGTCGTACACAATACCGAATTTCACTAAACAACAATATGCTATTAAAACTAGCCGTTATGAATAGTAATAACCACTTTTTGAAATTTTATAAATTTTATTTTTGGACTCAGAATATCGAAATTATCCTAGGGTGAAATTTTGGTATTTTTCTGAAAACTTTCAATTTTTGATGAATAGTGAAACCACTAAGTGGTAGGTTAAAAACTGAATGTTGCATAAAACTTAATTTTACCGCTTCTGTGAATGGAATTTCGAAAATCCGAGAGACACGGTTAATATCAAGGACTAAAATGTGGTTCAATGAGATGAAAATAATTTTTTGGTGAATAGTAGCTTTTTACTTTTTTTACCGCGGTTAATAGTAAATAGGGTAACTAAGGGTAAATATGATACTACTATTACCCTAACACATGTCCTAATTCTATTGGATAAGTTTAATTCGACCAAAAACAAACTTAGGAATAAAATATGACCATTTAGGCCCACTTGGATTAGATTAGGACATTTATTATTAATTTATTTAGAGAAGGGTTAAAATAGTTAAAATCAAAGTTTAATAGGTAAATCATTTTTAATATGGGGTTATACATAAGATAAATTAGATTGTAAATATTCATTAGAAAGCTAAAAAGATTTCCTACATGATGGTATTTTATTTGTAATTTTTAGACATCAAATAATTTAATTTATTTATGACACAAAGATGATGAAGTAATTATCTTATTAATGAAATATTGACATAATTGATAACATAAATACCAAAATAAATGTAATTTAAGACTTTTTATGAATTACACAAATTTTCTAGGTTACTATGATATATTAGTGTTGATTTAATCATCTTGGTTCGAACATATAATTCTGTTATGACTTTCACAAAAATCATATATCAAATAGTGTCAAAATTGACACAAAATAGTTTTTAAATCAAATATTATATTATTAATTGTTATTTTATTCCTAAAAATCTAAGGTTCGGCCAAATGACTTAGATAAGGATATATATATTAATAATAAACAATTTTGGGTTCGTTTGGCATGTTATAGTAAGTCTATTAACCATATAGTGAAAGAAAACAAAAAGACATGGTAAAAGTTAAATTATTTAACTTAGAGTTAAATCTAATTGATAAGGTTAAAATAATACCCTAAACTTGTCTAAATTTTATTGGTTGAAAGGCTTTAGACCCTTCCCCACTTTAGCTTCGAAATAAGACCCTTTGGAACCATTATAAACCGATTTTGACTTTAATATAAAATAATATTTTGAGATATTCCTAAGGTGCCCCTCTCCTCCCTTATAAAAGGGCACCTCCTCCCCCTCCTCCTCACACCAATTTGAGCACTCAAGCTCGGCCAACCCCTGCCATTTTCTCCTCTCCACTTCCCTAGAATAATCCTAGAGGTCCTGGTCTTCTTAAAAGACCAATCTTAGTTCCCTAAGTGGAGGATTTAAAGAAGCGTTCCAAAGAAGAGGTAATATCCATTACCAATCTTTTCAATTTCTTTCTTCTTCAACTTCTTCTCCTTTAGTTGTTTCATGATAAATTAATAACATCAGTATTACTTAAATAATGATATGTTATTATAAATATGAAACAACCCTAATTCACCTTCTATCCATCCTACGGAAAAATGAAATCACCGCGCGTGCGTACGTACGGAATACCGTCTCCACGCCGTGGTGTAATCTATTTTTCCACCATCACTTTACAAGGATGGGTATAATGGTGTAATGAGTAACTATTTCTGATTATTATAAAGTAATATTGATACTGAAATAATATATATATACTCCAATACAGTTCCACGATCATAGGAACGATATCATCACTCGTGCGTACGTACGAAATACCGTCTCCACGATGTGATGCGACTCGTTCTACATGATCATCATTACATAGTAATTATATAAATGAATTGAATGAATAAATATGATATATGTTACACTAATACCATTCTGGATATAAGGTATCTATAACCTTAAAAAAAAGAATAAGAATGTATTCGGCAAAACACGCATAAGAACAAAAGGTAATAAAGACCCGAGTAACAAGTAACAATGAAATATTACTAACAAGAAGCTAAGAATATGACCATATATGATATCATATCAATATGTATGATTCTGGAATAAGTCAATAACATTATTTAAACCATTATACAGGAGCTTCAGACACGTACAAAGCAAATCGAACCTAAGGTAAGGGAAATATCACAATCTAATTTTTATCCGAGATTGTTTATTCGCAAGTATTTACTGGGGTGTATTTTATCATCCACATCCATGTTCCCTCAATATGTAATATTGTTTCCATCCAATTACAATAGTTTAATTCCAATTTTACCCTTCGGTGAGTTTTTAGTAAAGAATATGAAAGGAATCTTTTGTCGTTTTTTTCGTACGAGGTACTTTTTGACTTTTCTGACAAAAGTACGAAGAATGTTTTTTTTAACTTATACGGCATGAATGGATTTTTAAAACATTATTTCCAAGAAGCTTACTTTACAAGTTTTCAAGTTTATTTTTAATCAACTTATTTTATTTTAAAGTGGTATGACATGTTATGAAAGGAAAAATGTTTTTGACGAAGAAAGGATATTTTCCTCAAGAATGGAGTTCAAGTGTTTTATCAAAATTATTTTCCATCTAAGATAATAAAGGGTTCTGTTTTTATCCCTATTATTGATTTGATCATGTTGAATTCCTTTATCTTATATGAATTGATTTATGATGTCATGATGTTTCAAGAATCCCATTTTTGTTACATGTGTTATGCGATGATGTATGTTTTATGATTATGTGGCACACATAAGAAAGGATTCATTATAAGAAGGGTGGGACCTATATCTCCCTCCAATGCATTGGGTAAAGATTTTATATCTCATGAGATAGACATGGGTGGAACGAAAGGTTATTTCGGTTCAGTGATACAGGACTGAAACGAGGAGTGAACTCGGTTCAGAAAGGGACTTTGTCCACTAAGATAGTCTTGGCAATGAGTAATGACTAACAAGAAATGATTTTCCATGATTATGTGTGCATGCCACAAAGTTTCAAGTTTTATGTTATGATTATGGGGATCTCATTTTCATTTCTATGATTTATTCCATGTTAAGATATTATGATCTCTTTTGCAGGTTTTGATTTTCAAAAAGATATGATATGATTTTTATTTCCTTTATTTGCCCTTGCTGAGCATTTGAGCTCACCCTTTTATGTTTTCTTTTCCCCAGGTCAGGAAGATGGATATTAAGTAGAATATGCTAAAAGGGACCCTAGATATGATGAAATAAATGGGAGACACTGTAGAAGATTTATGAACCAGTTGTTTATGTTTCCCAGTTTCTAAAGACACTATACCTATACGGTCCTTTGTGGTTTTGTCATATGTTGTAATAAGTGTTCTTCAATTTTGAAGTATTAACAATGTATGTAAAGTATGGGTCGTTATAGTTGGTATCAGAGGAAAGGTATAGTCAACCTTTGGAAACTAGGATGTGAAAGCCTTAGTAAGAACCCTAAGGATAAGTCTAAGCATAGAACACAATCTTAGTGTTTTAGAAATGGCCTTGAATAACCTAGGATAAGACCTTAAGCATGAAAATTTTATTCTTGAATTATGTGGTTTTCCTATTATAATTAGTGTTGATCACACCATTATTCTTGGTTTTAGTCAATGGATGGAACCCGAAGGAACCGTGTTAATGCGGAATGCGATGAGCAATGCAATGATTGTCCCCCTGAGCAACCAAACGATATGGGAGCTGGAATGCAAAATCTTGTAGCCATACTCACACAACTTTCTCAAGCTATGAATCATGCAGGACTTCCAAACGAGCAAAGGAAGGAGCAACATTCTGTTGAATCCTTCATGAGGCAGCGTCCACCTTCTTTCAGTGGGACTACTGATCCATTAGTTGCTGAACAATGGATTAGTACTACTGAAAAGATATTTTCAGTTCATCAATGTTCTGAGCATGATAAAGTCATCCTAGCAGTGTATCGTTTGGAAGGAGATGCTGATCAATGGTGGAATCTTATTAAGAATACGAGGCAAAGGGATGAAATTGAGTCTATGGAATGGGACGAGTTCAAGAACTTATTTTTCAATAAGTACTTCCCTCGTATTCTCCGAACAAAGATGGAGAAAGAGTTTCTTGAACTGAAGCAAAGGGATGATGAATCTGTTGGTACCTATGAAGCAAATTTTACAAGACTTGCAAGGTACGCTTCTGGTATTATTATCCAACCTGAGAGTAAGATCAATCGATTCTTTAGTGGCTTAAAACCAAGTCTTCGAAGGGCGTTAGCCATAAGGGACTTCAATATCTACGAGGAAATCGTTCGATGTGCTCTCAAAGTCGAGATGGAGATTGGAGTAACCCATCAGTCACATGGGTTTGACAAGAAGAGGAAGATAGAATTCAAAGGAAACTCTAAAGAGCACACTGAAAAGAAGATGAACTTTCCCTTATGCTCAAAGTGTGGAAAGAAACATGGAGGGAGCTGTCTTAAAGGGACAAGTAAATGTTTTAAATGTGGAAAGGAAGGTCATCGGGCATTTGAATGCCGTGATAATGGGAAGAAGATGACTAATGACGCAAACAAAGTAATGGATACACAGAATGAACCTACTACACTTCAATGTTTCAAGTGCAAGGAGATGGGGCATTATGCCAATCAATGCCCAAATCCAAGGGTTGATGATGATGGTCGACGTCAACAAAATCTTAAGGCTAAAGACAAAGGAAAGTCACATGCAATTTCTATCAGCGATGTGGAGTACGATAACGAAGTGGTGAAAGGTACACTTACCATCCACTCTAAAGTAGAAAATGTTTTATTTGATTCTGGATCCACCCACTCTTTTATTTCTGAAAAATTTTCTAAGGGTATCACCGTATTACCTCAACAATTAGATGTTGAGTTAGCTGTGACAACACCTAATGGCACAACAGTCGCATCAAAAGTTTATAATTCTTCTCCGATCGAAGTTTGTGGGAAAGTGCTTCCTGCAAATCTTGTGATCCTTCCTTTAGTGGAATTTGATGTGATTCTTGGCATGGATTGGCTTTCTCTACATGGAGCTCATATCAATTTCCAAATAAGGGAAGTCACATTTCATATTCCAGATCAATCTACGATCGTATATCAATGCAAGGATGAACATAACCTTCCAGTGGAAATTTCTTCCATCTTATGGGTATTGATTCCACTAAATGAAGGTTATTTATCTCAAATGGTTGGTGAGAAACTCACGATTAAGAATATGCCCATTGTACGGGAGTTTGATGATGTCTTTCCAGAGGAATTACCGGGTCTTCCACCAAATCGTGAAGTTGAGTTTTCAATAGAACTCGTACCGGGTGCTTTGCCTATTTCAAAGACACCTTATAGAATGACCCCAATTGAGTTGCAGGAATTGAAGAAGCAACTCCAAGAGAATCTTGATAAGAGATTCATACGCCCTAGTGCGTCACCTTGGGGAGCACCTGTTCTATTTGTTAAGAAGAAAGATGGATCAATGAGACTCTGCATTGATTATCGAGAACTTAACAAGATCACCATCAAGAACAAATATCCTCTCCCACGCATTGATGACTTATTTGACCAACTACGCGGAGCTCAATACTTTTCCAAGATTGATCTTCGTTCAGGGTATCATCAATTAAGGGTCAAAAGGGAGGATATACCAAAGACGGCTTTCCGTACAAGGTATGGACACTATGAATTTATAGTGATGCCATTTGGTCTTACTAATGCCCCTGCTATCTTCATGGATCTAATGAATAGAGTCTTTAGAGACTATCTTGATCAATTTGTGGTAGTCTCTATAGACGATATTCTTGTCTATTCAAAGAGCAAGGAAGAGCATGAAGATCACTTGAGAATTATATTGAAGACCCTGAGAAAGGAGAAGCTTTATGCCAAATTTACCAAGTGTGAATTTTGGCTTCAAAAAGTTGCATTTTTGGGTCACATAATCTCAAAAGAGGGGATATCTGTGGATCCAGCAAAAACAGAGGTTATCGAAAGATGGTCGAGACCAACAACAGTAACTGAGATTCGAAGTTTTCTTGGTTTGGCTGGATATTATCGACGTTTTGTAAAAGATTTTTCACGATTATCTAATCCACTCACCAAGTTGAATCGGAAAGGAGTTAAGTTTGTCTGGACAGAGGAATGTGAAGAGAATTTCAAGGAGTTGAAAAGAAGGTTATCCAGTGCACCTGTGCTCACACTGACTTGTAGTGGAGAAAGGTTTATGATCTACAGTGATGCATCCAAGAAGGTATTGGGGTGTGTTCTTATGCAAAATGATATGGTGATAGCTTATGCCTCACGACAGTTGAAAATACATGAGCAAAATTACCCAACACATGATTTGGAGTTGGCTGCGGTAATCTTTGCATTAAAGATTTGGAGGCATTACCTTTATGGTGAAAGGTGTGATATTTATACTGATCATAAAAGTTTAAAGTATATTTTCACACAAAAGGAGTTGAATATGCATCAAAGAAGATGGTTGGAGCTGATTAAGGATTATGACTGCTCAATCCATTACCACCCTGGGAAAGCAAACAAGGTGGCAGATGCATTAAGTCGACAAGACCATGCTAGTTTATCCATGATGAGGATCACAAAAGATCCAATATTTATGGATTTACAAAGTATGGATCTTGGAATTATAATGTAAGGGGAAAAATCTTATCTTTCTCAAATGAATGTTCAACCATCTATACATGTGAAGATTAAAGAGGCACAGAAAGAAGATGTCGAGTTACAAAAGAAGGTGAGAAATGTTCCTGAATTCAACCTTGATTGTGATGGGATAATAAAGTTTAGGAATCGGGTTTGTGTTCCTTCCATCCCCGAATTAAAGAAGGAGCTGCTGGATGAGGCTCATAGTTCTTCATTCTCTATTCATCCTGGAAGCACGAAGATGTATAGGGACTTGAAAGAGTACTTCTGGTGGGATGGCATGAAAAGAGATGTTGCTGAATATGTCTCTCGATGCTTGGTTTGTCAACAAGTTAAAGATGAGAGACAGAAGTCTAAGGGGATGTTACAACCATTACCCATACCCGAATGGAAATGGGAAAACATCACTATGGACTTTGTCACAGGACTTCCTAAAACATCCAAAGGCAATAATTCTATCTGGGTCATAGTTGATCGTCTTACAAATTCTGCACACTTCATTCCTATTAGAGAGGATTTCTCTCTAGATCAGCTTGCCAGGATATATGTAAAGGAAGTGGTAAGATTGCATGGAGTACCACTTTCTATTATATCTGATCGGGATCCGAGATTTAACTCGAAGTTCTGGCAAAGTCTTCAGCATACTCTGGATACAGAGTTGAGTTTCAGCACTGCTTATCATCCCCAGACAGACGGTCAGTCTGAGAGAACAATTCAAACCCTAGAAGATATGTTGAGAGCTTGCTCTATGGATTTCAAAGGAGGTTGGGATCAACACCTACCTTTGGTGGAATTTTCTTATAATAATAGCTTTCACTCCAGTATTCAGATGGCTCCTTATGAAGCTCTCTATGGAAAGAAATGCCGGACTCCAACTTGCTGGGATGAAGTTGGGGAAAGAAAGCTGTTAGGACCTGATCTCGTTGATGAAATGGCAGAAAAGGTTAGGTCTATTCAACAACACATAAGAGCAGCTCAGAGTCGACAGAAAAGTTATGCCGACAATCGAAGAAAAGACCTAGAGTTTGAAGTGGGTGATAAAGTGTTTTTACGAATATCTCCCTGGAAGAGGGTTATGAGATTTGGAAAGAAGGGGAAGTTGAGCCCTAGATATATCGGTCATTTCGAAATACTGGATCGTGTTGGGAAGGTAGCTTACCGATTGGCGCTTCCACCGAATCTCTCTCAAGTTCACGATGTGTTCCATGTATCTCTCCTGAGAAAGTACATACCTGATCCTTCACATGTACTCAGCTCAGAAGCTGTACCGCTGGAGCAAGATCTTTCTTATGAAGAACAACCGATAGAGATTCTGGATCATAGCGAAAAAGTCCTACGAAACAAGACCACTCGATTGGTGAAAGTTTTATGGAGGAACCACCAAATTGAAGAAGCTACATGGGAGCTTGAGGATATGATGAGGGAGAAGTATCCTCATCTGTTTGTTACAAAGTGATGAATTTCGAGGGCGAAATTCTTTTTAAGGGGGGTAGAATGTAACACCCGAGACTTTTATGTTATATAAATCATCAAAGGAATCTTTTTTTACACAACACTTACACGCAATCGCGACCTTCCTCGATAGCTTGCGTCGTACACAATACCGAATTTCACTAAACAACAATATGCTATTAAAACTAGCCGTTATGAATAGTAATAACCACTTTTTGAAATTTTATAAATTTTATTTTTGGACTCAGAATATCGAAATTAGCCTAGGGTGAAATTTTGGTATTTTTCTGAAAACTTTCAATTTTTGATGAATAGTGAAACCACTAAGTGGTAGGTTAAAAACTGAATGTTGCATAAAACTTAATTTTACCGCTTCTGTGAATGGAATTTCGAAAATCCGAGAGACACGGTTAATATCAAGGACTAAAATGTGGTTCAATGAGATGAAAATAATTTTTTGGTGAATAGTAGCTTTTTACTTTTTTTACCGCGGTTAATAGTAAATAGGGTAACTAAGGGTAAATATGATACTACTATTACCCTAACACATGTCCTAATTCTATTGGATAAGTGTAATTCGACCAAAAACAAACTTAGGAATAAAATATGACCATTTAGGCCCACTTGGATTAGATTAGGACATTTATTATTAATTTATTTAAAGAAGGGTTAAAATAGTTAAAATCAAAGTTTAACAAGTAAATCATTTTTAATATGGGGTTATACATAAGATAAATTCGATTGTAAATATTCATTAGAAAGCTAAAAATATTTCCTACATGATGGTATTTTATTTGTAATTTTTAGACATCAAATAATTTAATTTATTTATGACACAAAGATGATGAAGTAATTATCTTATTAATGAAATATTGACATAATTGATAATATAAATACCAAAATAAATGTAATTTAAGACTTTTTATGAATTACACAAATTTTCTAGGTTACTATGATATATTAGTGTTGATTTAATCAACTTGGTTTGAACATATAATTCTGTTATGACTTTCACAAAAATCATATATCAAATAGTGTCAAAATTGACACAAAATAGTTTTTAAATCAAATATTATATTATTAATTGTTATTTTATTCCTAAAAATCTAAGGTTCGGCCAAATGACTTAGATAAGGATATATATATTAATAATAAACAATTTGGGGTTCGTTTGGCATGTTATATTAAGTGTATTAACCATATAGTGAAAGAAAACAAAAAGACATGGTAAAAGTTAAATTATTTAACTTAGAGTTAAATCTAATTGATAAGGTTAAAATAATACCCTAAACTTGTCTAAATTTTATTGGTTGAAAGGATTTCGACCCTTCCCCACTTTATCTTTTAAATAAGACCCTTTGGAACCATTATAAACCGATTTTGACTTTAATATAAAATAATATTTTGAGATATTCCTAAGCTGCCCCTCTCCTCCCTTATAAAAGGGCACCTCCTCCCCCTCCTACTCACACCAATTTGAGCACTCAAGCTCGGCCAACCCCTGACATTTTCTCCTCTCCACTTCCCTAGAATAATCCTAGAGGTCCTGGTATTCTTCAAAGACCAATCTTAGTTCCCTAAGTGGAGGATTTAAAGAAGCGTTCCAAAGAAGAGGTAATATCCATTACCGATCTTTTCAATTTCTTTCTTCTTCAACTTCTTCTCCTTTAGTTGTTTCATGATAAAGTAATAACATCAGTATTACTTAAATACTGATATGTTATTATAAATATGAAACTACCCTAATTCACCTTCTATCCATCCTACGGAAAAATGAAATCACCGTGCGTGCGTACGTACGGAATACCGTCTCCACGCCGTGGTGTAATCTATTTTTCCACCATCACTTTACAAGGATGGGTATAATGGTGTAATGAGTAACTATTTATGATTATTATAAAGTAATATTGATACTTAAATAATATATATATACTCCAATACAGTTCCACGATCATAGGAACGATATCATCACTCGTGCGTACGTACGGAATACCGTCTCCACGATGTGATGCGACTCGTTCTACATGATCATCATTACATAGTAATTATATAAATGAATTGAATGAATAAATATGATATATGTTACACTAATACCATTCTGTATATAAGGTATCTATAACCTTAAAAAAAAAAATAAGAATGTATTCGGCAAAACACGCATAAGAACAAAAGGTAATAAAGACCCGAGTAACAAGTAACAATGAAATATTACTAACAAGAAGCTAAGAATATGACCATATATGATATCATATCAATATGTATGATTCTGGAATAAGTCAATAACATTATTTAAACCATTATACAGGAGCTTCGGACACGTACAAAGCAAATCGAACCTAAGGTAAGGGAAATATCACAATCTCATTTTTATCCGAGATTGTTTATTCGTAAGTATTTACTGGGGTGTATTTTATCATCCACATCCATGTTCCCTCAATATGTAATATTGTTTCCATCCACTTACAATAGTTTAAATCCAATTTTACCCTTCGGTGAGTTTTTAGTAAAGAATATGAAAGGAATCTTTTGTCGTTTTTTTCGTACGAGGTACTTTTTGACTTTTCCGACAAAAGTACGAAGAATGTTTTTTTAACTTATACGGCATGAATGGATTTTTAAAAAATTATTTCCAAGAATCTTCCTTTAAAAGTTTTCAAGTTTATTTTTAATCAACTTCTTTTATTTTAAAGTGGTATGACATGTTATGAAAGGAAAAATGTTTTTGACGAAGAAAGGATATTTTCCTCAAGAATGGAGTTCAAGTGTTTTATCAAAATTATTTTCCATCTAAGATAATAAAGGGTTCTGTTTTTATCCCTATTATTGATTTGATCGTGTTGAATTCCATTATCTTATATGAATTGATTTATGATGTCATGATGTTTCAAGAATCCCATTTTTGTTACATGTGTTATGCGATGATGTATGTTTTATGATTATGTGGCACACATAAGAAAGGATTCATTATAAGATGGGTGGGACCTATATCTCCCTCCAATGCATTGGGTAAAGATTTTATATCTCATGAGATAGACATGGCTGGAACGGAAGGTTATTTCAGTTCAGTGATACAGGACTGAAACGAGGAGTGAACTCGGTTCAGAAAGGGACTTTGTCCACTAAGATAGTCTTGGCAATGAGTCATGACTAACAAGAAATGATTTTCCATGATTATGTGTGCATGCCACAAAGTTTCAAGTTTTATGTTATGATTATGGGGATCTCATTTTCACTTCTATGATTTATTCCATGTTAAGATATTATGATATCTTTTGCAGGTTTTGATTTTCAAAAAGATATGATATGATTTTTATTTCCTTTATTTGCCCTTGCTGAGCATTTGAGCTCACCCTTTTATGTTTTCTTTTCCCCAGGTCAGGAAGATGGATATTAAGTAGAATATGCTAAAAGGGACCCTAGATATGATGAAATAAATGGGAGACACTGTAGAAGATTTATGAACCAGTTGTTTATGTTTCCCAGTTTCTAAAGACACTATACCTATACGGTCCTTTGTGGTTTTGTCATATGTTGTAATAAGTGTGCTTCAATTTTGAAGTATTAACAATGTATGTAAAGTATGGGTCGTTATAAGTCAAAACACTAAACAATAGTTATGGAATAACCCTCGACATGGAAATGATTGAGTTATGGGTGTAACTGTAGGTTCCGGGCGCAACGGAAACACGTTGGTGGGTGTAACCAACTTTAATTTTAGCGTTAACAAATATTAATCCAAGATCCATCACGATAAAAAAATGCCGGATCTTCAAAATAGACTGAAGAACGAAAAAGAAAAAGGGTGTCCCAGAACCATAGATATGATCATCATATGTTGGTTATAATTAATTTAATTAATTGACAAGAATTACCTTGAAGGAATTCTATCTCCGTTGATGTTTCTGGTCAAGATCTGATGTGATCCGTCGTCACGTTGTAGAATACTAGTGTAGGATTCCTCTAGAAGTGATCCACACGTGCTCCACATATCTATGGATATCACCTAAGAGATATTTGGGTGCTAGCGCGGAAGAACCTTCACTTGCTATGTCCTCCTTCGATCGCCTTAATCTGGTGGAGGTGGATCTATCTTTCATAGCTTGAGAGTGTTCTTAGTGGAAAATGAATTCTCTCTTGTCTTGAGAGTTTTTCCAAATCTATTGTGTACAACCCCAATAAATGGCTAGGCTAATGAGAAGTATATAGTTGGGATTTTTAATTACATTGAATAATAAAATGAATTAATTACCTGAAAGCATTTATTCATTTCATTTAATTCTAAGTAATACCCCATGTCTAATAATAACAGTTGACTATTATTATTACTTGACATGTTCCCATAAAATTACACCTAATATTATTTAATTAAATAAATAATATTATTTTTCATAATTCTTAGAAAAACTATATGTCGTGTATATATTAATATACATGACGTGTACTTTTATTTTCCATTTTTCTATATTTCCTACACCACATTTATTAGACCTTGAATAATGACTATTTATTTCTTAAATAAATATCACTGCATTACTTTCTAATAAATATATTATTTTTCCCATAGTATATTCTCTCAAATAACTAGTGTCGAAATAAATGCGATCATTAATCCTTGAATAATTATTAAACCATAGTAGGAATAATCTTTATTCAACTTGTTAAATTAATATTTAACTGAGATACTTGGACACACTTAGTGTGTGACCCTATAGGCCTCTTTCTTAGTGGAATTAGGCGGAGCCTACCTAAAGTCCAAGGTTAGCATCTAGAAACACTCCAAGGCACCCATAAAAAAAGAAGTTAACACCGCAACGACATGTCACCTCCTAAGAACGCTTACCATGTAATGTAATCCATTTGTCTCGATATCTCAAATCAATTGGGTTGTATGCAAGTGCCATCAACCCATGTTCTCGATTATTCTTTCTTTGACTTTTTGGAATTTAACTTTCCCATTACTCACCCTAGACATGGATTTATTTAGGCCATATCAATTCCATCAAAGGGCCTAATATATCTACTTCCATTATGGAACAGAAGGGACAAATCCTTTCTTGCATTATCTATTAATGCAGTATCACTCGTGACACACCCAACATATCCTACCTTACTGTGAATAGTGTGTCGTTATAGTTTTCATAAATACATCTAAGTGCGTGAGTTGTAATACCCATTAATAATAATATTAAATTCTAAGGACCAATACACACATTTGCAGATAGGAACATAAAATGACACTATGAAATGTGGATTTCCTACTCACGGGTCTCGTTCTCATAATATCCTCCTAGATATTAATAAGGGTGCACACCATTATAAGGTGCCTCAAAGTTTTATGAGTCCTCACCCCTAATGGACTGTATTATTTGTCTCCCTTAAATAACATCATCCGACCATAGAACATATATTCAAGAATAGTGTTATGGAACTTTCGGGTTCTCATCATAGTAGGGATCTACTATGACCCTTTAATGAAACAACTATCCTTAGGACATTATCAAATGAATTGTCACGTAGAAGAAAAATAAAGATGTGATAAGGTATTTTTTAATGAATAAAGTAAAAAGTAGTTGGTTTTAGGCCACCAACTCCAACAGACTCTCACTTGTACTAGAGCCAACTACTAACAACCTTTAACCGGCTAGCTCTCACATGATATTCATGCTTCTGCTAAGATATGCCTTTAGTCATGGGGTCCACCATGTTCTCTTCCGTGGACACTCTTCTCACAGCAACTTCACCCCTTTGATAGAAATCCCTCAAGAGTTGATACTTTTGGAGTATGTTCTTTGTCCGTTGATGTGACCTTGGTTCTTTTGCAAGAGCCACCACTGCAGTATTATCACAATACAATGTGATAGAATATTTACTGCTAGGAACCACATCAAGATCCTGGAAAAAGTTCTGAATCCATATGGATTCCTTGGTTGCATCAGAAGCCGCTATATATTCAGACTCCGCTGTAGAATCAGCGACAACCTGTTGCTTTGAACTCTTCCAGCTCATAGCTCTTCCATTGAGACATAAAACATATCCATATTGTGACTTCAGATCATTCTGACCTGTCTAAAAACCAGCATCAGCATACCCTCTGATGACAAGCTCCTCATATACTCAATACACCAGGAACATATCCTTAGTTCTTCTTAGATACTTACGGATTGTCTTAACAGCAGTCCAATGCTGTTATCCTAGATCTGCTTGATATCTGCCTACCATGCTCAGTGCATAGGCAACATCAAGCTTGGTACATAACATGGCTTACATGGTGGATCCTATAGCCGAAGTGTATGAGATCATATTTATTATATCTTTATCTTGTTGTGTCTGAGGACAAATTTTCTTAGAAAGATATAGGCCATGCGACACTGGAACTAATCACCTCTTGGATTGTTCCATATTAAATCTCTTTACTATCTGGTCAATGTATGTACCCTGACTTAGTCTAATAAACCTCTTGGATATATCAAGAATGATCTTGATCCCTAGAATGTAGGCTACTTCACCCAAGTCCTTCATGGAGAAACACTTGTTCAACCAGTCCTTAATTGATTGTAAGACTGGTACATCATTTCTAATAAGCAATATGTCATCAACATATACTACTAGGATAACGATCACATTCCCATTAAACCGCTTATAAACACATGCCTCACATTCATTATTAATGAAACAAAATTCCTTTATGAATTCATCAAATCAAATTTTCCATGACCTAGATGCTTGCTTTAATCCATAAATGGATTTTTGAAACTTGAAAACCTGTTTGGCTTCACCTGGTGTCACAAACCCTTATGGTTGTGTCATATATACATCTTCCTGAATGTTCCTGTTATGGAATGATATTTTGACATCCATTTTCCAAATCTCATAGTCATGGTAAGATGCTATGGAAAGTATGATTATTATGGATTTAAACATGGAAACTGGCGAGAAGGTTTCATCATAGTCAATTCCTTGATGCTTTTTGAATCCTTTGGCCACTAGCCATACTTTATAGGTGCTAACTTGAACATCCACGTCCAGTTTTCTCTTGAATACCCATTTGCATCCAACAGGATTTACATCAACTGGATCATCGACCAGAACCCAGACTTGGTTCTGATACATGGAATCCATCTCAGAATTCATAATTTTTATCCATCTTACAACTTCTGAGATTTCTACTGCTTCCTTGTAGGAGAGAGGTTCACCATTCTCCAACAATAAGGATTCACCATCCCCGGTGACTAGGAAACCAAATCTCTCTGGTTCCCTTACCTCTCTTGAGCTCCTATGCAATACTTGTGTTTCTGTAACCACTTCCACAGGGACCTGTGGAACTTGTTCCTATACCAACTCGTGTATATCTTGAGCATCAACTTTGTTGAAGTCAATCTTTCTCCCACCATCTTTTTTTAGGATGTGAACCCTCTCAATAAAGACAACTTATTTGGTGACAATCACTTTCTTGTCTGAAGGGTTATATAGGTAATATAATTTAGTTTCCTTAGGATATCCTATAAAGATACACCTTGTGCCCCGGGGTGCTAGTTTTTTTTCTAGGAAGTCCTTAAAAAACGCCTCACATCCCCATACATGTGTGTGCGATAAAATGGGTTTCTTTCCATTCCATAACTCAGAGGGAATTACATTTTCCTCCGTAGTTGGTACTCGGTTTAATGTGTATACTATAGTTTGTAATTCATATCCCCAAAAGGATAATGGAAGATCTATATGACTCATCATCGACCTCACCATGTCCAATAAGGTGCAATTCATCCTTTAACTAACACCATTCCACTGTGGTGTATATGGAGGAGTGAGCTGAGATAGAATACCAGACTCCTGTAGAAGGTTGATTAACTCTTGGTTCAGATATTATCCACCTCGATCCAATTGAAGTTTCTTTATCTTCTTACCAAGATGATTCTCTACTTCATTATTGAATTATTTAAATTTATTTAAGGCTTCTGACTTATACCTCATTAAGTATACATACCCATATCTAATCAAATAATCAATAAAAGTAATGAAGTAAGAATATAAACCTCTAGCTTCTACTGAAAATGGTCCACACACATCTGTGTGAACCAATCCTAGAATATGTGTGACCCTTTCACCCTATCCACCAAAAGGCAGCTTGTTCATTTTACCTTGTATACAAGTGTGACATCTATCAAGTGGTTTTAGATCAGTAGAGTCTAAATAGCCATCTTGGTAGAGCTTTGTCAAGCGCTTCTCATTTACATAACCGAGATGGTGATTCTATATCTGGGTGAGGTATGAGTCATGTGAGTCTGTTTCGTTATCGATTTCCAATACTTGTTTTTCATAATTTAATACATACAAACTGTTATTTAAATGAACCATACCATAACATACGTTGTTCTTATAAAAGTAGCAACCCTTATTTTCAATCTTGAAAATAAATCCATCAATATCCAAAATGATATAGAAATTATGTTTTTAGTAACAATAGGCACACAATATCAGTTATGTAAAACAAAAATCATCCCAGTTGGAAATGAGAGGTGGTAATCGCCAATGGCTAACGCAACCAGCCTCACGCCATTGGCAGCTCGATGATCCACCTCTCCTCTATCAATATTTCTAAATCTACTTGGTTCCTGTATTTTAATACAGATGTGATCCCCACAAGCTATATCTAATACCCAATGTGTAGAAATTGGAAGATTACACTCGATAACAAACACAAATTTAGCATCCCCATGCTTCTGGGTGCAGTTCCTCTTCCAGTGGCCTTGCTTGTCACATGAAAAACATACTGCCTCCCGTTCCTTGCCCTACCTCTGTATCTTCTCCTTCTTGGAGGGACGAAGCTCAGGGGCTTTAGACTGTTTATAAGTATTTGGCCCTTTTTCCATGTCTTTCCATTTCTTATTCACCATAAGAACTGTGGGTTTTTCATGCCCCATGTCCTTATCTACCTGAAGAATTGAGGTCAGAAGTTCTGATAGACTCTTGTCAATGTTTCTCATGTTGTACTTGATAATAAAGCTAGATAAGGTCTTGGGTAGTGATGATAGGATGAGTTTTGTACGCAACTCATCCAGGAAATTAATCCCTAAGATGTCCAGGCGTTCAATGTAGCCAATAATCTTGACTAAATGAGGCTCAACTGGCACAAACTCTTCAAGATTAGTTGTAAAAAAAGTTTTGGAGATCTCATATCTCTCCTGTCTCACTTTCTCTTGATAGAGACCCTTAAGGTCAGACATCATGCTATACACATCTATGTTTTCATGTTACTTCATGAGATCGTTAGACATGGCCGATAACATGAAACACTGGACATATGTGGCATGATCTATATGTTTCATATTGAGAGATAGTTCCTCATCACTGGACTATTTTCTATGCACAACTATAATAGGCTCTTCCAACACATACAATTTTATCTCGTGGAGAAGGATGATGCGTAAACGCCTCTACCACTCTTGGAAATTGGTGCTAGTGAGAAGGTTTTACTTCTCAAGTATGGTTTAAAATGATATGTTTGAATTCATTTTTCTTTCCATTTCTACAAATTAATATGATAAAAGGTTTAGTACTTTATCATGATAAAACTGAGACAAATAAATAAATTAATACTTTTTAGTCTCCCACTATTTTATTGAAATCCAATAGCCCTCACCATTGACTTCAGAATATTTTGTTGCCTGAATATTCTAGTGGAAAGGATCCATATTGCCCTTCGCATTTCCCCAACCAGGTTTGGTCAAGCAACTTTAAGGGTTTTAGGTAGGCATTCCAAATTCCAACTGCATTAACTCGTAGCTCCTTGATCCGTTGAGTGGACTCACCAATCCTGAAATCCTTTTATTTTCGATTTCCTCAACCTTTGCCTCTTGGTTACACCAAGTCCTGCTATGGCAGTCAACACTTGATGAAAACCAAGTCAAGTCAACCAAAAACCTTGAATTATAATTCCTTGATAATTGAAATCACTCCAACTAGGGTTGTTCAAGCACTTTGAACTATGGTTCGATTCTAACCAAGATTATTGAAGGCTATATCTACTTAATATTTGTTTGAGGGATTTTATCCTTATACATAAATTTCCATTTTATTATCCTTGATTACATACTTGTTAATATTAAGTGGTATATACTTAAGTGATTAACCATGTATAAGATAATATTTTACACATAAGCCGGTCGTATTTTAGTTGCATCTTGCATTCTTGTTTAATTCATTAATTGTGTGATCGTGACAACACATCCACAATAAATAAACCATGAAATTGGCACAAATAAAATAAATGGTATGATCATGAGCTTGTTCTATTTGTGAGTTTATCTAGAGGTTGATAAAATAACCCAAGACCTAGGGGAGAAACACCTTAAACCTTTTGGGTATGTGTTTACAGCTTTCCACCTATCCACCTTTGTATCTCCTTGGATTGGTTTCACCTTGGATCCTAACTTGAGCCGCTTCCACTAGCTTGGGAGCTCCATCTATTACATATGATTTTATCTCACTCACAGGTGAGGGGTAAAAGAAACCTTGGGCATGAAGACCCTACATATTAATGAGGAGAAGGCTCACATGCCAACAAATTTAATTTAAATAAATAAATTAAAATAAACCATTCAAATAAAGAGGTCTTGGTCTAACTCATGATCATCCTTACACGCAATGATATTTACACATAAATAAAACTAGCATTCAATTCCATAATCGTACTTGTTTAAGATAAATCGCACTGGAATCAATTAATTATCTTTAATTAATCAATCCTTTTATCTTAAACCCTTTTTCTGAATTTCCTTGAGATTATCATCCATCATAATTTTAAAAAAATAAATTCATTTAAAATTATCTTTCTACATAACTTGGACCTTGTAGGCAACCCGATGAATTCCTGTTCATAACTAAACAATGAGTAGAAATGAACATTAAATAGATGTTAAATTAAACACACATATATAAAACACATATCACGTGTTGTGACTCATCTTTACGCATGCACTATGGTACAAGTCTCCAGGGTTTGTATAATATAATAATAATAAAAAATCTACATAATTTGGATGAGTACACAATGTGTAGTTCCTACTACATGATGTGTAATTTTGTTCACCATCCATCTGGAGTACACACTCGGGGACATGGTGTGTAGATGTACTTCAAAAATTTTCGGAGTACATAACGTGTTCAGTGGGACACACGCTGTGTAGTATCCGTGTTACATGGTTTCCAACCGGGAAAGATGTGTACGGGGTATACGGTCTAACCCTAACCCAAAGGGACTACACACCGTGTTCAGTGGACCACACAATGTGTAATCCAGAAACTGTGTGCCACCTATTCTTGGTCAACACATGGAGTCTTAAAGACTTATATTGGATCCATTTACACGGCCTGATTTGGCAAACCAGTCTAATGCATTGAACCTAGACTACACAGCGTGTACTGCCGAATACACGCAGTGTATTTTGGTTTTGTATGTCCAAGAATGTTTGGAACCTCCGGATGAGATCCTCTATTTTATTTTAATCAAAATTAAAAGAAAAAATTCGTTTCAATAAGATGAATGAGAAACGAGAGAGGAAGAATAGATCTCGATATTTATATTTAAAGAATGATTAAATTGAATTGAAACAACTAAATTATTAAATGTGTAAATCATTAAAAAAACTAACTAATTATAATCAACAATATGACTGCTCTGATTCCACTTGTTGGTTCCAGGCATAGCAGAAGCGCATTGGTGGGTGTACCCAATTTTAATTTTAGCGTTAACAACGATCAATCTGAGATCCATCACGATAATAAAATTTCGGATCTTCGGAATAGAATAAAGAATGAAAAAGAAAGAGGGGGGGGGGGGGGGTCCCAAAACCATAGATAGGATCATCATATGTTGGTTATAATTAATTTAATTAATTGAAAAGAATTACCTTGAAGGAATTCTCTCTCTGTTGATGTTTCCTATCACGATCTGATGTGATCTGTCATCGTGTCGTATAATCCAAGTGTAATATTCCTCTAGCGGTGATCCAAATGTGCTCCACATATCTCTGGACATCGCTGAAGGGATCTCTGAGTGCTAGCATGGAAGAGACTTCGCTTGTGATGTCCGCTTTCGATCGCCTTGATCCGGTGGAGATGGATCTCTCTCTCGTAGCTTGAGAGTGTTCTTGGTGGAAAAGGAATTCTCTCTTGGCTTGAGAGATTTTCCAAATCCATTGTGCATAACCCCAAAAAATTTCTAGGCTAATGAGACATATATAATTGGGATTTTTAATTACATAGAATAATAAAATGAATTAATTACCTGAAATAATTTATTCATTTCATTTAATTCTTAGTAATACCCTATGTCTAATAATAATTGTTGACTATTATTATTACTTCACATACTCCTAACTAATTACACCTAATATTATTTAATTAAATAAATAATATTATTTCTCATAAATTCCTAGAAAAACTATACGGCGTGTATATATTAATATACACGACATGTACTTTTATTTTCCATTTTTCTTTATGTCCTCCACCACATTTATTAGACCTTGAATAATTACTATTTATTTCTCAAATAAATATCACTACATTACTCACTAATAAATATATTATTTTACCCAAAATATATTATCTCGAATAACTAGTGTCAAAATAAACGTGATCAGGAATCCTTGAATAATTATTAAACAACAGTCAGAAATAATCTTTATTCAACTTGTTAAATTAATATTTAACTGAGATACTTGGACACACTTAGTGTGTGACCCTCTAGGCCTTTTTCTCAGTGGAATTAGGTGGAGCCTGCCTAAAGTCCAAGGTTAACGTCTAGAAACACACCAAGGAACCCATATAGAAAGAAGTTAACGCCTCAACGACGTGTCACCTCCTACGAACACTTACTGTGTAATGTAATCCCTTTGTCTCGATATCTCAAATCAAGTGGGTTGAATTCTAGTTCCATTAACCCATGTGCTTGATTATTCTTTCTTTGACTTTCCAGGATTGAACTTTCCCATTTATCACCATGTCTATGGATTTATTTAGGATATATCCATTCCATAAAAGGGCCTGAGATATCTACTTCCATTATGGAATAGAAGGGACAAATCCTTTCTCACAGTATCTATTAATGCAGTATCACTCGTGACGCACCCAACGTATCCTACCTCACTGCGAACAATGTGTCATCAAAGTTTTCATCAATACATCTAAGTGCACGAGTTGTAATACCCATTAATAATAATCTTAAAGTCTAAGGACCAGTACACACGTCCACAGATAGGAACATCCAATGACACTATGAAGTGTGGATTTTATACTGGCGGGTCTTGTTCTTATAATATCCTCCTGGATATTACCAAGGTCGCACACCCTGAGAAGGTGCCTGAAAGTTTTATGAGTCCTCACCCCTAATGGCCTGTATTATTTGTGTCCCTCAAATAACATAATCCGGCCATAGAACATATATTCAACAACAATGTTATGGAACTTCTGGGTTCTCATCATAGTAGGGATCCACTATGACCCTTTAATTCAATAGCTATCCTTAAGACATTATCACATGCATTGTCATGCAGAAGAACGATCAAGATGTGATAAGGTATTTATTAATGAATAATGTACAAAGTAGTTGGTTTTAGGCCACCAAATCCAATAGTAACCACTAAAAACTAATCAAATATTTGGAAAGATAATAACCATATGATTCTAATGATTATAAACATGGAATATAAATTCTATAAACGACACCTAATGAAATCGCTGGGCCCTATATGATAAATCCAAAATCAATGAACTTGAGGGATGAGTTATAGAACACCCAACTTAGGCTTGTATTACTCTCCTTATCTAGTATTGTCCCTTGATTTGGATCGGATCGGAATAGATATAAGAAAAGGAGAAAAACACTCATACCCTGATAACTCAGTCAAGAGAAAAATAGAAGGAGAACGGCTCAAGAGGACTCGAGTGTTTACTATTGTGCATCCAACATGACTAAAAAAACTAGATCAGATCATGGATGAAGGAGATATCTTGATTCCAACCCTAGATCTTCAAAGGTCTCCAAAATAAGATCAATTTAGGTTAATACCATTGGTTCTCAGATTATGGAATAATAGGTGGATTAATTAGATCATTAAGGGAAAAATAGTCAAATTACCTAGAAAAATGGCATGTGCACAGTTTGTCCGAACGGTTTGAAAAACCATGTGCAAACCGTGCACAATTACCTGGGAAGAAGGGGCACTTGCATGGTTAGTACACACGGTCATGATCCAACCATTCGAGGTGGCTCTATCTGGTAAAACACTATCTGCATGGTTAGGAAAACTGTGCACCAATCGTGCACCAACCATGCGAGTTGGCCAGTTTCCCTAAAAAGATGTGTTCTGAGCTCCGAACAAGCCTTAGACACCCCTAAAACCACTTCTAACCCATTATGAATCCATATTAGGTCCCAAGTAAATATTTAAACCAAAATTTATAGGATCTATACCTAATTAAAAAACCTAGTTCTTACACTAGTTCCTGCAAATCATATAATACCCACCTATGTCATCTCCATCTTAGTAATCTAAATGAGAATCATTTGAAAAATCTATGTCAAGATGCTTCTTTGTAAACTATTGAGATAACACCACTTGAAATATTTCATTCATGTTTTCAAGAAATGATGAAAAAACCTCCATTTGGTGGAAAGGGTGAAAGGACCATAGAGATTTTAGGAGCGGTACACATTAATGTGTGTGGACTATTTCCAATAGAACCAAGAGGTGAATATTCTTATATCATAACATTTATGGATTACTTGAGTATATATGGATATGTATACATGATGAGGTATAAGTTCAATTCCTTAGATAAATTCAAATAATTAAATAATTAAGTAGAGAATAAACATGGAAATAAGATAAAAAGGCTTAGATCAGATTGAGATAGTTAATGTCATAACTAAGAGTTCATTTAATTTTTATAGAAGTTTGGGATTCTATCTCAACTCACTCCATCATAAATTCTACAGTGGAATGGTGTTAGTGAAAGGAGGAAATTTAACTTGTTAGGCATGGTAAGATCAATGATGAGTAATACAGATATTCCATTATCCTTTTTGGGAAAATTAATTACAAATTGCAGCATACACACTAAAGAGAAACAAATAAAGCATAAAATATAATCCCCTTATATTTATGTAGTGGAAAGAAACCTATTTTTTCATATAAATTCATATGGGGTTGTGAGGAGTTTATTAAGGAATTATCAGGAAAAAAATTATCACCCCAAGGCACAAAGTGTATCTTTATAGGGAATCCTAAGTAAACAAAGGTTTAATACCTATAAAACCCCTCAGACAAGATAGTTAATATCACAAGAAAATATGTTTTCCTTGAGAGGGATAAAATCTTAAAAAATAACAGTGGGAGAATGATGTATTTTGATGAAGTTGATGCTCACAATTCACAAAAGTTGGTATAAGAACATATTCCATGAGTCTTCATGGAAAAAGTAGTTCCTAAAACACCAATTCTGTATAGGAGTAATAGAGAGGTAAGATAACTAGAGAGATATGTTATTATATTCATTGAATATTGTGACTAATTATTGGTTAACAATGATGAAAATCTATCCTATAATGAGGAAGTAGAGATCTCAGAAGCTGTGAGACGGTAAGAGGCCATGAATTCTGAAATGGATTCCATGTATCAGAACCATGTTTGGTTTCAGGTTGATTCACCTGTTGATGTAAATCCTATAGGGTTCAAATGGGTTTTCAAGAGAAAATTAGACATGGAAGGTAAGGTAATTACCAATAATGAAAGGATGGTGGGTAAAGGTTTTGAATAACATCAATGAATTTACTATGATGACACATGTTCTCCAATTTCCATGATTTAATCCATTAGTATTATAGTTTTTATAGTATCTTACCATGAATATGAAATTTGGCATATGGATGTCAAACTAGTTTTCATTAATGGGACCCTTCAAGAATATTTATACATGACACATCCAGAAGGGGTTGCGACTCTAGGTGATACCAAAAATATTTTCACATTGCAGAGATACATTTATGGACTAAAGAAAGCATCTTGTTCATGAAACATTAAATTAGATGAATCTATAAAAGAATTTGGTTTCATTAAGAATGAACAAGATTCATGTTTTTACAAGAGGTTTAGTGGGAATTTGGCCATTATCCTAGTAGTATATGTTGATGACATATTATTTATTGAAAATTGCATACCAGTCTTATATTCTATTAAGGACTGGTTAAACAATTTTTTCTCCATGAAGGAATTTGGGGAAACAACCTATATTTTAGGGATCAATATCATTCGTGATCGATCCAATAGGATTATTAGACCAAGTCAAAGTTCTTATATTGGCCAGATACAAAAGATATTTAGATTTGAAAAATCCAAGAGGGGATTGGTTATAGTGTCACATGGTATACATCCTTCCAATAAAATGTATACTTAGAAAAAATAATAAAAAGATAAAATGGGGAAGATCCCATAAGCTTCAAAGATAGGATCAATAATTTATTCCTTGTTATATACTAGACTTGATGCTACATATGCATTTAGCATGGTGGTAAAAATATCAAGATGATCCATGAGAACTATATTGGTTTGATATTAAGGATATACTCAACTATCTGAAAACAAATATGGATATATCCTAGGTGTTTGAAGAATAATAAGATCTAGTCATCATTAGTTATACTCATGGTAGTTTTTAAACATATCAGAATGATTTGGAGTCAGATTTAAGATATGTTTTCTGTCTAAATAGAGGAGCTACGAGCTGTAAGAGTTCAAAGAAACCAATTTTTGCTGATTCAATGGAAGATTCTGAGTATATAGAAGCTTATGATGAATACAAAGAATCATTTTCGATAAAAAAATATTTCCAGTCACTTGATGTGGTACATAGTAGTAAAAACCCTATAATAGTGTGTTGTAATAATACTACAGCAGTGGTTCTTGAAAAATTTCCAAGTTCACACTAACAGACAAATAAAATAATTCCAATGTATCACATATTGGGGGATTTTTATAAAATGGGTGAATTTTATGTAATCAGAGTTCCCATAGAAGAAAACATAATAGGCCCCTTGACTAAAATCCAATCTCAACAAAATCTTGAGTATCATGTGAGAGATAAAATACTAGAGGTTATTAGTAATTGGATCTACTACAAGTGGGAGTCTATTGTAGTTAGTTCCGTTGAACTAAAATATATGTAATTTATGATAGAATGTATTTATTTTTTTGAATATCACATCGTGGTTGTTCCTTTGTGTGACATAGTATATGATAATGTCCAAAGAGTAGCTATTACACTGAAAGGTTATAGGAGTTCCTTGCTACAATGAGAACCCATAAGTTTCATAAAATTATTCTTAAATACATGTTCTATAGAAAGATGAAATCATTTTGGGGACACAAATGATTCAGTATATTTGGGGTGGAGACTCATTGGACTTTGAGGTACCTTATCATGGTGTACAACCTTAGTAATATCTAGTGTATGATATTATGAGAATGAGACCCACCGATAGGAAATCCACATTTATATTTCACATTGATGTTCCTATCTTTAGATGTGTGTATTCATCCATAGATAAAAATAATATTATTAATGAGTGTTATACATTGCATACTATAACATATTGACGAAAACCATGACAACACATGTTCACGGTGAGGTATGATACGTTGGGTGCATCATGATTAAAATTTCATTAATGAATAATACAAGAAAGGATTTATACATTTTGTTATTAAAGAAAAAGTTATATATTATTCCACTTGATGAAAATTATATAACCTAAATAAATTCATGGACATGGTGTTTGATAGGATATTTTGATCTCTAGAACGTCGAAGAAAGATACATCGGGTACATAGGTTGACGACACTAGTATGCAACCTGCTTGGTTAGATATTTCATGATTAGGGGATTATGTTACACATTAAGAATCCATATGTGGTATGATGTCATTGAAACATTATCTTATTTATCTATGGGTTCCTTGGCATGTTGTTAGATTCTATCCTTTGACTTTAGACTACTTCGCCTAATCCCACTGAGAAAGAGACTTAAAGGGTCACACACTAAGCGCATCTAGAGTCTCAATTAAAAAATATATTATTATTTATCATTTATCAAATTGAATGAATATTATCCCACATGTGGTTTAATGATTATTCATATTTTCTTGAACTTATATATTATGTCACAAATTATTGGAGAAAATATTATGTTAGAAGAATATTTAATAAATATTTATTTTTTATTTAATAAATATGATATTTATTTATTTATTATAGGTAATATAGTGATATTTATTTATTAAATAGATAATCATTATTCAAGGATTGATAAATATTATGGAGGAATGGTGGACCGATTTTAATGGTTTGGTGATAAATAATATATATTAAATATTATTTCATTAAATAATATTTAATTTAATTCATGTGTTTAGTACTTGTCATGAAATATTATTATTATTATTATTATTATTATTGACATGGGGTTCTACAGGGATTAAATAAATAGTAATGGGATCTTTTTAATTATTTATTTCTAACCCTAGTGGTATAAAACCCAATTGTGTTATTTTTCAAGAGAGCCAAATCATTTCATTTTTTATGCATAATGAAATCAGAGGGATCACCTAGAATTCCGAGAGATCTCCCTTCTCCAAGAACACTCTCAAGAACAAAGAGTGATCATCCTACACCTTCTACTATTGAGTATAGAGAGATCAATGAGAATCCTTTGGAAGTGATTATCAGCATGATCAAAGGATAATGGTTCAAGCGATAGGATCTGTGGTTCCAGCACCTGGAGATTCCTACGATGACATTCAGAAATTTTTGGAACACATGTAGATCACCGCGATAGAGAATCTAATCATTATTTCAAAATTCAATGAGGGTATGACATAGATCTATTTTAAGATCTATCAATGAGGAAATGATTTTACAAAATTTTGTTCTTTAATTTCTTAAATTAATTATAAATAATATGTGATGATCCTGCACTTTGGCTCTATCATTTTATCCATTGTCTATATTCTATGATTTAATTCTCTTGATCACATCATTTATCTTCATGTAAATCTTAGATTGATCATCAATCATGAAAAAAATGTTGGGCATGAACCATCTTATCCTTCCCCTTTTCTAAAAACCTATGATTCTTTTTTGGGTATTATTATTCAAATGTTACCAAAGTGATAAGGTTTTTTATGTTAGAATCTCATTGTTTATCAAGATTGTTTATGATTAAGTTTTTAATGATGAGATATTATGATATCAAACTCATGAAACTAATTAATTTTATTATCCTATTTTTATTCATTTATAATACATGTTTTTCATTCATTTTACTCAATTTAGGTACTCTAGATTCCTAATGAACAATTTTAAGGGAAAAAGTGATTATTATTTTCCTAGATTAAAAAAACATTTTATTCCATATCTGAGTCTTCTAAAATTATTTTCAATAATATATTTAATATTATTAAATGATTTTTATACCCAAGATTTAACATTTAAAAAGTAAATGAAATATAATCTTATTTTCATTTTAAAAATGATGTATTTTTTGAATTTTTTTAAAAAGTTGAGAAATGACTATTTTATTTTAACATATATATCTTGAATAGAATTTATATCCATCATGACCACTCACTTCATTGAAGATTTATTTATAATTTTCCAATGTTATTTTCAAATAATGTTCTTTTATTAATTTTTTTTAATTTTTTTATATTATAAATATGTGTTTTAAAATATTAAAGTGTGTTTTCCTTAGAAAATAATCAAAGTAATCTTTTATAGAATTTTTCTTATTTCTGATAATATCATATGATGTTAACTATTATATTCTATGGAGATGATCAAAGGATATGATCCTTTTTATTTCTCTTGATGGTTTATTATTACAATGATATTTTGTTTATGAAACCCATACCTCATTCATAGGATATACTATGGTGAATTGGTGAAATGTTTATTGATCCATTTTATTTTCCATGTGTTGGGTTGTGATGAAATTTTTATGAAACCCATTTATTCATCATGGGTCATGATATAATTCTGTTTTTGATATTTTGGTATAAATATGTATGATTCTCATTATGTGATGGGTGTTCCCATAAGTGCATCACTTCAATGAATTAGGTACAGATTGATTTTTCATGAGATATGAAGAACTAGAATGGGGAGTGAACCCAATTCAATAAAGAAAATTATCCAATACGATGGTCATGGGAGTGAACCTTGACCATTAAAATGGGTTGGGTAGTTAACCCAACCCACTATGATAAACCTAAAAATGATCCTTGACTACTAAAAAACTTATTTTCTATGATTATTTGTATTCAAAAAACTCATATCTTATGCCAATGTTATGCTCGCATGACTCAAGTTCCTTGATTCTAATATGATTCATATATTATGAAATTCCAAGATTTATTTCATGACTCATTATTATGATATTTTATATGAATTTAAGGGTTTTAAAATGTTAAAATCATGTTCTCATACCCTTATACTCATGTTATGATCTTGTGATTATTTATATCTCCCTCATTTAACCTTACTGAGCATCTGAGATAACCCTTTCTTATATTTACATTCCTCAAGTTATGAATAATGGTACTAAGAATAATATGTCTATGACGAGTACTGGTTATGAATATTTTACTAAGAGATGATGTAATACACTTAAGAACCAGTTTTTTATGTATTTATGTTTTAAAATATATTACACCTATATGATTATGGTGTGGATCATTATGTCATGTATTGAATAATTATCTAAAAATATATAATATATATTTATGAAATATATGGATTGCTATAGATGGTATCATAGAAAGGTTTAGTGACCTTTGGAAAGTAGGATGATAAAACATTATTGAGAACCCTGCGGATAAGTCTAAGTATATGATAACATCTGATTATTTTGTTAATGATTATGAATGACCTAGTATAAACCAAAGGTTTCATATATTGAAAAGGCATGTCATGGTTTTTACACCCTATAAATTAATTTTCATGATTCCGCACTGTGAAAATTGTTTCTCATACTATAAATTTTGGTTTTATTCAATTTATATAACTAAGAGGATTCATATTAACATTGGTGAATGATGAAATTATTGTCAAAATAGGAAAACAAATGAAATGGGAGATAGAATATGTAACCTTATGATTATGCCTAATCAGATATCCCATTTTATGATTAACAACCTATACATGGGTGAGTTTCTTATCAAACCTAATAAGAGAAGGAAGTAGTTTCATGAAAACAATAGAGTAAACATGATTCATCTTCCTACATGTAGAGAATGTGGGAAGAAGAACTCAAGGGAATGTACCAAAGGAATAATAAGATGTTATCTATGTGTAAATGAAGGGTAAAGAGTAATTAATTATAGAGGTAAAATCAAGAGTTTGATGGAGGAAAATGACATCTATCATAAGCTACCACTTATAGTTTAATGTCTTATATGTGGAGAATATGGGACTTATCCAAGAAAATTCCCTAATCCAAGCATTTACTCCTAGACTAAGAAAGGAAATATTTTATGCCACTCTTTGATGTAAATGGATTGGAGTGTTTCTGTATTTAGACTAAATAATTATATCAATGATATTTTGGATAAATGAATCATTATTTATCTATGGATTTCCCAATAGTGTTTTTCTTTATGTATTTGAAAATATATTTTGAATGGTTCTGATAACCAATAAATGTGATTTAGTGGTAAGGTGATAATTTTTAGTTGGGATAAAGAGATGGTTGACATTAATGGGATAATATTGGTGACCTATAAATTAGGTAATGATTTTATGAATAATTGATTTAGGTTATATTTGATGATTTTTATTGATTTATTAGATCTATTGAATATATTCATCATTCTATGATGTTATATGAGGAATATGTATTGTGTTAATTTTTTGAAGTGTATATGATTTCATGTCTACTTATTTTAAAAGTTATGTATACCACCATGGGTTTATAATTTTAAGGTTGACCATAAGTTCAAAGGAATCAACACCAAATTTTTAATTTTTTGAGTTATGGTATTTCGAAGGGATTTGAATATTTTTATTGTTTTTAGGAAGAATAATCTATTGAGGTTGAAATAAAAATTTTGGTTAATCTAATTTTAAGATAATTATGTTCTATTGGATAGAAGGATATAAATAATCTTGATGATTGGAACGTATTTCATTGACATGAATATATTTCGAAGATATTTATAGTTAATATAATGAGTACCCTTTAGGTTAGTATCTAAATTTGAATCATGATATTTTTTTGATGTTAAATACATTATAAGATTATATAATTATTCATCATGGTGTTTAATAATCTTTTCAAAAAGGTTTAATTGGGTTGAAGTATATGTAACCCATTTTTTTTACCATGTGATACTTTTTTTGGATGAATTCAATAATTTTTTTAAGATATAAGCTGAAGGGTATGAAATAACATTTGAGGTTAAAACTTTATTAAATGTTAGGGTTATTTTTTGGCATATAACCATATTTTTGATTTCATTATAAAAATTATATTAATATAGTTTTTATAAAATTATAATACATAAGTTGAGTGACAACTAGTCACATCCATCAAGGCCACGGTGCGTGAACCAATAACTGAATGTCGAGAAGGGTATATCACCTAACATTGGAATATGAAAATTCTTAGTTATCATATCCTAGATTTTAATTCAAAGATAAATATTGTGTTGATTTTAGGAACATTTTATAACGAAGCTAAATGAAAATACTTTTAGTATGATGGGTTTTTCATTAGGGGTAAATGTTGAATTATATTTTAGAAGGAAATATGATTTTAATGTGGATTTATGGTGGTTAAGTTTGTTTATAGAAATTATTATAAAATTTTAGAGACTATATGATTAAGGAATATAAATTTTTGGGTAATTTTTAGAGAAAATTGATACATTGATCTTGAAAAAATATGTGAATCAAGTTCCTTTAGTTTTGGGTCTTTAACTTAGAGTATTCTATAGATTTATACATGGAATAATTTAAGTTGAGAATTAGATTTTATTATTGAGGATCTGGATATTAGTGTAAATGTTTATTCATTTTATAAGTTTTCTTTCCATGTGCTAACAATTTTTTTGTTTGGATTAATACCTAATTATAAGAGAATTATCTTGATATATTTTTATATCTATTAGAATATTATTTACTTCCACTAGTGTGAAAAAGTATTTATCACATCAGTTTTTTTTGTTTTTATTGTTAGTTACCCTATGATGTTATTGATGGATATGTTGTAAATATGTTTTTAATGTCGATTAAAAATGGATGACATTATAAATTCAAAATACTGAGTGGTTTATCATGTAGGGTTTTCATAATCATTAGGATAAATAATTTATAACGTCATTTAAAAAAACAAATCAGACACTATAAAGATGCTCTCATGTAATTTTTCCTATAACTAATGTGATGAAGTATATTATATTATATTTTAGAGTTGGTTTTTCAAAAAAATATATTAAACATTAAAAAAGTGATATTTTGGAGTGGTTTTCCACATCTGTTATTTCAAAACTAATGTGGAAATTAGATTATCACATTGGATGTTATAAGAACAGACATGATATAAGGTTTTCAAGGTGGTTATCTCATATCCAACATGGAAAAATATCTTAAGAAAATTTCAATTTCAATTTTTTTACCAAGTCAGTTATATACTAGCTGATGTGGTAAATCATTAGCACATTAGTTGTTAATAAAACTAAATGTGATAAAACTTGTTTTTAGGTTTTTCACATTATTTAGAAAAGAACCAATGTTGAATTTTTTTAAATAAAATTCAATAAATATAATCCCCTAACAACACATCATTATATGAGAATCTTAGAAATAGCATTAACAGTAGAAAAAAAATTTACATTTTGAACTTAAAATGTTACAATGTGTAGAAAAAATTAACTAAATCCCAATCAGAACTATGAAAAAATCCACCCATTCAAATTTAAAGTGTATTTTATATTTTCTAGTATGTGTAAATGGGTCATCAGAAAGATGAAAAATTTAAATAATAAATTTAACATGTATTTTGAATAAAATGAAAGAAAAATTAAAGGATATTTTTATAACAAATTCTAAACTTCTAGAACATTATAAGTGTCCTGGTTTAAATTATTTTAATCATAAAACTTATAAAATAGTTTCCACATTCCTTTAATCCTTCTTATTTATAAAACTTCAATTTAAGAAGGTTTTCTCAATTAAACATATCATTTTAAATACTTAGAGGTGATTTTTTAATTAAAAATGAGAAGATACCTTTGCATTAATATATTTGATCTTTGTAGTCTGCTTTTTTATTATCTCTCTAAATAAATACCACAAACTATATGAAAATAATATGTATCAAATAAATTTAAATTCCATTACAATATATACAAGTATTCAAATATTAATACTTACATGTTCAATACATTTTACATATTATCTCACACTTCACCATGGATAAAGAATATATAGTACATAGTCATCTCTCTTGGAAAAAACAAAAAAAAATTAATGGAAACTAATATACAAAACAAAAAATTGAGTGGTTTTTATTTAAATATTTTTAAAATTTATGAGATATATGTTTCATACTCTGGAAAATAAGCAATAATCCAACACTGAATAATTGATTTTTTTGAAAACTTTTAGTAATATAAAATATTATTTATGCATCATTAATTTTACACACTATTGGGGAAATAAATTTTGGGTTTATAAATCCATATACTAATGTCGTATCATGATGTATTCGGATTTTATAAGGATGACTAATAGGAAAAAAAACATACGTATAAAGCTTCAATAAATAAAAATAACTGAAAGGTGTATGATAATCGACTTACGTGGAAAGTAGTTGCATGATGTGGATTCCAAAATCATCTCCAGTTACATGATCCATGATATATTTTTTAAAAGATTCATAGTCATTGAGCACCCACAAATGTCATCTTCCATTGGAATTCCCTAAAAATAAATCAAAAAAATTGAATATATTGATAATTTACCAAAAGAAGAAGAATTTGTATCTAAAGTCATAGAAACCTATATATATTTTATTTTCTATAAAGTATGTCTTTACCTTTAAAGTATTCCTATAAGAATAGATTAATATACAAACTTTAAAATGTAATAAAAAATTTAACAAAAATATGAAATAAATGATAAAATATATATATACCTGAATGGAAATTTGTCGAACAAGTCTAGATGGCCAAAATAAAAAATGGCTAATACATTGTCCAATTATTCTAAACTCATATGTAAGAATTTTTATTTTTGATGATCTACCAATACTATTATATATGGTGATATTATGATTCTATATCTATATCTATTGATGATGAATGGTATCACTAATATATTATATAATAACATATGAAAAATATGATGTAGGGGATTCTCAACATATAATTGAAAAATAAATCAGATGATGTATAGGATGAGGTTTAGTAGTAGGATAAGTAGGAGGTTGAGGATTGAGATCTACAGTTGGAGGTGGAGGAGTGATATCCATGGGCGAAGGTGGAGGAGTGGGACCAATAGCCTAAAAGAGTCTTTACATGTTTGAAAACATTGACTGTACCAAATATTTGATCCTATCATCCACCATCTCATGCATATCCATATCTTTAGCTTCCAAAGATTTAAATTTTATTTTAAAAACATTCTCCATTGAATATGTTTCAAAATTACCAAACACTTTTATTATAGTTATACCTGAAAGTATCCACATACAAAACCCTAGTGTTTGGGATTTCACAATGTCATAGATAAAATATCCATCTGACCCTTAGCACTGAAGGTCCCCTTGGTGATTTAGTCCCCAAGGGAATCCTGTATAGAATATTTGAAATGTTCAATACTCAAATAAAATATATTAAGACTTTATTTAACTTAAATAACATGAATAAATTAAATAAATTCATACAATCATATTAGATACAACCCTTGACTATTCCATAAGATATTTTCCCTTTTTACTCGTATGGGAACCCTTCTGTTTTTCATGTATAGATTAGGTGGGGGGTTATAGGGTCAACCTATTCTAAGCCTGAAGTCTTAGCTCTCATTTTTTGAAATTCTTTAGCTATCATTTTTTCTTCCTATAAAATATACCCTTCATGAGATAAAGTAAGAGGGTATATATTTTTGGATTGGATCTCCTTATAAGATCTCATTGTTTGCTAAAAATTAAGAACAATGATATCATTAATGTGATAATTAATATAAAGAATCCTAAAAAATTTAACAATTTTCTTACTAAAAAATATTCTTTTTAAATACTTTAAAAATACGTATTCAGTGTATATTAATCAAGAAATGGTTATATATCACATGAATTTTGATGTTATATATCCAAGAAAATGAATTATAATGTGTGGTATGATTTAAAATCTCTCTATATCCTAGCAGCCATACCTAATTATTTATTCCTAACTACTCTAGTATCAATTATATCATATGTCATCTGATAAGAAGGGGAAAACCTATATAAGTAAAAAAATTTCACGATAAGTAAAATAATAACAAACTAGAATACAAAAACTACATCCCATAATTAAGATATAGTCACTATTTCACGAAATCTCAAATCTAAAATAAAAATACTTAATTTTCCTCAAGCCTACACTATAATAAAAGTACTAATTTTTTTTCATTTGGACTCCTAGGAATATCATTATCGTCAAAATAAACTTGTATCCTCTCATCCCAGCTATGGGAAAATGCTAATTTAGGTAAAAATCTACAGCCATGTTTACCAACTCTCGAACTATTTTTGGTCTCTATAGAAGTAGGTGGCTCATGTATAGAAGTGTGAGGAGGTGCCTCATTATTAGTACATGTATGGTCCTTCATAGAAATATGTATACAATCCTCCCCATAAGTATGTGGTGGATCATATGTTTGTTCTTCCATTATCCAATAAATTAAATTAATAAAGAATTGTTACACAAATATAGAAATCTAACTATTACATATAAAATTAAATAAAAATTGAAAACTGATCTAAAAAAAGTTAAACTAAAATAACAATATTAATGAGAGATTAAATGACATAAAAAAATGAAAACAAATCCAAAAATAGTGTATGAATAGTAAAAATTATCTAATTGATTACTCTATTTTTTACACCATAAATAATATTTTTTGATTTTACTCTTTTATAATTTTTTATATTTTTATATTTATATATTTTATTGAAATAAATAAATTTTTTCATAAATTTGATAAATATATAAGTTAAGGGTAAACATGGTAACCTAAAAAAAATAAATTAATTATCAACAATATAATGTGCTCATTAATGTTATCTTTCAATATTTCTAGGGAAGTATAGATTATACATAAATTAGCATCTTAATCAAGTTTTTCATCTCTATCATACTTTTTTTCCTTGTAAAATTACAGAACACTTTAAATTACATGGATCAGGAACATAAATTTTTTTTTCATGTGTTTCCATGATATAATTATCAACAATATATTCCAATCTATTCTGATTAACAAGCATCATATAGAATTCATCATGTCTCCACTATTTCTACCGATAACCCATTTTTAACTAAACATTAGAACTAAAAATTTAATGTAACCAATCTCCCATATTTATTCAATGAATCCATAAAAAAAACTTGACATGAAAATTGGGGTTTTTTTCTTTTCAATTAAAATATTCATTACTTATGTGAACCCCAATATAGTTTTATTTTGAGAAGCACTTCTATTGTCCAGATATTTTGTATGAAATTTATAGCCATTAATGTCACACACAAACCATTTTATCCAAATTAAACATGAATTTCCTGCTAACCATCTTAGTGTTTCTAATGCATCTAATCAACCTTGAACTATCTCTTTAAACCATTGTAAATTTTTTTTATTAAGATCATTTAAAATCCATATTTATTTATTCTATAGATAACATTGTTTTAACCCATTAATATGAAATTTATATATGACTAGGCATCATCTATATTATTCAAGATTTATAAATTTATATTAATTATTTATTTAGATTTCAATGGTTTTAAATTCAATCCACATATCCCATTTCCCAAAAAACTGAATCAATCATGGGGAGATGTAAACAAACTAATGTGCTCCACTATAGAAAAATAACTTATACAAATCTCTTCAACCTCCTCAATAATATATTTCTCAATAATGGAGTCTTTAGGTCTATATTAATTATTAACATATCCCTTAAATATCATCATATATATTTCAAATGATACATATAAAATAGAGATACATATCCATAAATCTTTATTACTCACACCAAGTTAACCATTAGATGAACCATGATATCAAAAAAAAAGATGGAGGAAAATACATTTCTTGTAGAAAAAGTATAAAAACTTTATAGTTTTATAAATTATTAAATGAGTTAAAATCAATTAATTTATTAAAAATATAATTGAAAAAATAGAACACCATTATAATATTCATACTAGAATGGATAAGAAATATATAATGGGATGTAACTTGCAGGATTTGTTTCATCATATCGTGAAAATTGGGAGATTTCATTCCTATAAACATCAAATCTATTAGAGATAATTTTTTTTACATTTGACGAATAACCCTGAGGCACTTTGATGGCATGGTCACATTGAGAAAAAACTAATTTTCTCAATATTGGATAATTTATAATAATCTGGTGGTAGTTATATTCACCTTCTTTTAGGAGTTGAAGCTGACTCCAAACATATTCCCATTGAGGGTAAGTATAATCTTGTATTTTAAAAATATTTAGTATTTCATTTAATATCTACCATTATATAAATAAAATTATAACATATAATCTTATACAGTTTCATAAAATCAATTTTATATATGAGGCCGTGATATCTCCAATATGATAGCTCAAAAAATATTGGATGTTTATTCCAATTATTTCTACCATTACCAGATTTTTGTGTCTATCTAAATGTGATATCAATGTTTTATACCCTACCAAAATATTGATCAATAGAAATATTTTATGGTCCAATATCAAATTCATATTATCCATTTAATTCCTTTCTTAATCATCGATAATAGTGATCCATATACAAAAACCTTTGATAACCCATGTATACTGTTTTTCTCCTATATTACTGTTGATAATATTAATTTTTTTACAAAACTAGTCAATCTTTATAACCATTAAAAGTATATCCAGAAAAATTTCCATATGCTAGGAATACATTTATAGTGAATATAATCATTTCATACAGTTGGATGTTTTCAATTTTATAAGAATCATACACCATAATACTTTCCTCCCTTAAAAGATTCAAATCATCAATTAATGGTGATAAGAAAATGACAATATCATTTCCTGATTGTTTTGGTCCATAGATCATTGGACTAAACATGAAATATTTTTGTTTTATACAAATTTCTTAAGACAAGTTATAAATTATAAATAAAATAGGCCATGAACTATGTGTGATACTAAGTCTTTGATATGGATTAATTCTATCTTTTCAAAGTTTATGTCTAAGATTTATAAATTCATTTATGAATGTTAGAAACTATTAATCAATGTTCTTCTATAGTGGAAGATCAATTGGACGACATAAGTTTCCATCACATAATCGTCCATTTTCAATCCATCTTAACATTTTTATCATTTTAATTGGGAAATAAATGTTTCAAATGTGGAATTATAAAATGATTTTTTTCCTTATAATGATTCTATATATCTACTAAATAATCCTATGAGTTTTCTTTCAAATTATATGGTGTAATCCAACAATAATGACACTTTAATATACATTCATATTCCTTCCTATATATAACACAATCGTTTTGAAAGTCACACATTTTCTTATATCCAAAACCCATCAGGAATAATTTTTTTCCTTTATTTATAATGTGAATTTGGATGTTCATTGTATTTAGGAAGTATTTCATTCAACATTTGTAGAAAATATCTAAAAATATTTTCACTCCATCCATTTTTTCATTTAAGTTAATAAATCATAAATTTTTTGATAAAAATATAAATTCAGTACAATCTAGATATAATAGTTTTCAGCATCACCATATAAACTCTCAATTGTTGCTTCGTTATCAATTACCTATACTTTAATAACATGAATAATTTTTTCTATTTGGTCAGATTTATCATCTTACAAATCATCATCATCAATAATTCTGGAATTATTCTCAATTTCACCATGCCAAATCCAAGCGATGTAACTTACATAAAAACCATTAAAAATTAAATGATATTTGATCTATCTTATTTTCAATTTATTTATATTTAATAATTTCATGCATGGATAAAAAACATGTCATTTTTTGGAATATTCCATTTAAAAAATACCAAAAAAATCATCGACACCCTCCTTATATTCATCAGTAGTTTGTAGTGTAGTAATCCAACATCGACTAATTATTATCTATAAGAAAGATTAAAAATTTATTGTAAGTAATTATATTTTCATATTTTTTTCAATTATACATTTATAGATAACAATAAAATATCATAAAAATTTCACAAATAAATAAATAAAATATATTTGATAAATTATAATATATCTTTGAGCATATTAAATTATTATTCATTAATAAAATATCAAAAACCATACAAAATAAACAATTTTTTTACCAATTTAAAAAATACATAAGATGTCATAATAATATGAACTTAAAATACAAATATAGAAGATAAAGAGAAATCAGTAGAACATTAGAGAAACAAATCAAAATAAAAATATCTTGGGTTCTTAGAAAATTAAAACAAAATTGAAAACCATATATTGATATTTGAACTAGGGATATTGAGAATGTCACACCAACAGGAAGAACACACAATCAGTGGTAGATGACAGGTAATAGTGGTGGTGGATGCCAACTGAAATAAAATGTGACATTAATGGAATATTAGAACCATAAGTATAAATGAAATTAACTTGGATTCAATGAAAACTGAAATAATATAAATAAAAAATAAATTTAAATCAGAACTGGGATGGTTGATAAGGAGAAACCAATGAGAAGAACATGCAAGTGGTGTTCGACGATGGATAATAGTGGATGACACACGTTGGTCGATGAAGAATCAAATTTAAAGCAATATAAATTGAAAATTGGAACTAAAAATAAAAATTAAAACACCTTAAATGCACATAAAATTGAAACAATAAATATAAACCATAAATGGAAATAGGAATCAAAATGATTGATATGGTGATATAAATGAGAATAACACACAAGTGACGGTCGATGAAGGGAGATGGTAGAGAGCGTGCAATGGTAGATTTCAAATGAAATATATTTAAGGTCACTGATCAAAAAAATAAGAGATTTTAGGAAAATTATTGAGGAGTGAAGAGATTCAAGGCCACTGATAAAAAATTAAAAGGATTAGGGTTTTTTCATGATAGGGAACCGAATTTAGTCATGCGATAGAATGAAAAAAATGACATATCTCAACACATGATTAAAATTATAAAGCTTTTTCACATAGGTTATTTTATAACTAGCATGGAAAAGAAGATCTTTCATGTTGGTTATTGAAGAAACAACATGAAAAAATTTTGCTTTTCACATCATTTCATCTATAATTGATGTTAAAACTTTTCATGCTTCACCTTCCAGATCATTTATTAAATAAAAAAAATAATTATCAATCCTTTAATGTTGGTTATTTATTAAACTATGTGAAATATAATTTTATTTAATTTTTCATATCAGTTTATCAATAAAAGATGTTAAAAATATTCTTTTCATGTCGATTAGTAATAAACTGACATGAAGGGCATCCGAGTTTAATTTTCCACATCATTTATGGATAAATAAAGTGAAAAAAGGTTAGCAAAAATGAATTTGGTACTAGTGGTTTTTGGACGTTAAAAAATTCATCTCAAATACTCATCGTTTAGAGAAACAAATTAGATTATAGTGAAATTTTATTAATGGATAAAATTATACATTCCATGTATGAATATTTTCTTTTTTTCACAGTCTTAATTATAATATAATTCTTCAACACAAGGAAAAGGATCTTGAAACAAAAATAATATCCTATTACCTTTAATTCCAATGATTTGATGGACTTTTCTAACATCATCGATTTACAGTTGTTTGGTCATTAAAATTCTCATAATAATTCAATTTCTTATGATCAAATTTCTCTATAACTCTCAATCATTATATGGATGTTAAATTTTTCTTTTATGTACATATTTCACTTTCCACAAAATTTATAATTTCCTGGACACAAATTTTTCTGAACGATTCTCCGGTCCTGATTGGCCACATGGCCTCAAGATCATATCCCTGAATTCTAGAGGCTGTCAACTAGTAGGGGGGCCTAGGGTGTTTCTTTATGGATTCTACAACCTAATATTAGAGCGTAACACATTAGAATAATAATAAAAACCAATAAAAGAAGTAAATATAATATCTAATCAACATACAGAAGAAAACATCCAATATAGTACTATATAAACAAATATAGAAGTAATCTCATATACAATGATGATCATGTCATGTGTCAACAAAACACCAAAAATATGTATATAAAAATCATTACAATACACATATCAAAATACTGAATAGACCAAAATGTACTATCTCCAAATAGAATCACAAGACATGGATTGGTCTTGTGCTTTCCTTATCCAAACCAGAAATCAAAAACCTGTAGTAGGGTGATTTACCTTATCCATACTAGTAGTCGTGAAATCTTCTTGGGTACCAAAGGTGGCATGAGTAGAGTGTGAGATAAAATCATAGCAGGTTATAACCAATGGTGTCTAATTCCATCTAGTTAGTGGATATATGATGATAACAATGTGCACTAAGTAATAGAATATGTATAGGAAATGTTGTATGTAAGAAACCTATAAAAGTTCAGGTTCAGATGGACACCCGAACTCTGCTACCTACTTTATCCTTATCCAAAAATTCTATGAATAAATAATCAATCCTATAATATTTTATAAACAAGTATCAGGACTTGGTGTGTAACCCAACATCCCCTGTAATGATATGTTATTAATAGCTTCCAGGCCATGCCATCAATATGGTACAAGGCATTGACCAATTGAAAGATTTTTCTTTGGCTTTGAAGACTCATTCTATAAATCAGTTCATTTTTTATTCAATAAAGAATCTGAGCCTATCCTTTACATTACATATTATGAATCCATGTATCACTCTAGGAATATCAAGAACCCAACACCCTATAATATCATCCATGGAAATCCTTATCAGAACCAATGTATCACTCTAGGTTAGGTATAATATCATCATTGTTTGAGCCTATCTATGGAGGTCCACTAAGGGAGCCTAAGTCTTACTCCTAGTGTATATAGAATCATACCTATTAGTTCATCTAAGGCATTCCATAACTATTCTAGGTATTACTCGACCGTAAGATGATAAGCCCCCTGATTCCATCCATGGAAGTCTACTAGGGAGTCCATGTATCACATGGGTGTGTATAATGTAGTATCCAAATGAGTCTATCCATGGCATTCATATATGAATCTATGTGTCACAAAAGGAATATTATAAACATTAAATCAAAGTCATTTAATTATTTCAAAGTTCATGATCATGATCATTATTTAACATCCCTTGAAAATGGGTAATGACACACTAAAAGGGTAATTTGTTTATAATACCCTCATGGTGGTTCAATTAATTAACTGACTCACCCAAGGGGTAATTTGAATTCATGGTCCTTGACCTTTGAAAATTTATCAATTGGTCTCAATAATTACATAGGTGTAACGACCCAAACTTTTATTAATGAAAATTATTATTGATCTAATTAAATGTATTATTTAGTTAAATGGTTATATAACATATGAACTTCCTTGGTTTTATGTTTTTGGATTTAAAAATATCATTAATAATTGTTACCATTGTTAATATAGCCATTTAATAGTGATCACATGATTAGTATAAATATTGGGCTTTAACAAATCCAATTTACTCAGACAAAGGAAGCGATGACCTCATCCAGTAGAATTGCTCCATACGAAGCCCATTTTTCAGAGCTTATAAAGGAGGTGGTGTCACTAGGCTTCTATCTTGACCAATCCCAATCCGAGCTTCAATACGTTAAGCTTGAATGGAACCACCTACTGGAGAAGTGGAAGCTAATAGAGATTACCACCTGAGCGATGTTATCTGAGCCACCCAAGATTTTGTCACCATCACACACCATACCCTTAGGTCTTATGAGAGTGTTATAAGAGGTTATGTAACAAGACCCTATCACTATTATTATGTTTATTATTTTTGTGTATAATAAATAATATACATTTATTTTATTGTTGTTACATTGTAAATAGTTTTTAAAAAATAAATAGTATTTTTAGTTAATATTCAATTAAGAAATATATTTTTGATTAATTAATAGATTTTTGAATTAAATATTATTTTCATAAAATATTATTACTAAATTAATTTTTATTACATATAAATTATCGTATATTTTTTATGAATACAACTATATTTTTTATTAAGGTTTGAAAGCTGTTTTTTCAAAACCCATGAATTTTAGATAAATATCGGCTTTTATTTTAAAAGTAAAAATTCAAATATTTAGAAAATTATTTAGATAAAATGAATATTATTTTTGGAATCAGGATGTTGAAATTATCCAATGATGATTTTTTCATAATTTTCTAAGATAATTGCTTTTTTGGGTAAAAATCAAATATCGTTTAAATATATAATGTGTTTTATGACATCATAATGACCCAACAGTGATGTAATAAAATAATATTAATGGAATGTTCGGCCAATACATGTTTTAAATTTGAAATAATGTGATTTTAAGTTTTTTGTATTTATTTTACAAAGCTTTAGTGGACCCTCTAAGACTTATAAAATATTTTAACATTTTAAAGTGATTTCCTTGAGAGTGTGACTCACCTCTACATAAGCAAGACTAATATTTTAATAAGTACGGACATTTTAATTATAAAATAATATTTTATACTCCACTTTGGAAAAAACCATGGGATGGTTTGTGGTTTTTATTAGTTTAATGTGTAGTTTCCAAAACCTAAATAATAAAGAATTCCCTCTCCTTTTCTATATAAACTCACTCAATATCCCATTCCTATTCACTCAAACCATTTGTATTTTAAAAAAACCCTGAAATCCTATCTCTATAATCCTACAAAGGTTCCCCAAGCTCCCAATAATCCTCTCTTAAGGCTCTACCAAGCCTTTGGGTTCACACTTCCAAATAAGAGATTTCTTCCTTTCTATTTTTTGTCCAAATTTATTTATATTGTTATACCATTTTATTTTCAATTGAAAATGTTGGGGTATGATTTTTTAACCTCCCCCATACTTACCTTATTATTTTTGAGTGATGATATACCCCTTTATCTCTCATTAATTCCTCCCATGTACACCCATTACTATGCCGAAATTCCGTAAGGGATTTCTCTCTCCTCGTTTACATTTAAGAAATTATTTTTTATTATGCATCTAATTTCCATTAAATATGGTGGGATAATATAACACCTAGAGATTTTATGAAAAATATTAATTTAATTTAATTGATGTCTTATATTATACACTACATCATGTTTAACTTGTACCATATGCAAGACCGTATTAGCTTGCAGTATACGCAACACTATTCTTGGATCGTGTTACACACAATTTCAAGTTCATTTGATAATTGTTATTCTACGCAACATTGAATGTATGTATATATATATATATATATTCAATGTATAAATGAAATATGGTTGGATTCTTTTATACACAACAACAAAGGAGTCTTTCACTACACGCATCCCTGACCTGGCTTGCATTACACACAATCGCGACCTTCCATGATAGCGTGTGTTGTACGCAATACCGAGTTTCACTAAACAACGATATGTTATATAAACTAGCCTTTATGAATATTAATACCCACTTTTTAAAATTTTATAAATTTTATCTTTCAAAATGGACTTCATTTTTGGATTTGGAATATCGAAATTAGCCTAGGGTGAATTTTTGGTATTTTTCTAAAAACATTCAATTTTTGATGAATAATGAAAACACTGAGTTACTATTTAAAAACCGACTTTTTATTTAAATAATTATTTATTTTATTTAAATTTATTTTAGGTCAAAATTGATACATAATACCTATATAAGTTCAATGTAATTTATTTGAGTCATTTTATAATAATTTTAGATTTATAAAAATTTTATTGAACTTTTCACCGTCTTTTACCCACCTCCTAGGAGAATTTGGAAATTCACATAAAACTTAATTTTACCGCTTCTTTGAGTGGAATTTCAAAAATATAAGAGAAACGGTTAATATCAAGGACTAAAATGTGGTTCAATGAGATGAAAATAATTTTTGGTGAATAGTAACTTTTTACTTTTATTTACCACAGTTAAAAGTAAATAGGGTAATTAAGGGTAAACATGACATTATTATTACCCAAACACATGTCCTAATTCATTTGATAAGTTTAATTTGACCAAAAACAAACTTAGGAATAAAATATAACCATTTAGATCCACTTGGAATAGATTAGGACATTTATTATTAATTTATTTAAAGAAGGGTTAAAATAGTTAAAATCAAATTTTAATAACTAATTCATTTTTACTATAGGGTTATACATAAGATAAATTCGACTATAAATATTAATTAGAAAGCTAATTATACCTAATGGTATTTTATTTATAATTTTTAAACATTAAATAATTTAAGTTATTCATGACACAACGGTGATGCAGTAATTACCTAAATAATGAAATATTAAAATAATTGATATTATAAATACCCAAATAAATGTAATTTGAGACTTTTTATGAATTAAACTAAATTTATAGGTTAATATGACGTGTTATTATTGATTTAATTAACTTTTTTAGAACTAATCATGCTGTTATGATTTTCAAAAAAATCAATTACCAAATAGTGTCAAAATTAACATAAAATAGTTTTTAAAACAAATATTATATTATTAATTGTTATTTTCTTCCTAAAAATATAATTTTAGGCCAAATGACTTAGATAAGGATATATATATTAATAATGAACCACTTGGGGTTCGTTTGTCTTGTTATAGTAAGTTTATTAACCATATAGTGTAAGAAAACAAGAAGACATGGTAAAAGTTAAATTATTTAACTTAGAGTTAAATCTAAATGATAAGTTTTAAATTATAACCTAAAATTGTATAAAATATATTTGTTGAGAGGATTTGGACCCATACCCACTTTAGATTTTAAATAAATCAATTTGGAGCTATTATAAACCAAATATGACTTTATTATAAAATAATATTTTATGTTTTTCCAAAGGTACCCCTCTGCTCCCTTATAAAAAGGGCACCCATTCCCTCTTCTCTTCACACCCTTTGGAGCCTTGAAGCCTGGACAAACCCTAAAAATTTATCTTCTCCGCTTCCCTAGAAACATTCTGGAGGTTCTGGTCTTCTCAAAAGACCAACTCTACTTCCATAAGAGGAAGCTTAAAGGAGGTGCGTCGAAGAAGAGGTAATCTCTTCTTCCGATTCTCTCAAGTTTCTTTCTTCTTGTACATCTTCTTATTTAGTTGTATCATTATAAAGTAATAACATTAGTATTACTTATATACAAATATGTTGTTATAAATATTAAACAACCCCATTTCACCTTCTATCCATCCTATGGAAAACGAAATCACCACGCGTGCGTACGTACGAAATACCATCTCCACGCCGTGGTGTAATCTATTTTCGACCACCACCTTAATTGGATGGGTATAATGGTGTAAATAAATAACTATATATGATTATTTTAAAGTGATATTGATTCTGAAATATTATACATACACTTAAATACAATTACACAATCATGGGAATGATATCATCGCTCGTGCTTACGTACGGACTACCGTCTCCACGACGCGATGAGATTCATTCTCCATGTAAACCATTCAAGAATGATTATAAAGTATATATAATGAATAATAATGAAATATATGACACAATGAAGCTACTGGATATATATATATATATATATATATATATATATATATATGTCATCTACTTACTTCCATTCAAGTCAATAAAGAAAGGAAAACATCGTTCATGCGTACGTACGGCCTACCGTCTCCATGAACAGTGTGTTTCATTTCATTTATCTATCTATTATATATATATATATAATAAATATATATGATATATAAATCATTTTTTACATTCTGGAAGTAAGTAAATCATGATATAAGTAATAATAATATCAAGAACAACAAGTCCAAACATGTACGATAAATGAAACAATTTTACCCAAAACGCTACTTTAACATGGAATTGACAAATGAACGGGTAATATAAATACCTAAGTGAACAATATATGATATAATAACAATGAATATGATTCTTTAATAAGTTAATTACAATATTTAAAACATTATACAGGAGGTTCAGATACATACGAAGCATATCAGACATAAGGTAAGGGATAATTTTGCAATCTCATTTTTATCCGAGATTGCTTATTCGTAAGTATTTACTGGGGTAATATTTTTCATCCATGTCCATAAAAATGTTTTCATAAAGTGTTTAATATTCTTCCATGTATTTTAAAAGTCATTTTTACCCATCTCGACTTTTAATTTGTGTTATGGAAGGAATATTGCTTTTGTTTACCATACGTGGTACTTTTTGACTTTTCCATTAAAAGTACGAGGAAAATGTTTTCTTTAACTTATACGACATGAATGGATTTTTACAGTTTTATATTGCATTATTTTCATGAAGTTTAATATACAATATTTCATGAATATTTTCAACAAAATCCTTTTCTTTTAAAATTTCATGGCATTTTGTGAAAAGAAAATGATTTTGAATAAGAAAGAATATTTTCCTCAAGAATTCATTTTAAGTGTTTTATCAAAACCATTTTCCATCTAAGATGAAATTATTTCATATGTGTATGTTTCAAGTATAATGTATCTATGATTTACATGGTTTCACTTTTCTTATAATGAAATGGTATCCATTTGTTTTATATGGATTATGTTATGATGGGATGATGTTTATGAAACCCATTTTATTCTTTAGGTTATGATGAATGATTTATGTTTATGTTGTGGCACAAGTAAGAATGATTTCATTATGAGATGGGTGGGACCTATATCTACCTCCAATGCATTGGGTAAATATTTATATATCTTGAGATAGACATGGATAGAATGGTAAGTTAATCCGGTTCAGTGATACAGGACTGGAACGAGGAGTGAACTCGATCCAGAAAGGGACTTTGTCCACTAAGATGTTCTTGGAAGCAATGCCTTGGCTACTATGGAAATAATGACAAGTGCTGAATGGTTTCCACAATTACATGATTTATTCCCATGCTATTTTATCAATATTGATGTTCCATTATGATACATGTCTTACATACTTCCAAGACTTATGTCTTTGCTCAAGGTTTTGATGTTTAAACATTATGTTCATGTTTTTAAGTTCAATTGTATATGTTTTTTTTTTATTTTCTCCATGATTACCATTACTGAGAATTTGATCTCACCTTTTATATGTTTTCTTGCCCTAGGATTTCAAGAAAGGTTTTAGGTAAGAAAACCAAAATGGGAAGATCTTTATGGGAGATGTTGAAGATCTTTCACCAAGATTAGAATATTACGTTCTGAGTTTCCAAAGACACTAAACTATTACGATCCTTGATTTTTGGTTTTTGTTATGTATTAAGTATTCCACAAAAGTAATGTATTGTCCATTTACGCCAAGCTTTGGGTCTCTACAGTTGGTATTAGAGGAAAGGTTTAGTTAACCTTTGGAAACTAGGATGCGAAAACTTTAGTGAGATCCCTAAAGATATTTCTAAGGTATGTCTAGGGATGTCCCTAAGGCTAAGTATAAGTATAGGTTATAGTTCTAGAATTATGGTAACGATATTATAATTAAACCTAAGATGTTAGATATGGAAGGTACTCCCAATTTATTATGTTGTTTTCCTAGCATGATTTTTGCCTCTCACACTGTTCTTTTTGGGTTTTAGATGATGGATGGAACCCGAAGGAACCGTGTTGATCAATGTAATGGAAAATGCAATGATTGTCCTCTCGAGTAACTAAATGTGATGGGAGATGGAGTGAAAAATCTTATTGCTATACTTACACAAACTATGAATCATTCTGGATTTCCAAATGATCAGAGAAGGGAACAATATTGTATTGAGTCCTTCATGAGGCAATGTCCACCGTCTTTCAATGGGTCTTCTGATCCACTTGTTGCTGAACAATGGATCAATACCATTGAAAAGATATTTTCCATACTTCTCTATTCAGAACATGAAAAAGTCATTTTAGCTGTTTACCATTTAGAAGGTGAAGCAGACCAGTGGTGGACTCTAATTAAGAATACAAGGCCCCAAGATGAAATTGAATCCATGGAATGGGACGAGTTCAAGAACTTGTTTTTCAGTAAGTACTTCCCGTGTATTCTTTGAACAAAGATGGAAAATGAGTTTCTTGAGCTTAAGTAGAAGGATTATGAATCTGTTGGTATATACGAAGCGAATTTTACAAGTCTTGCAAGGTATGCATCTGGATTTATCATCCAACCTGAAAGTAAAGTTGATCGATTTTTCAGTGGCTTAAAACCAAGACTTCGAAGGGCATTAGCTATAAGAAACTTCAGTAGCTATGAAGAAATTGTGCGTTGTACTATCAAGGAAGAACTGGAAGTTGGTGTAACATATCCATCTCATGGTTTTGACAAGAAATGAAAGATGGAGTTCAAGGAGAAATCTGAGAATAATGGTGAAAAGAAGATGAATGTTTCTTTATGGTCAAAGTGTAGAAAGAAGCATGGTGGATATTGTATTAAAGGGACTAGAAAATGTTTTAAGTCTGGAAAAGAAGGTCATCGAGCAGATGAGTGTGAAAGTAATGGAAAAAGGGTAGCTAATGATGTGAATAAAGAAAACACTACAGAGAACGCACCACCAACACTTCAATGCTTCAAGTGCAAGGAAATGGGGCATTATGCTAATCAATGCCCTAATCCAAGGGTTAATGATGATCAACACGAGAAACCACATAAGACAAAGGATAAAGGTAAGTCACATGCGATAACTATTGGAAATTTTGAGTATGACAACGATGTAGTGGAATCATTATGTGTTTATGTAAGGAAGTTCCAAAATAATGTCGTGGAATCTAATTTATAATACTGTGGAATATTGGAATATTTATGTATTAGTCTATTGTGGTTTTCAATAATTTTATGGTACCGGTAACCATGGAAAGTGATTGAGATATTTTTGGAAAGAAGATTATATGCGCATAATGAAGGGAAAAGGAGAAAATGAAATGTTTGACATTATTCATGAGCTCATGACTAATATGAGGAAAAAGTTATATCATGGTTTGTGTATATAGAATTTTTGGATTTTGGTATGTGGAAAGAGTTAACTTTTGACAACATTCATGTTTTCACTAAGATTTAATGGGTATTTATTTTTCAATAGAATACAAGATTAAGGTATTCACATGTTTGGAATACGATTAACAAGATATATCTTTTGATATATGAGGGATAAATGATGTTATTCACGTGCTAGTTATATGAATTTTTTTGTAATAGTTCTCTTTATACTATGAGAAGTATTTTGTATAAGCCTAAAGATTGGAATGGATTATGTTGAACATAAGTTAGTATTGTTTAATACTAGAATTGTTTTTCAATATTATTGATATAATTTTATAATAGTGTAGTTTAAGAAAAGGGACAACTTGCAGAATGGGCGAAAACCCATCGCGTCGGACAAGGTTGTGGGAATCGAACCCACAACTGAAGTGCGACATGACTTTATGACCTACCATTGGCCTACAAGAAGTCTCTGTTTAGTAGAAACCTGTTTTATTGTATTAAGCAGTATGATATATGAAGTATACGTCCATTTTAGGAACCATATTTGATTAATCTCAATATAGACGGACTTATGTATTTTTGATAACTTTTTATAACCTTTTGTTTGAGACAGATGGAATGACCCATCATTCTATCACATGATCTGCTAACACTTCACGAATGACAAATTCAACTTCATTTCTTTAAGAGATGAAGTGGAAATTTTTCAAGGCACGAGCAACGTTGAGATTGTACCAAAATCAAGTGAGTATTTCTTTTAATTCAAAAATTATTCAACTTTAGGGAAATGATATTGAAAACCAAAAATGTTGTCCTAGTGATCTTATATCTGATGAATCAGATGGTACCTTAGATCATCACAAATTTATGGCTTTGTGATTGTTGGATTTTTTATAGCCATGTCCTCTACCACTCTTCATCAGAAGTTGATAGTTATATTTCTCTTCCATATCCATATTTTCACCAATGTTCTCTTATGTGGAAACCCAGTGATTAGTTAATTTGGGTAACCGTTACGTTTCATACTTTAGTTTTTAAAGTCATGTTTTGGTATTCCTTTTTATGATGTGGGTTTCTATTAAAGAAACTTTCAAGTAGTAAACCATTTATAACCCCGACGAATTTCGAGGGCGAAATTCATTTTAAGGGGGGTAGAATGTAACACCCCAAGATTTTATAAAAAATATTCTTTTAATTTCATTGATGTCTTCTATTATACACTGCATCAAGTTTAGGTTGTACTATACGCAAGACCGTATTAGCTTCCAGTATATGCAACACTATTCTTGGATCGTGTTACACATAATTTCAAGTTCATTTGATAGTTGTTATTCTACGCAACATTGAATGTATATATATATATATATTCAATGTATACATGAAATATGGTTGGATTCTGTTATACACAACAACAAAGGAGTCTTGCACTATACACATCCCTGACTTGGCTTGTATTACACGCAATCGCGACCTTCCACGATAGCGTGTGTTGTACGCAATACCGAGTTTCACTAAACAACGATATGTTATATAAACTAGCCGTTATGAATAGTAATACCCACTTTTTAAAATTTTATAAATTTTATATTTCAAAATGGACTTCATTTTTGGATTTGGAATATTGAAAGGAGCCTAGGGTGAATTTTTGGTATTTTTCTGAAAACTTTCAATTTTTGATGAATAGTGAAAACACTGGGTTACTATTTAAAAACCGACTTTTTATTTAAATAATTATTTATTTTATTTAAATTTATTTTAGGTCAAAATTGATACATAATACCTATATAAGTGCAATTTAATTCATTGGAGTCATTTTATAATAATTTTAGATATATAAAAATTTTATTGAACTTTTCACCGTCTTTTACCCGCCTCGTAGGAGAATTTGGAAATTCACATAAAACATAATTTTACCGCTTATGTGAGTGGAATTTCGAAAATCCAAGAGACATAGTTAATATCAAGAACTAAAATGTGGTTCAATGAGATGAAAATAATTTTTGGTGAATAGTAACTTTTTACTTTTATTTACCACGGTTAAAAGTAAATAGGGTAATTAAAGGTAAACATGATATTATTATTACCCTAAAACATGTCCTAATTCTATTGGATAAGTGTAATTCGACCAAAAAAAACCTTAGGAATAAAATATGACCATTTAGGTCCACTTGGATTAGATTAGGACATTTATTATTAATTTATTTAAAGAAGGTTTAAAATAGTTAAAATCAAAGTTTAATAACTAATTCATTTTTACTATAGGGTTATACATAAGATAAATTCAACTATAAATATTCATTATAAATATAAAAAGATTTCATACCGAATTGTATTTTATTTATAATTTTTAGACATTAAATAATTTAAGTTATTTATGACACAACGGTGATGCAGTAATTACCTAAATAATGAAATATTAAAATAATTGATATTATAAATAACCAAATAAATGTAATTTGAGACTTTTTATGAATTAAACTAATTTTATAGGTTAATATGACATGTTATTATTTATTTAATTAACTTTTTTTGAACTAATCATGCTGTTATGATTTTCACAAAAATCAATTACCAAATAGTGTCAAAATTGACATAAAATAGTTTTTAAAAAAAATTATATTATTAATTGTTATTTTATTCCTAAAAATCTAAGGTTCATCCAAATGACTTAGATAAGGATATATATATTAATAATGAACTACTTGGGGTTCGTTGGACTTGTTATAGTAAGTTTATTAACCATATAGTTTAAGAAAACAAGAAGATGCGGTAAAAGTTAAATTATTTTACTTAGAGTTAAATCTAAATTATAAGGTTAAAATTGTAACCTAAACTTGTATAAAATATATTGGTTGAGATGATTTAGACCCATCTCCACTTTAGCTTCGAAATAAATCAATTTGGAGCTATTATAAACCGAATATGACTTTATTATAAAATAATATTTTAAGTTTTTCAAAAGGTGCCCCTCTCCTCCCTTATAAAAAGGACACCCCTTCCCTCTTCTCTTCACACCCTTTTGAGCCTGGAAGCTCATCCAAAACCTGACCATTTCTCTTCTACACTTCCCTAGAAACATTCTGGAGGTTCTGGTCTTCTCAAAAGACCAACTCTACTTCCATAAGAGGAAGCTTAAAGGAGGTGCGTCGAAGAAGAGGTAATCTCTTCTTCCGATTCTCTCAAGTTTAATTCTTCTTGTACTTATTCTTATTTATTTGTATCATTATAAAGTAATAACATCAGTATTAATTATATATTGATATGTTATTATAAATATGAAACAACCCTACTTCACCTTCTATCCATCCTACAAAAAACGAAATCACCGCACGTGCGTACGTACGGAATACCGTCTCCACGCCGTGGTGTAATCTATTTTCATCCACCACCTTACTTGGATGGGTATAATGGTGTAAATAAATAACTATATATGATTATTTTAAAGTGATATTAATTCTGAAATATTATACATACACTTCAATACAATTCCACAATCATGAGAATGATATCATCGCTCGTGCGTACGTACAGACTACCGTCTCCACGACGCGATGAGGTTCATTCTTCATGTTAACCATTCAAGAATTATTATAAAGTATATATAATGAATAATAATGAAATATATGACATAATTAAGATACTGGATTTATGTATATATATATATGTCATCTACTTACTTCCATTCAAGTCAATAAAGAAAGGAAAACAACATTCATGCGTATGTACGACCTACCGTCTCCATGAACAATGTGTTTCATTTCATTTATCTATATATTATATATATATACTGAATATATATGATATATAAATCATTTTTTACATTTTGGAAGTAAGTAAATTATGATATAAGTAATAATAATATCAAGAACAACAAGTCCAAACACGTACGATAAATGAAACAATTTTACCCAAAACACTACTTTAACATGGAATTGACAAATGAACGGGTAATATAAATACCTAAGTGAACCATATATGATATAATAACAATGAATATGATTCTGTAATAATTCTATGAAATTATTTAAATCATTATACAGGAGGTTCAGATACATACGAAGCATATTGGAGATAAGGTAAGGGATAATTTTGCAATCTCATTTTTATCCGAGATTGCTTATTCGTAAGTATTTACTAGGCTTATATTTTTCATCCATGTCCATAAAAATGTTTTCATAAAGTGTTTAATATTATTCCATGTATTTTTAAAGTCATTTTTACCCATATTAACTTTTACTTTGTGTTATGGAAGGAATATTTCTTTTGTTTACCATACGTGGTACTTTTTGACTTTTCCATTAAAAGTACGAGGAAAATGTTTTATTTAACTTATATGGCATGAATGGATTTTTATGGTTTTATAACGCCTTATTTTCACGAAGCTTAATATACAAGATTTCATGACTATTTTCAAAAAAATCCTTTACTTTTAAAATTTCATGGCATTTTGTGAAAAGAAAATGATTTTGAATAAGAAAGAACATTTTCCTCAAGAATTCATTTCAAGTGTTTTATCAAAACCATTTTCCATATAAGATGAAATTATTTCATATGTGTATGTTTCAAGTATAATGTCTCTATGATTTACATGGTTTCACTTTTCTTATGATGAAATGATATCCATTTGTTTTATATGGATTATGTTATGATGGGATGATGTTTGTGAAACCCTTTTTATTCTTTGGGTTATGATGAATGATTTATGTTTATGTTGTGGCACAAGTAAGAATGATTTTATTATGAGATGGGTGGGACCTATATCTCCCTAAAATTCATTGGGTAAATATTTATATCTCATGAGATAGACATGGTTGGAATGATAAGTTAATCTGGTTCAGTGATACGGGACTGGAACGAGGAGTGAACTCAATTTAGAAAGGGACTTTGTCCACTAATATGGTCTTGGAAGCAATGCCTTGGATACTATGGAAATCCTAAAAAGTGCTGAATGGTTTCCACAATTACATGATTTATTCCCATGCAATTTTATCAGGATTGATGTTCCATTATGATACATGTCTTATGTACTTCCAAGATTTATGTCTTTACTCAAGATTTTGATGTTTAAACATTATGTTCATGTTTTTAAGTTCAATTTTATATGGTTTGTTTTATTTTCTCCATGCTTACCATTAATGAGCATTTGAGCTTACCCTTTAATTGTTTTCTTTCCCCAGGATTTCAAGAAAGGTTTTAGGTAAGAAAACCAAAAGGGGAATATCTTTATGGGAGATGTTGAAGATATTTCACTAAGATTAGAAGATTACATTCCGAGTTTCCAAAGACACTAAACTATTACAATCCTTGAGTTTTGGTTTTTGTTATGTATTAAGTATTCTACAAAAGTAATGTATTTTCCATGTACGTCAAGCTTTGGGTCTCTACAGACATGTATCTATATGACCCCATTACTTTCCATTTCATGTACATATTATGAGATAACCCTTTATCTCTAATCAACCATTTTTATGAATTCTTATGTCACACCATTATACTTCCAAAATTGCACCATGATTTTCAAAGACAAGTCATCGTGTAGTGAATACCATGCCCATTTCTCCATCAAGGGTATTCACCTTTATGAACATTTAATTATTGATTATATAGTCTCATATATCAATTCCACATTCCTTTATCATAGAATAAATTATGATGTTTAACGAATTTAAGTTATATGATCCATGTGGTGCACTTATGCATGAAATGAAATAATTAAGAAGGGTGTGCCCTAATAGCGCTCCAATGAATTGGTTAAAGATTAGTATCATGGTACATCAAGTGCAATGAGGGTTTAATCACGTTAATTCAAGTGCAATGAGGTTTTACTCATGATCCATGTGCGATGAGCCTTGGATCATGCTAATATCATGTTAAATGTTGTTTCCACGTTTCCACGTTATGATAATACTGATATACCAGCCTTTATGTTCGTGTTTCTCTTGTGATCCATTGATATGACTATTGTATAACATATACTATATTCTATATTTTATTCCTTGTTTACTCCCTTACTGGTCTTTATAGATCATCCTTATCTTATGCATGTCCTCAGGTTGTCCAATGCAATGTTAAGTACGAAGTAATGTTGTGGTCATGTAAAAGAAGTTTTCTATAAAGATGTTGTGTTTTATGTCATAAGTTGTTATGTAATGTTCATAATTTCCCAATACACTAGAACTATAGATCCTCAGAGTTTTCTAAAGTGGAATTTTATGTAATAAATCATGTTTATGTGTGTAATAAAGAGTATGATTATTATAGTTGGTATTAAAGGATAAGTTTAGTTATTTTTGGGATTAGGATTAGAAAACCCTAGTGAAAGACTTAGGTATAAGACTAAGTATAATAAAAGCATCCGTAAATTTTGGTGAGTATTGAGTAAGTGGTTTATCAAGAAAATACATCTCTATCTAGATACGATTAGGTAGAGGCAGCTCTGGCACAAATGTATCTTGGGGTAAAACATGAAAACACCGATTTGAGATAGACTCAAACGGGAACTGGTGCATGAAAATGGGACTTGCTGCACTCTTGTTTACGACAATCCCAGGGGATATGCTTTGGTAAATTGATAATCTAGTATGAACCATTATTAAGAGAATAAAAAAATTCCCCTAAGAATATATGTTGGGAAGTAGATCATGGATAACATAGATTGAAGCCTATAAATTCATAAGTTAAGGAAATAAATGTAATTTATAAGTTTTAACTTTTTTTAATTAGATTAACCTTTATGTGTTACCCCTAAATTTCTTTTTATTCTATCCAATGGCTGGTAATAGGAGGACTCAAGCTAATAACTAATGTGAAGATCAATGTGACGACTGTTCTAATGAGATTCCCAATTCGATGGGAGCTGGAATCATAGACTTTATCATGATAATATCTCATTTAAATCAAGTTTTGAATAAAAAATGGGCCAAGAGGAACGTTCAACCCCCCTAAGAAAGAAGAATCCTTAATTGAGTGCTTCATGAGACAAAGGTCTCTTACTTTTAATGGATCATCTGATCCCTCAATCACCGAACAATGGATCAACTCCATTGAAAAGATCTTCTTCATCCTTCAATGTTTCAAAAAAGGGAAGGTTCTTATGAATACTTATCATATGGAGGGTAAAGATGATCAATGGTGGACATTTATAAAAAATACGAAGACTAAGGAAGAGATCGATGAATTGGAATGGAAGGATTTCCAGAAAATATTTTTCGACAATATTTTCCTGGCACTCTCCGACTTAAGATGGAAAGGGAATTCTTTGCCCTAAACCAAAAATATGAATAATCCATCAGAGCGTATGAGTTAAACTTCACAAGGATTTCATGATACACCTCCAGATTTGTCATTACCCCCAAATTCAAGGTTGATCGCTTCTTTGGTGGGATAAAACACAGCCTACAAAAAGTCATAGAAATCTGTGACTTTTATAGCTATGAAGAAATTGTCCGATGTGCCCTCAAAGTAGAAATAGAGATTGGCGAATCTCAGGGGTATCATGGGGATAAGAAGCAGAAGGTGGAATTTAATTCTAGTGGTTTGATGGATAAATTCGATGGTGATAAGAAAATCTAGCACCCCACTTTCCAAAGGTGCGGAAAGAAGCACCCCAGAAATTGCCTAAAGGGGACGAGGAAATGATTTAGGTGTGGAAGAGAAGGCAACCTGACTATTACCTATCGACAAGAAAAACCCGCAACTGCGATAGAGGAGAGAAATTATCTATTTTACCATCAACTCATTGTTCATTACCTCAACTACAAAGAACCAGGTCACTTTCCAAACTAGTGCCCTAAGCCAAGGGTTTTTGGAGGCAACAAACAACCTTCAAGGAAGAAAGGTATAGATTTTTCCATCACTAATGCCGAAGCGAACCCCGAAAACATAGTGGTGAAAGGTACTCAAGTTATTCATTCAATAATAGTGAACATACTTTTTGATTCTGGTTCTACACATTATTTTATATGCCGAAAGTTTAGTAGAACAATCCCAATACCACCAAAAATCATGGAAGTAAAGATGTTAGCGAGAACGAAAAATGGGGCAATCATTGCATCCCATAAATATAACTCCTCCCTATCACAATTTGTGGATTGAACTTTCCAGAGAACCTCATCATACTCCTCTGGTGGAATTTGATGCAATTCTTGGGATGGATTGAATTTTCTTATATAGAGCCAACATAAATTGCTGTGAGAGGGAAATAACTCTCCATATAGAGAATCAATCCTCAATTCTATACAAGTTCAAGTATGAGGATGAATCTTCTTTAGAACCATAATTTAAAGTGTGGATATTACTTCCCTATGAGCACATGTATCTTTCTCAGATGATTGTGTCTAAGGAAGCAACCATCCTTGAAGGCATGCCTATTGTGAGGGAATTCATTAAAGTGTTTCTCGAGTAATTTCCTGGTCTTCCTATTATAAGATATGTTGAATTATTGATTGATCTTATACATGGGGCATTGCCAATATCCAAGAATCCATATATAATGGTTGTTGTGGAGATTTAGAAGCTAAAAAAACAACTATAAGAGAATCTGGATAAAGGGTTTATACGCCCAAGTGCTTCACCATGGGGTGAACCAATCCTCTTCTTCAAGAAGAAGGATGGGTCAATGCACCTTTGCACTGATTATTGTGAGCTCAAAAAAATCACGATAAAGAAAAATTATCCTCTGCCACGAATTGATGAATTATTTGATCAGCTATGTGGAGCACAATACATCTCTAAGGTGGGTATGCAGTCAAGATATTACCAAGGGTAAACAAGGAGGATATCCCCAAGACTATTTTTTGTACAAGATACGGGCACTATGAATTCATATTAATGCCTTTAGGACCCAATAATGCTCCAAAAATATTCATGGACTTTATGAATAGAGTCTATAGAGATTACCTCAACAAATTTTTGGTAGTATTTATAGACAATATTCGAATATAATACAAAACTAAGGAAGAGCATGAGAAACATATAAGCAATGTATTAGAGACCTTTGAAAAGGATAATCTCTATGAAAAGTAAAACAAGTGTGAGTTATGGTTGAAGGAAGTCTCATTTTTGGGTCATATCATCACAATAAATAGGATATTTGTGGATCCCTCCAAGATAGATGCAATTGAGGGATGGACTATGCCGACATTGGTGATGAATATTCATAGCTTCCTGGGATTAGTTTAATATTATCATCGATTTGTGAAAAATTTCTCATGATTGTCAAACCCTCTTACTAAGCTAACTCATAAGGGAGTCAAGTTTTCTTAGAGTGATGAATGTGAAGAGAGCTTCGAGGAGTTGAAACAGAGTCTTATCACTGTGCCTGTGCTCACATTACCCACAAGTGGATAACTTTTTGTGGTATTTAGTAATGCTTCGAAGAAAGGCTTGATCTGTTTGTTGATGCAAAATGACAAAGTCATTGCCTATGCTTCAATGAAATTGAAATTTCATGAGAAAAACTATCTAACACATGATTTGGAGTTGGTTATAGTAATCTTCAATTTGAAAATTTGGTGGAATTATCTCTTTGGGGAGAAGTGTGAAATTTATATGGATCACAAAATCCTCAAGAATATATTCACACAGAAAGAGTTGAACATGCGCCAATGAATATGGTTAGAGCTAATAAAAGAATATGATTTCTCAATCCATTACCACCCTGGGAAAGAGAAAAAGGTGGAAAATTTTATAATTATAAAGGATCCAATAACTAATTCATTGATGAGAATTGAAAAGAATACAATCTTCTTAGATTTGATGAAGATGGACATGGGAATCATAAGGAAGGGAACATCATTAATCCTTTCACAAATGATTTCTCAGTCGTCTCTTTTTGAAAGGTTAAAGGATGCTCAAAAGGATTATGTGGGAATTTAGAAGAAAGTGGAAACTATCAGAAAGGTAATCCTCGGAGTTTAATGTTAATGAAGAAGGAATTGTGAGATTTGGGACAAGACTATGTGTTCTATCAAATCTAGAGTTAAAGAATGAACTTTTGGATGATGAACATAATTAAAATTTCTCCATTCACCCAAGAAACAAAAAGATGTATTGAGATCTCTGAGAGAATTATTTATGAGATAACATGAAGAAGGAGATCACTGAGTATACATCAACGTGCTTGGTATGTCAGCAAGTAAAGTTTAAGAGGAATAAGTCTAAGGGGATGATGCAACCATTACCCATACTAGCATGGAAGTGGGAGAACATCACCATGGAATTTGTCACCTAACTTCCAAAGACATCAAAAAGAAACAATGATACATGGGTTGTTGTGGATCATCTTAAAAAGACTGCACACTTCATTACAATTTGAGAGAATTTCTCATTAGATCAACTAGCAGAGATATACATCAGATAAGTGGTAAGGTTGTATAGAGTACCACTATCGATTGTATCCGATTGAGATCCAAGAATCACCTCTAAGTTCTAGAATAGTCTCCAACACGCTCTGAATACTGGGCTGAAATTCTGTATGGCTTATCATCCTCAAACTGATGGACAATCTGAGTGGACTATCCAAAAACTTGAGGACATGTTGAGAGCATTACCAATGGACTTCAAAGGCGGATGGGATCAACATATTACCTTGGTTGAATTCTATTACAATAATAGTTTTCACGCAAGCATCCCAATGGATCCTTATGAAGTCCTTTATGGGAATAGGTGTAGAACAACGGCATGTTGGGATGAAGTTGGGGAGTGAAAACTCCTAGGTCCAGAAATGGTTGAAGAAATGGTGGAGAAGGTTAAGACCATTCAGGAGCACATTAAAGCTTCTCAGAGTCAACAAAAGAGATATTCTGATAATCGTCAATGAGGACTAGAGTTTGATGTTAGATATATAGTATTCCTTCACATACCACTATGGAAGAGAGTTATGAGATTTGGGAATAATGGAAAGCTTAGTCCAAGGTACATCAGCCCTTTTGAGATCCTTGATAGCATTGGAGCAGTGGCCTATTGACTAAGACTCCCACTGAACCTATCTCAAGTACATGATGTATTCCATGTATCACTCTTGAGGAAGTACATACCTGACCCATCACATGTACTTAATCCAGAGGTGGTACCATTAGAGAATGACCTCTCCTATGAAAAGAAGCCAGTGAAGATCTTAGATCGTAGGGAAAAAGTTCTATGAAATAAGACAATACCCATTGTGAAAGTGTTTTGGAGAAACCATAAGTTTGAAGAAGTAATGTGGGAATTAGATGAAGTGATGAATCAGAGTTACCCTCATCTGTTTTAGTGAGGGAAAAAGAAATTTTGATAGATAAATTTCTTAAGGGGGGAAGATTGTAACAAACCAAAATTTTATTAATGAAAATTCCTCTTGATCTAATTAAATGTCTTATTATGTAAAACAGTTATATAACATATGAACTTCCTTGGTTTTATGTTTTTTGATTTTAAAATACAATTAATAATTGTTACCATTGATAATATAGATGTTGAACAATGATCACATGATTAGTATAAATATAGTTTTTTAACAAATCCAATTTATTGAGACAAAGGAAGCGATTGCCTCATCTAGTAGAACTATTCCGTACGAAGCCCATTTTTCGAATCTTGGAAAGGAGGAGGTGTCACTAGAATTCACTCTTGACTAAGACCAAGTTTAGCTTTAACACATTAAGCTTGAACATAACCGCCTATGGGAGAAGTGGAAGTTAATAGAGATTACCACCTGAGCGACGTTATCTAAGCCACCCCAAGAGTTTTTCACCATTTCACACCTTACCCTTAGGTCTTATGTGAGTGTTATAAGTGGTTATGTAACAATACCCTAGAACCATGATTATGTGTATTATTTTTGTATAGAATAAAGAATATACATTCATTTTATTATTGTTACGTTGTAAATAGTTTTTAAAGCATAAATAGTATTTTTAGTTAATATTCAATTAAGAAATCCATTTTGATGAATTAATGGATTTTTTAATTAAATAATATTTTAATAAAATTTTATTACTAAATTACTTTTTATTAAATATAAATGATTGTATAATTTTTATGAATATAATCTTAATTTTTATTATGGTTTGAAAGATGTTTTTGTAAAAACCCATGAATTTTAGATAAATGTATGTTTTTATTTCAAAAGTAAATTCACACATTTATAAAATTATTTAGATAAAATGAATATTACTTTTGAAATCAGGCTGTCAAAATTATCCAACAGTGAATTTTTCATAATTTTCTGAGACAATAAAATTTTTGGGTAAAATTAAACATCGTTTAAATATATAATGTGTTTTATGAAATCACAATGACCCACTAGTGATGTAATAAAATAATATTAATGGGATTTTAGGCCAATATATGTTTTAATTTTAAAATAATGTGATTTCAGGTTGGTTTGATTTATTTTACGAAGCCTTAGTGGACCCTCCAACACTTATAAAACATTTTAACATTTGAAAATGATTTAATTAAGAGTGTGACTCACCTCCACATAAGAAAGCCTAATATTTTAATAATTTCGACCATTTTAATTATAAAATAATTTTTTCCACTCCACTTTAGAAAAAAAATGGGCAAAAACCATGGGATGGTTTGTGGTTTTGATTAGTTTAATGTGTAGTGTCTAAAATCGAAATAATAAAGAATTCCCTCTCTTTTCCTATATAAACCCACTCAATATCCCATTACTATGCACTCAAACCATTTTAATCTCGACCAAACCCTTCCCCCATCTCTCTATAATTCTCCCAAGTCTCCCCAAGCTCCCAATAAGCCTCTCTTAAGCCTCTCCCAAGCCTTTGGGATCACACTTCCAAGTAAGGGATTTCTTCCTTTATATTTCTTGTCCAAATTTATTTATATTGTTATACCCTTTTTTTCAATTAAAAATGTTGGGGTATGATTTTTCACCACCCCCATAATTACATACTTATGTTTTATTGATGAGAGACCCATTTATCTCTCATTAATTCCTCCCATGTACACCTGTTACCATGCCGAAATTCCGTAAGGGATTTCTCTCTCATCATTTACATTCAAGAAATTATTTTATATTATGCATATAAATTCCATTAAATATAGTGGTAAATGTATCTATATAACACCTTTACTATCCATTTAATGTACATATGATGATATTCCCCTTTCTCTATCATAAACCATTTTTATGAATTCGTATGTCACGCCGTTATGCTGCTGAAATTACACCGCGATTTTCCAAGCCAAGTAATTGTGTATTGAATACCACACCCATTTCTCCATAAAGGTTCTTAAACTTTATGAACATTTACTTTTTTATTATATAGTTTCATGTATTAATTACACTTTCCTTTATCTTGTAATAAATTATGATGTTTAATGAATCCATGTTATATGATCCATGTGGCACACTTATGCATGAAATGAAATGATTAAGAAGGGTGCACCCTGACAGCGCTCCAATGAATTGGGTAAAGATTAGTATCATGATATGTCAAGTGAAATGATTTTTTACTCATGGTAATTCAAGTTAAATGAGGTTTTACTGATTCTCCATGTTCAATGAGACTTGGATCATTCTAATATCATGTTAAATATTGTTTAGACATTTCCATGTTATGATAATCATGCTATATCATGCCTTTATGTTCATGTTTCTCTTGTGCTCCATTGATATGCCTACTGTATAACATGTACTATTTTATTCATGTTATGCCTTGTTTACTCCCTTAGTGGGATTTATAGTTCAACCTTATCTTATACATGTTCTCAGGTTATCCCATGCATTGTTAAGTACGAAGAAATGTTATAGTCATGTAAAAGAAGTTTTCAATAAAGATGTAGGGTTTTATATTCTAAGTCATTATGTAATGTTCCTAATTTCCCAATACACTAGACCTATGGATCCTCAGAGTTGTCTTAAGTGCAATTTTATGTAATAAATCATGCTTATGTGTGTAATAAAGAGCATGATTGTTATAATAGGTCATACCAATCCATTTTAATTAAGGAATAAATTCCATTTCAAGGTTATTGCTCTGAAAATTTGGTGCACAACACAATGAAATACATATAAACAACTTAAAATAAAGGGAAAAAAATGATACCACCTACTATAGATCCATATTTCCATGATTATCCAGTATCATCTTTTGATTTGGCTAAAATAAGAAGAAAAATAGGAACATATAAAAACCCTGAAAATAGGGCATATTAACTTTCACCTAAATTTCACATATAATACTAAGAAAAATCAAGAATTGAAAAAAGGAATGTAGGACTCACCAAAACAGATCCAACGATATTGAAGGTGTTCGATTATGAATTTTTATGGAATAACGAGATCAAAATCTATGTTTTGTGCTTCAATGGAGCTCTACCAAACTCAAAATATTGTCTAATGGAGTAAATAGAAATTATGATTGAGGATATAAGTTTTTTAAGCTAATAAATGTATTTTTTCCTTAAAACATGGAGCCTCATGATTTTCCTGCATGGTTGTACAAACCATACACCCTTTACTGTATGGAGGGGAACTCATATGGTTAGTGCACATGGTTCACCAAAACATGCGCAAACCATGACTCATCCCACTAGAAATTTTTTTAGAGGCCCTTGTATGAGAGTTAACTTCCTTCTACATGGTTTCATCAAACGGTGCAGTTTCAGGACCCCTCTATCCACCCCTGCATGGTTTCATAAAACCATGTGTCTTGTGTTGCACAACTACTCATAATAGTGTTTCCTAGATGATTTCCTCCAAGAGTTTGGTTTCAGTCTTTGAACAATCCCCTAAAACCTTTGGTACCCTCATGAACTGAATGGATACTCACATTTGAGGGTAATTATGCATTTAAACTATAATTAAGGATATTTTTACCTTATATGAAGAACTACATTCTTACAAAATTTGGGTTTTTCTGGAATCAGGAAAAGGGTACATGGTGTATTGTGATGCTTCAGGATCTGGGTTGGGATGTGTTCTCAAACAGGGATATCATGTTGTTGCTTATGGCTTAAGGCAGTTATGAGTGCATGAGAAGAATAACCCAACACATGATTTGGAGTTAGCTTCTATAGATAATTCTTTAAATACTTGGCTTCATTATCTCTTTGGTGATAATTTTTCTATGTTCACAGATCAGAAGAGCTTGAAACATATTTTCTCATAATCGGATTTTAATCTGAGAAAAATAATATGTATGGACTATCTCCAAATGTTTGAATTTGAATTGAATTATAAACCAAGTAAAGTATATTTGGTTTTCATTGCATTTAGTATAAATTTGTATACTCAGTTAGAGAAATAAGATTCAAATGAGAGATAGTTTATGTCAGTACTAGTTGACATGTACTTAGAATGTGAAGATTGAGGTGAATTTGTGGCCTTCTTTCAAGTTTTGTTTTTTTTTGATTTGGTGGAGATGTTTAATAAGGTACATACATCTGATGTAGAATGTGAGTCTATGAGGTCAAAAATCAATAGTGGGGAGACCATTTAGGGATATAAGTTGGATGAGAACTCAGTGTTATTATTTAGAAATAAAATGGTTGTACCTAAGGCTTTTCATGAATAACTACTTCATTCTTACCACCATTTGAGATGGTTTATTAATATTGGAATACAGAAGATGTATAAGGTGTTTAAATAATAGTTTTGGTGGTTCGGTATGAAAAAGAATGTGGTTGAGTTTGTTTCAAGATGCTTAAATTGTCAAAAAGTTAAGGCAGAGCATCAACAACCAGTAGGTATGTTTCAGTATTTACCTATTCTAGTATAGAAATGGGAGTAGATAATCATATATTTTATAATAGGTATTCCAAGAAAAGTTAGGAAACATGAATCCATATGGTTGATAGTGTATTGGCTCATAAATTGAGTGCATTTCATTCATATTCATGGATCTCATACGGTGGAGGACTTAACAAAAATCTATATCCGAGAAGTGGTAAAGAGGCATGAAATTATAGTTTCAATCATGCCAAATAGTGATCTGAGGTTTACATATCATTTCTAAAAATCCTTATAGAAACCCCTTGGGACTTAGTTGACTATGAGTATGAAGTATCATCCTCAGATAGATGGAAAATCTGAACAGATGATACAAATGTTGTAAGACATGTTGCAGGATTATGTAATGGATTTTGGTGGATCATGGGAAGATCATGTACCGTTAGTGGAGTTCTCTTATTATAACAGCTATCAAGACTCAATAAATATGGATCCTTTTGATGCATTGTATGAGCATCATTACCATTGTCCAATTTTTTGGGTGGAAACAGTTGAGGCTTTACTTGTTGTGCGAGCCTTGTCCAAGAAACAAAGGAGAAGATTCAGTTGATTAGGAAATGGATGGAGATAATATAGACTTGTTAGAAATTTTATGCAAATCATCATCGATGGTCGTTTTCATTCTAGTTCAGTGATCATGAGTTTTTAAGGATCTATACAAGACTTAGAAATCATCATTTTGGGATGTAGGACAAGTTAACTCCTCGATACATAGGCTCTTTTGAGATACTATAATGGGTTGGAGAGGTGGAACATTTTTTAGATTTGTCACCATAGTTTAGTACGGTGAAAAATGTGTTTCATGTATCTTAGTTGAAAAAGTATCATCTTGATCCTGACCATGTGATCATATGAGATCATGCCGACCTAGATCTGGATGCTTTGTTGGCGAACATGCCCGTGAGAATTTTTTATAGGAAAGAAGAAGTCTTGTGTGAAAAAAGCATCGGTCTAGTGTGGATTTTGTAGAAATTTGGTCAATTTTAGAAGAAGAATTGGGAACATAATAATGAGATGAAAGAGTTATGGTTGGAACTCTTTCAAGGAAACAATTGTTTCTACTTTCTAGGGATGTAAAGACCAATGGTGGGGAGAATGTAGCACCTCTGATTTATAGTAAGTAACCATTTCTTTATGATTTTTGGTATATAAAGTATATGAGTGAAGTTTCGGAGAGTTTGGGGACCCTTTTTAATTTTTTTAGATATTTTATATAGGTGAAATATTTGAGAAAAGTTTGGGAAAACTATGCAACACATTCCAGAAATTGTGCACAATGAGACAAGGGCTAAAGGGAAGGCACACATGTTGTGCATGATTTGTCCAAACTGTGAAGTAGCCTAAGAGAAACTGTGCAACTTGATATAGTGGGATTTGGAACAATTGGCACATGGTTTATAAACTGTGCTATAAAACCATATGAGTCCCCTTCTTGAGATATAAGTTGGTGCATATTTAGCTCGCGGTTTTCCTAACCGTTTAATTAACCATGCATGGGTCCAAAGTGAGATCCAAAAATTGTAGACCTCACATATTTTGACCTCTAAGGCACTTTTTTTTACTCTTATGTGGCCCTAACTATATTTTATCTCTTCTCAAAGGCTAAATATTCTTCTCTAATTGATCTGGAGGTGATCCCAATGCTTCTCTTGGTGTTTTAAAGCCATATTCTAGCAGTAAGTGATCGTTCTTTTCTATTCTTGGTGGTTTTCTTAGATATAATTCACTATCTCCGTATGATTCTTATATATATATATATATATTGTGGATAAATATAAGATACTTGATGCCAAATATGATTAGATTTGGTTTTTTGATGATAGGGTAAAATATATAAGGTGAGTTTTCAGAGATTTAACCCGGTTTCGTTGGTGTTTGAGTGTTGGTATTCATTTTCTCCATAAATTCTGATGTAGGTGGCTTCAATATCAACTCCTCTATTTAGAATATGAAGGCCTAATTTAAAATTCATGGGTTTTCATGAAATTTATTATGAATCCTCTATGAAATTATTGATAAAAACCTTCTTGAGTGAGGATTTGTAGAAATTAGGAAATTTGGTGTTTTGTTGGAAAGAGAATTTGGTAATATGTTTTTTAAATGATGATTTTAAAATGATTATTGATTTTACTACATGAAAAAACGTTTTTCAATAAAGTTGTTTTTTATTGGAATGTTTTTGGCACACTTGAGTTTTATATGGGTTTGGAATTGTGGTGTAGCATGTGCTCATATGCATTGGTATGGATAAGGGTATTAAGTACCCCCATCAAAAGGTTGGGACAGATATGGGTGTGAAGTACCACCGTTAAAGTGGTCCACTAAGTGACGTATTAGTGGAAGGATGACTCACCACTCATGAGTATAGGTTGGTCCATGGTTTCATACATGGTTAGATGTGTGGTTATGTGAAAAGGAATGGATTATGCTAAAATAGAATTTGTAAAATGGTTTTAGAGAATTGTTTGGTTGTTTTCCTTGGAACATGGATCATTTTTGAAGAATTCTTGGCTATGAAACTTGTTTATATTTTGATATAAACTTTCTTAGGAATTGTTTTATATAAACTATTTTATATAAATGTTCTAACATATACTATCCCAATGGAGAGAGCAGGGATGTCATTTGGGGAAAGCATACGGAGTTTTATTACTCACCCATGCTTTAGAACTTTAGTGCTTTTACAAATATCATTTATTAGGATATGGGAAAAAGTAAAGTATCACAATTCACTAGTGGTTCTTAGTGATACTTGTGATAATTTGTGGAGTTATAGAATGGTGCTTTTTGGAACATGGATTTTGTCTTGGAGTCTTTGAGTTTTGTTGGTTATGCCTTTCGTTGTGTACTTGGTTGTTTTGTAGTTTTCCACTATGGTACTCTTGTGTAGTTTCATTTTGATAGAAATAATATTCTTTAATTATCTTTAATTTACATCATGATTTATATAGTGGTTTTTTATGTATTGGTTGGTCATTTGTTTTATTTTTCAAAGGGAAAATCACCCCACATGTTCATGAAGCCCTTGGAATTTATTTCCATCCTTTGGCATCTTGGGGATGTCTCTTAAGGATAAGTAATGTACTTCCATCATATCAAGCCAGTGAGGAGGGTATGGATGTTACATATATTTTATTTCCACTTGTTTTATGTGTATTTAAATTTGATACACATTATATATTAATTTATTGATTATCACTTTGACATTATGATCATTGTAAGAGTTTATTTAACAATCTCATTCTAATCTGGATTATTTATTCTTGTATTTTAGATGAAGGAAGATATTTTAAAATTTCCTAACAAACCCATTTAATTTTCATATAATATGTTTATTCATGTCTTTTTTAAATTAATAGAACCATTTTTCAACTCTTTGGAACTTAAAATAATTGGGGAAATGTTTTTAATAAAAGTTTACTTCATTTGTCTCTTTGGTTGGAAAATATTTTTCTTTTAAAAAAATGTTTTTTAAAATGTTTCAAAAATAATTTTAACCTTTTCAAAATGATTTATGAAATAAATTTTTACACATTTTTACTTAAAATATTTTTTTTAAATTAATATTCATTTCCTCTTCAAAACAACACCATTTGACTATTACAAAAAAAGTAATCTTTGTTTTTAAATGTTTGATATGAATATAATTTTCAGCTATCATGATAACTCAACTATTTTAAATATTCCATTACAAGTTTCAAATTTTATTTTATGAGAATAGGATTATCAAGATGTTTTATTTTTTTAAAATTTATTTTTAAAATGAAATGAATATTTTCCACAAGAATGTTTCCAATGATATTTTATGGTGTTTCTATTAATAAATGATGAAAACCCTTAATTTTACATATTATGCACTGGGTATATGTTGTATTAATACCATAATTATTCTTAGTATATGGAACATCCTGACTTGGGTGCCACCCGATGGTGCCCCGCGCCGGTTTTCCACATGACCTCAAGCATGCCTCCTCATACTCTAGATGATTACAACTAGAACTAAGGGTCTAGTAAGTCAGTCATAGAGAGAATATACCCTCATTTATTAGAATAAAACACTTGTGTAAATAAATAAACAAACGTTGAAGAATATATAACCATAATAATACTAATGTCACAAGATAACCAAATAAGAACTACACCACTCAACTGAAAGGGAAAACATGCTATTCCAATACAAGTGTCAAATGTCTATAATGAAACTAAAAATAAGGACACTGAAACTCCCCAAAAAGGTCCCAAACCATATCTGGATCCCTTATCCAAGATTTATCCCCAATCAACCACCTATCCCAAGGCCTTTGACCTTATCTAATTCTGTAACAATATAATATATTTCGGTACTGATTAGGCAGCCTGAATAGGGTGTGAGTACAACTCTGTAGGCCACCACCAATGGTGTCTAAAGAAAGTTCAGTCAAAAGATAGTGTGTGAATTTATATAATAAATAAGTACAATGAATAAATAACTAGTTATTACATTATCATTTATTGTTATCTAACTAAATTAACTCCAGGGTTCCCAAGGAGACCCATACCCCAATACTAGATTCATCTTATTCCAGATCATGAAGTGTTCCCTAGGTAATATCATATCTTAATACCTACTTCTTGATGAAGCTTAAAGTATTCAAAGGTGCTATGATATCTCAATACTCAATTTGACTCATGTTTAAGTTCAAATGTTCTCATGTGAATCTATAACTCATAGTTCCATTATTTCCATTATTTAATTTCACATTCAAAAGCCACATTTCCAAAGTTACCAATATCAAAAATGTAAGTAAGATTATCATGTTCCTATTCTTACTCCTCAATAGAATGACCATATTCCCATTCTCTTTACTCATAAGTATAAAGACCATGTTACCATGCATACTTCTCAATTTATAATGACCATGTTCCCATTCTCTTTACTCATAAGTATGATAACCATGTTACCATTTGTAATTATCAATTTAAAATGACCATGTTCCCATTTTTTATTACATAATTAATTTATCAATTAATTATCCACCTCAATCTCATTACTAATTCAATAATTAGTTAAAAAAATACATTCCACTAGTTAACTCAATAATTAACTAAGTGATTCAAACAATTAATTAATTCATAAATTAATTAATCAATATCACAATTCATATTCCATAATTAATTTTCCATAATTAATTATCTCATACTAATCTCAACTTTCATTAATTAATCCCACGATTAATTATCTAGATCATATTATCAATTGAACATAATTAATCCATAATTAATTATCTCAACTTAGCCATCTCAATATCTCATAATTAATCCACTGATTAATTATCTAGATTAAAAACCCTACCTATTATAATCAATTTCTCTAAATTAATTATCTAATAGGGAAACCCCTTAGTCTCATGATCAATTCCCCAATTAATTACCCATTTCAAAAAGCTCCGATAAATCAATTGGTCAATCCAATTAAACCAATTCAATAAAATAAATTGCTAAAGAATTATAGAAATTCTATAATTTTTTATATAGATATCAAATACACTACTATGGTAATTATATTTAGACCACCTACCTTAGTTTGTTGATGGATGATTGCCCAATAGAAATCCCCAAAATCTAAGCAGCACATCGATGTTGATAAAAGTTATGAATCTAAATCCCTAAACCAAAATCTAGATGAAAGACATCAAGATATCATAAATCTAGATCTATATCCACAATATTAGATATATATCTCACTATAAGGGTTTAAATCCAAGGAAATAGAGGATATTTTCCATGAAAATATTAAGGAAATATTGAATAAATAACAAGAATAGCATCGGGATGAGATCCACTTACAGGGAGAAGAGAGGATCTTCAATTCGGGATTTTGATCTTGAAAAATAGTGTTTTAAGGCCTTTTAATCTCTCTGGGTCAATGGTATAACCTTTATTTACACTTAGTAAAGTCAAATCCCGAGTTAGGGCTTCATAGGAGGTGACACATGTCATTAAAAGTTGAAAATGAGTGAGATTCAAAATTTTAGGATCTCTCAGTTGGCCTACACATGGTTTAGTCATAGGATTAGCACTATAGGAAAACTACATATTAGCGGCAGTTTAAACCGCCGCTATATGGTTTGGTGGCGGTTTATAGAAACTGCCGCTAAACTGGGCGTCGACAATCTATTAGCGGCGATTTTATGCATTTCGCGACGGTCAAAGAAAAGTGTCGCAGTACCTCATTTCGCGGCGGTTTTTGGTAAATTTAGCGGTAGTTTTAAGGGCTATTTAATTAGAGGCGGCTATAATCGCTGCAAAATTAAGGCGTGTCATGTGCCTGCTTAGCGGCAGTTAAAACCGCCGCTAATTTCGACATGATTTCGCGGCGGTTTTAACCACCGCTAAGTGTATTGCCGATTACATTTAGCGGCAGTTTAAACTGCCGCTAAATGTATAAGTGGTAAAACAATAGCAGCAGTTAAAACTGCCGCGAAATGCTGACTCGAAAAAAATTGCATTTCTGCTTATACTGCACCACTGCCCTGAAAAACAAACCAAACAAGAAACCATTTATTATGCCAAACATTCTCAATGGGAAGGAATTCATCATATGTTTCCACTAATAGAAGTATTACCCCAAGCTTAAAAATATTTCCTAGGCCAATTTCTACCTCACCATGGGCTAGATAAATAGTTTTGGTTCCTAGAAACCATCAACTAATCAACTCACTATGGAATTATGGTTTATGGTACATGATAAACTAAAAAATATATGTCTCCTCATAATGATGAATAACATGCACAACTATCAAAGAAGAGAAGGTTTGGTGTTACACCCAACATGGTTAACATCACTACCAACACATGTACTAAAAACATTCATGGTTTTAATCACACCCAACACAATAATCAAAGAAGATAAGGTTTGGTGTTACACCAAACATATATACATGAATATAACAATGGTTTACATTACACCCAACCCATATAATAAATACAATAGTTGGAATTACATTCAACCCATGTAACTAACAAGAACACTAGTTTTAATTGCACCCAAACCATATAAGAAGTCATAGGAATATTTGGATTTAAGCCCAATCTATGTAAAAACCAAGATAAATTGTCAGAATCATGTATAACCTACATAACCACAAAAATTTGGTTGGAATCACACCCAACCCATATACCAATAAGAATGATAGTTGGAATCTTATACAACTTATTATAAAGTGTTCAACATGGTTAAAAAATAGCCAACCTATATAGCATTCCAAATAAATGGTTAGCATTATGCCAAACCTAATTAACAATATAGAAACATCATTGGAATGAAACCCAACTAAAGCACCAAGTAATAACAAGAATTTAATTACACCCAACCAAAAATACACATCATTTTACTCAAGTCACTCTTACTTGTATAAGATCTCCACTATCAATTATGTTGTATATAATTCACCATCATTGAGGAATTTATTTAAATAACTTTTAAGATATTATCATTTCACATTAATACATACCCCTCTTGGTTATCATTCCAAGTTCTACCACCAATTTCAATTTAATTCATGGATGTACATGATTAATAATTATAAACCAGAGGACCTTACACAACCCTAACAAACCTTTCCTGAATCTCATCTATGAGGAAATCTAATTTTGTTCCATCCTAATCCATTGTTACCTTCCCTTCTACGCTTGTGTATCAAACAACACATATAACATATATAAAATAAGGAGAAAATTTATGCACCACCTACGCAATATTCATAAACACCCTTTCATTTAATGTTGATGAAAAAGTTGATCCAATTCAATAAGAATACCTAAAGCATACAAAATACCTAAAATTATGGATTTAGAATGAAACACAAGATAACATCAAATGAAACAAGAGATTGGGGGTCACATGGATTTATACTTTTAGTTTAGAGATGATCAAAATTGAAAATATTTGATTCCAAAATGGATTAAAGTGTATGGACCAAAATGTTCCAAAGAAGAGAGGGGAGGGATCACTACTAGTCGTTTGTCCTATAAGGAGGAGGAACGAGGATTAAATGGGTTGATGTTCAGTCAGAATAAGAACCTTTAAAACATCATTGTTATAAAATACTTTGTATCGATGATTGACATTATGGTTCCAGGAAATAAGGTCTCTCCAGTCAACCACATAAGAAGACATTTGAGAAATAGATGACATATTTAAAGAGAATAGATAATATATTAGAAGATATGTAACAATTAAGAGATAATCAGTTGTGCTAATCAAACAAAATAAGTGCATAACATGGAAAACATTACGTGGACCACATGATCCATTCTAGGTCACGAAAATCACATAACCCATAAAAAATCTTTTGATCACATGATTTTTCTTAATACATATAATCATGTTACCATGTGAAGGTCACATGAATCACATAAAGATTAGTAGATCATGAAAAAATCCTCAAGAGACAACCGAATCACATAAGATAGATTAATGGACAAGGGTGTGCATAAAAGTTCAAATAAATTACCATTGATTAGTTCATGGATTGATTAAGTGAGATATTTAGACAAGGTGATCACAAAAATAGGTCAAGTGACATGATAACATGATTAGTTCTCTTGTATGGTTCTTGTGATGAGGTCATGCAAAGTTGTCTTGCAAAACAATCGCACGAGAGAGGAGGTTTTGAGAGCTATGGAGCTTCATGTCACTGGTCAAATGACCAGCCTATCACCCCATATTTATAGGGAACCTCAAGGAATATGAATGGACTTATAGAAGACCAAAAGATGTTTTTAATTCCAACAAGAGAAAGCATAAGAGACTCATGAAGTCATTTCCTACCTCATAACTGAGTCCTTGTTCCTTCGAACATCACTTTTGCAGGGGGGGGCATTTTTTGACGCTAGCCAAATGAGAATTGTATATTTTAGGAACAAAGAAATACCCAAAGCATAGGTATTAATATATACCCAAAGGACAGAAAATTCTAGAATGTATACATATAGATAAATCACCTAGGTCACAAGGACCATGTGAACTTCAATGAGGCTCATGATCACATGACCCTAGGAACATCATGCAAAGGGTTTATGAAATTCATGTGATATGTTCCTGATCATGTGAAGCCCCATCAAATAGCCCAATTAATCTTGTAAAACCCCTCTGATTATTCTTTTTTATCATATGACAAGTCATCTAACAATCTCCCAATATGTTCATAAAATAAAAGTTATAAAAGAGGGAATCTTCATGGGAAGGGAGTTGCATTGGTTTTCATGTGATGTGGTTACGTGCCTCATAAAAACTATTAATGATCATGAAAATCACCTCAAAAAACCATCTTGATCTAGTGATATCCATTCAACATGGCAGTTTGGACATGCAACACCCTAATGAGTCCAATTCCCAATGCTGAATTTACAACAGAAACATCAAAGAGCCTATTACCATAGATCATCTAACCAATGAAACAAACACATCATTATCTTTACCACCCGAGGTTATTGTGATCATTCAAGGTTATCCACTGAAGCTCCTCCAAGACCAATGGGTTTTTAAAGGTTCCATACACCACAAATTTTATATATACAAACCAACCTTTCCCATATTTGTTCAACACATCAACAATACTACTCATGGTCCAATGATGCATCTTCACCCTCTCCACCTCCATCTCCTGCTGCCACATGTAAGAACATTATATTGAAAATTAAATATTGTTGCATATTTATAATTAAAATTAAAACCAATAAAAGTTTTCAAACTAAATGATTTTTATTTTTTTGTGATTTACTTGCTCACCACCACTCGGTGCACTACCACTGGGGGCATATCTGCTCATCTGCTGATATAAATCAGTCAACGCTTTCTGCATAGCGGATATCTGAGCCCCTTGGTCTTGAACTGTGGCTCGTAGAGAAGAAATCTCCCTCTGAGCATCTTCAGGTATGGGCTGACTATAACCAAGAGTAGATACAGCTGGAATCCCTGATGGCCTGCTAAAGTCCTCAGATGGTACGGGTCCCAAACCCATCCCGCACACTCTACCAGGATGCTCCTTCCCAAGGACTTGAGCAACCGGGTCATCCTGGGAGACTGAGTAGGGCTGCCTCGGATTGGCATCCCATAGTTCTTTAATTTTTACATATAAATCAAATATCAATACATATTAACACAGTAAAATATGATAATAAGTTATTATAATAAAAATTTGACTTCATACCCCAACTTCTTTGGTAGGCTCATTAACAAAAGAGCCATCTGATTTTCTGTGAACATCCAACCACAGTTCAGTCCGAGAGGCTTCGTGCCCTAAATTCTGTGACTGCATTAAGCAAAGATAAATAAAAAATTAAATATATTAAATAGATAATATTGTATTATAAATATTTAAACTATTTAAAATATTACCAATGACATTCGGTTTCTAGAAAAGCTTTTTGAGCCCACCGTGTGAGGGATGACTTTCTTCACCCTGTTTGATGCAATCTGTCGTGAGAGATCCTGAAATAAATAAAATGAAATTTAATAGTAATGTATCCAATTACATCTCCTCTTCATATACATGTATTAATGTAAAATGAGGATAATATAATAATATATATTTCAATACCATCCGCTTCTCATCACGATGCCTGTCAACAAAAACTTTCCACTGCTCTTTCGGTACCCCATTGGGTAGCTTGTCATACATTTGTTCCAAGGTCAACAAAGTATCGTTGACATCACACCACAATCTCCATTTGAAATCTTTCCATTTTTTACCAAGATTTTTCAAAGTCCACTTCTGTGCTATCACATCAGCAACTGTGAAGTGGAAGAACATCTGTATACCGAAATTCATTTTGAAAATATTAGTAACATGACATTTAATTAAGCCATAATGTAATAAAATTACCTTTATTTGAGAATCAAAAACTTCATTTTTTTTGTTTGGAGGAATATGTCTCCAATCATCATATGAAATGGGAAGGGAAATGGGCTCCGCTGCCAACTGACCTATAATCTGGCCAAGTAATCCCGTGACATCATTCGTAGGGACCCCATAAGAATCAAATGGAATGACTATCTTTTTTCCATTCAAGTTCCAAACATCTGATCTTTTTAAGTGTTTCTCCACGGTTTTATTTTTTTCATCTTCAATGAGAAAACAATTAGTATAAACAAAATGCAATAAATTTATTTAATTAAAATTTATACCTATGACTGTGACCCTATAGTATGTCTGGGATGAACTGGAAGGGGTCTGTCGCCGCCCAACTGATGAGGCACCTGTAGGGGGAGTCGACGACTCAGCCTCTAATGGGAGGCCCTCTGATGGTGTGAGAGATGGTGCAGGGGGAGATGGTGCGGGGGTGTAGGCAGCTGGTGCCTCAGATGTCGTGGGGAGTGACCCAGATGGATCGACATCCATCGCAGAACTAGAAGAAATAGTATACCACTTCCTCCTTGGAATTCCTATCATTTAATCAAATAAAATTAAGTTTAGAATATATATTTCAAAAAAATTATTTAGAAAAAAAAATTAAAAATGATAATAGATTCCCAGTACTAATAAACAAAATATATATAACAATGATAATGAATGACTGCAGAAATTAAACAAGTGGTTGCTATATGAATGAATAATTGTACATACAATCAGTTTCCCCTTCAATCATGTCGGTTTCCTTCTCCATTGCTTCATCCACTTCATTCATCCTTGAAAGACTAATATTTTCAATATCATGATGGAAAAATAATTCTTCTTCCTGTTGTTGATGGAATTCAATTTCAGAGGTCAAATCTTCCACTTCATCACCCATATCATACAAATCTCTTTGTATTACTTGAGTAACTACACTCCACCCTTCATCCAAAACATCATTCACATAATATAACATTTTTTATTGCGATTCTAAGATATATGGATCATGCATTTCACGATCACCAACATCCATCAAGCGAGAGAAGTTCACAGAAGTAAATTGCAATGAATCTCTTTTAACACCTCTGATAATATCGAACAATTTTCATTTGAATAAAACAACAGAAAAATGTCCATGGTAGTTTAATTCAATAATATCTTGCAGCTTTCCATAGTATCCCACTTCAGCAAATGTAAATATACCACTATTCTGTGTTTTCAAACCCACTTCTCGATCAACTGTACGAAATCTAAAGCCATTCACATTATAAGCGTCGAACTTTCTAACTTGCTTTATAGGACCTCTAGCAAGAAAATTCAAATCTTCTGACAAGTCTGCTCGAGTATCAGTATTCATGATCTGAAAAAAGAAATATAATTTAATAGATTTACAAATTGTATGTGTCAAACTAATATTCTTATTTATTGCAATATTTATGAACTTACACGTCGTGCAAACCATTCTACAAGATCTTTATTCATTGCTTTCGTTATATCTTTCTCATTTCGTGTTCGGCCTATAATTCGTCTCTTTGTTTGTATCCTAAACTCTTCAATAAATGGATCTGCAATTTCACTATTCAGCAGCACATATCTATGTGCCTGTAATAATTCTAATTCTGTCAGTGTCACATTTGAGGTCCTCCCAACTGATCGACCAATAGCAGGAAATATTTTTGATTTCTGATGCATTTGAGATTGAGTTGATGTGTCGTCAACACATCCAACTCGATTAATTCTTGTCTCAATATCATCTAAATACCTGGAACAAAAGGTAAGACATTCCTCATCCAAATAGCCTTCAGCAATAGAGCCTTCTAGTTGAGCTTTATTTCTCACGTATGATTTCAAATGCCCAAGATATCTGTGAAATAAAATAATAATATTATGCATTTATTTAAATGTCAAAAATTGTTTACTTAACTGGAAAACATATAAATAAAATACATCTCAATTGGATACATCCATCGATAATGAACGAGGCCTCCTAATTTAGCTTCTTCAACCAAATGCACAGTTTAATGCATCATGATAGTAAAAAACAATGGAGGAAAGATCATCTCCATTGCACAAACAGTCAATACAAACCTCTCATGGAGGTTGTCAAGTTGAAATGGATGTACAACTTTCTTACATAATTTCCTGAAAAATGTGCAGAATTGGAGTACAACAACAGTAACTTTTTCAGGTAATAATGTACGCAATGCCAATGGTAGTAACTGCTGTAACAAAATATATGAATCGTGACTTTTCAATCCATGTAGCTTACGATTCTTCAAGTCAACACACCTCGAGATGTTACTCGAATACCCATCAGATACCTTCACATTCTTTAAAATTCTATGGAACGTATCTTTATCCCTATTTTTCATTGCGAAAATGACCGGAGCATACTTTTCATTCTCATCTGGCCAGAGATCGCGTTTTATGTTCATTACTTGTAAGTATTTACAAGCATTAAGATGATCCTTCAACTTTACATGCTCATTAAGTAATGTAAAAATCAAATTATCATAGACATTCTTCTCAATATGCATCACATCAAGATTGTGGCACAACTAATTAAATTCCCAAAACTAAAGTTTAAAGAATATACTTTTTTTCTTCCATTGTTGCATTCTGATTTCACTTGATGATGCTCTTCAGACCCGTTTTCCACTATCATTCAAATGATGAACCTTCCCAAATTCTGTTTCAACATTTTCAAGCTGTGTCAAAATTTCAGAACCGGTTAACAACTTTGGAGGTGGTCTACGATCAATGAAACCATTAATTTTTGATTTGTTCAGCCGAAATCTATGAGATGCATCGAGAAATATTCGATGGCATAAGAAGCACCATTTTCTACTATGAGGTTGCCGTTTGGTCTCAAAATCAAAGTTACAAACGGGATAATCCAAACTCGTATAAGTGTTCCAACTAGATAAATTCCCAAGCCCAAAGAAGTCACTAATGGTCCACAGTAAAGCAACGGGCATTTTGAACATTGTTTTAGAATAAACATCAAATGTCTCAACACCGTTACTCCATAACTCCTGCAATTTTTCAATCAAAGGCTGCAAGTATACATCAATATCATTTCCAGGAATTTATTTTCCAGGAATAATCATTGAAATGATAAAAGATGATTGTTTCATACACATCCACGGAGGCAGATTATAAGGGATCAAAACAACTGGACAAATGCTATAACTTGTACTCAAAGTCCCAAATGGGTTGAATCCATCGGCAGCCAATCCCAATCGAACATTCCTAGGATCATCTGAGAAATCTGGATGTAATGAATCAAATGTCTTCCATGATTGGGAATCTTGTGGATGTCTCATTAACCCATCATTTTTATTATCTACAGAATGCCACTTCATGTGTTCGGCGGTTTTTGATGACATGAATAATCTTTGCAATCGCGGCTTCAAAGGAAAGTAACGCAAAACCTTTGCAGGTGTGTTCATTTTCTTATTCTTCATGAAATTTTGTTCAGTCAGAATTCCAACATCACCCTTTGACTGCCATCTAGAAGAAGAACATTTCTTGCAATTCTGTCTACTTGAATCCTCTCCCCAATAAAGCATACAATCATTGGGACACACATGTATTTTTATATAATTCAAACCAAGCTTGTTAACAACTTTTTTCATATCATAAAAAGATTCTGGGATTTTTGCTTCAGGAAATGCATCACAAATCAATTCCAATATCATGGACATTACCTTATTTGTAATTCCACATAGACATTTGATATGGTATAACTTTAGCAGAAATGAAAGCTTTGAATATTTCAAACACCCACTATACAAATCTTGATTTCCATCGCCAACTAAATCATGAAACACATTTTTCTCAGTGAAGTTTTCTATTACATTTGGCTCTACAGAATCAAGAGGAGGATCCAATGATATGTTCCAATCTTGATCTACTTGTGTTACAGTCTCAAAAACATCACTTGTCACGTTGCAATTTGTAGCACCCTTTTTTGGTTGTTCTGATATGTTTTGATGCTGATAGTGGTGTCTTGCAGTGCTGAATGCATCATTTATGAGGTTTTGCATCTCATTTTCCATTTTCGACGAACTTGGGACCTCATTCTGTGGATTAACATCAGTGCTCAATCTTTCTGTATTGTTCGATTCTCCATGCCAATTCCAACACAAATATTGACCAGGGAATTGCTTCAGTATTAAATGTTCATAAACTTCATCTCTCTTCAACCATGTTCTAAATTTACATTTAGGAAATGGACATCTTATTCTCCCTTCAACGGATCGATTAGAAATCGCAATATCTAAAAACTCATTCAAACCCTTAACATACTGAGGTGTGTTCCTCGGTAATGTGATCCAGCTTTTATCCATGTATATCACAATGTGCCTACACAAAATATATGATAGTGTAAGATTGCATAATCATAATATAATAAAGATGACCCATTGATCATAAAGTATGCATAATATAATAAAGATGATTCATTGATCACATTTACCACTTACTTAGCATGCCTAGACAAACCAAACAAGTCTGGTCCTTAGGAGACAGCGTGAACACCTCATTGAGGAGCATTAAGAATATCGGGTTACAAAATTATCATAACACTGTCAATCACACATTTATGTTGACTCAAACTATTTCTATCCCCACTACATTAATGATATACATTGGTCCACTCAGATTACTTCCACACCCTCACAAAAAATACTACAACTTTCCTGAACATCTCATATACTCACATGCTTGGTCATCTCAATTAAATGTTTTATTTTATTTTCCATATCTAGAAATGGGATACCAGTCGGTATTTATAACATCCATCCAAAATCACTAATATGGAATACCAATGCATGGGTTCCCATTTCTAGAGTTTCCCCTCATTGGATTATGTTTAATAATCATTACCTTCACTTATCAATATTATAGATCAATAAAAAAAATATGGAATAATTTTTTTACCATATTTAGTTTCATAATTTTAACAATGTTGTTGATACTTGTTTATAAGCCAATGAATATTATTCTCACTAGATCCAACATAGTGATAACACATTATGATAATTCCCCCACTTAATTTCAATGTTTTTTCTTCTATTAACCATTTATTTATTAATATAACTAAAATGGTGAAGTCAGATATTTGTTGTACTTTCATCTTTAACCAGCTTTTTTCTACATGATTCAAAAGTCTTTCACATTGTATAAATATGTTACACATCATGTAACTATTACTAGATACAAGTCATGAAAGGGTATTCATGATGTGAAAGATTACACCTCGGGAAGAGTGGTTTCACATCGTAAATTTTAAAATAATGGATTTTTAATTCAAGGTGAAGGATTTTTCAACATACTAGAACACCATGGATTTCACAGCAGGTAATAGTATTACACATCATCAAATGTACCTCGTGTAGTTTTTAAAATAGGAGAGTGGCTATTTTGGTTTCAGTTCTTTTCTCCAGGCCCTTGGATCCCTACCTAGAGATCTTCTTGGGTTTTTTTGGGAGACTATGCTCTATCTAGATTGATCCATTCAACATTGGATCTTTTATTATAGTTATGGCACATCTCTATAGGTAAGAAATATTTCTGATTCTTTGTTTCTCTTGATAATGGTGGCACCCTAGGGTAACATTATCAGATCTGGTGGCCTAAGTTTTTGAATCATTGTGTATTCTTCTAGATCCTTTAGGAGATCTCATTATGGAGGCCATTCCTTGGTTAGTTGTGGTGCGGCGGATGTCTTTTCTTGAGGTATTTGGTGTTTTCCCTTTCCACCAACCCCTTCTTTTCTAATTTATATCAATATTAATGTTTTTATTATATTATAGGGCCTTCGTTTTCATTATTGGGTTTTCATTGTTGGTGGATCCCATTACGGGAATGTGTGACTTGAGCTTTGAGGTAGGTGGTTCCATCTCTAGCCTATGATAATTAGCCTAATTTCTCTTAATTTATAAGTTGATATATCAAATTGGAATAACTATTTTCATTTGTTTAAGAAAGTTTTTTTGAGAGAAATGTTTTCCATGATTTTTGATAAATGAAAATGAAATGGGTACTTTTAAAATGAAATGTTTTTCTATATATTTGATGTTGTTATGTCACATTGAGCATCAACGGTATTCCCATTTCCTTTTTATGTTCATCCAAAAAATGGAGGTAAAAAAATTGTCCCCATATGAAATGTTACCTGATTAAACCCCATATAGTCTCACAATATCTGGAATGTTCAAGCTTCTTAATTATTTTACCATAGTCGAATACTTTATCATGATAAAATGGGTGGATTTAAATAGTTAATAAGTTTACAATCCAATGGTGTAAATTCACTAAGGTAAAATAATAAACCTAATAATGAAATAAATAGTGACATAATCCTACATTTAGGTAGGAATAGGGAGTGACAAAAGAATAATTGAGGGTATCTAGTGCTCATCCTAAATTTACAGACACATATAACATCTAGATACAATTTTAGCTACATCATGACTTAAAATTATCCATCAAAACTAGTGAAAAATATCATAAAACATATTTCTAGACCAAGGATAAACAAACCATGGATACTGGTGGTTATCCTATATAAAAACCTTTTGTAGAGACAACTAAATCATGAAATAACCCTTGATGAATATAATTTCATCATATGACATTGAACACCTATCAAGAACATCCACAAAATATATATTTTACTTTTAACATTTTCTTAATTCATTCTTAGGATGTTCATACTGAATTAGTTCTAGAAAATGTGGTGTTAACTGAATACTAACTATGAATATAGCTCCACTTTTCTCCTTGGATTCTTAGTGAATTTCAGAAAAGGACTCATCAGATTCCAATCATCACTATAATCATTTAATGAATGGGTTGGATTTTTTATCCTTAAGGTATTTTCCACCATCTTTCTCTTACATAGGATATATAAAATTAAAAAATTCAAATCCCTAATTGTAATCGATCAATGAGCAATACCTTATACATAGATCATTTAAAAAAAAATACATGCCATGATTATTATTTCATAGTAGAATAATAATTTCTCACTGAATTGATATTGACACCATGATTTTAAAGAATGCATCACCACCAATTCCTCTAGGATATAGGTTGGATAATCCCATTAATTTTTTAAGAGGTGGGATGATCTATGGGCCACTAAATGGTCAACTTACACAACACGCTTCCCGAACCTATACCTAAAGCATCGCAATAAACCACATACAACATTCTAGTCTACGTTAACATAAATATGGGTTAGTGTTAAACCACTGACTATGATAATAAATGTAAGAATAAAATTATGTATTCTTTTTTTAACCTTACCCATTTTTGGTAAATCTATTTTATTATTTATGTAAATAGAGATAAATTTATCAAAAAATCCCTATAATATATATTGTGTTTTAATAAGATCATGATATCAAATTCATGACTCAAATATTACCATAAATTCACTACCCTAATTTCCATTGGATCAAATGATACCCAATGATTCTATGCCAGATAAAATATGAATTTGAACTCTCTAATCCAAAATCTATTCTTGGAGTACATGGAGTTAATATAGACATCCAAAAGTGTGCCCAAAACAATTCTTTGATGATAATCATGCTCCACCTCAATGCAAAAGTATAATAGGATTCCATGCATATACACCACCATAATGTATTCAATTTACTTAGGAAACACACAGTTCATAAGGGCCATAAAAATCATAGGATAATTTTTCATCCTTAATGGCACAAATTTAGACTTGAAGTGGTTGTACCTTCTTCATAAATCATTCTTGTGAATTCAAAATCCACTCACACTAAAATGAGGATTCCAAAAGTGAATTTTGATATTATTGAACCACATTTCCCCCATAATCTGATCAACTTGGTCACCGATGTTTGGAAATAGCTATTTTTTTATAGAAAACCTTTCCAACTTCAAATAGTTGATACAAAATCAGAGTGATATATCATGCTTTATGTAATTCAACATTGGTTGGACTACGATGAGATTCTAGGGTGAAAAAATACTTTTGATTCTAATTCATCGAACCAAATAATTAATTCCCATAACTCGATGGGGTCCATATTGAATGAGGGAAGAGATGTAGTATATGATTCATGTACCAAATCAATGATTAATTTTAAATCACATTACTAATGTATACCTAAAAATTCCTCTAGAAACACCTTTAGGAACTCATATAAAATGAAAGGAAACCCATTTTTATAACCATTGTCATCATATTCTAGTATAAGGGAAAATACAAGGGTTTCTCATGGCTGCCTAAATCTCTCCAGCATATTCCATTGGTTGAGTGGGATGTCTTTATAGATGAATAACACAAACAATATCTAATAAAAGAAACCATAAATACAATATACCATAGAGAACCAAAAAATACCATAATTAAAAAACTTTTTAAAAATAAAAATTAAAACCACCACAATCATAATTATTAATTTATAGCACTCCACCCTTACTCAATGTCCATTCACAGTCTACAAACTATGTAGTTTACCTAAAATATGATTAAATCCAAATTACAGACATATTATGGTGGCCTTTGGTCCATTATGTGTTATGTTGGAAAGACATCCCACTCACACCTAGATTCTTAAGACCAAATAGTTGATGCTCTTGTCTATTGGAAATTACCAAATAAAAGTACCCAAAAGCAGGGAAAAATTTACTCCAATTCCATTTTTTCACATACTATCCAAGGTTCCCTTGCAACCCAACACCTAGCACATCCCATGGCATAGCTCGAAGTTAATTCCAAATCCACATGGTCTTATAATAACACATCATTGAACAAACAACATAACTAGTAAACACCTAGTAAGTAGGTCGCCGGAGATGGAGGTCGCGGGGTCGCCGGAGATGGAGGTCATGGGGTCGCCGGAGACGGAGGTCGCGGGGTCGCCGGAGGTCGCGGGTCGCCGGACGGTAGGGGGTCGTCGGATGGTGGGGGTCGAGGGTTGCGGGTCGCCGGGGGCGGGGGGGGGGGGGGGGGGTTCGGGGAAGAAGGGAGGGCAGGGGTTTGGGGGAACGATCGGGGTGGGGGGAAAGGGTCGGGATTGTTAAAAAAAATATGAGTTTCGCGGCGGTTTATTAAAAGCCACCGTGAAACCTTTTGGCGAAAATGTTTAGCGGCGGTTTTGTGAACCGCCGCCACAAAACCGCCGCTAAACCCGGTTTTTCCCGTAGTGTAGAAAGACCACGTGCTAACTGTTAATTAGCCACTGCTTTAAGGGGGGAACTTCACAAGTATTCCTCACACACACTCTCAAACCATGATTTAACCGTGCCAAAGGTAATGTCTCAAAAGACTAGAGAGCGCACGATTTCTCCTAGTAAACTGCACAGTTTGTACAAACCGTGCACCAACCATGCACAACCTATTTTCTATTTTTTTTTCATAGAATTCACCCAAATTCACCCCAAGACATAACTCATATCAAAGGAACTTAAGTAAACAAAATTACCTGAAGTCACACCCAAGATAACTCCTTAAAAGGTTGAGATCTTACAATCTCTCCATCTTATAACAGCTTGCCCTGGAGCTGCACTTCCAAGCCTTTCTAAGATTCTGAGCAAAAAATATTAGGCCATTGAGCCCTTATATATACTTCTATTTCATATGTTTCCTCTTTTACACATCCATGTTTCAATAACACATGAACTATCAGCATAGTCTTTCCCCACAACACTTTCTTACTACAATCCAAAACATGTATCAGATTCTCCTCAAAGGGCACATCTATCTCTAGGTCAACCTCATCCACGTCGATCATGTGAGAAGGTTTGGGGTGATACCATTGAAGTTTTGATATCTAGAAAACATCATGCATAGCGCTGTATTTATGTGGAAGAGTTAATCAGTATTCCCCTGACTAGATTCTCTTCATTATCTCAAAGGGTCCAATAAATCTAGGCACCAAAATTCCCTACCTTCATATCCTATAGTAACACAACCTAGGTGACACCGAAAGGAAAACACTATCACACTATGTAAAGTCTAGGGGTCATATTCATATGTAAGTATATGACTTATGTCTACTATGATCCATAGTCATACATTTTTAATCAACTATACCTACTCTGATGTCTCCTATGCGAGACTCAATCCTAATAACTCTCACTCACCAGCCTCCATCCAGTATAGTGGTGATCTACACGACCTACCATAATGATCCTCATATAGTTCCACCTATATATTTTCCTGATAAATGTTTTTATAGGCTAACTTTACTAAATCCAAGTGCTTTTCTCAAGATCCACTGAAGTCAAGCACATATTCCCATAGAATATCCTCAAGCACCTATATAATACGTTATGACTGCCCATCTATCTTTGGGTGCAAATCCGTACTCAATAATACTTGTGTGCCAAGTGATTTTTTCAACCCCTACCAGAAGTGTGAAGTAAATCATGAATCACAATTTGGAACTATAGTTCATGGCACTCCATACAGATAGACTATCTCTCAAACATACAGTTCTCCTAACTATTTTACTGTAAAGGTTTCTCTTATAGGCAAGAAATGTGCTACCTTTTTCAGTTGATCCAAAATGATCCAAATAGATTCATTCTTCCTAAGTGTATTTGGGAGACCCACCACAAAATCCATGGTCACATCATCCCACTTCTATTCTAAAATAGGCAACGACTGTAGTAATACACCAGGTTATTGCTTCTCTGCCTTTACCTGCTGACAATGAATGATCTTGTCACAAACCCTACTATCTTCTTTTTCATTTTTGCACACAAAAACTATCGTTATAGTTCATGGTACATTTTGGTTACTGCTAGATGAACTGCCCACTTTGAGGTATGAAATTACTACATGATATCCTCTCACATGCTCGTAGGTACCACAACTATATTCTTCACATAGATGATATGATCTTCATCTATCAACCATTCTGAAGGTGTATCCCCACCTTCAAAGATTTCCCTCAAGGCTAATAATTCTAGATCCTCATAATGTCTATCCCCGAACCATCTCAAAATCCTAGAATCCACTAAAACTAAAACTAGAGCCATCACCTTCTGGATATCCTAAACCACCAAATGAATTTTAGCTAGAAAGGTCATCATCTTCCACTCTACACTCGACTACTATACCATATGGTTCTGATTTTTTCTTCTTAAGGAATTAGCCACACCATTTACCTTCATGAGTGTATATGCAAGTTTAAAATCAAAAGACTGTAAATACTCAACCCATCTCTTCTGCTGAAGATTCAAATCATGCTGTGAAAATATATACTTCAAGATCTTATGATCTGTATAAAATGTAAACTTTTATCCCAAATGATAGTGTTTCTAATACTTAAGAGAATAAACCACTGTTGCCAACTCGATATCATTCTAAGGGTAATTCCGTTCATGAGGCCTCAACTGCCAAGAACCATACACCACAACTCAATCTCTATGCATTAGCACAACTCCAAGTTTAATCCCAGAAGAATCACAATAAACCATATACTCCTCACCTGACTCTGGTAGGATCAAAATTGGTGCTGATGTTAAGTGCTTCTTCAACTCTAGAAAATCTCTCTCATAAGTCTTTGAGCATTAAAAATTTAGTCACTTTTTAGTCAAGCCTGAAAGCGACATTTCCAAATGGGAAAATTATTAAATGAATATCATGTCATATACATCCAATCCCAAAATGCTTTGAGATATAAAAAAAATATTGGGATGCTCCCAAGAAACCACTGGATGAACCCACTTTGGGTCCACTGACCCACCTTCCTCTGAGATGAGGTGCCCCAAGAATTGTACCTGGTCAATCCAAAACTGGCACTTAGATAACTGGATGTATAACCAATGCTTCCTTAGTGTATCCAATATTATGTCAAGATATTGGACATGATTGTCATGAGTCTTGAAGTACACCAAGATGTCGTCCACAAACACCACCATGAAATGATCTAGATACAGATGAAAAATCATGTTCATCAAATCCATAAACACTACTAATGCATTTGTCATCCTAAATGGCATTACGACAAAATCATAAATTCCATACCTACTTCTGAAAGTATTCCTTGGTATATCAGAAGTTTGTACCCTCAAATAATGATACCCTGATCTGAAATAAATCTTTTTGAACACACAAGATCCCATGAATTGGTCAAAAAAATCATAGATACTTGGAAGAGGATATTGGTTCTTCACAGGAATTTTGATCAACTTTTGGTAACCGGCACACAAACATAAACTCCCGTTGCCTTATTTTCAAACAAAATAGGAAATCCCCATGGCGACGTACTTGGACAGATAAACCCCTTATCATTCAACTCTTCAAATTGAGTCTTAAGATCTTGAATTTTATTCAGTTCCATTCTATACAGTGGAATAGATAATGGTTCATCCCCCGAAATGATCTCAATAGTGAATTCCACATCTTTCTCAGGTCGTAGCCCTAAGAAGTCTTCCAGAAATACATCTTGAAACAGTTCCACTACTGGTGGAAGAAAATCTTTCCTAACACCCATATCATTCAAAAATAGACTAGAAACTTAGGCTGTGAGCTCTCATAGTTGCTGAGTAATTGGACCTGCTTAGCCTGCCTGGATATCCCACTCTCCATGATGAATATACCGGTCAACCTTAAGAGATGTAAATGTAAATCTCCTATGGTAATAGTTGATATGGGCTTAGTACACAACTAGCCAGTACATACCCATAATTAGGTCAAATACCATCATATAAATAACATAAAGATCCCATAGGAAATGATATTCCTCGATCTCTAGTGAACATCCCTTGCAAAGACAGATATCTCTAGACCATACTCCCAATAGTGTATCTATTGTCATAACCCCAATCAAAAACTCTACCACCAGGATCAAAAAATTAACAATTTTTGAAGATATAATGGAATGAGAAGCACCAGTATGAAACAAGGCATTGGATAAAGTAGAATCTTCTAGAATAGTACCTATCACAATCAATGGTATAGCCTTACTATCCACAAATGTAGGCTGTACTATATGTAACTGTGCTACCCGTCTTCCCCGTGATTCTGTCTAACTCCCATAAGTAGAACCACTCTGCTGATGTGGAAACTCTTTCCTATAATCACCATATCCACTACCTCTATTGCCTCATCCAATAGAACTCCAACTACAAGCACAATATGGTGTAGAAGACCCCCTTCCCACACTTTGACTTTTCCCATCTGCTCCTTCAGTACCAGTCTATCTTTGTGACATGTAGAATTTCTATAGATGTCCCATCTTGACATAATATCGACACTCTACTGGTGGTCAGGAACAGTGTCAATGATAGTGTCCCAACCTACCACACTAATGATAGATCACCTTAATAAGGTCCTATACAACTGACCCTCCTATCTGCATACTCTGATTCCCACTTACTTGAATAAAGTTATCATAACGACGCTTCCTACTCTTGGAAGTCACACCTCCTGATCATCCAATAACAACTACATGTTGACCACTAGAATCCTCCCTCAGGTTCCCTTCAACTATGAGAGCCCGATCCACCACTTCCATAAACTTCTTCAGCCAAATGATATTCACCTGGGACTTAATATCACACTTAAGTCTATCCTGAAAATGTTTATCCATAGCTACCTCATATCCTGCTAATATTGGAGAAAAGCATTTCAGATCTATGTAGCATCCATCATAGTCCATTACTGACAAGCTCCCCTATTTTAGATGCATGAAATCAGCAATTTTCTGTTATCTCAGTGTCTCTAGATACAAGTGTTCCAAGAAACTCTCCAAGAAGTCCTTCCATAACATACTGGTTGTCTTTCCAGTTCATGCCTAAATGTCCCACCAACACTTCACTGATCCTCATAGCATATAAGTGGCTAACTTGACCGTCCTCTTAGTCAGATTTTCCAAATGGTCAAGTATTGTCTCTATAGAATCAACCCAGAATTCATCTCCCTCAAGTCCACCCTATCGAGTAAAAGTCATAGGGTTTTGAAACTGAAAATACCTTATCAACTCAGGCATACTTTTCACAACGTTCCCTAGGTATCTTTCCATGAATTTCAGGAAGAAAGTAAAGTTTTATCAGAACCGATCCCCTTCATCTTTAGCTGGAACGATCAGTGCCTCAAGTTTCCTAACTGGAAAGTCATTCCTAGGAACACCCCTCCGTTGTCCCATCAACAAGTGTCGTGGAGGCATACTCTATACAATTCCAAACACATGTCTTAGGTTTCAAACACAACCTTATAACATTTATGTAAGAGAAAATAATCACAACAAGAATTTTCCCCCACCTCACCACATGGTCAAAACCGAGGCGTTATCACTACCCATAATTATCCTACTCCTAGGTTTTGGTTAACAAGGGTAAACACACTATCATAATCAAGTTTCTCATTTAGACACAAAATTATTCTCATTTTGCATCATTTTAGAATCTTTCTCAATTCATGTTAGGCACCATTTTTCATTTTAATCTCACAACAAGGAAAATAGTTTAAGTTCAACAACTTACCCATGACCCGTTTTCCCATACGTTCATCAAATTATGCATGTCACAATAACCCCAAGTTCCAAGAATGATGCATACAAACTCAATTCTCGTGCCGTTATGGCCCATTAATCAATACTCAAAATTTCTCAGAAACAATAATCACATCACACCACAAGTGAATCACCCAAGGTGAAATAACATTCAACTATAATAACAAACAAAAATAACAACAATGCCACCCTGAGTACTTGGGGTTTCCCCCTTACATGGGTTTGAAAATACTATGAACGAGCTCATTAGCAAGCTCCAAATCTTCCTAGTATCATGTAAAACTTTCCAAAAACATTAATAAAAAATAAGAAAAAAGAAAACTAGACCTCTGATACCACTTTGTAACATCCTGACCTGAGTGCCACCCGCGGTGCCCCATGCCAGTTCACCGCATCACCTCAACCATGCCACCTCGTATTCTAGAGGCTTTAGACTAAAAATGATGGTCTAGTAAGTTAGTCATGGGGAGACTATACCTTAATTTATCATTGTAAAACACCAGAGAAAATAAATAAACAAACATGAAATCATATATAACCATAAAAATACACATGTCACAGGATAACTAAACAAGAAATACAATACTCAACTGAAAGGGAAAACATGATATTCCAATACAAGTGCCAAGTGTCTATAATTCAAATGAAAATAAATACAATACGACTCCCCAAACAGGTCTCAAACCATGTTCAGTTCCCTCATCCAAGATCCATCCCCAATCATCCACCTATCTTAGGGCCTTTTCCCTTATTCAGTCCTGCAACAATATAATCTATTTGGGTACTAATCAAGAAGCCCGAATAGGGTGTGAGTATAACTCAGTAGGCCACCACCAATGGTGTCTAAAACAAGTCTAGTAAAAATATAGTGTATGGAGATCTATAATAAATAAATAAAATTCATAAATAAATAGTTATTACATTTTCATTTATTCTTATCTAACTACATTAACTCCAGGGTTACCAAAGATACCCGTACCCTAATACTATCTTTGTATCATGCTAGAGCCTAAAGTGTTCCCCAGGTAATATCATATCTTAATAAATACTTCTTGCCGAATCTCAAAGTATTCAAAGGTGCTATGATATCTTAGTACCTGATTCGAATCCTGATAAAGTTCAAATATTCTCATGTGAGGCTATAAACCGGAGTGCCATTATTTCCATTCTTTAATTTCGCATTCAAAATTAACATTTCCAAAGTTACCAATATCACAAACTTAAGTAATATGACCATTTTACCATTCTTACTCCTCAATAGAATGACCATGTTCCCATTCTCTTTACTCTTAAGTAAAATGACCATATTACCATGTATACTTCTCAATTTAGAATAACCATGTTCCAATTATCTTTACTCTTAAGTACGATGACTGTGTTACCATTTGTACTTACCAATTTAGAATGGACATGTTACAATTCTTTATCATATAATTAATTTATCAATTACTTATACACCTCAATCTCATTACTATTTCAATAATTAGCTAAACAAATCCATTCCATTAGTTAACTTAACAATTAACTAAGTGCTTAAAACCATTAATTAATTCATCAATTAATTAATCAATATCACAATTTTTATTCCATAATAAATTTTCCATAATTAATTATCTCATTATAATCTCAAATTTCCATAATTAATCCCATAATTAATTATCTAGATCATATTATCAAAGGGACATAATTAATCCATAATTAATTATCTCAACTTAGACATTTCAATATCTCATAATTGATCCCCTGATTAACTATCTAGATTATAGACCCTAAATATTATAATAAATTTCCCCAAATTAATTATTTAATAGGTCATCCCATTAGTCTTATGATCAATTCCCAAATTAATCATCTATTTCAACAGGCTTAGATACATCAATTGGTCAATCTAATCAACCCAATTCAAGAAAATCAACTACTAAAGGATGCTAGAAATTATACAATTATGCATATACATATCAAATCTGTAACTCTGGGAATTAGATTTAGAACACCTAACTCAATTCATTGATGGATGGTTTCCCAACAAAAATCCCCAAAATATGAGTAGTACAATGATGTTGATAAAATTTACAGATCTAAATCCCTAAACCAAAATCAAGATCAAAGACATCAGGATCTCATAAATCTAGATCTAGATCCACAATAATTGATCTAGATCTCACCATAAGGGTTTATATCCAAGTAAATAGAGGATATCTTCCTCGAAAAGATCAAGGAAAGATAGAATAAAGAATAAGAGAAGCATCAGGATGAGATCCACTTACTGAGAGAAGAGAGGATCTTCAATTCAGGCTTTTGATCTTGAAGAACGATATTCATTAAGGCTTGTAATCCCTCCGAGTTGATGGGAGAACCTTCATTTTACCTTAGGAAAGTTAAATACTGATTTATGGCTATATAGAAGGTGAAACAAGTCCTTAAAAGTTGAGAACAAGTGAGATACACAATTTTATGATCTCATGGTTGTCCTACACATGGTTCAGTCACATGGTTAGATAGACCATGCACTAACCATGTGTTAGACACTACATCAAGGGGAAAATTTTCATGGATTCCTTACACAAACTCTCAAAACATGCATTAACCATGCCAAATCAACTACCTCAAAAGACCAGAGAGCACATGGTTTCTCCTAGGCATCCACACAGTTTGTATAAACTGTGCAACAACCATGCACAACCTCTTTTCTCTAAAATTTTCTTAGAATCCACCCAAATGCACCTAAAGACATAACTCCCATAAAAGGTATTTAAGTAAAAAAAAGTACATAAAATCGCGCCTGAGATAACTCTAGAAAAGGTTGGGATCTTACACTGTAGATGTTTTATGGTATTTTGACCATTATAGTATTGAAATTCACTTCCTTGATTTATTTTTGTAGTCAATAACATTTCCCTAAAATGTTCACTTTCCTATGATCATTAGAAATTATATTTCCCCTAAATATTCTTATTATTTATCATGGATATGTTTAGTATTTAAACAATATATAATTTCTATATAAGGTATTTTACATTGAAAGTCGTATGTTTATCTATGGAAATGTTGATAAATCCCTATTTTTTACTCAATAAATATATTCGATGGTAAGACACATTGTTTATGAATTAAATAAATTATTCGATTATGAGGGATTTTTTGGACATGAATGAAATGGGTGGGTATTAGTAATAGATAACCCCTCAATGCATTAGTAGTCTAATGGGACAAATCAGTTGGCTGGACTTAGTGAAATTCATTTCTATCCATCAATTTTAAACTATCTTGATGATAGATCTTAATGGTAGAGTTACCATGTTCCTAGGAAGCATGATATACAATATAAAATAATTACCATAATTAGAAATTAAATTATTATTATACATGAGTTTTTCATAATGATATTATCTCTGGATGATTTTCATTCTCATTTTGTTGATTAAAGGGTATGTGTTATCAGTTATTTTCATTAACATATTGATTATTCCTTATCCAGATATGATAATAATGTTATGGATTAAATTTTATGTGTTTTTAGTTATTTAATATTACATATTAGTTATTATCCATTATATTGTTCAATTGATATTATCTTTGGATGAAATTACTTCTTAGTTTATTGATCACATGGCATGTCTGTTCAGTTATTTACCTCCATGTATGTTGACGCTCCTTTCGTCACGGAATCTAAAGTTCGGAAAAGGGGATATCTAAGCAAAAAGTGATTAATCCTTTGAAGAAACATCAAAAATCGACAAAGGGATGGAAAAGGAGAACATTGCCCATGTATCGCGCAAGTTCCCTCTTGGTCGCGCAAGTACACTTGCGCGCCGCCTTAACACTTGCGCGACCCCTCATGGTCGTGCAAGGGACTTGCGCGGCAGATCTGGTAACCGCCCAGTAAACGCCCGGGGTCTTCTTTTGCCTATAAATAGACCCTGTGGGCCCCCCATTCGGGAGATCTCTTCCCAAAAACTCGGATCAAAGCTCCCGACGCCCAAGTCTCTTCTCAAAGCTTCCAGAACACTTCTAAGGTAATTTCTTACCTAGAATGGAAGATCTAAAGGGAAGAAGGAAGGCCTAAGTGTTGAAACTTATCAAACACTTGCGCGCCGACTTAATTCCTTCAATATAACTTGCGCGTCCCTCTTCTGGAAGAACCTCAAGAGGATGGGAAAGGGTTTAGTAAAAAGTCGCTCAAGTAATTCAACTCTGGTTGAAAATCGCGCAAGTATCCCTTATGTCGCGCAAGTATACTTGCGCGACCAATACTTGCGCGCCGCCGCAGGACTTGCGCGACCTTCAATACTTGCGCGCCCCTATCTTTTTGGGGGCCCATCTTGCCCTTTTTCACCCCTCTTAAGCCATTTCACCCTTCCTATTCAAGATTCAGTCTTCAAGATACTCTTCAAAGCCATTTATGGCATGATTTCTTGATTTGACATCCTTATCTGAAAGGAATTATGTGAAATATCTCTCAAAAAAACCTAATGATTTAAACATCTTTATGTCACCAAAGATTGAGAGTTCATTCATTCAACCTCATCCTTTAAGATGAGAGAATCCTAACCTGGGTCTCCTTTTCAGGAATAAAGACTCAGTCATAACCTTGGGCTTCCTTTTCAGGAGTAAGCCCCAAGTCCCCTAACCTAGGCTTCCTTCTCAGGAATAAGTCCCAGTCATGAATCTTGGGCATCTTCCTTAGGAATAAGCCCCAATCAAAGTCCTTTAAACTTGGGCATCCTCCTCAGGAGTAAGCCCCAAACCTTAATCCCTAACCTGGGTCTCCTTTTCAGGAATAAAGACTCAGTCATAACCTTGGGCTTCCTTTTCAGGAGTAAGCCCCAATTCCCCTAACCTAGGCTTCCTTCTCAGGAATAAATCCTAGTCATCAATCTTGGGCATCTTTCTTAAGAGTAAGCCCCAAGTCTCTTAAAATTTCTCTTAACCAGTCATAAATTTCCTTTGATTTGGGTTTCCTTTTCAGGAATAAAACCCAATCATAAGTCCCCTCCTAACTTGGGCATCCTCCTTAGGAGTAAGCCCCAAGATTAGAGTATTCAAATCTCCATGAAGCACATATAACTTTGTGGACCCTGTTCATGGATTTTCTTCCTAAAAGTAAATCCTAAACCTTCGCCTATCTGGGCAGTCATCTATACATAAGCCCCAAAACAAATTCTTATGATTGCATCTTTTATGGCACAATTGTCTAAATTTTACCAATACCTCTTGTTTCTCACACCGAGCATGACTCACGTGAGCTTAGAGTGTAAAAGTAATTATGACATTCATCTTTGAGCCATCAATCATAAAACATCATATCCCATTCCTCGAACTACGTGGGTTCTGATTCCTTTTTCAAAACAAAGGATACGTAGGTAGCCCATTCATGGGTTCGATCCCAACATTGAAATAATCTCTGTCCTTCTGAATGACGATAAACTTCAAGTGCCCCACTGAGTGGCTTTAAAACCAGCCTGGTCATCAAAATGACCAAGAGACTTTTATATAAATGTTTTGAAGGATACCATTGACCAAGAATCTCTAAACAAATATAGATGATTCTATATTGATGAAGAACCTCGAATACATATAAAAGATTCTCTAAATTTCTTGCATATTTAATCATTGATTGTTAAAACTAAAGGAAAGCTCATTTTATACTTGGTAATGTAATAAGGATTCACGAACTTAACTTAAATCTATGAAGAGAGTCCCGGAGTAGACAATAATTCCCCTCAAAAAGGTGTGATGAGTCCGACCTCCCATCCTCTCGACCAATGCAAATTCCCAAGCCTCATTAGCCCACAAGCTAATGAGCGCCTGCCTTTGGAAAGTAGGTCCCAACGGATGTGGAATCATTGGATGTTTCCGGTTCTACGAACAAACCCGTTAGAAACCGATCGGAACGTTTGAATCTCCCGTCCAGGAGGTCATCCCCGGATTCCGCGCGAAACAAAAATGGTGAACCCGACGTGAATCCTTAACCAAGTTAAAGTGATGTTCTTCTTAGATGTTAGGCCCCTTGGGCCAACAAGGCAATCATTGACATATGATCATCCAAAAGATGCAGTAGCCGGATTCATCTTGATTATGTCTGTTATATGGAACATGCACTCTTTTTTCAAGATCTTCTACAAAAAAAATGGCTTTCCTTAAATTCACCCCTGTGAATACTGCTGCTGAGAACACCTCTACTGTGAGGTCTGCTGCCATGAAAACCAATGCTGCTACTCCTGCTGGAACGTCATCCGCTCTGAGGATGACATCACCAACTCAGCGTCTTCAACGCTGTGTTTCAAATGCACTGGTTAAGGAGTACCGTCGTAGCGGTACTATCCCAACTCTGGAGGCCGCTCGTCAAGCCCTCCAAGTTAACAATTCTACCTGGTCGTCCAGACAACGGCGACCAGCAATCAAGAAGCAGGCGGTGATGACTACCGTCTCCAACCGTTTCGGGTCATTATCCCCGGAACGCAATTTCCATTCACTCCCTTATTCTGAGGAAGTGAATGAGCAGGTCCCGCAGGACCTTAATTCAAAGAGACAGGAGTCCTTCTCAAGGGCTCCCATCAACAATCGCCGCCAGACTCGTGCGGTAGTGCACCCTCAACATGATGAGGGTACCGGCTCCAGGCATTCAGCTCAGGTTCCTCGAACCCGAGCAGGCAAGATGAATCACCAGAGACAGAATCCGGTTAATAATAGGCAGGTTGTCATCCCTGCCATCTCCGGAGAAGTCCACCAACCTAACTTGGTGGCAAATAACGAGCAGGCATACACACCTGTTCGTTTTTATCCCGCTGTCCAGCAGACTCGTCTGGCAGCATCAAGCCGATCCCGCCAGGCAATTCCGGCGGAGTACCATAGGCAGGAACATACACCTGCTTATACATCAGCAGTTAGTCAGCAGGCTCGTCTGACTACATATGATGGATCTCGTCAACAGCGTTTGGCGAAGTGTAATCAGAAGGCACATACACCTGCTAATACTAATCAAGTCTACCAACAGTCTCGCTTGGTAGCACCCGGAGAAGTCAGTCGGAAAGTCCCGACGACAAACAGGAGGCAGACTAAACTCTCTGCCTCCACACTTGAGTACTGTCAGAATTCACTGACAGGAAAAGGAGGACAGGAGCAGGCACATACACCTACTCCAATCCCGGAATGGACGTATATCCCTGTTCCGGCGGCTGAAGTCACCAAGCATATTTTATCAATGGTGAAAGAGCAGAAGCAAATTCCTGCTCATATTCTGGATGCTTGCCAGGATATCATAACATCTTCAGCATCATCTCAGGTACAGACACATAAATCTATCCCTAGCAGTGGAGTGACACATCAACAATTCACTCCGGAACATACACACACATCTGTTCCAGTCCAAGAGGGTTGTGGGGCCTACTCCCCCATATCATATGGACAACCAAGTCAGGCACTTACATCTGATTTGAGCGATGATCGTCAGCCTAACCTGACCATCTTTCCTGATCAGGCACATACACCTGCTCAGAGCAATCACTTTCGTCATCAAGTGATTTCTAAAGCGAGTAAGAAGGCATCTAAGAAAAAGATCCGCCCAGCACAGTCAGGAGATCAAAGGCCAATCTGCAACAAGGCCTTGCTCGATGCTGGAGTTCTTGAAGCCCTCAGACATTTATCTGTCGGAATTCAAGATTCTACTCCCTCAGTTCCCAATAACAGGAACATTAATCCCGAAGGTCTTCAACAGACACTTCCTCATGAAGACTTGCTTCATGAAAATTCGGTCAATCTTGAAGTTTCTTCTTCAGATGAGAACCACAGGAACCCTCTGTGTGGTCAGAAGACCAAGGAGCAAGAGATATCATCTTTTGCTGTAACCCGTCATGAAGGTCCTCCTCATGGTGATGAACTTCGCTGCGAAAGTCCTCTCCGCAGTAGTGATTCACATTGTCTCGAAAATTCTTCAGAAGGCAATGTAGTGACGAGAAAGCCCTCCTATCTCGAGGCACTTGCAAACGTAAAACCAGTCATGTCTGAAGTTTTACTATCGGCAGGTGAAACTCTTTCTCCATCAGAAGATAGCTTGGGGTTCAGGTTATTCTCCGAACCTTCCCTAGGTCATTCATCTTCCAGCATGAATAGTGATTCCTCTACCAATCTTGTTGAATCCGATGAAGCAACAAGGAAACACCAACTCTGGTCCAAACAGGTAGAAGAATCTTCATTTAATGATAAAGAGGAAATGCTGAACATGAGGAAAAAACTGGCAAAAGGTGAAGTACCAGTCATGTTTTGGCCTTTGGCTGATTCACAGTATGACATTCCAAAAATGTTGACGGATGATGGAATCCATGATATTCGTCTTAACATATGGAAAACTCTTTGTCAATTAAAGAAGAAGGTATTATCTTACGATGAATATGAAAATCATCTTAAGATAATAGAAGGGTTACAACGCCAGATTGATTTGGCATCTCTATCAGTCTCTCGGTATCCGAAGGCTGAAAAGCAACAGAGAACCCTTCAACGTTCATGCCTTGGCGCGCTGAGAAAATTGCGTCAGTTAATTTCCAATGCTCCATCTAATGTTCATATCAGAGGATGGGGTATTCACGGAGCACTACATTTCACAGTGCTTTCCGGTCAGCAAAGCCCGCCGAAAATGGTCTCATGCAATGTTATTGCCCATGGCCGGCCACAGTCAATGGGCTTTGTTCATAATCAAAATCTTGCTCGAGATCAAGCTTCAACTAGTTCCTCTCAAAATCAAGTATATAGAGAACAGGTTGTTGAATTGCTCCTACATCAAGCAGGCGAGAATATTGCGCAAGCCTCTCGTCTGGAGCAAACACGTCATCAAATGACAGAAGTTTCGGAAATCATCCAACGGTCTGTTGAACCAGGTGATAAAAGTGGATACAGGTTAATGCATCCAGCTAATTTCCGAACTAAGATCCGCAAGATCAAGAGAGATTTCAAGAAGATCTCAGACATAGCATGTCAAGAGACACCCCAGCTTGCCAGACTGTGGACTTCTCTAACCCAACCCTCAGAATCAACGAATGGGATTCGAGGAGTTGAGCAGAAGCAACAGGAACACCCCCAGTCCACCGGACTGGGGACTTTTTCAAATCTTCAATCCCTCCCTCAGAGAAAGTCAGTATTCTCTCGATTAGGGAATAAGCCTCAAGAGGAACGAAGAGCCAAGATGTCAGGAGATTCTCTCCAAGTGACGGTTCACAAAGAAATTCCTGAGAGGTCAAGTCAACGGAATGCCATGTCTTATCATGGACATAAAAGGAGACAATATCATAGAAATGCTGATAGAAAGGATTTCATGAAATATGCATCCATTAATGTCATCACTGCCGTTGCTGCTGATTCACCAGATGAGGCTCAATCAGAGGGATCAGATGAAGAGGTTCCTGCTCAAGAAGTTGCGCACACAGACCTAAATGAAGAAGGTGTGCGCACACGTAATCAAAGGCTTACCCAAAATTTGGGTATTCCTTCAAGTAACCCACTTCCCCCTCTCCGAAAAGGATCCAATAAGGGGAAAGGAAAAAAATCAGGTTACTTCTCACCCTTCCTCTGAAGGAGGTCAATCGCTCTCATTAGAGCAAAGGCTTGCACAACAGGAGGAAGAAATGAAAGAATTAAGAAGGTTGAATGCAGAACTACTTCAGAGTAGTCTTCTTCTTAAGAATGCTGAAGTCCGACAGCCGAAGGAATTTGTTGTAACTACTGAGATGGATCAGGAATATCCTCCTTTATCAGTACACCCACAGAGGTCTAATCCTACGGGTCAAACGCAACAACGGTTGGCAGCACTACCATTAGTTGCAGCACCAACCTCCACGGCTGTCCAAGCTCCATTCATTGCACCTACCCAAAACCAAGTTCAACCTGACGTTTCTCAAAAGTTAATAACTACTATTGAGTCATTAACAGCTCGGTTAGAAACTATGGAAGGGAAACGGGCGCAAGTTCAACCTGAAAAGAAAGTTTACCCTGAATGGGTAGATTCAATTTCTCCTCCATCCAGTTTTGGAAACCCTATTTTCCCTACTTTCAATGGATCAGGCGACCCTGAACAACATTTGACGCATTACGTGTCTTGTTGTGATCCTATGATGGGAACTCCAGAACAACAAGAAGCAGTGAAACTCAGATGCTTCGTGCGAACCTTGCAAGGACCAGCTTTTGTCTGGTATACAAGCTTGAAATCCCGGTCAGTCATCGGATGGGAGGATCTTCGTCAAAAATTCCTTCTTCAGTTCAGCTCAACTTTGCCAAAAACGACAGTTTTCGATCTTACAAACTGCAAGCAAAGGGAGAATGAAAGAGTCTCTGATTTCATTGCTCGTTGGAAGGGATTAACGTATTCCTTGAGTTTATCACTCCCTCAGGAGGAATTATTGCCAATCTGTGTGGCAAATTTGCGTGACGAATTACGCACGCCATTGATCCCTGTGAAATACACAGGAGGGTTTCGAGACCTTACTTCAATCGCTCAACAGATTGAAGATTCCCTTATGCAGGCTAAGGTTAAATCTCGTGTAATTCCATCAGCTCCAGGAAGAAGAATGGGTAAAGCAGAAACTGCTACAGTTATGATTAAACAGGCACCTGTACCTATTTCTACTTCAAAACCTTCATCTTCTCGAAGGGCTCCACCTCCTGAACGCCAACAACAAAGGCTGTTTCGTCCAAATGATCAAAAAGATCAACGACGAAAACAATTTGAGGATATGAAGAGTAAAACATACTCTTTCCTAAGTGAGCAAGTTCCTGGTTACTTCATTTCAGCTCTGGAAAATAATTTGGTTCAATTACCAGTGCCGAAGAGACCAAACAAGGAAGGAGATGAAGACCGTCCCAATTATTGTCCCTTTCATCAAATGTTGGGACATCCCATCCAGGAGTGTTTTGTCTTTAAAGACCTCCTACAAAAGATGGTTGACTTGGGACAAGTCAAATTGAAGGGTTCTTCAGCTCATGTAGCGTGTATTACCGCTACAGATCCAGAGGAAGGAGGCGAGTGGCAGGAAGTCAAAAGCAAAACTGCGAAAAAATATGATGATTGGATGGTCAGAAAGACGATCAATCGGACTCATTCCATTTTGCGAACACAATTGAAGAAACCAATTGTGTCTCCTACAAAAGCTGCAATAAATCCTCCATCAAAGGACAAATCCTCAAAAGGGCAGCGTAATTCAAAGAAGAAAGAGGAATCAGAAGAAGATGAGTATGCATCAAAGCCTAAATTGTCTTTGACTCTGGCAGATTTCATGCCATCTACTTCAAAGTCACGGGCACCGTCCCACCAAACGGAACAGCCTAAACAGGCCAACCAGGCAGAGTCTTTATCAGACGAAGAATTGATCTTTGGTTCTGTTAATATGATTCAATTAACAGATTCATATTCCAGTCTTGATGAGCCTGAATTCCCTGTATCAAATAAAGGAACCCGAGGAAGTTCTAGAGGTTCAGGATATAGGGGAAGACGTGGATCTTTCCGAAGCCACTACTCTAATTCTACCCCTGCTAGCACTGTATATGCAGCAGAAACTCGTGGTAGAGCCCTTCAGCGAGCTCAAAATGAACAAGCAAGTTCTTCTGCTAATGGCCAACTCAGCTTCGGCACAATTATTTTGGAAGACCGATTAAAGGTTCCATCTTCTTTATCTCAGCAAGCAAATGGATCTAATCAGTCTAATTTTCCAAAACCAAAGATGTTGCCAACTTCAATACAAGATGCATCAGCTTCCAAAGCATCTGCTTCCAAGATACCTGCTAAACCACATATTCCTATTGGGAAACGCAGGCCTCTAGATCAAAAGTATGATATATTGAAACACTTGGCCCAAGTACCAGCCAAATTATCAATTTTGGATGCTTTGAATCTATCAAGAGATCTTCGGGAAGCACTCATCGAAGCTTTGTCAAGTCCTCAAGAGTTTGAAGCTGAGATTGCTGCAGCTGAAATTTATCACATAGAGAATAATCCTGCAGAATGCCATGCAGTGATATCTTTTACTGATAAAGATGAGGATGATGTTGTGCATGGGCACATAAAACCTTTGTACTTATCTGGCAAAGTCAATGGTATAGATGTTCGAAGAGCTTTCATTGACAATGGTTCAGGAGTCAACCTCATGCCCATTCGCACACTTCGTCGATTGGGCCTCACAGAATCTGATTTATCTCCTTCTACCATGATGTTGCAAGGATATGATAAAAATGAACAAGAACCACTGGGAGAAGTTACGCTCAGAACTCAGTTTGGAGATCTTGTTTCCAATTCAGATTTCATGATTGTTGATCAAGACTCAGCTTTCAATATCTTGCTTGGAAGACCCTGGTTACATCAGCATGCAGCTATTCCGTCATCATACCATCAATGTCTCAAATACTGTTTCGATGGTCAAGTTGGAACATTATATGGTGATAAGGCCCCGTTCAAAACATGTGAGTCTCAATACATTGAGGCGGAATTTTATCACATGAAGGGAAGAGAAAAATCTAAAATAAAGGAAATTACCAAAGTTAATGCTCCATATGGTTTGGAAAAAATTCCAATAAATCCATTTTCACATGTGAGTACAGATTATGTGTTACCTATCAGTCAAATTGACAAAATAGGCCCAAATCAAAATACTCTTATGGAAAGATCCATAATGTCAATTACGGCAATCGAGCCAGACAACATGGGAGAAATTGGTAACTTACCAAGCAATGATGAAAGCATAAGTGGTGACGTTTTCATTTTGTCTGCTGAAATCCAACAAGTCTATACTTCGCTAATCAGGCCAGAAGAAGTTATAGCAACACCAGAGGTGAATGTTGATGTCGATTCTCAATCCATCATCTCCTCTTTATTTCCCAAAGAAGACCCTTGTTCATCAATAGGGACGGAAATGGAAGCTTCTTCTTCAAAATGTGAAAATTTTGACATCTCTTATGATCATGAGAATTTCGTTTTTTCATCTACTTTGCAAGTAGAAACGGAAGATATAACACATGATGAAGAGGAAGAGGAAGATCTTAGAGATGCTCCTCCAGCATTTGAAGAGGGTATCTCTACCACTGTGGATGAACTCAGAGAAGTAAATCTGGGTACAGAGAAAGATCCACGCCCCACTTTAATTAGTGCGGCCATGACCCTTGAAGAACAAGAGATGTATATTTCTTTTCTAAAGCAAAATAAAGATATCTTTGCTTGGAATTATACAGAGATGCCTGGCCTTGATCCTGATGTTGCCACCCATCATTTGGGTTTGCCAAAAGAACATCGAGGATTCAAGCAAGCCGCGAGAAGAACACACCCAACCTATGCTTCCAAAATCGAGGCTGAAGTGGATAAGCTTATCAAAGCTAACTTCGTCAGAGAAGTTCAATATCCCAAGTGGTTGGCTAATATTGTCCCAGTAAAGAAAAAGAACGGACAAATTAGGGTTTGCATCGATTTCAGAGATCTTAATCGGTATTGTCCCAAAGATGATTTTCCAGTTCCGATTACAGAACTCTTAATTGATGCGACGGCTGGCTATGAAGTACTTTCTTTCATGGATGGATATTCTGGATATAATCAGATCCGAATGGCCCCAGAAGATGAGGAATATACAGCCTTCAGAGCTCCTCAAGGTGTGTTTTGTTACCGGGTGATGCCCTTTGGTTTAAAGAATGCAGGTGCAACATATCAACGCACCATGCATCGTATCTTCAAACCTTTTCTAGGGAAATTTGTTGAATGCTATGTAGATGATTTGGTGGTTAAATCCAAACAACGTTTTGATCACTTGGCTGATTTGGAAATCATATTCCACAAGCTTCGACAACATAATTTGAAGATGAACCCCTTAAAATGTGCTTTTGGGGTAACCTCAGGAAAATTCCTCGGCTTTGTTGTACGCCATCGTGGTATTGAAGTCGATCCTGAGAAGACCAAATCAATCCTTGGTATGTCACCTCCTCAGAATTTGAAAGAATTAAGAGGACTTCAAGGACACTTAGCCTATATTCGGCGTTTCATCGCCAATTTGGCAGGCAAAAGTTTACCTTTTACCAAATTATTGAAGAAAGGAGTCACTTACCAGTGGACTAAAGAATGTCAAGAAGCATTTGATGTTCTCAAGAAATACCTCTTAAGTCCACCAGTACTCATGCCACCTGTTGAGGGTAGACCTCTTATCCTCTATGTGACAGCTTTAGAGCGATCATTGGGTGCCTTTCTCGCTCAAAAGAATGATGCTGGGAATGAAAATAGTCTCTACTATCTCAGTAGAACTATGCTTGAAGCAGAAACCCGGTATTCGAGTATTGAAAAATGCTGCCTAGCATTAATCTTTGCAGTTCAGAAACTGAGACACTACCTGCAACATCACGAGGTCCAATTGGTATCTCGTAATAATCCACTCAAATTCATCCTTAGTCGTCCAATGCTTACAGGACGTCTGGCAAGGTGGGCGGTTATTCTACAGCAGTTCGACATTCAATATGTGTCTCAAAAGGCAATTAAGGGCCAAGCTCTGGCTGATTTCCTGGCTGAACACCCTTCAGTGGAAGACACATATTCAGATATCGAACTCCCTGATGAGGAAGTTTTTTCTATTCAAGAGAATCCTCAAACATGGGAAATGTATTTTGATGGTGCTTCTAGAAGTCCAACAGGGAAGAAAATGGAAAATCCTAAATTCAACAAAGTTGGTTTAGGAATTGTGCTCATTTCTCCAGATAAGGCAGTGTTACCTTATTCCTTTTTGTTGTGGGAAGGCGGTACCAATAATGAAGCTGAATACCAAGCTCTCATTGTAGGCTTGGAGTTAGCGCTTCAAGCACAAGTGAATCACTTAAAGGTAAAAGGTGATTCAGACCTGGTAATCAAACAAATCAATGGGGATTATGCCATCAGAAAAGAAGAATTAATCCCTTTGTATGATTACGTCAGAGAGTTAATGTCGGAATTCCCTTCAGAACCGACATTTTCTTATGTCCCAAGATCACAAAATGCTCAAGCTGATGCACTGGCTAATATAGCCACAGCTTTAGCAGATCCAAATCGGGACGAGACAACCATCGGTATTGCCCACCGTCGTGCAATTTCACCTTATGTTCAAGTCAGAACAGAGGAAATTAATGAAATTAGTCCCATTCCTGAACCATATGGTCATACTACAGGATGGATGTCACCTATCAGGGAATACCTTCAAAATGGAACACTTCCACCTGATAGAGCCAAGAGAGAACAAATTCGGCGACGTGTGGTCAATTTTACTCTTTATGATGGTCCAAACCACCTTGAGAAAATTCTCTACAAACGTGGTTTTGATGGAGTTCTCTTCAGATGTATTGATGGTGAAGAGACAATGGCTGTCATAAAAGAAGTGCATGCAGGAGTCTGTGGTGCCCACCAGTCTGGACATAGATTGTCTGATCAAATTCGAAGACTTGGATACTTCTGGCCTTCAATGATACAAGATTGTGTTAATTTCACAAAGAAGTGTCATTCATGCCAAGTATATGCCAATTTCATTCATCAACCTCCAGAGTTGCTTCATACAGCTAAATACTCATGGCCATTTTCCACATGGGGAATGGATGTGGTGGGACCTTACCCTTCAGCTACGGCCAAGCAGTTTAAGTACATTCTTACTGCTACTGATTTCTTTTCCAAATGGGCAGAGGCAGTACCTCTCAAAGAAGTCAGTTCTAAATGCATTGTTAGCTTCATCAAGTCTAACATCATTACTAGATTTGGTGTCCCTCATACCATATTGACAGACAACGGCACCAACTTCTGCTCTTCTGAGGTAAAGAGATTGTATCAAGAATACAACATTAAGTCCAACCATTCATCTCGATATCATGCAGCGGATAATGGCCAGATAGAGGCCTTCAACAAGACTCTTTCAAATATACTGCAAAAGATGGTGGATAAAGATAAGAGGTCATGGCCTGATAAACTCTATCATGCTTTATGGGCTTATCGGACTACCACTCGCAATGCAACGCGATCTACTCCATATTCATTGGTATATGGAACAGAAGCAGTCTTGCCAATTGAAGTCCAATTGCCCTCACTCAGAATAGCCATTTGTGATCAGTTATCAACAGATGAGAAATCCCAAAAGCGGTTGAATGAATTGGAACAGTTAGATGAGAAAAGATTGTGCACTTTGCACCACTTGGAAATCTATCAGAATCGAATAGCACGAGCTTTTAACAAAAAAGTTCGTCTTCGTTCATTCATTCAGGGAGAATTGGTATTGGTTCTCAGAACACCAATGATACCAGGAAAGAAACCTCCCAAGGTTGAACCAAAATGGGAAGGACCTTATTCAATACATAAGGTCTACTCCAATGGAGCGTATTCTCTGATTTCAATGGATGGAGAACACATCACGACTCCAACTAATGCCAGATTTCTGAAGAAGTATTTTGTATAAACACAAAATATTGGTCCCCGGAACCAAGACTTACAATTGGTTCATACAGCATGACCTTAAACTGCATCAGCAATGGTCCAGTATGACCTTAAACTACAACTACGTCCAGCATGACGATAAACTGTATGGTCCGTGCATATGACCTTAAACTATTCGCACTTATGTCCCTGCAACATGACACTAAACTGTGCAGCACCAATAGTCCTAACTGAAAGACTTTAAACTGCATAGTCCCTGATTTTGTCCTACATGACAATAAACCGTATAGAAGTTCCTATATTTTGTCCGAGATGACATTAAACTATATTTTGTCCTAGCGACATGACATTAAACTGTGTGGCACTTTCATCGTCCAGCATGACGTTAAACTGTGTTAAGTCCCTTATTGTCCTACATGACACTAAACTGTATTCTGTCCGAGATGACATTAAACTATATTGTGTCCTAGCAACATGACATTAAAACTGTGTGGCACTTCCAATGTCCAGCATGACGATAAACTGTAAAAAGATCAGAACTGATATCCTCATATTGATTCACCTTAGTCTTAGCTACATGACTTTAAACTGTACAGCATCAGTTCGTCCTTGCTATATGACGCTAAAACTATACAGCAATGGTCCAGTATGACTTTAAACTGCAACTTCGTCCCACACGACATTAAACTGTGAAAAAGTTCCATAAACAGTCCAGCATGACCTTAAAACTACATCATTCCTGGTCCATGTATACGACCATAAACTATTTGCAAATATGTCCAGCAAGACGTTAAACTGTGACGTCCTAACTACATGACGCTAAACTGTATAAAAGTCCCTCACGTCCGGAAAGACGCTAAACTATATAATCATCAAAAGTCCAGCATGACATTAAAACTGCACAATCCCCCTTTCGTCCAATATGACGTTAAACTGTATTGTCCCCATCGTCCTAACTACATGACGCTAAACTGTACAGAAAATCCTTGATATGTCCTACATGACATTAAACTGTGCATCGTTAAGGTTGTTATTACCTCTTGTTTCTCACACCGAGTATGACTCACGTGAGCTTAGAGCGAACATCAACCATAACACTCCCTTTGGGCCACTAACCATGTGTAAGTCCCAACAACATTTTTTTTTAGATCATTGTCCACAAGAACAACTTGATCATTAATTCATTCTTTAATTGAACTACACAGACTTTGATCCTTGCCCTCCAGGCTGGGTATGTAGGCAACCTTCCAAAGGTTCAAGCCCAAAAACAATCTTTTCACATTGGTTCACCACAATCTCATATGATGATGATTTGTGAAACCACCCTTGGAATCAATATCTTTACATTGATTCACTTTCGTCCTTGTTATATGACGTTAAACTATACAACACTTTTGTCCAGTACGACAATAAACTACAATATTCTTTGATTTCCTCATTTGAGAAGGAACCATTATTAAACATTGATTCTTTTTCAATCATGGTTTTCATTTTCAAAAAGACTACGTACATACATGGTAATGCCTAAACTTTTTATCTTAGGTTAAAACCATCATTGCACTAAAGTCCCTTTTCACCCTTCACATGTACGAACCAAATTTGTACAAAGGGTAGTTTCTAGAACTACGTGGACTTGATTCCCATCTTTATGGGATACGTAGGAACATTCGAGTGTCCCTCGAATCCAGTCCCAAGTCTTTTGGGCCTAACCCCAAATTTCACTTTCAGTCCCTTGGCTGAAAAGTCATCATGAAAACACACACTGTGTATTCATTATTATGGTCCGAATTCTATGACCCAAAAAAAACTAAGATCACTCATCCTTTCGTCCTGCACGACGTTAAACTGCATTTCAAGAACTACGTATGGCTTGATTCTCGTTCTTATGAGATACGTAGTGAAGTCCAATTTTCAATTCAGGACCCAGCCACAACATGATTATGGTTTTCATTGACCTATGTATCTCTATATACATTGGAAAATACCCATCTTTATGTATTATAATCCTAACCTTAAATATTTTCAGATCTTCATAACCCTTTTTTATGACTTATGGTCACAAAAATGTCAAACTTCTGAGAATTCTTTTGCCTGACTATGCAGCACGTGCCCATAGGTGGCCTTGCATAAACAGTCCACATAACAGACTTGTCAGCCAAGAGATGCTATTTATTTGACCATGCAGCCAATGCCCATAGGTGGCCCTGCATGTTTTCAACCCCCTAACGGGTTTGTTAAATAATAGTAACTTCATTCTTGGGAAGAATGCCTCTTTTGTCCTTATTTGTCTTAAACGACAGTATGTAAGGATCCGCAAAAATAGCCATCCTTAATGTATTTGTCCCATATCCTTTTTCATGATCTGAAAGTATTCAAGTCTATGGTTTATTCTTCTTCCCTACGTTTGGGTCAGACCTTCGTAGGAGTGATATTCATCCAGTTCTTCGATATTCTTGTTTGAAAATATCTTCTCCATATTCAAGTACCTCTTTCCATACAACAAACTCTATGCTTTAGAAAATTTGAATCTCCATAAACTTTCACTGGCTTTTAGCACTAGGAAAGTAAATTTCTGAGAGTTCTTTTGCCTAACTATGCAGCACGTGCCCATAGGTGGCCTTGCATAAACAGTCCACATAACAGACTTGTCAGCCAAAAGATGCTATTTTATTTGACTATGCAGCCAATGCCCATAGGTGGCCCTGCATATTTCAACCCCCTAACGGGTTTTGTTAAATAATAGTAACTTCATTCTTGGAAACTACTTCTTCTAATGCTATTTAGCTCTTTTTCATATCATTCCTCAGATTCAAATATTCTTAAGTCATAGTTTACATATTTTCTCTCATACTTGAGTATGGTAATTTGTTTTCAGATAAATTATCAAGGAATTGAATCCATTTTAATCCATTTTTCGGTCAAAGCTATTTCGACCTTAAACATTAGCCCCTTTATGTCCGGCTTGCATGACTTTAAACTGCCCGCACAAAAGACAGAGGAACTCTGAATAAAAGTCAAGTTCCAGCTCACTAAATATACATTTTTTGTATGATTTAGGTAATATTGAGCAGTTAAAAGGTTCAAAGTTTGTAGGGTTATTTGTAATAATCCTAGTAAAAAACAAACTATGCTTACTAAGCCCATTGGCTTAAGTAAATTTGAAGCAGGTAATGGAAGAATGCAAGTACAAATGATTGAAGACAAAAGTGTTTTTCATTGATACACAAGAGTTAGAAGGACATCCACAGATTGGAGTCTCTTCTCTTTTTCAAGAAATACAAGAGGTTTTTAACATAACACTTCATTTGATTTACGGCATCCCGAGCTTCATCAGCAACCACCCGGAATTCATTCATTCAACTGGATACAATAGGAGATGTAGTGATACTAGCCCTTCTTGGAACAATTGTGAAAGGATGTTCTTGAGTGCGGTTTGAGAAAATTTTCTGCTGATCAAACAGTGACTCTGTTTCTGTCCAAGAGACTTGGAAGATGGATACATGGATTTGAGAATGGAGCATTGGAAGTAAAGAGCCATTTGAAGAGAGTACTCTTTTCAGATATTGCTCTAATACCATGTTTGTCTTTTCTCCACCAACCGGTAGTGGAAAACATTTCAGCCCATGGGTTTGCCATTTTCATATCTGCAAGGAAATGGCATGCAAGGAGAATTTGAAAGTTCACACCATTGTTGTTGCTTTTAATGCACAGCATAACTGAAATGAAGGAGTAGCAGCGTAGCTGCATTTCAGGTGTATAGTTGTTTGCATTTGGAACATTGACTCCTTGCAAGTGACCATGACCACATAGAGACAGGTAGATGCTCTGTGGGAAATTAAGATGATATTTCTTCAAGTACTTAGCCAAATCTGGAAGAGTGCTGTCGCAGATGTCATAGTAATCAGGGCCAATGATGTTCTTCATGTCATCAATCCGCTTGCTAGCCAGTTCATAAGTCGTTCCAATTCCCTTAGGAACCACTGAATCTGCACAAAAGATGAATAAACTAACTCTTAAATGGGTTTATTTTTCATAAATTTTGTGAAGAAATTTGAAAAAAATGGCTAAAGGCATTAAGGCGCGCAAGTCTACAAAATGGCGCGCAAGTGATCACGTGTCGCGCTAGTTTTCGTCGCGCAAGTATAAACCGCGCAAGTACGAATACCTTTACAGGAGCGCGACATCAAGGAAAAACAGAGCAGACTTGCGCGGCTTAGGTGACCTGCGCGGCGAGAGCTCGAGAAGGTATGAAGTCCGGAAATCCGGATACTTGTACGGAGGTGAGGCCGTATATTTATAGGCCAGGAGGCCTACCTGAGCGCCATACCAGAGGGTTTTAGGCCTGCGCGACGCAGACTTGCGCGCCTCCCTCTGCGCACTGAAGACTTGCGCGCCTCCCTTTTCCTTTAGAGGGATTCGATTTCCTCAGAGTCAAATCCTCATTTTCTCTCCGGATCCAACTCTGAGGGGGGACTTTTGTTGACGCTCCTTTCGTCACGGAATCTAAAGTTCGGAAAAGGGGATATCTAAGCAAAAAGTGATTAATCCTTTGAAGAAACATCAAAAATCGACAAAGGGATGGAAAAGGAGAACATTGCCCATGTATCGCGCAAGTTCCCTCTTGGTCGCGCAAGTACACTTGCGCGCCGCCTTAACACTTGCGCGACCCCTCATGGTCGTGCAAGGGACTTGCGCGGCAGATCTGGTAACCGCCCAGTAACCGCCCGGGGTCTTCTTTTGCCTATAAATAGACCCTGTGGGCCCCCCATTCGGGAGATCTCTTCCCAGAAACTCGGATTAAAGCTCCCGACGCCCAAGTCTCTTCTCAAAGCTTCCAGAACACTTCTAAGGTAATTTCTTACCTAGAATGGAAGATCTAAAGGGAAGAAGGAAGGCCTAAGTGTTGAAACTTATCAAACACTTGCGCGCCGACTTAATTCCTTCAATATAACTTGCGCGTCCCTCTTCTGGAAGAACCTCAAGAGGATGGGAAAGGGTTTAGTAAAAAGTCGCTCAAGTAATTCAACTCTGGTTGAAAATCGCGCAAGTATCCCTTATGTCGCGCAAGTATACTTGCGCGACCAATACTTGCGCGCCGCCGCAGGACTTGCGCGACCTTCAATACTTGCGCGCCCCTATCTTTTTGGGGGCCCATCTTGCCCTTTTTCACCCCTCTTAAGCCATTTCACCCTTCCTATTCAAGATTCAGTCTTCAAGATACTCTTCAAAGCCATTTATGGCATGATTTCTTGATTTGACATCCTTATCTGAAAGGAATTATGTGAAATATCTCTCAAAAAAACCTAATGATTTAAACATCTTTATGTCACCAAAGATTGAGAGTTCATTCATTCAACCTCATCCTTTAAGATGAGAGAATCCTAACCTGGGTCTCCTTTTCAGGAATAAAGACTCAGTCATAACCTTGGGCTTCCTTTTCAGGAGTAAGCCCCAAGTCCCCTAACCTAGGCTTCCTTCTCAGGAATAAGTCCCAGTCATGAATCTTGGGCATCTTCCTTAAGAATAAGCCCCAATCAAAGTCCTTTAAACTTGGGCATCCTCCTCAGGAGTAAGCCCCAAACCTTAATCCCTAACCTGGGTCTCCTTTTCAGGAATAAAGACTCAGTCATAACCTTGGGCTTCCTTTTCAGGAGTAAGCCCCAATTCCCCTAACCTAGGCTTCCTTCTCAGGAATAAATCCTAGTCATCAATCTTGGGCATCTTTCTTAAGAGTAAGCCCCAAGTCTCTTAAAATTTCTCTTAACCAGTCATAAATTTCCTTTGATTTGGGTTTCCTTTTCAGGAATAAAACCCAATCATAAGTCCCCTCCTAACTTGGGCATCCTCCTTAGGAGTAAGCCCCAAGATTAGAGTATTCAAATCTCTATGAAGCACATATAACTTTGTGGACCCTGTTCATGGATTTTCTTCCTAAAAGTAAATCCTAAACCTTCGCATATCTGGGCAGTCATCTATACATAAGCCCCAAAACAAATTCTTATGATTGCATCTTTTATGGCACAATTGTCTAAATTTTACCAATACCTCTTGTTTCTCACACCGAGCATGACTCACGTGAGCTTAGAGTGTAAAAGTAATTATGACATTCATCTTTGAGCCATCAATCATAAAACATCATATCCCATTCCTCGAACTACGTGGGTTCTGATTCCTTTTTCAAAACAAAGGATACGTAGGTAGCCCATTCATGGGTTCGATCCCAACATTGAAATAATCTCTGTCCTTCTGAATGACGATAAACTTCAAGTGCCCCACTGAGTGGCTTTAAAACCAGCCTGGTCATCAAAATGACCAAGAGACTTTTATATAAATGTTTTGAAGGATACCATTGACCAAGAATCTCTAAACAAATATAGATGATTCTATATTGATGAAGAACCTCGAATACATATAAAAGATTCTCTAAATTTCTTGCATATTTAATCATTGATTGTTAAAACTAAAGGAAAGCTCATTTTATACTTGGTAATGTAATAAGGATTCACGAACTTAACTTAAATCTATGAAGAGAGTCCCGGAGTAGACAATAATTCCCCTCAAAAAGGTGTGATGAGTCCGACCTCCCATCCTCTCGACCAATGCAAATTCCCAAGCCTCATTAGCCCACAAGCTAATGAGCGCCTGCCTTTGGAAAGTAGGTCCCAACGGATGTGGAATCATTGGATGTTTCCGGTTCTACGAACAAACCCGTTAGAAACCGATCGGAACGTTTGAATCTCCCGTCCAGGAGGTCATCCCCGGATTCCGCGCGAAACAATGTATTATTTATGATTATTGATTCATGATAACATCTATTATACATGACCCTAATTGAGCATTTGATTTCACCCTTATTTTTTTCATTTCTTAGGAATCCATGAAGTTTCCTTTGATTTATATGTAGGTATATTCTAGAGGGGAAAATGTTATTCTAAAAAAAATGAATTTTAATTTATATATTAAAATGTAATTCATGACCCATGTATATATTTAGTTTACCATAAAAAATAAACTATTCAGTCCTTTGGGATATGATTCATTGTATCTTATTCCAATATAATAGTGTAGAATCCAGCTCTGGGCTACTCGGGTCGGGGTCACCATAGTTGTAATTAAAGGATGTGTAATAAAAACCCTGGGAACCAGATTAAGGAAAACATATAGTGGGTAACATAAACTTATGATAGAATTTTAGGATAAGTGTAGAAGAACATATTATGTTTTGGTAAGTTAGATATTATGTAGTTTTTCCTTAAAATACATCCCTTTATGGATACTAAAAATGGAAGTGGTTCTAGTATAGATATACCTTGGGGTAATAACATTAAAAAAGGTGCATTGGTCATGACCTAATCGTCACCTAGGGAACGACCACATGCCTTACCGTGCACCTATTTTTACACTCTTGGGTGATATGATCAAGATAATTCAAATTTATTTACAAACCTTTATGAAGGATTTAAATATATGATGACATTGAATCACCTATATTAAAACTAATGTGTCTTATATTAAAAATAAAATATTATAATTTAGATATTCTATACATGATTATATTATTTTACCACTATTATTATTATTTCTCACAGTATTATTTTTGATTTTATTCAATGGTTGGAACCCAAATAAATTATGTTAACATTGAAAGTGAAGGAAAATGTGGTGACTGTGAGAAAAAAATAGGATGATGATATGAGTCAAAGATATCATGATTATTCCTAATCAGTTATCCAAAAATATGATTGAAAACCCATACATTAACCAAATCCATAACTCAATGTAAAAGATAATGATGGAAGTTTCTATGAGATGGAGTGGTGGATGCCACGGTGGAAAGTAATTTTAATTTATACCATGATATAAATTTTGAAAGTGTCACCATGGAAAGTATAGACACCTAGGATTAACATACATGGATATTACATCATTTTTATGAATATTCAGCACATTAAAAAAGTACATGCCTGATGACCATAATAGTTTAGTGTATTTGTAAACATGGAGTAAAATCTTCTAACTTGGTTAAATCTATTTAATGTTTTCCACAAAGATCTTCCCCTATGGTAATTATAATTAAAAACTTTCTTCATAACTTGGGGAAAGGAATCATATGAAATTGGTGAGTTCAAATTCTCTATAGGGGTAAATAAATGATATATATAAACATATCATGAACATAAGGGTAAAAGAAAACGAGCATAACATTTTAATATCCTACCCTACAAATCAAAGATCAGAAACATGAGACATAACATAAAGATTTACAGTTCATAATACATTAATAATATGATAATCAAGAACATGAACCATGTGATCATATCATAGGAATAAGACATAGAGTTTTTGTAAAACACATAAACATGTAATATATATCCCAATAAATAAAGGATCATTGCCAAAAACATATCAGGGAACTTTATGGGGACTATACCTACTAAGTATGACACACCGACCTCCCCAGCTACACTACTTTCATTATAAGGGATCTGTTTTTCCCATAGTGGATTGGATTTCCCCATCTTCCCATAGTGGATCAGGTTTCCCCATATTTACATAGTGGATTGGGTTTCCCCATATTACCATAGTGGATTGGGTTTCCCCATATTCTGTAGTGGATCAAGCCCATTGACTTGATTCCCATCATTATCTCATGAGATATAATACTTTACCCAACACATAGGAGGGGGATATGTGTCCCACCCATCTCATAATGAAATCAAAAATACATGTTCCAAAAATTCATAAATAATCATATCATAACCCATGAAATGAAATGTGTGTCATAAACATGTAATAAAATCCTAACCTATAGAAAAATATAGGTTTCATAATCATTTCATCAAATTATATCTCATGAAAAAAAACAGGTTTCATAATCATATAACCCATGGAAGATAAACAGTTTCATACAAATCAGGCCATAAAAGCATAAACCATTCAGAGAAAGAATATGAATATATGATTTGGATAATTTCCACATAAATAAATGAGTAACACCAATGGATGTTATCTTATATTGAAAAATCATTTGGTAAGGCCTTTTAAAAACATTTGTTGAGGAAAATATTCTTTCTACTCTGAAAGATGTTTTTTAAATCACAAAACATTTTTGAAAACCTTTTTCATTGAAATTAGATTTAAAAGCATATAAAGGAATCTTGAAAACATTTTGAAAACATTTTTGTTTGAAAACACCTTGAAAAATCATAAAAAATCTTGAAAACCTTTTGAAAACATTTTTCATTAAAAATAATTTGAAAACCTAAAAAGAAGGCTTGAAATCATTTTCAAAACCCTTTTATTTGAAAACCAATTTAAATTAAAAAAAATTCCAGAATATTAGGAATCAATTTTCTTTAAAAAAACCTTATAAACATATAAAGGATGGATCAAGGAAATGACGGTCATAAAGGCTGGTAAGTTTGTACATGCCGAAAATTCCTTTTGCAACTTAAAAGTTTTGAAAAGTTCCTTGATCAGAAAATGACATGAAGATTCTTTTTAAAACCATTTATAAAAGATAAAACATGGGTAAAAATTTCCTTTAATAATAATAGTATAATAGTAAATAATTTTTTAAAATATTTTTAGAAAACATGGTTTTGAAAGAACACAAATTTCTGATTGAAAGGGGAAATAAAGTATGATTTTCATAAAAACATTTTTTTAATTAAATTTAGTACAAAAGAGTGGTAAAATGGTAATAATACATGAATATGTCACTAATAAACACAAGATAAGAAAATTAATGAATTTTATTGAGATATGGATCATAATATTTCATCAATGGAAGTATAATCATAAATAATCCTGATAAATGATGAGATTGTAGCAATAAACTGTTACCACTTTGGAAACACTGAATAATAATCTCTATGAAAGAATAAAATTACATGAAGCTTAAAATATCATGAAAATAAGGATAATAATGATATAAAATTTCAATAGGAAGTATATAAACCCCATAGTAAAATATAGGTGCATAACATGGAATTTATCTCAAAGAAGGAAAATCGAGACACAATTACTTTACTGATTTAGTGACTTTTGATCCAGAAACCCCATGAAAGAGAGATAAAAAATTGATATGTAAATGACCATAAATTTAAGTATATTAATCATATAATACATTCATGTAAATTATATACACCAAACTAAATAAATTATTGATGAATAAGACATCAGTCTCACATAAATAAAAGTTAGATGAGAAAATCATTTGTCACGACCCGCCCTCGGGGTCCGTGCCGTGACTACCCCAAGCCCGCCTTCCATAGGCCAGGGGCTGGCGACTAGCACCAAGGCGTAAATCCCGGTAAAAAGGGAAGGCATTGCCTTTTAAAAGTAAACAAACACCACAGAGTAAGCAAGCGGAAAGTAAACACTAAACAAAAGCAGAGTACAACTGAAAGTGCGGAAAAGTAAATGGGCCAGTATACAAACCCAAAGTGAAAGTAAAGTACAACTCGAAATGGAAAACAGCAACTGAAAAGTAAAAGCCGCTACACCGAGCTGTCCACTGGAACTCCCACCTGAAGGGTGGGTACAGATAGCTCCACTGCTCCACGGGTCCCTCCGTCCGCTCCGAGCACGTCCCGCCCAGTGGTCCACCTCCGGGTACCGTCCCGCTCTGCAAGCCTCAGCTAAGGTCCACGCTGTCCGTCGTCTGCAACCAACACAATGTAGTGCGGGCAAAGCCCGTGCAGGGGTGAGTATAAGCTACTCAGTAGGGACCCCGAGACCCCTAAAGGTCTCTCAAATCCACAAAGGATAAAGCACGAAGAAAGGTACAATCACGAAGTAACAACCGACACTGCTTAGGTATATGCCCATACATATACCTAAGTCATCAATTTCAAATACGCTCCAACCTCCGAGCCCAAGTACAACTCAGTCCACACAGGAAAGTAAACGTATTCCACACAGGAAAGCAAAATGTAATCCACACAGGATTGCACAACACAATCCACACAGGAAAGCAACAGGAGTCAGCTCACACAGGTATACTTCTTCGAAAGACGATAAAGATGATCTCTGATCCATCTAAGTCATCGGACCCACGAAGGATCGATAGGTAACTAACCCCCGCAAAAGACCCACACAGGATCGGGCCCACGTAGGACCTGTAGGCGCTGGTTCACACAGGACCGCTGAGCACAAAGACCCACACAGGATCAGACCCACACAGGATCGGCCCCACACAGGACTTGTAGCACTGATCCACGTAGGATCGCTGAGTGCTGTAGCCGTTGTTGTCGAATCCACACAGGATCTCTGTACTGTCGTCGTCGCAGTCACAGAAGCAGTAGTAGCAGTAGTAGTCACAGTAACAGTCGCAGCCAGCACTAGGGTTCCCGCACACAGCAAGCTCGTTCGGAGGGTCCGCTCCACGAGCCGAGAGGATGATACATCAACTGTCACAAAGTCCAGAGTTGATGTATCCAAAAGTTCCGTATCGTCAACAGGAACTCAACGCAACAGACGGCGCGTCAATCGGACGCCCGGTCTGAGAGTTATTGGCATTTTCATCCCCGGGGCCCGGTTGGTTTTTAAGGCAAAACCAACCCGACCGTACTCCACCTGCGTCCAAACTTCGGGCGGAGTATGCCAAAAGATCCTTCTCACTAATAGGAACACAACACAGCTGACGGCACGTCAATCGGACGTCCGTAGCTCAAGATATGAGTGTTTCCGCTCCGAAGGCCCGGTTGGTTTCGTGAACGAACCAACCCGGCCGAACTCAAAGTAATCCGAAACCTTGAGTGCGATATACCGAAACGACCTTCTCGATCCAAGGATCGCGTTGCCGCAGACGGTTCGTCGATCAGAGGTCCGTGGCTCAAGTTATGGCCAAAAGACCGAAACCGATTCGAAACGGGGGGTCCGGGTCCGGGCCGACCCGGCCCGACCCCCCTGGGTCGGCCCGAACTGGGTCGACCCGACCCCGGTCCGACCCGGCCCGGCCGGCCGGCCGGCCGGCAGCGCGGCGGCGCGGCGGCCCGGCGCCGCACGGAGGCAGCGCACGGGGGGGACCAAACCCCCCGCTTGATTGAAGGGGCGGCGCGGCATAGCCGCGCCGTTTGTTTTAAAAACGCCCCCCCCCCCCCCCCACGTGGGGGGCCTGCTTGAGCGGAAACCGGGGGGCCGCCTGCCCCCCCTCAAGAAACCGCCCCCTCCAATTAAATGGGGGGGGCTTTATTGCTGGCCGGGGGATTAATTTCCCCCGGATTTGACCATCCGGCCGGCCAGCTGGCCGGCCAGTTTTCTCCAACGGGACCGGAAAATCCGGTCCCCTCTTCGGCTTCCGACGCCGGCGGCCCAGCCGCCGGTCTTCTTGTCCCGCCGCGGCCCAGAACCGGCCGCAGTGTTCGTCGTCCGGCGTGGTGCGACGGCACCGCGCCCCTCCGCCGCACCTTTGATTTCCTTCAACGCGGCGCGACGGCGTCGCGTTCTTGATGATTCTTCCATGGCGCGGCGCGACGACGTCGCGTAAAATAATCGCACGATTAACCGCGTGGTGCAACGGCACCACGCCACCTTGTTTCCACCCGCAAGGTAAATCAACAAGAACGATGGAGGGGGTTCGGCCGTGTTCATGCGGTCCGGCCCCCTCACGTTAAATGATAACATAACTTTAAATCCTTATGTTAATCATGCATGAACCACGAACAAGGATAAATAAATAAACAAATACAACAACCCCTACCTTTGGTATAGGCTTGAAGATTTGTCAACGTCCCGCGGAAGACAACGTCGCGGAGGTCGGGCGTCGCGGTAGTCGTTCGTCAAATCCGATGACGAAGAGGTGCGTCCGATGAGATACGTCGTTGGCGAATCTTCGTATGCCGACGAAGGGAGTCTGAGGAGGAAGCGGCGTTCCCTCTCGTTGACACGGAAGACGAAGAAGAGAGGAGCGGCGTTCTTCGTCGGAACTTGAGCGTTCTCCGTCAAGTTGAGCGTTCTTCGTCAAGTTGAAGAAGAAGGAGGAGGAGCTCTCAAAAATCCTCACAAGTTGGCTAAACAAAACTAACCAAATAAAATAAGGTTCCTCCTTATTTTATTTACCAAGCCAAGGAATTCAAAACTTAAAATTCAAAAACATAACACTTAATTAATTATACATGTCATGTGTAATTAATTAGATGTTAAGTTAACAAACTTTTAAGAGGGAGAGAGGGGAGTTTAAGGGGGAAGATGAGAGGTTTAGGTTCGTGTGGGTCCCACCACACTTAATCCTCTCAAGGGAGGTTAAGTGGGTGTGGGTCCCACCCCTAACTCCCTTTGAGAGGAGTTAACCTACAAAAGTGAAATAAAAAGAATCCACATTTTTTTATTCAACTTTTTATAATTCTCCCAAAAACTAACTTTCGTCCCGCAACAAACGCAACTTCTGAAAAGGTCTCTTTAAGAGAATATCGGCGCTGCGAGTTCATTGGTGCCCTCAGATTTCAATTCCGAGCACCAGATCAAAAGTTAGGAATTCCCGCTCGTTCGTTCACTAAACGTACCCGAGCCAAACTTCGGAAAATGATTCCGGGCACTCCGGACCTCGGAATCAGGTGCCGTCTGAAACCGCGCTCTTGTAAAATTCTAAAGAAAATTAAGAAAAAATTTCCCTTGAATTTTACGGGTCTTTACATTACTCCCACCTCAGGGCTTTACGTCCCCGTAAAGATACATCAAAAACTAGGGAAACAAATGAGGGTACTGATCACGCATCTGAGCCTCCCGCTCCCATGTGCTCTCCTGGAGATTCCCGTGCTGCCATCTGATGCGCACAAGAGGAATCGATCGCCCACGCAGGACCCGCTCCTGTCGATCCTCTATCTCCACCGAGACCTCCGTAAAAGTCGCCCCATCATCAATGTCAAGCTCCCCATGGTCAATGATGTGCGTCGGGTCGTGCACGTATCTCCTCAGCTGAGACACGTGGAAGACGTTGTGCACCCGGTGCAACTGAGGTGGTAGAGCCAGGCGACAAGACACCTCACCAATCCTGCTGAGGACCTGGAAGGGTCCGATGAAGCGCGGAGATAACTTGCCGCCTCGGCCAAATCTCCGAATACCACGTCGAGGTGAGACCCGCAAGAAGACGTGGTCGCCATCCTCGAACTCCAGTGGCCTCCGCCTCCTGTCAGCGTATGACTTCTGCCGGCTCTGAGCTGTCCTCATCTGCTCCTGGATGACCTTGACCTTCTCTGTCGTGGCCTGGACCATCTCCGGTCCCACGAGTGTTGACTCTCCAGGGTCTGTCCAGCACAAAGGAGATCTACAAGGTCGGTCGTACAATGCCTCGTACGGTGCCATCCCGATGGTGGAGTGGTAGCTGTTGTTGTACGCGAACTCCACTAAGGGTAGGTGGTCCTCCCAGCTACGACCAAAGTCGAGGACACATGCGCGGAGCATGTCCTCGAGAGTCTGAATGGTCCTCTCCGTCTGACCATCCTTCTGAGGGTGAAAGGCTGTGCTCAGACGTAGCTGCGTCCCGAACGCCTCCTGTAACCCCTTCCAAAGCCGGGAAGTAAAGCGGGCATCTCGATCGGATACGATAGATGATGGCACTCCGTGGAGCCGCACAATCTCCTGAACGTAGAGACTTCCCAAGATCTCTACTGAGCTCTGCTCTCTGATGGGTAAGAAGTGTGCCGACTTGGTGAGTCGGTCAACAATCACCCAGATGGAGTCGTGACCTCTGGAAGTGCGTGGAAGTCCAGTCACGAAGTCCATAGATATGCCTTCCCACTTCCACTCCGGAACCTCCAAGGGCTGTACCAAGCCTGCTGGTACCTGATGCTCTGCCTTCACCTGCTGGAAGATAAGGCATCGAGAAACGAACTCTGCTACTGCCTTCTTCATGCCCGGCCACCAGTGCTGTCGTCTGAGGTCCTGGTACATCTTCGCCACTCCAGGATGTACCGCCAAAGGAGAAGTGTGAAACTCTCTCAGCACTTCCTCTCGCAAAGCGACTGGTACCATGGTACGTCCTCTGAAAAGGATGTCGTACTCTGCTCCAAGGGAGAAACCATCAGGTGCCTGTCCCGAGGATATCTGTGCACGCTGTGTCTCACAGTCAGCGTCCCCACGCTGTGCCTCCCTGACTCACTGCAGTAGTGGAGGAGTGACTGTGAGAGACTGAAGGAAGGTTGCTCCATCTCTATCCACGAAGGATATCTGCAAAGAGGCTAGCTGCTCCGTCGCCTCCTCAAGTAGCTGAATGTCTGTCCTCCTGCTAAGGGCATCAGCTACTACGTTCCCCTTCCCAGGAGTATAGACTATCTCAAAGTCATAGTCCTGGAGGAACCCGAGCCATCGCCGCTGTCTCAGGTTCAGGTCCTTCTGAGAGAAGATATACCTGAGACTCTGATGATCAGAAAAGACTGTAAAGCGCTCGCCCATTAGATAGTGTCGCCATGTCTTCAGAGCGAAGACCACTACTGCTAACTCCAGGTCATGGGTAGCGTAGTTCTGCTCATGAGGCCTCAACTGACGTGATCCATAGGCGATCACTGCCCGCTCCTGCATCAGAACACATCCGAGTCCGGTCCCTGATGCATCGCAGTAGACTACGTACCCTACTCCCTCCTCGGGCAACCTCAAGATATGTGCGCTAGTCAATCTCTGTCTCAGCTCCTGGAAGCTCTGCTGACATCTGTCAGACCACACGAAGGGTTTCCCCTTCTTCGTCAAAGCTGTGAGTGATGCCGCAACTCTAGAGAAGTCTGGCACGAATCTCCGATAGTATCCAGCTAGTCCCAAGAAACTCCGAACCTCAGTCACGCTCCTGGGTGGCTCCCAAGCTAACACAGCCTCAATCTTCGCGGGATCCACTGCAACTCCCGCCTCAGAGATAACGTGTCCCAAGAAGTGGACCTCACGTATCCAGAACTGGCACTTCGAGAGTTTACCATAAAGCTGGTGCTCTCGGAGTGTGTCTAGTACAACTCGCAAGTGATAGGCGTGCTCCTCCTCTGTCGTAGAGTAAATCAGAATGTCGTCGATGAAGACCACGACAAACCGATCGAGGTATGGCTGAAAGATCCTGTTCATGAGAGCCATGAACACTGCTGGAGCATTGGTTACACCGAATGGCATAACCAAGAACTCATAGTGGCCATACCGACATCTGAAGGCTTTCTTCTGCACATCCTCGTCTCTGACTCTGAGCTGATGATAGCCTGACCTGAGGTCTATCTTCGAGAACCACCGTGCTCCCTTGATCTGATCAAAGAGGTCATCAATCCTCGGTAGTGGATACTTGTTCCTCACTGTCACCTGGTTCAGGCGACGATAGTCAACACAAAGTCGCAAGCTCCCGTCCGCCTTCTTGGCGAACAAAATCGGGGAAGCCCAAGGTGAAACACTTGGTCGGATGAACCCCTTGCCCTGCAAGTCCTCCAACTGTACCCGTAGCTCTCAAAGCTCGGTGGGGGCCATCCGATATGCTGGAGTGGATATCGGAGCTGTCCCGGGGTACAGGTCAATATAAAAGTCTACCTCTCTGCGAGGAGGTAGTCCTGGAACGTCGTCAGGAAAAACGTCCGCAAACTGATCCACCACTGCAGGAAAACCAGGACTCCTCACGTCAACTGCTCCAAGGATAAGGCTAGCCAACTGATGAGTGATGGGCTGTCCTCTCCTCCGCGGAAGTCCATCCTGTGCTGCTAAGGCTCCCTTCTCGCCGGTGAAGGTGAACCTGCTCCCGTCGGTGCGTACACATCGCACCTTGCGCCTAAAACAGTCAATCTGTACATGGACCATAGATAGCCAATCCATGCCCAAGATGAAGTCGTAAGGCCTCGACGCTGCTACAAGAAGATCCCAGCCGAAGCTCTCGCCTCCTAGAGTAAGCTCACACTGCCGGCACCAGTGCGTAATCGTCGAGTCTGCTCCTGTAGGAGTCTCTAGCCGTAAGGATCGAGCCAACAGCTCTGTCGGAATCTCCGAGCTCCGAACAAGGGCAGCGGCTATGAAAGAGTGACTCGCTCCTGTGTCTATAAGAACTGCAGAAAGGGTGGAGTAGACACAGATAGTACCTCGAATCATCTCGGGTGCGCCGTGGTCGTAGGCCTCTGCTTCCTGGAGCTGTGCCTGTCTCTGCCCGCCAGCTCCCTGTGGTCGGGGTGGACCTCCTGGTGGTGGTGGTGGCAGAGCCTTAAAGCGTCGCCCACCACCGGCTGCTCGTCCAGCTCCTCTGCCTCGTCTGCCTCCTCCCTGCGGACTGCCACGGTCGACCCTCTGCCTCTGCCTCGGTGGTCCCTCAACCGTCTGCTGCTCCTCGGCACGACGGGTCGGGCAGTCACGAGCCATGTGGCCCTGCCCGCCGCACGAGTAGCACTGTCTGCCTCTCGAAAGACTGGCTCCGCGCTGTGTGCCCCGCACTGCTGAGCCAGTGTCCTGAGGTCGTCTGCCCGAAGGTCTGGTCTATCTGGACCCCTGAGTCATCCGTCGACTGCCTGCTGCAGATGACTCTGCCACGTGCCGCCCTGCGGTGGGTCGCTGTGCTGGTGTAGACTCAGCAAGGAAGATCTCGATCAGAAGGGCCTGCTCTAGTACTCCTGTCTGAGTCGGTATGCTGAGGGAGATCAGCGATGCCCTGATCTCGTGTCTCAAACCCTGCTCGAAGGTCCGGGCCCGAAAGAATGGGTCCCGTACCATGTCGGTCGAGTAGAGCGAGAGATCAGTAAATCTCGCCGAGTACTGAGCGACCGTCATGCTGCCCTGCCGCAGCTGTAGAAGCTCCTGGATACGCACCGCACGAAGGGTGGCTGGGACGAACTCCGAGCGGAAGAGGCTCTCAAAGTCCGTCCAAAGTAGAGATGCCTCATCGTGCACCTGGAGCATCAAGCTCCACCATCGTCCTGCTGCTGTGTGTAGTAGGCTCGCAGCGAGGATCACCATGAGGTCTGCTGGTGTCCTCACTAGCCTAAACACTCGTACCACTGCCTCCATCCAGTCCTCTGCTGCCTGGGGATCCGTCTCCCCGCAAAACCTGGGCGGTCGCTGGCGCTGAAACTCATGCAGTGCGCTGAGGCGATGTGTATCGTCAGCGGCTGCTGCTGGAAGCATCGGGGGCTCGGCGGGTAGAGCTACCGCCGGTGCCACTGCTGACAAAGGGCCCTGCACCGAGGCCTCGTCGCTCGGTGGGCTGTCGTCACGCTCGAATCTCGGAACCCTAGCTGGCTGCCGTCGTGGGGCCATCCTGAAAAGGAAATAGGTGTGCCACGGTCAGAACAGTATACCTGGTGAGCTGATATAAGTAATCACTAAGAAAACTTTGAAACACACACGCAATCAATGTTTTCTTGCATTAAGTCGGAAATCAGTAGTCAGGGTCCTGGTGTACGGATACGTCGGCCGCCGCACCAACACTGGACTCCCTGGACTGATAACCACACTCAATATGCTAAACATTATTGCTTCACATAGAAAAGATCAGAGTTCGCGGTAGAACCGAACTCCTCTGATACCAATTTGTCACGACCCGCCCTCGGGGTCCGTGCCGTGACTACCCCAAGCCCGCCTTCCATAGGCCAGGGGCTGGCGACTAGCACCAAGGCATAAATCCCGGTAAAAAGGGAAGGCATTGCCTTTGAAAAGTAAACAAACACCACAGAGTAAGCAAGCGGAAAGTAAACACTAAACAAAAGTAGAGTATAACTGAAAGTGCGAAAAAGTAAATGGGCCAGTATACAAACCCAAACTGAAAGTAAAGTACAACTCGAAAGGGAAAACAACAACTGAAAAGTAAAAGCCGCTACACCGAGCTGTCCACTGGAAATCCCACCTGAAGGGTGGGTACAGATAGCTCCACTGCTCCACAGGTCCCGCCGTCCGCTCCGAGCACGTCCCGCCCAGTGGTCCACCTCCAGGTACCGTCCCGCTCTGCAAGCCTCAGCTAAGGTCAACGCTGTCCATCGTCTGCAACCAACACAACGTAGTGCGGGCAAAGCCCGTGCAGGGGTGAGTATAAGCTACTCAGTAGGGACCCCGAGACCCCTGAAGGTCTCTCAAATCCACAAAGGATAAACCACGAAGAAAGGTACAATCACGAAGTAACAACCGACACTGCTTAAGTATATGCCCATACATATACCTAAGTCATCAATTTCAAATACGCTCCAACCTCCGAGCCCAAGTACAACTCAGTCCACACAGGAAAGTAAACGTATTCCACACAGGAAAGCAAAACGTAATCCACACAGGATTGCACAACACAATCCACACAGGAAAGCAACAGGAGTCAGCTCACACAGGTATACTTCTTCGAAAGACGATAAAGATGATCTCTGATCCATCTAAGTCGTCGGACCCACAAAGGATCGATAGGTAACTAACCCTCGCAAAAGACCCACACAGGATCGGGCCCACGTAGGACCTGTAGGCGCTGGTTCACACAGGACCGCTGAGCGCAAATACCCACACAGGATCGGACCCACACAGGATCAGGCCCACACAAGACCTGTAGCATTGATCCATGTAGGATCGCTGAGTGCTGTAGCCGTCGTTGTCGAATCCACACAGGATCTTTGTACTATCGTCGTCGCAGTCACAGTAGCAGTAGTAGCAGTAGTAGTCACAGTAACAGTCGCAGCCATCACTAGGGTTCCCGCACACAGCAAGCTCGTTCGGAGGGTCCGCTCCACGAGCCGAGAGGCTGATACATCAACTGTCACAAAGTCCAGAGTTGATGTATCCAAAAGTTCCGTATCGTCAACAGGAACTCAATGCAACAGACGGCACGTCGATCGGACGCCCGGTCTGAGAGTTATTGGCATTTTCATCCCCGGGGCTCGGTTGGTTTTTAAGGCAAAACCAACCGGACCGTACTCCACCTGCGTCCAAACCTCGGGCGGAGTATGCCAAAAGATCCGTCTCACTAAGAGGAACACAACACAGCTGACGTCACGTCAATCGGACGTCCGTAGCTCAAGATATGAGCGTTTCCGCTCCGAAGGCCCGGTTGGTTTCGTGAACGAACCAACCCGGCCGAACTCAAAGTAATCCAAAACCTTGAGTGCGATATACCGAAACGACCGTCTCGATCCAAGGATCGCGTTGCTGCAGAAGGTTCGTCGATCGGAGGTCCGTGGCTCAAGTTATGGCCAAAAGACCGAAACCGATTCGAAACGGGGGGTCTGGGTCCGGGCCGACCCGGCCCGACCCCCCCCTGGGTCGGCCCGAACCGGCCGGCCGGCCGGCCGGCGGCGCGGCGGCCCGGAGCCGCACGGAGGTAGCGCGCGGGGGGGGGGGGGGGGGGACCAAGCCCCCCGCTTGATTGAAGGGGCGGCACGGCATAGCCGCGCCCTTTGTTTTAAAAACGCCCCCCCCCCCCCCCCCCCACGTGGGGGGCCTGCTTGAGCGGAAACCGGGGGGCCACCTGCCCCCCCTCAAGAAACCGCCCCCTCCAATTAAATGGGGGGGGGCTTTATTGCTGGCCGGGGGATTAATTTCCCTCGGATTTGACCATCCGGCCGGCCAGCTGGCCGGCCGGTTTTCTCCAACGGGACCGGAAAATCCGGTCCCCTCTTCGGCTTCCGACGCCGGCGGCCCGGCCGCCGGTCTTCTCGTCCCGCCGCGGCCCGGAACCGGCCGCGGTGTTCGTCGTCCGGCGCGGTGCGACGGCACCGCGCCCCTCCGCCGCACCTTTTATTTCCTTCAACGCGGCGCGACGGCGTCGCGTTCTTGATGATTCTTCCATGGCGCGGCGCGACGGCGTCGCGTAAAATAATCGCACGATTAACCGCATGGTGCAACGGCACCACGCCACCTTGTTTCCACCCGCAAGGTAAATCAACAAGAACGATGGAGGGGGTTCGGCCGCGTTCATGCGGTCCGGCCCCCTCACGTTAAATGATAACATAACTTTAAATCCTTACGTTAATCATGCATGAACCATGAACAAGGATAAATAAATAAACAAATACAACAACCCCTACCTTGGGTATAGGTTCGAAGATTTGTCAACGTCCCGCGGAAGACAACGTCGCGGTAGTCGTTCGTCAAATCCGATGACGAAGAGGTGCGTTCGATGAGATACGTCGTTGGCGAATCTTCGTATGCCGACGAAGGGAGTCCGAGGAGGAAGCGGCATTCCCTCTCGTTGACACAGAAGACTAAGAAGAGATGAGCGGCGTTCTTCGTCGGAACTTGAGCGTTCTTCGTCAAGTTGAGCGTTCTTCGTCAAGTTGAGCGTTCTTCGTCAAGTTGAAGAAGAAGGAGGAGGAGCTCTCAAAAATCCTCACAAGTTGGCTAAACAAAACTAACCAAATAAAATAAGGTTCCTCCTTATTTTATTTACCAAGCCAAGGAATTCAAAACTTAAAATTCAAAAACATAACACTTAATTAATTATACATGTCATGTGTAATTAATTAGATGTTAAGTTAACAAACTTTTAAGAGGGAGAGAGGGGAGTTTAAGGGGGAAGATGAGAGGTTTAGGTTCGTGTGGGTCCCACCACACTTAATCCTCTCAAGGGAGGTTAAGTGGGTGTGGGTCCCACCCCTAACTCCCTTTGAGAGGAGTTAACCTACAAAAGTGAAATAAAAAGAATCCACATTTTTTTATTCAACTTTTTATAATTCTCCCAAAAACTAACTTTCGTCCCACAACAAACGCAACTTCCGAAAAGGTCTCTTTAAGCGAATATCGGCGCTGCGAGTTCGTCGGTGCCCTCAGATTTCAATTCCGAGCACCGGATCAAAAGTTAGGAATTCCCGCTCGTTCGTTCACTGAACGTACCCGAGCCAAACTTCAGAAAATGATTCCGGGCACTCCGGGCCTCAGAATCAGGTGCCGTCTGAAACCGCGCTCTTGTAAAATTCTAAATAAAATTAAGAAAAAATTTCCCTTGAATTTTACGGGTCTTTACATCATTACCTTAAGACTTTCCATTCTTCATACACATTCATCCCACCTGTATAATAAATATAAGTTTCTTATAAATCCACAAAATAACTATATTATTATTTATAATACCATATATTATTGTATTATGAATTTATATTACCCATTTATTAACAATTTCATGTTAACATTATATTTTGGGTAATATATGTGTTGTTTTTTATATTTGTTTTGACTTGTTATTCTTGATACTCTTACATAAATCACAGTTTACTTATTTAAATAATGTAAAAATAATATAAATATCATATATATTCAGTAGATAATCATTATAATAATCTATATAATATATATGTATGAAATGGAATACAACGTTCATAGAGACGGTAGGCCGTACGTACACATGAAAGTTGTTTATATTTAATTGTCATATTTAAGGAAAGAATATAAATGAAAAATATGTATATATATATATATCATAATATAATTATTATTTAATATATATCATATAATTTTATTAAACCCATCCTTATTACATTCCATGTAAAATGTGAACGAATCACATCTCTTTGAGGAAGCGATAGTCTACACTTCGACAAATAAAGTTATCATATTTACAGAAAATGGAAAGCATGAATTTAACTTTTTTATAATAATTAAAGATAAATAAATACATTATACACATTATATATATAATATATATAATATAAAAATATAGTGTATATCATAATTCCCAACCATGAGATGTGGTAAAGGAAAAACAGACAATGTCGTTTTATGAGGCAATAGTTTTCCATACACAAGAACTGTAAGTTTATTACCCATTAGATGAAAGTGTGTATATGTGTAGGTAGAACCTTGATAATGAAAAAATATAAGTATATTTAGGATATTTATGTTATTATATAATCATTTAATAAGAAAAATTGAGGTGGTGGATAATGAAAATAAAATAAAGGTGCTTGAGGAATGATATTGCCTCTTTTTTGGGTAACACTTATTAGTTTTCACCAATGGGATTCCTTGGTTGGATTTCTACCAAAAATAAGGATTAAAAGAGTAATTTAGGGATGTTGGGAGATTATTTGAGCAGAGTTTGGGTGATCCAAAGGTCTTTATATATGTTAATAAGTGTGAGGGGTGAGTTCCTTTTTATAGTGGATGAAGAGTGACATTCTTGTTATTTTTTTAAAAGGGAATTCCATCCATGTTTTTCCCATTAAAAGTGGATATCATAATAGTCACAAATAGAGAAAAGGAAGAATAGGGCCGAAATAATATTATAAAATGTATTCTTTAAAATTTTCTAGGTCATTTCGGGCCTTAAGTTTAATGTTTAGACCTTTATTATGCTATATTTTCTCTAAATCGCTGTAATTAATTTTAATCACTTTCACTAATATTTTTGGTCAAAAACTATGTTAAACTTATTATAAATTATAAAATATTCTGATTAAAAATATAGAATATATTTATCCAAATTCAAATCAGAGAAGTTTCAAGAATTTAATTTAAAATTAATCCCATATGCGTGCCACGACATCATATTTTTAAGCAAAAAGGTCCAAAGTTTAAAATGTTTTTTATATCTAATTTCTATGATTTTTTTTTACAATTACATACATTATATTAATTTATGTAAAATTTTTCTAATTAAACTTTTAGATGACACTAAAATATAATTCTACTATATAAATAAATTAGACTAAAAAGCAGTTATGAATTAAAATTTAGTATTTGTTTAGTATTCATAAAAAATATGAAACTTCTCATAAAAATTCCAAAAATTCACCAAAAATAAATTTTCATATTATTATTCCAAAAATTAATTTTATGTTTTAAAATAAAAATTATAAAATTGTTTAAAATCATATTTAAAATAGTTCTCTATTAAAAGATGGTAAAATTAGCTTTTAGAAAAATACATCTTTTTATTCATGAAATTGGATTTATTCTTATTTTATACTTATAAAATCTAATGAATGAGTATAAAAAATAATTATTGAATATATAAAAAATAAATTTTATTGAAAACATTAATCAAAAGGGGTATGTTTATTTTATTGAGATAAAATTGTGATTGGACATAAAAAAATAGAATTCTAAGAAAAGTAATTTATTTATTTTCAAATAGTTCTTACCTTTACTTATTCTATTTGATAAACAAAGTATTAATTTTATATACAAGTGTAAATCATATTTTCATGATTTATTTAATCTTATTTATAACTTTCATTCCAATTACTTGGTGGTAGCTATAATAATTATTTAATAATAATATTAATAGTATCTTTTAGTTCGGTAAAAATTGACCTTACGTGTAACACAATCTATCTAAGGGACTCAGAATTGTGTGTAATACAAGACAAACATAGTTTTACATATACCAAAAGCTAATATAAGTGTTTTGTGTAGCGCAAGATTGATTTTTGTTTCATATAACACAAACCACACTTAGTTAATTCAGATAATAGAAGCTATATTCAGTGTAATGTGAAATTAAAAATATAGGAAATATTAAACTAATTTGAGAAAAAATATTTCACAAAATCGAGGGGTGTTATATTCTACCCCCTTAAAATTAATTTATCTCTCAAAATTTGTTTGGTTTATTAATGGTTTAATACATTAAAGTTCCTTTATTAGAAATGAACATTGTACAAATAAATATTAAAACATCATTTTAAAATGAAAATTTGGAAATACAATTGATACCCAGAGAAATAGATAACTAGTTTTCCACATAGGAAGGCATTGGTGGAAATTGAAAATACATACTTGGTGGAAAATCATAAATATTTATAGGGATTGATTGATGTCATCAATCACAAACATGTGAATGATCAATGGAAAGTTTAGGCCCTCAAAGTCATACATTTGTGATGATTTTTAAGGACACCAGTTCAAAAAAAATTAGGTATTAGGACAAAATTTTATTTCTATATCATTATCCTAATTTTTAAGGATTTTCAAGAAAATATATACTTTCATGATTTTAGTAAAACCACACCTTTTTTTGTTTCTTGATAAATTTGCACCTCATCTCTTATTTTAAGAAATAAATGTGAATTTTTCATTCATGAATCATTAGAAGATCATGATATCCATAAATAGAATGATATATCATTCCACAAATAATAACAAAAAAGGTTATCACAAGTTATCCAATATGTATAAATCTATATATGGTGAGATAATAAATTAATCCCAAAAACCTCATCTAAAATTTAACATAAACCATTCCATAAATGGTTAACCTTATAACCCTTATGGAAGATGAAAATGAAAATCTTTAAAAATAAGGTCACAAAATAAACTTAACATTGATTACCCATATATCACAAGGCAGATATTGGTAGTCACATTCCAAACATCTTAATGAACTCATATTATATTCTCTTGAAACACAATAATAACCTGAATTACCATAAATACTTTTGGAAACATGCATGCTTACTTATTCAAAATATTACTAGATATATTCCATAAATCTAAGAAGTTGTAAAATTTATCCATGATGACATAGAATTTTTTTTAACCAATTCAATAATTAGTTCCAGGGTAATCAGTACTATCCAATTTACTTTATCCATATCAATCATCTCTTTATCCAAACTAAATACAATTTTCTCAACATTAGGGACACATTAAGGGTTACCTTAACTTAATAAAAATATAACCTTTCCATTAAATCCACTTTCTTGTTCATCATCACCATTAAATATATATTTTTTGAAAATCCATAATGTAAAACATATACTTCATGATTCATATAACATGAATCTTGAATTCCAATACATATAAACCTCATGCATCCAGCTTTATTCTTAAACCATTACTCAAGCTTCTTCATATTATCCCATAATACCCCTTTCCTAAAATATGAAATATAACTCATGTCTTATGGCTCCTCAATCTCAATCAAATACTGCCTTTTATGTTTAATGTAAATAATACTAGAAGAACATCCCATACCTTTAACATTTCATTTGTAGACAATTCATCAATAGAAGAAAACCCATTACTTGAACCACCTAGATGATTCTCTTCATGGGCCTTGCACTTAGGACATAGATTTGAATAATTCCCATACATTCCACATTTAAAGAAGTCATCAATTGATAATACCTTTGTGAGGCCAATATTTCCATCCACTGAGTTAATTAATGTTTTCATTTTCCCTTTGAAATTACTTGCATTGTGTTCTTCTTTCCACAGCCAAAACATCTTCTTGTTCCTATAAGATATCCACTTAGGTGATTCTTCTCACATTATTGACACAAAGGAAACCAAATATTCTTTCATACATGGTCTCCATCACCTTAACTCTCATTTAAAACCTTCCTTCTCTTATTTAGTGAGTCTAAGATTTTGTTGAGGTATACATTGTTAATCTTATTCTTTTAAAATTGATTTGGCATGATCACAAAATCCTTCACTCTAGTGATCATACCATTTGATTGCTCATCAAGAAATTTTGCATCATATTCAGTGTTAACCCAATTTCTTCTGGTTCCCTCCATTAACAAAAATTAGGAAAAATAGGATGGGAAACACTTATCATATCATAAAACCACATAATCATGAAAAATTACTTATAGGATGTCTAAATAATGACACACATTTCTTCAATATATGAAACCATATGTTTATCCTAGGTTATTATTAGTCATATTCTATTTGGATCCTTCATGATGGTTCAAAAAGAGTTTTTGAATTCTATATGAATATCTCTCAGGAGTGTCACACTAGGAGTGTAGCAAGGCCCATTGTCATGTACCCGATTACGCTTGATTTAGGCTCGATGCACCTTTCTAGAGTTCTTATCTCTTTCTAAATCTGTTCTAGATCCACATTCACTTGTAGTATCTTGACATGGATATATTTCTAGGAAACCACCCACTCCATAATTTACCAAAATTCTATGACATTTTACTATACTTTTCCTTATAATTATACATGTCCTTAGGGTTCTCACAAAGTTTTTCTCATCCTAGTTTCTAAAGTTTGACTAAAAAATTACTTTGATGTCAAATATAGTGACCCAAGATTAATATAAATGGACACTGCATCATATTTTTGATGAATATTCATTAAATTACAAGAGGAAATGCTTGAGTAATGTAATAGTTTAGTGTCTTTGGAAACATGGAACAAAATATTATAACTTGGTGAAATATATTCAATGTTTCCCATAAAGGTCTTCCCATTTTGTACTTCTACTTAAAAAAATTCTTCATAAGTCAGGGAAAGGAAATATAATAAAGTGGTGAGATCGAATGCTTAGTAAGGGTAAATAAATTAAATTCATAAGAATAACATGAGAATAAGGGTATGAGAACATTATTATAACATTTTAAGATCATACCTTACATATCAAAGATCAGAAACATGAGGCTTGGAATAAAGAATTTTTATTCACAATACATGATTCATAAGATAATCATGAACATGAAGCATGCGAGAATATCATTGGAATAAGACATAGAGTTTTTTGAAGGAACATAACCATTTAATATCTATTATAATAAGTAAAGGCTTGTTTCCAGAAACTAATTAGGGCACTTCATGGGGACTATACCTACTGGGTGGGACACTCCACCAACACTAGTCACAGTCCATTCCTAGTAAGGGATAAGGTTTCCCAATATTCCCATAGTGGATTGGGTTTCCCCTTCTCCACATAGTGTATTGGGTTTCCCCATATTCTATAGTGGATCAAGATGATCTACTTTATTCTCATCATCAAATCATGAGATATAAATATTTACCCAATGCATTGGAGGGAGATATAGGTCACAACTATATCATAATTAAATCATAAATACATGTGAAAAAATTCACAAAAAAATCATATCATAACCTATAAAATGAAATGGGTGTAGAAAACAAGTAATCATATCTTAAAATGTGGAAAAATATAGGTTTCACAATCTTTCTATCAAAGTATAACACATAAAAAAGTTGGTTTTATAAGCATATAACTCAGATAAGAAAACAAATTTCATACCAATCATGCCATAAAAAGATAAACCATTTAGATAAATAATGTGAATGGAAACATTGGATCATTTCCTCATAACACCATGAGTGACACTAATTTATGTTTTATTATATAGAAAATAATTTGGGAAGGCCTTTTAAAAACATTTCTTTAGAAAAATATCATTTCTAGTTTGAAAAATGTTTTCTTTAAACATAAAACATTTTTGAAAACCCTTTTATTTTAAAATATCTTTGAAAACCTATAAAGAAATATTGAAAATATTTAGAAAACCCTTTTCAATGAAAAAACCTTAAAAACACAAAAAAAAACTTGAAAACCTTTTGAAAAACTATTTCTTTGAAAATACTTTGAAAGCTTAAAAACAAGGCTCAAAATCATTTTAAAAATCCTTTTCATTAAAAAAAATTAAATTCAAAAAATTTAAATAATATTAGAAAATAATTATATTTAAAAATAACCTTGTAAACTTATATAGTATGCTTCAATTAAATGATATTCATGAAGGTGGGTATGTCCGTATATGATGAACATTCATTTTTCCCCTTAAAATTTTAGAAAAGTGCCTTTATCGGAAAACAAAAAGAAGATTCCTTTTAATTTTTTAAAATTTAACACAGAGGTACAAATTTACTTTAAACATCATAGGATAATTTTTTTTAAATTTATTTAGAAAACATGATTTTGATAGATCATATATTTTTGACTGAAAGGAAAAATAAAATCATATTTTCATAAAAACATTTTTTCTTTATTATCTTAAGCACCAAAGTGTGTAAAAATTATAATAATACATGAATATATCATGGATAATAATATGATATTAAAATTTATTTTTTTTATTTAGATATGGATCATAATATTTCATAAATGGATGCATAATCATAAATAATCTTGATAAATGTTGAGATTGTAGCAATAAACTATTACCATTTTAGTAACTTTGAATCATAATACCCATGGAAGAATTAAATTACATGAAGATTAAAATATCATAAAATTAAGGATATTCATGATATAAAATGTCAATTGGTATTATATACACCCCATAGAAAAATATAGGGTCATAACATGGCATGTATCTTGAAGAAGGTAAATTGAGACAAAATTACTTTACTGATTTAGTAACTTTTGAGCCATAAAACCCATGAAAGAGAGTTAATAAAATGGATATGTAAATAAAAATAAATTTAATTATATTTTTTTTATAATACATTCATATCCAATATATACACTACAAAAAATAATTTAGTGGTGAATAAGGCATTAGCATCACAGAAATAAAAGTGAGATGAGAAAACCCTTACCTTAAGTCTTGACTTTCTTCATACACATTAAAACCTTCTGTATAATAAATATAATTTTATTATAAAAACAAAAAACAAATATATTACTATATATAATAACATATAATAATTTATTATGACATTATATTACCCATTTATTAATAATTCCATGTTAACATTACATTTCGGGTAATATCTGCGTTGTTTTTTGTATATGTTTTGACTTGTTATACTTGATCATCATGCATAGATCATGATTTACTTATTTTTGGAATGTAAAAAAGGATATAAATATAATATATATTCATTATATGTGTATTATAATAATCAAAAAAATATAGATGTATGGAATAGAATACACTATTCCAGGAGACGATAGGTCGTATATACACATAAACATTGTTTCAATTTTATTTTCATATTGAATGAAAGAAAGTAAATGACATATATGTATATATATATAATATTATAATTATTATGTCATATATATCATATAATTTTACTAAACACATCCTTAATACATTCCATTAAAAGTGTAAACGAAACAGATCGCTTTGAGGAGGTGGTAGTCCACACATCCACAAACGAGATTATTGTATTTATAAAAATGGAAATAATGAAGGTATATTTATTTATAATAAGTACAAAAGATTTAATAAATAATAATTATCATATATATCATATAAAAATATAGTTTTCATTATAATTACCAACCATGATTTCTGGTAAAGTAAAAACAAACAACATTATTCTGTGGAGAGGTCATTCACTATAAACAATAATGGTAAGTTCATTACCTATTAGATGGATGTGTGTTTAAGTGTAGGTATAATTCTTATAATAAAAAAATATATTTATATTGATTATATTGTAATTATTATATAATAATAGAATAATAAAATTTGTGGTGGCGGAGAAAGAAAATAAATGAAAGGAGCTTGAGAATGGATCTTACCTTCTCTTTGGGTAACTCTATTTGGTTTCCACCAAAGGGATTCTTTTGTTGGATTTATTCCCGAATAGAGGATTCTAGGAGGAATTTAGGGATTCTAGGAGATTATTTTAGATGATTTTGAGAGATAAAAATGGATTTAGTGGTGTGAATAAGTAGAAGGAGTGACTGCTATTTTATAGTGGAGGAGTGGTGTCATTATTATAAATTTTTGAAAAAGAAATTCCACACATGTTTTCCCATGAAAAGTGGCACCAATTGTATTAAAAACCAATGAAAGGGATAATAGGGTCTAAATATGAACATAAAATTGATTTTGAAAATTTTTCTATGTCATTTTGGGCCTTATGTTTAAGGTTTAGTCCTTTGTTAAGCTAATTTTTCTCTTAATCACTGCAATTAATTTTAATCACTGTCAAAAATGATATTGGTAAAAAACTATGATGAAATTTTTAGAAATGAAAAATTATTATTATTACAATTATTTAATATATTTTTCCAAATTAAAATCAATTAAGTGGAATAAGTTAATTTAAAATTAATCCCACAGACATGCCACAATAGTGGGTTTTAATCGAAAATGTCCAAAAATTTGAAATGTTTTTATATCCAATTTAAATGAAAAATTGGATACAATGAAATAAATTGGATTAATTGATGTAAAATTTATATAATTAAACTTTAAAATAAAACTATAATATAATTTAACTATATAAATCAATTAGAATAAAAATAAGTTTTGAATTAAAATTCAATGTTTTTCAATATTAATCAAAAAATGAAACTTCTCAAAAAAATACCAAGAATTAACCCAAATTAAATTTTTATATTATTATTATAAATGTTAAGTTGAATGTTTTAAATAAAAATTATAAAAGTGTCAAAAATCATATTTCAAATGGGTTCTCCATTAATAGTTGGTAAAATTACCTTTTAGAAAATTACATCTTTTTATTCATAAAATTTGACTTATTCTTATCTTATATCTATAAAATATATTGGATGGGTATAAAAAAAATTGAATTAATATATAAAATATAAATTTTATTGAAAAAATTAATCAAAATTAGTTTGTTAATTTATTGAGATAAAATTGTGTTTGTACATAGAAAATTAGTTTTCATAGATAAGTAATTTCTTTATTTTAAAATGGTTCTTACATACTCTTCTACTAATTGATAAACAAGTGATTAATTTTATATAAAAGTATAAATCATATTTTCACAATTTAGTTAATCTAATTCATAACTTCCATTCTAATGGCTAGGTAGTAGCGATAATAATATTTTAATTATAATATTAACAGTATCTTGTAGTTCATGAAAACTTTTCATTTAATATAACTGAATCTATCAATGGGACTTGGAATTTCATGTAATATAAGAAAAAAATAGTTTTTATTGTGCCACAATCCAATATAGGTGTTTTTTGTAGTGCAATTTAGACTTGGTGTTACATATAACACAAACCACACTTAGTTATTTTTTTTAAAAAAAAGTTATATTTAGTGTTGTGTGAAATAAAAAATATTAAAAAGATTAAATTAATTTGGAAAAAAATATTTCAAAAAAATATTAGGGTGTTAAAGAATGTGTCTCAATGGATTGGAAAAATTCTTTAATATGTGGAAAATAAGGGAATAAATCAATGAATGCCCAAGGAAAAATGAAGATTATGATAGAAGTTAATAAATCCCATCCTATGGATCCATTTATAGTTTTCTGTATTAAAAGTGGGGATCCTGGGAATTATCCAAATCAATGGACTACTCTATAGGATAAACCCAATACAAATAAGGACCTATTTTGAAATAAAATAGACAAAGTATTTTATATTTTTATTCAATAATTAAATTTTACTAGTATTTTTACTTATGGTATTTTGGTTATAAGAATCATGAAACATCTAAATATTGTGTTGAATTTTAGAACGATAGATATATTAATAAAATTAATATTTTTTGATGGGTTTATTATATTAATATTGACCATAAGTTAAAAGTATTAAACATAATTTTTTAGGTTTTATGTGATGGGAGTCTACCCTGATTAGGGATATTTTGGGTGAAATTTATTGAAATACAACCCACTAGTTTAATATATGTTATACTAAAAATGTTATTCGAGGAATAATTTTTTTACATTTAATATATATACTTTTAAATGTATTAACATCCTTTAGGCTTAATTTGATCATCTATTACATTGTAATAATATTAAAATAAGATTATTAGATTTACCAAAAAAGAGTTGTATTGAAATCCATGGGAAAAGAGTTATTTAATGATTAATTTTATTTCAATGAGGTATATAATATGTTTTTTTAATGTTATAGGAATTATATTAATATAATTTAGAAAAAGGATAAACTGCATGTTGGTTAACAACTCATTGAATCTAGAAAGTTCATAGTAATTGAACCGATAACCAAAGGATGATAAGGGTTTCGCACATAAAACTGGACTATGTAATGTCTTGGTTAATATGTCATTTTTTTATTTAAAATACTTGAAAAATAAATATTATTTGTAACACCCCGACCCCAGTTACCCAGAGCCGGTGCATTATTTTAATACATTGGCACAATTACAAGGAATCAAGCCTTGAAGGACCGATCAGTTTAGTAGTTTTGGAAAATAGATTACATACATTAACTTTTCATTACAATTTGAAGCATAAAAAACAAAATATATAGTTCTTTGAGAATTACATTTTTCCATTTAGCTTAACCCTACATATCAATCATAATACACTTCTTGTAATCTTGGGAAAATAAAACATAAGAAAGGTGTGAGCTTAGATGCTCAGTAAGGGTAAATAATTTAGCGGAAGCTATAAACTTTGAAGGTAAGATGTGTAATAAAAACAACAGACTTTTAAACATAAAATTGAACATAAAATTGTAAAAATAAATGAAACATTACCATATAAACATGCACATGGATATTCTACTAGTCAAATAATCACATGTAGTAACTAATTTCACAATGAGGGAATGCCTAATACCGGACATCATTACCACATAGTCAAGGCCTCGTGCCAAGACTATAATTTTTTTTGCCAAGGCCTTGTTCCAAGAAACTAGTTTGTCTCGTAAGACCTACCGATGAATTGAGGAGCTATAACAGGCTCCACCCGTTACTTACTAAGTCCACTGCATTCATCATATGAAAAAGTTGAAACATAACATAAAAATTTATATTAAAACTAGAATAAGAAATGTCAATAAATTAAACATAAACCATGAACGGTATAAAAATAGAATATCCACAGTCAAACATATCATAACTCATTCAATACAATATGGAAGATCGTATGATAATAAATAAACCTCAATCAAAAATAATATCCAATAAAGGATGCTGAAATAGTTGAAAATGATGAGTAAAACATTTTGAGAGAAATATCCTTTTTGAATCAAAGTGTCCCATACCACTTTGAAACTTTTGAAAAGAATTATCATTTCAAAACATTCATGTCCATATAAATAAATCCTTAAAATAACACTACTGGAAATTATGGTTTTCCCAACAGTTGTATACCAACAGTTCTTTTGAACTGTTGGTATAGGTGATCTTTACCAACGGTTTGCATTAACCATTAGTAATGATCTATAAAAATTGATTTTTTCCCAACGGTTTGATGAAACCGTTGGGAAATATTGGAAGAAAATTAGATTTCTTAACAGTTTCATCGAACCGTTGGGAAAGATGGGAAAAAATCAGTTTTCCCAACGGTTTAATGAAACAATTGGGAAAACTATATCTTTCCTAATGATTTTTCATAACCGTTGGGAAAGATTTCCCCCAAATACAGACCACCCGAACCCCCACTCATCCCGATTGCAAACAGATGCTAATCGAGATCCTCCTTAATTCTTCTTGGCCGTGAGAATCCTTCTAGCCAAGATCCATCTTCAATCAAAAAAATCTTATTTCATACTTCAAATTAGTAAGTGTAACCTTAGTTTTAGCATTATTCCTCTATTTTTTTGGTGTTTGATATTTTGATTTAGGCTAAATTGGGGTTTCTGTCTATGGAACCCTTGGATTTGTTTTCTATTTTTTGTTCTACACTTCAAACATGCTAAAGGGTTTGTTTAGTGGGGTGATATGGTACTTTTGGTGGAATTTATTTTAGTTGAAAATTGGATTTTGATTTTGATGAATTTATGTTTCAATTTGAGGTGGGGGAGGGTGTGCAGATGGGGTGGGGAGGATGTCGAGGGCTATCCAAGTGGGGTGGGGGAGGGGATATCTAGGTTGGGTGGGGAGGGGGATGGGTTGTCCAAATGGGGTGGGGGTAGGGCTGTTTGGGGTGGGAGAGGGTGTGTAGGTGGGGTGGGGGAGGGTGTCTAGGTAGGTTTGTGCAAGTGGGGTGGGGAGGGTGTGCAGGTGGGGTGGGGGAGGGGCTGTCTAGGTAGGGTGGGGCGGGAGAGGGTGTCCAGAAAGGGTTTTCCAAGTGGGGTGGGGGGGGGGGTGTGGGTGGGGTGGGGGAGGGGCTGTCTAGGTAGGGTGGGGAAGGAGGCTGGGTTTTCCAAATGGGGTGGGGGTAGGGCTGTTTCGGGTGGGAGAGGGTGTGAAGGTGGGGTGGGGGAGGGTGTCCAGGCAGGGTTGTCTAAGTGGGGTGGGGAGGGTGTGCAGGTGGGGTGGGGGAGGGTGTCCAGGCAGGGTTGTCCAAGTGGGGTGGGGAGGGTGTGCTGGTGGGGTGGGGGAGGGGCTGTCTAGGTAGGGTGGGGGAGGGGGCTGGGTTTTCCAAATGGGGTGGGGGTAGGGCTGTTTGGGGTGGGGGAGGGTGTCCAAGCAGGGTTGTCCAGGTGGGGTGGGGAGGGTGTGTAGGTGGGGTGGGGGAGGGGCTGTCTAGGTAGGGTGGGGGTGATGGGTTGTCTAAGTGTGGGGTGACGGTAGGGCTGTCCAGGTGGGGTGGGGTGGGGGGTGGATGGGTTTTCCAAGTGGGTTGTGGGGGTAGGGGTGTCCATGTATGGTGGGGGGGGGGGGTAGGTTTTCCAAGTGGGGTGGGGGTAGGGCTGTCCACGTGGGGTGGGGGGGGGGGGGTGCTGGGTTGTCCAAGTGGGGTGCGGGTAGGGCTGTCCAAGTGGGGTGGGTGCGGTGGGGGTAGGGCTGTCCAAGTGGGGTGGGAACCCTAAATTCAATGTTTTAATTAGAGATTTGATTTGTTTTATTAGGGATTAAGTGTATGAGGCATTCCCATTCCTATTATGGGTGGTTTTAATCAAAAGTTATGATGTTGGAACCATTTATGATGTTTTTTTCTCTATTTAATCTCATTTCCCCTAACTTAACATTGAATTCTATATCACATTTGGTTTCTGTTTTTTAATTTCCAGTTAAGTTATTTGTGGTCGATGATTGTCTCATGTTAATTGTTTTCAATGGTTTGGTTTAGAAATTGGGCATTTAATGTGACTTTTCCAAATGGGGGTGCCTTGAGAATACTCCAAATATTTGTTAAAAATGATCAAAGGGATTTTATTATTTAAAATGGATTTCGAAAGATATTTTAGAAATGATTTAATCTTGAGGAAAGTGTTTTATAAAAATGAGAATTTTTTTAATAAGGCTTGTGTAATGTATTTTGTTATAGTACACTTGTTATGTGACTATGTTTGGTATTAAGTAACACATGAGATAACTGGTGTGCGAGAATGTGTTGTGAAAGAGATTCCATGGTTGGTTCAAGATTATATTTATGTTTTGAGCCTATTAATGAGTTGTTTTAAAGATATTTTGAGATATTTACCTATTTAATCATTCTGTTTACATAGCGTATGCAACCTCTACCCTCATTTAATCAGTGAACTCAAGTAATTAATTCAAGCCTTCATTCTCACTAGCATGTAAGAAATTGAATGATGTAAACCCATCCTCACATGATTTCTTACCTTAGATAGTGTCCAACATATGAAATACGAGCTTTTAAATTCATCAGTTAACCAGGATCATATATTCCATTTCCCCCAAGATGACTGTACCAATATAAATTTAGGGTCAATTAAATGTGGTTCTCATTGTACGATGTATATTATGTGTCCTTCTTGGCCAATACTCACTTTTATGAGGGTAGGGTGATTTTCACTACCCATTCTTGCATGTGTAGACATCCATAAAAATGTTAGATGAGTCACAAGTTTAATTCAGTAATGTTGTTATCATTGAAATACTTTATTATTAATCTCAAATTTAAAAATAAATGTTTTTGTCTATAATTGATGAAATTAAATCTTTTTACAAGCCATGAACAACCTATTAGTGTAGAAGCCTAAAATTTATTCACCCATGGGGTGCAATTGACTTGGGGAAGTAATTGGGTAATGAAAGGTATGGCCATAGAGGTGCCAATAATGAGTTATTGAACATGAGTGAATGATTTGGGATGCCTATAACACATGATGGGACCTAAGGCATGTGCCTCTTATAGACCTAATAAAAATGAATATAAATAAATTTTAATTTAATTTATGAGTACTTGTTCATTACATTATTTTAATAGTTCACTACATCGACTAGAAACTTCTTCCTTTATCGTTAACTTAAATGTATTTTCTATTAAAGTTCAATCCTATTGAATTGTTTATGATAAATTGACTTATATAAATTCTTTTTACAGAATGGATAGAAGTTGGATGTATGAAACCGATCGGATCTCAAGCGATTTTCAAAACAATTTAGAGAGCGTTATAGATTTTTCATTTCACAATGCTTCAGATAGTGGTCTCATACACTTCCCATGTTCCAATTGTGTTGGTAGACCTTGGTTGAGCCGTGAAGAAGTCAACTACCACATAAACAAAAATGGTTTTCAAGAAAACCACTTTGTGTGGTATCACAATGGGGAGAAAATTAAATCTCAAATTGATGATGATCGAAATGAAAGGACTGGAATGGAGAATTTTTTAGATGATCAGTTTCCATTTATTTTTCATCATGAAAAAGAAAGGATTTCAACTCAAGAAGACTTCAATATGAGGACAAATAATGTATCTAGTGAAAATGATGATATTGATAGGGTGAAAAAATTGAATGATGCTTCCACGACTCCAGTATATCGACAATGAGATAAAATAAAAAAGTTGTAATTTTTAATCCGATTGTTTCATGGGAAAACTATGTATGGGATTTCTAATATAGCAATCGATTACATTCTTACCCTCTTGAACGATTTACTTCCAGATGATGCAGATATTCCCTCAAACCACTATATGGAATGGAAGTTAGTGGAGGAACTTGTATTTTCAAGAAAAAAAATTCATGCTTTCCCGAAAGATTGCAGTTTATTCTAGGAGAAAACTACTGAACGAAATGATTGTATAAAATGTGGCACATCCCGCTAGAAGTCAAAATCTGATGGAACACCATCCCGTATTCTATAGAAAGTAATGTGTCACTTTCCATTGATCCCCAGACTCCAGAATCTTTTTATGTCTGATGACATATCAATAAAAATGAGATGGAATGATACTGAGAGAAAGAAGACTAATAATGAGTTGGTTCATCCTGCAGATGGATTTGCATAGCAGAGATTTGATGCTTGACATCCTGATTTTGCATCTAACGTGCGTAATGTGAGGCTGGGTATTTCATGTGACAGTTTTAATCCATTTTGGAAGATGCTTACTTTGCACAATACATGGCCAGTTTCTATACACATTTATAATCTTCCCCCATGGTTGTGTATGAAAAAACCTTTCACTTTCATGAGTATACTCATATCTGGTCCTTCTGATCACGACATTGATATTGATGTATACATGCAACCTTTAATAAAATATTTGAAACTTCTTTGGGATGTGGGTGTGCACACATACGATGCATGTTCGAAAGACATATTTTAGATGCGTGCTATGCTTATGTGGATGATCAATGATTTTCTGGCTTATGCAATGATGTCTGGATGGAGAAAAAAGGGAAAACTGTCATGTCCAGTTTGTATGAAGAATACATGATCCAGAAGACTAAAACATCGTTGTAGTTTCAGTTTTATGGGACATCGACGATTCTTTCCAAAGGATCACCCATATAGAATGAATCGTCGAAGATTTGATAATTCCATAGAGACCGACGATCCACCTCAGCGTATGTCTAGAACTGATGTACTTAATGAATTGAAAGATTTTAGTTTTTTGTTCGGGAAGGGTCAAATGAAATCTTGAAAGGGAAAGAATGTTTCCACTGAAACCTATTACAATTGGAGGAAGAGGAGTATCTTTTTTGATTTTCCTTATTGGTCAACCAATTTGTTACGTCATTGCTTAGACGTAATGCATATTGAAAATAATATATGTGAAATGTTGATTTAGGTTCTTCTAAATGTCAAGGGGAAGACAAAAGATGATTTACGATCTCAACATGACTTGGTGGATTGAGGCATCAGACCAGAATTGCATCCTGTTCCTATCAGTGAAAATAAATGGCAACTTCCATGTGCTTCTTATGTGATGACACCTAAGAAAAAAAACAATTTATGGAAGTATTAGAGACTATTAGAGTTCGTGATGCCTATTGAAGAAACATATCTAAACGGGTCAACAGAACAGAGTTGAAGCTAAAATCTTTGAAGACTCATGATTATCACATTCTACTACATGGGTTGCTTCCAATAGAAATCCGTCATCTTTTGTCCAATAATGTAAGGGTGGATTTTATTCGGTTGTGCCATTTGTTTAGAGATCTTTGTGCTAAGAAGTTGTCCAAGTCTTTCTTGCAAAAAATGTTGACAGATTCCCCATTAATTTTGTGTGAGTTGGAGAAAATATTTCCTCCATCATTTTTCACATGCATGCTGCATCTGACTGTCCATATTCCCACTAAAATACTTCTTGGAGGACCTATTTCTTTTCGTTGGATGTATCCAACTGAAATAAATATGTTCACATTAAAGTCGTATGTCCGAAACAGAAATCATCTCGAAGGTTCAATCGTGAACAGTTACTTGGCTCAAGAATGTATGGATTTATGCTTGATGTATTTGTCTGATCTTACTACAAGATTGAACAGACCAATGAGAAATAAAGAATAATAGTATGAGCAAATTGAACCTAGTTTTCCATCACTTCCTCAAAGAGGAGGAATTCCTGGATCATATACATTGAAGACATTAAGCCTTGAAGAGCGGGAGATGGCACATCGCACAGTTTTGTTCAATTTTGATTTGTTTAATGACTATATTAGGTAACTAAATTGATTATGTATATCTTACATATATATTTGTTAAACTATTCATATTTTTTATCTACAGGGAACAGAAAACAATGATAAATAAGAAGCATCATTCTTTATCTTTGAGAAGGAGAGAGAATTTTCATAGCAAAGAGTTTTCTTCTTGGTTAAAATTGAAGGTAAAAATATTACTATTTAAAATAATTATATCAATATTTAATTACGTTTAATAGTCATTTATATTGCAGGTATTGAGTTTTTCTTCTGACTTTGTCTCCGAGGAAATAAGAGCTTTGGATTTTGGTCCTAATACCGTGGTTCGTGACTTTAAATCAATTGTTATCAATGGGCACAAATTTATTATCACTGAATGAGCAAAGAACATGAGAAAAAAACATGATGGTGTTATGGTTACTGCCACAACAAATTGTTATGCCAGTGCATCAGATAGTAGACCGCGATTTGAAAATGTGAGTTATTATTGAGTTGTTGAGAAAATAATAATATTGGATTATTACTCTCATGGACGAGTCACAATGATGAAATTCCATTGGTTTGATTTGATGATGATATAGAGCACATTTATTGATGATTGTGGATTTTGAGTAATTAATATGACTCACACTCTTGCTACCGAAGAACCATATGTGTTGGCATCAATGGATAAATAAGTTTTTTATGTCAAAGACCAACCTCGACCTAAATTTGGTGTCATAGTTGAAGTAATTCCAAGACATATTTTTGATGATGGTGATGATGGAATTGACACTATCCCTAGTGCCATTGGAACCAATCCGTTTATTTGTTTTGATGACTCCAATAGCTCAATTGTCAGAGTTTATTGTGAACCAGAAGTTGTGGTTGGAAATATATAGAATCATTCATCCATGTTCTCAATTCTTTTGGTTTACCTCGAGTTGGGTTGTTAAGGTTGGTAATATTCAAATTGATTTAGTATTGATCACAAATATATTTTAGCTGACTTGACCATTATGTGAATTTTCATTGTTTATTGGTTGTAGTTTTATTTGAATTGCATTTTCTAATTTGGAATTGAATTGTATTCAAACCTAGTCAAACAATATTTCTAACTTGGTGAATATTACAACTTGTATGATTTATTAAATCCATTCAAGCTCTTCTAAAACAATTGATAGCTAAATTACCAATGAATCCCCCTATTCTCTCATATATTTAGTTTTTTGGGTTACAAATTAGTTTACTTTTTCTAATTATTTACATATTTGTTTTCAAAAGCAGGAAATGCAGCCAATTGAAGAGAGACAAAGGAAAAAAATGATGGAGAAAAATCGTCGAATGGTGGAGTTGGGAATTACATCATTAGTGCCTGCAGTGAGTACTTTATTTCAAATAGATATATTTAAATAATATATAATTTCATGTGATTAATTTTTTTGTAAACATTTTTGTAGGATCCACCTATACGTCGACAGTTATTCGACGAGGAACCTAGTACTGGTCCTAGTACTCAGGCCAGTGGTATAAGGAGGGTTCGTACCAGAGGTGGACGAGCAGCTGCGCGTACCCAACTAGACCCTGCCCCTCCCACTGACATGTCATCCTTCCCACATTCTGATCCCAGTGTGTCGTTAGGGACACACAGAATATTTAGGCCTCCCATGTTTTTTCTACCTTTTGCATCTTCTGGCCCATCATTTTCACATCCCATGATGATTCCCACTCCCCAGTCAGAATCCGGTCAAACAACTGTCCCATATTCTTTTCCTTCTACTTCTGTCTCTCCGAGCTTCTATATTCCATTGTCTTCGACTCCTATTCCACCACAGGGTGTTCCATCAGTTTCTGTGGATCCAGTGATGCTCAGCGATCAGACCGACGTAGGTATATTTATAGAACCCTAACAATTTTTTATAGCAATATTTATTTTCATTATAACATGTTTTGATAAAATATTTGTTTTTCTTTCATGAAAGATACATCTACTGATAGGAGGCGTGGGCGGGGGCGTACACGCATGCGTTTGGTGTGGAAACGCTGCACACAGGTTATGGTGGATTATAATGAAGACAACCAAATGGCTGAGAAAATAGGGCATCAATGTCGGAGTTTTTTGGAAACGCTTTACAAATACACTCACATCATTCCCATTATCCCACTATCATGGAGACATTTTCCACATGAGGTCAAGGATAGAGCTTGGGAAGAGATATGGGTAAAATAATATGTTCTATTTAATTTCATGAATTATTTTTGTATTTATATGAATTAATATTTTGATGTTAGCTTCGATTTAATTTTCTTATGGTGAGGGTGCACGATCGGAACGTCTAAAGGATTTAGACGAGCTTTGGAGATCCTACAAGAATGAGTTGTATATTGGCTGGGTTGCTAGAGTTGGCACTGAGTTAGAGGCGATACCAGTAGTGGATGATTGTCCTATAAAGTAGTATCGTCAGATGATTACTCATTGGATGAGTACCCAATTTGAGGTATTAATTACATTTGAGGTATTAAAATTTAACTTTCATGTTTTTCATTAATACTATCTATTGAATTTTCAAATTTTATTTAGGAATCATCTGGAAAAAATAAAAAGAACATTGATGCAAAAAATACCTCCACACACTGGGACGCACTACGATGCCTGATCATGAGAGGAAGCAGGTATGTCAATTGTTTATAAGTTTTCTTTACGACTTAAATTTTATTTTGTTTCCTAAATTATTTAATAGTTTTATAAAGTTTTCACATAACTTTAGTTTTCAATGTCATTGTAGAGGCAAATACAAAATATTGAAGGACGTGTGCCTCGAGAAAACTGTTTTTCTCGAGTAGACGGAAAAAGGATAGAAGTGCCGTCAACGAAGCGACTCAGCAGCAGATTGAAAGTTTTAATCTGTTGATTTTATATTTTAATATATATTTTGTAACTTAATAATATATTTATATTTGTAACATGATGCTTTAGAGTCCCTCGATGCCCAAGAACCGGAAAATTTTGGGCCAACTGATCACTTACATCATGTTTTGGGAGAGGAGCATCCTGGCAGAGTACGCTGCCGACCTAGGATAGCCCCGACGAGGTATTGGCCCTCCTCAGGTACAAGTTGTAGTACCAATGAGCTGTAATAAGTTAGGGAACATGCAGAACAGGCTGATAAAAGGGCCACAAAGATGGTAGAACAGTCTACTAGGGAAAACAATGCATTTATGAAATTTATTGAAGTTCTACGTCCGAAACCTCCACCAGAGGCTAGCCCAACTTTTGATGAATATATGTCATCGATACATTATATATATGGGGAACAAGGTGGTAGTTCTAGTGGTGGTCAAGATGATGTACAAGATGAAGATGATGATGGCGAGGAGTTTGATGCAGAAGAGGAGGGAGAAAAGGAGGGCGAGGCGGATGGCGAGGGCGAGACGGGGGGCAAGTGCGAGGAGGGTGAGGATGATGATGGGGACGGGGATGAGGGTGATGATGATGGTGATGATGGTGATGGTGATGTGGGACAAATTGATCCATTACATTTTTGACTAATATTACTGAGATTTGTTGTTTAATCTATTCTAGTTGTTGGTTTTATCCAGACCCGTAGTATAGTATTGTAGTTGAGTTATTTTTATATATTGCCTGTTTTCATGGATGTTGATTTATTTTAGTGGTTTTGTGTTTGGGAACTCTCTGGACAACCCCCCTCCTCCCTGGACCTGGGAAAACCCCCCACCATCCTCCTTGGACCCCGAACAGCCCCCCGGACAGCCCCCCGAACAGCCCCCCACCATCCTCCTTGGTCCCCGGACAGCCCCTCAGACAGCCCCCCAGACACCCCCCCGGACAGCCCCCCCAACATCCTCCTTGGTCCCCAGACAGCCCCACAGACATCCCCCCAGACATCCCCCCACCCTCCTCCTTGGACCCCGGACAACCCCCCGGACACCCCCTGAATAGCCCCCCGCACAGCCCCCCACCTCCTCCTTGGTCCCCGGACAGCCCCCAGAACAGCCCCCCAGACAGCCCCCCCGGACAACCCCCCCACCCTCCTTAATTTAATTTACTACTAGAAAATATATAATATATATTTTATTTATTTTCATCATGATAATCAATGTAAATCACATTTACACATCTAATCAATATCATAGATTCTTGGTATGTTATAAAAGTGATGTATTCATTGGGCATGACATTGTTAGCTATGAAATGTTTAATAGCATGATAAACTAAAATCTAATCCATACTAAGAATGATATAAAAATATTCTATATGAATTTCCACAAGATTTTAAGTAAATACCATTCCACTAATAAACACATGAGGATTCTCATAAATCATGTTTACCTTAATATTTCCAAATGGATTTTTAGTAAAAGATTTATCTTCTATTATTTTTTTGATATTCACATTTTAAATGTAAAATTTTCATAAATAAATTAATTTAAAGACCCATAGTCAAATTGTGTATTTGAATAATGTGAATAAACAACTAACATACCACTCTAACTATGTCTCTTTTGTTTAAAATGGACAGGATTATAAGTGAAAAGAACAACTGGCATATGGAAAATTGACCAAACACATTCAGATTCTATTGATAATTTATCACAATGATCCATGGGTCATATGTGATGTGTAAGAGTCAACCCCTCCTCAATCCGAGGCGCGGTGTGGCTGACACCATTCATAGTGTCTCTCTTTTGTTTAAAATGGACAAGATTATAAGTGAAAAGAACAACTGACATACAAAACACTGACCAAACGCATTCGAAATGTATTGATGCTTTAGAACAAAGATCCATGGGTAATATGTGACATGTACGAGTCAACCCTGCCTTAATCCGAGGCATGATGTGGCCGGGATCACTCTAAGTGTCTCTCTTTTGTTTAAAATGGACAACATTTTAAGTACATATGGAAAACTGACCAAACGGATTCTGATTGTGTTGATACTTTAGAAAAACGATCCATGGGACATATTTGACATGTACGAATAAACCCCACCTCAATCTGAGACACCGTGTGGCCTGCACCACTCAAAGTTTCTGTCTTTTGTTTCAAGAGGACATCATTTTAAGTGAAAAAACATCAATTGGCATACAGAAAACTGACCAAACGTATTCGGATTGTGTCGATACTTTAGAACAAAAATTCATGGATCATATGTGACATGTACAAGTCAACCCATCCTCAATACGAGGTGCTGCGTGGCCGACACTATTCATAGTGTCTCTCTTTTGTTTAAATTGGATATCATTTTAAGTGAAAACAACAACTGATGTATGGAAAACTGAAAAACACATTCGAAATGTGTTGATTCTTTAGGACAACGATCCAAGGGTCATATGTGATTTGTATGAGTAAACTCCACCTCAATCCGAGGCACGGTGTGGCCGGGATCACTCTAAGTGGTTCACTTTTGTTTAAAATGGACAACATTTTAAGTACATATAGAAAACTAACCAAACGGATTCTGATTGTGTTGATACTTTAGAACAATAATCCATGGGTCATATGTGATGTGTAAAAATCAACCCCACCTCAAGATGAGATGCGGTGTGGCCGACACCACTCAAAGTGTCTGTCTTTTGTTTCAAAAGGACATCATTTTAAGTGAAAAACATCAACTGGCATACGGAAAACTGACCAAACGCATTCGTATTGTGTCGATACTTTATTACAACGATCCATGGGTCATATGTGACGTGTAAGAGTCAACCCCGCCTCAATAAGAGGCACAGTTTGTCCAAAACCACTCTAACTGTGTCTCTTTTGTTTAAAATGGACAAGATTATAAGTGAAAAGAACAACTGGCATACGGAAAGCTGACCAAACGCATTCGGAATCTGTTGATAATTTATCACAACGATCCATGGGTCATATGTGACGTTTACAAGCCAACCCGGTATATATCCGAGTCGTGGTGTGGCCGGGATCATTCTAAGTGTCTATCTTTTGTTTAAAATGGACAACATTTTAAGTACATACAGAAAACCGACCAAACGCATTCGGTTTCCATTTAAACTTTAGGAGAATGATCCATGGGTCATATGTGATGTTTATGAGTCAACTCTGCCTCAATCAGAGATGCAGTGTGGCCGACACCACTCAAAGTGTCTGTCTTTTGTTTCAAAAGGACATCATTTTAAGTGACAAACATCAACTGGCATACAGAAAACTATCCAAATGCATTAGGATTGTGTCTATACTTTAGGAAAATGATCCATGGGTCATTTGAGACGTATACGAGTCAACCCCGTCTAAATCCGAGATGCGGTGCGGCCGGCACCACTCTAACTGTGTCTCTTTTGTTTAAAATAGACAAGATTATAAGTGAGAAGAACAACTGGCATACGAAAAAATGACCAAATACATTCAGAATCTGTTGATAATTTATCACAACGATCCATGGGTCATATGTGATGTGTGTGAGCCAACCCGGGCTCAATATGAGTCATAGTGTGGCCAAGATCAATCTAAGTGTCTCTCTTTTGTTTAAAATGGACAACATTTTAAGTACATACAGAAAACTAACCAAACGCATTCGGTTTCCATTGAAACTTTAGGAGAACGATCCATGGGTCATATGTGATGTGTATGAATCAACCCCACCTCAATATGAGATGTGGTGTGGCCGGCACCACTCAAAGTGTTTGTCTTTTGTTTCAAAAGAACATCATTTTAAGTGAAAAACATCAACTGGCATACGGAAAACTAACCAAACACATTCGGATTGTGTCGATACTTTATCACAATGATCCATGGGTCATATTTGATGTGTATGATTCAACCCCGCCTCAATAAGAAGCGCGGTGTGGCTGACACCATTCATAGTGTCTCTCTTTTGTTTAAAATGGGCATCATTTTAAGTGAAAACAACAACTGACATACAGAAAACTGACCAAATGCATTCGGAATCTGTTGATAATTTATCAAAATGATCTATGGGTCATATGTGATGCGTACGAGCCAACCCGGGCTCAATCCAAGTCGTGGTGTGGCCGGGATTAGTCTAAGTGTCTCTCTTTTGTTTAAAATGGACAACATTTTAAGTACATACGGAAAACCGACCAAACACATTCGGTTTCTATTAAAAATTTAGGAGAACGATCCATGGGTCATATACGATGTGTAAAAATCAACCCCGCCTCAATCTGAGATGCGGTGTGGCTGACACCACTAAAAGTGTCAGTCTTTTGTTTCAAAAAGACATCATTTTAAGTGAAAAACATCAACTGGCATACAGAAAACTGACCAAACGCATTCATATTGTCTTGATACTTTAGTGAAATGATCCATGGGTCATTTGAGATGTGTACGAGTCAACCCCATCTAAATCCAAGACACGGTGTGGCCGACACCACTCTAACTGTGTCTCTTTTGTTTAAAATGGATAGGATTATAAGTGAAAAGAACAACTGGCATACAGAAAACCATCCAAACGCATTCGGAATATATTGATAATTTATCACAATGATCCATGGGTCATATGTGACTTGTAAGAGCCAACTCGGGCTTAATCCGAGTTTCGGTGTGGCCGAGATCAGTCTAATTGTCTCTCTTTTGTTTAAAATGGACAACATTTTAAGTACATATGGAAAACCGACCAAACGCATTCAGTTTCCATTGAAACTTTAGGAGAACAATCTATGGGTCATATGTGATGTGTAAGAATCAACCCTGCCTTAATCTGAGACGCGGTTTGGAAGGCACCACTCAAAGCGTCTGCCTTTTTTTTTCAAAAGAACACCATTTTAAGTGAAAAACATCAACTGGCATACAGAAAAATGACCAAACGCATTCGGATTGTGTCAATACTTTAGCACAACAATCCATGGGTCATATGTGACATGTAAGAGCCAAACCCGCCTCAATAAGAGGCGCGGTGCGGTCAAATCCATTCATAGTTTCTCTTTTTTTTAAATGGACATCATTTAAGTGAAGAAAACAACTGACATACGAAAAGCTAACAAAACACATTCAAAATGTGTTGATGCTTTATGAAAACGATCCAAAGGTCATATGTGATGTGTACGAGTCATACCTCCTCAATATGAGGCACATTGTGGCCAGGATCACTCTAATTGTGTCCCTTTTGTTTAAAATGGACAACATTTTAAGTACATACAGAAAACTGACCAAACGGATTCTGATTATGTTGATACTTTAGAACAACGATCCATGGGTCATATGTGATGTGTACGAATCAACCCCGCCTCAATCTAAGACACAGTGTGGCTGGAACCACTCAAAGTGTATGTCTTTTGTTTCAAAAGGACATCATTTTAAGTGAAAAACATCAACTAGCATATGGAAAACTGACCAAATGCATTTGGATTGTGTTAATACTTTTGGAAAATGATCCATGGGTCATTTGAGACGTGTAAAAGTCAACCCCGTCTAAATCTGAGACACGGTGTGGCCGGTACCACTCTAACTGTGTCTCTTTTGTTTAAAATGGACACGATTATAAGTGAAAAAAACAATTGGCATACAGAAAACTGACCAAACGCATTCGGAATCTGTTGAAATTTTTGGACAACGATACATGGGTCATATGTTATGTGTACGAGTCAACCGCACCTCAATCCAAGTCATGGTGTGTCTGGGACCACCCAAAATGTCTCTCTTATGTTTAAAATGGACAACATTCTAAGTACATATGGAAAACCAACCAAACTAATTCTGATTGTGTTGATATTTTAGCACAATGATCCATGAGTCATTTGTGATATGTATGAGTCAACCCCACCTCAATCCGAGGCGCAGTGTGGCCAACACGATTAAAAGTGTCTCTCTTTTATTTAAAAAGCACTTCATTTTAAGTGAAAACAACAACTAACATACGGAAGACCGACCAAACGCTTTAGGAATATTTTGATACTTTAGGACAATGATCGATGGGTCATTTTTGACATGTACGAGTTAACCTTGCCTCAATACGAAGCACGGTGTGGCCGGTATCACTCCAGGTGTATGTATTTTGTTTAAAATGGACATCATTTCAGGTAAAAATATATGGTATATGAAAAACCGATCAAATTATGAATTGAATTCCGGATTCCACATGTAATTGTCATATAAATTTTAAATTTAATTCTAAATTAATTATGTATGATTATAATTACGTTATGAATTCTAATTTAATTATGGATATGTATAGTTCTAGGAGGAATTATATTTTAAATGTGTATGAATTTGTTCTCTATATGTATGTGTTAGTTGGTTATTGTAGGTACAATAATTGTATATGTATGTGTTTGTTTATTGTAGGTATAATAATTGGATTTAAAATGAGAGGGAATGCACAAAATGAGACCTACTGTGAAAATTGCACAAAATGAGAGTTGCTGTGCAAATTGCAGGCTGCTGTGCAATTTTCACAGCATAGGCTATGCCAACGGTTTAAAAACATTGGCATAGATTCTCTTACTTTTTTACCAACCGTTCATAGAACCATTGGTAAAAATCCTTTCTCAATGGTTTGTAAACCATTGGGAAAGAAGAGAGTGCTTGGTTTTTCCAAAAGTTCAAGCCAAACCGTTGGGAAAAACTATCCCAACGGTTTGGCACAACTGTTGGGATAGGTTAATTTTTCCCCAACCTATCCCAATGGTTCATGTAAACCCTTGGGAAAAGCTTTCCCAATGGATTACTTCCCTACAGTTTGCAGAACTATTAGTATAACATATACCAATGGTTCTACAGCCTTTCCCAATGGTTCAGAACTATTGGGAAAACTTGTATTTCCAGTAGTGTCATTTTGAAAACATGGACATTAATTAAAAAGATTTAGAAAGATAAATCTTTAAAACATTTAAAATTATGATCTTGATAAAGATTACCTTTCACAAATCCTTAAAATATTCATTTTGAAATCATTTTTATGAAAAATGGATGTGGATGATAAAAATGTCCCAGTAAATACTTACAGATAAACAATCTTGGATAATAATGAGATTATGAAAAAAACCCATACCAATTTGGTAACTTACGAAACATACACCCCATGAAAGAAGTATCATACAATGAATATGTAAATACACATAAATTAAAGTGTATTACACAAATAATACAATTATGGTCAGGACATACACCACACAAAAGGTAATAGTGGCAATATGGCACGAATCTCACGGGAATAAAGAGTGAGATGAAAACCCCTTACCTTGCACTTTCCTTTAGTGGAGGGTATGTTTAACCTCCTGTATGAAGACCATAGTATGTTATTAAATTATACCAGAACCATATTAATATTTATGATATCATACATTATTCATTTATGACTTTATACTACCCATTTAATAGTAATTTCCATGTTAAATTAACATTTCGGGTAATAATCGATTTCTTTATCGTATGTGTTTTAACTTGTTACTCTTGATTGTATCACTTAGATAATGATTTAAATACTTAAAGAATATAAAAAATAATTTATATATCATATATATTTAGAATATAAATATTTTTAATAGACATATATATGAAATGGAAAACATCGTTTATGGAGACGGTAATCCGTACGTACGCATAAACACTGTTTCCGTTTTCATAACGTATTGAACAGAACTAAGTGAATAAAATATATGTAAGTACATATATATATATATATATCCATTATCATTATTATTTCATATATTACAAACATATTAGTAATATATATTTTTATAATCATCGATGAATGGTGAATGTGGAAATGAATCTCATCGCGCCGTGGAGACGGTAATCCGTACGTACGCACGAACGACAATATCATTTCCTTAAAGGTGTGGAATTGGATGGTATATTAATTTTAAAGATACATTATCATGTTATTTACATTATTTATATACATATTACTCATCATTATATCTATCCAAATAACATAGTAACAAATTACACCACGACGTAGAGATGATAAGTTGTACGTACGCACACATGGTGACATTATCATTCATAAGATGGATATAATAATGAATATAGTTGTGAAATATTTATAATAACATCAAATTACATAGAAGATACTGAAGTTACTATTTTATAATGGAAATAACAAAGAAAAAAGAAGTTGAAGAAGAAAGGAACTTGAAAGAGGGTGGTGAAATCATTACCTATTCTTCGGGTTCTTCCTTTTGATTTGATCAAAAGGGCTCCTTAGGTTGGCTTTCTGATCAAACTAATTCCTATAGTTTGAATTTAGGGAAGTTGAGAGAATATTTGGGAAGGGTATGGCTGAGCCAAATGGATTTGTAGGTGTGATTTCGAGAGAAGGGGGAGTACCCTTTTATAAGAGGGGTGAGGGGCACCTTAGAAAAAACTAGAAATATTATTTTATAATAAATTAATATACGGTTTATAATGGATACAAAGTTTATTATTTAAAGTTTAAGGTCAGGATATGTCTAAAACCACTCAACCAATAGGTTTTAGACAGGTTTGGGTCACTATATTAACCTTATATTTTAGTTTTTACTCTTAGTTGTTTAGTTTTACATTTACCATGTCTCTTTGTATTTTTATATTATATAGTTAATAAACTTACTATATACTTCCAAGAGACCTCAAAGTGTTCCATTAATAATAAAACTATCATTATATAAATCCTTTTGCCAAAACATAGATTTTTAGTAATAAAATATCAATTAATAATATAATATTTGTTTTAAAAACTCATTTATGTCCATTTTGACAGTATTTAATAATTTATTTTTGTTAAAGTCTTAACAACTTTATTAATTCAAACCAAATTAATTTAAGAAATAATAACATGATATATTAACCAATAAAATTCATTTATATCATAAAAAATTTCAAATTATATTTATTTTAACATTTATAATACCAATTATTTGATTTTTTCATTAATAAGAAAAATACTGCATCATTATTGTGTTATTAATAAATTTAATTTTTCAATGTCTAAATTTTTTAAATAATATAATATTATGTATGAAATATTTTTATATTTCTAATTAATATTTACAGTAAAAAATATAACACATATAAACCTATATAAAAATTGTTTTTCTAAAAGATACATGCTTATGTCATTTTTGTATTTACTTTAACTTAATTAATATAAAGTGTCATTATCACTTACAAGTTGATCCGTGGGGTCCCAGAATCGACTCAATGATTTCCATGGTCGGACATGTATCAAACAATAGGGTTAAGGCATTTTTAGGGTAATTTATTATTATTATAATATTATATTTTTACCCTTATTTACCGGATTTACCCTTTAACCATGGTAAATAAAATATTTACCGAAGTAGTTATTCAAAATGTCAAAAAATAAAAGATACCTATTTACAAAATTTTGACCTCATGATTATAAACATGGAATCTATTTTTCTAAATTCAAAACACATAAGTGGAAGAAATTAATTTAAAATTAATTCCCGTTGTCAAAACAAAGAGCGTGTTTTTAAGAAATAAAAACTATCAAAAGATTGGCACTTGCTTATGTCCAGTTTAAATGTGAAATTATGTCCAATGACCAAAATTGGTTTAAATGGTAAAAATATAATCTAATTATACTCTAAAATCACTCAAATTTATATTTTATCACTATTAATTATTACGATTAAAAAAGTTATTTTTAATTAAAATTTAGTAATTTTCACTATTCATAAAAATATAAAAGTTATCTGAAAAGTACCAAAAATTCACCCTAAGGTAATTTCGATATTCCGAATCCAAAAATGAAGTACATTTTGAAATATAAAATGTATAAAATTTTAAAAAATGAGTATTACTATTCATAATGGCTAGTTTGATTGGTTGTGGTATGTTAGAACTCAAAGTTGCGTACAACACATGCTACTGTATTATTCAAAAAGAAGCATACCATGGAAGCTTGGGGTGTTACATTAGTAGTCAATATGTGGTGTTACTAATGAGGATTAGAGATTATTGTATTATATTGGATGACCTGTGATATCTATATTGGTTTTGTAAAATAGTTAAAAGATAGATGGAATGACTTGTCACTCTTTTATGGATCATATGATCCATTAAAAGTGAATTTTGGTTCCTCAGGCATAAAAAATTCATTTTTGGATATCCATTTGTTGGAGTAAGTGCCGCATTAGAAATTGATCAAATCATAACCAAATAATGAAATTATACTTATGAAATAGAAATGTATAAAGTGTGATTCCTTATATTAGTAAACTATAAAATAATTACTATAATTTAGGAAAATGTTCTTGAAATAATTTTTTTATCCTATTACTGTCATTCTTGATGAATCAAATAGCACTTTAAATCATTAAATATTAATGGTTCTGAGGCCCTTAAATTTCCATTTATCATTCACTTTCTGGTGATCAATGACCTCAATCACTCTATAAAATTATTATCCATGTCCATATCTACAATTTCCAACAATTTTATTCAATATAGAAACCTATATATGTGTAATTACATTAACCTTTATATGTTCCTTTCTTAATTATTAAGATGATGTTTTATGAACCCTCTTACGATGTGGGGTTTTCAACAATGAATTTTTTAAATATAGAACCCTTTATTTCTCTGATCAAGTTTAAATTGTGAGGAAAAAAATTGTTTATGATGGGGAGAATGTTATAAAATGATATTTTAGAATAATAATTTTTTTATAGTGTATTTTACATGTAACACTGAGCTTAAATAACCCAAAAAATATATTTATTTAAATTTAATCTCTTTCTTATCTTACGAAGGATGCATCCTCATGTCTAAATGAATTGTATTAAAGTGTACCATTAAAAAATAGACATAAAATTGGTTTGTAAGAATAGTAATAAATAGATTATGATAATTATGTTTACTTAATGATTAAAAATAAAATAATAATAATTTAAAATATTTTTTTTTGAAAAACTGAATTATTCTAAAAGGCAGATTAGTTTCCCTTTGCACAAATAATTTAAATTATTTTTTAACAATTTTAGTAAATTTATATGATAAAATTAAATTTATTTTTGAATTAATCATATCAAATTCAGAATATGGTGAATTTATTGTGATTTTTATGAAATGTTTCATTTTTGATGAATAGTGGAAAATACTGGATTTTAATTGAAAACTCCCTATTCATTTAAATGGTTTATAATGTTAAATTATATTTTTAATTGGTTTTAATGTATCATTAGTAAAATTATATACCAATTAATATAATTTATCTCACTGAAATAATTTTCTTATTAAATTTTTATTTAAAAACTTTTTAAATTATCGATCATTTTCTCTTAAAAAATCCAGCTTTCTCATCACATCTGTTGGATTAATTTTAAATTAAAAATTTACACTTTTAGGATTTAATTTTATAAAAATGAATTGAATATTTTTAACCATCCTAATTTATAGTTTATAGTAATTTCTACTTAAATTTTGACCAAAATGTATTGTGAAAACATTAAAAATTAATTACACCAATTAAGGTAAAATAGGTTTACCAATGTGTTAAACTAGGAAGATAAGTGTTTCATTGACCTAAAATATTATAAAAAATATATTTATATGAAAAAATTCGGCCTTATCCTTATATTATAAATAATTTCCCACTATTTTAGCATTTTGATATGAACATAATGTTGGTGGAATTCATTCTTTTCAAAAATTACAAGTGTGCCACTCACCTCAATTATAAAAGGCCACCTCCCCTCTCTTCATCACAATTTCACACCATTTTGGATCAAAAAATTCCATCCAAAATTACTTAAAAAATTCCCTACTCTCATACTGTAAGCCATATTTTTTGCATAAAACTATCTTAGGAAAGATTTTGGTTCTAACCGAAGGAGGATTCCCTAAGAAAAGGTAACATTCTCTAATGATCATTTTTACTTTATTTCTTCCTTCACAACCATGAATTATTATTAAAACAATATGATATAATAACCTTAGTATATTCCATATATTTTAATGTTTTTCTAATAATGGGATTACCTACAAACATCTCCACTTCCATCAAATGAGTTACGAAATCATCGTTTGTGTATACAGCAGACTTCCACCTCATTATCTGATGTCATTCATTTTTTCATTACCACCTCTCATGGTTTGGAATAATGATGAATATAAAGAATATATATGATATTTATAACATAATTATATCTATGGAGTCATTTTTCCATATATACCTTTTTATATTCCATTACATAGGGGATACAATAATGTCACTCTTATGTATAGCAGACTACCGCCTCATGAAGGAATGTGATTTGTCTTTCACCAATGCTTTACATGAAAGATGATATTGATAATGAATATATGTGATATAAATTACACTATTATGATACTCATTGCTTACTTGTTATTATTAAAAGATAATATATCATTTTCATTATTACATTTTCACTCGTATAAAGATGATAACATTATTCGTATATGTGTGGACTACCACCTTCACGAAGCGATGTGACTATATTTTCATCAAGAGACCTCACAGATGATATATATAAGAATATTAAAATAAATAATATGATATTATGACCATTATTTAAAGGTAAAATATTACTTAACTCCTTTCCATAATGATAATTTTATAATAGAACAATTACTCATGCGTAATTACGACCTACCATCTTCAGGATTATAACATACTTCATTTAAAAAAAAATCATTCATGATTGGTTATAAAAGTATAATTTATTTATAAATATGATAATTATTTCATTATTAATATTATTTATATGATATAAATATATAATATGCACATGAATGAGATCTTTCATGAAGAAACATGCATGAGAAAACAAGGCAATTAACACCTGAAACAATGAAAATAATGAATGATATTTAACGAATGACTAATAAGATGTTAACAAATGATCATATATGATATTATAAATATTAATATGGTTATTAAATAAGTTAATAACTTGTTATAAACCACTATATAAGTTGTTTAAGCATATTAAAATAATAGTAAGTAGGACTTAAGGGAATTCAAAACTCAATTCCATTCATTGGGTTAAACTTACACTTAATTGATTATGTCATGAGAATATTATGTGTGTAATGAAATTTTTTTATTTTATGTGGTATTTTCAATTTTTTATTTTGATTTAAATTTGATAAAAATAATAAATTCATTGATTAATCCCACTTCTATGATATGATCTTTGTAAGGGACTTCTTCTTAATCCCCATTTCATTGAGACATATTATAATTTTATGCACCTAATTTCCATTATATAGTATATATACACCCCATTTGAAATGTTATATTATGATTCATTAATAATTTATATTATTTTATATTTAAATTATAATTATTATATCCAAGGGGATTTGACATGATAATTACAAAGTGATAAATAATTTCATAACTCACTCTCTTTTAATTGGATTATATTATTTCTTCATTATCGTTGATATTATAAGATTATGTGTATAATGAATTTTGATTATATTATATTGTTTATAAACTTTGTTATTTTTATTTAATATTTATACACATAATAAATTCATTAATTAATTTCCACTTCAATGTTATGATCATTTTAAGGGTTTATTTCACAAAATCATTTTAATTGAGATTGTCTATTTTTATATTTTTGTTGAAGGAATTTATTTGACCATTTCATGATAAAACAGTTTCAAATTATTTTTAGTTACTCATTCATTATATTTTCAATGTAATAGTATCATTTTTCCAACCTTTGGTACTTAAAATAATTGGTAATTGTTTTTAAAATAATTGGTAAATGTTTTTCCAAAATGTTTTTATCAATTTACAAATTATATATTAAAGAAATATTTACCCATTTTTCACTTAATTTATTTTGTAAGGAATCTCAATTTCAATTCCAAAATAATTCCCATTTATCTTTTATCGAAAAAGTGAAATGAATAATTTCTTTTACATGTACAAAATGAATGAAATTTATTATTTTGAAGACCAATCGAATGTATTAATGAATTGTTTATATGTTTCCATGATTATTTAAAGGAAAAATGTTTTAAAAATGTTTTATGTTGTTAAAATTTATTTTCAAAATGAAAACGATGTTATCTTCTAGAATGTTATTAAATATATTTTATGGTATTTATATTCTTAAAAAATAACAACCCTTCATTTCACATATACTACACTGGGGATATGTTTTACTGATACCATCCTTACTCTCCTTTAGGATGGTTTTTGATTAATTTAACTAAGTATATTATTGAAATTTCCATCCTTGATTTATTATTATAGACAATAAATTTCCCTTAAAATGTTCACATTCATGTCACCATTGAATATTAAATTTCCCTAAATATTATTATTATATATAATGAATATTTTACTATTTAAAATGTATATCTATTCTACATATGGTGTTCTAAATTGAAATTCATTTTTTTATTTGTGGAAATATTTATAAATCTGTATTATTTACACAATAAAAATATTTGATGATAAGAAAAATTATTTATTAAATAAATTGATTATTCGATATATGAGGAATGATTTGGACATGCAAGTAATGGGTGGGGATTGACTATATTTATCCCCTTGATGCATCAATAGTCTCAGGGAATGAATTTGTTGGATAGCCTTAGTTAAATGGGTTTCTAACCCTATATTTTAATCTTTATCGAGGATAGATCTTGACGGTATAGGTTTCATGTACATTTAAAACATGAAGTCTAATATTTAAGCATTATATTTATTCAAAATTCATTTATTATTATATATGATATTTTCACAATGATATTATCTATGGATTCATTTAATTATTAGCTTATTGATTAAATTTCATGTGATTTCAGTTATTTACATTTCTATATTGATTATTCCCTATACAATTTTGATAGTAATGTTATGAATTAAATGGACTAGTTTTTAGTTATTAACATTTCCATATGAATTATTATCCATGATATTTTTTCATTTATATTATATTGGGATTCAATTTCTTATAATTTTATTAATTACATGGAATTTTTGTTTGGTTATTTACCTTTACATATTTTTTATTCTTATTGATTAATTATAACTTCTATTGTACTAAACCCTTACTAATCATTTGAGCTCAACCTTATTTTTTCCATTCATAGTAATCAATGAATTTTACTACAATTAATATATAGGGATATACTAGATTTAAAAATATTATTCTTGAAAAAACTTACTTGTAATTACTATATTAAAATATAATGAAAGACTCACGTATGTATCTAGTTAACCAAGAATAATAAACTATTCAGTCCTTTAGGATGTGAATCCTTATATTTTGTGGCAATGTAATAAATCATACATCAGATCTAGGTTACCAAGGTCGATATCACTATTTTTTGTATCAAAGTAGGTTTACTAGTAACCTTGGGTACTAGATTAAGGAAAACATATATTAAGTAATATAATCCCAAGATATAATTTAAGGATATATGTATAAGAACATCCTAATGTTTTTTTAAGATAGAGATTATATGATTTTTCCATACAATACATCCATGTCTATATATTAAAAGTGAACATGGTTATAGAAAAAATGTACATTGGGGTAATAACTATGAAAAGGGAACATTGGTATTTACCCGATCATCAATTAGTGCACAAAAATGAGCCTTACTACCCACCTAGATTGAAAATCCATAGCGTTTTTATTAGGATAGTTCACATTTATTTAGAAAAAAATACGAAGGATTTAAAATAATAATGGTAACGAATGACCTAGGCTAAACCTAAGATGCCATATATTGAAAAATAATATGTCATAATTTATACATACTATAAATTATTATATGGGTTTCCACTAAAATAATTGTTTCTCACACTATGATTTTTGGTTTCTGTCAATGGATGGAACCCAAATAAATCATGTTAACATTAAACATGAAGGAAAATTTGGTCACTATGAGAAACCTAATGAGATGATTATAAGAGTGAAGGATATCAGGATTATTATACTATTCCATCCTTAAATATGATTAAGAACCTATACATTTACAATCTCCAGAACTCAATAGAGAAGATAATAAAGGATATTTCTAAGATCTTGAGTAGTGGAGACCATTGAGGAATGAAGGTTAAATTTCTATTATGTCTAAAATTTCAAATGAGTAACCCTAGAAAGTTTCTTGAATTAATGATATAATTCTTTATCTATAGAAAAGTATGGAATAAATAAAATAATTATGGAGGATAAATGAAGAGTATGATGGAAGGAAATAAATCACATCCTGAGAATCCATTTATAGTTATTTTTTCTTAAATGTAAATTCCCTGGGAACTATTTGAATCAATAGCCTCCTATAAAAGATAAACCCTATACTAGGAAGGATCTATGTTGAAATAAAATAGATGAATTTTTTTTATATTATGATTCAAGAATGAAATTTTAGAAGTATTATTAACTATGTTATCTAATTATAAGAATCATGAAATATCTAAGTATTATGTAGAATTATAATAGAATATGTGTATTATTTAACGTAATAATTATGGATACCATCATGGGTTTATATGTTTAATATTGATTGTAAGTTAAATGTATTAAATGCCGCTTTTTTAGGTTTTATGTGATGGGTGTCTAATAAGATTAAGGATATTTTTTCTGGAAATTTATAGCAATACAACCCTCTGGTTTATTATATGTTTTAGTGAAAATATTATTTGAGGAATAATTACTTTACATTTTATAGACATAATAATAAATATATTTAAAAAATTTAGGTTTAATATTATCATTAATGACATTTTAATAATAGTCAAATTTGATTAATAGACTTTGTAAAAAAAGATTTCACTGAAAACTGTGTTAAAAGGTTATTAAATACTTTATTATATTTCAAGTTTTTCCTTCATATTTTCTTTGGTAATTTTATTTGAATTATATTAATGTTTGTTAGAAAAAAGAAAACCTACATACTAGGTGACAATCAAGAACATCGAGAAAGGCCTACGGGGTTGAACTAATGACCGAATGATGATAAAGTCTTAGAGCCTACTACTAGACTACATGATGTCCTAATTAATATATCATTGTTTTAAATTTAATAGTTTGAAAAATAAATATTAACGATGAACCTGTGGTGTCACTATTTAGGTTTATAGATTAATATATTATATTGGATGACTTGTGATAACCATATTGGTTTTGAGAAATTTTTAGAGACATACAGAATGACTTGTCAATATTTTATGGATCTTATGATCCATTAAAATTGAATTTTAGTGCTTTAATAATTAAAAATTAATTTTTTTGATATTAATTTCATGGATTATTCAATTAATTGTAAACTTATCGAAACATAACCAAATAATGAAATTGTGATTTGGAAATAGAAACATATCAATTAAATATGATTCCTTATATTATAAGAAAATGAACAAATTACTAAAATATAATAAAAGGGTCTTAAATATTATTTATCAAATTAATTTAATACCTAATGAATAAAATAGTCCTTTAAATCATCAAATATTTATGGTTTTTGGTCCCTTAACATTCCATTGATCACTCAATTTATTATGATCAATGACCTCAATCACATACTTTATTGTGATCAATGACCCCAATCACTCTCTATAATTATTTAATCATTTATTAAATGTCCATATGTTTACTTACCACTAATTTTACCCTACATAGAAACCTAGTTATATATTATTCCATATAAACTTTATAATTCACTTTCTCTCTTATTAAGTGTATTTTTTAATAACCCTCTTATGATGTTGGTTTTTCAATAAATGAATTTTCAAATATTAGAACCGTGTTTTCCATGATCAAATTTAAATTGTGAGGAGCAAATTTATTTAATAAGGGGAGAATGTAACACCATGATATTTAAAAGAATAAAATTATTTTTGATAACTTATATGACACACAATACTAAGATTATATAAATGAAAAAATATATTTCATTAAATTTTATATCTTCGATAGCTTGTTGAACATATAACCCTATGTCTAAATGAAACATAATATAGAATACCTTTATAAAAAACTATTAAAATATAGGTTATGAATAGTAATAAATAAATTATGACAATTATTATTACCTATATATTATAAATTTAATAAGAATAATTTAATTTAAAAATAAATTTTTTCTGAAAAACTATTTTTTTCTATAGAATGGTTTAGTCATTATTTATGCATAAAATTTGTAATTTATTTTTTTTTTGATTTTAGAAAATTTATATGATAAAATAAAATTAATTTTTGAAAAAATTATATCAAAATTATCTTTAATTTAATTTTTTTATCTTTTAGAAGTGTTTCATTTCTCAGTTAATATTGAAAAATAATGAATTTTAACTGGAAACTACCTTTTCATTTAATTTTTTCATAATGTAAAATTATATTTTTAATTTTTATTAAATTAGTATTAGTTAATTTATTTATTAAATTATCGTATATATATAATTTTAATTAAATTTATATTTAATTTTGATAAAAAAACTTTGAAAAACGTTTGATTATTTTATCTTTAAAGAAACACTCTTTCTCATCGAGTGTGTGAGATTAATTTAAAATTATTTTTTTCCACTTATGTGAATTGAATTTATAAAAAATTAATACATATTTAGAATCATAATAATTTATATTATCTAATATTTTCAACTTGATTTTTTAATGAAATTAATAATGAAAATTTCAAAAATTATTTACCACAGTTATGGTCAAATTTGATTTACTGGGGGTTAAACTAGAAAAATAATGGATAGATTGGCCTAAAAAATATCTAAAATATATTTTCATGACATATTTCTACCATAAAACTCATATTATATATAATTTTTAATTATTTTATCCTTGTTACATGAAAATAACATGGAAGGAATTCATTCTTTTCAAAAATTACAAGTGTGAAACTCACCTCACTTATAAAAGGCCTGTCTTATTCCTCTCTTCTTCACACCTTCAGATAATTTTGGATCAGAATATACCCAAAAAATTCAATTAAAAAAATTCATATCCTCATCCTAGTAGCCTTTTTTGGGAATAAATACAAATTGGGAATCCTTTTGGTGCTCTCATAAGGATGTTACTCGAAGAAGAGGTAACATTCTTCAATGAGGGTTTTTTTATTTTATTTCATTATGTATCTACATCAATTACTATTAAACCGTGATTATATGTTAAAATAATTATATAAAATATAATGGAATATTTTTATAATGTGTTAATGAATTCAAAAATATCCACATCCATCAAATGGGTTATGAAATCATTATTCGTGTGTATAGAGGACTACCGCCTCCCAAGCCGATGCCATTTGTTTTTCCATTACCACCTATCAAGGTTGAATATAATTATGGATATAAATTATATATATATATATTATATTTATAAAATATTCATACCTATGGATTCATTATATCATATATACCTTTTTATGTTCCATTTTGTAGGATATACGATGACATTGCTCGTGTGTACAGCAGACTACCGTCTCACAAAGTGACGTGATTCATCTTTTACTAACACTTCACATGGAAGGTAATAAGGATATATTAAATGATTATATGTGATATAAATTCAATAATTATTATATTAATGAAATATTTATTATTCTGAAAAGATAATATATCAATTTATTTCTTACCTCTTCACACACTTAATGATGATAACATCTTTCATGTACATGTGGACTATCGTTTTCATGACGTGATGTGACCCTATTTTTGATCACCACACCACATGGATGATATAATTATAAGTATATTTAGATAAATAATATGATATTATAATCAATCTAGAAAGGTAAAATATTTTTTACCTTCTTTTTATAATGATTGTTGGAAAATTGAAAAGTTACTCGTGCGCACATACTGTATACTGTCTCCATGGTCGTAATATACTTCATTTTTCAAAAAACTCTTTTATGATTGGTATTAAATGTATAATTGATGTATAAATTTGATAATTATGTAATTATTATTATTAAATTGATGATATAACAATATAATATATGTAAAAACCAAATATTTCAAGATGAAATACTCATGAGAAAACAAGGTAATTAACCCTCATAATAATGAAAACAATAAAATATTATTAATGAAAGGGAGATAATATTTTATAAAAGGATCATATATGATATTATAAATTTTAATATAAATTTTTATTGAGTTAATAACTTATTTAAAACCACTATACATGAGATTAAATCATATTCAACTAAAAGGAAGTGTGAGGTATGGGAATTCATAACTCAATTTCCATTTATTGGGTTAAAGTTATACTTCATTGATTATGTCATGGTAAAATTATGTGTTTAATAACATTTTATTATTTTATGTCTTATTTAAAATTGTTTTATTTTTATTTAAATTTGATACACAAAATCAATTTGATGATTAATCCTCACTTCGAGTATACGATCTTTGTATTGGACTTCACCTCAATTCCCCTTTAGTCGAGGCATATTGTAATGTTATATAAATAATTTATTTTATATGGTTTTTATACTGCACCTTTGACATGTTATATCATGATTCATTAAGAATTCTTGGTATTTTATGTATCAATTTTATTATTTCATCCAAGTGGATTTGATATTAAAAATTACAAAGTGGTAAGGAATTTTATAATACAATTTCATTTAATTGGGTTATATTACTTCTTCATTGTCCTTTATATTAAAAGATTATGTGTATAATGACTTTTTATTACCTTATATTGTATTTAAAATTGTTTTATGTGTATTTACAATTGATACACACAATAGATTCATTTATTACTTATTCCTTCGACACGATGTTCAATTTAAGGGGTTATTTCACAATCTCATTCTAATCAATATTGTTTATTATAAAATTTAAATTAAAGGAAATTATATGAAAATTTTCTAGTAAACCCATTTTATTTTATTTTTCTCTATTTTTTCATGATATTCTCAAATTAATAAAACATTTTTTCAGTCTTTGGTACTTAAAATTATTGAGATAATCTTTTTAATGAAATTCAACTTCATTTCTCTATTCTGTTGGAAATGTTTTTTCATTAAAAACCATGTATTCTAAATATTGTTTTGAAATTGTTTTTAACCATTTCCAATTAATTTACTAAAGCCATATTTACTCAATTTTAATTTTTTTAAAAAATTTAAAGGAATATTCATGTTATTTTCAAAACAAGTCCCTTTTAAATTTTACTTAAAAAGTAAAAGGAATCATTATTTTAACATGTAAAAAAACTAGAATTTATAGCCATAATGACCACATTAATTTTTTAAATATTATTTTATAAGTTTCGAATATTATTTTCAATAAATATTATTTCCAAAATAATTTATTTTTAAAAAAATTATTTTCAAAATGAAATGGATATTTTCATCAAGAATGTTTTTAACAATCTATTTTGGTATTTATATTCCTAATGAAAAAACCCTTCATTTTACATAAAATATAGTAGGGATATGTTTTATAAAAACCATCATTATTCTCTATCTAGATGGTTTATGATATTTTGACCAAATATAGCATTGCCATTCACTTACTTGATTTATTTTTATAGTAAAATAATTTCCCATGAAATGTTCACTTTCTTGTTATCACTGGACATTTAATTTCCCCTAAATATCCATATTATTTATCATGGATATTTTTTTCAGACCATATATCATTTATAAATATTTTTTTCTATATTACATTTCATTATTTTATCTAAGTAAATTTTGATAAATTCACATTATTTACTCAATACATATATTGGATGATATGACATGTTGTTTTTGAATTAAATCGATTATTTGATATATGAGGAATGATTTGAATATGAAAGACACATTTGGGTCCAGATTATAGGTATCCCCTCAATGCATTGGTAGTCTCATGGAATGAATCACTTATCTATCCTTAGTTTTATGGGGTTTTACACATTAGTTTAAAGCTATATTGAGGATTTATCTTGACGGTAAATGTATCATGTGCCTATAAAACATGACTTATAATAATTAAGAATTTCATTTTTTGGAATTAAGTCATTATTATCAATGATATTTTCTCAATGATATTATCTCTAGATGGATTTATTTCTCAGCTTATTTATCAAATTACACGTATTTTCAGTTATTTACTTTTTCATATTGATTATGCATTATCCAAATATAATATTAATGTGATGGATTAAATGGAATGTGTTCTATTTTATTTACCTTTCCCTATTGATTATTATCCATGAGATTTTGGAATTGATATTATCTATGGATACAATTCCTTTCCAGTTTATTGATTTAATGGCATGTCAATTATTTTATTTACCATGCCATATTGTTTAGTATTGTTGATTCATGATAGATTTAACTGTACATAACCCTTATTGATAATTTTAGATCACCCACATTTTTTTTCCTTTCCTATGAATACTTAATTTTTACTATGACTGAAATGATGGGATATGATTGAGGGAAAAATACTACTGTTATAAAAAATGTGTTGTGATTTTTATATTCAAATATAATGAAAGACCCATGTATGTATCTAGTTTAACAAGACTTATAAACTATTTGGTCCTTTAGGATGTGATTCATTGTATCTTATGAAATGAAATAAATAACACACCATCTCCATGATACTAGGTCCATGTCCAATACAACTTACATAATTCTCTAGATACTAAAATATAATGTGGATTCAGGATAGTAGAACCTAGGGGTATTAATTAAAAAATTGGCACATGGGATTTGAATTGATCATCATATAGTTCAAGACAATGGGCCTTGTAGAACACCTAGTCAGACACTCTTGTGGGATATATTTTGGAAATTCACAATCTCTTTACAAACCATCATGAATTATTTGAATAGATGATAATAATGAATGACCTAGGTTAATCCTAAGGTTTCATATAATGAAAATATGATTTCATGATTGAGACATACTATATGTTATTTTTCATCATTATGTGGTTTTACACTATGATTATTATTTACCACACTATGATTTTTGTCTTTATTCGATTGATGAAATTCAGAGGAATCATTTTAGTGAAAAATTTGACATAAAATTCAATGATTTTCCTCCTAAAAAATGAAAAATTATGGGACCTGGAATATGAAATATATTTTCTATGATCACACAAATTTCTCATGATATTGATCATGATGAACTTACAAATGTGTAAATTTGGGAACAAAATTATTTTGAGTCCTTCATGGGGAAATTTCAACCTTTATTTACTAGTTTTTAGGATCCACTATTTGTCGAAAAATGGATCAATACCATTGAAAAGTTATTTTACATTCTATAATGTTTGGATGATTAATAGTCATATTGCATATTTTTTATTTGGAAAATGAAGAGGAACAACTGTGAACTCTTATCAAGAATATGATGCAACAACATGAAATTGAATCCAAGGATTTATATGTGTTTAAGATATTATTTTTAATTAAATACATTCAAAATATTCTTCACATGAAAATAGAGAAGGAATTAATTGATATAAAATTAGAGGATGATGATCATTTTGGTACCTATGAGGATGTTTTCGAAGACTTGTGAGGTATGATTTTGGTATTATCATCCAACATGAATTTATGGTTTTTTGATTCATCTATGGATTAAAAAAATAATTCCAAGGATTCTATAAAAGAGAGACTTCAATAGATATGAATAAATAGTTTGATGTTTTATTAAGGTGGAAATGGAGAAAATAATGGTAGAATTGAAACAAAACTCTAAAAACCATGGATAAAATAAGATGAGATTTTATCGATTCTTGATGTGCAGACGGAAGCACGTAAGAAATTACCTTACATGAATTATTAAATTTTTTAGGTGTGGAATAGAAATTCATAAGGAAATAAAATATTGAAGTGATGGGATAAAGTTAGAAAATTCTGTGAATAGAGATAATTATCCATAGAGTTTACCAACCACACTAGAGTGTTTTATGTTCATAGAGTGTTATCATTATACTAACCGGTGAATAAATCTAAAAGTTGATAATGATGATTGATGTTATTAGCCACTTAAGTTGAGGGAAAAGGAAAATATCACGAAATCACGATTTTTAATGATGGGTATGATAACAATGTGGTGAAAGTTACACATACAAGCCACTCTATAACTATAAATAACTTATTTGATTCTATATCTACCCAATATTTTAAATCTGAATAATTTATAAAGCATCTCAAAATTCCTTTACAATAAGTTGATGTTGAATTCTTAGTGAAAACACATAATGGCATACATATTTCATCTCTAGTGAATGAATATTATCCTATTGATGTTTGTGGGAATGCATTTCCTACAAATCTCATTATTCTCTATCTTGTTGAATTTGATATTATCTTAGGCACATATTGGATTCCTCAAAATAAATATCATATCAATTACTAATGATATGAATTCATGTTTTATATTCTAAACCAACCTATTATAGTACATCAGTGTGACGATAAATATAAATATCTGATGGAAATCACATCTATTTTATGGGTTATGATTCCCATTCAAAAGGTGTGTTTATCTAATATGGTTCGGGATAAACTCAACATAAATGATATAACTATTTTATGGGAGCTTGTTTATTTATTTTTAAAAGAGTTAAATAGTATTCTATAGATACAGGAAGTTTATTTTTCAATAGAACTCATACCTAGTTCTATACCTATTTTAAAGACTCCCTATAGAATGGACCAGATTGATTTGTTGGAATTAATGAAGAAACTCCAGTAGAATCTTGAAATAGGATTTATCCATCTAAGTGTGTCACCTTGGGGTGAAAATTTTCTTTATATTAAGAATAAATATGGGTTGATGTGACTATTAATTTATTATCAGGAACTAAGAAAGTTAAAAATTAAGAACAAGTATATTTTACCCCGTATTGATGAATTATTTAAGAACATTTATAGATAGGAATACTTTTCCAAGATTAACCTTCATTATGGATATCATCAATTGAAGGTAAAGACAGAGGACACACCCAAGACAAATGTAACATCCTTGGTAAATAAACAATATGTCATTTTCAGATTTATTAATATTACTGAATTAAATATTAATTTTACTTTCAAGGGGATACTATGTCTGATAGCATACTATACACGCAATAATGAGTTTCTTTGATATCTTACGTTGCACACAACTTTGAGTTATACCAAAAAATAATCTAATAATATTATTATTTTAAATGGTAGTTAAAGCCTAGACACTGTATTGGCGGGAATGAATAGAACTAACTAAAATATGATTACACAAGTTTGTTAAATGTTTTTACTTTTATCTAATAAATTTTAGCGGCTTAAAATAAGAATGAATCCGATTTTAAGCATGAAATACTCTAATATTCTTTAAAAGGTCGATTTACAATCTTTTGATGGAGAACCCTTTTAAATCTAGTTTTTGTCACTATTATATCTTATATTTGACAAAATAATATTCTTTTTTAGAAGCAGGACATCAAAATTTACATTGGATGAAATTTTGGTATTTTTTTGATAAACTTCATTTTTTAATGAATAGTAAAAAATACTACATTTTAATTCAAAATTGCATTTTAATATAATTTATTTATATAGTTAAATAGTTCTTTTTATTGGTTTTAAAGTGTAATTGGATTATATTTTTACCTTTTAATAAAATTTTGGTAATTTAATTGAATTTCAATTTTTAATTTGACATAAACACATGTCAATATTTTGATAGTTATTATTTCTTAAAAACACGCCTTTTGGTTTTGACAATGAGAATTAATTTGAAATTAATTTCTGCAACTTTTGTATTTTAAATTTGAAAAAATGGATTCCATATTTGGAATCAGTAGGTCCAAATTGTGTAAATAAGTAACTTTTATTTTTAGAAATTATGAATAGTAACTTCAGTAAATATTTTATTTACCATGGTTAAAGTGTAAATATGGTAAATTAGGGTAAAAAAATAAGATATAATAATATTAAATTACCCCAACACATGTCCAAAAAATATTTTATGATACATATCCGACCATGGGAATCCTTGGGTCAATTTTTGGATCCCATGGAGCCACTTGTAAGTGAAAATGAATTTTTATAAAAATTAATTTAAAGTTAAGGAAAATGTAACATAAACATATATCTTTTTGTAATTTTTTTATATGAGGCTCTATAAGTGATATTTTTTACTATAAATTTTAATTATAAATCTAAAAATATTTTCTAAATCATGGTATTTTATTTATAATTTTTAGAGATTAAATAAATAAATTTAATTATGACACAATGATGCTGTGGTGATAACTTCATTAATAAAGGATTCAAATAAATGATATTAAAAATATTAAAATAAATGTAATTTGGTTATTTTTAGGTCATATATGAATTTTATGGATGATAGCTACATTTTATATTTGTATTAATGATTTTTTTTTCGAATAAATCAAGTTGTTATGGATTTTTAAAAATTCATGATATGAATAGTGTTAAAATTGACATAATTCATATTTTAAAATATAAAATATTTTATTAAATATTATAAAATTAAAAAAAATATAATATTCAGTAAAATAGTTATCATAAGTCTAAAAGTTTATTATTGACTCTTTAATTGGATATTTTTCATTTTTTTTAACTATTTTGATTCACAAAGTGCAAAATGTTTGATAAAACTATAAGAGTAAAAAAGGGTCAAATAAAAAAGATAAGGATTAAAAAATATTCAAAACCTGTCTAATTATCATTGGATGATTTTATTTAGACTTATATTCATATTATATTCTATTTTAATGAGTTTTTTTCCTTTTTAAACCGAAAATAAGTTTATAATAAAATAATACTTTCAAAATTTCCTAAAGAGCCCCTCTACCTCTTATAAAAGGCCACCACCTCTAACCCATTACACACACCTCTCAAACCCATTTTCTCGTCCCAAATCTACTCCACGAAGCTCAAAACATCCCTCTCTTCCTCCTAGAATATTTTCTCCAGGCATAAGGCAATTCAAGAAATCCTTTTGCCTCAAATCAAAGAGAGTTGCATGTTTTAAGAGGTAGCGTATTCTCTAAAATTGCTTCCCATTATTCTACTTATTTACTCCATATTATATTATTTTTCTTTGATTAAATAAAAAAACAATATCCTAAATATACTAGGTTTTTTTATGAGAATTATTCTAACTAAACTTACACACACCTCTGTTTAATGGATATAGAATATACTGTTTCTGTGGATGGTGAACTACTCCCTCATGAAACAATGATTGTTCAATATTCTCCTACCACCTCTCATGGTGGCAATTATGATGACAATATAATTATATGTGATATTTATGATATTTATTTTATCTCTATTCTTCTGTAATTATCATTTAGAACATACATTTATGATTTTCATGTTTTATAAATACGATAATTTCATTTGAGGAAGTGCGGACTACCACCCCCTCAAAGTGAGATGACTCATTCATGACATACATGAAACATATAAAGAATAGAGTTAATTAACTTATGTAATGTATATATCATATGATATTATAATGGAATTATAATATACCTATGTGTCATTTATTTCTTATTCCTTTAAAAATGAAAAAAAGAAATGAAAGTAGCATTCTTGCATATGTACGGATTACTGTCTCAATGAACGACGCATTTAATTTATTATATTAAAATGTTATGGAATATTATAAATATATATATATATATATACTAGATATATATGATATTTAAATCATGAATATCATTCTGGAGATAATGGACCTTTTACCTCATGGACAATTTGTAATTATAACAAGATCATTTTTGACTCAAGTACCAAATATTGAAAAAACGACCGATATTAACTTAAATAATTATAAAATGTTTATTACGTGGTAATAAGTGATATAAGAGGAATTATAAACTTTAAAAAGTTTCTGAAGAAAATATAAATTAAGTTAAGTTTATTATTCAGGAATAACAAGGAACATACATGACAAGTTGGACTCAAGGTAAGGGAACCTTTCTCCCTCTTCTTTTAGTCAAAGACTTCCTTTATGTTATGTAATTTAATTTACATTATATTATGTTGGGATATGGTTTTATATATCCATATTACTATAAATTTTATGTCCAAGTGATGAGATACCCTTTTCTCTCTCATCAACTCATTTTCTAAATTTTTAAGTGACGCTGTTAGGATGCCGAATTTTCATAAGGGACTTCATCTCAATCTCTTTTCATTGAGACATATTTTGATTTATACACGAATTTATTTTATATGGTGTATAAACTCATTTGACTTTTAAATTTTTTCAAAAGTAATCTTTTTTTTACAAAGAGTTTTACTAAATGACAAAAAGAATGTTTCTTTTTAACGTACGCGGTGATAATGACCTTTCCATCCCCACAAGCATTATTTGATATTTGGATTCCTCTACAAGATGTTGTGTTTTTAAAAGTAAAATTAAATACCATATACCCTTTTTACATATTTTGGTGTTGAAAATGGTTTTGAGAAAGTACTAATTATGTAAATATCGTGAAATGTTATATTGTGATTGGAATGTGAAAATGTTATATTTCCTTTATGATTGTTTTATGTGTTATGATTATGTTATGGTTCTTAAGAATGTTTTACATATATTGGTGGTTTTGTGATAAACTTAGGGTGGGTGAGCCCGAGATAGCTCTATAATGCATTGGGTAATGTGATGGAGGAAAATGTTAATGTTTCTCTTAATATATTTAGGCAATATACCATAATGGGTATTCCAAATGTAATTCCCTACGTATATATGAAAGCTAAAATGTAGGTATGATGTTATTTCTATTGAGAATAGTTTTATTTTATTTTATGGAGGTGAAATAAAAAATGACAATATATAAAAGACTTCATTAAGATATTGAGTTATTCATGAGTTGGGATGAAAATGATAGGTATAAGATAACCTTTGAGGTTAAAACATGTTAGGTTTATTTTTGATTTTTATAAAAAGGAAAAATCGTAATATGGGTGACAACACATTGTGTCCGACAAGGCTGCAGGAATTGAACCCAAAACCAAATTGCGATTTGGATTTATTTCCTACCACTAGCCTACGTGAAGTCCCAGGTTAGAATGACTTATTCTTTTTAGTTAAATGATTTTATGGATCAAGAATAACTTGACTTTGGGAATGTATGTTTTATCAAATAGATATCCTTATTATAGGAAAATGATTTGGTTATTAAGTGATAAAGTTTATTTTGGAAGATGCTTGATCTTTTGGGAAACTATATGCCTAAGGAAAATATAATATCATGGGATTTCATTTGAGGAGTAATGGTTGAATTTTATTTTGGAAGAATCTATGTTTTTATTGTGGAATTATAGAGATTTGGGTTTTTTATGGAATTGATTAACCTATATTAGATAATATATGATTAAGATAATTACTTTTAAGTATGATACTTTAAGATTAGTTGATGTTATTTGGAGATAAATGATAAGATTTATCACGAAAGACCATGTGATCAAATTCTTCTGAGTTTTGGGTTTCAATATTAGTTTGAATTATAGTTCAAAATTTGAAGGACAATTGTGTATTGAATGGTCTTTGTTGAACTTTGGGTATTGTTTGTTGAATTTTAGAGATTAAGAGTAGTATTTATTTTTATAAAGGATTATTCTTTTTAGGATTATCTGATCTCATAATAACCATTTTGGTTTTGGTTAATGTCTAAATACAGGGGAAATATATATTTAATCATTTGTGGATTATGTTATTCTCTAGAAGTTGTTTCTAGTACTTCAGGTGTGACCGGGTCATCACGAACACTCATCATTTAGAGAAATGATGAGTTTCTGGTAGAAATTAATTAAAGGATGAAATTATACTTGAAAATTAAGTATATTTCCTTATGTTCTTAGTTAATGTCATAAATAAATTATGAAAATTTATGAAATGAAACTGAAAACAAAAAACATTGTTCGTTCACTTTTCCTATTGGGTAATCAAAGACCGTTTAACCTATCACAAGTTTGTGATTTTTTGGTGGTTAACTTTCTCTTGATCATGTTTTCTATCACTGTCCATCAGAACTTGACACTTAGTTTATCTTCTATATCCACGTTTTCCTACATGTAATTATAGTATGTGTTATCTCAGGTGACCTTTGTACTTCTCTTTATTTCTTTTAAAGTGATTGTTTTGTTGACACTTTTTTCGATGTGATACTTTTAATGAAGTTTCTGAGCCTAATTTTAAAATTGTGAGGACACAATTCCCAAAAGGGGGAAGGATGTAACATCCCAGGTAAATAAAGAATATGACATTTTCATATTTATTAATATTTGTGAATTAAATATTAATTTTACTTTCAATGGGATGCTATGTTCGATAGAATACTCAACATGCAACAATGAGTTTCTTTGAAATCTTACATTGCACACAACTTTGAGTTATACCAACAAATAATATAATATTATTATTTTTTTAAATGGTAGTTAATGCCTAGCCATTGTATTGGTGGGAGTGAACAGAACTAACTACAATATGATTATACATGTTTGTTAAATGTTTTTACTTTTATCCAATAAAATTTAGAGGCTTAAAATAAAAATGAATCCTATTTTAAGCATGAAATACTCTAATATTCTTTAAGAGGTCGATTTACAGGCATTTGATGGTGAACCCTTTATAAATCTAGTTGTAACATCCCAGGAAAATAAAGAATATTAAATTTTTATTTATTAATATTTTTTAATTAAATATTAATTTTATTTTAAAGGGGATGCTATATTCAATGGCATACCTGACACACAACAATGGGTTTCTATGAAGTCTTATGTTGCACACAATGCTCAGTCATACTAAAAAATAATAATATATTATTATTTTAAATGGTAGTTAACGCCCAGCCATTGTAATGACGGGAATGAACAAAACTAACTACAATATGATTATATATGTTTGTTAAATGTTTTTACATTTATCCAATAAAAGTTATAGGCTTAAAATATGAATGAATCTAATTTTAAGCATAAATACTCTAATATTCTTTAAAAGGGTCGATTTACCGTCTTTTGATAGAGAACCCTCTTTAAATCTAGTTTTGGTCACTTTAATATGTTCAATTTTAAAAAAAATCTTTCTTTAGAATTGGGACATGAAAATTTACTTTGGATGAAATTTTTGTGTTTTTCTGATAATGTTCAATTTTTATGTATAGTGAAAAATACGGCATTTTAATTCAAAACACCCTTTTAATATAATATATTTATATGGTTATATTATCTTTTTAATTTGTTTTAAAGTTTAATTAGATTATATTTTTACCATTTAATCCAATTTTGTTCATTGGAAGTAATTTCACTTTGAAATTGGACATAAACAAGTGTCAATCTTTTGATAGTTATTATTTCTTAAAAACACGCTTTTTGTTTTGACAACGAGAATTAATTTAAAATTAGTTAATGCAACTTCTATGTTTTGAATTTGGTAAAATAGACATCATTTTTTATTTTGGAATATCAAATATATCTTAGGCTGAATTTTGGTTATTTTTCTGAAAATCTTCAATTTTTGATGAATAGTGAAAACACTGAGTAGTAGTTAAAAAACCGACGTTTTCATTTCAATGAAATTTTACCACTTCTGTGAATTGAATTTCAAAAATCCAACATACATGGTTTTTATCATAAAGTAAAATGTGGTTTAATAAGATGAAAATAATTTTTAGTGAATAGTAACTTTTGACATGTATTTACCGCGGTTAAAGGTAAATAAGGTAATTCAAGGTAAAAATAATATTATTATAATATTAAATCACCCTAACATGCATCTTAATCCGATTGGTTGACACCATTTCCAACCATGGGAATCCTTGGGTCGATTTTGGGACCTCATTGAGCCACTTAAGAGTGATGATGACACTTTATATTAATTAATTTAAAGTAAAGACAAAAATGACATAAAAATATATCTTTTAGTAAATCAATTTTTACATGGGGTTATATAATTTATCTCTTCGACTATAAATATTTATTTGAAAGATAAAAATATTTCCTACATCATGGTAGTTTTTTTTTATAATTTTTAGAAATCAAATAAATAAAATTATTTGTGACACAATAATGATGTAGTGTTTACCTCATTAATGAATGATTTAAATAAATAAGCTTATAAAAATTAAAACAATATCCAAAACCTGTCCAATTATTATTGGATGATTTTATTTATACCATGATTCATATTATATTCTACTTTAATGAGTTCTGGACCTTTAGAAACTGAAAATCATTATATAATAAAATAATATTTTCAATCTATCCTAAATAGCCCCTCCTCCCACTTATATAAATCCACCACCTCTAAACCATTACTCATACCTATAAAGCCCCTTGTATCATCCAACCTCTACCCAATTAATCTCCCTACATACCACTCTTCCACCTTGAAGCCTTACCTTAGGTGGAAGGCACTTCCAGAAATCCTTTTGATTCAAACTAACGGGTGTTACCTGATTTAAAGGTAATGTCTTCTCTTAAGTTCTTTTCTTTTATTTTACTTACCCAACCCCTAAACTCTTTTCATTACTTTATTTTATAACAACACAAATATTCACAATATAATAGGTTTTTTTTATGATAAGGATTCAAACTACACTTACACACACCTCCATCTAATGGGTAAAGGACATATTGTTTCTGTGGACGGTGAACTACTGCCTCACGAAATGATGATTGTTCAATCTTCTCCTACCACCTATTATGGTAACCATTATGATAGAAATGTATTTATATATGATATATATTATTTTTAGGTTTTATCTATGTTTTTGTAATTTTTATTTGCAAACATACCTTTATGCTTTCCAATATGTGTAAACACAATAATTTCATTTGAGGAAGTACAGACTACTGCCCCCTCAAGGTGATATGATTCGCTCATGACATACATGGAAAATATAAAGGAAAAAGTTATGAAATTATGTAACATATATCATATGATATTATACTGGAATTATAATATACCTATTTATCATTATGTTTTCATTCCATTAAATATGAAATAGAAATGAAAGTAGCGTTCATGCGTACGTACGACTTACCGTCTCCATGAATGGTGCATTTCATTTCTTGTCTCCAAATGTCTTGTAATATTATATATATATATATATACTTGATATATATGATATATATGATATCTAAATCCAGATTATAATTCTAGATAAAATGAAAATTTGATCACAGGGACAAATTTTAATTAGAAGAAGTTCATTTTTGACTCAAGTTCCGAACATAAAAAAATTTCTAATATAAACTCAAATAATTTACTAATTGTTATATGAAGGAAATAAGTGATATAAAAGAAATAATAAAATTTAAAAATGTCCTTAATAAAGTAGAAATTAACTTAAGTTTATTATTCAGGAAGAATAAGGAACATACAAGACAATTCAGACTTGAGGTAAGGGGTTTCTTATCTCACCTTTAATTCAGTGAGATTTCCATTATTCTCCACTTATTTATTGAATGTAGTGTATTGTGTACTTCAATTTGATATATATATATATATATATACATTATTCTATTTATCTTTATGGTATTATTTGATTCATTTTTTGGTTATTACCTTTTGTTCATATGACTCGATTGATTACAATGTAGTAAAGAGTTTTCATCTCACTTCTTATTCCCCTGAGATTAATGCTATATTGCCACTATTTACTTTTGTGTGGTGTATGTAATGCCCATGATTGTATTATTTGTGTAATATAAATTAATTTATGGGTATTTACATCTTTATTTTATTATACTTCTTTATGGTGTGTATGTTTCGTATGTTACAAAATCGGTAAGGGAACCTTTCACCCTCCTCTTTTTAAAAGACTTATTTTTGTTATGACTTTTAATTTACATATTATTATGTTGGGATATGTTCCTATATATCCTTATTGCTTTAAATTGTATGTCCAAGTTATGATATACCCTTTTCTCTCTCATCAACTCATTTTCTGATTTTTTAAGTGACGCAGTTAGGTTGTTGAATTTCTGTAAGGGAACTTTTTAACCCAATTTCAATTATTTGGGTTAAACTTATACTTGTTGATTATATTGTGATATGAATATGTGTGAATGACCTCTAATTATTTTACAATTTATATACTATCATATTTAGTGTATTTATGATTTTTACACATAATTATGTAATTGATTTATCCTTAATCTAAGGATACAGTCTTTAGAATGGATTTTGTCTCAATTTACATTCCATTGAGACTTCATTGTTGTTATGTGCCAATTCACTTTTATATGGTATACATACTGTCCTTTGGAATTTTATATCATTAATACCTTTATTCTCATGATGTTATAATGTTTTGATTAAATGTTATTCCACAATTATTTGTATTCAATCATCTCTCATTTGGTTAAGAACTCCTTAACTAGAATATTGTTTTAAATATTTATTATTATAAATTATTCTCATTAATGTACATGTTTTAAAAATGGTTTTAAGGATTTATTTATATGGAAATTGATGTTTTAATATGTTAATTCCTTTAAAATATTCAAAGTGGTATGAGAAACTTTTATTCAAAAATCACTTTATTAAATGGTTTTGAAAATGGTTTGATAAAGAATTGATTTGTCGATATCTTGAAATGATATATTGTGATTGAAAATGATGTTTTAATTGTTAAATGTTTATATTTACAATATTTTATGTGTTATCATTTTATAATGGTACTTGAACATTTTATGGATGGTTACGTGATAAACCAAATGATGGGTTGTGTCATGATAAACCAGGATAGGTGGTTACATTATAACCTCCAATGCATTGGGTATGAAAGTCGACCATATGGATATTCCATTTAGTGATATGTGTGGAAGACGACTGTATGGTTATTACATTTAAGTACGTTTAGGTCCCAAGTTACCTATATATATGTTTTGTGTTCTTTCTATGGGTTTTATGGTAATATTTTGGTTACAAATGGGTAAGCAATGATTTTTATTCAGTGAAGAGTATTTACTACTTCATAAAGGTGAAAATTATTACTTATGATAAAGTATTCATGGTATACTCGTTGTTAAAAAAAATAACATTTTTCCTTCTTTGTGTATCCTTTACTGATATTTTTATGCTCATCCCAAGTTTTTGAAATGTTTTCCAAAGAACTTAAAGATGAGTAGGGTCAAGGATGGGATCAAGGAAAAGTCATGCTGTCTAAAACATGGAACTAGACAGGTTTTTAAGAGTTTTTATTTTATAAAAAAAATGGAAACTGAGCAGAAGTGTCTAATTTGTAATTTTTGAGATGTAATAGTTATGACCTATTTATCTAAAGCTCTAAACATAAAAAGATCCTCAATGTGAATTATTAACTTAATTAAATATTATGCAATATTTAAGGCTGGGTCCTTATAGTTGGTATTAGAGTTCGGTTTAGATAACTTTAGAGGTTAGGGTGTTATTTATGCATAACTGACATAACCATAATGGTTAGAATATTAAAAAGAGTCATAGTTATTTTAGAGGTGAGAAATGGTTATTACATTTTGGGGTGAAAAATGAAAGGTATTAGATAACCTTTGGGGATAAAATATGTTATGGTTATTTTTGAGGAATTTGTCTCATTTTTTTGGAAATGTTATGAAATTATATAATTTTTGAAAAAGAACAACACGTATACCATGTGACAACCTACCGCGTCGGACAAAGCTACGAGAATCAAAACCACAACCAAAGTGAGATTGAGATTTATCACCTACCACTATCCTACGTGAAGTCCTTGGTTAGTATAACTTAATATTTTTAGTTAAATAATTTTATGGATCAAGAATAAGTTGATTTTGGGAACTTATGTTTTATCAAATGCATATCATTAATATAGGAAAATGATTTGGTGATTAAGTAATAAAGGTTATTTTTGAATACATTCTCTCTTTTGGGAACACTATATGCTTAAGGAAAATAAAATACTATGGGATTTAATTCATGGAGTAATGGTTAAAATATTATTTTGTAAGAATGTATGTTTTTATTGTGGACATAAGGTGATTTTGGTTATTTATAGAAATGATTAACCTATCATAGAGAATATTTGATTAGATTAATTACACTTCAGTATGAGAATTTAAGAGTAGTCGATGTTATTTGGAGATAAATGTTAAGATTTAATCATGGAAGACTATGTGATTAAATTCTTCTAAGTTTTGGGTTTCAAACATAGTTTGGATTATTTTGAATAATTTTAAGGACAATTTATATTGAATGGTATTTCTTGAACTTTGGGTACTTTTTGTTGAATTTTGGAGATAAAGAGTAATATTTCTTTTTATAAAGTATTATCCTCTTTGGAGATTATATGATCTTGTACTAACCTTTTTGTTTTTGGTTAATGTCTAAAGAGAGGGGAAATATATAGTTCATATTTTTTTGGGTTATGTTATTCTATATAATTTGATTCTAGAGCTTCAGGTGTGACCATGTCATCTTGAATACTTGTCGTTTGGAGAAAAGATGAGTTTGTGGTAGAAATTTAGTAAAGGATGAAAGTCTACATGGAAAGTAAATATGTCTCCTTATGTTCTTAGTCAAGCTCATAAATAAATTCCTCAACTTTATGAAAAAGACCATAAAACAAAAATGTTTTCCATTTACTTTTCCTACTAGGAAACCAATGACCGTTTAACCAATTACAAATTTGTGGTTTTCTTGTTTTTAACTTTCTCCTAATCTTGTTTTCTATCACTCTGCATCATAACTTGACACTTAGTTTCTCCTCCATATCAATGTTTTCATGGAATCCAATTATGGGTTATCTTGGGTGACCTTTGCAATTTTCTTTATTTCTTTTAAAGTGATTGTTTTATTTACTCTTTTTCTGATGTGGGACTTTCAATGAAGTTTCCAAGCCCAATTTTAAAATTGCGAGGATGCAATTTCCAAAAGAGGGGAAGGATGTAACATCCCAGGAAAATAAAGAATATAAAATTATTATATTTTTTAATATTTTTGAAGTAATTATTAATTATATTTTAAAGGGGATGCTATATTCAATGGCATACCTGCCACACAACAATGGGTTTCACCAAAGTCTTATGTTGCACACAATGCTGAGTCATACTAAATAATAATAATATATTATTATTTTAAATGGTAGTTAATGCCTAGTCTTTGTAATGGAAGTAATGAATAGAACTAAATAAAATATTGTTATACATTTTTGTTAAATGTTTTTACATTTATCCAATAAAATTTATTGGCTTAAAATGTTAATAAATCTAATTTTAAGCATAAATACTCTAATATTCTTTAAAAGGATCGATTTACCATCTTTTGATGGATAACCATATTTAAATATAGTTTTTTTCACTTTTATTTGTTATATTTTACAAAATAAAATTCTTCTTTAGAATCGGGGCATCAAAATTTACTTTGTATGAAATTTTGGTATTTTTCTTATAATGGTCATATTTTTATGAATAGTGAAAAATACTGCATTTTAATTGAAAAATGACTTTTAATATAATTTATTTATATTTTTAGTTTATTTTAAAGTTTAATTAGATTATAGTTTTACCATTTAATCTAATTTTGGTCATTGGAAGTAATTTCACTTTGAAATTGGACATAAACAAGTGTCAATCTTTTGATAGTTATTATTTCTTCAAAAGACGATTTTTTGTTTTGACAACGGGAATTAATTTTAAATTAATTAATGAAACTTTTATGTTTTTAATTTATTAAAATTGACATAATTTTTGATTTTGTAATATCAAATATAGCTTAGGCTGAATTTTTGGTATTTTTTTGAAAACCTTCAATTTTTGATGAATAGTGAAAACACAGAGTAGTAGTTAAAAAATCGACTTTTTCATTTTAGTAAAAATTTACTACTTTTGTGAATTGAATTTTAAAAATCCAACATACATTGTTGTTATCGTTAAGTAAAATATTGTTCAATAAGATGAAAATATTTTTGGGTGAATAGTAACTATTGACTTTTATTTACTACTGTTAAAGGTAAATAAGGTAATTCAAGGTAAAACAAATATTATAATAATATTAAATTACCATAAAATATTTCCTAATACTATTGGTTGATACATTTGCGACCATGGGAATCATTGGGTAGATTTTGGGACCCCATGGAGCCACTCAAGAGTGATAATGACACTTTATATTAATTAATTTAAAGTAAAGACAAAAATGACATAAAAATATATCTTTTAGTAAAGTAATATTTACAGAAGGTTATATAAGTTATATATTAGAATATAAATATTCGTTTTAAAGATAAATATATTTCCTACATCATGGTATTTTTTTATAATTTTTAGACATCAAATAAATAAAATTATTTATGACAAAATAATGATGCAGTGTTTACCTCATTAATGAATGATTTAAATAAATAAGATTATAAAAATGAAAACAATATAAAAAACCTGTTAAATTCTTATAGGATTATTTTATTTCTAAATTTAGTCATATTATATTCTACTTAAATGAGTTTTAGACCTTTATAAACCGAAAATCATTATATAATAAAATAATATTTTCAATCTTTCATAAAGAGCCCCTCCTTCGCCTTATAAAAATCCACCACCTCTAACCCATTACTAACACCTTTAAAGCCACTTGTATCATCCATAATATGACCAATTAAGCTCCCTACGTCCCTATATTTCACCTAGAATCCTTACCTTAGGCATAAGGAACTTCAAGAAATCTTTTTGATTCAAACCTAAGGGAGTTACCTGATTTAAAGGTAATGTCATATCTTAAGTTATTTTGTTTTTATTTTACTTATCCAACCCCATAAACTCTTTTTATTCATTTATTTTATAACAAAACCAGTATCCTAAATATGCTATGTTTTTTTTATGATAATTATTCTAACTACACTTACACACACCTCCATCTAATGGGTAAAGAACATATTGTTTCTGTGGACGACGAACTACTACCTCACGAAACGATGATTGTTCAATCTTCTCCTACCACCTCTTATGGTGGACATTATGATGGAAATATATTTATATATGATATATATTATGTTTATCTTTTATCTATGTTTCTGTAATTTTTATTTACAAACATACCTTTATACTTTCCAATACGTGTAAACACGATACTTTCATTTGAGGAAGTGCGGACTACCGCCCCCTCAAGGTGATATGATTCGTTCATGACATACATGGAATGTATAAAGGATGGAATTATGAAATTATGTAACATATATCATATGATATTATAATGTAATTATAATATAACAATGTATCATTTAGTTTTCATTCCATTAAATATGAAATAGAAATGAAATTAGCGTTCATGCGTACGTACGACTTACCGTCTCCATGAACGGTGCATTTAATTTCTTATCTCCAAATGTCATGTACTATTATATATATATATAATGGATATATATGATATATATGATATCTAAATAAAGAATATAATTCTGGAGAAAATGAAATTTTGACCATAGGGACAACTTGTAATTAAAAGAAGTTCATTTTTGACTCAAGTTCCAAACATCAAAAAAATGTCCGATTTGAACTCAAATAATTAACTAATTGTTATAAAAATAAAATAAGTGATATAAAAGGAATAATAAATTTTAAAAATGTTCTTAATAAAGTATAAATTAACTTATGTTTATTATTCTAGAATAATAAGGAACATACAAGACAATTTGGACTTGAGGTTAGGGGTTTCTTATCTCACTTTTAATTCCATGAGATTTTCATTATTTGCCACTTATTTATTGCATGTGGTGTATTGTGTACTGTCATTATATATATATATATATTAATTATTCTCTTTATATTTCTGGTATTCTGTAATTCATTTGGAGGTTATTAACTTTTTTTCATACGACTCGATTGATTACAATGTGGTAAGGAGTTTTCATCTCACTTCTTATTCCCTTGAGATTCAGGCTATATTGCCACTATTTACTTTTGTGTGGTGTATGTACTGACCATGATTGTATAATTTGTGTAATATACTTTAATTTATGGGTATTTACATCTTCATTGTATGATACTTCTTTTATGGGGTGTATGTTTCGTAAGTTACAAAATCGGTAAGGGAACCTTTCACCCTCCTCTTTTTAAAAGACTTATTTTTGTTATGTCTTTTAATTTACATATTATTATGTTGGGATATGTTATTATATATCCTTATTGCTATAAATTTTATTTCCAAGTGATGATATTCCATTTTCTATCTCATCAACTCATTTTATGAATATTTAAGTGACGTCGTTAGGCTGTCGAATTTCTGTAAGGGAACTTTTAACCCAATTTCAATTCTTTGGGTTAAAATTCTACTTGTTGATTATGTCATGTTATGAATATGTGTTAATGAAATCTAACAGTTTTAAACTGAATATCCAATAATATATATTGTATTTATATTTTTCACACATAATTATGTAATTGATTTATCCTTAATCTAAGGATACCGTCTTTATAAGGGATTTCGTCTCAATTTACATTCCATTGATAATTCATTGTTATTATGCACAAATTCACTTCTATATGGTGTATATACTATGATTTGGCATATTATATCATGAATACCTTTATTCTCATGACATTATAAAGTTTTGATTAAATTTTATTCCTCAATTATTTGTATTAAAGCATCTCTCATTTGGTTATTAACTCTTTAACAAGAATATTGTTTTAAATATTTATTCTTATAAATAATTATCATTAATGTCCATGATCTAAAAATGATTTTATGGATTTATTTATATGGAAATTAATGTATTAATATATTAATTCTTTTAAAAGATTCAAAGAGGTATGAGACACTTTGATTCAAAAATCTTTTTATTAAATGGTTTTGAAATTGGTTTGATAAATCATTGATTCTGTCGATATCTTGAAATGATATATTGTGATTTAAAATGAAATGTTAATAGTGAAATGTTTATATTTACAATATTTTATGTCTTATGATTTTATAATGGTACTTGGACATTTTACGGTTGGTTACGTGATAAACCAAATGACGGGTGGTGCCGTGATAAACCAGGACAGGTGGTTACGTTATAACCTCCAATGCATTGGGTATAGAAGTTGGCCGTATGGCTATTCCATTTAGTGATATGTGTGGAAGAAGAGTGTATGGTTATTCTATTTAAGTATGCTTATGTCCCAAGTTACCTATATATATATATGTTATGTGTGCTTTCTATGGGTTTTATGGTAATCTTTTGGTTACAAATGGGTAAGAAATGATATTTTATTCACTAAAGAGTATTTACTACTTTATAAAGGTAAAAATTATTACTTATGATAAAGTATTCATGTTTTACTTTTTGTTTTAAAAAAAATAATAGTATTCATTCTTTGTGTATCCCTTAATGAGATTTTTATGCTCATCCCAAGTTTTTGAAATGTTTTCTACAGGACTTAAAGATGAGTATGGTCAAGAATGGGATCAAGGAAATGTCATGTTGTCTAAAACATGGAACTAGACATGTTTCTTTTTAAGAGTTTTTATTTTATGACAAAAATAGAAACTGATCAGAAGTTTCTACTTTGTAATTTTTGAGATGTAACAGTTATGGCCTAATTCTCTAAAGCTCAAAACCAGAAAATATCCTCAATGTGAATTATTCACTTATTTCAAGATTATATAATGTTTAAGGCCGAGTATTTATACTAGTTTTTTTTTAATTTTATATGTTCTATTTAAAAAAAATAATATTCTTATTTATAAGAGGGAAATCAAAATTTACATTGGATGAAATTTTGGAATTTTTTTGATAAAGTTCGTTTTTAATGAATAGTGAAAAATACTTCATTTTAATTCAAAACTGCCTATTAATCTAATTTATTTATATAGGTAGATTGTTCATTTTATTAGTTTTAAATCGAAATTTGATTATATTTTTACCATTTAATCCAATTTTGGTCATTGGATGTAATTTTACTTTTTATTTTGACATAAAAACATTTCAATATTTTGATAGTTATTATTTCTTAAAAGCAATCTTTTTGGTTTTGACAACGAGAATTAATTTTAAATTAATTTCTAAAAATTCTGAGTTTTTAATTTGAACAAATTGATTCCATATTTGGAATTAGGAGGTCCAAATTTTGTAAATAGGTGACCTATTTTTAGACATTATGAATAGTAACTTCAGTAAATATTTTTTTTCCATGGTTAAAGGGTAAATATGATAAAAAAGGGTAAAAAATAATATTTTAATAATATTAAATTAATTTAACATGTGTCTTAACCCTATTAGATGATACATGTATGACTATGGTAATCCTTGGGTAGATTGTGGGGCCCCATGGAGCCAATTTTAAGTGAAAATTACATTTTATAAAAATTAATTTAAAGTTAAGGAAAATGTAACATAAACATATATCTTTTAGTAAAACAATTTTTATATGGGGTCATATAAGTGATATTTTAAACTATAAATAGTAATTAAAAAGATAAAAATATTTCCTAAATTATGGTAATTTATTTATAATTTTTATATATTATAGAAATAAATTTAAATATGATACAATGATGATGCAGTGATTGCTTCATTAATAAAGGATTCAAATAAATGATATTAAAAATGTTAAAATTAATGTAATATGGCTATTTTGATGTCATCCACGAATTTTATGGAATATATTTACATTTTATATTTGTATTAATGAAGTTTTTTCTAATAAATCAAGTTTTTATGAATTTTTAAAAAGGCATGATATGAACAGTGTCAAAATTGACATAATTCACATTTTAAAATATAAAATATTTTTTTTAAATATTATAAAATTCAAAAAAATATAAGATTTTTTCAAATAGTTATAATAAGTCTAAAATTTTATTATTGAATATTTAATTGGATATTTGTCATGTTTCAGTAACTATTGTGATTCTCAAAGTGTTAAATGCTTGATAAAATGGTACAAGTAAAAAAGGGTTATATAAAAATGATAAGGATTAAAAAATATCCAAAACCTATCAAATTATCATTTTATGATTTTATTTCGATATATATTCATATTATATTTTAATTTAACGAGTTTTTTACCTTTTTAAATTGAAAATAACTTTATAATAAAATAATACTTTCAAAACTTCCTAAAGAGACCCTCCTCCCTCTTATAAAAGGCCACCACCTCTAACCCATTACACACACCTATAAAGGCCTTTGGATCCTAAAAAATATACTAAAATAATATTACAACATCCCCCTATTCCACTTATAAGATTTATCCTAGGAATAAGTCAATTCAAGAAAGCCTTTTGGTTCGAATCAAAGAGAGTTACACATTTTAAGAGGTAGCACTACTAGAAAAGGGGGCATTGGAGCCCCCCAGACTCGGGCGACCGCCATTGGCGGTCGCTAAAGCTATCCAATAGCGACCGCCAATGGCGATCGCTAACCTACATAAAAAAAATGGGGGGCTTTTGCCCCCCCCCCCCCGCGCCCCCTCCATCGCAGCCCTAACCCCCTCCCTCCCTCGCCGCCCTCCCTCGCCGCCCTCCCCTCCCCCTCCGCCCGGCCTCCCCCGCCGCCCGCCCTCCCCCGCCGCCCGCCCTCCCCCGCCGCCCGCCCTCCCTCGCCGCCTGCCATCCGGCCTCCGGCCGCCGCCCTCCGCCCTCGGGCCTCCGGCCGCCGCCCTCCAGCCTCTCGGCCCTACCCCCCCCCCCCCACGCCGGACGGCACCCGCACCCCGGACAGCCCCCGCCGCGCACTCCGGACCGCCCCCCGCACCCCGGACGCCTCCCCGCTCCCCGGACAGCACCCCCCCACGCACTCCGGACCGCCCCCCGCACCCCGGATGCCTCCCCGCACCCCGGACAGCCCCCCCTGCACTCGGACACCCCCCTCCGCACCACGGACAGCCCCCCCCCCCCCCCCCCCCCCCCGCACCCCGGACAGGCCCCCTGCACCCCGGACACCCCACCCCGCACCCCCGACATCCCCCCCGCACCCCAGACAGCCCCCCTCCCCCGCACCCCGGACACCCTCGCACCCCGAACACCCCTGCCCGCACCCCTGACAGGCCCCCAACACCCCGGACACCCCTCCCCGCACCTCGGACAGCCCCCCCGACCCCGGACACCCCCCCCCCTCGCTGCCCGTCCCCCGTCCCCTCACCGCCTCCTCTCCTCCAGCTCCCCGCCGCCGCCGCCGCCCATCCCCTCCCTTGCCGCACCGCCTTTGGCTCCGGCTCCCCTTCGCTGCCTCCTCTCCCTCGCAGCACCGCCTTCGGCTCCCCTCCCTTTCAGGTTTGTAGCTCAATCAGGTAACATGAGCTTTCAGTTACATTATTATTTTATCAATGGTTCATAAACAAATGGTTAATATTTATTTTGAATATAGTTGATTTGAAAAATGTAAATGTAATAAGTATTGTGTAAATGTTTGTTATACAGATATTATTATGGATAAGAGTTGGATTGATCTTCCAAATCGAACGTCTAGAGAATATTTCAATGGCATTATGCAGTTTATTGACTTCACGAGAGGATTTGAAAGTGACTATATTAGTTGTCCATATAGAAAATGTGCTAACAGATATCAATTCACACGAGATACTGTGAGGGAGCACCTTTTCTTTAATGGATTTCTGAAAAATTATAAGAGTTGGACTCGTCATGGAGAAGAATATGTTCGTTGTCAAAATACAGATGCAGCTCAGATGGATGTTGATGCAAGGATGACTGATCCAATGCATGAAATGCTTACTGAAATGGTACGTGGGTTTGATCCTGAAGGCATTGACATCCAGAATCTTGAGACCGGTGAGATAAATCTTCGCTCTGGTGCAGATCGTGATTCGAGGAGGTTTTATGAAGTACTTGATGATGCGAAAACAGAATTATATCCTGGATGTACTTCTTACAATAAACTGTCGTTTATCGTGGAGTTGTTGCATTTGAAGACTTTGAATAATTGGTCAGACACATCATTCGACATGCTTTTGGTTTTATTGAAAAAAGTTCTTCCTGTCGACGCTAAGATTCCTGAGTCGTATTACTATGCTCGTTAGTTGACAGAGAACTTAGGTTTTACGTATGAGACTATAGATGCATGTGAAAACAACTGTATGTTGTTTAGAAATGAAACTGCTCATTTGGATATTTGTACGGTTTGTGGCACTTCCAGGTGGAAAGAGAACAGGGGAAATAAGACTCATCAAAGTCAGATTGCGATACAGGGGAAACCGATTGCCGTAAAGCAAATGTGTTACTTTCCCCTTAAACCGAGGTTGAAAAGATTTTTTATGTCATCTAAAGTTTCTAATTTAATGAGATGGCATGCAGAAAGAGTTCATTAAAGTGACATGTTAACCCTCCCGGGAGACTCTCATGCATGGAAGGATTTTGATAAGAGACATCCTGACTTTGCTAAAGATGTTCGTAATGTCCGATTGGGATTGGCAGCAGATGGTTTCAATCCATTCAAGTCTATGGTTGGTGCAACTCATAGCACATGGCCCGTGGTGTTGGTTCCATATAATCTTCCTCCGTGGATTTGTATGAAGCAACAATTTATATTACTTTCCACTCTTATGGATGGACCTAAAAGTCCGGGGGATAAGATTGATGTTTACCTTCAGCCATTGATTGATGAGTTGAATGAATTTTGGGGCGATGGTGTGATGACTTATGACTGCAAAACGAATGAAATGTTCAAACTGCATACTACTTTATTGTGGACAATCAATGACTTCCCAGCTTATGCAAATTTATCAGGCTGGAGTATGAAAGGGGAATTTGCTTCCCCTTGTTGCAATAAAAGTAAAAAATCTGTATGGCTTAAACATTCCAAAAAATGGGCATACATGGGTCACAGGCATTTTCTCCCTCCCCAGCACAGGTTCAGAAAGGACAGAGTGGAATTTGATGGTTCTAGAGAGTTTAGCCCAGCACCAAAGATCATGACAGGAGTCGAAATGTTATCGCAGATTGAGGAAGAAAAATCCACACGGTATATGAAATTCAGGATTTGGTGGCTCCTCCAGTACGTAATATTCGTGCTGCGGGTAGGCAGCGCAGTCACAATTGGAAAAAGAAAAGTATTTTTTATAGTCTTCCGTATTGGAAAACTAACATGTTGAGGCATAATTTGGATGTCATGCACATTGAAAAAAATGTTTGTGATAACATATTGTGGACCATTTTAGGTGTCAGTGGAAAGTCAAAGGACCATGTTAATGCACGCCGTGATTTGGAAGAAATGGGTTTAAGGAAACAGTTGCATTTATAGTTAGCTGAGGGAAACAAGGCATATATGCCTGCTGCACAGTATTCGATGACTACAGAGGAGAAAGAGACATTTCTTTCCATTTTGAAGATGGTCAAGGTGCCTGATGGTTACTCTTCTAATATTTCAAAGTGTGTGAATCTGACGAGCAAGACATTGCAAGGGTTGAAAAGTCATGACAATCACATATTACTTCAGCAGTTGATTCCAATCACAATTTGTGATTGTTTATCCCCCAATGTTGTTCAGCCCTTGATTGAGATGAGTAATTTTTTTAGACAGCTTTGTTTAAGAAATCAACGAATGAGTGATTTAAAAAGTTTACAGGACCGAATTGTACTTACGCTTTGTCACTTTGAGAAACTTTCCCCCCCCCCTCATTTTTCGATGTTATGGTCCACTTGACAGTGCACCTAACTGATGAAGTAATGGCTACTAGTCCAGTGCAATTCAGGTGGATGTATCCTATTGAACGGTATTTGAGTACATTGAAAAGATTTGTACGCAACAGAGCTCGTCCAGAGGCATCAATAGCCAATGGTTATTTGATGGATGAGTGTACTACCTTTTGTGCGGAATATATTACGGATATTGAAACAAAATTAGATATGCCCTCTGGGATTCATGATGGTCCAGTTGGAGAAGGAACCACATTTGATATGGACAACATCGAGTGGATACAAGCACATCGATATATCTTGTTCAATACTCCATCAGTTGCACCATTAATGCAGTAAGTATCTTATCAATGTGCTTGTATAACTTTTACATGTTTTGTTTGCATAAGTTGATCTTTTAAACATCGCGTAATCATTTGCAGGAAACACATTAATGAGATAAAAGAAGAGATGCATCGTGCGACTGAGTTGCAAATTCAACAATCTCATTATGCGGCATTTCATGATTGGTTCAAGGATTATGTATGTATAAATTGATTTTCATTATGAGTGAAGTATTAAACTAATTCTTTCTGCATATATCAGTATTGATTTTTATAAATTATGTAGGTTCGTAAGCTGAGGGAGTTAGGGGACCCCACGCTACCTGAAGTATTTATCCAACTGGCTGAGGGTCCATCTATAACGGCTCGTCGTTATAAAGCTATTGATGCTAATGGTTTTCGATTTCGCATTAAAGATGTTGACGACAAACGAGCAACACAAAACAGTGGCATCAGTTGTCCCTTTATCGATTCTGGTTATTACTATGGTCAATTGATAGACATCATTGAAGTTGTATACACACACGATTTAAAGTACATATTGTTAAAGTGTAATTGGGTTGATCCAGTGCGTGGATGTAAAGTCGATCAATATCAGTTTTCATCGGTGAATTTTAACTATATGTTATACGGAAATAATGAACGAGTTGAGAATGAACCTTTCATTTTGACATCACAAGCGGAACAAGTATTCTTCGTTACTTTGCCTTCGGATCCAAGTTGGCAAGTTGTTGTCAAAATGTCTCGGCGAGGAGTGTTTTTATTTGAAGAAGATGAACCCGAGACTGTTCCGTTTGTTTACCAACAACTTGATCAACATACCTTAGTTCAACGTGAAGAAGATATTTATTGGGTCAGAGCGGCTGTTGAAGGAGAAACGGTCGATTTGCATGCTTAATGAAAGGTATAATTGTTTTCCCGCTATTCAGTAGAATGTCCTAGGATATCATAAATTATCTAATCATTTTATAAATCCTTATAAGTTTTAATCCTCACTTTTGTAAGTTAATTCAGTCATAAATATTTAGGTTGATTAACTTTCTGATTTTTTAAAATTCATTCACAACTAATTATTCAATCCATTTTTTGTTTGATTAACAGTTGTACAAGTTTGATTTATTAAGAACAATCCAATTTATCATTTAAACACTTTGGACTCATTACTGATATTTTGTATGACTGCAGACATGTCAGGGGAAGAGGCAGAAAATCCACATCATCCATATGAGGCATCTACGTCTCAGGGTCGAGGTATGTTTGAATGTCATTGTCTATATTTTTTATGTAATTGACACACATATATAGATATATATAACATTTGTCAATTTATATATAAAATTGTTTTCAACAGGATCAGACTCGGCTGCTTCTTCCTCTCGCAGGAGAGGCCCTGGTCGTGGCATATTATCATGGAATTCTGACACGACGATAGATGTTTCATTTGATGAGGTATTTCATCCCGTGGGACCGAATGCCCCGACATTTATTCGTCAGCTGGGTCATATCATACGTGACCCACATCGATTTCCATTGACCACGCGTGATTGGGATTTTATCCCTCAGGACACATTAGATCGTCTATGGAGGGAGGTTCAGGTAAGAAAATAATTTTACTTTATTTTCTATTTATAAATAATACTAATATGTTTGATTATTTTCATTATAGCAAAATTTGAAAGTATGCCCTGAAGAGTTTCGGCCCGTGTGTATGAGAAAATGCCATAAGCTGTGGAAAGATTATAAAGGCAAAGTGAAGAGGGACCACTGGGTACCAAATGTGGGTGCCCTTGACATTTTGGAAAAAGTCCCGAGAGGTGTCCTCCCGGCTCAGTGGCGTGACTTGGTTGCATATTGGTCTACTGAGGGTGTTGCGGTTTGTATATTAATTATTTTGTTGTATATATATTTTCAAGAATATGTGATTTGTTTGAAATTTGAATGAATTGAATGTAGGAGGTGTCAACACGCCATTCGGAGAATCGAGCGTTGCAGGGACCAGCTCACAGGCTCGGGACTCGTCACGTGTCTTAGATCCGACATGAGGTATATATTATTCATTTTTTTAATTTATTAATTAATATGGTTTTGTGTTTATATTCTTTTAATATACAGTTGCGAGGGCAAGGTGCAGCAACTGATAAAATGTCGGTGTGGATAAGGACTCGTGATCGTAATGATCCAGAGGTTGCAACATTGATAGTAAGTGTCTGTACTTACCAATAATTACATAAATCTATATATTAACATATATATTTATATATATTTAAATATTTCACAGGATCAATTTGAAGCTGAGTTAGAATATCTGCCAGAGGACCAGCGACAGCTTCCCATGCGACGGGATGAGATCTTTCCTCGCATTATTGGTCGGGACGGGCATGGCTATAGTTTGACCTATGGAGCAGGGATTCCTCGTTCTGTAGTGTCACGCGCTGCGGTTGTCGGTCCTGCTGTTGCTCATATGACACAGCAGATGTCAGATTTTGAGGCACGGCTGCACGCTTCTGAGGAGCCAAATGCGCAATTGACAGCTGAGGTTAGAGCACTGCGGGAATATGTGCGTCGAGCTGATGGTACAGGGGATCATACGACGCAGGTATATACTGTATTTATTTATTTAATTTAAATTATTTTTGTTATTAAAATATTTATAATGTTTATTTGTTGTAGGCACCTGGCCCACCAGAAGGAGGTAGCAGTGATGGCAACGCGTGACGCACCATATATTCACGAGATATGTTTTTTGTTTTTACTGGTAGGGTTGACATTGATGTACTATATTTATTCATTTAAGTAATGCATTATTACCATCCATGGTGGTCTTTTAAATATTTTATACACATATTGAGTTTTTGATCAGATAATCTTGAATGATTCTACATTTGAAAAAGTCGAACTAATTCCAACAGATCAATAAATCTGATATTATAGATTATGTATTATCCAATATATTTTTTATAAATTTCTGTATGGTATCGATAAAAGAAATATGTATTAATTAGATGTTATCACTTTTATTTTTCACTTTTGTAATCAATGGGATGGACTTTGCACCCCCGAAGAGCCCCCCGCACCCCCGTACAGCCCCCCGCACCCCCGTACAGCCCCCCCTGCACCCCCGTACAACCCCCGCACCCCCGTACAGCCCCCCCCCCCCCCGCACCCCCGTACAGCCCCCCCGCACCCCCGTACAGCCCCCCCGCACCCCCGTACTGCCCCCGCCACCCCCATACAGGCCCCCGCCACCCCCGTACAGCCCCCCGCCACCCCCGTACAGCCCCCCCCCCCCCCCCGCACCCCCGTACAGCCCCCCGCACCCTCGTACAGCCCCCCCCCCCCCCCCCCCCCCGCACCCCCGTACAGCCCCCCCGCACCCCCGTACAGCCCCCCCCCCCCCCCCCCCCCCCGCACTCCCGTACAGCCCCCCGCACCCCCGTACAGCCCCCCCTGCACCCCCGTACAACCCCCGCACCCCCGTACAGCCCCCCCCCCCCCCCCCCGCACCCCCGTACAGCCCCCTCGCACCCCCGTACAGCCCCCCCGCACCCCCGTACTGCCCCCCGCCACCCCCATACAGGCCCCCGCCACCCCCGTACAGCCCCCCGCCACCCACGTACAGCCCCCCCCCCCCGCACCCCCGTACAGCCCCCGCAACCCCGTACAGCCCCCCGCCACCCCCGTACAGCCCCCCGCCACCCCCGTACAGCCCCCCGCACCCCCGTACAGCCCCCCCGCACCCTCGTACAGCCCCCCCCCCCCCCCCCCCCGCACCCCCGTACAGCCCACCCCCCCCCCCCCCCGCACCCCCGTACATCCCCCCACACCCCCGTACTGCCCCCGCCACCCCCGTACAGGCCCCCGCCACCACCGTACAGCCCCCCGCCACCCCCGTACAGCCCCCCCCCCACCCCCCCGCACCCCCGTACAGCCCCCCGCACCCCCGTACAGCCCCCCGCACCCCCGTACATCCCCCCGCACCCCCGTAATGCCCCCCGCCACCCCCGTACAGGCCCCCGCCACCCCCGTACAGCCCCCCGCCACCCCCATACAGCCCCCCCCCCCCCCCGTACAGCCCCCCGCACCCCCGTACAGCCCCCCCGCACCCCCGTACAGCCCCCCGCACCCCCGTACAGCCCCCCGCCACCCCCGTACAGCCCCCCGCCACCCCCGTACAGCCCCCTGCACCCCCGTACAGCCCCCCGCCACCCCCGTACAGCCCCCCTGCACCCCCGTACAGCCCCCCGCACCCCCGTACAGCCCCCCGCACCCCGTACAGCCCCCCCCCCCCCGCACCCCCGTAAAGCCCCCCCCCCCCCCCGCACCCCCATACATCCCCCCGCACCCCCGTACAGCCCCCCGCCACCCCCGTACAGCCCCCCGATTGTGTCCTTTTCAGCAGCGCGACGCGCGCTGAAATGGCGCGTTGGGGGGTCAAAACCACCCGAACGACCTCCGAATGACACGAAACCGTACGACAACATCCGGGGCATGAATTGTGAAATGGTCGGTCAGACGGCTCCTCATTCGGAGGTGCCGTGTGACCGCGGCGGCCGGAAACGCGTTTCCAGCGCCATTAAACACCAAAACGGCGTGCGGCGGTCCAATTGGAGCAAACGTGCTCCGAAACACCTGAAACCGCACGGGAACGATAGAAATATTATTCCTGAGATGCAGGAGGAGGCCGCACGTCTATCGGACGTGCGGCGCGCGCGGCACGTCCGATTGTGTTGTTTTCAGCAGCGCTGCGCGCGCTGAAATGGCGCGTTGGGGGGTCAAAACCACCCGAACGACCTCCGAATTCCACGAAACCGTACGACAACATCCGGGGCATGAATTGTGAAATGTTCGGCCAGACGGAACCTCATTCGGAGGTGCCGTGTGACCGCGGCGGCTGGAAACGCGTTTCCGGTGCCATTAAACACCAAAACGGCGTGCGGCGGTCCAATTCAGAGCAAACGTGCTCCGAACGACCTGAAACCGCACGGGAACGATAGAAATATTATTCCTAAGATGAAGGAGGAGGACGCATGTCCATCGGACGTGCGGTGCGCGCGGCACGTCCGATTGTGTCGTTTTCAGCAGCGCGGCGCGCGCTGAAATGGCGCGTTGGGGGGTCAAAACCACCCGAACGACCTCCGAATGCCACGAAACCGTACGACAACATCCGGGGCGTGAATTTTGAAATGGTCGGCGAGACGGAACCTCATTCGGAGGTGTCGTTTGACCGCGGCGGCCGGAAACGCGTTTCCGGTGCCCTAAAACACCAAAACGGCGTGCGGCGGTCCAATTCGGAGCAAAAGTGCTCCGAACGACCTGAAACCGCACAGGAACGATAGAAATATTATTACTGAGATGCAGGAGGAGGCCGAACATCCATCGGACGTGCGGTGCGCGCGACACGTCCGATTGTGTCGTTTTCAGCAGCGCGGCGCGCGCTGAAATGGCGCGTTGGGGGGTCAAAACCACCCGAACGACCTCCTAATGCCACAAAACCGTACGACAACATCCGGGGCGTGAGTTGTGAAATGGTCGGCCAGACGACACCTCATTCGGAGGTGCCGTTTGACCGCGGCGGCCGGAAACGCGTTTCCGGCGCCATTAAACACCAAAACGGCGTGCGGCGGTCCAATTCGGAGCAAACGTGCTCCGAACCACCTGAAACCGCACGAGAACGATAGAAATATTATTCCTGAGATGCAGGAGGAGGCCGCACGTCCATCTGACGTGTGGTGCACGCGGCACGTCCGATTGTGTTGTTTTCAGCAGCGCGGCGCGCGCTGAAATGGCGCGTTGGGGGGTCAAAACCACCCGAACGACCTTAGAATGCCACGAAACCGTACGACAACATCCGGGGCGTGAATTGTGAAATGGTCGGCCAGACGGCACCTCATTCGGAGGTGCCGTTTGACCGCGGCGGCCGGAAACGCGTTTCCGGCGCCCTAAAACACCAAAACGGCGTGCGGCGGTCCAATTCGGAGCAAACGTGCTCTGAACGACCTGAAACCACACGAGAACGATAGAAATATTATTCCTGAGATGCAGGAGAAGGCCGCACATCCATCGGACGTGCGGTGCGCGCGACACGTCCGATTGGGTCGTTTTCAGCAGCGCGGCGCGCGCTGAAATGGCGCGTTGGGGGGTCAAAACCACCTAAACAACCTTCGAATGCCACGAAACCGTACGACAACATCCGGGGCGTGAATTGTGAAATGGTAGGCCAGACGGCACCTCATTCGGAGGTGCCGTTTGACCGCGGCGGCCGGAAAGGCGTTTCCGGCGCCCTAAAACACCAAAACGGCGTGCGACGGTCCAATTCGGAGCAAACGTGCTCCGAACGACCTGAAACCGCACGGGAACGATAGAAATATTATTCCTGAGATGCAGGAGAGGGCCGCACGTCCATCGGACGTGCGGTGCGCGCGGCACGTCCGATTGTGTCGTTTTCAGCAGCGCGGCGCGCGCTGAAATGACGCGTTGGGGGGTCAAAACCACCCGAACGACCTCCGAATGCCACGAAACCGTACGACAACATCCGGGGCGTGAGTTGTGAAATGGTCGGCCAGACGGCACCTCATTCGGAGGTGCCGTTTGACCGCGGCGGCCGGAAACGCGTTTCCGGCGCCATTAAACACCAAAACGGCGTGCGGCGGTCCAATTCGGAGCAAACGTGCTCCGAACCACCTGAAACCGCACGAGAACGATAGAAATATTATTCCTGAGATGCAGGAGGAGGCCGCACGTCCATCTGACGTGCGGTGCGCGCGACACGTCCGATTGTGTCGTTTTCAGCAGCGCGGCGCGCGCTGAAATGGCGCGTTGGGGGGTCAAAACCACCCGAACGACCTCCGAATGCCACGAAACCGTACGAAAACATCCGGGGCGTGAATTGTGAAATGGTCAGCCAGACGGAACCTCATTCGGAGGTTTTGTTTGACCGCGGCGGCCGGAAACGCGTTTCCGGCGCCCTAAAACACCAAAATGGCGTGCGGCGGTCCAATTCCGAGCAAACGTGCTCCGAACGTCCTGAAACCGCACGGGAACAATACAAATATTATTTCTGAGATGCAGGAGGAGGCCGCACGTCCATCGGACGTGCGGTGCGCGCGGCACGTCCGATTGTGTCGTTTTCAGCAGCGCGGCGCGCGCTGAAATGGCGCGTTGGGGGGTCAAAACCACCCGAACGACCTTCGAATGCCACGAAACCGTACGACAACATCCGGGGCATGAATTGTAAAATGGTCGGCCAGACGACACCTCATTCGGAGATGCCGTTTGACCGGGGAGGCCGGAAACGCGTTTCCGGCGCCCTAAAACACTAAAACGGCGTGCGACAGTCCAATTCGGAGCAAACGTGCTCCGAACGACCTGAAACCACACGGGAACGATAGAAATATTATTCCTGAGATGCAGAAGGAGGCCGAACATCCATCGGACGTGCGGTGCGCGCGGCACGTCCGATTGTGTCGTTTTCAGCAGCGCGGCGCGCGCTGAAATGGCGTGTTGGGGGGTCAAAACCACCCGAACGACCTCCGAATGCCACGAAACCGTACGACAACATCCGGGGCGTGAATTTTGAAATGGTCGGCCAGACGGAACCTCATTCGGAGGTGTCGTTTGACCGCGGCGGCCGGAAACGCGTTTCCGGCGCCCTAAAACACCAAAACGGCGTGCAGCGGTCCAATTCGAAGCAAACGTGCTCCGAACGACCTGAAACCGCACGGGAACGATAGAAATATTATTTCTGAAATGCAGGAGGAGGCCGCACGTCCATCGGACGTCCGGTGCGCGCGGCACGTCCGATTGTGTCGTTTTCAGCAGCGCGACGCGCGCAGAAATGGCGCGTTGGGGGGTCAAAACCACCCGAACGACCTTCGAATGCCACGAAACCGTACGACAACATCCGGGGCGTGAATTGTGAAATGGTCGGCCAGACGGCACCTCATTCGGAGGTGCCGTTTGACCGCGGCGGCCGGAAACGCGTTTCCGGCGCCCTAAAACACCAAAACGGCGTGCGGCGGTCCAATTCGGAACAAACGTGCTCCGAACGACCTGAAACCGCACGGGAAAGATAGAAATATTATTCCTGAGATGCAAGAGGTGGCCGCACGTCTATCGGACGTGCGGTGCGTGCGGCACGTCCGATTGTGTCGTTTTCAGCAGCGCGGCGCGCGCTGAAATGGCGCGTTGGGGGGTCAAAACGACCCGAACGACCTCCGAATGCCACGAAACCGTACAACAACATCCGGGGAGTGAATTGTGAAATGGTCGGCCAGACGGCACCTCATTCGAAGGTGCCGTTTGACCGCGGCGGCCGGAAACGCGTTTCCGGCGCCCTAAAATACCAAAATGGCGTGCGGCGGTCCAATTCGGAGCAAACGTGCTCCGAACGACCTGAAACCGCACGGGAACGATAGAAATATTATTCCTGAGATGCAGGAGGAGACCGCACGTCCATCGGACGTGCGGTGCGCGCGGCACGTCCGATTGTGTCGTTTTCAGCAGCGCGGCGCGCGCTGAAATGGCGCGTTGGGGGGTCAAAACCACCCGAACGACCTTCGAATGCCACGAAACTGTACGACAACATCCGAGGCGTGAATTGTGATATGGTCGACTATACGGAACCTCATTCGGAGGTGCCGTTTGACCGCGGCGGCCGGAAACGCGTTTCCGGCGCCCTAAAACACCAAAACGGCGTGCAGCGGTCCAATTCGGAGCAAACGTGCTCCGAACGACCTGAAACCGCACGGGAACGATAGAAATATTATTCCTGAGATGCAGGAGGAGGCCGCACGTCCATCGGACGTGCGGTGCACGCGGCACGTCCGATTGTGTCGTTTTCAGCAGCGCAGCGCGCGCTGAAATGGCGCGTTGGGGGGTCAAAACCACCCGAACGACCTCCGAATGCCACGAAACTGTACGACAAAATCCGGGGCATGAATTGTGAAATGGTCGGCCAGACGGCACCTCATTCGGAGGTGCCGTTTGACCGCGACGGCTGGAAACGCGTTTCTGGCGCCCTAAAACACCAAAACGGCGTGCGGCGGTCCAATTCGGAGAAAACATGCTCCGAACGACCTGAAACCGCACGAGAACGATAGAAATATTATTACTGAGATGCAGGAGGAGCCCGCACGTCCATCGGACGTGCGGTGCGCGCGGCACGTCCGATTGTGTCATTTTCAGCAGCGCGGCGCGCGCTGAAATGGCGCGTTGGGGGGTCAAAACCACCCGAATGACCTTCGAATGCCACGAAACCGTACGACAACATCCGGGGCGTGAATTGTGAAATGGTCGGCCAGACGGCACCTCATTCGGAAGTGCCGTTTGACCGCGGTGGCCGGAAACGCGTTTCCGGCGCCCTAAAACACCAAAACGGCGTGCGGCGGTCCAATTCGAAGAAAACGTGCTCCGAACGACCTGAAACCGCACGGGAACGATAGAAATATTATTCCTGAGATGCTGGAGGAGGCCGCACGTCCATCGGACGTGCGGTGCGCGCGACACGTCCGATTGTGTCGTTTTCAGCAGCGCTGCGCGCGCTGAAATGGCACGTTGGGGGGGTCAAAACCACCCGAACGACCTCCGAATGCCACGAAACCGTACGACAACATCCAGGACGTGAATTGTGAAATGGTCGGCTAGACGGAACCTCATTCGGAGGTGCCGTTTGACCGCGGAGGCCGGAAACGCGTTTCCGGCGCCCTAAAACACCAAAACGGCATGCGGCTGTCCAATTCGGAGCAAACGTGCTCCGAACGACCTGAAACCGCATGAGAACGATAGAAATATTATTCCTAAGATGCAGGAGGAGGCGGCACGTCCATCGGACATGCGGTGCGCGTGGCATGTCCGATTGTGTCGTTTTCAGCAGCGCGGCGCGCGCTGAAATGGCGCGTTGGGGGGTCAAAACCACCCGAACGACCTCCGAATGCCACGAAACCGTACGAAAACATCCGGGGTGTGAATTGTGAAATGGTCGGCTAGACAGAACCTTATTCGGAGGTGCCGTGTGACCGCGGCGGCTGGAAACGCGTTTCCGGCGCCATAAAACACCAAAACGGCGTGCGGCGGTCCCATTCGGAGCAAACATGCTCCGAAAGACCTGAAACCGCACAAGAACGATAGAAATATTATTCCTGAGATGTAGGAGGAGGCCACAAGTCCATCAGACGTGCGGTGCGCGCGGCACGTCCGATTGTGTCGTTTTCAGCAGCGCGGCGCGCGCTGAAATGGCGCGTTGGGGGGTCAAAACCACCTGAACAACCTCCTAATGCCACGAAACCGTACGAAAACATCCGGGGCGTAAATTTTGAAATGTTTGGCCAGACGGCACCTCATTCGGATGTGCCGTGTGACCGCGGCGGCCGGAAACGCGTTTCCGACGCCATAAAACACCAAAACGGCGTGCGGCGGTCCCATTCGGAGCAAACGTGCTCCGAAAGACCTAAAAACGCACGTGAACGATAGAAATATTATTCCTGAGATGTAGGAGGAGGCCGCACGTCCATCGGACGTGCGGTGCGCGTGGCACGTCCGATTGTGTCGTTTTCAGCAGCGCGGCGCACGCTGAAATGGCGCGTTGGGGGGTCAAAACCACCCGAACGACCTCCGAATGCCACGAAACCGTACGACAACATCCGGGGCGTGAATTTTGAAATGCTCGGCCAGACGAAACCTCATTCGGAGGTGCCGTTTGACCGCGGCGGCCGGAAACACGTTTCCGGCGCCCTAAAACACCAAAACGGCGTGCAGCGGTCCAATTCGGAGCAAACGTGCTCCGAACGACCTGAAACCGCACGGGAATGATAGAAATATTATTCCTGAGATGCAGGAGGAGGCCGCACGTCCATCGGACGTGCGGTGCGCGCGGCACGTCCGATTGTGTCGTTTTCAGCAGCGCGGCGCGCGCTGAAATGACGCGTTGGGGGGTCAAAACCACCCGAACGACCTCCGAATGCCACGAAACCGTACGACAACATCCGGGGCGTGAATTGTGAAATGGTCGGCCAGACGGCACCTCATTCGAAGGTGCCGTGTGACCGCGGCGGCCGGAAACGCGTTTCCGGCGCCATAAAACACCAAAACGGCGTGCGACGGTCCCATTCGGAGCAAACGTGCTCCGAAAGACCTGAAATGAGATTATTTCTTGAATCAAAGTTTTTAAATTATTATAGCACAATGATTTGATATTATATATATATATTAAATATATATTAAAACATTTAAAATATATTATATATATATATATTTAAAATATTGTATTTAATAGTATATATATGAATATTTATATATATATATATATATATTTATATATTCAATTCAATAAAAAAAAATTATTATTTTTTAGAATAGCGACCGCCATAGGCGGTCGCTGAAGGCCGATCTGCCGGCCTTCTATAGCGACCGCCAATGGCGGTCGCTAATGGCCTTATTTACAGTAGTGTAGCGTCTTCTCTAAAATTCCTTTCAATTATTCTAATTATTCACTCCCTATTATATTATTTTTCTTTGATTACATAAAAAAACCTGTATAATAAATATTATAGGTTGTTTTAATTAGAATAATTTGAACTAAACTTACACACACCTCCGACTAATGGGTATAGAACATGCTATTTCTGTGGACGGCGAACTACTGCCTCACAAAATGATGATTGTTCAATATTCTTCTACCACCTCTCATGGTGACCATTATGATGGAACTGTAATAATATATGATATTTATGATATTTATTTTATCTATATGATTCTTTAATTATCATTTAGAACATACCTTTATGCTTTTCATGTTTTATAAATATGATAATTTTATTTGAGGAAGTGCAGACTATCGCCCCTCAAAGTGAGATAACTCATTTATGCCATACATGGAACATATAAAGAATGGAGTTAATGAACTTATATAACATATATATCATATTATATTATTATTTAATTATAATATACGTATGTATAATTTATTTTTCATTCCTTTAAAAAAGGAAAAAAAGAAATGAAAGTATCGTTCATGCGTACGTACGGCTTACCGTCTCCATGAACAGTGCATTTCATTTGTTATCTTCAAGTGTTTTAGAATATTATAAATACAAACACACACACATATATATATATATATATGATATATATGATATTTAAATCATGAATATCATTCAGGAGATAATGGACCTTTGACCTCATGGACAATTTGTAATTATAACAAGTTCATTTTTGACTCAAGTACCAAATATCGACAAAACGATTTATATTAACTAAACTAATTATGTAATGTTTATAATGTGGTAATAAGTGATATAAAAGAAATTATAAACTTGAAAAATGTTAATAATCAATTATAAATTAACTTAATTTTATTATTCAGTATTAAGAAGTAACATACATAACAATTCAGACTCAAGGTAAGAGAACCTTTCACCCTCTTTTTTTAGTCAAAGACTTATTTTATGTTATGTATTTTAATTTAAATTCTCTTATGTTGTGATATGTTCTTATATATCCTTATTTCTATAAATTTTATGTTCAAGTGGTGAGATTCCATTTTCACTATCATCTACTCATTTTCTTAATTTTTAAGTGACGCTGTTAGGCTGCTGAATTTTCGTAAGGGACTTCGTCTCAATCTCTTTTCAAAGAGACATATTTTAATTTATACATTACTTTATTTTATACAGTGTATAAAAGCATTTGATTTTTTTTTCAAAAGTAATATTTTTTTAGAAATAGTTTTACTAAATTATAAAAAGAATGTTTCTTTTTAACGTACGCGGTGACAATGACCTTTCTTCCACCACGAGCATTATTTGATATTAGGATTCCTCTATAAGACGTAGTGTTTTTAAAAGGAAAATTAAATACCATATACCATTTTTTATGTATTTTGTTATTGAAAATGGTTTTGAAAAAGTATCTATTATGTTAATATCTTGAAATGTTATATTGTGATTGGTATGTAGAAATGTTACCTTTCCTTTATGCTTGTTTTATGTGTTATGATTATGTTATGGTTCTTGGGAATTGTTTACATATATAGTTGGTTCCATGATAAACCTAGGGTGGGTGAGCCCAAGATATATATCTAATTAATTGGGTAACATGATGTAGTTAAACATTAATGTTTCTCCTAATATATTTAGGGAATATACCATGATGGGTATTCCAAACGTAACTCCCTACGTAGCTATAAAAGATACACTGTAAGTATGTTATGGATGACATAAGTTACCTTTATGATTTATGATATCTATGTGATATTCATAAATATTATGAATTCTTGAGGTATGTTAAATAAATTATGTTATGTATATATTGATGGACTAATGTTTTCTTTCTTTATCTCAAAACCCTACTAAGATTTTTATGCTCATCCAAAGTTTTTGAATTTTTTTTTCATAGGGTATAAGGAAGTGTAAGAGAATGGAATAATTAAAGAATTTTTATATCAAGAAAATAATTCTTATTTTATTTTATGAAAAAAATCCATATTGAGTAGAAGTTTCTACATTATAAGATTTGATATGTAATGTAATATTTATGGCCTAATTCTCTAAAACTCTAAACCTGAAAAGATCCTCAATGTTAATTCTTGATTTAACTCCAAATTAAGTAATGTTTTAAGGCTGGGGCCTTATAAAAACATTTTTACATGGTATTAACACTGTTAATATATAGTGACAATATTTTTTCATAATCATTACCCCACTTCTGTCATGAATTTAATGAATAATGTTGTTAGATATTACGTTTATCAATTTATGGTTATATTTATTGATGATATTCTTATATATTCAATGAGAATATAATAGTATTAAGGTCACTTAATAATTATACTTATGTCCCCATGGAAGGAGAAGTTATATGAATAATTTAACATGTGTGAATTTTCTCCTTAAAAGGTTTCATTATTAGGTCATATATCTTCGGAGATGGTATAACTCCAGATCCATCAAAGACCGAAGCTATTTAATGTTAGCCCATAAAAACCTTTGTGACTATGATACGATGTTTTCTTGGTTTTTATTGATATTTTTTATGGTTTTTGGATTATTATTCCTGAATATATAATCCGCTAAAAATGTTTAATTGAAAGGGATACAAGTTCTTTTGGACAAATGAATGTGATGAAAATTTCAATGAACTAAAGGGAAGATTAATCAGCATATCGATGATTTATTTACCCTATAGTAGATTAGGGTTAGTAGTCTATATTTATGCATCAAATAAGAGACTAAAATGAGTTATCATGTATACTGACATGTTTATATGTATGCCTTATGAAAATTGATGGTTCACAAGAAAAATTACCCAATACATGAATTAGAGTTAGCTATGGTGATTTTTTTCATTAATCATATGGAAGAATTATCTTTACAAATAAAGGTATAATATATATACTGATCATCAAATTTTAATGTATATATTAACACATAAAGAGTTTAATATGTTCTAGAGAATAAGATTGAAGATGATTAATGAATATGACTACACTGTACATTACCAACCTAGAAAAGTGAACAAGATGTATGATTCTTTGAATAGGAAGTATCATTATAGATTTTCTATGATGAGGATATAAAATGATCCAATATATCTGTATTTTCAAAGGATGGATCTCAAAATTTTATGGATGGGAAGAAATATTATCTTTCTCAAATGAGTGTTCAATTATCTATATAAGTGAGGATTAAAAAAGCACAGAAGGAAGATGTATTTCTATAGAACACGGTGATATATGTTCCAAATTTTAAACTTAATTATAATGGAAAGATAATGTTCAGGAAGGATGTATGCATTTAATCCATACCAGGTTTGAATAAGGAGTTATTAAAGGAATATGATAGTTCTTCATTTTATTCTCATCCATGAAGTAAAAAGCTGTGTAGATATTTTAAAGACTATTTCCAGTAGGATTACATGAATAGATATATTGTAGTGTTTGTATCTCAGTGGTTGGTATGTTAGAAAGTTAGCGATGAGTGAAAAAAATCTTAAGGGTATGTTACAACCATTACCCATAGTATCATGGAAATGGGAAAACATCAACATGGATTTTTTCATCACACTCTGCAAAAAAACTAAATGGCATAAATATATATGGGTTATAGTTAATCACCTCATCAATTCAACATAATTAATCACTATTAGTGAATATTAATATATTTATCATATTTACATGATATACTTTAAGGAATTGATTAGGTTTCATAGAGTACAAAATATTATTATATTTGATCGTGATCCAAGGTTTACCATGAAATTCTGGATAAGTCTTTAGTAATATATTGATAAGAAATTGTGTTGCAGCACTCTGTATCATCATCAAATTGATAGTGAGTCTAATAGAACCATTCGAACCCTAGATTATATGTTGAGATCCTGTTCCTTGGATTTCAATAGTAGTTGGGATCAACACATTCATGTAGTTAAGTTTTTATACAAAAAATAACTATCAATAAAGAATTTAGATGGATCCTTATCAATCCATCTATATAAATAAGTTTATAACTACAATTTACTAGGATGAATTTAGATAATGAAATGTTTTGGGACATGAGTTAGTTGAGGAAATGGAAGTGAATATCAGATCCATTAAATAATACATCAAGGAAGGAGAAAGTTGATAGAAAATTTATGTTGATAATCATCCTCATGGTCTGGAATTTTAAGTTTTTGATAAAGTTTTTCTATGACTTTCTCTATAGAATAAGGTTATTATATTTGGAAAGAAGGGTAATATGATCCTTAGGTATACTGGACCAATCAAAATTATTGATTGATATTGGATAATAGATTATCGCTTAGTGCTTCCACTAATCCTCTATCAAGTTAAAAATGTGTTCTTTGAATCTATTCTAAGGAATTATATTATTTATCCATCATATTTAATAAACTTTGAGACTAGATCAAGTTATCTCTTAGGAGGAACAATTGTCCTGGATTTTAGATTATATAGAGAATGTTCAATGAAACCAGATCACTCACATGGTAAATGTTTTATGAAAAAACTACAAGATTGAGGAAGATTCATAAGAACATAAGTATATTATGAGGAATAAGTATCTTTTTTAATATCCCATATTTTTAAAAATAAACACTATGTTTGATAGTGTATATAACACACCACATCGAGCTTAAACGAACAACTAAATATTAATATTTAAATGTTACCATTAAACTAGATATTACAATGTCAGAGATGAATAATATTAACTAAATTATGATAATATGGTTTTCACAAGTATATATAATTATTTTACCAATTAATTATAAATTAATGTAAAACCCTTTTAAAATAAAAAGAATTTTTTTTAAAAAATATTTTAATGTGAAAAGTGTGGTTTATACCAATAAATAAAGAAATAATTTTTTTTGGATTATATTAATGAAATTTATATTTAATATATTCAATATAATATTTAACTTTCATATTATGTGTTTTCAAGTATGATATAATAACAAATCAAATTTTAAATATAAAATAAGTATTTTTTCAAAAAAAGCTGTTTTGTCTCCCGTAAATAACACACTTGTTTTAAATATATTTTTTGTCACTTTTATAAATTATATTTTAAAAAAATAAACTTATTATTTATAATTAAAGTATCAAAGGTTAATTTGGTTTAATTTTTATTATTTTTTTGAGAACTTTCATATTATGATAAATAGTGAATAATACAAAATATCAGTTCAAAACTACATTTTCATCCAATTTATTTTTATAGTTAAATTATGTTTAAATTGTTTTTAATGTATAATTAAATCTATTTTTATAATTTAATCCAATTTAGGTTATTATAATCAATTTCACAATAAAATTGGATATAAAAATTTTGCGAACTTTTGAGTGTTTTTACTTTAAAAACCAATTTTTCCATTCCATTAATGAGATTAATTTTTAATTAATTTCTTCCAATTTTGTGTTCTAAATTTCGAAAAATGGATTCAATATTTGGAAAAAGAAGGTCAAAATTATTTAAATATGTACCTTTTATTTTTTTTATTTTATTAATAGTAACTTTATTAATTTTTTTATTAACATAGCTAAAGGTAAATCGTGTAATTAAGGGTAAAAAGATATAATAAATATTTAAAAACTACCCTAAATCCTGTTATAATTTTATTTAATGAGTTATTTTAGACTAAAATATTCCTTTGGACTATTTTATGTCCACTTAGTTTCACTTTTATGACTTTAACACTTTTGTAGTATTTTATTCAAAGAAAAATCAATTTTGTCACACTCTTATTTTTAACATGTAAAATATTTTTAATATGGGGTAATATAATTGATATGTTAGACTATAAGAATTATTTATAATTATAAATTTTTTACCTATATCATAAATATTTATTTATAATTATTTAGACAGAAATAATTAAATTAAACCGTGACACAATGATGATGCAGTAATTTCTTAATTAATGGAAGAATCAAATAAATGATATTAAAAATATTCAAATAAATATAATTTTATATAATTTATGTCATAAAATAATTTTAAGGATGTATTTGAAATGTTAGGGATGGGTTAATATAGTTATTTTGATGATATTAAGTTGTTATGATATTTTTAAAAAGTCAAATAATGAGTAGTGTCAAAATTGACATTAATTACATTTTAAAATAAATAATATTTTATCAAATGATATAAAATTTATAAAAACTAAATTTTGACCAAATTATTAGGATAAGTATAAATATTTTATCAATTACTCATTTATTGGTATTTTTACCTTTTATTGTAAATATATTAACCATTAATGTGTAAATTACATGATATCATAGAAAGAATTGAAAAGGTTAAATGAGGGTTAAAAAAAATATAAGGGTTATAAAAATAGTCCAAACTTATCTAATATTCATTTTATGAAGTTAATTAGACCCAAAATCAGCATATATTTGAAATAAAATTGTTTGGAACCATTTTTATTATAAAATTAATTTATATTAATTTAATATTTTGAATAATTCCAAGAGTGCCCCTCCCCTCTCCTATAAAAGGTAACCCATTCTTCTCTTTTCTTCACACTTAAAAGCCTATTTGGTTTAGAAAATATCTAACCAAATACCTTTATAAAATCCCTCCCCACATTATAGATACATTATTTTCGGTATACCACCCTCCTTAGAAGTGTTAAGTTGTTAATCAAAGGAGATCGTCCGAAGAAGAGATATCATTTTTAATTTAGTATTTCTATTTTATTTCTTATTCCTATTCATTAAAATAATATTAAATTGTGATGAAATAATAAATCTATTATCCTAAATATAATTATATATTATTATGTTAATATCATTACATATATTTATATCCTTTTCCATCAAATGGGAAAAGAATTAATCATTCGTGCGTATGTGTGAACTATCACCTCTACAAACTGATATAATTCGTTTCCCATCACTATTTCTCAAGACTGGTTATAATTATGGAATTAATTTTCATATAAGATATTAGTGAAATATTTATCATTAAAAGAGATTAATATATCAATTATTTTCTTACTTTTCATGCACATAAAAATGATAATGTCGTTCGTGTGTACGTGTGAACTATCACATCCACAAAGCCATGAGATTCATTCTTAATCACCACATCACATGAGTAATATAAATAAGTATATTTAAATTATTAATATTATATTAATAATATTATGATAATTATGTAAATGTAAAATAATACATACCTTCTTTCCATAATTATCATTGAAAAATGGAAACTTTACTCATGCGTACGTACAGATTACCATCTCCATGATTGTAACGTAGTTCATTTTTCATATCCATATTTAATGGATGGATTAAAAGTATAATTTATTGAAAAAGTTATTATCATTTCATGAATATTATTATGTAAATTATGGAATAATGACCAATTTTTATTGTATATATCACACCAAATTCATTTTGGACTTATGTACCAGATATATTCAAAACATTTGAAGTGAACTTAAATAATTTATTAATTGTTATAAAATAATAATAAGTGATATAAAAGCAATAATAAACATTAATAAGTTTCTAAAAAAAGTATATAATTAATCCGTGTTTATTATTTGGGAATATAAATATTGTATTTCACAAATCAGACTCAAGAAAAGGGACTGTTTAACTGAAACATCATTTTAAATGTTTTAGTGATTTATTCTTCTAAATATTTCTCTTCCTTGTACATGTTTTCAAAATGGTTTTTTATAAATGTATTTATATGGACATGAATGTTTTAAAATGGAATTATTTGAGTTTATTTCAATTGATTTAAATTTTTATGGGACAATTTGATTTAAAAATCTCTTTTTAAATGTTTAAAATGGGTTTTGAAATTGGATTTGTTATTACAATAACTTAAAATGTTTTCTTATACGTGAATATAATTTTTTTTTTAAAATGTGGAAAATTATATGATTTTATGTTTTATAGTTATAAAATAGTACTTGGACATTTTATGGGTGGTTCTGTGATAATACAAGGACGAGTGGTTACGTTATAACCTTCAATGCATTGGGTATGGAAGTCGGCCATATGGCTATTCCATTTGTAAGAGTTTCATGTATGAAAGATTAATGTATGGTTATTCAATTTATTAGTGTGAAATGTATGGAATTTGACTGCATGGTTATTCCATTTTAGTTTAATTATGTCCCAAGTTACCTATTTTTTTTATATTCTTTCTTATGAGTTTTCATGAAAATAATTTTATTTTTAAAGGTTATAAATTGATATTTTTGAAATAATGATCACATTTTCAAGGTAAAAAAGTATGTTTTTAAGGAAATTTTTTATGGGACTTCACTAAAATAATGGTTTCATTTATTTTATGTCTCATATTGAGCTTTTATGCTCATCCCAAGTTCTAAAATTATTTTTCACAAGGTTTAAGGAATATTTGGTTTAAGGATGAGATAAAGGGAAAATTGTGAAGATATATTAGCATAATAAATCATATTTTATGTTAAATATTATTATTTTATGAAAAAATGGATACTGAGTATAAAATTCCATGTGTAATGTCTGGATTTACTATGTAAGAGCTTAACCTAATTATCTAAAACTCTAAACCTAAAAGATCATTGGGGAAATAATGTGATTTATAGTTTTAAAATAAATAGAATATGTAATGGTTAAGGACAATTAATTATAGTTGGAATCATAGTAGGGTTTAAATAACTTTGGAGATTATGATGTTTTTTAATAGTTATGGATATCATCATGGGTTTATAATTTTCAGGTTTATCATAATTTCAATGTATTAGAAACCCCTTTTGAGGCTTTGAGTTTTGAAAATTTAAGGTGAATAATGGTATTTTTTGGAGAAATTAATTTTTGATGTAATTATGAGTTATTACATTTTGGGATGAAAAATTAAAGTTATGAGATAACCATTGAGGTTAAAACATTATATAGTTATTTTTTAGGATTTTATCTTATTTTAGGAATGTTATATGAATTATATAATTTTATAAAAAGGACAACCTTCAGGATGAGTGAAAACCCATCGCGTTTAGAAAATCCAAGGGGATCAAAACCACAAATGAAGGGAGACAATGGTGCATCACCTACTAATAGCCTACATGATGTCCCAGTTAGTATGACCTTTTATTTTTAGATAAATGATTTTACGAATGAATAATAATTTGATTTTGGGAATAAATTATTTATCAAATAGAAAACCATGACATTGGAAAATTATTCGGTGATTAAGTGATTCATGTTATTTCAAAGTATGTTCACTATTTTGGAAATTCTATATGATTAGGGTAACCAGAATAATATGGTACTTTATTTGATAATTAAATTTTGGATTATATTTTTGAAGAATCTATGCTTTTATTATGGGATTATGGTGATCCATGTTATTTATAGAAATGATTATCCTATCTTATAGAATATGTGATTAGGGAAATTAGTTTTTCATATGAGACATTAATAGTGTTTGATATTATTTGGAGATAAATGGTAATATTTTTCTTAGAAAAATATTTGATTATATACTTCTGATTTTTGTGTTTTAATCCTAGTTATAATATTTTTTGAGGAATTTTAAGGATAGTTATTTGTTTAATGGTCTATGTTGAACTTTGGGTATTACCGTTGAATTTTGGAGATTATTATAGTTTTCATATAAGGTTTATTTTTTTTAACAATTATCCTATATTATCTTAACAATTTTTTCAATTAATGTATAAATACAATAGAAAAATATATTTAATATTTTTTGGATCACATGATTCACTAAAAATTGATTCCAGTGCTTTAGGCATGAAAATTTAGTATTGAATACTCATCATTTAGAGAAAAAGATGAGTTTGTGGTAGAAATTTTCTAATTGATGAAACTATACTTTTCAAGTAAGTTTATTTCCTTATGTTTCTATTCTATGTAGTAAAAAAATTCTAAACTCTAAGAAAAGGATCTTAAAACCAAAATGTTATCCATTTAATTTTCTTACTAAGAAATCAGTGACCTTTTAACCCATCACAAGTTTATGATTTTTTCATTGTTAAATTTCTATTGACCATATTTTCTATCACTCTCCATTAGAACATAATGGTTAGTTTTCTCTTCCATATTCATGTTTTCATATATGTAACCCCAGTGTGTGTTATCTCATGCGACCTTTGTACTTCCATTTCTTTTAATGTGGAAGTTTTATCAACTCTTGTTCTGATGTAGGATTTCAATAAAGGTATTTTGAAACTAAAAAACCCCTAGTTTTTTATCCCAAGGTCAAATTATGAGGAAATAATTTATTTAATTTTGGGAGAATGTAACATCTGGTGTTTTTAAAAGGAAACATTATGTTTGATAATGTACATAATACACCACATCGAGCTTAAAAGATCTACTAAATATGATCATTTAAATGATATCAATAAACTAGCTATTAGAATGGAGGGAATGAACAATATTAAATAAATTAAGAAAATATGGTTTACACATGTATATAAAATTCTTATAACAATTAATTATAAATTATGGTAATTTTTTTAAAAAATAAAAAGAAATGTTTTTCTGAAAAACTATTTAAATGTGAAAAAGTGTGGTTTATACCGATAAATAAACAAGTTAATATTTTTGTATTATATTAATTAAATATATATTAAATATATATATATATAATATATAAAATTTATATTATGTGTTTTTAATACATTATATAATAAAAAATATAGTTTTAAATATAAAAGAAGTATTTTTTTTTTAAAAAGGCAGTTTTTCCACCTTTTGATGACACACTTGTTTTAAATATAATTTTTCTGACTTTTATAAATTATATTTGAAAAAATAAACACCTTATTTAGAATAGGAGTATCAAAATTTACTTTGGTTTAATTTTTGGTATTTTACTGGGAACTTTCATATTTTGATGAATAGTGAATAATAAAAAATATTAGTTCAAAACTGCTTTTTCGTCTAATTTATTTATATAGTTAAATTATGTTTTAATTGGTTTTAAATCATAATTAAATATAATTTTTATAATTTAATCCAATTTAGGCAATTATAAGGAATTTAAAATTGAAATTGGATATAAAAAAAGTGTGAACATTTGAACATTTTTACTTTTAAAACCTATTTTCTCGTTCCATCAATGGGATAGATTTTTAATTAATTTTTTCCAATTCTATATTTTTTATTTGTTAAAATGGATTCAATATTTTGAATAATTATTTAAAAATTATATAAATAGTTCACTTTTATTTTTGGAAATTATGAATAGTAACTTTAGTAATTTTTTTATTAACAAGACTAAAGGTAAATTAGGTAATTAAGGGTAAAAATTATATTATAAATATTTAAAAACTACAATAAAACTTATAATAATTTTATTTTATGAGTTATTTTTTACCTAAAGCTTCCTTAGGATGATTTTATGTCCACTTGTATCCAATTGGAGAACTTTATCACTTTTATCGTATTTTATTTAATGAAAAGTCAATTTTGTCACTCTTGTTTTTAACAAGTAAAATATTTTTAATATGGGGTTATACGAGAGATATGTTCGACTATAAAAATTAATTATAAATATAAAATGTTTAACTATATCATGGAAAATTATTTATAATTTTTAGGAATGAATTAATTAAATCAAATGGTGACACAATGATGATTCATTAATTTTTTAATTAATGGAGGAATCAAATAAATGATATTAAAAATATTAAAATAAATATAATATGATTTAATTTTTGTCATCCATGAAATTTATATATGACTTTTAAATGTTAGGTATGATTTAATATATTTTTTTAGAATATATTATGTTGTTCTGATATTTTTAAAATGTCAAATAATGAATAGTGTCAAAATTGACATTAATGTTATCTTTAAATAAATAATATTTTATTAAATGATATAAAATTTATAAAAAAATAAATTTTGACCAAATTATTAGTAAAAGTATAGATATGTAATAATTTATAATTTATTGATATTTTTCATTTTAGAGTAATAATATTAACCCTCTAAATATAAATTACATGATATCATAGTAAAAATTAAAAAGGTCAAATATGGGCTAAAACAAAAATATAAGGGTTAAAAAAGATTCAGAACATATCTAATTTTAATTTCATGAAGTTGATTCTTCCCAAAATAATCATATATTCTAAATAAATTAGTTTTTAACCATTTTATTTTAAAAATAATTAATATTAATTTAATATTTTGAAGAATTCCAAGTGTGCACGTCCCCTCTCCTATAAAAGGGTACCCATTCTTCTCTTCTGTTCATACATAAAATCCGATTTTTTTCATAAATTATATTAAAAAATAACTTCATATAATCCATCATCACATTATATAGGCCTTATTTTGTGTATATCACTCTCCTTAGAGGTGTTAAGGTGTTAATCAAAGGATATTTTCCGAATTAGAGGTATTGTTTTTAATTAAGTGTTTTTATTTTATTTCTTATTATTATTCCTTATAATATTATTCAACAATGCTGAAATAACAAATCCAGTATCCTCAATATAATGATATGTTATTATGTTAATATCACCACCTATATCCATCTCCTTTCCATCAAATTGTAAGAATTAATCGTTTGTGCTTACATACATGTGAACTATCACCTCCACAAACTGATATAATTCATTTTCCATCACCATCTCTCAAGAATTGTTATATTGATGGAATTAATGTTTATATATTCTATTAATGACATATTTATCATTATAATATAATAATATATCAATTACGTTCTTACATTCCATACACATAAAAATGATAACGTCGTTCGTGGGGACGTGTGAACTATCACCTCCACGAAGCGATACGATTCATTATTAATCACCACATCACATGAGTAATATATATAAGTATATTTACATTATTAATATGATATTAATTATGTTATAATAATTATTGAATTATATAATAATATATACCTCCTTTCCATAATGATCATTGAAAAATAGAAACATTACTCATGCGTATGTATGACTTACCATCGCCATGACTTTAACATAGTTAATTTTTCATATCCATATTTAATGGATGGATTGAAAATTATAATTTATTTATAAAAGAAATTATTATTTCTTGAATATTATTCTAGAGATTATGGACTAATGACCATTTATTAATATAGACATCATACCGAATTCATTTTGGACTTATGTACTGAATATCATCAAAACATCTGATGTAAACTTAAATAATTAAGTAAGTGTTATAACATGATAAAAAGTGATATAAAAGAAATAATAAACATTAATAAGGTTCCAATTAAATTAATTAATTAACCTATGTTTATTATTCAGTAATATAAAGATTTTATATGACATTTCAGACTTAAGGTAAGATAATATTTATCTAAAACATTGTTTCAAATGTTTTAAGATTTATTATTCTAAATATTTAACTTTCATATACATGTTTTAAAAAATATTTTTTAGGAATGTATTTATATGGAAATTTATTATTTGAAAGGTCAATTTTTTAGTTTCTTTCAAATGATTCAAAGTGGCATGGGACACTTTTATTTAAAAATATATTTTTAAATGCTTAAAATTTGTTTTGAAAATGGATTGGTTATTACAATAACTTGAAATGTTATATTATTTGTGTAAATGATGTTTTATGATTGACATGTTGAAAATTTTACATTTTTGTGTTTTATTATTATATAATGGTACTTGGACATTTGATGAGTGGTTATGTGATAATCCATGAATAAGTGGTTACGTTATAACATCCAATGCATTGGGTATTGAAGTTGGTCGTATGACTATTCCATTTATAAGAGTGACATGTATAAAATTCTACCATATGATTATTCCATTTTTAAGTGTGACATGTATATAATTTGACCGCATGGTTATTCCATTTTAGTTTATTTATGTTCGAAGTTACCTACTATTATTTTATATGCTTACTTATGAGTTTTCATGAAAATTATTTGATTTTTAAAATGTTAGAAAATGATCTTTTTGAAATGATGATCACCTTTCTAGGGTAATTAGGTATTTATTTAAAGGAATATTTTTTTTCACTAGAATAATGGTTTCCTTTCATTTATGTCTCATACTGATCTTTTGTTCTCATCGATAATTTTAAAATGTTTTTACAGGGTTTATGAAAGAGTTGGTTCAAGGATGAGATCAAGGGAAAACTGTTAAGATATATGAGCATAATAAATCATGTTTTATTTTAAAGATTATTGCTTTATGAAAAAAATGGATACTGATTATAAGTTTCCTCATATAATATCTAGAGTAACTATGTAAGAATTTTTCATAGTTCCCTAAAACTCTAAACCTAAAAGATCTTTTGGAAAAGATTGTGATTTCTAGTTTTAAAATAAATTGACTATGTAACATTTAATTTCAGGTCCTTATATATTTATTTTATTATCAATGATATAGAATATCAGGGAAAAAAATTTAGTTTAATGGGTTTAAAATATATTTCCTTGATATTTTATAAAATATATATTTCAATTGGATTTAATTTTGATATCTTATGTTACACGTAACACCAAATTTTAATGAATCACAATATACTATTTAAAATATTATTATTTAAAAATTATCATTATAACGTAGACATTTAATTTGGTGGTATGAATAGGATAACAACATTTTTTAAATTAATATCGATGCATTTAGATAATTAAAATTTATTTTTAAATAACTAATTAATTTTTTGTAAAATCTTTATATGTTTTGAAAATAAATTTTCTCAAAAACTTATTTTCATTATTTCTTGTGAAAAAATAATAAAAATAATTTTTAGCACTTTTATAAAATATATTTTTCCAAATTAAAATAATTTTTGAAACCAAATGCCAAAATTATCTTAAAGTGAATTTGAGATAATTTTTTAAAACTATGTAAATTTCAATGAATAATGAAAAATACTGATTTTTATTGAAAACTACCTTTTTGTTTAAATAATTCACAAGTTAATTTTTTGGAGATGATTTTAAAAGGTTTCATTAGCTCAATTATATTATTATTAATACAATTTAATTCATTATAATTATTTTTTTGTTAAAATTTGATATAAAAATTTTGTATACTTCTGAAATTTTTCATTGTGTCTTTAGGTGTAATTTTAAATTAAATTCTAAATTATATGTGAATTTAATTGGTAAAAATGGATTCCATGTTTGAAATCATCATAATTAGAATTATATAATAAGGTCAACTTAATTCTTGGTCATAATGGATAGTAAAATAGTAAATATTAATTATCAGAGTTAAGTTTTAAATGGTTTTACCTTATATATGGGTTAGGAATGATCCATTTTGGAGCCATGTGGATTTTGTAAAATGTTGGTGTAACTTTTTGATTTCAAAAATTCCAAGTGTGACATCTCCCCCTCTTATAAAATAGAACCCACTCTCCAATCCTATTCACAATTAAAAAGCCTTTTTTTCAGAAAATACCTACAAAAATACCTTTATTACTTCCCTACCCATTTTATAGAGGGATTATTATGATTATTAACCCCTCTTATGAAGTCTTATGGTTCTAATCTAAAGCATTTTTCCGATGAAGAGGTATCGTTCTGAACTAATAATTTTTTTAAATTTATTCTTCCACCATATTCAAATATTATTTGAAAACGATGATATAATAAAATAATAATATACCTTATATTGAGAAGTTATTATGTTACTGACTTAACATACATCTGTCACCTTCTTCATCAAAAGGGAAATGAAACCACTAATCGTGTGTACGGAAGACCACCGCCTCACGAATCGATGTAATTCATTTCTATCAATACCACTAAATTATGGATATGATGATGGATTTAAATTATATATTTAGATGATATTTTTTACATAATTATCCATTTTAAATTATAATAACCCATCAACATTCTTACATTCCAATCCATTGAAAATGATAATGTCTCTCATGCGTACATGTGAACTACCACCTCCAAGAAGTGATGTGATTTGTTTTTAATTTTTTACATGAATGGTAATAAGGATATATAAAATAAATATATATGATATACATTACCTAAAATGATTCTATAAATGTGATATACAATTTATGTTTGTTTTGTTCAAACCATTGAGAAAATGTAAACATTGTTCATGCTTAAGTACGACCTACCATCTTCATGAACAGTGTGATTCATTTTTCTATCAATAATTTAATAGATTACTCAAATTATATACATAATTATTATATATTATATTTATATCATTCTTAATATTATTGATATAATTTAACCACAGTAAATGTAAAAGTACTGAAAATAAAAAACCAAAACATACATGAAAAAAACAGTTATTACCTGAAATAATGTATTTAAAATGAATGGTTTCTAAAAGGTCATAAGTAAATAACATGTTGTTTGATATATATGATTATTTTTATGAAATATATTTATAATAAACCTATATATATACTATATAGGAGGTTTGAACATGTACAATAAAAGTCAATACTTGAGGTGAGGGATTTTCAACTTACTTTAATTTATTTGCGACACATATCATATTCAACAGTTGTTTATTTTTTGTGGTGTATAAACCAACCATGAATTTATTTTATTAATATTAATATTAATATAATGGGATATTAATATCCATATATGGTTATTTATTTCATGGGGCTTATAATTCAAAAGTTTTCAAAGTGGTAAGGGTTTTATGTTACTATTTTTTTGTTCATTGATATTTTTTATGTTTAAGTTTACAATGATGAAATTTAATAATCAATATGTCATGAAACATATGAATGTATAATCCTATATTTATTTATAGAAATTAATTTTTTTTTCATTTTATCTTATTTTTATAATGTACTCAAGATTCCAAACAAGTGACTTTTATGAAAATTGAATTTATCTCTCTCTTTAGTTGAAAAATATTTCTCTTCCCTGTGAATGAACTATAAAATGTTTTAAAAGATTTTTTTACTATTAAATTATGATTTTTAAAATTAATTTTCCCCATTTTTAAATTTTTAGAAAATTATTTTAAATAAATCTTATTTTCACTTTCTGAAATGTGGTACTTTGGAATTTTTATATAAAATTTGAAAGGAATAATTTTTAACTTATACGACATGAATGGTATTTCTCACCTTCATGAAAAATAAATGATATAAAGCTTAATTTACCTGTTTCTAAGTTTATTTTCAATGAATTGTTTTCTTTAATATTGGGAAATTTTTTATATTTTATATAAGTTATTTCAATGTCTAAAGGATATTTTCCTTAAGAAATATTCTATGTAATAATTTAAAATCATTTTCAAATTAATATTACATAGCTTGATGTTACTTAAGGTTTACTGGGGATATTATCCAATAATAAAATCATTATTATTTCTCTACATGGTTTATTATTATAATGAAAATATGTATACAAACCCCTTCCTTTTCAATGGGTTATGTTATGATGAATTGATGAAATGATTATGAAACTCATTTCTTATCCATGAGTTATGTTACGATGAAATGTCTATGAAATCCATTTCATTTTCCCAAGTTATGATATGATGATTTTTTTATGATTTTACAACACACATATTTATGATTTTCAGTATCTGATGAGTGGTCCCATAATTATATATCCCTCTAATGCGTTGGGTAATGATGGTTGTATTATGAGATAAAAATGACTGAAATGGGAAGTAAACCTTATTAAATAATGAAATTTAACCACTATGATAGTCTTGGGAGTGAACCTTGACTATTAAAACTATTTGAGGGTTGAGACCATTCCACTATGATTTTTTTTCAATGAGCCCTGAATACTCGCTAAAATATTTTATATGATTATGTATATACCAAAAATCTATGTCTTAGGCCAATTTTTTTCTCTCATTCATTATTTTCATTGATTCACATATGATTCATTTCTTATTAACTTCTAATATTTATTCCACATCTTATGATTATTTTCTTTGATATATAAGGTATGATTTTCAAATTTTAAGCTCTTGTTATCACACAATTATGATCATGTTATATTGATATCTCCCTAGTTTACCACTAATGAGCATCTTATATCACATTTTCCTATGTTTACTTTCCACATGTTATGAATAATGGTATAATATATGAAATTTCTAAGAAGCTTGATAATTATAAAGTGATTATTTATAGATGATTTAGTTCACTTATGATCTAGTTGTTTATGTATCCATGTTTATAAACATACTAGATATATACAATTATGACATGGATCATTATGTTATATAATGAATATTAATATATTATGATGTGATATATATATATGAAAATTATGGGTTTCTATATATGTATATCCTTATAAGACAAATGTGATTTATTAGTGAACTAGAATGAAATCTGTGACTAATATACATAGTTTCCTCAAAGTAGCTGGCCACCATCAATGATTTCTGACAAACATATCCTGATTGTGTAACCTAATGATAAAGATATTTCTAAAGGGAGTGATGTTTTCTTGACCAATTATTATAATGATAGATTTATAGAATTTAAAAAGATTCTTTTTAGAGTAACAATAGTCACACTACCCACAAGTGAGGGAATTTATGTGGTATCCAGAAATGCTTCAATGAAATGATTGGGATATGTACTAATGGAAATTAATAACGTGATAAATAGTTCCTCATGGGAGATAAATATTAATGATTATTACTATAAAATACTTGGTCTGGTGTTAACAACATAGTTTTATTTAAAATCTATATTCTTTGTCTCTATGGGTCGAAGTTTGAAATATATAGAGATCATAAGAGCATGAAGTATAAATTCAAAAAATAGGAAATTAATATGAACCAACAATGATGGTTAGTGTTGGTAATATACTATGACATATAAATCTAATAAAATAATTTTAAGTCCAACAATGGTGAAAAGTTTCATTATAGAAAGGATCCTATAGCCTTATAAATGACGAGAATTGAGAAACATATAATATTTATTTACATGAAATGGATGTATATGGAAGTTATTATGTAAGGAACCAAATCCTACATAGATAAAATGATTTGGAAACTTTTAATTATAGTGAATATAAATAATTATCAATGGGATGATGTGGGAATATAAAATAAGGTGGAAACTATATGGAATTAGAAATCCTCAAAGTCAAAATTGATGAAGATGGAGTTGTATGATTTGAGTTGTGAATATGTGTATGATAAAAGACTGATTTAAAGATAGAGTTGTTGAATGATGATTTTAGTTCAACATTCCCTATATTCTTATAGATAATGAAAATATATTAATCTCTATAATAGTAATATTGATGATACAATATAAATAATGATATTTTAGAATATACATCAATGTTCACAACATGTAAAATATTCAAGGATTGAAGGAAAATGTCTATTGAGATGACGAAACCCTTTCCCATACATACATGAAAATGGGAAAACATATCCATAAGATTTTTTAAATGTAATACAATGAAATTTGAGGGAAATAATTCCCTATGGGTTGTAGTGAATCATTTTATAAATACTTCTCTCTTTATTTATTTATGAGAGGACTTCTCACTCAATCAACTTGCAAGGAAATACATGAGTGAATTGGTGAGGCTATAATGAAAACCACAATTGATTTTATCTGATTATGATATAGGGATTAACTATATGTTATGAAAAATTATCTAATATGATCTAATAAATGATTTGACCTTTAGTACTACTTATCACCTCCAAATTGATGCCCGATTTGATAAGTCTATCCTGTCACTTATGGAAACGAGGATAACATACTCAATATGGTTAAAAGGAGGATGAGATCCAAAAATTTCATTTTTTGAGTCCTTGTAAAATAATAGATTATTCTAAATAATCTAAATGGATCTATATAAAGAAAATTATCAGATGAGATATAGATTACCTACATACTGGGACCTGAAATAGTTAAAGAAATGGTAGAAATAGTAAAGGGAATTCAATAGAATATCATGAAAACTATGAGTCATGTCAAGAGATATGATATTAACTGTCAAAGATAATTAGTGTTTTAGGATAGAGATAATGTTTTAATCTATATATATTCATGGAAGAGAGTTAAGAGATTTGGGATGAATGGAAATATAAGTCCCAAATACATTGGTCCCATTGGGATTATTGATCACATCCGAGTTGTGGCCTATCAATCGAAACTCCCAAAAACCCTATCTCAAGTTTAATATGTGTTAAAAATAATCCCTTGATAATTTAAATTCTATAACCCTCTCATGTGATCAATCCATAGGTGGTACAGTTAGATCTTGATCTCTCTTCCAAGGATAAAATTGTGATGATCTTAGACCATAGAGATAGAGTTATATAAAATATGAAAACTCGCCTAAAAATTAGGTTTCCTCTTAATTAAGATCAATTTTTTATTTCCATAGAATAATATTTCACTCTCTTTATATTCTAATAGGACAATATTCTCCTATTATATCAATTTCCAAGGTATATTCCATATAATTCTTGAAGTTCTCAAATTGAGTAATCATTTTTTACATAAATTATTTCTTTTCTACTTTTCATTTTCAATTATAATTTTCAAATAAATATGTAATTAAATAATAATTGGATATAAATTTAATTTTATTATAATATGGTAATACTCATGAAATAACTTTTCCCTTTAATATTAGGAAAAACGAAATTGAAATTCATACACTGGGAAGACTACATCCTCAATGATGGAAGGTGTTTTTTCTCTTCATTACCATTAATAGATGGAATAAAAGTGGAATTTAATAAATAATAATGATATTTATATCATATTTATGTTTCTAAAATAATAAAAAAACATTACTCATTTCATATTTACTTTGGGAAACAAAATCATATACCATGTTCACCAGTGGACAACCGCCTCCACAAAATAATTTATTTTTGGTTTTATTTTCATCATTGTATTATAGTTCCAGTCATGATGATAATATTAATGGATAAATTTTATTTTTATGATATCATTAAGGTTTTGGTTTGAAATATTATAGATAATTTTTATGATATTATCAAACAATAATTATCAATAATTCAATCGTTAAAATAATTAAACTAAGTCGGAAATAATCTTTTCTTTATAAGTAAAGAATTACTATAAATTATCTTCAATATAGATTTAATTATATTTCTAATATATCACAATAATAAACCCTAAATATTATTATTATGTTTCCCTTATGTTTATATTATAACTAAACTACCACATAATCCTTCATTAATCATTGTCGGTTCGTATTTGCGTCGTTTTAACAACCTGCATGAAAAATACTATCTATATATATTAGGGATGACTATGAGAACACATTTACTAGAAAAATATGATATAAATATTTAAATAATATTTTAATTTAGTTTTGGTAATTTTATTTTAATATTTAATTCATAAATTAACAAAAAAAACTTTATTTATTAAGAAACACTAAAACATGATCATTGACAATCTTAACCGCAAGGATCATAACCTAAAATACCACAGAATGAAATTAAATCCTTATAAAATATTAATAAAATTAAATTATAATAAATTATATGATCTAATAATGATAAAATGCTTAAAAAATAATATATAACAACACCACTTTTATGAATCAATTTGAGATATATAAAGATTGATGACATCCAGTGTTGAAAATATATAGAAAAACTATATATATATAATGTTTATAAATGAAAAGTATAAATTGTTATAATTATTAATAAGGTTATTGGTTATTTATCTCATAAAAATAATTTTAATATTCATGAATTTGAACACATATATAGTATGAATCAAGAACAAGGTAACATTTTTTCATCTCAAATTCATCTCTTTGAGACATGTTTGATAATATGCTCCTAAATTCATTTATGTTGTGTATATACTAACCTTATTAGATTTAATATAATTAATTTAAATTTAATCATGGTATTTAATTGTTAATTATAACTTATATATTTCATGTTGTTTTGATTCGAATGTTTTTAAATCCATAAGGGTTTTGTTTCTCTCAATTCTGATTCTTTGAGACATGGTACGTGTTATGAACCATATTTAATTTGTATTTTGTATTATTGATTTATTATCCTATTAATTTATTTTATTTTATTTCCTAATTATTAATGGTATTTTCTAATAAAATTTATTTCATTTCATTAAATGAATTATTACTTAATTGTTACCCCGATCATAAGATTTTTGGGTAACTCAATTTTCATTCATTGAGTTATGATTTTTATCTTGAACTTATTTCATAAAGTATGGAAAAATTATGATCATGTTGTTGTATATCATTGTTTAATAGGTATATTTATTCATACCAAATAAACCCTTTGACATATATTTTTCTCTTTTTTAGTTATATTCTTTTGTGACATCTTTATTTTTTCTCTTGATTCCTTACAATCATTTTATAATAGAAAAGAACTTCCCATTAAGTCATTTATCTATTTGGTGTTAAAATATCATTATTTATAATTTATATTTAATTATTATTACCTATAAATAATGATATAATTTTGACATGGGAAAATGTATTGGGGTCCATATGTTGTTATTTAAATATAGATAGTTATTGGAAAGTTGAATATTTCTTTTACCACCCACCTTCTTTATCTTGATGGGTTATAAACATTTTATCTCATTCATTTTCCTGGGGAAATATCTTGATATTAATGATGATTATTAATATATAATAGAGGTTGAATATGTATTGGCATAAGTATCTTTAATTATATTAATAGTCATGTTTTTATTTAGTTATAGGTTCTATAGTGAATCATATGAAATAAATTTCTAACATTTATAGTGGATGCAATGGAATTAATCTGGTGACGGGTGGGGACTAGAATCATATAGTTTCGCAAGGAATTTACAAGCCTCATGATATAGATTTTTTTATTTAGAGTATGCAATACTAGCACATGAATACGTCTTGACTACGGTCTTGATGAAAAGTAAATGTCTTTAAAAAGGCCTAGAATGCAGGTTTTATCTATATTTAATTATGCATTCCATTAGTATGAGATATTTATTTTTTATATACATGTTTTAATTTATTATTAGGAATATATAAATCCCTCATTTTAAATTAATTTTGGAATTATTAATATTTTTTATTTGTGAAATATTATGCATGTCATGCATATTTATTTTGAAAACCTTCATTATATGTTTCCCATACTGATAGTTTGATCTCACCAATTCTTATTTTTCAACTTCGTGGAGTTATAAAGTAAGTTATTATTCTTGGAATGTCTAACATTATTTCTTGTATGGATAATTTATGGGAGATTTTGAAGGATCATTATAGATTATGTGGTTTCACTTATATTGGTATAAAATATGTTCATAAGTTGAGAATGATAATTGTTTTGTTAGTTTATGACTTTTCCTAATTCTCTAGAGATCTAAACATAAAATTAATTGGAAACATATGTAGTTTAAAATTTTATTTATATATTTTAATTATGGGATAGTAATATTTTAAAATTTAATAGTTGGTATTGAAGAAAACATTCTTAGTGTTTTTTATTCGCACCGAATAAAAGAACACAGGTCCATTGTGGCATAATCGGTATTATAGGCGAGTTTAGATAACATTGGAGATTAGGATGTTTGATTAGGATAAATTAAGTGTTGATAAGTTATTTGTGAACATAATTTCAAAGTTAAAGATAAAACTTCAGGATAATATATGATTTAAAATTATGGCAATAATACATATTGTATTTGGGTATTTAGATAAGATAACATTAGTGAAAAACCTATGGATAAGTCTATGTGAGAATTATATATATACAATAACATCCTAATTTTTTTAAGGCATATATTTTTTGGTTCACCTAGAAAATTATTCCTGGTCAGTATTAATGAATTTGGATGCATGCTCTAGAATGGATTTACCAAGGGGTAATAACCATGAAAAGGGCGTATTTGGGGTTATCTATATTATCACCTACTGTATGAAAAAAATTCATAACTGGACACCTGTTTTAAAACTCTCAGGTGATATGATTTTGTAAATTCACATTACCTTTATGAACCAATATCATGTATTTGAATATTCTTAGGGTAGATAACCTAATTGTAATGCGACCATAGATAACATAGATTAAAATCAAGAGATTTATAATTTTATGTAAATATAAATTAATATGTGTTTTCATTGATAATGGATATGTTTAATTTTGAGAGAATTTATTTTAGTTATATTTTAGAAGTTTATGGTAATTTGGGATCATTATTTTTAATTTTAGGTTAAGAAGAAAGAGAGAACCTCACTCAAGTTAGCCTTGTATTAACTATGAATGATAAATGTTAAATTGAGGATGATATAGATTGAATCTTGTCTGATAAATTTTTTTATTGTAATACATATAGGATAACATGATAATGTTATAATGTTAGAAATATTGAGGATATATTTTCATATGGTTATTTATTATAATTATTTTATAATTATCTTATATCGTGTTAATGTTTTTGGTTTTAATGTTATCTGAAGCATGAATGAACCAAGTTAACAATGGATGTCACAAAAAATGTGGAACATATACCTATGAAAAACCTAACATGATAAGGTATTTAGTGAGAATTATTTTGATTATAAAAAACTATATATGAATAATTCTTATTAAAAATGTGAACATTTTTGGAATCCCAAACCCAATAAATAAGAGAAGTATTAAATCTCAAAAAAATTAGGTGAACAATATGATAATTTAAAAAAACTTAATTTCCCATATGTAAAAATTATTGTAAGATTCATGATAATATTACTATAAAGGTATGGGTAAATTATATAAGTGTGATGATGAAGGTCAAAAAAATCACATGTATAAGGGAAAGATATAGGATATAAAAATCATTTTTTAATTGAATGAGATTTTGGCCGTATAAAACACAATGTCCCAATCCAAGGGATAAAAAGGTATATAGTCACAAACAAACATGTTATAAAAACCATTCTCTTTATTACACAATTCAACATGATTTAATACATAAAATTTCACTTAATACAACTCTGATGATCGAGAGGTCTAGTGTATTGTGAAATTAAGAACATTACATAACAACTTAGAACATAAAACTGAACATATTTATTGAAAACCTCTTTTACATGAACACAACATTCCTTCATACTTATCATTGCATGGGATAACATGAGGACATGCATAAGAAAAGGGTGATATATAAATCCCAGTAAGGGAGTAAACAAGGAATAACATTAATAATATAGTAAATGTTAGGAAATAAGCATATTAATGGAGCACAAGAGAAACATGAACATAAATTCATGATATAACATGATTATCATAACATGGAAATGTGGAAACAAAATTTAACATGATATTAGCATGAGCTAAGGATCATTGCACATAAATCATGAGTAAAACCTCATTACACTTGAATTAGAATGAGTAAACTCTCATTTCACTTGACATATCAGGATACTAATATTTACCCAAAGCAATGGAGAGCTATCCAGGAACACCCTTCTTAATCATTTCATTTCATGCATAAGTGTGCCACATGGATCATATAACATGGAATAATTCAACATCATAAGATATTCCACGATTAAAGAATGTGGAATAAATACATGTAAGTACCATTCAATAAGTATATGTTCATAAAGTTGGACACCCTTGATAGAGAAATGGGTATGGTATTCACTACAAAATGATTTTGTCTTGGAATATTTTGGTGTAACTTCAGCAACATAACAACGTCAAATAGAAATCGTTAAATGGGTTGATGAGAGAGAAAGGGGTATCTCATAATTTATACATGAAATAGATTGTAAGGGGGTTATGTAACATAATATCCCAACATTTTAATGGAACTTAGATGCATAATATAAAATAATTTATTGAATGTAAATGAGGAGAGAGAATTCCCTTACAGAATTTCAGCATGGTAACGAGTGTACATAGGAGGAATTAATGAGAGATAAAGAGGTCTCAAATCATTCAAACGTAATTAGGAAAGTATGGGTGAGGTTATAAATAATACTCCAAAATTTATAATTGAAAATACAATGGGATAAAAATATAACGAAACTTGGATACAAATGAGAAAGAAAGAAATTCCTTACTTGGAAGTATGATCCCAAAGGCTTGGGAGAGAATTGAGAGGGGATTATTAGGATCTTGGGGAGCCTTGTGAGGATTATATAGAGACGAGGTAAGGGGTTGGTCGAGCTCCAAATGGTCTGAGTGATGAGGAATGGGATATTGAGTGGGTTTATATAGGAAAGGAGAGAGAATTATTTATTATTTAGGTTTTAGACACCACACATTAAACTAATCAATAACACAAACCATCCCATGGTTTTTGACCATGATTTTTTCCAAAATGGAGTGGAAAATATTATTTTATAATTAAAATGGACTAACTAATTAAAATATTAGGCTTTATTAGGTGGAGGTGAGTCACATTCTCAAGGAAATCATTTTAAAATGTTAAAATGTTTTATAAGTCTTGGAGGGTCCACTAAGGCTTTGTAAAAAAATAAAAAAAACCTGAAATCACATTATTTTAAAGGTAAAACATATATTTGATGAAAATCCCATTTATAGTATTTTATTACATCACCATTGGGTCATTATGATGTCATAAACCACATTATATATTTAAATGGTATTTAATTTTTACCCAAACATTTGATTGTCTTAGAAAATTATGAAAAATTAACCGTTGGATAATTTCAATGTCCTGATTCAAAAAATAATATTAATTTTATCTAAATAATTTTATAAATATGTGAATATTTACTTTTAAAATAAAAATTGACAATTATCCAAAATTCAAGGGTTTTGACAAAAAGAGCTTTCAAAACATAATAAAAATTATAATTGTATTCGTAAAAATTATATGATCATTTATATTTAATAAAAATTAATTTATTAATAATATTTTATTAAAATATTATTTAATTTAAAAATCCATTAATTCATCAAAATAGATTTCTTAATTGAATATTAACTAAAAATACTATTTGTGATTTAAAAACTATTTACAGAGTAAAAATAATAAATTGAATGTATATTCTTTATTCTATACAAAAATAATACAAAAAATCATAGTTCTAGGGTATTGTTACATAACCCCTTATAACACCCACATATGACCGAAGGGTAAGGTGTGTGATTGTGACCGACTCTTGGGGTGATGCGGATAACATCGCTCGGGTGGTAATCTCTCTCAATTCCACTTCTCTCATAGGTGGTTCTATTCAATCTTAACGTGTTGAAGCTCAGCTTTGGATTGGTCAAGAGGGAATCCCAGTGACTCCGCATCCTTTCCGAGCTTTGACAAATGGGCTTCTTACAGAGCAATTCTACTGGATGAGGCCGTCTCTTTCTTTGTCTATGTAAATTGGATTTGTTAAAGCCATATATTTATACTAATCATGTGATCACTATTAAATGGATATATTAGCAACGACAACCATTCTTAATTTTATTTTAAAATCCAAAAACATTAAACCAAATAAGTTCATATGTTTTATATAACCATTTTACATAATAATACATTTAATCAGATCAAGATGAATTTTCATTAGTAAAAGTTTGGGTCCTTAGAATCTTCCCACCTTAAGAAATTTCACCCTTGAAATTTCCTTTTACCTCAATAAAATAGATGAGGGTAACTATGCTTCATCACTTCCTACAATCCCCACATTGCTTCTTCAAATTTTTGGTTTCGCCAGAATACCTTGACGAGGGGCTTTGACTTATTTTGCATAACTTTTTCTCTACGATCTAAGATCTTCACCGACTTATCTTCATAAAAGAGGTCATTATCCAATGGCACCACCTATGGATTGAGTACATACGATGGATCAGGTATGCACTTCCTCAAGAGTGATAAATGGAATACATCATGTACTTGAGAAAGGTTCGGTGGGAGTGCTAGTCGATAGGCCACTACTCCAATGCGATAAAGGATATAAAAAGGGATAATTTACCTTGGTCTAAGATTTAAATTTTTCCAAAATATCATAACTCTATTACACAGAGATACATAGAGGAATACCATGTCTCTAACATCAAACTGTAGGTCTCATTGATGATTATCAACGTAGATCTTTTGTCGACTCTGAGCAGCTTTAAAGTTATTCTGTATGGTCTTAACATTATCCACCATTTATTCAACCATTTCTAGACCTAAGAGTTTTTTCTCCCCAACTTTATCCCAACATGTCGGTGTTCCGCACCTCTTCCCATAAAGGACTTCATAAGGAGCCATTTGGATTCTTGAGTGGAAACTGTTATTGTAAGAGAAATCAACCAGAGGAAGATGCTGATCCCATACTCCTTTGAAGTCCATTGAGTATGATCTCAAAATTTCCTCAACTGTTTGGATAGTATGCTCATATTGGCCATATGTTTGAGGATGATAAGTCGTACTGAAGTTCAACTCAGTATTCAGACCATGTTGAAGAATCTTCCAGAACATAGTGGTGAATCTTGGATCTCGATCAGATACAATAGATAGTGGTACTCCATGCAGCGTTAACACTTCTCTAATACATATCTGTTCTAGTTGATCTAATGAGAAATCATCTTGAAATTTAATGAAGTGTGTTGTATCTGTAAGACAATCCACAACAACCCATATATCATTGTTTCCTTTGGACGTCTTTGGAAGTCTGGTGGCAAAGTCAATGGTGATGTTCCCCCATTCCCATGTTGGTATGGGTAATGGTTGCATCATCCTCTTAGACTTCTTCCTCTCAGAATTCACCTACTGACATACCAAACACTTTTATGTATACTCATCGTTCTCCTTCTTCATGTTATCGCACAAATAATTCTCTTAGATATCTTGATACATCTTTGTGTTTTCTAGGTTAATGGAGAAATTCAAACTATGTGTATTATCCACAAGTTATTTCTTTAACTCCGGATTTTATAGAACTCATAGTCATGACCAAAATCCCACAATTCCTTCTTCATTAACATTGAACTCTGAAGATTTACCTTTTCTGATAGTTTCCACATTCTTCTAAATTTCCACATCATCCTTTTGATAATACTTTAACATTTTAAAAAGAGATGGTTGAGAAATAATTTCTGAAAGGATTGATGGTGTTACCTTAATTATGATTCACATGTCCACCTTCATCAAATCTAAGTAGATTAGATCCTTTTCAATTATCATCAATGATATAATCATTGAGTCCTTTTTACTTAGAGTATCTTCCACCTTTTTCGCTTTCCCATGGTGGTAATGGATTGAGCAGTCGTAGTCTTTGATCAGCTCTAACCATATTCATCGAGGCGTGTTATACTCTTTTTGTGTGAATATATACTTGAGGCTTTTATGATCGGTGTATATTTCACACTTCTCACGAAAGAGGTAATGTCGCCAAATTTTCAAAGTGAATATTACTATAGCCAACTCCAAATCATTTTTGGATAGTTTTTCTCATGAAATTCGAAATTACTTGAACCATTGGCAATGAATTTTTCATTTTTCATCAACAAACAGCCCATTCCCTTCTTCGAAGCATCAATAAATACCAAAAAAAGTTCTCTACTTGTGGGTAATGTGAGCATGAGCACAATGATAATCGTCCTTTTCAACTCCTTGAAGATCTATTCACATACATCACTCCAAAAAACTTGACACCCTTCTAGGTTATCTTGGTAAGAGATTTGAGGATCGTGAGAAATTTCTCACAAATCAGCGATAATATCCGGCTAACCCCAGGAAGCTATGGATATCCGTCACTAATGTTAGCCTCGACCATCCCTCTATTGTAGCTATCTTATAGGGATCCACAGATATCCCATTTCTTGTGATGATATTTCCCAAGAATGATACTTGATTCAACCATAACTCACACTTTATTTACTTTTCATAGAGCTTCTCCTTTTGCAAGGTCTCTAGTATAGTGCTTAGATTCTCCTGACGATCCTTCTTGGTTTTGGCATATATTAGAATATCATCTATAAAGACTACCAAAAATTTGTCGAGGTAATCTCTAAAGACTCTATTTATAAATTCCATGAAGAAATTTGAAGGATTACTGAGTCTGAAAGGAATTAATATGAATTCATTGTACTTGTACCTTGTACGAAAAGCAGTCTTGGGGATATCCTCCTTCTTCAACCTTACTTGGAAATATCGTGACCGAAAATCCACCTTGAATAAGTATTGTGCTCCACATAGCTGATTGATTAAGTAATCAATTCGGGAAGAGGATACTTATTCTTTATCGTGATTTTGTTGAGCTCATGATAATCAATGAAAAGACACATTGACCCATCCTTCTTCTTGAGGAAGAGGACTGGTGCACCCCATGGTGAAGCACTTGGGAATATAAACCCTTTATCCAGGTTCTCTTGTAGTTGTTTCTTCAGCTTCTCAAGCTTCAAAAAATCCATTCTACGTAGATTCTTGGTTATTGGAAATTCCCCAGGTATAATATCAATGGATAATTTAACATCTTTTCTGGAAGGAAGACCAGGAAATTCCTTGGAAAACACTTCAGTGAATTCCTTCATAATAGGCATGTCTTCAAGGATGGTTTCTTCCTTAGACTTAATCATCTAAGCAAGATATGCATTCTTATAGGGTAGTAATATCCACATTTAGGATGATGGTTCTAAGGAAGATTCATCCTCCTCCTTGCACTGTTACAGAATCAGGGGTTGATTCACCATATGGAGAGTGATTTCCCTCTCAGATAAATTTATGTTGGCTCTATATAGAAAAATCCAATCCATGCCAATAATTACATAAAATTACACTATAGGGAGTATGACGAGGTTCACCGGGAAGTTTGAACCACAAATTATGATAGGGGATGAGTTATATTAATGGGATGCAATGATTTCCCCATTTTCCGTTCTCACCAATATATTTACTTCTATGATTTGTGGTGGTATTGGGATTGTTCTACTAAACTTTTGAGATATAAAAGAATGTGTAGAACCAGAATCAAAAAGTATGTTCACTATTATTGAATGAATAACTAGCATACCTGTCACCACTTCGTTTTAGGGGTTCGATTCGGTGATAGTGATGGAAAAATATTTCCCTTGCTTCCTTGGAGGTTGTTGGTTTCCTCAAAAAACCATTGGCTTAGGGAACTGGTTTGCAAAGTGCCCTAGTTCTTTCCAGTTTAATCAATGAATAATGCGTTGAGGGTCAAACAGAGCATTTGTATCCTCTTTTGCAACATTGAGGTTTTTTTGGTAGTTAAATATTATTCTAATATTTATATCTTAAAATCCTTTTTTGAATGGAAAAAATATATTTTATGTTCCCTATAATTCAACAATAATATCATCTACATTTTATTTATTTTACGTGTCTTCTCTTCTCTATCAATATCTTTTTTATAAATTATGAGTTTCCCAAAAGAAGATTATTCCAAAGTGTGTGTGTATATTGTTTAGTAATAATCATTATATATTTTATTTCACCATCCATCCTATCAACTTATTTTCCATTATCATTAAATTACCACACATGAGAGAAAATAACATATTTTTACTAGACTATTATGGGAACATCCATAGTGGATAGTACACTCAAATTCCTTGAGTTCATATAAGGATTAAGAAGACTTTCCTGATAATCCCATTTTAGACCTGTTATTAGGACTTCACCTTTAATTTATTATATTTTTTTACCCAATCAATCAATGACTTGGTGAGGACATCAAAAATTTAAACATGTTCTTTAGTTTTGAGCAGATGCTCAATTTCATTCTCTATTTTTTCATAATTTGTAGATTTGAATACTTAAATATCTAATTTTAATTCACAATTATTCCCTTAATTTATACACCATCATCTTCACTTTCCTCTACTGATGGATTTTATATAATATAAATATATATATATTTCTTGAGATCATTTCAATCCCCAACATCCTCCACAAATATCTCTTTCAAGCTATAATTTTCTCGAGATTGAATGTTTTTCTTATTGATGGATTTATACTATGGATTCATTTTTCTATTCATGATTTTGATTTATTTCCTCATGCATTCTATTTCCTTATTATTACCACCCAAAAGTTTCTCAAGACAACTAGCTGCAATATTCCTATATTTCAACTTAGAAGGGATGAAAATGGTTACATGCATTTTAAATTTACTTTTACTTATTTTCATATTAGAGGAATGAAAATATATTACCACATCAATTTCAATTTATTTGATATTATATCTCAATTATATCCTCATCATAAATTTTAATGATACCTCTTGAGAATAATCTTTTTCAATAGACTGATTTTCATTATTTCAATTTTTTAAGAAATTATAGTACATGGAATCATTTCGATGTCAACTCCTTAGGATACGTATCTTAAATAACAAATAACCTTGGATTAAAAGATGGTGGTAGTATTATAAATATTCATATCACATTTTCTATCACCAATGATATATTCATGTACATCCATGTACGCTACTTGAATGTTTACCCAATCAAACAACGAATCAACTATCTAATTTGGTATTATTTTTATATCATCATACCTATTACAAAATACTAGAAACATATATTCCGAAACATTTTTTGAACATCCAAAATATTGGGAAGATTCATCCACATGGAATGATATTCTTTTCATAAAATATCCTTGATATATATGGGGTTGTAAAATTCTCCCCATAATACATCAATTTCCATAGACTTTGGATCCAAATCAATATGATCCATGTTGAAAATGTAACCTCAATAAATAGTGTCTAAAGTACCATATATTGAATCCATGTACACATCCATTCCAAAAAATTTAAGTTAGTGTTTCAATTTGTTCTTCCATAACTAAAAATTATTTCCCTAAAAAATTGTAATTCAATTATGGTCGACAACAAATGTAATGACTTTATAGATAGAAAAATTCATAGGGAACCACTAGCTCTAATACCTCCTGTTGGTCTAAGTTATGTTTAATTATCAAAGAAGGGGAATGAATTAGGGTATGTTAATTTTATACAAACTATTTACAATGTTATTGTATGAATTTTAATTAGGGACATCACATATTCCTCATATTTGATATGAAAAATGAAAAAATTAGAGACATGAGGGATTCATCTTGGTTCAACCACACAGGATAATAAATTGAGAATTCATTGAAATGTTCCCTTGAAGCAAAAACCCTAAATTTATCTAACTTTTTTACTTGTTTTTGGAACAATTTCATAGACTATCCTAGTAAACAATATTCAATAAATTAAAATTCAACCCATCTTCATAAAAAAATGTAAAAAACTACTCCTCCTACAACTGCATTCTTATCCCATGAATAGTATATGATAAATTATACTAAATATTGTGTACAACTTGGAAACTTTTAAATGAATATATGGTGAGAGAACCTCATAGAATATATCATTCCTCATGTGTAACATTTCAATATGAGTGTAGAATCCTCTACCCTTTTCAATGACATCAAGAATCTTCCAAATTTATATATTTATTGTCTCATATTATATCTTGTTATATATATTTATTTTACTCATATTTTCAAGATTCCTTTTTAGAAAATGTTTTTATATTCAAAATATATAAACTCTATAAATATCACATGATCTTTATATTCAAATTTAATTCATATAACCCCTTTTAAATCCTGAATTTCCTTTTTGATTAATAGTGTGCTTGAATTTAAATTAATATTAACTAGAATATTCTTTCGTGTTGATTTCATACCCTGTAAAATCTTTAATAATATCAAACCCTTCAAGCCCCATAAAATCAAGATGTATCAAGGTTTTCAAGGGAGATGATGTCTTGGAATTTCCCACTGATTGTCAGAATATCTTCACTTTTTCCCTTCTCACTAGGTAGGGCTTAATTTGGCGGCACAGTGAAGCCAGCAGTCATTGCTTCAGCCTCTCCTGGCCGAGGGTCGGATTTGAGGGTCTGTGTCAGCTGGAAGCGTGTGAAGCTATTCGAGGTGGTCTCTGGGTGAGAACAAGAGGGCGGCGACAGGTTTTGGCTCTGGCTTGCGTTTGGAATTTTACTGTTCGTGTTTCTGGGTTTGAGTTCTATCTACGTTGCGACACATCAGGTCTGTGTCGGCTGGAAGTGTGTGAAGTGGTTCGAGGTGGTCTCCGGGTGAACAAGAGGGCGGTGATGAGATTTTACTCTGGCTTGAATTTGGATTTTGGTTGTTCGTGTTTTTGGGTTCACGTTCAATCTTTACTTTGGCGGCATCGTGGATGAGATGCAACGTTATTGTCTTTTATTGGTGATGTTTTTTGTGTAATTATATTTTCGGTGCTGTTTTTGTGGTGTGCTTTGTTTCGGTTTCTTGGTGTGTGATGATGGATTTGGAGGTTTATTTTTGAAGAATGTGATGGAGTTGTTGTTTAATACTCAAGTTGTAGAGGTTTTTCGTGAGGGAAACAGATACATTGAAGAAGAAAGTAGAAGCAGCATGTCAAACAAGTTGAGGTTGAAATCACATTATTGAGGTTGGATCATTGAAGAAGAAAGTAGAAGCATCATGTCAAAAAGTTTGAGGTTCAAATCACATCATTGTGGTTGGATCGGGGAAGGTCGTCTTGAAGGTTTATGGTGTGATGTTGCTGATTTTTTTTCATTGTGATCTGCTATTTGTGGAAACATTTTCCTTGTATTCGTGCGGTTTGTGTTTAAGTTAATATGTAAAAATTTCATCCATAAAGGGGAGCTTCAAAAGAGGTTCAGAGAAAATTTTTTCACCTGACATTGCTATTCAGATTTGGAAGGTTGAGAGGGTATGGAATTACCATCGTTTCCAGGTCCGTGCATTCATGCACGGGACAACTTGCTGAGCAGTAATGTGTAAGTGGAAGCTAATTTTCATGGTTATGTTATTGGGTTGGAGACATGCTTTGTAGTTTTGAATGAGTTGTTTTTTCCTTGATCAGACCATGGAGACTTGGTTGTGGTTTATGTCGTGATGTCATCTTGGGTTCCCCCTCATCCCTTAAATGGAGGATTATGATAATAAAAAATTAATTTTCAGTCAGTTGTCTAATATCTTATGAAATTTAATATTTAAAATCTATTGAATCATAATTTTATATAAGGGAAAAATATTACTATGATTAAATTTATTACCTTTATGAAGGATTAATTTCAATAATGAAAATGTATTATCAAATATAGAAAATTTATTAGGAAGTACATATAAATGTCTTATGTACCATATGGTGCCTTGATAAATTTTCCTTAGCCATAGAGGAAAAAGTCTTCTGTAGTTAAACCATGTCATATAATGTCCACCTAAGAAGTTATATGAAGTCTCTTAATAAGTATTATAAAATAAAACTAATGTGTTACAAAATTATCTAAAATTTATTCAAATTACAATAAAAATTAAAAACATCAAGATAAATCTTATGATGTCATACTAAGGAGTATTATGATTTCTCACATAGGAGTCTTATGAAGTCATAAATAATTTCTTATGCACATAGGGATAATTACTTTCCTTTTCTCTATATGAAGTCTTATGAACATTGAATTTTATTGAGAAAAGGTCCTAAAAAGTCATAGTCATCCAATTTTCTGAATTATTGACTTATATAGAATTATTTTAGAATCAACACAACACTCCTCCAAACTTCATGCAATTAGATCCAACCACCTAATTAAACTATCCTGAATATTCCATCCACTTTATTTTCAATATCATAACCTAAAAAATAGCCTCAAAGGATTTTTTTCTAACACAGTCACCTAGTCAACATGGATCAGTTGATAATTTATTTTAGTAGATAAATACAAGAGACCAAATTTACATTTTGATGTGGTGAATAAGGATACAAATTTATTAAAAAAATATCAAGTGAAAGGAATTATTATTTAATAAATTATATTTAGTCTAAACCACTAACTTCTTATAACGAGAAAAATGCATATGATTTCTCTTACTATCATCATTATTCAGGGAGAGAATATTTATATGAGTTTATTCTTATAATTTAACATAGATAATATAAGGATTTATTTCCACATACAATTTCAAGAATTGTAATACCTCAGGTAATTATTAAGACTATAAAATGATCTTTATAAATCATTTTCTCTCTAGTAGGTTTGAATTTTCTTCACCATATTTTTATGAGTATTTGAATTTCTAGTTGGGATCATAATTAATTTTTTGATATAGGTCATATATCTATTATGTCAATTTTACCATCATATTTTTAGAGGAATTATAATTTTAAGGATTTCTCTGGATTTTTTATTATTAACCTCAACACCTCAATGAATTACCTAGAAGAGACTCTAAAAAACATTTCAGTAGTTTCATGATTGGGTTATGTTTCCATATCATATAAAATATGATCTCAAGGTTAGAAATGTGTTTATAATTCTATAATGATTTTATTAATATGACATTAACATATTACACTACTATTTTTCATAGAAGGCAATAAATATATTTTACTTTAAAATTTTCAATGTGTCGCCAACATTATTTAATTAGAAGGTTATCAAATAATATTAATCCTAATTTATGAGGCCTTCCTATACATGAAATCCATCAATATTTGATTATATTCTAAATACATATCCATTAAGGTTAGTTCATGAAAACTATTCTTTGCTTCAATTATAAATTCACTAGTCAAGATAAGATGTCAAAATTTTATACGGTGATGGTTTAAATCCAAGTAGTCGATAAAAATTATATTATTTCCAATTTTTCCTAGTGGTGAAAGTATCTTCATTCCACTTAGTTTATTGAACCTCTGAGATGATACTAGCCATAATCATCTTGTCAACTTAAACTTTCACCATGGGTGTGTAGGACATATGCATAATTCCCACATTCTATTAATAATGAATTTTTCAATGACTTAAGATATTGAATAGATACTTGGGGGTAAAATACTAGATTATCTAGGTGGTACTAGGTAAAAATATCCAAGTGCCATTTTGTAATGTAAATTTATTTCTTTTTTTAATATTTATCCATGGTTCCACTGATTAACTCAGGCCATGAATCTTATTTAGTTCCTATATTTATCTATTTCTTTTTTCAAAAAAAAATTAGACTCTTTATAGAAACATTGGTATGGAAGCTCTAATTCTGTCATCCTCAGATAATTTTAAAAGGGTTTATCTTTATATATTTAAGACATGACTATTAATGATAAAGTGATGATTGTATTTCTTCACATAGACCTTATTAATGGTAGCATAAATTACTAATCCCTAATTAACCTTTACTTAATTTCTTTTTATGTTGTCAAAAAAATATTATTCTATTTGACCGTGTATTAGTAAAACCAAAATTTTGATATAATCACCCTAATAAAGAGTTCACATTCATGGGTCAAATGGAATGAGTCATCTCTTCTCCCATGAATAGAGTAGTTCAAAAAGTAAATTTTTGATTCCTCTATATGATTGAATTTTCTTGAGGGTGTTTTTCTACAACTAAGAGGGAAATATATCTTCTCATGTATGAATTTTTTACTTCAATTTGATAATAAGAGTCTTACATAGAGTGAAACTCTAATGCCAAAAATTTATAAAAATTGATAAGAAAGGGTTTTAAAAGTTTCAATGAACAACATATCATCAATAAACATTGGAATATCCAGATACCGATTACATTTCCCATAACCAACACCCATATTTTCAAGAAAATATTAAATGAATTTAACTTTCATGAAAATATATAACACCAAAAAGTTTATTTGTTTAAATTATTCCCTGTAGTCTATCCAAACATTTTAAATCCTTCAGAAGTGGGAGGAGGATTGATGATCAATCACATGAATGATAAAGTATTAATCCTATTCCATCCAAAGGATACTTCAATTATTGAAACTAGAAATCCAAATTTCTAAAATAAACCCATCCATCACTACTTCATAGGTAGTATCCATCCTATAGTCTTTGGTGAATCATGAAATGAAACCATTATTGTAATCATAGAATATACTCTCATGGATTGAGGGACATATATTTTCCTTAGATTCACTATCTATATTACCCTTGATCCAATCTGTAATAGGTGGATACTAAATCATACTAAAATTACCAATATTGATTTCAAATTTACCATGAATTATAAACCTATGAATAACTAAAATGAATTTGATGGAATTACCATATACCAAAAATTTCAAGGAGATATAAACTTGAATAGTATTAAGGACATTATTCATAAAATTGTGTGTGTCAATGATCTACCCCTCATGTGTTCTTAAGTTTTTATTCCACCAAATTAGATGGATGAGTTTAGAAACCACAACCCAAATTAGGTTCTATAACTAAGTTGAACAATTATGTAGTATATCATGATCAATGACACCAAAAATTATGGTAGGAACAAATGACTCATCTTCCAATAGGTTTGAAATGATTCCCCAATGAACTATAGAAAATTTCCATTGAAGGTAAACATAATTTATGGTACCCTCCCCTTCCTTATGAGTACATCACATGGAGAAAATATTAATTCCATATTTCATAATGATTTTAAGCATATGGGGTTTCTGTTAAACAATCCTCATAATTAGAGTAAAATAAGATGGGCTAATACGTAATCTAATAAATAGATTTTGAGTTCATGCCATTACTATTGTTCCAACTGTATACAAACTATAATATAACCAATATGTAAGGGATTAAGAATATGAGTAACCCAGATAAGAGAATCATATTTTGGAATGAAATTATAGGATTAGAGAGAATTCTTAATAAAAGTAATCAATTGATCAAGGGGCTAGAATATCTTCTACTAGATGGTCAATTCTAGATCATGAATTAGAGATTCAGAAAAATCCGAAATGGAATCCAAATATAGTTCTCTTTATATAAAATTTGATTGGAATTAAGTAATTTAGGCCATCAAAATTTCTTCATAAAATCCAAATAAATTCCATATATGTAAGTTTAGATTTAGGATAAAAGATATTAGTGCTTCACATATGTGATCCTATTTCTGAATCTTTTCCTCAAGAAAATGTTATAATTTTTGCTTAATTTATTATAAGTAAACTGAGATAAAGGGATTAATTAAATATTATAATATTTTTAATACATATTCCCACATATTTTAAGGATTTGTAACATATTCTCCATTTGACAGGGATAATATTTATTTAAAAAATATATCTAATCCATCTGATGTTTTTAATAGATAGATTCATACTATTAATTAGTGGGTAGGACTATTTATAGATCATAAAAGAGTAAAAACATGGGAATGAAAACTCATTTAATGAGAGATATTATGATAGCAAGAGATAGTGACCTCCCATTACTATAGTTATCATATCCCTTTACACAATCAAATATATCCTTAATGTTGGAATCTTTAGGCCTACCTAGAAAGGGTAACTAAAAAATAAGTAAATATAAAATTTCATAGAACAATCACCATAATCCTTATAAATTAAAGTATTCCTTAGTTGTTGGAATTTCTAATGAGGATAATTCTAGATTTAAGACCACTTATATAATAATTAGATATGGAAGAATAATGATCAGGAATCTATATCACAACCTCAGTATTTTAACTTCTTCCCTAAAGAAACATAATTATGAAAGTAGCCTAAAATAAATGAGAAGATGCCTTTAACCCTCCCCCATCTAATATTAAATTATAATTTATATACTCCACCATATAAATAAGTCATATTTTTATATAATAATATTTAATTATAAAGAGGATAGAAATTGAGGATCACTAGGTATAATCCCACAAGAGCAGGTGAAAAGTATTTATAGACATCCATTGAGAAAAACTGAAATATTTACAGATATAAAATATTTCAAGATCATATCAATGAAGAGACTTATAATGAAAAAAATTGGAAATCCCCTATCATAAAATTCTAGTTGACGGAATCAAAATACTTCTTGACATCAAGTTTAAAGTAAATTAATCCTTTAATTTTAGGATTCCTCAATTGATTCATGAATTTATTAGAAGTTATAATTTATTCTTGAATTCCATTACTATGAACAAAACTAATTTTATTTGGAGACACCACCATAATAATGATTATAGATTTTATGATGTAAGGATTCTAGTTAAAAATTTAGTAAAGATATTTTTCAAAATAAATAGTTCTAAAGAAGTTAAGAGTGATAGAATAATTATATTTGGGAAATAGTATTAGAAATTGAGAATTCAACCCCTTGGAATAAATCCACTTTTGAGGAAAATGGAAATCATTTTAGTGAGATACCGCAAAAAAATATCACAATATTTCTAAAATAAAATTGTTTTAAATATATAAAATCTAAGAGAACACCCTAAATTTGGAGAGAAATTGGAAACCTTACCACCACCAAATTAGATTCCCTAGTGAGAATGATGTTATCATTATGTCGAATAGACCCAGGAATGACATTATTTAAATCAAAATATTAACAAAATAACCACAATTAAAAATATTATAAAATTATTTCAAAACAATTTAATTAATATCACTCCATCCATTGATGATATCATTAACATAATAGTCTATTTATGTATTTTTTCAACTCCATTTAAAAGATACTACCCTCTCTTTTATAGAACCCAAGTTATATATAAAAGGTTTCACATTATTCAAAAGGAAAATTTTTACCTTTGAGCACTATGATATGAATGTTTATTTAATAAATCACTTATTAGTGGTAATAGGAGAGTTAGGTGGTGTATATATGTTTCCAGGTCCAAGAAATAAAGGCATTAAATTTTTTATGTTGACTGACAACATTAAATTTTATGTTTATCTTGAGGTCTCAAGGATTTACCTTAAACATAATCATTTTCAAGTGGGGTTTTTTCTCACTTTTTTATAGACCTAGTTTTTAATGTTTAATGGATTCATGTCTACTTATTTATATTGATGGAAATATAGTACCTGAGTTGGAATAATAATGATCCTAAAGTTATTATCCTCTAAATGATATTATATATTCATGATGTTGAGTTTTGTAGATATATTTGGGGAATGATGTTTATTTATACCATTAATCCATGGTTATTCTCTTTAAATGAGATAAATAGTTTATATTATTTAAATTTACCCTCAATAATATATTTTTCTATGATTTATATATCCATATCATACTATTAAGTTCTTTTCATGTATTTGATAATTGTTTCTCTAATTTCCTTAGTATATTGGAGGGAATATTTGATAAGAAGTCAATACATAACTATAAAGAGGTTTTTTTACCACAACATATTTTCTAGTCAATGGACCAGATCTCCTCCCTTATTTCTACTCTCATTGTTGAGGGATAAAAGACATAGGAGGATATTAGGATAGTCCCCTTATAGTCTAGTGCAAAATTTCATTTACTGTATTATTTATGAGAAAATGAGGACCTCCTTATGATTAATGATAAAAATATAATTACACACCATCTAGTAAATCCACCATTCAGGAAGAAACATATTACACAATGAACCAGGAATTTTACATAAATTATTACAAAATTTTTAACATAAACAACAATTAGTTATAATTTAATGATCGTGAGGCCTACTGTATTTGGAAGACTAGGATCATATTACATCAAAAGAAACCATAATATGGAATCATTATTTTATTCTACATAGGGTTATACTAAATCTATGAAATATAATAAAACTAAATGGTATAAAATTGGGATTAAATGAAAGATAGTTCTGATGAAAAAAACCCAATAATGGAATAAATATGATGAGTAAACATAAAATTTGAGTCAAATTTATAACATGATATCATAGAAGTGTAGGATCATGAGTAACCACATGGATGTATAACATAAATGACATTATATCATAATATCATAGTATAATTGGAAATGTGGTATCAATATAAAAAAATCACATAAACATATGTAAAGGACAACTATCATGACAACATCACATGGTGGACAAACTCCCATAATTGATTATGTTCACACCCTCATCCCATAAACGACATATCTCATGACTAAAACATTAAAAAATGATTTGGATGGATATATAATTATGGAAATACTTATCACATTCATTTCATGTACATTAATATGTGTGATATATAATTAATCAATCATAATGCATAAATAGAAGAATTACCCATGTAATGAAAAAGGGTTATATAATATTTTCTTGTATAACAATTGAAAAAAGTTCCTTAAAGAATGTGATTGAGAAATGAACATAATCCATGTATTACCACATAAAATAATGAATATTGGGATATTTATATATGTAATAGACAAATATATAGAGTTTAAAGGAATAAAAAAACATTAAAGGGAGATATAAAATGAGTTAGAGAGAGTGGTCATAACCCAAATAAAAGGGTGGGTTTGGGTGTCTCTTACCTCTAGCCAGACTCATCACATGCATTATTTATCTTTAAGAATAATAAAATTATGTTAATTATTTATTTGAACAAGAAAATTTTACATTCTTATATTCATTTTATTTTATTTATTATTTTTTTATTTTTAATTATTTATTCATTTAGGTTCAAGTCACGCGTTTTAATTATGTTTGGCTCATATGTCTAAAATAACATTAGAAATATGAATATTCTCAAATATATCATTAATTAATCATATAATAAATAATAATAATAAAATAATTATTATATATATATATATATTATACTTTTTTAAACAAATAATGAAGGATGATTATAAAAAAAGAACTACATTACAATATGAAGACTGTAAGCAATACGTATACATGAGTAACATTTCCAATTTACAATGATCATGATGGAAATAAGGTAAGTGTTATTATATATTTATGTAATGATATTTATATAAAAAATATCACATTATTTATTTAAATACACTTAATTTTTCAAATAATGGGATGTGGTAATAAAAAATTATTCACATCACATCATTAGGAGATAATCTGCCATATATAGGAATGACGTTATAATTTTTTAAAGGATGATAAGGTAAGATGGTTATTTATATATTAATTTTAAATAATTATTAACATTTAATGAATATAAAATATTAAAATTAAATCCATATTTATGAACATCCATTATTGGAAATGATGGAAAATGAATTACATCAGTTTGTGAGGCTGCAGTCCTCCAAACACATGAAAAACAGTTTAGTTTCCTATTTTATGGAAGTGGTGATGGAGTTTGGTTATGAAATTAACATAATAATATATTATTATATAGTATATATTTATTTTATTATATTTTCATGATTGATTAAGGATTTTAAGGAGGTGGAAGAAGAAATAAAACAAGGATGACCAGTTAAGAAGGTTACCTCTTCTTTGGACAACCTCTTTAAGATTATAATTATTGACTTCCTAGTTTGTATTTAAGATAAAAACAAGGATTATAGGATGAGGGTATGGATGTAAATATATAATTTTTTTAGTTTTATGATAAATCCATGTGTTATTTATGTGTTTAATGGAGAGGATAGATAATTTCCGTTTATATGGGAGGAGGAGTGTCATTCCTGTAATACCAAAATATATTCAATAATGGGAAGTCAATCTCAAGAAAATTTGTTCCAAAATTAAATAATAAATTATTGGAGTATAGATATGGATTATAAACACCAATAAAATTCCATATAATCATGTTTTAATCATTTTATCCACTTTACCTCTAAGTTTAATTAATTTTACTCGTTTAATTGTTTTACCATTATAAATATTTTTTCCAGTTTTTACTATTAATTATGTACAAAAATTATTTTTTACATATTATATAATATAAATTGTTCATATTAAAAATATGGGATCCATTTTATCAAATTAAATTCCCCAAAGTTAAATAATTTACTTTAAAATCAAACCTACTGATGTGTCGAAAAAGAGTTTTCAAGAAATGAATTTTTCAAGCCAAAGATGATCTTATAATAACTATATGAAAAGTAATAATAATTAAATTATTTTATATAATATTTAAATATATAATTTATAAATTTCATTTAAATAATTCCCCATTGGTTTTATTTTAATTTGTTATAATGGAGAAACATTATTAACTTTAAAATGGTTTTTAGAAAAAATGTGTTTCAAAGTCAAAAAATAAACTTATATTAAAATCCAATATAAAGATGATTTAAATGTAATTAATTCGATTTAATATAGATAAATAATACATATTTTTCATTTAAATCATATTAAAGAGTAATGATACTTTTAATTTACATATTTTTTAAAAATAAATGGCAGTTTTATCAAAAATATATAATTTTCATTATTCACTGAAAAATCAATATTTTTGAAAAATAAAAAATTTGACCCTATGTTAATATTTATAAGATAATGTAAAACTTGATATATATTTTACACAATAAAATTTCTTAATTTTCCAAAAATTATATGTAATATTTCTATGAAAAGTCAATAAGAATCATTTTGAAGAAAACATATTTTTTAAAAAATAAATGTCTTTATTAAAAATTTAGTGATTATTTCCAAGAATTTCTAAATCAAGTAGAATATATATATATATATATATTAAATAAATTAGTTATACAATTAATTCCATCTAATTTATTGTCTTGGATATAATAGTCATATTTAAATAATTATGATTTGATTGGGTTCATTGTTGCATGTTGAATATGCTATCAAAAATAGTTTTTCATTTTAAAAACATAGGCTATTACATTATTTACACCATATAAAATTAGACCCTAAAAATTTTATATTTCATAATAATATGAAAAAAATTTATGGTAATTATACTTCATTACCTCTTTTGGTTTCCATGATTCTTCCTTAAACTTGTGGTTTTTCCACAATATTTTGACAAGGTGAGTTGTCTTGTTTCATAGAAATTTTTATCTATGATCTAAGATCTTAACTTGATGACCCGTGTATGAATTTTATTTCTCCATTGGAGCCACCTTTGGATTTTCTAAATTTTAGGTTTATATTATGTACTTCTTCAAGAGGGATACGTGGATGATATTATGTACTTAATATAAATTAGGTGAAGGTTTTAGTTGATAGGTCACCACTCCAATGTGATCAAGGATATAAAAGGGGATGATGTATCTTGGTCTAAGAATTCCCTTCTTCTAAATCCACTTGAAATTATTCCATGGTTAAATTTGTGGGAATATATTATATCCTACCTTAAACTATAAGTCTCATTGATGACTGTGTCCATATCATTTCTATTAACTTTTCTCAAATTTCATCTGATGTTGTATAGTATGGACCTTCTCTATCATCTATTGGGAGTAATCATGTCCCATCAGCTTCCACTCTCCAAATTCCAACACCAATTCCAATATATATCCTCATAATGTGATATTTGAATGTTGTAATGGATGCCACTTCTATATGATAAATATACAAGGGTAAGGTGATGATCCTAACATCCATGGAAATAAATAGCACCAGATACCAACATATCCTCTAGATATTGGATAGTTCTCTAAGACTAACCATCCATATGAGGGTGATAAAAAGTAGTGAAGATGAAATCTCTATCCTACTCTTTCTAAAGGATTCTACAAAACCATGAGGTAAACCTTAGAACTCGATTAAATATAGTAGAGAGTGTCACTTCCTGATATGTTACCAATTTTATGTATATCATAATGATATGGTCAAGAGTGAAATCATTATTCATTATAATGAAAGTTTATGACCTTTTAAGGTTATCAAATACCACCTAGATGATGTTATTGTATTTATATATCCTAGGGAGTCATATAAATAAGTCTATTATATTTTTCTATTCCCATAATGGTATTGGAAATGGATGCATCATACCTATAGACATTTTTGGTTCAATATTGACTTGTTGATATACCAAGAATTGAGATTGATATTATAAAATATCCGTCTTCATGTTATCCCACCAGAAATTTTCCATCATATAATTATATGTATTAGTGATTCTCAGATGAATAGAGAAGGATGATATATTCACATAATCTATAAGCTCTATCTTCAACTATTATTTTGGTGGGAAACATATCTAGGTTCCAAACCTCATAACCCCATCTTCAAAAAAATATTAATGACCAATTATTCACTATTTTTTTCAATAGCACCTCATCAACTTTTTAGTCCTCCTTTATACTCTCAATAATAGATGGTTGAGAAATTATTTGGGAAAGGTAGGATGAATATACTTTTATTATTCCAATATCCTTCCATTGTAAGTATAAGAAGATTGCACCCTTCTCAATTCTCATCATTGATAATTTTTTTGAATCCTTTCTTATTAGATAATATTCCACTTTTTTTTCATTCCCAACATTGTATTGGATTGAGTAGTCATAGTTATTATTCAGCTCTATCCATATTAACTTGTTCTTATTAAGATCCTTATATGAAAATATATATTTTAGGATCTTTGGATCCATACATATATATTTCACACTTATCCCCAATGAGATAATATCTCAACATCTTAAATTCAGAGATCACTACATCCAACTCCATATAATGTGTTAGGGAGTTCTTATCACGAGTGTTCAATTAACTTGATGTGTAGGCTATTACATTATCATTATGAATTAGTTAAAATTACAAGACCTTATTTAAAGTATCAATGTATACCCTAAAAATTTCTCCACATGAGGGAAACATGAGTACTGGTGAAATGATTATAATTTTATTCAATAGCTAAATTATTTGTTTTAATTGACAAGTCCATAAATAATTTACTCCCATCCATGTCATATTGGTCACTATATTTGAAAATCCTGAATTTTTTTTCAAAAATAATATGTAATACCTAGATAATCCAAGGAAACCACATATCTATGTTACAAATGTTGGTATGTGCCACTCCTTGATAACATTTTTTTTATATTGGTCCACATATATCCCTTTTTTATTATAATATTCCCCAACAATGATAATTCCTTGATTTAGAACATGAATTTATTGTAATTTTCATATAGGCTCTCCTTTCTTAGTACTTTTTGGAGAGGATTCAAATTCTCCTTTCGCTCCTCCTTGCATTGGGAGTATATTAGAATATCATTTATAATTACTACCAATAAATTTGTCAAGTTAATATCTAAAGATACTATTCATAAACAGTATAAATATTTATAGATAATTAGTTAGTCTAAAAGGAATCACTATTAAATCATAGTGTTCATACCTTATTCAAAAGGCATCCTTCAAAATATATTTCTTCTTCACTATTAATTAGTGGTATCCCTATCAAAGGTCAACCTTAGAGAAATATTGGTATCCACATATATTATTGAACAATTCGTCTCTTTGTGGCATGTGAAACTTGTTCTTTATAGTGATTTTGTTGACATAATGATAATTAATTAAAAGACACATTGAACCATCCTTCTTCTTGATGAAGGTGATTTGTGAGCCACTTAGTGAAGCACTTGGGTGTGTAAACTATTTATTTAGATTCTACGATTTTCCCTCTTTAGCTCATCAAGTTCAAAAATATCCATTTTATATGGAGTCTTGGATATTGGGAATGATCTAGGTATAAGATAGATTGAAAATTAAACCTCTTGTCTAGGAGGAACACCATGAATTTATTTAGTAAATAAATTGGTATAATCCCTAAAAATGGGTAAATATTCAAGAATTATCAAATCATTAGTCTCAATCATTTGGGAAATATATGATTTATTATAAAAAATAATAACCATACATCAGATGATGTTACTAAATAATATTCATCATCATCCTTAAACTTTATAGAATTATGGGGTGATTCAAGATATGGAGGATGATTTCCTTATCTCAGATTTTTTTTGTTGAATATATATAATGAAATCCAATAAATTCCAATAATAACATAAAATTACAGTAATGGAAGTGCGAAAAAGTTTTTCAATAAGTTCTACAAAAAAATATGGACAAGGGATGAGACATATGCTCAGGATACAATAATTTTTCTAATCATCATCTTCAATATTAACTCAACATCCTTGTTATGAGGTTGTTTTTGAATATTTATACTAAAAATTATTGATATTAATGAATTACTAGAACTAGAATAAAAAAGTATATTCTGTTATCATGAATGAATAACAATAATACATTTCACTACATCATTTTTTTTATCCATCTCAGCAGTTGTGAAGACATGAGATTGATCTTTCCCTATGGACCTTAGAGGTTGTTTTCAGTTGTTTTCATTGAAAAACCTTAGCCTAATACATTGGTTCACATAGTTTCCTTATTTAATGAAACTATATCATTAGAAAATAGGGTAAATATTTTTTTTGAATCATTTTGTTCCTCCATCACATTGGTCAGTTTCTTCCATCAAAAATCACTAGCTAGATTCCCTTCCTTCCCACACTTAAAGAACTTTGTGGTCCTATTTAGGTAATTTCTAGTATGATTATTCCCAAAACATTTACTTGAAGGATGTTATAATTTCTTTCCACTATTATATTTCTCTATCATACCTCATTAATTTAAAACTATTTTGGCTTTTTATCACTGTGATAAAGTTGATATTGTTTTATCTCCATTTCCAAATTAGGGGCACATCTCACAATTTCTTCAAAGCAATCGATGTCTTAAATTTTAAAATATTTACATGGAAAAGGATTTGTCCGAACAAATAATTATTCAAATTTAATTTTAGGGGATATAATAATGTTAAATTTTTATCATGAAAGTGTTGAAAAACTTTCTTCACATGCATTGATGTATTCATCATAATTTTGCATGAGACCATGGAAATCCCTATCCATTTAAAGTCCAAGAGTGCTTAGAAAATATCTATCAAAAAAATATCTAAAATCCATTACATTCCAATATTTTGATCAATTAATAAGGATTCATTTTTTTTATCAAATTCCACCATTGTTTTTCTTCTCCATATATATGATAAAAATCCAAGAAAATCTTCTCTTTCTTAACACATTAAAAGATATAAAGGATATTTTAAATAGATATGATCCCTTAATCCACAATTGAAGGTTAAAATGATCCACTCAATGATGGATTACTTGATCAAATAATGGTTTAAATTGAAACATTATATTTCTTGGGTGGTTTCAGGTGTTTTTAATGGTTCATGTTTCTATTCAAAAGTTTATTTGACTGAGAAAGTGATATCTTGAAGTTCCTGAAACCTTCTTCTATTGGGTTGGGAATATGATTTGAGAAATGATCACATTTCCCCTTAAATGGGTTTATGATTCAATTTATCCTATTTACACCCATATAATAAATAAAATAGAATATTAGGGTTGAGTACTTCTAAACAATTTAACACATATATAGGAAATAATGGACACTATTGGGATAACTTGTAAAGAAAATATATTCCTTAAATTATGAATTTATAGGTTTCAAACTATGTTATACATAATCTATTTAATAAAATAAATTAATAAGAGAACTTATTTACCCTCATAATGGTTCATAAATTGTATCTTAATTTTCAAAACATATCCTTTAGGAGTTTCACAATAGGTGCATAGTAAGGCCCATCATCATGTGCCAATAAATGACCGAGTCACGACTGATGTGAATTTTTCAATGTTATTACCCCTATAAACATATGTTCCAGAACTATGTCCACTTATATTATCCAGAAAGAGATGAAATTTCTCAGAAACCAGTCACTCTATCCTTCACTAAAATTACATTTTATTTTACTATACATAAACTTATCCTTATACTTATCCCTAGGGTTCCTACAAAAATTTTCTCACCCAAGTTTCCAAATGTTATCTAATATTTTTATATGATACCTACTATAGAGTACCATGACTTTTATATGGATTATTACATTATTTTTAACATAAACATCCATTAATTGAAACCCAATGATCATAAGTCTTAGTTTCTGTTGAAGACTATGTTCATATTAAATAAAAGGGAGAAAAAATATGGATTCTTTATTTTATTCACTATACAGAGACCCTAAATCAATTTGATATCCTAAAAATACATGGGATATCCTAGGAAATACATGAAGGAAAGGGGTGATCTAAATATCCTAGTAATGGAATAAACAAGATAAGGAAGCATACCATGTCAGACAAAGGTATAACATGATATCACAAAAGAGTATGCTAAAAAAAATCACATGGAATCCTAAAATAAAGAACATGATAACATAAGATAATAGTAGTAAAGGAGACGTGGTACAAAAAAACATGACATAAACATAATTCAAGGATAACTTTATAGAAAAAATCACACATTGGATGGAGTCCCATAATGGATTAGGTTCACTCCTTAATCCCATACATGACATCTCAAGAGACTAGAACATTACCCATTTAATAGGGATATATAATTGTGGGGCCATACATCACATTTATTTCATGTACAAGTATATGAATTCTATATAGTAAATAAATCATATGTTATAAACATAATAATTACCCATGGAATGAAAATGGGTTGCATAATCTTTCCATGTATCAGAATAAAAAGAGGATTATTAAAGAATGTATTCAAGAAATTAATATAAGGAATGTATTACAACATAAAATAAGAGATAACGATCATTTTATTTATATAATAGACACACACATATATATATATTTAATTTATAATCATTCCATAACATTAAATAGATAGATAATGTGATTTTGAGTGTGAATGGTCATAATCGAAAAAAGGGACGGTTAGAGCGATCCCTTACCTCGTGCCTGGTTCGTCATGTGCATTATTTATATTATTGAATAATAAAAATATATTGTTATTTAATTTATTTATACGCTTTTAAAATATTTTTATTTATTTTATATTATTTATTAACCTATTATATTCAATTACTTATTTATTTAGCTTCAAGTCTGATGTTTTGATGATTTTCAGCTCATATGTCCAAAATTAGTTTCCAAATATTAAAAATTTCAAATTGATTATTAAATAATCATATATAAAACAATAATAATAATAAAATAAATATAATTTTTATATATCAATTATAATTTTAAAACTAATCATGAATTATGGTTATGAAAAATGAACTACATTACAATCAAGTAGACGGTAAGCCATGCATACGCCTGAGTATTGTTTCCATTTATCAACAATCATGATGGAAAGAAGGAAAGAGTTATTTTAACATTCAAAAAAGATTAATATATCATAAATATAATTTTAATTATTTAAATACACATACATATACCATCCATATGACACAATAATAAAAATTTATTCATATCACTTTGTGAGGTAGTAGTCCATCATAAACATGAATGAAATTATAATTTTTCAATTAATAGTAAGATAAGAAGGTGTATGATATATTAATTTTTTAGAAAGGTTATTATTTTAATTAATATAATATATAAATATTAAATACATCATTATAAAAATTTTTAAGAGGCGATTATGGAAAATGGATTGGATCAACTCGCAAGGTGGTAATCCGCAACACACATGAACGATGGTTTTTCCCCATTTGATGGTATTGGAGTAGGATTTTTGTTATGAAATTATCATAATAACATCTCAGTATATGTTAGGTGATGATTTTATTATATGATCATGATTTATTAATTTTTTAAGGAGGTCATATAAGATATAAAATAAGGATTTTTGGTTAAGAATGTTACCTCTTTTCCGATTGGCCTCTTTAAGATTATACCTAGAGACATACTAAATTTTATTTATGATAAAAAAAAAGGATTATTAGATGAGGGGATTAAAGTAAGGAAGTGGTTTGGTTTGGTATTGTAAAAATCAAAGGGGTTTTTATGTGTGGAGATGAGGGGAGAGTGGCCACTCCTTTATAAGAGAGGAGGAGTTTCGTTCTTGTAAATACCCAAAACAATTCAATAATAGGAATTTAATCTCAAGAAAAGTGTCTTAAAAATTGATAAATAAAGGATTATAAGAGATAAATGACTGATATATAACTTACCATTAAAATGAAACAAGTTTTAAATATTTTACCCTCTTTACATTAATGGTTACTCACTTTTACCCATTAAATATTTTTTCCACAATATTAATTATTTATTGTTCTAACTATTAATAATGAAAAAAAATTATTTTTAATATATTATATAATATAAATTATCATGATTAAAAATATATAATCTATTTTATATAATTCAATTTATAGTATTAGGATAATTCAATTTAAAATTAAACCCATAAATGTGTCAAAAAAACTTTTCTAATAAATGAATTTTGCTATCATAAGATGATCTTATAAATACTATGAAAAAGTAATATTGATTAAATTAATTTCAATTAATATTAAAATATATATATATATATATAAATTTAATTTAAATAATTTATCATTATCAGATATTTTAATTAGTTAAAACGGAGAAACATTATATACTTTAAAATGGGTTTATGAAAAAATGTCTTTTAAATGCGAAAAAGTATCTTATATTTAAATGAATTATAAAGATGATTTAAATATAATTAATTGAAAAAATATATATAAAGAATAATTTTTTTAATTTTAAATCATTATAAAGATTAATGGGTCTTTTAAAATACATAATTTATTAAAAAGTAAAGAAAGTTATACAATAAATCAATATTTTTCATTATTCACTATAAAATACATATTTTTCAAAAAATAACAAAATTTCATAATACTTTAATATCGACATTATGATTTAAAAAATAAAGATTATTTTTTAATGTATTATTTGAAAATATACCAAAAAATTAATTATAAATGTTTCTAAAAAAATGATAAAATATTTTTTGAATAATTTTTTAAGAATAAATTTCTTCATTAAAAAATGAGCACTTATTTCAAAAACGATTTTGTAAATAGAATAAAAAAATTATATTTATTTAATAAATTATTTAATCATATTAATACCCAAAAATTTAATGGCTAGTATATAGTTTTCATATTTAAATAATCATGTTTTGTTTGGATTCAGTGTTACGGGTCGCATAAACTATCGAGCATCGTTTTCCATTTTAAAAATATAGGGTGTTACATATCGAAAATTAGAGAATCCATTATTATACCAAAAATTATATTTTTATCATTTAATATTTTTAGTAGCATGAATGATACTTTCAATTATTTCTCCCCTACTCCATGTCCTACCTTTCACATATCTACTATTACCACCGATACATCTATAACAAATTTGAAGGGATCATGGTTCATAAAACTCATCCTCTCCATCATAAATGTAAAATAATTAAATTTCATTGTTAGATGAAAACTAGGGATCATCTTCAGAGTAATGTTTTTCTTGGTGAGGCAATTACAGACTTTCTATTGCTGGGGTTACACTATTGTTATGGGTTTTGGCTAGTTTTAACACCTATAAAAGATCGTCTTCTTGTTTTATTAACATGAAAACATTAATTATTCCAATTTTTTTCTGGTATTTAAAGGTAAGTGATATATAATTTTCGGTTTAAAACTATATAAGGGACATGAATGGATTATTTAAAAATTCTATATAATGTATTTTACACAATTGACTTACTTCTCAGTAGTGATTTAAAAAATAAAATGAGATGAGTAATGCAACCTGTCCCACTAGGAACCAAAAAAAATTGTAACTCTCCAACATGAAAACATAAATTCTTTATCAAGTTAGTTTTATATAGTATACATCATCCATAGACTGAGTAAAACATTTTTTCATAACAAGTATAGGACTAATCAGGTCTGTTGAATGTATTAAGAAAAATAAAATGCTATCATCACCTTTTAAGATCTAGTAGAAGAAGTCCATAAAATTTAATTTTATTAATTATATATTTTTGAGTATTTTATTTAAATACTAAAAAATATTTAATTTTAAGACCTCTATAATTTCATATTTTTCATTTTCATAAATTTCCACCACCACTTTAACTTTTCTAAAAAGTGTTAAATATATTATTATAAAAGCATAAATTATTTTTATCATAATAATTATGCATTAACAAAAATAATGTTTAAATAATAAAATATATTATAATTAATAATATCATATTAATAATTTGAATAAAATAATATTATAATTTTTACCATTCAGGTTAAACATTCTGATCAGTCAATCCATGAATTTATCTCCTCTCTAATACAATAACCAATCTCGTTTGGAGAAAACTTCTTCTAAGTAATATTTCTATAAAAATTGTGCACATTATTTTTTAGAACAACTTACCATTAATCATATTCTTTTATAAGGATAATAGGGACTCAAATTACATATTCCATCTGATTTACTAACTCCAAAGGACATTTTGAACCATTCTTTAGAGTAAGTCATTAGGGATTATATATCCCATAATGGTGTAGCCACATATTCTATGGGTGATATAATAATTGGGGTGATCATTTCAATATATATTTTTAAGTTTCTTAATAATATACAGATTAATAAAATTGTGTTCTTAGGAGTATATTAAATATATGGGAAACATCTCATATCAAAATTTATAGCTTATATTCAACTTTTATTCAATGTCATTACAACTCTTATCCTTACACATATCTTGTGTATTAGTATTGAGGTGAATATATTATTATTTTTTAGGCTCATGTGGTTGTTCCACCAAACAAAAAACCTATTTTTTAGGGGTTGGGGTTGATATCAAATATGGATTTAGATTAACTATGACCTCTTATTCCATATTGGGATTTCTTTTTGGAATTATGGAACCTTCCATGGTCTCATCTTGGTTAGATGAGTGGTATGTTCAATGTATTATGATATTTAAATGAATTTTAATAATAAAATTTGATATTTATGTAGTTCAAGCATCATATAAATCCCCTTGTCTATTTTTCCCTATAGATTACCAAGATATTATCCTAGTGAGGCTAAGTCTAAATAAAATATATAAATATATTCCATGAGAATAAGAATTTTAAAATACATTCATTTCCAACTAATTATATATAGTAAGTTCACAAATGCATATCTTACTCAACATTACTAAAAAATTTAAACAGAAATCACATAAAAATACACCATCCAGTAATAAACATAGACTCTATGATAATATACTAAATAAATGTATTTATATATGGTTTTTAGATGGAAAATTTGATCCCATTTAAATACTATTACTCAAAGGGACCTAACATCAGGACACATCGATAGGAAACAATCAAGAGATAGTACTCTGAATCACCCATTACATCAAATGATGAGAATTTAGGGTTACTGAAATTTTGAAATGAAGGAGTAAAATTTACCCAATCAATATATGGTTTGTTATATAAATATAATAATGAGTTTAATTCATTAGTGTATTCATGTTGTGTGGTGATGGTATTATTTATCTCATCTTATAATAATAAACTATGTACTAGAGTATTCCTTGGATGACTTAGATAAACTAGTAATTAATTGTAATTAAATTGAGGAAACTAAAAATAGTTAATGAAGGAGGAAATTACATTAATGGTATGATATAACCTTATATAAATTTTTTTGTTTGTTACTACCCTCATTGGTAAGGCTATTCATTCTTGTCATGGTAGGACAACAGATGGAGGTGGGGCCTTAACCTGAATATAATATTATCTAGGCATGTTGTGTTGATAAATCACAATATTAATTCACCAAATATTTTCATTTTCCCAGATTAACTAGGTATTTAATTCCTCAATAAATATGGGATAAATATCTTCAAGCTGTAGGTAGGTTGATGATTTGGAAAATCCATCTCCCATATCTTTATTGAAAACTCAATAGGTAACTAGTAGTGACGACATAAATGGGATCCTAATTATTGATATATTATTTAACCTTGAGTGTCCAATCATCCATAATACATCACAATGTAAGTTGTGTTTTATAATATTATATCATTATATTTTATTTTATCCTTAATTCATGTTTGAGGCATCATCTACTTTACCTAAAAAGAATCACACTGATGCATTCCCCATGTATATCATTTCCATAAATATATATCAATGAATTATGGGAGTTTAGATTTCCTAGAATAATAATAATGATCATTATCATGGTCAAACCGTGTGATTGAGCTGTTAGAAATATATATTTATTTATGTCCCATGATTTATTTCTCCTTTTAATTTTAATTCATCTACTAAGAATTCTTGTGAAATTCTCTATAACATGTGATCCTGAGTGAACTTCCTTAAACATTCCCTAAGCATGGGATAATATGAAGGTTTTATGATGACTTTATATGGCAATCCCATATCCTTGTGTATTATAATATCTTTTTAATGGGTTCCAAAAATACAGAATATACCACCATCTAAGTCACAAATCTAGAAAATATTTATGGTATAAGAATTCCCCATGTCCCATATGATAGGGTTGTCCCTGATATGTTGGAACAACTCATATTATTGTTGATACCTCTTAAAAATAATTTCAAGAAGCAGTGTGGATTTCATTATTAGATTTCCTAACATAGAAAAAATGTTATGAGGGGTCAATTCTATGTTGGTGACCTCAAATTAATTACTTTCGTCCATTTTGAATTCAGTTCAAACATTACTACATCGATACCTTCCTAAATGAGGTGGTTAATTATATTATATAAATGGGAACACATTTTTTACATCTTAGTAATGGGGTGGTATTATTGAAAAACCCTACTTGTAAAATCCCCGACCCGGTGCCACTAAATCGGTTCCCTGATTAGGGTTGTCATAGAACCTCAAGCACACCTCCCCATATGCCATAGCATTCCGACTAGTAGTGAGGATCTAAGAGTCACGTGGGGAGACTATACCCTATTTATTAGAGTAAACAATAGCATAAAACATGTACAACAAATGAAATAACATAAAAAACCAGTGAACATGCATAAATTACCATCACCCAAACTGGGTAAAAACCACAACAAATAGTAAATATTCCATGTCATGTTATAGTAACAAGTGAAAAAGTGAAAAATAAAATAAAATAGTAGAATTCACAAAATGCTCCTAACTCCAAATCTGAAACGTCATCCATGCACATCCCAAATCCATCTCAACTCTTTAGCACCGAACCTTTACCCTTTACCAGACCTGAAACCAAGAAATCCCCTCAGTTACTCTATAGCGGCCCGAGAAAGGTGTGAGTAAAAATAAGAGGGCCACCACCAACAATGTCTACAATATATTTGGTATAAATAGATAGTGAATGAAATTTATAAATAATGATCATTAAATAAAAGGCAGTTAAATTATCCATTACGGAAAATATTTTCCCTAAGTAACACCACAATTAAATTTAGATTCAATACTTATAACATCTCAGTGCTTAATTCACCATTTTCATGTGTTTAATGGATTAGGAATGTTCAATAATCACAAGGAACATGAAAATAAAACTAGTCTTATATCACTAGGGAAACAAATCACAACAACCACATTATCCACCCCTAGAATCCTCAATTCGGTTTGAATGAAACCGTTAAGGGAATATAACTCCACCCCCTTCCCTAACTTGTGAATTGAGGGTGGAGTTTAGAACCTTGGTCCAACTCGACTGATGGGTGTTGAACCTCATGTCTATACCCCACCTACAAAGTTATGTGAACATGATTATATATTGGTTCACCACACATAACCACATTACAACCAAACATAGACAACAACATTAATAATATCACAAAAATAACAAATAAAATGGGAATCTATATTATGACACAATTCATTAACACATTTATCATTATATCACATAACCAACTAGCCCAATTCCCATTCCCCATGCCTAACTCACTAAGCATATTCAATTACAAAACATGAATCATTGACACATTACCATTAATCCCATATAACCCATTCACATGCCAAACCAAACAATCCCTTAGCCATTATCCACAACTAGACACATCTGCCCATAATCATTTCTTAATCATTACATTAACCCATTTACACATTCCCAAAGGGGTCTACTTAATCACAAGTATATTACACACTTTACAATTCTATTAACCACATTAATGAGAGTCCACACACCACATGGGTGGCCCTAAATAGGTCAATTTATCCTCTAGGCATCCCACATGGATCATTAGAAGGTTTAATTGGTTATTTATACACTCATTATATTAAATATTGAAAACAAAACCGAGAACACATTAAGGAATGATCAAGAATATAACCCTACATGCACAAATATATTTAAAAACAAAGGGATATAACTTATAGATCACCTACCTCAAATCCATCAATTAATGCACTCATAATATAATACTTACATCATGATTTAACAACCCTTTAAAGTCTCAACATAGATATCACTGGATAATAAGGGTTTTAGAGCTTTGTATAGAGATAAGAGAAATATTTAAACGCTAAACCAAAAAGAGAATCAAGAGACAGATTATACTTACCCAGATCTTTGATCCACAACTGAAAACACTCTAAATGAAATAGGATAAAAGGATAATTACACTTGGTATGGTTGGGTCTTCCAAGATCACATTTAGGGTCGTAGGAGGAGGAGAGGAGGAAAATCCCGAGTTAGAGTTAAAAATACTAAAGTGGTAATTTTGTAATTTTATCAACTTTATTGGGCCGTACGGTTAACCCGCATGGTTTGAAAAACCATGCACAAACCATGCACTATCTACTTCCTAAGGGAATATGGTTCTCACTGTTACCTAGGTAGGATGCACAGTTAGACAGACTGTGTGCCGACTATGCGTTAAACTTGGCCAAGGCTGCACAGTTACCTAGGAATTCAACATGGCTTGCTTAACTATGCCCCAACTGCGCACGTTGCATAGATTAGCCCGGTTATCCCCTTTATCATGTCTTGATCCTTTGGAATACCCTGAAGACCCAACATAATCATTGAAACCATTTCATTAACCAAAAAAAGATAGATTGTTTAACAAACCGATATTTTATGATAAGTATTATTTTTAATTTATTTGATGTCATGTGTTTTATGCTACAAAAAGATTATCGTGTGCTATACGTAACACCGTATTAGCTTGTAGTATACGCAACACTATTCTTAGATTTTGTTACACAAAATTTCAAGTTCGTTTGATAATAGTCATTCTACGCAACATTGAGTATATATATATATATTCAATGTATAAATGAAAAATGGTTGGATTCTGTTATAACGAAACAACAAAGGAGTCTTGCACAACACGCAACCCTAACTTGACTTTCATTACATGCAATCACGACCTTCCTCGATAGCGTGTGTTGTACGCAATACCAAGTTTCACTAAACAACGATATGCTATTAAAATATTATTAAAACTAGCCATTATGAATAGTAATAACCACTTTTTGAAATTTTGTAAATTTCATCTTTCAAAATGGACTTCATTTTTGGATTTGGAATATCAAAATTAGCCTAGGGTGAAATTTTGGTATTTTTCTGAAAACTTTCAATTTTTAATGAATAGTGAAAACACAGGGTTACTATTTAAAAACTGACTTTTTATTTAAATAATTATTTATTTTATTTAAATTTATTTTAGGTCAAAATTGATACATAATACCTATATAAGTTCAATGCAATTCATTAGAGTCATTTTATAATAATTTTAGATATATAAAAATTTTATTGAACTTTTGACCGTCTTTTACCCACCACCTAGAAGAATTTCCAAATTCACATAAAACATAATTTTACCACTTCTGTGAGTGGAATTTCAAAAATCCGAGAGACACGGTTGATGTCAGTAATTAAAATGTGGTTCAATGAGATGAAAATAATTTTTGGTGAACAGTAACTTTTTACTTTTTTTTACCACGGTTAAAAGTAAATAGGGTAATTAAGGGTAAAAATGATATTATTATTACCATAAAACATGTCATAATTCTATTGTATGAGTGTAATTCGACCAAAAACAACCTTAGGAATAAAATACGACCATTTAGGCCCACTTGGATTAGATTAAGACATTTAATATTAATTTATTTAAAGAAGGGTTAAAATAGTTAAACTCAAAGTTTAATAAGTAAATCATTTTTAATATGGGGTAATACATAAGATACATTCGACTATAAATATTAATTATAAAGATTAAAAGAGTTCCTAAATAATGGTATTTTATTTTTAATTTTTAGACTTTAAATAATTTAATTTATTGATGACACAATGATGATGCAGTAATTATCTTATTAATGAAATATTGACATAATTGATGTTATAAATACCAAAATAAATGTAATTTGATACTTTTTATGAATTAAAATAATTTTATATGTTAAAATGACATGTTAGTATTGATTTAATTAACTTTTTTCGAACTAATCGTTCTGTTATGAGTTTCACAAAAATCAATTTCCAAATAGTGTCAAAATTGACATAAAATAGTTTTTTAAAAAAATATTATATTATTAATTGTTATTTTATTCCTAAAAATCTAAGGTTCATACAAATGACTTAGATAAGGTTACATATATTAATAATAAACAACTTGGGGTTCGTTTGTCTTGTTATGGTAAGTTTATTAACCTTATAGTGTAAGAAAACAAAAAGACACGGTAAAATTTAAATTATCCAACTTAAAGTTAAATCTAAATGATAAGGTTAAAATAGATACCTAAACTTATATAAATTCTATTTTATGAGAGGATTTATACCCATACCCACCTTATATTATAAATAAATCAATTTTGAGCTATTAAAAACCGAATATGACTTTATAATAAAATAATATTTTTTGTTTTTCCAATGGTGCCCCTCTCCTCCCTTATAAAATGGAACCTCCTCCCTCTCTTCCTCACACCACTTTGAGCCTTCAAGCTCTGACAAACCCTGACAAATTATCTTCTCCACTTCCCTATAAATATCCTAGAGGTCCTGGTCTTCTTCAAAGACCAATTTTAGTGCCCTAAGAGGAGGTCTCAAAGAGGCGCTTTGAAGAAGAGGTAATGTCCGTTACCGATTCTTTCAACTTTATTTCTTCTTCTACTTCTTGTTCTTTAGTTGTTTCATTATGAAGTAATAAAATCAGTATCAATAATATAATGATATGTTATTATAAGTATGAAACAACCCTATTTAACCATTTATCCATCCTACGAAAAACGAAATCACCACGCGTGCGTGCGTACGGAATACCGTCTCCACGCCGTGGTGTAATCTATTTTCCACCACCACCTTACTTGGATGGGTATAATGGTGTAAATAATGACTATATATGATTTATTGTAAAGTGATATTTATTCTTAAATAGTATACATACACTCCAATACAATTCCATGGGAACGATATCATCGGTCGTGCGTACGTACGGATTACCGTCTCCACGACGTGATGAGATTCATTTTCCATGTTAACAATTCAAAAATGATTATAAAGTATATATAATAAGTAATAATGAAATATATGAAATAATAATGCTACTTGATTTATGTATATATATATGTATGTCATATACTTAATTCCATTCAATTCAATAAGGAATCAAAAACAACATTCATGCGTACGTACGACCTACCGTCTCCATGAACGGTGTATTTCATTACTTTTATTTATATATAATATATATGTATATGATGAATATATATTACATATAAATCTTGTTTTAAATTACGTAATTATGTAAATCAGGATATAAGTAGTAATATCAAGAAATAAAATTCAAAACACATACGATAAATGAAATTATTTTACCAAAAACGCTGCTCTTACATAGAATTTACAAAAGAACGGGTAATATAAAGTCATAAGTGAAACATATATGATATCATAAAAATGAATATGATTATATAATAAGTCAATGACATTATATAAATCATTATACAAGAGGTTCAGATCCATACAAAGCATATCAGACCTAAGGTAAGGGATAATTTTGCAAATCCCATTTTTATCCGAGATTGCTTATTCGTAAGTATTTACTGGGGTTATTTCTATCATCCATGTCCATGTTTTATAAAATTGTTTTCATGTATATTTAAATTCCCTTTTACCCATTTTTTTACTTTTACTACATGGTATGTAAGGAATATTTCTTTTGTTTACGTTACGAGGTGCTTTTTGACTTTTCCGGAAAAAGTACGAGAAGAATGTTTTTTTAACTTATACGGCATGAACATATTTTTACAGTTTTATAAGGAGTTATTTTCAAGAAGATTGATCCAAAAGATTTCATGACTATTTTCAACAAAATCTCTTTCTTTTAAAATTGCATGACGTTTTGTGAAAAAAAATTGATTTTAAAGAAGAAAGGATATTTTCCTCAAGAATTCATTTCAAGTGTTTTATCAAAACCATTTTTCCTTCTACGATGACATTATTTCATATGTGTATGTTTCAAGTATAATGTCCCTATGATTTACATGGTTTCACTTTTCTTATTATGAAATGATATCCATTTCTTTTATATGGATTATGTGATGATGGGATGATGTTTATGAAACCCATTTTATTCTTTAGGTTATGATGAATTTTTTAAGTTTATTTTGTGGCACAAGTATGAATGATTTCATTATGAGATGAGTGGGACCTATATCTCCCTCTAATTCATTGGGTAAAGATTTATATCTCATAAGATTGACATGGTTGGAACGGTAAGTTAATCCGGTTCAGTGTTACAGGACTAAAACGAGGAGTGAACTCGATTCAGAAAGGGACTTTGTCCACTAAGATGGTCTTGGCAGCAATGCCTTGGCTACTATAGAAATCATAACAAGTGATGAATGGTTTCCACAATTACATGTTTTATTCCTATGCTAGTTTATCATGATTAATGTTCCTTTATGATCGATGCTTTATGTACTTCCATGATTTATGTCTTTGTACAAGATTTTGATGTTTAAATTTCATGTTCATGTTATAGTTTTCAAGTGTTAATGGATTGTTTTATGTTCTCTATGTTTGACCTTAATGAGCATTTGAGCTCACCCTTTTTATGTTTTCTTTTCCCCATGATATAAAGAAATGTTTTAGGTAAGAAAAAAAAGAGATGATCTTTATGGGATATGTTGAAGATCTTTCACCACGATTAGAAGACTATATTCCAAGTTTCCAAAGACACTAAACTATTACAATCCTTGTGTGTATATTTTTGTCATGTACTAAGTATTCTGAAAAAGTAATGTAATGTCCATGTACGTCAGGCTTCGGGCCTCTACAGTTGGTATCAGAGGGAGGTTTAGTCAACCTTTGGAAACTAGGATGTGAGAACTTTAGTGAGATCCCTAGAGATATTTCTAAGGTATGTATAGGGATGTCCCTAAGGTTAAGTATAAGTATAGGTTATAGTACTATAATTACGGTAAACTTACTCCTCCTTTATTATGTTGTTTTCCCTAGCGTGATTTTTGCCTCTCACACTATTCTTTTTGGGTTTTAGACGATGGCTGGAACCCGAAGGAACCGTGTTGATCAATGTAATGGACAATTCAATGATTTTCCTCCTAAACAAAAAAATGTTATAGGATATGGAATGAAAAATATTATTTCTATACTTACTCAAGCTATGAATCATTCTGGACTTCCAAATGAGCAGAGAAGGGAACAATATTCTATTGAGTACTTCATGAGGCAACGTCCACCTTCATTCAGTGGGTCTTCTGATCCACTTGTTGCTGAACAATGGATCAGTATCACTGAAAAGATATTTTCAGTTCTTCAATGTTCTGAACATGATAAAGTCATCTTAGCAGTATATCGTTTGGAAGGTGAAGCTGATCAATGGTGGAATCTTATCATGAATATGAGGCCAAGAGATGAAATTGAGTCCATGGAATGGGACGAGTTCACGAACTTATTTTTCAATAAGTACTTCCCTCGTATTCTTTGAACAATTATGGAGAAGGAGTTTCTTGAACTAAAGCAAAAGGATGATGAATCTGTTGGTATATACGAAGCAAATTTTACAAGGCTTGCAAGGTATGCATCTGGCTTTATCATCCAACCTGAAAGTAAAGTTAATTGATTTTTCAGTGGCTTAAAACCAAATCTTTGAACTGCATTAGCTATAAGAGACTTCAGTAGCTATGAATAAATTGTGCATTGTGCTATTAAGGTAGTAATGGAATTTGGTGTTATATATCCATCTCATGGTTTTTACAAGAAAAGAAAGATGGAGTTCAAGGAGAAATCTCAGAATAATGGTGAAAAGAAGATGAATGTTTCCTTATACTCAAAGTGTGGAAAGAAGCATGGTGGAGATTGTCTTAAAGGGACTAGAAAATGTTTTAAGTGTGGAAAATAAGGTTATCGAGCAGCTGAGTGTCGAACTAATGGAAAAAGGGTTGCTAATGGTGTGAATAAAGAAAAGACTGCAGAGAACGCACCACCAACACTTCAATGCTGCAAGTGCAATGAAATGGGGCGTTATGATAATCAATGCCCTAATCCAAGGGTTAATAATGATCAACATGAGAAACCACTTAAGGTAAAGGATAAAGGGAAGTCACATGTGATCACTATTGGCGATGTTGAATATGACAACGATGTGGTGGAATGATTAAGTGTTCCAAAATAATTTTGTATATAGTATCATGGAATATTGGAATATTTATGTATTATTCTATTGTGGTTTTCAATAATTTTATGTTACTGGTAACCATGGAAAGTGATTGAAATATTTTTGGAAAGAAGATGATATGCGCATAATGAAGGGATAAAAAGAAAATGAAATGTTTGACAGTATTCATGAGCTCATGACTGATATAAGGAAATAGTTATATCATGGTTTGAGTATATAGAATTTTGGGTTTTTGGTTTGTGGAAAGAGTTAACTTTTGATAGCACTCATGTTTTCACTAAGATTCAATGGGTATTCATTTTTCAAGAGAATACATGATTAAGGACTTCAGATATTTGGAATGTGACCAACAAGACATATCTTATGATATATGTGGATCAACAATGGTATTAACATGCTTGTTCCATGAAATCTCTAGTAATCATTTTCACTATATTATGAGAGTGGACTGCAGTATTATGGATAAGCCTAAATATTGGAATGGATAATGTTGGACATAAGTTAGTATTGTTTAATGATAGAAGTTTTTTTGATATTATTGATGGGATGTTATAGTAATATAGTTTTAGAAAAAAGGACAACCTGCAGGACGGGCGACAACCCATCGCGTCCGACAAGGCTGTGGGAATTGAACCCACAACCGAAGTACGACGGACCTTTATCGCCTACCACTGGCCTACAAGAAGTCCCCGGTTAGTAGAAACTAGTTTTATTTTATTAAGCGGTATGATATACGAAGTATAAGTTCATTTTTGGAATCGTATATGATTAACCTTACCATAGATGAACTTATGTATATTTGCTAAATTTTTATAACCTTTTGTTTGAGACAGATGGAATGAACCATCATTTTATCACATGATATGCTAACACTTCATGAATGACAAATTCAACTTCATTTATTTAAGAGATGAAGTGGAAATTGTCTAAGGAACGACCAATGGTGAGACTATACCAAAATCAAGAAAGTATTTCTTCTAATTTCAAATTCTTCAACTTTAGGGAAATGATATTGAAAACCAAAAATGTTGTCCTAGTGACCTTATATCCGATAAATTAGATGGTACCCTAGATCATCACAAATTTATGGCTTTGTGATTGTTGGATTTTTCATTGCCATGTCCTCTACCATTCTCCATCAGAACTTAATGGTTAGATTTTTAATCCATATCCATATTTTCACCCATGTTCTCCTATATGGAAACCCAGCGATGAGTTACTTTGGGTAATCGTTATGTTTCATACTTTATTTTTTAAAATTATGTTTTAGTATTCCTTTTTATGATGTGGGTTTCTATGAATAGTAAACGATTTATAACCCCGATGAATTTCGAGGGAGAAATTCGTTTTAAGGGGGGTAGAATGTAACAAACCGATATTTTATGATAAGTATTCTTTTTAATTTATTTGATGTCATGTGTTTTATGCTACAACAATATTATCGTGTGCTATACGCAACACCGTATTAGCTTTTAGTATACACAACACTATTCTTAGATTGTGTTACACACAATTTCAAGTTCGTTTGATAATAGTCATTCTACGCAACATTGAGTATATATATATATATATATTCAATGTATAAATGAAAAATGGTTGGATTATATTATAATGAAACAACAAAGGAGTCTTGTACAACACGCAACCCTAACTTGACTTTCACTACACGCAATCACGACCTTCCTCAATAGCGTGTGTTGTATGCAATACCGAGTTTCACTAAACAACGATATGCTATTAAAATATTATTAAAACTAGCCATTATGAAGAGTAATAACCACTTTTGGAATTTTTTTAAATTTCATATTTTAAAATGGACTTCATTTTTGGATTCGGAATATTGAAATTATCCTAGGGTGAAATTTTGGTATTTTTCTGAAAACTTTTAATTTTTAATGAATAATGAAAACACTGGGTTACTATTTAAAAACCGAATTTTTATTTAAATAATTTTTTATTTTATTTAAATTTATTTTAGTTCAAAATTGATACATAATACCTATATAAGTTCAATTCAATTCATTAGAGTCATTTTTTAATAATTTTAGATATATAAAAATTTTATTGAACTTTTGATCGTCTTTTACCCACCACCTAGGAGAATTTCCAAATTCACATAAAACATAATTTTACCGCTTCTGTGAGTGGAATTTAAAAAATCCGAGATACACAGTTGATGTCAGTAAGTAAAATGTGGTTCAATGAGATGAAAATAATTTTTGGTGAACAACAACTTTTTACTTTTTTTTACCATGGTTAAAAGTAAATAGGGTAATTAAGGGTAAAAATGATATTATTATTACCCTAACACATGTACTAATTCTACTGTATGGGTTTAATTTGACCAAAAAAAACCTTAGGAATAAAATATGACCATTTAGGCCCACTTGGATTAGATTAGGACATTTAATATTAATTTATTTAAAGAAGGGTTAAAATAGTTAAAATCAAAGTTTAATAAGTAAATAATTTTTAAAATGGGGTTATACATAAGATAAATTTGACTATAAATATTAATTAAAAATATAAAACTATTTCCTACATAATGGTATTTTATTTGTAATTTTTAGACTTTAAATAATTTAATTTATTTATGACAAAATGATGATGCAGTAATTATCTTATTAATAAAATATTGACATAATTGATGTTATAAATACCCAAATAAATGTAATTTGAGACTTTTTATGAATTACAATAATTTTATATGTTAATATGACATGTTAGTGTTGATTTAGTAACCTTTTTCTAAATAATCATTTTGTTATGATTTTCACAAAAATCAATTACCAAATAGTGTCAAAATTGACATAAATTAGTTTTTTTAAAAATATATTATATTATTAATTGTTATTTTATTCTTAAAAATCTAAGGTTCGGCCAAATGACTTAGATAAGGTTATATATATTAATTATAAACAACTTGGGGTTCGTTTGGCTTGATATGGTATGTTTATTAACCTTATAGTGTAAGAAGACAAAAAGGCACAGTAAAAGTTAAATTATCAAACTTAAAGTTAAATCTAAATGATAAGGTTAAAATAGATACCTAAACATGTCTACATTCTACTGGATGAGAGTATTTCGACCCATAACCACCTTATCTTATAAATATATCAATTTGGAGCTATTAAAAACTGAATATAACTTTATAATAAAATAATATTTTTTGTTTTTCCAAAGGTGCCCCTCTCCTCCCTTATAAAAGGGCACCTCCTCCTTCTCTTTCTCACACCACTTTGAGCCTTCAAGCTCGGAAAACCCCTGAAAAATTATCTTTTACACTTCCTAGAAACATCCTAGAGGTCCTGGTCTTCTTCAAAGACCAATTTTAGTGCCCTAAGAGGAGGTCTCAAAGAGGCGCTTCATAGAAGAGGTAATGTCCGTTACCGATTCTTTCAACTTTATTTCTTCTTATACTTCTTCTAATTTAGTTGTTTCATTATGAAGTAATAACATAAGTATAACTCATATACTGATATGTTATTATAAGTATGAAACAAACCTATTTCACCATCTATCCATCCTACGTAAAACAAAATCACCGCGCATGCGTACGTACGGAATACCGTCTCCACGCCGTGGTGTAATATATTTTCCACCACCACCTTACTTGGATGGGTATAATGGTGTAAATAATGAATATATATGATTTATTGTAAAGTTATATTGATTTTTAAATAGTATACATACACTCCAATACAATTCCATGGGAACGATATCATCGCTCGTGCGTACGTACGAATTACCATCTCCATGACGCGATGAGATTCATTTTCCATGTTAACAATTCAAGAATGATTATAAAGTATATATAATAAGTAATAATGAAATATATGACATAATAATGCTACTTGATTTATGTATATACATATATGTATGTCATATACTTAATTCCATTCAATTCAATAAGGAAATGAAAACAGCGTTCATGCGTACGTACGGCCTACCATCTCCATGGACGGTGTATTTCATTCCTTTTATCGATCTATAAAATATATGTATATGATGAATATATATTATATATAAATAATTTTTTACATTCATTAATTATGTAAATCAGTATATAAGTAGTAATATCAAGAACGACAAGTCAAAACACATACGATAAATGAAATGATTTTACCCAAAATGCTGCTCTTACATAGAATTTACAAAATAACAGGTAATATAAAGTCATAAGTGAAACATATATGATATAATAAAAATTAATATGATTATTTAATAAGTCAATGACATTATTTAAATCATTATACCGGAGTTTCGGATCCATACGAAGCATATCGAACCTAAGGTAAGGGACAATTTTGAAAATCTCATTTTTATCCGAGATTGCTTATTCGTAAGTATTTACTGGGGTTATTTCAATCATCCATGTCCATGTTTTATAAAAGTGTTTTCATGTATGTTTAAAGTCATTTTTACCCTTTTTTTACTTTTACTACATGCTATGTAAGGAATCTTTCTTTTTTTACGTTACGAGGTACTTTTTGACTTTTCCAGAAAAAGTACAAGAATAATGTTTTTTTAACTTATACGACATGAACATATATTTACTGTTTTATGAAGCCTTATTTTCATGATGATTCCTCTAAAATATTTCTTGAATATTTTCAAAAAAATCTCTTTCTTTTAAAATTGCATGATGTTTTGTGAAAATAATTTGATTTTAAAGAAGAAAGGATATTTTCCTCAAGAATTCATTTCAAGTGTTTTATCAAAACCATTTTTTCATCTAAGATGACATTATTTCATATGTGTATGTTTCAAGTATAATGTCCCTATTATTTACATGGTTTCAGTTTTCTTATTATCAAATGATATCCATTTATTTTATATGGATTATGTGATGATGGGATGATGTTTATGAAACCCATTTTATTCATTAAGTTATGCTGAATGTTTTAAGTTTATTTTGTGGCACAAGTAATAATGATTTCATTATGAGATGGGTGGGACCTATATCTCCATCCAATTCATTGGGTAAAGACTTATATCTCATGAGATAGACATGTCTGGAATGGTAAGTTAATCCGGTTCAGTGTTACAAGACTGAAATAAGGAGTGAACTCGATTCAGAAAGGGACTTTGTCCACTAAGATGGTCTTGGCAGCAATGCCTTGGATACTATGGAAATAATAACAAGTGATGAATGGTTTCCACAATTACATGTTTTATTCCCATGATAGTTTATCATGATTAATGTTCCTTTATGATCTATGATTTATGTACTTCCAGGATTTATGTCTTGGCTCAAGATTTTGATGTTTAAATTTCATGTTCAAGTTTTCGTTTTTAAATGTTTATGGATTGTTTTATGTTATCTATGTTTTCCCTTACTGATCATTTGAGCTCACCCTTTTTATGTTTTCTTTTCCCCAGGATATAAAGAAAGGTTTTAGGTAAGAAAAAAGAGAGAAGATATTTATGGGATATGTTGAAGATCTTTCACCACGATTAGAAGATTATATTCCGAGTTTCCAAAGAAACTAAACTATTACGGTCCTTGTGTGTCTATTTTTGTTATGTACTAAGTATTCCGGAAAAGTAATGTAATGTCCATGTACATCAGGATTCGAGCCTCTACAGATTGAAACCTAAATTTAAACAGGAACAAGCCCCAATGAAGTCTGAGATCTTATAACCTCATCACCTTATGATAGCTCATCCTCGATCTTCTCTTCCCTTGAATTTTTGATTTTATGAAGAATAGAGATTGGGCCTCTGGTCTGGCATATCTGAATCTCTCTCTGATGTTTCTTCCAAAATGTTTCTATGTTTCCATAAAACTTGAACTAAGGGCATAATATTTCACCACAAGACTTTCTCACTATGGAACAAAATACAAACCTGATTCTCCTTGAAGGACACATCAACCTCCAACTCTACATACTCAATTTTTATCACATGCGATGGATCCAGGTGATACTATTAGTGTTTTGAGACAAGAAAACATCATTCATGCCACTATATCACTACAGAAGGGTCAACTAGAAATCCACTGGTCCGATCCTCTTCACGATCTCAAAAATTCCCACATACTTGGGTGCCAACTAGACTTATTTCCGAATTTGATGGTTACCCAACATTGGAGACAACTGAAGAAACACACTTTCACCCACCATAAACTCAAGCGGTCTATGACGCCGATCTGCATATGACTTCTACATAATTTGATCTATTTTCATATGCTTCTAAATAAATCAAACCTTCTCTGACATATCAGACACAAGACTTGGTCCCAAAAACTCAAATTCTCTAACTTTTAAACATCACGACTAAGATCTACACAATCTTCCATAGAGTTCCTCAAAAGGTTCCATATGAATTGTTTCCTAGAAACTATTATTTTAAGAAAACATAACAAGAGATTAGTGTTATTTGCATGAACCACTGAAATCTATAACACAAGATCTCAAAATATCTTCTAATACCTGGATCATACAATTTGACTTCCCATCTGTCTGCGGGTGATAAGACATACTCAAAAACACTTGGGTACCAAGTGCCTTTTATAATCCTTTCCACATAAAATGATGTAAAACATGGGTCTTGATCTGAAACTATGGTTCTCAGTGTACTTTGAAACCACACTATCTCTTGAACATATAACTCACCAAATTTATCAACTATATAGGTCTTATAGATCAGTAATAAATGGGATACCTTAGTCAATTGGTCTAGGATTACCCAGACTGCATCATTCTTCTTAGGCATACTCAGAAGGCTCACTACAAATTCCATCGTTATGTCATTCCATTTCCACTCTGAGATGAGAAACGACTATAAAAAACCACATGGGAAATGATGCATGACCTTCACCTACTGACAAGTAAGGCATCATGCCACAAAACTCGCAACCTCCTTCTTCATTCTTGACTAACAAAACTACCTATGAGGATCATGATACATCTTAGTCAGACCAGGATGCACTACCCACATTGATTCATGGAACTCACACATCAACTATTCCCACACACACTAGTACACCCACACAAACATGAACATTGATAATCCCATCAACACCAATTGCCCAACTAGAAGGTGAATTCCCACATTAAAGACTTTCCATTTTCACCAAAAAATTCGGATCCACAAGCTGGATTTCATTGAACCAATTCAAAAGCACAGACTCATCTTTTATAGACACAAGATTCATTTTCCCATGCCCATTCTGTACTTCCAGGTGAATCTTTGAAAATAAGGCCATCATTTGCCACTCAGAATTGGCTTCCCGAACTACTTGATTCCTAGTCTTACAGATTAGAGCATCTACAACACTATTCCATTTTCCTATTGTGTAAACCATCTTGAAATCAAAAAATTATAGGTACTCAACCCATCATCATTGTTGAAAATTTAAATCACGATGAGGGAAAATGTACTTGAGACGTTTATGGTCTGTAAACACTATAAACCTATCTCCCAACAAGTAATGCCTCCAACAATTTAAGGCATAAACCATGGTATCTAACTCAAGGTAATTATTATGGTAATTTATTTCATGAGACCTTAGCTGTCTTGACCCATAAGCTATAACCCGATCTTCCTTCATCAATGGTGCCCCTAGTACAACACCTAAAGCATCAAAAATCTAGGTGTACCTCTTACCTAGTCCAGCTAAGATCAGAATTGGTGTGTTAGTCAACCACTTATTCAACTCTTGAAAATCATTCTCACATGTCTCTGACTACTCAAACTTAACTAACTTATTGGTTAAGCCTAAGAGTTCCACTTCCAAATGGGAGAAATCCCTAATGATTCTTCGGTAATAACTGACCAAACCCAGAAAACTACGAACATCATAAACTTTATTGGGATTCTACAATGACACAAAAACCTATACTTTCTCTGGATCTACCAACACTACTAACTAAGAAATTATATTCCCCAATAAATAAACTCTCTTAATCCAAAATTTACATTTTTATAGCTTGGCGTAAATCCTATGTTCTCTTAATGTATTTAGAATGATTATATGATGCTTGTCATAATCATCAATAGTTATTGAGTACTCAGAGATGTCATCAATGAAGAAAACTACAGATTGATCAAGATATGGGTGGAATAACCAGTTCATCAAGTCCATAAACACAGTTGACGCATTGGAAAACCCAAACAGAATCACCTCAAACTCATAAAACCCGTAAATAATCTAAAAAACTATACATAGTATTTCAGAAGATCTCACCCTAAAATGATGGTATCTTAATCTTAAATCAATCTTGGAGAACACTAAGGTACCCATTAGTTGATCAAACATGTTATCGATTCTCGAAGAGGTTATCGGTTCTTAACTTTCATCTCATTAAAATTCCTATAATCAACACATAGCCTCAATGATCCAATGACCTTATAAAATAGTACAAGATATCCTCAAGGCGACACACTAGGATAGATAAACCCTTTATACTTCAATTCATCCTCTTAAACTTTAACTTTCTGAAGTTATTTTGGAGCTATTTGATATAGAGGAATGGAAACTAGCTCCGCCCCCAAAAAAATTTCAATCATGAACTCAAAATCTCTATTGAGTGGTAGACATGAGAATTCATCAGGAGACACATCCTGAAATTGATCCAAAATAAAAGGAAATATTGTATGTTACCTTCCTCCTTCAAGCATAAGGCAAGCTACTTGAGCTGTGAGTTCTCCCAACTACTGGAAAATTGCCCTTGCATGACTTGATCAAACATCCGAATCACCAAGAAGGATATAAGTGTCTCCATTGAGAGATTTAAATGTCACCCAATGTTGGTAACAATCGATATAGGCTTGATACAACACCATCCAATCCATACCGAAAATTAGGTCAAAAACTAACATCTCTAGGAAAAACAGGTTCCATAGAAAATGATATCCACCAACCTCCAAGGAATAACCCTTACACTATATGATATCCTCAACCCATACCCCTAAAAAAGTATCAAGTGACATAACTCCACTCAAACAATCCATGGTTAATCCCAACAAAACTATTAACTGAGAAGAAACTAAAGAATGTGTAACACCTATATCAAATAAAGCACTAGAGAGCATGGAATCTACAAGAATTGTACCTCGAATAATAGATAGTCCATCATCAACACCATTAGGTCTAGACTGAACTTCATAAAGATGACCTACCCCTCTACTCTGGGCTTCAACATGAGTGCCATGTACTGCACTGCCTTACTAGTATGGATAATATCACCCTGGAGTCCCACATCCATCACTCCTACCAGTACGACCCATGGAGATGCAACAGCTTTCTTGATATGGAATCAATGAACCTCTTCCTACACTGAACATATACCTTTGAACTCTTTCATTTATCAAATGCCATTTTTTCCTATAGAACATATGCACATGGCCCAGTCTACCGCACACTCGACACTCAACTGGTGGTTGGGGACACTAACCACACATGTACCCTAACCTGCCACACTGGTAGGAGAACACCTGGTTGCCACCCTAAGAGGCTACCCCCTATTCTATATACTCTTTTCACTTCCAACCTGATGAAGATTCCCAAAACAGTGCTTCCTTCTCTTAAAATATACACCACTTACCCTCCTAGATCGCACCATAATTATATCACCTAAATCTCTCTTCAAGTTCACTTTTGAGATAAGGGCCTGATCCACTAATTAGGAAAACATTTTCAAATGGAAAATATTCACTTGGGACCTAATATTGTTTCTTATCCCATCCTGAAAACGTTTCTCCACAACTGCCTCATCTCCAACCAGCTTCGGAAGAAAACGTCACAAATCAGTGAAACAACTAGCATAATCCATCACTGAAATTGTCCCTTGGGTAAACCTTATAAAAATAAATATCCTTATAATTCCTCAAGGTTTCTAAATTTAATTGTTTTAGGAAATTATCCTGGAAATATTTTCACATCATTCCTTCATCTTACTCGGTTTGAACCATGATGTCCCACCAACGCTTTTCCTAGCCTCACAACATATAGACTGCTAACTTAACAAAATTACTGAGATGAGTTTCCAGATGATCAAGAATAGTCTGGATAGACTCTATCCATAACTCTACTACTTCTGGGCCACCCTCTCTGGTGAAGGTCAGATGGTGTTGCACCTAAAACTCCTTGGTCAACTCGAACATACTTGGTACAACCTACCCTGGGTCTCGTTCCATCATCTTCATGAAACAAGAAAAGTTATCACATAATTGATATTATTTGTTTTGATGGATCACCAAATTATCCTTATCTACTATGAGTGGAGTGTTCTCAGTAACATCCTCTTGTCAAGCAAATAGAACATGCCTTCATGCTGGCTTTTCTCTATAATTCCAAACAAGAGCTTTAGAACATAGGCCGTAAAGATTTCAAAATATATAAGGACATGTTTATCACTATCCATAAATAAATAATTTCATATACACTACCTGAACAAGCCTGAAAATACCCGAAACACTACCCTAAACCATCCCCAAAAAGGTCACGACTAACACAAGATAACCAAATCACATGGTTACAAACCTTACCTTATGCTCATTTAAAAACAATTTCTATTTCACAACCTACCCTGAAAATAGTTTGATTCACTTACCCCTATCAAGAACACTTTTTTAATCATTATTTAACATTTACCACTCATTTTTACCCATTTTCATTATCTCATTAGACACCATTTTTATTAATTTCATGAAAATAAAATTCATCCTACCCTTTATGCTCGGCAGAATCGTCCCATGTGTGCCTACCAAGATGCATGTCTCCTATATACCTAGGTTCCTATAATGATGCATGAATGCACAATCCCATGTCATTTTAGCCATGAGAAAAATATTATAAAATAGTCACATCACACCACATTTTCATCACCCAATGGTGAAATGTCATAAAAAATACTATGTCACAAAAAATACCTTCTCTGATACCACTTTGTAATGTCCTTGAGCCAGTGCCACTAAACTGATGCCTCGAGCCATGTTGTCACATGACCTCTAGTGCCCCTCCTCATATGCTAGAGGTTACAGATTAGAAGTGAGGGTCTAAGATTAATGTCAAGAGACTATACCATATTTATCAGAGTAAACCACAAAATAAAAAATGTACAATAGTGGAAATAACATAAAAAACCAATGAACATTCATAAATAACCATCACCCAAAATACGTACAAACCACAACCAACAGTAAATTTGTCATGTCATTCTATAGTACCAAGTGACCAAAACCCAAAGTAAAGAAAATAGTGGAATACCTTGGAACCTCATCCATACACATAAAAAATCTGGAACAACTCCCAAGCACCATAACTTTACCCTTTATTTGACCTACAACCAAGAAATCTACTTAGGTACCCAATGGAGACCCGATGGAGACCCAAGCAGGGTGTGAGTACAACTCAGTATGCCACCACCAACAATGTCTAAAAAATATAAAGTCTAAATATATAATGAATCAAATTTTTAAATAATGATCTGTAAATAAAAGATAGTTTAATTATCCATTAGTGATAAGGTTTTCCCTAAATTAAGCCAATATTAAATTAAGATTCAATACATATAACATCACAGTTATTAATTCACACTTTTCAGGTGTTTAATGAATTAAGAATGTTTAATAATCACAAGGAATATGGGAATAAATGAATTCCTATCTCACTAGGGAAAAACATCACAAAAACTACATTATCCTCACCCCGAAGCCTCAGTTTGAATGGAATGTAACCATTAGGGGAATAAAACTCTTTCCCCATTCTTAACTTGTGAGTTGAGGGTGGATTATAGAGTCTCAATCCAACTCGACCCATGGGTGTAGAACCTCATGTCTATACCCCACTCTACCAAGCCATGTGCATATGATTATTTATTCATTCACCCCACATAACCACATTACAACCATGAATAACAAACATCATTATTAATATCACTACAATAACAACTAAAATGAGAATATATATTATGATACAATACATTAAAACATTTATTATTTATATCACATAACAAGTCATCCCAATTCCCATTCCCAATTCCTAACTCAATAAGCATATTCAATTACAAAACATGATTCATTGACACATTCCCATTAATCCCGTATAACCCATTCACATTCCAAACCAAACAATCACTTTGACATTATACATAACTAGACACATATACCCATAATCATTTCTTAATCATTACATTAACCCATTTACACATTCACCATGGTCTCTACTTAATCACAAGTAAATTTCACACATTACAATTCCATAAACCATGTTCAGGAGGGTCGACACACCCCATGGGTGGCCCTAAATCAATAAAGTTATCCTCCATGCACCCCATTGGGATCATGATGGATTTAAATTGGTTATTTAGAGAGTCATTATATAAAATCTTGCTAACTAAACCAAGAAAATATCAAGTAAAGAGCAATAACATAACCCCATATACACAAATCTATGTAAAAACCAAGGGATATAACTTGTAGACCACCTACCTAAAATCCATTGACACATGAACTCCTAATAAAATCTATAGATCCTGATTCAAACACCCTTTAAACTCTCAACCTACATATCACTGGAAAATAAGGGTTTTAGAGATTATTATGGAGATAAGAGAAAGATGTAAACCCTAAAACAACTAGAGTAGTAAGAGAGGGATTGGACTTACTTGGATCTTCAATCAACAACCCAAGGCACTCCAAACGACCTAAAATAGAAGGATAATCATCCTTAGGAAGGTTGGGTCATCCAAGATTGCATATAAGGTTGCAAGAGGAGGAGAGTAGGAAAATACTGAGTTGGACTAAAAAAACCTGTGGTGGCAATTTTTAAATTTTTACCAAATTTACTAGCCTGTATGGTTTGCCCACATTATTTGATAAACTATACACAAACCGTGCACTAGACATTGCCCAAGGGAGGCTGAGTTGCACGGTTAACTGATCATGCTACATGATTTGATAGACTGTGTGCCGAACTTGTGTTAAGACTCTATTCAAGGCTGTATAGTTACCTGGGAATTCTGCACAGTTTTCTTAAATGTGCACCTTGCACAGATTGTCTCGATCCTCCCCTTTATCATGTCCTGAACCTTTGGAACACCCTAAGACCAGACATACTCCCTATAACCATATCATTAACCATAAATGGGAGATTGAAACCAAAATTTAAATAGGAACATACCCCCGTGAAGTCCAGGGACTTATTTTACTAGTAATGATTTGTCTTAGTTTTATGGTGTCTCCAAGGGTGATGAAATTGAACCATCTATTATTTATTTATTAGAGGAAGGATTTATGGATGAAATCCCAAGATATTCCTAATGATATTCTAATAGGGGAAGTATTGGTTGCATATTTCCTCAAACCTCTTATGTTTATTGGATGTTATGGTTCAATGATGAGCAATTGGATTTCCCTATACATATCAATATAATAATTCTGTAGCTACGAATATTGTGTGGTAGACATAGGAATTTTTAAACTATGGATATAGTGAGGTCAACCAACCATCATTTTGTATAGATAATCTTGGGTTTTTTCATATATATAGTATCTGACATACGTTGGTAACTGTGTAAATGGGATGAAATAAAAATTTATTATAAAATCATGGAATTTTATCTGTATTGATATGCTTAGGTATTGGATAGTGATGGGTTGTGAGTTTCTTATGAATCACCAATATATTATACCATAAACAATTCCTAGAACATATAATCAATGTTAATTTAATCTCAATTATATGATTCAATATGTTTTTATTATAAATAATGTGAGTATATAACTTATATTGATGGGTAAATAGAGGCCAATACATTGCTATTATTTTGAATAAAGAGGTTAGCATAATATGATTCATCTCTAGGTTTACCCTAGGGAGGACCTCTATAATACACATATTATTCAACATAAGGAAGACCATTGTATCAGTTGAAGTTGATTAAGTGGAAAGGACATCCATGGTCACTATTGGTACTAAAATTGGGATAAAAACTATAAAAGATACTAATTTTACCATGGGGAGAAACTCTGTTTGTCATGTATTCATTGGTATGGGGAATATGATCATTTTTTGATGAAAGTGTAAATGGAATGACCTCTATAAATGTTTCTGATGATATCATGGTGTTGATATCCATCATGTATATCATGTTTAACTTTGGGAGGAACTTTGTAGGGACTATATATAATTACATGGGGAGAGACACCATAGGGGCTAGTGACTTATTTTTGAGGATGAAATCTAGGTTGATTATTATTCATAAAAAAAAAAATTAGTCAGTGGGTTACCAGAGGTATCTTGAAAGGATTTTTGGGCCTCCATCCTATAGTATCTTAAAAATATTCCCAGGTCAATATAGACCTAGTGACATTGAGTTTCTCCCAAGTCATCACCTGACTAGAGAAATATACCACATATTTTTAGGATACACTGAGGGAATATACCTGTATATGAGTAACATGGTTGTATTTCACCTAGTGAGACTACCATATGGGTTTATCTGCCTCGATTATCGATGAATGAGTAATTTTTACAACCTTTTTGGATGTTAGGTCTTTTCATAATTGATGGATACTTTGATAAATGGGAAACCTCCTTGGTAAATCTTGGGTGGATATCTAAAGGAACATAAATTCTTAATCTTCGTCTCCATGATTATGAAGGTAGGTGTTTTCATGCCAAATAAAAAGGGATGAAAAGTAGTTCGAATAGATAAAAGGGGACACCTTGCCACTAATGATCCTCTAAAATGGTCATATCATATAGTATATTTCCCTTTATAGTATTTATTATACCACTAAACATGTAAATATCACACCTTGGTATGTTTAATTCTATAATAATATGTCAACTATCTAGTGATAGAGATGCTTTGTTAGTAAAAGTGGCTATTGGTTTCTGATATCCGATACAACTCCTATAATGGTAGTGGTTTACATCTAGGTGAATGTAACATGATAAATAGATACACCAAAAGTAATAATGAACACTGATGTTTTCCTATTATAGTTTAAATTCATAGAAAATCAGTATCCAATATCTAATTACGTCATTGGAATTTATGGGATATGAAAAAAATCCATTACTTATGCATTATGAGTAATTATTAATGGTTGGGTAAAATCATTAAAATTAAAATGATTTTAAATCAAGTATAGAATTTTATATTTATAATGTTTAACTTTTTTTTAATTTTCCTTTAGATAATTATTTTTATGATGAAGTATTGGGATATATAGGAAACTATGGTGTATATATAGAAACTCAGAGATTTGTAGGTCAAATCATCCTAAAAAAGAACTTATATATTAGTTCAAATCCTTTTATATATTTAATTTATGTTCGTGAAATAATTACATGGTACAATTAAAATTTATATACATTTCATTCCAATATAGTGGGGTGAACACATGTGATCAATGGGGTTGATTGAAACTAATGAAATTGAATGTCCATTATAATAGTTCAATCATATCATTCTCAATGTGTGTTCCATATTACTCTTGATAATCAATGAAATGTGGTTGTGGTATAGTTTATATACATATGATAATACTCTTTAAAATTCAATTCACTTTTGGATTGAAATAATTATTATCTTGTAGTTTAAATATTTATTGGAAGGAAAACATGTTAGATTATATCTCAAATTGATATGGTAAATAAATAATGTTTTTCAATAGTACAAATACATATTAGAAGGGTTAAAATTTTACACCACAATTTAAATATAGATATGATGGAATTAAGTTTATGATATAGTTTAATGATATATAAAAATTCATGAATAGCTATTACAATGATTAAAGAAATATGAGAAGGAATGAATCTCTATTTAATAAATTAAAGATATATGAGAAAGCATAAATGATTACTATATAGTTTAAATATTTATGGGAATGAATGAAGTCTTATGACACCGTTTAAAGTGATATGGATATTCATAAAGGGTTACACCATTTTTTAAAGTCACACGGGAAGGAATGATGGGTTATAACATAGAATAAAGAAATATGAAATTTTTTTAAAGGAAATATTTTTGTTTTTAAAGTCTTATAGAAAGTTTTAAATGCAAAATTAGAGTTTTATTTTATCCAATAATTCATAATGTTATAATGAAATTTAATTCATTCAAGGAATAATTAAATTTTATAATAGAGATTTATTTCAAGAAGATGAAATTTTGTTCTATATTTTATATTTTTTAGGAAAAAAAATAAAATTTTATGAAATTTAATTTACTATACTAGAATGAAAAAAGGATTTTTAGGTCTTCTAAGAAGATTTAATGCACACTCTAGAGTTTTATGTTTCCCTGAATGTTTAAAGTTTATGTTATAGTTGATGGTCCTCCAATAATACATAACAATTACATTGGAGTTTTTCATTATCCAAAAAGGGGAAAGGGAACACTGGATTTTAATTTTCTCAATGAATACATAATAGATTTGTAAGAATTTTTTATTGTACGTGATGAATATTTTTTGGATTGGAGTTTTAGGTAATTTATTAATATATAATGTTTAAGCTACAATTTTCATCCAGTTATGACTATAGAATGGTATAAAGGAATTTAAGGTCCATAGAGAATACATAATGTTTATTATTTTTATTTATTTAATTAAAGTAGATTAATGGTTAAACTAGAGTTTAATATTTTATAATAATAATAAATGGTTATGATGGATTTTTTATTCCCTCATAAAATGTGAACAGTTACACTGAAGTTTAATATCCACAAAGATGAACTAAATTTTATGTTTGGGTTTTTTATCATGGAATATAAAAATTATCCCTTTATTCCATGTTCATTAGGAATATGTATAGGTTATTTTTGTAAAATTTATCATTATGAATATTAAAAGATTATAATAGAGTATAAGATTATCAAGGAAAATATTAATATTATTATTTATCAAAAAAGGTAAAAGGTAATATTTGAGTTTATAATCCTTCATGAATACATAATATTTTCCTTAGAGTTTCATTCTGTTTAGGAATGTGAAATTTTATTCTAGATTTTAAGGTCCTCGAGGAAGACATAAATTCTATGATTGAGTTTTATTTCATTTAGGAATATTAAATTTTATCCTAGCATATAAGTTCCTCTACTATGTCAAAAATTTAATTCTAAATCATATTTTCAACTATAGAAGGTGAAGAAAACACTAGATTTTAAGGACTTATTAGATAGAATAAAGGATACAAAATAGTTTTTTGTAATCCACAATGGAAAAAGTTTTCAGTAGAGGTTAATGTCCTTAGAGAAGACATAAATTTTATTTCATGTGTGAATTATATTTAAATATTTTAATATAAAACCTTTTTTATGAAATATTTCAATATATTCCTCTTATTTCAATTTGTATTAATGTATTCCAAAAAATAAATCAAAGTAACATGAATCCTTATTATTTCATGCACAAACAAGCTCATATAATGATTTTTTGGTGGTCATATTCATCTCTCACCTTCCCAATTTTGTGAAATATCTTATTAATTTGGCCTTTTTATAAAATAAAAATGTTTAAAATAATGATAAGTATTTTTTGTTTCATGATATCATTATGAATAAAAAAAATATGGTCATTTAATCACATTATTGAGGTGATGCCATAGTGATTTAATATCTCTCATTGAATAATACTATTTTGATATTGAGTGCTCATTAGTAATCAATTTTGATTAACAAATTGAATCCTAGATGTTAAATGTGATGGAATCAATATATAATACTAGTTATAGTAAATATAAGTCAAGGAATAATTGAAATATTTTACTTACCTAGAGAGATATGATGGTTCATCATCATTTTAAACTTATCATGTTTGATGAAAATTTATCAAACTAGTTATTTGTTTTATCAACAATGTTTAAATAATTCTCTAAAATTATAAAACCCCATTTTCATCTTTAATTTATAAATTATATAAGGTTAAATCAGTGAAAATTTATTTGTCTTGCATTTCCATGGAAAATAAACCCAGATTCCCTATACTATAAACCTAGTAAATAAATATTAACATTGAAATTTTTTATGATGAAATTATTGTTTATCATTTATAGGTAATATATGATATCTAAATTTGTTTATTATTACATATGTGTTTCTATTTATATTAATTAAAATATTTTAATTTTAATTTTTATTATTTTTATATTTTTCCTTTATTATTTTCAATTTTCAACTCTATTTTTTTTGACTATGTGGGTTTATTTTCCAGTATCTACATCTATCTCTAATTTTCTCTAAAATAATCATTTTAATTTATACGTTTATCTTATTAATTTCTAGAACTAGCCTTCAAAAGTTAATTTAAATAAAATAAGTCCGTTTATTAAAAAAAAGCATGCACAAAATCTAGATTGCCGAGTAGAGTTATCCATCCAAAGTAACACATTAAAACAGAACATCACTAGTTATTTAGTTAAATTAAGAGTGAACCTAAGTATGCAATTTAAAAAATGGACTGAAATATTAGGATAATAAGATAATTTAATCCCCTTGATGAGGATTTACAAAATTTATACGTCATATACAAATATTAGGTATCCAACTATGAGATTATTTATATATTTATTCTCCTATCCCCAAATTTCATGATCATTTTTGAGAGGAATAAAAAATATATCTTTTTATGTTCTATATTACATTTTCTACCATGAAAACTCAAGATATCATCATGGAACTCATTAAAAAATATTATCTATATTTCTATATATATTTTGTTTCTAAAGAAAATTTATACTATATATTTATCATAATTAGGTTATGACCTAATCTGAAACAACTCTTTCTATAGATTTTATTCCCTAACACTTATACCACTCCCATTTGGAATGAGATATGAATTTATAATAACATACCCTTTTTAAATACTAGTATAGATTTACAATAATTTACCCTATGTTCCTTCACTATTATATTAGTTATAGAATTATAATTTAATACTTATATGAGGGACTTTTCCAATAGATCATAGCATTTTTGATAATTTATTTAGTGGTAAATTAGTAATTAAAAACCCCACTTCTACTCATAACTAGATAACCAACATGGATCAAAAAGAATAATTATTTTTATAATGAGAGATAACACCATAAAAAGGTTTTAATGAGTTAAAAATTTGAATACTAAAATAAATGGGGAATTCTAAACTTGATACAACCAATAATATTTTGTGAAAAATATCCATAGCCTGAAGTAATTCACAACATTCACTTATTCCTTTTTTTAATTTTGGTATTTTTTATATTAAACCCATTTCTCTAATCAATTCAATTAACATAATCTATCATTTTATTATTTTGAAAAATATTTATCCTCATTTATTTCAATAGTAAACCCTATTCATGAATAGAAACTATATGATGGATGTTACCCTAGGTGTAATGGAAGTTAATAATATCAATAATGGGGTAATTAAAATGACCTCAAAAAGTCTTAAGCCCACCATGGTTAATTGAATCATCATAATCCTCTACCTAGCATGAATTCACCTCCCTCAAAATATGAAAAAAAGTATCAAGTATATTGTGAAGAAAATTTCTTCTCAAAACCTCTAATTCAATACTTTTAGACATAAGTGCGATTTTTTCCAACTTAATTTATGAGATAAAAATGAATGGTTCTTAAAAAAATCCATCTTATCATATTATCAACCTAGGTATAAATGAGGTATTAGTGTCAAAATAAATTATGGAGGTAAATAAAGGATCATTCCAATGATTCTAAATAAATACTAATATCTACTCTTGAAACACTCTCGTAATCATAATATATATCAAATAAAAAATAATTAAATGAAAATTAAATAAATTATTGAGATTTATTCTATAAATTCTATTACAAATTGTCTATTTACCAAAATAATCCAATCCTCTAAGAAATATATTTAAAATTAACTTGATAAAGAAGATCTTGATATATTTTAAATGTATCAACTTAATATTCAACAGATTGATGTAGTGAAACAAATTCTTCAATATGAAATTTTTCATAAGGAAAATTTTAACCTTTGATGATGAATTCATGGTTATGTGAGAATATGTCTGGTTATAGATTTCCAATAATTTATTTTACAATTATTAATTATAAAGATACAAGATAATTGAAACTTCCTAATTCTATACACCATAGTGGAGTGATATTTTTCAAAGGCTATACATGATCTTGGTTCATTTATTAATGTGATACCTATATTATTTTTCTCTATAGTTTAAGTTATTTAGATGAATCCCTTAGTAATTACTATCTAAATAGTGAATCAAAGAACAAAACACCTGAACAGTGAGATTGATGACATATTCATTAATTTTAAAGATATAGCATTCCTCATGGAATTTTATGTACTACAATTGAACGATGATAAAATGAATGGATAATAATTACTAATTACTGGTTGGTTATTTTTAAAAACTATAAAAATAATATTCAATTTAAATAATATGACATTATCCCTACAATTAAGTGGTGATGCTTTGAGTTTTTTAGACATAGTGAAATACACATCAGTAGAGTGATCCACCTTATCTATTAACAAAATTGAAGTTTTTTCCATGAAATATAAAATATAAAATTAATTTTTAACCCCAACTTTATTTCTCGTATCATTATGATATCTTATGTAAGGATTCATAAATACATTACTATAATGTTGTTAAAAAGTTCCATGCATGTGTTAATATTGATGTTTTCATACATATTATGAGTTTTGAAAATATCAGGGATTTATTGATGACCATGACTATTGATTTTAAAATTGGAGAGATAATCATTAACTTTATAAGTTGTATACATGATATTATCCCAAAAAATAACTTCATTTTATACTCAACTCACCTTTTATTGAATTTAACCACCTTCGAATATGCCATGATTTTTATTTAATGAGGTTTCAACTAGCTACAAGTCATTAACTCCAATAAAATTTCTTCAAAGTGTTAATTAAAATTATTTGATCATTTAATAGAGTAGAAAAAGGAAATTGGGTGGACAATGGTCTGTATTGGATCATAAATATTCTTACATAGGATTCTCCTAGAGAATGAGGATAAATTGATATCGGGATCATAAGAACTAATAAACCCCCATCATTATAAAAAATATAAAAAATATGGTAAGAAAAATATTTATAATTTGTATCATACATCCCACATCTAATAGAAAATGGTTTATTATAATAATAAAAGTTACTAAAAATGTTATTCTTTATGTGTTTCATAATGATTCTAAGTATTTTTTCCAATATGAGAACAAGATAAATTGAAATCCTACATGAAAAACCATAAGACTATCAACTTTACTCAAATGAACCATTTTAACTTGCTCTTTAATGACCAAATGATAGAAAATATAGCAGAAAATTCCCTTTAGTATTTCTTTGATGGCTTCTCTAGATACCTCTATATTCATATAACCCCTTAGGATTATTAAATGAAATTTTTTTACTTACATATTTAGTAAATATTCCTACATGAGGATTTTAGTGTATTTATAAAATACTATTGGTAAACTAAAACGTTATAAGTTTATAATTTTTTTATATTTCCATGATATTTTCATGAATGACCTCTTAGATAAAATAAAAATTTATGGATCCAATTTTGAAGAATGATTTCCTATCATTATTTTCTAATTCCTCATCATATTTAAAATAAAATTTTTTAAAATTAGGAGAAATTTTATTTCATGGTGGAATAAGGACTTATTTCTAGTCGTGATGTATCCACTAAGGGTATCCTAGATGGAAAGTCAAAATTCTATATTTCTTCCTTACTACCCTATCATAGAAATTCTAAGGAGGGGCATTTATTCTAGGGTAATGATGTTTTTTTCTCTAATTTAATTAATATTTTCTTAAAATTACACTATAATATTCCAAAATGTTTCAAAAAATGTTTGAACATTATTTTTCATGAAAATTCAAAAATGGAATTTGATGGAATGAAAATGATTCCCTAATAATGAAAAATCATCAAAAAATAAAATTCAAATCCATTATTTGAGTTTAATAATGATGAATCAAACTATTCAATTGGTAATACCTATTCACAACATATAGATCCTAACACTTATGATATTGTATATTTAATGCATAAATTGGTCCCTACACATGTGAATTACACCAAAACTAAAAAATAAATTCCTTTATATAGTTTTCACTTTTCCTTAATTTCATTCATATCATCTTAGTTCTAATGTTATAGAGGCTTCGAACAAAAATAGATATTAAAAAATTTATTATGAAATATCAATGTTAAACCACACCTTATTAAATGGATTCTCTAAATTAATATTTTTGATATTGATATTTTAGATAAATATGGATTTGAGAATTTAATTTCTAAAAAAATTAGACACATTATTATTGAACTAAAAATCATATTATCAAATAAATCACATAGACACATTCTTATTAACCTCAAAATCATTTTATCAAATACATAACCCATTATAGAAATATTATTTCATAAGAATTTCTTTATTTTATATGATACCATCCATAGTTTTCTGAAATGTTAAAGTATTTTGGATTCCTATCTTGAACCCATAATATTTAACAAAAACTAACTACAGAGAAAAATTAGCGAGTCTAGGTTTTAATTTTTGGATAACCCCCATTTTTTGAAAATTTGTAATGGAAAATTCACATGAAAATGTGTGGTCAAACCTGAGTTCATATTAAATCTCAAATTATGTCAAAATCTTACATGTGGGGGTCAAATTGTTCCCTAAAAAACTATATTAAATATATTAGACTCCGGTCTTTATTAGAAAACATTATTTTAATAATCTCATAAATTTTATAAGTCACAAGGAAAATGTAAATATACTGAAAATATGTTCATGAAGAATGATACCCCACAGTAACCCATGATATTATATATGATATTTTATTTATGGTCTATCAATATAATGAGACATTTTCATAGTTTGTTTTTATTTTTACTGATTGTTATTTTAGTTAATTACCTTTAAGAAACTTGTATATGAATAAGAAACATGAATTAATGAATCTTAAGTCATTATCAAGTTCATGAGTTCATACATTGTATATTGGTTTAGATTACCTTGAATCATTATTAGTGATAAGGAGCTCCATTTTTGTAATTGGTAAAAGAAAAAACATTTACATTATTAGATAATTTTAAATTTATTTTCTACACAATATCTCCCCCTAAATAATGATCAATGGGATTTTTATTATTTATAGGATAAATAAATATTTTAAAAAAATCAAACTAATGTGAAATATTATATTATTTGATTATATAATTCATAATGGTAATATTGTACTTCTTTTAAAAAGCTATTAACAAGTAATCATTTTGATCATTATTTTTTAAATATTATCACATTCTAATTTAGGTTGATCATAGTGAATATTCAACCATAAATAATTGAAACATTAATGATTTAGATTTAGGTACCCATTGTAAATTATAAATATATAATCATGAGGTGATTCAATGTTATATCTATCATAATTTTAAAATATACAAAGAGAAGAAAATGGTTACCTATGATATAGTTATTTTATATAAGGAGATCAAGGTGAAAGAGAATTACCAAGTATAAAACTGATGTTTTGGATAATACTCAATAATAAATATTTATTTTGTTTAGTTCCATATATTATTTTTCATGTTTTTAAATATTGTATTACAAAAATAAAAAACTAATATAATAATGGATTCTTCATGATTAATTAGTAAAAGGAAAATCATTTTCTTAAGGATTTCATGGATCATGTGATGGGGGATGTTTATATCCACCATGAAAATTATCAATGAAAATTATTGGTTGTACAATAGTTAATTATTTTTTTGGTTTTTTAAAAAATTTATAAACCACACTATAATCATAATTTTTTTATTTAGGAAAAAAATAGATGTGGGGGAGAATCATCTATAATGTATGTATATCTTTTCTTTTCATTTTTAAAATTTTCCTCATAATTTTTTTAAAAATAGAAACAAGTATTTAAAAAATAATAAAAATCTAGAATAAAACTCACTATTTATCAAATTTTCAATGTCTTTTGTTTTCATTACGTTATTAATATTTTTTTGTAAGATAATTTGGTATGAATTTATTATCTATATATAACTTTTTGAAAATGTTCTCTTAATCTAAACTATTTTATTACTATCACATAAAATATATGAAAGATTTAATCATTTATGGTTGATTTTAAAAATAATTGATGTATATTAATGATATGATTAACTTTATCATTATAAAAACTTTTATATTTTGACATTAAACTATGTGATATGATTATGGGAAACTATGTTATATAATATCTCTATTAAAAATCCACACAATGATAACTTTAAAAATTTTATTACATAGTTCATTATATAGTACACTAATCATTTTTTATGGATTTCATGAAATAATTATTTATACAATTTTTTTCTCGACTGATTGATTGCATAACTATACCAAATTAACTTATGTGTTTTTTACTTGTTATATGACTGTTGTGTGACTTTAAATAAATAAAATAAATTATTAGAATTATAAAAATAAGTTTGTGCATGTGTCTAAATATATGTGACTATCTGTATTTATGTGTGTTTGTATTATAATAAAGTTAGGGTGAAGAAATTCCCAACTTTTGGGTATCTATATATTGGGATGTGGTAATGCATTTGTTGGTGGGTTTTGAAAATTTGATTTTATTAGAAATAATATGGTTCACTAGAATAAAAATGGTTATGATGAAAATATTTGATTAACCTATAAATTCAAAAAATAATTGAATATATAGATTGAGATTATTTTCACACATTGATTTGGGGAATTAGTGGCATAGTTGTAATATAATTTTATTCATTGTGATTAGTGTAACAAATCTCACTAAATATTGTTTTACAAAAATTTATGAGATCATTACAATAATGGTTATTGAAATTAGCTTCCTAGTATGTATATTTTGTTATATATATATATATATTATGAATAAATATTTCCATGTATATTAATAAATCATGTATTGAAAAATATCACCATTCATATCTCTTTAAAAGTTTTTAAAATACATAGATTGTGACTTTTCATATGGGTGAAAAGGATTATGTGTATGGGTTTTTTTAGATATGAACAATAAAAAAACATTATTTAATGTCAATCACATCCCATTTTTTATCTTTTAATGAACAATTTTCAATATATATCTTTCTTTTTACCATTATATTAAAATTTAATATTTTCACTAAATGACACAATTTGACTATAATTTGGTATTTTTTTAATAAATTTTAGAAAACTAATTAAAATTAGAAAATATTTTTTTAACAGATTCATTAGACATTAAGAAAATATTTATTTAACTAGTAGTATTTCAAGAACTAAAAATATGGTTCCCTGATATGGTATAACAAATGAAGAAAATATGGAAAGGAATAATTGACCGAGTAATTTTATTTTTGAAATAACATAGGCTAAGAAGATTTAAATGGGATGATCAAATATAAGTGGAAAAAATTAAACTATAACATGATAGTAAAAGTTAACCTTAATATTAGATTATTAACCTATGTGTTTTATAGATAATTTTGAGGAGAAATAAGAAAGAGGATAGCTCACCCACCCCATAAATTCCCTAATATTTTCCATGGAAAAACACATTTCAAATGTTTTTTAAATCTCCCATTACTTAATTAGGAAGTTTTAAATATCTTAAGGAGATATATAGTCAATGTTAATTGATTTTAATATTTATTTTATTCTCCATACACCTCTTGTATTGGTATGATTTTTGTGATTATTCTATAGAGTGAACCCTGATGTACTCTCAATATCATTGCCTTGAATTTTTAGTTAGATAAATGAATTTCAAATATTTTGATTTAATTTTTACAGTATCGACACTCGAATTTGTATTATTCTATTTGTATTACAGTATATAAATAAATGGAAGATGAATCCTCAATTTTTTATTCATAAACATAATTATATGATTATTTGAGATTATTGATTTCTTCTATCATCATTTCAATTTAACGAATATCATTTTATATTCAATAATTTTATCATATACCAAATATTTACTTCATAATAATCTAAGTAAGAATCCAAACCAGGTAAACCTTCCACACCACTTGAGTTAGCTCGGTTCAAGGCCAAATGTTCGTTCTTGATATCCTCAGGTTGAAAACTGGTCCCTAGTTATAAACAAATTGAATTGAAATTATTTTACCTTTAAAACATCAACAAATAATTATCATACTATTACTGAGAATCTAGAAAGTTGTATCCATACATTAGAATTCTATTCAAATTAAGATAATAATATTCAAATATTACATCATTAAAACACAGAATAACTAAATATGAATAAATAAATTCTCCTATTGTATAACATTAAATTCAATTAATAACCAAAAAAATCCACAAAAAAAGGAATAATAATATAAGGAAGATTGAATAGGCCCGTACAATAGTATCTTAGAATGATCATAAGACCATAAAAACTAATGGATTGTCTCCTTAAGACCTAAGGTCACTTCAAGATTCTGGTGAAATCCATCAACTACTATAATAATTCATACCACTCACACAATAACAAAACCTATATACCTACTAAAGGCATGCATTATACATATAAACCAGGGTGTGTATTCATCATTTGAGCTACACATGACCAATAATATTACACAAAATATTTTATACAATTCCTTTTAAAAATAATTTTAGGAAATTTAATTTGAACCACTAAAATAAAATAACTTTCAGGTATATGAGAGAATTTAATGAAAATAAAAATAATTTTATCATTTTAGGGATACATTTCACTAATTTAATTATCAATTAAAAATAGTAACATTTATTTTAACATAGACCTTAATAAACTTTTAATATAATACACCTAGATTTATAAAATCTAAAAAAGTTTTATCTAACTTATTACCTTTGAATTTTATTTTAAGGAAACAATTTTTAATAACTATATGATAATAAAACTAATCTATTAAATTAAATGAAACACCAAATAGATACTATGAGCATAAAATCGAGTAAAAAATATAACTAATAAATTATATTATTAAAATATTGAATGTGATATAATATATTACTTATGAGAAAAATGAAATTTTACAACGTAAAGAGTGGGTAACTATAAAAAACATAATCTAAATAATGAGAAAAATATAAAATAATAAAGAAATAATAGTGATAAAACTAAATATGCAATCAAGAGTTCTCAATAAAGAAAAATAAAACAAATAAGGAATGTCATGGGAAACACCTTAGGATTTGTTTGGAAAACCTTAGAGGTACCTCGGTGTAAAAATTTGTCACCCTATCAAAAAATTCATAGTAAAATAACTCCCAAACTATTCTTCCTATCCTCTTAAAGTAACACTGTATATTTCAAGATCTTAACATTTTTAGTAGTATTTAGTTATATTATCATCATATCTAGCATAATAACCTCTATTATATCTCCCCCTTAGATACCCAAGGTTCCCTTAAAACTTGTTAATTGAGTTGAGAAATCGTGTCATAGGTTATAATATAATGAACCATAAGCATATTTAAAACATATTACATATCAGACCTCAAATCAAAATTTAAAATTTTTATCATTTCCATTTGTATATGCATCAAATAACAATCAAATTTAAATCATAATAAATTTTTTATCAAATAAATCTTGTCATAATGGGGCTCTAACCAATGGTATCACATGTATTAGGAAATGAATTTATATAATGTCCCAAATGAACTTTGACTTTAACCAGTAATTGAAAAATAAAAATTCTTTACTGAGAAAGTTTTTCAAACAAAATTTTTTAGAAACACATTATATAAAAAAATTATAATCTAAAAAATTAAATTGAATAGACCAACATATATTATATAGGAAATAAAAATCAAATAAAAACATTCTAAATGGAATGAACTTAAGGAAATATATAAGTATATATGGGATTCATAGAGAAAAAATTACATATATTTGATGTAGATAAAATGATTAAGAATTCTGAACCAAGATATCTATGTAAGAATAAGTGAAATAATAAGAAACTATAAATGAAAAAAATAAAAAATATGTATATCTTACACATAATATCCTTATATGTCCACATCCTTATATGGGATTAATGAAAATCATAAATAAAAAATCACAGGATTCTTCCTACATGGTGTATCCATGGGTTTATCTTGAATCACTTATTTTATAAGTGGGATACTCTACCATATATGACATGCTAGAAATTTATTGTGAAAATGAGGTAGAAAATTGGAGTATCGTGTGATTGGGAGTCTCGGCCGAGCATCAACCAAGAACACACTAATTGACATAATAATAAAGTGGTATTTATAAGGCCTCAAGGATTCTCCTCTACTACTATTTCATTTACTTATGTGTTATATCACACAAGTAAATGCTTCATATAACTCATCCATCTAATGAATGAATTAATATCCTCATGAAAATTTAATCAAATGAAATAGTATAGAATTTATATCTTAGGATGAAGACTCATTTAGATAATAATAATTATCAATCATCTACCCTTATGATCGAATATAGTTACATGAAAAAATTTCATAGGATACAAATTTGTAACATAAAACTTGTCTTGAAATTCATTATGATATATATTAAATTTTACTTTATGATTTTTGATGTGCTGATGGGGGTTAGCATGAAATATTATTTTATGGCTTTATAATATACCTTAATTTTGTTATATCGTATACACTAATAGTATTTTAAAACCATGATTTATGACATATCCAAATAATATAATACAATATAGATATATGCATATTATATATTAATCTATTTAGGGAGTATATCTCCTTTAATATCCCACTTTCACTAAATGCATAAATACTTCATTCAATTTCACATTATATTGTATCATATATTATAACATGTGGAATCATATCAAAAATGATTTTGTATATGTTCAAATTTCTCTCTAACCATGGATATATAACTCAAGATAAAATAAAATTGATTATAAATCAAATACCTAATATATATATAATATGTCCAACAGTTATATTTGATCCAATAATGTTAATTGAAAACTGAGGTAAAAGAAGATGAAATATAAATATTATATTATCATAAATATCATGTAATATAAGGATTGATAATTTTATAATAAATAGTTTCAAAACATAAATTAAATAATACATTTCTTCATAATATATACAAAATTAATATACAATAATTATAAAAAATAACAATTAATGAAATGAACACTTCACATATTTAATCATGAGATAAAAATTCATGAACAATTCATAAATAATATATAATTATAAACCCAATATAATTTTATGTTATCTTATATAAATTCTATAATAATTAATATAAACACATTATATTCATTTCATATTATGGAATCATTAATATTTTTCATTATATATAATTTTACATTAAATATAAATGTTATATTATAATTTAGAAACATTTTATAATCTAATGTCAACTATGTAGGTTATTTACATAATATAAATACCATACGCTTAACATTATATAATCCATGATCAAATCAATTATAAAAACTATTGTTTAGGTGGTTTAAATAATTTCCAAAAATAAATATTTAATTTTAGTTTTTCAAAAAATTATTGATAATTAATAATATATTTATAAAAAAATTATATTTTACCAATTTTGTAATATTTATACCAATTATAAAATTTCCTTATGATTTATAAAGGAAAAAATTATTTAATTCTTAAGGAATTTAAAATAATCATATAAAAATTTAATATTAATAAATATTTAATAATAAATGTTAATTGAAAAATTATTAACTAATTATAAATTTTTTCTTATTAATTAATTTATGCAATATCCATAAATTAATAGATATCCCAAAAAATAATTTCTATCATTATTTATGAATAATTAAATATAATAAAATATGGTTTACAAATAAATTTATAAAAAATAATTTTTATACAATAGTTAAGTTTTATAATCTAGTTAGATTGGTAGAATATGACTGATATGAAAGCCGCAAAAAAATGCACTATTTATCTTATTTTTTACTGATATCAATGTCACCTCCTATGATATCCTTGTTTTATTTTATGATAGGATGAAATATCATATTAGTGATATGATACTCTGTTCTTTTTTCAATACTCAATACAGAAATCATATTTTATGATACACAGGTGTTAAATAATTCATCCAGTGAAAATCAAAAAATTTAAACCATGTAATGACTTATAATATCATATATCTTATGTAATGATACATAAAATGTCAACCAATATACCATATCTTATTTTACAATTGGCTTATGAGAATGAATATAATTTTGACTTTATAAGTTCTTAGCATGATTTCAAGAATCTGAATGCATGGTATTCTTAGTGAACATTGTTTAGATTCAAATGGATTTAATAAAACTTATTTGATGTATAATAAATGATTAACAATCCAAAACTATGATCCATAATAAATAATTATTTAAATCATGAAAAACTATAAATTAATGAAACTATAAACATCTATACATTATAACACAGATGTCCCTGATTCCTCTTCCTCTTTGGTGCTTGATGGATTTCAAAGACAAAAAACCATACGATTCTTCCTATGATATTGAATATATGGGTTTCTATTTAACAATTCATTATATGAGTGGCATAATTAACCCTCCACGACATGCTTGAACACTACTATAAAAATGATGTAAAAAACGAGTCCTTTGGTAGATGGGGAGTCTCAAAAAAGAATCGAGCAACAAAAAAACTACCATTGTTTTAAAATATTGAGATCCATCCCTATATAGTGTATTAATAGTTTAATCAAAAACCACTCATATTAAGAGTTTGATACCTCAACCTCCATGGAATTCTTGAATCTTGTGGTATAATAAATGAAAAATGGGATATTTGGGTGATGGGAAGTCTTAGTCAATCATTTATAAAGAATAGACTAATTGCCATCATATTTTCATAGAAATTATAAACCCCCAAGGATTATTCTCATGTTTTTCTCATTTATGTATGTCTTATAACACATGAGTCAATTCTTCGGTAAACACAAGCATCATATGCATGAATTCATTTATTCAAACATGTTTTATCATATGAAATAGTATTAAAATGATAGAATTGGTGGAGGACTCACTCGATTGATAATGAAAATAATTATATCATACTTATGATTGAAAATAGTTTCATAAAAAAATTAATGTGATATGGTAGGGGTACCATATGACTTGTCCAATAATTTCTTTATGATATTAAATCAATCATATTTTTCAACTGAATAAAATTTAGTTAAGGGAGTGGAATGAAATTTGATTTCATTCCTTTAAGATATACATTAATCATAGGATAATATTTACATGAGTAGTAGAATAAAAACATGATTGACAAAATCTAATAATCTTATCCTATGATATATCAATATTAAACATGTGCATTAATCAATTTATGGAATATATCTACTTCATATAGAATGAGAATGTGTAAATACATATATATATTAATATTCAAAAAAATAAAATTCCATCAAAAAAACTGATTAATAAATTAGAAAACTATATAAACTCAATACTATTATACATATTATTAAATTATTTTTTATATAAATATCCAATAAATACAAATCAAAGTATCAAGATTTATAGTGTCCTGGGAAGACCTGGAACATAAAAAATTCAACATGATACTAAAACAATTTTTATTTATTTATTTACCCTTAATGAGACCCTAAATCCCTTAGAAATCTTAAGACAACACAGGATAACCTAGGTAATACATAAAATAATGGGGTGATCATTGAATCCTAGTAAATAAATGAACATAGTAATAAAGCATAATATTTGTTCCATAAGGCATAACATGATGACATAAAAAAAAGATCATAAATAATCATATGGTGCTATATCATAAATAACATGTAATAACAAGAATAAGGATAAATGAGAATGCTGAAAAATATTTATAACACTATAGTAATGTAAGTCGGGGATAACCACCATGAAAATATCACATGGTGGACAACATCAAATTCTGCATTAGGTTTCCTCCCTAATCACATACATAATGTCTTATTAGATAAAAACATTTCCCAATGAATTAGAGTGTCATATAGGCACAAACATAATAACATGTACATGATTATATATTCCACAGAAGTAAATATAACACGTAAAATATAAAAATAATAATTACATATGGAAATAAATGGGTTTTATAATGTTGTCTAATATCATAAGAATTACCCCTGGAAAGAAATGGGTTATGTTTTACAAATGGACTTTAAGAATGTATTACCACCTAAAAGGAAGTGAGAATAACTTAGGAATAAATTTAAGAGACTTATATAAAGAATTTAAAATCATTAAATAAAATTAAATATATATAGAAAGTGTGTTAGATAGATAATGGTCGTAATTCAAAAAAAAATGGTTCAAAGAGATCTCTTACCTTATGTTTCAAAATCACTTTCATTTCCCTTAAAGTACTACATAATTAAATTATATTAATTAGTTATTTAAATCAAAAACTTTTACATATATATTTAATTTATTATAATTTTATTATTTCCATTTATAATCATTTCAATAAGATATTATGTATAATTTCACTTTCTCATGGTCATTCATTTCACGGTTCTATGGTCCGATAACTTGTGGATAATTATTGATGTTGTTTTCAAATAAAAAAACTATAGAAGAAAAATGAAATTTTATTCATTTACATGAAAAATTTATAATTTCCCCAAATACCCATATTTTTTAACAAAGGTATGATTCTTTTAGTTAAAAATGTTAACATTAAATGGTTAGTTTAATTTTGTGGTTTTCCATACCATCATGAAATAGTTTCATTATACTTAATATTATTGAAATATATTCATTAAAAAATTTATAATAAGTTATAGTATAATTTTTATCTTCTTTTTTAACCATAATAATATTTTTATGTCCATCCCTGAAGGTGGTGGAGAAAAATGACATATGTTGTTCATGGTGGAAGTGATCCAACCATATTGTAAATAGAACATTAATTTAAGAATAAAAATAAGGGAGGATATAAGATAAATATTATACCAAAATAATCACAAATAATTATACTTATGATACTAATTATACAATGTTTATTTGTATGGGGATCATATGGGGGTACTAGAATAAGAATAAAATTAAAAGAGATTAGTTGAGAATCTTACCTCTTCCTTTGATTATCACCTCTTCGGCTACCCCTTACAGATCTATGTGTCGAGACCCAAGCTTGACGTACATGGAAATTACATTTCTTTTGCAGAATACTTAATACATAATAAAAAAGACACCAAAGGACCGTAATAGTTTAGTGTCTTTGGAAACTTGGAAGATAATATTCTAATCTTGGTGAAAGATCTTCAACATATCCTATAAAGATCTTCCCTTTTTTCTTACCTAAAACCATTATTTATATCCTGTGGAAAAGAAAACATATAAAGGCTGAGCTCAAATGCTCAGTAAGGGTAAGCATGGAAAAAATAAAACAAACCTTATACATTTGAACTTCAAAACATGAACATAATGTTTAAACATCAAAATCTTGAGTTGTGAAATACATCTTGGCAGTACGTAATACATAGATCATAAAGGAACATCAATAATGATAAAATAACATGGTAATAAAACATTTAATTGTGGAAAAACATTAATCACATGATATGATTTACATAGTAGCTAAGGCATTGCTGCCATGACTATCTTAGTGGACAAAGTCCCTTTCTGAATCGAGTTCACTCCTAGTTCTAGTCCTGTATCACTGAACCGGATTAACATACCATTTTAGCCATGTCTATCTCATGAGATATAAATCTTTACCCAATTCATTGGAGGGAGATATAGGTCCCACCCATCTCATAATTAAATCATTCTTACTTGTGCCACAACATAAACATAAATCATTCATCATAACCCAAAGAATAAAATGGGTTTCATAAACATCATTCCATCATAACATAATACATATAAAAAAATGGATATCATTTCATAATAAGAAAAGTGAAACCATGTAAATAATAGAGAAATTATACTTGAAATATACACATATGAAATAATTCCATCTTATATGGAAAATAGTTTTGATAAAACACTTGAAATGGATTCTTGAGGAAAATATCCTTTCTTCTTCAAAATCATTTTCTTTTCAAAAAATGCCATGAAATTTCAAAAGGAAAGGATTTTATTGAAAATAGTCATTAAATCTTGTAGAGTATTATTCATGAAAATAAGGCATCATGAAACCGCAAAAATCTATTCATGCCATATAAGTTAAGAAAAACATTTTCCTCGTACTTTTAACGGAAAAGTCAAAAAGTACCACGTTTGGTAATCAAAAGAAATATTCCTTCCATAACACAAAGTAAAAGTAAAGATGGGTAAAAATGGATTTAAACATACATGGAAGAATATTAAACACTTTATGAAAACATTTTGATGGACATGAATGAAAAATATAACCCCAGTAAATACTTAAGAATAAGCAATCTCGGATAAAAATGAGATTTGAAAAATTATCCCTTACCTTAGGTATGATATGCTTCGTACGTATCCAAACCTTCTGTATAATGATTTTAATAATTTCATTGACTTATTACAGAATCATATTCATTGTTATGATATCATATATAGTTCACTTATGAATTTATATTACCTTTTCTTTTGTAAGTTCCATCTTAAAGCAGCGTTTTGGGTAAAATTGTTTTATTTATCATACATGTTTGGACTTGTTGTTCATGATATTATTTTTACTTATATCTTGATTTAATTACTTCCATAATTTAAATCATGATTTATATATCATATATATATTCAGTATATATATATATAATAGATATATAAATGAAATGAAATACACCGTTCATGGAGACGGTAGGACGTATGTATGCATGAACACTGTTTTTGTTTCCTTATTGAATTAAATGGAATTAAGTAAATGAAACATATATGTACATAAATCCAGTGTCATTATTATGTAATATATTTCATGATTATTTATTATATATACTTTATAATCATACTTGAATGGTTAATCATGGAAAATGAATCTCATCGCGTTTGTGGAGACGGTAGTCCGTACGTACGCACGAGCGATGATATCATTCCCATGATCGTGGAATTGTATTGAAGTGTTTGTATAATATTTCAGAATCAATATCACTTTACAATAATCATATATAGTTATTTATTTACGCCATTATACCTATCCATGTAAGGTGGTGGTGGAAAACAGATTACACCACGGCGTGGAGACGGTATTCCGTACGTACGCATGCGCGGTGATTTCATTTTCGTAGGATGTATAGAAGATGAAATTGGGTTGTTTCATATTTATAATAACATATCGGTAAAGGATATTACCTCTTCTTTGATGCTCCTCTTCTTAACCTCCTCTTAAGGAACTAGGGTTGGTCTTTTGAGGAGACCAGAACCTCTATAATGTTTATAGGGAAGATGAGAAGGGAAATGGTCAGGGTTTGGCTGAGCTTCAAGGCTCAAAAGGGTGTGAAGAGAAGAGGGAAGGGGTGCCCTTTTTATAAGGGAGGAGAGGGGCACTTCATGAAAAACTTTAAAAAAATCATAATAAAGTCATATTTTGTTTATAATAGCTCAAAATTGATTTATTTCTAAGCTAAAGTGGGTATGGGTTGAAATCCTCTCAATCAATTGGTTTTAGACAAGTTTAGGTTACTATTTTAACCTTATCATTTAGATTTAACTCTAAATTAAATAATTCAACCTTTACCATGTCTTCTTGTTTTCTTACACTATATGGTTAATAAACTTAATATAACAATCAAAAATAACCCCAAGTGGTTCATTATTAATATATATAACCTTATCTAAGTCATTTGGCCGAACCTTAGATTTTTAGGAATATATAATATTTGATTTAAAAACTATTTTATGTCAATTTTGACACTATTTGGTAATTGATTTTTGTGAAAATCATAACAGAATGATTAGTTCAAAAATAGTTAATTAAGTCAATACTAACATGTCATATTAACTTAGAAAATTATTCGAATTCATAAAATGTCTCAGATTACGTTTATTTGGGTATTTATAATATCCATTATTTCAATATTTCATTATTTAGGTAATTACTACATCACCATTGTGTCATAAATAAATTAAATTATTTAATGTCTAAAAATTATAAATAAAATACCATTAGGTATGAAATATTGTTAGCTTTATAATTAATATTTATATTCGAATTTATCTTATGTATAACCCTATATTAAAAATATTTCAGTTATTAAACTTTGATTTTAACCATTTTAACTCTTCTATAAATAAAATAAAAATAAATGTCTTAATCTAAAATTTAACTTATATAGGTATTATGTATCAATTTTGACCTAAAATAAATTTAAATAAAATAAATAATTATTTAAATAAAAAGTCGGTTTTTAAATAGTAACCCAGTGTTTTCACTATTCATCCAAAATTGAAAGTTTTCAAAAAAATACCAAAAATTCACCCTAGGATAATTTTGATATTCCGAATTCAAAAATGAAGTCCATTTCGAAATATAAAATTTATAAAATTTCAAAAAGTGGGTATTACTATTCATAAGGGCTAGTTCATAAAAATATTATAATAATAACTCATTTAGTGAAACTCGGTATTGCATTCAACACATGCTATCGAAGAAGGTCTTGATTGTGTGTAATGCAAGCCAAGTCAGGGCTGCGTGTAATGCAAGACTCCTTTGTTGTTGCGTATAACAAAATCCAACCATATTTCATTTATACATTAAAAAAAATCTATACTTAATGTTGCGTAGAATAATTTCCACAAAATGAACTTGAATTTTTGTGTAACACGAGCCATGAATAGTGTTACATATACTGCAAGCTAGTATGGTGTTACGTATGGCGCAAGATAATCTTGGTGTAGCATACAAAACAAGAAATCAAATAAATTAAAAAGAATACTTCTCATAAAGTCTCGGAGTGTTACACTATGAAATGGTATTTGGATAATAAAATTGGAACTATGAAGTATAGGATATGATTTGAAGGATATTTCGGAAAAACATTTAGCATCATTCAAGGAATATACGGTTAAAAAAGAAGCATTTATGAGGGGTTGCATTTATAAGGGGAGGAGAGGTGTGTTTTTTATTATATTCATTAGTTTATTATTTTTTCTCAAGATAGTAAGTTTCATTGATTATTGTGAATATATATTAAATTATTCATGTTATTTTTAACTAATGGGTTATTATATCATTCATAACTCAATAATTCATGAATTCAACTTAAAATGTTAAATATTGTATTTTACCATTTTTAACTATTAATAAAATTCAACTATTTTAGGAAAATAAAAAAAATTATCTCTAAAAATTTATTAATGTGTATATTTTAAAAATGAAATAAATTTTATAAAAATAATTTTCTAAATAAGAAAATTTTAATTACCAATTAAAATAGTCTTTTACATAAATAATATTAATTTCAAAATTATGATCCTTTTTCTGACCCTTTGAAAATTAACTATTATCATAGAAAATTATATTATAATTATAATAAAAATAATATTGATTTATAAATAAATTATATGAAAATAAATTCTATTTTATATCATTATATTTGTAATAAAAGTGTAATTAAAACATTTATTTTTACAAATAATACAAACACCAAATTTACCATGTTTAAAACATTTATTTACATATACCATGATATATGTGTATAATATTTTTATTTTATAAGATACCTAAATATTATTTTTACATTCCTGTAGGTGATTTTACTATTCTTAATGGCCATATTACTATTTCAATAATCATATTACTATTCTAATGTTCATATTACTATTCAAATAGTAAGATTTGTGATGGTTATATAGGTTCCCTACATTATATAAATACCTCACATTTAATTAATTATTAATTCTTGATATTTTATATGATGATTTTATATACTTTCATTACCAAAATACATATTTCATTACTAACATTATATATTATTTCTACAATGTTTTTTCTGAGTTATATTATTTTTTGGGATCGAGAAAATCAATATTTTCCTATTATTATTGTATTATTTTATATGTTTTATCCCATTTTAATATTTTCAATTTTTATGGACATATATAAAAAAAAATTGGTTTTTAAAATAATAAAAGAAATTTTGTAGGGTTTCTTCATGTAGTGTGTGTGCAATATATAATATTTTATTACTAAATATGATATACTTATATATTTATAATAGAAATTACATTGATAGAATTATGGGTCATTGCATTCTTACCCATTAAAAAACTTCATTTGAAAAATTTTGTTATACATAATAAGTTTAAAATATGTGAGGGTAATTCTACTTAATCCCTTCCCCCCGTTCTTAGGGATCTTTCTCATATATATGGTTTTTCCATAGTACTATGACTAGGTGAGTTATCTTGTTACATAGAACATTATCTCTATGGTTCAAGGTCATCTCTGGATGCTCCTCCTAAGAGAGATAACACTCTTTATATAACACCTATGAATTTAGTATATGTGTGGGATCTTGTATATACTTCCTCAAGATTGATATATGGAATGCATCATATATATGAGAAATGGTAGGTGGGAGTGCTAGTTGATAGGCCACTGATGCGATGGGATTGATAATATCAAAGGGGCCGATTTACATGGGACTTAGCTAAACCTTCATCAAAAATTCCATGAATCTATTATATAGATATATGTCAAAGAATTCCTTACCTACAACATTATAATCCTAGCCTTATCGAAGATAATTAGTCTAGCTCTTCTGTCAACTTTGATAATCCATGATGTGTTATTGATTGGTCTTGATCTTTCATATCATTTAATCAACCAATTCTAATTCCAATAACTTTGGTTTTCCAACTTCATACTAACACATAGGTGTTCTACATATCTTTAAATAATATGGTTAATATGGGTCCATCTAGATACATGAGTGATTTGTTTTTGAGAACTCAGCTAGAGGAAGATGTAGATCCCATCCACCTTTAATGTACATTGAATATGCTCTCAACATGTCATCAATGGATTAGATAGTCCTATCATATTGGACATTATTTTGGGGGTGATAATCCATTTTGATACTCAACTCAGTGTTTAGATAATTTTGGAGACTTTTCTAGAAGGAAAATCTCATATATTGGTTAAATATAATTCATTCTTGTGTTCCATTTAGCCTCACCACATCTCTGATGTATATAATTTCCAATTGATTGATTTGGAAGTATTATTTAATTCCCATGAAGTGATAAATATTTCTATGATGATCATACACAACACATATAGAATTATTTCCCCTTTATTTCTTCATAATACCAATAACAAATTCCCTAGTGGTGTATTCTAATTTCCATAAAGGTATTGGTAGTAGTGGTATCATACCATTGTACTTTTTCGTTAAACATTAACCTGAAGACATACTAGGCACTTTAATGTATAATATGTGGTCTCTATACTCATATTATCTAAAATATTATTCTATTAGATATTTCAATACATCATTGTGCTCCCTTGGTGGATAAAGAATGTCGAGCTACATGAATCATTCAACTACTCTTTAATTATCTTCATATTTTATGGTACACATAATTGTAACCCAAATATTACAACCCCTTCTTCAATTTTTAATTTTTTGGATTAATATTTCATTATAGCTCCAACAATCATATATATTTCCACATCATCACTTTTAATATCCTCTATCTTTTCCAGAGGGGATATTTGGGAAATTATTTAAAAAAGGAATGATTTGGTTCCATAATTTATGATTCCCATATCCTTACATTTAATGTCTATGAATATTTGGTTCTTATCAATTTTAATCCTTGATAAGGTTTCCGAATACAATATACTTATATTATTTTCCACTTATTTTATTTCCTAGGATAATAGTTTACTGAGCAATGATAGTCCTTGATCAACTCTAACAATATTTTCCAGAACATATTAAGATACTTTTGTGTGAAGATATGTTTGAGGCTCTTATGATCCATATATATTCCACACATCTACCCTTAGAGATATTTATTTCATATTTCCAAAGTGAATATCATTTTATCCAACCACATATCATGCATTCAATAACTCTTCTCATGAACATTCAACTTTCTTATTGTGTAATCAATTACTTTGTCATTTAGGATTAGTAAAAAACCTAATCCCTTCCTTGAGTAAACACTATATACTATAAAAATATCTCCACTTGAGAGAAGTCTGAGGACTATTATAGTGATAAGTATTTTTTCCAGTTCTATAAACTTCAGTTTATATTCAATAATATAAAAAACTTGTCATCCTTTTGATTCAAATTGTTTAGCAGGTTTGAAAATATTGAGAAGTTTCTTACAAATCATCGATAATACTTAGCAAGTCAAGGGAAACTATAAATTTATGATACAAATAATTTTCTAGTAAACTCCTCAATTAAATTTGTCTTATAAGGGTCCAAATGTATCCATTTGTTGGTGATACAAATCCCCATGACAGATATTTACTCTATCCAAAACTCACATTTACAATATATTAAAAATAGTGAATCCTTTCTCTATGGTTTTAGCATAATATTCAAAGGCTCAGCATGATCCTCCTTATATTTGGAGTAAATCAGAATATCATCTATACAGACTACTATAATTTTTTTGAGGTAATCTCTAAGGATTCTATACATTAATTCCATAAGTATTTCTTGTGATTTAGGGAGTCCTAAATGAATCACTAGGAACTCATAGAGAGAATGCCTATTTCTAATGGCAGTATTGGGAATACATTTCTTCATTACTTTTAATTAGTTGTATACTGATCAGAGGTACACTATGTAGAAATACTACATCATGTGTACTAAATAGAAAAATTAATCTATCTATGGAATTTGATACTTGTTCTTTTTCATGTTTTTTTTTGATTTCATGATAATAAATATAAATGTGCATTGATCCATCCTTCTTTTGGATGTAGGGTACCCACACACCCCACAATAAAGCACTTAGGTTTATAAAACCCGAGTATAGATTCTCTTGTAATTTCTTGTTTAATTTTTCAACTCAATAAAAAAAATTCAATAAGGAGTCAGGTATATTAGTATCGATCTTGGAATATGTTTAATTGACAACTCAACCTCTATGTTTGGTGGAAAATTAGGAATTTCATTGGTGAATACATCAGTATTATCCCTCACAATAGGCATATATTCATACATGATTCTCTACATTATTTAAACTATTTGAGTGAGATATTCTTTCTCATTTAAAAATAATATATACACTTGATATGAATATTACAAAGGATATTTATTCTCCTCCACTCACTTGTATAGAATCAAAGGATTACTCAGGATGTGAATAGTAATCTTACTCTCCCAACAGTTGATGTTATCTTTAAATATGGATAATAAATCCATTCCCAATATAGAATCAAAATCCACTAATTGATGTTGGACAAATTTTTTTGGGAGGCTCAATCAAAAAACATTAACTTGGGAAGAGTTATATACATGGGATGCAATAATTGATTAATTTTCAATTCTCATATATTACTCAACCACTGTGTTTTGAGGTGTTTATTGAATAGTTCTAAAGAAAATAATATATATGAAAGAATGTATAGAACCAAAATAAAAATCGCATGTTTTCTATTCTTGAATGAATAACCATAATTCTAGTAATCACATCATTATAAGGATCCACCTTAGTGGCAGTGGTATAATATTCCCTTCCATAATCTCTATTCCCTATATTCTTTTGTTGTTGATTACCTCCAACAACCCTTTTTTTAGGGAATTTTTTTTCATAATTCATTTTTTCCTTAAATTTGGAAAATTATACTACAAACTGATTGATAATATAAAACTTATTTTAATCTATCATATTAGTAGGATTATTTATATATTATTTAAATTTATTATCCTAATTCCCCTATTTTCAACACTTGAAGAATCTTATAATTCCATTGAAAATGTTTCTGAGAAACCTCCTACCAGAATTTTGACATGTGGGGTGTTGATTTTTCTTTCCAAAATATGATTTATCTATTTATTATCCTAAATAAAACTCTATCATATGTTTTTTATCTCAAGGACATATAAACTATTGAGTGTCTTCAATATCAATCCCAACAATGATGGAATAATGTAATATATCATCATATCTTTCAAGGTCTTGAATTTCTAATAATTTTAATAGAATTTTCTTTAGACCACTAAAGAAATAATGAACCTTACATTCAAGGTTGATGGAAAATTTGAAGACATATCGTGAAATACTTTTGAATTTTTTCTAATACACCCCAATAAACTCATCTTCCTTCTAATTCATTCTGAGGAACTCCATCTCAATTTGAATATCTATAATTCATGGAAAATATTTATTGATTTTTTTATTAAATCATTTTCATTCCATGTAAAAAATATCCTATTTAGATATAATTATTTTCACTATTTTTAACACTAATCATCTTCCTATTCAACATGATAGAAATATAGTATGATATATTCTTATTCTGATCATTGGAAAAAGTGGATATATTTTAAAAAGAGTTAATTGATATTTTTTATGATGAATGGATTAGAAGATCAACTAGAGTAAAGATGTCTTTCAAACATAATGGTATTGATAGCATCTTGATATTTCTTAGGAGAAGGTTGAAATTCCACATGATTCATGTTATTGTTTCTATCATGAGTTATCTATGTCAGTGACTCCATAATGTTCCATGATACCACTTTCACAAGGTTGGGTACATCATTAAGGAAATCATCAAATTTCATTTCATGTTGGTTATTATAACAGTTCCTCATATTTCCCACAATAAAATAAAATAATAAAAAATGATGACAATAAATTAATTAGTAAAAATATTGAAGGGTATCAATAAACTCAAAAGGAGTGACATATAAATGAAATGTATATCCTTACTTACAAGTATCTAGGTTTCAACATAATTTAACCATGTTAATGATTCCTATTAGTTTTTATAAATTGACAATCAATATATGACCTTAATATTGGTTAATAAAGATTTTGTGAATTTTCTAATGTATATCCACTAGGATTTTCAATGTATGTGTGTCGTAAACGCCCATTCACCATATTCCAAGATGGTGAATGGGATATAACTGAACAACTATTTTTATGGTTATTACCCCTATATGAATATTATCTAAAACCATATCTACTTATATTATCTATAAATTTATTTATTCACTTGGGAACCTCATAATCTTTACTTTACAAAAAATATAGGATATTTTTGCTATACATATACCAAACCCTAAGGTTCTCACTAAATTATTATATTAAAAATCATAAAAAATAAAAAAACATCCTCTAATACAAACTATAATTACCCAACACTTTTAAACATATTTTTATATGATTTTTATTGTAATTATACACTTAATACCATGAAATGGATCAAGAGTCCCAATGTTATGGTTTTTCTTGGAACATAAAACTTCAACATGAAACTAAATTAAAACATATTTATTTATCCTTTATAAAATATTAAATACCTTTGATCACATAAAATTGAATTGGATATCCTAGGAAATAAATAAAATAAAGGGGTGATATATAAATCATAGTAAGAGAATAAACATCATAATGAAATGTAACATATGATCTTGATGGAATAACTTGATAACATAAATGGAAATGCTAAGTAAAAATAACATGGAGGCATAACATAAAGAACATGGAATCAACAGATCAAGGAAAAATATTAATGTGGAAGAAACATAAAACATGACATAAACATAAGTCAAGTCAAACCACTTTGAATACTTCACATAGTTTACATAGTCCCATAATTGATTAAGTTCACTTGCTAATCTGATACATAACATCCAATGATACAAAAAGTTTACCCAATGAATTATAGTGCTATCTGGGTTCACCCATCACATCATGTACATGATTATGTGTGGAAAAAAGGAAATTAGTCACAAGGAATTAATTTTAGAATTACCCTTGTAAATAAATGAGTTTCTTATTCTTACCTCATATTATAAGAATTAACCATAGATAAAATTGGGTTGGATTTGAGAAATAAGCTTTAAGAATGTATTACCACATCAAATGAAGGGATGAAAATATATGTATATATATAATACACATATAAATATATAATTTACATCCCTTATATAAACTAAAATAGATATATAAGGTGAGTTAGAGAGATAAAGGTCACAACATAAAGAAAAAGAGTGGTTTAGAGAGATCTATTACATTATGTTTCATAATCACTCTACATTTTCCCTTAACATCCTAGATAATCAAATTTGATTCATTAATAACTCAATTGAGAACATGTTAGAATAAATTTTACTCGTTTTAATATTATTATTATTATTTTTAATCATTTTTTTGAGAAGTAACATTTAATTTAACTTTTTTCATGGGATATTATCTCATGGTTTCTTGATTAGTTCACTTATAGATAGTTATTGATGTTTCATGTAAGAAATTTTACCGACCATCACAAAATAGTATGTTTATATTCAATAATATGAATACATATTAATTAATTAAAGTTAAATAATTTCTAACATAATTATTATATTATTATTTAACCATAAGAATATTTTTATGACCATATTTGAAGGCATCAGAGTAAAATTAAGTACGTTGTTCATGGAAATGGTGAACCAACCATAATGTAAACAATCCTTTTGTTGGAGAAAAAACATAATGTAGGGTAGGAAATGAATATTAAACCCTAATAATAATATATAATTATATTAAGGATACTTATTTTATTATTTTTAGGTGTATTGAGATTATATGGAGGTGGTAGAAGAATAATAAAATATAAAGGGATTAGTCGATAATCTTACCTCTTCCTATAGCTGTATCTTATTAGGCTACCAATTAAGGCTCCATAAAATGATTTTTCGATGATTCCATCATCACAAGGATATGAGGGATATGATAGGTAAGAGTTTTGTGTATAATGGTTTCAACATTCATGTATTATAACATGTGAGGGGAAGGAGGTGTGAGGTTTGTATTTATAAGGGAAGGAGAGGGGTGTTTTTTATTATTATATTCATTAGTTTATTATTTTTTATGAAGTCTATAAATAGTTTTTATTATTGTTACTATATAAAATAAATGGTGAATGTGACTTTGAACTAATGAGTGGTTACATTATCCATGACTATAAAATTCATGTATTTAGCTTATAATGTTAAATATCATATTTTACTGTATTTTACTATGCACAAAAAATTCAAATATTTTAGAAAAATACCAAAACATAACCCTAAACATTTTTCCATGTATAGATTAAAATGATGAATTCCACTTTTTGAAAATAATATTCAAATTAGGATACATTTATTTTTTAAATCAAAATACTCATTTATTTGATTTTTTTTAATTTTAATATGACTATTAATTTTATAAACCTAAAAATTACTTATGGTTTTATAAAATTATATTATCATTATAATAAAACTTAATATTAATTTTTAAATCAATTTTTGGAAAATAAATTATTTTTTAAATCATTATATTTATTATCAATGTTCAATTAAAATATTTAACTTTTTTAAAAAATTCAAAAACATAACTAATCATTTTTTAAAACATTTATTTAAATATAAAATGGTATAGATATATCATATTTTTATTTTTTTGTATTCACAAGTTTTTTTAAATTTCTATAGATGGGGTTATTATTCTAATAGTCAGATTACTATTCCAATGGCTATGTTACTATTCCATTAGTCATATTATTATTCAGGTGGTCAGATTTATAATGTTCACATGGGTTGTATATATTCTATAAATACCTAAAATTTCATCCACTATTAATTATATTCTATATTCTCTCAAGTTTATATATATTTTCATTAAAAAAATGCACATTTTATTAATAACAGTCTACTTAATTTCTACAGTACTGTTCGTGAGTGTGATTTTTCTGGGGGATCTAGCAGTTCAAATTATTTCTATCATTATTTTTTTCTTATATATTTTCTCTACTATTTTAATAATTCCAATTTTTAGGGAAATTTTTATTCTCCAAATTTAATTTTCAAATTAATATAATAATTTTTTTGGGTTGTATCAAGTAGTTCATGTTTATTATATAATATTATATTATTAAATATCATATAGTTATATATTCAGAAGGAAATTTCCATTAATAGAAGTCTAGGTCATTTAAAAAACTAATAATTAAAAGATGTATCTTGTGTAAAACCACTTAAATGTCATTTATAGATTTAAAAATTATCTTTAGTTACTAGTTTGCTCTTGATAAACCTCAAAAGTATTAAATTGAACACCTTGTGGGACTGAAGAAATTTTTTTTGGTATAATAAACCTTAAAACTAGGAAAATAAAGTATTTTGGAATCAGATAAATATATTATTATATTGTAAAAACAGTCATACCCTAAGAAATAATATCATGTATAAATTACTTCTTAATAAAAAAATATTTTAGAAAACTGAAGAAATATGTGACATTACATACAAATGAAATATAATAAAAAACAAACCTTGAATGGAAGAAATCAATCTAACTTTGATGATGATGACTAGTATAAGACAATATGATAGCTTCATCAACACTAAAAAATAAAAAATCACCTAATTTAATGAACCCAATATAAGGGTAAGATCACTACAACCACTAGGGTTTGAAAAGGATAATGGTGGATGGAAGAAATATAGAAAAGATGATTGGGAGAAAAAGAAAAGGAATATAAATAGGGATATTCCAAGGAAATTTCATAAAGAGATCAATAGATAATAAAATGAAACTATGGAGGTGATGAGGGGTTTCTTAGCTAGGAATCCACCCAGTTGTTTCACAAAAAAGAGATATAGAGGGATAAAATAAATCATGGTATAAATTGGAATTAAAAAATATATTTTTGGTTAAACCACATGGTTAGTCCATATAATTTATGAAATAGTTCACTAACCAAGTGATAACTACTAGATAACCTACAACCACTCGTATAGTTAGATCACATGACTACCTAAACTATATTCCAAATATGTGACAAAAATAAGATAACAGATTCAAAATATTTGATGTTATGATGTAAAGTTAATAATATTTTTATTCCAACCATGTGACCTAAAAATCATTTAAATTTTATAAAACTTCATACCTAGAATCTAAAACATTTAACAAAATAAATTTTTAAATAAAATAATACATAAAAAGTGACAAAAGCGTGTCTAAATTCACATTAATGTTTCACTTTCAATCTAAATATCTTTATTCATGAATTTAAATGAAATATGTACTATGACTTTACATGATCATCCTATAACTAGAAACATAAGGGAGGAATTATCAAAGACACCTGATGATATTGAAATACCACTTGGTATATAATTCATTGATCCATTGTGGAATTATGAATTATAACATACCAGGACATCAAAAATATTTATTAAGAGTCCTAAATATTAACTAATCCATTATATGAAAACTTTTAAAAACCTAAAAAATTAATGAAATGGGGAATAAAACAGTTAGATATCAGTCACTATAGTACATAAATATAGGAATTAGATAAAATAAATTACAATTGGGACATAATTTATTGATACCAAACTATTATGATTAATTTTTTATATCTTGTTAGATACTGGAATTTCTAAGGATTATAAATTTTAGTTTCTTGGAAGAAAGGTTGAGATTTAATATGTGTCTCCCCACCTTATAATGTTTCACCAAAATATAGTGAAACATATGATATAATTCTCTCATGAGAGTACAAAACTAAAAAAGGTAAATAATACCAGCATCATACTTGGTACACAAATTATGAATTTTATAATAAATTGGAACCACCATTGAAAAAATAATTAATGATATAATAAAATTGGCTTCAACAAATCACTAGGGTACCTCAGGAAAAAATAATTCCCATATTCAGGATAAATCAAATACTTCATTTCATTTACTAATAATTTAGTTTAAAAAATATGTGATGATAACCCAGAAGTCAATACCAATAATTGGTCATTATAGATATCATGTTGAAAGGTTTATAATGTCCCCATGTCACGCATCGTAAACACACAAGAGAATGACGTTATTAAGAGGATAAGTTAGAGATTAAAAACACTAATCCACATCAGCAGAAGTTTCATACTATTCCCCATATTTATTCTATATCTCACAATATTAAACATCAATTCTCATACCAGACATAATATAATCACCACCCCTAAAAGGATGTAATTTATGGCATGATTTTATCATCATTTACTAGATGACCACATTATCAAAGTAAGTTAAATAGAATTTAATAACATCAAATATAAGGTATGGTAAATGTAACGATTCAAAAAATTGATATTTTAAAGAGCCATTAATGTCTAGATTTGGATTTTGTGGATCCAAATTATAGAAATAATCATTTTGTTTCTTAATAATTTTTTCACCTAGATAGAGAATAAAAAGTTCCAATATCTTCTCCACTTTCATTGTTTCATGATGGTTCCAAAGTATGAATATAAAATTGAAACATTTCCAGTACATTTCAACACATAACAAAAGTGGAAGAGTGATCCCCGATAAGTATTGACATTCTCTATAAAAAATTCCTAAAATGAATTTCAATTTGATGTATTTAGAAGCGTCCAATCAATCAAAGACCCCCTAGATCTTACCTATCCATTCAATTACATATTTTGGGTGTTTATTAATAGTAAAGATAGTTTGGTTTTGAGTCATGCAATATTGGCATATTTTTATGGATAAAAAAGAACTTGATTCTACCACACAATTCTATGATTCGATAGAGATAAAACCCAAAGGATCACACTCATGTTAATACATGGACCACTATGAGAGATACCTAAAAATATAATCTCTCTATTATTCAATGATACTTATATGAGGGTCATAATCATGATAATAGAAATTATAAAACACATTCAAAACACATTTCAACACTCAAAAAATGATACTAAAAATAACATAAGGTCTAAATCTAAAAAAATCCTAATGTGTAAAAAATATTTATTAAAATAAAATATCCACATCACACATAATAGATATTTAATGAAATTATTCAACCATAAATTATGAGAGAACATGTAAAAAAATAATTTCACCCTGTTTATAAAATTGAGAATTAAATAATTTATTTTAGACTACTTAATGATGGGGTTAAAAATAAGAATAAATTTTGGAATATAATTTCCACTTTTTGAAATCAGTTGTATATTATGAAGAAGAATTTAATACCAACTAAACCATAATAAAACTTGAATACAATATATGAATTATTGGAACGTTTTTAAATGAAACCTTAAAAAACAATATTAATATTTATATTTTATAAAAAAATATTTTATGAAATTTAAATTTTTGAATAAAAGATAATTTTATAACTCAAAAACTAATATCACAACATGATATTCCAGACATGATTCAGAAAAATAACATTAATACATCACATAAAATCCTTGACCCATCTAAAATAAGTGATAATTACTTTTGAATCAATTTATAAATCAATGGTAGAACAAAACTCAAAAGTTTTATAGTATTCTTGCTATCTATGGTTTGTCTAGAATATTTGGTAAACTAAGCGATATTAATGTAATAGCCATGAAAAGGTGTCCAAAACCACTCGAATAATAACTACATTGTTCTTTAGTGTTATATTCTATTAGTATTCATGTTCAATAAGATTAATATTATTTTTCAATTCATTTGGAAGTGAAGAAATTAATTATATAATATGGTTATAGATAAATAAATGAATATGATAAGATAAACATGATTTCATTGTATTTTCAATATAATATATATATATAAATAATATAAAATCATCATATTTAATCAATATTAAAATAATAAATTCTTTTAATATCATCATCTTCCAAAATGAAAATGATTGTTATTATATGATTGAGGAACACTATTTAACATACACATATAATTAGTAAAGACCGAAATTATTATCCAAAAACATAAAATGAAAAATAGATATTTGGATTAAAATCTAACCTACATAATTTGAACACTAGTATAATTCACAAAATAAATGTGATGAAAATCAATCATGAATAATTTTATATATTATTTTTTAGATTTTATATATATTTATTACAAACCCATTTTGTTATATATATTTCTACAAGAAATAAATATATAACATAATTTGAAATGTATATGGGTTATGTGTAAATAATTATTTAACATTAATTTAATCTTTAATGAATGGGGACGTATAAACAGTCATAAAAAAATGTTTTATTATTCAAAATATATTATTTTTACAAAATTTTTATATAATGATATTAGCATAATGTATTTATAAGAGTCAAAAAAGTATTTCAATGAGATAGATTAATTAAATAATAAAAATGATTAGAAAAAAATAAATAATATTCAATAAAAAAAATTAATCACAATGAATAATAATTTAACATTTCATATTAAATGAAATATATTTTACTTTAAAAATAATACTTTGTTATATATTGCATGTTTTTGATTTAAAATTAAATGTAAAGACATGGATTTTTCCACGTAATTCATTTTAAATTATATGAAAATATTACGAATCCGTGAAAATTGACAGCACATGACTTCAAGGCCCGGTGTGCCAAGAATGAATTTCTGAACTTTTTTAGGTTTGTTCAGTAAATGCATGAGCGACATTTTGTGACTTTTGAACCAGTTCTCAGAATTGAAATCCCAGGACACCGTTGAACTCTAGAGCCAATATTCACTTAGGGGGACCTTTCACCTCGACTATAGTTGGTCGAGGGTGGAAGCTAGTTTTTTGGACTTTCATGGGAGAGTTAAAAATAAAAATAATAAAAATAAAACAATAACTTTTATTTTTATATGAAACCTCCCATTTGAATACTTGGTGGTGGGGACCACCCGAACTCCCCTTTAATGTGAGTTAACCCTTGGAATTCCCCCAATTAAGTGTGCCAACATTAATTGAATTAATAAACATAACTTTATTAATATTGGATCCTCACCTCTTGCTTGGGAATCTTTGGTGAAGGGAGAGCTTGGGGAGAGCCTTTGTAAGATCATCCTCCAATGAGGAACCACCCCCAATGAAGAACGAGGAACCAACACTTGAGTCCAGATCGGAAATGTGCCGGGGGAGCGACAAACGCTGAAGTACTCTTCATCAACTTCATCTTCTTCCTCACGACCCCTCCAACGAAAATCAAGGTAGGGAATTGTTTATAATTTCTTCGTGGTTTCACATTGATTCATATCTCTTAAACCACCTACTACCAAATTATCGTGGAAGGTGTGGGCCAAATGAACACGGACCGATACCTCCGCAATCCATCTTTAGTGTTATGTTCTTCACGGGCGGATCGACGGTGGAGTGGAACCCGACCATGTCATCGGCGACCGACGCCAGTAGGGTACGACCAGTGGTTGACACACTAGCCGGGCGCTATAACGGAGGCAGTGAAACTGTGCCACTGAAGGAGGTTGCGGTCTGTTAGCCGTGGTTGTGGGAGGACTGTGGCCAGCACGCCGGCCGGCCGCATGGGACCGGGGTGGTGTGTGATCGCTTTTGCGGTAGAGAAGGAGGTTGCGGCCCGTCATCCGCAAGGTGGAAGGATGGCGGCCGGCACACTAGCAGACCGCATGGAGATGGGGCAGCAAGCATCTGTGCCGGCGATAGAGAAGGCCACGACTGCTGAGCCGTGATTGTTCACCTGAAGGGCAGTCGACACTCGGCCAACCATGGAGGACAGCGACACCGTCGCGCCGCTGGGAGGAGGACCGACTGGGAACTCGGCCAGCTGCGTCATGCCAAGAAAGACACGCTCCGAAGGGTCCTGCATGCCAGGAGGCCGAATAGTCCATTGGACCATTCAGGATGCTGGGTGATGCCTCCCCCCGGGTGTTGGCTAGGGCGGACCCCGCCACGACGGACCACCCAGCCGAGCAGGTCGCACCGCAGCGGCCCACACCCTAGCAGCCCGAACCTTAGCGGGCCGCGCCCTTCGTGGGACAGGTTGGACTATGACCCTCCGGGCTGGGCCCGCCATAGCCTAGCCCATCCGGGCCGGACCCGAACCAGGTCGGGTCGGTCCGACCAGGTCGGACCAGACCCAGGCCCATCTGGACCTAGATACGCCTTTTTGGGCATATCTTGAGAACCAGGCATACATTTGATGAACCGTCTATGGTGCCAGAATCCTTAGATCAAAATGGTCCTTTTGGTATACTCCACTTTAGTTTTGGATAAAGTTATTGTATGATCGGGTTGGATCGATCCCGAATCCAACCAGACCCTTGGAATGGAAACGCTGGTAACTTACATACCGGGCGTCTGATTGACACGACATCTATTTCATTGGGATTTTGAGACTCTATGTGGACTACCAGCGCCTAAACCAGGTGAACGTGAAGAATAAGTACCCAGTCCCGAGGATTGAAGATCTCTTTGATCAGCTAAAGGGAGCACAGTGGTTTTCGAAGATAGACCTCAGATCAGGCTATCACCAGCTCAGAGTACAAGACGAAGATGTGCAGAAGACGGCCTTAAGATGTCAGTATGGACATTATGAGTTCTTGTTTATTCCATTCGGCATGAACAATTCCCCAGCAATGTTCATGGGACTCATGAACATTATCTTCCAGCCATACCTCGATCACTTTTTGGTAGTTTTCATCGAGGACATCCTAATATATTTAGGGACGGAGGAGGAGCATGCCTATCATCTGTAGATAGTTGAGGACACACTCTAAGAGCACCAGATTTATGGAAATCTCTTGAAGTGCCAGTTATGGATCGGATAGGTTCAATTATTGGGACACGTCATCTCATAGGATGGAGTTGTAGTGGATCCAGCGAAGATTATGGTTGTTCTTCCTTAGGAGCCACCCAGGAGTGTGACAGAAGTGAGGAGTTTCTTGGGTGTGGATGGTTACTACCAGAGGTTTGTGCCTGACTTTTCTAGAGTTGTGACACCCATATCAGCATTGATGATGAAGGGTAAACCCTTATTGTGGTTAGAGATATGCCAATGGAGTTTCTAGGAGCTGAGGCAGAGACTGACGAGTGCCCCCATCTTGAGGCTACCGGGGGAGGGCGTTGGGTATGTAGTCTACTACGACACATCAAGAACTGGGCTTGGATGTGTCATGATGTAGGAGTGAGTAGTGATCACATATGGTTTTCGACAACTAAGGCAACATGAACAGAACTACGCAACCCATGACCTGGAGTTAGAAGTAGTGGTCTTCGCCTTGAAGATGTGGCGACATTACTTGATTGGCGAACGTTTTATGGTCTACTATGATCACAAGAGTGTCGAGTATATCTTCTCTCAGAAGGACCTGAAATCGAGACAACGGCGTTGTCTTGAGTTCCTCTAGGACTATGACTTCGAGATATTCTATACTCCTAGGAAGGGGAATGTATTAGCATATTCACTCAGCAGGAGATCTGGTATACAATTGATGAGTGAGGCGATGTAGCAGTTATCCGCTTTGCGGATATCCTACATAGATTGAGATGGTGTATCTTATCTTCAGTCTATCACAATCACTCCCTCACTCCTTAAATAAGTTAGGGAGGTGCATCTTGGGGACACTGACTGGGAGGCTCGACGTGCTCAGATATCCATAGGACAAGAACCTGATGGATTTTCTGAAGGTGGGGAGGAGGGCATCCTCTTCAGAGGATGTACTATGGTAACAGTGGTTCTTAAGGATGAAGTGATGAGGGAGTTCCATAAATCCCCTCTAGCAGTACATCCAGGAGTGGAGAAGCTGTACCAGGACCTCTAGCGTCATCACTGGTGGCCAGGAATGAAGAAAGAAGTTGCAGAGTTTGTCTCATGGTGCCTCACTTTTCAGCAAGTGAAGGCAGAGAATCAGGTTCTAGTAGGCTTAGTTCATCCACTAGAGGTGATAGAGTGGAATTGGGATGGAATTTCCATGGACTTCATGATAGGACTTCCATGCACGTCCAAGGGACATGATTCCATCTGGGTGATTGTTGACCGACTCAACAAGTCTTCCCACTTCCTACCAATCAGGGAGAAGGGATCAGTAGATGAAATGGGAAGCCTCTACATACAAGAGATTGTGTGGATTCATGGGGTGAAACCTACAATTTTATCATATCATGATGCATGTTTTACTTCCTGGCTATGGAAGGGGCTGCAGGATGCGTTCGGGATACAACTTTGGTTGAGCACTGCCTTCCATCCTTAGACAGATGATCAGATAGAGCGGACCATTCAGACCCATGAGGACATGTTGCATTCTTACATCCTAAATTTCAGCTGTAGTTGGGAGGATCACTTTCCCTTGGTGGAGTTTGCATACAACCGAGATATCACTCTACTATTGGTATGGAACCATTCGAGGTGTTGTATGATCGACCTTGCAGATCACCTGAGTGCTAGACTGACCCAGGGGAGTCAGCACTCATAGGACCAGAGATGGTATGGGCTACCATACAGAAGGATTAGATCATCCAGGAGTGGATGAGGACTGTACATAGAAGGCATAAGTCATATGCTGATTGGAGACAGAGACCTCTGGATTTCAATGATGGTGACCATGTCTTTCTACACGTCTCACCTTGACGAGGTTTGTAGATATTTGGCTGGAGCGACAAGTTATCTCCAAGGTTCATCAGACCCTTTCAACTCCTTAGTAGAGTGGGTGAGGTGGCATACCGCTTAGCTCTTCCACCTCAGTTGCACCAGGTGCATGACGTTTTCCACGTATCCTAGCTACCGAGATGCGTACATGATCCTTCACACATCATTGACTGGGGAGAGAAGGACATCAATGATGGGGTGAAGTTTTTAGCGGTTCCGGTAGAGATTGAGGATCGACAGGAGAGTTTACTACATGGGAGATCGATACCTATGGTGCACATTCGTTGGCAGCACAGGAACTTCCAGGAGAGCACATGGGAGTGGGAGGCTTAGATTCATGCACAATGCCCCCCACTTGTATCCCTAGTTTGTGTTGTGGCTTTCAGGGATGCCAAACCCTAAGGTGGGGAGAATGTAAAGACCTGAATTTTTCCATGTTATTTTTTTTAAATTATATTCAAATATTATGAGTCCATGAAAATTGACTGCATGTGATTCCGCAGCCTAATTAATGTGCCCAAAATGAATTTCTAAACTTTTTTAGGTACATTCAGTAAACGCGCGAGCGGTGTTTTGTAACTTTTGAACCGATTCTCAGAATTGAAATTTGAGGACACTGTTGAACTTGCAACACTAATATTCTCTTAGGGAGACCTTCACCTCCACCGTAGTTAGTCGAGGGTGGAAGTTAGTTTTTCGTATTTTCATGGGAGAGTTAAAAGAAAAATTATAAAAATAAAACAATAACTTTTATTTTTATTTTAAACCTCCCATTTGAATACTTGGTGGTATGGACCACCCAAACTCACCATTAATGTGAGTTAACCCTTGGAATTTCCCCAATTAAATGCACCATCATTAATTGAATTAATAAACTTAACTTAATTAATATTGGCTCCTCACCTCTTGCTTGGGAATCGTTGGAGAAGGGAGAGCTTGGGGAGAGCCTTTGGAAGATCATCCTCCAATGAGGAACCACTCCCAATGAAGAACAAGGAACCAAAACCCGAGCCTGGATCGGAAATGTGTTGCGGGAGCAACAAACATTGGTGTCCTCTTCATCGACTTCATCTTTTTCTTCACAATGCCACCAACGAATGTCAAGGTAGGGAATTGTTTATAATTTCTTCATGGTTTCACATTGATTCAACACATTTGAGATACCTACAACCAACTTATCTTGAAGGGTATAGGCCAAAAAAACACGGCACGATACGTCTGCAATCCTTCTTTATTGTCGTGTTCTGTGCGGGCATATTGGTAGTGGAGTAGAACCTAACCATGTCGCCGACGACCGACGCTGGCAGGGTACGGGCGACAGCCGGCACACCGGATGGCTGCGATGACAGTGGCGGCGCAACCGTGCCACCGAAGGAGGCCACGACCCGACGACTGTGGTGGTGGGAGGACTGCAGAGGGCACGCCGGACTGCCATAGTGTACCAGGGCAGCGCGCGACCACACCGCCGATAGTGAGGGAGGTCGCAGCCTGTCGGCCGCGGTAGTGGAAGGACGGCGACCGACAAACCGGCCAGCTGCGAGGAGAAAGGGCAGTGCACATCCACACCATCGGTAGAGGAGGCCACAACTTATGAGCAAAGGCGGTGCACCTGAAGGGTGGCCGACACATGGTCGAACGCGGAGGACAGCGGTGTCGTCGCGCCGTTGGGAGGAGGACCAACCGTGAATCTGACCGGCCATGTCACGTCGAGGAGGACCCTTTCTGGCAGGTTCCGTGTGCCAACAGGACGAATGGTCCATTGGACCATTCGAGGTACCAGGGGGAGCCTCCCCCAGGTGTCAGCTGGGGTAGACCCCGCCACGACAAACCACTCAGCCGAGCGGGCCGCACCGCAGCGGGCCGCACCCAGCGGGCCACGCCCTTCACATGATTGAATAGAACGAGACCCAATGGGTCGGGCCCACCATGGCACAACCCATCCGGGTCGGACTCGGCCTAGGTCAGGTTAGCCCAGGATGGGTCGGGTGGGTTGGTCTGACTGGGTTGGACCGGACCCGAGCCCATCTGGACCTAGATACGCCCTTTTTGGATATATCTTGAGAACCAGGAATCTGTTAGACGAACCATATGTGGTTCCAGAATCCTTGGATCAAGACGGTCCTTTTGGTATACTCCACTTGAGTTTTGGATAAATTTGGGGTACAACCGGGTTGGATCGAACCCGAATCCAACCGGGCCCTCTGAACAGAAACACTAATAACTTACAGACCAGACATACGATTGATGCGTTGTTTGTTGCGTCGGGTCCCTTATGACGTGACAGTCCTTTGTGGTACTTAAACATGGGACTTCATGGTAGTTGAAGTATTGGCAGATGGATTGAGTAGTGGAACCTCCTGGAATCAAGCATGCTTAGTGCGGGAACCTAGTGGCTGGCTGTACTTGAGGAGTCTTCGATCCTGTGTGGGTCATCTTCGAATCCTATGTGGGTCATCTCCAGATCCTATGTGGGTCATATTCATATCTTGTGTGGGTCATCTTTTATCATGTGTGGGTCAACATCATATATTCTCAACGATGTAAGATGATCTTACTTATGACTAACCATCTATACTTCCATATTTAAGTTATACCAGGTGTGTGCTGAGTCATTATCTTTGTGGTACTTACCTTCGTGGTATTCTAGTATGTTGCGTTAGCTTTGTGGTACTTATGTTTGTGCTATTCTCTTATGTGGCATTACCTTAGTGGGATTTACCTTCGTGGTATTCTTCTGTGTGGCATTATCTTTGTGGTACTTACCTTCGTGGTATTATTTCCTTCGTGGAATAGTTGTATTTTCGGATAAAGAATTGGGCCTTGTGTTTCCTCACGAATGAGATGGGTATTTTTGATAACTTAGATATATGTATGGGCATATAACTTAGTAGGGATGACTGTTCTTTTCGTGCTTGTGGTTTATCCTTTGTGGATTCTGAGAGACCTTAGGGGGTCTCGGGGTCTCTACTGAGTATCGTTATACTCACCCCTACACGGGCTATGCCCGTACCTTGCTGTGTCTTATGCAGACAATGAAAAATGCTGACTGAGGCCGAGGGTACCAAGACTGGAGGCTGCTCGGAGGTGGAAATTTGAGTAGAAAATCCATAGATATGACTGTACGAGAGATGTACCTACCCTTCATGTAGGATCTTTAGCGGGTTTTCACTAGAGATGTTTTCAGTTTTACTTGTACTTTCTAGTTGGGCTTGTACTCCAACCCCTTTAATACTATACACACCCTTTCTACCAAATAGTTTACTTTGTGCTCTTATCTTGTTGTGTTCTTGTTCGTGTGATTTTACAGGTTATAAAGGAAATGCCATCCCGGTTTTAGGGATATGCCTTTCCGGTGCTAGTCGCCAGCCCCTGGCCTTTGGAAGGCAGGCTTGGGGTAGTCACGACATGGGCCCTGGGGGACGGGTTGTGACATTAAATTTCATATATTTATATTTAGAAATTAACAAAATTAAATGGTTACAAATATAAAAAGGTATGATCATTAATAAATTGATCATAAATTAGTCATAAATTATGATCAAATCATTTAATGGTAAAAGATATATTTTTCAAAGAATTTTATTTTTCTATATATTTTATATTTTATCTTAATAAACCTAATTTTAAAATTTTTTAAGAATGAATTAAATGAGATTTATGGAAAATATATATTAAAAAAATTAACACCTATATATTATTTTTAATTGAAAATAAATTTTAATAAGTTAATTTTACGCTTAAAAACAATTTCTAAATTTTTTTTTCTGTATTGTGTGTTACTTTTTAAAAATTAATTTATTTATATTTTAGAAATTTAATGATATAATATTTATTTCATATTCAAAATTATTATTTACAAATTAGGTAATATGGACAACTTTTTTTTGGTCAAAAAAATAAGTTACCAAGCTAAAATTTAGACACTATAGTAAACATTAAAATAATGTAAAAGTAAAAATAAAGAGGAAAAATCTCAAGATATATTAAATATTTATATATAAGTGTTTTTATGAGGGATAAAAAGACCTTAACATATCTTTTTTCTATTTAAATAATAATTTTGGATCAAAATTATTGAAAAAATTCATCTCTTTCTATATCAAGAAATTAATATAATGTTGATTATATCCACCACCACATAACACAGCTAAACCTTCCTATCTCAACTAAAAATTTCAAAACATATATCAGATCTAGCCTTTTATATATATATATATATATCATTAAATGATTTTAAGCATAATTCTCCATTACCTACAAACCAAGGATCACAAAGTCTAGTGACTTTGTAAGACTATGTATATAATTCAAAAGCATGAATTCAAAATAAAATGACATTTTATTTAATCTCCATAAGTATTTCTTAACATCCTTTGATATCTTATAATGGAATGTGATAATCTGGGATTTACATGAACAAAGAGACGAGCTAAAATTCATAGTAAGTGAAATAAATATGGGAATAAAGTGTAGCACATGAGTTAGAGGAAAAACATGATGATATAAAAAGGAATTTCACATGAATAAAAATATGGAATCAAAAAATATATAACATTGATTCATGTGATCATGAAAAAATAGGAATGTGGAAGAAATACACAATATGAAATAAACATGAGTCAAGGCTAACTGTCAGGACTTTATCACATCGTGGATAAAGTCCCATAATGTATTAGGTTTACTCTATAATCCTATAAATGACATATAATGAGACTAAATATTACCCAATTCATTGGAGCTCTATCTAGGGGCACCTATAATAAATGTTTTTGTATATGTTTTACACATGTATAATCAAACATAAGTAATAAACCTAAGTGTAACCTATGATATTAAATGGGTATCATAATAATTTCAAAATGAATAACCAATGGGAATATCATAATGGTGTCCATGAAATAATGAATTTAAATCACACATGGAAAATAATAAGGGAAAATATCAATATATAATGATAAATAATGTCCAACTAAAGTGAAAAAATGTAAAAGGAGTGTTTAAGAAAAATTAGGAATGAGACACATTAGTGTATTTTAAGGAAAATACTGAAGAGTATTTAAAGGGGAAAAAGGAATAATTGCTTTTATAAAAAAATAAATGATATAAGATAGTTTTTAATGATAAAATTTTATATTTTAGAAAATATTGGTGTCTTAATACATTTTATGGTGTGTACTTAAAAATTGTTATGAAATTGGGAAGTTCCCTTCAATCAAACTTTCTTATCAGATATAATTTAGAAGGGGAACCATTTAAAACATATATTTCCACATAAAAGAAGGATTAATGGATCTATATAAATAATTTTTGTAAAATATACATAGAATATGTAATAATTATATAATAATAATTAAGAACTAAATTGGTGTAAAGAGTAAAAATCCTCAACCTAAAGCAAATTTGTAGGTTCAGAGAGATCCCTTACCTTATGTCCAAAAGTTTTATTCACTTCATCTTAATATCCTAGAAAAAAAATTAAATTCATTAATAATTTAATTTATAACATATTCAACATATATTTTATTTATTAATATTTTATTAAGTTCATTTATGACCATGTCTATGGGTTATAATATTTAATTTCAATGCTCTGGGTGTGTTCATTTCATGATTTTTTGATCATTTCCCTTGAGTTTAATTATGGGAGTTCTTATAAAATGGAATAAACACTTAATAAGTATAATGAAATGGTATTATTGTAATTTTAGAATTTTAAATGTTCATATATATCATTTTTTTGTTATATATGATATTAATTCATTAGATAAAATGTTAGTGATAAACGTTTAGTTTTTTTGGAGGGTTTTCGATCATCACAAACTAGTTTGTTTTATTATTCAATATTATGCATATATATTTGTTCTATAACATGGAACATGTTATAATATAAATTTTAATTTTTTTAACCATTATATTTTTTTATGACTAGCCATGACGTTAGTCATGGAAAATGAAAAATCATCATCCAAGAAGGCGTTGAATCAATACATTACAGATGCTGTTTTCATTTTTAGAATAAAATAAAAAGAGAAGAGATTTGATGTTGTATATTCCATTAACACAATAAAATAGAATTATATGTTTTATAATGGAGTTTTAATTCACTTTGGATAGGGGAGGTGAGAGGAGGATAATAAAATTTAATAAATTAAAAGAGAAATAAATAGGATTTTACCACATGAATATCGTCACCTTGAGAACCTCCATATGAAATTTGGAATTGGACTTTTGGTGAGACCAAAAAAATCAGGACATGGGGAAGTGGATTGGGAGAATAATTTTGAAGATTATTAGAAAACTCCAATTCTTATAAGGTGTGTGGAGAAGGGGTTGTGATAAGTGGTATTTATAGTTTGACTATAGTGGTGTTTTTTATTATTATGTTCAATTATTATTATTTTGGCTCAAGAATATTAATAGTTTTGATTACCATGATATTATAAAACATATATTTTAGGATAGTTTGAACCAGTTGATTCTTGACTCATTGATACATCATCCATGACTCAATAATTCATGTATTTGTTAAATATCATATATTAGCATATTTCAGTATTCACAAAAAATCAACTATTTTAGGAAAATATCAAAAATTTACCCCAACTATTTTTTAAAGGGGTCGATGTAACTAGGAATTAGAATTACATTCTTTCCAAAAATCATGGTCCTTTTCCATGGAGATATACAGAGTAATATCATGACTCCAATAATAAACTTTAGGTCCTATCAACGATTATCTACATTGCTCTTTAGTCAACTTTGGGTAGTCTTGATGTGATTCTGAATATTATTCAACTTTTCTACCATTTCATCAATCATTTCATGTCCTTCTAGCTTATGTTCACTAACATCATCTCAGTATTCTGATTTTCTATAACTTTTCCCATAATGGGCTTCATATGAAGATATTTGGATGCTCGAGAGGAAACTATTATTGTAATAGAACTGAACCAGAGGTAGATGTTGGTACCATCCTTAATTAAAGTCCCTTGAACATGCATTAAATATGAAATATTTTGTTTGAATAGTCTACTAAGATTTTCCATTAGTTTGATAATGATAACCTATAATGAAGTTCAACTCTATTTTTATAAAATGTTATACAATTTTCAAGAACTTAGTGGTAAAATGTAGATATTGATCGAATATACTCAATAATGGTATTCCATGTAGCCTCACCACTTATTTGTTGTATAATAATTCATGTTTATTGAGTGAGAAGTCCTATTGAATTTCAATAAAGTGATTCTCTTTATAAGATAATCCAAAACAACCCCCATAGCATTGTTTCCTATAGATTTCTTCAGAAGTCTGGTGACAAAGTCCATTATGATTTTTCCCATTTTCATAATGTTATGGGTAATGGTTGTATAATCCACTTATAGTTTTTTCATTTAATACTTCACTTTCTAACATACCAGGAACACTGATGTATATTCAGCGATCTATTTCTTTATGTGGTCCCACCAATAGTTCTTTCAGAGATCTTGATACATCTTTTTTCTCCCCAGGAGAATATAGTAGGATGAGCTATGTGAATCATTAAAAATATCTTTCATTATCATTGTATTGGATGGTACCCATAGTCCTAAACAAAATCTTACAACTCTTTACTCATAAAATTTGAACTCTGAGGATTTTCCCTTTCTTATAGCTTTCATATTGTTTTTGAATTTCCACATCATTTTTTTGAGCATCCTTAATTTTCATCATGAGGGATAGTTGATTAATAAAATGTGAAATTAATGATTATATAACTTCTTAAATTATTCCCATGTATATCCTTTCTAATTCTAAGAATATTATATCCTTCAGAATTACCATCATTGATAATGTTGTAAGATCCTTTATACATGTAGCATCTGCAACTTTATTTTCATTACCTGGATGGTAGTGGATTGAGCATTTATAATCTGTGATGAGATATAACCATATTTTTTGAAAAATTTTAAGCTCCTTAAATGTGAATATATTTTTTAATATCTTATGATTAGTATATATCTCACACTTTTCACCATAGTGATAATTCCACCAGATTTTCACAATGAATATCACAGCTGCCAACTCTAGATCATGCGTGGGATAGTTTTTATCATTAAATTTCAACTACCATGACGATTATGATATCATTTTTCATTTTTCATTAGTAAAAATACCAATCCCTTCTTTGAAGCATCACTATATACCATAAAGAGTTTCCCACTTTTCAAAAGTGTGAGTAATAGTGTAGTGAGAAGCCTCTTTTTCAATTCTTTAAGGAAGAATTCACTTTCATTGATCCACACAAACTTTACGCCCATAATAGTCATCTTAGATATGGGGTTTGAAAATCATGAGATTTTATTCAGAAATCATTGGTAATACCCAATTAGGACAAGGAAACTACGGATATATATTATAGATGTTGTTTTGAGACACTCCTCAACAACCTTTGTCTTAGAAGGGTTCATAGACATTCTTTTATTGTTGATAAAATTCCCTAATAATGATACTTCCTCTATCCAAAACAAACACTTAATATAACTTTCATAAAGTCTCACCCTTCTCAAATTCATTAGGAAAATATTCAAATACTCCTCGTGTTCCTCCTTATTTTGGAGTATATCAGAATATCATCTATAAAGACTATCACAAATCTATCAAGGTAATATCTAAAGATTATATTCATTAATTCCATGAATATTTCTTTAGAATTATTGAGTCTGAAGGGAATAACTAAGAATTCATAATTTACATACCTCATTCGAAATAAAGTATTGGGAATATCATAATTATTTATCTTTAATTAGTGATATCCCAACCGAAGGTAGACCTTAGATAAATACATGGACCCATTTAGTTGACTGAACAATTAATCTATCCTTAGAATGGGACAATTTTTCATTATCATTATTTTTTTGAGCTCATGATAATCAGTGCAGAGGTCCAAGGATCCATCCTTAATCTTGACAAAGATGTCTGGCGCATCCCATAATGATGCACTCGAGCATATGAAACCTTTATCTAGATTATTTTCTAACTGCTTCTTTAGTTCTTCTAACTCAATGATGGCCATTCTATAAGGAGTATTTGATATAGGTTGATATCTAGGATTAATTTCAGTTGAGAACACAACATCTTAGTCTGGATGAAGACCAGAAAATTCATTAGGGAATACATCAGTGTAGTCCCTCATAATAGGCACGTCTTCAAGTATGATTCTATCCATTGTCTCAATAATTTGAGCTAGATATTCTTTATCATAATTAAATAACATGAATAATTTTGAGTAGGATTCTAAATGAAATTTGTTCTTCTTTTTACACTTGTATAGAATTGGAGAATGACTTGGTATGTGAAGAGTGATCTCCCTTTCCCAATAGTTGATGTTGTCTTTATATAAAGATATCCAATTAATTCCTAATATATCAATAAAATCCACCGAAGGAAGTATGAAAATATTTCCTAGGAGGTTCATTCCATAAATAAAGGGAGGATTTATATACATTGGCTCTAATAATTTCCCAATTTTATATTCTCATAAATAACTCAACCTCCATATTTTGAGGTGGTATTTGAATATTCCTACAAAACTTGAAATATATGATAGAATGCGTAGAACTATAATCAAATAGTATGTTTTCTATTATTGAATGAATAAACAACATACCTATAACCTCATCATTTTTGGGTTCCACCTCAACAATAGTGATAGAATATTCCCTTTCTTGTTTCCTTAGAGGTTGTTGTTAATTGCCTCCAACCACCCTTGTCTTAGGGAATTGGCTCGCATAATGCTAATTTTCCATACAGTTGAAATAGTGAACTATATGTAGAGTTTTGATCTAAAACATAAATTCTTCTTCTTCATTTTTAGTATTATTCATATACCTTCAGAAATAATTACCCCAATTCCCCTCTCTTCCACATTTGAAGCATCACCAAGTTACCTCTAGATAGTTCCCATGAAACTTATTCCAACACTATTTATATATGGTATGTTATTATTTATTTCCATGATGATATTTATTTCTTAATACTCCCATATTAAACTACATTTTCCACTTTTTATCTACAAGACCGTGATACCACTGAGAGTTTCCAATCTCCATCGCAACCTTAATGAAACAACATAAAATATTCTCATAGCTATCAAAGTCTCGATTCAATTTTTTTAATAGACTTGTATTTAGTCCAAAAAAGATACAATCCATCTTGATTTTAGTGTTCATGAAAAATCCATAGGCTAATTGTGCAATCCTTATAAGGTTTTCCTCATATGCCCTAACAGACATGTTTTTATTTTTCTTCAGTTCAAGGAAATAACTTTCTATCTTATGATGGAGAGTTTGGGGAAAATATTTATAAAAAATATTTTCTCTAATTATCCCTAATACATAGAATAAACTTCCTCTTTATAGTTTTTAGTATTCATTAGGTTCCACCACTAACCATCTTTCCTATCAAAGTGTTATTCTACCAGCACAACATTCTCTTCTTCTGAACACTGGAGGAGAGGGAATATCTTCTAAATGGAGTTAATACATTTTTATATGATTAGGGTATCAGAAGATCCATTAAATATGTGTGTAATTTGTCACACAAATGATTCTACTAAATCTTAACCTTTATTAGGATAAGGAGGGTGTTCCACAAAATTCATGTTATTATTCATAACTTGATACAATTTTCATGATGTTTTGATCCACTATGCTCATCATATTTGTAATTTAATTAGGGAAATAATCACATCCCAAATCTCATTGATTATTAACCCAAGTTATATTTTATAAATCCATTAAATAATAAATATGAAGTACAATTACGAGGGATTAAATACTTATCAAATAAGCATATAAAAAAGAAAATTTAAATATAAAAGGATAAACATGAAATTGAAAAGTATATCCTAACATGTGATTACCTATGTTTTAATATAGGTTATCCATGGTGATAAAATTATCCCTAGGTTTCTTAAAAAAAATTTATAGTCATAACATCCAAAAATAACTTGACAATGATTTGTTACCAACTATAGCATCCCTAGACTTTTACATATATCATGACATGATTTAAAGCATAATTAACCATCATATACAAACCTTGGGTCATAAAGTAGAGTGTATTTGGAAGATTATATACATAATTCTAAAGAGTTAAATCAAAATAAAATGATCTTTAAGTTAATCTCTAATAATCTCCTAACTTCCTTTGATCTATTACATCTGCATAGGATATCCTAGGGAATACATGAATTAAGGGATCATCTAAAAAGCCCATTAAAAGAAGAAAAATGGGAATGGATAATTGAAAATGAGTTATAAGGCATGAAACGATGATATAAAAATGCATGTAACATGAATAAACATATGGAAGCATAATATATATAACTTAGAGTCACGTGATCATGGAAAAATAGGAATGTAGAAGAATCATAAAACATGGCATAAAAACAAGTCAAGGATAAATTACATAACTATATAACATGGTGTAAAATGTACACTAATGGATTAGTATTACTATCTAACCCCATAGATGAGGTGTCATGAGACTAGACATTACCCAATTCATTATAGATCTATCTAGGTGCACCCATCATAATATGTTTGTGCATATATGCGCCACATAAGGAATGTAATATCATAATGGTTTTTGTGAATGAATAGAGTTAAATCATAAATGTAAATTAATAATTTAAAATAGTTATATATCATAATAAATGTTGTACAACTAATTAAAAACATGTAAAATATTTTTTTTAATAAACTTTAGAAATGAGACACTTTAGTGCAGTGTAATAAAAATATTGAAGAGTGTTTAAGGAGGAAAATGTGTAATTGTTTGTATAAAACCATTAATGAAAAAATATAGTTTTTTCATGATAAAATTAGTTAATTTAGATAAATATTGGTTTATTAAAACATTTTTGTAGTGTACTAGAAAATGGGTTAGAAATTGGGAAGTTCCTTTTAATCGGGCTTGCTTATTAGAAGGAATTGTGAAGGGGAACCATTTAAAACTTTGTATTTAACCATTAATGAAGGATGAATGGATCTGGATACATATGTTTCTAACACATACACATAATATTGAAGAATTACATAATAATAATTATTAAATACATTGGTGTAAATAGAGATAAATCATATCCTAAAGAAAATTTGACGGTTCAGAGAAGTCTCTTACCTTATATACGAAAGTGTTCTGAAATTGCACTAAATGTCATGGATAGTAAAATTAGATTCATTAATAATTTAATTAATAAAATATTTAACATATATTGGATTTATTACAATTTTATTAAGTTTATTTATAACAATTTCGATGTCTTATAATGTTAAATTTTGTTGTCCTAGGTGCATTTGTTTTCTGATTTTATGATCGATTACCTTGAGTTTAAAAATGGGAGTTCCTATAAAATGGAAGAAAGAATTAATAATTGGAATGAAATGGTATTAATATAATTCCGTAATTTTAAATAGTCTCATATATTGATTTTATTCAGATATGATAACGATTTCTTAAATAAAATGTTAATGATAAATGTTTAGTTTATTTTGGTGATGTTTGATCATCATGAACTAGTTAGTTTTATTATTTAATATTATGAATATATATTTGTTCCAGAACGTGGAAAAGTTATAATATATATTTTAAAATCTTTTTTAACAATTATAATATTTTTATGAAAATCCATGCAGGTGGTAATGGAAAATAATAAATCATCACCCACAAAGGTTGTGAATCGACACATCACAGAAGATGTTTTCATTTTTAGAATAAAATGAGAATAGAAGAGATTTTATGATGGATATAACATAAAAAAATTAAATTATAGTATATTAATGATAATAGAGTTATAATATCTCTTTGGATAGGGTATTTTAGGGGAGGATAAAAAAAGAAAAGAAATTAAAAGAGAAAGAATGAGGATTTTTCTTATTCAATATCGTCTCTTGGAGAACCTCATTAAAGAACATGAAATTGGTCTTTTGGTTAGACCAGAAATACAAGGAAATGGGAAAGTGTATTTTGAGAATAATTTTACAAAATATTTTAAATCTCCATAACATAGAAGGTTTGATGAGAAGGGGTGGTATTTATATTTGTAAGAGATGGGTGTTTTTGATTATTTTATTCATTTGTTTTTAATTTTTTTTAATACTATAAATAGTGTTTATTTCCCTGGAAACATACAATAAATGGTTCAATATATTTAGAACCAATTCATGATTACATCTTCTATATTTCATCCAATATACAATAATTCATGTATTTGTTAAATACCGCAAATTACCTTATTTTACTATTCACCAAAATTTAACTATTTTAAAAAAAATACAAAAAATTCACACCATTAAATTGTTGATGTGTAGATTTAAAAAATGGACCCTATTTTATGAAAATAATTATCTAAAAATGATAAATTTTAGTTTTAATTAAAATCACTATTTACTCGAAAAATTCTAATTTTAATGTTATAACCTCTTTTATGAAAAAATTAATTAAGGTATCATAAAATTATATTATAAATATAACACAACAAAATATTAATTTATGAATCTATTTTTGGAAATAAAATTATATTTTAAATTATTATATTAATTATAAATGTGTAAATAAACATTTATGTTTCACAAAAATACAAACACTTAATTTGTCATTTTCAAAACATTTATTTACTTATACCATGATATAAATATACTATATTCCATTTATAAAATACCTAAATTTTATTTATTCTTTCAATGGTGAGGTTACTATACGAATTTCATTATTTTGATTCCCAATGGTCACATTACTATTCCAAAAGTCATGTTACTATTCTATTGGCATTGGTTTCTTAATTTCTATAAATACTACCTTTTCATTATTCATTTATTAGAATAAAGTTTTTACTGGGTTCTCTATGTAATGTATTTGATTTATATTGTATGAAATGATTATTAGAATGGAATTTAAATTGATAAAATTATAGGTCATTACAGAAAACCCTTTCCAAAGGTATTTCATAAATCTTAGAGGTTTTGGTCTCCCCAAAAAACTAATCTATGAAGGCCTATATATTATTATAAAGAAGGGTACCGATGGAAGACTATATTGTTTTAACTATGTTTTTTCATGTTTCATTATTCTTCTTCCACATTCGAATATATTATAACTATTATAATATAATGACATTAATTTCATTAGTGTAATTAAATGTTATTTTTTTCTTCAGAATAGCTAGTTTTCACCTTTATCTAATTCATTATGAAATGAAAGTCCTTCCCATATTATTGTTAGATTACCACCTATTAGAATAGTGTATATAATTTTTCATCACCACCTTACGTGGTTGGATATATGAGTGGATTTAAATAAAATGCATCATATATATGAGATTATTCAATTTTTTAAATATAAATTAGCAATTCATTAAATAATATTAAATATAAATGTATAGTATAAATTTTAAAGCGTAAAATTACCATTCTAATACATTTTTCACAATTTGAATATATTTTTGAAACCCCGTTGAACTACAAAATTTTTATTCTACCTAAATGATAAATAAAATCCATCGTGAAAATTATAGATATGATGATACTTTTTTATAACTATTTTGACCATGTCCTATATACTAAAGTAGTTATAATGGAAGTGTCTGAACAAACCCATTTGATTGTTAAGAGATTAACTATAAAATAAATTAGCGAAATACGATTAAAAATAGAACTTAAAAAATGAAATATACATGAAAAATGTTCTGAATCAAGTATTTAATACACTTAATTTTTTATTCATAAGATTATGTTGGTAGAAAAGTCAATGGTTTCTCATCTCAAATTTCCTTCTTTGATACATTTTTGTATTATTCACATATTTTATTTTATATGCTACATATACTACCTATTTGATATATTATATCAGGATTAAACATATATTAATAATATTTGATGTTCCTTTTTATGATTAACCTTAAAGGTATTTTGATTCAAATATTACAAAAAACATTATGCTTTTATTGACTCAATTTCCTTTTTATTGCGTCGTAAACATTCCTCTCTAAACACAATTTTATAAGGTTCTTTTGTTATAAAATTTATATAATCTATATTCTATTTCATAGTTATCTATATGGAAATTAAATCTTAATATCAAAATAAATTCCATTGATTGATTTTATTCATTGTAAAAATATGATGTTGTTTTGAATAATTTTTATCATTTCTAATGAAACTTTATCTTCCATTTCCATATTCATTATATTACTTCATGAATTTTCTAATATATATAATGAATATTTGAGGTAATTTTAAAATATATTTTAATATAACTAAAATTATTACATGGAAATTTCTTAATAATTTATCCATCTGTTGCTTCTGGATTTCATTGAAAAAGTGTGAGGATAATATTATTATTGTAATGATTGTGGCATGATAACGTTTTTATTATTTTATAACCATTTTTTATAATGAAACTTTCTCTTAATGTTTTAATAGTTTTCAAAATAAATTTCTAATCACATTGTTTTTTTATTTTTTTATTTTTAAAATAATAGATTGTTTTTCAGAAGAATAAATCAATATATTTCATTCCACTTATATACATTTTTTATCTTTCACTAAACACTTATTATCATTAAATTCATAAATTTTCAAGGGTTAAGTATTAGAAATTATTTTATCATTAATGTTTTTAATTTCTTATTTTATTTCCTTTAAAATATATTTTTTGATGTAACAAATAATTTTATTTTTATATCCAAGTTAAATAAGAATTTATTCACTTATATTTTTCTCTCCAAAATCAAAGGATCTTCTACTTATATAATAATTCCCAAGATCATCCTATAATGAAATTTATGATATAATTCATTTGTGAGATTTATATTTGAGTATGAAACTATCAAAATTTCATTTCATTTTATTCAATTCTATTAATATACGATATGAAACCTATTTTAATTCCATAGGTTTTCGTCATATAATGAATCACTGATTTCATTTTGTAGAGATAAGTATGGTTTATCATTATCTGATATGGTGGATCATATATATACATCATCTGAATTAGTTATGTTTTTAAATATCACTAGATAATTATGGGGTGTGATTCATGGTACCCGATCCATTATACTGTGCTAGGAGTGATTCCTGGTCTAGTATTGTATTTGATGTAGGATTTATCTGCCTTATCCACTTTATTATAAATTATAAATTTATTTTTTGGGAGACATTTTTATGTTACAAATCATTTTATCAGTATTTATTGAAAACTCTTAAGGTTCAATGTTACTTTATAATTATATATTTCTCTTATAAAGATGTTTTCTCACATTATTCTAATATATATTTTTTATTACTCATTGATAAGTTCTCCCTAATAAAGTATTTGAGCTCACTAATTTTTATTTTCCACTTACCCATGAAATTATAAATAGAAATATTTATTGGATGAATTTTAGGTTCATATTATAGTAAGATATATTTAAATAATTATGCGTAATAAGATTTAAATTTATGTTATCTCCAAACAAATTAGTATTTTTTTTGTTTTGGGATTGTGAGATTATTTTAGAGATATATGATTAAATTATGAAAATGATGTAAAATATATGCATTTTTTTATTGAATCATCTCAGTTTTTATGAAATGATGGTTTAGTTATTTTGGGGATCATGTTCAGAGAAGATGATATAAAGAAACCTAGGTTTTACCAAAAGTTATATAGGGTGCAAGGAATGTATCCTTGTCTAAAATTACGGTTTCTTGGAATAATACATTAATATGATGGTATCTTTGAAATTATATAGTATTTCACTCTGTTTCTATTGAGATATTATTTATTATTACTCATGTTAACAACTTCAAGTTTCACTAAATTTCTAAAACTAGGATGAATAATTTTAATAATATGTTTGATGAAAAATGAAATTATTTTCTAAATTGGAAACCAAACAGGTTAGAAAAATGATTGAAAAATATTATTCTAATTCCAAACCAACTATCTCAAGTTATGATTAACAAGGAGAATTTGACTGAATTATAAAACACAAAAAACAAGATAAAAATTGATTTTCATAAAAGTTCAGGTGATAAATTCCATAGAGGAAAGAACATTAAACATCCAACATGTCATGTATATATGAAGAAGCACATTGGGTGATGTAAAAAAAGAATAAAAAGAATTTTAAGTATGGAGAATATGGGTATATAAAAAAAATCTAAGGGAAAATAAATAATTTTATTAACATGATGGTGGAACATAATGTTCTTCCTAAAGTACCCTAAAAAATAGAAAGTTTTAAATATGGTTACTTTGTAAATTATTAAAATAAATGACCCAATAAATGAGATGACAAGTATATTAGGAATTAATATCCTTTAAAACAATTGGAATAATGAAGAGCCTGTGCAATCACTATTATTGAAGTAGATCATGATAATCATATTATAAAAGGTATACTTATTTTCAACTCAAGATATGTGAATGTATTATTTTCTAATGGTTCTTCTAATGATTGTTATCATTAATGTTTTCTAAGAATATTTATATACCACATGAAACATAGGATATTGAATTTTTGGTTAGAGCACCAGTTAGTGTAATGATTTCATCTAAGTTATATAACTGTTTCTCAATTAAGGTTTTTGGTAATATACTCTCAATAGATATAGTACTTCATCACTTTTTAGAATTTTTTGAGATATTGTAGGTATTTTAGCTCTCCTTAATGAGATATTATATCAACTATTTAAAAAATTAAATCTCATTTATTATCTCAAGTCACCCAATTATCAAATTTCATTGCAATGATGATGATGAATGTGATGCTCTGGCCTCAGAACACTCAATAGTGCCTAGCATAAGGTCACTGATGGCCTCAAATATGCCTCCTTATATTCCATAGACCACCTATTAGTGGTGTTATCATATAATTTATAATTGGAGGACTATAATATCAATATAATATCATAAAATATTTATAAATAACTATATAACAACCACATCATATTATACAAAATAATTAAGTAATTTTTATAACACACATGATTATGGCATAAAAAGAATACATTTATCGCCCCATGGGATGATCCAAACTATAAAATAAATAAAATAATAAAATATTCATATTGTACCTACTTATATCTTCAAGATTCATATTAATCTCAAATACCCATCGAGATATATTTTCCCAATCCATTTCATATCCTATGCCCTAACATGAATGTTAAAATAAGGTCTTCCTGCGTACCAAAGTTCCTGAAAATGGTAAGATCATATAAATCAATAAGGTCTCAAGAAGAACTCATAATATAAATCATCTTATTCATGTATATGCATGATAAAATGAAATAAAATAAATAAAAATTATTTATAGGTCATTATGTGATAACCAGGCTACCACGACACCTAATAAGGCATACACACATATCGAGCCACCATGTTCTAACCAGACTACCACGATGTCCAACCATACCTACTTACACACCATGTTAGAATATTATAATTTCATTATCTAATTATATTGAGATTATTTCCAATATCATAACCCATGAAATAGAGTAGGGAATCATCCAATCCATGACTTACTACATGAGCGAACCTTGTATGATCATACATCCATATCTTGACCCAATACGCTATCACTCACGATTGGGTACATATGTAATATCTTTCATCACGTAATATACCAACCCCAAAGTGGTATTCCTTTAACCAATTATACCTAAAGAAAATTCCACTATCCATATCCTACATCACATCATGACCTATCCCCTGCGTTGTACTCATCACAAGCTTAAAAAGGTGATGTCCATATTTCTTACAACCCAAGAAAATTCAATAAAGTTATATATAATGAATAAAGACTTATCACACAAGTCCAAACCATTCCTTAACAATTAAATACCCACATTATAAAACATCACCTAGTATAGTCCGGTGAGACAAAATTAAATAGAGTCACCACCCACCACACATTTTCATCAGCATGTCACCAGGGTGCTAATCAATAAGACCTAACATCTCATTATGAACATGCATTATCTCACCTACTAAGACACCCACTATTTCCTATAGTTACTTCACAACCAATGATCATTAATATCATCCCATGATAATCACCCATAAATTATATTGTCACTTTGATCATCATCTTGACATATAACACAAGGCCTGATCCCATATCTCTAATGTCCCACAAAACCCATGGACCCATAACCCAGGGATCATTCAAATCCATCATGTTCTACATGACTGAAACATCAATATGTGGGGTCTAATTACCTTTCAAAACCTCCATGGAATTCAAATTACAAGTCTCAAACAACTCCCACATACCACACTTGTGTCTCATCACACATCTCCTATAAGGGAAAGAAAACCCTTCTACATCACATGCACAATGTCCCTAAGGGATGATCCCACTCCCTTCACATACAAATATATTCCTCAAGCTTTGGAGGATTTTATTAGTTTCATTCAATATAGAAATCTATATTTCCCATCCACACTTTCCCTTATCCACTATTTCCTTCCCACAAGCCACATGAATCCAACCTAGGTTATTCCCAGTTACCACTCACACATGGAGACATAACCAAGGCATCTTGTCAACCTAAAAAACACCTTCACACACTTTTAAATAGGTTCATGGGGAGATATCATCCATCCTTACTACTTAAGGGAATTTATTCCATCTATAGAAGGCCAAACATTATTCTATTTAATTTACATTTTTAAACATTTTCCCCCAAAACCCATTATTGCTCCCATGTAATTATATAGGAATTCATGCTCTTAAATAATCAAACATATGAAATTATATCATAAGAGATATGTAACTCAATACTAATGTTAACCACTCAATGAGATCCACCTAACCTCATCAAATCCATCAAATCCTTATACACCCTCTCATGAACCTATCCTATTCAAAGAAATAGAAATAATTGATTATAGATAATTATTAATAATTATTCAAAATTAGTCTAATTGGGGAAGTCACCTAAAATCTTACCAGGATTCTATACTGCATCAAAAATGAATCCAACAATGTGCGATCAACCTCTTAGGACTTATTCTAGAGTTTTTACATGAATCACACATCATTCTAGAAACATTACACCATAAACCAATTGAAATATTCTATACACCCAAACTTAAATCAAATTGAAATCAAGGGATACAATTGAATATACAGAAGATGACTATAGTGAAGACCAATTCCCCTGATGCAGCTACAAAGAAACCTGATTCATTCCCCACCATAGGATATATAAGTAGGGATAATATTATGGTGAATCAACTAGATACGACTTCATTGAAATCCCATTTCGCTTAAAAACCTAGAGAACCTTGACCTTAAAAGTACATAACTACCCCTAAATAATATAAACTATTTGGGATCTATTCATAGTGTGAATAGGGGTTTACAAAATTATGTTATTATCACCATCATATTTTATGGTCAAAACCTTTTTTAAAATCCTAAAATGTTCAAGGAAGAGGGAACCTTCCCTCAACCAACTTCATTCATGGCATGATCTAAGTTTTATGGTGTGTTGGTCTACATAGAGGTGCCCAACCATATACGCTAATTTCATCCTTATGAAGTAAATTCCCTATTAATGAAGTGAAATCACCCTATGAAATTTACATATCCCTAAAATTAACTATTCATGATGTTAACACCCCCTCTCAATGAGTATTCAGGATATGAACCATGGTTCATAGAGTAAACTACAAGAGGATATTGAAATTACTCTCTATGTCCCCAACCCTTCTCCATCTTACATTTGAACAACCTAGCCACCAATCTATCCAAATAAATATTCAAAATAAACTTTTTGAGATGTCCCAACTCTTAGAATGGAAATACGAATCCCAAATATTGAAACCACCCCAACTATAGATAAAATTTTCAATCTTCCTCTAAAACATAACAACCTAAAAATCAACATTGCATTAAAAGTTTCCTATAAAAACACTTCTCATCCTCAATATGTTATGGTAATCCTCATGAAACATCTCCCAAAATACAATGTCAACTAATTCATTAGTATCTCACTGAATCCTTATCCTAAATTCAAAATACACTTACACTATATCACTCATACCACTATAGTACACTATTCACTATATGTTAAGCCATATATTCACTACATACACCAATATTGAGATCAATCTAACTAAACTGATATATTATATCATTCATGTCTCTATACTAACACACGTTGGTGTATTCAAATGATTATTCCATAATCTTCCAATACTCCCCAAATAAGGGATATTATCACAATAGTTGATTCAACATCACATTGATCCCCACTAAAGAATGTGCATATAAAAATGAACTTCTAGTGGCCCATTAACCTGCTAACCATTTCTAAAAATTTATCTCAATACGGTGTACATATAATCACATCTACATCCATAATTTTTTTTATCCCTTTCTTTACCAACTCTTCTAAAAGCACTAAGTTTCACACACACCGACACATCCTAAAAAACACGATCATCATTCCTGAATACTAGGAGCCAACGTATAATCATCTATGAATCCAAAAAAGAATAAACCAAAAATCCTAGTGTAATTAATTATTTAAGTCATGAAAAACCTCAAAATTTTTCATTCTATCACCCCATGAACCATCTCATCTCTGATCTGAATCAGCCTCAGATCACTCCAACTCCACTCCGAGCCTGATAAAAGCTCACCAAGTCCATCCAAAAACACATCTGAACCATAAATATTAAATTACATATATAACCCAATATTATTGGACCTTACCAAAAACCAGAATCATAATATCACCTAAACCATTAAATGAACATTATTCCTACAATAACAACCCATTAGACACAAATACCATTCTCCTATAACTGATACTATACTACCAACATTAGGATTATTGTTTTCATCACTCCACCAAAGCAATATATTGGGATAATTGGTCCATGATCCATACACGAACGTATGTAATGACCATACATTCTCATCCCTCACACACTTGAGATCTAACATAAAACATAATTATTTATCATCCCTGACCAAACAGGAACATCATTGTTTAATTTTCAATTGTGTGATCCTCACCATATGGGTCCCCTTACATTGTTCCCTGAGTATTGATCCAAATGGGTCTAATTAGTTTGACTCCCAAAAAACAACCCAATAATAGAAAAAACCCCTAGAACATCATTCATGTATGAATATCACCATCACACTACTACTGTAGAACCACTTGGGATCATAAATAACTAGAAAAGTTTTCAACAAACCCACAAACTTCCAACTCACAAGTCCAAAATAGAACTTGGCATGTTGCGTAACCAGTTCGCACCAAACCTTATGCTCTAAGAGTCTCCCAAAATACCACATCAACACTCACTCTTCTCCTCAAGTTAGAGTGGTCCACTATGAACCCTCTCAATGGTTTTTTCTCATGATCTACTGTGTTCTCAACTAAACCCAATGGTTTTACACTCCTGTAAAACCTGGTCACACACATGGCTCATAATCCCATGATTCATGTCTCATAAAAACTATTATCACTTACCTAAATAATTGACCATAACCGAATTCATGTCAATATAACCAAAACAACTACAAAATATAAACATTTTATGGATAACCACATGATCTCTCACAACATGAGAATCATCCTAAAACCAGGGGAATCTACCCAATCTCTCAACATGAAAAGGAAAGAATATATCAAGATCTATAGAGAAATAATTCCAAATATAAAATCTATATACACAAAAACATTTTAGTATAAATTATCTAAGTCATTCAGATCTATTCCTAACACATTACCCATTTGTTTCCTTTTCTTCATAGTTTGATTAAAAAGAATTCCTTGAATGAGCTATATATGAAAAATGTTGGAGTTAGTGAAATAAAACCAAGTGTTTGTCCTTTAGTTTACCATAAAATTTAATTAAGTGAATATTAATATCATATTATATCATGTATATTATTATGTGTGACTTTAATATAATAATGTCCTAACGAATCTATCTCATTGAGAATGTTATAACAGTTCTTCCATATATTTAGAGACTTCAAGTGATATGAAAATACTTTAAAATATTGTTCTATGGTAGGATAAAATTTTGTGATGGGACAAAATATATATTGAATATCAGGTTTGAGTACTCATAATAATATTATATTTATTCTTAGGAAGTTATCACTTGTTAATCACTATGATGATAAATTTTGAGAACTATCCCACTAGTAATAATTCTACATGTTTCCATGTCATTGAATACTAATATCTACAGGAATGTGTAAGAATATTTAATCGTTAATATTTTTAATAATACATTCTATTAATCATGAACATGGACGAGTTTTGAAAAAATATAATGAAAATTATCAAGGCGAATTTTCATATTTTGGGTGTGTTATGAATGGTGAGTTATTAGTAAATATATTAATGAAAGATTTATACCTTCTATCTTTATTAAAGATTTTATCTTATACCTTTAATCAAAATATTACCATAAAAATAAATATCGTGAACCTAGTGAATAGATGAGTTCATTTATAATAGTAAATAAATGATGTATTAGGAATATAGGTTGATTACATAAGTGTGAAACCTTGTTAATATGATATCATGATAATGAGATTATATTTCATAGTTAGTATTCATAATTGTATTTTTTATAGTGACATATATTCATCCTATATGGATTCCTTGACCCATTTCTAGATAGTAATCACATAATTTATTAATTCTCACTTAATTACACTTATGTAGAGGTATAATGTGTCACACACAAATTTTTCCCATTGATCTTAGTAAAATATGATTAATATTTAACAATAGGAAAAAATATGATTTTATAGACCAAGATATAACATTTATTTTTGATTAATTAGTCAATTGAAAATAATAAATAAATATTTATTCTAGAAGTAATTGTTCAATTACATGAATACATTATATTTATTTATATCTTATTATTTTCAAGGTAATAAATATGTATGAATTAATAATAGATAATTAATTTCATTATAGGTTTATTAAATATAAATTTATTCTCAAGACTGAGAATGGAATATTTATTTATATATTATATGAATAATATTTAATTACAAATGTATTCAAGTTTTTAAAAAAATTTGAGGAAAAAGGGTATAAATGGTTTTCTATAGTAATAAATATATATTTACTAGACTATAAAATAATATTTATCATTGTTTTGGTTTGAACTTTCCATGAGATAAGGTAATATAATATATTATTTTAGATAACACGTAGTTCTTTATGCATTTAATTTTTTAGTGACTGAATATGTGAAATTAATATATATTTAACCTTAACCCTAATTCTATAAATGGACATTTATTTACTTTATGAAAAGAATAATGGGTTTTCACCACATTCTTCTCAATTTCACCACTCTCATCTTTATCTCTTAAGACTGACAAGAACAACAGAAATTCCATTAAAATTGAATGAATGTGAACCAATCAAGGTGAACAACACATTATTATCAAATGGTCATGATAACACCCGGTTTTTTATTAGATTTGTTCAAAAACAATGTATCTTGTGTGGATCACCACTAAAAGGGCTCTTCTTTGGGTCCACATGATTTAAGAACGATACATTGACCATGCTTGGATGATCAATTAAATCAATGAAGAAAAATATAATGACTAAGGTAATCAATATTATTGTGTTATAAATTACTTATAAATTAATGTGAAAATATACTCTCTATTTTTATGGGTTGTAACATCCTGATATTTTAGTATATTCATTTTTCCCTTAAATAAGACCAAGTTAAATATTTTTTCACATGAACTATAACGAATTTCTTGAAGCATTAGTGAATTAAATTAATCATATTTAAAATATAATTATGATAAAATATATGATATCTATATTTATTAAAAAATATTTAATTCCCTTTAAATTAGATAATTGGTATGAGTTAATATTAGAAACCCTTAATGTTTTAGATGGTCATTTTTAAATAAAATAAGATTATATTTATATTTATTAATTTTTATAAAATTAAAATATATTTTTTATAAATAGTATTAGATAAAATTAATATTATTTTTTAATTTATAATATCAAAATTCACTTAGTATGAATTTATGATCATTTTTTAAAAATATTTTTTTTAGTCGGAAATGTGGTTTTTATGAAAATTATAATTTTCATGTCATAATAAATATATATATGAATGAACGATAAGGACATAAAACAAATTATTTGATCCAATATAAATGTAAGGAACAACATTATGCATTTTAAAATATCGTTTTCAATTTAAAACCAATGTAAAACATTTTATGACCAAAGAAAATTATTTTTTAATAAATAAAACTATTTTACAACTTTTAATTTATATAGTTAATATTTTTATAAAATTAAAATATGACTTGATTTTAATGAAAAAAACCTTAATTATTTTATAATAAATCCACTAATATCATGAAAATGAATTATCATGAAAAAATTATCTTATGTATAACTCTGAAATTAAAAAAATCGTATATTTTTTAAAAAATGTGTTAAGTGTTTTAAATATAAAATAATATTTTATAATATTTATGTATAAAATTAATTTAAAAGGAACCAAAATCTCATACTACATGTAAAAGTTCGGTATTGAGAGTCTCCTTATATTTTCACTAATAATATAATTACCATAATTAATATTTAATTAAGATTAATAAGTGTTTAAATAACCAATCAAAAGTGGATTGATTTTTAATATGTTTACATTAACATTATACCATCTAAAATACTTTATTTAGGTTTAAAAATCCATAACTACATGTATTAATAACCATACCACACCTAACTCACCTAACTTTCTTGCACTTTAATTATTACCCCTCAACATTCTTTTCTTTTGAATGTGCCCTTTTCTTCACATATAAAAGTAGACTACTTCAACCACCTCCATACATCACATACCATTAAAATTAATCTTAAACTATTTCCCTAATTTACTCTAGTATAATAACCTTAAAGTAAATCAAGTCTCTAGTAAATATAATATATCCTACCTATTCTATTTTCAATAAGACTTTTAAGAGAATGTTAGGTCTTGATGAAGGTATCACATCTTTCTTAACTTTTCATTATTATTTTATATTTTCTATACCACCTATAATATATTATATAAATAAGTGTATTATAAAATAAGGATTAATGATATGTTTTTATTATGTTATACTAAAGTAATATCCTTTTCATTCCATCCACCAAAACTATTCAAAAAATAACACATCGATATAAAGAATTACCAACTCTATATTAAAAAAATTGTTTTCCATTTTAGCCAATCATGGATAAAATTAATAATTATTTTGAAATATGAAAATTATATTTTTAAAAATATGTATTTTTGTATGTTTTCAATCAAATTAAAATTTAAACTTAATTATAGATAACATGGGACGAAATCCACGTAAAAACCAACTAAACCACCTCGAGTAACCAACATTAGTGGAAAATATTTAATAAATGATTAAATTAAGATAATAAATAGAAAATAGGAAAATAATTATATAAGAAGAAAGAGAATACTATTGTTTTTATGAAATTAATTTAATTATATAAGATATTTAGAATAAATTCTGAATTCTTTTGAACATAATGATATGAAATCTTATATACTCCCCTCATAAATTCTTAGTCACACTTTATTTTTTCATTTATCACATTTTTTATAACATAGTACCGTGTAATTATTATATTATTTTATAAATATCCCTTTCTTATATTCTTATTTTAATATCCCTTCCATTTCTAGGATTATATATGTTTTAATTTTTCTTTAGGATACAAACTTTTATAAAAACAATATTTAAAGGGATTTACAAAATTCTTATTTCATGTCAATCATCACCCTTATAAAATATTTTTAAACTAGGAAAATATTTTAAAGTTCCTATTTAATTCATGTATAACCATTCAGGTTCAATTCAAATTTTAATGGAAAATTATGAAATCATCTCTCTGAATGACCCTATAATTATTTCAAAAAGCATTTCTAATGGTTTTTACTTTTTATTTTAATTTATTAGAACTTTGTAAAAGATTTTTTATCCATGGAAATAAATGAAAAAGATTTATATTTATTTTAGATATGAAATTATATTTCTTTTTAGTTTTTTATTCTTTTCGGAATACTTATGTTATATATTTCAGATATGCATAGCAACAATTTCTCAAAACCCAGTTCTTTATCAAGGGGTTTCTCTATGTATGCCACTTATGTATGATTTATTTTCCCCATGCAGAATATATATGTATGATTTTCATTAAGATATGGGTGAGAATGAAATTATATTTCCATCCAAGTCATTAGGAAATGTTTCCATCTCATTATATATCATGATGCTTTTGTAGTGAGTGTAGCCAACTATAGGAGTGGGTAGTTAGTTTATCTTACTATGTTTGGTTGAAAATATATATAGAATTGAAATATGTTTATGATTTCATTATTATGTTGAACAATTCATATGATTACATGATATTATGTTATGATCATTTTTACTCCAAGATCTTATGTTGTTTTGATGTTTTCTCCATGTTCTTATGTTATTATTTCCTTATTCCATGATTCCATTATTATGATCATTACATTTATAAAATCATGTTATGCCTACCATGTTATACTAATTTATCATGTTTATTCCCTTACTTGGATTTCTAGATCACCCCTTTCCTCATGTTTTCCACAAGGTTATCCTATATAGTGTCTAAGAATATAAAATGGTAATAATGTCTTGGGAAAGTAGGGAATATTTATTTTTCATAGAAATACATCATGGAAAGATACTAAAAGTGGAGATGGTTTAGTAATAGATGTATCATGGGGTAATAACCTCTAAAATAATTTCTTAGGGGGTATTATATAGTTAATTCACATTCTCTTTATGACTCATTATGAATGATGTGATAATATTTTAATGAATTTAATATATATTTGGGTTTATGGAACCAAATTATATGATATTAAGGGATAACCAATATTGAAACAAAGAGATTAACAAGTTAGGGTTTTCCCATTATTGATGAGTTACTCTAAAATATAAAATTTACCTTATAAATATTTATTAATTTAATTTTCTCATCCCTATTTTTCCTTTATATTAGAAAATGGATGGATTCCTGAGGAATCATGCTAAAAATATTTTTAATGGGTAATGTGATAAATTTGTTAATAAATTACCTAATATGATGGAAATGGGATTTGATAACATCATGGTTGTACTAACACAGCTAACTCCTATTTTGAATAAGAACAAGAATCACATGGAATTACCTTAATGGGAGAAATATATAGTTGATTCATTTATGTGATAAAGGACTCTGACATTTAGTATATCGTTAGATAACATAATCATTTAATAGTGGATTAACTATGTAGAAAAGATATTATCTTCATTTTGAGGAACTCAAAAAGATAAGTTTGTATTTGTTGTTTATCAACATATGGGAGAAGATGATAAGTGGTGGAAACATATTAAGAATAAAATGATTATGGAAGAAATAAAATCCTTGGAGTCGGATGCAATTAAGAAGATGCTTAAAAAAAATATTTCCCATAAAATTTATATCTTTAAAATAGAGACGGGGTTTCTTTCACTCCAGTAAAATAATGATGAATCTCTTTGATATGTTGAGGAAAAAAACATGTGAAATTAATGTTTTTATTCTATTCTATTCAACGTCCCTAAAATTAAGACTGACTATTTCTCTAGTGGGTTAAATCTTATACATCAATAATTATTGGTGGTTTGGGGCTTTGAAAATTATGAATAACTTTTTTGATGTTACCTCGATGCAGAGATATAAATGAGATATTCTCAGGGGACTTGTGATAAGAAAAAACGAATTGAGATTAACTATTGGGAATCAATGGACAATTCCCGTGATGGTAAATATTAATAATATCATACCTGATGAAGGTTTATGAAGAAACTTCTTAGAAACTATCTTAAGTGGCTAAGAAGTATTTTAATTGTTGAAATGAGATGCATGTAGCAAACAAATATTTTAGCAAGAGAAATAATCTACCTAATGTGATCAAAGAAAAGATTTCTACATCAATCCTCATCTCATTTTATAGTGTTTCCAGAAAAATAAAAATAGATATAATGAGAATTAAATCACTGATACATGGGGTTTTGAAGCTGGCCAATGATAACATCCTCTTATACCAAGAGAAAAAGGTAGTGCATATACTATAACTAATATATTTGTTGAACAATTAAATTATTTTTCAATAGGTATGCTAGTTATTCAATAAATAATTGATAACATACTATTTGAATATAAATCTTTATATTTTTTCATATCATTCATGTTTAATAGAACTATTCAAAAATCAATTAAAAAAATAAAGGTTGAATTTTCTATTAAAATCACTAATTGAGTGATTATTGTATCTCAAAAACATAAAACATACTGTGTGAAATATATGGGATTAATATCCCACTATAACCTGTAATTTTTTTTTAGAATTTGATTTTATATTGGAAATGTACTGGATATCATTATATAGAGCTCACATCAACCGTAAAGAAAACGAAATCAAATTCCATGTCAAGGATTTTCCTCTGATTCTATATGAGTGTAAGGATGTTGATTAATATTATTTATAATATTCTATAGAGGCATGGATATAATTTCTTTATCGGAAATAAAATCTATCTTAAATTAATGAATCAAAGTATAGGACTTATCTTGAAGATATTCCTATTGCAAGGGAGTATGTTGATGTATTTCCTGAATAATTTCCTGGTCATCATCCTGATCGAGAGGTTGAATTTTAAATTGAACTTATACCTGGATATTATATAATATATAAGACTTCATATTGGATTTATACCGTGGAACTAGAAGAATAAAGAATAAATTATTATAACATATGGACATCAATTTTATACACCAAAGCGCCTCATCATGGGTTGGACCAATTATCTTTGTGAAAAAGAAGGATGAGATTATGTGTATCTGTATTGATTATTGTCAACTTGAAAAGATCATGATAATAAATATGTTTCTATTTTAATGTATTATTTACTTATTAAATTAGTCTCAACGAACTCAATACCTCTCTAGGGAGGACCTTTGGTCAGGATATCATTAGTTAATGGTGAAGCCATATTATATTCATGAGACCATCTTTTGTACAATGTATAGGCACAATGAGTTCATATTTATATTGTTCGGACTCAAGAATGCTCCAAAAATATCCATTGATTAAAATAATAGAGTCTTTATATATTTATTGTAAAAATTTATGATAGTATTTGTATAATATATTATTATTTACCAGAAAATCAAGGAGGAACACATAGATCATTTTTTACTATGCTTAAGATATTGAGGAAATAAAACTTATATGTAAACTACAAGAAATTTGTGTTTTGGATGAAGTGTGTGGAATTAGAGGGGAATATTATTAGAGTTAATGGGATTTATTAACATCAATCAAATAATTAGGTGATTGAGGGTTGGCCTTGACCATTATCTATAATGGAGCTCCACAATTTTCTTCAATTAACATGGTATTATCAATCATTTTTTTATAAAGTTATAAAAAAATTTAAACGCACTAACCAAGAATACTTAGAAGGGAGTGAAGTGTGTATGGAAAGATTAATATGAATAGATATTCTATAATATAATTAATAATCCATCGACATATGTTTTAGTCACTATACCCACTCATGGGTAAAGATTTATGATTTATAGTGATGAATTAATTTAGGGTTTGGGATTTCTACTCATGTCAAATGATAATACAATAGTGTATGATACAAGATTTATAAAGGTATATGAGAATAACTATCAAACTAGTTATCTAGAGTTGTCCATAGTTATATTCACATTAATGATTTATAGGTATTATGACTATGGGGGGAAGTATGATATATATATATATATATATATATATACCAAAAATTCCTAAAACATATATTCAAATATAAAGATCTCGACATACGACAATGAATATGGTTATAGGTTATCAAATTTTATAATTACTCAATAAACTACCATCTTAGGAAGGGTAATAGCATGAAAGATGATTAATGTAAAAAAGATCTTATAACCTAATATATGATGAGAATTAGGAAGGATTTAATATTTTTGGACATGAAAATGATAGAAATGGTAATCTTTTAGAAAGGAGTATAATCATTTCGTTATCAAATTATTACTCAAAAATTGATACTTTATAATATTAATAATTCTTAAAAGGTTTTTTAGAGATACATATGATGGGGGATGTCATGAAGAAGGGAAACCCCTCTTATTTCATAGTTTATAGTGACATTGTTGTGATATTTTAAAAATCATTATGTATACGCTTTAAAACGAATTTAAAGAATGTTATTTTGAATGAATCTCATAGCCCAAAATTCTCTATCCACCAAAAAACATGAAAATGAATATATTTATTTGATAAGACTATTTATGGACCAATATGAATAATCAGATTATGGAATATATAACAATGTGACTTGTGTGTTATAAAGTGAATGTTGAGTGGAAAAAGTTGAAAAGGGAGATGAAATAATTTCCTATACCAATATGGAAATGGAGAATATCGCTATGGTTTTTTAAGAGTCTTAAAAATGCATCAAAAGGAAACGTCTTATATGGGTTATGGTGGATTCTTTTATAGAGACTGATCACATAATTTCTATTCAAGGGGACTTCTCATTCGACCACCTTTGTAAGATATATATTGGAGAAGTTATAGGGATACATGGGAGACATTATCAATTGTATCTAATTTGAATCCAAGGATTATTTAATTTTGTAGTAATAGTATCCACCATTATCTAAACATAGAGTTGAACTTAATTACTTTCTATCACCCATAAATAGATAGATAATAGGATATAACTATTTATACACTTAAGGATATGTTGAGAGCCTACTCTATAGACTTCAAAGGAGGCTAGGAAATTCTTTGGATATAGTTCTCTTATAACAAAAATTTTCAATCAAGTATCCAAATATCCCATTATAAAGCCTTATATTTTAAGAGATGTTGAAAAATTGAATGTATGAATGAAGTAGCTAAAATAAATATTCTAGGACCTAAGAGGGTTGAAGAAATGGTAGAATAGGCCATGAATATTCAATATTGAATTCAAATAACACAGAGTTGACAGAAGAGTTATGCTGATAACTTTTGATGAGAATAAAAGTTAACAATTTGTGATTAAGTGTTTCTCCAAATATCTCTATACAATAGAGTAATGAGGTTTTAAAAGAATGCTAAGCTAATATCAAGATACATTATCCCCTACGAGATCCATGATCACATTTGAGCTTTGGAACATTAACTAACACTCAACCTAAACATGACTAAAGTACATTATGTGTTTCCTGTATCGCTCTTAAGAATGTACATACCAATCCCATCACATGTATTGAATCCTAAGGTAGTATAACTAGAGGTTGATAAATCCTATGATGAGTAGCAGGTGAATAACTTAGACTACGTAGAATTTATATTATACATAGGATAAATCCACCTCTAGTAATACCACCATAGGATTCATTATTGAATGCTAAGGTGGATATGGACTTATTTTAATTTCCCATAACATTAATTTGTTTTATATGAAATTAATTTCTATTATTAAAATAATTAAACATTATGAATTTATATTATACATAAGTCTATTTTTTTTAAAACACTCGTATAAATAATTTTTTATGTGTTATTCATGTATAATTTAAAAGAAAATTTTATCATATTTACAAAATGAATTAAGTAAAATATAACCCAAAATTGGATTCATCATTAATAAATTTCATAATAATTTTCTACTTATATTTTTATGAATAAAATAATTAACATGATTAATATTTAATTCAGAGTAATATGTGTTTAAATGATTTATCTAAAGTGGCTCAAATTCTCCATTTTTTACTTATCATTTATACCTTCAATAAACCATTTGTTAGTTTGGAAAGTCATATCCACATGAATTACCAACCATATCACACCTTACTCACTTTATATTTTTTCACATCCATATTTACCCCTTACAAAATATTATTTTCCATGGAATGTTTCCTTTTATGAAATTATAAAAGGAAAAAAGTTCTCCCACTTCCATAATTAAACTACCATTCCGATTACTCTTGAAAGTATACCTTAATTACCTATACCATAATTAAAATTAAATACTTAAATCATCTAGTAACCATAAGATATCCTAAATATTTTATATTCAATAATAGGTATCATGTACTTATTTACCATTATTTATTATTAATTATTTATTCTACCATCTCAAATATTTTTAAACTATGATATTATAATAACATCCGCATTAATGATATTATTTTATTTTATTATACAAATGAAAGATATCTTTTATGACTTCCTATAAATCTATTAAAAAAATAAAACATCGTCATGTGGAATTACTGCCTCCATATTTTGACTAGTTTTATTTTCTATAACCTCAAATCCATGATGACATTAGAAATTATTTTACTGTATAAATGTGATATTTGAAAAATTATTTATATTATATATTTTGTGACTTTATTTGAAAAATAATCATTATCATGGTCAACAATCTAATAGATTCATGTAATAATCATGTGAACAAACTTCAGTAACCAAAAAATAGAAATGATTTAATAAATGAAAAAAATAAAAATAAAATAAAAATAAAATAAAATAATTTTAAAAATATTAAGTTTATTACTAAGGCTCTAAATAAACTCAATTTAATTATATAGGATGTTAATAACATCAGTAGAATTATTTTAGACATAAAGGTAATGGATCTTTCATACACACATCATAATTTTCCTCTTACACTTTATTTTAATTTTTCACCCATTTATGCTAAATTCAATACATGTAGTTCTCCTATTTTTGAATATATGTCCAATATATATATATATACTAAGTTTAATATCTATTCCATTAATAAATTTATACATAGTTTAAGGTTTATTCAAAATACCTACTTTTAAGGTAACCAGATATATGGGTAGGTTCAAATTCCTATTTCACATCAACCATAATTCCATTAAAAAAATTATACATCAATATATTTTCATGTTTTAATTTAAATTATGTTGAACACTTCTGGATCCATTAATATTTTAATCAAAAAGTTTGATCTCATCTCTCTAAAAGATCCTTCACTTATTTCGAAAAGTATCCCCGATGTGGTTAATTTTTTATTCTTACTTCTTCAAACCATCCCATGTATTTTTATACCATGGGAATCCAAAATATATATATATATTCCTTATATAATTTAATTTCAAAAGTTATTTAATTCCTTCATATGTATGGAATCCTTATGTTATAGATTTCAGATATTACTTGAGACAAGATCATGAAACCCATTTCTTTTCTCCTGGGTTTATACCGTGTATGTGACTAATGTATGTTTTAATTTCCCCATGTGAAACACATATGGATGATTTTAATTATGTGACTATTAGTATTGAAATTATATATCCCTATAATGTATTGGGTAATTTTTCTATCTCATGATATATCATGATGCGTGTACAGTGATCCTTTCCAAATATATGATTGGGAAGTTAGCATTGCCAATGATGTTATATTAATGAGGAATGAGACCATAAATTATGCTTAGGATGTCATGTTTATATATTTTTTTATACATTCCTATAGTTCCATTATCTTATGTTATGATCATTTTTTCTTCATTCTATTATGTTATGATCATGTTTATTCCCCCACCTATTGTTATAATTTTTGTATTCCTTGTTTTCATGATTATTATAATTATCTCTATGATATCATGTTATGCCTCCCATGTTATACTATTTTAAAAGCTATATTCACTTTACAGATTTATAGCTCCCCATTTTTCTTAAGTATTTCCCTAAGTTATCCAATACAGTATTAAGTGGACTTATAGGAGATAGGATAACTCTATGGAGACTAAATAAAGGAAATGAGGTGATGTTTTAAATTATTTTATTTTTATATAAAATACTCTAAAGACAATAGACCCAAGATCTTAAGATTTTTTTAATGAATTATGTTACTTGTTATAAAATAATATGTGTTTATGGTTTGGGAAGTTATATGGGTGAAATCATTAGTTAATATTCATTAGAAATATTTTAGTGGGTTATGGAGTTAAATTTCATGCGCATTGAGAATAATATGCTAAATATAACAAAAGATGAGTTAGAAAGAGGCCAAAATGGTTCTTCCAATGGGTATGTTAAAATCAAGTGGAATCATAGTGCTCAGATTAAATTTATAATTATTTATTCATTTTTTATATTTTTTTGTGTTATAAGTTTGTTTTTATTTTAATAAATTCATTCATAATATATGATTATCGATATATTTTCATTCCCACTTTATTTCTTTCTCATATAACCCTGATCTAGTAAATGTTTATGGAACAACATCCAAAAAACCTTTATAGAGGCACTGTTGGTTTTGATTGAACAACATAGGAGTTTGCGGTGTGTAGCATGAATGTACACGTCACACATCTAAGTACACTATACAAGGACATAACAAAGTTTCCATGGGTCCTCCTCAAATAATGACACACCGATGTGTGAAATACATTCCATGTGTTTACCAAAATTGTCCAGAACAAGACATGTCAGACTACATACAATGTAATATGGTTACATGTTGTGTGGTCCATGTGCCTTCATGATGAAAAATGCATAGTCAAATATGCATTTTGTATTTTTTACATAACATGTAATGATTGGATGTTATGAAACATAAATTGGTTTCTTGACATTTCATAGTTGTATAAGTTGTGTATGAATGGAAATTCCATGAATAAATGGACACCCATCCCCTATACATGTATCATAGACATACCATGTGTATAAAACAAATTTTTTAGCTTGAAAAAAATTATGTGTACCTAAAATCTTTACATAAAAATTTAAAATTAATTTATTACACCATAAAACCCAATATTAGGTGTTTCTTGTGTTATTTATTGACTTTGCATGATATATAATAGGTTACATAAGAACTTAAATTATTTATTTGTTTCTGCATAAAATTATGAATAATATACCATGCGTAGTTATAAAAAATTGATTAATCCATGAAAATTAAAATAAGTAAATTCTATGTTAATTTACATGCGTTCTAGGTTTCATCTATTGATTCATAAATTCCCTATAATTACATGAAAAAATGTGTATACAATTTACCACATGACTAGGCTATATACAATCTTAATACATGCTAAATAGTTTGGACAGGTACACTCTGGGTTATATCACAGTACAAGATCTACACTAAATTTATTAAATTGGTAATAAAAAAATAATTTAATATATTTAAAATCACATCATATGAGTGTCACCAGGATAAATTGGGTAGAGATTAAGAAAAAATGGATTAATTGATTAAGTATATAATTAATCATATTAATTTACATATGTTTTATCTTAATAAAAGAACAAAATAAAATGAATATTGAATAGTAATTTTAAATGTGTACACATTTTATAAGTGGATTATCATGAGCTTATATTGACCAGATTATATGGGAAGTACCATTTAAATTTATTATTTTATGGGTTTTCAAAAATATTATTAATAAATTAAATTGATGGCATGCGAGTCATACCTTTATCCTTATGATGTATGGGTATGGGTTCCCATGGTTTATTTTATAATAAATATCTTTTTGTACCTTTCACCTACATTTTATATAAATTCATTATAATGATTGATCTCTTTAGTGAATGGAGGATGTTTAATATAGAGGTATTGCAAAACATGACCCAACAGATATACATGGCATTTGTGGAATACTTCAAATCAATCATATAATGGCTCAAATATGTTTCACATATATTCAATGTTTTTTATTGTATAATCAACAAATAAACTTCTATTTGAACAACATGATCATTCCATTTATTATTTATTTTATTTCATTCTGATGAATGATTTATTTTATAGATGTAAAATCATGATCACTTAAAAAATTTATTAATATGAAGAGATAGAATTTAAATGAAAGTTTTATGTGTAATTTAATAATATTATTGAATGGTTAATAACTTAATTAAAATACAATAAATATTAAACAAGTGATTTAAGGGAAACATTATGAAAACTTAAATGTACTATATAATGTACCTCAATAAAATATTAAGTAAGATTATGATTTATTTTATTTGAATTAATATGGAACCATAATCATAGTGCCATTTTGGAATCCATTGGGGGAAATTTTAATTATATCTTGTATAATATAAGATAATGTGCTATTTTAACTTATCTTTTTTGAGGTTTAATGGACTTAGTGTATCTAATACTAATTTGGGGGAAAAGTTTTGGGAAATTGTAGTAAGGATTTATGGAATGGGATTCCACACAATAAATTAATGAACTTCTAATATATATTATATATGACCCCTTAAATAAATATATTTTTAAAATTTTTATAGCCTCTTTCTTGATTATAATAAAGGATATATGGTTACATTCCACTAAAATTTCTTTATGATGGGGAATTCAATGTTTAATGGTGAGGGCCTTTGAGAATTTATAAAATAGGTGGATACATAATAAAATTTATATCATTATATCTCACATAATTTTTAATCATGTGAATTAATAATAATTTACTTTTACATTTCTCTTGAATAAAAAGAATATTTATTTACGATATTATACATGAAATTAATTCTAGTTAAAAGAAAAACCCAAAATGGTAATAACGTTTATGAATGATTTTATTATTATAGGTTGTCCTACTCCATTAATAAAATCCTTACATGTTATAATCCTCAATCCTTGGCCCACCTTTCAAAGAGGAAAGTGATGATGAGTTCTATGTCTATGAAAAACACTTTCAAATTTCAATATATGTTGATTTTTTAATGCTTTCATCCATTTTACGTGGAACTTGTAAATTCTTATGAAAACATGGATTCAAATAGAATGCACCAAAATATATAAGATCGTTATTAGGAGATATCCAAATATAAATCGTATAAAATCTCCAAATAAATATTCACCAGCAAACGAGGAGAATGTGCACCAACTGGGCCTCTCATAGTCAAATTTATTAGCAATATTGGGAACTTATAAATTTTAGGGTATGAAGTAACTGATGAATTATAAATATATCTCATTAATTCTTCACTCCCTCATAGATTGTATATTTTTGTTATAAACTTATATTTGAATATCATAGGAAGTATCTCCTATATCATCACACTCTATGTCACTAAGTTGAAGAGGATTTGAAAAATGTAATTAATTATACCATAACAGTGAATAAAAGAAAAGGTCAAGTGATGTTATATAAGTATAAATCCATGTATAAATATTCTTCAAAACACCCTTCCAAAATGAGTAGTGTCAAGGGGATAGAAAGGGAACATGTGGATATTTGTTTCAAATGTGTCAAGAAGGACCACTGTAAGAAAAACATCCCCCATGAAAAGAAGCAATGTGAATAATTATGAGAATAAATATATCTTTTTGTATAAATTAGGTATTATAAACAAAATGTGGTGATCACATATATATTAAAATAAATGAAAAAATATTATTTTCAATATTTTCCTTGGGGAGATTGATCAATGTGAAATCAAAGGATCTAGACATAATTTTGTGGCTATTAGAGACTAACACCCCATGTGACCGAATAGAATGTTATTGGTTTTGAACTATTATTCCCTTCCTATAGTTAAAAACATTATTTGTGTGTAAAAAATAATTAAAAATAAATTTATTTTCATATTTTTTTATAATAATTTATTCAATTAAAAAGAATGCATTTTTTATGGTAAAATATATTTAAATAATGGCTGTTGCGTGTTGGAATACATTAAAAATATAGTAAATAAATTACAAAAATAGTTCCCATGAATCATACCACACCCAACTATGGAATAATTGTCTTGTTCATCTAAAAATAGGAGTTTGGTCAAATTACATGAAGAAGGTTATTTGGATCCCTTTAAAGTAAAACCACCCGTTGTATATCACACATGTAGGATTGTAATAGTATATAGAATACTAAAGGTGGAGATGAGTTTTAGTTTATAGATTAAAAATAAAAATATGGTCAAAATTGTTTGTTAAAAAATATCAGATAGACTATACATTTGATTCTTAGATTTCATATATCTGACAAATAGTTTCTCCGGTTAATAGAGTTTAGAAATGTTTATAAAAATTAAAACATTTCTATATAATTTTCATAGTGGATATTAAATATTTTAAAAAAATTAAACTAATATTTTATAATACATATAATATAAACATATATAAGTTTATAAAATATTATAAAATTTAAACATATCTATTAAAGAATTCAAAAACCATGAAATTAGGTATCCACGATTTTAAATAACTCTAGAGTTGATTTTCTATAAGAAAGAAAACCCTTGATCAAGAAGATCAGACATGGAACTATCTTTCTATGCATGGAATCCCTTGATCAAAAAGATTAAAAACACCTCCATATTCATATCACTGGAGTCCCTCAATAATATTAGATCATACATAGTGACTACAAATCCAATAATGACACAAGGTATTTACAATCCTCACTCAGATACATTAAAACAAAAAACTATCAAATGATTATAATGAAAAAATAGTTACAATTTTTTTTAAAAAAAAGAAAAATTCATATAATAGTACATGAAAAAATATTTCAAAAAGATAAAAAGATCATTTCTTTCTTGAGTTCAGATCCTATTTATAGGAAAATCTAAAATGTCAATATTTTAGGAATCTCATAGGTTGTTGTGATGGCCTATTAACAAACTCTTTCTTTACATATAAACATGTTATTATGATGCTCTTAGGTTTATACAAAATTATATTTTCATTTAATTCCACATAGTGGAATAAAATTATTTCATCTGAAAAAATGAAACTATCCGTCCAAATAATTTAATTATTTTCAATCTAGAGAACATTTCTATGTTTGTTTATTAAATGTTCATAAAAAGCCTAAATATTACTATGTCTATTTGGAAGTAGTTATATTTTGATGTCAATAATTCCATAAATCATCATATGTAAATATATAATCATTCATTTAATGTTTATAATTAGTTAATCTGATTATAGTAATTTATTTAATTTCATAAATTTGTATTTATCTATCCAGAAAAAAAGTTTTCTTCAAAAAAATTATTTTACATAGAGAAATATATATTTTAGTAAGACATATAATTTTGTGTAAATAATTTTTTATTTTAAAAATTAGATTATAAATTTTGAAATACATTTTGACTCAAAAATTTCCCCCATGTTTAAAATAAAAAAACATTAAAAGAGAAAAAATATTAAATAGAAAGTACAAACTCCCTCTGTCTGATACAATATCATTGTTTACATATTTTCTATTAGTTATTTTCCCCTCATTTTCTAGAAATTAGTGATTATTAATATTTTTATTAAAAATTTCTATAAAATTATCTTCAAAAAATATATAAACCTTTCTCTCACTTTGTGATTGTTGAAAAGAATGTTTTATAGAAAAGTTTACCTAAAATGTTAGTGAAATAAAATATATATGAAATAAAAAATTATGTAAAAAGATTATAAATTTTTTCATCCAGAATGGAATAGAAATATATAACCAATGTAATTAGAAACATCCATCAAAATAAACTGGAAATAATATTCAAAAATAAAAATATATACAATATCTAAAAATATTTTTTAATTATTAAAAAATAATTTGAATAAATTCAAAAAAATATTAGTCCCAATTTATATGATTCATGTTAAATATATTCATTTTGTTTATATACAATTAATTCAAATTTAACTCTATAAAAAATTAATTTAACATCACAACATCTTCCTCAAGAACATGGATCTTCTTTTTTTCATCATTCGAAACAAATATATCTTCTTCTAAAGTCTGAAATTTAAAAATTTATGCTAGTTACTCTTGATGAAAAACCATAGTCTTATTAAAATATTGAACTTCTTTTTTTAAAGTTCAAACTTTACTACTATCACCTAGATAATAATCTTATAAAATACCTTCTTTCTTAAAATTATGATTTTTTTGGAAAAATTTCTGAACTTCTTATTTTATTTTGAAAATTTAACATCAAGAATAATTATATGAAATTTACAATTATAATTTTTCCTTGAGATCTCATCAAATTAGCCGGTCAAATCATGATCTAACATTAAATGTATTTTAGAAGATGTTAAAGATCCATTTATTTTTTGATCAAAATATTTAACATAATTTTGTGTTCCTCTCATCCATATGATTATTTCATTAAACATTATTTTATCTTATTGAACTCCTCCACTAATGTAATAAATTCAACTTCATTTAGAATAGTTAACCTGACAAGATTTTTTTGTCAAATTTGATTTTTATAACAATTAAAATTTCCCTTTTATGCACATGAACCTTTATTAAATATCTAGAAAAATTTCAATAACACCATCCAATTAATAAATCAAATTAGTGGGATAATTTATTTTAATTTACATTTATGAATATAACTACTCATAGGGTAATTCATTAAATCATAAGAATTACTAGGTAAAGAAGGCCTTTTTGTCCTAGAGGGTCCTAATTTTTTTAGAAATATGAAATCCATCCAAAATATCCACCACTATAATTCTATCAACACAAAAACCATCTAAATTAACCTCATTTTTATCATGTTTATCATTACTATCATCACCATCATCACCATAATCACAATCATCATTATTTTGGAAACCTTTCAACTCTAGAACAATTATATATTCCTTTCTGAACCTCTTCTTCACTTGAAATAATTTTGGAAAAACTTTGGCCAGATATTTCCATACCTTTCTCATTTTTCTCTTGAGAAACTATCACAGGTACATTATTATACTTTTCCATATCTAAAGGTGGTATAGAAATTGGTATATATTGAAATTCAAGAATTACAATATGATTTTCTTATAAAAATTTTTAAAAAAGAGTTCTTCCCTTAAAAACGTCATCCATAATTTCTTGAATATCATTAAGTTTCTTGATAAAATATTTGGAAATATTTTATTTCCTTTACTTATCTAAATTCCTTTTATTATTTTCTTCTTATATAAAACATTGATAATTTATTTCATTCAGTGCTAGAGGATCTACCTTATCTGAAACAAATGTTAGATCATTAGGTTTATTATCTTATTTTTTCTTCATGAAGGAAAAAAATCCTCATTTTGAAATTATATTATTATTATTCCTTGGTAAACGAGGTGATTCCTCAAAACTTTTACTTATATAACATTTCTCTTTGAGTTTCTCAAATCGTTCTTTAAATAATTTTTTCCAAATTTTCATCCAATTTATTTTGTTAATAATTATACCTCTATTTAATCAATGAAATTTTTTCTCCTCTAAGAAAATAAATTTACCCCCTTAGTAGTGATATAATTTATTTATCTTTTTAAAAAATAATTAAATTCACCTTCAAAATATTTATAAAAACTAGAAGAAAAAGAATATTAAAATGTAATGACCATTATTTCACAACCTCTATGACATTCAAAAAATATATCACTAATTTGATTATCCTAATATTAAAAATAAAATCTGTCACACACATACCCTGAAACTTCAATGTTTTCCTAACTCCTTTCCTTGGAATTAAGAAATTATATAACTATAAATTCACTATTCTATTTTCCAGATTTTGGGGATAACTTTTAGAAATTTTCCTCAGGAAGAAAAAAATATTCTTTATCATTTCCCTTTTTAATAGTTCCCATACTATTAAACAAATTTAATGTTACTATATTACCTTCACCATCAAAAATAATTTCAACTAAATATTTTATTTCTTTGATATTGCATTTTTTTCATTTTTCCAAACTCAAAATTCACAACATTAAATCTATCTTCTTATATAAACTCAGTTGAAGAATATAAAATATTAACAATTTATTTGGATCAGAAAGGTTTGGGTATAACCATTTTATTAAAATAGAAAAAAATAGAAAGTATATAGACAAGGTCATACAAGCATTCATGCCCTAATTTCAAGAGAAACCAAATAAGATCAAATATCAAAATCATAAGAATCATCATAATCACCATACCAGTAATTGTCAGATAAAGTACCACAAGACTTGGTGACCATAGTTGGATTTATATAGGAATAGTTCTTCCTACGTCTCTTTTTCTTGGGAGGATTATATTGAAAACCATCATCGTCAACAAAAACATTTTTTCCTTTGGTAAAAGCCTAAATATATGATGGTTTTTTGGGGATTCATCCTCAAAATCATCCCACTTTCCATAGATGACCTAAGTTTCACATAATTTATTGATTTACTCTTGATTTTTTGATATATTCCCATCTTGATGATAGTCTACATGTTGTTGAGCATCATCATGATTAAGAACATCCTCTTGAGATCTTAAATGGTCAAAGGTCATCAGCTACATGTTCCCTTTCCCCAAAAGAGATTAAGTAGAGGTATCCTCTGAAACACCCTGTGCTGTCATCACATCATCTGAAATTATCATTTTTTGTTTGCCAAAATCACTCAAAATGATGGCAGATTCATCCATATTCATGTTACCATCCAAGATTGGACTAATACCTATCTTCTATGCCATCTCTTGATGAAAAATTGATTCATACTAGCATTCATTCTTGGAATTGGACTGCTCATACCAATAGGACCAGTCCTTATCTTTGAGGAAGAAGCATTCCCCTTAAATGCCTTAGACACAAGTTTCTTCCCAGATTCACACATATCACCAACAGGTTCTACATTACTCTGCACCATCTGCCTCTTTAATTTCTTTCTACAAAGTGTCTCATCGTTCCCTTGGGTAGAGAAATATAAGAATACCACATTTTTATGGCATTTAGTTTTGACATGACCAATGGTTTGACAATCCAAACAAAAATAAGGAAGCCTTTTATATTCTACCTTTATAGATATGTCATCATCTGAGGATGAGAGAACAATATTCTAAATCAAGAACATAAATCAACATCCACTAGGTTCCTAGAAAAATGTCTAAATTTGTTCTTCTTAGTGGCTCTGTCCATTTTAATTGGAATGCCAACAATAGAAGTAATATCAAATAAGATATTGGGATGCCATAAAATCTAATTAAAATCAATAATTTTGATCCAAAATTAAGCTCTATGGGTTTTTAAAGCAAAAGGGTTAATCCAAAAACCCCACTCTTGAAATCAAATCATACCTTAATTTTAGGAAATCAAACCAATCCCCCAAGGTTTTCACTTCTTTTCTTATGAAGGGAAGATAATATTGAAGAAAACCCCACCCAATGGTATGCAATTCCAATTAGAAGAATTCCAGACAGATGGTAACTTCTGAACCAAGTCATCATATTTCCAAAAATTCCCACCATTAGGGAGAACCAACCTAGCAATGATAGATTACTTAAAAATATTAAACCTATCAAAGAAAGTATACTTATTTTCAATCAGCCTATCAATATCTCCCTTTTTCATAATACGTTCTAAAATGACATCTTTCAAATTTTAAAAATGTCTTCTATTTTAATCCCCTACATCCTCTGCAAGACTAGAAAATCTCTCTGCAGTATTAGGATTAATAAGAATGTGAGCACTAGAATTAAATAACCTTACCACAAATGCCATATCCTTGGATTGAACACGCAAATTCATTGAGGTAGGATAACCTGTACCCTCATCCTGATAGATTCACACCATAGTTCGACCCTTCATCCCTTTCATCAGAGATGATCTGTCTTCACCGCTCACCACCACCATCCCTAACGTTGTCTGCCTCACGCCATTGACATCCAGATCGAACGTCGTCCCATGTGCATCACACCCAATATCCCTCCCCATGATTCAAAAGGAATATCCTTCTTCTTCCATCAAGGGATGTTGAGAAGTGTTGGCTTCGGGCTCTCCATTCACCCCATTGAAAGGTCTACCGATACCCACATCAGCCACTCTCGTACCTCCATTACCGATCCTATCAAAATACATTGTGATTTGTAGCATTGAAAAATTATAACTCTATTCATTAAATATTTGTAATTATCAGACGAAACAATTTATATCAACCTTTTTTTAACATTATCTATGCTTGAAATATCTCTGAAGAATATATTTATAAAAAATATTTGATGATTGAATATTGGAAGTAACACCAAAAATCATATGGATAGATTTCAAAGAGCCAATTGATGGTAGAAAAAGGATGTAACCATAGAAATTGGATGTACCACTCTAATATTTATATTATCTAAAGTGAAATTCCTTTAATTCCTCATATATGACTGTTTATATTTAATTTATCATGTAGAATAATGACTCAAAAAATCGTTAAAAATATCTTGGAACACTTGATTCTTATTAGCTTTTTATATATGTTTTATCTATTGAATTTTTTTACATAATAACATATTATTTCCAAAATAATTTAATAGAATCATAAAAAATAAAATAAATTATAAAATAAAAATGTAAGAATAATATTTCTAATTTTATTTTGGATATGAAAATAGAAAATTTCTTTTGAGAGGTTATTTAAAAATATGAACTTCTTTGTTTTTTTGAAAACATTGACAATAAAATAAAATTTTAGAAAAAAATATTATCCAAAAAAGGAATAAATTTAATATATTTTTAACCAAAAAAAATTCAAGGGTTTTCTTAACAAAACATTGTTCAGAGTTATTAATAACAAAATTTTGTCAGAAAAAATTTAAAAAAAAATTATAAACAAATTTAATACACTCTCATGGTTTGTAATCCCTTGTTTTTAAATATTTCATTAGCGTAAGGATATTTTTAAAAAAGAAGAAGATGGGAATGATAATTTTTTATCATCCATTCCTTGGTTTTGTTTAATATATTCAAGTATATTAGAATTTAGTGTTTTGTGAAAACATCAATATTTTGTTCTTGTGTTCTGATTAATTATTAAATTACACCTCATCTTAATGTGTGATCCTGAAGGAAATTATGTCCTATGTCTATGTTCATTTCTCATTAGTGATGTGGTGGGTTTTTTTATATAAATATATGGCACTTGATTTATCATAAAAAATTGTATTTTTACTAAACTTCATTCCAATATCCGGGAGTGTGTGTTGCATCCATGAGACTTGAGAAAAACAACTTCTAGATTCCACATATTCTTCTTCAAAAGTCAAAAGTGATACAATATTTTGTTTCATAGTAGACCAATAAAAAATCATCTCCTAACAATAAGAGTTCCATATGTACTTTTTATTTCCATTTTTCATCCATCACCATCAGCATCTGAAAAAAATTAATCTTCTAATTAATCTTCCATAGAATAAAATAATCCAAGATCTAAAAATCCATTAATTTAGTGAATGATTCATCTAAAGTTATTAATACTATACTCTATTAGATTTTTTAATACCATCTTCAAAAATTTAAAAAAACATTAAATCATGTTTAAATTCTATAGGATAGGGTAAACTACCAATCATCCCTCTAAAAATATATTTTATCAATTTTTTTCATAGATTTATCAATATATAAAGTATTTGATGTTCCTATAGGTGTAATTATATGTTTATTATTTTAGTATCCAAATTTATTAAAAATAATTAAGATATAATTATAATGAGATATAAAAGTTCCTTATGATTTTTATAAAATTTAATATTCAAGAAAATAAGTAAGAATACCGATTATTCTAAACTCAAACACATATTTTATAAGATTCAAAAAGGAATATATAATTTATTTTTGAGTTTATTAGTGTATAATGTAATAAAAAAATTAACCATTTATAGTATCTTTAAAAACTATTTAACAAAAATATTTGGATCTATATCTCCCTTAAAAAACTATGTTGTAATATAAATATAGTTAATCTATCATGTCTGGATTTAGGAGGTTGTTCAATTCCATAAAGAGTCTCAGTAAGTCTAGAGACATGATCTAGAGATTCTGTGTTTTCAAAACCATGGGGTTGTTCTAAAAAATACTCGTATACATACCAATTATGGAATGTGAACTTCATATCAATTTGAAAAGGAATGAAATTTATAAATTATTCATATGCTAGAAGTATGTGAACAACTTAAAGTTTTTCTACTAGAGAAGATGCTTTTTCATAATCTATAAATTCCAGTTTATTATAACCATTATTCAAATATATAGATTTATTTATATCTATTACTCCATTTTAATAACATTTATTTTTAAAAACCCCATTCAAAACAATTATATGTAAAAACTTATGATGTTCAACCAAATTACACAATTAATTCCTTTCAAATTGATTGAGTTCATCATATATTAGTTTTATCCAATCTACATTACCCAAATCCTCATCAGGATCCTTTGGTTTGAACTATGAAAAAATGCATCATGTGAAAATTCATTTATTAAGTTATTTTTAGTTCTAAATAGTTGATCTACACCACCAATATTATTATCATAAGGATAGATCATAAGGATTAACTGATTTCTAGGGTTTTTAAAAAAATGTTCAAAAAATTTTGGAATTTATTTATGAGTTAAAAATTTATATATATTTCCATTAGTTATTATCTCAAAATAATAAACTTCCAACAAGAGTTGAAAATTAATTTTTGAAATAAAATCAGAAGTTTTGTGTTGAGGTTTATTAAAAATAAATATCACTTTTTAATCAAATTTAACAAACACTATTTCCACTACATTACTTGTGTTTTTATTAAAGACTCTATAGTTTTTACAAGTTGTAAAATAACCTATAAAAATTCCTCTATCATATTTTTATGATACTTAATGTAAATTGTCTTTAGTATTTAAAATAAATACTTTTAATCCAAAAAAATTGAAGTAATAAGTTTTTGTATTTTTTTCATCCCAAAACTCATAATGAGTTTTATTAAAAAAATAAATGTAAAACTTGATTCATAGAATAGAAGGTTGTACTAACTACTTTATCCCAACATTATTAGAAAATCACTCAACATGGTTATAGTAATCTCCTAAATAATTATATTTATTTTTTCAACTACACCATTTTTTTGTGGAGTTCAAGGGGTTGATAAACTATATACAATACCATTTTTATTAAAACAAATTCAAATTTTTAATTTATAAATTATCTAACATGGTCTCTATGAATAGTTACAAAGGTATATGTTTCTCATTTTTAATAGGGGATATAAAAATTTTCAAACTAAAAAACTATTCTATCTTTTTTCACATGAAAATAGACCAACGTTTTTCTGTTACAATTGCTAAATAATATATATACATAGTATTTTACACTAATACATATAATTTTTGGTGGTTCAAATAAGTCCATGTGTAGTAACTGGAAATAATAATTACTAGATAATTCTATAATAGATTTAAAATTAAACCTATATAACTTTCCAAATTGATAAGGATCATAAACATGAGAAGAATAAAACCTATGCTCTAGTAGGTCTCTAAATAGTCCTTTATTAGAGAGTTTGGATATAATTATAACACTATAGTGTCCTAAACTTATATGCCACAACCAATATTGATATTCTATTTGAGTAAGCATGGAAGACCTTGGATTCTGAGGTATTCTATGTTTAAATTGTATATATTCTCACACCTGTCCAAAGATACAATACATTTATATTATGAAAAATGAAAAATAAAGTAGTCATTCCTAAATTTCACAAGATAAAACATATGGTATAATCGAATTGGGCTACTATGGTTTTTATTAAGGACTACAATATATAAAAAATTTGAAATTTATATTTTTCCAAGAAAAATGATATTACCTATACCAATTATTTCTCTATGAAAATATTCGCCAAAAGTAAGTTTAACAAATTTATTATTGACTATCTTATGAAAGAAATTGTTATATGTAGTTAAGTGACGAGAACATCAACTACCCAAGTACCAAATTTTAATGTTGTTGGTATACTACTGATTTTATTGAATTTAATAAATTTAAAATTTTGGTAACAAAACATGCTTAGTATCAGAATTATTATATAATAGTATTTAAGGAATCCAAATCTATCCAACTAGTCTATGTTTAGTGGTTGTAAATTCATTATGAAAATTATAATAATGTAATATTAATGATTTTATGTTATCTAAAAAACTTTTTTTCATCCAATATAGTCCTCTTTGGAACTTTTTGAAAAAGGTTTCACTTTTGGGAAAAAGTATTTATTTTGGAAATGTTTTTAGAGTTTTTAAAACCTATTCTAGACTAATTCCAATGATGTCTTATCTTTTTGTTCATATTATCAAAATTTTCATGTCTGTAATGAAATTTTAATAGTATTTTTTTTAGACTTAAAATTTTAGAATTTATTTTAAAAACTATATCTTTATTAGCATTGTATGTAGTAGAATTATATTTTTATAATTATTCTGAAGAAATTGATTTTTCAAAATTAGATTTCTCTTATTGTTTCAAAATTATTTGACATATTAGTAGTAAGTTTAGAAATTTTCAAATTTTCTTTGGAACGATCTTCCTTATCATCATTGTTTTTTTATAAAATTTTACAGTTTTATTTCTCTAACAAATTATAAAAATAAGAAAATTACTAAAAACTAAGTAAAGAACCATCTTCATCATATGAACTAGATTTCTATTCTCCTAAATAAATATATTTACAATAGTCATCAGAATCAGGGTAATTTTCATTAAAGGATAATTTTTTTAATGGATTCGACTGATACCATTACATTTAAGAATTTTTTTCTTTGAAACTTTAGTACAAAATCCAATATTATTATGATAATCACTTTCACTATCAGATGATTTATCTAAAGAGTTATCTTCTTCTCTTACACTCCAGGTAAAAAAAGAATTTAGGATTTTATTACTTCTATAATTATAAAACCTCTTAGAATTTCTATTATTATTTTATTTTCTTTTCAACTTAGAAAAAGATGAACTAATGTGACTAAGATTCTTGCACTAATAAAGAATCATATTACTCTTTCTTCTCATTTATATCATTTTAATGATTAATATATCCATATAAAAAATATTTTTTCCAATAATCTTAATCATTATATAGGTTATTTGGGATAGTTCATTCTGGATTTCATTGGAAGAAAAAATTTCAATATAAATTTCAATATTACTCCTTTCAGAAGATTTAGATTCTTTTTGTTGAGATAACTTTCATTGATTTATCATATGTAGAATAAAATGTTACTCCAAAATTTTTATTTATCTTTTTTTCATCATAAAATTTTAGTTTGATCCAATACTATATGATATTTTCAATAATATTTTCTAAGCTCAATATTAATATTTTCATAGTATTATCAATATCGAATCTCTTAGTTTCCAATTCTCTAGTAATAATCTCAATAATCTTCTCAATAATTTTTTTTAATTTTAAGATATTAATCAAAGAAAGATTTTATATTATTTTAAAATTTCATAAATTGGTGATGAATCATTGCAATATATTCTCTAGGAATAAAAAAAGGCTTTTTTGTTATCTCTTAGTTTAGTTGTCTGGGTTTTTATAACTTTTGATATATCAAAATGTGTAACTTGAATATTCTTCTTAATACTGTTTTCAACTTCATAGGATGAAATTTGATTAAAAATATTCCTTATAATTGAACATAGTAAATTGTTTATGAATCTACAATTTTGTTAATATTTTACCTACCAGTTGTTTAATAAATTGTAAACCACTTTTCCAAAATTTGGCAATTTCTAGTCAACATTACCAAATTATCAACCCCAGTCTTGATACAAAAATTATTCATTCTCTTTCTCCGGTTTTCATAGTCATCAACATCAAATATTGGCATTCATATATTATTTTTATTCTCAAGAGTCAAAACATTTAATCCTAAAATATTATAAAAAAAATAATTTTTCTACAAAACACATTTCTATAACAATGTTTATAAAAAAAATTATAAACATAGAAAACTTCATGATATAAAAATTTATAGAAAAAGAAAAGGCTTGCATGTTTAAGTAGTAGTATAAGGCCCCATACTTAAACATTAAATAATCTTGAGTATTATTCAATAAAATTTCATTATTTCACTTTTAAGATCATTTTAGGTTTAGAGTTCCAGATAATACACCCTAACTATTACATAAAAACTCAAATATTACAAAGTAGACAATTCTACTCAATAATAATTTTTTCATAAAACAAAAACTTTTAAAAATAAAAATTGGATTCTTTTCAGGATAAATCATTATAATTTTTTCCTTGATCTCATCCTTGTATCTATTATCACTTAAACCACATGAAAAGAATTTTAAAACATGGGATGAGAACAAAAATCTCAGTAAGGGATACATAAAGAAGGAAAACTGTTAGTCTTGTGAAAACATGAAACCCATGAAAACTTTATCATAAAATAATACATTTCACCATTAAGAAATAGTAAATATTTACCTTTGAAAATAATATCCTTGATTACCCTTTTTATAATAATAATATTACTATAAAACCAAATCAAGCATAGATAACACATAAAGGTTTCTTGGGAAAAAATTATACATGTAATATATATAAATAGAATAACCATGTATTCGAATTCCATTCATCTCACGCTTAAAAAAAGAATAACCATACAATCGACTTCCATACCCAGTGAATTAGAGGGATATCATAGACCCACCCATGATTAGTTTATCATTAAACTACCCATAATTTCTTTATCATGTAACCACCCATCAAATTTCTTAGTACCATTATATAATCACAACACATAAAAGATTTCAATTTTCAACATGTAACTATTAAAATTTCATTTCCACTCATAAGGAAACATTTCATGTTATTGAAATAATAATTCAATTTCAAAAACCCATTTTTAAAAATAAGATACACAGAAATGGGAACAAATATGTTTCTTTTTCTTTTAAAAACACGATGACTTGTCAAGCATGCCAAATAAAAAATAATTTTCACAAAGGCAGAGACGTTAATGTCATTTTATACATTAAAACAACATTAATTTTTTTATTTGTATAGAAATTAAAAATTTCTATATAGGAGACATAAAAATATTCTTTTTGGAAATCATTTTAAATAAATTCAATCTAAAATAAGTTGTTTATACACCTTAAAAAATGTGGTTGGTGTATAACATCAAAATATGTCTTCATGAAAGGAGATTGAGATGAAGTCATTTACCTTGAGTATGATTCATTGTGTATGTCATTTATATCATGAATAATTAACTTATTTTAATAATTTACTTTATTGAGAAACTTTTTCAATTTTATTATTCCTTTTATATCAAATATTACCATGTTTAATTAGTTAAGTGCACATCAAACATTTCAACGATATTTTGTACTTGAGTCCAAAATAAAATTGGTACGATGTTAATAGTAAAAGTGGTAATTATTCCATAATATTTATAATAATATTAATGAAATTTTTATAATTATATATATAAATTATACTTTTAAATAAAACCATTAAATATGGATATGAAAATGAACTATGTTATAATCATGAAGATGATAATCCATACACATACATGAGTAACGTTCCCATTTTTCAATCATAATTTTGGAAAGAAGGAAAACATTATTTTATATTTCCTTAATTATAACAATATAATACTAATAATCTAAATATAATTTTTTATATATCATCCATGTGATGTGGTAATGAAAAAATGAATCACATCGCTTCGTGGTGGTGATAATTCACACACACACACGGACGACATTATCATTTTTATATAAATCAAAATGAAAGAACATAAATGAAATATTATTATTTTATAATGATAAATATTTTATTAATATAATATATAATCATTAATTCCATCATTATAAAATATTCTTGAGAGATAGTTATGGAAAACAAATTTCATCGGTTCACAAGGTAGTAGTCCTCCATACACACGGGTGATGAATTATTTTTCCATTTGATGGAAAAAGACATCAATATAGGTGAAGATATTAACATAATGACATATAATTATATTTAATATTTTTTAGTAGTTATCTCATCCTTGTATATGATGATTTTAAGGAATTTAAAGAAGAAATAAAATAGAAACACTTAATTAAAAACAATACCTCTTCTTCAGACAATCTCTTTTGATTAACAAATTAATACCTCTATAGAGGGAGTTATACCTAAAATAAGGCCTCTATAACATGTGGGGATATTATAGGAATGTATTTGGGTATATATTTTATAAAACTATTAGTTTTTTAGGTGTAATGAAAAGATAATAAGGGGTTCCCCTTTATAAGAGAGGGGAGGTGCACTCTCGGAATTTCACAAAATATTAAATTAATATAAACTCATTTTCAATTAAAAATGGATAAAAAACAAGTTATTTCGAATATATGATTATTATAAGATGAAATAAATTCATCAAATTATAAATAAAAACAGTTTTTAATATTTTTTTAATCCTTATATTTTTTATTTAACCGTTATTTAACTCTTTTAACTCATAATATCATATCATGTAATTTACACATTGAGGGTTAATATAATTAAAATAAAATTAAAAGAGACCAATTAATGGGTAATTTATGAAATTATAATCCTTATAATAATTATTTCCCTAAATTTATATTTTTATAAATTTTATATCATTTAATAAATTATTTTATATTTCAATATTTCATTAATGTCAATTTTGGCACTATTCAATACTTGATTTTTTTAAAATAATAACAACCTTATATATTCAAAACAAATATTTTAACAAATCAAAATCATGTCAAATTCATCTCGAAAATTCTTTTATGAAATTATGTTTTTAATTTTTTTAATTTTAATATTTTTAATATCGCTTATTTTATATTTCAATTAATTAAACAGTTATTAAATCATCATTATATAAGCCTTTAAGGTAATCGTTTATCCCTTAAAAATTAAAAATAAATTATCATGATGAAAATAAACATTTTATATTTTAAAATAATATTTTTAGTCAAACAGAACACCTACAAAACCCCATATTAGAAATATTTCATTTGTTAAAAACAAAGGTATGCCAGCATTGACTTCTCATTGAATAAAATAATTTAAATGGATTAAATTCATCCATATGGAACTTAAAGCTCTCAAAATTTTCCCTAGGATTATTTTGGTTGGAAATCACTTATCTAATAAAATTAGGGTATGTTTTAAGGTAATATTTTATTATGTATAATATTATTTTTACCCTTAATTACATAATTTACCCTTAACCGTGGTAACAAAAATTAGAAAAGTTACAATTAATACTATCTAAAAAGGGTCCTATTTACAAAATTTAGACCTTATGATTCACAATATTGGATCTATTTTTCAAAATTTAGAACACATAATTAGCTAAAATTAATTTAAAATTAATCTCGTCGATAGGGTGAGAAAGAAGGGTTATTAATGTGAAAAAATTCAAAAGATTGAAATGTGTTTACATCCGAACTCAATGTGAAATTGATTCCAATGAATTAATTTGGATTAAATAGTATAAATTTATTAAATTATAATTTTAAATTATTTTAAAATATAATATAACACTATAAATTATATACACAAAAAATTTGTTTCCAATTAAAATATAGTATTTTTCAAAACTGATCAAGACATTATACTTCTCAAAAAATACCAAAATTTCATCCAAATTATATTTTGATATATATCATCAAAGAAAAGGATTACTCTTTCAAATATAACTTAAAAATTTTTCAAATACTAGATTAAAAATAACCACGCCATCAAAATGTGGCAAACCTGCATTTTTAGAAAATATTGTTTTTAAACGTAAAAATGTATTTTTTTTAATTTTTCCAATAAATATATTGAATGAAAGTAGTAAAATTTTATAAATGAGTGTAAAATTATTATATCATTACCTGGGTTGTTACATTCATCCCCCATTATCAAATTGCATCCTCACAAATTTATTCACTTATTAAATAAGTGGGCATTGCATTCTTTCATAGCATTTTTAGATTCCCATGTTGCATCTTCAACCATATGGTTTTTACATAAAAAAATGACTTGATAAATAACTTTATTATAAAACAATTAATATCTGCAGTAAAGAACTTTAATTGGATATTTTTTCTAAGAAATATTCTCATCCAACTGAACAAATTTAAGGATTAAAACATTAGATAAATTTGGCACATATTTACTTAAAATTGAAACTTGGAAAAAATTTTATAGCAAGGATAAAATCAGACGAAAAAACAATCAGTAAGAAAATAATCCAAATTTATCAAGGATTTCATGGGGTTCAATGAACAGTGGACTCTACAACCCCCTCTTACTGAAATTCATCACACATTTCCATGGAGAAACTTTGATAAAGACATGATCATCTACCTCAAAAGAATTATCTTTCCTCTGGTTATCCACATATATTTTTCCTACTCTGGGATATCCTCTTATGTCACTAAATCAACTAAAAATTCTCTACTATTTCCTCTACTAACTTTGGTCCCATCAACTTCCTTTCACCTACATCATCCCAAAAGCTAGTGTTTGACACTACTTTCCAAATAATACCTCAAATGGTTCCATCCGTATACTAGAATAAAAATTTTATTATAATAGAACTCATCCAAATAAATATTATGATCTCAATGTCCCTAGTAAACCTTTGAACAAGCACGTGGAATATCCTTCCAGGTTTTAATTGTTCATTTGGACCTACCATCTAATTGAGGATGAAAAGTTGTCCTGAAAATTAATTCAGCACCCAATGACTTATGAAGGAATTTCCAAAAGCTAGAAGTGAACCAATGATCATGATCGGATACAAAATATATATGAACTCCTTGTAACGTAACTATCTCTTTAATATACAAACGATAATTTTCATCAAGAGATAGAGTGTCTTGAATAGGAAGAAAATGTGTCGATTTAGTCAGTCTTTCAATAATAACCCAAATTGAATTATTACCTCAAGAAGTATTTCGTAATCCTACTATGAAGTCCATATATATATTTTCCCATTACTACTATGGCACTGGAAAAGGATGAAGTATCTACTAATGATATTTTCATTCTAATTTAACCCGCTGACAAGTCAAACATTTCATGTCAATGTCAGCAATATCTCTTTTCATTCCATCCTTCTAGTAATACTCTCGATGGTCTCTATATATCTAATTACTACCGGGATGAATAAGAAATGGATAACTATGTGCTTCATTAAACAAATATTTACTCAACTGGGAATCACAAGGAACACATAATCTCTTCCCAACTCTCATAAAAAAATATTTATCGATGATTAATTTAGGAAACTTATTCTTTTTAACCAATTATACCTTTTTCTGTAACTCACAGTCTTCCTTATGTGCTTGCTTAATTCAATCTGATAGAGGTGATTTCAATGACACCTGAATAAAAATAGTGGAATTTCTTACACAAAAAACATCTAATCCTAAATTCAACAAATCATTAACTAAAGGTTTACATTCCAAACATAACATGGTTAATGTAGCATTTTATTTTTAACTCAAAACATGATCCATATTTTTTTTGTTTTCTAGGATGGTAATGAATTATACAATAATAATCCTTGATTAGTTCTAACCATATCCTCTGTCTCAAGTACAATTCATTATGATTTAATATATACATCAAACTTTTGTGGTTAGTATATATTTCACACTTTACTCTATACAAATGACACCTCCAAATTTTTAATGCAAACAACAGTAGCTAATTCAAAATCATGTGTATAGTAATTTAACTCGGTTTCAACTAATGTAGAGAATAAGTAATTAACTGATCATTATTAATTATGAAACAACTAATTCCTTTTAATAAATCAACACTGTAGATAACTAATTTACCATTTCTGGAAGACAGGTCTAAAACTAGAGCATTTACCAATCTTGTTTTTAGTTCTAGAAAAAATCATCACATTCTATTACCCAGATGGACATAATTCCATTCTATATTAACTTAGTTAGTGTTATACATAACCAAGGAATATATTCAACAAACTATTGGTAATAATGTGTTAATCCAAGAAAACTATGATTCACTATAACATTTTTAGGTCTTTGACACTCTTCAACAACTTTTTTCATATAAGGGTGATCAATTATGGAATATTTAGAAAACATATTTTAATGAAATGAAAATTGTTTCCACCAAAATTAACTCTTACCAAACTTTTCATATAGATTATTGTCTTTTAAGGTTTGAAAAACAATCCTTAAGTGTCTTTCATCTTCCTCTTAGATTTTAGAATATTCCAAAATATCATCTATAAACACAACCATAAACTGATTTAAAAACTAATAGAAGAATCAATTCATAATATTCATAAATTCAACAAGTGCATTAAATAACCCAAAGGGAATAAATACAAACTCAATATTCATATATATCATTCAAAACATTATATCTGGAATCTCATCCTCATTCACCTTTATAAGATGGTACTCAGAACTTAAATCAATTTCAAAAAATAATGTGCTCCTGGGAGCTGATAAAAAAATAATCAATATGAGGAAATTGATACATGTTCATAATAGTGATGTGATTCAAGGATATATAATCAATATAAATCATCATGGAACCATCATTATTTGTCACATATAAAATTGGATCACCCCATGGTGAAGTGCTAGGTCGAATGAAACCTTTATCAAGAAATTATTGGAAATGGTTTTTAATTCCATAAGTTTGAGTTCATCCATTAAATAATAGTGTTTAGAAATAGTATAAGTATGAGGAACAAAATAAATAGTATATTTCTATCCATGAACAACAAAAATCAATTCATTAGGAAAACATCCATATATTTATTCACTACTGGGATGTCACTAATCATAAATATATATTTATTTTAAAAACATAAGATAGATAACATTGAATACCATGTTTAATCATTCTCTCAACTTCTTTGTGAGTTATAAAATATATGAAATTATTTAATAAAACATCTTGGGATTTTCAATATATTTTTGAATGATAAACTAAAATCCAATCTATACCCAAAATTATGTCAAACTTCATTATAGGAAGTTCAAAAATATTTATAGGAAATCTCATCCCACCAATAAACATAGGAAGATTCCTATAAATCATGTTTTATTTAATACTTCCACTCAATGTTTTTACCAAAGTTTCTATATCACATTCATGAGGTGATATTTATAATTTACGTAAAAAGATCTCAGAAATGAAATATGTGAAGAACTAGAGTCAAACAATGTATTTTCATAATTTGAAGAATCCTATAACATACCTATCACCACTTAATTTGATGGGACAACATCAACAACAGTAGTAGAAAAATATATCTCTACAAACTTTTTCTTTCAATATTGCTGATTTTGACTCTAGTTAATCAAAATTGGACACAGATTAGCATAATTCCCTAAATCATAGTAACTAAAGAATCTTACCACTGTATTTTCATTACATTCTTTATCATCTCCATTGCAGTCATGAGAAATATGACCAATCCTACCACATTGGAAGAACTTACCAGTATTTAAAATACATTCTCCAAGATTCTTTTTACCACACTTCCCACAATATGAAAATTTATTTTTCTTACCTTCAAACCTCTTTAATGAATTCATTCAAATTTCTCAAAAATTAGACATCTTCTTTATCATGATCTCATGGGGAACATGATCATCAGAAAACTCCATTTTTACCTTCTCATCATATAGAACATGTTTATCATTGACTTCGAACTCACAAGAAACCAATTCCATTTTATATCTTGGATTTAATACTTAGTAAAAATGATTTATCTTACTGTAAACATCACAGATAAAATCTTGTATGTAGTTTGCTAAATAGGTGAAAACTTATTCATATGTATCAACTGAATATTCCTTCTTTTTTCTCAATTCCAAGAATTTTTTTCTATCCTAATTCAATGATCCTTAAGAAAATATTTCTCAATGAAAATATTCTTAAATTCATGCCATTCCAAGGAATCAATATATTCACTTCCTTTAATATTTTTAACCATTGAACACCAATAATTAACATCACATTTAATATGACAAATTGAAATAGTTACCTTTTTTATTATCTGAGCAACCCATGACGTGCAATATATTTTCTAGGGATTTAATCAATCCCCTATATAGAATAGGGTTAAATAATCATCGTAATTATACGGGCTGTATTTTCCAAAAATGTTCCACAATCATCATGTTATTTTGTGGTATATCTAGTTTCTCTATTTTGTGGACACCACTACCATTTATATCTTGTGTTAACTTATCCATCATAGTAAACAACTATTTAGCTGTAATTCCAACCATCTTGTGTTTTTCATTCAGAAAGATATTTTCCTCTTGGTACCTTCACACTATAACTTCTCTGTTTCCTATATAGAAAATCATTTTAAATAGAAATAGTTTAAACAAAGAAACATGGTAATCTTTTAATGAGATAACATTTTAAATCGAAGATAATGTAAAATAACTAATGGGAAGGTTATTTATATTACCATAACCTATAAATTTATCTAAACTAGCCTACAATACCAATTTTAAGGACTTGGATTTAAACATTACAAATTATTTAGTTTTAGTTAACATTATAAATTTCTTTCACTTTGAAGATCATTCAGGTTTAGAGTTTTTGAGTATTATTTCAAAAAAATTAAATAACAAATAAAATATTATAAATAGAAACTTCTACTCAATATCCATTTTTTCAAAATAACAAAAAAATTTAAAAATAAAATATGGTTTCTTTTCACGATCAATATTCAAAAAATTTCCTGTGATCTAATACATGTCTCAATTCTCCCTTAAATCCCTTGAAAAACATTTTAAAACTTTGGTTGAGCATAAAAATATTAATAAGGGATATAAAAATAAGGAAAAGTATTAGTTATGTGAAAACATGAAACCCATGAAAACTTTATCATAAAATAATACCTTTCACCCTTAAAAAATAATAAATACTTACCTTTGAAAATAATCTCATTTATAACCTTTTTTGAAATAATAATATTACCAATAACCCAAATAAATCATAGATAATACATAAAGGTATCTTGGGATATAATTATACGTGTCATATGTATATATGGAATAACTATGTGGTTAAATTCTATACATTTCACTCTTAAAAATGAAATAACCATACCAAAAAATTTTATACCCAATGCATTGGAGGGATATCACAAACCCAACCGTCATTATTATATATTGGAACTACTAATCATTGGTTTATCATGTAATACCTATAAAATGTTTAAGAACAATTATATTATCACAACACATAAAAAACTTCAATTTTCAACATGTCAATATTAAAATTTCATTTACACTCATTAAGAAACATTTCATGTGATTGGAATAATCAATCCATTTCCAAATCCCATTTTCAAAAAAAACTAGAAAATAGTAAAAGGGGTTTTATTTTTATTTTAAGAAACATGAATACTTTTTGAAGATTCCAAATCGAAAATAATTTAAATAGTGGTGGTGAAGTTATTAGTGTCGTATACGTAAAAAATAAAATTCATTTTTAAATTTTTAAATAATGTCACACTTTCTATATAGGAAAAATAAATATATTTTTTTTGAAAAAATTTGAATTCAATTCAATGTCAAAGGGGTGGTTTATACACCTCATAATAGGAGGTGGTTTTATAAAAATCAAAACACGCCTCAATGAAGGGTGATTGAGATAAAGTCCCTTACCTTGGGTCTGATTTCTCACATATGTCCTCCATCATCTTGAATAATTAACTTATTTTGATCATTTACTTGATTGATAATTTTTTTTATTTTTATTATTCACTTCATATAACTTATTACCATGCTTGATTATTTAATTTCATGTTGGATGTTTTAATGATATTAGATACTTTAGTCCAAAATGAAATTAGTATGATGTAAATAGTAAAACTGGTCATTAGTCCATCAAATTAAGAATAATATTCATGAAATTATTATAATTTTTATACATAAATTTTACTTTTTAATCAAAACATTATTATTCTTTATGAAAAATGACCTATCTTATAATTATAGAGATGGTGAGTCTTATGTACGCATAAGTATCATTTCCATTTTTAAATGATCCTTATGGAAAGAAGGTAAGCATTATTCTATCCTTAAAAATAATTTTAACATAATTATTATCATTTTAATAATTTAAATGTATTTATATATATCATCCATGATATTTGGTGATGAAAAAATGAATCACATCGCTTCGTGGAGGTGATAATTGAAACGTATGCAAGAAAGATGTTTTCATATTTATGTTAATGAAAAGGTAAGAATGTAAATGATATATTATTATGTTATAATGATAATTATTTCATTAATATCATATGTAAACATAAATTTTGTCATTGTAACTACTCTTGTGAGATAGTGGTTGAAAATAAATTTCATCGGTTTGTGAGGTAGTAGTTCGTTGCACACACAGAAGATCAATTCATTTCTCATTTGATGGAAATGAAGATTTATATAGGTTATGATATTAAAATAATTACATATTAGTAAATTTAGAAAAATAGTGTTATTATTTAATGATAGTTGAATAACATTTTAATGTAGTGGAAGAATAAATAAAACAGAAACACTTAATTAAAAACAATATGTCTTCTACGAACGATCTACATTAATTAAAACCTTAATACCTATAAGTAGGGTGTTATTCATAAACTAAGGACTCTAGAATGTGGTTAGAGACTCTAGTAATGTTTTTGTGTAGATATTGGCAAATAAAAATAACTTTTTATTTATTAATAAAATAGAATAAGGGGATCCCTTTTATAAGAGAGGGGAGGGTCACTTTAAGAATTCCTCAAAATATTAAATGAATATAGATTAACTTTCTATTAAAAATAGCTCAAAAATAATTTATTTAGAATATATAATGATTATGGTCATAAATAACTTCATAAAATAAAAATTATAAAAGTTCTTATTATTTTTTCATCCTTATCGTTTTTAACCCTTATTTAACCCTTTTAACTCTTACTATGATATCATGTAATTTACACTTTGAGGAATAATATAATTACAAAAAAATTATAAAATACCATTAAATGAGTTATTTATGATATTTTATTCTTTATACTAATTAGTTTTATGATTTTTTTATTTTTATAAATTTTATATCATTTAATAAATTATTTTACATTTTAAAATATAATTAATGTCAATTTTGACAGTATCCAAACATGATTTTTTTATAAATATCATAACAACATGATATATTAGATCCATTAATTTTGAGATATCAACAACATTTAATGTTCATATATAAAAATTATTGGATGACTTTAAGTATCTCAAATTATATTTATTTTAATATTTTAATATCTTTTATTTGATATTTTCTTTAATTAAGTAATTATTGTACCATAATTATGTACGTCTTGAGTTAATTATTTCACACTTAAAAATTATAAATAAATTACCATGATGAATATAAATATTTTTATATTTATAAATACAATTTATACTCTAACACAATCCCTATATGAACCCATATTTATAATATTTCAATTGTTAAAAACAAAAGTATAAAAAAATTGAACTTAATTTGAATAAAATACATTAAATGAAATAAAGTCATCCAAGTGGATCCATGAGATCCAAAAATTGTCCCTAAGATGATTTTGGGTTATAATTACTCATCTAACAAAATTAGGCCAATTTATAGTGACATTTTATACTATTTATAATATTATTTTTACTGTTAATTACACGATTTCCCCTGACTGTGGTAATAACAATTACCAAAGTTATTATTAATATTATACAAAAATAAAAGGGACTTGTTTACTTAATATAAAAATTTTGTGTAAAAATATGGAATCCATTTTCAACATTAAAAACACAAAATTGGCTGAAATTAATTAAAAATTAATCCTATTGATAGGGTGAGAAAACATATTAATAAAGTAAAAACAATAAATATTTTGAAATTTTTTCATATCTAAATTCAATGTGAAATTTATTATAATTAATTTAATTGGATTTAATGATATAAAATTGATATAATTATAACTTAAAATCAATTAAAAATAAAATCTTACAATATAAATATTTTAGTTGAAAATGATGTTTTCAATTAAAATGTAGTATTTTTCACTTCATCAAAACATGAAACTAATCATAAAAATTTAAAAAATTCTACTAACGTAAATTTTTATATTATAATTTCAAATAATAATTTAATTTTTTCAAAAATATTTTTAAAAACTTTCAAAAACTATATTTAAAACAAGTTCTCTATCAAAAGGTGGAAAAACTATCTTTTTTTTAAATACAATTTTTACGGATAAAACTAAATTTATTCTTATCTTATTCCTATAAATATATTTGATTAATGTAAAAGAAATTTATAAATGAGTGTAAAATTAATATATAATTAACTAGGTTATTACAAGTAGAACATTCTTTGATACTAAGTAAAAGATCAAAATAGTACGTAGAAAACTACATGAGGGGGTGAAATGTAATTTAAAATAAAAATATGAAAAATTTCCAAACCATTTCATTAAAAAAATATTAAAACAATATTTAATCTGATTCTGAAAGTTTTTATATCATATATACATTTCATTCAACTCACAGAGTTTAGAAAATTTTATAATGAGCAATACTATTCTAAATAATTTAAACAAAAGAAATGAAAAACATATAAAAACTTTAACAAAATATTTAATAAAATATATAATAAAAACATAAATAAGTTTATAAAATATTTTCCAAATTAAAAAAAAAATAATCCACAAACCTTGATATTGTTTATCCACATTTTCACGTAACTATAAATTCTTTTTTCCTCATGTTTGGACACCCACAATCAAGATAATCAGACATAACTCTGTATTCCAATCTCAAAGATAAATCAACTAACATGAAATAAAACACCATTATCTTCCTATACTAAGAATCCCTCGACCACAAAATATCTTTCAAAAATATTAAAAATCCAAAAATGTTTTATGGTATTTATAATCCTCACTCGAATACCATAAAATATATAACATTTAAAATATTAAAATGTGAAAACTAGTAGCAAAATATAAAAAATGAAAATAAGTAAACATTAGATAATTATTGATGGAAAATGTTTGGAAACTACTAAAAATATCCATTCCTCCTAGATTTATTCTCCTTTAATTGTAAAATATTCAATGGTCATATTATATGAATATCAGAAGTAGTTGCAACGACCTCAGAATAAACTCTATCATTATAGCTTAGCATCTTCATATGAATCTCTTAAGTTATTTACCATAAAAAAGTAACTGAATTATATCTAGTGTAATATAATTTTTTCTTTAAAAAAATTTGAATCTGTTCAACCAAATAATTTAATGAGTTTCTATCCGAAAAACATGTCTATTTATGTTTGTAAATTTTTCATTTGAATGTATAAAATAAATTTTCCTTTTCAGATAGAGTTCTATTTTGACTGTGGTTTATTCCTAAATCATCATCTAATACAAAATAATAATATGATATTTATAACATGTCCATCCAATTGTGGTAATTTTTTATGTTGGATAAATATACATTTCTCCTTCTGAAAAAAAAAATTTTCATAAAAAACATTCATAGGCCTAGGGAAATATAAAAGTTAGTAAAAAATATAATTTTACCAAAATCTATTGTTCTTTTCAAAATTGGGTTAGAAAATATTAAAAGGTATTTCTACAAATAAAAATAAAGAAAAAAATAGAAATTTAGAATAAATAGATACAGGGAAATAAATCATCTGGACTTGGTTCTTATCAATTTGTTTGTTCCATTTCTATTGGATGTTAGGGATGAGTACACATACATCGTGAATTTTACTGATGACATGAGTATATATGGAGAGGTCTACATAACAATGTATAAATCATATTCCCTTGAAAAATTCAAGAAATATTATAATTACATTGAAAAAAATATAGTTTTAAATAATAAGAAACTCAATTTAGATCGTTGTAGATAATATCTTAATCATTACATCATTGAATATTTACAGGAGTCTAAAATTTTATCATAACTCACTCTTTCTTGCACAATATAATGTAATGGTGTAACTAAAAGCAAGACCACACCTTGTTTGATACGGTGAGATAAAAAATGGGACATATTTATCTTCCATTATCCTTTTGGGGACATTCATTATAGATAAAGGTAGACATACTGGCCCAAGTTTCAACTATATAAAGAAATATCAATCCATAATATCTATGGCATGGAAGTAAACCTCTGTTATTTCCTCTACCACCATGGGGTTTCAATAATTTTTTTAATTCCATTTTTAGGAATAAACATGCACCCTAAAGTGCTATGTGAATCATTATTGAATAACCTAAGGAAATATAGGGATATTATATATATTACCCATCAAATAATAAGGAGATAGTTAATATATATCCAACATTCCTTCATAGGGATCATATCTCCAAATGTGATAGTAGGAGAGATAGAATTTAAGGAATTCATGGATCAAGATACGCATGAGTTGATATATTAATATATTATACAAATCCTCATTAAAAAGAACATTAAAAACACACAATTACTACATAGGAGTAAACGTGTTTCAAGATAACCTAAATAATGTATTTTTCTAGTTACCAAAGATTATGGCTTATTATTAGTTGATATAATAAACCGTTACCATATATGGATGAATAAAGTGGAAAAGAATCAAACATGTGTACCAAAGTAACAAATTTTGAAATGAATTCCATATAGAAAAATTACATTGGGATTTTATTATATCCTTTAGAAGTTGTAAATCATGATGGTTGAAAATGGGTATTAAAGAAGAAAATATAAATTGATAGAGAAGTCATCACCTATTAGAAAATACTATTTTTAAATGGGTTTAAAAAATATTAAGGAATTGACTATGATGAAACCATTTCACCAGTTTCCATCATCAAATCTAGAAAAATTCTACATTCTATTGAAATATTCAATGAAAATGAGATTTGGTATATGAATTTGAAAACACCGTTCCTTAATATGAAACTTTAGGAAGCTGTCTATGTGACACAACCATAAGAGTTTGTGACTTTTAAGGATCCCAAAAAGTTATACGAGTTTATGAGATTCATTTATTTATTAATTAAATCATATAGTCTATGGAATATTAATTTTACTAAAGCCATATATTTTTTTCATAAATATTTAATTTCAACCTCCTATATATAAGTGATTTAGTGGGAGTATTTTAATTTTCCAAATAGTGTATGTAGATGAAATGGTACTTATTTGAAATGAAATACAATACATAATATCTATTAAATAGTTTATATTCATTTTATTCTTCATGAAGGACTTAGTAGAAATATAATATATTCATAGTATCAGGATCCATCATAACATATCCAAGAGGCTATATAGAATAAATAAAATTATTCACATTGACAATACACTAAAGAGATTCTATAGGGATGTCACGACCCGTCCCCTGGGGCCCATGTCGTAACTACCCCAAACCCACCTTCCATAGGTCAGGGGCTGGCGACTAGCACCAAAGGAATAAATCCCTATAACTGGGAAGGCATTGCATTTATGAAACATAAACACACACACAACCAGAGTACAAGTGGAAGTAAACACTAATTAAATCAATATAACAAGTGTGTTGAAAGTACAAAGGGGGCCGGAAAAACAAGTCCAACAGTAAAGTACAAGAAAAGGACAAAATAACAGGAAGGTGTCAAGCTGCTCTGGGATCATCCTCCGGAGTCCCTACTTGAAGGGTAGGTACAGATGGCCACCTCAGCTCCCCACTTCCATCTGTCACCTCCGGTTACCATCTCGTCTTGAAGTCCACCTCTGGGTACCATATCGTCATCAAGTACACCTCCAGGTACCGTCTCGTCGTGAAGTCCACCTCCGGGTACTGTCTAGTCGTCAGGTCCACCTCCGGGTACCATCTCGTCATAACGTCCACCTACGCGTACCATCTCGTCGTGAAGTCCACCTCTAGGTACCGTTTAGCTCTACAAGCCTCAACCATGATCAGTGTTGTCCGTCATCTGCATCAAACACAATGAGGTGCGGGCATAGCCCATGTAGGGGTGAGTATAATGATACTCAGTAGGGACCCCGAGACCATCAAGGTCTCACTAAAACCAACAAGGATAAATCACAAGGAAAGATCTCAACAGATAACCTTTACATAGGTATATGCCCATACATATACCTAAGGTATCATGTAACCCATCTCAATCATGAGTTAAACACAAAGGTTATTGACTCAGATCAAACCAGGATTTTTATTAACGAAACCACAACTGCTGTAGAACTCCTCCTATGTCGAGTACAGTAGCCCTGTCACGACTCTGACGTGCTACTCACTAACCTTAGACTGCTGAAGTACTCCTCCTGTCAAGTACAGCAGGTCTGTTTCCAACTACCAGGCACTCCGCCCACCATGGGTCTACCTCCAAATACCAGGCGCTCTATCCACTGGGCTAATCGAATCACTCCGACTTGAATCCGTCAAGCAGTCATCAGGTCTATAGCTACTAGGTCTCCGCACTCCGTACGCTCGTCTCCGGGAGGGTCTGCTCCACGAGCCACTAGTCGATACTCCAAGTATCACAAAGTCCCACGAAGATGTATCACAAAGTATTGTCTCATCACAGGGGTCTCAACGCAACAGACGGCACGTCAATCGTACGCCCGGTCTGTGAGTTATTGGATTTTTCGTCCCGGGGGCCCGATTGGTTTCGTGTACGAACCAACCCGACCGTATCTCAACTGTACCCCAAACTCTCATAGGGTATACTCAAAGGGACAGTTTCTCAACTAGATTACCAAATCTGTTGACGGTTCGTCAAACTGACGTCCGGTCTGAAGGTTATTAGCTTTTCGGTTCCAGGGGCCCGGTTGGTTTCTAAGCTAAAACCAACCCAATTGTACTCCAACTGTGACCAAATCTCAGGTTTAGTATTCCAAAAGATCAATCTCAATAAGAGGATTCCAACAAAGTCGACAACATGTCAATCAGACGTCCAGAGCTCAAGTTATAAGCGTTTCTGCTCCGAGTGCCCGGTTGGTTTCAGGTTCGAACCAACCCAGTTGTACACAAACATCATCGAAACCTTGAGTGTAATATAAAGAAACGACCATCTCGATCAGAGGAATCCTACACAAGAGACGGTGCGTTGATCGGAGGTCCACAACTCAAGATATGGGCGTTTAACTGAAGAAGGTCCGAAAATATGGGGTCTGGGCCGGTCCGACCCGACCCAACACCCCCTGGGTCGGCCTGAACCGGGTCAACCAGACTCGGGTCTGGGTTTGGCCCAGTTGGGAGCAGCCTGGCCCGACCGACTCAGCCCGACCCGAAGTTGGCGGCCTGGCCCGGTGGCCGGTTGGCTGAGTGTGTTGCGCCGAGCGGGGGAGGCGTGACCTCGTCGCAGATTGACATCGACGGCGACAGCTGGCGCTGCCCCCCGGGTGTCCCGGATCCAGCACGCCTGTGGGGTCTGTCACACCGCCGTCGCGGCGGGTTTTCTCTGGCAGTGCGCTGGGGCGCCGCCGCCTCCAGTCGTCGTCGCCACCGCGCCGGCGAGGCGCGCCGACAACGTCTTCCGCGAACAACCGAACGCGCTCTGGTGGTCCGATTTTCCCGCCGTCTGTGCCTTCGTCTCTCCCGGGACCCATTCTTCACTACGACGGCTTCCATACACCATTGCAGTCCCGTTTCATTGTCGCTCGTCAAAACATGCAAAAACAAACAAACAATCTGCAGAGGTTCCGGGCTTGTTTGTTAGCCCGTGCCCTCAGCGTTAGAGGATCAAACAAGATTTAAGAACTCAAAATCAAATCCAATACTGAAAATAACCCTGATTACAACCCGCATGAATGAGCTATCCATGGATCAACCAGTAAGAGGTTGGTCTACACTCATCGTTCTTTCCTAAAAAAGGAAAGGATAAATTCAAACAAAACCCCTACCTCTTACTCGGCTCTTGTTGGCAGAGTCGCGGAAGGAAGACGATGAAGACCGTCGTTCATCGCGTCCTCCACATGTCCCCAATTCTGAGCTGCATTGGTTTGTTGACGATGTTGCGGAGGATAGGTGTCTGGGGAAGGAAGGTCGAAAAAGAATCACGTGGAAGATCGTCATTGGCGTTCTTCACGTTCTTCGTTGGAGAGGATAAGATTTCCCCAAGTTTTGGGCATCACGATACTTTACCAGTGCTTCGTTGCTTGGTAAAGCCTTCCCAAAACCTTCTCCCAACCTCCCTATATATAGGAGAGGGGGAGAGGTATGTAACCATCATGGAATTTATGATGGTTCATTTATTTGGAACCTTCCTAAATTTCAATGATGCAGTTACTTAATTTAAAAAGGGGGTTGGGAGAATTAAATTGTGTTGCCACAATTTAAGAGGTGCGTTGGCACAACTTAAGAGGGGTGGATGCCAAGAAGTTTCCCCCACAAATCCTGTGTCAAAACATATGACACGAATTAATTTTATGTTGACACATAAAATTAAGTGACAACAAATAATTTCACGTCGACACATAAAATTAAATTACAGACATTAATTTTACGTCGACCCATAAAATTAATTGATAGAAATTAATTTTATGTCAACTCATAAAATTAATTGAGAGCAATTAAATTTATGTCGACACATAAAATTAACTGACACCAATTTATTTTACGTCGACCCATAAAATTAATTGAGTGCAATTAATTTTATGTCGACACATAAAATTAATTGATGGTGGGTTGAGAGGTTTCCTATCCCTCCCCATTAAATGGTAGGTTAGGGTGTGCCGGTTCCACCACCAACTCCCAAGTGGATCTTCTAACCACTTTATCTACAGAACATGTGTTTAACAAAATAAAATAAATTATTCACTTATTTTATTTTATTAACCCACGTAAAACCCCAAAAACTAACTTTCATACCCAATCATCCACCGTCAAGGTGAAAATCTTCTTAAGAGAAAACCCACACTGCGAGTTCAATAGTGCCCTCAGATTTCAATTCTAAGCACCAGTTCAAAATATCAAAAACCCGCTCGTACGTTTACTGAACGTACCCGAAAAAAAGTTCGGAAAACTATTATCAGTCAATCTTGACCCACTGCGGTCAAGGTTAGGCTCTTCCTTGGAGAAACACGCCCCAACAAACTCAATGGTACTCTCAGTTTTTCAATTCAAGTTACCGTTTAGATGTTATTAATTTTACAATAAAATAATTGTCACTTAATTATTTTATTTATGGCAAAAAACTAACTTCCTCATGTGGATCGCGCCGACCAAAGTTAGTATCTTCTTAAAGAAAGCATACCCTCACAAGTTCAGCGGTGGTCTCCGATTTTTAATCCGAGTTACCGTTTGTGAGTTATAATCATTTGAAAAATAAAATAACTTTATTTAATTATTTTATTTACGGTTATTCTATTTTCGGGTTTTCTCACAGGAGGCATGCGCCGAATAAACTCAAGTCACGCCTACGTTAAAACCGCCATCCTGAGCACAACGGTGCCCTCAGATTTCTGATCCGAGTAACCGTTTTAGAGTTATTCCACTTTTTCAGAAAAACTGCCTATGCAAGTTAATTTAAGATTAACACAACTTCAGAAAATTATTCTAGGCACACCGGGCCTCAGAATCAGGTGCCGTCAGAAACTGTGTACTCGTAAAATTCCAAAGAATTTAAGAAAAAAATTTCCTTGAAATTTACGGGTCTTTACATTACTCCCACCTCAGGGCTTTACATCCCCGTAAAGCTACAACACAAACTAGTGAAACTAAAGGAGGTACCGAGCACACATCTGAGCCTCCCGCTCCCAAGTGCTCTCCTGGAGGTTCCCGTGCTTCCAGGGAATGCACACCATGAGAATCGATCATCCACGCAGGACCCGCTTCAATCGATCCTCAATCTCCACTGGAACCTCCATGAAAGTCTCCCCATCATCAATGTCCATCTCCCCATGGTCGATGATGTGGGACGGGTCATGGACACATCCCCTCTGCTGATATACGTGGAAGACATCGTGCACCTGGTCCAACTGAGGTGGAAGGTCCAAGCGGTAAGCCATCTCGCCTACGTTCTACAAGAGCTGCTAAGATTTCTCCTTTTCCGAAAAGCAAAATCTGGTCTCATCCCCTAGATGATCCACGTTCTTTGCCTAATACAGTCAATCCTGACATGAAAAGTACAACCCATGTCATGGATGATGTTATAAGGCCTCGACGCTACTACCAAGAGATCCAACTGTTACTCTCACCTCCAAGGGTTGAGTCACACTGTCGGCATCAGTGTGTGGTTACTGGGTCTCCTCCAGTAGGAATCTCCTAAGTGAGGGTCAAGTCAATAGTCTTAACCGGAACCTCTTAGTATCAACCATACAAAAGGATAGGATAATAAACGTCACAAAGAAAATTGTATTTTATTACTGCAGCTCAATGTACCAAGACACATGAAAACCACAAACAACAACGACACGGAAACTAGAAGAACCAAGAATAAAGTCCTCCATGTCTGGAACTAGTCCTGCTCTTGTCCACCTGCTTCCGGAGCTCCATAGTCGTATGCTTTAGCTACCTGAAGTTGTGCTCTCCCATGTCCACCTGCTCCCTGCGGTTGGGGTGGTCCTCCTGGTGGCGGTGGTGGCAACACCTCGAAGCATTGTCCACCACCAGCTGCATGACCAGCTTCTCTACCACGGTCGCCTACTCCTTGTGGTTCGCCTCGATAGAACCTATGCCTTTTCCTGGGAGGTTCTTCATCTATCTTCTGATCGTCTGTAAGGCGGGTCGGACAGTCACGTGCCATGTGACCAAGCCCACCAAGGGAGTAACACTGCCCGCTCTTGGAACCACTGACTCTGACTCCACTTCGGTTGCCCCGCACCACTGAACCTGAGTCATGTCGTCGTCCACCGGTGGGTCTGGTCCTCTTGGACCCCTGTGTCATCTGTCTACTTCCAATTGCAGAAGACTCCACTACATGTAGACTAGTGGTGGGTTCCGCTACTGGAGACTGCTCAGCACAGAAACTCTCCACTAGGAGGGCTCACTCCAACACCCCTGCATGCGTCGGGATGCTATGCGAAACAACTGAAGCTCTAATATCTCGCCTGAGCCCCTGATCAAATGTCTGGGACCTGAAGAACGGGTCTCATACCATGTCTGTAGAGTAGCACGAGAGATCTGTGAACCATGCCGAGTACTGAGCTACAATCATGCTGCCCTACTGCAGATGAAGTAGCTCCTGTGTCTGCACCGCTCGAAGGGTGGATGGTACAAACTCCACTCGGAATTGGATCTCGAAGTCTTCCCATATGAGTGATGCCTCGTCATGCATCTGGAGCATCAGGCTCCACCATCTGCCTGCTACTTCCTGAATTAGGCTGGTAGTAAGGATCACCATGATGTCCGTTGGTGTACCTACTAGCCTAAAGACTCTCACCACAGCCTCCAGCCAATCCTCAGCTGCCTGTGGATCCGTCTCTCCCCATAACCTGGGTGGCCTCTAATGATGGTACTCGTGCAGCGCGCTCAAGCAGCGTGCATCGCCTACTGCTGGGGCTGGTGGCATCGGTGACCCAATGGGTGGTAGTACCGCTGGTGCCTCAACTGAAAGAGGGCCTTGTACTGAGGCCTCATTGCTTGGCGGGCTATCAGAACATATAACCCTCATGGCTCTAGCTGGTTGTCCATGAGGAGGCATCCTGAAAGAAACAGATGCTACACAGTCAAAAGACAATACCTGGTGAGCTGACCTAGTTTGAGCTAACTTAAAGAAAAATTTTGGAAACATACACGCAATCAGTGTTTTCGTGCACTGAGTCGGAAATCATAAGTCAGGGTCCTGCTGTATGGATACGTCGGCCGCCGCACCAACACTGGACTCCCTGAACTGAAAACCACACTCAGCACACTTAAGACTATTTCTTCATAGAAACTAAAATATCAGAGTCCTAAGTTCTGCGGTAGAACTGACTCCTCTGATACCAATTTGTCATGACTCGTCCCCCGGGGCCTGTGTCGTAACTACCCCAAGCCCGTCTTCCATAGGCCAGGGGCTGGCGACTAGCACCAAAGGCGTAAATCCCTATAACTAGGAAGGCATTGCCTTTATGAAATGTAAACACACACACAACTAGAGTACAAGAAAAATCAAACACTAAGTAAAGCAATATAACAAGTGTGGTGAAAGTAAAAAGGGGGCCAGAAATACAAGCCCAACAGTAAATTACAAGAAAAATACAAAACAACAGGAAGGTGTCAAGATGCTCTTGGATCGTCCTCCGGAGTCCCTACCTGAAGGGTAGGTACATATGGCCACCTCAGCTCTCCATGTCCGTCTGTCACCTCTGGGTACCGTCTCGTCATGAAGTCCACCTCTAGGTACCGTTTCGTCTTCAAGTCCACCTCCAGGTACTGTCTCATCATAAAGTCCACCTCCGAGTACCATCTCGTCATCAGGTCCACCTCCGGGTACCGTCTCGTCGTAACTTCCACCTCCGGGTACCGTCTCATCGTGAAGTCCACCTCCGGGTACCGTCTATCTCTACAAGCCTCAACTATGACCAGTGTTGTCCGTCATCTGCATCCAACACAATGAGGTACGGGCATAGGCCGTGCAGGGGTGAGTATAATGATACTCAGTAGGGACCCCGAGACCATCGAGGTCTCACTAAAACCAACAAGGATAAACCACAAGGAAAGATCTCAACAGATAACCTTTACTTAGGTATATGCCCATACATATACCTAAGTGATCAATTAACCCATATCAATCATGAGGTAAACACAAAGGTTATTGACTCAGCTCAAACCAGGATTTTCATTATCCAAACCATAACTACTGGAGAAATCCTCCTATGTCGAGTACAGTAGCCCTGTCACGACTCCGAGGCACTACTCACTAACCTTAGAATGCTGAAGTACTCCTCCTGTCGAGTACTGCGGGTCTTCTGCCAACTACCAGGCACTCCATCCAATGTGGGTATGCCGCCAAATATCGGGCGCTCCATCCACTGGGCTAATCAAATCACTCCGAATCGAATCCGTCAAGTAGTCATCAGTTCTACAACTACTAGGTCTCCACACTCAGTACGCTGGTCTCCGAGAGGGTTCGCTCCATGATCCACTAGTCCATACTCCAAGTATAAAAAATTACCATGAAGATGTATCACAAAGGACCGCCTCGTCACAGGGGTCTCAACGCAACAGACAGCGCGTCAATCAGACGCCCGGTCTTTGAGTTATTAGCCTTTTTATCCCGGGGCCCCGGTTAGTTTTGTGTACGAACCAACCCGACCGTATCTCAACTGTACCCTGAAATCTCATAGGGTATACTCAATGGGACCGTTTCTCAACGAGATTACCAAAACGGCTGACGGTTCGTCAATCGGACTTCCAGTCTGAAAGTTATTAGCTTTTCGATTCCAGGGGCCTGGTTGGTTTCTAAGATAAAACCAACCCGATCGTACTTCAACTGTGTCCAAACCTCAGGTGAAGTCTTCCAAAAGATCCATCTCAACAATTGGATTCCAACAATGTCGACATCACGTCAATCAGACGTTTGGAGCTCAAGTTATAAGTGTTTCCGCTCCGAGTGCCCGGTTGGTTTCAGGTTCGAACAAACCCGACCATAAACAAAATTCACCGAAACCTTAAGTGTAATATACCAAAACGAACATCTCGATCCAGGGAATCCTACACAACTGAAGGTGCATCGATCGGAGGTCCACAACTCAAGATATGGGCGTTTAACTGAAGAAGGTCTGAAAATAGGGGGTATGGGCCCGGTCCGACCCGACCCAACACCCCTGGGTCGGCCCGAACCAGGTCAACCCGACTCGGGTCCGGGACTGGCCCAGCTGGGAGCGGCCTAGCCCGGCCCGGTGGCTGGTTGCGGCTAACCCGGTTGGCCGAGCACGTTGCGTCGAGCGGGGGAGGCGCGGGCTCCCCGCTGATTGACGTCGGCGGCGCCAGCTGGCACTACCCCCTGGGCGTCCCAGATCCCACGTGGCTGCGGGGTCTATCGCACCACCGCCGCAGCTATTTCCGCAGCGGGTTTCCTCCGGTGGTGCTCTGGGGCGCCGCCGCCTCCAGTCGTCGGCGCCGCCCCGCCGGCGAGGCGCGCTGTCAACGTCTTCAGCGGACCACCGGACGCGCTCCGGTGGTCCGATTTGCCCGCTGTCTGCACCTGCGGCTCTCCCGGGACCCGTTCTTCACTGCGACGACTTCCATACGCCGTTGTAGTCCTATTTCATCGTTTCCCGTCAAAACGCGCACAAACAAACAAACAATCTGTAGAGGGTCTGAGCTTGTTTGTTAGCCCATGCCCTCAGCGTTAGAGGCTCAAACAAGATTTAGGAATTCAAACTCAAATCCAATACTGAAAATAACCCCGCTTCTAACCCGCATGAAAGAGCGATCCGCGAATGAACCGGGAAGTGGTTGGTTTGCGCTCGTCGTTCTTTCCTCCAAAAGGAAAGGATAAATTCAAACAAAACCCCTACCTCTTACTCATCGATCGTTGGCGGAGTCGCGAAAGGAAGGCGATGAAGACCGTCGTTCGTCGCGTCCGCCACACGTCCCCAATTCCGAGCTGCGTTAGTTTGTTGACGATGTTGTGGATGATAAGTGTCTAGGAAAGTAAGTTCGAAGATGAATCGCATGGAAGATCGTCGTTGGTGTTGTTCACTTTCTTCGTTGGAGAGGATAAGATTTCCCCAAGTGTTGGGTGTCGCGATACTTTACCAGCGCTTCGTCTCTTGGTGAAACCGTCCCAAAACCTTCTCTCAAGCTCCCTATATACAGGAGAGTGGGAGAGGTATGTAACCATCATGGAATTTATGACGGTTCATTTATTTGGAACCTTCCTAAATTCTAACGATGCAATTAATTAATTTAAAAAGGGGGTCGGGCGAATTAAATTGTGTTGGCACAATTTAAGTGGTGCGTTGGCACAACTTAAGAGGGGAGGACACCAAGATGTTTCCCCCACATAGCCTACATCAAAACATATGACACAAATTAATTTTAGGTTGACACATAAAATTAAGTTACAACAATTAATTTCACGTCGACACATAAAATTAACTGACAACAATTAATTTTACGTCGACCCATAAAATTAACTGACAGAAATTAATTTAATGTCAGCTCATAAAATTTAGTGAGAGCAATTAATTTTGCGTCGACATATAAAATTAACTGACAACAATTTATTTTATGTCGACCCATAAAATTAATTGAGTGCAATTATTTTTACTTCGACACATAAAATTAATTGATGGGGGGGGGGGGTTGATAGGTTTCCTCTCCCTCCCCATTAAATGGGAGGTTAGGGTGTGGCAGTTCCACCACCAACTCCCAGGTGGAGCTTCTAACCACTTTATCTGCACAACATGAGTTTAAAAAAATAAAATAAATTATTCCCTTATTTTATTTTATTAACCCATGTAAAACCCCAAAAACTAACATTCATACCTGATCATCTGCCGTCAAGGTGAAGGTCTTATTAAGAGAAAACATGCACTGCGAGTTCAATGGTGCCCTCAAATTTCAATTCCAAGCACCGGTTCAAAAGATAGAAAAACCCCCTCGTAAGTTTACTGAACGTACCCGAAAAAAGGTTTGGAAAACTATTATCAGTCACCCTCGATCCACTGCAGTCAAGGTTAGGATCTTCCTTAGAGAAACATGCCCTAATGAACTAAACGGTACTCTCAGATTTTCAATTCGAGTTACCGTTTATAAGTTATTAATTTTACAATAAAATAATTGTTACTTAATTATTTTATTTACGACCAAAAACTAACATCCTCAGGTGGCCCGCGCCGGCCAAAGTTAGTATCTTCTTAAAAAAAAGCATACCCTCACGATTTCAGCGGTGGTCTCAGATTTTTAATCTGATTTACCATTTGTGAGTTATAAGCATTTGAAAAATAAAACAACTTTATTTAATTATTTTATTTATGGTTATGCCATTTTTGAGTTTTCTCAGAGGAGGCCTGCGCCGACTAAACTTAAGTCACGCCTAGGGTAAAACCGCCATCCTAAGCACAACGGTGCCCACATATTTCTGATCCGAGTAACCGTTTAAGAGTTATTCTAGTCTTTCAGAAAAACTGCCTACACGAGTTAATTTAAGCTTAACGAAAATTCAGAAAATAATTCTGGGCACACCGGGCCTCGGAATCAGGTGCCGTCAGAAACTACGTACTCGTAAAATTCCAAAGAATTTAAGAAAAAACGTTTCTTGAAATTTACAGGTATTTAAAAGGGATAATCCCCATTGTTGACTACTTCACATGGCTTTCATATCTGCATGAAAATTTTCCTTAGATATGTGAGGAGTGTCACACAATGTCATAGAACTCACACACCCTATTTATTTGGCCAGTCATGTATACCATTAAATATACAAGGCCAGATATTAGCTATAACTTAATAATGCTAGGAAGATATCAATTTTACCTAGGGAACTACCATTTGATGGTTGTTAAGACCATCTTTACATATATAAGGAATACTAATAATATTTTTCTAGTTTATAAAGGATATGAGGATCTATTCATCAGAGGATATACAAAATCTAGCTTCTAAATAGATCAAAACAATTTGAAATTTTAGTAATGATATACCTTTTCTCTCAATGGAGCATTTATAATGTAGAAGAGCTCAAAGTAAGTAATGTCCTCCAATTATATAGTAGAGTTAGAGTTTATTTTAGATTATAGGGAAGTTAAATAATTAGATTGGATACATAAATTCAATAAATATCATGGAATGATTTTTAGAAGTAAATACCCTACAAAAATATATTGTTATAATACTATAGTGGCGACTCTTATAATGGAGAAAAGTTCACAATAGAAAATGAAGAACCTACATTAGAAATATCATCCCTTGAAGATTTTTTTTCTTATAGGTGACATCATAATGAGAAGATTTTCTAGAAAATAAAATATGGTAGACCCCTTAAATAAAGCTAAAACTGAGTAAAATCTTGATCATTATGTGAGAGATAGAATATTAATAGTTTTTAGTAGTTAAACTTGTCTATGTGGGAGTATATTGGGGACAGTGTCCTAGAACTAACTATTTTTAATTTATATTCCATGAATATTTAGAGAACTAAATATTAATATCTTATTAAATGTTGTTAATTTTTCTATAAAACTATAATTAATTATTATCATAGGGTATCTCTTGCATTGAAATTGTCATAGTAGTTCCCCGCTTTGATGAGAACCATGAAATTCTATTACAATAATGTTTAATATTTGTCTATGATTAGGTAAAATTATATGATGGTACACATAGTATGTTGAGATTTGGGTGTGAGTACTAATGAGAAGATGAGACTTCATCTCATGATGTTTCTAGTTTGTAATATCCAAGACCAATGATTATATGAACAGCACCACTTGTAGTAATTCCACATGTTTTTGTGACATTAGATATTCCAATATGTGAGTGTGTGTATTGATACTAAAACATTAATATTATTATTAATGCATTTCATCACATGAAAAATTTGATGTATTGTATTAAGCTATGATGACATATAATAGAGATTAAGTCGTGTATATTGGGTATTTCAAAAATTATGTGTTATTAATGAATAATTATAGGAATGATTTATCCCTTCCATGTTTATGGATGTTGATATATTATCCCTTTAGTTAAAATAGAAACCTAAAAGTAAGTTCCCTGGGCTTGGTTAATAGAAAAGTTCACTTCCTATAGTTAAAGAAAAATGTATAAGTAATTTAGGTTGGTGACACAGATATAAGACCTACATGGTGAGATATCATTAAAAATTGATCATATTACATAATGGGAATTCATATGTGTTAATTTTCATTGAAACATATCTTCTTTCTATATGGGATCCTTCATCATTTTCTAGAAATTAATCATAGAATTTAGAAAAGATCTGGTAATTCCATAGGGGAATATACATAGAGGGTCACACACAATGTGTTTCCATTGATCGTAGTCATATAATATTTATATTTGAAATTTTGAATAAATATTATTGTCCAGAAAGATAAGTAATACTTTCCAGTGCTTATTAATCAATATAAAGTATTAATTATATATTTATTCATAAAGAAAATTTTAATTTGGTGAATATATAATATTTATTTATCACTTATCATTCAAAATTAAACAAATAATTATTTATCCATTAATAAATTATTTATTTCATTATATAAATATTAAATAAGTATTTATTTTCAGAATTTTAAAAGGTAACTTATTAATTTATTTAATGAACATATTTATTTATATATTTCTTTGAGATTTGATTAAATTTTGTGGAGAAAGGGTAGTCAAAAATATAACTACTGATAAAAACTTTTTCTATAGAGTAGAATCATATTTATCATTTGTGGGTTTATTCCTGCCATAAGGTAAAATAACCACAACAACAATGACATTTTACACGGCATGGGGTTATTTATGTGTACATTATTATATTATGAGAATTTGTGCAATTAATAAATATTAAACTGTGACCCTAAGTCTAAAAAAGATATATGTGTCAAATGTTCAGAGGTTAATTATTTTTTACAACAATCATCCCAATGTCCTCCTCCTCATCTAATTCCCTCAAAAGTGAGAAGATTAAAGGAGAATAATTCAATTTCAAAGAAACATGAATAAATCAAGGTGAATAATTAAATACAATCAATTATCCTCACTAACACCTAGTGTTTTGTCAACTTTGTTCGAAGAACAATGTAGCATATATTGATCACCATTAGACGAGATCTACTTTGGTTCATCATGAACAATGATGTTTTGATAAGGTTTAGATGATCAAAACTATCAACAATTAATGATATAATAAATGAGGTAAGATTTTATCTTTTTTAAAATTAACTATAAAGTAACATGAAAAGATCCTCTCTCTTGGTTCTAGTGAAAAAACATGTCAATATTTTTTGAAAAAACATTTATTGTTCATTTTGTTGATTACCATATACATTGAAAATGATTTATTGAACATGACACAAACCGAGTTGGTCATAGGTCTAGTTAGTGAATCTTTAGAATTTTAATCTCACAAAAATGAAAGATAAGGTTTTGTTGAAACATTAATTAACCAAACATGGATCCACAAGAAAACGTGTGGCCATCCTCGGATAATCTCTCAAGAATAACACACCCTCATTTAGTCAGTACCATGGTATCAATACCAACACTAAACTAAAATGGATCTCAACACATCCCTTAATGATGATATTGAATATCTATACACGGTGAACCTCCCTTCTTATTATACACATGAACTTACATCAAAACAAAATGCACTGTAGCCTAACTAAGTAGAATTCCACTAGAATTTTATATAGGAAAACACTTTATATGTTTTTTTTGAAACAACAAATAACCAATACTCTCATCATAAAACAACTATTGGAAATCACATGTTTGTAATTTGAGTTATACATGCCTAATCATGGTGTATGCATGACTCCTCCTATCTTTGTGGACAAGATAAAAATCACCATAATAATTTAAAATGCATATATCATTTTTGAATTTATTTATAAATCAACAAAGAGAAAACCAAATCGACAATATTATCACGTTGGTAACCAAGACATACCTACATAAAGGTGTTTTTGACACAACTGTTTGAGTTCCATAAAAATTTACAAAACATTTCTAGAACATCTTTGTATTATCTTTGAAAATAGTATGAAAAAGTGTTTTCGATATCACATTCTAAAACCATATCCCTAGGACACTTAGCTATGCCTGAACTGAGGTCCCTACATGGTCTCAAGATCACCCCTCATATGTCATATGTTGTCGAATAGTGGAGAGGGAATAAACAATACATTTGGGAGACTATACTATTTATATCACAGAGATTGAAGATGGTAAATAAAAAAATAAAATCCACATTAGAGTATGCAAAATAAATAAACTCATCCAATAATATACATGATATATTAATAAGAAAACATACACTAATTACCCACTAGGATGATCCTAAATACAAAATTAATAGGTGAAACAAAATACACACATTGTTTATACCCTTTCCCTAGACCTCAACAGGATCTATGATACCCGTAAACATGTCTTGGCTAGATTTATTTCACATCTTATGCCCGGACATGAATGTACACAACGCCAAAATTTGTATTTAGCGGTGATTTTTTTTGTTTAGTGGCGGTTTAAACTGCTGTGAAATCTTTCTACGATGGTTTTGGAAAACTGCTGCTAAAATGTGTGTTGGGAAATAATTAACGGCAGTTTTTAGTGGAGATTTAAACTTTCGCTAAATCATTATTTTTTTTATTTGTCTTAATTTTTTAATTTTTTATTTCTATTTTTTTCCTATTAGTAACTTATTTTTTATTTATAATTTTTTTCGTTATTTATTTATTTATTTATTTTCATAATTTTTTTAATTTCTTTTTCGTATTTTTTTTATTTATTTAAATCTCCATTCATAATTCCATGCATAATTCTATGTCCATGAACAAGTCCATGCTCATGCACATTCCCATCCCATATATATAAATTTTGTGTTGGGTGAGATTTGAACCCCTTACCTCTTGCTTATTCTGCAAAGACATTTCCACTCCAGCAAGCTCTTCATGTGGTCAGTAAATTGAATTTAATATACTTACACACACACACACACACACACATATATATATATTAATTACAAATACAAGTAATACATAAAAAATAGATACAAGCTAAATAATTATTAACCAATAACTATTAATCAATAATAAATAATAATTAATCGATAATTAATAATATATAATATATAATATATAATATATAATATATAATATATAAAATATAATATATAACATATAAGATATAACATATAATATATAAGGCATAATATATAATACATAATATATAATACATAATACGTAATACATAATAAATAATATATAATACATAATACATAATATATAATACATAATATATAATACATAATATATAATAGATAATATATAATAGGTAATAGACAATAGACAATAGACAATAGACAATAGATAATAGATAATAGATAATATATAATAGATAATAGATAATAGATAATAGATAATAGATAATATATAATATATAATATATAATATATAATATATAATATATAATATATAATATATAATATATAATATATAATATATAATATATAATATATAACATATAATATAAATAAGTAACGTATAAATAATAAATAAATTAAAAATAATTTAATATATGATAAATGAATAACAAATAAATAACAAATTAATAAATAATAGATAGATAAATAAATAATAAATAATAAATAATAAATAATAAATACTAAATAATAAATAATACATAATACATAATTAATAATTAATAATTAATAATTAATAATTAATAATTAATAATTAGCAATAACTAATAATTAATAATTGATCATTAAGAATTAATAATTAAGAATTAAAATTTATATTTAAAAATTTATTAATAATTAATAATTAATTAATAAATTATTAATAAAAAATTAATAAAAAATTAATAAATAATGAATATTGTATAAATAAATAAATAATAAATGAATAATAAACTAAAAATAAATTAATATTTAGTAAAATAAAAATAAATTAATATATAATAAATCATTAATAATAAATTATAAATTATAAATTATAAATAATAAATAATAAATAAGATAGAGTAAATAATAAATAATAATAAATAAATAATAAATAAATAATTAAATAAATAAATAATAGATAAATAAATACATAAATACATAAATAAATAGATAAATAAATAATAAATAACAAATAATAAATAATTAATAATAACTAATAATTAATAATGGATAATTATTAAATTAGAAATTCTTAATTAATAATTAATATTTTATTTTTAATATTTAATATGAAAAATTCAATATTTAATATTTAATAATTAATTAATAATTAATTAATAATTAATCAATAAATAATAAATAATAAACTAATAATAAATTAATATTTAGTAAATTTAAAATAAAGAATAAAGAATAAAGAATAAAGAATAAAGAATTAAAAATAAAAAGTAAATAAAAAATAATGAATAATAAATAAATAAATAAATAGATAAATAAATAATTAATAATTAATAATTAATACTAACTAATAACTAATAATTGATAATAAATAAATAATAAATAATAAATAATAAATAATAAATAATTAATAAATAATGAATAACAAATAAATAAATAAATAATGAATAAATAAATTAAAAATTAATAATATACTAATAATAAATAATAAATAAATAAATAAATAATAAAATAATAATTAATGTGTACATAATAACTAAATAATAAATAGATAAATAAATAATAAATAATAGTTACATAAATAATAATAATTAATTAGTTATTGATTAATTAATAAATTAATAAATGGATATTAAATAAATTAATAAACAAAAAAAAATTAATTAAATAAATCATAAAATGGTAAGAGCCTCTAAAACCCCTAAAAATAATGAAATAGCCATAAAATATGATTCAATACTCATTTTCCAGTGCCACAACCAGTCAAATCAAAGATCGTGAAATGAGCTTCGATATGATATGTGGTAGGCTGAACGAACACCTAGATCAAAAGTTATAACCATTTGAATTTTAAGAAATTGGTGTCTGTAACTAAAATCTCTATTTCGGAGGCCTTATGAGCATTTTTGGCAGAATATAAAAGGGTAAAATACTCAAAAAGTTGGTACCAAACCTAAGAGGTGTAGATCTCATCACGGGCTTTGATTTGATACATGGTAGAGCCCAAAAGGACACTCGGATTAAAAGTTATGGTCGTTTGAACTTTGAGTTTGATTTTTGACTTTTGAATTTTGAATATATTTTTTTCTATTGATTATAACATGATTTAAATCTCACTTGGTTTCTTCTCATTTTATTAACTTCTATTTTACTGGTTGTGGAGATGAAATGAACTCTCAGATCAGAAGATATGGTCATTTGATGCCGAAGTATGTTCTTATACTTATTGAAGATTTTCTTTCAGTTTAAAAATATTATTAACTAATAATTATAAATATTAATTAATTGAAAAATTATAAATAATAATCTATATTTGATTGCAAAAAATAAAAAATAAAAAAATTTCTTAAAATTTCTTAAGTTTTTTTTAACATTTTGTGGTGTTTTTTAAAAAATCGATTCTATTATGCGGCGGCTTTTTAAAAACCTCCATTAAAAAAATGAATTTTTTTAGAATATATTTTAAAAAAATTAAAAATATTTTCTAAAAAAAAATCAACAACGGTTTTTTCGAGGCGGTTCTAAGAAAATCCGCTAAATTTTTAATCCAAAAAAATTTAACACATGTTTTTAAAACCGCCACAAAAAAACTACCGATAAAACACTATTTTCTTATAGTGGTAGAATTTTGTTCTTTACTTAATTTGAAGTTATTATGTACAGAGTGATAATATTTCTAATTAGAGTTCCAAAAATTATCTTTAATATAAAATTTCATATGTGTGTGTGTACATTGGGAAATAGAATATAAAAAATAAACATACTTAATATATTTCTATGTTCTAGATAGGCCCTAATGATACTTGTAAAGACCCAGAAATTTGAAGGAAAATTTTTTCTTAAATAATTACGAATTTTACGAGTCTATGGCTTCTGACGGTGCCTGATTCCGAGGTATGGTGTGCCCAGAATCAATTTCTGAAGTTTTTTCGGGTACGTTCAGTAAACATACATGGTGGTTTTCATATCTTTTGAACCGGTGCTCAGAATTGAAATCTGAGGACACCGATGAACTCATAGCACCGATAATTGCTTAAGGGGACCTTAAGTGCAATTGCATTTGTCGTATGTTGTAGTTAAATTTTGGGGATACGATAAGCCATAAATAAATTGTTGTGTTACAATTTATTTTAAGTGAAAGTTAATTACTCCATAGGGAAGTTGGAGGTGGGGCCACACCCCACCAAATTTCCCATGGGAGGGTATGACTAAGGGTGGTGGGGCCCGCACGAAACACCAACCCTTCACCTCCCCTTTAACTCCCATGAACCCCCATTTAACTCCCCCTTTAATTGAACAACCCTCACCTCCCTCTCTCCATAATTAAAATGCCAACACCTCTTAATTAATTGATCAACAATTAAAAAATTAATTCAAGAGTTTGAATGTTGAAAGGGAATGATAGTATAACATATTGGGGAGCCTTCACTTAATTTTGGCTTGGCAATATTGTGGTGGGAAACCTCTGGAAAAAGTAAAAGAGAGCTTTAAACCTCCGACGAAGAACGGTTCTCCAATGACGAGCCTTCCAAGATCTTCAACGAAGAACAATCCTTCAACGGAGGCCAGATTCTGATGAGTCTTCGACGCTCAAGCTCAGATATGAAGTTTGAGGAGGATGCAATGATCGACGTCAACTCCATCCTCTTTCTGCGACGTCGTCAACAAATGTCATAATCAAGGTAGGGGTTTAATTTGAGTATGTTTATCTTCCCATGTTCTTCCCTTCTAAAATAAAGAGCACGGATCAACTCATTATCAAGTTGATCCGTGGATGTTTTCTTTTGAAGGTTGGGAATAGTTATTTGCGGGGGAACTGTAGGGTGGATTGTTTCAATTTTATTTGAATAAAGTTGTTATATGTTCTACGTGAAACCATGTTTATCTTTGGCCAATTGATAACACCTAACGCGGAGGGAACGAGACGAACAAACACGACCCGACGACCCTCCGCTGGTTGTTCATCTGGGCGCAGATTGACGGGCGATGACGAAACGAGACCACAACGGCGAATTGAATCCGTCACAGTGAAGAGTAGGCCCCGGAAGAGCAGTAGGCGCAGATGGTGGGAGAATCTGACAACCGGAGTGCGTCCGGTGGTCTGCGGAAGGTGGCACTGGTGCGCCACGCTAGCGTGGCGGTGCCGGCGTCTGGCAGCGACAGCGCGCCCCCAGAGCAGACCGTCGCGGCTAAGTCGTGGTGGCGGGAGAAACCCGGAACGATAGAGCCATTCCGGTGGTGAAGCGGCGCAGTATTAAGCCACACCAGCTGGGGGAGGCCGCACCCCCCATGCTCGGCCAGCTGGCCGAGCTAGCGCACCCCCCCTGCTGCCTGGGGTGGGCCACGCGGGCCGGGTCAGACCGGGCCTAGACCCTCCTTTTTCGGATCGTTTTTGGTTAAACAGCCATAACATGAGCTATGGACCTCCGATCAACACACTGTCCATTACATAGGATTTCTTGGATCGTGATGGTTGTTTTGGTATTTTACACTTAAGGTTTCGATGAAGTTTTGGTATGGCCGGGTTGTTTTGAACCAGAAACCAACCGGGCCCTCGGAGTGAAAACGCTTATAACATAAGGATCGGACGTCCGATTGATGTGTTGTCGACTATGTTGGATTCCTATTGATGAGATGGTTCTTTTGGAATACTTTACACATGATTCAGATGTGGTTTGAGCATGGCCAAGTTGGATTGTACCCGAAATCCAACTGGGCCCCTCGAACGGAAATTCTAATAACTCACTGCCTGGGCGTCTGATTGACGCTCCATCTGTTGCGTTGAGACCCCTATGACGAGACGGTCCCTCGAGATACTTCCTCGTGAGGTTACATGACACTTGTAAGTATTTACCAATAGCTCATGGAGCAGAACCACTTGGAGACGAGCGTACGGAGTGCAGAGACCTAGTAGCTGGCTGAGACTTGAAAACTGCTGATCGATCCACTCGGAGTGATTCGTATGGCCTAGTGGGGAGCTCTTGTTTGTAGAAGCAGAACCACGGAGGAGGAGCACTTTGATGTAGCAGTAGACCCATGGTACTCAACAGAAAGAGTACCTCTATAGGCTATCAGGGGGTGCGCTTGGTTGTAGCGGCAGACCCATGGTGGGAAGCGCTTGGTTGTAGCAACAGGCCCACAGTACTCGACAGGTGGAGTAATTCAGCAGTCCATGGTTAGTGGGAAGCGCTTTGTTATAGCAGCATGCCCATTGTACTCGATAGAGGAGGAGTTCTCCAGCAGCCATTTTTTCGACATCATGAATAAAAATGCTGGTTTGAGCTGAGTCAATGACCTCTGTGTTTCCCTCATGATTGAGATGGGTTACTTGATAAATTAGGTATATGTATGAGAATATACCTAAGTAAAGGGTTATCTATTGAGATATTTCTTTATGGTATATCCTTGTTGGATTTGGTGAGACCTTGAAGGCCTCGGGGTCCCTACAGAGTATCGTTATACTCACCCCTACACGGGCTATGCCTGCACCTCATTGTGTTGGTTGCTGTCGACAGACATCACTGACTAAGGAAGAGTGTACGAGGACTCGACAGAACCCAGAGGTGGAAACTCAGTGTGATGGAACACGGAGCGGACCGATAGACGCAGAGTGCCGTGGAGGACATCTGTACCTACCCTTCATGTAGGAACCCGGAGGACGATCCAGGAGCTGCTTCACCATTTAGTTGTTTGTCTTTTCAGTTGTACTTTCTTTCAGTTGTAGCTGTACCTTTCCGTTGGGCTTGTATTTCCGGCCCCTTTGTACTTTCAGCACACTTTTTACTGCTTTACTTAGTGTTTTCTTCCGCTTGTACTCTGGTTGTGTGTGTGTTTACATTTTATAAAGGCAGTGCCTTCCCAATTTTTAGGGAGTTACACCTTTGGTGCTAGTCGCCAGGCCCTGACCTATGGAAGACGGGCTTGGGGTAGTCACGATATGGGCCCCGGGGGACGGGTCAGGAAAAAATGGTATCAGAGGAGTCGGTTCTACCGCAGAACATAGAACTATGATATTTTCTTCCTGTAAAGAAATATTCTTAAGGGTACTAAGTGTGGTTTTCAGTTCAGGGATTCCAGTGTTGGTGCAACGGCCGACGTATCTATACACGAGGACCCTGACATATGATTTTCAACTCAGTGCATGAAAACACTGATTGCGTGTACCTTTTCAAAAGTTTATTTAAGTCAGCTTAACATAGTCAGCTCACCAGGTTTAAATCGTTTGACCATGTCACATCTATTCAGGATGCCTCTAGGTAGACAGTCAGTTGGAGTTTCGATAGAGTACCTGATGATGGCCCACCGAGCGATGAGGTTGTGATGCAGGGCCCTCTTAATAAGTTGACACCTTCGGGTGGTGTACCAGCAATACCACCACCTGTTGGGCAGTAGATGCCACCAGCCATACTAGCAGACGATGCACGCTGATAGAGTGCGTTGCATGGGTTCCAGGAGCAGAGGCCTATGAGGATACGAGGGGAGACAGGTTCCCAGGCAGCAGTGGACTGGATATAGGTGATTTCTAGAGTTCTACACCTAGTTTAGACACTAGTAGAGTATATAGTGATCTAAGCTACTAGTGTTTCCCAGTGAGTGACCATGAGGTTGGTCCGCATAGTGAAGAGGCTTCGGTATGTGGACCGATGCCTGAAGTAGTACCTTCGGGTAGTGTGCCAGCTATATCACTACCTGTTGGTCAGTAGTTTCAACCGACAATACCAGTAGATGACACATGTAGGCATAGTTCCTTACACGTGTTTCAGCATCAGATACCCCTCAGGTTTTGAGGCGAGCCGTACTTACAGACGGCTGAGGACTAGCTTAAGGAGGTGGCTGAGATTTTTCTAGAGCTTATACAACTTCAGCAGGATGACGTGTCGGTAGCTGAGTATTCATCGAGGCGTACCGATCGTTCCTGGTACTTGATGACTATGATACGATCAGTGCTTAGAGCTCGGACCTGAGAGCGAGGCGTGTTTAAAGGACATCAGAGCCAACAATTTTCCTCTATGCATTCCTACTTATGCTAGGGTTCTAGAGAGAACCTTTGTGGTTGAATGTTCTTTGGCTGAATGGATACAACTAGATAATGTTATCTGTGGGAAAGCAAGGAACTGAAACTAGTCTCAGAGAATTGGGAATGTAAAATGTTTCAAGAATAGGAAGTGTTAAGGATAGATGAATTTGCAGAGCAGTAGACGTGGAAGCAGAGCAAAAAGAGCAGCATGTGGTGGTGTACATTTCAACATGTTACAACCACTTGCCTCTGTTGTCCTTGCCAGGTTCAGGGAGCTGGAGGGCAGGGGAAGAGAGTAGCTGCATGCAGTCAAGGAGTGTGACCCAGAAATCTAGGCATGATTCGAGGTACGGTCTGTGTCTACTACTTACTACCGTAACAGTATACATTGATACAAATCATTCCTTCCTTCCACAAATCTTGTCCCAGACCTAGAGTTTCAGGTTAAGCCATTGACTTGACCCTCACATCTGGAGATACCTTTGGGAGGAGACTCGATAATCATGCTTACACCGACGGTGTGATCTGACCCTTGAGGTGAGAGTTTCAGTTGGAACCTCTTGGTGGCAGTGTTGAGGCCTTACAACGTTAGTTTGGGTATGGACTGGGCAACCAAAGTTCATACACATATTGATTGTATTAGGAAAAAAGGTTGTGGTTTACCTACAACGTTGGTATGGGTTTTCCTTGGTTGGCGAAAAGGAAACCCTAGGCAGCACAGGATGGAATCATGCATAAGTGGGTGCAGTCAATCACTCATGGGTTGGAAAAATTTAGATTTGTTCCAAACTTCTCCAGAGTTGATGCACTGCTTTTAGCATTGATGAAGAAGGGGAAACCCTTCGTGTGGTCAGAGAGATGCCAGCCGAGCTTTTCAGGAGCTGAGGTAGAGGTTGACCAGTGCGCCCATTTTGAAGCTACCAGAGAAGGTGCAGATCATCCAAGAGTGGATGAAGACTACACAGAGCAGAAATAAGTCCTAAGATGATAGGAGATGGAGACCACTCGAGTTTGAGGGTGACGACCACGTCTTATACGGGTCTCACCTCGACGGGATCTACGGAGATGTGGCCGAGGCGGCAAGTTATCTCTGCGTTTCATCAGACCTTTATGGGTCCTCAGTATAGTAGGCAAGGTGGCTTACCGCCTGGTCCTTCCACCTCAATTACATAGGGTGCACGACATCATCCATGTATCTCAGCGAGGAGATGCGTGCATGACCTATCTGTCATCATCGACCATGGGACGACATTCACGGAGGTTCCAGTAGAGAATGAGGATTGACAAGAATGGGTCCTGTATGGATGGTCGATTCATCTAGTGCGAATTCATTGGCAGCATGAGAACCTCCAATAGAGCACATGTGAGAGGGAGGCTCAGATACATGCTCAGTACCCTCTTTTGTTTCCCTAGTGTGTGTTGTAGCTTTACGGGGACATAAATACCTGAGGTGGGTGTAATGTAAAGACCCGGAAATTTGAAGGAAATTTTTTTCTTAAATACTTTGGAATTTTACGATTCTGTGGCTTCTAACGGTGCCTGATTCCGAGGCCCGGTGTGCCCAGAATCAATTTCCAAAGTTTTTTTCGAGTACGTTCAGTAAACGTATGTGCGGGTTTTTCTATCTTTTGAACTGGTGCTCAGAATTGAAATCCAAGAACACTGATGAACTCGCAGCATCGGTAATTGCTTAAGGGGTCCTTAAGCACAGTTGCATTTGTCATATGTGGTAGTTAAATTTTGGGGATTCGATAAGACTTAAATAAATTTTTGTGTTACAATTTATTTTAAGTGGAATTTAATTCCTCTATAGGGAAGTTGGAGGTGGGGCCACACCCCACCTAACTTCACATGGGAGGGTATGACTAAGGGTGGTGGGGCCCACATGAAACCCCAAACCTTCAACTTCTCTTTAACTCCCATGAACCACTATTTAACTCCCCCTTTAATTGAACAACCCTTAACCCCCCTCTCTCCCTAATTAATATGCCAACACCTCTTAGTTAATTAATTGATCAAAAATTAATAAATTAATTCAAGAGTTTGAATGTTGAAATGGATTGATAGTATAATATATTGGGGAGCCTTCAATTAATTTTGGCTTGGCAATATTGTGGTGGGAAACCTCTAGAGAAGTTAAAATAGAGCTTTAAACATTCGAGGAAGAATGGTTCTCCAACGATGGGCCTTCCAAGATCTTCGATGAAGAACAAACCTTCAACAGAGGTCAGATTCCGATGAGTCTTCGACGCTCAAGCTCGGATATGAAGTGCGAGGCGGACACAATGATTGACGTCAACTCCATCCCCTTTCCACAATGTCATCAACAAACGTCATAATCGAGGTAGGGGTTTAATTTGAGTATGTTTATATTCCCATGTTCTTCCATTCTAAAACAAAGAACGCGGATCAACTCATTATCAAGTTAATCCGCATATGTTTTCTTTTGCGGGTTGGGAATAGTTATTTGTGGGGGAATTGTAGGGTGGATTGTTTCAATTTTATTTGAATAAAATTGTTATACGTTCTATGTGAAACCATGTTTATCTTTGGTCAATTGATAACTCCTAACGCAGAGGGCGCAGGCCAACCAAACACGGCCCGATAACCCTCCGTTGGTTGTTTGTCTATGCGTGGATTGACGGGAGATGATGAAATGGGACCGCAACGACAAATTGAAGTCATTGCAGGGAAGAGCAGGTCCTGGAAGAGCCGTAGGCGTAGACGGTGGGTGAATCATACCACCGGAGCACGTCCGGTGGTCCACGGAAGGCGACACCAGCGCGGTAGCGCCGGCTTCTGGCGGCGGTGGGAGAAACCCGGAACGGCAGTTCCGTTCCAGTGGTGAAGTGGCACAACGTTAAGCCGTGCCAGCTGGGGGAGGTCGTGCCCCCCACGCTCGGCCAGCTGGCCGAGCCAGCGCACCCCCCCTGCTGGGCCAGGCCATTCCCAACCGGACCGGACCCGGACCCGAGTCGGGTCGACCCGGTTCGGGCCGACCCGGTTGAGGCCGCCCAGGGTGGGTTGGGCCGGGTGGGACCGGGCCCATACCCCCTTTTTTGGACCGTTTTCGGGTAAACGACCATAACTTGAGCTACGGACCTCTGATCGATGCACCGTCAGTTATGTAGGATTTCGTGGATCAAGATGGTAGTTTTAGTATATTACACTCAAGGTTTCGGTAAAGTTTGGGTACGGCTGGGTTGGTTCGAACCTGAAACCAACCGGGCCCTCAGAGTGGAAACACTTATAACTTAAGGATCGGACATCCGATTGATGTGTCGTCGACTATTTTGGATTCCTCTTGATGAGACGGTTATTTTGGCATACTTGACATAGGATTAGGATGTGGTTTGAGCATGGCTGGGTTGGATTGTACCAGAAATCCAATCGGGCCCCTGGAACAGAAATTCTAATAACTCACAGACCAGTCGTCCGATTGACGTGCCGTCTGTTGCGTTGAGACCCCTATGACGAGGTGGTCCCTTGAGATACTTCAACATGAGGTTACGTGACACTTGGAAGTATCGACTAGTAGCTCGTGGAGTGGACCCTCTCAGAGATGAGTGTACGGAGTGCCGAGACCTAGTAGCTGACTGAGACTTGACGACTACTGATCGATCAACTTGGAGTGATTCGTATGGCCCAGTGGGGTGCGCTTGGTTTTAGTAGAAAACCCACGGCAGAGAAGCGCTTGGTTGTAGTGTTAGACACATGGTACTCGATAGAAGGAGTACCTCTATAGGCTATGAAAGGGTGCGCTTGGTCATAGCGGCAAACCCATGGTGGGAAGCACTTTGTTGTAGCAGCAGGCCCACAGTACTCGACAGGTGGAGTAATTCAGTAGTCCAAGGTTAGTGGGAAGCGCTTGGTTGTAGCGGTAGGCCCACTGTACTCAAAAGAGGAGAAGTTCTACAGTAATCGTGGTTTCGACATCATGAATAAAAATCCTAGTTTTAGCTGAGTCAATGACCTTTGTGTTTTCTTCATGATTGAGATGGGTTAGTTGATAACTTAGGTATATGTTTGGGAATATACCTAAGTAAAGGGTTATCTATTAAGATCATTCTTTGTGGTTTATCCTTTTTGGATTTGGTGAGACCTTGAGGGTCTCGAGGTCTTTATTGTGTATCGTTATACTCACCCCTGCATGGGCTATGCCCACACCTCGTTGTGTTGGTTGCAGATGACGGACAACGCTGACAAAGGAAGAGTGTACGAGGACTCGACAGAACCCGGAGGTGGACACTCGGCGTAACGACACACAGAGCAGACCGATAGAAGCAGAGTGCCGAGGAGGACATCTGTACCTACCCTTCAGGTAATAACTCGGAGGACGATCCAGGAGCTCCTTCACCATTCATCTATTTGTCTTTTCAGTTGTACTTTCTTTCAGTTGTAGTTGTACCTTTCCGTTGGGCTTGTATTTCTGGCCCCTTTTTACTTTCATCAAACTTGTTACTACTTTACTTAGTGTTTTCTTCCGATTGTACTCTGGTTGTGAGTGTGTTGAAATTTTATAAAGGCAATGCCTTCCCAATTTTTAGGGAGTTACGCCTTTGGTGATAGTAACCATCCCCTGACCTATAGAAGGCGGGCTTGGGGTAGTCACAATACGGGCCCTAGGGGACGGGTTGTGACAATACCAAATGAGGAATGCATGACTTCAAGTCCACTCTATTCTAACTAGAACACCATGATTCCCCACAATATATAATTTAGCACAATGTTAAAATCATATCATCTCCTCATCCTATGTTGTATATCCGGATGCCAAGAATGTACTTGGGGACTCAATATATGGCACCATGAAAACTCGACCCACTACCCAAGTGAAAAAGGAAAATTAATATATATATATATATGTGTGTGTGTGTGTCTCCACAATTCTTTATAACTAAATAAAGGGACCCTCAGTCTCATATCACATCACATCATGACACAACCCCTCATGGACGGTCCTTGACCCAAGCCTACTCAAGGTGAGGTTCATGATCCATGTCTTAGATTTCACTACAACCTAACCCAATGGGTGGTCTGGAACTAATCCTACAAAGGCGAGGTCCATCTAGATCACAACCTAAGACTACATAGACAAGGGTCACCTCAAAACACAATCCTTCTTACTCATTAAAAGGTTAGGCCTTAGGATCCACACCCCCACATCAAAACATATCAATAGGCATGTCCTTGTGCAATACAAGCATACTAGATCATATCCCACCACAAAATATTACAAACTCATCACCCGTGATCTATTCACTCAAAACTATTCCCTAATCACAAACACATTTCATCTTTCCCATTAGGTTACCCACGGTGTCCTATAGACCCGTAGTAACCTATGTTCTTTGATATTATCCCATTCTAATAACCCATTAGTAAAAACAATACCCAGGGGATAATCTTAGCCTATACCCCAAGGTCCATTCCAATCTCTTAAAAAACCATAAACACCTCTACTCTCACTACATAGGGACCATCCTCATCCATTATGTTATACATGAACTTATCCTCAATAGGAAAGGTCTAATTACCATATATAAACCTATTGGAATCTTAATTATACGTCTCAACAAACTCTCATGATCCTCACTTAAGGTCTTATTACACATATCCTAAGGGAGGTCCCTCAACCCATCACATGACTGAAACACCTCTCTATCACATACTCCAAGTCTTTGAGCACTGATCTTAATCACCCCACACATCAAGACTCCCCTCCAACTAAAGAGAGTGTTATACATATCCCATGAGATATATAATCTTCTCACCCATGATACATACAATTATATCTCCCATTACCACATGGCCCTAATAAACTTGTACCAGAACACTTGCTCTAGGAACCTAGCCTAGGATATTCTACATCCCCACTATTAACCAGAGACCATTCCAAGGCCTCATGTTAACCTAACTGACACCTATTACCCAGTGTTGACATAATTTTCTAGTGATCTCATTTCTCATAAGATCATAACATCAATTATTCCATGCATAGAAAGCCCAATGCTCCAATATTTAATCAACACTAGTAACCCTTAATCCCCAAACATCATTTCTAAAACCATTTATTTATATAGTAATACATGATCATAAATAAAAAAGTATATGAAATTTTATCATGGGAGCCACTAACCTCGATACACGTGTTAACACCTCACTGAGTTCCATTGAACCTCATACATTCCAATCAATCATATCTCAAGATCATGTAAACCTTTAACATGATAATAAACACAATTAATTTATATTTATGAAATTAAAATTAATTATTCAAAATTTAAACCAATAGAAATAATCACTTAAAATCTCACTGGGCATCTAAGTCATTTCCAAATGACATAAAATGACATGTGATTGACCTCTTGGGACTTTCTCCAGAAACCACACACATGCCATTATTTTTGAAAGTTTCCACCATTATATTATAGAAATAATCAAGAATTTATAAAAAAATAACAAAAATAGAGGGATACAATTAAAAAAAAGTTGGATAGAAAAAATGAAATATTTATACCTCTGGAATCCCTAAAATTATTTAAGAATCAATCCCAACAAAGGGAAAAATAAAGGAGGAATGAAGGTAGAGAGAATATTCCATAAATGGACTCTCCCAAACCCAATTCCCCTTATAACCTAAGGATCTTTGATCCCAAAAAAAATGGAATTTCCCTTGACTAAAAGAAGCTACATGGGAACCATTCACACATGAACATTGGTGAATAGTTGAAATTCAATGTTTTATAAGAATTTTACTAACTCAAACTTGGTTCATGGTAAAAAATGATTGATGTAAGAGGACCCTTCCCACAGGTGGCCTAATTCAGGATGAGGTCCAAGTATCATGGCATGAATGGATGGATAGAGGTACCAAACCATCAATGTAGAGGTCACATTTTGAATACCATATTCCTAATATGAAATACCCTATGTTGGTGTCTATTTAATAACTCAAGTCTCCAAAACCATTATATAATATTTTAGTTTGGATTAGAGGTGTCAAGTGGGTGCTCAAGATATTTTCACACACGAAATTATAATGATTGTTATAATAGACCTTGCTTAACATATATATATGTTATATTACTTTTTTGGAGTACTTAAAACATTACAAAAACATGTGCCCAATGAACATAATAGTTTAGTACCTTTGGAAACTTGTATCACATTCTTCTAACTCTGTAAAATATCTTCAACATCTACCATAAAGATCTCCCCATTATTAATTCTATTTAAACTATCCTTCATAACCTGGGGAAGGGAAACATAATAAAGGGGTGAGCTAAAATTCTCAATAAGTGTAAATAAAGGAAATTTGTAAGCATATCATTAATATAAGGGCATGAGAACATGATCATGATCATTAGAAAATCATACCTTGTATATCAAATATCATAAACATGTATCTTAACATAAACATTGGCAATTCATAAGACATAAATCATAAAGGGATTCAAGAGCATAAACCATGAAATCATAACATAGGAGTAAGTCATGGAATTGTAGAATACACATAAAAATATAAAAATCCCATTTCAAGGATACCTTATTAGACCTTCAAAACATGTTAGGCTTGGGATAACAACTGATATACCTGATTCGAGCTTGGGAAGCCCTCCTGTGTACCCACTTCTTTTGGGATTGGGATGCCCTCTCTTGTACCCATTTTTTGCAGGATTGAGATTACCTCACATGTACCCTTTTATCTCATAAAAAATTTACCTTTACCCAATTAATTGGGTGTAGATATAGGTCCCACCCATCAAACAATAAAAACCGTACATTTGTGTGTCATATGAATATAAATGATCATATTAGAACCCAAAAAATGGGTTTCGTAAACATTATTAAATCATAACATAACTCATGCAAATAAAGTGATTTAATTAATATTATTAAATCATAAAAATAAAGCAACCATAAAAATAATATTGACATCATCCTTTAAAAATATCCCCATTAAAACATAAGCAACATTTGAGATATGACTTGTAAATAATTCTTGGTGAAAATATCTTTTATTTGAAAATGTTTTATTTTATTAAAATGGTGCATAATTTTAAAAGAAAAAATTTTATTTGGAAGTAACCTTATAATATTTTAAGGTAATATTCTAGGAATTAGGGTGTCATGACAGCGTAAAATACCATTCATGATATATAAGTTAAAAAGAAACATTCCTTTTGTATTTTTTCCTAAAAAGTTACATAGTACCTCATTTGAAAAATGACAAAAAGATTTATTCCAAACCATGTAATAAAAATTAAAAAATAGTTAAAAGTTAATTAAAACATACATATGATAATATTAAAACAATTTATTATTTTTTTATAAAACATGGACATGGAAGATAAATATTCCCCAATGGAGACTTAAAACTAAACGATCTAAAATATTTATGAGATCGTGAAATAAATACTCATCAATTTATAATGAGTAAAATCATATTCCCCATGAAATAAATGAAATTATATAGATATAAAAATATAATAATATTCCATATAATACTCATAGATGTCATTCATGGAGAGTATTTAAACCATGTATAAGAAACAAGTGATGAATATGGTGTAAGTCTCGCAGAAACAAAAGTGAGACTAGAAATCCCCTTACTACTTGATTAAATTTATAATTATGAACCCCATGAAAGACTAAAATCAATAAAATATTTTAATATCATTAAATAAAGGAAATTAATTATTTAAAATGTCATATATTAGTATATATAGCACACAAAATAAGTGATTGGTGAATATGGCATGTATCTTAAAGAAATTAAAAGTGAGATGAAATTCCCTTACCTTATTTCTTGATTTAAATCACACATGTTTAAACATCCAATATAATAAATATAAGTATATTATAGATAAAAAAATGTACCATATTCATATATTTAATAAATTATATGATTTACTTATGACTTTCTATTTACCATTTATTAACAATTCCCATGTTAAAGTAATATTTTGAGTAATAATCACTTTGTTTATCGTATGTGTTTTGAACTGTCATTCTTGATCATCTTACATAAATCATGATTTAATTATTTAAAGAACGTGTTACATGAATTATATATCATATATATTAATTATATAAACATTTATAATAATATATAAAATATTGATATATGAAATGGAATACACCATTCATAGAGACGGTAGGTCGTACGTACACATGAATGATGTATCCATTTTCTTGTTGGTTTAAAAGAAAGGAAATTATATGATATATTATAATTAAAGATTAATTTTTATTTAATATAAAACATATATAATAATAAACATACACCCTTATTCCCATCTATAAAATGTTGGTGAATAACGATTCACATCACATTGTGGAAATAGTAAGCCATCCATACGTACGAAAGAGAGACATTATCATTTTCCTAAAATATTAGAGGGTAAAATGGTAGAAATGATATTTTAATTATAAAATTATAATTATATAATAAATATCATATCAAAATAGAGTTTCCATCACAATTAGAAACCATAAGAGGCAGTAAATGAAAAAAACAAACAACATCGTTTTGTGATGCAGTAGTTCATTGTACAAAAAAATGGTATGTTTTGTTACCCATTATATTAGTATAAATACATAAAAACATACCATTATATATATTATACTGATTTTATTATAAAAAAATAAATAAAATCAATTTAAAAAGTTCAAGTAAGAAGTAAAATAAAAACATTCATTGTTGAATGTTACATCTTCTTTGGTTATCGTCTTTTGATTTGCACAAAAGAACTTTGTTGTTTGGATTTTTAACTAAAGTAATAAATATAGAATCAAGGTAATAAATTTTTAGGAGAATTGGGTAGATGTTTTCCTATCAAATGGGCTGTATAGGTGTCTATAAAATAAAAGGAGAGACACACTTTTATAAGAGAGGGAAGGGACACTATGAATTTCCTAAAATATTAAATTAATATAAATTTATTTTTAATTAAAAATGTCTCCAAATTGAGTTTTTAGAATATAATATGTGAATAGATCTAAATAATATCAAAAAATAATTTTTGGACATGTTTAGTTCATATTATTACCCTTATATTTTGGTTTTAACCCTTAATTAATCTATTTAACTCTTATTGAGACAACATGTGTTTTTACTACTTATGGGTTAATATGGTTACTATAAAATAAAATAATAATAATAAATGATTAATTAATTAAATTTTATGACTTATAAAAATTATTTGGTAGAATATTATATTTTTATAAATTTTAAATCATTTAATAAAATATTATTTATTTTAAAATACCAATAATGTTAATTTTGACACTATTATTTACTTGATATTTTAGAAATATCATAACAACATGATATCTTCCCAAAAACTCATTTAAATTATCCCTAACATGTAAAATTAATCAAAAAATTTTGTGAATGGAATTAATTATAATAAATTATATTTATTTTAATTTTTTTAGAATCATTTATTTGATTTTTATATTAATTAAACTATTCCTCCATCATCATTGTCTCATAATTTAAGGTAATTATTTTATCTCTAAAAACTAATAATAATATCACATGATGTAGAAAACATTTTATATTTTAAATTACTATTTATAGTCAAATTTATTTCTTAATAACCCTATATTAAAAATGATGTAGTTATTAAAACATTTAGTATGATATCTCTAACATTTCCTTAAATTAAATCTAATAATTGTATGTCTCTCATAAAAGTAGAATAAAAAGATAATAATTTTGTCTAAAGATGGTTTTGGTCGAAGAAAACTCGTAAAATATTTTTTCCATTTTTAGGGTAATTTTATAATATTTATAACATTATTTTTACCTTTAATTATCCAACATACCCTTCATCGTGGTGAATAAAAAAATTACTAAAGTTACTATTTGTAATGTGAAAAAAGTTAACTTGATCCTATTAGACTATAAATATCATACTTATCACAACCATGCATGTCCGTTTTTCAAAATTCTATTCACATAAGCGGAAAGACTAAGTTTAATGCTAATCCCACAAACATGGTGAGGAAGCAGGCTTTTAAAGTAAAAACGTTCAAAAGTTCACAATGTTTTTATGTCTAAATTTAATGTAAAATTGATTCTAATCACCTATTTTGGATTAAATGATAAAAACTAAATATAATTATACTTTAAAACTAATCAAGTATATAATTTTACACTATAAATTATTTTGATGAAAAAGATATTTTCAATTTAAAACTGCAATTTTTTTACTATTCTTCAAAAAATGAAGCTAATCCAAAAAATAATAAAAAATTTTAAAAAATAAATTTTGAAATAATTATTTCATAGGATAATTTTATTTGTTCATTTAAATTTTTTAAAAGGTTCCAAATTATATTTAAAATGGGTTCTCTATTTAAAGGCAGTAAAATTAACCTTTTGAAAAATATAGGGTTTTATGCATAAAATTAGGTTTGTTTTTTCTTATGACTATAAATTATATTGTATAAATATAAAAATATTTTATTGAATTTATAACATATATATTTAATTAATATCATTCAATAATTGTGATTAATTTAATTTATTAAAACAAAACAACTTTGGGATCATAAAAATAAAACTATATTCTTTACAATCAATTGGTATATATTTTCATTTCAAATTAATTGGTAACCATTTAATTCATAATATAGACCTTATATTTTCATAAGTTATTTTATAATATTTATAACTGCTAATTTAACAACTAGGATATATCTTATTATATTAAATAATAATATTTTTATAATATACTATTGTTTAGTAAAAATCATTATTGCGTGTAATACAAGATATCAAAAGAACTCGAAGTTATGTGTAATACAATCCAAACATAGTGTTTCATATATTGAAATTCAATCCAAATGTTTCATGTAGAAAAATATTGACTTTTTTTGTGTATAACGCAAGCCAAAAATTGTGTTTTTTTAAAAAAAAATCTATATTAAGTATTGTGTGAAATGAAAAATATCGAAAAGATTATATTAACTCGAAAAAAATATTTCAAAAAATATTAGGGGGTTAAATTCAACCCCATTAAAATGAATTTCTCCCTCTGAATTCATTGTAGGTTATCAAGGTTTTAATACTTGAATGTTCTTTTCATTGAAACCCACATCATAAAAATGAATTCTAAAACTTCCTTTTAAAAAATGATAGAAACATAACGGTTACCCAAGGTAACTCATAACTATGTTTCCATATAAGAGAACATATTTGGAAAGTGAAATCATGGACATGGAAGAGAAATTTAACTATGACGTTTTGATAGGTAGTGATAGAGAACATGGTTTGGATAAAGTTAACAATCACAGAGTTCTAAATTTGAAATGAAGTAAAAAACCATTTGATTCATCAGAAAAGAAGGCACTAGAATAAAATTTTTGGTTTCATGATCCTTTCCCTAGAGTTGAATAATTTTCATGAGAATATATACTTACTTTATTTCAACATAATCTTACCCATTATTGTGAATTTGATCGATTTCCACTTCATCACTCCTTCCAATAAATGAAGGTTATTTTTTCATTTATGAAGAACTAACATATTATAAGATCTATAAAAATAATGATAGTTCATTCCATCTATAATTATCATAATAAAAAGGTTATCACAAGTTATCAAATATGCATAAATCCTCATATAGTGAGATATTACTTTAATCTCAAATATTTCATCTGATGTTTAACTTAAGACCTTCTATAAATGGTTAACCTTGTAACTCTTCCAAAAGATAAAAATCCAAAACATTAGAAATAATTCACAAAATCAGCAAAAAATTGATCCCCCATATATCATAAAGTATATATTAGTTGTCACATTCCAAACATGTGTATACCCTCATTGTATATTCTTTTGAAACTTGGTAACAACCATAACTACCATAAATCCTTTTCAAAACATGCATGATTCCTTCTTCCAAGGATCATTGGATATATTCCTAAAATACAAGATGTTTTTAAAATTCATCCATATTTACATATAATAATTTTTTAAAAAATCCTTAATTGGTTCTAAATTCATTAATACAATCCAATTTACTTTTTCGAAGTCAATCATCTATTTATCCAATCTAAACACAATTTTCTAATCATATTGATTACATTAAGGGTTTCCTTCCCTTAATCAAAAATATAATTTTTAAGTCTTCATCACCATTCAACATATCCTTTTAAATCATTGATAAAAAATTATATTGAAAATACTTATATATCTCATTATTCATATAACATAACTATTGAATTCCAAAATATATACACTTCAATCATCCAACTTTATTCTTAAACCATTACTTAGGATTAATAATATTTTCCCATAATAACTCTTTCCTAAAATATGAAATACGAATTAGTTATTACAATTACTCAACTTCAATATAATCATAATTATTATGTTTAATGTAAACAATACCCTAAGAACAACCCATACCTTTAACATATCATTTTTAGTCTCTTTATCTTCATTAGTAAATCCAACAATCATACCACCTTCTTGATTCTCTTCATGAGTTCACCACTTAGTAAATTAGTTTGTATACTTCCCATACTATCCACATATAAAACATTCAGTGTTTACGATATTCTTTATAGTTCCCGCCATTGGCTAGAACTGGAAATCATAGGGTTAGAAACACAAATAATAATGGAAAACCATATAATCATTAAAAATAGATTATGAGATGACTAAATCATGAAACAAAATTATTTAATATATAGAAACTTAGGTTTATAATAGGAAATTCATACCAAAATTATATTTAAATCCTTCATGATTTTTCATAAAGAGTTTGTGAATTAACAAATCATATCCCCCGAGAGTGTCAAACAAGGTGTGCAACAAGGCATGTGGTCATGTACTAGGTTACGCCGTGTTAGACCCGACAAACCTTTTTAGAGTTATTACCCCTAGGTACATCTATTACTGAGACACATCCACTTGTAGTATCCATACATGGATGTATTTATTGGAAACCACTCACTCTATCCTCTACCAAATTTCTAAGAAATTTTCCTAAACATTAACTAATCCCTATACTTATCCTTAAATAATCCCATAATTAAATCTTTAGAAATATTCCTACGGATCTCACTAATGTTTTATCATCTTAGTTTCTAATTCTAGACTACACATTTTCTCTAATACCATCTATAACAACACAAGCTTAACGTACATAGATATTACATCACTTTTTAAAAATACTTAAAACATTACAAGAAAAAAATCCCAAAGACCGTAACAGTTTAGTGCCTTTGGAAACATAGAAAAAAAAATTCTAACTCAATAAAATATCATCATAATCTCCTATACAAATATTAACCCTTATTATTTATACTTAACAACCTTCATTCATAACCTGGGTATAAGGCCCCAGCCTTAAACCTTACTTAATCTTGAGTTACTTCAAGAATACACGTTGAGGATCTTTTCAGGTTTATAGTTTTAGAGAATTAGATCATAAAACATGCATTACATTCCAAATTTAAACAAATTGGTTACATAAAAGATAGTACTCATTTTTCCCATCAACGGAAACATATTTAAATAAAACATGGATTATTTCTTGACACTTCCTTGACACTACCATCATATCATGTACCTTCCCCTTGACCTGTGAAAAACATTTCAAAAACTTGGGATGAGAATAAAAAGCTCAGTAAGGGATATAAAAACATGGAAAGGAAACATGAGTACATGTATACATAAGAATCAATGAAATCATACTTTACCCATAAAACATAAGAACTTTAACATACCTCATCAAATCATGAATAAATCATAGAAATCATAAGACATAAAGGTAACTTGAGGCATTCATAACATTCTTACGTAGGGAGTATTCCTATTGGTTACGTTTAGAATTCCCATCACAGTATATTCCCTAAATCTCTTCGGATAAACCTTAACTTTTAACCCCTTCGCGTTACCCAATGCATTGGAGAGCTATATCGGGCTCACCCGCCCTTATTTTATCACAGAACTACCCGTCTTCATAACAATGCCCAAGAACCATAACATAATCGTATCACATAAAACATGCATAAAGGAAACATAACATTTCCACATTTCAATCACAAGATATCTATACAATACATTGATATAATAAAAATATTATGAAAACCATTTTCAATACCAAAATAAAAGAAAAGTAAAACATGGTATTTATTTTTCATTTAAAAAAAAGGTATGGCTTGTAGAGGAAGCTGAAACTCAAATAATGGTCACGACGGCGGAGAAGTCATTGTCGCCACATATGTATGAAAAAAACATTCCCTTTTTTCGTTTAGTAAAACGCTTCGTATAAAAAAATATTCTTTTTAGATAAAAGTAAAAGTAAAAGGGGTTTATAAACCGTATAAAAGAAAGTTGTGTATAAAACAAAATATGCCTCAATGAAAGGATATTGAGACAAAGTCCCATACAAAGATCATTTTTTAAATAAAATAGACCTATTATGTGTATTAAATATAATTACATAAAAAGGAAGTAAAAATACCAGATATAGAATAATAATATCATGACATAATTTGAAATTAGGAGATTAACCCAAAGAACGGAAATTGGGTTAAGAAGTTCCCTTACCTCGGGTCCGACTTGACTCGATCGTTCTTTAATGTCCTGAATAATAAACTTGAGTTAATTTATACTTTCTTAAGAACCTTTTTCAAGTTCATTATTCCTTTTATATCACTTATTACCATGTTATGAACATTATGTTGTCATTTAAGTTAATAACGGTCGTTTTGTCGATATTTGGTACTTGAGTCAAAAGTGAACTTCTTATATTTACAAGTTGTTCACGTAGTCAAATATCCATTATCTAAAGAATGATATTCATGATTTATATTCCATAAATATCATATATATCCAGTATATACATGCATTTACAATATTACATAATAATTTAGAGGTAAGAAATGAAATGCACTATTCATGGAGACGGTAAGCCGTATGTACGCATGAACGCTACTTTCATTTCTATGTCATATTAATGGAATTAAAACTGAATGAGAGATATGTATATTTTAATTCCAGAATTATATTCATCATTTAGATGTAACATACATCATATATATCCATTATATATTTGTAATTATAATAGTACATTACATTTGGGGATAAGAAATGAAATGCACCGTTCATTGAGACGGTAAGCCGTACGTACGCATGAATGCTACTTTCATTTCTATCTCATAATTTAATGGAAAGAAATAATAATTATATAAAGGTATATTATAATTCCAGTATAATATCATATATAATATCATTAAATATATCCTTTATACGTACCACATATGATATTAACGAATCAAATCACTTTGAGGGGGCGGTAGTCCGCACTTCCTAAAATGAAGATATCGCGTTTACCCATAATGGAAACCATAAAGGTATGCCATAAATGAAAAATACAGAAGATTAAGTAAAACATAAACATATTATGTATCATATATAAATATATTGAAATCTTAATGGCCACCTTTGAAGGTGTTAGAAGAATATTGAACAATCATCGTTTCGTGAGGCAGAAATTCTCCATCCACGGAAACAGTATGTTCTTTAACAATTAGATGTAGGTGTGTGTAAGTGTAGCTCTAATAATTATTATAACAACAAACTATTATATTTAATATACTATTTTTTTACAAAATAAAGGAATAAAAAGAGTTTAGGGGGTTGGATAAGCAAAATAAAACATAAGAACACAAGAGAAGACATTACCTTAAAATCGGGTAACTTTTTTTGATTTGAGCTCAAAGGATTCCTTGAGAAAACTTCTTCCAAAAGTGAGGCTTCTAGGAGTAATAGAGGGACGTGGAGAGAAAAAATTAGATGGGTTTGTCCAATCCAAAGGCTTGAGAGGTGTGGGTAAGGTGGTAGAGGTGGGGGCCTTTTATAAGAGGAGAGGAGGGGCACTCTTGGAAAGGTATAAAATGTTACTTTATTTTCAAATTAGTTTCGAATTTTAGGGGTCCCACATTAATTTATTTTGAGGATAAGGTGATAAGATTTCAAAATATACTCATCCAATAGGTTTTTGACATGTGTAGGTCTTAGATTTTACATTATCTTTTCATTTTATTTAAATCGTTAAGTAATGAGGTAATCGCTGCATCATCATGATATCATAAATAATTTAATTTATTTAATATCTAATTTTTTTAAAAAAAATACTATGATGTAGGAAATATTTTTATCTTTCCAATTACAATTTATAGTCCAATATATAATTTATTTAGACAAAACTAAAAATGTTTTACTCAGGTGATACATTCTTTGTTATATTTAACTTTCTTTAAAAATAAAAAGATAAAAAGTTACTTTCACACAAAAGTGATTCCATGGGGTCCCCAAGTTTGGAAAAAGGAATCCCATGGTCGTCCATGAAACAAAAATTAGTATTATGAAACATGTTGGGGTCATTTGTTATTATTATGATATTATTTTATTATCCTTAACTACACGATTACTAATTAATCAAGATAATTAAAGATAATTACCGTCGTTACTATTCAAAAGGTCCAAAAACAAAAGAGTCTTGATTACATAATTTGGAACTTATGATTAAAAATATGTAATCCATTTTACCAAATTCCAAACACAGAAATTGCAATAATTAATTTAAAAATAATTCATGTTGTCAAAACAAATAGCGGGTATTTTTGAAACAATATCTATGAAACGTTTGGCATTAGTTTATGCCCAATTACAAAGTGAAATTAATCATAATGAACACCATTGGATTAAATGGTAAAAATATATTCAAATTAATCATTAAGACCAATTAAAAATATAATCTAACCATATAATGAAATTAGATGAAAAAGCAGTTTTGATGTAAAATGCAGTATTTTCACTATTCATTAAAAAATGAACATTGTCAGAAAAATACCAAAAATTTATGCAATGTAAATTTAAATGTCCCAATAATAAATAATATGTTTATTTTGAAAAATAGAGCTTATAAAATTTTCAAAAGTTTGATTTAAAAAAAGGTTTGTCATCAAAAGGCAGTAAAACAATCTTTTAAAAATATTAGAGTATTTCATGATTTAGGTTGGATTTATTCTCATTTTAAGCCTCTAAAACACTATCTAGTTCATAAATAGACATAGATAAGAATATGTATTATTCATTACTTACTTGGGATGTTACATCGGGGAAGGGAAACATAAGAATGAAGTGTGCTCAAATTCTCAATAAGGGTAAATAAAGGAAATAAAAAAGAATATCCTGAACATAGGGGTATAAAAATGTGATCATGATCATTATAATATCATAACATTCATATCAAAGATCATAAAAATTAATTATGGAATAAATATCAGTAATTCATAATACATGAATCACAAGATAATCAAGAGCATAATCCATGAAATCAGAAGATAAGATTAAGACATGGAATTGTGACATACACGTAAGAATATAAAAAACCTATGAAAATGATACCTTCTAAGAAATTTTTATCATTTTAGGATTGGGATAACCCCTATTGTACCTGCTTCAAGTAGGGGATTCCCTCCCATGTATACCCTTATTTTAGTCTTAGGATGCCCTCCTATGTACCCTCTTGTTGTGGGATTGGTATTCCTTCCCATGTACCCTTTTAGATCATAAAAAATTTAGCATTACTCAATTAATTGGGGGAGATATAGGCCTCACCTGTCAAATAATAAAAACAACATATTTTTGTTCCATAATAATATAAATGATCATATAAAAACCCTAAAAATGTGTTTCATAAACACCATTCACTCATAACATAACCCATAAAAGGATATGGGTTTCATAAATATAATTACATCAAAAACAAAAAACAACCAAAGGAATAATAGAGACACCATCCTTAAAAAATACCCCCATTAAAACATAATTACCATATGGGTTATGATTGTAAATAATTCTAGAGTAAAATACCCTTTCATTGAAAAAGTTTTTTTCATAAAATGCCACAAAATTTTAAAACAAAATATTTTCATTGAAAATATCCATATAAAATTGTATGGTAAGCTTCAAGGACTTAATTATTAATTATGTTAGAAAATTACTTTCATGTCATATGAGTTAAAAATACACATTCCTTTCGTACTTTTTTCACGAAAATTCATAAAGTACCTTGTTTAGAAAATGACAAAAAGCTTCATTTCAAAATGTGTAGTAAAAAGTAAAAAATAGTAAAAAAAACGAATTTAAACATACATTAGATAATAGTAAAAACATTTTAGAAAACATTTTTAGAAAACATGGAAATAAAAGATAAATATTCCATAATGGAGACTTAAAACAAAACAGTCCCAAATATTGATGAGATCATGAAATAAATAATCATCACTTTATAATCAGTAGAATCATATTCCCCATGAAAGAAATAAAATTACATGGATTTTAAAATACTATAATATTCTATGAAAGTCTCATAAAATACATTCATGGGTAGTATCTATATCATATATAAGAAATGAGTGGTGAATATGGCGTAAATCTCGTAGAAACAAAACCGAGATTAGAAATCCCTTTACTACTTGAGTAACAATATAATTATGAACCCCATGAAATAATTACATCAATTAAATATTTTTATATCATTAAATAAATTAAATTAATGATATAACATATCATAGGTCAGTATATACAACATACAGAATAAGTGAGTGGTTAATATGGCAAGTATCTCAGAGAAATAAAAAGTGAGATGAAATTCCATTACGTTAAGCATTTATTTTCTTCACACACATTAAAACCTCAGGTAAAATAAATATAAGTTTATTATAAATAATCCAAATAACCATATCCATATTTTTAATAAAATATATTATTTAATTATTAAATTATATTACTCATTTACTAACAATTCCCATGTTAAAGTAACGTTTTGGGTAATAACCTCTTTGTTTATTGTACATGTTTTGACATGTCATTCAGGATCCTCTTAATTAAATAATGATTTAGTTATTTTCATAATGTAATAAAAGACATATATGTCATATATATTTAGTATATAATCATTTATAATAATCTATAAAACATTTATATAAGAAATGGAATACACCATTCAAGGAGATGATAGGTCTTATATACACATGAATATTGTTTCCAATTTATTTTTGGGTTAAATAAAGGAAATTGTATGATATATTATAATTAAAGAATAATATTTGGGTCATATAAAACTAATATATTCATAAAAATTCATTCTTATTACCATCCATGGAATATATTTAAATAATTAATCACAACTCATTATGAATATGGTAATCCATACGTACGCACATACAACATTATCATTTTTCCAAAATATTATATGGTAAAAAAGAGTACATGATATTATTATTATATAAGTATAACGACATCCTGAATATCATAAATATCCTATAAAAATATATATTCTATTATAATTCCCAACCATAATAGGTTTTAAAGGAAAAACAAACAAGATTATTTTGTTAGTTTCGTAGTTCACCATACCCAAGAATGGAATGTTCGTTACCCATTAGATGGAATTGTGTGTGAGTGTAGGTTGAAACATTAATATAACAAAATTATTGTATATTTAGGTTACTGAGGTTATTATATAAACATTAAATAAAAATAATTGTTGGATTAAGGGAATAATGTTTCAAGGAGGCTTGGGTAGAGTTTTTCTAAGCCAAATTGCTTTAGAGGTTTGTATAAAATAGAAGCATCCTTTTTATGAGAGTGGAGGGACAATCTTGGAATCTCATAAAATATTAAATTAAAATAAATAACCTTTTAATTTAAAAAGGATAAAAAGTGAGTTATGTCAAACCTATAATGAGGATAAATCTAATTACTATAAAATAATAATTTTTAGACATGTTTAGGTCATATTATTACCCTTATCTTTTGGAATTAACCCTTAATTAACCCCTTAACTATTACAATGATAACATGTGTTTTCATAACTTATGGGTTAATATATGTACAAAAAAATGCCAAAAACCCATAAATGGGTCATTTATGGCATTTTAGTATTCATCAAAACTAATAGGTCAAATATCATATTTTTATAAATTTTATTTTCATCTAATAACATATTATTCATTTTAAAATATCAATATTGTCAATCTTGACACTATTCATTACATGTCATTATATAAATATCATAAATACATGATATTTTTAAATAAGATCATTTAACATGTCCCTAACATGTCAAAGTCATATAGAAATTTATTCATATTGAAATAGTTATATCAAATTATATTAATTTTAATTTGTTTAACATCAATTATTTGATTCTTCCATTAATTAAATAATTCTAGCAGCATCATCATGTCATAATTTAATGTAATTATATTATCACAAAAAATTATAAATAAATTACAATGATGTAAAAAACATTTTATATTTTAAATTAAATTTTATAATAGAATTTATTTTCTATATAAACCTATATTAAAAATGATATACTTATTGAAAATATGTGTATGGAATATTTAACATTTCTTTTAATAAAATATAATAAATGTATTACTCTCATCCAACTGGTATAAAAAGGTTATAATTTCAGCCCAATGATTATTTTGGTCGAAAATAAATCATATAATAAAATCAGGACAAGTGTTATGTTAATTTTATAAAATTTATAATATTGTTTTTATCTTTAATTCCTGATTTAACCTTAATCGTGGTAAATAAAAAATTACAAAAGTTACAATTCATAATGTCAAAAAAATTAATTTGATACTATTAGAATATAAATATCATGCAGATTAAAAACTTTTATGTCTGTTTTTCAAAATTATATTCCCATAAGTATAAAAATTAAGTTTAATTATAATCCCGCAGATGTTTCGAGGAAGTAGACTTTTAAAGTAAAAATGTTCAAAAGTTCACAAAGATTTTATATCCAATTATAATGTGCAATTGATTCCAATTACTTAAATTGGATTAAATGATAAAAAATTAATCTAATTATATCTTAGATCTAGTAAAATATATAATTTAACACTATAAATAATTTTTATGAAAACTTTGTTTTCAATTAAGAAGTGTATTTTTTTTCTATTCATCAAAAAATGAATCTTATCAGAAAAATATCAAAAAATCAACCAAAGAAAATTTTAATATCCCAATTTCAAATAATATTTTTTTATATAAAATTTCTAAAAGTGTCAAAAATTAGATTTAAAATGGGTTTTCCATTAAAAGGCGGTAAAATTACCTTTTTGAAAAATATAGGGTTTTATGCGTAAAACTGGGTTTTTTATCTTATGACAATAAAATCTATTGGATTAATATCAAAAAAAATTTATTGAATATATAATATATATATTTTATTGGGGTAATTCAATAACTATAATTAATTTAATTTATTAAGAAAAAACAACTTTGGGAGGATAAAAATAAAACAATTTTCTTTATAATCAATTTGTATATATTTTCAGTTATAATAAATTGGTAACCAATGAATTCATATTATAAACCTTATATTTTCATAAGTTAGTTAATAATATTAATAATTTCTTATTTAATGACTAGGTTATATCTTATTATATTAAATAATAATATTTTAATAATATAATATTTTTCTGAAAAACCCATCCTTGCCTGTAATGTAAGTTATCAAAAGAACTCATAGTTGAGTGTAACACAATCAAGACATGGTGTTGCGCATAGTGAAAGCTAATATAAGTGTTGCGTGTAGCATAATATCGACTTGGTGTTTTTATAATACAATAAAAACATATTGTTTTTCATATAAAAAAGATATATTCAGTACAGTGGGAAATGAAATGTATCAAAATAATTAAATTAACTTGGAAAAAATATTTTATAAAATATGAGGGAGTTACAATTGTTCTCAATTTTTTTAATGACCACATAGTATCTTATTTTATTCATTCCGTCCATTTATTCAATCGTGAAACAATTTTTTATGGTCATTTCTTGTTTGGTTCTTTCATATTGTCATTAGGTTCCTTTATGCACTTAGTCGGTTCCTCATTCATTCTCTTGATCTAGACCTATGGTAGGTCAGTAGTTCATGTGGTTGATGAATTCCTTGTTTTGGTCAATTTTTTACTTCATATGGTTAGTCTTTATAGTATCTTAAGTCCTTCAATATTTTGATACCTTCCTAAAGTAACTCCCATAGTTTGAAAAAATATCAACTTAAAAAATACCCTGTTTTTCCCAAAATTGACATAATTGAATTTTTTCACATAATAAGTTGAAATAAAAGGGTAAATTAATTTTTATAAAATATGTTGAGTTGGGACCACACTGTATATTTTAATTTCTTAACATCCAAGGTTTTAAATGTTGATTAAATGAGTAATGGTGGGGGATTTTAATGATCTCAAATTCTATCATAAAAAAAATTTATGTTTGCTACTTATCATTAAAAGTTTTTTTAGGACCTATATCACTCATATTAATGTAAAATATTTCTTCCCATTATTTTTTTCCTTTTGTCTATTGAATCTTTAGGATCCATAAAAACATTATTTATAAATGGGATTAGTCTATCTTGACCCAAATCGTTCATTCACGTGATTCCAAGAATGTTCACAAGCCTATTTATCCTTTTATTGGTGTAGTGTAATAAAGATTCTTTCGAGGTATAGGGTCCATTTTCTCTCTTTATTTTGAATTTTTTTTCAACTAACATGTCTATTTTTTCCTTTTGGTTGATGCTACATATTGAATAATAATGATAATGATGTGGATTAAAGTAAATTGAAAGGGAAATGGCTCATCTCACTTATATTTATCTATTCCTACTTATTTTCATTTGTTTTCAGTTAATTTGTTTAACATTTTGTGATTTGTAGGTAATGGAAACTATGAAATTTGAAATCCCCTCATGTACATTGAGAACTCATTATATGATTAGTGTTTGAACACAATGCTCATATAGTTTTAACCACATAAATATGGATAATGAATAGTCTATGTGAAAGTATGGAAGTTGTGTGAAAATAATCATGCAAGAGATGGAATAATATTGTGAAATCCATTAAAAATTAATGGTGGTAATTCAAGTAAGCTGTAATTATATTTTTATGTATGTTTTTGTATGTTTTTTTCTATTTTTTGAGTTTTTTTTGGAATTTTGGGGGTTTAAATAGTGATGGTAGTGAAACGTTTGTTGTGTGTGTTGATTTTGGAAGTGTGTTGGTTGACAGGTGGTTGTTGTCGTGAGATGGTTGTGTTTAAGGGATGGTTTTTATAGGAGATTTCATGGATGTGGTTGTGAGGTGGTTAGGAGTTTCATGATTCCTTTGTTATATTATCTTGGTAGAGAAGGAATGGAACTATAAATGATAGATTTGAAAATGATAGGGATAAGAAATTAATAGATTTTGGATGAAATTCAAGTTTGGTAAAATTATTAACAAACTAAATGTAATGTGGGGGGGGGGGGGGATAAATGGAAATTAATGTGGATATTAGAAAATAGTGGGTTTTATTTTAATATGGTATTAAATGGATTAAAAAGCTAATGGTTCATTGTAATTTTAAAATCTAAAAATGGTTTAATCTATAATGAAATAAGTGGAATTATGGGATATATATGTGGAAAGTTTTTGTACGGATATTTCATTTGGTGGTTGATGATTAGCATAATGATAGTATTGTGTTGATGATAGATGAAGATGATGATGTATTGATGTTAATCCTCTAGGTTGGTCTTATGTGTGTGTGTGTGTATTGTATGTTACTTTTGATTTATATATTCACCCTTCAATATGGTGTATTATGAACCAAAACCTAAATAATTGATGGAGCATACTCGAAGAGGATGGAGTAGTTGGTGTATATACCTAGTAATGAATGAATGAGATATTTGGTGAGGTTTATGCATGGTAGGAAGAGGGAATGGGGTTTATGTCCTTCATAACAATGATACCCTAATTCCTTGGATATGAAGTTGTGGATAGAATTATGATGATTCATATGCTGATGTGAAAACAATATGTGAGTTTTGGATGATTATTGCTTCCAAAAAAAGATGTGAGGCCCTGTGGGAGGTCGGATTAGGATGGATTATGACCTCACTGACATTATATATGGCTTGATAAAATACGTTTGGAGTACGTTGAGGGGATGGGAGCATAATACAATTTATGTTGGTTTGGGAGAGTGGAAACTCAGTGGGTGATGTTGATATGGGGAACCTATATCAATGTTATTTTTATATTATCTGACAACACAAGATGTTTTTTTGGAAGGTGATCCTTAGTGATGGTGTTATGGATAGTTAAACAATATTGGTGATATAGGTTCAATTATTTGTTCACTACTAAATTAGTATGAACTTTTCACATTTTCATGGGAGATATTGGGTATGATCATACTGATTATACTTTTTATTCTCAGTATATGTGTATAAAAAATACTTTTGGGTTTCCATGAGTGTTTCAAAAAAGGAGTTGGTTATTACTAACTTTGAAGATAAATATTCTAAGGATTTTCCACAATAGGTTTCTTTGTTTTTCAAAATTTTTGTTATATTTCCTAAAATTCATTATGAGATGGTTTAATTTATTTTTTAATATATTATTGAGTTATTTTATGTTTTTTTATCTTATTATTAAATCATTTTTAATATATTGATTTTAATGCCTCAAATTTGACTATTATATACACTTAGTGCTATTCACCAACATTGATCATACCTAAGGAAGGACTCAAGGTTCACTCCATCTATACATAACCAGGCCAAGTGGGATATTAGTTAAGGATGGTTTGTGACAAATTAGTATCAATGTTTTTCATTATGATATTGGATAAACCTTATTGTTAGGCACTGGTACGAATTTCAAGTGAATATAGGAAAATGATGATTGTTAGACTATGTGTGTTATTTAAAAAGGGAGACAAGCTAGGTCTCATGTGTTTTTGGGCCCCTATGATATAATGTAGAGAACTTAAGTATAAAATAAATAATAGGTGAGATAATATTGATTCTGGGGTATAGACTAAAAAAAGGAATATGTATCATAATTATTTTAGTATTTGATTTAATGGGGAGTTTTAGGTAATTTTAAAAGAATTCAATCAAAATGATCCTCAATATATCACATGCTACCAGGATTAGGATTTTCCTTAAGTCATTAGATATGGATCCAAATCATCATCCTTGTGTGGTATAGGTAGTATAAATTCAACGAGCTAATACAATTGATCATTTTAAGGTTGATCCAATAAAGGAGGATGATACATGGAAGAGGGAATTGAATGTTTTATAACATTGGGGTATAAACAATTATGAGGGGAGACTCTTAGATCTAGAGATATAACATTGGAAAGAGGAGATTAAAATCTCTTTTAATATGATTCATACCTATGATGAGTAATGAGTTTCATTAGAAATCACTCAAATGAAGGGATCCATGTCTCAGTGATCGATGCTATATCTTAGAGATTAGGAAGAGGCAACAGTTTCTTGGGCTGAAATATACAAGATTTTTTTTTGGATTCCCTATCATCGATGAGGAAGGAAAAAATAAACAATAGATTCTTTCAATGCAACATGGAATCCTGAGCATATGGGATATTGTGATTAGGTTCAAGGACTTCCTGTATATCAGTACCAATATTATCCTTGATGAGGAGTTCAAATCTTGATGTGCTCAGGATGGGATGTAACCAAATATTCAATATGAAGTCTCCCAATTTTTTCTTCACACATATCTAGAAATTAAAAATAAAGTATAGTTGATTAAATAGATACACTCTTATGGTGGAGTTTATCAAGAGGTATGACAATAGTGTTTAACAATGAGAAGAGCTTCAGGAAACAAATCAGGGATGCCATTATTGTTTATGTTATTATCAATACGGATTCATTTACAGTAGTCTTCATCATACTTCTCTTGGTATGTTTGTTTCTGAGCATCATCTGGGTGATTAATTTTTTCATATTATTTCTAGAAATATCATGGCCATTTCCATGCTCTAGGTCTGACTACACTGTGTTTCCATCCCCATTTCTATATATAGTTATAATAGATACAACTGAGCTCTTATTAGTAGTAAAGGGCACAATAATTTTTCTAGTGTAGGATCCTAGTTATTAGAGGGTCGGAGGAGGTAGAGTTCAACTTCATAGTAGTACTCATAATTTGGGACCCATAATTTATTGCGACAATTCTAGTTGTTAATATTGGAAAAAGGAGAGTGGAATGGGAAAATTCATGCTATGGAGGTTACATTGGCATAGGGACCCGACTTTGTTTGAGTAATTATTAATTTTTCATATACCTTAGTTTCTTTTTTGAATGATTCTCGATATTCACACTCCTTTGTTCCTCCAAAATTTGTAAAAATATTAGGACTTGACATGGAGAGTCCTCTAATTCTCTAGGTGTGATCCACACAAGTTATATTTCATTTATGTTTTTTATGTTTTTCTGGGATTTACACAATTGATTGGGAATTATCAGTCTTTGGGGGACTTATTTTTATTGTACATATAGCCATATGATGTCATATTTGATATGGATTGGTTGTAATATATGCATGATGTTTCTTAATTCTTTTGGAGTAGGTCTATGTTTTTTGATGTGGAAGGACAATGAGTCATGCTCATTAGTGAGAAGAGTTTTTTGGATGGATAATTGTTCTACAAAGCCTTTTTTATCTCAGTTAATGATGTTTTCTATAGATTCATAAGAGGTTGAGGTTCCAATATATTTTGAGGAGTTCTTATATGAATTTATGGACAAGGTTTTGACACTATCCCCTTGATGTGATGTTGAGTTTCAGATTAATTTATATACATGACCATCTATTATATTTATGTCCCCTTATCTCATAGAACCCATAGGGATATATTCTTTGAGGATTTATATTGATGATTTGTTCCATAGGGTCTTTGTAACACCCCGAGATTTTATAAAAAAAATATTCTTTTAATTTCATTGATGTCTTGTGTGCTAAGCTACAACAAGATTACCTTGATCTATACGCAACACTGTATGAGCTTGTAGTATACACAACACTATTCTTGGATCATGTTACACACAATTTTGATAGTAGTTATTCAATGAAACATTGAGTGTGTATATATATATATATATTCACTGTATAAATGAAATATGGTTGGATTCTATTATACGAAACAACAGAAGAGTCTTGCACAACACGAAAACCTGACTTGGATTGCATTACACGCAATGGCGACCTTCCTCGATAGCGTGTGTTGAACGCAATACCGGGTTTTACTAAACAATGATACATTATTATAATATTATTATGAACTAGCCATTATGAATAGTATTGACTAAAATTTTAATTTTATAACATTATTATTCATCTTACACATTTTCTAGAACATGGTATAATAACAAAATATTTTTTTTGTGTAAAATAAGTATTTTTAAAAAAATGCAGTTTTGAAGCCTTTTGATAGCGCACCCACTTTAAATATAGTTTTTGACATGTTTATAAGTTTAATTTGACAAAATAAAATTATTCTTTTGAATCAGGATATAAATATTTAAATTGGATAAAGTTTTGATATTTTTCTTATAACTATCATATTTTAATGAATAGTAAAAACATGCTATATTTTAATTAAAAACAACTTTCTTCATCATAATAATTTATGTGGTTAAATTATAATATTGAATGGTTTTAAAGTATAAATAGAATATATTTTTACCATTTAATATAATGTATGTCATTAGCATTGATTTTACCTTAAATTCGTAGGTTAAATCAATTCAATCTTTTGCAATGTTTTAAACAAAAACCCGTTTTCTTTGGACGACATGATTAATTTTAATTTAATTTATGAAACTTTTGTGTATTTAATTTGGAAAAATGGATTCAATATTTGGAATCAGTGGGTCTAAATTATTTTAATAAGCTACTTTTTATTTTTGGGCGTTATGAATAGTAACTATGGTAATTTTTATTTACTGCGGTTAAAGGTAAATAGGGTAATTCAAGGTTAAAAGAATATTATAATAATTATAAATTACCTTGAAACTTGTCCTAACCTTATTTTATGAGTAGTGTCCTACCATGGGCATCCTTGGGCCTATTTTGGGACCCCAATGAGCCACTTGGTAGTGAAAATTACAATTTGGAGTAATTAATTTAATGGAAAGACAAAATTGACTTTAACAAAAATCTTTTAGTAATTAATTTTTATAAGGGGTTATTTAAGTTATATTTTCGACTATAAATATTCTTTGGAACGATAAAAAGATTCCCTACATCATGGTATTTTTTTCATAATTTTTAGACATCAAATGAATTAAATTATTTATGACAGAATAATGATGTAGTGTTTACCTCATTAATAAATGATTTAAATAAATAATATTATAATGATTAAAATATCATCCATAACCTGTCCAATTCCAATTGGATGATTTTATTTCGAATATTAGACATCTTATCTTCGACATTAATGTGTTTTGGACGTCTTGAAACCGAAGATAAGTTTATAATAAAATAATGTTTTCACACTTTCCAAAAGATCCCCTCCTCTCCCTTATAAAAGGATACCACTTCTATGAAATTCCTTACCCCTATCAAGCCTTTTGGCTCGTCCAAACTCTGTCCAACTAAGCTACCTACATCCCTCTCCTCCCCCTTTAAGCCTTACATTAGGTAGAAGACTCTCCAAGAAGTCCTTTTGGTTCAAACCAAAGGAAGTTACCAAAATTAAAGGTAACAGTTTATCTTAAGTTGTTTTCTTTTATTCTACTTCTCCAACCCCTAAACTCTTTTTAATCCTTTATTTTGTAACAAAACCAATATCATATTTATACTATGATGTTTTTATGATAATTATTCTAACTACACTTACACACACCTCCATCTAATGGATGAAGAACATAATGTTTCTGTGATGGAAAACTAACACCTCACGAAACGATGATTGTTCGATTTTCTCCTACCGCCTCTCATGGTGGCCATTATGATGGAAATGTATTTATATGTAATATATATTATGTTTATTATTTCCTTATTCTTCTTTAATTTTAAATTATATCAAGCCTTTACGGTTTCCATACTCGTTAAATACGATAATCTCATTTGAGGAAGTGCGGACTACCGCCCCTCAAAGTGATGTGATTCGTTAATACCTTATGTGGAATGTATAATGGATGTGGTTAATGATATTATACTGTAATTATAATATAACTATGTATCATTATGTTTTAATTCCATTAAAATAAGAAATAGAAATGAAAACAACGTTCATGCGTACGTACGGCTTACCGTCTCCATGAACGGTGCGTTTCATTTCTTACCTCCATATGTTATGTACTATTATAAATGATTCAATATTCTGGATATATAATGAATGTATATGATATATAAATAATTATTTAAATTTTTAAAGTAAGTAAATCATGATATAAGTAATAATAACATCAAGAACAACAAGTCCAAACACGTACGATAAATAAGATGATTTTACACAAAACGCTACTTTAACATTAATTTACAAAATAATGGGTAATATAAAGTCATAAGTGAACCATATATGATATAATAAAAATGAATATGATTCTTTAATAAGTCAATGACATTATTTAAATCATTATACATGAGGTTCAGAACCATACGAAGCATATCAGACCTAAGGTAAGGGATAATTTTGCAAATCTCATTTTTATCCGAGATTGATTATTCGTAAGTATTTACTGGGGTTATTTCTATCATCCATGTCCATGTTTTATAAAAGTGTTTTCATTTATGTTTAAAGTCATTTTTACACATTTTTTACTTTTACTACATGGTATGTAAGGAATCTTTCTTTTGTTTACGTTACGAGGTACTTTTTTTACTTTTCCGACAAAAGTACGAGGAAAATGTTATTTTTAACTTATACGGCGTGAACAGATTTTTATGGTTTTATAAAGCCTTATTTTCATGAATCTTCATCCAAAATATTTCATGACTATTTTCAACAAAATCCTTTTATTTTAAAATTTCATGACATTTTGTGAAAAGAAAATGATTTTGAAGAAGAAAGGATATTTTCCTCAAGAGTTCATTTCAAGTGTTTTATCAAAACCATTTTTAAGATGACATTATTTCATATGTGTATGTTTCAAGTAACATGTCTCTATTATTTACGTGGTTTCACTTTTATTATTATGAAATGATATCCATTTCTTTTATATAGATTATGTGATGATGGGATGATGTTTATGAAACCCATTTTATTTATTGGGTTATTATGAATGATGTATGTTTATTTTGTGGCACAAGTAAGAATGATTTCATTATGAGATGGGTGGGACCTATATCTCCCTCCAATGCATTGGGTAAAGATTTATATCTCATGATATAGACATGGATGGAATGGAAAGTTAAACCGGTTCACTAATAAAAGACTGGAATGAGGAGTAAACTCGATTCAGAAAGGGACTTTGTCCACTAAGATGGTCTTGGCAGCAATGCTTTGGATACTATGGAAATCATATCATGTGATTAATGGTTTCCACAATTACATGTTTTATTCCCATTATATTTTATCAGGATTAATGTTTCTTTATTATCTATGCCTTACGTATTTCCATGTTTTATTTCATTGCTCAAGATCTTGATGTTTAAACATTGTGTTCATGTTTTTAAGTTCAAATGTATATGGTTTGTTTTATTTTATCCATGCTTACCCTTACTGAGCATTTGAGATCACCCCTTTTATGTTTTATTTTCCCCAGGATATAAAGAACAATTTTAGGTAAAAAAAGGGAAGATCTTTATTGGGAAATGTTGAAGATCTTTCACCATGATTAGAAGATTTTTTTCCCGAGCTTCCAAATACACTAAACTATTGCGGTCCTTGTGTGTCTGTTTTTGTTCTGTATTAAGTATTCCGCAAAAGTAATGTAATGTCCATGTACGTCAAGCTTCGGGTATTTACAGTTGGTATCAGAGGAAAGGTTTATTCAACCTTTGGAAACTAGGATGTGAGAACTTTAGTGAGATCCCTATAGATATTTCTAAGGTATATCTAGGGATGTCCCTAAGGTTAGGTATACGTATAGGTTATAGTCCTAGAATTGCGCTAATGATCTTAGAATTAAACCTAAGATGTTATATATTGAAGATACTCCCCCTTTATTATGTTGTTTTCCCTAGCATGATTTTTGCCTCTCACAGAATTCTTTTTATGTTTTAGTCAATGGAGGGAACCAGAAGGAATTCGGTTAACATTGAATCCAATGGAAAAATTGGTGACTATGAGCAACGAAATTGAATAATGCCTAGAGAGAAAGATATTGTGATTATGCTGAATCAGTCATCGTGATATATGATTAACAAGGTGAAATTTAGTGGTATTCCTAAGTCATCAAATAAGAGGAAGATGGAATTTTATGCATGTTCACATAGTGAGGAGCATAAAGAAAGGAAGATTGAGCTTTCTAAAGAATGGAAGAAGAACCTTGAATAATACCTCAAATTGAGGGACACATGTTATTTGTGTGGAGAAAAGGGTCATAGAGTGATAGATTGTTATGTAGTTCAATGTCTTATCTGTAGAGAACATGGGAATTACCCAACTTAATGCCCTGACCTAAGAGGTTATATCTAAATCAAGGAAGGAATTATTCCATGACAATCATGAAGAGGATGGTTTGAAGTGTTTATGTATTGGTATTCAAAAATAATGTTGTTCAGGTACTTTTATGGTATATTGGAATACCTATATATTGGTCCATTGTGGTTTTCCATAAGAATATGGCATCGGTAACCATGGAAAGTGATTGAGATATTTTTGGAAAGAAGATGATATGCGTATAATGAAGGGATAAGGAGAAAATGAAATGTTTGACAGTATTCATGATCTCATGACTGATATAAGGAAATAGTTATATCGTGGTTTGAGTATATAGAACTTTGGGGTTTTGGTATGTGGAAAGAGTTAACTTTTGACAGCACTCATGTTTTCACTAAGAATCAATAGGTATTCATTTTTTAGGAGAATACATGATTAAGGCCTTCGAACGTTTGGAATGTGACCAACAAGACATATCTTATGATATATGGGGATCAACGATGGTATTAAAATGCTTGTTATTTGAAATCTCTGGTAATAGTTTTCACTATAATATGACAAAGGACTGCAATATTATGGATAAACCTAAAGATTAGAATGGATTATGTTGGACATAAGTTAGTATTGTTTAAGGATAGAACCTCTTTCGATATTATTGATGGGATGTTATAGTAATGTAATTTTAGAAAAAGGACAACCTGCAGGATGGGTGACAACCCATCGCGTCGGACAAGGCTGTGGGAATCGAACCCACAACCGAAGTGCGACAGGCCTTTATCGCTTACCACTGGCCTATAGGAAGTTCCTGGTTAGTGGAAAGTACCTTTATTTTATTAAGTAGTATGATAAATAAAGTATAAGTCCATTTTTGGAACCATATACGATTAATCTCACCATAAGATGGACTTATAACTTTTGCTAAACTTTTGTTTGAAACAGTTGGAATGACCCATCATTCTATCACATGATCTTCTAATGCTTCACGAATAACAAATTCAACTTCATTTCTTTAAGATATGAAGTGGAAATTTTTCAATTCACGAACAACAGTGATATTGTACCAAAATCATGTAAGTATTTCTTTTAATTCTTAAACTTTAGAGAAATGATCTTGAAAACCAAAAATGTTGTCCTAGTGCTCTTATATCCGATGAATCAGATGGTACCTTAGATCATCACAAATTTATGGCTTTGTGATTGATGGATTTTTCATAGCCATGTTCTCTACCACTCTCCATCAGAACTTGATGGTTAGATTTTTCTTCTATATCCATATTTTCACCTATGTTCTCCTATATAGAAACCCAGTGATGAGTTTCATTGGGTAATTGTTACATTTCATACTTTAGTTTTTAAAATTATGTTTTACTATTCCTTTTTACGATGCGGGTTTCTATAAATAGTAAACGATTTATAACCCTGACAAATTTCGAGGGTGAAATTCATTTTAAGGGGGGGTAGAATGTAACACCCAGAGATTTTATAAAAAACTATTCTTTTAATTTCATTGATGTCTTTTGTTCTAAGCTGCAACAAGATTACCTTGCTCTATACGCAACACTGTATGAGCTTGCTGTATACACAACACTATTCTTGAATCATGTTACACAAAATTTTGATAGTAGTTATTCTATGAAACATTGAGCGTGTATATATATATATATATTCACTGTATAAATGAAATATGGTTGGATTTTTTTATACGAAACAACAGAAGAGTCTTGCTCAACACGCAAACCTGACTTGGCTTGCATTACACACAATCACGACCTTCCTCGATAGTGTGTGTTGAACGCAATACCAGGTTTTACTAAACAATGATATATTATTATAATATTATTATGAACTAGCCGTTATGAACAGTATTAACTAAATTTTTAATTTTATAACATTATTATTCATCTTACACATTTTCTATAACATGGTATAAGAACAAAATAATTTTTTCGAGTAAAATAATTATTTTTCAAAAAATGCAGTTTTGCTGCCTTTTGATGGCGCACCGACTTTAAATATAGTTTTTGACATTTTTATAAGTTAAATTTGACAAAATAAAATTCTTCTTTTGAATCAGCATATAAAAATTTACATTGGATAAAGTTTTGATATTTTTTTGATAACTTTCATATTTTAATGAATAGTAAAAACACGCTATATTTTAATTAAAAACAACTTTTTCAACATAATAATTTATGTGGTTAAATTATAATATTGAATGGTTTTAAAGTATAAATAGAATATATTTTTACCATTTAATATAATGTATGTCATTATCATTGATTTTACCTTGAATTTGTAGTTTAAATCAATTCAATCTTTTGCAATGTTTTAAACAAAAAATCGTTTTCTTTCGACAAAGGGATTAATTTTAATTTAATTTATGCAACTTTTGTGTATTGAATTTGGAAAAATGGATTCCATATTTGGAATCAGTGGGTCAAAATTATGTTAATCAGCTACTTTTTATTTTTGGGCATTATGAATAGTATCTACAATAATTTTTATTTACTACGGTTAAAGGTAAATAGGGTAATTCAAGGTTAAAAGAATATTATAATAATTCAAAATTACCTTGAAAATTTTCCTAACCTTATTGTATGAGTAGTGTACGACCATGGTCATCCTTGGGCCGATTTTGGGACCCCAATGAGCCACTTGGTAGTGAAAATGACAATTTGGATTAATTAATTTAATGTAAAGACAAAATTGAATTTAACAAAAATCTTTTAGTAATTAATTTTTATAAGGGGTTATATAAGTTATATTTTCTGCTATAAATATTATTTGGAAAGAGAAAAACATTCCCTACATCATGGTATTTTTTTCATAATTTTTAGACCTCAAATGAATTAAATTATTTATGACACAATAATGATGTAGTGTTTACCTCATTAATAAATGATTTAAATAAATGAGATTATAATGATTAAAATATCATCCAAAACCTGTCCAATTACAATTTTATGATTTTATTTAGAATATGAGTCATCGTATCTTCGACATTAATGTGTTTTGGAACTCTTGAAACCGATGATAAGTTTATAATAAAATAATGTTTTCACACTTTCCTAAAGAGCCCCTCATCTCCCTTATAAAAGGAGACCACTTCTATGAAATTCCTCACACCTCTCAAGCCTTTTGGCTCGTCCAAACTCTACCCAAATAATCTCCCTACATACCTCTCCTCCCCCTTGAAGCCTTACATTATGCATAAGACTCTCCAATAAGTCCTTTTGGTTCAAATCAAAGGAAGTTACCAAAATTAAAGGTAACAGTTTCCCTTAAGTTATTTTCTTTTATTCTACTTCTCCAACCCCTAAACTCTTTTTAATCCTTTATTTTGTAACAAAACCAATATCCTAAATATAATAGGATTTTTTTATGAGAATTATTTGAACTACACTTACACACACCTCCATCTAATGGATGAAGAACATAATGTTTCTGTGATGGAAAACTAACACCTCACGAAACGATGATTGTTCGATTTTCTCCTACCGCCTCTCATGGTGGATATTATGATGAAAATGTATTTATATATAATATATATTATTTTTATTATTTCCTTATGCTTCTTTACTTCCCAATTATGTCAAGCCTTTACGGTTTCCATAGTCGGTAAAGACGATAATCACATTTGAGGAAGTGCGGACTACCGCCCCCTCAAAGTGATGTGATTCGTTAATACCTTATGTGGGATGTATAAAGGATGTGGTTAATGATATTATATATGATATTATACTAGAATTATAATATACCTATGTATAACTATGTTTTAATTCCATTAAAATAATAAATAGAAATGAAAGTAGCATTCATGCGTACGTACAGCTTACCGTCTCCATGAACGGTGCATTTCATTTATTACCTCCATATGTTATGTACTGTTATAAATGATTGTATATGCTGGATATATAATGAATGTATATGATATATAAATTATGATTTACATTTTGGAAGTAAGTAAATCATGATATAAGTAATAATAACATCAAGAACAACAAGTCCAAACACGTACGATAAATAAGATGATTTTACCCAAAACGCTACTTTAACATTAATTTACAAAATAATGGGTAATATAAAGTCATAAGTGAACCATATATGATATAATGACATTTAATATGATTCTTTAATAATTCAATTAAATTATTTAAATCATTATACAGGAGGTTCGGAACCATACGAAGCATATCGGACCTAAGGTAAGGGATAATTTTGAAAATCTCATTTTTATCCAAGATTGATTATTCGTAACTATTTGCTGGGGTTATTTCTATCATACATGTCCATGTTTTATAAAAGTGTTTTCATGTATGTTTAAATTCATTTTTACCCATTTTTTACTTTTACTACATGGTATGTAAAGAATCTTTCTTTTGTTTACGTTACGAGGTACTTTTTTGACTTTTTCGACAAAAGTACGAGGAGAATGTTATTTTTAACTTATACAGCGTGAACGGATTTTTATGGTTTTATAAAGACTTATTTTCATGAAGCTTCCTCCAAAATATTTCATGATTATTTTCAACAAAATCCTTTTCTTTTAAAATTTCATGACATTTTGTGAAAAGAAAATGATTTTGAAGAAGAAAGGATATTTTCCTCAAGAGTTAATTTCAAGTGTTTTATCAAAACCATTTTTCATCTAAGATGACATTATTTCTTATGTGTATGTTTCAAGTAACATGTCTCTATGATTTACATGGTTTCACTTTTCTTATTATGAAATGATATCCATTTCTTTTATATGAATTATGTGATGATGGGATGATGTTTATGAAACCCATTTTATTTATTGGGTTATTATGAATGATGTATGTTTATTTTGTGGCACAAGTAAGAATTATTTCATTATGAGATGGGTGGGACCTATATCTCCCTCCAATGCATTGGGTAAATATTTTTTATCTCATGAGATAGACATGGCTGGAATGGCAAGTTAAACTGGTTCAGTAATACAGGACTGGAACGAGGAGTGAACTCGATTCCAAAAGGGACTTTGTCCACTAAGATGGTCTTGGCAGCAATGCCTTGGCTACTATGGAAATCATATCATGTGATTAATGGTTTCCACAATTACAAGTTTTATTCCCATGCTATTTTATCAGGATTAATGTTTCTTTATGATCTATTCCTTACGTATTGCCATGTTTTATTTCATTGCTCAAGATCTTGATGTTTAAACATTGTGTTTATGTTTTTAAGTTCAAATGTATATGGTTTGTTTTATTTTATCCATGCTTACCCTTAATAAGAATTTTAGCTCACCCATTTTATGTTTTCTTTTCCCCAGGATATAACGAAAGGTTTTAGGTAAAAAAATAGGGAAGATATTTATTGGGAAATGTTGAAGATCTTTCACCACGATTAGAAGATTTTTTTTTCCAAGTTTCCAAAGACACTAAACTATTACGGTCCTTGTGTGTCTGTTTTTGTTCTTTATTAAGTATTCCGCAAAAGTAATGTAATGTCCATGTACGTCAAGCTTCGGGTCTTTACATTCTTCATCTGATCTAATCAATCCCCTTAGGGATCTCTTTTATTTCTCTCTAAGGGGCATGGTAATTTGAGGCTGCGTATGGAATATCGAATATTGAATCAAGTTACGGTTTGTATTCTTTACCCCTTCTAAGAATATATGATCTACCCAAACAAATAAAGGAATCCAATTGGTTTCAAAATATTTTACTACAGTCCAGGTATCACCGGATGTGGGTGAAGAATGAGGATATCTAAAAGACTATCTTCGAGTGTATGTATCTGTTCTTTGAGTTTTTATTCATGTTATTATGCATCATAATGAACCATATTTGTTAATGGGGATCATGTACATCACGTTATATGAGTTTCTAGACTATCTCATAGTTGTGTTTATCAAGGATATCCATTTTCGTAGTTGGTGCATGAAAAATGATTTTTTACTTTATATTTCATGCATATTAAAAAATAAGATATTTATATAATATCTTATTTCATGTAATTCAATGTTATGTATGACTATAATTTAATAATGACCTAGAGTATCTATCTCCTTGAAGAGGTTATAGAAGTTCCCTGTGATGATGAGAACCTTGAAATGTCACTATGATATTCCAAAAATATCATTCTATGGTCAAATAACATAATATGATGGGTGATATTGTATGTTGAATTTTAGGTGTGAGTACTTATAAGTGGATGCGACTTCATATTATGATGTTACCACATGGTAATCTCAATGATGGAATATTATGATAATAGACCTCCTATAAGAATTCCACATGTTTGTGTGTAATTATATATTCCAATTTGTGACCATTAATAATGATCCTTTGACATTAAGATGATTATTTATACATTTGATAACTCACACACTTTGATGTATTTCATAAACCATGATGAAATATGATCATGGTGAAGTTTGGTATGTTGGGCGCATTATGAATGATGTGTTATTAATGAATAAATAAAGGAAGGATTTTTCACTTACATATTTATGTATGATGATATATATAGCCATTATATTGTAAATGAACTATCACATTAAATTCCAGAGCCATGGTGAAATAAAGAGTTCATTTTATACAATAAAAAAATCTATATCAATCATATGGGTTGATGACATGTTGGTGAAACCTTCTTGTTGAAATCTCATGATAATGTAATTATATTGTATAGTTAGTGTTCAAGTTTGGTTGTTTTCATTACGACTTATATTATTACTCTATGGGAACCTTGACCCATTATTATAATATAATATTGGACTTTAGGAAAGCCTACCTAATTTCACTAAGTGACCAAGAGGATCCCCAAGATAGTTTTTTTATTTTATCTCAGTTAAATAATATTTATATTTAATAATTGAAATAAATATTATTCTCTATAATGAGAAGTAATATTTATTATGTTTTTTTAATCAATCTATAAGATTAAATAAATATTTATTCACAAGGTAATAATTTAATTATTGTAAATATATATTATTTATTTATCTTTTGTTATTAACATTGTAATAAATCATTATTACTTAATAAATATATATTTTTTAGTTATGTTAATATTAAATAAATATTTATTTGAAAAACTATTAATATAATATTTATTAATTTATTGAATTAAAAAAATATTTATTTAAATAATTTTTAAAGAATTTAATGAATGCCGAGGAGCAATATGGGATGGATTTGGTCTACTGATAAATATTTATTTATCTAGATGTAAAAGAAAAGTTTATTTATGTGTGGGTTTGTGCACATCACATGTAAAATTATTATTTTTTAGCATGGGGTTTATTAGTGATTAATTCATTACTACAAGCCTTTGAGAAATTAAATGTTATTAAACCATAAATATAGTACTATTTATAGTCTTTTATGTTAATTGAATAAAGGATAATTACCGGGGAAAATATTTATGCTAAAGATCACCCTCCTCCTCTCTTCAAATAATGACTTAGTATAATAAGTGTAATTAATTCAATCCCGAAGGAATGTTAAGAAATAGAAGTAAACAATGCAAGATGGTCAATCTTTATTTTGACCACCATGTGTTTTATCGGTGGTATTCATTGATTGAATGTGAACATGTGGATCACTACATGCGATGATCTACATTATGTTCTCCCTACGCAACAATGATAAAATGATCAGGATAGAATTATTAATCCCATAAATGAAGAAATACCTCAAGACCAATATAACATTTCTTCTTATTTTTTTTAAATATATTTCAAAATAATGTGACCAAATCCACTATCTTTATTCTAGTAAAATCATTTTTGAATATTTTTTGGAAATATTTTCATTTTCCATGGAAGTAACATCATATACATTGTGAATGATTTCCCAAATCTACTAAAATATGAGTCATTCACATACCAAAAAGGTGCATTTTCAACATCCAGAACTAACATGTGGTATTAAAGTATTCACATTGAATTTATAACTATTTAATTATTTTTTGCCAATACATGCATTGATTTTAGTTTTTATTTCATTTAATTCATTATTGAATCCCATCGTCAAGATCACTTCTTCTTCTATCCATTTCACACACATATAATATTGATATAATTAAATATTAATGAAAAATATATGAGGAACTCATCCAAAGGTGATTTAAATCCATATTTAATAGCATGGGATTATGCATCGTGTAGTTGGAGTATACACCGTGTATCACTATTGATTGAATTATGGAATAGTAAGAATTAATTTTTAAAATAATGTAATGAAGGATATTTGGTGCATTAAATTACTTGTGTGTTAACCAACCAAATATGGAACTTGACATGTGGGAATACAAATAGTGTTACTGTGTTACAATCTGTGTAGTCTATGCATTTTACCAATGCAATATGTGTAGTCAAATTCATGTTGAGTAATAATTATGCGATGTGTATGTTCTGACATCCATGTAAAAAATAGGTAACATAGTGTGTACCACATGTAAACAATGTATCCCCCATACATGTTGACATAGTAACACACACCTAGTATCTAGGTGGGTATCACAAAAGTACCTTAAGAAGTTTTCACAGTGTATAGATGAACATACATTTTATATACCAAAACATTTTATATAGACAATTAAAATTAATTTATTAATCAATAACCCTCATCATTTATTGTTTCATGTTTCATTTATGAATTCATACATTCCACATGGTAGTTTTTAAATAATATTAAATGCTTAATTAATTTCATCATAAAATTTCAACTACATGCCATGTATAGTATCAATACATCAACTACATAGAGAACATTAAAATGATTAAAAACAATGTTAGTTAACATGTGATCTATGTGTTATTTAATTTACTCATACATTTTATGTAATCAAGTGATAATATATGTATTATGAATGTTTCATGATTCAGATGTATATTATATTAATGAATACTTAGTTGTTTAAACAGGTATTGGTTGAGTTGCTTCTATGTAGGAGTTGTATACATATTATATTAAATTTTAAATAAAATTAATTAATTTAAAATAACAGTAAATGTGTATCTATGGGAGAGATTGTATAGAGATTAAGATAAATTGAAATAATGGAATAATAAGACAATTTATCATATTAATTCATGCATGTTTTCTCTTTATTAAACAATGAATCGAAATGAATGATAACCAACAATTTTAAATATGTATTCATCATACAAGTGGATGCTCATGAGATTAGACTAACCTGTGTGTATGTGTATTATTTCCTTAATTTATTGAATATTTTTTGTAATTATTTTATTAAATTAAATTTATGTCTTGTGACATAACCATTCATCCTTATTATGTATAGACCTATATTCCAATGATAATTTTTAAGTAAACTACATTTTCTATTTTCCACCACATGCGTGTGAGGAAAATGAATTATTAGGATATCTCTCTCATGTTCATCGATTTGGTTCATGTAAGAACCAAGGAAAAGCCAAAACATGAAAATACATAGGACAAAAGTGGAATGATGCAACTTGATCTTCGGCTGACTCAATGAGTTTTTCTCCCTAGAGTCAATGGTTTGTTTATTATCCATCCAATAAACAAAAAACTTGTAAAAGTTACTACTGATGATATGTTTTTTTATTTTATATCCATCTTGTACAAGATTTATTTTAGTGATTAAAGACTATGATCACATAAATAATTGAATTAATATGAGAATATGAAATTATTACAAAAGGATTGTGTATGAATATCTTATCAAGAACATGGTTATTCATTTAATTTAAATTCACACATCATTAACAATATATATAAATATATAAAATGAGAAAGTAAATGTATGATAAAAAAATCCCCCATGTTAATATTAAGTTTTAAACTATCCTCTACTTAAGCTAGAGATAGACTCATAGATAAAGTTTTGGTTTAAGGATTTTCAAAAGAACATTTAATTACCAAGAAATATAAACAAAGAATATTGGTTTTCCTAACCATAATTATATTTTATTTAAAAACCTTTTCCTATTTAAAAAAATTGTATATACATGTTGTGGAAATCTGAGTTGAGATATTGTGATTGGGGAGTCTACTCAACATAACAAGGAACTGTAAGCCCACTGTTGGAAAGAATGCTTACCTAAAGGCCTTATTATAATTTACATGGAATATTTCAATATAATTATAAGAGAAATGTAGATCATTGAAATTTTAATTTCCATATGATGGGACCTTCCATGTTCATTTTAGAGGGTCGTTAATACTTGATAAAATATTAGGAGACTTAATAAAATTAAAATTATTAAATCTCACATAATTTTTAATCATGTGAATTAATAATGATCTTACCTCTTATTATTATAGAATAATTATTTTTTTAACCACATTATCTATATGATTAATTCTATATAATTACTATCTTCTAACTAGTAGTATCTTCCAGAAATGGAGTAGATGCCTATGCGGTTTCCTACACCGCGAATAGAAATCATACATGCTAGAATCCTCAATTCATGATCCACTTGATAATAAGAGAGTGATGAGGATTTCAATACCTATTAAAAAAACTATAATGATATTATATTTCATTAGTGTTAAATATTTTTATACATGTCTAGAAAACTCAAGAAATCATATGAAAACATAGATGCATATAGAATGCTCCTACATCTCCATGATCATTATCCAGAGAGTTAAAAACTAGAATATTTTGATATATACAAGGTTATATTCATGATAAAACATGGATAATGTGTGAAATATTGTTCTTAAATAGTTAAACTCATTGGACAAATTTAGAATCTATTGTTTCAAGGAGTTTAGCTTCCCAAGTAACTGTACACCGATCACATTCTTTGGTCACTTCTTCAGAGATTCTCTAATTTCATTTTTAATTTCAATATAAAAAACACAGATAATTTTTTCCTATATATTCTAACTCTATATCACCATTTACAATTATATAAAGTGTGAAAATATTTCTTTTCTTATGTTGAATAAAATGAATGTCTAGTGAAAGAGATCCTATACTCTCTCTAAATTAAAATCTTAATCACAACACCATTTCATGATATGGTGGATAAAGTGGAAATAAAGGGAGCAATATAGTATTGGTTTTCATGTGAATGAAGGGCCACTAGAAGAAAAAACTAGACCCATAAAAATATGTAAGGGTATGATTCAGGTTTATTTGTTATTCAGTGAGATTTATCTATTTCAAATTTTTTTATTAAATATTATATACAATTCTAACATACTTATTAATATATAGGAACCAAAAAGATTATGAATAATTTTCTAATGTTTGTTAGATCTATGAAAATCCAATAAATACAAACTTTATATTGTATATATTGTGGATTAACACCTCATGTTTCTAACTAGAATGATATTATTTTTTGAATTATTAATATTACCTATCTTCAGTCACTAAAAACAATTTTTCTTGGTCCAAACATGATCTAGATCGATTTATTTTCAAATATAGAATGAAATGTGGCTTCTTTTATAATGGAATAATTCCATATGGAAAATAAAATTTAAATAGCAGTCTTTACAAGTTGTATTACATGAACTGTGTAATGGAAATAAAAAAAATAATTAGTATAGCCTATACCACACAAAATTATGGAATTAATAGAAAGGATATATCAACAAAAGGTGTTTGATGAGATACAATGAGATGGATATTTGGATTCAATTTTACTAAAAAAAAATTTATGTCATTTTTATATTTAGTGAAAGATGGATAAATCCTCTTTAGTGGAAAAGGTGAAAGGGATATATAGATTCTTGAGTTGGATAAAATAGATGTCTGTAGACCATCTGCAGTTGATGGCATTGGTGGGTTATCAAACTTGATAAATTTTACTGATTATTTTTGTATAGGTGTATATATCTACATAATTATTTATAATTCATAATAATTCGATAAATTCAAAGAATACAACAATGAATTTTAGAACTAGAATGGTAATACGATTAAGAAACTCCACTCAGACCATATTGTATAATATCTTAACCAAAAAAATCCATGATTATTTAAATAAGTTTTCCTTATACACCATAATGAAATGGTTTATGTGAATGTAATACCCACAACATGTTAATTATAGTATGATTAATGGAAACTCTTGTGAGTATTTCATTATCTATTTGGAGATACACATTACAGATAGTGACACAAATACCAAACCAATTTCCAACTAAATAAACAAATGGTTTTCCATATTAATTTCTATGTAGAAGGAAACCCTTATTATAAAATTTATGAGTATGGGATTGTGAAGTATTTTTTAATCCTATTTATGGAAAAAAATATTCACCCTAAATCATTATGTGTATCATAATTGGTTTACCAAAGGAAACTAAAATATATTACTTATATGATCTATTGGATAAGAAATATTTTGGTATGAAATGTCCCATATTTCATGAATGGGATCATATATATAATGAAGATAGTGGGATTGAGATAAAATTTGATAATGTTTAGGATCATGATACATAAGAGTTTTAACAGGACTGGATTCCAAAAATCATTATGGAAGAAGATGTTTTAGAGACACAAGTACTATATTGGTGTACTATGACAACCTTGCTTTTTGTTACACAATTAAACATAATTTATTACATAAACTTATCTTGATACAACATAGAAGATTTATAGGTATAGTGTATTTGGGGCTTAGGATCATTACATAACAACTTAAAACATGACATACGACCTATTTTTTGAAAGCATCCTTTACATGACCACTACATTCCCCCGTACTTAGCATTGCATGAGATAACCTGAGGACATGAAAAAGAAAAGGGTGAGATATAAAGATCAGTAAGGGATTAATCATCAAATAAAATGAGGAATACAATACATGTTAGACAATAGTAATATAAATAGAGCACAAGAGAATTATGAACATAATGGAATGATAAATCATGATAATCATAACATGGAAATGTGTCAACAACACTTAACATGGAATTAGCATGAGTCAAGGATCATTGCTCATGGAGCATGAGTAAAATCCAATTGCATATGAAGTACGAGTAAACCCTAGTTTCACTTAAATTAGCATGGGTAAACACCCATTACACATGATGTATCATGATACTATACTTTACCCAATGCATTGGAGTTCTATCAGGGCGCACCCTTCTTAAACATTTCATTTCATGAATAAGTGTGACACATGGATCTTAAAACATTGAATAGTTAAACATAATCATTTATTCCATAGTAAAAAAATGTGGAATACATACATGAAACTATTTAAGGAATAAGTAAATGTGAATAAATGTGAATACCCTTTATAGAGAAATGGGCATGGTATTCACTACACAATGACTTTGGCTTGGAAAAAATGTGGTTCAATTTTGGCAGCATAACAGCGTGGCATAGGAACTGATAAAAATGGTTGATGATAGAGAAAGGGGTGTCTCGTCATATTTAAATGACATGTACAGGGAGGGGGTCATATAGATACATGTCCTAACAAATGTAATGGAATTTATATTCATGATACAAAATAATTACTTGAATGTAAATGATGAGAGAGAAATTCCTTTCAGAATTTCGGCACAGGAACATGTGTACATGGGAGGAATTTAATGAGAGATAAAGAGGTATCCCATCATTATAACATAAATAGAGAAGTATGGGGGAGGTGAAAAAAATACTCCAACATTTATAATTTAAATTAAGAGGGCCTAACAACTTAAATAATATTGGACAAAAATGAGAAAGGAAGAAAAACCCTTACTTGGAAGTGTGATTCCAAAGGATTGAGAGAGGCTTGAGAGAGGCTTCTTGGTAGCTTGGGTCACCTTTGAAGGATTATATAGAGATTATGGAAGAGGTTTCAAAAACTCCAATGGCTTTGAGTGAGGAGGAAGTGGTAGGTTTGGTGGGTTTATATAGGAAAGGATAGGGAATTGTTTATTATTTAGGTTTGGGACACCTCACATTAAACTAATCAAAACCACAAACCATACCATGGTTTTTGCCAAAGTTTTTTGCCAAATGGGATTGGAAAACAATATTTTATAAGGCCAAATTCCAAAATTCTTAACATAATGGGGTTGCTTATGTGAAGGTGAGTGACATTCCCAAGGAAAACAATTTAAAAAGACAAAATGTTTAATAAGTCTTGAAGGGTCCATTAAAGCATTGTAAAATAAATTGAACATACCCAAAATCACATTATTTTAATGGTAAAACATATATTGGGCGAAAATAAAGTTTAATGTATTTTATTACATCACTATTGGGTCATTATGATGTCATAAAACACATTATATATTTAAACGATATTTATTTTTTTACCCAAAAATTTGTCTATCTCATAAAATTATAAAAAATTCACCGTTGGATAATTTCAATGTCCTGATTCTATAAATAATATTTATTTTATCAAAATAATTTTCTAAATATGTTAATTTTTACTTGTAAAATAAAAACCAACATTTATAAAAAATTCATGGGTTTTGACAAAAAATGGCTTTCAAACCTTAATAAAAATTACAATTGCATTCATAAAATTATATAATAATTTATATTTAATAAAGATTAATTAAATAATAATAATAATATATTATTAAAATATTATTTAATTCAAAAATCTACTAATTCATCAAAATAGATTTCTTAGTTGAATATCAACTAAAAATATTATTTGTGCTTTAAAAACTATTTATAAGGTAATAATAATAAAATGAAAGTATATTAATTATTATATAAAAAAAATAATTTATACAAACATAGTGCTAAGGTATTGTTACATAACCCTTTATAACACCCGCATAAGACTGAAGAGTAAGGTGTGCGTTGGTGACAGACTCTTGGGGTGGCTCGGATAACATTACTCGTGTGGTAATCTCTTTCAACTTCAACTTCTCTCATAGGCGGTCTCGAATGAGCTTAAAATATTAAATCTCAACTTGGGCTTGTTCAAGATCGAAGCACAACGATACAACCTCCTTTCTAAGCTCTGAAAAATAGGCTTCGTATGAGGCACGTCTACTGGACGAGGCCATCACTTCTTTTGAGTAAATTGGATTTGTTAGAACACTATATTTATACTAATCATGTGATCACTGATCAATGACTATATTAGTAATGATAAAAATTATTAACATAAAACCAAAGAAGTTGACATTTTATATAAACATTTTACATAAAGTGTCATCTAATTAGATCAAGAGGTATTTCCATTAATGAATGTTTGGGTCGTTACATTCTTCCCCCCTTAAGAAATTTTTCCCTTGAAATTTCATTTCCAACACTAAAACAGATGTGGGTAACTCTGCTTCATCATTTCCTTCGATCCCCACATCGATTTTTCAAACTTGTGGTTTCACCACAACACCTTCACAAGGGGCATTGTCTTATTTCACAGAACTTTTTCTCTAAGATCTAATATCTTCACTGGTTTCTCCTCATAAGAAAGATCATCCTAGAAATATACCTCCCTTGAAAAGAGTACATGTGAAGGGTCCGGTATGTACTTCCTTAAGAGGGATACATGAAAGACATCATGTACTTTGGACAGGTAGGTGGAAGTGCTAGTCGATAGGCCACAACCCCGACATGATCAAGAATCTAGAAGGGGCCGATGTACCTTAGACATAACTTCCCTTTCTTTCGAAACATCATTAACCTTCTTCCACAGAGATATGCGTAGAAATAACAGGTCTCTAACTTTAAACTCAAGGTCTCATTGATAGTTATCTACATAACTCTTTTTCAACTCTCTGATTCCTAAATATACTACTTAATTGTTTTCACCTTCTCCACTATTTATTTGACCATTTCTGGTCCAAGCAGCTTACGCTCACCGATCTCATCCCAACATGCCAATGTTCTTCACCTTTTCCCATAAAGGGATTCATATGGTTCCATTTTGATGCTCAAGTGAAAACTGTTAATATAAGAGAACTCAACCAAAGGAAGATGTTGATCCCATCCTCATTTAAAGTCTATTGAGCACGCTCTCAACATTTCCTCAAGTTTTTGGATAGTCCACTCAGATTTTCCATCAGTTTGAGGATGATAGGTCATACTGAAGTTTATTTTAGTATCCAGAGCATGTTGAAGACTCTTCCAAAACATAGAGGTGAATCTTGGATCTCGATTGGACACAATAGATAGTGGTACTCCATGAAGCCATACGACGTCCCTTATATATGTCCATGCTAGTTGATCTAATGATAAATCCTCCCGAATATTAATGAAGTGTGTATCCTTTGTAAGACGATCAAAAATAACCCAGATTTCATTATTGCCTTTAGATGTATTTGGAAGTCTAGTGACAAAGTCCATGGTGATGTTCTACCATTTCCATTCTGGTATGGGCAATGGTTGCATCATCCCCTTATACTTCTGCCTCTCTACCTTCACTTTCTGACACACTAGTCAGTTTGATTTATATTCAGCGATCCCCTTATTAATATTATCCCACCAATAATTCTCTCAGAGATCTCAATACATCTTTTTGTTTCCCGGGTGAATAGAGAAATTTGAACTATGTGCATCATCCAAAAGTTCCTTCTTCAGCTTCGAACTTGATGAAACACATAGTATTTTCTCAAATCTCACAATTCCTTCTTCATTAACATTAAAATCCAAATATTTCCTTTTTCCGATAGCTTCCACTTTTTCCTGAATTCCCATATCATACTTTTGAGCATACTTTACCCTTTCCAAAAGTGGTAGTTGAGCAATCATTTCTGAAAGGATTGATGATATTCCTTTCTTTATGATTCCCATGTCCATCTTCATAAAATATAAGAAGATTAGATCCTTTTCAATTCTCATCAATGATAGAATCTCTAGGTCCTTTCTCCTTAGGTAATCTTCCACCTTGTTCTCTTTCCCAGGATGGTAATGGATTGAGAAGTCATAATATTTGATCAGCTCCAACCATCTTCATTGGTGCATGTTCAACTCTTTTTGTGTGAATATATACTTGAGGTTCTTTTGGTCCATATATATTTCACACTTCTCCCCAAAGAGATAATGCCGCTTAATTTTCAAAGAAAAGATCACTGAAGCCAACTCGAGGTCATGTGTTGGATAGTTATGTTCATGAACATTCAATTGCCCTGAATCATAGGTAATGACTTTTTCATTTTTCATGAACACACATCCAAGGCCCTTCTACAAAGCATCACTAAACACCACAAAAAGTTCTCCACTTGTGGGTAAAGTGAGCATGGGCATAGTGATAAGCCTCCTTTTCAACTCCTTGAAGCTTTCTTCACATTCATCACTCCAAGAAAAAATTACTCCCTTCAGAGTTATCTAGGTATGAGGGTTGGACAATCGTGAGAAATTTTTCACAAATCATCGATAATATCCAGCTAACCCCAATAAGTTATGGATATACATTAGCGATTTTGGCCTCGACCATCCCTCAATTGCATCTGTTTTAGAGGGATCCATAGATATCCCATTGCTTGTGATGATATGGCCCAATAATGAGACCTCCTTCAACCAGAACTCATAGTTTCTATACTTTTCACAGAGCTTCTCCTTCCATAATGTCTCTAGTACAGTTCTCAGATGCTCCTCATGACCCTCCTTGGTTTTGGAGTATATCAGAATATCATCTAAAAAGAGTACCAAAAATTTGTTGAGGTAATATATAAATACTCTATTCATCAAGTCCATGAATATTACTGGAGCATTAGTGAGTCTGAAATGCATTACTATGAATTCATAGTGCCCGTATCTTGTACGAAAAGCAGTCTTAGGGATATCTTCCTTCTTCACCCTTAATTGATAATATCCTGAACAAAAATCCACCTTGGAGAAGTATTGAGTTCCACGAAACTGATCGAACAAGTCATCAATTATTGGGAGAGACTACTTGTTCTTTATAGTGATTTTTTGAGCTCACGATAATCGATGCAAAGGCGCATTGAATCATCATTGTTCTTGACGAAGAGGGCTGGTGCACCCCATGGTGAAGCACTTGGGCATATAAACGCTTTATCCAGATTCTCCGGTAGTTGTTTCTTAAGCTCCTCAAGCTCAAAAATAGACATTCTATACAGATTCTTGGATATTGGTAATGAACTAGGTATAAGATCAATTGAGAATTCAACATCTCTTCTAGGAGGAAGACCAGGGAATTCCTCGAGAAAAACTTCAGTGAATTCCCTCACAATGGGCATGTCTTCAAGGTTTGTTGCCTCCTTAGAATCAATCATCTAAGCTAGATACACATTCTCATAAGGCAGTAATATCTACTCATGAGATGATGGAGCTAAATAAGATTGATCTTCCCCCTTGAACTTGTAAATAATCGTTGGTCGATTCTCCATATGGAGAGTGATTTACCTCTCACGACAATTTATGTTGGCTATATATAAGGAAATCCAATCCATTCCAAGAATTGCATCAAATTCCACTAGAGGGAGTATGATGAGGTTCGCTGGGAAGATCAATCAAAAAATTATGATAGGGGAGGATTTATATTCATGGGATGAAATGATTTCTCCATTTTCCGTACTCACCGACATCTTCACTCCCATGATTTTTGGTGGTTCTAGGATTGTTCTACTAAAATTTTGAGATATATAAGAATGATTAGAACCTGAATCAAAAAGTAAGTTCACTATTATTGAATGAATAACTAGTATACCTGTCAACACTTCGTTTGCGGGGTTCACTTCGGCAGTAGTGATGGAAGAAGTTTTCCCTTGCTGCCTTAGAGGATGTTGGTTGCCTCTGAAAACCCTTGGATAAGGGAACTGATTTTTAAGATGCACTGGTTCTTTGTAGTTGTAGCATTGAACAACGTGTTGAGGTTCGAACAGAGTGTTCCTCTCCTCTGTTGGCACTGTGGGGTTTTCTTTTCAGCAATTAATAGTTAGGTGCCCTTCTCTTCCACACCTAAAGCATTTCATCGTACCCTTCAAGAAATTTCTAGGGTGCTTCTTTCCCCACCTTTGGAAAGTGGGGTGCTGGATATTTTTAGCACCATTGGATTTATCCATCGGACCACCAGCATTAAAGTCCACCTTACGGTTCTTATCCCCATGATACGCTTGAGATTCTCTGATCTCAATTTTTACCTTGAGGGCACATTGGACAAGTTACTCATTGATTTCGAAGTCATGGATCTCCAGCTCTCTCTGTAGGCTAGGTTTTAGCCCACCAAAGAAGTGGTCAACCTTGCATTCGGGGGTAACGACAAAGCCAGAAGCATATCATGCATTCCTTGTGAAGTTTGACTTATGCGCTCCAACAGATTCATAGTTGTTTTTCTTGAGGGAAAGGAATTACCATTCCATATTAAGTCGTAGGGTGCACATAAAATGTTTATCGAAAAACATCTTCTGGAAATACTTCCATTCCAACGGCTCGATATCTTCCTCAAGCTTCATATTTTTGATCAACGTCCACCATTGATCAGCTTCACCCTCCATACGAAAACAAACCAGGAGAACCTTCTCTTATTTAGAACATTAAAGAATGGAAAAGATCTTTTCAATGGAGTTGATCCATTTATTGGTGTTTGAGGGATCAGATGATCCATTAAAAGTTGGAGGCCATTGTCTCATGAAGCTCTTGATAGCGACTTGTTCTTTCTTAGGGGGTTGAAAAATTCATTTTTACCCATGTTTCTATTCAAAGATTGAGTTATCTGAGAGAGAAGCATGAAAAAGTTCACGATTCTCACTCCCATTGGGTTGGGCATCTCATTAGTACAGTCATCACATTGATCTTCATATCGGTTGTTAGGTTGAGTCCTCCTATTACCGGCCATTGGCTGGAATAAAAGGAAAGTTATGGTTAACACATAAAGGGTAATACAAGGAAAAAATTGATGACTTATAAATAACTTTTATTTCCTTAACATATGAATCTATTCTCTTCATTCTATGTTATCCATGATCTACCTTATAACATATATTCTTAAGGATTTTTTTGTCCCTTAATAATGGTTCATACTAAGCTTGTGAATTTACCAAAGCATATCCCCTGGGAGTGTCGTAACAAAGATTTTAGCAAGGCTCATTTTTACGCACCAGTTCTCATACAAGTCTAGTACAAAGCGGTGTTTTTGGGTGTTAACCCTAGGATACATCTATTCCAGAGCCGCCTCTACCTTCTTGTATCCGGATAGGGATGCATTTTCTTGATAAACCACTTACTCAATACTCCCAAAAACTTCGTGATGTTTTTATTATACGTAGTCTTGTCTTTAAGGATTCACTAAGGTTATCTAATCCTAATCCCAAAAATAACTAAACCTATCCTCTGATGCCCACTATGACAACCCTGCTTTTTATAACATAATTAAACATAATTTATTACATAAACGTCACTTGATACAACATAGAAGATAGAGAGGTCTAGTGTCTTTAAGGCTTGGGATCATTACATAAAAACTTAAAACATGATATTCAATATCTTTATAGAAAACTTCCTTCACATGACCACTACATTCCCTCGTACTTAGCATTGCATGGGATAAACTGAGGACATGAATAAGAAAAGGGTGAGCTATAAAGCTATGAGAACCCTGCTTTTTATAACAACTTAAACATGATTTATTACATAAAACATCACTTGATACAACAAAGAAGATCGAGAGGTTTAGTGTCTTTGGGGATTAGTATCATTACATAAAAACATAAAACATGAAATAAAACATCTTTATTGAAATCTTCTTTTACATGACCACTACATTCCCTCGTACTTAGCATTTCATGGGATAACCCAAGGACATGCATAAGAAAAGGGTGAGCTATAAAGCCCAATAAGGGAATACACATGGAATAACATGAGGAGTACAATAAATGTTATAAATTAGGCATATCAATATAGAACAAGAGAAACATGAACATAAAGGCATGATAAAGCATGATAATAATAACATGGAAATGTGGCAACAACACTTAACATGGAATTATCATGAGCCAAGACTCATTGCACATGGAGAATGAGTAAATACTCATTGCACATGAAGCATGAGTAAAACCCTCGTTGAACTTGATTTATCATGAGTCAACACTCATTTCACATGGAGTATCATGATACTATACTTTACCCAATGCATTGGAGCACTATAAGGGCGTACCCTTCTTAAACATTTCATTTCATGCATAAGTGTGCCACATGGATCATAAAACATGGATTCATTAAACATAATCATTTATTCCATGATAAAGGAATGTGGAATTCATACATGAAACTTTATAATCAATAAGTAAATGTGCATAAAGGTTAATACCCTTTATGGAGAAATGGGCATGGTATTCACTACACAATGGCATTGGCTTAGAAAATCGGTGCAATTTCGGCAGCGTAACGGCATGACATAAGAATTCATAAAAAATGGTTGATGAGAGAGAAAGGGGTATCTCATCATATTTACATGAAATATACAGTAAGGGGGTCATATAGATAATTTTCCAATCAATTTTAAATAAATTTAGATTCATGATATAAAAGTATTTCTTGAATGTAAATGAGGAGAGAGAAGTTCCTTTCGGAATTTCGGCATAGTAACGGGTGTACATGGGAGGAATTTAATGAGAGAGAAATGGGTCTCCCATCATTAAAACATAAAGAGGGAAGTTTGAGGTATGTGTGAAACTATACCCCAACATTAATAATTGAAATTAAAATGGCAAAACAACTTAAAGAAAATTAGACAAAAATGAGAAAGGAAGAAAAAAACCCTTACTTGGAAGTGTGCTTCCAAAGGCTAGAGAGAGGCTTGTGAGAGGCTTATTGGGAGCTTGGGGCACCTTGGGAGGATTCTAGAGAGAGTAGGGCAGAGGTTGGATTAACTCAAAAGGCTTTTAGTGAGGAGGAAGTGGGAGCTTTGGTGGGTTTATATAGGAAAGCTGAGGGAATTCTTTATTATTTAGGTTTGGGACCCCTTATATTAAATTAATCCAAACCACAAATCATCCCATGGTTTTTGCCCATGGTTTTCGGAAAAGGGAAGAGGAAAACAATATTTTATAATTCCAAATCCCTAGCTTCTTAAAATAATGAGGTTGCTTATGTGGAGGTGAGTCACACTCCCATGGAAAATAATTTAAAAAGACAAGATGTTTAGTAAGTCTTGATGGGTCCATTAATGCTTTGAAAAGTAGGTCAAAAACACCCAAAATCACATTATTTTAATGCTAAAACATATATTGGCCGAACATAAAGCTTATAGTATTTTATTACATCACTATTGGGTCATTATGATGTCATAAAATACATTATATATTTAAACGGTATTTAATTTTTACCCAAAAATTTGACTGTCTCAGAAAATTATGAAAAATTCACCATTGGATAATTTTAATGTCCTGATTCCAGAAATAAAATTTATTTTATATAAATAATTTTCTAAATATGATAATTTTCACTTTTAAAATAAAAACCAACATTTATAAAAAATTCACAGGTTTTGACATAAATGGCTTTCAAACCTTAATAAAAATTATAATTGCATTCATAAAATTATAAGATAATTTATATTTAATAAAAATTAATTTAATAATAATAATATTTTATTAAAATAATATTTAATTTAAAAATCCCTTAATTTAATAAAATAGAATTCTTAATTAAATAATAACTAAAAACACTATTTGTACTTTAAAAACTATTTACAATGTATAAAAAAGACAAAGAGGTATATTCATTATTATATACAAAAATAATATACATGAACATAGTACTAGTGATTTGTTACATAACCCCTTAAAACAGCCGCATAAGACCTAAGGGTATGGTGTGTGATGGTGACAGACTCTTGGGGTGGCTCGGATAACATCGCTCGAGTGGTAATCTCTATCAACTTCCACTTTTCCCGTAGACGGTCCCATTCGAGCTTGAAATAGTGAAGCTCAGCTTAGGCTTGGTCAAGAGAGAAGCCCAAAGATGCCACCTCTTTTTTGAGCTCTGAAAAATGGGCTTCGTATAGAGAAATTCTATTAGATGAGGCCATCACTTCTTTTGTCTAAGTAAATTGGATTTGTTAAAGCCCAATATTTATACTAATCATGTGATCACTGTTCAACATCTATATTAGCAATAGTCAAAATTCTTAACCTAAAACCAAATAAGATTACATTTTATATAAACAAAAAGATACATTTAATTATATCAAGAGGGATTTCCATTAATTAAACTTTGGGTCGTTACAGTATTCCCCCCTTAAGAAATTTCGCCCTCAAAATTTTCCTTTTCCCACACTAAAACAGATGTGGGTAACTCAGCTTCATCATTTCCCCCGATTCCCAAGTCGCTTCTTCAAACTTGTGGTTTCTCCACAATACCTTGACGAGGGGAATTGTCTTATTTCGTAGAACTTTTTCTCTACGATCTAAGATCTTCACTGGTTGCTCATCATAAGAAAGATCATCTTTCAATTGTACCACCTTAGAAGAGAGTACATGTGAAGGGTTCGGTATGTACTTCCTTAAAAGGGATACATGAAAGACATCATGCACTTTGGCCATGGTAGGTGGAAGTGCTAGTCGATAGGCCACAACCCCGAAACGATAAAGAATCTTGAAGGGGCCGATGTACCTTGGACTTAACCTCCATTTCTTTCCAAACCTCATGACCTTCTTCCATGGAGATATGCATAGAAAACCCATGTCTCCAACTTTAAACTCATGGACTTGTCGACGGTTATCTGCATAACTCTTCTGTCGACTCTGGGATACCTTGATATGCTACTGAATGGTTTTCACCTTCTCCACCATTTCTTCGACCATTTCTGGTCCAAGAAGCTTACATTCACCAACCTCATCCCAATATGTCGGTGTTCTGCACCTTTTCCCATACAGGGCTTCATATGGTGCCATTTGGATGCCTGAGTGGAAACTGTTATTATAAGAGAACTCAACCAGAGGAAGATGTTGATCCCATCCTCCTTTAAAGTCCATTGAGCAATATCTCAACATGTCCTCAAGTGTTTGGATAGTCCGCTCAGATTGGTCATCAGTTTGAGGATGATAGGCCGTATTGAAGTTCAATTTAGTATTCAGAGCATGTTGAAGACTCTTCCAAAACTTAGAGGTGAATCTTGGATATCAGTCAGACAGAATAAATAGTGGTACTCCATGCAACCTTACCACTTCCCCGATATATATCCGTGTCAATTGATCCAAAGAGAAATCCTCCTGAATAGCAATGAAGTATGCAGTCTTTGTAAGACGATCCAAAACAACCCAGATTGCATTGTTGCCTTTGGATGTCCTTGTAAGTCTGATGACAAAATCCATGGTGATGTTCTCCCATTTCCATTCTGGTATGGGCAATGGTTTCATCATCCCCTTATACTTTTTCCTCTCTTTCTTCACTTGTTGACACACTAGGCACTTTGATGTATATTCAGCGATCTCCTTCTTCATATTATCCCACCAAAATCTTTCTCGGAGATCTCGATACATCTTTCTACTCCCTGGGTGAATAGAGAAATTTGAACTATGTCGTCATCCAAAAGTTCCTTCTTCAGCTCTGGACTTGATGGAACACATAGTCTTTTCCCAAACCGCACAATTCTTTCTTCATTAACATTAGACTCAGAGGATTTCCCTTTTTTGATAGCTTCCACTTTTTCATAAATTCCCACATCATCCTTTTGAGCATCCTTTAACCTTTCCAAAAGAGATGGTTGAGCAATAATTTGTGAAAGGATTGATGATGTTCCCTTATTTATGATTCCCATGTCCATCTTCATCAAGTCTAAGAAGATTGGATCCTTCTAAATTCTCATCATTGATAAAATCACCGGGTCCTTTCTACTTATGGAATCTACCACCTTGTTCACTTTCCCAGGGTGGTAATGTATTGAACAATCATCATCCTTGATGAGCTATATCCATCTTCTCTGGAACATATTAAGCTCTTTCGATGTGAATATATATTTAAGACTCTTGTGGTTAGTATATATCTCACATTTCTCCCCATAGAGATAATGCTGCCAGATTTTCAAGGCAAAGATAACCGCTGCCAACTCCAGATCATGCATGGGATAGTTTCACTCATGGATTTTCAACTGCCTTGAGGCATATGATATCACTTTATCATTCTGCATTAGCACACAACCTAATACCTTCTTTGAAGCATCACTGAATACCACAAAAAGTTCCCCACTTCTAGGTAAAGTGAGCACGAGCGCAGTGATAAGTCTCCTTTTCAACTCCTTGAATATTTCTTCGTATTCATCACTCCAAGAAAAAATTACTCCCTTCCGAGTTAGCTTGGTAAAAGGGTTACAAAATCTTGAGAAATTCCTCACAAATCGTCAATAATATCCAGCTAACCCCAAGAAGCTACAGATATCAGTTACCGATGTTAGCCTCATCCAACCCTCAATTGCATCTGTTTTGGAGGGATTGACAGATATCCCATTACTTGTGATGATATGGCCAAAAAATGAGACATCCTTCAACTATAACTCACACTTTTTGTACTTTTCATAGAGCTTATCCTTGCATAAAGTCTCTAGTATAGTTCTTAAATTCTCCTCATGATCCTCCTTGGTTTTGGAGTATATTATAATATCATCTATAAAGACTACCACAAATTTGTTGAGGTAATCTCTAAAGACTCTATTAATTAAGTCCATGAAGATTTCTGGAGAATTATTGAGTCCCAAAGGAATTACTATGAATTCATAGTGCCTGTATCTTGTGTGAAAAGCAGTCTAGGGTATATCTTCCTTCTTCACCCTTACTTGATAATATCCTGACCGCAAGTCCACCTTGGAGAAGTATTGTGCTCCACGCAGCTGATCGAACAAGTCATCAATTTGTGGGAGAGGATACGTGTTCTTGATCGTGATTTTGTTAAGTTCATGATAATCGATGAAAAGACGCATTAACCCATCCTTCTTTTTGACGAAGAGGACTGGTGAACCCCATGGTGAAGCACTTGGGCATATAAACCCATTATCCAGATTCTCCTTTAGTTGTTTCTTCAGCTCTTCAAGATCTACAACAACCACTCTATATGGAGTCTTGGATATTGGTAATGCCCTGGGTATAAGTTCAATTGACAATTCCACATCTCCTCTATGAGGAAGACCAGGCAGTTCCTCGGGAAACACATCAGCGAATTCCCTCATAATAGGAATTTCTTCAAGGTTGGTTTCTTCCTTGGACTCAGTCATCTGAGCCAAATACGTGTGCTCATAGGGTAGTAATATCCATGCTTGAGATGATGGAGATAAAGGAGATTCACCTTCCTCCTTACAGTTGTAAAGAATCGGAGATCGATTCTTCATATGGAGAGTGACTTCCCTCTCCCGACAATTTATGTTGGCTCTATATTAGGAAAGCCAATCCATGCCAAGAATTGCGTCAAATTCCACTAGAGGGAGTATGAAGAGGTTTGTTGGGAAATTCAATCCATAGATTAAAACAGGGGAGGACTTATATTCATGGGATGCAATGATTTCCCCATTTGTCGTACTCACCGACATCTTCACTTCCATGATTTGTGGTGGTGCTGGGATTGTTCTACTAAACTTTCAGTAAATAAAATAATGCGTAGAACCAGAATCAAAAAGTATGTTCTCTATTCTTGAATGAATAACTAGTGTACCTGTCACCACTTCAATGTCGGGGTTCACTTCGGCAGAAGTGATGGAAAAATCTCTTCCTTACTGCCTTGGAGGTTGTTGGTTGCCTCCGAAAACCCTTGGATTAGGGCACCGATTTGCAAGATTCCCTGGTTCTTTGCATTTGTAGTAATTAAAAACACGTTGAGGTTCGAACGGAGAGTTCCTCTTCTCTGTCACAGCCGCGGGTCTTTCTTGCCGATAGTTAACAGCTAGGTTCCCTTCTCTTCCACACCTGAATCATTTCCTCATCCCCTTAAGGCAATTTACAGGGTGCTTCTTTCCACACTTTTGGCAAGTGGGGTGCTAGATCTTCTTAGAACCGTTGGATTTATCCATCGGAACACCAGTATTGAAGTCCACCTTACTCTTCTTATCCACATGATACCCCTGTGATTCTCTGATCTCCATTTCGACCTTGAGGGAAAATTAGACAATTTCCTCGTAGTTGTCGAAGTCACGGATTGCTAATGCTTCCGTAGGCTAGGCTTCAACCCACCAAAAAAGTGGTCAACTTTGCATTCTGGGGTAATGAAAAAGCCGGAAGTGTATCATGAAATCCTTGTGAAGTTTTCCTCATACGCTCCAAAAGTTTCTTTGTCTTTTTGCTTGAGGGAAAGGAAGTCCCTTTCCATCTTAAGCCGGAGGGTGCACGGAAAATATTTATCGAAAAACGTCTTTCAGAAATCCTTCCATTCCAAAGCTTCGATCTCCTCCTCAGGATTTGTATTTTTGATCAACGTACACCATTGATCAGATTCACCCTCCATACGATAAGCTGCCAGGAGGACCTTCTCTTGTTCAGAACATTGAAGGATGGAGAAGATATTTTCAATGGAGTTGATCCATTATCAGCAATCGTGGGATAAGATGATCCACTAAAAGTCGGAGGCCTTTGTATCATGAAGCTCTCGATAGAGACTTGTTATTTCTTAGGGGGTTTGAACTTTCCTCTTGACCAGTGTTTCTATTAAAAACTTGAGTTAGATGAGAGAGAAGCATGACAAAGTTCGTGATTCCCACTCCCATTGGAATGGGCATCTCATTAGTACAGTCATCAAACTGATCTTCAAAATATTTGTTAGCCCGAGTCCTTCTATTACCGGCCATTGGCTTGAATAAAAGGAATGTTAGGGGTAACACATAAAGGGTAATCCAAAGACAAAAGTTGATGACTTATAAATAAACTTCTATTTACTTAACTCATGAGTCTATAGGCTTCAATCTAGGCATTTCATGATCTACCTTCTAACATATATTCTTACGGGAATTTTTTTAATTCCCTTAATAAGGGTTCATACTAAGCTTGTGAATTTATCAAAACATATCCCCTGGGAGTGTCGTAACCAAGAGTGCAGCATGGCCTGTTGTCGTGCACCAGTTCCCATTCGAGTCTACCTCAAAGCGGTGTTTTCGGGTTTTACCCCTTGGATACATCTATGCTAGAGCTGCATCTACCTGCTCGTATCTAGACAGAGATGTATTTGCTTGATAACCCACTTACTCAATACTCACCAACGCTTAGGGATTTTTTTAGCATACTTAGTCTTTTCTCTAAGGCTCTACTAGGGTTTTATAATCCTAATCCTAAAAATAACTAAACCTATCCTCTGATACCGACTATGACAACCCTACTTTTTATTATAACTTAAACATGATTTATTAAAAAATACTTCACTTGATAAAACAAATAAGATCAATAGGTTTAGTGTATTTGGGGATTAGTATCATTACACAAAAACTGAAAACATCAAATACAACATCTTTATTGAAAACTTACTTTACATGACCACTACATTCCCTCGTACTTAGTATTGTATGGGATAACCTGAGGACATGCATAAGAAAAGGGTGAGCTATAAATCCAAGTAAGGGAATACACATGGAATAACATGAAGAGTACAATACATGATATACATTAGGCATATCAATAGATCACAATAGAAACATGAACATAAAGGCATGATAAAGCATGATAATCATAACATGGAAATGTGGAAACAACACTTAACATAGAATTAGCATGAGCTAAGACTCATTGCACATGGAGCATAAGTAAATCCTCATTGCACATGAAGCATGAGTAAAACCCTCGTTGCACTTTAATTAGCATGATTCAACACTCATTTCACATGACATATCATGATACTATACTTTACCCTATGCATTGGAGCGCTATAAGGGCACACCCTTCTTAAACATTTCATTTCATGCATAAGTGTGCCACATGGATCATAAAACATGGATTCATTAAACATAATCACTTATTCCATGATAAAGGAATGTGGAATTCATACATGAAACTTTATAATCAATAAGTAAATGTGCATAAAGGCAAATACCCTTGATGGAGAAATGGGCATGGTATTTACTACATAATGGCATTGGCTTTGAAAATCGGTGCAATTTCGGCAGCGTAACGGTGTGACATAAGAATTCATAAAAAATGGTTGATGAGAGAGAAAGGGGAGTCTAATCATATTTACATGAAATGGATAGTAAGTGGGTCATATAGATTCATGTCCAAACAATTGTAATGGAATTTAGATTCATGATACAAAAGTATTGCATGAATGTAAATGAGGAGAGAGAAGTTCCTTTCAGAATTTCAACATAGTAACGGGTGTACATGGGAGGAATTTAATGAGAGAGAAAGGGGTCTCCCATCATTAAAACATAAATAGGGCAGTATTAGGGAGGTGAGAAACCATACCCCAACATTCATAATTGAAATTAATAGGGAAAAACAACATAAAGAAAATTGGACAAAAATGAGAAAGGAAGAAAAAAACCCTTACTTGGAAGTGTGCTTACAAAGGCTAGAGAGAGGCTTGTGAGAGGCTTCTTGGGAGCTTGGTGAACCGTGGGAGGATTATAGAGAGAGTAGGGAAGAGGTTGGACGAACTCCAAAGGCTTTGAGTGAGGAGGAAGTGGGAGCTTGGGTGGGTTTATATAGGAAAGGTGAGGGAATTCATTATTATTTAGGTTTGGGACCCCTTATGTTAAATTAATCAAAACCACAAACCATCCCATGGTTTTTTCCCATAGTCTTTGGAAAAATAATGAGGTTGCTTATGTGAAGGTGATTCACACTCCCATGTAAAATAATTTAAAAAGACAAGATGTTTAATAAGTCTTGAGGGGTCAATTAATGCTTTGAAAAGTAGGTCAAACAAACCCAAAATCACATTATTTTAATGTTAAAACATATATTGGCCGAACATAAATCTTATAGTGTTTTATTACATCACTATTGGGTTATTATGATGTCATAAAATATATTATATATTTAAATGGTATTTAATTTTTACCCAAATATTTGACTGTCTCAAAAAATCATGAAAAATTCACCATTGGATAATTTTGACATCCTGATTCCAGAAATAACATTTATTTTATCTAAATAATTTTCTAAATATGTTTATTTTCACTTTTAAAATAAAAACCGACATTTATAAAAAATTCACGGGTTTTGAGAGAAATGGCTTTCAAACCTTAATAAAAATTATAATTTCATTCATAAAATTATAAGATAATTTATATTTAATAAAAATTAATTTAATAATAATAATAATAATATTTTATTAAAATAATATTTAATTGAAAATACCTTAATTTAATAAAATAGAATTCCTAATTAAATAATAACTAAAAACACTATTTTTACTTTAAAAACTGTTTACAATGTATCAAAAAAGGCAAGGAGGTATATTCATTATTATATACAAAAATAATATACATGAACATAGTACTAGAGATTTGTTACATAAACCCTTAAAACAGCCGCATAAGACCTAAGGGTAAGGTGTGTGATGATGACAGACACTTGGGGTGACCCGGATAACATCCCTCGAGTGGTAATCTCTATCAACATACAATTTTCCTATAGACAGTCCCATTTGATCTTGACATAGTGAAGATCAGACTGGGATTGGTCAAGATCGAAGCCCAAGGATGCCACCTCTTTTCTGAGCTCTGACAAATGGGCTTCGTATGGAGCAATTATACTGGATGAGGCCATTGCTTCTTTTGTCTGAGTAAATTGGATTTGTTAAAGCCCTATATTTATACTAATCATATGATCAATGTTCAACATCTATATTAGAAACGGTCAAAATTCATAACATAAAACCAAAGAAGTTGACATTTTATATAAACATAAAGAGACATTTAATTAGACCAAGAGGGATTTCCATTAATGATACTTTGGGTCGTTACAAAAGTCCAGTAAGGGATTAATCAGAGAATAAAATGTGGAATAAAATACATGTTAGACAATAGGTATATCAACAGAGTACAAGATAATCATAAACATAAAGGCTTGATAAATAATGAAAATCAAAACATGGAAATGTGGCAACAACACTTAACATGGAATTAGCATGAGCCAAGGCTCATTCCACATAGAGCATGAGTAAACCCTCATTGCACATGAAGCATGATTAAACACTCATTTAACTTGAATTATCATGAGTAAACACCCATTTCACATGTCATATCATGATACTATACTTTACCCAATGCATTGGAGTGCTATCAGGGCGCACCCTTCTTAAACATTTCATTTCATGCATAAGTGTGTCACATGGATCTTAAAACATTGAATCATTCAACATAATAATTTATTCCATGGTAAACGAATGTGGAATACATACATGAAACTATTTAAGCAATAATTAAATGTTTATAAATCTGAATACCCTTGATAGAAAATGGGCATGATATTCACTACAAAATGACTATGGCTTGGAAAAAACATGGTGCAATTTCGGCAGCATAATGGTGTGACGTAAGAACTCAAAAAAATGGTTGATGATAGATAAAGGGGTTTATCATCATATTTACATGACATGGACAGTAAGGGGGTCATATAGATACATGTCCCAACAAATTTAATGGAATCTAAATTCATGATACAAAATAATTTCTTGAATGTAAATGAGGAGAGAGAAATTCATTTCCTAATTTTGGCATAGTAACGGGTGTACATGAGAAGAATTTAATGAGAGAGAAAGGGGTATCTCATCATTAAAACCTAAAGAGGAAAGTATAAGAGAGGTTCGAAACCATACACCAACATTTATAATTGAAATTAAACGGGCATAACAACTTAAAGAATATTGGACCAAAATGAGAATGGAAAAAAACCCTTACTTGGAAGTGTGCTTCCAATGGACTGAGAGAGGCTTGAGAGAGGCTTATTTGGATATTAGGGTGCCTTAGGAGGATTATAGAGATAGGAGGGAAGATGTTGGACGAAATCCAAAGGCTTTTAGTGAGGATGAAGTGGGATCGTGGGTGGGTTCATATAGGAAAGTAGAGGGAATTGTTTATTATTTAGGTTTGGGGCACCTCACATTAAACTAATCAAAACCACAAACCTGGCCATGGTTTTTGCCCATGGTTTTTTACAAAAAAGAGTGGAAAAAAATATTTTATAAGGCCAAATTCCTAACTTCTTAAAATAATGTGGTTGCTTATGTGGAGGTGAGTCACACTCCCAAGGAAAACAATTTAAGAAGACAAAATGTTTAATAAGTCTCGAAGGGTCCACTAAAGCTTTGTAAAATAAATAAAACAAACCCAAAATCACATTATTTTAATGTTCAAGCATATATTAAACTAACATAATGTTTATAATATTTTATTAAATCACTATTGGGTCATTATGATGTCATAAAACACATTATATATTTATACGATATTTAAATTTTTACCCAAAAATTTGACTGTCTTAGAAAATTATGAAAAATTCACTATTAGATAATTTAGACATCCTTACTCCCAAAGTAATATTAATTTTATCTACATAATCTTATAAATTTGTTAATTTTTAATTTTAAAATAAAAACCGACATTTATAAACAATTCAAGTGTTTTGAATAAAATGGCTGTCAAACCTTAATACAATTTACAATTGCATTCATAAAATTATAAGATCATTTATATTTAATAAAAATTAATTTAATAATAATAATAATATTTTATTAAAATATTATTTAATTGAAAAATCCATTAATTGATCAAAATTTATTTCTTAGTTGAACATTAACTAAAAATACTATTTGTGGTTTAAAAAATATTTACAAGGTAACAATAATAAAATGAAAGTATATTCATTATTACATACAAAAAATAATGCAAATAAACATAGTGATAAGGTCTTGTTACACAACACCTTATAAAACCCGCATTAGACTGAAGAGTAAGGTGTGAAATGGTGATAGACTTCTGGGGTGGATCAGATAACATTGCTTTGGTGGTAATCTATATCAACTTCCACTTCTCTAGTAGGGGGACCCACTCGAGCTTAACATATTCAAGCTTGGCTTGGGGTTGGTCATGAGAGAAGCCCAAAGATGAAACCTCCTTTCTGAGCTCTGAAATTGGGCTTCTTATGGGGCACATCTACTAGATGAGGCCATTGCTTCCTTTGTCTGAGTAAATTGGATTTGTTAAAACCCTATATTTATACTAATCATGTGATCACTGTTCAACAACTATATTACCAACAATCACAATTTTTAACATGAAACTGAAGACGTTGACATTTTATATACAGATTTTACATAAAGATACATTTAATTAGATCACGAGGGATTTCCATTAATGAAAGTTTGGTTCGTTACATGTACTAGAAGGGCTAGAGAACCATATAAATATGGTTTTATAGCCATTGAGGATGGTGACTCATTATTAGTTTATAATAATGATCTTATATCCTATAATGAAGTATTAAGTTTCACAGAATCTATCAAATGAAAATACTCTGTAAATTTTTGAAGTGGATTCAATATATCAAACCAACCCATTTTTTTGGTAGATTATATAATGAATGTAAATATCATTGGTTATTTATGGGTATTCAAGAAACAACTAGACATGGATGGAAAAATTATTACCTATAAGTGATCACTTCTTAAAAAAGTGTTTAAACACCATCAAGGAACATATTATGATGAAAATTTTATTCGATATTATTTTATAAAATAAATCATAATTATACCTTTTATATAATCTTACCCTAAAAATGATATTTGTTAAATTTATTTCAAAATCGATTTATTTAATGGTATCCTCTTGAAATATTTCTGTATTAAACAATTATAAGTTACTATGGATAAAAAATATTCCAACATGGAATGCATGTTCTAGATATCAATTTATGTATTTAAGAAACTATGCCATAAAAATTTAGTTTAATGAATCCATAGTATATTCTTTTTCATAAAAAATGAATGAAACCTTATTATATATAATTAGTTTAATGGTAGTGTGGTTATATTATTGATTTTTTATGTCTAATACATAATACATATTGGAAATGTGATACTATAATTACTTTCAATTAAATCCTAGTAAAACATATTCTTCTCCTTAAAGGACTTAGGAAAAATAACATATATCCATGGGATAAAAATACATGGTGATGAAACCAATGGGCTCTTATTCTTAGTAAATGTAATACATTGGAAACATACTAAGGAGATCCAGTACTAAATAATATATGAGGGGACTATTTCTATTTTAGTATATCATTCAACATTCCACAAAAATGCATCCATAGACACATCATGACTGAGAGTATAGAGTGGATTACATTTATGTTTTCAATTGGGCTAGTCATGTATATTATGTGATGTAAAAAAATTGATATCACCAAGGCATTATGTGTGCTAGGAAGATATCATACTGGCCCAGGTGACCACTATTATATTGTCTCCATGAATATCATTAATTATTTATGGCATAGTAAGGATATGTTCCTAGTCTATGGAGGATATGTGGAACAAGTCATTATAGGATATGTAGATACTAGATTCTAAATTGATCAACATAATATGAAATCATATCCGGGATAAATATTCGATCTTAATGAAGGTGTTTTGAGATAGAAGAGATAAAAGTAATATATATTTTTCGATTTTATAGCAATGTCAATGTACATTATTTCCTCTAAGGTATCTAAAGAAGTAGTATTTCTTCACAACATTACCCATAAGTTTAATGTGGTTCCTATATTTAAAGACTATATCATACTCCATTTTGATAATACTATAGTAGTGGTCCTAAAAAGGATACAAGGTCACATTAGAGGAAAAATAACATACATCAAAAATATAATCTCTTGAGAGATTTTTCTAAGAGTAGTGAGGTCATAGTGAGAATATTTACCATGGGAGAAAACATTGGAAAACCATTTCCAAAAGAATAAAATCAAAATAAATATGATGACCACATGTGATATTATAGACTAAAAGTTTAAAGAAGTTTTGTCTAGTCCATGTGGGAGTCTATTAGAGTTGGTGTTATAAAACCATCAATTAATACTTTCGACTGTATATATATTTTAAGAATTGAATATTAATAAAATATCTCAATAAAAATCATTAATTTTTCTGCATAACTATAATGTAATAATTTACTAGAGTTTCTATCAGATTATAAAAGTCATTGTAGTTCTCCACTATAATGATAAACTTAAAAGTACATGATGATATTCTAAAATATAATTTTATAGTCATATAATGTTCTATGATGGAGTACATAATTATGTTTATTGTTACGTTCTAGTTATCAAGATTGGATGAGATTTCTTCCCCTAATGTTCACACTTGGTAATATATAAGAGTAGATATCAAGATAACATAACTGGATGTATAAATTCATCATGTTTACATATTAGTATATATTAGTTTATGATAGAATATATAATTATCCTTAGATTTTATAATTATTATTAATATATGTAATGACTCATTCCCTTTGAGGTATTTTCGTAAATCATGATAAAATTTAATCACTATGAAGTTGTAATGTTTAGAGTATTAAAAGTAATTTATTATTAATAAATAAGTAAAGGAAGGATTTATAACTTCAATATTTATAGATGAATATATTCTAACCCATAAATTTAAATGGAACAATCATTTTAATTTCCAATACCATGATGTATTGATGCTTTTATTAGATACAGTCAAGGAAAGGCGTTTGAATCATATGGGTTGATAGCATGGGTGTGCATCATTGTTTATGGGATATCATAAAAAATGGATTATATTAAACTTTTAGTATTTTTATGTTGTTTTTGTATTTGAAACATATCTTCTTCTTTATAAGTGTGACCTGACCCATTGACAAAGATTCCACTTCGACTTCATGTAACACCCCGACCCTAGAATCCCTCAACTGATGTATTACATTTTTAAATTTCCATGATTACAAGGAATCAAATCCTAAAGGACGGATCATTTTTAATGTTTTCGAAAACTAGATTACATAAATGATAACCATATTACATTGGGAAATAAAAATTAAAACATAATACATAAAAATGACTAAGAAACTAAAAAATTTAGCTTCATATCTTAGGGAAAGAATAAAAGGTGAGATAAAATGCTCATTTAGGGTAAGTAAAATAGAATTAGTAATGAATCAATGAGCATAATAAGAATATAAAGGTAAATAACTAACCACAAATTCCATTTATATAACTATGTAAGGAAAAAATATGTAAAGGTAAATAAATTAAACACATAACATTTAATTAATAAACTAAAAATGAAATGATTAAATAGATAATGTATAAGAAAAATTCTCATTGAAAATAATAATAATAATAACAAATAAATTATAAATAAATTAAATGATTAATTATTGGATTTAATGTTTCCTAAGTACATGTAACCATTACCATCAAAAACATTCATAAGACAGTTTAAAATATATTAGTTAAAAACCAATTTGGTGTACCCAACCATAACTCTACTGTCAAGACCATTCATAGGAATGTTTAGAATATGATGGTTACAAACATGATGGTCTTTTTCAACTGAATTCATCCCATGATACTACTGATGCATTGAGTTTCTTACTTTAAATAGTCCCCTACTCTTGTCCTACAAGGCCAAATCAGTCCTCCTATATATAACAATCTCTTTAATTAAAAAATGTGACTTATTATCAAATATCCGGATTTAATAAATAATATGAATTTATCAAAAATTCATCAGTGGAGGATAAGTAACAACAATGATTTTTGATGTTGATGAATTGAAATTCCATTAAAAGATCATTAAAATTATTCTTGAGGAGAATAATCTTTAAACATTCGAAATATTCCTATACAACATTGAAACATTTGAATCATTATACTCATAAAAGAAAAAAATTAAATGAATGTTTTAAATACCATGAATATAAAAGAAATCATGATATAATATTTCAAAATTGTTAGTAGATACACTACACAAAAAAAGTAATTGATGAAAATTTTGTATGCCTCACAGAAGGAAAAGTGATACAAGAATACATTACATTGATTCTAAAATGTCACGCATGTATTTCCTTCCTAAATAATAAAATTATGTTAATTATTTACTTTATTTTAAAAAAAATTAGGTTTATTATCAATTTTAATTAACTCATTATGTTGGTGTATAAAACTATATAAACAATTAGGTTTACATCGGGTGTTTTGACCAAATTCAGTTCATGTGTTAAACATGACTTTGGTAGATCAACTATGGTCAAAGGGGTCATTATATAAACAAATAAAAAATAATAATCATGAAATAATTATCATATTTATACATAAATTATAATTTTAAAAACAATCATTAATGATGGTTATGAAAAATGAACCAACATTTCAAGCATGAAGATGGTAGGTCATATTTACTCATAAGTAACATTCTCATTTTTCAATGATCATTATGGATAGAAGGTAAAAAACATTATATCATTATAGAATAATTATAATATCAAAAATACCTTGTTATTTAATCATATAAACTTTTATATATAATTCCTGTGATTTAAAAGGAATCACTTCTTGTTGAAGAGGCGGTACTCCACACGTCAACGAATGACATTATCACTTGTTTTAGTGTGTGAAAAGGGTGATAAATAAAATGACATTTTATATTTATCTAAAGGTAATTATATCATTAATATCACATATACTTAATTTATTTAATAAATATTTAATTAAACTAATCCTTAATACATTCCATGTAATGTGTGAACGTATAACATTACTTTGAGGAGGAGGTAGTCCACACGTCCAAAAATAATGTTATCACATTTACTCCAAATGGAACACATAAAGGCATGTGTAATATAAAAATTCCAGAAGAATACAGAAAAAATAAATATCATATATATATATATATATCATATAAAAATAGGGTTTCTTTCATCATTATAACCATTATAGGTGGTATATGAAAAATAAACATTCATTATTTCGTGAGGTGTCATTTCATCGTACACGAACTGTATGTTCGTTATCCATTTGATGGAAGCGTTTTTTGGTGTAGGATGAAACCCCAACATAATAAAATTTCATTATATTTAGGATAATTATTTTATTATATAATAATGTAATAATTATAAATGATCTGGTGGAGAAATAAATGAAACATAAATAATCATTACGATTGTTACCTCTTTTTCAGGTAACTTCTTTTGGTTTTCCCCAAAGAGAATACTTGGTTTTTAATATATTAAAGGTGAGGATTATAGGATGATTTAATGGATCTTTTTAGATTATTTTATTAGTTTTTTTCAAGACATAGGGTTTGAGAGTTGAGAATAAGTGTTTGGGGTGAGTTTTGTTTATAGTGGAGGAGGAGTAGCATTATTGTAAATTTTTTTAAAGGGGATCCCACCAATGTTTTTTCCCATGAAAAGTGTCTTAAATAATGGTAACAATTTGAGAACAGGGGGTACAGGAATGAAATATGGACATCCAATTTCTTTTAGTCAAGTTCCTATGTAATTTTTCGACTTATGTTTTAAGTTTATTCATTTGTTAAGCTAACTTTCCTCTAAAACGCTATAATTGATTTTATTCACTTTCACTAATATTTTTGGAGAAAACTATGTTTACATTATTAGAAATTATAAATTATTCATATTAAAAATTTGAAATCCATTTTTCTAAATTCAAATAACAAAATTAATAGAAATTAATTTTAAATTAATCCCGTAGAAGGGACGACAATGCAGGTTTATAAAGTAAAAAACGTTCAAAAGTTTGTTATTTTTTTATATCCAATTTCAAAGTCAAAATGATTCTGATGACCCAAATTTGATTAATGTATATAAAATTTATCTAATAATATTTGAAACCAATAAAAATATAATTTAACCTTATGAATAAATTTGATGAAAAGGAAGTTTGGAATTAAAATTCAGTATTTTTAACTATTCATCAAAAATAGAACTTCTCAGTAAAATAAAAAAAATTCATCCTATAATAAATTTTATATTTCTATTTAAAAAAAGATTTTGTTTTTTTCATATTATTTTAATAAAAGTTTCAATATTTAGATTTAAAATAGATGCACCATAAAAAAGTGATAAAACCGCTTTTATAAAAATATAGAGTTTTTTTTGTGTAATAATGGGTTTGGTCTTATCTTATGTCTATAAAATCTATTAGATAAATGTCAAAAATATTTTATTTAATATATAATTTATAAATTTCATCAAAATAATCCCCTAAAATTAATTTAAATTATTAATAAAAGTCTGATTTTGAACATAAAAATAGTCTTTTATAAAATCATTCCCTTTATATTAATTTGGATTCTATATTAATTTCTAATTAATAGGTAACAAATGAATTAAACTATTTATTTTCATAATTTAGTTATTACTATTCATAATCTCTAATTTAACATCTAGGTTAAATATTATAACATTAAATAATAATATTTTTAATAATATATTATTGTGTGGTAAAAATTTGTCTTCCCAGTTACGCAACCCATCAAAGAAAGTCATTATTGCAAATAACGTAAGCTAAACTCTACGTTCCATGCAGAGAAAGTTAAAATCTATTTCACATGTACCATAAGATTAACTTGGTGTTTTGTATAAATATATATAGGAAAAAAATTAAATTTATTCAAAAATAAAATATTTTAAACTCCTGTGTGTTACATTCTCCCCAACTTAATTAAATTGCATCCTCACAATTTAAAAATGATCTTAGTAATATAAGATTTGATATTTGAAAAAAAATTCTTTTAAAACCCACATCTCAAATATGATTAATAACAATTATTATTAATAATAGATATAGGGAAGTATGAAGGTTACATAATTATGGTCTCAAGTAGGAGAATATTGGTGCGGAATAAAAACGTAGACATTAAAGTAAAGTGTAAATAACTATAGTCATTGGTCATAAGAAAGTATATGATCAATGGAATGTTAAGGGCCTTAAAAATATAATTCTATGATGATATAAAGAACCACTTGATTCATCCTATATGAACATAAATGGATAAAATTTTTATTTGAAGACCCTTTTCTAGAGTTGAAAAATTCTTTCACTGTCTAATAATATAAGTGAATATAGGTTTATATAAACATAATATTTTCCTTCAATTTCACCTTGCATTATTTCTAATTCCTATATTAGCCCAAGATGCTTTATATAGTGAAGAAATATAATATTCTCTGAAACATCATTCAAATATCAACTTAAACCATTTCATAAATGGTTAACCTTATGAAACTTCAATGTATTATGATCCAAAATAGTAGAATCAGTTACAAGGTAGTTAGTAGTGTCCAATTTACATTATCCATAACAATAATCTCCTTATCCAAGCATTATTATCTTTACATCACGAATATATTAAAGGGTTATCTTTCCATTAACAATTTCTTTTAGTTTTAAAGTTTAACTTGATTCTTAATCACTTTTCTTAGTACCATTAAATATATGATCTCAAATAATTATTTAAAGAGTACTGTAATATAATCCTTATATATTTCATAACTCTTATTACTAGTAAATCACTGATAAAATATTTTACGACATTACTCAAGGATCAAAATACATAGTGACATTAACCATTTCACGTCAGTAGTATCAATAACATAAGCTTGAACATGATCTCTTTTCTTCTTCTGATGTATATTCTCTTGAAATTTGTGGTATTCATTTTCAGAATTCCCTATATCCATAAAATGAAATAATTTCACATTATAATTTTCTTTCATTACCTTGAAATCGTGAACATTGTGTCCTTTTACTCCACACTTATAAAAACTTTCATTCCATTCAAGAAAGTATTAGGGTGTTTCATTTCAGAATTATCATATGTATAAAAATCCTTCATTCACTACTTTCTCTTAATTATTTTTTGATTTACCTTCCTTTTATTCTATTATATCCCATAGAATCTAAAATATATCTATAATTTTTTCTTAGTCTTTATTGAACATAAAACAATTTATTCATATAAAAAAAATTTGGGAGACCAGTTCCCTTAGGAAACATGGATTAATCCCTTCAAAAAAGTGATTAATCATGCCCTCTATATTGCGTATGTAATTCATAGAATACCTAAATAACATTGTAAAAGTATCTTCATACTCTGAAACACTTTAATGTTCCTTTTTATTCAATCCTATCAGTTCTTTTCTCACAATGGAAATATTTTTCAATTAATTCCTCCTTAAAATCCTTCTATTCCATAACCTATATTTCTTAATCCTCCCAAGTATTCTGGATTAGGGAATAACATTGATCATCAAACCCTTTTATATAATACACCATAAGTTTAACCTTTTAATATTTGTAGCATCCCAAATCCATACATATTTTTTCTAAAGACTTAATCCATTTCCCAACTGGCATTGGATCGGTAGTCCCTCAAAATGATGGGGGCCTCTTTAGCATAAAGTGATCCAACATTGGATAGTCTCTCTGTGGAACTAGTTTCTCAATCCAGAAAATGTTATGTGTCATAATTTGATTAAGCTACCCTAATATATCCATAGGTTTCTAAATTCTAATATTAACTACATTGACATTATTAGTAAGGAAACCTCAACATTGGCCAGGAGTATTGATACACTTCTTCCTTCCATATTCCACTTCTAAACAATGAAATATACTATATTAGCTCATAAAATTATTAAATGTTTATAAATATAAATATGGAATAAAACATAAGTCAAATTAAAAAAATTATGAATAGAAAATATCATAATCATGAAAATGGTTTATTTTTTTATATATTATCATTTAAATATGTCATAATGATTTGTAATGAAAATATTAATTATCCAAAGAATATTCCCTGGGAGTGTCGAATGAGATGTGTAGTAAGGGAAATTTTTGTGTACTAGGTTCTGCTCGAGTCAGGACCAACACACCTTTTCAATGTTTTTACCACTAGGTATATATGTTCCAGAACAATGTCCTCTTTTAGTATCCATACAAGGATATATTGTTAAGAAGGCCCAAATAATCTCTTCTTTAACAAAATAGTAGGATACAATTATATAATTATCATTAATTTCTACGATTGGTTTATGTGACCTAATATATGTTTTCTAAATCTAGTTTCCAAGATTTCTACTAAGCTTCCTTTGATACCTATTGTAGTTCTCCAACAGCAGAAGTCCAGAGCTGGTGGATTACTTTATTAAATTGTGATGATCACAAGGAATAAAATCATGAAAGACCATATAGTTTAGAAGTTTTATAAATCCATATTAAATAAATTATACCCATATTACATTTGGAAATATAAAATAAAACATAACACATAACAAGGACTAATAAACTGCATCCTTGAAAATCATTCCAAGAATTCATCCTCATATCATGTGGAATGGAAACAAAATAAGGGTGAACTCAAATGATCAATAAGGGTAAGTACAACATAATAAGTAATGAATCAATGAGTGTAATCAACATGGGAAGGTAAATAACTAAGCAAACATTCCATTTATATAACTGGATAAGGAAAAATCAATATGGAAAGGTAAATAATTAAGAAAATGTGATTTAATAAATAAAATGACAATGAAATGAATCAATAGATAATATCAATGACAAAATATAATGTATAAAAATAATAATAATAATATAATTCTAGATAAAGGAAATGATTAATTATTGTATTCCATGTTTCTTAGGTATATGGATCCATTACCATCAAGTCATTTCACAAGCTAGTTTAAAACATACTAGTTACAAACCAATTGGTTTTTCCGACCTTAACTATATTATCAAAACCATTCACAAGATAGATTAAAACATATTGGTTATAAATGAAAATGATTTTTCCAAATTAATTCATTACATGATACTACTGATTCATTGATGGGTTTTATTTAAATGGTCCTTAACACATGTTTTTTTATGTCCAAAGCATTCCTCACATATCGAATAATCGATTTAAAAAAATAAAAAAAATGTGCCTTATCATCAAATATCCATATTTATTAAATAATATGGATTTATAAATAACTAATTAGTTTAGTATATGTAACAAATATATTTTTGACGTTGATGAATTTAAATATCATTGAAATAACGTTAAATTATTCTTGAGGAAAATAAACTTTAAACAATCCAATCAATCGCAAACCAATTTGAAAATTTTAAATCATAATCCTTATAAAGGAATAACATTAAATGATAATTTTAAATACCATGAAGATAAAATAATTCATGATATAATATATCAAAAGTGGAAGTATATATACCACACATAATAAGTAAGTCGTGAAAATGAAGTATGCCTCATGGAATGAAAAGCGAGGCAAGAAGACCTTACATTGAGTCCGACTAGTCAGGTGTTTCTTTATTTTCCTAAATAATAAAATTATGTTAATTTTTTTACTTTATTCACAAAAAAAAATTAGGTATATTATCAACTATACTTCACATATTACTATGTTTTATACAACTAATTAAACAATTAAGTTTAAATCGGTAGTTTTGACCAAATTTGGTTCATGTGTTAAATACTACATTGGTAGGTCGACTATGGTCAAAGGGATCATTATATAAAAATATAAATAATATTAATCAAGAAATAATCATCATATATATACATAAATTATTATTTTAATACCAATCATGAGATATGGCTATGAAAAATGAACCAATGTTACAATCATGGAGACGGTAAGTCATATGTACGCACAAGTAACATTCCCATTTTTCAATGATCATTATGGAAAGAAGGTATGTAACATTATATCTTTCCATAATGACCATAATATCATAAATAGCTTGTTATTTAATCATATTTAATTATATATATAATTATTTTAATGTAAAATGAATCACGTTGTGTTGAGGACGAGACAATCCAGACCTCTAGGAACGATGTTATAAATTTTTTTATTGTGTTAAAAAGGTAATAAATAAATAATATTTTAAAAAAAATATAATTATGAAATTAATATCATATATATTTAATTTATTTAACATATGTTTAATTAAAACCATCGTTAATATATTTTATGTAATGTGTGAATGTATCACATCGCTTTAAGGAGGCGGTAGTCCACACATCCACAAAAGAAGTTATTGTATTTACACCAAATGAAACACATAAATGTATGTGTTATATAAAAATTATATAAGAATAAATATATCATAAAGAAAATTTATATAAAATAAAAATATTTCTTCAATCATAATTCCTACCATGATAGGTGGTAAAGGAAAAATGAACAATCATTGTTTTGCGAGGTAGTAGTTCATTGTACATGAATAGAATGTTCATTATAATGTTTTTGTAAGTGAGTATAGGTATAGTTAAAAAACATAACACAAAAAAATTTCAGTATATTTATTATACTTATGTTAATATATAATTATGTAATAATAATAAATGAACATGTGGAGAAACAAATAAAACAAAAATTCACATTGAATATTGTCACATGTTTTTCAGATAACTTCTTTTGGTTTGCACCAAAGAGATTACTTGGATTTATTTCTTCCAATAGTGAATATTATAGGATTATGGGATATATTTTTGGATCTTATTAGAGTAGATTTTGGGAAATAAAAAAAACTTTAAATTTTTTAATATATGGGAGGGTTGAGTGCCTTTTTATAGTGGAGGAGGAGTGGTGTTCTTATAATTTTTTGAAAATAGAATTCCAGAAACGTTTTTGACTTTTAATGTGGCCCTAATAATAGAAAAAATCATATAAAAGGGAGGATAGGGTCAAACTATGGACATAAAATTGACTTTGGACATGTTTCTAGGTCATTTTGGGCATTCTGTTTAAGGTTTAGTCCTCTGTTATGCTAATTTTTTTTCCTAATCACTATAATTAATTTTAACACTTTCACTAATATTTTGGTCAAAAACTATGTTTAATACATTAAAAATTTTAAATTATTCTTATTCCAATTATGGAATCCATTCTTCTAAATTTCAATAAAATAATTGGTATAAAATAATTTAAAATTAATCCCGCAGAGGTGACGATAATGCGATTTTTGAAATAAAAAATGATCAAAAGTTTGCTACGTTTTCATATCCAATTTCAAAGTGAAATTGATTAAAATAAAAAAATTGGATTAATGTATTTAAAATTTATCTAATATATATTTCAAACCAATCAAAAATATAATTTAACATTGTAAATAAATTATCTAAAAAAGTAGTTTTGACTTAAAATTCTGTATTTTTCACAATTCATCAGAAAATGAAACTCCTTTATAAAATATTAAAAATTAACCCTAACCTAATTTTAATGTTTCACTTTCAAAAATAAATTTTATTTTGTCAAATTATATTTATAATATTTTCAATATTCATATTTAAAGTAGGTACTTCATTAATGGGTGGTAAAACTATTTTTTGTAAAAACATTGGTTTTATGTGTAATATTGGGTATCTTATTATCATATTTCTATCAAATATACTAGATAAATGTCAAAAATATATTCTATAGAATATATAATATATAAATTTCATTAAAATAATCAACTAAAATTAATATAACTTATTAAGATAAATTTTATTTTCACATAAAAATAGTCTTTTATAAAATCAGTCACTTTATATTCATTTGGTTTCTATATTCATTTCTAATTAATAGGTAAAATGAATTAAATTATATATGTTCATAATTTAGTTAATCATATTCATAACTATCAATTTAATTTCATTCTTATGTTTTATTATATTAAATAATAATATTTTTAATAATATAATATTTTTCTGTAAAACTCAATTTTTCATATTATGCAAACCATTGAGGGAAGTCATTATTGCGTATAATGAAAGCTAACCATAGTGTTCCATATAGAGAAATATAAAATTTATGTCGCATGTAATATAATATTAACTTGGTGATTTTCATAAGTAAATCTAGGAAGAAAATTAATTTTTTTCTAAAAGGAAAAAATTGAAATGTCTTGGGGTGTTACACTTCATGAAAGTTTGCATACTGCCGCTGAGGAAATGGCCTAGAGGGTCAAAGAAAAATTGTTTCTTCAATATATGAAAAATAATTTTTTAAATTATACAATTGGATTAAATATTATTTTATTTACCAAGAATTAATATAGATTCATGTTTTACTAATCGGTTGAAAATATTAAGTAAATATTTATTCATGCAGGAACTATTTACTTATTAGAATATATATAGTATTTATTGATCTTTTTTTATTCACATGGAAATAAATAATTATTTTTTCATAAATAAATAAATTATTTTATTACATTAATATTAAATAAATATTTATTATCCACAATGAGAATAAAAAATTAATTTATTCATTTAATGAATTATAAATTTTTAAATATTTAGTCAAAAAATCAATAAATGTTGAGGATGAAGAGAAAACCATTTTTTATTTTGATAAATATTTATTTAAAATATTTTAAAATAAATTTTCATTATTTTAAGAGTCTTCACACATCACTAGTAAAATAATGATATTTTTATTATTTACTTGGAATGCGGTTTATTGGGGATTAATTATCTATTCAGTTCAATTTGGAAATTAATTGGAGTTAAACCATTAAGCCTTGGTCTATATATTTATTGTTTTCACAATTGAAGAAAGTTTAATTGGTTTGAACAAATGTTTCCTATCTATATCCCCCTTCTTCATTCATCCTCTCAAGAATAATAATAACAATAGAAATTATTTTGGGTATAAAGGAACATGCAGCGATCAATGTGAATAATGAATAGTAATAAATTAGACCCACTATAACTTGGTTTTTGATTTGTATTATTCATAGATCAAAGGTGAATGTGGGGATAACTGATGTAGGGTCAATAAAATGGTTCCCCACTATGAAATGATGTTACAATTATCTAGTTAGAATGACCAACACTATCAATTATGAGATACCTCTACAACGAGTTAATCCTTCTTATTATATATTAATATAACTATAAATTAATGTGAAAATATATTATCTCTTTGTTATAAGATAACCATTATTAAATATTCTTTAAAAGAAATTTTATTGTTCCAATAATTCACACAATGTACACTATGAATGATTCATTTAATCCTTTAAAATATATTTTTTATATAGGCCCAAAAGGATCTTCATCTGCATCTAGAACCCTCATCCTTATATACTTGAATGAGTTAAGGATTATATCGAGTATCTAAGGGTTGTCCTGGAGGTTTTTTTACATCAAAAAATCATTTGGGAGTTATCTATGATCATGTTTTGGACATGGGAGGTGTATATCCATAGACATTTAGATGTCTCAAAAGGGTGTGCTCATAGACCCATGACAGATAGAGGTAGTTTCTGTTGGAGTTGGTGCCCTAAAACCAACTTATTTTACACTTTATGATATCTTATATTCATGGGTTTTTATATTAATAAATTCCTTATCACATCATGATTGTTCTTCTTCCTAACATCGTATGTGATAATGTCCTATGAGTAACTATCGCTCTAAAAGGCCATAGCGGATCCCTACTATGATGAGAACCTGGAAGTGCTATAACACTACTTTTGAATATATGTTCTATAGATGGATATTATCATTTTAGGGACATAAATGATACAAAATATTATGGGTGAAGACTCATAGGACATTGGGGCACCTTTCATGGTGTAATCCCTTAGTAATGTCTAGAATGATATTATGTGAACAAGACCCGCCAGTAGGAAATCCACATTTCTATGTGTCATTGGATGTTCGTATCTGCGGATGTGTTTGTTGGTCCATGTACATTAATATTGTTATTAATGGATATTATGAGTCACGCACTTAGATGTATTGATTAAAAACGTGATGACAAATGTTTATGGTGAGGTAGGATATGTTGGGTGTGTCATGAGTAATATGGAATTAATGAATAACATGAGAAATGATTTGTGCCTTCTTTTCACGAACAGAAGTTAATATCTCAGACCCTTTGATGGAAATGATATAGCCTAAAAAAATCCATGTCTATGGTGTTCTATAAGTGAGTTATATTTTTGGAAAGTAAAAGAAAGAGACATCGGACATATAGTTTGATGGAACTGGCATGAAACCTATTCAATTAGAGATATTTAGATAAAGGGTTTACATTACATGGTAAGTGTTCATATGAAGTGATATGTCGTTGAATAATTAACTTCTTTATCTATGGGTTCCATGGCATGTTTCTAGAAGTTAACCTTGGCCTTTAGAAAGGTTTACCTAATGCCACTGAGAAAGAGGCCATGAGGGTCACACACTGAGTTTATCCAGTATCTCAGTTAAATAATTTATTATTTAACAAGGTAAATAAATATTATTACCAGTAATTAATTTATAATTATTCATGTATTCTTGATCTAATTTATTCCATCACTAGTTATTTGATATAATATATTGTAATAAGAATAATTAATAAATATTGAGAAGGACTGGCGGACGGAGTTTAATGGTCCAATGAGAAATAATCACATTGAATATTATTTTATTAAATAATATTTAATTATACCTCACAAGATAAGCTCATTTCATGAAGAAAATAGTGTTTCTATTATTATTTAATATGGTGGTTTTATTAGGATTAATGAAATAATTAAAGGCACTTGTGCCAATTATTTATTATTACCCCAGTGAAATAAATGCCCAATTATATTATTCTCTCATTATCAAAGGGTAAGAAATGTGATACCTATTGTTCTGTGCACAATTAATTGGATAATATATCTCAATCCTAGATAGTTCATCCTTCTCCAATAAATCTCTCAAGAATGAGAGAGATCCTTCTTCAACGAATTGAGGAGAACGCTTTGGATCAGCTATAAAGGCGATTGAAGGCGGGAATTTCTAGCACAAGGATCTTCTATGATAGCACCTAGAAACTCCTTCAATGATGTTCGGAGATATGTGGAGAATGTGTGGATCACTGCTAGAGGAGATATACCCTTGATCTATACAACACATTGATGGTACGCCTACAGATCTGTGTCCAAACACATCAATGAATAAAGAATATCCTTAGAGAAAATTATTATTTAATTCCATTAATTATAAACAAAATATATTGATCCTATCTCATAGTTCCCCGTTTCTATTCCTTTTTATTATTTCTTTGCTTTAATTCCTTGTATCACAACATTCTTCATCACATAGATCCTAGATTGTTCATTGAATATGGAAAAAATTAATGTTGGGTACCATACCTCCGGAGCTTCTGCTGGGTCGGGAAGCTACAAGTGGTATCAGAGAAGAAATATTATTGTTTATAATTATTTAATAATCATTGGTGGTTTAAAAATATTAAAATTTGTTTTTCAATTCATGTTTAATTGTTCTTTTTTAATTTTAATGATGAGATATATTTCTTCCTCTAACAAATATCACAGATCTAATAAAAATGATTAATTTTATGATTAAGATTATATCAAGGATATCATCCGGATGTGCCAAGGATTTTTTTTAGGTAACAAAATAGTACACTCTATGTAATTATAATTAAACATCGTGTAGTTGTGTTCAATAAATCAAGAATAGTTCAGAAATTACTCAACCTACATGCTTTAATGATACGTGGTGTATTTAATTCTTACACCTCTTATTGATCAGGATAGACTGGCACATGATTATTCAGACTACACACTGTGTGGACCATTAGAAATGACATATAGTCCCTTTTGGGTTAGGTTCAGGTCGTGTAATCCATACATGTTCTACCGAACTGGTGACCATGTAACACAGAGTCAACACAGTGTTTGGCCCACTAGACAGGTAGTGTACTTTAAGATTTCTGAAGTACGCCTCACACGCTGAGTCCTTATGTGTGTTCTTCAGATACACAGTAAAGAATGTACATGTTGTGTAGATTTAATTTACACACCATGTAATTTTACTGGTTACACAGATTTAAAATTTATTATATTATATAACCCTCGAGGCATGTATTTTCATGTGGGCATAAATCTAGGACACATCATGTTATTAGATTTAATATATATATATATATAAATGTTTTATTAACATCTGAGTAATATTCAAGATCATCACATCATTTATGAGATGTATTATAGTTATTATTCTAGGTTTATGCTATATGTCACAGTGAATAAAGTGTATACAAGTATAAAATATATTAGAAAGTTTTGGATAGGTATTCATAGGGTTACCTCCAACGTACAAGTTATGTATGTAATTAATTTTAAATGAATTTATTATTTTTTTTAAAATTATAATGGATGAAAATCTCAAGGAAATTCATAAATGGTTTAATATAAAATTATTAATTAATTAAATATAATATTTAATCGATTTGATTGTGATTTATCTTAAATAAGAATGATTTAATAATTGAATTCTAGTTTTATTAAATGCATAATTCGTTGCATTCTTATGGATGATCATGAGCTGGACCAGACCTTTATAAATTATTGGTTTCCTTTTAATGTGTTATTAAATTAATGGCATGTATGCCTTCTCTCCTCATTAATGTGTAGGGCCTACATTTCTACGGTTTCTTTTACGTAAACTCCCGTTTAACCCTCACCTGCGTGTGAGTAAAAGAATATGTAATGGATGGATCTCCCAAGAAAGTGGAGGTAGGTCAAGTTAGGAGCCGAGGAGAAACCAATCCAAGGATATACAAAGGTGGATAGGTGGAAAGCTGTAAACATGATCCTTAAATGGTTAATGGTGTTTCTCCCATGAGTTAACAGTTAGTTTATCAACATCTTGATAAACTGACCATTAGAAAAAGCTCACTATCATACCCTTTATTTTAATTTTGTTAGTTTCATGGTTATTTAATTATGGATTTTTTTTCAATATCACATAATTAATTAATTAACAATCATGAAAAGATGGAACTAAAATATACTAGATTATGAGTAAATATTATCTAAAGACATTGTTAATAACCTATGTAATCCCATGTAATATTAACAAGAATGTGGAAAAGATAATAATTGGAAATTTACACATAAAGGATAAAATACCTAAATAAAATATTAAGTCACTATATACTTCCATTACTTTAGTTAGAATCAAACCATAGTTCAAAGTGCATGACCAACCAAATTTGGGGTGCTTTTAAATATCAGGGAATTCTATTTTGAGGTTTTGGGTTGACTTAACATAGTTGACATAAAGGGTTGACTTTCAAAGTAGGACTTGGTTTAACTGAGAGGGAAATGTTGATGAAACATAAATTAATGATTTTAGTATTGGGTAGTCCACTCAATGGATCAAGGAACTATGATTTAATGAAGTCGGAATTTGGAATTCCTACCTAAAGCCTTTCATGTTTCTCGACTAACCAAAGTTTTGGTAATGAGTTGGGGAATAATGATTCTTTTCACATGAATGTCTAAGAAAAAGGACATTTCAAAGCCAATGGTGAGGGAAATTTTGATAAAATAGTGCGAGAATAATAAATATTTATATATTTATTTTTCTAAATTTCTCAAGATAAAGTAACAAAATTATTCTCATATTATTTGAAGAAAAAACATCAAAAATAACATCAAACATATCTTTTAAATCCATAGTTGATAAGGAAAACATTCTCATCAACAATAATATCTAAAAGTGGAAAAAGAGACTATGGGTCATCCTTCTCCATGAAAGGAAACTATAAGTGTTTGAAGAACCTTTAAAAGTTGCGCCTGAAAATGAGGTGAGTGATGAACATAACTCTCTGTATGAGAAACATCTCAATGATGTGACATATGTTTAGTACTTCATGTTTTCATCCATGTCCAATGATCTCTTGAAGAAACATGAGGAAATTAATGCTTATATAATGATGTCTCAACTTTAAGATCTCTATCATGAGAAGGAAAGACAAGAGAGTTATGAGATCTCCAATGCTTTGTTCACCACTATGATTGGATAGTCTGTATCAGCTCGTCCTCATATAGTCAAGCTTATCAGCTACATTGAGTATCTTGAAATATTAAGTATTAAATTCCTGAATGAGTTTTTTATAGATCTAATTCTATCATCACTTCCAAAGTCCTTCTCTAGTTTTATTGTGATTTATAATATGAGGGAAAATTATAAGAGCCTATTAAAATTTTTATCCTTGATTTTGTAAGTGGTTAAGGACATGGGTTGTGACAAACCCATAGTCCTTATGGTGAATAGGAAGAGGAGGGACAAGGAAAAGAATCCTAAGATATATAAATAGTCTAAAGACCTTGAGAAATGTCTGACCAAGAGGAAGAAGATTTAGAGGTAGGGTATGTAAAAGGAGGCAACATTTTTTTCTGGTGGAAAGTCAAACCACTGGTAGAGGAACTGCACCCAAATGAAAGTGGAAGCTAAAGGTGTGTTCTTTATCGAGTGTAATATTTTTATTTCTATACATTAGGTATTAGATACATCTTGTGGTGATCACATATATATTCAAATACAGGAACTAGTTAGATTTTAGAAAATTTCTATAGGAGATGTGGATCTACACGCTGCCAATGGTTTGAGGCTGGCTGCTCTTTCCATTAGTGAATACATCTTTTGTTATCGACTTGGATGATTTTGGTCTTACATGACTATTATTATATACCAAGTGTTACCAAGAAAATAATTTCTATATCATGTTTATATATATATGGTTTTATTTTCAAATTCAAAAATAAATGTCGTTTGTTTTATAAGGAGAACATATGTTATAGTAGGAAAATTTTAAATAATGGTATATATTTATTAAATTATGAAAACCATGTGTTGGAAATTGATAATTAATCAAGTTCACATAACTTATATAACACCTAGTTGTGGCATCATCATCAAAGTCATGTAAATGAGAAGTACTTGACAAAGCTCTATCAAGATGGTTATTTAGACACTTATTAGCTAAAACCACTTGATAGATGTCATGCTAATTTATAGGGGAAAATGAAAAAAACATTATTTGGTGGACATGGTTAAAGGGCCACATTGCTTCTACTATTGGTACACACTGATGTGTGTGTACCATTTCTAGTAGATTATAGAGTTAGATATTATTACTTCATAACTTTTTTTGATGACTTGAGTAGATATGGAAATATTTAAATGATGAGGTATAAGTTTGAGTCCTTTGAGAAATTGAAGGAATTCAATAATTAATTAGAGAATTATCTTGGTAAGAAGATAAAGAATATTCAATTGGATCAAGGCAGGGGATATCTTAACCAAGAGTTCATTGACTTTTTACAAGAGTTTGGTATTCTATCTCAACTCATTCCACCTTATACACCACAGTGGGATGTTGTTAGTGAAAGGAGGAACTATACATTGTTGGACATGGTGAGGTTGATGATGACTCATGTAGATCTTTTGTTATCCTTTTGGGGATATTCATTACAAACTATGGGATACACATTAAATTAAGGACTAAATAATGTGGAAAATGTAATTCCCTTTGATCCATGGAGTGGAATGAAACCCATTTTATCGCATACACATGTATGGGGATGAAAGGAATTTGATAAAGATTTCTCAGAAAATAAACTGGAACCCCAAGGAATGAAGTGTAACTTTATAGGGTATCCCAAGGAATCAAAGATATATTACCTATACAAACCCTCGGAAAAGAAAGTGATTGTTTCAAAACAAGTCATCTTTCTTGAAAGGGACCACATCCTCATTAAGGATAGTGGAAAAAAGATTTAATTTGATGAAGTTAATGCTCAAGATACATAGGAGTCAGTATAGAAACAAGTTCCATAGGTCCCCATGGAAGAACTAGTTCTTGAAATACAAGTACTGTGTAGTAGCTCAAGATAGGTAAGGGAACCAAAGAGATATGGTTTTCTAGTCACCAAGGATGATGACTCATTATTGTTGGACAACGATGAACCTCTCTCATATAAGAAGGCAGTAGAGAGCTCATAAGTAGCCAAATGGGTATAAGCTATGAATTATAAGATGGATTCCATGTATTAGAACCGTGTTTGGGTTTTTTTTAATTTTCCAATTGATATAAAGCATGTTGGGTGTAAATGGGTATTCAAGAGGAAACATGACATGAAAGGTAAAGTAATGAACTATAAAGAAAGGCTAGTGGAAAAAGGGTTTTAATAACGTCAAGGAATTGAGTATTATGAAACCTTTTCTCTAGTCTCCATGTTTAAATCCATCATAATCATATTTTTCATTGTGGCGTACCATGACTATGAGATTTAGTATACGGATGTCAAAAAATCATTACTTAATGGGAAACTTTGGGAAGATGTCTATATAATACAACTAGAAGGGTTTTTAATACCAAATGATCCCAAAAGGGTTTTCAAGTTGTATAGATCCATTTATGGATTAAAGAAATAATCTAGGCCAATAAACATTTGATTTAATGAATCCATAAAAATAATTTGGTTTCACTAAAAATGAATTTTAGACATGTTTTTACAAATGGTTTAGTGGGGATGGGGTCATTATCCTAGTAGTATATGTTGATGAAATATTACTTATTGGAAACGATATACCAATCTTACAATCTATTCAAGAGGGGATTGGATCCAGTGTCACATGATATATATCTTTCTAAGAAAATGTTTCCCTAAACACAATAGAAGAAATATTGAATGAGTAAAATCCCATACTCCTCGATGATAAGATCAATCATGTATGCCATGTTATGTACTAGACTTGACGTGCCTATGCATGAGCATGGTAAAAAGATATAAATTAGATCCAGGAGAACAACATTGAACTTTTGTTAATACAATCCTTAACTATTTGAGAAGAACTAAGGATGTGTTCTAAGTTTATGGAGGAGAAAATGAGCTTGTCATTAGAGGGCATGCTGATGCTAGTTTTCAGGTAGATCAAGATGATCTGAAGTTGCAATCAGGACATGTTTTATGTCTCAACAGAGGAGATATGAGCTTTAAGAGTTCAAAGTAGCTAGTTTTAGATGATTCTATAGTGGAGTTTGAGTATATGGAGGCTTTTGATGTATACAAGTAAGCCTTCTAGATTTGGAACATTGTATAGGATCTTGAAGTGGTACCTATTAGTAAAGACCCTATAAAAGTGTATTATGATAATACTACAGCGGTGGATATTGAAAAAGAACCAAGGTCACATCAACGAACATAGAACATAGTCTGGAAGTATCACATCTTAAGGTATTTTTATTGAAGGGTTGAATTTGCAGTGATCAGATTATCCACATAAGAGAACATGGATGACCCCTTGACTACATGATTATCTTTATATAATAATGAGTATCATGTGAGAGCTAGAAGACTGATGGTCGTTAGTAGTTCGATTTAGTGAAAGTAGGTGTGTGTTGGATTTGGTTCCATAGAACCAACTTCTTTTTTAATTTATGATAACTCATATTAATGGTTTTAAATATTAATAAATTCCTATCACATCATGATTTTTCTTCTATGTAACATTTCATGTGATGATGTCCTAAGAGTAATTGTTGCACTAAAATGTCATAGTAGATCCCTGCTATGATGAGAACCAGAAAGTGCTATGAAACTATTTTTAAATATATGTTCTATAGTCAGATTATATTATTTGAGGGAAACAAATGATACAAGCTATCGGGGTTGGATACTCATAGTAATTTTAGGCACCTTTTCATGGTGTACACCCTTGGTAATGTCCAGGAAGATATCATGATAACAAGACCCACTAGTAGGAAATCCACATTTCTATGTGTCATTGGATATTCCTACCTTCAGATGTGTGTATTGGTCCATAGAATTTAAGATTATTATTAATGAATATTATGAGTCGTAAACTTAGATGTGTGGATGAAAACTGTGTTGACATATGTTCATAGTGAGGTGGGATATGTTGGGTGCGTGACTAGTAATATTGAATTAATTAATAATTCAAGAAAGGATTTATCACTTCTCTTCACTAACATAAGTTAATATCTTATACCCTTTTATTAAAATGATATTTCCTAAATAAATTGATGTACATTGTGTTTTATAAGAATGTTCTATTTTCAAAAAGTCAATGAAAGAGATATATAGTATATAGGTTGATGACACTAGCATAAAACCTTCTCAATTAGAGATATTGCAATAAAATGATTACATTACATGGTAAGCATTCATATGAGGTGAAATGTAATTTCATCATTAACTTATTTCTATATGGGTACCTTGGTGTGTTTTTAGATGCTAACAATGGAATTTAGGTAGGTTCTGCTAATTCTACTAAGAAAGAGGCCTAGAGGGCCACACACTAAGTGTATCAAGTATCTCAGTTAAATAATTTATTATTTAACAAGTTGAATAAATATTATTCCTGGTCATGGTTTAATAATTATTCATGTATGTCTGATCAAATTTATTCTATCACTAGTGATTTGATAGAACATATTGTGAGAAAAATAATTAATAAATATTTAGGAGGATTGGCAGACGAAGTTTAATGGTCCAGTGAGAAATAATAATATTGAATATTATTTGATTAAATAATATTGAATTATAACTCTCAAGTTACGTTCATTTCAGGAAATAATAATTTTTCTATTATTATTTGACGTGGGGGTATCTCTAGGATTAAATAAATAATTAAAGGAACTTGTGAAAATTATTTATTATTACCCTAGTGAAATAAATACTGATTTATATTATTATCTCATTTGCCAAGGGAAAGAAATGTGATGCCTATTGTGTTGTGCACAACAAATTGGAGACAATATCTCAAGCCAAGAGAGTTCATACCTCTCTAAGAGTGCTATCAAAAATGAGAGAGATTATCCTCTACTGAATCAAGGAGAACATTTTGGAAGTGGTTCTCAAGGTGATCTAAGGTGGACATCACAAGTGAAATTATCTTCTATGCGAGCACTCGAAGACTCATTCGGGGATATCTAGAGATACATGGAACATGGGTGAATCACTGCTAGAGGAGATCTACCCTTGATCTCTATAACTCAATGATGGTACACCTTCAGATCTGTGGCTAAATTCATCAATGAAAAAAGAATCACACTTGGTGTAATTATTATTTAATTAAATTAATTATAAACAAAATATATTTATCCTCTCTATTGATTATGGGTTTTAATTTTTCCTATTTATTTGGTTCCATTATGTGGTTCATGGAGTTCTTCATCATATAGATCCCAGATTTTTCATTGAATATATAAAAAAATAAAGTTGGTTATCATCCCTCATGTGTTTCTACTATGCCTGAAACCTAAATTTGTTTCATATAAAGCACCCATGAACATGGTATATGTTCAAAAAATCCATGGCCTTTTATTTTATAATAAATATTTTATGTCTAACTTCTCTAATATTGTTTCCCTATTAATTTATTTGACCAAGAAGGACTAGTATTTCATCTAAACTGACTAGTGTCATATTGATTTCATCTATATCATAAATATATTGATCACATTTCTAGTGTTTTAGTTTCCTAAGGATGGGGTGATGTTCGAGGAGTTTTACAAGGATTCCTATATTGGATTGGGAAGTGTCTTGATACAGTAAAGGGAATTGATCTCTTATGTCTCTAGTAAGTTATGTTAATATTATCATGACTGTGCCTCCTAATATTTGGACATGGTGACCATTATTTTTTCCCTAAAGTTATGGAAATATTACTTCATCAGTGAGTCTTTTATAGTATTTATAGACCATAATAGTCTAAGGAATATTTTCTTATAGTGGGTGTAGAACCTATATTATAGAACTTGGATAGAGTTACTCTAGGATTATGATTTTGATGTCTATGTCACCCAAAAGATGGGAAAATATTGTGGCTGATTGTTTGAGCCAAAATTCATAGGGGGATATTTTTTTATGATTTTGAGGATGTTTGGAATGGAATGGAAGAGCTTATAGTGACGAGACCTAATGTGGAGGAAGTAAATGATAAAGTTTGACTCTATTAGATTATAAGAGAATGATATCTAATGTGGTAGGAGTATGGGTCTCTGTGGGGGTATTAATGGTGGAGGTGATGTGAGACTATGTTGTTCGTACATATACTACAGATGGGTGGTTTGAGGATGGTCATAATCTTATTTTATTTTATGGGATGATGTTTTAACTATTAACTATGTGTTAGGGTATTATACTTGAGTTTCATAGCTTAACCTAAGTGGTTCATATATATGTTGCAAATATATATAATGGTTTAAAGAGAAAAAGTTGGTATTAGGGAATGATGTTTGTGGTGTATGAGTTTTTTGCACAGTGTTTGAGTTTTAATCTAGTGAAAGAATAGAATTGTGTTATTTGAGTTTTTTTGAAGCCTATAGATGTCCCCAAGTGTAAGTGGAAGGAAATATTGAAGTATTTAATCACCGATTTACCCTGATCTTACAAATGTTATTATGTCATTTTGGTGATCTTGGATTTTTTGATGAAGTCAACTCATTTTACTCCATTTAGTGTGTAACGCCCCGACCCTAGCTACCCAGAGTCGGTGCATTACTTAGTAACATTGGCATGATCACAAGAAAGATCATATCTCGAAAGACCGATTGGTTTAGTAACCTTGGAAACACTAGATATATTCATAAGTTTTACATTACATCATAAAATGAAAAACTACTACAACAACATAATGTCTCCACAGTCCACACTGTTATCCCCTCATAATATCCCTGCAGGTCATTCATAACTTACTTCTCCACGTCCTAGGGAAAATAAAACATAGAAAAGGGGTGAGCTCAAATGCCCAGTAAGGATAACAATATAGCGGAACATTCAAAATAAGCATAAACATTTAAGGCAATGCATTACTAAAACAAAAGCCTTTTAAACTTGAACTTAAACATAGTATGGAAAAAGTAAAATGAAATAATGCCATTTACTTATTCACATGGATATTCTACTAATCGAATAATCACATGCAAAATCAATAACCACTTTCATAATGATGGAATGCATAATGCTAAACTTTAATTTCTTTTCAAGGCCTCGTTCCAAGACCTTGGGGCTAACTGTAACCGGAACCCAACCCGGAGTGCCTCTAATAACCGGACACCAACCCGGAGTGCCTCTAATAACCGGACACCAACCCGGAGTGCCTCTAATAACCGGAGACCAAACCGGAGGGCTTACTTTTACCAGTCCCTAACCTGGAGGGCTTACTTTTACCAGTCCCCAACCTGGAGGGCTTACTTTAACCAGTCCCCAACCGGGATCATACTTTTCCAACACATTCATATGAAGTAAAGGTTGAAATATAACATAAACATTCTTATTGGAACAAGCATACGAAATGTCAATACTTTCACCATAAACTATGAATGGTATAAAAATAGCACATCCATAGTCAAACATATCACAAAACCTTCAATACAATATAGAAGTTTTGTATCATAATAAATCAACATTAAATAATCTTAAAATCCATCAAAGGATGTTGACATAGATGAAATCAATATTCTTTTTAAAGAAATATCTTCTTTTATTTTGAAATCATTTAAGATCGATATAAAATAAAAAAATTTCTTTGAAAATATTCTTATAAGCTTGTAAGGGAAAACATTGAAGATTTTATAACGGCGGAAAATAACCGCACCCACCGTATAAGTTAAAAAAAACATTCTTACCTTAATTCTGTCGAAAAGGTTAAAAAGGACCTTGTTTTGAAAATGATGGAAAGATTCCTTTATAAACCACTTATAAAAGTCAAAAAGGGTATAAATGACTTTAACTCATATTCTAGTAAATAGTAAAAATGTTTTGAAATACATTTTTAAGAAACATGGATGTGGATGATAAAGAGATCCCAGTAGATATAAACAACCTCGGATAATGAAGAGATTGTGAAATAACCCTTACCAATTTGGTAACTTATGAAACATACAACCCATAAAAGAGGTGTCATAAAATGAATATGTAAATACACATAAATTAGAGTGTATTACAAAAAGAATATAATTATGGGCAGTACATACACCACACAAAAGGTGATGGTGGCAATATGGCATGAATCTCACGGGAATAAGGAGTGAGATGAAAACCCCTTACCACGTTAATCAACTGAGTCGTATGGCCAAAAGTTAATAACCACCAAATTATTTACAGAATAACATGAATATAAAGAGAATCATGATAATATATATCAAATGGCAGTACACAATACACCACTTTCAATAATTTAGTGGCGAACAATGTAAATCTCACGGAATTGAAAGTGAGATAAGAAAATCCCTTACCTTGTACTTTTACTTGGTTGGGGTAGGTTAACCTCCTGTATAATATTGAAATAATTTTTATTAAATTATACAAGAATCATATATATTAATATCATATCATATATGATCTTTTAACTCTTCTTTGTTAATAATGTCTTAGTATTATCGTTGTTTCGGGTGTTAACTTACTCGTTTTATTTTATATGTTTTATTACGTAAGCCTTGTTTTTAATGGATAGGTTGTATATTATTCATATCCAGAATGATATCAAGTCCTCAAACATCATTTTTAAATCAGCAAATGATAATTATACTTGAATGGATATGATGGAGAATGAATCTCATCGCGTTCATGGAGACGGTAGTCCGTACGTACGCACAAGCGACAATATCATTCTTTTGATATTAAAATAATATATAAATGGATGGTATATCATATATACAGAATCATTAACATGTTATATTTATTATTTACATGAGTTACACATCATTATTATACCCATCCAAATAATAATATATTGAATAACAATTACACCACGGCGTGGAGACGGTAAGTCGTACGTACGCACGTATGGTGACATGTTATTCAAAGGGTGGATAGAATACTGAATATGGTTGTACCATATTTATAATAACATCACAGTATTTGTGAGATACTGGATTTATTATTTTAGAATGGTAAGAACAAAGAAATAAGAAGTGGAAGAAGAAAGGAACTTGAAAAGGGGTGGTGAAAACATTACCTCTTCTTCGGGTTCTTGCTTTTGATTTGATCAAAAGGGCTCTTTAGGTTGGCTTTATGATCAAACTAAGGCCTCTAGGTGGTAGTGAGGGATGTTGGGATAGTATTTGGGCAGAGTTTGGCCGAACCAAAAGGCTTTGAAGGTGTGAAGAAATGAGAAGGAGGAGTGCCCTTTTATAAGAGGGGTGAGGGGCACCTTTGGAAAAGCTAGAAATATTAATTTATAATAAATTAATATTCGGTTTCTAATGGCTCCAAAGTTTATTATTCAAAGGTTAAGGTGGGGATAGGTCGAAAACCACTCAACCAATAGAATTTAGACAGGTTTGGGTACTTATATTAACCTTTTCTTTAAGTATTAACTCTAAGTTAATTAGTTTCACTTTTACAATGCCTCTTTGTATTTTTATATAATATGGTTAATAAACTTACTATATACATCCAAGAGACCCCCAAGTGGTCCATTAATGATGAACATATCATGATATAAGTCTCTTGGCCGAACCTTAGATTTTTAGGAATTTAATATCAATTAATAATATAATATTTGTTTTAAGAACTCTTTTATGTCAATTTTGACACTATTCAATAGTTGATTTTTTTGAAACTCATAACAGATTGATTACTTCGAAAAACATCAATTAAATAAATCCTAATATATCATATTATCCTATAAAATTAGTTTAATTCATTAAAAGTTTCATATTATATTTATTTGGGTATTTATAATATCAATTATTTTAATTTTTCACTATTATAGTAATTACTGCATCATCATTGTGTCATAAATAAAATATATTATTTAATGTCTAAAAATTATAAATAAAATATCATTATGTATGAAATCCTTTTAGAGTTCTAATGAATATTTATAATCTAAAATACAACATATATAACCCTATGTAACAATTGTTTTGCTAAAAGATATATGCTTGTGTCATTTTTGTATTCATTTTAACTTAATTAAAATAAAGTGTCATTATCACTTACAAGTGGATCCATGGGGTCCCAAAATCGACCCTAAGATGCCCATGGTCGACCATGTATCAACCAATAGGGTTAAGACATGTTTTAGGGTAATTTAGTATTATTATAATATTATTTTTTTAACCCTTATTTACCGGATTTACCCTTAACCATGGTAAATAAAATTTTTACCGCAGTAATTATTCAAAATGTCTAAAAATAAAAGTTACCTATTTACACAATTTGAACATCCTGATTCCAAATATGGAATCCATTTTCCTAAATTCAAAACACAGAAGTGGCAGAAATTAATTTAAAATTAATTCCCGCTGTCAAAACAAAAAGCGTGTTTTTAAGAGATAATAACTATCAAAAGATTGACACTTGTTTATGTTCGGTTTAATTGTAAAATTATGTACAATGACCAACATTATATTAAATGGTAAAAATATATTCTAAATATACTTTAAAACCAATCAAATTCATAATTTATCACTATTAATTATTTTGATTAAAAAAGTTGTTTTTAATTAAAATTTAGTAATTTTCACTATTCATCAATATATGAAAGTTATCCAAAAAGTACCAAAATTTCACCTTAGGCTAAGTTCGATATTCCAAATCCAGAAATGAAGTCCATTTTAAAATATAAAATACATATAATTTCGAAAAGTAGGTATTACTATTCATAACGGCTAGTTTGATTGGTTGTGGTGTGTGTTAAAACTCAAGGTTGCGTACAACACACGCTACTGTATTATTCAAAGAAAGCGTACCGTGGAAGCTTGGGATGTTTCATTTTAATTTTTTTTTTGATGTCCCCATTTAGTCAAAAAGTTTAAAATATTGTATTTAAAAAGGTTTCACTATTAAAAGTTGATAAAAGTGAAATACTGAAAATGAATCTGTTCTTGTATTATGTCTAAGAAACTCATAATATGGATCTGAAATTATAAGGATTATATAAAGTTTAAAATTTAGTTAATACTATTCATAACCTCTTTTGAACGGCTTTTTTGGTAAGTCATGGTGTGCTTGAACTCGGTGTTGCGTGTAGTGCAAGTTATTGTATTATTTTAAAGAAATAACACACTATGAAATCTTGGGGTGTCACATTCTCCCCTCCTTCAAAAAATTGCGTCCTCGCAATTTGAAATTGTTCTTCGAAAATAAAAGGTTGAAAATAAAAAATATCTTTGTGGGAAAACCCACATCGGAAATTGGGTTACTAAAATTTAGTCTTAATATGAGGAAATGAGAAATGAAAGGGTCACCACCAAATTATGATCTCGATTAGGAGAACATTGGAGGAAATTAGAGACATATAATTGGAGGAAAAACGTAAATATTTATAGGTAGTGATTGAGGTCATCAATCAAAAACAAGTATAAAATTGAGGTCCTTAAACTCATCAATCTATGATGATTTGAAATACCATCGGTTCAACAAAATATAGGGTATTAGGATAACACATTTTTGACGTTTCAAAATATCTTAGTTGAAATCCCACATCGAAAAATGAATTAATGAGGCCTCTATTTAAAATAAAGAGTGTAAAGTATGAAGATTACCGAAAAAAACACATACCAGGGTTCCATGTAGGAAAATATGGATATGGAAGAGAAATCTAACCATCAATTATCTGATGGAGAGTGGTAGAGAACATGGCTATGAAAAGGCCAACAATCCCAAAGCCATAAATTAGTTGTGATTTAAGGTACCATCTAGGACAACATTTTTGTTCTAAGTTCCTTTTCTTAATGTTGAGGAATTTATTTATGAGATTGGATAAGATCATAAGGAGATATACTTACTTTATAATTAGAGTTTTGTCCATTAATAAATTTCTACCACAAACTCATCTTTCACTCTAAAAGATAATAGAATGTAAAAAAATTCTATTTACACTATTCGTATAGGGTTCCAAAATAAACGAATTTATAATTAATCTACCAGATCTTTAAAAAAACTACATTATTTAATCCAGGACATCTCTTGGGCCAGTGGTAGGTGATACACCCTTGTCGCCCTTCGGTTGCGGGTTCAAGTCTCGCGACCTTGACGGACGCGACGGGTTGCCGCCCGACCTCCGGGATGTCCTTTTATGGCAATCCAAAATTAATCTCAAACTAGAATTTATCCAAAATATTTCTGACCAATCTCACAGTCCAACATTTATAAGGAAGTTAAACATAATATAGATCCTTTTTACCACGTAATAGCATATTAATACCTTCATCATGTATTCTTTTAATACACTGAAACATCCTGAATTACCATATTCCTTATTGATTACATTCAAGCTCCCTTATTCCATATAGAATGCTGGATATACCTCATCAATCCAAAAATGTTTTAAACCCCAACAATAATAGAATATACAAATCATTAATCAGTTCTAAGGTAGTCAAGAATATCCAATATAATTTATCCAAAACAATCACATATTATTCCAAAATCACTACCTCAGTATCAGAACTATATTATGATTTATCATTCTCTCAACCATATATTTTCCAAAAATTTATCCTGCTATTGAGTCACTTTTCTTTGTTCCACACAATCTCAAGTACTTAATGAAATAGTACTGCAGTACAATCCTTATATACTCCATAATTATTATAACAAGTACATTGTTGATACAACACTCAATTGACATAATCAACATAAGAACTCTAATCATTCCTCTTCATCTGTGGTAGTATCATAACTTGATTATTATCCAATAACATCATTTGCGGCATATTCTGATGACTGGGACATAGGTTCGTGTAGTGTCCAAACTCCTTGCAAATGAAGCATTGTACATTTAAAACCATTTTCTTACCCTTGTAGTCACGTACTTTGTGCCCTTTTCCTCCACACTTATAACAAACTCCCATTCCTTTCAGGAAAGTTCCAGGGTGTTTCTTTCCACAGTTACCACATATGGGAAAATTATTCTTTTTCCTCTTCCCTTTATCCATCTTTCTCTCTTCCACCCTTTTCTTCTCTTGCTTCCCTTCAAAGCCATAGGACTCAGTAAACTCTTTACTTATCTTATCAACACATGATATTATTTCTTCATATGATGATAATACATGCGAGACTATTTCTCTTGTAAATTCTGGCTTAAGACCATAAAATATATGATCCTTCTTTCTCTTTGTATCATGTGCATTGCTGGAGTTCTCATTCCTTCTACTAGGCGCCATTTCTAAACATTGGCATACACTAGATTAGTTTATGAGTAACAATACCTAATCCCAAACTTTTAAAACACATAACATAAATTAAATAGTTTATGGATATAATCCATAATCATAAAAATGTCTCCTTTGAGGATGTATATACTCATAAACCCTTCATAATGGTTTGTAAAGAAAATGAGAATTATCCTAAGCATATCCCCCGGGAGTGTCGTAACCAAGAGTGCAGCAAGGCCCGTTGTCGTGCACCAGTTCCCGTTCGAGTCTAGCTCAAAGCGGTGTTTTCGGGTTTTATCCCTAGGTACATCTGTGCCAGAGCCGCCTCTACCTGCTCGTATCCAGACAGGGATGTATTGCTCGGAAAACTCACAAAATCTTTACAATACCAAAATTCTAGGAAGTTCTTCTATACTAATCCTCAAAGTTCATCTTAGGTCTACGTGCTCTAATCAAAGTTTATCTAAATCTTGCTTCCAAGGTTTGTACTAAACTTCCTCTGATACCAACTGTAACGCCCCTACCCCAGCTACCCAGAGTCGGTGCATTACTTCGTAACATTGGCATGATCACAAGAAAGATCAAATCTCGAAAGACCGATTGGTTTAGTAGCCTTGGAAACACTAGATATATTCATAAGTTTTACATTACATCATAAAATGAAAAACTACTACAACAAAATAATGTCTCCACAGTCCACACTATTATCCCCTCATAATATCCCTGCAGGTCATTCATAACTTACTTCTCCACGTCCTGGGGAAAATAAAACATAGAAAAGGGGTGAGCTCAAATGCCCAGTAAGGATAACAATATAGCGGAACATTCAAAATAAGCATAAACATTTAAGGCAATGCATTACTAAAACAAAAGCCTTTTAAACTTGAACTTAAACATAGTATGGAAAAAGTAAAATGAAATAATGCCATTTACTTATTCACATGGATATTCTACTAATCGAATAATCACATGCAAAATCAATAACCACTTTCATAATGATGGAATGCATAATGCTAAACTTTAATTTCTTTTCAAGGCCTCGTTCCAAGACCTTGGGGCTAACTGTAACCGGAACCCAACCCAGAGTGCCTCTAATAACTGGACACCAACCCGGAGTGCCTCTAATAACCGGACACCAACCCGGAGTGCCTCTAATAACCGGAGACCAAACCGGAGGGCTTACTTTTACCAGTCCCTAAACTGGAGGGCTTACTTTTACCAGTCCCCAACCTGGAGGGCTTACTTTAACCAGTCCCCAACCTGGAACATACTTGTCTAACACATTCATATGAAGTAAAGGTTGAAATATAACATAAACATTCTTATTGGAACTAGCATACGAAATGTCAATACTTTCACCATAAACTATGAATGGTATAAAAATAGCACATCCACAGTCAAACATATCACAAAAACTTCAATAAAATATAGAAGTTTTGTATCATAATAAATCAACTTCAAATAATCTTAAAATCCATCAAAGGATATTGAAATAGATGAAATCAATATTCTTTTTAAAGAAATATCTCCTTTTATTTTGAAATAATTTAAGATCCATATAAAATAAAAATTTTCTTTGAAAATATTCTTATAAGCTTGTAAGGGAAAACATTGAAGATTTTATAACGGCGGAAAATAACCGCACCCGCCGTATAAGTTAAAAAAAACATTCTTACCTTAATTATGTCGAAAAGGTTAAAAAGGACCTTGTTTTGAAAATGACGGAAAGATTCCTTTATAAACCACTTATAAAATTCAAAAAGGGTATAAATGACTTTAACTCATATTCTAGTAAATAGTAAAAATGTTTTGAAATACATTTTTAAGAAACATGGATGTGGATGATAAAGAGATCCCAGTAGATATAAACAACCTCGGATAATGAAGAGATTGTGAAATAACCCTTACCAATTTGGTAACTTATGAAACATACAACCCATAAAAGAGGTGTCATAAAATGAATATGTAAATACACATAAATTAGAGTGTATTACACAAAGAATATAATTATGGGCAGTACATACACCACACAAAAGGTGATGGTGGCAATATGGCATGAATCTCACGGGAATAAGGAGTGAGATGAAAACCCCTTACCACGTTAATCAACTGAGTCGTATGGCCAAAAGTTAATAACCACCAAATTATTTACAGAATAACATGAATATAAAGAGAATCATGATAATATATATCAAATGGCAGTACACAATACACCACTTTCAATAATTTAGTGGCGAACAATGTAAATCTCACGGAATTGAAAGTGAGATAAGAAAATCCCTTACCTTGTACTTTTACTTGGTTGGGGAAGGTTAACCTCCTGTATAATATTCAAATAATTTTTATTAAATTATACAAGAATCATATATATTAATATCATATCATATATGATCTTTTAACTTTGCTTTGTTAATAATGTCTTAGTATTATCGTTGTTTCGGGTGTTAACTTACTCGTTTTATTTTATATGTTTTATTACGTAAGACATGTTTTTAATGGATAGGTTGTATATTATTCATATCCAGAATGATATCAAGTCCTCAAACATCATTTTTAAATCAGCAAATGATAATTATACTTGAATGGATATGATGGAGAATGAATCTCATCGCGTTCGTGGAGACGGTAGTCCGTACGTACGCACGCGCGACAATATCATTCTTTTGATATTAAAATAATATATAAATGGATGGTATATCATATATACAGAATCATTAACATGTTATATTTATTATTTACATGAGTTACACATCATTATTATACCCATCCAAATAATAATATATTGAATAACAATTACACCACGGCGTGGAGACGGTAAGTCGTACGTACGCACGTATGGTGACATGTTATTCAAAGGGTGGATAGAATACTGAATATGGTTGTACCATATTTATAATAACATCACAGTATTTGTGAGATACTGGAGTTATTATTTTAGAATGGTAAGAACAAAGAAAGAAGAAGTGGAAGAAGAAAGGAACTTGAAAAGGGGTGGTGAAAACATTACCTCTTCTTCGGGTTCTTGCTTTTGATTTGATCAAAAGGGCTCCTTCGGTTGGCTTTCTGATCAAAATAAGGCCTCTAGGTGGTATTGAGGGATGTTGGGAGAGTATTTGGGCAGAGTTTGGCCGAACCAAAAGGCTTTGAAGGTGTGAAGAAATGAGAAGGAGGAGTGCCCTTTTATAAGAGGGGTGAGGGGCACCTTTGGAAAAGCTAGAAATATTAATTTATAATAAATTAATATTCGGTTTCTAATGGCTCCAAAGTTGATTATTCAAAGGTTAAGGTGGGGATAGGTCGAAAACCACTCAACCAATAGAATTTAGACAGGTTTGGGTACTTATATTAACCTTATCTTTAAGTATTAACTCTAAGTTAATTAGTTTCACTTTTACAATGTCTCTTTGTATTTTTATATAATATGGTTAATAAACTTACTATATACATCCAAGCGACCCCCAAGTGGTCCATTAATGATGAACCTATCATGATATAAGTCTCTTGGCCGAACCTTAGATTTTTAGGAATTTAATATCAATTAATAATATAATATTTTTTTTAAGAACTCTTTTATGTCAATTTTGACACTATTCAATAGTTGATTTTTGTGAAACTCATAACAGATTGATTACTTCGAAAAAAGTCAATTAAATAAATCCTAATATATCATATTATCCTAGAAAATTAGTTTAATTCATTAAAAGTTTCATATTATATTTATTTGGGTATTTAGAATATCAATTATTTTAATTTTTCACTATTATAGTAATTACTGCATCATCATTGTGTCATAAATAAAATATATTATTTAATGTATAAAAATTATAAATAAAATATAATTATTTAGGAAATCGTTTTAGCTTTCTAATTAATATTTATAATCTAAAATCCAATATATATAACCCTATGTAACAATTGTTTTTCTAAAAGATATATGCTTGTGTCATTTTTGTATTCATTTTAACTTAATTAAAATAAAGTGTCATTATCACTTACAAGTGGATCCATGGGGTCCCAAAATCGACCCAAAGATGCCCATGGTCGACCATGTATCAACCAATAGGGTTTAGACACGTTTTAGGGTAATTTAGTATTATTATAATATTATTTTTTAACTCTTATTTACCAGATTTACCCTTAACCATGGTAAATAAAAATTTTACCGCAGTAATTATTCAAAATGCCTAAAAATAAAAGTTACCTATTTACAAAATTTGAACATCCTGATTCCAAATATAAAATCCATTTTCCTAAATTCAAAACACAGAAGTGGCAGAAATTAATTTAAAATTAATTCCCGCTGTCAAAACAAAAAGCGTGTTTTTAAGAGATAATAACTATCAAAAGATTGACACTTGTTTATGTTCGGTTTAATTGTAAAATTATGTCCAATGACCAAAATTATATTAAATAGTAAAAATATATTCTAAATATACTTTAAAACCACTCAAATTCATAATTTATCACTATTAATTATTTTGATTAAAAAAGTTGTTTTTAATTAAAATTTAGTAATTTTCACTATTCATCAAAATATGAAAGTTATCCAAAAAGTACCGAAATTTCACCTTAGGCTAAATTCGATATTCCAAATCCAGAAATGAAGTCCATTTTAAAATATAAAATATATATAATTTCGAAAATTAGGTATTACTATTCATAACGGCTAGTTTGATTGGTTGTGGTGTGTGTTAAAACTCAAGGTTGCGTACAACACACGCTACTGTATTATTAAAAGAAAGCGTACCGTGGAAGCTTGGGATGTTTCATTTTAAATTTTTTTGATGTCCCCATTTAGTCAAAAAGTTTAAAATATTTTATTTAAAAAGGTTTCACTATTAAAAGTTGATAAAAGTGCAATACTGAAAATGAATCTGTTCTTGTATTATGTCTAAGAAACTCATAATATGGATTCTAAAATTATAAGGATTATATAAAGTTTAAAATTTAGTTAATACTATTCATAACCTCTTTTGAACGGCTTGTTTGGTAAGTCATGGTGTGCTTGAACTCGGTGTTGCGTGTAGTGCAAGTTATTGTATTATTTTAAAGAAATAACACACTATGAAATCTTGGGGTGTTACATAGTGAATTGAGTGTTGTGTTTGATTTGTTAAAAAAATTTGTGGATGAGATGGTGAGGCTCTATGGGGTGCCAAAGGCCACTATATAAGATATGGGTTCTCATTATACTAAATGAATATATAGGGGAGTAAATCATAGTTTTTTACCTTAGTTAAACCTTACCAAATCTTTTATTTCTCAGAAAAATCTACAGACATATCAGACCATATGGACACTAGATAATATTTTGTAACCATGTATCATGGATTTTTCTGGATTGTGGGTAGGGTAATTGGCTGAGTTTTATAACAAAAATAGCTATCAACCATCCATCAGTATGTCTCTATTTGAGTTATTTTTTAAGAATTCATGAAATTATCCATTCTATTGGTCCGTGGTTGGGGAGTTAGTATTCTTTCACTTAGATGTGGTGCAGAGCACTAGAATAAAGATTTGTATGGATTGAGATCAGATGAAGGTATCATAAGAACCTTATAAGTTTTATGATGATACTAGGTGGATGCCACATTAGTTTGAGGATGGATACAATGTGTTCTTAAATCATTCCCCTCCCTGAGGGAAATAACAGATTGGTCATTAGGGTAATCATTAAACAAATTTGTTTGTCTATTATATGTGTTGTACCATCTCGGTGAGGTGACTAATCTGTCAACACAACAATTTTTACTATATAAGGTTCATTACATATTCCATGTGTCCTAACTTCATTGGTAACTTTACGATTACTCCATTGTCATTTTCTACTGTACTTTGACATATTTGATTATGTTACATTCGTATAGAATCTGATTGGGGTCTAGGATAGTTGATATATATAGGTTATATGGTTTTTTTACCCCCTTGCTTCATGTGTTGTGGAGGAATGGTGGTTTTAAAGAGATCACTTCAGATCAGGAGTCCCATATTCTTGCTCAATACCTCATTTTTTGATTATTTTCTAAGTTATATTCAATTAAAATGATGTGTTTGATATTATGAAGATATAATAGTTCTATCCCATTACTTGGTTAATGATGTTGTATGGTTAGGTATATTATTCACTTAGTAGTTTTGTTATGTTATTGTTATAGTGACATTCATGAGAGGTTTCTTTTAGGTTTTGTTTTTATTCACGATGATGTGAAATTTTTTAAAGGTACTTGATGTAGTTCCCCATGTTTCTAAAACATTTTATTTAGGATTTCATTATGGTTAGAGGTTTCTAGAGGGTGATATGGGTATTTTCCATTTGAAATTGTCAAGGTTGTTATCAGAGTAAGTTGAATGACTATATACTTATTCAATTTATCTGTGTAGTTAGTCATTTCATTTATGCATTTATTTGGGTTGGTTTTATAGTTGGTTGTTTCCTTCATTTTGTTGGTCGGTTCCTTTATCTGATTAGTTAGTTCCTTCAGGTTTTCAGTTGGTTCCTTTCACAGTCACTTATTTTTGTCAAGTATTATTTAAATTATTATTTGGTTGATTGATTCATTTTGTAAATTTACTTATTCCATCATACATTTTTTCTATGTAGTCACTTGACTCCTTGAAGTGGTCAATCCATATTTAGAATCACTCTCATTGTTTTCAAAAATACAAATTTTCAAAAAAATATCCAGTTCTTCTTGAATTTGATGTGATTGAATATTTTTAACATAAAATTGGAAATAATAGGGTTAAATAAATGTTTTAAAATATTTTAAAAGGTGATAAAATTGTATAATTTAATTTCTTAACATTGGGGGTTTTTAATATGGATTAAATGAATTATGGAGTAGGATTTTAATTAAATCGAATTAAATGAGAATTAAATGAGGATATTGACTTCCTATCATTTAGTGTTATTCTGGGATCTATATCAAGCATCTTAACATATATGATTCACTTTGATTAAATTCTTCCTTGTTTAATTTGAGTTTATATGTTCTAGTACCCCAATCACGATATTTTGGATTTATCTTCTTTCAGCCAAAGTATTCCATATCTTGATGCAGGTCATGTTCACCTACCTCTATCTCACTTTCATTTATTTTTTTATGACATATATATTTTCAAGGTAGAGACTCATTGTTATATCTTTCATCTGTGAATTTGTGGAATTCACATTCTTTAATTTTTCTTTGGGTAGCTGGTAAGGATTAGCTAATGAAGATGATGAACTATATAAATTAAATTGAAAGGGAATATACTATTTTTCCATGTGATTATTTTTCCTCTTGTTATTTTAATTTTACTTCTCTATAAAATTACCTATTTTCATTTGTGGCTTGTTTATTTTATGGAAATTATAAACCCTTTGTTCTAATTGAGAACCCATTTTGTGATTATTTTTTCAACCCACCAATCCAAAAACATTATCTTTATAAATATGGATAAATAATTGGTTGTTTGTGAAAAGAGATGTTTTATATGAATACCCCTATATAATATGAGGGAATACTGTGAGATCCCTATTAAATTAGCTTCATTAATTTATCTAAACAATATTTATGGTTCTATGTGTTGTTTTTTATTATTTTATTGACACTATGGATTGTGTGTGCTTTCTTGGGTTTGAATGGTTATAATGGTGATCATTTTATAGGGTGAAATTATTCAAGAAGTGTGGTAAATGATATGTTATTTTTGTGGTATGATGGTGAGTTTTGGGAATTTTTTTGGAAGGAGGTGTGATGGACATGGTTTCTAGATGATTGGGATCTAGGGGTGATTCCTTTTTTGTAGAAGCCTAGTAGAAATGGAATGAAACTATTAATGATATAATTGAAAAGGGTTGGGGATTGAAATAAATATATTTGGGATGAAATTCATATTTGGTAATTGGGGATGAACATAAGTGGGGATTAATTTTTATGTTTAAAATGTGTGGGTTTTTTTTGAATATGGGATTATATGGATTAATAAATGAATAGTGGTGATTAATTTGAAAATTTGTAAAATGGTTGTATCTATAAGATAAATAAGGGTAATTGTGGATTGTGTGTATGGATTTGTTATATTATGAAGTTTCATTTAATGGTGGAAGAATTTGGTAACAATAGAATGGTGTTGATAATAAATGAAAATGATTAATTATTGATGGGAGAAATTTAGGCCATGTTTATGTGCAGGTATGTATATATATTTATTTTATTTCCCTTGATATTTATATATGCACCCCACTCAAATAATATATTACGTATAGATAGCCAAATGTTTTGGGGGATGCTTTTCTTAGCATATAAGATGGTAAGGGAAGAGATTAATGATTATTCCTTATCCCGCAGTCTTCCTTAAGTAACAGTTTGTGGTGGAGATACCTAGTTGGGGGAAAGGACTGAATGAGGGTGGTGTAGTTGGTGGTGATTCCTGGTGATGAATGGATTAGATGTGATAGAGGGGTTAATATGATTCCATGGGGGAATATGGTTGGTTTATACACATTCATGATACACTAAATCCCTAGATATGAGGTTATGGTTTGATTTATGATGAAATAAATGAGGATTTGAAAAGAGTAGATCAATTATGGATGATAACTAATAAAATCACATGATATTAAACCCCATGAGAGGATTGGGTATGAAGGGTTAAAACTAAACCTAGATTAGATATGGATTTATAAAATATGAATGGAATATGTGTATGGGATGGGAGTAAGGGGAATTTATCCTTGTGGTGTGTGAGAGGAAACATAGTGGGGAAAGTTAAGGTAAGGTTACTTTATCATTGTTCTTCTTATAATATCTTAATACTCTTTATGAATTATTTCATGAGTGGGAATTGGTGTGGTTGGGAAGGATAATTGACCTTTTTATATGTGTTTAGCTCTACTTTTTTGTCAATGTACCATTATATTTTTCTTCTTGAATTTTCATAATAGATCTTGGGTATAATCCTACTGAGTATACATATTATGATAACAATACATATATAAATTGTTTTTAGGTTTCCAAAAGGGTTTCAGATATAGATCTTGGAATTACTACCATGGAGGATGGAGCTTTTACTGAGATACTCTAATAGGTTTTTTTGATTTATTTTGAAGGATTATATTTACATTATCTAACATGAATTTTGGAGTGGTACAGTTCATTTTATAGTACATGATATAGTTGTTTTGTGGTTTTTCTCTTATCTCTTAATCCATTTCATTATACATAATGTATTTCCTCTCATTTGATTATTTTATAACCCGAGTTATAGTCAATAACCCAGGGCCTATAGTAGGATGAACATGAGGGGTCACTCCTCTTTAAAACTAGCCAAATATTGGTACCAGTGGAAAAGGGGTCATGGCATTCCTAATACCATGAAGGCTCATTTAGGGCATAACCCCCTCCCCCTCTTTGGGATGATTTTTAGCTTTACCTACTATAGGCTAATGAGATTCATCTTCCAGGTCACTTAACCTTTCTCTGACTTCCACCCAAGCAATAGATCCACCAATCAGGCCTCAAACCACATCCAAAAGAAACCTCTTGAGATTTCATAATACTGGTAATTTAAATCCAAATACTATCTCTTAAGGTGAACCCTTATACCGATAAAAATTTCAAACTTTCATACAAATTTAATGACCCAAAAATAAATGGAGACATTACAATGATATCCCATTTGAAACAACATCCATAATATGGGTTCAGATACCCAATAATGAGAGATAGTCATCTCAAATAGTTGTAATAGAAGTAAATGTTCGTGTCACTCCAAATGTGACATTTGATATAGAACCATGTGATTAGTTTTCTCTTATTATATTGGCTATTATTATAACCATTTTGGTTGTAGTATTGGTTGGATATTGGATCATGAAAATGTATTTGGGAAGGGTATATCTATAGAATCTATTAAGTCTTATAACCAACTATGGAAGAATATTTTATTATATTATTTAAACATATGTCAATTTTGATGGAAATGATGAGTTTCTTAATCATTCTTAGGTTATTTATTTTTAATTCACATTATAAATTAAATCTTTTTTTGTATGTTTTATTTATACCCAAATTATTTTCATTAGTAAAAAATAATTAATATTATTATGAAACCAATTATTTACGGGGGGAGAAAGTAAAGATCCAATTTTTTGGATTTATATTCCATTAGTATTCATGTGTGACAAGACTAATATTATTTTTCTTATCATATCATATACAATAAATTTGTTATATATGATTGATATAGATAAATAAATGAATATAATAATCTAAACATGATTTCATTATATCATCAAAGGGAAATATATATAAATTACACACCCTCTTAATTTTTAATCAAGGATAAAATATGAAATTTGTTTAATATCATCATCTTTGAAAATGTCTATTATTATTTTTATTATAGGATTTAGGAACACAATTAACCATACACATACAATCAAAAAAGGATATATATATTATCCCCAAAAGTGACAATGGAAAATGACTCATTGGATGAAAATATATCATATAAAATTGGAAAACCAAAATAAATCAAAACATACATGGGTTGTAAAATAATCATGATTCAATTCATATATCAGTTATTTTGATTATATATATATATATATTCATTACTAAAATATTTTCGATCATACATTTTTACAGTAACTAAATATGTAATAATTTTTTAAAATCATGTTTGATATGTGTAAATAATTAGATATATTTCACTTAATTATAAAATATTGGTGAAATATAATTACTCATAGAAAAGAAACATTGTTTCTGTATTCTAAATATACTATTTTAAAGTGGTTTTATTTATTGATTTTAATAAAATATACTTATAAAATTCTAGGATTTATTTCACTACAATCGTTTAGCAAAATTATAATAATTATTTTTAAAATAGGTAAATAAAATTTATAAAATAAAAATGGAAATATTGATAATTGGAATTTAATTACTCATATTCAATGAAATATGTATTACTTTGAAAACAATGTTTTTTTATATATAATAGATTATTTATAAAAAATAAATAAATTTATAATTATTATATTTTTAAAGGTAAGGATATTATTTTTTTATAAATAATATAAAATGAATAATAATTCATTAATTGGTTATTCCTCAGTTAGAAATGAAGATAAAATCATTTAGTGGTAAAAATTGATATTTTTCAAAGAATTATATTTCCCTATATATTATGCATATTAATATAAAAAGTGTAATCACATTTAAATAAAAAATTTTATGTTTTTTATAAGTTATATAAACACACAAATTAATAGTCATTTAATATTTTTTTAATTTCCAATGAATAAACTCAAATTCATTTTATGTTTAAAAAATATATTTTCGATTTTTTTTTCACATTTATCTCTATTATATTAAAATTAATAATTATATTTTTTAAAAATTGAACCATGTAAAATGGATTTCATTTTCTGAATCATTAATATCAACTTATGTAATATGGTCAATTTGGTTTTTGTGCATAAAAATAAGTTACAATGATAAAAATTAGTCACCGTGGTAAATGATTAAATTAGTTAAAATTATAAAATCAAAATGTAATGTCCCAAAGTATCAAATAATAATATCACTAAATGGGTGGATGATTTTTTTCTATTCATTAACATATCTTTTAATCACAAATTATAAATTTTGGATACACTTTTCACGAATAATGAATCTTTTTTATATTTTGAAATTTATATTTACAAAAATGAAACTGCTCTCACCTATAAAATGATCCCTTCACCCCCACATCTCCTTATATAAAAACCGGGTTAAATATAAAAAAATCAAACAAAATATCCTCCCAACCCTCATTTTCAATTTTTATAGATTATGGTCTTCTCAAAATTTTAATCTATGAAGGATTACGAAGTGGTCTAATGACAGATACCCTAGAAAGATGTGATTTTTTTCAATCAAGTTCTTTGAATATTCATTCTTTACTCCACCTCATAAAAATATATAATTCCTATAATAATATAATGAAATATATATCAATAATATACTAAAATGTTATTATATCTATGGAATAACTAATATATACTTTCCTATGATTCATATGATGATGAAAATGTCACCCATTTTGTTATTGAATTACCACCTCCATGAATAACACATTTCATTTTTCATCACCACCATACATTAATGCTTACAAAGGAGTATTTAATGAATAATTTTGAAATTCATGATAATTGAAATATTATTTTAAGGAAAATTTTGTATTTTATAAATAATTTTATTAAAAAATTGTCATTATAAATATAACCACAAAAAATGATCATACAAATACACATTTTTTAATTTGAATTAATATTTGGAGAAATGTAATGATATCATTTTTTTTCTAATCAGATGATAAAGAAAATAAAAATATATATTTATGTGTATGATTTGATAATTCTATAATATATTTGACCACTATCACCATACTGATGTTATTTTTTTTGGAATTGATCGAACAAACCCAAGTTGTTGATGAGATCCAAATTAAAAGATAATTTAATGAAATATGTTAATAAACGGAACTTAAAAAAATATATATGATTTTTTAATAAATTATTTAATAATTTTTTTATTCCTATTGTTTAACTTTACTTTTGGATTTTTGGATTAATTTTAAGGGTTCCTCATCTCAAATTTCACACCTTGAGACATGTTTTCTGTTATGAATTTTTTTAATTTATCTGGTGTAGATGATGATTATTTTGAAAATAATATCATGATTGACTATTTATTCATAGTATATAATCTAATATTTCATGTCAATCCCATCAAGGGATTTTGATTCAAATTGTATCAAATTCTTAATGGTTTTTTGACTCAATTTTAATTTTACTAGCTCATTAAATTTATTCCTTGATTATGTTCTTAAATGATTCATTAATTCTATAATTTCTCTACAATATATATTATTTTCTCATTATACCAAATAAAATTGCATCTTTACATAAAAATATTCATCATTTTTGGATTCTATTTTCAATAAAATTTTGATATTGTTATGAATAATTGTAATCCTTTTTAATAGATCATTATTTTCTATATCTATATTCATCATATTGTTTGAATAATGTTATTATCTATACACCAATGAATATTTGTGGTGATTTTACAATATCAATGATTTTTATTTAAATGTTTTATAATTGTTTTTCCTAAAACTTTATTTATGGGTCATTTTTTTTACTTTCTTGTAAAAATAATAAAAATAAAATGATTTTTTGAAGTCTACTCACATTTTAAAAAAAATACTATTTAATCTTCCACTTATTGTTTTTATAGTTTTTCAATGAAATTTTCATTCCCATTGATTTCTGAAATTTTTATTTTAAAAATAATGGATATAGTTATAGAAAGATAAATAAAAGTATTTCATTACACTTATGTATATTTTAAAATTAAAATAAAAATTTCTTATCGTTTACATCATTTCAATTCATGGGTTAAAAATTTGTAATTTTTCTAATTTTTTTTTCAATTTCCCCATTTAATCCAATTTAAATAATTTTTTTTGAAGCGATTTATAAGTTTATTTTTACAGAAAAGTTACAATAGTTTTCTTTCACTTTCATTTTTTCATATACATCAAAATGATCTACCTATAATATAATAATTTTATTGATCATATGCTATGTTAATTTGAGTTAAATTAAGTTTGGGAGATATAAATTTTTGTTTGAACTTGTCACGACCCGTCCTCGGGGCCCGTGCCGTGACTGCCCAATGCTTTCCTCCCATAGGCCAGGATCTGGGGACTAGCATCGAAAGGAATAACCCAGTAATCGGGAATCCATTGCCTTTAAAACCTACAAAACACACAGTCTGATAACACAACAAGGAGTAACAACAAGTAACTACTATAGTAAAAAGTGTGTGGAATGTAAGGGAAAATATACAAACCCAACTGAAAGTAAAAGTACAACTGAAAGGAAAATATCTCCTGGATCGTCCTCCGGAAATCCTAACTGAATGGTAGGTATAACTCTCGATCACGTCATCCATGTGGTACATCTTGTCTAAGTACACCTCTGAGCAGCCTCCTATCTGTCACCCTTAGCCTCGATCAATGTTGTCCGTCGTCTATACAGGACACAACAAGGTACGGGCATAAACCATGCAGGGGTGAGTATAACAATACTCAGTAGGGACCCCGAGAGCCCCGAAGGTCTCCTAGATTCCACAAATAATAAATCTCAAAAGTATGAGAACAATCACATGGTACGAAGTAACAACCATCCTTACTTAAGTGTATTCCCATACATATACCTATGTTGTCATGACTACACAGAGCTCCATATCTTGAGCCAAAAGCACAAATTTCCATGAAAGAAGATGTACCACGAAGGTAACACCACACGGGTGAGTACATCTTAGGTAACACCACACATAAAAAATCCAAAATGGTTTCACCACAAAGATTAGAACTCAACTAACACCAGGTATAACTTAGGTATGGTATAAATGATGAAAAGATGTAACTACTAAATTATCTTACTCTGTTGAGAGGCAGACCCATGTAGGATCCTAAATCATTAGATCCAAGTAGGATCCTAGTACATCATACCCACGTAGGATCCTAGAGTAGTCCCACATGGATTCCTAGAGCAGATCCATGTGGGATCCTGGAACACAGAGCCACGTAGGATCCCAAGCACAAACCCACGTATGATCCCAAGACGCAGACCCACATAAGATCCTTTACTAATGTTACAGCTAGCCATAGGGTTTCCACACTAATCCCGCTTGATTCCGGGAGGGTATGCTCCTCAATCCATAGGTAAACACTCCAACTGCCACAAAGTTCCACAAAGAAGTATTCCCAAAGTACTGCCATATGATAGGGGTCTCAATGCAACAGACGGTGCATCCAACAGATGCTCAGTTTGTATGTTGTTGGCCTTTTTAGTCCCAAGGGCCCAGTTAGATTCGTGTTCGATCAAACCCAACTATATCCCAACATTATCGAAAACTCATGTTGGGTATACCAAAATGACCTTCTTGATCCAAGGTTTCTGGTGCTGTAGACGGTTCATCAAACAGATGGCCATAGCCTAAATTATAGCTGAAATCATGGAAAGGGGTCGAAGCTGGTCTGGGTCCGGTCCGACTCGGTCGAACTGACCCAGCCTGGACCAAACCAAACTGGTTTGAGTCGACCCAGCCTGATCCGGGTCTGGCCCTGGGTCCGACCCGACCCACACTGGGCGGCCGACAGGAGGCCCAGGGCAAGCCCGCGGCTGGGCGGCCCTATGGTGGGGTTCGCCCTAACCGCCACCTAAAATGGAGGCGCCCCCTGGGTACACCAAATGGCCCATCCGTTCGGGTTGGGTGGCCAAATGTTCATCGCCACGTGGCGCCGACGGCTGGGACGTGGGACCCAGGGGTCCTGCTCGGCTCCTCAACTGGCCGGATGGCCAACCCACCTCCGTGGTGCGGTCATGTTCCGTGCCTCATCTGGTAGCCGGTAGTGAGCCAACCACCCCCATTTGCCGCCACAGCCTCGTGTCGCGGCCCCTGTAAGCCCGGAGGTGCGGATGCGCGCCGCCGCCCCTTCACACGGCCGACTGTGCGCCGGCCGCTGCCCTTGCTCTGCCGTGGCCGACGGGCCGCATCCCTCCTCCGGCGGCGCGGTCGCGCCACCGCCACCATCGCAGGCGACAAGACTACCAACTTCCGTTCACGAGCCCTACTGGTGCTGGTCGCCGGCGATGTTCCTTGTGTCACTGGGTGCACCTCGGCAGCCCAATCTTCATTACAAAGACTCCCGCACTCATCTTGAGACGTCACCATCGATACAGGACCACCACAGCTGAGATTCAATCAACCTGAAAACATACCACGAGGAATACCAAAATCCACAAAGGTTGCAGAGGGGTGGGGCTGTGTACGTTTGGCCCGCACCCTCCACGTTAGAATGGTAGCAAGTGACATACTTGTTTTTTAATTAAGAAGAACGACAAGAACAGGGTAATGGGTATAAAAAAAACAATCCGTACCTTGAAGATTCATTGACATGATGAGGAGAGGGAAAGACAGACATCAATTCATCATCATTAAAGACGTTCCTCATTGGAGATCATTTGATGGAGTACTTCGTTGGAGAAATGTTCATTGAAGAAGAATAGTTCTTCCTCTATGGGGGGTTTCCTCCAGAAAGATCATCCACCAAGATCCCCATCATGTTGATGAAGATCCTCTCCCTTAATTGATAGGTTCAATGACTTCATTTAATAAAGTCATTAAATGTTGGGGCTTTGGCACAATTAGAAAAATGGTTTGAAGAGATAGAGTGTTCCCCAGCGAGAATTCCAAATAATTCCAAAGTTAAATAAAAATAAAGTGAGTTTATTTTTATTTCCACTTTTTTTTATTTTCCCACGATGGGTAAAAAAAACTATCTTCCACCCACGACCAACTGCAGCCGAGGTGAAGGTCTCTTTAAGCAACTACAAGTGCTATGAGATCAATGGTGCCCTTGGATTTTAATTCCAAGCACCGATTCAAAAGTTACAAAACACCACTCACACGTTTACTGGAAGTATTTAGGAAAATTTAGAAAAACATTCCAGGCTCTCCAGGCCTCGTAATCTAGTACCACCAGAAACTAAAGAATCAAATATTTCCATATAATTTTAAAAAATATACATGGAATTTGAGAGTCTTTACATTCTAGCCACCTCAGGGCCTTATGTCCTCGAAAGCCACATCACAAAAACTAAGAAAACAAGTGGGGGTACTGAGCACAAATATGAGCCTCCCGCTTCCATGTTCTCTCCTGGAGGTTCTCATGCTGCCAATGTACACACACCAAAGGTATAGATCCCCCACAAAGGAATCTCTCATGTTGATCATAAATCTCCACGGGAACCTCTGAAAAATTTTCCGCATCGTCATTGTTATGCTCGCCCCAGTCAAATATGTGAGTAGGATCATGCACATATCTCCTCAGCTGGGATACCTGAAAAAAGTCATGCACCCAGTGCAACTAATGGGGAACTTCTAGGTGGTAATCCACCTCACCAACTCTGCTGAGGACCTAAAAGGGTACGATTAACCTTGGAGATAACTTGCCACCACAGCCAAACCTCTACAATCCTCATCGGGGTGAGACCCGTAGAAAGAAGTGATCACGATCCTTGAAATCCAGAGGTCTTTGTCTTTTGCCGGCATAAGACTTATGCCTAATCTGTGCAGTCTTCATCCACTCCTAGATGATGTGAATCTTCATTGTGGTAGCCCGTACCATCTCTGGTCCCACGAGTGCTGACTCTCCTAGGTCAGTCCAGCACAAAGGCGATCTGCAAGGTCAGCCGTACAGAGCCTCGATTGGTGCCATCCCAATAGTGGAGTGATAGCTGTTGTTGTATGAAAACTACACCATGGTAATGTGATCCTACTATATATGATTGAAGTTGAGTATACAAGCACGTAGCATGTCCTTAAGTGTCTGAATGGTCTGCTCAGTCTGGCCATCCGTCTGAGGATTGAAGGCAATGCTCAAACGAAGATATTTCCTGAAAGCCTCCAAAAACACCTTCCATAGCTGGGAAGTGAAACATGCATCACAATATAAGACAATTTTTGAGGTTACTTCATGTATACACACAATATCCTTCACATAGAGGTGTCCCAAACTCTCTACTGAGCCCTTCTCTCTGATCAGTTAGAAGTGGGCCGACTTGATGAGTCGGTCGAAGATCACACAGATTGAATCTTGACACCTGTATGTACATGGAAGTCCTATCATGAATTCCATGGATATTCTATCCCACTCTACTCTGGGACCTCTAAAGGTTGAACTAAGCCTGCTGGTACCTGATGCTCTGCCTTCACTTGTTGACAAGTGAGGCACCAAAGGACAAACTCTGCTACTTCTTTCTTCATTATCGTCCACCAATGCTGTCATCAGAGGTCTTTGTAAATCTTCGCCACTCTTAGATGTACTCCTAGAGAGGATGTATGGAACTCCCTTAACACTTCCTCCTAATGTGACACTTCTACCATGGTATGTCCTCTGAAAAGGATGATGTGATCCCTACTTTCAGAAAGTCCATCAGGTGCATGTCCTGTGGATATCTGAGCATGTCAAGCCTCTCAGTCAGTGTCCTCATGCTATGCCTCCCTGACTCACTGAAGGAGTGGCAAAGTGATTCTAAGATACTAAATAAAAGTTTCTCCATCTCAATCCATAAAGGATATCTGCAAAGCGGCCAGCTACTCCGTCACCTCACCTAGCAGTTGTATACCAGATCTCTTTCTGAGTGCATCTGATACAACATTACCCTTCCCAGGAGTATAGACTATCTTGAAGTCATAGTCATGGAGGAACCCAAGACAATGTCGATGTCTCAGGTTCATGTCCTTCTGAGATAACATATGCCTAAAACTCTGGTGATCAGAGTAGACTGTAAAAATCTCACCCATCAGATAGTGTCACCACATCTTCAAAGAGAAGACTACTGTTGCTAAATCAAGGTCATGGGTAGCATAGTTCGGGTCATTTTGTCTAACCTATCGAGAAACATATGCAATAACTTCTTTTACCTGCACCAGGAAACATCCAAGCCCAGTCCCTGATGCGTCGTAGTAGACTATGTACCCAACGCCCTCCTCTGGAAGCCCCAAGATGGGGTCACTAGTCAGCCTCTACCTCAGCTCCTAAAATATCCGCTGGCATCTCTCCGACCACATGAAAAGTTTCCCCTTCTTCGTCAATTCTGATAAAGGTGATGCAACTCTGGAGAAATCTGGCACAAATCTCTGGTAGTATTCGGCCAAACCCCGGAAACTTTGTACCTCTATCACACTCCTGGGTGGCTCCCAAGAAAGTACCACCTCAATCATTACTAGATCCACCACAACTCCAGACTACGAGATGGCATGCCCTAAAAAGTGAACATATCGGATCCAGAACTAGAACTTTGAGAGCTTACCATAAAGCTGGTGCTCTCGGAGTGTGTCCAAAACTACCTACAAATGATAGACTTTCTCCTCTTTAGTAGTAGAGTAGGTCAGAATGTCGTTGAAGAAGAATACTATAAAGAGATCAAGGTATGGCTGAAAGATCATGTTCATGAGTCCCATGAACACTACTGGATTGTTGTTCATGACAAAAGGTATGACCAACAACTCATAATGGTTGTACCGACATCTGAACAACGTCTTCTGCACATCCTTGTCTCATACTCTGAGCTGGTGATAGTCTAACCTGAGGCCTATCTTCAAGAACCACCACTCTCCCTTTAGCTGATCAAAGAGGTCGTCAATCATCAGAATTGAGTACTTGTTCTTCATGGTCAATTGGTTCAGGTGCTAATAGTCAACAAAAAGTCTCAAGCTCCCATCCACCTTCTTGGCAAACAAAATCGATGCTACCCAAGAAGAAACACAGGTCCGGATGAACCCCTTCCCCTGTAAGTCCTCCAGCTGTACCCACAGCTCACGAAGCTCTATGGAAGCCATCTGATACATTCGTGTAGATATCGGTGATGTACCGAGGTACAAGTCAATGTAAAATTCCACCTCCCTGCGAGGAGGTAGACTCAGAACATCATCAGGGAAGACATCCGCGTACTGGTCCACAACTATAGGATAGCTCGGACTCTCTACGTCAACTGCTCTGAGGATAAGGCTAGCCAAAAGATGATTGATCGACTGCACTCTCTTCCGGGTAAGTGTGTCCTGTTCTACAAAGGCTCTCTTCTCACCAGTGAAGGTAAACCTAGTCCCATCCTCGCAGATACACCACACTTTTCTCCTAATGCAGTCGATCTGGGCATGGACTGTAGATCACCAATCCATACCCATGATGACGCCGTAAGGACTCGACGCCACTACTAGAATATCTCATCCAAAGCTCTCGCCTCGTATAGTAATCTCACACTATCAGAACCAGTGTGTAATCATCAAATCCTCTTCCATAAAAGTCTCTGGCTATAAGGATTGAGCAAACGGATCCACCAGAATCTTCGAGCTCCAAACGAGGGAAGTGAAAATAAAATAATGATTGGAACCTATGTCTATAAGTACTGCAGCTAAGGTGAAGTAGACATAGATTGTTCCTCCTATCATATCCGGAGCACCGTGGTCGTAGGCCTCAGGTGCCTGGAGCTAAGCTCGCCCTCGTCCACCTACTCCCTCTGGTCAGGGTGGACCACCTGGTGGTGGAGGTGGTAACACCTCGAATCGTCGCCCACCACTAGTTGCATGACCATCTCCTCTTCCACGCCCTCCTTCTCCCTACAAACCTCCTCATTAGAACCTCTCTCTTTACCTGGGCGATCATTCGACCATCTGATGATCATCCGTATGGTGGGTCGGGTAGTCACGAGCCATGTGACCCTACCCACCGCATGCGTAACACTTCCTGCTCCTCGCATGACTGGATCTATCTCGGGTGCCCCGTACCAACGACCCTGAATCCTATGGTTGTCCATCTGTAGGTATGGTCCTCTTAGACCTTTGTGACATCTTATTACTACCAGCTGCAAAATACTCTGCTATGTGATGCCTGATGGTGGGTCTCGCTACTGGTGACTGCTCAACAAGAAAACTCTCCACTAAGAGGGATCGCTCTAACACCCCCGTCTGTGTCGGGATGCTGAGAGAAATCATCAAAGCCCAGATCTCCCCCTTGAGTCCATGTACGAAGGTCTGAGCTTTGAAGAATAAGTCCCACCCTATATCAGTGGAGTAGCGTGAGAGGTCATTGAACCTCCCAGATTACTGAGCCACAGTCATGTTGCCCTGCTGCAGATGCAGAAGCTCCTGTATGCGCACTGCACGAAGGGTCAATGGGACAAAATCTGCCCAAAACAGGCTCTCAAAGTCTAACAGAGAAGTGTCACCTCATTGTGAACATGGATTATCAAGATCCACTATCTTCTTGTTTCTACTTGTAGAAGACTATCGGCAAGGATCACCATGAGATCAGCTAGTGTCCCTACCAGTCGGAAGACTCTCACCACAACCTCTAGCTAATTATCAGCTTCCTGTGGGTCCGTCTCCCCCTAAACCTGGGTGGCCTCTGGTACTAGAACTCATGCAATTTTCTCAAGTGGTGTGCACTATCTACTATTGGGGCTAGTGGAATTGGTGTCCCAATGGGTAATGGTACCACTAGTGCCTCTACTAAAAAAGGGCCATGCACCTAGGACTCGTTGCTCGGTGGGCTGTCACTACACGCTCTATCTGGAACTTATGCTAGAATTATATGTGGAGGTACCCCAAAAAGAAGCAGGTGCACCATGATCTAAAAGTTTTACCTGGTGAGCTGACTCAAATAGATCTCAAAGAAAAATTTTCAAAACACACACACAATCAGTGTTTTAGTGCACTGAGTTAGATTTCAGAAGTGAGGGTCCTGGAGTATGGATACATCGGCTGTTGCACCAAAAATGGATTCCCTAAACTGATAACCACACTCATAACACTTAGCACTATTGTCTTTAAAAGATTAGAGTCCAATTTTCTATGGTAGAAACGACTCCTCTGATACCAATTTGTCACGACCTATCCTCGGGGCCCGTGTTGTGACTACCCTAAGCCTGCCTTCCATAGGCCAGGGGCTGGCGACTAGCACCGGAAGGCATATACCAATAATCGGGAAGGCATTTTCTTTAAAACCTACAACCGAAATAGTCTGATAACACAACAAGGAGTAACCAAAAGTAACTACTATAGTAAAAAGTGTGTAGAAAGTAAGGGCCAGTATACACAAACAACTAAAAGTAGAAGTACAACTGAAAGGGAAAAAAACCTGGATCGTCCTCTATGAATCCTACCTGAAGGGTAGGTACAACTTTCGATCAATTCATATTTGTGGTACATATCATCTAAGTCCACCTCTGAGTAGACTCTTTTCCATCACCCTTAGCCTTGATCAATGTTGTCCTTCGTCTACACAGGACACAACAAGGTGTGGGCGTAGCTCGTGCATGGGTGAGTATAATGATACTCAGTAGGGACCCCGAGACCCCCAAAGTTCTCATAGAATCCACAATCGATAAAACACAAAAGTATGAGTATGATCATAAGGTACGAAGTAACAACAACCCTTTATTAGGTGTATGCCCATACATGTACCTAAGTTGTCAAGATTACATAGATCTCCATCTCCTGATCCAAAAGCACAGCTGTCCACGAAGGAAGAAGTCCCACAAAGGTAACACCATAAGGGTGAGTACCTCTTAGGTAAAACCTTATAGAGAAGATCAAAAATGATTTCAACACAAATATTAGAACTCAACTCACACCAGGTATAACTTAGGTACTATAGAATTGATGATTATATTTAACTACTGAATCATCTTACTTTGTTGAGAGGCAAACCCACATAGGATCCTAAATCATTTGACCCACGTAGGATCCTAGTACAGTAGACCCACGTAGGATCCTAGAGTTGTCCCACGTCGATTCCTAGAGTGGATCCATGTCAGATCCTGGAACAAAGACCCATGTAGGATCCCATGCATAGACCCACATAGGATTACAAGTCACAAACTCACATAGGATCCTTTTCTCATGTTACAGCCAGCCATAGGGTCCCCACACTAAGATCGCTTGATACCAAGAGGGTATTCTCCTCATGCCATAGGTCGATACACCAACTGGAATGAATTTCCATGAAGAAGTATCCTCAAAGAACCACCACGTAATAGGGGTCTCAACTCAATAGACGATGCGTAAAACGAACGCCCGGTCTGTATGTTATTGGCCTTTTTAGTCTCGAGGGCCAAGTTGGATTCATGTTCAATACAACCCAGCTGTACCCCAGCATTATCCAAAACACAAGTGGGGTATAAAAAAGGACCATATTGATCCAAGGTTTCCTGCGCTATAGATGGTTTGTAAAATGGACACCTGTAGCTCAAGTTATGGCTGAAGGAGTGGAAAGAGGCCGAAGCTGGTATGGGTTTGGTCCAACTCGGTCGGACTGACCCGACCCGACCTGGCCTGGGCTGACCCGACATAGTTTGAGTCGCCCCAACCTAATTCGGGTCCGACCCTAGGTCCGACCCAGGCCGCGGGATCCAAACCGGCCCGCGGAGTCCGGCCCGGCCCGCTGGGCGGCCCGTGCTCGGTGGGCCATAGGAGGCCCGCAAATGGACTATGTCTGGGTAGCCCCATGGTGGGGTCCGATCTAGCCGCCTCCCATAGAGGAGGCATCCCCTGGGTACCCTTAATGACCCAAATGTTTGGTTGGGTGGCCAACCAGTCGGCGCCACATGGCACTGGCAGCTGGCACACGGGACCCGGGGGTCCCGCTCGGCTCCTCGACTGGCTGAATGACCAACCAACCTCTATGGCACGGTCGTGCACCACGCCACCTCCGGCGACTGATAGCGAGCTGACCACCCCCCCCCCCCCTTTTGCCACCGCGGCCTCATGTCGCATCCCCTGCAAGCCCGGCGGCGCGAACGCGCCCTACCAACCCCTTCACACAGTCGTCCATGCACCGGCCACTGCCCTTGCTCTGATACGACTGACAGGTCGAGGCCATACTCGAGAGTTGTGGTAGCATCGCTTCCACCATCACGATCGGCCAGAGTTATAGGCCGCCGCTCCTAAGCACTATTGGCACTGGTCACCGACACCGGTCATCGGCGACGTTCCTCGTGTCAACGAGTGTGCCCTGGTGGCCCAATCTTCATTCTGAAGACTCCCACACTCATCTCAGGATGTCACCATTGATTCAAGACCTCCACGGTCAGGATTCACTCAACCAAAAAACAAGTCGCTAAGAACACCAAAATCCACATAGGTTACGGAAGGTTCGGGCATTGTTCGTTTGGCCCGCACCCTCCACGTTAGAATGGTAGAAAGTGACATAGTTGTTATTAAATCAAGAGGAACGACAAGAACAGGGTAAGGGGTATACAAAAAAAAACAATCCCTACTTTAAAGATTCATTGACGTTGGTGAGGAGAGGGAAAGACGAACGTCTGTTCATCGTTGTTAAAGACGTTCCTCATTGGAGTTCCTTTGACGGAGTTCTTGATTGGAGAAATGTTCGTCAAAGAAGAAGAGTTCTTCATCTATGGGGGTTTCCTTCAGAAAAATCCTCCACCAAGATACCCATCAAGGTGATGAAGATCCTCCCCCTTAATTTATAGGTTTAATGACTTTATTTACTAAAGTCATTAAATGTTGGGGGTTTTGAAACAATTAAAAAAATGGTTTGAAGAGATCGGGTGGTCCCCACCGAGAATTCAAAAGAAATCAAAAGTTAAATAAAAATAAAGTTTGTTTATTTTTATTTGCACTTTTTTTATTTTCCCACGATAGGTAGCAAAAACTATCTTCCACCCATGACCAACTGTAGCCAAGGTGAAGGAATCCTTAAGCCACTACCGGCGCTGTGAGATCAACATGGCCCTCTGATTTAAATTTCGAGCACCAGTTCAAAAGTTACAAAACTCCACTCACATGCTTACTAAAAGTACTTAAGAAACTTTAGAAAAAACATTCCAGACTCACCATGCCTCAGAATCAAGTACCTTCAGAAACTACAGACTCGATCATTTCAATATAATTTAAAAAAAATTACATGGAATTTTAGTGTCTTTGTAGAACTAATCTACTTTTGATTTTAGTTTATATAATTCCATTTGAAAATGATATGAGACAAATTTTCATTACTAGGGTTATCGATGATATAATGAATTATTTATTTCACGTTCCACACATAATTTTTCTTTATCGTTATGTGATGAGTAGGTTATATATCTCTCTCTAATGAATTAGTTAAGGTTTTATATCTCATTAGACAATTATGGGTCACATGTCATGGTAATTGATCCAAATTAGGGAATATGTAGTGACGACTAATCCAATATTTTAATAGATGTATGATTATGAAGCATTGTCCCCACTATAATGAATTTTAATGTTAATCATCGTGTCATATTTTCATGTTATATTCTTATTTTATGCTCCTTGTATTGTAATTATTATATATCGTTCCCACAAACATTTGTTGTTGTATAAGATTGATCCTTTTAGGTTATGTTTCCTTGTATCGTGCTTTATGAAAAAATATCATGGTTAATTGATTATTATAAATCTTATATTTTTTATATTCTCATGTTTCCACGCTTATTTATGATCTAACATTTTGTAAATCAGGGATATGGTTTACTTTACCATGCTTTTGAGATGATTCTTTATTTTGTTCTTCACTTCCCCCTAGAAATTATATGTATGATTATGTATGTAAGGGTTATTTAAATATATTTTTGGAAGAAATTATGTGTAATTAGATGTTTATGTATCCTATATTTAGAAACACAAAATATTTGGGCTATGTGATTATAAGATTATTTACGATTTTTAATGTTTAAATGATGAAAACGAAATAAAATATATGCATTTTTATCTTGGAAAGTCTCAGTTGGTATCTTAGAAGGGATTAATCATTTATTGGTGTTAGGTTAAGAGAACTCACCTTAAATAAACATAGGTTAAACCAAACAAGTATTGATCCAAAATCACCTTGTGATTCTATGTTCTCACATATCCATCTTCCCCTCTTGGGTTATTATCTGATTTTATAGAGGAGAAGGATCCCTTAAAATTTTCAGCATCAAAATTTATTCCCCCTTCTTGGATTGTGTAATTAAACTTTCCTTCTCAAGTTTATAAATGTTTCTCTGGTGGTTATAATCCTCTCTCTTCATTCATACTCATATTTCCTTCACCTTCATTTTCACAGTTCGATCTAACCTCTAATATTTATAAAGATATTTTCTCATAAGACCCCATTACATGTCTAGAAAATAAGTTATCACTATGTTTTGGGATGGTGGTGGTGGTAACATTTAGGTGTATCTTTATTATATTGGGTTTCATTCAGATGGATCTTGAGTCTCTCAGAACCCAGAACCCTTATTGTTCATCGATGTTCCTCCCATTACCATATTTTCTGACCCATAGTGGAAGAACCCTTTTTTGATAAATAACTAGTACTCGCTCATGCTATTGCATGGCTAATTCGATTAATGGGTTTTCTTTTAATAAGAGAATAATATTTATAAAAGTTGAGAAGAAACAATAATGTTGACAAAATTTTAATTATAAAGTCACATCTTATGAAAATAGAATAAGGGTTCATAGAATCTGAAGATGTCATTCAAATAGCTGACACAGAAAAAATATATAGTAAAAGTAAATGAATTTTTAAATAGAGGAAAAATATTTTAAATCATTTTCAATTTCAATCATAGTAACTATATTGCAAGAACTAAAATTAAAAGTGATAGATAAATCAAATATTAGACAATGGTTGTAATAATAAATACGAGAAATGTGAAAAAATGAAATAATAATAAATTGAATTAGTGGGAAGTTCATTAAAAAAGAAATGATGATTGAATTTATTCATCATGTATATAGAAAAATATGGAATAAAGGGAAGTAGTATCAGAGACAAAGATAAAACATAAAATTCTATTGAATAAAATAAATAGATGAAGATAGAGAGTCAACAAACACTACATAATACCTGACAACATGAAATTGAATAAAAAAATAGATAAAGCCAAATTGATGTATTGTATGAAATGTTAATACATAATATTAAGAAATAAATGGAAATATTTCTAGATATATTGTATGAAATTTGAATGTAATTTCAAATAATATATAAAAATGCATGACTATAAAATACATCATGTATATATAAATGCCACCATAAATTAATGAGACAAAGTGAATGTATACATACAACTTTTTATCATATAATATGAATAAACATGAAATTCTGTATAAAGTCCCTCAACATTATATTTGATCATAAAAAATATTGTTTTATACTATAAAAATATTTAAATTAAACAATATTGAAACAACTACATATTTCAAACTCTAAAGTTAAGTCTTATTCATAAAGTTATTAATATAAAGGGTGAATCCTTATGCATAAAGTAATTAATATGAATAGTGAAGTCTTATGTATTATGTTATTAATTTGAAAGAGTCTGTCTCTCATATATGCAAATGCATTACCTAAAATGTATTCCTACAATTGAAAAAATATCCATACAGTGGTAACGGTCAATGAACTGTATTTCATAGTGTAAATGCAGGATTTTCTAAAATGCATTCCTACAACATACAAACTATTAGAGTCAAACTGTTGGAAAATAAGATGTAAATAAAAAATAATATATTTACATTTTTAATGTCAAATAGATGTAGTGAAAGGCCATGTTGGAAACGTTTGTGCTGGACAATGGAGTACCATCAGCATCTCCACAATATTGCAATTGAGGCCTAGAATTTGTTTCCCTCCTATCATCTCAGAAATAGGACCTCAAGAAGTTATGTTGTTCCTAAAAAAACAAATCAAGTCCCTCCTGTTTGTCTCACTCTTGCAGTGTATATTTCACCCCATATATTAATTATATCACTCATAGATCCATCAGCTGAGATAAAAATAATGACAATGTCAACATATACAAATCGCAAGATGATTGGACATAGGTAGATGAAATCACTCTATACAACTTTAGAGATGCATAGATTTATATTAGTTAAATAGATTCAATCATACTGGTGAAGGTGATTTGAAAGGGCTTCCAATTAATTCATCAACACGATACATAAAAAACCAAAAGATAATTAGGTGAAATAATCAATATTATTTGACCGAACTCCTCGATAAAAACACATGCACAAATAATGATTTTAACCTGTTTCATTTAGACAGTTGTAAATGAATAGAATGTATCAATTTCAACCCCTTATTAACCCAAAACTATAATAACTGAAAAAAAAATCACAAAATCAATACCTTAAAAGCAACTTTCCCCTGGAATCTTGAATGGATCATCATCAAAAGATAGCTACAGCTGATGAGAAAAGAAAACTAATTATTAAAATAGAATAAATCGATCCAGTTATACATGAAAAAGAATATGTTAACTAAAATAAAATAGAGTAAGTTTATCCATCCATTCATGAAAATGAAAAATCATTTCTGATCACTATCATCAATATGCCTTTGAAATCACTTTCCAAATGTTACCTAAAAATGCAGAATCATATATGCTAAAAACAACTGCCACATGCATAGAGTAATGGACCCAGACATCAAACTTACCACAAATATTCATACCTGAAATATTTTTCCACAGACCAGATTCCCAGATAACACCTACATGAACATGAACATCGATATATAATATTTTAATTTTGTTGGACCCAGACAGCTGGATCGTTAGAGAAACTAAAAAAATTACTGATTTTCTTATAGAACATATATTATATATCATTTACAGTGACATGATAGAAATAATGGATCATGCCCTATTGATAATTTCATTTTCTTAAAGGATGTAAGGAAATTCATCACCTGGAAGTAGTAGTATACCAGATGACATCGTTATTTCAATATAGGTCAATGGAATTACCTTAAGAAAAAAAATAGCATCATCACCAGTTTCCTGCTAAAAAGAAGATATATATTCATTAATATACCAATATTTAGGTTTACCAATCGTTAACTAAAACATGTATGTACATATATATGTGTGAAATGAGAATTAGTTAGAAGCATTATTGTTGTCGAAGTATAAAGTTAATCCCATAAAAATCATAAAATTCTTACCTCATAATGAAATACCTTACCATGCCATAACCAATATGTTGTTTGCCTCTGATGTGTGATTGAGTTATCTCAGTTGCATAATTTACCACAAGAAAAGATCAATATATCTCACTAAGAGCCATAATTTTATCTAGAGAAAGCATCAACCCGTTGCCAGTCTAAGGCTGTTGAACCATCAGTGTGTTCCCAACATTAAGTACCTACACATTTCGCATGAGTGGCTATGTTGCATCCACTTTTCTAGCTTCTCAATGTTCCTATACTTGTTCCAGGGGGGTTTTTATTTTTTCCTCTAGAACAGATTGATGTTATGCGTTTTCAGCTAAAGATTATAGGGGGATGCGACTTCAACTTCCTGAGTAAGGCTTTCTAACCCACGCCTCTCTTCTACCAAGAATTCAATCAGTAGAATATTTATGAACCTATTACTGAGAGTATAAAAAGAAAATATATTCAGTTTAATACTGATTCATACTAATAAAAACTATATCCATATAAGTAATGAAACTCGATATTGAAAAATCACCTACTGTTGAATAAAGTGTGGAAGGATTTTTTGATACTGGATTTGAATATAATTGAAGCGAAAATGTATACTAAGCAGGTGATGTAATAATCCAATAAATTCAATAATTCTTTAACTGTTTAATGTGACTTTACATTAAATCTATTAAAAAAATGTATGAATTCTTATAAGAAAACATTAATATATTTTCCCACAGCACTGACGCACGTGACATTAATTGCTTAACCTAATACACGACTTCGATTACACATTATTTCCACTACATAAAAAAATAGTACAAATAAAACATATTAATAACTAACAAACAGTGAATACTATATTGTAAAAGTTATTAGTAACACATATATAGTGGAATCAGTTTTCAATGAATGCAATATCTTAATAGTGAACAGAACATATCATTCCATCCATGAAAAATCAGGGAACATAACATACTTACTGGAAACATGAAAATAGTGGAATCACTTGATTATGGAAACTGAAGCTAGGGAGACTTACCACTACTACTAAAATAATTCACTTATTCTATAGAAAAGGAATGAGGAAAATAGTTCACACTACTAAAAAAACTTGTGTTTAAGACAACCGGAGCACACCCGGGATGCATCTTATGAACAGAGATGTCCATGGAAGACATGATATACCCAGGAAAAGAAGTAGACATGGCTAGGTTTGATGAAGAGGGATATCCTACCTCTAATACAGATTCCTGAAAAATCTGTTATTGGAGACACCTAGAGGTTTGACATGGATCCATAGGATTTCTGGAGAGAGGTCCTTTCCAGGTTTTTCCTGCTACAAACCTAAAACTGTAGTCCACAAATCAATGCACGAGTATATGCCTGTACAAACATAAAAGAATATCTAAAAATAGAATCAGATCAATAGAATCAGATCAGCATAATATATAAATTTAAATAAGGATGTTATAAAAGAAATGAAGTATTGTATTCTAGTATCAGAAAGCTGCAAAACATCATTCAAAATATTTGAAAATAATATTTTTGAGTTTTTTTCATTTAGAAAATGAAAAAATCTTTATAATTCATAATTGTCAAAGGTGTTTATTCTATTAATCAATGGTGTTTATTACATTCACTAATACCTAAATCAATAATGTCTAATATAAAAATCATATGAGTTTCATGATTTTATAGTGAAGAATGTTTCTATAACAAAATTATGATACAATAATAGAAATATATCAATATACTACTATGAATTAAAGAATATATTTTTAGAAATCTAATAATACATTGTATCATGTAAAACTTCCCAATAACATACCTGGTAATGTGAACCATCTTGCATTTCATTAAATATGTTCCTAATTTCATTTACTTGTAAATACCATGCATATAGGTGGCTATTTTCGAAGAATTGAGATGGTTAATACATGTTCTAAAAAGTGATTCATGTATCTGAACATATACACTGTATAATATTTTTATTTTTCATGTACATAATAACTATTGAAATAAAACCTGGGTAAACTTGACTGTGTGCAGTGGATTATATGAAACACATATTCCAAACTAAAAAACTGTACAAAAAACTGTGTGTATCGAATTAGAATCATAGATGGGTGAAATCGACTATATATAACTATGAAAAACCAAAAATAATCGCTATTTCTTCTAACACAACAATCATATTTTTTTAATGAAAGTAATTCTCTTAGTTTACAAATACTGTGAAACATAAAAACAGCATATCTTAATGTTTTTTCAGTGATAGAAATCAAGCGGTCATCGAATGGCACACCTTATTTGTTCCCCTATACAACCCATCAGTCTCTTGTTGAGCTCTGTTCATTTTATCTCCCATCACCTAAAATCAAATGAAAATTAGTAGAATCAAACAAACAAAATATCAAGTATATAGTATATAATATAATTAGTAACTGCAAAAAAAGATTACTGAATACATGTACTGTAACACCTCTATAAAAATCAACAAAAAATATTATATACAATCTTCATGAGAGATAATTAAATATATTGTTTAATTAACAATGTAATATTGGTATACCTAAACTACAACTCATTTTGAAGTGGTGGAATAATAGATGGGTAAACTTGAATGTATGTAGCTATGCGTAAACAAAAACAATATCTATTGCTTCTAATACAAGAAAATTATTTCGTATTTTAATGATTGTAATTATCTGAGTTAATAAATACCGTGAAACATACAAACCACATAACATGATGATTTTTCAGTGGTAGAAATGAAGCGGACATCCAACGGCATAAATTAGTAGCTCTCATGTACAACCATTTATTCTCTGGTTGATCTCTCTTCATATTATCTCTCATCAAATAAAATCAAAAAAATTGAGGAGAATCAATGAATTAAGAAAATATAATAATGGAATGTAATATTCATTTGATTGGAAAAACCGATGGAAGCAAAAAAAACTATCGACTATACATAATATAATATAATTTTTAACAAAAAATATTACATAATGCGTGTAATGTAACACCTTTATAAAAATAAATAATAATGACTACCTACAATCTACAGGACAAATAAATAAATATATTTTCCAATTAAGAAAGCAAGATTGGCATACCTAAACTCCAACTCATTTTGAAGTGGTGGAATAATAGCTGGGTAAAATCGAATGTATGTAACTGTTTGCAACAAAAATTAATTGATATTTCTTCTAATATAACAAAATTATTTTATATTTTAAATAATGTAATTATCGTATTTGACAAATACCATAAAACATACAAACAACATAACTTGATGATTTTTTAGTGATATAAATCAAGCGATCATCGAATGACACACCTTAGTAGATCCCCTGCATAGCCCTTAAGTCTCTTATTACACTGCATTCATTTTATCAATCATCACCTAAAATAACACAAACATAAGATAATAAATGAATTATGTTAATATAGTAATGGACGTTTGTTTTCATTTGAACGAAAAAATAGATGGAAGCAAAAAAAACTGAGTATACAGCAGATAATATAATTTCTAACGGAAGAAAAAGATTACATATTTCATGCAATGTAATACAACTATTATAATTAATAATAAACACTACATACAATATACATGAGAGAAAAAAAATATATCATCCAATTAACAGTGTAATCTTGAAATACCTAAACTGCAACTCATTTTGAAGTGGTGGATTAATGTTTTGGACCCAAAAAAATGAACAGGTGAATAAATATAGTCTTACCAAATAAAAAATTTGTTGCAATATTTGAACTGGAAGAGCAATTGTTTTGTTAGGAAATAAGAAAAAATAAACTATGATTTTAAAGATAATACCAGAATGAAGAGAGGTAGATTCCAGCTGCATCTTCTGAGAGAAGCTTGACAATGGATCATGGTGGTCCCTGTTGAAAAGGAAATTGATATTAAAACCAATAGAGTAAGAGATTCATGAAATATGATGATAGACTAAGACATAGTTATTTGAATGATTTGATGTCTTCCACAACCAATGTTGCAAATCCATGAAGCTAGCATTATGATGAAGAAGGTGGTGTCGACCAAGATGGAATCTGGAGGCCTAAATTTGAGTGTTGATGATGATTTCCAAACTGAAACCTAGCATGAAGATGAAATCAGATGAAAATATCAACGATCAAGAATGGGTTACCGAGCCGAGACAAAAAAAGCTACTTTGAAGATTGAAATCAATTGTGATTTGTGGTCGCCGCTGTAGAATCAGTGGAGGTAGAGGAGTCAGTGATGAATGACTTGTTTGCAGAGGAGCCGTAGGAGCCAGACATTGAACATGCGGTGGTAGAGTAGGTGAAGGCGAAGGTTGAGAATCTGGAGGGGCGAGGGTAGTTTATGATGGAGAGGGAGCCTAGGGTGGTAGTGGGAACCCTATATATAGGGAAAGGAACTTCAGAGCGGGGATAGATGTAGGAGAAGAAGCCTTCGAAGATGATGGAACAATCGGAGTTTGGGAGAGGAATTGAGTTTCAACTGTAACCCTAGGATAGTGAGATGGTAATCACGAAAGGGATATGGATGATGCGGAGGGAATGATACGATCATGATAAAGTAGATTTAAGAGCACCAGAAAACCTAGAGAGGAGGTGAAACTGGAGCGGGATTTATAGGAGGTCGAGGAGGTGAAGCAGGTGATAGCGAGGAAGGAATAAGTGAGGAGGAAAAGCGCGATCGGGGGAAGAAGGTGAGGGAGGTGGACGGGGAGGAATGTGTGGAAAAAGTAAATTGGGGAGAGGTAAATTGCGATAGGGAGGGCGAGCGGGAGCGGGTGTGGGATGACGTTAATGACAGAGAAAAGGAGTGTAGGAGGGACGTGGAATCTTAGAGGAATGGCACGTACTGATAATAGGACAATGAAGAATATTAGAGTGACACATGGCAGCTTGAAAGCCAGGATTAGTACATATAGTAGATGTGTATTTTTGGGGCTATTTGGATTGGTGATGGTGGTAGGGTTGGAAGAGATTCCAATAATGATTTGCTCTATTGTCTATTTTTCCTATTATACATTGGGGTGATTCTTTTTTGTTGATGTCTATTTTTTATGTTTGGGTTTCATGATGGGGTTATTAGTTTTTGTTCAACATTGTTATTTTTTCTAGTTGTGTGGTTGATGTTATATGATGTTCATATTTATAGTTTTGGTAATTTATGGCTATTTTATAGATAAGGATGTATTCAAATCGACTTAAGGAAACATTTTTAGAATTTTTGTTTTCTTTTTTATTTTATTCATTGTTTTAAATGGGTTGGTTTAAGAGATTTTTTATTTGATTCTTCAATGAAAAAAATGATAAATTCCTATTATACTAGTTCTTCTTGTTGTTTTTATTCCTGGTGGTGGTGGTGGCTAAAAATTGGTGATTTCTATAATGTCTATTAGTGATGGATGGTGGCCTTGTTTGGAGGTATTTTTAGGGCTCAAGACATAACCAGGTAATCCTATCAGACTCTATCCCCCATCCTCCTAGATATCAATTTAGAGGATGTTTAAAAATATTGTAATTTAAATTTTGTTTTTAAATTTCAGGAGGGATATTTTTTCTGATATCCATTGATGAGAGGTTTGCATATTGGATGGGGATCTAATTTTGGTTTTGATTTGTTTGTATAGTGTCCACTGAACCGTCAAAAGTGGACATTGTTTAGAAATAGAAAATAATTATTTAGAGAATATGTTAAACCAAAAGAGATATAGGTAGAACCGAAAGTATCCTAGTCTAAAATTAATGTTTTTTTTAATAATTCATTTATAATATGGACTGTTCAAATTTACACAGTCATTCACTATGATTATATTAAGATATGATTGTTTATTACTCATGTTAGCCTCTTTTGGTTTTAGTTAGAGGATAAAACCAGAAGGAAACATTCTCACAATGGGTGTGAAGGATAGTACAGTGGTTGTTCGAACATACCACTAAAAAATATAGGACATGGGGAAAAAATATGTGGTTATGTCTAACGATATATCTCGAGTTATGATCATCAACTTGAACCTATCCGAATTTCGGAGCACACCAAATAAGATAACAATATATTTTCATTAAAGATATGGTGATAAATACAATGAATGAATTAAGATCAAAATTTCAATATTTAAATAATGTGGGAAGAAAAACCCAAGATAATATATCGAAGTAATGATAAAATATTTTAAGTGTCTTAAATTAGGGAATAAATAATAAAATTTCTAGGTAAAAATAAAGAGTTATACTAACTTGTTTGAAAGAAATTAAGTTCATCCTAATGTACATCTAAAAAAATATTTTAAATGTGGGGATTTTGGAAATTAGGTAAATTGATTATCTAATCCAAGGAATAATGAGGATAATATTCATTAATTAGCTTCAATACCATAGAAACAAGGATAATCCTATATAATAACAACTATATAAAATTATTGTTAAAATGAAGTGTTGAAATGTATAATTATTCTCTACTCCAAATATATGAAATTATTATTTAATTTCTATTTTTCATTCAATCGTACCATGAAATTCCTCTAAGAATATTTAAATACCTCAAACATTGGATATTGAATAATTTGTGAGAGCACTAGGTGGTGTGATTATTTTATCCATAGTAAAAAAATACCTTTTAGTTTATGTTTATGGGAAGATACTTCTTTTAAATCAAGTACTTCTTCCCATAGTAGGATTTGATTTTATATGGGCATGGATTTTCACTCTCTCTATAAATATTACATCGATTATTAGATAAAGTAAATCTAAATTAATATCCCAAATCATCCTATCATCATTAATAAATGGAAGGGTGATTAAAAAATTAATTTGGAAATAATTTTAATAATATAGGTCTTAATAACCAATAATGAGGGATACATGACTCAAATAATTGGTGTAGAATTTATCCTTGAGGATAATATGAATGTATCAATGGAAATAAAACCATATTATTAGTTTTATATGATTTTATTAGATATTATATAATCATTATACTTTTGATATTTTCTTGGATAAAAGATCATGAAAATTAACATGGGAAAAATGTATTTATAAAATATTATTTTCTATAACCAATTATGGAAGCATAATTTCATAAATGGTTTTAATATATTTAAAAATATGAAGTAAAAGAAAAATTTATTAATCTTTCTTATGTTATTAGAATTAATATCTCATTAGAAGTTATTTGTTTATCCTTTTCATTCTTGTTGACACTGCTAATCTAATCTCTGAAAAATAATTAAAATTGATATGACACAATTAATTTTAGGAGGAGATGTAACAATTGAGTTTATTGATGTTATATTACATTATTATTAATGTTTTATAAGACTAATATTTTTTTATTTTTATTTTATTTTATTAAAATTCACTATATAAGTTGATGTAGATAATTATATGAAAATGAAACGATAAACACAATTTGACTAATTTTAATATGAAAATAAATGAAAATAATATAAAATAAATTTATTTAATCCAGGATGATATAAGAAATTAGATTGATAGAATCATATATAAAAATAACAAGGGGAATTATTATAGGATTTAGGAACATTATTAAGCATGGACATATCATTAATAGAGAAGATAAATATTATTCGTAGAGGTTACAATGGAAAATAAATCATTAGATGAAAATAAAACTTATATAATGTAAAAAATAGTTTAAACCACAAAACAAAGGGGTTGTAAAAGGATAATGATTTTGAGTGGTAACATGGTGGGATGCATATCAAATGGAGGGTGGAGAGGTGTACGACTAAAGACATGCCATGATGTAACATTCTCATCCGGGGGACCATGTGTTCAGCCTTTGAGTAATTGGGACTTTGGTCCACCCATGTTCTAAGGCATTTGTCTTTCTTATCCTTCAAATCATGTATTATAAAAAAATATGTCCAGTGGGTTCTTTTAATTCAATGTTAAAGATATGAGACTTAACACGCTATGGTGTTTGGCAGTGTTTTTTGTTAGGTTTCTTGTAATCCTATCTATATTAAATAATAATTATAAATTTTTTTACTAGTTTTATTTTTAAAATAAATATATTTTTAATGTATTTTTAAAATTATGTGTGAAATTTGTAAAAAAATTATTTATCATGCATTAAATAGTTAAGTAATGTGGACATATAATCACTCATATAACTGAATAATGGATTCTTTATTTTAAATATAATAATTTTCAAATATTAGTATTTTATAAGATTATTTTAACATATTTATAAATTTAAAATATTGAATTCAATGAAATAGATTGATTAAATTTATTAAAGATTATTGAAACAAGTGCATATCATTTAATATATTGTAATGGAATGATACAGAATAAAAATTTACTTATTCATATTTAATGAACTATTTTTATTTTAAATGCCCAGTTTTATTATATATATATATATATATTATTTTTTAATTAAATTTATCATATTTATTTTGATAAATTTCATAATTTTATTTTTTATAAATATAAAAAAATTAATAATAATTTATTCATTGTTTATCAATTTAATATTAATAATAATAAAATCATTTAATAGTAAAAAGAGATATTAATCAATGTATTTTATTTTCCATTATATTTTTTCTTTTTACATTAATAAACTAATTTGATAAATAATGAATAATGAATTAAATTAAATTTAATTAAATTAAACTATAATATATAAAAATAAAAACTAATTTCCATTTATTGGTTTTTACTTAAAATTAAATAAGTAGAAATTTTCTTGTATAAGGACCCCTTCACCACACCACTTTACCTCACACATAAACCTATCTATCTCAACCAAAATATTTTAAAAACCCTTCCCAACCCTCATTACAAAGTCTTATAGGGTTTGATATCCTCATAAGTCCAATCTATGGTAGCTTAAAGAGTTTTCTAATGAAGGACATCAAATGAAGAGGTAATTTTTTTAACTATGATCTTTCAAGATTCTTTATTCTTCCACCATCTCCAAAACTGTTATACCCATCATAATATTATGACATTACTATAATAGTTATACTAAAATATTAATATTTTTATGGAATAAACATTATATACCATCCTCCCCATTATTAAAATATAAAAACATCACTCATGTTATGGTCGGATTCCAAACTCCATGAACAACATATTTCATATTTGACCATCACTTTACATGGATAATTATAATAGTGGATTTATTGAATAAATATGATAGTTATTAAATATTTATAAATTTTATATATAAATTATGAATTATATATATAATAATATAAATAAATTTTCATTATAAATTTAAGCTCCTTAAATAAGAATTTGGAGACACTTTTCTTAATTTTTGTCAAATTTATCAAAACTATTTAGTATGTAAAAAAATATTGATAATTGAGTGATAAATAAAAATTATCATATAATTATGGAGATGGGGAAACTATTCTTTAACTTATTTCACAATATCCACTATATTAATGTATTTTTGGATGACTAATGGAACAACCCATGTGACTGATGGGAGAAAAATCTATATAATAAGTTAATGACATATGATAAAAATGGGCCATAAAAAATGAAATATACATGGAAAATGTTTTATGATAGTATTAAATAAACATTATTTGGTAATTTTGGGGAAAATTTCCATTTTTTGATGTCTTATGTATAGGTAAGGGTTCGTCCTCTCAAATTGTTTTCTTCGATATATGTTTTGTATTATCCATATGTTTTATTTTATGTTATTTTCGCTTCCACATTAACATATTATATCATGGTTAAATATTTATTCATAGTAACTAAATTTTCATTTCATGTTCTTCAATTCATGGTCTTTTAACTTTAATATTACCAAAATCATAATGGTTTTTTGACTCAATTTCCTTTTTATTAGATCATAAACATTCATCTTTGACAAAACACTTCTGGGTTTATATTATTATACCATTTCTAAACTCAATATGATGTTTCATATTTCTACCTAAATAAATTACATCTGTAAATAAAAATCATATTATTTAATGGATTTCATTCTCTATTAAAATATTATGTTTCTAATAATAATTCTTAACACCTATTATGACACTTTCTCTTCTATGTAATTATTCCTTATATTATTTCATTAATATTTTTTTCTAAAACTAAATGGGTTTTTAAAGTTAATTTTCAATTAGTATTTACTTTAACTTAAATGGTTTATAAATAATAATTTTATGGTTTTATGAATAGTTCATTTTTTAATTTCATTGAAGTATGAAAATAATATGATTTTTTATCATTTACCACATGGGCACCTTTTCTGGATTTAAAAAAAAATTTAAAAATATTACCCTTCATGTTTTCATAGTTTTTCAAAGGAATTTATATTCACATTATTTTATTATTATTTTATTTAAAAATTAAATTTTAATGTTTTCTATGAATAAATAAAGGAATTTAATTACACCTATATATATGTATTTATATTTACCATACATTAAAAATTTCACATCATTCAATTAATTTATTTTCATGTATGAAATATTTGGAATGTTTTTATAATTAAGGTTTTAAATGAAATCAATTCATCCATTTAAAATTTATTTTTTTAAAGTGAATTATAATTTATATTTTACAACCATATTATAAATTACTTCTTTTGTATCCATTTTTTTATAACTATAAATGATGTACCTATTTTTTATTAATTTTAATGATCTTCTTGTACGTTTTTTAATATATAACTCTACTAGGAAATTGAATTTTCTGTATCAATAGATCTACCATTGATTTCATATTATGTAATTCCTTTTAGAAATGATATGAGTACCATATTATTTCAAGGTGTTTTTCATGATTTGATTATTGGTGATTCCATGTGGCAAGGTTAAGTATAGTATATCATATTATGATGGGTGAAAAAATATATAGGCATCCATTACAATGGTTAAGGTTTAACATCTCATGAGATAAATATTCTACATGATTCATGGTACTCCATCAATTACAAGGTACATGTACTAATGTCTAATCCACTATGTTATAGGATGCTTAATTGTGACACCTGATCAACTATTTTATAATTTATATGTTAATTTACCTTCCAATTTTATATTTTATATTCCTATATTATAACCCATGGTTTATGATTATTTTTCTCTCTTACACACATACATCGTGGTATATTGTTTATTATTTTATATAATATGTCATTATATCATTCTTTATGGATAAATATTATGGTTTTATGATCATTTTTAATTAGATATTAATTCCATGATTATATTTTCTCATATTCTTATTATATAACCTTTTATGAATCATTGATAGGTTTTCCCTTATTGAGTATTTGAGGCCAGTCATTATTTTCTTTTACACTTCCCTATGTATTTATATATAGGATATTTTATAGAATGGGGATTTATGTAGTGATGATTATGATAGATTGAAAAGAAATGATTTTTAATAAGATATAAATACAGAATATCTCCAAAGAAACTAAATTTTTTGGTTATAGGATAATCATATTATTTTTGTGATGTAATGTTTAAATTACAAAAATTATGTAAAATATATTTATGTTGATCTTGGGTTGCTACATGCACAACATGAACATAGTTTTTTAGGTCGTACACTAACCAGGCCTCTTTGGTTCTCCTTCCATATCCACCCCTAAAAAATGAAAAATCTAGATCAGACAACATAATCACAATATATATGAAAATAAAATCAATTAATATTAATATATATAATAAATAATTTTTAATTAAACTTAAATTCAAGATTCACATCTCGACTACCCATGGTAACCATGATTTCACTACTATAAAATGCGCCTCGAACGACGCCTGAATTTATTAGTGCTAGAAAAATGCACTGAGAAAATCCATCTTTATCAGTAATAAAATAAGCATTGATAAAGTGGGACCTTTATAAATTCTAAATAATATCACTGATAAAGGGAATCCTTTATCAACAGTTTTTTTAGTGATGATAGAATGTTACCTTTATCAGTGATTTATTTTAGTGCTGGTAAATGTTAGCCTTTATTAACACTTTATTTTTAATGCTGGTAAAAAGTACCCTTTATGAGCGCTAAAAATAAAGAATTGATAAATAGTAACCTTTATCAATGCTTTATTAGCGCTGATAAAGGTCCAAAATATAAATAAATAATGAAACAAATAAAAATTAAAAAAATTAACAATTTCATTAATTAAATAATTACTGTTAAAAATGAATAAAATGAATATAGATATATTTAAATTTTAAAAACTAATAAATATTATAAATTAAATATATAGATATTTAAATTGAATAAAATGAAATAATTAAAGAAATAAAAATTTTAAAGGAATAAATTAAGAAAAATATTTACTATTTTATTAATTAAATAATTATTGAGAAAAATTACTAAATGTAATATACATATATATGGATTATAAATATTGATAAATAGTATATATTAAATCTATATATATAAATGAATATATAATTAAACAAAAAAATAAAAAATTAATAAATTACAAAATTATATAAAATTTTATTAGTGAAATAATTTTTAATAAAAATGAATAAGTATAATACATATATATATATGTTAATTATAAATAGTAATAAATAATATAAATTAAATATGAATATAAATACAATTTATAAAATTTCAATTAAAAAAATATTAATGTCTTATTAATTTTTAATGTTTTTTTATTTTTCAACTTAACATATATAAAATGTTGTGTGTTACATTGATTTCGCGTGTATGTGTGTGTGTAATTAATGCAGTTTTATATACAAACACACATACAAATATATTTACACAATATATAGAAACACATACGCCTAACATTTATGTAATTTATTCAAATTTCAGTATATTTTAAAATTTCATTATAATATGATACATTTAATATTTTGTGTTTTTAGTCAGTCAATTTTATTTATTTATTTTTAATACTAATACCTTTTTGGCATTCATTTTTAACATTTTAATTTTTTTTTGAATATTCTCAATTTCTATTATTTATTTATATTTATTTATTTACTATGTTTTAGTATTTCCAATATGTATTCATATTACTTAGATATATATATATATATATATATCCATACTTCTTTAATAATTTATATTTTATTAATAAAACTTATACATTTTTCAATAGTTTTAATGTGTACTCATTTTGAATTATTCAATTTCACTCATTTTAAAAATTCATGTATTTAAGATTATATATCCAATAACACCGTTAAAATATATTTTTAAATAAATATTTATAAATAAATATATTTATAAATGTATATTTAATATATACATATAAATTTATCAATTTATAATTATTATAAATAATTAATAATTTTTTATACAATTATTTATATAAGTATAAATAAATAATTATATATATTAAATAATTATAAAATTAAAATAAATGAATTTAAATAATTCCTTCATCAGTGCTAAAAAAGTGATGATAAAGCTTGATCTTTATCAGCACTAAAAAGAACTGTTAAAAATTGTCTTTATAAGCACTAAAATATTAGCACTAATAAATCTTGAAATTTATCAGTGCTTTCACTGAAAAATATCCCTGTTATCAATGCTTATCAATTTAACACTGATAAAAGTATATTTATTAGTACTTTTCAAAAAGTGATATTAAAAGTGTTCTTCATTAATTTAAAACAACCCTAACTGGTACTCGGTCAGTAGAGATTTTCAAGCTCTCACGGAACTCCTGGACTACCGGCACGACTCCTTTATGTTCTCTCTGACCAATCAAGGCTATAATCTAATTCATGTTATTTTCTAATTTTCCTCTATCTTTTTTTGATCTTTTAGGTTTTGTGTTTTGAGTGTTTCATTTTGGGATGTTCTCAACCATGACGAACCCTAAATTTCAACTCCTCCCCACTACCGGCGCGACTCATCTAGGTTCATGTAAGGATTATAAAGATGTACGTTGATATTAGTCACTAGTTTTTATGAGATGTAGTGATGAAATGAATTGTAGTATTCCTTGCTAAATTTTTTACCTATAAACTAGTGAAGGAAAAATACAAAAAACTAACAAGTACGCTTTCAATACTTTCTTTTCCTATTAGGAAATGGGATGAAATCATGATGTATTTGTTGACCATTTTTTTCAAGATTAACAAAATTGAAAGATATAGTGTGTGTTATTGTGTATTACCTAATTAAGATGAATAAATTATTACATATTGAAGAGTCTTCCTTAGTCGATGAACTCGATTAATTGAATGTTAAAGAGATAATAATGTTTCCAGGAGTCCCATCTAGTGTTGTATCTGATAGGGATATGATGTTTTTATCTTTTTTATAAAAAGTAAATTAATTTTCAATGCGGTTATGGGTGAAATTTTATACTTTCATTATTCCATTGACTAATGGTCATCCTAATTAGAAAACATTGATATTGGAGGATATTTTTTGAGACTTAATTCTTGACTTCAATGACTCCTTGAATGATTAACTTTACTTGGTGGAATTATCTTACAAATATAGTTATCAATCACTTATCCATATGTACCCATATGAATAATTATATTAAATAAATTTTCACTCTCCTTTACATTGGAAAAAGATAGAATAATCTCATATGAATAGTACTAGTCATGTCCAAGAAATAATAGACCAAGTGATGTCAATTTAAGAACCTTTTGAAACTACTCAATGTCAACCAATGTCCTACAGTAACCCTTAGATGTGACCCTTATAATTTAATGTTAATGATCATGTGTTTATTTTTGTTTCCTTGAGATTGGTTCACTAATATATTAGAAAGAAAAGGAAATTATCCTCAAAATACATCAAATGTTTTAAAATTCTTGGAAAATTCAAGGAAATTTCCTAACAGATAGACTTACACATATGAAAACCCAATGGTTGAATTTATTCCCTCAATAATCGGGTTGAATCTTTTTGAGTATGAAATTCTTGAGGCTTTGGAGGTTTTAAATGCCCAATCTGATCTAACCATGTAACCCCCTTTAATGTTTGTATCGTAGTCTCAATTTTGGTGTATTTTATGTTTATGGGGAGTTAAAAGAGAGGTTAAAGGATTTGATATGAGATATTGGCGAAGAGAAAGTGGTACCCTTGTACGGTAGGCACTGAATACCTGATAGAATAGAACTAGGTACTTGTTGATAATCTAGTGTAAGTAGGGCCATTGTTAATAGAACCAAGAACCCAATGGCCTAATATAATGTATATAGTGTTAATTTTGATATGTGATTAGTGATGGGGGGTTGATCTTTTTAATCATAGTAAACTCATATACTATGTAAACTATGGCCCAGTACCATGTCGTCGGGTTAAGCATGACTACTAGTTCCTAATTCTAGTGGTTTAGGGTAAATTATGTCTTTTTTTTTTGTCTCGGTTGTTGTGAGTAGCCATTTAAAATGAAAATTATTTTGAAAATTAAAATGATTTCATTAAAATGTTCTCATATTGGAAAAAATAAATTTAAAAGGAAAATATTTTGGATTGAAAATTTTGAAAATTATTGGGGGTGGTGATGAAATGCTAAGTGTGACCCTCATTTTTCATTATGAGCATTTTTATATGTGTGGGTATATGAGGAATTGAATCTAAACCCGATTTCATGATTTCTTGTTTTTCAGAATATGCCACCCAGAAAGGTCCCTGGTGTTTTAAGTGAGTCTCTCCCTATTTCTAGTTCTTATCAATTTATGCCCATGTTTTGTGGCAATCGAGGTTCGTTAGAGGCATTGAAGTGGCATAAGGAAATTATAATGTCTTTAGAGTGTTGGGAAATACCAAATCCATTTGAGTTTGCACTATTCTAGGTATCCTTGGGGGTCTAGCTTTGGAAGATGGTAGTTTTTTTACCCACTAACGATGCAAGTTAGGATGATGTGTGAAGTTTTTAAGACCTTCTTTTTCTAATGGTTTATACATAAGGATGTGAAGAAAAAGAAAATAGAAGAGCTCATGAGTTTCTAACAAGGTCAGCAGATGGTGAAGGATTATGTTGAACACTTCAATGATATGGATTCATTTTCTCTAAAGTTCGTGTTATAGGATCTGTTGAAATCTTTTCTTTATATTGGGGGTCTTCATCTAGGGATAAAGGGGTGTGTAATCTTCTCCAAGTATCTCCATTTTGAGAAGTTGGTGGAGGAATCTTTTTTGAATGAGTTGTTATGAAGGAAGTATAAAACACATTAGCTCAGTTATTGTTTCTCATGTCGAGGTGAAGACGTTTAGAGTTTCCCTGTTTTTTTAGTGTCTGTTATAAGTTCATATTTCATTATAAAATTCAGGTGAAATCATCCTTTCATAGTTTAAATGGATTTGTTTTTATGAACGTGAAACTTCAAATTATTAACCTTTCATAAATTAGTTACCCTATTTCTATCATGCCTGTTTTTAGATGTTTATTTTTGTAAAAGTCACTCTTTGTGCCTTTTTGTAGGTTCATTGTTTAGTTTGAGTTATTTTTTTTTAAAAAAATTATAGGGTTTTATATGATTTTAAAATTATTTTTATGGAGGTATATACTTTGTTCACACTTAAGGAAACGATCCATAAGTCATTTGAGACATGCAGAAATCATCCACACCTTAATTATATTCATGGTATAACTAAAATGAACCAATGTTTCAATCCTTTGCATGATCATATTCAAATAAAAATTGAACAAACACATTTTGATTATTTTTGTAGTTGAGGAAAAAAATCCATAAGTGATTTGAGACGTGCATGAATTAGTCGAACCTCATTCTGATACAAAGGTTGACAGATATAACTCAAAGTGGGTGTTTTTATTTAAAATTGACCTAAATTTTAGTAAAAAGGTATTTCCCACTCAAAACCATGAAAATGAATTCAATTTTTTTAAATAATTTAGAAAAATTATCCACAAGTAATTCGAGACATGTTAGAATCAGCCGAACCACAATACGATGCACAGTGTGACCGGTATGACTCCAAGTGAGTCTTTTTATATAAAATTAACCTCAATTTTAGTAAAATTAACACTATATGTTAATTTATTTCTATATATTATTATTAATATAAGATTTTTTTCTTATACATGTGCATTATTTTTCTCGAGCAATGGAGGTTTTTTTTGAAATAACATGAGTCATTTCAGGATTAATAGATAAAGGAACATTGATGTTTTTTGAATGTATGTAATAATTTTTATTTATATAATTATATAAAAAAATGTTTGAAATGTCTATAATATAGTGTTTTTTATTATGTTTTTGTTGTAAATTTCATTTCATTTAAACCTTGTATTGGGACTTGTTTTTTTATATCTGGTTTGTTTCTGGTGTTATGGTGTGTTGTTACAACATACAGCAGAATGAACCTTTATTAGTGATTCTATAAGCACTGATAAATGACTCCTTTAGTGGTGATATATTAAAGAGATGATAAATTATTATTTTATAAGTGAATTTTTAGCACCAATAAAGGAAACCTTTATCAATTCTTTTTTCAGAATTGATAAAAGATCAGGGCTTTTAACCTTGCTCATGTAGTCAGAGCTTTTCTTCTGCTGATAAAGGCCATTTCTAGCACTATTAAAGGTCTATTTTGTTGTAGTGTTTATCATGATATGTGTTAAGTGAGTACCTACTCACGACCTACCTATTTAGTTTGTATTTTTCTATATCATTTCTATTGAAGTTCCTAAAATAATTAGTGTAAATTTATACCTTTTTTAATGAACTATCTTGGTTAAACTCCATATCACTCGATTCATCTCACTATAAGGAATAAGTTGTGTCTTGAATTACCCAAATTTGGAAAATAAAACAAGGTAATCAAACATAACATGCTGGGAAATAATTGACCCTTAATAAATCAGTAATTAAGTAGTGGAATCTTTCTAATTATAAGTAATTCATTGTGTCCTTACATTTCACTTCCTTGAAAAATAAGATAATATGATTTAAATATAACATCATCCAAACGATACATTACTCAATATGAACAACAAAAGTCACTCAAAATATTACATGAAAAAATATAAAATATAAAATATCAAAAAATGGTATAATAACATAAGGAAGACCGATGAGGATGGTACATCAGTATCTCAACGTGCTCATAAGACATAAACCACCCTGAGATCATCTCCTCATGACTATATGTCACCTCTATATCTCATTGAAATCCATATACCAATATAACAGTTTATAACATCTATACTAGAGCATAACATATATTCATGAATAAGATATGAGAGATAAATACAAACAAGGGTGTTTATGTATGGTGTGAGGTATATGTTCCTAGTAAGATTCCATCAAATATTTTATATAGTTCATTTTATAACAATTTTCATTAAATATAAATTAAATTACAAATTGAAAATAGAATTTAGTCACATGAGAGTGTGTAATAAAAATTGATAACATACTATTATCCATTATAGGAACCATTCCACACTTTTCTATAACTAGTAGAAAAAGTAATACTTTATGTTACACCTAATTCTAAAACCATTGAATGCAATACACTTGGTTCTATAAAAATAAATGTTTTCTTTAAAATAATGATAAAAATAGTGAATTATTAAAATTGATGAAACCAAATATGTCATCAAGAATCATAAATAGGGAGAAATATGTAGGGTCATATATATAATGAAAAATACCCTAGGATCTAATGAGAAAATCCTTTAAATACATGAGTTGAAACATCTACAGACCTATTGATGAATTATTTTTCAAATAACCCATATTATACTATTCCAAACCTCACGGGGTAAAATTAATCATATCTAAAGATATCTATACACTAGAGGGTACTATTCTGAGTATCATTATGATTCAAATAGAAACCAAATATCTACCTCCATGCTAAATACATAGGTTTCCCATGATACCATATAATTGGAGAGGACACATGTTTCAAGTCATAATATAATACCCAACAATAATACCAAAATACATTCCCCATCTCACCACTAATCACCCTTTAACAAATATCTATTTTCAATTTACTTAAGAAAAAAATTATAGTATATTTTAAATCATAATATATGAAACCAAAAATAAATGAATTCAAAATAGGCAATAAATCAATTGTGTTATAAGTATAATAAATTTTTTTTATTTAATGTGACATACATTCCTTTAGAGTTAATCAATAATTAAAATCTTCACCATATTCTTTGAGAATAATTACGACCTCATCCATTTATGTGAATCCACATTTAAACCAATGAGAGGAACAAAAATATAATTATCTTACCCAATATATTATTTTTATGTAGTAAACATTAATGGGGAAATATTTAAAATTACACGAACTTAATAAAAAATATGGATATCAAAATACGATATAAATGAGAAAAATTAACATTCAATAAATTTGTAAATACATCTAAATACAATATTAAATAGGTAGAAAACTCTAAATCCCTATGGTATCTTCAGTGATGGAAAAAACGAGGGTCTGAGTTTGTCGTTTGGTCGGTGGGAGCCTCTCAGCGTCTCAAATCTTCTACATTTCAGGTTTCATCCCTCAATTTATTTCTTAGGTTTCATCCCCTTTGCAGTGGTTCTCTTTTGTTTAATATCATTCTCTTTTTAAGGTTTCAGTCTCAATTCCCCCATGTTCCATTTTAATATGTTTATGGTTTCTTTCTTTGTTTGTATGTTTTTTTGGCTTTCATCCCCTAGTTTCCTCATTTTTTCAGTGTGGTGTTGGTGTTTCACGGGGTCTTCGGTGGTGCGAGGTTGAAGTTTGTGGTGATAGGTTCCTCAGGTGGATTTATGTTTTTTGGGTTAGTTCATGAACGTGGTGGTGGGTTCTGGTGGCGGACTTCCCTAACATTTTGTTGGTTTTGTGTAGAGGCATCTAGTGCTTCAGGGTGTTCTGCCTGTGGTGCCACCTTCATGATTTTACTTCTATCATCTCCAGTGGCTTTGCGAGATTGAATACGACATCGATGATTGGTTTCTTCTCAACGACGATGATGATGAATTCTACTCAGTGATGATGGTCTCTGATGGTGTCATTAAATAGTGATTCTAGTGGTTCTATACGGTGATGATGACTGTGTTATCTATGATGACAGGGGTCTGCAGTAGTTCAATGATCTGATAGCTTCGATGTGAGTGTGTTCATCTCAAGGGGACAATGATAATGGCGTGATGATGGTCTACTGCCTTTTGATTTTCAAATTTTGAAATGGTTCTTTCGGTGGTGTAATTGTAGAGTCTATGTGGGTTTTTCATGTTGGCCTGTTTTTAATTCTGAAATAGATTACATCTTATAGTCCAATCATGGTGAATGTTTGTGTTTTTTGTTTTGACATTTGATCTCTATAATGGGTGTTTTGTGAGGTTGTGTCTCAATACCGTAGGAATGGTTATGTAGGTCCTCAGATACCCACAAAGTGGGTATTCAATAAAATAAAAAATGGACTTTGGTGGTAAATAGGAAGGCTGATTATACCTTATAAATAAATAATATCATCATTATACAAACTCTATTTGAGGTTATGACCCCTACTTCCACCAAGGTTTCTGAAGGAGAAGGCAATATATAATAAACTGAGAAAGGAGGAAGAGGAGAAGAAGAAAAATAATATTTATAGGGATTTACCTAGAATATTACATGTGTATTTCAAGGGATAAGAACATGGAACAATATAGGAGTGAAGATAAGAATTTTTGGACTTCATTGAGGTTTATCATTTGAATTAGAGTTAGAGGGAAAAAGATGGTTTAAATAAGAATAGGGGTAAAATTAGGAATCCAAAAATCAATATCTAGGTACACCATATGGTTAACAAGAATAATTTACCATACCATGTTTCAACTATTTTATAGTAACTAGAAAACATAAAACCACTCACATTATTTCTCCACAATTCTCTCTATACTATATGATATCCATGTGACTACCACTGGATAAAGTATTTAAATTGTACATGGTTATGATTAAATGTTACTACTAACCATTCCCTAGCTTTGATACCTTCAAATAAATCAAAATCTTAAAATTTTAAAACATAGATTCCCAAAATTTAAATAAAGTCCTTCATTATGTAAAATAATGATCAAAAGTGACATTTAGGTGTCACAATTAATTTTTTATGATATGATTTCAAATAAAAATAAGAAATGATAATTAGATCACATTATTGATGTGATTCCATGATGAGTTGATATCTTTCATAAAAAATGATTTTATTGATTTGAAGTTGAATTTGATAATCAATATCAAATAATCAATCAATTATTTGGTGTAAAACTTGTAATTTCTCAAATAATATATGATATTAAATTAATATATGTCAAGGAATCAATGATCATCCCATAAACCGTAAGAGAGTTAATTATTGAGAATAAAGGGACATTGGCCCAATATAATAATGATTTCTCCAAATATTACTTTATTTATAATATTGGATTTTACTAATGTATCAAAGTATACAAATTTTCATTTTATCCTTCATTTTCTAAATTATTGGAGGTTTAATAATTCCCAATTGAATTTTCATTTTAAACCAATGGAGAAAACTAGGTTATTCTATAATATAGACATAGTGAATTAATCATAATTTTCAAATATTCTATGTGATGATCATTATATTGGAAATGATATCCCATATAATAAAAGGTATTTTATAGTAATCTTGTTTCATGCCATTCAGGTTCTTATGGAATGGGTGATTTTCTTGTCTTTTAATGTCATGATATTTTGATCATATTTATTGTTGTTTAATATCAAATGATTATTATCAATTTCCTTAAATTTTTGGGTTATTTTACTATGAACTATTTTTAGTACATAGGTGAAAAATTTCCAACAAATGAGATGAAATCAATCAATATTCTTAAAAACATTTTTAAAGTTATTCCCTATATAGTTAGTTAATTGAGTCATAAACAAATACTAAGTAGACTAGATGATAAGAGATATATTGAGATAATGATTAATGCCTTACACATGATATTTTAACAAGGTTAAAAAAATATTTCTAAATAATTAAAATTTCCTTGGTTGTCATTTTCTTTATCCTACATTACACAACATTATCATAGTATTAAAAAGGTGTTAAGTATGTGGGAAATAATATAGTACTATTTTTTTATAATAAGGATCAAAATCATGTCTCAATAAATATGATAAATCTTTTTCAAACCTCATCAAGTGACTAAATTTATGAATTATGTATACACATATGTTCGAATATATAAATTCAAAAAATTTCCTCTAAGGAACATCACTATAATTTTTGAGTATCTATCCAATATTTTCATCACATTTATCCAAGAAAAATAATAAATATTTACAACCTTTCAAAATAATTTATATGATGCCATAAAATTTAGTGTATTGTAAGGAAAATCATAGATTGTCAGACAAGGAACAAATAAAAAAATCCATGTGATATTAAAATGTATTTTTAATATTTATGCATATATAAGACTCATTTGACCTAATATAGAATAACATAATTCTTTATTCTATTTAATTTTTATAAAACCCATAATTTTTCTCTCTGAAATGATTAGTAATTTTTTTAATGAAACTCTATAAAAAAAATGTAGTGACATAAAAATTTAATGGTATAATTGTTTTTAAATATTTTGTGCTATAGGATAATCCTCGAAATTGAAACATTAATTCTAGATTAAAATGAATTGATATATACTAATCTACAACTCCACAAAACCCATGGAGTAACCATAGTAAACCCAATGTGTATTACTATGTGATTTTAATATATGTGAAAATACCTTCTTCTATTATATAATTTTTATGTACATAAGATACAATCCTGATAAGAATTTCTAAAAATCATGAAACCATTTTTTTTACATTATGTAAAGCTCTAATGAATATAAAAATCATCCATAATCATGTTAATAATAAATAAAATTGTAAAATAACTATATAAATGATAAATAATCAACTCAAGGAACTAGTTATTATTTACTATCAAGTTTTGGAGTTATGTAGAAACAAAATTATTGGATAGATTAATGCTTATTGGTGTACTCGTATTATTTTTTGAAAGATCAAAATTATATTAATGAAGTCTCTATTAAGGTATTAAAAAAATCAATTTTTGTTTATTTAGTTCATCAAGTAATTTAAATCACCCATGAGATATTTAATATCCCTCTTTCAATTTGTTAAAAACATGCTAATTTTCTATAATTCAATCAAGCACCAAAAACATGATCTTATGTGTCCTTCTATAAATATAGTCCTCACCCCTTATAAAATCCTTAAGTTATTGAAAACTCTCACCCTTTGTTACAATTATCCCCAAAATTTTCCCCCTATTTAAAAAAATATTATGGAATAAATTTAAAAAATAATGATATGAAATTTTATATACTTTCTAAGATAATGAACTCCCAAAAACACATTCACCTATTAAAAAGATCCTTTTAAATTAATATTTAATCATATAATCTATTAAATCCATTTTTTGAAAAAAAATCTATATTAACCTCAATAATTTCCACATTCTTTATGAGTACGTGGTACATGATTTCCATACATGATAACTGTGGATATCATATTAGATTCTTTAAAAAATTGATTATATATTAGTTTTTACAATCATTTATCTAAATATATTTTACATTCAACCACATGTCTTTAGGTTGTGTCATTATCCATATTATTGAATTTGGGTTTCGTGATACCATAATATACGAATATACCATTGTACTTAATGATATATAATTTTTCTTATTGGATTTCCAAGAACACTCCTTCCCATAATAAGTAATAAATATAAAATTAGATTTATGATCATCCCTATCACCTACCCAATTGTAATTGGATGAACTATATTAATGTAATGACTTTCTTTATTGTAAGTAAATAATACAATAGTCACTTTAACATAATGCAAGACAAATTTTTATTCTTCATGATGTGACTCAATTGGGTTGATTTATAAGTGACAAAAAAGTGTAATGGAAGACATGATATAATGGTATATACATTTTCAAATAATGTAGGCTACTAATAATATTTGAAACACCATTTTTACAATTCTCATTTCCTATTAATTATAATAAAACTTATCAAAAAGTTCATTCATAGAATAAACATCTCCTGAATCATCTGTTCTAAACTATTTAAACAAAATCATGAGATCAATAGTCTTAACAAATGAATATATAAACCACTAAATTAATAACATAAAATAAAAGAAAATTATCATCCCATAGAAAATAGATATTCCTTAATTTTTATTGATATGGAAAGAATTTTTTTCCATGTATCGATTTTATTTCCAGTAAAAAAAATTTCATCAAAATACCAAATCATATTCAGTGAGTATGGTTTATTTTATTTGTAAAAATATCTTCCAATAATTTCATGAATTTAATACTATTAAAATTTCTATAAAACATAAATTACCATGTGTGAAGCACTTGTTTAATCCCATAATGTGTCTTTATTATTCAAGCATACATGAGAACAATAATCGTCATGATTAATATCCTTGGTTATTAAAATTACAAACTTTTTAGTGTCATGTTTCTATTGGTAACTCAAATCACAAGCATCGTCAAGAGTAAAAAAATTATTTTTAAATTTCACATTCTCTCTTATATTTTGTAATAACATTCCTCTAGTATCTTTAGTTCATCACCGCCTAAAATCCGAAAAAGTTTCTGATTGAGAGAAAAATTTATTTTACACACATAAACATTCCTTATATCTATAAAATCTCTAGCACCAACATCTCCCTTCAAATAAATATCTTCCCATTGATTAGAAATATTTTTTCTAAATATTTGATCATTGATTTTAATAACATTGAGTAATCTATTTCTAATTATTTAAGCCTTACCTTGCATTTAATCACTATAGAATTTCCCTTTTGCTATATATCAAATTATTTTTTCTTAAAAAACCATAATTGTCCTATTTTTTACAATATTATTTAAAACAAATTAGACTATCATCATTATTTAATTAAAATACCACCTTATTTACATTTGTGTAATTATTTTGACTAGTTTCGTTAAAAAATTGACTATACTAAGAGATTATATGTTACTTATTATTATGATTATCAAGTTGTTATGTATCATGTATACCTTTTCCCACCGATTTAAATGATAATGTAACCTCATTATAGAACTTTTTATTATCAAAATGAAATTTATTTTATGAATTCCAAATATTAATAAATTTTACCACAAAAGGATTAACCTCATCATTCTTATAAATCAAAATTATTATTTTAATATGAGGCACCTTTTCTCTTTCCCCAATAATAACATTGAGGTAACCAATATTGAAAAAGTATTAAGCTTCCTTATCTGAATCTTTATTAATATTTAATATATCATGGGGATTTATTAAATAATACTTACATATTTTATATTACACCAAAAATACAGTTTAGCAGTAAGAGTTTTATTTTAAAAAATGATTAAACTTCCTTTATTTAATTCATGATGGTGTCTTAAAATACTTGTTTTTACCCTTATCAAGATTAATTTTGTATCAGGTTTTAGAACCAAAATGATTCATTTAATGGTGCTTCTTATATAAATATATATTTTATTTTTTTCAAAATTCTTTTATACCTTTTATCCTTAAAATTAATTTTTAATTATTTAAAATATATCTTTATTCATTTTCTATTAATAATTTAATTTCTACTTGTATGAATATTTTTTTACATGAAACAACAACTTCTCAGTAGGTCATGCATACTTACATTACTCCCCCCAATATCATATAGCTCTTTATGTATTAAACACTCCACAAAATAGATTTTCATGTAATAATATGTCATTAAATGTTATTTAACCCACATTAAAAATAAAATAAAATATATAAATAAATAATTAATAATGTTACAAATTTAAATTTTTTTATTAAATATTAACATTTATTAATTATTACTATTTTTAAAATTATTTTAATAATAATAATAATAAAATTTTCAATAAATTATAATTTTTATTTAAAATGTATTTAATAATTAATATATTAATATAAAAAAATTATTATTCATTAGTAATTAACTATAAATTAAAAATTTAAAAGAATAATAATTTATTATTTAATATTTTTTATGTTATATTTCATATTTTATAGTTAATAGTTAGTAACTATTATTGAATAATTTATACTTAATAAATAATATTTACAAATTCATAATAATTATTCAATATTCAATATTTAATATTTTTCAAATAAAATTGAATAAACATTAAAAAAATACATAATACATAAGTAATCATTAATCATTAATAATTATAATTTAATATAGTTTTTTATTATTAAATAATTAATAAATATAAATAATTAAGAATTAATAAGTAATAATTAGTTATTAAACATTAATTATAAATAATTTATAATATGTAATATATAATTCCGAAATGATTTTTCGTTATTAAATAAAATTTTATATAAAATTTAAATAATCATTATTAATTATAAATAAATAAGAACTGTTATTAAATAATTTATGAATTATAAATTATTATTTTATATTTTATAATTGACAACTAATTACATTGTTAGCTATGAACTAAATATTAATAATAATTTTTATTTAATTGAATAAATTTTGAGAAAACTTTTTAAAAATCACTTATATGTTTAATAACTGTTTAAACCATCCCTAAATAATCTCTACTTAATTGTTGTGATTTTTTGAGGAACAATCATGAATTAGTGTTAATTTTATAAAAATTATACCAATGAAATTCAACTAATACATTTTGTATATGTTTTAGAAAAAACATCTGAAAAATATATTTATAGTATTGGAATTTTATTTTTCTCCTTAAAATGTGTGATTTTATTTCTATCATAACATTAACACTAATATCAATTGAAACAGTTTTTATGTTTCTTTATCTTAGTTTTTCTGGTATCACCCTAAGAAAATTGAAACTTAAAAGTATAAATGTTAGAACCCATGTCAAAAAAGTACACATTTCTTATTTAGAGACTACCTAATTAGAACTTCATAGTTAAATGAGTAGGGAATGGAGTAGTGCCAAGATGGTTGTCTTCCTCTGATGTTTTTTAGATGTGTGTGGGTGATGAAAAAGAACACTGAAATAACACGTGTTAGCCTATGGGGATTGACAATTGTCTGATCAATGACCAAAATGGGTAACAGTCTATGGTGTTTTGGGAAGGAAACCAAAGTGTTATCGGGGGACTTTGGGGTTAGATGACTAGGTTTCTAGACCGAAGATGTTTGGATATTAAAAGTTAGTATTAGAGAACTTCCCTTTCTTATATTTTACTGTTATGAAAATGGATGATAGGAGATACAAGAATGTGTCAGTTCCTCTTATGGATATTAAGTTGTTGAATCATGTAAAACTGTTTTATAAGAATTTTACGTTACCAGGGGCTCGGTATTCTAATCATTGGTATGTGGGGTTTCAATTTTTTATATGATTTCACCATTTGTGATCCACATGGAGATATGATTTTTATAATTTAATGTAATTTTATCTGTTGGTTTTCATATAAAGAGTCATCTCATGCATAACTCTCATCCCGTAGGGATTGACATGATATATAGGTCTTCTAGTGTCAGACCTATGTCACTAAATAGTTTTTAATTAGTTTATATTACCAGAAACTATTCATATGAAATTTTCACATATAATTATATGGTGTAATTCTACTCAACTATACCTCAATAGATTCACATTACTTCTAATGGTATTTGACGGGGATCTATAATGAGATACCCGATGATGGGGACAAAAATGTAGTTTTTTGTGCATAATAGGTGAAGATATTGTCATGGGTTAGTATATGCACAAGATTCATTATCTTTGAACCCCGTGTGGGTTGATATTTTTTGGGTTGGATTATTTATAGGTGTAGTGACAACATATATAGTTTTTTCTCATATTTCTTGGAATGGTATTCTACTTAACAGAGATGATAGTTTTGGTTTACCTTTGTATAGGTCCTCTAAGATAATGTTTTTTTGTAATTGATATTGATAACTTATGAGTTTTTATTGTCAATGGATGAGTTTGTATGATGAAAATAAATGATAATTAATGTGTGTTGGGATAATAGTTTTTTCATATGATATCTGGTTGCATATGTGAACCATGAGTGGGTGGTTGGGCATGATGGATATTTTGGTTTATTTTGGATGGCGGCGTGTAAGACATCTCGTGAGCAATAACCTTCTATGAATTTTTTTCTTTTGTGCTATATGGGAGACCTAGTGACCCTTAGATGTGACTAAATCCATATTTGGTTAGATTATAGTGATATTTTGGGGAAACCTAGGTAATGGGTCAGCTTGAGTTTAAAAATTATTTAGGAAGGGAAGCATGCATAGATACATAATTTTGAGATCGATGTATGTAGGTGTTATCAATGATAATAAGAATAAATTGTTATTCCTTTGGGTTTTATATGGATATCAACTAGAGTTCTATGTCCATGGGAGGTGAGGCAATTGAGGTGTAATGTTTCTGTGATTGTATTCATATGGAATAATTGTTTTTGTTCATAACCATGCTGAATGAGATCGATTAGTGTATGATCAATTTGAAATTTTATGGCTAGTGGATAACTGAGTACAAATTCAACTAGATTCCATATTGAATTAAATTATAGTATTGGATGTTATATTATATAGAGGTCATTCATTGATCTCGGGTATGGGATTATTTGAGATGATCCATGCATGATCGAGTCACAGGTAAAATGGATCTCATAACATGGAATAACATAATGGTGGATATGGAAAAATCAATTTTCAATCATGGAAATCATATCGAAGGTCGGGTGGGGCCTTAGTGGATAATAACGATACCGGGGTACCTCTAGGAATATATGCATCAATATTATGTAATTTTGGAATGCATTACTGTGTGTATCCAAGCATGTTTTTGAAAATTCATCTAGAGAATTTATAACCAGTTGTTTCACATGAGATTATAATTTTTAGCTGGAGAACTAAATCTAATTATTTCTTGGATATGATGGGTATGTTTCAGAATTCATTATGGGATTTTCAAAAAAATCATCATGTCCGAGATGATGTATTAGACTATTAAAACACATTAGATTCATTTGATATCATAATTGAGGATATGGTGTAGGAATATGACCAGTTTGTTTCTTTGAAATTAGGTGATGTGTGTCTAGAACCATGATAAGTTTGTTGGTGCACCACCATAATTTCATTGGATAAGAAATTTGGATAATGGGGAGAAATATAGAGTATAATTTTCTATAATGGGTATGGTCATGTGGTGGGGAAGGAAAAATGGATGAGTGATGGAATAAGTCTAATTATGATGCCACCGTGGGGTAGACAGGTTCTAATAGGCACTACTTAAGTTTCTTCATGGTGATTTTTAGGGTGTTGCATGTAATAAGAAATAGAGCTCCATGCTTTTGAAGTTGAGCTATGGGAGATCATTTGGGGTTTTGGATCATGGTGTAGGGAGTTGGTCATGAATTAACAAAATGAGTAGGTTGATTTCAGTGATATAATTCTCAATGAGTCTTCTATAGGGTGATAAGTGTTATTTTGTGTTGTTTTTAACATCCTGTGTTCATACGGGAAAGAAAATTCTATAAAGAATTTAAACATTGGAATTTGTTAGATGGATTATTTTAAGATATGTGATTTTGAATTTAAATCAAAAGGTTGGAATGCCTCAAAATATAGTTTTTTTGTATGAATAGTGAATCTTTGTAGTTAACCTAAGGGATTAGAAAATCTTTGAGAGAGGTCTAGGTGGTTGATACAATTAGGGGTGTGCAAACCATCAACCATCCAATGACTGCAGAGGGAAACCCAATTGGATGATGTATCCATTGTCTCATCAGTGGCCCAATGACACACTGGTGGGGTGTTTCTAGAGTAAATTTACTGAATTTCCCCCTTAGTATTGTTTAGGGGGTCAAACCCTCTTCCCCACATGTTTCGATCACACGACAGGAGGGTGACATAAAAATTTTATCCTCTTCTTCCCTTGTTTTGGGAGCCTTTATATGTTTTTTTATAGAAATCCTATGTATATTAGAGACTCAAATGGGCTCTGGTGATCTTCTTCTCCTTTCATTATATTTTACTATTCATTAGTTTGAATTTTTCTAGTGATTTCTCTATATAATGATGAAATTGTCCATTTTCAATGGGTCTTTCATGAAGCATTGGAATAAGACATATTTTGAGAATGTTTTTTCAAAATCGTTCATTATTTATTCAATGTTACATCATGAAATATATTTATCTATAGTTTTTCCTTACATTTAATTTAAATTAATGAATATTTTGTGATCGTGTGTTAGGGTTATCATCTGAGGTGATACTAGAAGTGTTTTATAGATATCCTAGGTTTATTTGTTCATGCTTGTGGTTTGACAGGCTGGATGGTGAAATATGAAATTTTTATGTCTATGTAAATTTAATTGATATAAATAAAAAAATTATGATTAAATTGAATAATCTATTAATAATTTCTTTAATGTTTTATTAATTTTATTGATATAAGTTACTAACTCATGATCATGGGTGATGAATAAATGGATTTGGACGAGTACTGAATAGAGTTACTGGATGATGAATTAAAAATTGGAAATATTCCAATGATATTGGTGGTGTTGGAACTATATATATAGCCTTATTATTGATTTCTATCTTAATTTTTATGTTTAGTGTCACTACTATAGTTACAAACCCTTTTAATGATTAATAAGGTTAATTTAATATTAATAGTTTCATTTAAATTAGACGATTAAACTTACATGAGAACCTGTGTATAAAAGTAAAAAAGTGAATATCCAATATTAAAATAATACATTGGCTTGATGCCTAAGTAGCTAATAATCAAGGTATGGATTAATAGTAGTCCATAGAACATGAACACCTTGAAAGGTGTTAATTGAATGATCAGAATTTGGAAAGGCATAGTGACCCCATCCATAAGATCCTTGGAAACCTCCATGAAGGGGTCTATGATGGATCAAGTGGAGATAATATACTGTAGTTTTCCATAAATTACCTTAGTATATGGACTGTTGGATCCTCCTTCGGTAGGAGGGTGGTTTTGTTATCATTTTTTATTCCATGTATTTCATTCTAGTTATGTGTGATTCTTTATATCCATAGCGATAGGTGTATAAACCTAAGGGTTTAAATAGGGAATGAGCTATCTCTTTAGGTTATTTCTTATAATACTTACCCCTCCTAAGCCCATGATCCCATGCTATATCTATGGATTCGTTGATGACTACTTATCCTTCCATGAGGTGGGTTTTCCTTCAGTTACTTTCTCATGGAAAAGGACCCCTAGTAGGGTGCCTCTCCCTTGATGTGATATAGGGGTCCCTAGTAGGTACTCTATTGTTAGATTGACCCTATGTGTGTGCATTTTTGTATGTGTATAGAGAATATGGGTTTCCAACATAGACTCATAATGGTTGTGTGAGCCTGAGGGGCTCTATACAATGGTGAGGGGTTTAGGTGTTTGACCAACCCCTTTGATTTATTTATGCTTCCATGTATTTATTTTTGATACATTAATTAATTTCTATATGTAATTCCTCAGACCCAATATATAGGCCTGATGAGATGCAATGGATACATTGTGGATACCCATTGGATCTTTCTAGGATCTGAATATACAACCTCATGTGGTACGAGTATGATACAACCAATTAGATAATGTTGTCATGGATACCTTGATATACTTCATGGGATTTGAATGTTGAATATTTTTAGAATTCCCCGGATGTTGGGATTCAACCTTGAGTCTATATAGTATTTCTTAAATAATAGTGCCCCTAGTATTCCTAACTTGTCCAATATTCAGTTGGGTAGGAATAGTGAATTATTTTATTATTATTATTATTGTGAGATTATAGGGAAACCCAAGTATACATCCAATCATGACTAATGACATAAAACATATCTATTTGGGATGACCAGTATGTATGGTATCTTTCCATTTATCATAGTGAGGTGGATATTATATCTTATCAGGGATTTCCTTCGATTTCAAGGAATTATTTTTCATCCATTTGTGTATAGGAGTTTGGAGATATGCATAGGACACCTAGGATCACACTGTCGAGCCTTTCTAAATTATATACCTTACCTTTGATCCATGTATACAATTTTTCATAGGAAATTATCCTAAAAATTTAAGTTGGTCAATTACGGTTGGCATGATATAGTGATGTGATCAGAAACACCCAACAAAGGATGATGTAGGAAAGTTCCATCAGGGTCAAAGACCTAAGAATCACATGTGAATTATTTATTTATTTATTTCATAGAGTTCATTTATTTTTTTCATATAAGAATATAAATGAATATATCACTGCATTATCGATAAGTATGGGACTTCATTGGTGGTTCCCTGCTGAGTTATGTACTCACACACTCCTTGTGTATCCATTTAATTGTGGTACCTCATCAGACCCTCTCTTGGTTATAGGTATATTTTAGGATAATTCTCAAGTTATGATCAAGATAGAGTATCTTGACATGGACCACAAGATTGGAGGTTATTCTTAGTGTTGGTAATATGAATTATTTTCTAGTCTCATTTCATTTGTGTACTTTTTTATATGGGACCACCTCAGTGGAAAATATATCTTGCATTCCTTTTATGCTCATATGTCTGCATATTATTTGTTACCATATGTTTAAACAATTTTATTATCTATTTACTCTTATTTTTATTGATTATGTATGATACTTGATTATTTATTTTATGATATTTCACTCTGAGGTTGGGGTTATAATCTCACTAAGATACCTCTATTGGCGCTCACTACTAGTAGGAATCCTCTGGAATACGGGGGTGGGGGTTCCAAAGGTTTTTTGGTTCTCTGGTCTGGGTAGGTGCACCTAAGGTCTCCCCATGGTACCTCTATGAAACTTCTCATCTAATCCCTTGAGTCTCCTATAATAACATTCTTTACATCTTAGTACACCATAGGCTATGACCCAACATGACCACTTATATAACTAATACCTATCTACATAGGCCAACACATATTCTTTTAGTGTTGTTTATCCCCACTCACACATACCCTGAGAATAATTTCCAGAGGTCACCCATCCTGCCACAAAATCCATCCATGTTCACTGAACTATGGAGTTCTAATCATTTAGGCTTATGAAAAGAAATGTTTCCCTTATTATCATGGGTAGTGAAATTTATTCTTTTAAGTATATTTTTTTCTAAGGAGTTAAAATCCCCACCTAAAGAATAATTGCATAATTGTGGATGAAACACCTCAAACTCTAGAATAAAATATATGATTTTACTCAAGTATGGTCATTGACACCACATTGTTACACCCCATTACATCAGACTAGATTAACACAAGACCTCAAGAGCTCCTCACCATATGCAATAGGATACAAACTAACATCATATGTTTATAGTATAACCATATGGGTACTATACACTCAATATCATAGTGTGAAATCATAAAATAAATAACCAATTATGATACACAATACATGGAAATTAAAATAACTTGATAATAAAATAACATAAACATGACATAAAAAATAAAATTTAGACATGTGGTTATATACAAAATGTAAGATAGATCACCCACTAAGATGATATAATATAAAATATAAATAATAAAAATATTTGAGTCTATAAAAGAGGTAATTCCATGAACCACAAATCTCACCTCCGATATTCTGGCCCCACTCGAGCTACTCCAGCTAGAACACAACCTATTTATCCTTCCAATATATAATAGAAACCATGTATGGGTCTACTCGAGTACCACAGTGCAATAGTTGATCATGAATGGTGTCAGTACATATCTCACTAGTGAACACCAAATGTGATACTAAACATATTGTAAATTTAGTGATATGTTCATGTTATATGTTTATTTAAGAACAAAAAATAAACTCCAAGAAAAAATTTAATAAAAAGGATACTGTCGATCCTCTTTTATTTGACCCCAATCGACCCTACCTTCTTTAGCCAATGTTGAATCTCTCTGAGAACGTCACAATATCATGCCAAATATAATAGGCCCATGTTTTATTCCCATGATTATTTCCTGGGAAATCTAGTATGTTTAAATCAATATCCAAATAACTCATTAAATAATTCTTAATAAAAAGATCACAGATGACCCGGGAATCTCTCTAAAATATAAATAAAAAATATATTGAAGATAGTTATCATTAATAATAAGGAATCACTAGTCATATAAAATATTTAAATTACCATGGAAACTGAACAAATTCCAAGAATTCTAGGTATCCTATATAGATACATGTAAAATTATAAGGCATGGTTGTCCAGTACCTAGGTGTGACCTAGGAATATCGTTGTAATAATTATAATAAAATAATCCATCAATCCTATATCATTGGATCCTAGAAATTCTAGGAATAGTATGGACCTTTGGAGTCCAATGTGTCCCATAAAGGCCCATGGTGGAATCATGATATCCCACAAATTCTTACATGGTACAATATCAAGATCCATGGAAGCATATCTGATAATCTATGATGATGTAGTCTAATCAGTTTCATCACACCAATATCTCATGTGGCTCAAAATCCAAATAATTTGAATCACTTATTGGAATTCACAAAGACACTATCACATCAAATCAAGCCAATAGGTCATGTACCATAAAGTACGTTGGGGATTTTATAGCTTCATTAATAATAAATATCTAAAGCATAAATAAACCATAGGGGATTACTGAACTCATAAAACCATCACCATTGTACAAATTACCTTGTTATTACATAGATGGTATTGGTTTTGAGGAGAAAAAATTTACTATATCAACCCATACACAAACTAAACCTCTCATATTTGGTCTAACACTCGAGTGTCGACTAGGGTCCCCTAAGCCACGTTATTAGAGAGGCACCCTAATGGGGGTCCTCAGTGTTAGGAAATTCATTTGGGGTATAATCAATACCATAGAGGGATTCATTATTATTATTAGTTCCATAGATATATAGTAGACTCATGGGTATTAAGGAGGTATGCCCACTAGTAAATCAACTAAATATATAGTTAATGGCACATCTCACATATCAGGTTGTCACACATGGACCTAAGGATGCAAGGCATCTTACTTAATCAAAATGGGATAAAAGGGCCAAAAAATACTAATAAACCACCATCCTACTCAAGTATGGATACAATGGTCCCTATAATATGGTCCACTAAGACTTATTATGGTATGTAATCCTCACTCTAACTATCACACACCCCAGTGTGGATGTTTCAGACAATTTCAAAGCATGAGCCACTAATCCTAACCTAATTCAAGTAATTTGATTAACTCAAATCATGGAGCCAATGTGCTATGGACTTACATTCATCATAGTCTCACCCATTGGTATCCAAGGAATCATGCTAGGGAACTATATCTGTAATATCCATGAAACTTCATTACTTTTATTCTTAGGTGCACATTCAAATTTTACAATTTAATTTAAATTGAAATTTTAAAATTAAATTAAACTATCTATTTCATGAAAGGGTTTTTATACTTAGGGGTGAGATTTCATATACCCAAATGATAAACATCATGAATGATGCTAAAGGTCTAGAAAAAGTACCACCCACATGATTTTAATTTTCCCCATTTTAATTCATGATCGAGGACCTCCAATCGAGACTCATCCAAATCCTTTTTCCCATCTTCTGTCCATGAGAGGACCTAACTCACATTATAATAATTATTATATTATTATATTTCAATTATAATTTAATATTAAATTTAATTGTAACAATTTATAAATTATTTATATTTAAATTAAATTGGAAAAAATAATTATTATCTCAAAGTATGAACCATCATACAAAAACCATGGCTAAATGCATGAAGGACAACCACACTGAACTCTCATTATCACCCTATGCAAATATCTAACATATCAAAAATTAAAAAATATTTATTTAAATTAAATTTAAGCAAACCCCTTAATTAAATCCAAAACACAAAATTCTTTTAAATAAATAATGAATGGCAGTGATAGGATTTCATCACATGACTTCCTCTAAGTATGATGAGTAAAAGACTCTCTGATAATGGTAACAATCACTATTTTCTAGATAAATTACCATAAACCATAAATATAATGAGATAAAATTGGAATAATGGGGATTTAGATCATAATAGGGCATCAAAGTAAATGAAATACCTTACATCACATGTAAACACCATCCAAAGGTACCCCAAACCAAAAGGAAGATGAATATAAGAGGGGGAGGTTAGCCTCCGTCCATATGAGTGAAATAAAATAAGGATAAGGGATTAAACCCCTAAAATACCTTAGGTGTAAATTTGGTAAATTTTCCTTTAAAAATTCCACTGGATATAGATAGTGGGTCAACTATATTATCAGTGGTTACAACATCCATAAGTGTTGTATCCTATAACCATAAGATGGCTAGACGTTTGTTTCAATATTGACTATAGAAACCACCATAGATTTTATTGGGGAATTAAAAATACCTTGGGATACCACTAAAACTTTATTACTAATCAATAATCTCAATTTTTAGGTATTACATCATTTTTATTTCCCTTATGAATCATAGTTCTCAAATAAACTTGTCCACCAAATTCAAATATTCAAATTCCATCTGGAATCATGCTCCTTTAAACATGGGGAATTACATTCCTATTAAATACCTACTTATTATTATTCTAAAAAAATCATCATAATGATATGATTAATCCAAAAAGGAATCACTACCATGAACCTCATAATCTTTATCATCTATTTCACTCTCGTTATAATAAGTTGACTACATATATATTTTAAAATAAAATTATTATTCATTGATAAAATGGCCATTCCATTTATTTTCAATAATTTTGTTCCACTATGTACACCTAACATATAATTTCTCCATGATTATGATTTAAATTAATTATCATCATTTTATCCTAATTTATCTTGGGAAATTTATAAAAAAAAATTACAAATAATTCCATAGCTAAAAATCTAAAAATTTGTTTTACATTTTATATACATGTTATTATTTTAATACATCTAATGAAAAATTATTCTAATTCTTGAAAATTCATAGAATTATCACTGACCAAAAATTCCACATTATTTTCATATATGATTTAATGATCTATGATAACTTTTAACCATTAAAATACATCTTATTCTCATATTTTCATTCATTTTTGAATGTTTGTCCTTCCTTATATCATAGGCTATCAATATATTGTTATGTTTGAAAATGGTAAACTCATAAAAGTTATAATAATATAATGGTGCTATATTCTTATTAATATTATACTATATAATTTTTAACAATTTCATCACTATGTTTGAATCTTCCAGAACATCACCAAAACATCAAATAAAAAGATTCTATTTTTTTGAATAAATAAATTATCTAATAATTTATATTTATCCATTATTATATCAGAAAATTATTCCTAACATGTTAGAATCATGATTACCTAACCATTTTATCTCATTATTTAATGTCATGGAAGTCTAAAATATAGAAATTAATTTTTTGGAAACAATAACTTAGTTCAATTCGTTATTTGATTGGAATGAGAGTAAAATAATACACACTCTCTTCTTGGCTTCAATATATTTCAAATATTGTATGATCAAAAAAGTTCTTCCGTAATGAAGAGTAAAACCATTATCATTTGTTTCAAGAACATCCAATACAAGTAATAAAAGATATTAATTCATCCCCCATTTCAATAAATTAAATATTTTACACTAATACATTAGAACACCCTTATTATTGATGGAATTCATCCTATCTATATATATTTTTCAATTAAAAGATATATTAGTAATGTATAATATTATATCCTCATCAATACCACTCACTCCAATGGCCTGAAGGCCTTCATTTTTATTTATTTATGAGAATCCACCTTTCAAATCATCAATACCACATATATTACTCTATTAAAAATATATTTAATGATATATTATGGAGTCCTATTATTTGGTACCCATTGTGTGCTATTAAGAATTCAGAGGAAACAAAATCCACAAATATCTTACACATAGTATAACATTAATAAATAAACCACTATATAATTATTTACAGTAAAATATTTCTATGAAAGCTCAATTTATTCACAATAACGTTATTAGTAAATATTGTGGTGTCAAATTTTGATCAAAAATTCATTTAACAGTATAAAAATTCTACAAACTGAATATCTTAGTGTATTATTTATTATGAAAATGTACTCCATGACATTATGATTTGAATTCTAGAATATAAAAACAAAATTTCACTCATCACAAACTCTTTTAACTATAGGAGGAGTCCATAGAACATTTAATGTGTACAAAAAATTATTTCCATGTATTTGATAAAATTTTCTATCCTCATATGATATTAGTTTAACTGGGTCACATTGTACCACAATATCATGGTTACATTCAATAGGTTGTCCAAATTTAGAAATTATTTTTCATCCTAATTATTAAATAAACTACTATGTTTTTGATTAGGTTATGTTATAGATTTATCCCTGGAGGGAAAAAAATTAAAGATCAATAGTGGTTTTCGAACGTATTTTCAACCATCAATTAAATCCAAAATAATTATCAAAATCAACAATATTTATATCTATATTATGAAAATGACCATTTAAATTGAATAAGTGTAATTTTTTTTAAAGGATGGTGTTCCATAAGAATGTGTATGTTATTCATTCATAAATCAATTAAGATGATTTCTTATAATGATTTCCAAGGGTGATCAACATATTTTTTATCATATCAATTTATTTTACTTAATCTAATTTAATTATTTTGATAGCAAAAACAACTAAAAATGTAAATTAATATTGACCATAAAAGAAAACAAGATGAATCCAAAATGTTTCACATAGTTTAATCCAATATATCACTTTTTAATTCTTCACTAAATATATATCTTTATAAATTAATTAATAAAAATGAGATATAAATTTATGTTTCAAGGTGATACATAATTTAAAATTTATTTATGAATTATTTTATTCTAGTATTTTTACCTGTCCTTATACTCTTGATTATATAACTCTTAAGATATGATCCACTCATGATGGATATGTATTAAATCATTAATAAAATATTCATCCTATGAACATAGTGCATGAATGAAATAATGAAATAAAATTATAATGATAGTATCAATGATAAAATTAATTAAAAATATATTTCACTTACAAATATTAATGAAAAAATTTGAAAAATGTTTTTAAAATGTTACCACACTCCATTAAATACAATATAAAAGAATGAAAAAATAAAAAAACCAGGTAGCCGGATTTTTTGAGACACTAATATTTATAAATATAATGGAATAATGATGTGGTTTCCTATTACAAAATCCTGATGAATCTATCTAATACTAAAAATAGTGAGATATTTACTATGAGGTATTTGAAATGGATATATATTCTCATGTCTCTTGACCACGAGAATGATTCACTCCATTTCAACATATCACTACATGTTATTCAAAATTTATTAACATATTTAGAGATATAAATGGGGAGATATTTTTCATACTATTATCACCAATATTCATGTCTTGAAATTTTAGAAATGGATTATCCACCATATCCATTTTTTAGAAACATGACATGGTTACCCAATTATAACAAAAATTGATTCTATCCATGGTTCTCAATATATTTCATCATTATTAATGGAATAAAAATCATAAAAAATAAGAAAAGTTTATGATGGATATCATGGATCAAGAAAATCCAAGTGTACCATGGATAGACTCCTCTATGGAACATCCACCTAAATATTATCTATGTTTCATCACACATACATTAAAATATATAATCCAAGAACACCACATTGTGATTTATTTAATTTATCTTCTATTTTTATCCAATTTTCATTAAGTGAGATCCAACATTGAATTCCTCAAAAATAATCTAAAACATCATAGAGAAAGAATAATATGAATTTCACAATAATAATCTAACAATAAATTAAAAATATAATTAATGTATAAAATTTACCAACACTAAATCTTTTTCTTATCCTCATGAAAAACCATATCAATAATGATTCCAAAGATAAATATCTCATTAACAAGATAAAACTAAAATTGTTCATACTAATTGAATAATGTTCCAAATAATATTTATCAAATTTCAAATTCGTATTCTCTTTAGGAATATATTAATTCCACATTACTGAGATAAAATTCGCATATAACTTTCCTTTTAGTATGATTTATAAGAAATTACTTAAACATTTATTTACTTAATATGATTTATCTTACGAGAATAAGCATTTATCTGATCACGTAATATCATAATATCTATAATTATTGTTAGTATCATGTATTTGAACTCTATATATGTATTTCTAAGATATCATAATCTTGGTATTTGAAATTACACCACTAAAATAAATTATAACATTTTAAAATATTATATTCACAGCTTAGATCGAACATTAAATTCCTCAAAAATAATATAAAACATCATCAAAAAAATAGAATAATATTGATTTCACAATAATAATATAATAATAAATTAAAAATAAAATTAAAGTATAAAATTCTCCTATAATAAATCTTTTTCTTATATTCGTGAAAAATCATATCAATTATGATTCCAAAGAAAAATATTTCATTAACAAGATAAAACTAGAATTGGTCATTCTAATTGATTAATGCTTCAAATAAAATTTATCAAATTTCAAATTCTTATTCTTTTTAGGCATATTTTAATTCCACATTCATGAGATAATATTCATATATAACTTTACATTTAGTATAGTCTATCAGAAATTCCTTAAACATTCATTAACTTAATATGATTTAGCTTATGAGAAAAACATTTATCTCATCACTCAATATCATAATATATATAATTATATTCAGTATCATGTGTTTGAACTGTCTCTATATATTTGTAAGATATCATAATCTCTGCATTTGAAATCACACCACTCAAATAATTTTGAACATTTTAAAATATTATAATCACAGCTTAGAATTCTCTCATTATGGTACCACTCTTCACATTTTAAATTTACATAGAATTATCTTATCATGGTACCATAAACCACACCAATTTTCATCTTATATCTCAATATAATTCATTAAATAATACCATAGAGTAATGGATAGGAAGTATAAGTTATCTTGTCATATGGATTTCATATAAGGTAATTAATGTTCTCTTTAAACCTAAAAATGATCAAACATAAGGTGTGCTGAAAGTCTAATGTGTCAAAATAATGATCAAATGGCCATAATCATTTTAATGTTGTTCAAAATAAATATGTTTTTTAAAAAATTGAATCCATATAGTTAATGTGATTCATATACTAACAATATCTAAAGAAATGGGGTATTAAATATAATATGTTAATTGGATTATAATACCTCTTGGGGATGAAGATTTATTTAAGACCATCACTCATGACATTAATACAAAGAAGAAAGAAAATTAATGATAATTTTATAGAATTAAAATTATAAATGAAAAAAAATATAGGAATATTTTTAATTTGAATCATCAAATAAACAATTATTATAAATTAAATAATTCTCATTTATAAATCATGATTTCATTTTCATAATAATTATAATTTTTTCCTTGGTGAAGCGAATATTTATAAGTAAAATATATGCGAGACCAATGATTTCAATATAAAATATTCAATTTTTTCTGAAAATTTATCCTATTTACATAGAATTGAAATTTTTTCCTATTTATTTAATCACAATGTCTAAAATTTTGATCAGAAAATTTATTTGAATCCTAAGAAACAATGGGCTAAGGAACTAAAAACATTTTCAAAAGTGTTACCTCGTATTACATTGATTTGTAAGGCAGTACATAGACTATATAAAAAATAAATTCTCACGTCCAAAATAGTTATTTTTATATGAATAAAATATATGATTTTTATACAGAATGACTGATTATTGGAATATAAGTATTTTTTCTAGAATTGTTTTAAAAATATAATCCTTTAATTTTTCATATAAGAGATAAGATAATTATAAAATTATTTGAAAAAACAAAGTATAATACAAGGTTATCCTAAGACAAAAAATATAAAATGGAAAAATAAAACAAAATCCCATGTTTCATTAAAATTTCCAGGTGATTCATGACCCTCATCATCAAAGGCAGGTATCCTCTGAAAAAAGTAAAATTTAGTTTGTACTGATCATATTGGAATGAAAATCCTAATAATATATTTCTAATTTAATATGAAAGGTGGATTCTCAATATTAATAATTGTTACAAACATATTAGTATACAATAGAATAAATGAAATATATAAATAGGGGGAAAACGAACCACACTCCCTCAGAGGTGGCAGTAGAAAAGTCATGAATATTCACTATGTTTGATAATGATGTGGTGATAGTACCCATACTTTTTTGTGAGGATGATTCTATGGTCAATGGAGGATTTTATCAACACTATGATCAATGGGAATAAATTATAATTTTAAAAAATAGGGTTTTAAACTATTCTATGTGAGGTGAGGTCTGGAATAGATATAATGCCCATCATCTAAACTAATTAGTAAACAAACATTTCTCCCTTATTCAGTTTCTTATTTAATGTTAACATTTTCCCTTTATGATACCTATGAGATTGGTCTTCCTCTATCTTATTTCTTTTATCAAGATCCTTTTTTCACTCAGAAAATATATTCTTTATTACAGCTGTTTCTTATTAATCTTATGTTCATAGCTCTAAATTTGATAGGGAAACCACAATTTTCGAAGGAGATAGTGGAATGGTTAATGAGAATTTGGAATAGAAATAGTTAAATGCCTTATATATCATCATATCCCTATAACACTCAACTTAAAAAATAATAACTCATATTACATTATTAATAAGTGAAAATAGGGTGTGGGAAGAGTGGTGTCAGGATGAGGGGATATAGAAGTAGTTGGGGAAGGAGGTGTGGTTGGTCTCTAGAATAATTCAGTTAATGAAACCATTCTATAAAACAGTCTATGGTAAGTCTCATCACGTGTTAATGATCTATGGGGAATCATTTCTGGTGGAATATCAATAGTATCTCTATCAATAAACAATCTCATAGTTTCAATATCATATTACTGCAACTCAATGATATAGTAATCCTTGAAAAAATATTCCATAATATGATTTTCTAAATGTGGATATGAGAAATGGGTTTCAAAGTGACTGAATTAAAGACCATGTGTCTCAAATAATGTTTCCATAGACTAATCTTCATCATCATGAAGTGGTTTTTTAGATATTTATAAAAGGTATCGCTTTCCTAATTTATTAATCATCACCATCTTATGTAATGTGTATAAATAATTTAATTGAAACATACATAATTAATTTAAGGGATATAAGGGCTTAAAAACATTAAATACATTTCATAATTAATAATAAATGAGCTACCCATTTATTAATTTTTATTCTAATTTTCATTCACTAAAAAAATGTCATCAAGACATATGATAAGTCGGGTGGTTCCCTTATGAAATTAAATTTTGGATACATGTATCCTTATGATTTATAACTCATTGGCTATCACCATTGGATATCAAAAACATAGTAGTTGTCATATAAATATTACCATGGAAGGTTCTTTTATTTATGATCTCTTAGATATTTCAAGATAATATTATTATATAGTTTCACCTATTAACTCATTCTATTATGGAATAGTCATATTCAGATTTTATTCAACATATAACATTGTATTATCCTTTTAGTTAGAAAATAATTAAGAATATATGTTTATGTTCTCGGTAAATATGGTGATTTTTAACTTGAATATTTTATCCACAAACATAAATAATATATTTTATAGTCATTTATATGAGTATTTATGCACTCCTGTAGAATGTTCACAGTAGTTTCTTCTATTACATCCAAAATTTTATCAAGGTGTAATTTATTAATTTACCACGATTTAGAAAAAATTACAACTAACATAGAGGGATCTAATATCTTACATTACACTATAATTCTTGTATCCAGTAAATCTAATTCATATGTATCATTGGAACCTATAAAAATAAATCACTTTTAGATGTTTAAATAAAAAGATTTATCAGAGTCAATGGACTACTCCCCTATGGATGAATAAGTCAAGGGAATATGAAACTTATTAGGATAACTTACATAGGTAGAGGGTGAATTTTTTTCTTGGTATTGATGGAATTCAACTCTGTTGGTTTATAGACATTTGGAATGGGACTTAATCTTCATGTATCGAGATTATTGAAACATAAATTTTTGTGGTATTAATGATGTTCATTTTCTTCTATAAAATTTTCTTATGGAATGATAATTATAACTCACATATGATTATGAACACATTATATTGTTGATGGGAACACATTTCATAGAGAGGGGTAAAATAGGATTAGAGGTTATGTGAACTGGTGTAGTAACAATTTCAAGGAAAATAAAGGGATCAAATTATGAAGATATAAAATAGGGAATGGATTCAAGAGATCATGGAGGTCAATAATTATGGAGGGATATGATTTTGGGTGAATGATTTTTGTGGAGAAGAATCATCTAGTTAAATTTAAGTTTAAACAGGAATTCAATTTCATAATTTATTATTACGTTCAATGTAGGAATACATCAATATGTTTTTAGAAAAAACTATGATATGGTTTCTATAATTTTTTTTAAATAAAATAGACATAGACTACAACATGGAATATTAAAATTTGTCATGGTTGGAGGATTACTATATTATTTTGTATTTTGAGTTATTCTTTCCAAATTTAATTAATATTTACCTTTTAATTTTGGCAAGTTTGAATAGTAATCGTTGAAAATATCCATCACCCCGATAAGTGTAAATGAGGTAAATGAGGTTACAAATAATATGATAAAGACTAAGAAATTACTTTAAAAATTTACATTAATCTTATGGATTACTAAGGTTCAACCATAATCATCCATTATTAAAGTTTTTAGAAAGTTTTTTCTATTTTCCTTTAAAAATGAATTATAAATTATTTTAAGTAAATATAAAGTAAAAAATGTTAATCTCATGCTTTTAATATCAATAATCATTTTTATAGAGATAAAAAACTTATTATTGGATATTAATGGTTATTTGAAATATAAATTATTTTTTATCATGGTAATTTTTTTTTCATTTTTAGTGGTGAAATAACTACTTTAAATTATTATTCACCGCCAACACAACACATGTGAAAGAAAATATAAAAAAATAAATAATTTTTGAAACTATGAAAAAAAATATTATATGGGTTATTTAGTGTCCCATTAATTTTATATATCAACATAACTTTTTAGTTTAGTTTTAATGGATTATATTATAATTCCATTTTTTATAATTTTTCATTTAGGTCAAATTAAATTAAATGTTTCAGAAATGAAATTAATGATCTTTTATAATAATCAATAATTTATTAAGTGATTTAAAATTCATAAAAATAATATTTTTGGCAAATATAATCTGATATGGTTGAAATTATCAACCATGGTACATTTATTGGTAATTTTTATCATATTATAAATTTCTTAACCCCTAAATAGTATTAAACATTGTTATCAATGAAGATTTCATAAGGGTTAAGGGGGGGGGGGTTTAAACAAATAGATAGTGGAAAAATAATATAAAATCACTATTAGAAAATGGACCTATTCCCATGGTTTTGGGGAAAACTGTGGGTATAGGTCACCATATCCCCACGTTTTTGGGAAAACAGTGGGTATAGGTATTTTTGGATAGCCTATTCCCACGGTTTCCCCAAACTGTGGGCATAGGCTACCCTATACCAAAGGTTTTCTCCAAACTACGGGTAAAGGGTATCAAAAAATGATTACGCCCATGGTTTGACCAAAATCATGGGGATAGGGTGACCTATACCCATGGTTTTCCCCAAAACCATGGGTATAATTGTCAGGTAAAAAAACATATACCCACGGTTTTGACAACCCATGGGTATAGGTTTCTCGCATGTGTGCGGGAAATTTATTTTTTCCGTGGAAACAAAAACAATTTTGGTGGGAGTTCAATACCCACGGTTTATTCCTCTATACCCAAGGTTTAAAAATATATATTTAATAAAATATGTATATACATACATATATGCAGTGATGGGGTAGTGGTAAGGCCGCTCGTGAATGGAGAAGTGGCTGCGATATTGAATCCCACAGGCCGTTATTTTCTAAAATATGATATACCCACGGTTTCCAAACCGTGGGTATAAAGTTATTACATGGTAGGAAAACATATACCCACAGTTTTTCCAAACCGTGGGTATAGGTCAAGGACCTATACTGATTCCACCAACGACCATGGTTCCCCAAACCGTGGGTATAGCCTATACCCATAGTTTTGGGGTCTATACCCACGGTTTTGAACCGTGGGTATAGGATCATTTTCTAGTAGTGACTTTTCCAAAAATTATTTTATGAGTTAATTTTGACTAATACTTATCCAATCATTGAATTTAATAAATTTAGATCAATTTTCCATGACAACTAATTTATATTAATTAGAAAATTTGGTAATTCAAAAAGTTCCCCTAAACTCAATTACAAATGGGCTCTACATCTGCTCTATCCCTAGCACCTTTTGAGAACTATAGTTTATCCAATCCATACTCATATCCTTTCTTAACATCCCTTCCCCCATTCAATAGGTTGTTTTTTGAGAAAAATACTCACATTCTATGGTACAAGGTGTAAACTAAAGGAGGTTTTATAAAGACGAGTTATTGATTTTAACTAAATGTTTTAGTTTTATTTATTCTTATACCTCCTCCTAATATTCTTAAAAACATGGTGAAATTATCAAACCATTAACTTCCATAACCTGATTCATTTTAATTTTAGGGGAATAAGATATATCCATATCCACTTCCATCAAGTGGAAAAGGAAATCGTTATTTGTATGTATAGAATGAAGGAACAGGGGTGCACAATAAAAGCTGACATGCCAAAGATTTACTTTTTTTCATCACTGAATTTAAATTTCCTCATCATATATAGTGATACATTCCCTAGAAGTGGTCTGATGATCCCATGTGAAATATTGAATAATATTTTTTTAAACCAACCGACTACCTCATTCGAATTGAAGTTCACTTAGTACCAGCTCATCACCGGGGACTATTGCTAAAAGGATCTGACACTAAACCACTCTAGATCGTATGTACATGCTTCAATAATACACATATATGTTGATATATATATATTTTAATGTGTTTTTATATATATTTTAGTTTAATATTGGATGATTTATTATGATATTAGTGGAAGATATCAATTTTTTATGTATTGTTATTGTTAGACTGACAATTTGAACAATATGAAGGAAATCATAAAATTTTGGGAAGATAAACGATCTTTGTTCCATGAAGAGAAGTGGAAGAGTGTGACATAAAAAATTTATTATGAAGGAAATTTCGAAAATAAGTCAAAAAAAATCATGTTTTTTCATCAAAAGAATACATTCCATGATGTAGGATGGCTAATGTATGTTTCGGATACTCAAAATTGATGATGCAGGATGAAATGGATCTTCAAGAACTAGAAATACATGATTCTATTAATATATAATTTTCATGATGTATAAAATAGACAATGAATGAATGTTCTACACATTGTGAGTTTTTAATATAATAAAAAATTAATTCCTATGATTTTCATGGTATGAATGTATTACAAACTGTGAAACTTTGCCAACTATCTAGATACGAGATTTTGACATATCTTTCGATAGGAGACCAGAAGTATGACATAGAAATGCCATTTAATGTTGGTTTTGACATAGTTAATACCATGGAAAACATCAAGGATTATAAATATAGGTTTAAGACAATAGAGGATTTTATCATGACATATAGATTTGACCACCAAGAGGCTGCCTCTAGTGTTTTGAATGAGAGTTCAAGATAGATATTTTTTTCTCTTGGGATTTTTTGTTTTTGTATTTTTCTTTAAAAATTTAATTATTCTTAGATTTATTATTTTTCTATTCCCTTATTTCCCCTTAACCTATTTTAACCCTATTTTTGGATTAATTTGTCATCGACGACCATCAAATGATGAATGGCTATACCCGTAGTGGGTGCAGAATCGACTAAACTTGGTGTGTATAAACTTGTTTTATTTAATTCATCACATTTACAAAGATATTATTTAATTTTTATTGCATCTAAATTAAAAATATCCATATATGTTACCAAATCATGGACAAGGTGCATTTTGTAGTAGATGAAAACCAACATGACAAAGTTATTCAATTCACAACCACTGAATTATATTATTTTTTTTTTGATTTTGTATTGTGATCCTAATGCATCCTAAAATTTTTACTCATATATAATTTAATAATTTTTGTCTAAATTATATTGTTTTGGATTTACAATTTAGTATATCAATAAAATTAAGTGATTATAAATCCAATGAGTATTATTGTTTAATAAGGGCAGTCATGATTTCTTTTTAGCAAAACAAACCAAGGAATCAGTTCCCATATATTATATTGTTATCTCTTAATTACATTAATTTTAAATTAATTCATTATTTTAATAAAATAAAATCAATTAATATTGGTACAAATTAAACTTTGATCTTGAGTTTTCATCACTATGTTCCCAAATATTTGTTGGTTCGACCCCGTACTGCAACTGTGATATGCCTTTACAGCTTGTGATGTTCAGAAAAAATATAAATATCTAATTTGATCACACTAGGATGATTTGATGAAATAATTTAGATGCATAATATCTCAATCATCAAATTCCGAGTACTAGAGTGAAGCTCTGATGATTCCTTTGACTTTGTGACTATCACCCTGATCTTGTCTGGTCAACCTGTGAAGGTTTTATTGGATCGATAACTCAAACAGAGACTTTCACTATCTAGGATACCAAAGGAGAGAGAAGATCTGAATTCAAAATGATAAATCATAAGGGAATGATATTATATTTCTTTCTTATATATTGGAAGGATCTAATATGTAGAAAGGGTTCCCCGACTTCTCGGAAATAAAACCCCCACTTAATAAGCAGTAAATGACACATTATGATAAACTATCTACATCAAAATGTTATTTATATTTGTATCACATACTTATAATATATATAAAACATATTACATGATAAACCTAGTCATTATCTTAACTCTTAATTCCCACAAATAATAAATGAACCATTAATATAAAAATAATATTAGTTTCTTTAATATTTCCCATCTATTAACATAATAGCTTGTGAATAATTTACAAAAATAAATTCAATAAAATTATACAATACTTGAATTATAATCAATTTATTTATTTGTTGGATACTATTAACACATGGAAAAATCTCGGATCCCATAGTGGAGCCCACCATTTCATATACACATATTCCTTAGAATAGGGAATACACTTGAATATGCTATTATGTATGATACTATAGGCATGTATCTTCATTTAAGTGAATTATTATTCATAGACCTGAAGTGGATTATAAAACAACATAAAGGCCCCAAAATAGATAATGAATAGTCAAAGAAAGAAAAACCTATCCTATAAACATGCGCTATGTATTATAATATCCTTATCTAATGATATATTTTAAATCATTATGCATAAATTTTTACATCAACCATTTTTTCTTTATTGTTTTTCAATCTAACATGATAGACTTACCTTCGACTAGATTGGACATGGAATTTTGAGGGTACTACCATCTTGATCATTAAGGCCCGAGATATCACTTCCTCAACTCAGATACGAAAAATTTTATCTTGACCGTTTAGTCAATGCCATTCCATAAAAGACACCCAACACAAGCAACCTCTCCATGAATTCAATGTCATGGTTTTTTATTACATACACATACGATATCAAATGGAACACATTTATAATGATATCAAGGCAGGAGACTGATACACATGTTTCTTAATAGGATTAACCTATGAAACCTGAAAAGTGTTGTGTTTCTATTGGCGGGTCTATCCTCACAATCTCACCAACTAGAGATTATTATTGATGAACAACATGACAATAAGACTGAATTCTTATAATCCCCTGACACATGATAGTCAGAAATCAATTATGTCTAGTTAGTATGATGTATCTAGGCAATAGGTTTTGAGTCAATAAGGTTTCCTTATAACTTTTCCATTATTTCATGTTTGGGGAGATTGTTGAGTCAATAAGGTTTCCTTATTACTTTACCAATCCTCATGTTTTGAAAATCACAAACACCTTATCTCAAGGAAAATTTCATTTTACCCAATGTTTTACTTTCATAAGGAAAATTTTCCTTCCCCAACAAAATTTATCCTTACCATGTTTTTTATTGTTCATTATCTTGTCTAAGTGTAAAATTCCATTTCATATATAAAACCTCAGAATCATATAATACTTAGATAAAGAGCATTCTGTTTTCAGGATCCAAATTCAGACTTTGATTTCTCTGAATTCAGACTCTGAACTCATATGAGTTTTGACTCCGAGTTCTCTAAATTTAGACTCTGAACTCCTATGAGTTCTGACTCTGAGTTCTCTGAATTCAGACTTCGAACTCTTCTGAGTTATGACTCTGAGTTCACTGAATTGAGACTTCGAACCCATATGAGTTCTGACTCCAAATTCTAATGAATTCAGACTACAAACTTTGTAAGTTTAGACTCCAAATTCTCATGATCTTAGACTCCGAACATTTTTAGTTCAGACTCCAAATTCTCATAAATTCTGACTTTGAACTTTGTAAGTTCTGACTCCGAATTCTCATGAAGTCCGACTCCGAACTTTGTAAGTTCTGATTTTGAATTCTCATGAACTCTGATTCTGAACTTTGTAATTTCTGACTCCGAATTCTCATGAACTCTAACTCTGAACATTGTAAGTTCAGGTTCTGAATTCTTGTGAAAATAGATTCTGAATTTCCTTGAAATTCAGACTCCAAAATTCTATAGAGTTTAGGTTCTGAATTCCTTAGAAAACCAAATCCGAATATCCTTTTATTGTAGACACCGAATGTGTTTTTGGTTAGACTCTGAACTTTTATTTTCTTACATTCCTAATATTTTTTTTGTTTATGTAACTATATTATTACTTAAACTTGTTTTTATAATAAAATGATGTCGTGAATTCAGTTACTAACTCACCATTTTTTGAGTGACACGTGTGCAGGTCCCTCCAAAATTCAAGGAAAAATATGACCATTGGAGGAGGGAGCCAACCGTTGAGAATGTGCCTATAAATAGGAGCTCATTTGAAAGAGCTCACAACTTTGATGAATTGTTTTATAAATCTAGAGATTACATGTTGTTGAATTGATTTCTAGAGATATACTATCATGCTTAGTTTTTACTGAATTTCTTTTTCAGATTTCCTTCGTGCAACTCCGAATGTTGCTGAGTACATTCGAGGGCTTCCGGGAATAGGAAGACAGAGGTGCCAACTACCTTAAAGTTCGATGAATTCCTTACCAAGGAAGATATAGGTGCCTACTACCTTGAAGTTGAGGTATTGCGGGGATAACAAGATAGAATCCGATCTTTGTATCAAGGGATTAACCTGGTGTGGGTAAGATATACTTTCTTGAATGTATAAATCAAGGGACGTTTATCCAAGATTTTTGGATACCATTCTCTTTGGGTTAAAAGATTTATTACCTGTTACTTGGTTTGTTTCAATTTTTCCACTACATGTTGATTGTTGTGGAAATTATAACTATTTTATACTTCCTTATACTTGTATACTCTGATTTAGTAATATTCTAGATGCTTTAAGGTAGAATCTTTATCTTTGTAAACATTCATTAAGTTTCATTTTCCAGAACCATCTTTTCCGGAATCACTTTCTCAGAATCATATTTCCGGAATCTAGAAAATATTTAGAACATAAGGTTATTTGAATTACATTGTTTAACCTTGTTAAACATAACCATCTTTAAAAGTTCCAAAGGAATTTTTTAAAGTATACAATTCACCCCCTCTTGTATTTTGAGAATCATACGATACTACAATTAGTATCTTCATTCATTATTTCGATCCAATAATTGGTATCAAAGGTTGGTGACTTGATACCCTAAAAAAATTCAACAATTGGTATCACATGAGGTCTCTGAAATACTTATATTAAAATATAATTTTTCCTTGCTCAATTTTTCATTGTTCTGTATTTTCCTTGCTGAGGAATATTTTCCTTGTTTACTTAACCTTACTACTAACAAGTTTGTGTGGAGACAATTTTCTTAAAGATGGAAGAAATAAATGTTGGTTCCATTGACAACCTAAATTCAACAAGACCACCTATTTTTTATGGGAATGATTATGAATATTGGAGAGATCATATGAAGACATTTATTATCAATACTGGAGTGGGCAGTTTTGTTATGCTTACTAGCGGATATAAAATCCCTAACAAAGAAGTTAGTACATTCAAAAATCAAGAAAAGTGTGAATATAAACTGAATTATAAGGTACGCAATACATTACTTTATTCTATGACTATAAATACATATAGCCAAATTTGATCTTGTGAATCAGAAAATTGTATTTAGAAGAAACATGAAGTTACATACTTTATAACTTCAAAAGTCATTAAAAATAGAAGAGCCATGATCAGAGTTGAATATCATGGTTTTTTCTTTCCTTATGGAGAACCCATATGTAAGGTGCAACAGAGATTTATGACTGTTGTTAATAGTTTACAATCTATGGGTGAGAAAGGATTATATGATGAATCTCTTGTTGATAATATCATAGACATCATTCCCAATGAGTGGGAATCCAAGAGGACTACTATTGATGAGAACATAAAGATTACTCAGATTTCTCTTGATGAACTTTTTGGGACACTTCTTCCACACAGGACTAGAATGAAGAGAGATGATGATAATGTAATGAATATTAATGGGAATGGCAGTGTTGCTTTTAGTATAACTTCAAATCATATGAAATCCAAAACTCTTGATAGAGTTACAAGATCCAAATCTAAGAAAGTTGTTATACAATCCGAATCTAGTGGAATTGAATCTTTTAAAAATGAATTAGCCAATATTGCTTGAAGGATGAACAAGATTATTAGACAGAAGAACATTCAATCTAGATACAAGAAGAAGGAAAGGAAATATAAGAAAGACTCAAAAGTCACTTGTTATGAATGCAAGATAGATGGACATATAAGGCCCGATTGTCCTATGCATAAAATAAAAGAAATAAATGAAAAACATTTTGAGATAAATAGAAAGACGTACTAGAAAGATAAATCTAATAAAGTCTTGAAATCGAATGACACCTGGAGTGCCAGTGGTGGAGACTCTTCTGATGATTCATCAGATTACGAATCTTATGGAAAGAAGAATCGTTGTCTAATAGCCAGACTACCTATTGAAAATCATTTTTTGATGGATAAGGTACACAATGTTGAATCTATGACCAATATATCCATGAGTGCTAACTATAGTGATAGTAAATACTATAACTCTTCTGATGAAGAATCTTCTTCTGATGAAGATAATACTTTACCTTCCTATGAAGAAGTTTCTAGGTTTTCTAAGCTTCTTGAGAATGAGAATTATAAAATCAACAAGAAGCATGATAAGGAAAATTCTAGGATTTCTATACTTACTAAGGAAATATCAGATATTTCTAAAGATCTTGATAAGAATTTTTTTTTTTGATTTTGAAAGTATTTCAAAAAAACCTTGAGGAAGTAAATTCTAAGAAGGAGGAACTTTATAAGGACCTAGAAGAAGTAATTTATAAGAAAAATGTTTTTGAGCCTAACTCATGTTCTAAAGCTAATATTTTTTAAGACAAGAACTTAGTTATCAGACTAAAATCCAAAAAAAAAATTCCTTGAGGAAGTATTTTTCAAACATTACCTTAGGTAAAGAAAATTTTGATAAGATGTATTCTCAAATCTGACCTCTAAGGAATAATTCTGAATTTGGTTATACAAGTTCTAAACCAATTTTTAGAAACAATTATTTTTTTCCTCAATGTGATCTTTTCTGCACTTTGTGTCAGTGTGGTGGGCATTGGAAAAAATTGTTCCCTAAACAAAACTCAGTCTTTAGAATTTCATAAAGCCTATCTTTCTAAAAAAATGTGGGAGACAAAAAAATTACTTTCTGAAATTTCTGGATCCAAGAAAGTTTGGGTTCTGAAAGTCTAACATTCTTATTTTCAGGAAAATAAGGAAAGTATCAACAGAAATACTTAGTAAATGGATATTGGATGTTCCCGGCATATGACTAGTAAAAAACTACTTTAAAAACATTATCAAGACAATAGAAATAAAAGTAACTTTCAGAGATAATGCTCTGGGAGAAATTATTGGTATAGGTAATATCGTTCTTCTCGAAAAAACATTGATTTCAAATGTTATATTTGTTAAGGGTCTTAAGAAAATACTCATTATCATAAGTCAATTATGTTATGAATGTTGCCTTGTGAATTTTAAGAATGAAAAGTTCCTAGTACACAATTCCAAGGAAGAATTTATTCTTTCTGCCCATAGGCAAGAGAATGTTTACACACAAAACATAAAAGACCTTAGGAGCCAAGAATTACCTATCCTTAGTGCAATGGAAGATCATTATTGGTTGTGGTATAGAAGGTTAGGACACTGTAAACTTAGTAATCTACGCAAAATATCTAAGAAAAGACTAGTTAAGGATCTATCGGAGCTTATATTTGATTCTTCAAAAGTTTGCGACCCTTGTCAATATGGAAAGGAACACAAATCATGTTTTAAATCAGTCAGTGAAGTCTCAACTACTGATGCATTACAGTTAGTACATATGGATCTTTTTTTTCCAACACAAACTCAAAGAATTGGAGGCAAGTATTATGTATTTGTCTTAGTTTATGATTACACTATATTTATATAGGTCTATTTTCTAACCAACAAATCTGAAGTTTTTTCTTATTTTAAATGTTTTAGAGCCCAAGTTAAAAATGAAAAAACCTTCCTTTTATAAATATTCATAGTGATCATGGAAGAGAATTTCAAAATTCAGATTTTCAAACTTTTTGTAGTAGAAAAGGCATTACTAATAACTTCTCGACATCTAGAACACCTCAACAAAATGGTGTTGTTGAAAGAAGAAATAGAATTCTTTAAGATATAATGAGAACCATGTTGAGTGAATATTCTATAGCCAAACATTTTTAGGCTGAAGCTGTAAGTACTTCTTATTATACTATAAATCATGTTTTGATTAGACCTCTTCTTAATAAAACCCCTTATGAGTTATGGAATTGTAGAAAACACAGACTTTCGTACTTCAAGGTTTTTGGTTTCAAAATAGTCATTCTGAATACTAAAGATAATCTACACAAATTAGCACCAAAATGTAATGAAGTAATTTTCCTAGGCTACTCTATAACTTCTAAGGCTTATAGAGTTTTCAATAAAAACACATGCACTATTGAGGAAACAGTACATGTCAAATTTCATGAAACTGATCTGTTTGTTTTTAAAAAACACCAACCTATATCTCTGAATGTGTTCTCAAAAATTGATTATCAACCCTTGAATGAAGATACTTCTGATAAGGAAAATGTCCAGGAAGATATTTCTGAAACATTTACCCTAGAATATTTCAAACCATATGTTGATGAATTGGTTTTAATAAACCCAAATCAGTTATTTCATAAGAATCATCCCAGTGATAGTATCATTGGAGATGTAAATCAACCTGTAAGGACTATAAGTTCTTTAAGAAATGAAATAGAACATATAGAATTACTTTACCAATTAGAACCAAAAATCACTGATGAAGCTTTAGGTGATGATGATTGGATAAAATCTATGCAAGATGAACTAAATGAATTCAAAAAGAATAAAGTCTGGACCTTGGTTGAAATACCTAAGGAAACTTCTATTATTGGGGTCAAATGGGTCTTCAGAAATAAGTGTGATGAAAATGGAATCATAGAAAAAAAAAATAAAGCTAGATTAGTTGCTAAAGGCTATAATCAACAAAAAGGGATAGTATATAAAGAAACCTATGCTCCAATAGATAGAATTGAATCTATTCATATTCTACTTTCCTTTATAGCATTCTTCAACTTCAAAATTTTTTAAATGGATGTAAAATGTGCTTTCCTTAATGGTTATGTTCAAGAGGAAGTATTTGTTGAAAAAAATCCTGGTTTTGAAGATACAAAACATCCTGAACATTTTTACAAACTTACTAAAGATTTGTATGGACTTAAGAAATCCCCTCGAGCTTTTTATGATAGGCTTATAAGATTTTTTCTTCAAAATAACTACGTTAAGGGAAATGCAGATCCAACCCTTTTTATAAATAAAGATAAGACACATGTTTTGATTGTTCAAATCTATATTGATGACATTATATTTGGTTCAACTCAGCAATCTTTAACTGATTTATTTGTGGATCTAAGGAAATCTGAGTTTCAAATGAGTATGATGGATGAGTTAACATTTTTCCTTGGTTTTAAAATTTCTCAAAAACCAGAAGGAATATATATATCCCAATATAAGTATATTAAATATATTCTTAAAAAGTATGGATATGTCAACACTAAAAGTATAAGTACTCCTATTGGTACCTTAAATACACTTGATCTTGATGAAGTTGGGAAACCGGTAGATCAAATATCTTTTAGAGGTATGATAGGAAGTTTACTTTACTTGACAGCTAGTTGTCCAGACTTAATGTTTTCAGTATGCTTATGTGAAAGATATCAATCAAATCCTAAGGAATCTCATTTAAAGGAATTGAAAAGAATTTTTCACTACTTAAAGGGAACCATGGATTTATGACTCTTTTATACTTCTAGAAATGATTTTGTTCTAAAAAGTTTTTCAGATGCTGACTTTGGTGTATGTAGAATGGATAGAAAAAGTACATCTGAAACTTGTCATTTCTTAAGAGATACATTAGTTTCTTGGTCATTCAATAAGAACACTCAGTAGCACTTTCCACTACTGAAGCTGAATATGTAGCAGCTGGATGTTGTTGTGCTCAACTGTTGTGGATGAAACACACACTCACATACTATGGTGTGAATTTTACCAAAACACAAATTTTGGGTGATAATACTAGTGTCATTGCTTTAAGAAAAAACCTTTCAAATCATTCTCATGCAAAACACATAGATATTAGGCAACACTTTCTTAGGGATCACACACAAAAAGGGTATATCATTCTTCAGTTTATCGGAACACAAGATCAACTTGCTGATATTTTCACAAAATCTTTACCCTTCTATAGATTTGAATTCATTAAATAGAAGTTAAAAATGATAACCATAAAGTAATATTCCTTGTTAAATTTTTGTTTAAACCAATATCCTTACAGTAATAAACTTCTTTTCATAGGGGGAGTACATTTTCTTGTTAGTTTTTCAAATTTTTCGTAATGAAAATTTTCGTAGTTAGATTTTTCAAATCTTTCGTATTGGAAATTTTCATAGATAGCTTTATCAAATCTTTTGTAATGAAAATTTTCATAGTCATATTTTTAAAAACATTCATAATAAAAATTTTCGTAGTCATATTTCTCAAAATTTTCATAATGAATATTTTTATACTTAAAATTTTCATAATGAATATTTTCGTACACAAAATTTTCACAATGGAGATTTTTGTTTTCAAAATTTTCCGTAATCAAATTTTTAGAATCTAACATTCTTCAAGAATAATTTTCCTCACTATGAATAATTCTCCTAGTAATCCGAAAGGTATGATTCTTTCTTAAAATTTCGTAATCATAATTTACTTGATGGTATTTTCATTTTTTTAAAAAAAATTTGAATTCTCTTTTCCTTAAATCCGAATGTTTTTTTAAAAAACCTCAAAATATGGGATTCTATCATGTTTTCCTTGCGGCTATCATATCAACTGTTAGATCTGATCAGAAGGACTTTCACCCATTGGATTGAGTTTGGAATATGAATCATCGCTTCTAACACCTATATAAAGGACCCTCGATGAGTTGTCCCACATCGATCTCAAGCTCTTGCGTGCTGAAGTTCTGACCCTTTACTTATGCCCATTCCGAAATTCTCAGAGTTTTCTCAATTCTGAATTTCTGTATAAGAATCCTCTCAAAAATATATTTCTTCCGTCAAGCCAATTATAGAGTGGAAGGAGTATAGAGAAAGGTTGGGGCATCTGAAATTCTTCAAAAAAGTATTATTCTATAATTTCAAAGAACATCAAATTGAATGGATGTGAGAGTGTTTGCGCATCGAAGCCAGGGTATCAAGATTTTGTGTTTCCATATTTGCTTATTGAGTTTTATGAATCATTTAGTTTCTTCAGGGAAGAAGGTAGAGAGAAGTTTTCCTACAAAAGCTATGGAAAGGCTTATTCTCTTTCATATACTAAGGCATCCAACTTAGTTGGTATTCCATACGAAGGGGAAGATGAATTTTGTTCCTACAAGTTTCCAGATGTCAAAGGAAGCTTTGTAAAGGTGAAATCTATGGAGTGCCTCAGTCTTACTAATGTCAAGACTCCAAAGATTGCTAAACTCTCTACAAATAATCGTATCCTTGAATTATGAGTTCAAGGATTTATCATTTTGAGAAAAGGTGACAAGGACACATTGAATAAGAGTGATATGCATATCCAAGATTTTCAGGTGAACCTGAGGAAGGTTAATTTGGTTAAGCATATTCTGATTACGATTGAGAATATCAGAAATGGATATCTGAAGGCTAAGATTATCATGTAACCGACCATTCTTTCTAAGTTGATTGTTTGGTGATTAGAATATTTTAAAATCCCTTGAAGTTCAAAACCTATAGATTGCAAAGTCATGTTGGTCAGTGATGATACTTTGAAGAGGATGAAAATTAGATTTTCTAAAGACTCCAGAGAATTTTATGATTTACCAGAGGAGGAAGCTGAAGCTGTTCTGAAGAAACAAGAAGTGACTGAACCTTAGATAAAGTTTGCAAAGAAGAGGAAGTTGAAGGAAGTATAAGAAGAATAGAAAACCCCAAAAGCTAAGGAAGCGTAATCCGCACCTCCAAAACCTAAGAAGAAAAAATCATATCCAGATGAGGTTGTAGAAAAGTAGAGGGAATATAAGAAAAACTAAAAGGAAAGAGAGCCATAGTTTGGCTTGGACCCTACAGAAGAAAAGGCTTTAAAATAAAAAATTGTTGATGAGCTTGATAAGAAAGCAAAAGAAAATAAGCAAAAGAAGAAGATGTCTAAAATAGAGATTGTGCAATCCCTTCTAAGGGATACAGAAAAAGATTTCAAAAAAATTCCGGTACCAGAATCCTTCCTGGTAGAGGCTTTAACTGAAAATCCGGGGAAAATGTTTTTCACTCCAAAAAATGAAAATGAAGTAGAAAAGGTTGTGGAAGAAGTGGAAGAAGAATAAAGCAGTGGTGACACTGGAGATCTCATAAAGAAAGTTGAAGACTTCCATGAGAAAGAAAGTACATCCGAGAAATTGTCAATACAAACTTCATAAGCAGAATATTCAAAGCTTGGTACACCTGGGAAAGGTCAGAAAAGGAGGATGAGAAAGCTGAAGATGAAGTGAAAAAGATATCTGAGGAAGAAAGTTTTAATCATCATTTTATTCATCCTAAAGATGATGAGGCAAGAGTTTAGAAGGAGAAGATAGATGAAGATAGAATTGTTCAGCTGTCTGACAGTGAACATGAATCTCCGGATGAGGTAGCCGTTCTGAGAACTGATAAGGGGAAATAAGTGGTTGTTGATACACCTACTAAAGATATTATGAAGAAGAAGGAAGCTGGTGGATCTTCAAAGAGGAAAGTTGATGCGCTAGAGAAAGAGCCTTCACCTAGAAAAGTCTCATATTCAGAATCATATTTTCTAGGACATGATTTCATTGTCTAGTCATTGAAGAAGTTGGTTGGTACCATTCCAATTTTCCCAAGCATAGAATCTAGATGCAGATGCTTTAACACACACTAAATCAGAAATCATATTCAGTGTCCATGGTGATGGAAAAGTGTGTCGAGATTGATGCTGATTTAAATAATTTCATCATTAACTACGATTCCCAAAAAAGGCCTTGTATGAAAATGGTTAGATGGTCAAAGAAGACACTTGAAGAGATGAGATAACTTGATGAATTCCAATATGGTGTCAAGGAGGCTTTTGAAATTGAATATGGTAGGATCAAAGATCTTACAACTTGTTTTGAAGGAAAGTTAACTTTGAAACAAAATTATCAGATTCAATAAGTGAAAGATCTGAATGAGAAATTGTATTCTGTTTCCCAAAGCTGGAATAGAGAAAGAGAACTTCGTATTGAGATAGAAGAAAATATTGTTAAGCAGGAAGAAGTCCTGAAGGCTTAGGCAGAGGCTCTTAAGTCTTAGGAAGAAAGAATCAAGGCTTTAGAGATGAAATATGAGGATCATGATCAGCTTTCTAAGCGAGTAGAGGAAGATCATAAGGTGATCAAAAAGCTGAAGACTATAGTCAAGAAGTTGACACTGAAGGAAAAGGAAGGATAAGTTTGTTGTAATCTGATCTTTTTTTGTACTTTTATTCCTTGTACAAATTCTTTCTAATCATAATAAATTTTTGGTTGTTTTTTTGAATGTGTTGTACTAATCTTTTAGGTACGATAATTTCTTTTCCATTCCCTCAAATTATTTTTGAAAATCAAAAAGGGGGAGAAAGGAAAAATAATACTAAGTAAAGAAGAAATATCCCTAAGTAAGGGTGAGTTTATCTAAGGGGGAGTTTTCATTACAAAGATTTCCTTACTCATGATAATGAAAAATATCATTCCGGAAATCTAGAATACGATCCTTAGTGTTACAAATCCTAAAGGGTGAGTTTGCGTATTCATATTTTCCCATATGATAAGGGAGATAAGTTTTATTTTCAATGTCTATAAAAATATTTTCTAAGTCCTTATTTTCTTTTTCATAAGGATGTTTTTGCTTTCTAAAAAGGGGGAGATTGCTGATTCAATAAGGTTTCCTTATGAAATTTCCATTCCTTCATGTTTTTGGAGATTGTTGAGTCAATAAGGTTTCCTTATGAATTTACCAATCCTCATGTTTTGAAAATCACAAACACCTTATCTTAAGGAAAATTTCATTTTACTCTGTGTTTTACTTTCATAAGGAAAATTTTCCTTCCCCAAGTAAATTTATCCTTACCATGTTTTTTTTTGTTCATTATCATATCTAAGTGTAAAATTTGGTTTCATATCTAAAACCTTGGAATCATATAATACTTAGATAAAGAGAATTCCGTTTTCAGGATCCAAATTCAGACTCTGAGCTCTCTGAATTTAGACTCCGAGCTCTTATTAGTTCTGACTCCAAGTTCTCTGAATTCAGACTCCGAACTCCTACAAGTTTTGACTCTGAGTTCTCTGAATTTAGACTCCAAACTCTTCTGAGTTATGACTCTGAGTTCAATAAATTGAGACTTCGAACTCTTATGAGTTCTGACTCTGACTTCTATTGAATTTAGTCTCCAAACTTTGTAAGTTCGGACTCCAAATTCTAATGAACTTAGAAACCGATCTTTGTAAGTTTAGACTATGAATTCTCATGAATTCTAACTCTGAACATTGTAAGTTCTGACTCTGAATTCTAATGAATTAAGACTCTGAACTTTGTAAGTTCTGAATATGAATTATCTTGAACTCTGGTTCTAAACTTTGTATGTTTTGACTCTGAATTATCATGAAATCTGACTTCAAACATTGTATATTCAAGTTCCGAATTCTTGTGAATCCAGATACCGAATTTCCTTGAAATTCAGACTTCGTAATTCTATAGAGTTCAGGTTCCTAATTCCTTAGAAGAAATAATCTGAATATCCTTGTATTATAGACACCGAATGTGCTTTTGGTTAGACTCCGAAATTTTATTTTCTTACATTCCGAATATTTGATTTTGGTTATGTAACCATATTTTTCTTACAATTGTTTTTGTTATAAAACGATGTCATGAATTCAGTTACTAACTAACCATTTTTTGAGTGTCATGTGTACAGGTCCCTCCAAAATTAAAGGAAAAATATGACCATTGGAGGAGGGAGGTGACCATTGAGAATGTGCCTATAAATAAAAGCTCATTTGAAAGAGCTCACAACTTTGATGAACTGTTATACGACTCTATAGATTACATGTTGTTGAAGTGATTTCTAGAGAGAGGCTCTCATGCTTAGTGCATACTGAAAATCTTGTTCATATTTGCTTCCTGCAACCCCGAATGTTGATGAGTACATTCGAGGGCTTCCGGGGATAGGAAGACAGAGGTGCTAACTACTATAAAGTTCCAGGAATTCCTTGCTGAGGAAGACAAAGGTGGTGACTACCTTGAATTTGAGGTCTTCTAGGGATAGCAAGACAGACTTCGATCTGTGTATCGAGGTCTTACCCTGGTGTGGGTAAGACAGACTTTCTTGAACAATAAATCAAGGTACCTCTATCCAATAATGTTGGATACCCTTCTATTTGGGTTAAAAGATTTATTACTTGTTACTTGGTTTGTTTCAAGTGTTCTACTTAATTTTGATTTTTGAGGAAAGTATAACTATCTTATACTTCCTTATACTTGTATACTCTGATTTAGTAAGATTCTATAAACTTTAAGGTAGAATCTTTATCTTTGTAAACATGCATTAAGTTTCATTTTTCTGGAACCATCTTTTCTAGAATCACTTTCTCGGAATCATATTTCCAGAATCTAGTAAGTGTGTAGAACTTGAGGTTTTGTGAATTACCTTGTCTAACCTTGTTAAACATAACCATCTTTAAAAGTTCCAAAGGAATTTTTTGAAGTATAAAATTCACCCCCCCCCCCTCTTGTATTTTGAGCATCATACAATACTACAATTAGTATCTTCGTTCATTATTTCGATCCAACAATTAGTATCAGAGGTTAGTGAATTTGTACCCTGAACCAATTCAATAATAGGAAATATGTTTTAGATAAATGTCATAGTACCTCAAGGTTCTCATTATATCCTAGGAACTACTATAACCTTTTGATATGACAAATAATCTATGGAAATTACTATTTAAATAGTTGATGTCGAAATGTCAACACTATTACGATAAGTGTACATGAGGCATAACTCACTTTATACATGATATAGAAATTGTGAAGTTATATATAGTTGGGTATTGTGAACCAATTATTTCAACACCCCCCATATGTACTACAACCCACTTTCTAACTAATCTTATTTAAAATCACCTAATTAGATTATTCTTATACCGAGTTTATGGATTAAGTCACATTCCTTCCATGTATCTATTCTATGGCTATTCTAAAACATGTGACTTCACCCCATCAAGTAAAACTAGTTATGAGATGATAACTTTGATTTTATTCCTTTTTTACACTATGAAAACATGACATCATTTCCATTAGTATTAATTTAATTATCATATTTTTTGTTATGATATAAGTTTACTTACAAGCTATGATTCCAATAGCTCGATCTAGTCATTGTGTATTATACATTTCTTATATAGAAACCTAAGAAGCCACAATGTTCTCAGTATTTTTAGACATGGGGACCTCTAGATTAAATGAACATATCTTGACCATGAACTTAGAATGACTAGAATTTTATATCATATTGATATAAAACAATACTAGTTTTTTCCAACGAACAAGTATTATTTCATCTCCGCATTCTAGGGATATATCATTTACAATTCTTTAAGTATAATTGGATAATTCTGACTACATTGTGTGTAGTTATCCCAGATTTAATAGATATTTTCATACCATAATGTTTATTTTTGAAATATCATTTCTTTCACATATCATGGTATATGTGATTTATCTATCACTGAATCATATGGAATTCAACTCACCACATTTATCCCCTCTTATACCCATGAATGGCTCCTTGGAGTATGCTTTGTCAGTCTACTAATAATTCTCTCTTGAATTGTTCCAAATTTTACTTGCAGTACCTTTTTAGTATATATACCATTGACTTTCTATATGAAACTATTAGTCCCCCCCCCCTCAGAAGATACAATTCCCTAGAACATAGTTTGCTAATTTATTTCAATATATAGAGAGTTAATTTCAATCTTTTCTCAACTAATTGTATGACCAATATTTGTTTTACATATCTTACTAGCCATATTTTACATGGAAACCCATGGAACTCCATGTAACCTATTATAAATACATGGAGTCAATTCATTCTAGATGAATATTATATGATCTTGTTGCTTACTTCGATCTAAACATAGATTTTAATAGCTTATACCCCATTTTGGAATTCTACGAGTCACCAACCCTTTGTATATGTGTTGTATATACACCATCCATGATTGGTGGTCATGGCATCTAATTCACAATTTAATGATCATATAAAATATCTACGACAAGTAAAATTCTAATGGATTTAGGTATAATGACGTGGTGTTACCAATCGAGCATTAGTAGTATAATGATTATTCCACCCATGTATAGTTTCACTTGAATACCCACTATAATATTATGACTAATAATCCAAGATACGTTGACATAGGGAATCCATTATTTAATTTTAATTAATCTTGTAAATCCTAACTAATTTCCATTTACTTTTTACAGGTTGGAATTTTCATTCTCAATGAATAATGTGTCACCATCCACGGTGAATGTAAACCCATTTTAATGGTTTTATCCTTCTAATGCAGTATGTTTCTCTCGAACATCGCTTTTCCATACGCTCTTGTGGAACATGGTCATATGTGAACTACTTGTGCATATTTGGTATTGTGTAAATCTAGGTAAATCTTGATCCCACTCTCTTAAATAGATATGTGGACCCTTTTATAGAAATATTGTCAATCAATTGACTATAACTTTTTCTACAACCATGATTTTTGTAATATCCTTATAAAACATTAGGATAATTACTTTAGTTCACACTATGTTTTACATGATGAATGTTTGTTTATATCCCAACAAAATATTTTCATCTAAAAACATATTCTTATGAAATAATTGATTTATATATAACTATAACTCCTACGATATCCATTTTTCTTTATAGTTGGAATATGGCCAGAGTAAACGTCACTATTTGTATAGAATGTTGTGAAAAATGGAAGTGTATACAATGTATATGAGTTTTAACATTGATGATTCTTTTACATACATCATCAAATTGATGTGTATAAGGTAATTTATGTTTATAAATTACTCCATGATACATTTTTTGATCAATGATAACTTGTAAGACTCAAAATTGGTCCTCAGTAAAATTATAACTCTTGTGTGAATAAGGAAATGTGTATTTAGGAATTATGCCATGCTATATTTAAATGGTTGATGAGTGCATGGTCAATATATTATTCATCACATGGGCCCAAAGCTACTCATATATTCTGACCATGAAAATTATGTACTTCAATTTTACCTTCCATAAAACCCTTCAAGGATTCTTATGAAGAATAGTTACCACTTGCTTACCCATGGAACAATGCACGCTCTCTAGCAGAAATAATTTTTAAAGCATTGTGACATACCAGTATTTCTAAAGATTTCTTGTTTGATACTAATAAATTATATATGTTGATTATACCTAATATGACTACCGAAAAAATGACGATTTATGATGGTTTATTTGTGACGGGTCAGGGGCCCATCACAAATAATAGATATTTGCGACGCGTTGGTAAGGACTCGTCGCAAAAGGTTTGAAGTGAAATGCGAGCCAAACCGTGGGAAAGAGTATTTGTGACGAGTTCATATTCCCGTCACAAATGCACGACATTGGTTTTTAGTATTTGGGACATGATACTTGTCTTGTAGCAAATAGTATGTCGACATGTCTTTATTTGCGACGAGACCTATCACAAATACCTTTTTTCAACCAATTGTAATTAATGCGGGCAATGAGCATTAGCGACGGGACCCTTCACAATTAAGCCCGTCACAAATAACCAAACCTATATATACCTCAATCTGTTTTCCCAATCATTCTACTCCTTTATCCACTTATCTCCCAATCTCTTTTGAAAAAGTTTCTTCTAATTTTTTTCAAAGTTTAAACTTTTAAATCGAAGCATAATCCGTGTCTTTTATACTACGAAAGCTTTAGTTTCAAGGTATTTATCTATTTTTTATTGTTTAGTTAATTTATTTAATTTTAATTATTTATAATTTTGGTTAATTAGATGCAATTAAATTAAATTAAAACTAGATATTTGTTTTTTGAGTGTTTATTTTTATGAATAATTATGTCTAGGTGTTAACTAGATATAATTAGTAATAATTACTAATAAATTGTAAGAATTAGTAATAAATTGTAATAATTAATAATAAATTGTAATAATTAGTAACAAATTGTAGTAATTAATAATAAATTGTAGCAATTAGTAATAAATTGAAATAATTCGTAATAAATTTAAACAATTAGTAATAAATTGAAATAATTAGTTATAAATTGTAATAATTAGTAATAAATTGTAATAATTTGGATTAATTAGTAATAATTAAGATTTATTAGTAATAATTAGGATTAATTAGTAATAATTAAGATTAATGAGTAAAAATTAATGTTAATTAGTATTAATTAGTATTAATTAGTATTAATCAGTATTAATTAGTATTCATCTATATTAATTAGTTTTCATTAGTATTAATTAGTAATAAATTGTAATAAATTGTAATAATTAGTAACAAATTGTAATAAATTGTAATAATTAGTAATAATTTTTAATAATTTGTAATAATTAGTAATAATTAGAAATAATTAGTAATAAATTGTAATAATTAGTAATAATTAGTAATAAGTTGTAATAATTAGTAAAAACTAGTAATAATAAGTAATAATTTGTAATAAATATTAATAATTAGTAATAATTTGAAATAATTAGTAATAAATTGTAATAATTAGTAATAATACATAATAATTTGAAATAATTTTTAATAATTAGTAGTAATTATTAATAATTAGTAATAATTAGAAAAAATCTATAATAATTTGTAATAATTTGTAAAATTTTGTAATAATTTGTATTAATTTGTAATAATTAGTAATAATTTGTAATAATTAGTAATAACGAGATATAATTTTTAATAATTTATAATAATTTGTAATAATTAATAATAATTAGTAATAATTAATAACAATATGTAATAATTTGTAATAATTAGAAGTAAATTGTAATAATTAGAAATAATTGGTAAATATTAGTAATAAATAGTAATAAATAGTAATAATTATCTATAATTAGAACTAATTTGTAATAAATTGTAATAATTACCAATAATTATATATAATTAGTAATAAATTGTTATAATTAGTAATAATTATTAGCAATTTGTAATAATTAGTAATAATTAGTAATAATTGGTAATAAATTTAAATAAGTTGCAATATATAGTAATAAATAGTAATAATTACTAATAATCTGTAATAATTAAGATTAATTTGTAATAATTTGTAATAATTTGAAATAAATTGTAATAATTAGATATAATTTGTAATAATTTGAAATAATTAGTAATAATTAGAAATAATTATCAATAATTAGGATTAATGAGTAATAATTGTCAATAATTAGTAATAAATTGTAATAATTAGTAAAAAAATTATAATAATTAGTAAAAAATTGTAATAAATAGTAATAATTAGAAATAATTAACTATAATTAGTAATAATTAGTAATAAATTGTAATAAATTTTAGTTAGTAGTAATAATTAGTAATAGTTATGATTAATTAGTAATAATTAGGATTAATTAGGATTATTTAGTAATAATTAAGATTAACTAGTATTAATTAGCAATAATTTGTAATAATAATGATAATTATTAATAATTAGTAATAATTAGGATTAATTAGTGATAATTAGTAACAATTAGGATTAATTAGCATTAATTATGATTAATTATAATTAATTATTAATAATTAGTAACAATTAATAACAATTAGTAACAATTAGTAATAATTAGTAACAAGTGGTAACAATTAGTAATAATTAGTAACAATTAAGATTAATTAGTAACAATTAGGATTAGTGAGTAATAATTTGGATTAAATAGTAACAATTATAATTAATTCATATTAATTAGTAATAAATTAGAATAAATTCAAGTACATTGATAAATGGAACAATTTCAAGCAGATTGGCGTTTTTCCTTTTGATCGACACCTCAACTCCTTGTAATATTATCCCACTGAAATCAGTATTAAAAATATACTCTGACATTTGTCGAAGTATATTTTTCATAGTGATTTAAGTCAGAGAAAGTTTCAAGGTGGTGAGCCATCGGACAAAGGATGCTCTTTTTCCTGACGACTCATCTCCTTGGAACTTATCCAACTAAAATAACTATGAAAAGTATGCTCCGATGTATAGATATCAATTTTCATATGCACGAGTATGGAGATTAGTGCGGCAAGGCCTCATTGATCTCCATCCTCATGCATACAAAAATGGATATTCGTATGTAAGAGAAGACTTTTCATAGTGATTTTATTCACATAAAGTTGCAAGGGGATGAGTCGTCGGGCAAAAGAGTTGACGCTAATCTTTTAAAAATTGTGATGCTGGTAATTAACAATAATTAGTACAAAATACCTATAATTAATAATAATTAGTGGTAATTAGTATAAATTTTTATAAATGAGTGTAGATTATTATAAAAGATTAAAATATTCAACAAATAACCATAAAATAAAAGAAATATTTATAAATTTCTAGAAAATAGAATTTAATTGTCTTATATTTTTTGGATAATGTTTATCTCATATAAAATTATACAAAATAACTAATTAATTCATATGTTTTATAAAAATATAGAATAAGTAAGTTGACAACAGTCATTATTAGATGATTTTGCTTGGATAAATCAGTATAGGAATCCAAATGGCACTAGTTTAAATCCTATATATATTGAGGGTGTTCAAGATTTCTTAGCATTTGCTTCATCAAAAAAAAATCTTTCAGAACGGAAAATTATGTTTCCCTGTTAAAAATTTTCTCTGAGGATGTGTAACACATTTGAAAACAGTGGAGGTCATTTATGGAGTTTTGGTTTTCAACCAAATTATGTTTTTTGGTATCAACATGGTAAACATTATTCTAGAGAAGAGACTAATAATTTAGATCCAGATCCAGCACAGTTTCAAGATTTATTACATGATGTGGTAGGTCTATCTTTTCAACAAACTAAAACTCAGGATGATATTTATTTAACTCGTGATTTGGAACTATTTCATTTATACGAGTTATTAAGGTCTGATGGGGATGCTTTATATCCTAGTTGTAAGATAACAAAGTTTGAAGCAGTTGCTAAATTTATGGCTATTAAATCTGATAATGGAATGAAAAATAGTTGTTTTGATTGGATATTCTCTTTGTTAAAAACATTTCTCCCTAAAGGAAGTGTGTTGGATACAAATTTCTATAAGAGAAAGAGTCCGGTTTGTAATCTGGGCCTTGGCTATCAGAAGATTCATGCATGTTCAAATGACTACATCTTATATTATGGTGAAAATTCATCATTGAATAGTTTTCCAACATGTGAACAATAAAGTTATAAAGAATCTCAACTAGGGAATTCTAGATTCATCCCTATAAAACAATTGATATAATTCCTGCTCACACTGAGATTACATCATTTATTTTAGTCTCAGAACACAACATCATTGATGTTGTGACAAAAAACCAACATCTCAACTGGTAAAAGATTAAATCATTCCTCTCATTGTGATTCATGGAAACATTTTGACCAATTAAATCCATCCTTTACTTTAGAATCCCGAAACGTGCGATTAGGTCTTTCTACTCACAGTTTATGTCCATTTGGTTCTTACAGTAGTCAATATTCATGTTGGATTGTCTTTATATCTCTGTACAATTTACCTCTATGTATATGGATGAAGGATGCATAAATTATTTTGAACTTATTAATTATAGGTCATCCGAAGAAGAATATTGATATTTTTTTGAAACCACTGATTGATGAGTTAAATTTATTATGGAGTAATGGTGTAGCACATATGATTTTTCTAAAAAACAAAACTTCATATTAAAAGCTGCATTGGTGTGGATAATTAGTCACTTCCCAGCATATGAAATGTTATTTGGATGGAGTACACATAGTCTAAAATCATGTCCACACTATATGAGAGACAAAAAAGAATTTATGCTCTTTAATGGGAAAAAACCTTTTTTTTAACTGTCATCACAAAATTCTTCCAACCAATCATTATTTTAGAAGAAGAAAAAATATCATTTCAGAAAAGAAATATTTTAAAAAGATGGCCCTCCAACAATGATCTCGGGTACATAGTTAAAATCAATTGTTTATTCATTAAATCCCATCACATTTGGGAAAATAATAAACCTACAGAAAATTTATGGGTTTGGAAAAGAGCACAATTGGATAAAACAGAGTATTTTTTGGGGATTTTCCATATTGTTCTGATTTATTGGTCTGTCACATGTTGTATGCAATCAATATTGAGAATAACTATTTTAATAATTTCATTTATATAGTTTTGGATACACCAGGTTAGACCAAATATAATGTTAATGCATGATTAGATATTGCCCAAATTTACAAGCAACCAGAATTTGAACTATTTGAAAATGTCATATCACAGAAGTTAATGAAGACAAAAGCATCTTATACACTGTCCAAAGAGATTCACTTATTATTTTGTCAGTGGATTATAGATTTGAGACTTCTAGATGGATATGATTCTAATTTGGGTAGATGTGTCAGAAATGGTCATATTAATGGATTGAAAAGTCATGATTGTCATCTTTTAATGGAAATAATTCTGCTAATCAAATTAAGAAATTTGTAAAATACCTTGATTTGGGATATGCTTACATAAATTTCATATTTTTTTGAGACTTTTTTTTGACAATATACTATGATGCAGTAATAAAACAACAAGATGATGTTATTTTAATTTTATGTAAACTAGAGAAAATATTAACACCAGCTTGTTTGACTCATTGGAACATTTGATATTACATTTTCGACCTGAAACAAAATGTGCAGGTCTGGTACAGTTCTGATTGATGTACCCATTTGAGAGATGCATGTAGAAATTGAAAACAAATTATGTAACAAAGCATAAGTTGAAGGATGAATTACAGAAAATTGTTTTCAAGAAGAAATTTCTTTTTTATTTTATCATTACTTTCAATATAAATATCCCTCAAAACATAACCACATGATATGTAGAGAGGAAAATATTGGCGATGACATGAGAAATCAATTATCATTTTTCAATCATCCCAAACTTGGATTCGGTGGAGTGCATGAATGATTTCTTTATGACGATGAACATCATAGAGCTCATACATATATTTTGCTCGACTATGAAGAAATTAAACCATTTGTATTGTGAGTGCTCATATCACTTATTCTAAAATTTTTGTAATATCATATTAATCTTATTTTATTTGTAGGTTATATGAAAATCATATCAAAAAATAATTTCTACATATTACAATAGTTTATCTTGATAATGTCATCAAATTTTTTTCTACTGGTTTCAAAATTGGGTAACGTAAATCATTTTTGATTTCACATAAAAAATAAATTTAATACTTGTTATAGTGATAATTTATTTACAAATGTGCAGGTATCTCAACATGCTGATAAGATTGATAATCGATTGTGTGTATTGAGTAACCCACCATCCAAAATGGTTATATCATATAATGAATATGTGGTGAGTGGTTTTCAATTTCATACATGTGAATATGAGGAATAAAAAACAACGAATAAGGGTATTTTATCGAACGGATCTCATCACAGAGAAACTAAATTTGACTTTTACAACATACTGGAAGAAATCATTGAACTCTGTTATTTTTGATAATATTAAAAAAAATGTTTAAATGTTTTTGGTTATATACTGAGAAAGGATTGCATGTTCATTCGATCCATGGAATCGTTGATATTAAATATAAAAGTCTTCTTGTTGTAAATGAACCATTTTTATGGGCTCATTAGGTGCATTAAATTTATTATGAAAATTAATGTGATGGATAAAGGGAGTTGGGTGATTGGTGGAGTATAATAAAAATTAAATCTCGAGAGAATCATTTTACTTAAAGTGAATGTGGTTTTGATGAAGTGTAAGGAATTAAAAAATTTCAAGAGACTTCGTCGAATCCATTTTTTCACTAAGAGACACAAATACTATTGATGACACCCTAAAATTAAGGGCTAATAATGGTGATGATGTTAATGACGTAACAACTGGGTTTGAAATGACAAGAGATCATAAAACTAAAACTAATATAGAAATTGATGATGCTGAGGAGGAAGATGAATTCATTAACATTGAAAACTATGAAGATGAGGACAAAGATGGACATTGACATAGTTAAATGATGGTTATAATAATACATAATATATATATATATATAATAGTTTCTTTCAACTATTTTATAACAAAAATAATTTAGTGTTTCAGATGGATGAGGATCGGTATTGTTTGTTGCAGGAGGCATATCTACCTTTGTATGACCAGGATGTCGAATCATCTAACCCTCAGATAGGTGGAAATTCTGGGGGCACTCGGAGGGGGTGTGTTCTTACCTTACTAATGATTCCCACCCATATCCCCAAGCAACTTGCACGTCTTGGGTTTGATCCAAACATAGAGAGGCATGTTTAGCTATATATATTAGTTATTTTTAATTTATTTATTTATATTATAATTGTTTGATTAATTTTTTTTCACAGTTTTACACTTATTGTCGTTGGGCATAGGAGCACTATATTTCACAATTATTTTTCTGATGCACGGGTTTCATGGGATTAGATTTCTATTGATGTACAATACCAAATGTTCGAGCATTGGATTGTATGTAAATAAATAATATTTATTTTGAAATTAATTTAATTAATAACTTGATATTTTAAATTATTTATAAGTTTTATGGTATCCCATTGATGAGATAATTCATGAGGCTATCTGGAAGGCACGGTAGGGAGCTTTGTGTCCATGTTGCACTCAGTTTTTGCACAATTTTAAAAGAAAATCAATGGATAAAGTAGGAGTGATATTGTTTTTTGAGATAGGTCACGTCCAACAAACTGATTATATTTCATATCAAGTTTGAGATGGATTATGTACACACTGGTTGAGTAGGTGGTTTCATAGTAGATCATCGGTAGGTCGGAAAAATCGGGGGAGACAGGAGGAGACACATCAATTCTGTAGTCATACATTTAGTACACATATGAAGCATATGATAAGTACATTTTTTTAAATATTGTATATAATTTTAAATGTAAATGATTTATTTTATATTCAAATAGGTAGTCTCATAAACCAATATTACAGAGTACAATATTTATAGGAAGATGTAAAATGATCTATCCACTAGAGATATTAGAGGTGCTCGCCAGTGTCAGATTGTGGTTACTGTATTTTTTTTGAGTTTTAAATTTAACTAAAAATAATATTTCAACTATTTTAATTTTAAATTTTAATTAAAGGAGTCATATGAGGCCTAGAAGTATCAGACACATAGTGAGAGTCAGGCTGAGACCGATGGTCAGACTATTGCCCCTCAATTTGATGAGGTTGCATGGATACAGGCGACCTAGTATGCTTTTGAGAAAGGCTGAGTTGTTGGTATCAACTCTCGATTGACCCCTGTGAGTTTTTATGGAAGCTCTGAGATGTCAGTGTCCAGCTTGAGAGGAACTCGTGGAGAGTCTTCATCATCTCATGAACAGTATTAGGAGTAGCTGCGAGTTAAGAGTGTGATTTTAGAGACTATGCGTAGGGAGGAGGAGATGCATATGTGGGAGCAGAAACAGTTGGAACATTTTCTATGACAGTAGCAGCAGGAGATGGAGGATGAGATGTGTCAATAGAGGCATCAGCAGGATCATGAGTATATGGATTACATGTGACATATAACTTTTAGTTTAGGGATGGAGTTCCCTCCACCATATCCTCTAACTCCTTCAGACGACCCCCCCCCCCATAGTGATGTATTTTTATTTTATAATGAAACATTTGAATGTAATGTTTTCTTTAATATTAACTATTTAATGTTTTAAATAGGGAATTTTTATATTGTTTCAAATATTATGGTTTTTATTATTTATTTAATTATTTATTATTTTTAATATTTTATTAATTAATATATTTTTATATTTTTGTGAATAATAAGGTTTTTACTATATTACTAATATTAATATTATTATTTCATTTATATTAATATTATATTATTATTATTATTTTATAAATAATTTATTATACTAATATTAATATTATGATTTCATTTATATTAATATTATATTATTATTAATATTATATTATTTACTTATTTTTTATTTTTTTAACTATTTGTGATGACCCCGTAACAAATAATAATTGCAACGGTATGTCGCAAAAGGTTTTTAAAAAATTGAGAAAACTATTTTTTTATGGGTGATCGGGCTATCACAATAGGGTTTTTAAATAAATACCGAACCTATTTGCGACAGTGCCACTTCCCATTACAAATAATAACTTTTTTTCAACGGTCCATCATAAAAGGTAATATTTGCGATGTCTTTTTCTGCAACATTCCATTTGCGACAGGAACCTGTCGCAAATGCATCGTCCTAAAAATCCCTTTTTCCAGTAGTGTAAGATTTTATATATATAGTTTAAATACCATAATGGGTATATTCTTAAGGTATAATTTTATTTTTTACATGATAAAGAATATTGTTTCCACAACTTGGTATTATATTCTTACATTTATATTCATCAATTATTACCAATGATTCAAGAATCGTTGAACCATTCATTGAGTATAAGGCACTATAAAAAACATTCAGTCCTAAAATGTTATACTTTCTTTTTATGTCTAAAGAGCTCATGAGATAAATGTTTTGGAAATACAAAAAAAATTCTATCTAGAACCATTTACATGCAAATTATAAGTTGGGTGATTTACACAGAATACTTAGGAAACATCATTTCTCAGTCACTAGAAGAACAAACCATACTTCATGTAATGTTTCTTTTCTTACACAGTTTTTTTATTTCAATACTCATATGTGAAAGTCATATTGTATTCAACACATAATAATAACGACATAATAATTACAATCAATTAATAAATACATGGGGAAAATATGTGACTACATTCTTCTTCTACTCAATTCACTACATTTAATCTTTCATAGATTTATTTAATGAAAATAACCTCCTTTATGATTACCAAACTCTTTTCATTGACGGAAATTATTAATGTTCCTTTGGTGTTACAATTTCCATTGAAATTTTTACCTTTTATTTATAACTTTTATTCCATAAGAAGTAAATATTAATCCTTTTTTAAGTTGTTATTTTCATAGAAAACATTACAGAAATGGTAATGATGAATTATCTCTATAAACTCTATTTTATGATCTTAAAAGGAACTAGAGAAATTTGGTGATAAACATATAAGAATAGAATTTATTTAAAGATCATGATCCAACATTCATATATACATGTATCTTTTTTAATCATCACCCATTCATATTTTTCTTCACTTTCCCCTTGAAATCTTCTTCAAGATGAGAAAACATGTGAAGAAATATTTTTCCTAATATTGTATCCACAAATCACATCATAAATTAATGATAAAATTATTACCTAACCATCATATGATTCATACACGAGTCTCCTATAATCATTTTCACCCTCTCTTCTTGAGGTGGATTAACATGTATTTGGGACACCAATACCATGAATTTACTATGTCTTAGTACATTGTTGAAGTTATTAAACTTTTCTTGATATATCATTCTAGTTTTTACATTTTATTGGTCCTATAGTTCTAACCGTGAACTTGAGGTATTACTTACCATTTTCTATAAAAATAAAATCTAGCAGATTAGTACTTTTATTTTGATTGCCGATTTGACATTACCGATTAATGTATTCATCAAATTTCTCTAACTAATTTATCAAAATCTATTATCCCTCACTACTAGAATATGAACAATCCATCACTTGAGTATTCAAGTGGAAATGATCCTTGAATCCTATCCTTATATTAAATAATCTATTGCTGCTCCACTACTTGTAGAGTTTCATTGTAGGCATTTTACTGGACAACCACATTAACTCGTGACTCCTTTATTTGTTGAGTGAAGTACCATCTTCAAAAATAATAAACCTAATTAAACCAATGCATTCCACTAAAGACATAATAATATAGACAAGGATAATTTATTGTTTTCATCATTAGTTAAGTAAACCCATCACTCTCATAATAACTCTTTATTTATCAGAGTCACCTTCAATTATGGATGACATGCACCCCGTACAACATGTAATGTTCAAATTTAAACAACGAAAGGTGTTTTCAACTTATGTTTTTATTAAGGTGTTTTTAATTTTAAATAAAGAATGTAAACCATTTAAACTAAATATGTTATTAGAAATTTTTTCTCACTAGTGAACACTCATTAATAGAAAAAAACCTTTATCACATCTTTATGAATTTTACTTCTTATAATTGCATATGTTTCACATAAACATGTGAATGAATAAAATAATAAAAAAATGCATAAATAAAATAAAATCACTCAACTAGACATGATTATATATTATCTTTTGATCCATTTAAAATTGATGGATCAACATTGACCTAGGGTTATCATAAATGATTTGGATATTGAACCATGATGCACCTCACCCCCGGTCTAATGTTTTCATGTCTCGTCCGAGATACGTGCTTGTCTTGGCATGGACCATGTTTTATTGTATCATCATCAAAATAAAATTTACTCTCACACATGTGATGGGGTCTTAAGAATTGTTATGTAAATTTAGAAAAGAATTAACACATAGGACCTTATATATATTGAATAAAAAATATAAATCATAGACCATCGATAAATAAATAATTTTTACATTCATCATTTAGAGTTGTAGTAAATATTTATATAATAATTACCCAATAAAAAATAGGTATTGTAATTTCTAAAGAACATTCTCTGAGAAAAAACTAAATGTTATATAGAAAATAAAATTGTAATAAATTTATTTTTTAGGGCATTAAATAAATTAAAGGAATGATTTTAAATTAAAAAATAGTTTAATTAATTTGGTCCCATAAATAATTTAATTTTTTAACTCTAAAATTAAATCATAAAATGAATTTAATTTTACAACATGATTACTTTTTTTTTTCAAATAATAAATCTATTTTATTTTTTAATAAAAAATTAGTAAATTTGGTTTTTATTAAATTTAAAAAATATTTGTCCCCCAGAACCCACCCTGGATCATTTTGGTTTGTAATGAACCCAAGAAAGACCATTTCAATTCTGTAAGACTTTGTACAGGGCTATTCTAGGCCAGGTAGGCCCTCCATGACCAGTTCAGGGATGGGTTAATGAGACCATGAAATGTAGTTGGGAACCTGATCGGGGTGATCACATGTTGGAGTTAAAAGGTTTTCGGGATTATCGGTAGTGATGGTGGTGGGATCACGTGAGGAGTAAACCCATGAAATATGTTTTCATGGAGTATCCTCTAGGAGAGTCACTTAGATTAGGGTTTGGAATCAAGCTCAATATGGAAGTGGTAAGTGCATTTTTTGTTGTGACATCAGAGGTTTGAGGGTCGATGAAAGGCTGCAGGATCTCCAGCGAGTGGAGGCAGTACCGATGAAGGCTGATGGGGACAACTTCAAGTGACATGTAGTGAGGTAGTGGGGATCTCGGTCTGGTGATTGGATAGAGGTCATTACATTGATTGAGACCAAAAATAGTTGGAGGTATCAACCTGGAAGTGGAGGGATCAACTAGACAGTATTGGCGATAGAGTGCCTCCTTGGATAAGAGATGATAGTTCAATGGCATCCACAAGAAGCAATTCATTTTTTTTTTACAAATTTGTTTAATTATTTTTTTAAAGTTTATTCCAATACAATCTATTATAGGAAAAAAAGGATTCACCTCCATTATTTTATTAAAATAAATTATTTCCTTTTTTGGTGATACTGTGTATATGCCACACCACCCCACCAATAATTTATCTTCCTTTTTTTATTATTTTTTTATCTCGGTGAAAGCTAGCACCCCTTAATAAATTTTTTTTTCAAGATACCTACACTTTTCCATAAAAAAACATTTTTTAAATTAATTTAAATGATTACTAGGAAAACATTATATCCCCCAGACTTCATTATCCCAGCTATAAAACAAGGGGGTCACCAGAAAGCTAATTGTTACCAGTGGAATAATAAGAACATTTTATATGTGTGTTTTCATTTTCCACCTAGAAAAAATGGATTAAAATCCATATAATTTTTATGTATGGAAATAACATGTCCATTCAAGATCGTATCGAAGTGCAATTAGATTCGTTAAGACTGAAATAAAGCCCTGAAATTAATTTTATGAAAAATAATTTTTTCTTGATTAGAAAATTTAGCCGACTCACTCTAATACCAATTGATGGTACTTGTAATGCCCCGACCCGAGTTACCCAGAGTCGGTGCATTATTGCGTAACATTGGCATGATCACAAAAGATCAAGTGTCAAAAGACCGATTAGTTTAGTAGTCTTGGAAACACTAGATACATTCATAAGTCTTACATTACATCATAAAGTAAAACAAAACTAAAAAAACATTATGTCTTCATATCCCTTCATACTATCCCTGCAGGTCATTCATAATATACTTCATCACATCCTGGAAAAATTAAAACATTGAAAGGGGTGAGCTGAGTTTCTCAGTAAGGATAAAAATATAGCGGAAGCTTTCATAAATAAACATTAACATTTAAGGCAATGTATAACTAAAATAAAAGCCTTTTAAACTTGAACTTTAGCATAATATGGCAAAAGTAAAATGAAATAATGCCATTTACTTACTCACATGGATATTCTACTAGTCGAATAATCACATGAAATATCAATAACCACTTTCATAATGATGGAATGCATAATGCCAGACTATCATAACCACGTAGCCAAGGCCTCGTGCCAAGATTACAAAAAATATTTTTTCAAGGTCTCGTGCCAAGACACTAGTTTGTCTCATTAGACCTACCGATGCATCGAGGAGCTATAGCGGGCTCCACCCGTCACTTATTAAGTCCAATTCATTCCTCATATGAACAGGTTTAAACATATCATAAACCATAACATAATTGTATCACATAAAACATGCATAAAGGAAACATAATATTTACACACTTCAATCACAAGATATCAATACAACACATTGATATAATAATAACTTTATCAAAACCATTTTCAATACCAAAATAAAAGAAAAGTAAAACATGGTATTTATTTTTCTTTTTAAAAAAAAGTTATGGCTTATAGAGGAAGCCAAAACTCAAATAATAGTCATGGCGGTGGAGAAGTCGTTGTCGCCTCATATGTAAGAAAAAACATTCCTTTTGTCTTTTAGTAAAAACTCTTCGTATAAAAATATTCCTTTTGAATAAAAGTAAAATTCAAAGGGGTTTATACACCGTATAAATGAAAGTTGTGTATAAAACCAAATATGCCTCAATGAAAAGAGATTGAGTTGAAGTCCTTAAAAAGATCATTTTTAAAATAAAATAGATCTATTATGTTTATTTTCTATAAGTACACATAACTAAAGTACAAATACAAGATATGACATAATAATATCATGACATAATTTGAAAGTAGGAGATTAACCCAAAGAATGGAAATTGGGTTAAGAAATTCTCTTACCTTGTGTCTGACTTGAATCGACTGTTCTTTAACCTCCTGAATAATAAACTAGAGTTAATATCTACTTGATTAAGAACCTTTTTCAAGTTCATTATCCCTTTTATTTAACTTATTACAATGTTATGAAAATTATGTAGTCATTTAAGTTAATAACGGTCTTTTTGTCGATCTTTGGTACTTGAGTCAACAATAAACTTCTTATAATTACAAGTTGTTTATGTGGTAGAATATCCATTATCTCCAGAATTATATTCATTATGTAGATATCATATATATCATATATATCCAGTATATACATGAATTTATAATGTTACATAACATTTAGAGGTAAGAAATGAAATGCACCGTTCACGGAGACGGTAAGCCATACGTACGCATGAACACTACTTTCATTTCTATTTCGTATTTAATGGAATGAAGTTATAATTATTTAAAGGTATAATATAATTCCAGTATAATATAATGTATAATACCATTTAATCCATCCTTTATACATCCCACATATGGCATTAACGATTCAAATCACTTTGAGGGGGCGGTAGTCCGCACTTCCTAAAATTAAAATATCGCGTTTACCCATAATGGAAACCATAAAGGTAAGAAATAAATGAAAAATACAGAAGATTAAGTAAAAGATAAACATATTATGTATCATATATAAATATAGTGACATCTTAATGGCCACCTTTGAAGGTGTTATATGATTGTTGAACAATCATCGTTTCGTGAGGCAGAAATTCGCCATCCACAGAAATAGTATGTTCTTTAACCATTAGATGTAGGTGTGTGTAAGTGTAGATTGAATAATTCTTATAACAACATCCTGGTATATTTAGGATACTTGTGTTGTTACAAAAGAAATGAATAACAAGAGTTTAGGGGGTTGTAGAATCAAAATAAAACAAAATAATATAAGAGCATACATTACCTTAAAATCGGGTAACTATTTTTTGATTTGAGCCAAAGGCTTCCTTGGGAAGACTTCTACCCAAAGTGAGGCTTCTAGGAGTAAGATAGGGTAGTTGGGAGAGTATTTTTGCAGAGTTTGGCCAAGCCAAAAGGCTTGAAGGTGTGAATAATGTGGTAGTGGTGGGGGCCTTTTATAAGAGGAGAGGAGGGGCACTCTTGGAAAGTCATGAAATGTTACTTTATTATATAATGAGTTTCAGATTTTAAAGGTACCACACTTATATATTTCTAGGATAAGGTGATAAGGGTTCGAAATATACTCATCCAATAGGTTTTTGACAAGTGTAAGTCTTATATTTTACATTATCGTTTTATTTTATTTAAATCGTTAATTAATAAGGTAATTGCCGCATCATCATGGTGTCATAAATTATTCAATATATTTAATGTCTAAAAATTATTAAAAAATTATCATGATGTAGGAAATCTTTTTAGATTTCTAATGAATATTTATAGTAAAAAATATGACTTGAACAACCTCATTTAAAAATTTTGTTAGTAAAACAACTCATATTTGTCACATTTTTATTTTAACATTAAATAAAAAGGTTTTAATGTCATTTTCCTGCCAAAGTGGCTAAATGGGGTCCCCAAGTTGACCCATTGATTGTATTTGTCGGCCATGACTCATCCAATAGGGGTAGGACAAGTGTAAAGGTCATTTCATATTTTTATAATATCATTTTTACCTTAAATTTCACTAATTACCTTTAATCGCGATTAATTAAACTTAAAAGTTACTATTCACCAAAAATTATTTTAATCCCATTGAACCACATTTTACTTCCTAATGAAAACCATGTATGTCAGATTTTTGAAAATCAAATCACATAAGTGGTAATGTTTCATTTAAATAAAAAATCAGTTTTTTAACTACCACTTAGTGGTTTCATTATTCATCAAAAATTGAAGTTTTTCAGAACAATCCCAAAATTTCAACCTAAGCTATAATTGATATTCCGAATTCAAAAATGATGTCTATTTTAAAAAATTCCAAAAATATAAGTTGCATTAATTAATTTTATAACTAATTCCCACTGTCACAACAAATAGCGTGTTTTTAAGAAACAATATATATCAAAAGATTGACAATTGTTTATGTCTAATTTCAAAGTGAAATTAATTATAATGAACACCATTGGATAAAATGGTAAAAATATATTCTAATTATACTTTAAAACCACTCAATATTATAATTTATCACTATAAATTATTTTGATTAAAGAAGTTTTTTTTAAGTATTTTTCACTGTTCATAAAAAATTGGAAGTTCTCAGAAAAATACCAAAAATTCAACATAGGCTAATTTCAATATTTTGAATCCAAAAACAAAGTTCATTTGGAAAGATAAAATTTATAAAATTTCAAAAATTAGGTATTACTATTCATAACAGCTACTTTGATTGGTTGTGGTGTGTGTTAGAACTCGAAGTTGCGTACAACACACGCTACTGTATTATTCAAAGAGAAGTGTACCGTGGAAGCTTGGGGTGTTACATTATCCCCTCCTTCAAATAATTTCGTCCTCGAAATTTCATATAATATCACTGTATAAAAAGACTCAGGTGATTCTTTATCATAAGTTCCTCGGGTTCCCACGTTGCCTCCTCCATCTTATGGTTTCTCCATAGAACTTTTACCAGATGAGTCGTCTGGTTTCTCAGCACTTGTTCTCTTGTATCAAGAATCCTGACGGGATCTTCATAATAAGACAGATCGGGTTCCAGTTCTAATTCCTCATAGGTGAGTACATGCATTGGGTCAGGCATGTATTTTCTCAACAGTGATACGTGGAATACATCATGAAATTTGGAGAGACTTGGCGGCATTGCCAAATGGTAATCTACAACCCCAATTCATTCTAGAATTTCGAAGGGTACGATGTACCTGGGACTCAATTTACCCTTCTTACCGAAACGTATAACTCCCTTCCATGGAGATACCTTCAAGAAAACATGATCTCCTACCTGAAATTCCAAATCCTTCCTTCGGTTGTCGGCATAGCTCTTCTTCCTACTTTGAGCTACTTTGATGTGGTTTTGGATTACTTTCACCTTTTCAATCATTTCCTCCACCAGTTCTGGGCCTACAAGTTTTCTTTCACCAACTTCATCCCAACAGGTTGGTGTGCGACATATCTTTCCATATAACGCTTCATATGGTGCCATATGAATACTTGAATGGAATCTATTGTTATAGGAAAATTCTACCAGAGGTAAATATTGATCCCACATTCCTTGAAAGTCAAGTGAGCATGATCTCAACATGTCTTCTAAGGTTTGAATAGTTCTTTCTGATTTTCCATCTATTTGAGGGTGGTAAGCAGTGCTCAAATGAAGTTCAATATCCAAGGCCTTCTGAAGACTTTTCCAAAATCTTGATTTAAAATGGGGATCACAATCCGAGACAATCGACAGGGGTACTCCATGAAGTCTCACAACTTCATTAATATACAGTCTTGCTAGATGTTCAAGTGGTAGATCTTCCCTTATAGCAAGAAAATGTGCTGACTTTATCAGAAGATCAACAATGACCCATATTGCATCATTTATTCTAGGAGTCTTCGGTAGTCCCATGACAAAATCCAACATAATATTATCCCATTTCCACACAGGTATGGGAAGAGGTTGTAATACTCCACCAGGCAGTTGTCTTCCAGCTTTCACTTGTTGAAAAACCATACATCTTGACACAAAATCAGCAATCTCTCTCTTCATGTTGTCCCACCAAAAATGTCCCTTTAAATCTCTATACATTTTGGTGCTCCGAGGGTGTATAGAGAAATTGGAACTATGAGAATCATCCAACAATTCCTTCTTTAAATCAGGTATATTGGGAACACAAAGTCTCCTCCCAAATTTCAAAATTCCATCTTCATACACAAAGTCACTCAATCTCCCATCATTAACATCTTTAATATTCTTTTTCAACTCTTCATCATCGGCTTGAGAACACTTTATCCTTTCTAGTAAAGATGGTTTGGAAACCATTTGGAAATTTTTTGATGTTTCACCCTCCATGTTGATTCCCATATCCATCTTTACTAGATCTATGAAAATAGGATCCCTTTCCACTATCATCATGTTCAAAACTCCATGATCTTTTCTACTCAAAGCATCTGCAACCTTATTTTCCTTCCCTGGGTGGTAGTGTATCATGCAATCATAATACTTGAGTAGTTCAGGCCATCGCCTTTGCCTCATGTTGAGTTTTTTTTGTGAGAAAATATATTTCAAACTCTTGTGATCGGTATATATCTCACATTTTTTCACCATAGAGATAATGTATCCATATCTTCAAGGAAAAGATTACAGCAGCTAACTCGAGATCATGAGTAGGATAGTTCTTCTCATGAATTTTCAGCTGTCGTGATGCATAGGCAATAACCCTATCATTCTGCATAAGGACACAACCAAGTCCTTTCATTGATGCATCACTATAAATAATGAACCCATCATTCCATGATGGTAGAGTCAATATAGGAGCATTGACTAATCTTCTCTTCAGTTCTTAAAAACATTCTTCACACTCTTTTGTCCAGACAAATTTAACCCCTTTACGTGTGAGCTTCGTTAATGGGTTAGCCAATCGGGCAAAATTCTGGACAAAACGTCGATAATAACCTACCAAACCAATAAAGCTGCGTACCTCAGTTATACTCTTCGGAACTGGCCATTCTTGGATTGCCTTGGTCTTATAAGGATCAACATAAATTCCATCCTTAGAGATAATATGGACAAGAAAATAAATATCCTGAAGCCAGAATTCACACTTGCTAAACTTCCCATATAATTCATGCCTTCTAAGAGTCTTCAAGATAACGCGCAAGTGATTTTCATGATTTTCATAGCTTTTGGAGTATACCAAGATATTATCAATAAATACCACCACAAAATCATCAAGATATTCCTTGAAAACCCTATTCATTAGATCCATGAATACAGAGGGTGCATTAGTCAATCCAAAAGGCATTACTGTAAACTCGTAATGCTCGTACCTTGTTCGAAATGCTGTCTTCAGAATGTCTTCCTTCTTCACACACAACTAATGGTATCCTGATCGAAGTTCAATCTTTGAAAAGTATTGAGCTCCATGCAATTGGTCAAATAAATCATCAATGAGAGGTAGGGGATACTTGTTCTTTATTGTTATAGAATTGATCTCTCTGTAGTCAACACACAACCTCATAGATCCATCTTTATTCTTAACAAAAAGGACAGGGGCTCCCCATGTAGAAACACTAGGGTGAATAAATCCTTTATTACTCAATTCCTATAGTTTTTTCTTTAGTTCAACTAATTCCATGGTGGCCATCCTATAAGGGGTCTTCGATATAGGCCTTGATCCAGGAATTAAATAAATGGAAAACTCAACTTCTCGTTCTGGAGGATGTCCATGTAAATCTTCTGGAAACAGATATACATATTCTTTCACAATAGGTACATCCTCTATTTGAACATTCCTTTCCTTGACATTAGTCATTTAATTCTCTTCCTCCCCAATAATTGAATTTAGTTGAGTTACTGGGGGTGGATCTAAATAAGAATTAGGTTGTGACGATTCTGCTCTAAAAATAAGGTGTTCCTTATCATCATCATCAAAAATCGTAACCTCCTCCTTCTTACAATAAATCTTTGCATCATAGTCCGAAAGCCAATCCATACCGAGGATTATATCAAACTCAATAATTGGTATGACAATGAGATCAGCGGATAAAGAATATTTATGAGATCTAATGGGGACTGATTCACAAAACATTGTTGCAATAATACTTCCCTTAGGAGTTTTGACTGACAATTCTCTTGTTAAATCAAACTAGAAATATCTAATTTTCTTAGAAAAATGGGAAGATATGAAACAATGCGATGATCCAGAATCAAATAATGCATTTGCTAAACTTTAGGAAACCATTAAATTACCTGCCACCACGTCTTTCGGAGCTTCAACCTCAGCAGTAGTGATATCATAAGCTTGGCCTTGATCCCTTGGCCTCTTCTGAGGTAAGTTCCACTGAAGCTTAGGACATTAATTTTCATAATGTCCCATCTCTCTATAATTATATCATTCCACATTGACAACAACTTTCTTTCCCTTACAATAATGAGCTTGGTGGCCTTTTTCACCACACTTGTAACAGACTCCCATTCCCTTCAAGCAAGTACCAGAGTGTTTCTTCCCACATTTACTGTAGGACTGATATTCAACTCTTCCCTTATCCCCCTTATTTCCATTTCCAGATTGATCAGAAGATCTCTTCTTCTCTTTATTTACTTTAAAGTCATAAGACTTAGAGAATTCCTTTTCCGTCATGATAGCACACGAGACAATATCTTCGTACGATAAGAAGGTTTGTGAGACTAATGCTCGAAGGAGAAATGGTTTTAACCCTTCAAAGAAACGATCAATCTTACTTCTTGGGTTACGTATACAACCTGCATCATACCTCGCTAACCTTGTAAAGTAGGCCTCATACTTTGCGACATTCTCATCCTCCTTTTGTTTCAGACTCAGAAATTGCCTTTCCATATCTTCTCGATGGTCACGAGGAAAGTATTTTTCTAAGAAAAGATCTTTGAACTCTCTCCATTCCATACTTGATACTTCTTCATCCTCCTTTGTATTTTGAATCAATGACCACCATTGATCAGCGTCTCCAGTGAGGCGGTAAACTGCCATGATAACCTTTTCCCTTTCACTACTCCCTAAGGCATGGAATATTTTCTCCAAGGAATTAATACATTTCTCAGCTACTCAGGGATTTGTAATTACATTTATTGTTGGTGGTTGTTGCCTCATGAAGCGGTCTAACATTGATCCTCCACGTTGCGGATCAAGGTGCTCCATACGAGTAAGGTTATAATTCATAGCCTGAGTGAGTTGTCCCAGTATGGTGATAAGCTGATCAGCACCAGTTGTATCACCAGCTACATTATAATTATATTGAGTATGAGTGCAATCCCTACATGGAGTTAGTGCATTGATACAGTTTCCATTCCTTCCACTAGGCACCATTTCTAAACAATGGCATAAACTAGATCAGTTTATGAATAAAAATACATAATTCCGTACTTGTAAAACACTTAACATAAATTGAACAGTTTAGGGATATAATCCATATTAATAAAAAGAAATGTTTTCTTTGAGGGAGTATATACTCATAAAACCTTCATAATTATTTGTAAAGAAAATGAGAATTATATTAAGCATATCCCCCGGGAGTGTCGTAACCAAGAGTGCAGCAAGCCCCGTTGTTGTGCACCAGTTCTCGTTCGAGTCTAGCTCAAAATAGTGTTTTCGGGTTTTACCTCTAGGTACATCTGTGCCAGAGAAGCCTCTACCTGCTCGTATCCAGACATAGATGTATTACTCAAAAAACTCACAAAATCTCTACAACAACAAAATTCTAGGAAGTTCTTCTATACTAATCATCAAAGTCTATCATAGGCCTATGTGCTCTCATCAGAGTTTATCTAAATCTAGCTTCCAAGGATAGTACTAAACTGCCTCTGATACCAACTGTAACGCCCCGAACCCAGTTACCCAGAGTCGGTGCATTATTGCGTAACATTGGCATGATCACAAAAGATCAAGTCTCGAAAGACCGATTAGTTTAGTAGTCTTGGAAACACTAGATACATTCATAAGTCTTACATTACATCATAAAGTAAAGAAAAACTAAAAAAACATCCTGTCCTCATATCCCCTCATACTATCCCTGCAGGTCATTCATAATATACTTCATCACATCCTGGAAAAATTAAAACATTGAAAGGGGTGAGCTCAGATGATCAGTAAGGATAAAAATATAGCAGAATCTTTCATAAATAAACATTAACATTTAAGGAAATGTATAACTAAATCAAAAGCCTTTTAAACTTGAACTTTAGCATAATATGGAAAAAGTAAAATGAAATAATTCCATTTAATTACTCACATGGATATTCTACTAGTCGAATAATCACATGAAATATCAATAACCACTTTCCTAATGATGGAATGCATAATGCCAGACTATCATAACCACGTAGACAAGGCCTCGTGCCAAGAATACAAATAAGATATTGTCAAGGCCTCATTCCAAGACAATAGTTTGTCTCGTGAGACCAACCGATGCATCTAGGAGCTATAGCGGGCTCCACCCGTCACTTATTAAGTCCAATTCATTCCTCATATGAACAGGTTTAAACATATCATAAACCATAACATAATTTTATCACATAAAACATGCATAAAGGAAACATAATATTTCCACACTTCAATAAAATATATAAATACAACACATTGATAAAATAAAAACTTTATCAAAACCATTTTCAATACCAAAATAAAGGAAAAGTAAAACATGGTATTTATTTTTCTTTTAAAAAAGAAGTTATGGCTTATAGAGGAATCCAAAACTCAAATAATAGTCATGGAGGAGGAGAAGTCGTTGTCACCGCATACATAAGAAAAAACATTCCTTTTGACTTTTAGTAAAAATGCTTAGTATAAAAAGATTCCTTTTGAATAAAAGTAAAAGTCAAAGGGGTTTATACAGCGTATAAATGAAAGTTGTGTATAAAACCAAATATGCCTCAATGAAAAAAGATTGAGATGAAGTCTTTAAAAAGATCATTTTTAAAATAAAATAGATATATTATGTTTATTTTCTATAAGTACACATAAATAAAGTACAAATACAAGATATGACATAATAATATCATGACATAATTTGAAAGTAGGAGATTAACCCAAAGAATGGAAATTGGGTTAAGAAATTCCCTTACCTTGTGTCTGACTTGACTCGACCGTTCTTTAACCTCATGAATAATTAACTAGAGTTAATCCCTACTTGCTTAAGAACCTTTTTCAAGTTCATTATCCCTTTTATTTCACTTATTATAATTTTACGAAAATTATGTAGTCATTTAAGTTAATAATGGTCGTTTTGTCGATCTTTGGTACTTGAGTCAACAATAAAATTCTTATAATTACAAGTTGTTTATGTTGTAGAATATCCATTATCTCAAAAATTATATTCATTATGTAGATATCATATATATCATATATATCCAGTATATACATGAATTTATAATATTACATAATATTTAGAGGTAAGAAATGAAATGCACCGTTCAGGGAGACGGTAAGCCGTACGTACGCATGAACGCTACTTTCATTTCTATTTCGTATTTAATGGAATGAAGTTATAATTATATAAAGGTATAATATAATTCCAGTATTATATAATGTATAATACCATTTACTCCATCCTTTACACATCCCACATTTGGCATTAATGATTCAAATCACATTGAGGGGGCGGTAGTCCGCACTTCATAAAATGAAAATATCGCGTTTACCCATAATGGAAACCATAAAGGTATGAAATAAATGAAAAATACAGAAGCATAAGTAAAACATATGCATATTATGTATCATATATAAATATAGTGAAATCTTAATGTCCACCTTTGAAGTTTGTATATGAGTGTTGAACAATCATCGTTTCATGAGGCAGAAATTCGTCATCCACAAAAACAGTATGTTCTTTGACCATTAGATGTAGGTGTGTGTAAGTGTAGATCGAATCATTCTTATAACAACATCATAGTATATTCAGGATACTGTTTTTGTTACAAAATAAATGAATAACAAGATTTTAGGGGGCTGGAGAAGAAAAATAAAACAAAATAACATAAGAGAAGACATTACCTTAAAATCTGGTAACTCTTTTTTTGATTTGAGCCAAAGGATTCCTTGGGAAGACTTATGCCCAAAGTGAGGCTTCTAGGAGTAATAGAGGGAATCTGGGAGAGTATTTGGGTAGAGTTTGGCCAAGCTAAAAGGCTTGAATGTGTGAATAAGGTGGTAGTGGTGGGGGCCTTTTATAAGAGGAGAGGAGGGGCACTCTGGGAAAGTCATGAAATGTTACATTATTATATAATGAGTTTCATATTTTAAAGGTCCCACACTTATATATTTCGAGGATAAGGTGATAAGGGTTCGAAATATACTCATCTGATAGTTTTTTGACAAGTGTAAGTCTTATATTTTACATTATCATTTTATTTTATTTAAATCGTTAATTAATGAGGTAATCACTGCATCATCATAATGTCATAAATAATTTAATTTATTTAATGTCTAAAAATTATAAAAAATTTATCATGATGTAGGAAATCGTTTTATCTTTCTAATTAATATTTATTGTCAAAAATATGACTTGTATAACCCCATTTAAGAATTGTTTTAGTAAAACAACTCATGTTTGTCACATTTTTATTTTAACATTAAATAAAAAGTTTTTAATGTCGTTTTCCTACCAAAGTGGCTCCATGGGGTCCCCAAGTTGACCCATGGATTTTATTGGTCGTCCATGACTCATCCAATTGGGGTAGGACAAGTTTCAAGGTCATTTCATGTTTTTATAATATCATTTTTACCTTAAATTTCACTAATTACCTTTAATCGCGATTAATTAAACTTAAAAGTTACTATTCACCAAAAATTATTTTAATCCCATTGAACCAAATTTTACTTACTAATGACAACCATATATGTCGGATTTTCGAAAATCAAATCACAGAAGTGGTAATGTTTCATTTAAACAAAAAATCAGTTTTTTAACTACCACTTAGTGGTTTCACTATTCATCAAAAATTGAAGTTTTTCAAAACAATCCCAAACTTTCACCCTAAGCTATAATTGATATTCCGAATTAAAAAATGATGTATATTTAAAAAAATTCTAAACATATAAGTTGCATTAATTAATTTTATAACTAATTCCCGCTGTCACAACAAATAACGTGTTTTTAAGAAACAATATATATCAAAAGATTGACAATTGTTTATGTCTAATTTCAAAGTGAAATTAATTCTAATGAACACCATTGGATAAAAAGGTAAAAATATATTCTAATTATACTTTAAAACCACTCAATAGTATAATTTATCACTATAAATTATTTTTATTAAAGAAGTTGTTTTTAAGTATTTTTCACTATTCATAAAAAATTAGAAGTTCTCAGAAAAATACCAAAAATTAAACATAGGCTAATTTCAACATTCCGAATCCAAAAACAAAGTCCATTTGGAAAGATAAAATTTATAAAATTTCAAAAATTAGGTATTACTATTCATAACGTCTACTTTGATTGGTTGTGGTGTGTGTTAGAACTCGAAGTTGCGTACAACACACGCTACTGTATTATTCAAAGAGAAGTGTACCGTGGAAGCTTGGGGTGTTACAGTATTAGGGAATGTAGTTTAAGATAATGGTTTAGGGAATTAAAAATTTTCATCATAAAAGTGACGTTACATCATCTTATGTAACTATCTAACACTAGGTAGAATTTCTAGGATCTCATGTGAATTATAAAACCATAAAAATATAAATCAACTGATTACCACATTTGAATTGATGCACGCTCGATAAAAGATCTTTGCCAGTAACTATTTCTTAAATAATATAATCACAAACCCATCTGGATCTTCCACACATGATTCAAGAATATTCCTCTTATCAGATCATCAAATTATCTGTGATATATGGGAGATCCATTCATTCCTTTGATGCCCCATTGAACACCTTGTTCTCATCCCTTAGATATGCCAAGGCTTTCTTGGACCGATTACTCAGAGAGATACTTTATCTCTCTAGTATGTGGGTGAAGAGATAATGTATCTATTAAAAATGACGAATCATCATGGAATACAAGAATCCCTACGAATTATATAATTGGAGGCTCAAATACCTTGAATGGGTTCCCTACACCCTTGAAATAAAAGTTTCACAAAAATAAGCTGTAAATAGAATTTTATGATGAACTAAATGCATCATAATGACATTTACATATTATCACATACTTGTAAAGTATAATAAATAATTTTCATGTTAAACCTGATTCATTAAAATGAATTGAAATTCATGAAATTATTAAACTAATCTTTAATTTTAAAATAATATTTATTTGTATAATATTTTCTGTGTATTCACATAATAAATTTTGAATAATTTACATAAATAAAATCAATCCAATTATTCTATACATGAATAATAGTGAAATTATTTATTCTTTTATGATTTTTAAAACTTGGAAAACTCTTGTACCCCATGATGGGGCCCACCATATCATATATAACTACTCACCAGAGTATGTCTGACCTTTGAATATTCTATTGTGTGTAACCCTCTAGGAATGTATCTTGATATTAGTGAATTATTGTTAATAAAACATGATCAGAGTCTAGAAACCCATAAATACCGCTATATATATAAGAAATAGTTATATAAATTACAACATTTCTAAAAAACATGCATTATGTAATCTAATCTCTTCATCTCTTGATATCTCATAAAGAAGGATACATATATTGTGTCATCATCCATTTCTGTTTTCTTATTTGTTGATATTACTAGACAAACATAACCTTGATGACATTTTCCAAGGATTTATAAATGTATTTACATCTTTATTAAATTTTACCAATATAAAACTTCTTTAACTCATAAGAGAATATTGTATTTTTACATTTCAACAAATGACATACCGCCAAAGACGCACCCAATACAAGCTACCTCACCAAGACTTCAATGTCATGATTTTTTTACTTACATAAAATTATATAATCAAATGGAACACATTTATAAGGATATAAATTTAGGATACTAATATAGATGTTCATAGATAGGAACAATCAATGAAACATAAAATATATGGTGTCCCTATTAGGGGTACGTCTTCATGATCTTACCTACTAGAGATTACCATGAGCTAACATTATGTGAAGAATTATCAGTTCTTATGATCCCCAAGAACTTTATAGTCAAACATCAACTACGTATAGTCAGTATGATGTATCTAGACTATAGTAAATATTTTTAAGATTAATATCATAGTATATCAAGGTATTCATTATAGTCTTGGAACTACTATAAACATTTGATATGACAAATAATCTATAAAATTTAAAATTTAAAAAGTGGATTCAGAAGTATCAACAATATTATAGTATGTGTACATCATACATAACTCACTATATACATGATACAGTAATCGCAAAAAAAAACCTTTTTGTTGGGTCTAGGGAACCCACTATTTCAATATAGCATACTACTGTCTCATGAACCGATACAATTCATTTTTAATCACTATGTTTCATGGATGGTAATAATAAAGGATATCATATATATTTAGGATATTAATTTCATAATTATATTTTTTTAAAAGAATATATCATCTATTTTGATACATTTCTATCTATTTTAAATTGATAATGTCATTCATGAATACATATTGATCACCACCTCTATGATACAATATAATTTATTTTTCATAATCACTCATAGGGATACTATATATATGTAAATTTATAAATAAAATATAATAATAATTATATAATAATCCTTATTTAAAGATAAAATAATACTTACCTTATTTCTATCATGATCATTGATGAATGGAAATGTTATTCATCTGCACGTATAGCCTATCGTCTCCATGATTATATCTTAATTCATTTTTACTAACCATATTCCATGTTTAGTTTAAAAAGAATAAATTATCTATAAAAATGAATATTATTTTATGAATTTTATTCTTGATATGAGATAATAACAACCTCTTTGACCTTAGTCAACCTTCCAAATTCATTTTGGACATATGAGTTGAATATCACCCAAATGTCCAATATGAATTTAAATGATTCTGTAATTGAATATAACATGGAGTGAAATAATAGGGATAATAAAATTGAAAAATTATCTTACTTAATAAAATAATTAACTTGACTTTATTATTAATTCATATAAAGAATTCATGTGATGATTCCGACTCGCGGTTAGAGACACTTTAACTTAAAATCCCACTTTATATGTTTTACAAATTTAAATTTAAAATCATTTTCTTCCATCTCTATATTCATAAATTTATTTTATGGATGTATTTTATGGATAAAAATGAATTTTAGAGGAAATATTCTAAAACTTTTACTTTTATTCAAAGGATTTTAAAAAGGAATTTTATTATGTATTTTATATAGAACATTCTGACTTTCATTAAAATGGAATTAGGAAGGTTGTATTTTAACATATATATCATCAATAAATTTCACTACCACCAAAACTATTATTTCATGATTTTCTTACATTAAAATTTTCTATTTTTTCATCATAGAAAACCCATTTATCACTTTATTCATGTTATTTTGGTTTGGAAAATATGATTCTTAAATGAAAGGGTAATTTGATGTAAAAAAATGTTTTTCATATGGGTTGAAATGTGTTTCCTATGGTTTTATGATACAAATGTGCATGAAAAAAATGTTTTAATCAATATATAGTACTTTATAATTATATATGATGATGTTGGATCATGAAAAAAAATTATATGATTTGAGATCCAGATACAAAATATTAGAATGATTGAGTCTTACATAACTTATACGACATATGAGCCTGATGTAACTCTAATTCATTGGTTAATATTCCTTTTCGTCAAGTGTAATAAGAAGAGAGTTAATCATGAAGGTTTCTTTTAATGGATTTAACCTGTGTCTAGTAATTTCTAACATGTGTTTAATATTTGTTATGAATATAATGTTGTATGTTTCCAAAAATCTTTTTATATTTCTTTTATATGGGTTTTAAATGATTCCTTTGATAAATAAATGTGTTTTTCATATGGATATGATATATTTCATACGCTAAAGGAATATTGAGATAATGGAAAAAATTGTATTGGTTTTCATGTTTTCATTGGATAATAGATTTCAAAATTTTAGGACCCTTATTTATTTATTTATTTTTCACATCATATGTCTTCAAATTATTTTCCATAAGGGTTAAGGATATCTCAAAAATGTTAAATTGTAATATTTACTGATAAGGAAGTTACCTTAAATTAAGAAAACATATCTTTATAAAGAACAATATTTATGGGAAAACTGGATAATCTAGGGATGTGTCCACATTGATAGAGTTTTTATTAATACTTTAAAAATATAGACCTTAAAATAATTTGGATATGTAAGTGATAAAATATTTTAGATTAAAATTATATTGGTTGAATTCAATAAAACTGGGTCATTGGTATCAAATACAAAAATTTAAAGATTATGTATTTGGTACCAGTTTTTAGAGTATGGGTTTAGAGATATCATAGTTGGTATTAGATCTGGGTTTTAGAAAACATTATAGATTAATTTATGTTCATGAGAGTTTATCATAAGAGTAATGGAAACCATTATGGGATTATATGTTTAGGGTTGATCATTATTTAAAAGTAATAGAAACCCAATTTGACGTTTTAATTAATGGGATTATAAAGTGACCAATGAAATTTTGGGGTACATTAAATAGGTTATTCTATAAGTCACACTTAGGTTTATCATGAAGTACTATTTGAGGAATAATTTATTTAAATTTATTTTTTTGATAATTTTAAAGGTATTGATCACTATTAGGGGTTATAAAATATTTGATATTAAGGTAATTCTATGTTATTTTCATTTGGGAACATATGTTGTTTCATATAAATTACCCCAGGATTGAAAATTAATTTAATGGTTAAGTGAATAATATTATTTTCAAATAATTTCACTATTATTGGAACTTTATATGATTAAGGTAAATAAAAATATATTTTTTAGAAGATAGGATTTTACTTTAGTATTAAATGTAAAATTATCTTTTGATTGTATATAATATTTTAATTGGAATTTAAGATGATTCATGTAATTTAGAGGAATTATCAGTATATCGATGAGATTATATGATTAGGGAATATAAAATTTTGGGAATATGACATTTCAAGTGACTAATATTTTTTTGAGATAAATGTTGAATTACTATAGAAAGAATGTTTGAGAAAATCCTTTTTATTTATGGTATTTGAACATGGTTAGGAATATTTGGAGAATTTTATTCTTAATTAATATCAAATAATATATGTTGAATAGTGCGTGTTATTTATGGGGATATGGAGATTATTGTTTTATTTATTAATACGATGCTTTATACATTTTTTGAATTGTATTATATTACATTAACCATTTTGGTTTGGTTAATGTATAAAGAAAAGAGGAATAGATTTTATAATTTTATCGATTATAAGAACTGTTAGATGTTTATTTTAAGAATTCAGTCATGAATAATTAATATTGAATACAAATCATTTCAAAAAAAATATGAGATTGTTTTCAAAATTGATTGAAACATGAAATTCTACTTTTCTAGTAAGTACATTTGCATATATTCAGTCATGATTGTAATGTAATTCCTCAAATTTATGAAAAGTATCATGATACAAAAATGTTATCATATTACATTCATTTTTAATGAGTCGATTGATTTTTTACACCTTAGTGACTTATGGTTTTTTAGATATTATCATGTTCTTAATTATTCAATTTCATATGATGAATGTTCTCTATCATTATCCATAATTATTTATAAATTATTTTTCCCTCTATATTAATATTTTAAAATACCCATATATTTATCTTATATATAAACCTTTTTATGTGGTATTTTAGATGACATTCAGATTTCCTTTTCCCTCTTTTCATGATGAAATTTTAGTAACATTTTTACGATGTGAGTTTTCCACTAAGGTATTTGGAAATTTCAAACCCATGTTTACCTAGATCAAGTTGAAATTTCTAGGATGGTATTTCTAAAAGGGGGAGAGTTTAATATAATGATAATTTAAAAGAACACCATGTTCAATAGTGTATGTGACATGCAATACTGAGATTAAACAAACAATGCAATATTATTATTTAAAAATTATAATTAAAACCTAGTCATTAAATTGATGGGTATGAATAAGATTAACTGCATTATGAAATTTATATAATGATTCTACTAAATACATATATATTTTTTAAATCCTTGTAAATAAGAAATAACTTTTTCAATAATGTCAACTTATGCTTCAAAAATATATTTTCATCAAAAAAATATTTTATTACAATTTATGTGATAATATTATTATTAATTTCTTGAAATTTTTTAAATTTTATTTGATAAAAAATGGGTCATTTTATTATTCATCATTTCAAAAGTAACTAAATGATATTTATTTTGGTATTTTTCACAAAAGATAGATTTTTTAGCGAACAACAGAAAATATAGTTTTTTATAAAACTATCACATACTTTCATTAAATAATTTAGTCTAAAAGTTTAATTTCACATTAAAGTAAAAAAAGTATCCTTTAATTTTAAATAATTTAATTAATTACATTAAAATCATCTTCTTACTTGATTTTAGAGTATAATCAATTTTTTACATAAAAATGAATTTTTTAAAAAATATTTTTTCATTATGTTTTTCATTTAAATACTAAATTAATGTCTACATGTTTATGACATTTTATCTTAAAAAATGGATTCCATATTTTGAATTAGGTGGTTCAAATTTTATAAATAGGTCCCTTTTATTTTTTTTCATTTTGAATAGTAACCGTAACAAATATTCACCACCTCTATAAGGGTAAATATGGTATTTATTTTTAGAAATAATATGATAAGGATTAAAAAAATCTTAAACACTAAATTCAATATATTATATTAGTGGGGTATTCCCATCTTCATATATGATTTTAATTTACATAAATGTTTGTGCCATTTTACATTTAAAATAACATTTAAATTATTTTTAAGTTAATATAATGAAAAAATGTCAGTCTCTTGCTCCAAATATCTATCATATTTTTTTATATAGATAAAAACAACTTATTTTAAGTTATAAATGGTTATTTTATGTATAAATTATTTTTTATCATGGTGGATATGTTTTATTTTTAGTGGTTGAAAAATTATCTCAAATGCTACACAACAATAACAAAATTCATGTGCAAGGAGTAGAAAAATAAAGTAAATATTTTGTAAAACCATAAAAGTGATATTATTTTTGTAACTTTTTGTGACCCATAAAATTTATAGACCGATATAACATACTAGGTGTTTTGAATTGATTATTTAGGAATTCTATACTTTTTATGTTTTATTCAAAGGAAAATTAAATAAATAGTTCCAACAATGACATTATAATAATTTTATAATAATTTTTTTTGGTTAAATGATAAAAACTTTTCTAGAAATCATTTATTCCTCCATTTGGATTGTATTTGGTCTAATATATCATCCATGATCAATTTATTGGGATTTTTTTCTTTTATAGTAACTTTATTAACACATATTGAGTAAAAAACATTAATTTCATCATAATTTTTAAATGGGTTGAAGAGGAATTAAACAAAGTGATAAGGGTAAAAACATAATATATATTTTTCAAGAAATATTGGATGATATTATATTGATCCATACTCATCCTATCTTCGAATTAGATCAATTTAGAGAAATTTTTCCATGAAATTTAATTTCTATTAATTTAAAACATATCATAATTAAAAACATTCCCCTCCCATAAATTGTTAAAGGGAACCACCTCTCTTATATTCCTCACACATTTTCAGCACTCTATGTGACATCCCAAACCTGGTTCTCTCAACAATAACTAAACCCAATTGGCCATATGGCCTCATGCTCACATCCCTATATGCTAGTGTTTTCTAACTAGAATTGAAGATCAATGGCGTAATAGTGGGGAGACTATACCCTCATGATCAATGTGTAGTATAATGGTATAATCATAACAATAAATAGAGAAATCATGTCAAATAACTAATTTCTAAATAATATCATCCACTATATAAATAATCATATATCACACCCAAACATTTCATCGACAACGATGATCATGACTTTCTATAAAAAAAAATGGTAATACATGAAAACAAGAATCCAGTACAATACTTGTATCCAAAGTACAAAAATACCAAAAATAAATTATCCCTAGATAGTATCATGATCTATAACCTAGGCGTGTGCTCTAATAGTATTATATAATATTAAATATGGCATAAGTAAGAGGGTATTAACCCATATCCCTAGCTATATACATTAGTCTATCCAGGTAGCCAATGGTGGCCTGAACCAGGTGTGTGTCAACTCTTTATAGGACACCAACAATGATGTCTATAACAATTCTATTATGTTCATATAAGCTAAAGCAGGGTGCATATATAACTTGAGTATATATAATAATAAAAGTGATAATTTCCAACCTTTCAAGGTTCACTGTGATCAATAAATGGAATAAAAAGGGATTTTTATAAAGTATGTCATATAACATCAACAGTATACAATGTGTAATCATGTGTCAATTGTAAATCATCTGGGGATCAAGGAGTAGAGATATCCAAGGAAACTGAGTAATCTATGTAAAAAATAAAAACTGGATCCAAGTAGTAGAAATTTCTAAAGCATCTTTAAGGGTCACATCCAAGGAGTAGAAATTTAAAATACATCCAAGTAAGCTCATTAAACTAGTTAAACTAGATCCCTGGAGTAGATATGTACAAGGCATCCAACCAAGCCATATCCCTGGAGCAGAAATGTCTAAGGAATCCAAGTAATCTATGTATATTGGATCCATGGAGTAAAAATTTACAAGGTATCCAGATAATACATATAATCAATATCCAAGGAGTTGAATTATCCAATTCATCCTAATAAGTATTAAAATATAAGAAGTATAAATGTACAAGTTATCATAGAAAAAAATAAATCAAGTAACCCAGATACAAGGTGTTGAGATGTCCAGGGCGTCCTAATAGTCCATCAGTGGCATACCAAAAGCCATTCATTATCATTATAACCAATTGACACCTTTCATATAAAAATGAAACTGTTCTATAAGGTGATTACAACATTTATGAATTCACTTAATTACTATATTACATTCTAAATTACAAAAGTGGTCTCAATGATCCCCAAGGGTGGTATAATCATGGTCCAAAAGAAGAAACCACCCAGTGGGCAGTTCAGGTTGTATTAAACTCCCTCTAACCATATATAAGAGTTTCAAAACATTTTCTAGACATTAATATATTACTAAACTCAAGGACTAATTAATTTAGGAAAAATCGACTAAAATGTACGGCTTGAATCACAAAAAAATAAGCTATAAATATAATAAACATGAGAGAAAAGGTATAGAACACATACCTCAAGCCCACAGAGGAAAATTCATCTAGTATCAACCTCTAATTCAGACTGGATCTAATGAAAAGGGATGAATGGATGAACACCCTGAAAATAGGTCATAAGATCCTCTACCAAAATAACTCCATCGAGAGAAGGAAAAATGAAGTAAGGTGCAATTGGAATTTTGAAATCACTGGTTCGCATCCAACGAGGCCAACGAAGAAGGACTAAAACATTGGATTGAAGATATATAAAGAACCCTAGGTTAGTCTTATATGTGAACTCACATTTTGAGAAGAAGGGATGTATTTTGGAAGAAAATAAGGAAGGAAAATAGTGTTTAAACATTTAAGGGATAAGGAAAAAATAGGTCATTTCCCCCCTTTAAAAAATGGTCGTATTGTTTGGACACACGGTTGACCATGTAATGTTCAAAATATGAACCCATATATTCTACAAAAAATTCACCCCACATGATCATGGAGCATAGTTAGACAAATCATGCAATAACTGTGCATCCAACCTATATAAAAAACTAGAAAAAAATGCATGGATGTGCGACCCATGTTTCACGGTTTCATAAAACTATGCAGCCCTAGACATTAGACTAGACAACCCAACACAGTTTGGTTAAACCAAGTAACATGGGCTGCACAGTTTCTACTCACCATGAGTCCCAAATACCTGCTCTAAAAATTTAGTGTCTAGGATCCAAATAAGCACCGAACACCCCAGTTTCATACATAGCCTCAATATGTGTTCACATTTGGTAAAAAATAATAAATTAAAATATTAATAAAAGGATCCATGCCTCATATAATATCCATGTTCATAAAATCTTCCCCCTTAATGCATTTCATCCCCAAATTTACCTTTTAATTGTGGTTAAGCATTTAATAAGAATAACTCCAGTCACTGGGCATGTACATTTACCTCCCACTGCCAAGTCTCATCCTATACACAAACATGAAACCATAACTCCCATTCTAAAGAAACTAACCAACCATGGATAACCTTTATACCATGATCAACAATATAGATAGGGTGATCCAAAAAGGATGCATCTACCTCAAACTCAACCTCCTCAAGTTGAAGAATATAGAATAGATAAAAATGATATTAACTAAGATGAGATACATGGAAGAAATCATAAATGTATCGGTACCTATGAGGTAACGTAAACTGATAGGATATTGGCATGACTTTGTACATAATCTCGAATGGCCCAATAAAATGAGGTGATGACTTCCCTTGTTTTAGAATCCTTCTATTCCACAATATACCCAAAACTCAAAAGAAAACCCGATACACACCCTTGAACTATAGTTGTAGATAAAAAAGATCGATGTATGACATCCATCTAGATAGATCTATAGACATTTTATTCCTAATTAGATGAACCTTATTCAATGTCCTCTTAATGTTATGAGGAAATAGTAGAACTTTTCATCCTAACTCTATCCAGAATAGGTTTGAATGGAATGACCTACCATATAGGGCCTCATAATGAGCCATCTCTATGGTTTCCAGGAAGCTATAATTATAGAAGAACTCAACGATAGGTAATTTTTTCTCCCAAGAGCCTCCAAAATCAAGGTCTCATTGTCTTTTAGTGTCCAATAAAATATGTATCATATGATTAGATGAACCACCATACTATGGGTGATAGTTTGTACTCAGTATTACAGGTGAACCCAGTGCCCACTACCACCCTTGGTAGAACTGTGATGTGAAATGATCATCTCTATCTAATATGATAAAATGTAGAGCCCCATGAAAGTGCATGATCTTGTGAATGTAGATCCTCAAAATATCATCCATTGAAAGATTCTCCCAAATAGGATGAAAATGAGCGACCTTTGTTAAACTGTCAACGATCACCCATACGACATCACTTCCATGAGGTGATCAAGGCAGTCTCATCATGAAATCCATGCTGATTGCATACCATTTTCATTTAGGAATAGTATAAAACTATAAAATCCCAGTTTGTCACTATTTTTCAACCAACACCTTTTGACAGGTGGCACACAGTGTAATGAACCCAGCTATCTCCCTCTTCATCCTCGGACACCAGTATTGGAAATGTAAGTCAGCACACATATTAGTACGAATTGGAGGCACTACCCAAATAATGAAATATGACTCGTGCATCATCTCCTATCAGATGTATGTAAGAACCTATATACATATTTGATGTTCAAGATCTAATCCTCATCAATTATCTAACTAAGATGAGGTTCATCACCTGCAACACTGTCTCGTATGGTCAATACCATAGAATCTGATAGTTTACTCATATTCAATCTTTCCAGAAGTGAAGAGGTCATGATAACAATGCATGTATAGAACTTCCCTGATTGTATTGAAACTATAAATTAATCTCACAAAGAGGCCCATAAGCTATCACTTGGTATTGGATTCTTGAATCTTCTTTGTGATATTCCTCCTACTTAGAGCACCAGTAACTTCATTTCCATTTATAGGCATATATCCAAGCTCAAAGTCAAATGAATTTATCTATTCAAACCATTTTGATTTCCTAAGATTAATTTCTTTCTATTTAAATATATACCTGAGGATATTAGGTATTTTTTAAATCAAAATTCACTCCCCTATTAAATAATTCCTCTAATAGTTTAAGGAATGAACCATGAAAACCAACTTGAGATTTTGAGTTAGGTAGTTCCTATCACGTTACCTCAATTGGTAGGAACTGTATTCCTTGACTCACTCCTCTTACATAATAAATTCTCCTAGATTGATATTTGATACTTCCCAGTATACAATATAGATTCTAGATGGATCTGGCATAATCAAGATCAGTGCAGAAGTTAGCCTCCCTTTTAGCTGCTATAATTATGTCTCACTGGTATATGCCCATATAAACATCCCAAACTTCTTAGTAAAACACTTAATAGGCCTTGATACATATGGGAATTCTTGCATGAATTATCTATAATATCTTTCTATCCCTAAGAAAATTTGTATATCAAATAAATTCTTAGTATGATTATAAGATACTACAACTCTCACCATATCTGTGTCAATTCATACTCTTTTCTATGAGATAATATGACTCATTATGTGAATCTTATCCATACAATAGTGGCACATTGGGATATTATCATATAACTAATTCTCTCATAGAGTATCCAATACGATCTCAAGATATTTTTCATGGTGATGTTTAGTGTGAGACAACACCAAGATATTGTCCATGAAAACTGCCATAAATGAATCTAGATAAGGATGAAAAACCTAGTTCATCAGTTCCATGAAAAGTATAGGTATTTTCATGAGATAAAATAGCTATTTCAAATAATTTTACAATCCATAACTACTACTAAATTTTATACATGGAATATATGGTTCTCTAACACTCACATGAAGATAACTTGATCCTAGATTAAAATTTGAGAACAGTCTAGCTCCCTGGAGCTGGTTAAAGAGATAATCTATATGTGGATGTGGGTACCGATTCATAATGTAATGTAGGTTTAATGAATGTTAATTCATGAAAATCCTGAGGGTATTATGTTCCTTCTTGGAGAAAATTACTGGAAAACCCCACATAAAAGAATTAGGTCATATAGAACCCTTATCTTCCAAACACTTCAGATTGATCTTGACCTCCTATAACTCAGTAGTATCCATCCTCTAAGGAGTAATGTATTCCATTTAATCTCTATGCACTAACTTGATGAAAAAAATTACCACTCTCACTTGAGGTAGTCCTAAAACTTCATCCCAAAAAATGTCCCTCGAACGATCTAACACTAGAGAAAATTCCTCCTGATGTGTTCCCTGATTATCCAGATATAATCTATAAATATGGGTTCTCATCCTGCTTAGAACAAGACTCTCGATTCCATATTAACTCACCAAGATATCAAATTCACCAATTGTGAATAAAACCCCTACCCAATGATGTTGTAAAATTATCTCTTAGGTTACTGAGAACAATGTAAGCATGATATGGAATGAACTAGTCTATCCCGATATTGACAACAAACCATGTCATCTCGAGGAAAAGGACACCCCATATGGTGTGAAACCGACCTATCACAAGAGGTAACTCCCTAGACTATCATACACTCTCTGATCGCATCCCCAAAAATGTATCAAGTGTCATCACAACACATGAAAATTGAACATTGAGCCTAAATCTCTCCATAATAGGTATAAATATGAAATAATTAGAAACACTTGTATAAAGTAGAGTAGATACGATCATAGACGTTACTATAATAATACCTCTCACTATATAAGGTTTGTTACATTTCTCCTAAGGTATTGAATGAACCTTATACATCTAGCCGAAAATGTAGCCCTAAGATATATCCTACCTACCCTGAGTAGGTCCACTATGCTATTGCTGTAAGTCTAGTGTCTGGCTACTAGGACCATGACTGCCATTGTGGCATGACCATCCAGTCAAACTCTGGCTCCCAGACTAATGAGAAGCTGATGAACCCACACATACACATGAGGTCAGTGTTCAATCTCTCTCACTAGATTTTGGAGGAAAGGTCGTGAAAAAATGCCACAAATAACCAATCTTTCCATAATTTCGGTACTAGAGTGGGTCTCTATCACACTATCTTCTCATGTGTCCCATCATTCTAAACTAATAAAATAGAGAAAAATATCATTACTCATGATATGATTAGTATTACCCTCAAGAGAGACCTCAAATCATCTTTACATTCCACCTCACAGATAACAACAGATTTTAGAGGATGTTCTACTATAAAGAACCGAATTATCCTTGTATTTTTTTTAAATATATGGGAATTTTACGTGTCCACGAAAATTGATGGCGCGTGACTCTGAGGCCCGGAGTGCCCAGAATAAATTTCTGAACTTTTTTTCTAGTACGTTCAGTAAACGTACGAGTAGGGTTTTGTAACTTTTGAACCAGTAATGAAATGAAATCTGAGGGCATCGTTGAACTCGCAGTGCTGATATATTCTTAAGGATACCTTCACCTCGACCGCAGTAGGTCGAGCGTGAAAGATAGTTTTTCACTTTTTCTTGGAAAAATAAAACTAAGAATTGTTTACCATTTTTTATTTTTTATTTGAAACTCCCATGTGAAGGTACGGGGGTGAGGACCACAAAGATTAAAACCTCCCAAATTTAATTCTAGTGGTGGGGACCTCCAAAACCTCTTTAATGGGAGAAAACATCTCAACTTCCCTAAATAGATTATTCTAACTCCCCATTTAATTGTTGGAGCCAAATAACAATTAATGATATGTGTCATCATTTTTAATTGTGAATGCATAATTGATCTACTTAATTAAAATTATGTTGGATTTTAATCTTTGGTAGAATTGGGGAAAGGATTGGCAAAGGAAATTTGTGAGAGAACCTTGGAGGGATTCTTCATCCTCCAACGAAGAACGCACTATAGAATTGAAGAATGAGGATGACTTTCGAGCCAACTTCGGAAGTGTCGTGCAGAAGCGACGAATGCTACTGCCATTATCCCCAATGACTTCGTCTCCTTTCTCTCGACCCCCATCAACAAACTACCAAGGTAGGGTTTTAATTATGTGTGATTATGGATTCCCATGTTCTTCTTTTCTAAACAAATAACGCGGATAAACTCTCTTACTAGTTGATCCTTAAATGATTTCTTTTTGCGGGTTTGGGAATAATCATGGTTGGAGGTTGTAGGGTTTGACGTTCTTCATACAAGATTTATTAAGTTGCTTGATACCGCACTAATGCAGAGGGTATGGGCCAAACAAACATGGCCCGAACTCTCCGCAATTTATTGAATTTTTGGTGTGTTCCTCCCAAAGGAAGAAGGTGGTGACCGATGCCGGTGAATGGAACCGGTGAGACTCAGATATGGTGGCAGGCCCACCACCGGCCCGATGGCGGTGATGGAGCAACTGTGGTCGCCTCGCCTCTCTGCGACCCCCGGGCGTCGCCACGCGGCCCCCGCGCCACCCCGCGGCCCCCGCGCCGCCCCGTGACACTCACGCCTGGGGCGCTGCGCCCCCCCGTAGCAACGGTGCCACACCACGGCCCCCGCGCCGCCCCACTTCCCCTGTGACCCCCACAGCCCCCACGCCCCCACACGGCCCCCGCGCCGCCGCGCGTTGGCACGCAGCCCCTGCACCGCCCCGCCGCTTCAAGTCGGGCCGCCCAGCTTAGGTCGGGCCGCCCAGCACGGTCCGGACCCCCCAGCGCGGGCCGGGATGGACCTAGCGGGCCGGTCCGGATGCAGCGGGATGGGCTGAACCTAGTGGGTTGGGGCAACCTGAACCGGGGTAGGTCGGGTCGGTCTGACTGGGTCGGACTAGACCCGGGCCATCTTCGACCCATTTTTTGTCAAACGATCATAACATTGGCACCAGACGTCTGTTTGACGAACTGTTAGTGGCACCAGAAACCATAGAGTGAGATGGTACCTTTAGTATACTCCAATTGAGATTTGCATAAAGTTGGGATATAGTCGGGTTGGATTGAGCCGGAATCCAACCGAGCCCTCGGGACTAAAAGGCTAATAACATACAGATCGGGCGTCCGATTGACGCATCTTCTATTGTGTTGAGACCCCTATGATGTGGCTGTCATTTGGGATAATTCTTCCTAAGACTTCATGGAAGATGGAGTATCGACTAGTAACCTGAGGAGCGGATCCTCCTAGAGAGGTACAAGCTTAGTGCGAGAACCCTGTAGCTGGCTGTGATGATGTACTAGGATTCTGTGTGGGTATGATGATGTACTGGATATGTACTAGGATCTTGTGTGGGTCTGATGACGTACTGAATATGTACTAGGATCATGTGGGGGTCTGACGATGTACTGGAGATCTACTAGGATCATGTTTGGGTCTGACGACGTATTGGAGATGTACTAGGATCTTGTGTGGGTCTGACGAAGTACTGGAGATGTACTAGGATCTTGTGTGGGTCTGATGACGTAATGGAGATGTACTAGGATCATGTGTGGGTCTGATGAGATACTGGAGATGTACTGGGATCCGGTGTGGTTCTGACGACATACTGGAGATGTACTGGGATCCCGCGTTGGTCTGACGACGTATTGGAAATGTACTAGGATCCTGTGTGGGTTTGACGACGTACTGGTGATGTACTAGGATCCTCTGTGGGTTTGAAAAAATACTAAATATGCACTAGGATATTTTTTGGGTATGATGACGTACTCACGATGTACTAGGATCATGTGTGGGTCTGATGATGTACTTGTATCTTGTGTGGGTCTAGAGAGGTACTAGGATCCTGTGTGGGTCTAACGATGTATTGGGATCCTCTGTGGGTCTGATGATGATTTAGGATCCTTCATGGGTCTACCTCTTAACAAAGTAAGATGAATTAGTAGTTACATCTAATCATCTCTACTACTGTACCTAAATATATACCTAGTATGAGATGAGTTTTTACCTGTGTGGTACTTTCCTTCGTGATAATACCTTGGTGGTGTACTTTCATGTGGTGTACCCATGTGGTAATTACCTTCCTGGTATTTCTTCCTTTGTGGAATAGTTGAGCTTTGGGCTTTTAAGTTGGACTCTATGTTTCTTCATTATTGAGATGGGTATACTTGATAACTTAGGTATATTTATGGTCATATACCTAGTAGGGTTGTCAGTTGATTACATGCTATGTGGTTAATCCTTCATGGATGTTTGTGAGACCTTGAGGGTCTCGAGGTCCCTAAAGGGTATTGTTATACTCACCCCTGTGTGGGTTACACCTGAACCTTGTTGTGTTTGGTGAAAATGATGTACAACGCTTACTGAGGACGAGAGTACCAGGACTGGAGGTAGCTTGGAGGTGGACCTTAGACGAGGCGTACTACAGAGACGACCATCCAAGAGTTGTACCTACCCTTCAGGTAGGATCCTTGGTGGGTGTTCACAGGAGTTGTTCAGTTTACTTGTACATTCAGTTTTCTTGTACTTTCCAGTTGGTCTTGTATCCTGACCCCTTTTTTACTTACTGTACTCACACTATTCTCAATTTAGCTTACTCCTGTTTTTATCTTGTTATGTTCTTGGTTGCATGTATTTACCGGATACAAAGGCAATGTCTTCCCAGTTTTAGGTAATTACGCCTTCGGTGATAGTCGCCAGCCCCTAGCCTATGGAAGACGGGTTTGGTGTAGTCATGGCACGGGCCCCAGGGGACGGGTCGTGAAAAATTGGTATCAAAGGAGTTCGGTTCTACCATAGATCATAGGACACTTATCTTTCTTTTAAAGGCAATAGTGTTAAGTGTAGTGAGTGTGATTATCACTTTAGGGAATCCAGTGTTGGTGCAGCGGCCGATGTATCCATACACTAGGACCCTGACTTCTGATTTCTGACTCAGTGCTTGAAAACACTAATTGCATATGTGTTTTTAAGAGTTTTCCTTGTGATCTATTTGAGTCAGCTCACCAGGTGGTCCACCCCGACCACAGGGAGTAGGAGGACAGGGGTGAGCTCATCTCCAGGCAGTAGAGGTCTACTATCACGGCGCTCTGGAGATGATACGTGGTATGATCTGTGTCTATTCCACCTTATTTATCGTATTAATAGACATAAGTACCAATCACTCCTTCCTTCAATGAATCTTATCCAAGACCTAGAGTTTCTGTTTAAGCTGTTGACTTGACCCTCACATCTAAAGATAACTTTGGGAGGAGACTTAATAATCACACTTACACCGATGGTGTGATCTGACCCTTGAGGCAAGAGTTTTGGTTGGAACCTCTTGGTGGCATATTTGAGGCCTTTAGACGTTAGTTTGGGTATGATTGGGCATCCACAATTCATACTCAGATTGACTTCATTAGGAAAAAAAGAGTTGTGGTTTCTCTAAAACATTGGAAGTGGGTTTTCATTGGTCGGCATAAAGGAAAACCCATGCAGCACAGGATAAACTCATGTATAAGAGGGTGCGGCCAATCACTCTTGAGTTAGCCTACCTTACCCTTGTGGAAGTAGGATTTTTCAGTTCTCATTTCCAAACCAAAGTTGTAGTGGATCCAACGAATATTGAGGTGGTACTTGCTTGGGATCCACCCAGAAGTGTGATAGAGGTACGATGTTTTCTAGGTTTGGCTGGATACTACCGGAGGATTGTGCCAAATTTCTCCAGAGTTACATCACCTTTATTAGAATTGAAGAATAAGGGGAAAATATTCATGTGGTTAGAGGGATTCCGGTGGAGTTTTCATGAGCTGAGGAAGAGGCTGACTAGTGCCCCCATCTTGAGGCTACAGGAAGAGGGTGTAGGGTACATAGTCTACTGCGACTCATCAGGGACTGGGCTCGGATGTTTCCTAATTCAGGAGCAAGTAGTGATCAAATATGGTTCTCGACAGCTGAGACATCATGGGAAGAACTACAATACCCATGACCTAGAGTTTGTAGCAGTGGTCTTCACCTTGAAGATGTGGAGACATTACTTGATGGGCGAGCGTTTTACAATCTACTCAGATCACAAGAGTTTTAGGTCTATCTTCTCTCAGAAGTACCTGAACCTGAGACAACGAAGTTAGCTTGAGTTCCTCCAGGACTATGACTTTGAGATATTCTATACTCTTTTGATGGGAAACGTTGTAGAAAATGCACTCAGCAAGAGATCTGGTATAATTTTTCTAGGTGTGGTGACGGAGCAGCTGGCCGCTTTGCAGATATCCATTGTGGATCGTGATGGAGAAGATTTTATTCAGTCTCTTACAGTCACTTCCCCACTTCTTTAGTGAGTCAAGGAAGTGCAGTGTGGGGATGCTGACTATGAGATGTGACGTTCTCAGATATCCACAGGACATGAACCTGAGGGATTTTCTGAAGGTGGGGTGCACATCATCCTCTTCAGAGGATGTACCATGGTACCAGTGTCTCTTCCAGAGGAAGTGTTGAGGGAGTTCCACACATCCCCTCTAGCGGTACATCCAAGAGTGGAAAAGATATACCAGGATCTCCGACGACAACATTGGTGGCCGGGGATGAAGAAAGGAGTAGCAGAGTTTGTCTCTTGGTGCCTCACTTGTCAGCAAGTGAAGGCAGAGAATCAGGTACAAGCAGGCTTAGTCCAACCTTTAGAGGTCCAAAAGTGGAAGTGGGGTGGGATATCCATGGATTTTGTGACAGAAATTTAACGTATATCTAGAGTTCATGATTCTATCTGGGTGATCGTCGACCGAATCACTAAGTCAGTCCATTTCCTACCCATCCGAGAGTAGGGATCAATAGAGAGCTTGGGAAGCCTCTATTTGTATAAGATTGTGTGGATACATGTATTAACCTCAACGATTTTCTCATATCATGATACACGTTTTACTTTTCGGTGATGAAAGGGGTTGTAGGAGGCTTTCAGGATATAGCTTCATTTGAGCACCGCCTTCCATCCTCAGATGGATGGTTAGACTGAGTGGACCATTCAGACCCTCGAGGACATGCTACATACTTGCGTCCTCGACTTCAGTCACATTTGGGAGGATCACTTTCCTTTGGTGGAGTTTTCAAACAAAAATAGCAATCACTCCACCATTTGGATAAAACCTTTTGAGGCATTGTATGGGCGACCTTGCAGATCACCTTTGTGTTGGACTAACCTAGGGGAGTCAGCACTCGTGGGACCAGAGATGGTACGGGCTCCCACTGAGAAAGTGCAGATCATCCAAGAGTGGATAAAGAATGAAAAGTGCATGTAGAAGTATTATACCAACAGGAGACGGAGACCTATGGAGTTTGAGGATGGTGACCACGCCTTTCTACGGGTCTCACCTTGATGAGGTTTGCGGAGATTTGGCTGGGGCAATAAGTTATCTCTAAGGTTCGTTGGACCCTTCCAGGTCCTCAGCTAAGTTGGTGAGGTGACTTACCGCTAAGAACTTCCCCCACAGTTTCACTGGGTTCAAGACGTTTTCCACGTATCCTAGCTGAGTAGATATGTTCATGACCCATATCACGTAATCGACCATAGGGAGCTCGACATCGACGATGGGGCGAAATTTACAGAATTTTCAGTGGAGATTGAGGATTTTCCGGAGTGGGTCCTTCATGGGCGGTCGATACCTATGGTGCGCGTTCGCTGGTAGCATGGTAACCTCCATAAGAGCACATGGGAGAGGGAGGCTCAAATACATTCTCATTACCCCCCTTGTTTTCCTAGTTTTTGAGATAAAGATTTTGGGGACACAAAGCCCTAAGGTTGGGAGATTTTAAAGACACAGATTTTCCTTGTAATTGTTTTTAAATATATGGGAATTTTACGAGTCCAAGAAAATTGACAGTGCGTGATTCTGAGGCCTGGAGTGCCCTGAATAAATTTATAAATTCTTTTTCAGGTACGTTCATTAAACATACGAGCGGGTTTTTGTAACTTTTGAACTGGTGATTAGGAAGGAAATCTTAGGGCACCGTTGAACTCGCATTGCTGGTATTATTTTAAGGAGACCTTTACCTCAACCATAGTAGGTTGATGGTGAAAGATAATTTTTCACTTTTTTGTGGAAAAATAAATTTAATTTTTTTTATAATTTTTTAATTTTTATTTAAAACTCCCATGTGATGGTTATAGAAGTGGGGACCACCAAGCTTAAAACCTCCCAATTTTAATTTTAGTGGTGGGGACAACCCAAACCCCTTTAATGGGAGAAAACCACTTAACTTCCCTAAATCAATTATTCCAACTCCCCATTTAATTATTGGAGTAAAATAAAAATTAATGAGATGTGTCAGCATTTTTAATTTTGTCAACATAATTTATCTACATAATTAAAATTATGTTAGATTTACATCATTGGTGGAATTGGGGAAAGGGTTGGAAAAGGAAATTTGGGAGAGAACCTTGGAGGGATTCTTAATACTCTAATGAAGAACGCACTCCAGAATTGAAGAACAAGGATGGTGTTTGAGCCGACTTTGGAAGCATTTTGCAAAAGCGGTGAAAACCGACACCATTATCTCCAACAACTTTTTCTACTTCCACACGACCTCCGTCAAAAAACCTTCAAGGTAAGGGTTTAATTAGGTGTGATTATAGATTCCCATGTTATTCCCTTCTAAACAAAGAACGCAGATCAACTCTCTAACTAGTTGATCTGTGGTTGATTTCTTTTTGCAGGTTTGGGAATAATCATGGATGGTGGTTTTAGGGTTTGGCGTTCTACGTACAAGATTTGGTAAGACACTTTCTACTACCCAAACACGGAGGGTGCATGGAAAAAGAACATGGCCTGACCTCTCTGCAATTTCTTGAATTTTTTTTTGTTCCTCTCAATGGAAGAAGGCGGCGACCGGTGTCGGCGAATTGCACCATTGGGACTCAGATAAGGTGGTCGGCACACTGTCGGCCGTGATGAAGGTGATAGCGCAACTGTGGCCGTTGCGCTGACTTATGGCCCCTGTGTTGTGTTTCCGCTGTTGCGCCTCTTTGGGGCCCCTGTACCATTCCGCGACCATGGAGCCGCCCTACGGACCTCATGTCGCCCCGCGCCCCATGTGCCGCCCCGCGGCCGTCGCACCGCCCAGCGTCCCGCGCACTACCTCGTGGTTGTCGCGCCGCCCCACAGCCCTCGTGCCGCCATGTGTCCCACGCGTCGTCCAGCATGTAATGTCCCAACCTCAGTTACCTAGAGCCGGTGAATTATTACATAATATTATAATGATCACAAAAGATCAAGTCTCGAAAGACCGATTAGTTTAGTAGCCTTGGAATAACTAAATACATTCATAAAGTTTACATTACATCATAAAGTGAAAACTACTACAACAACATCTTGACTTCATATCCCCTCATACTATCCCTCTAGGTCATTCATAAATAACTTCTTCACATCCTGGGAAAAATAAAACATTGAAAGGGGTGAGCTCATATTCTCAGTAAGGATAACAATATAGCAGAAACTTTCATAAATAAGCATAAACATTTACGGCAATGTATAACTAAAACAAAAGCCTTTTAAACTAGAACTTCGGCATAATATGGAAAAGATAAAATGAAATAATTACATTTACTTGTTCACATGGATATTCTACTAGTTGAATAATCACATGAAATATCAATAACCACTTTCATAATGATGGAATGCATAATGCCAAACTATCATAACCATGTGGCCAAGGCCTCGTGCCAAGAATACAAATAAGATTTTGTCAAGGCCTCGTGCCAAGACACTAGTTTGTCTCATGAGAACTACTGATACATCAAGGAGATACAGTGGGCTCCACCCATCACTTATTATGTCGAATGCATTCCTCATATGAATAGGATTAAACATAACATAAATATTCATATTAAAACTAGCATACAAAATGTCAATACTTTCTCCATAAACCATGAATGGTATTAAAATAACACATCCATAGTCAAACATATCAAAAAACCTTAAATAAAATATGGAAGTTTTGTATCACAATAAATCAATTTCAAATAAGCTTAAAATCCATCAAAGGATGTTGACATAGATGAAATCAAAACATTTTGAGAGAAATATTTTTTTTAAATCATTTAAAAGTCACATAATTATAATATAAAACATTTACTTTGAAAAACAATTATAAGCTTGTAAGGGAAGCTTAGATGAGTTTATAGCGGCGTAAAATAGCCGCACCCACCATATAAGTTAAAAAAGACATTCTTACCTTAATTATGTCGAAAAGGTTAAAAAAGACCTTGTTTGGAAAATGACAGAAAGATTCCTTTATAAAATTCTTATAGAAAGTCAACAAGGGTATAAATGAATTTATAACATAGTCTTTAAAATATTAAGAATGATTTGAAATACATTTTTAAGAAACATGGATGTGGATGATAAAGAGGTCCTAGTAGATAATTATGTATAAACAACCTCGGATAATGAAGAGATTGTGAAATAAACCCTTACCTTGTACTTTTCCTTGATTGAGGGTAGATTAACCTCCTGTATAATGGTGAAATAAGTTTTACTAAATTATACAATAATAATATACATTAATATGATATCATATATGATCTTTTAACATTTCTTTGTTAATAATATCTTAGTATTATCATTGTTTCGGGTGTTAACTTACTCGTTTTCTTTTATATGTTTTGTTACATAAGGCCTGTTTGTTATGGATAGGTTGTATCTTATTCATATCCATAATAATATCAAGTCCTTAGACATTATTTTTAATCATCAAATGAGAATTATTTTTGAATGGATACGATGGAGAATGAATCTCATCGCCTTCATGGAGACGGTAGTCCGTACGTACGCACGAGCGACAATATCATTATTTTGATATTAAAATAATATATAATTGGATAGTATATCATATATAAAGAATCATTATCATGTTAAATTTATTATTTACATGAATTATAAATCATTATTATACCCATCCAAATAATAATGTTTTGAATAACAATTACACCACGACGTGGAGACGGTAAGCCGTACGTACGCACGTATGGTGACATGTCATTCAAAGGATGAATAGAATACTTAATATGGTTGTACCATGTTTATAATGACATCATAGTATATAGATGATACTGGAGTTATTATTTTATAAAGGAAAAAACAAATAAAGAAGAAGTTTAAGAAGAAATGAACTTGAAAAAGGGTAGTGAAAACATTACCTCTTTTTTGGGTTCTTCCTTTTGATTTGATCAAAATGGATCCATAGATTGGATTTATGATCAAACTAAGGCCTCTAGGTTGAATTGTGGGAAGTTTAGAGAGTATTTGGGCAGGGTTTGGCTGATCCAAAAGGCTTTGAAGGTGTGAATAATTGGTTAGAAGTGGTGTTCTCTTATAAGGGGGAGGAGGGGAACCTTTGGAAAAGCTAGAAATATTATATTATAATAAATTATTATTCTGTTTATAATGGCTCCAAAGTGGATTATTAAATGTATAAGATTGGGATGGGTCGAAATACTTTCAACCAATATAATTTAGACAGGTTTGGGTCATTATATTAACCTTATCTTTTAGTTTTAACTCTTGGTTAATTAGTTTGACACTTACCATGTCACTTTGTATTTTTATATTATATAGTTAATAAACTTACTATATACCTCCAAGAGACCCCAAGTGGTACATTAATTATAAACCTATCATTATAAAAGTCATTTGGCCAACCTTTAAATTTTGAGGAATTTAATATCAATTAATAATATAATATTTGTTTTAAAAATTCTTTTATATCAATTTTGACAATATTTGGTATTTGATTTTTGTGAAACTCATAACAGCATGATTTTATAAAAAAAGGTTAATTAAATAAATACTAACATGTAATATTAACCTATATAATTTTTGGAATTCATTAAAAGTTTCAAATTATATTTATTTGGATATTTATAATATCAATTATTTTAATATTTCACTAATAAGGTAATTACTGCATCATCATTGTGTCAAAAATAAATTAACTTATTTAATGTCTAAAAATTATAAATAAAATACCATTATGTAGGAAATATCTTTAGTTTTCTAATGAATATTTATAGTCGAAAATCCAACATATATAAACCTATGTAAAAATTGGTTTTCTAAAAGATATATGCTTATGTCATTTTTGTATTTACTAACTTAATTAATATAAAGTATCATTGTCACTTAAAAGTGGATCCATGGGGTCCCAAAATCGACCCAAACATGCCCATGGCCGGACATGTATCAACCAATAGAGTTATGACACATTTTAGGGTAATTTATTATTATTATAATATTATTTTTTTTACCCTTATTTACCGGATTTACCTTTTAACCATGATAAATAAAATATTTAACGAAGTAATTATTCAAAATGTATAAAAATAAAATTTACCAATTTACACAATTTGGACATCCTGATTTCAAATATGGAGTCCATTTTTACAAATTCAAAATACAGAAGTGGCATAAATTAATTTAAAATTAATTCCCCTTGTCAAAACAAAAAACGTGTTTTTAAGAGATAATAACTATCAAAAGATTGGCACTTGTTTATGTCCGGTTTAAATGTGAAATTATGTCCAATGATCAACATTGTATTAAATGGTAAAAATATATTCTAAATATACTTTAAAACGACTCAAATTCGTAATTTATCACTATTAATTATTTCGATTAAAAAAGTTGTTTTTAATAAAAATTTAGTAATTTTCACTATTCATGAAAATATAAAAGTTATCCGAAAAGTACCAAAATTTCATCCTAGGATAATTTCGATATTCCGAATCCAAAAATGACGTACATTTTGAAATATAAAATGTATAAAATTTCAAAATGTGGGTATTACTATTCATAATGACTACTTTGATTGGTCGCGGCGTGTTAGAATCTTGAAGTTGTGTACAACACATGCTACTGTAATATTAAAAGAGAAGCATATCGTGGAAGCTTGGGGTGCTAAATTCTCCCCTCCTTCACATAATTTCGTCCTAGAAATTTCTAGAATATTACTGCATAAAAAGACTTGGGTGGTTCTTCATCAAAATTTCCTCGAGTTCCCACGTTGCCTCTTCCATTTTATGGTTTCTCCATAAAACTTTTACCAGAAGAGTCGTCCGGTTTCTCTGCACTTGCTCTCCTGTATCAAGAATCTTAATGGGATCTTCACAATAAGACAGATTATGTTCCAATTCTAATTCTTCATAAGTGAGTACATGCGTTGGGTCCAGCATGTATTTTCTCAACAGTGATACGTAGAACACATCGTGAACTTTGGAGAGACTTGGCGGCATTGCCAAAAGGTAAGCTACTGCCCCAATTCGTTATAGAATTTCAAAAGGTCTGATGTACCTGGAACTCAATTTACGCTTCTTACCGAAACGTATAACTCCCTTCCATGGAGATACCTTTACTAAAACATGATCTCCTACCTAAAATTACAAATCCTTCCTTTGGTTATCGGCATAGCTCTTCTGCCTACTTTGAGCGGCTTTAATGTGGTTTTGGATTACCTTTACCTTTTCCATTGTTTCCTCCACTAGTTCTGGGCCTACAAGTTTTCTTTCACCAACGTCATCCCAATAGGTTTGTATGAGACATCTCTTTCCATATAACGCTTCATATGGTGCCATTTGAATTATGGAATTGAAGCTATTGTTATATAAAAATTCTACCAGAGGTAAATATTGATCCCACATACCCTGAAAGTCACGTGAGCCGGATCTCAACATGTCTTCTAAGGTTTGAATAGTCTGTTCTGATTGTGCATTTATTTAAGGGTGGTAGGCAGTGCTCAAATGTAGTTCAGTATCCAAGGATTTCTAAAAACTTTTCCAAAATCTTGAAGTAAAACAGGGATCACGATCAGAAACAATCGATATGGGTACTCCATGAAGTCTCAAAACTTCATTAATATATAGTCTTTCTAGATGTTTAAGTAGTTAAACTTCTCTTATAGCAAGAAAATGTGCCGACTTGGTAAGACGATAAACAATGACCCATATTGCATCGTTCCTTCTAGGAGTATTTGGTAGCCCCATGACAAAGTCCATCATAATATTATCCCATTTCCACTGTAGTATGGGAAGAGGTTGCATGGCTCCTCCAGGCTGTTGCCTTCTAGCTTTCACTTGTTGACAAACCATACATCTTGAAACAAAATCATCAATCTACCCCTTCTTGTTGTCCCACCAAAAATGTTCCTTCAAATATCTATACATTTTGGTGCTCCCAGGGTGTATAGAGAAATTAGAACTATGAGCATCGTCCAGCAATTCCCTTTTTAGATCAGGTATATCGGGAAAACAAAGTCTCTTCCCAAATTTCAAAATTCCATCTTCATACACAAAGTCTCTCAATCTCCCATCATTCACAGCTTTAATCTTTTTTTTAAATTCTTCATCATCGGTCTGAGAACTCTTAATCCTTTCTAGTAAAGATGGTTTGGCAGCCATTTAAAAAATCATTGATGTTTCACCTTCCATTGTTATTCCCATGTCCATCTTCACTAGATCCATGAAAATTGGATCCCTTTTAATTCTCATATTGTTCAAAACTCCTTGATCTTTTCTGCTCAAAGAATCTTCCACCTTCTTTCCCTTCCCCGGGTGGTAGTGTATCGTGCAATCATAATCCTTGAGTAATTCAAGCCATCTACTTTGCCTCATGTTGAGTTCTTTTTGTGAGAAAATATACTTCAAACTCCTGTGATCAGTATAAATCTCACATTTTTTTCACCATAGAGGTAGTTTCTCCATATCTTCAAAGAAAATATCAATGTTTCTAACTCGAGATCATGAGTAGGATAGTTTATCTCATGAATTTTCAAATGTCGTGATGCATAGACAATAACTCTATCATTCTACATAATGACACAACCATGTCCTTTCTTCGATACATCACTATAAATAACAAACCCATTATTCCCCGATGGTAGAGTCAATATTGGAGCATTGAATAATCTTATCTTCAGTTCTTCAAAACATTATTCACACTCTTATTTCCAAACAAATTTAACCCCTTTACGTGTAAGCTTTGTTAATGGGTTAGCCAACCGGGAAAAATTCTGGAAGAAACGTCGATAATAACCTGCTGATCCAATAAAACTGTGTACCTCAGTTATACTTGTCGGTGCAGACCATTCTTGGATTACCTTGGTCTTAGAAGGATCTAAAGAGATTCCATCTTTAGAGACAATATGGCCAAGAAAAGAAATCTCATGAAGCCAGAATTCACACTTGCTAAACATCCCATATAATTCATGTCTTCTCAGAGTCTTCAGGATAATGCGCAAGTGATTTTCATGATCTTCATAGCTTTTGGAGTATACCAAGATATCATCAATAAATACCACCACAAATTCATCGAGATATTCCTTGAAAACTCCATTCACCAGATCCATGAATATAGATGGTGCGTTAGTCATCCCAAATGGCATTACTGTAAACTCGTAATTCTCGTACCTGGTTCAAAATGATGTCTTCAGAATGTATTCCTTCTTCACACACAACTGATGGTATCCAGACCGAAGGTCCATCTTTTAAAAGTATTGAGATCCATGCCGTTGGTCAAATAAATCATCAATGTTAGGTAGGGGATACTTGTTCTTTATTTTTATAGCATTTATCTCCCAATAGTCGATACATAACCTCATAGATCCATCTTTCTTTTTAACAAAAAGAACAGGGGATCCCCATGGAGAAACACTAGGGAAAATAAATCCCTTATTACTCAATTCATCTAGTTGTTTCTTTAGTTCAACTAATTCCACAGTGGCCATTCAATAAGGGGTCTTCGATATAGACCTTGATCCAGTAATTAAATCAATGGAAAACTGAACTTCTCGTTCTGGAGGATGTCCAGGTAAATCTTCTAGAAAAAAATCTACATATTCTTTCACAATAGGTACATCCTCTATTTGAACATTCCTTTCCTCACCCACAATCATTTAATTCTCTTCCTCCCTGATAATTGAATTTAGTTGAGCTACTAGGGGTGGATCTAGATAAGAATTAGGTGGTGGTGATTCCGCTCTAAAGATAAGGTGTTCCTTATCATCATCATCATCAAGAATCTTAACCTCCTTCTTCTTACATTAAATCTTTGCATAATGGTTCAAAAGCCAATCCATACTGAGGATTATATCAAATTAAATCATAGGTATGATGATGAAATCAGTAGATAAAGAACATTTATGTGCTCTAATGGGGACTGATTCACAAAACATCGATGCAATGATACTTCCCTTAGGAGTTTTAAATGACAACTCCCTTATTAAATCAAATTGGAAATATCTAATTTTCATAGAAAACCGGGAAGATATGAAACAATGCGGTGATCCAGAATCAAATAAAGCATTTTCTAAACTTGAAAAAACCATTAAATTACCTACCACCACATCTTTCAGAGCTTTTACCTCGGCAGTAGTGATATAAAAAGATTGGTCTTGATCCCTTGGCATTTTCTGAGGCAGGTTCCTCTGACACTTAGGACATTCATTTTCATAATGACCCATATCTCTACAATTATATCATTCCATGTTGACAGAAACTCTTTTTCCCTAGCAATCATGAGCTTGGTGGCCTTTTCACCACACTTATAACAGACTCTCATTCCTTTTAAGCAAGTACCAGGGTGTTTCTTCCCACATTTACTGCAGGATGGATTTTTGACTTTTCCCTTCTTCCCCATATTTCCAATTCCAAATTGATCAGCATATCTTTTCTTCTCTTGCTTTTCTTTAAAGTCATAAGAATTAGAGAATTCCTCTTCTGTCTTGATAGCACATGAGACAATGTCTTCGTATGATGAGAAGGATTTTGAGACTAATGCTCAATGAAGAAATGGTTTTAACCCATCAAAGAAACGATCAATCTTACTTCTTGGGTTATGTATATAATCTCTATCATACCTTTCTAACCTTGTAAATTTAGCCTCATACTTGGCGACATTCTCATCCTCCTTTTACCTCAGACTCATAAATTTCTTTTCCATATCTGCTCGATGGTCACGAGGAGAGTATTTTTCTAAAAACAGATCTTTTAACTCCCTCCATTCCATATTTGATACTTCATTATCTTCCATCATGTTTTGAATCAATGACCTCCATTGATCAGCATCTCCAGTGAGGTGGTAAACTGCCATGATAACATTTTCCCTTTCACTACTCCCCAAAGCCTGAAATATTTTCTCTAGGGAACTTATCCATTGCTCAGCTACCAACGGATTTTTACTCCCATTGAATGTTGGTGTTTGTTTCCTCATGAAGCGATCTAACATTGATCCTCCACGACGTGGATCAGGGTGCTCCATACAGGTAAGGTTATTATTCATAACCTGAGTGAGTTGTCCCAGTATGGTGATAAGCTGATCAGCACTAATTACATCACCAGCTCCACTATAATTATCTTGAGCAGGAGGGAAATCCCTTCATGGTGTGCGTGTATTAATACGGTTTCCATTTCTTCCACTAGGTTCCATTTCTAAACAATTTCATAAACTAGATTAGTTTATGAATAGAAATACATAATTTCATACTTGTAAAACACTTAACATAGATTCAACAGTTTATAGATATAATCAATAATCATAAAAATGTTTTCTTTGAGGAAGTATATACTCATAAACCCTTCATAAACGTTTGTAAAGAAAATGAGAATAATACTAAGCATATCCCCCGGGAGTGTCGTAACCAAGAGTGCAGCAAGGCTCGTTATCGTGCACCAGTTCTCGTTCGAGTCTAGCTCGAAGTGGTGTTTTCGGGTTTTACCCCTAGGTACATCTGTGCCAGAGCTGCCTCTACCTGCTCGTATCTAGACAGGGATGTATTTCTCGGAAAACTCACAAAATCTCTACAATACCAAAATTCTAGGTAGTTCTTCTATACTAATCCTCAAAGTCCATCTTAGGTCTATGTGCTCTAATCAGAATTTATCTAAATCTAGCTCCCAAGGTTTGCACTAAACTTCCTCTGATACCAATTGTAATGCCCCGACCCCATTTACCTAGAGTCGGTGCATTATTACATAATATTGGCATGATAAAAAAATATCAAGTCTCGAAAGACCGATTTGTTTAGTAGCCTTGGAATAACTAGATACATTCATAAAGTTTACATTACATCATAAAGTGAAAACTACTACTACAACATCTTGAATTCATATCCCCTCATACTATCCCTGCAGGTCATTCATAAATAACTTCTTCACATCCTCGAAAAAATAAAACATTGAAAGGGGTGAGCTCAGATGCTCAGTAAGGATAACAATATAGCAGAAACTTTCATAAATAAGCATAAACATTTAAGGCACTGTATAACTAAAACAAAATCCTTTTAAACTTGAACTTTGGCATAATATGGGAAAGATAAAATGAAATAATTCCATTTACTTGTTCACATGGAAACTCTACTAGTCGAATAATCACATGCAATATCAATAACCACTTTCATAATGATGGAATGCATAATGCCATACTATCATAACCATGTAGCCAAGGCCTCGTGCCAAGACTACAAATAAGATTTTGTCAAGGCCTCATGCCAAGACACTAGTTTATCTCATGAGACCTACCGATGCATCGAGGAGCTATAGCAGGATCCACCCATCACTTATTAAGTCCAATGCATTCCTCATATGAACAAGTTTAAACATAACATAAATAATCATATTAAAACTAGCATACGAAATGTCAATGCATTCTCCATAAACCATGAATGGTATGAAAATAACACATCCACAGTCAAACATATCACAAAACCTTCAATACAATATGGATATTTTGTATCATAATAAGTCAATTTCAAATAATCTTAAAATCCATCAAAGGATGTCGACTTAGATGAAATCAAAACTATTTGAGAGAAATATCTCTTTTTTTAATCATTTAAAAGTCACATAATTATAAAATAAAATATTTACTTCGAAAATTTTCTTATAAGCTTGTAAGGGAAGCTTCTATGATTTTATAATTGCAGAAAATAGCCGCACCCGCCGTATAAGTTAAAAAAGACATTCTTACCTTAATTCTGTCGAAAAGGTTAAAAAAGACCTTGTTTGGAAAATGACCGAAATATTCCTTTATAAACTTCTTATAGAAAGTCAACAAGGGTATAAATGACTTTATCCCATAGTCTTTAAAATATTTAGAATTATTTGAAATACATTTTTAAGAAACATGGATGTGGATGATAAAGAGGTCCTAGTAGATAATTGCGTATAAACAAACTTGGATAATGAAGAGATTGTGAAATAAACCCTTACCTTGTACTTTTCCTTGGTTGAGGGTTGATTAACCTCTTATATAATGGTGAAATAATTTTTATTAAATTATACAAGAATAATATACATTAATATGATATGATATATGATATTTTAACATTGCTTTGTTAATAATATCTTAGTATTATCGTCGTTTTGTGTGTTAACTTACTCATTTTCTTTTATATGTTTTGTTAAATAAGTCTTATTTGTTATGGATTCGTTGTATCTTATTCATATACAGAATTATATCAAGTCCTTAAACATTATTTTTAATCATCAAATAAAAATTAGATTCGAATGGATATGATGGGGAATGAATCTCATCGCGTTCTTGGAGGCGGTAGTCCGTACGTACGCACGAGCGAGAATATCATTCTTTTGATATTAAAATAATATATAATTGGAAGGTATATCATATATAAAAAATCATTATCATGTTATATTTGTTATTTACATAAATTATACAAAATTATTATACACATCCAAATAATAATGTTTTGAATAACAATTGCACAACGACGTGGAGACGGTAAGTCATACGTACGCACGTATGGTGACATGTCATTCAAAAGATGGATAGAATAATGAATATGGTTGTACCATGTTTATAATAACATAATATTATATATAAGACACTAGATTTATTATTTTATAATGGAAAAAACAAAGAAAAAAGAAGTTGAAGAAGAAATGAACTTGAAAAAGTGTGGTGAAAACATTACCTCTTGTTTGGGTTCTTCCTTTTGATTTGATCAAAAGGGCTCCTTAGATTGGATTTATGATCAAACTAAGGCATCTAGGTTTAAGTGAGGAAAGTTTATAGATTATTTTTGTAGGTTTTGGATGAACCAAAAGGATTTGAAGGTGTGAATAATTGGTTAGAAGTGGTGTCCTTTTATAAGGGGGAGGATGGGCACCTTTGGGAAAGCTAGAAATATTATTATATAATAAATTCATATTCGGTTTATAATGGCTCCAAAGTGGATTATTAAAAGTATAAGGTGGGGATGGGTCTAAATACTTTCAAACAATAGAATTTAGATAGGTTTGGGTCCTTATATTAACATTATCTTTTAGTTTTAACTCTTGGTTAATTAGTTTGACACATACCATGTCACTTTGTATTTTTATATTATATAGTTAATAAACTTACTATATACCTCCAAGCGACCCACAAGTGGTCTATTAAGGATAAACCTATCATGATAAATGTCCTTTTTCCGATCCTAAGATTTTTAGGAATTTAATATCAATTAATAATATAATATTTGTTTTAAAAATTCTTTTATGTTAATTTTGACACTATTTTGTATTTGTTTTTTGTGAAATTAATAACAACATGATTTATTCAAAAAAAAGTTAATTAAATAAATACTAACATGTAATATTATCATATAAAATTCTTATAATTCATTAAAAGTCTCAAATTATATTTATTTGAGTATTTATAATATCAATTATTTTAATATTTCACTAATAAGGTAATTACTGCATCATCATTGGGTCATAAATAAATTAAATTATTTAATGTCTAAAAATTATAAATAAAATAACATTATGTAATAAATATTATTATCTTTTTAATTAATATTTATAGTTGAAAATAAAACATATATAACCCTAAGTAAAAATTGTTTTTCTAAAAGATATATGCTTATGTCATTTTGGTATTTACTTTAACTTAATTAATATAAAGTGTCATTATCACTTACAAGTGGATCCATGGGGTCCCAAAATCGACCCAAAGATGCCCATGGTCGGACAACTTTCAACCGATAGGTTTAAGACACTTTTTAGGGTAATTTATTATTATTATAATATTATTTTGTTTACCCTTATTTACCGGATTTACCTTTTAACCATCGTAAATAAAATATTTACCGAAGTAATTATTCAAAATGTCTAAAAATAAAAGTTACCTATTTAAAAAATTTGGACATACTGATTCCAAATATGGAGTCCATTTTTTCAAATTAAAAACACAGAATTGGCAGAAATTAATTTAAAATTAATTCTCGTTGTCAAAACAAAATGCGTGTTTTTAAGAGATAATTACTATCAAAAGATTGACACTTGTTTATGTCTGGTTTAAATGTGAAATTATGTCCAATAACCAAAATTTTATTAAATGGTAAAAATATATTCTAAATATAATTTAAAACCACTCAAATTAATAATTTATCACTATTAATTATTTCGATTAAAAAAGTTGTTTTAATAAAAATTAAGTAATTTTCACTATTCATAAAAATATAAAAGTTATCCGAAAAGTTCCAAAATTTCATCCTAGGATAAATTCGATATTTCGAATCCAAAAATGAAGTCCATTTTGAAAGGTAAAATGTATAAAATTTTAAAAAGTGGGTATTACTATCCATAACGGTTACATTTATTGGTTGCGACGTGTTAGAATCTCGAAGTTGCGTACAACTCACGCTCCTGTATTATTCAAAGAGAAGCATACCGTGGAAGCTTGGGGTATTACACCACGGCCCCTATGTCTCCCCTATGCCACCCCGTGGCCCCTGCGCTGCCCCGCGGCCCGTGCACCGCCCCGTGTCCCTCGCTTCACACTACCGCCCCGGGTCGGACCGTTCAGTCCGGGCCGCCCAGCGTGGGCCGGGCCGAACCTAGTGGGTCGGTCCAGACCCAGTGGTCCGGGTCAGGCCAAGTCGGTCCGACCGGTTTGGACCTGACCGGGGCCAACTTCGACCCATTTTTGCTCAAATGGTCATATCTTTGGAACTAGGCGTCCGTTTGATGAACCGTCAGTGGAACTGGAAACCTTGGAGTGAGACGTTAACTTTAGTATACACCACATGAGATTTGGATAAATTTGGGATATGGTCGTGTTGGATTGAGCATGAATCCAACCGGGATCTCGGAACTAAAAGGCTTATAACTTACAGATCAGGCGTCCGATTGATGAACTGTCTGTTGCATTGAGACCCCAATGACGTTGCTATCCTTTGGGATACTTCTTTTTGGGAATTAGTGGCAGTTGGAGTATCGACCAGTGGCTTGAGGAGAGGACCCTCCCAGAGATGAGGAAGCTTAGTGCGGGAACCCTGTAGCTTGCTGTGACAATGTTCTAGGATCCTGTGTGGGTCTGACTACATACTAGAGATGTACTAGGATCTTGTGTGGGTATGAAGATGTACTGGAGATGTACTAGGATCTTCTATGGGTTTGACGAAGTACTGGAGATGTAATAGGATCTTATGTGGGTCTGAAGAAGTACTGGAGATATACTAGGATCTGGTGTGGGTCTGACGATGTACTGAAGGTGTACTAGGATCTTGTGTGGTTCTAACAGCATACTAGAAATGTACTAGGATCCTGTGTGGGTATGAAGACGTACTTGAGATGTACTAGGATCCTTTGTGGGTCTGAAGACATACTGGAGATGTACTAGGATCCTCTGTGGGTATGACGAAGTACTGGTGATGTACTAGGATCTTGTGTGGGTCTAATGAAGTACTGCAGATGTACAAGGATCCTGTGTGGGTATAAAGATGTATTGATGATGTACTAGGATCGTGTGTGGGTCTGACGACGTACTGACGATGTACTAGGATCCTGTGTGGTTCTGACGATGTACTAAGATCCTGTGTGGGTCTGACGAGGTTCTAAGATCCTATGTGGGTCTGACGATGTACTATGATCCTTTGTGGTTCTGATGATGAATTAGGATCCTTCGCAGATCTGCCTTTTAATAGAGTAAGATAAATGAGTACTTTCCCCTAATCATCTCTAGTATTGTACCTAATGATGTACCTGGTATGAGCTGTGTATGTACCTGTGTGGTACTTTCGTTCGTAATAATTCCTTGGTGGTATACTTCTGTGTGGTGTACTTGTGTGGTACTTACCTTCGTTGAATTTCTTATTTTGTGGAACAGTTGAGAATTGGGTTTTTTGAGTTGGACTCTATGTTTCCTCATGATTGAGATGGGTATACTTGATAACTTAGGTATATGTATGGTCATATAACTAAGTAGGGTTGTCAGTTGATTACATGCTTTTTGGTTAATCCTTCGTGGATATTTGTGAGACCTTGAGGGTCTGAGGGTACCTATTGAGTATCGTTATACTCACCCCTGCACGGGCTACTCCTTCACCTTGTGGTGTTTGGTGCAGACGAAATACTGCGCTAACTGAGAGTGAGAGTACCAGGACTGGAGGTAGATCAGAGGTGGAACTTAGGAGAAGCGTACCATAGAGACGACCTTCTGAGAGCTGTACCTACCCTTCATGTAGGATCCTTGAAGGGTGTTCACATGATCTCTTTAGTATACTTGTACTTTTAGTTTTCTTGTACTTTCCAGTTGGGCTTGTATTGTGGCCCTTTTTTTACTTACTGTACTCACTCTATTTTCTTTTCAGTTTACTCATGTCTGTATCTTTCTATGTGCTTGGTTGAGTGTCTTTATAGGATACAAAGGCAATGCCTTCCCGGTTTTAGGGAATTAAGCCTTCGGTGCTAGTCTCCAGCCCTTGACCTATAGAAGGTGGGCATGGGGTAGTCATGACACGAGCCCCAAGGGACGAGTCGTGACATCTATCCTTCTCTATGCCCCAAGCCTCCACCGGGTTATGTTCGGCAATCAAAACCTAATTTCCAATTTAGGGAAAGGTAGCTAGTTGAAATAAATTCACTTCAAATTAGATTTCATAATTGATTTCATCCTCAAATTGTTTATATTTCAATAACTCTTCACAAAACAGAATAAGTGTGAAGCTCTAGTGATCTGGAAAATGGGATGAACAGTCCCTAACTGATAAGATTTCTTGATCCTGATGAATAAAATCTATAGATCTATCGACCCTCAATATATCAAGTTAAAAATAATCATATAAGGATCTCTATAAATCCCTCCAAGCCACATCCCAATGAATTTCCATCTAAATAATAACACATCACCATCTCTTGTAAGATTCCTCAAGAATATAGGTCATGAGATTCACTCTCCTCTCGGGAGGTGTATCAAGACGATTGAAAATCATTATCCTAGAATCAAACCATGGATCTATAGCCTGTGTTCCACCATCCTTCAAATGTGTGGGAAGATATTGTGTTTATAACTCATGCTTATACTCATTCATAGTCAGGGAAGGTCATGGTTCTATCAGAATAGTCTACATAAAGCATAGGAACCCATCTCTAAATTGGGAATCAACACCCATATCAGGTATAACTAGAGGCCCCATAAGTGAAATTGTTATAAGTTTTATAGGTGGACCAAGGACCACCACCTCCATAACTTGGCCACCACTAACCTCTTGTCACACAATTGGAAGCCTTCACAGGGGTATATATCTAAAAATTTAAATAACCAACCTCAGTCAATGTTTGAAAACAAAAATACCATATATACAAAATATGAAATTTATATTTCCTTCTGAACATGAGTAGAACCCTATTTCCATTATCCTTAAGCCATGTCTGGGTGACAAACAAGTCATATAAACACACGGTATACTGCCTACTTCCCACTAATGAGGTTGGGTCAGTGTCAGGTTCTCTTCTATAACACAAGGGTTCAGGTGTACAGAGTGTCAGCAACATATCATAGAGGAAAACACCATTTAAATTTTAATTAGAATCCATATTTAATGAAAAACTTTCTTTTTAGAATTAAATCCCATTTAGGTTTATTCCCATTTATATATCAATAAAATTATATGATTGAATTATATAACCCACTATTTAAAATTTATAAGGGAACATAAACCTAATAAATTAATATATAGAATCCATATAATCCCATCCATTTATTTATCAAGTCCCAGGATGAAATGTTAGCACAATCTCATAGACATTGTAATAATTCACAAAACATGATGCAAGCAATAAAAATAGTAATATACATATATAAGACATAATTCATGAAATATAAATAATTAAGCTCTTATAATGATGCATGATGCAAAATTTTATAGTAATAATCTGACAAGTATAAAAATATGTTGTGAGAAGAAACATCAACCATCATATGTGTCACCCAATGGTGAAGTCAAATCCACTATAACAGGAATAAACAAAAATAAAATATCCCATCCTAGACAATTTTTTATTTTTTCCTCTATGTGGGTTCACTTATCTAAAGAATATCTCATTACAAAATTCCTAACACAACATAATATCCTATCGAGTATTCCCAAATTACAATACAAAAGAAAAAACACCTATAATACTACTTTGTGATGTCCTGGACTCGATTTAGTCAATATTAACCAAACTTTGTTGGACATATGGCCTCAAGAATGTCTCCCTATATTCTAGAGGATTCTAACTAGTAGTTAAGGTCCACAATGGAACAATGGGGTGACTCTACACTATTGATCAGAGTGTAGCACAATGGTATAATCACATCAATCAACAGAGGAATTGTATCAAATAACTCACACCCAAATAATAACATATATTATATAGAAAACCATGTATCTCATATAAAATTTTCATATTCAATTATGATCATGGAATACTATAAAAAATATAGGTAACACATGGAAACATGCATCTAGTGAAATACAATTATCAAAATCACAAAGGAAAAAAAGAAATTGTCCCTAGATAGCATCACGAGCCATAGTCAGGTCCTGTTCTCCTCTACTCTTATGACTTAATCAATCAAACATTAGTATGTGGATGCTTTTAAATATCCCTACATATATCCATGGAATCTATCTATGTTCCCAATGGTGGACTGAATATGGTGTGAGAAAACACTCAGTAGGCCACCACCAACACTATCTACAATAAGTAAATTTCGTGCATATAAGCTGAAGTAGTTTGTAGATAATACCAGACTACATGTAATAATAAATGTGATATTATCCAGTTTTTCAATTATTACCATGATCAAGAAACTAAATCACAATAGATATCAGTAATGAAATTCATATATCAATAGTGGCCTATGTTGTGTAATCATGTTCCTGACCTACATGGGTCAGCTGATAAGTAGTAAAAATGGGCAATAAAACTCAGTAATCTATGTAAAATTTGTGAACATGAACCAAGGATTATAAATTTCCAAATAATCCTAAGGGGTTATATCAAATTATTAATTTTTTAATGAATCCTAGGTAGTAGATTAAACTAGTTAAAGTAAATCCATGGTTTAGAAATGTCTATGGCATCCAAGAAATCTAGATCCTTGGAGTGGAAATGTAAAATGCATTCAAGTAATCTATTTAAATAGGATATAATGAGTATAAATGTACAATTAATCCAAATAATCCAGATTACAAGTATCCAAGGAGTAGAGAAGTCCAAGTAAACCCAATAAGTCATCATATCTAAGGAGTATAAATGTACAATTCATCTTATTATATCATTAAAATGAAGTAATCGTGATAGGAGTAGAAATATTGATGGCATCCTAATAGGTCATTAGTTCCATATCGTGAACCCTCTATTATCATTATAATTAATTAGTACCTTTCATATATTAATGAAAATATACTACATGGTGATAAAAACCTTTAAAAATTATCATAATTAACATATTGAATTATCGATTATAGAAGAGATCTCCACACATCCCAATGGTGGAATAATCATGTCGAAATAAATTACCCACCCCATAGGCAATTCAGGATAATGTCAAATTCCTCTATCATTATATAAGAGTGTTAAAAAATTTCATAGACATTAATTTATCATTCAAATCAAGGTTAAATTAATGTAGGAAGAACCAAAAAAGAGTATGTTGTGTGGGATAATTAAAATGATCTATAAAATCACCAAACATGAGGGAAAAGGTATAGACCACTAACCTCAAGTTCATAGAGGAACATTTATCCAGTCTCAACCTTTTATTTGGCCTAGATTATAAGAAATGAGAAGAATATATGAACAACCTAAAAAGGGTCAAATGATCCTACACTAAAATGGCTTTATTAAGAGGAGAAAAAATGATAAAATGTATAATAGAAATAGAGAACTCACTAGTGTACATCTAATGAGATCGGCGGTGAAGTATTAAGACACCATGTCAGGGAGATATTGCAAAACACAGGCTAGGATTTCATAGGATATTTCAACAGTAGAATAAGGTATGAATACTGGGGGAAAATAATAAAGTAAAATAGGGTTTAAAAATTTATGAGATGAGGTTCAAAATGGTCATTTACCATTTTAAAAATTTGGTCAAATAGTTTAGCTGCAAGGTTTTCCAAACCATGCACCAAACGCATGCCCAAATCTATCTAAAAAATCCCCCTCATATAGTCACAACACTCAGTTAGACAAATAATGTTTTGAAATTTCATTTTATATCTATCAAAAACCCTATAACAAATACATAGTTGTGCATCCCATTTTTCATGATTTAATCAAATCATGTGGCCTTAGATAGTATAATGGACCACCTCACACCATTAAGTCATAATGTGCGGCCTAGGTAGCATGATTTATACTAACCATGTAGACCAAGTACCTCCTCCGAAAATATGGGACCCAAGATCAAAAAAATCCCTACACACCCTTGTTTCCGCTATACCCTCACTAGGATTTCACATTAGGTAAAATCCATGGAATTAATCCAAAAAATAAAAGGTTGCATACCTCATATAAAACCCATGTTATCTAACTCTAATTATTTAAATTGAGAAAAATACCATTCCTAACATCCATACCCACATTCTAGGGTCATATATTTGGAATAATACTATCTTTATAGGGATTAAGTTGAAATTAAACGGATTTTTTATGATGAAGAGGTATATCTTTTAACTGAATGTTTTAGTTTTATTTCAATTTTTCCTTAAAATATTATTAAAAAATGATGAAATGTTAACAATAGTATCTTACATATAATTATATGTTTTTATGTTATTGGAATAACGTATATCTGTCTCCTCTTCCTTCAAATTGGAAATTAAGCTATCAGTCATGTGCACGACTGGATATTACCTCATGAAATAATATAATTCATTTTCCTTCAATGCCTCTCATAGTTGGTTATAATTATAGATTTAATATATATATATGTTATTAATCTAATAATAATAATTATGTAATGGTAAGATATAATATATTTTTTTATCTTTCCATCCATTAAAAAATGATAACATCCTTCATGCATACGTGTGGATTACCACCTCCATAAAGCGATGTGATTTATTTGTCATAAAAAAAATAAAATTTATACTATATATTAGTATATTTTGTGATAAAACGTGGCATTTATGATATATTCATCAATCTATGAGGATAAAATAACACTTACCTTATTTCTATCATGATCATTAAAAAATAAAAAAATTACTCACTTGTATGTATGGCTTACCATCTCCATGATTGTAAAAAAAATTAATTTGTTGAACCACCATTCATTTTTGTTTTAAAAACTACAATTTATTTATAAAAAAGATAATTATTTCTTTGAAATTATTTTGGATATGATGAAATAATGTGCTCATTGACCATAGTCAACCTAGAAAATTCATTTTTCGTATATGAGGTGAATATTGTTAAAGTGACCAACCTGAATTTGAATGATTAGGTGATTGAATATAACATGGACATAAATAAAAAGAATAATAAACATGTAACTATTTCATAATAATTTAAATAGTTAGCATAATTTTATTACTCCGGATCATAAATAAATTACATGAAGAGATACACTCATGGTAAGGAGCACTTTGACATAAAACCTTATTTTAATGGTTTTAGTGATTTATTTTCTAAACTTTTTATTTCATTTCCTTATTCATAAAATTATTTCATGGATGTATTTATATGGACATAGATGAATTATAAAGGAAATTTTATGTCTCTTTTTTATATTCTTTCATTCTTTTTCAAAAGTATTCCTTTTTATTTATTTTATATGGAATTTTTTTAATTTATTTACCAATGGAAAAGAATGACTTCTACATTTTAATGTATATTGAGTCAATGAAAATTCTATCCAAAAAAACATTATTTAATGTATATCTACCTATACAAGATTCTTTGGTTTCATCAAATAAAATACCTTTTTCTCTTTTTTTTGGGTATTTTAGTTTTCAAAATGTGTATTTATAAATAATGGGTAATTCAATATCTAAAGATGTTTTTCAAATGGGTTCAAAATTTATTTTCAAGGGTTTTATAATGAATAGGTGAAAGAATAAAATTTTTATTCGTGATATGGTTCATGTGAATTATATATTATGATAGTAGAGAACAATAAAGCATACAAAAGTGGTGATCCTGATATAGATTATATGAGTGGGTGACCCGATACACCTAATACAACAAGTGAGCCAGATATATCTCTCCAATACATTTAGTAACGATCCTTGTCTTTAAAGGTATGAAATGGGGAGTTAACTAGGGTAGTTTATCTTATGGATTTAATTGGGTATCATTAATTTCTGATATAAGATTAATATGGGTTATGAATATAATTCTCTAAGTTTCCATAAAGGGTTTTTATATTCATAGTAGGGGGGATAAGGGTTTTTTTAAAATAAAATATGTGTATTTTTATAAGGATATTATTTATTTCATACAATAAAATAATATTGTGATAAACACAATAATTTTATTTGTTTTTATGTTTTTCCCTAGGAGAATGAATTTTTTACTTTTATGTTCCTTACTATGATTTTTTTGATCATCCAACATTTTTAAATGATTTTTCATAGGGCCTTAGGATGACTTAAAAAATTAAAAAATTAAGAGTTCTATATATGGAAGTTACCTTGAAAAAAGAAAAAACATTCATTTTAAAGAACTTCATTTATGGAAAAAATAGATACTATGTGAATGTGTCTATTTTGAAAGAGTTTATCAATCCTCTATAAAACTATAAACCTAAAATCTCATTCGATATATAACTGATAAAATATTTTAGTTTAATGTGAAACTTTTTGAATAACTAAAATTGGGGCATCAGAATTAATGAAATAAATGTAAATATTATTTTTTTAGTATTGGATTTAAGAGTACATGTTCTATGATTTTATATTTGTTTAGTCATGGTTTTAGTTTAATTATTTGTGATATTAATTAAAATATCCATGTATTGAGGATTTAATATATTGTTTTATGGTGGGGAATTAAGTAAAATTTTATGGAATAAGTTACCATGATGTGTAATGTTTCATTATTTTTATATAAATTTTATTACTCCACATAATAGGTGGATCGGGATACGGTAAATGTTGAGGTGCTCATTTGGGTTGGATGGATGAAGAAAACATGAAAAAAAATGGGAGTGGTGATAGTCATGGTTTAGGGTTTGGATACGATAAATATAAAATTGATAGGAAATTATTGGTAGAATGGAATGGTCAGGGTTGGCCTATGTTTTATGTATCTCATTGGAAATGAGTACCAGAATGGGACCGCACCATACTGGCCATCCACTGTATGATTTTTAATAAAAATTAAACTATAAAATAGCCATTGTGAGACATTATTAAGAATTTTTATCAACAATATACTAAAATCAATATCATACTTATATGGTTATATATAATTTTTTTTTGGTTTTCCCTTTACAAAATTTGTTTTCAATTACCCCTTAATTTATAATGAATTCCCCCACATCCTCCACTCATTCTACTTAAAATGATTATACTATTGGGTGAGGAGTGATTTAAGGGTTAAAAATATTTTGGATTACTTAAATTATAATTTTGAAAAAAATAATAATTATAAATTCCAAAAAAAGAACGAAAATATTTTGGGTTTTTGAGATGTACCCAGTTTTCCTCTTAGTAAGATATCATTTTAATGTCAAGAGTAAGATGTACTTTTATCACATAAATAAAAATTATTAAAGAAAATCAATATATATTAAAATTTGTCCACATAGAGATTAAATAATTATCTAATTAATATAAATGAAATTTTATGCTTCGTATAAATTTATATGGCTCTATGTTTATATGTTTTGATCATCATAAAAGGTCCTGACCAATGTTTCATCAATTTCTATGAAAAATTTACAAAAATGAGTTAAACAAGTCTATCTTAACTCTAAGAATAAATTCACTATATTTGAAGCATCATTCAAGGCACTTTATTGACTTCTCATAGAATATATGTCCATTACTAAAAGCATCTCTAAACATGTTTTATAAGACATGAAAATATAATAACCACATATTAATAGATTATTATAAGGCCATGGTTGCTTTTCTTATAGAATAATAATATCTATTTTAAAAATCCAATGATAAATGGAAAATATTACCATATATAATCTCAAATAAGTATATATTAATTGGAATTTTAATGGGTTTTCCACATATGAATCATCATCATATTACATCCTACAGTTATTTATATTGAATAACATAGTCTTATATATGATTTTTTATCTCATTATCAGACAATTCGTCTTCCCCACTTGTTTTTGGGTCAAATGTAGTGATTCTATTATATTAAACTCTATAATTTCTAATTAGTCCACTCTATATGTTTTTGTTCATGTTAGTTCATTGATCATTAATGAGTAGTCAAAGAATTCAAAACAAACAATAAATGTTCCCCTTAAAAAACATCATGAACAAATTCAATGTATTCATTAATGTTTCCATGTATTATATATGTTTAAAAATGTAGTCCACACTAAGAATAGTTCATGTATTGTCAAATGTGTTTCATAAGGGTAAAAAAAATTGATTCCTCACACATTTATAACATCAACTTCATGAATTGGTTGTTTCATCAAATCATTGATTTTTCAAATGATTGCCATCAACTTTAATTGATCATAGAATTATATAAACATGCGATCATTTTTATAGGATGTTTCCAAAAAACTATACTTTTCAATATTTTGGACCTTATTCCATCATGAACATTGTTTTGTTCATTGGGTGATGAATGGAAAAATTCCAGAATAATTTTCACCTCATATTAAAGCACGTATCATAGATTGATTTCATCTCTATACTACATGAATAATAAGGAATCATCCTAAAAGTAATGTGGTATTTTAACATAAAAACTATTGTTTTCTAATATGTTAATTATAGTTATATTTTATTATTTTCTAAATAATTTTTAATATTTACATAACATATACAATCTTGTATATCAACATAATAGAATTTATTTTTTAGTAACTCATCATTAATATCATTCCCATCCCATTAATCCTTATTTTTTAATGTTAAACAAGATTAGTAATCACCCACAACATTCTTTGATATCTTTTTTGGTTTAAGATTGTACCAAAATCATGTAATAACATGATCCATTAATATATTCATGGTTTTGTATCATTTATATTTAGAGCGTTTCTAAAAGGTAATGATCAATATATAATAATTCCTTACATAGTATTAAATATTATATAAACTTATCGAAATAAAAGACCATTTTATGTACCTCTTTATCTATAGAAGTGTATTTATTTTAGGATTCTTTTTGAGTGGATATTTTTAAGTATTTTTTTTGAAATATAAGATCATCCCAAAGCATCTCCATAAAAAAATTTATGTACATCATCAGTTTTCAAAAAATTATTCTTCTAATTGGGATATATTGTTATTATGGAATCCCCCATAATACTTTTAATAAAAGTGATGTATTCCTTAAATAAATCAACAAAGTACAATGAAATTTTATTTGATATTAATTGGGTGATTTGTTGAGTTATTTTATATATATTCTTGATAAAGAAGTGTTATAATCCCATATGTCTGAGAATGAATCAGAACACACTTATTATAGTTGTCATAAGAATGTTTTATATTATCATTTTTTTATTATGGGTAACCTCAATTAATTTTTTGATTTCTTCTATGCAAGGAAAGATTATTCTTTATCCAAAAAATAGAATCTATCCTAATTGATGACCAGACAATTTCTATCACATATTTTGAGAAACAAGTCATTATATTAAAGGTATTATTCAAAATATACCCCTTTTATTGAGATATTATTCATGAAAATATAAATTAAATCCTCTTCCATGTCCTGAAAAATATGTATCACTAAATTTTGAAAGGTTTATAATGTATTAAAATTTATATGTGACATAATATGATCATAAATTTCTCTATTGACAGTTGCTTTTGGTTTTTTCTTGTTCCACTAGATCTCCTGATACTCTTTTATAACTAGAAAAATAATAAAAAATAATAATAAAACTCATATATTATAATCATTTTAAATATTTGTTCCATAAATGTGAGTAAAGTTGTCCTTTATTGTTATTTCATTTAGACTCCAATAGTCAATATATACTCTCTAACCTAATACAATCCTTATTTGTATCACCTCATTATACTCATTATTTATCACTATCATGCATTCCTAACAAGGAATGACTATGAGTGGGTAGAACTATTAATTATCTAAAATTGATTTTTTAAGAACTTATATCCTCATTACCAGCTTCATTAGAGATACATGTCTTAATTATGATGTTCTCTTTGGTTTACTTTCTTTCACTAATATCACCTTATTTGTATAAATTATAGAGATAATGACCTGGATTTTTGTAATACCCTAATCTATTACATTATTACTTTATATCAAAGTCTTTAAAATAATAACCAATTTTTCCTAAAACACATTTCTATTGATTATAATGGAATTTTTTTCCATTTCATGTAGAAATGATTTCATCAAAAAAATTTATAGTGGCTTAATAACATGTATAGGGGGGATTAGTGATTAAGGGATATAATTCTAATATGGATCCCTTGATAAATGTTTTATTCACTTCAAGTATATAGTTCCTTGTTTATCCTCTTATTTTATACTTCCAACTTTATTTTCCACCATGTCATTAATGAGTTGTATCATTTTTTCGATTTTCATTATCCTATAAACTCATGATGAGTGAATGATATTTATTTAAAAAAACTTGGATTTTATTAGATTCACTTACATACCTAACAACTATCATGAGGGGGAATATTAATTGTTCATCAAAAACACTAGAAATCAATATTATATTATTTAAATCAATAAAATATTTCCCTATATATTTTAATGGTCTCCAAAATATAATGGGAACATCCCCTAAATCTTATATATCTATAATCATTAAGTCAACATGATTGATAAATGTTCCAACTGTAATAATAATATATTTACATACTTCTAGGGGTTACATTACTAAACAATCTATTAATTGAGGGGGATATCGTGTCATTTTAAGTTCATCTAATCCAAGATTAAAAAACATAGTTGAGGAATTAAATTAACATTAGATTCCAAATCATGTAGATTCTTTTAATATTTACAAAAATTAATTATACATTGTATGGAAAACCCATAGATATATTATATTTGGATATATTTACTATTGAATAATAAAACATCACTCCTTACACATGGATATTATTCCATGGTAATCTAATTTACTCTTTTTGGAAATCGACTCATTCAATAATTCTACATAGACTATAACTTGGAATTTTAAATAAATTAAGGTATTATTGACGTGATGTTTCTTAATTATCTCAAGGAATTTAATTATTGAATTTATATTATCTATTTTGTTACCCTCTTCACAACTTCTAAAGGGGGATTAAGAAAATCTAACTTCTTGTACACTTCTGGTCCTTCATCTTGAATATACATTCCATGCTCTTCTTGTTTTTTCTAAATGTTCACTTTAATTTTCTCATTAATTTATCTCACATTTTATTTTACTACACCTATTTACCTTTCTTTTTTGACTTCCATTGATTAATATGTTTTCCACTTGGATGTTTCAGTATCATGAAACCCTCTCTAATATTTTTCTTAGTATTTACCAAAAATATACCAATTAGTTTCTCATATAAGGTATTGTTATTTTTATAACCTAGTACTTAATATTTTTATGAGAATATAATGGATTCATCAAGGAATTATATTAGTTTATCATATACTAATCAATCATTTAAATTTATGTAGCTATCAAATCCTCTAAAAAAGGTATTTTAGTTTTATGGTTATGGTGGTGTCTATGGACTAAATTATTATAGTTATTGAATGAATTGGAATATTGAAGTTATGATTGATTATTTAAATATTATGGGGACTTATTTTTTATAATTATATATATGTGAACATTATATTATAATGAAAATTTTTACAATATAAAAATTACTCTTATACAAATTTATGTGTTGATTTTGGATGATTAGTCGCCCTTAGGTTTATGTTTTCTAAAATTATCAAGGTGGTAAATTATAAATAACATAAATATAATATTTTGAATGAAATTATTTATACATGTCTAATTAATATTGGTAGGAAATTTTCACTACCTATAGATCACAACATCTTGAAGTGGGAGTGGGTGTTACATTTTGAGAATGAATAGTTTTAATAAAGGAAAAATGATTTTAATTATTAAGAAATGTTTCTATTTAGGAAAATAAGTACTTAATATAAAATTAATGGTTAATTAACCACTTTTTTAGTCCTTGATCACTTTTAAAAAATATATAATTGTGTTTCATTTCATATATGTGGTCTCATTTAACATCAATAGTTTTCGGAATTATTCCTCTATCAACTGAAGCACATATCATGGCTCATGACATTGACTATAAACTATAATAAAATAATTTCATTTGAATACCACCACCATTTTTATGGTTATATAGACTTATCAAAATCTCCTTGAATCTATCCTATGCCTCATATATAGAATATTGATCTATGAAAAAAATTGAATTTCATTTCATAGATTTACCTTAATCACTAGTGAAAAGAACATGTCAAAAAATTTCATTAAAAAAGTTTGTTATGTAGTGACAGAATCGGTTGGCAAGATTTTAAACCAATATCTCACCCTATGCTTGAGTGAACTCTTGAATTTTATCAATTGTATAATATCCATAGTTACACTATTAAGCATAAACATGTTAATAATATCTTATAAAATGGGAATTGTCTCTGAATATATTAATGTTTCATGTCTCAAAATTATCCAAGTTTTTACATTATCTTGGGAATGAATCAGTTTATCTCAAAGTTATTTTGATAAATCATATACAGAAAAATAATTTTAAAAACCACATAAATGGATTGTTTATAGTAATACATGATTAATCAGACCCTTATTAGGTTTTATAATCCATCATAAAATTCCTCAATGGGGAACTTTCATATAAATTCCTTAGGCAATTTCAGGAAAATATACCACACCATTATTTACCATTAGTTAAAAAAAATAACTCTCAACTATAGGAATATAATATAAAGGTTACATTGAGTCAATTTTCCACAATCTTGTATGTGATGGATTTATCATGTGCTAAAAAACTAGTAAATAATAAAACAATACTATTTGTGCAACTTAAAAAGAATAATAATAAAAAATAAATGATTTTGGAAAATACATGTATCGACCAATAGGATTTTTAACACTTTTGAGCTCACTGTCATTCCTTTTAACAATTTCATAATCATAAAACCCATAATGGTATAATTACATCCAATTTTTATCAATATTTAATTTTTTTGAGATGTATGATTAATTTAACTAATATGGAGTTTAATAGGGTATGCCTAATATTTTTCCCTTGAGGCCAAATCTATAAATCTCAAAAGTAGTTTTACGAATTATTATCAACCAGTAATTAGAATCATATAAATGATTTATATAAAAATATATAAATCTAACTGTTAAAAATAATTATTTAAAAATTGTATGCAAGAAATTTTTTTATAGAATGAGTTTATATAAAAAAGGATTCTCTTATTTATTCTTAAATTAATATATTTAGATGGTTATAAGTATATTTTAGGGGAATTGATTTATTTATCATCAAATATAGGGAATACAATTAAACTAATTTGAATCGTTTGATCAAAATAAAAACTAAAAAAGTGAACTGAGGTCATCCTTAAAATGAAAAAGATATATCCAAATTATTTCTCATTGTTTAATCCTCCCACAAACTTTTTAATTACTCTAATAAAAAATCAATTTTACAATGTATATATAATAAATGAGATATATTTTGATTTCTTAAAGTGATTCATAATTAAAATGGAACTTTTATTAATGATTTTAGTAAACATTTTATTAAACATCCTTCTATACTTGATTCCTTACTCCATAAGAACTTTTCCACTCATAGTCAACGAAGATTCAATAATTAATAAACTATTCATCATAATAACTAATTTTAATAATGAAATAATAGATACAATTTAAAAGAAATAATATTGAGTGATTGGAAAATATTTTGGACTTAATAATATCATCATAAAATCTATCCTAAAGTGATGATGGTGTGGTGGAATATCAAAAAACTATGGTGAATCTACCTAAGAATAAAAATGGTTAGATTGTTATGGTATGGTTTTAAAAATGGTTATATCTTATCAGATTTATGGACCATTATAATTGTTCAAGTCATAGATTTAGTAAATAAATTTTTTTCATAAAAATTTATAAATAATTAGGATATATAAATTGTGAGATATCCATTGAACTCATTTATCTAATAATTTTTACTAGTATTCCCAAAATGTATTGTCTAGTATTTAAATATCATATAGACTTATATTGGATATATAATTTTTAATAGGAATAGAATTATTCCATGATTCTCATTGTTTTATTCAATTTTCTTGGAATCAAGTCCACCATAAATTTAAGAACATCATAATGGACAACATGGTTAATAAAAAAAAAATATGTTGATCATGGTTATGATCCTCCTCAATATAGTCTCTTAGGTATTTCAGAAGGTTCTTTATATATATAACCCACAATAAAATAATGAATAACCAAATCATGGTTGGATAGTTTTTTTTCATTTTAATCCACTTTTTATTATGTAATATCTAATGTTGAATTATTTCCAAAATCATTAAAAAAATTACATATATGTTTTAGTAGTGATGGATATCATGAGATTCTAATTATTTTATCTCATTCAATCATAAATTAGTTAAGGTAATATGATATATGTAATTATAAGGGTAATCAAATTCATTACCATCAAATCTATTGATTACAATTGCTCAAATATTAATATATTTATTAAAAAAATGAACTAAAATATTTTTATTAAATTTAACCCTAAGAGTAAAAGGAGGAAACAAAACAATTACTCGTAGTTTAATCCTCTCAATAACATTGTAAATACTCCATTAATAAAGGGAGGGATGTTGGCGACGAAAGTCTCCTCTCGATCATGGGGCATCTTGTGATTTTTAAATCGAACATTGTTGAGATTTATCATGGGTTATTTTGATCCTCAGTGGGAGTTCACTTCACTCCCTCAAAGGGCCTTCAGTAATGAAGCGCTTACGGTTTCAGACTTGGATCGCGCACCCAGGGCCAAAGGTGTCTCCTTCTCAGAAGCTCTGAAGGGCATCCCCTTCAATGTGGATACTTCTAAAATGCATTCGAGTCCAGTCTCTAGGAAAGTTGATGGTGTCTTTTTAGTTCTTTATAATCAAGATGCGACTAATCAGTGGCTTAAAACCAGTAAGTTTTCTGCTTTAGGTCTCATTTCTCTTGTTAAGGGTGATAAGACCTGGATTAACTCTGGCCTTAAGCTGAGGCTTTGTCAATCTTGGGGGGTTAAAGATTTCAAACTAATTCCAATTAGAAGAGGTTTCTTCCACATAGTATTTAATAGAAGGATGGCGTGGAATATGGGGGTGACCTATTTTAAACCAGGTAGTTTTAAATTGGATGAATGGGATAGGTACTTTAATCCATTCACTCAATGCCAAACAGAAGCCCATATTTGGATTCGTTTACATGGCTTAAACTAGTTTTATTGACATCATAAAATCCTAAGTGATATCTCTTCTTGTGTGGGGACCCCCCTAAATATGGACTAGCACACTATTGATGGATAATTGGGGTTCTATGACCGTGTTCTTGTGGAATTAAACATGGACTCCAAATTTCCAGATGTGGTCAATTTCTTAGATAATGATCAGAAGTTCGAAATCAGAATAGAGTATAAGCAAAAAACCCCATATTGTGACTACTATAAAATAGTAGGTCATGTTTTCTCCACTTTCAGGAATATTCAAAATCAACAATAGTCTGTTAGAGACTCTGCTGCTGATAAGGTGAATCAATGGAAGATGGTTGGAAGGAAGAACAAGGACAGGGCACCTACAACTGAAAAGGGGGATCACTCTGGTAAGGATCAGCAGGTGTGATTGGAGGGACCCCTACCCACAGCTTCTACTGGTGGTTTCCCCTCCATCCCAAACCTTATTAGAGTTTAGGATGAAGAATGTAAGATATATATGGATGTCATTAATTTAGTTTGCGGTTCTCTTGCTGTTGCCATTATCTCTATGGAGAATGAATTTAATGATGGTGTAAATGATACACCTATCACTGTGGATGTCCCTTTGATGTTCAGTATACCTAAGGAAGAGATTGTAAATGCTTTGGACTCTCCGGGGGATGCCGTTCTATGAAAATCTGTAAGTCCCTCTAGAAAACGTTGGAGCGCCATTGTTGAAGAGGATGAAGCATTAGATGCTAGAAGTGCACCCCCATGCTCTATAGAGGTGAATGAATACTCTCTGAAGCCTATGAATCTAGTAATGAGTATTGATGAAGGTTCGGTTCACATAATGAAAATAAGGAGTCTCACCAAGCTCTCGACTGGTTCTAAAAACTCTTCAAGTAAGAATAAGGAAAATAAGAAAAATAGTAAGGGCAACTTCAGCTACAAATTTGGTTCAAAATGAATGTCCTATTCTGGAATTTCCAGGGTCTTGCGAATTCCTCTATAGTCAATGCCCTGTATAGGAAAATTCTGATTCATAAGCTAAAGTTTCTTGTAATTTATGAAACTAAATCCTCATTCTCTTTGGGTTTTGCGAGTCTCAACAAATATGGTTTCCTTCTGGTCACCAAAAATGGTTCAAATGAGCAGGAGGAAAGTTTATGTGTCTTTGCACATGCTTCTATTGGCACATTTGATATCATTTCTATTAATGACTAGATGATATCTTGTTCTCTGCAATGGGAGTCTAAACAAACTATTGGGATATTTTATTTATTCTAGAAGTAGATACTAGAACTGTAGAAGGTTGTGGCAGGATGTGGTCAATTTAGGAGGCATCTCTTCTCCTTGGTTTTTTATTGGTGATTTTAATGCGATACTTTGTTCTAGTGAAAAAACTGTCCAGGTTCATTCTCAAATTTCCCTTAGGGAATTTAAAGAGTGTGTTGATGACAATGATTTTACTGAGGTCATCTTGGTTTGTGCTAATTTCACTTGGTACAGATGATGTCTCAACCCCATGACTGCTAGCAAGATTGACAAGGCTTTTGTGAACAACGCTGCTTTGGATAAATGGAACTCTATTTCCAGCATCACCCTTCCCAAATTTTCATCTGACCACCATCTGATCCTGATCAGTTTTAAGGGAAGAGAGCTTAGAATACCCTCCCTTTTTTATTCAAAAATGCCTGGGCATCTTAAATAGGTTGTAGTAAGCTGATTGAAAGCTCCTAGACCTACATGGAGGGTGCTGATTTTCTGTTTATATTGAAAATCATAAAGTGCAAGCTAAAATCTTGGGGAAAAGTAACTTACAGTGACTTGGACAAAGAGATTCTCACGATTTAATCCTCCCTAAAAAATCTCTAAGATGAGGCATCCAATGTAGACTTCAATCTGGATTTTTTCAAGGAATCCCTGCTTGCTTCTAAATTGAACTCTCTTCTTAATATTAAAGAGAATTCCATAAATGAGAACTTCAAAATTAAATGTCTACTAGAGGGTGATCGTAATATGAAGTTATTTAATTATCTCCATGGAATTAGAAAGTCCAATAGTCCCTTCTCCTTCTTGAAGGTCGAGGATCAGATCTTAGACAATAGGAAAAATATTGCTGATTATATTGTTGATTATTTATCTAAGATCATCAATGGACCTTCTTTGGGGGAAAATTTCATGGATGGCAGCATTCCCTCTATGGTTACTTCTTCTGATAATACCATCCTCACTTCCACTCCCTTGGAATTTGAAGTCAAAGATGTTGTTTTCTGTCTCAATGACTCTAGTGCTTCGGGCCCGAATGGCTTCAATAAATTCTTTTACCAGAAATATTGGGACTTCATCAAGGGGTATATTTTCAAGTTAGTCTCCTCTTTCTTTTCCTTAGGGGAACTTCTTGAATGCATCAATTCTCAGTTTATTACTCTTATTCCTAAAGTTGAGAATGCTTGTGAGATCCATCTTTTTAGGACAATTTATTTGGTGAACACAAGCTATAAGGTCATAAGTAAGATTCTTGCCAACAGGCTCTCAAGTATTGCTTCTAGGATTGTTTCATGGAACCAATTCAGCTTTATCAAATGAAGATTTATACAGGAGTGTATCTGTTCTGCCTCAAAGTGTATTAATCTGATCAGAATTCATACAAGAGAAGGTAGAATGGCTCCCAAGCTTGATATTAAAAAAGCCTTTGACGCTATGGATTGAACTTTAATATATAAGGTTCTTGGGAAATTTTGTTTCAATGACACTTTTATTAAATGGATCCCCCCTACTCAGTTCATCCCATGTCTCGGTTATTCTCAACGGCTCACCTAAGGGCTACTTTGCTTGTTCTAGGGGAGTTAGATAGGGGGATCCCCTCTCAGACCTTCTCTTCTCCATTCCCGAAGAATATCTGAACAGACTCATTACTCATATAGTCTCTCAAGGACATATCAAGCCAATTCAAGCATCAAGGTCCCTCATTATTCCCTCTCACCTTTTTTAGGCTGATGATACCATATTATTCCTGTAGGGGAGAAAGAAGAATGCATGTGTCTTGAATCAATTTTTTCAGCATTATGAAGGTGTCTCTGGTCAATGTATCAGCTGAGAAAAATCTTCCATTCACATTTGGAAGAGGTTCTTTATTCCCCGAAAACACTGGACTCTTTCCGAGTTGTGAATAAAGGAAGGATCTATTACTTTTCATTATGTTGGTGTCCCGCTCTTCTGGGGGTGCCCTTGGGACTCTTATTTCTTTGAAATTATGGACAGCTCTCAACCTGGAAAGGGAAAAGCCTTTCTATGGATGGGAGAATTGTTTTGGTTAATTCTGTCATCATTTCTAAATTGGTTTACTCCTTTATGGTCTATAAATGGCCAAGGGGACTTCTCAAACGATTGAACACATCCATCATGAATTTTATCTTGAGTGGTAGTGTCCTGGAAAGGACGTTAGTCACTGTCCCATGGAGGGTATGTTGTAAACCTCTCCACTCTAGTGGCATGGGCATAAAAAATATTTCTCTCTTTAATGACTCCCTTCAAGCCTTCTTAGCCTGAAATATCATACATAGTAATTCTGAATCTATGGTTTTCCTTAAATCTTGATTTGCTAATAATTTGAATCTTGGTAGTAATTCATACATTGTTTCCTCCCTCTGGACAACAGTTAAATCTTCCTTCCAGAATATTATGACCTGCTCTAGATGTATTGTCAACAGAATCTCCAATCTTTAGTTCTGTCTTGATAATTGGACAGGTAACATTCTTTTTGATGAGGTTCAACATGATTCTCTAAGCTCAGGGGTGCAGATCTCCATCAAGGATTTCTGGATAATCCTTCAGCAAACCTTTCATATGACCTTCATGATTTAATTGGTAATTACAATTTTGTCTCCTGCCCTGATTTCATAGCATGGGAGCCAGCTAGAAATGGAATTCTGGCCAGTAGTCTGTATTACTCTCATGAAATTCAGGGTATCAATGCTGATTTTAAATGGTTGTCTATCTTCAATAAAGTATGGATTAGGCAAACTCGACTGACACTTATCTAGAGGCTGGTTTACAACAAATTACCCACTGATGAGGTACTCCAAATGTTTGTTATGCAACAATTCTCAAGGTGTGTAATGTTTCATAGCCATCGAGAGGATGCAGAGCACTTGTTCCTCTCTTGTACAATAGTCGAAGCCATCTAGAAGCAGGTTTTGGGTGAATTTGAACTGGATAACCTCATATTTTTTGGACTGCAGGCTCTTCTATGTTGTTGTTCGGTTATTCAGGTTTCACCCCAAATTTTTGCTCTCTTCTCCATGGCTATTTTAGAAGTACTGCACACTATTTGGCAGCTCCAAAATGCTGCCATATACAATGGGATAGGCTGCTGCTTGAAGATCTCATTGATGCTGATTTTTGCTGTTATTAGGGACGCATCGGCTGCCTGTTTGGGGGAATGCTACAACACTATTCAATATTTCAAGGTTCTGATAAATATAGGTGTTAAAGGTAATTTCAGACCTACTTTGGGAACCATGGAGTTTTTTTGGATCCCCCATTTTCCCCATTGGGTTAAAGTCAATATGGATGGCACCTCAAAAGGGAATCATGGCCCTTCGGGTTGTGGTGAGATCTTTAGGGCTCACGATGACTCCATCAAAGGATGTTTCTATAGTTCTTGTGGCGTGACAATCTCTCTTGAGGCTGAAATGCTCGGGATCATACATGCTGTTTTTTTTTGTGAAAATGAAGGGTTGTTCTACTATCTGTCTTGAGATTGACTCTTCTACCATTTTGTAGGCCATCAGGAATGGTGAAATGGTTATCTCTTAGCGGCTCACTACAAAGTGGATGCAATTCATGGAGACCCTTTGGACTCTCAATTTCATCATCACAAATGTATTTCAAGAGGCTAACTGGGTTGCAGATAGTCTTGCAAACTTTGGAGTTGGAAAACTTATTACCTAGTTAGATTCTATTCCAGAGGTCTTACTTTCTTTATATAGGGATGATTGTAATAAAATCCTGCACTTTCGTCTTTTGTAAACATACTATTTTTATGAATTAATTTCTTGGCCTTTTGCTGGAGGGACCCTTATAAAAAAACTCCATTAAAAAAATATATTTTCCAAAGAAATAATAATTAAAAAATTGAAATTGAATTAAAATAGTGACTGTTATTTAAAGATACCATTTCTTGAAGGTATTATGTAGAAAATTATGTACCCATAGTATTACTCTTGATCACTTATTGTCTAATTTACTTTCCACTCATGAAAAAATGGACTCATTCATAAATAAACTATTAATCTTAATATATTATTATAAAAATAATATAAGGGTTTGAAATAGAAAAAAGTAATATAGATAAATAATTGGATATTAATTTTATATACTAAACATAATAAATAATTAGACAATTTTTTTTCCAAATGTAATAATGCTTCAAGAAATTAAAAACTCATAAATAACATCTAAATAAAATATCTGTTTCAAGATGGTTTGAGAAACTCATATTTATAAATCTAAAAGGACCATATTTTTTTAAACAATCACCACATTATGGTGATTCAATGTATAAATAAAAATTACAATAAATTCACTACAAGTTCCCTAAAATAGCTATATTTTTTCAAATATTAATACCGTGATCGCGAACTACATCGTAGTTTTATCATATCTCCCCATTTTATTAAAAAAAATGAAATCATAAGTGATATAAAATAATAGATATCAATTAACTATTATCTCCAATATTCAAGTCTAAACCTTCTTAAAATTTATTTTCTAACACTATTTCAATTTATGGACTCATTATGGTGCTTTAATGGTAATAAGAATGTACTTCATCAATGGATCTCATCATTTCTTCAATGTTTTTTTATTCAAAAAACTATAATATGTACTACATCATAATAGAAGAAATGGTTCAGAACTAAACATCTTATATATAATGGTTGTATCCTCATTGATATAATATCCTTTGGATTTATCTTACTTCATAAAACAAGGAAATCATGACCTAATCATGTATCACAACATTATGTTTTATCTAATTTATCATCCATTTTATATAAAGTAATTTTACTAATATCTAATAAAAAATCAATTATAAAATCAATAAAATCATCATTAATTATATAAAATAGTCATGATTTCATTATAACAATCCAAAATTAAATTAAATGAAAAATAATGTATTAGTTCCCATCATAATGAGATTTTTAAAAACATAAGAAATCTACATTCCATTAAATTTATTATTACATCAATAAGTCTATAAATCATCTATTTTAATTTTTAAAATAATTAAATCATGAATGAAAAATTCATAATAAAAAAATAAAAAACCCAATAAACAAGATATGTTATTCCCCAAAATGTGAGAGTTATCTAAACACAAAATTTGTGGATGGAATAATGATTATGAGAACACTATAACTCTTGTTTTAGAGATAAAATCTATATTGAAAATTTCTTAATTGAGGTATTTATAATGATATATTTGTAAATTATCTTCATGGGGAATATTCAATCTTTCAAGGAATCCCCAATAATGAGGAACTTATAATAGGATGACTCTTGAAATAACCCATGTACATTGGAGATGGAAAAGGATGGGGAATATTAAATCCATAAAAGGTAATGACCAATATATAAAACATTTAAATTATAGCAAAGATTCATTTATTAATTTACATGAATGCGATGAATTTGGTTTATGACATATTTTAGGGATTTAGTTCCTTTAATTGACAAATAATAAGTATTATGAGTTCCAAAAAGAATGTGTAAGTAAGAACATACACATAATAAGAGTGATACATAAGAATAAAATTCCCATGGCATGTTGATTAGCCCCTATAAGAGGCTAATATTCATTGTTTATAATATAATTTTCATGTGCTTTGTTATTCATAAATACCATTTTAGTGCATTTTACACTTTGAACATTATTTCACATTATGATTGTAATTCCTTCTTAAAATGCACTATTACATGGTACTTTCTTGAGATTCTCATAAAAAGCATATTGGTATTGATTTTATGTTTATATTATATTTTCATGTATCCCATGATATAAGGAACAATTCATTCCTTTGGAGCACTTTGAGATTCAATTTGGAAGACCACAAAAGTGGGCTTTGAACCAACCACATTCTGGGCGAAGTGAGCTGAAAAACAACCCAATAAAAGTACTGTAGAAGCCATGATTCAAGAAAAAAGATTATCACAATTTAACTAGAGTTAGAATAAATCATGGGGAACATTTAATTCAACAGTGGCCTAAGCTAATTTGAATGTTTTAATAGAGTTCCTGGCAGCCCAAGTTGAAGATGTAATTTTGGGCCAGATTCTATGGCCCAGAAAAACATCCCACCATTTATATCATATCTCTCAAACTAAAATATATTTTGGGATGAAAATTTAAGGTATATTATGATAAATCTTGGGATTTATTTATGTATTCTATTTCCCACTCTAATTCTGCCATCTAGATGGTGTATTTGGCGCTTCTGTTCGGTGGATGCAAGCTGGCTGCAACTTCAGGGTAAAAAGTGGAAAATTCTTCTCTACATTAATGTTCCACCTACCTTGGCCCACCAAATTTAATTAAAGTGATTTGGGGAGTGGTTTATCGACCCAAGGCTTCATTTTAACCTATTTAATGAAGTTTTGGTGGAGTATTGAGGGATCTTTGGTGCTTTGTTTCGTTATAATGTTATGCTGTCCATTTGATGTTATAATCGTTCTTCATTATCATGTAAGTTGTTTGAATCAAATTAGTTATTAATAAAAGTTCTTCACTTCATCTATTTATTTTGTTCTTCTTTTCACATTGATACCGTTTTCACAAGGTGTGATATTATTCACACCAACACATGTGAATGTATTCAAACAACAGTGGAGTGGTCGTTTATTTGTTTTATTTTTCTTCTTCAATTCCACCCTTATGAGTCTACTTTCCGATTACTGTGAGATCATAGAATCAATGGAGGGATAAAACCTTATGGGTTGGTCCTAGCGAGTTATATGGGGAATATTGTATGTTATTTTATGATCTTAAATTATGTAATCATTTCATTATTTTATGATTTAAATTTGATGATTTATTTTCTTCTTCGTCTTCACCAACTTTAACAATGACACATTTCAAGTGATATTACAATCCAATTCCTTGGAGTGATCATTAAATTGATCCTCTAAGTAAATTTTTTATTATCATTGGAATTTTTTAGGGATTAAATTGGTGAATTATGTTAAGGAATTATATCATTTTGTGGATACGTCTTGAATTAGTGAACTGAATATTATAAGAAAATAAATACATCCAATCTAACCCTAGTAAAAAACATAGGATCAACTCATCTCCATTAATTGTTTTTGACTAAGTAATTATATTTTTTAATTTATTTTCTTTAAATTAAATAAGTAGTTATTCAAATCAAATCAATCCAAATAGATTGACACTCCATATCCAAATCTTTCCAAAATCGGAGTGTCTCTAGGTTTCTTCTTCGGTCCCTATGGATTCGACCCCTACCTGTACTACAAAAACCGCATACCTGTAGGGTAAATTTGGGTGCAACCAAATTTTAGCGCCATTTCCGGGGACCCATGTAGGTTATCTTAGACACTTTCATCCTTTTCTCACCCCCACATTCTTTATTCTCACCCCCATCTCTCTTATCTTTACCCCTTTCTGTTTTTGTGTGTCCTGAGAATCTAGAATCCAACTTTCTATCTTCTCCAATGGATTATCTTCCAAATTACCATGTCACAAACTCATGCTAGAATCAAATGAAAAATCAATATTAGGAAGCCCATAAATTATAAAATTTATTTAATCAACCCTTGATTAATTACCACACACCCGATGAGATGTAAAATCAATGGGATGATGATTGTTTAAAAGATCAATTTACAACCCTCTTGAGGATGATTAAAGAGATGAAACTTAATGAAGTTCACGATTTACAAACTTCTATCCAGCATAATACTCAAAAAATCCTTGAAAAATTGTGTAATCAAATAGAGATAATGAGTTCTGAGGTATCATCATTGAGATTAGAACTACAATGCATTAATACTTGTGAGGAACTAATCCATACACCAACAGTACATTCTGAAACCTTATGTGGAGTGTCTAGTTTCCCAAAAAACTCTCATGAATTTATTTAAGAACCAACCTTTGTATTTGGGGTAGGGGAATTGAATCAAGAAATTGTTGAAGGGTCTTTAAATCATGAAGAAATTGATTTCATGTATTCACAAGAGGGAAATTTGACATCTTGGATTGAGTCTCCTAAGTATAACTCTATTAACAATTTTTCAAAAACACCAATACCTGATCCTTTGAGAGAAATTAAAAACATTGAGTCCATACCCATTCCTGATACTAATCTCTAAAATTTGGTGGTTGAATCTTCTATTATAAAGGAACCAATTTTGTTGAGAAATTTGGAAAATGAAACTGAGTTGGATTCAAAATCTCAACCTGTGTTTGAATGTCCTATGCAACCCAATATACAAATTATTATCCTTACTTTCCCACCCAATTATTATTTCATAGGGTATAATCAGGAGCTTTCAATTAGAATTCATTCTTCTCTTGAAACCAAAAAATTTGGAATGATCATTGATTTCTTAGGAAAGACTACAGAGGAATCTAGATCAACCATTTCTGATATTCCTTGAATTTTACCACTCATTGTAGAAGATAGGTTTGTACATGATACAAATTCTAAACAAATAATAAATCTCAATAATGTATTATTAGAGAAATATGGGGTCCTTAAAATGTTGAAAGTTGGTATTGGGTAAGTTATGGGGTTCCTGTCGAGCTAGCGATGTTAAACAAAAGCGCTACACAGGAGCCAACCCGTGGTTTTCATGTTTTATTTTATTTAATTAGAACTTCATACTGTTTACCAGTTATTCTTTAATGAGTAAGGATGGGTATGAAAGGGGAGCACCGTATTCATCTGTGTCACGTAGTGTGATCCATGAGTAATACCTTACCCAGAATATTTAAAAGAAGAAAATGTATTATCAGTATATTTTATTTTATTTATGTTTTTGTAGGTTAAAAAAATTAGATGGTTGACATGTTCTTATTTTATGAGTATGGATGGGTATGAAAGGGGAGCACCATACTCATATGTGTCACACGGTGTGATCCCTGAGTAATACCTTACCCAGAAATTTAAAAGAAGACAATGTATCATCAATTTATTTTATTTTATTTTATGTTTTTCTAGGTATTTAAAAAAATAGACTGTTAACATGTTCTTCTTTTATGAGTAAGGATGGGTATGAAAGGGGAGAACCGTATTCATCTGTTTCATGCGGTGTGATCCCTGAGTAATACATTACCCAAAAATTTAAAAGAAGAAAATGTATCATCAGTTTGATTTAAAAAAAACATGGAAAACCATAAAAATGTTGATACTTGGTTTTAAATAAATTATTGTGTTTTTTTTTCTGGATTGTTCTTATTTGTATGGTTCAAGGACTATTTTGGGTGATAAATATTCGATCAAGGAGGTGCCAACATCTCCCAAGAGATCAAAGTAGTGATCTGGAGTATCATGAACTTCAACTTCAAAAACAAGGTGAATTTGTTCCATGTTTATTGTTTCGAATTCCCTTTAGAACACCTCTTATCTACCTCTACCCCTTCTAATATTTCTTTTCTTTAAATATCGGGGACAATTTTATTTTATGTTGGGGGGAGGTGAAATAAAAAAATTGATATTGTGTGCATAAAAAAATGTGTGGAAGGAAAAATTTCAATAACCTTGACCATGATAACACACATTAAAAACTCTGAAATTGGATATCAAATAATTTTGCATGACTTGATTCTGATTTTAATGCAGGTTTAGGTTCATGTGCATAGATTTTGGAAAGTGCGGTTGTCCGGTGTGATTTTTCACCGTTATATTTTTATCCATTTAATAAAAATACATAATGCACGTCTTCTAGATTGTGGGGTATTAGTTTGAGTTCTTGGGGTCTCATAATAAATGGCATAGGTTTGGTGATCATTTTAATTATAACATTTGTATTAAAAAAAATCAATTTGCATGTAGAGCAATGAAATGTCCTAATGTGTGGCTTTCGACACTTGGAGATCGTGACTCCATAGTTGTCTAGCCCGGAGTTGGGCATTTTATCTCTATTTGTGGTAATTTGAATTTGTTTTTGATTTAGTTAACTCGAGATGATGCCCGAGTATGTGAGATTCACTTGGTTCCCTACGGTCTTTGAGCTTGGGAGTCGTCGGCAAAGTCTTGCTACATGGGTTGACTCGTTTGAGTTCAATTTCAATTACCTTGGGAAAATTGCAAAAAACAAAAAAAAACAAAAAACAAAAAAAAATGAATACTCATCTTAATATTAAAATTTGATTTCTCCCAGCGCTTCTATATTTTCTCCATTGAATGAAAATGAATCCCCTTGTCTTTTGTGATGCATAACACTTCATCATGCTTAATTAAATTTGAATGAAATATGAAGATGAATTTAAACAAAGGAATGGGATTGGGCATGGGATATGCCAATAAACCTAGATTTTTTTAAATTATTTTGATGATTTTCATAATTTTTTGGTATGAAGTCTTTTGGTGAACAAGGTATTAAAAAGTTTTTGGAAAAGGGAATTCAAAATTCATATTTTTGAGAAATATTTTTCTCGGGACTAGAAAAACTCACGTTGGGGGGGTGTGATTTGACCCTAAAAGAGGCTAATATTCACTGTTTATAATATAATATTCATGTTCTTTATTATTCATAAATACCATTTTATTTCATTTTACACTTTGAACATTATTTCACATTATGATTGTAATTCCTTCTTAAAATGCACTATTACATGGTACCTTCTTGAGCTTCTCATAAAAAACATAATGGTCTTGATTTTATGTTTATATTTTATTTTCATGTCTCCCATGATATAAGGAACAATTAATTATTTTGTAGCACTAGGAGATTTAATTTGTAAGACCACCAATGTGGGCTTTGAACCAACCACATTCTGGGCGAAGTGAGTTGGACATCAGACCAATAAAAGTACTGTAGAGGCCATGATTCAAGCCCCAATAGTCTCAAAATTTAACTGGAGTTAGAATAAATCATGGGGAAATTTTCATTAAATAGTGGCCCAAGCTAATTCTAAAGTTGTAATAGAGTTCCAGGTGGCCTATGTTGAAGATGCAATTCTGGGCCTGATTCTGCAACCCAGAAAAATAGTCCACCATTTAAATAATTTCTCTCAAACCAAAGGGTATTTTTGTCTGACCTCATATAGGCTATTAGGGGACACCCTGTTCTTAATTTAATTATTATATGGCCAACTCTAATTTGGCATTATAGAAGGTGTATTTGGTGCTTCTATTCGGAGGATGCAAGCTGGCTGCAACTTCGGGGCAAGAAGAGGAAAAGTCTTCTCTACATTAATGTTCCACCTACCTTGGCCCACCAAATTTAATTAAAGAGACTTGGGGAGTGGTGTATCGACCCAAGGATTAATTTATACCTATTTAAGGTAGTAGTAGTGGAGGATTGAGGGATATTTGGTGCTTTGTTTCATTATAATGTTATGATGTCCATTTGATGTTGTAACCATTCTTCATTCTCATGTAAGTAGTTCGAATCACATTAGTTATTAATAAAAGTTCTTCATTTACTCTACTTATTTTGTTCTTATTTTCACATTGATACCATTTCCACAGGGTGTGATCTTATTGACACCAACACTTGTGAATTTATTCACACAATGGTGGAGTGATCGTTTCTTTGTTCTATTTTTCTTCTTCAATTCCACCCCTATGAGTCTAATTTCTGATTCCATTGAGATCATAGAATCAATGGAGGGATAAATACTTATGTGTTGGTCCTAGGGAGTTGCATGGGGAATATTGGATGTTATTTTATGATCTTAAATTATGTATTCATTTCATTATTTTATGATTTTCATTTGATGATTTATTTTCTTCTTCGTCTTTTCCAACTTTAAAAATGACACATTTCGAGTGCTAGTACGATCCAATTACTTGGAGTGATCATTAAATTGATCCTCTAAGTGCATTGGTTATTAGCCTTGGAATTGTGTAGGGATTAAATTGGTTAATTATGTTGATAAATTATATCATTTTGTGGATACGTCTTGAATTAGTGAAACAATCATTTAAGAAAATAAACACATCCAATCTAACCCTAGTAACAACTTAGGATCAACTCATTCCCATTAATTGTTTTAGACTAAGTAATTGTATGTTTTAATTTATTTTCATTAAATTAAATCAGTAGCTATTCAAATAAAATCAATCCAAATAGTTGGCCACTCCATAGCCAAATCCTTCCAAAATCAAAGTGTCTCTAGGTTTCTTCTTCGGTCCATGTGGATTCGATCCCTACCTGTACCATAACAACCACATACCTGTTGGGTAAATTTGGTTGAAACCACATGATATATACCATTTTTAGTAGTATTTATGGTAACTATTTGATTTATGGATGCACATATTATAAATAGAGCATATATATAATTAGACTAGGGTCTCAAGGCCAGACGATGAACCTGGGAGGAGTATATATCCTTCACAGAGGAAACTTAGAATGAATATAGGCTCATTAAAGATGGGATATGGTATATAAAACCCCATAAAAGGAGAATATATCCTTCAAAAAATGGGGTATTATTGGAATGTGTAAATTAAGGGGCATAAAAAGGGTATCCAATCATTTCAAATACAAACATGTGTGATCCTCATGGAGGATAGAAACATTTGGAATGAATCATGGGTTTTATGAGTCATGATACTTACATGAAATCACGTAAGTCATGAAAAGTATTCAGTAATTTTGGGGGATTAATTAAATATTCATATTGAATATTTCTTATGAAACATAAATCTCTAGGTAACCCTATGTGTATGCATGAAATTTCAACTTGTTTGTGGGTTCTCGATTTTATATTCCAAAATTGGGAATTATGTGGCAGATACTCATATAAATCACTTCTTATTTGAAATTAATTTATATTACTACATGGGTTATGTTGTGCTAGGGTATCACACATAATGAAAATTTATGGAAATCATAGGTCCTTTTTAATTTTACAATGACTTTTTATCATGTTAGTTAGATAACCCATATGAATTGTGGTCTGATGGGGTATTCAAAGTGAAATTCAGATGCATGGAGGAGACATGGGACATATGTAGTGACTCAATGTCTTAGGTAACAAAAGTTCACATATGTTATTTTAAAGTTACTACTGTAATACACAAGTTTATATGGTGATTTAGACATTGACATTATAAACTTTTCTATAGAAGGGAATAGAATTATTGAATACAAATGATAGGGGCTTACACATCATCTTTGATAATGAAATTTTGGATGGGTGTTCTAGGAACTCTAGTGTGAATGTGTGGAGAGTTAAGTTCATAGCTTATCTCGCCTCAATAATTTTGGGATATTTTTTTTATCTCGACATATCGATTTAGGGACTTTTTTTATTCAAGAGAAAGAAGAAATAAATAAATGAAATATTTTAGAGTGTCTATTGTACTGAATAATAGAGGAAAACAAAAAATAGAACTATTATACAAAATTATACTCAAATGTTTCATATTAAAATATGTGATAATTTCCATTTTAAGGAAAAAATGTATTACAATTTGATTGGTCTTCTGGAAATGTGATGTGTTTAAAAGTTGTAATCATATGATTTGTAAAATTAAATCTGAATTGAAAATTATACAAATTCATTATAAATAATATTTAAATATTACATGGTTGTATTTTACTTATAATTATTTAATGGTATGTATTTGAGGATATGTTTTAGTTCTTGTGTTGGGGTATTTTATAAGTTGTAAATATCCTGAAATTTATTTGGACGTTTTAAACAAATATAATGTAATTTGAAAAAATATTTATTTAATTATTTGTAATATATTACATATTTCAAAAAAATTGACAATATGGATTAATTATATTATTTATGGGATTAACATGAGGATTTATATAGTATCTTAGTCTAAAACTTTAGAGTTTTTCATTTTTATTTGATTATTTTAATAAGATGAAGAAAAACACATGGTGTTTTATGGAATATTGAGCACAAAAAACATTTTAATAAGTGAGAATAAGATGAATAAAGAATAAAACATGAAACAATTTTAGAGTCAAATTCTATTTTTATGTATGGTAATTTGAAATTGGATAAAATATTTGGATTGATAAGGAAGTGTGATTCCACACAAATTTTGATGAATTTTCAAGACATATATAATTATTTAATATTAAATGTTTTTGAACGTGATGTTGATCCCTAAACATTTCATTGGAGATATATATTTTGTGGCTCATTTTGACCTTGATTTATTTGTTTTCATAATTAAATATTAAATATTATTATTTATATACTATTTATTTTCATTTTAATTTGTTTTGTTAATTATATATTCACTCTTGAAATTTTTTCTTATTCATTATTTTTTTATTTTGTGTGTATGTTTTATTAATTAATTATTATTTTTTAAATAATTTGGTTTATCATATATGTTTTTTATTTTTTAATTATTTATCAATATAATTCTTATATTATTTGAAAAAACTTCTATGAAAAAATTTATAATTACAGTGATGAATTTTAAATTTAATCTTCTGTATGTAATATTTTTTTTAAATTATACAGTCCTTTTTATTGATAGAAATTTTTTTATATATTTTTCTATGTCATAAAAATTTTGTATTCTCAATTAGCTATGGGTTGATAAATTCTAAAATGTAAATATCATACATAATATATAGAGTTTAATTTTTATTAACAAAATATATTTTATAAATTTCATGTTTCTTAGATGAGTTATATAATTTCAATATTATTCTAACATGGTAGGAATTTTGGAAAAGAATAATTTCTTATATAGGTCCTGAAAATCCAAATTAATCTCATATAGTCTTTATAAATATTTAATTAATATTATGAAGTTAAATTGTTAATCTAATGTGTCTTATTATGAAATGATAAAGGTTTAGTGTTTATTTTTATTTTTATGAGAGCTAAGATATACTGCTTCTATGTATTTATTTTTATATGATGGATTAAATGAATCTATTATCTGGTATAATTTTGTGTCCAAAAGTTTTTATTTCCTTGTAAGGTAGCTTATATATAAAGTGATCTTATTGATCACTATAAAATGATTTTTTATTCTTATTAGAAAACATTTATGCTCAATTAATCTCAGGATACATCATGAAAATAATGTTTAAACTCTTGTGGCACTAGGAAATTTGGTTTACTATTCCATAATGAAAGAAAAGAAAATGTATTCTTATATGGTTGTATATTTTAGATGAAGTAATACACATAAAGGATAAAATGGGTATTTATATAAAATTTAAACAATCATACATGTTCGTCTAATATTTTCCAAAACTAAAAAATATGACATGATTTTGAAGATGACTAGTTGGATGATCAAAAGTCTCCAACTTCTATGAAAATAAGATTACTCAATTATCATATAGTTTTTTTAAAAGGTGTGATATTTACAAGATGTTGAAAAGTTATTTATGAGATATTAAATTTTGGAGGAACAATAATAAATAGAATTAAATAGAATTAAATAATATTTTATGTTGACATTGAATATTATACATATTTTTTTCTTGAAGTAATATCGAAAATGTCTCTAAAGAGTTTCTATATTCATGAATAAATAATTGGTTTCTTGGATAAGTTAAATAATGAGATATTATATTTTAGTTAACATAATGATTGAATACATCAGAAAAAATACGAGGAATGAAAGTGATAATAAAACATATCAAAATAATTGAAATAATTACACACTATTGAGTATGTTGCATTAGCTGTGTTGTAATTTTCATCTTATTAATTTCTCTCTCTTATCACATATTGTCATTAAAAAAATTTCAAGTGATTATAAGGTTTGTTTTAAGTATATTTTATTAAATCAATCCAAATTTTTTCATTTTTAATTTCTTGGTAACTCATTACCACTAAAGAAAACTAATTGGAATTCTTCTCTCAACCATTGTAAATAAATATTAATTCTTAATTATTTTTCATTTATTTCCTCTATTTTCATGGGTTTAGTGGAACCATAAATTCATTAAATTTTTGAGACAGGGGCCCTTATTCGAATGAGTTTTTGGATGAAATTTTTTAAAAAAATTATCTTTATTTTTATTTTTAGTATATATAATTTTTTACTTTAAAATTTATTTTTTCATTAAACTATTGGATTGAAATTTTTAAATTCAATTCAACCCCATTTTAAAAATAAATGATACAATATTTGTTATCATACCCTAAATTTATTTCAATTCTTTATGTTTTTTCAATAAATGATTGTGATGTAGAACCTCTTCCATTAACATCCATGATGCTCTTAATGGATACACAATATATGTTTCTCTATTAATTGATGAAATATATTATATTTATTGTAAAAATAAAATATCTTCATTTCATAAATGTAACAGATACCCTATTTATAAAATTATTATTCCTGGTTATACAACTACTAAGGAAATAAATGAAATATCAAGGAAGAAATCACTTTTGGGAATGATGCAAAATCCACCAATTACCTTTTATATGGATTATATTTAACTAAATTCATCCATGTTTCTACAAGAGAAAATTAATGTGAAATACGAAAGATACAATACTTCATACCTCAAGGAATAAAAAAATTCAAGGACACAAGACTTGATATGTGTGGAAAAGACATTAAAGGTTTTAGAATACAATTAATGAATAAATTACTGAAATGATGACATGTTCAAAAAAAATTGTACTATAAAGGAAATATATTAATGATTATATTACTTTAGATAATATAGTGATGAATATCATTTTTTTCCACGCACTTGGTTATTAAGAGTGATTTTAATCCAATATGTAAATGAAATTAATATCAGGCCCATTAAAGTACTTATTCGATATCTCATGATCCATGAGATAATAATTTAAAGGAAATATAAAAATAATCCAATGAAGTCAAAGTGATTAAGAAAAATAATAATAAGTAATATGATGGAGGATCCTATTATAGTTACACTGAAATATTTCCTCTCAAAGAATAAGAATAATTCAATGAGAAAAAAAATTATTTCAGTGATCCCAGAATTGCTACCCAAAATGTGAATCTACCTTTATGTTATATTAATTAAAAAATATGGTGAAAATAAAACTATATTTAAACATTTTTAGTAATATTGTGTAGAAGAATAATAAAATAATGAAATCATTCATGGTTTCAAATTATACCAAAAGCGATGAAGACCTCTCCTCACTTGAGAAATGAGATAATAGTAAAAATATATCATGGATGAAATTAATGTAAATGATGAGGAAAAATTACTGAAGAACAAATCACAAGTAGTTACATGGTATGAAGATAATGGATGATCGAATAATATTTATAATGCTCATATTTTATTTTATTTTATTTTATTTTATTAATTAAATAAATGTTTTAATCACACTAGTTTTTCATTGAAAGTGTAATTGTTAGTTATTTAGGTTTATGGATTAAATTGGTATGTATTTATAAATGTATTCATTTTTTATTTTGTTGTATTTTTTTTACTTATAATATTCCCCTTACTGATCGAAATTATATAATTCATTTTTATGGATTTCATACTTAATCCGATTCATTTCATTATACTCAACAAAATACTAAATCCCATCTTTGGAGGACCAAATGGTGCTTAGAAATGTTTCCTTGGAATCATTTCCTGATATTGATTAATTGTAATGTTAATCCCATATCTAAAAAAATAATTTCAAGATAATATATAAACATAATTAATGATACATAATATTATGAGGAACAATTTCATTAACTATTATTCTTTATATTAGATAGTTTTCAAGGCCATAAATTCATGTAAAACAATATTTTTTTAATTTTATGAGTCTTTATGAAAAAAGTTTTATTTTTGAATTCAAAAATATGTTTTAGTGAACATTTCAAATATATATGAAATGTTGTGGGAGGTTATTTAGTATATATAAGATTAAATTAACACAAGGAATTTTTTTTGAGATTCATCTATTTAATCGGGTGGGACATACACATTTATTCTAATAATAGATCTTGTGTGAAAATAGACTCCCCTCTTGCCTATAAATTTAAAACACCACTTCCTCTTCTAAAATTTATCAATTTTCAAGAGGTAAGAATAAGTTTTTTATTTTTCAATAGTCTTATATATATTTAATATATATATATATATATATATATATATATTTTCTTCCTCACTTATTATTATTTTTTCTTTTCTATTTCTTCTTATATGATTATACTATATCCATTATAAAGGAAATATAATTTGATTTTTATATCTATCTATATATTTTATGCCATATAAGTTTTAAGTATTATATGTCTCGGTATTTATTGAACTCTAAGTATGTAGGGATGTTATAGAATGATAGGTAGTTGACAATTATTTCTCATGTTAGTGTCTTATTTATTTTCCTCTTAACTATTATATTTTTCCTACCTCCCTTTGTTTGAACAGTCAGGTTTTCAACTATAATTCATAATTAAAAATAGTTTAGTTTGTTTATTAGGGATTATAAAGAGTTCCCTAATTATATTTGGTTCCAATTTTATGGATTTCATCACATTCAAAGTTTATTTTTAATAAAAAATAAAAAAAAGGAAAATTTTGAAAAACGAAATAATAGAACATCAATGTATGTAATTTTTTTTACAAATTTGGTCAAGATGAATTATCATTATGACTATTATTATGATTATCCTCATTATTAAAAGATACATGATCCTATAAGGGATGAATTATTAAGGAATAAATTTGAATGAAATTTCATAAATTATTATATAAATGAGGAAAAAAATGGAGATTCTTTCCACTTAAAAAATTGAATAGAAAGTGCAGAAAGAGGCTCAGTAAAAGTGAGAAACAAATATTTTTATAAAAATAATTTCAATTAAAGAACATTGTGATGATGAAATTATTAAGGTATTGTCTTAAATTCTATCTATATCATTTCCATGGGATATTAAATAATAATAATGTCCAATTGAAGTTGTTGAAGATGATCAATGTGATTTTGAAGAGTATTTGGGTGAATTTTAGAAGATGGAATGTCCAGTGATATCAAATAATTATAAAATAAAAAAATAAGGGAGTCTATACATATATTGTATATTTTAATAAAAAAACACTAAGGTGGTATAATCTACTGAAATAATATAGTATATTGAATAGCTTCATTGATACATGAAAAATAGACTCCACCTACTATTGATTAATGAATAAGAAATTAAAGTCAATCCAGTTCCTAGAGATAATATTTTATTGAACTAATTTATTTCTAATTTATAAAAAATAACTGTTTATTACTTCTCACTAATTTAATTTCTTAAATTTGTAAAATACATGGGAATCCATGGAGGATTGTAACAAAGAATAATATATGCTTGTAGAAACTAAGTTCACAATGGCACTTCCTGGAGAAATCATATAAAATTTTGAAAATAATTAAGAAGAAGAGTTTATATTGATTAACCACATTTTAATTTAATTAAAATTTATATTTTTAGTTACTTTTACTTTGAATAAATAATATATTATAGAAAAATTGAGTAGGCCCTTGAATTTGAAGAGTAAGATAAACACATTATGGGCAAAAAAATAAGAGGTCATATTCTTTCACCACCCCCAACCTTGAATGATGCTCTACACTATTATAGGGAAGTAAAAACATTAATAAATCCATGCTATTTTCTATAAATAGAAAAATATAAAGTAAAATTTAAGGATAAAACCTATATATTTAAATAAAAAAAACCACACCCACCATTATATTGAGTATAACCCATTGAAACTATCTAAATGGGGGTAGTGAAAATCATATTACTACTATAGTAGTAAACTAATATATATCACATATATTCCCCCATTTATCTTTTTATTTATTAATTTTATATTCAATAATGTTCTTATGTTTTATTTTCTTCTTTTTTATAGGTTTATAGTGGTCAAAAATAGGATATTTACCAAAGGTTTCCACTACTATAATAAAATATGGTTTCATATTTTCTTGAATTTTCTTATTTTATATTATTTAATTTTATATAAATTGAAGGGTAGATATATCTTAAGAGTGGTGTGGATTTAAACTTATTTATAGTAATTATAGTGTGTTTCTTTTCTTCCATGTTATTAAAACATTATTTTATCAAATTTAATTTTTGTTATACAATTTTTTATTTTTGGATTGTTTTTAGATTATTGACCTATATAGAATGATTTGTGAATTTTTTAAAAAATTTATATTTTTATAACCTTGCTGATTTGAATATATAAGGATTAGATAATTTTTTAACTAGAATTTATTTCTTGAGTTCCAATTTTATCAAATAAGGAACATTGATTTATTGTGAAACTTATGTGAAATAGTACTATCCAAAATGAATATCTCACTCAACCCGAGAGGTTTGTAAAAATTATAAATATTTTCTTTAGTTTTTTGTTTTTCATGAGAGATCATATTCATATTTTTTTATATATTAGAGTCTATTTTCCATTAGTTAAATATATTATATTTCATTATTGAGTCAAGTATGATTGGTGAACAACTAGAAAACCCCATAATCACATTTAAATCATATTTCTGCATGCCCTTACATCATACTGTTACTAAGAACGTTGTAGCCTTGAAAAATATTATTAGAATATAAAATTTAAATATAATTATCCATTTAAAATATTATAATGATTTAAAATTCATGATTTTTATTAAACTCAATTATGGGGGAATTGCGGTTATGTTTTGATGTTCTAAAAAATCCGTTTTTGAGCAAAAATTGGATGAGATGAATATTGTTTATAAAAAATTTAAGATGAATATTCCTGATTTATTAATTAAGGGTGTCCCAAAATATCATTCAAAATATATTATGGGATTTCACAATACCTTTTAATGTTTATGTTTCTCCTCTTACCATGAAAAAAAACAATGATGGAATTTATGATCTAAAACCAATTAAACAATTCTATTAAGGAAAGAGGAAATAAAATTATTGTTTTTATAAAAATATTGAAATATGTAATTACCATGAAAATCAAGTGGTTTTTGGAGTTCACTTTTTGAAAGGGGGGTAAGGAGAACACTATAATCTAAGGAAATAATTTTCATTTACATTACATCAATTTAGAGATGAACCCTCCTCATTCTTCATAAGATATTTTTACATTAAAATTCATCCAACCCTTAGCCTCATAGAACCAATTTAAAATACCTAATTATTGAAAACATTATGAATATTTCTTCATGTGTATAATAGGAAGGCAATAAATCTTATAGAGATAATACATGTTTATGGGAATGAGAAAATATCTATATTAAAATCCTTGAGTGAAATACTTGTATTGGGATGTAGTTATGAAATACACATGGGGATTATCATTATATTAAATTTAATTTTATGATATATTTTAACATTTAGGGAATTATTATCCAAGTAGGATGCATGATAGTATATTGGGGTATTGAATTGAGTTTTGATGCTAATAATATATTAAAAAAGATTTTTTAACCATAATATTAATAAGGGTTTGGGATAATAATTTTTAAGTATGGTGGATTGATAAATATAATATCATAATATATTTTTATCTTAAATTAAATATTTTAATCATAAAAATTTCTTATTATATAGTAAATTGTCATATTTTAAGTTTTAAGAATAATTTGGTATTTATTATGAAAAAATATATTTTTTTTCATTCAATTATGTAGTTTAGTCATAATTGTTTTCAATAAAAAAAATTGAAAAATTATATATTTTATCATAAAAAAATTGATGGTTTTCATTTCATTAAATTGAACTGAATATTGAATCTAATCATATGAGGACTAAATAAATCTTAATTATAAATCCTTCAAATTGATGCATTGATTTGAAAAAATTAATGTTTTGGACATATCTATCAAATGTATTATCTAAATGAGATTTAAATTTAATGGAATAAATATTAATGTCCCGAAAAACATAACTATGAATTCTTATGAGATATTTGTTTTGAAGTCCATAAATTTATGGGAAACTAGACCATAGGAATGTGAATAGTCTTCTAGGATAAAATAGTTTTCTTTTGTACTAGAATAATAAATTAAAAAAATCCAATAAATCTTATCCTTTTTTGGTGGATAACTAATAAAAATGAAAATAATTTCATTAAAGGAAAATTCATGATATTCATCCGTTTAATGGTCCAAACATGCCTACTCTTTATAAAGATATATTTAGTGTGAATCCAGTAAACCTTATTCTGATAAATTTATACCTCTGTATCCATTTTGATAATCCATCCAGTTTTAATATCTAAGGTGGTGTTTTTTATAAAATAATTATATATATTTAACATATATTAGTTTTATCTTCATCTATTTTGTTTTGTTTTATTTTTTTATATCTTCAATTATCATCTTATCGATATATTTATGGAAAACCCAGTGGAGATTTTCATCCTACTTATTAATGTTAGTATTATGAGTTTTAAATATATTATTTCATTGTCTTGGTTGAAATATGATAATGTTGAAAAAATTTATAATGAATAATAGGTCTTCACTGTTATAATATTTTCTCCATCAATTTATTTGACTCCCTGGTTGGTGGATTGAATAATGAGTGAATGTAGTTTCATTACAAAGATGTGATAAGAAGTTAGTGTACTCATAGGTTCATGAGTTTTTTACTTGTTCATAAATTAAGTATAGTGAGGGTGATTACATTAATGGTTTGATATTTTTCTTTGAGTAAAATTAAGATGAATGATTTTAAAGATAATGAATAAGCTCACATTTATTCATACCTGGAAATGTTATATTTCTTCAATTATTGTGCTATAATTCAGTTTCTTTTCATCTATTTGATATTTTTATAAATAATATTCATATATATATATATATTATTTTATACTTTTTCTGAAAGTTAATGTTGTATATTATGTTTTAGGTTGATAATAAAATAGCGACAATAGAAAATTAATGTGTGTAAGTGGAGACCATGAGAGATCATCCCTAAATTTAAATTATACTATATACTTTAGAAAATTAATATTTATTATTGAAATATGTTTAAAAATTTCCATATTTCATGTATGTGTGGTAATGACTCTATGTTTAACCATATAGAGAAGATTGATAGTAGACATGTCCTATTTGGCGGTACCACAAGTAGTAAGATCATCATTATAGGTACCATTTGTAATATTAATTACACTATTAAAAAATATATTTTCTATGTTTATGTTTATAAACATAATTTTTTTGGTATTAGTAAATAATGTGATAATGGCCTTAAATTATAAAATTAAAATAATATGTGCAAAGTGTTATATTTTTAGCAGTAAACATTAATTTTCTATATCTCAATTTCAAAATGTATATGTTATTAGTCTAAAATACTACATTCACAACAAGTTTAATTCTTGAGTGTATAAAATAGTAATTCAGGGTTATATAATAGATTCCTGGAATATTTTGTCACACATAGAAACTTTTGAAGCTCAAATATAATCATTTTGAATATGATTTTTTCTAAATTGTGTTTTCAAATGTATATTTTGATTGAAAATTGAATACATTTTAAGAAACAAGAAAAAATATTGAAATCTATAATTGATGTATCAACTTAAAAGTCCATTATTTTTTTACATTTATCTATTCACTCCAACCCATTGTTCTTGTATAGGAGGTAAATTTTAAATATCTGTAATTATTAATTATTATTCAAAATAAACATGGGATTGTTTTTTGAAAAATAAAAATGAGTATTTTAATTATTTTGTCAAATGTTATGTCAAATTATGAAATGAAAATGGTTATAAGATTATATCCCTTAAATTTGATCATATGGGAATGTTTAGAAATAGTGATTTTTATGAATATTATACTTCCCAATGATATAATAATTTTTTCCACTCTTATAACTCTTCAAAAATTATGGTACATAAAATATAGAATAGAACTCAAAATAAAATTATAAAAACACTCTTGAATGAATATATAATCCATTAATAATTTCAGGATGATATCGAAAATCAAACATGTTATAATTTTAACCATGTCCTTACAAGATCATTACTTCAAAAACCCCTATAAAAATAAAAAATTAAAGAAACCAAATACCGATTGTCTTATATTGTTTTGATTTTGATATTTTTATTCTCAAAACCATGAATAACATAGAATTGTTTTTCATAAATTATAATAAGACATTTTCATTGTTATTTTAGTCTTCTAAATTCCATTGAATAAAAAATTAGATAAAATAACTATATAATAATAAATTCATGTATTTTTTAATGAGAATATTTCCAAACATCATTTGAAAGTTGTTTATGTTTAGGATAACCTAGAAAAATTTACTATTAATGTTCCAAATCCTTAAAAAATATTTGTATTTGAAGTTATGTAAGAAACACATTAAAATTAATTACTAAAAGAATGATATATATTCAATTACTAACCGTAATAAAATTTATCTGTGATTTAAAATCTAATAATTAAAATATATGATTATTTTTAAATTTTCTTAAGAATATATAAAAATACACCTTGACCCCAAAAATATCACTGATTCCACTAAAAACGAAAATTGGGTACGTTGTATGTAGTAAGTGAAAATTTAATTAACAAGAAATATTATTTTGACTCTTATTTAAGGAATATTAGATCATACCATTATTATAACTATTTTGGTTTTTAGAAATATGTTATATGAGTAAGGAAACACAGTTAAAAAAAAGTATGGTCATGTTGAAAAAATAAATAATATAGAATATGGTATTGATTATGGTGAAATCTTTCACACTCATCTTTACTTAAATTTTTTAATTTTCTTATAAATCCCATATAATGTAAATTTTTTTTAAAAAAATTGTGTTAAAAGTTTTTTCTTTGAAATGTTTAATTTTGGAAATGATATTGTCACTAGACCTCCTAGTTTTGAGGATTAAAAATGTATGATTCATGTGGTTATGTTAATTAAGGATTTATAAGGATTTGAACAAGATCCTTTAGCTTAATATGAGAGGTTGACAAAGATAACATAAATAATAAATTCAAGAAGGAAAATCTATTTTTCCTTATTTTTAAAAATAACTAATTCTTATTTATAGAATTATATATTGATGATATCATTTTTGGTTCAACCAAGGAATCCATTTTCTTTGAATTATCAAATTGATTAATCATTGAAATAGAAATGTAATTTGTGGGAGAGTTAATATTTTTTTATTAGTTTACAAATTAATAAAAACAATGATAGATTTGTTGAAAGACAATTAAAACAAAAAAAATTAACTTCTTAATAATTTTTGAATTTGTCTCATTCATTAAATAAGGATACATATGAGTAAACTATATAAGTCAACATTGGTCAATATAAGTAATATGATGGGTAAAAATATTTACCAATGTATGATTTATGGAATTCTTTGCCATACCATGACATGGTTGGACATTATGTTTAGTGTTTTTAATTATGATTATTTTAATGATAATACCATAAAATATCACTATAAGGATCTTAAAAGGATTTTTAGATTTATTAAATATATGAAGAATATTTATTTTATCTATCATAAAGAATCAACATTTGAGTTGAAATGTTATATGGATGTTTTTATTATTTGATACCAACTCTATAAGAAATATAATGTTACTTGTAACTGACATGGAAAATAATTATCAAATTAGAGTAGTTAGAAGAAGAATTTAGTTTACCTCTCTACCAATAACAAGAAATAAATAGTCATCAGTTTTTTTGTGGTAAATTCTTTTTGGATTCGGATCACCCTTAAAGTTTATGCACTTTATTAAGATAATTTTCAATTTAATAATGAAAAAACAAGTGTAATTAGTATCTCTAGAAATTCAATTCAATAATCATTAAAAAAATCAACCTCATACATAACTTCTTGAGAGAAAACTTCCAAAAGGGTAATATCTTGCTTCAGTTTATTATCACCTTCACCAAATCAACAACTTTTTCAAAAAATCCCCCATAATAAAGGCCATTTAAATTTTTTAAAGGAGAACTCAGTATTTCTTGATTGTAACAAATACAAGGAAGTTAACTCAATGTAAATTTAGATAAAATTATATTATTTTAAAAAAACTCTCTCGTTAACTAAAGTTATTTTTTAGATATTATTAGTTATTATCATTAATTTATTACTCTATGAATGACTCCCAATTTCAATTAAATGTTATTTTTCACTCAATATGACGTGATAAAATATGTATCACATATTTAATTCATTTATAATTTATTATCAACTATTTGAATATTTTTAACATCATTGAGGGCTCATTATAGTTACTTTTTATAGAATAAGGGAGTATAAATGAGGAAAATTCACTGTCATATCATTTCCCAAAAGAAAAATTAGGTTAAGTGGGATCATACCTTACTTTAATTTTAAAAATTATTTTATTTATAAATAATTTTCAATATTTATTTAATTAATTAGTTAAGAGGAATTTATTTTTATATTTAGAATTACCCCATATGTTTACTTCATTTATGTTATAACAAATATCATTTATATATCAGATAATTTTACACTAACTTTTTTATTAATTAATGTTAAAATATAAATTAATGTTATTTTTTTAAAGTGATTTAATTTAATAATAAAGATGAAGAATTTTATTATTTATATTTCATACCTTTAATATATATATTGACAACTCTTTAATATCATACTTTTCTACCATTATATAGAGGAAGATATTATGTTTCAAGTTTCAAATTATCACAATTTGAATATTATTGAGTGTCTCGTTATCATTTTGGTGGGTTAAGGGAAATATGTTCCTAGTGATATTGAATTTTGGTGTTGGGGGAAATAAAATTTGTTTATTATGTGGATGGTTGGTGGGCATGCTGACCCTAATAGGGACCATACAAATGTGTAATTTTTTGTTATACTATATTATCAAGGGACGCCTAGGGGTGTTATCACAACTGCTATGTATGATGCATCTCTGGGTCGGGGTTAAATCCATTGTTCCTCACTATTTCATGGATTATTAATTATTATTTATTTTTTCTTTAATGTTTTTTTATAATTTAATATTCAATATATTTTTTATTCATCATTATTATTTTATTTTTATTTTTATTTTATTATATGTGATAATTTATTTATTTATTTATTTTTGTTTTAATTAATTTAATTTATCAATAATTTATTATTTTATTTCTTATTTATTTGTATAAAATTATTATTCTTAGTTTTTTTGTGAAAAAATTATTATGTACTAATACATACATATAATGTGAATAAAATTAAACTTTCTATTTTTGAATATTTTTTCAATGTAAAAAATCTTATATATATATATATATATATATATATATATATATATATTCTTGTTTATTTATATATTTATGAAAACATATTCATTCTATGTAGACGGGATTATATATTAAATATTGGATGTTTGTAAAAGGAAAATATATTCCTTTAGTTTTAGTGTTTACATTGTATTCAAATATGACATCTTTTCAAATGTTGTGTATATTATGTGAGATACTAAATTTTTAATTTTTTTTACAATGATTAAAATTTTAAAATGTATGAATTATTATATTGGTCCAAAAATCTAGGTTAATAAAACACTTTGTTTAAAAAGTCTAAATTATTTTAGCACATTGAATTACTTAATAAAATATGGATTGATCTAATGTAATCAATGTATCATGTCTTTTTTCTCATATGTGAGATAAGATATACATATTCAACGTTTTTATTCAGGAACAAGGTCTAATGTGGGTTTATGACTTGATGCAAGGGTGCATCCATGTGTTTTAAATGTTCTACAATCTAGTTTAGGTAGGATTTAATGTCACACAGTTCATCGAAACAAGGATTTTTTCTTACATGAACAAATATGAGATAAATTAATCCCACCCTTCATTAGGAAAACTAATATAATTTCATGAAGTGATTATAAGTTATTTTTACACTTACATTAAGGTATATAAGGGAATTTACTATCACACAAAATTATATTTTTGATAAGATAAAATTCATAAAATTTGAAAAATTTTATTTCTATGAAATTCATATCATGAGACATTTTCATAAACGAATTAATATTACTAAAATAGATGGAATTAATTAAAAGATAATTTTAAATTATATTAATGATCTCTTATGGAATTTTAAAAAATATTATTGAACTCTGAAGAACTCTATTTTCAAAGATATGAGTTTTATAAAGTATTAACTAATTATTTTTGTGAAATGATTTCTCGAATAGATAAGAATAAAAAATTATGAGTATATTGATTTAAAATAATATATTTAATGAGCTATTGATAATGGTTATTTTATTTTTTTAAATCTCGAGTGGTGATCTATGATGACCATGTAGAATCCATACTTTTATGGAGAAAATAATGGGTCTATTAAATGAATCAAATTTCTAGATAATATATATATATCTACCAAATGATTAATGGAACCAAATAAGAAATACAAGTTGTAGAGGTGATCATACAACATGTCAAATCAATTTCAAAAAATACATACTCTTTGTTTTTTGATTCATCATTGTTTTAATTTTTTGTCACCGCATTTTTTTTTACATTTTACCATTTAAAGAAAATTGAATTATTTTATAGTTTCCCTTATATGAAACCCTGAGTCTAAATGAACAATAATATAGTGCATAATTATAACATATTATTTAAATTTAAAGGCATGAATATAAATAATAAAATTATTAAAAATAGATATAAAGGTTTTGAATTATGAAAAAATATATATTAATTCATAATAAATAAGTATTATGTTTTTAGTAAGGTCATTTTTTTCTTCAAAAATATATTTTCTTTAAAAATGGGTTCTATTAAATTTTGTGTGTTTAAATTATAATTATTTTTTTTCATTTTAAATAAACTTATTGAGGGAATTAATTTTATTTTTTAAATTAGTATTTCAATATTATCTTAGGGAGAATTCTAAGGATTTTTATAACTATATTTATTTTTTAGTGAAATGGAAAAATACAAATTTTTATAAAACTTTTATTTCTTTTCATTAAATAAAGTAGTTTAAAAGTAATATTAATATAATCATTTTATCGTGATGAAATAAAATTATACATTAATTATAAATAATCAAACTAACTATATATTAATCATCATTAAAACTCATTTTGGTATAATCTCATTTTTTTCTTCAAAATGCATTTTTCTAAAAACAGTTTTTATATATGCCAAACTTTTTATAATAATAAATAATGTAAATAGTTATTTATTATTGTTTTTAATGAAATTTATAGATTATATATCCAATAAAATATTTTAAAATTGATTTTATTGTTTTTACAATGTAATAAATTGTTGTAAATTTTGTTTTATGCATAAAAATACATTTGTCAAAAAACCAGTTTTTGTTGTGTTTTGAATTATTAATTAAAAATAAATTGTAAGAATTATAGAAATTGAATCAATTAATATGAATTCCATATTTTTTATTAGTTTTATTAATATAATTTTAATTGGATCATCTAAATTTTTATCCAAAATGAATAATAAATATAGTAAGAATTTATTTTAAAATATAAAGATAAAACAGAATCACCCTCAGTTAAAATATGATATAAGGGTATGAATGTGACATAATATTATTTAGTTATAATTGGATGAATAATTTTGTAAATTATCATATCTTATCTTTGAATCATCAGTGATTTGGAACCACTTTCACATGAAATATAACTTATATCAATTTTATTTCTATGTGTGTCCCTCCCTACACTTATAAATGGAAACCTATTACCCTCACTTATTAACACAATTTATCCTTCCATAACTAACAATATATAGCCACAAATTTACTTTATTCCTTAACATAATTCTGAATCCAATTTTTTTATCCTAAAACCAATATTTCAAGGCTTAAGATGTAAGTGAAAGGAGGTCTTCTAAGGATGAGGTTCAAATATTCACCAAGTTCTTTAAATTTTACATCTTCTTTAAATACTATAAACCTATTGAATAAATCACAACATGATTAATATAGTATCATCGATATAATATGATGTTTTTTAGATGAGGTAAAAACCATTTTCACACCCCCATTCCATTAAATGAGAAATGAACGTATCACTTCTATATAAATGTAGACCACCTCCTCCACACAATGATATAATTAAATTTCCATCACCATTATTGATTTAATGTTATTGTTTTAGATTTAATTTATATATATATATATAGGTATGTTATTTATGATACAATAATTATTTTTTAATGGTGAATTTTCATTTACCTTTCTTTCATTAAATCCATCAAAAAGTGAAAAAACATCAATTGGGTGTACGTATGACCAACCATCTCCATAAAGTGATGTAATTAATAGTTATTAAATTTTTTACATAAATAATATTTTTTTAATGATTTGACCATAATCACTTTTCATTGACCATAACTACCAAACCAAATCTTTCCAGAAAAAATGAACCAGTAAACACTTAGAAACAAATATTTTAATAAAAAATTATAAATAAATGGGTGTTAAAATGATATAATTGGATGATATATGGTATTTTATGTTTTAATACGGGTTTTATATATTTTTAATAATTTTAAATTTATCATATTTGATATCATAACAACTAAAAAGAAAGACAAACATAAGGTAAGTCTTTTACCTAACTATATTACTTTTTACCAAGATTCTATATGATTAAATTTATATCTCTTAAAAATATTTTTTATTTTATTACACACTAGTTATTTATAGATATGACATGTTTCCTTTAATTTTGCTCTATTTATGTTTTCAAGAGACTGAATGAATTCTTATAAGGAAAACTGAATTTTTTCTTCTCTTCTATCTGAAATATTTTTCTTCCATAACCACATTTTTTGTTGAAAAAATGCTCTCAATAATAGTTTTACCATACAATAATTATTTAATAAATTCATTTTTACCCACTTTATTTTTTTATATATATTTTTAAAAGGAATATTATTTTCATTTTTCAAACAATTGACTTATATATTTTTACAAAAAATGTGTCATGAATTTTATTTTAACACACACCGCATGAACAACTTCTTCAAATGCCATGGATATGATTTTATTTGAAGCTTTATCTAAATGATTTCATGGAACTTTTCAATGAAAAAAAATTACAAGGTATTGTGAAAGTTTTTAGATTTTAACTAATAGATATCAAAGTGGAAAGGGTATTTTCTTCATGAAATGATACTATGATCTTTCAAAAGTATTTTCATCAAAAACAAAATCATTTGATGCTTCTTATGATTTATTGGGTATATAATGCAATGTCACCATATTAATATTTTCTCTGGAAGTTTTATGATTATGATGGTGAAATATTGATTAAACTTGTTTTCTTTTACATGGGTTAAGTCTGTTGGGTATGTATTTTCTCAACAATAATCTATAGATCATATTGATTTTGATGGTAAAAAATAGCCTTGTTTTTTCAATAATGATGTTTTTTTAATTATTTTTAGGAATATAAAACTTGATAATATCATTTTATTTACGAGTTATAAATTTTGTTAAAGTATTCTGAATGTTTTTAGAACGTATTTTATAAATATTGTTCATACCATACATTTGTAAGCGTAACATATGGTTTGAAAACCCAATGTTTAATAGCGTGTATGAATCATGTACCCTACATTATTGAAAAAAATATTATTTATCGTACCCAAATTTGTATGTATCCCTACATTTGAGATCATAAAAAGTATGGATAGAGAACCCTATGTTTTTAAAAAACCCAATGTTTGACTATTCAAAAATGGTGTTTATATTTAAGATATTTTTTTGTGATTTATGTAATGGTATCAACGGAAGTAAATATAATTTTTAATATGTTTTATTATTGAGTCAAAGGAACATATTTAATGTAGTAAATCATTTGAATTCTTAGGGGAAGTTATAAATCTCTGAAATGATTTAAATTTGAATGATGGTGATTTGTCAAGGGACATTCTTGGATATTATCATTTGAAGGAAAGAGAAGATTATTGTATAAATAGTTTTTTTTTCAATTTATATAATTGTATGTATTTGAAATATATTTTTGAATATATAACTTTTGAAGAGGAATAAAAGATCGAGTGACTTTTTTATTATGAAGAAGTTATAATGTGAAGTCATACATGCTTCAAAACTATGTTGTAAAACTGCTATTGTTTGTTTATTGATACTTTTAATAAAGATCATTTGAAACCAAGATGTATTCAAATATATTATTTCTTGATGAATTTAATATTTGGAGAAGAAGATACATATTCTATATGATCAAGAACATGTCAATCTAATAAAATCAATCCCTTTTAATTTATTAGAGTTTCATCTACTCTAAATCACTCATAAAAGAGTCTAAAATTATTAGACTGAGCTCTAGATTACTAGTTACCTATAAAATAACCAAAATTCTCTTTAATTCATTATTGTAATGGTTTCAAATAACTTCACTTTATTGTGGAGGTCATATAATAATAAGACCATTCTCGTAAAAATCACCAAGCTTGTAGAGAGAGCATTAGTGGAGTGGGATAGAGGATCATTATACCCCAAACCACTATAAAAATTATTTTGTTCTTCTTTATTATTTATTTATTTATCAGTATACTTATAGAAGATAATGTTTTATATCACCATAAATTGAAAAGAAATATATAATTTATAATATATAATCATTATTGAAAAGACAAAATTCACACCCTTATGTATTTTGTGTTATTACTAAATAAAAATTGGTATCAATGTATATTTTTTTGTATAAATAAAATGATCCCATAAAATTAAAAATTATATGTCTTATAAAAAGATAGATGTCAATGGATGATCCTATAGAGGGTATGCCTATGATACATGCTCCATACTTCAATGGTGATAACTATGGACATTGGAAATATCATATGATCATCTGTATAAAAAATCATTGATTTAATGAATACATGTATATTATAACTTCATATGAAATTCATGAGAAATTAGAAGCAAGGGATGTTTCCAATGAAGCTAGGTAAGATATAAATTAAAAAGAAATTAATGTTATCATTTTTGGACTTGTCCCTAATGAATTAAATCATGTGTCTCAATGTCCTACTAGTTATGAAATGTGGTAGAAAATTTATATTTCACATGAAGGAAATTAAAATTTCAGATAGTTAATGTATACTATATTAAAACTAATGTTTAACACCTAAACAATGTATCATGGTGAATGCATCACCCAAATGAATGGGTGGTTAATAGAAATAGTCAATGATTTTCATTTGTTAGGAGCTTAAATTACTCAATTAGATCTAGTTATAAATTTACTTAGAGTAATACCCTAAAAATGGAAAGGAATATATATTATTATAATATAATCCCCACCGATCAATGATTTTAGAATGAACGAATTGATTGTATCTATGATGATGCATGAAGAATAGATTCATGTTTAAGCTGAAGATTGTAAGATAATAAAAAGAGAAAATACTACCCTAAATGTTACAACTCAGAATCATAATAAAAATGAATGAATATTTGAAAAAATAAAAAGATTCATACTGCTCAGATTCTGAAATGGTACAAGATATATTAGAGAAAAGTTAATAAAATTCTATAGAAAAAATAGAGCCTTAAAAAAATCTTTCATGAAATATGAGAAAGGATCTAAATAAGTAAGATAATATAAATGAAAAAATATGGGTCACATCAGAATAGATTTTCCTCAATTAAAATAATAAAGAATAAAAATAGAAAGAAAAAATTAGAAGAAAAATGATTATGAGAATAAAGAGAAAATAGATATGAAGGTTACTTGTAGAGTCTCTAAAGTGTCCAATATATCTTCCAAATCTGACCTAGAAATAGATCCATAAAATCTAAAATAAAATATATTCTTTATCACTAAAGAAGAAAATTAGTTACCATCCTATTATTTTTTACTTCTGTTTATAATTGTTTCTCAAATATAAAATTAGCTACTTATTCCACAATGGTTGAAGAAAAATATAAATCATTAGGAAAAAATCATAAGAAACTAAAGATTATTCATAACACTATTTTAAGTGAAAAGGATGCAATACTAAAAAAACATCAAGAATAAAAAAAATCAACACATATACATCAAATTATACTAGTCATGAAAATATAATAAATGAATTAAAAGATGAAGTAAAATAATTCAAATGTTATGCTACTGTTTTAACCATAGGACAAAATTGTCTAAATACGATTCTTGGAACAACTGTTATTAATAAGGGAAATATAGAATATGATGCAAAGGAGAAAATCAATGATATATAAAATCTATTTAGTAAAATGTTCTAAAACTTTTATATGTTTTTATTTTGCAAAAAGAGGACATTATTAAAACCACTACTGATTAAGAAATCCTTGAATAAGTGGAATAAAAAATAATTTTATTTCCAAATAAATGTTCAAAGAATGTAATGAAAATTTTGGTAAAATTAGGAAAATTTGGATTCCCAGATCATTGATATCTATTAGACCCACTAGGTCAAAGACCACGAGGGGGGAGGTGAATTTGGGTATTATAGATTAAAACTACTTCCCCTTTGAATATTTTTTCATTGTTGAACAAAATACAGACATCTATTTATTAAATAGTAATGTATGAACATAAATTAAATCATGCGGAGGAAAAAAACTTACTTTGTTTACCCTCACTGGTCTATGTACAAGGATTATACAATGAAAATGTGCTGATGTACCAAATATACTAAAGCTGACTACCAATTACAAGGTTTAGGGTAGATCACTTATATGCCCAGACTCACTACCTTTAAATTATTTAGGGTATACTAACTCCATTCAAAAAATTTACTACCTATGTCCCTTTTTATGGCTCATTTATCTTGGAAAGGATCACTGTTTTCATATTTCTCTTCTCACTACTCTTTGAAGGGATCCACTCACAGTTTATAGACCTATAGGTCCCTTAATTATCTCTAATGAATGCTATCACGAACCAGATATGGTTTTCAACAGAACCAGTGCCCAACCCGGTCAATGGAATGGCCCAAACGGCGTTCCATATCCCCATGGGCTGGCACAAGTTCTCGGGTATCATGAACAAAGGTTTGAAAATTAGTTACCCAAGTTCAAAAAATTAAACAACCAACAATAAAAAATAAACTGAATCTGAAAATTCAAACCATATAGAAATTAAAAAAAATCCTAATTGCATTAAAAAGTTTTAAAGAAATACAAAGATAGATAACACTAAAAAAGGGCAGAAATGATGACTCAAAAACCACCACACAACAACGGTGCATCTCCCTCAAGCCATCTTCACAACTTCACATTGATAAAAAAGCTAGCAACTCAAACCACCATCTCTAAGAACCTTTCCCTTACCTGTTTCAACCATTACCAAATCTACTTACACCCAAAGGTATAATTAGGGTGTAAATCTAAGGCCAATAGGATTCCACCCAAAGAGATTCCCTGTGATAAACATTTTAAGATAAAAATCTTGCAAGTTTTGATAAACATGAAATGCTAGTAACAATTTCTAAGTGATAAAACTTTAAATAAAAATAGTTTTCAAGAGGGAAAATTTAAAGGATGAAAATTTTTAATAAAAAAACAAATGTCGCTAAAATTACTATCCAATCACACCATATTCTTATTGTAGGTACAATATAATTAATGAGCACTAGTCACAGGAGAACCCCTAGGCACTAGCTAGTTGTGGGGCACTAGGTACACCGTATATCAGTGTAAAAGTAACCATAACCAACAACCTTATCACACATGATACACTAGGAGGGGAGACCCCAATTTCTTAATTTTCCCAAAATTTTATCATTTTTAGTTGTTGTTTTTATCCTCAATATTTCTAAGTTAAATAGGGATGAATCCAGTACTGAATCACTTGCATACTAGTCCCAGTCTTCCCACCTAAATACCTGAGATTACCTCTTTGTTCTCAAACAAGTTCCACATGTTATAAAAACCCATTTTCAAATAAAAATGCCATTTATAAATAATACACACACCAAACATCTCAAACCATGTTTCTCACCATTTATGTATTTCAATAATCCATTTAAAAATTTCATAAAACAATTTCAACAAGTATAACAAGTCTTTACACATAAAATTTATTCAAACCCCTATTTTGAGGAAAAATACACACTAATAACATACCGAAATAGAAATGGAATCCCCAAAATCATGTAATCAACCAATTAAACGAATCATAAAATGACCTCAAATATACATCATGGAATTCACATGGAAAACACTCATTTTCATAAAAAAAATGCCACATTAAAATTCTGCACTTTATCAACGCTACCAAAAATGGTTTTCTCACCACAAAAAAAATTATGAAAAACATTATAAATAGGTCAATCAAGAAATATAAATTCATCAAATAATGTTTACACATAGAACCACATACCTTGAATATAAAAACCCCCAAATCGTTGTGTGAAACATCAACCGCACCAAAACTGCACCACAAGTGAGTGAAAAAGAAACCCTAACCTAGGCTATTGAACCAAGAAACTCAATATTATACCCTAGGGACAAAACCCCAGATGCTGGAAATTTATAACCTCAAGAAGGAGGGATATAACCTTAAGGATAAGGAAGGAACAAGGGAGGTATTCACTTACATGAATAATATTAAAGTTTCCCCACCAAAAACCCCCTTCAAAAATGGGTTCCAAGGAATATTGAGAGGGATTGGAAGACTTACATGGATCAAATCGTAAAACGGGGGAAGAAATGGGAACATTAGTTCTAATTATGAAAGGGAAAAATTTTAATAACAATTTTTTTATGACCTGGACACTGCACCAGGATTGTCTGCACGATTTAGTAAACCATGCAACCAAACCATGCGCCTTGTTCTGGCCACCCAAAAACCCTCATTTTCTTCCAAAATTAAATGGGGAATGTAGGGGGACCTAAGGGAAATATAGAATAAGAATTTAAGAGAAAAATACTTGAAAATAAGTACATGGATGTGACAATTATCCCCACCATGAAAAATTTTCACCCCGAAAAGTCAACTTGAAGCTTGATAGGAAAAAAAGACTGGGTACTCTTACTTAACCCAAAACGTTTGCTCCCATGTCTCATGAACATTTTTTCCTTACTTTAAAATGACCTAGACCAATGGAATATAAATTACTTAAAGAACCTTATCTTTGGAATCCACTATTCGTACTGGCTGTTAAAACAATGATAAATCCGGATCTATCTCCAAATCTTCCCAATTCAACACTTGAGACAGATCTGAATTGTAATTCTTATATTGGGAGACATGGAATAAATTGTAAATTTATGTCAACTAAGAAGTCATAGAAAACCTTTATTCCACCATTACAATCATCTTATTGATCTCAAAATGGACGAAATGCCTTGTCATCAACTTTCCCTTTTTCCCAAATAACAATGGCCCAAACGAGGGGCCACCTTCAACAATACCCAATAACCCATAGAGAAATCAAGATCCCAACACCTCTAGTTAGCATAATATTTTTCATGACTCTGAGTTCTCAATATATTCTTCCTAATTAACTTGAACATCTCAGAGGTATCTTGCACAAGGCACGACCCCAACAGTGAGGTCTCACCTACCTCAACCCAACACAGAGGGGGCTGACAAGGCCGACCATAAAGCCCCTAAAAAGAAGCCATTATAATAGATGCTTTATTATTTTTATTATAAGAGGACTCAACCAATACCAAATGGCTATCCCACAATCCTATGAAATCCAAAACACATTCAAGATGATTCTCCTACTTTTTCTTACCATCCGTTTGGGATGGTATGTCGTGATCATATCAATCTATGACCCCAACCCCTTTTGATGTCCTTCCTGAAGATGAGAGGTAAAATGAGGTTCTCTATTTGAGATAACTATTGATGGAACACCATAAACCCTTACCACCTCTTGAATATACAATCGTCCTATCTCATAAACTTTAGTTGTATCTTTTATCAAAATGAAGTGGCCTGATTAGGTTATAAGATCAATCACTACCAAAAAAAAATTCTTTCCCCAAGGTGTATGAGGTAATATGACACTGAAATCCATGGCGACCTTGTCCCACTTACAGGTAGTAATGGGTAATAGTTGAAGCAAACTAGAGGGCCTTTGATGCTCTGCTTTTACCTACTGACATGTACCGAATTTTAATACAATGTTAAATTTGTTTTATCTCATACATAGCCTTTAGAACTGCTAATGGACATTATAATACATTTTTTTAGCTCAAGGATGAACTAATCACTAATATTGGTGTCTATCATGAATCACCACCTTCCTTTGAGATAATAGTACCCCTAAATAGCCCTTGAAACAAAATATGATCTCGAGAGATGAAGACCAATAAGAAGAAATATACTCACCATGAAGACACTGCATAAACCATTGACACAACTCATCACTTGGTTTCTCCCCCTAAATCAACTCTAAAATAAAAGGAGTAAAATGAACGATCTCTATGAACGTACCTTCACTATGCTCCTTGGTCTCCATGTGCATCTGATTAAAGAGTCCCATAAGAGTCTACTCATCACTCGAAATTCCTCAAAGCATGCATTGGTACTTTTCTTCTCAATGATTCAGTCACTACATTACCCTTCCCCAGGGTATAAAATCCAATTTGAACTGCCATTAATATTTGATCCAATGACACTGCATCATATTAAGTTCCTTTTCTAAGAAGATTTAGGCTAAGTTATTATGATCAGAGTAGACCAAAAACTTCTCCCCGAAGAGGTAGTGACACCATGTCTTCAAAGAATGCATCACTGCTTCTAATTCCAAGTTGTGGGTCGGGTAATTCTTTTTATGCATTTTTATTTGGAAAGATCCATATGCCGCCACGTGATCATCCTGTATAAGAATGCACCTGAGACCCATACCCGAAGCATCATAGTATACCACATAGCCCTTTCTATATTCCAGAAAGATCAACATAGGGGTGGTAGTCAAACGTCACTTCAACTCTTCTAAGGATGCCTAACATTCTATGGACAATTCATATTTCACCCCTTTCTTGGTGAGAATGGTCAAGGGTGAAGCAAGTCGAGATAAATCCCAAAAACAACTTCCTATAGTAATCTGTCAGGCCGAGGAAACTCGTGATCTCGAACAAATTCTCTGGCTTCTTCGATGACATAACATCACTATTCTTCTTGGGGTCCATTGAAACCCCTTGTTCTGAGATGACATGACCTAGAAAATTCACCTTTGTGGTCCAGAAAGTGCACTTGGACAACTTTTCATAAAGGCGATGATCCCACAAAGTGCCCAACACGATTCATAAATGATGCTCATGTTCTTCCTTGGATACATAGTTAACCATGATGTCTTCTATGAATACCATACCAAAAAAGTTGAGATATTTGTGGAACACCCTATTCATGAGTTCCAGAAAGACTGCTAGAGAATTGGTCAATCCAAAAGGCATGACCAAGTACTCAAAGTGGCCATACCTACTTTAGAAGGATATCTTCGGGCTATCGGCCTCTCTCAACCAGACATGGTGGTAACACAAATGAAAATCTATCTTGGAAAAAAAAAATCCCCCTTAAACTAATCAAACAATTCATCTATTAGGGTAAAAATATATTTTTTCTTAATGACTACCCTATTCATCTTCTAGTAGTCAATGAACAACCAGAGGAACCCGTCAACATTCTTTGCAAAAAAAAAACAGGAGCATACCAATGAGAGATGCTCAATCTAATGAATCCTTTGGATTTAAGATCGTAAAATTGTATCTTTAATTACCTCAACTTGGTGGGGTCCATAAGATATAAGGTAAGAGATATCATCTATGTTCCCGATACCAAATCAATCGAGAACTCCATGTCTCATTCTTTGGGAGAGCTTAAAAAATCATCTGTAAATACCTCACGGAACTCGTCCACTATATGAGGTAATACACCCTTATGAAAATGAACATTGTCCTCTAGCATGAGCAATCATAACTTGAAGATAATGTTTCCCATGTATTGGAGTAGAGGTCCCGCATGACACGACCAATGATCCCATTCTCCAAGAAAAAATGAGGATTCCCATCATGTGCCATAAAACTCACCTACCACCTATAGTAATCGATATGTGATTGAAAGTGAACTACACAATATATGATGAGGATTTCATAAAAAGGTCCATATAGAAGACCAGATGATCCCATTCCATCTCAACCCCTGACACTGAAAGAACAAATGAAGAGCACCTGAGACCTTGCTCCTTGTTCTTACCCAACAGTATCACCAACTCTATAATTAAAGAGAACAGATCAGTTGGGAAATTTATAAGATTCAATTTATGGGTAGAGATAAAATAAATAGAATCACCAATGTCAAAGAGAACAAAAGATATAGAATATGCAATCAAAATGGTACCTCAAACTATTAAAGGTCTGACATCTGATCCCGTTGGTGCCTGATCCAAAGCATGAAGATGACTAGTCTCTTCTTGGGAAAGGCCACTCACATATGGATCTGCACTGAACTTCCTTTTCCCAGATGACAATTCGACCCTACCACCACCACCACTAAACTGATATCCCACCGTCCTAGACAGCTTCGACTGAATTGACAATCCCATGGAATCCACTGATCATACCTAACTCTAAAGGGGATTCATAACCTTCAAAAAGTTCCACAAGTTCTCCAAATCTCCACACTAATAAAAAGGAGTCAGAGAAGACATACATGAAGGTCAAGTGTGCCCTGGCCTCCCACACTCATTTTACACAACGAACCTTTCGTCGTAAACCACAGATAAAAACTGCCTTAGAGGATGGCCTGAACTACCACCTCCCTTCTTCCCTTGCTTCGCTCGATTTGTTTTATTCTTTAATGAACTATCACTTACCATCACTAATACTATCCCAAAAAAACATACTTTCCCGTTGAGTTCAATACCAATCATACAATACTGATCGACCACCACCACATAGGCCTTCAACTCAAATAGGAAGACATGAGAATAGATCCCCGGCTGCAATCCCTTTTCAAATCTCTGAGGCTTCATCTGTTCATTAGAGACTATCGCAGGGGCATACCAGACTAGCTAAAAAACGTGGTTGGCATAATCCTTCACTGACTGGTCCCCCTAGACAAGATCTGTAAAATCTCTAGATCCTGCATAATTCAAAACATTAGGAGAATACAAGTCATTAAAGTTAGCCTTGAGGTCCTTCCATCTCATCTTCTCATGCTCCCTATCTTAAAGAACAGATTCCCACCTCCTATGGTTGGGACCTTCTAGATGAAATGAGGCACATTTCACACTAAAATACTCAGGTGTTCCAAGGAAATAGAACATGTGTTCGATCCTCTCAAGGCACTCCTCTTCTTCCTGAGGCTTCATGCTACCTTGAAAAGTTGGAGGCTTTTTATTAAAAAACTCCTAAGAATTTTCTATTCTTGGACAAGGTTCATATTCTCTAACTGGATTAGGAGAAGAACCAACTTGCTACCTTAGATCCTGGATATCCTGAACAATAGATTCTACCAAACTCTAATTAAGTGGTGAGGGACAAATATCTCTGATTTCCTCTCATGGGTCCATGGGAGATTTTTGGGGAGGTAAGTTTCTACAAAAAGGAAATATTCACAAGAGAAAATATTAGTACAACCATTCCATAAATTTCAGCAATAACATCAAATATAAATAAATCAAACTCATAAAAATAGTGAAATAAACATCTAATTCACCCCAAACAATGTATGCATGTAGTCTGCAGCCCAAACGTCCCATCAGGAAGAGAAGTCAAACAAGAATCCCAACATCCCATGGAGACTTCAGGTCTGTAATGAGAGTTGTGGGCCATGAACCGTACTCGCATCTAGAACTCCAAGCCCCGATAGTCATATCTCTTATCTAACCAGACTCATCCAGAATAATATGACCTAAAGAGATTAACCATGCTCTAATACCATTTTGTTATGAACCATATTTGGTCGTCAACCAAACCAGTGCCTGAACCAATCCATGGCAAGTCTCGAAGGGCATTCCATATCCCCACAGGCTGGAATAAGTGCTCATGTATCTTGAAAAAAGGTTTCAGAAATATTTACCCATTTTTATAAATATTAAACTACCAATATAATAATAATAAAACTAAATCTAAAAATTCCATCAAAACAGGATTTAAAAGAAAATCACAATTGCATTAAATAGTTTCAAATAAAACCCAAGAGGTCCATAACTAAAAAGGAGTAGAAATTATGAATCAAAAACCACCACATGGAAATGTGATATCTCCCTCAATCCATCTACACAACTCTAAATCGAGAAAGGAATATAACAACCCAAACTTCCATCTATAAGGACCTTTCCCTTACCTGTGTTAACCATTAAAAAGTATACACAAACCCAATGGTGTTTGTAGTGTGTGATAATAATACCAACAAGATGCCACCCAAAAATATTCTATTTGATAAACATTTTAAGATAAAAATCTTTTGAGTTTTCATAACCAAGAAATGATTGTAATAATTTCTATGAGATGCAACATTAAATGAAAACAATTTTCCAGAGGGAGACATTAATGAATGAACAATTTTAAAGAAAACACACATGATTATAAAATTACAATCCAAATACACCATATTACAATTTTAGGCACAATATAATTAATGGGAACTAGTCATGGAAACAACCCTAGGCACTAGGTAGCTGTGGGGGCCTAGGTACATCGAATCTCAGTATAAAAGTAACCATAACCAATAACCTTCTCATGTAAGATCCAGTAGGAGGGAAGAATCCAATGTCCTTGTGGTCCCTAAAAATCATCATAGTTTTGTTAGTTGTGTCATCATCAATCTTTCTAAGTGAAACAAGGATGATTCCACTAGTAGATCACTTGTATACTAGTCCTAATCCACCCACCTAGATACCCAGGCTTTTATATTTATGCTAAAACAAGCTATACATGTGATAAAATACCATTTTCACATAAAAATACCATTTCTAAATCATACACAAACAAGAAAATACCCAACCATGTTTTTCACCCATTATTTATTATTATAAACCATTTAAAATTTTCATAAATAAATTTTAAGAAGTGTAACAAGGTTTTACACATAAAATACGATCAAAACCCCTCTTTTAAGGTTAAATCCACACCAATACCATACCAAAACAAAAATGATAGACCTAACATATTTTGATAAACCAATTCCATGAATCATAAAATGGCATCAAATGATACAACATAGATTTCACATGTATGAAATTCATTTTCATACAAAAATGAAACTTTAAAATTAAGAACTTAATAAATGATACAAAAAATGGTTGTCACACCACAAAAATGGATGAAGAACATGATAAATGGTCCAATAAAGTAAGATAAATTCATAGAATAATGTTTACACATGGAACCACCATCATTGAATATCAAAAACCTAAAATCTTTGTGTGAAACTTCAAACACACCACAACTACACCACAAGTGAGTGAAAACGAACGCTAACCTAGAAGATTGAATGAAGAAAGTCAATATTAAGCCCTTGGGAAAAAAACCCAGCTTCTAGAAATTTAAAACCTCAATAATGAAGGAAGAAACCCAAAAATAAGAAAAAAACAAGGAATAAATTCACTTACTTGAAGTAAATTGAATTTTCCCCACCAAAAACCCCTTAAAAATGGGTTCCAAGGAAGCATGAGGGGGCTTGGAAGCCTTCTGTGGATGGAATTGTTGAATAGGGAAAGAAAGGGGAACATGAGGGTTAATTATATAATGGAAAAATTGGAATAACAAAACAAATTTATGACCTGGAAACTGTGCATGGTTTAGTAAACCTTTTAGCCAAACCGTGCGCCTGCTTATGAACACCCAAAAACCCTCATTTTCTTCAAAAATTCAAGGGAAAACCTAGGGGAACTAAGGGAAAGATATGCCAAGAAAAAAAGAGAAAAATACCTAAAAATAAAGAAATACATGTTAAAAATTTATCCTCCGCTTTATGTAGATGCTCCATTGAAGTCCCACTTTCAACCACTGATGAATACTACTTTACTACAGATGTAATGGGAAAGTACAAACTTCTGTGCAACTCTAAGGTGTCTTGTGCACTGCTTTAGGGACTTACGTGAAACATGATTAATTTTCACAAAAAAAATATTGTACTCCATTTTATACTTGTGTGTAACTCTTACGCAAAAAGAAATACTTTCACGCAACTCACTTATTACTCACAACTCACTACTTGTGCTCAACTGCCATCTTGTGTGCAACTCTCTACTTGTGTAGCAACTCACTACTTGTGTGATTCGGCACTCAGATTCTCACTAAGTGTTGAGCTGTCTCAAATAATGGGGGGGTAACCTTCTATTTATAGTCTTTTTTTATGATGAACGCAACTTGCACAGCTTTTCTCTGAGCATGTGAGTCTATTCACGCAAGTCTCTTTTAAGAAAACTCACCTTGCATGTAAAATCCATAACATGCGCGCCCTTATTTAATTTCCTATATATTGATGTCATGCTCTTGAAAAATTCCTGGTGCACAATTTTCCAAACCTTTTTAACAATTTCATGCAACTTTCATTTCCAAAAACACTTTTTCCCATTCTCCAATTTTTGGACCCAAAAATTTGGAAAACACTTGGAAATGACACCACCTTGTACGCGATCTTTTTTGTACTACCTTCAGAGCATGCATTCCTTTGTCATGGATATTTTTAAACATAGTGTGTCAGAAATATCTCAGGACTCCATAACATACCTTGGAAACCCTCTCTATTAACAAACACAAAAAACAAATAAATGCATCAATATTACCTTAAGGGATTTTTTACCAGCAATTTCTAACATAGATTGACTGAAGACAACATGTGTACCAAAACAAAATCTTATTTAAATACTTTTATAGGAAAAAGAACACATTGAAAAAAAATTATGATATATGGGTAGTGTCTACTCATGAAATGTGAGTGGAGACTCTTCTAATTTTTATACACTTGAAAAAATTAATGGAGGACTAGTCGCCTTTGGAGACAATTCTAAAGGGAAGATAATTGGAGTTGGATCAGTTGGATATCCAGAGCCAATCTCAATCAATAAAGGTTTGTATTTTCAAAGACTAAATCGCAACCTGATATATATTTTTCTCAACTATATAATTATGGTTTTTATATTGATTTATATAACAATTAATACTCAATTTCAAAGATAAATAGATTAAATTTTGAGCACCTTGAACTAAAAATGTTTATACCCTTGATATTTATTCCTTGTGTTAAAAAAGTGTATTATTTATCTACTGAGATAAATGAGACTTAGATAATGAATAAAATACTTATTCATTGAAATTTATTTACATTTTATAAATGGTATGAGAAGAAATTAGTTTTTTAATTTCATAGTCTCACATTTGGTAATTATAGATTCTTAGATTTATGTTAAATTAGAAAACAACACAAATAATCTTTCAAATCAATTATGAAGGTTGATACATCTAAACCACTAGAAATTATCCACAAGGACTTTTTTTGACCATCATTTTTAGAAGGTATGGATATAAAATTATATTTTTATATATTATTTTATGAATTTTTAGGATTTACATGTGTTTATTTTCTAATAATTAAAAGTGAAGTGTTCACAATTTTTGAAATCATTTGTAAAAATTTTTAAAACAAAAAATATTTTAATATAATTTCATGATCATGGTGGATAATTTTAGAACCAAGAATTTAATCCTTTTTTCACTAATTTAGGTACTAGACACATGTTCACTACACCAAAACACCTTAAAATGGAATTACTGAAATAATAAATATAAATATTCAATAGATGAAAATATCTATGTTAAATGAATATAGTCTTCCTACTTATTTTTAGTAAGACATCGTAAACACAGCTTTCCATACCATGAATATATTTTTTACGAGACCTCTTATTAAAAATAAACCCTATAATCATTGGAAAAAAATAAATCCTAATGTAATGTACTTCAATGTTTTTGGATTCAAGGTGTATCTATTGAATATAAAGAAAATCCTGGGTAAATTTTATTGGAATGATGATAAAGGAATTTTTCTAGGATATTTATATAATTATAAATACTATAGAGTGTCTAATAAAATGTATTGGATTGTTGAAGTATCATTTCATTTAAATTTGGATGAAAGTGACCCTTTTGATAAAATAAAAAAAATCAAAAAGATATAATTGTTGACTCTTTAGACAACATGAGGCTAGAATCACCCAACATTGGTTTTTAAGATGAAATTTAGTATATTATAAGATAACATGATGTAGATGAACTAGAAAGTGTATTACCTAGAAAATAAAGAACCTTAAAGAATCATCCTTTAGAAAATCTGATATTAAATCTAGATACAAGATTAATAATTATAAGAAATAGAGGAAACTTAACTGAATTTTCTCTCCTTATATCATAATTAAAACCTAATAATATAGAATAATCCTTAAATGATAAATTTTTTATATTGGATATGAAAAAATAACATAATCAATTTAGAATAAATAATGTTTGGAAATTAGTTGATAGACCAACCAATTATCCAGTAATAGTAAATAATTGGTTTTATAGAAATAAACAAGATGATCAAGGGATAATAATAAGAAATATATCAATATTAGTATAAAAATTTTACGATCATGGAGAAAGGATATTTTATAATGAAAAATTTGAATCTATTGATAGATTAAAAGAAATTAGGATCCCTCTGGATTATGTTTCTCATATGAATTTTAAATTATAATAGATGGATATTAAATCTTCCTTTATAAGTATATATTTATTGGAGGAAGTTTATATTGAACAACCACTAGGTTTTCAAATCCAGCTTCTAGAAAATTTATATTATGATATTACTAAAGCTCTTTATGGGCATCAACAAGCACTTAGGTCTTGTTATGAAAGATTAATATCTTTTTTATTGGAAAATGGATTTTTAGGATTAGTATATACTACAGTTTTAAGGAAAACCATTTGTTATAATATATTATTAGTGAAAATTTATGTTTATTTTGTAATTTTTGGTTTAACAAAAAAATATTTATAATGATTTTTCAAACCATATGGAAAAATAATTTTTAATGATTATTATAGGAGAAAAAAATTCATTTCTAGGATTTTATATTTATCAAAATGATTACGAAAATGTTTTAAATCAAAAAAATACATTATTTATTTATTCAATTTTTTTAAACTATGAATAATAAGACTTATAAAACTCTCATGTGTACTAATATAAAACATGATTTTGATGAAACTTGAAAACTAGTTTACCAGAAGTTGTACAATGGTATGATTTTTATTTTATTTTATCTCACTACTATCTCAATAAACATAATGTTCTTTGTATATTTATGCGCTAGATTTCAGTCAAACCCAAACAAAAACTATCTTATTACAATTAAAATAATTTTTATATATTTATGGAGAATTATTTTTGAATATCTTCTTTACTAAAAAAACATATAATTTTAATTTGATTCCATATACAGATTCTAATTTTTTAGGATGTGGATTAGATTAAAAATGAACATACAAAAATGTCACTTTTTAAGAAAATGTTTAGTTTTATGTTTCAGTATAAAACAAAATTCAAATTCTCTATCAATAGCTGAGGAATAATATATATCTGTTGGAAGTTTATGAGAAAAGGTGTTGTGTATTAAACAAAACTTACTAAACATTGGACATAATTTTAATAGTATAACTATTTTATGTAATAATACACGTGAAATTAATATTTCAAAAAATCCTATAATTTACTCAATAACCAAGTATATGGATAGAAGACATCATTTTATAAGAGATCATGTTCTTAAAAAGGATATATCATTAGAATTTGTAAATAACAAATATCAACCTCATGATATTTTTACTAAATGACTTCCCATTGGTAGTTTAGATTTTACTAAGTGGAGTTTAGAATATTTAATTTTAAATTAATATTTATTAATTTTTTTCTTTGAATTCTATATTAATAGTGCATATTTTATTTGGTTATTATATATTTATTTATTTTTTACATAAAACTACATTTTTTCACTTTTGAAAAAAATGGTCTTTCCAAAGTAAAAACTAATAGTGAATACACTGAGAAATTGTCCTGAGAAACCAGATCCCTTGGTACCAAAACTATCGGAAATACCTGTCTTTATTTTTCTTTCACTCTCACTCTCAGTATTCAAACCCTTTCTACTTCTAGTCCTCTAGTTTTTTATTCAAAATCCTTGAATATGAAACCTTTAACCTTAATATTCATAGAAATGCTGATGATTCAGAGAATAAATATAGGAGAAAAGGGTGTAATGAAGAGAAAATGTGTTACTTACATAAAAATTATTCAAGGAAAGGTAATATATTTTGAATAGACTAATAAAAAATCTTCTTATGAGGAAGGATCATGCTTTTTATGTTATATAATCTCTTTTTACAAAAGGAAATATTGGGTTTATTTTTGATACCGAATTAAAATAGTTCATTAGAAACATTCTATTCAGTTTCAGTCACACAACAAATGTCATCATATCTTGAGTAAATGATAATGATTTTCAACATCTTTAGTTGAAATAGATAATGTTTTTAAGTGTCATCATAAAGATATTTTTCATTTTTATCATTATATAATTGGAAACCCGGAACATAAATGAAAGTATATTGTGTCATTTATCTTCATATCCTACAAAATAAGAAAGATGTTTGTTATGGATCTGAAGGCTGACCCGGAATTTTTGGTCAAGTTTATTCAATTAGTAATAATTTCAAGAACTACTAATCTGTGAATGATTCTTTATCAAGAAAAGTATATAATGTTTTTTATTTATGAGTGACATTATGTTTAATTTCACAAGGTACATGTTAAGGTACATGCCCCACTATTTACATGTTGATTCATGAATGTCATTTTATCTTTATGTAAGGATAATTTCATTACTACTATGTAAAAGTGGAATGAGTCAAGATTTAATGATTCACACCAAGTGTCGTCACAGTAACATTATTAATGTTATAACTTTAAGGAAAATAGGTTTCCTCTGGAGTAAAATACTAGGAAAGATGTTATATATTGGTGCATAAGACCAAAAAGGATCTAGTCCTATTATTCAAGGAGAGAAATGTATCTTGTGATCTGCTATTAGAGTTCAAAATCAAGAAGAAGTTTCTGAATCAAGAATATATGATACAACTAAAACAAAGAGATGAAAAATTAGATATGGTGTCTATGATCAATAATTTGCAAGATATTTTCCTCAATCTCTTAAAGGGTGTTTGGAAGAAAGAAATGTTGAGTCCCTTGTCATATTCCCTAGATAAAGGGATGAACCTCTAACTTAGGATACTAAAATTAAGGCACACGACGACGAGGTTTCTAAAGCTGGTGAAGTTACTCAACCATACAAAAAATGATATATATTCTCTTATTGAAAATCAAGATGAAAATTATAATCAAATTACTCATACAGAAGACAAATATAAAGTAAACTCTCAAGGTAATGAGAAAGGTAAATAGGTAGAAGATGACACTATAGGATTATCTAATGATCAATAAAGTTCTTCTATAGTTGATTTTTTAGGGAAGAAATATTTTGTACCTACTAAAACTACAGAGGTTCTTGAGGTTGAATTTTCTACCTCTAGTGGGAAATTACAGAAAACTATTTGTCCCTGGTGAATAGAGACCAACTATTTTAAACTCAAGAAGAATAATATTTTGATTATTTGAATAGTTTAGTCGATGGATTTATTGTTCATTTTAACACGATAGGATAAGAAAATTCTTATTTTCAAAGTTAACTATAGGCTATAGGGAATTATTTGGATGATTTATGATGTATAAATATTACTAGAGTGGAATTAGAATATGTTCTAGTTAATCTGCATAATATAATCTAATTTTCAGTTTCCAAAAGAGATTTTTATGTTTTTCGTAGGGAACTATCTGATCAATTTGAAAATAACCAAGATGAGTTCATATTCAAAGAAAATTTTAGGGATTTAAACTTTTATTTGGGGAGTTATTTTGAATATGTTATAAGTAGTATCAATTATTCCAGAGAATCTATATCCGCACCTCAAACTTCATTATATTTAGTCAGAAGGTTTCAAGTAGTTATAACTGTAATGTATTCTTTTAATGATAGACTTTATACTCTTCAATTTTTTAGTGCACTACTCAAGGTTTTGTTGGAAAATCAATAAAATTTTATTGAGAAGATATATTTTGGAGAGAATGGCATAATAAATCTTCTCAATCATATTGGTACAATACTATCTAAATTTTTTTAGTCAGAGAAAACAATTCATTAATTTCTGAAAGTCAATTGGGTTGAATCTTTAATGATTAGTCATGATTAAAATATTTTAATGTGATAATTGGATGGAAATCATACTGAAATTGTAAGAGGGTAGATAGAATCATTAAGGGAAGTTGTTCAGGATATTTGAGTTTCACCAAAATATGACACCTCTTATAAACCAACCCTTTCCCATTCATCCAACCATACTTTTTAATCTTTTCTTATCCAATATTATCCTTATAATCACAAACATCGATTTATAAAATTATATTGTTTATAATATTTTTATTTACCATTATTATTTTCATCTTTAATGATGTAACACATATATTATTTATGTTTTAATAAGAATTTTAATTTCATTTATTATTATGTGATACATTTATTTTTTTAATTAACTTTTATCTATTTTATTTATGATGTCAAAAAAGGGAGAAAAAAATTCGTAAAAGAAACATTCTTGATTCTATTACTATTTTTTTATATAAAAAGGAATTAATATGATATGTAAATAAATCATTATAAATTCTATTTATTCTAAAAAATACTATTTGTTTTTAAAATGACTATATTTTCTATAAGTTATGTTATGGGTTGTGTGATTATCAAAAAAGAGGATATTGTTGGGCATGTAGTCTCTCAACAATAATATATGCATATTATTTATTTGATGATAAAAAATACAATTGTTTGTTTTACTAATGAAGTTAATTTAATTATTTTTCACTAACAGGTATCTTGGGAAGAGTATATTATTTGTAGGTTATAATATTTTTTAAGGTATTCTGAATGTTTTTATGTATTATTGAAACAGTTTTCATACAATATATTTTTAAGAAAAATATTTGGTTCAGAAAACCAATATTTAATAAATCTATTAACTTCCTTAACTCAGTTGTGAATTTATTATTATAAGAGGACCATTCTAGTGAAAATCACCAACATCATAGAGAGAGCATTGGTGAAGTGAACTAAAGGATCTTTTTACCCTACAAAACTATAAAAAATGACGTTCTCTTATTTACTGTTTATCTACTGCTGAAACTATAAATAAAAGAGAACATTGTATATCAATATAAAATTGAAAAGAAAGATAAAATCCAAAATCGGTCAAGATTATTGAAAAGAAAAAATTCACCCCCTATTCTGTATTATTGTATTATTCCGACCTAACATAGTTATGATGAAATGATAATTTTTTTCCTTATATTATGGAATATATAAAAATTATTGAATATTATATGATCATTTGAAATGTTTTATCTCTCTAATAAAATGGTTAAATATTATTTTTTTGTAAGATATATGGGTACATGGGTAGTTATCCCATGCCGAAAAGAGGACACATGAGAGTTCATCCCAAGCCTTAAGTAGGTTCATGGATGGTTATCCCAAGAATAACATCTGATGAATATATTAGTATGTATTTCTAACATAATATTTATATTATTAAGATTATTCTAAAATTTATTCCACTCATTAATGACATAATCCTATGATAATTTCATGCTCTCATGGATCATGTTCTTTGATTAATTTACAATTCATGTCTTATAAAATGCCATGTTTTATGTTATTCCTCATTATTCTAATTTATGAATTATTGTGTTTTATTTTCAAATGTTATTCTCAAGTTTTATTACACTGATAATAATTTTATACTTAAAAATAATAACTTATTTATATCATCCTGGTTTACTGTTACTAGCCATATCAGTTAAACCTTTCTTATATTTCCTTTCCCAATGATATGAAGAAAGGTTTTATGTTTGATATGTCTAATAAGGGGGATATTTGTGACAAAAATATTAGGAGATTATTTGGATATTTTATGAATTTTTATTTATTAAAATCCATTGAGGGTACCTCACTCTCTGGGGAGCTCTTGGGCTCTCGGATTGACTTATTTATCCTCACAGGGTTCTCCATAGCGACGCTGTCTTCTGCTCCGCTATCCCTAGTTCTCTATTCTCTTCACTCAGTTTGCTAGGATTCTGCCTTTCCAGGACCTCTTCTCATTCTCTCTCGCTGGTTTTGATCTCCTCTCCCTATTTCAACTTCCCCAGATTTGTGAATACTATGGCCGCCTTTCTGCGCTCTGGATTCGAGCTCCACCGCTCCTCTCTATTAGATCTGGAGTGGTGGGAACATCGAGGATTTGGGACAGTGGTCTGGTGTTTGAGAGTCCTCTCGGCATCTCATATCTTCTTTATTTTGGGTTTCAACCCCTGGTCTCTTTATAAAGTTTCATCCCCTCACATAAATTTCTTTTTATGGTCATTTCGTGGTTCATTCAAGGGTCCAATACCTTTTTTTGTTGCCGTTCTTAGTGGTTTTCGGTTGTCATTGGTTGCGAGTTTTTATCTATTTTTCTAGTGCGATGTTGGTGTTATATGGTGAAGTTGTGATGATTTTGGGTGGAGCTCGTATTGTGATGAGGATGGAAGTGGAAAAGGTGAGTGTCAAAAGGATGGTGTCTGGACATGTTTTTATTTGGGTTTTTGCTTCCTTGGTTTATGGTCACCTGGTCAGAGATATGGTTTTTTCTCCAATGACTAAGGCATTTATGTTATTCTAGAGATGGTGGTTTGTGGGTTGTGATTTCTCCGATGTCGGCAAGGCTGAGTTTGATTTCGGTTTTGATGATGATGACGGTAGTCCGGGATGAGACTGATGGTGCTTAGTGTCTACATGCTAGCTCTTAGTCCGAGAATCCCTTTGGAATTTTGAGTTTTGGAATGTTAAAATCTTTTACAGAGTTTTGAATTTTGGATTTTGTGGGCGGGAATCTTGCTGTGGGTGGTAATGGGGTTTTCTTGGTTTGTACTAGTTGACTTTGTATTTAGTTCACACTTACACGTTTAAAAGTGTCATTAGAAAATAAAAAAATATTGATTGGTGGTGGTACAAATTTTTTTTTGTAACCATGTTTCTAAGGGCACTAAACATTTACAGTTTTGGAATGGATCTTAAGGGTATATAACGAATATTCATTTAAAATGATGTAATATTTATATATGTACAATTTTGGATTCCTATGTTGTAATAATATAAAAGATTATATATTTTAGGAAACTAGGGTGAGAAAAATTTATTTATAACTCTTATGATAAAAGTAATGTCTTGAGATTATAAAATAAAGAATATGTTCGGTAGTGTACAAACTACACAACCCTGAGCACAAATGAATTGAAAAAGTTATTATTTAAATATAAACCTTATAAACGAGAAGTTGATCATGTGGGTATGAATAGGAATAAGATAATTATGAAAAATATATATAATTTCTAATCAATAAAAATTTATTTTTTAATTACTAAAAAATAAATACTCTATTTTTAGTAAAGTCATTTTGTTCTTCAAAATTAATTTTCACTAAAAACAATTTTTATTTCATTTTATGAGAGAATAATATAATTAATTTATCAAAAATTTATATTTTTTATCATAAAAAAAATAATGTCATTTTTTAAATCATGATTTCAAAATTATCTCAGCGTGGATTTTTGAGATTTTTTTTTGAAATGATTCAGTTTCCACTCTATAGTGAAAAATACTATTTTTTTGAATTGTATTTTTGTTTTAATCATTTATAAAGTTCAAATTTGTATTTAGATTATTTAAAAGTAAAATTATTTCCATAATATTATGAATATTCAATTATGTTTATTATGAACAATTTTATGGTTAAATTTGGAAGATTTTTTAATAATAAAAAGCCTTTTTCGGAACAACTATTTTTCGTTGTGTTTTATTTTTTAACCATAAATTAGTTTTTTACACATAAACTAATGAGTGATGAAAAATTGATTCAATATTTGTAATATTAAGGTATATTTTTTTCTGAATATATAACTTTTTTAGTCATTTTGAATATTAATCATAGTTAATTTTATTTCCACATTAAATGTAAAATGTGTTAAATTAAGGTAATAATAACGGACAAGGACAAAAAATCAACCCTAATATTTGTATTAATTTTATTACATGGTTATATACAGTTAATAATCATATTACATTCGAATATATGAAATTTTATATATTTGTGCATGATTTTTACATTATTCATATTTTAAGTATAGAAATGTCAAAATGTCATTCTCTTTGTTTTAAAAACTGTAATGTTTTGACATATGGATAAAAAGAATTTATTTTATGTTATATATGTTTATTTTAAAATTAAAATATATTTTATTATGATAATTTTTTAATAATTTTAAGTGATTTAATAATTACCTTAAATGTTTACATAATGCCAACAAAATATTTATTCAATTAATAGAAAATAAACCAAATGATACTAAAAATATTTAATGTAATATAATCTGAATGAATTAATATTTTCCAAGAGTTTATAAGATAAATATAACATTTTATTGATATGTAAAACAATTATAATTTAATTTATCTATTGACATGTTGTTTTCAATGTCAAATAAATAGAATAGTTTAAAACGACATTGTTGATATTTTATGATATTTTTTTAAATTATTTAAAAAAAATTACAATGAAATATTTGGATGATAAATAATGTAAAATTTTATTCCTCTATATTTTATGTGTCAATTTTCAACTTATAAGTAAAATTATACCCTTTAAATATTGAGAAATTAATTTCTATAGTTAATGTTGAAATTAGATAACCAAGTGGTTAATTAAAAATTATATGGGTAAATGTGATATAAAAAACTATGAAAATATGTTCATATGATTATATTAATAAAAATTATTTATTATATTTAAATCCATTTTTAAACCTTTTAATATTAGGAAGATTAATATTATATTATAATATTTCATATAATTCCAAATGTGACATAAATTATATTTTATAAAAAATATCATCTTATTAAACTAGTTAAAATTTATAAAAATTAAATCTTAATCAAATTAAATTTTATATGTTTTAAAAAAACATGGTCCATTTATGTGAAAAGTTTCCTTTTACACTACATATCTTGACCTCTAATGTGAAAAAATATTTATTATCACAGTAATCATAAAAATATTTAGCAGAGGGTTAAAAATGATAAGTGTTAAAACAACACCTAAATTTTTAAAATTTTATTGGTATAGAGGAATTGAACATTTATCATATTATATTATAATTATAACAACTCAAATCCATTTTAATGAGAATCTAAATTTATATTAATTTAATAGTTTAAAAAATTCAAACAATTTCCCCTCTGTAATTATAAAAGGGCCCCCTCTCCTTTTCTATAAACACTTGAAGATCAATTTGTTTAGTAAAATACCTACCTAAATCCCTTATTAAGAACCCTAACCACTCATAGCGGTCTTTTTTATCAGAAAATCAATATAGGATTGATTTTTTTGTAAACCATAGGAGGTTTTCGATATAAGTGTTAAAGTTCATAATTAAGTATTTTCATTTTATTTAATCTTAAACCTCCATCTAATGAAATTATAAAATTATTAAATAATACAAAAATTTAGTCCATATATTGAGAAATTTTATATTGATGTTATGACCTATGTCCATATCCTCTTCTATCAAATGGGAAATGAAACCATCATTCATGTGTACAGAAGACTACTGCCTCCAGAACTGATGTAATTTGTTTTCCATTACTCCATATCTCAGCTAGTTAAATTGATTATTTTAATGTATATATATGATATTTATGAAATATTTACCACTATGGACAAATAATATAAAATAATTTTTTTAACTTTTTATTAATTGAAAAATGATACCGACATTCATGTGTACGTGTGGACTACTACCTCTATGAAACAATATGATTTTTTTCATCACAAAATCACTTGGAAGATATATATAACTACATATAATGAAATAATATGGAATTTATGATATTATGGTCATTATTTAAAAGGAAAACAATACTTACATTTTCTTATAGAGATAACTGAAAAATGGAAATGTTACACATTCATATGTACGACTTATTATACCATGATTGTAATTATATTTTAATGAATAATTGATGTGTAAAAATATAATTATTTAATTATTATTTCTGTATAGATGATTAAATAATGTCCTCTTTTACAATAGTCAATATATTGAAGTCATTTTAGATATGTGACATGAATATCCAAAAAACAAATAATATTAACATAAATGATTATGTAATTGAATAAAACATGGTAATAAATAAAATAAATTGAATAATAAACATAAAATAAGTTCTTATGAAAGAAAATAACTAACATAATTCTATTATTCAGGATGGTAAATAATTTATGTGATGAGTTATAGTCAAGGTAAAGGACCTTTACTTTAAAAAAATATTTTAAAGGTTTTCAATAATTATTTTCTAAAACATTCTATTCCAAATCTATGTTCATGAAATTATTTTATGGATATTTTATTTGGAAATTAATTAATTATAAAAGTAAATTTTAAGTAACTTGTTTTTAACTTTATTCAAAGGTTATTAAAAGGTAATATTTTTATTAAATCTTTTCCTAAAATTAAAAAACGAATGTTTTATTTTAACTTATAAGGAATCAACGGTTTTTCATGTCACAATAAACATTATTTGGTTCTTAGATTCATTCAAAATATTTCATGTTTTATTTAAATAAAATACACCATTATTTTGTACTGGGTTTGTTTTATTTGGAAATGGTCTTCAAAAGAAAAGTTTGTTTCGATATTTAAAAGTATATTTCATACAAGTTTTAAAAAAAATCAAGACTTTTATGATGAAATGGTGAAAGAATAAAAAAATTTATTCATAATATGGTAGCTGAGTATTATATATTTTAAATGGGTGAGCCCAATATGACTTATACTATGGGTTTATCCACATTATAGGTGACGAAGAATGGTGTTCCAGATATAACATATATGAAGGGTGAGCCCCATTATAGATCCCCAATGAATTGAGTAATGTTCCTTAAATTTATAGGAAAGAAGGAGGTAGTTAACTAGTGAATTTTATAAAATGGATTAAAATTCTATCTGGTTATTCCAAACAAGAGTTATGAATATAATGCACTAACTTACAAAAGGTATTTTTGTTTTTGTATATGATTTTTATTGTTTCTCTTTGTGAAAAAGTTGTGTGTTTTTCTGGTAGAAATTATTTATTTCAAAAAATAAATGAATATTGTGATAAAGGTAAAGAATTTATGGGTTTTAATTTTTTAACTAGAATAATATATTAATTATATTTATGTACTTTATTAATCTTTTTGTTCTCATCTAAAAATTAAAAATGTTTTGTCATAGGGTATATGAATGAGTGGAGTAGTTAATTAAGCTCATGTTCCTTCAATAGATGTTACCTTGAACAAACCAAGCATATATTTATAAAGAGCCCATTTTTTGGAATAAAAAGATAATATGTGAAAATTTAAACATTGAATGATTTTGTCCGGAATCTATTAAACCCCATACTTAAATGACCAATTGTATGTCACTCATATAATATTTTTGTATATTGTAGTATATATTTGGATGGATAAAAATGGGTCACATTTAATGATATAAATCCATAATATTATGATTATGTTTTAACATTGTAACTGAGAGTGTTTGTTTTGGGTTGTTATAGTTAGTATCAAATATTTTTTTCAGATAAAATTGGTGATTATTATTATTTTCATCCGAGTTTAACATAGGTGTTATAGATTCCATTATGGTGTTTTAAGTATGATGTTGTTCATAATTTAAATGATATAGACACCCTAATTTTTTTTTGTGATGGTATTTTAAGGAGAATAATGATATTGTGTTAGATATTTTAATAGGTTTCGGTATATATTAACATTTTGTTTAACATAAAGGATTATTTCATGAAATTTCTATTAAATTTTTAGGGATGCATGCTAAAAGGTATGAGATTATATTTGAGGTTAAATATTTATTTAATTTTGAATATAAAAAGTTAATTATTTTATAAATTTTTAATAGAAGAAAAAAACATAAATTGGGAGAACATCTCTCACATCTGAAATGGTCATAGGGCTTGAAACTACAACTGAAGTGCGACAAGGGTGCAATGCCTCATACCAGACAACATGATATCCAAGTTAGTATGGATTTTTTTATCTTAAATGGTTTAAAATATAAATATTATATTGGTGATGGAAACATGCATTTTATCGTATAGGTAACTTTGGGACGAAAACATGACTTTGAGATTAAGTTAATTTCAGAATAACATCACTAAATATTTGGGAACATTATATGATTAAGGTAAACAGAATATTATGAGATGTTATTTTAGGATTAAAGGTTCAATTTTATTTAACTATTATTTTTTATTTTAATGTATCATTATGTTGATTAATTTTTTTTGTGGAAATTATTATCTTATGTATGAGATTATACAAATAATGAATAAACATTTTTGTGTTTATGAATTTTTGGGTGACTGAAGTGATAAATTTTAAATTTTTCTTGGAAAAATAAGTGATCATTTAATTATAATCATTGGGATTAAATATTATTAAAAATATTTTTTGTAATTTTAAGGATAGTTATTTATATAATGATATTTTTTGATATTGGGTTATTACTATTCAATTTTAGAGATTAATGTATTATTTCTTGATATAATGATTTATTCACTTTGGTAATTATATTACATTATGCTAACAATTTTTATTTTGTTTAATATATAATGATAATGAGTAATATCTTTTTATCCTTTTTGAATTAGGGGATATATTAGAAGCTGATTTTAGTGCTTTCGGTATAAAAATTTCATCTTGAATACTCCCCATTTGGAGAAAAGGATTATATTTTTGTGGAATGTGATTAATGGATGAAATTATAATTGTTAACAATATATATTTCCTTATTTTCATAGTTTATATTGTAATGTAATTCCTCGAATCTTGGAAAGGGATCATGAAAAAAACAATTTATCATACTACCATCATTTCAGATGAATCGATGGCCTTTTCATATACTATTGGTCTATGGTTTTGTGGGGATTAAAATTATCTTGATCATTCTCTTTGATCAATATTTTCATCTATCTTCATTATTTTTTGGAAATTTCATTTTTATTTAATGTACATATTTTCACTTTCTACTAGGGTTTCCCTATTTAAAATCATATTAATGAGTTTTCTAAGATGACCATCATACTTCCCTTTATCTCATATGAAGTGGAAGCTCTATTTAACTTATTTTATGATGTAGGATTTGGAAAATGGTATTTTATACTTTTGAACCTTTTATTATCTATCTCATGGTCAAAATTGATAGGATTTCATTTATTAATGGGGTATAGAATGAAATATCGTATTTTTTTAAAAGAAATACATTGTTCGATGAAAAATAAAATATCTAACACAAAGCTCAAAAAAGGAAAAAAATTTATTAATTAAATATGGATGTTATAACATATCCATTTAAATGGTGGGTATGAATTAGATCAACCAAATTAGGAAAAATATATTAATTCTCTAATTAATACAAACGTCTTGATTAATTCATAGTAAATAAGTTTCCATTTTTTAGTAAAGTAATTTTTTTCTTCAAAAATAGTTTTAATTAATTTTTGTGAGATAATATTATAATTAATTTATAAAATATATATAAATTTTATTTGAAAAAAATAATATCATTTTCTAAATCATAATATAATAATTAGATTAGTGTGTTTTTTTGGAATTCTATGAAAAAAGATTGATTTTCCAATGAAGAGTGAAAATAATGATTTTTGTTGAGAACTGTATTTATGTTTCAAGAATTTACAGAGTTACATTTTATTTATAAATATTTAAAAATAAATATACTTATATAATATATTAATAAATATAATTAATTTCATTTTATTATGTTTTATGTCTGAATTTTATATAAAATAAATTTCAAACATAAGGGGAATTTTTCTAAAACAAATTCGAGGAATTTTTCATTTAAATCTAAAATTAATTTATTCCCCTTTTAAAAATTGAATTTTTAAAATGGATTCCATATTTTTAATCAAGAGGTCCATATTTTTTTAAATATGTTCCTTTTATTAATAGTCATTATGAATAGTAATCATAGTCACCTTTGTTACCATGGTGAAGATGAAATGGGTTAATTCAGGGTACAAATAATTTGATAAGGACTTGGAACATACCCTAACACTTGATTTAATTTTATGTTATGACTAAATTTAATCAACAATAATACTTAATTAAAATATAATGTTTTTTTTCAAATTTTCCTTTCTTTTGTTGTTTAAAATAATATATTTAAATAAAATTCAAAAATGATTTCTTCTTTGTTTTGTTATCTTTAAATTTTTGACATGGGGATAAAAAGAAGGTATGTTAGGTAATATAGTGTTATTATAATGATAAATATTTATTTATTATGGTAATTTATTTATAATTTTTATTGATTAAATAATTACCTTAATTGATTAAACAACACCTACACATTATTTATTAATTTAATAGAAAAATAAACTTCATGATTCTAAAAATATTAATAGTAATATAATTTGAATTAATTTCTATGTTATATAAAATTTTTAGATAATTATATCATGTTAGTGATCCATGTAACTATTATATTTTAATTAATTTACTTTCATATTATTTGCAATGTAAAATTCAATATACACCGTCAAAAAAGAATTAATGATATTTTTTATTAAATAAAATTATCTTAATTTTTTTAAAAAATTAACGAGACAATTATAATGTGTAATGGTGTGAAATTTCATATCTAGACTATATATAGTCTAATTTTCAACCTATATATATAATTATATACCTTTAATATTTAAAAATTCATTACTCATGTTAAGGTTAAAATTTATTAACCAAGTGGTTAATCCAAAATATATGATTTTAAATGCTATCAAGACCCATAAAAAATCAATTGGATGATAATATCAATACCATATCCTACATATCCATTAATTAATGTTATTTTGGTTAAATTAGAAATTTTTTAGATTATTTTTATATTATAATATTTTATGTAATTCCAATGATGACATAAATGATATTTTAGAATAAATAATGTATTATTAAATGATTTATAATTCATAAAAATCCAATAAATTTATAATTTATTTGAATATAGTTTAAAATAACATCCATGGTCAACATATGGGCCAATCCTCCCTTTATAGTAAATATATTGACCCACAAAGTGTAAAAAACTTTGTTATCATGGTAATCATTATACGAGTTAATTGGGGGGGTTAAAACAATAATATAATGGTAAAAATATTACCTAAAAAATTAATTTTTCTTTTTGTATGATACTATTTATATTAATATTAATTTTTTATTCTAATTATCTTTATTTTGATCTATTTTATAATAAACATTAATTAGTATTAATTTAATACTTCAAGGAGTTTCAATAATGATCATCCCCTAACTATAAAATGTAACCCCTAACCTCTTCTCTATGCATATAAAAATCCATTAGTATCATTCAATAATTATTCAAACCCCTTAATAACATCCGTTAACATTTCTTAGAGTCATTATTTTGAGCAGAAAACCAACCTAGGAATGATTTAGTGTAAACTATAAGAGTTTGTCCATAGAAGAGATATTGTTCTTAATCAATAATTTCATTTTATTAAGTATTATACCTCCATCAAACATTATTAAAACATGGTTAAATAAGAATATATATATTTTTCCTTCTAGTTAAATTTTTTTATTTTCATGGCATGACCTATATCCGTCTCATATTACATCAAATGCGAAACAGAACCTTTCTTATGTTCTACCTCAAAATACCATTTCACAAACAAATATATTACATTTTCCATAAAATCATATAAAATATAGTAATAATAATTGATTTTATTTTTTTATATGATATTAATGTAAAATTAATCATTATTGTGGTGTAATATATCTTATATTTTCATAAATTATAATTCAATTAAAATTGATAACATCGTTCGTGCATGTGGACTACCCCCTCCACGAAGCGATGTGATTCGTTTTTAATCACAAAATAACATTTATGGAATATATAATTAGTATTAAAGAAAAAATATGGTATTTATTTTTTTATTTTAAATATATAATTATAAAATAATAGACACCTTCTTTCCATAATGATCACTGATAAATTTAAATGTTACCGAGGCGTACGTATAACCTATCGTCTCTATGACTGTAACATAGTTCATTTTTAAAAACCATATTTAATGATTTGTATTAAAATTATAATTGATGGATAAAATAAATATTATTCCATAATTACTATTCAAAATATGTTGGAATAATTACAACTTTGAACATAGTCAACCTACCAAATGCATTTTGGACATATGATTTGAATAACATCAAAATTTCTGATATAAACATAATTGATAAAGTAATTGAATATAATATTTTTGTAAATAAAAAAAGTAATAGTATACCAGAAAAAGGTTTATAATAAATTAAATAATTAATATATTTTTATTATTCATGATGAAAAAGAATGTATGTGACGATTCAGACACAAGTTAAGTGACACTTTACTTTTAAAGAATTATTTAATTTTTTTTGAAGATTTATTTTCTATATCAATATATTCCTTGTCCAAATTTTTAAAATAATTTAATTTATGTTTTATATGGAAATTAATATTCATTAAATGTAATTTTATATTAATATTTTACTTTCTATAAATTTATTTCAAAAGGCAATATTTTTATGTAATGTTTTACTAAAATAAAAATGGAATGTTTTAATTTAACTTATACAATATAAAAATATTTTTCCACAACCATAACAACAATTATAATTTTTTTCAATTATAAGAATTAATATTTTCTTCAAAGAAGAACCCCATTTCCTTTTTATAGAAATTTTTGTATTAGAAATGGTTTTAAAAAGGGAATGGTATTTTGATATCTGAAAGTATTTTGAATATGGGATTAAAATAATTTTTCAAAGGTTTTATGATTAAATGGTGCAAGTATAAAATATTTTATCCATGATATCATATATGAAGATCATATATGATAAATGGGTGAGGCCAATATAGCTTATATAATAGGTTGAGCCCCATTATGTCTCATGAATATGGGTGATCCTGATTTATATTTTATAAAGTGTGGGCCGTATTATAGCTCTATAATGTGTTTGGAAATTTTACTTACCTATATAGTAATTATAGAGCGATTTAACCTAGGATGTGTATCCTATGGAATTAATTGGTATCCTATTATTTATGAAATTTTTTATGAAGAAAATTCTCTATGTTGCAAAAAAGGGTTTTATTTTTTCATATGGGTTTTAAAGATTCTATTTGATAATAAGGTGTATTCTTTTCATGTGTAAATGATTTATTTATTTCAGTATAGTATTATTGTGATAAAGGTAAAAATATTATGGGTTTCATGTTTTTTACTAGAGTAGAAACTTTATTCTTTGTGTGTCCTTTACTAAGATTTCAGTGCTTATCCCACATTTAAAAAAATCATTTAGGGTTTATGTTTGAGAAAAAAATTTAATAAATTCCATGTTCCAGATATTTATGTTACGTTGATTCAAGAAAGCCATTATAAATAACCCATTTTGAGTGAAAATTTGATATTGTGTGGAAATATCCACTATGACAGTGTTTTTTTTAATTCTATAGAAATATAATCCTAAATGGTCCTTAGGAATTTATATGATCTAATATTTTATTATGATGTCATATGTTTTGTATGGATAAAATTGGTTCATGTTTATTCATATCAAATCTAAAAACTCCTGAATAAGTTTTAGAAATAGATCCGGGAGTGTTGTTTTGAGCCTATTATAAAAATAATATGTATAGAAAACATCATATGTTATGATAATAAAAAAAATAATTATTTTATTAGGAAATAAATCACTATTTAGATACTACCAAGTGTATGCAGCTGTGAAACAGATGTACCTAGGGGTAAAAACTATGAAGGTAGAAAATTGGGTACTATCTCAATCATCACTAGTTCATGATGAGTTGGTCTAAGAATTCACACCTAGCAAGAAACTCTTGGGGGGTATTTTGGGGTAAATTATTGATCTCTTTATAAAAAAATTATAAGGGATCTGTATAGATAAGTTCCTTTGATGATCTAGGTTAAACCTAAGGTGTTATAGATTGAAAATATTGTGTCAAGATTTATACAACCTATAAATTATTTTCAAGATTAGTTGATTTCAGATTATGTTTATTGTTTATAATACTATGAATCGTTGATTTTGTTAATAGAGGGAAATATAAATAACTGTGTTAAAACCAAATGTGATTAAAAATTTAATGATTGGACTACTCAAAAATTGGATGTTTTGTGATGAGGAATAAAAAATCATATCGTTATTATTATGAAACATTCTCATGTGATGAATCATTTTGAGAATACAAATGATTAGTGGAGTGAAAACATACTTTGATTCGGTTATGAGACAACAACAAACTTTATTTAATTAGTCTATTAATCTATTAATTATAGAGTAATATATCAACTCCACTAAAAATATTTTTTTCTCCAGTTCGTGGCGCATGAAAATTTTATTTTAGTTATTTATCATTGGAAGGAAAAAATATTAATGGTGAAATATTATCAATAATAAAATTCAATGGGAATTAATTTTTTACATAGATTGGGGTGAGTTATAGAGGTTGTTTTTTAACAAGTACTTTCCCAATATTATTTTTAAAAAAAATAAAGAAATAATTATTTCGGATAAAAAATATAGATGATGAATCCATTAGTAACTGTGAGGAAAATTATATAATTCTTTCACGGTATGCTTATGGAATTATTTTCAAACATAAAATAAATATTGATTAATTCACTAGTGGTTAACTGAAATTTTATAAAGGGGGTTATCTATAAGAGAGATATATAGTTATGAAGAAATCAATCGATGTTATATCAAGGAATAAATAATGATCCAAGTTACCTATCAATTTATTTTTTTGGCATAAAAAATTGAATTTAAAGGAAACTTTAATTATAAAATCAATTTTAGGAGGAAGATGAGTCTTCTTTTATGCCATAAGTATTGAAAGAAACATTGATAAAATTATCTTAAGGGGTAGAGTAAATGTTTTCAGTATTTAAAAGAAGGTTATTGGGAGAAAGAATGTCTATGTGATTGAAAGAAGTTAAAAACAGTGTCAGTGGAAATCAAGATCCATAGAATAAACCACCTACACTCTAGTGTTTCAAATGTATGGATAATGGGAAGTATTCTATCTAGTGTTGGAATCTAATGGTTAATAAATATTATTGAAATCAACAATCTCTTAAGCCTGGTGACAAATGGAAATATCATAAAATCACTATTTTTGACGTGTATTATAATAAAAATGGTGAATTTTACATTTACCATCCACATAATAACTAATAAAAACTTATTATATTCAGGTTATACTAACTCTTTAATATCTGATAAATTTTACAACTGTATCACATGACAACCTCAACAATTATATATTGAGTTTTCATTAAAAACACATAATGGTATAATGATCCATTCTCAAGTCTATAATTTTTCTATAGTTAAAGTTTGAGGGAATTTTATTTTCAAAAATCATATTATTATCCCTTAAGTTTAATTTTATTTGAATTTGGGAATGTTTTGGATTTATTTATAAAAATAACCTATCAATTTTCGAAGATGGGAAGTAAAATTTTATATTCTGAACCAACATTTTTTTATTAGTTTGAGGAAAAAACAAACTTCCAATAAATATTATTTATATTAAATTTGTCATAGTTCCATTTTAAAGATGATATTAATCTGAACGTGTTTAGGAGAAACTAAACATTGGAGATACACATATTTTCAAGATATTGTTGATGTCTTTTCAGAAGAGTTTCTTAGTCATTATATGACTCATAAAGTTTATTTTCAAATAGATATCATACCCGGTACCATAAAATTTTCAAATAATCCTCATTTAATGGCCTAGATTGTGTTGTAGGAATTGAATAATCTACTACATGAGAATCTTGATAAATTATTCATTTGTCTTAGTGTATCACCATAGGGTGTACCTGTTTTATTTGTTAAGAAGAATGATTGAGTATTCAGTTGTACTTTTATTTTATTAAATAAATTTTTAGGACTGAGCTTGCTCGAGTCCCAAACTTTCCTGGTAAGAAGAATGATTGACCAATGTGACTCAGCATTGATTATTGGGAACCTAACAAGATGATGACTAATATTAAGTATCCTCTAATTAGTATTAATGATTTGTTTGATCAATTACAAGGATCTCAATATTCTACAAAGATTGATCATTAATATATATACTATAATTTAAGGGATGAACGTGAATACATTCCAAAGAAATCATTCCATAAGAGGTATAGAAACAATGATTTTATAGTTATGCAATTTTGTATTTATAATTCCCTTTCTATCTTAATTGATTTAATAAATATCGTCTTTGGTTATTATGTTCATCAATTTGTGGAAGTCCTTCAATAAAATATTCTTGTATATTTCAGGAGCATGGAAGACTTTTAAGTTCACTTAATGATTATACTGAAGACCCTAATGAAAGAGAATGTTTATGTCAAATTTTCCATGTCTAAATTTTATTTATAAAATTATTCATTTTTTGGTCATATAATCTCATGAGATGGTATATCAGCGGATCTATCTCTGATAAAATTTATTTAATATTGGATTATACCAATTAGCATGGCTAAGAACCATATTTCTCTTGTATTGGATTGATACTCTTGATGTTTTATGAATTATTTATCATTGATATCTAATACACCGACCATTTTTTCTTAAAAAGGAGTCAAGTTCCATTATAATGATAAATGTGAAGGAAATATAAATGAAATGAATAGAAGGTTGGACAATGTTCCTATTCTCACACAACCCAATAGTGAGAATTTTTTTTTGATTTATAGTGATGCATCAACGAATTCACTGGAAAGTGTTCTTATATAGATAATTATGGTGAAATATTATGTCTCATTCCAATTTAATTCATACAAGAAACATTTCATAACTCATTATTTAGAGTTAGTTGTGGCAATTTTTGGGTTAAAAATATAGTCATTTTTTACCCAATATGCTATGATACATATATTGATTATGAATGTTTAAAGTATATATTCACCTTAATGTTGTTGAATTTGTTGAATATATGGTGTTGGGGTTGATTAATGATTATAAATTATTAATACAATACCACCTTAGTAATGTGAACCTGGTTACTAATTCATGAGTCAAAAAGATCATGGTAGATAATCTATAATATGGATCAAAAAATATACAATATTTATAAACATGAAAATGATGAACCTTATGATGATAAAGGAATGTGAGAAATATTATCTTTATAAAGTTTATGTTCAAACATTTAACCATGTCAAGAATAAAGTGGGAAAATGATGATGTAAATCTAAAAGAGAAGGTGATAAAAATTCATGAGTTCTAACTTTATTATGATGAAATGATATGTTTCTAAAACTGAGTATCTATTTCATCAATACAAGTATTAATGAAAGATATATTGAAAGAAGCTCACAAATAATCATTCTCTATTCATTATAGATGTATGAATATATATAGTTACCTAAAATTATATTTCTTACCAGATAACATGTGAGATATATTTAATTGTAATTGTATTAGTGATTAGTATATCAGCAATTTAAGTCTAATAGAAAAAATACTAAGGGGATGTCACAACTATTACACATACTAGAATGGAAAAGGGAAAACATAACCATGGATTTTTAAGGAACCTAATATTTTCATAAATTTTAAACTGCAATTCAGTGTAATTAATCACACCATAGTGTTATTGTGTGATAAATATTCAAATTTTTATGTTTTTGTAGTATTTTTTATAATAATTGAAAAAATAGAATAATTTTTTATTTTAACCACTTAAATATTCTTCTGTATTTCAGACATTACATTTTCTACACTAATTGAAAATTTTAAATTTATTTTCTTATGATTATATACATTATGCGATATATTTAATTCAACTATAACCAATGATCGATCTATCTTTTGGAGTCCCAAAACCAGCTCATAATTCTGGCTTCAAAATATATGCATAGAATGAATCATATTTTAAGGACGGGACCATATATTCTGGAATAAAAGCCTAACAAAGCTTAAATTTCACATGGAGACTAAGATGAATCTGGGTAAAAAAATTCATCTTCTTTGAACATATTGGATTCAACCTAAATCAATTCCATAAATGCATTGGAACTTGGTTCTCAGAATATGAATAGTCACCTAGATGAAATAATTATTTCGAAACAAATTTGTCATAAATCCTTCATATGGAGTCCAATCGAGGTGATTTTTTTGGGTGAATCTGCAATAAATAGTGAAAAAGTTTTTTAAAATTTATCATTTTTTAATTCATACATTTAATGGATCTACCATGAATTAACATCGGGAGGACATGATTGTATCCAAAAAAATTTCCAAACATTTTCTATAAATTTTCCCCTCCCCTCCTATTCCATAGGATAACTATATCAAGGGGATTTGGTGGAGTATTTATATTGTAATATTTATTTATAATTTTAATATTTATTAGTGTATCTCTTTTCTACATCCATTAATTTATTTTATTTTTAATGTTTTGTTTCACTCAAAATGATTCTATTAACTCTATTTTGTGGGGAACTAACCCCCACTGTTGATCAAGGGGATAAGTGGTGGTGTTTGAGTTTATTTATATTTAATGTTTTATCATGTATTATTCATAGAATTCTGTAGTGGTTAAAATTATTTTGGTGACTGATGACCCTAATTTCTCTACTATGGTCTTTTTCCTCCATGTTCTATAAGTTTCCTTCTTGTTGATATCAAATTCATTGAAACTATGCAGTTTGTATTGGGTATTGATGTAGAAGAGATTAATATAACATTCTTAGACATTAGTTTTCGGTAATACCAATTGAATTAGATGGAGTATATTTAAATGTATTGACTTCTACATTTAATTAATCATTGATAAACATTTTTAAAAAACAATGATATCTTCACTATGAGCCCCCAAGGAAAACAATTTTCTTATACTAATTTGATTGAGTGTTTTATTTATTTTACTTCATGTTATTATATTTATTAAATTACATGTATCTTAATAATAAAAAACTTCATTTTTATATTAGTATATTAGTTGTTTTTATAGTAGTTAGACTATAAAATTGATAATATAAAAATCAGTGTATGTGAATGAACTCCTCAATGGATCGACCGTAAATTTTTCCATTATGGTACACACTCAAGAGAATAAGACATTAATTAAATATATATCAATGAAAACCACCAACATATCAATTTATCACCATTTTCTAGGAGTCTAAGATCTTACAAAGATTATTTTTCATGAATAAAAAAACAAATAAAAAAAAGAGCTTCATTGCGTATAATTATCTTTTTAGGTTGAGATGGATTTATTTATTGAACTTTTTATATTCTTGGACTACTGTTGATTTTTATAGTATGTTATTTAAAAAAATTGATGAAATCAATAGAATAATACAAGAGATGATAAATTAATTAAACAATATTTCTAACTTCATTCAAGAATCCAATGTCTAGTGGTTGATAAAAACCTAAATGAAACAAAATATGAAGAGATAATGCTTATTAAAGAAATATTTTGAGGTTGAATAACCCAACAGATACATAAATATGCAACTTTAGGATTAAATTATCTCTCATTGTAAATTACCTGATGTTTTTTCTAATGTAGATATTCTAGCTGGTACAACTGTTGGGGAACAACATGATTTAGATACAAATTGGTTTCATTTCATTGAATCTGAAAAATTAAGTGATTATACCATATTTTAAAATGAAAAATCATCTTCTCTTTATATCTATCTTGCATAGAAGGAATATAAATAAGACCCTACTGATGTAGAATTCCTAGTGTAATTTCATGAAGAGATCATGTTTCAGGTTTACAAACTTTATGGGGAATATTTATTTATTTATTCTTTATGTTTTAATCTAATTCACATTAAATTGTTTTCTAAAATCCCATTTTATGAATGTTTAGAAACAACCCAACAAGATTATTCATGATATGTTGGATTTGAAGTGGCCACACAAACAGTGGAAACAAACTTAGGGGAATCATTCTTCCTCCTTCCCCCATTATCAAATATACACTTCATTACATGGGGAAGCTCATTTACTCTATCCATGAGTTTATCTAAAAATAGTAATGTTTAAATATAATTAAAAGGAATATTATTTTTTGGTTCATGAGAATGAATCCCCATCCACCATCAGATTGAGGTTAAATTTCTAGAACTGCCTGATTAGGGGAAGTACAAACCTATCATCCTCTTGGGGGGTCAAAACAAGAATTATCCCTATTTATTTCCCTCCCTATTTCTCATTATTTATTTTTATCATATTTTTCCATTCATTATTTTATGTTTAAATTTATAGCATCTAATTTCATAATTCAAAGTTAACACTTCTAAAATAAATCAGGTTGTATATTTCTTTTTATTTATTTTGTTTCCTACCCAATATAATTTCATCATGTAATTATTTATCTAAAATAAAAATATGTTAGTAAATGGAACAAGTGTTTGGGAGATGTAAATGTGTCTTATTACTTTTTTTTCTTTCTTATATATGTTTTTATTTTTCTTACTTTTTCATGTTTTCCTTTTCTTTTTTGGTGCATTTTTAGGTTTCTTGAGTAGAATAGAATACATTAAAAAAATATAACCAACTTATTATTTTTTAACATTACTTTATCTTAATATTGTAAGACAAAAATTATTGAAAAATTGATTTTTTTACTAATTTCAAATCATTTAATTTGATTAAGTTTGATTGATTTGGAAACTCATCCACACCCTTGATTTAGAAATAGAAAATCATACCCAAACCAAGAGGTTTCTATATCATTTTGACATATTATTTATATTTACATTTTCTATTATAGTCTTTATACATTTTTTTATTTAAAACTTACTATTTTTTCCCAATTTGAATGCTGTCAGTGTTCATGAATGTGTCCAATAAGATCATGGAACAACTTTGGATAATTGTTTTACTTTTAACTATAATTTTTCTTACCTTTACATCCAACCTTAATTAATACCATAACAACCATGAAATAACTTCTTAGGTAGCTGTATTATATATACCAACACTTATATTTATTTCACAATCATACTTGATTTATTACATAAAATTACACATAATACAAACCAAAATATCTGTAAGTCTAGTGTATTTGATAATTAGGTACATAGCATAACATCTTGAACATGGGATACAATAACATTATTAAAAACCTCATAAAAATTCTTCTAAAATCCAAAGATGTTTTAAAACTACATGGGATAACCTTGGGATAGTCCTAAGAAAGGGTTGAGCTATAAATCTCATTTAGGGGAAAACAAGGTATAATGTGATACATGTTAGAAAATAGACATATCAATGGGGAATAGGAAGAATAAAAATAATAAACATGAACAATGAGACATGATATAGCATGATAATCATAACATGGGAGATATGAAAACAACTTAAAATACTGAATCATAAACATAGGTCAAGGAAAAACAACCAATACTTCATTGTAGAAAAATTACCATAAAGGAATTAGGTTCAATCCATATCCCAAGATGATATATCATGATTCTAAACATTACATAATTCATTGGAGTTCTCTATAATTTTTGGCACACCTGTCACATTCATTTCCTTCTCATGCTTAAGTGTGCCACATAAATTATACAACATGAAATCATTCATCATGATAATTTAATCAATTACCAAGGAGTTTAGAATACATACATTTAAATACCCAATAAAAATTATTTGTGCACAAATATGAGCACCTTGATATAAAATTATTATTATATTCACTAAACAAATAGTGTGTCTTAGAAATCACATTGATATTTCGGTAGCATAACGAAATCACCTAAGGATTTATAAAAATGGGATAATGAGAGACAAAGGGGTCTCTCATTACATATTCAACCAATTTAAAGTAATAGGTACATGGAAAAACATATCCCAAAATTATAAATTATAAATAAATGGCATGTTGAAATGATGAACCGTGGATATAGAAGAGAATCCTTACTATATTTCCGAATAGTCGTGTGTGCATAAATTATTATGGGAGAATTAATGAGAGTTAAAGTGGGATATAAACATTTATAAATTAAATGTAAAATAATGGTAATACATAAAAATTTATTCTAAAATAATAAATTTGAATTTAAGATACATAACATAAAAGTAGTGCTTGAATGTAAATGAGAAGAGATAAATCACTTAATAAAATTTGGCATGGTAATGGGTGTAAATAAAGAATAGTGGAAGGATTAATTAGAGTGAAAGAAAGAAATAATTATCTACATATAAAATGGATAGTAAGGGGGACATGTAAGATCATATCCAAAAACAAGTAAAAAGTAAATATAGAGATATTACAAAAAGAAGTGTCTCATAAAAAGAGGAGAGTGAAAGATACCTTACTTTAGTGTGTGACTCCAAAAGATTGGTAGGGGATTATTGAGAGCTTTGAGTTCTTTAAGAGTACTCTAGAGAGTGAACGGTATATTATAGACGTGATATAAGTATTCTGGGTAAAGTTAAATGGGATCATTGGTGAGTTTATATAGGAGAAGAGAGAGATTTCTTTATTATTTATGTTATTGACTCTACATAATAAAATAACCAAAAACACAAAAAAAACTGATGGTTTTTCCCATGGTTTCTAGAAAATGGGATTGGGTATCATTATTTTATAAGTCCAATGGTATAACATAATAAAATAATTCCCTTAATTTTTTAGAGGCGAGTCATACTCTTAAAGAAATGATTTTAAAACCTTAAAAAAGTTTGAATGGTTTTGGAGGATTTTTAAAGAATTTATAAAATTAAAGAAGTAAACATAAAATAAATTATTTTAAAGTTAAAACATATATTTGGTTGTGGATACCCTTTAAAATATTTATTACATAACTTTTGGGTCATTATGATTTCAAAATATACAAAGTGTATTTATATGATATTTAATTTTTACCCGAAAATATAATTATCTCATGAAATTATGAAAACATCACCATTAGATAATTTTGAAAATATGATTCCAAAAAAAATATTATTTTTATTAAAACGGTTTTATAAATATTTTAATTTTCAACTTTAAAATGAAATTGACATTTATTAAGAAATGATGGGTTTTTTATAATAACAGTTTTCAAACCATTATAAAAAAATACATTTGACTTCTTAAAAAATTTATGATCATTTATATTTAATAAAAAATATATAATAATATTATTTTATGAAAATATTATTTATTTTAAACATAAATTAATTTATAAATTCATTAATTGAATTTAAATATTAACTAAAAATAAATTTAAGCTTTATTGTTTCAAAATAAAAATAATTTAAAAATTAATAATAATAAGATTAAAATATATTCATTATTTAATAAAATATAATGTACATATTCATATTGATAGTTTCTTGATACATATCCCTTTAATACACCATAAAATTCCCTAGGAGTAGGGTGCATGATGGTGGGAATTTCTTGGGGTGGTTCGGTGAATAAGGTTTGGGTCAAGATCTTGACGAGCTTGAACTTCTACTATAAATGGGTTTTCCCATGATTAAGTTGTTTTATCTCAACTTGGGATTGGTCAAGTGAAACGTTTAGTGATTATATCTATCTAGTAATCTCAAATAAATGGGATTCATAGGGTATTATACTATTAGTTGAGTCCATCACTTCCTTTGTCTATATCAATTGGATTTGTTAAAACCCTATATTTATACTAAAAACGTGATCATTATACATTGAATATATTATAAAAAAATTATTCTTAACTGCATTTAAAATCCAATTGGATATAATAATAAAAAACAATTTCATGTGTATTCTTTAACCATACTACAAAATAATGAATTTAATTAAAATAAAAAGGAGGATTTTTATTTATAACATTTTGGGTTGTTACAATCTTCCCCCATTAAGAAATGTTACACTTGAAATTTTAATTTCCCACAATAAAATAGAAGAGGTAAACTATACTTTATCACCTCATATGGTTCCCATATTTTTTCTTTAAACTTTTAGTTTCTCCACAACACTTTGACAAGGTAGATTCTCTTATTTTTAAGAACTTTTTCTCTACGTTCAATGATCTTCACCAGCTACTCCTTATAGGAAAGTCCATTCTAAAATGGTACTACGTATGGATTTAGTACATGTGAGGGGTCCAATATGTACTTTTTCAAGAGAGATACATGGAATACACCATGTACACGAGATGGGTTCAGTGGGAATACAAGTCTATATGCCACCACCCGGATGTGATTAAGGATATCAAAGGGGTTGATGTATATTGGGAAAATATTTCCCTTTTTCCCAAATCACATCACCATGTTCCATATAGATATGTGGAATAATATCATGTCTCCCACATCAAACTCTATATCTCATCGATGATTTTCATCATAACTCTTCTCTTGACTCTGAGGAGACATGATGTGAAATTGAATGGTCTTAACCTCCTCCACCAATTCTAAAAAAACATTTAGGAAATATAAGTTTTTATACCACAAATTCATATCAACATAAATGTTTTATGCACCTCTTCACATAAGGGGATTCATAGGGATCCATTTGGATGCTTGAGTGGAAACTATTGTTATAAGAGAACTCAACCAAAAGAATATGTTGGTCCCATCCCCCTTTTATGTCCATAGATCATGATCTTAAAATTTCATCTAGAGTTTGAATAGTCCTCTAAAAGTAGCCATCAATTTGAGGACGATAGGCTATACTGAAGTCCTGCTTGGTGTTTAGAGCATGTTGTAGACTTTTTCAGAACTTGGATGTGAATCTTAGAACTTGATCATATAAAATCGATATTGGTAACCCATACTGCCTCACCAATTACCTGATTTATATCTGTGCAAGTAGATCCAGTGAAAATTCATCTCAAATTACGATAAAGTGAGATTTATTTGTAAGATTATCCACAATAACTGATATAGAATTGTTTCCCCAATATGTATTCAAATATATAGTGAAATATTATATGGTGATGTTCTCCAATTTCATTTTTGATATGGGTTATGGTTGTATAATCCCCTTAGAATTATGCATTTCATCCTTCACTTGCAGGAAAACCAGACATTTTGATGTTTATTCAGCTATCTCCTTCTTCATATTTCCCCACCAATACTGCTCATGGAGATCTTGAAACACATTTGTGTTTCCTGGTTGAATTTAGAAGGTTTAACTATGTGCATTATCCAATAGTTCTTTATTTAACTCAATATTTGATGAAACACATAGTATTAACCCAAATATCACATTTCATTCTTCTTAAATTTTAAAACTTGGGGATTTCCACTTTCTCATGGATTATGACTTCTTCTGAATTCTCACGTCATATCTTTGATCATCCATTATTTTCAAGATGAGGGATGGATGAGCCAACATTTTAGAAAAGATTGATGACATTCCTTCCTCAATTATTCCCATGTCCATCCTTTTCATGTCTAATAAGATTGGATCCTTCTCAATTCTCCTCATTGATAAAGATGCATGATTTTTCATCTTATAGAATCCACCACCTTATTTTCTTTTCCAATTTGGTAGTGGACTGATCATTCTTAATCCTTGATTATATCTAAAAATCATCAATGGTTCATAATAATCTCTTAATGTGTGAATATGTATTTGGTGATCTTATGATCAATATAGATCTCACACTCTCCCCATAGAGATAATTGTACCATATTTTCAACCTAGAGATCACAACCGCCTACTCCAGATCATTCATGGGATAACATTGATTAATAATTTTAAACATCCTTGAGTAATAGGCTATAACTTTATCAATTTTATTCAATAAATAGCCCAAACCAGTCTTTGAAGCATCATCGTAGACCACAAAGAGTTCCCCACTTATCGGTAGTCTGAGAACAGATCTAGGGATAAGCTAAATTTTCACTCTTTAAAGTATTCATCACATTCTTGCATATAGAAACAATTGACTCCCATCCGAGTTATCTTGGTAAGTGAGTTTGAAAATCATGATAATGTTCTCATAAATTGGAAATAATACCCAACTAACCCAATTAAACTATGGATATATATATCACAGATGCTAGCCTCAACCATCCTTCAATTGATTATATCATTTAATGGTCCAAATATATCCCATTGCATGTTATTATATTCCCCAATAACAAGAATTTATTCAATTAGAACTCTTATTTGTTATACTTAGAATATAGATTCTTCTTTTCTAAGGGATTTATCACAGTGCTCAGATTCTCTTCATTCTCCTCTTGGTTTTGGAGTATATTATAATATAAAATATAATTAATACTAACAATTTTCCAAGATAATTTCAAAAAACTCTATTAATCAAGTCTATGAATATTTTTCAAACATTAGTTAGTTCAAAGGGAATCACTATGAACTCATATTTTCCATACCTTGTATGAAAAGTGTTCATGGGGATATCATCATTCTTCACCGTTACTTGATAATATCCCAGCTAAAGATCTACCTTTGAAAAGAATTGTTCTCCACAAAGTTGATAAAATAAGACATCAATCTAAGGTAGAGGATACTTTTTCTTTATAATGATCTTTTTGAGCTCACGATAATCAATGAAAAGGCACATTGACCCATCCTTATTCTCAACAAAGAGGACTAGTGCACCCCATGGTGATTCATTTGGGTGTATAAACCCTTTATCCAGATTCTCAGGTAGTTGTTTCTTTATCTTCTCAAGTTGAAAAAAATACATTATTCATGTAGTCTTGTACAATGGTAATTTCATAGGTATAAGTTTGATTGAAAATTCAACCGCTCAGCTAGGAGGAAGACTATGGAATTTCTCGAGAAACACATCAGCATATTCCCTCACAATAGGCAAGTCATCGAGGAAGATTCTTTCCTTAGAATCAATAATTTGATCTATACACAATTTATTATAATGATATAATATCTATTATTAAGATTATGGTGATAAATAAGATTCATAATCCTCAAAATTTTATATAATCAGGGTTTGATTCACAATATAGAGATTTATTTCCCTCTCATTGAAATTTTTATTGGCTATATATAGGAAAATCCAATCCTTGCCCAGAATAGAATCAAATTCCACCAAAAGGAGTATGAAAAGGTTATATGGGAAGTTCATAAAACATACATTAAAAAATTAGGAGTTATATAGTTGGAATGAAATAATTTATCCATTTTCCATTTTCGACAACAGCTCTACTTCCATGCTTTATGGTGGGTTTTAGACAGTTTTACTAAAATTTCATGATATGATGGAATATATAGAGTTTTAATGAAAATGTATGTTCCCTATTCATGATTTATAAATATAATGAATTTCAGAACTTCATTTTTGTGATCCAATTTAGTTGTAGTGATGTAAAATGATCTCCATTGTGGACTTGGAGGTTGTTGGTTGTCTCTGAAAACCTTATCTTAGTTCATTGGTTTGCGAAGTGTCATTTTTCCTAGTAGTTGAAGCAATGAAAAATATGTTGAGGGTTGGTGGGAGAATTCTTTTCATTCGACACATTATTTGGTTTCTCATGTTGGAAATTTCTAGCTAGGTTTCCTTAGTTCATGCGCCTAAATCATTTCTTCAATCCCCTAAGGCAATTCGCACGGTTCTTCTTCCTACACCATTGTGAAGTGGGATGTTGAAATTTAGTGGCACCATTCAATTTATTCATTAGACTGCTAAAATTAAACTCCACTTTACACTTCTTATACCCATGATACCCTTGAGATTCCCTATTCTCCATTTCGACATTGAGGGAACATCAGATAATTTTCTCATAGCTATCAAATTCCTAGATCACCGGGGATTTTTGTAGACTATATTTTAGGTCACCAAATAAAAGGTCAAAATTTCATTTAGGGGTAAAGAAAAATAAATATTTGTATTATGAAAGTATTGTGATGTTTTCCTCATATATGTGGATAGATTATTTGTCTTTCTACATGAGGGGAATGAAGTCCCTTTCAATTTTAAGTTAGAGAGTGCGAGAACAATATTTATCAAAAATTTATTCTATAATTCCTTATACTCCATTGCTTTGATCTCTTCCTTAGGATTTGTATTCTTGATCAAGGTACAACATTGATTAAATTTTCCCTCCACATGATAAACATCTAGTAGAACCTTCCATTTCTTATAACTTTGAAGGATGGAGTAGATCTTCTAAATAGAGTTGATCTATTGTTCTGTGATTAAGGGATAAGATTTTCCATTGAAAGTTGGAGGCCTTTGTGCATAAATCCCTCAATCATAGCTTATTCTCTCTTATAAGTATTTGGATTCCCTGTGGATCTAGGTTTCTATTCAGAACCTGAGTCATCTGAGATATTATCATAACAAATTTTTTTATTCCCACTCATATTAGATTGGGCATCTCATTGGGGTAGTCATTATATTTCCCACTGTAATGATTTTTTACCATATTCTTAATATTTACATCCATTGTCTCAAATATATGGGAAATTTAGGATGATTATTTTTAAAATATTAAACACATAATTGAGGAATTAAATGAAAATAAAGGGTTTCAACTCACCTCTTTTGATAATCCCAAATCATGTTTAATTCTATAATGGGTTAGTTATTTAATAATCTATATTAATCTCATGACTTCGCTAAAATCTGTTTACAGTATAAATAGTCTCTAAGTCAAAGGTCACTGTTGAAGGTTACTAGTAAGAGGTCACTATTTTAGTGCATTGTCCCGGTCACCATTGACAAACCTATAGCTAAACTTTACCACTTGAAGTCATTAATGAAAAGGTCACCGTTGAAGACCTTACTGATGAAGGTTACTGTTATAAGTGCTATAGTTATAAAGTTACTATTAGAAGTCACCAGTACAAGGTCACTGTTGTAAATCCTACCGTTGGAGTACTTACCGAAGCATATAGATGATGTGTCAATATGATAAGTTGCTATTATGACAAGGTTATTGTAAAAAATAATTTCTATTAGAAGTCAACTTTCAGACTTATTTCTGGAAGTTACTGATAAGTAGTCTACCACAGAAGAGCTCACTGGTGAATTCTACCACTGGAAAAGTCTACCACTAATGAAGTCTACCTCTGAACAAGTCTACCACTGATAAATTCTACCGCTGAACAAGTCTACCATTGGTGAAGTCAATCACTGGACAACTCTACCGTCACTGGATAAACCTACGATTGGAAGTCTACTGCTGAGGAAGCATGTTATTGAAGATTCTACAGATTGATAGGATACTGTTACCAATCTACTAATAATATATTCTATAATTTATCAATTTTTCTTAATATTATCATAACAGTCATATTTGATTAATTTAATACATCTGACATCAATTAATATTGTTTTTAGACATGTTAGGAAACCGTACAAGGTACGAGGAAGAACTCCCATGGTTCGATCATTTCCTTTGTTGGCTAAGTGGAATTAAAAAGGGATACTGAGCTAAAATAAAAACATAGTGGAGTATGTGTGGGCTGAAAAACCCATACCATATCCGACAATGCAGAAGAACAAGAAGAGGAACATTGCTTATACTGAAAATCAAATAGATTCACTAAGATCTTTTTGATGAACATATTCAAGGCTATACTATTGTGGTTCAAAGAACCCTTATTCCATGAAGTTGAAAATCTCAGTACTTGTAAGCCATGTTCCTGAAAGTTTCGACACTCTGTTTCTAGAGAAAAATTGCAGAGAAGAAAAAAACCTTCATTTCCTCAACTCCATGAAGTCCAGAGCTGATCTTCAAACACATAGAGCATTCTGAACTCAACCCTAATTTCTTTAGCTCTACTATGTTCCTTATTTTACATTTTTGAGAAGTGTCTGATTTTTACACACACACTTTTTTCTGTGCTTTAACTATGGGATACTGAAAATCCCCACTCAAAACTCTATCAACTCTTGTTTCCCATGAATAACTGTGGAAGAATCCTTGTGTATCTTGGTTTTTTGTTTTCCCACGTAGAACTATGGTAGACGTTGTAGAACCTAGACAGTTTGTTAAAACTGTTGTAAAACATGATACAGGTTGTGTATCATGTTTATTTATATAAACTTTTTGGTGGTAGGTGATCACTAAGTGGGAAGGATTAGGTCTCAGCTAGAGACTGAACCACTTTTTTACATTGAGGTGTTAATCTTCAAAGTAATCTATTTTATTTTATCCGCTTCTTATATTGTTCAAAGACAAAAAAAAGTTTTTACATTCACATTGATAGTTAGTTCTGGTTAGTGTGTATATGTGCTTAATTCAGAAAACATGTTTCAGATGTTTAATTAGTGATTACATTGATTCAACTGAGGACTAATCAACCATAGAGAAACTTGTTGAGCAATTTTACATTTATATCTCTACTGCCTTAATTGACTGGTCTATTTTGAATTGGGGGATATTAATCAAAAAGTTTTTAACATAAATTTTAATTAGAACTCAATTCACCCCCCTCTTGAGTTTCCACTCTGACCAACATTTAGTATCAGAGGGTTGTTTATTAACTCCATCAAACCATTTTTTCAAGCTTTTCAATTTCTTTTAAACTTTGATTTTAGTTTCACCTTAAAGATCTTAAAATTTCTGGTATATCTAATTTTTCAATTCTTTAAAATTCTAGTTTTCTATGGATAACTGAGTTGAGGGTGCTTCTACTAACAAACAACCTCTAATTAATGGAAATAATTATGGTAAGTGGGAATTGAAAATGAAAATATATCTGGAAAGCATAGGTCCTGAAATTTGGGACACAATTGAAGAACAACATGCATTACCTGCTACTACTAGGGATACATGGTCTCAGTTGACTAAAGCTACTTATAACAATAACTGTAAAGAAATGAATTCTCGGTATTGTGCTTAGGTGATGAAGAGTTTAACATAATATCTTATTGTAAAACTGCTTATGAAATTTGGGAAACCTTGACTGTTTCTCATGATGGAAGACCCAATGTTAAGGAAATGCGATTAAATACTTATACTATTAAATATGATAATTTTAAAATAAAGCCTAATGAACCTATCTCTGAAATGTATCCCAGGTTCAATGAAATAGTGAACACCGTGAGTCTTCTTGGGAAACTAGTGGATAGTAAGGACCAAATCATGAGACTGCTTCGATGCCTACTTGGCAGATAGAGGGGAACTTTAGTTTCTATCCAGGAATCACGAAAAATAAGAAAACTACCAGTAAAAGAGATAATTTGAAAAATTATGATGCATGAAGAAGAGATTAAAGTAAATCAAGAAGTAGAAGACGTACCATGGAAGAAGTTAGTAGCATTAAAAACATCAACCTCAGAGAGAAAATATGAAGAAAAAGTTTAAGTTCGTATAGACAATCCCACTAGTGAAGAGTTATATTCGGATAGTGATGAGGAGATTCCTCATCTTGCTAGAAGGTTTAAAAAGTTCTACCGAAAGAAGAAATTCTTTATGAATTAAAACTACAAGGGAAAGTATGATAGTAAAATAAAATGTAAGAATGAAAGAAAATGGAATGACACCTCTAAAGAAATAATTTTCTATGAGTGGAAACAAAAATGTCATGTGCGGACAGATTTCCCCAAGATGAAATTTAAGACGAAATATAAAGATAAGGGAAAGGGTTATAAAAACGGCGATGAAAGCTACTTGGAGTGATTCAGAAGATAGATTCAATGGATCTGATTCTTCTGATAATGAACATAACTATTATGTAATCTTATGTTTCATGATAGAAACATTTGATGTAACAGTTAATTCGCCTATACATAATGCATATTATTATGGGAATAAGAGTGAGTCACATAATGATGAAGATATGAATAAGGATGAATTATTTCAATACTGTGAAATACTTGAGGATACCTTTAATGATTTCAAGGACAAATATAAATCATTATAGAGAAATAATTCTATAAAGGAAAATTATAAGTCAAATCTAGATATTGAAAAAGGGAAATTCTCCTAGCTGTTAAAAGAAAATACTGAATTAAAATTATCTAATGACCAATTTAGAAAAGATATTTAGAAGTTTACTAATGGTAGGGATACCTTGACTTAGTTTCTAGCAAAAAATATTTCCCCAAAATATACAACTGGTCTAGGATATCAACTAAAAATGGAAAAATTAGCAAAACCAAGTTTATTCCAAAATCTAGACAGTTCACTGCTAGTTCTAGTTCTGGACAATATTTTGAGAGAAAATTTTCTAAATGACCTAACGAATTATTTATGCCTCCTAATATGTATTATGATGTTAGGAAACCTATAAATCAAATATGGGTTCCCAAAGTTTTACTTGCTAACCTCTCTGGACCCAAGAAAATCTGGGTACCAAAGTTACCCCATACCTAATATGTTTTGCAGGGAAGTTGCCTAAAAAGTTCCTATAAAACCTTGTGGTACTTGGATAGTGGATGTTCAAGATATATAACAGGATATTATTCTTTCTTCAAGATCCTAATCAATGTTCATGGTGGACATGTAACTTTTGGTGACAATGTATTGGGAAAAATCGTCAGCTTAGGCCAGATTGGTAACCCTAATACAATATTAATTTCCAAAGTACTCTTTATTTATGGATTAAAGTAAAATTTACTTAGAATCTATTATTTGTGTGATGATGGTTTTAATATCAAGTTTGAAAATGACGCATGCAATGTTTTTAATTCCAAAAATGATCTAGTATTCACTGCCTGTAGAAATGAAAATGTGTATGTTGTTGATTTAAATTCCTTAGCTAAGAAAAATGTTTATTTCTTAAATAATTTTCATAAGGAATCCTAGTTATGTAATAGAAGATTAGGACACTACAATGTGCACTCTCTTAGGAAACTATCTAAGAAATGTTTAGTTAGAGACTTACCTAAATTGGAATTCGCACTTGACAAAGTGTGTAATACCTATCAAAAGGGAAAACAACATAAAGTTTCTTTCAAATAAAATAAATAGGTCTCTACTTCTCAACCACTTGAGTTGGTTCACATGGATTTGTTTGGACCATAAAGAGTGTCAAGTTTAACTGGGAAGCACTATGCTTATGTTCTTATAGATGATTTTTCTAGGTACACTGAAGTATACTTTCTAGATCACAAAAGTGAAGCTTCTTCCAACTTTATTAAGTATTCCAAGACTGTAAAAAATCATATTGGACTTAGAATTAAGTCATTAATAAGTGATAATGGCCATGAGTTTGAAAATTAGGAGTTTGAATCTTATTATTCACACAATAGCTATAGTCACAATTTATCTGCTCTTAAAACACCTCAACATAATGGAGTCATTGAAAGAAGAAATATGAAACTTCAAGAAATTTCTAGGAAATGCTCAAAGAGTATGATTTACCAATTTATTATTGCGATGAATCTTTAAATAAATCTTGTTATACCATCAATAGAGTCTTTATTAGACCTGTTCTTAAGAAGACCCCTTATGAGATTTAGAACAATATGAAGCTTGAGGTTAATTACTTTAGAGTTTTCGGTTTGAAAGTCTTTATTATTAACACTAAAGATAATCTAGACAAATGTTTTCCCAAAAGTGATGAGGGAATTTTCCTAGGTTACTAAATCTCCAGTAAATCCTATAGAGTATTCAATAGGAAAACAAAATGCGTGGAAGAGTCAATTCATGTCAAATTTGATGAGACTGATCCACATGAATCTAAAACCTATCTTGAATATCTTGAGGAAGATATGTCAATTCTGGACCTCAATGATAAAAATAGTAAACCCCCTAGTTCTGGAAATTTTCCAGAATCCGCATCTGTTGATTCTGAACCAATAGACAACCTTGAGGAATCTAGTTTGACCCTTTATAGAGGCATTAGGACTCTCAAGAATCATCTTTTAGTTGTTGTTTTAGGTGATCTGAATATAAGAACACAAACTAGAGATTCTCTGAGAAACCACGTTGAACATCAAGAGTTTATTTCACAGCTTGAACCCAAAAATATTAATAATGTTGTCAATGATTAATTTTGGGTTATGGCTATGCAGGAAGAATTAAATCAATTTGAAAGAAAAAATGTTTGGGAACTAGTTGAAAGAGCAAAGGACACTTTGATAATAGGCACTAAATGGGTATTTAGAAACAAAGTTGATGAGCCTAGAAATATAGTTAGAACCAAATCTAGGTTAGTTTCAGAAGGGTATAGTCAAAAGGAAGGAATAGACTTTGAGGATACCTTTTCACCTATATCTAGGTTAGAGGCCATTTGGATACTACTTGCTTATACAGCTCATCTGGATTTTAAAATTTATCAAATGGATGTTAAAAGTGCTTTTCTAAATGGGTATATAGTTAAGGATGTGTTTTTAACAACCCCCTGGTTTCAAAAATCCCCAATTTCAAATCATGTTTTTAAACTTCCCAAAGCTTTATATAGTTTAAAGCAAGCTCCAAGAGCTTGGTATGATAGGTTCAGCTCTTTTCTTATTTTAAATGGTTTTACCAAAGGAATAGCTAATCCTAGTCTCTTAATTAAAAGAATTTACAAAGATGTTTTGATAGTACAAATTTATGTAGATGACATCATTTTTGGATCCTCTAAAAACACTTTATGTACTGATTTTTTTAAAATAATGCAAAATGAATTTGAAAGGAGTTTAATGGGAGAACTTAAATTTTTCCTTGGATTTCAGATTTTTCAAAATAAAGATGGTATTTTCTTAAATCAAATTAAATATGTTATGGATCTTTTAAAACGTTTTTCTTTGGATGGTAGTAAAAGTAGTGATACACCTATGAGTACCACTTTTAAGTTGGATGCAGATGAAGCTGGAAAACCAGTGGATCAAACCAACTACAGAGGTATGATAGGGAGTCTGCTCTACCTTATATCTAGTTGACCTAACATTATGTTTACTGTATATATGTGTGCTCACTTTCAAGTTAATCCAAAAGAATCTCAATTAACTACTGTTAAAAGGATTTTTAAATTTCTTAAGTATACTCCCAACTTAGGACTATTTTATCCAAGAAGACAATCTTTTGATATGATAAGTTATTCTGATGCTAACATTGCTAGTTGCAATTTAGATAGAAAAAGAACTTATAGAACATGCCACCTTTTAGGAAATTCACTAGTATCATGGTGTAGTAAGAAATAGAATTCTATTGCATTAACTACTTCCAAAGCTTAATATATAGCTGCTGGTAGTTTTTATGCTCAAATTTTGTGGATGAAACACGCTTTAATAGACTATGGATATCAATTCAAACATGTCTCAATAAATTGATATAATAAAAGTGCTATTAACATTTCTAAAAATCCAGTATCTCATGTTAGGACAAAGCATATTGATGTGAGACATCACTTTTTGAGAGATCATTATCAAATAGGTGATATCACTCTTGAATTCATTGGCACTGAACATCAATTGGCTGATATATTCACAAAGCCCTAGAATTTTCAGAGGTTAAATTACATCAAACATGAGTTAGGTATGATAAACTGTTGAGGTTAGAACCTCACAATTGATACTCACCGTTAGAACCTCACTGTTTCACCTCACTGTTAGAAACTCAGTGTTGCACCTCACTGTTAGAACCTCACCATTGCACCTCACTATTAGAACCTTACCATTCCACCTCCCTGTTAGAACTTCACCATTGCACCTCACTATTAGAACCTCATTGTTGGGGAGATCATTGTTGTACTTTTCCATTACTTTTTATTTTATACGAGAATCTGAACTGTTTTATTAGTATTATTTTTCTTGAATTGTTTTTGTTTCGATCCCAAAATGAGAAAATTATATCAAAAACACATTTTGATCCACTCTCTTCCCCACTCTAAAATCCCTGCTCTCGAAATCCTTAAACCCTAACTCACTGTTGAACCCTCAAACCACTTAGAACCTCAATGACAAGAGTCAAGCGACCTTCAGCTGATGATGGAGATTCACCAAGGCCTAAGATACCCCGAGCTGAGTCCAGTGGTGGTTGTAACATATCAACAGAGCATGTTAACCCATATATGTCAACGAGAACAATTGTGGCTGAAAAGGATCCAAGTGAAGATTGGTTGCTCTTGAGTAAATCCTTAGTGTTGTAGGAACTAGAGACTCAAGGATGGGTGGAGTGGTTTGAAAACAATAATGGGCCATATTACCCGAGGCTAGTCAATGATTTATTTGAGTATTCGAAATTGGAGAAGTCAGATGATGAGAACCGACTGGTGTCAAGAGTAAATGGAACTGAGGTAAGATTTTCATCTTCTGAGTGGGATGAATGTCTAAGGGTACCTCATGAGGGTATATGTGACTACTACTCTGCAGTGATTCCTCCAGATAGTGAGATTTTTGGATCTAAGAAAACATTGGAAGAGCTGACAGGAAATGGGACACCAAAGAAGATAATTTCTGCTAAAATGAATGGAGAGGATAAACTTATGTTCAAGTTTTTCCAACATGTGATAAGACCCAGGAGAGGGGACTTAGCTGTAACGAAGTATCAGGACATTTTCATTTTGTATTTTCTGAGGCATGGATATATGATCAACCCTTGTATGTTGTTGATGGCTCAGTTTAAAGACATGACTAAGCCAAGTTCTATATCAAATGCTCTATTTCATGACAAACTAATTTATTTGATCCTGTAGGATAAGGGAATTTCTAGAGATAAAGAGGAAACAATTATAGCCAAGAACAATTTTTGTGTCTCCAAAATAATCTGCAAGTTCATGATGATCAGCTGGAATCCCTAGAGAAGAGAATGGGGAAACAATGAAGGGAAGCTTTATAAAATGTTTGACCCTGTAAATAATCCTTCCAGGCTATGGGATAAGAGGGATCCATGTCTGAATCCTGATGAGGCAGAACCTGTATATTCTGATAAAGTAGTAGAGGAGGCTGTGGAACTTGAGAAATAGGGCACTCCTATGGATGATAGGAGTTATCCTGATCTACTAGCCAGTCCTCTAGTTGGAATGGAAGCTTTTGGAAAGGTCAGTCCTCTAAGAGAGTTAAAAAGGATAGAATATGTCCTAAGGGACAATGAGGATGAAGAAACTAGTGAATAAGAGTTTGATGAGGCTCTTATTAATGTTATAGATACCTCAGAAGAGGAAAAAGCTGCTGAATCTGGTCATTCTGACTATGAGGAATATGGGACAAACACTGATGATAGTGAAGGAGAGGATATCAGTCTAAGTCCTTGGGTTGGAATTATAGAAAGGGCAGTAGGTGATCAAGAAAATGAGGATGTGTCTGCTACTGATGCAATAGAGATTGTGGATGATTCAGTAGAGGCAGTGGATCACTCTACCGATGTGTCAGTTGATCAAGCAAGATCAGTACATGAAGGGGAAAGACTGGAAGAGGCTGAAATAATTGTCCAAGAGGTAGATCCATGTGAGGGGGACCATACTTTTTCCCAAGGATCAATATCAATTGTGCATGAAATGGAGGGCTAGGATGAGGACCCTAGGTTTATGGCGTTGGGTCTAGATTATGATGACTCGGAAGACGAAAGGCCCACCGGAAGACCATTTGTGCCAAACTTCATTTTCACACCTCCACAAAACTCTTTCCCTCAAGACTATTTCAGTAAGTCAGACCTTGAATCCTTGAAATACGACCTATAGAGAATGTCTAAGGATAGTTACTATGAGATGGACAAGGTTGTTGCTCTAATTTAGGAGCATTCAACATCTGAGTTATCTAAAATACACTCCAATATTGAATCTACTCTACTCCAGGAAGTAAAGAAGTGTCAGAGTCAAATGAGTGAGCTTACAGAGTCTATGGAAAATTTGAAACAATCAATTGTAATTTTGGAATAATATATGGCTTCATGGGTTCAAGTGGATAGTGATCTCAGATACATCAAGAGTGTGTTTCAGCAGTTGGAAACTGTGTTTGAGGGCTTTAAGAAGTCGATGAAAACACATGTGAATGGTCAAGAAGATGATGTGACAAGACTAGTCAGTGGCCTGACTAAATACTTTAATGAGACAGTGGATTTCTCTCTGGAACCTCTAGGTTCATCTTCTTCTACTTTAGCCCCTCCTCCAGTCAACATTGAAGCTTTCAGATCCATTGATAGAGAAGAAGTGTAAAAGATCTCTGGTGATAGTACCTCAGACTCTTAGGTTATTTATATTACCAGGAAAATTCATACCCTTGTGGAAAATTATTTAAAGAAATTTGTTCAAGATTAAAAGGCCCTAAAGTATCAAGTTGACTTCTATTACAAAATGGTTTATACCAAGAATCAGATGGATGGGCACTTCATGTTTCTTTTGGAAAACCTATGGATTCCTCCTATCACAAGAGCTTTTAAAGATCAGGTCAGCAGACTAGGATAGTTGACTCCTTCCTTGGAGAAATTTATGGAGAATAAGGATGACTTTATCTAAGCCATAGAGCGAGGTGGAAGCATCATCATGGATTTTAGAAACCTTCTTCTACCCTTCCTTCATGTGGACTGCACTCCAGTTATTGTTCCTCTTGCCTTACCTTCTGCATCCATTGCCTCAGCCTCGGCCAGTGCTGCTCTTATGATGTCTCTTTCTCAAGCCATCAGATGCTTGACCCCCATTATTCTTTAGAGATTCACTCCCTCCAGAGACATTGGAGCCTCTGTTTCTGCTTCTCCTACCATCCTTGATGCTATCCCTCAGCCTACACCCCCCAAGTACAAACCCTCCCTCTTCCTCTTCCAAAGGGAAGGAGTATTTACCTATTTTTGATGTGGATTGAGTGTGGTTTTATCTTTTAATAGGGATTTTATAATTCTCTTTGAATCATGTAACGATCTTTCATTAATACAAGTATTCTATTTTTTCTATTATTGTATTTCTTTTTTCAAATCACAAAGGCGGAGAAAATACACCAAAAGTAATTCAATATCCATATCACATTAATATCTACTACCACATGTGTGATAGATGTGTGATAGGCTTATCTACAACACCTATTTATGTTGTTAACATACCTATGTTTTTAATTATCTTTGATACTCTTATAATTATTATAATGATTAATGGAATAATTTGTGACTATCAAAAAAAGGGGGATATTGTTGGACTCACCTATTTTGATAATCCCAAATCATATTTAATTATATAATGGGTTAGTTATTTGAGTATCTATTTTAATCTCATGACATTTCTAAAATTAGTTTACAGTATAAATAGTATCTAAGTCAAAGGTAACTATTGAAGATTACTGGTAAGAGGTCACTATTTTAGGCCACAATTCACAGTTACCATTGAAAAACCTACAACTAAACCTTACCGCTTGAAGTCATTGGTGAAAAGTTCACTGTTGAACACCTTAATCATGGAGATTAGCGTTATAAGATCTACAGTTATAAGGATACCATTGGAAGTCACCAGTATAAGGTCACTATTGTAAATCCCATTGTTGGAATACTTACTAAAGCATAAAGTTGTTGAGTCTATATGATAAGTCACTTTTGTGACAAGGTTGTTGTTACAAAGAGCTTCTATTAGAATTCCGTTGTAAGAATTATTACTGGAAGTTACTGATAAGTATTATACCATATAAGAGCTCACTGATGATGTCTACCACTGGACAAGTCTACCGCTGATGAATTATAATGCTGGAAAAGTCTACCGTTGATGAAGTCTATCACTAGAAAAGTATACTGTTGGTGAAGTATACCATTGGACAAGTATACCATCATGGGATAAACCTACAGTTGGAAGTCTACTGCTAAGGAATCCTATTGTTGAAGATGCTACCGATTGACAGGCTACTATTACCAGTCTACTAATAACATATTCTATAGTTTATCAATTTTTACTAATATTATCATAATGGTCATATTTGATTAATTTAATGAATCTGATGTTAGTTAATATTGTTTGTAGACATTTCAGAAAACATTACATGGTTTGATCATTCCCTTTGTTGGCTCTATGGAATTAAAAAGGGAGACCAAGCTAAAATAAAAACATAGTGGAGTATGTGCGGGCTGAAAAACCCAGACCATATCCGACAACACTGAAGAACAAGAAGAAGAACAGTGTTTATACTGAAAATAAAAGAGCTTAATGAAGATCTTTTTGAAGAACATATTCAAGTTTGTACTATTGTGCTTCAAGGAACCCTTGTTCTAATAAATTTAATATATCAGTACCTGGAAGTCAAGTTCCTAAATGTTGCGACACTCTGTTTCTAGGGACAACTTGCAGAAGAACAAAAACTTCATTTACTCAACTCCATGAATTCTAGATCTGATCTTCAAACACACCGAGCATTCTAAACGCAACCATAATTTCTTTAGCTCTACTGTGTTCCTTATTTTACACTTATGAGTAGTGTGTGATTATTACACACACACTATTTCCAATGATTTAACTGGGGGATACTGAAAATCCCCACTCAAAACTCTCTCAACTCTTGTTTCCCACTCATAAATGTGGAAGTATTCTTGTGTGTCTTGGTTGCTTGTTTTCCCACGTAGAACTATAGTAGAGGTTGTAGAACCTGGACAGTTTGTAAAAACTGTTGTGAAACGCGATACATGTTGTGTATCAAGTTTATTTATATAAACCACTTGGTGGAAGGTGATAACCAAGTGGAGAGGTTTAGGTCTCGGCTTGAGACTGGACCTCTTGTTTACATTGTTGTGCTAATCTTCAAAGTACTCTATTTTATTTTTTCCCCTGCTTATATTGTTCAAATATAGAAAACTATTTTTACATTCACTCTGATAGTTAGTTTTGGTTAGTGTTTATATGTGCTTAATTTAGTAAACCTGTTTCAAAAGTTGAATTAGTGATTATATTGATTCAACTAAGGACTAATCAAAATTATAGAAACTTATTGATCAATTAAATATTTATATCTCTACTGCCTTAATTGACTGGGCTATTTTAAATTCGGGGATATTAATTATAATGTTTTTAACAGAAATTTTTATTGGAACTCAATTCACCCCCCCTCTTGAGTATCCACTCCAACCAACAAAATGGGTAAATTATAAATTACCTATATTTATTAACATATGAATTTCTGGGGTTCGATTTATGTTATCCATAATTTATTTCCAAACATATACTCTTAGTGGAATTGTTTTTCCTTGCTAATGGTTCATAAAAAGATTATTTATTTACCAAACAATATTCTCTAAGAGTGTCAAACCAGATGTGCAGTAAGGCATGTTGTCATGTACCATGTTACACTGCATCAGGCCTGACAGACCTTATTGGATTTGTTAGTCCAAGGTACATTTGTGCCAGAGCCACATCCACTTGTAGTATCGTAGAAGGGATGTGTTTTGATGATAAACCACTTACCATATACTAACCAAAATTTATGGATGTTTTAATATACATAGTTTTATCCCAAATCATTTCTCTAGAGTTTTCTAATCCTAATCCCAAAAATAACAAAACATTGGCTCTAATACCAACTATAACAACCCTTCTCTTTATTATACTTTAATACATGACTTATTAAATAAAATTTCACTTAATACAACCCAAATGATCAAAATGTATTATTTATTTATGAATTAGGTACATAACATAACATCTTGAACATGGGATGCAATAAGATTATTGAAAACTTTCTTAACATGCTTATGAAATTCCATGATTTTTTAAAACTAAATGGGATAACCTAGGGAGAAACATTATAAATGGGTGAAATATATGACCAATAAGGTAATAAAAATGTCATACGGTGATACATGTTAGAAAATAGTCATATAAATGGGTAATGAAAAGTGTAGGAGTCATAAACATGAATAATTATAGATGATATTATAAGATAATAAAAACATAGGAAATGTGGAAACAATATAAAACACTAAATCATAAAAATATGTCAAGGATTAACCACCAAGAATTCATGGTGAAAAAATTCCCATGATGTAATGAGGTTCAATCTCTATCACAACATGATTTAACATGATTCTAAACATTAAACAATTCATTGGATCACTATATAATTTTGGGGGCACCCGCCACGTTCATTTAATTCTCACATTTAATTATGCTTTATGGATCACACAAAATGGATTCAATAATCACCATAATTTATTTCATGATAAATTAGTGTCTAATAAATACATGTAAATACCCAATTAAAAGTATATGTGCATAAAATTGAACACCCTTGATAGGAAAAGGGTATGATGTTCACTACATTATTGGTTTGACATGTAAATCACAGTGATATTTTAGCAGCATAACAAGGTCACTTAAAGATTACTAGAAATGGGATAGTGAGTGGGAAATTGATCTCTCATCACATATAATCCCAATGGGTAGTAATATGGATATGAAAAAACATATACCAATATTATAAATTGGAAATATAAGGCATTATGTAAGGAGGAAACATGAATAAAGAAGAAAATCTAAACTATATTTCGGCGTGGCAATGGGTATACATAAAGGATCATGGGAGTCTTAATAAGAGTGAAAGGGGGATATCATAATTTATACATTAAATGTAATGTAATGGGAATATGTAAGAACATATCACTACATAAGAAATTTTTATTTATGATACATAACATAAAAGTAGATCTTGAATGAGAATGAGAAGAGAGAAACCCCTTACTAAAAAATAACATGGTAATAGGTGTACATAAAGGATCATGGAAGGATTAATTTGAGTGAAAATAAGATCTAATTATTTATACATAAATTTTATTGTAATGGGATTATGTAAGATCATATCCTAGCATATGAAAAGAAGGAAATATAGAGACATTACAAAAGGAAGTGCATGATAAAAGGGGGGGAGTGGAAGAACCCTTACATGAGAGTATGACTCCAAAGGATTTTGAGGGGCTTCTTTAGATAATGAAGGAGCCCTAGGAAGACCCTAGATATTGTGGAAAATATTATGTATGTGATTAAAGGAGTTTTAATAAAGATAAATTGGATATTGGATGGGTTTATGTAGAAAAGATGAGGATTTCTTTATTATTTAGGTTTTGGAATTTACATAACAAAATACCAAAAACCACATACCATACCCTTGTATATTCCCATGGTATCTACAAAATTGGAGAATTTATATTTATATTATAATTCCATTTTCTTAAATTTATTAAATAATTCTCTTTATTTGTTGGAGGTGAGTCATACTCTTAAAGAAATGATTTTAAAACTTTAAAAATATATTAATTGTTTTGAATGATTCATAAAGGCTTTATAAAATTAACTAAATTAACATTAAATCACATTATTTTAATGTTAATACATATATTTGGTCATGGATACCATTAATAGTATTTATTACAACACTTTTTGTCATTATGATGTCATAATATATAAACTTTATTGATATGATATTTAATTTTTACCTGAAAATTTGATAGTCTTAGAAAAGCAAGAAAAATTAACCATTAGATAAATTTAACATTAAGATTAAAAAAGTAATATTAATTTTATTTAAAAAATTTTATAAATATTTTAATTTTCACTTTTAAAATAAAATTGACATTTATTAATAAATGATGGGTTTTTTGTCCGTAATAGTTTTCAAACCCTTAAAAAAATTACATTTGACATCATAAAAATTATAAGATAATTTATATTCAATAAAAATAATTTAATAATAATATTATAATAAAATATTTTTTATTTTGAACATCCATTAATTCATATATTCATTAATTAAATATCAATATGAACTAAAAATACAATTTTTGCTTTATAGTATCAAAATAAAAACATTTACAAAGTAACAATAATAGTATGAAAATATTTTAATTATTCTACATAATATTATAAATATATTAATACTTTTAGGGTATTGATACATATCTCCTTAATACACTAGCAACCACCCTAAGATTATGGTGCGTGATGGTGGGACATTTATACGGTGGTTCGGGGAACATAGTTTGGGATGTGATGTCGATGAGTTTGAACATCTCCCATAAACACTTTTGATCATGCCTATATTGTTGGATATTAGTATGGGATTGCTTAAGGTAAAAGACCAGTGTTGTTATATCCCTCAAAATCTCCAATAAATGGGCTTCATAGGGTACGATACTACTGGTTCAGTTCATCATTTCCTTTTTCTATGTCGTTTGGATATGTTAAAGACCTATATTTATGTTAATAATGTGATCATTTTTTAATGTATATATTATTAATGGTAATGATACTTAACGGTCTTTTAAATCCAATTGGATATAATAAAACAAATAAGTGCATGTGTTTTATAAAACCATATTACGTAATAAGACGTTTAATTAAAAAAATGAGGAATTTTATTTATAATAGTTCAGGTCATTACATTATAGGCCATTTATGCCTTTACTAACCACTCTATAAATTTAATCCTTGGTTATTATTAAACTCATGTGTTGGGGAGAGAGAATATGGGTTGTATTTTTCAAATTTGAAGAAATTAATTTGGATGAATTAAAGGTGGTTCCATGTTTATTGCTACTTTGGTGCAATAAATTCATGATGGAATAATGGATTAGCGCCCTAAATATCATTATAATGATGTATGGGGAGTTCTCCAATACATGAAAATCAAAATGTAGATCTATTTTCTTAGAAAAACATTATTCTAAATGGAAATTCTAGATATAAATTCAAGATGAAACAATATTATAAATGGGGGAAAGATGGAAGAAATTTATCATTGATATTAATATTACATTTGTGAATATTACAAGGATATTAAGAGTTTTTTACAGGTGATTCATTTTCGAGCTGGTTGAGGAAAAAAAGTTCTTGAGGAAAACATTTTCCATTAATTTAAATTACTATAGAGCATAACCCTCCACATTTTACCTCTAATGTTTTTTCTTTCAAAATATTCCAACCATAATCCTCTCAATAACACATGAAAAATACAACAATATTAAAACATTTTTGACTCTGTGAATTTGAGATATTTTGAGGGAAAAAATATTTTAGAGATCACACATGTTCTTAGGAATGAAAGAAACTTCTTATTAGAAATCCTTAAGTGTAGTGTGAAATATTTTTATGGGAAGGTTGGTATGACATACACATGAAGATTAATATAATATTGAATGGATTTTTTTATTATTTACGGAATATTTTCCATGTAGGATGCATGATATTTGTTTAGATGTGATAATTGAGTTTTGTTTTTATTTTTTCACTGGGAAGTTTGTTTTAGCCTCGGTATTAGATGATTGTATAAGAGTTCAATGGTTAATAGTAGGTGTGTTATGAAGAAATTATTTTCATAAAAATTACACTATAATTAAAATTTCATAATCCCAAAAAAGTGTTATTATAATGGGAACTATCACATTTAATATATTTTTGTAGTATTTTGAGCTTAATGGATAAAATGGAATAATTTTGAATTGAAACTGTTTAAATATCATTCTATATTTTATCCATAACATCTTATACACTTATTAAAATTATAAAATTCCTATTCAAGAGTCCATACATCTTGGTATTAATTTAGTTAAATAGTATACAAGGCTATATCAAATTTTTTGTGATCTAAAATCTCCTCACAATCTAGGCCTCAAAATTTGTGCATTGAATGGAAAATTTGAAATTATGGGAATATATATCCTGATATAAAATTCCAAAGGAGTTGGAATTTCACCTTGAGACCCAGATGAAGCTAAGTAACATTTTTCTCTTATATGAAGACGTGATATTAGTCCTTTATCAATACCATTTATTCATGGTAACTTCGTACATTAGAAAAAATAGTCACATGGACAAAAATATTTTCCAAATTAAACTTACCATACATCCTTCTTATGGGAGACCATTAAGGTTAAAAAAAGGGTAGAATGTTAATGAATGATAGGAACAACTTTTCAGAATACACCATTCCAATATGAATCCATCTAATTGGTAGAACATTCATGAACGTGAAGCAGATAGAATTGTAAAAAAATGATTCCACCTCTTTTCTATAAATTTTCACCTCTTATAAAGTTCTAAAGGATCTCTATTTCAGGGGGAAAGGTGTTTTATTAATGTTTTAAAGTTTTTTATTATTTAAATATATATTATTATAGCTATTTTTACTCCCTTATTTTCTTTTGTTTTAAATTTTGTTTTTCTATTTCTTGATTCTTATAACTCAATGTTTGTGGAGAACTAAACCTCACTATTGTTGGAGGTGGGAGGTGGTGGGTTTTTAGTTTATTGTAATTTAATGTTTTGTCATGTGTTATTATAATAATTTAGTAGTTGTTAAAATTATTATGGTGAGTGGTTTCCCCAATTTATCTACTATTGTATTATTCCCCCTTATTTAATAACTTTTCATCCAATTGATATCAAATTCATTCAATTGGTGGTGTATGGATTTATTGTTAATGTGGATGAGATTACTTCAACATGAAGAGGTATTAGGGTAGTGTAACAAAATACAAATGATATGATTTAGTGTGATAGGTATTGATCTCTACCTATAATAAAGCATTGATACATATTTTTAAATAATAATGATGACATAACTATGAACCCTCGAGAGTAACAGTTTTAATCAACTAATTTCTATATGTGTTTTAATCTTTTTAATTTAAGTTATATATTTTCATTATTATATATAATATATTACATTTATTTTCATTATACAAACCCGTAATTTATATATTATTATATAAGTTTTTATTATATTAGTTAGACTACTATAGTGATAATAGAAAAATCCTTGTGTGTGATTAGACTCATCGAGATATCGACCCTAGTTTGTACCACTATGGTAAATTATTAGGATAATTATAATTTAATTGATTGGGATCCATGAAAAATACTCACTTATCAATTTTAAACCATTACATGGGAGGCAAATATCATTCAAGCATATATTTTCATAAACAAATCAATAAAAATTAGCTTCATTGCATATCGTTATTTCACTAGGTCAAGATGGATTTAATTAGTGACATTCCAAATGATTATCCTAGTGATGAATTGTATATAATGGGTGATTTTTTTATGAAACAATGTGATTATACCCTTAGAATAATGGATTAGTTTAGAAACCAGTTGAACAACCTTTCTTCCATTATTCTGGAATCCAATATCTAATGGTTAGAATAAAAAAACTAAAGGAAACTAAAATTTAATATATCAATCTTATTACACCACCATTTGAAGTTGAATAACCCAAGGGATACACGAATATGAAACATGAATATCCAATAATCTCTCATTGGAAATTACATGAAGAGTTTTATGAAGCAATCATGCAATATGATACAATTGTGGGAGAACAAAACTATTTTGAAGAAAATTGGTTACATTTCATTAAATAAGAAAAGGTAAGTTATTATCTAATATTTGAAAATAAAAAATCAACTTCCTTTTACCTATATATTTTTTAACAATAGGATAAATAAGATCCTATTGAAATATAATTCATAGTGGAATTGTCTAAATAGTTCATGTTTTAAGATGACCGTCTTAAAGGGGAAATTTCTTTATTCATTCTTCATGTTTAAATCATATTAATGTTGAATTGTTTTAATACATAACATTTGATTAATTTTATTTAAAAACATCACGTGAGAATGTCGTGGATTTTGAAGTTAAATAGGCCCCACAAGTAGTGCCAGTAAACAAAAAGGACTCATTATTCCTCCTCTCCCACTATCTAATCAATACCGTATTGCAAAGGGGGAGGAGGCGTTGTACTCAATACATGGGTTCCTCCATGAATATTGTGGGTTGAATAAAATTGGAAAGAATAATATGGGGTGGTTCATGAACTAGAAACCCCATCCACCTTTAGATTATGTTTAAACCTGTAACACCAGTAGCTTTTAAAATAAGAAAATTATATTTGAAAATGTAAAGGACACACAACACTATGTTTTTATTTCATTTAATACAACTAAAAATTTATCTTTTGTTACATGAAACATTGATATTTTAATTTTGGATTGCTTATTCAACAAGATACACCGAATTTAAAGGACCCATGATATATACGACCGTTATAACAAAGACATTAAATTAGAAGACATGAATAGTATTAACTACATTAATATATATATAAATATATAACTATATATACCTATATAAATGTATTACTAAATAAAAATTATTGATAAATTTTTGATAAATAATCAATCTATTTTTAGTAAGGTGATTTTATTCTTCAAAAAAAATTTCACCACAAATGATTTATACTGCTTTAATAAAGGAAATTTTTTAATAAATTTTTCAAAATTTTAGGAAATATATTTGATAAAAATAAAATCATATTTCAAAACGAATATAAAAATTTATTTTGGTTAAATATTTTGGATTTTTCAGAAAATATTTTTTTTTTCGATTAATAGTGAAACATACCGATTTTTGTAAAAACTCTTTTCTTTTAAAAAAATTGAGTAACGTAAAAGTAAAAAAATATTTTGAATATAGTTTAAATTAAACTAGTTTAAATTAAATCAACTTTATTATCATGAATAAACTTTATATTGGTATTTATTAAATTTTTTTTTATTAGCAATGGTTTTTTTCTAAAAACAGTTTTAGAATGATTAATGTTTCTCCATTTTAATTATTTAAAATAATTCCTTATGGGAATTTTTTTAATTAAATTTATAGATTTGATATCATTAAATAATAATTTGTTTTCCATTAATTGATTATTATTAATCATATAGTTAATATAGAATCAATTTTTTCTAAAAAGAATACTCTTCTTAAAAAACAGTTGTTTCACTACATCTATTGGATTAATATTAAATTTTATGTTTAAAGTCATAGTAATTCAATTTGAAAAAAATATATTCCATATTTATAATAATAAAAATTATATTTTATATTAAGGATAACTTAATTTTTTTCCAATGTGATTACTGAAAACAATTAAAATTATTTACATCGATTATTGAAAAAATGAGTTTACTTAGTGGTTAAACATGAAATTTAAGAGCATAAATTACATAGAAACTTTTCAAGAAACCATTTTTCAGACATATAATTATCTTATTATTTATTAGATACTTTTTTGGGAATTATCGGACCCACATGAAACATAAAAAATGTTGGTGTAATTCACACTTTCAAACTGATACAAGTTTTCCACTCACAAAAATTATAGAAGGAATCCACATATCCACCCCTCTTTAGACATATAAATACATTTTTATCATGACATTACTGAAAAAATAACTTATCTATTCTACTAATATCATCCTGTAATACTTAATTTTTTTATAGATCCAACAATTGAAGGCCTCTATTCCAAATCAAAAGTATTTACCTGAAGAGGAGGTGTCGTTCATCAACATGCATTTTTTATTTTATTGTTTTCTCCACCACATTAATTTATTATTATAACTTGATTATATAATAACATAAATATACTAAATATAATTACATTTTTTTATGTTAGGGTTAATATATAAAAACTCACATAATTATTTTAAATGGGTTATGAAATCACCATTTATGTGTGCGGGAGACTAGAGCCTCAAGAAACGACGTCATTCGTTTTTTCATTACATCCTTTCATGGTTGGGTAAAATAATTGATATACTATTTATATAATATATTAATAATATTAGTAAAATAATTACACCTATTTATTTATTATATCATATAAATCTTTTTTTACAATCCATATCGTAGGAGATATGATAATGTCACTCGTGTGTTTGGTAGACTACCGCCTCGCAAAGCGATGTAAAGTGGTTTTCAGTAACACTTTACATGGAAGTGAATAAGGGTGAGGATAATGAATTTATATAATATAATTGACATAAATATTATATGAATTACTTAATTATATTTTTATTAACATAATATATTATTTTATTTATTACATTTTCTCACACCGAAACAGTGATAATGTCATTCGTGGACGTGTGGTCTACGACCACCTCGATGTGATGTTATTTATTTTTATATCAAAATATTATATATATAAGTATATAGATTTAAATTAATTGGTATTTTTGATATAATTATAATTATAGAGAGAAAAAATATTACTTATATTATTTCCATAATGATAATTAAAAAATGAAAATGTTACCCAATTGTACGTATAGCCTACCATCTCTGTGATCATAATGTATTTCATTTTTCATAATCGTCATTCATGATTGATTTCAAAAGTATAATTTATTCACAAATACTTTAATTATTTCATTATTATTCTTATTCTTATGTTTAAATAATTACCTTTTTGTACATATTCAACCTACCTAAGTAGTTTTTGACACACAAGCCGAATAATATCAAAACATATGACTTAAACTTAATTGATTAATTAATTATAAATAACTTGTTTATAAGTGATATAAATGTTATAATAAACTTGGAAAAGGTAATAAATCATTTAAATAATTTTCATTAGTCTATTATTTAGGAATATAATGAACAATCGTGACGAATTGGACACAATGTAAGGGTTTTTTTCCTTTATCACTTATATTTCTATGAGATACATGTCATATTTACAACTGGTTTTTGTAGTGTGGTGTATATAATACAAATTAATGTATAGTTTTATTATTATAAATAAATATGTGGTGATTTAAATATACATTTAATGTTATCTCTTTCATGTGGATTATGTTTTCAATGTAACCCCATTAGTAAGGGATTTCATCTCAATCTCCTTTCATTGAGGCATATTTTGATGTTATACACCAATAATATTTTTTGAGGTTTATATACACACCCTTAAAAAATTATCATGAATTTATTTATTCTCATGTTATTTAAGGGTTTATTTAATGTTTTTGTTTCATGGGGTTTATAATTCAAATATTTCCAAAGTGATAAGGGAATTTTTCTTTAAAAATTATCTTTAATAGTTTTTCTTCCAACTCTTCCTTTTCCATGTATATGTATTTTAAAAGAATTTATTGAAATAAAATATTTATAAATTATATTTTACCTATCTTTTTACTTTAAACAAATTCATTTCAAAAATATTGTTTTTGCATGTTTTACACCGAATATTTTGACAAATGATAAAATGGAAGTTCTATTATTAATGTACATGGAAATAATGAATTTTCTACCATTGTGTTGTTTATTTTATTTCAAGATTAAATTGAATTTTTTTATATTTTATTTGATGATAACATTTTTTTATTTTTTGGGGTTTTTTGATATTATAAATGGTTTTTCAGAATAAAAAATTATCAAGGTATTGAAAATGTATTTTTAAAACAACTGTGTATTTTGATATACAAAATTAGTTTTTTATGAGTTTAAAGGAGTTTTTCAATTATTATACAATGGGAAAGTGAAAAAATAAATTTTTTTATACATTATATGCTACTTGAGAATTATACATGAGAAATGGGTACACCTAGAGAGATTCAGGTGAGCCCATTACAGAAAAACATGGGGTGGCCTAGATAGTGGTATGTGATCCCATTGGAGTATAAATTAGTGGTAGCCTAGACAGCACTTGGTAAGACCCTTACAGATAACACATGGTGTAGCCAAGATAACCATGGGTGATACTATTATAGCCTAAAGATCGGTGCACCTAGATATCACTCCATCTTATTGGGTAATTATTATATTGGAAGCTGGCCATATGGTTATTCCAATTAAACGGGAATTGAATGGGTTTTATGAATATGATGCTCCAGGTCACTGAAAAGGTATTTTAATTGCATGATATGGGATCATAATATTTTCTATGATCAATATTGATATCTTATAGCTCATGATTTTTGATTCTAAGGAATCTTTCTATTCCCATGATTCATTATTATATGATCCCTAACTTGATGGGTATATGTTCATTTATGAATATATCATTCACTTTGATTATTTCATCTTACCCTTATGCAGTTATTATAGTCATTGATGAAACTCAATTGCTAATTATTATGTTTAACCTTAATGAGTATTTGACCACACCCTTTTTTGGTTTCCTTTTTCCCAGGTAATAAACGACGAGGTTGAAATAAATATGTATAAAAGGAATTTCATATGGATGATATTGATGATATAATCTGAAATAATAAAATATGAGTATAATGGGAGATTATTTCAGTCCACATGATCCAAATTTCTATGAATCATTGTTGATAGAAGTTGGTCCTAATTTTCTAAAACTATACACTTGAGAGGTCCATGGGTATGTAAGTGATAAAATATTTCCTTTTTGTGTTGTAATTTTTTATTGGTGAAAATTAGTTCACCTTCTATGGCATCAATGAAGAAAATGTAATGTTTACCCATTTAACAAAGGAACTGCGAGTGTTGGTTCTAGGAAGTTATAAAACCCCTATAACTTTCATGAATGGGGGAAGTGATAACCTAAAACCCACATGGGGGTCCAACCAAGAATTATTCATTTTCATTCCCCTCTCTCTTTCTCTTTATTTATTTATCTCAAAAAGTTTCTTTTATTTATTTTAGTTTTAATGTTTTAGTGGCTAGTTGATTAACTCAGGGATTCTAATTTAAAAATAAATCAAATTGTGTATTTCCTTTTATTTATTTATTTTCTAACCAATTAAAACTATACATGTGATGATTAATCTAAATTGAACTTAAAATAGGGTAGTAAATTTAGTAAGTGTGGGTGGGTATTCAATTAGTTTTTTGTAATTTTGTGTGTGAGTCAATTTTTTACAAGTTTTTATTTTTCATAATTTTTACTTGTTTTCCTTTTAATTTTTTGTGTGATTTTATGCTACTTGATATGAATGTAATACTTTGTAAAATTCAAACAATATATGTCTTTCTGACACATTATTTTATATGAATATTTTAGAAAATAAATTATTGATAAATATATGTTTTTTCCTAGATTTATAGTAATCTAATTTCATTAAGTGTTATTTATTGTGAAACTTATGTTCACTATTACTTTCCAAATTAAAAATCCTTCCCAACCATAGAGGCTAATAATCCTTTTCGATATATTCATTACATTTATAATTTTATTGAGAGTATTGATACATGTAGTGTTATACAAAACACTTTGGTTTTCTCTTTTTCAATGATTTTTGAGTTAATGAATGTGTATAATATGCTTGATCTGCCACTTTGAATTCTCTTTTTACATTTAACTCTAATTTTTTTGCAATATTTAAATTTTAACTTTATTAAGCACTTAAAAGTCATGAAATACCTTCTTATAAAATAATATTACAATCTATTTATCCATTTGATACCTATTCTAGTAGTTAAATTCATTATTGTTTTTCACCTCAAGTATGGAATAAGGAGAATATGGGTTATATTTTTCTAATTTGGATAAATTATTTTAGATTATTTAAGAGTGTAGTCATGTTTGTTTGTGATTTTTTGGAAAATATTTCCTTATATAATAATGGATGAGTTTCCCAGATATCATTAAATTATTTTGTGGGGATTTCACAAATACTTGAAGATCATAAGCTACCTCTATTTTCATCAAAAACATGATTCTGAAGTGAAATTGAAGATCTAAATTGAAGCTCAATAAATTCAACAAATTGGGAATATAATGGATAAATTTTTCATTGTTTCCAAAATTATATTTTTGAACATCCCAAGTAGATCAATAAGTGTTTTCTTAGTGCATAATTATACTGTTTATTGAGGATCACACCATTCCTAAGAAAATCTTTTTTCATGCATTTTATTCAATTTAGAGCTGAACCCTCCTCATTATTCCTCTTTGGTTTTTACATTCATATTAATTATACCCTCTGACCTAGAAAAATCCATAAAAAGTTTCAATTATTGGAACATTTTTGACTCTATGAAGTGAATATATTGATTATAATGCAATCCAATAGTGATCAAAAATGTTCTTGGGAATGAGAAAACATCACATTAAATTCATTTAGTTAAGGGAGAAATATTTTTCCAAGGAGGTTGGTACATCATGAACATGGGGGTTAACATTATATTTAATGTTAGTTTATTATTTTTTAGGATTTAGGAAATTTTAATCCATGTAAAAGACATGTTATTTCCTTTAATGTGACAATTGAGTTGTGATATCATATATAGTTTGGGTTGTTTTTTTGACCCTAGTATTAGATGATTTTGTTGGAGTGAAATGTTTAATTGTGATGGAGTGATATAGATAAAATTTTTAAAAAAATTAAACTATAATTTAATGTTATTAATCTCACCACATATTTTATGGGAAATTTTAATATTTTTGTATTTTCTAGTATTTTTAACTTAATTGAAAATATGGCTTGATTTTGGAATTTTACTGTCAATATATTGTTATTGATTTCAAAAATATCTATTTATAAACTAATTTATATTATGAAATTACTTTTTTTAGGATTCCATACAGATTGGGATATATTTAATTAAATAGGTAAAAAAGATCAGTCCATTATATAGTGGCCCAAAAGTAGCTCACAACCTTGACCTAGAAATCATTGCATACAATTGATCAGTTTTATTGATGGTCCTATATCATATGAACCAAAATCCCAAAGTAGATTAACATTTACATAGATACTGAGTAGAATTTGAGGAAAGGTTTTCTCTTCTATGAAAACATGAGATACATTCCTTATAAATAATACATATACATGAGAACATGGTGCATTAGAATAATAATAGTCACATAGAAAGAAAAATGTTTTGAATGTAATATTACTTAACACCATAATATAGTGGAAAATTAAGGAGAAATGTTTTTGGTACATGCAAAATAAATATAGGAACAACTTTCTAGAAGAAACAATTCCCAAATTCTTCAATTTAATTTGTCTACTAAGATTGAACATCTCAGAGATAGAATGATAGATGAAAACATTTCCATCCTTTTTTATAAATTTTTACCTCCCCTCCCATTCTAATGGATATCCATTTTAGGGGGATAAGGAAGATTAATTTTTTTTGTAATAGTTATTTATAATTTCAATATATATTAGTTTAACTCTTGTATTGTTCCCTTATTTTTTAAACACCATGCTTATTTTATCCATATGATTGTGGAGAACAAACACTCACTATTGTTCAGGGGGAGATGTGGCAGTTTCTGAGTTCATTTAACATTAATTTTATTATCATGTGTTATTCTAAGAATTCAGTAGTAGTTAAATTTATTGTCATGAGCAATATCCCAACATTCACTATTATTGTCTTCTTCCTCCCCATTCAATTATTTTCTTTCCAATTGATATCTAATTCATTCAAATAGTGGATTTTGAATTGTGTATTAATGTAGAAGATATTACTCCTTTTAGAAGAGGTATTGGTGTAGGTTAATTCCATTTATATGATTGGGTGTAGAGTGAATTTTCATTATCTATACATTTAATAAAAAATTGATACACATTTTTAGATAAAAATGATCACATCACTATGAACCTCGGAGAGAAATAGTTTTCTTCTTCTAATTTCATTGTGTGTTTTATTCTTATCTATTAAATTAAATATTTTCATTATTATATGTATTATATTAATTTTATTTTACATAATAAAATCCATTCATTTCTATATTATTATATATGATGTTTTTATATTAGTTAGACTATAATAATCATAATAGAATTATATCTCTTTCTGAGTAGCCTCCTTGAGGGATTTACCTTAGGTTGTGCCTCTACGGTAAAATTTTTGGAGAATAAGAATTTAATTGATTGGGGATTCATGAAATATTCCCACTTAATTTTTTTTGTCAAAATCCCAAAAACTTTTAAAAGAAATAATTCTATTTGTGTTGTAGTTGATGATATTATGATGTCGGGACATTTCATTAATATTATATAAGGTTACTATTTTGAGAATAATACAAGTATATATATATATATTAAGTATGTGGTAAGGGTGCATGTAGTACTATATCCTTTTATATCTGATTGATATTTGAAGTTTACATTGTCAATTTTTTTGATTTATTCAGCCCACTTTGTATACAATTGTTTTTCCTATTTCTTATTATCCTCTTATATTTTTTCAGTCTTAGAGGACCATTCAACCCCAATATGATATGTTGATATCATTTTATCTATATTTCAAAGTTTTTTGGGTTTAATACCTTATTCTATTCGGGTTTTCTTACAATAATAGCTTTCAATTTTTTTATTCATATAGATCCTTATGAATCCCTCAATGAAAATATATTTATAACACCAACATGATCATACTAAATTGTATAGATGAAGGTATTAAGAAATGAGATAGCTAAGGGAATAGTAGATAAGGTTAGAGCTATTCAGTAACCATTCATGGATACTTAGAGATGATAAATGAGTTATGCTAAAAATAATCGGTGGGATCTATAAATCAATGTTTAGGAGAAGTTATTCAAATAAATTTATCCACGGAATATGATTATGATATTTAAAAAGAATTGAATGTTGAGCCCTATATATATTAGTCCCTTCAAGAATATTGATTTAGTAGGGATCATAGATTATCATTATTCACTTCCACCAAACCATTCTCATTTTCATGATGTGTTTTGTGTATCTCTTTTGATGAAGTACATACTTGATAATTTACATATACTAAATATAGAGTTTTTAACAATGAATAAATATTTTTATTATGGAGAAAAACAAAAATAAATCTGGAATAATAAATATAAATTTCAACATAACAATACTACTCACACGGTTAATGTTCTTTGGAGGAATCTAAAATTCAAGTTAGCTATATGGGAACTTGATATTGTGATGATGTGGAGATATACTCATTTTTTTGTATCAAAGTGACATAATTTTAAGTTTTAAATTCATTATATGTGGGAAGAATATATCAATGAAATTTTGTATATATAATTCCTTTGAAATAAACATGAGGTATTTGATAGTTTTTCAAACACGTAACCCCAAGACTAAATAAAATGTGATATAGTATATAGTTGTGACTTCGAATTTAAATTATATATTATGAATAGTAATACCGACATTATAATAATATATATATAGTGTTTCAATATTTATAATGTAATGAATAATTCTTATTAAATACATACTCAACATTTAGTGAAGTTATTTTATTCTTCAAAAATTTATTTTCTTCAAAATTAGTTTTTATTTATTTTTTTCCAAGAATTATAATTAATTTATATCATTTTTATAAATTTTATTACATTTAATTTATATCATTTTTTAAATTATTATTTAAATATTATCTTAGGGTGAATTGTTATGAATTTTCTAAAAATATTTATTTTTAGTTGAATGTGAAAAACACTTATTTTTGTGAAACTGTATTTTCTTTTCATTAAATAAGGTAATTTAAAAGAAATATTTTGTTTTTAATTTTAAATTAAATAAACATAAATCATATAAAATTAATAATAATATAATTAATTATATATAAATAAAATTTATACTTGATTTTTGTATAGTTCATTTTCATCCATAAAAACATAATTTTTTTAAAAAAGTTATTATGTATGAAATGGTTTTTATCATAATAAAATAAATAAATAATAATTGATCTGTTTTATTAATTATTATTTTTACTATACATTCAATTAAATATTTTATCATCTATTTTATTATTTATACAATTCATGGAATAGAAGTAAATTCAATTTTATGCTAAAAAACAATTTTATAAAAAAACGTGTTTTTGTTGAGTTTTTTAGGATTATTTGAACTTAAATTACCCCACATCTAGAAATATAATCCAGTAAAATAGATTTAATATTTTTAATAATCATAATTAATAAAATTTTATTAGTTGGAATTGTTTTTGGTCATAATTAATGGTAAAAAAGTTGAAATTTGGTTAGTATGGTTAAGGTTAAAACATGTTTATCGGGGGTTAGACTAAGAAATAACTATATGAATTCCAAAATAACCTTTATAGTTATTTTTGTTTTACTATATATCAACCATATATTATCTTTACTTTGAATACGTGTCCATTTTTATAATATTTTTCAGGAATGTGATGTTATATTATTGAAATATTTTATAAAATTCCATGTGTTTCCCTCACCTCAATTATAAAAGGGATCCTCTAATCATCCCTTATTCACAAAATTTGAGCCTTATAGATTATAAAATCCCCACGTAAATACATTCATATATTTTTCCCTTCATCCTTGAACCCCAATTATTCTCATAAGACCAATAATTTAATTCTTAAGGTGTTATCCAAAGAGGTTTCTTAAAGAATAGGTATAAATATTAGCAAAGTTATATCAATATTTTTCTTCTTTTTGATCCTCTAAACCTATTGTGTAAATCATAATATGATGAATCTGGTATCATAAATATATTGAGATTTTATTTGGAGTATCTCACAACCATTTTCTCACCTCCATTATGATTAATGGGAAATGAATATATCATTCATGTATACGAGTAGACTACGACTGCCACATAATGATATAATTATTTTTTCTATAAACATCATTCATGGGTTTTATTATGATGTATTTAATTTATATATTTTATATTTATGGTATAATAAATATTATAAAATTTTTAATTGTAATTTATATTTCTTTTTCTCTATCCATTGAAATATGGAATACATTATTCGTGCGTATGAATGGGATACTATCTCCATGAAGTGATGTAATTAATTTTTCATTACTTATTTATATGAATTATTATTAAAGTTTATATAAAGATTAAATATTATAATTTAAAATTATTAATATTCTATATTTTATGGAAATTTGATCATTGTGTATGTTCCATAACTTCCAAATCGACACATTCATGAAAAATGAAATAGTTAACACCTTGAAATGAATATTTTAATTAAGAATAATTAATAAATGTGTATTGTAATGTTATAAGTGGACCATATATGGTATTATAGGAATGGATATTTTTTATACAATTATAATAAATTAAATTTTATTATTCATGAGGATGGAGGGATTGTGAAGCAAAAAATATTTTAGGTAAGGGGTTTACGATACAATCTCTCTAATTTGATAAGATTTCTTATGCTAATATTTATAATGAGAAATTAAATGTTATATCTATAATAAATATTATTTATATTCTTCATCTCTATTTATTTCTGAATATTTCTAATTTTCATTTCATTTTAATCTCATTATGTAACCAAGGTAAAAAAATATTTTTATGGAAAACCAAATTTATCCCTCTCTTTTATCATAAATTTTGTTCTTCAATTTACTTTAATTATTTGAAATAGTTTAAATAATTTTTTTACCATTTACCAATGATTTTATAAATACAGTGTTACACACTTCTTAATTTATATTAAATGAGAAAAAGTAATATTATTTTATTTTTCTGAATAAGGTATTTTTTATTTTTTACCGAAAATTTGAAAAGAATTTTTGTTATATCATATACAACATAAACAAATTTTACCAACTTCATGAATAGTCTTTAAATTGAATCATACTTTATATGCTTTCATTTTAATTATTAAATATAATATTTCCTTAATATTATAAAAATTTATATATTTTTAATAATTTATTTTGAAATTAATAGGGTATTTTAATAATGAAATGTTATAGGGATCATTCAATGTTATTTTCACATATAAGAACAACCATTTTTGTTTTTATACATTACTAGGGATATGATCCTAATATACAATCATTGTTATTTTATTAAATGGTTTTTGTTTATGATTATGAAAGATTATTAATCCTGATTACCTTTCAAAAACATAAGTTATGTTGAAATGATGATTATTTTACAAGATATTGTGGTATACATATGATTGGAATCTGATTATGTAATTGGTGTTTTCATTATAAAACTATAATTCATTAAGTAAATATTAATTTTTTTATGATCTTAGGGGGAACAAATTATATAAGGCCCAGCCATAAAAATTAAATAATCTTGAATTATGTTAATAATTCATATTGAGGATATTTTTAGGTTTAGAGATTTAGACAATTTGGTTATAACTTATACATAAAAACATGAATATTACATGTAAACACTTCTTCTCAGTATCCATTTTTTCATAAAATAAAAACTCTTAAAAGAAAACAAACATGTTTAGTTCCATGTATTAAATAACATGAATTATCCTTAATCTCATACTTGACCTTATTAAACATTAATTCCTATGAAACACATTTCAAGAACTTCGGATGAGCATAAAAATATCAGTAAGGGATACACAAAGAATGAAAACTATTAGTTTTTCAAAACAACATGCAAACCATGAATACATTATCATAAGTAATACATTTTTCCTTTATGAAGTAGTAAATACTCTTCATTGAATAAATTCTCATTTATTACCCTTTTGTAACCAAAATATTTACATAAAACCCATGTAAAGAAGACATAACATATAAAATGTAAAGTCGGGATATAATCACACTTAAATGGTATAATCATACGGTCTACTTCTACAAATAATTCTTATAAATTGAATAGCCATACAACTGACTTCCATACCCAATGAATTAGAGGTTATAAGGTAACCAACCATCCTTGGTTTATCACGGAACGAACCATCATTTGGTTTATCACGTAACCACCTGTCAAATGTCCAAGTACCCTTATATAATCATCACACATAAAATATTATAAATATCAACATTTCAATCCTAAAATTTCATTTGAAATAACAAGAAATAATTTCAAGATATTGAAATTTTAAATCCAATTTCATAACCATTTTCAATAAAAAAAATATGTAAAAAGGTTATATGGTATTTATTTTCCATTTAAAAACATAACAACTTGTTAAGGAAGCTAAATATAAAATAATGCTCACTGCAGAAAAAAGGTCATTATCACCACGTACGTTAAAAAGAAAAATTACCTTTATCATTTAGTAAAACACTACATAGAAAAAGATTTTCTTTTAATGAAATTAAAATTCCAAGGGGTTTACACACCATATAAAATCAAGTCGTGTATAAATCAAAATATGCCTCAATGAAAGGAGATTGAGACAAAGTCCCTTACCTTTTGTCTAACATGACTCGTTTGTACTTTAATTTACTGAATAATAAACTTAAGTTAAATTATACTTGATTTATAACCTTTTTGAAGTTTATTTTGCCTTTTATATAACTTATTACCTTTCTATAACAATTAGTTAGTTATTTGAGTACATATTAGGCATTTTTTCGATGTTCGAAACATGATTAAAAAATGAACTTGTTATAATTATAAATTGTCCATGTGGCCAAAAGTACATTATCTCCAGAATAATATTAATTATTTATATATCATATATATAATATATATCCATTATATAAGTATTTATAATAGTCTATTGAATTTGGATATAAGAAATGAAATGCACCATTCATGGAGACGGTAAGCTATACGTACGCATGAACGCTACATTCATTTCATTTTCATATTTAAAGGAATGAAAACTAAATGATACATATGTATATTACAATTCCATTAAAATATATATGTATTATATGTTACATAATTTCATTAATTCCATCCTTTATATGTTCCATGTATAACATGAATGAGTCATAACACTTTGAGGGGGTAGTAGTCCGCACTTCCTCAAACGAAATTATCTTATTTATTAAACATGAAAAGAATAAAGGTATTTTCTAAATGAGAAATTAAATAATAAAAGATATAAAATAAATATCATAAATATCATATATAATTATAGTTACATCATAATATCCACCATAAGAGGTTGTAGGATAGGATTGAAGAATCATCATTTCGTGACGTAGTAGTTCACTGTCCATAGAAATAGTATGTTCTATACCCATTAGATAGAGGTGTGTGTAAGTTTAGTTAAAATAATATTCATAAAAACAACATATTATATTGATGATACTGGTTTTTTATATAATAAAATAATAAGAATATCATAGGGAGTGGAGAAGGAAAAATAACGGAAAGGATCTTCAGAAAAAACGTTACCACAAATCGGGTAACTTCTTTTGATTTGATCCAAAGGGATTTCTTGAATTTATTTATACATATAAGAAGACTTCTAGGATTAAGGAATTAATGTTAGGATCTTATTTAGGTAGAGTTTTTATGAGACAATGGGGCTTGAGATGTGTGATTAAGGGTTATAGGTGGGGTCGTTTTATAAGAGGGTGGAAGGGAACTTTAGGAAAGTTTGAAAGTATTATTTTATTATTAATTTATTTTAGAATTATAATAACAAAAAAGTGTAATTTTTAGAACATAATATGATTATTTTTTGAAATAATCTCAGACAATTGGTTTTAGAAAAGTTTACGTCATAAAATTAACCTTATCGTTTAGTTTTAACCCTTAGTAGTCTTATTTAACTTTTACCATATCTATGGTAACCATAGTTACTATAAAATTACAAGAGATCCAAAATGGATAATTAATGATATTTTTAACATAATATATTTCATTTGGAAGAATCGTATATTTTTATGACTATTATATAATTTAATAAAATATTAATTGATTTAAAAACTAATTTATGTCAATTTTTATACTATTCATATCATGACTTTTTTAAAAATCTATAACAACTTAATTACTTCAAAAAATAAATTATTAATTATAATATAACATGTTATAATCATCCAAAAAATTCTTTTATGACATAATAAGTTTCAAAATAAATTTATTTTAATATTTATAATATCATTTATTTAAAACATTAATTAATAAGGTAATCAATATATCACCATTATGTAATAAATAAATTTTTTTATTTGACGTCTATAAATTATAAATAAGATACCATGATATATGAAATATTTTTAGGTTTCTAAGGACTATTTATAGTTGAATATATTACTTACAAAACCCCATATAAAAATTTCTTTTGTAAAATATATATGTTTAGGTTATATTTTTATTAACATTAAATTAAAGGTAATTACATGTCATTTTCACACACAAGTGGCTACATGAGTTCCTAAAATCGACCCTAGGATTCCCATGGTTTAGAATATCTCTTCAAATAGGGTTAGAACATGTTTTAGGTTAATTTAATATTATTATAATATTTTTTTTTACCCTTATTTACCATATTTACCATTTAACCATGGTAAATAAAATATTTACTAACGTTAATATTCATAATGTCTAAAAATAAAAGGTACCTATTTAAAAAATTTGTAACTCCTGATTCCAAATATATAATGTCTTTTTCCAAATTCAGAACATATAAGTTACATAAAATAATTTAAAATTAATTCTTGTTGTCAAAACCAAAAAGTGTGCTTTTAAGAAGTAAAAACTATCAAAAGATTGAAAGGTGTTTTGGTCCAATTTCAAAGTAAAATTACTTCCAATGACCAAAATTTTGATCAAATTATAAAAATATAATCTAATTACAATTTAAAACTAATTTAAAAACAATATAATCATATAAATAAATTAGATGAAAATACACTTTTGACTTAAAATGCAGTATTTTTCACTATTTATTCAAAAATGAACTTTCTCCAAAAAATACCAAAAATTTACCCAAATTAAATTTTTAGGTCCAAATTCTAAAGAAGAAGTTTATTTTGTAAAATGGAACATATAAAAGAGACAAAAAATATATTTAAAAAGGGCTCTCCATAAAAAGGTGGTAAAACTATCTTTTAAAAATATTAGGTTCTTTATGCTTGAAATTAGATTCATCCTCATTTTAAGCCTCTAACTTTTATTGGATAAATGTAAAAACATTTAACAAACATTTATAATCATAATATGGTTAGTTATTTTTATTCTCGAAAATATAATGTCTAGGCATTAACTGCCATTTAAAATTAGAATATTATTATATTATTTTGAGGTATGACTCAGTTTTGTGGGAAACATGAGATTTTGGAGAAACCCATTGTTGCATGTTGGGTACGCCATCGAACATGGAATTACCTTTAAAGTAAAATTAATATCTTATTCATAAGTATTAATAGAAATCAAAATTATTATTCTATAAATAACTAGGTTGTTAGATCCTTCTTCCCTTTTGGGAATTGCATCCCCACAATTCTATTCACTTATAAAAATAGTGGGAGTATTTATCCCTCATAGAATTTTCAGATTCCTATATTGCCTCTTCAACCAAATAGTTTTTTCAAAAAAAAACTTAAACTGATAAATAACCTTATTCAACAACACTTTCTATCTATGATGGAGAATCTGGACTAGTTTTTCAACATAAAAAAGATTCTCTTCCAACCGAACTACTTATGGATTCAAAACATGAGTTGGATTTGGAATATACTTTCATAACATTGAATCCTGAAAATCATTGTGTAAATAAGATAAAATTGGAGGTAAAGCCACTATATAGGAAACAGATCCAACTTTCTCTAGGATTTCATAAGGTCCAATGAACCTGAGACCTAGCTTCCCCTTTTACAAAAACGCATAACACTTTTCCATGGAGAATCTTTGAGAAAGACATTATCGCCTACATCGAATGAAATATCCTTACTTAGGTTATCTAAATAACTTTTCTACCTTCATTGAGCTATCCTCATGTGATTCTGAAACAACTAATCTTTCTCTTCCTCATCTTCTACCAATTCTTGTCCCATCAGTTTCCTTTCACCTACTTCATCCCAAAAAGAAGGAGTTCAACACTGCTTTCCACATAATGTATCAAATGGTGTCATATGTATACTCGAATGAAAACAGTTATTATAATAAAACTCATCCAAAGAAAGATGTTGGTCCCAAATTCCCTGGTAATCCATTGAAGAATCACGTAGCATATATATTTCAATGATTTAATTTTTCATTATTACATCCCATCTAATTGAGGATGAAAATCTATACTAAACTTTAATTCAGTACCCAACAAATTATCAAGGCCTTTCCAAAAGTTAGAAGTATACCTAGGATCACGATCAGATACAATAGAGAGGGTAAATCCATGTAACCTGAATATATCTTTAGTATCTAATAGAGAATGTGGATCTAGATATAATGTATCTCGAATAGTAAGAAAATGAGTAGATTTACTCAATCGATCAACAATAACCCGAATCGCATTGTCACCTCGATATGTCTTGTGTAATCCCACAAAAAAGTCCATGGATATATTTTCCTATTTCAAATCTAGTAGTGGTAAAGGATGAAGCATCCCTTTCGGAAACTATCGCTCTCCTTTAACCTATTTACAAGTCAAACACTTCCCCAATAAAGACAACAATATCACCTTTTATTCCATCCCACTAGTAATAATCCCAAAGATCATTGTACATTTTAGTACTGCTAGGATGAACTAAACGCGGAGAACTATGATCTTCACATAACAACTATTTATTCAACTTTGAATCACAAGGCACACATAACCTCTTCCCAAATCTCAAAAAACAATATTCTACTAGAGATGATATCACTACCACCTGAAACAAAATAGTGGAATTCCCTACACCAAAAACATCCAATCCAAAATTCATTAAATCAAAAATGAAAGGATCTCATTCAAAATGTAGCATGGTTAATGTGTAATTACTTTTTCAACTCAAAGCATCAATTAATTTATTTTACTTTCCTAGATGGTAATGGATTGTGAAATCATAATCCTTGATTAATTCTAGCCATATACTCTATCTCATATTAAATTATTTCTATGTGAATATATACTTAAAAAAAATTTGTTCAGTATATATTTTACATTTTACTCCATACAGATGATTCCACCAAATTTGTAATACAATAAAAAACTGTTAATTCCAAATCAGGTGTAGGGTAATTTAACTCATGAGGTTTCAAATTACGTGAATCAAAAGCAATTACCTGATCATTCTTCATTAGGACACAACCATATCCTTTCAAAGAAGCATAAATGTAGATAACAATTTTTCCATCTCTCGAAGGTAATGCCAAACTGGAGTATTCAACAATCTTCCTTTCAATTCATGAAAACAATCATCACATTCTTTTTTCCAGATTAACTTAACAACTTTTCGAGTTAAATTAGTCTGTGGGCTAGATAACCATGAAAAATTTTCAACAAAACTTCTTTAATATCCTACAAAACCAAGAAAACTCTGAATCTCAGTTATATTTGTGGGTCTTGGCCATTTTTAACAACTTTTGTTTTAGGAGGATCAACAGTTATGCCAATTTTTGAAACAATGTGACTGAGGAATGAAATGTGTTGTAACCAAAACTCACACTTTTTGAATTTCCTATAAAATTTCTTTTCTTATAAGGATTTCAAGACACCCCTTAAATGACTTTCATGTTCCTATTTACTTTTGGAATATACCAAATTTCATCAAAAAACACAACCAAAAACTTATCCAAAAACACATGGAAAATTATATTCATAAGATCCATGAATACAACATGTTTATTGGTTAACCCAAAAGGCTTAACTAAATATTCATAATGGCCATATCTAGTATGAAACACGGTCTTCGAAACGTATGCTTCCTTTACTTTCAACTGATGGTACCCCGACCCCAAGTAAATCTTCGAAAAATACCGAGCTCCCTAGAGAAGATCAAACAACTAATAGATATGAGGCAAAGGATACATGTTATTAATAGTGATATTATTAAAGGCTCTATAGTCAATGAAAAGTATGATTGAACCATATTTATTTATAAAAAACAAGACTAGAGCACCCCACAGTGATGTTATAGGTTGAATGAAACCTTTATCTAACAACTCCTTCAATTTTTTATGTTACTCTAAAAGTTCAATTTGATCCATTCAATAAAGAGGTTTTCAAAATGGATTAGGATCAAAAACTAAGTCAATAGTAAATTTAAATTCCCGATCTGGTATAATACAAGGAAAATCATCAGGAAAAGAATGAGGATACTAATTTACTATTAGAACATTATTAATCTAAATAGTTTCTTTGTTTTCATCAATATGTACAAGTTAACATTCATTTCTATCTTTCACTAGTTTATCACCTTCCTGGTATGTTATTAGAGATGATGGTTCATTCTTGTACAAAACTGAAATTCTTCCTAAAAAGAAACCTCTTTTGCTTTACATTCAATCTTAACATGGTAAACAAAAAGTCAATGCATTCCCAAAATAACATCAACCTCTAATAAAAGAAAAACAACAAGGTTTGCAAGTAATTTTTTTCCACAAATAAGGATAAGAAAATTATTATAATTTATTTTTTCTTCAACATTTCCCCTGGTGTTTTTACCATAAGTTATGAATTGATTTCTTAAGATGGACTTCCAAATTTAACTGAATCTTTCTCAGAAATTAAATAATGTGTAGACCCGGAATCAAAAAATACATTGGCATAATCCGAAAAAACATAAAAATTACCTTTTACCACTACATTTTATGGTCCCACATCAACCTTAGAAGTAGAAAAAGATTTTTACCCACCCTTATGCTTTTTATCTGGCTGGTTTCCACCCTGGGTAATAATCTTTGGAAACACATTTACATAATGCCCAAACTCATTGAAACTAAAACATCTTACCACTATATTTTCATTACCTTCTTGATCATCTTCTGTAGAGATATTAGAAAACTTTTTGGTCTTACCGCACTGAAATAACTTTTCGAACTTTGATAATCATTCTCCAGGAGATTTTTACCACACTTCTCACAAGATAGAAATTTAATTTTCTTGCTTACATGGTTCTTTGATGAATTATTTCTATTTTCCTACCAACCAAACCTCTTATTTTTCTTTCTCGTATAGAACACCTAGTCATCAGAAGACTCAATTTCTACTTTCTCGGCTCATCTGTCAAGTTTCTCATACCTTTTTAATTTAAGAGAGGATAATTCTATTAAGTATCATGGAATCAGTCCTGAGTAAAATTGATTTATATTACTATCAAGATCTCGAATGAAATTTGGAACATACCTTTCCAGTGGAGTGAAATTTTCTTTGTAAGCATCCAATAAGTCAGCCTATAGACTCAATTCCGAGAATTATTTTTCCATCTTAAGTCAAACCACCTTAGGATGATATTTCTCAAGAAATATACCTTTTAATTCTTCCCAACAAAGAGTGTTAATATCCTCATTGTCCCTAATATTTTTAACCATCGACCACCACTGATACGCTTCTCCTTGAAAATTATAAATAGTAAGAATAACCTTTTGATTGTATGTACAACCCATGACATCAAAAATATTCCCTAGGTCTTTGATCCACCCATCAGCATGAACAAGTTCAGATGATCTTATAAATGATGTGGGATTTAGCCTCATGAAATAGTCCATTTAGACATGTTCCTATGGGGTTGATCTGGTTGATCTTGTGTGTGTATACCACCACCATTTAAAGCTCGAGTCAACTGCATCATTACTACAACAAACTGTTCAGTCCTGATTCCAACCATCTTACGATGCAGATTTGGAAGGTTATTCTTCTCTGTATTCATTCCTATCACTGATTCCTTGTTTCCTCTTTGGAAAACCATTATGAAAAAACAAATCTTATACAATGAAACATGGTAATCTTTAAATTCTATATTATTTCAATTTGACCATCATGTAAAAATAATGTATGGATATTCTATTAAAAAAATTCTAACTCCTAAATTTATCTAAACTGACCTTTGATACCAACAATGATGCCCCATACTTAAAAATTGCATAATCTAGAATTAATACAATAATTCACATTGAGGATCTTTGAAGGTTTAGTGCTTCAGATAATAAGGTCATAACTTATACATAACAACTTTAATATTACATGTAGACACTTATATTCAGTATCTATTTTTTAATAAAATAAAAACTCTTAAAAAAAGAAACATATTTAGTTCCATGTTTTAAACAATGTGAATTTTCCTTGATCCCATCCTTGAAACTATTCCACTTTAAGTCCTATGAAAAACATTTCAAAAAGTTGGTATGAGCATAAAAAGCTTAGTAAGGGATACAAAAAGTAGGAAAATTGTTAGTTTTCCAAAACAACATGTAAAGCATGAATACTTTATCATAAGTAATAATTTTCACCTCTATGAATTAGTAAATAATATTCACTGAATAAAAGCACATTTCTTACCCTTTTTTGACCCAAAGATTACCATAAACCAATAGAAATCACACATAACATACAAAAGTTAAACTTGGGACATAATCATACATAAATGGAATAACCATATGGTCGACTTGCACAAATCATTCTTACAAATGGAATAGCCATAGGTCCAAATACCATACCTAATTTATTAGAGGTTATAACATAAACACACATCCATGGATTATCACAGTACCACCCATCATTTGTTTTATCAAGTAACCACCCGTCAAATGTCTAAGTACCGTTATATAATCATCACTCATAAAAGATTTCAAATATCAACATTTCAATCATAAAATTTCATTTTCAATCACAAGAATTAATTTTAAGATATTGAAATTGTAAATCCACTTTCAAAACCATTTTCAAATCCAGAATATGTAAAAATGGTATATTGTATTTATTTTTCATTTAAAAACATCACGCCTTGTTAAGGAATCCAAATATCAAATAATGCTCGTGACGGTGGAAAGGTCATTGTCACCATGTATGTTGAAAAAAAATTCCATTTTTATTATTAAAATGCTATGTAAAAAAATATTCCCATTGAATTAAATTAAATGTCAAAGGGATTTTCACTCTATATAAAATCAATTCATGTATAAATCAAAATATTCCTCAAAGAAAGAAGAATGAGACAAATCCCCTTACATCATGTCCGACTTGACTCGTTCATTCTTTTATTTTCTGAATAATAAAATTAAGTTAATTTATACTTGATTAAAAACATTTTTCAAGTTTATTATTAAATTTATTTCACTGATTACCTTTTTATTACAATTAAATAATTATTTGAGTTTATATCGGACATTTTGTCAATGTTTGGAACTCGATTCAAAAATGAACTTGTTATAATTAAAAATAGTCCATGTGGTCAGAATTTAATTATCTCTAGAATGATACATATGATTTAGATATCATATATATCATATATATTAGGTATATATCTATTTAGAATAGTCCATAGTATTTGGATATAACAAATTAAACGCACTATTCATGGAGACGGTAAGCCATACATACGCATGGACGCTGCTTTCATTTATTTTTCTTATTTAATGGAATGAAAAATAAATTATACATAGGTATATTATAATTCAAGAATAATATATATGTTATAAATGTTACATAATATAATTAATTACATCCTTTATACATTCCATGTATATAATGAATGAGTCATATCACTTTGAGGGGGCGGTAGTCCGCACTTCCTCAAATAAAATTATCATATTTGTACAACATGAAAAGAATAATGGTATGTTCTAAATAAGAATTAAAAATTCATAGAGATAAAATATATATCATATATATCATATATAATTAAATTTCCATCATATTTTCCACCATCAGAGGTAGTAGGATAAGATTGAACAATCATCATTTCATGAGGCAGTTGTTCGTCATCCATAGAAACATTATGTTCTATACCCATTAAACCGAGGTGTGTATAAGTTTAGTTTGAATAAATATCATAAAAAGCCTATTATATTTAAGATACTGGTTTTGTTATGTAAAAATAGAATAATAAGAGCATAGAGAGTGGAGAAGGAAAAAAATGGAAAGGAAATTGAGAGAAGACGTTACCTCAAATCGGATAACTTCTTTTGATTTGAGCCAAAGGGGATTATTGAATTGCCTTATTCCTAAGGGAAGGCTTCTAAAAGGAAGGGAGTAATGTTGGGAGATTATTTGGGTATATTTTGGATGAGACAATGGCGACTGAGAGATGTGATAAAGGGTTATAGGTGGTGTTCTTTGATAAGAGGGAGGAGGGGCACTTTAGGAAAGTTTGAAAGTATTATTTTATTATTAATTGATTTTAGAATTATAATAACACAAAAGTGATATATTTATTATATAAGATAATTATGGGTCTAAATAATCTCATACAATGGGTTTTATACATTTTTAAGTCACAAAATTAACCTTATCGTTTAGCTTTAACCCTTAGTAATCTTATTTAACTTTTACCATGTCTTATTGTAAATCCATAATATATGGTTACCATAGTTACAATAAAATACCAAGAGGCCCAAAATGGATTATTAATAACATTTGTAACATCACATGTGTCATTTGGCCAAATCATAGATTTTAAGGACTATTATATCATTTAATAAATTATTAATTGATTTAAAAACTCATTTATGTAAATTTTTATATTATTCATATCATGACTTTTTTAAAAATCTATAAAGACTTGATTAATTCAAAAAAACCTAATTAATTCAAATATAAAAATTAATATTCATCCATAAAATTCGTTTATGACGTAAATAAGTTCAAAATAATTTTATTTTAATATTTATAATATGATTTATTTGAAACATTAATCACTAAATCACAATTATATCATAAATTTATTTATTTATTTGATTTATATAAATTATAAATAAAATAACATAATGTAGGAAACATTTTTATAATTATATTGACTATTTATAGTCTAATATATCACTTATATAACCTCATATAATTTTTTTTTATTAAAAGATACATGTTTAGGTTATATATTCCTTAACTTTAAATTAAAAGTAATTAAATGTCATTTTAACACACAAGTGGCTTAATAGGGTCCTTAAATCGACCAAAGGATTCCTATGGTCAGACATATCTCTTAAGATTGGGTTAGAACATGTTATAGGGTAATTTAATATTATTATAATATTATTGTTTATCCTTATATACCATATTTACCCTTTAACCATGGTAAATAAAATATTTACTAAAATTACGGTTCATAATGTCTGAAAATAAAAGGCACCTGTGTACACAATTTTTACCTCTTGATTACAAATATGGAATCCATTTTTTAAAATTCAAAACAAATAAGTTGCATAAATTAATTTTAAATTAGTTACCATTGTAAAAACCAAAAAGGGTGTTTTTAAGAAGTAAAAAATACCAAAAGATCAACATGTTTTTATGTCCAATTTCAAAGTAAAATTATTTCAAATGACCGAAATTGGATTAAATGAAAAAAATATAATCTAATTACACTTCAAAATAAATTAAAAGAGTAATCTAATCATATAAATAAACTAGATGAAAAGATAGTTATGACTCAAAATGCTATATTTTTTACTATTTATTAAAAAATAAAATTTATGAGAAAAATACCCAAAATTTACCCAAATCAAATTTTTTTATGTCTCTATTCTAAAGAAGAAGTTTATTTTCTAAAATAGAATATAGAAAACAGAAAAATACTATATTTAAAAAGGGTTCTCCATCAAAAGGTGGTAAAACTACCTTTTAAAAATATTAGAGTATTTATGCTTCAAATTGGATTCATTTTCATTTTAAGCCTATACATTTTATTGGATAAATGTAAAAACATTTAAAAACATGTATAATAATGATATGTTTAGTTAAATTAATTCCCTACAACACAAAATATTGGTGTTAACTACCATTTAAAATAATAATTTTATTATATTATTTTTTAGTACGACTCAGACTTGTGTGCAACATTAGATTTTGGAGAAACCCATTATTGTGTGTCAGGTACTCCATCGAACATGGCATCCCCTTTAAAGTAAAATTAATATCTTATTAATAATTATTAATAAAAATAAAAAGTATTATTCTATAAATACCTAGGTTGTTACACATTAGGTTATCCTGAACCTCAAAGAGGATGTAAGTAAGGTTATCCTATGACTAAAAGAGGGTACATAGAAGGTTATCCTGAGACCAAAAAAGATACTTTGTTGGTTAACATAATCTGAAAATGTGATGAATTTCTAAATGCTTAGCCTTAAAATAATACTTTTATGATTATAATTATGCCACACTTTATGAAAATATTTTAATATATTATGTTATTCCAATGTTATGCTCACATGGATCATCTACTTTGACTCATTCATAATTCATTCTATAGGCATATGAAATATTTATTCCACGCATCACGTTTATTATATATGAATTATTGGGAATGTTTTTTCAAAATTTAAGATAATGTTCTCATACCACTATGCTCATGTAATTCTTAAAGATGATCATTTATTTATATCTCCATTATTTACCCTTACTGAGAATCTAAGCATTCCCTTTGTTCTGTTTCCTTTAACCTTAGATATTAAACAATCGTTTATTTATAATATGTCTAATAAGGGTACTAATTCTAAATAACATAGTGAGGGAGGATTTAGATCTATTATTTACCATATGTTTATGTATCCATGTTTCCAATATTACAAAACTTTTATAGTTCTAGCATGGATAATAATGATATTTATGGAATATTTATCTAACATGATGTAATATTTATGCATGTAATGTTGGGTCCACCTCAAAATTCATATTGTTGGATTCCTCTATATTATAATTTATAATAATTCTAATATACTAGTGATATTAGTTAGTTTTCTTAAATGGGGGTATATTTAAACAATGCAACCCACATATAAAATAGATATTTTCATTAAAATTCTATATGAAATTTGTGTTGCACTATGATTTCCATTATGTATTATATTTTATAGATTTAAATTTTATTTTTAATACATCTTCCCCCCCCCCTCTAACCATCTAACTTGTGATAATAATAGTGCTTTTAGATGTCATAAAGGATCTTGGCCATTTCATTTTTTGGGTTATACCATTATGAAGAGGATAAATGTATTTTTTTAGGTTCGGTATATTTTTTCACATCATAGATATTTGTGTATCATGTCATTATTTTCATGAGTACATATATATATAATTCCATTTTGATTAGTGAACATTATTGTTTTTTATCATTAATATTAAATATTAAGCCAAAATTCAAGTTACTGATTTAATGGATGAAAAAATAGCTCAAGATACATATTTTTAATGATCGTAAAATATTTGGGGAGTATTGTGTAAATCTCATATTAAATCAAAACTCTTGAAACTATACATGTATAAAGTTATTTTTAATAGGAGGGAGAAAAGTTTGGAAGTGTACATTGGAACTTATTCATTAAAATTTTATTTGATATAATGTTTAATTTTTTATAATTTCATATTTTGAAACATGGATTTTTAGGTGAAGTTAGGGTGGGAAGAACTTATATGTTATTTGTTATTATATTATTTATATTCCATTACATTTTATTATTAAAATATTATTTTTTATTCATTCATTTAATGAAAAAGTTCTTATTTAATATGATCAATTTTTTTCAATTGTATATTTGAAATTCAGTGTGTAGATAAAGTAGTTTAATTTTATTCTATATCAAATAAAAATTTTGAGTCTATTATATTTAATCATTGTATTTGAGTCCCCATACTATTTAATTGGTTAAATTAATAAATTGAGGGAAATTATTGGTTTAATAATTAGAAAACAAAAACTATATCATGATTCTATTTAGATTCAATTTCCAGAAAATCAAAATTACTCCTTAAGAGTATTATATGTCAATATATTTTGTAATACTAGATATTTTAATTCAAATAATTTGTTCATTTAACTACTATAAATTTAGTATCAATGGTTTTAGTATAATACAACCAATAATATCATTAATTTGATTAATTTAAATATTTAATTGAAGTATTATTATTTTAATCCCCATTCTCAATATGGGATTCGCCAAAAAATTATACTCTACAATTACCTTGAAGTTATTTCTCCTTAAGATTAATATATATATATATATATATATATATAACTTTTTAATAATCATAGTACATAAATATACAAGTTTCAGTCTCAACACCATGGTGAAATTGATATTGTAATAGGATATAGAATAATCCAACTGTTCTTTGATGAAGAAGATTAACTCTAGGAGACTTATATCATTTTGGGAAAAATAAATAGATTTTTTTCTTAGTAAAAATAAAATATTTACTATGGTATTATAATGGTTTTAACTTTGGTGAACTTATTAATAATTTCATGTAGGTTCATCAATTAGTTCAATTAAAAAATACACTATATCCTATATCATATGGTTTGATGAATAAATATCACTCATTGTGAATTATAAAACTTAGTGAAATGTGCATTTGATATGGGATATTATTTGGTGATTTCATTACATACTTTCATGTAAAATATCATTTATTTTGACTATGAGTTTTTAGATAATAAATTTAATAAATAGTAATGTGTTTTATATGTCATGAAATATTTCAATGATCACATGAGTAATGTGGAAGCACCTTATGATGTATAAAGTGTTCGGTTTCTAAGGAAGGAAAATATTTATTCATGAATTTAAATACATAAAAGAAAACACAAATCCAATATCATAATGCTATGAAATTGGAACCATATAAAATTTAAATTGAGTAAAAATGGATACCTTACACTATAAACGGTTTTAGCTCCTATATTCAATACAATGTTTGATGAAGTTCAAATAAGAATCACCAAAATGAACCCTTAATTTATATTGTTTCCATTGAATGAAATAAATTTCCTAATATTTGGGTGTGATCATTCTCCACACCATGATATATTAGTATCTATAAAAGAGGAATATTGAGAAAGAGAGCATCAGAAGAACTAGAAAAAAAAATCTCTAGATACTATTTTCATTTTTTAGCTACTTTATATATTCCTCAAGTATTACTATAAATACTTCCATATATTTACTTAATAATTGGGAAATATTCAAGTAAATGACTTTGGTTACAATGTTTTCTACCTTTTTCATATCATTTCATTCATTTCATAAATTAATTTTCTAAAATTATACCATATGATTCTTTATATAAAAAAATAATTATAAATTATTTCCATATGTAAAAGATTAAATAATGTTTATACTGGATGTTTTCATGTCATACTAAATAATTATACGTCGTGTTAATCTTTCACTTTGATTATTAAAAATAAAACTATTTTAATTTATCAATGTGATACACTGCACCTATATATGGTTGTTGTATGATATCACCATACCAGTTCTTAAGTTATCCCCATCACATAGAATTTTTTATTCCTTGGTTTTTCATATTTCATATCAAATTAAAAATAGATATTATAATATATGATATTATCCAAAAAAATAGTTTATAGGCTTTAGGGAAAATATTTATCAATTTACCACTTGGGGTAAAACCTAGTATACATTGTTTAATTTTACCTTATATTATATCATATAAAATAACTTATGAAACAATAACAACAAACACTTTTAGATATATTACAAAAATAATTTTGAAAGGTTGAAAATAAATTCACCATGAATCACATCATATGAAATATATTATAAGTTTCAATCCAATAATCATTTTGAAAAAATTCTAAAACACTACTAAATAACACATTGTGTTTCAAAAAACCCCATACCATTTTAGTCAGCCAAAAAAGTGTTTCACCATGGTATATATTTGAGCTGAAGACACATATGAATACAAATATTCATAAATTTATGAAAATAGTATCCTCTAGAAAAGTACTAATGCTACTCAACCAACAATGTTATCTGGCTTAATCTTCATCAAATACATGTATCATGATACCTATGTCCACTATATATATCAAATATATACATAAATTTTCATTTTATCCATTTTTGTAATATATAGATTTACAGAAGGATATAGATTATGAAAATACCATATAGCTATTTGGAAATTCTTGTTTCTCCATGTTTAGACTGACCAAATGGATGGACATGGCATGTGTATTTCACTCAGACGGTTAAGAACTTCATATATTTCTCTTCCATTAGATAATAATGTCAAATTTTATTTATCCTAGTATAGAAATAGACTCATCCAATATATCTCAATTGAGAACCCAAATTTCATATTTATCATATTAGTTGAAAAATTCCATCTTGATTAAACACAACAAACAATATGATCAGTGACATACAAAACTATCCCAAGATTAACTCAAAATCAAGGATAGTTTAATAAAGGCATCAATGTAAGAATTTTCATATGACCTGATTCTTTTCTGACCTTTAATATTATGAAACAATACATATCAAATATTTACCCTTGGTATATCAATTAAATATTATATAAAATTATATATTGAATACATCATGGTTTATATAACAAAGAAAACAAAAAATCTTATGATTATAATCTGTATCTTAATACAGATTCTTGACTCATATAAACAATAAATTTTCGTCATAAATTATAATTATCTTTGAATAAAATTGAATAGGGTTAAATCAATGGCATACTTTTAGTGGTCAATTATCATTACACTCCATGTAGTTTATATATCCAATGAGATTAAATTATAATGTTATAGAGACTTTTTTATACCATGGTATATTTTATATTATTAAACCACTTTAATAATACTAAAAAACTCATAGATAAGATCCCATCTAATTGAATCCTATATGATATAAAACCATAGCGACCTTATTTTATCTCTACTATTAGGTTTTACTAAACTCATTACATCTCAATGAAATTTTTACACATCTCTATGAGACCATTTGATAATCTCCTTACACTAAATTATTTAATAGGGAATATCTAATATGAAATCATGTTTTATTAATTGTAATATTTAAGAATCATATTCCAAATATTCATCATTTTAACAAGTATTCAAACTAATTTACATCACAATATCCAATTTTATGATATTAATAACATATTTTATCAAAATATAACTATTTTAATGTTTATCATCATCATATTTGGAACCGTACCATAACTTTTCTTTCAGATAATCATTGAAAAAACAACTCTTTACATTATTGCTTTGTTGGAATACCATAAAATCATTTATGATACAATTTGACATTCACTGTAAAGATAAAAATGAATAATCATTTACTTTTTAACCCTTTAATTTATTTAAGTAAAAAAATACCCCTACTAGACTAATAGAAACTTAATTTTCCCTATAATAACATTATAGGAGAGTCAAAATATTTTCTCTTATAAAATAAAAAATATTTCCTTTCATTGGGAATATTGTAATAAATAATATATTAATAACCACATCATATATGGTATTTAAAGTGTTTGTGGAAATATATTGAAATGAATAATTTATTCATTAAAATATATGATAGATGGGTAGTGAGATCTTGACTCCCTATATTTTTACAAATATCATGGATAAACTATATTATTTATGATGAAACTCTTATAATTCATAACTTGTTTTCAAGTATATTATTAAGAATAGTGAATAATACACCACATGTATAAAAAATATTCTCATTTTATTCATAATAACTCCATTGATAAATAAATTCTATTAATATATAAAAAAATGAGATAACATTTAACATCCTTTATTTAGATAATTATGAATAATTAATATTACTTTACAGTCTAAATACTCAAAATGTTAACCTTCCATATTATATTTGACTGCCAATTAATGAACCTATTTATTATCATTAGTTTTAATTCTTGTATAGATCAAACATCTTTAATGTACACATTTAATGATATATACCTTCCAAAAATAAATAAATTGTTATATGACATCGATAATTAGAATTTACTCTCTCTAGATTTTTCCGAACCCCTTCTAGTATCTAAAAAATACCTTTATATAAAAACATTTTCCCTTCTTCTTAAAAAAATATTAGGATTCAAAACCATTTAATGAATACTTCATGAAATATCTATGGACACTCCAACAAAATTCTGTTTTTCCAGTATTCAAATTTACTACTTTATACTATCAATATAGTAATAAAACCCATAAATATTATGAATAGTTTATCTATCATCACTAACTATGTAAAATCTGGTAAACTTCATGTTGAAATCATTCATATTTTAAATAATTTTATATAAATAAAAAACCGAATATTTCCTCCACCAAATCAATCAATAATGGAAATATTAGACTCTCCACGTTAGTGAAGTACCCAATTAGATTGAGTGAAATATTTTAGACTATAGATTATTAGATCAAGTTTCATTTACATAGATATTTTAAAAACTTATGTGGCACTACATATGAATCACATAATTATATAAATCCACTCATTGAAAAAATTAAAAAGATATTTACTGAAGAAGAAAATTTTCTTACACATATAATTTTTTGACTTGTATGATAATGATGTTTAGGATTTATATATCAGAATTGTAAATGTACTATATTAAACAATTACTTCTTTATGAGTGATCTCAAAATACGGTTTGGAAATTATTATTGCATATTATCTATAACAAAATATTTTATGATATTAGTGTTGTGTTTTACATTCATTTAATAAGAACATAAATTATATATTCTCCTCTAAAAATGATAACACCCGTTTAATTACATCATATATTCTAGTTTTATAAGATCTATATTTCTCTATGAATATATTTTGATTTAACATCCCTCCCATTACATAGATATTTAGAAATAAAATAATGTTAATCATATCACAAATAACTCTTGGATAGTTTAGCAGGAAACTATTTTCCAAACCCATTTTATGGATAAACTTATCTATATTTATCTATTATCTTTACCATTAGGGATTCCAAACTAAGTGTAACTTAAATATTAATATAATATTTGTTTTTATAAAATTTCAGGTTATATATTTCACCATTCCATACGTGAGATAATCCATGGGAACCCAAAATTTAGATTCTACCATACTAAATTATTCAGGACATGACATGTGTTTTATTTGGAAGGTTTATAAAAAATTGAATTTTAATGTTTTTTATTATCTCATTATCTTATCTAATCTAATATATTGACATATAATCAAGATTATAGTGATTTAATTTTTAATCCAATTCATTTAATCAAATATTTTTTTTAAATCATATTGATCTGAAACTCTTTATATAACTTATAAAATGTATTAGAAACCCAAATTAAATTGTTATTTTACATACACATGTTCAAATTAATCCCATGAATAAGGAAAATGAAACACTTTCAGGTAAAGGCCTAAAATCATATTAAATCAATAAAACTAATAAAATTAATAATGGAGTGTTATGAATATGACCCCTACTTTTCTTGACATAGCCTAATATCCTAATAATTTAGAAAATAAGGTCCAAGGTACCTCAATATATAGTTCTTTATTCAAGTGAGACATTAATTACATAACAATTTTAATACTTAATTTTTTTAAAATATATTTTATTTCTTAATTTATGCTCATAACTTTGTATAAGAAAAATTAAAGGTAGAAGAAAACTAAATCAATTTTCCTTCCTAGTATTAAACTCTTAAAAAACATGTATGGAAATTTTATAGATGTAGTTTAACTATATTAACTAATGAAAAAACTAATTTTCAATTTATAATTTATATTTATAAACAAAATAGGTAATAAACTAAAAAAATAAACGTTTCATATTTTTAGACATATGATTATGAACAATTCATAAAAAAATATTTTATAAATATTTTATAATTTCACCATGCATTAAATACATTCCTTGATTAAATAAATATAAAAACTTAATATTAATTTCTCAGACGATATCCTTCATATCATCCTTTTATAGAATTATAATTAAATATATTATTATTGAAATATTACTATTCTATATTAAAAATATATTATTTAAATATATTATATAATCAAAATATCAAAAATTTAATATTATCTGAACCTTAATCATATCAATTATAAAAACTCCATTTAATTTAGTTGAAATAATATATAAATAAGTTTATAAATATTAATATTTAAATTTAATAATTATGAAAAAATTATAAATCAATATTAATTTTTTTTAATTTTTATTATTATTTTTAATTTATATACACTTTATAATTTACATTATAATTTATATATAAACAATTTATTTCTAAATTATAAGTCATTCCATACATTTCAAAAAATTATCTCACTATTAATAATTAATATTATGTATATTTATTTACTAAATGTTTCATAAAAAATAATGACTATTTATAAAGAAATTATGACTAATTAATTTATAAAACAAGTTATAACTTAAATAAATATCAAAAAATTTGTTTCTTATAATTTTTAAATATTTTATGAATTATATCTATAAATTAATAAGTGATAAACTAGAAGAGTAATATTTTTTCTTATATCATATTTAATAATATGACATATATATTAATTTATTATTTAGTTTTAAAACTAATATCAAACAATATGATTACTTGATTATGGATTTAATTAAAAAAACATACCATTATCTTTAATTTTCTCTAAAATATTTAAATCATAAGTCATGGTTCAACTCTAAAACATAAAAATATTTATAATATAGGATAAAGCGACCTATGATACCACATTCAGTTACTGGGAATATTATTTTATTTTATTTTAATATTATATTAGAGATATGATGCTCTATTTTTAGTCACATGAAAGATTCATATTAACACCATCATATGTTTTGATTCCATATATTTTATATTATAACCTATAAAAATCTAATGGATTTTAACTATTTCACCAACTACTATATACTTTATAGAATGTAGTGATCATATCCCAACTCATCCTAAAATATATTATAATGTTAAACACAAATAAATTTGTATTATCTTTAATAATAAAAAATATATTATAGAAAGGATATCCATATTTCTTAATTTTAAAACATGATTTCACAAATTATTTGATTCATGGAAACCTTTGATACTATTTCAGAGTTTTAAAATATAAAATAATATTTATTCAAGTAGTCAAAAAAATTAAAGATTCCATAATCCTAGGACCATCATACCCAGAAACTAAAACCATGTATAATATAACATAAATAAAATTATATACCTTACATGGTTGAGTATCTTGTCTTTAATCACATTCTCAATGGTGATCCATGAATAAAATATTTATGATTACTTGTTCCATGGTGGATCTATAGAATGACTTGAATAACATAACGTTTTTGGGATCCACCATTAAAAAATGACATAGTAGTATCTCCTTATTAATAACAATTTTGAGGAATAGATCATCCAAAAAATATTTGTAAGAATCTTGAGATTCCATTTTCCAAGAATTTCAATCCTTTATATTTGACTATGGGAATACTCTTGAGCCTTCTTTGTAGTTACTCAAACATTATAAAATATTGAGGTAAATTTTTTCAATTACAACATTTGTAGCTTTCAATGGTATGCATGGATTAAACACATAAATAAATTTGATTCAATTCACCTGTATATTTTTTCATATAAAATGTTTATCATCATTTATATCCATATGGGGAAGAATTTGGAATGAAAAAACATTATTTTAAAATTACACAACCAGTCATTTAATTCAACATTAATCATACACTATGATTAGAACATATCAAAAAAATTATCATTTGAGCATAGTGTACACTTTGAATGGTTATATATGTGGTTCAATATGACCACACCACACCATATGATATATTCATCCCAAGGTATATGATATGACACTATTTTATATATGTCATTCAATATGAAATATAGATATTATATTCTACTGTATTATATATAGAATCTTATCCTTATAGAATTTAAGGAATAAATCCACCATAAAGTTAATTATTGGGTAGAAGAGTTGTCTTTGGGGAATGAATAAATATTAAGAGTATCTTATATTTAATTAGTGAGTTTAATACAGGGATTATTCTACTTCATTGAAAAGAATAATAGGGAAACAATTAACACTTAGTTGAAAATCATTAAATTATTCATTATTTATTTATGGTAATGAGGTGCTACCATATCATATAATTGAAGTAAGACCATTTAAAAATATTTTAGAGATTCTAAATTTTTTGGATAAACTATAGATATAGTATCATTTTGGCTATTAATTATTGATCATAATCCGAATTATTGTTCATTAAAGATTGATACAATGTTATGTTGTATGTTTTTTATGATTTTTTAATATGAACTTTTTTTAATTTTAATTTTAAAACACCATAGGTTTTGGGGTTTAATTAAACTTCTTTTTTAAGATATATGATATCTTATAAAAACATCAACTTCATTAAATCCATTTCACAAAAATACATTGATAAATTAATAAATTTAAATTTAATGCTTTTATAGATTATGATATAGAAAGAACTGATATGTGGATATTTTATAATGATAAGTGATTTTGGTTAATGTGGAAAAATAATAACTAATGGATTATATATATTTAAACAGTGATATTTGATTTTTTCACACAATTTGAATAAAAAGTAATATAAAATGTGGAATTATAGTCTCATGTCATTTAGGGAATTATAGAACAAAATACTTATTTTTGTTATTATTGGATTATTATATATTGATATTAAAATCCATGATATTTACCTAGAATAGCCCCACTATAGCCCCGCTCATGTCAAAAACATGGTTTAGTGTTCTATGACAATACTGCTTTTAATAGTCTAGGCATTAGTGACACTCACTAAGAGGTAATAGTAAAACAAAATAGCGATAATTTTCCATTAAAACCTATAACATCACATCATGAAAATGTTGAGACAATTGTATCCAAAAAATAAATAAAATATACTATTTTAAATATAAGTAACGTACACATGAATTGTCATACTTACATTGGTATTCAACACAATACAAGTCCCAAAAAAAAGTTTCTAGATGTCATTGCTTAAAAACCATGATGGGCACACAAAAATATCTCTAAAATACTCTATATATTAACACCATCTACTTAGTGACCTCTATGATATCATGAAATGATATAAATAAATTCACAATCATGAGTACATCGCCACAGAATTTTCTATATAGAATCATTACAAAAATATATAGTACTAAATATTATGTGTTGATTACCCAAATTCAATCTCATGCATGGATAATATTAATAGCTATATAAAATCATAATATATAGTTATGATATCATAACATAGTACCTGAATAAGTATTATATTGGTTGAACCATCTAAAAGGATACCACTTAATACTAATATTTCATATATCATCAACATGATTTTTAGTATAATTTATTCAATCATACCCAATATCTCTATGAAAAAAATCTCAAAATAAAAATGATTGAATAGATACCTACACTAAATTTATTTCCAAAATACCATAAATTTTTCCGTTAGAGAAAGTGAATGAACAACTAGTGGATATAAAATCCATAAACATAGGATATGAGAAAACAAAAAACACAACTAAATTAGAATGGATCACACAATGAAAATACTAATATCAAAAATAAGTATTTCCCCACCTCTTTGTAACGTTTAAAATATGGTGATACTATTATCAGAATAGAACATGTGAATGAATTCCAGACATTACATTTTAGTTCATAAAGATAGAATTAAAAACAATTCTCAAATGAAGACATAATATATTGTCTTATTCTTAATATCTCTCTTAGAAGAACATTAATTGGTGTCCCAAAATAGTGTTATCATGGAAAAGGTAATAAACTATCAAAAGTAATAATACATAATACCTTTTTAAAAAATTTAACTAACATGAAAAATCCATGGCATTAATATAAATAATTTCCATCAAAGATAATATAGAATATTTTCATCTATATCATCTCTTCATTGTTATAAACACATAATAATTATCTATCTATATAATTAGGCTAATAAATAGGACAACTCGTCATAAACCCCATTATATCTAAAATAATATACCCTAAAGGTTATATTATATATTCAATCATTAACTAGATAATAAAAGTTGCACCCATCATCTACCTATATTTATTACTGCCTTAATATTAAAGTAAGTTTTAGATATGTGCTTCCTAGTCCACAACCCCTATTTATTTATGATACCCTAAAATAATAGAGTAATTTGGATTCACATCCTTGAATCATCACAATATACAAGGACAAAAATGTAAACATATTATCATAGTAATTTAAAAACTTTTGGGTCCCCATAGGAGCCCATAGTAAGGAATCACCCTCAAAATTCACCTTTATATAATAGTCACACACATTAATGTTTTAAAATATATTTTAGGAAAATTAATATTGTGGGGAAATCTCATAGTCCAAATAATTATTCATTTTTGATTAATCATGAATAAAAACATAAAAATGGTCCTAAAATATATGCTCTAAACTATCACCGACTCATGTTAAATTATTTAAATTATTCAAAACATACATTTGAATGGTTTCAAGTTGATTAAAGAAAATAAAAATCATAATATTCTAGAAAAAATAAATAAAATTCACCATTCATGTGTCTATAATTAATTAAAGGAATTTTTGGTAAATTTGATTTGTTTCTATGGACTAATGTGGCCACGTGGAGGCCATGGGGTCATGCTACATGGATCAAGGGGAAGGAAACAATGTGGGTGACTACAAGAATGGGGCCTCTATGTATATGAAATGATAGGAAAATTCCATTGTCATAAATTCTTATAGATCTTTTCTCTTCTAATTTATCTTAGGCTTCCACTAAACTCAAAAAAATCACCTTATATAAAAATTGAAATTTATGTTTTAGTATAAAAAATAAACTCAATTTTATAAAACTTTTAATATCTATTTTTGGAATTGTGTAGTTCGATTCAACTGAATTCACCAACCTAAAACAATTGTATACTGATTTTACTATAAAAATAAATCTATAAATCTATAAAAAACATAAAAAATTAGAATAAATTTAAAAAAACTCATTTTTTTATAAGGACATCGTCAAACATAACATAACCCACCAGTAATAATTGTAGTCTAGGTTCTAGATAAAACTCTAAGGAAATATGAGATTTTTTAAGATATACCTCTCTAATTAGACTTCCTAGATCACCGGTTTCTTTTGCTACATGGATTGTTTCTACCAAATTATAATAAAAACATGTTCCCAGTGGTGTCATAGGCCAACCTCTCAATGATTCTACAAAAATTAATAAATAAGGGGCAGGAGGATAAATTGTTAATAGATTTCATCCACTGTGAATGTTAATTTAATTTATTAAAAAAATTAACTAATTTAATTCAATTATATAAAACAGTTATTAAATAATATTTTAAATTTTCTCTAAAAATATACTAAAAATGAGATAAAATCATACTAACATTGGTGGGTGTCCTCCATTGGCCTTTTGGAATTCCACTATAATATATTTATATAAAATAAATGTTAACATGGTCATTAGAGGAGATATCCGATAATTATTGAAAAATCAGACCCACTAGTGGCCTGAAACATTAGAAATCAAAATATCACTACCTAATCAATCAAATCATCCAAAGAAGTACAATTTTGATGGAATTTATGTATAAGAATCTATTTGGGATATATTTTAAATTTTCTATGGTGGAACCTTATTTATATAATTTATTCATTTTTTATTTTTATTCCAAAACATCTCCAAGAAAATGGTTAAACTTTCCGACAACATAATTCATTATATAGTTACACAAGAAATGATAGAAAAATTAAAATGTGTGTATAACTTTCATTATAAAAATATCCATTATCAAGAATAAAAGAGACTATAATTTATATATCAATGATTTCCATTCTCAATTTATAATATGATACCATCTGAGGTACCAAAATATTTATATTTACTTAGGGAAGGTATCATTATTTCCATGTTGATAGTAAATGGTTAATAAAAGTTGATATATTGAAAGTGTAAATTCTTTGATACCACATATTGAAAAAATATTATCAATTGACGTTAAACCTGAAATTCTTCCACACATCTCAGCATTAACATTAGAAGTATTCAAGTTTACTTGGATGGTTATATTAATGAAATCATTCTAGTAATATCTATATGATTCATTTGTTCATATCATTTATTTTTTTAAAGTATCCCTCATTGGATAAAACTTATTTTCATTTTTAATATGGATGATAGAGTGAACACACATACATTATCAATGAAATTTTTATTATGTCCCTTCTTGAGATGTCATATTTTCAATGATATATATGAATCTCGTAGCATCTTTGGATACCCCCTCAAGGGATTATATGTAGATTCACTTGCTTAAAATTGGAAATATCATTAGTTGTGCTTCCAAATTCCAATTGATCTAATTACCCCTTTTTTTATCTCATCCATGATGTTGAATTCAAATTTATTAACTACTTGTTGTATATTTTTCATCATAATTGAGGTTTATTTGTGAAAAGTTTTTAGTAAATAATATGTTAGTTAACAATAGATAGGTCACACCAAAAAAGTACCATACATGAAGAATGGAATTCCAACTCTTTATTCCTAACTCATAGACACTTTCTAGATAAAACATATTTCTTTTATGAATTATAATTTATGGAGCATTCCCTAGAAACTTCCAACTTACAGAATTCTCTACTACTTGACATAATCATGTTAGTTAAATTTATTCAGATATTCTATTATCATTCAATTTATTTATAAATTAGTACAATAAGAAACAATTTTAGGTCTGTAATATTTATTCTAGTATAATTTTCATTACTTACCTATTTGAGAACCAACATCACTTTTTATTCCCTATATTTTTAGTATCTTAATAAAGCACAATTGATTTATGGAATGATGTAGAAAATAAATGATATATTTTGTGAGGAATATGAATGTGACTTATTTCTCATCCGTGAATGTACATTATTATCATATTCATGGGAGGTTGAACTCTTAATGCTCATTTTTTGATGAGGAAATAAGTATCTCAATATTTCATTAATTTTGTTGGTTCTGCAATTTCAATTTATAGGAGCTTTAACTTTAATCACATCTTATTAGGTAACTTTCATTTTTTACAATAAATCTCTTTGTGATAGAATTATTGTTGAAAAATAACTAGGAGGGTGTATAGTTATGTTGAACCTATCACAAAAAATTCTCTAACAATATAGTTATAATTTGATTAATACCACTCATGAAATTTATCTCATTCTTGTTAAATCTACTTTTTACCCTTTTCACTATCTTTTACATCTACTTCATCCATATTTCATGATTTATTGAGATCTATTGGACAAATAGAGAGTATATAATTAGGGTTATTGATATATATATATATATATTATATTATCCACATGGATCTTCTAGATTTTCTTCACCTCATACCTTTAAGATTTTAAACTCTTCAAAATCATCTTAGACTTGTCTTGAATCTAACATGAATTTGACCTATTGTCTAAGGGTGAATTATTATATGAATTATAAGGTTTAATTTTATTCCAAAATTTATTTTGAATAATACCCATGGTTTTTCATTTAGTCTTATCTGATCTTATATTCTGCTTCATCATTGATACATTTTGAGTTTTACATGTATAACTTTTATGGTCACCACTTCTTCCAAATTCATATGAATCATTGAATGTATCAAATATGATTGATTTAGAAAGATTTTTTATTTTTGATTTATATTTATTCTTCAAATATTTCCTCCTTCATGAAATATGCATCTTTTTTACATTATCTTTCAAGTGATAGACCAAAAACCCAGTGCAAAATTTTGGAATCCATTGTATCACCAACATGACCTACAAATCTTGAAATTCTTTTAACTTCTTTATATTCAACATAATATAAAACATAATCCATTCAATGATTTAGGTTATTCATTACCACCTATTGTAATCTACTTGGGGAACTAAATTCCAAACTTGTTATTTACACCATATATATTTTAGATATAAATTCTTAATTTCAACTTATCCGTATTTATACGTATTTTTTATTTAAAACTGAATTTTTATAGAAATAGATTAATAAACATTATTACATTGATATATAGACAATACCACTACCTTTATTTATTTCTAAGAGAGATCATAATATGACATAATGATTTTTTTCCAATATGATAGATGTTTTTTCAGTAGAATCCTCTAATGAACATTATGTGGTAGAAACAACATACATCTTTGATTGCGAATTATCAACATGATCCATTTTAATATCAGTGTATTTGTTTTATAATTTAGGATCTCTTATACTAAGTTCATTCATTTTATCTTTAATAAATTCAATTCTATCATCATATTATTACCTCATATTTGAAACATCCACTTCATTTAATGTAACCATTTACGGTAAAAGTGAGTCAATAGTTTTTATCCTCATAGATTTCATTTCCAAATGATCATTCTTGACATCAATGTTATTTTTCATACTTTCTTCCAATTCATGGATCTTATTCTCAAATTAATTAATGGAATCAAATTTATCTCGGATTTTTTTGATCCATTATTCTTCATGTTTAGATTATTATCCTTTAAGATTCTCATACTCAAATTTAGTGACTCCAACTTGTATAGATATATTTATATAAGTGTTAAATTTTTTCATCAATATCATCTCCTTTTATTCACACTCATCCTCATGTGAAGTGATATCATCTTTCATATTTTGAAAAATACCACTGATGATTGAAACGATATCTTCATGAAAATGATGTATCATATCCATTAATTCATTAATTGGAAAATATATTGTCATATTATCAATTTCACTATTTTTTAGTTCATCTTCAGTTAAAAATGAGCACATAACTTTTGATCACCTAAATACCTTGATCATAGCATGGTTTTAGTGTTCTCCATATCTTTTTATTTTAAAATTACCATTTATTATTTAAAAATATTTTTATATTTGATTTTAACATTTTATGGAGGGGAAAAACTTATCTTTCCTCTTATGAAAAAGAGACATATTTTTTATCTTCTTATTCTTTTTATTTTTCTTATTAATAAATGTCTTGAAATACATTAATTTCTGATTTAAAAATAAATAATTTCTCAAAAATAAATTAATTATAAGTATAGGAAATATATTATAGTCTCCAAGAGATATCATAAATGTAGATAATCCAATAGTGGGATCATTGAACTCTAATAAGCCCTGTAAATCCACAGGAAAGGTAAACCACATATATAGGGGTGAATCAGTGATCACTTTTTTTATAAATAATCATTTTAATTAGACACCATCAAACAATTTAATCCTTGATCCATATTTCTGTGAATTATAACCTTTCTTATATGTAATCAAATAATACCACTAAAAATATCATGAGAATTTTTCAAGGTTCATCTTCAATAAGATATCCAATTTATTTTTGTGATCTACTTATGGTTGTTATAATGATTTTTCTATCACTATTTTATTTTTGTGATTACACGTGTAGTAAAATTTGTAAAAAAATATTTGACAATTAATTTATACACCTAATAATGTAGAAATGGAATTATTTATACTGGCACCAATATTTCTCCAACAGATCTTCAACAACCACATGTGAACAGGTATTCAACTGCTTCTTCCAAATGATGTAGTGTGTGCATTTTTCTTGTTCTATTTAATGTCCATAAAGTAAAATATTCTTCTTAATCAACTATGGATTTCTCATGTTCAGTTATAAAAACATATGGGCTTCAAGTATCTCACTTATATTCTTGGAAATATCAACTAAATGATTTGTAATTCTATGCATGTTTTATTCTTCTTCAATTGATAAAAAACTCAGACATCTACTCATTATATAAAATTAGATTTAGAAATCAATATTATTAATTAATTAATATAATAGAAATTTATTTTCATTTGTTATAACATATATCCTTCTTGACATAAGAAAATTTCCTCTCTTTTGACATATTTTTTTACCACTATTTTCTGTTCCCATTCTTCCCTAATATATATTCATTGTATGTGAATATTATCCATAGTTTTTAGATACCCATAAGAATTTATATTTGAATGCATTTAATAAATTCCACTAGTCATGTTAGATTCAAAAATAATTTAGAACATGATTCATTCAAAAAAACAAAAAAAATATAGAGTCGCAGTTTAGATACAAATATTATCGAATCATTTTATTGTTTAAACTCTATGAATGTTTATTAATTATTAATAATTTCATGTATAGAAAGGAATCAAGTCTTATTATGGTATTCTTCTTTCACATGAATGGCCTCGTGTTTGTGTTATCATATCATCTCATGCATGAAAAAAGATTCCATATTGAAATGAATTACTCTATAGTGTGAGTAAATCTCTCATAGAATCACCTTCCAGCTAGTTATGGGATTGTTAATTCTATTGTGATGGAGTTGTTTATATTTTACATCACATATGGATAATATGGGATAACGATTATTTACAAGGAATAACACCTTCAATATTTCAATAATAGTGGAAAAGCTTTAATATTTTCTTACAGAACAATCTTTTGAATGGCGGTACCTATACTAATAGATCAAAATATATAGATATGTCTATTTGAATCCCTCAACAAGGTAGAGTGAATCTATGACATGGGTATCTCAATTTATATGTACATATGAAAACATAGAACTTACCAATACATATTATATTTTTTTGAGATAGAAGGTAAGATATTTGAATAATGAATATGATGAATAATTCAATTTGGTGACTGAGATTAATAAGATCAGGTGGCTCATGTTATGTAAATAATTTTGTAATGAAGGAATAGTTTCCATGTGTGTGTGTGTGGGGGGGGTCCCACATCAATTTTTTGCACCATCATGATCTCTCATTCATACATTCATGTATCCATGAATGATTAACAAGTATCATGAGGTATGCTTCTATATCCACAGATTCACAAACCTAGGAACACAGGCTTCACTGACCCGCACCATCCAACATTCCCATCTCTAGTGCACTCACCTATGCCCCCATACAGGTACCATGTGTTATCCCAATCTCACACCAATACACTAAACGGGATGGACCATTTATATCTCTTGTGCATGGTTGATCTATGCTACCACAATTCCTTGGTCGAGCCGGACCCATTGGTCAACATGGTTGGCTGCATTTTTTCAATAAGACCAAAAAATAGTTTTCAAATTTATAATCCAAAAACAAATTCCAATACATAAACTCAAGAATTATTTTTCATTAAATTTATTCCTCCTTAATTCATAGAAATATTAAAATAGTTATGCATGAATATATAAGTTTTATGACCTTAATTTTTTAATCCTTCCACAAACAAGTAATTATGAAAATAATTATTTCCATGATCGACACTTGTTGTATGTAATGTTTCTTCTATAACACATGTATTTAACGTTGAATATTAGTTCAAATATTAATCACATTGAAATATAAAATTAATTAATAATAAAATCCAATACAAATAAATGAGTCCATAACAATTCTACAAGCATCACCACATCATCCAACGTATGGTCAGGTGACCTTTGATCCTTAATGAATAATTCTACTTCTTAGGGTCAATTAATTTCAATGATTCTTTTCCGAACTCAAAGATAAATTATACAAGTAGTATTTTTTACTTCCAAAACATGTCCAATATTATTTAACCAGCCTTTGAGCCTCAAAAACTGAGTCTCAACATAATACATATACCTTATTGGGATCTTCACTACAATCAATCATTATTGGGAACCATAACGGTCTTCGATACTTATCATTTTATTCAACACATATTGAAATTATGTTCTTTATAAATTAATAACCCATTAACATATTATAAAACACAAACACAAATTATTATCTTCAAAATCAAGATGTGGGAAAATGATTTATAGAAAAAAAAAACATCACTCTCAAGGGGAATAAGTGATACAAAAAATTGAATTAGGACAAGAATTATAATATCCAAATAAAATAAAAATACTATTTTATATATAAAAAATTGTTTAAAATAAATTTTTAAGTAGATTTATTGGTATGGTTTTTAAAGGATATTAGTAAATTAGTGTGACTTTAGACCATAATAAAAATTGTGTTGGATGATATAATATTTTTATTAGTCTTTTATATCTCATAATAAGTATATGACTGGTTCATTTTTTTATTTCATTATTTTATATATTTTAAAATATAATTTTTATATATTGTTTATATTTTTATTTAATTTTGACAATGAAAATTAGTTTTTGAAAATATTATATCTTGAAATTTAGGGGATTAATTCAAGGAATTACATTTTATTTACACTATTGAAATAAAAAAAAGATGATATTTTTTTATAATTCCATTATAAATAATTATTATAATTATTTATACATTTTTGGTGTGATAATGTCACGACCCGTTCTCGGGGCCCGTGCCGTGACTACCCCAAGCCCGCCTTTCATAGGCCAGGTGCTGGCGACTGGCACCAAAGGCGTAAATCCCAATAAAAAGGGAAGGCATTGCCTTTATGAAATGAAAACACACACAAACAGAGTATAAGAAAAAGCTACACTAAGTAAAGTAGTAAAATAAACATGCTGAAAGTACAAGGGTTCGGAAATACAAGCCCAAAAGAGAGGTACAACTACAACTGAAAGTAAAGTACAACTCAAAGGACAACAACTGAAAGGTGACAAGAAGCTCCTGAATCATCCTCTGGATTCCTGCCTGAAGGGTAGGTACAGATGTTCTCCTCAGCACTCCACGTCCGTCCGTCTCATCTGGGTACCGACTCGTCATGAGATCCTCCTTCGGGTACCGACTCATCGTGAGATTCACCTCTGGGTACCATCTAGCTCTATAAGCCTCAACCACGATCAGGGATGTCTGTCGTATGCAACCATCAAAATGAGGTACAGGCATAGCCCGTGCAGGGGTGAGTATAACGATACTCAGTAGGGACCCCGAGACCCTCAAGGTCTCACTAAATCAAACAAGAATATCCTCAAAGAAGGATCTCAACGGATAACCCTTACTTAGGTATAAGCGCATACTTATTCCTTAGTTATCAAGTAACCCATCTCAATCAAGAGGTATTACACAGATATGAAAATCAATAGATAACCACTACATAGCTATATGTCCATACATATAACTAAGTTATCAAGTAACCCATCTCAATCATGAGGAAATCAGAAAGGTCAATGACTCAGCTCAAACAAGGATTTTATTAGGTCGAAACCACAGTTGTTGGAGAACTCCTCCTCTGTCGCGTACAGTGGGCATGCCACTACAACCAAGCGCTTACCACTAACCTTGGACTGCTGAAGTACTCCACCTGTCGAGTACTATGGGCCTGCTGCTACAACCAAGTGCTTCCCATCATGGGTCTGCCGCTACAACCAAGCGCTCCCCCTCATAGCCTACAAATGTACTCCTTCTGACGAGTACCACAGGTCTGCCACTACAACCAAGCGCTCCTCCACCGTGGGTATGCCGCTACAACCAAGCACTCCCCACTGGGCTATCCGAATCACTCCGATTCGATCGATCAGCAGTCGTCAGGTCTCATCCAGCTACTAGGTCTCTGCACTCCGCTCGCTCGTCATCGGGAGGGTCCGCTCCATGATCTACTGGTCAATACTCCAAGTATCACAAAGTCCCACGAAGATGTATCCTAATGGTCTGCCACGTCATAGTAATCTCAACACAACAGACGGCACGTCAATCAGATGCCCGGTCTGTGTTATTAGCCTTTTCGACCCGGGGGCCCGGCAGGTTTCATGTACGGCCAACCCGACCGTATCTCAAATGTACCCCTAACTCTCATAGGGTATACTCATAGGGACCGTTTCTCAACATGATTACCAACGTCGCTGACGGTTCTCCAAATGGTCGTCCGGTCTGAAAGTTATCATCTTTTCCGTTCCAGGGGCCCGGTTGGATTTCGGGTACAATCCAACCCGAACAAATTCCAACCGCATCCAAACCTCAAGTGAAGTATACCAAAATATCTGTCTCACCAATAGGAAACCAAAAAAGTCAACGGCACGTCAATCGGACGTCCGGAACTCATGTTATAAGAGTTTTCGCTCCGAGGGCCCGGTTGGTTTTGGTTTCGAACCAACCCGTCCATACAAAAAGTTCTCCAAAACCTTGAGTGTAATATACCGAAACTACCGTCTCAATCCAAGTATCCCAATGCAATAGACGGTGTGTCAATCGGAGGTCTGTAACACATGTTATGGGCGTTTGAACGGATCAGTCTGAAAGTAGGGGGTTTGGGCTCGGTCCGACCAGGCCCAATACCCCCTGGGTAGGCCCGAACCGGGTCGACCCGACCCGGGTCCGGTTCCAGCCCGGTTGGGTGCGGCTCGGCCTGGCTGGCGCGACCCGACCAAGCCGGCGTGGCCCGGCCCGACGTGGAGGTCCGACCCAGCGCGGGTGGCCGGCCAGGCGCGGGCGGCCCGACCCGGTGCGGGCGGTCCGACCCGGTGCGTGCAGTCCGACCCAGTGCAGGCGTCCGACCCATCGTAGCGGATGCGGAAGGGGGGGCGCCGCCCCCCTATTTTCTCGAAACAGTAGACCCCTGTGGGGCTCGCCCTAGCTGAGCTGGCCGGGGGTTTTGAACCCTCGGACTTCTTGGAACGACCGACCATATTGGTCGACTGGTGAGGCTATCGCGGGACCCGCCAGTCCGGCTTCCTGAAGGTGTCGGCGGCCGGCCGAGCCCAACCGCCTCTATCGAACCGCTGCGACCATAGTCGCGGCTCCCCTTCGGCCAGCGCGGCACGATGGCGCCATGCCCCTCTGTCGCGGCCCGCCCCGGCCGCGGCCCCTTGATGCTCCGGCGCGGCGCGATGGCGCCCCACCCCTTCGCCGCAGCCTGCTCCTAGCTGCGGCCTCCTTTGGTCTCTTCGGCACCGCGCGACGTTACCGCGCTCCCCCGCCGCGGTCCACTCCGGCCGCGATCCTCGTCGTCCCTGCGCAGTGCACCGGCACCGCGTCGCCTCCGTTTCAAACAGCAATGAGGGTCAACAACAAAAGGGGAGGAGGATCAGCCGTGTTAGTGCGGTCCGACCTCCTCCCATTAAATTTATAACAGGCGGACAATATTTATTGAGGAATGTCAAAATAAAACTTGAACAATGATACAACCCCTACCTCGATTCAAGAAGGATGATCGCTTGTCGAAGGAAGGGAAAGCTCTGATGTTCCATTGACGTTGCTGCAGGATGACGGCGTCACTTCTTCAATCGTCGTGAAAAAGGAAGCCGGGGTTGGCATCATGTTCTTCACGTTCTCCAATGAAGAATATGAGTTCTATCTCCTACAAAAACTAGAGCTCTCCCCAAAAACATAACACCAAAAGCAAAACCCAAATAAAATAAGACACCTCTTATTTTATTACTCAAGCCATGCATTTCAAGAAATCCAAAATTCAAAACCAAAGACACTAATTAATTAATCTTAAGTTGTCATATTAATTAGATGTTTAGTTTACATGAATTAAAGTGGGAGGTCAGGAGGAGAGGATTAACTTAATTTAAAAGGGGTTTAGAGGAGTTATAGAATTTGAAAAGGTGGGGGATCGTATGGGCCCCACCTCACCTTTAATCCTCTCATGGGAAGTTATCAACCAGTGGGTCCCACTCCAACTCCCACACCTAGGATCTAACACTTAGAAAAGAGAAATAAAATTTGTAACACAATTTTATTTCACTTAAACCACATTTTTAAACAACAATTCCCAAGAGAACGTAACTTCAAAAAAGGTCTTCTTAAGCGATAACTGGCGATACGGTTTCATCGGTGCCCTCGGATTTCGATTCCAAGCACCGATTCAAAAGATATAAAAATCCGCTCTTTCGTTCACTGAACGTACCCAAGCTAATCTTCGGAAATTGATTCCGGGCACACCGGGCCTCAGAATCAAGTGCCGTAGGAAACTGCGGACTCGTAAAATTCCAAAGAAATTAAGAAAAAATTTCCTTGAAATTTCTGGGTCTTTAAATTACTCCCACCTTAGGACTTTATGTCCCCATAAAGCTTCAACACACACTAAGGAAAACGAAGTGGTACTGAGCACGCATCTGAGCCTTCCACTCCCATGTGCTATCCTGGTGGTTCTCGAGCTACCAGTGAATGTGTACCTGAGGAATCGACTATCCACGTAGGACCCGCTCCTATCGATCCTCGATCTCTACTGGAACCTCCGCAAATGTATCCCTGTCATCAATGTCTAGCTCCCCGTGATCGATGTTAGGGTTCGGGTCGTGCACATATCTCCTCTGCTGAGATACGTGGAAGACGTCATGCACTTGGTGAAACTGAGGTGGATGGGTCAAGCAGTAAACCACCTCGCCTGCCCTGTTGAGGACCTAGAAGGGTCCGATGAACCTCAGAGATAACTTACTTCCCGGGCCAAATCTCTGTAAACCACGTTGAGGTGATACCCATAAGAAAACGTGGTCGCCATCCTCGAACTCTATTGGTCTATGTCTCCTATCAGCTTAGAACTTCTATCTGTACTGTTCAGTCTTCATCCGATCCTGAACAAATTGCGCTTTCTTCGTTGTAGTCTAAACCATCACTGGTCCTACAAGAGCAACTATGATTTCTTCTTTTCCGATAAAAGAAATAATGTCTCATCCCCTGGATGAACCATGTTCTTTGCCTAATACAGTCAATCCTGAAATGAATGATATTAATCGATGCCATGGATGACATTGTAAGGCCTCGACGCTACTACCAAGATATCCAACTGTTATTCTAGCCTCCAAGGGTTGAGTCACACTGTCAGCATCAGTGTGTGGTCACTGGGTCTCCTCCAGTAGGAATCTCAAAAGTGAGGGTCATGTTAACTATTTAAACCGGAACCTATTAGTACACAAAAAGGAAGAAAGCAAACGTCATAAGGAAAAGTGTCTTTTATTACTGCAGCTCATGTACAAAGACACACAACAACTAGGACAACATGGAAATCAGAAGCACCAAGATCAAAGGTCCCATGCCTAGAACTAGTCACGCTCTTGTCCGCCAGCTTCCGGAGCTCCATAGTCATATGCTTCTGCTTCCTGAAGCTGAGCTCTCCCATGTCCACCTGTTCCCTACGGTCGGGGTGGACCTCCTGGTGGTGGTGGTGGCAACACCTCAAAGCGCCGTCCACCTCCAGCTGCACGGCCATCTCTCCTCCCTCGGTCTCCTGCTCCTTGCAGTCCGCCTTGATCGAACCTCTTCCTCTGCCTGAGAGGTCCTTCATTTATCTTCTGGTCATCTGTAGGGCAGGTCAGACAGTCACGTGCCATGTGACCAACCCCACCGCAGAAGTAACACTGTCCGATCCTGGTAAGTCGTTCTCCACCCTGGGTGCCTCGCACACATGATCATGTGTCATCTGGTCGACCACCTGTAGGTATGGTCCTCTTGGACCTCTGCATCATCTATCTACTGCCCTCTGTAGAAGACTCTACCGCATGCAAGCTAGTGGTGGGTCCTGCTGCTCGAGACTGCTTAGCAAGGAAACTCTCCACTAAGAGAGATCGCTCCAACACCCCTTTATGCGTTGGGATGCTGTGAGAAACAACTAAAGCTTTAATCTCTCACCTGAGCCCCTGATCGAAGGTTCGGGCCCTGAAGAATGGGTCCCGTACCATATCTATGTAGTAGAGCAAGAGATCGGTGAACCTTGCTGAAAACTACACCAATGACATGTTACCCTGCGGAAGATGAAGTAGCTCCTATATACACACTGCTCGAAGGGTGGCTAGTACAAACTCTACCCAGAACAGGCTCTCGAAGTCTGCCCATAGAAGTGTCCCATCGTCATGCATCTAGAGCATTTGGCTCCACCATCTGTCTGTTGCTGCCTGAAAGAGGCTGGTAGCAAAGATCACCATGAAATCTGTTGGCATCCCTACTAGCCTGAAGACTCTCACCACAGCCTCCAGCCAATCCTCAGCCGCCTACGGGTCCATCTCTCCCTTGAACCTGGGTGACCTCTGGTGCTGGAACTCATGCAGTGTGCTCAAGCGACGTGCACTCTCTACTATTGGGGCTGGTGGCATAGGTGGACCAACAGGTGTTAGTACCGCTGGTGCCTCCGCTGGTGCCTCAACTGGAAAAGGGCCCTGTACTGATGCCTCGTCTCTCAACGGGCTGTAAGTACGTACAAATCTCGGGGCTCTAGATGGTCATCCGCGGGGAGGCATCCTGTAAGAAACAAATGCGACACGGTCAAAGACTATACCTGGTGATCTGACCTGGTTTGAGTTGACTTAAATAAAACTTTTGGAAACACACACACAATAAATGTTTTGATGCACTAGGTTGGAAATCAGTAGTCAGGGTCCTGGTGTATAGATACGTCGGTCGCTGCACCAACACTGGACTCCCTAAACTAAAGACCACACTCAGTACCCTTAACACTATTTCTTCATATAAAATAATTATCAGAGTCCTGAGTTCTACGGTAGAACCAACTCCTCTGATACCAATTTGTCAAGACCCGTCCTCGGGGCCCATGCTGTGACTACCCCAAGCCCGCCTTTCATAGGCCAGGCGCTGGCGACTAGCACCAAAGGCATAATTCCCAATAAAAAGGGAAGGCATTGCCTTTATGAAACGAAAACATACACAAAAAGAGTACAAGAAGAAGATACACTAAGTAAAGCAGTAAAACAAATGTGATGAAAGTACAAGGGGCCAGAAATACAAGCCCAAAAGAGAGGTACAACTACAAATGAAAGTAAAGTACAACTCAAAGGACAATAGCTGAAAGGTGACAAGCAGCTCCAAGATCGTCCTCCGGCTTCCTACCTGAAGGGTATGTATAGATGTCCTCCTCAGCACTCCACGTTCGTCCGTCTCCTCCGGGTACTGACTCGTCGTGAGATCCACCTCCGGGTACCGACTCCTCATGAGATCCACCTCCGGGTACCGTCCAGCTCTAGAAGCCTCAACCACGATTAGTGATGTCCGTCTTCTGCAACCAACACAATGAGGTACGGGCATAGCCCGTGCAGGGGTGAGTATAACGATACTCAGTAGGGACCCTGAGACCCTCAAGGTCACACTAAATCAAACAAGAATATCCTCAAAGAAGGATCTCAACAGACAACCGTTACTTAGGTATAATCCCATACTTATACCTTAGTTATCAAGTAACCCATCTCAATCAAGAGGTATTACACAGATATGAAAATCAACGGATAACCACTACTTAGGTATATGTCCATACATATACCTAAGTTATCAAGTAACTCATCTCAATCATGAGGAAATCACAAAGGGCAACGACTCAACTCAAACAAGGATTTTATTCATGAGGTCAAAACCACAGCTGCTGGAGAACTCCTCCTCTATCGAGTACAGTGGGCCTGGAGCTACAACCAAGCGCTTCCCACTAACCTTGGATTGCTGAAGTACTCCACATGTCGAGTACTATGGGCCTGCTGCTACAACCAAGCACTTCCGATCATGGGTATGCCGCTACAACCAAGCTCTCTCCCTCATAGCCTACAAAGGTACTTCTTCTGTCAAGTACCGCGGGTCTTCCGCTGCAACCAAGTGCTCCTTCGCCGTGGGTCTGCCACTACAACCAAGCGCTCCCCACTGGGCTATCTGAATCACTCCGAGTTGATCGATCAGCAGTCGTCAAGTCTCAGCCAGCTATTAGGTCTCTGCACTCCGCTCGCACTTCACCGGGAGGGTCCACTCCATGAGCTATTGTTCGATACTCCAAATACCACAAATTCCCACAAAGATGTATCCCAAAGGTCTTCCATGTCATAGTAATCTCAACACAATAGACGGCGTGTCAATCGGATGCCTGGTCTGTGTTATTAGCCTTTTCGACCCGGGGGCCCGACTGGTTTTATGTACGACCAATCCGACTGTATCTCAATTGTACCCCGAAATCTCATAAGGTATACTCATAGGGATCGTTTCTCAACATGATTAAAAATTCCGCTGACGGTTCGTCAAACGGTCGTCCGGTCTGAAAGTTATCAGCTTTTCCGTTCCAGGGGCCCGGTTGGATTTTGGGTACAATCCAACCCAGCCATATTCCAACCGCATCCAAACCTCAATTGAATTATACCAAAATATTCGTCTCACCAAAAGAAAACCAACAAAGTCAACGACATGTCAATCGAATGTTTGGAACTCGGGTTATAAGAGTTTCCGCTCCGAGGGCCTGGGAGGTTTTGGTTTCGAACCAACCCAGCCATAACCAAAGTTCTCTGAAACCTTAAGTGTAATATACCAAAACGACTGTCTCGATCCAAGTATCCCAATTCAATAGACGGTGCATCAATCGGAGGTCTGTAGCCCATGTTATGAGCATTTGAACGGATCTGTCCGAAAGTAGGGGGTTTGGGCCCGGTCTGACCCGACCCAATACCCCCTGGTTCGACCCCGAACCGGGTCGACCCGACCTGGGTCTAGGTCCATCCCGGTTGGGCCTGGCCCGGCCTAGCTGGCACGACCCAGCCCAACCTGCGCGGCCTGGCCCGACGCGGGGGTTCGGCCTGGCGCGGGTGGCCCGGCCCGGTGCGGGCGGTCCGACCCGGAGCGGGTCGGGCGGGCGGCCGACCCAGGGCGGTGGACGCGGAAGGGGCGGGGGGGGGGGGGGACCGCCCCCTTGTTTTCTCGAAACGGAAGACCCTTGTGGGGTCTGCCCTAGCTGAGCTGGCCAGGGGTTTTGAACCGCCGGACTTCTTGGAACAGCCGGCCATCTTGGTCGGCCGGTGAGGCTGCCGAAGGACCTTCCTGTCCTACCTCCTGGAGGTGTTGGCGGTCGATCGAGCCCGGTCGCCTCTGTCGAACCGTCGCGGCCATTTCCACGGCTCCCCTTCGGCCAGCGCGGCGTGATGGCGTCGTGACCCTTCGCTGCGACCTCCATTGGTCTCTTCATAACGGCGCGACGGTGCCGCACTCCACTGTCGCGGCCCGCTCTGGCCGCGATCCTCGTCATCCCCTCGTGGTGCAACGGCACCACGTCGCCTATGTTTCAAATAGCAATGAGGGTCAACAACAAAAGGGGAGGAGGATCAGCCGTGTTTGTGCGGTCTGACCTCCTCCCATTAAATTGATAACAGGCGGCCAATATTTAACGAGGACCGTCAAAATAAAACTTGAACGATGATACAACCCCTACCTCGATTCAAGAAGGTTGATCTCTTGTCGAAGGAAGGGAAAGCTCTGATATTCCATTGATGTTGTCGCGAGATGACAACGTCGCTTCGTCAATCGTCGAGAAAAAGGAAGTCGGGGTCGGTGCCATGTTCTTCGCGTTCTCCAATGAAGAATATTAGTTCTATCTCCTCCAAAAACTAGAACTCTCCCTAAAACCATAACACCACAAGTTAAACCCAAATAAAATAAGACACCTCTTATTTTATTACTCAAGCCATGCATTTCAAAAAATCCAAAATTCAAAACCGAACACACTAATTAATTAATCTTAAGTTGTCATATTAATTAGATATTTAGTTGACATGAATTAAAGTGGGAGATGAGGAGGGGAGGAGTCACTTAATTAAAAAGGGGTTTATTGGAGTTAGGGAATTTGAAAAGGTGGGGGCTCGTGTGGGCCCCACCTCACCTTTAATCCTCTCATGGGAAGTTATCAACCAGTGGGTCCCACTCCAACTCCCACATCTAGGATCTAACACTTAGAAAAGAGAAATAAAATTTGTAACACAATTTTATTTCACTTAAACCACATTTTTAAAAAGCACTTCCCAAGCGAACGCAACTTCAGAAAAGGTCTTCTTAACCAATAACCAGCGCTGCGGTTTCATTGGTACCCTCGGATTTCGATTCCGAGCACCGGTTAAAAAGTTAGAAAAACTCGCTCGTTCATTCACTGAACGTACCTGAGATACTTTTTGGAAATTGATTTTGGGCACACCGGGCCTCAGAATCAGGTGCCGTCAGAAACTGTGGACTCGTAAAATTCCAAAGAAATTAAGAAAAAAATTTCCTTGAAATTTCTGGGCCTTTACAGATAATTTCTTTTAAATAAAAATCAATCTTGACTTATGATCTTCGGATTCTTATAATTTGGTTCTGGAATCTCATTTCATTGTGAACTTAAACAATGTTATAGTAAAATTCGTGTTGGACACTTTTCAACCTTATGTGATTTTGATTATGTTTTTTATTTCATATTTTTTAATTAATTATGTAGAATATTTTAATATTCCATTTTTAGTTAATAACTATATACATGTGTATTTTTAATAATATAATTATTTTTATCCTGGATATGTAACAAAAATTATTAATTGTATATGTTTTTTTTCATTAACTTGATTATAACATGTTAATTTGAATAAAGGTATGAGATACATAGGTTACATAATTATAATTATGCATGTTTAATGGAAGACATAAGGTTTGTAAAAATAATGAGACCATTAAAACCCATCAAAATTCTAAATTATTAAATTATTTATAATGTAAACACTCATAAGGACATGTTCAAATATGGTGCTCATAGATTATCATGTATGAGGAATTAAATATATGGGTGAGGGTAATTATTCAATACATATATATTATTATAATATATGGGTTATAATTTTTTATTCGAATGTAAATGTTACATTATGTGATGAATGGATTTAGGTTAATTCATTTCATTAATTTGGTAGTGAAATTTTCCACTCCACTATAAAAGATATGTATACATGACAATTAACATTTTTTCAACATAAATAACTAAAGATTATGATAATATAAGAAAATAAATTTAATATTTATTGATATATGGATAATATCCCACTAATACATGTGATTTGGGGGGTTTTAATTTTAGTAGTATTATATTTAATGTAATTTAATATTATAAACTGATGTAAAATATGATACTTTATAAATATATTATATAATAGATTATAATAGTGTAAAACACAAAATATATGTTAATAAAATATATTTTATATTGGTTTCTTAACCTTATATATCAGTATTTATACATGAGAACTATTACTAACAATGAAGAGGAGAGTCATGATCATAAAGAAACTAAAATTATATAATTTTTTTTTCAAATTCTATATCACGGGTATTAGATACTAGTTTTTCATAATATATATATTTTTTAAAAATATATTCTTTCAAAATATAATATAATTTTATATGTTATAAATATATCAACATATTATAAATGGATTAGGTGGTTATAATATTGAATGTGATAATATAAAATTTACATATACATAGAATAATTTTTGTGGAATTAGAAAAATATTATTGTGCCCTTGGATAAATATAAATTAGATTTCAATTTATTGTTTGGAAAATATAGGATTTAATTCTATGATTATGTATAAATTTTATTTTATATAAATTAAATAAACATTTTATTCAAATGGGAATATGGTTAATGGCATAGGTATTCTAGAAATTAATAATCATGTTCATGTCATTCTAAATAAGTTGGTTAAAGTTAATTATTATATATTTTCTTGTCATTAGAATTGTTTCCTTTGATATATAATTGATATACACACCCAAAACTCCATAAAAATGTTTTTTTGAGGTGAGATCAGCCACATTACACAACACCTGATTTGGATTTTAAATATACCTCAAGAAACTTCCATCGAATCTCTAGAGGATACTGGCTATCAGTGAGGGATAAAAATAGAAAGTGTATACCAATTTCCCCCAAATAGTACAAATCACTAACTTAGATCAAATTATACATATAAAAAAATATCAATTTATGAATACATAATAATTACTATAATTATGAAATAATTATAAATGAATATAAGATAATTAAATATAATATAATTATATAATAATAAAACAAAGGGACTACGTGATTTCCTTCCTCTAGAGACAACCATTGAATCCATATATAATCTACACATGGGAACACATTCCCTCTGAATACCAAAAACATGAAATATTCCATAATATTAATTTAAACTGAACATATGGAATCGAATCATTATATGCATCAAAGCGTATTTATATACGTTGAGTATATAAATATACCCAGAATGTTACCCCAGATGGGTTATATAAAAATTATATAAAAAATGTAAACCTATCATGAAACATTTAATATAAATACAAACATAAACAAATTAATTTTTTTGAATAAATATTTTATAAATCAAAGGGATAAATTATTCCTTCTTGGTTTCAAATATATAGGTGAAACTGATTTATAAATTTCATATTGGGAGAATCATTTTAAATTAATCCATATCGTTTATATTACCAAACAAAAAAATAAATATTAGTTTCGTAGTATAATAACTAAAGGATCAAATTGATCCATATAGGATTATTTTACTCATACATAAACTATATACAGTCTATTATTCATAGTAAAATATTAATATAGTGGATTGATTAGAATAGAGATAGATAGAAGGAAATATTGTAATATTTCATACTAACCAAAGTTAAATAAATCGGAATATTGGGAGAGGATATTCATAGAGAAATAATGTCTTTGAATTGAACATATTAATATAGATTGATGTATGTTCCTAAGGAATTTCATGAAGCCTCATTCAAAAAACATGTGTATAGTTATAAACCCAGACATCGAACATCACCAAAACTCCATTATACTAAAGAAACCATGATTAGATGATAAAAATAACTTTTAATATACCAAACCATCATAAATGATATTTCAAATAATCAAAATTTAAAATTGGTATATCACATAAGAAATAGTATCCAAATATTCATCTTTTTAAAATTAAGAAAGAATTTTGTTTATCTAAACCATTTTAAAAAAATCAAAAATAATAATAATAATATAAATTATATTATATAATTATTATTTATATACATGGACTTATAATTTAAAAATTAACTTATACCCACATCTCAATTATATAATTTTTTTCCAAAAATGTTTTATTTAAATAAATAGTTCTATGTCACTTCAAAATTTCCACTTTATAATCATTAAATAAATAATCCATTACTAATAGAAAATAAAATGGAATACATAAAATAAAAAATATGATTATTTATATACCAATTCATAACATATAAACAAAAAGTATTTTTTATTTAATAAAACTCATGCATTATATGTTATATCAGAAAATGAAAGTAATGTACAAACACCAAACTCTCAATTTTGGAACACATAGATAAATACCAAAAAATAATTATATATTGTGAAAATTTGAGACTAATAAATTATTGAAACTCAAAATTATAATTTATTTAAATATATAATGATGTTATTATAAGGCTCTAGTGTCGACATACTTACTATAGAGTAAATCAACAATGTCCAATCCTTAAACAATGTGTGTAGGGTTATCTGTATGATTCTATATCATTCAAGAGAAAAATGGATCTATAAAATCATGGGGTTTTTTCTCCCATTGTTTAACTCCCAAACCAAGTCCCAATAAATATGATAATTTTAAATTAGGGAAAGGGGATAGAAATTAGTAAGAATAAAGGGACTAAAGAGAGAAGTGGAAACACACCCAAGTTTGATACAACACCCATGTAATTTAAAAAAAATAAAAAAAGAAGAAAAGTGAAAGGAGGATGTGAGTTCAACTAACCCACCGGTTAAACAAGACTGAAAAAATATCAAAATACCATTTTTATTTTAAATATTATTCTTCCTCCAATTTTAACATCTGATAATCATAATAATAATAATTGTAATTAAAATAAAAATAAAAACAAAAAATACACATAATATTAATCATTTTAGTAATGATATTCAGTATAATACAATAGTATTAGTAGTATTAGTAATAAAATAAACATATTTAAACAAAATTAACTAAAATACCTTTTCCAATGAAAACTAAATTATTATAATCACATTACAATAATTTAAAACCAATTTTAAAGGAATTTAAAAGTAAAATAATAATTATACTTTTTAACTATATATATCTGGTATCAATTTTTTTTAGTAAAACATTAAATAATACATGTTAATATGAACGATAATGAGACTATGCACAATGTCATGAATTTACCACTATATAATTAAATAACGGTTATGACTTTTATAGATTGTGGTATGACATTCCCCCAAATTATGAAGCATGCCATAATTTTAAAATATAATTTTTTTGCTATTTCACTCAAAAAAAACAACTCAAGTAATGCATCAGTAAATATTTGGGTTCAATAATTCTTCAAATAAAAAACAAAAACTTCATACCAGAAATTCCAAGTAATAATTTTTTCTGAAACTGATTTTTATTTTGAAAAAAATTTATAAAATTAGTTGGATTAATTGAATGCTTTATTTGATATAAAATTAACCAAATAAGGTAAACATAGAAATTTATCCAATCGTATAAATATCTTTAATATCACACTATACCCTTAAAATCTAGTCCAAATGATAACCTTGAGACCTCTAAATTATTTCTAATAATCTTATTTAAATTCATTTCAATAAATTCCTATAATCAATATATTTCAAGGGTAGAAAATTTGAGTAATAATGATCAATGGATATTGATATATATAGATATATAATTTAGAATTTTCCAAATATCATATAATAATAACATTGAATGAAAACATGAATGGTTAAAGACATTCATTTTTTCCTATGGACATATGTTATAGAATGAAATATAACAAAAAAAGAAGTCTTACTCACAATATATCATTCAATTACCCCTAGAAGAATCCATGAGAATAAATATATAGAGTGAAAGTATCTATTATATGCTCAATTATATAGAAAATAAAATTATATCTCTCTCAAAAATATCCACAATTGATACACAGTATTCATTTAAAATCATTGTGATACCTTCATCAATAAAATAATTCTATATTACATCTCACATACCAATGGAAAATTACCCTGTTTTTAAGATTGATATTATTATAATAATATGAACATAATTTAAATATTCTATCTTAGTCTAAGATGAGAAAATTAAATTTCTTTACTACATTATAAGTTCGATAAAACTTCATAAATTTGGAATCAATAATTTAGAATTCATTTATTTGGACTTTAGTTTATAAATTAATCCTAAAAATAACTTATAAATTTTTTCCTAGAAGTCGTTATAATATAACTCTTAGTTATCATTGATTTTTCATCCCAACAATCCTAAAAACATACATTAATTTATTTGTTTTACTATTTTATGTTGAGATTAAAATTAAGACTTCAAATATGACCTTCAATTTGTATTAGGACCAGAACAAATATTTTAAAAAGTATCTTAGAACCGAAGAGATATAAGAATGGGGTTTTTTTGGAATTGTGAATTTTACAAAGTCATGTGATAGATTTGTTGGATAATGTGACATTTTTATCTTTCCTTTAATAAATTAGTGATTATTATTCATGGTCCTATAGAACATATGATTTCTTGTAAATTTTTCTATATATCACATTTTTCAAGTTAAATGGTCTCATAGACCATGAAAACAGACAATGCATTCTACTAAATACCATGATTTTTTTTTTGTAAATGAAATATTTGTGACCAATATTCAAAATTTGAAAAAAAAAACTAAAATCTGAAAGTTATAATATCATTTTAGAGCTATATTTTACATTTTTCAAATATAAAAACTCAAAATTTATAGAATTTTAAATATTCAACCCTCAAAACCTCACATTACATACCATTTCACAAGCACAAACAACCTCAATGACAAAATTCAGAATTCTCATCCATTTTCCATCAAATGAAAAAATAAATATACTTTCTTTGAAATATATATATGGTCCAAAATTATAATGTCATAACTCTATAAAAATGATTATCCAACTAATCATCAACCCCATTAAACCAAATATATTCCATTGACTACTAAAACATCCACCTAAAATATTAAATTATAAAATAACCATAAAAAATTCACCCTTACATAAATTAATCTAATTATCCTATAAAAAATTTCTATAAAACAAATAAACCATTTTAAATTCAATATATCTCAATCAACCATAATTCAAACTATACTCTCATAAAAAGATTTTTTTTTTGATAATTTTATTTAAAAAAACATGTTATAACAAGACAATTAGATATAAAGTCAAAAAAATGAATGAAAAATAAAATAAAATAAATTGAATTTGAAAAATCAATGATATTGAATATAATCCCAATGTCCACCACGCTGATGTGATCCCAAAAACAATATATGTATCATATCATCAAGACAAAAAAACATAGCTAAAAATAAAAATAAATAATTTAAAATATGTTTAATATATTACAAAATTGATTCTCAAATAAAATATTCCACTGTAATAATTATATAACCTCTAAATTTAATGTATTTTTTTAAACCAAAAGGATACTAAAAATCACATTTAAATACCTATAAATTAATTTGGTGAAAATAAAAATAAGTGCATACTTTTATCTAAACAAATCTTGTTACTTACCCAAATTGTTTCTAACCACATCAAATAATTTGATGACCAATGTATATTACCATTATGAAACAATTTAATATATATTTTTTATGCCAATAAATCAAATTATACACCCACCAAATTACATCAACGCCATAAATAATTCCGTATACTATCAAATAATTACAAATTTTAGGTGTATGAAACCTAAAAGTAACTATATATATATACTATATTAGTCCACCATAAATACAGAAGTTCATATTTAAAATGTATAAAGACTTACTATCAAAATTCATTAAAAATATAAGCATTCTTTCAATAATTTTATATCATCACCTAAAGAACAATTATAAATGTTGCGATATATAATTAGTGGTTTTATAAATATCATTCAAGAAAATAAGTGATAATTTTTAGTATTAAAAATATATTATATAATGGTATTTAAAAAGGATTACCCCTTTAAAATATCATTTTATAAAAATTATATTTGAGACTCCATTTATCTAATCCATCAAAAAATAATAGAATTTTATAAAAAAAATTCACAACAATGATATCATGGTATATTATCTTACAAATATAACTTATATATAATTACCAATCAATTATAGAAAAAACATAGAATCATTTCAACCAATATAAAATAACAATACCTTCTAATCCATTAAAATCATTCAATCTCTTTTTTTAAACATTTAAATTTCCAAAAAAAGTATTTTAGAAAGATATTTTAATTGAATTTAAAATACTAATTTCTTGAAGAAAATAGATAATAATATAAAAAATAAATCCTATAAAATATAATATATAAAAATTATTATAATTATTACAATTTTTAATAAAAATCTTCATAAGTGTTTGTTGAATCATATCAAATAGTACAACACATTTACCATTTCACCTTTATATAAAAATTTATTTCTAAAATGATTCAACTTATCCATACTTATTATTTAAAACATATTGTGTCATGTTAAATCAATTACTACAAATAAAAACAAAATCTATGAGAATATCAAAAAACTAATATAAATCTTTTATTCTTCATCTTGAAAACAACACAAAAAGGTAGTAATATCATGAAAAAAAATATTTTTTATATAAAAAATCCAATAATACAGAATATAAACACATTAAAAACTCACACTACCCAAAAAAATGGGTAGTCTACCTAATGATAGTTTCATCACCATTGTATTAAATTTTTTACTTGTGTTATATAATTTTAAATGTCTTTTAAATTGTTAAGTCACTTTCATATTTTACAAAGACCTAATAGAAATCCTGAAAAATATATAATATCAATCATAGAATGGATCAAAAAAACATAGATTAAAATAAATTATAATCTCATTAAATTATACATATATCTATATAATGATCCCCCCACTACAATATGATGAATAATATTCCACAATATAGTTCATTCCCATCATGGATTGCGATACCTCACAGAAGAGGATGAGTTTCCTCACAATAGTCCATCGACAATAAACCCACAAATAAATCACATGGAAACTCAATACTCATTACTCAAGATAGTATATACACAAGTTTATAAATATACCACTAACCAAATTTCAAATTATTATTCTATTTCACCCTTATACCACTATGTTAGACTATTTTGTATTGTCATTTCCCAATAGAAAAATCAGTGTCACTTACCATTTGACAAAGTTAATTAATGTAAAATAATATTAAAAGTAATGATTTAATTTTATTTATGTTTACATCATTTTGGTAGTGATTTGGAAAACCTATTATACTGTTAAAGAAAAAAAGTCAAAACATCATGAGATCCCAAGAATAGATAAGGACTAAATTTATAGAACCACCCCAAATATCCATACAATTAGTCTATGAATATGTATATGAATTCATTAAAGAGTTTGATAAAATTATATACATGGTATAGAACCCTAATTCACCAATTTAAATTCCTAAATGGATTTATCATTGTAACTATTTAGTCTCAAAATATAATATTATAATTTGGAAAAATATCTTGTTGTAAACCCGGAATTGACACAAATTTTTAGAGATAGTATATATTTGGGTATGTAACATTATAGTTTATTTAAATAAAACTATAATGTTTAACCCTTTCCTAAATTCAGATTCCAAATGGTATTTAGAAGACATTGTGAAAAAACTGTATTCCAACTTAACTATAAATTGGCTACTTGGGAATATCATTTGTATAATTAGAAGGAGTGAAAATATATAATTTTGGATATCCAATGGATTATTATCATCATAATCATAATTCTTAAGCTCTATATCCTCATAGAGAGATCAAAAATTATGATTGATTTCCATACGAGTTTCCTCCTCATCTCGATTGTGACCTAAATGCTAGGCGATCACCGCGAGGTGGCTACATAATGGGAACATGTGTTTTGTAGAACCCATTTTATATTATTTTGTTGTATTTGAGTTTCTAAGAAATTTAAATTATTTTTATCTTAATATATTCTTAATTGGATTTTGTTTTTCTAGTATATTATCTAAAATTCACACTCATTCATAACTAATTGGATTGTGTTTTTTGAGTGGAGAAAATTTATTATTCCAAATAAATTGCATAAAACCTACTTATTTCAATTGAAAAACAATTATTGTACCATTTAATGAATTTATTCATGTATAATTAATTTATCATTGATAAATGATAGTTACATATGGTTCAACTCTATGTGTATTGAATTAAGTTGTAAGAAAACAATTAAGATTCACATGAAACCTCAAAAAAATAATTTTACTAAAAACAAAGAATTTTTAAAAACAAAGAACTTATAAAACTCTTGAATTAAGTTGTAATAAAAATCTTTAATTAAGTTTTTGTATTTAGAGACATTATTCACCCCTTTCTTCATAGTTTCTTTTTAAAAGAATTTAAAAATACAAACATCAAAACCATCAAATATCCTTAAATGATATCCCAATGTATTTTATACTCTATATATCATCTCTAAATACCTAATTAATTTGACGAGTCATAACAATATGTTTAATATTATCTATTTTTTTCAAATAATATTAAAATTTTAATGTTTTCTTATAATAACTATGTGAATTATAAAAAAACTTTTTTTTTATTTTACAATATTCATATTTTTTATAAAATGTTATGTTGTAACCTCTTTTTGTTTATAGTTTTTCTACATGTAGTTTTCTTATTTGATAAAAATACCAATTTCCAAACCTAAACTATGGAGGATCTTGCTTCATTAACATTGAAATTTCATTAACATTGAGGTGGAAAAACAACCCATTGAAATTTAATTAAACCCTTTTCATTATTTAACTAAAATTAAATTGAAATTTAACTTGTATAAAAAAATTTATAGTTACAAAATAATAAATGATTAACAATTTTTTATGTTGATATTCAACCTATATTTTTTTAATTACAATGTATATCACAAAACCTAGAAAAATATGTCCTAAATCATTTATCACTAAAATTACTTGGACATTCTTGAGAATATCCCCATAAGTACTTAATGGGATTCTATATTGTGTGCTAAAAATTAAAACCTATGGGATTGGATAAATAACATAAAAATATGGGAATGTATGTTAATTTTGGAGGACACTACAAATGAATGTTTATATTATCTAAACATCTGAATTAGTGTTTAAGTGGACATGAGAGACCTTTTTCATGAAATATATTTCCCATCCTCTTAATCTTCATCAATAGAAAAATAAATTTTTTATATAAAATTTTTTAATGTGGAAACAAATCATGAATATAAGGATATTTTTAAAAGAATTTTTGAATATTTTCAACAATAGAAAATAGTAGATGAACTTTTAATATAGTATTTTTTTGATGGATTAATTCATATTTATTATTATATAACTGGTATTTCAAAAGGGAGTTCCCCCAGTGGAAGGTACTTTGATCATTTTCAGGATCTCATTAGAAAAAAAAGCATGGTAAACATAGTATCTTAGTTTGAGCTCTAGTGTACCTTTTATAAGAATTCATGGAGTGAAATGTTTTGAGTTTGAGAAGCAGGTGGACATAATTTATAAATAGGTGACTACCATATAATGTTTAATTATACTTCCCAATGGGAAATCACAAGCACCTCTATTACTTGATTGTATATTTATGCCTCTAACTCCCACAATTATGACCAATTCCAATAATTAATAGAACTATATGAGATTTTTGATGCAATTTCCATGGATACTTATACCAGAAAACCATTATAAAATAATTTTACTATCTATAAAACTTTGTATGGTAAGATTAAAAATTCTACAGGAGTGGGGTATTAAAAAACAATAGTAATGGAACCACCCATGGTAGGGTAGTAAACATCAACCACCATAAAAAAATCCAAAACAAAAAAATGTCACATCCAAAAAACCGTACAAAAATTTATTGTATCCAATATTACTTAATGAAGTAAATTGGTTAATATATTCTCTAATTCCAATAAAAAACTAAAGTTTTTATACAATATGTAAAAACTCAATTAGACCGACACACCAAATCAGTTGGTATATCCAAATTCAAAGTTCTTGTAATGTTCATTATTGACATATTTTTAACCCAAGGTATATGCAAAATGTAAACTATATAAGCCATATGAGTGGTACAAAACTGAAAATAAAATTTTCCCCATTATTAAAGTCCCCATATCCCGAGGTAATCTTTATTCCAACCATCCCTAACGATAAAAATAATGAAATTACAATTCTACAGAAAATACACAACAACATAAAGATACAAATTTTTTATGATCCACATAGGCTGAACATTATTGTTCAATTCACATAAAGGATAAAAAACTAATTAAACCAAAATAAACTTAACTTGATAAAAAATCAGAATCATTAAAATGTGCATGATAATATTCCCTTGAAAGATACTATGAAACAAACTCCATGATAAAGTGTGTTACTACATGATATGGGTATTCAGGAAAGTTTTATTCAAGGTGATTAAAAGGTGATATTTGGGAGTAATTTCTTAGCATTTATAGATCCATCATGACCTACAAAATGCAATTATCGTGGATAATTCTCGATTTCATGTACTATACAAGAGTAATTGTTTTATTATGTTAATATTTATTTTGGTGCCCCTATAATTGTGTTATCTCACTACATTTTCTCTTTTTTATATATTCTGGATCTAAATAATATTAGTTTGACTAGAAAATTTGAGTACTACACACCCTTCTAGTGATCTAGAATATGAGCTTGTGAGGGATAAAAACTTATTTTTGTCTAACTAATTTTTATGTGGTCCATATAGATTATGATAGGATAAATGGGCATGCACCAATTATATTATGGCGAAGTTTCTTTAAAACCACCAATATCATAATTAATGTATATATTTTTACATAATCTATTGATTTTAGGGGTTATATTTTCTATATTATGATCCTTGATTCCATGAATCACCTCTCTTAAGAGTGTTCCTCTCCTCTACTTAATTTTATTTATATACTGCCACTCCTTATAGAAGATCCCATTATTTACCAAGGCCATCATTTTTTGTTTTCATCATTGATAGATATTATAGACAATGATTCATTTTTTGAAAGCTACAATGGTAAAGGGAAATTTCATGCATGTTTGTTAATAGATGATTTCTTATGCACTAAGGACTCAAAGACCATTGATTATTATTCTTAGCTTGTAAAATCATTCACCTCATCAGTGGGAGGTTACTATTGTGTAGTTATATGAGATAATGATCTATTCTCTTTGTTGTTCCCTCCCATGAATCCAAAATTCCCAATAATTAGTAAAAAACCCTTGCCTAAAAATTTAATATATATATATATATATAAATATATATTTAGAATGGAAGCAAGCTTCCTACCCCAATATTTGGTTCACTCAATCTAGATCATGAATTATGATTTATTTACTTTGTAATATATTATAAAAAATAATTGGGATAGAAGTATTCTAACATTCCAAGTATTATCTGATCAATTTTCATGAATCATTATTATTAAATGTTGATCCCAAACCAGTGAGGTAGGAATAATGATAATAAATCCCAAACCTCCTTGATGTTGTTAAAAAGGAGGTACCAATATTTTTGACTGGTAAAAATATTTTTCCTTACTACGATAGTTGATACATATATCATGTGCTATTGGTTCCTAAGAAATATAGTTTAATGATAATAAAAAATAAATTTAATTAATTGGAACCAACCCATATATAGAAGAGTTGGATTTTCTGTTAATACTATTTCTTAATAAACCATTACACTAGGAATGGATATTCTTCATTTTGAATCATTGATGAGATACTAGTGAGGTTAATACGGAATTCCAATTAAAATTTTCAGTATGGGTATATTAGATATATTTATATCCTCATTTCCTTTGAGAACAAGGAAGCAAAAACCTTCAAATGAACTTTCAAAAAAAATTCATATAAGAGAATTCCATTTTTTCTATAAATGCTTTAGATATAGTCTAGAAATAAAAAAATATTTTCTTTTTATATTATTTAGAAATTTTTGGTATGTTCTTAAGGAAAATTTCACTATCTATGGTTCCAATTTTTATTATGGTTTGAGTGGTTTAGGAGATGTACGAAATAATTTTTTTTTAAATAATCAGGTATTAAATTATGAAAAATTCAATATCATGGTGCGATAAGTGTTAGTAATTATACAGTGAATTTATGAGGTTGGAATCCAAGTCAATAAATAAAAATGACATGTAATTTTATCTGTACCATTCACTTAAAATTTGGGATATGTGATTTCATTCTTAGGTAATGTGGGATTTTATCCCTATTTATTTAAATACATTGAAAATATTATAATCCCCCTTTTGTTATAATTAGAATAGAAAGATTTTTTTGTTTTATAAAAACTATAATTTTTTTTAATAAATTAAAATGTAGTCTCTTATCACCCCCAGAAATCCAATCACCTTAGTGGGATTTACCATTTGAGATCATCGGTGATGCTTCTAACTATGCAGTCGGGGAAGTATTTTGAGACAAATTCAATTAAGCTCCACATTTCATTACATATTCCATATGAATTTTCAACTGTACCATTTAAAACTATACCAAATATGAAAAAATTAAGGCCGTTGTGATTTCCTTGTATAAATTCAGAACATATCTTTTATATTTTGAATTGATTATATATTTTTAACTTGCAATACTCAAGTATATCTATATGAAAATAGAATAAAAACCATGTATCATTCATTTAATACCCATAATTTATGAATTCAATTTGGAAATTAGGATGAAAAAAATGAGTTTAGAATATATTGGATGGCCATATCAGTAGGATCGTTCCATGCTCGCACATTGAATCATCCACATGAAGTCCCATAAATGACATGTTCCCCAAAATTCAGTCATATCAAGTGAAAGACAATATTCCACACTAATATTACATTGAAAAATATTTGGTATCATCTTCTATTTCTATTAATTTCAATAAAAATTTAATTTTTTATCCTAAACATGAAAAATATTGGAACATTTGCGACAAACCATTCGATTAGTGCACATGTAGTGATCATGTGAAACTGAGTTGGGTTATTAATAGTGAGTTTGAGTCTATCCTCAGGTTATATCTCACTCTTTTATGAGGGGTCAACTTCTTCCCACAATGGACTACTCATATAGTGCTGGGTTCTAGGATATTTTTTGTAAATATTATTTCAGGATTCGTTTTTTGTAGATTTATTCCCATTGTCAAATATAGGGAATGCCTCTAATACAAGTGAAATTACACAATAATTCTTTATCTCTCATTAAATTTTTAATTTTTTTGGAATTAATTTTTTTAGGATTGTTTCCAAATTTACATAGGATCATTTGTGTTCTTATTGTAGTGAATTGTTTGTTTAAAAGGGTAAAATCTTGAGCCACAATGTCTGATGAATCAAAATATGTAGTGTAATTTTTTAGAACCCAAATTTATAATAGAAATTTATTATTTGGGTTCATTATTAGTTATCATGGTTATCACTTCTAAAACCACAAAATTTAATTAAAATTTACTAGTACCCTTTAGAATCTGATTCCATGGAGAACGCACCTTACGCGCCTTTGATTTTTCAAAATCTGACTATTTAGCCCTCTGTGCAATGTCTTCTGGTCATTGATCCAGCAGTGGTTCCCTTTGATCTAGGTCCCTCAGAGGTCTAGGATTCCCAGCAACTGTCTTCACCGCACCTTAAAGGGGAATGTTGTGCTTCAGTATCCTCCAAAGATTCCCTGTGTGGTAACCATCAAAAGCGGCCTTTATTTCCCGATACATATTCAGTGATTCGAACTGTTTGTATGGATGAATTTGGTTTGACGATGGAAATTCTATTAGAGGATTATGATAATGTGGGTGGGTGAATTAATTGGACTCTTGTTGCACGGTTTGGTTTTGCAAAACCACCCCTCTTTGTCTTCAAGAAATTTGTGGATTCTTGGGTTCTTCTTGCTCTAGCCAGGGTATCGATCGAGTGTTCATCGAAATTCCTTCTGTATATTCCTAGGCTCTGAAGCGGATTTTGTTCATGATTGGTGTATATTTCCTCTGGTTTTTGGTCACTGGCAGTTTAATTTAACTCGATGATCCTTGGATGTTCATAGAGGGAGATAAAGTGGTCAGGCCGCCATGTGGATTTCTTTACCGGGTCTACCTCTTCCCTTCCATAATGGTACGCTCTTGAAAGGCATATGAGATTATCATGGGGGTTTCTTGTGCAGAGATGAATGTTTATTGAATGGTATTGATGGCTCAGTTGCGTGGATCTGTGTGGAACTAGATCTATCTTTGCCTCTTATGGATAAAATTTCTATGAGCGTCAAAGATTATTTTACTTGGACTCAAGATATCTTTTATCCGGTTCTACCAAGGTTTTGTTTAAATTGTTCTATTCAGGGTCAATCTGTGTATTTTTTAGGAATAAAAAATTAGGGGGTAGTGGTGTTTTAGTCTCTGATATTTCTAATAAGAGAGAAATTTAGTTTGGTCTTGAGGCTGAGAATGAACAAGTTCTTCAGGTACCTGGACAGGATGACAGAGATATTCTGGAATAGTTATCTTTACCCAAGATGTTAGGGGCCTCTACATGTTCTAAGGGGGTCACTCCTATCCTTGATCTGGTTAAATAGTTTGGGAATTTGTGTGGTTGTCTCTCATTTTATTTCCAGAGCACCAAAATATACTGGGCAAATACTACTTGGCATTTCTATTGGCCTTGTACATTGATGGATTCACAAGCTGTTAGTAATATCACAACTTTACATGGGCCTGAGCTTTTTGAGGTTGGATCCTTTTTCAGATGAATGGAGGGTTGCTATTGAAATGATCCTGGGGAGTAAGGAGATGAAATTAGGTACTGCATTGATGGGGTGATCAAATCTATTGATAGAAGGATCTAAAACATCTGTACATCTAAACCAAGGTGGTAGGACTTTTCTAAATATGGTGAAGGGATGGGATTTGAGGGAATGGTCTCCTAAAAATATTTTCTTGAATATGACTAATAGAGTTTTTCTTAGAGCTAAAATGTGATCTTTAGATGAATTTTTATCTTCCAGTTCTTAGTTTTATAAGATGCATGGGGCTAAATCAAGGATAAAAGAGGTGTAATGATTCTGATCCTCATAAGGAACTCATGAGGCCTTGGAGATTCAGTGAAGTCAGATTTTTTAGATATGGAAATTAAGAAATATATGGTTTTTATTGCGAATATTCTTGAGCATAAACAACATCCCTAAAAAATAAAGTATTTCTCATTCAAACTACATATGCATGGAAGTATGCACATTGAACTAGAAAACCATCACATTTAGATTTTTTGGAAAAGGGATGTTTCTGTGGTTCTTATTTGGGATGATGATCAGTTTATTACCATGAAGGATGATGGGTGATGTAATAATATTTTCTCTACCTTTGTATATAGAAGTTGTGACTCACAAAAAAGGGAGGGATTGTGGAAGGATCTGAATGAGTTTGATTCGGAGGAGCTGCAGTGGGTCATTGGTGGATATGTCAATATTTTTTTGGACCCAAATGGTAGGAAAGGTAGGGGAGTATTTCCTTGTAATGCCAGCATGGACTTCGACCAGTTCTTGAAAAGGAAAGGCCTCCTTGATATGGCCTTTTATGGGGACCGTTTTACATGGTGTAATAATAATTGAGGTAGTGGCCGGTGCTGGAGTCATCTGGATCGGTTTCTGGCGAATGTTAGTGCCATATCCAATTTTACTAATTCTAAATTCGATCTTCTGGTTCATGGGGTCTCGGATCATTATCCCTTTATTGTTTCTCTATCTCCCTCTCAAGGCCGTTATGAAAGATTCTATTTTAGCACCCGATGGTTTGATGTGCAGGGTTTTCTTCAGTTGGTGAATGATAGTTGGAGGGAGGCTATACAAGGTTTTTCATGGGATTATTTTGATAAAACACTAAGGATATTGAAACATAAAATTCAGGTTTGGACCAAGGATATTTTTAATGATGATCAGAATATGGACAGCCTCAAGCAATAAGTTGAGAGGCTAGAGTATAGTCTTGAGAATGATTGGGATGGCAGGGTTTTTTCAGATTTGTTCAACAAAAGAAATGAAATGACCACTTTAGTCCTAGAACAAGAACTCACTACAAGGGAATCCTCGAGGGTTAAATGGCTTCATGAAGGGGATAAGAACTCCTCCTTCTTTCATGAATTTATTAAGGAATTAAGAAGGGTAATTAAACCAAATATTTTACTAGAAGATGGATGTTATTCATATGACCAAAATGTGGTTGGATGTCTGGCTGTTTATTTTTATAAAAATCTTCTTGTAGGGCCTAATTAGAGGTTGATGAATGGATATCCTACTGATAATACAGAATTAATGGAGGGTATTCCCTACATTATAACAGACATGGATAATGGCTTGTTGGAAGAGGTTCCCAATGAGGAATAAATCCATAATTCTATGATGCATCTCAATTTAGAGAGTGCTCCTGGCCCCGACGGTTTTCCAGGTTTTTTTACAGGGGATCTTGGGATATCATCAAATATGACATTATTCTGACCATACAAGATTTCTATTGAGAGGGTGTTATTTCTAGATTAGTTGGTACCACCACTCTATTCATGCTACCTAAGGTTAAGAACTGATCTTCTATTCATGAATATTGGACGGTTAATACGTGTAATTTCTCTTATAAAATTTTATCTAGAATTATCAATTCTAGGTTATCTCTTTTTGTTCCTCGATGGGTTTCTCTTGAGAATCACGTGTTTGTAAATGTTTGGTCTATTCAGGGTGCCATTTCATTGGCCCAATAATTGATTCTGGACATTAATATCAAAACCCATGGTTCCTATATGGCCCTTAAATTGGACATGAATAAGGCATATGATCGAATGAAGTGGGGGATTTATTAATAGGGTATTAAAATGTATGGGTTTATATACTTGGGAAACAAATTTTTTTTTTAAACATTTCATCTCCTCAGGTATGGTGGTCTATTTTATAGAAAAAACTCATGGATTTTTTAAAACCTCCTAAGGGATGAGACAAGGGGACCCCATATCTCCAACCCTCTTTATCCTTATGTTGGATCTTCATAGTAGTCTTATTAATAGAAAGATATCCATGGGGTATTTGCTTCCTTATCGTAGGCCTATGAATCAACAAGAATCCTTACACATTATGTTTGTGGATGACACTCTCATTTTTATGAATGGCAGTGGGCGATCTTTCAAGGTTCTTATTGAATTATTGGATGAATATTTTTATGGAATAGCCATTCTATTAACAGATCTAAGAGAAGTTTTTATTTTTCAAATAAATGTGGGGCAAGACAATTAGAATCCCTATTTAGTAACCTGAATATGAAGATGGGGTCATTTCCAATGACTTATCTGTGGTCTCCTTTAGCTCATAGCCGTATTCAGATTGATAATTTTTATGGTATTATGAATAAAATAGTCAGCCATGTTCTTAATTTGAAAAATGATTTTCTATCTTTTGGAGGCCGAATAACTTTAACTAATAGTGTTTTAATTTCCATCCCAATACATTCCCTTTCAGGGTGTAATGTGCCGATGGGTGTTTTTGATTCTATCGATATAGTTCTGGTCGGTTTTATCTAGGATGCCAGAATGAGGGAAAACATCATTGGTCTTCCTGGAACAAGTTGGCAAGATCTGTTCAAAAGGGTGGTATAAATGTGAGGATTTTTGCTAGAACTATTCATGGTATGCATGAAAGACTTGTGTGGGAAGTAGTGTAGAAGAGTACTCTATGGGGGAATGTTATGTCTGGGAATTTTATTTCTCATGGGTCTGTGATGTGGTCTTTAATTCAGAATTTGATTCCGATCATCAAGTTGAATTCTCAATGGATTATTGGGGAATTAAATATTTCTATTTGGAATGATAACTAGGCAAGATATTGTATTAGTTTTCCTAAATGTCATGCTCCTAAGATATCCTTCAAAGAGGCTAGTGGATTTACCACCTTCATTAATGCTGTATTAAATAGGCATCAAAAGGATATTTTTGATCTCATTGACTTGAACTTAGAACTGGATAAATGTGTATTTACTGCCACTAATTCTGGGAGTTTTTTGATAAATGATTTTAGTCGGATTTCATCTCCTCAGGGTATGTAGGATGTTTGGAATAGTATTGTATAGTGTATCAAGGTTCCTATAAAGTTTAATTTTCTCTTATTTAGGATTAGGAATTTTTCCATTCTTAAGGATGATAATATTAAAAGGTTGGGTATTAACCTTGTTTCAAAATTTCATTTTTGTAGGGTTCATAAGGAGGAGACTTCTACTCATCTTTTTTTAAAGTGATTGTGGCTTCGGTGTCTGGGGTTATTTTGGTGTATTTACTGATTTTGTTTCTCCATATCTCAAGGGTGTTTCTTTTTTTGATAGATGGTTTCATGGTGTGAGTGGTGCTTGTCCATAAAAAATGGTAAGAGAAGTGATATTAAATACTGGTTGCTGGTGTATCCGGATTCCCATAAAAATAGAAAGGTTTGAGGGGAAATTATCAACGTGGAATAACATTGTAATAAGGATTAAAATTCTGCTTACGGACCTTGTCATTGGAGTTAATAACTAGATAAATGGTGCTTCTCTTCGCACTATACAATTGACTAGAACTGTGATGCAGCGAGAGTGTTCCACGGACAGAGGTAAGTGGGTTTGCTGGTTTTCACCTACTTGAGGGTTAAAACATAATTTCGATGGATCTTGTGTTTTGGGTACTATGAATGGAGGTAGAGTGATTCAAGATGGTGGGGGGAATTTAGTGTTTACTTTTTCAGCCTACTTTGGGAGGGGAAGCTCTATTCAAGCCGTGGCAAGGGTGATGCTGGCTGGGCTTAGTTTTGTGATCAGAGGAATATTGTTATAAATGAAGTTTAAACTGATTCCATGGTGATACATGACATTATATAGGGTAAAATATCCACTCCTTTTTCAATTGATTACATTATCAGGATGTGTTGTGCTAATCTCAAGAATAGGGGAATCATCATGGTTCATACGTGGCGTGAGGGGAATAAGGTGAATGATTAGCTTGCTGGAATGGAAGAGGAGGCTCAAGTTACTAGTGTCAAGTGTTTTATGAATATTCATAAAATGCAACCTGAGGGGGTGTACTTAATTAGGGAAGATCAACTTGTTCTTCACTATTTTAGACCTCCTTGAGTTGTTGTGTCCTTCCCCATAGTATTTTTGTGGGTTTTTCTTCAAATAAAAATGCAATAGTTGAGTAATTAAAATTTCCTATGTATGGGGTAGGGAATGATGTTTTTATGGATTTTATACAAAAAAGGGAAATATGAAGTGTATAATAGAGTGGTAAATAAATTCTTAAATATATTACCCAACCCAATAAAAAATATTAGAATCTTATACTAGGTGATTCATTATGTGATTATAATACTACATTAAAAACTCCAATTGTAATTCCAGTTTCTTTTAATCTATTTGGAAAGAGTTCTCACCTCCACATTGAGATAGGGAAACAAATATATTTGGACAATAAATAAATAATTCAAATTTTAATGGTGTATGTGATGAATGAAAATTATATATTTGAATGTTGGTGGAAATATAAAGCGATTCATATGAGAACTAGAATATATTTGTTGAAATAACCTAGTCTGATCACATCTATTTTATAGGTAATCATTTCTAAAAATTGGGAAAGGTCCAAATTTACAATACAAGGCTAAATTTATACCCATTTCTACATCGTTCATAGTTTTTTGTCCCATACACAATCACTAATATCAATAATTTTGGGGGTTCACAATTAAATAATGTATAAAACCAATATACATTCACCTTAAATGGCAGCTAATAAGACCCCCGCCATAGTATAACTAATTTACTAGTTATTTTATTTAATTGGTGCTTGATACTATAGGATTATTCCAAAATGATTAAATAGTTTAGTAATAATTTTTAACGAGTACATACTTGAATGTCACATTAAATTTAAAAATTTAAACTATAGCATGGTATTTTCTTTGATAAATCCACTATTCACATTAGAATATCCATGTATATCAATCTTCATACATTTCCTAGAATCTTAGGGAAAGGAAACATAATAATATAGTGAGCTCAGATGCTTGGTATGGGTATGTTAACAATGGAAGCTATAATGAATGAATAAGTAATAATTAATGTAGAAGGATAACTGTATGAAAAAAATTTCATTTAATCAATAACATGATTAGATGAATAACATGGAACAAATAAATTATAATCAAATAATTCTATATAATTAGCCACAAATTCATGAATCTTATTCTTGGATATCACAACTAATAACATAATCACATGGACATTAATAACTATTCTAATTATGTGGGAATGTATAATGTGTGACATCATAAACCTACCATCAATGCATTGTCAAAACAAATATTACCTAACTAGGTAAGGTCTCATCCAAATACATATGCTAGTTTTCTAAATGAGACCAACCAATGAATAAAGGGGTTATATCAGGCCGCATCCATCACTTACTTTGTCTAATTTATTCCTCACACTAAAGGGTGGAAACATAATCAATATATACATTCATATTTAAAAAGTATCACTAAAATTATTAATACATTACCTAGTCAACAAACGTAATCATAAATAATCTAGAGTAATATGGAAAATGGTATCAAAATAGCACATCTCGAAAAATTATAATATTCAGAAAATAATTCTAACATTGATGAATATACATTAAAAATATCACAATAAAATTTCTTGAGGAAAATACAATTTTCTATTCTAAATAAATTATATTAATTAGAATATACTTTATAAATAATAATGTAAATATATTCCTTTAAAAAAATATTAAAAAAATCTTCAAGTAATTAAGTTTTCATGATGATGGTAATTCCATACGTATCATATAAGTTATAATAATATTCCTTTCATACTGTTATGAAAAGGTCAAAAATTACCTTGTTTGTAAAATGATAGGAAAATACTTTTTAAAATATTTTACAATATGTAAAACTAGAGTAATAATTTTTTTGATAAATCATTATAGACTTTTAAAAACAAATTAGGAATTTAAATTAAAATATTGACACTAAAGATAAATATTCCTAACATAGTATAAAAACAATGATGGTTTTCCTTAAAAACATTATTTTGGTATCATGGGTACATAAATAATTGGAATGGAAAGGAAAATCTTTAGTTTACTGTTATAAATATATTATAAAAAATACAGTTTAAGATATAAATATAAAAAGTTCCCCAATTGCAAACATAAACGTAAACAAACCCGAATAATAACGAGACTATGAAATAAACCCTTACAGCATTGGATTTTTTTGAATCTTAACCATTATGAAAGTAATAACTTCAAATGAAATAATATATACCTATAATATAATGATATTTATTATAGAATATATCAAAGGGGAAGTAGATAAACCTCATAAATATATTTCGGTGTATATTTCAAAATATGTCTCAATAGAGTGAAAACTGAAATGAAACATGATCCAAGGATCATGGAGCAGTAGTAAGTGTTAGTAAATGAATTGATTATTTGTATCAAATGTAAATCCACATATATGAATTTTATTTACAACATAAAATATCAAATGTAATTACTCACATATTCTTAGGATATCAATAATATGAATATGTAATATAACCTAATGAAATAAAATAGGGTTATGAAACACCTTACCTCTATGAAATTTTTAAATAAAATAATATTTGATTAGGTAAAAATAATTTTAACTTAAAATACCATGAATTATTAAGTTTTTAGTATATAATAACTAAATGGGTCTGTATACCCAATATATAAAAGATGTGTGGTGAATAGTAATAAATTATTCCTCAATAAAGGAAAATTATGATGAAATACCTTACCTCCAGTCCAAATTTTTTAATACATGTTTGAAACTCATATATAAAAAACATAGACCTATTATACGTATTTCATAGAACCATACTTGTAGTGACCCATAATTTTATCAGTTGAAATTTCTATCTTTTAATTATTTCATGTAGTATAAAGTAGATACATCACAATAAGAAACCAAAAAAATTAATCTCATAAATTAAGCATGATACATTATTCAAAAAATAAACCATTAATAATTTAAATATAAATTTGGGATAATAAATAGAAAATAATAGAATATGAATAGGATAATTTGGATATTCTCGATTCCCTAGAATGACCACACTCATGAACAAAGATGTAGAAATATGACACAATGTTAATAATAAAATATTCATTTATAAGAAAAAATTACATATAAACATAAGATAAAATAAAATTGAATATGTAATTAATGTATTATTAGTTATTTATAAAATTAGGGAAACCATATGATTATTTTAAATCTGGTCGTTGGAAGAGTAATTTGACTATTAGAATAGTAATACGAAAGTTAGGAATAGTAATCTGACCAATAGAATAGAAACCTAACATATGTAAATGTAATATAATATTTATGTATCCTATAATATGGAAATATGATATATGTATATCACTGTACAAGTAAATAATGTTTTAAAATTGATAAACTAACTACTGGTGTTTTTATAAAATATAACTCCTTTTAATTTCAATTTTTAATGAATATAAGGATTTAAAAAAATTATTTTCATAAAAATATATTCAGAAAATAATATTTTTTCTTATTATAATTATAATAAAATTTTATGATACCATTTTTAAATTTTCAAAGGGTTATAAAATAGAATATAATATTAAAATCAATATTTTTCAAACAAAAGATGATTTTATTTAAAAAATAAATTTCTTAAATTTAGAATTTTTTTTCATAAAATTGATTCCATTTTTTAAAATATACACTTAAAAAATAATTATGGTGAATTTTTTGTGTTTTTCTAAAATAGTTGAAATTTTGGTGAATAGTTAAATAAGGTTATTTATAGAATTTAACATTATAAGCCAAATACGTTAATTTGTAAGTCATGGATGATGTATTCACCCATTAGATTGAACTAAAATTCACCCTTTACTATATATATGAATCATCAATATTTATATTATGGATCAAAAATAATAATCTAATGAATATAATAATAATAAAAACACCAATCTCTGCCCCTTATAAATACCACCCATCAGTAACCCTTATCCTCACACATTCTAAGCCTTGGTGCTCACCAAATATCTATGAAAACCTATCCTTCAATATCTAGATTCATCCAAGTGCTAATTGTCTCACCAAAAGGAAAATTCCAAGTTCTACAAGCGGTCCTTAAAGGAGGTGATATTCAAGAGGTAATATTCTCAATCTACTAATTTTAATTTCTTTTCTTCTTCTATATTCTGCCCACCTCATTCATCCTAAAAATAATAATAGCTATAGTGTCATGTATATAATTTAATTTTATATTTCTGATTTCATATATTAAATATATGTATTTTCTCATATCCTCATATTCAGAGAAATGAAACCATTATCCAAATTAAGGTAGTTAACCATCAATGAGAATAACACATCTTCATTTTCCATTACCACATTCAATATAAGCCATGAATTTTTTATTATTGTTAAATAAAATTAAAATTATTATATTATAACATATTACATGTTCTGGAACTATTATATAAACATACTATTAAATAAAATTAAACTAGTTCATGATAGTCGGCAAAACGGCCTCAATGAGCTAACCACATAACGATAGTGTTTTTACTCAAAGAACGATCCTAATATAAAAATTAAAAATTATATATGGGAAAATTTATAATTATAAAATTGAATTAATATCATTTCATTTAACGTTTTTTATATTATTTCCATTTTATAGGAATATCCATAACTACATACAAGTAAACTGAATACAAAACCACGAAATGAACGCTTCTAGAACAATAAAATTGAACTTTATATCTCATCAAAATGGAAATAAAGTAACATAATTTAATTATAATAAATCAAATTTTTGTGTAAGAGGTTATTAATTAATTATTTAATGAATCTAATTTGATTATCCATCACATTATATTCAAGTTCATAACACATTCAGACATAAGGTATGGGATCTCTCGAAACCTCCATATTTCTATTGGTTAATGCTTTTCCCCTCTTTGACTCAATTAATATCATCATTATTTTTATATAATTCTCACATAATATTTATATAATTAACACACACATAAATATATATATCATTTCATCCTTCTTTTATAGGAAATACATGTTTTAAAAAGTATTGCATCTCAATTCCACCCGACAAGAAAACTTGATTAAAGAAAACACCTCTATTTATTACAAATTTTCAATTCCACTACACAAACTGTTTTAATCCACAATAATTTTTATAAATACACTAAATTTTTCATGAGAAACTACTTTATTTCATTTCAGGTTTTATGGAAATAACTATGCCAACTTAATCTTAAAAGTCACTTTATTCTTTTCCCTAAAACCGCACTAAAGTGTCTAATTTCTAAATTTACCTAAAGACTATTTTTTATGCTTTCCATTCAGTTGTACATAATTATTAATGATATATTATTATTATTAATTTATTATTTTCCATTAATTATTTAATACCTTCCCTCATGAATACCATTATGATAAGTCCTTTGGTTATGCGTTATGACATGATTCCCAATCCCATTTATTTCCATGGGTAACCCATATATTCATTCCTTATGTTTTATTTATTTATGTGGAGAATATATGCATGTACATGTTATGATGGGTATGAACATATAGTTCTGCAATGTATTGGGTAATATTGAGTCTCATGAGCTGTTATGCATGGAATTGGGGAGTAAACCTAATTAATTATGAGACGTTATCCACCATGTGATATTATCATTGTACTAAGACCTGACTCAAGTTTATGTCATGATATATGTTGATTACACATTCATTTATTTCAATGATAATATGATTCTATGTTTTATATGTTATGAATCTATATGTTTATCCATGATCCATGAATTTTATGTTATCTTCTTATGCCTTATGATTCATGTGTTATAGTTCTTTTCTATGTTTATTCACTTGGATTTTAGCCTACCCCTTTTGCCTATGTATTTCCCATGTTGTCCTATCTATTTTTTGTAGCTCAAAGGGAGTCAATAGATCATTTTTAATATTAATAAAAAGATATTTTATTATAGTTTCATGTTTTCTGATTATGCACCATGTCTTACAAATACACTATTCATTTTGATATGTGGTTTTTATTTGATGAATAATTATGCTTAAATTCAAGTATTAATATGTGTAAAAGTCTTTGGTATCTTTATTTTTTATAAGAGTATGTTCTAGTTATTTTAATAGATTAGGGCTAGAATAAATTTCTATGAAACCTCAGGATAAATCTATGTATTGGAAAAATTTCACGAGATAACATAAATTGAATCTTATGGAATCATATGATAGGATATAATTTAAATTTATATGTTTATCAATCTATGTTCATAATTTTCTTTTTATATGATCAATAGATATGTATGGAAGATCACTACTTTTTTCTATTTAATAGTTAATTGTTGAAATAGGAGAACCTTTTCAATCAACCAATCTGACAAGCAATGTGATGATTTCACTAATGAGATTCCAAAATTGATTTGGATGAGAGCTTAGAACTTCATTAAATTATTGATTCAACTAGCTCAAGTTATAAATAATAACCTAAACCATGTGTAACTCTCTAATTATCCTATAAGATAGCACGTAATGGTCGAATAATTTATTTTAAAAAAACCAATTACCTATAGTGGATATTCTCATAACATAATCATAGAAAAATGGATAACTATATTATGAAGATATTCTCTATACTCCTATTATTAGAATAAGATAACGTCATGATGGCAGTCTGTTGTTTTGATGGGGAAAATGATTAGTGGTGGACACTGATCTAGAACATGAAGTATATAGGAACAAAGGATTCTATATAATGGTAAGGGTTCGAGAAACTATTTTTTTCAATAAATAGCTCCTCTAAACTCTCTAACTTAAGATGGATATGAAGTCCCTTTCATAGATGAAAAAGGAAGATGAGTCTATCAGAGAGTGCGATGGAAGCTTCACAAGGATTACAAGATACACATATGGCCTTGTCATGATAACTGAAAGAAAGTTGGATCACATTTTTATTATATTAATTATGAGAATACAAAAATAATTGAAAATTATAGACTCTGAAATCTATGAAGAGATTTTCCATTGTGCTCTTAAGGTTGATATGGATATGGGAGACTCTCACTGGCCACATGGGCTCAAAGATAAAAAAGGAAAATTTGTGTTTAAAATTATAGGATTAATTGATAGATCATATAAATAGAAACAACATATCATCTCACATGTCAAAAGTGAGAGATGAAGAATATTATAAACTATCATAATTGAATTGAGTTATTAATAAAATGTTGAATATATGGGAATCATTAAAATCATTATTGAAGAGATATGGTTAAACCCACTAATATTGTATAAGAATGGATGTTTTATATCAACAATTAGCTAGAAGTACGTTTTTTTAAATACAAGGAACATGGTTATTGTTTTATCCAATACCCTAATCCATGGGTTGTCATAGAAAATAAAGGAAAAAAATATCCAAGGTATCATGGAAGGATATATTATATAACTACTACTGAGGTGGATCGTGATAATGATGTGTTGAAAATCACATTTGTTATTCAATCAATAACAGAAAATGTACATATTGATTCTGGTCTTATAAAATCTCTTATATCTACAACGTTTAGAATAAATATTCAAACATCACCTCAGAATATTGTGGTTGAGTTACCCATGATAATAGTGAATAAACAAATTATTGTATCTATTGTTTATAACTCATCCTTGCTCAATTTTTTGGACTAAATCTCCACAAAAATATCCTCTTACTCCCATTGGTGGAGATTAATTCGATATTGTGCATGGATTGGATATCTTTATATAAATTCAACATCAACTATCTAGAGTGCAATATTACTCTTTTCCTCGTTATATATCCTCTAGTTTCTTATAAATTTAAGGAGGAGGGTGGATATCCTATGGAATATTCCTTATAAGAATGGATATTATTTCATTATGTTAACGAATATCAAGATCAAATATTTGATAAAATGATATGATCATGCTTATATATATACCTATTGAGAGGGACTACACTGATGTATTCCCTGATGAATTGCATTGAATTAATACTAAATGATAAGTTTTGTTCTTAATTGAAATTATACTAGGATCTTTTCTCATATCAAATAATCCTTATAAGATGACCATCATTGAGTTTAAATAATATAAGAAACAATTACATGAGATTATAGAAAATGGTTTTATATTCTAGTGTGCTTTAGTGTGGGGTTATCCAATCCTCTTTTCATGAAGAATGATGGATCACCATGCCTCTTCATTGATTATAATGAGCTCAATACAATAATGATAAAGAAAACGTTTCCCCTATAGCAAATAGATGTCTTATTCGATCAACTATATAGGGCCATGTATTTCTCTAAAGCGGACCTTCAGTTTGGATAAAACCAATTATAGGTAATGAAATAAGACATTCCCAAGACTCAATTTTGATAATGGTATGGACATAATGATTTCATAGTAATTCCATTTTGATTCACTAATGTTCTATCAAATTTCATGGGATTAATTAATAGAGTCTTTAGAGATTACGTTGACAAATTTTTGGTTGTATTTATAGATGATGTTCTGATATAATCAAATAGAAAGGAGAAGCATTCCTATCATCTTAATTCTTTGATAAAGACATTGAGGCGGAACCATATGAAAATTATAGTAAATGTGTGTTCTTGGATGGAGTAAGTAACATTCTGGGAGAATTTTAACTCAATAAAACGATATTTTTGGATAGTTCATAGATAAAGGAAACCGAGGAGTGGTCTAAAAAATAATCTATAATGGATATCCATAGTTTCATTGGTCAATATGTGTATTAAATACAATTTTTGAGAAACTTATCATGACTTTTAAACCCACTAAACAATATAACGTGGAAGGGAGTGAAGATTTTTTAGAACAGTGAATGTGATGACTTATTAAAATAATCGAAAATGAGTCTTTCACAACACTAGAATTTATACTACCCAAAAGTGGATAACTCTTTTTGGTATGTAGCAATGGATAAAATAAGGTATTTGGTTGTGTACTGATGAAAAATTGTAAAGTGATAGAATATTCCTTAAGGAAACAAAATGTTCAGGAGGAAAACTATCCCATGAGTGATGTAGAGTCCTAGGATATGATTTTATCTTTGAATATATTACAGAATTATCTCAATGGTGAGAAGTGTGATATATATAATTATCATAAGATCCTAAAATATATATTCACATAGAAGAAGATTAATATGAACAAATAAATATGGTTTGATTCTATTAAGGATTATGACTTCTCAATACACTACCATCTTGGTAAAGAAAATAAAGTGGTATGTTCTCTAAGTAGATACGATTCTACAACTTTATCATTGATGATAGTTAAGAAGGATCCAATATTCTTAGAAATGAAAATTATTTACATGATAATCATAAAGTAAATAACATAAAAATTCATTTCCCAAATGATTTCTCAACTAAAATATTAAGTGAAGATAACTGATTATCAAATATATGATGCAGAAATTTAGAAAAAGGTGGAAGTTATAATAAATTGGAAATCCAAGGATTTCATGATTGATGAGGATGAAGAATTAATATTTAGACCACAACTTTGTATACTATCAAATCCTAAGATAAATAGGGTTTTTTAATTATTCACATAGATCAACCCTATCCATCCATTGATGATGTAAAAATATATTGACCCTAGATTTTTATACATATTTTTATAGGGTTTTAAGAATATTTATTCATGAAATAAAAACTAATGATAACAAATATAGTGTCTTCAAAAGAATAAGTACATTATTTGAGAACTTCACACTATAATAAAAAATATTTTATTAATCTCCATAATGAGATCCTAACACCCTTTGAGCTCCTAAAACTACATATGATAACCTAGGGAAACCATAGAAAAAATAGATGAGATGAAAATCCCTATAAGGGAAAATACATGGGATTGAAGCATATCACATGAGTTATAAGTCATAACATGAAAACATATGTTGAATGGGTCATGAATTAAAATATGAAAGAATAAAATATATAACATGAAATAATATCATCGTGGAAACATATGATTGTGGCTACAATATATAACATGACATAAACATGAGTCAAAGATAATTTCCAAGACTATATCACAAGGTGGAAAAGGTCCCCTAAGGGATTATGTTTACTCCCTAGTCCCATAAATAGTGTCTCATGAGAATAAGATACTACCCAATGCATTGTATCACTATCTAGGAACACCCATGATAACATGCTCATGAATATGTGTTCCAAAAAAACAATCATACATAAGTAATAATCATAAGGGTTGCGCATGGAAGGAAATGGGTTTTGTAATCATGTCATAAGTCATAACCAAAGGGAGTATCATACTTATATCAATAGAATAAGATATTAAAAAATTATTTCACATTATTTAAGGAAAAAAATATTTTACCATGAATAATGATGTTGAACTTAAGTGAAATCATGAAAATGTATATTTAGGAAAATTTAGAAATGTGTAACTTCAATGTGGTTTTAGGGAAAAGAATAAATAGTATTCACATAATATAAATGAATAATTAATTATATAAAACCATAAATGAACTATAATATTTTTTTATTATATAGTGAATGGTTTTATAAAAACATTTGAGGACTAACATATATTATGGTGGGTAATTTAAAATGGGAAATAAATTGAGAAGTTCCCTTTAATCAATTTTCTTATCAAGAGGAATTTAGAAGATAACCTTTTAAAAAAATTTATTTCTACATAAAAGAAAGGTTAATTGGGTTATTAATATTTTCATAGAACATATATAAGAATATTGAAGAAATATTTATGAATAATGAAGAGATAACTTGATTCAAGGATAAATAAAGCGTTACCCAAATAAAATAGGGAGATTCAGATAGATCTCGTACCTTATGTCTAATTATTTTGTTTACTTTCACATAATGTACTAGATAATAAAATTAGATTATTAATTTATTTATTTAAGAACACTTTCCATCTATATTTAATTTATTATAATTTTATTATGTTCATTTATGTCATTTTTTTCAGTTATAAAGATCAATTTCGTTCTTTTGGGAGCATTCATTTCATGGTTTCATGGGAAGTTCACCTATGTATAATTATTGATATTCTTTTCAAATGGAAATAAAACTACTGAAGTGAAATTGAAATGTATTAATTTACATATATAATCTCTAATGTTCCTATATATTATTTTTCATTTTAGATTAAGTATTATTCATTAGCTAAAAATTTAATGATAAATTGTTTGTTTATTTTAGTGGTTTTTCCGACCAACAAGAAGTAGTTTTGTTTTATATAATATTATATATATATATATATATATGAGTTTTATAAAATTAAATAGGTTATAATTCGCCTATTAAAAAATCATTTTTCCTAAATAATACTTCTATGACTAGCCTTAAATGTGGTATCATAGAATGAAAACTCATTATCCACGGAGATGGTTAATCGCCATAATTTTGAAAATGGTTTCGTTTATTTGAATAAGAGGAGATAAATCAAGAGATAGATAAAATTTAACCCATTTGAAATATGAAATACTATTATACACACCATATTTGAGTTATTATTACCTGATGTATGATGTATTTTTGGATAAGGTAGAAGAATAAAAGAAATTAAGAGGGTTAGTTTGAGAAAGTTACCACTTGAATATCATCGCCTTCAAGGACCCCTCAAGGAACTTGGAATTGGTATTTAGCTGAGACCAGAAAACATGGGTATTGGGAGAGTAGTTAGGAGGGGGTTTTGAATATATTTAAAGATATTAATTTCTTTCGTGGTGAAATGGAGTGGTGATGAGTGACATGTATACTAGAAGAGAGGTGGTTTTAAGTGATTAAATAATGATTATTTGATATTCAAATCCAACCAAATTTTGATGGAATTAATTCTAATAAATTATATTGATAACTAATGATTTAAATTATTTTTATGTACAATCAACACTTCAACCACCAAGTTAATTTTTTATTTTTAGGTATTTTATGCTTTTACATTTAAAATTTAACTCGGTACATTATTTTACTTATACTATGGTAAATATTTTTTTTACCATGGAAAATATTTTATGACTAAAAAATATAAATGAAATTATTTCCTAATTTTTACCTATTGATTCCAAATATGTAATCTATTTTACTATATTAAATTAATAAAAGTGATAAAAATCCCTTCTAATGTGATACACATATAACCCATAAAAACAGTTTTTAAAGGTTAAAATCATGGTTTTCAAAAAAGAAAAGAATGTTTTTATAAATGTAACACCTTATGTATTATGTAATTTACTTAATTAATTTTTATCAAGAATAAGGTTTAATAAACTTGAAATATGATCATATAATAATTATTTCAAAAGAGTTATGTAAAATCAGTATTTTCACTTTTTAACCCAAAAGTCTAACATTTTTAAAACATTCCCAAAAAAATTACTTAAGATAATTTTGAATTGATGAGAATAGAAATGAATTTTATTCCATCAAAATAATTCACAATATTTTATAATTTAAAATATTAAATAAATTATTTTATTTATTAAATTTTAATAATTCAATAAAAAGATAAACATTCTAACCATTATAAAGATTACTTAGAACTTCATTAAAATATATTATCATGTAGAAACTATTTTTTTCAATACGTCGTATATGTCATTTATAATACATGAAATAATTATAATAAGGGAAATTCCAATCAAAAGATTTTGGGCTATTACATTCTTCCCCCTTATGAAATTCCACCCTTAAAATTTTATTTTACATACTATAGTTAAAACATGTTAGGGTAATTCTATTTCATCACTCCCTATGGTTCATAGGTCACCTATTAATTTATGTGGTTCCTACACAATACTTTAACTAGGTCATTATCCTGGATTCATATAACTTTATCTCTAAATCCCAATATCTTCATCATTTTTTCCACATAAGAGGGAGCATTTTCCAACTGTACCACCTCTGAATTTAGTACATGTGATGGATCAATTATGTACATACTCAAGAGGGATATGTGGAATGCATCATGTACTTGAGTAATGGTAGGGGGAGTGGTAGTAAATATGTTGCAACTCTATTGTGATTAAGATTCCAAGATGGGTCATTGTATCTGGGACATAGATTTCCCTTATTCCCAAATATCACGGCTCTCCTCCACAGATATATGAAGAGGAATAACGTATCTCCAACATCAAAATCCATGTAATAATGATGATTTTATGCATAGATGTATTTTTTTATATTGGGAATACCTAATGCGATGCTAAATGGGTATCATCTTTTCTACGATATCATTGAAAATATCAGGTGATTGTAGCTTACGTTCTATAACATCATCCCAGTATGCAGGTGTTCTACTTCTCTTCCAATAAATTGAATCATGTAGAGACATTTGGATTCTTGAGTGGAAAATATTATTATAAGATAAAATGACCAGAGGAATATGTTTTCACCATCCTCTTGTGAATTCCATAGAGCATGCTCTCAACATATCTTCTAATGTATGAATAGTTCACTCAGTTTGGCCATCATTTTAGTGGTGATAGGTCATACTGAAGTTCAACATCGTGTTTAGGCCATGTTTGTGACTTTTCCATAACATAGAGGTAAATATTATATCATGATATGATACGATCGATAATGTGACTCCATTCAGCCTCACTACTTCCCTAATGTATATATTTTCAAGTTTCTTGAGTGAGAAGTACTCTATAATCATAATAATGTGATCAGTATTTGTAAGATAATCCACAAAAACACATAGAATGTTTTCAGCTATTTTTATTTAAAAGTTCAGTGAAAAAGGCTATGACGATGTTTTCCCATTTAAATGTAGGTATTAGTAGTGATTTCATCATCATGTTATACTTTTCCCTTCCACCCTTCACTTTCTATCATTCCAGGCACATTGATGTATATTTTGTGATATTATTCTTCATATATTTCCACCAATAGTTATCTAGTAGAAATCAATAAATATTTTTTCTTTCTTGGTGGATTATAAAATATCTAATTTTATATTTATTAATTTTGGTTATTATATGGATTATTTTTGAGACCAGACACTAAGACCACATGCGATTCCAATGCCTGATGTTCCCAGAATAAATTTTTGAAATATATTAAAAATTTTAAATATAATGATCTCATGGTTTTCCTAAAAAAATTTATAACTCATAAATAGTGGCTTGGATCAGAAATATGATGAAACCGTTGAATAAAGAATGAAAGTTTTACTCTAAGAATGACATAATCTTGGTCAACATGGGCTGTTTTTGAAAATAGTATCATGGGAACAATATTAATAAATTAAATTAGCATAATTTTTTTTGTTTAAAACAACAACCTAATTCATCATTAAATAAATGATTATGAATTTTTTCTCTGTATTTTCCAGCAAACCCTAGAGACCTAGGAGGTATTATAGGAGAGAATTATTGGTGGATGATTATGGATTTAGAAGAAATGATGGAGTGTCATGCCAAAAAAGACCATGGATCTCATCAATGATGACAATGCAACCATTATTTAGCAACGATCCATCCAAACTTCATGTAGGGAGTTTGTCTATTTTTATTTATACCACATTCTTGATTCTTATGATGAACACACATCAATCATCTAATGGATTGATCCATGGATCATGTGTATTTATGGTATCAGTTAATTTTTGTGTGATTTTGGTAGAACTACTTTGTATTATGGATTTATTCATATTTATTATCATTGAAAATGAATCGAGATCAACACAAACATTGATTTAGGTATTTTCCTCTAATTTGTCCTTATGCTTTTCTCCCTTCAGTTATTTGTTCACCACGGGTTTTATTTATTTTTATTAGGGTTAGACAATGTCCCAATAAATAGATCATTGTGCACCCATTTCATGGATCAATGATACAATATTGAGGATTTGGGATTTTCATTCCACGATAGTAGTGCGATGATGGAAGTGGCAATGAATCAGATGGTTGGGGATACTCAATTTTGTGTTCTTCATCGTTATTTAGTGTGAAATGAAGAAAAAATTGTAGATCCGTTTTTGGAGAAGATTCGAGCCTAGTTTTCCATAGATCAGTATTGGAAAGGTCTGAAAAAACCCATGATTTGACGGTTCCGATAAGAGCGGAGGATCCGATGAGGTGTGGGATGACACATATTTTTAATTAGAATGCATGAAAAAAACAGAAAGTAATCCACCATTACACACCATGTGGGGCCCTAGGTATGGAACTAGGGTTCCAGTTGAAATTAGGATCACATAGGGATTGACCACTGTCACACGATGTGTGCCCTCCCCAAGTGACTCAGTGTGTACCCCGGCAGGTACATAGACATGAGGTGGAGTATATAGCCCGATGGAATATTGTGTTCTTCAAATGGTCATTTCTTGGATGGGTATACATGAACATACATGTCTATAGGTACAGGCGTATAGTTCATGTGAAGACGCATGTAATACCCCAAGCTTCCACAATACGTTTCTCTTTGAATAATATGATAGCATGAGAAGTACACAACATCGAGTTCTAGCACACCACAACCAATCAAAGTAGCCATTATGAATAGTAATACACAATTTTTGAAATTTTATAAATTTTATTTTTCAAAATGGACTTCATTTTTGAATTCATTAGATCAGAATTAGCTTAGGGTGAATTTTTGGTATTTTTCTGAAAGCATTCAATTTTTGATGAATAGTTAAAAATACTACTTTATTGTTTAAAATCAAATTTTTATTTAAATAATTATTTAATTTATTTAAATTTATTTTAAGTAATAATAGATACATTATACATATATAAGTTCAATATAATTAATTGGAGTCATTTTGTAATAAGATTAGATGTATAAAATTTTATTGAACTTTTTACCGTCTTTTACCCACCTTTTAGGCACATTTGCAATTTTGCATAAAATGTAATTTTACCACTTTTGTGAATTTAATTTCAAAACACCAAGATACACAGTTGAAATAAGTAATTAAAATGTGGTTTAATAAGATGAAAATAATTTTTTGAGAATAGTAACTTTTGAATTTTATTTACCATGGTTAAAAGTAAATATGGCATGTAAAGGTAATAATGATATTATAATTACCCTAACACATGTCCTAATTATATTGGATAAGTTTATTTCAACCAAATTCATCCTTATGGATAAAATATGATATTTTTGGTCCACTTAGATTAGATTAGTCCGTTTATTATTATTTTATTTAAAGAAGAGTTAAAAGTGTTAAATTCAGCATTTAATAACTAAACCATTTTTAATATTGGGTTATACATAAGATAAATTATACTATAAAAATTCATCAGAAATATAAAAATCTTTCCAACATAATGGTATTTTATTTTAAATTTTTACAATTTATATAATTAAATTTATTTATGACCCAATGACGATGTAATTATTACCTTATTAATGAATGATTAAATTAATTGATATTATAAATATCCAAATAAATGTAAATTGAGACTTTTGATAAATTCCACAAATTTTATCGGTTTATGTGACATGTTATAGTTTATTAAATTTATTTTTTTGAAAGTGATAACGTTTTTATGACTTTTACAAAAACAAAATACTAAATAGTGTCAAAATTGACATAAATGAGGTTTTAAAACAAATACTATATTATTAATTGATATAATATTCTTAAAAATATAAAGTTCGGCCAAAGGACTTAGATAAGGTTATATATATCAATAATGAACCATTTGGGGATATCTTGGCTTTTTATAGTATGTTTATTAACCATATAATATAAAAATACAAGGACACATTGTAAATGTCAAACTATTTAACTAATAGTTAAATCTAAAAGATAAGGTTAATATGGTGACATAATCCCATGTAAAACCTATTGGTTGAGTGGTTTTAGAACCATACCCACATTATACTATAAATAAATCCTAATGAAGCCATTATAAACTGAATACGATTGTATAATAAAATAATATTTCAATTTTTTTCTAAAGTGACCCTCACCTCTCTTATAAAAGGGTACTTCCCCTTCTCTCAAAATCACACCTCCAAATCCATTTATCTCATCCCACCTGTGCCCAAATATCATCAAAGATACTCTAAATTCATCCTAGAAGCCTTAATTTGATCATAAATCCAACCTAAGGATCCATCCTGATCGAATGAAAATGAAGCACCATAAGAAGAGATAATAATTTCATCACCTCTTTCAAAGTTATCTTCTTCTTCCACTTCCACATTATTTGTTGATTCCATAAAAAAATAATAAATCCAATACCTTATACATACTGCGATTTTATTATAAATATAGTAAAACAATATTCATTATTCTATCCATCTTATGAATAGTAATGTCACCATACATGCGTACATACGATTTACCGTCTCCACGTCGTGGTGTAGTTTGTTATTCAAACGTTCATCTTTTGTATGGGTATAATAATGAGTATAATTGATATAAATAATAGATAAAACATGTTAATGATTCTTTATATATGATATACCATCCAGTTACATATGATTTCATCATCAATAGAATGTTATTGTCGCTCGTGTGTACGTACGGATTACCGTCTCCACAAACACGATAAGATTCATTCCCCATCATAACCATTAAAGAATATTTTTCATTTTATGATTAAAAATACTTTTTAGGATCTTAATATAATTATGGTTATTAATAAAATAAATCCTATCCATATCAAACATGACTTACGTAAAAAAACATATAAAGGAAAACGAATCAGTTAACACCAGAAACAATGATACCACTGAAATATTATTAACAAATAAGTATTAGAAGATCATATATGATATCATATTTAGGTATGTGGTTCTTTTATAATTTAATAAAAATGATTTCACCATTATAATGGAGCTTAAAATACCTTCTACTAAAGAAAAGTACAATGTAATGGGTTTGCATCTCACTTCTTATTCTAGTGAGATTCATGTTATACTGCCACTATTTTCTTTTTTGTGATGTATGTACTACCAATTATTGTATTATCTATGTAATATAATTTAATTTAAAGTCACCTAAATCTTCATTTTATGATTCTTCTTTCATGGGTTGTATGTTTCGTAAGTTAGCAATTTGGTAAGGGAATTTCTAATTTCGATTTCCACTCATTGGGTTTTATGCAAACTTCATTGATTATTTTACTCCAAGATTATGTCTGGAATCACTATTTATTTATTTATTTAGTAATTTCCACTCCCCTTTTGTGTGGATATACATTTTATACACATAATCACTCCATTAAAAAAATTCTTAAGTCATCGAAATAAACTTTATAAGAGTAATCTTAACTCAAATTCCATTCATTGCGTTAAACATACAAGTCTTTGATGTTGTTTTTACAAGAGTATATGTGAATATCCTCTAATTTATTAACACTAAATATCCAATAATATTGAGTATATTTATATTTTTCACACATAATTATGTAAATTATTTATCCTTAACCATAGGATATGGTCTTTATAAGGGATTTCATCTCAATTTACATTCCATTGAGACTTCTTTGTTGTTATGCGCCAATTCACTTTTATATGATATACATACTATACTTTGACATAGTATGCCATGAATATATTTATTCTCATGATATTATAAAGTAATTATTACCTCAATTATTTTTATTCAATCATCTCTCATTTGTTTAATAACTCTAACTAAAATATCATTTTAAATGTTTTAAAGATTTATTCTCCTAAATCATTCTCATTAATGTCCATATTTTAAAAATTGTGTTAAGAATTTATTTATATGGACATGAATGTTTTAAAATTAAAATTCCTTTTAAAAGTTTCAAATTGGAATGGGAATATTTCATTCAAAAATATATTTTTAACAACTTATTGATAAAAAGAGAGACTTTAAAATGTTTTCAAGAAAAAGGGGATATTTCTCTCAAGTAGTTTTACTAATTATTTTCATCTATGTCAATATCATTAATTTTATTTTATTCTTGATTGAGGCTGAATTATTATAATTCAATATTTTATATTGTACTGAATGTGTTATATTTGATTATGGGTGTGATATTTTTATACCATTCATAGTTTATGGTTAAAGTACTAACATTTTGTATGCTTGTTTTAATACTAATGTTTATGTTATGTTTTAACCATTTCATATAAGGAAGGAATTAGACTTAGTAAGTGATGCGCAGAGCCCACTATAGATCTTCTATGCATTGGTAGGTCTCAGGAGACAAACTACTATCTTGGGACAAGGTATTGACAAAATCTTATTTGTAGTCTTGGCACGAGGCCTAGACTATGTGGTTATGATGTTCAACATTAACATTCCATCATTATGAAACTAGATATTGATTTTACATGTGATTATTAGACTAGAATAATATCCATATGAATAATTAAATGGAGCTATTTTATTTGTCTTTTCCATATTATGGTGAAGTTTATGTTTATAAGGATTGTGTTTTAGTCTTATACATTGCCTTAAATTTTTAAGCTTATTTATAATAGTTTCCACTATATTGTTATCCTTACTGAGCATATGAGCTCACCCATGTCTTATGTTTTATTTAACCCAGGATGAGAAGAAGTATATTAAGCTTGACCTATAGGGATAGGTTATGTGATATGAGTGTGTTCAAAGGGGACACATTGTTGTTGATTTTTTTTGTGATGTAATGCAAAACTTATGTATGTATCTAGTACTTCCAAGGATACTAAACTAATCGATCTTTTGAGACTTGATCTCTTGTGATCATGCTAATGTTTTGTAATAATGCATTAACTCTGGGTAACTAGGGTCGGGGCGTTATAGTTGGTATTAGAGGAAGTTTAGTACATACATTGGAAGCTATATTTAGAAAAAATATGATTAGAAAACATTACCCTAAAATAGAATCAAAGGATTAATATAGAAGAACTTACTAGAATTTTTGTAATGTAGTTATTTAGTGAATTTCCCAAGAACTACATCCCATTATGGGTATGAGTAGGTAGAGGTAGCTCTGGAATAAAAGTACATAGGAGTCAAAACTTCGACAAGGAGTTTTAGGTTTGACTCAGGGTTTCTTGGTACACGAAACGGGACTTACTGCACTCTTGGTTACGACACTCCTAGGGGATATGCTTAGGATAATTCATGTTTTCTTTACAAACCGATTTGAAGGATTTTAATATAAGATAAAAATAAATAACCTTTATCAATTATATGGTGGTTTAGATTGAAAATAAGGTGTCATGATATTCTTAAAATTATTTTATGATGATTGTTACTCACACTCTACTTTTTGGTTTTAGTCGATGGATGGATTTCAAGGAAGTCATAATAACCTTAACATGATGTATAAGGTTGGCATGGTGGTGAAAATGAGAAATGAAATTGAATGTTTATATAAATAAAAGATATCGTATTCATGTTGAATCAAGTTTTCAAAAATTTGATCAACAACATATACATTAACCAACTCCCGAACTCAATAAAGAAGAGAAAGACGGATAATAATAAGAGCTCCACCAGTGGATACCATGGAAAAAAGAAAGATCATTTTCAATCATGAAAAAAATGTTGAAGCAGACACCTAGGAAGTGTCTAATGGAATACTGAAATGCTTTATGTGTGGGATAGAAGGACAAAAAAGTAAAGAATTTACAAGGAAAAATGTAGAGTACTATGGAAGAAAAAAATGAATCCTAAGAATACATTTACAGTAATTTTTCGTTAATGTAGGGGGCCTGGGAATTACCTGATTCAATGTCATATTCTATAGAATAGCCTCTAATTCATGGAAGAACCTATGTGGAAATAAATGGTTGGAGAAATGTTTAAAAGTATAAATGATCTTTGTTGATTGGATTACTTTGGAAGACTTTTCACTTCTATGTGTAACCTAGAAGTTTTTTATGTGAAAATTATATTTGAGGAAGAATTATATTTTCTTTTGAAGATATAGTTATAATGAAACATTTGGGTTTATATGATTCTTGAATCTGAGTCGATTACATGTTATTACTTTTTGGGAAGAAAATGCAACGTATGATATAACATTTGTAGTTAAAATATGTTACGGTTATTTTTGAGGAATTTATCTCATTTTTGGGAATTTTATAAAATTATATAGATTGTGAAAATGGAAAACATAAAGACCATGTGACAACTTGTTGTGTCGGAAAAAGCTATGGTAATAGAACCCACATCCAAATTGCAAATGGGATTGATCGCCTACCACTGCACTATGTGATGTCTCTGGTTAATCTGACTAATTATTTTTAGTGAAATGATTTTATATATCAAGAATATGTTTATTTTTGGAACTTATTATTTATCCTTAGTATAGGAAAATGATTTGGTGATGAAGCGACAAATGTTATTTTAGAATATGTTCTCTCTTTTGGGAACAATATATGCCTAGAGAAAATAGAATAAAATGGAATTTCATTTGAGGAGTAATGGTGGATTTTTATTTTGGAAGAATGTATGTTTTTTTTACTTATAGAAATTTGGGTTATTTATGAAAAATGATTAACCTATCATAGAGAATATGTGATTAGGTTATTTAATTTTATGTTTGTGACTTTAATATTAGTCAATGTTATTTGGAGATAAATGTTAAGATTTATCATTGAAGACTATATGATAAAATCCTTCCGGATTTAGGGTTTCAAACTTTGTTTGGATTATTTTGTAGAATTTTAAGGACAATAGTTATTTTGAATGGACTTTTTTTAACTTTGAGTGTTGTTTGTTTAATTTTGGAGATTAAGAGTAGTATTTCTTTCAATAAAGGATTATCCTTTTTAGGGATCATCTAATCTTGTACTAACCATTTTGGTTTTGGTCAATGTATTAAGACAAGGGAAATATATAGTCCATCTTTTTTGGATTATGGGATTCTCTAGAAGTTGATTATATCACTTTAGGTGCGACCAAGTAATCTTGAATACTTATCTTTTGGAGTGAAATATGAGTTTGTGGTAGAAATTAGTTATAAGATGGAACTATAGTTTTCAAGTATTCTTTTTCTTATTCTATGAATAAAATAATTCTTAAACTTTAGGGAAAGGATCTTAAAACCAAAAATGTGTTATCCAAATACCTTATGTTTTGTTGAACTGATGATATTTTAAATCATCATAGATTTATGACTTTGAGACCGTCAATTTTACATTTACTTGTTTGTGATTGATGGCCTCAATCACTCCCTATAAATATTTTCATTTTTCCTCTAATTATAATTTTCACCAATGTTCTCCTATTCGAAATCCTAATTTGGTGGTGACTTATACATTTCCCTTTCCCTCTTATTAAGCCTAAATTTATCAACCCTATTTTCGATGTGGGTTTTCCACAATGGTATCTTCCATTTTTTAAATTTTTATTTCTGAAGTACAATTTCAAATTGCGAGGATGAAATTTATTGAAGGAGGGAAAAATATAACACCCCAATCTTCTATTCAACTATTCTCTTTGAATAATATGATTGCGTGCGAAGTACGCAACATCGAGTTCTTGCACACCACAACCAATCACACTAGCTTTTGTGAATAGTAATACCCACTTTTTGAAATTTGGTATATTTTATTTTTCCACGTGGACTTCATTTTTGAATTCAGAAGATCAAAATAAGATTAGGTGAATTTTTGATATTTTTCTGAAAACATTTAATTTTTGATGAATAGTGAAAAACACTATGTTATTGTTTAAAACCAAATTTTTATTTAAATAATTATTTATTTTATATAAATTTATTTTAAGTCAAAATAGATACATAATACCTATATAAGATCAATATAATTCATTGGAGTATTTGTACAATAAGATTAGATTTATAAAATTTTATTGATCTTTTTACAGTCTTTTACTCACCTTTTTGGAACATTTGAAAATTTTCATAAAACGCAATATTACCGCTTATGTGAATTGAATTTCAAAAATATAAGACACATTGTTGAAATCAGTAAGTAAAATTTGGTTCAATAAGATGAAAATAATTTTTGGTGAATAGTAACTTTTGAATTTTATTTACCACGGTTAAAACAATTAGGGTAATTAAAGGTAAAAATGATATTATAATTACCCTAACACATGTCCTAATTCTATTGGATAAGTTTATTTTGACAAAAATCATCCTTAGGAATAAAATATTATCCTTTTGGTCCAATTGGATTAGATTAGGGCATTTATTATTATTTTATTTAAAGAAGAGTTAAAAGTGTTAAATTTAATGTTTAATAACTAAACCATTTTTAATATAGGGTTATACATAAGATAAATTCTAATATAAATATTCATTAAAAATATCAAAATATTTCTTACATAATGTTATTTTTTTATGTTTTAGATATTATATAAATAATTTTATTTATTACACAATGATGATGTAGTAATTACCTCATTAACGAATGATTAAAATATTTGATATTGTAAATATCCAAATAAATTTAAATTGAGACTTTTGATACATTACACTAATTTTCTAGGTTAATATGACATGTTAGGGTTGATTAAATAATTTTTCTTTTCTAATTGATAAATTTTTAATTACTTTCAACAAAATAAAATACTAAATAGTGTCAAAATTGACGTAAATGAGTTTTTAAAAAAATACTATATTATTAATTGATCTAATATTCCTAAAAATATAATGTTTGTCCAAAGGAATTATATAAAAGGTTATATATATATATATATAATGAACCACTTTGGGATCACATGGATTTTAATAGTAAGTTTATTAACCCTATAATATAAAAATACAAGGAGACATGGTAAATGTCAAATTATTTAACTAAGAGTTAAATATAAATGATAAGGTTAATATGGTGACCTAAACCTATATAAAACCTATTGGTTGAGAGGTTCTTTACCCAAACAAACCTTAGTCTCATAATAAATATTTTTGAAAAAATTATAAACCTAATATGATTGTTTAATAAAATAACATTTCAAATTTTTCCTAAAGTGACCCTCACCTCTCTTATAAAAGGGTAATTCCCCTTCTCTCAAAATCACACCTCCAAAGCCTTTTGGGTCGGACAAACCCTGACCAAATATCCTCCCAAAAACCCTAAATTCAACTTATAATCCTTCCTTTGATCTTAAATCCAACCTAAGGATCCCTTTTGATCAAATCAAAAGGAAGCACCCGAAGAAGAGGTAATAATTTCTTCACCTCTTTCAAAGTTTTCTTATTCTTCAACTTTCTCTTTATTTTTTGTTTCCATAACAAAATAATAAATCCAGTAACTTGAACATATAGTGATTTTATCATAAAATGTTCACAACCATATTTATTATTCTATCCATCTAATGAATAACAAATTCACCATTTGTGTGTACGTATGGTTTATCGTCTCCATGTCATGGTGTAGTTTGTTATTCAAAACATCATCATTTGGATGAGTATAATAATGAGTATAATTGATTTAAATAATAAATATAACATCTTAATTATTCTTTATATATGATATACCTTCCAATTAAATACGATTTCACCATCAATATAATGTTATTGTCGCTCAGGCGTACGTAACGATTACCGTCTCCACGAACACGATGAGATTCATTCCCCATCATAACCATTCAAGAATAATTTTTAATTTTATGATTAATTTTTTTAATAACGTAATATAACTCTGAATATGAATCAAATTGAACCTATACATATCAAACATGACTTATGTAACAAAATATATCAAGGAAAATGAATCTGTTAACACCCGAATCAATGATACTACTGAAATATTATTACCAAGAAATATTAGAAGATCATACATGATATAATATTTATGTATGAGGTTCTTGTATAATTTAATAACAATTATTTCACTATTATACATGAGGTTAACATACCCTCTACTAAGGAAAATTAAAAGGTAAGGGGTTTTCATCTCACTTCTTATTCCTGTGAGATTTATGATATATTTCCACTATTTCATTTTTTACAGTGTTTGTACATCCCATGATTGTATTTGTTGTGTAATATACTTTAATTTATGGGTATTTACATATTCATTGTATGATACTTCTTTCATGGGTTGTATGTTTCGTAAGTTACCAAATTGGTAAGGGAATTTCTAATTTCGATTTCCACTCATTGGGTTTTACGCAAACTTCATTGATTATTTTACTCCAAGATTATGTGTAAAATCAAAATTTATTTATTTATATAGTAATTTATACTCTTTATTTGTGTGTATATTATTTTTATACACATAATCAATCCATTTATAAATTCTAAATTCATCTATATGAACTTGATAAGAGTAATCTTAACACAATTTCCATTCATTGAGTTACACATCCAAGTCATTGGTGTTGCTTTTACAAGAATATGTGTGAATGTATTATGATTGATTTACATTGAATATCCAATCATATTGAGGGTATTTATATTTTTCACACATAATTATTTCATTGATTTATCCTTAACTTAAGGATATTATCTTTATAAGGTATTTCATCTCAATTTACATTTCATTGAGACTTTTTTGTTGTTATGCACAAATTCACTTTTATATGGTGTATATACTGTAATTTTACATAGAATATCATGATTCCCTTTATTCTCAAGATATTATAAAATTTTTATTATCTTAATTATTTATATTCAAGCATCTCTCATTTGGTTAGTAACTCGAACTAAAAAATAATTTTAAATGTTTTAATGATTTATTCTTTTAAATCATTTTCATTAATGTCAATGTTTTAAAAATTGTGTTAAACATTTATTAATATGGGCATGAATGATTAAAAATTATAATTACTTTCAAATGTTTCAAAGTGGTATGTGAAAATTTGATTCAAAAATCTATTTTTAACAGCTTCTTGATAAATATGGAGACTTTCAAATGTTTTCAAGAAAAAATGGGATATTTATCTCAAATAGTTTTACTAATTATTTTCATATATGTCAATATCCTTCATTATATTTTATTCTTGATTGAGGTAGATTTATTATAATTCAATATTCCTTATTGTATTTAATGTGTTATATTTGACTATGAATGTTCTATTTTATACCATTCATGGTTTATGGTTAAATTATTAACATTTCGTATGCCAATTTTTAAATGAATGTTTATGTTATATTTCAACCTTTTCATATGATGAATTCATTGGAATTAGTAAGTGACGAGTGGAGACCACAATAGCTCCTCGATGCACTGGTTGGTATCATGAGACAACCTAGTGTCTTAGCACAAGGCCTTGAAAAAATCTTATTTGTAGTCTTGGAACAAGGCCTTTAATATGTGGTTATGATATCCATCATTATGAATTCCGTCATTATGAAATTAGCTATTGATTTTACATGTTATTCTTCGACTAGAATAATATCCATGTGAATAAGTAAATTGAACTATTTGATTCATCTTTTCCATATTAGGTTGAAGTTTAATTTTAAAAGGATTGTGTTTTAGTCGTATACATTGCCTTAAATTTTTATACTTATTTATGATAGTTTTCGTTATATTGTTATCCTTACCGATCATCTGAGATAACCCCTCTCTTATGTTTTCTTTTTCCCAGGACGTAAAGAATTATATTAGGCTTGACCTATAGGGATAGGTTAAGGGATATGAGTGTGTTCAAAGGGGAGACATTGTTGTTGTTTTTTTATGAGGTAATGTAAAACATATGAATTTATCTAGTTGTTCCAAGTCTACTAACCTAATCATTATTTCGAGACATGATCTATTATGATCATGACAATGTTATGTAATAATTCATAGACTTTGGGTAACTGGGGTCAGGGTGTTACAACTTAGGTCGTGTACTACTACACAGACATATCCACCCTGACACGTGCACAGCCATGAGACATGAGTAGGAAACCATTTGTCTCTACATATAGTGTATTAATTCTACACTCCATGTATTTGGAGACTATATGTCGTGTTGTTATCTTCCACATGGGCAGGTAATGGAATTAATGGAAATAGTATGTATCCCATGGTACATGATGTATACCCACTTCAAGGGTGATTATGGCTCTTTTTTTCTTAGTTTGTACTAGTACAAGTTTAGTACTTTCCCTTGGCCCTTTTCCAAAATGGAATAGTGTGGAATTACATCTATATCACTAGATTGTGATCTCCTCTAGAGGTCGAGTCTCAGATAGTGTTGTGGTTTCCCTCCATGAAATTGGAGTGAGATCCTCTATCATATTTTGTTCCCTAGTTGGAGTTAATAAAATCAGCATGACCTTATTGAGAAAGAAATTGATCCTCTATCTAGCAGTCTGTATCAGCAGGGTTGGCGGTATTGTTGACATAAGATACCCTACATAGTGTGTTGATCCAGAATAGGTTTATGGTGTCCCCCAGTGGTTTTGGGTGTAACTCATATCTTTGTATCAGTTCCATCTTAGACCAGTGAGATTTCTTTGGTGGGGACCAATTATCTAGACCTCGTTGTCACGTGTCTCCGATGACAGCATGTCTCATAGAGTGAGTTGTCCTAGAATGATCATTTCTTTGATAAGAATATTATTGATGGTTGATGGTTATGATCTCTTGGTGGTGTGGTGTGTTTCCTTAGTATGTTTGGGTGTATCTTTTTTACATTGATCATTGTATATTATACTGATATTATTGTACTTTGTGCTTTGTGTTTAGTGTTTTTGAGGTGTCCTACTAAGTATTTTTATACTCACCCATGAATGGGTTTTCCCATATATATTGTTTCTTATGTAGAAAAATTCTTTATTAATGGTTTCTAGGGAGGACATGGAATAAGTGAAACATATATGGGGCTTTATATATTGAGTTATTTTATCTAGATTTTTCTTTTTAGTTATTCCTTACCCATGGAGCAGGTTAGACATTTACATTTTTTGGTTGGGCTTGTATTGTGCCCCTTTTTAAACTTTAAGTACCTTTACTATCTTACTCTATTCTAGGAAAATAGATGTATGCATGCATTGATTTAGTTGTTTTATATTTCATCAATGTGTGGGATTGGATATGTGTTCATGTGTACAAGTACTTTAGGATAATGCCTCCCATTTGTGAGATATGCTAACTCAGCACTGGTTTCCATCCCCATGCCGGTTAGAGGTGGGCTTCGGGTAGTCGCAGGTCGAACCTCAGTGGGTTAGTTTGTGATAGAGTTCTATCAGAGGTGTTCAACTATGCATTAAGACCAAAGTCAGTAATATTGGTATTGGGTGATAGTGTTTATAGTTTTGAGTTTGAATTGTAGTCTAGGGAATCCAGTGTTGGTGTGGTGGCTGATGTATCCATACACTATGACTCTGATCACCAACCTTTCGACATGGTATATATAGACATTGGTTGTAGGCATATTTTTTGGTACATGCATCATATAGTAGAGGTTGTGTTTTCCATTTACTTATTGAGTCAGCTTCCCATAAATACTCCTTTTATAGTGATACATATCATTTAAATTTATGGATTCCTCCATACAAAGATCCAAATAGGATTCCACTGTGTGATCATGAGGATGATTTACCTAGTGACGACACATCTGTACAAGGACTTATACCAAAGATAGTACCTCCTGATCATTTACCAGTTATACCACCACCCATTGAGTAGAATCTATAGTTAGAAGTTACAAACAAGGTTACATGTAGGTTGAGTTTTTTGTATGAGTTTTATAGGTATCAAACTACGTAGTTTCGGGGTGAGCCAGACCCCCATCTTACTAAGTTCTGGATATTACTATCCACTTTTGTTTTCTACCTAGAGAGGATTATAGAAGATCAAAGGGAATTCCTCATTGAGAGCCTTATTTAGGGATCTATTGGGAGAAGTAGAGCTTGGTGACTCATTCATAAAACAAGAGAACTCTCGCCTAGATAGACATTAACCGTCTCTTTAGATATGAGTTGTATCCAACCACATTTTGATCAATGCCCATATAAGAGAATCTGCATCTTCAGTAGGGTAGTATGACCTTGTGAGAGTACTCATAATGGTTTATTGAACTATTAAACTACTCCTTTGATAGGTTGTGGGAGAAGTTCTTCATTGTTGAGACCTTTGAGAAGGTCTTTCTTCAGGACATCAGGGCTTCAGTGGTATCCCCTATAATTTTAAATTATGTTGGGGTTCTTGAGCAAGCTTTTTTAGTAGAGAGATTTCAGAAAGGGTAGAAACCAGTAGTGGGATATAGTTGTGGGATCCTAGTAGCTATGACCTCAGAAGTAGGCATATGATGGTAGTCGCAAGGTTCCAAGTGTGTCAGATGATTCTTGAGTTGATCCCAACACACTAGGTCAGCGGTGTGGGTCTCTCATGGTGGCTTGAATCATTCCAGGGACATGAAATTTTTCTCTTGTTATGTTTGGGGAAATATGGATTGATTTTTCCAAAAAGTCATGGTACTAATCATAATATGGTCAAGGTACCACTGAGACTGATATATTGGTAGGATTAGGGTGGTTCACTAGGTGACAGACATGGAAGAGGGACCATAAGGGTAGAAAGTGGTTGTCAAATGTTTGACCTATTACCATCACAAACCCTAGGTAGTCCACACTATGCTCAAATATCTAGTGGGTAGGGAAGAGGTTAGCTACATTCTATAGAGTCTTATGCCCCTAAGGCACTATGGATGATTAGAGGTATAATCTATGTTTTCTCTACTTTATCTACAATATTGATAGACATGAGTGAAATCCATTCCTTCCTTTCAACTACATTGATTCAAAAAATATAGATTTTGGTTGATCCACTGGCTTGAGCCTTATGTTTGGAGACTCCAAAATGCAGTAACTTAGTGATTGCACATTTATTCTGATATTAAAATTTGATGCTTGGTGGTGATAGTTTTGTAAGGGATCACATTGTTACAGCAATGAGGCCTTACAACATCATCATAGGTATGCACTGACTATCCACAAATTTAGACCATATTTACTATTTGGGGTACAGGATAAAGTGTATCCACAATGATACAATGATTTTGTCCTTTTTGGGATGAAAAAGAGACCTTGGTGGATCATGATGAGACCAGGTATAGAAGAGTGCAACCGATTACTTACCGGTTAGCTAGAATAGTTCTTAGAGTAGTGGATTATTTGGGATATCAGCTTACTATGGTGGTGGAAGACTGTGAGGATATAATTCCTAAGGATGTACCATGTTTACCTCCCCAATGATAGATAGAATTGTACATCTAAATTCATTATGCGATGAAACTGATATCTACACCAGTATATCAGATGGATCCCATAGAGCATTGAGAGCTGACGATACATTTGGAGGACTTGTAAGAGAAGGGATTTATGAGAACCAATATTTCCTCTTGGGAAACCCTAGTTTTGTTTTCCAATAAGTCCAATGGGATCATGAGGTTATGTATGGATTACCGATGATTGAATCAGGTGACTGCGAAGAATATGTATCCACTTTTGAGGATAATATACCTATTTGATTAGTTGAGAGTGGCATAATGGATATAAAATATTTACCTTAGATCAAGATATCACCATATATGAGTACGAGATGATGATATATAGAAGACAAAATTAATATGTCGCTATAGTCACTATGAGTACTTGGTTATGTCATTTGGTGTGACGCGCACCCCAAAAGTGTTCAGGGGACTCATGAACCAGATCTTTTATCCTTTTATTGAATGTTTCATGGTAGTATTCATTGATAAAATCATACTATATTCGATTTACAATGAGGAGCAGGAGAGACACTTGAGTATGGTCTTATAAACACTCTGAGAGAACTAGATTTACTAAAATATCTTGAAGTTTCAGTTGTCGATTCGAAAGGTCCACATTCTAAGAAACAACATCTCAGAGGCTGGAGTAGCAGTGGATACAACAAAGGTTGAGGTAGTTCTTGATTGGGATCCACCCAACAGTGTTATAGAGGTGTAGAGTTTCCTTGTGTTGGCAGAGTACTATGTGAGGTTTGTACTTGACATATCCAGAGTTGCTTCACCCTTGAAAGATTTTAAATGGAAGGGTAAGATTTTAGTGTGGATGTAAAGGTGCTATAATTTCTTTCAGAAGCTGAGATATAGGTTGATGATCACTCCCATCTTGATATTTCGAGAGGATGGTGTTGAGTACATAGTATTCTGCGATGCATTAGAGACCAGACTTGGTTGTGTTATGATGTTGAGTCATGATTTTATTACCTATGGTTCAATCCAATTGTGACCCCATGCGAAGAAATACATGATCCATGATTTTGAATTAGAAGTAGTAGTATTCACGTTAAATATTTCGCCACATTACCATATGGGTGAGTGATTTACCATTTATTCTGATCCCAAGAGCCTCATGTATATCTTCTCCCAGAAATATATTAATATGATATAGAGGTAAGGACTCTAGTTTCACCAGGTATATGACTTTGATATTTCTTATACTCCTAGGAAGGTCAACATGGTGGAATATGATATAAGAAGTAAATATTATTCTCAATTTTTGGATGAGGTATTAGGGCAGTTATCCTCATTTTAGTTGCCCTTGTGGACAAGGATAGTGTTTCATATCTTCTGTCGATGGTTTTAGCCCAACCTCTTTCAACATTTTAGGGATTATCAGTATAGAGATACCAACTATGAGACCTAACTTACTCAAATATCCACTGGACATTCTCCTGATTAATATTTTGAATATGGGGATTACGTTATAATTTTTAGAGGTCGGGTGGTGGTACTTAAAATGTTATGGGAGGAGGTGTAGTGGAAATTTCAGACATCCCCTTTGGTGGTATATCTTGGTGACGAAACAATGTACTAGGACCTCTAACTTCATTTTTGGTGGCTAGGTATCGAGAAAGGAGTTTTAGATTTTTTCTCTTGATGCCTTACATGTTAGCAGGTGAAGGCAGGGCAACATGTTCCAGCAGGTTTAGCTCAACCCATTGATGTTTCAGAGTAGAATTGAGATATGATTTCCATGTGCTTTGTTACCACCTTAAAAAATATTTCTAGAGGAAATTATTCCATTTGGGTGATCATATATCAACTCACCAAGTCATCCCACTTCCCTAATACTCAAGAGAAGCGTTTAGTAGAGAGCTTAAGATGCCTCTATGTTTAGAAGACAGTCTGACTCCATGGAGTTCAATCGAAGATCATCTCTGACAATGATTCTCACTTCACATATCGGTTATGGAAATTATTAAAGAAGTATTTTGGAACTAAATTATGCTTGATAACAGTGTTTCATCCCCAAATTGATAGCTTGAAAGAGAGAACCATCCAGGTCATAGTGGATGGGTTGTGGGATTGCATGTTGGACTTTGGTTGTAGTTGGGAGGATCAAATACCACGGTTGAGTTTGCATACAACTACAGTGTAACACCCCAAGCTTCCATGGTACGCTTCTCTTTGAATAATATAGTAGCGTGTGTTGTACGCAACTTCGAGATTCTGACACGCCGCGACCAAAGTAGCCGTTATGAATAGTAATACCCACCTTTTGAAATTTTATACATTTTATCTTTCAAAATGGAATTCATTTTTGGATTTGGAATATTGAAATTATCCTGGGATGAAATTTTGGTACTTTTCAGATAACTTTTATATTTTGATGAATAGTGAAAATTACTAAATTTTTATTAAAAACAACTTTTTTAATCAAAATAATTAATAGTGATAAATTATGAATTTGAGTGGTTTTAAAGAATATTTAGAATATATTTTTACCATTTAATATAATTTTGATCATTGGACATAATTTCACATTTAAACCAGACATAAACACGTGTCAATCTTTTGATAGTTATTATCTCTAAAAAACGCTTTTTGTTTTGACAACGGGAATTAATTTTAAATTAATTTCTCCCACTTCTGTGTTTTGAATTTGGAAAAATGGACTCCATATTTGGAATCAGGATGTCCAAATTGTGTAAATAGGTAACTTTTATTTTTAGACATTTTGAATAATTACTTCGGTAAATATTTTATTTACCATGGTTAAAGGGTAAATCCGGTAAAGAAGGGTAAACAAAATAATATTATAATAATAATAAATTACCCTAAAACATGTCTTAACCCTATTGGTTGATACATGTCGGACCATGGGCATCTTTGGGTCGATTTTGGGACCCCATGGATCCACTTGTAAGTGATAATGACACTTTATATTTATTAAGTTAAAGTAAATACAAAAATGACATAAGCATATATCGTTTAGCAAAACAATTTTTACATAGAGTTATATATGTTGTATTTTCGACTATAAATATTAATTAGAAAGTTAAAACAATTTCCTACATAATGGTATTTTATTTATAATTTTTATACATTAAATAATTTAATTTATTTATGACACAATGATGATGCGATAATTACCTTATTAGTGAAATATTAAAATAATTGATATTATAAATACACAAATAAATATAATTTGAGACTTTTAATTAATTCCATGAATTTTATAGGTTAATATTACATGTTATAATTTATTTAATTATCTTTTTTTGAATAAATAATTCTGTTATGATTTTTAAAAAAATCAAATACCAAATAGTGTCAAAATTGACATAAAAGAATTTTTAAAACAAATATTATATTATTAATTGATATTAAATTCATAAAAAACTAAGGTTCGGCCAAAGGACTTGTATAATAATAGGTGTACCATTAACATACCACTTGGGGGTCTCTTGGAGCTATATAGTATGTCTATTAACTATATAATATAAAAATACAAAGTGACATGGTAAGTGTCAAACTAATTAACCAAGAGTTAAAACTAAAAGATATGGTTAATATAATGACCCAAACCTGTCTAAATTCTATTGGTTGAAATTATTTAAACCCATACACACCTTATACTTTTAATAATCCACTTTGGAGCCATTATAAACAGAATATGAATATATTATAAAATAATATTTCTAGCTTTTCTAAAGGTGCCCCTCCTCCCCCTTATAAAAGGAGACCACTTCTAACCAATTCTTCACACCTTCAAACCCTTTTGGTTCGGCCAACCCCTTCCCAAATACTCTCTATACTTCCCTCACTTAAACCTAGAGGAATAAGGTTGATCATAAAGCCAATCTAAGGATCCCTTTTGATCAAATCAAATGGAAGAACCCGAAGAAGAGGTAATGTTTTCACCACCCTTTTTCAAGTTCATTTATTACTCAACTTCTTCTTTCTTTGTTTTTTTCCTTTATAAAATAATAACTCTAGTATCTTCTATATACTATGATGTTATTATAAACATGGTACAACCATATTCAGTATTCTATCCATCCTTTGAATGACATGTCACCATACATGCGTACGTACGACTTACCGTCTCCACGTCATGGTGTAATTGTTATTCAAAACATTATTATTTGGATGGGTATAATAATGATGAATAATTCATGTAAATAATAAATATAACATGATAATGATTCTGTATATATGATATAACATCCAATTATATATTATTTAAATATCAAAAGAATGATATTGTCGCTCGTGCGTACGTACGGACTACCATCTCCAAGAACGCGTTGAGATTCATTCCCCATCGTATCCATTCGAGACTAATTCTCATTTTATGATTAAAAATAATGTTTAAGGACTTGATATCATTCTGGATATGAATAATATACAACCTATCCATAACAAACACAGCTTATGTAACAAAACATATAAAAGAAAACGAGTAAGTTAACACCCGAAACGACGATAATACTAAGATATTATTAACAAAGAGATGTTAAGAGATCATATATGATTTCATATTAATCTATATGATTCTTTTATAATTTAATAACAATTATTTAACCATTATACAGGAGGTTAATCTACCCTCAACCAAGGAAAAGTACAAGGTAAGTGTTTATTTCACAATATCTTCATTATCCGAGGTTGTTTAGATGTAATTATCTACCGGGACCTCTTTATCATCCAAATCCATGTTTCTTAAAAATGTATTTCAAATCATTCTTAATATTTTAAAGAATATGGTATAAAGTCATTTATACCCTTGTTGACATTCTATATGATTTTTATAAAGGAATCTGTCTGTCATTTTCCAAACAAGGTATTTTTTAACCTTTTCGACAGAATTAAGGTAAGAATGTCTTTTTTAACTTATACGACGGGTGCAGCTATTTTCCACCATTATAAAATCTTTGAAGATTCCCTTACAAGATTATAAGAAAATTTTCAAAGTAAATGTTTTATTTTATAATTATGTGACTTTTAAATGATTTCAAAAAAAGAGATATTTCTCTCAAATAGTTTTGATTTCATCTGTGTCAACATCCTTTGATGGATTTTAAGCTTATTTGAAATTGATTTTTTGTGATACAAAACTTCCATATTGTATTGAAGGTTTTGTGATATGTTTTACTGTGAATGTGTTATTTTTATACCATTCATGGTTTATGGAGAAATTATTGACATTTCATATGCTAGTTTTAATACGAATATTTATGTTATGTTTAAACCTGTTCATATGAGGAATGCATTGGACTTAATAAGTGACGAGAAGAGCCTGCTATAGCTCCTCGATGCATTGGTAGGTCTCATGAGACAAACTACTGTCTTGGCACGAGGATTTGACAAAATCTGATTTGTAGTCTTCGCATGATTCCTTGGCTACGTGGTTATGATAGCATGACATTATGCATTCCATCATTATGAAAGTGGTTATTGATATTGCATGTGATTATTTGACTACTAGAATATCCACGTGAACAAGTAAATAGAATTATATCATTTTATTTTTGCCATATTATGCCGAAGTTCAAGTTTAAAAGGCTTTCGTTTTAGTTATACGTTGCCTTAAATTTTTATGCTTATTTATGAAAGTTTTCGCTATATTGTTATCCTTGCTGAGCATCTGATCTCACCCCTTTAAATGTTTTTTTCCCAGGATGTGAAGAAGTTATTTATGAATGTCTTGTAGGTATAGTATGAGGGGATATGAAGTCAAGAAGTTGTTGTAGTAGTTTTCACTTTATGATGTAATGTAAACTTTATGAATGTATCTAGTTATTCCAAGGCTACTAAACTAATCAGTCTTTCGAGACTTGATCTTTTGTGATCACGCCAATATTATGTAATAATTCACCGACTCTGGGTAACTGGGGTCAGGGCGATACAGTTGGTATCAGAGGAAGTTTAGTACAAACCTTGGGAGCTAGATTTAGATAAACTATGATTAGAGCACATAGACCTAATATGGACTTTGAGGATTAATATAGAAGAACTTCCTAGAATTTTGGTATTGTAGAGAATTTTTGAGTTTTCTGAGTAATACATACTTGTCTGGATACGATTAGGTAGAGGCAGCTATGGCATAGATGTACCTAGGGGTAAAACCCAAAAACACCGCTTTGAGCTAGACTCGAACGGGAACTGGTGCACGACAACGGGCTCTGCTGCACTCTTGGTTACAACACTCTCAGGGGATATGCTTAGGATTATTCTCATTTTCTTTACAAACCATTATAAAGGGTTAATGAGTATATACTTCCTCAAAGATAACATTTTTATGATTATGGATTATATCCATAAACTGTTGATTCTATGTTAAGTGTTTTTCAAGTTTGGAATTATGTATTTCTATTCATAAACTGATCTAGTTTATTACATTGTTTAGAAATGGAACCTAGTGGAAGAAATGGAAACCATATCAATGACCAAACTCCATGTAGGGGTTTCCCTCCTACTCAAGATAATTATAGTGGAGCTGGTGATGTAACTGGTGATGATCAGCTTATCACCATACTGGGAGAACTCACTCAGGTTATAAATAATAATCTTACCCGTATGGAGCACCCTGATCCACAGCATGGAGGATCAATGTTAGATCGCTTCATGAGGCAACAACCACCAACATTCAATGGGAGTACAAATCCATTTGTAGCTGAGCAATGGATAAGTTCCCTAGAGAAAATATTTCAGGCTTTGGGGAGTAGTGAAAGGGAAAAATTTATCATGGAAGTTTACCGCCTCACTGGAGATGCTGATCAATGGTGGTCATTGATTCAAAACATGATGGAAGATGATGAAGCCTCAAATATGGAATGGAGGGTGTTCAACGATCTGTTTTTAGAAAAATACTTTCCTCGTGACCATCGAGCAGATATGGAAAGGCAATTTCTGAGTCTGAGGAAAAAGGAGGATGAGAATGTCATAAAGTATGAGGCTAACTTTACAAGGTTAGCAAGGTATGATTGAGATTATATACGTAACCCAAGAAGTAAGATTGATCATTTCTTTGATGTGTTAAAACCATTTCTTCATCGAGCATTAGTCTCACAATCCTTCTCGTTGTATGAAGACATTGTCTCATGTGCTATCAATACAGAAAAGGAATTCTGTAAGTCTTATGACTTTAAAGCAAAGCAAGAGAAGAAGAGATCTGCTGATCAATATTGAAATGGAAATAAGGGGAAGAAGGGAAAAATTGAAAATCAATCCTGCATTAAATGTGGAAAGAAACACCCCGGTACTTGCTTAAAAGGAATGGGAGTCTGTTACAAGTGTGGTGAAAAAGGCCACCAAAATCACGATTGCAAGGGAAAGAGAGTTGTTGTCAACATGGAATGATATAATTGTAGAGAGATGGGACATTATGAAAATGAATGTCCTAAGAGTCAGGGGAACTTGACTCATAAAAGGAAAAGGGATCAAGGCCAAGATTATGATATCACTACTGCTGAGGTAGAAGCTCCGAAAGATGTGGTGGCAGGTAATTTAATGGTTTCATCATGTTTAGCAAATGATTTATTTGATTCTGGATCATCAAATTGTTTCATATCTTCCCAGTTTGCTAAGAAAATTAGATATTTCCAATTTGATTTAACAAGGGAGTTGTCAGTTAAAACTAATAAGGGAAGTATCACTGCATCGAAGTTTTGTGAATCAATCCCCATTAGAGCACATAAATGTTCTTTATCTGCTGATCTCATCGTCATACCTATGATTGAATTTGATATAATCCTCAGTATGGATTGGCTTTCAGACCAGGATGTGAATATTTATTGTAAGAAGAAGGAGGTTTCGATTCTAGATGATGATGATAAGGAACACCTTATCTTTAGAGCGGAATCATCACCACCTAATTCTTATCTAGATCCACCCCCAGTAGCTCAACTAAATTCAATTATCGGGGAGGAAGAGAATGAAATGACTGTGGGTGAGGAAAGGAATGTTCAAATAGAGGATGTACCAATTGTGAAAGAATATGTAGATGTGTTTCTGGAAGATTTACCTAGACATCCTCTAGAACGAGAAGTTGAGTTTTCCATTGATTTAATTCCTGGATCAAGGCCTATATCGAAGACCCCATATAGAATGGCCACTGTGGAATTAGTTGAACTAAAGAAACAACTAGAATAATTGAGTAATAAGGGATTTATTCTCCCTAGTGTTTCTCCATGGGGAGCCCCTATTCTTTTTGTTAAAAAGAAAGATGGATCTATGAGGTTATATATTGAATACAGGGAGATAAATGATATAACAATAAAGAACAAGTATCCCCTACCTCGCATTGATGATTTATTTGACCAACTGCATGGAGCTCAATACTTTTCAAAGATTGACCTTCGGTCTAGATACCATCAGTTGTGTGTGACGAAGGAAGACATTCTAAAGACAGAATTTCGAACCAGGTATGGGAATTATGAGTTTATAGTAATGTCATTTGGGATGACTAATGCGCCCTCTGTATTCATGTATCTGATGAATAGAATTTTCAAAAAATATCTCGATTAATTTGTGGTGGTATTTATTGATGATATCTTGGTATACTCCAAAAGCTATGAAGATCATTAAAATCACTTGCGCGTTATCCTGAAGACTCTGAGAAGACATGAATTATATGGGAAGTTTTGAAAGTGTGGATTCTGGGTTCAGGAGATTTGTTTTTTTGGCCATATTGTCTCTAAAGATGGAAACTCTGTTGATCCTTCTAAGACCAAGCCAATCCAAGAATGGCCTGCACCGATGAGTATAACTGAGGTACACAGTTTTATTGGTTTATAAGGTTATTATCGACTTTTCGTCCAGAATTTTTCCCGGCTGGCTAACCCATTAACAAAGCTTACACGTAATGGGGTTAAATTTGTTTGGAAAAAAAGTGTGAAGAATATTTCGAAGAACTGAAGAGAATATTAGTCAATACTCCTATATTGACTCTACTATCGGGGAATGATGGGTTCGTTATTTATAGTGATGCATCGAAGAAAGGACTTGGTTGTGTCCTTATGCAGAATGATAGGGTTATTGCCTATGCATCACAATAGTTGAAAATTCATGATCAAAACAATCCTACTCATGATCTTGAGTTATCTGCTGTGATCTTTGATTTGAAGATATGGAGACACTACCTCTATGGTGAAAAATGTGATATTTATACTAATCACAAGAGTTTGAAGTATATTTTCTCACAAAAATAACTCAACATGAGGCAAAGGACATGGCTTGAATTACTCAAGGATTATGATTGCACGATACACTACCACTCGAGGAAGGCAAACAAGGTGGCATATTCTTTGAGAAGAAAAGATCATGGAGTTCTGAACAATATGAGAATTTAAAGGGATCCAATTTTCATGGATCTAGTGAAGATGGACATGGGAATAACCATAGAAGTTGAAACGTCAATGCTTTTTCAAATGGCTGCCAAACCATATTTACTAGAAAGGATTAAGAGTTCTCAGACCGACGATGAAGAATTTCAAAACAAGGTTAAAGTTGTGAATGATGGGAGATTGAGAGACTTTGTGTATGAAGATGGAATTTTGAAATTTGGGAAGAGACTTTGTGTTCCCGATATACCTGATCTAAAAAGGGAATTGCTGGACGATGCTCATAGTTCCAATTTCTCTATACACCCTGGGAGAACCAAAATGTATAGATATTTGAAGGAACATTTTTGGTGGGACAACATGAAGAGGGAGATTGCTGATTTTGTGTCAGGATGTATGGTTTGTCAATAAGTGAAAGCTGGAAGGCAACAACCTGGAGGAGTCATGCAACCTCTTCCCATACCGGAGTGGAAATGGCATAATATTACGATGGACTTTGTCATGGGGCTACCAAAGAATCCTAGAAGGAATGATGAAATATGGGTCATTGTTGATTGTATTACCAAGTCGACACATTTTCTTGCCATAAGAGAAGATTCGCCACTCAAAAGTCTACCAAGACTATATATTAATGAAGTTGTGAGACTTCATGGAGTACACATATCGATTGTATCTGATCGTGATCCCCGTTTTACTTAAAGATTTTGAAAAAGTCTTCAGAAAGCCCTGGATACTGAACTTAATTTGAGCACATCCTACCAACCTTAAACAGACGGACAATCAGAACAGACTATTCAAACCTTAGAAGACATGTTGAGATCTCGTTCACTTATCTTTCAGGGTATGTGGGATCAATATTTACCTCTGGTAGAATTTTCCGATAACAATAGCTTCCATTCCAGTATTCAAATGGAACCATATGAAGCGTTATACGGAAAGATATGTCGCACACCAACCTGTTGGGATGACGTTGGTGAAAGAAAACTTGTAGGCCCAGAACTGGTGGAGGAAACAATGGAAAAGGTAAAGGTAATCCAAAACCACATCAAAGCATCACAATGTAGGCCGAATAGCTATGCAAATAACTGAAGGAAGGATTTGGAATTTTAGGTAGGAGATCATGTTTTCTTAAAGGTATCTCCATGGAAGGGAGTTATACGTTTCGGTAAGAAGGGTAAATTGAGTCCCAAGTACATCGGACCTTTATAAATTCTAGAATGAATTGGGGCAGTAGCTTACCGTTTGGAAATGCCGCCAAGTCTCTCCAAAGTTCACGATGTGTTCCACATGTCACTATTGAGAAAATACATGCCGGACCCAACACATGTACTCACTAATGAGAAATTAGAACTGGAACCCGATCTATCTTATTGTGAAGAGCCTGTTAAGATTCTTGATACAAGAGAGCAAGTGCTGAGAAACCAGATGACTCGTCTGGTAAAAGTTCTATGGAGAAACCATAAAATGGAAGAGGCAACGTGGGAACCCGAAGAACTTATGATGAAGAACCACCCGAGTCTTTTTACATAGTAATATTCTAGAAATTTTGAGGATGGAATTGATTGAAGGCGGGGAGAATGTAACACCCCAAGCTTCCATGGTACGCTTCTCTTTGAATAATACAGTAGCATGTGTTGTACGCAACTTCGAGATTCTAACATACCGCGACCAATCAAAGTAGCCGTTATGAATAGTAATACCCACTTTTTGATATTTTATTCATTTTATCATTTAAAATGGACTTCATTTTTGGATTCATAATATCGAAATTATCCTAGGATGAAATTTTGGTACTTTTTGGATAACATTTATATTTTGATGAATAGTGAAAATTAATAAATTTTTATTAAAAACAACTTTTTTAATCGAAATAATTAATAGTGATAAATTCTGAATTTGATTGGTTTTAAAGTATATTTAGAATATATTTTTACCATTTAATACAATTTTGATCATTGGACTTAATTTCACATTTAAACCAGACATAAACAAGTGTCAATCTTTTGATAGTTATTATCTCTTAAAAATACGCTTTTTGTTTTGACAACGGGAATTAATTTTAAATTAATTTCTGCCACTTCTGTGTTTTGAATTTGGAAAAATGGACTCCATATTTGGAATCAGTATGTTCAAATTGTGTAAATAGGTAACTTTTATTTTTATACATTTTGAATAATTCGGTAAATATTTTATTTACCATGGTTAAAGGGTAAATCCGATAAATAAGGGTAAAAAAAATAATATTATAATAATAATAAATTACCCTAAAACATGTCTTAACCCTATTGGTTGATACATGTACTACCATGGGAATCTTTGGGTCAATTTTGGGACCCCGTGGATCCACTTGTAAGTGATAATGACACTTTATATTAATTAAGTTAAAGTAAATACAAAAATGACATAAGCATATATCTTTTAGAAAAACAATTTTCACATAGGGTTATATATGTTTTATTTTCGAATATAAATATTCATTATAAAGCTAAAAATATTTAATACATAATGGGATTTTATTTATAATTTTTATACATTATATAAGTTAATTTTTTTATGACACAATGATGATGCAGTAATTACCTTATTAGTGAAATATTAAAATAATTGATATTTTAAATACACAAATAAATATAATTTGAGACTTTTAATGAATTACACAAATTTTATGGTTTAATATTACATGTTATTATTGATTTAATTAACTATTCTAGAATAAATCATGCTGTTATGATTTTCACAAAAATCAAATACCAGATAGTGTTGCAATTGACATAAAAGAATTTTTAAAACAAATATTATATTATTAATTGATATTAAATTCATAAAAATCTAATTTTTGACCAAAGGAATAGTATCATGATATTTTTAACATTAATGGACCACTTGGGGGTCTCTTGGAGGTATATAGTAAGTTTATTAACTATATAATATAAAAATACAAAGTGACATGGTAAGTGTCAAACTAATTAACCAAGAGTTAAAACTAAAACATAAGGTTAATATAATGCACCAAACCCGTCTAAATTATATTTGTTGAAATTATTTAGACCCATAACCACCTTAGAATTTTAATAATCCACTTTGGTGCCATTATAAACTGAATATGAATTTATTATAAAATAATATTTCTAGCTTTTCCAAAGGTGCCCCTCCTCCCCCTTATAAAAGGACACCACTTCTAACCAATTCTTCACACCTTCAAATTATTTTAGTTCGGCCAAACCCTGAACAAATACTCTCTAAACTTCCCTCAATTAAACATAGAGGCATTATTTTGATCAGAAATCCAATCTAAGTAGTCCTTTTGATCAAATCAAAAGGAAGAACCCGAAGAAGAGGTAATCTTTTCACCACCCTTTTTCAAGTCCATTTCTTCTTCAACTTCTTCTTTCTTTGTTTTTTCCTTTATAAAATAATAACTCAAGTATCTTCTATATACTATGATGTTATTATAAACATTGTACAACCATATTCAGTATTCTATCCATCCTTTGAATGACATGTCACCATACGTGCGTACGTACGGCTTACCGTCTCCACGTCGTGGTGTAATTGTTATTCAAAACATTATTATTTTGATGGGTATAATAATGATGTATAATTTATATAAATAATAAATATAACATGATAATTATTCTTTATATATGATATAACATACAATTATATATTATTTTAATATCAAAAGAATGATATTGTCGCTCGTGCGTACGTACGGACTACCGTCTCCACGAACGCGATGAGATTCATTCCCCATCGTATCCATTCGAGACTAATTCTCATTTGATGATTAAAAACAATGTTTAAGGACTTGATATAATTCTGTATATGAATAAGATACAACCTATCCATAATAAACACGGCTTATGTAACAAAACATATAAAAGAAAACGAGTAAGTTAACACCCGAAACGATGATAATACTAAGATATTATTAACAAAGCAATGTTAAAAGATCATATATGATATCATATTAATGTATATGATTATTTTATAATTTAATAACAATTATTTCACCATTATACAGGAGGTTAATCTACCCTAAACCAAGGAAAAGTACAAGGTAAGAGTTTATTTCACAATCTCTTCATTATCTGATGTTGCTTATACGTAATTATCTACTGGGACCTCTTTATCATCCACATCCATGTTTCTTAAAAATGTATTTCAAATCATTCTTAATATATTGAAGACTATGGGACAAAGTCATTTATACCCTTTTTGACTTTCTATAATAAGTTTATAAAGGAATCTTTCTGTCATTTTCCAAACAAGGTCTTTTTTAACCTTTTCGACAGAATTAAGGTAAGAATGTCTTTTTTAACTTATACGACGGGTGCGGCTATTTTCCACCATTATAAAATCGTCGAAGCTTCCCTTACAAGCTTATAAGAATATTTTCAAATTTAATATTTTATTTTATAATTATGTGACTTTTAAATTTTTCAAAAAAAGAGATATTTCTATCAAATAGTTTTGATTTCATCTATGTCAACATCCTTTGATGGATTTTAAGTTTATTTGAAATTGATTTATTGTGATACAAAACTTCCATATTGTATTTAAGGTTTTGTGATATGTTTTACTATGTATGTGTTTTTTTTATACCATTCATGGTTTATGGAGAAATTATTGACATTTCGTATGCTAGTTTTAATAGGAATATTTATGTTATGTTTAAACCTCTTCATATAAGGAATGCATTTGACTTAATAAGTGAAGGGTGGAGCCCGCTATAGCTCCTCGATGCATCGATAGGTCTCATGAGACAAACTAGTGTCTTGGAACGAGGCCTTGACAAAATCTTATTTGTAGTCTTGGCACGAGTCCTTTGCTACGTGGTTATGATAGTCTGGCATTATGCATTCGATCATTATGAAAATGGTTATTGATATTTCATGTGATTATTCGACTACTAGAATATCCATATGAAAAAGTAAATGGCATTATTTCATTTTATCTTTTCCATATTATGCCTATGTTCAAGTTTAAAAGGCTTTTGTTTTAGTTATACATTTCCTTAAATGTTTATGATTATTTATAAAAGTTTCCACTATATTGTTATCCTTATTGAGAATCTGAGCTCACCCCTTTCAATGTTTTATTTTTCCCAGGATGTGAAGAAGTTATTTATAAATGATCTGCAGGGATAGTATGAGGGGATATGAAGTCAAGATGTTGTTGTAGTAGTTTTCAATTTATGATGTAATGTAAACTTTATGAATGTATCTAGTTATTCCAGGGCTACTAAACTAATCGGTCTTTCAAGACTTGATCTTTTGTGATCATGCCAATATTATGTAATAATTCACCGACTCTGGGTAACTGGGGTCAGGGTGTTACATATAGGTACCAATAAACAATTGGTATGGCACAATTCGAGACTTATTTTTTTAAGCCCTACAGGTCACCACTTTTTTGTACTGATCCTAGTGAGTCGGCACTCATGGGACCAGAGTTGGTGCAAGCTACTAGAGAGAATGTGCAGATCATCTGGAAGCAGATAAAGACTACACAGAGCCATCAGTATTCTTATTCACACTAATGATGAAGACCTATGGAGTTCATGGAAGGATACCATGTGTTTCTAAGTGTAACACCCCATGCTTCTACGGTACGCTTCTCTTTGAATAATGCAATAGCGTGTGTTGTACACAACATCGAGTTCTAACACACACCACAACCGATCAAACTAGCCGTTATGAATAGTAATACCTACTTTTTAAAATTTTAGAGATTTTATCTCTAAAAATGGACTTCATTTTTGGATTTGGAGTATCTAATTTAGCCTAAGGTGAAATTTTGGTATTTTTCGGATAACTTTAATATTTTGAAGAATAGTGAAAATTACTAAATTTTAATTAAAAACAACTTTTTAATCAAAATAATTAATAGTGATAAATTATGAATTTGAGTGGTTTTAAAGTATATTTAGAATATATTTTTACCATTTAATAAAATGTTGGTCATTGGACATAATTTCACAATTAAACCGAACATAAACAAGTATCAATCTTTTGATAGTTATTATATCTTAAAAACACGCTTTTTGTTTTGACAACATGAATTAATTTTAAATTAATTTCTGCCACTTCTGTGTTTTGAATTTGGAAAAATGGATTCCATATTTGGAATCAGGATGTTCAAATTGTGTAAATAGGTAACTTTTATTTTTAGACATTTTGAATAATTACTTCGGTAAATAAAATATTTACCATGGTTAAAGGGTTAATCCGGTAAATGAGGGTTAAAAAATAATATTATAATAATAACAAAATTACCCTAAAACGTGTCCTAACCTTATTGGTTGATACATGTCCGACCATGGGCATCATTGGGTGTATTTTGGGACCCCATGGTGCCACTTGTAATTGATAGGGACACTTTATTTTAATTAAGTTAAAATGAATACATAAATGACAGAAGCATATATCTTTTAGAAAAACATTTTTTACATAGGGTTATATATGTTGGATTTTCGACTATAAATATTAATTAGAAATATAAAAATATTTCATAAATAATGGTATTTTATTTATAGTTTTTATACATTAAATAATTTAATTTATTTATGACAGAATGGTGATACAGTAATTACCATAATAGTGAAAAATTAAAATGATTGATATTGTAGATACCCAAATAAATATAATTTGAGACTTTTTATGAATGAAACTAATTTTATAGGTTAATATTACATGTTATTAATGATTTAATTAACTTTTTATAAGTAATAATTCTGTTATGATTTTTACAAAAATCAATTATTGAATAGTGTCAAAATTGACATAAAAGAGTTTTTAAAACAAATATTATATTATTAATTGATATTAAATTCCTATAAATATAAGGTTCGGCCAAGAGAATTATATCATGATAGGTGTATCATTAATGGACCACATGGGGGTCTCTTGGATGGATATAGTATGTTTATTAACCATATAATATAAAAATACAAAGAGACATTGTAAAAGTGAAACTAATTAACTAAGAGTTAATACTTAGAGATAAGGTTAATATAATAACCCAAACCTGTCTAAATTCTATTGGTTGAGTGTTTTTCTACCTATTCCCACATTAACATTTAAATAATACACTTTGGAGCCATTAGAAACTGAATATGAATTTATTATAAAATAATATTTCTAGCTTTTCCAAAGGTGCCCCTCACCCCTCTTATAAAAGAGAACCCCCCCTTCTCTTTAATTCACACCTTCAAAGCCTTTTGGGTTGGCCAAAATCAACCCAAATACTCTCTCAACTTCCCTCAATTCATCCTAGATGCCTTCCTTTAGTCATAAAGCCAACCTAATAGCCCTTCTGATCAAATCAAAAGGAAGAACCCGAAGAAGAGGTAATGATTTCACCACCCTTTTCCAAGTTCCTTTCTTCTTCCACTTCTTCTTCCTTTGTTATTACCATTATAAAATAATAACTCCAGTATCTTATATATACTGTGATTTTATTATAAATACGGTACAACCATATTCATTATTCTATCCATCCTTTGAATAACATGTCACCATACGTGCGTACGTATGGCTTACCGTCTCCACGTCATGGTGTAATAGTTATTCAATAAATTATTATTTGGATGGGTATAATAATGATTTATAATTCATGTAAATAATAAATATAACATGATAATAATTCTTTATATATGATATACCATCCAATTATATATTATTTTAATATCAAAATAATGATATTGTTGCTCGTGCGTACGTACGGACTACCATCTCCACGAACGCAATGAGATTCATTTTCCATCGTATAAATTCAAGTATAATTATCATTTTATGATTTAAAAATAATTTTTAAGGACTTGATATAATTCTGGATATGAATAAGATACAACCTATCCATTAAAAACATGGCTTACATAACAAAACATATAAAATAAAACGAGTAAGTTAACACCTGAAACAACGATAATACTAAGATATTATCAACAAATCAATGTTAAAAGATCATAGGTGATATCATATTAATGTATGTGATTCTTGTATAATTTAATAACAATTATTTCCCCATTATACAAGAGGTTAACCTACCCCCAACCAAGGAAAAGTACAAGGTAAGGGTTTATTTTACAATCTCTTCATTATCCGAGGTTGTTTATACGTAATAATCTACTGGGATCTCTTTATCATCCACATCCATGTTTCTTAAAAATGTATTTCAAAAAAAAATTACTATTTAAAAGAATATGGGTTAAAGTCATTTATACCCTTGTTTTAATTTTTATAAGAGTTTTATAAAGGGATCTTTCCGTTTTTTTTTTCAAACAAGGTTCTTTTTAACATTTTCGACAGAATTAAGGTAAGAATGTTTTTTTTAACTTATATGGCGGGTGAGGCTATTTTCTGCCGTTATAAAATCGTCAAAGCTTCCCTTACAAGCTTATAAGAATATTTTCAAAGAAAATGTTTTATTTTATAAATATATGACTCTTAAATGATTTCAAAATAGAAAGATATATTTATCTAAAAACAGTTTTGATTTTATCTACGTCAACATCCTTTGATGGATTTTACGATTATTTGAAGTTGATTTATTATGATACAAAACTTTTATATTGTATTGAAGATTTTGTGATATGTTTGACTGTGGATGTGCTATTTTTATACCATTCATGGTTTATGGAGAAATTATTGACATTTCATATGCTAGTTTTAATACGAATGTTTATGTTATGTTTAAACCTTTTCATATGGGAATGCATTAGACTTAATATGTGACGGGTGGAGCCCGCTATAGCTCCTCGATGCATCGGTAGGTCTCATGAGACAAACTAGTGTTTTGACACAAGGCCTTGACAAAATCTTATTTGTAGTCTTGGCACAAGGCCTTGGCTATGTGGTTATGATAGTCTGAGATTATGCATTCCATCATTATAAAAGTGGTTATTGACATTGCATGTGATTATTCCATTAGTAGAATATCCATGTGAATAAGTAAATAGAATTATTTCATTTTATTTTTTCCATACTATATTGAAGTTCAAGTTTAAAAGGCTTTTGTTTTAGTTATACACTACCTTAAATTTTTATTCTTATTTATGAAAGTTTCCGCTATATTGTTTTCCTTACTGGGCATTTGAGCTCACCCCTTTTCTATGTTTTATTTTTCCTAGGATGTGAAGAAGTAAATTATGAATGAACTACATGGATATTATGAGGGGATAATAGTGTGGACTATGGAGACAATATGTTGTTGTAATAGTTTTTCACTTTATGATGTAATGTAAAACTTTATGAATATATCTAGTGGTTCCAAGGCTACTAAACCAATCGGTCTTTCGAGATTTGATATTTCTTCTGATAATGCCAATGTTATGTAATAATGCACCGACTCTGGGTAACTGGGGTTGGGGCGTTACAGTTGGTATCATAGGAAGTTTAGTGCAAACCTTGGAAGCTAGATTTAGATAAACTCTGATTAGAGCACATAGACCTAAGATGGAATTTGAGGATTAGTATAGAAGAAATTCCTAGAATTTTGGTATTGTAGAGATTTTGAGAGTTTTCCGAGCAATACATCTCTGTCTGGATACGAGTAGGTAGAGGCGGCTCTGGCACAGATGTATCTAGGGGTAAAACCCAAAAACACCGCTTTGAGCTAGACTCGAACGGGAACTGGTGCATGAAAACAGGCCTTGCTGCACTATTGGTTACGACACTCCCGGGGGATATTCTTAGGATAACTCTCATTTTCTTTACAAATCATTATGAACGGTTTATGAGTATATACTTCCTCAAAGAAAAAAATTTATGTTTATGAATTATATCAATAAATAGTTCAATTTATGTTAAGTGTTTTATAAGTATGGAATTATGTATTTTGATTCATAAACTGATCTAGTTTATGCCATTGTTTAGAAATGGCACCTAGTGGAAGAAATGGAAGTCGTATCAATGCACGCACTCCATGTAGGGATTTCCCTTCTGCTCAGGATTATTTTAGTAGAGCTGGTGATGCAACTGGTGCCGATCAGCTAATCACCATACTGGGACAACTCACTCAGGTTATGAATAATAACCTTACCCATATAGAGCACCCTGATCCGCAGCGTGGAGGATCAATGTTAGATCAATTCATGAGGAAACAACAACAAACATTCAATGGGAGTACAAATTCCTTAGTAGCTGAGCACTGGATAAATTCCCTAGATAAAATATTTCAGACTTTAGGGAGTAGTGAAAGGGAAAAAGTTATAATGGCAGTTTACCGCCTCACTAGAGATGCTGATCAATAGTGGTCATTGATTCAAAACACGAAGTAAGATGACGAAGTATCAAATATGGAATGGAGGGAGTTCAAAGATCTGTTTTTAGAAAAATACTTTCCTTGTGACCATCGAGCAGATATGGAAAGACAATTTCTGAGTCTAAGACAAACGGAGGATGAGAATGTCACAAAGTATGAGGCTAACTTTACAAGGTTAGCAAGGTATGTTGGAGATTATATACGCAACCCAAGAAGTAATATTGATCGTTTCTTTGATGGGTTAAAACCATTTCTCCATCGAGCATTAGTCTCACAATCCTTCTCCTCGTACGAAGACATTGTCTCATGTGCTATCAAGACAGAAAAGAAATTTTCTAAGTCTTATGACTTTAAATAAAAGCAAGGGAAGAAGAGATATGCTGATCAATCTCGGAATGGAAATAATGGGAATAAGGGAAATGTTGAATATCCATCCTGTGGTAAATGTGGGAAGAAACACCCCGGTACTTTCTTGAAGGGAATGGGCGTCTCTTACAAATGTGGTGAAAAAGGCCACCAAGCTCGTGATTGCAAAGGGAAGAAGGAAGCTACCAATGTTCAGTGCTACAATTGCAGGGAGATGGGAAATTATGCAAATGAATGTCCTAATCGTCAGGGGGACTTACCTCAGAAAAGGCCAAGGGATCAAGGCCAAGATTTTGCTATCACTACTGCTGAGGTAGAAGCTCCAAAAGACGTGGTGGCAGGTAATTTAATGGTTTCCTCAAGTTTAGAAAATGCATTATTTGATTCTGGATCATCGCATTGTTTCATATCTTCCCAGTTTGCTAAGAAAATTATATATTTCCAATTGGATTTAAAAAGGGAGTTTTCAGTTAAAACTCTTAAGGGAAGTATCATTGCAACAATGTTTTGTGAATCAGTCCCCATTAGAGCACATAAATGTTATTTATCCACTGATCTCATCGTCATACCTATGATTGAGTTCGATATAATCCTCGGTATGGAATGAATTTCAGATTATGATGTGAAGATTTATTGTAAGAAGAAGGAGGTTACAATTTTTGATGATGATGATAATAAACACCTTATCTTTAGAGCAGAATCGTCACCACCTAATTCTTATCTAGATCCACCCCCAGTAGCTCAACTAAATTCAATTATTGGGGAGGAAGATAATGAAATGACTGTGGGTGAGGAAAGGAATGTTCAAAAAGAGTATGTACCTATTGTGAAATAATATGTAGATGTATTTCCGGAAGATTTACCTGGACATCCTCCAGAATGAGAAGTTGAGTTTTCCATTGATTTAATTCTTGGATCAAGGCCTATATCGAATACCCCTTATAGAATGGCCACTATAGAATTAGTTGAACTAAAGAAAAAACTATAGGAATTGAGTAATAAGGGATTTATTCGCCCTAGTGTTTCTCCATGGGGAGCCCATGTTCTTTTTGTTAAAAAGAAAGATAGATCTATGAGGTTATGTATCGACTATAGGGAGATCAATGCGATAACAATAAAGAACAAGTATCCCCTACCTCGCATTGAGGATTTATTTGACCAACTGCATGGAGCTCAATACTTATCAAAGATTGACCTTCGATCTGGATACCATCAGTTGTGTGTAAAGAAGGAAGACATTCCGAAGACAACATTTCAAACCAGGTATGGGCATTATGAGTTTAATGTAATGCCTTTTGGATTGACTAATGCACCCTCTGTATTCATGGATCTGATTAATAGAGATTTCAAGGAATATCTCGATGAATTTTTGGTAGAATTTATTGATGATATCTTGGTATACTCCAAAAGCTATGAAGATTATGAAAATCACTTGCGCATTATCCTGAAGACTCTAAGAAGATATGAATTATATGGGAAGTTTAGCAAGTGTGAATTCTGGCTTCATGAGATTTCTTTTATTGGCCATATTTCCTCTAAAGATGGAATCTATGTTGATCCTTCTAAGACCAAGGCAATCCAAGAATGGCCATCACCTACGGGTATAATTGAGGTACACAATTTTATTGGTTTGGTAGGTTATTATCGACGTTTCATCCATAAGTTTTCCCGATTGGCTAACCCATTAACGAAGCTCACACGTAGAGGGGTTAAATTTTTTTGGACAAAAGAGTGTGAAGAATGTTTCGAAGAACTGAAGAGAAGATTAGTTAATGCTCCTATATTGACTCTACTATCAGGGAATGATGGGTTCGTTATTTATAGTGATGCATCGAAGAAAGGATTTGGTTGTGTCCATATGAAGAATGATAGGGTTATTGCCTATGCATCATGACAGTTGAAAATTCATGAGCAAAACTATCCTACTCATGATCTCGAGTTTGCAGTTGTGATCTTTGCTTTGAAGATATGGAGGCACTACCTCTATGGTGAAAAATGTGATATTTATACTGATCACAAGAGTTTGAAGAATATTTTCTCACAAAAAAGAACTCAACATGAGGCAAAGGAGATTACTTGAATTACTCAAGGATTATGATTGCATGATACACTACCACCCGGGGAAAGAAAACAAGGTGGCAGATGCTTTGAGAAGAAAATATCATGGAGTTTTGAACAATATGAGAATTGAAAGGGATCCAATTTTCATGGATCTAGTGAAGATGGACATGGGAATAACCAAGGAAGGTGAAACGTCAATGCTTTTTCAAATGGTTGCCAAAACATCTTTACTAGAAAGGATTAAGAGTTCTCAGACCGATGATGAAGAATTTCAAAAGAAGATTAAAGTTATGAATGATGGGAGATTGAGAGACTTTGTGTGTGAAGATGGACTTTTCAAATTCAAGAAGGGACTTTGTGTTCCCGATATACCTGATCTAAAAAGGGAATTGTTGGATGATGCTAATATTTCCAATTTCTTTATACACCCTGGGAGCACCAAAATGTATAGAGATTTGAAGGAACATTTTTGGTGGGACAACATGAAGAGGGAGATTGATGATTTTGTGTCAAGATGTATGGTCTGTCAAAAAGTGAAAGCTGGAAGGGAAAAGCCTGGAGGAGTCATGCAACCTCTTCCCATACCGGAGTGTAAATGGGACAATATTACGATGGAATTTGTCAGGGGGCTACCAAAGACTCCTAGAAGGAACGATGCAATATGGGTTATTATTGATTGTCTTACCAAGTCAGCACATTTTCTTGCTATAAGAGAAGATCTACCACTGGAACGTCTAGAAAGACTCTATATTAATGAATTTTTGGGACTTCATGGAGTATCCATATTGATTGTTTATGATCGTGATCCCCGTTTAACTTCATGATTCTGGAAAAGTCTTCAGAAATCCTTGGATACTGAACTTCATTTGAGCACTGCCTACCACCCTCAAACAGAAGGACAATCAGAACGAACTATTCAAACCTTAGAAGACATGTTGAGATCCTGCTCACTTGACTTTTAGGGTATGTGGGATCAATATTTACCTCTGGTATAATTTTCCTATAACAATAGCTTTCATTCAAGTATTCATATGGCACCATATGAAGCGTTATACGGAAAGAGATGTCGTACACCAACCTGTTGGGATGATGTTGGTGAAAGAAAACTTGTAGGCCCAGAACTGGTGGAGGAAACGATGGAAAAGGTGAAGGTAATCCAAAATCACATCAAAGCAGCTCAAAGTAGGCAGAAGAGCTATGCTGATAATCGAAGGAAGGATTTGGAATTTCAAGTCGGTGATCATGTTTTCCTGAAGGTATCTCTATGGAAGGGAGTCATACGTTTTGGTAAGAAAGGTAAATTGAGTCCTAGGTACATCGGGCCTTTCGAAATTCTAAAGGAATTGGGGTTGTAACTTACCGATTGGTAATTCCGCCAAGTCTCTCCAAAGTTCACGATGTGTTCCACGTATCTCTGTTGAGGAAATACATGCCTGACCCAACGCATGTACTCACCTATGAGGAATTAGAACTAGAACCCAATCTGTCTTATTGTGAAGAACCCGTCAAGATTATTGATACGAGAGAACAAGTACTGAGAAACCGGACGATGCGTCTGGTAAAAGTTTTGTGGAGAAACCATAAGATGGAAGAGGCAACGTGGGAACCCGAGGAACTAATGATGAAGAACCACCCGAGTCTTTTCATGCGATAGTATTCTAGAAATTTCGAGGACGAAATTATTTGAAGGAGGGGAGAATTTAACACCATAAGATTCTACGGTACGCTTCTCTTTGAATAATGAAATAGCGTGTGTTGTACGCAACATCGAGTTCTAACACACACCACAACCGATCAAACTAGCCGTTATGAATAGTAATACCTAATTTTTAAAATTTTAGAGAATTTATCTCTCAAAATGGACTTCATTTTTGGATTCGGAGTATCTAATTTATCTTAAGGTGAAATTTTGGTACTTTTCGGATAACTTTAATATTTTGATGAATAGTGAAAATTACTAAATTTTAATTAAAAACAACTTTTTTAATCAAAATAATTAGTAGTGATAAATTATGAATTTTAGTGGTTTTAAAGTATATTTAGAATATATTTTTACCATTTAATACAATGTTGGTCATTGGACATAATTTCACAATTAAACCGAATATAAACAAGTATCAATCTTTTGATAGTTATTATATCTTAAAAACACGCTTTTTGTTTTGACAGCGGGAATTAATTTTAAATTAATTTCTGCCACTTCTGTGTTTTGAATTTGGAAAAATGGATTCCATATTTGTAATCATGATGTTCAAATTATTTAAATAGGTAACTTTTATTTTTAGACATTTTTAATAATTACTTCGGTAAATATTTTATTTACCATGGTTAAGGGGTAAATCCGGTAAATGAGGGTTAACAAATAATATTATAATAATAAAAAATTACCCTAAAAAGTGTCCTAACCTTATTGGTTGATAAATTTCCGACCATGGGCATCATTGGGTCGATTTTGGGACCCCATGGTGCCACTTGTAAGTGATAGGGACACTTTATTTTAATTAAGTTAAAATGAATACAAAAATGACACAAGCATATATCTTTTATAAAAACAATTTTTACATAGTGTTATATATGTTGGATGTTAGACTATAAATATTAATTAGAAATATAAAAAGATTTCCTACATAATGGTATTTTATTTATAAGTTTTAGACATTAAATAAGTTAATTTATTTATGACACAATGGTGATGCAGTAATTACCATAATAGTGAAAATTTAAAATGATTGATATTGTAGATACCCAAATAAATATAATTTGAGACTTTTTATGAATTACACTAATTTTATAGGTTAATATGACATGTTAGGAATGATTTAATTAACTTTTTTCGAAGTAATTATTCTGTTATGATTTTTAAAAAAATCAATTATTGAATAGTGTCCAAATTGACATAAAAGAGTTATTAAAACAAATATTATATTATTAATTGATATTAAATTCCTAAAAATCTAAGGTTCAGCAAAGAGGCTTATATCATGATATTTTTATCATTAATGGACCACTTGGGGGTCTCTTGGATGTATATAGTATGTTTATTAACCATATAATATAAAAATACAAAGAGACATTGTAAAAGTGAAACTAATTAACTAAGAGTTAATACTTAAAGATAAGGTTAGTATAATGACCCAAAACTGTCTAAATTCTATTGGTTGAGTGGTTTTATACCTATCCCCCCCCCCCCCTTAAAATTTAAATAATCCACTTTGGAGCCATTAGAAACCGAATATGAATTTATTATAAAATAATATTTCTAGCTTTTCCAATTGTGCCCCTCACCCCTCCTATAAAAGGGCACTCCCCCTTCTCTTTAATTCACACCTTCAAAGCCTTTTGGTTCGGCCAAAATCTACCTAAATACTCTCTAAACTTCCCTCAATTCATCTTAGAGGCCTTACTTTAGTCAGAAAGCCAACCTAAGAGCCCTTTTGATCAAATCAAAAGGAAGAACCCGAAGAAGAGGTAATGATTTCACCACCCTTTTCCAAGTTCCTTTCTTCTTCCACTTCTTCTACCTTTGTTATTACCATTCTAAAATAATAACTCCAGTATCTTATATATACTGTGATTTTATTATAAATATGGTACAACCATATTCAGTATTCTATCCATCCATTGAATAACATGTCACCATACGTGCGTACGTACGACTTTCCGTCTCCACGTCGTGGTGTAATTGTTATTCAATAAATTATTATTTGGATGGGTATAATAATGATTTATAATTCATGTAAATAATAAATATAACATTATAATAATTCTGTATATATGATATACCATCCAATTATATATTATTTTAATATCAAAAGAATTATATTTTCACTCGTGCGTACGTACGGACTACCGTCTCCACGAACGCGATGAGATTCATTTTCCATCGTATCCATTAAAGTATAATTATCATTTTGATATTTATTGTGATCATGCCAATGTTATGTAATAATGCACCAAATCTAGGTAACTGGGTTCGGGGCGTTACACTAACAGTATCACCTCACTGTGGAATGATGATATTTTTCAATTGTGGAAAGTTATCTTTTAGATTCATTGGTACCGTCCAGAGTTTGGGTAGAGTTGGTGAGGTGGTGTACCAATTGGCTCTACTACAATAGTTGAATTAGGTACATTATGTCTTATACGTTTCATAGATGAGGAGGTACATACATGACCCAAACCTCATTATCAAATATGGATATCTATACATCAAGGATGGAGCTACCATTATAGAGTACATGGTGGAGATTGAGGATCGGAAGAAGATTATCGTTCTTCATAAATCGATTCACATTTTGTGTGTCTACTTCCAGCACCAGTATCTTTAAAAGACCACATGGGAGAGGGAGGCTCAGATTCATGATCATTACCCATATCTCCTTGTGTGTCCCTTATTTTGGGTCTTTGAGATATAAATACTGAAATTTGAGTGAATACAACGTCTCTTATTTTATGTTTATTATTTTTTGGAAATTATACGGATTATTTTTTAGACCAAGTGTTGAGACAACATGGGACTCTGAGGCTCGGTGTTACTGGAATAAATTTTATAAATATAGTAAATTTATTAAATTTCAGGTGCATGTAGTTTTCTTGAAAGAGTGAAATAAATCCTAAATAGGTGTTTGGATCAAAAATATGAAGGATCTATTTAAATCATAATATTGGTTTTACCCTATGGATAAAATAACTTTGGTCGGAACGAGTCGTCTATGAAAATGTTGTCGCGTTCATGAATTTAATTAAAAAAATCAACTTAAAAATTTATTTTGTTTTTTATATCACATAAACAAACTTCAACCTTAAATATATGTTTATAAATTTGGTCTCGGGGTTGGCCTCTAAACATTAGAGATCTAGGATCTATCTGAGGAGATAGTTCTGGGTGGATGATGATGGATTGGGTTCAAATCATTAATCATCATGCCAATAATGTTTGTGTCTCTCATAAACAATAGAAACAAAACTTTTCTTCACCAATTATTAATCCAAAATCTAGTAAGTATGTTTGTTTATTTTATTTCTTTCCCATTCTTAATTCCTACATCGAATTCAGATCAATTTACCAATGGATTGATATGTGGCTCATGTGTATTTACAGGATGGGTCCATTTTTTGGTGAATTTTGGAGAATTACTTTATATTATTGATATATTCATTGTTATTCTCATTCAAACGAATCAAGATCTACACAAAAATAAGTCGAGGTCTATTCCTATCATTTTTTATTATTAATTCCCCTCCTGTTTCTTCATTCACTATGGGAATTCTTCATTTTCCCTAAGGTTCCACAATATCCCAACCAATCGATTGTTGTGTTCCCATTTCCTGGGAAAAAATACAACATTATAGATTTGTGATTATCACATTATGATGGTGGTGAGATGATGAATGTAGTGCAATATTTGACGCTGATCGAAACCCGATTTTGCAGTCTCCAATATTATTTAGTGAAAATGAAGAACAATGTATAGATATGTTTTCCAAGAGGATTCGAGCCTAGTTTTCCATAGATAAATGTTTATAAGGGTTAGATGAACCCTGATATGCATGTTTCGACAACAGAAGAGGCTCTAGTGAGGTGTCAGATGATGTGGATCATTTCTGGGAGATCATGAGCAACATAGATTGTAATCTACCATTACACTCCATGTGGGCACCCTAATTGAGAATCTGGGTTTCTGACTGAAATTAAGGATCACATGGCATGTGACTCTTATCACATTTTGTGTGACCCTCCCTTTATTACTCGGTGTGTGACCTAGTGCGTACATGGACATGGGGTGGACTACACTTCTAGATGACGTGTTGTGTACTCCCACACTAAAACGACTTGGGTGGGTGTACAAAGATTTACCCATGTAGTGTTACATTGGTAGAGTACATGATAAGTCACAAAACTTTTACTACCACATGAAAACAACCACCTAGAAACAAACATGACTAGGAAACACTGGAAGGAAACCATGTGTCTCTACACGTTTTGTATTCCTTCTACACACCATGTATTGGGATACTAATTTTCATGTGAGGTTCTTCCACACTCGAAGGTAAGTGGATAGAAGGACATGTCATATACAACCATGCACATGTTATGTACCCCCTTCAAGAGTGCTTGTGTCTTTTCGATTTCAATGTTTTGAATAGTATAGGTTAAGTGAATTCAATTGGTCCTTTTCCAAAAGGTTACAGTGCAAAATTATAGACATATTAATGGATTTTGATCCCCTATAGATTTCAAGTCTCAGATAGAGTTGTGGTGCCCCTCCATAAGACTGGAGTGAAATCCTCTATCATATTTTCCCCCTAGTGGGATTTTGAGGAATCAACATGAACTATTTGAGCAGGAAGTTGATCCAACATCTAGTAAGATGTATTTGTAGGGTTGGTGGTGTGGTTGAGCTAGGATCACCTATTTAGCAGGTCGATCTAGATTGGGTTCATGGTGTCCCCCATCGATTCTTAGTGTGACCCATATCTACGTGTCAGTGTCTCCTAAGACTAGTGAGATTTATTAGTTGAGGCCTAATGAAATATACCTCTTCATAGAGTGTTTGAGATGATATGAAGGATCATGGAGTGGGTTCTCTCAGAATGAACATTGCATCAAGAAGAATCATGTGGTTGGTAGATGGTTATGATCTCCCGGTGGTGTTGTTTCTTTCCGAATTATATGTGGTTATTTATATTTAAATTAATTATTATATATTTTATTTATATGATTTAATTTTTTATTCATGTTTAGTGTTTTCAGGGTGTCTTACTGAGTATTGTTATACTCACCCCTGATTGAGATTTTCTTGCACATGTTGTGTCTTAAGAAGATAACAATCAATTTGATGGTATCCTAGGAGGACAGGTGTCATGAACCATCCAAGAGGGGTTGATTATAGACTCCCCAATCCCACCTTCATTAGGATAGGGGCTAGTGATTGGCACTAAGTAGGTATATCACTAACATGGAAGGAATTTCTTATGTACCTGTACACACACACACACATCTCCAAGCCACAAAATGATGAAAAGTAAATACCACTATGCAATCAATGCATTCATACCACTAAGATCCCACAATAGAGTACTATAGTGAAAGTACTGGAAAGTAAACAGGTCCAAAAAAATTCCACCAAAAAGAGTATGTAACCCAAATCCAACCTGGAAATAAGGGTATTGGAACTGCTATTTGAAATCCACAAGAACACACCATGGTCTATCTGGTCCCACTGAGCATCGTCTGGTCTTGGTCCTGGCCTTCCTATAACTATGTGAAAACATCTCTCTTCTATAAAAGACACAACACATGTGGTAGAATCCCATGTATGGGTGAGTATAACAATACCCAGTAAAACACCCTAAAACCAAAATGCAATAACACAAAGAAATACCCTAAAGAAATAACACAAAGGAATACCACAATGGAATACCAAAAATAAAACTTCAGTCATCTCTATACAAGTATATGTATACAGTACATATAACAAGAATATCTAGATACACTCAAGAGAGATGACACACCATCAAGTGGTCATAAAAAATTTTCAGCCACATGATTCTGCTAGAAGAATGCTTGTTTTGATAGAAAACACTCTTAAAAACATGATATAATTAGAGAATCTCACAAAGATGTATAGTTCATTTGGCACCTACCTAAAGAGAACATATTTTTCAATGAAGACTATGATACATAGAGAGGGTGTCACACCCAGAAATGACTGGGGGACACCACCGATGATGCCCAGACTCACTAGGGATACCCTATACCCAATCTGGATCAACCTGCTACATAGGGGATCACACCCAACACACTGGGTGATACCACTAACCCTATTGATGCGGCCCTCTGGATATAGGATCTACACAATACTCAATGAGGTTACACGATTCCACATACTCCACTAGGGGTGATAGAGGATCGAACTCCAATCTCAGGGAGGGATACTAAACTATATCTAAGACTCAAACTCTAGAGGGGATTAAAATCCAATCATGTGGATGTAATAAAATACTAAACCCTCAATGTAAGGACCAAGGGAACACTCTCAACCTATACTGGACCAAACTAAAAACTCACCAATTGTCTAATAATGACCATATCAGTGTTAGGGTAGAAATGATGTGAATGGATCATCGATTGGATTCTATATTTAGGAGATATGCTCGTTTGAGGGAAACTGCCCCTAGGCCTTCCGGGGCATGCATACCTACCACCGGAATCAACTTCTGTGGTCGATCGATTGACTGTTCAGACTGACCATACGATAGATGTAGTCGCGATCAACCATCATGGTATATCATCATAGTAGAATTTCATAGTCATCATTTTCGGTCTACAATGACTAGTGTCCACCCTAGCCACCTCTGATCTAACCTAGGTCTGACCCAGGTCCACTTCATCCAACCCGGGCCACCAGCCTGACCTGACTCATTGGTCCAACCCGGCCCAACCCATTCTATCACGGATGCTTCTCACATGACTCATAGCCGCATCCGCCTCCACTAGCCCTGCCAGTGCCTCCATGCTCTCCACCCATAGCTTGTAACCATCGCCACATCTCGCCACCTCCGCGATCCCAACATTGTCACTATCTTTAGCAGCTGCCGCTAACAGCAACCACTACACGCATATCTACCACCGTGTGCTGCTGCCGCATCCTCCGGTCTCTAGTGCCAAATCAGTGGTCCTTTATATAGACTACAACACCTCCTATGATGCGTGAAAATCAAAATAGTCATAGATCTAAGGATCTTCGGTCCTGATCTACACAGATCCAAACTTGTTTGTCGATTCGCCTCGAATCCATGGGTCCAATCATGGTGAGAACTACCTAGAAAAATTAATCAATGAATCATGTGGTTCCAATGGATATGAACACAAATAAAATAGGGATACATTCAAACACAAAATGGTTTAACATCGTTGGCCTAGTGTTCCTGGAAAATACTCAAGAATGAGGTATTTTTTTTGTTAGAAAAACAGAATTAATAAACCCTGATAACCCGTAATCAAAACCATCTCAAAAATATGACAGAACCATAGATAATTTTTTTCATTGATTGGTATATGTTCATCATGGAATTCAAGAATAGTGAATTAAAATCAAGATAAGAATCCCAACCTTGATTTGGGTCACTGGTTGATGAAGAACGATCAATGCGTCTATGTCGTAGGCAAGATCCTTTGAATCCCAAGTGCGTCATTAATCGATCCACAATCTGTCACCATCACCTAATAGAGAATCCTCAATGCTCTCTCCAATGGCTATCTGAGGTTTCTAGGGTGATTCTTCTAGCCTTGTAAATTCTCCATAATAATATTTTTAAATATTTTCAACCACTGGGTCAACAATATAATTTCTATTAAATTATTTTATACTCATTATGTCTTGTGGTAACGTTTCCACAAATAACCCGCGCCGACTAAATCTAAGTCATGCCTAGGGTAAAGCATCCATTTTGTGCTCAATGGAGCCCTCCGAATTTTGATTCGGGCACTATTTATGATTCATTCAACATTTTCTGAAAAACTACATGCACGTGTAATTAAAGAGTTTAATATTTTCCAAACATTTATTCTGAGCACACCAGGACATAGAATTAAAAAATTTCTTCATTCCTATTCTAAAAATAGTTATATATAATATCCTAAATTAGTACACTAAAAATAAAAGATGTTACAATAGGGAGTGAGTATAGCATAGTTGGAGCTTGATGCACATAGGTGTTTTATTAGAAGATTTCTATTGACATATTACTAACCCTTGGAGTAGGTTTGTGTTTTACTATTTTTGATTTGGATTAAATTTAAACCCATTTCCTGTTTCAGTACTTTTACTATCATACTTTTTTGTATGATCTTATATGTATGCATTCATTGTTTCAATTGCTTTACATTTTAGCATTGTTTAGGCATGGAGATGTGTGTGTGTGTGTGTGTATAGGTACTTGAGAATAATTCCTCCCATTTGTGGGATATGCCTAATCGGAACTTTCGCTAGTCCCTGGCTTATTGGAACTGGGATTAGGGTTGTCCAAATCAAGACCTTAGTGGGTCAGGCCATGACATATAAGGATAAGGTTTATCTATGTGAGTTATTAAAAATTTCCCTCTTTATTTGAATATTTTATGGTACACATAGTCATAAGTAAAATCTTATGACTCATTCTTCATAAAATTTTAGCTTCAAGGATTTCAAATTTTTGATAGCTTTCACCTTTTTCTACATATCTACATCATCTTTTTATGCATCCTTTTTCTTCTCTAAAAGGGATGATTTGGAAATTATTTTAGAACATAATTTTTATGTTCCTTCCCATATAATTCCCATTTACATACTTTATATGTCAAATAAGATTGGTTACTTCTCAATTATCATCATTGATAAAGTTACATGATCCTTTCTTCATTGATAATCTGTCACTTTATATGCTTTAACAATATGGTAGTGGATTGAGTATTCATAATCCATGATGACCTCTAACCATATTCACTAGGGAATATTATTATTCTTCTATGTGAATATATATTTAAGGATCTTCTAATCAGTATATATCTCACACTTCTCCACATAGATATAATTTCACTAGATTTTTAATGTGAATATCACAACTTCCAACACTAGATCACACATGGGATAATTTTTCTCATGAATATTCATCATATATCACGTGCTCGCAATTAAATTTTTATCATTGAACCACCTAATAACATCATCATTTCATCTTTGTATACCATAATGAGTTCTCCACTTGTGGGTTTTGTGAACACTAGTGTAGTAGTATGTCTCATTTTTCACACTTTTAAGTATTCTTCACATTCATTGGGATAGAATAATTTTACTCCATTCCGAGTCATCTTGGTTATTGGTTTTTATGATCATGAAAATTTCTTAAAAAATCATCTTTATTACCCATATATTCCAAATAAAATATGAATTTCTGTAATAAATAATAGTTTGGTCCAATACTCAACTACATTTTTTAGAAGGGTCCACATATATCTCATTGCTGATGATGAAATATCCCAAGAATTTTACTTCCTCCATTGAGAAAATATTTTATATCCTCCACAACTAAGAAGAATTTAATTCATTATTCCAAGATGAGAGGATCATAAGATACACTAATTTTATGAGGCATATGTCATATAAAGGATTTGATAACAATATTATATTTCTTTGTAGATGGAGTCTATTTCACATGATTTTTGTTATTATTCCTAACATGATCCAGCTTATCTAGTATTATCATGATGTTCTGAGATCCCTTTCCCATATGGTTTGGCATCTTATTAGGGAAATCATCACATTTCTAATCATATTGGTTTTTTTCTATCTATTATCCTATTTCCATCCATTAACTATAAAAGAAAAAGTAAAATTATGGGGCTTAAATACTTAGATAATTAACATATAAAAAGAAAATTATAAAAATATAATGACAAACGTATAAATCAAAATTATATCCAAATTTATGATTTCCCATGTTTCAATCTAGGTTATAAATTATGATAAAATTTTACCTAGGGTTATTAGTAATTTTTTCAATTACTATTCACAAAATAATAATGAGTCCATTATCTGATACCAACTATAGTGGCCCAATATTTTTACAAATATTTTTACATATTTATTCATGAAATTCAATCCCAGGATCGAAATTTCTAGTGTCTTTAGAAGATTATATTCATTATTAATAAACATGAAACAAAAATAAAAAACCTTTTTAACTTGCATAATGAGATCTTATCTCCCATTGATCTCCTAAAATATCATAAGATAACCAAGGGAAATCATAGTCAAATGGGATGAGCTAAAATGTCTAGTAAGGTAATAAACATGGGATTAAATAATAATACTTATTTAAAAGGAGTCACATGATAACATAAAATGCATGGTTCGTGAATAATCATATGGAATAATAATATATAGGCCATGGAATAATATTATTATGGAAACTCAAGAAATTGGGTGCAACATGTAACATGAAATAAACATGAGTAAAGGATAATTTCCATGACTATATCATACGGTTGACAATATCCCATAAAGGATTATGTGTACTCCCTAATCCCATACATAAATAATCATGAGACTAAAATGTCACCCAATTCATTGGATCACTATTTGGGTAAACCAATCATAACATTTTCATGCATATTCGTTCCATACAATGAATCAAATAGAAGGAATAAACAAAATGGTTACCCATGGAATGAAATGGGTTTCGTAATCATGTCATAAGGGGTAACCAAAGGTTGTATTATAATGGTATCACTGAAAGAAGAATTTAAATTATTAATATATATTAATAAATGAAAATTAATAATTTTCCATGAATAATGATGTTAAACTAATGTAAAGACATGAAAATAATGGCTAGTAATCCTTAGAAATGTGCAAATTTAACGCGGTTTTAGGGAACAAAATAGAGTCTTTGAATAGTATAATGGAATAATTATTTCCATAAAAAAATCAATGAAAAATTTTAATTTTTATGATATATTTTTTGGTTTTATAAATATATTGAATTATTTAAATAGTTTATATTGTTTACATTAAAATCAATAAAAAATAAATTAGTTCCCTTTAATAGGGTTTTCTTATCATGAGGAATTGAAGGGAACCTTTTTAAAATATATATTTTCCCAAAAAAGAGAGTTGAAATAGAATAGATATATATATTTGGAACAAATACACTAAATATGGAAGAAATATATCATTATAATTAAATGATGTATTTATTAAAAGAGTGATAAAGTGATACCCATATGAAATATGGAGTTTCTGAGAGTTCCATACCTTATATCTAGAAGTTTTCTATACATGAACACAATATCCAAGATAATAAAATTCGATTCATTTATCAGTTAAATAATAAACATTTATATCTGCATTTAATTTATTATAATTTTATTATGTTCATTTATGATAATTTTGATGTGTTATAAAGATCAATTTTGTCGTTCTGGGGGAGTTCGTTTCATTGTTTCATTGTCAATTCATTTGTGTATAATTATGGATGTTCATGTAAAATTTAAATAAAACTACAACAGTTAAACGGAATAGTAATAATTGACATCTATATGTTTTAATGTTCTTGTATATTATTTTTCTTTCTAACATCAGGATGATTCATTTGATAAAATGTTAATGATAAATGTTTAGTTTACTTTGGCAGTTTTTCCAACAATTACGAACTAGTTTCATTTTATTTAATATTATGTATATATTTTAGTTATATAATATGAAATAGGATATTATATACCTATTAGAATCATATTTTACCTGAATAATACTTTTAGGACAATCCAAGATGGAGGTAAAAGAAAAAAATAAATTTCATTATCCATAGAGACGGTTAACAACCATAAATTGGACAATGATTTAATTTGTTTTCATAAGATTAGATATTAAAGTTCATGGATATAAAATATTTCATTATAAATTTAAAATTAAATTATATAAATGATACCATAGTTATAATTCCTTGATGGATGAAGGAGTTGAGGTCAAGGTAGAAGTAGAAAATAAATTAATAGAGGAAGTTTGAGAAAGCTCCCTCTTGAATATCAACTCCTTGAAAGACCCCTTAAGGAACATGGAAGTGGTATTTTAGAGAGACTAAAAGAAAATGTACATGGGTATATTGGGGAGCATATTATATTAAAGATATTTTATAAGATTGAATTCTTGTGGCTCGATCCCCATCAAGTCGGGTCATGACAAAGTGGTATCAAAGGAGGAATGTTCCCCATTGGGACCTTATTTTCATGAGCTTGGTTTGGGTTTTATAGCGATAATGTATGAATGTTTTGAGTTCAGATATCAGGCCATAGTTTCTAGAGTTAGTGCAGCGTTTAACATATCCATTCACAAGGACTCTGATAACCTTCTTTTTGACTTGGTACATTGGGATACTGGTCAATGGGAAATAAATAGTACATGCATCATATAATAATGGATTTTGGTTTTTTCTTATCCTTCTTGAGTTTTACCCCTTTATATACTCTTTGAATTTGGTTTGTCTTTATTCTATTTTAGGATGCCTTTATAAAGACAGCCAAACATGATTCTATAGTGTGATCGTGATGAAGATTTGTCCCATGATGAGGCTTAAGTACATTGCACTAATTCAGAGGTGTTACATCTTGGTGGTCTGCCAGTGGTACCACCACCTATTGAGTAGAAGGTTTTACTAGTAGTTTAGGTTGATGATGTGCATAGGCTAAGTTAACTACAAGAGTTAAAAAGGCAATGACCTCTGAGGTAGGAGGGTGATCCAAACCCCAGGCACCAGATGAATTTATCAAGGTAGTCACATGAGTTTTCCGCTTAGAAAGAAAACCTCCCGATGAGATTATGGTCCTAGCTGTGATACTTCTATAGTGTTCATCCAGAAGATGGTGGAGTCTGGTGATACAAACTCAGGATTAAGAGACACTCACTTGCGAGGTGTTTGAGTGACTCTTTGAGGATGTTTTCTACCCAGCCATGTTGAGATTAGTGTGTATCCAGGAGCTCATACAACTTCAACAAGGTAGCATGATAGTGGTAGAGTTTTTGGTGAGGTTTATAGACATTTCGTGATATCACGTGGATTAGGTTCAAGATCCATTATTTAGATCATGGACCTTCAATCCGGGCTTTGGTCTTGAGATCAGGGAATTTGTGATTCTGTTGTGCATTCCCACCTATAGTGGAGTGTTGGAGCGAGCTCTGGTGGTGGAATGTTTCCTGACTGAGGAACAAGTGGTTGTGACCTGCAATCGAGTACACAAGGCTAATACGTCTATAGGATTTGGAAGATGATAGGTAACATGATAATGGTATAGGAGGCATACCCATACCTAGACACAAATGCATGGGTATGTTGTGCCGGAGTAGCATTGGGGATCTGGTCAACTACATGACAGGCAGTGTTACGCTTGGGACAGTTAGGGACATATCACATGAGAGTTTCCAACCCACCGTGGTACTAAGAGAGAACTTGGTGTTGATCAACCTTGGTAGAGAAAACGATTGGAGCAAGGAGTTACGCAAGGAGGTGGATGAGGTGGAGGATCTGGTAGAGCTGCTGGATGTGGTAGGAAGTTCAGGGTATTACCACCACTACACCCAGGTGGTCTATGACGAGCTCAGGGTGATGGAGGATTTGGGCAGGGACAATTGTGAGTCATAGAGAAATTTGATCCGGAAGATTCATGGATTAATATACGTACACCTTGTTTTCATTATACTTTATTTAGTAAAAATTGTTAGGCATTATTGTGGGTACTGTATTCGTTCTGATCATGCTCAAGGTTTATCCAAGGTGACAATGGGAGTTGGTAGAACCCCGTGTTGGTAATTGCAAAATAGGGCCCAGAAATAACCAATATGTGTTTGGGTAGCCATTTTCTATTATTAGTACCCTCATCTATTTGGAATCATCTTTTTATGTGACACCTTCAGGGAGGATGTGGTGAAATTTGATGTAGATTTGAACTCATTAGGAAAGGTACACATTCCCCACTGAGACACATTTTTGTAATGCGATTAGAACCATGTGGGTGAGTATATTCCACCCAAAGAAGAATGTATCTAGGTGTGGTGGAAGAGTTCTTTATACTTTCATGTTTTGAGTGAGGTTATGCGATGAAGTTTTAGAGCAGGACTTGGTCGTTCCAGTAGAGTTTTCCTAATTAGCCCCTTTTAGTTTAGTAGATCGGGGAATGAGAGATCCTTGATCATAATTGTTCCATAGTTTTAGAGTCAGAACCAATTAATTATAGTGTTCCATCCGAATCTGTGTCAAGTTAGTGAGGTGATGTATCGCTAGACCCCATGACTGCAGATATACCGTGGGGCTTGGTGTTTACCCACCTATTGTAGCTAAGAGAAATGTGCCCATTTTTTAAATATTTTAGTCTGGAAGAATTTGGATATAAGAGTGGTTTTATTTTGGTGTTTCCTCTCTGTGGGTGCTTGAAATAAGCACATGAACCCTTGGTGAGCTCATGGGCATGAGAGTCTAGTGGGGAGCTTAGTTTCTTCCTCTGTTCTTTGTAATTCTCTTTTCAGGGATGAAAATCCCTTAAGTGGGGAGAATTTAATGACTTTGGTTTTGGCTCAAAGGACTTCCAAATATTTTTTAAAATATTTATATACCCAGGAACAGAGTTGGTGTGGGAGACCATGGCCCAGGTGGCCTCGGTATGACGATGTTAAAAATATTAAATATATTTTGTAGTGTGCATGTAGTTTCACTTTAAACGTAAATAAATCCTGTTCAGAGCCTCGAATTGGATTTCTAAGATCGTTGGTGAATACAGAACACCATATTTACCAAGGGAGTGATATAATGTTGTTTTTGTTTGGAGTTTTGTTTGGGGGCCATTTTGGTGATGTGGCGTTGAGAGAGAAATTAATTGGTTTTAATTTATTAAAACCAATTCATCCCTACTAATTCTCATACCTACACATCCCAACCAAGGATTTTCACATCTTTTCAACCTATGGGGACGACGAAACTGATGTCAAATTATTGGAATGAGTTTCTATTAATCTCTGTTTCTAAAGAAGACCATCATTAGATTGAGAACTAGAACGGTCCTGGTATTTTTCTTGATCTAAATCTTCGGTGATTCACCAATGAGGTAGTTTGATTTGAGTTTCATTCCTGGTACCTTTTTTCTATTTTATCTAAGGTTCCAGGGCCCGATTGTAATTATTTTTGATCTCTTCTTGGTTGATCTATGTGTTTTGAGTCGAATCAGGATGAATCGTGTGATTTTCCAGGTGATTTCTCACTCGAATAACCTTCTACCTTGTGTGTAGTTCTGTGACACATACTGTGTAGCTCTTCCTGTTCAGGAAGATGAACATTTGGGACTACCCACCATTTATAGGGGTTAAAAACCATGTATTTACTTAAACCATGAAACCATGGGACATGTATTGGGATAGACATGGGGAAACATGTTGAATTGTACTAACACACATCCAATATACACAAATATGGGGTTCGGTACACAATCATGGGAGAACTACATGGACTTATGGTCATTTATCCAAACATGTTGTGTATTATGGGATACAGGGTGTGTGTGGGATATGGTCATCTGATCAATGAAGAAGAGGAACATGGCCATGGGATGAGAGGTGAGGGACACAACATGTACCTTTTCTACACACTGTGTACCCATACATGGGTTGGAAATCATGTGGACCATATACATGGGATGGTTCTTGGGATAGCTCACACATCATGTGTTCGCTGGTTCACGTCGTCTACTACTGGGAGATCTTCATGGGATCTTATTCCTTCCATATATTATTCTCTAGGACTCATATTTCATCTTTTGAGTTGTCTATCCTATGTGGTTTTCCATGTAGCATGCAATGGTGGCCTCTATTATGAATTAATAGATATGAGGTGGTGTGAGTGGATAAATACACTAATGGAGATTTACTTAGTCAATGTTGGAGATCAGTGTGGTTCTTATATAAAGATTCCAGTAATGTTACTTCCCTGATGGACTAGGGAACATGTTTTCCCTACCTCTCTGCTTAGGTATATATGGTACTCCCCACGTCATGGGCATGAGTTCGTTAACATTATGTAGTTTCCTGCGGGGGTGTTACTCCCCTGATGAACATGGGTGTGGTTTTCCCCAAGCCATTTGTGAAGGTAGGGTAGGTTTTCCCCTATTGAACAAGGGAGGGGGTCCTCAGTCCATGAAGTCAGTACTCCCATGTATTACCAGGGTGTAGGTCCTGTATACATGACATATATATAGAGTGATTACTCCCCTATTGCACTAGGGTGCGAGTAGTCTATTCTTGGAGTTGGTACTACACTGTGGTTCTAGGGATCAGGTCCCCCCATATGTGATATTCCAAAAGCGTAGGTACTCCCCTACCATGTCAGGGAGTGATTCCTCTAGGCAGGGGTCGGTACTACCCTACCATGTTAGGGTGTGGGTCACCCATAGTGAATGATCTATCTGAGTTGGTACTCCCCCATCCTACCAGGGTGTGGGTCCTCTAACAACTAAGTAGTACTCCCATACCAGGTTAGGGTGTGAGTCCTCAATCTATGAAATTGTACTCCCATATCATATAATCGAATGAGTCCTTCATGAGTAGTACTTCCCTGTTGGATCAGGGAGTGGGTCCTCACTTTCATATTAGTACTCCCCTGTCTCCGAGTAGTATTGGGGAGAAGCTCCTCCATTAGAGTTGGAGCTCCCTAGACTATGTGATATAATTACGAAGTGAGAGACCCTACACTAGATGTGAACGATACCTAGATATGGGTTAGTGTTCCCTCAATAGAATACAGTGTGGGAAACTACTTATAAGAGTGATAGAGGTTTCTCAGAATAGTTAGAAGGAGTACTCCCTCGACTATGGGGTGGTGGTGAGAAGTGAGTCCCTCCATTCTCTCTTGTTAGAGAGGATTCACGAGGTGCATAGTCTGGAGTAGTAATCCCTCAATTGTGTGTAGTGGTGAGGGGAAGTACTTTTCACTTGGGTTTCTTTATCTTATGTTGGGAACAAGGTAACGTTGATAGGACCTACGCGGGTGGGCACTAGATCTAGACCTAGTAAGATGTTCCTGATAGAGGAAGTTATCTTGGGTGTACCATTAGGAATGGTTGAGTTATTCTAGATGGAATGCATCTCTCGGACGAGTGCCATCTGGGATGGCTGAGATCATGGAGTGTGTTATCCTAGATTTATGTTGTGGTTAGAATCTACAAAGTGAGTCATGGTTATTTCTATGAGGTTGGAACCTCATAAGACTTAGTGTCAGAGACGAGTATATCTAGGTTTTTTCTATGTGTCCTTGTAATGTTGTCACATGTCAGGGTTGACACCCCTTGAAGGATGAGATGACTAATAATGCAAATCCAAGGATGGTTCTATATGGAGTCCCTCTATCGATTATGTTCCCCCTAGGTTAGGTCTATTGGACTATTGCCTTTCAGTTGCCTCTATTTTATTTTGGGTTTTGGGGCTCCTACTGATTATTTTTATACTCACCCCTACATGAGATTTTACCACCCATTTTTGTGTGTCTTATGAAGGCCACAAGACTTTTGAAAATGTATATGGAGTACCCAATGTTGTATGACCTTAGTGAGATCAATAGACCGAGATGTTTACTAGATATTGATCGAGCATCTTTCTGGATGTTGTAGTTGACAATGATCTCCTCTTTCTGAGTAGACCGGATGCCTTTATATTTTCCTTTAGTGGTTGCTGTTTTACCCTTATTTCACTTTCAGTATTTCTGTTGTACTATGGTAGTGGGATATATATGTATTCATGAATTGGATTCTTTTGGTTTTTAAATTTCATCATTTTGTGGGAATGGAGATGTGTGCGTGCATACAAGTATATAGGTAATGCCTCCCATGTTATTGATATTCCTTCTAAGCGCTAGTCTCCAGCCCCTAGCTTATTGGAGGCAGGCTTGGGGAGTTGGAGCCTGGGCCCTATTGGGTTGGGTCATGATAGAACCATAATAATATATATCATACCATATATTCTTTACATGGGACATTTTATTGACCATTTAATATAAATTCCATGTCAAAGTCACATTCAATGCAATAATTTATTGGTTTCTTCATGTATATTTTGATTTTTTATTTGGATTACTCTTACTTGGATCATGGTTACATGATATATAGAATGTTAAAAATCATATAAATTAAATTTATAATTAGTGTGTATTTATTTAGTTTATTCTATATAATATATAAATATAAAATGAAATACACCTATCGTGGTGATGGTAGGTTTAATGTATGCATTAATGTTATTTATATTTTCTCAAAGGATTGAATGAAATAAATATGAACAATATATTACCTTTGATTAATTATTTTATAGGTCATAAAAATAAAATATATTCAATAAAACCATCCTTATTACCTCCCATGTAAAGAATGAATGAATCACATCTCTTTGTAAGGCGGTAGTCAGCGATACAGGTAAACAATGTATTCATATTCCCACCGAATAGGTAGTACAAAAGAAAATGTTATATCATGATAAAAGAAGAATAATAGTATCATAAATATCATATATAACTAATAAATCCATAATTATTCCATCCATGAGATGTGTAATGGAAAATTAATAACATCAGTTCAGGGGGATGTAGTTTTCCGTACATAGGAAAGATGATTTTATAACCCATTTGATGGAACAGAAGTATGAATTATGTTTTGTAAATAATATAATAAAATATAAGAATATATAAGAATATTATTTTATTACATCATCATGGTTTAATAATAATTGATGGTGGAGGAGGAACAGAAAAAATAAAACACTTGAATAGGGATGTTACCTCTTTTGATTTTCACCAAATGTCTTTATAGGATGGATTTCTGAATAAACTAATGATTCTAAGATTAGAATATGGATTTAAATATTTTATTTTAAAAATTATTGGATTATACAATGTGATTTTTAAGTGTAAAGAGGATAGGGGAGGGGGTGGAATTCTATAAGTGAGGTGAGTGGCATAATTGTAATTTTGGAAAAGAAAAAGGTATTCCCAAATTGTTCACATTTGAAAAGGGTCAAAAAAATAGTCCATTAATTAATATTTGTGGCGATATGGTCAAAATATTTCCATCCAATCGGTGTTGGACACATTTTATATCATTTTACCTTGGATGGTTTTAGTTTAACTCTCAATAAACCCATTTTCACCATAACCATAGTAATTAATTATCACTTGTTTCACTATTCATAATTGATAAAAATTAAGTTGAAATTTGCAGAAAATTTTAATTTTAATTATTAAAAATATTGAATTCGATTTTAAAAATTCAGCACACAGATGTGGATTTATTTAATTTTAAATTAAACCTGCAGGCGCAATGAGAAAAGTGTTTTTCAAAGAGAGAACGATCAAAAGTTTAAAAAGTTTTTATATAAAAATTCAACATGAAAATGATTACATATAACTAATATAAATTTACTATTACATAAATTTTAAACCCAATAAATATGTACTTATAAATTATTTAGATTAAATGGATGTTTTCAATAAAATTTAGTATTTTTCACTATTCATTGAAAAATTTATCTTTTTAAAAAAAATTCAAAAAAACCCACCTAAGATAATTTTTGACATTCAGATTTAAAAAATTAATTAAATTTTATAAAATTAATTTTCTAAAATTGGATATACCTTACTTTAAAATAATTGGGTAAAATATGACAAAACTTTTTTTTCACAAAAACAAATTTTTGATCACCAAAAATGGATTTATTCTTATATATTGACTAGAAATCACATAATATGATTTTTAAAATTTTATTTATTACAGAAGATATAAATTTAATTACAATATTTAACAATTATTTAATTTTTTTGAGGTAAAACTCATTTGTATACATAATTTTTTTTAGAAAAAATGTTTCTTTATTTTCAAATCATTTTTATTTATATTTCTAGTTAATTAGTCATCAAATTATGGTTTAAACCATATATTTTTGTAATTTATTTAATACTATTAATACCCTATATTAAAAATTAATGTAGATAACTATCATATAAAATATTTATATTTTAATAGTATACCATGTTCCATTTAAACTTGATGTTTCATGTAATGCATTCTAAACATGAGGTTTCACAAAATGAAAGATAAACTCCATGTTATGTGTAACACATGCTAATATGAATTTTTTATGTAATGAAAAATATTGAAAATATTAAATTTACATTAAAAATATATATTTTATAAAAAAATCTCTGGGTGTTACAATTACATAGAGGATATGAAAATTTATTGGGTTTAAGAAAGAATTATAAAATAATTTCCCCAATGGAGACAAAAACATAACCAATCCCAAATATGGATTAAATTAGGTAATAAACCATTAATAAATATTTAAACTTTGTACCATAACTGTCATGAAATAAATGACATCAAATTAAAAATGAAATACTATAAATATAATGATATTCCTAATATTACTGACTGAAAATTTGTTTTTTATTTTATTTTCAAAATAGACGCTTTTTGGCTCAGCGGTAACCAGCGGGATACAAAATCAGATCATTTCCTATTCAAAATTCAAAATTCAAAAACCCAGAGAATAATACCGTCATCAGCAACCAACATCACCACTATCATAGCTGTCAACTCCATCCAATCCGTCAACGTTGCTAGCTAAATGCCAGTGACCATCCAGGACCATCGACCAGCCGTGAAACATCCTCGTCTTGCTGTCATTGTCCAAACATCATAGAAACCAGAAACAACAAAACACATAAACCATATACAAAATGTTAACCGAAAAATCCAGCACCACCACCTTCATCACCGTCCGAACTTCTCACAAGCCGCCAGAGATCGTTAGAGACCGTCTTAGCCATCGTAAAACAGCATACACGTGTCGTCGGAAATCAAAAATAGCCAAATCACCGATACTGAAATAATAACCACATCAGACTGTGAAATCAACGGCATGACACCATCGAGAACATCATCCATGGCCGCCACCATAAAATCCAAAACCTCCGGAGCAGAATCATCCAAATCATCCCAATGAAAAAACGCAATAAATGAAAGGCACAACAACAGGAAAATCCAGAAATGAAAAGAAGAAAAGAGGATGAGAAAGAGAACCCATCGCCATGCCAGGACACCATAGATTAACCAACCAAATCTCGTCGCCGCCAAGAGTCCGGCCGGAGAAGACCACCACAAACCTTCAAAGCATTCAATCTGCCGCATATCATGACCACAACCTTCAAGCTCCGAAAAACCAGGATGTCATGCCTCTAGTAACCGTGATCCCACGAATGCTCTAAAGAGTGTGCCGGTGAATGAAGCAACCTCGTCGCAAACCAATCTTACGCCCAAGAGTCGTGAACCGAAGCGCCGCAGAGCCCGTAGCATGAACCACAATAGGAGGGAGAGACACGAACACAACACGAAGAGCACCGGAAGACACCGTAGCCTATCCACCATGGGGAAGAGGAAGGCGGTGACGGGGGAAACCCTAGCGCCATAAGCCCTTTACAAGATCATCCTTTTTCTGAAGGCAGGGAAGAGGAAGGCGACGATAGGGGATACTACCAGATATGTATCTATTGAGTGGAAATTAATATTAAATATAGTAAAAATATCATACCTTTGAAGTGTGAGTTATTAAATGAATTTTTTATCTATATCAAGCATAAATCCACATAAAACAACTGAAAATAGAATATAAAATAACCAAAAATCATTGCATACATAATCATATAATATCAAAGATAGTAAATAAGTAATACGACCTAATGAAAGAAATGTATGAAGTACCTTACCACTCAATAAAGTTTAAATAAAATTTCCCTGGGTAATCTAAAATGAATTTTTACATCAAATTCCAAGAAGTATGGATTCATTATATAATATGTTATAGGTGAAGTATAAACACCATATAAATAAGGTTGAGTTCATAATAATAAAGTATTCATTAATGATGGAAAATTGAGTTGAAATAACTTAACTAAGATATAATTTCTATAATACTTGTTATATGTAACACCTTCAGTTTCTATGAATTTATTTTTACTAATATATTAAATTTATTTGATATCTTTCATTACACGTGACATTGGGTTTTAGAAAAACATGATATATTATTAATATTATTATTTAATATTGAGCATCATAACCTAGTCATTAAATTTAGAGGTATTAATTTTAATACCTAATTTTTAAATATTTAGTATAATAGTTTTATATAAATAAAATATATTGATAAAAAGTCCTTAATTTTCATTAAAGACTTTATATGTTTCGAAACACTATTTTAATGTGAAAAATGAGAAAATTAATTATTAACGAATTTATAAAATTAAATTTATAAAATCAAATTTATTTTTATATAATAATTTCAAAATTATCATTATGATGATTTTTTTGGAATTTTAATAAAAGATTTAATTTTTGATGAATATTGAAAAATATTAAATTTTATTTGAAAGCAGAATTTTTATTTAAATTATTTTAAAAGTAAAATTATATTTTCAAAACAGTTTTTAAGAAAAATTACATAAATTATATATATATTTATCCAAATTAGGTAATTAGAATCAATTTCTTATTGAAATTTGATATAAAAACTTTATAATCTTTTTAACATTTTCTCTTTGAAAAATTGTTTTCTGATCATGTCTGCGTGAATAATTTTTTTAAAAAAATACATGAATTGAATTTATAAAAATTATTACTTATTTTGTATCAAAATATACTTTATTATTTAATAATATAAAATTAATTTTTTATTGAAATGAATAGTGAAAATAGAAAAATTAATTATATTGGTTAAGGTAAAAATGGATTTACTATAGAGTTAAACTAAAAAATAATAATAGTTAAAATGAACTAATTTTTTTCTCAAACCTATTTTATAGAAGTATTTCTAAACTATAATTTATAATTATTTATAATATTTCATTTTCAATCATTTTTTATTTTTAAAAATGTGGGTACACCTTTTTCTTTTCAAATATTATAAGTGTGCCACTCACCTCACTATAAAACTCCACCAACTACCCTATCTTATTTAAACCATCAAATAATTTTGGGTTCTAAAACAACCAAGAAATAAAAATTTCAAAATTCCATCTTGTCATCCTATAATCCTTCTTATTGGAATAAATCTAACCTATGAAGGATTTTGGTGAAAACCTAAGGAGGTTACCTGAAAAAGAAGTCATGTTCTTCAATGAGATTTTTTATTTTATTATTCCTCTACCTCATTAAATTATAATTAAACCATGATGATATAGTAGCCTTATAATCTTTAATATACTATTTTTTTTAATGGTATGACCTAAAATCAATTACACTTCCATCATATTTTTTATGACATCAATGTTCATGTGTACGATGGACTACCGCCTCACGAACTGATGTCATTATTTTTTCCATTCCCACCTCTCATGATCAGTTACAATGATTGATAGAAGAATATATATGATATTTGTAATATAATTATAACTATATATTAATTATATCATATATATATTTTAAACTTCCATTACATAGGTGATATGATAATGTCATTCTTATGTACGGCAGACTATCTCCTCGCGAAGTGATGTGATTCATTTTTCACTAAATTTTTACATGGAATATAATAATGGTAAATATATGTGATATAAATGAAATATTTATCATTACTAGATGATAATATATCATTTTTATTCTTTCATTTTCACTCACTAGAAGAAGATAACTTTGTTCAAGTACGAGCGCACTACCTCCGTCACGAAGCGATGTGACTCTTGTTTTTAATAACCACAAGACATGGATGATATATATATATATATGTATATTTAAGTAATTATTATTTTATTAATGATATTATAATCATTATTGAAATATAAAATATTACTTACCTTATTTGCATAGTTGTCTTTGAAAAATGAAAATGTTACTCATAAGTATGTACGGGCTACCGTCTCTATGAATATGGAACACTTCATTTCCTGAAATCATCTTTCTTGATTGGTATTAAAATTATAATGGAGTAATAAATATTTTAATTATTTCATGATAATTATTTTTGATATTTATTAACTATTATGAATTTAAGAGGGCCAAAAATCAAAAATTAAAAATATAAATGAAAAAGAAAGTATTACAAAAAATGAGACATTTACATGGAATTGTTAATAAATGTGTAAAAAGGGACATAAGTAAATAATAAATGGTAAAATATATATAATTATTTTTTTAATATATTTTTAATAATCCTAAATTTATTATACATTAATTTCATGAATGTAAAAAGGATGTTGACACTTATGGTAAGGGATTTCTAGTCTCTTTTATTTCTGTCAAAGATATGTAAATTCAACAATAATTTATTTTTTAGTGTACATAATTCCCCTTTGAAATATTTTATCATGAATATTATTAATTTCATAATATTTTATGTTTCATTTAATGTTATTATTTCATTGGAATTATGTATCAATGTTAATAAAGTTGTAAGAGTTTTATGTTAAAATCCCATAATTTATTGAGATTGTTTCTAATTATGCTTCCAGTGATGAAATATTATGATCTATCTATCATGAATGTCATGTATTTTTTCCCCAGGTTATGTCATGGGAATTTATTTTTTCACATCATTTTACTTTCATTATATACTCAATGGTTCAAATTAATGTATTTAATAAAAATCTTATTTATTTCTTTGTTCAGCCGAAAACCTATTTTTCTTCCAAACCCATGTTTTTTTAAAAATTATTCAGAAAATGCTTATAGAAATTATCAAAATTAATTATTATATAAGTTTTTTCCCATGTATGTATTTCTACATAATGTTTTTAACGACATTATTATTCATTTACCTAACAATGATCCTTTAAATTTTATTGATATTGTAAAAGGAATCATTGTTTTAACGTTCACAACATAAACATTGACTGAAAATTACTTTTTTTATTTTCAAAACACTTTATGGGAAAGTGAGAACCCATGACATCAAGACTTAACAAAAAAAAAAAAGTCTCCAACAAACCAAAACTCAAGTTCAAAAACAATGTTCACTGCAAAAGAGAAACTCCTCCAAGAAACAAAATACCATAAATTCCAGCTTCTAATGTCTCATCGCATCATTGCTAGCTAAACCGTGCCAAAGCACGAGTATGGTACCGATGGCCAAAGTCATACCCTCTCAATATTCTGATTCCGCAAAGACATGAAACAGTGGAACCTCTTTGCCCTCAACATCATCTGAAGCAACCTTTTGTAGGTTAAAACATTTAATAATCCCATGATCCGCGGCCTTCTGAGACAAGAAACCACCAAAATTTCCAGAAAACCACAAATTTCGAGTCATCAACACCAAATGAGGACAACCAAATGGATAGAGCAAGACACTCTCCCGAAGCAATCACCCCGAAGCAACCACCACTAGAATCGACGCCACAAGAACCCCGCCGTGACCGTGAGGTGCCCTTCGAACACACCCACAACAACCGAAACAGAGGAGCCATGGAAGGCAGATTGAACCGCCGGGAAGAACCGGGCCCCTATTGGCGACGACACTGCAGAAAAACCACCAACCATGCACCACAAACAAAAAGGCAAAACGAAACGAAACCTCCCCCTCCGAATCGCATCGGAACAGACACCGAACCGCACTGGAATGCGCATGAAGCCAAGAGCCATCCGAGGCCAGATCCCGAGCCCAGAATCTGTTGCCAAGCCACGTCGATGCGCACCAAATCCAAGCCAAGATCCCGAAGTCGAAGCTTCGCTGTGCGGACGTCAAGCCGAGATCTATCCGCCGGAAGCAAATGCCGAGATCCAGACCACCGGAGCCCGTTGAGCCGAGATCCAAACCACGCCAATGCTGAAACGCGAACCTGAAGCTTCAGCAGACCAGGCCGATGCTGAGCTGGATTCTAGAGCGTCGATTCTGAGCCATCTTGACGCATCGGAGGGGGAAGGAGAAGAACTCGATGGAGGAACCCTAGGTGCAGGTAGGGGGCGACGCCGCTCAGAGGCTATTTCTTTTCTTTTCTCTTCACAACATAAACATTACTTCCACTTTCCATGACCACTCATTGATTTCAAACATGAATTACATATTTTAAAGGTTATTTTTAAAGTAAAAGGATTTTAAAAATGTTTTTTGTGTTATTCAAGTGAAAATTATTTTTTCTACTGAATTACTTTAAAATTATCATTAAATATCATTTTTCAAAAAAGTGGTTTTCAAGAGGAAAGTATATTTTACACATGAAATTATACAAGTGTCTTTTAAAATAATTTTTCACATAAGATGAATTCCTTTATTGTTACATATACTTTACTAGGTATATGACCCAAGGAAACCATTGTTACCCTTTCCCTGAATGGTTTATGTTTTGAAGATTTGAGGGTCATGAAACCCAATCCATTTCCATGGATTTTGATATGATTAAATGATGACTGGATTATAAAAACATGTTTCTATCCCATTATGAATGATAAAATGATTATGAAAATAGTTTCTTATACATGGGTTATGGAAAAATGTTTATAATACCCATTTATTTTTACGGGGTCTGATATATGGAATGATTCATGATCTTATAGAACACATATGAATTATTTTAATTATCTTATGGGTGGTACATATATCTACCTTTAATTAATTAGGTAATGATAAAGGTTCTATGTGTTCATAGGGTACATGACCGATTAGCCCAAGCTTGAAAAGGAGGGTACATTGGTGGTTATCCCAATTTGAAAAAAGAGGGTATATGGGTGGTTAGCTAAAGCCCAAAAAATAGGGTACACTGGTAGTTAGAATAAGCCTAGAGTTGGAACATGGGTGGTTATACCAATACTTTCATGGTTATAATTTAATGGTTGGTAGCTTTGACATAAGGTTTTCTATAATTATCTGTTTTTTTAAACTATATCTTATGCCTATTATATATTTTTCTTGGCTTATGTTATTTTATTTCCTTATTATTCATATCTCATGAACTTAAAATATTTAATTAATCACTTAATATTATGATCATTGATAATAATGGTTTGATTTTCAAATATTATACTCATGTTATCATACCATTATGTTCAACTTATTATTATGTATCTACATTTTTTACCCTTAGTGAGCACCAAAGCTCAACCATTCTTATGTTTCCTTTCCCTAGGTTTTGAAGAAGGGTTTTATGTAGGGTTTTTAAAATATTAACAATTGGGATGAACTTTATGGGATATGTTTAAGATCTTTCACAAAATTAGACGGTTCTGTTCCTATTATTCAAACACACTAAACTGGTATGGTTTATATGTATGTGATTGTGTAATGTATTCAATATTCATATTAATATATATAATATCTATATATTAAAATCCTAGGATGATATAGTTGGTATTAGTGGAAAGGTGTAGTTAACTATTGTAAAATTAGATGAAAATACATTATTCAGGTCCCTAGGGATATTGATAAGGATATTCCTAGGTATGCCTCTAAGTATAAGTCTAAGGATGAATCAATGTATAATAAAATTTCATGGAATATTAGTAAAAGATATAGCGAGTGGTTTCCAAAAAATTACATCCCTACCTAGATAAAATAGGTAGATAAGGCTTTGTAATAAAGGTACCTAATCGTAATAACTCTAAAATGGTGGATTTATCTAGACTCAATCATCACATAGTGTTTGAAAAGGGTCCTTGTTGCACACTTTGAACGGAACTCCTCAGGGAATTTATTGAAATTTATAAACACATTATAAACAATCACGAAGGATTTAAATAGATCAAGAATATGTATAACCAACAATAAATATAATGTTTTATATATTTAAAATAAGGTTTCATGGATTAGACATCATATATATGACTTTTCAAAATTATGTGGTTTCCCACTATGAATATTGTTATTCACACTATGATTTTTGGTTTTAGTAAATGGTAGAAACTAGAAGGAAATGGGTTAACAATGAATGTGATGGAAAGTTTTACAATAATTATTCAAATGGTATTATCACTGGTTTAAAGGATATTATGATTATTCCTAATTAGGTATAACAAAAACAGATAAACAACATGCACCTTTAACCACTTTCATACTTTCCAAAGCATAGAAGAAAAGAATTTGCTGAGAGTTGGGTAGTAGAGACCACAAATTAATGAATATTTATTCTTCTATATATTAATAATGTGGGAATAATCACTCAAAGGAATGTATAAAATAAGTGAGCATTTGTTTTGATAATGGAAAATAAGGAAAAAGAATGAAATTTTAGAGGAAAAATGAAACGTTTGGTTAGTTCAATGGATGGTAATAATGGTCTCCCAAATATATCATAAAATGTTGAATGTCTTAAATATGTTATATATGGTATTTATACGAATATATTTCATAAGGTGAATCCTCTAAAGGAGAATAGTCATTTTTATTGGGGTAATGTATTTTCTATTGGTGATGAAGAGACAATGAATGATATATGAAAGGAAAGAGGTATTATGGAATAAGGTGATTAATCCTAGTAAATGTATTAAGGATTAGGTGGAATGAATTAGGTGTTTATATATGGGAATTGAATAATTATATTCAATTAATCATTAAATATAGTAGGGCCAGTCTATAAAAGTTTTTCACAAATGATTTGAAATATTAGGTTGAATGGAACTGATGTCATATAAAAGTGATTTAATGGAAAGGTTATATATTATGAAAAACACAAGACTAAGGGAATATAACCATTTATATGTTCCTCGTGTTGATAAAATTATGTTTATTTTATATAAAGAGATGATTGATATGGATAATGTAAATTAGATATTAATGGTTATCTTGTAATAGATTAATGATTTGTTTACAAAATGGTTTATGCTATCATTGAGGGAGTTTAATTTTTTTGGATTTATGGAATATCTCAAATAATATATGTTTTATTTAAGTAACATGGAATAATTTATGTTTTCAATAATTTTTTATTGAAATTTATGTTTTTAGGATGTGTCAATAGAATACATGATAATGGTATTCAAAATTTGGTATGTGACACTTAAGAGATACATCATTTTTTTAGGGTATTAATGAAATATTGATTCTAAAAATATGGTGAACTTATTTATAATGTTTTTTTTAATCTTTTTTAAGGGTTATATGGATAACCATTCATGCAACTCTTTTTGTTGAAATTTGGATGAAATTTCATAGATTAATGTATTACACCATCATATAATGATTTATGTGTATATGATAAGAAGTGATTACATTTTTAATTAGATATAGAAGTAAGGACTTCATATTATATTATGGATCTTCTAATCTATTAGTGATTAAGGGAACAAAATTATCTTCATTTATTGGAGTAAGTGAAGAATATTAAATTAATTGAAGAACAAAAAAAGGATGAAATTGTGATTATGAAACATAGGAATACTAAGTCTGAGGTATATCAGGCCCTTGAAAATTCATGGACATATCTAGATGGTTTCCTATAGACTACCACTTTCGCTAGACCGCTCTGAGATTAATGATGTGTTCCATGTATTTCTCATGAGAAAGTAAAAACTAATCCATAAAATGTATTAAAATAAATGGTTATACATACAGATCATGATATTTGTGATGGGAAATAACCGACAGATATTCGGGATCAAATAGATAAGGTTCTACAAAACATATACTACTTACCTGGTTAATTGTTTTGGTGAAACCACTAGATTGAGGAAGCTATATGGGAACCTAAGGATGTAAAAAGTAAAATTATCCCAATTTCTTATAAAATAGTGATAAATTTAAATAGAGATATTCATTTTATGGGGGTTATAATTTAACACCCTGAGTTTTTATGAATTTATTTTTTTCCAATAAATTAAATTTCATTAATATCTTTTGTTACCTATAAAATCGAGTTTTAACAAACCATGATATATTATTAATAATAATATTTAATTGTGTCCATTATAACCTAGAAACAATAATTAGTTGTATTAATAGAAATAAATAATTTTTAAATATTATTTATACTGATTTAATATATGGAAAACATATTGATAAAAAAGTACTTAATTATTAGTAAAGTCATTAGATTTTTCAAAAAATATTATTCTCTCAAAAGAAATGTTTCTTTGTAACCAATAGTAGAATTAATATTTTTTACCTTTTAGAAAGTAAATTTGTTATGATGAAGTTTATTCTTGAAATAATTATGCCAAAACTACCTTTGGTTAGGTTTTTTGTAATTTTTGAAATTGAAATATTTTTTATGAATAGTGAAAAATACTAATTTATTTTAAAACTACCTTTTCATTTGTATTATTTATAATGATAAATTGTGTTATAAAGTCATTTAAAGTAAAATTAGTTCAATTATATATATATTAATATAATTTAGTTCATTTTAATTAATTTTATATTGAAAATAGATAAAAAACATTGTAAACTTTTGATCATTTCTTCATTGAAAACTCGTTTTCTCATTGCGTAGGTGAGATTAATATTAAATTAAAAATTTCTAATTATGTGAATTTAAATGGGAAAAAAGTATTTTATTTTTTAATAATCATTTTTTATAATATCTAAAATGTTCAAATTAAATGTTTACCAAAATTAATAGTGAAATAGTAAAAATTAATTATTTTGGTTAAGGTTAAAATATTTTTATCATGGGATAAAATAAAATGATATGAGTTAAAATGACCTAAAAATTGTCCAAAATATATATTATGGACATATTTAGAACACATAAATTCTATTTTATATATAATACTTAATTTTGGATCTTTTTTGAATGTGAAAAGTGTGGTTACAACTTTTTATTTTTAAATTTTACTAGTGTTATATTCACCTCACTTATAAAAGGTCAGTACCTCTCATCTCCAATTAACATCTTCAAACCATTTTGATTCATCCAATACCTATAAAAATAACTTCCCAACTTTAATAATATTATCTAGAAGCATTAGATGAGGCTTAAATATAACTTATTATGGCTTTTTTGGAAAACCTATGTTGGTTACCTGAAAAAGAGGTAACGTTCTTCAATGAGCATTTTTATTATATTTACTCCACCAAATACGTAAATTATTACTTAAAAATAATGATATAATAAACTAGTTATCCATTTAATTATATACTTTTATGTCAAGTTAATGACCTAAAACCATCTCCACTAAAATAAAATGTGTTATGGAATCAACCTTTGTCGGTACGATAGGCAAACTCATAGAGAAACAATTTCATTCATTGTTTTCTATTACTACCTACCAAGATTGTGTATGATGATGTGTATAAAGTATATATTTGAAATTTATTAGATAAATATGCCTATATATTCATTATATCACATATAAATTACTATATTCCATTCAATATGGGATATCTATCCATCCAACATTAATAATTTTTATTAGAAATGAAAGGGTCGAGGCCTAAATAGTTCATGGTAGTCTAAAGAAATGGGTCACCATGGAATATTACAAAAAAATATTGACACAATCGGGGAGAAGGGATATTGTACTATCAAAAGTTGTGCAATTTTTACCTAGGGAGACCCAAGATTCCAATTATTCAACCACTATATTACCCTCTCTCCAAACACGAGTAAGATCAAAGCCACTGGTTAATAAACTCCTGCATCTGCGCACAAGATAGATAATAAGGATTGATATAAATGATATAAATGAAATAATTATTATATTAATGGTATATTTATCATTATTAAATTATAATATATAATTTTAAAACTTAAATATTCACTCACTAAAAGACAATAACACCCTTCCTGTATGTGTAGACTATTACCTTCACGAAGTGATGTGACTCTCTTTTCATCACCATACCACATGTATGATATATAAAAGTAGATTTAAATAAATAATAATTAATTTATAATATTATTATAATAATTTATAGATAAAATATTACTTTCATACTTTTCATAATGATCATTGAAAAAATGGAAACATTAATCTTGCATACATACGACCTACTGTCTTCATGAAAGTAATGTAAATGATTTCTCAAAATATTATTTCATGATTATTCAAAAAATAATAATTAGTTTATAAATATGATTAATATTTCACGATTATTATTCTTTATATGATGGAACCATGACTAAAGTAATAGTATCAAAAATAAAAAAATTAAAACATACATAAAAAACAAAATGGTTATTACCCAAAACACGATTTTAACACTGAATTGTTAATAAATAGGCAATAAAAGAACATAATTAAATAATATATTTCCTGATATATATATATAATTATGTTTAAATAATATATTTATAATAAAAATGCATTTATTATATAGGATGTTCGAATGTGCATGATGGAAGTCAAGACTTAAGGTATGTGATTTCTAGTCTTACATTTATTTATGGGATACATATGAAAATTCACCACTCATTTCATATTTTTGGTGCATTTACGGACCCTTTTAAAAGTTTTTTCATGAATCTACATATTTTAATGATATTTTAAGTTTCATAGAATTTTATTTTTTCATGGGGATTCAACATATCACAATGGAGAAATCCTTCTAACCATCCTTAAATATTCAAATGATGAAAATCCTTATCTAATAGAAATTAAGAAAAAAATTTATATTTATTTTACTAAGTCAAAAATCCCATGAATAATTTTTAAATTACACCAAATTTCTACCCAAACAAAAAAACCATAATAAATATATCTTCATAGTAATATCATTGAAACATTAAAATCGTACAAGTTAATATTCACTTGATTTATGTAATGAATAAAATTCCTTGATACACCAAGATCATAAAGGTGGTGTGTACACAATTATGGAGATATTGAGTTTATTAAAAGTTGATATTTATAAGGAATATATCAACATTGTTAGGGCCATTACTTCAAACCAAATTCAAAAATCCTTCCATGTTGTTGATTCCAAGTAATATAGGGGATTATTTATTTCTTGAGGCCATTATCTATTTTCGTGCCTTTATAAATGTGATTCCTTACTGAATTTTCAATTCATGTATTTATGGAGAGAATAATACGAAAATAATATATATTGAACTAGAAAATTGATGTTTCACACAGCCTGTCACTACATTGCTATTTTTTCTTGTGATGGAATACAACATAATTTCTCCTACTGATTTTTAGTGATTAAAATAGAATATGATTGGTTGAATAGTCATTCGCAAATTATATTTGATATAAATTTAATTAAAACCTATAAATCCAATATTTTTTTGTAAATTATGGTAAATTATCTATGGAATTTGGTGGTTTCTTTCTCTACTTTAACATCCATGATGCCACAAATCCCCCATGAGAAGATCATTCTACTCCATAAATTAAATTTATAAATATATTCCTTGTACCCATGGAAAAATATCTTTATTACCCTATTATCCTTTATGAATTTTCATCTTTGAAATGTGAATTCTATAATTGAGATGAAAATATTAATTCATTTTTGTCAATTAGTGATTTATTTTTGACAATGGTCATAATGACCATTGATGATTTTTCTCTTCATTTAAAATATTACTCATCATTTGAGTATGTTTATGTCGAGTATTTATATGACACCATATAAATATAAATTTTTTCCCCTTATATAAATACAAAATCCCCATGATTTTTAACATAAACATCTGACTTACAAAATTAAAAGATTAACCCCTAAGAATCAGAATAAGTTTCTTTCCACCACTACTTGATCACTACATCTATATAATGAATTTTTATTGCATGACCTCCTAAGGGATTACATGAAATCATTTTTATAAACATTTATATAGTCTACCATGTTTCCTCCTATTCCTATAGTGGATCAAGCACATCGAATTATTTCACATCATTATATCATCAGATATAAATATTTACCAAATGCATTGGAAAGAGATATAGGTCCCACCAATCACATAATAAAATAATGAATATGTGTGACATAAGATCATAACAAATCATCATTCTAGGACACATAAAAAGATATGGGTTTCATAATTATCATATCATAACCCATGAAATTTAATGGGTATCATATAAATTATATCATATCATAACCTATAGAATAGATATAGGTTTTATAATCATTAATAAAATCATTAATAGTGAAAATAAGTGGGTTTAAAAAGAATATAACCCATGGATGAGAATCTATATTCACCAATGTATAACCCATGAATGAGAAATCGGTTTCATATCAATCATTCAATCAAAACATAAACCATTCATATAAATAATATGAATTTAAGCCTTGGATCATAACCCTAGAAAAAAATGAGTAAGACAAAAAAATTGTCATATATTAAGGTAAATAATTCTGAAATGTATTTTTAAAACATTTCATGGGGAAAATAACCTTTCTTCTTTGAAAAAGTATTTTTGTAACACAAAAACTTTTTGAAACCATTTTATTCAAAAATAACCATGAAAACTTATAGAAGAATCTTGAAAACAACTCGAAAACCTTTTCCCTAAAAATAGATTTGAAAACCTATAAAGGTATATTTTAAAACATTTAAATAATTTTACTTGTAAATAATATTCAAGTAACATTGAGATAATATTTTTTATAACATATTTAGAAAAAATGGTTTTTTTAATTAAATAGATTTCTAACTAATGTGATAAATATTGTCAGGGTTTCTTAAAGATATTTTCATAATCATATTGAGTACCGATGAGTGGAAAAATAGTACCATTACATGAGGATTACATGAATAACAATATGAGAAGAAATTTCATGAGGGTTCATGAGATATGGATCATAATATTTCATCAACGGTATCATAATTTTAATCTATCATGATAAATGATGAGATTGTTGCAACATACTCTTACAACTTTGGTAACGTTAAATCATAATACCCATGAGGGAATAACATCACATGAATATAGTAATTTCATTAAAAGAATAATATTTAGGATATTGACACGTGCCTGTCGTGGGGTGTGGCAAAAACAAATAAAACCTAAGTTAAAATGTAGCAAAGTGGGTAACCTAAGTTGTCTCCAGAGAGGAGTGCACAACAATTATGTTTGTCACTTAAATTAAAGAAATAAGAAGAGGTTCTTTTTGAAAGTTTGTTTGAGTTGAAAAGTAAACAAGCAATTGAAATGAAAGGTTGAACACTAATGGGTGAAGAGAGTAATGGGGTCAGGGTAGGATCACCTTTTGTAATGTCATCATAGTCACAAAGATCATCTCACCTCTCTTCCTTTTGAATGACAAATGAAAGACTCCTCGATCGAGTCATCTATCACCCTTGATTAAAGAAGAAAATAGAACTCACTCCTATGTGCATGGAAGTTCATAAACAATTTCTAAACAACTAAGTCAAGTCCCGATCGGAAATTGTTTCTCCTTAGAACTCTAGAAAAAGTCTACTAGTTCCACACACGTGCCAACGATCGTTAGACACTCACCACCAAACACAATCTGCTCGATCGAGACAAATTGCACTAGGCGGAGGGAGATAAAAAGTCTTTAACCAAAGCTATTAAAAATGAATACACCAAAATCAAAACACGATCTCATTAAGAGAATTGGGAAACACTGATAATAGATGTCATTCAGAAGAAATATAAGGTTTTACATTTAAGCACAAAACTCCGACATTACAAAAGAGAAACTCCCCCTTCCCCGATCACTCAAAGTTTTACCCCTCCATGTGAAGGGTATTAGAGTTGAAAGGGGAAGAAGAGAGTATAATCAAACAAAGTAAAAAGAAAATAGAAAATACAAAGAACATTAAGAACTCAATCCTCCAGCATAGCCCTTCTTGCACCTTCCTCAACCCCCTTGAATGGAAGTGAATACTCTTATTTATAGGCTTGGGGAGTAGAAAATTTCCCTCCAAAATTACTCCCCCGAAAGATTGAGTCCGGTTGGCATATTAAATGACCGATTTTGAGAATTGTTCCTTCTTGAAAGTTGTTCCCCTCTCTCTCCTACGTCGACCCACAAATTTGAGCTTAATTGGTCCACGTATGAAGGAGATATGGCCACATTACTCCGGATATTTAATTCTGTCCAGGTGACTCTTCGTCTTCCACAACTCCAACTTCCCATGCATTTAAGTCCTTGAAAACAGCCGATTCAGACGTGGCCTCCTTAATGAAAGATGTTCATTAATTCCTCTTCCAGCTTCTTGTCGAATATCAGATCTATTGGAGCGGTCAGATTCGAGATACAAGCTCAGAATTAAAACATTCCAAATCTGCACACAGTTTTCGAGGCCTGGTTTGTGAGCTGAATTTGAGCTTCCAAATGATGGATTGAGTTTTGGGTCCAGAAGGATAAAATGAATCCCATGAGCATAGAAATCCTAAAAAAAAGGAACCATACAATTTGGATCAAAAATATAAAACATATACCCGAAATACAGAAGCTCCACAAAACTGCTAAATTTCCAGAATTAACCAATTTCCACGATTAAGCCCATAATTCACCAAAAATACTAAAATGATGCAAATCAGATCAAATTGATTAATTGTAAGGGGTTAAATCATTGAAAAATATATTAAAAATTATGGAAATATTATCTCTATCAATTCCCCCACACTTAGCACTTGGACTCCCGGACAAGTCAAAATCAAAATCGAATCAAACCAAATTCGAAACACATACCATTGAGATCCACCAATTCCACACCAAGAAATAAAATTTATCATGCCTCATCCATAACCATTATTCCAAGTTCTCAAATCAGATAATTCAATATTTTTCCTCTTCATTTCTCCTCCCATGCACACAAGACACCTACCTCACATTAATTTTCTCTAATCTCAAAAATATTACCTTTCAACAAAGTTTTTCTCATCCAAACCAATGCAAGGGTCACCATAGGTTTGAAAAACTCCTACTTCTCCACCCGATGTGAGTCAAGGACATTTTTTTATCATGAGGACTTTGAAAGGTTGTTCTGTGGCTTTTGGTTGGTAGGATTTTTATGTGAAAAATTCTGAGGCTGAATGAGGAAGGCTTGGCTCTTTTTGAAGCAAAATTGCACAATTCTAATTTTCACTCAAGTATGGTATCCTCCTCACTCCACCTAGTAGAAATTCAGCTCCATCATCATGAAATATCAAGAAATGTTCAAACATCTCATCATTTCTTCAGCAAAAATTTCAATCTTCTTAAGCATGATTTTCTTGAAAGCTCCAGAAAAGGCACAACTTTCTTCCTCCATTAGAAGCTCCAGAAAGGCACAACTTCTTTAATCATGAAAGCTCCAGAAAAGGCACAACTTTCAACATAATGATTTTTCATCAGCACACACATCTCTTCAGCATTTTAATTTCCACCCAAAGTTTCACCAAATGTGGTAGCACAACACAAGACAGCTTCCCCAACACTTAAGTTCAACTAGATCATGCAATTTCACTTCAAGAGCAGGTTGGAAAGGGAAAATTGGCTTGTAATGTGGCTAACCTAACAGGCTATTCATGGATTCTATGGGATACAAGGATTAATTTACAAGGTAGGCCATAATGAAAGGGATTATCTTGAAAAGGGGGCTTTCAAACTAAAGAAACGCCTCAATCATTTAAAACACATGTACCCCAAACCCTCAAGTTTCGAAAGGAATGAATCAAATTCTGGTTAAAACAAGCATGGTCTGGTTCTCTCAAGAAGTGAGGTGAATGAAAAGAATACACAAATAATGGTTCAGAAGCCTCACAGGAAAATGATTTCAAAGATAATGACAGTGAGATGTGGCATGGGATTCAAAAACCTGAGTACTTTTCATGAAATTCCCAAAGAATTGAACTTGAAACAAAATCATTTTCAGCATTCATTTAAGCTCGGTTTCATGGAATAAATTGGTTCACTCAATGACATGGGTTTCAAAAATAGCAATGATAATCATTTCAGCTCAAAAGTTTGAAAAACACACCAAAAAAATGAAAAATAAACACACACAAAATTTGAAACACACACAAATTTTTTTTTGAAAACAAACAACAAATGAAAATCCAAAACTACAAAGGTTCCCTCCCCCACACTTAAATGATGTTGTGTCCTCAATGAATTTAACTGGATTTAACATGTAAGCAGATTTTAGAATGAATCACAACAACAAGAAAGTGTAAAGGATAGGTACAACCTGATGGATCTTATTGATAATGCAACATTGAGTTAAGCTCCTAAGTGTTGCACACTAAAAACCTACAAGAAAAAGAACAAAAGAAAACATAACAAATTTATTAAAAAAATGAAAATAGAAATAAGATGAGAAAAGAAGGATAGATCTTGGTTTAATCCCCCAAGTGGGCCCTGGGTTTTGACTGCCTCCAGATGGGCAGTTTCAGTTGGTTATCCCCAATCTGAAGGTGGGTTGAGTTTCTTTGTGATGAACCAACAAAACTTCTTCTTCACATCATGTGTTTCATCCTTTTTGTGGAGGACACCATGGGTATAGTACACCAAATCCACCCCTAGTACAATAAGATATAATTGTTTTGGTGGGGGTAGGACAAAGAATGAGTCCCCATATTTCTTGGTTTCCAATTTCACAGCCACCTCTTCATTCTCCAGTGATTTCTGAAGGTATGTTGCATCATTGAAAAAATCAAAGGAAATGTTAGAGTTTAATTCTATTTGAACAAAGTTAAAGCATGAAGAATCAATATCAAATTCTTCCCTTTCAAAGTAATCATCTTGCATCACTTTTTCCATAGGAAAATCCACTTGGATTCCCTCTTGAACTCCCTCCAAAAAATTATCAACATGTTTGGGGAGCTCCAAATGTTCCTCTTTAAGCGCATCTTCTTTTTCTTCCTTGTCTGCCAACACAATACATGATTTGTCCGAATCTGAAAATTTCAAGCAAGGGGAGGTGATACTCAATTCAGATTCAATAAAATTAGAAGATAAAGAGTTTAAGAAAAGATCATCTCCCTGAAGTAGAGTGGTAGCAGATGGAGGAGGGTAGTCAGGCTCCTCAACATTATCTTCAAATTCAACCATGTTGGTGGTGTATTCATTCAATTATGATGAATCTTCTACATTATGAGGAACTGGGGGATTAAGTAGTTCCTCACACTCCTTCCAGAACATATCCAGATCTTGTTGGTCTCCTGTACTTATTGGTTCTTCAACATCATGGATGAGTGGGGAATACACTTCCACCAATGGATCCGGGTTAGGTTCCGGTTGAGGTTCTTGATCCAATGTAACCTTCTCTAAGGACTTCAATCTTTGATAATCAATGTTTACTTGATTTACCATGTCCATCAGTTCTTGAAGCGAGATACCTGTGACATGGTCATTCATCATTTGCTTGGCCAAAATAGTGAGTTCATCAAGCTTTTGAAAGAGGGATTCCTCGTCATTATGAACCATTTCCCCCTGAAACTGTGAGTAATCAATCGAAGAATAATAATTGCAGTTGGCATACATCATGGATTTTTTTTAGATTTTTTTTAAATAAAATAAAGGAAAATATTTACAAAATGTTAGAATTAGATTGTTGGCACAACCTCCCCGGCAACGACGCCAAGTTTTGACACGTGCCTGTCGTGGGGTGTGGCAAAAACAAATAAAACCTAAGTTAAAATGTAGCAAAGTGGGTAACCTAAGTTGTCTCCAGAGAGGAGTGCACAACAATTATGTTTGTCACTTAAATTAAAGAAATAAGAAGAGGTTCTTTTTGAAAGTTTGTTTGAGTTGAAAAATAAACAAGCAATTGAAATGAAAGGTTGAACACTAATGGGTGAAGAGAGTAATGGGGTCAGGGTAGGATCACCTTTTTTAATGTCATCATAGTCACAAAGATCATCTCACCTCTCTTCCTTTTGAATGACAAATGAAAGACTCCTCGATCGAGTCATCTATCACCCTTGATTAAAGAAGAAAATAGAACTCACTCCTATGTGCATGGAAGTTCATAAACAATTTCTAAACAACTAAGGCAAGTCCCGATCGGGAATTGTTTCTCCTTATAACTCTAGAAAAAGTATACTAGTTCCACACACGTGCCAACGATCGTTAGACACTCACCACCAAACACAATCTGCTCGATCGAGACAAATTGCACTAGGCGGAGGGAGATAAAAAGTCTTTAACCAAAGCTATTAAAAATGAATACACCAAACTCAAAACACGATCGCATTAAGAGAATTGGGAAACACTGATATTAGATGTCATTCAGAAGAAATATAAGGTTTTACATTTAAGCACAAAACTCCGACATTACAAAAGAGAAACTCCCCCTTCCCCGATCACTCAAAGTTTTACCCCTCCATGTGAAGGGTATTAGAGTTGAAAGGGGAAGAAGAGAGTATAATCAAACAAAGTAAAAAGAAAATAGAAAATACAAAGAACATTAATAACTCAATCCTCCAGCACATCCCTTCTTGCACCTTCCTCAACCCCCTTGAATGGAAGTGAATACTCTTATTTATAGGCTTGGGGAGTAGAAAATTTCCCTCCAAAATTACTCCCCCGAAAGATTGAGTCCTGTTGGCATATTAAATGACCGATTTTGAGAATTGTTCCTTCTTTAAAGTTGTTCCCCTCTCTCTCCTCCGTCGACCCACAAAATTTGAGCTTAATTGGTCCACGTATGAAGGAGATATGACCACATCACTCCGGATATTTAATTCTGTCCAGGTGACTCTTCGTCTTCCACAACTCCAACTTCCCATGCATTTAAGTCCTTGAAAAAAGCCGATTCAGACGTGGACTCCTTAATTAAAGATGTTCATTAATTCCTCTTCCAGCTTCTTGTCGAATATCAGATCTATTGGAGCGGTCAGCTTCGATATACAAGCTCATCATTAAAACATTCCAAATCTGCACACAGTTTTCGAGGCCTGGTTTGTGAGCTGAATTTGAGCTTCCAAATGATGGATTGAGCTTTGGGTCCAGAAGGATAAAATGAATCCCATGAGCATAGAAATCCTACAAAAAAGGAACCATACAATTTGGATCAAAAATATAAAACATATACCCGAAATACAGAAGCTCCACAAAACTGCTAAATTTCCAGAATTAACCAATTTCCACGATTAAGCCCATAATTCACCAAAAATACTAAAATGATGCAAATCAGATCAAATTGATTAATTGTAAGGGGTTAAATCATTGAAAAATATATTAAAAATTATGGAAATATTATCTCTATCAGATATAAAACTTAAAATGGGCAATATATGAATCTCTTAAAGAATATAGGTGCTTATAAAAACATGTGCCTCAACAAAGTTAAATTGAGATAAAATTACTTTAACGATTTGGTAACTTTTTAACTATAAACCCATTAAATAGTGATAGTCAAATGGATATGTGAATAACAATAAATTTGGGTATAATAATCATAGAATATATTCATGGCTATTATATAAACCACCAAAAAGAAACGTGTGGGAAGTATATCATATGTCTTTCTGAAATAAACATTAGATTAGAAATACCCTTACTTTAGGTTTTGAATCTCTTTGTAATCATTAAAAAAACTTTAATAATAAAAAAATTTTATATTAAATATAATATAGAACTATATTTAATTATATCATACCACGTTTCATTTACTTATGACCTTATATTACCCGTTTATTAATAATTCCCTATTAAAGTTACATTTTAGGTAATAACATCTTTTTTTTCACATGTGTTTTGATTTGTTATATTTTTGTCCTATTAATTATATTATGATTTTTTCCATATAAAAATTATAAACATAATATAAATATAAAGTATATTATTTATATATTTATTTATAATAATCTTTAAATGATATAACTATGGAATGAAATACACCGTTCATAGAGACGGTAGGTTGTACATATAGATGAACATGTTTCTGTTTCATTGTCATATTAAATGAAATAAAGTAAATGAAATATATATGTATATATATAATATCATTACAGTTGAATAATTAAATCATATATATCATTTATGTTCAAAAACTCAGCCTTAATACATTCCATCTAAAATGTGAATGAATCACATTACTTTGAGGAGGCGGTAGTCCACACATTCACAAAACAAGTTATCATAATTAAAAAAAATGGAAAGCATAAAGGTATGTGTTATATAATAATTAAATAAGAATAAATACAACAAAAATATAATATATATATATTATAATAATATAATTTCCATCATTATTCCCAAACTGTTAATGTGTTAATGAATGAATGAACGACATTGGTTCGTTAGGCGATTGTCTATCGATCACAAGAACAATGATTGTGTATCCCATTAGATAAAATTGTATGTGAGTTTAGGTCATGATATTATTATTAAAACATATTAGTATATTTATGATACTAATTTTATTATAAATGAATTGAAAAATAAGTATTGAGGCTTTCATGAAAGAAATAAAAATAATCTTCTTGGTGAAAGATGCTACATATTCTTTGGATTACACCTTTTGGTTTTCACCAAAGGGCTTCCTAGGATGGATTTATTCCCTAAGGGAAGATTATACTATGAAGGTATGAGATTTGGGAGTATATTTGGGAAATTTTTTCTCAATAGAATGGGCTTGAATGGTGTGAATAAGTGAGGGGGATGAGTGCCTTTTTATAGTGTAGGAGGAGTGGAATTCTGGGAAATATAAAAAGGTAAACACTATTGAGAGATCTCCCTTACATAATGTGCATCCAATAATTATATATATTTGATCCAAGTGAATATATGGTCTAGATATGTCTACAAAATTTCTTTTGGACATGTTTTTAGGTTATTTAGACCCTTAAGATAATGTTTAACCACTATGTAAACTTATTTTCTATCTTAATCACTGTAATTATTTTTAATTACATTCACTTATATTTTTGGTCCTAATAATTTTGATCTTATTATAAATTATAAATTCGAATGATTCAAAATATGGAATCAATTTTTTGAAATTTTAATCACATGTGTGGCGTAAATTAATTTAAAATTAATGTAAGAGACAGGACGAGACATCGAGTTTTTAATGTGAAATAGTCCAAAAGATTGAAATGTTTTTATATCGAATTTCAATGTTAGATTGGTTCCAATTACCTAAATTGGATTAATTGATATATAATTTATCTCATTAAACATTAAAAAAAATAAAAAATTAATTTAACTATATTTATGAATTAGATGAAATGGTAGTTTTCAAATAAAATTTAGTATTTTTCAATATTCATCCAAAAATGATATATTTTAGAAAAGTCCAAAAAATTCACCCTAAGAGAATTTTAACATTATGAAAAGAATGAAGTTTATTTTATCATATTCAATTTCTATAATGTTAAAATTAATTTTATTATTTTTCCCTGAAAAGAATAAAAAGTAGTTCCTTTAAAAAATAGTATTTTTGAACATATCAATACATTAAAAAAATTATATGATTTATCACCAATATTATTTATTTATATAAAAAATTATAATTAATATCTTATTTTCTTATTAATATTAATATTAATATGTTTAAGTGATATGTTACAACTATTTTTTTTAAATAATTATAATAATAAAAAATTATTTCATAGAAACTCAGTGTTTCGTGTAATGCAAGATAAGTCTGTGATGTATGTAGCCCAAGATTAACATAGATTAAAATTTATAGAATTTATATATTGACATATCATGAAACTAAATTCATCAAAGAAAATAAATTAATTCTTAAAAAAAGGTTCACAAAAACTTGTTGTGTTACATCCAAGCCCCTTTAAAATGAATTTTCCCTCAAAATTCATCATTACTATACAAACAAATGATGATATTTTAGCTTTATTATATCCTTAAGTTCCCACACAACTTCCTATAACTGGTGTTTTCTCGATAAAACCATGATCAGGTCAGTGTTTAGGTTTCATAGATCATTATTTGTATGATCTAGAATTTCAAATAATTGTTCCTCATAAGAAAGAACTTTCTCCTACGGTATAACCCTTGAGTTTAGTACCTGGGAAGGGTCAGGTGTGTACTTCCTCAAGAGTGATACAAGGAACACATTATGGACATGAGATAGGTTTTATGGATATTCCAAGTAATAGGATACCATTCATATATAATTAAGAATCTCAAAGATACCAATATATATAGGTCATATTTTCCCTTTCATCCCAAATATCATTGCCTTATTCCATAGATAAATTCATAGAAGCACATTTCTCACTGATTTCAAATTCTAGATCATTGTAACACACGAACCCTAGAAACCCAGAGCCGATATATTATTTTATTTCATTGGAATGATTACAAGGAATAAAATCATAACATACCAACAAGTTTAGTAGTTTTGAAGAAACTAGATACATTCATAGAACCCATTTTACCTTGGTAAAATAAAACAAAATAGAATATATTACAAAAGCTAATAAACTGCATCCCTGAAAATTCAATAAAAGTTATCTTATTCATAACATGGGTATGAAAAAAATAATTAAAGGGTGAGCTGAAATTCTAAGTAAGGGTTACATATATAGTAATCATGAATCAATAATAATTGAATCATAATCAATTAGATATAAATAATATGGCCTCATGAATAATTGAAAACATAGACCATCAATAAAGTGAGAATGAAAGTGCATCCATCGATTTTTTCATAGTGAAAACCTCATGGAAAGTAATATAAAAATAATGTATAAGTAGAATTATTATTATTTATATTTCTTGTATTTGTAACATGAACCATCATACCATCAAAATGGTTTTTTTCTATGGGTAGAAACCCATCTGATTATGTTTTGGAAACAAACTCGAAGGATTGGTTGCCAACATGTTTTTCTCAGGACACCTGCTGATACATTGAGGGGATATAGAAGACCCCACCCATCACTAAAAGTCCAAAAAATTATTATTAAATTAATTAATTCAATAAAAATATGCCTTATTAGTTTCTGTATTGTGTATAGGATACAAATTCATCAATATTTCCACAGTTAAAAAAATATTCAAAATAAACACCGTATGTAAAAGGGTATACAGATAAGACAGTAATCATATCCATTATACAAGATTATTGATATTTAATAGTAAAGTAATTTCAAATAGAAAATTAATTTAATGGGGGAAGTAGATACACCACATAAAAATGACTATGTGGACAATACCAGGTAAGTCTCAGTGAAATGGAAATTGAGATGAAGTCCCTTACCACTTCGTAATTAATCGAATCACATGACCAAAAATTAATAATAATCAAATGAATGATCAAATTACAAGAATATAAATAGAATCATTATATTATATGTCAAATTGAATCATAAATACATCGCATACAAGAAATAAGTGGCGAATAATGGAAATCTCATAGAAATAAAAGTGAGATGACAATCCCCATACCTTATGCCCAAATGTGTTTTCACTTGATATTAATGTCTTGGATAGTAAAATTAAATCATTTAATCAAATATTTAATAACCTTGTATATAAAAAATTGATTCATTATAGTTTAATTAATTTCATTTATGGCCATCTTGATAAGCTATAAGATTGAATTCGGTCGTACATGAGTGTTCATTTACTTGATTTTCGGTTCGCTTGACTATGAGTAATGGAGTTCATATGACATGGATATAATTATCCAGAATTTCAATTACATGTTATTAATGAGGATACATAATACCAAATGGTTATATATATCATTTAGTTATATATTATGGGTATTAGTCATTATATAATACATTTAGTGATAATTTCTTAGATTATTAAGGTGGTTTTCGATCACAAAGAAATAGTTTTGTTCTGTTATTTAATATCATGTATCAATGATATTTACAGAATCATAAAAAAGATATAATATTTATTTTATAATATTGTTCATCTATAAATTTTTTTTCATGGCCATCCTTGAAGAATAAATTGAATTATGAAACTTCTTTGTCCCCGAAGGTTTTAAATCGGCACCTCCTGAGTGATGATTTCATTTATAAAATAAATTTGAGAGATTAAAAATATTGATAGTGGATAATCCATTAAAATGATATAACTTAATTATATAGATGATAATTGAGTTATAAATATCAGTTTTATAGAGGAGGTGAGTATAGGATAAAAAATAAAGGAATTAGAAATGAAATTGAAAGAAAAAAAGATGTGGATTTACCTCTTCAATACACCTCCTTGAGAATATCCTGTAAGGGAATGTTTTTTGGTCTTTTAGAAAGACCAAGAACTCTTGAAAGTGGGTATGGAATATGAATGATTATTTTTTCAAAACATTTAGAATATTAAAGGTTTATATTAGTGAGTAGAAGAGGGGGTGAGGCATGGTTTTTATAGTGGAGGAGAGGATTGATTTCTCTACATTGTATTCATTATTTTATGATTTTTATCAAGAAAAGCAATAGTATTGTTTCTTGTGACCAAGAATAGTAATAAGTGCATGTGAGTTCAATCTAATGGTTTCTTACATCATCCATGTTTCAAGTAATAGTGTATTTATCTTATAATGTATTATTGCGTAAACTGTTGTATTTTACTATTCATAAAAAAAATCAAGTATTTCAAAAAAATCCCAAATACTACCTCTAACCATTTTCTACACATATAATCCAAAAATTAACTCTATTTTATGAAAATAAGTTTCTAAATATGAGAAATTTAATTTTTAATTAAAATCATTATTTACTCGAAAAATAGAGATTTTAAAATTATAACTGATTTTATAATACCCTGAAAATATATCTAAGGTCTCATTTGATTATACTGAATTCATAGGATAGAAAAATATTGATTTAGGAATAAATTTTATGAAAAATTATTTTCTTTTAAATAAATTTATTAATTAAAAAAATTTAATTAAATATTTGTTGCTCACAAAAATACCAACATATAATTATTATTATTTAAAATATTAACATTAATTTATAATGTGCCAAAATTTTATTTATAATTTCATGGGTGAAGTTACTATTCATAAGGTTCATATTACTATTCGTAAGGGTACATCACTATTCATATGGGTAACATTTCTATTCATAAGGGAATGTTACTATTTACCAAAAATTTTGTTAATCCTTTCAGACACAAAATATCATAGTGAACACAACTGTGTATGTTCGTCTTCTGAAATTCAAATAAAAAAAGTGGAAAAATTATGTTTAACAGCTCGGTTTTAACTATCTCCAATAAAAAAATTTTATTTCACAAAGACTCAATGTCTCATTCATAATACATTATCTAATGAATTGAAATTATTTAAGAAGAAACATACCATAAATTATATGTTTTTATATTACTCTCTCGTTTAGAAATTTATTCCTCAAAATTTTCATGTATATATCCCTTTAAAATGACGTTTGTGGTTCCTCTTCATAACATCATCATGTTCCCATGTTGCTTCCTCCATTTTATGGTTTCTCTAGAGAACCTTTACCAGTCGAGTTTTCTGAATTTTCAATAAATTTTCTCTTGTGTTGATAATCTTTATAGGATCTTCCTAGTATGAAAAATAAACTTTAAGTTCCATTTCATCATAGGTGAGTACATTCATTGGGTTTGTCTCGTACTTCTTTAACAATGAAATGTGGAACAAATTATGAACATTAGATAGACAGAGCAGTGTCTCTAAACAGTAAGCTACAACTCCAATTTATTCTATAATTTCAAATGGTCTGATGTAACTGGGGCATAATTTCCCTTTCTTACTAGACCTTAACACACCCTTCCATGGATATACATCTTGAAAGACATGATCTCCCACTTGAAATTCCAAATCCTTTATACAGTTGTTAGCATAAATCATTTTCCTAGTTTGTGATGCTTTAATATGGTCTTAAATTGTCTTTACCTTTGTTATTGTCTATTCAATAAGTTTTGGTCCTATAAGTTTCCTCTCACCAACTTCATCCCATCAATCCGGGGTTCGACATCTTTTTCCGTATAATGCTACTTTTGGAACTATTTGAATAGTATAATAAAAAATATTATTGTAGGAAAAATCCAAAAAAGGTAAATACTGATCCCACATACCTTTAAAGTCAAGTGATTAGGACCTCAAAATGTCTTATAGTGTTTGAATAGTCCTTTTAGATTGTACATCACTTTGGGGGTGATAAGAATTACTCATATAAAGCTCAGTATCAAAAGCCTTCTGAACACATTTTCATAATTTTTATGTAAATTAGGGGTCTCATTCAGACATAATTGATAGAGGTGCACCATGAAGTCTTACAACATCATTAATATTGAGTATTTCCAGAAACTCAAGTGGTAAATCCTCTTTTACAGCAAAAAAACGTGATGCTTTTGTAATACTATCTACAATTACCCATATTGCATCATTATTTATAGATTTTCTTGGTAGTCCTATGGAAAATTCCATTGTAATATCATCCCACTTCCACATAGGAATAGGTAGAGGTTTCATAACTCATTTAGTATTTTGTCTCTCAGCATTCAATTTTTAGAAAACTAGACACCTTCACACATAGTTAGAAATTTCTCACTTCATTTTATCATAAAAAAAATATTCCTTCAAATCACTATACATCTTGGCGCCTTCAGGGTGTATAGAGAAATTTGAGCTATGAACATCATCTAATAGTTCCTTTTCTAGTGTAGGCATTCATGTAATGTGTAAACTCTTTCCTAATTTTATATTTCCATCATCAAACATGAATTCATCCAATATTACATCGTTAACATATTTAATTATCTTTTTTAGATTCTCATCTTCTAATTGAGATATTTTTATCTTCACTATTAAATTGGTTTACAAATTATTTCAATCGGCCCAACAACAGTGTGGATCTGGCTTCGATGACGCCAACGCCGACACCGAGCCGAGGATGAAGATGCTGACACCGACCTGAACTACTTCACACTGGAGGAGGGGAGGGGAAGAAACCGGTGAAGAAACCCTATCCCACTGCTCAGAGGGAAATATCACCGCTTAGAGGCTCTATCATCAGGACGATTGAAATTTGAGGCGTGGATCTGGCTTTTCACTGCGATGGAGCTCGGTTGGGCGTCAGATGTGGCCTCGGCCAGGCAGGCATGATCAGGCGAAGCTCGACGCTAGCCTTAGTGTGGCGCGGAGGGGGGAGGGTCTTACTGCGGCTTCCTTGTAGTGGATCGATGTGCTAGAGATTCAGAGAATCACGATGAAGTTTTGATGCATAATGGTTCTTCATTTTTTGCATATGCTTTCTGATTTGGTTGGGTTTTGGATGGTGTTTCGTGATTTTCTCTGATGTGCTTCGATCCGGCGGTGGTGCTTCGACGGAGGTAGGGTTGACTCTCTCCTGCCATTACGCATGATTCTGGTGATGGTTCTTTGTAGTTTTGGATGATTACGGTTTGGGGTGAATCGATTTTTGGCTCAAGTTTTGAGCTTCTGGAGGATTCGGTTTTTCTGGTGTTGTGTGATGGTTCTGGAGATTATGGTTTCAGTGTTGATGAGTAGTGGTGATGTGGAATTTGACATCGTTATGAGGAATATTTCTAGATTTTTAATTTAGTTTTGAATGTGGAACTTCTGATTTTTCTGCGGATCAGGTCACTAACGCGGTGTCAGGATCTGGTCATCTTCATTTTGGTTCCTTTTACGTCCTTTGTGGATGGATTCTTCTTGAAGGTCCATTTCATTTCACTTGAAGGCTGGGTGAATTCAGCTGGAGTTTGCCGACGGGAGGATTTGGGCCGGTGTCGATGGTCGTGTCGGGGGGACGTTCTAGGTAACCCTTTCTGAGGTTTGGCCAGCTTTTCTGATGTTCTTGTGCACTGGTTCGTGGTCCCTTGGTCATTTCCATTGGTTTTTGATGTTTTTATGGAATGGTGAAAGTGGTTGTATTTGAATCTATTGTAGGGTACCGGGAACCCATAAACCGACTTTTGAAAATGAAAACAAAAATGATTAATAGGAAAAAGGAATAATGTTTCCTCTTACAAAACAATTCCCATATCCATATTTACTAGATCCATGAATATAATATCTCTATCGATCCTCATTTGGGATATAATTCCATTATATTTCCTAATTAATGCATATTCCACCTTATTTTCTTTTATTGGGTGTTAGTGTATTGAAACATCATAATAATTGAGTGACTCGGGCCATATTCGTTTCCTCATGTTGAGTTCATTCTGTGTAAAATGTATTTCAAACTCTTGTGGTATGTATATATCTCACATATTTCACTATATAGATAGTGTATCCATATTTTCTGAGTAAGAAATACGGCTGCTAACTCATTATCATGAGTTGCATATTTGTGTTCATGAGTCTTCATCATCCTTGATGCATAAGAAATAACTTTATCATTTTGTCTAAGGATAGAAACCAATTGATTCTTCGATTGACCACTGTAAACCCTTCATTTCGAGAGGGAATAGTCAAAATTTGAGCATTGACCAATCTACCTTTTTCAGTTCATTAATAAATTCTATACATTTTTTTGTCTATACAAACTTAACCCCTTTACATGTGATATTGGTTAGCGAGTTATCCAATCGGGAAAAATTCTGAATTAAATGTCTATAGTAACCTACTAAGACAATAAAAATACGTACCTCATCAATGTTCATTAGTATATTCCATTTTTGGATATCCTTTGTCTTCATATGATCAACTGAGATTACATCCTTAGATATAATAGGACTAAGAAAATAAATAGTTTGAGGATAGAATTCAAATTTACTAAGTTTCCCATATAAATATTGTCTTCTAAGAGTCTCCAGAGAAACCCACAATTGGTTCTCATGGTCCTCATAGGTTTTGGAATATATCAATATGTAATCAATACATACCATAAAAAAATAATCATGATATTCCTTGAAAACTCTGTTCAAGAGGTCCATGAAAATATAGGGTGCATTCGTAAGTACAAATGGCATTTTATAAACTCGTAATTCCCATACCTGCTTCAAAATGCTATCTCTGGAATATCTTCCTTCCTCACACATAACTGATGATATGCAGACCGAAGGTCAATCTTTAAAAAATATTTATTTTTGTTTAGTTGATTAAATAATCTTCAATAAGAGGCATATAATACTTGTTATTTGTTATAATAGAATTAATTTCTCTATAATCAATGAACAACATCATGGATCCATCTTTCTTATCGATAAATATAATAGGGGAACCCTATGGAGAAACACAAGCGAAAATAAATCCCTTATCAGTCAATTCCTCTATTTGTTTCTTCAGGTCTACTAATTCCTCAGTGTCTATTCTATAGAGAGTCTTTGATATAGGTCTCGTACTCGGAATTAAATAAATAGAGAACTCAACTTCCTGCTCTGGAGGATGTCTAGGTAAATCCTATAAAAATACATCATTATATTTGTTCACAATAGTTACATCTTCAATTTGAATTTCTGTAGATGATTTTTTCTCTTCCTCCCTAGGAATTTAATTTAGAAGATCTAATGAAGGTTTATTTGGATAAGTTATATATGCTGATGTTTCTACTACAAATATAAGGGATTCTAAATCATTATAAAAAATTGTAACTTCCTTATTCTTGTGATATATTTTGAAATCATAATTTGAAAGACAATACATACCGAGAATTATATCAATTTCAATCATAAGTATGATCATAAGGTTAGAAACTAAAGCATGTTTATGTGTCATAAATGGGATTGACCGATCTATTTTTATTACATCGATACTTCCCTCAGTAGTTTTTACTAATAAATCCTTTATTAAATTAAATGTGAAATGTAAAATTTTCATAGAAAATTTGGAAGATAAAAACGAATGAAATGACCTATAATAAAATAAATAATTGGTGAAGTTCGATGAAATGATTAAATTACCTACGACCACATCATTAGGAACTTTAACCGTTGTAGTTGTGATCGCATAAGCCTTCTACTACACCCATGGCCTTTTCTAAGGAAATTTTCCAGGATGTTTAGGACAATAAATTGTATAGTGACTGATCTATTTATAATTATAGCATTGAACATAATTGATTTGTCTCTTCCCTTTGTGTTCATTAGATTAGTGACCCTTTTATCCACACTTATAAAAAACTCCCATGCCTTCCACAAATTTTCCTAGATTGTTATTTCCATAGTTATTACATAATAAGAAATTATTTATTCCCTTATTCTTATTTAGACATTCACCTTTTCCAAGATTATCAAAAGACCTATTCTTCTCTTTATTTCCCTTGACCAAATTGGATCTAGAAAATTCCTTCTCTATTTTGAAGGCACTTAATAATTTTTCATCATATGATGAAAATGATTGAGAATCCAGTGCCCTTAGATGACATGTCCTAAGAACATCAAAGAAATGATCTATATTGTGTTCCAAATCAAGTATGTAATCTATAGAATACCTGGATAGTCTTGTGAAAGTATCCTCATACTCTGCAACACTCTTTTATTCCCTTTTCTTTAAGCTAAGATTTTTCCCTTTATTTCAGTCCATTTCTCATTATGGAAATATTTTTTGAATAATACTTCCTTAAAAGTTCTTAGTTCTATATCTTATATTTCAACTTACTCTAGGGTATTCTAGATCAAGGACCACCATTGATCAACATCCCTCTTGAGATAATATACTACCATAACAATATTTTCATTTTCATTTCATCTTAATGCTAGAAATATATTTTCTAGGGAATTGATCCACTACTCAAATACCATTGGATTAGTAGTCCCACTAAACTATGGGGTCTTCATCTGCATGAAATTAACCATCATAGGTGTATTATTGTTATTCATCACAACCAGAGTACGTTTTCCTAATATGGTCATGATCTGGTCATCTCTATCACTTACCATGCTGACATGCTCAGTGGGGAAATCCCTATATTGTCTATGGGTATTGATTCCCTTTCTTCTCTTAGGATCCATCACTAAACAATGGAATGCACTAAATTATGGTATGAATCAGAGTGATTAACTTTAAACTACAAAATCACTTCACATAAATTGAATGTTTATGCATGGTTAATCTCATAATCATAAACATGCTTTATATTTACTTTTAAATCATTTATAATGGTTTTTAAATAAAATGTAAATTATCCTAAGCATATCTCTCATGAGTTTCAATACAGGTGAGAAGTAAGGACAATTGTCATGTACTAGGTTACCCCGAGTCAGGCTCTAAACACCTTGTTAGAATTTTTACAACTAGGTACATCTATGACAGAACCATGTCCACTTTTAGTATCTAGGTAGGGGTTTATTTCTAGGAATATCCACATAATCTCTACCTTACCCAAACTGTATAATGTTCTGGTATACTTATTCTCAATGTCTATCTTAGGGTTGTACTCCCTAATCTATGTTTTCTAAATCCAGTTCCCAAGGTTTTTACTAAGCTTACTCTGATACCAACTATAACGCACAAACCCCATAAACCCGGAGCCGATGTATTATTTTATTAAATTAGCATGATTACATGGAATAAAATTTGGATGGACCGATCAGTTTTTTATTCTTGAAGAAAGTTGGAACATAAATGGATCCCATTTTTTATAGGGAAAAATACAATACACAACAAAATCTAATAAATTTCATCCTTGACAACTCAAGAAATGATATCTTCTTCATATGCTAGGGAAGGAAAAATAAATGAAATGGTGTGCTCAAATTCTCTATAATGGTTACATATATATGAATAATGAATCAATAACAAGTTAATCATAGACAATTAGACATAAAGAATATGTAATGGTGAATAATTGAAAGCACACACCATCAATAAACTAAGAAAGTGTATCCTTAATTTTTTCATAGTGAAAACATCGTGGAAAGTAATAACTAAATAATGAATAAGCAGAATTATTATTATTTGGACATAATTTATCTGGCACATGAACAATCATACCATCAAAACAATTTATGTCTATGGGAATAAACCCATCTAATTATGTTTGGGAAACAAGCTTGAATGGTTTGTCACCAACTGGTTTTTCTCATGAAAATTTTCGATGCATTGAGGGGATATAGAGGGCCCAAAACATCACTTCAAGTCAAAAGAATTATTATAAAAAGATTTAATTTCATAATAATATTACTTATCAGTTTCTTTATCAATTAGATGATATGGATTCATCAATATTTCCACTGTTAAAGTAGCATAAAAACCACCGTATGTAAAGGGGTATACAAATAAAATAATAATAATATACATTATAAAAGAATATCTAAATTTAATAGGAATTTAATTTCAAATGAAAAATGATCCTAAATGGGCAGTAGATACCCCACATAGAAATGTTAGGTTCACAATACAAAGTATTTCTCAAAAAATGGAAATTGAGATGAAGTCCCACTACCACATCATAATCAATCGAATCGCATGATAATAAATTAATAATGATCAAATGATTCATTGAATACCATAAATATAAATCAAATAATTATATTATTTATAATATGGTAGTATACATACACCGCATACAATAAATAAGTGGCGAACAATGTAAATCTCACAGAAATAAAAGTGAGATGAGAAACCCCATACCTTATGCTCGAATGTGTTCTTCACATGATCTTAATATCATAAATAGTGAACTTAAATCAATTAATTAAATAACTAAGAACCTTATATACTTTTATTTAATTAATTATTGTTTTATTAAGTTCATTTATGGCCTTTTTTACATGTTATAAGATTGAATTCCATCATATTTGAGTGTTTTTTACTTGATTTTCGGTTTGCTTGACTATGTGAAATAGAGTTAATGTGGAAGGGATATAATTATCCATAATTTCAATTACATGTTATAAATTCAAATATAGATGTTTAAATGGTTATATATATCGTTTGGTTAAATATTATGACTTTTAATCATTAGATAATACATTTAGTGACAATCGCTTAGATTATTACAATATTTTTTAGATCACAATGAACTAGTTTTTTCTATTATATAATATCATTTATACATGATGGTTACCGGATCATTACATAATTTATAATATAAATTTTATAATTTGGTTCAACCATAATTTTTTTCAATGAACATCCTTGAAGAATAAGTTGACAAACTAATATTCATCGTCCATTAAGGTTGTAAATCAGCACCACCCGGATGATGATTTCGTTTATAAAATAAAAGAGAGAGAGAGATTAAGGATATTGATAGTGGATATTAAATTTAAATGACATAATTATACTATAGAGATGAATTTGGTGTTATGAAGATCAATTTTATAGAGAATGTGAGTTTATGATAACAAAATAAAGGAACTTGAAATGAAATTGAATGAAAAACGTATGTGGATTTACCTCTTGAATACACATCCTTGAGAATCTTCTTAAGGTAAGGGTTTTTGGTATTTTGGAAATACCAAGAGCTCCTAGACATGGGGAGATACTAGGTAAGAGTATTTCGGTAGAACATTGTGAAGCTTCAAGGCTTATAGGATTGAAAAAACAAGGTGGGGTGAGGGTGGTTCTTATAGTGGAGGAGATGAGTGATTTCACAATATTTTATTCATTATTTTATTATTTCCCTCAAAATAAGAAATATTATTGATTATTGTGACCAAGAATAGTAATAAGTGCATGTGATTTAGAACTAATGGTTTCTTACATTATCTATGATGAAAGAAATAATGTATTTATCTTATAATGTAATATACCATAAATTACCATATTTTACTATTTTCAAAAAATTCAAGTATATCAAAAAAATAACAAAAATCAACCGTATCCAATTATAAACATTTAGAATCAAAAAATAAACTCTATTTTATAAAAGTAATTTTTTAAATATTAAAATTGTAATTATTAATTAAAATCATTATTTACTTGAAAAATACAGATTTTCAAATTATAAATGATTTTATAACACCCTGATAAATTAACTAAGATCTCATTAGATTTTCCTAAAGTATTAGGACATAAAAATATTGATTTAAGATTTCATTTTATGGAAATTTATTTTATTTTAAATAAATTTATTAATTATAATATTTTAATTAAATATTTATTGGTCACAAAAATATCAACACATAATTTTTAATTTCTAAAATATTCACATTCATTTGTAAGGTGACTAAATTTATTTATACTTTCATGGGTAAGGTTACTATTCATAAGGGTTATATTACTATTCATAAGTTTACATTATTATTCATAAAGGTAACATTACTACTCATAAGTGTAGGTTACTATTGACCAAAAATTAAGTTGATCCTATCGAACTCTAAATATCTTATTGAACGCAACCGTGTATGTCCATTTTTCAAAATTCAAATAACAGAAGTGAAAAAATTAAGTTTAATGGCTAGGTTATAGCATTTTAATATAAAAAATTATTGTTTCACAAAGACTTGGTGTTGCATGTAAAATAAGCTATATAATGAATTGAAATTATTTAAGAAGAAACATACCATAAAATCGTGGGGTGTTATAGTCACGTCGTCGGTTATTAGCATAACTTTTCTTCCAAATTTGAACTTCCTTGATATGATTCTGAATGGTTATAACCCTCTCTTCCATTTCATTAATGATCTTGGGTATGAATATATTTCATTATCCATCTTCATTCCCGAAAGTTGGATCTATACATTTATTTCCATAGAGGGTGTCATAAGGAGACATCTGAATGTTTGAGTGAAAATTATTTTTGTAAGAAAATGGAACTAGCGAAAGGTATTGATCTGAACCACCTTTGAAATCTAAATAACAAGATCTTAATATTTCCTTTAGGGTTTTAATTTTTTTTTTCAGAATTAAAATCCATCTAAGGATGATAATGAGTTCTGAAACTCAATTCCATATCACATGCTTCCTAAATATTTTACAAAATCTTTCAAGTAAACCTATGGTCCGGATTTGATATCATGGAATATTGTACTGAATTAAACCTACCAACATACTTAATTTATATCCCAGAAATCGGATCTTGATAGAAGTATTCTATGATAGTGGTAAATTGTTCTGACTTAATAAGGCTATCAACTACCAACAATAAAACATTATATCCTTTAAACGTTTTAAGGCTTCCAACCGCAAAATCCATAATAATGTTTTCCCATTTCCATTTTGGTATGCGTAATGGATGCAAAATCACCTTATAATTTTTCCTATAATATTTAACTTGCTGGTATACCAAGTACATAGATACAAACTATCTGATAAACCTCTTCATGCAATCTCACCAGAAGTATTTCTTTAAATCTCTATACATCTTCATACTTACAAGATGAATAGAGAATGAAGAAATATAAGATTCCTATAATAAATACTTATTTAAATATATTTTTTAAGGAACACATACATGGTTCATAAACCATATCATTTCATCTTCATCAGTGTAAAAATTAGGTATAATTATAACATTCTTGTGCATCTCTATGTCTTCTTTCTCTGCCTCTTTAATCTTCACTTGGATAGAGGTATGAACATTCAATTTATGGTGATAATATCCACCCCATTATTTTAGTATTTCTATATCCATCCATTGAAAATCCATAAATATTGTTTATTTTTTTATCCTGTTCATGTATAAGCTAGAATGATCCTTTTGACTCAAAGCATCAACCACCTTGTTCACTTTCCATGGGTGTTAATTTATTGACTAGTAATAATATTTGATTTTCTCTAATTATATTATTTAGTTAATGTTCAAATCCTTCTATGATAATATATATTTCAATATTGTATTATAAGTATATATATCACACTTTTCTCCATAAATATAATGCCTTTGTATCATTAATGTAAACAATTTCCTTAGCTAACCCCAAATCATGAGTTTTTTAATTTTATTCATGAATCTTCAATTGTCATGAGGAATAGGATATAACAATGTTATTTGAGCCTAGAACACATACCAATCCCATATTGTATGAATCACAATAGATTTAAAACCATTATCCACTATAGGGTAATGTAAGCAAAGGTGGGATGACCAACCTTCTCTTTAGTTCCTTGAAATTTTCCTGACAATCATATCTCTGGAGGAACCTTGCAGCCTTTCAACTAATCATGGTCAAATGGTAATATATTTATGTGAAATTATCCACAAACCATTGATAATATTGATCTAAACCAGGAAATTTATGGATCTCAACCATATTTTTTGGTCTAGTCCATCATTCAGTAGCCTTTGTTTTGATGGATCTACTCATATACCATCTCTTGAGATTATATTACCCAAAAATGTAAATTTTTCTAGCCGAAATTCACAATTTTTAAAATTTTCAATCATTTTATCCTTACTTAGGTGCCTTAATCTAATTTTATAGAGGTCTTCATTCTCTTCCTTACTATTTGAGTAAATAATAATATCATCTATAAAGACCACTCTAAACTGATCAAGGTAATATCTGAAGACTCTATTCAATAAATCAATGAACATACTAGGGGAATTAGTTAGATCGAGATGATTTATTTTATATTCATAGTGTCCATACCATGTATAGAATATCATATTGTGTATATAATCCTTCTTTACCCTCAATTGATGATATCTAAAATAAAGTTCATTCATGGGAAAGTATTGAGATCCATGTATTTTATCAAAAACGTCATCCATATGTGGAAGGGTACTTGTTCGTGACCATGACTTTATTCCACTCCTGATAATCAATTCCAGTTTTCATTGATCCATCTCTCTTTTTTCACAAAAATAACAAGTGCACCCCCTAGTGACATACATGGATGAATTAATGCCTTATTAAGGTTTTATTTTAGTGGTTCTTCAATTCCTAGATCTTAATTTGGACCATTATATATGAAGTCCTTGAAAATTTTGTGGCAATAGATATTATTTATATTGATAACACAACTATGCTTTTTGGTGGAAGACAAAGAAACTCTTCGAGAAATAAAAAAAAATCTGAACAATAGGAATATAATTTATGTCGAGTTTCTCCCCAACCATTTGAGTCAAATATTCCTTTTGAATGGGAATTAAGTCACATACACTAGATGAAATATCTATAGAAAGTTCATACATATCGTCACATTGATAGAAGATTATAGTTTGGTTTGAAATATCAAACATAACATCAATTACTCAAAAATTGATGTGGGACTTATGCAATGAAATCCAATCCATGCATAATATGGCATCAAATTAAACTAAAGGAATAATTTTATGATTTTAAAGAAGCACATTCCCACAAACATCAATAATAGTGAAATAATATACATGATATGCAATCATCGTACCATTATTTGTTTTCAATTTGAATTCCACATTTAATAGTTTGGGTGGAAACATAATACCCTTATAAAATTATTTAGATATGAAATATTGGGTAGATCTAGATAAAAAATACATTACATGTTCTAGAGTGGATGATAAGTGCACCTTTTAACAGGTCATTATCACATCCCTCATTATAAATAGTGATAACATGATATTTCCCTATGTCCATCAGTTTAAGATGTTTCTAATGCCGATCATCATCACAAAACCTCTAGTTTTGGAACTAATTAAAATAATTCCCATTGTTATTACACTTGAAGAAAGGAAGTGTGGGAGGTTAATATCATGTATATTTCCCTCCATTTTCATCATTATCTGACTTTTTCCCATCCTTTCAATAATAAATAAACCTATGGGATTCCCTTACACACATAAAACATTTATAAGACACCATAAGAAAATATCCTCAAGGATTCTTTCCACACTTATAGAATAAAGGAAATATCTTCTTCTCTCTCTTCATGGTTTTATATGTTCCATTAAAACCTATCTTCCTTTTCTTATCAAAGATAATAAATTGATATATAACTCCATCCTCCATTTTAAACTTGATTCTATAACCTAAAATATCTTTATAGATACAAAATTATCTTATGTATAATGCCATTATAAGACATGGATTTAATCTAATGAACTATCAGTCTACCATATATTCATGTTCGATGATAATTCTAAAATCATACCTCACATGTCCTATAAAATTAGCCTCGTAGGTATATACATATTCACAATCCTTTTACTTTAACTCATGTAACTCTTTTTCCATGTTCCTTTAAAGAACACAAGGAATGAACTTATTTAAGAATAATTTCATGAACTCATCCCAATCTATGGATTCAATTCTATCTTTCTTCCTCATATTATTTATTAGAGTACCCCGCTAGTCTTCCTCACCTTATAAATGATAAACATACATAATAAATTTTTCATGTTCCGATCACTAGAGGATGGAAATTATATATTTAGTTGTACCAATCCACTGTTCATCCACAATTGGATCAGAATAACTATTGAAATAAGGTGGTAATTACCTCATGAAGGAATAAAAATAATGTTATTCCCTCATTTTATCATTTGTAAGTCCATCATGATTTATAGATTGAGAAATTTTGGTGAGCATAGTAATGCGATTTTCCTTCTAGGATACAAAGAATTCAGTTTCTCCACAGGACCATCATTTCATTGTCCATCACAATTACCACTAATTCAGTTCCTTCAGGTTCTTCCCATTGACTAAAACTAAAAATTAGAGAGAAAGAAATATTCATTATTTTTAGGAACCGCATAACCAAGAAAATATATTCACTTATAAGTTGTCTAATTTCTGAAACCTTCTTTAATCTATGATACCATAGGTTTATTTCGGGGCATTAATAGTCATCATATATTTAAACCCTTCATGACGGTTTGAAAAGTTCTTGTGAATTTATATGGAATATCCCCCAGGAGTGTAAAACTAGGTGTGCATCAATTCCCATTATCGTGCACCAATTTCCAATTGATTCTAGCTTAATACGATGTTTTTGGGGTTGTTACCCCTATTTACATATGTGTCAAAGAGACATCCACTTGTAGTATCAATAATAGGATGTATTTAGAGGAAACCACTCATATTATACTTGAAAAAAATTCCAAGACATTTTCCTATACTTTTTCTCATCTATAGAATTATACTAAGACATGCACTTTGGTTTCTCATTATGTTTTTCTTATCCATGTTTCCAATTGTTAAGTAAAATATTTATTTGGTAACAAATATTGTGAAAATTTCTTAATATAAATTAACATGAAAACATTTTTTTTGTGGAATACATAATACATTACAAAATTAGACACCAAATATAGTATTAGTTTAAATCATTTGGAAACATGGAAACATAAACACCGATACACATGTGAGCAACATTATCTGCCATTAGATTCTTCATGAATAGAATCATTGTTAAAAACATCATAAATAATAAATATATTTATAACATTTGGATTGTAAACATAAAAAATAGTGGGATAAGATGATATGTAATGGTAAACAAGGGTGATACATAAGCCTAATCATGAATATAGGGGTATGATAACATGGTAATAACATTATAAGATCATACCTTTCATATCAATGATCATATATATGATTCATGGCATAAATATTTATATGTTAATAATACATGAATAATGATGGAATCAAGAGGCTAATCCATGAAATCATAACATAGAAATAAGATATGTAATTGTTAAAGACACATAAACATGTAAATTAATTCCTTATAAGTTTGGAATCATTGGAAAAACATATTAGGGAACTTCACGGGGACTACATAAACTGGGATAGACACACCAACATCCCCAATCATAGTCTTTTCCTTATAGTGTATTAGGTTCAACCTTAATCCCAAAGTGTATCGGGTTTCCGCTTCTTCCTATAGTGGATCAGGTTTCCCCTTCTTCACATAGTGGATCAATCTAATTGAGTTGTTTCCAATCATTATCTAATGATATATCAATATTCATCCAATGCCTTGGTGGGAGATATTGGTCCCACCAGTCACATAATAAAATCATAAATACAAGTTCCATAGAATAATAAACAATAATCACATCATGGGCCATAAAAAAAGATGCGCTTCATAAACATCATATCATAACCCATTAATTGAAATGGGTGTCATAAAAATGCCATCATATCATAACCTATGGAAAATATAAATGTTTCATTATAATTTCATCAAAGAAAAACCCATGAAATTAAAAGGGTTTTAAAATCATATAAACCATGGAAGAGAAATAGTTTTCACAAACATATAACATGTTTAAGAGAAATGGGTTTCATAACCATCATGCTATCAAAATATAAAACTTTTATAGAAATAATTTTAATGGAACCCTTGGATCATAACCATAAAAAGGATTGATTAAGGCAAATAGATTTAATCTTGGATGGTAAATAATTATGGAATTTCAATTATAAACATTTCTTTATGAAAATAACCTTTCTTCTTTGAAAAATATTTTTATAAGATAAAATCTTTTGAAAATAATTTTCTATAAAAATAACAGTGAAAACATATAATCGAATCTTGAAAACACTCTGAAAAACATTTCATTGAAATTATATTTTAAAACATATAAAGTAAGATTTTAAAAAAATTAAAATACTTTTCTTTGAAAAAAAATTAAAAGAACACATTTTTTTTAAACATATATATAGAACATGGGTTTTTGAATAAAATAGATTTCCAACTAATGAGAGAAATACGGTAAGGTTTTCTTAAAGACACTATCTTAATCATATTGAGTGCCAAATAGTATACAAATAGTACCATTATATGAGGATATCATGAATAAAAAGAAGATAAGTCATTTCATGAGAGTTATTGAGATATATATCATTATATTTCCTTAACAGAAGCATAATTATAAATAATCCCAATAAGTGTTGAGATTGTAGTAATAAACTATTTCCAATTTGATAACATTAAATCAAAATAACCATGAGAGAATAACATTACACTAAGATTATAATATCATGAAAATAATAACACTCATGATATAAAATTTCAAATTTATGGTATATACACATTGTATAGTAATATAGGTTCATTGAAAAACATGTGTCTCAAATAAGTAAATTTGAGACAAAATTACCTTACCGATTTGGTAAAATTTGTAAGGTAAAACCCATGAAAGAGATATTAATAAAATGGATATGTAAATACCATTATATTTTAGAATTTAAATAATAGAATAAATTCATTGGTAGTATATTCAATATAAAAAATAAATGTGTTGTAAATATGGCATAAGTTTCACCAAGAAAAAATGTGTTCATAAATCCCCTTACCTTATGTCTTGACTCCCTTCGCACTCATTCAAACATCTGATATAATAAATAAAATTTTATTATAAACATATTATAGAACAATATTAATTTATATCATACCATATGTTATTTACTTATGACCTTATATTTACTATTTATTAAAAAATCAATGTTAAAATTTTGTTTCGGGTAATAACCGCTTTGTTTTTCACACGTGGTTTGATTTAATATGTTTTTGTACCTAATACTTATGTCATCATTTAATAATCTCCAAAATGATAAAAATGGTATAAATATCATATATATTTAGTATATATGAATGAACTATTATCTATAAATGATATAAATATCAAATGGAATACACCGTTTGTGGAGACTGTAGGTCATACGTATGCATGACCACTGTTTTTTCTTTCTTGTCATATTGAATAAAATAATGTAAATGAAATATATGTATGTGTATATATATAATTTCAGTATAATTATAATGTGATATATACCATATAAATTTACTAAACCAATCATTAATTAATTTAATGTATGGCGTGAATGAATCACATCACTTTGAGGAGTCGGTAGTCCACACGTCCACAAACAATGTAACCATATTTACCCAAAATGAAAATCATGAGGTTATATGTCATATAATAATTAAAAAAGAATAAATAAATCATATATATCATATATATAATATGAAAACTGAACTTAAATCATTATTACAGTCCTTTAATAGAGTTAATGTAATAATGAATGACATTAGTATGAGAGGCGGAAATCCACCATACACACGAATGATGATTGTGCGTACTATTTGATAGCATTTTGTGTGATTTTAGGAAATATAATTAATATAACAACATATCAGTATATTTAGTATATTTTTGATATTATATATTCATGGAATATTACTAATTGAGGTGGCGAAGAAAGAAATAAAATGAATGTGCTTGTTGAAGGATATTAGCTCTTCAATGGACAACTCCATTTGGTTTTCACCAAAGGGATTCAATGGTTGGATTTATTCACAATGGGATGATTATAGGTTGATGATAGGGGAGTGATGATGATATTGTTTTAGGGGTTATCGGAGAAAAATGATTTTGAGGTTTGAAGAATTGAGGGGGGTGAGTTCCCTTTTATAGTGGAGGAGTGAAATTCTTGTAAATATGAAAAGGTAAACACTATTGAGAGGCCACCCTCATATAATGTTCCTCAGAAAATGGTCCATATTCTAGTAAGGGTAGGATATGGTTGATATATGTCAATATAATGTATATTTGAAATATTTCTAGGTTATATGACCCCTTACGATAATTTGTAACCACTAAGTAGACTTATTTTTCCCTTAATTTCTGTAATTAATTATAATTATAATCACTAATATTTTTTTAAACCTATTTTGGACTTATCAGACATTATCAATTATGATTATTAAAAATATGGAATCCAATTTTCCAAATTATACTCAAATAAGTGGTAAAAATTAATTTAATGTTAATCCTTCAGATGGGATGAGACAACGGATTTTTAATGTGAAAATGCCTAGAGGTTTGAAATGATATATATATATTTTCAATGTGAAATTATTTAAATGACCTAAATTGGATTAATTTATGTATAATTTATCTAATTAAACTTTAAAACCAAATTAAAATGAAATTTATCATTATTAATAAAATCAAAAAAATTAGTTTTGAATTAAATGTAGTATTTTTAACTATATCCAAAAATGATTTTCTCAAAAAATACAATAAATTCACCCTAATATAGTTTTTAAATTATTAAATAAAGAATAATTTTTTACATTAATAGATATAGTTTCTAAAAATTTCTAAAATTAATGTTTTAATTTCTTACAGAAGGACATAAAATGTAGTTATTCAATGAAAATAGTATTTTTTAACATATAAAGAATTTACAAAAAAATAATATGTTTTATTGTAAATATGTTATATTTATATAAAACCATTATTACTAATATTTAAAAAGTATCCATTACTATTCATATTACTATGTTTAACTGCTATTTTATAACTATTTCATTAAAATAATTATAATAATAATATGTTGTTTTGTAGAAACTAAGTGTTTCATATAACACAAGCTAAGTATGTGATGTGTATATCATAAAAATAACTTAGTGTATCATGTAACAAAAGTTTAGCTTGATGTAGAATGCAACAAAAGGAATAAATGAAGTCTTATTTATTTTAATTTTTTTTAAAGAAAACTATGTGTGATATAGGTACAATATCGATAAAAACACAACCTCATTAATGCTTTTGAAAAGGAGGTAACAAATTTATTATTCGTTAGAATAATTTAACCCATGAATAAAAAAATGGTCCATTATAGTTTAGTTAGTTCCTACAAAAACACATATAATAATAATATAAAATGACATTAGTGAATTAATACCATCCCCCAGATAGATTTGTTCACATATCTATTTAGAATATCACTGACTAAACTAGTTTATTTGGAAAGGAAACTTACCATTATTATAAGGCCCTAGACTTTAACATTAAATAATCTTGAGATAAGTTAATAATTCACATTGAAGATATTTTAGGTTTATATTGTTATAGAATTAGGCCATAACTATTACATTACATCTCAAATATTAAAAAGTAGACAATTCTACTCTATCCAATTTTTTACAACAATGAAACTACTTAAATAAAACATGAATTATTTTCTTGATAAAAATGTTCTTGAATTCTTCCTTCCTCTTACCCTTCTTTATTCCATATGATTTTTTTTCAAAAACATAGGATGAGCATAAAAAGATCATTATGGGATAAAAAATAAGGAAAGATAACATTAGTCAATGAATAAATACAAATCAATAAAATAATACTTTTTCAGTCACAAAACATATACTCTTTAACATACCTCATTAAATCATAAGATTTATGAATAACTCATAGAAATCATAAATAATAATGGAAACTTGTGGAATCCATAACAAACTTACATTGAAGCTTTTATAGCTAAATAGGGAGTAACCTTCATTGTTATGTTTGGAATACCCATCATAATATTTTCCCTAAATCTCTTAGGATAAACCTTATCGTTTACCTCTTTCACATTACCCAATGCATTAGAGAGATATCATGGGATCACCCACCCTAGGATTATCAGGGAACCACCAATATTTGTATTAACACGTAACCACATGTCAAATATACATGTAACATTACAAAATCATAACACATAAAAGATTTTAATTATCAAAATTTCACTCATCAATCACAAGAAATCAATCCAAGATAATAAAATATTCAATACATTTCCAAAACCATTTATTTTTTTTAATAAATATATATTTTTAATAAAAGTCTCCCATACCACATGAAATTTTTTAAATGAATTAACATTTGAAGAATTTAATTTCCATATAAATAAATCCTTAAAACCATTTTGAAAACATATATATTAATGAAAAATATTTAGAAGAATAAATCATTAAACCATTTAAATTGATGTTTTAGTTAAAGAGTCCCTTAAAAGTAAAAGGGCCATATATAAACCATAAAAGTAATTTAGTGCATTATAATAAATATGTTTCAATGGAATGTAAATAAATATGAAATCCCTTACAACGATCATATCCTTAGATTAAGGATAAATCAATGAAATAATTTTGTGTGACAAATATAAATTCACCATATATAAGAGGGTATTCAGTGTAAAATAATCATAGATCATTCACATATATTCTTGTAAAAAAAACCAATGACATGGATATTTAACCCAATGAAATAATATTGAGTTAATATTTCCTTTACAAAGATCATTTTGATAATAAAATAGATTGAGTATGTGTATTCACTATAAATATACATAAATAAATTATAAATAAAATATATTATATGAAATTTTGTTTATCACATAATCATATCACGACATAATCAAGATGTATAAGATTAACCCAAAGAATGGAAATTGGGTTAAGAAGTTCCCTTACCTTGAGTCCAACTTATATTGTTCATTATTTATCTCCATGAATAATAAAAATAAGTTAATTTATTCTTTATTCAAAACATTTTTAAAGTTTATTATTCATTTTATATCACTTATTACCTTGTTATAATAATCATATAATTATTTAAGTTCATATTGGTTGTTTTGTTGATATTCAGTACTTGAGTCGAAAATTATCTTTTTATAATTAAAAAAATTGATATGGTAAAAAGTCCATTATCTCTAGAATTTTATTCATGGTTTAAATATATTATATATCTATTATATATATGGATTTAAAAAGTACAAAACATTTTGAGATAATAAATGAAATGTACCGTTCATGGAGTCGGTAGGTCGTACGTATGCATGAACGCTACTTTCATTTCATTGTCAAATTAATGGAATGAAAACTAAATGATACATAGGTATATTATAATTAAATTATATTATATATGTTATATATTTTACATATGTTCATTAATTTCATCCTTTATACATACCACATATAAAATTAATGAGTTATATCACATTGATGGGGTGGTAGTCCGCACTTCCTCAAATGAAATTATCCTATTTTCACATTATGGAAAGAATAAAGGTATAATGTAAATAAAAAATACAAAAACATATAGAGAATATTAATAGAATATATATCATATATAAATATAGTTACATTATAATTTCCACCATGAGAGTTGGTAGGAGAAAATTTAACAATCATCATTTTGTGGGGCTGTAGTTCGTCGTACACAGAAACAGTATGTTTGTATCCATTATATAGAGGTGTGTTTAAGTGTATTTAGAATACCTCTCATATAAACATTCTAATATATTTATGATACTAGTGTTTCTATATAATCAAATAATAAGATGTTTTTATAAAGTGGAGAAGGAAAATAAATGAAAATAACTTGAGAGAATACATTGCCTCTAAATCTGGTAACTTCTTTTAATTTGATACAAAAGAATTTATTGAATTGCCTGCTACCCAAGGTAAGGAATCTAGGAGTAATGGATGGACTCTGGAATATTATTTGAGCATAATTTTTATGATCCAATTAGCATTAGAGGTCAGAGTAACGTGGGTATAGTTGGTTGCCTTTTATAAGAGGGAGGAGGGGCACTTTAGGAATGTCTAGAAATTTTAATTTATTATAAATTCAATTTAGATTAAAAATGGTCCAAAACACATATAATTAAAATATAAGATTATTTTTCTTCTAATACACATCATCCAATAATTGTTAGACATGTTTTGAATATTTTTTTATCCATATCTTTTTGGTTTAACCCTTATTTGACCCTTTTTAATCTTATAGTGATATCATGTTATTTACGTATTGTGGATTAATGTAATTACCATATCATGTCAAAAGACTCACAAAAAATTCATTTATAACATATCTAGAATTTTCCTAACCATTTGGACCAATTTAATTTTTTTAGAAATTTAATATCATTTAATAAACTTTTTTATGTTTTAAGTTATGAATTATGTCAATTTTGGACACTATTCAAACTTTACTTTTTTACAATGTCATGACAAATTGATTACTTCAAAACAAAGGAAATAAGTAAAATATAATATGGAAATATCATCGAGAAAATTCTTTCATGGAATCTAAATATTCAAATTAAATTTATTTTAATATTTATAATATCATTTATTTGAATCCATTATTAATGAAGCAATCATTGCATCATCATTGTGTCATAAATAAATAAATTTATTTAATATCTAAAAATTATAAAAAAATAAAATGTTAAATAAATTATTTTCATATTTATAAACACTATTTATTTTAAAATAGATCAATTATATAACCCTATATTACAATGTTTTCGTAAAAAATACATTTTTATGTTATATTTCTCTTTAGTTTAAATTAAATCTTATAAATTGTAGTTTTTACACCCAAGTGGCTCAATGGGGTCCCCAAATCGAACTAATGATTCCCATGGTCAGATAAATATCATCTAGTAGTATTCAGACATGTGTTAGGGTAGTTTAATATTAATATAATATTATTATTTACCCTTATTTACCATATTTTCCCTTTAACCATGGTAAATAAAATAGTTATTGAAGTTACTATTCATAATTTCCAAAAAAAGATAAGTATTCACAAAATTTTGGCCTTATGATTCAAATATGTAATCCATTTTTCCAAATTCACTACACATAATTTGCAGTAAATAATTTAAAATTAATTCTTGTTTTCCAAACCAAAATGCGGGTTTTTAAGAAGTAATAACTACCAAAAGATTGACATGTGTTTATGTCCAATTTCAATGGGATATTACATACAATGAACAAAATTGAATTAAATTATAAAAAATTAATCTTATTAAACTTTTAAACCAATTAGAATTACTATTTAAATATGTAAATAAATTATTTTAAAAGACTGTTTTGAATTAAAATGCAGTATTTTTCACAAATCATTAAAAAAATGAACTTTATCAAAAAATTGCCAAATTTTTTTCCAAAGTATATTTTGGTGTAAATATTATATAGAATAAGTTTATTTTGTCAAATATAACATATAAAAGTTACAAAAACAAAATTTAAAATGTGTTCTCCATCAAAAGGCCGTAAAACTCCATTTTTAGAAAAAATAATTCTTTTATCCAAAAAATGGAATCTGTTCTTATATCATATCTAGAAAATATATTAGATGAATTTAAAACCTTGATTTGAATATAAAAATTATATTTTTCATTAAATAAAAAATCCATTATGGGTGATATGATTTTATAAACACAATTATTCTCTTTTTAAATAGGTTTTCATAAAAACACATCATTTATATAAAATTGGTTTTTCATTTCCATTTATAAAACATTTTGAATCCAATGAATCATTATTTAAACATTTGTAAAACATATTTCAAAATTCAGTTTATTCTATTCATTTGTTCTATTTTAACGTTTAGGCATTAACTACCATTTAAAATAAAAATATTATTATTGTACTATTTTTCAGTATAACTCAAAGTTGTGTGCAACGTACGATTTCAGAGAAGCTCGTTGTTGGGTGTTGAGTACGCTATCAGAAAAATAATCCACATTACCTTAAATTTATTATCTTATTCATAAATATTAATAGAAAATAAAAGGTATTATTCTATAAGTACTTGGGTTATTACATCATTCCCCGCTTTTAGAAATTTCATCCTTGCAATTTTAAAATTGGGCTCAGAAACATCATTTAAAATCCCACATCGAAAAAAGAGTCAATTAAACTATGAATTTAAATGAAATAAAGATAATTACAAAGGTCACTCTATATAAAACATACTATTATTCCATGGAGGAAAACATGGATATGGAAGGAAAACTAACCATCATGTTCTGATGGAGATTGAATGAAAACATGATCAGAAGAAAGTTAACTACCCAAAAACCATCAACTTGTCATGGGTTAAATAGTTTTTGATTCCCTAATAGGAATAGTAATCATATAATTTTTTTTTAAAATTTATTTTCATAATTTTAGGACTTTATTTTTGATATTGACTAATAATATAAGGAAATATACTTACGTTTCAAGTAGAGTATCATCCATTAATAAATTTCTACCAAAAACTCATATTTTCTCCAAATGATGAGTATTCAAGATGACATGGTCACAAATGAAGTTCTATAATGAACTTATAGAGAATTAAATAATCCAAAAAAGATGAACTATATATTTTCCCTGCCTTTAGAAATGAATCAAAACCAAAATGGTTAGTACGAGATCAGATAATCCCTAAAATGGATAATCCTTTATAAAAATAAATACTACTCGTAATCTCTAAAATTCAACAAACAATACCCAATGTTCAAAAATTATCATTCAATACATAGTTTTCTTTTAAACTATTCAATATAATCTAAACTAAGATTGAAACCCAAAATTCATAAGGATTTGATCACATCATCTTCCATGATAACATTTATCTGTAAATAACATCGAATAAACTCTCATACTAAAAAGTAATAAACATAATCACATATTCTCTATTATAGGTTAATAATTTCCATAAATAACCCAAATTTTTATATGTCAAAAATAAAAATATATATTATTCTAAAATAAAATTCCACCATTACTCATCGTATGAAATCCCATAGTATTCTATTTTCCTTATGAAAATAGAGTTCCAAAAAGAGAAAACGTCTTCTAAAATAATATTTATCACTTAATCACTATATCATTTTCCTATACTATGGATATCCATTTGATAAAACATAAGTTCCCAAAATCAAATTATTCTTGATATATAAAATCATTAAACTAAAAAGAATAAGTCATACTAACCAGGGACTACACGTAGGCCAGTGGTAGGCAATGCACCCTTGTCTCCCTTCGGTTGTGGGTTCGATTCCCATGGAATTTCCGGATGTGATGGGTTGTCACCCATCCTATGGGTTGTCCTTTTTATAAAACCATACCATTTTTATAACATTCTAAAAAATAGGATAATTTCCTAAAAAATAACTATAACCTTCATTATCCTCAAAGGTTGTTTAATACCTTTCATTTTTCAGCCTGAAATGTATTAACCATTAATCACCTAAAAAAAAGATCATAAGAACCCCTAAGGTTATCCATTATGTCCACATAAGAAGAAATAATTCTTCCTTAAACAAAATTTTCACATATCAAACTTTAGTGTTACACATACTAGAAAAAGTTTTCCAATGTAAACCCATCATCAAAAGTGCATTAACAGTTTTAAAATTCTCATCATCCTAAAATATACCATAACTCTTAATTAATTTATATATATACTTTTTACTCATTTAGAGTTATTCATAATCCATTAAATATTAATTTCCACCTTATTATTTAATACATAATTCCTATAGATCGAATATCCTTATCATTTATAAATATCAATCCAAAGATGCTTCATTCTTTATGGATAAGAAAATATTTCATACCTTGAATCGACATATCTTTATCTTTAGGATGTTCCCTTTCTAACTCAATTACTCTTCATTAGGTTATATTACTTCTTTATTGGGGTTAAAATTCTATGATTTTGTGTATAATGAATTTTCACTATCTATTATTGTATATACAATTGCTTTACGTGTATTTATAGTTGATAAACATAATGTAACATCCCAAGTAAATAAATAATATTACATTCTAATGTTTATCAATATTTGTGAATAAAATGTTAATATTACTTTAAAGGTAATTCTATGCTCGATGGCGTACCCAATACGCAACAACGAGTTTCTTTGAAATCTTACGTTGCACACTAATAATATAATAATATTACAATAGTTAACGCCTAGCCTTTGTAATGGAGGTAATGAACAGAAATAACTAAAAAATGATTACATATGTTTGTTAAATATTTTTACATTTATCCAATAAATGTTAGAGGCTTAAAATCCAAATGAATCCAATTTTAAGAATAAATACTCTAATATTTTTAAAAGATTGTTTTACCACCTTCTGATGATGAACCTTTTTTAAATCACAATTTTGACAATTTTATAAGCTATATTTTTCAAAATAAACATATTCTTTATAATTGGGACATTTAAATTTACTTTGGTTAAATTTTTGGTATTTTTCTGACAATGTTCATTTTTTTAATGAATAGTGAAAAATACTCTATTTTAGATCAAAACCGCTTTTTCCTCTAATTTAAATATATGGTTATATTATCTTTTTAATTTTTTTTAAAGAATAATAAGAATATATTTTTATCATTTAATTCAATTGTGGTCATTATAATTAATTTTACTTTGAAAATGAACACAAACAAGTTCCAAACTTTTCATAGATATTGCTTCAAAAAAACCCGCTATTTGTTTTGACAACGAGAATTATTTTTAAATTAATTATTGCAATTTTTGTGTTTGGAATTTGGTAAAATGGATTCCATATTTATAATCCGAAGGTCCAAATATGTAATTAAGACTCTTTTGTTTTTGGAAGTTATGAATAGTAACGATGGTAATTATCTTTAATTATCATGATTAATTAGTAATCAGGTAGTTAAGGATAATAAAATAATATCATAATAATAACAAATGAATCCAACATGTGTCCTAATGCTACTGGCTGTGTTACGGACGACCATGGGATGCCTTGTTCCAAACTTTGGGACCCCATGGAATCACTTTTGTGTGATAGTGTCACTTTATCATTTTTTTAAAGAAAGGAAAATATAACAAAAGTATGTATCAACCAAGTAAAACAATTTTAGTTTTGTCTATGTAAATGATATATTAGACTATAAATATTCATTGAAAATATAAAAATATTTCCTACATTATAGTATTTTTTTTATAATTTTTAGACATTAAATAAATTAATTTATTTATGACACCATGATGATGCATCGATTTCCTCATTAATGAACGATTTAAATAAAATGAAAAGAAAATGTAAAATATAAGACTTACATTTGAAAAAAAACATATTGGATGAGTATATTTAGACCCCTTATCACCTTATCCTCTAAATATATCAATGTGGGACCTTTAAAATCCGAAACTCATTTTAAAATAAAGTAACATTTCTTGACTTTCCATGAGTGCCCCTCCCCCCTCTTATAAAAGGCCCCCACCTCTACCTCATTACCCACACCTCTCAAGCCTTTTTCTCGGACAACCCCTTCCCATTTCATCTCTCCACATCCCTTTATTCATCATTGCAGCCTCACCTTAGGTAGAAATCTCTTCAAGAAACCCTTTTAGTTTAAACCAAAGGGAGTTAGCTGATTTAAAGGTAATGTCTTATCTTATGTTCTTTTGTTTTATTTTGCTTCTCCAACCCCATAAACTCTTTTTATTACTTTATTTTGTAACAAAACCAGTACCTTCAATACACTATGATGTTTTTATAAGAATTATTCTAGCTACACTTACACACACATCCGTCTAATGGTTAAAGAACATACTGTTTCTGTGGATGGCGAATTACTGCCTCACAAAACGATGATTGTTCAATATTCTTTTGACACATTTAAAGGTGGACATTATGATGCCATTGTATTTAATATATGATATATATGGTATTTATGTTTTCTATATTATTCTGTATTTTATATTTAAAACATACCTTTATTCTTTGCATGTTGTGCAAATGCGATAATTTCATATGAGGAAGTGTGGACTACCGCCCCCTCAAGTGATGTGACTCATTCATGCAATACATGAAATGTATATAGAATAAAATTAATGAACTTATGTGACATATATAACAGATATATTATACTATAATTATAATATATATATATATCTCAATTATTTTTAATTCCATTAATATGACAAAGAAATGAAAGTAAGGTTCATGCGAACGTACGACCTACCGTCTCCATGAACGGTGCATTTCATTTCTTTTTATCTCCAAATGTTATTGAATAGTATAAAATTAATATGTACTGGGTATACATGATATTTAAATCATTAATACTATTCTTGAGATGATTTACTTATAACTAGATGGACAATTCATTCAAACAAGTTCATTTTTGACTGATGTACCGAACATCGACAAAAAACATCTGATATGAACTCACATAATTAACAAATTATTATAACATTATAATATGTGATATTTATTGAATAATAAAATTTAAAGGAGTTCCTTAATAAATTATAAATTGACAAAATTTTATTATTCATTAATATCAAGAAACGAACAAGACAAGTCGGACTTGAGGCATGAGATCCTACCTCTCTCTTTATTTTTAAGTACTCTTTTTTATGTAACTTACTTTAAGCTCCTCTTTCTTATGTTGGGGGATGTTATTTTATATCAATAATTCTGTAAATTTTATGTTAATATGATGAGAGACCTTATTTTGTCTCATCAATCCATTTTTGGAAGTTTTATGTGGCGCCGTTAGGTTGCCGAATTTTCATAAGGGGATTTTCATCTCACTTTTTATTCCCTTGAGATTCATGCTACATTGGACACTATTTCCTTTTGTGTGGTGTATGTACTACCCATTATTTTACTATTTTTTTAATATACTCTCATTTATGGGTATTTAAATCTTCATTGTATGACCCTTCTTTCATGGGGTGTACGTTTCGAAAGTTGCCCAAATCGATAAGGGAACCTTTCACACTCCTCTTTTTTAAAAGACTTATTTTGTTATGTCTTTTAATTTACATATTTTTATGTTGGGATATGTTCTTATATATCCTTATTGATGTAAATTTTATTTCCAGTGATGAGATACCATTTTCTCTCTCATCAACTAATTTTATGAATTCTAAAGTGACACCGTTAGGCTGTCGAATTTTACCAAGGGAACTTCTTAACCCAATTTCGATTTCATTGGGTTCAACTTGTAGTTATTGAATATTTCATCCTATTAATATGTGTGAATGTCCTGTGGTTGTTTTACACTTAATATCCACTTATATTGGGTGTATTTATATTTTTCACACATAATTATGAGATTGATTTATCCTTAATTTAAGGATACCTTCTTTATAAGGGATTTCATCTCATTTTACATTTCTACTGACACTTCATTGTTGTTATGCACCAATTCAGTCTTATATGGTGTATATACTGTCCTTTGGAATATTATATCATGAATCCCTTTATTCTCATGATATTATAAAGTTATGATTAAATGTTATTCCTCAATTATTGTATTCATGTGTCTCTCATTTTGTTAAAAACCCTTTAACTAAAATATCATTTTAAATGTTTTAATGATTTATTTTTATAAATATTTCTCATTAATATAAATGTTTTCAAATTGGTTTTAGTGATTTATTTATATGTATATTAATGGTTTAAAATGTTAAAATCTTCAAAGTGGTATGGGACACTTTGATTCAAAAATCTCTTTATTAAATGTTTTAAATGGTTTTGAAAATGGTTTTTAGAATGGATTCATTATTTCAATATATTAAAATTTTATATTGTTATTGAAATGTGGGAATGTTATCTTTCCTTTATTCTTAAGTTATGTGGTATGATTATGTTATGGTTATTGGGCATTGTTTATAAAGACGGGTGGTTCTGTGATAAACTAAGGGCGGGTGAGCCCGATATAGCTCTCCAATGCATTGGGTAACATGAAGGGGTTAAATGCTAAGGTTTATCTAAAGAGATTTAGGGAATATACTGTGATGGGTATTCCAAACGTAACCATGAGGGTTACTCCCTATGTAAGAATGTTATGAATGCCTCAAGTTACCTTTATGTATTATGATTTCTATGAGTTATTCGTAAATCTTATGATTTCATGAGGTTTGTTAAAGTGCTTATGTTTTATGAGTAAAGTATGATTTCATTGATTCTTATGTATACATGGACTGATGTTTTCTTTCTGTATTTTTATAACCCTTACTGAGATTTTTATGCTCATCCCAATATTTTGAAATGTTTTTCACAGGACATAAAGTTGAATAGGGTCTAGGATGGGATCAAGGAAATGTCAGGCTGTCTAAAACAAGGAACTAGACATGACTCTTTTGTTCAAGAGTTTTTATTTTGTGAAAAAAATGGAAACTGAGTAGATGTGTCTAATTTGTAATCTTTGAGATGTAATAGTTATGTCCTAATTCTCTAAAACTATAAACCTGAAAAGATCCTCAATGTGAATTATTCAATTTAATTCAAGATTAAGTAAGGTTTAAGGCCAAGTCCTTATAGTTGGTATTAGAGGTCAGTTTAGATAACTTTAGAGGTTAGAGTGTTGTTTAAGAAAAATTGACAAGTTGTGTATAACCACAATGGTTAGTATATTAGATGAAGTCATTGTTTTTTTTTGAATGTTAAAATTAGTTTGAGATAACTTGGATAAGTATATCTTTTTTTTTATCTTCCTCTTTATTATATGATGATTTTACTGATATACTCACACCGAACTTTTTGATTTTAGTAAATGGCTAGACCTAGAAGGCACCAAATTAACAGTGGTTTGAAGAAAACTATGACGGTTTTATGAAAGAAAAACTGAATTATATGGGAGATGGAATGAGAATTATTTTTGTTATTCTCAACCAACTATCTGGAGTCATGATTGATCACCTAAACCTTAGTGATTTTTATAAGGCATCGTATATGCGATAAACAAACCCCTATGGATGTTCAGGTAATAATCATAAAGGTAACTATGTTCAAAAACCTATGTGTCCAAGATGTTGAATGAAACACATAGGAAAATGTTTCCAAGGGACATAAAGATGCTATAGATGTGGAAATGAAGGTCATAAAGCAAGAACCTGCCATGGAAAAAGGAAGCATCTAGTTGACTCTAGGAAAGGGAAAGAAGTTATTTCTAAAGGATCAATTGAATGTTATAAATGTGGTGTGCATGGTCATTATGAAAACACATGTCCTACGAAGAAGTTTCAGGAATGGGGTCACCAAGATCATAAAAATATTCATTTACCAATACCTAATGCCATTCCGATTGAGGATGAAGAAACTGACAATGACTAATGAAAGGTATGGATTATTTCTTAACACATGTTTTCTTATTATTGGAATCTTAGGATATGATTCATGATTTTGTTTGTAGGAAAGAATTATTTCAGAATAATTTGAAAAGGAATGGTTAATGGATCATGAATAATGATTAATGAGTAAGAAGTCAAAATATAAGGGATTCAAGAGTTATTGTATATTTTAGGATAGTGAAATTCTTAAATGTATTAAGTCTCTTTTGATGATGGGGTTGCATTAGAAGACCTTTTATAGTATATGTACCCCTGATGTTTGATATATGAAAATTTTATTCAAGGAATAATTATCATTTCTTTTGTGGATATAGTTATAAAGTACCATTTCTGTTTATATGATCCTTGAATTTGAGGCAATTACTGGTTAATACATTTTGGGTTACAAAATGAAAGTTATTAGATAACCATTGTGGTTAAAATATGTTATGGTTATTTTTGAAGATTTTATCTCTTTTTGGGGAATGTTTTAAGAATTATATAGTTTTGGAAAAAGGACAACATGCAGAACGTGTGACAACCCGTCGTGTCGGACGAAGTTGCGGGAATCAAACCCACAACCAAAGTGCAACTGGTATTTATCGCCTACCACTGGACTACGTGAAGTCCTTGGTTAGTTTGAATGATTATTTTTAGTTAGATGATTTTATGAATTAATATTAACTTGATTTTGGGTTATCTATGGAAATTATCAGCCTATCATAGAGGATATGTGATTAGGTTAAATACTTTTCAGTATGAGACTTTAAGAGTAACTGATGTTATTTTGGAGAAAAATGTTATGATTTATCTTATGAGACTATGTGATTAAATCCTTCAGAGGTTTGGGTTTCAATATTAGTTTGGTTTAATTTTAAGAATTTTATATATAGATGATTATTGAATGGTTTTTGTTGAACTTAGGGTTTTGTTTGACAAATTTTGGATATTAAGAGTAGTTTTTCTTTTTGTAAAATTTTTTTTATCCTTTTTGGGTATTATCTGATCTCGTATTAAAATTTTTAGTTTGTTTTTTGTTAAGATCTAAAGACATGGGAAATATATAGTTCTCTTTTGTGGATTAGGTGATTCTCAATAAGTTGATTATAGTACTCTTAATGCGAACAAGTCTTCCTAAATACTCATCTTATGGAGAAAATATGAGTTTGAGTAAGGAATCTAGTAAAAGTTGAAAGTCTACATGACAAGTAAGTATGTTTCCTTATGATTTAGTTAAGATAAAAAATAAATTCCTCAATTAAAAGTAACTTAAAACAAAATTGTTTTCGGTTAACGTTTACTACTGGGGAATCGAATACTGTTTAACCCATCACAAGTTTGTGATTTTCATGTGGTTAACTTTCTCCTAACCATGTTTACTATCACTCTCCATCAGAACATGACCCTTTGTTTTCTACTCCATATCCATGTTTTCATGGAATCCTAGTATGGGTTAACTCGGGTGACCTTTGTACTTCTCTTTCTTTCTTTTAAAGTGATATTTTTACTGACTGTTGTTCCGATGTAAGACTTTCAATGAAGTTTCCAAGCCCAATTATGAAATTGCGAGGACACAATTCCCAAAAGGGGGGAAGGATATAACATCCCATGTAAATAAATAATATTACATTATAATTTTTATCAATATTTGTGAATAAAATGTTAATATTAATTTAAATTGAATTCTATGCTCGATGGCGTACCCAATACGCAACAACGAGTTTCTTTGAAATCTTATGTTGCACACTAATAATATAATAATATTATAATAGTTAACACCTAGCCATTGTAATGGCGGGAATAAATAAAAATAACTAAAAAATGATTACATATGTTTTTTAAATATTTTTAAATTTATCCAATAAATGTTAGAGGCTTAAAATCCAAATGAATCCAATTTTAAGAATAAATACTCTAATATTTATAAAAGATTATTTTACCACCTTTTGATGGAGAACCTTTTTTAAATAAAAATTTTAACAATTTTATAAGCTCTATTTTTAAAAATAAACTTATTCTTTATTATTGGGACATTGAAATTTACTTTGGTTAAATTTTTGGTATTTTTATGATAATGTTTATTTTTTAATGAATAGTGAAAAATATTGCATTTTACATCAAAACTGATTTTTCATCTAATTTAAATATATGGTTAGATTATATTTTTAATTGGTTTTAAAGTGTAATTAGAATATATTTTCACCATTTAATTCAATGGTTGTCATTATAATTAATTTCACTTTGAAAATGGACATAAACAACTGCCAAACTTTTCATAGATATTGCTTCAAAAAACCCGCTATTTGTTTTGACAACGGGAATTATTTTTAAATTAATTATTGCAATTTCTATGTTTTTAATTTGGTAAAATGGATTCCATATTTTTAATCATAAGGTCCAAATTATGTAATTAATACTCTTTTGTTTTTTGACATTATGAATAGTAATGATGGTAATTATCTTTAATTATCGTGATTAATTAGTAATCGGGTAGTTAAGGATAATAAAATAGTATCATAATAAACAAAATGACCCCAAAATGTGTCCTAATGCTACTGGTTATTTCATGTCCTACCATGGGATGCCTTGTTCCAAACTTTAGGACCCCATGGAATCAATTTTTTGTGATAGTGACACTTTATCATTTTTTTAAAGAAAGGAAAATATAACAAAAGTATGTATCACCCAAGTAAAGAAATTTTAGTTTTGTATGTGTAAATGATCTATAATACTATAAATATTCATTGGAAATATAAAAATATTTCCTACATCATAGTATTTTTTTTATAATTTTTAGACATTAAATAAATTAATTTATTTATAACACCATGATGATGCAGCGATTACCTCATTAATGAACGATTTAAATAAAATGAAAATATAATGTAAAATATAAAACATACACTTGGAAAAAACCTATTGGATGAGAATATTTAGAACCCTTATCACATTATCTTTTAAATATATCAATTTGGGACCTTTAAAATCCGAAACGCATTTTAAAATAAAGTAACATTTCTTGACTTTCCATGAGTGCCCCTCCTCCTTCTTATAAAAGGACCCCACATCTACCTCATTACCCACACCACCCAAGCCTTTGGCTCAGCCAAAACCTGCCCATTTCATCTCTCCACATACCTCTCTTCATCATTGAAGCCTCACCTTAGTCATCAAGATCTTCAAGAAACCCTTTTAGTTCAAACCAAAGGGAGTTACCCGATTTAAAGGTAATGTCTTCTCTTATGTTCTGTTGTTTTATTTTGCTTCTAAAACACCCTAAAATCTTATTATTAACTTATTTTGTAACAATACCAGTATCTTAAATATACTAGGATTTTGTTATAAGAATTATTCGAGCTACAATTACACACACATCCCTCTAATGGGTAAAGAACATACTGTTTCTGTGGATGACAAATTACTGCCTCACAAAACGATGATTGTTCAATATTATTTTAACACCTTTAAAGGTGGAAATTATGATGTCACTGTATTTTATATATGATATATATGGTATTTATGTTTTCTATATTCTTCTATATTTTATATTTAAAACATAACTTTATTCTTTTCATGTTGTGAAAATGCAATAATTTCATATGAGGAAGTGTGGACTACCGCCCCCTCAACTGATGTGACTCGTTCATGCAATACATGGAATGTATAAAGAAGGAAATTAATGAAATTATGTGACATATATAACATATATATTAAACTGTAATTATAATATATATATCTCTCTCAATTTTTTTAATTCTATTAATATGACAAAGAAATGAAAGTAGCGTTCATGCGTACGTACAACCTACTGTCTCCATGAACGGTGCATTTCATTTATTTTTATCTCCAAATGTTATGGAATAGTATAAAATTAATATTTAATGGATATATATGATATTTAAATAATTAATACTATTCTGTAGAGGATGTACTTATAACTACATGGACAATTCTTTCAAACAAGTTCATTTTTGACTCATGTACCAAACATCGACAAAAAACATATGATATGAACTCAAATAATTAACTAATTATTATAACATTATAATATGTTTTATTAATTGAATAATAAACTTTATAAGAGGTACTTAAATAATTATAAATTGACAAAAGTTTATTATTCAGGAATATAAAGAAACGAACAAGACAAGTCGGACTTGAGGTAAGTGATCCTACCTCTCTCTTTCTTTTTAAGTACTCATTTTTATGTAACTTATTTTAAGCTCCTTTTTATTATGTTGGGTAATTTTCTTTTATATTCCTATTACTGTAAATTTTATGTTAATATGATGAGATACCCTACTTTATCTCATCAATCCATTTTTGGAAGTTTTATGTGGCGCCTTTAGGCTGCCAAATTTTCATAAGGGGATTTTCATCTCAATTTTTATTCCCATGAGAGTCATGCTACATTGGCCACTATTTCCTTTTTTATGGTGTATGTACTGCCAATTATTTTAGTATTTGTATAATATACTCTCATTTATGGGTATTTACATCTTCATTGTATGACCCTTCTTTCATGGGGTGTACGTTTCGAAAGTTCCCCAAATCGATAAGGGAACCTTTCACACTCCTCTTTTTAAAAGACTTATTTTCTTATGTATTTTAATTTACATCTTTTTTTATGTTGGGATATGTTCTTATATATCCTTATTGATGTAAATTTTATGTCCAAGTGATGATATACCATTTTCTCTCTCATCAACTAATTTTATGAATTCTAATGTGACGCCGTTAGGCTGTCGAATTTTACCAAGGGAACTTCTTAACCCAATTTCGATTTCTTTGGGTTCAACTTGTAGTTATTGAATATTTCATCCTATGAATATGTGTGAATGACATCTAGTTGTTTTACACTTAACATCCACTTATATTGGGTGTATTTATATTTTTCACACATAATTATTAGATTGATTTATCCTTAATTTAATGATACCTTCTTTATAAGGGATTTCATCTCATTTTACAATTCTATTGAGACTTCATTGTTGTTATGCACCAATTCACTCTTATATGGTGTATATACTGTCCTTTGGAATATTATATCATGAATACCTTTATTATCATGATATTATAATGTTCAGATTAAATGTTATTCCTCAATTATAGTATTCAAGTGTCTCTCATTTTGTTAAAAACCCTTTAACTAAAATATCATTTTAAATGTTTTAATGATTTATTCTTATAAATATTTCTCATTAATATCAATTTTTTCAAATTTGTTTTAAGGATTTATTTATATGGATATTAACGGTTTAAAATTTTAAAAGCTTCAAAGTGGTATGGGACAATTTGATTCAAAAATATCTTTATTAAATGTTTTAAATGGTTTTGAAACTGGTTTTTAGAATGGATTCATTATTTTAATATCTTAAAATGTTATATTGTTATTGAAATGTGGTAATGTTATCTTTAATTTATGCTTAAGTTATGTGTTATGATTATGTTATGGTTCTTGAGTATTGTTTATGAAGATGGGTGGTTTTGTGATAAACTAAGGGCGGGTGAGCCCGATATAGCTCTCCAATGCATTGGGTAACGTGAAGGGGTTAAACGCTAAGGTTTCTCCGAAGAGAATTAGGGAATACACTGTGATGGGTATTCCAAATGTAACCATGAGGGTTACTCCCTATGTAAGAATGTTATGAATGCATCAAGTTACCTTTATGTCTTATGATTTCTATGAGTTATTCGTAAATCTTATGATTTCATGAGGTATGTTAAAGTGCTTATGTTTTATGAGTAAAGTATGATTTCATTGATTATTATGTATACATGGACTGATGTTTTATTTATGTATTGTTATAACCCTTACTAAGATTTTTATGATCATCCAATGTTTTTGAAATGTTTTTTATAGGACATAAAGTTGAATAGGGTCAAGGACGGGAACAAGGAAATGTCAGGCTATCTAAAACAAGGAACTAGACATGACTCTTTTGTTCAAGAGTTTTTATTTTGTGAAAAAATTGAAACTGGGTAGATGTGTATACTTTGTAATCTTTGAGATGTAATAGTTATGTCCTAATTATATAAAACTATAAACCTGAAAAGATACTCAATGTGAATTATTCAATTTAATTCAATATTAAGTAGGGTTTAAGGTCGGGTCCTTATACATAATTTATTCATTTTTTATTTCTCACATAAACATTATTATAATATTAAGGGTTTAAATTAAAATCCCCTTCTAATTGTGATTATTTAATTTTGAATTTCCATTATAAGAAATTATATGATCATTTCATGATAAAGCCTTTATTTTTTTCTAATATGTTTATTCATGATATTTTTCAATTGATAGTAATATTTTTCCAGTATTGGGTAATTAAAATTATTGATAAAATGTTTTCTTAAAATTTTAAATCATTTACCTCTTTAGTTATAAATCTATTTTCTTACAAAAACAAATTTTCTAAAAAACATTTCAAAAATATTTTCTTTAACCATTTAAATTTTTTTTATTAAAATATATTCTTACACATTTTTTTCTTTTTATAAAAACATTCAATGAAATATTGTTATATATTTCCAAATAACATTGTTTTCTAACCACTTTACAATGAAATTTGAATATTATATATACCTTTTATATAATTACCCACCATAATTTCTTTGAATCTTACATTTCTATTTTAAAATTATAGTTTTATTGAATTTTTTAAAGTTATATAAAATGAAAATGATTTTCCAGAAAAATCAAAATGAGATGGATATTTTCCTCAGAGTGTTTTTAAAATATCTTTTTTATTTCATCAATTAAAACCACACTTATTCAGACATCAATGGTTATATTCCATATTGATACCATCATTATTTTCCCTCTAGATGGTTTATGAATGTTTTGAACAAGTATAGTTTTGAAATTCACTTTTATTAATCAATTTTTAGACATTAAATTCCCCTTTGGATATTCACATTCCAATGATCATTGAATATTAAATTTATCCTAAATATAAATATTATTTATCAAGAATATTATTATCACCTAAACCATATAAAATTTTTACATACGATGTACACTTTGACCGTAATTTGATTATCTAGTGAAATATTGATAAATATGTATTCCTTACTATAGAGAAATTATATTAGGTAGATTTCTTGTGAATTAAATCGATTATTCAATATATGAGAAATGTTTTGGACTAGCATGACATGGTTTAGGGATCATTTAATGTAATACCCTTAAGGCATCGATAGTGTCATGAGACAAAATTAGTTGAAAAACCCAATAAATTTGTAACCAGTATGTTTTAAACTATACTGTGGATAGATATTGAAAATAGAGATACGGTTGGAAAATCAAATCATTTTGTACCCAGTATGTTTTAAACTGTCTTGAGTAAATATATTTATGTTAAAGGTATCATGTTCCTAGGAAGCATAATATCCCATAAAATAGAATTTATATTGTTTATATTCAATCATTATTATCCATGAGATTTTCACTATGATAAAATATTTGGAATCATTTAATTTTATTTATAAAATAGAATGTGTTTCCAGTTATTTAATTTTCCATATTTAAATCACATTATCGAGTTATTTAAATTTCAGGTGTCTTCATTAATTTAACCTCTGATATTGATTGTACTCCTTGATTCATTATTAATTCTATTCAAATTTACCCTTATAAGTCATTTTAGCTCAAACATATTATTTTTAATTTCCCCTGGAATCCATAAAGTGTAGTAATAAAGATATCCAAGGATAATCTAGATGAAATAAAGTTATTCTAAAACAACAATTATGTTATAATTGTTTTATTCATTTGTAATACCAGACTCATGTATTCATGTAATTGTCAAAGACTAAAAAACTGTTAAGTTTTTTGGGACTTGATTTCCTTGTATCTTTACCCAATATAATGGTAGCAGTAACTAGATCTTAGATTATAGGGTTTGGGTTGCTATAGTTGGTATCATAGAAATTTTAGTAGAAACCATGGGAACTAGATTTATGATTACATATATTAGTTAACACAATACAATGACAGACATTGAGGAAAATTATAAAATAATAACCAAAATATTTGTTATGATAGAGATTATGTGGTATTTTTTATGAATACATCCCTATATAGATAGTATTATTAGTTTATGAGTTTCATATTGAAGATATGCTCAAATACATAAACACCCCTTTAAGGTTTTATGTAGTGGTCATCAACCATGATTATGGATATTTTGGAAAGATTTATTAAAATTATATGTTTTAGAGGAAATGTTGTTTGAGGTGTAATGGATTTTTATTTTATAGACATATGTTTAAAGGTAATGATAACCTTTAGGGTTAATACGATCATTTATGACATTGTAATAGTAGTCAAATAATATTATTAGATAGTTGCATTCCCTAGAGGCTATTGACCTAAAGGTACCGCAGACAGTTAGAGGTACACCTTGTGTCCTTTATACTCTTTGCAATAGTTTTGATAGACACTGTTTAGCGGTACTCTTCCCTTTCTGTTGCTTGCTTGAGTTTTTTTCAGGGTGTTGGTAAGACCCTGTGTGGGTGTTGTTCGGCATGCTTCAAATGCGTGAGGAAGAGAGATCCTTCCCCCACTGTGACGCATTTTTGTGATGCGATCAAAACCGGGAAGGCGAGTTACCGCCACCCAAAGCAGATAGTGTTGAGGTGTGGAGGATGAGTCCCTCTGACTTATGTGTTCGGGCATAGGTGTTTTTTGGTGAACTTGTTGGCATGGGATACCCAATTGAGAGTCCAGTTTCTTTCCTTGTGCTTATGGATTTTTGGGGACGAAAAGTTCTAAGGTGGGGAGTATGTAGAGACTCAGGTTTTTTCCTTGTCAGACATTGGAATATTTATATGAATAATCCCAGAGTTAGGCGCGAAGACGATGTGTGATTCGGAGGCCCGGTGTACCTGGAATTAATTTTATAAAAATATTTAGTATTTTTATACCATGAACATGGAGGGGGTGTGTTATCTCCTAGATGGTAGCTCAAAACGGGAATCTGAGGGCACGGTTGCGTCCGGAGCGTGCCGTTTAACCTAGGTGGGGTGTAAACTTTGCAGGCACGAGCCTACTGTGAGAAAATCCACTAGGGGAATTTTCATAAATAAATGAAAAAGTTTATTTATGAGTGTCGGTTTGAATACCTTCTGAATGGAGTCACAGATCAAAAATCTGAGTCCACCGTTACGTTCAGAACGATGTGTCTACCCTAGGCACGACATAATTTTAGTCGGTGTTGGGTGCCGGGTCGGAGGCATGTTGGCGGGGAGCTGAAATGTAGTTTTTATTTAAATAATAATAATAATAATAATTAATCAATCATATCCCTCCCTTCTCCCCCCTTGTACATGCAGGATGTGACGACCTCCCTCCCTCCTTCGTTTCTTCGCCAAATCGATCCGCAGATGTCCGTTTTCAGCGCCGATCATCAACGGATCGAGCTTCAGGGCGTCAAGAGAATCATTCTGCACCCGAAGCTTCGTAAATCTTCTAATAGGTAGGTGTTTTGAGTTTTAAAATCCCGGATCTGGATTCGAGGTAGGCGACTTCTTTCGGATTATGCATCTCCCCGATTGAGTTTTTTTTTGGTCGTTTTTGATTTTTTTCTGCTTCTGCTACTTTGATTGTCTCCCTCGGTGGCCAAAACAATAACATCCATAATCAATTGAGTTTTTGATTTTGCGTTCTTCGTGTTCTTCATCTATTATCCATGTTCTTCATCTTTTCTTCACGTTCTTCGTCCATTAACTTTTCACCTCTCCAGATCAGCAAGGAATCGAGGAGCAAGGCATATGTTTACAAAGCTCTCGACCCGAGGAGTCCCGATTTGTGCTCGGGTTTGAGTTTAGAGCACCGGAGGAAGCGCAGTGGAGAGAAGAAGTGACAGTTACTTTTCGTGACGCTAAAAAGGTGACAGATCGTTGAGCGGAGGCAAGCGATGTAAAGGTGTCATCCCAAGGATTCCAGATCTGGTCTCAGATCGTTTTGGACCACCGGATTGTCCGTGGTGGCCCACAGAATTTTTCCGGTGGTTCCGGTGGTTTTCCGGAGACTCCAGTGGCGGTCCGTCAGCTCCTACGGTGGTCCAGCGATGGCAGATTCCGGCAGGCGGTGGCTGTCCGGTCAGGCTGGCGGTGGTTTCCGGCGACGCTACGGTGGTCCGGCCAGATTTTTTCGGGGGTTCTTTAAACCCCGGTAACTCGCAAACCGTAACTGCAATTTGAGAGCCGTTTATGGAGACGTGTTACTTGTGTCGAGAATGACCTTTTCAACTCATTTTGGGAATTTTATGAGTCAGGTTCATATCCCAAGGCTATGAAACGTCGAAATAATAATAATATTTTATTATTATTTAACTTCGAGCCACCGTAACTTTTACACGGAGCGTCTGATTGACATGTCGTCAGCGACGTTGTGATCTTGATAGTAAAGAAAACATTTCATGATAGTTTTTAGGTTCTGGGATGGAGATCAGAATGTGGGCCCCATGAGGCTGCTTTTGGCCGTTTACGGAGAAACGCGACTTTTCTGCCGGGTGTCCATTTTGGACGAACGAGTAGTCGATCCCATGTGTTTTTCTGAGGGGATCGCAATGGTGCGATCTACATGACGAGCTTCGGGAGGGTGCTGTGGGCCCCACCCAGGTTGGCTTCGGTGAATAGTACCTTTTTCATCGAGTGTCCGTTTGGGACGCTCGAGTAGTCGATCCTGTGTGGTTTTCTGAGGGGATCGCAGTGGCATGATCTGCTTGATGAGATTCAAGAATGTAGTGTGGGCCCCACACTGGCTAGCTACAGTGAATATTTACTTTTCCACCAGTTTTCCATTTCGGGGGAGTAAATAGCCTATCCTGTGTGTTTTTCCGCGTGGATCTCGATGGTGGCCTCGGTATCGGCCTTGGAGGTGCTCGATATGCTATTGTGGCAGGTCACTCGGGTTAGCGACGTTTGGACCAATAGTGGTTGAGGTTACTCCCTTGGTTCGTTCCTACGAAGGTTTGTGTGAAATCACAACCATAGTATTGGTTTTTTATCCTCTCGATGGGATGTTTAATCTGTTAGAGTTGGGTCATCCCTTCGGTGGGCCCAGAGCGGGATCCTCTAGCATTTTTTTTCATAGATCGGGTTCTTGGTATCGCTGTGACCGCTTATCCACGGGTGGCGATCCCCTATCCAGCAGGTTAACCCCGTAGGTTTTGTGGAATCATCGGGTATATGATCCCCTACACAGTGGGCTGTGCTCAGTAGGGTTGTGGAATCGTCAGGTATACGATACCCTACCCAGCATAAGGATTATAATAGGGTCGCGATATCGATGGTTATATGATCCCTTACTCAGCACGTGGTTTCTGTAGGGTTGTGGTATCGTCAGTTCGATCCCCTATAGTAAGAGATGTACCAGATAGGTTTTTGGTATCGTTGTTACCGTCGTGACAAAAGTGACCATCCTCTATCTGAGTGACGTGTTCCTGTCGTATACAGATCGGGTTGTGGTATCTCCCAGCGGATCCTTGGTTTGACTCTTGATATGTGAGATCTAAGAATGCCAGATCAGGTTACGGTATCCCCTAGTGGATCCTGGGAGTGATCCCCTACCTATGAGATCTTCGTATACCGGTGTGGGTTCTGGCATCCCTTAATATACCCTAGGATCGATCCCCTATCAGAGGAGTTTTGTTTTATGATGTTTCAGTGAGGTTTCCTCAGTGACGATATCTGACAAGCTTGATCTCTCAGGTGAGCATCTGAGATGTTTTTCTGGGTCCCGATGGAGTGTATCTCTCGGACGACTGTAATCTGGTATGACAATGATCATGGAGTGTGTCTCCTGGTTGTGAATCGTTGCTGGTGATGAGGTTAGTACCTCATGTGGCTTGGTGCGTGAGCTATGTATATCTAGATTGCGCATGGTATATGTATGGGCATGCACATGATTTGAGCTGAGTAGTCTTGTTTAGCCGAGGATGGTCATGAGATGGAGTTTCTCTCTCATCTGGGTTCCCTCTGGCTGGGATGAACGGATTGTTGCCTTCAGTTGCTATCTTTTGTTTTGGGTTATTGGGGTGCCTACTGAGTATTGTTATACTCACCCTTGTACGGACTTTACCCACACATGTTTTTGTCTTGTGCAGACCACAGGCCTTTCGACGGTGTCCTAGGAGGACCCAAAGCAGGCGGAGCTGAGTGAGAGGGACTGGCCATAGAGTCTTACAAGAGATGTGCTGAGGAGCTTTCTAGTGGTGATTTTGGCCGCATACCCCTTCTTCTAAGCAGGTTGGACGCTCTTGTGGATTTCCTTTGGTGGGCCCTATTTTTCTTTTTTGTACTTTTGTTGCACTCTGGTTTGTGATAGTTGTATGCATGCATTTACTTTTCAGTTTTATATATCTCTACAGTGTTTCATAGAGGTGTATGTGGGTGCATGTGTACAGGTACCTTTGGATAATTCCTCCCATGTGTGTGATAGCCTACTCGGCGCTAGACGACAGCCCCTGGCCTATTGAAGGCAGGCTTGGGGAGTCACGACTCGAGCCCCGTTGGGTCGGGTCGTGACAATAAATATCATAAATTATGTCAGAGATCTCTTGGTATGTCTACCTCTCCCCTTCCTTCTATTTTTTCCTTTTATTATAGAGTATTATTTAGTTAGTATAATATAGTATCCCCTTATCTTGTTTGAAATTTTCTATTAATTTAAGCTAAACTATCTGCCAATATGTGATGTGTGGACACATCTATTGTTTTGGATGGTGGTCCCTCTACTTAACCTATAATTATTTTTGGTTGTTCAATAGATTTGGTTGTCCATTCATGTTGGTATTCTCGGCCATGAACCTTATCTAATTGGAATGTTTTTTAATGTTTTTCCTTGTTAACTATTCTTTTTTCTATTATTATAACCATAGAGAAGGATATCCTATTAGAGCACAATGGAATTTGGATTGAACTTGGGAATTGATTTTAATATGCTATATTTTTTTTTATAAAATTGATTTATGTGAAGGTATTTATATTAAGGTGATTTAAAATCATTTTTTATTTTAAATAAACAGTTATAAAATAGAATTTCACACCCATTGATGTTGTAAATATAATTGTAACTTTAATGAAACAACTGGTTTGGAAAATGTTAAGGAACATTTTTATGAAATCTGAAATTGTTTGTAGAATTATTTTTCTCTTAAAATTGAAATTTCCATAGGTTTGGTTATTTTGTAATTGGTTTGGAAAATAATGATATGGGAGATTATTTTATAAATGGAATGGAATTTTCCCTTCTGGGAGGGTTTTATTTCATTTGGAAAAATTAAATATGGTGTGGCATATGATAACTTATATAATCTATAAATAGATATTTGATAACTGGAGTACTCAATAAGAAGGAACTTTATCACTGGAATACTCTATAAGGATGCTTGTGATTACTATAATACTCCCATATAGGACTTCTATGATAATAATATATAATGCACCCTATAAGTGGTTTGATAGGTTATGGTTGGAATGACTTCAAAAAATTCTTAAAGAAAAACTAGCATTGGATAAATTCAGTATGGTCAGTCATGGTCATGGACCAAGAGATCAAAAATGGATAATCTTACCTTTGGTGTCATTGTGAACCCATATATATAAGGATTATTCAATATTTTTATAAAAACATTTTTATAATTGTTAAAATATTTATTTAATAACTTCTAAATTCTCTTTATTTTATACAGGTTATTTTAGGTACTTCTTGGGTGGTGTCTTACTGAGTTATAATCACACCCTTATTAGGTTCCAAGAAACATCCATACCTAAGAATGCACTATAATTTTTTGTAGGGATAGTTTTAGGGAAATGCATGATGTTTATAGATTGTTTTGTTGGTGTGTTAGTTTTTTGTATGGATATGGGGAATGGACTATATTCATGATCAGTAAAGGGATTATTTTTAGTATCATTTTATTTTTTTCTTTGTTTATCCTATATATATAATCCACCCATGGGGGATCCATTTTACATGTATAGAATACCAATTTATTATTTATTTTGTTACTGCATTTATTTTTAACACTTTCCATGTTTACCTATGTTGTTTATTTGGCATGGATAGTCAATTTATATTTATTTAAACTATAATAAATACCCATAAAATGAGATAATAATCTCACCATGGTATTTTCACAGGCCCTTGTAACCATTTGGTAGCCTTTGGCATAAGGGAGGTTCACCTGAGGTCACGTGGAGACCCCCTATCCAAGAATATATTATGGCTCATGGAGACATGGAATTACAACCCTTGATACTTAAGTATATAATTAATAGATGAAAAATGTCATTTATCTAGAACATATATATATATATATATATATATATATAATCTAGGAATATTGTGTAGTAAATATTAGGCAAATTATAAAACCAGTCAAACATGATGGACCCTTTCATAGAAGTGTATGTAATCCTACTCATTCTTTCTCTCTATCCCTTATTGTGTTTGAGTCTACATTTTATTATAGAGAATTATACCATATCAATATAAAAAAAATCCAATTTGGGATTGTTCCATACATAATCTCTTCTATATTTGGTAAATTTATATACTTTAACATATTCTAAGTATCTTTTTGGATCTAATTTAAATGATCATGATTCTAAGGATATATTCTTCTTCATATATGTTCTTTAGGGAGAAGCAATTATTTAACAAAACCTAATTGATTGAATGATCGGTATTTCACTTCTAATATGTAATATATCACTAATGTACACTATTAGAAATACGACCATACTCCCACTATGATGCTTTTAAAAACATGAATCACATTCATTCTTTATGAAAAAATTTTTTATTATGGATTTATAAAAATGAATGCTAAATGACATAGATTCCTTCCTTAATGCATACATAGTTCTCTATAAGATGCATATATTATTTCAGTTCAATGAAAACTCTTTAGGTTGTTTCATATAAAAATATTCATAAAATTTTTCATTAATAAAATCTATGTTAACATATATCTTTCAAAACCAATGTCATGGAATGATATTTGGAAATTGAATTTTTATATATTTAAACATGAAAACTAAGGAAAATGATTCATTATAGACAATTCATAGCCATTATTTAAACACTTTATCCATTTTTCTAAATCTATACATACTCAATTTACATTTTATATCCATTTTTCTCTTGAATAATGATTTGGAACCAAATATATTTACATCAATAAGTGAACTGACCAAAACATAAACTTAGTTATGGTTCATGGAATCTATCTCATAATTATTTACTTCTTACTATCATAAAGTTGATGAGCTCTCTATTTAATCCATTTAAAAAATAGTATCATTATTTTTAATAAATAATGAGGCACCATCTTCAGTGACTAGAAAACCATATGTTTCTGGTTCTCTAACCTCTCTAGTCCTCCTATATAATACCTATGTTTTAGAAACAATATCTACCATGGGAACCTATGGAATCTATCTATGTGCCAAATCTTGTGTATCTTGATCATCATCTTCATTGAGGTCAATATTTAACCAACAATCCACCTAGAGGATATTATCCCTCAAAAAAAATTGTCCTTATCAAATGATAGTCACCTTATTTTCTGTGAGGTTGTATATATTTTATTATTTTATTTAATTGGGATGAACAATAAAGATACACTGAATTCTATGTAGTTCTAGTTTGTTTCCAATGATGGTACTAACAAATTCCTCACAACCCGACACAAGAATACATTACAACTTATGTTTTTCCACCCCATACTTCTAAATGAATATTATTTTCCACTTTATTTCATAAAAGTATTATTGTGTATTCTATAGTGTGTTATGTATTTCCCCAAAAGGATAATGGAAGACTTGAAAATTTCATCATAGAAATTTCCATTTCAATCAAGTAACAATATAACTTTCACTAACAACATCCCACTATAGTGTATAAGGAGCAGTGAGTAGGGATAAAATCCAATACTCCATTATAAATTCAGTGATTTATTTGTAAATTCATTCCCCACCTCGATCAGATATATGTTCCATTATCTATATACAGAGATAACACTCTACAAAATTAATTAAATTTTATAATTTATCAATGTATTCTAAATTATACATCAATTATTACATATATCCATATCTAGTTAATTCATCAACAAAAGTAATAAAGAAATAATACCCGCAAATATATTATATTGGGGATTGTTTTCACACATCGGTGTGTATCAATTTTAGATTCTTTATAGATCTTTCACCATGTCTACAATGGTTTCCACATGAAAAAATATTCTCTATAACCTTGTTAATAGAGATTTGTAAAATACTTATCATTTACCCATCTAAGATGATGATGCCATGAATTGGTGTGAAATGATTCACAGAAACATGATTCGTTATCAATTTATAATACCAGGGTTTAATAATTTAATATATAAAGGACATTATTTAAATGTTCCATATGATTACATATACTATCATTATAAAATAAATATATTTTATTTATGAATAAATCAATAAAACCATATAAATAAAATAAAAATATACAAATTTATTTTGGCAACTATTAGTACATGAAAATAATTATTTAAATACAAAACCATCCTAGTTAGAAATGGAAGGAAGTACTATCTAATTTCTAGAGAAACAAACCATGCCCCATTAGCTACCCATAAATAGACATCCCCATTGGAAATACTTATAAATATAATTTGTTCATACTTTTGAATATATAAATGAGCACAAAAAGATGTATCTAATTACCAATATGAATATATGAAATATATTACTAAAAAAATAATGCACCTAGAGGTTTCCCCTACTACTTTAACTGGGTGTTTTTCTACATCTCGTGGTCCATCTCACCACATGAAAAATATACTTCCTTATTTTCCTTTTTATACCTATAGATATTTTTTCTCTTTGAAGGATGGTGCTAAAGAGACTTAGACATGTAATGAGTCTTGGGACCCTATTATTTGTTCTTCCTTTCTTATTCACTATAAGAATCACAAAATTTTAATACCTCTTGTATTTATCAACTAGATAAAAATATTCAGAATCTCTAAAACAGTATTATAACTGTTTCTCATATTATTATTATTAATACAATTTGGAAAAAACTTAGGTAGTGTGGATTAATTTAGATCTGTACACGCCTCATCAGGGATTATAATACCTAAGATGTATATGATCTCAATGAAGCCAACAATATTGACTACATAGAACCAAGATGGAACCAACTCTTCATTCTTACATGCAGATCATGAATTGGAGATCTCATTTTTCTCTTACCCCGCCTTATCAATAAAATAATCATAATGGTGTGACACGATGTTATACGAATCCATATCCATATGCTACTTTAAAATCTCAGTGGACATTACTGATAACATAAATCATTGGACTTTGGTGGAATTATTCAGATGTTTTATATAGAGATTCAATTCTTCCTCACCTTCCACTTCTCCTGGTACATTTTGTATAGACGTTTCCAACACATATAATTTTCATTCATAGCATAGTATAACACATAAATGCATATACCAGTGCGGAAAATTTGGGCATATGATAAGGATATCTTTCAATAGAATATATCATTGATTTATAGTAAAATTCTTGTGGGTATCCATTAAAATAATAAATATTAATAAAATATTAATATTTTTTTGGATTGATGATTTAGTTAATAATTATGAAATTCAATTTATTAATCTCCCACAATTTTATCAAAACCCAATGGCTCCCTAAATTAGTTTCAAAATATCTCATCACTTGGATATTCTTGTGGAAGTGATCCATATTACCCTTCTCATACCACATATGTAGGATTGATAAGTTATTTAAAGGGTTTTAGGTAGGTTTAACTTGATAAATACATATATATGATGGATTTCCCCACATGGCTTTCCTAGTGAGTGGTAAGATATGTATAACACCACAATAACACTTCATGTTGGCCAGATGTGGATACAAGTATTGGGAAGGAATATCTCACACGTGATAGGCATTATCATAAGTACTTGTATACACACAAATATCTAAAAATTTACTTATAATGATAAAAATAATTATATTAAAACTAATAAATTAATTCATGCATAATATCTAGAACACATCAGAGTGAGAAGAATGTACTGGAAATCATAAAGGGAAAAATAAAAACCCCCAATACATGAAAAAGAGTCTAACTTTCACAGATAGAGGAGATTTCTGACTAATGCAACACCTGGTACAATAATGGTATGTTAAGTACAAACTATTTTCTCATAGTGCTCCATGGAATTTAATAAAGTAATTTCATCTGGATAATACAAGACATGTGTGAGAAGATCTCATGTAGGTGTGAGTATAACAATTACCCATCAAACACCCCAAAATCACCCAAAATAAATCATTAAGAGAGTGTGTAGATCATCAAAAAGTATTTAAATCAGGATAAGAGACATATAAATAAGAATAACAAAACCTTATACAATTAAAATAGACCTAATATGCAAAGAGGTCTAAACCAAACTGTTATGTACAAAATTATTCTTAAGGATTCAAGGTAACACTCGACTAGGATATCCCACTCCAAGAACTACGACATCACTAATAAAACTCATATAAGAGGTTGTTCTCATTGGTTCTTTCCAAAAAAAAGTACTCACTAAAAATATATGTAGATTGATACATAGATACATGATGACACCCAAGGATTGTGAGGGACACGAAAACCCAAATCTGGAATAATCAACTAAATAGTGGTCATGGGCCTATGTATGTTGGTCATGATAATTGAAAAAAACTACATAGGGGTGAAATACAATAGAAGATACCACCCCAAGCCTCATAGAGTGATTATTGAAAAATATATTATTGAAAATCCCCATATAGAGGATCACAATCTAATACTGTGGACAAAATGTCACATTGTAACATCATAGGGATAGACTTTAGGAACACAGTCAAATGATACTGGTGTATACTAAAATGGTTTGAGATTATCCCCTAATTCCTATATAATAGAATAACTGGGATGGATTGGGGATCCAGCTTACACTTCAAGGAGTACATTTCATGATCCAATGTGGTACACGACATGTCTCTCCAATCTTGAAAATGTATATGTCTTTCACTTACTGTAAATGGATTTCTTCAAACATGCATAGCATATATGATAGGGTTATACAAAATGTAGAGAGCCGTATTTTTTCAGGACGAGCCGTTTGATATTTCTTGTTACTACAACCCACACCCACGTATTTTTGGGGTTCCCATGTACATTGTTCTTGTTAGAGAATGTTTCCCTAATACAGAAAATGTACTACATGTCACACGATTTGGAGGGGGAAGAGAAAGCACTTGGAATGTGTCATTTATCCATGCATGTGTACCTTGAAAATTAAATCATATGTTCCCCACAATAAAAGTTTTGTGGGGCCACATAAGTTCCTAGACATGTAACCAATGCACATATCGATCCATCCACTAAGGGTTACATGACATGTGATATGGAACACACCATGGGTACCAACACATAGATATATGGGAGTGTAGTCCTTGTATAAGCCTATATGGATGTCAAAGGACCACATGTTGTGTGGGAACACCAGACACCTGGTGATTATTTTCTTCAAATGGAATCCCTAGCTACTGTACTAAGGGGACTAACTACATGTGTTCCTAAAAAAACTTTTCATGTAGTTAGGTTTTTTATAGTGTAACAGGTTTTTCTTGATGTTCTTCAAGTTCCTCTACAACCCTGTTCCTTCAACCAATCATGCCTGAAAATAATAGATGTGTGGTTGACTATATTTTCTATATATGGTGGTGTCACAACCCCCTCCCCACAAGGGGTACCCATCCTAGACTAGAAATGTGATAAGGGAGAATGCCCCAGGTTGGAGACTAGAATCAAGGGTATATCAAACACAAAAATGAGAGGCATTACCCTCTAAGAGAACACATATAGAAGAGGGAGATAAGATAGACACCAACCAACTCCAAATCATACTGAGATATAAAATAAATCCCAAGTACATATATGTAATGTCATGCATGAACTACTTAAACTGAAAGAGAAAACTGAATGTACCAAAAGAAAGTAAAAAAAACCGTGACCATGAAGCCCGAACATCTCCTACAACCCCAGGTTAGTAATAACTAGCCTGATCTCCAACCTTCTCCAAGTGACCTAACAAATAATATATATATATATATACACACACACATAGGGTGAGTATAAAAATATACTCAGTAGGATCCTCCCTAGATCCTCTTGTGCAAAATTAAAGAAAGCATGTTAAAGCAAAGTGAACAAAAATTGAAACTAACTCATAACCTAAATAGGTATACTATGTTCCCATAATCACCAGGGATATTCTCAAAAAAAATTCATACAATAGTATATAAAATATTAAATAATATCAAGGGTACCTTGCTACCACTTCCCCACTAGTTTTCTACTTTAACACAACATTGCATCTCCTTAGCCATATCCCTCCAAAAAGGCTTGCCCGTAGACACCTAGGTGCATCACCACATCATGTACCTCATGAAACAAAACCACCACGTCCACATAACCGAAGAAACCAGGTAGTTTTTGGGATGCACCACAACTCTCATAACATGTATCACACATCATATATTAAACCTCAAGCCATTATATCACATATATGGGGAAAACTAACCGTTGTTCCTACCAGCACAAGTAAATACCGAGAGAAGAAAGCAGGGCCAAAGGGGATAGTCAACCATATATCCTACCACTAGAATGTTAAGGGAAACACCCTCCTTAGGGATCATAATCCGTAGGGTGTCAGTCTTTCTAACCGACAGGAAGGGGTAGCGTACAGAAACACAAAAATTACATGATACACTATATCTCACAACCACACTATGGGAATAACCTAGTCTTATAATCAATTACACCTAACGTATCTTGACTCTTGTCTACCAATTCTAAGCCTATGTATCCCATAAGAACACAAAAAATTAAAGAGATACATTAGATTACGTTTTCCCTTTTCATCAGTTACACATTACGTTAATTAATTATTTAAAAATTAATTAACCATTATTAATTCCACATTATATTTCATTATCATCCCACCAAAGTTTCATTCTCTATAGGCATAAAAAAACCAATTCCACTGCATATCTGAAATATTGCCTCAGCATTGCATCCCAGCAAGCTCAAACCCCATGGATTAACATCATTTATTAAATCATTTATTAAAAGAATTATTACTTTCTCAAATTCCCTGGAATTATAGAAAAACATTATAACCTACTAAACACAAGAGGGATCAACAAGGTGTGTAGTTGAAATACCTGTCATGTCTTTCCCACATATAGTAAGAGAACATACCCATCCTCCCTCGAGAAGCTAAACAGAGAAATCACGGGGCATACCCCACCTTTCATAGCCCCTTTTAGAAGCAGGGTAAGAAAGACCAACTGCCTTGAGCATTGGGGAAATAAAATTATTTAAACAACCATCAAGATTCAGAAAGCATCCAACATTCATATCATATACATTTCATCATCTTTGATGTCCTCCCTAACACCCACATGTATAAATCGATGCATCTCACCACTCTAGGTGTCAACTACTGCCACAACGAATGGGCCGCCCTACCCCCACATATCACAATATCCATCCAGGATCTCATCAAAAAACATGTAGCAGGAAACAAACATCATATCAACTAGGCTTGTGTCCCTTAAACAAGGCATTCTTCCTTCACACGCAATGAGATCTCACAACTCTAAGTATAAGGATCTTGGCCTTTACAATAAATATGGTAACTCAAAACCCTATGAGGAATTATCTTTTATCAAACAACCAATTATTTAATCCATCTTGAATTAATTGATTAATTATTAGTAGGTTCTATCTACAAGAAACCTAAACAGTAAACTATTACAAATAATTAAACATGCTTACTACACCAATTTTATAAACAACAAATTACAACAATAACAAATGGATTCATTTAAATCCCTCTTTAATCTTCAAAAAAAAACTAGAATTATTCTGAGTTTATGTTCTTTAGAAATTTCTATCAAGAACATCATGCTAAACAAGGGAAGCAAAGATATCACACTTTCTAGCTCAACATGAGGCAATAACATATGATCGATACCAATTTATTTTTCTGGTTCAAATATTTATTGGGTCAATTCCATTGTGATCCATTGAGATAAAAAATGATAACTCTAGAGTTTCACATAAAATAATTGATAATACATGAATCCCCTACATCAAAAGGTTCTTGAAGTTCTTTATATGAGATTGATCCACACAACAGATTACAATCGCCTACCCCCACGATAATTGCATCCATCTGAGGACACCGAAACACGATCCCACCAACTAACACACAAGAAAACACCATTATAATCATGTAAATCACATTCCATAACATGGAAAGGTGAAATGAGAGAAGAAGGATCGAAGAAAACACAATAAAGGCGGTAGATCATACCTTCTATTGATGACAGATCAAAACTTTCTACATACAAAAAAATAGGGGGTGTGCATGCAGTAGGAAGAAACTCCAATGGGAAATGATCGAATGATTAATGTTATATTACACCACTCCTATGGGAAGAAGGAAAGGTTAGAGAATCTCGAACTAGGGAACAATAAGGTAGAATAAGGGAATAAAATATATCGTCACTTTTGAAGATTTAACATAGCATCAGTTTATGATACGTTAGATTTTCCATTAAAACCAAATCGCATTAAACCATGTGGTTTGACCAAGTAAAGGAATCCCAAGAATTAGGAAAATAAATATAGTAGTTTTGGGCTTTGAATCATCCTTAAATCTCCTAAAAAAATCCTTGAAAGCATTTTTCATCAAAGAAAATGATAGAGGAGAGAAATGATAGAAAGTTGGAAACACTGTTCAAAAATGACTCACCAATAGCACTATTCAAAAATGACTCACTAAGAGCACTGTTCACAAATGGCTCACTAACAGCACAATTTCCAAATGAATCACCGACATCACCGTTCACAAATGACTAACCGAAAACACCATTCAAAAATTAAACACCAAATTCACTATTCACAAATGACTCACTGAACACACTATTCAGAAATAACTCATTGAAATCACTATTCAAAAATGACACATCAACATAACTATTTACAAATGACTCACTGACATCACTGTTCTCAAATAAATCACCGATAACACTATTCAAAAATGAATCACCGACAACACTTTTCAAAAATGACTCACCGAAAAAATAGTTCACAAATAATATACAGATAGCTCTGTTCACAAATGGCTAATCGATAGCATAGTTCAAAAATGACTCACCGACAGCACTATTCAAAAATTAGAAACACTATTCAAAAAGTTGGAAATTTTGAAAAGTGTTGGATATGAGTCATCTTAACCTCTGAGAACATTGTATGCTCTAGATTTTCACAAAAGTATGGATAGGAGGGGTCCGAATCATACATTAGATACCTCTCAAAATATTTTCATCCTATAGAATTCAAAACCAACCCCAATAGAAAACAAAAAAGGGGTTTGAACAACCACCCTTCGAGATACCTATCAAGGCTCTTACCCCCAAAGGAGTTAAAATTCTTAAAATGGGGACACATGAGATAGAAAAACAACCATAACTAACTCTTATATAATCTTTGTGATGTGATACCTCTCAAATAGAGAATTCCATAAAAGAAGAAAGAGAAATTCATCTCATATACACAAAAGGTGAACAACCAAAAACCAAACATTAATACATGAAAAGATATGAACATCAATAAACTCAGGGTACTGAGCAAGTATCTATGACTCAAATTCCCATGTACTCTCATACACGCCACCATGTATCCAAAAGATACAAACCAAGGGGATAACACACCCACAAAACACCTTCTTCTTATGGTCCTGGATCTCTCCAGGCCGCTCCTCGAAGGTTGCATCATTTTCAGAGTTGATCTCACCCAAATCGAAGACGTGAGAGTCATCATGGTGATAACGACAGAGCTGTGACACATGAAAAAAATCTTGTATCAGGTTCATCTTTAGGGGAAGTGGTACATGATACACCACAACTATATCATGAGCCAATACCTAAAAAGGCCCAACAAACCAAGGAAACTACTTACTCCCAGGACCAAACCTTCACTTCCCACGATGGGGAGTCACCGTCAGAAACACGTGATCCCAAAAATCAAACTCCAATGCTTTCTTCATTTGATCAACATAAGATTTTTGATGATTATAAGCTACCTTCATTCTATCACGAATCACCTGAACCATCTTTATAGTATTCTAAACTAGTTTAGGTTTTAGAATTGATGACTCTTCGACCCCAGTATTGTATAAAAGAGAATGGAAAGGTCGGACATAAAATGCTTTAAATGGCACCATACTGATGGTGGAGTGAAAAATATTGTTGTAAGATAACTCCACCAAGGGTAAGTGCTTCATCTACAAACCTTTATAATCCAGGACACAAGATTGTAGCATGTCTTCAAGAGTCTGGATGGTCCACTCTATCTAACCATCTATCTGTGGATGAAAAGCAGTTCTTAGGCATAGATGAGAAACAAAAAAATGATAGAGACCTCTCCACACCATAGAGGTAAAATGAGGATCTAGATCATAAATGATCATCATCATGACTCCATGGAGTCTCACCACTTCCTCCAGATACTGCCTTGAAAAAACCTCCACTGATCTTGACTCCTTGATCACAATGAAGTGGGATGATTTTGATAAATGATCCACTACCACCCAAATAGCATCATGACCTCCCTGATCTTGAGGTAAACCAGTAACAAAGTCCCGTGATATTTCTTCCCACTTCCACTGAGAAAAATATAATAGCTAGAGAAAACCACTAGGGACACAGTGCTCAGCCTTCACCTTATGGAAGACCGAACATCAAGACACAAACTCTAAAACTATAGGCTTCATCCCAGACCACAAAAACTAACTCCATAAAGCTCATTACATATTTTTCATTCCAGTATGTACTGCTAAAGGCATACTATATAACTATATGAGAACTGTCTAACACATTACAAAAGGAACAAAAATCCTTCCCTAATACAACACTCGGTGTTGTTCATCCTCAGACCAACCATCATTGGACTCACCAAAAACAACATGGTCTCTCCTAACCACCACCTATAGATCCCCCAACTAGGACTCTTGCACCTGTTGCACTAGAGATGACTGCACAGTCATCTAAAAATGAAAACATCTACCCCAAAATTCTCCCATATCGAGATGTAATGATGAATGTTATTCCATCACTCTCCAAGAATCATGAGATTCATGCACTGCATCACTACGTGACTTCCTACTCAGCGTATCAACTAAAAAATTCCACTTTCTAGCTATATATGTTATTTTGAATTTTTATTCCTATAATAACTCCATCCATGGATGCTACTACATGTTCAAGTTACACTGGGAGAAATCATACTTCAGGCACTTATGATTGGTGAAAAACACAAAGCAATCTCCAACAATGTAATGTCTACACAACTTCATTAAAAACCCCAAGGCTGTAAACTCAATATCATGGGTGGAAAAGTTACGTTCATGGGGACACAATTGCTGAGAACCATAAGAAATGAATGATATATACTGCATCAAAAAAACCTAACCCCAGATGAAAATCATCACAGAAAACATAAAACTAAACTCACTCAACTGGTAGAAAAAGATCTGGATCACTTACCAACTTCTCTTTTAGATACTCAAAAGATACCTAAAACTGATCAGTCCACATGAATTCCTGATCCTTTATGATCAATGATGTCGTAGGAGTTGCATCCTGAGAGAAATCGACTATGATCCTCATTTAGTAGCCTGTGAGACGAAGGAAACATCACAACTCTGCCACTGTCTTGGGGGATACCCAAGACACAATGTCTTCTATCATCAATGGATCCATAGATACTCCCTACTGGTGTACAACATTCCCCATGAAACGAACATATCAAGCCCAAAACTCACACTTCGACAACTTCCCAAGAATCTTCTGTTGATTAATTAGACCCAAAAAAAGTATGTATATGCTCTACATGATCCTCCTCAGACATAGAGTACTCAAGGATGACATCGACAAAAACCACCATGAACTTATCTAATAACTCATAGAACATAGCATTCATCAACCGCATGAACAAAACTAGATGATTCATCACACTGAATTCCATTAAAAAGAACTTGTAATTCCCAAGACGACAATAGAAATAAGTCTTCGAGATACCCTCAACCTTCACATGCATCTGATGATATCCTAACCACAAATAGATCATCAATAACCAAAATTCACCTTTATTTTATTGAATATATTATCAATCCATGTAAGGGGATATCTATTCTTCACTGCCACATTGTTTAAGAAAAAATAATCAATACACAACTACAAACTACTATCATCCTTCTTGAAAACAAAACTAGTGCACCCCACAGTGATACGCTCGGCCGAACAAAACCGCACTACAAGAGATCATCAATATTTAAATGCACCTATGGTAACTCAGAATGGGAAATCCTATATGAATACATAGAGATAATAGATTCTCTTGGTTGTAGCATGATCCCAAAATCGATCTCCTGTCGAGGGGGTAATATTACAACCTCTTCTGGAAAGAATTTAGGTTACTCTTCTACGACTCTAGGAAATGCCAAGTGCTGAACTTCTAAACAACTCAGCATCAGCTCATCCATCAAAGATGAAAAGGATGGAACATTCCTCTGACCCATATGAGGGTCTCAGTCACCAAAAAACACCACCAAATCACCATCAGCATCAAAGAACACCACCTACCTCCAGAAGAAATGTACAAGAGCCTCCACATAATACAACCAATCCATGCTAAGGATGAAACCATATAGTGGTATCCATAAACATAGGAAATATTTTGATGAGTGGTGTTTCCCCAGGAATAGCTCACAGTCTCTACATACTTCACACAAGTCTTCTCAACCTCTAACTAGCGTAGTCAATGCCAAGGGAACTTGAAGCCTCTTGAATCAAAGTACCAAATAATGTAAAGTGGAAGGTTATATGAAAGAGTGTGTCACTATCAAATCAAACAATACACCCATGTAGAAAACAAGCAAAGGGAACCTCAAACGACGTATGGCATGATTGGAACTAGCAATTAAAAATCATGAAGCTGAACACAAACTGCTCCACAGCCTCTCTGAGCCTGATGAAGACCACCCCCAAGGATGCACTCTGCTCTATGCGGATGTGGAGCATCACAGGGCTATCCTCTTCCTGCCGCGTATTCTCTTTGCTGATCCAAATCTAGTGCAACTTGTTGTTGATATGTTACCTATAAGTGCCTAAATACAGAAAACTGGAGTGGAATACCAGGTGCACGATGACCACTATGAAAGGAGAGGCACTCTCTCTACTGATGAACACGACCTCAACCAGAAAAACAAGCACCTGATCCCTTGGTATAGGTCTGAGAGACACTGCCCCCGGAGAAACGAGATGCTAAGGGCTGGGACCTACCCCCATTTGATCAAAAACTCTTCTGCCCTGAAAACTAGGAAACCTAGACCATATATCTTCTTCTTGAGGAATCACAACGACTCCCCTATCATTTTGATTTAGTTTGGGTTAAAATCCTCTCAATAACCTCTTCACTCTCCATCACCTAAAGATATGTCTTCTGCATAAATGGGGTGACCTAGCACTAGATCTCTGGATGAAAAGCCTCCTCAAAATGCCCCAACTTATCCTCCTCACCTGGAAACCGGTCAAAAGCATATAATAAAAGTTTCATGAAACGGATTCCAAACTCTCGTACACTGGAGCTCCCCTATAAAACGGTAAGTTGCTCCTGGTGACTATAAGTCATCACAGACGGATAAAGAAACTCGACTCAAAACTTGTCTTGGAAATACTATCATGAGATTTCAAACTCCTCATGATCCCCAAGGAATAAGAACCACCACTGCCTTGCTTACCCATATGGAATCATCACAACCAAAGACACCTAGTGCTCTTTCGGAGCACAGATTAAAGAGAGGGTTATCTCAACCTCCTCCAACCAGTCTTCCAGGACTAATTCTCAAATGGATCCCTCATACTTCTGTAGAATTTGGATCTGAAACTCACAGAGTGTCATCCTCTAATTGTCATCATCATCGTCAACCCCTACCTGACGACAATCTATTGGCACAGTCTGCTAGGAATATTCTATGTGAACCTGATGAGGACATTGACCTAGATCCATACCTACAAAATAACAAAAAGTTAGAGCTCATAAACATGGAATATGTAAGACTCAACATTATTTAATTAATTTTTTCTGTTTTATTCATTTTAGGTTAACCTATCCCAAGGTCTACCCATTCAAACATAGGCACAAAGAAGAATGATGCATGATACTTTCTGAGGTCTCTACCCTTCATCCAGTATCACCTTGTTTAGTAGCCACTATAAACATAAAGGTCTATGCATCATATCACATGGGGGAAAAATGCCTTTGTCTCTGCTAGTATCAAGTGTTTACATCACTTTCTAAAATTTATTGACATCGTTTCCCTACCAACCCATGAAACCCCACCTGTTACTAACACCAAAATCCATCCTATCCCTCAACTAGAACTTTGATACCAATTTTTCATGACCCCCTAAAAATAATGTGTACCCCATCTGGGACAGAAATGTCAGATGGGAGATAGTGACCCCCGAGTCCTACCTTCAGTAGGCCCTGGGTTGGTGACTAGCACCATGGGTATATAAAACAACCAAGTGGGGGCATTACCGGCTAAGATAACACATGTGGAATTGAGAGATAAGATAGACACTAACCAACTCCAAAACAAACATCAATCTAAAACAAATCCCAAGTACACATATGTAATTCCATTAAAGAACTACTACAAATGAAATGGAAAACTGTGAGTATTGAAATAAAGTAAAAAACATCAGTGACCACAAAGCCCAACCAGCTCTTGCAAGCCCAATTTAGTAATAACCAGCATGATCTCTAACCTTCTCCAAGTAACCTGAAAATAGTTTATATATACCTAGGGTTAGTATAACAGTATAATCAGTAGGATCCTCCATTGAGCCTCTTGTGCAAAAGTAATAAAAGCACGCTAAAGCACAGTGAACAACAAGTGAAACTAACTCGTCACCTAATTAGGTATACTATGTTCTCAGCCTCACCTTCTCCAATCTAACCAAAAATCACATAAAAGAGTATATAATATAATAATGAATATCAAGGGTACTCTGATACCCCTTCCCCACTGGTTTTCCACTTTTCCCCATGTTGTGCGTCCTAATCCATATCTCTCTAAAAAGACTTTCCCACAGACACCTAAGAGTAGCACCACAACATGAACCTCATGAAAAATACCACCACAACTATGTAACCAAAGTAACCATGTAGCTTCTCGGATCCACCATGACTCATATAACATGTATCATATGTCAATTATTAAACCTCAAGCCATTATAGCCTATATACTGAGTATGTATCCTCAATCCATCATGGCTTATATACATTACACCTATAGTATTGTATAAGAATTATATCTATAATATATGTGTGTAAATAACCACAAGACATTAAAGCTCTCTAAAAACATATTTGGGAAAAAATAAGCATTGTTCCTACTAGCACAAGTAACAACAATGAGAAGAGAGTGAGGCCAAAGGGGGTAGTCAGCCATCCATCCTCCCACTGGAATTTTGGGGAAAACACCCTCCCTGGGGCTTAGAATCCCTGGGGTGTTAGTCTCCCTAACCGATAGGGTGAGGTATCATATAGAAACACAAGACGTACATGATAAAATACAACTAAAAAACACACTATGGGAATAACCTTTCCTTAGAATCAACTTCAGAAAACATCTCTCGACTCCCAACTACCATTATTGTGACTAGGTATCCTATAAGCACACATCCATTAAAATAGCTACATTATATTAATTTATCACTTTTAGAATGTTTCTCATTAGATTAATTTATTCTTTAAACATAAATTAACCATTATTAATTCCAAATTACATTTCATTAGCATCCTACCAATGTTTCATGTCCTATAGGCATAACCAAACCAAGTCCACAACTTCTCAATAAATATTTCCTCAGCATTGCATCCCAAAAATCTCAAACCCCATGGGTTAACATCATTTAGTCAATCATTTATTAATAGAATTATTAATTTCCAATATTCCCAAGCATTCTATAAAAACATTCTAAACTACGAAACACTAGGGGGTTCAACACGGTGGGTAGTTCAACTACCTGTCAAGTCTTTCCACCTATATCAAGAGCATAGACCTATCCTCCCTCGATAATCTAAACACAGAAATCACAATTCATATACTGCACATCTTCACCCCTTTTGGATGGAGGGTAAGCAAGACCGGCTTCCTTGAGTCATGGGGAAAGAAAAGCATATAAACAACCAACAAGATTAAGTAAGCATACAACATTCATATCCAACCCGTTTGAGAATCTCTAGAGTCCTCCCCAACACCCATATGCATACACCAATACATCTCGACACTATAGGCGTCAACTGCTGCCACAACCAATGGGAATACCATCCCCCACATATCACAACAGCCATCCATGATCACATCACAACACAAGATTCATGAAAAAAACATCATATAAACTGGGATCTTGTCCCTTAAATAAGGAATTCTTTCTTCACACAAAATGAGCTCTCACATCTCCAAGCATAAGGCTATAGGACTTTAAAATCAAGAGGGTAACTCAGAACCCTTTAAGGAATTGTGTTTTATCCAAAAAATAGTTCATTAATTCATATTGAATTAACTAATTATTTATTAGTAGGTTTGAGCTACAGGCAACCAAAATAGTAAGATATCATATATAATTAAACATTCTTACTACACCAATTTGATTAACATCAAATTACAAAAATAACATGATTTATTTACATTCATCTTTTATCTTCGAAAAATAATTATAATTAATCTTATTTTACATTATTTACCAATATCAATCATGAACAACAAGGAAATCATAAATATAACACTATCTAGAAAACCAAGTGGCAAGAACATATGATCAAGAACAATTTATTTAACCAGTAAAAATATTAATTACATCAATTACATTATGATTTGGTGGTCTAAAACATGCTAACTCTAGAGTTTCACATAAAAGAATAGGGAATATATGAATCCCCTACCTCAAATGGTTTTTAACAATTTTAATACGAGAATGATCTACACAACAGATTACGATCACCTCCCCTCGTGACAACTGCATCTAGCTGAGGATGTTACGGCACGTCCGCACCAACTGACACCCAAGAAAACTCCATTAGAAGCATGGATAACAAATTCCATAACATTTAAAGGAGAAATTGGAGGAGAAGGATCGAATAAAACACAAGAACAGAGGTAGATCATACCTTCTATCAATGACGGATTGACACTTGTGGCTTGCACTAAAACAGTGGGTGCACATGCAGTAGGAAAAAACTCCAAGGGGAAATGATCCAAAAATTAAGGTTCAATAAAACCACTCCTATGAGAAAAAGGAAAGGATTGAGCTGCTATCACTAGGGAACATGAAGGTTGAACAAAAAAGGAAGATATCTTGTCCTTTTAGAATATTTAATAGAGCAACTGTTTAAGATAAATTAGATTTTCCATTAAAATCGGATCACATTAAACCACACAACTTAACAATGTAAAGGAATATTCATAATTAAAAAATTTAATATAGGAGTTATGGGCTTTGAATCAGCCTTAAATCCCTTAAAAATATTTGAATACATGTTTTTCCAAAGAAAATACTAAAGGTGTAAAACTATAGGAATTTGGAAACACTGTTCACATAAAACTCACTAACAGTGCTGTTCATAAATGAATCACCGATTGAACTGTTTGCAAATGACTTAATGAAATCATTGTTCATAAATGACTCACTGATAGAATTTTTCAAAAATGACTCACTGATAGCACTATTCACAAATGAATCACCGATAACACTGTTCATAAATGACTCACTGACAGTACTATTCACAAATGACTCACCGAAAACACTGTTTAAAAATGATTCACCAACAACACTATTCAAAAATGACTCACCAACATACTGTTTGCAAATGAATCACCAAATGCACTATTCACAAATGACTCACTGACATAACAATTCACAAATGACTCACCAAAATCATTGTTCAAAAATGACTCACCATAAAAATAATTGAAAAAACTAGAAACACTATTCACAAAGGTGGAAATTTGGAAATGTGTTGGAAATAAGTCTCCTTGACCACCTAGAACACCCAACCACCATATTTTTACTAAAGGATGGACCAGAGTAGTCTGAGCCAGTATAGGTGGCCATATTCTATTTGTTCGATCATAGTGGGAATCATCTCCCTTCAAATTACAAGCACCAAAACACAACTGAGTGTCTCTAAATTTAATCTTGATGCACCTTTATTGATCATAAATTCCTATAAAAAATCGATCTCCCCATCGATTAGGAACCCAATGAATTGGTATCTACCTTTAATGTGGAATAATGATCATTCAATGATAAGAAAACCAGGTAATTTATGAACCCTAAACCAATGAGGTTGTCAGTGATGATCATGTGAATAAATGGGGAAGAAATATGGAAATCACGAAAGGGGAATAAACCATGATCTTTGTTTAGGATGGCCAAGGTAAATTTATATTTAAAAAATAATAATATCCAAAGATATGATAATAAAAATAATTCCAAAATATCCTAGGTATATAACTCAATGATACAAAACCTTATCAACCTGTGAATCAATATGTTACTCAATTTGATTCACATTCATCATAGAATATTAAAATGGGGAATAAAACGTAGAAAAAAATTACATTAATTGAATTAGGATTCATCCATAGAGTATAATGTATTGTTTTCATCATTGGAATGATTGATTAGCTTTGTTGGGGAAGACGATCCTCAGGAAATCAATGATGATTCCCAATCCGTTTTCATTCACCAACCTGTCCTCCAATGACTCTAATATTAATCCCAATGTTACGTGGCTATAACTATAGACTTTCCATAAACATTTTTATATAGAGGACTTTTGTTTAGGTGTTTAATTAAATATGTAAATAAATATTTTTAATTTACTTAATGATTTTTCCTATGATGGTTCTCAAGAGAAACAACAGAAAATAATAATGATTATGTAATACATATGTTAAAACATCAATTCCAGATTCAAATAAATTCTCATATTTCCCATAGAATTACCTATTTAGGATTTATTCATTTCTTTTATAAAAATAATAATTGAAAGACATAATATATAAATTAATTTTATTATATCAATACTCAGCCTTTCATCACACTGGAATTTGATTTCATCTTAATAACTATCTTCAAAAACGTTTCCTCAAATATTATGAAGACTTATGAGAAAGAAATGGAGTCATTTAAATTAACTCATAGATTGTTGATATATTGAGTGGATTCACTAATCTTGAAAACATAAATAACAATTCCCTCAATTTTTTCCTCTGCGATACACCATGTCATACATGGGAATGAAAACCATGATTTAAACTATGTCATGTCAACCCAAAAACTCATGATACGATTCCAAAAAAAATTGAAAGCACCATGATGTGGGATGGACAAGAAATTTTAACTATGGTTCAATTATAATTTCTTTAGTGGAATTATATACATAATTAATATTTAATTTGGGTGTTTTAATATTTATGAATAAGCTAACCATTTTATGTTGTTACTTTATTGTTAATACTATGCAGATTTTACCTAACTGATTATCCATATCTAGATAATGTTTATACATACTAAAATATTTATTATAATATAATCATTCATTATTTTTAATTAATTATTCTAAATATTTTAACGTCAAAAAATAATTAACCATGAAATTGATTGAAACAGAATAAATAAATTTGAATGGACAAGAGCTTCACTAATGGGTGGTTTATCTTGAATATAATAAACTAACCCTACACCATAGGAATTATCTCTTAGAACCATTCATAGTTTCAATTATAGTAATCCACCTATACCTAAATACACATCCTATAATGCCTTCTCCTTTAAATTAGAACATGAATTGATTCTACTCACCTAGGATCTCTATCAATTAAACAATTTTATACACACATAGTTACGGAGAACCAGAGGATTAGTTAAGGGTTGTTTTATATAAATGAAAGTGTAGCTACTCTGACCCTAGTAGATTATAGCGGGTTCCTACTAAAATTAAATTGGAATAAGATACAATAAAAATCATCCCAAAGTAATAATTGCTTTAGTAGTCTTGTTAAACTAGATACATACATGATTATTACATTACATTTGAATAAAATTATTAAAAAATACTTTTTTCTTGAATTTATTTATTTAATCTAGAATATGCCTATATATCCATCATAGTGAAATTCATGAAATCTTGGGGAAAGGAAATAAAAAATGTTTTTGGCCAGGTGATTAGTAAGGGTTTTGTATAATAAAAGTAATCATGAATAAATTAGGTTAGTCAACATGGGAAGGTACATAATTGATCACACATGACATTAAAATAAATTGATTGTATGAGTATATAAGTAATAATCAATATGGAATGATAGATAACTAAAAACAATAGCCATTTAATATATAACTAAGAATCAAATGTATCCATGTGAAATATCATGAAAAACATATAATAGACAAGAATGATGGAATTATGACTAAAGTAAATTCTTAAATATTGGACACCATGTTTCCCTGGTACATGGTACCTTTACAATCAATACCTTTCACATGATGTTTTAAAACACTGTGGGTAAATACCCATTTAACTAAGTCTATCTAACTGATTATTTCCATTAGACTAACAACGCATTGAGGGGCTATCTATAACTGGGCCATACCCATGTCATTTCAATTCAATGCATGCCTCATATATTGAAAAATTAACTTTATTCATAATCAACATTACTTATAAAAATTATTCATAATGAGAAAATGATATATATTTATGAATATTTTCCTAGTTTTTCAAATAACTATCAACTAAAAGCTATATGTAAAAATGGATTCTTGTTTAAGAAATAATTATATCCATGATAAAAAATAATTAAATTTATGGTAGATTTAATGTCCAATTGTTATAGAAAATTGAATATTTTATGGGAATGTTATTTACTTCAAAAATGAATCAATAAAGTGAATTTCAATAATTTCTATAGTAATAATTATAAAAAACCATCCTTAGAAAAAATATGTTTGGTATCAATAAAACACATTTCTGTTGTAGTAAAAATAAAGGCTTTTTTTCATTAACAAATAAAAATACTATAAAAAATATTTAAAAACATTCTTGTGGAAATATTGTTTCTGTTTTGAAAACAACATTTTATAAGATAAAACATTTTAAAAATCCTTGTATTTGAAAATCATTTTAAAAAAACAATGATTTTATATAATATAGTTTAAGAATAACCTTATTAATTAGAAAAATAATAATCAATGAAATAATGGTCATTATGGCAGGTAATTACATAAATTTTGTAAAGAACATTCCTTTTGCATGTTAACAAGCCTATAAAAGTGCATTGTTTATAATGAGACAAGAATAATCAATGTATTTTTTTTTTGTAAAATGGGAAAATGTATAAAAAATTCTACTAATAAGGATTTTTTAAAAGGATAAAGAAAAAAAATTAATTTTTTTAGAAAACAATTTTTTTATTAAAGAAGGTTTCCGACCAAGGAGATGAATGAAGATAGATTTATTTAAGGAAATATATAAGTAATTTTAAGTACTGAAGAGTAGAGATATGGTATTATCACGTGAAAAAATCATGAATATCCAAAGGATAAGAAAATAAAAAATATATTATAAAATGATCATATGATTTCTTTTAATGAAAACTCAAGAATAAACAATCTCAATTAAAATGAGATTCTAAAATAAACCCTTAAAATGATTATAACATTGATTTTTGAATTATTCAACAAATAATTTTGGGGTATTTGTTGTAAATATACATAAGATAGGTATAAATACAAAAATAGATAGTTAAAAGTACTTATAAAAATAATCATAGAATATCAATGAAATCATAGAAGTAATATAACCCAATGAAAACAAATTGAGCTATGAAATTTATTTAACACTTGGTATATTTATGTTAAAATCCCCTTTGATTAAATAATTAAAATTTAGAGTTATTATACCATGAATAATTAGTGGCATACTTGATTTTTTTTTGAACTGTGAATTCCAACCAATTTGTTTCATATCTCAAAACCCCTATAATAGTAAATTATAGATAATATATTGAATAAGGTATAATTATAGACATAAAATTAATTTTTTAAAAATTTTGGATCATTTTTAAACTTTATATTCTAGGTTTAACAACTAAGTAAACTCTTTTTTAACTTAATAACTATAATTAATATTAACTTTTTCCAATAATCCTTATAGACAAAAATTAAGTTTAATTTATTAGATAATATTTAATATTATTATTCTAAAAATGGAATCCATTTTACAAATTAAATTCATATAAGTGGTAGAATTTAATTTAAAATTAATCCACAAACATGATGAAAAGGCGAGGTTTTAAAGTTCAAATGCTTAAAAATTACAACGTTTTTATAATAAAATCCAATATTAAAATTATTAAAATGACCTAAATTGGATTAATATATGTATTATTTAACTATTTCTTCTTTTAAACAAATTAATAAATTAATTTAACCTTATAATTTATTTATACAAAATGTTATTTTTCAATTAAAATCCTGTATTTTTCACTATTAATGAAAAAAATGATACTTGTCAAAAAAATCCCAAACATTTACCTTAAGATAATTTTGGTGTTCCAATTTCATAAATTATGTTTTTTATTCAAATAATTTTTTAAATGTGATAACTATTAATTTTAAATTTCGTTCACCATGTATTACTACACTGTATTTTAGGAAAATACAATTTGTCTAAAAACATTTATTTTTCTTTGAAATGATTCTTATTATTAGTTATACCATTTAGATAACCAAAAAATATTTAAAATATATATATATATATTAATAATTTAGTTAATCTTATTCATACCCTCCATTTCAATAACGGTGTGATAATTATCATATTAAATAATAATATTGATAGTATATTTTTTTTTCAGTAACACTTGGTCTTGCATGTAACAAATTCTATTGAAGAAAGTTTTTTTTGTGTGAAAGGTAATATGAACTCATATTTACATGAATTTTTATAAATATAATGTATTTAGTTTATTTAAAATATTAAATATATCATAAAGTATCTGAATGTCATATTATGTTATATTCTTGGTGTTGCGTTCCATAGTTGTTATAAAAAATGATGTTCTATTTTAAAATTTACGGGTGTTACATACTCCCCACCATAAAAAAATTTCATCCACCAAATTTAAATTCAATATTAGTAATTTAATGTTTTACGTTCGGTAATACCATTGTTGAAAAATGAACATCATAAATTAGGGAATAAAATAACTCCTAAATAAGAGAGAAAGGGAAGTATAAAGGTCATATGGAATAACACATATCTAGGTTTATATTTAGGGGGAATTGGTTGAATGGGAAAATATTGACATATAGGAAATGTGTAAATATTTATAGAGAGTGATTTAAGTAATTGATCATAATAAGTTTAATGAAAAATGGAATGCTAAGGGTCTAAAAACTATAAATATGTTATTATTTAAAATACCCTCTAAATCATCGAGTATATTGGTAATAAGATTGAAATTTATTTGAAGATCAATTTCCTAAATTTGAGTAAATATTTTACTACCTAATAATATAAGGAAAATATAATTAATTGACATATTTATATTTCATAAACTCAATTTCACCCTTTGGTTTCCTTTAATCAGTTTCTAAATCATTTCTTAGACTACGAAATGAATATCCAAAAATATTTTTTACACAAAAGGAAATAAAACTCAATTCTAATTGATCATAAGACCCATAAAAGTCTGAAAATTCATTCCACCTATCTCAAAATATTTTCCAAAACTAAATATTTTCCATAATTTATCCAATATTATAAATTAATCTCTTGTAAGACCCTGATTTTCATGAAGGGACATTTTTGTTTTAATTTTGGTTTCTGTCTTTTATTTTTGGTAAATAGAAGGTTTACCAAGGGATCCTTAAGGTGTTCTGGGGGGTTTTGGGCATAAAATTTAGTATAAATGGGCTAACATGTTCATGTCACACAGTTTATGCATGGTTAGTTAAATAATTCATCCTTCATTGGAAAACCGAGAAGCTTTGGACAGTGGCATTATGCATGGTTGGCGAACGGTTTTTCAAACCATCTGGAGCTCCCTAGTTAACTATGTGACACCAGTTCCCTTTGATAGTGGATTTTTAATGATATGATAAAACATGCAGACAAACATTTTACCCCATTAAATTTTGGAAAAATTGTTGTTTTTTCATTTTGGGATTTTAGACCCCTCTCCGATTTCTCCCTCATTTTTGTCCTCTCAACCCTAGGGACAAACCAAATCAGCCCTTGAATCCTAAGGGTAGTTCTCATTTGACTCCTGGCTATTTAGATCACCATTGGTTATGGATAGAATCCCCATGTTAAGGCTTTAAGGGGTGTTTGAATCTGTATCTAAGGCTATGATTAAGAGTTAATTCATTAACAGATTTATGGTAGGTGGTCTATATATTATATTCCATAGTTTTTATGGGGGTTTGTGCATATAACCTTGTGTTATTGAGTTCACTTATTTTGTTATAGGTGTCATTAGGTATTGTTTTTGTAAAATGGGTGTCTAAATGGAAAATATAACCCATCATGATCCCCATGGGATGCATTGAGGATGAATTGACTGATTTAGGACCACCCATGGGGTGCACTATCCTTCAAGAACCTGGTTAATATAATTATTAAATGAGAAATTGACATGTGATTAAATATATCCCATGATGAACATGTATAATGGTTAATTTTTTTGATTATAAAGGGAAAATGGGATGTTTTTACATGAGGTGGTTAATGGATAAGGAATTGTTTGGATATTCATAGAAATGGGTTAAAAGGGATTAATGTGAATGTGCCAAATGTTTTGTGTTTTTTACATGAATTTAATAACTAGATAAATACATGGAAAATGATGAATGGGTTATGTATGTCAACATATGGAAATGGATGAATATGTTAAATGGGTTGATGAATTGGAATTGATGAGTTTGTATAATGAGTTAGGATTACAAAATGGGAATTAGGATAAATGGAAATGTAATGTAAATGGAAAAGTGTTAATGGTTCATTGTATAATATTTATTCCCATGATGATTGTTGTGTAATATGATTGTTAATTGTGTTGGTTGTGTTTTTTTTATAATATGTTATCTATTGTGAAAATATATATAGACACACATACACACAAACACACATATATATAGGCATGCCTACATGGATTAGTGGTGGGATAAAGAACTGAGGCTCCTCCCACATATCAGGAGGAACTGATCCTCTAACACCACCATAGAATACATGGGTTATGGATTTGGATTGATAATTTTTTCCCCTAATGGTTTCATTCAATGAAACTACGTAGGTTGAGGATCCAAGGTAACTGTGATTTATTGACTGTGAAATGTTATTCCATTACAAGATAGGGATCTTGACTTATACCCTTATATGTGACGATTGATCGACATAGGCTGTTGTGTAAATGATGTAAATTACTAACCCATAGAATGTGTAATTAAATGAATAATGAGATATATATGGTAGATGTGATGAAATGGGGCATGTGTTAAAATGGATTAAATGCTAGAGAGAGGCTAGTTATTCAAAATGGTTAAGGTGAATATTGTTAACCAATAGAACCCATATTTTCTTTTGTTTGCATTGTCATTTATTTATAATTTCATGCACTATCTATTTAGACTGGATATTTTTTGGACACCATTGGTCATGGCCAACTGAGTTTTACTTACACCCTGCTCAAACTACCGTTGGGTACCCGAGCAGATTTCATGCTTGCTCGTTAGAAAGAGAGAGTAGTTCCCATGCTTGAGAGTTGGGTGGTTATTAGGATGTATATGGATGATATTATAGGCTTAGAGTTAGAACAGTTTTTAGGCTTTAACTATTATCATTATTTTGAGTTTTATGTACTTGTGGAACTACTAGCGTGACATGGTTTTTTTAGTTTGTCATTTGTACCCAGTTCGGTAGATATTTTGTTAGGCATGTTATGGATATTGCTTATTTTTTACATTATTTCACTTATTTTATATTGTGGCATACTCTAGTAAAGAGGTTATAGTATCTCCATATAATCTTTTACACCCTCTATACTAGCACGTAACCTCTATAATATGAGGAGGTGTGCTCGAGGTCATGTGGCGACCCGACTTAGGTCTCCATTTAGTGGATTTTGAGACGGGGACATTAAAAATTGGTATCATAGGGGTTATTTTATATGGTATTAATATTTTGGATGGTAGAATGGATATTAAAATGTGTTGGGAAGTGGAAATAATCTCATTCTTAGGAGTAACTAAGCCATGTATGAGGGAAAAACCATGTCATTAAGGGTGGGAATTATTGTTCTTATTAGGTGTTGTTACATTTTATGATATTTCACCATTGGGTGATGCACTTTTCATTTGATGTGAACATTTTTTAATATTTATCCCCTGGACATAATGTCCTGGTATTTCACACTCATTCATCATTATAGGATCCTAGGTATTCAAGTGGAAACCATCATGGTAGACACAAATAGGATGGTTTTGTGGGGAATGAAAGGAATGATTCATTTAACTTCCATGAAAATTTGATGAAAATGTTTATTAATAATGAAAGTGGGTAATGGTTATAGAATTATTCTTAATTAAATGGTTCACATGAGTTAAAATGGAAGTTGTATCAAGTTGTGAAAAAGGGAAATGTCTCTAGGAGGAAAAGATTTCTGGTATAAAAGTGTAAATTGGTTTAAAAAGAGGGTGTTCAATTAAATAATTGTATCAATGTTAGTTGTATTACCCCATGTTGACCATGACCTATGGTAGGAATGGTTTAGGGTAGTATTCGATATGAGATCACATTCATTGGGACACTGTATGTTGAGTGGGATGATTTAGGCATGCATTGTATTTTACTTTATAGCTGACACCAATTAGAAATTCTTTGAAATATTTGTTGATGAAAATATTTTGATGTATGGATCTTAACAAAGAAGGTATTTCTAAAATTTTGGGTATATAGAGAATTGTAAATCATAAACCATGGGTTTTTAAAAATGGTGGAGTTAATTATGAAAGAATGTCTAAAGATGGAACTTCGGTGAATACTGCTATTGGGTAGTTCCTATGTTTTTTTCTATCCCTTCGGTATGGGTGGCATGGGCAGTGAGAGTTTCTTATAATGAGACCGTAGTTATAAGTCAGGATACCATGATGAGACTCAATGTGTTGACAAAGAGGCGTTCCTTGTTATGATTTTGGTGGGACTGTGAACTTGAGGTTTTGAGGTGTTTCTTGGTAATGTGAATGTGGTAACCATTAGGTTGTGGATTTGTTAGTGATGGGTGATTTTCGATGGGTGTGGTGACCCATATGGGTTGAAATATTGTGAGTGGTGTTTGGACCCAAATGTTAGTGTTTATGCTCGTGATGATGATGTGAGTGTGCAAGTATTCTTAGTGTGAAACCTGGGGTGGATGTTTACTGGGGTTATTTGAATGTAGTGTGTATGAATGGGGGAAGAAGATCCACCATGGTTGGGGAACTATGGGATGTTAGATGTATATGGCCTAGTGAGAGGGCCTAGTGACTCATTACCCTTCTACCTCGTTGGTAAGTTGATATCGTTTGATCCTAAAAAGAGACATGGGAGAGTGGTTGGCTGTTTTTTTGGTACTCATAGATGTTTGATGTATGGATTGATTTTTTGGTTTTGTAAAGGGGAATATTGACCTGGAATGATAAGTTGGAAGGTCAATGGTTTTGAGATATGTGAAACGAGTTATAGCACCGAGTTGATAGTCTAGGGGGTCATCTAGGGTGACCTCATGGGAGGTTATCCAAGTGATGAATGTACCTCAAAATGATAAGCAAGATATATGCTTCAGAGGCTGAATTAATTCATAGTGATTAACATCATTTTTGGTAAATGGTGAGGTTGGGAATTGGTTCTTTCATAAGGGTGCCTGAAATCTGGTAATTGGATGTAAGTTTAGTTTCTAAGGGTTTCATCACTTGGATGTCTAACCCGTTTGTTCGGAAGATGATAAGAGGCCAAAATGTTGATTTCAGGGAAAGAATATATGGTTGACTAAAGTGTAGTGATATTCTTTTGTTATGAAGGTTACACTCAATGTGAGGGTGGTAACATGATTGGTCTTTATTTATGAATGGTTTGATTTTTGGTTGTGATTTTAGGGTGTATCATGGATAATGGGGTTAACAATCTAGGAGGCTTGGTCAGGTGAGAAAACGGTTGTTGGGCTGGGCTCTTGTGATTTTTGAATTGTGTGATATAAATTTAGTTTATGTGTGTAGTCATCAGAAAGTGAAAGATTTGGAGGGATCTATTGAGGTCCAGATGTGGGCACACAATGGTTAGACACAAGTCTTTTTAGGATTCATGAACTAGTGACTTGGGATAAGTGTCTTTCAACCTATATGAAACCAAAGTGGGAAGCATGGTTATGCGGGAGACCATAGTTTTTGATCAGTGTGGAGGAACACTATGTTTCAGTTTTTATATGTCAGGGTTTTTCTGGAATAACTCAAGTGGTTTGGTGGATGTATTACCAATGAACATTTTGGTTAGAGACTACTTCACTGAGATTCTTGAAGTGGTGGTGGGTTGTTTGGTAACCCACATGTGTGGTGGTGGTCAGGTTTTGAGGAAAAATTATGGTATGGGAAGCCAGAAACTATAGACATACCAATGTGTCTCAATATTGGGAGGTACCATCATTTGTGGATAAGACATTGGGGTGTTCTTCGCTAACATATTAGCACACTTTTAGCTAGTGATGATCATGCCCGACATTTTGACATTGTCCCATGTACATTTAGAAGGCTCTAGCTTTACACCACGATACTTGAATGTGTTATGGTTGGTTATGGTACAACATGAAATTTACGATTAGGGAGTTGTATATGTGGAGTTGGATGGGGGGTATTCCACCACCGACCGTTTATTGGTGAGTTCCTAATAATGGATCGGGTTTCTACAAACATTGTGAGCTCCATCCACATAATTTGGGAGTGAGTATTGGGTGAGGTTTGTTTTGTTGAACTGGGGAAATCTATATGACCACGTTCATGTTTTGGGGTATAGATGATACCCATCTTGGTATCTTTGGTGATTGAAATCGCTTGTGAAAATCAATGATAACAACACTCCTAAATTGGAGAGTGATATGTTAGTCCACTATGTGTAGCGTAGAATGTGGAGTTGATGTAATGGAATTAGGATGCCAATGGAATAACTGTGAGGTCCCTGTTGGGTCTTTTAGAGAGGCCAGGTGGGCCCTGTTTTTTGAGGATGATAAATCCAAGCATTGGATTTGGGCTCAAGGTGGTTCTAAATTAGATTTTAGTTTGTTGGGTTAAATTACTTGAAGGGAATATTAATACATGAGTAATTTTTTGGTGAGAGAGGATGGGTTCTAGAACCTCATCGAAGGACAAGTATAAACTTTTTTATTTGTGATTGGGTGAACATTGAGTGTCCTTAGGCTAGAACAAATATTGGTAAGGTAAGGTATAGGTGTACCAATTTTTAAGACAATCGTCTCTAGGATGTGTCATACGATGACATATCGACTCATCTTGGATTAAGGGATGAATGTGGTGAGTTGTAGACCGCCTTCGATTGGCGTTTTGGATAGAAAAGTAATTTTCAAATTTAAGAATGGTTTTTAATAAGCACATATCCTTATTTTTTTAGTGTATGGATAGTCGGAGTGATTTTGTTTGGAATTTCGATGGGTTCGGTGGAGTATAATCATGATTTAGAGGACAATGGATTCCATGAGGGTGGAGTTCTACCAGAAGTTAGTGCATGACTCTTGTAGACGTGTTTGATGTTAGTGATAAGCATTACTTCAGTAACTGCCTTGGGAAGATGGAAGGGGTAGCATGTGAATATTAGAGTATAGATGTTCTGGGACAAGCCAATTAGGGGTGGTCTGACATGATATTATGGGAAAGAAATGGATGTGGTACATTGTAACCCACATCCAGTTTGGTGTGTGTGGTGACAAGTGCATTTCAGAAATGAATTCATACTTGGTAAAATTCGAGTGGTTCTTAGTCTATGAATGTATGCTGCAGGGGTGACCTTCTAGATGGTCTTGACGACAGGTATGATTCCCAATTGGGTGAGGACCTTATAGATTTTTAGGAATGAGGAATTGTGAATGCATCCGGTGTGTTGTGAAAGTTTAGTTGAGGTTCTAATGGTACTTTTTGAGGATGTAAGTACCATTCACAAGGTGATGTTGGAAATGAGATAAAGTGTATGGAGGGGTCACCCTAGTGTAAAGTGTTCATTTGGTGATGTGACTAGTGCATGGTTGTGTTTTGGATGTTCATTTATAGATTAATAATGTTTGAACTCATGTTGTGAATTGACTTATGTTAGGATGTATTTTTTAGGAGCCATGTGTTTCTTTGGGTGGCATCGTGTTTGGGGCATCATTGGAGTATTGGTAATATGGTCAAATGGGGCCATGTGATTTGGGCCATGAGTTGCGAGGAGAATCGGTCCAAATGGATGTTGATTGGATCTTCCATGAGGGTATGATAATGTGTGTGAAATTCCATTATTTTCTTTATTTGGGAACTCTTTCCTAGTCTACCTTATGGAGTTCTAGTTGTTCATGTTTGGTTTGTAGTTGAAAAGTCATTTGAGGAGCATCCAGTTCATTTTGTTGGTAATAGTGAGATGTTTTTCGGGGCATAACCATGCCTTTAGTTAATGTTTTGTGTAATTATGGTAATATTTAAGAGGAAACATGGGATAGGGAGATGGATATGCAGGCCTAGTGAGCAGATCTCTTTTCTTGGTAGTTCAGTGATGCTAGGGAAGAGAAGCTGGAGGATGAGCCATTATAAGGTGGGGCGGTTATAAGACCCCAGTTTTCTTGGAGGTTCATCGTTGTTAAATTTTTGTTTTAATTTGTTTTTTTAAATGGAATGTTTCTTGGGAGTATGAGGATCATTGAGGGTGTTATGGGGATTTGGGACATGAAAGGAAGGAAAGTTAGGCCAGTCTATGCAAGAAGTAAGGTTATTCCATGGTTAAATAAATTATATGTCCTTCCTATGAAAACAATGTAGATTTGTATAGTAGAATTACCCATATCTATCCCATGGGTAAATAAATTGTGTCGAGCTCCCCAAGTAACTGTGCAACATCAATTCCCATAGATAGTGTCTTGTGCACGGTTTTCAAATGATTTGGTAAACCATTTGGTCAAACCACTCACCCCAATAAAAGTTTAAAAAATTACAGTTTGTTCATGATGTGATTTTAGATTCCCACTCAATTTTTAGATATTTTATTCCCCTATCAACCCTTGGGATGAAAAAATGGGGCCAAGCTTCCCAAGGGAGGTTCTCCTTTTATTTTTTTTCAATTTGGAGTGTCATTGGTTATAGATTGAATCACAAGGTGAAGGTTTTAAGGGGTGTTTGAAACATTATCTAAGGTATGATTAAGAGTGTGTTTGTCAATGGATTTGAGGTAGGTTATCTAAATGATATAATGAGATAGGATTAGGAAATGGGAATTGGGATAAATAGAAATGTAATGTAAATGGAAAAGTGTTAATGGGTCATTGCATAATATTTATTCCAATGATGATTGTTGTGGACTATGATTGTTAATTTTGTATGTTGTGTTTGGTAGTGATATGGTATGTGTAGTGAATATATATATATACATACATACATACATATAAACATATCTATTAATGTGCACATGTCTTGGTGTGGGATAAAGGATAATGGCACCTCTGACGGGTCAGGATAGACTGATGCTTTAACGCAGCACAAGAATGCTTGGGTTAGCGAGTTAGATTGATGATTTATGCCCCTAATGGTTGAATTCAATGAAACTACCTGGGATAAGGCTCCAAGGTAATTTTGATTTGTTTATTGTGAAATTTTATTCCTTATTGAGATAAGGAACTTGACTTATACCCTTATGTATGATGATTGACCATCTTAGGTCATTCTGTAAATGATGTAAATTACAAACCCTTATAACATATGATGAAATGAATTAAGGGATGTAGATGGGGTAGGTGATGAAATGGGAAATGTTTTAAAATGGATTAAATGTTAGATATGGGCTATGTAGTTAAAATATTTAGTGTGAATACTGTTAACCAATAGCACCCGAATTTTATTTTATTTACATTGTAATTAATTTATACTTTCACGCACTATATGTTTGGATTATATATTTTTAGGCACTATTGGGGGTGGAATACTGAGTTGTAAATACCCCATACTCAGGCCACCATTGGGCACCTGAGCATATTTCATGATTTTAGCCCAGGATAAGGGTAAAAGACCCATACTTGTGATTTGAGTCAGTCTTGGGATATACATGGCTGAGGTTTTGGACATGGAGTCAAGACATTTTCTGGGCTTTAGTTGTTTTCTTTATTTTGGGTTTTCTGTACTTGTGCCACTACTAGTGTGACATGGAATAATTATTTTTAGTTTTTGGTTTTTACCTAGTTTTGGAGATGTTTGGTTATGCATGTTCTTGTTATTGCTTATTGTTTCTACTATTTCATTTATTTAATGTTGTGTATTACTGTGGTAAATAGTGTATAGTATACCCATGTAATATTTTAGACCCTCGATGCCAGTCGGAATCCTCTGGCATATGGGGAGTGGTGCTTGAGTTCATGTGGTGATCCAAATAAGGGCACCATTTGGTGGCTACTGGGATGGGGACGTTGTATATCTAAAACTCAAATGTAACACCACTAGTTTTTTATTAATATTTATTTTTGAAATTATTTATCCAAAAAGAATAACATATTATCTAAGACATCACATAGGCTAGTGGTATGTGAAAAAACCTTATCCTCTTTTAGTAATGGAATCAATCCCCACTTCATTTCAGGATACGATGGGTTTTCTCCCTAATGGTGGGATTTACATTTTATAAACTATATTAATATAGTTCAAATAAGGTAACTAAAAACATTATGGACATCCCTGAAATAATTTTATTTGTTAAATAATATTTTTACTAATGTTTTGAACATAATATTTTTTTACAACGTCTAATAATATTATTTTAGTATTATTACAATTTCATTAATGATCATATGAAACCTAAAGGACATCGATAGTTTTATAAATAGTTCAACAAAATGTAAAGGAATTGTTTACAAAAATAATTTTCAACTAAAAAAATAATTGGCATAAATTTAACTTCAATTTCCGTAATATTGTTAGACTCTCATCCAATAAAAACTAAAATGAAAATTTTAGGACATTGAATATATGATTAGTATTAAAATCATTATCACATGATGTATCCTTAACTCTTAAGTTAATGAAGATACATATGATTATAATACAATCCAAATATGTTTCATGTTTCTTATAAAAAATATCATCTGTAAAAATAATTCAATACTATAATTATGGAATCCCGATAAACACTTCAACCATTATATTTAATTATAAGTCCTTCTTTAGTCTAGGGTTCATTCTTGGTCATTATATGTCATTATCTATTAAAATAATTTATCATTATTTGTAAAAAAATGTGAATTATCAAAAGCATATCCCATAAGAGTGGCATACTAGTTGTATAGTAAGGACCATTTTAATGTACCATGTAATTCTCGATTCAATCACGGCACAACCTTTTTAGAGTTTTTACTGGGAAATTCTATTTTAGAAGAACTTCAACTTATTGTATCCAAACCGTGATGTATTGTAAGGAACAAAACACTTAATCTCTACCAAACCGAAACTTTTGTATGTTCTTCTATACTTGTGCTCAAATTATATCATTGGTTTATGTTACCTAATATATGTTTTCCTAAATCTATTTTTTCAAGGTTTCTACAAGTATTTTTAAGATTTCAAATTTAGAAAACTTGACCCAAGTAGCCCAGAGTTAGTTCCTAATATCATTACATTGGCATAAGATACAAATAATATTATCCTAAAAGACCGATCAATTTAGTGGTATTGGTAAACAAGATACATACATTAGTCTAACATTACATTTAAATAAAAAATTACAACATGGTATTTTTTTTCAAAAATATCTTTATTCCATATAGCATATCTCTATATATCATTCATAGTATTCTTCATCAAATATTGAGGAATGGAAACAAAATAATGGTCATCTCAAATGATTAGTAAGGGTTATGTAAAGTGGAAGAAATAATTAATAATATGAACAATCAATATATAAAATTAAAAAAATGAAAACACATTCCATTTAAATAACACAACTACCTGAAATGATATGTCATAATAAATATCGAAAGGTAAATAACTGAAAAAATGCCATTTAATTAATAAATGTAAATGAAATGAATCTAAATATAATTTCATGGAAAAATATCATGGATAATGACAAATAAATTATCAACGAAGGTAATTCTTAAATATTTGAATCCATTTTCTACATGTTCATAGTAACATGATCATCAACACCTTTAACAAGATGATTTAAAACACATTGATAAAATACCCATTAAACTAAGGAAAGCTAATAGATTTGTACCATGATACTACCAATGCATAGAGAGGATATGTATAACCTAGACCCACCCATTTCATAACTTCCCATATAATTACTTATATATATATTAATAAATTTAATTCAAAACAAATGTGCCTTATCAAAAAAGTATTCATATTTAGTAAAGTATCAAAATTTATCAACATTTTCCCAGATAATAAAATATTTATCATATAAATAACATATGTAAAAATTGAGTATAGTTTATGTGGTAAGCATATAAATTATAAATAATATAGAAATTTAGGGGTTATTTAATATCCAATTATCATAGTAAGGTGAATATTTTAAGGGAAAGTTAATGAAAACAAAAATTTATCATGAAAATTAATTTCAATACATTCATTAGTCAAAATTATCAAAAACCATCCGTATAAATAATATGGATGGAATCTATACAAGTTATGCCCACTATATTAATAATAAATAAATTATTTCATTTATGAATAGAAATACCATAAAATATAATTAAAAACATTATTGTCGAAATATTATTTTTATTTTGAAAATCAATTTTTGAAACATAAAACATTTTGATAATTTTTTTCTTTGAAAATAATGTATATAAAACTAAGGCTATCCAAAATATTAAGAAAAAACATTATTTAAAAATAAACATATAAGCATGAAAAGAAAGATTCAAATAAATGATGATCATAATGGTAAGTAATTATATATATGTCATAAAGAACATTCTTTTTCATGGGAAAAATATTAGAAAAGTTCCTAGTTCGGTGAGATATAAGACTTTTCATTTGAAAACATTTTTTAAAAATAAAAATTGGGGTGAAATGTATTTTAATAAATCCTTTATAAATGGATAAATAAAATGTTATTTATTTTTTCTATAAATTATGGGTTTTAAAGAAAACGTAATTCCACCAAATAGATAATTGAAGTCAGATCTTATTAAAACATTTTCTCAAGCTTCTATCCTCCCCCTGTTTTACTTGGCTTTGGTGTCTCGAGGTTCTCTCCTCCCCCTATTTTGCCTCTACTGGCTCCATGAAGGCCTTCTCTGGCCACCTTACGTCGCTCTGCCCTCGAGCTCCACCACTCCTTTCTAGGTCGGATCTGGAGTGATGGGCACACCCAGGCTTTGGGTTAGTAGTTTGGCGGGTGGGGAATTCTTGGCATCACAATATTATTCATTTAGGGTTTCAGACCCTAGTATATTTACTGGGTTTTATCCCCTTGTAGTGGTGATTTTCGGTTCAATCCTAGTCTATTTTTAGGGTTTCAGTCTAGTTTTACCCCAATCCCGTTTTCAACCTGTTTTTGGGTCTTTTTTATGTTCTTTGGGTTTTATCCGGTAGTTCTCTATTTCTCGGTACGATGTTGGTGTTTCTCAGTGTTCGTTGGTGGCGTGAGCTAGAAGTTTGCGATGGGTGTTATGCATGTGGTTTCTTCTCGGCAGTAATGATGACTTCTCCTCGGAGATGATGTTCTCCTATGGTGTCTTTCACGATAATTCTACTGGTGATCTATAGTGATGACTACAATGTTCTCTATGATGACAGGGGTCTGCAATGGTTCAGATATCTGATGGCTTCGGTGTCAGTGTCTGCATCTCGAGGTGACAGTGACAACAACATGATGTGGTCTACTGCTTTTTGACATTAAAATTTGAATTGGTTCTATTGGTGGTGTCTTTATGGATCCAACCTGGTTTTGTCTATTTAAATTTTGTTAACTTGTTTTATCTGACTTTCAAGGTGCAGTGAATGGTTAGGGTTTTTATTTTGAAATTTGAACTCTTTAATGGGTTTTTTTTGAGGTTGTGTTTTCATGCAAGAGGTTCTGTAGGTTCCCACTTACCCTCAAAGTGGATTTTTAATAAAATTAAAAATGGATTGTGGGGGGGGGGGGATTTAAGATAACATGAATAATTAATTATTCATGATATTACATGTCAATTGAGATTTATATACACCATATAGAATTAATTAGGTGCATAATATTACAATATGCTTCAGTGAAATGAAATTGTGACGAAATATCATACCTTATACTTACATTTGGTTGAATGAGATTTAGCCTAATTTATAGTGGTTTTATAAATTTTATTAACTATTAATATAACAATATTAATATTTATTATATCATTTATAATTATTTAATAATATCTCATCACACATTCTCTAATTATCTTTCATTATTTTCATTGTTTTGGGTTTTAATTGGCATATTTTCTCATGTAGGTTTCGTCACGAAAGATCAAATTCTAGTGAATCTTATATTGTTCTATAATATCTAGAATAATAATCATGTTATATTCAGAATATATATATATATATATATATAGATATATATTAATTATACTTTTAAAAGCAATAATTAATGATGGTTATGAATAATGATGTATATTATGATCCTGGAGATAGTAGGTCATACATACGACTGAGTATCATTTCCATTTCTCACCGATCATTATGGAAATGTGGTAAGTAATATATCACCTTTATAAAATTATAATTATATCATATATAACATATATTTTGTTATTATATATTTTATCCAAGTGATTACATGATTAAAAGAGTGTCACATCACTTCGTGAAGGTGGTATTACACACATACACAAAAGATGTTATCATCTTTATGTGAGTGAAATGGAAGGAAATATAATGATATATATTATAATTATAGAATTATTAATATGTAATTAATATAATTATTATTTCAGTTATATCATATGTAATCATTAAAATTATCTTTATCACCTTCCATGTGAGGGGTTGGTGAAAGAATATTCATATCACTTTGTGAGGCGGTAGTCTGTCGTACACACGAGCGATATTATTGTATCTCATATGGAATGGAAGGAAAAATGAAATATGTGATAAAATTATTACATAGGTATAAATATGTTATAAATATATTAAATTTAACTTATATCCATCATCACACCAAACCATGAGAGTTATAAATGGAAAATGAACAACATTGTTTTGCAAGGAAGTAGTCTACCATACACACAAAAGAGGATTTTTGTAACTCATTTTATAGAAGTGGAAATGGTTTTATTTAAAAAAAATATAAAAAAATACAATTATATTTAATATAATAAGGTTATTATATCATAATGGTATAATAAAAATTTAAGTAGGTGTAGAAAGAAGTAAAATAAAGATGATTATTGAAGAACATTACCACTTCTTCGGGTATCTTCCTTGGTTTTGCACTAAATCCTTAAAAGTTAGTCTTTATAAAAATAATAAGGCTCCTATTATGATGGTTTGGTTGTTTTAACGTAATATTGGATAGTATTGGTTGGTAAAAATTGATTTTATGATGTGAAGTGGCAATAATAGTGAGTGGCCTTTTTTTCAGTTGGGTGACTGACACACTTGAAATTGTTCTAAAAGAGTGAATTACACCAATGTATTTATCATGTCATAAGAACCCAATAATTCTATATTTTTTTATCCTATAAGGTATCATATCTACATATGGCCATCCAATGGGTTTCATAATTTTTTTGGGTCATTCTTACACCTTATATTCTATGTTTAACAAATAAGTAAACTCGTTTAAACCTAAATCAGTAAAACTATTTTTTATTGTTTTCACTAATAATTAGGGAAATAAATTAGGTTAACCATATTATATAATAAAAATTATTCTGAATCCAAATATGTAATACATTTAAAATAATTCAACTCAAATAATTTGTAGAATTTAATTTAAAATTAATTCCATAGACGTGATGAGAAAGTAGGTTTTTTAGAGTAAAAATGTTCAAATGTTTATAATGTTTTTATATAAAAATACAACATGTAAATTATTCCAATGACATGATTTGGATACATATATGTATAAATATAATATTTTTTCTTTAAAATCAATTAAAAATATAATTTAACATTATAAATTATTTAGATGAAGAGGTAATTTCCAATTAAAATCCCATATTTTTCACTATTTATCAAAAAATGATACTTCTCAGAAAAATGAAAAATATTCACCGTAAAATAAATTCGATGGTCATTTTTTAAAAATAAATTTTTATTTTTCTATATAAATTTTTAAAAAGTGTTAAAATTTTATTTTAAATTATGTTTGTCGTACGTGAGTAAACCGTCTTTAAAAAAAATAAAGTTTCTCTGAAAACAATGAGTTTTCATTTAAATTATTGTAATTATTATTTATAATGAATTGATAAAAAATAATTGGGTATAAAATATATATTTTCATAAGTTAGTTAATACAATTCATACCCCCTATTACAATGGATATGAGAGAATTGTTATATTAAATCATTATATAAATAGTATATTATTGTTCAATAAAAATTTGCCTTCCATATATCACAATCTGTCGAAGAAACATGTTGTTCTGTGTAACACATACTAAAATTTGTCTTCAGCTAAAAGATTTAGAATATATTTAATTTATACAAAATATTAAATATATCATATTGTATAAGGGGTTTTATATTTCTTTCTATAATTTGTGTTTTCTATCATACATATTATCGAATATGATGTTAATATTTTAAAAATTCGGGGTGTTATAGAAATTAAGGGAACACATAACCTTACATAATGAGTAGTGAGGAATAACTCATATTCTATTATTTAATTCAATAAATTATTTCAAAAATCATTCAAAAAATAATTATAAGTTAACTACATACTTAGGCTTGTCTAAGCATGTGGTCATCCATAATGTACACAACAAATATATAAAAAGTATAATAGATACCATTAAAATAAATTAATTATTCAATATTTCATAAAAATGATTAAATTTCATCAATTAATTGGTCAATTAATTCATTAATCAATTATTTCATTCTCAATATCTAAATTTTCATCTGAATTATTCTAGTGATTCCCATTATAAATTCAATATAGATAATAAATGGTTTGAAAAGTAATTAAAAATAATTTAATTTAATTAATTGAGAATTTATCAATTCTTTAAGCCTTTATTACATAGAGAACACATAATATTTCAATAGTGTAATAGGTTTTTAATTATGAAATTAATTATAAATTATGCATTTTTTCTATTTTTTATTGGTGGGTTACATGCAATGTACTAATAGGCTACATAAAATGTTCTTCACTTACCAAAAATCTATGATTAATGATTAGGTACATGAACTATAACATCTTTAGGATACATTTCACGTACAAATGTTACATGTCATGTGTTTCCCTTGTTTATATCCAAAAAACTTGTGTGTGGAATCTAAGTGTTCTTTGGATACGAGAATTAATATGTCACAGTGTATATATTTCGACTACATATAGTTTATCTCATTAATTATCAACCTTATTTCTCTCAGTTGGAAATATGTCTTGAATTTTACAACATAGTTAGTGTGAATTTTCTCCTAAAATGTGTAAACCCTAGAGTGTATATGCCATATATAAATATTATAGTCTAATAAACCATGATTCATGTTGTATTGATTAACACTATGTGTGCATTAAATACTTCAAGTGTTTCTACTTAACAACACAAAATTTATTGTTGAATACATTCTAGTATAGTGAACATGTGTACATGGTGTGTACTTCAGTTACACATCATGTATCCTTATCTACCATCAAGAATCCTCAACACCTTCTAATGGAATCTTTTACGATTATTCATATATTATAAATATTTTTAATATGATATGAATCTTGAATAAAGATAATTAAAATTTAAACATGTTAATTATTCTTTTCATTAATGAATAAATAAACAAGAAGAAAAAAACTAATAACAAATTTGTATAATCAATAAATAAATATAATTTTTTATGGCCACTCTAATACCACTTTAGGATTATTGTGTACAATAGAATCATGTTAGGTGGTTCCCAACAAATTTTATCCCTCAACATCATCAAATTTCTCCCCAAATATACAGATAAATGTGTTCTCAAAATCTATATATATGGGGTCTTTTAACATATAATTTATAAATATTCCATTTAATTCAAAATTATATTTCATTGAATTATTTATTCATCAATGAATTAGTATAACACTCTGTTTATTTTGTCATTATTTCCATGATATCAATGTAATGTTCCCTCTAGAAAGGATCCACACATTCTTCACGAACATCATATCATCTTCGCATAACTCATTAGGTGTTGGTATAGATGAATCTATCACTTTAAATGGCCAATTTTGATTGTAGAAGAATATTTCATGGGAGAAGGGATTCTCTCTGGCGTGTTGGGATAATTTTTTGTTCTCTTTAGAGTGTTCTAGATAGGGATCAATCTGAAACTTGTGATGATTCTCTCAAGCACTCATTGTTCCCTATGATGAAATGAGGCTTGTCCACCTAAAAAATTTCATAACTAGGTTTATATAGTGACAGTATTAGGAAGAAAATAATTACTCTAGATCCCTAATTTTTTTAATCCATAAAAACCCCCAGTCAAATAATAATACAATTATTAATATTTACTTTACTATAATTAAACATATGGATAAAAAATATTATTTTTATTTAATAAAAATTTAATATTTATATAAATAATATTTATTATGGAATTTCACCCCACACCATTAAAATAAATCCAACAATCCTCTTTAATATTTATTGGGCCTTGAATAATGATTATTTATTCATTAAATGTATCTTACTACATTATTCACCAATAAATATATAATCATCATATTCCCTAAAATAATGAATAAATATTCCTTATATAAACATGTATCTTAATAAATAATGATTTTTTAACATTTTGAATAAATTACAATAAGTAAATATCTTATAATCCAAAAATTATATAAATAAATAATTTATGAATAAATACTTTTTAAATATTCATCTCGCATATATATTCTCTTGAATAACTGGTGATTAAGTATATATGATCAAATATATATAAAATTTTATTAAACCACATACACTAATAATAATTATACATCATGTTAAATTCATATTAAATTTAATTGAGGTTCTAAATACACTTTGTGTGTGACCCTCTTGGCCCCTTTATTAGAGGAATTGTACTACATTGGAAAAACAAAAATTCTGGAATATATCAACAAACCATTGATCTAATATAGAAATAAGATAATTTCACATTGACATGTAACATCCTCTGAACATATATTATGTAATATAATTCTTCTAACTCAATATCATTAATCAAGAAAGATGCATAGTGGTGTCATTAACCGCTATGCTCAATGACTTTTTCATTGATATTATAGAATTAAACTTGCTGACAATATGGATATTCTGTGGTTATAATTAGGAAATTCTATTCTCATAAAAGGGATTGAGATACCAAATTCAGTTAAATAATAAAAGGGATGATTCCTTTGTCACATGATTCATTGATACAACACCACTCGTGATGTACCCAACATATCTTACCTCACCTTGAGCATATGTCATCATTGTTTACATCAATACATAAATATATGAGACCCATGAAATTTATTAATAATAATCTAAATTTTTAAGGATGATTACACATGTCTATAGGTTAGAATAACCAGGGACATTTATGGATGTTTATTTCATATTAGTGGTTCAAATTATCATAATCTCTTATACTGAATATTAAAAAAGGTATATTCCATGAAACTGTTATTCAAATTCCAATGCATCACCAACCCTAAAATCCTATAACATTTGTGTTTCATCAAATAATATAATTAGTCTATAGAAAATATATTCAAGATTTTTTTTGGAACTTCATGATTATCATCATAGAGGGGAACTTTTATGACCTTTCAGTATAACAAGTACACTTAAAAAATTATCACATATTATGTCATTTGTAAGAACAATCTTAATATAATAATATGTTTTGTAAAAAATCAAATAAATTAATATAGGTAACCATAAATTTCATAGAATTTGGTTCTAGGGAACTGATTAAAACTGCATATATGCCTTCTTGGACTAGAATATGTAGAAAGTTTGTTCTAAAAATCTATGGATATATGCCAAAAACACTAATAAAATAATAAATATCCAAAAAAACTCATACTAACATCCTTTATAGAAATATATCCCAATTTATATACATGTAATTTTTTCCCTGTTATGCCACACTTTTAGATTCAGGTTGGGATACTGTTATTCATACATATTATTATAACTATCCTTGAAAATGTGGTGGGCATCTTATAATGTTTTATAACAATTTTTTTTAATAATTTATTTTTTTTCTATAACTTTTTGATAAAAATAGATTTACGTCATATATCAAATTTTGAACTACGGGTGTCCCACTTTAATATTATTGAGGAGGATATTAAGTAAACAACATTGCTGTAGTCATTAACACAAAAAAAATCTGTATTTAGGAAAATTTTATATTTTATACATGATTGGAAGAACTATTGTTTTCAGTTATTTGGAAAGGTAAAAATTTTCTTCACTCCAAATTCTTTTGTGTCATCCAACCTATAATCATTTTATGTTAAATGAATGTTTCCCAACCTCAACCAACATCAACTTCTCTTCTTAAATAATATTCAATTCTTGATCTTTTTTCTCATGAATTATAATGACATATTGTTATGGAATATCAATTTTATTGATTATTTTATCCTTTACCACCAATTTACCTACATTTACACTCATTGAAACTTTGTATAACTTATTTAATATACATAATAATTAAGTAAAAAACAATTTAAACACTTCATTCTCACCAATTTTTCTTTTCAATTTTTCTTTTAGTGAAGAAATGTTTTCATTGAACTATGATATTTATTCTCCCATATCATTCATCAGTTTGGTTAGGGTGTTCCATATTCTAACCTTTTTAGATAATTATTTATATATGGAATCAAATTATTCCTCAAAATATTATTTTTCATAAACTCATTCCTTCATAAAACCATGTTTGAATAATAAAAATTCATTAAAAACATTCTTTATATAAATTTTGAGAGTGAGAGTAAAATTATTTCAAAATTATAATCCACTCAGCCTCTTTACATCATTAACTATAGTAATCAAAAGTATCATTATCAATAGATTCAATATGTGATCACATAACACATTTTTATGCTCCAGGTAGTGATCAATCCCTTTTATTAATCAAAATTTTTCTTTCCATATTTACCTCTTTCTTTCTCCCATTTTCAAGAGACTTGTAAGAGATGTTCTCTTTTGCAGTAGCATGAGGGGAACCAGACTTATCTATCTAAAGAAACTCAATCAATTAAAAGCTAAACTACACAATGAAAATTAAATTTAGGGGTTCTTTGAAAGATATCCAACTAGTGGATAACCTACTATGATACCCACATCAAATTACCAATAGAACCGGAGAAAACACCTCATGGGGGTGAATATTTGGGTAAATACAACTCACAAGGTGTAAATTATCCTATGAATAATTAACAAACAAAGGTAATTTAACCTTTTTTAGTGGTTTGTGAAACTGAATCAATAATTTTATTACTTAGAAATTACCAAATGTAAGGATGAATGTAAAGAAAAAAAAGAACATGATATTTTTACATGCTTTCATATAATAACATACTCTATACCATGATTGTTTTTTCACCCCCAATATTGGATTTTAAACTATAATATAGGTTAATATAATGGGTGTCATTTCTTATACCTTCACATATAGAGTCTTACTAAACTTTCAACTTTATATCTAACACAAAACTTCCTACCTCAGCTTCAAAATATATTCATATAATTACACTATGATCCTGCAAAATACACTGAGGTGAGCATGTTCCATGGTTTCCCACTATATATGCAAGTGTTCCATTGAATTTATTCATGTATGTATATCAGTAAATTGGTAAAGGATACATCTTCATCAATAAGATAAGTATTATTATTTTCAATAATATTTTATTTGAATGACAAAAATTATTAAATAATACTCTTAAACTTTGTCACTAGTTTAAACTAAACTTCACTAGCTTCCTAAATCACTGATATTTTGAGAACATCAAACAATTTAGATCATCATATTCATAAAATTCACAACTACGATAAAACAATGCATTCAATATTTATCTTCCTCTCACTATAAATTATTATTCTCAAACATTAAATACTATGAATGTTTCATGAACCTATTCTTATTTATTTTAATTTTATACCTAGAATATTTTTAGCTTAAGCATAGGATTAGATTCTTCACCATCACCATCATTATCATGTTAATCTTTAAGATCTGTAGTATTTTATCTATTCTACTGGGTCTGAGATGAACTCAAGAGCACATATTCACCCAAAACTACTCTTTTTAATATATTTTATTTTATAATAAGGTCACTAGTAAATTAGTTTAACTATTTAATAATGTAAAATATCCCATCCAATTCGATGTACATGATATCATTTAATTTATCATCAACTTATTACATAGGTATTATTTTTTCCTTAACTGTTGTATCTGGTGTAATGAAGGGAGTGACCGCGTTTTTTATTTTTTTCCCCTTTATTTCTCATTCCCCCTTATATTGAATAAGTTATTCTAGAGTCTTAATGATACTAAATGTTATCATAGATTCTTCCTCATATTCCTCTTAAAATATCATAGTAATCCACTTCAAACATTATTTTTGTTGACTATATATAAATCATGTAGAAAATAGATATTAAGAATGACTCAATCTTCTCTTTTGGTAACACCCAACAGTTCCTCTTAACACCTCATTATTTTCAAAATATTTGGAATAACTGTAATTTAATCTCTATAGTTGAATATTGAGTATATAATATTTCATATACTGCTTGGTCAAACATTTTATAGATTATGTGAGTCAGTGAATACTATTTTATATGTTTCAAATTGTCAATACAGTCAAATGGTATACTATATTAACACATATCAATCCTAAAAAGAAATTATTTGAGATATTTATAATATTACAACATATAATGATAATTTAACATTTTAATCAAATATTTAATCACTAGAAGATTATTTTCAACTATTCTATTTGAAAATTAGAATAAAATTAACAATGATATTTCATATCGTTATTTTACAACAAAGTCTTTAATCATGGGTTAAAATGGAATCATGATATTTTGATCATATTGGAAAAATATTAACATGAAAAAATATAATTATCCACTCTAGTATATAATATCTTCAATAATTAAAATCCTAAAAAGTTCGATAACTATTACACATTTATAAAACGTCAAACAATATTGGTGATCAACACTCAATAAATCAATGAATATATACCATATATGTTTTGATGTTTTAATCATAGAAATAGACTATGAATTATACATTTAATCTAATATTTATTATAATTTTATTTAGTAATATTTTATTATTCATGCAGGAGAATATAGATTTTTTTTCAAGTATACAATCCTTATTATAATCTTAAATACATATTCTTATCATTTCAAAGTGTTATATTTAACGATAAATCTTTATGTTCCATTAGTTTTTCATTTTTTTGGATTATAGTGTAGTATGATGAAGTCTATTTCCAAACATGTTTATGCTCAGTGGTTTAAAGCCTTATTCATAGGTTTAAACATACATTTGGTGATGTATTAGGATGATGAAAAAAAATATTACACATTATATTAGTGTCTTATGTTCAATTGTAATGAAATACACTTTATGTTATAAATACATTATCTGGGAAAAATCTTACGATGAGTACTCAGATATTCCTACACTAAGGACTTTTTAAACATTTATTACTATATAAAACATTATGGACTCATCGAATGGAATATATTCACTAAAAAATTTAGCCTTATTTAATCTACACATGAGTCTTGTAACCCCTAATTTTAGATTTCAATAGCATTACTAGATAGCAGTGGCCCTAAAAGATTCCTATTAGGTAATCTCTTTAACATTGATTATAACATCTCATTAAGTGGTTCATTGTAGTTGTAATTCCCTCTATTATTAATTATTTTAAATTTTACTAAAAATCCTCCTTCAATAGTTTTAATTTTATTCCATGAATATCATCTCTAAAAATTATTTGGTGTTTAGGTTACAATTTATAGCTATCCATCCCAGCCATTCAGAAACAAAAATTCCAATTAAATTGCATCAAAATAATAATTACTATATTCTCTATTCAATGGGCTGATAATAAAATCAATCATGCAAAACATCATCAAATTTAGATAAGTAAATTTATAATGAAAAAAGAACATGTGGAAAAAAAATGAAATCATCTAACCAAGAGACCATCAAATTCTTGGTTAAGATCAAAATATTTATAATGAATAACCCTTATAGTCAAACCAGAGTCCATTCCCTTTCACCCTTCCTTATTATTTCAATAAAAAAATAACAAATCCAAACAAATATTTTATATAATACTTCTTTTGAAGAAAATAGAATAATAAAAATTACTATAAGTGAATGAATGGTGATGATATTGGCCAAGCATCTTGGAAGATAAACCAATAGTAAACTTTCAAATATACAAAGGATATTTTAAAAATCATCATTGAGGGACCCCAATAATGATGACATATCATTGTTATTAGATGAATAAATTATCTATGGATCATATTTTTTGATAGTTTGAGTTGATTAGGATTTATATGTCCTCACTGTATTTAAAATAATATTATATTAAATTATTATAAATTAATCTTCATGGTTTGATAAGGGTTTATACTTTGAAATTTCATTTATGTTGATGGTGTCACTTTCAATAAATAAAATTTAAATTTTATTTCATTTCAACCATTCCACAAAAATTTATGGGATATGCAGGATATAAATGATTTTATGATTGCTTCAATCATGAATTTTGAAATACTTCACTCAACACATCATGATTTTTCCAAAAATAGACAAAGAGTAAATAATTGATAAAAAATATTTGGATTTTATTAATAAATTGGAATGTAATGTCCCATCAACCCCAGTAATCCAACAACATCATTTGGATTTTCCATTTGAGATCTTGTAAAACGATTCAGGCTATATAGATGGAGGTGTATTATCATATTATTTAAAACTATCTCCATATGTCATTGAATATACCTCACACATAATATACACTACCCAAGAAAACTGTACCACAACTAAAAATTAATTTTCCATTGATTTCAAATTAGAGACATTTAGGCCATTTTGTTAATGTGGCATAGTGATTTTTTTATAACCAAACATCCCTCCAGTATGATGTGAATAAATAGAAAGATAAAACACATATGATTCATTTTATTCTTCTCTATAGTGAATTATATTTACAAATTAATAAAAAAAATAGGAGCATAGAATGTGATGATGGACTATATTGGTAAAATATGTCTATCCTTAGACAATAACTCATCCCCATGAATTACAATAAATGAAAATTTCTTGATGAGAAATTTAAAAAAGTTAAAGATTTTATTTATCAGTTTGTTGACATTCTAAATTATATCACAATATATTACACTGGAAAACATTTCAATAAAAACCAAGTTGACAGACTTAAACAAGACTCTCATTACTATACTTTTTTATGAACCCTACCTTGGGTGCACATATACTGATCATTCCTTAAGGAGTTGTGATATCAATAATAAGTTTCATCCTATACTTGTATTCTATCACACTCTTGAATGTTGGAAAAAAATTGGTCCCCAAAAAACTTCCCATTTGATGCATGAATTTGGGATATTTAAAAAATCATTATTTTGAAAAAACATTGATTTTTAAAGATATTTTTATCATTATATATGGAGTAGAAGTGTATTCAATAATGGTGAAATGCAATAAAAATAATTTTTTTGTATGATGTTTTTTATCTTTTGGTAATTAAATTATACGGCTATTTACCAATTCATTTAGAAATGTTACATTCATATTCTAGTGGATTATGTGTATAAATGGGTAGAAGAATGATCCATGACGACTGGTGACTCAACATTAGTTGTTGAATTTTTTAGCACCCAAATATTTTATATGTTTGGATTACCTATGATTATTATTAGTGACCAGGGTTATCATTCCAAATACTATACAATAAAAATAACCTTTTGTCAGTACAGTGTGTAGTATTTAATTTCAAAAGAATATCATCCTTATTCCAATTATAATACCAGCATGTCTAATAAAGAGGAGAAATAAATTATTTCAAAAATAGAACAACCCAATAGAAATTATTGGTGTCTTATACATAATGGGTTAGTCCCACTATAAATGTAAAACACATACCCTACAGGATATTGGATAGGGTATGAATAAACCCAGTTTCTATCAGTAGGATATTATGGAATGACTAGTTAGGCTACTCAGTAAGCTTTGTTTGTACTACATGTCCAGTGAGGCCATATCATGGTACTTACACCATGATACCCACATGAGGTATAGGGGAGTGTTATGAATTTTATATAATCCCCATGAGCAACTCCACCTATCATAAAGTCATTTTAGAGTATCTTTGGAAATGATTTATACTAAAAGAAACACTATGTTTGTGGAATCCTAAAGAGGACAATATTTTTGTGGATGGGTGTACCCAAAAGGGACCCAATCGTGGCATGAAATCTAGGGGAACCATCAGATACATAAGGAATACATTATGGTTAATTTTTTTGGTTAATTTTTAAACGAACAATACATATCATAAAAGATTTTAGAAAAGTTCTAAACATCATTATTGAATGTCTACATGGTTGTTCAATGAGGCTAGTGAGGCTATGTTATAATCTTTGTATCTATGGAACATCATATGAGGCTACACCATTGTACCTATAAATTCGTCCAGAATTAGTATTGGGTGAGTTTTATACATAGGATATGATTACTATTAGTTACCCAACCCCCCAATTATTTGTAATTTTAATATTATTGTGGGTAATAAGACCTACTAAAATAAAAACTAATCATAAGGTATCATAAAGCATGAAAATATTGTGGTGGATAGGTGTGTCTGAAAGGGAAACTAAATTTTTTTTCATTGTTGGATCACCATATTTCATTCAAAATTCATGTTGGCATGTCACATTAATTTCATTAACTTGTAAGGAGTTATAATATCACTGTTTATATTGACCATTAGGAATATTTATACATAACAAATATAACAATAAATTTTTTAGATGTTCAACATAAACTGAAAATTTAGGAGTCAGATTAAATAGAAAGGGATTCATATTTGAACTCCTGAATCTATATGGAATGATACAAGGCTCCCCATTATCACCTAATTCATTATTTTTTATTCCAAATTGGGAAAAGGAACACCTTTTTAATGAAATTCTATGTTTTTACCCATGTAATATTTGTACCTATGGGTTTGGCCTACAAACTATCACAACTGTCAACCATTATTGTTTATTTAGGTAATTAAGGAAATCAAACAGACATTAATTTTATATGGAAGGTGGCTAAATAACTTATAGAAAATTATTTTGGATTCCCTTATGGTGGATCTAAATATTCATGAAGCCATCTATTAGTGAAACCCACAGGTTTAGGTCCATCCATTACATATTATCTTTAATTATCATGGAGACACTATAAATTTGATATATGGGGTTGGATACATTCATGAGTTCACACTTTTTTAATTTTTATTATTTCTCTCTATTTTTTCTTACTATATTGTATTTTTATGTTTTTTGTCCCATTATTCTTAATTTTCTCCACTATTAATTTTCATTAATCCTAGTAACATCCCCTCTAATAATAAAAAATATTTAAAATTCATGTTGAATTTCTTTATTTAGCTTTATTTTTAACAATCATGGATACTTTTTCTTTATTAACGAATTTTGATTAGGAGAATTAATTTAAAATTAATGTTTGATTTTAGTATAATTGGTTAGTTTTCAATAATAATATTGGTTTCATCTCTATAAAATTATTGATATGTTGATACTCTCTATCTTATTATAATAAGGGTTAATTATATCATTTATCATTGCCAGACATATTTTCACTCGACCAATATGTGTGAATATTTATTAATTGATTGATGGTAAAAATAATTTTTGTTAATGTTAGTTAACTTTCCAAAATGGTATTTCCATACATTTCCTTATTAACTAGTAAGTTTTATTACATTGAAATATTTACTTATTGTTGAAACATAATTATTTTAATGAAAAAACCATATAGTGAAGACATAGAGGCACATGTTTAATATGAATGGACATTACATCATTTTTATGAATATTCATTGCATTACAAAACTTATTTTCTGAATTAATATAATAGTTTAGTGTATTTGGAATCATGAAACAAAATATTCTAACTTGGTGAAAGATCATCAGTGTATCCCCAAAAGATCTTCTCCGTTAGTACTTTTACAAAAAAATGTATCTTTATAACCTGGGAAAGGAAACATAAGAAATGGGAGATCTTGAATGCTCGGGAAGGGTAAATAAAGTAAATACGTAATCATAAAATGAACATAAGGGTGCAAGACCATGAGCATAAAATTTAAAGATCATACTCTTCATATCAATGATCAGAAATATAATACAAGGAATAAATATTTTCAGTTCATAAGACATGAATAAAAAGATAAACATGAACATGAATCATGTAAGAATATCATAGTAATAAGACATATAATTTATGTCAAACACATAAACATGTAATATATTTCCCTATAATTGAAGTAATGTTTCAAAAAACTTATGATGGATCTTCATGGGGAATACACCTACTACCAAGGCAAAACCACAATCCCCAGTCGCATTCCTTTACTCATAAGGGATTGGGTTTCCTCATCTTCCCATAGTGGTTTGGGTCTCATCATCTTCCCATAATGGATCGAGTTTCCCTATCTACCCATAGTGGATCGGGTTTCTCCCTCTTCCATTGTGGATAATGTCCATCTACTTTATTCCCATCATTATATCTAGAGATATAAACATATAATTAATTCATTATAGGGAGGTATAGGTCCCACCCATCTCATAATGAAACCATACATAAATGTGAAACAAATTTATAAACAATCATATCATAACCTATGAAACGAAATGGGTTCCATAAAAATTTAATCATATCTTAACATGTTGAAACATATATGTTTCACAATCATTACATAAAATCATGACCCATAAATAGAAGTGGGTTTCATCATCATATAAACTATAAAAGAGCAATGTGATTCGAAAAAATAATTCCATAAAAACATAAACCATTCATAGTTGTAACATGAATACAATAATTGCATCATATTGTTAGTAAATCCAAAATAATAACCAAGGATGTCATCTTAGATAGAGAATAATTTATATTACCACATGAAGCATTACTTTTTAAAACATATAAAATTTTGAAAATAATTTTATTTAAATAAACTTGGATAACATCTAAAGGAATCATGAAAAATAATTTAAAAACATTTCTTAAGGGAAATATATTTTCCTCTTTAAAAAAAACTCTCTTTAAAACATAAAAAAATTTTAAATCCTTTTTCTTTGAAAATATCATCGAAAACATATAATGGAATATTGAAAACATCTTGAAAACCTTTTTCCTCGAACACTTATAAAATAAAAATTGAAAAATAAAATTAAATAATTTTGAAAAATAAAATGTATTTGAAATCCTTTTTCACTTTAAAATATCTTTAAAAACATTTAGTGGTATCTTTTTAAATCATTTAATACTCTTGTAGAATATATAATATTTTAGAATTTTTTTATTTGAAAGCCACTATAAACACAATGAATGTCAATATTATTAGGAATAATATTTTTTTAAAAACAATCATCATTGGAATATTTTAGATTAAGCTTCAATTAATGATAGTTGTGATGGTGAATAAATCCATACATTCCAAACATTCCTTTTTCACCGAATTTTTTTAAGAGTTCCTCGATCATAAAACAATAAGAAGATTAATTTTTTAAACATAATTTTCTTAAAAAGGTATAACATGTGTTCAAATTTCGTTTATAGGTCATATTATAAAATTATAACATTTTTAAAAACATTTATAGAAAATTTTATTTTGAGAGAACACAGATTTATGACCGAAAAAAGAAATAAAGTCGTATTTTTAAAAAAACTCATTATTATCCTAAGTGAAAAATATAAGAAATTTGGTTCTAATCAATGAATATATAATGGATAACTGGATGAGAATAAAATTCATGGGTTTTATTGATATATAGATAATAATATTTCATCAATAGAAGCATAATCCTAAATAATCACGATAAATGATGGAATTGTAGCAAAAAACATTTACCACTTTGGTAACTTTGAATCATAATACCCATGAAAGAATAAAATTATATAAGGTTTAAAATATCATGAAATTAAGAAGATTAATTATATAACATTTCAATGGTCTTTATATACACCCTATATAAAAATATAGATGCATACCATTGCATGTATCTCAAGGAAGAAAAATTCAGAGAAAATTAATATACTGATTTTGTAACTTTTGATGCATAAAATGAATAAAATGGATATTTAAATACCCATAAATGTTAATGTCTGAATTACATAATAAACTCATGGTAATTATATACACCACACAATATAAATTAGTGGTTAATTAGACATAAGTCTCACAGAAATAAAAGTGAGTTGATAAAACCCTTACCTTAAGTCTTGAATTACTTCATACATGTTTAAAAATACTATATAATATATTAAAGTTTATTATAAAACCTGAAAATATTTATTATATATAATACCATATATTATTTTATTTAAAATTTATATTACTCATTTACTAACAATTCCATGTTAACCTTACATTTCATGTAATATTCATATTGTTTTTTTCATATGTTTTGACTTGTTATTATTGATACTCTTACATATATCATTATTTACCTATTTAAAGAATTTAAAACATTATATATATATCATATATACTCATTATATTTTAATTATAATAATATATAGAATATATAATTATGAAATGGAACACATCGTTGCTAGAGACAGTAGGCTGTACGTATGTACGAACATTGTTTCAGATTTATTTTCATGTGGAAATAAAGAAAGTAAATGAAATATATGAATATAATTATATAATATAATTAAATTTTCATTATTATTTATTATATATATCATATATTTTCAATAAACACACCCTTATACATTCCATGTAATGTGTTAACAAATCACATCACTTTAAGGGGGCGATAGTCCACGTATCCACAAATGATGTTGTCATGTTTATAGAAAATTGAAAAAATGAAGGTATGTTTTGTATAATAATTAAATAAGGTTAAATATATCATAAATATCATATATATAATATAAAAAAATAGTTTCCATCATAATTCCCAACCATGAGTGGTTGTAAAGGAATAATGAAAAACATCATTTCATGAGGTCGTAGTTCACCGTATAAAAGAACTGTATGTTCATTCCCCATTACATAAAATTCTGAGTAAGTGTCGATATAAAAATTATAATAAAAAAATATCTATATATTTAGGATAAAAATTAAATCTAATAATGATGGAATAATCAAAATTGAGGTGGTGGAGAAAGAAAATAAAAGAATGGAACTTGAGGTATGATATAACCTCTTCTTTGGGTAACTCCATTTGGTTTGCACCAAAGTGATTACGTGATTGGATTTATTAAAAAATGGAGGATTTAAAGAGGAATCTAGGTATTTTGTTATATTATTTTATCTATTTTTTGGTGAGAAAATGTCTTGAGAGGTGTGAATAAGTGGTAGGGGTGAGTTCCTTTTATAGTGTAGGAGGAGTGACGTTCCTGTAAATTTTTAAGAGGGAATTACACCATGTTTTTTCCACAACATGTGGATAAAATAATGGTAAAAATAGATAAAAATTATTATAGGGTATAAATATGAACATAAAATTTATTTTTTAGAAGTTTCTAGGTCATTTTTAACCCTAATATTAATGTTGATTCCTTTATAAAGATAATTTTTCTTTTTAATCACTATAAACAATTTTAATCAAATTCAGTAATATTTTTTCTAAAAAAATAATTTTCACATATTAGAAATTATAAATAATTATTATGACAAATAATTAATATATTTTAGAAAATTCAAATAAAAAAAGTTCAAAAAATTAATTTAAAATTATTCGCGCAGACGTGCCACAACATCGGGTTTTTAAGTAAGAAGGTCCAAAAGTTTAAAGAAAAATTATTCAATTTGAATATGAAATTGGTTCCAATAAACTAAATTGTATTAATTGATTTAATATTTATCTAATAAAACTTTTAAACCAAACTGAAATATAATTTTAATTGTATAAATAGATTAGATGAAAAAGCCGTTTTAAATTAAAGTTTAGTGTTTTCACTATTAATCTAAAAACTAAACTTCTATAAAAAATAATAACAAATCAACCTAAGTAAATTTTGATATTCCACATGTAAAAAGGTAGTTTATTTTTTCAAATAAAAATTTTAAAATCTTCAAATAGTTCTTTATTTCATTTATAAATAATTTAAAAACAAATGATTTATTTTATATAAACATTTAGATCATATTTTCACCATTTATTTTGTCTTACTCGTAGAATCAATTCCGAAAACTATGTGTTAACTATAATAATAATAATTTAATAAAATTGTTTATAGTATATTATAGTTTGGTAAAACTCATCCTTGCGCGTAACACAAGATATCGAAGGGACTCAATATTATTTGTAATATAAGCCAAAAATAGTGTTGTGAGTACAACAAGATAATAAAATTATTGTGTATAGTGCAATCTTGACCTATTGTTACATATAACATAAGAAAAATTAGAGCATTAATTAAATAGAATATATATTTAGTGTTGTGTGAAATGAAAAATATAAATAAGATAAAATTAATTCAAAAAAATATTTCACAAAAAACATTAGGGTGTTACATTCCACTCCACGTTAAATGAATTTCTCCATCAAAACATTCTATGTTATTAAAGGTTTAATACATTAAAGTTATATTATTAGAAATCAACAAAAAAAAAATGAATACTAAAAAATCCTTTTGAAAATGAAAATTTGGAAACATAATAGCTTAATATAGTAAAAAATAACTAGTTTTCTATATAGGATAATATTTCCATAATGTGAAAATATAAACTTGGAGGAAAAGAGTAAATATTTATAGGGACTGTAAGATCCCTACATTTTATAGAGTTTTCTCAGGTATGATTCTAGGTACTTTTTTTAATTAAGTACCATTTATGGGAGTTATGGATTGGGGTGTGTTTGGGTGAATTATAAGAGAATTTTGGAGAAAAAAAGGTTATGCATAGTTGGAACATGGTTTGTACAAACCATGTGGCTACCTAGAAGAAACTGTTTGATCTCTGGTTTTTGAGGCAGTAGCTTTAGCACATTTAAAGTACAGTTTGAGAGCCCACACGATGTGGTCGTGCAAAGTGCCCACCTGAAGAAGCGGCTAATGCATAGTTATATCATGGGTGGTCTAACTGTGCGACTAAACTATGTGAGGGCCGACCGTGAGATCCGAAGATTGTGGATCTCAATCCTTTTTATCTTTTAATTAACTGGTTCACCTTTGATGTGTCCCTAACTTGGGATTTTACTTTCTTAAGGGTAATGGAAGGATCTCCCATTAAGATGAAGGGATTTCATGGCCTTAAGAACACCGTTCTTTGAGATTGAAAGCTTGAATTGAAGATTCTCTCTTCTCCCTGTAAGTTGATTTCATTATGATGATTCTCCCATTCTTTCGTCTATCGTTCCTTAATCTTTTCATAGAATATATCCTCTATTTCATTAGATCTAAACTTTTGTGGTGAGATATAGATATAGTATGTTGGATCTAGATCAATATTTATGAGATATTGATGTATTTATTCTTAATTTTGATTTTGGGATTTAAATGTGGAACTTTTATCAACATCGCTTTTCTTCATAGATTATTGGGATTTATGTTGAGAAAATTCCCGTCAATAAATTTATGTGGGTGGTATAAATATAACTTCCACAGTCTTGGATATTATATTTATATGTAAAATTATAGACTTTATAGTATGCTTTAGAAATTTATTTTCTTAAATTGGGTTAATTATATTGACCAATTTTTTTATCAAAGCTTTGTTGAAATATGTAATTAATTGGGGAATTAATAATAAGACTAAGGGTCTTCCCTATTAGATAATTAATCTTCATAAATTGGTCATAAGATATAGGTGTTGTAGTCTAGGTAATTAATTGGGAAATTAATTATGAGATATCAAATTGGATAAGTTAAGATAATTAAATATGAGTTAATTATGTGATTTGAGATGATGACCTACATAATTAATAATGGGATTAATTAGAATGATTTGAGATTTAGAATGATATATTTAATTCAGGAAAATTAATAATGGTATATGAGTTGTGTTGTTGGTTAATTAATTAATTTATTAATTAATGGTATTGATGCTTTTAGTTATTTGTTGGGTTAAGTAATGGATTTGATGTATTTAGCTAACTTTGTAATGAGTAAGGGAATTTATATAGATAATTAATTGGTAAATTAATTATGTGATAAATAATGGGAACATGTTTATTCTAAATTGAGAAGCACAAATGGAAACTTTGTTTTCATACTTAAGGGTAAGACAATGGGAACATGGTCACTATAATGTGATGTATACACTGTAACATGGTCATTATACTTATGAGTAAAGAGAATGAAAACATGTCCATTCTATTGAGGTGTAATCATGGTAACATGGTCATCTTAACAATTTCTTTGTTTTTTGGAAACTTTGGAAATGTGGCTTTTAAATGTGAAATTACAGCATTGAAATAATTACACTCCTCATTATGGCCTCACATGATAAAATCAGACTCTTTCCAAAGTCAAACTAGGTATTGAGATATCATATCACCTTTGAATACTTCAATATTTGGATAGAAGTAGTTATTAAGATATGGTATTACCTAAAAATCATATCGGGATCCATTTTAAGATGGAGTTAGTATTGAGGTACGAGGATCCTTGGGATCCTTGGAGTTAATGTATTTAGATAAAGATAAACGAAAATGTGCTAATTTTCTTATTATTTAATAATACTTATTTCCTTATAGACCCGCATGCATTATATTTTGACTGGACTTTTTTAGAAACCATTGGTGGTGGCCTAATGACTTGTACTCAAACCCTATCCAGACTACATGATCGGTACCTAAATAGATTATATCGTTACATGACTGGATAAGGGAAAAGGACATGGGTTAGGTGGATGATTGGGGACAGAGCTTAGAGGAGGGAACCAGACATGGTTTGGAACCCACATGAGGGAGTTTTAGTAAATTTATTTTCAGTTTCATTATAGAAATTTGACAGTGATATTGGCACAACATGTTTTTACATTTAGTTTAGTGATATATTTCTTATTTGGTTATCTTGTGACATGAGTATTGTTCTATTTATATATGCTCCTCCTATTTTTTATTTATTTATGCTAGCGTTTTACTCTGATAAATGAGTGTATTGTCTGCCCATTAATGACTTAATAGACCCTTGCTACTAGTCGGGAGACTCTACCATATGAGGAGTCACACATGTGGTCATGTGGTGAACCGGCTCAGGGCACTTCCCCATGGATCCCAGGTCGGGACATTACAAATTGGTATGAGAGATCCAGTTTTATTTATTCTTATTTTGTCTTAATGTTTTGGTAATGGTAAATAGGATACTAAGAAGATTCATGGATTGGTATTTATCTTGTGCATTGGAGTTTCAAACCCATGTATGAGTGAAAACCCAAGTACTTAGCATGTAATTAGTGTTATTGTTGTTTGTTGTTGTTATTGAATATTATTTCACCTAGGTGATTCACTTGGGGTGTGACATAATTATCGTTTCAATGAATTTTAGAGTATTTATTCATGGACTAGAATGGAACATGAGTTGAGTTTTCATGCATCATTCTAGTCACTCAGGTTTATTGTGACATATATCATTTTAGTAATGCATGGTGAAATGGGTTATGGGTAAGTTGTTGAACTTGAACTATTTCCCTTTTTGTAATATTATAATGAAAAATAGTACATAAAATTAATTGAGATAGATTGTAAAAATATGGAAAATGAGAATAATTGGGTGTCTAAATGAGAAACTAAAATTATGATAATGTGATTACCATTTTCAACCAAAACCTAGGTGTATGACGGGTATACGTAGAGACAACACCTCGGTTTTGACAGTGTGGTGAGGTGGGGTGAAAAGGATTTTTGTGGTTATTTCCTCTTGCATAAATGTTATAATCTTGTGTTATGAAACCCGAGACACGTGTATGGCTTTGTAGAGAGTGTTCCTCCTCGAATCTTGTTAAGGGGACGACCGAGGGGTATTCATAAGAATGTTTTTCCAGTACAGAAACTTGAGGCACTCATTGTGCTAGCTGATGATGAAGGGGTTAAGTTTCGAGATAACTACACTCACTTCATGGAATTCATGGAAATAAACCTTGGAAAGGTTGTGAAAATTAGTCTTGAGTTGACAATAGAGTTTTAGTTACAACACCCTCCAAATTTTACAAAAGAGGGAGGACCTGAAGGGGATAAATTATGTGTTGAGTCAATGGATACTATACTTGACTATTATGAGACTATAACAGAAAGGAGGATGAAGTTGGATTCTTATAGGTTATCGGGATTAGTGAAGTGCTGTGAGATATTGTTGTGCGAACTAGGAGGACTTGTTGTATGTTATGTAAGGACTTCTTGGAGAGGTTATTGGAACACTTTTATCCAGAGATGCTAAGACATGAGAAATCTACTATGTTCATGAACCTAACATAGGGGATCATGATAGTGATGGACTATGCTATATTCAACCTAGATATTCAATTATTTTCTCCAAATTTATTAAGATAAGGCAGTTGTGGTGAAACATTTTCAAGATGGACATAAGTGTGAGATTAAGTCACCGGTGAATATCTTCTGGATGAAGAAGTTTATGAAATTGGTGGATCAAGATCTCATAGGTGAAGGGAAACTAAGAGAGGTTTATAGTGCTGGAAAAGTTGTTTTTATTGGATGATCAGGAGGTGAAACTTTAGAGAGTAGGAAGCATTATTATGACAAATTTAGCCAATGTAGTGGGAAGTATAGTATGTATAAAGGAGGGTCGGTTATACAGAAACATATTGGGGTGATATGTCATTAGTCTGGTAGGTTGGGACACTATCATCTACATTTTTCCTGACCCCCAATAGAGTGTATGCCTTGTAGAAATATGGGACATATATAGAAATTCAACAGGTCGCATAGATAGATTGGAAATGAAGGAGTAGTTGGGTAGAGTCAGAGTGTGGGAAGATGATATTCTACAAAAAAAATTGAACTAGCGGTTGGAGTATTACTTTCCAAGAAGGTAAAGGCAGTGGACATGGTGCTTCTGGGTAGGAGTGCCCGCATCAGTAAATTGGCGCTACATAGGGGAGTCATACTGCATACAACGTAAGAGGGGAAACATAGTTACATGAAGTACAACCTAAAATTATCAATTGTGAGGTGTTACCATCAATAGTGAGAGGTACTATTCTAGTTTCTTATACATTGACTAGTGACTTGTTTGATACAGGTGCCTCTCATTCCTTGATATCAATAAAAAATTTTAATGGTTTGAGCCTAGAAGTTGATTTTGTGATTAGGGTAATGATTATAGATATAGTGTTGGGAGTATAGTATAAGTATATCTATATTTGCAAGGGATGTTCAATAGAGATTTCAGAATATCATTTCCTATGGGATATCTATGTTCCTGATATGATGAGCTTCATCCTAATTATAGGAATGTATTGGCTAGTCGCATATCGATCCCACATCAATTGTTACCATAGGTGAGTGACCTTTGTGTCTTATAAGGGTGACTAGTATATTCATCGTGGATAGTGGGATATCTAGGAAGGATGAGTAAGGCCAATTACTTAGTAACTGGGAGAGCTCACAACCAAAGGTTCTAGTATTTTTTTGGATGAAAGGGGTGTTAGGTAACATTTCCTTCCACCAGTAGTGGAACTATTTCAGCATATATGTCTAGAAGAATTCTCAGGGCTACCACGGGGGAGAGATGTTGAATTAACTATAGATCTCATGCTGGGAGTTGAGCCAATTTCTATTCCACCATACAAAATTGAACTAATTATGCTTCAAGAGATCAATACTCAGTTTAAAGAGTTCATGGATAAGGGATTTATCTATCCAAGTACATAACCTTGCGGATCAATTGTTTTTCACACAATTTATGATGAAAAGAGTTTATGATTGTGTGTCTATTACCAATAGATGAACAAAATGATTGTGAAGAACCAATATCCTCTTCTGCAAATTGATGATCTGATTGACTAATTGAAGGGAATTTCTGTGTTCAAAATGATATATTTGAGATTAGGTTGTCATCAGTTTACAGTATGGACTTTTGATATACCAATGACTACTTTCATAAGTAGGTATATCCATAATGAGTTTCTCATAATGCCATTAGGATTGGAAAATCCACCAAAAATGTTTATGGACGTGGTGAACAAGATCTTTCATCTATATCTTCATCAGTTTGGGGTGGTGTCTGTGGAAGAAATATTGGTGTACTCCAAGACTCATGATGATAATGACCAACATTTTGACATCATTTTGAGTACACTGATAGTTAATTAGTTATAGGTTATGTTACCTAAATGTCTATTTTGGATTTACCAGGTACACTTCTTGGGACACATCATCTCGGAGGAATGTGTGTCAGTGGACCTAGAGAAGGTTCTAGTAGTGGTTTATTAGGATCATACTGAGAATGTTTTTGATATCTAAATCATCCTGGGATTAGCTGGATATTCCAAGAGGTTCATCCAATACTTTTCCTATTTAGAAATAGTGATTTTGGTCTTCACCAAAATTGGAATAAATTTTTAATGGTCAGAGTATTATGAGGAAAATTTTCAAGAGTTGAATATGATCTTGACATCAACACCGATAATTATTCTACCCGAGTCAGGGGAGGGGTATTCAGTTTATTATGAAACTTCTAGTATAGAATATGAAGTTGTGCTGATGAAGGAAGATCGAGTTGTGGCATATGGGCCTCGCTAATTGAGAGATCATTAGCAGAACTACCCTACACATGACCTCAAGTTGGAAGTAGTATTTTGGGATCTTAAGTGTAGGAAACAGTATCATTTGGTATAATAGTTTACAGTTTATATAGACCACAATTGGTTGAAGTATATATATTTTAATAGATTGATTTGAATCTTCATAGTGAATATGGGTAGAGTATATGAAGTTATTTGATTTTGAACATGAATATACATACAGGAAGGGAAATAGTGTGGGTGATGACATGAGCAGGAAAACTCAGATTTAGATGGTTCCGAAGTCAAGTGAAGAGTGGAAGATGATGACGTTTCTGGATGAAATGTGTGCGGTTGTTTAGGAGAGTTATAAAAAGATGACTCTGGTTACTATTGCAATGGATTCTACACTTTTTCAATGGATTGGGGATAGTTAGTATGAGTATCTAATGTTTTTATCCTTGATGGAAATATTTCAAGGTGGGGAGTCATCTTCAGACCGGTTGATAGATGAAGATGCGATCATCTAGGTGAAGAATAAAGTTATAGTACCTATGAGAATGTGAGAGAAGAACACAAGGAAAGTTCATGCCTCAAAGTGGGTGGTGCATCCAGGTGTAACCAAAATGTACTCTGACCTATGAAAATAGGTTTGGTGGCTAGTCATGAAAAATGAGATAGTAAGTTTTGTGATGAGATGCTTCACCTATCAACAGGTGAAGAAAGAGCATCATTGACCTGGAGGATTGCTACAATTGTTGCCTATTCTGGAATGGAAGGGGGACAACGTGACCATGGAACTTCTGGTGGGTCTTCCAATGATTATTATGAAGAATGATCCTATTTGGGTCATTGTGGATCAACTATTAAAGGTAGGACATTTATTGGTTATAAGGGAAACCTTTACAATTTAATAGTTGGGCGAACTATATGTTCGAGAGATAGTATATCTGTATAGAGTGCCACAAAATATTGTTTTAGATCTGGATTCACACTATAATTCACACTTCTTGAAGTTATTACAAAAATCAATTGAGACACATGTATTTTAACATATAACTTTACAGCCACAGAAATATGGGTACTCAGAATGTATTATACAAGTTCTTAAGGATATTCTATAAGCATGTGTTCTAGACATTGGTGGATCTTGGGAAAGGTTGCATTTATTGGATTTCACCTATAACAAGAGTTATCAAGAAACTATATATATGGAACCATACAAGTCTCTTTATGGTGGGCCATGTAGATCACTGATATGCTAGATGGAGACAGGTAAGTTAGACTTGTTGGGACAAAGTATCATCGATGAGACATCTAAGGAGGTACAACTAATTTAGAGATGTATGTCTACGACTCAGAGTAGATAGAATTAATATGATGATAGATGAACACGACCCCTAGAGTTTGAAAAGGGTGATCGTGTGTTTTTTAGGTTCCAACTAGGTTGGGTCACCGTAGGACAAGGAGGTAGGTTAAGTTGGCACCCATGTTTGTTGGACCCTTTGAGATAATGGAGAGAATCAGGTTGGTGGAATAACGATTAGATCTTATATAAAGATATAGTCTTGCTCACGATGTTTTATATTTATCACTACTTCTGTGGTGTCACCCCAACCCTTATCATGTGATCATTGTGGATGAGGTTGACCAGGGGATAGATGCATCTGTTGAGTAGGATCTGATACGTGTATTGGATTGTAGTTAGAAAGTCTTGTTGGGAAACACCATTCCAATAGTTTGTGTGTTATGGAAACATAGACTTGTAAAGGTCGAAACATGGGAAAGGTAAGAAGATATGGGGACTCAATGGCCTGATTTTTTTGGCCGTGAATCATAGAATGTATTAGAGGTGCAGCTTGAGGATGAGCTGTTATAAGGTGGGGAGACTGTAAGATCCGGACTTTTTCTAGAGTTATCTCAGGTGTGATTCCAAGTTATTTTTTTTACATAAGCACCGTTTATCTGAATTATGGATTGACGTGTGTCTAAGAGAAGGTTAAGAAAACTTTGGATAAAAAGTCAATGTGCACAGTTGGTACATGGCTTGTGAAAACTATGTGGCTTCCTAGGATAGATTCTATAATCTCTGATCTTTGAGGAAGTAGCTTCAGTACAGTTAAATAATTGTTCGAGAGTTCATGAAAGGTGTTCGTGTGATGTTCCCACTTTAATAAGTGTCTAACACATGATTAGTGCATTTTTTGTCAAACCGTGCGACTAAACTATGCGAGGGCTGATAGTGAGATCCAAATATTGTGGATCTCACACTTTTTTAACTTTTAATGAAATTTTTCTTCTCCTATGCATCCCTAACTTGGGTTTTTACTTTACTAAAGGTAAAGGAAGGTTCTCCCATTGACCCAGAGGGATTCCAAGGCCTTATGAACAATGTTCATGGAGATCAAAAGCCTAAATTGAAGATACGCTCTTTACTTAGTATGTAGATTTCATTCTGATGCTTCTCTTGCTCTTTCTTCAATCTTTCCTTAATCTTTCCATTGAAGATATCCTTTATTTCCTTGGATCTAAAACTTTATGGTGATATCTAGATCTTGTATTTTGGATCTAGATCTAGATTTATGAGATCTTGATGCCTTAAATCTTTAGTTTGGTTTAGAAATTAGATCTGGATTTTTTATCAATGTCATTGTGATGCTAGGATTTTAGGGATTTCTGTTGAGCAAACATCCATAAATACTTTGAGGTGGGTGGTATAAATCTAATTCCCATAGTCATTGATTTGATATCTAAATAAAAAATCATATAATTTCTAGCATCCTTTAGTATGTACTTTTCTTAAATTGGGATTTTTATATTTTTCCGTTATTTTATAGAATCTTTGTTGAAATAAGTAATTAATTGGGGAATTAATCATGAGACTAAGGGGATTACCCATTAGATAATTAATTTTGAGGAATTGGTTATAATAGATAGGGTTAGTAATCTAGATAATAAATTGGGAAATTAATTTTGAGATATCAATTTGTCTAAGTTGAGATAATTAACTATGAATTAATTACTTTCTTTGAGAGTATGACATTGATAATTAATTTTGGGATTAATTATGAAAAGTTGAGATTTATAATGAGATAATTAATTCTATGAAATTAATTATGGAATATGAGTTGTGATGTTGGTTTATTAATTAATGGATTAATTAATGCGATTGAGGCTTTTAGTTAATTTTTGTGTTAACTAAGGGATTTTTTTATTTAACTAACTGTTGAATTAGTAAGGGAATTTATGTGGATAATTAAATGGTAAATTAATTATGTGATAAATAATGGTAACATGGTCATTCTAAATTGAGAAGTACAAATGGTAACATGGTCATCATACTTAAGGGTAAGAGAATGGGAACATGTTCATTCTAATGGGAAGTATACATGGTAACCGAGTCATTGTAATTATAAGTAAAGAGAAAGGAAACATGGACATTATATTGAAGGGTAAGCATGGTAACAAGGTCATCTTACTTATGTTTGTGATATTGGTATCTTTGGAAATGTGGCTTTTAAATGTGAAATTAAAAATTTAAATAATGGCACTCCATGTTATGGCCTCACATTAGAATATTAAACTTATTCATGAGTCGAATCAAGTATTGAGATACCATATCACCTTTGAATACTTAAATATTTTTCAATAATAAGGTATTAAGATACGATATTATCTAAAAAACACTTTAGGCTCTGTTGTGAGATGAAGTTAGTGTTGTGGTACTGGTATCCTTGGGATCCCTATAGTTAATGTAGTTAGATAAGAATAAATGAAAATGTGATAAACTATTTGTTATTGCATTGTACGTATTTCTAAATATAACTACATGAATTATATTTTTACTAGACTTGTTTTAGACACCATTGGTGGTGGCCTAATGAGATGCACTCACCCCCTATTTGGGCTTCCTGGTCAGTACCTGAAGCGATTATATTGTTTCAGGGCTAGATAAGGGAAATGGACCTTGGATAGGTGGTTGTTTGGGGATAAAGCTTGGAGGAGGGAACCAGACATGGTTCATAAATCACTTGGGGGAGTTGCGGTGTCTCTATTTTTAGGTCTATTATAGACCCTGGAAACTTATATAGGCACAACATGTCTTCCATTTAAGTCAAGTAATGAATTTCCTATTTAGTTATCTTGTGACATGAGTATTGTTCTATTTATATATTCTTCCACTATTGTTTATTTACATCCGTTGGTGTTTTGATATGATAAATAAGTGTATAGTCTCCCAATGAATGAATTATGAGACCCTCACTACTAGTCAGTAGCCTCTAGCATACGAGGATGCACACTTGAGGTCATGTGGTGAACCTGGTCGAGGCGCCACTCCATGGATCCTAGGTCAGGATGTTACAGGGAGTGATTGAGGCCATCAGTCACGAACAAGTGAATAATCTATGGAATGTTGGTGGCCTCAATGTTATAAATATATGATGATTTAAAAGGTCATCAGTTCAAAAATTAATGCATTAGGTAAAAATGTTATTTCTACATAATTTTCCTGAAGTTGAATTATTTTCAAGAAAATATATACTTTCATGATTTTAGGACAACCTTGCCCTTTGTTTTTCTTTGCTAAATTTTCACTCCATATCTTATTTTATAAAAATAAGGTGAAATATTCATTCTTTAAGCATTTACAGATCATGAGATCCAAAAAAATAATGATAGTTCATTCCATATATTATAATAAAAAAGTTATACCATGTTATTCAGTATGCATACATCTATATATGGCGAGATAATACTTTAATATATAAAACCTCATCTAATGTTTGACATAAATGATTCCATAAATTGTTAACCTTATAAACCTTCTAAAATATGAAAATACAATACAATAGAATGAATCTCACTAAATCAACATAACATTGATCTCCCATATATCGTAAGGTATCTCTTGGTTTTCACCTTCTAAACAGATGAATTCCCTCATCGTATATTCTATTGAAATATGTTAAAAACCTATATTACCATAAATCATTTTGGAAAACATGTATGATTCATTTTTACTATGATTACTGGATATATTCTATAAATCCAATAAGTTGTAAGATTCATCCATGAAGAAATATACCACTTTTTCAACAAATCATTAATCAATTCTAGGGTAACGAGTACTGTCTAATTTACTTTGTCCATATCAATAATCTATTTATCCAAGCTAAAAATAATTTTTCCAACATCAAGCGCACATTAAGGGTTACCTAACAATAATCAAAATATCACCTTTCCATTAAATACATTTTTTAGATCATCAGTTCCATTTAATATATATTTTTAAAATTCATAATAGAAAACATATAATTCGTTATTCATATAACATAATTCTTGAATTCAAATACATATAAACATCATTCATACATCTTTATTCTTAAACCATTACTCAGGATTCATCATCTAATCACTTAATACCTCTTTCCTAGAATATGAAATATGAAGCATTTATTAAGGTTACTCAACCCTAATCTAATAATGCTTCTTACATTTAAATTAAATAATACTAAAAGACCATACCACACCTTTCACATGTCATTCACAGTCTCTTCATTATCATCAAAAAATCCATTACTTGAACCACCTTACTGATTCTCTTCATGATCCTTCCACTTTGGACATAAATTTTCATGATGTACATAATTCACACATTTAATGTGAGTATAAAATACTATAGGGGGTCCAAAATTCCCATACACTGTATTAACTAAACTTTTCATTTTCCCTTTACTATTCATTGCTTCACGTCCTTCTTTTCCTTAGTCAAAACAACTTCATGTTCATCTAAGACATTCATTTTGGTGCTTCATCCCACATTTTTGACACAGTGGAAACTGGATACTCTTTCCTCCATGGTCTCTATTACCTAAAATCTATGTGAAAAACTTCCTTCTCCTTTTTGGTGAGTTGGATACTTGATTAAGATAAACATTATTAATCATATTTCATGAAAACTGATTAGTGCTGATAACAAAATCCTTCACTCTAATGATCATCCCATTTGACAGATCATCAGAAAAATTTCCATCACATTCAAAATTATCCCAGTTTCTTCTGATTACCACCATTGACTAAAACCATGAATAATAGGGTGAGAAACACTTATCAAAGTATAAAACCACATAATAATGAAAATTACTTATATTATGTCTATGTAGTGAAACCTACTTATTTAATCATTGAAAACTTAGGTTTATCATAGGTTATTCATAGTAATCTTATATTTAAATCCTTCCTGATGGTTCTAAAATATTTTCTGAATTCCAAAAGGATATCCCCCAGGAGTGTGAATATAGGTGTGTAGTAAGGCCCATTGTTGTGCACCAGGTTATTCTTATTGTAGTCCTAACACACCTTTTAGGAGTAGTTACCCCTAGGTGTATCTATTATAGAGTTACATTCACTTGTAGTATATACATTGAGATTTATTTATACTAATACAATCTCTCTATCCTTTACCAAATTCCAAGACATTTCAATATACATTTCCTTATCGATAAACATATCCTTAGACATGTCCTTGTATTTCTCACTATGATTTTCTCATCCTAGTTTCTAGTGGTTGAGTAAACATTTCCTTTTATACCAATAATATTAACCCAAGATTAGAATACATGGAAATTAAATCATTTTTTATGAATATTAAGAACATTACAAAACAACATGCTCGAGGACCATAACAGTTTAGTGTTCTTGGAAATTTGGAAGAAAAAATCCTAACTTGGTGAAATATACTCAATGTTTCTCACAAAGATCATCCCATTTAGTAATTATACATAATACGATTCTTCATGAACTCAAGAAAGGAAACATAAGAAATGGGTGAATTCAAATGATCAGTAAAGGTAAATAAATAAAATACGTATGAATATCAAGAACATAAGTTTACAAGAACATGATCATAACATTTAAAATTATACCCTGCAAATCAATAATAAAAAATATGAGACATGATAATAATATTTTTAGTTCAAAAGACATAAATCATAAGATAATAAAGAACATGAAAATTTTTATCATATCATAGTCATAAGCCATATAATTTGTGGAAAATATATAAACAGGTAATATAATTCTCTATAAGTCAAGGATAATTTCCAAAAACAAATCGGGGACCTTCATGGGGACTATACCTATTTGGCGAGAAACACCACCATCCCTTACGGAAGTCATTCCCTTATAAGGGATCATGATTCCCCATCTTCCCATAGTGGATTAGGATTCCCCATCTTCCCATAGTGGATTAGGTTTCCCCATCTTACCATAGTGTTCTGGGTTTCTCCATCTTCTATAGTGGATTAAGCCCATTGACATCATTTTAATCATTGTCTCATGAGATCTAAATCTTTAACTAATTCATTGGAGGGAGATATTGGTCCCACCCATATCATAATTAAATAATACATACTTGTGCAAAAAATTCAAAAAAAAATAACATCATAACCCATTAAATGAAATGGGATTCAAAAACATGTAATCATTTCTTAACATGTGAAAAAATACTTGTTTATAATCATTTCATGAAATCATAACCCATGAAAAGAGTCTAGTTTCACAAGAATATAACCCATGAAAGAGAAATATCTTTCATAAAAATAATTCCCTCAAACCATAAAACATTTAGAGAAGTAATATGGATGGTTTCCCCGGATCCAATCCCTATTAAATCATATATATAACCAAATATGTCATCTTATATGGAGAATTATTTTGATATATCACTTAGGGAATAAAATTTTAAAATATATAAAATTTTGAAATTCCTATTATATGAAACAACTTTGATAAAATTTTAATGAATCATGAAAGATCATTTAAAAACATTTCTTGAGATAAATATATTTTTCTCTTTAAAAGAAACACTCATCAAAATATAAAGCATTTTGAAAACATTTTTATTTTAAAATATCTTTGAAAACATATAATGGAGCCTTGAAAACATCATGAAATTATTTTTCCTTGAAAACATATAAAATAATCTTGAACAAAATTTTAAAAAAATAATCACAAAACATTTTTAAATAATATTTCTTTGAATAATCTTGTAAAAATCATTAAAGCATGTTATGAAAATTATTTAAAACACTTCATGAACAGAAATCAAATCTGAAAAAAATTTTGTTTGAAAAAAACTTTTACAAAAAATCTCTAAATTATTAGAGGAAGAAATTTCATAAAAAAATTAATATTATAAACATTTAAAGGTTGATTTAATGAATTATGGGTGTGATAACGGATAAATCCATACATTCCATATATTCATTTAGCACCGTATAAAGTTTGGAAAAGTGCATCCATCAGAAAAAAAACAAGAATATTAATTTTCTAAAAAAATTAGTTAAAAGTTTAAAAATATGGGTAAAATTTTATTTTATAGGTCATAGGATAATAAGAAAATATTTTTGAAACTATTTTTATAATTCATGGTTCTAAGAGAAATTATATTTCTAACCAAAAGGAGAAATAAAGACATATTTTCATAAAAAAATAATATTAATTATCTTATGTAATAAAGAGTGGAAAAATTGGAATAGTACAAGAGGATATCATGGATAACTATAGGAGAGATAATTTCATGTGTTTTCTTAATATATGGATCATAATATCTCATGTATGGAATCATAATCATAAATAATCTCGATAAAGGATGAGATTGTATCAATAAATAGTTAACACTTTGTTAACATTAAATCATAATATCTATGAAAGAATAAAATTTAATGAAACATAAAATATCATAAAAATAAGGATATTAGTGATTTATAATTTCAATGGGAAGTATATAAAACCCATAAAAAATATAGGTGCCTAACATGGTGTGTATCTACAAGAAGGAAAATTGAGACAAAATTACTTTATCAATTTGGAAACTTTTGATCCATAAAACCCATGAAAGATATATCATAAAATGGATGTGTAAATAAACGTAAAAATAATTATATGAATATTATAATACATTCATGTTATGTATTTTCACTACACAAAACAAATTAATGGTAAGGAATATGGCTCACAAAAATAAAGGTGAGCAGGGAAAACCCTTACATTAAGACTATACATTCTTCATACACATTCAAAAATCCTATATATTAAATATAAGTTTTTTATAAATCAAACATATGACCATATTATTGTATATAATTTTATTATGACCATATATTACTAGTTTATTAACCATTCCATGTTTACATTACATTTTTGGGTAATATCCGCGTTGTTTTTCCTATTTTTTGACTTTTTATTCTTGATCCTATTACATAGATCATGAATTCCTTATATTCACAATTTTAAACATGATATAATAATAATATATGCTAATTATATTTGAATTATAATAATATATAGAATATATAATTATGAAATGGAATACACCATTCATAGAGATAGTAGGTCGTACGCACGAATGAATGATGTTTCAGTTTTATTGTCGTCTTGAAAGAAAGAATGTAAATGATATATATATACATATGTATATAAAATAATTAACATAGAATAATTATTTAATATATATCATATATTTTTACTAAACCCATCCTTAATACATTACATGTAGAGTGTGAATGAATCACATCACTTTGAGGAAGCAGCAGTTCACACGTCCACAAACAACATTATCATATTTACACAAAATGGTAATCATGAATATATGTTTTTTATAATAATTAAATAATATTATATAAATCATAAATAATATATATATATATATATATATATATATATCATATAAAAATAATGTTCACATCAAAATTATCAACCGTGTAATTGGTAAAGGAAAAATGAACAACATCGTTTTGTGAGGCGGTAGTTCACCGTACATAATAACAGATTGTTCGTTACACATTAGATGAAAGTGTGTGGAATTGTAGGGACATACCTTTGAAGAAAAATATCTCATTATTTTGATTATTCTTAGATTATTATATAAGAAATTAATTAGATAAATTTATGTGGTGGAGAAAGAAAATTAAAGAAAGTGTCTTGAGGACAGATGTTACCTCTTCTTTGGGTAACTCCTTTGGATATTCAAAAAATGTATTCCTTGGTTGGATTTATACCCAAAGGGGTTCATAAATGGTGATGGTAGATATGATGAGATATTATTGTAATATATTTTGGGCTATAAAAATGACTTTATATTTTTGAATAAGTGGGAGGGATGAGTGCCTTTTTAGAGTGGAGGGTGAGTGTCATTCTTGTAAATTTTTGTAAAGGAAATTCCACCCACGTTTTTCAAATAAAAAGTTGCACCAATAATGGTATAAAAAAATAAAAAGTATAGGGTTGATATATGAATATGAAATGGATTTTAGATAACTATATAGGTTATTTTAGTAATTATTTTTAATGTTCAGTCCTTTTTTAAGTTAATGTTTCTCTTGATCAGTGTAAATAAATTTTAATCAGTATCACTATTATTTTCAGTAAAAACTTAGTTGAATTATTATAAATTATAAATTTATATAATTAAAAATATTTAATATATTTATCCAAATTAAAATCACATTATATTAATTAATTAAATTAAAATTAATCAGGTGGACAATCTCTGACAATGAGTTTTTATGAGAAAAAATCCAAATGTTTGAAATTTTTCTTATACAATTTCAATGAGAAATTAGTTTCATTGAGAAAAATTAGATTAATTGATTTAATGTTTATAAAATTAAACTTTAAAACCAGGATAAATTATTATTAAACTATATAAATAAAATATATGAAAATGAATTTTTGAATTAAATACACTGTTATTAACTATTAATAAAAAATAAAACTTCTCAAAGAAATAAATAAAATTAACCCACAGTAAATTATGATATTATGATTGAAAAATGAATTTTATTTTAAAAAATAAAATTTATAAAAGTTTCAAAAATCATATTTAAAATGCGTTCTCCATTAAAAGGTGGTAAAATTACCTTTCCGAAGAATACAACTTTTTTATTCATAAAGTTGGATTTATTCTTATATTATACCTATAAAATATATGAGATGATTAGAAAATATTAATTGAATAAATTATATATAAATTTTATTTAAATAAATAATCAAAAGAGGTTTTTTTAATTTTTTGAGTTAAAATTTCTTTTGTACATAGAGAAATATTTTTCTAAGAAAACGAGTTTCTTCAGTCTCAAATAGTTCTTACATTAATTTATAACTATTTGATAACCAATGGTTTCATTTTATATACATGTTTTAATGATATATTAATAATTTAGTTAATTTTATTTGTAACTTCCATTCTAGGGGCTAGGCGGTAACTATAATAATATTTTAATAAACATATTAACAATATATTATATTAAGTACAACTCTTCCTCACATGTAACATGAGCTATCAAGGAGACTCTATATTGTGTGTAATACAATACAAACATAATTTCTTTTTTATAGGATTATAATATAATTATTTTGTGTAGATAAATATTGACTTGGTGGTGTGTATAATGTAAGCCAAAATTAGTCCTTTCGTATAATAGAAGATATATTCATTATAGTGTGAAATAAAAAATATCAAAAAGATTAAATTAATTGAAAAAAACATATTTCAAAAAATCATGGGGTGTTACATAAAAACAAATATAATTTATATTTGATGAAATACTATGGGAGTGGGTTTTAAAATTTCATTACCAATGGTATATGATATTTTTAATGGAAGGAATCTGGTATGCCAAAAAATCCAAAATGACCTATATTTACTAGATAGAATGTGGAAGGATTATATGAAATGGTTTTTACATAGAAAGACATGAGAATTAAGTGGAATGGTTGATTCATATATTTCAATTTTAGGATTTATATCATGCATCTCCATGACTTTTGTTTACATATAATTTAATAGACACTCATATTCATGCTTATTGAGATTGACTCCTCGATTTAGTTCTTTCATTTCTCAAATTTATATCACAAATTGAATTTTTTTTGATTGCTAAATATTCATGAACTAGGTTATATATTTTTCAACTTTTTTCTAAAATGAGACATTTCCAAGGATGGTAAATTGTTAGTTCCATGGGTGGGATTGCATTGCAATTCACTATTTTACACCACCATATAAAACTATGTTAAAATGTTTATATCATTATTTAATTACATAATAATTAGTTTTAATTCACATTTCATTAAATTAATTAAAATATAATGCTGTAAAAAATTTAAATTCCACTTATTTTGATGATTATAGTAATGGTGAAGGTGATTTAGAGATCCCAATATAAAATTGTAACTGAATAGGGTAGAACATACTGAGAGTCTAAATCCACATATGGAATAAATTCCAAATTCCACCCATTATGTTAATCCAAATTAGCTTATATTTTGGGGATAAAGTGATATAAAAATAACAATAAAATTATATAAAATATGAAAAAAACCAATTCCTCTATTAAAAGTCCCAAAAAGTGTCATAATTGGATAGAATATTTACTTTTTATAGTCATAGTGTCACTTCTGTAATTTGGACATATATTGAGTTATGGAACTCCAATTAAAAATATATTTCTGTGTGAATATATTTAATATGTGATGAAACAAATTTTTAGTTATCAATAAATATTCATAAAACATTCTCATTACCTAATTATGGGTTGTAATTTTCTTTTGAATTATATTACAAAATACCCTTTCAATATTCATATAAATTGGAATCTTGGGAACCTCAAATAAAAATTCATAAAATGGAGTTAAACCCTTTCATTATTAAAATTAAATTGAGTCATATCATCAACATAGATGTTCTTAATCTATTTATCATTATATTATTATAAAGTATGAATACAATGTTACATATAATATTTCTACTCTCCTTGATGATAATCTTAATGGTGGGAGGTCAGTGTCGGGGATAACTCAATTAAAAAGGTAGTTATGACAAACAAATTAGATACTTGTTAAGTGTATTTGAGATTTAAAAATATTTTATTTGTTTTAATATTAATATATTCCCAATGTGAGTTCTATTTTTTAGTACATTTTACAAATGAAATATCATTCATAACTGACTCATTTGTGTTTCTTGGGTGGAGTATTTTTTTTATTCCAATTATAAATCCAAAGAAACCTCTTATACCTCATTTATCTGTGATACAATTAATCATTAAAAGACATTTTGTTAAGAATAATAATTTCATATAGTCTAAACAATAGGTAATCCAAATTTTGAGTCCAAGTGAATCAAATTAAGTGGATTAAGGATAATTTTTATTCCCACAAATCCTCAACAAATGAAATTCATTAAATTGAATGAAATTGTAAGAATAAAGATGTTTTCAAGAGGTTTGGTGAGCCGTTAATGAACTCTTTATCACATAATGAAAAAAATATTCTTTTATTTTTAAACTATTAAACTCCTTTATTAATATTTTCTATTTTGATACATCATTCAACCCGGTTCAAATATTTTTAGTGTTTATTTAAATCATACAAAAAACTCAAACTCTAATGGCTTCAGTGATACTTGATAGATGATTTAAAGATTATTGTTGGCATGTTATCCCAAAATAGGGCAAATTAATCTATAACCAAAATAATAATTTTCTTGTTTTGGAATTTTCCTTCTTTTAAGATCTTATTCATATGTTATTAGGAATCAAGTTCAAATTATAACTCTTCATGTTACAATTAATAAATATATATATATATTAAATTAAATCATATAAAGATTAAAAATATTTTACTTAGTTCACTAAAAAGGGATAATTCAATGATCACACACGAATAATGTTCCTATATACCAAGATCCACTATGTTTCACTTAAACTATTGGTAGAAGTTTGATCATGGCCACTCCATGCCGAACAATACTTGATCATATTGTTTTAGGTTTAATCTCACTTCAACCAAAGAACAATTCCTTCTCTTCACCTTCAAAAATTTATCTATGAAGGTCTTAAAAAGTTTATAAACATGCAGGTCTCTCCATGGTAATTGATAAGTTTATATTTTTTCATCTTAAAATCTAGTTAGATACACATATGGCATTCCAAGATTTCTAATGTCAACAACCATAACCCAACTGGAATCTTCTTTTCAAGGCAGAGGGTTGATTATATGTCACCCTCAAATAAAAATATAACTCATTATAAATATAATAATTTTTCACATACTTAAACTACCCATTTTAAGCATTCTATCTCTATGGCTATATATTTTACAGTCTCTTCATCCATTTGTATTGATTATGATATTTCAATTTTTTAAGAATATCATGTATTTTGTTTCTTATTATATATATTATATATAAAATTTATTTTTATATATTTTTATTTCCTCCTTTTAAAACTCCTAGTTTACTTTACTATCATTATATAGGTGTAAACCACTATGTGTACTCCCCAAAATCTATGTATACAATATAAAGTTTAATAAAATGTAAATAATAGAATTTTATAAATTTATATCTCTTTCAATAACAGCAAATAAATTAATCTTGATGGTATCTCATCACCACTACTTAGTGTAACAGTTGTTACATTTTACTATATTTGTGACAACATAATTTCTATTGACCTAATGTGGCTTATGTTAACTGTATGATATTCTATAATTCTACATCACCCACATTGTATTTGTATGATTTTATTCATGATACTATTATACTTTTGTGTATACTTCACATAGGAATACTCCCTTGTATTTTTCACATGAATAAAGGGCTCAATCCTCAAAAAACATGATGTATACTTCTTTTATTTTCACTATGATCCTCCATGAACAAGAAATGATCTTATCTGTGGTATTTATATGAAACATCACCCGCACATTAACCCCTATATTATTTTCAATAATGTGGATATCCATTAATTTTTATTTGTGATTCCATAAACAGAATATGTCATTATTTTATAAATTTAACTATATTTCTATATAATTCTTTTTTTTGTGAAATGTTTTATCACTCACCTTAGAAGTATTTATTGTTTTAGAAACTCACTACATTTTCCTTTCATACACTACACATAAGAACTCATATTTCACATATATCTTATATATGCATTAATATTAATAATTCATAAACTATCATACTAATATTTAATATTTTGTCTCATCGATAATTTACACTCTCATAACATTCAATCAATGGAAATAATCAATATAAAAAATTCAGGCACAATCATCTATGTTTCAATATGATCAAATCACATTTTATAATAATTTTGTCTAACGAATATGTCTTTCATACATGTCAAAAATATCATTTTAATTTAATATTTCATGGTTGTATCATCCTATAATACTACTTCTATAAATTAGTATTCATGATAATCTACCACAGATGTTCACTCAATTATATTAAGTGAGGTGTATAATCATTGGACATATAGAACTACATATAAAAACCCTTCAATAGTGGGGAGAGGATTTATCTAATGTTATCATTTCAACCAATGATTTCATAGCTTTTAATACGTGAACAAAAAAATTTGTATTTCATCCCACAACAGACTTAGAATTGGGTGGCCACTTTTAATTCAAACATAGCATACCTCATCCCTCTTAATGCATCCTACAACACCACCTTGTACCATAAGCACTTCTACATAATTTCCTTCATATGGTGGACCTTCCCTAGTAATCCCCTATCACTGTATATATGTCCAAAATGACTCATGCTATCTCTCTGCACCATCAATGAATTCTTTGTTGGTGAAATTGTAAATATCATCACTACCTTTGGTAGTCATCTTCTTCAATGGTTCCAGCATTACCTAATTACATATTTAATTAATTACATGGATTGAATGATCTTGATTTGAACATATAATTTCTATTTCAAAATTATAACCTATAATCCATAAATTATATTCTTCATTTTATTCTAGATTTAACTCAATTACATTGTAATAATTATTAAGGTTTTTTTAAAACATTTAATTTTTTCAATCCACTATACACAACCGCTCCATCTATTATCAAAAAATCCAAAACAAACCTCTCTGGGATTGAAATTTACCCCTTTTGATTTTTCTAAATATTGATTCATGAAACATATATTATTATAATAACTCTAAATCACCAATCCTAAAATATATATATTTATAGAATTCCTCTTTTCCCACAATTTGTAAATAAAATTCAAAGGGTCAATTGTATCCACATTTCAACAATAGTTTATTCCCCCTGTTTTTCTAGTTATACATTAACTTCCCCTTTATCAATAACAGTCTTCAAACAAATATTCAATGAGATTTAATTACATGTTGGGGAATGTTTTTATACTCTAACATTATAATTCCATATGAGTAAAACTTTTCCTCAAACCTTTTTGTGAAATCCTTTCCTTTACATATGAAACAACCTATTGAGAACCAACATACTCAAATCTATTAAACATTTGAAAATTTTCCATTAAAACGATTTAAAAATTATATAAATCATTATATATTTGGATCATTTTTTCCTAATCTATAAATTTATTCATATAAAAAATCCATATTAAACACATTTTAAACATCAATTTATATATTTAATCAAAACTCTATTTTCCTTCAACAATATTCAGGTTGTGATTTTAACATAAGGTATTGATTCAATAATAATTCCTCTAAGCCTATTGATATGGAGCTCGATATAGGAAACGTGATTTTAATACATCAATCTCAGAATTTCTATGTCATTCACCTTTTTCAATAAAATAATGAAATTTGATATTTTACATTCTCCCCTAGATCATGTGATCTTAATTATACTTATACCAAACCATAGTTATATAACCAATAAAGAATAAAGAGTGTGATTTATACCATGTATTGTATTAATGGATACCACTTAATATTAATTATATTTATTTTTTGTATAATAAATTCATTTTTGATAAGGATAATAATCCTATGATGATCCTAACTAGATCCCCCTAAATTAGGTCACCTCTTAACACCATATTTTTAGATGATTTTTTAGTATGGGGAATCAATTGTTTGTAATGATTATTTCTCTTCAGTACATCAAATACCATGAATCACATATCCCCCTTAGAAATACTCCACATTTAATAGATATTTTAAAATTTCAAATTCAGGGGGAGTGGGGTACATCAGTCATTCTCAAGATAAGGAGTGTGGGTGGTCAGGGTTGATAAACATTTTGTATCATACATTCTTCCATGAATTTATAATGGTTATTGATCAAACTTATTTTATAAAAATTTCACTATAGTAGTGATATTTAGATTTTCATTTCTTCTATAGCTTTTTATTCATATTTTCAGTGGGATTATACCCAGTACTATATATATCCTCTTATGGTGAATTTTATTTGGATCCTCTATTACAATTCCTCAACGATACAAGGAATATTCCACCAAACTTCAACTCTTTATATATTGTATGGTTTGTGAAACAACCATGGATTGTATCATATATATCCTCTTAAATAATCGATAGATTAACTTCAATATTTTTTCCCTTAGTGATTATTTCATGGCATGTTCATCCATATTACTCATAAATGTTACAACTTCCTTTATTCTCTACATGATTTTTATTCTTTTTCTCTATGATAGAAATTTTTTTGTGAACCATTATTCATGAATGATTCACATTAATTTTTAAATCCATTTCTCTCATCCTAATAATTAAATTGGTTTCCTACTTTACCATATTTTCTTTTTCATAAATTCTCTTTTCAGATTGATCATAGAAATGAAGGTACTCTTAATGTCACATTAAAATTATTTCCTAATACAATTACTTATCATATTCTCATGGTTAAGATAAAAAAAACTCAACATTTATTATCATACCCCATGTTGTTGTTTCTTATTGGATTTATTGATTGATAATAACTTATTATTCCATTAATCCTTTTGGATTATAGATGTATACTCATGTTTTGTTTCATGCTTCCTTATAAGGGTAACTTCATATCTACCATTATTTGAGAGTATTTTATTATATATTTTGAATGATAATTACTTTGTTTTGGTTTGGATAATTTTGATATAAATTATCAGTAACGCCCTGACCACACTTACCGAGAGTCGATGCATTATTACATAACATTGGCATGATCACAAGAGATCAAGTCTCAAATTACCGATTAGTTTAGTATCTTTACAAGTACTATATACATACATAAGTTTTACATTGCATCAAAAAAAATGTGTCCCCTTTGAACACACTCATATCCCTTAGCCTATCCCTGCAGGTCAAGCATTGTATACTTTTTCACATCATGGGAAAAAGAAAACATAAGAAAGGGGAGAGCTCAGATTATCAGTAAGGATAACAATATAACAAAAAATATCATAAATAAGCATAAACATGTAAGGTGAAATATAAGGATAAAACACAAGAATTTTAAGCTTAAACTTCAGTATAATATGACAAAGATAAAAAATAGTCCCATTTACTTATTCACATGGATACTCTACTAGTCGAATAATCACACGTAATATCAATAGCTAATTTCATAATGATGGAATGCATAATTTCGGATATCCTAACCACATAGTCGAGTCCTTATGGCAAGACTAGAATTAAGATTTTATCAAGGCCTTGTGCCAAGACACTAGTTTGTCTCATGAGAACTATCGAAGCACTGAGGAGCAATAGTGGGCTCCACCTGTCACATACTATGTTAAATTCATTCCTCATATTAAATTATTGAAACATAATCTAAACATTCATACTAAAACTTGCATATAAAATGTACATATTTTAACCACAAACCATGAATGGTATAAAAATAGCACATCCACAGTCAAACACAACTCATTCAATACTATAAGGAAGATTTTATAAATCAACCTCATTCAAGAATAATGAAGGATATTGACAGAGATGAAAATAATCAGTAAAACGATTTAAGAGAAATATCCCCTTTTTCATGAAAATATTTAAAAGTCTCACTATTTATCTAGAAGATGTTAAATTTTATATTTTTGAATCAAAGTATCCCATACCAATTTGAAAACGTTAAAAGTAATTTTAATTTTAAAACGTTCATGTCTATATAAATAAATCCTTAAAACCATTTTTAAATATGGACATTAATGAGAATGATTTAGAAGGATAAATCTTGAAAACATTAAAAATGATATTTTAGTTATAGTTACTAACCAAATATGAGATGCTTGAATACAAATAATTGAGGTAATAAAAACATTATAATATCATGAGAATAAATGGATTCATGATATACTATGTCAAATTATATTATATAAACCATATAAAAGTGAATTGGTGCATAACAACAAAGAAGTCTCAATGGAATGTAAATTGAGACAAAATACCTTATAAACACCATATCCTTAGATTAAGGATAAATAAATGACATAATTATGTGTGAAAAATATAAATATACTCAATATGATTTAATATTCAGTGTAAATAAATCAGTGGACATTCACACATATTCTTTTAAAAATAACACCAATGACTTGGATTTTTAACTCAATGAATGAAAATTGAGTTAAGATTACTCTTATCAAGTTAATAACGATGACTTGAGAATTTATAAATGGAGTGATTATGTGTATTATAAGTATATCCACAAAAATGGGAGTGAAAATTACTACATAAGTAAATAAATAGTGATTTCACACATAATCTTGGAGTAAAATAATCAATAATGTTTTCATAGAACCCACTGAGAGGAATTGGAAATTAGAAATTCTCTTACCGATAGGGTAACTTAAGAAAAATACACCCCATGAAGGAAGGTTCATAAAATGAATATTTAAATTAAATAATATTACAAAAAATAATACAATCATGGGTAGTAAATACACCACACAAAAGAAAATAGTGTAAATATAGCATGAATCTCACGCAAATAAGACGTGAGATGAAAACCCCTTACCTTGTACTTTTCCTTAGTAGTGGGTTGGTTAACCTATTGTATCATGGTGAAATCATTGTTATTAAATTATGCAATGACCACATACATAAATATAATATCATATACGATCTTCTAATATTGATTTGTTAATAATATTTCAATAGTATCATTGTTTCGGGTGTTAACTGATTCATTTTCCATTATATGTTTTGTTACATAAGTCATGTTTGATATGGAGAAGATGTATTTTTTTAATATAAATAATTATATTAAGTTCTTAAAAATTATTTTTAATCATAAAATTATAACTATTCTTGAATGGTTATGATAGGGAATGAATCTCATTGTGTTCGGGGAGACGACAATCCATACGTACACACGAGCAACAATACCATTCTATTGATGGTGAAATACTATGTAATTTGATATTATATCATATATATACAGAATAATTAACATTTTATATTTATTATTTACATCAATTATACTCATTTTTATTCCCATCCAAATGATGAATTGTTGAATAACAAACTACATCACGATGTGGAGACGGTATGTCGTACGTACACACGTATGATGACTTTTTCATTCATATGATGGATAAAATAATGATTATGGGTGTAAAATATTTATAATAAAATCACAGTATGTATAAAGGTACCATATTTATTATTTTGGTATGTAAACAACAAAGAAATAGTAAGTGGAAAAATAAAATAACATTGAAAGAGGTGATGAAATTATTACATCTTCTTCGGGTGCTTCCTTTTGATTTGATAAAAAGGGATACTTAGGTTAGATTCAGATCAATGTAAGGACCTTAGGTTGAAGTGAGTCTAGTTGGGAGGATATTTGTGCAGGTTTCGGCCCATTCAAATGGCTTTGGATGTGTGATTTTTAGAGAAGGGGAAGTGAAATTTTATAAGAGAGGTCAATGTAACTTTAGGAAAAGCTTGAAATTTTGTTTTATTATTCAATCATATTCGGTTTATAATTTCTTCAAAAGAATTTATTTCAAAGAGATGGCGGGGATGGGTCGAAACCCTCTCAACCAATAGGTTTTAGACAGGTTTAGGTCACCATATTAACCTTATCATTTATATTTAACTCTTAGTTAAATAGTTTATCCTATACCATGTATTCTGGTATTATTATAGAAAATGGTTAATAAACTTACTATAAAATCTAAGAGAACCCCAAGTTGTTCATTATTTATATATATAACTTTTTATAAGTCATTTCGATGAATCTTTGATTTTTATAAATATTATATCAATTAATAATATAGTATTTCTTTTAAAAAACTCATTTATGTCAACTTTGACACTATTTAGTATTTGTTTTTTTTGAAAGTCATAAAAACTTTTTCACCTCAAAAAAAATATTTAACAAACTTTAAAATTTCATATTAATCTAGTGAATTTGTGGGATTCATAAAAAGTATCAATTTAAAAATATATTAATATTTATAATATCAATTATTTTAATATTTCATTCATAAGGCAACTACTCCATCATCATTGTGTCATAAATAATTTGAATTATTTAATGTTTAAAAAATATAAATAAAATAACATTATGTAGGAAATATTTTTATATTTATAATTAATATTTATAGTAGATTTTATCTTATGTATAACCCAATATTAATAAAATTTTGTCTATGAAAATTTGAATTTAATATTTTTTACTATTATTTAAATAAACTAATAATAAATATCCTAATCTAATCCAAGTGTGTCAAAGAGGATAAAATTTTATTCTTAAGGTTTATTTTGGTCGGAAAACAATTATGCAATAGAATTAGGAAATGTGTTAGGGTAATTATAATATCATTTTTACCTTTCATTACCCTATTTACTTTTAATCGGGGTAAATAAAATTCAAAGTTACTATTCACCATAAATTTTTTTCATCCCATTTAACCAAATTTTACTTACTTATTTCAACCATGTCTCTCAATTTTTTAAAATTCAACTCACATAAGTGGTAAAATTAAATTTTATTCAAATTTGCAAATTTGCCTAGAAGGTGGGTAAAAGATGTTCAATTGTTCAATAAAATTTTAGACATATATTTTTATTATAAATTTACTCTGATGAATTACATTGTAATTATATAGTTATTATGTATCTATTTTGATCTAAAATAAATTTAAATAAAGTAAATAATTATTTATATAAAAAGTAGGTTTTAAACAATAACTTAATGTTTTCACTATTCATCAAAAATTGAATGTTTTCAGAAAAATACCAAAAATTCACCCTAAGCTTATTTTTATATCAAAAATTAAAAAATGATGTATATTTTACGAAATTAAAAACATATAATTTGTATTAATTAATTTGAAAAAATAATCTCGTTGTCAAAACCAAAAAGCGGGTTTTTGAGAAATAAAATCTATCAAAAGATTGATATGTTTTTATGTCCAATTTAAATGTAAAACTACTTATAATAACAAAAATTGGACTAAATGATAAAAATATAATCTAATTATACTTAAAATACATTAAAATTAATAATTTAACAATATAAATTATTTTGATTAAAAAAGATGTTTTCAATTAAAATTTAGTATTTTTCACTATTCCTCAAAATATGAATTTTATTAGAAAAGCACGGAGAATTTATCCAAACTAAATTTTTATGCCCCTCTTCTAAAGAATAAATTTATTTTTAAAAATTGATCATATAAAACTGACAAACATTGGATTTAAAAATGGTTCCACATTAAAAGGAGGTAAAATTACATTTTTTTAAAAAATGCTTCTTTTATCTGAAAAAATGAATTTATTCTCATATTATGTCTAATAAAAACATAATATGGATGTTAAAATTATATTGAGTATATAAAATTCAAAATATGGTTATTACTATTTATAATCACTTTTTTAAATAGTTAGTTTTATAGGTCGTGGTGCGCTTGAACTCGGTGTTGCGTACTTCACAAGCTATCATATTTTTCACAGAGAAACGTACTATGGAAGCTTGGGGTGTTACATTATTCCCTCCTTTAATAAATTTTATCCTCTCAATTTGGAATTTTTCTTCATAAATAAAAGGTTAAAATATAGAATATTCCTTTGTGGAAAACCACATCAAAAATAGGGTTAATAAAATTTAGTCTTAATAAGAGAGAAACATGAATGAAAAAGTCACCTCCAAATTAGGATTTCGAATAAGAGAAAATTGGTGGAAATTATAATTGGAGGAAAAACATAAATATTTTTAAGGAGTGATTGGGGTCATCAATCAAAATCATGTGAATGGAAAATTGAGGGTCTCAAAGCCATAAATCTATGATGATTTAAAATGTCGTCAGTTCAACAAAACATAATGTATTAGGATAACACATTTTTGGTTTTAAGATCCTTTCCCTAATGTTTAATAAATATTTTATTCATAGAATAAGAAAAATAATACTTGACAGGTAGAGTTCCATCCTTTAAATAATTTCTACCACAAACTCATCTTTCACTCCAAAAGATAAGTATTGAAGATGACTTAGACACACCAGAAGTGCTAGAATCAACATCTAGAGAATCACATGATCCAAAAGAGATGAACTATATATTTCCCTTTCCTTTAGACATTAACCAAAACCAAAATGGTTAGTACAAGATCAGATGATCCCCAAAAAGGATAATCCTTTATAGAAAGAAATAACACTCTTAATCTCCAAAATTAATCAAAAAATACCCAAAGTTCAACAAAGACCATTAAAAAAACAATTGTCTTTAAAATTCTTAAAAATAATCCAAACTACGTTTGAAACCCAAAATTTAGAAGGATTTGATCACATAGTATTCCAGGATATATCTTAACATTTGTCTCTAAATAACATCCACTCCTCTTAATGTCACATACATAAAAGAAATTATCTTAATCACATATTCTCCATGATAGGTTAATCATTTTTCATAAATAATCCAAATCTCTAGAATTCCACAAAAAACATACATTATTCCAAAATTAAAATTCACCATTACTCCTCAAATGAAATACCATAGTATTCTTTTTTCCTTAGGCATATAGTGTTCCCAAAATAGTGAATGTCTTCCAAATTTACCATTATCACTTAATCAACAAATCATTTTTTTATACTAAGGATAAATAATAATTTCTTAATATCAACATATTCATGATCCATAAAATCATTTAACTAAAAAGATTTAGTTATACTAACTTGGGACTTCACGTAGTCCAATGGTAGGAGATAAATCCAAGTCACACTTAAGTTGTGGGTTCGATTCCCATAGCTTTGTCCGAAGTGACGGGTTGTCAATGGTATGGATGTTGTCCTTTTTCAAAAATGTTATAATTTTATAACATTCCAAAAAATGAGTTAAATTCCTCAAAAATAACCATAAAATATTTTATACAAAAATGTTATCTCATACTTTGAATTTTCTTCCCAAAAAGTAATAACCTGTAATTGACTCAAATTCAAGGATCATATATTCCCAAATGATTCTTTATAACTATATCCAAAAAAGAAAATACTATTCCTCCTCAAATAGGATTTTCATATAACAAAATGTTGGGTTACATTTACTGGATAAAACTCTTCCAAAGTAATCACATCAATAAAGAGAATTAATACATCTAAAAATTTCTCCAACAATTTATTTCCACATAGGGTCTTCCTTGACTTAGAGGTTATCCTATAGAATATGACATTGACTTGGGTAATTCCTAGGTCCCCTACATTTACTAAAAATAACTGTAAATGGATTCTTAGGATAATTTTTATTTTCTTCCATAATACTCTTCATTTTCCCTCGACAATTCTTTACATTATATCCTTATTTCCCACACATAAAGAATTTCATTGTTCCATTGATACACTTTCGTGGGTGTCCCCTTCAAGAGTTCCTGCATGATGGAAAATGAGCTTTCTTTTCTCCATGGTCTCCACTTCTGGAGCTCTTATCATTATTTTCCTTTCTCTTCTTTTTTGAGTTCGGGAGTTTGTTAATGTATATGTTGTTGATCAAATTTTTGGAAAATTTATTCAGCATGAATAATCTATTACTCCTATCAATATTCCATTTCATTTCTCATTTCCACCACCATTTCTACCTTGTACATCATGTTCAATGTTACTATGAATTCCTAGGAATCTAGACATTGACTAAAACCAGAAAGCAGAGTGTGAGTAACAATAGTCATAAAATAATTTAGATAATATCATGAAACCTTATTTTCAATTTAAAACACCATAGGATTAATCAATGTTATTTATTTTGATCTTATATTAAAATCCTTCAAATTATTTTATAAGGAAAACATGAATTATCCTAATCATATCTCCCAAGAGTGGTGTAACCAAGAGGGAATAAAGGCCCGTTGTCATGTACTAGGATACCCCGGGTCATGCATGAAACTCCTTGTTGAAGTTTTCACTCCTAGGTTCATTTGTCCCAGATCCTCCACTGCATACTCTTATATGGACAGGGATGTGTTTCTTGGAAAATACACAAAATCTATACATTACCAAAATTCAAGGAAGATCTTTTATATTAATCCCCAATGTCTATCTTATGGAAATGTTCTCTAATCAGAGTTTTTCTAAATCTTGATTCCAAGGTTTGTACTAAACTTCCTCTGATACCAAATGAAATTCTCTGACTCTAGTTACATAGTTTCGATGCATTATTACGTAACATTTTCATGATCACAAGAGATCAAGTCTTGAAAGACCTATTAGTTGAGTATCCTTGTAAGTACTAAATACATACATAAGTTTTACATTACATAAAAAAAACAATGTCTTCCCTTTGAACACACTCATATCCCTTAACCTATCACTATATGTCAAGAATAATATACTTATTCACATCCTTGGAAAAAGAAAAAATAAGAAATGGGTTATCTCAAATGCTCATTAAGGATAAAAATATAGTGTAAACGATCATAAATAAGCATAAAAATTTAATGAAATGTACAAGACTAAAACACATGCCTATTAAAATTAAAATTCAACATAATATGGAAAAGATAAACTAGATAATTCCATTTACTTATTCACATGGATATTATACTAGTCAAATAATCACATTTAATATCAATAGCTAATTTAAAAATGATGGAATGCATAATGTCGGACATCATAACCACATAGTCAAGGCCTTGTGCCAAGAAAAAAAATAAGATTTTGTCAAGACCTTGTTACAAGACACAAGATTGTCATATGAGACCTACCGATGCCTCGAGGATCTATAGTGGGATCCACCCCTCACTTACAAAGAGCAATGAATTCCTCATATGAAATGGTTGAAACATTATCTAAACATCAGTATTAAAAATTGCATACAAAATGTCAATATTTTAACCACAAACAATGAATGGTATAAAAATTGCACATCCAGAGTCAAACATGAATTATTCAATACAATATAAGAGATTATATAAATCAACCTCAATCATGAATGATAAAGGATATTGACATAGATTAAAATAACCAGTAAAACTATTTGAGAGAAATATTCCCTTTTTCTTGAAAATATTTAAAAGTCTCGCTATTTTTCAAGTAGATGTCAAAATTTAGATTTATGAATCAAAGTGTCCCATACAAATTTTTTTCACTTTTAAAATGAATTTTAATTTTAAAAATTTCGTTCCCATATAAATAAATCCTTAAAACCATTTTCAAAACATGGACATTAATGAAAATGATTTAGAAGAATAAATCTTCAAAACATTTAAAATGATATTTTAGTTAGAGTTCCTAACCAAATGAGAGACGCATGACTAAAAATAATTGAGGTAATCAAAAATTTATAATATCATGAGAATAAATGGATTCATGATATACTATGTCAAAGTATAGTATATAAACTATATAAAAGTGAATTAGCACATTACAAAAAAGAAGACTTAATGGAATGTAAATTGAGATAAAATCACTTATAAAGACTATATACTTAGGTTTTGGATAAATCAATGAAATAACTATGTGTGAAAAATATAAATACACTCAATATGATTGGATATTCAGTGTAAATCAATAAGAGGATATTCACACTTATTCTTTTAAAAACAACACCAATGACTTAGATGTTAAACTCAATGAATGGATAATGAGTTAGATTAATCTTATCAAGTTCATATCAAATGAAATCAGAATTTATCGATTGATTGATTATGTTTATAACAAGTACATCCACAAAAGGGGAGTGAAATTACTACATAAGTAAATAAATATTTATTTCAAACATAATATTGGAGTAAAATAATCAATGATGTTTTCCTAGAACCCAGTGAGTGGAAATTGAAATTAGATATTCTCTTACCGATTTGATAACATACGAAACATACAACCCATGAAAGAAGGATCATATAATGAAGACGTAAACTAAATTATATTACACAAATAATAAAATCATGGGATGTACATAAACCACACAAAAGGAAATAGTGGCAATATAACATGAATCTCACGCGAATAAGAAGTGAGATGAAAACCCCTTACCTTGTACTTTTCTTTAGTAGAGGGTAGGTTAACCTCCTGTATCATGGTGAAGTAATTGTTTTTAAATTATACAATAACCACATACATAAATATGATATCATATATGATATTCTAATATTACTTTGTTAATAGTATTTTAGTAGTATCATTATTTCGGGTGTTAACTGGTTCATTTTCCTTTATATGTTTTGTTACATAAGTAATTTTTGATATGGATAGAATTTATTTTATTCATATCTAGAAGTATATTAAGTTTCTAAAAATTATTTTCAATCATAAAATGAAACTTATTCTTCAATGGTTACGATGGGGAATGAATCTCATTGCGTTCTCGGAGACGGTAATCCGTACGTACGCACAAGCGACAATACCATTCTATTAATGGTGAAATAATTTGTAATTTGAGGGAATATAATATATATAAAAAATAATTATCATGTTATATTTATTATTTACATCAATTATACTCATTATTATATCCATCCAAATGAAGAAGTGTTGAATAACAAACTACACCATGACATGGAGACAGTAAGCCGTACATACAAATGTATGGTGAATTTTTCATTCATAGGATCTTTAAAATAATGAATGTAGATGTTCCATATTTATAATAACATCACAGTTTGTATAAGGTAATGGATTTATTATTTTGGTATGGAAACAACAAAGAAAGAGGAAGTGGAAAATGAAAAGAACTTTGAAAGAGGTGATGAAATTATTACCTCTTATTCGGATTCTTCCTTTTGATTTGATCAAAAGGGCTCCCTAGGTGGGATTATGATCAAAGTAAGGTCTGTAGGTTTAATTGAGGGTAGTTGGGAGGATATTGGATCATGGTTTGGTCGACCCAAATGACATTTGATGTGTGATTTTGAGAGAAGGAGAAGTACCCTTTTATAAGAGATGGGAGGGTCACTTTAGGAAAAGCTTGAAATTTTATTTTATTATACAATCATATTCAGTTTATAATGGCACCAAAAGGATTTATTTAGAGGTTAAGGTGGGGATTGGTCTCAAACCTCTCAAAAAATCAGTTTTATATAGGTTTTGTTCCCCATATGAACCTTATCTTTTAGATTTGACTCTTAGTTAAATAGTTTAACTTTTACCATGTACTCTTGTATTATTATAGTAAATGGTTAATAAAAATACTATAAAAGAAAAGAGAACCTTCAGTGGTTCATTATTGACATATATAACCTTATAGAATTCTTTTTTTCTGAACTTCAGATTTTTAAGAATATTATATCAATTATTAATATAGCAATTTATTTAAAAACTCATTTATGTCAATTTTGACATTATTTAATATTTGGTTTTTCTGAAAGTTATAAAAACTTTTTCAATTCAAAAAAAAAATTATTTAATCAACCCAAACATATTATATTAACATAAAAAATTCTTGGAATACATCAAAAGTCTAAATTTTCAGTTATATTAATATTTATAATATCAATTATTTTAATCTTTCATTAATAAGAAAATTATTACATCATCATTGTGTCATAAATAAATTTTATTATTTAATGTCTAGAAATTATAAATAAAATACCATTATTTAGGAAATATTTTTATCTTTATAATGAATATTTATAGTCAAATTTATCTTATTTATATCCCTATATTAAAAATGTTTTAGTTATAAAAATTTGAATTTAACACTTTTAACTCTTCTTTCAATAAAATTATAATAAATGTCCTAATCTAATCAAAATGGGTCAAATAGGATCATATTTTATTCCTATGTTTTATTTTGTTTGGAAAACACTTATTCAATATTATTAGGACACATGTTAGAATAATTATAATATCATCTTTACCTTCAATTACCCTATTTACTTTTAACAGTGGTAAATAAATTTCAAAAGTTACTATTCACCAAAAAATTATTTTCATTCTATTGAAACACATTTTACTTACTGATGTCAACCATGTCTCTCGGATTTTTGAAATTCAATTCATAGAAGTTGTAAAATTACGTTTTATGTAAATTTGCAAATGTTCCCAGAAGGAGGGTAAAAGACGTTAAAATGATCAATAAAATTTTACACGTCTAATTTTATTGTAAAATGAATCCAATGAATTAAATTTAACTTATATTGGTATTATGTATCTATTTTGACCTAAAATTAATTTAAATAAAATAAATAATTATTTAAATAAAAATTTGGTTTAAAACAATAACGCAGTGTTTTCACTATTCAAAAAAAATTGAATGTTTTCAAAAAAATACCAAAAAATCACCCTAATATAATTTTGATATTCCAAATTAAAATATGATGTATTTTTTACCGAATTCAAAACATATAGGTTGTATTAATTAATTGAAAATAATATCCTCATTGTCAAAAACAAAAGTAGGTTTATGAGAAGTAAAAACTATCAAAATATTGATATGTGTTTATATCGAATATAAATGTAAAATTACATCCAGTTGCCAAAATTGGATTAAATGATAAAAATATAATCTAATTATACTTCAAAACCATTAAAATTTATAATTTAACAACATAAATTATTTTTATTAAAAAATCTATTTTCAATTAAAGATTAGTATTTTTCACTATTCATCAAAATATGAATGCTATTAGAAAAGCACCGAAAATTTATCTAAACTAATTTTTTATGTCCCTATTCTAAAGAAGAAGTTTATTATATCAAATTGAATATATAAAAGTGTCAAATATTGGATTTAAAAATGGTACCCCATTAAAAGGCGGTAGAATTGAATTTTTTGAAAAATATTTCTTTTATCTATAAAATTGAATTTGTTCTTATATTATGTCTAAGCAACAAATAATATTGATGTTAAAATTAAATGGAGTATATAAAATTAAAAAAATTATTACTATTTATAACCTCTTTTTAAATGTCTAGTTTGGTAGGTCATGGTGTGCTTGAGCTCGGTGTTGCGTACTTCACACACTATCATATTATTCAAAGAGAAACGTACTATAGATGTTTGGGGTGTTACATTTTCATTAAAAACCTATTATAAATTGAATTTAATATTTAAAAAATAATACTATTTCCATTTATTAAAAAATAAAAACACAAGTTTTCATGTTCCTCTCTTTTTATTCACTTATTTTATTCAATTGATTTATTATCTTTCAGACATTATTATATTGAATTATCATTATCAACTCATTTTATATCCAATATTAATTCACTGTAGGTTTTATATATTCTTTGTTAGATGGAGTATAAAACCTCAAACTATATTTTAACATAACTACTTCTCTATAGGATTCATGACTCTCCACAACATTCAATGATGAATAAGAAAATCCATGCTGAATTTTCTTATTTTTAACAATTGTGTATTCATAATTTCTCAATTTATCCTCAATAGATAATAACTTAAAGTTTATATGATCACTTTAAATTAAAGGATATTTTATTTTATCAATAAATATACTTTTTCTCATCTTTACCTATTTTTCAATTTCATAGTGTAAAGATACTATATAATATTCATGTTATTTAATATTTTTAACCATGAAATATCTTTGGGAAATCATGATTTCCAAGATTAATTTCAATTCTTCTTCAACTAATTTAAATTTCTATTCAATAATATTGATCATGAATTATCCGTCAACATAATTATTTTTGGATATTATCTGTTCAAGTAGGGTTAAAACATAAATTTCCTTATAAATGAGATCTTAAGAGATCCTTTTTATAGAGTCATAAAAAATCTCAACACACTCTCCATAAAATCATTCATGTTTTGAAGTACCTTCCTACTACCCTTTATTTAAAACTTTATAAAAACTTATTCAATGTTTTAATCATTATATATATGTTACTCATCTTCATTTTTAATGGCCCCAAAAAAATTCTTTAAAATAAGTCAACTTTTGAGGCATCCTTAGAAGTCCTCCTTTTAGAAGTTGAAAAATCTTATTTAAGAGACTCAATCATCTAATTTAATTGTGAAAGAGAATAAATATATCTTATTTTTTCACTATATAATTTTCCTCCAACTATTTATTCTATTTATTTATGAATTTTATTTAATTTATCATCTACCTGTCCATATTGGGAATGTTCAGCCTTGATTTACTCACAATACTCATAATACAATTTCAAAATTCATCCAATATTCCAATTTAAATTTTTTGTACTTATAACTCTACAAGTCCCCATTTAAGTTCCCCTTTATTGTTAAAAACTCTCTCTAATTAATTCTTTTTTTAATCATTAATATTTTCTTTTAGAGGTGAATGATCCATTGAAAGGGATGTCAAGAATTCAATATTGCCTAAAAAAGAGTAGGTTAGACACCAAGTCAGATTCTTTTGGATTTTATACTATTTTTTTCTACCCAAGACACCATGAGGATGGGTAGTGAACCATGTTTAACATATAAAAAATTATATTCAATTTACGGAAAAAAATATTCGTATAATGTAATGTAAATCATACATAGAATAAACTGTTTTTATTGCCTTACAAAAAAGGGCTATAAACAAGGAGGGAACATAAAATATGTATCAATGTGAAAAGATAAAATATGATTACATTTTTATATGGATATGAGATTTATCATGATTAATTGATTCCTATGAAAAATTTATTAAACTTTTTTTGTTCAGTTACAACTCACAAAAGTCATACAACTTTCTCTTCACCTTCACATGTCACATTGAGAAAAATGTGAATAGTTTATATATATGTAGGTCTCCACATGATAATCAACAAGTTTATAAACTTATTAAGCTTCAAAAATAGGTATATGAATGATTAATATAACATTTTAATTCATTTATCAGTCTACACGGAGAATGGAATCTATGCCTAAATAGTAAGACTTTAGTCCATGTTTCTCTCAAATCATTGAAGCACTACTTCTCCAAATAATGGGGATTCCAAGAGTGGAACTACCCTTTTTAAACTCTCATTCTCCTAAAACTAGATATTTCAAAAGATCTTATTCCCTTATTATAGTAAAATATTATATATCAATATGCTAAGCCACATCTATCTTCTATTTCTAATTTTCTATCTCATATTTAAATTGTTTTCTTAGAATTTTCAATACAGTATTGGGAAACTTCTTTGAGAGACTCATTTCATTGTAATATATTCATGAAAGGGTAAATGACTTCATGTATTTTAATCAATTCATGTGTGATCTCCATCCTTCCAAAAAATTATTATCATGTTATTTTCCTATTTTTTCATCACAGACAAAATTTTGACAAGTTCATTCATATTCTCTTATTTCTCCACCACTTTTCACGACATCTGTTACACGAGGTTTTCTTCAGGGAAACATAATTTTCATGGACTTCTCATAGATCATGTAAACTTCATGGAGTACTCAAATTTATTCTTCACATATTTGTTCCTTGTATTAGTTCCATCAGGTAACTAGCTGACATGGGATTGTACATCATATATGAACTATTCCATGTAATATTTATGCAAACAGAGAGATCAATCCTCCAAAACATCAACATATACTACCCAACATTTCACTATATTACATCATGATGTAATTACGGATATTTATAGACAACATTTAATATGAACTATCCCATATGTTCTTTCCAAAAACATAGAAATACATTCAAATTTATTCTCTTTAAAAAAAGTATATTTAATGATCTGGAATGAATGCAATATTTTCTTCATTTTTTATCAAATATTTTGTCGTCATTGTTGTTCAAAGTCACTAGATTCTCTTTGAATTTGATTTATTCGAACACATATATGTTTATTATATCTTTTACATGTTTAAATCTATATAAATTCTTTATTCTCACACTCATCCTTAATAATGAATTTCATCACTAAAATAGTTTCACATAAATTTTAATCAAAATAAATTATTATTCTCAGGTATTGAAGAACAAGTATATTCTTATAATGGTTGTTATATCAACTTCTTTAAGAATTTTTTCTAACTAATTTAACTTTCATAAGTCTAAAAAATAACATTTAAATTTCACCTTACCTAAATGTATCCTCATATCATGCAATGTCAAGAAATCATAATTCCTCCTAATCTCCCAAGGCAGCTCACTAATTTTCTATAAGCACAATGTATAGTTTGTGGACATAATAAACTCACGATGAAAACCCTAGTGTAGCACAAAGAAGGTGACTCAAACGACATCATTTCAGATAAAAATTATACTCCTTTTAATCTATGATTAATATACTCTTTTCATGAGTACTACATTAATCATAGATTTGAGTAGATGTATTTATCCTCTCTTTTGACCCCACTTTGTCATTATACCTTTGAACTGACCCTTTCTATACATGCCTAAACTGACTCAAGAAAGATTTATGAATCTTTTAGTTTATCTTGGTCATCGTATTTAAGGGTTGATTTTACTAATGTTATTATATATATTCCATATTTATTTTAATGGTTTCCTTTTGGGAGCGTATATAATCACCCCTACATAAATTTTCTGACATGTGTTGTGTCTTATATAGATGAAATAAATATTGAAGGTCACATCAGTTGTATGGGAATCATAGAAGCATAGACGTACTTGTAGGTGCTGACCATTTTCAATAGTTGGATTTGGAGATTTTGAGTTCAGATCTCTTTAATTTTTCCATTTTTAGTTTCTATCATTTTGGGAAATCATTTTTGGTCAGGTGTTTATTTTTCCCATCTTATATCATTTATACACCCATTATTAACTATAATGTATTTTCATAGAGGTTTTTGTATTCACTGTTTATACACTATATTATTTAGTCATACAGATTTTTATACACTATTTCATGGATATATTGGTGTTTTAATATATAGGTACTTTATAATATGGCCTCACATTTCCCTAATATGCTTAATCGACACTTATCCCCGACCCCTATATTATTAGAGGTTGGATAGGTGTATCACATATGGATTACTGATATCTCATGTGGGGTGTAGGAGGCTTGGATTGTTATAGATTGGTATTAAATGTGGATTTATCCAAGTGACCATGTATGTAGTTATTCATGTTGTGAGGTTTGGTTTGAGAACTTAGTGAAACAATGCTTGAGTGTCTTGAGTTCAACTCTCAGGACAGGGAACCCAATGTTGTTACATATCTTGACATATCCCTTCACCAGAATACCGATTATATTCTTATTCCCTCGTTATGATAGTTCACTAGTTTCTAGAAAACCAATGGTACATGTATCATATAGTATTTGGTATTTTTACTTTCATGCCCTTCTTGAGTCAGCTCCCCAAAAAAGCACCCTAACCATGGTATATCTTTATAAATTTCAAGTTTGATATATGGAGACTACAAATTATGATTTCACATTAGTCTCATGAAAATTACTAGTTGAGTGATGAAGTATCATTACATGGACTAATTATTACGTTTTTCCATCTAGGAGACCATAGAGTAGTGCTTCCACCTAATGAGATGCTCTTATACCCATCTTTTGTGGTTTATACAGGTCGTTGTTTTCATGATGAACTATAAATACCTCTAGTTTGATATGATGATGATTAATATAGTATTAGTGCATTGAATAATATTAAAAAATTAATACCACTTAGGTTTCTGTGTGATCTATACCCTTATGTAGTGGAGAATTAGATTGAGAAAGTGGTTTAGTTTTCTAGTGTGGGTACCCCGAACAATCAGATAGTTGAACGCTAAACTATTCTTCGTTGTAAATGAATAGGTTATCAGTGCACTCAATTTATCAATATTATTAACTAGAGGATCCTCTATTAGGATATAAAAAATATTATATTTATAGAGGAGTATTTTTCCGAAACCCCAAAGCTAATTCAAGTTTGGATAGAAGTAATTTATTAGGGTTTTAACCTTGGGTTTGACCCATAATAGTCAGATGGTAGTCCTAACATCTAGTATTATTCTAAGAGACATATGGCATTGATGGATCCCTATGTTTTTGTTGTATGTTATTTCTTAGAGCATGAAAGAAATATGTACACTTACTTCCATATACTTTTGTTCTCAAATGATTCAATATAATGTCATGTGGGAATGTTAGTGAGTCCCAAAGCGAATAGAGTTTGGGTGAGGTGGATACATTCCTCTTAATTGTATGTTTGAGTTTATATTTTCAGTTTAAGGTGGTATATAAAAATAGTATTTGTGGTAAACCAGTGGGTAGGCATAAGGCTAATCGTAGGAAGTGGAGGATTATGAATCTAAGGCCTTAAAGTGATCCATGGTATGACCCATGGAGAGGTATAATTTATCAAAAAGGTTCTTTCTAACCCATTTTTCTTCCCATGGAATATATGTAGTTTTATGTGATAATGGATGATGATAATGTGATGATTTTATTTTTTTCATCACTTAAATTAGGTATTAACAAAAAACAAGTACCTCTTTCTAAGTATCGACGACCATTATGACTAGTTTAAAGTGTACAAGTTGGTGTTCAAAGATTTATCTATGGCCTGACTACCATTGGTTAAGGTTTCATGGGGAAGATATTATAAAGTGATGTTGCTTCAGGTATTATGAGTTCAATGTGATGCCTTTAGGGATGTCTAATTCCACTGTTATGTATGTGGATATCATGAAATATATCTTCCATCCCTATTTTTACTAATTCATAGTTGTATTTTTTGATGAAATTATCATTTATAGTGCTTTAGGGGAGGAACGTACAAGAAATTTCAGGATTTCCCCAGACTTACTTAGGGATCAACAACTATACAACATGATGTCTATGTGTAAGTTTTTTGATTCAAGAGGTTCATTTTCTAGATCTGTTTAACTCTGTTCATAGTTTTGTTAGGGACCCATCCATGGGCGATGCATTTCTTTATTATGATATACCAAATAAAATAGAGGAGGTTTCGAGTTTCATCACTTTTGAAGGTAACCATAAAAAGTATAATGTGTAATTATCCATTATTATAGCCCCTTTGACTACCTTGATGTGGAAAGTTGTATTGTTTTTCTTTATTTTGAGTAGTGTTAGCGCCCTCTGGGTACTGAGGCTGTATGGGGTTGGTTACCCTATGTTGAGACTACTATAGGTGTCTGTTGAGAACATGTTTTTCTATGATACCTACAAATCTGGGATCATATGAATGTTTATGGAGAGGAATGTTGAACTCTAGTTCATTGACTAGCTCACCATTCAAAAAAAAATGAACTCATTAAGTTATAATATAAAATCCCGAAGGAAGGAAATTAAGTATGAAATTAGAATAAGAAAACTAAGATAAAACTACTACTTGATGATTTTTTTAACATTATGATTTTGGAAAAACAAAAAAAGAAGGTGATGATTCCTAATTTTAAAAAATATTACGACAAAGTATGAAAACTAGAGCTTTGAGAAACAGCAAGAAAGAGCATATGAATTTTAGTAGATTTATTTCAAAATGTATTTCCGCTTCCTCATGAAAATAAATTTTACATACATCTACTAAATGATTAGATTAATCTCCCCCCCCAATATAATAATTATATTAAAGGATGATTCTGTTGTACCTCTCGTTCCCCTCGTTGTTTGATTTTCATGATCACAATCACCTTATTATTTGTCTAATTTTGTTTGAAGTGTTTTTGTATGATAGGCACAAGGTTGCCAAGAAAATGGCCCAAGAAAGAATCATCAAATGGACTGAATTGCAGTCCACCGGCCAACCGGTGTGGTAGCACCGGCCAGCCGGTGGACCTGGCAGAGGCTTTGCCCACTGCCAGGCTCCACCGGTCAGCCGGTGGCTCTGTCACCGGCCAGCCGGTGGAATCCAGCAAAACAGTGGTTGCTACTGTCTTGCCACCGGCCAGCCGGTGGCTCTGGCACCGGTCAGCCGGTGGCCCCTGGAAAAGAAGAACAGCTACTGTCTTGCCACCGGCCAGCCGGTGGCTCTGGCACCGGTCAGCCGGTGGCCCCTGGACAGGAATCCTATGCCTTTTTGCAAACACCGGCCAGCCGGTGGGACTGTACCGGCCAGCCGGTGGAGCTAGTCAAACTAGCCGTTGCAATTTGACCAGGCTGGCCCACTTGGCTCCCAACGGCTCTTTTAGCCTCTCCAACGGCTCCGAAGCCTCCCCAAGGGTTCCATGCCTATAAATAAAGGCCAAGGAAGCCCCGGACACCAACCAGAACTATTGTGAAGCCAACGGACTCATTTCCCATCATTTGGCCAACCTCCGGCGACTTCCTTCAAAGGAACCCCAAGTGCTCCATCCAATTCCACATCCAAGGAGCTCCTCCAAAGAAGCTTGGAAGCGGCCTTCAACATCTCCATCCAATCAAAGGCGCCCAAGGCTTCTCAAAATACGGTTTTATTGTATATTTATTTTGAGCATAAAATTGGGTTTGTGCCTACAAACCCCAACCTTTTCTCTTCCCCCTTTCTTTTGGGTTCTCACACCACCATTAAGGTGTGAAGAGGTTTCTTCAAGCCTTTCCCTTTAAAAGGCTTGTGTCACCGGTGAGCTAGCCTTCACCCGTTAAAAAGGCTAGTGGGTTCTTGCTATTCCATTGAAAGCAAGTGGGTTCTTGCTAAACCACAAAAAGCAAGCTGTAATAGGTCCTAGTGCTACCTCAAAGCCTAGTGGGTTTCTTGCTAAAACCATTGAAAATCAAGAGGTAGGAATCTCTCAACGGTTGAGTTGGGAGCGGAGACGTAGGCCGGGTTTTGGCCGAACTCCGTTATCAATTTCGTGTGTATTGCCTCTTTATTTTCCGCTGCACTTTGATATTTGTTTTTAAATTGTCAATCAAATTTTAAAAGGCAATTCACCCCCCCTATTGCCATCATTCCTCGCTTTTCTTCCGCCCAACAATTGGTATCAGAGGACGTGTTTGAGTAATTCCCTCACCGGTTTCAAATTAAAGATCCTATTTTTTTTTGATGGCTTCTACCGCTTCTTCCTCTCAATCCCCCGAAGGACATTCTTTGGATCGTGCTCCATTCTTTGATGGAGCCGATTATTCTTTTTGGAAAACCCGCATGACCACTTTTCTTAAAAGTATTGGATATCCTATTTTTAGAATTGTTATGCATGGTTTTACCCTCACTTCCCCCGATGAGTCTAAATGGACCCCCAATGACATTGCGTATTTTGAGCTTGATGGCAAAGCCATGAACGCTCTTCATTGTGGTCTTGACCGTAATGTTTTTAATTGCATTTCTACTTGCTCTACTTCTTACGATCTTTGGAAATTTTTAGAACTAACCTATGAAGGTACTAGCGAGGCTCCAAAGCAAAAATCCGATCAAAAGCAAGAACCCGACGAAAAGATCAAGCCCGTTTGCCCACCTCTCAAGAAAAGGGCCAAGAAGAAAAAGAAGAAGGCTTCAAAGGCAATATGGAGTGATAGCTCCACCTCTTCATTTTCCTCCTTATCCTCGAGCGACCAAGGTAAAAAATGCCTAATGGCAAAACATGAGGTATCATCTTCCGACTCTTCTTCCTCGTCTTCTAGTTCTTCAAATTCTTTCAATCATTTGTCATATGAAGAACTCCAACATGCTAGAGACCAACTTGAAAATGGTTTTCATGAACTCTCTTCAAAATTTGTTTCTTTGAAAAAGTCTTTCAAAAAACTTTCCTCCTAAAAAGACCAACTTCTCAAAGAGAAGGAGGAACTCACCCTTAAAATCCAAAATTTCCCAAATGTTGATTCTATGGAATCAACCATCAAAGACCTAAAAGAGACCCTAGCTAAGTTCACCCAAGGGGAACAAAATTTGAACAATCTCCTAGGTTCCCAACGTATATCTAGAACCACCCAAGGGCTAGGATATACCAATGTAGCCTCCTCCTCCCATGCACCCACTGTTTTTGTAAGGGGGAGCTCCGAATTTAAATTTTGTAACTATTGCAAAAAACCCGGGCACATGATATATGAATGTAATTGCAAAAACGCCCGTTATGGCCAACCCAAGTCTTTTTTCTATTCCGACGAATTTTATAGGAGAAGACCCGCTATGAGACAAGTTTGGATTGAAAAATCCCTTCTTGCGAGTCTCTCCGGGCCAAAATTTATTTCCTCTCCCCGGTGACTTTTTTTTTATTTAGGGGGAGTTAGGTTTGTTTAAGCTTTTTGTTTCAATTCAAACTTTCAAAATAAGCCCTTTTGATTTCAATTCCAAAATTTTCGATTCCAACTTTCAATTTCAACTCTTGGTATCAAATTTTCATTTCAAAATTTTCAATTTAAATTTTCAATTCATTTTTGATTCAAAATTCTCAATTTCAAAAATTTCGTTTGGTTTCAAATTTCAAAATTCAATTGGTTTTTGATTCAAAACTTTCAATTCAAACTGTTATTCAGTTTTTGATTCAAATCTTTCAATTTCCAAAATTTCAATTGATTTTCAAATCCCATCTCTTGTTTTTCAAAAAATCCCTCAATCAAGTTTTATGCCCCATTCTATTTTGATAATCACAAAGGGGGAGAAATTTCTTGATTGATTGGGGGAGAATCCTTTTCATCATGCTTAGCATTTCCTTTCAAATTCATGTTTTTATTTTAATTGTTTTGGTGATTGTGATCATCAAAATAGGGGGAGATTGTTGTACCTCTCGTTCCCCTCGTTGTTTGATTTTCATGATCACAATCACCTTATTATTTGTCTAATTTTGTTTGAAGTGTTTTTGTATGATAGGCACAAGGTTGCCAAGAAAATGGCCCAAGAAAGAATCATCAAATGGACTGAATTGCAGTCCACCGGCCAACCGGTGTGGTAGCACCGGCCAGCCGGTGGACCTGGCAGAGGCTTTTCCCACTGCCAGGCTCCACCGGTCAGCCGGTGGCTCTGTCACCGGCCAGCCGGTGGAATCCAGCAAAACAGTGGTTGCTACTGTCTTGCCACCGGCCAGCCGATGGCTCTGGCACCGGTCAACCGGTGGCCCCTGGAAAAGAAGAACAGCTACTGTCTTGCCACTGGCCAGCCGGTGGCTCTGGCACCGGTCAGCCGGTGGCCCCTGGACATGAATCCTATGCCTTTTTGCAAACACCGGCCAGCCGGTGGGACTGTACCGGCCAGCCGGTGGAGCCAGTCAAACTAGCCGTTGCAGTTTGACCAGGCTGGCCCACTTGGCTCCCAACGGCTCTTTTAGCCTCTCCAACGGCTCCGAAGCCTCCCCAAGGGTTCCATGCCTATAAATAAAGGCCAAGGAAGCCCCAGACACCAACCAGAACTATTGTGAAGCCAACGGACTCATTTCCCATCATTTGGCCAACCTCCGGCGACTTCCTTCAAAGGAACCCCAAGTGCTCCATCCAATTCCACATCCAAGGAGCTCCTCCAAAGAAGCTTGGAAGCGGCCTTCAACATCTCCATCCAATCAAAGGCGCCCAAGGCTTCTCAAAATACGGTTTTTATTGTATATTTATTTTGAGCATAAAATTGGGTTTGTGCCTACAAACCCCAACCTTTTCTCTTCCCCCTTTCTTTTGGGTTCTCACACCACCATTAAGGTGTGAAGAGGTTTCTTCAAGCCTTTCCCTTTAAAAGGCTTGTGTCACCAGTGAGCTAGCCTTCACCCGTTAAAAAGGCTAGTGAGTTCTTGCTATTCCATTGAAAGCAAGTGGGTTCTTGCTAAACCACAAAAAGCAAGCTGTAATAGGTCCTAGTGCTACCTCAAAGCCTAGTGGGTTTCTTGCTAAAACCATTGAAAAGCAAGCGGTAGGAATCTCTCAACGGTTGAGTTGGGAGCGGAGACGTAGGCCGGGTTTTGGCCGAACTCCGTTATCAATTTCGTGTGTCTTGCCTCTTTATTTTCCGCTGCACTTTGATATTTGTTTTTAAATTGTCAATCAATTTTTAAAAGGCAATTCACCCCCCCTCTTGCCATCATTCCTCGCTTTTCTTCCACCCAACAGATTCTTGTAGGATTCCACAACCATGTGTTATCCAAATTATTTAAGATGAATAAATAAGCATCTAAATCAATCTTTTAGAATGTATATAGTGAAACAAATAAGATATTTTCATATGAAAAACTATTTCTGAAAGGGTATGATGTGAATAATTTAAAATAATTAAACCAATCTACCAATTTTCCCAATAATTATTTTATCTAAAAATTTCAATTCAATTCCAAAAATACTAATGTTAAACAAGACATGATTAATCATAAGTAAAAAAAGAATAAATGAATAAATGAATTCTTCCCCATTTGGTAAAATTTTCTTTCTTCAATTATCTTGGCATTCTTGATTTCTCAATAATTTTTTTCCTGCTCTCATCTGTGTGTCTCCCATATTGGAAATTTATGAATAAATATCTCTTTTTATTCTACCTAAAAATAATTGACCAAATACACTGTAGCATTTGGTAATATTCAAATGGGAGAATTTATTTTTTACCTGCATAAAAAACACTTATCATTTTATCATTAATTCGTAACAAATTATTTCAAGTTTAGTTTATTGGGGAAAACTAAATTATCTTCCCCTTAAATATAAACTACTTCATCATAACACATGATGATATAAATTTTTTCCAAATAGTTCAATGGACATGAGAAATAATCATCAATTCAGATTTTCATCTTCACAGATTAATTGATCTAAATCCACTCAATAAAACCACAAATAGATTTATGAATTACATTTGATAGTTGATCTTTATCAATTCAATAAAAATAGATTATTTATATCTCTAACATAGTTTCTCCAAAAATCGTATCATCTAAAAAAGAACATTATCTTTGGTCAAGCTTGTATTTGTGAACACTTAAATCTAAAACAATTAGATTCTTTCTCCCAAATGACTTATTTAATCAATATCTCGATGACTTCCTTTAAACTTTAAACAAACAACTAAGATGAAAAAATCCATTGAATAATTTCAACAAACTTTTTATGTAAAAATTGAATTATATTTCATCTCAATTTGAAGAATCTAACTCGAATCTTTAAACACATACTTTTTTCAATCCACCCCATATTTAGTTTGGATCAACATCTACAAACACCTTTATTCGTTTTCTTTAAATTCCTATTTGGTTTTGGGGGAAAATATAATAATCTCAAATTATTCAATCATTTTAACCATATATATAGGGTTCTACCAAGGATAAAGAACCCATCCAAATGAAATTAACACACATGGTTCAGTCATATTCACACTCTCAGTCTTTGATGTTATTCAGAAAAAATGGAATAAGAAATTATCTTAAGACATTGGACAAGCAAAATCGGGTTGAAGGAAATCCCTAGATCATATTTCTATTCACATTCAAAAGTGTTTTTGGATCTCTATTCTCATTCAACTAACCACTTTATCTTTGATTGGATATTATTGAATATACTACCATTTGATGCATGAGATCATTTTATTATCCCAACAAATTATACAGTTTTAGATTACCTAATTACCTTCCCATTTTCAGATAGGTTTGAGAAATTGGAGTTGGTTATATGGTATTTCCGTTATGTGGTTCCCTCAAGATATGGCTACATGTGTATCCATTTCTAATTCCATTATATGGATGACTTTATATATTATCTACATGATTTTTTGGCATTGGTATATATTCTATATCACTGTTGTAGCAACCAAAAATCAATAAAAATTAATAGATTAAAAATATCATAAAAAATTCAATAAATATTCATTTTCTAATTCATCTAAATCCTAACTAAACATTTAAATGAGATAAATTAAAACTATTTTTTTTGTTAAAACAATAGATGACTGAAAAATAGAAAGAAAATTCAATAAATAATTAACTAAATTTTTTAACTGAAAAAATAAAAATTAATAAAAATTAAAAGGGTTGAAATATAATTTTAATGTTACAAAATAGAAAATTATTAAATTAAATTAAATTAAATGTAAAAAATAAATCTATTAATTTATATATTAACATCAAGAATGTAAGAAATGTTAAATAAAAAAACATAGAAAAAAAATAATCAAAGAACTAAAAAATAAGCAATAATAAGATACTTAACAAAAAATAAAATAAATATAAAAGCAAATAATTCAATGAATGGAATACGTAATAATTAAATGATAAAAATAAATCAATTATGTAAGAAAATAAAAAAGTAAATATTCAAACAACAATATACAAAAAAATTACAAATAACCAATTTGATAGTAAATTTAGAATTATATATATTTAAACAATTTGAAGATATAATATACTTTAATTAAAAACCCAAAATTCAAAAATAATATAATGAATTATATTGAAATCATTTAAGCACATAAAATTATCATTTATATAATAATATTTAAATATTAAAATTTCTATCCCAAAATAATCTGAAGAAATTAATTCCTAATTATAAACTCATTTTTTTATAAAAAAGAAATTAAATCCATAAAAATAATGTGGCAAAAATGTAATGAAATAAAGCCACATAAAATTCACCCAAACTTAAGAGTTTCTTATCCTCAATAAATTACATGGTAAATTTTTGAAAAAATTAATAAATATCTAGAGTGAAAAACCATACTTCTATATTGAATTAGTCTTTAAAAAGAATTTATCCCAAGGAATTTTTTAAGTTGATAAAGTTTTTACACTATTAAAATTGAGTGGTTTCTGTGAGAAATATGTTTCCTATTTTATAAGAATGAATATCTTGGAAGATGTTGATAAAATAAAGTTAAATAGATTTCAATTTTCATCCAACTAGAACTTCTAAATTTTCCTTTACCTCCAATTGAGCCAGAACACATAATTAAAATCCATTATTATTTGACAAACTATTTTTATAAAAAAACTATACAAATATAAGGAAGACTATATAACCCAAGCAATAGACTTATGAATTTTATAATGAAAGAATAAATACTCAATATAGATTAGTATTTTCATTTCATACCCCATTTTGATGAATATGATCTCAGTTTAATTTGAACCATAATTCTTTTTGGGAAATGATAATTATACAATAGTCATCTAAATTTTTTCTCATAATAAATTATTTCAAAATAAAAATAAAAATGAGGTGCTAAATTAAATCCATAAAGTGAGATATATTTACCACCTGAATGTGGAATCAAAATTTTCAAACCGAAATTTTTTAGACCCATTAAAAATGGATGTAAAATAATGGAAACAATCAATTTGATAAATTTTAATGGGTTTTTGACATGTAAAGTAGTTAATACATCATAACATAATAATGACCCCATACCATAACATAAAACCCTATATTTTTCCAATGTTGAATTAAATTTCATTGAAGGAATTAAAAAAAATTTAAATCAAATATATTTTATTACTTCAGTAGTTCAAGGTCTTGTTAAAGGGGTATAATCCACAAACACATTTTTTTCACCATTTTCAGCATCATCAAAAAATATTATAAATTGTACATGCATTTTTTAATTTTCTCAGACAAAATATTTTTCAATTACACCCATGAAACAACATGTTAGACACTAATTAAAGTAATAATAATAAGTTATAGGATGTTAAATGTTATTTCAAAGGAATGTTCAAAAGGATTTTGAAAAAAATCCAAAATTAGCACCCATGACATGGCACATCAAAATATTTCAAACAAGTCCAAACATAGACATAAGATTCTATTACACTTTCTTTTAAAAAGTGATAAAATTTAATAATGATATAATGATAATGGATATTTTTAGGAAAATTCCAAAAAAAACAATACATAATGAAGAATAATAATTCTTGATAATGAGGCTTTAAAAACTTGAATTCATTCAAAAACTCTTCTTTTAAGCTATGGGATGTGTTATATGGCATGTAATTGTAGCTCCAATTATATGGGAAGATGAAAATAATATTACAGAATTCAAAATTAAAGAAAGGTAAAAACCAGAAGAAAAATAATAGAAAATTTTACTCATTAAAACTATGACTATAATCTCTTATTGAAAATTTAATTAATCGGAGTTCCTCTCCATGTGTTTGAATAATATTCCCATGAGGTACTTATACAAAAGTGACAAATTTTTTTGTTATAGTAGAAAAAAAGAGAGAACATAGTTAATATAGAAGAAGATTTATTATTATTATAAATTAAACAAAACAAAATAAGAATAATGGGTTGACTCACGTGTAGTGCTAAATTTTACATGTTAGTCTAAACTCAAATATTACAAAATTTTTAATCACTTAAAAGGAAACCAATCCTTTTAAATGTCCTTAGAAAAATGGTTAATCCTCTTTATCATAACTATAATTGTAATATTTTATCCTCTAATAATTAAAATATATTTAATTTTAAGAACCTGAGGAATGGTTAAAAAAATCCACATGGATTTCAATTTTCCTGCAAAGAGTTTATGTATGGAATTAATGAAATAACATTCTCGAATACCTTAAATATGTATTTTGGATGATGTAATCACGAATATACCTATCTTTATGGACCCTATAATTACTATAAGTATCTCTCCTAATCTCATGAATCTCACATAGCCCACCCCTCCCCACCAGTTATTAAATAAATGTTCAAAGACTTCACAACCCAATATGAATAGTATTTCAACTCCAATGGAAAATTACATGCTTTTTCAAATATATATATATATAGGAATACTAATTTGGGTTTTAAATAAAGTTTTAGAGGCCCATAATGCATCATAATGTTTCAATGACCAATATTTCCTATAATTATAGACATTTACTCTAAAATCTATTCATGCACCCTATTTGAAATTTCATTTATCTACTAGATTATAGATGGTATGTGGTTATTTTTCTATACAAACATCCAAATTTCTCTATTAATAAATTGATCATAATTATTTTAAAATGTGAACCATTATCGGCAAAAATTTCATTAGAACCCTAAAAATCAATATAATGAATTCAATCATATAATTAACTCGATTGTTGGGTATTTCCACTACATCAACCAATTTTAAAAAATAATCTAGAGACATAAATATGTACTCATTATCTTCAGAAGATTTAAATGGTCCCATAAAATCAAAGTCCCAAACATAAATAATCTCAACCTATTAAAATCTTCACCATGGAAAATCATTTTCTACTAACATTCCAAAATCTATTAAACTGTTCAAAAACCATAACTAAATTCCAAGAATTATTGTAAAATGTGAGCCAAAAAAACTACTTCATATAAATTTTGTGATTTTGTTTGCCTCCATGATTACCTCTATATGGTTTGGAGTGAAAACTCACAAGAATGGAAAATATCCCCTCTTTGGATACACACCTCTGAAAAATACCATCAGCACACCCTTTAAAAAAGAGTGGGTCATCCCAAAAGTAATAATTCAACTAAGTAATGAATTTATTTTATTGGATATGGGTAATATAATTAGGAATGACCGAAAAATCCCATAAATTAGAAAAATATACATACAAGAATATCATTTAACATAAATGGATAGAAATTTATTATCCAGAAAAGAAATACTTATCCCCCTATGATCATCATTTTGAGTACCATAGAACCAAGAAAAATGACCTTCCACTAAATTTTCAGAACTATATCTATATTTGATTTCGTAATAAAATTAATATAGAAATGGTATCTATCTTAGGAGACATGAGTTAACTACTTTTTTTCAAGAATTATTTAAGGGATAAATTCTATGTGAAAACAATGATTGTTGAAATATTAGATATGGCATAAATTTTTTAGAAAAAAAAAAATATCAAATAAATCCTTCTTAGTTGAGGTGTAATATCATTGAGAATTATCTTGGAAAAATCTATTGCAGTACACTGTATGAAATTTATTATCATTCCTCTCTCCTAAAACAACTACAAAAACAACATCACAAGCATCACACATATGTTCAAACAGAAGACTCCAATAAGGTGTTGTGGTTGTGGGTGATGAATTGAGATTCCCCTTAAGAATACTGAATTACTAATGGATTTTTCAATAAATAATAAAGTTTTATCTTTTTACAATGGTGAGAAAATAAGCATAATAATTTTATAATTTTTTTATGAATCTCTAGTAAAAACAATCATGGCATATAAAACATCAATCGTCATTTACATTCATAGGAGGGTGAAGCTTTTTAATGACCTTAATAATCGAATTTTGAACCATTATACCACTCTTATAATATTTTTTTTCAATAAAAATACCTTTAGTAACCATATATATAATTTTTAAACAATTAAGTATAAAAATAGTATCTATAATTCTCTCTAAAAAAGATCCATATTTGACAAACAAAACTCAGAAGTGCTCCAAACAATGAAAAAAAAATTATATTATACCATCATGGATACTCTTAATCATATATGAAAATATTTAAATAATGCATTTCCAAATGATTATTAGGATAAAAAATAATTCAAAGGGTATTCCCAATAAGTAAATTACCCAAAGGGCATGTGAAATTAGTTTTCTCATGATATTTTGAAACTACAATAATCTAGTCGAAACAAGAATAACCACCTAGAAAATAGAAAAATTCATTTCTATAAATACTCTAAATAATTAGATATAAAAATTGTATTTAAAAATTATTCTTTATAGTATAGTAAATAGTATTTCAATAATCAATATATACTCTGCACTTGGTGGGTATTCTAACCTAATTTTTTTCATTTTTGTCATTTTTAACAATAGTGAACCCTCTCTTATTAGGTACTACTTAGACTGGACTAACCTAAACACTATATGAAATGGGGTATATAATTCCATCATCAAGAATCATGATAACATACTCACTTACAATATCATTCATATTCTTATTTACCATGCATTAACTCTAAACTCTTGATTTGGGATCAAGTTCTATATGAGTCCTTTACATATATAATGAATTAATAATCCATTAAATATATTAAATGGTTCATAATATATAATTTTTTTAATTTTTCAAATTTATATTACATCTTCCTCCTTATTTTTACATATTTCAGTAGAAATAATGACTGGAAATTAAGTGTTCTCACCCAAAAGTTAATATTTCTTGTGTATTGGTCTTTAATCTCATGTTATTGTGAATCTTCATTGGATAGAAGTATCTTTGTCCAATGAGGCCCAAGGTCATAATCATGATACTTAATTATATTCATTAAATTAAAAAAACTCTCAATTTTAGGTTTAGGAACACAATTTTCTTTACTAATTTCCTTAGTGGAGAACTTATTTTACTCGATGTAAAAATTTGATTTTAAAATATTTTCCTTTGAAAATTAATTAGAGTGTTTCAATATCTGTCCCTCACATTCACAAAAATGTTCCCCAACATTTATTAATGTGTGAATGTAAACCATTATCTATCCTATAAATTTACTAATCTTTATAGCAATAATTTTATCTTAATGAAAGATCTCTAAAGTAGGAACGACACTGCTATCCCGATATGTAATATTATATTTATTTTTATTTTTTACACCTTAACAATTATAAGGATTTTTTTATAAACATAAGAATTATTATCTACATCTAAATATTGTTTAAAAAATTATTTTTAATTATTTAATGAGTATTCAACTTCTAACATTTCAACTCGATAATACTTCTCTCCAAATGTTGGTTCCTTAACATTAATAAATACATACAAATTATATTAATTCTCTTAAATTTTAAAAATAAAAATACACATTCATACATTAATTACATTTACTATGGTGGGTAATAAGGCCCTACTAATAACTATTGGTACTCCTATGTCATACTCTATTTCTATACCAATAAATTTAGAAGGCAAGAACAGTTTAACTCTTCAATAAGGATGGTCATCAACTTTTCATATGGGGTATAAAAAATATTAGTCATCCAATTGTAAGACCAATTTAGTTTTTTTTTTCAATTATACCAATCCTAAATATTAAAACGATGACAAATAAATAACAAATATGGTTCTATTAAGGTCACGAAAGTAGTTCAACTAACCACTATTTCTTAAGGTCTAGGGAATAGAAAAATTCTGTCGGTCATTTTGCATTGGTGATATTTTATTTTGAAGAACTGTGTTTCACTCTTTATTGAGGCTATACATAGTGAATTATTATAGTGTTTTATTATTTTTAAAAATTTTATTGATATATTTTAAATATTGTGGAATGTGAATTAAATATTTGATGAAAGTGACATTTAGATAGATCTTGTTGAATAGGCAATGTAATTTAATCATTTTTTATTTTTTTTTATTTTTGGGTCTTGGAATTTGGGGAAAATGGATGGATGGGTATCAATTCCTAATAATTTTTGGAATTTCCAATATATTTTTATAATAATTTCATTCACTTTATTTTTTTAATTTTAGAGTATTTTTCTTAAATTTTTTTAGGTCGTACAACTGAATTTATTAAAATTTTAGTAGTGTAATCTAAATTTTCAAATTCATTATTACCTGGATTATGTTTTATATATATTTCTGTATTTTCTTTTTGAACTACCCTAGGGTTAACTATAACCTCTTATTGAGTTTTTACACCCCTGACAATGACCACGTCCATAACTATTTCCTTAGGGTTGACATAAATTGCAATTGGAATCTATCCTTTATCTCTTAAAGTCATGTATCTTGGTAATTTAACCATTTATAACTCTATTTTATACATTCGATTATCATTTTGGGTCTTATTAGAATCATGTTATGATTTTTGTAAATAAAATTTCACTATCAACAACTAAGACATTATATTTAAATCATCTAAAGAATAACAAAGTGCTTCCTTAGTTTTATTTTGAAATTAAGTTGTTCACTAATTTGGTAATCTAGGAGTAGCATATTGTTATCTAATAATTCCTTATTCCCTCCAAGGAAATTTTAGATGATCTCTATTACCATAGTTTTAATTTTTTGAAAATTAATTTTCTGTTACTTGCATCCTTTAACCATAACTCAAAAAATAGAATCTCTTAGTGGTTGGGATGGAATATGAATTATTTGAAAAAATAAACTTCAGCTTCTAAACATAACACACTATTGAAACCATTATTGAGGTATTTTTTTCAAATTTTGATAACCAACTTCATGAGAAAATTTATTGATATTCTGATTCATAAGGGGATGAAGATAGACTTTTATTTCAAAGAATCGAGAATTTAATTCTAGCCTTGAACTATTATCATTACCTCATCTATTTAGTAGTATTCTCTTTGAATCATTTTTTTAATTAGGAGCCAATGAGTTCAAAATTTCAATATTCACTTCATCAATTGTATCTTTTTAACTCTGCCTAGAATATTTTTCAACCATATTCTGACCAAAGGGTGAAAAACCATCATAGTATGTGTTTATAATTAGGTGATAAGGGTGTTGGTGGTGAGAACACATCATAAGAAGGTCCCTAATCATATAACATACTTCATTAAAATCCTCTCATTTTTCATGATAAAAGATAGTAACATTGACTCTCTATTCTACATTAAATATGATAGGATATAATTTAATGAAAAATGAATTTTAAATTTATTCCCATTTATCATAAATATTTTCATGAACATCCATAAATCAATTCCATACAATTACCTTTAATCAAAACGTAAAAATTTTCATTTTTAACTCATTATCACTAATTAGTTATAGTAGTAGTTGCACAAATATTTTGTAAAATATAAAATTATGTCTAAAGAGTTCTCATTATGCATTAAATTAAATAATGGAAATTGTGAAAGGTGTGAAATATTTTCCCATATTTTCAGCTCTAGTTTTATTTATAATAAAAAATTATTTAACACAGGAGAAGTTGTTACTCCATCATCCTCATATTTCCAACATTTTATTGAATCATTTTTGAATTAATATTAATTTGATTTTTTTATTATTATTATCTCTCTCTTAAATTATAAATTTAAAAATATTATATTTTCCTACATATCATAAATATATTCTAATTTTAGAATTTATTGGATCTATATTTTGAAGCAAAAGAGCTTATGTGCATACAGTATGAGTTAAAAATAAATTTCCTACATCATACAATTAAAACTATTTTTAAATTAATTAATTGTTTTTTTTGTTTGAATTTTTTTTCAATTTTATTATAAGGATTTATTTACGTTCAAAACACTTTCCCATTAATGGAAACAAAATTTGATATATAGGTTATTTACTATCTCAAATTTAATACCTAAAAACTAATAGAAATCAGTGAGTTATGCTATGAAATCCTTAAGGAAGGTAGTTGAGTGTGCAGTCAAAATAAGACAAACTAATAAAACTAAAGGAGGATGGTATTTTTTATACTAATTTATTTTTTAAATTCAATAAAATACAGTGAGGAGTTTGAATTTGGAAAAAACATAAAGACCCATGAAGAAAAAAGAGATCTGATAACAATTAAAAACAAATATAGGAAATTAAGTTGATTGGTTTCAAAATATATTCCTTTGTATAAGTGAAAAATAATTTCATGAACATCTAATAACAAATAAGATTTAGATCCCTCTATAAGAGATTAATCATCTTTAAGGATGAGTAATATATATATTGATTCTATAGAGACTCATACAAATCCAAGATGATAGAGAAATATCCAAAAAAATTAGACTCACTGAATTATTTTGGGGGAACTAAATAAACATTTGCATAAGTGAAATAATTTTTAAAGGAAAGGGGATGGCGTGAATAATTTAAAGAAAGATACCAATCTACTAAATTACTAAAAAAAAATTAGAGTATAATATTAACTTTAGTATCAAAACAAATAAATTTCTTGACACGTCCCTCGGGGCCTGTGTAGTGACTATCCCAAGCCCACCATCCATAGGTTAGGGGCTGGAGACAAGCATCTAAATGCATATTCCCTAAAATGGAAAGGCTTTTACTTAATAAAATGTAAACTCACACAAACCAAGAACTTATCCAGATATAATCACAAAGTAAACTATATAGTAAACATGGTGTGAATAGAAGGTAAAGGGGCCAGAATACAATCCCAGCTGGAAAGTACAAGAAAAAATGGAATGTACAAGTAAAACTGAGTACATCTCCTATGAATTCCCTCCAAGGATCCTACCTGAAGGGTAGGTATTTTTCTTGAACAATAGTATCTACGGATAACCTTATCAAAGGACCACCTCTGAGCAGTCTTCAGTCCAGGTACCCCTGTCCTCACTCAGCATTGGCCGTGATCTGCAACAGACACAACAAGGTGCGGGCATAGCCTATATAGGGGCGAGTATACCAATACTCAGTATGGACCCCAAGATCCCCAAAGGTCTATCAAATACACAAAGGATAAACCATAAAACATAGAAACAATAGTCAACCCAACTTTGGTATATGCCCATACATATACCTAAGTTATCATAATATACCCACCTCACACAGGAGGGAATAATAGCACACAGGTAATACCACGAGAGTAGGAGTACCACACAAGTATCACCATGAAGATGAAGTACCACACATGTACACCATGAATATATAAGACTCGGCTCAAACTAGGTATACAACTCTGAGAAAGAGGATTATGATGCTGACCCACACAGGATCACTATGAAATCTAAAAGCTAGCCACATGATTCTCTAGGTATAATAAAAAGTAACATCTCTATTCACAATTTTGAACACCTCGGATGCTGGAGAAATCCTCCACTATGGAGGACAGTGGGCATGATGCGTCACACAGAGGCGATTCCCACTAACCTTGGATTGAAAAGGTACTCCTTCTGTCGAGTACCGTGAGCCTGTCACATCACAAAGAGGTGCTCCCTACTGTGAGTCTGCCACGCCAAATAGAGGTGCTCCCCACCATGGTTTTACCACATCACACAGAGGTACTCCCCACTGGGCTTGTCGAGTCAGTCCGAGTCGAAATGGCTAGCAGTTGTCAAGTCTCAGCCAATCGCAGAGTTCTGTATGTAGCACACTTGGGAGGACCGCCCTCGAAGCCATCATTCATACCTCAACCACCTCAAAGTCCCACTAAAAAGAATCCCAAAGGTCCAAAATGTCATTAGGGACCCAACGCAATAGACGAAACATCTTTCAGATGCCCGGTTTGTAAATTATTAGCATTTTCTCTCCGAGGGCCTCGTTGGATTTATGGTCCGATCCAACCCAGCCATAATCCAACAGTATCCAAATAGTAATTGGAGTATAGAAAAAGGACCTTCCTGATCCAAGGACTCTGGCACCACATATGGTTCGCCAGATGGATGCCTGGTTCTCATGATATGGCCCCAAAGGCGAAAATGGGTCTGAATGGGCCTAGGTCCAGTCCAACCCAGTCAGACCGACTCGACTCGACATGGGTCTGGCCCAGATGGTGAGGACCTTGGCGGGCCTGGCCAGCTAGGTGGTCATCCAGCCTGACCCACGAAGCGGGAAGCCCGCGGCGGTGTGGCCCGCTGGGCGCGGCCCACTGCGGTGCAGCCTGCTCGGCTGGTGGTCCGCTGAGGTGGGGTCTGTAATGACCGACACCCGAGGGGAGGTTCCCCTCAGTCTTCCCGAACGGTCTGTGGACCGTTCGGCTATTGGAACATGGGACCCGCTATAGGGGTCCCACCTGGTGTGGCGCGGCTAGCGGGGAGGCCCGCCAGACTTCCTCCTAGTGGCGCGATCGTGTGCCGCTGCTCCACCACGGCTAACCTGATGTCAGCTGCTTTCAGCCTCCACCGTGGCCCAGCGGCTGTGGCCTCCTGCTCTATCGATGACACAGATGCACGCCGCTGCTCCACCACGCGGCTGACTGGATTCCGTTCACCACCCAACTCCATCGCGGCCAATAGGGCACAGCCTCTTGCTCAACTAGTAGCGCGGATGTCTACTGGCCTACCTTTATGCGGCCAGCCGGTGTGCCAACCTTCCTCCTCTTTCACGGGTCACTGCATCTCCATTCTTATCCTGAAAAATTAAACGATTTCATATTCATGATCCTTATGTGGTGGGATCCACATCCATATATCACTCTCATCAAAACTCCATTTTATAATGTCAATAAATATTTGGCGTTGAAGAACGCATGAAAAACCTGTGAAGAATAAAAAGGGAAGATTAAAGGTATAAGTGCGGGAGGATGGCAATGTTATATTGGCCATCGTCATTATGAAACCATAATATGATGAATTGATAAAATAAATTCAAACATATATAAAATCCCAACCATATATTTCCAATGGAGGTGGCGCGAGAAAGATGACATAGTCGTTTAATATTGATGTCAGTGTTCGTCACTACCGTAAGACGTTTCCGATCCGAGCTCAAGCACCGCCCTCCTTCTCCAATTCCAGAGGATGATATTTGTTGGAGAGTGTGATTCATTGAAGAAGATGATCCTCTAAAAGATCTCCCAAAAACTCCTCTCTTTTTTCCAACACAAATTCCCCCATAGGAAAATAAGGCCGCAACTTAATATGTTATGTTTATTAATTAAACAATTAAATTTTACTCATTAATTAAGTTGAAGTTGACCGAATAAATTGGGTGGAGTCCAAGGGTTAACTCTAAATTAAATAGGGAGTTTAAGGGGTCAGGTGGTCCCCACCACTAAATTCAAATGGGGGGTTTCACAAAGAAAAATAAAATAAAGATGTTTTATTTTATTTTCATTCTTTTAACACACCTATGAAATGTTTGAAAACTAATTTCCACCATTGACCTACTATGATCGAGGAGAGGGTCTCCTTAAGTGAATATCAGAACTATGATTTCAATGGTGTCCTCAGATTTCAATTCCGAGTACCGGTTCAAAAGATACAAAATGCCGCTCACACTTTTACTGAATGTACCTGAAAAAAAGTTTGGAAAATTATTAACCGTCACCCTAGACCGAAACCGGTAGAGGTTAGCCACTTCCTAGGTGAAACACGCCCCAAAAAATCCAATGGTTATCTCATATTTCCAATCAGAGTTACGGTTTAAAAGTTATGGATTTTACAATAAAATAATTTTCACTTAATTATTTTATTTACTGCCAAAAACTAACTTTCTCTGGTGGCCCGCATCGGTGAAAGTTAGTATCTACCTAAAGAAAGCATACCCTCACGAGTTGAGCTGTGGTCTTATATATATAATCCAATTTTCCATTCATGAGTTATAAGCATTGAAAACTAAAATAACTTTATTTAGTTATTTTATATACAATTATGCCATTTTCGGGTTTCCTCACCGTAGGATTGTGCCGAATGAACTTAAGTCATGTATAGGGTAAAACCACAATACTAAGCACAATGATGCCCTCAGATTTCTAATATGGGAAACCATTTATGATTTATTCCACTTTTTCAGTAAAACTGTTTAAACGCATTTATTAGAGATTAACAAAAAATTGATAGTTCATTCCGAGCACTCTGGGCCTCGAAATCATTCACCTTCAGATTTTGTGGTCTCGAAATAATTTCATATAATTAAAAAAATTATACAGATATTTTGGGACATTACATTCTCTCGGCCGTTGGGATTTACATCCCTGAAAGCTACAACATTGACTAAGGAAACAAATGGGGGGTACTGAACATGAAACTGAGCCACACACTCCCATGTGCTCTCTTGGAGGTTCTCATGCTTCCAGAGAACGCACACCAGAGGTATCAACTACCCACAAAAGACCCGCTCCTATCGATCCTCAATCTCTACTGGATCCTCTGAAAACGTAGCCTTAATCATTGATATGCGAAGGATCATGTATGTATCTACATATCTGTGATACATGGAAAATGTCGTGCAAATAGTGCATCTGAGGTGGAAGTGCTAAGCAGCAAGCCACCTCGCAAACCCTACTGAGGACCTGATAGGGTCTGATGAACCTCACCGATAACTTGTCTCCTTGGCCAAATCTCTGCAAACCTCATCTAGGTGAGACCTGTAAGAAAACATGATCTCCATCCTCATTTCGACATAAGACTTATGTTAGCTCTAAGCAGTTTTCACTTGCTAACAAGTGAGGCATCATGATACAAACTCTTTCACTGCTTCCTTCATCCCTGGCAATTAGTACTGAAATCAGAGGTCCTAGTATATCTCCGCCACTCCATGATGTACTGTTAAAAGGGATGTATGGATCTATCTCATCATCTCCTCCTGAAGAACCATTGGTACCATGGTGCATCATATAAAAAGGTTAAATTGCTTCCCACCTTTAGGAAATCCTTAATGAGGATGTCCTAAGGATATATGAGCACGTCTGGCCTCGCAGTCAACATCCCAAGCTGTGCCTCCCGATTTCGTTGAATAATTAGGGGAGTGACAGTCATATACTAGAGGTAAGTTTCTCCATCTCAATCCACGAAGGATATCTACAGAACGACTTGATGATATGATGCCTCACTCAGCAGCTGCTGAGCAAACCTCCCACTAAGTGCAATTGCAATCACATTCCCCTTCCCATGAGTAAAGATAATCTTAATGTCATCATCCTGGATGAACTCTTTCCATAGCTGTTATCTCATGTTCAGGTGCTTTTGAGAGAGGATATACCTGGTACACATGTGATCATAGTAGACTACTAAAAATCCATCCATCAAGTAATGTCACCACATCTTCATGGCGAAGACCACTGCTGCTAACTCCAGGTTAGGGGTAGCGTAGTTTTTATTGTTAGTATCTATCTAAACTTATGATAGCTATGTTGACACTTCCCCCTCAATATGAAAGGCTCCCCCTTCTTTGTCAAGCTGACAAGGGTGCTACTACCCTAGATAAGTCTAGTCAAAACCCCGGTAGTACCCAACCAAAGTAGAAGTCCCTCTACCTTCGGGGAGGTAAACCTAGAAAAATCTTTTGAAATGATGTCCCCAAACTCCGCCACATTTTTTGAAAACTCAAAAATCATGCTTCCATGAGGGTAAGGATAGTCTTCTCTAGAGTGATCGGCTGCACCCTCCAATACAAGTGTTTATCTTGTGCAGCCTGGGTTTTCTTTTTCACCGACCAAGGAAACCCCCATTTCAATGTTATAGATGAAGAAAAACCCTTTTAGACCAATATAGTCAGTAAGAGTATGAACTGTGGATGCCCAGTCCAAACCCAACTAACTTCGTAAGTCCTCAATTCTGCCACCAAGAAGTTCCAACCGAAAATCTCACCTCAAGGGTCAAATCACACTGTCGACATAAGTGTGATTATCGAGTCACCTCCCAAAGGTATCTCCAGATGTGAGGGTCAATTCAACAGTTTAACCAGAAACTCTAGGTCTTGGACAATATTCGTGGAAGGAAGGAATGATTGTTACCTATGTCTATTTATATAGTAGCTAGTAGCAGACACAGACCGTACCTTGAATCATTCCAAGAACCGTTGGTTCACACTCTTTTACCACGTACATATACTCCCTTCCACTTTCCTCCAGCTCCCTAATCCTGGTGGGGACCACATAGGGGGGTGGCTGTAACAAGTCGAAATTCACACCACCTGATTCTGCTCTCCTAGCTATTCTTCCATGTCTACAGACCTGCAAATTCATCTGTCCCTACCAAATCCTATTCCTAAAACATTTTACACACCCAAATCTCTGAGATTGGTGCTAGCTTCCTGATTTCCCACTGCTAACATTCACTAGATGTATTCGCTCATCCAAATGTCATTCAACCAAAAAGGTTCTATCTAGCACACTAACATAGGTAAGAGTGCATAGAGGAATAGTACTAGCTTAGATGTCCCTAAAAACACCTCACTCGGGAGTCCGAGCCCCGAAGCACTAATCGTATTGTATTCATCGAGTACCAGAAATGGTTGGTACGCCTCGCTGAATACTCAGAAATCGACATGTCATCCTGCTGACATTGTAGAAGCTCTGGGGAACTCTTAACCACCTCCTCAAGACATTCCTTTTCCACCTGTGAGTCGGGATCGCCTCGGAACCTAAGCGGTATCTGATGCTGAAACAACTGTAAGGCACTAAGCCTGCATGTGTCCTCTACTGGTATTGCCGGTTGTAACTGCTGACCAATGGAATGTGATGTAGCTGTCACACTACTCAAAGGTACCATCTCAAGAAATGGTCCATGTACCAAAGCCTCATCACTATCTTCTCTACTGGTGTCTCAACTAGGCAAAAAACTATAGGCACAACCTCCAACCAGTCCTCAGCTTCCCGGCAATCTGTCTCGCCTCAAAACCATGGAGGCATCTGCTGCTAGAACTCATGCAATGCGCTTAGGCGGCATGCACCGTTTACCAGTGCGGCTGGTGGTAACTACTACCCAATGGGTGGTGGTGCTATTGGTACACCACCCGAAGGTGCCAACATAGTAAGAGGGACCTACACCGGATCCCCATCGCTCGGTGGGACGTCATCGTGTACTCTCTCAAGAATCCTAGTTTTCTGTCTACGTGGCGTCATCCTGATAAGGAATAGGTGTTCCATGGTCATTAAGTTAATACAGGTGAGTTGAATCCAATGAAATCAAAAGAAAAACTTTTAAAAAATATAGGCAATAATTGTTTTCATATACTAAGTCAGAAATCAGAATTCAGGGTCCTAGTGTAAGGATACGTCGGCTTTCGCACCAACACTGGACTCCCATAACTGAAAACCACACTAATAAAACTTAACATGATTTCCACAGAGAAAATATTAGAGTCCTAGTTCTTTGGTAGAACCAAACTCCTTTGATACCAATTTTTCACGACCCGTCCCCTGGGGCTCGTGCCCTGACATACCCAATCCCGCCTTCCATAGGCCTGGGGCTGGCGACAAGCACGGAAAGACGTATTTCTTAAAATAGGAATGTGTTGCCTTTATAAACTATAAACTCACACAAACTAAGCACAAATCCAGATAAAATCACAAAGTAAACTATATAGTAAACAGGGTTTGTACAGAAAGTAAAGGGGCCAGAATACAAGCCCAACTAGAAAGTACAAGTAAAACTGTGTAGAGATCCTGTGAAAACCCCCCAAGGATCCTACTTGAATGGTAGGTATAGTTCTCAAAAGATAGTCTATGTGGATCACCTAGTCAAAGGTACACCTATGACCAATCTCCAGTATTGGTACCCCCATCCTCAGTCAGCGTTGTACATCATCTGCATCAGACACAACGAGGTGTGGGCATAGTCCGTGCATTGGTGAGTATAACAATACTCAGTAGGGACCCCGAGACCCCCAAAGGTCGCTCAAATCCATAGAGGATATAATAAAGAACATAGAAACAACCGTCAATACTACTTAGGTATATGACCATACATATACCTAAGTTATCAGAACATACCCACATCACACAAAAGGGAAGAATACCACACAGGTAATGCCACAAGGGTAGAAGTACCACATAGGTATCAATGTGGATATAAAGTACAACACATGTACACCAGGAAGATATAAGACTCATATCAAACTAATTATACATTCTTGAGAAACAAGATTATGATTTTGAACCACACAGGATCGCTATAAAAGCTGATATCCACCCACATGATTCTGTTGGGATAATAACAAGTGACATCCCTAGTCACAACGTCGAACACCTCAGTTGCTGGAAAAATCCTCCTATATAGAGTACAGTTGTCATGCCGTGTCACATATAGGTGCTTCCCACTAACCTTGGACTGCTAAGGTACTTCTCTTGTTGAGTACTATAGGTCTACCGCGTCACACAGAGTCCCTCCACACCGTGGGTTTGCCACATCACACAGAGGTGCTCCCCACCGTGGGTTTTCCACGTCACATAGATGCGCTCCCCCTCATGGCCTGTTGAGGTACTCCTCCTGTCACGTACCGTGGGACTGCCGCATCACACAGTGGCTCTCCCCACCGCAGTTCTTCTGCATCACATAGAGGTTCTCCCCACTGGGCCTGTCGAGTCACTCCGAGTCAAAATGGTTAACAGTCGTCAAGTCTCAGCCAGTCGTAGGGTTCCTCATGTAGCGCACTTTGGAGGACCACTCTCCAAGCCATGTGTCATACATCAACCGCGCCGAATTCTCATGAAGAAGTATCCCAATGTTCCGCCGCGTCATAAGGGACTAAACAAAATAGACGACACATCTTTCAGACGCCCGGTCTATTAGTTATTAGTGTTTCTACTCCAAGGACCTGGTTGGATTCGGGGTACGATCCAACCCGGCCATACTCCAACTTTATCCAAATCTCAAGTGGAATATACCAAAAGGGTCGTCTCAATCCAAGGATTCCGGAGGTATAGACAGTTTGTCAAAAGGACACCCAGTTCTCATCATATGGCCATAGAAGAGAAAATTTGTTTGAATGGGCCTAGGTCCGGTCTGACTCGGTCGACCTACCTGGCCCGACCAGGCCCGACATGGGTCCGGCCTGGATGACCTGGCCCTTGGCAGGCATGGCCCACTAGGCTGGGGTCTGGCCATACCTATGAAGAGGGTGGCCCAGTGGCGTGGCCCACAGTGACATGACCCGATGCAGTGCGGCCCGCTGCGACGCGGCCCGCTGTAGTGCGGCCCGCTGCGACGCGGCCCACTAGAGTACGACCTGCTGCGGTGTGGCCCGCTCTGCTGGTGGTACGCCGAGGCGGGGTCCCCCATTACTGACACCTAGGGGGCAGTTCCCCTTAGTCTTACCAAATGGTCCATGGACATTTTGGCTGCAGAAACACAAGACCCATTTGAGGGGTCCTGCCCAGTGTGGGGTGGATGGCTGGAAGGCCGACCAGACTTCCTCCCAGCAGCGCGGTCACGTGCCACTGCTCCACCATGGTCAGACGGATGCCATTCACTTTCGGCCTCCTCCGTGGACCAGCGGCCAAAACCTCTTTCTCCACTGGCAGCTCGGATGCGTGCTGCCGCTCTGCCACATGGTCGGCCGCCACCCTGCTCCGCCGTGGCTAATGGACCGCAACCTTTTTCTCAACCGCCGGCGCGGACGTGCACCGCCCTACCTTTATGCAGTCAGCTGATGAGCCAACCCTCCTCTTCTGTGGGTCACTGCATCTCAGTTCTTCACCAGAAAAATTAAATGATTTCATATTCACTATCCTTGTGTCATGGTCTCAGCATCCATATATCACACTCAGAAAAACTCCATGTTTTCCAGTGTCAATAAATATTTGGCGTTGAAGAACACATGAAGAACGCACCGAGAATAAAAAAGGGAAGAGGCAAGGTATAAGTGCAGGATGATGTCCATGTAAGTTTGGACATCGTCATTATCAAACTAGAATATAAAGAATCGATAAAATAAATTCAATCATATATAAAACCCCTACCTCGATTTTCTAAGGGAGGTGGTGTGAGGAAGATGATGAAGTCATTGAATATTGACGTCAGCGTTCATCACTCCTGCAAGACATTTCCGATCCGGGCACAAGAATTTTCCTCATTCTCTAATTTCGGAGGATGCACTTCATTGTAGATAATTATTCATTGAAGAAGATGATACTCTAAAAGCTCTCCCCAAAACTCCTCTCCTTTACCAACACAAATTCCTCCACAGGAAAATTAGGAGGCAACTTAATATGTTAATTTTATTAATTAAACAATTAAATGTTAGCTCATTATTTAAGATGAAGTTGGGACAACAAATTGGGAGGAGTCCAAGGGTTAAATTCACATTATAGAGGGAGGTCAAGGGGTCGGGTGGTCCCCACCACTAAATTCAAATGGGAGGTTTCACAAAGAAAAATTAAATAAATATGTTTTATTTTATTTTCATTCTTTTAACACACCCACGAAAAGTCTAAAAACTAATTTCCACCCTCGAGCTACTACGATTGAGGGATGATCATATTAAGAGAATATCGATGATGCTTGTTCAACGGTGTACTTAGATTTAAATTTTTTTCACCAGTTCAAAAGTTACAAAACACGACTCATCCGTTTACTGAACGTACACGAAAAAAAGTTTGGAAAATTATTAACAGTCACCCTTGACCAGTACCGGTCAAGGTTAGGCTATTCCTAGGTAAGAAATTCCCCAACGAACCCAACAACACTCTTGGATTTTCAATCCTAATTACCGTTTAAAAGTTATGTATTTTACAATACAATAATTTTCAGTTAATTATTTTATTTACGGAAAAAAACTAACTTTCATTGGTGGCCTGTGTCGGCCAAAATTAGTATCTGCCCAAAGAAAGAATACCCTCACGAATTCAGCGGTGGTATAAAATTTGTAATCTAAGTTACCATTCAGGATTTATAATTATTGAAAAATAAAATAACATTATTTTATTATTATTTTTACGGTTATGCCATTTTTAGATTTTCTCACTATAGGCTTGTGCCAACTAAACTTAAGTCATGCCTAGGGTAAACCCACTATACTGAGCGCAATGGTGACCTAAGATTTCTAATCCGAGTAGCTATTTAAGATTTATTCCACTTTTTTCTGGAAAACTGCTTACACACATTAATTAATGCTTAACAAAACTTCGATGGTTCCTTCCCGGCACTCAGGGCCTCGAAATCGCACGTCGTCAGATTTTGCGATCTCAAAATAATTCCATATAATTAAAAAAAATAAACATAAATTCAGGGACATTAAAATAAAAATTATACATTTCAAAACTAATTAAATGTGAAAATTAACAAAATAAATAATTAATTATTTCCAATTTTGTAGAATTTCCATTCTACACTTCGGTTTATGTTATTGATTTCTTTGTAAGAGTAACGTTTCACTAAAAAGTGTATATATCATTAAAAAAATAATATAACTAATAAATATTTTTATTCTCCTTGAAGATAAAAAATCTAAACCACCACCACCTTTGGTGACCATTAAACGGGAGACCATATTTTTTACCTTTATTCACATCTCTTAACGTTTCAGTGGAAATTCCTAATAAATTATTTCCATGTTACGGTAAAAAAAAAAATTCTCTTATCATTCCCTTCTATAACCACTAATCCGACCAAACAAGTGATGATCTAAAATATTAAAAAATAAATCAATGAACATGAGAAATCATATTCAAGTCAGAATCGTATCTTCAAGGATCTAATAAACAAAATACACTCTATGAAACCATAACTCAATCTCTTCATCACCTTCAATAATCAAGCTTTATTAAATCAATCAACTTAGATCATAAAGCACTCAGAATCAATTTCAATAAATAATGGATAATAATAAATTCATCATTAGATTCTGTTAATCATTTCTTACTTTTTACTTCAATTTGAAACCATTAGATTCATCCTTCCTGCAAGACTACAATCAATATAGTGATGTATGGACTCAAAACCACCTCATAAAAATACCTCCCAAAAATCCATTAAATTATTTCATTCAACACTTTATGTCTGAATAAAATTAACATTAATATCATGTATCCTGATCTAACACATATAAATAAATACAAACATTGGTCGATCCACTCCATCTTTACCTTAGATTGTTTTCTACAAACCCCATTATAGATTGGATTTATATACCTCTTCAGTTTAGGAAAAAAAATATTCAAACCTAAAATTCATTAATATTTCTCACTATCACTTTATGTTTCACCTAAGGATCAAGAACCCCTAAATGTGACATCATCATGACTAGTTTAGTCATCTCCAACTACTCAAGATTTGATATTATCGGGAAACAACAACTCGGGAAATAATTTTCAGTCTTCAGATCGTTAAAATTGTGATGAAAGAATACCCTTGATCTTATTTTTATTTATTTAAAATAGTGTCATCACATCTTATTTTGAAGTTGAATCAACACTTCAATTTCATCTAGATCATCTTAATCACACAATCGTTGCATGTGTATGCTTATTTCTTTCCCTCACCAGATGCTGTGGTCTGATCCAACCTAACCTCTATCCTGAATTCATAAACATGGGAGTAATTGGAATTGGGTATAACGAATTTACAATAAGCGGTTACCTAAAAATATGGATATTTTAGAATCTATTTTGAATTCCCATACAAGGATACCAATCTAGATTAGCTACTTGAATCTATGCAATGGAATATTGGGTTCATCAATGCTGTTGCAACCAAAAATAAATAAAAAATAAATAGATTAATAAATGTTTTAATGAATAAAATAAATTGGCACATTATAATTATCTAAAATTGTAACTATATAAATAAATGAAATAAATTTAAAATTACTATTTGTAAATAATAAATGATTATAAATTATAAAAAATGAAATAGAAAATTATTTGATCATTTAGGTGACAAAATAAAAAATAATAAAAAATAAAATAGTTGAAATATAATATAAATGTAATAAAATAGTTTATTATTTAATAAAAAGTAATTAAAAGTAAAAAAATCAATTAATCAATTAATATATTAATAATAAAAAATATAATAAAAGGTAAATACACATAAAATTAAAATGAAAATAATAAAAGAAGCCAATAATAAGCACTCTTAAGAAATTTAAAGGGAATAAAAATAAATTTCAAATGTATCCATATACTCTAAATAATATCTACAAACTTAATTAATTTGACATATCAGGAAAAAATATTGAAAATCATAACAAATGATATTATATCACATGTCTAAAGGAAAAAACCAAATGAAACCCTGCTAGATTCCATGAGGAATAAACTATCTCAAAGCAAATATGAGTTGCCTCGCCACTCACCATAGGTACGTCCCCCCTGAATAATAAAGGAAACTATCAAGTAGTGAGAGATAATAACACACATGGTGGGAATTGTTTCCCATAATACCACTAATCCAAAAATTAGATCCAATTATATGTAGAGACCCTGACCCTAATAGTCCAGAACATATGCCTACTACCATTACATTTGCATAAGATATAAGGAAATATCATCCCAAATAACCGAGCTGTATAATAGTCTTGATAAACTATATACATATATGAGTATTTCATTATAATTGAATACCAAAATTACAACACATTTTTTTTGAAAATAACTTCATTATTTTTAGAAAATCCTTGTATATCAATCTTGTTTGACTTTATAGGATTCCTGTGGGATGGAAACAAAATTATAATGTGCACATAATACTATCAAGGGTTAAATACATTAAATGGAATAATGAATTAATGATAATAATAGATAAAAAAGATAAATAACTGACCACACATTCCATGTAGTTAATAAACTAACAAGGAAGTGTGTAAACATTTTGGAAAGGTATATAACTAAAAAAATATTCCATTTAAATAGTTTTACTATCATGATAATGTAATGAAGAATCAACATGGAAAGGTGAGTAGCTAAAAAAATTTAATTTAATAAATAAACATAAAAAGAAATGCATCCATTGATTTTTTTCATCATAAAAATATACTAGATTGTAATAAATGAATAATAAATGAATGAAATTCATAATTTTCATATTTCATGTTTCCCAAGAACATGATACCTTTAATATCATGATCTATTGACTCGATATTTAAAAAAAATACTAGGTGAAAACCCATTAGCTAAGAATAGAAAATTGATTTGTCTCATGAGAGTATCAATTCATCGAGGGGTCTGTATTAACCTGTCCATAACCTATGTCTTTTGTGTCCAAATATTTCCTTATATATCGAATAATCGATTTATTCCATAAAAATGTGACTTGTAAAATATATTAATTGATTAAAGGATGCAATTTTTTCAATATTTTCCATAATAAATAAATAACATTCGATGTAAACACCGTATCTAAAAATTGTATATGATATAGAAAATAATCATATCTATGATAAATAATGAGGATATGTAAGGGAAATTTAATGTTTAATGTCCACTGTAGACTCAACAACTAAAGGGGATGTTAATGACCATGGAAATAATTCAATGAATGGAATTTCAGTAATATCATTGGAAAAAAAATCATAATCCATCTAGAGGATTAATAAGGATGGTATCAGCATAATATATTCTCATTAAAGTAAAAATATGTTTTGTTTTAATTAATGAAACTAATTACTATAAATGGATATTTGAAAACATTCTTTAGGAAAATTTCCTTTTTCATTTTTAAAATAATTTTCATTGAAATAAAATTTAAAAACATTTTATTTTAAATGATCTTTGTTAAACTCTAAAAGAATCTTCAAAATTGTGGGTAATTATATACAAGATAAAAAAAATCTATTTTCATTATAGAAAGGTTATAAAAGTTACTTATTCATAAAGTGATAAGAATTATCATTTGAATACATGTTGTAATAAGAAACAAGGGGTAAAAATTTATATTAATAAAATATTTTGTAATGGATAAATTAAACATTTTTGAGATTTTTTTTAAATAATGATTTTCATATAAAACATATTTTCAACTCAAGAGAGAAATGATGTTAAATTTTTATGAAAATATTTTCTAAAAAATTTACCAGTGAGTGGAAAAAAGGTACTATTACTTGATAAATAAAATGAATAACCAGAGAAGAATAAAATGTAATGGTTTATAAAACTATTATCATATTATTTCCTTCAATTAAAATCCATGTGTGAAAAATACTGAATAAAATGATATTATGACGTAAACTTTTGATAATATCATAATTTTGAAGTGAGAATCATAAAATGATTTGATTATTTGTGTTAAATAAAATACACATAAAAAATTAGAATTAGAAAATAGATATTCAAATTTAATTACACACATAATCCTTGAATTTTAATTACAATGAGGAAGTAATATAACCCATTGAAAATAAATTGAGTTATATAATTATTAACTACTTGTTAACTCTTAATTAAAATACCCATAGTCAAAATAATTAATATAGAACCCTATAATCCCATGAATCATAAATTTTATGTCATATTAAATGTAAATGGGGTAGTATATAAACCATATAAAATAAATCAGGTGCATAAAAGTACAATAAGCCATAATGAAAAGGAATTGAGAGGAAATACATTACCTTACGCTTCATTTTGGTCGAAAACCCATTAAAATATTATATAATGGTTTTATGAATATTATTAACTTATTAAAGAACAATATTAATATTTTTTATAACATATATTATCATTTTATGACATCCAACAACCTTTTTATAAATAATCTCTTATTAATTTCATTATTTCGGGTGTTAATTGCATTCTTTTCGAGTATGTTTTGACATATTATTTTTTATTCATCTTAAATAGATCTTGATTTTATAATATAATTAATTTTTAAAATTATTTTATTCTAATATATATTCATTATAAATATATTTATATTAATATGTAAAATATGATGTTAGGAAGATAAACACACTGTTCATGGAGACGGTAGGCCATATGTATGTATGAATGTTGTTTCCATTTTTTTCGTATTGAATGAAAGAAATTTAATTGATATATATATATATATATATTATATTTATAGAATACTTATTATGTTATATATATCACACATGTTTATTAAAATAATCCATAATACATTCCATGTAAAATGTGAACAAATCCAGTCACATTGCGAGGTGATAGTCTTCCATACAGACGAACGATGTTATCATATTCTAATAAAATGAAAAGATAATAGAGGTATGTGTTATATAATAATTTAATAATAATAATTAAATTATATTTATAATATATTTTATATATAAATAGTAAATCCATCATTATTATCATCCTTGAAATGTGGTAATAGGAGAACACAAGACATCTGTTTATGAGGCGGTAGTCTGTCATACATACAAAGGATGATTGTGTATCCTATTTGATGGAAGTTTCTACGGTTTTATGTAGTACCATTAACAAAAAAAAGTATCAGTTTATTTAATAAAATTATTTTAATATATAATAAATATATAATAATAATTTAAGTATGTTGATAAGGATATAAAATAAAAACACTTTTTGTTAATCATTACCAATTCATCTGGTATTTTCCTTAGTTTTTCTAAAATTCATTCCTAAGATGGATTTATTCCTAATATAAGGCTTATTTTATAAGGGTAGTAAATTTTGGGAGTTAAATTTAAAGTTTTTATATGAGTAAAATGGATTTTTTATGTGTGAATTAGTATGAGGAGGGAGTTCCCTTTTATAGCGGAGGGGGAGTACCATTCTTGAAATTACAAAAAGTAAAATCTCTTGGTTTGTCTCCCTTACACATGTGCCAATAAAAATAATTTTTTTTGATTAAATAGGTAATATTTTCCATATATGTCCATCCAATGGGTTTTGGGCTAGTTTTGTTTCATTTTTACACTTAACTTTTAAGATTATCCACTAAGTAAACTCATCTTTTCCTTAACCACTGTGATTAACATTAACTATTTTTGCTAAAGAAATTTGAAAAAAATTAATTTTACCTTAATAAAAATTAAATATTATTATTATTAAGAAAACATAATTCATTTTAGCATATCCAAATCACCTATGTTTAATAAATTAATTTAAAAATAATATCAGAGATGAGAAATGAAAGTGTGTTTTTAAAGAGAGAATGTTCAAAAGTTTACTAAGATTATATATCTTAACTATATATAAAAATGATTCTAATGAACTAAATTATATTAATATATATATTATTTATCTATTTTTTCATTTAAAAATAATTAAATATTTAATTTTACATTAAAAATTATTTATATGAAAGTTCAGTCTTTAATTACAATTCAATATTTTACACTATTCATCAAAAAAGGAAAATTCTCCAAAAAAATAAAATTAATTCACCCTAATTTAATTTTTACATTCCAATTTAAAAAATAATTTTATTTTTTCATATTTTATTTATTAATCTATAAAATCTATTTTTGAAAAATCACTCCAATAAAAGGCAACATAATTGACTTTAGAAATATACTGCATTTTTTGGGTAAAATTAGATTTACTCTTATCTTATTCCATTAAAATATACTGTATCAAGGTGAACTAATTTTATTTAATATTTAATATATAATTTACTTCTATATCATCCACTAATATTTATTTATTTAATTTATTAGGATAAAATTCCATTGGTGCATGATAATAGTTGTTTTATAAAACAATTCCTTTATATTCAATTGGTTTTTAATTTTCATTTAATATTAATTTTAAACAATGAATTAAATTATATATTTTCATAATTAATATAATAATATTTATAACCACTAATAAAATTTATAGTATATAACTTTCATTAAAAAAACAATATTAATAGTATTTGGTAAAACTCAGTCTTACATGTAATTTAGGCTATTGAAGAAAGTTGTTGTTCAGTGTAACACAAGATAAATCAATGTTGTGTGCATTAAAAAATATATAATATATTTTATTTATTTAAATTATTAAATATGTTGCAATGTATATGGATTTTTTATTCTCTTATAAGCTTGGTATTCTGAGTCATAGATGATATTGGATAAAATGTAATTCTTTCAATGTTTTGGGGTGTTATATTATCCTCACCTTAAATAAATTTGTGTCCTCATAATTTAAAAATTATCTCAATAATCTAGGATTTGATATTTGAAATGTTGATTTATTGAAAAACTATCATCTTAAAAGGATCAATAAAATATCCTCTTAATAATAGATAATGGGAAGTATGAAGGTCTTATGGAATAAAATATAACTAGTTTTCTACACAAGACAACATTAGTGGAATGTGAAAATATATACATGGTGGGGGGGGAGTAAATAACTATATAGAGATTTAATTCATTAATAAAAAAAAGTGAATAAACAATTTATAGTTGATCACTTTAAATCCATAAATAAATAATGATCCAAAGTACCATTTAATTCATCAGAAATTAATGTAATATGATCACATTTTTTGTTTCATGATAATTTTCCTAATGTTGATTAATTATTTTAATATCAAATATTATGGATAAATACACTTAATTGATACATTTTTCTTTCATAAGAATAGTTTTGTTCATGCTTCGACCAGTTTCAATTTCATCTCTTATTCCAAGAAATAAATATCCAAAAATGAATCTTTTATACAGGAAGCACTAAAATATTCTTTTCACATATTGTAAGATCCTTGAAAGAGTGAAAATTCACTCTGGTTATCTCTATTTTTTTTGAAAACCCAATATATTTAATATATTAATCTCAAAATGTCAAATGTAATACTACTGGTTCATCATTAATATTTATTCATCAAATTATTAAGAAAAAATAATGACATATTAACCAGGACATCACATAGGCTAGTGAGAGGCATGAAACCCTTATCATCCTTCAATCATGGGTTCCATCCCTACTACCTCACCTGATGTGATGGGTTTCCACCATATATTCACGTTTCCCTTTTTATAAACTACATTACAATAATGCTCCCAAAAATTATGATAGACATCCTTGAAATAAACTTAATTATTAAACAAAATGATTACTATTGTTTTAAATACTACATATTTTTCTTCCCAAATATCTAATAATACTATTTGAATATTATTAAACTCCATTAATGATCATATTAACCTATAATAATATCAATCACATTAAACTTGTTTCTATAATATAAAATGGAATCATTCCTCAAATAACTTTTCCATTTAATGTTTTAAAATTTCACAAAATATCTCATAAAATTAATTTCATCTTGGTAGACAGTCATCACATAAAACCTAAAGGATTGTTTAAGAAATATTAATTATGATAAAACTTAAAATCATTAACCCATGATGGTATACATGACTCTTATGTTATTGAATACAAAATTTCTTCAAAAAATTAACAAAATTCATTCGATGTTTCATGATTCTTGAACCCAAAATAAAATTTTACAACCTTAGTAAAATTATCCTAAACAATACAAATAAAGAATATAGATGATACCAATATAGAATATAACTATTTTATCATATGTTAAATAATTTTTTGATGCAGTTCATGATTAAAAATACTGTAAAAATATCATTAAAAACATATTTTAAGAAATTAAACTTTCCACATTGAAAATATTTTTAATAATAAAAGATCAAAAAATATTTTGAAACCCATTTTATTTGAAAATAACCTTTGAAAAAATTTAAAATAATATTTCAACCATTGATTGGTCATGATGGTTGAATATTTCACTCATGCCATACATGTTAAAACAAAGATTCCATTCACATTTTCTATAAAATAAAAATAGGTTTTTTTGAAAATAACATGAAGAATTATTTTAAATAATATTTTATAAAGTAAATAATGTTTAAATGTATTTAATAAATTATTTAAAAAATTATCAAACCATTTTTTTATATCATAGGTTTTGATGAAAAAGGATTTCGGACTAAAGTAAGAAATGAAGTCATATTTTTTAAAAAACAATATTAATCATTTTAAGTATCAAAGGGAGAAAAAGGGTACTATTAATTAAAAAAGATCATGAATAAACATTGGATAATATAATATAATGATTTTAATATATAAATATCAAATAATTCATCCATGGGGGACTTAAAAAAATATAATCTTGAATAATGAATTGATCATGCAACAAACCCTTACCACTTTGGTAACTTTTTTTCATAATCACTATGAAAGAAAACACATTAAATACCATGATGATAAATTAATTCAAGATATAATATAAAAATGGTATTATATACACAAAAAAATAAAATAAATAGATGGTGAATATGTCATATGTCTCATATAAGTAAAAGTGAGATGTGAAATCTCTTACCATATGTCCAACTCATCTTAAGTAGCATAGAGATTTGTGAAATGTCAAATAGTGTTCAAATTGGGGTTTTGTTTTGTTTTCAAACAAAGAATTTGGAAAAATTTATGGAATTTCTAATGAAATATAGTCGGTGTGGTCTAGGGATCAAACTAGATGTGGTTTTATCGTGGATTGTTGTTAGTGTTTCTAAATTAAAACACATTGGGAATTCAAGTTTTAAACATAGTGATTTATTGGTGTTTTCACTACTAATTAATGTTAGGAGATGTGGTTTATAGGTTTCCATAGATTATCAAAGATGATAATTATTATGGTGGGGGGGGGGGGTTCAAATGAAAATCATCATTATTGGATGGAAATTTTTTAGGGAATTTGAATTTTACCATTGGTCAGTATTTAATTTTGAGAACCAATTTTTTGGATGGGTATAAGGTCATATTTTCATCATAAAAACATTATTTTGTATGTGGTTATAGGGTTTGATGAAATCTAGGTTATCAAGAGATCAACAGATGTAGAATTTAGGGGTATTTGGAGATGTTGTATCATCACTCTCTAGTAGGTGGAACAAAACTAACTATCTACTTTGTGTGAAGTATCCCAATAGAACTATTGGAGTCATAGGATTTCTAGTGGTTCCCACTATCTAGCCTTTGGGGTTATTGGGTGGTTTTTATGTGGAAATTATTTCTTTCACTACTTTAGGATTTTCCTGATTTATTCCATCATAAGAATTAGGAATAACCATTTATTTTTTGAATTTCCTCCCCTATGCCTCTACTTCTATACCTTTTTATTGAGGATGGTTTTGGGAGTTTTATGATGAAATGTTTGTTGGAATTAATCTAGATTATTTGATTTCCTAATTTTCCTTCACTTCCCTCTAATTTCCTCCAAATTTATTTAGGTCTTTTGTTCTTATTAATACTGGATCATGGTGGAATCGATAAAGAACAATAGGGATTTTGTATGAAGTATAAATATGAGACATCAGAAGGTCATTCATATTCTATTTAATGTGGTTCAGTTTGGTAGTGATGTGTGGTGAAGATTTTAGAGATTTTCAACATTGGAATCAATTTATAAAAATTAATTATAATTTTTTTAGAATTAATTTTTTGAGTTTCTTTGTGTGTAAAATGTGTCAGGAGCCTAGTAAGTCTGGGAAGTGACATGCATGGGATTAGATAACGATTAGGTTATGTTTTTTATTTTTTGGCCTCACTACCTTTGGTTAATTAAATAATTATAATTTTTTGTAATTAGTTATTGGTGTCTCTTGATGTAGGGTAGGTGATTCAGATCATAAAATGGATTTAATGAGGATGTGTAGAGCTTGGATGAGGAAGGATGGATATTAGTGAAGGGATATATCATTTTTTGAGGTAGGTTTCCCCTATTATACAAAATCATATGCTTGTATATTTATAATTATAAAATTATGCATACTTTATGGGGTTCTATCAAGGGTCAGAGGGACTAAGAGTACCCTAGGTAGAAGGGGTGATATTATAGTCGGCCTCCAAATCTTGAACAAAGTGCCCATGTGCACTTAGGATATTCTAGATCACCCATAGTCCATGTATTGATGTGTAAAAAGTAATGGATAATTTGATGTATTGCCTTGGGAAAGTTTTAGGTTATGTGGAAAGATGTAATATAGTTCGGGTTGGGTTACATAGAGATAATAATTATACATGTTGTGATTTTTTATGGATGATGATGGGAAATACCATCATCTTTACCATGTATTACTATAACACCCTCATGAGGTCGGAGTTGGGTCATGGTTTTTGTGGTGAGTAGGATAAGTCCTTCAAGGCTTGGGGTTAGATGATGGATTGGGTTGCCTCCAAATGACAGGCTTTTGCATCTACCAAAAGAGATGTGAGATGATACCAAGGTGTGGTTTGTGGGAATTGTTGGAGACTTGGTATTGGAATGTCATGTGTCTTAGGATGTGATGGATTCATATGGTACCTATATTGAAGGAATGAGGGAGATAAAGGAATTCAGTGAGGTAGGATTTGAGCTCAAACTCTTGGCCAGGGTGAGCCTTTGGGTAGTGAAGTCACTAACAGAAGATGGTATTGAGGTGGTATCAATGATCATAGATTGTAGATGGTTAGGACGACCTAGTGGATGCCCTTTAAGGTGAGTTGAGATATATTCCAATGAATGTCTAGGTATAAATTGACTAACACCTTGGGATTAGCTAATTATTAGAGTAACTAGTTTCTTCCCTATGTGCTCTTTCTTGAGGGACCATTCGGTGGGGATTCATGGGTTGATATGGTTGAGGTGACCTCCATATAGTGCACAAGGATGTGTTAGGGTTTTGATACAACTCCCTATTTCTATAGGTATGGGTCACTGTGCTAGGTGACCTAACTTTAGAGTCTTTTATTAGAGGATGATTATGCTCATTTCCATTAGTTATTAAGTCGTTTACATTTATATGCATGGCTTAGGGTGGTGTGATGTACCTCTTTAGTGTCTTTGGGTATGTTTCAGTGGATGACTACTCCTTGATGAACATGTATTGGGTTGAGGAAATTTTTGTATGTGGATTTCATCAGTGTGTACATATTACACCTTTCCATGAGCGGCATAATTCATGGAACACCTTGGGGATGGTTTGGGGGATGATGCAACGAGACTGGTGGACCTCCTAAGAGGGATTAGGGATAGCCAAATTCTTAGAGACATTTGGTCATTCTATGTGTATGTGGGTATTGGGTCATGTTTTTTGATGCTACCCAACCCTGAGTCTTGTGGTTAAGGGTTGGGCATCAGTATGGTTTCTTGATGAAGTGGGTGGATTTTTTCATGCCATCGAAGTGTGTTTGGTTAGTGTTAGGGTGTCCAAATCAACACTAGATGAACAAACATTCATGTGTAGCTCATTGGTGGTCATTACATCTAGGTTAGAACATGATTAATCCATAAGAAATTTTATTGTTATTTAATTTCCTCATGTGTATAAATACTGATGACAGTGTATATTAGGGGTTCTTGGTGCGACCCTATTGAGTTTCTTTCTCATAGCCTACATGGGTATCGTGGTGTGTGTGAATAAATCATGTTTTAATTTTATGTTAGAGAATTAGATATGATGTGGGACGGGTTAAGGTATCTCAACTGTATCAGGATATTAGGATAATGCTTTCCTGGGATTATAGTATGGACAATGTGAGTGTGTTTTATTTTTGTTTTGTTTTGTATTTTCCATAATATATGTGGGTGATTTTTTTTGTTTTTTATGATAGCATCACATATGATTCGGATGTATTTATTTATTTATTAATCATGATCTTATGGTTATGGTTGTGCATGATTATTAGATATTTTCACTACATTTATACTCTAGTTTGATGATATAGTCTCCCCAATATATAGATTAAGCCCTTGCTACAAGTCTTCAACCTCTGGATCACTGAGAGGTGCACATGTGTCCATATGGAGACCCCAACTTGGGAACCGATGAGTGGCATAAGGAGGGGAATAAAAATATTTATAATTATTTAATATACAACTTAATTCCATAATTAAACAATCACTAAATTTTCTATCAAGGTTACCTATATTTCTTTTATAATATATCAATCTTATTTCTAATGGATTTATTCCTTACCACATTGGTGTCTATGTTTATTGTATTTTTAAGATACCATTACCCATCTGATTTCTATATTTTAGTTGTGATTTTTTACATTTGTTAATATTCCCATTATGCATGTATTAATCTTATGTAATATATATTGTTTAATTTATTTTATAAAATTAAGTAATAGTATAATGATAATTTTATTCAGTTTCCTTCCATTAAATATTATATATTATTATACTTGAATTCGTATTTTTTAAAAATGTACTAGATAAAGGAATGAAAAATAAATATTGTATAAACAAATATAAAAGGTTTGTGTTTGTTTCACTAAAAGGAGAATGTGAATTCATTTAATTCATATATATTATAAGTGGATAATTTTATAAAACTATAATTTAAAAGTATGTGATTTTACACATTCTCTTATTAAAGTGAATGAATCTATTTGAAATCTATTTTTAAACTCAAAAACATGTAAAAAATTAAAATAATTAAATAAAAAATAATTTTTAAATTTTTAAATTTTATTTTAGGAGACTACATTTTTTTTTCTCTTATAAATTCTCACAAAAAAAATTCATATCAGTCATGTCATAAATTGATTTCAAATTTTCTTGTATCTCACCAGAATTTGGTCTCCCATCAATATATAAAAAAAGCTAACAATCATAGTAGAAAATTAAATTTTATACTGTTCAGATCATAGTTAATTAGACTATAATATTTTTTCTATGGTGATTAATATGTTACATATCATATAACTCATACCATAAAGTGATTACACATTTACCGATATATCAATAGAATTTTTTCATCCAAAAATATCATAGGGATCAATCCTTTTTACATAATATCTATTTCATAAAGAAAAATATCACCATTTTAGTATAGGATATTAAAACATTAATTTCTAATTGAAACAACCAAATATTTTAGAAAATAAAAATATGTTTAATAGTGTATTTGAGACACAACACTAGCATTAACCGACCCATGAAATATAAAACTATTATATCATAGCCATTAAATTAGCGGTTATAAATAATATTATCTAATTTATGATATATATATATATATATATATATTTCCTATTCAATTTAAGTTGTTGATAAATTTTTATTAAATAATCAATAAATTTTTAGAAATGTAATTTTATTCTTAAAAAATATGTATTCTTAATAAATGTTTTTATTACTTTTCATAAAAAGGTTATTATAACTAAATTTATAAAGGTTTATAATATTTATTTGATAAAATTAAATTCATTTTTCAAATATTTTTATTAATTTTTTTGGTTTTTGTTTTGGGATTTTTTGGAAATTATAATTTTCTGGTGAGTAGTGAAAAATAAATTTTTTTCTAAAAATGTCATTTAATTTAAATAAATTATGAAAATTAAAATTTCTATTAAGATTTTAATATATCAAAAAAATAATATAATTATAATTTAGTTATATTTAATCTACTTTATTTATTTTTCATCGTCTTCATTTTTTATTTTTCTTTAATGTTTCATTTGGGTTTAAAAACATGATTTTTCTGAAAACAGTTTTAATGTGCATAATGTTTTTCCTTTTAAAATTAGTTAAAAAACCATTAATGAGTAATTATTTAAATTAAATGGTTAGAATATATGTTAATAACCATTATTTTATATTAATAAAATTATTATTATTATTCATGAAGCTAATATAAAAGCATATCTTCCTTGAAAAATACACTTTTTGAAATCCTGCTTTTTCCTTGTATCAGTAGTTTTAATTTTAAATTATATTATGCCAATTTATTGAATTTTATTTGATAAAAATGATTAAATATTATGAATAATAATAATATATATTATATAATATTCTTTAACTTAATTTTTAACAATAATGAATAGTGGAAATATGAAAATTTAATTATCATTTTTAATGTATAAATAGGTCTACTGGGGGGGGGGGGATAAACTAAATTTATAATTGTCATAATAACCTAATACATTTTATAAATTATATTTTATGGAAATATTTAGACCTTATAATTTCTGTGTCTCATTGATATTTCATTTTTTATTTTTTTGGATTTTGAAAAACCAAGGTACACCTTTTTATTTTTTAAAAACTACATGTGTGTCAATAACCTCACTTATAAAAGGCCACCAACTCTCCTTTCTTCCGCACACCATCAAATCGTTTTTAGTTTTCCAAGAAGAACCCAAATAAATTCTGAAAATACATACCCTAATATTATATGCCTTTTCTATAGTTATAAATGCATTCTATGAAAAATTAGGAATAATCATAAGGAGGGGGGTCAAGAAGAGGTAAAATTATTAACTATGCATTTTTTATTAAATTATTCTTCCCCTATCTAAATCCCTAATTAAAATAATCCTTTAGAGGCGATAAGATTATTTTAGTGTATATTCACAAATAATTTATCATATGATAATTTTTAAATTATATATATTATATTTAAAAAAATTTATTCCTACAGAGTTATTATATCATATAAACCTACTTACATTCCATTCTGTGAGAGGTATGATATCGTCAATTGTGTGTACAATGGACTACAGCCTCATGAGGCGATGTGATTTATTTTTTACTAATGCTTTAAATGGAAGGTAATAAATATATATTTAATAAATATATAATATATAAGTAATATAATAATGATAATAAATTATTATTTATCATTATTACAATATAATAAATCAAATTATTTCTTACACTAAAAAATGATAATATTGTTCTTTTACATGTGGACTATCTCATCCATGGAGCGATGTGATTATTTTTTCATCACCAAGTCACAATAATTATATGTATAATTATAAATAAATAAATAAAATAAAATTTTATATATTATTATAATTATATAAATATAAAATATTACATATCTTCTTTCCATAATGATCACTCAAAAATGGGAACGTTACTCATGAAAATGTATAGTTTACTGTCTCCATGATTGTAAAATAATTCATATTTTCATAACCATTTTTCATGATTATTTTGAATCTATAATTGAAGAAAAAAATTGAAAAATATAAAGTTATTATTGTTCTATATATTTTGAAATAATTAACTTTTTCTTCACGGTTAACACACCGAAGCCGTTTTGAAATAATGAATAAAATGTTCCCAAAAAACAAAATGTAGACATAACTGATTTTGTATTAAAATGTGTTATAATAAAGAAATAAATTTTTTTATTTAAATATAAGGTGTTAAAATAGTAGAAGGTTCTTAATAAATCATATAATTATTTTAATCTTTTTATATATGAGCTGAAATACAAAGATGGAATGTCAAGACTCGAGGCAAGTGTTTTTCTCAGCACACTTTTATTGATGTGAGACATATTCAATATTCACCACTTATTTTTATTGTATGATGTATTAAATACCCATGAATTTATTTTATAATTATTTACCTTTAAATTATTGTGATTTATAAATCAATACTAGGTTCTCTCTTTCAAGGGGTTTTGATCCATAGATTACCGAAGCCGTAAGGGACTTCGTCTTAATTTTCATTCATTGAGGAATATTTTAATTTTATGCACCTATTTTTTTTTATATTTCCTATAAAATAGGAATATTATATATAATATCATGAATACTTCATAAATAAATTAATTTTATTTTCTAATTTTAATTATTTCATCTACAGGTATTTTACTTGAATGTGACTAAGCGATAATGAGTTTCTTAGCACAATTTCCTTTTATTGTGTTATAATTTTTTTAAACTAAATTATGATATGATTATATGTAAAATAATATATAAATTCATTTATTATATATTATAAATATATTTTAATGTATTTAAATTAGTTAAACATTTTATTTCTATTGATTAATTCTAAACTCAATGATATGATCTTTATAGGGGTTATTATTCTAAATTCCCTTTTTTGGGACATATGTTGATGTTCTGCACCTAAATTATTTTATAGAGTGTATATGATTTTCATTTGAAATTTCACATCATTAATATCATAATTTGAATGATATTTAGTGTTTAATTTGATCTTATTATTTAATAGGGATTATGATTGAATATTTTCCAATGTGGAAAAGGCTTTATATTTCAAACTCAAATCTTTTCAGGATTATGTGTTTTAAAGGTTATTTATTAGGAATTAATTAGATATTTATTTCTTGAACCACATGTCCTTCATATCCCCTAGTAATGAATGTGATTAACCTTATTTATTTAAATTTAATTCCTTATTTATTAATGAAACAATAATATTTTCTTTAGTATGTGATATTGATATTTTTATTTTATTTTAGATCATACAGATTTCTCTTCAATATCTATTTTTTATAAAATACCTTCTTCTAAAAATAATTGGTTTCATAAATCCAATTCACATTATCTTTTACCTTATTTTATATTTTTTTGAAAGGAAATTTCTTAATGTTATCCAAATGGTTCACTTTTCACTCTATTTTATAAAATGTTTTGAAAACATTATTTATTTTTATTATTCAGGACATGAATAATGATTCCCACTATCAAGTCCATTATTGTTATTTATGTTTTTAATATATGTTTCTGAGTTTTTTTCAAATATATTCACAATGTTTTTTGAATGTTTCATTTCCTAAAGTGAGTTTCAAAATTAAATTTGTATTTTCCTCAAGAATGATTTTAATGATCATTTAATGGTATTTCTATTCATCAACATCAACAAACTTTGTTGTTACCTAATCAAAAATGAAGATATTTTTCAATTATATCATCCCCATTATTTCTCTAGCATATATGATTATATAAAATATATTTTTTTGGAAAAAATATATTTTATATGGGTTAATCACGATTCAAATATATTTTAATGGGAACCATTTTTTTTTCCATGGGTTAGTAATATTAAAAAAATATTCATATGGAACCTATTTCTTTTCCATAGATTAATCATGTCTCAAATATATTTTATGGAACTTGTTTCCTTTTTATAGGTTAATTATATTTTAGTGTGATTTTTATAGAATCTGTTTCTTTTCTAGGGGTAAATCATGTTTCGAAAATATTATTATTAAACGTAATTTTTTTTCATGAGTTAATCTTATTTCAAATACATTTTTATAGAAATCATTTTTTACATAATTTAATCATATTTCAATGATATCATCATGGAAGCAATTTATTTTCCAAGGGTTAATCAAGTAATGAATATAATAATGGTTGTTATTATGAGTTTATGATAAAATAAATGCTCCATATACTTTATTCCTAAATGTTACATTGAAGTTATTGATTTTCATAGGTGGACCCAGATAGCCCCTGGTGAACCCTTTATAGATTTTATTATTGGAGAACCCAGATAAAATAAGGTGATCCAAATATAGATTATATAATACGTGTTTCTAGATAGCACTCAAATTCATTAGGTAATGTACATTTCCTTAATATTCATTATGGAAGGAGTTAATAAAGAGTTTATTTTATGGATTTAACTAAGATTTAATTATCTCTCACATGGGTTTAAAATTGATTATAAGGATAACGTTTCCAAGATACCAATACATTTTATTATGCTCACAATGGGATTATAATGTTCTTTATGATCAATATTTATATCACATGGCCTATGATTCTTGATTCTGATGACTATTTTCTTCATGAAATCCGTATTACACGTTTTTATGTTTTATGTTTCATGTATTTATGCGTATAAATATTATTATGTTGTAACTATACACATTGATTATGTCATAATACCCTAATTATATTCTTGTGCTAAAAAATGGCATTCATTGTTAAAGGCTTATGTATAACCTTACTAATAATTTGAGATCTCTAATATTATATATTATTTTCTATAGGTTATACAGAATGGTGTTGAATGAAATTTTCCTACAAGATGTTTCATATGGATGTTTTTGATGGATTAATTTTAAATAAGAAAAGTTGGATTATATTGGATATATAATAATCTAATGACATTCGTGTTGTTTATGTAAGAGGTTTTTATAATTACCTGAAACTATAAATTGAAAAGGTCTTTAAGAATATAAGAGATATAATTTTTCCATTAAATTTTAAAAATTTGATTGGAAAAATGGGGTCACCTTCATTGGCATAAAAAATGTAATATTTATGGTTTCAGAATTTGATCCGGGAGTAAGGGTTATGGACTATTATATTTAGTATCATAGGAAAGTTTTATATAACATTATAGATTAGGATCTATTTATTTTTAGTTATCTTAATAGTTATGAGTACAACCATATGACTAAAATATTAAGGATGTTCACAAATTCAAAGTCGTAGACAACCATTTGAGATTTTATGTGATGATATCTTAATGTGATTAATTTTATTTTAAGAGACATTTTACTAGGTTTAATTATTTGCAAATATATTGTTTAATGCTAGTAATACATTTATATTTTTGTGGAAATGAAATTTAAGGTATTTATAACATTTACGTTTTATATGATATTGTATATTGAGGTAATTATGGGAACACAAATTTTATAATATAGATAACCAAAAGATTGAAAAGTTATTTAATTACTTTTTCTGATGCATCTCAAGCCCGCACTCATTTCAAGTTGACGTGGGCCTATATTAAAATGGTAGGAAATCACTTGGATTTATAAAATGAGACCATATAAATGAATTGGACAAGATTATGGGTAGTCGAGCTCATAAACCTTTTTGGGGGGAATTATTTCCCACTTTGGGACCCTATTATAGATTTAAGACTTATTTGTGAATCCTTTATTAAATGTTTAATGCAGAACAAGTTACCTTTTTATTAACCATCAATTATTATAATGTGTAGATTTCATAATCATGAGTGTGTATCCAAGGATCTTTATTGATGGAGCTAATTCTATTTATTTTAGGTTCCCCATAAATGGTACCCCATTATGAGCTAATTAGATATTATTATATCATTTAATATGAAGATGTTGTTTTTTAGCCACACTTTTGGGAACCCTAGAATTTATCATTATCTATGTGTATAGAAGTTGTTTTTATATTGGGATCAATTCCATGAGATGGGATTCTAGTATATCCTTACAAATGGAATTAGAAAACACGTAGTTTGGTGCCACATAATTAAGCGCATCATACCTTTTAATGTCATGCGACAAGGGCCAAACCATATAGTTTAACATAAATAAACTATGGAATCAGTATGAAAGGTTCCCAATCAAAGGATTTTATGGTATTTATTATAAAGAATCCGAGAGAATATTTAGGAATGTTTGGGGGGTTGGGTTTGGACCTCAAGAAGACTTCATACATATCCCATTTGGAAAAGAATCAAACACCATGTAGTTCACTAGGTTTGAGGTTTACACATATATTGGAGGCCTGATCTATGTTTCTTCATTAGTAATATTATCCTGTGAGGTAAGGATAACATGGTTGGGTCTTACACATATATGGATGTGTGCCATAATAAATAGTAGGGGAATACTCCATGAGGTATACCATTTTCCTAGTATCAGATATGTGAGTAGGATATAGAATTATCCCTCATTAAAGGAGAAAGAAAGTTATTCCTCTCAATACATGGAATTAGGAGGATTTTAGAACTACTTCCATGATTTTAATCCTCATTACCAAATTAATGTATGATTGGGAATATTCTGAGGATTTATATTGTTAAGTAGGTATCAAAAAAGGGCCTCATTTACCATAGGAATGTATGATTAATATTACATGATGGTGTTCCCTTTGGTTTAATCATACATATCTAGAGTCTTAATAATATTCCTTATTGTGTTAATTAACAATGGGGAACATTTGTAGCATTTAAATTCATAGCATATGATGATAGAGAGAGTGAATTGGATAGTTCACATATGGAATGAGGTAAGGTCGAATGATATGTGAATGGATATCGATATTGAAGGAATCCATTGTGAATATTATTTTATATGTAGGATGGTGGTCTGATAAATCTCCATCCACATATGGTTCATAGAATGAGAATCCAAAAAGTATTTTTTCTATGTAGAAGGATATCCAAAAAGGGTTTGGTATGCGGATGGTGGTCATCAAATGTTTTATACTATCCAAATAAATTCTTATGACCTATTTCACTTTATGATATGTAGTTTATGATTACATGTTGAAATCATTTGCTCAAAAAATATTTATGTTTCTCTGTTCATCTCTCACACAACCCATTAGTTCTGGTGTGTGGTTTTATAGGGGTATCAATGTTACCATCATTATATTGATAAGATTTGATGAAATATAACAACCCGTGAAGTATTTTGGATTGTGGGATGCCTGTAGAAAACATATAATGATACCAAAGAAAATTTCATGTTGGGGGGGGGGGCATGATAAATAATATCCATCACCCTGGAAAATGAATGTTAATTTGTGGGGTTTCTTAAAAATCATTCCTCGCCCCACAAATTATTATTTTTTGTTTCTAGGGGAGGTAATAACACGCCCCTCCCCACAAATACTTTTTTTCATGGGATCTATGTAGAGTGATGATCCACATAGAATGTGTGCTATAAGGAGGATGAATTTACTTTTCGATTTCACGCCCATGATAAAATTTAATCATCACTCTTGATTGATTTATGATGCATTTTCTAACTACCTGAAACCTTTCTAATCTTCCATACTGACTTTTCTAGACACAGTAGTGACTAATTGATTAATGATATTTCAAAAAAAATCACTATGTATTTTTTTCATGAACATTGATAGGTATGAGATAAAAGTTTAGGTCTAAATAATCTTTAATGTTTTTATATTTAGAAATGATATTTTTTAACATTGGGTATTACTGTTAAATTTTAGTGATTAATGGATTATTTCATCATATGATGGTTTACTAAATTTTTTAAACATAATACCAAGAGCTAACCATTTTAGTGTTGGTTAATTTATAAATATAAGTGGAATATATTTATTATCCATTTTTTGGTTATGTGATCTTTTTATTGTTGATTTATATTGTTTAAGTGCGAAAACAGATCATCATAAATACTTATAATTTGGAGAAAAAGATGATATTGTCATAGAAATTGATACATAGATGAAATTATACTCATTGTGTAATTATATTTCTTTATTATAATTTTATATATGGTAAATGAATTATAAAACTATAGTTAGAGGATCATTAATCAAAACATTACCCTATTATAATCATTTTTGATGAAATCAGTGTCCATTTTCATGCCCCTTTGTTTTATTGTTTTGTGGTTGTTAACTTTTTCTTGATCACTCACATTCTTGTGATCTATGATCTCTATCACTATATACCATAATTTTTGAGTCATGATTTTATACCATACCAAAATATTAACCTTACACCAATGTTCTCCGATGTGGAAACCTAGTTATGTGATGTCTTTCATGTTTCCCTTTCCCACTTTTTAAGAGAATGTTTTATTAACACTTTTTATAATGTAGATTTTATAAAAAAAATTCACATATATAACCTTAGATTATTGATATTTTTTTCCAAATTTATATGATTTAATTTATTAAAGGGGGAGTGTGTAACACTCTTCGATCATATAAAATCTTTGTTCAATATCTTATACGACACCTAACATACAGCTTAAATGGCCTATAAAAAATATAATCATTATAATCTAGCAATTAAATTTATGGGTATGAGTAGAATTAAATAAATTATAATATATATATATTTCCTAATTATTATAAGTTATTTATAATTTTTTAGTAAATAATCAATACATTTTTTAGAAAAGTAATTTTATTCTATAAAAAAATATTTTCTTCAATAATGATATTTATTAATTTTCATGAAAAAATATTATATTTAATTTTTAAAATTTTTAGAAAAATCATTTTAAAAAATTAAAATCATTTGAAAAATAAAAATATCAGTATTTACTATCATTTAAATATTGGTATTTTTTTCATAAAATATTGATTATTCAGTGAGTAGTGAGAAATACAGATTTTTTATAAAAGTTCATTTATTATCAATGAATTAAGAAATTAAAAAATTAAAATTATTAATTTAATATTATTTAATGTAACATGATTATTATTTAATTTTATTTCAAAAAATTAACTTAGTTTTAATCAACATCATGTTGTATTTTAATATAAGGTTTTCTTTGGGATTAAAAACAGTATTTTTCTGAAAACTATTCTAAAGTACATTATGTTTCTCTTTTTAATTTAATTATAAAAACCCTAATGAAAAATTATATAAATGAAATTTATAGATTATATATAAATTAATATTAATTCATACTCTTTAAATGATTATTATTATTCATAAATATAATATAAAATCAACATTTTCTTGCAAAATACACTTCTTGAAAACCCCATTTTCATCATGTATGGAGGTTTACTTTTTAAATTGCAATTTTCTATTTAGGTTAATATAACTTGGTAAAATGGATTCTATATTTATAATAATACTAATTTATAAGATATTATTATTTTAATATAATGTTTATCCATAACAAACATCAAAAATAGTAAAAAATAATTTACCACAGTTAAGGTAAAAACGGGTTTACTAGGGGGTTAAACTAAGAAGATAATGGTAAAATGACCTAAAAAATATATAAAAAATATTTTATAGACATATTTTGACATTATAATGTCTATGTCTTGATAATGGACTATTTTAGAGAACTGTTTCATGTGAAAATTGGGAGTACGCTGTTTTCTTTTTAAAAATTAAAAGTGTTCCACTCACCCTACTTATAAAAGGCCACCCCTATTCTCCCTTATTAACAGCTTCATGACCTTATGGTTCAGAAAATACCTACCCAAATAAATTCTAAACAACAATACCATTATTTTATAAGACATTTTCTATTCATAAATTCATTCTAGGAATACATTAGGGACAATCCAAAAGAGGTAGTCTAAGAAAGGGTAATGTTCCTAACTATGCATTTTATTTTATTTTTTCATCCATCTCCTTAAAATTTCATTCAAATAAGATAATATGATAAAATATTATATTCAATCTACGAATTTTTTATCTTATTAATTTAACAACCTGAATATATCTCCTTTTCCATCAAGTGTGACACGAAATCAACATTTATGTGTATGATGGACTACTACCTCACGAAACAATGTCATCGTTTTTCCATCATCACCACTCATTAATTTTTGTAATGATATATTAAAATTATAAGTTATACTGATAACATATTTATACATATGTAGTTATGATATGGAATAAACATTCCTACTATACATTTTGTGTGTCGTATGATAACATTTCTTGTGTATATGGTAAACTACCACCTCATGAAGTGATGTGATTCATTTTTTACTAATGTTTAAAATTTAAGGTAATAAGGATAAATTTAAAGAATATATGTAATAAAAATGAAATAAAAATTATAAACATGAAATGTTTATCATCCCAAAAATATAATATATCATTTTCTTTCTTACACTAAGAATGAAACCATCATTTGATTATGTGTGGTATAACACCTCCATGATGTAATGTGATTCTTTATTCACCACCACATCAAATGATTGAAATATATAAGAAGATATAGATAAATAATATGGTATTAATTATATTATGATAATTATAGAAATATATAATACTACATACTTTTTTTCTACAATGATCATTGAAAAATTGAAACGTTTCTCTTTTGTATGGGCGACCTATTATATCCATGATTATAGCTTAGTTCATTTTTAACCATTTTTCATGATTGTTTCTAAAATTATATTTGATGAATAAATATGATTATAATTTCATCATTATTATTCTAGATCTATTGAAACAAGGATATATTTGATAGTATTGAACACACTGAAACCGTTTTCAAACAATGAACAAAACCTCCTCAAAACACCCAACCTTGAATGGACTATTTGAGAACTAAAATATTCATTATAATGAAATAAAAAAATGAATTAATTATATTTTTTTAATCCTAGAAAAGGTTTTGTTGAAATAAAATATTTAATATATTCTTATTATACATGATTTAATGGACAAACAAGATATGTCTGGACTCAAGGTAGTAGTTTTTATCGTCTCATATTAATTTTTGTGAGACATATTCCCTATTCACCACTTTTTTGTGTGATTTATATACTTAAAATCATTGTATTTTATGATTCATTTCATGAATGTTATTCTGAATTAATAATCAATATTATGTTCTCTATTTCATGGTGTTTTAATATAGAGATTACTAAATCTGTAATGGGATTTGTCAAAATTTTCCTTCATTGAGGATTATTTTATTGTTCAATAACCAATTTATTTTAAATGGTATATATTTTTTCATTATTACATGTAATATCATAAATAAGTCATACATAATGGGGTTTTATTTTTTAATTAAAATTAATTCATCCCAGGGTATTTTACTTTAATGTTTCTAAGTGGTAAAGAGTTTCTTATCTCAAATTCTTTTTTTGGGTTATAACACCTTTTCAATTACTCTGTAATGATATGATTATGTGTTAATTGATTTCTAAATCGTTTTATTCTATATTTTTGACTTTTTGGTATGGATTTAATATTTCTATGCACAATATGTCCATATATTAATTCTCAGTTCCATGATATGATTGTTATTAGGGTTATTCTTCTTAAAATATCTTTATTTGGGACATATGTTGATATTATACCTCTAACATATTTTAAAATTTGTATATATTTACCCATTTAAATTTTATATAATGATTCCCCTTAAGTTAAAAAAAAGTTATTTTCCATTTGATGTTATTATTTCATTGGTATTTCGATTGATGATTTACCAGTGGGACAAATGAATTATGTTACAATCATTTTTCTTTTCCAGATTGATTATGCTGAATCTTATTTTGGAGGAAGTCATATGATCATATTTTATTGAACCGTGTCTACTTACTCAAATTTTTTTATGAATTTGGTTAAAATTATTAATTTTCATTTCCTTCCTTATTTATTACAAATATATCAATAAATTCATTGGTAGGTGATACCAATCGTGTATTTTCATTTAGATCATGTATCTTTCTCTTCCATATCTATTTTTTATAAAATTGTTTTATAAATGTTCATTTATAAAAATATTTTATTTCATAAATTAATTTTACATGATCTTTTACCTTCTTTTAAAAATTTTAAATGGATATTTCTAATAATTTCTTTAATGAGTAACTTTTATCACCCTTCTTGAAAATGTTTTTGAAAAGAATGTTGGTTTTTTAACATTTATGAAAAGAATATATTTTCTAGAATTCATTTCCATTAATTTACTTGATTTTTCCTTTATATGTTTCAGAATAAATTCAATGAAAATGATTTTAAAAATACTTTTTAATACATAGTTTTTAAAAGTGATTTTCAAATTGAGATTGATATTCTACTAAAAAAAATTAATAATATATTAATGGTATTTTTATTAATCAATTTCCACTCAACTTATTGTTACAGATGATCTAATTTGAAAATTTTATAATTATACCATCATTACTATTTCTATAGATTTATAATAATTCTTTGATATATATTATAATAGAAAACATTTCATTTCAACTAGTTAATCATGTTTTAAATAGATTGTTAGAGAACCCACTTCATTTCCACCAGTCAATCATGTATCAAAGATATTTTTATGAAACCTAGTTTTTTCCATGGGATAATAATATTTCAAAAATATTGTTATTTAAACCATTTATTTTCCATGGGTTAATCATGTCTCAAAGATATTTTTATGTAACTCCATTATTTTTTCTATGTGCTAATAATGTTTGAGAGATATTTTTATGGAAGGTATTTTTTTCCATAGTTTAATCATGCCTTCACGAAAATTGTTATCGAACCTATTTCATTTCTATGGGTGAATAATGTTTCAATTAGACAATTATGTAACCCATTTATTTTCCATAGTTTAATCATGTTTTGAAAAGAATAATGGTTATTTCTATAATTTTATGATAAAATGATTGCTTTATGTAATTTATTTTTGAATGGTTCATGGACATTGTTGATGACCATCGGTACACACATATAACATTGGGTGAGCCTAATATATAATTTATGATTGGTTAACCTAGATAGTTCAATGTGATCCTGATATAGATTATAAGATGGGGGCACCCAAAGAGAGATCCAATGAATTGGGTAACTATCCATGGATTAATAATCAATATGTATGGATTTACCCATCGGTTTATCTTATGGATTTAACTAGGCCCTATTTATTTTGAAATGGTTTTATAATGGGTTATGAATATAATGGTTCCATGATTCCACGGCTTTTTATCTATGATTTTTGGGGTTTTATAATTTTTTATGTTCATCATTGATATCAGATGGTGCATGATTATTAATTTTGATGGGCCTTTCCTTTGTTAAAGAATTTTTCCATGTTTTCATGTTTAATAATTTAGATATCGATGGGTATGGATATAATATTTTTATACTCATTCACTTTGATTATTTCATCATATCCTTATGATCTTCTTATGGCCCATATTAACATTCCACATTTAATTATTATTATTAACTTTACATATCATTTGAGATCTTACTTATTATTTTTCATTTTCTATAGGTTATAAACAAATAGGATGAATAAATTATATCTATATGGGATTTAATATTGATAATAATGATGAATTAATGTGAATTAAGAAAAAACGATTTATGTGGACGATATATTCATTTAAATATTTAAATATTTTTTATGTTATATTATTTCCTAATTATATAAAGCTCTAAACATAAAATAATCTCTATAATTTCAGTGATAAAATTTTTTATTTTGATGTTTTAAGGGTTGGATGAAAAAAACGGGTCCCCTTCATCGATATCAAAGAAAAAAATTTAAAGATTTAGATTTCAACACCAAGTTCGGGAGTGCAGGTTGTAGGGTATTATATTGTTCTTTGACCTTCATATATTGGGAAAATAAATTATAATAATAATTAATCAATGAATTTTATCAATATAATTCTTCACTTCTATTTAGAATTTAAATATAATTCATCATCTTATGCTCACTCAATCTCTTTTAATATAATATTATATTTACATGATATTATTACAACCAAATTCTTTATAGTGTTTTTAAATTCCTGGAAATGATATTATATTGTTATGTTTAAATGTTCTCTAAATAATTAAATTAATAAAATAATTTAAGTTTTATTATTATTAATATTTTTCCATTATTTTAACTTGGAATATATAAATTGGTTTCCAAAAAATCACCACAAATGTATTACAAATTATAATCAAGAACTCATAAAAAATAAATTTATATTCGGTTTATAATCATTGAAATCATAAAAATATATCTATGAATGTTTTATATTTAAATTTAGTATATATTCAATAATCAACCCTAATAAATAGTTCATTTTAAAATCTATTACACTCAAACAGTCCTATTAAAAGTATACAAATAATCATCAAAATATCTCAATAGATATTATTCAATTTAAAAAATGGAAACTAATGAATATTTGATTGAACATATGAATAAATAAATTATCATTTTTATTTTATGATCAATCTCACACAACCTTTGAAATCCAAAATTAAATATCACATATCCTTTCAATCACTAATATGTATCATGTGAAGTAATTAATTAATACTTACATAACTTCTTCTTGGAATATTTCAAAGAACCATCGTTTTGGAATACGAATTACACAAAATAAACATAACAATTACATGAATCCATTGAACAATTAATAAATTTTATTTCAATATTAAAAATAAAATTCCTGTTCAACTTCTATATTACAATATGTTTCAACAACTCTTATTAAAATTTAATTGAATGTTACATAGAGAGTTAAAATTATACATTAATGTTAAACAACCATAAAAATAATAGATCATAATTACACATCCTTTAGAAATCATGACCTAGTATTATAAAAAAAGTCTGAAACATTAGTTTAAAAAGGATTATTTTTGAAAAATCATATATTAAAAAAAAATTATTCAAAACATAATTCAACGCATCAAGGTATCTTCATAATCAACATAAAAAATTATTGTTTCATTACTTACAAAACTGATACATCTTGTCTTTATTTAAATTATCCTTTCAATATATCATCTTTTCATCCATTTAATCCATTATTTTTTCAAACGACATTAGAAATACATAATAAACTAAATCTATGGATTCATTTTCAATCTCCCATAAACAAATTTATAATTATTATATGGGATCATTAATCTAAACTATATTTTTATTTTCAATTCCAATATCAAAATCAATAACTCCACCTTAAGGTGTTTTTCATAACATTTACCTCAAATTGAATTGTTGTTTGTTTATCGATTCATATGAATTTTTTACTTAATTGTTTATTTTGTTCCCATATGCAGTGTGACTTCTTATAAATGAGTATTTTTTTCAACATATTATTTGAGGTCACTTAAGTTAAACAAGCCTTTATTTTACATTTATCAATAATTAAAAGATAACATTACATAATTATCTCACTATATTGAAAATTGAGAGTTTTAATGCCTTTGGAGACTAGATACAAAAGTGAATTATTTTACAATGATGGTCAGTGTATCCCCATAATTTCATCATACTAGTCCATTTACTATATTTTTCACAATTTAATCTCATCTTCATGACCAAAAAATAGAAATGTGAGGGAAAATATCAAACACTTAGAATGAGAGTAATTAAAATATCAATATGTAACATAGGGTGAGATCATAATCATATGTGAAAAAATAAATTAGAGATATATCTATGATTAAAATAACATAGAATCATAATATCTTATTTATTTCATAATCAGGAGAAAAGTAATCCAATATATTAAAACATATAACATGGATAATTGACTATGAAAAAATGAGGAATTAATCATCAATCATGGTAAAAGAAAAGTAACATACCAAAATAGTGTAACACCAACATAAGCATATAAAATCAATAATGTGGATCAGGAATCACCAAATTTTTCATATATTATATTATTTATAAAAATTGGTTTCCCATAAACTATTTGGAATCATAAAATATTTCCTATATCAGATTAGGTATCACATCCTATTTTCCATAGAAGATCAAGCATCACTACATGTTTACTATTTTTATCGAGAAACACTACTAATTTATCAATTATTTAAGGAGATATGAAGCCTTATCTATTGAATAGGTGAGATATATAAGGACCTACCTTCACTTAATGATTAAAAATATACATTTTTTCTAGAAGATACTTCTATTCATAAAATTATTTTAAATAATGGAAGAATAATAGGTTTCACATTATATTTTAAATGTTTTAATATAAATGACCACATAAACCAGATCAGTAGATACCAAATTAAAATGAGCAAAAGGGGGAATCCATGAAATAATTTTGAGTCCAGTTTATAATTTATTAATTCATAGAACTTTTCTCCCTTTATATAAATAGAGAAATCGATTCCAATGATAAATATTTGATTTCGAATGGAAAATAATTCTTTGATATATTGAAATACATTTATTGAAATCCAAAATTGTAAAATATATGATATTATTTTTGAAAGGAGGAGAAGGGAAATATAAAATTCAACGTAATATAAAAAAACTACCTTTATAATTGAAAAGGATGGCATTGGTGTGAAGGGAAATTATATATAAAAAAGGGAAACCCTCTTTCAAGAGGGAAAAATTATTCTTAACAAAAATTTATTTTAAATAATGAAACACAAAAATAATGAGTATATGAATAAAAAATGATCTCAAAATCTAAAAATGGGGTAAACCATATGAAATAAAAGAAAATACTCAAAGATAAATATTATATCCTAGGAATGTATATTGATTTATGAATACCACTTATATTTTAGGAAGGATATCATTTATAGTCCAAAATAATGAAGAGAATGGATGTAAGTGAAGTTTTAGGAATAATAAAAATTAAATATATTATTAATTAAGGGGAAATAGTCACACCATAAAAAATAATGTTGGTGCATAATATCAAAATATGTCCCAGTGAAGTGTGATTGGGATAGAAACCCTTATAATTGTGCTAACACTTATGTTAAATACATTTGAAGAAAAGAAAATGATTTAGATTAGTATATACCATTAATTATAATGAAATAATTTTTAAAACATTCATGGGATTAGTAAATAAATTCAACACTATAAATGGAAACATGTCTCATAAAATGTTACATGTCTTAATGAATCATAATTGAAACCGTGGAAACCCTTACAACTTCAAGAGAATTTAAATCAAAACCTCTTAAAATAGTGGGAATTAAATTTAACTTAAATTACCATGAATAAATTGCATTTAATGATATAATATCTCAATTATATAGCATATAAACCACATAAAAAAAATTAGTTTTATAATAAAAATTATGTATCAAAGAGATGAAATTGAAATGAAATCCCTTGCCTTAGTCCTTATTTGTTCAGCATTTGTACCAAACATCCTGAATAATTAAGTTACATTTATTAATTGAATAAGTAATAAACTTATTAAAAACTAAAAACATTCATAGTCTCTATTGAAAATAATTCCATACATACATAGATACATACGTACATACATATTAGTTTTTTTGAAAAATTTCTCAGATCAATTGTTTATAGTTTATACTAGTTTCATTGGAGTAGTGTCAATATTTGTTCTTATTAAAAATACCATATTTAAAAAATAAGTAATATTAATATAAATTATGACATTTCATGATTTATGAATTTTAAATTTCTTTAATGTGCTCTTTAGTATTTATCATAGAAGATGAAATTGATGACATGTATATTTCGACGATTTTAACCTACAATGGTGTATTCATAATTAATGAATTAGATATTGGTATAAAACATAAATAACCAATAAAAACTATTTATTTAAATATTTTTATATTATTAAAAAATAAATTATGTTTTCATAATCATCCAATAAATAATTTCATAAAACTATTCAAGTATGAGGTCAAAATGACTTGAACATTAACTTACTATGACGAATGGACAAATATGTATTGATTTATTAGTAATTTCACTATAATATTATAATAATTATATATTTTTGAGGGTATTAGTTTTATATTTCATAATTATAATTATATAAGAGAATAAATTATTTAAAGGAAAAAAATATAAGGTATATATAAATTGTTTTTCCTCAGAGTTTGATTGATTGAGACTACTAATTTTATGACATTTGTTTTTCACTCAAAAAATCATGTGGTTATTAAATTTTTATTAAAATAATAATATTCATATAATGAACATAATATTTATTTTTTAAACTCATTATTAGATTGATTTTTGAAAGGTGTTATAAAAAATAGAATGCATCGTACCACATAACACGTAATCTATACATACGCATGGATGATGATTTAATTTTTCGAGGAATAGGATAGAGAAGTAATATATTTATAGATACATATAATATGAATGAATTTATTTTAATTAATTTTAATAATTTAATCAATACATATCAAAAATAATTACAAAATACCAATAATGAAAGGTTTCAATCTTTGAGTAATAGCTATATAAGAAACTTATTTTATTGCCCTTGTAAACATTTATCATTAATTGATAAACACTATGAACCATTATATACTTCTTATAAAATAATAATCAACTTAATAACCCAGTTAAATGGAATCATATTAATGGGGTGAGCTTAAATTTTTAGTAAGGCTAAACATAAGGGATAATAATCAAATATCATAAGTAAACATAAGCACAATATGTAGGTTTAATTATGATTCCTCAGAAAAAGAATATTAGTAAAATAATAGATCATAAATTTCAGAATATAATATGTCATAACATAATAAATGAATCAAAATATTAAAGAAACATGATTTGATAAACTTTATCCAGTAGATCTTAACACGGTCATGAAAATAAGAATAAAACTATGAAACCTCTTTGAACGTTGGGAAAACATTTGTATTTGAAACCTTAGTTCCATTAGCCACACCACAAGTTCCCACACTTATATGAAAATAAAATTTCCTTGATAATAATTATATCAAGAGATATATACATTAAACCAATTAATTTGAGGGTAAAATAGAACATTGCCCATCATCATCCATACTTATGAATTCCACATAAAATCAATAACTTATCACATCATGATGAACCCAACGAAATAAAATAGGTAACATAAAATGTTCCAAATGACAATCATTTTTGTTTATAGTAGAATGAAAAAATGAATAGAAAATGGGTTTCATTCCCAACTTCTTAGTGAACTGTGGAGAAAAAATATGTTTTACATGGATTTAAATAAGGAAATCATTAATAATTCCATCAATAATAATAATATGGTAAACCATAGAAAATTAAATGTGTATCCAATGGCATCCAGTAACATTCTAGGTAAATGGAATTACATAAATATAATAAATCATATAGTATTTTAACCTTATAGATAAATGGTATACATCTAGAATAATAATTTCCCCAAATCATTCATCATATAATATTGTGGTAAACACCATTCAATCAAATTAATCATAAATAAGATATTCAAGAAAGAAATACAATGGTTCAAAAATAAGCATCATACATAGTTGAGGAATAGAAAAGGCAAAGGTAGTGATTTATTATTCCTCCAATAAATAAGGATAGTATATAAGTCGTTAAGATAATTAATATGGGAGTTTACATTAGAATAATATATTTTATAATGAATATTATATGTCAAATTATGTTGATATATATAAAAACAAGTTTTAGGAGCATTAAGAAAAAATCACTTTGGAAATAATAAAAATACATGATATTTTGTATAAAAATTACAGAGACCCGAAACTTGAATTATATGGACATTACATTACTTTTGCGGAATACTTAGTACATAACAAAAACACACACACAAGGACCATAATAGTTTAGCATCTTTGGAAACTCGGAATATAATCTTCTAATCGTGGTGAAAGATCTTCAACATCTCCCATAAAGTTCTTCCTTTTTTTACCTAAAACCTTTCTTTATATCCTGGGGAAAAGAAAACATAAAAAGGTGAGCTCAAATGCACATTAAGGGTAAACAAAGGAAATATCAATCACATCATATACATAAGAACATAACTTTTAGAAATCTTAACCTGCAAAAGAGATCATAATTTCATAACATGGGATAAATCATAGTAATGAAATGTAATCCCAATAATCATAACATAAAACATGAAACATTGTGGCATACACACATAATCATAGAGAATCATTTCTTATTAGTCAAGACTCATTTCCAAGACTATCTTAGTGGACAAAGTCCCATTCTGAATCGAGTTCACTCCTCGTTTCAGTCCTGTAACACTGAACCGGATTAACTTACCGTTCCAGCCATGTCTATCTCATGAGATATAAAATCTTTACCCAATGCATTAGAGGGAGATATAGGTCCCACCCATCTCAAAATGATACCATTATTATGTGTGCCACAAAATCATAAATCATACATCATTGCATAACCCATGTAGTAAAAATGGGATTCTTAAACAACATGACATCATAAAACGATTCATATAAGATAAAGGAATTCGTAAAAATAATTCCATCACAACATGATCAAATCAATGTAATAATAGGGATAGAAACAGAACCCTATATTATCTTAGATGGAAAATAATTTTGATAAAACACTTGAACTCCATTATTGAGGAAAATATCCTTTCTAAAACATTTTTCCTTTCTTAACATGTCATACAATTTTAAACTAAAAGAAGTTGATTAAAAATAAACTTGAAACATGTAAAGTAAGCTTCTTGAAAATAAAGTTTTCAAAATCCATTCATGCCGTATAAGTTAAAAAAAACATTCTTCTCGTACTTTTGTCGGAAAAGTCAAAAAGTACCTCATACGAAAAACGACAAAAGATTCCTTTCATATCTTTTACTAAAAACACACCGAAGGGTAAAATTGGATTTAAACAATTGTATGTGGATGGAAATAATATTACATTTTGAGGAAACATGGATGTGGATGATAAAATGCACCCCAGTAAATTCCAATGTATAAACAATCTCGGATAAAAATGAGATTGTGAAATTTCCCCTACCTTAGGTCCGATTTGCTTCGTAAGTGTCCGATCCTCCTGTATAATGATTAAAATAATGTTATTGACTTATTCCAGAATCATACGTATTTTTATGATATCATATATGGTTATATTCTTATATTATTATTAGTAATATTACATTACTACCTGTTATTCGGGTGTTTATTACTTTTTGTTCTTATGCGTGTTTTGTCGAATAAATTCTTATTCTTCTCTTTAAGTTATAGATACCTAATTTACAGAATGGTATTAGTGTAATATATATCATATTCATTAATTCAATTCATTTATATAATCATTATGCAATGAAGATCATGTAGAACGAATCACATCACATCGTGGAGACGGTATTCTGTACATACGCACGAGCGATGATATCATTCCCATGATTGTGGAATTGTATTGGAGTGTATGTATACTATTTCAGAATCAATAACACTTTACAATAATCATATATATTCATTACTTTCACCCTTATACCCATCCAAGTAAGGTGGTGGTGGAAAATAGATTACACCACAGCGTGGAGACGGTATTCTATACGTACGCACGCGCGGTGATTTCGTTTTCCATAGGATGGGTAAGAGGTGAAATAGGGTTGTTTCATATTTATAATAAAATATAAGTATATGAGTGATACTGATGTTATTACCTCATAATGAAACAACTAATGAAGAAGAAGTTGAAGAAGAAATAAAGATGAAAGAATCGGTAACGGGCATTACCTCTTCTTTGAAGCGCCTCTTTGAGTCCTCCTCTTAGGGCACTAAAATTGGTCTTTGAAGAATACCAGGACCTCTAGGATGTTACTAGGGAAGTTTAGAAGAGAAGTTTGCAGGGTTTTTCCGAGCATGAAGGCTCAAAGTGGTGTGAGGAATAGAGGGAGGGGTGCCCTTTTATAATGGAGGAGAGGGGCACCTTTGGAATAACTAAAAATATTATTTTATTATAAAGACAAATTCGGTTTTAAATAGCTCAAAATTGATTTATTTAGAAGCTAATGTGGGTATGGGTTGAAATCCTCTCATCCAATAAAATTTAGACAAGTTTAGGTTCCTATTTTAACCTTATCATTTATATTTAACTTTAAGTTAGATAATTTTACTTTTACCGTGTCTTCTTGTTTTCTTACACTATAAGGTTAATAAACTTACTATATCAAGCCAAACGAACCCCAAGTTGTTTATTATTAATATATATAACCTTATATAAGTCATTTGATCGAACCATATATTTTTAGGAATAACATAACAATTATTAATATAATATTTGTTTTAAAAATATTTTATGTCAATATTTACACTATTTAGTAATTGATTTTTGTAAAAATTATAACAGAATTATTAGTTCGAAAAAAGTTAAGTAAATCAATACTAACATGTCATATTAACCAAGAAAATTAGTGCAATTCATAAAAAGTCTCAAATTGCATTTATTTGGGTATTTATAACATCAATTATGTCAATATTTCATTAATAAGATAATTACCGCATCATCTTTGTGTCATAAATAAATTAAATTATTTAATGTCTAAAAATTACAATTAAAATACCATTATGTAGGAAATATTTTTATCTTTCTAATTAGTATTGATAGTCTAATTTATCTTATGTATAACCCTATATTAAAAATTATTTACTTATTAAACGTTGATTTTAACTATTTTAACCTTTCTTTAAATAAATTAATAATAAATGTCCTAATCTAATCCAAGTGGGCCTAAATGATCATATTTTATTCCTAAGGTAGTTTTTGTTCGAATTACACTTATCCAATAGAATTAGGACATGTGTTATGGTAATAATAATAACATTTTTACCCTTAATTACCCTATTTACTTTTAACCATGGTAAAAAAAAGTAAAAAGTTACTATTCACCAAAAATTATTTTCATCTCATTGAACCACATTTTACTTACTAACATCAACTGTGTCTCTCGGATTTTTGAAATTCCACTCACAGAAGTGGTAAAATTAAGTTTTATGAAAAATTCATTTTTTTAACTACCACTTAGTGGTTTCACTATTCATCAAAAAAATGAAAGTTTCCAGAAAAATACCAAAAATTAGGCCTAAGCTATATTTGATATTATGAACTCAAAAATGATGTCCATTTTACCAAATTCAAAACATATCAGTTTCATTAATTAATTTAAAAATTAATTCCCGTCGTCAAAACAAATAGCGTGTTCTTAAGAGATAATACCTACCAAAAGATTGACACTTGTTTATGTCTGGTTTAAATGTAGAATTACATCCAATGACCAACATTGTATTAAATTGTAAAAATATATTCTAAATATACTTTAAAACCACTCAAATTAATAATATATCACTATTAATTATTTTGATTAAAAAGGTTGTTTTTAATTAAAATTTAGTAATTTTCACTATTCATCAGATAATGAAAGTTATCCGAAATGTACCAAAATTTCACCCTAAGATAATTTCGATATTCCGAATCCAAAAATGAAGTCAATTTTGAAAAATAAAATTTACAAAATTTCAAAAATTGGTTATTACTATTCATAACGGCTAGTTTTAATAATATTTTAATAGCATATCGTTGTTTAGTGAAACTCGGTATTGCGTACTACACATGCTATCGAGGAAGGTCGTGATTGCATTTAATGAAAGGCAAGTCATGGATGCGTGTTTTGAAAGCTTCTTTTGGTGTAGCATACAACACAAGACATTAATGAAATTAAAAAGAATATTTTTCATAAAATCTCGGGGTGTTACATTCTACCCCCCTTAAAATGAATTTCGCCCTCGAAATTCTTCAGGGTTATAAATGGTTTACTATTAAAATGTTTCTTTAATAGAAAACCACATCGTAAAAAGGAATACCAAAAACAATCTTTAAAAACAAAAGTATGAAACGTAACGGTTACCCAAATAAACTAATCACTAGGTTTCCACATAGGTGAAAATATGGATATGGAAGAGAAATCTATCCGTCATGTTCTGATGGAGAGTGGTAGATAACATGGCTATGGAAAAGCTATAAATCACAAAGCCATAAATTTGTGACGATCTAAGGTACCATCTGATTCATCAGATATAAGAGCACTGGGACAACATTTTTCGTTTTCAAGATTGATTCCTTAAAGATGATGAAATTGGAATTAGAAGAAATACTTTCGTGATTTCGGTATAGTCTCACTGTTGGTCGTTCTTTGGACAATTTCCACTTCATCTCTTAAATAAATGAAGTTGAATTTGTCATTCATGATTTGTTAGCAGATCATGTGATAGAATGATGGGTCATTCCATCTGTCTCAAAAAAAAAGGTTAGAAAAGATATCAAAAAATACATAAGTCCATCTATAGTGAGATTAATGATATATGGTTCCTAAAATGGACTTATACTTCATATATCATACTGCTTAATATAATAAAACTAGTTTCTACTAAACAGGGACTTCCTGTAGGCATGTGGTAGGCGATAAAGGCCAGTCGCACTTCGGTTGTGGGTTCAATTCCCACGGCCTTGTCCGACGCGATGGGCTGTCGCCCGTCCTACATGTTGTCCTTTTTATAAAACTATATTACTATAACATCCCATCAATAATATCGAAAAAACTTCTATCCTTAAACAATACTAACTTATGTCTAGCATAATACATTCCAATCTTTCGGCTTATCCATAATACTGCAGTCCACTCTCATAATATAGTGAAAATGATTACTAGAGATTTAATACCATCGTTGATCCCCATATATCATAAGATATGTCTTGTTGGTCACATTCCAAACATTCAAAGGCCTTAATCATGTATTCTCTTGGATACTCATTGAACCTTACTGAAAACATGAATGCAGTTAAAAGTTAACACTTTCCACATACCAAAATCCTCAAAATTCTATATACTGAAACCATGATATCACTTAGTCCTTATATCAATCATGAGCTCATGAATACTGTCAAATATTTCATTTTCTCATTTTCCCTTCATTATGCGCATATCATCTTTTTTCCAAAAATATATCAATCACTTTCCATGGTTACCGGTACCATAAAATTATTGAAAACCACAATAGACCAATACATAAATATTCCAATATTCCATGATACTATATACAACATTATTTTGTAATCCCATTACATAAACACTTAATCATTCCACCACATCATAATCATATTAAACATCGCCAATGGTGATCGCATGTGACTTCCCTTTTTCCTTTTCCTTAAGTGGTTGCTCATGTCGATCATCACTAACCCTTGGATTAGGGCATTTATTAGCATAATGCCCCATTTCCTTGCACTTGTAGCATTGAAGTGTAGTAGGTTAATTCTATGTATACCTTCCATTGTTTGCATCATTAGACATCTTCTTCCCATCATTACGGCATTCAAATGCACGATGACCTTCCTTTCTACATTTGAAACATTTACTTGTCCCTTTAAGACAATCTCCACCATACTTCTTTCCACACTTTGAGCATAAGGAAAATTCATCTTCTTTTCACCATTATTCTGAGATTTCTCCTTGAACTCCATCTTTCGTTTCTTGTCAAAACTATGAGATGGATAAGTAACACCAACTTCCATTTCTACCTTGATAGCACAATGCAAAATTTCTTCATAGCTAATGAAGTCTCTTATAGCTAATTCCCTTCGAAGATTTGGTTTTAAGCCACTGAAGAATCAATCAACTTTACTTTCAGGTTGGATGATAAATCCAGATGCATACCTTGCAAGCCTTGTAAAATTCACTTCGTATATACCAACATATTCATCATCCTTTTTCTTTAGTTCAAGAAACTCCTTCTCCATCTCTGTTCGAAGAATACGAGGGAAGTACTTATTGATAAATAAGTTCTTGAACTCGTCCCATTCCATGGACTCAATTTCATCTCTTTGCCTCGTATTCTTGATAAGATTCCACCATTGATCAGCTTCACCTTCCAAACGATATACTGCTAAGATGACTTTATCATGTTTAGAACATTGAAGAACTAAAAATATCTTTTCAGTGGTACTGATCCATTGTTCAGCAACAAGTGGATCAGAAGAACCACTGAATGAAGGTGGACATTGCCTCATGAAGGACTCAATAGAATATTGTTCCCTTCTCTGCTCATTTGGAAGTCCAGAATGATTCATAGCTTGTGTAAGTATAGAAATAATATTTTACACTCCATATCCCATAACATTTGTTTGTTCAGGAGGACAATCATTGCATTGTCCATTGCATTGATCAACACGGTTCCTTTGGGTTCCAGCCATCGTCTAAAACCCAAAAAGAATAGTGTGAGAGGCAAAAATCATGCTAGGGAAAACAACATAATAAAGGGGGAGTACCTTCAATATCTAACATCTTAGGTTTAATTATAAGATCGTTAGCACAATTCTAGGACTATAACCTATACTTATACTTATCCTTAGGGACATCCCTAGACATACCTTAGAAATATCTCTAGGGATCTCACTAAAGTTATCGTATCCTAGTTTCCAAAGGTTGACTAAACCTTTCCTCTCATACCAACTGTAGAGACCTGAAGCTTGACGTACATGGATATTACATTACTTTTGCGGAATACTTAGTACATAACAAAAACACACACACAAGGACCGTAATAGTTTAATGTATTTGGAAACTCGGAATATAATCTTCTAATCGTGGTGAAAGATCTTAAACATCTCCCATAAAGTTCTTACTTTTTTTACCTAAAACATTTCTTTATATCCTGGGGAAAAGAAAACATAAAAGGGTGAGCTCAAATGCTCAGTAAGGGTAAATAGAGTAAATATCAATCACATCATATACATAAGAACATAACTTTTGGAAATCTTAACCTGCAAAAGAGATCATAATTTCATAACATGGGATAAATGATAGCAATGAAATGTAATCCCAATAATCATAACTTAAAACATGAAACTTTGTGGCATACACACATAATCATAGAGAATCATTTCTTATTAGTCAAGACTCATTGCCAAGACTATCTTAGTGGACAAAGTCGCATTCTGAATCGAGTTCACTCCTCGTTTCAGTCCTGTAACACTGAACCAGATTAACTTACCGTTCCAGCCATGTCTATCTCATGAGATATAAAATCTTTACCCAATGCATTGGAGGGATATATAGGTCCCACCCATCTCATAATGATACCATCTTTATGTGTGCCACAAAATCATAAATCATACATCATTGCATAACCCATGTAGTAAAAATGGGATTCTTAAAAAACATGACATCATAAAACGATTCATATAAGATAAAGGAATTCATAAAAATAATTCAATCACAACATAATCAAATCAATTTAATAATATGGATAGAAACATAACCCTATATTATCTTAGATGGAAAATAATTTTGATAAAACACATGAACTCCATTCTTGAGGAAAATATCCTTTCTAAAACATTTTTCCTTTCTTAACATGTCATACAATTTTAAACTAAAAGAAGTTGATTAAAAATAAACTTGAAACATGTAAAGGAAGATTCTTGAAAATAATGTTTTAAAAATCCATTATTCCATATAAATTAAAAAAAACATTCTTCTCGTACTTTTGTCGGAAAAGTCAAAAAGTACCTCATAAGAAAAACGACAAAAGATTCCTTTCATATCTTTTACTAAAAACTCACCGAAGGGTAAAATTGGATTTAAACAATTGTAGGTGGATGGAAATAATATTAAATATTGAGGAAACATGGATGTGGATGATAAAATGCACCCCAGTAAATTCCAAAGTATAAACAATCTCGGATAAAAATGAGATTGTGGTATATACCTTACCTTAGGTCCGATTTGCTTCGTAAGTGTCCAAACCTCCTGTATAATGACTTAAATAATGTTATTGACTTATTCCAGAATCATACATATTTTTATGATATCATATATGGTTATATTCTTAGCTTCTTATTAGTAATATTTCATTACTACTTGTTATTAGGGTGTTTATTACTTTTTGTTCTTATGCGTGTTTTGTTGAATAAATTCTTATTCTTCTCTTTAGGTTATAGATACCTCATTTACAGAATGGTATTAGTGTAATATATATCATATTCATTCATTCAATTCATTTATATAATCATTATTCAAGGAAGATCATGTAGAACGAATCATATCACATCGTGGAGACGGTATTCCGTACGTACGCACGAGCGATGATATCATTCCCATGATCGTGGAATTGTATTGGAGCGTATGTATACTATTTAAAAATTAATAACACTTTACAATAATCATATATATTCATTACTTTCACCCTTATACCCATCCAAGTAAGGTGGTGGTGGAAAATAGATTACACCACGGCGTAAAGACGGTATTCCGTACGTACGCACGCGCGGTGATTTCGTTTTCCGTAGGATGGATAAAAGGTGAAAGAGGGTTGTTTCATATTTATAATAACATATCCGTATATGAGTGATACTGATGTTATTAACTCATAATGAAACAACTATTGAAGAATAAGTGGAAGAAGAAATAAAGATGAAAGAATCGGTAACGGGCATTACCTCTTCTTTGAAGCGCCTCTTTGAGTCCTCCTCTTAGGGCACTAAAATTAGTCTTTAAAGAAGACCAGGACCTCTAGGATGTTACTAGGAAAGTGGAGAATAGAATTTTGAAGGGTTTGGCCGATATTTGATGCTCAAAGTGGTGTGAGGAAGAGAGGGAGGGGGTGCCCTTTTATAAGGGAGGAGAAGGGCACCTTTGGAATAACTAAAAATATTATTTTATTATAAATCCAAATTTGGTTTTAAATAGCTCAAAATTGATTTATTTCAAAGCTAAGGTCGGGATGGGTCGAAATACTCTCATCCAATAGAATTTAGACAAGTTTAGGTTCCTATTTTAACCTTATCATTTATATTTAACTTTAAGTTAGATAATTTTACTTTTACCGTGTCTTCTTGTTTTCTTACACTATAAGGTTAATAAACGTACTATATCAAGATAAAAGAACCCCAAGTTGTTTATTATTAATATATATAACCTTATATAAGTCATTTGGCCGAACCTTATATTTTTAGGAATAAAATAACAATTAATAATATAATATTTGATTTAAAAACTATTTTATGTCAATTTTGACACTATTTAGTAATTGATTTTTGTGAAAATAATAACATAATTATTAGTTCGAAAAAAGTTAATTAAATCAATACTAACATCTCATATTAACCTATAAAATTAGAGGAATTTATAAAAAGTCTCAAATTACATTTATTTGGGTATTTATAACATCAATTATGTCAATATTTCATTAATAAGATAATTACTCCATCATCTTTGTGTCATAAATAAATTAAATTATTTAATGTCTAAAAATTACAAATAAAATACCATTATGTAGGAAATATTTTTATATTTCTAATGAGTATTTATAGTCGAATTTATCTTATGTATAACCCTATATTAAAAATTATTTACTTTTTAAACTTTGATTTTAACTGTTTTAACCCTTCTTTAAATAAATTAATAATAAATGTCCTAATCTAATCCAAGTGGGACTAAATGATCATATTGTATTCCTAAGGTTGTTTTTGGTCAAATTACACTTATTCAATAAAATTAGGACATGTGTTATGGTAATAAAAATAACATTTTTACCCTTAATTACCCTATTTACTTTTAACTGTGGTAAAAAAGTAAAAAGTTACTATTCACCCAAAATTATTTTCATCTCATTGAACCACATTTTACTTACTAACACGAACCGTGTCTCTCGGATTTTTGAAATTCCACTCACATAAGTGATAAAATTAAGTTTTATGAAAAATTCATTTTTTTAACTACCACTTGGTGGTTTCACTATTCATAAAAAAAATGAAAGTTTCCAGAAAAATACAAAAAATTATGCCTAACCTATATTTGATATTATGAACTCAAAAATGATGTCTATTTTACCAAATTAAATACATATCAGTTGCATTAATTAATTTAAAAATTTATTCCAGTCGTCAAAACAAATAGCGTGTTCTTAAGAGATAATAACTATCAAAAGATTCAGATTTGTTTATGTCTGGTTTAAATGTAGAATTACATCCAATGACCAAAATTGTATTAAATTGTAAAAATATATTCTAAATATACTTTAAAACCACTCAAATTAATAATTTATCACTATTAATTATTTCGATTAAAAATGTTGTTTTTAATTAAAATTTAGTAATTTTCACTATTCATCAGAAAATGAAAGTTATCTGAAATGTACCAAAATTTCACCCAAAGCTAATTTCGATATTCCGAATCCAAAAATGAAGTAAATTTTGAAAAATAAAATTTACAAAATTTCAAAAAGTGGTTATTACTATTCATAACGGCTAGTTTTAATAATATTTTAATAGCATATCTTTGTTTAGTGAAACTCGGTATTGCGTACTACACACGCTATTGAGGAAGGCCGCGATTGCGTTTAATTCAAGGCAAGTCAAGGATGCGTGTTGTGAAAGCTCCTTTTGGTGTAGCATAAAACACAAGACATTAATGAAATTAAAAAGAATATTTTTCATAAAATCTCGGGGTGTTACAAAAATATAGGAATATTTTATAAGAAAAGAATGCTCTTTTCTTTATGAGATCCACTAATTAAATGAAATGAATAAAAATAAAATAAAAAATATTGTAAAAATGGGTTTTCACGTCGAAAATAATAGAAATATTATATTTGAAAACATTGATGAAAGTGACATATATGGTAAATGATAAAAGTTTCATTAAAACTATTTGAATATAATCATTTAGTATAAAATAAAATAAATAATTTATTCAAGTATAGATAAAGGATTTTTAAAAATCCTCAAATTAATTAGTAAAAGGAAAAAAGGGAGATTCTTGACTAAAAAAAGTGACATGGTTAATTTTAGTAACAAGAAACACTTCATGAAAAATATGAGTCAAGGGGAAATAAATTATCACATGAACATATTAAAACCCCATGAATATAAAAGAAAATGATTAGTGGTTTTATAAACTATGGAAATTATCTATATGGATTATCTTTTAAAAACATTATTTATTTTAAATTAAGATTGTGAATGAAACATTTATGGTTTTAGTGACATTTTAATCCAAAATGCTTTCATTTGGGTATATTTTGTAATGATGTACATTTTAATAAATTAAATGACATGGATATTAAATACCTATGAATTTGGTAAAATACATTCATGATACATTAATGACACCATATTAACGGTATCATGCTTCACTTTAAAAAATGACTCATGAATTTATGTATAAAACAAAAATTCCCTTACCTTTATTCTTGAATAGACAAATGAGATATAAAATCATATATAAAAGACATAAATATACTAATTTATTATTTAAAAACCTTATTCATAAACATCAACCTCTCATATACTTTATTAATTGTAATTTTTTATAATTATATTTTTTAGATATCACATACTTTTACCATGAGTTGTTAGAACATTTAGTTGTTTATTTCATACAAAATTCATGAATATGATTTCAATTATAACTAAGTTATTAAAATTTCATAATTCCTAGATAATTCAACATATAATAATCAATTTTTTAAGTAATTAATTAGTAAATCTTTTTATTGGGTAAAATAATTGAATATTTATTGTGAAAATGGAAGTCATGATGAACTAGTTTTCGACATGTTTAACCATTGAAATGTTTTATATTAACAAATATTTTAAATACTAGAAAAACCATTATATGATCAGTAAAAAATATTAAATATATAATAATTATATTCTATTACCATTATATACCATCCCATGATCATTTATGGCATAATCATCATGGAATCATTTATATAAATAGGTAAATTGACCAAAATGCTAGTGTGCTTTGATAATTTAATGAGTATCTCGTTGTATTTAGATAATTATAATGTGAAATATATAGAAAATTAAAATTTTGTTAAATATAATATATCCCAATGGAATCAATTCTTTGAACCATCAATTATGGTTGGCAATGAAAAATTAATTTTTTTTGATGATGGGGGTGGAAGCCCTAATGTACCAATGAATGTCGATTTCATTTCTCTAAATGGATGGGATAGATGAACAGATCATTATAATAACATTACTATAATAAAATTATTGTATATAAATTATACAAAACTTATCATATTAGTGTCTATAAAATAATTTTTAATTATTATAATTAAAATGAAAATTTATCTATTTGATAATTTTCTTGTAGGGGGCTTGAATTTTCCCTTGAATTCCCATTTGAAATAAAGTCCTTATGCCAACTAATGGTGGCCATAAGATTTTAAAGTTTGAAATTGTAAGAAAATGATTTTTGATGTAAAAGACTTTGGAATATTTTTGATGACATTCCAGAGCAGCGCCTTCAGACGGCGTGCGATTCCGAGCCCCGGAATGGCCGGAATTAAATTTTCAGTGCGTTCACACTGGAAATGCTAAATAAATGAGATAACTCCTAAATGAAGTTCCGGATCAGAGATCCGAGTGTACGGATGGGTCCGGAATGGGGTTTTTAACCTAGTAACGACATAAAACTTGTCGGCGCGGGATGTTTTGACCCCTCGCTCGCTTTCGGAAGGTCAAACGGATAAATTAATTAATTAATTTGTTCGTTTAATGTTGAAACGCAGGTTTCTTTTAAACGGTGGCTCGGATTGGAATACTGAGGGCACCGTTGAGTTCGGAGCGTGCCGTTTACCCTAGGAGGGGTATAAGTTTCGCGGGCGCGGGTCGTTTGTGAAAAATGGTCCCAGGGGCGTTTTCGTAATTTGGAAACCTCGGGCGCTACGTTTAGTAACTTTTGAACGGGGTCTTGGAATACAATTCTGAGACCGCCGTTGCGCTCAGAGCGTGGTTCTTAGCCTAGGGGAGGCTAAATCCCGACCCCGTCGGGAGTTCGGGTTCGGGGCTGCCGGGCGGGGGTGTTTAAGTGTTATTACTTAAACGCACCCCCTCCCTCTTCTCTTCCCCTTCTCCTCCCTCACACCCTCACCCCTTACCTCCTCCATTCCAGCGAGCTCTGGCGAGGTGAGCTCCGGCGAGCCAACTCCGGCGAGGCAACGGCGCGGGGCGGATCGCGCGGGAAGCGTCGGGCAAAGCCCCACGAGGTAGGAGTTTTATTTTGTCTCTTTTTAAATTCCCGCATTGTTTGATCCCGATTTATACCATCGAATTGACGCCTGATCTTCGAACAAAGCCCATAGATTAGTAGAGCTCGATCCGAGATTTCCGACGCACCTTTTGGATGTGAAATCGGAGCTCCGAGGCGTCCGCAGCGGCCCGACGAAGTTGGGGGTGGTTTTGCGGTTTCCGGCGGTCAGCAGGGCGGGCCGGCGAGTTGGCGTGGCGGAGCGGCTCGGCTCCGGGCAGGCGGCGCGGCGGCCGTGGTTTCGGAAGGCAGCGGCAACCGCGGCTTCGGAAGGCCGTGGCGGCGGCAGCCAGTGGCGCCGGCAGGGCGCCGACGAGAGTGAGAGGGTCCTCGAGGCGGCGGCCCCGTGCGGCGTGACAACGACCCGCACTGTGCGGGTCGTTGTGTGGGATGTGCGACCGACCACCGTGGGCGGTCGGTGGCAAATCCCGCGCGGTGGGCGCGCGGGTGTGAAGGGGAGCAGGCCGCGGAGCGGCGGCCTATGGCTCGGCTAGACTGGGCCCAGCTGCTGGGCCGCGGTCCAGCGGGCCGGCCGGCCCAAGCAGGGCGGACCGGCCGGACCGGGCCGGTTCGGCCCAAGGGGCTTTGCCCCTCGGCCTTCAGACGCCCGTATTTCGGGCTACGGGCGTCCGTTTTGCGTGCCGTCTACGACGGCGCGGACCTGACGCAGAGACGGTCTTTTGAGATGGTTTGGGGAATTTTTAATTCCCGAAATGAGGGGCCGCGGAGGCGCGGCGTGTCTTTAGGGTAGACGAGCGTTTTTCCTGAGATTCTTGTTTTGGACGGCACAGACGCGTCCGACGTCCGATTTAAGCGCCGCCAGTGGCGTTGGAACCCTGGCGTTGAGGTGGAGGTTTTCAGGGTGGTTTCAGGCGTTGAGGTCGGAGTTGAGGCGCGGGCCCCACGACCCGTCTTTTGAGCTACGGGCGGCGTTTCACGACTTTTTTACTGGACGTCTATTCGGGGTATGCGAGCAGTCGTTTTTGGATGTTTTTCCGAGGGGATTACAGTGGTGCAATCCGACCGCCCTAATTCGGCGCAGTGGTGCAGGCCCCACGAGGGGCGTTGACGGTGTTTTTGCAGCAGTATCACCGGGCAACCGTTTTGGACAAATGAATAGTCCATCTTGTGTGCTTTTTCGAGAGGATCGCAACGGTGCGATCCGTTTGTTGAGATTCGGGACCGGGATGCGGGTCCCACGTGGCACCGCTCGTGTGCGGTGCGCCGGAATCCATCTTTTTCTCCGGATACCTGTTCCATGCAAGTAAGCAGTCAATTTGATGGGCTTTTTCGAGAGCATTGCGATGGTGCAGTTCGCCCGACCTTTTTCGGGGACGTGGTGTGGGGACCACCCGATCTGTCTACTCTGAATAGTGCCCTTTTTACCGGGTGTCCGTTTTGGGCGATTGAGTACTCAATCCCATGAGTTTTTACGAGGGGATCGCAGTGGCGTGATCCGTTGGTTCAGTTTCAGGATCTTGGGGTGGGCCCCACATGGGTTTGGTCACGCTGAATAGTACATTTTCCACCTGCTGACCGTTTCGGGCGAGTGAGTAGTCTAACTCACGTGTTTTTCCCCAAGGATTACAACAGTGTGATCCGTTTGGTTGTACGGAGCCTCTTGCACGATCTTGTTAAATGTGGAAGCATGAAGGGTGCTCAAGTGGTGGTTCGCCCTACTTTTCTTGTAGCGGACCTTTGGCGAGTGTTCACGTGCTCTCCTGTGTGAGAGATGTAAATGCTTGAGGTGACATGGTTGGCCGTGCCTGGGCCTTTGAGGTGGAGTTGTTACGTCACGCCTTCGCGTTGACGTTGGGTACCGTGTGCACGATATCCCTTGGGCTGGAGATGTGGTATACTCTAGTAGTATACAAGAGTGCTTGGAGGTACGTGTGGTTTGTACCTAAGACGTTCGTGTGCTTGGTTGGGGTTGACTTGGGGCCACACGTCGTGTGGGCCCCACGTGCGTGCTGTGTTCTGCTTTGCATACTTGGACCTCTCGCGGCGTAAAGGGTCCCTTTGTGCTCATTTGTTTGACCAGCAGGGTTGAGTGGTCTCCCCTGGTTTTGTTCTCGATGGATCGGCCAGTAGCGGTGCTAGTGGCACCCGGTGATGGAACAGGCGCTGAACCCCTCGGGGTGAGTTATGCTGGAGTTGGGTGGTTGCGCGATACCCACTCCCTGTTTGGTTGGCCAGTGTTGTACCCTCCAGTGGATATGACCAGAGTAGTTCTGAGTTTTACCCTCCAGCGGGGCTGGGCAGTGGGTTACTCATCGGCTTCTAGGGTCTACCCTCCAGCGGAGACTGGGCAGTGGGTCACCCGACGCTCTTAGAGTCTACCCTCCAGCAGAGACTGGGCAGTGGGTCACCCGACGACCTCTTAGGGTCTACCCTCCAGCAGGGCTGGGCAGTGGGTCGCCCGTCATCTAGTTCCAGGTCTACCCTCTATCACGGCTGGGCAGTGGGTCACCTGTCGACTTATTCCAGGTCTACCCTCCAGCGGGGCTGGGCAGTGGGTCACCTGATGATGTATTAAGTTATAACCTCCACCGGGGCTGGGCAGTGGGTTGCCGGATGATGTGTTATGGTTTACCCTCCAGCAGGGCTGAGCAATGGGTCACCCAGTATCTTGATATGGTTTACCCTCTAGCAGGGTTGGGCAGTGGGTTGCTTGATGATGTGTTTGGGTTTACCCTCTAGCAGGGCTGGGCAGTGGGTCACCCGATATCTGATTATGAATTACCCTCCAGCAGGGCTGGGCAGTGGGACACCTGTTGGAATTCCAGGCTCAGTCCTTCTTACTAGGCTAGCCTGTGGCTTTCCTCCGTGATTACTGTAGCGGGACCCCTGGTTACGGGTCAGTGTTGTGACGACCATGACTTTGAGCAGACCTCTCGACTGCGGGGCAGTGACGAGTTGTGGTTTAACGATCCCCCAGAACTCTCAAGTACGAGGGGCGCTTTCCCCACCGAGATGCATTCTTGTGACGCGATCTAAAACCGTGCGGGCGAGTCAGTGCCGCCCAAAGCAGATAGTGTCAAGGTGTGGTGATTGAACCCCTTGTCTTGCGGTTCCGGGAAGACGTGCGGGATGTTGGGCATCGATGATGGTGTTTACTTCTGGGACTATAGGCGACTCACTTTTCTTGGGTTGAGCTACGGGATGGAGATCCCCTTACGACCTTGTTCGGGCTTCTTTTTGAGCATATGTATATGTATATACCTTGTTTCGGTACCCAATCCTTGGGTTTTGGCTACTCTCCTTCCAGAGGGGGAGAAGAGGCGTGGGGTATGCCATGTGCTTTCCGTGTCTAGCTTCTCGTGGTTGGACGAGTCTACTCTCCTGCTATAGGTATCGAAGACTTGACGAGAAGTTCATCTTCCCACCATTTCCAGCTCCTTGTGTCTGGACGAGTCTACTTCCTTTCTCTTGTTGGGTTGAGCTGGACTCTCTGCTGTGCTGTTACTCTTTACTGCACCCTTGGTTGTACCCATTTATATTCCTTGTTCGCTCTACTTCTCACCCTTCGGTACCTCCTTTGTTGCTCCCTCAAGCCTTCGGGGTATCCTAATGAGTATTTTTATACTCACCACTGCTTGGGCTTTGCCCGCACTTGGTGTGCCCTTGCAGACGACGGACAGGTGGAGCGTGACTTCGGTGCAGCGTAGGAGCTTGGGAGCTTGGACCGCGTGCGGTGGTCGTGGCCGAGATCCAGGTGGGAGACCCGTCAGTAGTTTCTTTTTGTTTACCTGTGCTGGGTTGTGGCACTTTTCGGTTGGGAGCATGTTTTTCTCCTTTTCTTTTCAGTTTGTACTTTGTACTGTTAGAGGTCGATGCACATTGTGGTCTCTATATAGCAGTTTCCCTTTACTTTTCTTGCTCTTTTATTTTACTCTGCACTTTTGCATTGGGTGTGCTGCGTGTGTGTGTGTGTACAGGTGCTTAGGCAAAGGCCTCCTCGAGTTATTGTGCATTCGACACTGGTCACCAGCCCCTGGCCTATGGAGGCGGGCCTGGGGTTGTTGCGGCTCGAGCCCGGGTAGGGTCGGGTCGTGACAAAGTGGTATCAGAGGTGGTTCGTTCCTTGGGACATTGTGCGGACGTCCCTAAAAGAGGAATTGGTTGTGATATAGGGCAACCGTGTTAACATGTCTCGAGAGCGGCTCTCATGACAGGGAGTCCAGTGATGGTGCGACGGCCGACGTATCCATTCACCAGGACCTTGTTGACCCGCTTGTCGACTCGGTATGCTGAGACACTTGTTTCAGGGAAATTTGATTGTGCATCACATAGGATTGAGTTTTTGACTGTCCTTCTTGAGTCAGCTCCCCATTGTTGTTGTTGTGGTATATAAATATATGCTCATCTGACCACATCACTCCTTGATAATGATCAGGATGTCTCTGCGAAGACAGCCAGCTAGGATACCAGCTCTGGTTCGTGATGACGACCTTGTGAGCTACGAGGTCACAGTCCAGGACCCATCATGTCAGCCCTTTCTCTGGGTGGGCTGGTGGCAGCACCCCCACCTGTTGAGCAGCCGACAGTTTCAGCAGAGCAGGCTGAGCTTGAACGCTGGTTGAGCACGCTCCGTGAGTTCTAGCGGTGGATACCGCTGAGGTTCAGTGGTGAGCCAGACCCTCAGGCAGCAGAGGCTTGGCTCAAGGTAGTGGTTATCCTTTTCAGGCTTGTGCAGATGCCGACAAATCAGAGAGTGGATTTGGCACCCAAACTTTTTTTTCGTGGAGCAATTTGGCGTTGGTGGAGTCCGGTGACTCAGTTTCTTGAGGAGTCGTCACTTTCGTAGGACGACTTTCAGTTGTTGCTCCGTGAGGAGTTTTTCACCTCCTTCTTGTGCTCCGTTCGTATTTAGGAGCTCCTGCAGTTTCAGCAGGGAGGGATGACAGTGGCCGAGTACGCGGCTAGTTTTGCAGACCGTGCACGCTTTTACTCGGACTTGGTCCATGACGACAACTTCCGAGTGCGGAAGTTTGAGCAGGGTCTCCGCCGAGAGATTTGTGCTGTCAGAGTACCCTTGGGAACCCCCACATATGCCAGGGTGCCAGAGCAGGCGTTGGTGACAGAGGGCTTCCTGTCACGTTCTAGAGTTGATGGTGGCAGCAGGCACGTCGGAGCCGGGATGTCTGCCATAGCTAGCAGGCGCCGGAGGATAGGGCCTCGATGCAGGTGGCATTCCCAATGCCAGTTTCGGAGACGTGGTCGTATACCACTGTGGCGAAAAGGGCACAGGGCCTCAGTTGAGGATGCCCTTCCGTGAGTGGATCTCGGGCCATGGTCGTACGCCACAGTGGCGCCGGAGGGTGCCAGGGTAGCCCAGAGAGCGTCGATTCTATTCTTGTGACAGGTGAGGTCACTTGGCACGAGACTGCCCGACCCGAGTTGCTGGGAGAATCGGGCAGGCAGTAGGCGCACCATCACGGCAGAGGCAGCACCGTGATTGGAGTGGTACCTAGAGAGGTGGTGCTAGCAGAGGAGTGGGAGGAGCTGGAGGTGGGGGACGACGTTACGAGATCTCCCTATCACCACTCGGAGGTCCACATCAGGCTCTGGGAGCAGATGGTTGGGACCGGGGATAGCCGCGAGCGTTGGATGTCTACGATCCTGCAGAGCATAGGATGGTGAGAGGTACCCCTTACGAATCTTCTACTTTTTTTTCATTAGAATTGTTGGGCTCTGCGTGTGAAAGGATTTTCTCCCTGCTCCTTGTTTGAGGTGTTACCAGGGTGACGCAGGGCGTCGGGTGTAACCCTGTGTTGGTAAGGAAAAAGGTGTGAGACCTTTTCCTTTAGTCGATGGTGTTGGATCCTTCGCTTGTTGAGCGTGTAAGAGAGCATCGACCGTGGAATCTTGTGTGACTAGATATCCTTGGGTGCTTCACCATATGGATATTCTGAAGGAGGGAATCACTGGGCCTTGCCCATGCCCAAGCGGTGATTCCTTTCGCGGCGTGCGACGAAGCGGTTTGACCGGGGAGGAGAGCTACCCCGAGGGCCTTCAGGCCGTTTGAGACCATGCAAAGGGATGGCGAGGTTCCCCACCGCCTTGCCCTAACCCCAAAGTCTGGAATGGGTGCACGACATCGGCAAGGGCCGACCTCGCGTGAACAGATCAATCCTTTGGTCTGTGTGCGGTAACGCAGAGCTGTGCGTGGGTTCTTCTAGGTATTGGAAAGCCAGGTGTGGGCATAGTACCCTGTGTTGCTCCTTAGTTTTTCTTTTCGAGGACGAAAATATTGAAGGAGGGAATGATGTAAGAACCCGGTTTTTGCTGTTAAAGACTTTGGAATATTCTTGATGATATTCCAGAGCAGCGCCTTCAGACGGCGTGCGATTCCGAGCCCCGGAATGGCCGGAATTAAATTTTCAGTGCGTTCACACTGGAAATGCTAAATAAATGAGATAACTCCTAAAAGAAGTTCCGGATCAGAGATCCGAGTGTACGGAGGGGTTCAGAATGGGGTTTTTACCCTAGGAACGACATAAAACTTGTCGGCGCGGGATGTTTGGACCCCTCGCTCACTTTCAAAAGGTTAAACAGATAAATTAATTAATTAATTTATTCGTTTAATGTTGAAACACAGGTATCTTTTAAACAGTGGCTCGGATTAGAAAACCTAGGGCACCGTTGAGTTCGGAGTGTGCCGTTTACCCTAGGAGAGGTATAATTTTCGTGGGCGCGGGCCGTTTGTGAAAAATGGCCCCAGGGGCGTTTTCGTAATTTGGCGACCTCGGGCGCTAAGTTTAGTAACTTTTGAACGGGGTCTCGGAATTAAATTCCGAGACCTCCGTTGCGCTCAGAGCGTGGTTCTTAGCCTAGGGGAGGCTAAATCCCGACCCCGTCGGGAGTTCGGGTTCGGGGCTGTCGGGCGTGGGTGTTTAAGTGTTATTACTTAAACGCACCCCTCCCTCTTCTCTTCCCCTTCTCCTCCCTCACACCCTCACCCCTTCCCTCCACCATTTCGATGAGCTCCGGAGAGGTGAGCTCCGGCGAGCCAACTCCGGTGAGGCAACGGCGCGGGGCGGATCGCGCGGGAAGCGTCGGGCAAAGCCCCACGAGGTAGGAGTTTTATTTTGTATGTTTTCAAATTCCCGCATTCTTTGAGCCCGATTTATACCATCGAATTGCCGCCCGATCTTTGAAAAAAGCCCATAGATTAGTAGAGCTCGATTCGATCTTTCTGACGCACCTTTCTGATGTGAAATCGGAGCTCCGAGGTGTCCGCAGCGGCCCGGCGAAGTTGGTGGTGGTTTTGCGGTTTCCGGCGGTCGGTAGGGCTGTCCGGCGAGTTGGCGCGGCGGAGCGGCTCGGCTCCAGGCAGGCGGCGCGGCGGCCGTGGCTTCAGAAGGCGGCGGCGGCGGCGGCTTCGGAAGGCCGTGGCGGTGGCAGCCGGTGGCGCCGGCAGGGGGCCGGCGAGAGCGAGAGGTGCCGCGAGGCAGCGGCCCCGTGCAGCGCGACAACGACCCGCACTTTGCGGGTCGTTGTGTGGGATGTGCGACCGGTCCTCGTGGCCGGTCAGTGACAGATCCCGCACGGCGGGCGCGCGGGTGTGAAGGGGAGCGGGCCGCGGAGCGGCGGCCCGCGGCTCGGCTGGACCAGGCCCAGTTGCTGGGCCGCGGTCCAGCGGGTCGGCCCAAGCAGGGCGGACCGGGCCGGTCCGGCCCAAGGGGCTTTACCCCTCAGCCTTCGGAAGCCCGTATTTCGGGCTACGGGCGTCCGTTTTGTGTGCCGTCTACGGCGGCGCGGACCTGACGCAGAGAAGGTATTTTTGAGATGGTTTTGGGAATTTTTAATTCCCGAAATGAGGGGTCGCGGAGGCACGTCGTTTCTTTAAGTAGACGATCATTTTTTGCTGAGATTCTTGTTTTGGACAGCGCGGACGCGTCCGACGTCCGATTTAAGCGCCATCAGTGGCGTTGGAACCCTGGCGTCGAGGTGGAGGTTTGCAGGGTGGTTTCAGGTGTTGAGGTTGGAGTTGAGGCGCAGTCCCCATGGCCCGTCTTTTGAGCTGCGGGCGGCGTTTCACGACTTTTTCACTGGACGTCCGTTCGGGGCGTGCGAGCAGTCGTTTTTGGATGTTTTTCTGAGGGGATTACAGTGGTGCAATCCGCCCGCCCTAATTCAATGTGGTGGTTCGGGCCCCATGAGGGCCGTTGGGGCGTTGATGATGTTTTTGCAGCAGTATCACCGGGCAACCGTTTTGGACAAATGAATAGACCATCTTGTGTGCTTTGTCAAGAGGATCACAACGGTGCGATCCGTTCGTTGAGATTTGGGACCGGGATGCGGGTCCCACGTGGCACCGCTCATGTGCGGTGCGCCGGAATGCATCTTTTTCTCTGGATACCCATTCCACGCAAGTAAGTTGTCAATTTGACGTGCTTTTTCGAGAGCATTGCGATGGTGCAGTTCGCCCGACCTTTTTCGGGGACGTGGTGTGGGTCCCACCCGACCCGGCTAGAGTGAATAGTGCCCTTTTTACCGGGTGTCCGTTTTGGGTGATTGAGTACTCAATCCCGTGAGTTTTTCTAAGGGGATCGTAGTGGCATGATCCGTTGGTTCAGTTTCGGGATCTTGGGGTGGGCCCCACATGGGTTTGGTCACGGTAAATAGTACCTTTTCCACCTGTTGACCGTTTCGGGCGAGTGAGTAGTCTAACTAGCGTGTTTTTCTGCAAGTATTACAACGGTGTGATCTGTTTGGCTGTACGGAGCCTCTTGCGCGATCTTGTTAAACGTGGAAGCATGAAAGGTGCTCTAGTGGTGGTTCACCCTACTTTGCTTGTAGCGGACCTTTGGCGAGTGTTCACATGCACTCTCGTGTGAGAGATGTAAATGCTTGAGGTGACATGGTTGGCCGTTCCTGGGCCTTTGAGGTGGAGTTGTTACGTCACGCCTTCACGTTGACGTTGGGTACCGTGTGCACGATAGCCCTTGGGCTGGAGATGTGGTATACTCTGGAAGTATACGAGAGTTATTGGAGGTACGTGTGGTTCGTACCTGAGACGTTCGTGCGCTTGGTTGGGGTTGACTTGGGGCCACACGTCATGTGGGCCCCATGTGCGTGCTGTGTTCTGCTTTGCATTCTTGGACCTCTCGCGGCGTAGAAGGTCCCTTTGTGCTCGTTTGTTTGACCAGCAGGGTTGAGTGGTCTCCCCTGGTTTTGTTCTCAATGGATCGGCCAATAGCGGTGCTAGTGGCACCCGGTGATGGAACAATCGCTGAACCCCTCGGGGTGAGTTGTGCTGGAGTTGGGTGGTTGCGCGATACCCACTCTGTGTTTGGTTGGCCAGTGTTGTACCCTCCAGGGGATATGACCAGAGTAGTTCTGAGTTTTACCCTCCAGCGGGGCTGGGAAGTGGGTTACTCATCGGCTTCTAGGGTCTACCCTCTAGCGGAGACTGGGCAGTGGGTCACCCGACGCTCTACCCTCCAGCAGAGACTGGGCAGTGGGTCACCCGACGACCTCTTAGGGTCTACCCTCCAGTAGGGCTGGGCAGTGGGTCGCCCGTCGTCTAGTTCCAGGTCTACCCTCCAGCACGGCTGGGCAGTGGGTCACCTGTCGACTTATTTCAGGTCTACCCTCCAGCGGGGCTGCGCATTGGGTCGCCTGATGATGTATTAAGGTCTACCCTCCAGCAGGGCTGGGCAGTGGGTCGCCGGATGATGTGTTATGGTTTACCCTCCAGCAGGGCTGGGCAGTGGGTCACCCAGTATCTTTATATGGTTTACCCTCCAGCAGGGCTGGGCAGTGGGTTGCTTGATGATGTGTTAGGGTTTACCCTCCAGTAGGGCTGGGCAGTGGGTCACCCGATATCTGATTATGAATTACCCTCCAGCAGGGCTGGGCAGTGGGACACCTGTTGGCATTCTAGGCTCAGTCCTTCTTACTAGGCTAGCCTGTGGCTTTCCTCCGTGATTACCGGAGTGGGACCCATGGTTACGGGTCAGTGTTGTGACGACCTTGACTTTGAGCAGACCTCTCGACTGCGGGGCAGTGACGAGTTGTGGTTTGACGTTCCCCCAGAACTCTCAAGTACGAGGGGAAATTTCTCCACCAAGATGCATTCTTGTGACGCGATTTAAAACCGTGCGGGTGAGTCAGTGCCACCCAAAGCGGATAGTGTGACGGTGTGGTGATTGAGCCCCTTGGATTGCGGTTCAGGGCATACGTGCGGGATGATGGGCATCGATTATGGTGTTTACTTCTAGGACTGCAGGCGACTCACTTTTCTTGGGCTGAGCTACGGGAAGGAGATCCCTTTACGACCTTGTTTGGGCTTCTTGTTGAGCATATGTATATTTATATACCTTGTTCCGGTACCCACTCCTTGGGTTTTGGCTACTCTCCTTCCAGAGGGGGAAAAGACGCGTGGGGTATGCCACATGCTTTCCGTGTCTAGCTTCTCGTGGTTGGAAAAGTCTACTATCCTTCTATAGGTAGCGAAGACTCGACGAGAAGTTCATCTTCTCACCGTTTCCAGCTCCTTGTGTCTGGACGAGTCTACTTCCTTTCTCTTTTTGGGTTGAGCTGGACTCTCTGCTGTGCTGTTACTCTTTACCGCACCCTTGGTTGTACCCCTTTCTATTCCATGTTCGCTCTACTGCTCACCCTTCGGTACCTCCTTTTTTGCTCCCTCAAGCCTTCGGGGTATCCTACTGAGTATTTTTATACTCACCCCTCATTGGGATTTTCCCGCACTTGGTGTGCCCTTGCAGATGACGGATAGGTGGAGCGTGACTTCGGTGGAACGTAGGAGCTTGGGAGCTTGGACCGCGTGCAGTGGTCGTGGCCGGGTTCCAGGTGGGAGACCCGTCAGCAGTTTCTTTTTGTTTACCTTTTGCCAGGTTGTGGCACTTTTCGGTTGGGCGCGTGTTTTTCCCCTTTTCTTTTCAGTTTGTACTTTGTACTGTTAGAGGTCAATGCACATTGTGGCCTCTATATAGCAGTTTCCCTTTACTTTGCTTGCCCTTTTCTTTTACTCTGCACTTTTTCATTGAGTGTGCTATGTGTGTGTGTGTGTACAGGTTCTTAGGCAAAGGCCTCCCTGAGTTATTGTGCCTTCGGCGCTGGTCGCCAGCCCCTGGCCTATGGAGGCGGGCCTGGGGTAGTTGCAGCTCGAGCCCGGGTAGGGTTGGGTCGTGACAGAAATATTTCTTTGAGGTGCAATATGGAATAATCCCATAGATAGATGAGTCATGAAGTGGTGTAAGTTTTACCCATTCATATATGAAGTGAGGGGTAGGGTTGGAAGTAACAATTAATTTTTAAATAACATACTGTTACTATTAAATAGTAAATTTATCAAAAATAGAAAAAAATATAGGGTTAAAATTTGTGGGTTTATATTCTTAGCATCCACTCATTTTAATACAATCAATATTGTTTTAGGGATTTTTCTTTTAGCTTTATAACTTTTACCCTATTTTACTTTTACCTTGTTAATTAAATTTAATCTTTAAAAATTAATATTAATAATTATTATTATTATTGTAACTTATAGATAATTTAAACATTAATATTTCATGTTGAAAAATTATTTTTCAAATAAAAAGTTTAAGGGTTTTAAATGTAAATTAAAACAAACACACATATTGTGTAAAAACCTTTTTTAGGAAAAGTGTTTTATTAGGTTTAAAATTTATAAAATATAAAATTATTAATAATTATTAATTTTATTGCATAGATTTATTTATTAAAGAAAAATAAACCTTAGTTGTCTTTCAAATAAATCAAGAACTGAAATTTTCCATAAAACACATAATTAGAATAAAATAGCCAAAATATTTTTTTATTAAAGTATTAATTTACTTTAGTTTTAAAAATGAAGAAAATATGATTTATATGTTCCAAGAATATTTTATAATGGATAATTTTATGCCTTATGTTCATATTTTATTACTTATAATAATATTTAATCTTCCTAGATTCACTTACAAAATGATATAATCATAAAAATTATACTTTTTTCACAGAATATATTTTATGTCTAAAAATACACCTTTACAGAAAAACTGAAATATTTATACTAAGAAAATAATGATACCATAAATTAAAAAAATATAGTTCATATTTTACTTATATTATCAAATTTATAAATTTATTTTTCAAATGAAAATATAATATATAATGAAAATATATTTTTATTAATATTTGAAATATTTTAAACAATTTTTTTTCTTAATATAATTTCATATCAATTTCTTATTTAGGATATATTAATATATTTGTTTATATATTATAAAATATTAAATGTGTTCAATTTAATCTATCAAGGTAAAATATATGATACCTAAAAAAACTGTTCTTTAAGAAAAATGAAATATAACTTGGATACTAAATATTCTATAACTAATAATATGAAAATTATTTATTAAAATTAATTGAATTATTTTTACAATTATTTTTATTTTGAAATATTTATTATAATTTTATCATATCATATTTTAAAAATAATATTAATATCTATAAGTAACGCATATATATATATATATTATATTTTAAAGATATATTTTTATTTCATTGTGAGTTATATTATTTTAAATTTACTAATTATCAATACCTAACTTAAATATATCTGTTGGATATATGACCAATGAACAAATTTTCAATGACTATATTTTATGTGATCATATTTTTTTCCTATATCAATATACATACTAAATCATTCATTCATTCCACTCTCACTTAGCAAGGCACAATACTTATATCATATGGAAAAAAAGAATTATAAAAATAAAGTTTTCATTACATAGTACAACATTTAGTAATAAAGAAGATCTTTTGACTTTTATTTCCATGTAAATTAAGAACACAATACATGAAAACATAAAAAATATTTTAAAATACTTGAAAGTCTTTCTATTAGATTAATCTAAGGTTACTTTTACTATACTTCATTTCCTAAGGACATATATAAAAATAGGGTGAGAATAAATACCTTTAATGGAAAAAAAGAAATATTTATCATGTGAACATGATGCATAATAATAGGGAAATATCATAAGAATATGAGACATATAATTATAGAATGATAATATATTATAGCATGGAAATGTGGGTACCATATTAAAATGTGAAATTAATAAGCCTAACACCATGATGTCATAAAACATTATTACCAATGTTATTTACTAAGGTATCGTCAAACATGTCATCTCTAAAGATTAATTATTTACACAATATATTAGATCTCTATCAGGGAACACCCTTATTATTTGTATATTCAAGTGTTCCACATAGACCATAAGAAAAATTTTCATTATTAACCAGTGAGAAACAATGAATGAGTTTAGTATAAATTTCAATATATTCGTATATGTTTATAACATGAGCATTATATTATTTATATCCCATGTTAAATTAATAAATGTTTTATATTTGGACGTCCCCAAAAATTAGTCATAGTAAAATCTAGGTGAGTACTAATGAATGAAGAAATGTGTTGGACAATACAAACATATGGATATTTCATGGAAAATAAAAAATAAAGTAAATATTCCAAAGGTATAATAGGTATGCACAATGGACTACTAAATAGAATTAATAAGAGGGTATATAAGTATCTCGTTAATCAATTTTTTTTATAAATAATGGATTTATTTAAATGAATTAATTTTGAAAATATGAATAGACAATTCTAAATATTATGTACTTGAATGTATTGGAGGAAACATGAAAATAAATCCCTTACCATAAAGAGTTGTTTCCTAAAACTTGGGGATAACACCATATGACATTATAGACACCTTGGATGGACTATATGGGAGGTAAAATGATAACAAATTCATTTTTAAAGGATTTGGAGTTGAGAGGAATGATGGGATTGGCAAATATTTATATTAAAAGAGTGGGAATTGATTAATAATTTCTAAACATATGTTTTTGAATTATTAGTTTCTCAAAATGAAAGGAATTGGATTAACCATGTTTTGTGCACATGGTTTTAGAAATTTATTTCATTTTTTATAATATTTTAATTAATTAGAACTATATTCTCTTTTTTATATTATTTTTTAAATATAAAATTAAATATCTACAAAATATAGTTTTAAAAATCTTAATTTTTATTTTAGATTTGTGGAATTTTTGTATATGTTTTAAATTTGATCTAAATATATTAAAATACATAATATTAACAAAATAATCTATTTTAGAACAAGAATTATTTTAAAATAATTAATACATCACTTTTATTTATTTATGATGTCATAATACTAAATATATATTATAAATTATTTTATAATTTACCTAAAACGCGACTTGTGTGAAATGTATAAAAAATTCCCTTTTGAATAATTTTGATTTTCTTGTTTTAAAATTTTGATCTATTTTTTGTGGAAAAAATTTTATATATGAGAAATTTACTTTTTAAATTTAAAATAATTATTTAATAAAAATAATAATTTTAATTTTAAAATAAACTTTCTATCCCATAGAAAAACTATACATAATTGCATAAATATAATTTTTAAATTATTATTAATGTTTTGAACATTTCATAAATAGTAATATTTTTTTTATATTAGTGAAAATTTAATAAATAAATTATCTAGAAATTTAAATCATTATATCTTCTTATAAAAAATTATTTTCTCAAAATCCTTAATAATATAGATTTTATATACCTATTTTACACCGAAAAATAATATAGAATCAATAAAAGAATTAATTCATTGATAAAATCACTACACTATAATACTACTATGGCCTAGATACATAATTCCTTATTATAGTTGCAAATGATCTAATGGTAAGGTTTGTTATGGTAGTATTTAAATGAGGTGGTTTGACCAATATTGATCTACTGGGGATCTCTACTAGCTAGAAATTCTCTAGTATGTGATTTTGTTCAAGCCTCACTTATTAATGACTTGATTGGGCTTCACTATGAGAAAAAATTAAAGATGCTACATAACTACCAAGAATTGAAAAATGAGATTCCCAAGGAATGATTGTTCTTATTGAGTCCAACGTTTCTTACTTTTTCATTAAATTAACTCTTATCATTACCCTTAATATAAAATAACCCAAAAATTCAATTTATAATTGCTAAATTACAAAGGGTTATAATACCCAGTGGTTGTATTGACCAATGGTCATGTAATAGTAATGTGACAGTTATATCCTAATAGTGACACTTATAATTATATCCTATATATATTACACTGACATTTACAACTTTATTCCAAACTGTTTTTTATATTTTCTAATAACATGTATCATACCCCTAATATTTATTTTCCTTTTAATAGTTTTGATGGAAGGAGTAATCCTCCAAGAAGTGTTTTTTTAATTATATTATACCATTCTGTGGTAATTATAATTTTATTTTTATTTCGTTATACTAGTCTTGGTTGTAGTAATCATTTTAATTACTTGATATTTAATATATTTAGTTTGTTAATAGTCATTCTATTAAAATTTGTGGTTAAAAATAATAAAATAGACACTATGATGAAAAGTGTTCTTTAACTAATCATTGAATGAAATTTTAGGTTGTTACATCCCCCTAACCCTTAACAAAATTAATCCTTTTAATTTTTTCCCAATGAAAGATTTCGTTTTTTAATCCTAAGTATCTTCATCAAAAATTTGATTTATACATATGGCTATCATAATTCGTGTTATCTTTTTCCTGAATACATGTTCCCTTCTTTTAGGAATCTAGATCCATTCCTCTTCATATCAAATATTCAGTTCAAATTTCAAACCATTAATATCATGTAAATGTATTGTGTCACATATATATATTCTCAATAGAGACATGTGGAGGACATCATGGAAATTGGAATTAATTTTTTATAATACTAATTGATAAATAACTACTCTAGAACACTCCATAATATAATATAATATAATGTACCTTGGAATCAAATTCCCCTTCTTTCCAAACCTCATAACACTATTCCATAGTAATATCCTATAGAATCCATGAATGTTAACCTGGAATTTCATATCCTTCCTTTGGTTATCACAAAAATATTTCTATCTATTTTTAGTGTCCTTGGTTTTTTTATAAATCCATTATATATGTTCTATAGTTCCACTCACACTTTCTAATTGAAATAGTTTCCCTTCTCATTATTCATCCAAACAAGTTTTAATTATTAAAAATAATATGTATATATCATCAATGAGTTCTATTTGAATAATCTAGTGGAAAATGTTGTTATATGATATATCAATAAGTGGAAGTTTGTATCTCATTAAAAATTATGTGATCCAACCCTCATCATTTCTTTAAATGTATAAATTTCTCTATCTTACTACCCGCTAGTTTGAGGGTGATAGTATGTGATCAGGTTTATATCTATATTCATATCCATTAAAATCCACCTCCATAACATTGAAGTAAATAATATATCTCATTTAGAAATAATCAAAAACAATAATATATGCATTCTAAATACTTCATTAATAATGAGGTGAGTTAAGAACTCTAATAAGTAATCCTCTCTTATATAAATGGAATGGGAAGACATTATCATCACATCAACAGGTAACCACATAGAATTTTCCCCTTGGATTTATTAGGTAGGCCAGTGTAAATGTCCTTAGATATGTTTTCCCACTTTAATAAAGGTGTGGGTTGTGGTTGAAATACCTATTTGGGATAATGTAACTCTTACATCACTTGTTGACACACCAATAACCATAAATTTCTATAAAAAATCTCCCTTTTTCATATTATCCTACCAATAATGATCGTGAAAATCCCAATACATTTTAGTGATTTAGATACTTATAGATAATGTAGAGATATGGGATTCATCCAACAACTAGATATTTATCTCCAAAATAAATAGGTTATATAGTGTTGTACCAAATATTAGTGGACCTTCTTGGTCAATATTGAATTCAACAAATTTTTCATTTTTATAGTCTCTTTTATTTACATCATAGTATCATCAATTTTACATTTCATGATCTTCTCTAGTAATAACAAGTGGGAATTCATTTGGGATATAATTGATGATGTCTATTCACTTACGATTCCCATGTCTGACCTTACAAGTAAATTAATCAATGGATCTCATTAAATCGTCATTATTTTTATAACACCAAGATATTTCATAATCAATTCCCATGTAACAATGCTTTATCATCCAGGGTTATATTGAAATTGAAAAATCATAGACTTAAAAAATCTACAACTGTCTCATTTGTCTCATGTTTAGTTCCTTTTATGTGAATACATAATTCAAACATTGGTGGAATGTGTATATATGAAATTGTACCCATAAAGACAGTTTCCCCATATCATCATAGAAACAATTAATGTAGCTATCGACATTTCACGAGTTTTATAATTCTTCTCCTAAAATTTTAACTTTAAGGAATCACAGGTGATCCCTTTATTATTTTAAATTAGGAAACATCCAATCTCATTCAGAGATAAATAATGATAGATAAAAAATCATCCCCCAATAGTGAGTTTAGTTAGCACATGTGAACTAACCATCCTATACTTCAGTTCTTGGAAGCATTCATCACTTTCCATTTTCTAGATAATCATCACTCAATTTTTAGTTTACTTAGTTATTGGATTAGAATGATTTTAATATTTTTCACAGGACATCTATAATATCCTTCTATAAAAATAATATTAAGAATTATAGATTCTCTTTTAGGATGTGTTCATTCCACAAAGGAATTTTTATTTGTTGGATCCAGATATATTCCTTCACTATTTATGACATGTATCAATAAAAATACATGATGTAACATGAGGTCAAATTTAAAAAATTTACCAAATAGATTCACTTTATGTAGAGTTTGTAAAATGACCCTTATATATTCCTCATACTCCTCATGAATTTTGTAATATAAAAAAATATATTCAATAAAGTCCACTAAAAATAAATAATCGAAGTTTGTAATGACCCTATTAATGAAATATATAAATAAGTTTAATGAATTGGTTATTCCATAGGGAATAACAAAAAACTCTTAATTCCATTATCTTATACATAAGTAATTCTTTGGGAAATTTTATTTCTTTATTCTAAAATAATTACATCCTAATTATATGTCAATATTGCAGTAGAATTGATCCAATCTATGTTTTTAAAGTAAATCATCAATCCTTGGTAGGGGTTTACTATTCTTTATTTTGACTCTAGTAATCTCTCTATAGTCAGTGCATAGCTACATCAATCCATATTTCTATTTCACCAAAATAACATGCCCTCCCCAAGGAAACAAACTTTGGTGAATAAAACATTTCACTAATTGTTATTTTATTTTCTTCATTAATATTTATAACTCCATATATTCCCTCTATATTGGGTCATCAATATTTTCTTGGATCCATGTGACTGTTCATTGTATAACTCTACCTCTCTTTATAGTGGTTTACTATGTAAACTTTCAGGAAATACATCAATTTATTCTTGAATAATAGTGAAATTTTCTATCTTTATTATTTCATTTTCTTCTCCATATTCACCAATCATCTTTATAATTATGGATATTATTAGTTCTTGAAAAAATGTTAAATTTGGAAAATTTATCCTCATAAAATAACTCTAGTATTTTCATTAAATAAAACAAAAATTTCTTTGCTTCTATAGTTGATATTATCATTACACTTTCATAGATAATTTTATCCTTATTATAGTGTCGAATTCCACTATGGGAATTACTAATTTATGTGTGATAAGATTGTTCTCTCCAATTTTGATACTAGAGTTTCTATAAACCTTTGATTTAGGGATAATTCTTCCAAGAATATTAATTGATATCACTACTTATAAAAGTTTAGTTTTTGATTATACATTATTTGAAAAATTATATGAGATAATGTAATCCATAGACCTAGAGTAAAACAATGTATTTTCTAGCCTTGATAAAAAACTATGTGTACATACCACCACAAAATTTGGAGCCTCCACTTTAGTAGTTGTGATTAAAAATGCATGACCCATCTCACTTGGCCTATGTTTAGGTTTATGGTGGTTACCCTATATTATCATCCGATTTAGAAAATGATTTGAAATGATTCCAAGTTGTATACATTTTATTCAATGAACTCCAAGATATACTGACACCATACTCCCTTTATCATTTATATTGAGATGTTGTGGATTCACCATAGCATGGTACCTCCGAGAGATAACGCTATCTTTTAGAAACCTTTATCACTTTTCACATCTCTATAAAAATTTACTTGAATTTGGCATCCCACAGTTTCAATGTGGGTGTAGTTGTAGTTTATTTCATTCTTTTCCATAATCAATATTCTTTATTTATTTTGGTTCAATTTATCTCTTCAATTAATTAATCATACGAAACGATTGAATTTCTCCAAACTATAATTAAACCTTGATATCATTTCACAAATTCTCTTTATAGATTTTATTGTATTAATTTGTTATATTCATGTGTAGGTGGGGTTGTAATCTTATAAAGAATCTATCAACCATTCCCTTAGTATCCATTAAAAACATGGATGTATATAGTGCAAGTATTGAATGTTTCATTTCATATAGCCACCAATTCATTTTACTTATTATTTATTTAAAATAAATCAGTGTTCACTTAATCACATTATATTGGTAAAATGGTTATTAAAATAAAAATCCCTACACTTTTCCTATTTGATAGTATCACTATCCCATCATGGCTTAGAGCCCTTAATTAGTGTCCAACACAGATAAAATTCTCCTTAGAAGAGATATAAAAACAAGGAAAATTTATCTATCTCCAAATAAATATGTAATGAGAATGTATCATTTATATATATAATATAGTATTATAAAATAAATATACTAACATATCTTCTAATAAATATTAGTATTGATTCATGATGGACTCAACTTCAAGTTCATCCATTTGAGGAGAGTCTTGGCACTCAACGTGATTCATGTAATTATTCATAACTTTTGATAGTTGATTCTTCAACCTCATAATGTTTACCATTCCATATTCTATAATTTTAGGAGGTTCATCATCACATTTTCTTTTTCACTCTTCATTTACATGGTTCCTTCTTTTCTTTTCATTTTTTAAAATGAATAAATCCTTAATGAGAAACCTATTAATTTTTGGAATTTATTAATTTTAACGGGAGTTTAACTACTAAAAAACAAGAATTTAATATTTTATTCCTTATTAACTACAAATAATAATTAAATTTTCTATATTACCTTTACAATGGTCTGTAAAAAACATGTTATTAACCAAAAATATCTCATAGGAGTGTCAAACTAGGTGTGTATTAATAAAACTTTTTCATGCTATTGGTGATGACCGAGTTAATTCCCAATACACCTTTTTCAGGGTTATTACCCATATATACAACTATTTGATAGCAACATAGAATTTTAGTATCCAAACCTAAATATTATTTCATATAATCCACTAACTTTATACTTCACAAAATTTTATGATAGTTTATTATATTAATACTTATCCCTTGGCTTCATACTGATGTTTTCAGTCCTAATTGAAACAAATAAATAAACCATATATTGATAAAAACTATGGTTTTACACCATTACAAAACATAAAACTTTTATTACATAGTAAAATTAATAATATATAAGATAGTTATGTTATATTATCTTAGAAAATAGGTATTTAACTCATGAAAACATAAACTTTCGTCAAATACACTTCAACTGGTCCTTCCTAGATTACTTCTAGGTAACTTTTTATTTATCTAATATCATTGGGGAATACTATAAAAGAAAAGGATGGGAATAAAGCTTAGGAATGGAATAACAAAGTAAATATTTACCATCTGATCATAAGGCATAATAATAGGGACTGATCCTAATAAGATGTAGAAAATAATAATAGAATTTAAATAAAGTATAACAAGGAAATATGGATCAAAAAAATATATCATTAATAATAATATTACCATGTTTTATCTCCAAGGTTTTATATATAATAATTTCCAAGTTTTTTCACTATGGTGTCATAAAACATTTCATCTACAGATATTAATTCATTACTCAATCCATTGGAGTCCTATCATGGTGCATCCTCCATATGTCTAAATTTATGTGTTCTATATAGATCATAAGATAACATTTCATTAACAACCCTTGGGGAATAATGAGTGGGTTTCATGTAAAATTCATCATATTAATAAAATATTAAGGAAATTATAATTAAATTATTATTAAACCAAAATAAAGGGTTGAGGGTTTCATATTTTGATGTACCCAATCAATTAATCATGATTACATCTAGGTGAGTTCCTATTAAAAGAGAAATGGGTTGGGTGTTGAAAACATAAATTTATTTCATGGATAGGAAATAAAATTAATTAAAATATTTTATCATCATAACAGGTATGAAAATGGAAAATTTAATATGATTAATGATAGGGTAGGGAATTATCTCAGTAAAAGAACATATTTCATGTATTAAGGGATTCATTTAAATTCATGAATAATAATAATATGAAAATAAATTTCTACAAAATTAATTAATTAGAACTAATGGAGGGAAAAGGAATATAATTCTCTTACCTTGAAGAGTTTCTTCAAAAAACATGAGTATGGAACCTTAAGACCCTAATGATGCCTTTGATGAACTATTTGGGATGTAGAATAACCATATAATCAAGGGGTAATGGATTGGGAGTTAATAGGAATGTTGGGAATGGTGGATATTTATAACAAAATATGAGGAATGGATTAATAATTTATGTATATGAGTTTTAGAATTATAGGTTTTGGACATGAAAACTCATTTGATTACCCATGTTTGTTTCTCATGAATTTATACATTTTAGTCAGGTATTATAATATTTTTATAAATTAGAACGAAAATCTATTGTTAATATTATATTGAAAATGAAAATTTAAATATTATAAAAAATAATGTTTTAAAAATAATAATTTCCATTTTAGAATTTAGAAATAAATGTATAGGTTCTGAAATTAATTTAAATCTATTAAAATACTAAATAATAATTACATAATATTTTTGGACTATAAAGAAATTAATGTATTTATTACATCACTTTTATATATTTTTGAAATCATAATACATTACGTATATTATACATCATCATAAAAATGTATGAATTTTAATTATTTTCATTCAAAAAACATACACAATTAGGGTTGATGAAAAAAATGTAATCCTGGGGAATTAGCTCTAAAAATGTCCTCACACTCTGGGTTAGGGATAGAAAAATATAAAAAAGGAAAAATGCACGTCCTGATGACTCCTAAAAGCAATAAAACTCAATTCCTTGTTTACTTCATTCTATGTATGGGTAACATCTACCTTAACACTGAAAAGGAGATTAATTTTTAGGATAATATAGATGATATTCCAAGGAATATAGCCATATGCTTAAAGGGATTTGTATATAATCAAAAATACACCTCCACCATCTCTTAGATCATGTTCCTATCCTATAATAGCTTAATTCTACTATGTAAAGAACATGCTTCTTTCATAAGAGAGTCACCATGGTTGTAGGAAGAGAAGAAAGCACGAACAACAGAGCCCCAATCATCATGTAACATGCTTCCTCCCCACATAAGTCCATTTAAAAATTATCCATCAGTATTAAAATTCATAAAAACAGTAGGTGGGCTCCATTTAACCAATCTACCATGAAAAACCAACCTCTTGTTCAAAGAATAGTAGATAATAATAGCTAAAACCATTATTATTGAGGGAGATTTATTATAGTTTTCTTGAATGAGCCCAAGATCATCACCAACTCTTTGTGACCTAAATATAAAATCCATATTTTAACATTTAATACCCTAATTTCTATCCTTATACCTTACACACTAAATACTCCAGAAACTTATGGATAAGAGCACCACTCTCTCATTGTTCTCGTATTTTTTGTCTCCAACACTAAAACACAAACTATAGAGAAAAACTTCAACCATATAATTCGAGGTTCCAAACCCAAAGAACTCCCCAAGAACTTTACAGATATAATTGGATAAATCCCCATGGATGAATATGTGGGGGGTTGTCATCTCCTTAGGTATTACAAAACATGGACACTTAGAGGTGATGTGGACACCTTTAAACATGTTCTCATTGTCCTTAGGAATGGACTGAGATCTAATTCACCAAAACAGGAAAAATAAATATTTAGGGAACTCACAACATCATTTAATACACCCCACTCATCCCTGGTGAAGGATCAATGTCTCATAGAGTGATACATTTTGGTAGAGAAAAGACCTGACATGAAACTCATGAACCTCATGATATCCTCATCATCGTTCAGGGAAATCGACTCAAAAATATCATGATTCTATGAGTAGAAAAAAACTTGAATGAATTTTGATTATCCACTAGATTTGTTGAAGGTGATTTTATGAGTTGATCTCCACATGAATCCTATCAACAATTTCGCCATATTTTGTTCCTAGAAGTTAAAATCACTACTTCCAATGACCAATCACGAGTGCGTGTGTTGCTCACAAATATTTTCATGTGTCCTCTCCCATACCCCTAAAGACCATCAACTTATAATGTCTATAACTAACACGTACTTCCATTTAATGAATTTATCCTACATGTAATTCCCTTCCATTGAGTCACATGTGAATTTAGCTTTCTTGCAGTGCATGGTTTTTTCTACACTTCTCAAATTGATTCCCCCAATTTTTTTTCTTTCTCTAGTATCTCCCATTAAGCATAGTGATTCCTTACTTCCCCATTTCTGTCCCATTTAAGTTTAACTAAAAAAATATCCATTATTATTATCTTTATTTTTGTCACTCTAAGAGTATATAATATATGGGTGGGAATGGATGACAGAACATAGTTGACCAGAGTAATGTGTCCCCCAAACAAAAGAAAACGATTTTTATAATGGTTTATTTGGTTTCTTATGTAAACAAGTATCCTATAAAAATAATGAATACAGATTCAAACTGGGTAAATATGGGCTACTTGATACTCCATGGAAACATTCCCCCATTAAATATAAATAGATATCTAAATTCTTATACCCCTCTTATACATGAAGAAATTGGAGATAAAAACATTGTTTTTTGGAAATGATATTTCTACTCCGAATTCTATATTCTTTCAGAATATTGATGTGATTATATATAGTCTTGATATTACCATTTAAAAAGATAATAACATTATAAAAAATGTTTAAATGAGAAATAGTATTCATATCGTTTCTTCATCCTATAGAAAAAATTATGTCATCACTGATTCCCCTTATGATATATCATATAAGAGAGTCCATGACCATAATGTGAATACTAGGTGAAAAGGTTCCCCATGAACGAGTCTTATAACCACTTTGAAGAGATTTATTTTTTCCCATTAGGATAAATGAGAACCATATAGAGCTGTAGCATCTAAAAATCAAGTCAATCACCCACGTAGAAAATCCATTACATGATATTAACAAGATAATGAAGTTACACTCCATTATATCATTTAATATTTTCATATATTGTTTGAATTAAATATTAGAGATTATATTTTTAATGTTTATGCCTCAAATAATTTCCTACGACTTACCAATATCAATAAGTATAGAAACACTATTGATAAAACTGTGTTGTTCCTCTAAGGTCAAATTGTGTAAGTGTGATGAAATTATTATACTAATAATACTATCTTGAACCGTGTATGAGAAATATCACATGATTAGGGTTCTATATTGAGTAATATAGTAGGGTTAATAAACATTTTCTATGACTACCATCGATGTAGAAAAGCAAACCATTAGTATCCCACCACCTTGGATGAATTCAAGAATACACCCCAATAACTCATCATATATTATACTTTATTAAGCCATATAAAATGATCTTATTAATCTATATAGATCTAGATAGATCTTAGAGTTGAGAGAGATAATATCCTTCCAAAAAACTTCTTTATCCATGATGAAACCTATAGAACATTTAATAGAACTAGACACTACCATTGGAATACAATAAAACACATATGAACTACTCATTGGGTACCCAGCCTACATGGAGGGATTAGAATTAAAAAAGAGGGATTGTAAGTGGGACTAATCCATTCCTCCCACCACATACAAGTCCTTATAGAAAGATATGTATCCCATTAAAAGGTTGAGAGTGGATGATATACTCTTCTATTTAACACTTTCATGGAAAAATTATAGTTGTGGTCACCCTTCTTGAGACATAAGGCTCTAGATTGTTCATGAGTGACACTTTCCTATTCCAAGATAATTTATGATAAATAAACCTTCTTGTTGAAAAGACAACTAAATAACTCCTCATATGAGGAGTCCTCAAGGCTTGTATCATCTTATTCAATCTTCGTATTCAAAGACTCTATCCATATCAAAGAAGATGGATGATTTAAACTCCAACTATGATTATTTTCTTTCACCCTCATATGTTTATTATGAAAACATACCCAAAAGCATTATAGAATTGGATTACTCTGGGAAATATGTACCATATCAAAGAAGTTGGGAATCATGGTCTATGGGCCGGAGATGTGGAAGTGCTTCTATTCTCTATAGAGGGACTCAAAAGAAATGATGATGAGAGAGTGATTAGATAAAGATAAAACAAGATTAGATACATTAATAGGCAAGAAATTGGAAACTACCATTAAATTTCCAAAACATAGATCCATCCTACAATAGGTGATATTCCTTTCATCCATATTATTACGCCATGTATATTTTCCTCCTAAATACCCCATATATATTAAATCATTTCTTGAGGAAAAGGAAGAAAAATAATTCATGGACATCTATGAACTATTACCACCCCTTTATTCCATGAATGATCCAAGATTGAGTTATAATCCACCCCAACAAACCAAGAATAATCCCTTACAATAGAAGAACCTATATCCTACCCTAGGGACTCCATCACAGTAGTGTCACATTTTTCATACACTAAAGGGAAGGATCTATAAAGATTAACATAACTAATCCTTGTATAAATATGTTAGATAGATATTGTGAGTTAATCTAAATTGATCTATTTGTCCCAAAAAGATCAACATACATAAAGACAAGCATACCCATCCTCTATGGGAAAGATTCAATTATAGGATTTTATTGATTGGATTACAAGACAATGATAACATAAATATTGTAACGATGCATCTCATGAACAAATAAATCAATTTTAAATTGGGAACTGAGTCTGTGAACATTTCAAACAAGTCTGGAGATAATTTAAATAAGGGGAACCTAGATTTATCCCTAGATGATGAAAGTATCTTTAGATACATTGATAAAGATAATAAAATCTCCCCCTATGAGATCTTGTACACACACCACTGAATGGAGAGACAAGTGAGTTAAAATTCTGAGTACCATGTCCAGATTCATTAGAAGCTACTGGAGAGACTGCTAACACATTAAAACCATTATAGGTGTAAATAGGTGAGGTGATATGGTTATCTGGAATGTAGTTAGTTAGACCAGACATTGAGGTGGAGTGGGAGATGATTAACAACCCACTATTATAGACCTTGTCATAGGCCAAATCTGTTTATTCCCCTTGGCGGATGGAGTCATGAGAGATTGTGAGAGAGTTCAGAAGAACAATCCCACCATTGACTTGTGATAAATCACTATTCAGAAACCTATGAGGAAAATATTTGGAATCCATCACATATGATGATACCATACGATCATAATTCTGATTATGGTTATTCCTGACATGTGATATTATAATATAGAGGAAGGAAGGATAGTTTGAAAAACCATACGGAGTATTAGGATCTCGAGTGAGGAGAGGAGTGATCATACTGGAGATGACTACCTTCCCATGATTCCGAGACACCAAGGGAAAAAAAGGTACCATAGACAAACAACATATTTTCTTGTAAACTAACATGTGATATTTGGTAAGGCAAGTGGCACTTTAAGCGCATTCTTTAGCCTATCCATCATAAAACACTCATATGTATATTATACACTCTATTGTATTTTACCCAAAAACATAACTCCCACAATAAACTATGAAAAATTTCTAATATCAAAATATTTGTTTCATAAATGTATTTCATTTTATTAGGATAGTTTTTTAAATATTATAAATTTAATTTTTATTATAAAATAATTAATTATTTAAAAAATTTAATTTTATTGTTCATTCAAATTTCTGCCCTATTGGAAATATTTTAATAACATAAAAAATTGTAAATAAATATTATTGTTTGAAACTTTTTATAAACCTTATTTATTTGCTTAAAATTTATTATAATGGAAATTTAATATATATATATATATATATTATCATGAAATGTAAAATCATGTTCTCTTGGTATAAAAATATATTTTATCATATTATCGAATTGTATTCATTTAATATATTGGTGTAACAACAAATATGTATGTATAATTAATAAAAACACATATATATTTAAATAATTGCACCTTAATACTAGTATGGACTATATACATAACCCCTTATTACCATGGAATTACCTATAAGGATATAATGTGTGATAGTGGTAGTATTGTGAGGATGTTATACCAATATTTATCTAGTGGTGATCTCCACTATCTAGAACATTTTAGTTAGTCCATTTCATTCGATCGTCACTTATTGAAGCTCTGATTGGGATTTATCAAGATAAAACCATAATTATGATACCTACCTCCTAGAATTTAAAAGAGAGACTCATAATCCATGATTCTAATAGTTGAGGCCATCAGTTATTCATTCTATATTCAATTAACTCCTATCGTTACCTATAATATAAAATAACCCTAACATTAAACTTTTAATAGAAATTTTTTGGAAGTTCATAATTCCAAACCATCATGTTGACCAACATTCATGTAATATTAATGTAATGTTTATATCGAAATATTCAAATTTCTGATTATATACTATTTATATCACTAATATTTAATACTTCATTCCCAAATGTTTTTACAATTTCTTTTATAATTTCTATGATATTCTAAAATTTTATTCTTTTAACAATTTTAATGGAAGGTATAATCTTCTGGGCAGAGTTCAATTCTAAAAATTTTAGTATTCTATAGTTGTTATTATTTTGTATATATATCACTATAAAATTATCATCTATAATAATCAATATTATTTTTTTATGTAATATTTTTTTGATAATTTCCATTATATATACTACTATTATACAACATAATAAAAAAGTCATTATGGAAAAATAATTAATTTATTAATTATAGAAGGAACATCCAGGTTATTAAATTTAAAGTTATATAATTTTCATAATGCTCTCCCAATGCATGGTGATCTTCATCATTATAGGTTTTGTTTGGATATTGGTGATCCTAAATTTTTAATATGATCTAGGGGATTCTTAGTCAAGATGATTTTATTCTTTTCTATCCATTTTCCCCATTTTTGGTTTTCACTTAAATGAATCAGCCTAAGGTTACATCAAAACCATAGCCCAAATCAATTTTCTAATTGCTCGAAGGGTATTCTCAATCCCCACTAGATGACGACATGTACCTGATCATAAAAAATAATGAAATGGGGATGATTACTCATTAAAAACAGAAATACATATTGATAAAACTAAAAAGTAAAATCATAAAAAAGTACAAAAATGTACAAAAATGTACCAAAGACCAAAATACTTATGTGAAATTTGGGAAACACCACATTCATATTCATCAATATTAAAACCCAAATATATTAGGATATTCAATATACCAAGAAACCTACTAAACCTATAATATATTTTCATGCGTTAAAATCCATGTCAGTCACCACACACTATCTCAAAGCATAAAAATTTAAAAGTGATTATATATCATGCATGTTTGAAAAATAATAACTTGAAAATTGGTTTTCTATTATTTACATCAATATGTAATGTATCAATATTTCCATTTATTATCTCCACAATCCATAAATAATCCTCTTATACAATAAAACCAAATTTTATGTTCCCTTATCAAAAAATTCATAAACTATAGTTTAGAAAAGTTTTGAATGCACATTATAGAAAATATTACATCATTTGATAGTTAAAAAAAACCATAACATGGAAAATACATGTAAATAAACACCATGGAATCCAAAGGTGCCAAAGTAAAACATTTTATACTGAAGTTAACATGGTCATCAAGAACGGAAATTCCATGAGTTAGTATACAATAAAAATATCAGTGGAAGTCATCCAAAACAAATTTTGTTAGCCTATCATGGCATAGCTGAGGTCTGATCCCTTATTATGAAAAATTTCCCACCTAAATCACAATCCATATTATAATTCCAAATTAATTAACATGTGTACCTAAACATCCCACATAGAAACCCATGTCTTCCAACGAAATTCAAATTTAGGTGAGAATTTAAAATATTTTTTCATGCCAAATATCATATCATATAATCCCCTTTAAAAACATCATAAATCATTCTCCCACACTAAAAAAACACATTTAAATATTTACCTTTACCAAGAATAAAAATTCAATTCATTTTAAATTCAATTATTTAACCATTTTTTTTTTAATTTCATCCATTCAATAATTCCTCATTTCCATTACATAAAAAGGGTAATCTTTTATTTATATTTGATTTCCCAAGAAATAAGTTAATATTATAATGGGACATTATATATTACATTTAGAATATTAATACATTCAAATCATTTCAAGTTCTTATATAAAAAATTGTATAAATCATTTCACTTTTATAAATACTAGTTTTTGAATAATCATTTCAGAAACGTGAAGAACCTAATCATTATAAATCCAAAATTATCTCATCATTTTTTTATAATCACCACAAAAAACTATTGGAATTTAACAAAATCCATCTATACTTATAAAATTAAAAAATGTGTATATTTCATTAAAACGGTTTTTAGATCAACTCTGATAAAAATCTCCATTTTACGATTTTATCAAAATCATAAGAAATGGAACAAGTTTTATATATCTTATAGATATAATATGACAAATTATAAGATATATTAAAATATAAACTAACAGAAAATCAGATATTTAATTCTAATTGAAGGTTACTGTGAAACGTAATTTGAAATCAATTGAAATCTTGATCATCGGAAGGAAATCACAAGTTGAAGAGATGAATTGATCTAAGGAGAAAGAATTAGATACTTATCTACATAAATTGAATTTAGAGAACATAGATCCATGGAACAATCATGGTTACCTTATCTCTTCTTCAATAAGATCATGGAGAACAAGAGGATATATGACTAAAGAGGATAAATACATACTGATTGGGAACCACTATAATGAGCCACACTTCAATCCATTAACAATAGAGGTTAAAGAATCCAAAATCACCCTTGGAGAGCCTATAGGTTTTAATGGGTTGGGGAAAGGTTGAGGGAGAGGATTAAAATAATAAAAAAAGGATTTCATATGAAATGACATAACATCCCATAACTCATCATGTGTTTGGAGACACCACAATAAATCTAGTGGCCAACACCGACAAGATAGTTATTCTAGAAAAAATCATTGGAACATGGAAAGACCACATGAATGTTGGTTGGTATAACTAGTTACCAGGTGAGTTTCATTTCATAAACCCAAACTACCAACATTCCACCTTCAACCATGTGATTCCCACTAGCTAGCCAGCAGACTAATTGTTACTCTCCAAGATATTGGTCCATGTCCACACACACTCTAACCATCCAAGAAACCCTTCAACCTCTCAATACATTCATAAAAAATGTCAAAGGACCACCCATAGTTTAATGAAAAGTTGGGATATGATAATTAACCCCACCATAACGTTATCTACCCCTATAATTATTAAAGGATATTATTTAATCAATATTAGAGAAGAACATAAACCTAGTAAACAATCTCAAACATAAAACACCAATTGGAATCAATTGTTTATCTATCATAGATGACAACCATACTGGATTGAAATAAGAACATGGAAGAAATTGATACTAGGTGATGAAATCTCTAAGAACTCCCTCCACATAATTTGTTTCCATGGAAATAAGGAGAACCAATTTTGTCAAGTAAGTGAATCCCAACAAACTAATTGACAAAGTGATACTCCTTCAAAAATTCGAAAACAAATTTTTAACTACTTGACACCCAAATGATGATAAAATAAACCATAATAATTCAATTAGAACATAAAATAACAACATAAGAAATCATTAAACATTATGTTTAACCAAAAAATATGAAATGGATACCACCCTGAGAAAGTCTACCCCATGGGTGTTAGAAGATAAAAAAATGATAATTTGTAAATGCATTAAGAAGATACATGCCTAGTCAATAATTATATTGTACAACCTTCAATAAAGTGAGGGTAACCTAAGAAACATTCTTGAAACAACGTATTCCAATAATTTCAAACCAAAACATTGTATAATTATAAAAACTACCACCTGGTCACCCCAAACCTTACAAACACATTCCTATTGTAATATCAAATTATAATGATATACTTTTATTTAAAAATAAATATTTTATTTAATTGTGGGGTTACATACAACCCAAATTATAAATAAAGCGTAATATAGTATACCATAATAAATTATCCATTAAACTAGAATAATGAATAGGAATAATCACATTTTTAAAATTACGTATAATGTCTTTATATAAAGAAAATATACTTATAAATAAGTAATCAATTTTTAGTAAAGTCTTTATATTCTTCTAAAATACATTTTTCCTCAAAAATGATTTCTATTAATTTTTTGAAAAAGTGTTATAATAACTGTTTTCAATTTGATAATATAAATTTGAAAAAAATTAAATTCATTTTTGAAATGATCCTATAAAAATTATTATAGGATGAGTTTTTGAGAATTTTTAGAAATGAGTCACTTTTCAATGCATACTGAAAAATAATGGTTTTTATTAAAAACCACATTTTTGTTTAAAAAATTTAAATAGTCAATTTTTTGCGAGTAGTTTTAAAAGTTAAAATAGTTAAAAAAATTATTATTAATCCAATTCAGGTAATTTGAATGATTTTTATGTTTACTTTTCATATAATAGTTTTTTATTAAAAATAGATAATTTTTTTGAAAAAAAATTTCAATTGTGTTTTATGGTTTTATTATTATAATAAGATTAACTAATTATATTAATTTAATTTGTTATAATGGATTCCATATATAGAAATAGAATAATTAATATTATTTAATAAAATTAAATTTTTCTTTTACAAATGAACAACAAAATAGTGAGAAACATTACCACAATTAAGATTAGATGTGGTTTATCGTGGTTTTAATCCAAGAGATCAGGGTAACATTTAAATTCGACATGTTAAAATTCTATCAGACGACCATATTTAGATCATATAATATTCAAAAATATAATATCTTATCATATGAAGGTATTTTTTATTGTAATGAAATTATTATATTTTAATCTCTTAATAAATTCAATTTGTGTCATCTCTGACACTTTGATAAGTACACCCATCCACTCTCCTATTTTTACCAATTTGAGCCATCTATCTGGAATAAACACAAATAAATTTTCTTCAAATATTCTCAATCCATGAATTAGAGGTAATGGTCATCTTAAAATACCATTTCAAGGGTCCTTAAGAAAGTATCTAAAGGAGGAATATCTAATAAGAGGTAATTGTATTAGATGACCTCATACAAATTATTTCTTTTTATACCACAATTAATTCTGTGGTATTCATAATAAAATAATAGAGTAAGTACCATAAATATGTTTGAATGTTATTATTATTATGGAAGCACCATTATTCATCGTCTTTTCCATCAAATGGAAAGTTAATGTATAAATTGTTTGTACGTGTCAGCAACCACCTTCACCAAGATGAGGGATGTGACAACAATATTCTAGACCCTTCCTTCTTCAAGTTGATAGAGAGATAATGACCCTCGAGTCCTGCCTTCAATAGGACCCAGGGTGGAGACTAGAACCAAGGGTGCATAATCACACAAAATATGGAAGGAATTATCCTTTTTATAGAAAATATTGGGAGACATTATTGTAAATATCAAAAGACTCCAAAAATAGAAATTAAATGAAATTAAAAAAACCCTTTTTCCACATGCATGTTAAAAATGAAGTGCTAAAAGCACAAGAATAATATGATGAAAAGTGCCAAAAGAAATAAAAACAGGAACAAAAACTATCCCGACGTCCAAGCTACTAATGTTTGGCACGGTCCTCAATGTCCTCCTAGAATCCTAACAACAGTTTTATATGCATAGGGTTAGTACATAGGTTTACTCATATGGGAAAACTGAAAGCTCTCGTGCACAAGTGGGGAGGCATTATAATTCCCCAGGAGAAATAGAAATAACCAAAACACCAAGTAAGGAAAACTACCCACCCGACATCACCAAGGCACACTCTCCAGATAAATCATGTTAGGTAAAGTAATAGTAATTTCACATTGAAATTTGTGTACCCCGCATTGCTTCCCCACTAGTTATTGAAGACATTTTATCTGTCAGACCACCCCTACCATTTTCACTATTGTCCCACTGCTGCCCCAACAACAACCTTATGGGCCACCACAACCATGCATCCTTCCTGTAGATACTTGGGCCACATAAACCACACATCCCGACCATAGATAGCTGGTCCACCACAATCACACATCCCAATTGTAGAAACTTGGGCCAACCCGACCATGGATCCTACCCTCAGACACTTGGGTCTCATCTTGAAGACACTTGGAAAGCAAACCTACTCGCACACACCTGGGCCAACCACCACAAAAGACCCTGCCTAAAGAGTGTTGGGTGATAATGGACCTCAGGCTATCACAGCCTACCCGACGAGTCTTGGTCTACTCGAGAGAGGGAGCATGAAAGGATATAATAACCAGCCACTCATAGGAGTGTCGGAAAAAACACAATCCCCCATGAAATGGGGGTGTTTGGAAAGAATTGCTCGATGTGGGCGGGGTGGGTATAATAAACACAAAATCTAAACATTTACATATAGGAAATCGAGCACTCACCCCAACCTAAGGTTTCTGAAACCATTCCTTACACAAACACCTTCATTATTATTCATACATTCACAAATGCACAACAATAACAATTAGAGCACCACCTATTGAACCCATTCATGTCATTATGTTCAGGTGATTTAGTTAGAATAATTATACACTATTGGGAAACTAAGAGGCACATCCACAAGTAAAAATAACTCTAGACTAAAGAAGAAAATATCCCAACAACAATTTAACCATTCATACTAGATTCTATTGTAAATTCACAACAACAAAAGGGGTTTGTGAGATCTCTCCATGTACTATAACTAAACCATGCCCCAACGTACAACCCCTAAGTGACATAGATTCAAAAACCAAAAACTGAGCAACAGGGGATCCCATTACCATCCTTGTCACCCCATAAGAATCAAGAAGAATAGATCAAAGAATCTTTCATATTTAACTACACAATTTATCATGTTCCTTATTTAGGTTTAGTTAACCAGGGCGATCAAACAAGGATTCTTATTCACTGGGAATCCATTTAATATACCAAGTTTATGTGATTAACTAGTTTCCATGTTACATCCATTCAATCATAAGATTATCTAGAAAAACATAGGTGTATTAGTGGACAAGAAAGGATCACCAACAACCACAATTTTCAATGGGAAAAAGCCCATATAGTTACCAACATATAAACAAAGATAAAAGATTACATCAGAATATTCAAAAAACACACCCCTTCATTCTTTAAAATCCATTTATTATCTTCATTAAGGTTTCATTCCATCCATGCCTGATGGTAACATTATAATACCCTCCCCTCATGATACACAGTAAAGTGAGATGAAGGAAAAACCATACCTGAATGATAAACGATCAATGTTTTCTTCTCACGCCAAGAACTATGGTTGCACAAAATGTAGAGGAAGAGCTCTAAGGACTCCAAGAATGAGTGGGAAGGGATCCATCATGGCGCATGATTCATCTATGAAATAAGGACTCCATGTGGACTAAGGAAAAGAAATATAATCAATGATGAAGAAAAAGAATCTATGTGTGATATAAGGCCATATCCTGGAGTTATGGGATATGAAATATCGAACCTCTTAAAAGGTGTATTGTGGTTTCAATTAAATTTTTGTTGGTTACACATGATGGAATTAATTTTTATTGAATAATTATCGTCAAATATGGGGAAGGTAACAACTTTGAGTTGATAGATATTATCTAAATAGAAAAAACCATGTATCATGGGTGAATATGGAAGGCATAGGGAAAAGTGTGACACTAAGGAAAAAGACACACATTTTTGTAACTTAAGGGTCACCCGACTATTGGTGGCTTAAAACAACTTTTACTGGCATTAAATGGATTTAAAAAGGGTATTAAAACACTTTTATGTCAAAAGATATGTTATGGGAGAAGAACTGAAAAGACTCAAAAACTAAAAAAAAAGAAAAGGGTGGGAGACACGGTTCCACTATAACAGTTCCATCGGTTTGGTGAGACACAGTAAGCGGTGCCACCATTTTGATGGAACGATTTGGTGGGACCAAGTTTTTTGAAATCTCCTTAAGGAGTCATTGGTGGTCCCCAAGATAACTCATACACAAGAAATTTGGAAATGTAATGGACCTGGAAGGTCTGATCCATTACATCAAATACTTCAAAAACTATTCTCATTTTCGATAATCCAAGATTAAACCCAAAGAAAAGAGAAGGATTTGAATAACCACCTTGTAAAATTCCTCTTATGGAGAAAACCATCCTAGATTTGCTCAAAATTCAGAACAAATCTTGTCATCTAGGAGTATCTCTCTCACCCATCCCCTAAAAAAATTTAGAAACACTAAGAAACCGCACAAACACAAAGGTTAAACCATCCAAACACATTGATTAGGGAGTTACTTACTCTCTATCAAGATACTATCCGCTTTGGCAGCACTGACTCACTCTCATGGGTTTAATCTCGTCCACTTAAATGCGTATTGATTAGGGATCAGGATCCCCATCCCCATAGTCCGGACTCTTCAAACACTTTCATAGATTAAGGGAAAAAACTCATCTCATAGTTAACAAAGTAAATCATTACATCACAGTCAATTACAAAACAACATATGACAAAACTCAAAATATCTTTGGGTACTGGGCTTGTATTTGTTCCTCTCGTTCCTAGGTACTCTCTTTGATGCCACCATGACTCTATAACAAATGAACAAAGGGAATGGTTCATCCATGGAGAACCTTCTCCTCACGATCCTCGATCCTCACTAGTCGCTTCACAATCATCGCATTTTCCTCTGTATCCAATAACCCCAAGTCGAGGACAAGTGAATCATCAGGTAGATACCGATGGAGATGAGAAACATGGAAAAAATTGTGAACCCTTAGTAGCAATGTTGGTAGATCAAGATGATAAGCCACTTTACCGACCTGCCGTAACACCTTGAAGTGTCCGAAGAACTTGGTAGAAATCTTACCCCCCATACCAAACTCTGTTTCCCACGTCGAGGAGAGACCTTCAAGAACATGTGGTCCCCAAACTCTAACTCCTAGTGTCTCCTCATATAATCGGCATACAACTTATGCCGGCCCTCACCTACCTTCGTCCCTTCCCTTATAATCTGAACATTCTCTATCGTGCTCTGCACCACCTTCGGGCTAAGAAAACACGCTTCCCTAACCTCTATCCAACACACAGGAGAACTGAATAGTCTTCTATACAAGGATTCAAACGGAGCTATGCCAATGGTAGAGTGATATCTATTATTGTAGGAAATCTCTACGAGAGGCAAGTGTTGTACCCATGATCCCCTGAAGTCTATAACACATTCCTGTAGCATATCTTCCAATGTCTGGATGGTCTACGATGTCTTCTCAACTACCTAGGGGTAGAAAGTAGTTCTCAGGTATAGATGGGTTCCAAAATCATTTTTCAATCCCTTCCAGACTCTTTAGGTAAACCGTGTATCCTGATCCAAGACTTTGGACCTTGGAAATCCATGAAATAGCACCACCGCTTCCACATACATCCATCCTAATTCATCCCTCACACTTGACTCCTTGACTACCAGGAAGTGAGATTATTTCGTCTGCCGGTCCCTTACTACCTTGGTAGCATCGTATCCTCCTTGAACCTTGGGTAGTCTCGTGATGAAATCCATCAATATTTCATCTCACTTCCACTCCAGGACATCTAAAGCCTACAACAGACCGCCCGGAACATGATGCTCAACCATTACCTACTGGCACATGAGAAACATTGACACAAACATATCCATTTCCATATTCACCCAAGCCACCAAAAATGACCCATAAACACTTGTAACATCTTGGAAATTCTTACATTTACCTCCTGGGGTGAGTTATGGAACTCACCAAGAACTTTCTCATGCATTTCCCTCAAGACAAACAGCTTTCCATGAAACAAAATCTGCTTCTGACCGTCTTTCGACCATCCTTCTGGATAATTGACCTAGAAAATGGGATCAAAAATTATTTCTTCCTCTATGTCCTCCCAATAGGGCTCCCCTACTTGTTTTACCATGGAATAATTCACCGTCATCTAGAATATACAACCTCTACCATCCTCCACTTTTGCATCCAGGTGTAAGGAAGCCAACTCCTCCATCAACTTCCAAGCATCTTCTAATTCTCAAACCACGTCCTTATGTGAATTCTTGCTCAAGGAATCGTCCACCATGTTTCCCTTTCCTGAGGTTTAGGAAATCAAAAAGTCATAGTCCTGAATAATCTTCATCCACCTCTGCTACCATAATTTCAGGTCATGGTGGGAGATGATATACATCAATATCTTGTGACATGTGAAGACCACAAAGTGTTCCTCGATAAGGTAATGCTGCCACAACATCAGTGAAAACAAAACCACTGGAAGACCCATATTTTGGGTGGCATAATTACCCTCATTGAGACGTAACTTCCTTGACCAATGGGAGATCACTCCCCGCTACTGCATTAGCACACACCCCAAGCCTAAGCCTGAAGAATCATATAAAACATCAAACATTACCCCTTACTCTATAAATCTCAGTACTAGGGCACTAACAATTTTCCCCTTTAGATGACTAAAGGCTGCCTGGCACTTCTCACTCCATATAAAATCCTGGTCTTTCTTGTTCAAGGTTATCATAGGTGCTGCAACACGAGAGAAGTTGGGAAAAAACCTCATGTAGTAATCTCCTAGATCTAGAAAACTACAAACCATTGCCATGTTCTTTGGTTATTTCCAAGAAACAACCTCCTCAACTTCGATGGGTCTACTACTATCCCCTTTTGGGACACCACGTATCCTAGAAAGTGCACTTATCTTGTCCATAACTTTCACTTGGACAACTTCCTCTAGAGCTAGTTCTCTCATAGGATATCTAAAACCATCCTCAGATGCTGAGAATGATCCTCCCTTGATCATTAATAGATCAAGATATAGTCGATAAACATGACTACAAATCAGTCCGGATATTCCCAAAAGATGAAGTTCATGAGCCCCATGAACAATGTTGGTGCATTCGTAATGTTGAATGACATGACCATGAACTCAAAGTGCACATTTCTGCACATAAAAGCAATCTTCAAAATGTCACACACTTTTACCCACAACTTGTGAGATCCCGACCATAGTTAGATCATATAGAACCAATCTAATCCCTTCAACCGGTCAAAAAGGTTGTGGATTATTGGGAGGGGATAACGGTTCATGACAGTAACCTGATTCGACCTTCAGTAGTATATACATAGCATGAGTCTACCATTTCCCTTCTTTTAGAACAAGACTGGATCACCCCATGTGGTGCCCTCAGTCTGATAAAAGTATTCTTCATCAGGTCATCAACCTGGATCCACAAATCCCGTAACTCAGAAGGCGCCATCTGATAGGGAGCCATCAAAATCGGTTGGGCACTTGGTTTCAAGTATATCCCAAAATCAACACCATGTTGAGGGGGTAGGGTCACAACCTCTATAGGGAAGATGTCCAAAAACTCACTAATGATCCCCAAAACTTCCACCATGTCTATGTCTACCAACTCCAGTGACAGCTCAACAAACAAGGAAATAAGGGGATCCACATGTCGGCCACCCTCCTAAAAACCCTACTCTCCAACGAATGTTACATGCCATCAACCCATATCTGATAACACAACCCTTAACTAGAAGTATTCGATAAATGAATATATATAGAACAACTAGTTGATGTCTAAAATGACATTATATGGATGCATCTGTAGAAAAAGAAGGTCCCCGCTAGACAGACATAGCCCCAACATCAATCTACATCTCCGAAAAACCTATCATAAGCTAGTCTGAACTCCGACTTGGGTACTCAATACTAAGGGAAAAAGAAGTATCTCTTCATCTAGACCCAGATAATTGGATAGACTATGTGAAAAAGGAGTGTGAAGCTCCTAAACCAAACAAGGCACAAACAAGAGTACTAAACAAGCTGATCATACCTCTAACGACCTCTGGACCTGCTGGAACTGCTACCTCTATGGTGTGAAACTACCCACACCCAGTTCCTCTAACCCTCAGATGTTGGCCTCTTCCCTGACCACTCCCTGGTCGAGGTCCTTTAGGAGTTCCTTGAGTTCGAACTCCTCCAGAAACATCTTCTCTCAGAGTGGTGGGATATCACTGTCCTTGATGCGGCTGCAAGAAAGGCCTAGCTAGAAACTGCTACTACTGAGGTGGGTGATGAACCTTCCCACCTCCACTATACTACACTCGGTCCATGAACTAATTTTAAAGGTTCCCATGGCTTCCATAGATGAAGCATCTCAGTCTTGGGAAAGTAGAGAAAGGTAGAGGAATGGGAGATGTAAACTAGAACTATTGGGGCCTACTCCCTATCAGCTGAAACATAGAAGGCCCTAAGGCAGGAGGCTGGCTGCTGATGGCATTCCCCTTCGATGAGCTCAAATTGCTTCTATCTAGTGACACAACTCCCATCATGTGCATCCTCTCCACAAATTCTACCTTCTTATGAAAATATAGTTATGTTGGTAGAGTGAATGGGTAACCGCATTCTGAAGGGAGGGTCATAACGCCTCTTCTAAGCATCTAGCCCACGACACCTCATCCAAGAATAGGACTGGAGTGAAATAGAGGAGATACTTGAACATGATCCCAAAATCCTTCACCTTATTACTCACTTGATGGAGGGAGGGTAGCTCTTGCCTCTTTTTAGCCATCATCGTGGAAGAATGGAATTCCCCCTGGAACTCATTCTCGATGTCAGCCCATGAAACCTCAGCTTCCATCTTCTCCCCGAGATAGAGAATCCAGCATTGAAATTCCACTCTCCACATATGGCTCACAACCAGAGGAACCCAATGATTTTTTAGAGACAAGATCATGATGAATTCTATCACTTTCTCTATGATCCATCCCTCTGTATCCATGTCCGAGATATTTCCCTCGTACTTATCGAGGGTCTACCACTGAAACGCTTGATGCATCTTCTACCATTGGTCGTCCTTCTCCTCTCGATCATCCCTATGATGATCAGCCAAATAGACACATGGGCCTCGATCTGCCTCACTAATCATGGTCATCATCTAGGTGACATAGATGCAAGGTAAACAAGGAAATTCCAAAGCTTGAGTAGTGTAGGAGATCTATTTTAATATTTTATAAATCTTTTTATTCATTTTAAATTCACCAAACACCAAGAACACACAAGAACACAAGTCATTATGATGATTGTACCTTTACTAGGGTCACTACACTGTAATCAGTATAGCCTCACTTGGTCGTTAGGTAGGTCTAGAGTCCTTTGATCATATCATGGGGGGGCCTAAAATCCTGTGTCCTAGATGGTATTCCCTAGACAATTTCACACACCCAGATTGCCTAACACTGTTTCCATACCATCCCATGATATCCTCACTATGCCAAACTCTGAACTCCATCCTATATCGGAACCATCACCTCTAATGTCATTGTGTCATTACCCGCCTTCAACAAGATGAGTTAAGGGACAACAAACTGTCAGACCCTTCCTTCATTGAGTTGAAGGAGAGATAATGACCCCTGATTCCTGCATTCAATATGCCCTAAGGTGGAGACTAGCACCAAGGGTATATAATCACACAAAATATGGATGGAATTTACCTTTTTTATGGTAAACGATCTGGATAGAAGATGTAAAATCTAAAACAAATCTAAATAGAGAAATTAAAAAAAAGACCAAACCCCCTTTTTTCCACATGCATGTTCAAAATAAAGTGATACAAGTACAAGAAAACTCTAATGAAAACTACAGAAAAATGAAAAACTACAATGAAAATGGTCCCAACGTTTGAGCTAGTATAGTCTGGCTTGGTCTTCAAATCCCTTCTAGAAATTTGAAAAACAATTTTATATATGATGGGTCAGTACACAAGTATACTCAGAAGGAAATGACCAAAGATCACATGCACAAGTGTGGAGGCATTCTAATTCCCCATGAGAAATAGATATAACCCAAAAATCTAACATGGGAAACTACCCACTCGGCCTCACCAAGAAACACTCCCCAAATAACACAAGTCAAGTAAAGTAATATTAATAGAACATCAATATTTGGTTACCCCGCACCACTTTCCCACTGGTTATTGAAGACATTCTACGCGTAAGACCTCCCCCTCAATTTTCACTATAGGCCCAATACCACCCCAAAAACAACCTTGTGGTCCACCACAACCATGCTTCCACCCGCAGACACCTGGGCCACCAGAACCATGCATCCCACCCGTAGACACCGGGGCCACCACAACCACACATATCGCCTGTAGAAACCTGAGCCACCAATACCACACATCCCTCCTTTAAAAAGCTAAGACTCATCCCGAAGACACTTGGGAAACAACACTACCCATACACACCTGGTCCAACCACCACAACATACCATGAACGAAGAGTCTTTTGTGATAATGGACCTCAGGCCATCACAGCCAGCCTGAAGTGTCTTGGGATACCCAGGAGAGGGAGTAGAAAAGGAGTTAATAACCAGCCGCACATAAGAGTGTTGGAAAAAACACCCTCCCCCATGAAATGGGGGTGTTCAAAACAAAGTTCTCAATGTCATGGGGTGCGTATAAGAAACAAAAAAACTAAACATTTTCATATAGGTATTCAACCAATCACCCTCGTTACTATTTATACATGCATAAATGCACAAGAGAAACAACTAGAGCACCACCCATTGAACCCATTATTATCATTATTTTCAACTTCTTTAGTTAGAGAAATTCTCCACTACTGGGAAACTAAGAGGAACATCCACAAATCAAAACATCTATGGATTAAAGAAGAAAACATCCCAACATCAATTTAAGCATTCACAACTGGTTCTCATGTAAAGTCACAACAAAAAAAGGGGTATGTGAGATATTTCGATGATCTATAACCAATACAAGCGCCAACATACAGCCCCACATGGCCTCAGATCCACAAAATAATAACTGAACAAAAGGGGATACCATCCCCATCCACGTCACCCCACAAGCATCAAACAGAATAGAGCAAAGAAGTTTTCAGATTTAACTACACTATTTATCAAGTTCCTTCTTTCTTTTTGGTTTACTGGGGTGATCACACAAGGATTATTATTCATTAGGAATTCATTTAATCGACCAAGTTAATGTGATTAACCAGTTTCCAATTTACATCCATTAAATCACAAGATTATCCAGAAAAGCTGAGGTGTATTAGTGTGCAAGAAAGACCACCAACGACCACTATTTTCAGTGGGAATAATCTCATACAGTACACAACATATAAATGAAAATAAAAGAGTACAACAACATCATCACCAAACACACCCCTTCATTATTTAAAACTCATTTATTATCTCTGTTATAGTTTGGTTTCATCCACACCCTGAGTAAACATTATAATACCCACCTCACATGATACACAACAAAGAAAGATGGAGTAAAAATCCTACCTGAATGATCAACGATCGATTTTTTCTTCTCACGCCAAGAACTGGGGTTGGGCAACTTGTAGGGGAAGAACACCACGGACTCCAAGGCTATGTGTGAAGGGCTCCAGCATGACGCATGATTCTTATCCAAAATTAGGACTCGAATCACTCCAAGAAAAGAAAAGGAATCAAGGTATAAGAAAATTAATCTCCATGTGATAAATGTCCAGATCCTGGGGTTATGGGATATGAAATCTCAAACCGATTAAAAGGTGGATCGTGGTTTCACTATTCACTTGGATGGTTACACATGCTCTAATTAATTTTTATTTAAAAATTATCCTCATAGATGGTGGAGATAACGGTTGCGAGTTGATAAATATTCTCTAAATAGAGAAAAACCATGTAACATGGGTGACGTTGGAAGGCACAAGGAAAGGTGTGGCATAAAGAAAAAAATCCTTCCTCTTTGGTAACTAAAGGGTCTCCCAACTCTTGGGGGTTTAAAACATATTTTACTGGATTTAAAAGGATTTAAAAAGGGTATTGAATCACTTTTACATAAAATGATACGTTATGAGAGTGGAACTGAAAAAACCTAGAAACTGACAACAAAAAGAAAAGGATGGGAGACACGGTGCCACCAGTTCGGTGAGACCCCGTGACTGGTGCCACCATTTTGGTGGAACTATTTTGTGGGACTGTGTTTTTGGAAAACTCTTTAATGAGTCACTGGTGGTCCCCAAGATACCTCTTACACCAGAAATTTGGAAAAGTAATGGACTAAGAGGGTTTGGTAAATTATAGTACGTGTTGACTACCACCTCCATGAAGTGATACAATTCATTTTCCATCACCATCATTCATTAATGGTTAAAATGACAGTTTTGCGTATTCTATAAGAAACTTATGAAATAATTACTTTTCCTTGGTTATAATATCATAACAATATTCTTTCCATTCCCTTAGTTGTTAAATGATAATGTCTCATGTTCGTACGTATGAACTACAACCTCAACGAAGTGATATTATTCATTGTACATTTTCTATTAAAATTGATTGTAATAATTATATATTTATTTAATATATATGATTTATATGATACAATAATGATTTTTTAATGTGGAAATATTATTTACCTTTCTTTTATTTAATTTATTTAAAAGAGAAAAAAACATTAATGTTTATGTATGACCTACAAACTCCATGAATGGTGTAAAACATTTGCCATATCAATATTTTATATGCAATTGTAAATATTAATATAATGAATAAATAATATATTTATATTATGAATAAAATTAAGGGGATGATGGAACGATGACCAATATGAGTGGAACGAAACTACTGAACAGAAACTCACATGATAAATGAGACATATAACAGTTAGAAAAATCAATTTTAATAATTAATTTTAAACTAATAAGTATCTAAATTTCATTAATTGATAGTATATTTTATTTTATGTATATTTATTTTTCTTATATATAATTTTAATAAATTTAAATTTACTATACATGAGTTTAAAATAAATTATGAATCATGTTTGACCCAGTGTAAGGTTTTATTTCACGATCTCATAATTATTCAGTATTATTTATCTTTAAGTATCTAATAAGGGGATTATTTTATATTTAGATCTTAAACCCAATATATCTATAATATGGTAATTTCTATAAATTAAAAATTTTAATTTCATTCTTCCTCTTCAAGAACTCAAGGGACCATATGATTGATTTTAATGAAGTAAAACATTATTTCACTCTTTTTTCAAAAAAAAAAAATTTCTTACATATCCATCTGTTCAAAAATGTATTGAAGAATGATTCTAATAATAAGAAATTAATTTTTAATGTCCATTTTATATAATATTTAATTTTTTTAACCAGGAATATTTATTTCTTTTTCAAAATTAGATATTTTTTTTACTTTTCTATTAAAAATTTACAAAGATTTTTTATCATGCATGAAATTAACATAATTTTACACCATCAAGAATTATTGATGGTTTTAATATTAATTTAAAATTTTCCATTCTTAATTACAATGAAAATTATTTTCCTAATATTTATGAGTTTTTATCTTTGTAATAAGTTATTTCAAAATGAAAAGTGATTTTCCAAATAAAATTTTCCTATGATGTTTTAGAAGGGTTTTTAATCTATATCAACATACATTGATGTCACTTATACTTTAATGAGGTTATATTATAATGATACCACACACCAATTTCTTATGGATGGCTTGTGTTCAGTTTGACTCAGGAAGGTATTGAAATTATCTACGCTAGTTCTTCTAATACATGCAGTTATTTATGACTAAGGAATATTGATTATGTTTTATTGTTTATTAAAATTATGAAATAAATTTAAATATTAAGTAATGGGTGGGGATAAGAATTAAATATATTATCGATGCATTAGTTAGTATCATGAGACAAAATAGGTTTCGTATTTGGTTGAGGCCTTACCCATTTGTGTAAGATATCATGGAATGAAGCCCCAACAGTGAGATTAAGAAGTATGAAAATTTTAATTTCATTATTATAAAATATTTTATTGTATTTAATGTTATTATTTGAGTAATTATAATATACAGGGATAAGTATCAACTTCATGTGATTATTTTTATGATATTATTTTATCATCCTTTATTCTGGCCATATTATTCATTCCTTATGTATTATATATTGTTTTTTATTATAGGAAAACTCTTATTGATCATCTAAGATCAGAAATTTATTTTTTATCATTTACCTAGGATACCATAAACTGTACTATGAATGATATACATGGACATTCTAGAGTGAATAATAATGTTATCAAGGAATATGGTATTTTTTTTATGTTTTCATGTGTAATATGATATTTATTTATAAATCTAGTTTATGAAGACTAATAATATATTAATTCCTTTGGAATTTTATCTTATGAATATAGTACCAATGTATTAATATAACAACCAACTTTTTTCCTTGATTCAAGGTATTTACAGTTGGTATCAGTGAATGTTTTGTAGAAACCCTTGGAATTCAGATTAGTAAAACAAATATTAGGGAACATAACCTTATGATAGACTTTAAGGATGTGTATAATTTTATAATAATATCATTATGTTTTTATTATGGTAAAGATTACATGGTTTTACAATCTATAATTACCTCTCTTGATACTATAAGTGTATTTTTTTGGCTTAGATTCATCTAGGGGTAATAACCATGAAAATAACTGATCATGTATATCTTGAAAACCATTTTAGTGGATGGTGAGTGATCCCTTACTACACACCTAGTTTTACTTTCATTGGGAATATTCCTAGGTCAAATAAATATTTATTTATGAACCATTATGAAGGATTTGAATATATAATTACTTTTGATAACCTAGGTTAATCCATAAGATTCACAAATCAAAAAGGAAGTTTCATGATTTATACATCTTATGCAGGTTTTTTAATGATTAATCACTTATATTAATGTTTACTGATGGTCATGGTATCCATTTTGGTTTTAGAAAGGGAATAATGATTCGATTAATAAGTTGAGGTTGTGATAGGTATGATCAAATATTTAAGTATCTTATTTGATATTTTTCATGTGAATTCTTTTATATCATGAAAATTGTATAGGAATGTAAATTTTTATCTACAATGATTAAATGTTGATAGGGAAGTAAGAAATTATAATTATAGGATGATCACATCTCAGATCTATAGATTCTCTCTGATATAAGTTTTTTTTGGAATGTGTTTCCTAAAAATATCATTATTCTTTCCATATTCAAATTTGATGTAATTTTTGGAATGGATTATCTCTCTTAGTATAGATCCTATATCAATTATCAATGATGTAAAGTTACATTTGATATCCTAAATCAACCTTTTATCATCTATTAGTGGAAGGATGAACCTAAACTTCCAATGGATATCACTTCTATCATATAGGTTCTAATACCTATTCATAATTCTTATTAATCTCATATGGTTAGAGAGAAAATCAAGATTGGGGATATGCCTACTATGTCATATTTTTTTGATGTCTTACTTGAGTACTTCCCTATTCTTCCAAAAAATAATGAATTTTAGTTTTTAATATAACTAATACCCTTCTCTACTCTAATTTCAAGTAGTCTTTATAGAATATCTACAATTTAGTTGTAGGAATTGAATAGGAAACTCAATGTGAATCTAGAAAAGGTATTTATTTAGACTTGTGAATTTACAGGTTGTGAACCCATTGTTTCTGTTAAGAAGAATGGTGGAATAGTATTTATTTTCGTTGATTATGAGGAATATGACAAGATCAATATAAGGAACTAGTATACTCGACAATATGTCCCGGATCTATTTGATAAATTATATTGAGAACTATATTTTTCAAATATTAATATTTGATCCTAATATCATTAATTAATGTAAAAAAGGAGTATATACCCAAGAAAACATTCTAATATAGTTATGCTCATTATGAATATATAGTAATTCCATTCAGACTACCAATGAACCTGCTATCTTCATGGATTTGATGAATAATTTCTTTAGATATTATCTTTATTTGTTTTTGGTAGTATTTATAGATGATATTATAATATAATAAAAGTTATATGTATAATATGAATAACATTTGTGAATTGTGTTAATTAACCTAAAGAAGTATAATTTTCATGATAAATTCACCAATACTAATTTTTGTATTCAAAAAGTTTCATTCATAGGTCATATAATATCATGTTAGGGTATATCAGTGGATCCATGAATGATGGAAGTTATTGAGTATTGTCCTAGACCAGCCATGTTAACCATGATCCACAATTTTATAAGGTTGGATGGATACTATAGATTATTTGTTATAGATTTCTCATGGATATCTAATCCACTCACCAATATAACTTGAAAGGTGTTTAGGTTCTTGTTGAAATAAGAATCTAAAGAGAATTTCAAAAAACCGACGAAATGGTTGGTCAATACACTTTTGCTTAAACTTCCTTGCATTATAGAAGGTTTTATGATCTATAGTGATACATCAAAAAGGGTCTATTTTTAGAACTCGTTCATAAAGAAACTGATATTTCATATGCCTCTTTCCAATTAAAAATTCATGAAAAAAATTATCTAACTTTTGATTAGTAACTGGTATTGGTAATTTTATGATGGTGATATGGAGGCGTTATATCAATGGTGAAACGTGTGATATATATAATGATCATAAAATTTTGATGTATATATTTACATAATAATTTTTTAATATGATCCAAAAAATATTTATGGATTATATTGAATATTATTAATCCTTAATACATTACCTCCATATGAAGGTGAAAAGGGTGACTGATGCTCTGAGCCAGAAAGATTGTTATTTTTTCTATGATAAGGGGTCAAAGAGATCTAATATTAATGCATTTTCATATAATAGATATTGAATTCATGATGAAAATGGGAAAATTTTTTCTTTATTAGATTAATTTCCAACTATATGTTCATTATATTATTTAGGAGTCATGAAAGGAAGATATAGAATTATATAAGAATTTGAGTAATGTTTATGAGTTAAACCATGATAATGTTCTGACTATAAGGTTTAGGATCCTATTTTGTTTCTAATCAATACCAAAGTTTTAGAAGGATTTGATGGATTAATAACATATCTCATCATTATATATTCATCCTATAAGTATAAAGATATACAAAGATCTTAAAATAGTATTTGTGGTGGGACAACATTAAAACGAATACTGCAGAGTATGTATCTTGATGCCTTGTTTTTCAAAAAGATATGGCTGAGAGACAGAATTCTAAGGGTTTGTTAAACTGATAACCCATACCAAAATGAAAATAAAAATTCATTTTCATAAATTTAATAATCAAATTTCTTAAAAAATATATAATGGGAACAATGCTATATGATTTTTATTTGACCACATTGTGAAATCAGTTCATTTTACTTCTATTAGAGAGGATTGTATCTTGATTAACTTACTCAATTAAACATTAAGTAAGTGGTTTAATTTCATGGAGTACTAATATTAATTATATCTGACCGGGATAAGAGGTTCACCACAATGTTCATGCAAAGTCTCTTGTAATATACGGATTTAGAGTTCTATTTTAGAAGTACTTTTCACCATAAGATAAATGTTCTGTAAGAGAGGACAATCCAAAGTATATAAGACATGTTAAGATCTTTCTCTATGGGTTTAAAATGTGGTGGGGATCAACACCTTACTTTGGTGGTTTTTTTATAACAATTACTTTAACTCAAGTATAAAAATGGATCCCTATAAATCCCTATATAGTAATAATTATAGAATTACAATATGTTGACATGAATATTCCGAAAGAAAGGAAGTAGGACATTTTTTCTTAGAAAATAGTTGAGAAGGATAGATCTATTATGTAACACATCAAGAAATGTTAGAGTTGATATAAAATTTATTCTAGAAATCATTAGATATATATGGATTTGAAGTCGATGTGATGGTATTCCTGTGAATTATTTTACGAAGAATGTTATTAGATTAGGAATTAATGGAAATCTATTTCAAATTTATATTATCTCATCAAGATTTTAAATTGAGTATCGACAATTTATTTTAACTTGACGATTCTACCAAATGTCTATCAAGTTCATGATGTGTTCCAAGTATCTCTCTTGATAAAGTACACACCCTATCATTTAAATGTACTAAAATCAAGGATTTACTACTACAAAATGATATTTTTTATGATGACAAATTAGTATAAATATGAACATATAGATAATATTCTATAAAACCATACTAATGACCTGGTAACTATTCCATGGAGGAATCAAAAAATTAAATAATCTACCTAGAAACTAAAAAAATCATATTTTTATGCATATTTTTAATCAAATTTTAATTATTTGACATGATAAATAATCAAATTTCCAAATTAAATAATTAGTTATTCAAAACAAATTAATCTTCAATTGGATAAATAGTTTTTGACAAAATTAATTAGATGATGTAATCTGGATATTTGAATTAAATTGAGTAATTCTATGAGAAGATTATTATGTGGGTTAAATTTTTTGTACAAAAAACATGGTCAGCCATGATTTATCCCTTTTCCAATAACCCATTAGCAACATAGTCAGCCCCATGAAGAGGATGACAGGACATGTAGGGCGTGGGTGATCTCACACTCAGTGGAAGAGATGACTGATACCACACAGAGGATCCATATTGTTAGTTTGGGCCTAATCCCAATTAAACATCCCATTTTGATGAGACCCATGTGTAGTGTGTATCCAGGTGCCTACTAGACATTATGTTTTTCAGATTCTATAGCTATCAATTTCAGTATAAACATGTGTTCCTCCTAGTCTCCATTTAGACGCGGGATAAAATTATTACATGTACTATTCATATTAACCAAAACAACATCATTCCACTTAAATTCCAATGCCCCATCTTAAACACAACCACTATTCCATCTGTTCACCACCTCTACCACTCGATACTCACCATCCACCCTCTTTATAACATGAAAACTACCCTATCTAATCCTATAGAATATTAGGCATGGGTTTTCTTCCACTATTAAAGCCAAGGTCTCCCTGGATCACCTCATAGACTCTGAACAACCTCCAAAAATTACACTTTGGAGAAAGGGATGCCTCACATGATAATGAGGCTCCCTCTAACAATTATGATGGTAAGAGGGGATGTTGAAGCATACTATAGAGAGGGGACACCATGCATGGAAGAACTCGATTTTCTTCAGCCACTAAGAAGGATATACTATCATCACCAACCATAGATGTGATCTTCCAGAGTTCCAATGGTACATAAGATCTACCATTGTTCAAATGGTATATATGATCTACCATTGAGAGAAAATTATATGTGATCTACCATGAAGACTATATTAGATGTGAGATACCATTAAATCAATGGTATATTTGGATTATTCTTCCATAGATTCCACCAATAGATATACATTTACTGTATTCATTATAGGATAACCTTATCTTCCACCTTAAATGATCTATATCAATCCGAACACCACATATAAAGATCATGGCCTCCATGAAATATCTCTAGAACCATCAGTGGCCTTGTAGATCCTCCTTTATAATATAAAATAATCTTTTCAACGATAATATGTGCTTACTCCAGCCACTATAATGGTTGGAGGTTTTGTTGATGGTCGAACAAGCCATGCCCATATCCACCTCACCACATTTGAGATCCACCTTTATTCACAACATGTCCAAATCACCATTCCATGAATAAATAAGGATTTCATCCATCCATTCTATCTACACCCACTTTCCCCATGTATTTCATCCATGCTACAAAATAATTGAAACACCTGATTCCTTTGGGTGTTTAAAAAATGTACCATCAGTATCTCTAGGTAGATTTAAAAGAACTAAATGTGATATATCCACATGTTTTGATGAACACCGTGGAATGAACCATTTCCTATAAAATCAGAAAGAGGTTTTCTTCATGAGGGGAGGTCTACCATGCTGGAGGAGGAGACAACAAATGAGAAGATTATTCTTAGTTTTCTTCTTCTTTTTTACTTCTCATTAAGTTATTTTTTATTCATTATGTACTTTTTATTTAACATTTATATATATATATATATAATTCATGCAGTTTTTATACTATGTGTTTATCACCTGATTATATTCACCCAGTATTCTTCTTATAATTCTTCTTTTCTCTATTTTTTCAATTATTTTTAAATTTATTTTGATCTATCATTTTATATTATTTAATTTTCCTCTCATACTTATTATTTTTTATTTTATTTTCATTCTTATTTCTTTGTTTACTGATACTGTATTTATTTTCTCTTTGTCTCCTCATTCTACACACAATGACCTCTTACTCCCAATAATGGGAGGAAAACCCAAGACTTGGGTCGGGAGATGTAAGTGGTGATTTATGAATTCAATTTTTAAACATTAATGTTTGATTTATGATTGTAGTGATAAAGGGTGAAGTTCACCTGTGTGGAGATTTTCCACCAAAAAACTAAAGTAAAAAACATTTATGATATTTTATTTAAATAATCTCCCCCTTTTACTAGACACAATCTCTTCATACAATGGAGTCTTTGCGTTCAATGGGTGAATCAAAATATGATGGTGTAAATTCCTAGAAGGTTTCACATTCATGAGTGATGTGTGAAATCAACCTTAATTATAAGAGGAAGTTGAATTAAGAATTTGTAAGAGTTCTAATTTTCACAGCCAATAAATAAAATAATATTAATCAAAGGGTGATAATTCACCATTGGTTTATTAAAATAAATTTAAATGACAACAATAAGAATAATGGGACCCATAAACCAAGCCATAAAGGCTGAGTTATTTCTTCTCTATATTGAATGGAATATTATTATATTTTAGCATTTCATTTATTTCATTAAATTACATTATTTCATAAAACAGTTAAAAAAAATTAGTATATCATAGTTAAGTTAAATTGTGTATTTAGAAAAACTATGATGATACTCAAGTGAGATAACCCAGGTTAGACACAGTGTTGAGCTAGGAAAACATTAAAATTTTCATTTTATACACCCTATGAATGAAAAATGTATGGAAACCAAAGATATAATAATATAGAGATATCCAAAAAAATTGTATCATAGTGATTCAATTTCAAGAAATAAACGCTTTTAAGGGAGTGAGATTTTACAACTGATGATTTCAGGATATATTTCTCTTGGAATGAATTTAATTTCTTCAATATATTGTGATACATGTAACCTCGAGTATAAACAAACTATAATATATTAAAATATCATAAACTCATAGTTTAATTGGATAAATAAATAGAACTAAAATCATTAGGAAATTTATGTATAAATTATTTATATAAATAAAATATATTGATAAATAGGTAATCAAGTTTTTAGTAAATTTTTATATGATTTAAAAATACATTTTGTGCAAAAATTATTTTCAATGATTTTTTTAAATCTAATATAATTAATTTATTATATATTTAGAAACATTATTTGAGAAAAATAACTCCATTTTTTAAATTTACATGTCGTAATTATCTTTGGATTAATATTTTGGAATTGTATGAATAGATTTTATTTCTGTTTTGGAGTGAAAATTACTTATTTTTATTGAGAACTACCTTTTAATTTGAATCATTTAAAAAAATCCATTCTATTTATTTATTTTTTAAATTTTTCATTAGATAAATTAAATTATTAAAATTAAATTTTTGGTCATTTTTATCATTTTTATTTTAATGTTGATATAAAATCCATTTATACATAATTTTTTTAGAAAGCTGACAGTCATCAGATTTTGTGGGTTTAATTTTAAATTAAAATTTTTTAGTTCTATGAGTTGAATTTTATAAAATTTAATAAATATTTGTAATCATCCTAATTAACATTATGTAATATGTTCAACTTAATTTTTTGGTTCTAATGATAAGTAAAAATAGTAAAACAAATTACCACATTTAATGTTTAAATAAGTTTACTCAAAGCTTAAACAAAGAGATAGAGGTGTGTTTCCAATAAAACATGTCTAAATATTATTATATGTTCAAATTTATAATTTATATGTTTCCACTATATAATATCTATTAATTTGGAAGCAATTGGCATGGCTATGGATTAATAAAATATTAATATTTTATGAAATTTCATGTGCATCTTCTCCCCCGCTTATAAATGGACACCCCTACCCTATCTTATTTACATTAATATAAGCCATAAATATCAACCAAAACCTACAAAATTATATTCTAAACTTCAGTTTAACATATTTATATTTGTTAGTCTTTCTAAAATACAATTCCAATAGCCCTTAAGAAAGAATCTAAAGGAGGCCAACCTGAAAAATTGGTAATAGTCTTTCCCGACCTCTTCCAAATTATTTATTATTCTTCCTCATATAAATATGTATTATTAAACATAAAATAGTAAGATAAGTCTATCCAACATACATAAATTTTATTATGATTATCAAACACCCATTATTCGTCATATTTCCCATCACATGGGAAGTCAAAGTATCAATCATGTGTATGTGTACACTCTCACATCAAGGTGGCGACACAATTCATATTCAATATAAATCATTCATAGATCATATTTATGATGATTTTAATGATTATATATAATATTTGATACATAATTATTCTCTTTGAGTTTTTATATATTATATATTATCTTACATTTCTATTCATTGGGAGATGATAATGTCGGTCTTGTGTAAGTGTGTACTACCACATTCACAAAATGATGTGATTTGTTTTTGATTCCACATTACATTGATGGTAATAGGATATATTTATGAATATATATGATATATATGATACAATAATGATTCTATATAGGGGAAAAATTGACCATTATTTTGTTCCATCCGTTGAAATATGGAAATAGTGTTAATGTGTTTGTATAACATACTGTCACCATGAATGGTGTAAATCATTTTTCTGTGTATAAATTTTATAGATGATTAGAAATATGTATATAATTAATATATAATTTACATAAATAATGAATAAAATTATATATGTTTCGTAAACATAACAAAAAATCATGTCATGAAACAACCAAACTGAAACATACTTGAAAAATGAGACAATTAACACTCAAAAATGATCATTTTATTGTAGAATTGTTAGTAAATAGGTATTAAAATGTAATAAGTGAATTATATATGATAAAATAATTATGTTTATAGTTCTTTTATATAATTATATTAAATTTAAATTTATTTTAATGGATCTTATAATCAATTATGAATAATTTCAAACATCTGGTAACATTTTATTTTTAAATCTCATCATTATTTGGGCATGTTTATGTTTATTTATCTATTGGGGGATTTTTTATATTTATATATTAAAACAAATATATTTTATTCTCATATTCGTAATTATATAAATTATAATTTTTAATTTCATTTTACTCTCTTTACAAACTCATGAGATTGAATGAATAATTTTTTGAAAAATCAACTTTATTTCTCTCTTTGGTCAAAAATTGTTTTCCTTATATATCAGTGTTTTCTAAAATTATTTTAAAAATATAAAAATATTTTTTAATTTCATTTTTACACATGATTATATTTTTTACAGCTATTTTATAGGTAACCTCCTGTTCTTTTTCTAAATGATGAACTTTTTAATTTTTACTAAAAAAATATAAACCAAATCATTGTTTTAACATAGATAGTATGAATATAATTTTCCACCATCATGAAATATTTTTGTTTTTAAGCATAAATTACAAGTATACATCGTTATTTTAAAATAAAGTTTGTTTCCTAATATTTTATAATTTGTGGGTTTTAAATAAGTTGTTTAATAATTAAGACTGTATTTTCCTTAATATGGCTTCTTGTGATCTTTTAAAAAGTATTTTCATATATGTTAACATCATATGATAAATATGATCCTTCAAAAATATTATAACTTAATAATAAAATTCACCATATTTTTATGGATTTTTTGGATTAGTTTTACTAGGTAATGTACTGACATTCTATAGAGTAATTATTCTAATTTGTACATTTTTTATTATTAAGAAATATTGATAATGGTGTATTGTTTATTAATATAATGATTGAATTTGACATATTATGTTTTGTGTGGGTCATGAAATCACATATCCCTATAATGAATTTGTATATATCTTTAGAAAAAATAGTTTGGGTATTTGGATGAGGCCTTACCCATTTTTGTAATATTTCTTAGCACTAGGAATTTATGATAATTTTAAGATGTCTCGAATTATGCATTCCATCATTATAAAATCAGTTATTGAAGTACATGTGATTATCTGAATATTAATTATTTTCACTTATAAGATTATAGACCATGTTTTTAATTATATGAATATTTTTTATTACCAATTATTTCTGACATAATTTTCTTTCCTAATTTATTCTATATTGGCTTCCATTGTACGCAAACCCATATTAAGCATCTAATCTCACTCCTTTATTATGTATCATATCTGTAGGATACCAAGATGTTTACTATGAATTATATGAAAGGAAATGTTAGAGAAAATAATGAATTTCTCAAATAAAATATCACTTTTTTATTTTCACTTTTCAAGTGAAATATGATATTCATGTTTGTAACTGGTTTACTAAAACCACTAAACTATTCTATCATATAGGATGTGATCACTTTTATTTAGTGCCAATGTAATAAAGTAACCACTGAAAATGCACTATTGGGGTCAGGGTTTTTAAACTTATGAAAAACAATTCATTAGAACAAGTGAACCAATATTATGCCCATGTCATGATAAAGAAATATAATAATACCACCCACTAATTCATAATCATTTCCAAGGAAACTACAATACCACAAGGTATTTTCAAAAATATCAGACAAGAAAATGAACACATATGAAACATATTCAATGAACCCGAAAAAATCAAATGGGTAACTCACACTTGTCTCACACAATGGAATAACCACACATAGAAAATCAATCCCATCCATTACAAAAACATGGAATTAATGTCAAGAAATACATACAATACTTTATTATAAAATAAAGAAAAAATTATATATCAAAGAGACAAAAAACACTTTTTTAATCTATAAATACAACCTTTCAGCATAATAAATTCTATAATGGTGGACTCAACCACCATATTTAATGTTCTATCCAATTCAAACTCCCTTAACTCAACTAATTAAAAACTGTTAATTTGATCAAGAAGAATAGAATTTGAAATTACATAAAACCAAAATATTACATCACTAATTTAGAATTAAACAATGGAAATAGATGTAAAAAACCACCACTGAGAAACGAAGGAAACCTGAAAAAATATAGATGTAATGGTGTCCAGAGGTGGAAAATAACTACATTAAAGGAAACTAAAATGTTCATCACTCCAATATCGTGATCAAGAATCTGGACTATCACTAACTCCAACTTGTATCATGGAAACTATATCAAAGGATTAAATCAAAGTCCAATGTCCAAAAAAAAATCATTCTTGTTCTAGATATTTAGCAATTCCCTTATAAGATGACATCTAAAACAACGTCAATATGCATAGGAAATAATTAATAAACTATGTATATTACACATATATCCAAATGAAATATTTTATTTAGGAGGAATTTAACAAGAATTGTTTGTTGATCTTCGTTTTCTACACTGGTATCAAACCATTTTCTTCATTCTTAATGAATCCATCAAGAAGAAACATGAAAACCTATTAATTCAACCAATAGTAGTGTATGACAAGGCACACATAGGTTTATGGGAAGCAGCCAACACATCTAGTGCACATTCTAAGACTACATCAACTATGACTATATGCAATAGTAACATTCTATAAGAGTTATGGTTAAAAAGAAACAAATACTACAAAAAAAATTTCAATTAAATTCCAAAAAAATCCAAAGATTAAAAGAACCATCCATGGCTAGATGGGTATGATACATTGTTGTCTTGATAAAATAGAAAGCATGCTCCTACACCATATCTTCTATTTTATGAAGTGAAAATAACTCCATAGATCTCAATACCTTAACTTAAATAGAAATAATTAAAAAATGTATTATTATTTGAATAATACCAAATAATGTTCCTTTTTGGATTATCCTACAAAACTGCCATTCACAACATCCAACCCAAATTCTTGTGTATGAATTTCGAAAACATTACATTGAAAATTCTAGTAGATCAAGATAGGTGAAAATATACTCAATCTTCTTTTACCACATCACTGCTTCTTTGGAATCCCGCTTTCAAAATATGTTAGGAGGATCCAATCATTTGAACCATCAAATATAATCCACATGTTGTGGAATGAGGGGATTAATATAGTGTTTTGGTTCTTAAGTCGATGGATCAGTTGTTCCATGATATTCTTTACCAATCAAAGATTCTATTTCATTTGAATATAGGTGTGCTCTAAATCAATGATATAAAATACATAGAAACAAATACCAACATTTAATTCTCACAATACATAACATATAATTATAATTTACATAACACACTAAATAGAAAACCCCAAACCAAAAAACCCAAGTCTTGATTTATTTAGGGAAAAAAGTCAATTGTTTAACCTAAGAAGGGTTACAAAAAAAATTCAAAAATTATCTACGTTATTTAAATAAATAATTTAACACATTTGAATTCATTTAAAAAAATATTAGTTATCATTGAAATATTTAAATAATTTATATTTGAGACATTTCACACTTAACACTGTAATGTATTTCAATTATAATTTGTTGACACCACATAAAAACATTGGAAACAGATAGAACTGCAATCCTTTCCCAAAATAACCAAAAAATATATCAAAAAATATCACATTATTTTAAATTAAAAATATTTTAGAATCACCAAAAACCATAAACTATTTATAATTTTTAACATTTTTAGAACACCAATCAACTCAAAACTCTTTTTCCATACAATCAAAGGTTTTTATTTTAAAGTTTCAATTAAAATATTCAAAAAAACTGATAATGTTTTCTCATTGAAACACCCAATATTAAAATGAATCAAAAGTGAGAGAATGGAAATGAAATAAATAATTAGTGGGAATAAATTATACAAAATTATAAAAAAATAGTTTTATATGGGTTGGATGTATGGTTTGGAAAACCATTTTCCAATCATGAAAATCCAATTGGAAGACAACTATAGCTGACCGTATAGCCTAAAAATGGTTTTCATGAGTATGAATAGTAGGTTTAACCCAATTAATTCCACCCCAAAACCACTCTAAAACATAGGGATTCTCAAAATAGGTCACTATTTTCCATGATCAAAAATAGACACTCAAAAAAGGGAAAATGGTCTAAAAATACAAGCACGTAGATCAAACATGATACATACACACCTCTGAAATACCTAGGTAATGCGATCATCATTTCATATGGGTGCTAATAAAGATCCAATTTCTGAATGTTTTTAAGTATTCTGATATTACTTTCTCTAAACTACATTCATTATAGAACTATAAGAAAAAAAAATCCATTTATAGAATTTATAAGGGACCAACCTATGATACTATCTCATCCAGCACTCAAATCGATCTGTCATTAGCCCGAATAGAATTCCTGATTCCCATGGGTTGCAAATAAGCACAAGTGAATTTTGAATCATTAAAGGGGAATGATTTTACGAAATACCCCCAAACATAATATAATAACAATTTTAATGGTAAAATCATAACAATGTATAAACTAATATATCAAAAATTAGAAAATATAGATGACTGGAAAATAAAGTTGATAGATGATACAATTGAATATAATGAAAATTAACCAAACACTAACATCTCCATGTGGAAGTGGGGTAATAAACACATTAAAATATATGAATTCCCAAGCCCAAGATATAAAGATATATGTTGTTCTAAGAAACATAAAAAACTTGTAAAATATTGACATTAGTTGAATCCAAGTATGTAGCTACCCATAGAACCAAAGAATAACAGATTAAAATAGATTACACATCATGGAGGTTTGAATATTAGAATACTAAAATAGGTTTTCTATATTTCTCATCAATAAATAAATTGGACATATTTTCCATTAAATATAATGGTTTCAAAAACCCAAGCATTTTATCAAATAAATCTACAATATACTCTCTCACATCAAAAAATTCATATATTATAGATTAAATTTGTTTCAAATGAATGCTATAGAAAACATGATATCCTTTGATAGTTCTCCAGAATAACCATACCTTTTAAAATATATATAATCCATAATCAAAGAATAAAAAATTAATAAAAGAAAATAATTAAAAAATAAACATGAACATGAATGTAGAAAAATCTTCCTTATGGAATATAATTAACAAATTAATCAACTAGATCCTATAAACTTTGGTGTACCCTATCCTAAACTAACCATGGAGAAAACCCTTAGGTTGACCATTGTCCCACAAAAGGCCACTATCCCGAGAATAATACTAAAATAGGGCATATTTATAGTGTCACATGCCATTTTCACATATTTTCACAACATATTTATTTACAAATAGCCAACAAGTTCAATCCCCGATATCATGAGGCCTACTGTATTTGTAATACTAGGATCTTTATACATCAATAGAGATTAAAAAATGGAATCATTGTATTATTATTCATAATGAGCTCCTAAATTCCATTTGATCTCCAAAAACTATATTGGATACCATAGATAATACATAAAGATATGGGTGAGCTAAAAATACCAATAAGGGACAAAACATGGTTAGAAATAATAACATGTGAGCCATATGTATAACATGATATCATTGAAGATAGGGCTCATGAATAATCTCATGGACTCATAATATAAACAATTTAGTATCATAAGATCTTGAAATCATATGAAATGTGGAGGTAACACAAAAAATTACACAAAAATGATTTAATTATAACTATTTATACAATATCTTATTATGGAGAAAGTATTATAATGGATTAGGTTTTCTCTCTAATATCACACATGACGCCTCATGAGACTAAAGCTTTTCCAAATGTATTGGAGTTCTTTTTGGATGAACTCATCATAATGTGTAAATTATCTATGGGTGAAAAATAAATTAAATCATTCATAAATCATAACATAACAAACAAATGTTGAATGAAAATATGTTTCAAAATCTTTCCTAATATCATAATCAAAGGATGTTTCATAATGATGGAATTTGAGAAATGACAATAAGGAATGTATCACCCGATCAAAGGAATAAAAAATAAGCAATGTATAGTTGTGAGGGAAATATATAAAATATTTAAAATAATTAAATAACAATAAAGATATATATATAATGTGAGTTATAGAGATAATGGTTATATTCTTAAGAAAAGGGTGTGTTGGAGAGATCCATCACCTGGAGTATGATTTATCTTGTGCATTCATTGTTATTCATAAATAAAAATAATGTTAATTTTTTAATTTTTTAAAACAAATTCTCATTTTTATTCTCATTTTATTTTATTTATTATCATGTTATTTTCAATTACATAATCATTTAGGTCCATGTTAGACATTTTGATGTTGTTCGACTCATTTGTCCCAAATCACTTAGAAAAATGACTAAAGTAAAATTTATTATTATCTAATCATATATAAAATATTAATAATTAAATAATTATAATTTTTATACTTGAATTATACTTTAAAACCAATCAATAAGGATGGTTATGAAAATTAAAAACTGCTACCATCCTGGAGACGATAAGTAGTACGTACATATGAGTAACAGTTCTATTTACCAAACAGCATGATGGAAAGAAGTTATGAATTATTTCATCACTCCATAACTAAAATAATATCATAAATATCATATATAATCATTATATACATAAACATAATCCATCCATGTTATGTGGTAATAAAATAAATCTGATCGCTTCGACGGGCGATAGTTCATTGCACACATGGACGACATTATCATTTATTAACAGGACAGTTAGATAAGAAATTATATGATATATTTATTGTTTATAAATTAAAATATTCCATAAATATCAAATATAAACATAAAATTAATACTTATTACCTTTAATGTAAATCATAAGTGAAAAAATGAATCACATTACTTCGTGAGGCGGTACTCCTCTTTACACACGAGCGACGTTATTACATTCTCTAAAAAAATGTAAAGTATGAATGTATATTTAATATAATAATTATAAAAGTATAATTATATCAAAAATATAATATATGAACAATAAATATACCATTATATCCAGTCATGGGAACTGTTGATGGAAAATGAATTTCATATGTTCATGAGTTGGTAGTCCACCATACACATGATCAACATTTTCATTTCCCATTTTATGGAAGAGGATATGGTTTTAGGTAATAACAAAAATATAATAAAATATAATTATATTTAATACAAATATTTTTTATATCATTATATTTTAATATCATTTGTAGGAGTTGGAATAAGAAATAAAATAAAACACTTAATTAAGGACATCGCCTCTTCCTCACACAAATTCATTATGTTTGCACAAAAAAATAAATAGGTTTTATTTTGGATCCAAAAAATAATTCATATATGAGGGGAGGAAACTAAGGATGTTATTTTATAAGGTAGTTTCATAAATATTTTGTTTCTTAATTGTGAATAAGAGTGGAGAGGGGTGGCCTTTTATAAATGGGGGAGAGGACCCACTTGGAATTTCTAAAATGAGAGAATTACACCCATATTTTTCACCTAAAAAAAAATCAAAAATATCCCATTTTTTGAATCATATAAGTGATAATGTTTAAAAAATTACCATAAATATTTATTATAAAAGTTTTTGTTCTTTTTTAACCCTTATAATTTTAGTTTAACCCCATATAAACCCATTTTTAGCATTGCTGTGGAATTAGTTTTTACAATTTTTAATATTCCTGAGCAAAAAAATTTATTTATACATATAAAATAATGTAAATTATTATAATTAAATATATATTAACTCAATATAAAAAATTAAAATCTCATAATGGGATGGATTTAATTTAAAATTAAACTAGCAGACGTGTAGGAAAAACATGTTTTCCAAAAAATTTAATTCTTAAGGAAAAGAAGGTCCCATATTAACTATATGATAAGTAATAATAATGAAATGAATATCAATTCATATATATATATATATATAATATATAAATAACACTAAAATCATTTCCAATTAGGGGTCATTTTAATTTTTTAAAATCAAGTAAAACATTATGTACCTTAAAATTATTTTCATGAAACAAAAGTGTTAGAATGCCTAAAAATAAACATAGACTAAAGTAAAGTATACATGTGTATTAAATATAATTAATTGTAATTGACACAAATAAATATTATTTATCGTGATTATAAATTAAATTAAAATAATAAGGGCATTAATTTCCTAAAATGAAATGATATTTTTTTAATCTTTATTTTTCACTATTCAATGGAAAATGAATAATTTTTTTTAAAAATATTTAACCATAAATTAATATTGATATACTGATTAAAAAAATTATTTTTATTTTAGAAAATATCATTTTATAATATTCAAAAAAATAATTATATTATTTTATCACAAAAAGAAAAAAATTTGTTTTTGGAGAAATCATTTTTTGAAGATTAAACCTTTTTATTAAGAATTCAGTGATTATTATCTAATAATTAATATATAAATTTATATTATGTTGAAAATTTTATACATTTCAGAAATTATGTAATTTTATTCATTCCTACGAATTTAAGGGATCTATTATAAAGGCCTCATTTAAATAAAAAAATTGAATAATAAGTTGTGGTTCATTTATTCTCATTATTTCATGTTGAATAGGCTATTAAACGTAGGGATATGTTAAAATTATTGGATTTTATACTCTATCCTCTTTAAATAATTTTTTTCCTCTCAATTAAAACATATTTTTAGTAATTAAGGGTTTGATATTTGAAATATTCTTGGGGAAAAAACCCACATCGTAAAAATAGTTAATAAAACATAAACTTAAATTAAGGGAAATGGAAACATGATTCTAATCAAATAACTAGATTTATATGTTGTATAACATTGGTTAGAAGTGAAAATATGGATATGGAGGAAAAGTGTAAATAATTATTTAGATTTGTACAGGTCATTGAAACCAATAAAGTGAATGATCCAGAGAAAGTAGACAACCACAAAACCAGAAAACTATGATGAATTAAAAGACCATTGATTCAACTTATATGAATGTAATAGTGTACCATCTTTTTAAGGATATTTTCCTATTTTTGAGAGAATATTTTACTATATAGATAAAGAACATAAGAAAATATACTTATTCGATATGTTTTTATTCTATAAACACAATTTCATCTTGTCATTGTCATTCGATCAATAAAAATTCACCTATTACTCTAAGAAATGTATATTAAGTATGAATTACTTATGAATGAAAAAAATAACTCTTAATTCATAATAATATATAAAGAAAATAAAAATAAATTCTTCATGTTTTTATTATTATAAAAATAGTTAGCACAATGTAAAATAATTTCAAAACTCAATATGATTATATTAATCTCCAAAATTATATAATAAAAAAATTATTAAAATGGAAGATTATTTAAATAAACTAACCTATATCCCCAATAGCCTAAATAATATCAATATTAAATAAGGTTTTAACCTCAAATATTATCCTGTACCCTTTATATTACATCTATGAAAACATAAAATAATTCTTCCCAAATAATCCATTATGTTAAAAATAATGGATATATATATCAACTGAATGAAAAATTTCCCAAAATCAAGTTAATATTTATCGTCCAAAATATTTATGAAAAAGTTAATTTTTACTAACTCATATACGATATAGGAAAATGGTAATAACTTCACCCTTATTACTATTAAATTATTGTTTCAAGCCTCACGACCTTTCTAGATGTGATGGGTTGCCACGCAGATTACAAGGTGTCCTTTTTATAAAACTATAGAAAATAATGTGATAATCATATTCAAAATTATAAATGATCATATAACATTTTCAATAACATGGTTACCTTATTCAAAAATACATTAGTCATCAAGTTGTTTAAATCATTGTGTATTTCTATATAGCTCATTTTATTTTAGAAAATCAATTAATTTTAATTTACTATAATTACCTCAATATCAAGAACATATCTAGGATTATCTTTTCTACAATTATTTGTTTTACATAGATTATAAAATTAAAATAAAATAAAATTTCATGTTCATTAGTAACATTAAACATATATATGGAAATAATTAAAGAAAAATTACTATAGAACAATCCTTTGAAGTCTCTGGATTCATATATCATGAAGAAAAATACTCCAACAACATGATTCTCATGTTACAAAAACTAAGAACTTTAATAATTCCTATTAAATGATTGTAATAAAATTTTCCCTTATGAATTAATAATTGTATTTAGAAATTGAACCAGATAATAACCAAGTTTACCAACTTTATGAAATTATACTACAAGTGGTGTCTTATGTTTTTATTTATTTCTCTACATCTTGTTAACTGAACTCTAAAATTTAATTCCGTAATTAGATTATTTGTTCCGTCATTTTGCATATCTAAATCATATTATAGGTCATTGAAGTCATTCTACATGCTTCCTCTTCCCACATTTTTGGAATGTAGAAAATTGTAACTTCTTATCTTTTTCATATTTAGGATGTTAATTTAAATGATATTCCACCATTATCATATATTATATGTTTTAAAATTCAATAATATCAAAAAAATTTATCGTAAATCCAGATATCTCATTTTGTATGATCATAAGATGTTTAACTACCATTCCCATTAGGTTTGGAATCTCATTTGGGAAATCATTACATTTCGCTCCTCATTGGTTTTTATAATTATATCTCTTATTTCCTACCATTAACTAAAATTTGAAAAATAAACAAGATAAAATGCATTAACATACCTAAGGGAAACTTATAAACCTATAGGAAATACAAAATAAATTATAAGTATTCCCTAACTTATTGGCCTCCATTTTTCAATCTAATTTATCCATGGTAACTATCCCTATTTTTTTTCTAACATACCAATTTGTTCAATTCCTTTACAATTTTTTATAAAGAGTTTTGTGAATTTACAAATCATATCCCTCATGAATTTCAAACTAGGTGGGTAGTAAGTACCATTGTCATGTACTAGGTTGTGCTTTAGTAAATATAGACACAACATTTTTTGAGTTAACTTCACCTAGTTACATTTATTCCAGAGCCACATCCACTTGTAGTATCCAGACAGGGATTTAATTTCATTGAAACCACTCACCCTATAATTTACCAATATTTTGGGATATTTTACATAACTTAGTCTTATCCTTACACTTATCTATATGGTTGTCACAGAATGTTTCTCATCCTAGTTCCAAATTTTAACTAAAAATTTTCTCTGATACCCATTATAGTCACCGATTATTTATACATCAAATTATATGATTTTTAATCATAAATATTCAACTTGTATCATCCCAAAGATTGGGAGGCCCAATGTACTTGTAATACATGGATCATAGTACATAAATGGTTCTTAAAACATTGAATACATATTGTATTCTCTATAATGATATCCTAATATACATTTTAACTCCTAAAACCGTATGGGACAACATGGGGAATACATAAATAAAGGGATGTGTTAAAAATACCAATAAGAAAATAAACATGATAATGAATCATAACCTTTGATTAAAAGGTATAAAAACATGTCATAGAATAAAATTATCATGAGTAATCACATGGAATAATAATATAATGAAAATGGTACCATAAAATCATAATATCATAGGACACGATGGATAAACAAAAAACACGACATAAAAATGAGTTAAGGATAAGTGTATAGATATTATCACATGGTGGAAAAATTCCCATACTGGATCTGGATTACTCCCTAATCCCCCACATGACACCTAATGAGACTAAAACTTTTCCCAATGAATTAGAGTTCCATTTAGGTGGAACAATCAAATCATGTTCATTATATATGTGTTACACATAATTTAAATATTTCATAAGTCATAATATTATAACTACCATTGTAATGGAAATAAGTTGTATAATATTTCCTCATATCATATTCAAATGAAATATCGTAATGAAGGAATTTTATAAATGAACAGAAGGCATAAATCACGTCATGAAAGGAATAGATAATAGGATAGGTATATATGAGGGAGAAATTTATATAGAATTTAGAATCATTATCTATCATTAAAGAGAGAGGTAAAGTGATATAAATATAGACTGGCCATAACCTAAAGAAAAGTGTGGTTTAGAGACACCCCTTACCATGATGCTAATTTGTCACAAGGTTTCTTTATTTTATAAAATATTAAACATATGTTAATTATTTACATTCATAAATTTTTTTAAGGATTATTATTATTATTATTTTATTTATTATCATGCTATACTCAATTACATAATCATTTAGGTTCAAGTCAAATGTTTTGATGATGTTCCACTCATATGTGAAAAATCACATGTTAAGCCGACTAAGGTAAATGATATTATTAATTCATCATCCCTTTAATTATAATCATGGAATAATTATCATTTTTAGACATAATTTATAATTCTAAAACCAATAATGAAGTTTAGTTATCAAAAAAGAACTAAATGTTAATCATAGAGATGGTAAGTTGTATGTGCACATAAGTAATGTTTATATTTTTCTAAAATCATGATAGAATGAAGGTAACTGTTATTTTACCTTTAAATAATAATATTTATCTCATAAATATCGCATTATTTCCTTAAATAAACATATATATACCATTTCTCCTGATAAATTTTTTTGTGTTGCTTTGTTAGACATTGTGATTTTGTTGGTTTGAATGGTTGCACAATTATCCACATTGAATTAATAATTTTCAAGTGGAATCTAATTTGTTTTGTCCGTAGAGATTAAAACACCCAACAGTTGTCTTATTCAATATGTTTTATTAACATTCTTTGCAAATCTAGGAGGTGATGGAGAGATGGCCGAACAGGTCATAGGGAATCATATTTTTCTAGATGATGGGAGGTCAGACTCATCACAAATTTTTGTGGGGAATTATTTCCTACATAGAAAATCTCTTAAAGTTTTAAAACAGATTTGTGAATCCCTCATTAGTTCTCATTTATGAAATGTGTCTCACTTGAACTAATAATAAATTAGTATCATTTATGAACTTTAGATACATTTCAATATATTCGATGTTCTTCATCAACGGAGACACATGTATGTGTCATAGGACAACAATTTATTATATCCTATTGAAAACCGATTAGATATTGTTTGTCCATTTATAATTATAATTTTATTTTTAAACAACACAGTGGGGTTCTATAGAGTTTATCATCATTCAGGGAGACAGATGTTGTTTTAATGTTAGGATCGGGCCCAGAAGATGGGTTTCCAACGTATCCTCATGTGATAAACCAGAACACACTTAGTTTGGTTCCACATAATGGGACACTTTATTCTTTTTAATGTCATGTTAAGAGGACCAAACCATGTAGTTTAATATCAAAAAGTATAGAAATCTAGTAGAGAAGTTCCTTGTCAATTTCTGGTGTGGGACGTATGCTGAATAATCCCATGTAACCTGGAAGGGATGTGGGATCCCATGTTATACATGAAACTACTATGAATGAGGCCCAGAGAGAATTAGGGTTGATTTGGGGTATTTGGTTTGAACAGCATGGAGGCATCTTATGTATCCATTTAGATTGGAATCAATGCTGATGTAGTTCAGTGCCACTTAATGGGACACATAATACCTTTTGAGGTTATGTGATGTGGACTAAACTGGGTAGTTTAACATAGTGTGGAATGGACATCTAGGTGAAAGGTGCATAGTTAATGTCTAGTGTGGGACATATGTTGAAGTATCCCAAAGAACCTATAAGAGATATGGGATCCCAGGATAGACAGAAACCAATAAGGAATGCAGTCCATAATTAATTAGGGTTAATTTGGGGTGTTTTTTTTGTACGTTATGGAGGTTGCCTACGTATCTCATTGGGACAAGAATTAATTTCCATGTAGTTCATATATGAAGAAACATGAAAATTTAAGCCCTATAAATTATTATCTCAAAGGTAATTTTAACCATTGAGAGGATTAATTTGGGGATTATACTTAATAAGATTCCCCTGGTATCATAGGGAATGTGGCTAATTGATATGGATGCATGGCTTTATGGAACGACACCTATAGATGCTCTCAGATAGAAGATGGGAAGAAGATCTAGAAAAATAATCTCTTCTAATACATGCATATTACCACATAGATGACATGAACATATCTAGCCTATAATCTAACATGATTTATGATAATATGTGAGAAAACATAGCAATGGGATGATCCAGAAAGCAACATGATCCTTCTTTTAATGTTGAAGTGGATAGGGTTATAGGAGAATAAGAAATGACTTTGATGTGCCCCTCTCCTCTCATTTTCATAACTAGGATATTCACATGTGAATCCTACCTAGATATTGACCATAATTAAAATACAATGTCTCTCTCTATGTAGAATTCATTACTCCTAGTTTCGGGGAATAAAGAAGGATAATAAACTAACCCTTAAAGGGAAAATAATATGTGATCCTCTCCCTCCTTCAATGGAACTGGGGGACCCTGGTTGTAATGATAGAAAGGGTAATACATTTTACTAGTTCTCATATCCATGACTACGAGGTCCCTTACACTTCCCCTATGGTTAGGGTACTCATGAACAATTGGTCCATAACTTCATGCACCCCAAGGACCCTACCCATAAGGTAGGTAAAGTTAAGGAAACCTATTTATAATGGAATGAATAATAGAATGGGATAAAAATTGGCGTGTCTATATTAATGTTCATGAAAGTTCATAGGATTTTATAGGGGATTAAATTTATTCCCATATAGATGAGCTATCCAAAGGAAATGAAGACTTACTATTAGTGTCTTGAAATAGGTCTAGGGTGACTCACGTAGTTCAAGATTTGAAAATTAGAAGGTGATTAATGTAGGGGGACCTGAGAGGAACTGAATGTGGTATACATAGGGATATTTTTGTGAAATAAATAGCTTAATTATGATAAATAAAACATGGTAAAGAACACTTGGGTAAGGACTTTCTCCAGGCATCAAGTGTTTCGTAATGTGATCCAGGAAGTGTTTCTCGTAGGTCCGGGGTTTGGTTAATGACCATTGAGTTAGTTATTTTTAAATAGGTGAGAGGACCTCATGAAAGAATATTATGTTTTAGACCATAGAGGGACCTTGATCCCACAATCTCCACTTAATTCACTCTTCTATCTTGTTTTGGATAGCTACATAAAATATATTTTAGGGCATAGATGTTAGGTCTATGTGACCAAAGCATTCAGATGACTACTATTTTTTAATCCGTAAAATATGGATCCATGAGGTCATATATATAGGAAAACATCATCCCCTGGTTGAACAAGGCCATCCAAAAAAGGAAAAAGGAACATTTAAAACATGTAGGTACCTTGTAGAGGGGTGGCTAATCATTTTATCCATACAGGGGATCTGTGCAAGCCTTTTAGCATGCATGATGGATTCGCGCATGCTAGGTTAGGTGAGTTCCCTTAAACATTATTGAGAAATGTCACAACTATAAAAATTGTATTTTTTATTAATTATTTTCATCAATTGTGAAAAAATGGAGTGTGAACAAAATCTATACCTCAGAATTACATCTGATTAAAATAAGTGTGTCTGACCCTGAGGTAAAGTGATGAAAAATCATTGAGGAATGTGAATGTTGAATGAGTAGGTCATCCTCATGGGTCATATGTATAGCATCCCGCCTTTTTATCACATAAACTTTCATTACATTATACAAAACTGAGGATCTTTAAGGTTTAGTGTCTTGAAAACCAGGAACTTAAAACATGAAAACATAAAACATTCTTCTAAAAGACTTGAAAGGCTTATCCTCATGTTCATCCTAGGTTCATTACGGAATCACATAACCTGGGATCATACATCAAAAGAAAGGGTGAGCAGAAGGCCCAGTAAGGGAAACAAGGGAAACATTTAACATGTGAACTTGAGATACATCAACTATGTCATGAACAAGATCTTTAAGGCATGATAAAAAAAAATCATGTGTCATATCATAATAAAAATAACATTTTCATAACTTGAATATGTGGCTACATCATTTAACATAGACAATCATGAACATATCACCAAGGTCCATCCCCAAGGTGTCATTTGAAAATTACCAAGGTTATTCACCAAGGTATCGTGAAAATTGTAATCTCTAGTGGTTACATCATTACCCAATGCATTGGAGCGCTATCAGGGTGCACCCTTAAATTTGCCTTTATTATCATGTGATCCACATATATCATCATCAAACATTTCATAAATAACCCATATAGCATAAAGGAAATGTGTTTCATTTCATAATCATAACTTTTTAAAAACTGCTTTAAAGACATGATCTTTATATCACTTTAAAACCCACAGAAAAGGAAGGTGGGTCTCATTATGTAAATCCCAGAATTTAAAATAGAACATTTTGGTATATATGTGAATACCCCTTTAGAAGAAATAGCTTTGAGTATTCACTTAATAAAATAAAAGGACTTTAGAAAAAGAGATAGACATTTTGAGACAGAAATTCTGCAGCATAACGGCAATGTTCCGAGGTTTTAGAAGACATTAAAAGAGATGTAAAATTGGTCAAACATTTATAAATGACCCATAAAATAGTACATGGACATAATAATAAGGATACATGATCATGGTAATGAGATTTCATGGACATACCATTTGAAATGAAAAACATGGAAGGAAGAAAAAAAAAGATTTCTCTAATGAAAGTTCGGCAGCCTAACGACGTTACTTAAACCTCAACAAAAATGATTTGAAAAGATAAAATAGGATCTCTCATAATGTGAACATAATAGTTCAGTATGATAGATATAGAGATAATTCCCCAACATAACAAAAAGGAACTTGAAAGAATTGACATGAAAGTAGAACTTCAAAATGAGAAGGGTGAAGAACCACTTAAAAATTCGGCAGCCTAACGGCGCCACTTAAAACATCAAAATACTGAATTGAAGAGATCAAATGGGGTCTCTCATCATATGAAAATAAGAGTCCAGTATGATATATATAGAGATCATACCCCAATATAACAAAAAGGAACTTGAAATAATTGACATGAAAGTAGAACTTCAAAACGAGAAGGGTGAAGAACCACTTAAAAATTCGGCAGCCTAACGGCGCCACTTAAAACATCAAAATACTGAATTGAAGAGATCAAATGGGGTCTCTAATCATATGAACATAAGAGTACAGTATGATATATATAGATATCATACCCCAATATAACAAAAAGGAAATTTAAATAATTGACATGAAAGTAGAACTTCAAAACGAGAAGGGTGAAGAACCACTTAAAAATTCGGCAGCCTAACGGCGCCACTTAAAACATCAAAATACTGAATTGAAGAGATCAAATGGGGTCTCTCATCATATTAACATAAGAGTCCAGTATGATATATATAGAGATCATACCCCAATATAAAAAAAAGGAACATGAAAGAATTGAATGAAAATAGAACTTGAAAACGAGGAAGGTGAAAGAATCCCTTAAAAATTCGGCAGCCTAACGACGCCACTTAAACATTCTTAAAACGAATTGATGAGAGCAAGGGGGGTCTATAATCATATGAAAATGAAATAGGCAGTAGGATGAATATAAAAGAACATCCTCCAACATAAGAACATGGAGTATAAAAGAAAAGACATAAAAGAGATTACTTGAAAAGAAAGAGAGGGGTCAGATCCCTTACCTTAAAATGTAACTCTTAAACCTCAAAGGTTGGGACCTTGAGGGCTTGGGGGCACCTTGGGAGGACTCCTTGGGAGGTAATGAGACCAGAAATTCGTTGGGAATGAGTGGGGAGTCGAATGGATGAGAGGAGGGCTTGGTATTTATAGGGAAAGTGAGGGGACAAAGCATTAATGGCCAAAGGACACCTCACATGTGCTTTTCTGAAACCCATGTGCTCTACCTTGGAATTTATCATGGAGTTAGGCCACATGGGGCCCCCACAACAATAATTCATCACCCTTGGCCGGCCAACCCTCAAAATCTCTCATGACATCATCATGACACAACTATGATGTCACTAAACATATCGAAACCCTAAAACTGCATTTTTACTATTCACTGAAAATTCAACTTTCTCATAAAAATCCCAAAATTTCACACTGACCAAATATCAATGCTCTGATTTCAAAAATAAACTCCATTTTATAAAAATAATTTTCTAAATATTTTTAATTCAATTTTTAAATAAATTCACTATTCACCGAAAATTCATTTTTTTCAGAAAAATCCCCAAAAATTACCATAATATCGATGCTCTGAGTTCAAAAATGAAATCCATTTTCTAAAAATAAATTTCTAAATATTTTTAATTAATTTTTTAATTAAAAAACATTATTCACCCGAAAAAACTAATACTTGAATAATAATTAATGAAACCGTTATTTAACCATTTTATTGAATCACATTACTTAATCAAGGTGCCTAGATTATTTTAAAACTTTCTTTAAGTGAGATTACTAATCCATTTGGTCACATTACTAATCCTAAGCGTAAAATCACTATTCAAAATTTACTATTCATCAAAAATCAAGTTGATCTTATTAGACTCTAAATTTCATACTGGACATAATTGTAGAAGACCATTTTTTGAAAATCATTACACATTTTTAATTATTTAAGGTTTACACAACCATTTTTAAAATAACCTTTTTATAAAATTCATCAGAAATATGCATACTATATTTATCCGGCCATTTCAAAATTCATAAACTTCATCATAAGAAGAAATCCCAATTTTTATTTAAAACAAGGATTACACAAGGTAGTTACGGTCTCATTACATAGCCCCTTATAATACCAGCATAGGACCTAAGAGTAAGGTGTGCTAGGGTGATAGAAGCTTGGGGCGGCTCAGTCAACATTGCCTGAGTAGTAATTTCTATCAGTTTGAACTTCTCATGAAGGCGATTCTGTTCTAGCTTCACATGATGAAGCTCGGATTGGATTTGATCCAGAGAAAAGCCCAATGGTGCTACCTCTTTCCCAAGCTCTGTTAGATGGGCTTCGATCGGTCCAAGACTACTAGGTGAGGCCATCGAATCTTCTTTCTATAATAATTAACCAATATTACTTATATTTAGAGACAATAATCAAAACATTTTGTTCACAGCGGTCATGTTGACCGATGGTTATATAATAGTCAAAACCCACTGATCTCATTTTAATTATAATCATGTTTATCAAATAAAACATTTTTGTTGAGTATAACAATAAAACATAAAATTAGGAAACAAAATTTATTTAAAAATTTCGGGTTGTTACAATCTTCCCCCTTAAGAAATTGCGTCCTCGCAATTTTAAAATTGGGTTTTGAAATTTCATTGAAAGTACCACATCGGAAAAGGAGTCAGTAAAACTATTACTTTAAAATAAAGAAAGGGAAGTACAATGGTCACCCGAGTTAACCCACACTAGGGTTCCATGTAGGAAGACATGGACATGGAGGAAAAAACAAAGGGTCAAGTTCGGAGGGAGAGTGATAGAGAACATGATTAGGAGAAAGTTAACCATGAGAAAATCCCAAACTTATGATGTGTGTAAACGGTCTTTGATTACCTAGTAGGAAACATAAACCAACAACATTTTTGTTTTACGTTTCTTTTCATAATTTTGAGGATTTCATTTACTACATAGAACAAAAACATAAGAAAATATACCTACCTTCAAGTAGAGTTTCATCCTTTAACAAGTCCCTACCAACACTAATCTTTTCTCCAAATGATGAGAATTCAAAAACACTTGGTCTCATAAAAGCACAAGAATCATCTTCTATAGAATCACATAATCTACAAAAGATTAACTATCTATTTCTTCTATCTTTAAACATTATCCCAAAAACAGAAAGGTTATGGTAAAACAAATCTTCAAAAAGAAAGAATCCCATAGGAATGGAAACTACTTTTAAATCATCAAATTCCATGGTACTACCCAAAGTTCATCATAGTCCATTCCGTAAATAACGGTCCTTAAGATTCCTCAAAATAAACCAAACTAAGATTGAAACCCAAATACAAGAAAGATTTGATAACATAGTCTTCCAAAATAAACTTCATTGTTCATCTCCAAACAACATCAACCACTCCTAACATCTTATAACAAAAGTAGCTAACCTAAACATATTTTACCCAAGATAGGTTAATCATTCCCGTAAGTAACCTAAATTACTATAAGTCCACCTTAAATTCATCGACTCTTCAAAATATAAGTCAACCTTACTCCTCAATGAAAATACCGTTGTAATCTATTTACCTCGATCATATAGGGTCCCCAAAATAGTGAACGTCTTCCAAAATAAAAATCATATTTTAATCCCCTAATCATCTCTGTCATCTTAATACGGCAATCGTAGCATTTCCTATCACATTGGTTGTTGAGACATGTTCTTCTATTTCCCGCCATTAACTATGAAAAGAAACTATAATTAGGGGCTTAAGTACTTAGCTAATAATCATGAAAAGGAACTGAAAGAATATAAGGATAACTTGTATATGAAAGGTATACCCTAACTTGTGATCTCCTAGGTTCCCATCTAGGTTATGAATGATCATATATTCTTATGTGAACCTTTATTTTATTTTATCTTTGTTCCTTTAACAATGGTTCATACCAAGCTTATGAATTTACCAAAGCATATCCCCCGGGAGTGTCGTAACCAAGAGTGAAGCAAGGCCCGTTGTCGTGTACCAGTTCCCGTTCGAGTCTAGCTCAAAGCGGTGTTTTCGGGTTTTACCCCTATGTACATCTGTGCCAGAGCCACCTCTACCTGATCGTATCCAGACAGGGATGTATTTGCTTGGCAACCCCTTACTCAATACTCACCAAAATAGCAGGAAGATTTCCTATATTAAACTTTTCTATAGGGTTACTCCTAGAGTTTTCATATCCTAATTTCCACAAATAACTAAACCATCCTTTGATACCAACTATAGAATCCCGCCTTTTTATCACATAAACTTTCATTACATTATACAAAACTGAGGATCTTTAAGGTTTAGTGTCTTGAAAACCAGGAACTTAAAACATGAAAACATAAAACATTCTTCTAAAAGACTTGAAAGGATTCTCCTCATGTTCATCCTAGGTTCATTACGGCATCACATAACCTGGGATCATACATCAAAAGAAAGGGTGAGCAGAAGGCCCAGTAAGGGAAACAAGGGAAACATTTAACATGTGAACTTGAGATACATCAACTATGTCATGAACAAGATCTTTAAGGCATGATAAAAAACAATCATGTGTCATATCATAATAAAAATAACATTTTCATAACTTGAATATGTGGCTACATCATTTAACATAGACAATCATGAACATATCACCAAGGTCCATCCCCAAGGTGTCATTTGAAAATTACCAAGGTTATTCACCAAGGTATCGTGAAAATTGTAATCTCTAGTGGTTACATCATTACCCAATGCATTGGAGCGCTATCAGGGAGCACCCTTAAATTTGCCTTTATTATCATGTGAGCCACATATATCATCATCAAAAATTTCATAAATAACCCATATAGCATAAAGGAAATGGGTTTCATTTCATAATCATAACTTTTTAAAAACTGCTTTAAAGACATGATCTTTATATCACTTTAAAACCCACAGAAAAGGAAGGTGGGTATCATGTATGTAAATCCCAGAATTTAAAATAGAACATTTTGGTATATATATGAATACCCATTTAGAATAAAGAGCTTTGAGTATTCACTTAATAAAATAAAAGGACTTTAGAAAAAGAGATAGACATTTTGAGACAGAAATTCTGCAGCATAACAGCAATGTTTTGAGGTTTTAGAAGACATTAAAAGAGAGGTAAAATGGGTCAAACATTCATAAATGACCCATAAAATAGTACATGGACAGAATAAGAAGGATACATGATCATGGTAATGAGATTTCAAGGACATACCATTTGAAATGAAAAACATGGAAGGAAGAAAAAAAAAGATTTCTCTAATGAAAGTTCGGTAGCCTAACGGCGTTACTTAAACCTCAACAAAAATGATTTGAAAAGATCAAATAGGATATCTAATAATGTGAACATAAGAGTTCAGTATGATAGATATAGAGATAATTCCCCAACATAAAAAAAGGAACTTGAAAGAATTGACATGAAAGTAGAACTTCAAAATGAGAAGGGTGAAGAACCACTTAAAAATTCGGCAGCCTAACAGCGCCACTTAAAACATCAAAATACTTAATTGAAGAGATCAAATGGGGTCTCTCATCATATGAAAATAAGAGTCCAGTATGATATATATAGATATAATACCCCAATATAACAAAAAGGAACTTGAAATAATTGACATGAAAGTAGAACTTCAAAACGAGAAGGGTGAAGAACCACTTAAAAATTCGGCAGCCTAACGGCGCCACTTAAAACATCAAAATCCTGAATTGAAGAGATCATATGGGGTCTCTAATCATATGAACATAAGAGTCCAGTATGATATATATAGAGATCATACCCCAATATAACAAAAAGGAACTTTAAATAATTGACATGAAAGTAGAACTTCAAAACGAGAAGGGTGAAGAACCACTTAAAAATTCGGCAGCCTAACAGCGCCACTTAAAACATCAAAATACTGAATTGAAGAGATCAAATGGGGTATCTCATAAAATGAACATAAGAGTCCAGTATGATATATATAGAGATCATACCCCAATATAACAAAAAGGAACATGAAAGACTTGAATGAAAATAGAACTTGAAAACGAGGAAGGTGAAAGAATCCCTTAAAAATTCGACAGCCTAACGGTGCCACTTAAACATTCTTAAAACGAATTGATGAGAGCAAGGGGGGTATCTCATCATATGAACATTAAATAGGCAGTAGGATGAATATAAAAGAACATCCTCCAACATAAGAACATGGAGTATAAAAGAAAAGACATAAAAGAGATTACTTGAAAAGAAAGAGAGGGGTCGGATCCCTTACCTTAAAATGTAACTCTTAAACCTCAAAGGTTGGGACCTTGAGGGCTTGGGGGCACCTTGGGAGGACTCCTTGGGAGGTAATGAGACCAGAAATTCGTTGGGAATGAGTGGGGAGTCGAATGGATGAGAGGAGGGCTTGGTATTTATAGGGAAAGTGAGGGGACAAGGCATTAATGGCCAAAGGACACCTCACATGTGCTTTTCTCAAACCCATGTGTTCTCCCTTGGCATTTATCATGGAGTTAGGCCACATGGGGCCCCCACAACAATAATTCATCACCGTTGGCCGGCCAACCCTCAAAATCTCTCATGACATCATCATGACACAGCTATGATGTCACTAAACATACCGAAACCCTAAAACTGCATTTTTACTATTCACTGAAAATTCAATTTTCTCAGAAAAATCCCAAAATTTCACACTAACCAAATATCAATGCTCTAATTTCAAAAATGAACTCCATTTTATAAAAATAATTTTCTAAATATTTTTAATTCAATTTTTAAATAAATTCACTATTCACCGAAAATTTATTTTTTTCAGAAAAATCCCCAAAAATTACCATAATATCGATGCTCTGAGTTCAAAAATGAAATCCATTTTCTAAAAATAATTTTCTAAATATTTTTAATTAATTTTTTAATTAAAAAACACTATTCACCCAAAAAAACTAATACTTGAATAATAATTAATGAAACCGTTATTTAACCATTTTATTGAATCACATTACTTAATCAAGGTGCCTAGATTATTTTAAAACTTTCTTTAAGTGAGATTACTAATCCATTTGGTCACATTACTAATCCTAAGCGTAAAATCACTATTCACAATTTACTATTCATCAAAAATCAAGTTGATCTTATTAGACTCTAAATTTTGTACTGGACATAATTGTAGAAGACCATTTTTTGAAAATCATTACACATTTTTAATTATTTAAGGTTTACACAACCATTTTTAAAATAACCTTTTTATAAAATTCATCAAAAATATGCATACTATATTTATCCGGTCATTTCAAAATTCATAAACTTCATCATAAGAAGAAATACCAATTTTTATTTAAAACAAGGATTACACAAGGTAGTTACGGTCTCGTTACATAGCCCCTTATAATACCAGCACAGGACCTAAGAGTAAGGTGTGCTAGGGTGATAGAAGCTTGGGGCGGCTCAGTCAACATTGCCCGAGTAGTAATTTCTATCAGTTTGAACTTCTCATGAAGGCGATTCCGTTCTAGCTTCACATGATGAAGCTCGTCTTGGATTTGATCCAGAGCAAAGCCCAATGGTGCTACCTCTTTCCCAAGCTCTGTTAGATGGGCTTCGATCGGTCCAAGACTACTAGGTGAGGCCATCGAATCTTCTTTCTATAATAATTAACAAAGATTACTTATATTTAGAGACAATAATCAAAACATTTTGTTCACAGCGGTCATGTTGACCGATGGTTATATAATAGTCAAAACCCACTGATCTCATTTTAATTATAATCATGTTTATCAAATAAAACATTTTTGTTGAGTATAACAATAACACATAAAATTAGGAAACAAAATTTATTTAAAAATTTCGGGTCGTTACAATATGCATAGGTCATATATGGAATATATCCACATAGATCAGTTGAGTCTATAAATAGGTTCATATATCAGTCATTTATTCCATCCTTACACGTTGTACTTATGCTCTCTTTATGAAATTATCCCAGGATTTCTTACAAATAACATCCTCATGCAAGTACATGGTATAATCACATGAGCGACCGATCTATGCATGATAACATCATTTTGGGGCCTTCATGTGGGACCTAGTATAAGGAAATACATGAGGTCCTTCCTTTTATAAAATGTATGAACTTTATGAAATCATGAATTTCACATTAACGAAAAATCTCTATGTCTTCTTGTAGGTTTTTAATGGCCTCATCGGTGGATTATCACAAACAATACGATATAAGTTTCTAAGAGATGCTCAAATATGTTGGGATAGATTAATATGAAATGGTTTACACCGCTCCCCAATATATATAAAATCCCTTGAAATAGTAACAATGTGAGTATCTATGATGTGACTATCTATCTATGTACGATCTTGGGATTCTATGATATAATCTAATCCTAAAAGATTTGAGTTAATTTCCAAAGTTAGGGTGTATGGAATATACTGACTATAACACCTTCAAAATATCATATAACGTCATATTCATCAAGTAATGGATAATTCCTACATCCTTTCTCATGCATCATAGCATATGTACCCCAAATCTGAAGCCACACACCAAATATTTGAACAATATTTTTTACGAGTCAATTTTTCATGCTTCCTAGACATACCAATAAAATGGTTTGAAGGAATATCAAGACTTCTAATTTGGATGTGGATTCCTGACTAAATGGATTTGGGAGTAATTGGTGTGCCAAACAAGTACATAATTCAAGACTAATCTGTAAGACATCAGCATTTATGAGTCTTTTTGGGTGGGGAAGAATATGTTTACACGAACCTAGACACCATCCATGAATTTTTGAGCTGATGTATACATCATTTTAATTCCTTTCATCTAATGCATGGTGATGTTGGAATTTGACTGTGGTATGTCTAAAAAATATCTAGTTCCCCTATCCATAGGGACATGTATGATGAGTTTATCCCACTACAAATAATGTGGGATGATATTGAGAGGGAATTCGATTTGGCCCATGAACTGATGAATTTGGCATATAATATTAAGGGATACCATTAACTAAGTGGTGATATTCATATTGATGAATCGATTAATTCCTTCCTAATGTTCAAAGTAGAAGGTCCCACATGATAGTTTTATATGAGATGCCCCACTTTATAAAATCAAAGTTGTCCTGGATTTTTTTTTCTATATTGGATAACGGACAATATTCCCATGGTGGTAATCAGATCAATTATGAGGTTTTAGTAAGGAACCATCTAGCTAGAATCCTTGGGATATGGCTAAGTGTCGACCTACTACTAATTTTCAAATCCAATAGAGAGGTGAGACAAGTGAAATTTGTTTTGAATCCAAACTATAAGAAGGGAGAAATAGAGGGTTGGTTGCCCATATCGTTATGATGATCTATCAGTGTTTACCCCATGTGTACATCGAGAAGGCCACATTCAAAATCTCAGGTACATATCAAGATCTGTGGGGGTGGGGATATTACAATACACATCAGCTCTTAATCTATGCTAATTAGAGTTCAAGTCCCAGGAGGTCAGTTCTACCTATTTTCTTAGGATGTTTCTAGTATCCATCTACTACCCAAGAAGCATGATGAAGTCCTGAGGATTTTGTTCATATATGGGGATTTAATCTTCTTCATTTATGGTGATCCACCAATTATGATGTCAATTGAAAATGGGAAATATGACATTTTTATGAGGTTTTAAATGATTTCATTTAGATACAGTGTACTGGCTGCTCGTATTTACATTGAGATTATATACGAGGTATACAATCCATATCAATTTACCCACCAATTTAAGTGTCTCCAATAGTTAACTATATCTCCCCCATGAACTGTTAGTATGAGAAACACCCAGTGGTGGCCTAGAAATTTTGGATCCTAATCGAATAGGAGGAATCCCAAATGTCAATCAAGATTCCTCCATAGGGTGTATTGATATGGATGAAATCTGGGTATACTGACACTCGAATTTCTTCCTACCATAAGTGGTGTTAACAAAAATCATCCCTTCAGTGAAGTTATAACAATTACCAGTCATGAAATTCATGGTAGGAATGTTCAATATGAAGGTGATGATGCTGAAGTTCTAATGCCTTTAAATTGATCTCAAGAAAGGGACACATGGTAGTAAAGGGTTGAGTGAACCAAATTATTAAGTATAAGTAGGTGTAGTCATCAACATCAGGAGGAGAACCATGCTTTGGTCACCCAGTCTCTAATCTGAGAAGAGAGCCCTAAATGGGATTCAATGTCAAAATATGTTGGTTCTTCCTCACAACCATCTATAATATCATCAGATTATGTATAACCCATGGTGATACAATATTAGAAAAACATAACCCATGACATCAATGAATTGTGGGTATTTATCAAGATAGTTTTATACTTATCAGAGATTGGGGATAGCTGATAACCCTACAATATTCACCCTGAAACTAATTTGAGTGAGGTGGGAAAATTTGTTTGGGAGCTTGAAATGTTCATATATTACATTCATGATTGGATATCATCCACAAACTGAGTATCTAACAAGATATACCATGATTAAATTGTGGGGATAAGTTATTGATTAGAAGATGAATGGGATGAATATGTCAAACCTAGTGAGGTATCTCTCTCTTCCCCCTTATCTTTTTTCTCTTTCACCCCCATAAATTTATTAATGGGATATATCTCATTGTTTAGAGTGGATGAAGAATATATAGTAGGAATGGTGATCATGTTTTCGAAATATGGCCAACTAGAACACCTATTGGAGTAGTGACCAAATCACCTATATCCTCAGAATTATCATCAAGACAAAGGGTGATGGTGGTGGAAATATAGGGAGGGCCTTTGTGATCACCACCTCATATTTCCATTACCAAGAGGATGAACATGTGTCCCTTTCCATATCAAGAAAAGAAACAAAAGTAGGTAGATACATTGTTCTATTTTATGAGTTGAATTAAAGGTTTTTTCTTTCATTTTATGTCATGACATTCTTGAAATACTCATTTGGCAGTAATTTCCATTTGCGTGATCTGCCTCATTTTACTCCTTTAAGGGGTTTGACAATGATACTTCCATGACTGAGGGGGACATCTTAGTGGAGGCATAGACTTGGGATGATTAATACATACCTTTTTTGGAAGTGGTTAAAAACTAATCCATGTATACCTCTATTATTATAGAGATGGGATAGGGTCATGGTAATGTAAGATGTATATCATAAGGTGTAATTTATTGTCCAAGGAATTTCTTTAATATTGTAATGAAACAAGAATTTATCAATAGAAATTAACTCTTATAATAATTTCATATAGTACAAGTAACATGATATCACATAGATAACACACAAAAAACTTTTTAAATGAATAATGAATTAAATAAGAGGTATTTCTATATATTAATGAACCAATCTTGATGGAATAGTAACATAGACAATAGAATAGTATTATGAAGATTAGGAATAATAAACCGGAAAATATAATATTAACATCGCCTATGAATGTATGGATAAAATATAGAAATCTTATAAGTGATAATATGATAAAATTATATTATAATACAAGTAAGTAAATATTTTAAAATTATTAATTAACTATTTTTATTTTTATAAGTCAGAAAAATTTAATTACAATTTTATAATAAACATAATGATTTAAACGAAAATTTTATTTCATAAAATTAATTCATATATTAACTTTTTTTATTATGATTATAATAATGTGTTATGAGACAATGCATAATTTTTCAAAGTGTTATAAAATTGGTTATAATTTTAATTTCAGTATTTTTGTAGTAAATGATGAGTTTAATTAAAATTTTAATTTATAAAATTTAGAAAATTATTTTAAAAAAATTGAGATCATTTTTGAATTCTACATGTCAAAATATTATTATGGTGAATTTTTGGTATTTTTCGAAAATACATAATATTTTGGTGAACAGTCAAATATGTTAATTTACGGTAAAAGCTAAATACAAAAATTATTTTGTCATAAATGATGTAAATATAATGTAAGCCCAAAAATTCAAAAATAATTCATTATTTTAATATCTTTAGTTATAATAATAAAAATATTCATAATCTTGTGACAAAATAATAAACTAATGAATACAATAATGAGAAAACACCCCTCTACTCCCCTATAAATATCAACCCTAACCACCACTTCTCATCACACCTTCCACGCATTGAGAATTATCCCTATTATGCCTAATAATCTTACCAAAACCTTCCCCCACGTCTAGGATCTCTTGGTCTCATCAAATGGAAAAAAATTCCCTTTGGAGGTTCTCAAGGAGGAGAGAATTTGAGAGTTAAAACCCTCTTTCTCTTTCATTTAATTTATTTTATATTTCATTTATTTTTTTCTTATATCATGCACCTACACCTATACAAGAAGTATGATAAATATATTATATTATGTATACTATTATTCTATTATTATAATGGAATAATTCATCTTCTTATATCTTCCATTTTCCTTTTATTTTAAAAATTAAAATATCGTTCGTGGTGTGCTAGTTTACCGCCACCATGGACGGTGCATTTTCATTCTTCACTACCCATTTAGGGATAGTTATAAAACCATGATATTTGTTAAATAATAATTTCTTACCCATACTATATGTTATATAATGGTATGGAAACAATATATAATCAGGATGTTAAATAATATGATAGATGATCATATTGGTCGCAAAATCGGCCAAATAGATTAGATCATTTTCAATAACTATTTATATAATTATTCAGGCACATACCATATAAAAAATTGAAAAATAATAAAAAAATAAAATTATTATTTTTAATTACTAACATATAATATCAACTCTCGATAATTATTCCCATTTTACCTGAACTTCCATACTCATATACAAGAAAACCGATCATGAAAACCAAGAAAGCGAACACTCCCAAATGATGAAATTGATCTCTATAACACATAGAAAATCCCATTAATGAACTTAATAAAACTATAATGATTAAAATTCATGTATAAAATGTTATTTATTTGGAAATGAATTAAATTAATTTGATTATATAGGATATTAAATTGAATAAATCAATCATACATAATGTAAGGGGAATCTTGAAACCGACTCAGTTTCTTTGGGTTTTAATTATTTTACCTAATTTTCAATATGAATGATCTTTTATTGTTCTATAAATATAATTTATTTTTCATTATCATTTATTTCTAGGATATACATGTGCCTATCTTTTTTTATGACCAATGAATTTATTTTATAAAAAGAACTATTCCTTAAAAAATCATCTTTTAATTCTCTTAGGATTGTTTCTTCTTCATGATTGATACTACGAAACTTATTCCATTTTTATCTTTGGAAATTAAATGTTTATGAATGCATTCATTATGAAGTGAAAACCATTCCTTTTCATGGGTAACATTATTTCCAATATTGATATATATTCTACGAGCAATGCATTATAATGTAAATGTTATGATGTGATGAGTGAGCCTTAAATTATATAGAACATGTAAATGTAATGATGTGACAGGTGTGTCCAAAATTAAATAGAACTACAAGGAATTAGGAAATTTGATGTATCTCATGAGATAAATAGAATTATGAATGAACATGATGTTATCTTTGTTCACAACTATGTCCGGTATTTGACCACTTACACATGATGTTTCATTTTTATATATTTACACATTCTATTCATTTATTTAATGTTTTCTATCGTGATTATGATTATTATGATTTACATAAATAATGATGATGATTATTATGATAACCCATGTTTCATGTCTCTAATTCATCCTCTTACTGGGATTTTATTTCACCCATTATTTTGATTTATATCCTCAGGTGAATACTATTAGTAAAGAGAACACGAGGGCCAATAATAAGAAAGAGAATAATGAATTGAATAAATGTTTATGTTTTATTATGTAAAAGTTATGTATGGTCCTAGATTTATGAAAACACTAAAACTTTGGATTCTATTTGTGTAATGATTTTATGTTTTTTATATTTAAAAGTATGGAATAACTATTTAAGAAAATGTAGGGTCTCTATACACATGATATATCAGATTTTACAAATACACAAAAGGATGCTACAATAATCACCCATGGACCTGTCTCCACTCCAGAAGTGGTAGAAAGTGATCCAATATGGTATGATTCTATTTTCAATGGTGATATATACCCTATAGGGTTCAATGAAGTGGTGCATGCTGAGAGGTCAGTAGAGAGAATCGAGAGAAGAGCCAATTTGGGTCATGAACCACATTCCTAGGATACCCCCAATGGTGATGATGTTGTGAGACTTGAAGGAATGTTTACTGAAATGATGGAACTCAGGGATAGGTTAAAAAAATAATATTCACACAACATTGGAGGAGTTCTATGAAGTAAGTATATAATTGCATGAATCTAAGTTCTCTGTTTATTTCATTTTTAAATATTGTAGTCCTCTCTTCGTTTGATTTCATACACCAAATCTCTACTTGTAAATATTTTTCTGTAGACAAAAAATTCCAAGGAAATTTATAACCATGTAATCCAAGTCCATTAAAAATACATTTATAATTGATTAATATATGAGAACCCTAAAGTGGGAGATCCTCTAGGCCTCTCAATCCATGTTTCTAGAATAATTTAGGAGGATTTTCACTGTCATGAGGTCTCTACCTAATGTGATGAGACTGGGCACATCATATATCTATCAATTCAATCCTTTGATCCATGAATGAGTGAGTGTGGTTAATATAATTTGTTATTTTAAATCCATTTCTCTTTGTAAGATTCTTGATTTTAGTGGGGGGTATTACCTGTTATTCAACACTGTCATCTTTTATGGCTAAGCATGAGGTGGAGGAATATACTCAAATTCTTTCAACACTAGTAAGTGGTGATGATACATTTTCAAATAGAGTCGAGTGGGGTACCTTAATGAGTTCACTGATCCTGGAACATATCTAATCCTCATAAAATGGTTCAGAGTCAGGCTTGGATATGTAGGATTCTTTTCTCACTACAAACCATATCATTTGACGAGAAAATTGGAAGATAGTCTTAGGAAATCATTTTTAAGAAGTACTATCATGACTTCAATTACTTACAACTATTTTCTTAATTTTTACCCATGAAAAGTTTTATCACCTCAGAATCCACCATGTCATGAAGTCAATCATTCTTCAACAAGAAGTGGAGAATAAGTGGAAAAAAGATGTGGCATTATTAGCAGGCTGGTTAGAAAGTCATTTAACTGATTTGTCCCTAGATGATCTCAACCATGATAAGGAGGTATATGAATATCACCATTATCTTGATGAGAAATATCTCCAAATGAAACACTTTCATGAAAAATTGGATGTCGTAATGGAATAAATGTTGAAACCCCACCAATCATTGAATGAGTCCTTATCAAAATGATGATAATAGATTATTTTGGAGGAGAAAGACATTATAATACTAAGGATACTATATCCAGACAATTGGATGGTTTTTAGAAAGTTGTAAAGAATGATTGAGCCACAGTTCAGCATATTAAGGCCTTTGAAGGGGATAACCTATAAAGTTTCATAGAGAGACTCCATCATATGGAAGTTCCTTTACATTTTAGAACCTGAATGAATTTTCTTTTCAATAACGTGTTTCTATATTCATTTCATCATAATAATCATAATATAACAATGAAAATGACGAATGTGTTCAAGTTTCATTGTGTTATAATCGCAATGACATGGGTGTGGAATAAATCTAATTTTATCCTAGGTATTTTTACTTAGAGAACACAGTTTCAATGTTTCTTAGGTTATTTTGAAAACCCTACAAACATTGTGTCTTTTTTTTCATGGCGCTAATTTTTTCTTATTTCTAGTATGAATAAATCTTAGAGATCATGAGTAACTTTTTCATATACCAACCTTTGCATGTTTTTAAACTAACTTGTTTGGTGCCTCAAATATTTTCATTTCTCGATTCATTTGTAAACAATGAAAATCATAGGTCTAGAGAGTTGAGACTCGAATTTTAACTAGGTTTCCCTTTGTGGGTTATCAACCTAGAAAGAAATATGACTCTATTTGTGGGAAGATTATTATTTTAAAAACCAGACTAATGAAAATGGATTTTTAGGTCAAAAAGCATTGACCATGAGTTTTGAACTAATTTCGTAAAAAAGGATTCTTGGACTAGAGTGTTCTGGGATTATTTTGACATTTAAATGAGAATTTTCTGTTATATGTTTTTCATTTCCATATTTAACACATGATTTGAGATAAGTATATAAGGAATGGCCTCAAAAAAAGTTTGATAATTGGTTTCGCATCACAATACTTTTGGGGTTAATTGAAATGGAGGAGGTATATCTTAGGTGAAAATGTTCAGTTGGTTGGAATTTCTTTTGTTAGTGACATTATGAAAAAAATTCCATGTATTAAAACATAGTCAAAAAGTGTCATCCTCGTACTGACATGTCCTTTTGGTAGGCAACTTATAAAAATCCAATTGGAGATAATTACTACATAGTCAAACAATCCTCATAAATTTTAAAATTATACTACCAATGGCTTGAAATTTTGTGAATATACAAATTTACCATGACCACGAAGGGTGGTTTGTAGGGACTATGTCTGAGAATGAATGAATAATCTTTATTGGCAATGACCATGGATGGAAAACAACTCATATATGAATTTTTCTTCTCTAAAGGAGGGTAAATTCTATTACGTAACTGAAATCAGGGGGAATGCCCCTCCATGTATAGGGTTAAAGCATCACGCAGATTAATTTCATGTTAAAATGTCATGGACCATGTATTTTATTAATCTTATAGTGAGGATGTTGGGGGACATAGTTTAAGTTCAATTAGATTTAACTGAAATATTGTAGATTTCTACCTTTCAAAGTAATTTTTTCAAATAATATTTCATACTTTTCATGTGTGATGGGGGCGGTATGAAATTTATAATATTGGGGTTTCTAGATATGTGGATGGATATGGGACTAAAACATAATTAAGTATTACATATATTTAATAAGACTATTCCAAGGGAGAATATACCTATATTTTAAAGGACCTTTTATATGGTCCAATTATGAAAATCCAACTGGGGCGTATTACTACAATTTCAGACGGATATGTCTTCAAGGATCTAACATTCCATTAATGATTTATTATGAAAGATTATGGGGATTCAAATTATCCCAGACAAAGAGTTTGGTTTGTGCGAGAAATGTACCTAAATATGGTACTATCATTTCAAATCAAAATTATCATGAATGGGGATAAAAATTATACATACATAGCTATGAACCATATAAATGAAAATGGGATTTCTATTTTTATAATTTTTTAAGACTGGGGAATAGGGACTGGGAATTGTTTAGTATCTCATGAAATTGATAACCAATCCATATGAAATACTACAAAACCGTGTATTTTAATGTCTTATGGTGAGGACCTCATCCGTGAAATTTAACGTCATGCGGTAAGGAAGGAGAGTCGGATAGAAAAAGTAATATTATGGGTGGACCATGGTATGGGAGTCAAGCATCACTAAATTTATCATCAAATAATGAATCAAGAAAAACATAGTTCTAGAAAAGATTCCCCATAACAATTGAATTCATGTGTGGAGAAGAATATTTTTTTAATATGGGCTCACGAATGTGGTGAGAACCCATATTGGATCCTCTTATGTTTATCCAAATCATAGATAGAAAGGTGGGGGGAAATTATTGTGTTATATATGAACAAAGATATTGGATTCAAACATCACTAAAGATTTTGTGGGAATAATAATTGGGTTATATGTAGTTTTTAAGGAACCATGATGTTTAAAGTCATGTGGTAAGGACGTCTAGTGTGTCGTTTAAGGTCTTAAAACTAGGACCATTATAACACAAATATTATTTAATGGGACTTGATAATGAGGGGAATACTTTACCAAAGCTATCAATACCATGTGAGATATGTTCAATGTGATGAAAAAGGTGTGGAAAATATTTCTCCCACCACAAAAATGTGATAAAAATGGATGATAGGGAAATTATGATATTATGATGGTAGGATTGGGATACTGAAGCTAGGAGTCACTAAATACCTATTCAAAGAGAGAATCAAGACATATGTAGTTCTTCAAAACCATAATGTTTAGTTCCATACAGATAAGATGTGAACGGTGCAGTTTAACATCATGTCATGATATGGATATGTTATATAAAAGATAAATTATGGAATTATGAGAGGTCCAATTAGGCTATAACAATTCCTGGAGATGAGGATCGATATAACGAACCATAATCTTGGGGGTTATCAGAATAAGAAAAGTGGTATGGGAGAAAGTAAAAGGAATTACCATAGACCAATTCTTGAAAAGAGGGTTCCAAACATAGTGTTGGCAAGGCTTACAGAGATAAAAGAGGTCTCTCCAAGTGAACAATGTACCTCTAGATGACAATCACTTTTGTTGGGTGACTTATGAAAATCCAATTGGGGCGTATTACTACATTGTAATGAAATGTAATCCTCTAGATGATAGACAATTTTTTGTGGGAGACTAGTGAAAATCCATATATGGTGTATTTTTTCATAATCATTAAAAGGATTCTTCGGAAATATGACTTCCAATTACCAATGACCGAGGAAATATTGTAAATATAAAAAATTTCATAGGGAAAGGGGTATGATGTATAGAAGTAATATTTAAAAGAACAAAAGAAACATTTGGACCATTACTATACATGGATTGTAAAGTCCCCCACATAGATTTTTATTTAGATGTGGGAGAGGAATCTTGTTGTATTTGTTATGGGCTCGTAGATGAGGGAAGCTAAGTGATGGTCTCTAGTATTGATCTCTATTTTTCAGAAAAAGAGGAGTTTATTTTCTTTTGCATCATGGCTGGGCCTAATACACGAGGTTTCATCATCACTACACATCCCATTCATTGGATTATTAGACCACACATAGTTCAAGAAAGGCTCCCTATAAAGGGTTGACCCGATCATATGGAGAAGGGAATTTATTCTATGGATAGACCCAAGATTGAAGATATAGGTATAACTATTAAATTTGTGATGATAATAATTAAAACACATGTAGTTCATGAATTAAATACATGGTGGGATACCAGAACCAAATTTTATGATATAATCAATAACCGTTTGAAATGATTCATAGTTTTAGGTTGTGCGGAAATGATATTGTTATACAGTTTAATTCCTTCGAACTAGGAAGTTTTGAATTATAGTATAAGTTCTTACATCTCAGACTATGATGTCTTTTATTTTGGGTTCATATTACTAGGACCATATGGTTTTACTTCTATGTTCATCCCTATAGGTCCATAATACTATGCAGTTTAATGGAAAACATAAGAACATTGGTTTCATATAATTTATCATCATGAGCCTTGGCTAAAATATCATAAATTTTAAGTTCATGTAACAAAGATTGACCATGAAATTTAATAATGTGAAGCTGATAAGATTTTGATCTTTTATCATAATAATTCTTTCATGAGTTATCTTTCATTTTTAATGGATTTAATGAGCTCTTTATCCATTGAGATAAGGGAATAATCTCTATCGGAGAGGAACTTATGTATGCAGGATGGTCCCTACCCCTTTAGATTAATATTTGGCGGCTTCTTCCCTAGCATCATAATATTTTTTAGGACTAGTACCAATTATAATTAGATGAATGAATGGAGGTGAGCATTCTTATTAAAATCTTGTGTTATCCAATTTTGATTGACCACCATGCGATGCATGGTATAAATTCATTTATCATCGAGTTAGTATAACTAATATAGCCATTTTTATGATTTCACAAGACTTGATAGTTGATCACATATTGAAATTCAGAGTTAGGGAAATTAGACCTCAATGGGAAGGACATCCAATGTTCTATAAATAAGTGAATATGGGGGTTCTCATGTGATAGTATGGGTTATCGTTTGGTAGGCCTATAAGGAATGAAAGATCTTTTTAGGATAATACATTTTATATTTATCCACCTTATTATGACCTATGTTCAACATGATCTTCTTTGAGGCCTCAATCTATTCATTAGCCTCTGTGTTATAATAAGATGAGCGGTTGAATTTAATATTATACTCTTTATAAAGCTTCTCCAACTTAGAAGAAGATAAATTAATTTTGTATCCCTAAAATCTGTATGAGTAACACAAAATATAGTAATGATGTTGGATTTCAAAAAGCTGATGATGATCTTCGACACAAATTGACTTTGGGGTAATGCCTCGTCCCCTTTGGAGAAGCATTTGGTAGCAGTTTTGATGAATTTGAACAATTTATTCATAGTTAGAGGGTATAAAACTAAAAAATAAATTCCAAAAGAAATATATTTCTAGGAGTATTTAGATATGTTTATGAAAAACAGGGGATAAGGAAAGGAGTTGGAGTGCACTTATTAGGAATGACATTTGTTGGTGAATTCTGAATAATCCTACATTATTTAAGGAAAAAAATATCCAAGACATCAAATTTGATCGTAAATCCTAAACCCTAATTTGGGGGAACCACAGGCTCCTGTATGTACTTCATTCATGATAGTAATAGTTTATTCTCCATTAATTAAACTAAGGAGGACCCCATCAAAGACTCTTTTATAATGGAATTTTTGGTGATTAGAGACGTCAAAAAGAGTATTTTTGGTCGATCTTCATTGTATTTTTACATTTCTAGATCTTTCTTTTGGGAGAAATGCATTTTGAAGGTAGTATATGATGGGAATCATCCAATAAGTCATGGGACCATATGTTTCGAAATAGGAAAAGCCTCATTGACCCCTTCCATGATGGAATGAGAAAAAGGTGATACCATTTTGAAATGTGCAATGCTAATGCATGATTTATACAGATATTCATATTATAGGGCCATGGAGACATTTTAAAATACATCAGCCAGTGATTCTATGATATTGTAACCTGTGTCAATGTTGGGTCTAAGGATAAATCTACCATTAGTCATCAGATATAGTAATGAAAGGGGATTAGTGTTTCATTCCAGAAAGAAGAACCCTCATTGATCTATTTGATTACCAACTATGAATAACCTTTCACCTCTGACTGTTCCAATGATATTTGAAGTTATAGTTATATGATTTTAATGAGGTCTTAATATTATACCTCATTATTTGTACATATTTCTGAAAAAAATGATGGAGTTAGGAAATAATGACTTTTCTGGAGACATGACCATGACTCCCAATCCGAATTTGTTGAGCATGGGGTCTTCCATTATCTTCTCTATCAGGGTTATGAATGAACTATAAAAATAAATTTATCATTTATAGGGGCTATATTTATCAAAAAATATCCCTTCATCATAAAATATAGTATTAAATTATGTTGTTCCATCATATAGGCTTTTTCTAGAAAATATACCAAAACCTAACCTTTCACCACTATCTGAAGAATGAATTGTATCTCAAACAGCTATAGGATAATCACCGACAATTTTAAAAATCTAGTCCAAATTGGATGGATAAAGTTGTATTTGAGTGTATTATAGTGAGAGACGAAGTGGGACTTGTGGTGCTATAGTTAGTTCCTCAGTTTCCAAATAAGAAAGATTAATGTTTGGAAGCTCTTCTCGATATCTAAATAACGAATGTCATTATCATACATGTCTTAGCTGAGATTAAAAAAAAATTCATTCCCAACATTTTTTTATCCATTAAAATTTCCTAGAAATAAATTTAGGGAAATAACATACAAAATAATTATTTCCCCCTCAACAGGAAACGTTAATAGTGGTTGACTTAATAGATACTTATTTAGGCTTAAGAATGCTTCTTGACAATCAATGGTCCACTAATACATGACCCCATTGTTCCTCAACATGGAGAATAAAAGAACATTCTCATGAGGTTAGATATAAATAACTGTATCTAGTCTAGGTGTCCCTAAAACCCCTTAAACATTTTCAGGTTATGAGGTGGTGACATATTGAGAATAGCCTTTGTTTTATTAGGATCATCTTTGATGCCATGATGGAGTATGAAGATTCCAAAAAACTTCCTCGAGGTGGCCCTAAAAGCACATTTCATGGTTTCCATCATCTAGATATGTTGTCACAGTTTATTGATGTCCATATCAAGATCATTCATGTGATCAGAACAATTTAATTACTTAATCACCAGGTCCCTGAAGTATCATTCAAAAAATATCCCTAAGAAGGGTTTAAAAATGATATGCATGGTATGTGGGTATGTGGGGATGGAATTATTCAAAGAAAAGGTCATTAATAAATAGAATAATACTGCATGGTCACCATATAGGTGGTGGATTATTAATATTCATGGGCCATTCAGATTTGATTATACCTTGAATAGAAAACCATGAAAGAGATGGATTGATATTTGAAGGTTTCATCAATCAAAAGTTCTATGATGCTAGGAAATCATATTTTGTTTAGTGATGATTTAGATATCTGATATTGATGTAGAACCTAATTTTATCATTCTTCTTCTTTTCCAAAACTATATTAGATATTCATATTTGATAGTGTACATCCCAAATTAAATAGTTTTTTATAATATTATCAAACATGGCCTCAATTTTAGAGGCATGAGTCTTTTGTTTCCTTCTAGATACTTTTTTTAAACCTTGGTGGGTTTTTAGAACTCTCAAGTGGTGAGTGTCCACCTCAGGATTGATTCTTGGAATATATATTTAATTCCAAGTGAACACATCCCGGTAATCCTTTAAGAAGGAGGTGTATACCTCTTATTCCTCTTAGGACATGGCTGCACAGATCAGAGTAGATCGTGAGCTCTTTTATGAACCAAGGTTTCTTTTTATAGGTTTATCAATAGTGGTATAAAAATAGAAATCAAATTATCTTGGGGAAACCCTGAGGTCCTCTTCTTCTTCCTTTCATTCATTCTCATCCACTACTTCCACAGTCTATGGGGAAGTATGTAATGGAGTAATCTCTCTAGAGATTAGAGGGGAGACAACATTTTAACATTCCGAAGATGAAGTGACTCCCTCTAAGCCTGATAACAATGTGGGTAATTTTTGAAGCTCTAAAGGGGTATATTAAGGGACAATAAAGTATTCTATTTATCCACTCTAAACATAGATGAAGAGGTAGGGATATATGAAACCCAGGGGATGTAATGAGATCATTTTCACTCAGGATTCTATCTCTCTTTGGAGAGTTAACGACATATCTAGTACTGTTAGGATTAGTCTTCAAGAATGATATCTTGGAATTCATAGAATATATGCATAAATTTAGACCCATTTTTTTATTTGATTTATATACAACACATCTTGTCTAATGAGTTCTATGAAGGCCTTTTTTGGGATCATTTCTAGAGAATTCGATGTTGTGACCTAAGAAAAACTAATAATTATGGGTTTCTTCCCTTCCCTATTGTAGAACCCTACATCAATGTACCGAGTATTGTAGGATTTTATTGTGTATTTAACACTATAAAATGCCCTAATTTTACCATTAATGAGATATTTTGTCATTGATGGTATGACGAGGAGATATTTTCTTGCTGATGAAACCATGGTCTCCCCAACAGAATGTTGAAATTCATTTATTTCTGAATAAGAAGAAATTATGAGTCTGATACAAGGTCCACAAAATGGGTCTTGAGATTGATTCCACCAAAAGGATTTCTCTTCACCCTTTCATAACCCTATATAATTAGAGAATAATAGGATATGTGGGCCTGATTGTATCCCATTTGATGAAGTTTTTAGAATGGATTGAGGTTGATTATTGAGCAATTGTCTATGAAAGCTCATCAGATATCAACATCATTTATCCGTCTAGATAAATACAAATGTTTGATTCTTCATTAGATAATGGAATAATTTTCATGTTCCATGGAAATATGAAAATTTGAAATTATGAAATCTCTATCTCTTCATTGTATACTTTAGTAGCAACCACTTCCACTTTCAAAAGGGATTAGAAAAGACTCTAAGTGTGATTCCTAGAGGTATTTTAATAGACTTAGAGTGTTTATAAATAACAATTCAGATGGGGCTAGGGAAAATTTATTTAAAATTTCATACATATGAGATAAAGTTTTGTGTTTTCTATAATTACAATCCTCTCTTACAGTCACTTTAGAAACAAATGTACTTTATGTAGGTGGATCATTCCATAGATCTGGAGTTAGAGGTTCTTCTATATTTGGTGGGTTATGTTGGCTAAGTATGACTAAGAACTAGGGATATTTTTATGATGATGTATCTTCTATTATTTATTTAAGAAATATCATGTCAGGGAGACCAATAGAATGTGTGGGGGATTTTTTATCTTTTTATCTTGATGGAGGGATCTCCAATGAGCTTCATAACCCTATATTTTATGCATTGGGAAATTCCTGAAGTATTGATTTCTACTATGACTACATCTTCCCCTATATCTCCAACCTCTATGGACTTCTTCCCTAGTTACCAAACCATTTTTAGATAATTTAGGTTCATTACAACACTCATCATTCGATAAGGTATACATTATGTAAATAACATTAATGTAACTAAATATTAACTCCTCATCTATCTGAGACTCTATCTGGAATGTCAACAATTGTTATAGTATATGGTGGGGTGTTTCTTGTGATTCTGTTACTAATGGAATGGAGTCTGATAGAGTCAAAGAAAACATTTGTATTGTTATATATTCATATTTCTATGGTTTCATCTCGCACTTCCAGCCAATTCATTTCTTAGAAGACTACATTTTGTAGGGATTCGGTGATGATGTGGTCAGATGTGTTATAGGGGAAGCGAACATGGGATTATTGTTTATTGAATCTATGATTAGATGATATCTTGAGTTTCTTTGATAATTATTCAAAATTTTCTACCACTGATAATTTTTTTACCTTTTTTAGTAACTTATTTTCTTTAACCATCATCCTCTGGATTATCAGTAGAAATAGAGGTTACCTGTGTGGGTGACCTACCCATAATTACCTGTCCAGAGTCCACCATTATTTTAGAATGAAATGGAAAAAATTATAATTCCTTAATAGCATGTCTAAGGTTTAGTCTAAGGGAAAATACATTAGGAGATATTTGAGAACAAATTGATCAAGATTATAGGGATTTTGAAATGTGATCATGTTGTTCTCTAATGAAGAGATGAAGTAGTTAGGGGATTAGTAATATTAGGAAGAATATACCTTGTTTTTAACTCATCAATTTAGTTTCTTTTATGATGTCTTTTCTAAGCCTGATGACATAGGAATTGATAAATTTTTTCAAGGGGAGATGTGGCGTGATACATCCTGAATTTCTGAGCTGGTGCTAGGGTAGAGGATGGCTAAATCATAATATCGGAAACCTCTTATTTTCTTTTTATCTTGCATTAAAATTTCCTAATTAATAAAGTAATGTAATTGGTGTGAAAGATTTAATAATATATTATATAAGATAATGTAATGAGATACCAAAACCCCCTTGTGTATTTTATAGGGATAGGTGACATACAGAACTCGTCTTAAAGGTTCCCTATATAGATACACAAAAACATTCTTAGGGAAGCTCTACGTTCTGGGAGTAGGTCAACCCATTCAATCAAGTAGTAAAATATGAGACCCTTTTATTAACCATCTCTCTATAGTTCAAGGGGTTGAGGACTATTATCTTCTACAATAGTAATCTAAAATGAAATAGAAACTATTTATAGAGGTCATTCCATCCTTTGATTAACCAAGTTGAAAAAATAGTGTACCATAAGAAGGATAACCCATGTAGTCTCTATATGATAAATATGGGTTTTACTAGATCTTATGGTGTAAGGGTCCCTTTCATGGGATCACAATGGGAAAAGATTCATCAACTTCTACCATATATCCATTTAACCATTAAAATTATAAATGTAGGGTTCCCAAAATTTTGTGGGGGTGGGGTCGAATCCACCCATTCAGGGTATGACCACTTTCATGGATGCACTGGTGCAGGAAATGTTTCTCTAGATTCCAATCGATCTGTGAGTGACTTGATGGTATTGAGGAGAAATTTAGGGATTTTTTGTTAAACAAGATATTGAGTATGGGTAAGAATAATCAAATACATATATGAAGAATCATTTCATACATATAGTGGATATCTCATTGGGACTGGTTCAAGAAGTTGTGTCTAAAACAACGCAGCTTTTTGTACCCAATGGAAGGAAATCATGATATCATGATGACACAAGGTCAAAATAAATAAGACATTTATCCTATGTATTTATAGTATGCTATTCTTCCATATCATCTGATGGGGTGATCCCCATATGTTGACTTACACTAGTTGGGAGTTCATGTTGAGGCTCTGTTTGTGGAACTTATTGTGTAGGAATGATTCCTCAAAGTAGTTTTGTATTGATTATCCTAAATAATTTCACCTCTTCCTCTTTCAATGAATTTATTTGCTCATGTTTTAGAGGTTCAAACTCTTTGGGAAGTGGGTTAGTTGGAACCTTACCTTTACCCTTTTCTATGGTGGATTCTCTCTGAGGAAGTACAAATGGAGTGGTTGAGGGAATGCCCATGTCCAGAGAAATTATCTTCTTATAAGTACACAAACCTCCTTAAATCATTTAGGTTCATACCATATTATATTCTAAAAAATATTCCTCCTACTCCCCATTATTGTTATCGTGTTATCTAGGGTCTACACAGGTGGTGTTAATGATATTAACTGATTCATAATGCATTGCGGGTGTTTCATTAGTCTTTTTTAGAGACTGCCTTGGTTTGTGTGATCCATGAGACCTTGTCCTCCCCTCCACTGGTTCTCTTAGAAATTTTTGATGAATGGTAATCCTAATAGAATCTATGGTCTTTTTTACTATTCAATTTCCAAGATAGAAAACTGGTTCACAGGATGAGAAGAACAAGGAGGATTCATTTACTGGTATTTCCAAGAATCGGGAAAAGATTCAATTCCATTGGGGAGGAGGATTTTGAGGTGAAAATTTCCCTAGCCTTACAAGATGGGGATATTTCTACTCCATTCCCACATTATTTTGAGCTTGGTTGGTTTTCATTGAAGTTTGTGTTGAAAAGGTTCCCAAACTTGTGGGTTAGGGTTGCTCAAGAATTATCATGGATACTACTACCACAACTACCTTCCGGATTTTAAGAATCCTTGTTTGAACATGGGATGGGTTTATTATAATGTTTTCATCAGAACCACTTTATTTTTAACACATTAGTTCAATTTGTGAAATTTTTGTTATCTGGATATTAACTTCCCTTGAACGGGATGCTTTCTCAAAATTTTCATATTCCTATGGCAAAAGTCTTTCAATGGGTTTCTCTCTTATTATCTGGATTATTTGGGATTTAGTCATACCAGTTTACTAAGTGTAACATCTATCGAAAATAGAGAATATTTTTCGAAGATGACCTGAATCCTTGAAATTACATGATGTCACCTTTTGTGGGATATATTGATTAGGGAGAACTGTGAAATGAAATTCTCAATGTTCACCCCATCTTATGATATGAACACTGGATTTAGAATTTGTGATCAACTGACACAATCCTTTTAATGCATAAAGAGATTTGTGTGGAAGTTCTCTTATATTTATTTTTAATTTTGGATGTATTACATCAAGGAAAGATGATATGTTAATTTGGAGTTGTATCCATTCTATTACATTAATGTGCCTTACCCATTAATATTAAGTTAATACCATCTATTTAATGTGATTAAGAGTGTTCCATATATTGATGTGTATTTCATGTACACAATCTTCCTAAAATACCTCTACAATGATGTATTAGGTTGTTGTTAAAGGCCAGAACATGACTGGAATGTCATCTTTAGACAACTGTTTCCTAATGTTCAACATGTCTTCTTAGTCATTCTCTATAGGTTATTTAAACTCTTCCAACCAAAGTGGACACTTCCCTGATGCATTATCGTAAATATTTAGATCCTTTGGGACCTTCTCTATTATATTGGACGACGTGAAATCCAATGGTGTATTAGAGAATGATCATCACCTTGGGTGGTCTACTGGTTGAGAAATGATTTCACTTTTCAATGATAAGGATCCAAGCAAGACTAGAATCATTTTACCAAGTTCCTCACGGTAGGAGGGATTTCTCATAATTAATTTCCCTAGGGGGAACCTTCATGAAAAATTGAAATGACGTTTTGGAGGGGACAATCATTATAGAATGGAATTTTTTTGTGAGGAGAGTTCTAACATTATTTAACATTGTAATAACCTTTAGAGGCGATGATAGAAATGGGAGGACCTCCTTGTATTTTGATCTTATGGCCATGTAGAGAGATATTTTTATGCTTATTAAGATGAGGTATCTTGATATAAATCATATTCTAGACAAGAATATATCCTTCATGATGAAGTGTTTGATGAGGACCTTCAAAACATTATCTTTTATTTTTTTAATTTATTAATGATAGTGTAGGATCCCAAGATACCAAATATAATATTCTAAGGGATTCATGAACCCCATCATTAAGATGAATGTGATCATGTATCATCTCTTAATTTTACATTCATCTCTAATGAGGCTTATTTTTGGATTCCTTCTTACAGGTGAAAGGGGATGCTTACTGGGGAAAGTGGTTTTCATATATGGAAGCATGTTTGGTTAGCTCCCATGTTTTTTTGTAACAAAATATAGGTTCTTGGAATTTAGGTTAGGGTTTTTTAGCACCTTGAAGTGTCAATTTGAATTGGAATATTACTTCTAGTGAAAATAGGGGTTTGGGCCCGATCAGATTGTCTGTATATCATGGGAAATTTACCCCATGACCCTCCTAGATAGGAGCATTAGGGGTGTTTCTAGTCCATAGTGACATGTTGACGAGTCACCCTATGTCTGGGGATTTATTTGTGTGACTTCCCATCTCCAACTTCTATTGTAGTTATTATATCCTAGCATATTTTTATGATGTGGTCACAGATTTTAATCTTCCCTTTTACTATTTTTAGGTTGTTCTTGATAACTTCAGTATATAGAAAAAGGATGTATGACCATTATGTCAATGGAGGGGGGGTGTTACTTCCCCTTTCATCCATTTATTTCTATTGGATACTAACAAAAATTCGTTATGGTATAAGTTATTTGGTTATTCCCCATATTTATTGTCAGTACATTTCGATTGATTTCTCTATATGATTCTAGGTAAGGATACTAAGAGTATTGATGGATTTAGATAGGTTTGTGTACCTACTCATGGTGTGATGTTGAGTTTGACTGGAAGACGTGATTGATGTGGGGTGATGTTTATGTCTGATCATTCTCTGCCGCCAAATTTGAATGACATGATTCTTTGGACGCTACCAAATGAGGCTACTAACAAGATTAGATTATGCAGGCAGGTGTTTTTTGTTTCTTGTGATTTGCTGCCGAAGTTAATCGACTGACTTTTTGGGAGAAGTCTTATGTTTGTGACTTCTCACTATTTTCCACTGTATTTTGATGGTTGGGTTCACTTGTGGGTAAATGTTTTATCCTTATTCACTATTGGTCAGTCACTACCCTCGATGGGTCGTCTTGAATGCCTAGGTCTAGATTACATGGACCAGACTTTTAGGGACGTCAACCTCATCATGCTAAGTAAAAAATACCATGTGACATTGGTGGTGGAGACTACATATATGAGAAAAATTAAATGAAATTTGTGTCTTCTAGGTGAGCCCATTTGTGGCCTCTGAATATACCTTTCTAAGATAAGGGTGGAGTTAATTTCTATGTTCCAGGGATAAGCGCCCAAAATGGTTGGAGATGGTGATAGATATAACCTAATACTATACCACTATACACCATTGAGTGGAAAACTATTAGGGATTCTTGGGATGTAAGACATATCGAGTATTCTACAAGGTTTAGATGATGATATCTTGGTGTTACTCCCTATCAAACGTATTCGATTCCAAATATAGAATACACTGGGTGGGAGAAGGTGTCCTCTACTTAGTGGGGGACTTATCTTCTGCAGTGGTAGATTCACATGATTATGATAACTGGTATAGCCTATTTTGGATTAGATTGAGTTCTTGATGAAGGGGAATGAACAATAGGTTACAAACAAAAACAAAAATACCTTTTCAATGAAACATTTCAATAAATGAACACATATATCATTGATTTTAATTTTTTTCTAGCTTTTAGTTTTTGACAAAAAATGGGGAATAATAGGTAAGTGAAACTTTCATCTTGGTTAAGGATTCATTCATGTTTAACCATTTATATTTTTGAGTTATTCTTTTTCATTTATTTGTTTGTCAATATGATTATGGATATTTTACTAGTTAAACAATCATTCATATTGAATTCATTATTTTATAATGGCTTCTAATGGGTTTTGTTCATAGAGCCCAAAAGTACTAATGGTTCCCTTATTCAAGATGTTTCATGAAAATTCTTTCTAATGGTAGGTGGTTGATGAGAGAGGTTCCAAAAAATTATAGTACTCAGATTTTCAAGTGTATGGGTTGTTGATATCATCACACACTTTTGGGGGTATTATTTTCAACATAGGGACCCTCTTAGATATTTAATACATTCATGTGAATCCTTCATTAATTCATAAGTATGACATGGGTATCCCTTGAAATTACAATAAATTATTAACATATTTTATCTTTATAGTCATTTATATGTATCTGAGGTTCTTCATCAATGAAGAAATATTTGTGAATATGAGGATCTAAAAAGATAGTATCACATTGAATACAAATTAGAGATTCTTTGGTCTTATATTATTACGATGCTAGTTATAAGCTAATTCATGGGGTTATCTGGAGTTTATCTTTATATAGGTAGATAAAAGATGTTTTGATGTCGAGATCATGGACATAATGTGGGTTTCTTCTGTATCCTCATAAAAGGAATCATGACCCATGTAGTTCAGTTCCACATAATATGACACAAAATACCATATAAGGTTAGGTGATAAGGACCAAACCATGTAGTATAATTTCAAGTAGATGGGACCTCTAGGTGAAAGGTTCCATGTCAATGTTTAGTGTGGGAATTATTCTGGAACACCATAATGATCCAAGAAGGTATGTGGACTCCCACATTATACATGATCATATTGGGAATGCAGAATATATAGAATTAGGATTGACTTGGGTTATTGGGTTTGTAACTCATGGAGGCTTCCTATGTATCTGAATTTATATGGGAATCAAAGACCACATAGTCTAGTTCCACCTAATGTGACACATCATACCATTTGCGGTCAGGTGACAAGGAACAAACCATTCATTTTAACATTGTGCTGTTAGGACATATAGGTAAAATATTTACAGAAAATGTTTGGGGTGGGACATATACGAAAGTAGCATAAGGATCCTATAAGGGATGTGGGATCATATGATAGACATGACAGTACTGGGAATGTAGACCATATAGAATTAGGTTTGATTTGCGGTTTTAGGTTTGGACCTCATGGAGGCTTCCAATGTATACCATTTGGATGGGAATCAAAGGCCACATATTTCATATAGAAGGACCTATGCATATAGAGGCCCTCTGAAGGTTAACCTCACTGGGAATGCGTCCCTTTGAGTGGATTTAGTAAGGGATTATACCATTTAAGAGGAATTTGGTATTGAATGGGTATAGGTGAAAGGTTCCATATCAATGTTTGTGATACATGTTTATAGTTTACTTTTTTCATTTATTTCGTCTTTCATCTACTATGGATTACACTAATAAATAGGTTATAGTTTCCCCACATGTTTTATTATACCCTCACTTCTAGTCAAAAACCTATGGAAAATGGGGAAGCATGCCTGAGGTCATGTGGTGACCTGACTCGGGGAAAATGGTATAGTGGCTACCGGTCTAGAGATGATATCAAGTGGTATTTGATCCATTTTTCTTTTCTCTCATATTTATATTTAGAAATTATAGATGGAATACTAGGATGTATTGGGAATTGGAAATGAGCTCATGCATGGGAGTATCTGACCCACATATAGGAGAAACCCCACGTACCTAGGATGGGATTGTTTTTCTTAGGGTTTGTTGTCATGTTTGGATGATATTTCACATTGGGTGATCCAATCATTGTTTGATGTGACAATTTTACGATATTTCCCTTGTACCCAAAATTTTATGATTTTGTTCATACATGATACATTTTAGACATCTAGAAATATATGTGACATGAATCATGACAGGAAAACAAGGGAAATATATGTAGGATGTGATTGATAAAATGCTTTTCTTTTCCATTGAAATTTGATTGGGATGGTGTCCAATAATGATGATGCAAATGGGTAAAAGGAAATAATGCAATAGAATTGTTAAAGAGTAGTTCCAAATGGAGAGTCGTAAATGGAAAAAAATTGTGAGGAGTTATAATTATTTAAAGGTGTCTAAAATAGAAATACTTATGTTGTGAAAGTGAAGTGGTTAAAATGGTTGTGTTTATGAAATTTGGTTTACCACATGTTGACCATGTCCTTTGGTAGTGATGGTTGGGGGTAGTTATAGAGATGTTACTAATTGTTTATGATAATGTACAAAATATTTGTTGTTTATGGATAGTTGAGATCCTTCATTTGTGACATTGTAGATGTATTATGTTTTTTTGAGATGTGTGTTTGGTATTATAGTGATATTCCCCCAAAATAGTGTGTGCTAGTTGGGTGACTTGAGGATTTCATCGAGAACTCTCCTCCTGTAGTAGAGAAAAAAACCCATTGATTCAGGCTAACATAGGTGGTGAGAAGTTCAATGAAAATTTTATAATTTTATACAAGTGATGGAATGGGACTTAGGTAATGTTGTGGCGAGTATGTTTGAATTGACTACAGCGTTTTAGTTTCAGCACCCTCTGACATTTGTTGGAGAGGATGAACCTTACACAACTGAGTTCCATATAGAGTACATCAGGATGATTCAATATCACTTAGATACTCCACCTAAAAAAGAGTCAAGTTAGAAGATTATATGTTTTGAGGAACCGTGAAGAGATGGTGGGATATTATTTTCTAGACTGAGAAGGTATAAGGTATGTTATGAAATGATAACCTAGAAAAGATTATAGAATATTTCTATCTTAAGACCTTCAGAAAAGATAGGGATTATATGTTTATAAGGTTGAACTAGGGGACCATGACAATGATGGATTATGTTGGATGCTTAACTGAATTAAAATTCTTTATTCCAATGATGGAAGAGGTTGGAACAGCTAGAATGAGACGTTTTTAGAAAAGTCATATACATGAGATCATGTTTATGGTGAATATCATCAGTTTATAGTGGTTTGTCAAGGTGGTAGTTAAATACCTTATTTAATAAGGGAACCTCAAGGTGTATTATGGTTGTGGAAATGTGATTCCAGTTGTCTGATCCAGTGGTGAAACATTCAATAGTTGGAAGCATCATTTGGAGTGTTCCCATTAGGGTAGTGGTAAAGAAAGTATCCAGGGAAGATTTTTGACCTATCAAGGTTGTGACCTAGCATTTTATCATCATTGTGATAGGATGGATAACATGCATGGTCAGTGTACCCAACCACTAGTTTATTTTCAAGAATTTTAATGGATGGTGCTTGTGAAGAGGTTATGTAGGAACAATTGACATATGGTCAATGATGGGGGATCAAGGTAGATTTAGAGTGAAGTAAGGGGGTCAGTTGACCCATATCATATAGGAAGTTGGAGTTATATTTTTGGTAATAGTTGGGGTAGTTGTTTTGGTAATTTTGGATAAGTGGATCCTTATAAGTAGGGTAGATTATCATAATGGACATAGGCTAGAGACTGGGGAAGAGGGATAGGCTAGCTTCACATAGTTAAACATGAACTTGGAGGTGGTGAGGATGGACCATTGACCATTCGAGGTATAATTATTTTAGCTTCCAAACATTCTAGTACTTTATTTGATATAGTTGCCTCATATTATTTTATATCTGGTCAATTTTGGAATGTTTTCATTGTAGTGGTGGAAAATATGTGTTAGGTTATGTTTATTTATACACTATTAGGAGTGCAAGAACAAACATTCAATATGTATAAGGAATGTACCCTTGATTTTAGAGGGCATAATTTCTTATGGGATGTTTTTGTGATCGAGATGTCCGAATTTGATCTAATATTATTGATGGATCAAATAGTATTATATCAGGCCCATGTTTACTGTAACTTCCATAGGGTAATGTTCATGTCCATTGAATGGGATAATTATATTCACTAAGGAGGTTGGGATATCTGAGTAGGTTATGTAGGGCCAATTTTTCATCATTTGGGTGAGCTCACAACCAAAGATTCATTTCTTTATCTTCATAATGGGGGAGTATAGAAGTTTTTCTCTCACATGTGGTGGATTAGTTTCAAGAAGTGTTCCTTGAGGACTTCCTAGGGCTACCATTTTAGAGAGATATTGAGTTTATGATTGAGTTTCTTCTTGGAGAATAAATAGTTTCAATTCCATACTACTGAATGGAACTAGAAGAACATTAAAAAATCAAGACTCTATTGGAGGAATTGGAGAATAATATGTTTGTTCATCTGAGTACATCACCTAGGAGATCCCTAATTTTGTTTTATAAGAATTTTAATGGGATATTTTAGTTTTATGTTGATTATTGAATGTTTAATTAGATGATGGTTAAGAATGAATACACTCCTATATGAATCAATAATATTTTTGACTAGTTTAGATGCACTTCCATGTTATCAATAATTGATTTTAGATTAGGGTATCATTAAATTAGGGTGAGACCTTATGATATATATAGACTAATTTCAGTCGTAGGTATGGTTTACATGAGTTTTGTTTTGATGTATTTCTTATTGACCAATACACCAAAAATGATTATGGATTTGAAAAATATAATATTTAACATGTACTTGGATCAGTCAGTAGTCGTTCTTATGGATGAAATCATGTTTTACTTCAAAACTCATGGAGATCAATAAAATCATCATGACATTGTACTGTGTACACTAAGAGTGAAAATTTTACTTGAAAAGCTATTTATGTGTCATCTATATATTAATAGGGTACATTTATCTGGTCACATCATCTCTTTGTATCAATGTAACCAGAGAATGTATAATCAGTTGAATCTTGGGATCCTCACAAGAATGTTTTTTTATATATGAAGTTTTTGGGGTTTAACAAGGTACTATATAAATCTCCTAAAAGAAATTCCCTGATTGGAAGCACCACATTTGGGCTTAACCAAGAACAGAATCATCTTTGAATGGTTTAGACAATGTGGAAATTATTTCTAGGACTTAGAGAAATGGTTGAATACCACAACAATTTTGATCCTACTTAATCTGAGTAATGCGTATACCATGTTTTTGTTTCATTTGGTGATGGGAATGGGGTAGTGCTGATGTAAAAAAGAACAGGTGGTGGAGTATGGTTCGTAACCTTTTAGCCCTCATAAATGAATTACAATACACAAGGTCTTTAATTGTCCACATTGTCATATGAATTTAATTTTTGGTGGAATTGATTATTAGAAAAAAAAAGTTTTACTCTGTATAATGATAAAAAATAGTTATGTACATCTTCTCCCAGCGTGATTTGAATCTTTTACTATTAATATGGGTTTAGTACATGCAGTATTCTGATTTTGACCTAGTATACACACCATGAAATGGAAAGAGTGTTGTAGATGCTTTGGGTCAAAAGAACCAAAAATAGGTTGTTCCATAAACAAGCACCATGTGGTGGATGGTGGCATTGTTTACTAAGATTCTTATAATGGATTAGGAGGTACAAGGGAATATGACACTTGAATCCTTGGAAGAAGAGTCTAGGCTTCTAATCAAGATCAAGGAGAGGTAGTATGAGGATCTAGAGTGTCTAAATTTGATGGAATGTATAAAAGGTGGGGAGTAAAATTTATATTGTAATGTTAATGATTATGAGATAATTTATATTTGTGTCTGTATTTTTGTTCTTACTTGTTTTCTGGATAATTTGATGCATGAGTTTTATGCTTTGAAGTGAGAGGTTCACCATAGTTTTACCAAGATGTATTGTGATATTCATAGTAAGTATTGGTGGCTAGGAATGAAAAAGGAAGTTTTATTTTTCATGAACTGATTGTACACCTGTTAGTAGGTGAAGGCTGAGCTTCAATCACAAGGTGGTTTTTTACAGCAATTTTCCATTCTGTAATTGATGTGGGAATATTTCATGATTGATTTTTTGGTAGTTGTACCGTAAAACCTCAGAATAATGATAGGATATATGTAGTTTTGGATATATTAACCAATGTGGATCATTAATTACCAATTTGAGAGACTTTTACCATTGACCAGTTGGGTGACATGTATGTTCATGAGATAGTGTTCTTGAACAGGGTGCCACAAACTACATATTAACATCATTACCCATGTTTTACATTGTGCTACTAGAAATGGTTTTATAAGGTTCTTGGTACCCTATTATTTCTAAGTATATATTTATACCCAAAAATAGATTTCAGGTCATCGAATACTATTCAGGTTCTCATGAAAATGTTGAGGGAAACTTATTAGAGAGTGGTGTGTCTTGGGAGAAACATGTTGTTCTTGTTGAGTTCTTCTATAAAAACAATTACTAAACAATTATTAAAATGGTACTATATGAGGATCTCTATAAAAGGTCATGTAGATATATATTACGTTGGATGGAGATAGTAGAATCAGATTTGGTGTGACTAAGTATTCAGTATGAGACATCAGAATAGGTTCTGTTGATTTAGAAATGTATGGCTACAGATTAGAGTGCACAGAATTCATACGATAATTTATTTCATCTTCCACTTGAGATTATGGTGGATGAAAATCTATTACTACGGTGGTTGAATATGTTGGGTCACCATCAGATTCAGAAATAGGGAATTTTTGTGACCAGGCACATGGGTCCATTTGAGATTGTGGAGAGAATAAGACTTGTGGCTTACCAATTGGCTCTTCCACAATGGTATAGTGGCATGAATTATTATTTTTATGTTTCATAGTTTAAACAGTATCACCCCAACCATTCTCATGATATTGGTGATAATGATGATGAGATTGATACTATTGCATCCTTTGAGACACATCTTCCTTTTATTGTGATTATTAGTGAGATATTCCTATGGGAAAAATTATAAAATTGGTTCGATTTTTATGGTAGTTTGGTAACATTGTGAAGAGATTTGGGAGAGGGAGATGGATATGTGTGCCTAGTGGCCTAGTTTTTTACCTTGGAATCTCTATGATGCATTAGAGTTCAGCTTGGGGATGATCCATTTTTTGTTGGGGAGGCTGTAATATCTCATAATTAATTGAGTTACATCTTTATTCAATTTTTTTTCAAAACCCTTTCAATAGGTTAAATTAATGTCTCCCAAGGTTATGAGGATCATCAGGGGTGCCTTAGGGGTTTGGGACACAAAAGTGTGGGAAAATGGGACATCCAGTTCATGTTTAATGGTTTGCACAAAATTAGTAGTAATCGTGTTCTATAACCATTATTTCATGGGGGAATATCGCACTATTTTTAAAACCATAGAAGGGGTGGGATGAACTTTTAAGTCGTGGATAGAGCCATTCTGCAAGGTTACTTGATGGATTTTCAATCCATTAGGGATCTCTAAGAAGTCGTGTGCCCTAAAACTTCTTAGAGATAGGTTTATCCATGGTTGCAACAATCTTTGGCCAATCGTTCATCCAAACCATGCACCCCATTAAAAATATTATTTTTTACAATTTACCCACCCCTCCCTCAGGATTTAGGATTTATTACCTAAATCCCCTCATCATTTCTCGTACTGCATCCAAGGGTGATGTACACTTCCTCTTGAACTTCCCAAGTATCGTTACCCCTCATTTAAAATCCATTTAAAGTGTTGTTGGGTTTGGATTGATTGTTTGGGTGAGTCTAACACTCCTCTTAGGTCCTTGATCTGGAATAGGGTTTTTGAAATCCCCATTTTTCTTCCAAAATTATAAAACCCTATTTCTCCACCAGTTTCTAGGTTAATGATTAAAAGGTGGTTTGTTTTTGAATTAAAGTAAAATTCTAAGAAATCATTCATCTTCATAATCAAGGTAGGTGGTATAAAATTTATATCCCACAGTCTTGTGAATAAATTCTTTTTATGTAGTTGTTAGCCTATGATGTTTTGATATCTGTTTAGATTTACATGATATAAATGATTAATTAATTGGTTAATTGATTATTTTAACCACTCATAATCTTTTTGGGATGTGTTGAGGTCGATTAGATTGGGTTAAGGGACACACATGGGGTGTGCCGCTACCTTGAACAAGTAATTTTCATTTCTAAGTATATAATTGAATTTTTATTAGATAGATCCCTTGATAATTATTTAGATATGCTAACATTATTTAGGTAGTGAAACTAATGATAAATGTTCCATGTTTTTTACAAGAACTAAGGGTGTGTTTGGTAAAATGGTAAATGTGATAAATTAATTATGGGTTGAAAATGGTAAATGTGTTAATGGGATGATGGATTTAAATGGTAAATATGATAAATAGATTAAGGAATGAAAAAGAGGGACGTGTGTAATAAAGAATCTAGGGAACATAAATGGTATATGTGTTAATTATTCATGAATTTTGAATGATTTTTTTGTCAAATGGGTTGATACCTATATATAATAAATGTGATAATGGGTTAAGGAATGAATATGGTACACATTTTGAATAAACTATATCTTTTAAATGGTAAATATGTTCAATGAGTGATGGGTTGTTCATGGGGTATATGTTGAATGGTTAATGAAGAATGTGCATGTGGTTTGGTGTTATGTGGGTTATTTAGTTGAGGTTATATTCCCATAGGATTATTTATACCAAGATACTAAACTCCACCCCTATAATACATGGGTTAGGGATTAAAACTAAGGCTCTAGGCCCAAAAAGTATGAATGCGATAAGACTACCTGGATAGAGGCTCCAAGGTATGTGTTATACACGGTTTTGTGTAATGTTTTCCCTAGTGATGTAGGGAATTGATTCTTCCCCCATTATGCATAGTTTATGGTACCATAATAGGCCTAAGTTTCATGGATAATTTTTTTTAACCTATATCACAAATGATGAAAGTGGATAATGATAAGTTTGTTAGTTAATTGAACTCTATATATATTTTGTTTATTTTTTTCAATATGTATCTACATACACTATCTATTTATACTAGTTTTTTTATAGTCCCCATTGGTGTTGGAATACTATGTTTTACTCAAACCTTGGTCCGACCACCATTGGGTACCTGGGAAGATTTTATATTTTCATGTTAAGAAAAATGAAATGGCCTTATGCAAGATGGTTAACTTGGGCATGATATGTGCAAGGATGAGGGATCTAGACCTGAAGTCAGGAGCCATTTTTTGAATTCATTGGTTTATATTTATTTTAAGATTTTAATGACCCTTAGAACACTATGAAATTCTAGGTCATGATTTCTGATTGGTTTTGGGTTGTACCCATATTTGGGAAATGGATTTGTGAGGCATGTTTATAGTTTACTTGTTTCCTCTATTTTTGTCTTCAATCTATTTTTTCATACTTTTATAAAGAGGATATAGTATCCCTACATGTTATATTAGACCATATTTATTAGTTAGAATCCTCTGGCATATGGGGAGGCAAGCCCGAGGTCAGGTGGTGACCTGACTCAGGGAATCGGTTATAGTGGCTACCAGTTTGTGGAAATTACATGAAATATGTCGAAAGACAATATCTATAATGACCATATTTTCAAAGAGAATGGATTCAATGACCTTATTTTATATGGACATATTTTATTCATATATATATAACCTTACTAATCTTATTCCATTCACACTTACCACTTCCATAGTTTTCATTTTATGTCACACACCATGCTTTCTCCTTGGTATTCTTTCTCATTGATGGGTTTTTATAATAATTGTGACTCTTGAAGGAAACCATAGTCTTGGGGAGATTCTCATTCTAATTATATTATTAGTTTAAATTTATTTTACCTTTTTAGTTTCTATAGTTTTAATAGATGAAAGCATGTATTTTATGTAATAATTTGTTTCACGTGCTTTTGTTGAAGGTTTTTACGGGGGAATAATAAAGGTTCTTTAGTTTAATATATATCTTATATGACATATTACATAATATTATTCTATTCATTTTAAAAAGAGTGAAAAATTGTTTATAATTAAAAAAATTTATTTTATGAAAAAAATATGCTTCATAAAAATTTAATGGATTATAAAAATGTTATCCAATGTTACATATATCAAATTTCATAAAAAATATGAGACAATTGATACTAATTAAAAATTTGAACTAATTTAGAAATAAGCGAAACATTTGAAAAATGAATTATAGTATAAGTAAAATTTAACTAATAAAAATTAAATATTAATTAAATATCTATATCATATATGATGAAATTGATAACAAAAAATACAAAAAATAGTCAATGCTCAATTTCTTATACGAAAAAACCTAAAGTCATTTAGTATACTAAGTTCTTTTCAGTCGTTAAATTGAATTAAAAACCCCATTATGAATTTAATTTATCCACTTATATTTATATATATCTGCTCTCAAAGATAAAGATAATTATTTTCCAAAATAATACTATCATAAACCTCTCCTTCAAAGATACCCCTCTTGGGCTGATAAAGTGGAGAGAGAGAGAATGAACCCAATGTCTCGCCTTCTATATACCCTAGGTTGGTGACTTGCAATGTGGGTAGAAAAAGGGTCACACAAATGGGTGGAATTACCTTATATAGAAATAAAAGTATGATCCAGATATTGGATAACAACCACTAAACAAATACATAGTATAATAGAAGTTAAAATCCACAATATTGACACTGAATTCATGTCATATGAATACAAAACCTTCAATATAATAAATCAATGATAGCCCAATTGAAGAAACTAAAAAAAATCTCCAACTACAAAGCTTATAATGTCAACCTCGGTCCATGAATTCCTCTTAGAGTAATGAAAAATAGTTTAATATATATAGGTTGAGGATAAAATGCATAATGAGTAGTATCATACCCAAGGAATATCATGAAAATGTGAGAAGAAAATACTAATAGCCTAGTGAATGAATATCAGAATCAATATGCACATATCCGATCAACTAGTTTCTTTTATCATGAATCCTCATATTCAAATTAATTCATCTATATATAGTAACATTATTTGAATAATATCAATAAAAGGGTACCATGCACCTCTTTCTCAATGGCGTGACTCTCTCACACCACATATTTTTACATCTCAGTGCTATCATTTATTTTTTATTGCAATCCTACCTTAAGACACCTAGGTTATCATAAAACATATTATCCAAATACCCCGGGTCCATGACATCAAATCTTGCCTAAGTAAACTTTGATCATCACAACACATCTCTACTAAAGACACATAGACCATCACATCACATCTCTCTATAAAGACACCTAGACCATCACATCACATCTCAACCACAATCATAACAAATTTAGTATAGTCTCATTAATATGAAAGATCTAAAACATTTCTTATCCCCCAACTATGCACAAACTCCACCATGAACCACATAAACATATAATCAAATATCACCACTAGTGAAATTTTTAATTTTGAATATCAATTATCATACATATGATACTTTCGTATAAGAGAAAGTGGGGAAGTGGGGAAGTGGGGTAGCCATCTATCCATCCTCACAATCTAGATATTGGAAAAAACATCCATAGAACATTTGGGTGTTGGAAAAGGGTGATTGAAATGTGATTTTTTTGTATGAAAATCATAATTTAAATAAAATATATAATAGTTACACAAAAGACCAACCCATGAGTTCACACAACAAAACCCATCCCAATTAAAAACATTACTACAAGGCCTCAAAACCTCTGTCACTTTTTTTTCACTTTTTAATGAAAGAAAACATTCAGAATTTATACATACCCAAAACACATTACATATTTATTTTCAATTTAAGAGATTTAAAAAATTATCTTGTTTTAATAACTCCATTTCACTTAGACATTCCATTTCATATTAACAAAACCCATTATTCTATCTTTAAATTATTTTAGGCCAAAAAACACACATCAATTTCATAGTTTTCTTTTGGTCATTTAAATTACCAACCATTTTCTCATCAATAATATTTTTTATACATTAAAACTTAATATCTCAGCTCATTTACTATTCATTGTTTCTATCCCTATAGATTCCCATCATTTCCACGAAACTATCATAACATCAACACAACACAGAATAACCCATCATCCTCATTATAATATGCCCCACATTTTCACCATTTCAAATCACAACCACCACCTCATAAAAAATCCATATGTCAATCACAAAACAAAACCTTTTTCAAATAATTCAATTATTATAAAAAATGTATTTTATTACAATCAGTTTGTGACATTAAATGGAAATTTCAAAAAAAATTATATTCCCTTGGAAAAAAATTCATTATCATGATGTATTTTTATAGAAAATTTCAATAAGGTGATGTAAAATAGACACTAACTAAGGGTTATAAAATTATATCAATAGTAATATAATAATTTCTCCTAATATCAATAATTTTATTCAAGGTAATCTATCATTGATGATAATTTTAATAACATCACAAAAAAACTAAATGTAACATAGAACATCCTTTTCATGATAAAAATATTAACTATATTCATCTAACAATAAATTTCATATTCCAAGATAATCATTCAATTACCTAGTTTAACAATTTAGGATATAAGAAGAATTCCAAATATGTAACCACATCATAATATTTTCTAGGGAATAAAATATCTACAACATGATAGAATCATGTAAAATACCAGTGATAATCCCAATCCCCTGAAATGTTATATTTAATAAGATTAATTATATTAAATAGGATAACTCTTACCAATAACATAAAAGGAAAAATATTTATTAAAATATGAAAACTTTACGAGGAATAAAGAGAGAAAATAGATCCCCTACCCGATGAAAGTAAATGACACACATTTCACTCAAAGGACCATGGATAGAGAGAGATTTTTTAATCTTGGAAGCACATAATGGAAGCATGAGGAGATTTAAGAAATTTCTAGAATATATTAAAAAACCTAATCATCAAGGTCATGAGTCAAAAACAGATTAGATAAATAATATGAATCTCAAATGATAGGAAGAAACTAATTTTTTACATTCATATACATACCTCATAATAAACTCCATTGAATGAAAATTTGTACACTATTTAATTATATTTCAACATAAAATTTCATTTTTATCAATTTCAAACCATATAAAATGTTAGATATAATTTTAAACAAGTCAATAGAAATTTATATCATGATTTTCTGTATTAAATAATCATTAAAAAAGAATTTAACAAGGTTTTTATATTGAAAGGGGGAAGAAAATATGAAAAAATGGTAAAAATCATGACCTATACATAGGTATATAGGACTTCATAAACGTCATGCGTTTTACCTTTACATGGTGTAAAATAAAAGTCACCTTGATGTGATGGTTACATGAAAAATGAGGGTAGGCATACATAACTTCATTAAACTATGAAAATACTTACCCTTAAATTAAGTGAGTTGATGAATTTCCATTTTAACCTTTCATTAGAAATTCGGATGACCCTTATAATGATTAAGAGAAGACCATTATGTGATCTCACACCATTATAGATGTTTTGACAACACTAAGTGTAAGAGAACCTAAATAATCTATCTAGTTTAATATAACCCTTTTATATTTTGATGTTAATATTGGATATAAAAGTCAAATAGAGGAAAAAAGATGATTCATAAAACCATATCCATAAAGTTTTTGGAGTATGTATCTAAAGATAGATTTATGAAAGTGTTGAAAACAATATAGCGGAAGACCCAAACATATTATTGGTGTTAGATTTGTTATCACTCATATTATCAAGTGGATTTAATAGATTATTGGTATAAACTGAATACATGGGAAGAAGATCCTCTCATGAAAATTCTCTGAAAGGAAACCATAGGTTAGGGGGGTTATGTATTCCCCTTTCCAAGAAGAGACGATGATATCTAATACCCATCATGGAAGTAATTTTTAGTATTTTGGAATGTTAATATGATGAATCATGAGTTTATAGGATTCGGTTTTGTGTGATATGATGAATATATTGAATTTGAGGTTAAAATAATGAATGGAGTTATCTAGATATGTGAAACTAATTATATCAATGTAGGATGATTGTAGTGTCTCAAATTTCATTTTTGTAATGATTAATTTTATTTCAGGGGTGTCCATCATAATTTTTTTAGTAATGTTATAGTAAATTTGTTAATATTTTTTAGAGAAAGGAAAACATGTATATAGGGTATAACACATCGCATCGGGAAAGGTTGTGGGACATAAACCCATGACCAAAGGAAGATAAGAGTTTATCACCTACCAATGGCCTACATGATGTCCTAGTTCATATGTTACTATTTTCAATTAAAAAATTTGACAAATAAATATTAATGATAAAACATTGGTGTTTAATTTGAGGTTCAAGAAATAATTTATTATATTGGATAAATTGTTTTAACCACACTAGTTTTGAAATGTTTTTAAAAACATATATGGAGACAAGTATTATGAATCTTATGATAAATTATAAGTGAATTATAGTGCTTTATAAAAAAATAATTTTTTATATTCATTTTGTAGAGTAATTGATGAATTGAAAATTGATCGAATAATAACTTAGGGGTGAAATTTTTATTTTTAAATAGAAATGTATCAAGTGAGTATATTTCTTTATATCAATAGAGAGTAAAATTATTAAAAAACTTTAGAAAAATAATCCTGAAAAAAAATTTCATAAGACATTCATATTGGATCAATGAGGTGGTATTTTACATCATCACATATTTATCATTTTGAGGCCATTAACATTACATTGATCATTCACATTCTTATGATCAGTGACCTCAATCACTCTCTATAATTATTTATTATTTTCCTCAATGTTCATATCTTTTCTTGACACAATTTTTCTCATAAATAAAATCCTAGATCTATGTTAGTCCATATTAAATTAATAATTAACTTTCTATATTATTAAGAGGATATTTTATTAACCATTTTGACATTGTGTGTTTTTAATAATGTTATTTCCAAATATCAATCCTTTGAGTAGTGAGATGATGTTTAAATTGAAAGGATGCAATTTATTTAAGTTGGAGAGAATGTAACACCTTAAAATTATAAAATAGCAACATTTTATTTGATATCTTATGCCCCAAACAATGCATATTTTAGGTTGTGTTACACACAATATTGATTTTCATTGAAATCATTCATTACACATAAAGACGAGTTTTATCGAACAAAAATATACTATTAATATTACTATTTAATATGACCATTATTGTATATACATTAAAATAGAGGGTAATAATATTATTAAATAGAATAAATAAATAAATATATATATATATATATTAAACATGGTTTTTGATATATATTTATTATAAATAATATACGAATCATTTTGATGAAAAAGAAATATTTCATGAAAAATAGTATTTTTTAAACGGACAGATTAAGTGTTCTTTTCACACAAAATTTAAAATTAATTTTTTTCCAATTATAGAATATTAATTTTAAAAAATAATATTAGTTTTTGAAACCATAATACCAAAATTATCTTGTGGTTATTTTTTTATTTTTATAAAATATTAAATTTTTCAATGAATAGTTAAAAATTAAAAATTTAAATCCAAAACTGTATTCTCATTTCTGTAATTTATAAAGTTGATATATATTTTTAATTTGTATTAAATTGAAATTAGATAAATTTTATATAAATATATATAATTTATTCCATTGAAATCATTTTTATACTAAATATAGATAAGAAGAACTTTATAAACATTCAAACATTTTCACATTAAAATCCCACTTTCTCATCCCATCCACGAGATTAGTTTTAAATTAAAAATTTCCAATTATCTTAATTGATTTTTTTTAAATTAATTCCATATTTTAATTAATAATAATTTATTATTTATAACACGGACAACTTAATTTTTTTGACCAAAATGAATAGTGAATATAGTAAAAATTAATTAGTATGATTATTGTAAAAATGGGTTTAATGGGGAGTTAAAATAAAAATGAAAAGGGTATAAATGACTTATACATAAGTCTAAAAACTATTATCTATCCATATTTATACCATTACACCTATATAGTTATTAAATGATCTATTTTGAATCTTTTTTTCTTAAACAAATCATGGGACTACTCAATTCTTTTAAAAAATGACAATTATATCCTCTCCCCCACTTATAAAAGGCCTCCCCTATTATATATTTTTCACACCATAAATCCGCCTTGTTTTGGCCAATACCTACACAAATAAATACAAAAATTCCCTTCAATAATCCTATAATGTTTATTTTTTTAATAATTTTAACCTAGGAAGGCATTATTGAAAATATAAGGAGGATGCTTGAAGAAAAGGTAATGTTCTCGAATGAGCATATTTTTTTTATTTCTTCATCTACCTCTTTAAATTATTATCCATCCATAATGATATAATTTACATAGTATCTTAAATATAATGGAATGTTTTTATAATATGTTAATGACCTATGAATATCTATACTTCCATCAAATGAGTATTGAAATCATCATTCGTGTGTACGACAGACTACCACCTCGATAAACGATGTCGTTCATTTTTTCATTTCCACCTCTCAACAAAAGGTATTATGATGGATCCAAAGTATTTATATGAAATTTATAACATATTTATACATATATAGAAAGTATATAATATATATATTTTCACCATCCATTTTTTGGAGATAAGATAATGTCACTCGTGTGTACGGAGGACTACTGTCGCGCGAAGCGATGTAATTCTTTTTTCACTAACCCTTCACATGGATGATGATAAAGATAAAAATAATGATTATAAGTTTTATAAATCAAATAATTATTAAATTAATTAAACATTTTCATTATTTAATGATAATATATTTCATTTTTTTTAAACACATAAAGATGATAACAACATTCGTGTATGTGTGGACTACCAATTTCATGCAGAAATGTGACTCTATTTTCTTAAACACACCACATGAATGATGTATATATATATAAGAATATAACATGGTATATATGATATTATTATCATTATATAAACATAAAATATTACTTATCTTTTTCTATAATGATAATTTGAAAATTTAAACGTTACTCATGTGTACGCATGGCCTACTGTCTCTATGGTCACAACATACATCATTTTTCATAAACATCTGTCATGATTAGTTTTAAAAAAATATTTGATAAAAAAATATGTTAATTATTTCCTTCTTATTATTATATGAAATATTAATTATTGTAATATTCACAAAATCTAGATCTTTAAAGAAAAAACGTGCAGGAGAAAAAAAGGAAATTAACACCTAAAAAAATGAAAATAATTAATTATTATTAATGAATGGGTAATAAGATGTTATAAAAGGATCATATTTGGTATTATAAATATAAATATGGTTATGTTATAAGTTTATTAAATTTTTAAAAAAATATTCATGAAGTTAAAAAATGATCAATCAAAAGAAAGTGCGAGTTAATGGAATTCATCTCAATTTTTTTTCATTGAGGAATATTGTAATGTTATGAACCTAATTTCTTTTATAAGAATTCCATAATATCCATTTAAGATGTTATTTAATTAAAACATTATTATTAAGGGTGTTTTAGGTCTAAATTTAAATTACATAATCATAGGGTATTTTAATTAAAATTTACCAAGTTGTAAGGTTTTTCCCAACTGAACTTCAATTCATTAGGTTAATCTTTTAAATCATTGATTATATAATTAAATAATTATATGTGTAATGAATTTTTATGAAATTATATTTTATTTATAATTTTTTTATTTGGATTCACATTTGAAACACTTAATTGAATCATTTTTAATTATCACATCAATGTTATGATCATTGTAAAGGCTTATTTCACAATCTCATTATAATCAAGATTGTTTACTCTTGAATTTATGTTGAAGGAAATTATTTGACCATTTCCTAAAAAACCATTTTATTTTATTATCCCATTGTTTTTGAAGTTATTTTTAGTAATATTACTATTTTCCAACTCTTGGGTACAAATAATAATTAAGATAATATTATAACAAAATATGACGACATTTCTCTATTTAGTACGAAATATAGTTTCTTCCAAAACAGTTTTTATTTCTAAAAATATTTTAAAAAATGTTTTTAAACATTTATAAATGATTTATAAACGTAATTTTAAACCATTTTCAACCATTTAAAAAACATCGAAGGAATATTTTTTAGTTTTCAAAAAATATGCAGGTTTTTATTTTACTAAACTGTGAAAAGAATATCTTTTTAACGGATATAGAATGAACTGAATTTACTACTTCCAATGGCACTAATTTTTTAAAATATTGCATAATAAGATTCAAATATTATTTTCAATGTAAATTATTTTAATTGTTCTCAATATTTAGTTTTTCAAAGTGATTTCCAAAGGAAATGATTTTCAAAAGAATTTTCAAAATGAAATGGTTATCTTCCACAATAATGTTATAAACAGTACTTTTACTATGTTTTTATTGATAAATGACAACAAAACATTATTCTTACTTCAATGGGTATTTTCTGATACCAACATTATTATTCCTCAGGATTGTTTATGATTATTTAAACTAAATACAGTATTAAAAATCACTTCTTTTTTTCATATTGTAGTCATTAAATTCCCCCTGAAATACTCATTTTCCTATGGCCACTATAAATTAAATTTCCCATCAATATACATATTATTTATCATGGAAATTCTTATATCTGAAAGATATATCAATTTTACATATGGTTTTTACTTTGAAAGTTAATTTATTACTAGAGAAATATTGATAAATCCTTATATTTTTCTCAATATAGATATTATATGTGAAGGAATATTGATTCATGAATGAAATAGGTAATTTGATATATAAGGACTTATTTGGATGTGCAATGATGGGTGAGGACTGGTATCATATTTCCACTCAATGTATCTATATGTATAATTATAGAATCATGTTAAACTAACATTAAATGGGGTTTTCGTGTTTGTTAAACCATCTTGTGAAATTTCTTTATTGTAGTGGTATCAGGATGCCTGAGATCATGAAATCCAATAATAATGTATTTCCTCCATTAAAAGTTTACTTATTATTATCTACTAGATTTTAACAATGATATTTTCTCTAGATGCATTTCATTTTAATCTTATTGATTAAATGTAGTGTGTTTTTTTTTATTTAGAATTCTATATTGATTGACCATTATACAATTATTTAAAGGGAATGTGTGGTTAGTTATTTACCTTTCTATATTGATAATTATTATTTATTAAATATAACATCAGTTTTACCTAACCCTTACTAAGCATTTGATCTCACCCTTATTTTGTTTCCCTTACCAGGAATCCCAGAAGTGTACTTTTAATGATATGAAACGATATGATATAGGGAATAATGATACTTTCAGGTGGAAAATATTATTCTATAATTTTTGTATTCAATTTTTGTATGGGAATCATTTATGTATCTAGTTTAGAAAGACTACTAAACTATTCATTCATTCAGAATATGATTTGTTGTATCTTATGCTAATGTAAAAAAACATGGCACTGGCTCTGGGCAGTTGGGGTTAGGATCGCTACAAAAAATAAGTTTGTAATCATGATGTCATATTTATTAATACGATAATATCTGTATTTTATAAAAAAAAGATAACAAGTTAAATATATAATCATAATTAAAATAAATCAATTAATATAACCTATAAATCAATAAAATAATATTTGTTAAAACTTGATTAATTATATTTCAACCCATAATTAAATTTTTAAAAATATTTGTAAATGAACTTTTATATAATATCAAACTCGTTCTATTGTGTAGTATAATTAAATTAATTTTTACTTTACTACTATAGTTTCCCATTCTAGATATGCCTTTATTTTAAAACGTTTCCATAAGATAAAAATTACATCTCACCAATATTCCCTCATTATCAATAATGTATGTTTTAGTTTCTTTGAGGACTAGTTATATATGTAACTTTTTTTAAAAACCGTGTGAAAATTTCTCCATAATTGAGCCACACTAAAATATATAATATAATTATTATATTTTATAGTCCGATTCATAACCTTATGAAATAAAATCCTAAGAAAGGGATTAGATCAGATTCCCTATAAGGTAAGACATAAGTGATAGTAATTAAATACCATAAGTGAAAATAAATATAGAATATCGATATAATTAAGATAAAATATTCATATGCAATAAATAATTTACCATAAATCATATATTATGACTTAGAATAAAATAATATGTGGATCCTAATAGTTTATAAATTTGAATAAATAAATGTAATTCTTGAGATATTTATATAACCATGATAATAATCCTAAAACTATGAAACATAATTATGATTTGCAACAAACATTAGTATAGGGAACATTACCTTCATGAGACACACTATCAGTTCCCACAACTATGAGAAACATCAATGAACCTATGATTACTTATATCATGAGATATTAACATTAAACCAATGTATTGGTGGGTGATATAGCACACCCCAATAATAATATAAAATTACGAGTGCCACATGAAATCAATCACTTATCACATCATAAAGAATCTATAGAAATAAATAGGGTTTTATAAAAATTTATAAATGATAGTCATTTAATCTTATAGAATAAATAACCCAAGGAAAGAAAATATGATTTGTTCAAAACATTATATAGAACACATGCAATGAAAATGGGTTTCATATAGATTCACATAAAGAAATAATTAATAGTCAACAAATAATCATAACAAGATAAACCCATGGAAAATACATTGTTATCCAATTATGCCAAAAAACATTCTTAGTAAATACTACACAATAAATTTTTAACGTTTATGTTATTAACACCATATAGATAATGGGTATTCCATTATGAGAATAATTTCAAAAAATATATAGATGAATGGAATCTAGGTTACCACCCTTCTATCTCATGAATCAAAATTGTGTATTCAAAAAGGAAAAACTATTAGTTGAAAATTTAGGATTATACATTGTGTATGATTAAACTAGAAAAGATAGTGACATATCATTGATATAAAAGAGATCAAAATTACATAGGCCATCCTATGAAATAAGGTGGACGGTTATATTTTAAAAATATATTTTATCAAGCATAATGTATATAAATGGATGTAGATTTAAACTAAAACATTTTTTAGCATAATTGAAAAAATAATAACTTTGGAAATATGAAATATTAATGATATTTGTGAAAACAATTTTTGATAGAAATATTTTATAAATATAGGAGGATAGTATATTATTTTATAAATTAATAACTAAGTATCATAGAAAATGAAAAATATGTAAGAGAGAGGTGTTTAAATGGAACATATTAAAAAGATATTATTATTTATAGTTTTATGAAAATAACCCATATGGAAAATGATAAAAATTTTATTTCAATTTTATTGACGAAGAATAAGTTTAATAATATGACCATATTTAATTATTGAGATATAGATAATGAAAGTTTCAAAATTATCTAATTAATTTGGACATGAAACAAAGGAGGTTCCCATCTGAAAATAAGTTACAGGGTTGGCTTCAGTTATAAGAAACATATCAGGTAAAATATGATTTAGGGGGACATGAAATATTATGTGATAATATAAATTCCACTAAATATTAATGTTAATTATGAGATATTTTATAATGAATAAAAACTCCCATGATTTATTCTCTTTCACAAAAAAGCTTAATTGGAAAATTATATTTTCAATGAAACCCATAGGGTTTGAGTAACTTTTTATAAAAATGACATTCATGTTGGGTATCTTGTGAAATGATGGAAATTTAAGTTATTTGATTATTAAGGATCTTAAAACCCATGTAATATGGTAAAATATGTTCATTATGTAGTAATCATAAAATATTAAATGTATAATGCTTCACATTAAGAAATAAGTCTACAAAAGTTATATGTGAGACAAACAACCACATACCCTTTTTCCAACTTATCTGAATGGTATCTAACCTTCAATAAAAAATACATAACTATATTAATATACGATTTAATAATATTATTGATAAGAATAAAAATATCATATAATTCATTTATCATCATTTATTATGAATATATTAGTTATTTAGGTCTTATTTTTACAATCAACTATTTGAACTTTTGATAATTTATTTCGAACAAAATTCATGAAGAAGGGATAAATTATCACCATGTGGATTCATGTTGAAAATTATCACATAATTAAATGTACAATTATAATTTTTTAACAAATACATAAGTTCCATTTTGACATTGTGAATGATGTGAATATGGCGCGTGAAAATGGAAATCACGGTGAACTAGTTTCTGATATGTTTAACGATGGAAATGGGAAATATTAATAAGAGTTTTAAATATTTAAAAAATAAAAAATAAAATAAAAAATATATATATATATAATTGTGAAATTTTATTACATTTATATGATATCCCATAATCATTTATTACATAAACATTATAATATCATTTATGTGGATAGATAAATCATCCCAAAAGGTAATATTTTTTAATGATTTAATGTGTAAAGAGATGTATTTAGATAATGATATTGTAAAATAAAAATAACAGATAAATTTAATAAATATTAAATATCATAATTAAATCACATATAGGAACCATAAATAGTTGGTGGTGAGGAAGAATGAGTTTTTTTTCTTATAGTAGTTGTAGTTTGCACGTAATCATGAATGAAAATTTATTTTTTCATAATGGATGAGATGGATAAAAAGATAATGATGATAAAAATAATTTAATAAAATTAATGTATATTAATGATAGTAATATTATCATATTAGTGTGAACAAAATAATTATTAATGGTGAAAATTTATAGGAAAAGATATGTAGTTGATAATACTCTCTTCAGGAACTTGGTTTTTCCTTGGAATTCTTCTTGAAGGCCTTATAATAAATATTTCTGACCAAAATTATTTAATGGAGAGAGAGGTTTTATGATGTGAAATGGGGTATATTTTCTAGAAGAATTATTTTACGGAGGTGAGTCTTTTTGTGGTGGAATTGTTACCCCTTTATATATGAAGGGAAGGCTAGTTTTGAAAGTATCCATTAAATTTTCAACAATGTAATGTTACAATTCAAAGTTAAATAGCTCCAAAAAAGGAAATCATTAGAGGGGAACTATGTGTTGGTCAATATTATCCTCATCCACTCATTTTAAGATATTATAGAGTGTTTTTAGGATTATTATTATAACTTTTAACTTATACAATCATTTATTTTTTTTACTTCGGTGATTAATTTTTATCCTCGGTAATTGATAATAATAAAAAATGATGATTTAAAATTTTACCTTTATTGAATCTTTTGATTTTAAATTTCTATATATTCTTTACAACTACAATTTTGAGAGGTTTTTAATGTCAGTTTTTAAATAAGTACACATAACATGTAAAAACGTTTTTTAGAAAATTTTTGTTATTTTGTTTAGAATTATTTGTATAAGATAAATAATCATAGATAATTATTTATATAAAATTAAAACAAATAGTGTAAAATAATAAAATATTAGTGGATTTAATAGAAATATATAACCAAATTTCATAATCAAAATATTTAATTATAAGAAATGTCTATAAATAGTTTTTATCTAAATAACATTATAATTTAATTCCAAAAATGTTGGAAATAAAATTTATAAAATCAAAATATAATTTAAATTGAATTATATAATTTTTTAATACATATTTTATTTCTTAAAAATGCTTTTTAATCTTCTATAACACTCTTACACACTGATAAAATCAAAAATATTACATTTGTCACAAAAATGATATTTTTAAACTAAAAATATATATTATTATAGATGCTAAAAAAATTGTACTAAGAAAACTTGACATCATAAATCTAAAAAGTAGGTTATATTTATCTAGATAAGATTATAAAATTGATAAATTTCATTTTTAAGGGAAAGAAAAAAATATAATGAAAAATATTTTTTTCTAAAATGAAAATTTTAAAACAATAAGTTTTTTTTATCATTTAATATCAATTTCAGATTTAAAAGATTTTAATATAGTTTCTCATATATAATAATATTTTAAAATTATTCAATTTAATAAATTAGGATAAAATATAAAACACCTAACCAAACTGATCATTGAAAAAAAAAGAAATATTAATTGTATATTAAATATACTTTAAAAAATTCAATTAAATTTAATTATTAATATTATATATTTATTTTTACTAATTCATTAATATTAAAATAATTATTTGAATTCTATCATATCTTATTTTAATAATAATATCAATATCTATATGCATAATAAAAAATATATTTATTTATAATATTTTAATACCATATTTTTATTTCTTTATGACTTATATTATTCTAAAATTATAACTTATCAATAAATGAATTTAGTATACCTATTAGATATATGAATAACAACCATATTTTAAATGGACATATTTTCAATGAAAAGATTTTCAAAATACAAGTTTCATTCCTATATATATCTATTCTAATTTATTTGTACATTCTATTCCTACTTCATAAAGAATAGTTCTTATTTCATGTTATGGATTTTTCAAAATGGTTTCTCTTTCATAGTGATCTTTATCATTATTGGTATTCTTGGAAACTAGTGATCTTTAGGGTTGAAGAACATCTATGGGATTTCATATCTATTGAATTATTATTCTTCTCTAACTATTATACCATATTGATGTATGAAAATTTAATGGATGTATTTTATCCCTTTTGTTTACTAATTTAGGGTGTGACATAAATAGTATTATGTGATTTAGGTTTAATGTTCCAGTTCTGATTGAATAAAGAGTTTTTGGATTTATTTCAAAAGTTCTATAACTTATTTTCTAATCAATTTCAATCCATTCAATTATACATAAATGATATATTGTTTAGAATTATAAAAATATGGTTTATAAAATTAATATGCTTCCTAAAAACCATGGGTATTTAAGTATCCCCCGTAAAAGTGATTGTGTCCTAAAAATTTTAATTATTTAATACCCACATAAATAGAAAAATGTATCCAATTATAGTAATGACTCAAAATATAACTTCTAGAAAGATATCAACCTTATAAACTTGTGAGACATATCTCTTTCCTTAGAATAGTCTTAAACCTATCATTGAGTTTTTATCCAATGAAATTGGAAAATATTAAAAAAAAAAAATTTAAATACCCAGATAAATTTATTTTTAACTATATGGTGTTTATTATTGTGCTATCATTTGTAATGTACCAACCCGACTAACTATGAAGTTAGTAGCCAGACCAGTTTCCATGTGGCCTCAAGTGCACCACCTCGCATGTCTCAAGATTACGAATATTAGAAAGGGAATAATATTAGTATGTTAGGGCATACATTACCCTCATGTCAAAATTATCATAGCATTATATCATAAGAATACAATAATATAAGAAGAATAAAAAAATTTAAGACCACAATAGAATAATTACAACTGAAAAAGATAATATTAAAGGGTCAACTACATGTTAAACCATGCATTCATGTCCATAAGATGATATAATAATTATATAGAAAAGCGCATAATGAGCCACCATACAACACATGGATTAATATAATGTTAAAAACCACCCATGTCAATATCCATGAGGATCCTGTGCTCCTACTCAGTTCTTTTCTCATAACTCCAAGGTACAATTCACAACATAGAAAATAATCCATAGACCTGTGAACATGCGATATTCTTGGGTACCATAGTTAATTGGAAACCCAAGAAGGGTGTGAGATATAATTAGTAGGCCACCAGAAATGGAATATAATTAATGATTCAATTAGTAAATATAATGTATGACCATGTGTAGGAAAATAATAAGTGTAAATTGATAGATAAATAAATACATATGTTTGGGTTCCTCATGGGACACCCAACCAATACTACCAATATTGAGCTAAGCTGGAATGCCTCTAGACTAGGGTCAACCTATACATTAATGAAATGGTTTTAATCTATATACATCATAAAAAAACATTTATCATGAGATATACTGAACCCAATAAAGTAATTTGGTCTGGCAGACATGTCTCAAGCTAATAGCTAGGTATTCCTAGTTTTTAATAAAAAAATCATCATGATAATTTTATAAGATGTACCTTGATCCCATCCAATATGATTATGAAAGGAAAACCTAGTATATCTCTAGTTTCTCTATAAATACCATACACTATTAGAATCCATACAAGGAAATCCATAAATTAAATCTCATGTATCACTCTCATCATGGAATGAAGAAAACCCATGAGGCTATCCCTTGTATCACACATAGAGGACCAAGTATCACTCATGTATTATTGTAACCATCTAGCCATTAAGCCCAACTATCTTGAACCCCCCCAAGGGATATGTTATTACTCATAAGTAGGTAGAGAAAAAATACGGTGAGACCATCTAAGACACACCATGTATCACTCCTTACGTAACTACATGATTGGTAAACCATAAGACCATCCCTAGAGTTTTATAAAAAGGAAACACATGTTTCCCTCAAGGAATGATACAGTCTCAACAGCCAATGAGTCTTTCCACGACATTACTTAATGAGGAACCCAAAAATCACTAAAGGTGATAATGATTCATGTAAGAATTTAATTTTTTAATGATTAAGACCATGTATATAGACATTCTCTAGCATAATTAGAGTAGTATCAAATAAAGTGGACCATAAACATAGGGATTCTACATCACAAAAAAAATTCTATAAGAAGTCCACACCCATTTACCCTTTCATTTAAGGAAAAATTAAGGGCATGTTCTAAAGCATTCCATATACAATTAATAATTTTATTTAATATACCAAGGATTAATTCTCCATAATCTAAAATATCATGTGAAAAGGTCTCTATATAAAATTTTAAATTTAATTAAAGCATTATGATTTTATAAGACAACACACCTCATCGAGGGGTTTTTTTATGAAACAGTTGATTAATTTATCCACTCAAATATCACACCCATAAGGTTAGTTTAAACTTGAGTTCCGTGAACATGAAAAATTATAATTAAAATATTCAAGGTCTACTATAATTACATATTTTTGTTCTTAAATTTTTTTATAACATTTAATAGGCGTTGCATGGAAGTACCAGTGCGTAACATAATGACGTAATTTATATATTTGTGAATTTTTGGGAAATATATATTGAACATCTACATTATTTCAAGGATTATCTACTCATACAATTTTAAGACTGGAATTGTGCTGATTAGAGAGAATAAGAATAAAGGAAAAACTAATTTGAAAAAAGATCGAATTATCTCACACAACGATATCATTTAAGACAGGGAGAGAAAATATGAAAAGAAGTAAGAGGAATAAAATAATCACCAATGGATATAAAACATAATGAATGATTTTTGAATCGATCACCGGATAAGGGAGATACCTATATACCTGGGAGGATGAAGATATACCCTATAAAGGGTTGTTTCATATGGGTAACGTTAGAAGAGAAAAGTGAAGAAATGAAAGTTGGAGGAAAGAGAATTTTTGGGATTTCACCCCTTTAAATGAGGCACATGGTTTGGCTGCATGGTTGGTGAAAACATGCACCAATCATGCATGACCACTGTATAAGATGGAGGGTCACATGGTTAAACTACACAGTTTGGGAAACTGTCCATGAATCGTGCATCTATCCTCTATAAAAAACATACAATTAGGGACCTATCTATTATTCATAGTGTACATGGTTATATAAAACCATGTGAAAACCTCCGCCCCTTTATACTAGCCACATAGTTTCTTTTGGAGGGCCACATGGTTTCACAAAAATGGATTCCCCTTTCAACCTTATACCAATTATAGGTTTAAGGGTATGATGCTCCCAAAACTCTAAAAAACGCACAATTCATATCTAATACATTAAAACTAGTCTACAAAAAACAAATTTAAGTGTTCTAACTCCCAAAATTTCATTTTGAATCCTAGATTATAGATTGACCATCCCACCAATGGAAAATTTCAATTTTCCCTGGAATTTTAACCCAGAAAAAAACACAGTACAATACAATCTACCTATCATAAAACTTCTTGGCCTTAAGAATCCTTGGAAAAATAGTGAAAGAGACACCCAACCTACCCAATTCATGTAATTTCATCCAAACGATTGTGTTTCATTTCCAAACCCCCAATTCGCTTCTAAGAATCACTTGAGTGTACTATGTTTGAGCCATAGATACTTGAGCCCATGCTAGTACATCAAATTGAAACATCAAGATGATTCTTACCTCAGCTCATAAAACTAAATACAAGACCTCACCATTATATCTTAAAACACCTAGTCTGTGGAACTCCCCACCATATGTTATAGCATTTAAATGTCAATTTTGAGTTACAAAAATCCCAGAATAGTAATTTCCTATCAAATAACACCCTATGAATTCTCACAATGTGGCTTACATGATATTCTCAACATAGAAATGAAACTCCATCTGAGGATGTAATTTGGACCTCCATTAATTGAAATGTTTTGATTATAATTGACCAAGATGAAATAATTGGAATAAGATTTCATTGAAAGGTGCTACCAAAAATTACATCGTACCCATCATAACCTAACGACAAACCAAAAATGGTTCCTCACTGACATATTTTATTCCATCAAGAGGGATAAAGTGTAGTCACTTCTAGTAGATTATTCTAAAAAATGCTCAGCATATATGGTCATTGTATCACAAATTTAATCGTAATGATGTCACCCAACGAACCTAATTTTTTCTTCAATCATGTCTGTCAAAGCCTATATCCAACTTCTGGTGATGTCTCATGACAAAAATTCATTTCAACTCTGATGCCACAACATGAATGTATGTGTATACATGACCTAGAATGCATATATCATCATCAAAAATCCATCTTATATAAGCCAAAATGAAGTCTGGGGTAACCTCAGAATCATAAACTAGGGCCCAATCATCTTATCCAAGATTGTCCATACTCTTCTTCTTACAAGTGATATGTTGATACATAGCTAGCATCTATGAATCGATATTAACAATTCACCCTAATAGAATTTAACTCAATGGACCAATTGTCATCCATGAGTCCATCTAGGAATTCCTACACGTTAATCTAGGTATCACTCAGTACAACCACACCTCCTAACATACCACATTTCAATATCACAACTCCCATGGACTCTACTTATCATAATAGTGGGTAATTTAATTCAGTGTGTTCTAAAACTGATGGAGTCTTAGTGTACCCAGGACATTGTCAAGATAGGGAACACTATCGTCTCTAAATTAAGAGTATAATAAGAGGATTTAAAAATTTTCCATAAAGGACTTGAGAAACTCCAACCACATAAAAACAAATTGATCAATGGGGCTTCAAACAAGCCAAATAACAATAAAAGGATAGAAAAGTCAAACCATCTCTGGTAATATTTTTTTTAAAAGTCTAGTATTCACCTACCTACACATCATCATTACCTAACCCTTATTCATTTACCACCCATGTAACAATGTGATCATTCTATTATAACCACATAGAGTCCATCCATGTCCAAAAGTATTTACAAATGTTTCTTTTACCTTCAGCCATATCATCTTTGTGATTCCTCCCTAGAACTGACATGATTTGAAACCCACCTGCCTCAAGGGAATTCAAAATTATCATGAACCATTTCGAAGTGATCTTTCTTGGTAGGGTTCCTTCTAATTCAAAGGACAAAATTTTCTATGATCAATGAAACGGTCCCCACATTTGGAGTTTCCTTCTCATTATATTTCCTAAAAATTGCAACTCGTCTCATGATAGACACTCCATCAACCATTAATCCTGGGTCCCATAGGTGGCCAACACACTTTTATAAAGAATTATTTAAAAGGATATATTTACTAGAATCTTACAAGAACACTAATATATTTTTACATTAGATGTACTCATGAAACTCTACCCAAGTTACATCCACATATTTCATAGCATCTTGTGTAAAATCCAAATCCCACTGACCGGTGCATAAAAACACCTGATCAATGTTGTAATGTCATCCCCCGCATATGGATGAATAATATTTCCTATAACTCCCATGTCACTCTACCTCATAGATGACCAGATTTCAAGAAAAAAATCACAGGTCTTAAACAAGTACTCTTGGACTCATACGGTTCATTGTATAATCTTACCAACTCAACGAAAAATATTTTTATCAATGTATAATGAACAAATATTAAATTTTTCAATGAAAAATCATTTGAAACTATCCACAAGATTATCAGGATTATGAATCTAGTAGGTTATGGTCAGTAAAAATAATAATATTAGATTCATATTATCCCATAAGACTATAAAATAGGATAACGACCTTTTTATTCATCATAAATTGAAGGGTAAACAGCATAATAGTCTCACGACCTATTATATAGCTGACCAGGCCCAAGTCCTGTATAACCCAATGAAACCAAGCATTACATGATGCTCATGCCCATGAAGTTGGTCAAAACCCCACACAACCACTACTCAAAAGATGTTGTTTTAGTGACTAAGATTCATTCATGGGATTAATATAACCCGAACAACATATTTCTTTTGAAACATCTCAAAATAATTTAACAAGGTTTTTAATGTTATAAGGGAACATCTAACCTCATGATAGCCCCTTAATAAATAGAATGTTTTTTCATACATATAGATAGTTCACACCGAAAATGAAATTCGGATTTACATCCTATCACTTGGGTTAGAAGAAACCATTGTGAATCAATATCATTCCAAACCTAAGACATGTTCATTGAAATGTTAAAACTACCCTTACCTAAGGGTTTAATGCTAAAATATCACTCTTTGTTTTAATTCGAGTTGAGTCATTTGTTTAAATTTGATCACTGACATTTTAAAGGTTCCACTTAAACATCATGAAATGGTTTGAAATAAAACTATACATAGAACAATTATTCATCTTATGACACAAGGAACATAGGAATGTCTTATCAAAATTACTTTTAAAAATTAGTTATTTAACTAATAACATTTCATAATTAAGAAATTTTCCTCATAAATTTCTTATAATACATTTTATATATCCACATGGTTCACATAATTGCAATTAGTTAAATAAAATTTCATTTTACAAATATATAGTAAAACAATTAAGATTATAATTAGAATTTTAATTAAAAGAAGCCTCATAAATTATAATTCTCAAAATAATATATAATTTATTTTATTATGTTAAAAGGGGATTGGTCATGTAATATTCAACCATACACTTATATGTAACACCATATAAGCAGTTTTGGACATGTTAAATAACTAATCACATATAACATAATTACACCCCTATGGGGTTAAAAGCAATGTAATATCAAAATAATGGTGACCTAAAAGGGTACCGATTATGCATGAATAAGGGTCACCTGTAAGGGCCCCATCAAGTCAATTTTTTAATAAAAATTTTGGAACCATGGATGTTATTCACTAAAAATTGAGACTTGTTTGTGTTTTTTTCAATCCACACATGAATGATTAAAGAGTTTGCGAGGAATGTGATCTTACTATACAAGCTAACTACAATATTGAAGGATCCCTCAGTTCCTAGTGTTTACAAAATTTTTGGGCTCAAAATCTAGAGGAAGAGGATAGAATTATGAAAGGTGGATTTATTGGATTTAAACTCCATAAAAATGGTAAATACATGGGTTTTGCAAAGGCTAATATGATATTTGTGAATATTTGGAGCATCGTTACCAGTTAAGGTAATCTCTACTACAATAATAAGTTGAGAATCATGAGTTCATGATGAGTTGATGGTAATATTTTTAGGTATAAAATTTTCCCTGGAGATTCGTGACTAAAGTATCTCAGAGAACATGAGTTTTTAGTTTCAAGAAAAATTCGATTAAGGTGGTGGAGAATTGAGAATAGTTAAGAATATAAATTTGAGGCTTCCCCAATACCATTCCACATGTAAAATAGGGCTTTACAAAACAAGTATTTAAAGTGATATTGAGCATCAAAAAAACACTATCCTACTCTTGACTAATTGTGAGGTATCTTGTAAAAGGGAGTTTTGTGATGATGGGGTATTTTGTGATGACATAATGTGATTCGCAAACACAGTTTCTTCCACAAAGGCAGTTTTCTTCTCTAAGGAGCTCCACGAATAGACTTTTTGAATATCATATTTAGGTGAACAATGTTTTTAAAGATCATCAACTCAGTTCTATAGTGAAAGAAGATACACATGCTATACCAGGTGAAAGACATTAATTCCAATCTACTAAAGTGATCATGAAGTCGACAAACTAATTAAGACTTCACCTAAGGCAGTGAGTTAGGGGGAGTTGATGGAAGTGATATGAGGGATGTAGTTTTTGATCCCTAAAATATCATATAGGCATTGTTTAAGGAATATAGTGACTATGTATGAACTTTATTATTCTAAAACTATTTATTATTATTGTATTTAGGTTTGCCCAACATAGTGTCGGTGTATGCTCCTTGGACTATCTATTAGTTGTGAACCAAGTAAAATTTTTATGTTTCCACTTTTCATGTGATGGTTTGTTTTCTAGAAATTCCAATCTGATGGATTTAATAGGCTCCTAAAAACATGGGAACAAGATCCATCACATTAGAAGAAAATTTTTTCACCATGATTGACCCCTCCCCTCTCAGGGTGTTTCAGGGTCCTATAAGTGGTATCAGAGCATACAGGTTGCTGGTGTTAAAATTGTCCTCATTTGTTGTCATGGAGAATAAATTAAATATTAGGGGAGTTCCCCTCTTTGATGGAAGAAAATTACAAATATAAACGAATAGGATGATATCTCATCTAAGATATCATGGGATGGAAGTAATTCATTTCAACTACACAAAAGATTTAGTTAACTGACGCAACAGGACTATCTGTAACTGAAACAGTTAGGAAAATTATTGATGAAGATTACAAAGAAAAAAATTCACTTAATGTATCTCAATCAGATAAAATCTATCAGAATATGGTGATTTTTACATCATCCATGTCAATGAGGGATAAAATAGAAAATATTGATGATGGTCAAAAAAAGTGAAGGAGGAAAAACTCCATGTTATTATTAATAGGTTTGATAATATGAAGATGCATCCTAATGAAAATGAATATACCTTATTTAATAAAATTAATTATGTTTTTGAAAAAATTTGAGGGAATGGTCAAGAAATTAAAGATATTGACATCATGAAGTAAATCATAATATGGATTATACCTCTCTAAAATCTGAAAGTGTCAGCCCACAACAAAAGGTATCTGTCTAAAATTTCACTTGATGATCTGCTGAGCAGTCTTTTGGATTATGAAATGAGGTTCAAACAAGAAGATTCGAAAAATCGAGTAATGAAGGAAATGTAATTTGAAGTAATGCAAAAACTCTAGGTTTTAAGAGATAGAGTTAATGAAGATAATGAAGAAGATGAATTTATTTATCATTTTTCTAATAAATTAATTAGAGGAAAATTGATATTTTATATAAAGATTTATATGGAATTTTTTTAGATGTGGTAGAGTTTGGAACATAGAATATCAATGGTTAAAGATGATTGATGATGAATAAAGTGAAGCTAAAAACATGAAGATGTATTATAGAGGGTTTCTCTAATAGGGATACTTCAAATAATGAAAGGAATTAAAAGTAATGGGTTTCTTCTGTAATGAAGAATAAGTTGATAATAAATTTTATGTGGTTGAAGAACAAGAGTATAAATGTAGAACCCAAGTGTCCATGATAGATTCAGTTGAAAATTTAGAACCATAAAAAGATAAAGGTAGAGATAATCAGTTTCCTATTGATGTAGATTCCAATTTGGAAGATGAGGATGCTATCAGAAAGCATGAAAATCAATGAAATAGAAATATAATGTGGAGAGAATATCTGGAAGATTCATCAGAATATGTTGGTCACCTTGATGGTCAAATTGGTCGAATAGAAGAATTAGTAAAATAACATTAAACAAATATTGAATGCTCATAAGATGTAGTTGAATTGAATCTTAGGATTTAAGAATATGTAAAATTCATCAATGAACTTACATCCAGACTAGATGAGAAGTCCATGATAGTTTAGGATCTTGAGGAATAATTTTTTACCCTAAGGATTAAACAGGAAACTGAATCAAAATAAAGGGAAATAAAGAATAAGTCACAGTTTGGAATATTCGAAGATATAGAGTTTTTCTAAAGAGTGAAATGTTGTTCTAAAGGAGTAGAGAAAGATTTAAATGATAAAGAATCCATATGAATGGTAAGAAGTGTAATTAGTTGTGATGATGAATAATTAATGTCTAGAAATAAGATCTTCCAGAATAAATGGAATGTGATACTTGGACATATCAGAAAGGCAGCTGATGTTCTAATGAAGAAATCATCATATATTTCAAAAAATAGAGAAAATAAATTATTGTAATGTTTCTAGAAGTAATATCTAGTCATGCTTTTCAAATGTTGGGACATGAGGAGGAATATAAGTGAGAATACATTTCCTCTAATGAAATGTAACTTATGTTTCTATCTCTACCGTACCATATCATACTACAAAGAGACATGGAGCTATTTAAATAGGTAAGAGATAGGAATTTAACAAAGTATAATAAAATAATATCCTAAATCTTATAAAATAAATGTTTTGTATATATATTTTTTCACTTCTCTAACTACGGTCCTAAAGTTATTAATTGCAAGAAGAGGTAATGTGGGAATCTTATTCATAGAACTCAGAGAAAATTTAATTCTACCAACAAGAAGAAGTTGCTATTACAAAAAGGTTTTCCCCTATTGAAGAAAAATATGTGTATGATGTACCCATGAATCTAGAAAATTGACCGGAAATGAATTCATTGTCCTCCACTCAATAAAATATTTCATGGAAGGAAAAGTAGAAAATTGAGAAATCATACCTTACAGAAATAGCTCTCAAATCCAAAAATAACATCATCACTTGGATTCTTGACAGTGGTTAATCATCCTATATGATGGGAAATATAGAAATGTAGAAGAATTTAAATAATGATTTTGATTTAATAGTAATTTTTGGAAATGATTATTGTTGGAAGATCAAAGGTATTGGAAATGCAGAATTGAAAAATGGTGATCTTAAGAAAACAGAAGTTATTTTTGTAGACTGTTTACATAAAAACCTCCTAAGTGAGAGTAATCTCTATGTAGCGGGACTTATAGTGACATTAAATCAAAATGAATTCACTATAAAAGAAAATAAGTAGAATTATTTCATGAAAGGATGCAGAACAGATAGAAACCAATACCAAATTGATAATAAAAATAGAACATATGTTACTTAACTATTGAAGAAGAAAATGACTTATGGTACCATAGGTTGGGTCAAATTAATCAAAAAGACATTGAAAAGATATTGAAGATGAATATAGTAATGAATATCCCCAATATGATGTCTGAACTCAAAAATACTTATGGGTCTTGTAATCAAGGGATGTTGGTCTACAGTTCATATAATCCAAAGAAGAAAATGGCATCAAATATTCATGATATCATCCACATATATGTATGTGGTATGATAAATTTGGTTGGAAAATATGGAGAAATTTACTTAGTTCATTTATTGATGATTATAGAAGAATGACTTGTGAAATGATTATACACAAGAAAAATAAATTTCATGATTTCATGATTTCATGAAAAGTTATCATCCAATATCTAGGAATGATAAAAGTAATACAATCAGTGTTTTGTGATCTAACATTAGAGGGTAATAAACATCCATTCAGTTTGAAAATTAACTGAAAAACATGGGACAAAGCATGGGGATACAATAGTGACAACCTCACAACAAAATGGAGTTGTTGAGCACAGAAATCGATAGGTGAAAAATATGTCTAGAACTATGTTGATGGAGAGTCATATATCTTATCATTACTGGAAAGTGGATGTTCAAGTAAATCTATGTAGTCAAAATAGATTGAGGCTTTATATAGGAGAAACCAAGACATAATATGAGTTGTGGCATGGATGGAATCCCTATTTGATGTATTTTCATGTTTTCTAAAGTACATGATTCATCTGAAATAAAGAAGGAAAACAGGGTAAGTATGTTGATATTATAGAAAAATAAATATTCCTTGATTATTAATCAAAGATAAAATCCTACAAATGATTCAATACCCATCGTACAATAATTTTGGGAAGTAGTGATTTCAATATCATCAAAGATAAGACCTCAAGTACCTCAAGGATATATAATTATTATTTGATAAAAGATAAAGAAGATAATGGAAATGGAACATATTCAAATGAATAAGTAGAGGATGGGGTGAAAATAATTCATAGGTCACAAAACGATGATGATTCAAAAGAAGAATCAGAAGAGGAAACCATGGATTAAGAACCATCTTCTTAACCTCATATGAGAAATAGAAGGGAATAAAATTATTAATCTAGCAACATTGGTTATTTGAATTTCCCACACATACAAGGATGATGAAGAGTGAAGAATATTATTCCATACTTTCAATTTTATAACCAATCTCATTTGATTAATATTTGAATGATGAATCATGGGTTAAGTCCATGAATGAAGAATTGGATTGGGTTGAAAAGAAAAAAACATGTGATATTGTTAAGATAATAAAAAATCACAATATGATCAGAACAAAGTGGATTTTTTAAAACAAGTTCTAAAATCATGGAAATGTTATCAAAAATAACTTGTTCCTGGTGTGTAAAATATATTCATAGATTTAAGGACATGATGTTGAAGAAACATTTTCTTCAGTAGTGAGGCGAGAGTCAATCAGGATTTTCCTTATGATGGAAATTCAAAGAGGATGCAATTTTTTTTTATATAGAAGTCAAAAAATAATTTTCAAATGGTGTTCTTGTAGAAGAAGTATGCATTGAACAGCCAATGGGGTTTCTAATTCGTAATGAGGAAATGATGGTTTTTATATTGAAAAATCACTCTATGGTCTCTAACAGAAAGCATGAGAATGGTATTCTCATCTAGATTGTTGAATTAAGAATCACTAATTTAAAATAATAGGTTTCAACTATAATCTCTATGTTAATAATTAAAAGGATGAACAATTTTTGGTGTTGGTAAACATGGATGATATTGTATTTCGGGGAAGTTAGTGGAGATCGAGGGAAACATTTTCCTATCACATGGGAGAAAATTGAAATGTCTATGACTGGTGAAATCACATAATTCATAGGGTTATAGGTGATTCAAAAGTGGGATTAAAATTTCATTTCTCATGAATAATATGCAAGAGAGTTAATGAAGAAATTCCATATACATGACTCAAAACCAATATCGACTCCTATTGAATTTGGGGAAAAACTTGAAATGCATGAGGATGGGACTTATTTGGATCCCATAATGTTTATAAGAATAATGGTAATCATATTTTCCATAAAAAAACATGGAAATATATCATCTTTGCGACATGATTAGCAGCCCACATTCAAAGTAATCTAAAGGAAGAACATTTAGTGGAAGTTAAAAGAATAATTTCGTACATTCAGGTTACTCACAATTATGGAATATACTTTTCTTGCAGGTAGAGATAATGAACTCTTAACATTGATGGATTCTTATTAGGATAGATATGTGGCTGATAGAAAATATACAAGTTGCAGAGTTTTCTTTATTGGAAAGAAATGAGTGGGTTGGTTTAGTTAGAAATAGGAAAGTACTTCTCTTAGTACTTATAATGAAGAGTATATATTTTATAAAAAGAATTGTACTCAGATATTATGGATAAACAAATAAATAACTCATATTGGAGATAATGTGAAATATATGATGGTGATTTAATATGATAACATGAGTGTGATAGTTCTTACAAAGAATCCAGTTCAACATTCTCGTATGAAATGTATTGAAATCAGATATCACTTCATCAAGGAAAAATTTGAACAAGGTATATTTTAAATGGATCATGTTGGAACTGATAAACAAGTGGATGAAAATATTATCATTCCATTGGTATTTCATGTGTTCTCTAAATATCTTTGGATCCTCGAGGTACAATAATCTCCCTGTGCATGAGGTGGTTATAGTTGTTTCCCTCTCCCCAGTTATGTTAACAGTTCTAATATTTTTGTTGAAATCACTAACATTTATGGGAGAGATACAATCTAGAGGGAGTGTATTTTTAGCTATACAAGTAATAATACATGTCATTTGGTTTTATTTTCAAAGGGAGAGAATAGAGAAATTATGGATAAATCCAATTTTATAAAAGTGTGGTAGTTGATGGTTTTTTACAATCAATGAAATACTTCAGTTTTTTTACAAACCATGAAATTCTTCTATGACACGATGGTAATCAGGTGTTATGAGGAAACATTTAAAGGCATTCAATGCATATGTGACATGATTAGAGCTTATCCTAGACATGTTTAAGCATTCAAAAAAAAGAACCCAATTAATGCTTTCATTTTTGTTTTCTGAACTAATATTTTATTACGTAGACATATAGTGTTGGATGAATTGTTTATCATGTATAAGGTCTTGATAGAATCTAGTGCTTTAGTGAATTTTTCTTCAGATTTCCAACAAACCAAAAGTTTGAGATTATGGGAACTAAGTCTATTATTTACTATAAATGTAGTATAGTTTGTCTTTTTTTCAATCCACACATGGATGATCAGAGATTTTTCAAGGAATGTGATCTTACAGTACAAGATGACTACAACATTGATGGTGTAATAATTTCATATTGTTTTTTAAATTTTTGGGACCAATATCTGGATAAATAGGATAACATCATAAAATATATCTTTCTTAGAAGATAACATCATACAAATGGTAATTTCATAGTTTTTGTGAAGGATGGGATGAGATTTGTAGAGATGTGGAGCATAATGAATAGTGACAATAATCTTTGTGACTATGAGAAGTGGATCATCATGAGTTCACGATGAGTTGATGGTAATCTCCATGAGTATGAAAATTTCACTAGAGTTTCAAGAGTGAAGGATCATATAGAACATGATTTTTGAGATTCACAAAAAAATTCGTTAACGGTTATGGAGAACCACAATTAGATTAAATAATAAATATGAGGCTTCCCCCACTTCATTTAACATGAAAAAAATTAGAGAAAAAGTGAATATATTTAATTTAATTAAGGACTAAGAGAATCATAGACCAATTATTCAATGTGATCTTGAAAATCATGAAAATTATATCCTAGTCTTTACCAATTTTTAATTATCTTGGAAAAAGGATTTTAGCAATGATTAGGTATTCCACAATGACTTTGTGTGATTCATGAAGACATCTTAGTCCGTGAAGGATGTTCCCTTCATGAAGGGAGTGATATTCATGAAGGTGCTCCACAAATATCATTTCTAAATATTAGGATTAAGTGAACAATGCTATGAAAGTGCATCAACTCAGGTCTATGGATTAATAAGGGTCTCATGCAATATTGAGACAAATAATTTAATGCCAATCTATGGAAGCGACCTTCAATTCGATAAATTGAGTAAGAAATCACCTCGGGAAGTGTGGTTGGGGGATTTGATGGTTGTGTTTTGAGGGACATAATGTTTTATCCCAAAAATCATGTAAGGATAGTGTGATTGAAATGGAATGATTATGTATCAACTTATGTATTCTATAATTAGTGAATATTTGTGGATTTAGGTATAACCAACACAATTTTTGCATATTTTCAACTTACTATCCCTCAGTGGTGAACCATGTAAAATTATTGTGTTGTCTCTTTTCAAGTAATTGTTTTTTCCATGTTCCCATCTAACAGGTTTAATAGGTTCCAAAAAATGTGGGAATATGATCCATCACTTTAGAAGAAAAATTGACACTCGGATTCACGCTTCCCCTCTTAGAGTGTTCTAGCGCCTTACACAAAATGCAACCATAATCATGATAAACATTAAGATTTAAAACACCCATAGCAGGTTATTTAACTAGAAATTAGTACCATGATCAGAAAATATGGGTTAAGTCATACCTATCTGATAGTTTTGATAGGTAAAGTCTGATCTCCTTAGGCTGGAAAATGAAAAAGGGTCTATAAGAAATCAATTTTTTGAACTTAAAAATTTAACATATTTTATATTTATAGAATGATCACAAGTCATAATAAACTAATTTTTGATGGTTCAACAATACAGTTACCATTTCCCAATTTATAATTCTCCCATACACTTTATTGATTTAAAATTGGATCCCATTTAATCAAAGCCAATATGTTTCATCCCATGAAACCAATGGTTCAAGGCTCAAAAATGTTATTATTGGTTAAGGATTCACAATCAATCTACATAGGAAAACAATTTATAAGTTTATAACGCCACTTTAATAAGAAATTTAATATTACAATTATAAAATTTATTCCATCAAAAATATTAAGGAACTTAGACATATAAATAAGAAATTATTTAAGCAAGGAACAATAATAACAGAAATAATACGTATAGAAAAAAATTATGGGTAATTTACACTTAATGTTATATAAACAATCATGATAATAAAATACATAAGTAGGTATAAAACTAATCATATTACTAAAATATCTAACATATTATATAAAAGTCATGGTAATAAACAAAAAAAGGAACATCTATCAATATAGCTATATTGTATGGCATAATTATGGGATTTGAATCTGTATATACCTAGAATGATGCATGTAATACTACTTCTTTTCCATACTAGATAAGGGTAAAATATGAAAAATATCATAAATTTTTAAACAACAAAAATTTCAAAATTCAATTAAGAGAAAATCATAGTTGACTATAGTAACAAATAACATAAACAACAATCTCATCCCTATCTACTTGGATTATTTCCTTTACATGGTTTGATCACTCCTAGACATGGTTATTTTCCATAAACCAACACATTACTAATATTTTCTATACCAATTTGAAAAATTGTATGAAAAAAGAAAACAAAGGGAACTGATTCCATTTTACAACATCCTGACTTGAGTGACTATGAAACCATTAGTCATATTGGTCACCACATGGCCTCAAGAGAGCCTCCCTATACAAAAAATGATGATGACTAGAAGAAAGGTTCTAATGATGGTATTATGGGGTATAAAATACACTCATATTACAATTAACACATTATTATATCATAAGGATACAACAATAGATGTATTGTAAATAAATGAAAGACCACAGAAGAATAATAATAACTGCAGAAAATATTATGAAATAGATAAAACCTAGTACAACCATCCATTCATTTCTATAAGATACTATAATAAATAAGTATAAAAGTATAGTGTCCACTAAAATTCAACACATGGATAATGAAAATTAAAAAAAAAATCCTTGAGGCTATCTCAATGAGCATCTTGATATCTGGATCAGTCTTATGCTCTTAATTCCTATATACAATTCATATCATAAGAAATAATCCATGGACTTGTGAACATGGGATTTTATTTAGTACCTTGGTGAAATGGATTCCTAACCAGTGTGTGAGATATACTCATTAGTCCACCACTAACAGTGTCCACTGCATGATCCAGTTTATAAATATAAGGTATGACCTTGTGCTGGAAAACAATAAGTGAAAGGTGAAAAATAAATTAATACATCAGTCTAGGTTCTTCATGGGACATCTGACCAACTCTACCTACTTTGGCCTAATACTGAATTTCTCTGAACTAGGGTCAACCTATACATATAAAATATGGGTGTAAAAAATACATCATCATAAAACATGTATAATGAGATAGGCTCAACCCAAACATGCGATTTTTCTTGGTGGGCACATCCTTGGATAATAACATTGCATTATTATTTTTTAAAATAAAATTCATTAGGATAATTTAATAAAGGGAACCCTCAGTCCATCCACAACGATCTAGAATAGAATTGAAAGTATCACTCTAGGGTTACTATAAATAACCAAAAATATAAGAGTCCTTAAAAAGTGATCCATAGATGGAATCCCATGCATAGCTCTCTTTATGGTGTGAAGAAAACTCTCTGAGCTAACCATTGTGTCTCACACATGGGAAATGGATTCTCTTTTGTCCTGGTGTAACCATTTTTCCATTTATCCCATACACGGTGTCTCCCATAGGGAATCTATATCACTAATATTAGTTAGATAAAATGAACATTTATTCTATCCATTGAATACCAAGTATTTCTAATGACGTAATTACAAATTAGGGAACCCATGATCCCATCAGTACAATTTTTAAAAATAAATCCTAGGTATCGCTCAAGGAATGATACATTATCAGCAGCCTATGAGCCCGTACAAGGCATTGTCTAATGAGTAACTCGATCATTGATCACGATACACATGATTCATTAAATCATTTAAATTAGTATGGTATAAGGATGTGTTAATTAACGTTCCCGAGTATAATTTTAATAATACGAAATAATGTGGATAATTTACTTAGGCATAAAACATCATCTGAAAATTATTCTCTAATAGGGTCATTCCCATTTACAATTTCTTTTAAGGAATAATAAAGGTCATGTTCTACACAATTCCATATAAAATTATTAATTGTATTTACTTTCCCTTGGAGTAATTCTCCATTAGCTAAAAGGTCATGTCCCAAGGTCTGTCCAAAAAAATTTACATTTAATTAACACATTCTTATTTTAGAAGATATAGAACCTCAATTAGGGTTTATATTATAAAAAATTGATTAATTTATTCATTAAATTATATATCCCTTGAGGGTGAAATAAACATTAGGTCCCTTACAATCAAAAATAAAAATTTAAATGTATAAGGGATACTAAAAATAGTGTGTTTTTCTACAAATTATTCTTCACATTTAAGAGGTTTCACATTGAAATATTGGAGCACATCACAATATCACAATTTAATAATTGTTACACATTAATGAAAACATCTATAAACAACCTACCTTAATACATGGATGCTTTAGTATTCCAATTTCATGGCCTGAATCGATCTGTTTTGAGAGAAATTGAAGGAACATAAAAATGCCCATATAATTTTAAAAATTAGATCGTAATATGATAACACATATTATAGTGAGAAAATTTGATAAAAGAAAGAATTAGAGTCATATACTCCATGAAGGATATCCAATTTGTTGAATAGTGGTTGAAAAGGTCACTTGATGAGGAAGATAACTCCATTATTAGGAGGAGGAAGAGGAGATCTCACACAAAGCGATATTGTGTGAGGGTAAGGGAATACGATAAAGTAGGATAATTGAAATAATTAGGTATGGTAATTTTGTGTAATTATCCCCTTTAAATGAGGATAATTTTTTGGCCACTTGGTTGTCCAAACTATGTGCCAACCATGGTTAATAAACTTCCCAATCAGAAGGCTCAAATAGTTCATGCACATGGTTTGGGAAACTGTTACCATAAAGTGTGATTACCCTCTATCAAAAACCCATAATTAGTTTTATGTTCATGTTTCCTGGTTTCCGTGCTTGGAAAAAAACATTTGACACCCTTAGCCCATCCGTAATGGTTGCACATTTTCTTCTGGTGGACCACATAGTTTCAGAAAAACTGTGTGCCCCTATCATTCTTCTCTCTATTTGAGGTTTTAGGGTCCAATAATCCAAAAACATGATATAACACATGAGTCACCTCTTGATATTTAAACTAATTATAATAACAATACATTTAATTGTTCGATCTCCCAAAATTTAGTTCTGAAGATCAATTATAGAATGGACCATCTACCAAATAGTAAAATTTAAATTGCCTTATAATTTTAACCCAATAAAAAAATAGGGGATGTTACATCATTTATATAGTACCATAATTTAATAAGAAACTTTTTTCCTTACTCTATATTTTTTTCATTATTAGATCAAACCAATCCATCACTAACATCATGATAATTGTTTCTAAAGGATAGATAATAGTATTTCTATATAGATAATTCATATAAACATCAAATTGAAGAACAATAATCGCACCCCTATAATATTTATACAATTTTAAAATTATCATGGTAATGATTAAATGATCATTAAAAACATTTATATTTTCTAGAGTTCATATAATTAAATTCTAAGAAGAAATTTATAACTCCAAATTGGAAGGTTTTGTACCTTAAATACTAGGATCCAGTTCTAGATTAGTTCTTGAAAAATTATTTCATTGTCCTCTTATTATTTTATGTGTTTTATTCTCATCATCCTGGTTAGTAACTGGATTATGGAATTAACTAAGATAATTCCCAAGTTCCCCAAGTATAAGACATTAAAATATTAATTGTAAATTATAATGAAATATTTTTCCCTTGATCATGTTAACTGGACTCTTCATATTCTTATGATATTACGATACATCATTCCCTACTTTACCTATGGTGATTTATCTTCTTTTCCCCATGATTAAATTTCCATAGGGGCTATTTCCACATACTTTATATAGATAAAGTTGAATACTCCTTCCTGAAATATCTCCATAATATGGATTTTCATTCAAATCTATAATTATCCTATTTGGAGCATAGTGAATTCTGAATATGTTCACATTAATAATTTTAATTAACTATAGATGGTTTGTAATAATCGTTATATTACACACTCTTTTCCTTATTATGTTATATTACGTATGGGTAAAATCTCTACTTTGTTCATGGAATATATTTTTAACTTGTTTCCTTTTGGATTCATCAATTACTAGAAACAAAAGGAGTCACTACAGGTAATTATTGGTTAATTATTTTAAAATAATTACATGCAAATTTCGACCTCCAAATGCCATACTATTACACCAATATTCAGTTTAATCTAAATCACTCTTGGTTTAATCTATGATTCTTTATGTTTGGTTCCCTCATACTTCATATCCTAACTCTTTAAAATAATAAATCCATTGTAATATATTGAAAATATAATGTTATTAACCAAATAAAATTCAATGGAAGTGTCAAAATAGGTGGAAAGTTAGGTCTATTTGTTGCGCACCAGGTGATTATTGGGTTAATATCCAACATGCCCTATTCTAGGTTATTATCCCTAGGTATATCTATCCAGATATTTCATCAAATTTTAGTACAAAATAATGATGATATTTCCTAGATATCTATACAATATCCACTTTTTCAATGTTTTAATATGTTATCTTATACTTAGAAACATTCCTTAGAATTATCCAAATGGTTTTCACCATGGTTACCTAATCCTCATCTCCATAATAACTGAACTAACCCTTAAAAATTACTAAAACCTACTTTGATACCAAATATAGTGACCTAGTATAGACATTAATTTATTTTATAAAATTTCCATAAGGTAAATATTAAATCTCTTAAACAACAACCCCAAGAATATAAGGTCTATATCCCTTTTCAGGTATATTTATATAACAAATTTATTTTATAGCCATTGTGAAAAAATCTCCATAATTGATCGATAATAAAATCCCTCTAATGATTCTTATATTTTGTGATCATATTGATAACCTAGAGAAATGGAATCATAATAAAGTGCTGTGTAAATATGCTTTTTAAGGTCAAACAAAAATAATAAGAGTCAAATATCGTAAGTGAACATAAGATGAACATAAGTGTATAATCAAGATACCTAAGAAAATTCAAACCCAGAAATTCAAAGATCCTAAATCAGGGAATATGAATTTCAAAACATAATAAATGAATCAATGGAGTTTAGAAACTTTACTAATTATAAATTAACAATGAAATATTAACATGGTTATGATAATACACATAAAATTATGAAACATCATCTAATTTTTACAAATATTAGTATAGGGAACATTATATTCATTGCCACATCATAATGTCCCATGATTAATAGAAATAATAATCTACTCAGGAATACTTATCTCATGACATATAACTATTAAACCAATGCATTAGAGGGTGATAAAGGATTCCACACCTCTTTATTCACCGTTAAGTGTGTTACATGAAATCAATAATTTATCACATTAAAAAAGAACTCATGTAAACAAAATGGGTTTTATAAAACCTTCCAAATGATTTCCATTCACTTTTACAAAATAAATAAACCATGGAAAAAATGTTTTTAATTAAACACATAATAAATAACCGATGGATGGAAATTGGATTCTTATGGATTCAAATAAGTAAATCATTAATAATTATATCATAAATCATAACATGATAAACCCATGGAAAATAAATGGGTATCCAATGTCATTAATTAATATTTTAGGTAAATATCATTCAGTAAAGATTATAAAGCATATTGTATTTACACTATATATATATATAGGGTGTATGGTTAAATCAAAAACATCACCAAAATAATCGATGAATTGAATTTAGGCGAACAGTCTTCCATTAAATGAACACAAAATAGTTTAGTCAAAATGTAAAAGGAGTGGTTGAAATGTTAGGATCATATATAATGGTTCACTAAACTACAAAATTATGTTATGAATCATTAAACCAAAAGATAAGGATAATATATTGGTTAATCAGAGAAAGAATGTATAAGATTATATTATAAGAATATATATGATAAACCAGAATGTATGTCAAATTATGTCAATTTTGATGAAATTTTTTTATGAGTATTTAAAAAATAGTTATTTGGGAAAAGAAATATCGATGATCTTTTGGAAAAAAAAATTAATATAAAGTTTTTATAAATAAATTAAAATAAGATTTTATTTTATAAAACCATTAATGATAAAAATGGAAGTATTATAGGAAATAAAAAATATATTGAAATAAGGATTTTACATGGAAAACATCAAAAATATATTCTATCTACACTTTAATGAAAATATCTAATTGAAAAATGTTTAAAATTTCATTAATTCATTTTGAAGATGACCAAGTACTTAAAAATGAAATCGATCAATTATTCAAGAACATATAAAGGAATTCACAAAATCATCCATGAATTATAAAATGGAATACAAGAGGTTCCCCTAAAAAACATATGGGGTTGGATTGAATTATAAGAAACACTTTTAATAAAATATGATTCAAGGGGAAATGAAATATCAATTTTATAAATAAAAACCTGAGAATATACATGTAAATTATGAGAGTTTTTTATAATTAATATAAATTTCCTTGATGGATTTTCTTTCACATAGCCCGAATGGCCCGAAGGCCTTAATTTTTATTGATTTTTGATAACCCCTCTTTCAAGGTATGAGAGGGAACCCTTACAAGTCTTGTAGGCTCAGAGATTACATGGCCCATAGGCTTAGGAGATTACATGACCCAAAGGTCTCAGGGAATTATACTAGACTATCTACAAGAAACTGCCCCTCCCCAACATCTTCATCTGAATCTTGATTTAAAAATATGACTGGATACAATACCATTACAATTTGGGTAACATTTTTCTCAAAACAATATTCAAGTTGGGTAACATTTTTATTTATTCCCATTTAATAAAATACATTATATTCCGCTTAAAATCCCATGAATATATAAAAATGAATTCATTGGGTAGTAATTACACAATATTAATGGTATCTTGGTTCACATTATGATATAATTATGAAAAAATAAAATATGAGAAAAAGAACCCCTTTCCTTTATTCTCACTTATTGGAATGAGATATATACTCCTATAAAAAATATATAACTATATTAATATAAAATTTCATGTCTTTATTCATAAACATTACCCCCTCATTAAATTTATTCATGAATATTTATTGTGAATATATTAGTTAGTTATCACTTATTTTTACTATCAGCTATTATAACATTCATTTATTTATTTAATACAAAATTCAAAATGATGTGATCACTTATCAGTAAGAGGGTTAACGTTTACAATTATCTGATCTTTCAAGATAGAATAATAATTTATTTTCAATGATTATTTAATTCACTATTTCATTGGGTGAAAGGAATTAACATGATTTGCGGAAATGGAAATTGCGATGAACTTGTTTTGGCGTATTTATTAATCAAAAGGTTATAGATTAATAAATATTTCAAAAATTGACAAAATTATACTATGACCACAAAAAAAATTTAGTATATCATTATTATAAAGTATTACCATTATATTATAACCCATAATAATTAAAACATAATTTAAATATGATATTAAGTTAATCAAAATAGTAACAATATATATCCTTAGTAAATAGACTATAGTAACCATCAATGATGTCTGAAAATAACAAAATTGTTTCTCATGTAGACGGTAGATTAGATGTACTCATGAATGGAGATCTCATTGTTCTTAATAAATGAGATAGATAAATAGATAGCAATAATTCTAATAATATAATAACATTAAATATATAAATTTTAACAATATTATCAAATTATCATTCCTAGAGTAAATATTAACAAATATAATTATGATAAAGTGATAAGTTTTTTATAATAATCCTAACAAGGAATTTAATATTCCTTATAATTAAACTTAGAAATAATGTTATTATGCTAATAAATGTTTACTATAATCTTTTGAAAAATGGTGTGGATTTTAGGTTATGTTCTTTTGCAGAGATTAAATAGGAAATTCAAAGAATATAATTGTCTGTAAGTGGTTGAAGTGTTACCCTTTTATAAGGTAAGGTAAGAGATGTTTTTGGATGTAATCATTACATTTTCAATAATATAATGGTACTATTTATAGGTAGGTGGATCAAAAATAGAATGATTTGGAGGGGATGTTTTTATGGGTAGATATTATCTCCATCAAATCCTTTTAAATAAATCCTAGTTTAAAGACCAAAACTACTCATATATAAATATTACATCTTTTCATATTAATATTCCATACATTTGACAAATACATTCATGTAAACCGTATATGTTTAATTTATTTGGATAATATATTCATTATCCTCTTATTTCAATAATGATATTCAATGTATCCCACAAATACCTTCCCTGTTAGAACTCTTCATAAACAAACCCTACATAAAATATTTCATCATAAAATGGGGAAAATAAACATAAAAAAAGGTGAGTTAATATGCTTAGTATGGTAAAAGAAGGGATATTATAATATAACATGAGCTTATATATTTTATAACATGAAAATAACATTTAAGAATAATACCTTTCATATAATAAACATGAGTCATGGAATAAATGATGGGTGTTCATAAGACTTGAATCATGATGGGATCAAAGAACATATTCCATGAGAGCTTAACATAGTAATAAGACATATATTTGTGGAATAAACATAAGCATAGAAAATATTATGTCAAGGATATCCACGAAGACAATAATGACATTTTATTATTTGGATAACAATTTGTGTACCTGCTTTAAGATTGAGAAAAAATCATATCTACCCTCTTACGGGCTTGAGATAACCTCTCATATACCCTATTTCGATCTAGGTATAACCTCCCATGAATCCTTTGAGTTCATATTAAATTAATAATTACCCAAATCATTGTAGGAATATATAAGTCTTAACCTTAATTGGTTATAACAATACTCACGTCCTTGGTTATAATGTAACCACTATTACATAATGAATACTATAAAAAGCTGTGGCACAATATAATAAATCATTTTTCATATGAAAACCCATAAAAAAAAATGGGTTTCATTAATTATTCCATTGGAATTTACCCTAATAAATAAAATGTTTCCCATAATTATCTCATCAAAATTTCAGAGTATAAACCATTGAAAATATAATGAGTTTCATAAACATCTCTTTAGTATAAACATAAACTGTCCAGATAAATAATAATGGTGTTGCCATTGGATCATATACTCCATAAATATTAAGTACCATCAAAATTTATTATCTTATATGGAAAATGGTTTTGAATGAAATTTCACTTAGAACATTTAATGAGGAAAATAACATTTCTTTGAAAATAAATTCTTTTAACTAAAAATTCATAAAATATTTCAAAAATTATAGTCATGGAAAGTGACCATGAAAACATAAAAATCAATATTTCAACAACATTTAAAACATTTCATAAGGATAATATCCTAAATAAATTTAAAGAAATTAAAAAATAAATCATTTTAAAAATAATTTTATTTTATAATAAACTTTCAGTCATATAAGGATTATTTGAATCATTTAGTTTTCCTGGTGTGGGAAATTTCGTACCTGTTAAAATAAATATTCGTTTTACATTTTCAGAAAAAGAAAAACATGTCTTATTTTCAAAACAACAGAAAGATTCATTTTAAATTTTATTGGAAATGTTAGCCAAGGATAAAGATATTTTTAAACAGTCCCATACATATATTTAAATATTTTTGAAATTTTTTAAGAAAACATGGATTTGGAATAAGAAATGGGTTTTAACAAAAATGATAAATAAAGATGATTTTAATTAAAAACATTAATATAGAATAAATAGTTTATAAATGGAATAAAATGAATAAAAACATGTACTATAATGAAATAACTAATTGAGGGGAAATTTTATGAGCTTATTTAGAGATATATCAAAATAGTTTCTAATTAGAAACATAAATATTAACAATCCCAATAAATTTTGAGATTGTATCACAAGTCCCTAACCACTTTAGTAACATTGAATTTGTATACCCATGAAAGAATAATATTAAATGAAACCAACAATACCATAATAATAAATAATTTCATGATATTTCATTTTAATGTTTCTTTATATACAATTAATAAAATAAGATATGTTTATATCCACTACTACAAAAATGGGCAATAACAGCGCTAAAATCGGGCTTTAACAGCGCTAGAAAAGCGCTGTAAAGCTCAGAGCTGATAGGGGGGGGGGGGGTCCTTTAACAGCGCTTTTTTAGCGCTGTTAAATGTCGCCATTAACAGTTCTAAAAAAGCGCTGTTAAATCCCTACCTGCTGCTAATAAAAAACCTGCACTAGTACAGCCAGCCGAGCAGACCTGCACAAAAACCAGTATATCAACCACAGACCTGCACAAAAACCAGTATATCAACCACAAGCATGTCATCAACCGATCACAACCCAACCAAACAGTGTTCTTACCATGAGTTAGATACTATCTACCCAGAAACCAAAACTACCTCATTACATAGTATCACAAAATATTCCTACACAACTCAGAAGATAAATACTAGAACATTCCACTATGCATTGTTTCTCCTTGGATTGCCACTTGGTTTTGACAAATCGTGTAGAGCCCGTGCTCCTTGAATCATTCTGCAATACATATAAAGGATATCCTAACTCTCCCAACCATCACCCTTAGTAATTATGTATATTAATACAAAAAAGGTAACATATCATAAATTGGGGGACTGTAATGAGACATCAAGATTAACATTCTATATATAGGATCGATGTATGGTAGGATTGGTTGCGTTGATACATGACTCTACCTGGACCTCAAAAAAAGATATATGATCTCACTCCAGGACTTTCAGAGAGACTCCAACTATGTCTAGGACGTCCTGCTGAAGCGATCGTACTACCGTAAGTCGGAAAAGATACCAAAACCATCCTAGGAAGGATCATGGGAGCCAACCGTAATGAAATATTTCCTTGATATAGTGTTAAAAGAGATCAATCATGGTACATAAAATTATGTGTCATTTAAAGGGTCACATGCCTTGTCGCTTTACCCTGGGTAACTCCAATGTTCAGCTGCCTGTGTGAATATACATGTCATATCAATAGGAAATTACATGGCATGTTAAAAAACATATACGTGTTACCCTTTGATCTTGTGTCCTCTTATGCACCCTTGCCCTATGTTAGTACATTACGTCGATCTCGTGTGATTCTTCCTGTGTATCTGTACAAGGGATAAACTGCATAGCTGGCTCATTAAAGACGTGTAGTGGGATATATTCCATGTAGGAAAGCCATGTAATCCACCCTAGTATTGACTCGTACACGTCACATATGACCCGTGGATCATTGTACTAAAGTGTTAACACAATCCTAAGGTGTTTGGTCGGTTTCCCGTATGTCAGTTGTTGATTTCACATAAAAATAAATCCATTTTGAACAAAATAGAGGCACTTTGAGTGGTGTCGGCCACACCGGGCCTCGGATTGAGTCGGGGTTGACTCTTACACGTCAAATTTGACCCATGGATCATTTCCCTTAAGTTTCAACAGAATCCAAATGTGTTTGGTCGGTTTGCCGCATGTCAGTTTTTGATTTCACTTAAAAATAAGTCCATTTTGAACAAAAGAGAGGCATTGTGAGTGGTGTCGGCCACACTGGTCCTCGGATTGATGCGGTGTTGAATCGTACACGTCACACATGAGTCATTGATCGTTGTGAAAAAGTATCAACGCAATCAGAAGCCGTTAGATTGGTTTGGCGTATGTACGTAAAATATTGTCCATTTTAAACTAAATACATACACTTGGAGTGATACCGGTCACACCACGCCTCTGATTGAGGAGGGGTTGACTCGTACACGTCACATTTGACCCATGGATCATTTTCCTTAAGTTTCAATAGAATCCCAATGCGTTTGGTCAGTTTTTCGTATGTCAGTTGTTGATTTCACTTAAAATTAAGTCCATTTTTAACAAAACAGTGACACTGTGAGTGGTGTCGGCCACACCGGGCCTCAGATTGATGCGGTGTTGAATCGTACACGTCACACATGAGTCATTGATTGTTTTGAAAAAGTATCAACACAATCAGAAGCCGTTAGATCGGTTTGGCGTATGTACGTAAAATATTGTCCATTTTAAACTAAATACATACACTTGGAGTGATACTGGTCACACCGCGCCTCTGATTGAGGCGGGGTTGAATCTTACACGTCACATTTGACCCATGGATAGTTGTCCTTATGTTTCAATAGAATCACAATGTGTTTGGTCGGTTTTCCATATGTCAGTTGTTGATTTCACTTAAAATTAAGTCCATTTTTAACAAAACAGTGACACTGTGAGTGGTGTCGGCCACACCGGGCCTCGGATTGATGCGGTGTTGAATCTTACACATCACACATGAGTCATTGATCATTGTGAAAAAGTATCAATGCAATCAGAAGCCGTTAGATCAGTTTGGCGTATGTACATAAAATATTGTCCATTTTAAACTAAATACATACACTTGGAGTGATACCGGTCACACTGCGTCTCAGATTGAGGCGGGGTTGAGTCGTACACGTCACATATAACCCATGAATAGTTGTCCTAAAGTGTCAACACAATCCAAAGGCGTTTGGTCGGTTTCCCGTATGTCAGTTGTTGATTTCTCACTTAAAAATAAGTCCATTTTGAACAAAACAGAGGCACTTGGAGTTGTGTCAGCCACAACAGGCCTCAGATTGAGGCGAGGTTGACTCGTACACGTCACATTTGAAGGTGAGTATGCATACACGATAGTTGACCTTCTTAGAGAAGGGTTTCTGGAAGAGTATAAAAGACATGAAGCAATGAAGATCATTAGAGTGTTGGAGCAAATGTGGTTGCTACAAATAATGTGGAAATCAGCTTGTGCAAAGCGACCTAAGTTATAACTTGCAGGTATTGTACTCTATTTTTTTCTAGAAGGTTTGAGTTTAAATGAATTTTGGAATGATAATTGCTAGCCATTGTCTTTTAGGTTTTTTTGACAGCCGAGGGGAAAGGGTGGGGTCTGAAGACATTGTAGGATATGTCGAAGGGTGATTTTGTGTGTGAATATGTTGGAGAAATGTTAACTCCCGCAGTTCTGAAAAGAGTCACTATTTAAAAGAAAGTCACAAGTTTAGATACATCTCAAGATGGTCAGTTTAAAGACATTTTGAGGGACACTACTAAAGACATGCTCAGATATGCACACATCCCCCACTTTTAGATTGTTGTCTACTACAATGATCTTCCAAACAAGATATGCATTAGAACGCTCATGATACATAGAGAAATTCACTGGCCACCTTCGAGAATGATCTGAAGCACAAACCATGACATCATTATGTTTTTAACTTCAGCACCTCAATTGAGAATGTGACACCTTTCAGGACTTGGCGCCATTGTATGTCGTTTCATCCACTGAATGGGTCTATCCTTTTATTTAATTTTTTTAACTTCAGTCAAATATTCTAGAAAGTTGTCGCGGCAGATCCTTCACCATTTTGTTTTGCTGAACATCTCATTACATTGTTAAAAAAAAGCAGGGTGTCTTGCATGGGCAATACGTTCCTGTATTGAAGATGATGCACTCCCATTTATTCGAACCCACAAGACCACCCCGCATGAGAAAACAGGGACTCATATTTTTCTGGAAGGCAGGGAGGAACCCAGGCACCTGCCGATGACCGCCACGCCGTGGGGTGGTTTTGTGGGTTCGAATAAATGGGAGTGCATCATCTTCAATACAGGAACGTATTACCCATGCAAGACACCCTGCTTTTTTTAACAATGTAATGAGATGTTCAGCAAAACAAAATGGTGAAGGATCTGCCGCGACATCTTTCTAGAATATTTGACTGAAGTTAAAAAAATTAAATAAAAGGATAGACCCATTCAGTGGACGAAACGACATACAATGGCGCCAAGTCCTGAAAGGTGTCACATTCTCAATTGAGGTGCTGAAGTTAAAAACATAATGCTGTCATGGTTTGTGCTTCAGATCATTCTCGAAGGTGGCCAGTGAATTTCTCTATGTATCATGAGCGTTCTAATTCATATCTTGTTTGGAAGATCATTGTAGTAGACAACGATCTAAAAGTGGAGGATGTGTGCATATCTGAGAATGTCTTTAGTAGTGTCCCACAAAATGTCTTTAAACTGACCATCTCTAGATTTATCTAAATTTGTGACTTTCTTTTAAATGGTGAATTTTTTCATAACTGCGTGATATGAAGGTATTTTGGAGATTTTACTGGTTCATGCATGATATGAAGGTATTTTGGAGATTTTACTGGTTTTTTTGTCCAAAGGCCAAAGAAATGTGGTCCATAATTCTATCATGTTACTCGTACACGTCACCAAGGACCCGTGGATCCTTCTCCTAAAGGATGAAGACAATCCGGATGCGTCTGGTCAGATTTACGTAGGTCAGTTGTTGTTTCCAATTAAAGTGGTGTCCATTTTAAACAAGAGAGCGACCCTTTGGGTGGTAGCGGTCACACCATGCCTCGGATTGAGGTGGGGTTGACTCGTACACGTCACCAAGGACCCGTGGATCCTTCTCCTAAAGGATGATGGCAATTCGGATGCGTCTGGTCAGATTTACGTAGGTCAGTTGTTGTTTCCAATTAAAGTGGTGTCCATTTTAAACAAGAGAGCGACTCTTTGGGTGGTAGCAGTCACACTGTGCCTCGGATTGAGGCAGGGTTGACTCGTACACATCACCAAGGACCTGTGGATCGTTCTCCTAAAGAATGAAGGCAATCCGGATGCGTCCGGTCGGATTTCTGTAGGTCAATTGTTGTTTCCAATTAAAGTGGTGTCCATTTTAAACAAGAGAGCGACCCTTTGGGTGGTAGCGGTCACACCGTGCCTCGGATTGAGGCGGAGTTGACTCGTACATGTCACCAAGGACCTGTGGATCGTTCTCCTAAAGGATGAAGGAAATCTGGATGCGTCTGGTTGGATTTCCGTAGGTCAGTTGTTGTTTTCAGTTAAAGTGGTGTCCATTTTAAACAAGAGAGCGACCCTTTGGGTGGTAGCGGTCACACCATGCCTCGGATTGATGCGGAGTTGACTCGTACACGTCACCAAGGACCTGTGGATCGTTCTCCTAAAGGATGAAGGCAATCCAGACGCATCTGTTCGGATTTCCGTAGGTCAGTTGTTGTTTTCAATTAAAGTGGTGTCCATTTTAAACAAGAGAGCGACCATTTTAGTGGTTCAACATTCTTGCATGTTGCTGGTGCATATCATCTATTAAAATGGAAAAATGACTCATTGGAGAAAGAATGTTTTATTTAATAACAATTACAATTTTGCTACTAACATTTACATACAACAATATTTCATCTTCTGATCCCCTTAACCCCTCTCAAAAATGACCAACAATTGTACATGTCCCCAAGTCAGATCTTCATTGTATTTGTGTACAATCTTTCATCAGGTATGTGGCCCACTCGTTTCTGAACACATCTATATCGTCTTGTGAGTATGAGGCTTTTCGGCAGTCATAGTAGTACTGCAAAATAAAAAAATAAAGAATTAATAAATAACTTAAATGAACTAGTAATTGTTTTTGAAAATACCTCTTTAGGGATGCTAGTTTGCTGATGAAAAACGTTCTCTTTCATAAATTTACAAACATAATAACTGCAATCATTATCGTTTGTTTGTTTTGGACACTGCAAAAAAATTGATCATTAGGAGAATAAATAACTTGTGTTGAGATGTGTTTGGATAGTGAAATTTTATTATATATACCCTGATATTTGTCCAGACGTAGTACTTGCTCGGCTCCTTATGCTTAGCCCTTGTCCTCATACCATGATTTAGACGATATTGGTACACCACCCTATCATAAAAGAATCCTCAGTAAAAGATAATATATATTATATAAATTGATGTTTAGACCTAAAACGTAAGATGTAGTGTCTTACAGATTCACAAACTCCATCATGTATGGTCGGTTTGATGGATATCCTAGCTTTGAATCCAGAAAATAAATCTTCGGAGTATCCAAGTTCACCGCAATTAGCAACCAATGTTGCCTAAAAACACAAAAAGGAATAAGTAATAAAAAAGTGAAAATATAATTGATATGCTTTAATTGTAGAGTATTACCCCAGCATGGTTGGTATTAGGAAAAGTCTGTCATCTATAATCTTGCGTTCAAATGTTTTCAGCAAGTCCTTCACTATTGCATCCCTTTTTGATGACTCTATTTTTGTTTGGTGTGTTGATGTGATATGAGGACTAACCAGTCCAAATCTTGGCTCATGGGAAAATCCCTTCAACTGTTTTTCATAAATGCGCCTGTCAACAATATAAAATGCATTTAGTCATAATTTTCACATTAGATCAGCTTTTAGAAAATCAATTCATGGAAACATACCTCATATATACATTTACAACAGTGACGCCTAACCAACCGTTTTTAAGGATTTCATTTACATTTTCAGCAGCAACGAAATCTTGACTTTCCTCTCCGTATATATTATCTTCGAAAATCACTATATGACTATTACCATCTTTTAGCTTCGTATCCACATGAGTCTTCAATGCTAGTAAATGTGGAAAGAGAACAGGAGGTGTTATTGTGCTTTCAGTAGCTCCTTGGGATCGATTGGTCAATCCTTTAGATGGTTTCGAGCCGATGTTAGTCACCCCCTTTCCTTTCTCCGTCTATAACAACAATCATTGATTCAGACACTCTTTTCATTAATTGTTAAGGGTTTAGCTTGAAAATAAAAGGAAATAAATACCTCTTTGTCTGCATGTACTCTTACAAGTTGTGCCGGCCATGCAATGAATGTCCCAATAGCCTTTTCGACCGTATGAATATCATCGTCATCAAGTGGAATAGGTAGCATTGCATTTGGCTCATGAGCTACAGTAATCGTCACTTTTAGATGATCTTTTGAAAGTGGTCTATTATGCAGTGTGGCATCTGGGATATTGAACACTGTAGCCCTCGCTACAAGGTGATATGTGGGTGTTGACAGATATAAATCACAATCATTATCACCCTGTAGAAGATCAGTACAGATAAATTATCAGTGTTTGTCTGATTCATATTTCATGGGAACCGTTATTAGAATATTGATTACCACGGCTAAGACATTTTTTTTAGGTGAATGGCTCGCCTCAAAGACGGTGGGGGGTGGGGCAGGATGTTCATGCGGTGGTTGTTCTTGAGTTGTGTCCTCCCTTTGCTTCCCACCCATAAAAGTTGCTCGCAACTCTCCCTGCCATTGCAATTGTTCTTCAAGGGTTGCTATTTTTTCGCTCATTTGTTCCAATTTTTTCTCTGTATCATCCATTTTTTTCTTCTTCTCAAAATATACTTGGGGTGTCACCCCAAACCCTGCACCTCTGACACGACCGTATTTTTCTGGCTACTTCAAAGCCGTCGATAATAGGTCTGTATTAGCTACAGGAGTAGCTGATTCCTGTGACTGTCAGATATAGGAAAAAAACTAATTATTTTTATGTAATAGCAATTTTAAACAAATCTTTTTTTCATCGTGTCATACTTACACATATTTCCCACACTTTTTGTGTGTTCTCATCTATTAACTTCCCTTCTTTGTTCACACGTGCCTCCTTCCATAGCACATGACGTGGGATAGAAGTGCATTTGGTTTTAGATTCATCAATCTACATATAAACATAGAAAGATAATTATGATGTTGTTTATTGGCACCTAACAATATTACTGTAAATTTACAATACGTACCATATTCTTTTCTAATGAAGCGTACCCCATCCTTGCTTTACAATAGGGGTATGTTGGATTTGATGCACGTTCCTTATTTTCAGTACAGAGTTTCTGTTTCATAAATGAAATATTGACAATCAAAGTGATGAATACAGGTATCCTCAAACAACGTATTATCAATCACAATGTACCTGAAACTTCTCATCCCCACGACGGCCAATAAATGCATCCCATGCTTCTTGGGATATCAGGTGCGCATAGACAATGGGTGGGTGCGGGTTTATTTTACCTTTAGAATATTTCAGGTGATATCTTGTTAAAATAGTACGAAAACCTCGATGAAACTTTCCTCCAAGCCTTAGTACATAATCCTTGTGTGATTCGTCTACTATAAATGTACTCTGCAAGAGATTGAGAAGAGTAAGACACTGTTTCATCATTTTATTTGCTAGTTAATTAATGAAATAAATTCATAATGTTACCGTAATTTCTTCCCAGATCACAGCCTTCAACCCGGACACAACATGGTGCCATGAATCTATGTCAACCGGCACGCGTTTCCGAGTGACAACTCCAATGTAACTGCTAAACATAGCCTTGTTGGGATTCACATGTTGGCCTCGTGCATTCCATCCGACTTCAAATTTGATGCCTTTGCTTTTCGCCTTAAGAATTTTGGCTAACACTGTCAAACTACGATGCACCTGTGATTTCTGCGACGTCGGTCCTTCATTCCCGACCATTTCATCGATATCAACATCATTTATATGTTCATCTACTATGATATCAACGACATGTGATGATGGTTGTTGGACCTCGACACTAAGAGAAGGAGCCGCAATAGCAAGAGCAGCAGCAGGAGCAGTAAGAGCACCAGGAGCCGCAGCAGTAAGAGCAGCAGCAGGAGCAGTAGGAGCAACAGGAGCCACGGCAGGAGGAGGAGTAGGAGCCACAACAGTAGGAGCAGCAGGAGCCGCATCAGGAGAAACAGTAGCAGCAGCATGAGCTGCAGGAGTAGCAGGAGCAGCAGCAGCCGCAGCAGCAACTGCTTGAGAGACTTGTTCAGTCTCAAGGTTAGGAGCACCAGAATGTGCAGAAGTCATTATCTACAAATGTGGTTGAACAGTTCATTCAAATTACATAAATTCTGTAATGATAAGATAATAACATGAGATAACAAGATCTATATTACAAACAAAATATAACCTGTTTACTGAACTCTCTTTCTTTTTTTCAAAGGTTGAAGAGATTTGACACCTCTACCGACAATCCAAATCCCTTCATTGTGGTCTCCTCTAACATACAAAACATCATCTGCATTGGGACCGCTCCGAATTGATTGTGACGTACCACTAAAAGGATCGTACTCAACTGAATTTTCATCGGAACCCTCAATAGTTTTGGACGATAATAGAACAATCGACCACTTTCGGTTTGCGGGATCTGGAACATAAAAAACTTGTACCGCTTGTGATGCCATTATAAACTGTTCTTCTTTGTACCCTTCTTTACTAAAATCAACTTTCACAAATCCCCATTCATCTATTTTAACACCACTATTGTTATCAATCCATTTGCATTGAAAAATATTCAATTGAAATGTCGTATAATCCAACTCCCATATTAGTTTGATAATGCCAAAGTATGACATATTTGCATAAATTGGATTTCTATCCTTACTACCAGAAACATGCATCGCTTCAGCCACTAGTGTAACTCCACTATTTTGCATGGTACTCTCTTCATCATGTTCATCCATATAGAATGTATAACCATTAATTACATACCCACTGTAAGATAATACATACACACTTGGTCCAGCGGCTAGCCATCGAAGTCGTTCTGAAATTGAATTCGGATTTTCATCCAACTGCTTAAAAATATGGTCCTAAAACCATCCTATAAACCGGTGATTATGTGTATCTGCTAACCATTTTTCAGCAATCGATGGATTCAACTGCCTAAGAATTTCTTTGTGAGTTTCAATATATGGAGCAACCTACCAACTGTTATGCAAAACATAAAGATGAGCCTGCTCCCGATCTGTAATACTGATTGTTACAACTTCTCTTCCAGAAATTCCCCCACCCTCAATGCGTCCAGTGTGAAGAGATTTCGGGAGACCAATGCTTTCCACATCAGATATGTATTCAATACAAAATTCAATGGCTTCCTCAACAATATATCGCTCCACTATACAACCCTCTGGCCGACTTCGATTTTTGACATATCCTTTCAAAATCTTCATATACCGTTCAACAGGATACATCCATCTATAGTGCACAGGACCACAAAGTCGAATCTCTCTCACCAAGTGAATCATCAAATGAACCATCATATGAAAGAATGTTGGCGGGAAGAAAATTTCTAATTCACATAATATGATGACAATTTCTTTTTCCATAGCTGGCAATTTCCCCGGGTCTAAAATTTTGCTACATATAGCTTTGAAAAAGAAACAAAGTTTGGTTAACGTATGACGAACATTCTTGGGTAAAATGCAACGTAAAGCTATAGGAATTAGATCTTGCATCAAAACATGGCAATCATGTGATTTCAAACCTTTTAACTTCAAATCATTCATTGACACAATGTTCTTGATATTTGATGAGTACCCCTCTGGAACCTTTACATCATTAAAGAAGTTGCAAAACTGATATCTCTCTGCCCTAGAAAGAGTATAAGCAGCAGGAGGAAGAAACATTCGATTTTCACCTTTCACAGGAGCCAATGCTTCTTGTATTCCCATGTCAACCATGTCCAACCTTGCCTTAATTCCATCTTTTGTTTTGTCAGGGGCATTTAGAAACGTTCCAATAACACTATCACATACATTTTTTTCCACATGCATCACATCAATAAAATGTCTGACGTACAAACAATTCCAGTATGGTAATTAAAAAAAACTGATCTCTTTTTCCAACCGATTTTCGTAAGGTTTTTCGAAAATGGTTTACCAAAAACAGTGTTCATATCTTTTACTTTCTCAAACAGCTGATCACCTGTTAGTGGAGACGGTGTTGTGCGTTTTTCTGAACTTCCATTGAATGATGTCGTCCAAGATCGGTACTTATGCCGACGAGGTAGAAATCTACGATGTCCTAGAAACACAGATTTTGATGAATGTTTCAACCTAATTGATTCTGTATCTTCTTCGCACACGGGACACCCTTGAGTTCCCTTAATGCTATAGCCTGACAAATTTCCATAAGCAGGGAAATCATTTATTGTCCCATACAACATCGCTCTCAACGTGAAGTATTCACTTTTATAAGCATCATACAACATTACACCTGAGTCCCACAATAACTTCAAATCCTCGATCAAAGGAGTCAGATAAACATCAATATCGTTACCTGGTTGTTTTGGTCCTGATATAAGCATAGATAACATGATGAATTTTCGCTTCATGCATAACCAGGGTGGCAAGTTATAATTTAGCAACATAACAGGACATGTACTATGAGTGCTGGTTTGAAAACCAAAAGGATTCACTCCATCTGTAGATAACGCAAGACGAAGGTTTCTCGGCTCTTTTCCAAATTCAGGATACTCATGATCAATTTTCTTCCATTGAGGAGAGTTGGCAGGATGACGTAATAACCCATCTTTATTTCTTTTATCTGCATGCCACAACAATTGTCTTGCAGTTTCTTCACTTCCATATAAACACCTAAACCTTGGAATGATTGGAAAGTACCATACAACTTTCGTAGGATTGGATTTATCTTTCTTGTATCGAGAAGCACCACACTTTGGGCATTCTGTAAGTGATTTGTTCTCCTTTCGAAACAATATACAGTCTTTCGAGTAGGCATGTATTCTTTCAGAAATCATTCCCATCGAGCGTAGCATTCGTCTAGCTTCATATGTCTGGCTTGGGAGCTCATTATCTTCCGGGAGAATGTCATTCAAGAGAGCAAGTAGTTCCGTAAAACTGACATCACTCCATCCATTTCCTGCTTTCAATTTATACAACTTCAGTACAGCTGACAATGTTGTATACTTAGTGCAAGCAGCATACAATGGCATCTTTGCACAACTCTTTAACTTCTCAAACAATTTTGGGCAATCACGGGGTTCATCTTGAATTGTCTTTGTCATTTCCTCAATACGATCTTCATCATCATTGACATCTGTAATCACATCCTCCATACGGTCTTCTTCATTATCTATATTTGTATTCATATCTGACGATCCATAAAACGCAGTTTTATCCCAGCCAGTAGCTACATTCGCTTTTTCTCCGTGTTTATTCCAACATTTATAACTCCGATCTATTCCGTGACATATCAAATGTTCTTCCAACTCCTCTGGAGTAAGTAGTCTAGAATAATAACAACATAAACACGGAAAAAGTATTTGAGAAGGATACTTTGTGTGATCCTTTGCAAACTTGATGAACTCTTTCACTCCGTTCTCGTACTCTCTTGTTAAACGATTAGAATCCATCCAATATTTATTCATCTTCATCCTATTTGAATCTCAAATATTAGTATTTATGGTTCAAGTACACAAAAGAAGACTTCCAAATACAGTAGAGGGGAACCACTTCCTTGGAAGGAGATCAAGTAGTCTAACCTATAATCAAGATTCATAAAAAAGAATATTAGATTCACTAAAAAGATGATTATCTATCACTCTATAAGGAGGATATAACAGGAGATAGAGGATTTCCAATCGATGAGAGATACCTTTATCAGAGAGAAACCAAACACATCCACTAGATCTCCTATCTGACTTGTATAGGCACTCAGGATACAAAAACTATATTTAGAATGCATGTGAGATAAAGAACGAATAATTAAAATAAATAATCCATTATACAATTTAAAATTCATTATCATCTCTATTATGATTTTTATAGGCACTCAGGATTCATTCTAGTAGTGGTACAGGTTCCCCCATTAATCATGAGTGATAGAGGGAATAGTAGTTTTTGGATTACCTTTCTTGTTTTATACAATTTATGAAGAAATGACAAGGGTTCGAAGTGCCGAGTGTGTTTGACTTGAAAATAGAGGTTCAGTTGCAACACCCTCTGATGTTTTCTGGAGAGGGTGGACCCAAGGTAGATAAGTTCTAAATTTAGTTCATCTAGAATATTCTAGATAACTTTTCTACTCCTTAGTAGAATAGGGTAGAGTTGCTAGCGTATATGTTATGGGGGCCAACAATGATCTACTGTGATATTTAGTCTTGGGATGAGCATATGGAGGGAATGACTTGGAAGAAAATCTAGGATATGTTCATGGAGCACTTTTAACCTACGACATTGAGGAAATGAAAATATGAATATTTAATATGTTTGACATAATTATGTTTGAAAATGATAGATTATGTTAGATTCTTCACATACTAGTAATGTTTTTATCTAATGTTGACAGGAGATAAGGTATCTATGAAAAAAAATTTGGATGGACTTAGATATGAGATTAAGTCCCAAGTAAATATATTTTTTATGAGGTTTGTTGAGGTGGTGGATCAGGTTCTCATTTCCAAGGGGAACCTAAAGGAGACTTGTAGTGGTGGTAGGGCGGTTTCAATTGAGTGATCTAGTGGTACATATTATGATAGTATGATTCACCATTATGATATCTTCCACTAGGGTGGTAGTGGATAAAGTATCTATGTGAGAGGATTTTTCTCTTAGAGAGGTTTTTAGTCATCTTCAATCAATGAGGTAGGTCTGGTCACATGTTAGGCCTATGACTTTGACCACTAGTGAAGTGTCAATCATGTATCATGATGGTTCATATATATAGGTTCTACATGAACACTTGTAATATGGGTACTGATGGATGATCTATATTGGTACAGAGCACCGAATAGGGGAACCTAAAGGAGACTTTTAATAGGGGATCCTCTCATTATTTTATATCTTATCTCTTGGTAAATGGTTTCTGTTTTGTGTTAGAGTACTTTTGTGGGATCATGTTGGTCAACACACCATTGGGGGTGTGATTAGAAGGCATCTGTCTTCGTAAGGGATGTTCCCTCATGGTTTGTGAGTATTGTTTCATTTTGGATTTATACATGCTTGATATGATATGTATTGAATAGATAGTGATGATGTAATTTTTGGTATTTAATCAATATCACATTGATTATTACCGTAGATGAGTGACCGTCATGCCTCATAAGGGTAGAGCCCATGTCTTTTATGGAGAATGGGATATCTTGGTAGACCATGTAGGACCAGTTCTTCCACAAATAGGTGAGAACATAGACCAGTTTACGAATATTTTTCTTGATGATAATGGATTGAAACAAGAAATATTTCCCCCATTAGTAGACTGGTTCTAGGATGTGTTTCATGAGAATTGATCAGGGCTACCACTTAAAAGAGACTTTGAGTTCATGATTGAGCTAATGCGTGGAGTTGAGCCATTTTATATAACGCCTTTCAGAATGAAACAAGAATAGATTCAGGAACATAAAACTCAATGAGAGGAGTTAGATTATGAAGGGTGCATCTGCTCGAGTATGTCACCTTGGGGATCTCATGTTTTATTTTCCAAGAAGGATGACAGAACATTACATATGTGTTTCTATTAATAGAATATGAATCAGATGAAAATTAAGAACAGATATCCACTTATTTGTATTTTTGATCTATTTGACCAGCTGAGGGGTTCCATATTGTTCTCTAAGATTGATCTATGGTTTGTTTATCATCATTTGAGGTTGAGAAATTCTGATATACTATAAACTAATTTTGAAATCATGTATAGTTTTTATGAATTCTTCATAATAAAATTTGTGTTGACGAATTCCCCATGGCATTTATTCTCTTGATGAGTTGAATATTTCACTTGTACCTAGACCAGATTGTAGTTGTTTTATGGATGACATATTGGTGTAATTCCAAAATAATGATGATCATTCCCAACATCTGGACATCATCATGAGTACACTTAGAGAGAATCAGCTATACACAATCTATCTATATGAAAACATATACATCTTCTTTATAGATTGTTACCTTAAGGCGGCGGCCGAGGGCGTTGCGGGTTGCAGAAGGAGGCCGCGGAGGGCGACCGAGGGCGGCCGAGTGAGGTGGAGGGCGGCGGAGGCGGCGGAGAGTGGCCGAGGGCGACGGAGGGCGGCCGAGGGCAGCCGAGGGCGGCCGAGGGCAGCCGAGGGCGGCAGAGAACGGCGGCCGAGGGCGTTGCGGGCAGCCGAGGGCGGCAGACGGTGGAGGTCGGCCGAGGGTGTTGCGGGCGGCGGAGGACGACGAGTGTACCGAGGGCGGCAAGCTCCGGCGAAGCGAACACAGCAGCGGTATTCGGGAGAAGAGTAGCAGGGTTACGGTTCTGCGAGGGCTTTAGATGCGATAAAACGAGGGCACTGTGCGGCCGACTTTATAAAAAAGTCGACTAAGGTTTTATCAGCGGTAAAAAAGCGCTGATAAAGGCTACCTTTATCAGCGCTAAAATTATAGCGCTGATAAAATCTAGCTTTATCAGCGCTAAAATTTTAGCGCTGATAAAGATAATTTTTATCAGCGCTTTTTGAGCGCTGATAAAGGATACCCTATATCAGCGTTGAAATTTGAGCGCTGATAGAGGTGTTCTGTATCAGCGCTTTTTTAGCGCTTATATAGGCGAACCTTTATCAGCGCTTTTTGAGCGCTGATAAAGACCAACTGTATCAGTGCTAAAATTTTAGCGCTGATACAGATCATATTTATCAGCGCTTTTCTAGCGCTGATAAATATTACTATTATCAGCGCTAAGAAAGCGCTGATAAACATTAGCTTTTTCAGCGCTGTAATTTTAGCGCTGATATAGGGTATCCTTTATCAGCGGTTTTGCTTAGCGCTGTTATAAGGGCGCACTTCCCTTGCCCGTTTTTGTAGTAGTGATCCTAATGTATGTACCAAAGAAATCAATTTGAGACAAAAGTCTTTTACAGATTTTCTAACTTATGAACCATAAACCCCATGAAAGATAGATCCTAAAATGGGTTTGTAAATCCAAATAATTTTCAAGGGAGGAATAATAAAATACATTCATTTAAATTATATACCCAACATAAAATAAATAGGTGGTGAATAAGGCATGTGTCTCATAGAAGTAAAAAGTGAGACAAAAATCCCTTACCATAAGGCTCGACTAACAACATACACATTAACAATTCTTATATAATAAATTTATGTCTGTTATTAATCTATTACATAACCATATATATATATTTTTCATACCATATTTTATTTACATGTGACCTTTTATTTCCAATTTATTAACAATTCCTTGTTGAAATCATGTTTTTGTTAATAACTGCTTTTTTGCTCATATGCTTTGATATCTATTTTCAGTCCTCTTACATTGATCATGGATCCATAATATCTGTAAAATTAAAGATTTTATAAAGATCATTTATTTTCAATATATATTTATTAATGGGAATACATAAAATTTAGAGATATAAAATTAAATACACCGTTCAGGGAAATGGTTGGCCATACATACCCATAAATTAGGTTTCAATTTTTCAGATGATGAAATAAAATAAAGGTAAATAATTTATAACCATTATATAATACTTTTATTTCATATATTTCACATATATACATTATATTTTTCATTATTACCTTTTATTCAAATTGTTAGTGAAAAACGAATAACATCACTTCGTGAGGCGGTAATCTATTGTAACCATGAAAGATGTTATGTATCCCCCACAAAATGGATTGTAAGAAGGTATATGTGAAATATTTTCTATATAGGTATAATTTGGTTTAAAATATAATTTATATTAATTTAATCTATTCTTATTACCACTTTAATAAAATATAACCAAAAAAAACACACTGGATCTCTTCGTGAGGCAATAGTCTACAATACACACAAGCGACATCAGTGTTTTCCAACTAGTTGAAAGATAGGAATTTAGAACTTGTATTATAATCCATAGCGAAAATAATATCATAAATATAATTTATTACAATTAAATCTATCATTATATTCGCTTATTATAGGTGGTGATATAAAATGAATAACATCAGTTCGCATGGGGATAGTCTGTTGTACACACGAATGATGATTTCATATCACATATGGTGGAAGATAAGATAGATTTAGGTCATAAAATTAAAATAATAATATATATAAGTACATTTTGAATATTGTTTTTCTTATTTAATCATATTTGGATAAGATTTTTTTTATTTATAAGAAGAAGTAATAAAATTTCATTGTTAAAACATTTCCTCTTCTATGGACAACCTCTTTATGTTTAATCTAAATCATTCCGAGGTTGGATTTCTGATATCACCCTTAACTCTAGGATGTGTTGAAGGATGTAATAAAGTTTTTTTACTCTTTATCCAATTAAAAGGGTTTTGGAATTTTGAATATGTCAGACTCAGTGATATCATTTTATAATTGCGGGAGAGGACACACATGGAAATTTTGAAACGAATAAAGTGCTCCAACATATTTCATAAGTACACATTCTATAAAATAGTTAATTATTGAACCTTATTGGTTATATGGTGGAAATATTTCAATAAATTATGTTATGGAAATGTTCATAGGTCATTTTTTTCTATATTGATCTAGATTACCACCCCCTGGTAAACCCATTTGAACCTTCACCACGGTATTAATTTTTACTATTTATACAATTCAATTTGACCAAAAATTTTGTTTGAAATATTCTATAATATATATTATAATTAATCCAAACAAGGAATAATTTTTTTTCAAATTACAATCAAATAATTGGAAATTTTTAAATTAAAACCAATCCCCTGATGTAGCGAAAAACTGTTTTACAAAGAGAAAATATTAAACTATTTAAAATGTTTTTAGATAGTCATTCTAGATGAAAGTAATTCTAATGAAAAAAATTGGATTAAAAGATATATAATTGAGATAATTTTACTTTTAAAACTAAATTAATGTAAAATTATTTTTGTGTGATCTTTAAATAAAAATGGATTTTTTTAATAAAAACCAGTGTTTTTCTCTATTAACTAAAAAACTAATATTTTAACAAAAATTCTCAAAAGAAATGTGTAAGATTATTTTGACTTGACGATCTAGAATATGAAGTTCATTTTTTCAAATAATATTTCCTAAATTATAAAAGAATTTGTTTTAAAAAAAGTTCAAGAAATACGATAAAGCTTTTTAATTTAAAACTCTTGTTAGAATAACATTAGAATAATACATAGATTTAGGGAATTCACAAATGAATATAAAATATTATGTAAATTATATAGACAAATAAATTCAAAATATTTTATTCCTGGGTTGAAATTTGATTTATAAACTTGAGGATTGGTACAACATCCCATATATCCTCTTTTGGTCTTGGGATAACCTGCCATGTACCCTATTTTAGGATTCAGATAACCTCATGTGTACACTAATATCTCATATAACATTAATTAATTACCCATTAATTAGATGGAGATATAGTTCCCCTAATATATATGGATATAATTTGAACTCCCTCCTTGTTTATAACTTAACCACCAAAAAAATTAAAATGATACAGAGGCATGTCACAAGATAATAAAACAATCGTCACATAAGAACCAATGGAAAGTAATATGTTTCATAAAACTTTTCATAATATCATGACCCATAAAAAGGAAATGGGTATCATAATTATCTCATTATTTCTTTATATCATAACCGATGTAAAATAAATTAGTCTCATGAATATCACTTAGTTTTAATCATAATGTATCTAAAGAAAAAATAAATATTGTATCATTGGATCATATCCCAAATAAATATTATATAACATCAAAGGAAGACACCATATATAGAAAATGATTTTGAATTAAAAATAACTTGGATAATTTCATGATGGAAAAAATATATATTAAAATGAATTTTTTAAATCTATAATTCTATAAAATATTTCCAAAATCATTTTCATTGATTATTTCATTTAAAACATATAAAAGGATACTTTTGAAAATCATTTACAACCTTCTTTGAGGAAAAAATATTTTCCACATTGAATTTTTGTTAATTATAATACATTTTCAAGATAATATAATTTTAAAATAACCTTAAACCCTTATAAATTATTATTTGAAACATTTAGGGTCATGATAGTGGGGAATATCATACACGTTAAAACAAGGATTCATTTCACCTTTTAGGTAAAAGCTAAACACACCTTATTTTCAGAAGGAAATGAATGTTAATTTTTAAAAATTTCCTGAAAATTAAAAAATAGTTAAAAATGATGTTAAAAAATCCAAGAGGAGAAATAAGATATTATAGAACACATTTTTTGAAAACATGGAAATGGAAGATAAAACTATTTTTAACTGAAGTTATAGATAGAGTTGTTTTTTGTTAAAAAAATAATTTTGGAATCATTAGAACATAAAGAGAGGAAAATGAAGGGAAAAATGTATTCTAATGAAATAAAGACATAATAATAAAATTCATGGGTTTTTTGATAGATATTTCAAAAAATTTCATTATACAAAGAATAACCACAACCAATTCTGATAAATGATGAGATTATATCGTAAAACCCATTCGACTTTGATACAATTAAATCTTAATACCCATGAAAGAATAAAATTCAATGAACATAAATTCAATGAGAATAAATATATACATTATATTAATTTTCAATGGGGTTGTATATGAAACTTATAAAAAAGATAGGTTTATATCATACAATATGTCCTGAAGAAGACAAATTGAGACACAAATCTCATACCCCTTTCATAACATTTGAACTGTAAAACCCTTGAAAGAATGATCTTAAAATATATATGTAAATTCTAATAATTTTCACTATAATCATCATAAAAAAAATTCATGGTATTTATGTGCACCATATAAAAGAAATATGTTGTGACTATAGAATGTGTATTAAAGAAGTAAAAAGTGAGATCAAAATCCTTTCCATAAGTCATGAATTCAATCATACTTGTTCAAACCTCCAGTGTAAAAATTATAATTTTATTAAACATATATCTATTAACAATAATTATATATATCATTCTATTTATTTTTTTCTTATCCCCTTTTATTATCAATTTATTAACAATTCCTCATTAAAATCATGTTTTTAATAATAACTACTTTATTCTTCATATAAATTTTGATTTATTATTTTTAGTCTTATCACTTTGATCATGGTTAAAAAATATATATAATATTAACCATGATATAAATATCATATATATTTATAATGTACTTTTTTGTGTAGTGCATTAATGTCAGAGAAAGTAAATGGAATACATCATTAATAAAGATGGTAGGCTGTATGTATGAAAAAATGTTGTTTAAATTTTCTCGATGGAGTAAAAAAAATTTAAACAATATATTAATATTATAGAAAGAACATTATATCATATATATTAGCTATATTACTTAAATGATAACTTAATACCTTTTATGAAAATCATTAGTGACACGTGAATGACATCGTTTTGTGAGGCAGCAGTCTTCCATGCACACAAATGACATTATCGTATCCCCCCAGAATAGAAATTATGTTTTTTATGTTATATATTTATTAAATTATAATTTATATTACAAATATTATATATTTTAATTTAATATATCCTTATTACAATCAAAGTAAAACAAAAATTAAAAACAAATCACATCAATTCGTAAGGAAGTAGTCCACCGTACACATGAGTGATGTTATTATTTTCTAACAGATTAGGAGGTAAGATGTTAGATGTTGAATTATGATAATATAAGTATAATAATTTTATAAATACAATATATAATAAATAAATAAATCATTAAATATATCCACGATAGGTTGTGATGGAAAATGAATAACATCAATTTACGAGTTTGTAGCCCATCATACACACGAATAGTGATTTCATATCCCATTTAAAGAAACAAAAGAAGTATTTATGTTTTTACATTAACATAATAACATATGAGTATATATTATATAGTTTTTTTAATAATTTTATTATATTTTTATAGTTTCTTAAGGATTAATAATAATAACTAAAACAAAAACCTTAGTTACAAACATTTCCTCTTTTTTGGACAACCTCTTTAGGATTATCCTAAAAACTTTTAATGTTGACATTATGATCTCACTAAGGACTATAGGATGTGGTTAGATAATACAAGAATAAATTTGGGTAGTTATTATCTAAACCAAAGTGTTTTTTACATGTGAATACAGGAGGATAAGTAGTGGCCTTTTATAAGTGGGGGAGAGGACACACTTGAAATATTTTAAAAACATAAATCGTACCAACATTTATCACCCAAAAAAATGATCAAATTGATCAATTATATAAAATTATAAGAGATAATGTCTATATATTTCCATAAAAGTGTTTTTTACATGTTTCTATGTCATTTTACCCCTTATCATTTTTTTAACTTCTGTTAAACCTGTTTTATCATTAATTGTGGTTATTAATTATTACTGTTTTTACGATACATTTTGACCAAAAATTAAGTTTACAATATTATATAATAGGAATTAAGTCTATTCCAAAAATATAATATATTTTTACAAATACAATTCACCTAAGTGGAAAATTTTATATAAATATTAATCTCAAAGGGGCAATGAAAATACAATTTTCCAAAAGATCAATTTTTTAAAAGTTTAAAAAATTTTATATAAAATTTATTAAGATGAAAACAATTGGATTAATAATTATATAATTGATCTAAATAAACTTTATAAACATATTAATGAAATTAGCCTGTGAGATCTTTGAATTGAGGGACAAGTTTTTTAATAAAACAAGTATTTTTCATTATTCACTAAAAAATTACCTTTATAGATGATTGAAAAAAATTAACTCTAAATTACTTTTTTCATTTTAATTTAAAAAATGAATTTAATTATTTATAATAGACATTATAAAAGGTGGAAATCACTTTAAAAAGAAATTTGAAAAATTAGAAAAAACAGTTTTTTAGAAATAAAAAGGTTTGAAATGTAAAATTTTATTTGTTATTATCACATGACTAGAAAACACATAATATAAATGTAAAATATTATAATGAACATATATTATATAAATTTAAACAAAATAATTCACCAAAATTTTTTTAAAAAATATTTTGAGGTATAACCCATTTGGGTGCATATAAATAGTTTTTCCAAAAAATATTTAGTTTATTTTCAAATGGTTTTTTAATTTTCATTTATAATTAATTGGTCATCCACAAATATTTATATATACATGTGTAAAAAATATATTTTGATAATTTAGTTAAATCAATATATACCCTCCATTCCAACACCTAAGTGATAACTATCATATTAAATTAAATTATTTTATTAGTATAATGTATTCTGTTAAACATTTGTGTTCCGTATAATGAAAGATATATAAGAATATAAATTAAATAAAAAAAATGAAAAAATGAATATTTATTTCACCTAGAGTATTTTATGGATTTTAATTTTTAACTAACTTTTACCCAAATTTACTTTCACCTTGGTAATTAATTTTTAACCTTAGTAATTAATATTAATGAAACAATTAAGTTTGAAACGTATGCCTAATTTCAAAATTATTATTTAAAATCATAAAATAAGTTTAAAATATAAAAAATATACTAGTTTGAAATGTTTATTTTAAAATATTCACACATAATAGGTAAAAATAGTTTTTTGATAAAATGTTTGTTATTTAAATTAATTTTTTTATAAAAGATAATTTTATCAATATATGCTAATTTTATGAAATACATTGTTATTTTATTAAAAAAATAATAAATATGTGTATTTCAAGTCATTATATATCAAAATTTCACTATTATAATACTTAATTCGAAAAAAAGAATAAAAATAGATTTTATTAAAGTATCATTTTAATTTAGTTCTAACAAAGTGGGACAAAGGGTTTATAAGATCAAATAATATTATAAAATCCTTAAAATTAATCCTTAAGTAAATATTTTATTATTAAAAATGTTTTTTTATCTTCTATTTTACTCTTACATAATAATAAATTATTAGATTATTTATATATATATTTAAATATTCATTTTCTTCCGACTAAAAACAACATTTAAATAAACCCAAAAATTAATACTAATTTTTTTGACATCACAAATCCAAAAAATTAAGTTATTTTTATAAAGTTTAGATTTTAATATTTTTAAATTTAGTATTTAAATTATAATTAAAAATTTCTTTTATTGAAAGATGAATTTTTTGAACCATTATGTTTTCTAAATATTATTTCAAATCAAATTTCTATTTTAGAGATATGAATATATTATTTAATATATAATAATATTTTTAATGTTCTTAGTTGATTCTATTAAAAAATATAGAATACTTAATAATCACATTTATTGAAAACAAAATAAAATAATAATTTTACACTAAATACACTTAATGAAATATTATTATAATTATTTATTAATATTATATAATTATTTTTTGTTACTCCATTGATTTGAATTTCATTATTTTAATTTTATCATTTCAGATTTTAATGAAATTATTAATATCCACACATAATGCATATAAATATATATAATGATATTTTAATATCATATTTTCTTCATTGTGTGTTATATTATTTTAAATTTACTACTTATCAACACATGACTTCAATATATCTATTTCGTATATTACCAACCACCATATTCTCAACAAAAATATTGGAAATGACTTAATTTTCATGGGCCATATTTTTTTCCTATAAATATGTACTTACACTAAATACAGTTAATGAAATATTATTATAATTATTTATTAATATTATATAATTATTTTTTTTACTCCATTGATTTGAATTTATTTATTTTAATTTTATCATTTCAGATTTTAATAAAATTATTAATATCCACACATAATGCATATATATATATATAATGATATTTTAATATAATATTTTTTTCATTGTGTGTTATATTATTTTAAATTTACTACTTATCAACACATGACTTCAATATATCTATTTCGTGTATTACCAACCACCATATTCTCAACAAAAATATTTGAAATGACTTAATTTTCATGGGCCATATTTTTTTCCTATAAATATGTACTTACAAAATCATTTTTTCAAGGGCCAAATTTTTTTCCTATGTGCTTAATTGTGTGACACATGATCTGAATATTTCTATTTCAGTCTTTGGATAATTAGATTTTATCAAATTTAAATTAATATTCCCCAATACAATAATCATTAATCAAATTAGTAACTACACAATCAAATATCACACCACCCTTATAACATGAGCTTATTTGAAAATTATTTGGTTAAACATATCAGTATATTTATAATAAAGTCATAAAACCCTTACCTTTATTCTATTAATGTAATAAATCATACAAAATAGAACAAGGTGCTAATGTCATTTTGTAAAAACCAAAACCAGAACTTAGGCATCCTTCCTGAATCAAAATTCCACATAACCTCCATTCCGACACTTGATTTCCATAAGCATGAGACAAATATTGATGGACTTACATTATTTCATAGGTTATAAAATTAACCCTAGGTACCATAATTCAAAATAATAAAATAAAAATAGTGAAACAAATTATTTTGTAACTATATAATAATTCAAATCGTATAAAAACATTTACATAAAAAGAATATACTCTTTGAGGGGGGGGGGGGGGTGAATCGGTTATAGAAATATTAAATGTCCCTTCCAAATGATCTAATTTCATGATTAATCAATACTCACTTCTGTCTCTCATAATGAACATGAAATCAAAAACTAATAAATAACATGAAATTTTACCTGGTTCACCCACATTGGGCTATATCCAAGTAGTATACACTATATGACATGTCTATGTACTGAAATAAGCTATTAATGAACTAAATTTTATATAAAAAACACTACCCCTATGGTTTATATCCCACTAAATGATTGAAAATACGCTTATATCCTCACTCAAGAAAACTCAGATATCCTTTAAGTGAACACCTTGATCATCTATGAACTAAGATGAACAGTTTACACAATAAATTGTGTAGCAATAATCCATATCCACAATAACCTGATAAAAGGAAAAAATTAAAAAAATTAAAACCTATAATACTCCCCCTTCTTTTCCAAAAAAATATATGGAATCTAATCATGATCAAGTATCTCTATTCTTCATCTCTTATTTATTACATAAGAATACGTTTCAACAATATCCCTAATAGAGTCTTAATGATTCCTTTGATTAAATTCATCATGTTTTATTTAATTTTATTTGAAAATTAATCCACATATATACTATTGATAAGAGTTAAATAATTCACCAAAGGATTATAAGATATATCTTGAAAAATGGGAAACATGAATTTTTAAAACCTCCCTAGTCCATAAAATTACTATGTGACACCATGTATTAGCGTGTATCTCATAATAAATCTAAAACCAATGGCCTTATCATGACTCAAAATATATTATTCATGTCATGATAACTCTATTTAAATTAACTTAATTAAATAAATCATGGAACAATCTATTTTTTCATAGAATGATTCTAAATTCTAGACGGTTAATAAAATTTAATGGACTCTTCTTTTATGATGAAATATTGCAAATCACAATACCGTAAACTACTTTATAATGTGATCTCACTTCCCTAAAATTCATAAACATTAAAAATTTATTTTAACATAGTAATCATGATGTAAAAATTCATCATTATGATATAATTATTTAAATAGAATAACAAAAACTACACCAATTAATCATTGTGTGATCATATATGAGTTGTGTTGTGATTTCTTCCTCTCCAATAAAAGCTTCTCCAACTTATTTTAAAATAATAAATACTATTTGAATGAAATTCTCTATGATTTATTGAGTTTTTGTAATATATTATTCTAAATTTTTTACCAAATAAAAAAATATTAATATTAGATTTTTTTTCTTACAATCTCCCCGTATGAGTTTTTTACCAAACTCCACAATCTAAATACAACTCTACAAACACCATCCTTCATGTATCAACAACATACTATAGATAGTGTATTTAATGATTCATATAAAATTTATTGTAATATCAAATGATTCATAATCATCATGAGAAACAATATTTTAATGTAATAATACTCAGTGAAAAACTCCATTAACGCCATAATTTTGGAACTATATTTCCACTTAATCTCCAAACATCACTTATTTATAATACTTTTCAATATTATAGTGAGAAATGTTCAACAGAACTAATTATTGTGATTTTGGATTTACCTTTAGCAACCCCCTTTTATTTTTAATTTACATACTCTCCCCGCATCCTTCTGTAAGAAAACAATCCAATTGTCAACATTTTGAGATGATTCTTCCGCTTTGTCAATATATTAGAAACACATTACCATTCTCCCTTATGAGGAAATATATTCTTATATATATTTACCATTGTCAAAAAAACGAAATATAAATTCTTTTAAGGATACAAGGAAAAAATATTAACATATACTATTAAACAATTAGAGATATCATACCTTTCCATGAACTATTTGTTGAGTCAATAAATTTAAATTTCACTATGTAACAATTATTAACGTAAGTGAGTGGGGTTACATAATCCAAACATTTTAAGTTAGCAGATACATTTGAACTCTAAAATAGAACTAATTCTTCTCAAATATTTCCTTGGATTGTTCCTTTATTATAATATCCATAATTTGACATTGAGTGGATAAATATTCTAATATTAGTAACCCTTGATTGTATTTATCGTTGATAAGGATATATTTTATCTTAATATAATTTTTCTTAGAAAGATAGAAATTATTTTAATAAACATTAATAACACTAATGTTATCACACATGATTATAACAGGATAATCCACTTCAACTCCTATATCTTCAAGTTGTTTCATTATACATTTGAGTTTTTTATAGTCTTTAGTAGTCAAAATATAAATAGAATCTATATTTATCAATGGATACAATTTTTATTACAAATTTTAAATATATATAAATAAATATCGAAGAGAAAATGAATTTTAAGATTTATACTTCCAATAATAATTTGATCTAGATGGATTTATATTTTTATTACCCAATTCTTGATATTATGTATTACTATAAAATAGTAAAAAACAATTATTCCATTGATATCTAATTTATTCTGTTTCACCTATTGAATTTGGTTTTCTTTGGGGAAATATTGATACCTAGTTGTTTTACATGTAAAATAGAAATATTGGGCATCATAACAATAAATAATAATTGGGTTCCAATGATATTAATATATTGTTTTTTTCCTAAAGGTTATATGGTTGAATGTTGAAGAGGGGGTGAATTAATTTTTTTTATAAAATTTTAATTTCTAATCCAAGAGAAGTTAATTTATTAGTATAAAATAAAAAAATGAACCCGTGTAATTTTATAGTAGTTTTTATCCTAGTGGTCATGCATATACTCTTCACACTCTCAACAAGAGAGTATGAAACCCACAAAACAAGTGACCTATATTTTTTAAGGAGCCAAAGCCATTGGAAATTACTTTTTAACCCATAAAGTCACAACCCTAATCCTGAATTTTTGAAACCTAGATTCATATCCCAAAACTTTCCTTTTGATGGGGGTAAGAAACAATGTTTACTATATTTTGATCAAGTCACTCAACAATCCACTGCCTTTTGTCAGATGTGAAAAACATGACTTTTGTTTTGTTGGGGTAATTTAAATCTAACACTAAGTTCTTTATTTTTATGAAAAATGAAAATCCAAAAACAATACATTGAGAAATTATATAATGATTTTAGAACCCTAGAAACCAGTTAAATAAGTAATGCAATAGTGTTGAGGAAACACTTATCTATCATGATATAACAGGATCAAAATAATGTAGTTATGTCAAGCGTCTTATATTGATTGCATTAAAATTATGCCTCCCAATATAGTTTATAATATCCTCAACCTCCAAACATCACACCAATTGTATGAAACTTAATATATAAATAGTTCCTTTATCTATAAAAACCTCAAATATGATTCTTATTGTGTTTCCTCATTTTTAAAGTAGCAATCATGCATTTTAATTCAATGAAATATGTAAAAATATTTTTGTAGATTTCCCTAAAAATAGTTTACATGTATATTATAATTAGTGAACATGAAAACGTAGTTAAATTCTTCAGGAAAATTGGTCCTCAATTATAGTATGTAAAACACTTTTGAAATATACAATATAAAAAGGTATTAGTCATGTGTTTTTAAACCAAACTCAAGAACAAATATTATTATTAAAAATAAAAAATACCATAAAGATATAAGAACATACGAGAGCCAAACAAGGCATAAATCCCACATCATAAATAAATTGGTCACTACCAACTATAGACCATATATTTATAAAAAAGTTTCCTTTATTTTTGGATTCCAATCTCTATGCCATGTATTTTTCATTTTTGGTCCTCATACTCATCATATGATAGTGATTCAAATGAGTCCTTCAGAATTAAATCGATCCTAAATTTCTAGGATGGGTCCTAAAAGTACATCTCTGGATTGGATTAGACAACATATTCAATATTAATAGATAGAAAATTATGAAGTATCAAATAGTCATTAAAGTCAAATATCTATGGCTCCATTACTGAAAAAATGGCATCAAGCTGTGAGAAAAACCAAATAACAACTTCCTTGTCAAGACCTTCGATGGGCATTTCACCTATCTCATCTTCCTGATTTAAATTCTAGAGTTTTTTCTCGTCAAATACTACATTTCTCATATAAGTCCTTTCCCAAGTTGACATATATTTATTTCATTAGGTTAGTAAATTTTGTTGGGTAGGACTAAACCACACTCACATAATCATAAACCCTCTTGAAGAAATGATTTGTATGTTAAACCTGAAATGGGAAGCCCTGAACATCCATGAAATCCACAATGATCACTTAATCTTACTGTTGTTTAATCAGAGTATATATGTCATGTCTATGCACAACTATAGGAGCTTAAGGTTTCTTATACATAACCACATGAAATTCCTCACCCTCTAGCACCATCAAATTTCATTTTATTTTAGTTAATGTAATTCATGACTCATATCATAGTAAAATTCTCCATAGATAGTATCCTCTTGATCTGACTGGTCCTCCTCACCGATATAAATTTTATACCATGATGCATTTAAGACTGATAAAGTGACACACCCAACCCAACCATTTCATTTAACATCAGCCACATAGGAAGGAATGCTTATATCTTTCGTCAAAACAGTTCTATCCACCTTCCCCATAGTATCACTAACAATCTCACCTATCTCCTATAATGAGTATTAAAATTGATTCCAAATTTCATTAATCGGAAAGGGGATCTAACAGAAATGGGCAATGCTTGTAGTAATAGGTGTAACGACCTAATGTTTTTCAATGGAAATTCCATTCTTATAAATATGACATAAAATCACATAAAAACACAACATAATGAACAAATAAGTGCTAGGTGACCTTTAAACATAAGTTTGTCACTTCTTTAATGGAAATTTTGATAATCTGACATAAGAGGTTGCAATCAGTAAATTATTTTGAGTCCAATAATAAAAACATAATTTTTGGTGAATATTAACCTACCTTTATGAATAGTAACATACCCTTATGAATAGTGATATACCCTAATGAATAGTAACCTTACTTATGATAATATATAAATAATATTTAATTTTAAAGTATGATATACCTATATTTTAGAATAACTAAATGAATGTTTTGAAACTGGTTTTTGATAATAAATTATTATTTTAATTAAATATTAAAATAATAATATTTAGAAAATTATTTTTGAAAAATGGACTTCATTTTTGGATTCTACACATCGAAAAAAATTTGGGATAAATTTTTGGATTTTTTTCTCAAATACATGAATTTTTTATGAACAGTGAAGTACCACAATTAACAAAATAAGCTAAATAAGCTAATTATAGAGTCATTAATGAGTTCTACTGACGTAAGCCCAATTAGTTCGGGATCACAATATAAAATTATGTTTCTTTTTAATGGAAGACTCAATATTCCTTGTCTTGTGGGGAAATAATAAATTAATGAATTTTATATTGAGAAATACCCTCTCCCCTCCACTATAAATTCCACCTTTCACACCCTCATTTATTCACACCACATAAGAATCAAGCCATTTATAAACTATGGAAAAGAATCTTCCCTACTGCCTTCCCCAAGTACAAGATATTCTGATATCATCAAAAGACCAAGCCTAGGTCCCCCCTTATTAGGATATCAAGAGGAGGATTCAAGAGGTAATTTCCCTTACTCTTTCCATTAATTTCCTTTCAATTTCAAGTTATTTTATTATTATCCCCCCACCCATATTCATCTATATGGTATGGTAACTCCTGTATAATACATATAATGAAATGTTATGATACTAATGGGATATTATACCATTCAACCCCCTTCTCTTCTTCCTATTTTTATAAAAGAAAATGTTGTTCGTTAGGTGTTAATTTATGACCTTCAAGAACACCATGTTCTCTTTTTTCCATTTCTACTTTTAGATTGGGTCATGAAACCATTTTTATGGTTGATACAGAATATGTTATATTAATTATGTACTATTTAATGTTTTGGAACTAACTTATGTTAATATTACTAAATTATTGATCAAAACAAGTTCATTGTGGTCGAAAAACTGCCCAAATTAACTCAAAAAATCATCATTTAATTATTATCTAATGATTCATCCACATGGTATATAATATAATAAATTATAAGATCATTTAAACTCTTATAATATAATTAATAACATGTAATATCCATTTTGTATGTTTACCCATGTTCTACCCGTACGCCAATTTATGAATACAAGTGAACCGGTAAAGAAAAACCATAAAAACAAACAATCTCAAACAATGTTTCAAAACTCCCAAACTCATAAAAAGACACATAAAATAACATAATGAAACCATAATTAACCATATTCATGTACAAAAGGTTCTGGAATTGTTAATTAATTATGTAACGCCCCGACCCCAGTTACCCAGAGTCGGTGCATTATTACATAACATTGGTATGATCACAAGAAAGATCAAATCTTGAAAGACCGATTGGTTTAGTAGTCTTGGAAACACTAGATATATTCATAAGTCTTAAATTACATCATAAAATGAAAAACTACTACAACAACATATTGTCTCCATAATCCACACTCATATCCCCACATAATATCCCTGCAGGTCATTCATAATTTACTTCTTCACTTCCTGGGAAAAATAAAACATAGAAAAGGGGTGAGCTCAAATGCCCAGTAAGGATAACAATATAGTGGAAACTTTCATAAATAAGAATAAACATTTAAGGCAATGTATAACTAAAACAAAAGCCTTTTAAACTCGAACTTTTAACATAGTATGGCATAAATAAAATGAGATAATTCCATTTACTTATTCACATGGTTATTCTACTAATCGAATAATCACATGCAAAATCAATAACCACTTTCATAATGATGGAATGCATAATGCCAGACTATCATAACCACATAGCCAAGGCCTCGTGCCAAGACTACAAATAAGATTTTGTCAAGGCCTTGTGCCAAGACACTAGTTTGTCTCATGAGACCTACCGATGCATCGAGGAGCTATAGCGGGCTCCACCCGTCACATATTAAGCCCAATGCATTCCCATATGAAAAGGTTTAAACATAACATAAACATTTGTATTAAAACTAGCATATGAAATGTCAATACTTTCACCATAAACTATGAATGGTATAAAAATAGCACATCCACAGTCAAACATATCACAACACCTTCAATACAATATAGAAGTTTTGTATCATAATAAATCAACTTCAAATAATCTTAAAATCCATCAAAGGATGTTGACATAGATGAAATCAAAATTCTTTTTAAAGAAATATCTCCTTTTATTTTGAAATAATTTAAGATCCATATAAAATAAAACATTTTCATTGAAAATATTCTTATAAGCTTGTAAGGGAAGCTTTGAAGATTTTATAACGGCGGAAAATAGCCGCACCCGCCGTATAAGTTAAAAAAAACATTCTTACCTTAATTCTGTCAAAAAGGTTAAAAATGACCTTGTTTTGAAAACGACGGAAAGATTCCTTTATAAACCTCTTATAAAAAGTCAAACAAGGGTATAAATTACTTTAACCCATATTATTGTAAATAATAAATATTTTTTGAAATACATTTCGAAGAAACATGGATGTGGATGATAAAGAAATCCCAGTAGATTATTACATATAAACAACCTCAGGCAATGAAGAGATTGTGAAATAACCCTTACCTTGTACTTTTCCTTGGTTGGGGTAGGTTAACCTCCTGTATAATGGTGAAATAATTGTTATTAAATTATACAAGAATCATATATATTAATATGATATCATATATGATCTTTTAACATTGATTTGTTAATAATATCTTAGAATTATCGTCGTTTCGGGTGTTAACTTACTCATATTCTTTTATATGTTTTGTTACATAAGCCATGTTTGTTGTATCTTATTCATATCCAGAATGATATCAAGTCCTTAAACATCATTTTTAAATCATAAAATGATAATTATACTTGAATGGATACGATGGAGAATGAATCTCATCGCGTTCGTGGAGACGGTAGTCCGTACGTACGCACGAGCGACAATATCATTCTTTTGATATTAAAATAATATATAAATGTATGGTATATCATATATACAGAATCATTAACATGTTATATTTATTATTTACATGAGTTACACATCATTATTATACCCATCCAAATAATAATATATTGAATAATAATTACACCACGACGTGGAGACGGTAAGCCGTACGTACGCACGTATGGTGACATGTTATTCAAAGGGTGGATAGAATACTGAATATGGTTGTACAATATTTATAATAACATCACAGTATATGTAAGATACAGAAGTTATTATTTTATAATGGTAAGAACAAAGAAAGAAGAAGTGGAAGAAGAAAGGAACTTGAAAAGGGGTGGTGAAAACATTACCTCTTCTTCGGGCTCTTCCTTTTGATTTGATCAAAAGGGCTCCTTAGGTTGGCTTTCTGATCAAACTAAGGCCTCTAGGTTGTAGTGAGGGATGTTGGGAGAGTATTTGGGCAGAGTTTTTCTGAACCAAAAGGCTTTGATGGTGTGAAGAAATGAGAAGGAGGAGTGCCCTTTTTAAGAGGGGTGAGGGGCACCTTTGGAAAAGCTAGAAATATTAATTTATAATAAATTCATATTCGGTTTCTAATGGCTCCAAAGTTGATTATTCAAAGTTTAAGGTGGGTATAGGTCGAAAACCACTCAACCAATAGAATTTAGACAGGTTTGGGTACTTATATTAACCTTATCTTTAAGTATTAACTCTAAGTTAATTAGTTTCACTTTTACAATGTCTCTTTGTATTTTTATATAATATGGTTAATAAACATACAATATACATCCAAGCGACCCCCAAGTGGTCCATTAATGATGAACCTATCATCATATAGGTCTCTTGGTTGAACCTTAGATTTTTAGGAATTTAATATCAATTAATAATATAATATTTTTTTTAAGAACTCTTTTATGTCAATTTTGACACTATTCAATAGTTGATTTTTGTGAAACTCATAACAGGTTGATTACTTCGAAAAAAGTCAATTAAATCAATCCTAATATATCATATTATCCTAGAAAATTAGTTTAATTAATTAAAAGGTTCATATTATATTTATTTGGGTATTTATAATATCAATTATTTTAATTTTTCACTATTACAGTAATTACTGCATCATCATTGTGTCATAAATAAAATAAATTATTTAATGTCTAAAAATTATAAATAAAATATCATTATGTAAGAAATCGTTTTATCTTTCTAATGAATATTTATAATCTAAAATCCAACGTATATAACTCTATGTAACAATTGTTTTTCTAAAAGATATATGCTTGTGTCATTTTTGTATTCATTTTGACTTAATTAAAATAAAGTGTCATTATCACTTACAAGTGGATCCATGGGGTCCCAAAAATCGACCCAAATATGCCCGTGGTCGACCCTGTATCAACCAATAGGGTTAAGACACGTTTTAGGGTAATTTATTATTATTATAATATTATTTTTTAACCCTTATTTACCGGATTTACCCTTAACCATGGTAAATAAAATATATACCGCAGTAATTATTCAAAATGTCTAAAAATAAAAGTTACCTATTTACAAAATTTGAACATCCTGATTCCAAATATGGAATCCATTCTCGTAAATTCAAAACACAAAAGTGGCAGAAATTAATTTAAAATTAAATCCCGCTGTCAAAACAAAAAGCGTGTTTTTAAGAGGTAATAACTATCAAAAGATTGACACTTGTTTATGTTCGGTTTAATTGTAAAATTATGTCCAATGACCAACATTATATTAAATGGTAAAAATATATTCTAAATATACTTTGAAACTACTAATATTCATAATTTATCACTATTAATTATTTTGATTAAAAAAGTTGTTTTTAATTAAAATTTAGTAATTTTCACTATTCATCAAAATATGAAAGTTATCCGAAAATACCAAAATTTCACCTTAAGCTAAATTAGATATTCCGAATCCAAAAATGAAGTCCATTTTGAAATATAAAATATATATAATTTTAAAAAGTAGGTATTACTATTCATAACGGCTAGTTTGATTGGTTGTTAGAACTCGGTGTTGCGTACAACACACGCTATCACATTATTCAAAGAGAAGCGTACCGTAGAAGCTTGGGGTGTTACATTCTCCCCTCCAAATAATTTCGTCCTCGAAATTTCTAGAATACTATCGCATGAAAAGACTCGGGTGGTTCTTCATTATAAGTTCCTCGGGTTCCCACGTTGCCTCTTCCATCTTATGGTTTCTCCACAAAACTTTTACCAGACGCGTCGTCCGGTTTCTCTGTACTTGTTCTCTCGTATCAAGAATCCTGACGGTCTCTTCACAATAGGAAAGAACAAGTTCTAGTTCTAATTCATCATAGGTGAGTACATGCATTGGATCAGACATGTATTTCCTCAACAGAGATACGTGGAACACATCATGAACTTTAGAGAGACTTGGCGGCATTGCCCATCGGTAAGCTACAACCCCAATTCGTTCTAGAATTTCGAAAGGTCCGATGTACCTGGGACTCAATTTACCTTTCTTAGCAAAACGTATGACTCCCTTCCATGGAGATACCTTCAGGAAAACATGATCACCGACTTGAAATTCCAAATCCTTCCTTCGATTATCGGCATAGCTCTTCTGCCTACTTTGAGCTGCTCTGATGTGATTTCGGATTACCTTCACCTTTTCCATCGTTTCCTCCACCAGTTCTGGACCTACAAGTTTTCTTTCACCGACGTCATCCCAACAGGTTGGTGTACGACATCTCTTTCCGTATAACGCTTCATATGGTGCCATCTGAATACTCGAATGGAAGCTATTGTTATAGGAAAATTCTACCAGTGGTAAGTATTGATCCCACATACCCTGAAAGTCAAGTGAGAAAGATCTCAACATGTCTTCTAAGGTCTGAATATTCCATTCTGATTGTCCATCTGTCTGAGGGTGGTAAGCAGTGCTCAAATGATGTTCAGTATCCAGGGATTTCTGAAGACTTTTCCAAAATCTTGAAGTAAAACAGGGATGACGATCAGAAACAATTGATAAGGGTACTCCATAAAGTCTCACAACTTCATTAATATATAGTCTTTCTAAATTTTCTAGGGGTAGATCTTCTCTTATAGCAAGAAAATGTGCTGACTTGGTAAGACGATCAATAATAACACATATTGCATCATTCCTTCTAGGATTCTTTGGTAGCCCCATGACAAAGTCCATCGTAATATTGTCCCATTTCCACTCCGGTATGGGAAGAGGTTGCATGACTCCTCCAGGCTGTTGCCTTCCAGCTTTCACTTGTGGACAAACCATACATCTTGACACAAAATCAGCAATCTCCCTCTTCATGTTGTCCCACCAAAAATGTTCCTTCAAATCTCTATACATTTTTGTGCTCCTAGGGTGTATAGAGAAATTGGAACTATGAGCATCATCCAGCAATTCCCTTTTTAGATCAGGTAAATCAGGAACACAAAGTCTCTTCCCGAATTTCAAAATTCCATCTTCATACACAAAGTCTCTCGATCTACCATAATTCACAGTTTTAATCTTCTTTTGGAATTCTTCATCATCGGTCTGAGAACTCTTAATCCTTTCTAGTAAAGATGGTTTGGAAACCATTTGAAAAAGCATTGATGTTTCACCTTCCCTGGTTATTCCCATGTCCATCTTCACTAGATCCATGAAAATTGGATCCCTTTCAATTCTCATATTGTTCAAAACTCCATGGTCTTTTCTACTCAAAGCATCTGCCACCTTGTTTGCCTTCCCCGGTTGGTAGTGTATCGTACAATCATAATACTTGAGTAATTCAAGCCATCTCCTTTGCCTCATGTTGAGTTCTTTTTGTGAGAAAATATACTTCAAACTCTTGTGATCAGTATAAATCTCACATTTTTCGCCATAGAGGTAGTGCCTCCATATCTTCAAAGCAAAGATCACAGCTGCTAACTCGAGATCATGAGTAGGATAGTTTTGTTCATGAATTTTCAACTGTCGTGATGCATAGGCAATAAATCTATCATTCTGCATAAGGACACAACCAAGTCCTTTCTTTGATGCATTACTATAAATAACGAACCCATCATTCCCCGATGGTAGAGTCAATATAGGAGCATTGACTAATCTTTTCTTCAGTTCTTCAAAACATTCTTCACACTCTTTTGTCTAAAAAAATTTAACCCCTTTACGTGTGAGCTTCGTTAATGGGTTAGCCAATCGGGCAAAATTCTGGACAAAACGTCGATAATAACCTGCCAAACCAATAAAACTGCGTACCTCAGTTATACTCATAGGTGCTGGCCATTCTTGGATTGCCTTGGTATTAGAAGGATCAACAGAGATTCCATCTTTAGAGACAATATGGCCAAGAAAAGAAATCTCATGAAGCCATAATTCACACTTGCTAGACTTCCCATATAATTCATGCATCCTCAGAGTCTTCAAGATAATGCGCAAGTGATTTTCATGATCTTCGTAGGTTTTGGAGTATACCAAGATATCATCAATAAATACCACCACAAATTCATCGAGATACTCCTTGAAAACTCTATTCATCAGATCCATGAATACAGAGGGTGCATTAGTCAATCCAAACGGCATTACAGTAAACTCGTAATGCCCGTACCTGGTTCGAAATGTTGTCTTCGGAATGTCTTCCTTCTTCACACACAACTGATGGTATCCAGATCGAAGGTCAATCTTTGAAAAGCATTGAACTCCATGCAGTTGGTCATATAAATCATCAATATGAGGTAGGGGATACTTGTTCTTTATCTTTATAGCATTGATCTCCCTGTAGTCGATACATAACCTCATAGATCCATCTTTCTTTTTAACAAAAAGAACAGGGGCTCCCCATGGAGAAACACTAGGGCGAATAAATCCTTTATTACTCAATTCCTCTAGTTGTTTCTTTAGTTCGACTAACTCTACAGTAGCCATTCTGTAAGGGGTCTTCGATATAGGCCTTGATCCAGGAATTAAATCAATGGAAAACTCAACTTCTCGTTCTGGAGGATGTCCAGGTAAATCTTCTGGAAATACATCTACAAATTCTTTCACAACAGGTACATCCTCTATTTGAACATTCCTTTCCTCACCCGCAGTTATTTCATTCTCTTCCTCCCCAATAATTGAATTTAGTTGAGCTATTGAGTGTGGATCTAAATAAGAATTAGGTGGTGACGATTCTGCTCTAAAGATAAGGTGTTCCTTATCATTATCATCAAGAATCGTAACCTCTTTCTTTTTACAATAAATCTTCGCATCATAGTCCGAAATCCAGTCCATACCGAGGACTATATCAAACTCAATCATAGGTATGACGACGAGATCAGCAGATAAAGAAAATTTATGTGCTCTAATGGGGACTGATTCACAAAACTTTGTTGCAATGATACTTCACTTAGGAGTTTTAACTGACAACTCCCTTATTAAATCAAATTGGAAATATCTAATTTTCTTAGAAAACTAGGAAGATATGATACAATGCGACGATCCATAGTCAAATAATGCATTTGCTAAACTTGAGTAAACCATTAAATTACCTGCCACCACGTCCTTCGGAGCTTCTACCTCAGCAGTAGTGATAGTATAAGCATGGCCTTGATCCCTTGGCCTTTTCTGAGGTAAGTTCTCCTGACGCTTAGGACATTCATTCGCATAATGTCCCATCTCCCTGCAATTGTAGCACTGAACGTTGGTGGCTTCCTTCTTCCCTTTGCAATCACGAGCTTGGTGGCATTTTTCACCACACTTGTAACAGACTCTCATTCCCTTCAAGCAAGCACCGGGGTGTTTCTTCCCGCATTTACCACAAGATGTATATTCAACCTTTCCCTTCTTCCCCTTATTTCCATTCCCAGATTGATCAGAAGGTCTCTTCTTCTCTTGCTTTGCTTTAAAGTCATAAGACTTAGAGAATTCCTTTTCGGTCTTGATAGCACATGAGACAATGTCTTCGTACGATGAAAAGGATTGTGAGACTAATGCTCGACGGAGAAATGGTTTTAACCCATCAAAGAAACGATCAATATTACTTCTTGGGTTGCGAATATAATCTCCAGCATACCTCGCTAACCTTGTAAAGTTAGCCTCATACTTTGTGACATTCTCATCCTCCTTCTGTCTCAGACTTAGAAATTGCCTTTCCATATCTGCTCGATGGTCGCGAGGAAAGTATTTTTCTAAAAACAGATCTTTGAACTCCCTCCATTCCATATTTGATACTTCATCATCTTCCTTTGTATTTTGAATCAATGACCACCATTTATCAGCATCTCCAGTGAGGCGGTAAACTGCCATGATAACTTTTTCCCTTTCACTGCTCCCCAAAGCCTGAAATATTATCTCTAGAGAAAATATACTTTGCTCAGCTACTAAGGGATTTGTACTCCCATTGAACGTTGGTGGTTGTTGCCTCATGAATCGATCTAACATTGATCCTCCATGCTGCGGATCAGGGTGCTCCATACGGGTAAAGTTATTATTCATAACCTGAGTAAGTTGTCCCAGTATGGTGATTAGCTGATCGGCTCCAGTTACATCACCAGCTCCACTATAATTATCTTGAGCAGGAGGGCAATCCCTACATGGAGTGCGTGCATTGATACGGTTTCCATTTCTTCCACTAGGCGCCATTTCTAAACAATGGCATAAACTAGATCAGTTTATGAATCAAAATACATAATCCCATACTTATAAAACACTTAACATAAATTGAACTATTTAGGGATATAATCCATAATCATAATAATGTTTTCTTTGAGGAAGTATAAACTCATAATCCCTTCAAAATGATTTGTAAAGAAAAATGAGAGTTATCCTAAGCATATCCCCTGGGAGTGTCGTAACCAAGAGTGCAGCAAGGCCCGTTGTCGTGCAACAGTTCCCGTTCGAGTCTAGCTCAAAGCGGTGTTTTAGGGTTTTACCCCTAGGTACATCTGTGCCAGAGCCGCCTCTACCTGCTCGTATCCAGACATGGATGTATTGCTCGGAAAACTCACAAAATCTCTACAATACCAAAATTCTAGAAAGTTCTTCTATACTAATCCTCAAAGTTCATCTTAGGTCTACGTGCTCTAATCAGAGTTTATCTAAATCTAGCTTCCAAGGTTTGTACTAAACTTCCTCTGATACCAACTGTAACGCCCTGACCCCAGTTACCCAGAGTCGGTGCATTATTACATAACATTGGTATGATCACAAGAAAGATCAAATCTCGAAAGACTGATTGGTTTAATAGTCTTGGAAACACTAGATATATTCATAAGTCTTACATTACATCATAAAATGAAAAACTACTACAACAACATATTGTCTCCATAATCCACACTCATATCCCCACATAATATCCCTGCAGGTCATTCATAATTTACTTCTTCACTTCCTGGGAAAAATAAAACATAGAAAAGGGGTGAGCTCAAATGCCCAGTAAGGATAACAATATAGCGGAAACTTTCATAAATAAGAATAAAAATTTAAGGCAATGTATAACTAAAACAAAAGCCTTTTAAACTGGAACTTTTAACATAGTATGGCATAAATAAAATGAGATAATGCCATTTACTTATTCACATGGTTATTCTACTAATCGAATAATCACATGCAAAATCAATAACCACTTTCATAATGATGGAATGCATAATGCCAAACTATCATAACCACATAGCCAAGGCCTCATGCCAAGACTACAAATAATATTTTGTCAAGGCCTTGTGCCAAGACACTAGTTTGTCTCATGAGACCTACCGATGCATCGAGGAGCTATAGCGGGCTCCACCTGTCACATATTAAGTCCAATGCATTCCCATATGAAAAGGTTTAAACATAACATAAACATTCGTATTAAAACTAGCATACGAAATGTCAATACTTTCACCATAAACTATGAATGGTATAAAAATATCACATCCACAGTCAAACATATCACAAAACCTTCAATACAATATAGAATTTTTGTATCATAATAAATCAACTTCAAATAATCTTAAAATCCATCAAAGGATGTTGACATTGATGAAATCAAAATTCTTTTTAAAGAAATATCTCATTTTATTTTGAAATCATTTAAGATCCATATAAAATAAAACATTTTCTTTGAAAATATACTTATAAGCTTGTAAGGGAAGCTTTTAAGATTTTATAACGGTGGAAAATAGCCGCACCCGCCGTATAAGTTAAAAAAAACATTCTTACCTTAATTTTGTCGAAAAGGTTAAAAAAGACCTTGTTTTGAAAAAGACGGAATGATTCCTTTATAAACCTCTTATAAAAAGTCAAAAAAGGGTATAAATGACTTTAACCCATATTCTTGTAAATAATAAATACGTTTTGAAATACATTTCGAAGAAACATGGATGTGGATGATAAATAAATCCCAGTAGATTATTACGTATAAACAACCTCGGATAATGAAGAGATTGTGAAATAACCCTTACCTTGTACTTTTCCTTAGTTGGGGTAGGTTAAACTCCTATATAATGGTGAAAAAATTGTTATTAAATTATACAAGAATCATATATATTAATATGATATCATATATGATCTTTTAACATTGATTTGTTAATAATATCTTAGAATTATCGTCGTTTCGGGTGTTAACTTACTCATTTTCTTTTATATTTTTTGTTACATAAGCCACGTTTGTTGTATCTTATTCATATCCAGAATGATATCAAGTCCTTAAACATCATTTTTAAATCATCAAATGATAATTATACTTGAATGGATACGATGGAGAATGAATCTCATCGCGTTCGTGGAGACGGTAGTGAGGGATGTTGGGAGAGTATTTGGGCAGAGTTTGGCCGAACCAAAAGGCTTTGAAGGTGTGAAGAAATGAGAAGGAGGAGTGCCCTTTTATAAGAGGGGTGAGGGGCACCTTTGGAAAAGCTAGAAATATTAATTTATAATAAATTCATATTCGGTTTCTAATGGCTCCAAAGTTGATTATTAAAAAGTTTAAGTGGGGATAGGTCGAAAACCACTCAACCAATATAATTTAGACAGGTTTGGGTACTTATATTAACCATATCTTTAAGTATTAACTCTAAGTTAATTAGTTTCACTTTTACAATGTCTCTTTGTATTTTTATATAATATGGTTAATAAACTTACTATATACATCCAAGAGACCTCAAAGTGGTCCATTAATGATGCACCTATCATGATATAAGTCTCTTGGCCGAACCTTAGATTTTTAGGAATTTAATATCAATTAATAATATAATATTTGTTTTAAGAACTCTTTTATGTCAATTTTGACACTATTCAATAGTTGATTTTTGTGAAACTTATAACATGTTGATCACTTAGAACAAAGTCAATTAAATCAATCCTAATATATCATATTATCGTAGAAAATTAGTTTAATTCATTAAAAGTGTCATATTATATTTATTTGGGTATTTATAATATCAATTATTTTAATTTTTCACTATTATAGTAATTACTGCATCATCATTGTGTCATAAATAAAATAAATTATATAATGTCTAAAAATTATAAATAAAATATCATTATGTATGAAATATTTTTATCTTTCTAAAGAATATTTATAATCTAAAATCCAACATATATAACCCTATGTAACAGTTGTTTTTTTAAAATATATATGCTTGTGTCATTTTTGTATTCATTTTGACTTAATTAAAATAAAGTGTCATTATCACTTACAAGTGGATCCATGGGGTCCCAAAAATCGACCCAAAGATGCCCATGGTCGACCATGTATCAACCAATAGGGTTAAGACACGTTTTAGGGTAATTTAGTATTATTATAATATTATTTTTTAACCCTTATTTACCGGATTTACCCTTAACCATGGTAAATAAAATATTTACCGCAGTAATTATTCAAAATGTCTAAAAATAAAAGTTACCTATTTACACAATTTGAACATCCTGATTCCAAATATGGAATCCATTCTCCTAAATTCAAAACACAGAAGTGGCAGAAATTAATTTAAAATTAAATCCCGCTGTCAAAACAAAAAGCGTGTTTTTAAGAGATAATAACTATCAAAAGATTGACACTTGTTTTTGTTCGGTTTAATTGTAAAATTATGTCCAATGATCAACATTATATTAAATGGTAAAAATATATTCTAAATATACATTAAAACTACTAAAATTCATAATTTATCACTATTAATTATTTTGATTAAAAAAGTTGTTTTTAATTAAAATTTAGTAATTTTCACTATTCATCAAAATATGAAAGTTATCCGAAAAATACCAAAATTTCACCTTAGGATAAATTAGATATTCCAAATCCAAAAATGAAGTCCATTTTGAAATATAAAATATATATAATTTTAAAAAGTAGGTATTACTATTCATAACGGCTAGTTTGATTGGTCGTTAGAACTCGATGTTGCGTACAACACACGCTATCGCATTATTCAAAGAGAAGCGTACCGTAGAAGCTTGGGGTGTTACAAATTAATTTAATATGGTTATACAGTACATTAAATCGAAGGAAGCAATCAGATATCAGGTAAGGGGAAAATCTCGAACTGAATTTTATTTCTTTGGGTTATCCCCCTTTCACCCCATATTTGGTATAGTCAATACCTAAAAAGTATTTTTTCATCATTATATTAACTTTTCTGGGATATACATGTTTTTACTGAAGTTTATGACAAAAAAAGCTTTCCAAATGAACTCTTCTTTCAAAAACACACCTTTTACTTCTGACTCATGGTTTATGGCTATCGTATCAAGTATGTTATTCCCACATAATTTAGAGAATCCAATGTTTATGAATGTATTCTTATGAGATGAAACCCATTCCTTTTAATGGGTTAGTTATGTTAATTTTTTATATATTTTCATTGTGGCATGCATGATAAATGATAATGTTCTTATGTGACGGGTGCACCCAGAATTATACAATTCTCCAATGCATTGGGTAAAGTTATGAATCTAATTATTTAATGTTAAATGATATGTCAACAAGATTCTAGATTTTTTCACAAGTATTTGTGGTTTTTAACAACTATGACATGATGTTTCATTTTTATACATTGCCACATTTCAAGTCTATTATTAATGCTTCCACTCATGTTCAAGATACTTTTTCGATGTTATGGTTATGCTCACCCATTGTTATATTGATCTTATATATCCTCTATTAGGATTTTAGCTCACCAACTTTTGATTTATATACTCAGGTGACTACATGTACCAAGTAGGGGTCAAGTGCCAATAAGAAGCTAGAGAAGAATGAATTAAATAAATGTTTATTCTTAATGTTGTAATTATAATATATGGTTCTAGTTTTCCCAAGACACTAAAAATTTGGATCCTCTATGTGTAATACTATTATGTTGTTTATATTTAAAATAATTTAATAGTAATGTAATAAATGGTTGGGTCTCTATAGATGGTATCAGAGGAAATGTTTGTTTAATTTGGGAATTAGGATTAGTGAAACATAGAGAAAAAATCTAGTATGAGACTAAGTAAAAATACACATACAAGAAGCTTTACATAGGGATCCCATATGTTGTGATTTTAGTATAATTTTTTCAAATGAATAAGTAATTCATGACTTGTTGACTTATGTTTTTTTCTATAATTTTATATTTTAAAGAATGGTGGGGACTAGGAGAAACCAAACCAACAACTCATGCAAGGGCCAATGAAACAATTTCCCAAACAACATCCACAATGATTTGGGATGTAGAGTTCAAAAATTCTTGGAGAATCTTACCCAACTATCTCAGGTTATTAACAATAACCATAATAATATAGAACTTCCTTCTTTACCAAAGAGGGAGAAAATGACTATCAAATGTTTATGAGGAAAAGACAACTGACATTTAGTGGATCTTCTTATCCACTAGTTGCGGAATAGTGGGACAAATCAATGGAAAAGATCATTTCTATGCTCAACTATTCTAAGATAGAGAAGGTTACTGCATCCATATATCGTCTAGATAGAGAGGACTATAAAGGGTGGGATTTGATTAAGAACACCAATCCATGGGTGTAAATTGAAGAGATGAAATGGGAAGACTTTAATATAATGTTTCATAAAAAGTATTTCCCAAGAACTCTTCGTATGAAGATGGAGAGAGAATTCATAGAGCCCAAGAAAAAAGAAGTATAATCTGACACAACCTATGAAGCGAATTTCACAAGGCTTGTAATCCATGCTTCAATATTTGTTATCAAAAATGATAGAAACATTGATATATTCTTTAGTGGATTAAAACCACACCTTCGAAAGGCTCTAGAAATTTGAGACTTTGGGATATATGAATAATTTGTTCAGTGTGCCCTCAAAGTGGAGATGAAGTTTTTAGAATGGTCCCATGGCTATGGTGATATGAAATGAAAGATGGAGTTTCAAGCCAAATGATCTAATGAAAAGGGTGGGAAGAAAACTCAATGACCCAGACGCCAAAAATGTGGGAAGTTGCACCATGGGAATAACCTCAAAAGGATAGAGAGGTGCTTCAAGTGTGGGAAATATGGAAACTATGCTAAAGAGTGTCGAAAAGAAATGAAAAGGAAGGAGAATGTATCCGAAGAAAGGATAGAACCACCAATAGTTCAATGCTACAACTATAGGGATCCAGTGAACTATGCCAGATAGTTCACTAAACATCACGTTCTTGAGGGTAACCAATGTCAGTAGCCACTAAAGCCAATTGAAAAAGGGATGGATTAAATAAATACTGCAGAAGTGGTGAAAGATAATGAAATTATACAAGGTACGATACATATTCACTAAATAATGGAAAAAGTAATATTTGATTCTGGTACTACGCATTTTTTTATATATTGCATGTTTTCTAGAATAGTATAATAAATACCCCGAATCCATGAAGTAGAGATGTCCGTAAAAACACAAAGTTGTGATACCATTAAAACCCAAGTGTTTGAATCTTTTCTTGTTGGCGTATGTGGGAATATTATTCAAGCTAATATTGTAATACTTCCCTTGGTGGAATTAAATGCTATAATGGGAATGGATTAGCCCTCGTTATATATAGCACATATCAACTATCAGGAAAAGGAAATATCTTTCTATATTCTGAACCATCCCATGATCCTCAACAAATTCAAGGAAGATCATGATTCTACTATAAAAAATCCTTCATTTGTGTGGGTTTTGATTCCCTATGAAGAATCATACCTTCCCCAAATGGTTAGGTTGATGGAAAGTTCCAGCCTTGAAGAAATTCCCATCGTGAGGGAATATGGTGATGCATTTCCTAAATATTTACTTGGACATCCCCTGGATCGTGACGTAGAGTTCTCAATAGAACTAATACTCTGAGCTACTCTTATCTCAAAGTGTCCCTATAGGATGGTTCCTATCGAAATGGAGGAGTTAAAGAAGGAGCTATAAGAGAATTTGGAAAAAGGGTTCATACACCCTAGTGCATCACCTTGGGGTGCGCCAATTCTCTTTTTGAAGAAGAATGATGGAATAATGCAGTTGTGTATGAATTATTAGGAACTCAAAAAGATCACCATAAAGACAAAGTATCCTCTTCCAAGGATTGACGACTGGTTCGATCAGTTAAGAGGAGCTCAATACTTCTCAAAGGTGGATCTTTGTTCTATATATCATCAGTTAAAGGTAAAAAATTAAGATATTCAGAAGACTACCTTCTATACAATGTATGGGAACTATGATTTTCTCATGATTCCATTCAGACATACTAATTCCCCTTCAATATTCATGGAATTTATGAATAGAGTCTTTTTACATTAACTTGAAAAATATTTGGTAGTGTTTTTTGATTATATTCTCATCTACTTAAATAGAAAGTAGAAACCCAAAGAACATCTAATTATTATGTTGGTGACATTGATAAAAGAGAATTTGTAATCCATGTTCAACAAGTGTGATTTTTAGATGAAGAAAGTCACTTTATTGGGACATGTGATCACAAGTGATGGAATTTCTATGACCCTTCAAAAATAAAGGTGATTGAGGAATGGCCCAGGCCCTCTAGTGTCACATAAATCCATAGTTTTCATGGATTAGTTTGGCACTATCAATGTTTTGTGAGAAATTTCTCATGGCTTTCAAGCCTGCTAACTGAGTTAACAAAGAAAGGGGTAAAGTATGTCTGGATGGAAGAATTTGAGGGAATCTTCAAATAGATAAAGAGAAGGATGATCACTAAACCTGTACTCACACTTACAAAAATTGTAGAAGGTTTTGTGATATCTAATGATGCTTCAAATAAAGGATTGGGTTTTGTACTCCTGAAAAATGATAAAGTGATAGGCTACGCCTCAGGGCAGTTGAAGATCCATAAGTAGAAATACCCGACGCATGATCTATAGTTGGAAGCTGTGATTTTGTCCGTAATAATATGGAGGCACTATCATTATAGAGAGAAGTGTGACATATACACCAACCATAAGATCCTAAAGTATATATTCACACAAAAGGAGATCAACTTGTGTCGATGGAGATTGTTAGATCTAATCAAGGATGATGATTACTCTATTCACTACTATCCTAGAAAGGTAAACAATGTAGTTGATGATCTAAGAAGAAAATAACATGCTACTCTACACATGTTATGGATTGAGAATGACCCTATCTTATTGGGTATGTAAAGGATAGATTTTAAAATAATAAGGGCTTTGGAAACATCCTACCTTTCCCAAATGATTGTGCAACCATCCATCCAAGAGAAGATTAAGGAAGCACAAAGGGATGATGTGGAGACACAAAAGGGGGTGAATGTAGTAAAGGACGAGAAGTTGCAAGAGTTCCATATTGACTGTGATAGTGTGATTCATGTTGGAATATGGCTTTGTGTGACTTCATCAACCGGGATAAATAAGGATCTATTGGACAATGCACGTAACTCAATATTCTCTATCCATCATGGGACTACCAAGATGTACCGTGATCTTCGTGAACACTTTTGGTTGTATAACATGAAAAAGGAGATAGTTTAATATATCTCAAGGTTCTTGGTATGTCATCAAGTTAAAGTAGAGTGAAAAAAGTACAAAGGGATGATACAACCATTTCCTACACCCCTGTGGAAATGGTAGAATGTTACTGTGGAATTTGTCACAGGTCTCCCGAAGATGTCGAAGGAAAATAATGTGATATGAGTTGTGGTTGACCAACTCACCAAGACTTCCCATTTTATCACTATTCGGGAAGATAGATCTCTTGAAAAACATGAAAGAAAATATGTGAAGGAAGTGGTGACACTACATGGTTTTACACTCTCAATTGTCTCTGATTGTGATCCAATGTTCACATCTAAATTCTGAAGGATCCTTCAACATGCATTGAGTAGTGAATTAAATTTTAGCACGGCCTATCACCCCCAAACTAATGGCCAATCTGAAAATACTATTTATAAGCTTGAAGATATGATAAGAGCATTCTATCTAGAGGTCAAAGGTGGATGGGATCAACATCTCCCATTAGTTGAGTTCTCATATAATAATAGCTTCAACTCGAGTATTTAGATGGCTTCGTATGAAGCATTATATCGAAAGCAATGTCAAACTCCAACCTGTTTGGATGAAGTTTGAGAAAGAAATATACTTGGACCTGATCTTGTGTAAGAGATGATGGAGAAGGTTCAAGTTGTCTAGAAAAAAATCAAAGATGATCATAGTCGGAAAAAGAGCTACGCATGCAACAGTCGAAGGGACTTGGAGTTCGATGTTGGTGATAAATTATTCCTTCAAATATCACCATGGAAGATTGTCATGTGATTTAGAAAGAAAGGAAATCTAAGACCAAGGTACATTATCCCCTTTGAGATCCTTGGCCGTATATGAGTCGTGGCCTATCTACTTGAACTTCCACTGAACATGGATCATGTTCATGATGTGTTTCACATATCAATCTTGAGAAATTACATACCTGATCCCTCACATATACTGAAATCATTGGTGGTACATCTGGAAAATGGTCTCTCCAATGAGAAGCATCCAGAAGAGATTCTGGATCAGAGAGATTAGGTTATACGAAACAATCCAACCCACCTTGTCAATGTTCTATGGAGGAACCATAAGTTTCAATAAACTACCTGGGAAGCGGAAGAGGCGATGAAGAAGTACCCTCACCTGTTTGTGTAAAGTGAAACTTCGAGGGAGAAATTTTATAAGGTGTGAAGAATGTAACGACCCAATGTTTTTCAATGGAAATTATATTTTTATAAATATGCCATAAAATCACATTATAAATTAACATAATGAACTACTAAGTTCTAAGTGACCATTAAACATAAGTTTTTCTCTTCAGTGTTTGAAATTTCAAAAATATGACATACATGGTTGCAATTAGTAAGTTATTTGGAGTCCAATAAGAAAAACATAATTTTTAATGATTAGTAACCTACCCTTATGAATAGTAACATACCCATATGAATAGTTATACACGCTAATGAATAGTAACATTACATATGATAATATATAAATAATATTCAAGTTGAAAGTATGATATACCTATATTTTAGAATAACTAAATGAACATTTTAAAAATGTTTTTTGATAATAATTTATGATTTTAATTAAATATTAAAATAGTAATATTTAGAAAGTTATTTTTGAAAAATGGATTTCATTTTTGGATTATACACATAAAAAATTGGTTGTAGTTAATTTTTGGGATTTTTTATCAAGTAATTGAATTTTTTTATGAACAGTGAAATACCATAATTTACAAAATAAGCTAAATAAACTAATTATAGAGTCATGCATGATGTTCTGCTGATGTAAACCCAATTGGTTAGGGTTCACATGATAAAAATACTATTCTATGGTCATGGAAGACTCACTTTTAATTGTATTGTGGGGAAATAATAAATTAATGAATTTTATATTGAGAAATCCCCTCTCCCCTCCACTATAAATACAACCTTTCACACCCTCATTTCATCACACATATCCAAATTAAAAACATTCCTAAACTCTACCCATGAATTTTCTCTATCCCCTTGCCACATCCAAGAGCTTCTACTCTCATCAATATTCCAAGCCTAGGTCCCTTAAGGAAGATCTCAAGAGGAGGACTCAAGAGGTAATTTCCCAACCTCTTTCATTTAATTTCCTTTCAATTTGATGTTATTTTATTATTATCTCCCCACCTATATTCATCCACATGGTATTTTAACTCTAGTATCACATATATAATTTAATTTTATGATAATAATTTGATATTATACAATCTATATAAGGCCCCAGCCTTAAACCTTACTTAATCTTGAGTTATTACAAGATTACACATTGAGGATCTTTTCGGGTTTAGAGTTTTAGAGAATTAGATCATAAAACTTGCATTACATTCCACATATAAACAAAGTGGTTACATAAATATAGTATTCTTCATTCCCATCAATGGATACATATTTAAAATAAAACATGTATTATTTCTTGACACTTCCTTGACACTATCATCATATCATGTACCTTTCCCTTGACCTGTGAAAAAAATTTAAAAAAAACTTGGGATGACATAAAAAGCTCAGTAAGGGATATAAAAATATGGAAAAGAAACATGGGTACATATATACATAATAATGAGATCATACTTTACCCATAAAACATAAGTATTTTAACATACCTCATCAAATCATGAATAAATCATAGAAATCATAAGACATAAAGGTATCATGAGGAATTCATAACATTCTTACGTAGGGAGTAACCCTCTTGGTTACGTTTGGAATACCCATCATAGTATATTCCCTAAAACTCTTCAGAGAAACCTTAACGTTTCACTCCTTCACGTTACACAATGCATTGGAGAGCTATATCGGGCTCACTCGCCCTTAGTTTATCACAGAACCACCCGTCTTCATAATAATGCCCAAGAACCACAACATAATCGTATCACATAAAACATGCATAAAGGAAACATAACATTTACACCTTTCAATAACAAGATATCAATACAACACATTGATATAAAAACATTATGAAAACCATTTTCAATACGAAAATAAAAGAAAAGTAAAACATGGTATTTATTTTTCTTTTAAAAAATGTTATGGCTTGTAGAGGAATCCGAAACTCAAATAATGGTCACAGCGGCGGAGAAGTCGTTGTCGCCGCATACGTACAACAAAGACATTCCCTTTTTTTATTTAGTAAACGCTTCGTAATAAAAATATTCCTTTTAAATAAACGTAAAAGTAAAAGGGGTTTATACACTGTATAAAAGAAAGTTGTGTATTAATCAAAATATGCGTCAATGAAAGGAGATTGAGACGAAGTCCAATACCTCGGGTCTGACTAGACTCAATCGTTCTTTAATGTCCTGAATAATAAACTTGAGTTTTGTTCTACTTTATTAAGAACCTTTTTCAAGTTCATTATTCCTTTTGTATCACTTATTACCATGTCATGAACACTATGTAATTATTTAAGTTAATAATGGTCATTTTAACGATCATTGGTACTTGAGTCAAAAATAAACCCTTTATAATTACAAGTTGGTCATGTATCCATTATATCCATAATGGTATTAATTATGTAGATATCATATATTTCATATATATCTAGTACATTCATTCATTTATAATATTACATAATCATTTAGAGGTAATAAATGAAATGCACCGTTTATGGAGACGGTAAGCCGTACGTACGCATGAACGCTACTTTCATTTATATTTTGTATTTTATAGAATGGAATCATAATTATATAAAGGTATATTATAAATCCAGTATAATATAATATATAATATCATAGTTCCATCCTTTATACGTCCCACATATGGTATTTAACGAATCAAATCACTTTGAGGGGGCGGTAGTCCGCACTTCCTTAAATGAAGATATCGTGTTTACCCATAATGGAAACCATAAAGGTATGCCCAAAATGAAAAATATAGAAGCTTATGGAAAACATAAACATATTATATATCATATATAAATATAGTGTCATCTTAATGGCTATCTTTGAAGGTGTTAAAATAATGTTGAACAATCATTGTTTTGGGAGGCATAAATTCACCATCCACAGAAACAATATGTTCTTTAACCATTAGATGTAGGTGTGTGTATGTGTATCTAGAATCCTTATTATAACAACATCCTAGTATATTGGGGATACTGGAGTTTTTACAAAATAAAAGAATTAAAAGAGTTTAGGGGGTTGGAGAATCAAAATAAAACAAAAGGACTCAAAAGAAGAAATTACCTTAAAATGGGGCAACTCTCTTAGATTTGAGCTCAAAGGCTTCCTTGGGAAGACTTCTGCCCAAAGTTAGGCTTCAAGGAGTAATATAGGGAAGTTTAGAGACAAAATGGGCAGGGGTTGTCCGAGCCAAAGGCTTTGGGAGTGTGGGTAAGGAGGTAGAGGTGGGGGCCTTTTATAAGAGGAGAGGAGGGGCACTCTTGGAAAGTAAAGATAAGTTACTTTATTTTAAAATGAGTTTCGGATTAAAAAGGTCCCAAATTGATATAATTCGATGATAAGGTGATAGGGGTTCTAAATCCATTCATCCAATTGGTTTTGGCCATGTGTAGGTTTTAGATTTTACATTATCATTCCATTTTATTTAAATCGTTAAATAATGAGGTCATCGCTGCATCATCATGATGTCATAAATAATTTAATTTATTTAATGTCTAAAAAATATAAAAAAATACTATGATGTAGGAAATATATTTATCTTTATAATGAATATTTATATTCAAACATCTGACTTGTATAACCCCATGTAAAAATTGTTTTAGTAACATAACTCATGTTTGTGTCATTTTTACTTTAACATTAAATAAAAAGTTATTTATGTCATTTCCCAACCAAAGTGGCTCCATGGGGTCCCCAAGTTGACCCATGGCTTTTATTGGTTGGCCATGAAACATCCAATTAGGGTAGGACATGTGTCAAGCTCATCTCATACTATTAAAACATTATTTTTACCTTAAACTACACTAATTACCACTAATCGCGATTAAGAACTTAATAAGTTACTATTCACCAAAAAATTATTATAATCTTATTGAACCACATTTTACTTATTAATGACAAACATGTATGTCGTATTTTTGAAAATCAAATCACAGAAGTGGCAAAGTTTCATTTAAACGAAAAATCAGTTTCTTTAACTACCACTTAGTGGTTTCACTATTCATCAAAAATTGAAGTTTTTCAGAAAGATACCAAAACATCACCCTAAGCTATATTTGATATTCCGAATTCAAAAATGATGTCTATTTCAAAAAAGTAAAATCCTATAAGTTACATTAATTAATTTAATAATTAATTCCCGTTGTCATAAAAAATAGTGTTTTTATGAAACAATAAGTATCAAAAGATTGACAATAGTTTAAGTCCAATTTCAAAATGAAATTGATTCCAACGACCACCATTGGATTAAATGGTAAAATTATATTCGATTACACTTTAAGAAAAATTAAAAATATAATCCAACCATATAATTAAATTAAATGAAAAAGCAGTTTTGATGTAAAATGCAGTATTTTTCACTATTCATTAAGAAATGAACATTGTCAGAAAAATACCAAAAATTTTTCAAATGTAAAATTCAATGTCCCAATCATAATGAATATGTTTATTTTGACAAATATAGATTATAAAATTGTTAAAAGATTTATTTAAAAAGGGTTTTCCATCAAAAGGCAGTAAAACAATCTTTTAAGAATATTAGTGTATTCCATGCTTAAGATTGGATTTATTTTCATTTTAAGCCTCTAAAACACTATATAATTCATTAATAGACATAGATAAAAATATATATTATTCATTACTTACATGGGATGTTACATCCTTCCCCCCTTTAGAAAATTGCTTCCCCGTAATTTATTTACTTATCAAATAAATGGGGGTACTTATCCCTCGTTGCATTTTTAGATTCCCATGTTTCCTCTTCCATCATGTGGTTTTTCCACAAAAACTTTACCTGATTAATCACCTTATCCCGTAAAACTTTCTCCCTGTGGTCAAGAATCTGGACCGGTTGTTCCTCATAAGATAGGTTCTCTTCCAGCTGAACTACCCCTGGACTCAAAACATGAGATGGATCTGGCATATACTTTCTCAACATCGAAACGTGAAAAACATTGTGTACCTAAGATAAACTCGGAGGTAAAGCCACTCGGTATGCAACTGATCCAACTCTCTCCAAAATTTCATATGGTCCAATGAACCTTGGACTCAACTTTCCTTTCTTACCAAATCACATCACACTTTTCCATGGTGATACTTTGAGAAAAACATGATCACCTACCTCAAAAGAGAGATCCTTCCTCCTGTTGTCAACATAACTCTTCTGCCTGCTCTGAGCTGTTCTCATGTGTTTCTGAATCAGCTGAACTTTTTCTGCCATCTCTTCTACCAATTCTGGTCCCATCAACTTCCTTTCACCCACTTCATCCCAAAAAGCTGGAGTTCGACACCGCTTCCCATATAATGCCTGAAATGGTGCCATCTGTATACTGGAATGAAAAATGTTATTATATGAAAAGTCAACCAAAGAAAGATATTGGTCCCAACTTCCCTGATAATCCATAGAGCAAGAACGTAGCATATCCTCCAATGTTTGAATTGTTTGTTCTGACTGCCCATCTGATTGAGGATGAAAAGCTGTACTAAAATTTAATTCAGTACCCAACGACTTCTGAAGGCCTTTCCAAAAGTTATAAGTGAACCTGGGATCACGATCAGATACAATGGAGAGAGGAAATCCATGTAACCTGACTCTCTCTTTAAGATACAAATGGGAAATTTGATCTAGGGAAAAAGTATCTCGTATAGCAAGGAAATGAGAAGATTTAGTCAAACGATCAACAATAACCCAGATTGCATTATTACCTCGAGATGTCTTCGGTAATCCCACAACAAAGTCCATGGATATATTCTCCCATATCCACTCTAGCACTGGTAAATGCTGAAGCATCCCTTTTGGTAACTGTCGCTCTTCTTTAACCTGTTGATAAGTCGAACACTTCACAGTAAAATCTGCAATATCTCTTTTCATTCCATCCCACCAGTAATACTCCCGCAGATCTCTATACATCTTAGTACTGCGAGGATGAACTGAAAACGTAGAACTATGAGCTTCACATAACAACTCTCTCTTTAACTGTGAATAACAAGGCACACACAATCTCTTCCCAAATCTCAAAACGCAATCATTATCAATGTTGAATTGAGGCAACTTACCTTTCTGAACCAGCTCTACCTTTTTCTGCAACTCACTGTCTTGCTTCTGTGCTTTCTTGATTCTATCTGATAGAGATGATCTCACTGATACCTGAAACAAAACAGAAGAACTTCCTGCACCCACAACTTCTATGCCAAATTTCATCAAATCCTTAACCAAAGGATCACGTTCCAAACGCAACATTGCTAATGAAGCATTACTTTTTCGACTCAAAGCATCAGCCACTTTATTTGCTTTTCCCGGATGGTAATGAATTGTACAATCATAATACTTGATTAATTCTAGCCATCTCCTTTGTCTCATGTTCAATTCTTTCTGAGTGAATATATACTTTAAAATTTTGTGATCAGTATATATTTCACACTTTACTCCATACAAATGATGCCTCTAAATTTTTAAAGCAAAAACAATAGCAGCTAATTCCAAATCATGTGTAGGGTAATTTACCTCATGAGTTTTCAACTGTCGTGAAGCATAAGCAATTACCAGATCATTCTGCATTTGGACGCAACCAAGTCCTTTCAATGAAGCATCACTGTATATAACAAACTCACCATTCCTGGAAGGTAGTGCAATAACTGGATCATTCACCAATCTTTTTTTCAATTCCTGAAAACAATCATCACATTCTTTTGTCCAGATAAACTTAACACCCTTCCGAGTTAGCTTAGTCATTGGACTAGATAACCGTGAAAAATTTCTAACAAACCTTCGGTAATAGCCTTCCAAACCAAGGAATCTACGAATCTCAGTTACATTTGTGGGTCTTGGCCAGTCTTCCACAACATTTGTTTTTGCAAGATCAACAGTTATCCCATCTTTAGAAACAATGTGACCAAGGAAAGAAATTAGTTGCAACCAAAACACACACTTGCTGAATTTCCCATACAATTTCTTTTCTTTTAAGGTTTGCAAGATAACCCTTAAATGTCTTTCATGCTCTTCTTTAATTTTATAAAACACCAAAATATCATCAATAAAAACCACCACAAACTTATCCATGAACTCATGGAAAATTCTATTCATTAAGTCCATGAATACAGCAAGTGCATTGGTTAGCCCAAAAGGCATTACTACAAATTCATAGTGGCCATATCTTGTACGGAACACGGTCTTCGGAACATCTTCTTCCTTTACCTTCAGCTGATGGTACCCTGATCTCAAGTCAATCTTTGAAAAATACTGAGCTCCCTGGAGCTGATACAACTTCATTTGATGGCCCGACATCTGCTGAAGTAGTTGCAAAGGATTTCACCACCCCTTTCTGCTTGTAGTCTAACTACTTCCCATCACTCAAGCTCTTTGTCGGACACTTGTTTGCATAGTGACCCATCTCATTGCACTTATAACATTTCACTAACTGTAAATAAAATTTGGTCTTACCTTCACCTTGATCCTTTTCAGTGCAATCGCGATCCTTAGGTCCCATCTTAACACATCGGTAGCACTTTCCAGAATTCAGAAGACATTACCTAGCATGCCTTTTGCCACATTTATCACAAACTGGAAACTTAGTTTTCTAACCATCAGACTTTTTTGAAGAATTCTTACCTTTATCCTACCACCTCGGTCTCTTCTTCTGTTGGTTGTTATAGAACACTTGATCATCGGAAAACTCCATTTCCACCTTCTCGGCACATCGAACAAGCTTTTGATAACTTTTAAACTCACGAGAAGCTAATGCCCTTCGATATTTTGGCTTTAATCCTGAGTAAAAACGATTGATTTTACTATCAAGGTCTCGGATAAAATTTGGAGCATACCTTGCCAATCGAGTGAACCTTTCTTCATAGGTAGCCACTGAGTCTTCCTCTTGCCTCAATTCCAAGAATTGCTTTTCCATCCTAAGTCGAACAACCTTAGGAAAATACTTCTCAAGAAACATACCTTTGAATTCATCCCAGTTGAGAGCATCAATCTCATCAGCATCCCTGATATTTTTAACCATCAACCACCACTGATCTGCCTCACCCTCCAAACAGTAAATAGCAAGACTAACCTTTTGATTTTCTGAACACCCCATGACATCGAATATCTTCTCCAGTGCTTTAATCCACCCTTCAGCTAACACAGGGTCAGATGATCCTCAAAATGATGGGGGATGTTGCCTCATGAAATGTTCCACCACTAACATGTTCCTCTGCGGTTGATCTGGCTGATCTCGTGTATGGATACCACCGCCATTTATTGCTTGAGTCAATTGTGCCATTATTTCAACAAACTATTCAGTTCCAATTCCGACCATCTCAGGATGTTGATTCGGAAGGTTATTTCCTTCTGTATGCCTTCCTAGCACTGCTTCCTTGTTTCCTCTGCGGAAAACCATTCTGAACAAAAATGTCTTAGATGAAGCAACATGGTAATCTTCAAATGCTATATAATTTCAAAAAAAAATATTTTTGGATAATCATTTAATAGAATTATAACTCCTAAAGTTATCTAAACCGACCTATGATACCAACTATAAGGCCCCAGCCTTAAACCTTACTTAATCTTGAGTTATTAAAAGATTGCACATTGAGGATCTTTTCAGGTTTAGAGTTTTAGAGAATTAGATCATAAAACATGCATTACATTCCACATATAAACAAAGTGGTTACATAAAGATAGTATTCTTCATTCCCATAAATGGAAACATATTTAAAATAAAACATGGATTATTTCTTGACACTTCCTTGACACTATCATCATATCATGTACCTTTCCCTTGACCTGTGAATATCATTTAAAAAAACTTGGGATAGGCATAAAAAGCTCAGTAAGGGATATAAAAATATGGAAAGGAAACATGGGTACATATATACATAATAATGAGATCATACTTTACCCATAAAACATAAACATTTTAACATACCTCATCAAATCATGAATAAATCATAGAAATCATAAGACATAAAGGTAACTTGAGGCATTTATAACATTCTTATGTAGGGAGTAACCCTCTTGGTTACGTTTGAAATACCCATCACAGTATATTCCCTTAAACTCTTCATAGAAACCTTAACGTTTCACTCCTTCGCGTTACCCAATGCATTAGAGAGCTATATCGGGCTCACCTGCACTTAGTTTATCACAGAACCACCCGTCTTCATAATAATGCCCAGGAACCTCAACATAATCGTATCACATAAAACATGCATAAACGAAACATAACATTTCCACCTTTCAATCACAAGATATCAATACAGCACATTGATATAAAGCCATCATGAAAACCATTTTCAATACTAAAATAAAATAAAATTAAAACATGGTATTTCTTTTTCTTTTAAAAAAAGGTATGGCTTGTAGAGGAAGCCGAAACTCAAATAATGGTCATAGCGGTGGAGAAGTCGTTGTCGCCGCATACGTTCAACAAAGACATTCCCTTTTGTCGTTTAGTAAACGCTTCATAATAAAAAGATTCCTTTTGAATAAACTTAAAATTCAATGGGGTTTATACACCGTATAAAAGAATGTTGTGTATTAAACAAAATATGCCTCAATGAAAGGAGATTGAGACGAAGTCCCATACCTCAGGTCCGACTTGACTCGATCGTTCTTTAATGTCCTGAATAATAAACTTGAGTTAATTTATACTTTCTTAAGAACCTTTTTCAAGTTCATTATTCCTTTAATATCACTTATTACCATGTCATGAACACTATGTAATTATTTAAGTTAATAATGGTCATTTTAACGATCATTGGTACTTGAGTCAAAAATAAACCCTTTATAATTACAAGTTGTTCATGTATCCTTTATATCCAGAATGGTATTCATGATGTAGATATCATATATGTCATATATATCCAGTACGTGCATGCATTTATAATATTACATAATGATTTAGAGGTAAGAAATGAAATGCACCATTCATAGAGACGGTAAGCCGTAAGTACGCATGAACGCTACTTTCATTTATATTTCGTATTTTATAGAATGGAATCATAATGATATAAAGGTATATTATAATTCCAGTATAATATCATATATAATATCATAGTTCCATCCTTTATACGTCCCACATATGGTATTTAACAAATCAAATCACTTTGAGGGGGCGGTAGTCCGCACTTCCTTAAATGAAGATATCGTGTTTACCCATAATGGAAACCATAAAGGTATTTCCGAAATGAAAAATACAGAAGCTTAAGGAAAACATAAACATATTATATATCATATATAAATATATTGTCATCTTAATGTCCACCTTTGAAGGTGTTAAAAGAATGTTGAACAATCATCGTTTCGGGAGGTATAAATTCACCATCCACAGAAACAGTATGTTCTTTAACCATTATATGTAGGTGTGTGTAATTTTAGCTCGAATCCTTCTTATAACAACATCCTAGTATATTTAGGATACTGTAGTTGTTACAAAAGAAAATAATAAAGAGAGTTTAGGGGGTTGGAGAAGCAAAATAAAACAAAATGACTCAAAAGAAGACATTACCATAAAATCGGGTAACTCTCTTAGATTTGAGCTCAAAGACTTCCTTGGGAAGACTTCTTCCCAAAGTGAGGCTTCAAAGAGTAAGAGAGGTAATTGGAGAGACAAAATGGGCAGGGGTTGGCCAAGACAATGGCTTTGGGAGTGTGGGTAAGGAGGTAGAGGTGGGGGCCTTTTATAAGAGGAGAGGAGGGGCACTCTTGGAAAGTAAAGATAAGTTACTTTATTTTAAAATGAGTTTCGGATTCAAAAGGTCTCACATTGATATAATTAGATGATAAGGTGATAAGGGTCCTAAATACACTCATCCAATTGGTTTTGGCTATGTGTAGGTTTTATATTTTACATTATCTTTCCATATTATTTAAATCGTTAAATAATGAGGTCATCGCTGCATCATCATGATGTCATAAATAATTTAATATATTTAATGTCTCAAAATTATAAAAAAAAAATACTATGATATAGTAAATCTTTTTAGCTTTCTAATGAATATTTATAGTCAAACATATGACTTTTATAACCCCATGTAAAATTTTTTTTAGTAACATAACTCATGTTTGTGTCATTTTTACTTTAACATTAAATAAAAAGTTATTTATGTCATTTCCTAACCCAAGTGGCTCCATGGGGTCCCCAAGTTGACCAATGGCTTGTATTGGTCGGCCATGACACATCCAATGAGGGTAGGATATGTGTCAAGCTCATCTCATACTATTAAAACATTATTTTTACCTTAAACTACACTAATTACCACTAATCGTGATTAAGAACTTAATATGTTACTATTCACCAAAAAATTATTATAATCTCATTGAACCACATTTTAATTCTTAATGACAACCATGTATGTCGGATTTTTGAAAATCAAATCATAGAAGTGGAAAAGTTTCATTTAAATGAAAAATCAGTTTCTTTAACTACCACTTAGTGGTTTCACTATTCATCAAAAATTGAAGTTTTTCAGAAAGATGCCAAAACATCACCCTAAGCTATATTTGATATTATGAATTCAAAAATTATGTCTATTTCACAAAATTCAAATCATATAAGTTACATTAATTAATTTAATAATTAATTCCCACTGTCATGACAAATAGCATGTTTTTATGAAACAATAAGTATCAAAAGATTGACATTAGTTTAAGTCCAATTTCAAAGTGAAATTGATTCCAACGACCACCATTGGATTAAATGGTAAAATTATATTCAGATTACACTTTAATACCAATTAAAAATATAATCTAACCATATAATTAAATTAAATGAAAAAGCAGTTTTGATGTAAAATGCAGTATTTTTCACTATTCATTAAAAAATGAACATTGTCAGAAAATTACCAAAAATTTATCCAATGTAAAATTCAATGTCCCAATCATAATGAATATGTTTATTTTGACAAATATAGATTATAAAATTTTCAAATGATTTATTTAAAAAGGGTTTTCCATCAAAAGGCAGTAAACCAATCTTTTAAGAATATTAGTGTATTCCATGCTTAAGATTGGATTTATTTTCATTTTAAGCCTCTAAAACAATATATAATTCATTAATAGACATAGATAAAAATTTATAATATTCATTACATACTTGGGATGTTACAATCTAACCCCCTTATCCTCTTCCATTCATTTCATAAAAGAAATTTGTGTTCGTGAGGAGTTAATCTATCACCTCCAAGAATGACATGTATTCTTTTTCCAATTATACTTTCAGATATTGTCATGAAACCATTTTTATGATTTATCCAAAATATGTTATATGTATAATGTCCTATTTAATGCTCTGTAACTAACTTATGTACATATTACTAAATTATTAATCAAAACAAGTTCATTGTGGTCGAAAACCCGCCAAATTAATTTAAACAATCATCATTGAATTCTTATCTAATGATTCATGTACATGGTATATAATATAATAAATTATAAGATAATTCATAATCCTAGAATATAATTAATAACATGTAATATCATTTCTGTATGTTTACCCATGTTCTACCTGAACATTAATTTATGAATACATGTGAACCGCTAAAGAAAAACCGTAAAAACAAACATTCCTGAACAATGTTTTTAAACACTACAACTCATAGAAAGGCACATAAAATAACCTAATGAAACCATAATTAATCATATTAATGTAAAAAAGGTTCTGTAATTGTTAATTAATTAATCTAATTTGGTTATAGAGGACATTAACGTGAAGGAAGCATTTTGATATAAGGTAAGGGGAAAATCTTGAACCCAATTTTCTTTCTTCGGGTTCTCCCTCTTTCCTCTATATTTGGTATGGTCACTCCATAAAAATAATTTTTTCATAATTATCTTTCTTTTTCAGGGATATAAATGTTTTCTGATGAATTTTATGTCAAACAAAAGTTTTTCAGAGGAACTCATCTTTTAAAAAACTCACCTTTTACTTCCCACTCAAGGTTGAATGCTATCATATCGAGTATGTTATTCCCACTTAATTTTGGGAACCCAAAGTTTATGAATGTGTTCTTATGATATTAAACCCATTAATTTTCATGTGTTAGTTATGTAAATTTTTTTATATATGTTCATTATTTCATGCATGTTAATTTATAATGTTATGATGTGACGCGTGCACTCGAAATTATATAGCACAATATGAATTTTTCAATGTGACGGGTGCGCCCAAAATTATAGAGAGCTCCAATGCATTGGGTAAAGTGATTAATCTCATGATTTAATGTGAAATTATGTGTGAACATGATGCAATTTTTTTTCACAAGTATGTGTGTTTGTTAACCACTAAGACATGATGTTTCATTTTTATGCATTGCCACATTTCAAGCCTCTTATTAATGCTTCCTCTCATGTTCATGATCATTTGCCTATGTTATGGTTATAGCCACCCAATGTTATATTGTTATTATATATACTATTACTAGTCATTTATCTCACCCCTTTTGATGTATATTCACATGTGAGGATGTGTACTAAGGAGGGTTCAAGTGCCAATAATAATATAGAGAATGAGGAATTAAAAAAATGTCTATGCTTAATGTTGTAATTGTTATGTATGGTCATAGTTTTCCCAAGACACTAAACCTTTGTATCCTCTATGTGTAATATTATTATGTTTTTTATATTTAAAATTATGTAATAGTAATTTAAGAAATGGCTGGGTCTCTATAGCAGGAGCCCGTTAACTAGGGATTTCTACCCCATGTTTGAACACATCATAAAATGAAGGTCACCAAAGATTTTGAGTATTAGGTGTCATACAATCCTTATTAACCATCCATTTATCATTATCATAATTCTAAGAATAAGGAAGAATCACAAAATTTTCATATTAACTATATGTATCATCTTCCCATAAAAATCAATATTTTCATAAGCATGAAAAATATGTTTATGATCATTTAACCCATAGATATGATTTCTCCAGCGTCATTTCATAAGTATAAATTTTTAGTAATGCACGAATATTTACGGATAAAAACTATAATTATGATAATTATTTTATAAAACTGTAAGGGTCAACATAGAAGTATAAAACCATAAGAAGGATTTTCTATCCTAAGGATGATTCATGAAATGTTGTGAGAAATTATAATTATTCATACATAAAATATTTACTTTACAAATAATAGCCCAACATATAAAAATATATACATTTCAATAAAATCAATTTATAAGTCACATAAGGAATGATAAGAATAATTAAATAAATAATATAAATAATAATCTTTTCATTTACAAGTTGTAAAAGCATAAAACAAATTTCTTCACTAATGTTAGAGATAATAATTTAATAACTATGTAATTATCAAAAAATAATTAAGTAAATTTGATTAGATCCACTCAAAATTCTCCCCCTTTTTTAAGGAAAAAAAATATAATTTCAATAACATTTCCCTCTTTGTGAAATTATCCAATAAATATATAATTTATTATTAATTCTCCTAACCTTATTAAAAAATCATTCTACTATTTTTTATCACAAATCAATGTCAATTTTAAAAGATTAGGATCTCCTTAAAATTCATATAATTTAATAAACAAATATTCAAAGAATAAAATAAAAATTAATAAAGTGATAAGATAAATTAAGAAGGTATAAAAAATACAGATTAATATAATATTGTCTACATTATTTATAAATTTTGAATCTTTAAAAATATGTGTGCATAATTTAAAATGTTATCATATTAATGAGTGAGAAGGAATCTAGAAAAATACCCCAAAAACTCAAGGTTCCATGAAAAATTTTTAATTTATTAATGTAATTAGATAATAAGATAAGAAATGAATCAATTAAAGACAAATAATTAATACATATGATAGTATACTATTGAATATAATAGATATAACATGAAAAGTCACCATATATCGAATATATAATTAAAACTATGTTGATAAATAATAATATTTATGAAGAAAAGAATGATTACAGACCCAATATAGTATAGTGATAAAAAATGGTATGTTTTATTCCAATATAGTTAACAATAAGTGGGATTCTGATGGTGGAATGATTTTATCCTTGAAGAGGCATTTTACATCCACAAAAAACCTCTAAAAGTATGTTTAATTCTAACATTTATATGAAATTTCCATCATTCCAAGTTTATATTTTATTTCATCAAACATAGTTGAATCAAGAGGTTTAGTAAAGGAATCTATAACTTAATCATTAGTTGGAATATATTATAATAAAATTTCACTTTTTAAAAACATTATCTTATAAAATGATAATTATCTTTAAATTCTTTTTTCTTGAATGATGTAAAGGGTTATATCATATTCAAATATTTTATGATTTATCATATAAAATAGTTAGCTTTCCAATGAAAACATCAATGTTAGATAATGTTATCTTAATCTAAAATAACTAAGAAGGAACATTTCATGTAGTAATTTATTCTACTACATTATTACAAAAACCAAAAAAATTATTTCTTAGAACTCCAAGATATTATCATTTTTCCTAGAAAGTTACATTTTTTACTTTTGATCTTCTTATCTATTTTTTAGAAAAACAAAAATTAGAGTCTATAAGATATTTTAACTCAAAAAAATCAATCAAAAAACAATCAAAGGTTTTAAAAACCATTAAAATATTTTTGATATTCATTTTGTCACACTTTAAGTGGCTTTATTTAAAATTACTTTTATATCCAAAAAAAATATTTTCAAAAAACATTAAATATGTCCTAAAAGTGGTTTTATATAATAAACTAGAAATCACATCTCAATAAAGATTATTATCAATATTTTTCTTGAATATTTAGTATATTATTTAAATGAAGTACTCATAGGATTATTTGGGATTTTACGATGGTCTAAACCAAATATTTTATCAAAATACATAACGTACATATATTTATTTAATAATATGACGTAATTAATTTAAAAAATTCAATTTTAGGGAAGGATATTAGATCTATCAATAAAACCATGTCAAACTCACTATCCACTAATTCTGAAAATTAATTACACAAATCATCATTTGATGATATATATATAATTTTTTCCACATAGATTCATAAAATAAATATTTATTGAGAATTTTCATTATAAAGAGTGTAGGTACAACCATTCATATTGTATGCCAATTTTCACTATATAATTTGATAATCTTCCATACCAAGTTGTCTGATTTTTCTTGTGTTCAAAAAATAATTTTGATTTTTAGAAACAAATGATTTGAAAACATTTTATTTTAAAAACCATGGGGTTGTATGATAGATAATTTTTCAAAAATATACCACTTTTTAAATAAAATATTGATATCAATGTTATATTATTTAAAACCCTAAAATGATTCATAAGATAATAATAATATTATATATTAATTCATAGAAACCATGGGAAATATTCATCATAATCTATCCATTGTTATTATATATTAATTTAAGAAAATAATATATCATTATATCAAAAAATATTTATAGATTATAAAATATTATTTTTTTAAAAACCATTAATACCCTATTAATTTATATCATTTAGGTCATTAAAATTAATCATAAACATTATATATTAAAATTTTTTTTTTCTATTATTAGAAAGAATGTATCCACACTGAAATAGTTAATAATTATTCTTCATTTTAATGAAAAAAACATAAATTAAATAATGATATGAAAAAAACAATTAAATAATTTTCCGTTTGAATTATTGAATTAAAAAATATAATTACATTTTCTAAATGTTTATCTTTATGAAATTATGATGTATTTTCATGATAGTGAATCTCACTATCATTATTTTCAATTTTATTTTGAGGTTCAAAAACTCCAATATTATAATCTCTAAACACATCTCAATATTGGTTCAAATCACCATTCCTTTCATTTGAAATATTTTCATAAAAATTCATATATATAGATTATTCAACTCTCATGGACCTTTAATTTTAAACTCTATAGGCTCTTCAAGAGTTTGAATTTCATGAAAATGTACGGTCATAAATTTTTTAACCAAATTAATTTAATGAGTCTTTTGAATTAAAAATATAAACATTACAACTAATTTCTCTAAAATATTATTTTTCTTGTTTTTTATCTTCATGAATTTCATTTACTATATATACTAAAAAAAGTCTTTAAATAACTCTGATTGATATATAATTTTTTATAGATTATTCCAAGAAATATCTATATGTTTTAAATTCATATAACACTATTTTATCATTTTCTTATAGATTTATATTTTTCCTTTCCATAACACCATTTTCTTATGGTGTCTTAAGGAATGAAAAATTATGATATTTTCAATTATTTTTTTTAAAAAATGAAAATCAAAATTTATGAATTATACTCCCCTATCAATTATAATAGAAAAAATTAAATAACCCCTTTTTTTTACTATCTTAAAGTATAGAGAAAATTTAAAAATATTTTTATATTTATGATTTAAAAAGTATACAAATTTAAATATCCTTTTTTCATCAATAAAAAATACCTTTTTCCAAAAAGACAAACAGTAGATATCGGTTAAAATTAAACATGATGTGAATTTTGTAAATATATTACCATAATCACTTCTGTATTAGGTCTGAAATATTATTTATGATCATTAAATTTCATACATGAGTCATAAAAGTTGGAATTTCCCACCGTTAAATCTATAATTTAAAGAACCTTCTATTTTTTTGATATCATATATAGTAATTTTATTTTATAATGTCTGAGTATTTGATGCAATATGATCTTATCTAACAAAACAATCATTTATCATTCAACGTTTTTTTACTCAACATAGAAAAATTTAAATAAAACTATTTTCTATTTGATTTGAGAAAATAAGATATGTTCATCTTTGCAAAGTACATATATATAATTTTCAGATTTTATATTCATTCCAACATCACATAATTGAGAGACACTTTTAAAATTGTTTATAATAACTTCAATAAATAATGATTTTTGAATGATAAGAGAATCTAAAATCTCATCCTCACTAAATCCTCTCAAAAAAGCTTTTAAGTTATCCGAAAAATTGAAAATACCCCTTAAAATTATTTAATTGATATAAATTGTATACAATCAAAATCCATATATTATAAAAAACAACTTTAAATGAATAATGTTATATTTATTGAAATTTTATGGGTCATATCCTGTAATGTTAAATTTAATATAATTTTCTTACGCATGAAAACATGGGCCCAATAGGTTTACAAAAAGAAATTTGTGGAACCCAAACTAAGTTAAAAAAATACTTATAAGAAATATAGTGAGTAAGGATAAGGACATAATGATTTTGGGGACTCAACGAGATTATTGAAATCTAAATGAATAATCATTTTCATAGCGACACTTAATTCCAAATTTTAAAAAAGTAACTATTGAAACACATCCATTTGAGCTTATTAAATAAATTTATTTATATATTTTAGTCAATTGAATATAATAACCTAGTAAATTTTTATATTTATTCATTTATTTCAAGATTACATAATTTTATATGTTTTATTTCTTTAAAAAATGTGAAATGATTTATGTTTAGTATTTCATTTTTATTTCTCAGATTTTAACTTCCATACAGAATATGATTAAATTAAATTTTCTGAGCTTTATCATTTTTTAAAATATAATCCATGAATAATTTTTTTTTGAAAAAATTAAAATCAACATAGATTTAATCATTAGTGTTAGAGACATTATTATATAACATTTCATTCTATTCAAAAGTAGCATTTTTTCTTCCAAAAGTTTCTTACATGTATTATTGATTTCCTTATGTATTTCATAAATTTGGGATATATAATTTTATAATAATTTTAATTTATCATATAATTTATCTACCATATATTCATTAAAATTATATTTATAAGATTTATTTTCGTAATGAGTTACTTTATTTGAAGGCAGAATTAAACATAGAGTTACCAACCTATTTTTAGAACCATATTTTTAACTATAATCGAATTCTTCAAAAAAAACTAAGAGATGGTGATTGTTTCTTATTTTTATCCATATTATTATTCATCCACTTTTAATTTTATAATTTATTTTTCGTGTTATCACTTTTTATATTCATAGAATCATTCATTTTATATTGCATTAGAATTTGAATTAATTTCTTGAAGTATTCTATGACCATAATTGGAATAATATATTTTATTCCTTCTTGATTATCACATATTTGACATGAAAATTTTTTCTGTGATATGGTATGACTTATCACTATTATATCAATATAACTTAATTTATAATGAGTAATAAGAAAAAATATTTTTTTATTTCAAATAAATACCATTTCGTTTACCCGGTTCCTCTTCATCAATTATTTTCAATTCTAAATCATATTATAATAATGATTAAATAATATCATCATGTGTATATTATTGAAAATACTTAAATTCGTAAATTTATACTTTCCTAATTCTATATTTTAGGTAAATATTTTAAAAATCATTCCTCTAAAATATTATTAACTATTGATCCTCAAATTAAATTTCTTCCATTTAAAATACTACTAAAACGATGAAATATTTGATTAATAGTTTCATTTATAATATTCATAAAATATTTATATTTAGACCTTAACATAAAAAGAATAATTTTAATCTATATATCAGAACAGTAATAAGAATTTTTCAATTTATCCACATATCATGTGATGTTTTACATGCTGGATTGTTTCTAAATAAATTTTGGTCAATATAACAACAAAGTATGTTTATGATATTATAATTAAGTTCATATTTCAAAGACTCATCATGACCGGGAGTATTTGGATTACCCTCATCGAATTTTGGAGGTTTTACCATGTCTTTCAAATGGTCAACACTTAGCTATTTAAGATATGCTTCCATTTGAAAATTAAAATAGACCAAATAATTACTATTCAAAATGGTGGACTTTATAGAGGAAATCCATCATTTTAAAATTTTCATTCTATATCAAATCAATATTTTATTTAGATGGTTAATCCTATAATGAATGTTAGCAATAAAATATAAATATATATACATATAAGATAATAATAATATTAATGTTTATTCTTTGATACTTATTGTTTTGTCCTAAAAGAATGATGGTTATATGTAAATAAGTGGGAGGAGTGAATTTACTTTATATAATGTTTGGTACATATCAATGTGAAGTTAATTTTCAGTTGAAAATTTTGAACAGAAATATTTTTATAGTAGTTCAGATCAAAGGGATATAATTTCAAATCTTGATAATATCAATGTGAGTGTATAGAAAATACTAAACAAGTTAAATGAATTTTTAAAGGAGTTATTACCTTGTATAATTACTTTTAAAACCCTAGAAGAAGAAAATTAAGGAATTTTTTCCATATAGAGTCTCTACCAAGAACCTCCCTTTTTATGTTGAGTAAAAACCATCCTTTCCATTTTTTTATAAATAGGAACAATAAAATCCCCAATTTTTACTAGATATATCACAACCTTACATGCATTTTATTAGGGTAGTATAACGAAAACACCATGTACTTGGTTTTGATGAAAAATATTAAACCATTAATTACACAAAAAGAAATGATATAATGAATTTAAAACCATAAAAACAAATAAATCAAGTACATCTGCAGTGTTAATGAACTAGTTTTTTTGTCTTGAAAGTTATAAATTAGAACAACGTGTTCATGTACACCACACAATTGTTAATTTGGTTTTTCAAAAGTATTTTTTTGTAACATTCTTTCACTTATTATATCAAAATTATGTCACACAACATAATATAGAATATCATTAACCTGTACACCTCACAATTGTTCAATCAGACTCAATATACAATGAGTTCCATTCTGTATAGTATCATAAAATATTATTTCCATTGAATTTACTCTTTTCCTAAAGAAGAATGTGTTCATGTAAATTCTGTAACACCCCGACCCCAGTTACCCAGAGTCAATGCATTATTACATAATATTGACATTATCACAAAAGATCAAGTCTCGAAAGACCGATTAGTTTAGTATCCTTGGAATAACTAGATACATTCGTAAAGAATACATTACATCATAAAGTGAAAACTACTAAAACAAAATCTTGAATTCATATCCCCTCATACTATCCCTACAGGTCATTCATAAATAACTTCTTCACATCATGGGAAAAATAAAAAATTTAAAGGGGTGAGCTCAGACGCTCAGTAAGGATAACAATATAGCGGAAACTTTAATAAATAATCATATTCATTTAAGGCAATGTATAACTAAAACAAAAGCCTTTTAAACTTGAACATCAGCGTAATATGGAAAATATAAAATGAAATAATTTCATTTACCTGTTCACATGGATATTCTACCAGTCGAATAATCACATTCAATATCAATAACCACTTTCATAATGATGGAATGCATAATGCCAGACTATCATAACCACGTAGCCAAGGCCTCCTACCAAGAATAAAAATAATATTTTATCAAGGACTCGTTCCAAGACACTAGTTTGTCTCATGAGACCTACCGATGCATCGAGGAGCTATAGCGGGATCCACCAGTCACTTATTAAGTCCAATTCATTCCTCATATGAACAGGTTTAAACATAACATAAATATTCGTATTAAAACTAGCATACGAAATTTCAATACTTTATCCATAAACCATGAATGGTATAGAAATAACACATCCAAAGTCAAACATATCACAAAACCTTCATTACAATATGGATGTTTTGTATCACAATAAATCAATTTCAAATAAGTTTACAATCTATCAAAGGATGTTGACATAGATGAAATCAAAACTATTTGAGAGAAATATCTCTTTTTTTTAAATCATTTAAAAGTCACATAATTATAAAAAAACATTTACTCTGAATATTTTCTTATAATATTGTAAGGGATGCTTTGACGATTTTATAATGGCGTAAAATAGCCGCACCCGCTGTATAAGTTAAAAAAGACATTCTTACTTTAATTCTGTCAAAAAGGTCAAAAAAATGACATTGTTTGGAAAATGGCAGAAAGATTACTTTATGAACTTCTTATAGATAGTAAAAAAGGGTATAAATGACTTTATCCCATAGAATTTAAAATATTAAGAATGATTTGAAATACATTTTTAAGAAACATGGATGTGGATGATAAAGAGGTCCCAGTAGATAATTACGTATAAACAACGTCAGATAATGAAGAGATTGTGAAATAAACCCTTACCTTGTAATTTTCCTTGGTTGAGGGTAGATTAAACTCCTATATAATGGTGAAATAATTGTTATTAAATTATACAAGAATCATATATATTAATATGATATCATATATGATCTTTTAACATTGCTTTCTTAATAGCATTTTAGTATTATCGTCGTTTCAGGTGTTAACTTACTCGTTTTCTGTTATATGTTTTGTTACATAAGGCATGTTTGTTATGGATAGGTTGTATCTTATTAATATCTAGAATTATATCAAGTATTTAAACATTATTTTTAATCATAAAATGAGAATTAGTCTCGAATGGATACGATGGGGAATGAATCTCATCGCGTTCTTGGAGACTGTAGTTTGTAGGTACGCACGAGCGACAATATCATTATTTTGATATTAAAATAATATATAATTGGATGTTATATCATATATAAAGAACCATTATCATGTTATATTTGTTATTTACATGAATTATACATCATTATTATACCCATCCAAATAATAATGTTTTGAATAACAATTACACCACGACGTGGAGACGGTAAGACGTGCGTACGCACGTATGGTGAAATGTCATTCAAAGGATGGATAGAATACTTAATATGGTTTTATCATGTTTATAATAACATCATAGTATATAGAATATACTGGATTTATTATTTTATAAAGGAAAAAACAAAGAAAGAAGAAGTTGAAGATGACATGAACTTGAAAAAGGGTGGTGAAAACATTTCCACTTCTTCGGTTTCTTCCTTTTCATTGGATCAAAAGGGCTCTTTATATTGGAATTATGACAAACTAAGGCCTCCAGGTTGAATTGAGGGAAGTTGAGAGAGTATTAAGTCAGGGTTTTGCTGAACCAAAAGGCTTTGAAGGTTTGAATAATTTGATATAAGTGTTGTCCTTTTATAAGGGAGAGGAGGGGCACCTTTGGAAAAGCCTGAAATATTATTTTATAATAAATTAATATTCGGTTTCTAATGGCTCGAAAGTAGATTATTAAAATTATAAGGTGGATATGGGTTGAAATAATTTCAACAAATATAATTTAGACAGGTTTGGGTCATTATATTAACCTTATCTTTTAGTTTTAACTCTTGGTTAATTAGTATGACACTTACCATGTCACTTTGTATTTTTATATTATATAGTTAATAAACATACGATATACCTCCAAGAGAACCCCAAATTTTCCATTAATGATAGACATATCATTATACAATTCCTTTGGCAGAGCCTTAGATTTTTATGAATTTAATATCAATTAATAATATAATATATTTTGTAAAAATTGTTTTATGTCAATTTTGACACTATTTAGAATTTGATTTTTGTGAAAATTATAACAGCATTATTTCTTCGAAAAAAGGTAATTAAATAAATCCTGTCATGTAATATTAACCTAAAAAATTCGTGGAATTCATTAAAAGTCTCAAAGTATATTTATTTGGGTATTTATAATATCAATTATTTTAATGTTTTACTAAAAAGGTAATTACTGCATCATCATTGTGTCATAAATAAATTACATTATGTAATGTATAAAAATTATAAATAAAATACCATTATGTAGTAAATATTTTTATATTTATAATGAATATTTATAGTCAAACATCCAACATATATAACCCTATGTAAAAATTGTTTTGCTAAAAGATTTATGCTTATGCCATGTTTGTATTTACTTTAACTTAATTAATATAAAGTGTCATTATCACTTACAAGTGGATCCATGGGGTCCCAAAATATACCCAAAGATGCCCATGGTCAGACATGTATCAACTAATAGTGTTAAGACACGTTTAGGGTAATTTATTATTATTATAATATTTTTTACCCTTATTTATCGGATATACCCTTTAACCATGGTAAATAAAACATTTACTGAAGTAATTATTCAAAATTTCTAAAAATAAAAGTTACCTATTTACACAACTTGGACATCCTGATTCCAAATATGGAGTCTATTTTTTCAAATTAAAAACATAGAAGTGGAATAAATTAATTTAAAATTCATTCCCGTTGTCAAAACAAAAAACTTGTTTTTAAGAGATAATAACTATCAAAAGATTGACACTTGTTTATGTCCGGTTTAAATGTAAAATTATGTCCAATGATCAACATTGTATTAAATGGTAAAAATATATTCGAAATATTTTTTAAAACCACTCAAATTCATAATTTATCACTATTAATTATTTCGATTAAAAAATACGTTTTTAATAAAAATTTAGTAATTTTCACTATTTATCAAAATATAAATGTTATCCGAAAAGAACCAAAATTTCATCCTAGGATAATTTTGATATTCCAAATCCAAAAAATGAAGTCTATTTTGAAATAAAAAATGTATAAAATTACAAAAATTGGGTATTACTATTCAAAACGTCTACTTTGATTGGTCCCGGCGTGTTAGAATCTTGAAGTTGCTTACAACACACGCTACTGTATTATTTAAAGAGAAGCGTACCGTGGAAGCTTGGGGTGTTACATTCTACCCTAAAAATAATTTCATCCTCGAAATTTCTAGAATATTACTGCATAAAAAGACTTGGGTGGTTCTTCATCATAAGTTCCTCGGGTTCCCATGTTGCCTCTTCCATTTTATGGTTTCTCCATAGAAATTTTACCAGACGAGTCATCCGGTTTCTCAACACTTTCTCTCTTGTATCAAGAACCTTAATGGGCACATCGCAATAAGACAGATCTAGTTCCAGTTCTAATTCCTCATAAGTGAGTACACGCATTGGGTCCGGCATGCATTTTCTCAACAGTGATACGTGGAACACATCGTGAACTTTGGAGAGACTTAGCGGCATTGCCAAACGGTAAGCTACTGCCCCAATTCGTTCTAGAATTTTCGAAAGGTTCGATGTACCTGGGACTCAATTTACCCTTCTTTCCAAAACGTATAAGTCCCTTCCATGGAGATACCTTCCTGAAAACATGATCTCATACCTGAAATTCCAAATCATTCCTTCGGTTATCGACATAGCTCTTCTACCTACATTGAGCTGCTTTGATGTGGTTTTGGATTACCTTTAACTTTTCCATTGTTTCCTCCACCAGTTCTGGGCCTAAAAGTTTTCTTTCACCATTGTCATCCCAAAAGGTTGGTGTGCGACATCTCTTTCCGTATAATGATTCTTATGGTGCAATTTGAATTCTAGAATGGAAGCTATTGTTAAAGTAATGTTCTTCCAGAGGTAAATATTGATCCCACATACCCTGAAAGTCCAGTGAGAAGGATCTAAACATGTCTTCTAAGGTTTGAATAGTTCGTTCTGACTATCCATCTATTTGAGGGTGGTAGGCAGTGCTGAAATGATGTTTAGTACCCAGGGATTTCTGAAGACTTTTCCAGAATCTTGAAGTAAAACAGGGATCACGATCAGAAACAATCGATATGGGTACTTCATGAAGTCTCACAACTTCCTTAATATATAGTATTTCTAGACGTTCGAGTGGTAAATCTTCTCTTATAGCAAGAATATGTGACGACTTGTTATGACGATCAACAATGACCCATATTGCATCGTTCCTTCTAGGAATCTTTGATATCCCCATGAAAAATTCCATCGTAATATTATCCCATTTCCACTCTGGTATGTGAAGAGGTTGCATGACTCTTCCAGGCTATTGCCTTCCAACTTTCACTTGTTGAAAAACCATACATCTTGACACAAAATCAGTAATATCCCTCTTCATGTTGTCCCACCAAAAATGTTCTTTCAAATCTCTATATATTTTGGTGCTCCCAGGGTGTATAGAGAAATTGGAACTATGAGCATCGTCCAGCAATTTCCCATCATACATAGCTTTAATATTCTTTTGAAATTCTTCATCATCAGTCTGAGAACTCTTAATCCTTTATAGTAAAGATGGTTTGGAAACCATTTGAAAAATCATTGATGTTTCACCTTCCATGGATATTCCCATGTCCATCTTCACTAGATCCATGAAAATTGGATCTCTTTAAATTCTCATATTATTCAAAAATCCATGATCTTTTCTGCTCAAAGCATTTTCCACCTTGTTTTCCTTCCCCGAATGGTAGTGTATCGTGCAATCATAATCCTTGAGTAATTCAAGCCATCTCCTTTGCCTCATGTTGAGTTGTTTTTGTTAGAAAATATACTTCAAACTCTTGTGATCAGTATAAATCTCACATTTTTTACCATAGAGTTAGTGTCTCCATATCTTGAAAGCAAAGATCACAGCTGCTAACTTTAGATCATGAGTAGGACCGTTTTTCTCAGGAATCTTCAACTATCGTGATGCATAGGAAATAACCCTATCATTCGGCAAAACGACACTACCAAGTCCTTTCTTTGATGCATCACTACAAATAATGAACCCATCATTCCCCGATGGTAGAGTCAATTTAAGAGCATTGACTAATCTTCTCTTCAGTTCTTGAAAACATTCTTCACACTCTTTTGTCCAAAAAAATTTAACCCCTTTATGTGTACGCTTTGTTAATGGGTTAGCCAACCGGGAAAAATTCTGGACAAAATGTTGATAATAACCTGCTAAACCAATAAAACTACGTACCTCAATTATACTCGTCGGTGCAGGCCATTCTTGTATTGCCATGGTCTTAGAAGGATCAACATAGATTCCATCTTTAGAGACCAAATTTCCAAGAAAAGAAATATCCTGAAGCCATAATTCACACTTGCTAAACTTCCCATATAATTCATGTCTTCTCAGAGTCTTCAGGATAATGCGCAAGTGATTTTCATGATCTTCATAGCTTTGGGAGTATACCAAGATATAATTAATAAATACCACCACAAATTCATCAAGATATTCCTTGAAAACACTATTCATCAGATCCATGAATACAAAGGGCGCATTATTCATCCCAAATGGCATTACAGTAAACTCATAATGCCCGTACCTGGTTCAAAATGTTGTCTTTGGAATGTCTTCCTTCTTTCACACACAACAGATGGTATCCAGACCGAAGGTAAATCTTTGAAATGTATTGAGATCCATGCAGTTGGTCATATAAATCATCAATGAGAGAGAGGGGATACTTGTTCTTTATTGTTATAGCATTTATCTCCCTGTAGTTGATACATAACCTCATATATCCTTATTTCTTTTTAACAAGAAGAATAGGGGCTCCCCATGGATAAAAACTAGGGTGAATAAATCCCTTATTACTCAATTCCTCTAGTTGATTCATTAGTTCAACTAATTCCACAGTGGCTATTCTATAAGGGGTCTTCGATATATGCTTGATCCATGAATTAAATCAATGGAAAACTCAAATTCTTGTTCTGGAGGATGTCCAGGTAAATCTTCTGGAAACACATCTACATATTCTTTCACAATAGGTACATCCTCTATTTGAACATTCCTTTCCTCACCCACAGTCATTTTATTATCTTCCTCCCCGATAATTGAATTTAGTTGAGCTACTGGGGGTGGATCTAGATATGATTTAGGTGGTGGTGATTCTGCTCTAAAGATAAGGTGTTCCTTATCTTCATCATCAAGAATCATAACCACCTTCTTACAATAAATCTTCACATCATGGTCTGAAATCCAATCCATATCGAGGATTATATCAAATTCAATCATAGGTATGATGATGAGATCAGCGAATAAAGGAAATGTATGTGCTCTAATGGGGACTGATTCACAAAACTTCAATGCAATGATACTTCCCTTAGGAGTTTTAACTGACCACTCCCTTGTTAAATCAAATTGGGAGTATCTAATTTTCTTAGAAAACTGGGAAGATATGAAAAAACTTGATGATCCAGAATCAAATAATTCATTTTCTAAACTTGATGAAACCATTAAATTACCTGCCACCACGTCTTTTGGAGCTTCTACCTCGGTAGTAGTGATAGCATAAGATTGTCCTTGATCCCTTGTCCTTTTTTGAGGCAAGTTCCCCTGACGCTTAGGACATTCATTTGCATAATGTCCCATCTCTCTAAAATTATAGCATTCCACGTTGACAACAACTCTCTTTCCCTTGCAATCATGAGCTTGGTGGCCTTTTTCACCACACTTGTAACAGACTCCCATTCCATTTAAGAAAGTACCGGGGTGTTTCATTCCACATTTACTGCAGGATGGATTTTAAACATTTCCCTTCTTCCCCTTATTTCCATTTCCAAATTGATCAGAAGATCTCTTCATCTCTTTCTTTTCTTTAAAGTCACAAGACTTAGAGAATTCCTTTTTTGTCTGGATAGTACATGAGACAATGTCTTCGTACGACAAGAAGGATTGTGAGACTCGACCAAGAAATGGTTTAAACCCATCAAAGAAAGGATCAATATTACTTCATGGGTTACATATATAATCTCCAACATAACTTTCTAACCTTGTAAAGTTAGCCTCATACTTTGCGACATTCACATCCTCTTTTATCCTCAGACTCAGAAATTGCATTTCCATATCTACTTGATGGTCATGATGAGAGTATTTTTTGAAAAACAGATCTTAGAACTCCCTCTATTCCATATTTGATACTTCATCATCTTCCTTCATGTTTTTAATCAATGACCACCATTGATCAGCATCTCCAGTGAGGCGGTAAACTGCCATGATAACTTTTTCCCTTTCACTACTCCCCAAAGCCTGAAATATTTTCTCTAGGGAACATATCCATTGCTCAGCTACCAATGGATTTGTACTCCCATTGAATGTTGGTGTTTGTTTCCTCATGAAGCAATCTAACATTGATCCTCCACACTGTGGATCAGGGTGCTTCATACAGGTAAGGTTATTATTCATAACCTGAGTGAGTTGTCCCAGTATAGTGATAGGCTAATCAGCACTAGTTATATCACCAGCTCAACTATAATTATCTTGAGAAGGAGGGAAATCATTACATGGAATGCGTGCATTGATACGGTTTCCATTTCTTCCACTAGGCACCATTTATAAACAATGTCATAAACTAGATTAGTTTATGAATGGAAATATTTAATTCCAAACTTTCAAAACACTTAACATAGATTCAACAGTTTATGGATATAGTACATAATCAGAAAAATGTTTTCTTTGAGGAAGTATATACTCATAAACCCTTCATAATGGTTTGTGAAGAAAATGAGAATAATCCTAAGCATATCCCCTGGGAGTGTCGTAACCAAGAGTGCAGAAAGGCCTGTTGTCGTGCACCAGTTCCTGTTCAAGTCTAGCTCAAAGCGGTGTTTTCGGGTTTTACCCCTAGGTACATCTGTTCCAGAGCCGCCACTACCTGCTGGTATCCAGAAATGGATGTATTTCTCGAAAAACTCAAAAAATCTCTACAATACCAAAATTTAGGAAGTTCTTCTATACTAATCCTCAAATTCCATCTTAGGTCTATGTGCTCTAATCACAGTTTATCTAAATATAGCTCCCAAGGTTTGTACTAAACTTCCTCTAATACCAACTGTATCACCCTAACCCCAGTTACCCAGAGTCGGTGTATTATTACAAAATATTGTCATGATCACAAAAGATCAAGTCTCAAAAGACCGATTAGTTTAGTAACATTGGAATAAATAGATACATTCATAAAGTTTACATTACATCACAAAGTGAAAACTTCTAAAACAACATATTGACTTCATATCCCCTCATACTATCCCTATAGGTCATTCATAAATAACTTCTTCACATCCTGGGAAAAATAGAAAATTTAAATGGGTGAGCTCAGATGCTCACTAAGGATAACAATATAGCAAAAACTTTCATAAATAAGCATAAACATTTAAGGCAATGTATAACTAAAACAAAATCCTTTTAAACATGAACATCGACATAATATGATGAAGAAAAAATGAAATAATTCCATTTACTTGTTCACTTGAATATTCTACTAGTCGGATAATCACATGCAATATCAATAACCACTTTCATAATGATGGAATGCATAATGCCATACTATCATAACCACATAGCCAAGGCCTCGTGCCAGGACTACAGATAAGATTTTGTCAAGGCCTCGTTCCAAGACTCTAGTTTGTCTAATGAGACCAAACGATGCATCGAGGAGCTATAGCGGGCTCTACCTGTCACTTATTAAGTCCAATTCATTCCCCATATGAAAAGGTATAAACATAAAATAAATATTTTGTGTTAAAAATAGAATACAAAATGTTAATACTTTCTCCATAAACCATGAATGGTATAAAAATAACACATCCACTATCAAACATATCAAAAAACCGTAAATACAATATGGAAGTATTGTATCACAATAAATCAATTTCAAATAAGCTTAAAATTCAACAATGGATGTTGAAATAGATGAAATCAAAACTATTTGAGAGAAATATCTCTTGTTTTTAAATCATTTAAAAGTCACATAATTATAAAATAAAACATTTACTCTGAAAATTTTCTTATAAGCTTGTAAGGGATGCTTCTATGATTTTATAACGGCGGAAAAAGCTGCACCCACCGTATAAGTTAAAAAATACATTCTTACCTTAATTCTGTCGAAATGGTTAAAAAAGAACTTGTTTGGAAAATGATAGAAAGATTTCTTTATAATCTTCTTATAGAAAGTCAAAAAGGGTATAAATGAATTTATCCTATAGTCTTTAAAATATTAAGAATGATTTGAAATACATTTTTAAGAAACATGGATGTGGATGATAAAGAGGTACCAGTTGATAATTATGTATAAACAACCTCAGATAATGAAGTGATTGTGAAATAAACCCTTACCTTGTACTTTTCCTTGGTTGAGGGTAGATTAACCTCCTGTATAATAGTGAAATAATTTTTATTAAATTATACAAGAATCATATAAATTAATATTTTATTATATATGATCTTTTAACATTTTTTTGTTAATAATATCGTAGTATTATCATCATTTCGGGTGTTAACTTACTCGTTTTATTTTATATGTTTTGTTACATAAGACGTGTTTGTTATGGATAGGTTGTAACTTATTCATATCCAGAATGATATCATGTCCATCAAAATTATTTTTAATCATCAAATGAGAATTATTCTCGAATGGATACGATGGGGAATGAATCTCATCGCGTTCGTGGAGACGGTAGTCCGTACGTATGCATGAGTGACAATATCATTCTTTTGATATTAAAATAATATATAATTGGATGTAATATCATATATAAATAATCATTATCATGTTATATTTATTATTTAAATGAATTATACATCATTATTATAACCATCCAAATAATAATGTTTTGAATAACATTTACACCACGACGTGGAGACGGTAAGCTGTACGTACGCACGTATGGTGACATGTCATTCAAAGGATGGATAGAATACTGAATATGGGTGTACCATGTTTATAATAACATCATAGTATATAGAAGATACTGTATTTATTATTTTATAAAAGAAAAAACAAAGAAAGAAGAAGTTGAAGAAGAAATGAACTTGAAAAAGGGTGGTGAAAACATTACCTCTTCTCCAGGTTCTTCTTTTTGATTTGATCAAAAGGGCTCCTTAGATTGGATTTATGATCAAACTAAGGCCTCTATGTTGAAGTGAGGGAAGTTGAGAGAGTATTTGGGTAGGGTTTGGCTGAACCAAAAGGCTTTTAATGTGTGAAGAATTGGTTATAAGTGGTGTCCTTTTATAAGAGGGAGGAGGGGAACCTTTAGAAAAGCTAGACATATTATTTTCTAATAAATTCATATTCAGTTTTTAATGGCACCAAAGAGGATTATTAAAATTATAAGGTGGGGATGGGTCGAAATAATTAAAACCAATATAATTTAGATAGGTTTGGGTCATTATATTAACCTTATCTTTTAGTTTTAACTCTTGGTTAATTAGTTTGACACTTACCATGTCACTTTTTATTTTTATATTATATAGTTAATAAACTTAATATATACCTCCAAGAGACCCCCAAGTGGTCCATTAATGATAAACCTATAATTATACAATTCCTTTGGCCAATCCGTATATTTTTTGAAATTTAATATCAATTAATAATATAATATTTGTTTTAAAAATTCTTTTATGTGAATTTTGACACTATTTGGTATTTGATTCTTCTGAAAATCATAAAAGCATTATTTCTTCGAAAAACGTCAATTAAATAAATCCTAACATGTAATATTAACCTATAATATTATTGAAATTTATTAAAAGTTTCAAATTATATTTATTTGGGTATTTATAATATCAATTATTTTAACATTTCACTAATAAGTTAATTACTATATCACCATTGTGTCATAAATAAATTAACTTATTTAATGTTTAAAAATTATAAATAAAATACCATTATGTAGGAAATATTTATAGCTTTCTAATGAATATTTATAGTCTAAACTCTAACATATATAACCCTATGTAAAAATTATTTTTCTAAAAGATATATGCTTATGTCATTTTTGTATTACATTAATTTAATTAATATAAAGTGTCATTATCACTTACAAGTGGATCCATGTGGCCCCAAAATCGGCCCAAATATTCCCATGGTCGGACATGTATCAAAAAATAGGGTTAAGACACGTTTTAGGGTAATTTATTATTATTATAATATTATTTTGTTTACCCTTATTTACCGGATTTACCCATTAATCGTGGTAAATAAAATATTTACCGAAATAATTATTCAAAATGTCTAAAAATAAAATTTAACTATTTAAAAAATTTGGAAATCATGATTACAAATAATGAGTTCATTTGTTCAGATTCAAAACCCAGAAGTGGCAGAAATTAATTTAAAATTAATTCCCGTTGTCAAAATAAAAAGTGTGTTTTTGAGAGATAATAACTATCAAACGACTGAAACTTGTTTATGTATGGTTTAAATGTGAAATTATGTACAATGATCAACATTGTATTAAATGGTAAAATTATATTCTAAATATACTTTAAAACCACTCAAATTCATAATTTATCACTATTAATTATTTCTATTAAAAAAGTTGTTTTTAATAAAAATTTAGTAATGTTCAATATTCATCAAAATATAAAAGTTATCCGAAAAGTAACAAAATTTAATCCTAGGATAATTTCGATATTCCCAATCCGAAAATGAAGTCCATTTTGAAAGATAAAATGTATAAAATTTCAAAAATTGGGTATTACTATTCATAACGACTACTTTGATTGGTCGCGACGTGTTAGAATCTCGATGTTGCGTACAACAAACGCTACTATATTTTTCAAAGAGAAGCGTACCGTGGAAGCTTGGGGTGTTACAAATTCCTTGAACTAAATTAATTTTGTTCGGTGAAGATTTTACAAAAATGGTTCATGTGTATTCTAAATTTAGTTTTCATCAAACTTAATTTAATTATTCTCAAAATTGGATCTTGTATTATTATTAAGAAAATCAATTTTGAAATATATGGAAAAATATATATCACATATATAGTAACATGATATTAATTTAATCTTTCATAAAAAATTTACAAAATCTATTTGAATGATTAGAATAATTATATTATAATTATACAAGAAATAAATTAATGAAAAAATTCAACATAAATACATTATAAATAAAAATAAAAATAATATTAAAATAATGAATATGTTATGATTTTAGAAAATAAACTGATAATTTTTGTATAAGAATTATTCTTGTGTTTTGTGTAAAAATTATTTCTCTATAATCATAAATATATTGTAATAATTTGTGTGTTTAAGCCTCATTCTATCCATAGGGATGAATTTCCTAAGCACAAATTAATTGTAAATATCATCTTCACATAAGCATGAATATTAACGTAACAATAAAAAATATAAGTAATAATTATTTTTCATGTTAGGGTAAATTATTAATCTTTAATCCATAAGCATTATGTTTCCAATAATGATGAATCTATTATAATCAAACCATAAGAATCATTTAGTCAATAACGGGAAAACCATATGAATTATTTTTATTTAATAAAACTATAAGGATCAATTTATAAGCATCATATCATAAGAATGAATTTTCCCATAAGGAGGAATTAATAAATGTAATGGGAAATTAGAATTATTAAATTCTGAATGTTTCATTGTATTAGTTATAAAAGAACTTATATTAATGTGTATGTTTCATTGAAATCAACTCACATGATTGATAATGAATGTGAATGGCCTTGAGGCCTCAAAATTGGTCCTTCAGGGCCAAGTAACGAGCTTTAATGTCTACTCGGACTATGGTACATGTAATGGCTATCCTCTAACCAAAAAAGTGGTTTTTTTCTAAGTTTCAATAATAAAGACACATTGTCCCCAGTTTTTAAAATTACCGTTACATGTCTTCTTTGTATCACATATAAAAAAAAGAAAAATACAAATTCTCCAATCATTTTATTTTATAAATTAATCCTCAAAAATTTTATAAATTCATTGAATTAATCCCCATTATATCCTTTCATAATATTTATTTTATTATTATATATGATAATTATCATTACATGATCATTCAAATTTTTCACATAATGATTTTTATCAATTCCACTATATTGGAAACTAAGATTCCTCAAGTATTTATTAATCTAACAACACCATTATATTGGAGCTTTATTTATACCATAAGTTTACTACTATAATTGATATAATCTATATAATTATGATGATTAAAAAAATCCATTTGGATAATCAATGTAAAATTATTCTTTAATATTCTCATTAAGAAATAAATATTTTACATCCATTTGTAAAATATTGAATTTCCTTTCCACTAATATTACAAAGAACTATTGAATAATTTACAATCTTATAGTAGGAGTAAAAATTTCATAAATTTCAATATTTTTATATGGGTATTATCCTTTTCACACACAATGTTCTTCTTTTGGGTCACCATTTCTCCATAGATATTATTATACATAAAAAAATTGTTTAGAACAAAATATTACCATTTCGTCTTGAAAAAACAAATTGGGGGTGTTTAATGGGCCTTAAATCCATTATCTTGGCCTAAAAGCCACCATTTATTGGTATTATATTCTTTAAAAAAATTCCCACATTTTAAATAGGCTTCAATAGATTGTGAGAAAAATATCTCACACAAAGGTGGACTAACCAATATATATACAAGTTGACCAATTGGCCATGAATGTATTTTATATTTTATATTTTTGATATTTAAATTTAATGTATCAAATTTTGAAGGATCATATATATATATATACATAAAACAAAATAATAATTTGTTTAATAATTAATGTTTAATAATTTTAAAAATATTTATTTTTTCATATTAATTACAAATTTGATATGACCCTTGAAATGGTCTCTTTAAAATTCTAGCTAGGCTAAACATATTTAATTAGACTGTATTATAAACTAGACTAAATAGAATGAGTTGTTTAGTTCGTTAAACATGTATTATTTTTTCATTTCCACACTTGTTCAACCTGTTAATCATCTTTAACAGACTCCCAAGACTAATTATTCTAGAAAAATCGAATGTTTAATACATTCTTTAAATTTTCTCTCACTTCACTATGGATAGAGTATAGCCAAAACAATGTGTTCTCTCTTGAAAAAAATAGCCAAAATACAATGAACAGTGATATAAAAGAATATTTAATTGTATTTTTTAATATGTTAAGTGATATATAACACATTGTGAGAAAAACTATTTCATACGTAATCTTCAAGATATTGAAACATCCAACACTTGATGATCACATTCTTCTAAAATATTTCAACTATATAAACATTTCTTTCAGCATCGGTCATTTTCAACATAATAGGAGAAATAAACTATGGTTTCATAAATCCATATAAATCTATCTTCTCATGCTATGTACAAATTTTATATAGATACCTAATAAATATAAGACATATTTATAAATTTTTAATAAATTAAAGGAAAAAAAGATTTTATTAATCAAATTTCATAGAACAAAATTATGTCATGATAATGCTCAATTGATCCCCAACTACAAGCTCTGTGATTCCAATTTTCAAAAGATGTATAGTCTTCGTACTCCCAAAAATAGCATCCTCAATTGGAATGTCATATAATCCCAATGAAAAATTTGAGTATTTTCATAGTGGATCAAAAATAGTAGAATCAATATCTAAACTGATGAAACTTTTAATTTTTTTGTCTAAACAGTATTTATTTACCATTAAATTATTCCTATACAAAATTATAAAAATATATAATATTTAAATTGGGAAAACAAATTTAATAAAAAATAAAATAAAATATATCATATATGCATACCTTTATAGTTATATATCAATGTAGTTTGGATGGCCCAACTAAAATATTACCCATACTTTGTCCAACTATTCTCACCTCATATGTAGGACATTGTATTTTTACTGATATATTTATAATATCTTTTGTAGTGACTCTATGATGCTATATCAGAACCTAGAGATGATGAATTGGATCACTGATTAAATATATCATCCTATATGAAACAATATGATGAGGATCATCCACATATAACTCAAAGTAACATGGAAGCTATGGAGGAGGGGATGTTTGTGTAGGATAATAAAGAGTGGGGTCTAGAAACACATGTGTGAGTAGTATAAGGAGGATGAGTGGGATATACTAGAATAGGTGGAGTATTTAGATCGTTAGGCACAAACTGTCCTTGCATGTCTATAAACATCGCATTTACTAAAGCACTAATATTGTCCTCCATCATCACTTGAATATCCTGAAAATTGGCTTCCGAAGATTCTATTTTTTATAAACATTATCCATTTAATAAGATTAAAAATGTGGAAACAATTTTCTTACTGATACACCAGTAGGGTATCCTCATACATGACGCGAGTGTTCAGACTTTCCCAATGCTATAGTTAAAATATCATATCTACCCTCTAAAATAAAGACACAAAGTGTGCTCTGCTCCTCAAGAGAATCATGTATTGGATATTTTATAAAATTTGTAATTAATCAAAATATATTAAGAGTTTATTTAAATTTAATAAATAAATAATAAACTGAAAATATTATCATCTATAACTCTTGAAACTTGCTTAAGATATTTTCCTTGTTTTCTCATACGAGCCCTCTTCCATTTTTCATGTCCAGCTGGGGTGAAGGAGGAGCAACTTCTAGAGACCCCGATGACTTAGCTCTCAACTTTTGAAGTTTTTCTTCTATCATGTGTTCCTCCAATAACATATACCCTCTTTAAGAAAAACTTTGAGGGTATAGATATATATCTTGAATCTACTAATGAGATATACTTGATTACTGTAATATAAATTTAAGAATAAATAAATCATTTATATGGTCATTAATATATAAAAAACGTTTAAAAATGTTACATTTCAATTACTAAGAACTATTCTCTATCATTTAGTTTTACCAAAATTTTTCCATGTACCTCTATCTATTAATGGATATATATCACGTAGATTTTCAGGTTGTAAATTCCTAAAAAATGAACAGGGATGTGAGGGAATATTTAAAATCCATTCATCTCCTATCAGTCAATGACAAACATTTCCTCTTGAGTCATCCAGTGTTTGGTGTATCATATGTCATTTGATAAGAAGGGGAAAAAATATATAACTATAAAAAATTCAATATAAGTAAATTAATAATAAAAAAGATTACCAAAATGGTTTCCCAAAATTTTGATAATGTAGATTTTTTAACACTTGAACAGTCATCAAAAAAAATATTAATTTTTCTTTTAGATTATACTGATAAAGAATTCTTGAATTGTTTTGAATTTGGACATCGTGGAATATCATTACCATATCAATCTTTTAGTATCATATTTTCCTGGATATGGGAACCTATAATTTTTGTAAATGTGTAGTGCCACATTTACTAAGCCTTTAACTCTTTTTTGTCCCTATGGATGTAGATATCTCATGTAATGTAGGTTGAGGTGGATCATCAACATGAGCATGTGTAAGTTCATCCCCAGAGGTATGGGTATGATCATCTAAAAAAATATGTGTTTGATCTGAGGATTGATCTCTCATTATACTTCAAATCAAAGATACATTAATTAGTAAAAAAATATTCAAATCCCACAATTACATACGAATGTAAATAAAAAATTAACAATTACCAAACAAAATGAAAATTAAACTAAACGTAGCACATTTGTATTCATATTTATTATATTTAACTAAAATGATAAAAGAATTATTGAGATATAGAATGAAATAAATTAATGAAAACTATACAATATTAACAAGAGATGAAATGACATAACTGAATGAAAACTACAATATTAATGAGAGATAAAATGAAATAGTAAAAATTTCCCAACATGAAAAATCATTTTTCAAATAATAAGAATTGTTTTATAATATACACTAATACAATATATTTTGTTTTTTTAAATGATAAATTTAAAATATTTTTTTTCAAAAAATAAATTCATTGATAAGTTACTTAAGGGTAAACATGAAAAAATAGACAAAACTAAACTAATATAAAAAAATTAACTTATTTTATATAATACATGTTTTAATAAAGAAAAAACAAATTAAAATATTTAACTTATAAAATTTTAAAAAATAGTACACTATAATTATTCATATGTTACATGTAACATTAGGAATGTACTAAAAATTGTTTTTCCAAATTCCTTCATCATGATCATTCTGTATGGCACAAATCATGTCTTCAACATTTTCATCAATATTATTTGTTAATAATTACATGGATGTAGGGATGTCACCTAACTCATTAGCTTCATCAAATTTATCATTACCAACAAACTATTTTTTCATAGTAAAAAAATATCAATTCCTATCAGATTGACCAAGAACATAGAAATTTTTTTTGCATGTGTTGTCATGATAAGGAGATCATTTTCCGTATTCTAATTTATTTAGATTAACTAGTTTAATTCCAAACTCATCATACAAGTCACTGTTGTTACTAATAAACCATTTACACTTAAACAATATAACTTGAAATTTAATATAATCAACGTTCTATATTTCTTCAAGGACTCCATAATATTTGGTTGATGAGGATTTTTGGATTTGGAATTTATCACTCCAAAAATTCATTGCTTTTGTGAACACCAACACACTACTATTCTGAACCATGCTTCATTTTTACTGATCTTACATATGAGAAGTATAGACATTAATATCATATCTGGACCACTATATAAAATTTAAACATGGACTTCCCACTAACCATATCAATGTTTCTGATCTATAGGGTTTCCATGAACGTTATCTTTAATACATGGAAAAAAGTTCTCTTATGCTCATTTAAAATATACATATCTTTATTATTTGGATAACATTGTGTCAAATCAGTAATATGAAATGTTATATATGGTTGAGAAACATCTATTTTATTAAATATGTATAATTGTACCTTCTTTATCTATTCGCATATCAACAATTTGACTTTCAATCCATGAATCCCATTTCCCCCATATTTAACTCGTTCATGGAGAGATGTAGAAAAATTGATATTCTCTACATCATATATATAACTTTTACAAAACTCTAAAACATCCTCATAAATATACTTCTCAGTGGTGGATGATTCGGGTCGATATGGATTCTTAAAATATCCCATAAATATCTTTATATACCATTCAAAAGCATACATATAACATAGACATACAGGTCTGCAAAGCATTAATTCTCACACCAAATGAACCATTAAATGAACTATTACATCAAAAAAAGATGGAGTAAAGTACATTTCCAACTGAAGAAGAATAGAAACCACTTCATTCTAAAATATTTCCAAAGCATATGAATCAATCGCCTTATTACAAATTGAAATGAAAAAAACCTTCATGATAGTCATTCTGACATGGGTGGGCAACATTCCACGCAATTAAACTGGAAGGATCTATTACATGATTGTGTGAATGTCATGGGATTTCATATCAATAAAATTTAAATCCTATAAAGACACAAAAAAAATACATTTGAAGAACAACCATGTGGAAATTTTATATCATGAAGACATTGAAAAAATCGAGTCCACTCCCTCTTGGGTAAGGTATGAAAAGCTAGGGGTGGGATTTTATGCATTCTATTTATATTGAGATCCAACAACAAACATATTCCCACTGATATTAAATCCATTATTTCATTCAACCTATCTTTATTTTTTCCCTTTAATATCAAAGAATTTTCCAATCAAACTGTCACATATATTCTTCTCAACGTGTATGACTTCAATGTTATGTTTCACCTCATGAAAACTATAATATGGTAGCTCAAAAAACATTAAAATTTTCCTCCAAATATTTCTATCATTACCAGATTTATATATCTTTCCAAATGTCACATAAATTTATTTTACCCTTTAAATATATTGATCAATGGATAAAGGTTTTGGAGAAATATAAAATTCATGTGATCCATTGAAATCCTTTTTTAATATTATATTAAAGTGATCCATGTGAAAAAACATTAAATGAACCATTTAAAATGTTTTTCTTCCATGATGAAGTTGATAATATGAAGTCTGTTGTTCAAAAATTGGACAATTCTTATACCCCTTAATACTGTATCGACAAAAATATTCATATGATGGGAAGTCATTTACAGTGAACATAATCATTTCATGAAGTTAAAAATATTTCATTTCATAGGAATCATACACCCTTATACCTTCCTCCCATAACACTTTCAAATCATCAATTAATTGTGACAAGAAGTCAACATTTTAGTAAAATAAACATGAAATATTTTATCTTCGTAAAAAATTGATGAGATAAGTTCTAAATTACAACTAAAATAGTCAATGGAATATGTGTGCTACTAATTCTTCAATATGGATTCATTCGATCCATTTACAGTCCAAGTATGATATTTCTAACTTTATTTCTGAATGTAGGAATCTAGTGATCAAATTTTTCCACTGTGTACAATCATCTGGATAATGTATTTTTCCATCACATATCTGTTCTTCATCATGTAATATTAATTTTTTTACATATTTTGAATTATAAAATAAACATTTAAAATGAAGAATTATCGGAAGATACAAAAATTCCTTTCCATGGGTCTCTGAAACTTCAAAATTGGCACAAGATTTTTATTTCATCTTATATCATGGTGTCCCTCATTTAAGAAACTATGATAGAAATTTGTAGTCTTTACTATATAAAAAACATCAATTCTAGTAGACACGTATATTCTTATACCCCAATCTCATCAGGCATAATATTCTCTTGGCCTTATAATGTGAATCCGTTAGATCATTGTCTTTGAGAATCATTTATTTCAAAAAAATTAGCTACACTATCCAACTCTTGTCACTCCATCCATGTTTTTTCATTAGTTTTATCAATATTAAAACTATTAACAAACTTTTATATTTCGTACAACCTTGATAAATTGGATTTTCAGCATCAGCATATAAATGCTCAATTCTCGGTTTATTCTCAATTACCTCTACTTCAATATCACGAACCATTTCATCAAGTTTATCAGATTTATCTTATTGTAAAGAACCATCATTAATAGATTTGAAATTCAACCTGATTTTACCATGCCAAATCCAAGGGCTACAACTCAAATTAAAACCATGATAAATTTTATGATCTTTAACCTCTATACTTTTCAACTTTTTCGAATTTAAACATTTCAAGAATTGATAGAAAAACATGTCATTGTTTGGAATATTTTGATTATAAAATTCCAAAAAGGAATCAACAGTGTCCTTTTATTCAACACTTATTCGAGGTGCATTAATCCAACTTCTATTCAGTATCCACATAAAATATAAAAAATAAATATAAAAAATATAATAATTTATAAATTATATATATTATAAATGATATAAAAAATATACAATTCCAATAATGGAAACATTATAAGGAAAATAATAACTTTTTATGAGAAAATTCATTCACAGAGAAGGAATTCGAAAGAAGATTCATTTATAAAATGTCTCAAGTAAATATAAATGATTGTAAAATTATGAAATTATTAAAAAATAAGTATAATGATATACATAATACAATATCCATAAAAAATATATATAATGAAAAAAACTAATTAATTGTTGATTATTTATAAAAATAAAAAATTTAATCTAGATTGTAATTAATAATATTATCAAATCATAAATTTAGTCTTAGCTTTAAAAAATTTCACATTTAACCATGCTTCATTTGAATTCATATGGTACATAGTGTTCCCTAATAAGGTACCCAGTTTGCCTACTACATTAAAAATATTTGAATAACAATAAGTCTAATATGGGTGTTATAAACACTATAACTGAGCAGGGGACTTCCACCCTTGATCAGATGTGTCCCTAATTGTAACCATCCTCAAATATGTATCAATTATCTCTACCAAATCCCTCATTATTAACTCAATGAGGTAATTTATCCCAAATACATTATAAACCATTAAAACAAACCATTGGTAATTAAGAGATATGTTCTATCAGATTAAACATGAAACAATAATTTCAATATACTTTTTATGTCTATAAAACTAACATTATGGTAACAAAAATAACTTCCTGGAGAATAATCTATAAATTCCACATAGTCAATAATACTCCTAAACATTCTACACATGTCATTATAAACTTTTAAGAACCCTTATGTAAAGAATAGATTTGACATAAATAATAATAAATTATTATTATTTCAAAAAAGATAGATCATGTATGAACTATTATGATTAAAAAATGAAATCTCAAGTATCCATAGTTTGTTAAATAAATAATTATTTTTTAAAAACACATTTCTCAGATATCGATGAAAGATTATATCCATCACTAAATGACAATGAATTAAGGATAGAAATGATTATTATAACATTTTTTCATTAAAATCACCCTAAAATTAAGGTTTTTGTTACTATTTAGAGAAAAAATATATTTCCCATGAACCATAAAGAGAAGAATATGTAAGAGAGAGTGTAAGGATGAGATGATGAATAAAAACAAGGTGATAATGGGATAAATAACATACCATTAATATTTGAGTAAATGTAAAAGAAAAAAAGGAGATAAGATGTCGGTGAATTTGAATAACCAAAATAGAGAGAGAATCGATGTGTGAGACTTACTTGAGAGTTGAGAGGTGGAAATATCAAATATTTAAGGAATGTGATTATGTATAAGAAAGAAAAAATGATATTTCATGCCATTATATTGAAAAACCAAAGTTATGGTTTCCATGTATGAAAGGGACATGTCTGCCTTTTCGTGATATAATAACATGGAAATCTATTGAAATTGGAATTTATAAAATTTTAAAAGGTTTATAATGTTGGTTATAATATAAATGATGTTATAATTTATTTTTCCACCTTTATAATATCTATTATCGAAATAACTAACAACATAAATCAATGACATTTGATTTATCATGTTAGTTATTGAAATAACCGACATGATAAAGGTGAATTTTCACGTTGGTTATATAATAACCGATTTGAAAAAAGCTGGCTACCATCTCGTTAATTTCAGTTATTGTATAACCGATGTGAAAAATCAATATAGATGGCTCTGTCATGGTAGTTATAAATAACCGACATTGTAATGCCGATGTAAAAATTACATTTTTTACTAGTTCACTAAGAATTAATATAGATTCATCTTTTATAGATATTCCTGTAATAGATTATTCACTAAAAAATAACACCAAAGACCATAATATGTAATGTACAATTCCACCTACTCTAATTGATTCATGGGAACACAATATATCCATATTGAGATTTATACCTACACTAGGTGGCCTCTAGAAAATTCACTAGCCCTGTAAAAGACAACTTACACCTACCTTGGGGACTTTAGTATGTTTTTGAAGATATGTAGACTTCTCATAAAGATGAATCAGTACTCCCTTATCCAAGATATGATATATAAATATACATTTACATTATTTGTGGGATTATATCCTCACTTAAACCCTCTAATTATTCTCACCATGAACATATTATTTGATCAACTAATTTCTCTTTAATTTTCTTACAATTTTCGTAAACAATATTCTCATTTTCTACCACATGGACATCATGGATTTCAATAATTTTTCTAATAGCTTTTTTAAAACATCATTTTTCATTTTTTGTTGAATTTACCTAAGAGAAATTCCATCAACACAATGAATTTCAAAAATCTTGTGTTTTTTCTCCTAATTTATAATAAAACATTTTATTCCAATGATATGAACGTACATTAATTTTGGATTCATCCAATACCATGTATTATATGGATTATTTTCTACCGTAATACATTACAAGGATATATTATTGATATAAAACAATCTCAAGAAAACTTCAATCCAACTACATTCTTATGGACCCAATTTTTATAGTGGTTCTTTTGTAATAAGGATCATTTTATTGGTCTTGTTTATTATTTGGGGTTTCCTCTTTAATGCACCATTTTGTTGAGGAATCCTTGAAATTAAAGCATAATTCCTTACCCTATAATTTTTTATAAAATTTTCTTAATTTTTATAGGTGAACCTAATTTTATTTTTAGTCTAAAATTTCAAAACTTTATAATGAACAATATTCTATTCCAATCTCAAAAAATATTCTATGAAACTGAACACCTTGGAATTGAGATTTATCACCATAAATTATTAAATCATATTACTATATTCATTTAATTGTATGTATTACCATTCCCATTAATTTATGTTGTTTATATCTTCCCACAAATATCAGTGTGCAACAATTGCAACAATCACATTGAATTTCTATCCTTCAACTTACTAATCTTCCAAAATTAGTTTTCTGTATGATAAATATAATATGTATATGTTTTATCACAAGTAATATTCTAGATATCACATGGTAAATCATTTTTCAATTAATTTAATAAGGATATTTTTCTCATGTGGAAGTTCCATTTTCCCCCAACTTATTTTCATTTTCCTTATATAGTAAGCACACCCAACTTTATCCACAAAGTAGATAGAGATTACCCGTTGTGTGCTTTCATTACATCAAAATTTCATCATTAATTTCCTTTATAGTATAAATATTTTTTGTTAATATTATTTCATTCTTAGAGTTACTAAAATTATTTTCACTGACTTGATTACTATTAAGGCCTTCAAAAACCAAGGCATCTATTATTCTCAAATCCTTTCAACTAATTTTAGTTTTTCCAAAAATTATTATATTTATTACCTATAAAATTTTAAAGCATATGATTAACAAATTTCTATATCTAATAATTTTGAAAATACCAATGTTTCTCATTATTTGTAAGGTACGTCAAATTTTATGAATACATAATATCGACTGGTCTATTTCATTTGGGAAACGTTTAACAAAAAATTGAATTATTCCCCATTTATACTCAAAAAATATTTTTTTTAAATGTATTTGTTTTTGTTATCATTTTTCCTCCATAAGATATTAAATTTCATCCTTATATCACAAATACATAGAAAAAATTTATATTTTTTTGTATTGTCATTGATTCTTTAAGTTATTTACTTTTAACAGTTCGAGTCTCCCTTGGAAATGTTATTTTCATATTTAATAATAAATACATCGATTTGTGTCTTTATTATTTACTATGTAAATTATAGACATAGAGAAAACCCAATATATTTATTTTGGCTCATCTTTCCCTATTTCCCTTATAACATAAAGTATCCATTTGATATGGAACACATGTTTTTTGAATGCCTCATCTTTCAATAACATTAACACCTAGTTTGTGGTCTATTGTTGTGTTTCTTTACTTCTAATCTGATGGAATTTTGGGGTTTACCCAAATAAATATTCATCTAGAGGGTGGGTTAATTTTTCTTAGCCACATCAATGATGAAATTAATCTAATTACATATCTCTAAAAATATTATTTTTTGAAATAACATTACTATTATAGAAAATACTCAAACTTATTTATTGGATTTATATATTCCCATGATTGTTGAATCTTCTTATAGTATACATAGTTTAAAATTAATGTTTCTTAATTATACACAATATACATGGTTGTAAGATAATGTTAGAGTGAGGTTGATCTCATTGAAGACAAGGACACTATGTTATTATTTTAAATAAATTAATGTATCAATATAATATTTTCATGGTTTTTAATTCAAATCCAAAACTAAACTAAATTAATCATTTATTGAATTAACTAATTATGAAATGAAATTATATAGGGGGTTGAACATAAAAATATCACTTTTAATTTATGAAAACAATTCAAATTCACTCATGAGATTAATAAAATCAATATTTGGGTGATTTAGAATTTAACTAAAATCCATGTGATTTTTTTAAATTAAAACTACTTCAATATCTCAATTCATAATCATTATAAGAATCACAAAAAATTTATAAAGTAAAACTTATAAAAAGAAATTATTAATCCAACCCAACACATTAATTAATTACCAATATTGTTTCATTCTCAAACACATCTCTTAATAACGAACTATATATAATAAGTTTCATAGCTACACAACACTAATGAATCATAATAACTCATGAATGAAGAATAATTAAAAACATGATGTATTCATACTTTCAATTGATTCCACACTCTTATATGAATGTATCCATTCATTGTTTATTTCTCATTAATAATGAGTGAAAAATACAATCCAAAAGAGAATCTAGAACTAAAACAATGAACCAAACAACTGAGCAATAATGAAAAAAAATTAAAGAATAATAAAAAATAATAATACCATGATTAAATAGAGAAAAAAGGTAAAAAATAAATCACAGATTTATCAATAGATCTTATAATCCTCCATTCATTACACTATAAAACTACAGTGACCCCTTATTTTGAATAATAATATCATCAAACGGTAGTAGCTCATGTAGTCAATACCTCTTCTATATAAAATGATTCTCTGTTTTATGGATATATATATATATATATATATCTAAAATATATTTCTAAATCTATATCCAAATAAAATTACTCTAATGGTGTCCCAGTAATAAATAAAATAGTCCTTATAAAAAATTTAGTGTTCACCACATTGTATCTGAAAAATATTGTTGACTTCTCAAATTTGTTAAGATTTTATTTATTCAAGATTTAAAAAAGTAGTAATTTATTTCCACAATAGAATTTTTAATAACCCAAAATCTAGGTATATGTGATAAAAAATTACCATATACTGATGTTCCCATGATGGTACCATATCATGCCTTTAAATAGTCATATAATCCTCAATATAACTCAGATTTACTTGAAATTTGAATGATAACTTATGAAGTAATAAGGATTATCTTCAAGATTTTAAATCATAAATTTTATCAAATTGAAAAATAATAAATTTATAAATATTATTACACTATCCTCCATCAAATTATGGTGTGATAGTCACTATTATATTGTAAATATTTTATCTCATTTCCTAGTAAAATCCTCTATACATTGGTTTCCTTTATCTAAACTTAATCTCCATGTTTTATGGTGTAAGGGAATGTTTTTTTCTAGGATATACATGTCTACTCAGGGTAAACAAAAATTATATACAAATAATGAAAAAATAACCAAAAAAATTAATCATGATTTAAATTTAAAATATCCCCCTTACTTGTATTACACCATAAATGGATTCCTGGTTATAGTGTTTAATTATATCGTATCACTAGTTAAATCTTTACCCTGGTTATGGTGAGATTGTTTGTGTTATATTAAAATCTTCACAACATATAATTTTTTCAAAAAATAGTTTTTTTCATACTCAGAACCATGAGATGGAAATATTAACATCACAACACAATGAATTTTTCTTCATATATTCCACTCTGTTCATATGCATGGTAATTCTTGTGTGAATCAATTGTGATGTTTTATGATCCTCTAAAATATATATATTTTAATACATTTAAAAATAACCATTCCATAGTGGTATGTTTTGTGGCCTTATTTTTTCCATTTTTATTTAAAATCATCCTAATATCACTAAATTCATAAAAACATTAATTAATTCATTAATCATCAGAATAAATAATAAATAGGAAATCTAGGATTGAATAATCTATAAAAACGCAGGACAGTTATATACATAAATTAGAGTTATAAAATTATCCCATAGATTCATAACATATAATATCAAAATCACATAATCCATCCAACCAAGAGTATAAAATTATTTCTTTATACATGAGTATAATTTAAAACAATTTTCCTATTCCACCCACATTATTCAAAAAATTATTATTATTCGTTCCAAATATGATCAAACATACTAAAAGATCATTTCAATCATACCCTATGATCATTTAATTAGTTTTATATTCAATATAACGGTTATAATATATATAACAAGGATTTTATACCATCTAAATCTACACATAGAAATAAAATAACAATAATCATGAAGTCTTTTCCAAGGTATTCTTTGAGGTTTATGATGGGTGGTTCATAATGTAAATATTTAAATACAAATACATGAATGACATGTTTTAATTATTAAAAACAAATTCCTGATATTTACCCTATATCTTTACCAAGATATCATTAATGAACAGTTACCTAAGTACTCTTCCTCATATAATCACAAATTTGTATTTTTATCCAATGATGAATTTTCCTTATTGTTCTCAAAATTATCGTCTTTTATTTTATTTTTATATTTTTATATAAATATACTGAACCAATGTGTTCTAAATCAGAAATATTTTGTGAACAACCTTATTAATAATCAAGATACCCCCCCCATTTTATTTATTTCAAAATATAATTCCTAATCGATCTATAAAGCCACCCAAAATCCCTCATTAATCTTAAATAAAATCATGAAATTATACTAAAAATTATGTTATGAAGGAAATGATCTACTTAAAAAGTGTCTTACTATAAAACATTTATAGTATCTACAAATGTATGAAAGGTTAAAATAGTATGTGGGTCACAAGATACAAAGAGATGAAAATAACCAGACTATTCCTCACTGATCTAAATGTAATTCCAAAATATTAATGTTTTTGAAAGATTACTAAAAAGGGTTTAGGACTGATGTATATCCTGGGAATCTCTCAACAAAGGGAGTATATGAAAAAAATATTTGCAAAGGGTTTATATTAACTCTTGAGAATATGAGTTAAAATAATCGGTGAATTAAGTCATAGAATGAATAATGATTATTATAGTTAAAAAATCAATGAGTCAGAGGAAAAAAATAATCAATTTTGAAATCACATTAAAAATATAAAAATTTAATTGAGTAGGAAAATTCATACAATTTCCAAATATGTATTTTAAGTTTATAAACATAATCAATCAAAAATTCCAATAAGTTAGTATATTTCACCTAGTTAATTATATATCCAAGATGAAAAAGGTGTAAAAATAAATTTGGTCTAAAGAGCACTATGCAGTACATAAACCAATCACTATCCCCCAAATTTTCAAAAAATATGAAATATATTCCAAACTAAAAAACATAAAATTAGTCAAAATAGTGGATCAAAATAATTTTAGGAAACTAATTTAATACATGTTTAAGAATGATTTTATTTCTTAGTCCTTGGTTGGAATTCATTTTATTTGATTTCTTTTAATTGTCTAGTGTGTTGGTAAATTTCTTCTTAAAAGAAACTCTTTCCACTACTATAATTTTATCTATTTGTAATGGGGAGTTTGGGACGGCTAAATTCCCCATCAAAAATAGTCGTCAAACATTAACTATTTACTGCAAAGTTATTATTCTATCACAAATAATTACTATCTGAGATGTAATATTTCATATATCACAAATATATTTGGTGGTATTTTGCAACCTCAGTGCGAAATGTATTCACGATGAACATTTATGAAGGAATCCACCATCCTTCACAAATACTCATCGACTCGAGACTTTTTACGATGTGCGTTAGTGCACACCACAAATACTTCTGATGGAATAACTATTTGAGAAAGAATTAATTATGTCATAATAAATATATCAATTTTATAGTGCCCCCTTCTTCTTCATCTAATATCCTTCTCCCTCTCTTGAACCACTATGATCCATAGATCCTAGAAACCACACTCTATGCCACACTAACACACTTTGTTTTATGTAATTTCATACAGATCATATTTGATTCACCTTGGTAAGGATTCCTCATATATCAATTTTCATTATTTTTTTGGTTTTATTCATTTTATTACATGATTTCATTTTTCAAACCCCAGGTTGAGCATTTTCTCTGATTTTCATTCTTTATTTGATATTTGGGATTTCTATAGATTTTATTTTTCCTATTTTATATTTGTATTTTTGTAAGTATATAAATTAATATATTCCATATTTTATATATGTATGTCTGTGAAAACACTAGGTTTCACAATTTATTTGATTTTGAGTTTGATTCACCATGTCTATTATTTCATGTTTAATTTTGATATGTGTGTGTGTGTGTGTATAAATTATTATAAATTAATAGAAAAGAGAAAATGAAATAGTTTATCAATTTATAAGGTTTGAGAAATGAAAATGTTGATTATCATTTGGACTAAATTGATATAAATTAGTCATTTATCAGAACCTGAAGACATGATATTATATGATTTACACCATTTTATTACTTTATAATATATTTTATTACTTTATATTAAATTATAATAATTTTTATTAATTTATAAATTTTTTTAATTTGAACTAATTAATTCTGAATATAAACTAATTTATAATAAATTTAAAACAAAAATATAATGTAATAAAAAATTAAATTAATAATCTCATATTCAAAAGTTTTTAAATCTTTTTAATTATTTTAAATTTTTTAAAATATTTATAATTTAATTATTTTAAATATTTCTAATATTTTTAATTAATTTCAATTTTAAATTATTACTAAATTTTGTAATTGTTAGTATATTTTTTAATATTTTTAATATTTTTTATTTTTTGAATTTTTATTTATTTTTAGTATATTTAACAACATATAAATATTTAAAATTATATGTAATTTTTAAGATAATATTTTATTATTTAAAATTAATTTAAATGATTTTTCATTATTTTAATTTTTTGTAGGTTTCTTAGAAACATATATGTTTTTGTGAGAGATCAATTGTCGATTATAAATACTATTAATTGTCCCAGTCCATTACAATTGACATTTTTTTAAAGGTTGGGGCCGAAGCCTCATTTTTATTAATAAACCAAAGCAAAGATCTCTTTTAACTGGGTAGAGGGAGACCCATTACATAGCCCGAAGGCCCAGTGAGCTTGTAGCCCATAACATAGCCCGTAGGCCCAAATTTTGGCCAAATTCTTATTCTGTGAATAGTAACCCGGCTGCTACAGTACCCGCACAGTACCTCCGCCGCTACAATGTCCTGCCGCCGCTACAGTACCCGCCGATCAACAGTACCGCCGCTGCTACAGTACCCACTACAGTACTGCTACAGTAACCTGCGCCCAATGGGTTTTGAACCCCCATTTTTCATGTAGTATTACGGGGTGCTTACCACTAAGCCAAACCCCAACTACATTGACATTTTTTTGATAAAAAACAAAATATCATTTGTGATAGGAGATTTACCCATCATAATTATTTTTTATTTGAGATGGTGAGTTATAAATATCGTCATTTACGATGCTATTTTTTGCAATGCTGCATTTTTTATTGAATCTTGTCACAAATCTTCCATCGTAAATTCCAAAATATCTAGTAGTGTTCTTTTAAAAAATCAAAAATAAACAAGTAATGTTCGAGGACTATTATTTTTTAGTTCAAAATAATAATAGATTTTACAATGAATAATATTAAAATTCCTAAAATGCTGCAAAATTCTAATTCCTATAATATGTGTGTGTGTGGTTGTGTTTTTTCCCTCTAGTAACTACATTTTTTGAAGTATTTATTGTATAAATTACCTTTTTATGTTTCTTATAATAAGAGAATATAAATATTTTACCAGATATAGATTTAACCTTGAAATAAATTTCTTCTCATCTAGGGTAATTGTTCTACATCACTTTATTAGTAATATCTTGATAAATTATTTATGTTAAAACCATGATTTATAATGTATAAATTAATGAATAAGTGTAGTGTCCTTACTCGGGAGGCACTTAGTGGTTCCACGAGAGGACTGGCCACACGAGGTCAAGCGATTCTCCTTATATGACAGAAGATACTGACTAGAAGTTAGGGCCTAGGGTGTGTTCATGGGGAGATTGTTCCCCCATATATCATAGTGGAGTAGAGCAGAAAAAAATAAATTATAAGAAACATCATTATATGTAATAACAGACAGAAAATTGAAAAGTAATAATATACCATGAAATATAAATGATGGGTGGAAGCTTAATAATAAATAATTGATACTAAATGATGATGATCATCATGTATTGTATAAATATAAAACTATTGTACAAGGAGTGAAAGGGAAATAGGAATATACTACATGCTATAAAAAATACAAAAGATTTCCAAAAGATGTAACTACTATATTCATGATCACAAGCATGGTCCCCTACTCTCAATATCTATCCAAGAACTCATAATCAAGCATCAGAAGTTGGACAATTACCTTTATAAATTTCTATTATCCTGAACTCCACTTGGATACCAAAGTAATCCCAAGAATTTTGAAAATTACAATTACAATGTCACCACCAATGGTTTCAAGATCAATCCAGTCTGTGTGATTTAAAATGAGTAGTGTTCCAGTAGTAGTAATTTCAAGGAAATAAATAAATAAAGCATGGTGGTTTGTGTTCCATCTAGAAACCCAACTACCAATAATTCCTTCTACCTAATAAAGATATATCATAAAAATGGAACCTACAAAACTGGTAAAGATTATGGAACTGTTATCATAAATAATTCATCATGTGTAGAATGACCACATTCTTGTGGATTGAATTGGTAGATGTGTCCTTATGACATCAGTAAATCATTCTCATGATTTATTAATAAGTTGTCACGTGTAATCTTGGAAATGAAACCATTTCATCTAGAATGGGATTCTAAATCCCATCCTGGGTGATCCATAATGGAATCCCAAGTGTCACTAGAGGTGATCCCAAAATACACAATACTGTTGATCCCATTCAAGCTGATCCGTAAAAGGAGTCTGTCATATTACTCTCGACATGATGAATGTATGAACCTCTGATCCCATCCCATATATCTCACATAGGGGAGTGAGTATCACTCGAGGTATGGTATAACAATAATTCCAATGATCTCATCCATGTAACGTCCCCTAGGGAACCAATGTCACTCACTGGTGTCAAAAATTACTTATATATCCCTTCCAAGTAAGGCAAAGTGTCTCTCCTAGCATGTCTAATAGTTATAAAAAAAGGGCATGGAGAGCCCATTCATGGAATCCTTAAGTTGGGACTTTTGTTCACACTCAGATCTTAATAAGGCATGTCTCTGTAGTCTTGATCACATCTCCTCAATAATACATTATATGTATGAAATATTAAACATGATAGATAGTTCATTTATTCCAAGCAATAGAACTATGGCATATTGGATAAGGAAAAAAATAAGAATAAGGAAAAAATTAAGGGAATTAATCATAAAGAATATTTCTTAAGTGCCTAACTTGTGTCCTACCATTCATCTTAATTCAATTCATAATTCTAAATCCTTCAACCAAATGGGAAAAAACACCACTAATATGGTTTATAAAATCTAAACTATGGTCTTTATAGCTCTTGAATAAGGGAACACCCATTAGGGTGGATCAAAAAAATTCATTCATCTAACGAGTTAATTTTCTATATTTTCAAGATGATACTATATATAGAAAACCATTTAATTTAATTGAATAATGAGTCATAGGAGTCACTGGAAATGTCTCGCATGCGACATAATGATGAAAAATATAGGAATTGAAGAAAATTAGTGAAATATGCTTGAATAATAGCCTTAGGTTCGTAGAAGCCCAATCATCCATTTTTAGTCATTGAATCTTGCTAGAATAGAAGATAATGAAAGAATCCTCATATACCCTAAAAACGGGGAAAATGAATTCACATCAAAATAGTGAAAAATAATAGAAGGGAAATTAGAAACTGAAGGAAGTGTATTATAGTGCTTATTGAGAGGCATCAAACACATTTAGTGGTGAAGGATTTGGAGATCATATGAGGGAGAAACATAAATCCCTAGGAGGAGAGGAGGGGATTTCATGTGGATACTGAAGAAGAAAATGAGGAGGGAGAAGGAATTAGGGGTATTAAAACATATTAGAGGAAAATTTAAAAATTACCCTTAAAAATTAGGCTTTCACAATTTGGCTACACAGTTGGACAAACTTTAAACCAACCATGTGGAATTCTACTTCCCACTGAACCCCCTAGAATGAACTGTGTGTAATATGTGAATAACCATGTGCAGGCCCAGTGAAACAACTTTGTCACCCAACATCTATAATCCCTCACAGGCATGCAGTCTTCCTCACATAGTTTCAAAAAAACTGTGGGTCTTACCATGTGCACTGGGTGACCCGCATGGTTAGCATTATTCATACAGTAACCACGAGGTTCAGTCTTCTTTCATATTTTCCAAAACTCGAGTCTTCAAATGACCCTTGGATTTTATCAAACCATACCCTAACCACAATATCTCATGATTGGAATAAAAACACATTCCTTTAAATAATACTAAATTGATCTATATATAGCTACCCAGGATTAAAAAACATGGATACTAAACCATTTTAGATGAATATTCATTACATTACAACAACATATTCCAAAGTACCATAATAATTTAGTGTCTTTGGAAACTTAGGAATAAAATATTCTATCTCTGTGAAATATCTTCAAAATATCTCATAAATATCTCCAACCATAGTAGTTCTACCTAAATTTTTTCATCATTACCCAGGGAAAGGAAACATAAGAATGGTTGAGATCAGATGGTTAATAAGGGTAAATAAAGGAAATGTGTAGGAATAACATGAACAAAGGTTATGGAACTTGAGAAAACATTTAAAGATAATACCCTACATAGTAGAGATCATAATAAATATTGTAAGTTCATAATACATGAATCATAAATAAATAATGAACATAAAGCATGAAATCATAACATATGAATAAAACATGGAATTATGGAACACACATAAGCATATATAATAATGTCTATAATAGTTAAGGAATTTCTTATGAGACCATATTAGTGGAAAAATTCCTTTACTAAACTGGGTTATCACCCCATTCCATCCTTATAATACATAACTGAGTTCATTTATCCTTCCATACCAATTATACATACATGAGTTCATTTCTCATTCCAAACCTGTAATACTGACTGAGTTCATTTATCATTACATCAATGTTTATCTCATGAGATATAAATCATTACCTAATGCATTGGAGGGAGATATAGTTCCCACCAATCTCATAAGGAAATCATAAATACGTATCACACATTATCATAAACAATAATGTCATAACCCAAACAATAAAATGGGTATCCTAAATAAGTAAACATATCATAACGTATGAAAAAAATACACGTTTCATAAGTATTTCACCTAAAGAATAACATGTGAAATGGAAATAGATTTTGTAAACATATTACCCATGAAAGAGAAATGGATTTCATAAACATGTAACTCGTGAAAGATAAATGTATTTGATAAACATAAAACCCATGAAAGACAGATAGGTTTGATAAAGACCACTACATTAAGCATAACCCATTCGTAGATATAATATGAATGGAACCTTTAGATTATATCCTATAAGTCCCCGAGTAGCATCAATGAATTTCATCTTAGATGGAAAATAATTTTTTAATATCTTTCAAAAATAATTCTTGAGTATAGTATGATTTCTTCTTTAAAAAATGAATTTTAATTCTTAAAACCATTTGAAAATAATTTTTATATAAAATTATTTGAAAACTTATAAAGAATACATGAAATAATATTGAACACCTTTTTCCTTGAAAACATATAGGATATGCATCAAAACACTTCAAAATCCTTTTTCTTTGAAAAGAATTTGAAATCTTATTAAGAATGTTTGAAAAAATTTTGAATCCATTTTTAATTTAAAACATATGAAATAATCTTGAAAGCGATTTGAAAACCATTTCTCTGAAAATTATTCAAAAAATATAAATTAGGCTTGAAATCATGTTGATAAATCTTTTAATTTGAAACGTATAAAAGACGATTGATTTTTTTGAGAAACATTTCTTTGAAAATATATTTTAAAAACACTTTCTTAAAAATAAAAATTTAAACATGAAAATATATCCATAAAATATTTATGGAGGATAAATCCATACATGTCGTATGTGGTAAAAAGAACATTCCTTTGACACGATAAAATATTTAGAAAAATGACTCATTTTTAAAAAAATTATTCATTTAAAATAATTATAAAAATAAAAAAGGTAAAAAATTACTTTCATGATCTTAGGATAATAGTAGAATATTCTTCGAAACCCTTTTTGAAAAACATGATTTTAAAGGAACAATGATTCCCGATAGAGGAGAGGGTAAAGTCGAGCATTCTTAAAAACACTTTATTAAGTATCTTATGTACCAAATATTAGAAGAAATGGTAAAAATATATGAATTATTAATTAATAAACCTTTTATAATAAAATATGTAAATTTTCATGATATATTTATCATAATATTCGATCAAAGGTAGCATAAACATAAACAATATGGAAAAGCAAAAAGATTGTCTCTATAAAATCTTTTGACATAGTAAATTGGTATCATACTCTCCATATAAGTAATGGAAATCTCATAAATCATAACATATTATGAAAATAATTAAATTCATGATATAAAATTTAAAATGTATGTACAAACACCTTGAAAGAGAATTTTGATGCATAACAAAGCATGAGTCTCAAAGAATGAAAATTGAGAAAAACATATTTCATCGATTTGGTAACTTTTTTAATTTATACCCCTTGAATGAAAGATATTAAAATTTATATGATAATTCACTTATATTTTATTATAATATACATAGAATAAAATCATGGTAAGTACACACATCAAAAAAAGTAAGAGTGGCGAAAATGGAATGTATATCACATAAATAAAAAGTGGGATGAAATCCCCAAAACTTGTGTCTTCCCTCTCTTCGTACACATTCAGACCACGTGTATAATAAATATAAATTTATAATAAATAATTTATAGAACCATATTATTCTATCTACTACCATATATATTTTGATTATGACCTTATATTACCTTCATGTTAATTATCCTATGTTAAGGTTTTCACTTTGGATAATATTCACAATGTTATTCACATGTGTCTTCATTTGTTATATCATTGGTCTTTGTAATTATATCAGGATTCCAGAATGTAAACCATGATATCAATATCATGTACATAAATTATATTTATATTATATTAATTTATAGAATATATATTTATGAAAAGGAATACACCATTCGTGGGGACGACAAGTCCTACGTACACATAAACTTTGTCTCCATTCTTATTATCGTATTGAATGAAAGAAAAAAATGAAATATATGAATATATGTATATAATATTATTAAAGTGTAATTATAATGTTATATATATCATATAATATTACTAAACCCATCCTTAATAATTCCCTGTAGTGTGTGAACGAATCACAAATCTTTGAGGCGGCGGTACTCCACACTTCCTCAAACGATATTATTGTATTTACTGCAAAAGGAGAGTAAACACATATTTGCTATAAAAAGAATAAATTATATGAAATAAAATAGAAATATAATATATATTACATATAATTATATTTTCCATCATAATTTCTACCAGGAGAATTAGTAAGTAAAATTGAATAATCATCGTTTTGTGAGGTGGAAGTTCACCACACAAATGAACAATATTTATGTTACCCATTAGATAGAGGTGTGTGTAATATTAGGACAAAATATTATCACAAAAATTTTTGAGTATATTTAGGATACGGTTTCTGTTATAAAACGATGGAATAAAATTATTTTAGGGGGTGGAGAAAGAAAATAAAATAAAGGAGCTTGAGAGAAGACATTACATCTTATTCGGGGAGCTTGTTTTAGTTTGTGCCAAAAGGATTCCTTTTATTTTCTTCATACCAATGGATAGATTATATAAGTAAGGGGGGTTTTTTGAGAAAAATCGGGTAGGGTTTTGATGAGACATGGTGTCTTGATAGGTGTGAGAAAGGGTAGAGTACTTTCTTTTTTATAGTGGAGGGGGAGTGACACTCCTGTAAATACCAAAAGGTATTCAATAATGGGAGTTATACTTTACCTAATGTTCCTTAAAATGAAAAAATAATGGATTAATGTAAAATTATGGTATAAAAAAAATCTACACCACATAATAATATGTTCATTTTAATAATTTGGTTCCTTAACATCTAAGATTCCTCAATTTTATTATTTTTCCATTTATTAAAGCATCTAGTTTTCAAGCGTAATTAATTTAAACTATACGACTAAACTATATTGATATATTTTAGAAAATATAATTACACGGAATTATTAATATGATACCTAATTTAAAAAATAAAAATACCATGTGTTTTGGAAATTATGTTTTAAAACAAGCGCTTATGTCATGCAAAGCACTACTTAAACTCGTACTGTGCAGTCAATTTTTTTACGATCTCTGTGTCGATATTTTAATTATAAAAGATAAATTGGTCCATTTAAAGACCATATTTAATATTTTTTATCCCCTAAAAATCATCTATAATAATATATTATTTTCATTAATTTTAAATCATTCAATGAAATTACATTATTGAAAAATAACAATAATTTCAATTTTGACATTATTTATTTATTTTTAATTTTAAAATATCAAAATAATTTTATAATTCATATAAATTAAGATTAAAAATGTATAAAATGATATATTAATCTTTAAGAATAATTCAATACAGTAATTTAGCCAAATCACTTCTCTTGTAACATTTATAGTATCATTTATTTTAGTTAATTATTCACTAAATAATCACTATATTGGCGTTTCGTAAGCATTTTAATTAACTAAATCATCTATAAAAATTATTGAAAAATTATTTTGATAATAATAAAACATTTATATCTCAAAATGATATATATAACCTAATTTTTTTTTTCGTATCTCAATGTTTTATAAATTTTAAAGGTAACGAAAGATCCATTTTTATCCTTTTACTTAATAAACCTTATATATATGGAACTTACATTTAATAAATTTCCAAATAACCCAAAAAATTCAATAAAATAAGGTATTTGGTCAAATTAGTTTTATGAAATGGATTTTGGATAATTTTCCAGGTCATTTTTGTCTTTATGATTAAGGTTCATTCTTTAATTATGCTTAATCTTACGTTAATCACTATGACTAATTTGAATCTCTTTCAAAAATCATTTTGGTTAAAAATTAATTTGATCTTATTAGAAAGAAATATCATACCTATTACAATAGTGTATTCCCATTTTTCAAAATTCAACTACAGAAGTGGGAAAATTAGGTTAAATCTAATCCCAATAGATGTGGCGAGAAAGCATGTTTTTAATGTAAAAACATTCAAACGTTCAATAAGTTGTTATATCTAATTTCAATATAAAAATATTTCTAATGAAAAAAATTTAATGAATATATTAATAATTGGTATATATTGACATTAAAAACAAATTTAATATATAATTTTACACAAATCATTTAAATGTAAATGTTGTTTTTAACTAAATTGCAATAATTTTTCCAATTCACCCAAAAATGATGTTTCTCAGAAAAATCTAAATAATTCACCATAAAATTATTTCAAAATTATGAATTGAAAAATGAAATTTATTTTATCAAATTTAATTTATATTACTTTTTAAAATTTATTTTATTATTATTCACTAAAACTCGGTATTGCGTGTTGCGTAAGCCAACAGCCAAAGTAAATCTTGCGTGTAATGCACGCTAACCTCGGAGTTCTCTATAGAGAAAATTAAACATTATGTTACATGTATTGAATTATAAATTTATGTAGTGTATAAAATATTCAAAACATAGTAATTTAATATAAAATAAAATACTTTTTGTGTTGTGTCAAATGAAAAAAAAATAAAAAAGATAAAATAAATTTTGAAAAAATAATAATTTAGAAAATCTATTGGTGTTACATTCCATTCCCATTAAAATGAATTTCACCATCAAAATTTTTCAAGGTTATAAAATGTTTAATATGTGAATGTTTCATTCATAGAGACCCATATCAAAAAAATGAATTCCAAAACATCCCTTAAAAAGGGAATGTTGGAACCATAACGGTTACCCAAAGTAACATATAACTAGGTTTCCACATAGGGAAACATAAGTTGGAAGTGAAAACATGTACATGGAAGGAAAATATTGTTGGGCAAAGTATTGTTTTCAACAATACATATTAATGTTATTTAAAGGGGGAGATTATTGAAAATAATACTCTATCTCTTTATGATAATTTTTATGCTCACAAATACCCTTAGTTATTTTCTAATGATTTTATTTAGTATTTTTCAGGAATTTATTAATTTATTTTACTCTTGATCCAAAGATAATTTATTACTTATTCGGAATCTACTTTAGTGCATTTTGGAATCACTTTTCATACCTTACGTGGATAAATATAGCGTGAAGTCTACTTTAGCGCGTTCTGGAATCACTATTCATACCCTATGTGGATAAACATACCGTAAGGATGAAAAGCGTGTATACTTTTTGAGATAAGAGAAAAGTCTGGTTAAACAACCATACGTTTTCAGCAAAGTATGGAAGAAGAACCTTACGTTAGGAATAAACCTTACGTTTTGGTTATCAGCAAAGTATGTAAGGAGAGTCGTACGTAAATTCTAAGCATTACATTTGAGTCTCAAAAGTATGGTTCATCAACCTTACATTTGTAAACAACCATACGTTCTTGGAAAAGTATGGATCAAGTAAAAGTATGGATCTTTTACTTTACATTTGAGAGTTGAAGAAAAATTATGGATGATCAACCCTACGTTTATGTTCAACCTTACATTGTCAACCTTACCTTTGAAGACTATGTCACCAACCCTACGTTTGGAGGCCACGTCATCAACATTACATTTGGCGTCAGAAATTTTGACAGAAGATATTTTTGTGTAGCGACCAGTAAGCTGATTATTGGGAGGATTTCAAGCCAGATTTAAAGTCGTTTTAAAGTATGACTTTGACTGATTGAAACCTGTTTTATTAGTGGATTTAAGATCAAATTAAAAGGATATTTTTATGCTGATCCTTAAGGGAAGTTACGACTTCTCTGTAAATTCAAATTTTTGAATATCGCGAATCAGAAGGAGATTTTATGGATCTAAATGTGCAAGAGATATGCTCAAATTTATTATATATGTTCTCTATGGAACACCAGGTACGTGTGTGTATGGTGATCGATCTATTATTGAAAAGGTGGAAAATAGAGACTGCAGAAATTCACGATTGATCTGTTATTTCAAAAAGGAGCATCAAAGCTCTATTTGTTTAAGAATAAGGAACTCGATAGAAGGATCATTTTTTCTGCATCAAATATCTACTATAGATCTACTACAACTGAAGTTGTGAACTATATCTCTATATCTATTGCAACTAGATCGAATCAGAACTGCTTCGTCTTGAAAATCAATATTTATAGAGACTTCGATCCATCTGCTATCAATTGCATTCTGTTGCAATTATAAAGATCAACTAGAAAATTTCTTTCTGGAATTCTTTTTATTCTTGAGTAACCAGCTTCTTGTTCTATGCTGTGTAGGTTTGTGTTTGAACCAGAAGGCTTTGTTTTGCCTTGGATTTTAAAGGTGTCAACTGCCTATACTCAGTTGTGAACCGGTCTGTGGAAAAGAGGACCAGATAGTGAAAATCACCATGCTCGTGGAGTTGAGAGTTGGTGGAGTGGACTAGGGGCCTTCTGTTCCCAGAACCTCTGTACATCATTGTGTTCTTGTTTTTTTACTTTTTACACTACACGATCAAATCTGATAAAGTATAAAAGACAGAACTCATTCAATCAAAGAGCTATCGAAAAATTTAAAAATACACAATTCACCCCCCCCTCTTGTTTATAATCTGTAGATTCAGATCCAAGAATTGGTATCAGAGGTGGAACTTTTGATAGAGCCTTAGAAATATAGAAGCATTTAAGGATTATACAACTGAGCATCATGACTGATACAAGAGAAGGGGTGTCAATGGTCATAGAACCATATTTTAATGGAGACAACTATGGTTTTTGGAAATCTCTCATGATAATATATCTGAAAAACCTCGGATATAGAGTCTATTCAAAGATTCTGACTCCTTATGAAATTCCTGAAAATCCTGAGTCATGGAGTGCTGCTATAGAGGCAGAGTACGATATGAACTCGAAGGCTATGAATTCGATTATATGTAGTTCAGAACCAGATGAATTTAATAGAGTATCTCAGTGCCCGACAACATATGAGATGTGGAAAACAATAGCTGTAGCATATGAAGGAACAAACAATGTGAGATAAATGAGATATGCCACTTCCAAATTAAAATTTGATACTTTCAGAATGGTTGAAGGTGAAATCATTACCCAAATGAATGGGAGATTGAAAAAAATTGTCAATAACATAACAACTCTAGGAGAACCTATCAAGAAGGCTGATCAAGCTTTAAAAGTACTGATGGTACTTCCTACTCGATGGAATGGTATCTCTTCTGCAATCAAAAAATAAACTCCTGTCAAAGATCTAACCATGAGAGAGCTGATTGGTACACTGATGATGTATGACGCTGAAATGCAAGATGAGGCTAATGAACAAAAAGTGCTTATCAAAAGAGAAGATACTGTCTTGAAGGTAACTTCACAACAAAATAATAGAAAGATGAAGAACAGAGAAGTCAAAGCTAAATTAGAAAGATCTGACTCATCAAACTCAAATGAAGAACTGGCTCATCTAGCCAGGAAATTTAGAAAGTTCTACAGCAAGAAAAGAATCTTCAAAAAATCCTTTAAGGGAGATAATAAGGAAGTTAGATGTTTTGAATGTAAGAATATGGGGAATATCAGACCAGATTTCCCACAATTGAAGGATGCAAAGAAGAAGAAATTCTTCAAAAGAAATGACTTTGAGCAGAAAGACAAGAAAGCTATGAAATCCACTTAGAGTGTATCTGAAGACTCTAGTAGCTCTTTTGAATCAAGATCAGAGAAATAAGAAGTTAATCTAAAAGAAAAAATGTGCTTTATGGCAGAAATTGGTGCGGTATACTCATATTACTCCTCTGAATCAAATTCTGAATCAAGCTACACAAATGAAAAACTTGCAGCCTACTGTAATATGCTTGAAGAAAGATATGATTCACTATTTAAGAAACATAAGTCACTAAAAAATAAACACAAAGCCATTTCAGATAAAAGAAATACAATGCTGAAACAATATATGGAATTAACTGATAAATACAATTCGATTAACACTAACTTTATTAATTTTGAATCGAGAATAAAAAAACTGCAGGATGAAGTAGAATATTACAAACAGGCTGCATTGGTTTTTACAAAAGGAGAGAATTAATTAAATGAAATTCTTGGAAAAACTGTCATTAAAAGGGAGATATTTGGAATTGGCAGTAAAGGAGAAAAACCAAATCTATATAAAAATTATTTTGTTACTAGCTCTAAAAATGTAAATTGTAACTTTTGTGGGACTAAGGGACATATAGATAAAAATTGTTTCTTAAGACAACCTCAAATTTGTGGCATTAAGAAAGCCTATATTTCAAAAGACATATATGATTCAGATAATTTTAAAAAGAACAAAAAAAATCTTGATACCCAGATCATTTCTAGCTAACACCCCTAGACCCAAAAAAATATGTCTACCAAAGCAATCTGTTTGAATGTATTTGCAGGTAGCAAGCCACCAAATAAGAAAAGATATATGGTACATGGACAATGGCTGCTCAAGACATATGAGTGGAAACTCATTGAATTTTTCTTCACTCACTCAAAAGGAAGGAGGACTTGTCACATTTGGTGACAATGCCAAATGAAAAATCATTGGCATTGGAACTGTTGGAGATACAAAAACAGTCTCAATCAAAAAAGTACTTTATGTACAAGGATTAAGACACAATCAGATAAGAATATATCAACTTTTTGATGATGGATATACTGTTGATTTTACTAACAATTGTTGTACTGTTTCTAAAGATAAACTATTTAAATTTAAAGCACTATGAACTGAAAATGTCTATACTCTAGATTTAAATTCCTTGTGTAAACAACAAGTAAACTGCTTGACTACTAAAATAAGTGAATCCTGGATCTAGCATAGAAGACATGGAAATTGCAATGTATATGTTTTACATAAGTTATCTAAGAAACATTTATTTTCTAATTTACCTTGTCTCAAATTTGAAAGTGACATATTTTTTGATGCATGTCAACTTGGAAAGAAACACAAATCATCCTTCAAATCTGTTAATAAGGTTGCTATGTATAAACCTCTAGAACTTATTCATATGGATTTTTTTGGACCCTCAAGAGTAGCAAGCTTAGCTGGTAAATGATATGTATATGTTTTAGTTGATGACTATTCGAGATTTACATGGATTTTATTTTTGAAATTTAAAAATAAAGCTTTTACTTTATTTTAATGTTTTTGAAAATCTGTTCAAAATGAAAAAGGGTTCAATATAATCTCATTGAAAATTGATCATGGTGGGGAATTTGAGAATCTGGAATTTAATTCCTTTTGCTCAAATATGGGTATTAAACACACCTTCTCTACACCAAGAACACCTCAAAAAATTTGGATTGTAGAAAGAAGAAATAAAACTATTCAATAAATGGCTAGAACTATGTTAAATGAATACATACTACCTATATATTTTTGGGAAAAAGCTGTGAATACATCTTGTTATATAATTATTAGATTTTTATTAGAACTATTTTGAAAAATACACCCTATGAACTATGTAATAATAGAAATCCTAAACTAAATTACTTTAATGTTTTTGGATAAAAGTTTTACATCTTAAAAAACAAAGAGAATCTTTGTATGTTTGATCCGAAATATGATGAAGGTATTTTCTAAGGATATTCTGCTACCTCAAAAGATTATAGAGTTTATAATAAGTAGTCAAGTATTGTTGAAGAATCAGTTTATGTGAAATTTTATGAATCTGATCCCTTTAAGAAAAGGATAGAACAAATGGATAAACTGGACTCTAATGATAACATGATACTTGAGAACATAAAGAATGATTTTGAAAATGATATAAAAGAAATTCAGTCCAATTCAGAGGAACATGATACTGAAGAACCTTTAAATATATTACCTAGATAGTCTAGAACCCTAAATAATCACCCTTTAGAAACTGTAATAGGTAACTTAGAAACTGGTGTTCACACTAGAAGAAACGTAGGAAACCTAGTGGAATTTTCTGCCTTCCTATCTCAACAAGAACCCAAGACTATATAAGAAGCTCTAGATGATGAAAGCTGGGTAATAGAAATGTAAGATGAATTAAACTAGTTTAAAAGAAATGAAGTTTGGGAATTAGTGGAAAGACCTAAGAATAATCCTGTAATAGGAACCAAATGGGTCATCAGAAATAAACAAGATGACCAAGACACAATAACTAGAAATAAAGCAATATTAGTAGCTAAATTATATAATCAAGAAGAAGGAATAGATTATGATGATACTTTTGCACTTGTAGCTAGGTTATAATCCATTAGAATCCTTTTAGCTTATGCATCATATATGAATTTTAAATGATTTCAGATGGATGTTAAATCCGCCTTTTTAAAAGGTTATTTAATAGAGGAAGTTTATGTTGAGGAACCTCCTGGTTTTGAAAATTCTCAAAAACTAGATTATGTTTATAAACATACTAAAGCTCTTTATGTCATTAAACAAGCACCTAGAGTTTGGTGTGAACGATTAAGTTCTTTTCTTTTGAAAAATGATTTTACTGTTGGGATGGCAGACCCGTCACCCTTTAAGAAAACTGTGAAAAATAATATTTTATTGGTTCAAATTTATGTTGATGATGTAATATTTGGATCAAATAATAAAACTCTTTGTCATGAATTTTCAAAATTAATGCCAGATGAATTTGAAATGAGTTTGATGGGAGAATTAAATTTTTTTTAGGTCTTCAAATATTAAAAAAATATTTTGGAAATGTTTTAAATCAAAGAAAATACATTACTGATTTACTTAAGAAATTTGGACTTGAAAATAGAAATTCATTTACAACTCCTATGTGTACTAATATAAAACATGATTTGGATGAAACAGGAAAATTAGTTGACAACAAGTTATATAGAGGTATGATTGGTAGTTTGTTATATCTTTCTACTTGTAGGACAGATATAATGTATTCAGTATGTCTTTGAGCTATATTTCAATCAAATCCTAAAGAATCTCATATAACTACTATTAAAAGTATTTTTAGATATTTAAAAGTAACTATTTTTCAATATCTTATTTATCCTAAAATATCTGATTTCAATTTGATTTCATATTCAGATGTTGACTTTGGAAGTTGTAGATTAGATAGAAAAATTAAATCAGGTACATGTCACTTCTTAGGAAAGTCCATAGTATCATGGTCTAGTAAGAAAGAACATTCAGTAGCCCTGTCAACAGCTGAGGCAGAATATGTTTCTGCTGGCAGTTGCTGTGCACAAGTGTTGTGGATGAAAAATACTCTTATAGAATTTGGATTTAATTTTACCAATACATCAATTTTATGTGATAATACAAGTGCAATTAATATTTCAAAAAATCATATTATCCATTCTAGAACTAAACACATTGATATAAGGAATCACTTTTTAAGAGATCATGTTATTAAAAAAGATATATTTTTAGAATTTATAAATACTGAAATTCAATTACCAGATATTTTTACTAAACCACTTCCCACTGCAAGGTTTGATTTTATTAAGGGTGAGATAGGTTTATTTAATTTTAAAAAATTTATATTTTGATTTATATTTATTTATTTTTGTAATTTTTTTTGAAAACTGTTTAAGATTTTTTTTCTTTCCATATGAAAAATTTATTTGTTTTAAATATATGTAATGATTAGTGATTACACGGGAATCAAGGATGTCAGAGCCTTTTCTTCTTCTAAACAATTTCAATTCAATCGAAACCCTTTCGAAACCCGAAAATGGAACTTCTGCTCCTAAACCCTAATCTTCGAACCTTTGAAACCCTAACCTTCAAACCTTCAGAGATTCTTGCAAATATGGTAAGAACTAAAAGATACAGTGAATCTGAGCCAAGCAATGCCAAGAGACAACGCACCGAGGGAAGAAAAAATTTACAGGGCAAGGTAATCGATCTCGACTGGTTATTTCAGAAAAATCTACTTTTGAAGAAAGCGCTGTTGTTTCATAATCTTGAACATCTATTCAATAGTAAAAATACGGAATTTATGTATGAAGTAGAACTTAGAAACTTATTCATATCTGTACAGTTTAGAATCGGAGATACCAAGGACAATATGATGGCTAAGATAGAGGATAGGGACTTCTCAATCTCATCAGTAGAGATTAGTCAGATTCTTAAATGCCCTCATGAGGGATCTTTTCATTTCAATTTGAAAAATATTGGAGATTATATTCATAAATATGAGGACATCGTGTCTTTTTTTTGGTACTAAGACAATAAATAAAATGTTTGTCAAGGATTTGGAGCCTGATCGGAAGATTTTGCTCAAATTTATTCAGACTGGAATAGCTCCAAGAATGGCAGAAATTGAGAAGAGTTTGTACCCTAATATGTATATAATGTTTCTTATGTTAAGTGATATTAAGTTAAATATTACAAGATATATGGTAAGGTATCTCAATTACTGTTGTCAAAGTGAGGCCCGAATGAATTTCTATCATTTTGGTTGATTTATTTCTAAATTGCTGCTTAAGAAAGACATGGTGAGATTAGTGGATGCCCGAGTTACCTGTCATCATAGTAATATGTTTAATGCTGGAACTTTAAGGAAGGTTGGATATTTCTGGAGCACAAGTAAAGGAAAAATTTTGCCAGTAGGAGCGGAGGAAGACTCAGAGAGTGCTCAGGCTCAACCTACTAAGTCCAAGGAGGGACAAGCTGAATCCAGAGTCAGCAATCTAGGAAGAAGGATTCGCTTCGAAGTGGAATATGTTGGGGAAGATAGAATTCATGAAGGACTTCAATCAAAAAGAAAGAGACCTGTCAATGAGGAAGTTACTTCCCCAGCTTTGGAAACAACCACAAAAGCTTTATTTTCTTATTCTTTTGTAAGGGAAGATGTTGTTGATAAGACCATGGAAGATGTTACTGAAAGAACAACACCAGTAGAGGGATTAGGAGATCCAAAAGAAGCTCAAAGGGAGAATCAGGAACATATTGTAGCTAATGTTGAAGTTGCACTTCAACAGGAACAAGAGATGGAGGCAGTGCCTGGTGAAGAAGTTGCCGGACCTCAGGAAACCACTAAATATATTGTTCATGAAAACCCAGTAGAAGGCCTAGATGCTGATGTTTGTGGTGAGGATGCTTCTAAATCTCACATAGGGGTACTTCAAGAGGATTTGTCTGGGGAGGAGTGTGATAACTCTAAGGAAAAATATGTGGACCAACCTTCTCAGGACAGAGAAAAAGAAAAATCTGATGCTGAATCATTGCCTTTGGTACTGCTGCATCAACAAGAGAATGTGAATATGAATCAAGCACAGGGTGCATCTGATTCAAGGCAAGAAGAAGTTGAAGAACTGTACATAAAAGTATCTCAGTTGGAATCTGAGAATGTTTCTCTGAGAAAAGCCTTAGACATAGAACATTTGAAATTTCAAATGCTGAAGGAGTGTACAGTTTCAAGGCAAGAAGTTGAAATTTTAAAGAGGATATGTTGACTGCTGTTACACAATTGAAATCTGAAATGGTTATGAAGTCAGATTTATCAGATCTGAATTCGTTTATGGAGAACCAATTTGCATCAGTTGCAAATAGTGATGTTAGTGGATCGGGTACTTCACCTGATTTAATCAAAGGGTTTCAAGCTATCACAACTGTGATGAGAAACATGAATGACAGGTTACAAGATCTTCAATGTAATAGTGCTCCTTTATTAGTGTTGCTGGACAATCAGAAGTTCTTAGTGGATCAACTGACATCTAGTGAACCATCGTTCAGAATCCTGTTAAATCAGTTGTAAGATAAGCTGTCATTGTTTGTTGAAAAAAAGGAAAGGATGCATGAGTTTTTCAGAGTCAATTTAATCGAGGATATTCATATGACCAAAGAGAATAAAGAGCTCATTATCAAACTTTGAGATGGGATGATGAAGAGACTTTGGGAACAGTTTACAGAAATCAAGTCTGTAATCCAGAGGAGATAGATGCTGTTGCCTATCTTACCCAAACCTTGATTCCTATGTATCTCATTGTCATGTATATACTGCTTTTTTGAATGAAAATTTCCTTCATTGTTTATTTTCTTCTATATCTATTTGTTTTACTAACTTTATTTTTGATTTTCCAGTACTCCAGATTTAATTATTGATAAATAGTTAATAATAAGCATTTACCTACAGTTCAATGCCACATTAAATGTGTTAAATTCATGATTTTTCATTAGTTTTTATATCACAAAAACGGGGAGAATTTGAATAAAAACAACATCAAAAAGGGGGAGAATTAATTTTATTTAGGGGAGAATTAAATGAGAAATTTGGATTTATAATTATCTTTTTGGCGGAGAAGTTTTTATTTAAAACTTTATGTAACTAATTTTGAATGTTAATTTTGTTTAAATAATTTTAATTATTTTATGGGTTTTGTGATCATCAAAAAGGGAGAGATTGTTGAGAAAAGTATTGTTTTCAATAATACATATTAATCTTTTTTAAAGGGGGAGATTATTGAAAATAATACTCCGTCTCTTTATGATAATTTTGATGATCACAAATACCCTTAGTTATTTTCTAATGATTTTATTTAGTATTTTTCATGAATTTATTAATTTATTTTACTCTTGATGTAACGATAATTTATTACTTATTAGGAATCTTCTTTTGCACATTCTGGAATCACTATTCATACCTTACATGGATAAATATACCGCGGAATCTGATTTATCACGTTCTGGAATCACTGTTAAAACCCTATGTGGATAAACGTAGTGTAAGGATGACAAGAATGTATAATTTTTGAGATAAGAGAAAAGTATGGTTAAACAACCATACATATTCTGCAAAGTATGGAAGAAGAACCTTACGTTAGGAAGGAACCTTACGTTTTGGTTATCAGTAAAGTATGGAAGGAGAATCGTACGTAAATTCTAAACGTTACGTTTGTGTCTCAAAAGTATGGTTCATCAACCTTACTTTTGTAAACAACCATACGTTTTTGGAGAAGTATTGATCAAGTAAAAGTATGGATATTTTACCGTACGTTTGAGAGTTGAAGAAAAAGTATGGATGATCAACCATACATTTATGTTCAACCTTACATTGTCAACCTTACGTTTGAAGACTATGTCACCAACCCTACATTTGGAGGCCACGTCATCAACCTTACATTTGGTGTCAAAAGTTTTGACAGACGATATTTTTGTGTAGCGATCTGTAAGCTGATTATTGGGTGGATTTCAAGCTGGATTTAAAGTCGTTTTAAAGTACGACTTTGACTGATTCAAAGCCGTTTTATAAATGGAGTTATGATCCAATTAAAAGGAGCTTTTTATGCCGAGACATAAGGAAAGTAACGACTTCTCTACAAATTCAAATTTTTGAATATCGCGAATCAGAAGGTGACTTTTATGGATCTAAACGTGTAGGAGATATTCTCAGCATTATTATATATGTTCTCTCTGAAACACTAGGTACATGTGTGTATGGTGATCGATCTATTATTGAAAAAGGTGGAAAAAAGAGACTGCAGAATTCATGATTGATATACTATTACAAAAAGGATCGTCAAAGCTCTGTTTGTTTAAGAAGAAGGAACTCGATAGAAGATTCACTTGTTCTGCATCGAATATCTATTGTGGATCTACTACTGATAAAGTTGTGAACTATTTTTCTATATCTATTGCAACTAGATCGACTCAGAACTGCTTCGTCTTGAAAATAAATATTTCTAGAGGCTCCGATCCATCTACTATCAATTGCATTCTGTTGTGATTGTGAAGATCAATTGGAAAATTTCTTTCTGAAATTATTTTTATTCTTGATTAACCAGCTTCTCGTTCTAAGTTTTGTAGGTTCGTGTTTGAACCATAAGGCTTTGTTTTGCCTTGGAATTCAAAGGTGTCAACTGTCTGTCCTCAGTTGTGAACCGTCTATGGAAAAGAGGACCAGATAGTGAAAATCACCAAGCTCGTGGAGTTGAGCATTGGTGGAGTGGACTAGGGGCCTTCTGTTCCCCGAACCACTATACATCTTGGTGTTCTTGTTTTTACTTTTTCTGCTGCACGATCAAATCTGATAAAGTATAAAGGACATAACTCGTTCAATCAAAGAGTTATTGACAAATTTCAAAAGACACAATTCACCCCCCTCTTTTGTATAATCTGTAGATTCAGATCCAACAAATATAACCATCAAGTTCTAATTCATATTATAAGGCCCAATACATAAACATTATGTAATCTTGAGTTAAGTCAACAATTTGACTTTAATTCACATCGAGGATCTTTTTAGCTTTAGATCTTTAGAGAATTAGGACATAACTTATACATAAAAACATGAATATTACAAGTATACACTTCAACTCACTATCCATCTTTAAAAAAAAACTATATAAAAAGAAACATGTTTTGGTACACATTTTAAACAACATTACTTTTTCTTGATTTAATATTTTACTCTATTCTTCTTTATGTCTAGTGAAAAACATTTCAAAACATAGGATGAGCATAAAATATCAAGAGGGGATACATAATGAATTAAAACTATTAGTCATGAGAAAATAGGTAAACCATGAAAACTTTGTCATAATGTAAAACTTTTCACCATTAAGAGTTATAAAAAACACTTCATGGAATATACGTTCATTTCTTATCCTTTTCGTAACCAAAAGATTACCATAAATCCCATAGAAAGAAACTTATAACATATAAAGGTAACTTGGGACATAAACATACATAAATATAATAACCATACAGTCAACTTCCACAAATATCACTAAGTGAAATAACAATATGTTTGACTTCCATACCCAATGCATTGGAGGTTAAAACATAACCACCCTTCCTTGGTTTATGACCGAACCACCCATCATTTGGTTTATTACGTAACCAAACATCTTGGTTTATCACATAACAACCCTTCAAATGTCCATGTACCATTTAATAATCATAAAAAATAAAACAATCATAAAGGAAAAATAAAATTTCCAAATTGTAACCACAAGATATCATTTTAAAATATAGAAATATTCAACCCATTTCCAAAACCATTTAAAACATTTAATAATGAGATCTTGGAATAAAAGTGTCATATACCATAATTAAATTTTTGAAATAAATTATCACTTTAAAGCATTAATTTGCATATAAATAAATTCATAAAACCATTTTTAAGACATTAACATGAAATAAAATTAGTTTGATGAATAAATCGTTAAAACATTTAAAACAATTTTTTAGTTAAAGCGTCCCTTACAACATGGGAAACACATGAATACATGTAATTAAAGAATAACATTTAAGAAAACTTTAAATATAATTATAATTTAATAATTAATTATATAATAAGTCAAAATGTTTGTATACAAATATTATAGGATAATAAATGTGAATAACATCAAGATATGACACAATGAAAGGATATTGAGATGAATTTTGTTGCCTTGAGTATGACTCCTCACACATGTTCCTTGTTCTTCCTGAATAATAAAATTAATTTTATTTCTAATTTATTCATAACACTTTCAAGACTATTATCCCTTTATATCACTTATTACCATGTTATAAAAATTAGGTAACTATTTATGTTAATATCGGTCATTTTGTCGATATTCAGTACTTGTGTCGAAAATGAACTTGTTTTGAAATAAATTGTACATTTATCCCAAATTAAATAATCTCAAGAATGATATTAATGATTTAAATAGAAAATATTTATCCAGTATATATGTTTTTATAATAGTCCATAACATCTAGAGATAATAAATGAAATACATCATTCATGGAGACAATAGGTCGTACATATGCATGAACGCTACTTTCATTTCATTGTCATATTAAAGAAATGAAGAGTAAATGATACATAGGTATATTATAATTATATTATAATATATAAATTATATATGTTACATAAGTTCATTAATTCCATCTTTTATACGTTCCGTGTATGGCATGAACGAATCATATCATTTTGAGAGGACTTTAGTCCACACTTCCTCAAATGAAGTTATCCTATTTACATTTTATGGAAAACATAAAGGAATGATGTAAATAGAAAATCAAGAATCATAGATACAATATAAATATAATAAATATCATATATAAATATATTTCCATCATAATTTCCAACATTGAAGGTGGTCGGAGAAAATTGAATAATCATCATTTCGTGAGGCAGTAGTTCGCCGTACACAGAAACAATATTTTTGTATCCATTAGATGGGGGTGTGTGTAAGTGTAGTGAAAACACATCTAAAAAAATAGTATATTTAGGATACAATTGGTGTTATTTAATAAAATAAGAAGAATATTATAGAGAGTGAAAATGAAAATAAAAGAAAAGAACTTGAGAGAAGACTTTACCTCTCAATCGGGTAACTTCTTTTGATTTGAGCCAAAATGTATTCTTGAATTTCCTTTTGCACAAGGTAAGGATTATAGGAGTAAAGAAGGGATGTTGGAAGATTATTTGGGTAGAATTTGCATCATCCAAGGAGCATTGTAGGTGTGATTAGGTTGGTATAGGTGGTGTCCTTTTATAGGAGTGGGGAGGTGCACTTTTGGAAAGTCTAGAAATATTATTTTATTACAAATTTAATTTAGATTAAAAAGTTTCAAAACTAATTTGATTAAAATATAAGATGATTTTGGTTCGAATAACCATTATCCAATAATTTTTAGACATGTTTTGAATATTTTTAGCCTTATCTGTTTGGTTTAACACTTATTTTACCCTTTTTAATCTTATCGTGATAATATGTTATTTACCCATTGTGGGTTAATTTAATTACCATATCATGTCAAATAACGCACAAAAGGATATTAATTACATATTTGGATGTATCCTTGAAATTTTGATGAATATTATATTTTTAATAATTTAATATCATTTAATAAACTTTTTTTTTGTTTTATGTTATTCATTGTGTCAATTTTGGAAACTATTCATAATTTACTTTTTTTGCAAATTCATGACAACATGATTCCTTCGAAACAAAAGAATTGAATAATATATACTATGTAAATATCATCCATAAAATTTGTGGATGGAATAAAAATAATCAAATAAAATTTATTTAATATTTATAATATCATTTATTTGAATCCTTTATTAATGAATCAATCCCAACATCATCATTGTGTCATAATTAAATTTGATTATTTAATGTCTACAAATTATAAATAAAATATAATAACATATTAAATCTTTTAATCTTTATAATTATTATTTATAGATGAATATAAAACTTATATATTCCCATATTAAATATATTTTAGTAAAAGATGCATGTTTATGTTATATTTCTCTTTGCTTTAAATTAATTCTTATAAAATGTCATTTTCTCATCAAAGTGGCTCCAAGGGGTCCCCCAATTGACCAAAGGATGACCATGGTCATACATATCTCATAAAATTGGATTCGTACATGTTTTAGGGTAGTTTAATATTATTATAATTTAATTTTTTAGCCTTATTTACCATATTTACTACTTTAACCGTTCTAAATAAAATAATTACTAATGTTATTATTGAAAATGTATAAAAATAAAAGGTACCTATTTACATAATCTAAAACTTCTGATTCGAAATATGGAATCCATTTTTTCAAATTCAAAACAAATAATTTGCATTAATTAATTTAAAATTAACTTTCATTGTCAAAACAAGAATGTAGGTTTTTAAGAAGTAAAAACTTTCAAAAGATTGACATGTGTTTATGTCTAATTTCAATGTCAAATCACATTCAATGAAAAAAATTGTATTAAATGATAAAAATATATTCCATTTATCCTTTAAAACCATTAAATAATATCATTTAACCATATAAATTATCTCTACGAAAAAAGTTGTTTTCAATTAAAATTTAGCGTATTTTTACTATTCATTAAAACATGATTGTTATCAGGAAAATATAAAAAATTCATCCAAAGTGAATTTTGATGACCCAATTCTAAATAAGAAGTTTATTTTTTCAAATATAACATATAAATATGTCAAAAATTGAATTAAAAAGGGTTCTCCATCAAAATCCAGTAAAACTGTATTTTTAGAAAAATACTTCTTTTATCCGAAAAAGTAAATTAGTTCTAATAAAATATCTAGAAAAAATATAATATGAATTTAAAATATTAAATTGAATATATAACATATATTTTTCAATAAATAAAAATCCACATATAGTGATATGATTTTATAAGCACAATTATTCTCTTTTAAATTAGTTTTCAAAAAAAACACATCCTTTATATTCAATTGGTTTTTATTTCCATTTCTAATAAATTTGTTAACCAATTAATCATTATTTAAACATGTGTAAACCATATTTCAAAATTTGTTTGATATTATTCATCCCTGTCATTCGAAAGGCTATGTGTTAACTACCATTAAAACTAATAGTATTATTATTGTATTATATTTTTGCATAACTAAATATTATGTGCAACATAAGATTTCGAAGAAATACATTGTTGTGTGTCGATTACTCTTTCAGGAAAAGCATCCCATTTAATGTAAAATTAATATCTTATTTAAAAATATTAATATGAATGAAATGATATTATTCTATAAATACATGGGTCGTTACATCATTCACCCATTTTGGAAATTGTGTCCTCCCAATTTTAAAATTAGGCTCGTAAATTACATTATAAATCCCACATATGAAAAAGTGTCAACAAAACTATCACATTAGAAGAATGAAAGATAATTACAAAGGTCACCTGAGATAACACATACTAGGATTCCATGTAAGAAAACATGGATATGGAAGAAAAAAAACCATCATGTTCTGATGGAGAGTGATAGAAAAAATGATCAGGAGAAGTTAACTACCAGAATACCACAAACTTGTGATGGGTAAAATGGTCATTGATTTCATCGTAGGAAAAGTAAATGGAAAACATTTCTGTTTTATGTTCCTTTTCATAAATTTGTGGAATTTATTAATTATATTGACTAATAACTTAAGAAAATATTCTAAATTTTCATGTAGAGTTTCATCCTTAAATAAATTTCTACCACAAACTCATATTTTCTCCAAAATGTGAGTATTCAAGATGACTTGGAAACACCTAAAGCGTTGGAATAAACTTTTAAATAATCACATAATACAAAAAAGATTAACTATATATTTACCCTATGTTTAAACATTAACCAAAATGAAAATGTTTTTTACAAGATCATATAATCCCCAAAAAGGATAATCCATTATAAAAATAAATTCTACCCTTAATATCCAAAATTCAACAAATAATTCATAATGTTCCAATAGTACCATTAAATACACAAAAGTTCTTAAAATTCCTCAAAATATTCCAACTAATATTGAAACCTAAAACTCGGAAGGATTTGATCACACAATAATCCATGGTAAATAAAAACATTTATCTCTAAATAACATTGACTACACTTAAAGTCTAATATTAAAAAGTAATTAACCTAATCACATATTCTCTGTGATAGGTTAATCATTTCCATAAATAACCCAAATCAATATTTGTACACAATAAAAACAACAATTCTTCCAAAATAATATTTCAACCATTACTCCACAAATGAAATTTTCATAGTATTCTATTTTCCATGGGCATTTAGTGTTAACGAAAGAGAGAACGTCTTCCAAAATAACATTTATCACTTAATCACCAAATCATTTTCCTATACTAAGGATATCCATTTTATAAGATATATATTTCCAAAATAAAATTATTCTTGATCCATAAAATTATTTAACTAAAAATAATAAGTCATACTAACCAGTGACTTCATGTAGGATAGTGGTGGGTGATAAATCCCAATCGCACTTTGGTTTTGGGTTCGAGTTCCGCAGATTTGTCCGGTGTGGTGGGTTGTCACACTTTCTGCGTATTTTTCATTTTAAAAAAACTGTATATTTCTAATAAATTTTAAAAAATGAGATAAAATCCTTATAAATAACCATAACATGTTTTAACCTCATTGGATATTTCATACCTCACATTTTTCATCCCAAAGACACATAACCCATAATTTCCTCAAAGTGGAATGTCTCTTAAAATATCATTCATCACCTTGAAATAACACAAGCCTCAAAAGGAGTTTCTAAGTCATTAAAATTATAATACGCCTTAAAATTATAAACCCATGATCATATACCTAACCCTTAAGAAAACATAAAAATATTCAATCTTTTTTTAAACTTTTAATCTAATACCAACTATAAGGACCCAACCATAAAGACTACTAAATCCTGAGATAAGTCAATAATTTTACTTTAATTCACATCAAGGATATTTTCAGGTTTAAAGATTTAGAGAATTAGGTCATAACATATACATAACAACTTTAATGTTACAATTTTACACTTATACTCACTATCAATTTTTTTTTAAAAAAATAAATAAAACATAGAAATACAAAGTATAAACTTCCAACAGTATATGTTTCTTCCAGAACAATAAATCTTTTAAAAATAAACATGGTTTGTTTTCATGTTTAATCATCATAACTTTTCCTTTTTTCCATCCATGACTTTATTTTCTCTTAAATGCTATGAAAACATTTAAAACCTTGGATAAGCACAAAAATCTTAGTAAGGGATATAAAAATAAAGAAAACTCATTATTCTAGTTAAAACCTAAAAACCCCTTAAATTCTCTTTGAGTGGATGAAACAAAAAATTTCACATTAATAACACTCGTATATTTTTCTAAATTAAAAACACTAAAACAAATAGAAAAAAAAAATAAACTCCTTTATGTTACTTATAGAATCACATAAATAAAACCCATTTAAACATATTCCAATTGGAATAAATATATGGTTGACTTCCAAATTGGAGATCTATAATGGAGATCACTATTCATATAAGTTATATCGGGCTCACCTGTGATCTTTAATGGGGCTCAACCCTTCGTATAAGTTTTTTCGGGATCACCCATGAGCTATAATAGGGATCAACCCTTATTAAAAGATATATAGGGCTCACATGTGAGAAATAATGGGGTTCAACCCTTCATATAATCTATATAAGGCTCACCCATCTCATATAATGCTTGTGTACCATTTTATGAATAAAACACTTTCATCACCAAACACTTTTGAAAAACTCATCAAATTCCATATGAAAAAAATTTCCATAGAAAAATACCATTTCCATCTAAGATCTAATTTTCAAAACCAAGATACCAAAATAAAGGAATAAGGGATATATATTAAATACATTAAAGCTTATATAAGAAGTCAAATATCAAATAACAGTTAAATCAGTGGAGAAATCGTTATCACCGTCTACGTTAAAACAAATAACATTCCTTTTTTTTATTTTGTAATGAAAGTAAAACGATATGTATAAAAATAATCATTTTGAATTTTTTTAATGAAATTATAGATATAAATAAAATTTCATTTTTTATCATTTCATATCCATATAAATAAATATGTAAAATAATACCATGAAGATAAAGATATGATAATTAAATCATTAAACGTTCGAGGTGTCTCATACCACCTTGGAAATTTAAATCTTAATCTCAATGAATTAAGAAATAACATTAGTTTAGATAAAATATGTATATGAAATCTAATAGTGGTTGTATATACATCTTATAAAATAATAGAGGTGGATATTATCAAGAAATGCCTCAATGAAATGAGATTGAGACGAAGTCTCTTACCTTGATCTATCTCGTCATGTATAATAATTATGTTTCTAAATAATAAATGTAAGCTAATTTATAATTTCTTGAGAAAATTTTTCAATTATATTATTCATTTTATTTTACTTATCATCATTTTATAAAAATTTCATAATTATTTATGTTCATATCTGTCTGTTTGTCGATATTCTGTACTTAAGTCGAAAATGAACTTGGTTGATGTAAATTGTCCATGTAGTCAAAATCTCACAATCTCTTGAATATTATTCATGGTTTAAATATCATATATATGTATTAAATATGTATTTATAATATCCATAATATTGGTATATATGAAACAAAATTCACCGTTCATGGAGATGGTAGGTCATACGTACGAATTAATGCTACTTTCATTTGATTATCATATTAAAGGAATAAAAAATAAAGGATACCTTCGTATATTATAATTAAATTATAATATATATGTTATATATTTTAAAAAATTTCATTAAATACATCCTTTATACTTTCCATGTATGGAATGAACGAGTAATATAACTTTGAGGGGGAGGTAGTCCGCACTTCTTCAAATGAAATTATCGTTTTTACAAATTATGGAAAGCATAAAGGTATATTGTAAATATAAATTACAGAATCATAGAGATAATATAAATTTAATATATATCATATATTAATATAGTGCCATAATATGGTTCCCATGAGAGGTGGTAGGAGAAAATTTAACAATCATCATTCCATGAGGTAGTAGTTCGTCGTACACAAAAACAGTATGTCCGTATCCATTAGATGGAGGTGTGTATAAGTGTAGTTCAAATAATTCCCATAATAACATCCTATTATATTTATGATACTGATTTTTTGTGTAATAAAATAATAAGATGATCATAGGGAGTAGAGAAGGAAAATAATGGAATTAAAGTTGAGAAAAGACGTTACCTCTAAATCGGGTAACTTCTTTTGATTTGAGCCAAAAGGCTTTCATTAATTTCCATCTACCCAAGATAGGATTTCTAGGAGTAAGGGATAGATTTTGGAATATTATTTGGGTATAGTTTGGATTATACATTTGTCTTGAGAGGTGTGATTAAGTGGGTATAGGTGGTGTCCTTTTATAAGAGGGAGGAGGGGAACTTTAAGAATGTCTTGAAATATGAATTTATTATAAATTCTATTTTTTATTAAAAATGGTCACAAACTCATTTAAAGAGAATATAAGTGATTTTGGTTTGAATAAACTCCATAAAATAATTTTAATACAAGTATTTAATATTTTTTATCCTTATCGTTTTGTTTTAACCCTTATTCTACCCTTTTTAATCATATTGTGATATCATGTTATTTAAACATTGTGGGTTAATGTAATTACCATATCATGGAAAATGACCAAAAAGTCATTTATGAAATATTTTGACTTATATTAACCATTGGGATGAATATTATATTTTTATTAATTTAATATCATTTAATAAACTATTTTATATTTTAAGTTATGAATTATGTCAATTTTGAACACTATTCATACTTGAATTTTTTACAAATTCATAAAAATAATAATAATTAAGAAAAAATATTTAATCAATAATAAAATGTCTTATCCACCATTAAATTTTTTATGACATAAATTATGTTCAATAATATTTATTTTAATATTTATAATAACATTTATTTGAATCCTCTATTAATGAAGCTATCACTACATCATCATTATGTCATATTTAAATTTATTTTTATAATGTATAAAAACTAATAAAAAAATAAATTAATGTAGGATATATTTTTATCTTTATAATAAATATTTATAGTTTAAAATATCACTTATATAACCCCATATAAAAATTTATTTAGTAAGAAGATACATATTTATGTTATTTTTTTCTTTACTTTAAATTAATTATTATAACATATCATTATCACTCCCAAGTGGATACATGAGTTCCTAAGATTGACCCAATGATTAACATGGTAAGAAATATGTCATTCAATGGGATTATGACATGTCTTTGGGTAGTTTTATATAATTATAATATTATTTTTACTCTTATTTACAAGATTTACCCCTTAACCATAGTAAATAAAATAATTACTGAAGTTACTATTCAAAATGTGAAAAACTAAAAGGTACATATTTACCCAAGTTGGACCTCCTTATTCCGAATATGGAATCCATATGTCCACATTCAAACCACCTAATTGGAAGAAATTAATTTAAAATTAATTCCCATTGTCAAAACCAAAAAATAGGTTTTTAAGAAATAAAAATTATCGAAAGGCTGACATATGTTTTTGTCCAATTTAAAAGTTAAATTAATTAGAATTACCAAAATTGGTTTAAATAATAAAAGAATTAATATAATTAAACTTTAAAACCAATTAAAATGAGACTACAACTATATAAATAAATTATATGAAAATGCAGTTTTGAATAAAAATAAGTATTTTTCACTATTCATAAAAATATGAATTCTATCATAAAAATACCGAAATTTCATCCAAAGTAAATTTTGATGTCCCACTTCAAAATAAGAAGATTGTTTTTCAAATATAACATATAAAAGTGAAAAAAACATTTTTTAAAAATGATTCACCGTCAAAACGCAATAAAACTACATTTTTAGAAAAATAATTCTTTTATCTGAAAAATTGAATTTGTTCATATATCTTATATAGAAAAACATAACATTAATTTAAAACATTATATTTAATATATAAAATTTATTTCATATTAAAAAAAATTCAGAAAGAGTGATATGATTTTATACACACAATTATTATCTTTTAAATAGGTTTTCATAAAAACACATCCTTTATATTAAATAAGTTTTTATTTCCATTTATAATAAATTTGTTAACCAATGAATCATTATTTAAACATGTGTAAACCATATTTAAAAATTTAGTTGATAATATACATTACTTCCATTACATCGACTTGGCATTAACTTCCATTTAAAATAATGATATTATCGTTGTATTATTTTTCGGTATAACTTAATGTTTTGTGCAACATAAAATTTTGGAGAAACCCATTGTTGCGTGCTGAGTACTCTATAAGAAAAATAATCCACTTTAGCATAAAATTAATATCTTATTAATAAATATTAATAGAAATAAAAAAGTATTATTTTATAAATACCTGGGTCGTTACATCATTTCCCCCGTTTTGGAAATTGCACCCTCGCAATTTTAAAATTAGGCTCGGAAATTTTATTGAAAATCCCACCTCAGAAAAATAGTCAATAAAACTATCACTTTAAAAATAAATAAATATAAGTACAATGGTAACCAAAGATAAAACATACTAGGATTCCATACAGATGAACATGGATATAGAATAGAAACTAAAAATCTTGTTCTGATAGAATGTGATAGAAAACAAGATCAGGAGAAAGTTAACAATCTAAAAACCACAAACTTTTGAAGGGTTAAATAGTATTTGATTCCTCAGTAGGAAAAGTAAATGGAAAAAAAATTTAAGGTCTTTTTCATAATGTTGAGGAATTATTTTACTAATTAGAATAAGAACATAAGGAAATTAACATACTTGTCAAGTAGAGTTTGATTCTTTACTAAATATATACCACAAACTTGTCTTTTCTCCAAATGATGAGTATTCAAGATGACTTGGTCACACCTGAAGTGCTAGAATAAACTTCTAGAGAATCTCATAATACACAAAATATGAACTATATATTCCCTTATCTTTATACATGAACCCAAAACCAAAATGGTTAATACAAGATCATATAATCCCCAAAAAATAATAATTCTTTATAAAAATAAATACGATTCTTAATCACCAAAATTCAAAAAACAATACCCAAATTTCAACAAAGACCATTAAATAAACAATTGTCCTTAAAATTATTCAAATTAATCCAAAATAACACTGGAACCCAAAATTCAAAAGGATTTGATCACACAATCTTCCATGATAAATCTTTACATTTATCTCTAAATAACATCAACTACTCTTAAAGTCTCATGATTAAAATTAATTAACTTAATCACATATTTTCTAAGATAGGTTAGTAATTTCCACAAATAACCAAAATAATAATTTTTCCGCAATAAAAACATAGATTATTCCAAAATAAAATTCAACCATTAATCCTCAAATTAAATCCCATAGTTTTATTTTTCCCTTATGCTTATATTGTTCCCAAAAGAGATAATGTCTTCTAAAATATCATTTATCACTTAATCACCAAATCATGTTCCTATTATAATGATTTTAATTTGATAAAATATAAGTTCCCAAAATCAATTCATTATTGATCAATAAAATCTTTTAACTAAAAGAAATAATTCATACAAACTTGGGACTTCATGTAGTCTAGTGGTAGGCGATAAATTCCAGTCACACTTTGGTTGTCGGTTCGATTCCCGTAGTTTTGTCTGATGTGATGGGTTGTCACATTGTCTGTGTGTTTTCCTTTTTCAAAAACTATATAATTTTAAAAAATTACCAAAATTGAGATAAAATCATAAAAAATAACCATTAAAGGGGATGCTTTTTCAGATAACATACTTGATACTCAACAACGGGTTTCTTATAAATATTATGTTTCACAAAACATTGAGTTATACCAAAAAATATCAAAGTAATGGTATTATTATTTTAAATAGTAGTTAATGCCTAGCCATTTGAATCGATGGAATGAATAGTATCCACTGAATTATAAAAGTATGGTTTAAACATATTTATATAACAATTCATTGGTTACTAAATTTATTAGAAATGAAAATAAAAAATCAATTAAATATAAAGGATTTATTTTTATGAAAACCTATTTAAAAATAGAATAATTGTGTTTATAAAATAATATCCCTATTTATGGGTTTTAATTTAATGAAAATTATATGTTATATATTCAATGTAATGTTTTAAATTCATCTTATATGTTTTATATAAATGATATAAGAACAAATTGAATTTTTCGATAAAAGAAGTATTTTTCTAAAAATGCATTTTTACCACCTTTTGATGGAGAAACCTTTTTAAATCAAGATTTTATCACTTTTATATTTTATATTTGAAAAAATAAACATATTATTTAGAATCGGGACATCAAAATATAATTTAGATTAATTTTTGATATTTTTCTGGTAAGTATCATGTTTTGATTAATAGTAAAAATACGCTAAATTTTAATTGAAAACTTTTTTCCACCGATATAATTTATATGGTTAAATTGTATTATTTAATGGTTTTAAGGTATAAATGGAATTTATTTTTATCATTTATTATATTTTTGGTCATTGGATGTAATTTTACTTTTAAATTGGATTCAAACACATGTCAATCTTTTGATAGACTTTATTTCATAATAACATTCTTTTTTGGTTTTTAGAACAAGATTTAATATTAAATTGATTTATGAAAATTCTATGTTTTAAATTTTGAAAAATGGATTCCATATTTGGAATCACATGGTCCAAATTTTTTGAATAGTTACCTTTTTTTGGACAATATGAATTTTAACTTCAGTAATTATTTTATTTACCATGGTTAAAGGGTAAATCTCATAACTAATGTTAAAAAATAATATTATAATAAAATTAAACTTTACTAAAACGTGTCATAATCCTATTTTATGAGATATTACCAACCATGGGAATTCTTGGGTCTATTTTCGGAAACCATAGAGGCTCTTGGGTGAGATAATGACATGTTATAATAATTAACTTAAAGTAAAGAGAAATATAACATAAAGATGTATCTTTTACTAAAACAATTTTTATATAGGGTTATATAATTTATCTCTTCAACTATGAATATTTATTACAAATATAAAACAATATTATACACCATGGTATTTTATTTATAATTTTTATAAATTAAATAAATAAATTTAATTATGACATAATGATGATGCGGTGATTGCTTCATTAATAAAGGATTCAAAGAAATTATATTATAAATATGAAAATAAATTTAATTTTATTATTTTGATTCCATACACGAATTTTATGGATTATATTGACATATTTTATTTGATTTAATGCCTTTGGTTCTAATAATTCAGGTTGTTATAAAATTGTAAAAAAGTCAAGTATGAATAGTGTCCAAAATTGACATAATTCATAACTTAAAACATACAATAGTTTAGGAAATGATATTTAATTCTTAAAAATATAATATTCATATAAATGGTTAAAAAAGTTCTAATAAGTCATAAATGAGTTTTTTTTGTGTTTTTTGACATGATATGGTAATTAAATTAACCTAGAATTGACAAATAACATAATATCACTATAATTTTAAAAGGCGTAAAATAAGGATTAATCCAAAAAGATAAGGATAAAAAATATAAAAACTTGTATATAAATTATTAGATGATGTGTACTCGAACCAACATCATATTATCTTAGAATTAAAGGATTTTAGACCATTTTTAATAGAAATTTAATTTATAATAAATTAATATTTCAATACTTTCCTAAAGTGCCCATCCTACCTCTTATAAAAGGCCACCACCTCTACCCACCTACTCACACCTCTAAAGCCCATTGTATTATCCATATTCTGATAAAATATTCTACCAAAATCCATCCATTACTTCTATAAGTGTTACCTTGGGTACAAGGAAATTCCTGAAAGCCTTTTGGCTGAAATCAAATAAAGTTACCCGATTTAGAGGTATCGTCTTCTCTCAAGTTCCTTTCCATTATTTTCCTTCTCCACTCAATATTATTTTATTATTATTTTATTTCATAAAAACACCAGTATCATCAATATACTAGGATTTTTTTATGAGAAGCATTAAAACTAAACCTACACACACCTCCATCTAACGGATACGAACATACTATTTCTGTGTACGGTCAATTACTGCCACATAAAACGATTATTGTTCAATTTTCTCTTAAAACCTATCATGGTGGCCATTATGATGGATCTGTATTTATATATGATATATATTAAATTTATATTGTCTATATGCATCTGTATTTTTTTATATCATACCTTTATTCTTTTCATAATATGTATATACGATAATTTCATTTGAGGAAGTGCAGACTACCGACCCCTAAAAGTTATATGAGTCATTCATGCCATACATGGATTTTATAAAGGATGGAGTTAATGAAATTATGTTACATATATGACATATGATATTATATTATAATTATAATATTCTTATGTATCATTTATTTTTCATATGATAATGAAATGAAAGTAGCATTCATGCGTACATACGGACTATTATCTCCATGAATGGTGTGTTTCATTTTTTTATCTCCAAATATTATAGACTAGTATAAATACATATATTTTGAATATATATGATATTTAAAACATAAATATCATTCTATAGTTGTTTTAATTTCTACTGTTGGACAATTTAAATTGATTCAAATTTAGTTTAGACTCAAGTACCAAATATCGACAAAACATCTAATTGCTATAATAAGGTAATAAATTATATAAAATCAATAATAAACATTAAAAAGGTTCTGAAGGAAGTATAAATTAAATTATGATTATTATTTATAATTAACAAGGAACATACGTAACAATTTTGACTCAGGGTAAGGGACTTCATCTCAATATCCTTTCATTAGAGAAAATTTTGAAAATGCAAGAAGACATAGTAAGAGTTTATGTTTTTAACTAAGGGTTAAATCTAAAATATAGTGTTAATTTTTTGGTATAAACTTGTCTATAACCTATTGGTTGAAAGTTTTTTGACCCAACAGAATCTTATCTTTTAAATTAATGAGTTTGGGACTATTTGAATCCAAAAATAAATTTATAATAAAATAATATTTCAAGACCTTTCTAAAGTACCCCTCCTCCCTCTTATAAAAGGCCACTACCTCTACCAACATACTCACACCTCTGAAGCCCCTTCACTCATCAAAATTTTAGTCAAATAATCTCTCAAAATCCCTCCCCTCATTTTAGAATCCTTATCTTAGGAATAATGAAATTCAAGAAAGGCTTTTTTGTGGAAATCAGAAGAAGTTACTTGAGTTAGAGTTACCATCTTCTCCCAAGTTCTTTTCATTTACTATTCATATACACTCTCTATTTTTTTATTCTCTGACTTCATAACAGAAATAGTATCCTAAAAAATACTAGTATACATTTATGATAAGTATTATACATACACTAACACACACCTCTATCTAATGGATAGGAATATACTGTCTCTGTGGACAGTGAACTACTACCTCACGAAACCATGATTGATCAATTTTCCCCTAAAACCTCTCATGGACTTAGGTAACATATATAAAATGTGATATTATTCAAGAATTATAGTGTACCTATGTATTATTTAGGTTTCATTCCTTTAAATATGAAAAAGAAATGAAATTAGTGTTCATGCGTACGTACAACATACCATCTCCATGAATGGTGTATTTTATTTCTTAAATCCAAAGTTATAGACGATTATAAATAAATATATACACGATATATATGATACATAAATTATGAATATTATTCAGGGGATAATTTAATTTTAACTACATGTACAATTTACGTCAAAATAAGTTCATTTTAGACTCAAGTACCAAACATCGACAAAACATTCGATATGAACTAAAATAATTAAATATTTATTATAAGAAGGTAATAAGTAATATAAAATGAATAATAAACTTGAAAATTGTTTTGAAGCAATTATAAATTAACATATGTTAATTATTAAGTAAATTAATGAATGAAGGAGACAAGTTGGACTCAAGGTAAGGGATTTCGTCTCAATCTCCTTTCATTGATCCATTACTTGATAATATCCACCTCTATTCTTTTATAAGGTGTATATAAAACCACTATGATAATTAATATCCATATTTTATCTGTACTAATTTTATTTATTAATTCAATAAGATTAATATTAAATTTTACAATGTGGTATGGGACACAATGAACGTTTAAATATTTAATTATCAAATATTTATCTTCATGATATTAATTTAAATATTTATTTATATGGATATAAAATTATTATAAAGGACATTTTAAGTCTATCTAGAAGTCCATTAAAAGTTTTAAAAATGAATATTTTTAGAAAAAACATTTTTCAATCTTTACAAAATGAAAAATGGAATGTTATTTGTTGTAACGTATATAGCGATAACGACTTCTCTACCACTGTAACCATTATTTCCTATTTGGATTCCTCTATAAGACTTAATGTATTTTAAATAAATCCCTTATTCCTTCATTTGGGTATATTTGTATTAAAAATTGATTCTTAAATGGAAATGGTATTTTTATTTAGAATTGTTTTTCATATGGGATTAGAAGAAGTTTTCAAAAAGTGGTTTTGTGATGAATGTGTTTTATTCAAAAAATGGTACATGATAATTATATGAGACGGGTGATCCTGATATAGTTTATACGAAGGTTTGAGCCCCATTATAGCTAATAGGTGCACCCAATATTTCTTATGTGAAGGGTCACGCCCCATTATAGCTCCAAAGTGAGCTGGACATAGCTTATACAAATGGTTGAGAACCAATATAGCTCAATATGTCATAACATTTACATAAATACTTGAATATTACAAGTAGACACATCTACTCACTATCCATTTTTTATAAAACAAAAACTCTTTTAAAATAAACATGTTTGGTTTCATGTTTTAAACATCATGAGTTTTCCTTGATCTCATCCTTGACTTTATTCTTCTTTAAGTCCTGTGAAAAACATTAAAAAATATGGGATGAGTATAAAAAGCTCAGTAAAGGATACATAATGAATGAAAATTTTTATTCTTAAGAAAAAATGTAAACCATGAAAAAATTATCATAAAGTAATACCTTTCACCTTTAAGATGTAGAAAAAACACATTACAGAATATAAGCTCAGTGCTTACCCTTCTTCTAATCGAAAGTTTACCATAAATCCCCTAGAAAGTAACATATAACATATGAAGGTAACTTGGGACATAAACATGCCTAAATGGAATAACTATACGATCTAATTCCACACATATCAATAACTGGAATAGCCATATGACTGAATTCTAAACCTAATGCATTGAAGGATATTGTAAGAACTCGGGTTTTTAGAACGGGTCAAAATCACGACCCTATTTGAATTTTTAACTTTCTTCTGAGGAAACATGGAAAATTTGGGATGTTATGGAAATTTCTAGACTACACGCCATGTACTCTAAAGTACACAACGTGTATGGGTTGGGAGAATACTAGTCATTTACTCACTGAGTACATGTTGTGTGATGATCGTGTAGAAATTTCCTACTACACGGCGTGTACTGTAACTCAACATGCCGTGTAACCTCCTTTCTATGTACCAGTTGGGTTCAAGACATGTTTCAACCCATGTAGAGTGCCCAAGCCGTGTGGCTATCTCTGCTTAAGTCGGAGTATGTAAAAGGCCACTATACGACGTGTAGTCCTTAAATACACGTCGTGTACTTTTTTTATTCGCTTAAATAAATGGGCATCACGTCTTATTTTGGAAAATAGCTTCTTATTCCCCAACAATAGAATAGGTCTGTTTTGATGTTTTGAAGAATGTTTCATTCCCTATAATCATCATCCTACGTCCATTCTTCAATCCGTTAGTGGCTATAGGATCGTAATAATGAGGATAAACCTACGCACCCTATTTTGTTCCAGTTTCTTTGCCTCACATGTCATGAATTCCATCCAAATGGAATTTCCAGGATTTTATGGAAACATAGATCTATGAAGATCAGATTTGAATTGGAGCTCAATATCGGGCGCGCATACGTCTATGAGTCTCAGGTAGGTGGTGCATACCTATTTTTGTGTTTCTGTAGACTTTTGGGTGGCACAACCTATGTCGTGTTTTCTGGTATTTTGAGTGTGACCATGTATTACCTGATATTTCCTATTTAATTGTAATTTGAAGTATGAGATGCCTTTGGGTATGTTATGTTACTTGTTTTTCTTGAGCGGGGCCAGGCGAGTGGTTGTTTCTCATCGGGACATTTTGGCCAGGGAATGCCAAAATGGTTAAAATTGATTTGTATTTGTTAAAACTATTGAGTTTAGTTATTGAAACTTGATATGAATTTTTAGATGCCTTAAAGACCTCTGTGCTTGTATGGGACAACACTTGGTTAGTGCATTTAAACTGTTTAGTTTTTTTTTCTTCTCTAAAAGTGATTATTTTGATTATTATATGCAATTGTTGAATTGTATATGCTGGATCCCTTGTGATTTTTTTGGCGTGGCATAGATATTCTTGAGTGATTCTGATCACAGGTTGGGCTTGGCCCGAGTTACATTGGGTGGTTCTGACCATGGGATTGGGTGTCATGGACGTCGGCCTGAGGCAGGCTGACTCTCAGGTCGGGCATGGCCCAGTTTACATGGATGGGGAGGCCATTGGACTTGAGTGGCATGGTCGTAGGGAAAAGAGGTGTCAAAGGTGTTGGGGCTTGGGTAATTTTTTTTTGATTACCACTCACACAGAAAATTGAATAGTGTGGACATAGAGAGACTCGTGGATTAGGTGGTTCGACCACTTGAGTGGGTAGAGGCCCCCGTTAGTTGCGGTTTCAGAACTATTGGTTGGGGTGCTTTCCATAGGAAGCCATGTGGAAGGTGAGGAGAATTTAGGGGATAACATTGAGGCTATAGGTTTGGGTGTAGAGGCTCACCATTATTTGAGGGTAGAAATTATTGTCCCTCCGATTACTTTATTTGATGGAAGGCATCAATGTCCATCTGGTTACTCTGTTTGAGGGCAGACACGGTTTTCCCTCTGGTTACTTTATTTGAGGACAAACATCACTGTCCCTCCGGGTACATATTTGAGGACAAACATCGTTGTTCCTCAGGGTTACTATTTCCTAGGCATGCCATCGGGACGTCGGTACTTGACACACGAGGTGTCAGGAGTCACAATGTTTTGGGTTACATGACAGAGATTCCTGTGTTGGCCAAAGCAGGTGACACTCCATGGTAGCTGCTGAGCACCAGTGGAGTTTGTGTTTGGTTGTATGCATCCTACTGTTTAATATTTTCCTTAAAAATTCTTGTCTACTTAAACAATTATATTAGGTACATACCGTTGGGTGGAATCCTATCGAGATTCATCTCACACCCTGCATGGGCCATTTGGGACGAGTGAAGACTTTATGGATTTAAGTGCAGGAAATAGGTTAGTTTTATGAGATGGACTATATTTTTTGTCATATGGAGATGGTCAAGACTTTGAGGTCTTTCCTAGATAGAGTTTACTTTATTTCGATTTCTTTCCTATATCAGCATGCTTACATTTTTTGTAGCTACAGTTGGTTACCCATTCGTTCCCTTTACATATAAACATGTTTGACCTGCTTTGGATGCATGTTTTGTTTTTCAGTAGTAGTTACAAGTGATCATCATGCCCTTGTGTTTACATTCCACTACTATTGTTTATATTTATTGCTTCCTCTGTTTATAGATATTGAATGTGCTTCCGCTCTGCGGGTTTGTTTCGAGTCTGGTGAGTCATTCATTCCATTTCATTTTTATTATTATACTCAGACCCGTATCATTATTATCCTCTGAGAGGATATAGCCTCCCCACTATACCTATAATACCCTCACTTCTAGTCTACATCCTTTGAAGTTCTGGGAGGTGTGCCTATGTTAGTTACACCTGACCCGCTTAGCACTATTCGGGTGGTTGTTCGGGTCTGGGTCATTACAAAGTGGTATCAGAGGAGTTCTTGATAGGGAATCAGCAGTAGTGTTTTGCTGAATACTAATGAGATCGAGACTTCTCTATTTTTTTGATGGATTTACTATTCAGGATATGGAAGACTAGAGATAGGTTGTTACTAGAAATGGGTTACTAGCTTGTGCTTGGGTGCCTACAGCCCCAGGTACGAGGGATGGACCCAATTGCCATGGGTGGGAATTGCTGGTTTCTTTTGATCAGATTACATTTTATAATATTTCCACCTTAGCGGCTCACTTGGTGTGTGTTGTTAGTGATTGTGATATATAACCCTTGACCCGGTGCGGTAAGAGAGAATTGGACCTTGGCCCGGTATGTCAAGGCATGATTGTTTGGATTTTGATAGGCACATTTTAGGGTATTTCAATTTCATAACTGCACATATGCTTTCTGATGTGATAATACCATGTGAAAAATGTCAATTTCCATGATTTTAATTCATTTGAAATGTGAATAGGTGAAATTACTATTAGAATTTCTTTTTGATTTCAATGTGTTATTCCATGCTTTATATATTTTTAGAATTTCATGATGTAGGATAATTGAGTCTGGATCTTATACGAGAAGGCAGGTACTATGGTTGTAGAGATTTTGATCACCAAGATTGGGCGACTCGGTCATCAGTTTGAGGCAACATTAGTTGTCAGGACGGGCATGACCCTAGGTACTTTTGATACATGGATCTGTTGAAGGGAATGTAAGGAAGACATGAGGCTGGGATTCCATGGGAATGGGTTACGGTGGGGTGAGTAAGGGTAGTGGTTATGCACTGCATTTTAATGATTTTCCTATATGTGTTAAATATATATTGTTATATATATATATGGGTTTTCTGACCATTTATGGTATTCAGTGGCTTCCTTTTGCCGACTGAGATAAAGAGTCGGGTGGGAGGTGGTACAGTACCGTGAGAGACGGACCAGGTTCAGGATCTGGTGTAGGAAAAGAATAAGCTGCAAGTATAGGATCAGGGACAATAACATGTCCATGATCCAGTGTAGGCAGGACAACATCCGAATTTGGTTGCGTTCGGACCATGGATCGACGAGTAGCTCTGAGCTAGCCTAGTAAGTGTCTTAGTGGGGACCGACAGAGGTGCGCAGGGTACAGATCCATCTATGGAATATCTGACATGGGAGTTCCAGTCACATCACCCGCCACTTTTTCAGGGTTAGGGTGGTCCGCAGGAAGTTGAAAACAAGACAGAGAGCATGAAGATGATCTTTGAGAAGCTCGAGACGCCTTCAGGTTTGAGGGTAAAGATGACGATGTACATGCTGCGAGGACCCTCAAAGCGTTGGTGGGATGTGCAGGTTTGGGCTCGCAGGCATGAGGTGATAGTAAGGAAAGACTTCGAGGATAGATTTTTTGACCACTTTTACCCAGAGACACTGAGGGCTGAGAGAGATCAGGATTTCTTGAGCCTTTAGTAGTGATACATGTTCTTCATGGACTATGCAGATACTTTCACTGAGTTGTCTAGTATTGAACCTATAATGGTAAGCGATGATGCAGAAAGGGTGAGGTTCTTCGAGGATGGATTACAACACGCCATTCGGATCCAGGTAAATATCTTCGGCCTAGTTTCATTCTTAGAGGTGGTAAATCATGCGCTAATAGAGGAGGGTAACCATATGGATAAGCCCTAGGTTGGCTGGGAAATGGCTTCAGGTGATAGTTTGAATATCTTGAAGCGAGGATGTGATGAGTTAAAATAGGGTAGTTAGGCCAAGGACTCCGATAGACCACCTCGTAGAAGTTCATCGATGGTTTTCTTTAAGTTTGGGAATTCAGTACATATTCAGACTCAGTGTGATAGGCCTCTAAAGGTGTTCTGGGCATGTGGACAGGTCGAACATCTGGAGAGGTTCTGTAGGAAGTCTTATCAGACAACTGGTTGGCAGGGACCTGGATAGACCGTAGCATCTAGATTTGGTTCATGTTCAGTAACAGGAGAGCGTAGCCGAGCTTCAGTTGCACACGGAGGATGTGACAGAGAAAGCAAGACCCAGCCGAGGGGTAAGTGGTCGGTGACTGAAACAACACCGCATGGGATGTCAAGAATCAGGCAGTCAAACTCTAGGCTAGGTTCCCACCATGGAGCTGTGAGGGACTAAGCAGGCTGGTGATCCAATGAGGGTTACAGGTACACCATGAGTGTGGTCGTGTCTTTCTTGTTTTCTTCTAGCTTGACCTGTTGAGGCATGTTCGTTTTGAGTGAACAAGGTGCAAAATAATTATGTGGTCTGACTAGATGTTGATCCGTGGTATTATCCCCATATCGGGTGCATGATATATTTATATATATCTAAGATTTATATCATTAATATCATTGAGAATGAAGGTTACTTGAGGTGACTTGGGAATCACGGAATCGAGGATGTGGGTTACTTGAGGTGCCTTGGGAATCAAGGCATCGAGGATGTAGGTTACATGAGGTTCATGGAATCAGGTTTTATTTTGAGCATCCATGGGATTCTGGACCTCATGGAGGCGGACACCAATGCGGTGCGGGATATGTTGGGTGTTGGAAACAACACGGGAGCACCAATAAGGCGCATGGTTGAAGATTTATCACGAGAGGACCAAGAGCCCGGAAACAGTTTAGTGATCCCTTATTTTGTTGAGTATTGTTGGGTTGAGACCGAGTTAGGAAATTCCTAAGGTGGGGATCCCCTTAAAGAATTTAGATAGATTATTTGATACTGGTGGAGTTAGGTTTACTTTGATCCGGGTGGAATGTTCAGTGCCATCTCCAGGTTTCATTGGATTGCTCAGGGATGAGCTATGTTAAGGTGGAGTGATTATAAGAACTCGGGTTTTAAGAATGGGTCAAACATATGACCTTGTTTGAATTTTTGAATTGCTTCTGAGGAAACTGGGAAAATCTAGGAAGTTCTATAAATTTATAGACTACATGTCGTGTACCCTAAACTACATTCCATTTATGTGTTGTGAAAGTACCAGTTGTGTAATCTCCAAGTACATACCCTATGATGAGCGTGTAGGAATTTATTAATACACAGCATGTAGTGTTGCTCGACACGCCGTGTATCCTCCTTTTTGTGTATCGGCTGGGATCAAGTCGTGTGTCAACATGTGTGGAGTGCCCAAGTCGTGTGGCTATCTTTGCTTAAGTCCTAGTACGGAAAAGGAAACTACATGATGTGTAGTCCTTAAATAAACATCATGTGCTTTTTTATGTTCTTAAATGAAAGGGTGTCACGTCTTATTTCAAAAAATAGCTTCTTCTTGCCCAACTTCAGAATAAGTCCATTCTAATGTTCCGAAGAACATTTCCTACCCTAGAATCATCATCAGATGTCCGTTCGTCAATATTTCAGTGGCTGCAGGATCGTAACAGCGAGGTTAAACCTGTGCACCCTGTTTCCTTCCAGTTTCATTGCCTCACATGTCACAGTTTCCATCCGAGTGGAATTGCAAGGATTTGACATAAATGTAGATCTATGAAGATCAACTTCGAATTGAAGCTCGATATAGGGTGTGACAATGTCTACGAATCTCAAGTAGGTGGTGCATACCTATTTTTGTGTTTTAACAGACTTTGGGCTGGCACGACCTATGGTGCGTTTTTTGGGTATTTTGAGCGTGACCTTGTTTTACCTACTACTGCATGTTTAATTGTTATTTGACCTATGGGATGCCATTGGGTGTGCCATGTTACCAGGTTTTCTTGAGTGGGGCACGGTGAGTGGTTGTAGCTCATTGGGGGCATTTTGGTCGAGAAATTACAAAATGGTTATAATTGATTTGTATTGGTTAAAACTGTTGAGTTTAGTTATTGAACATTGTTATGAATTGTTGGAGGCATTAAAGACCTCTGTGCTGGTATGGGGCAATTCTTGGTCAGTGCATTTCAACTGTTTAGTCTGTTTTTCTTATCTAAAAGTGATTGTTTTGATTATTATATGTAATTTCTAAATTTCATAAGATGGATCCCTTGTGATTTTGTTTTTTGTAGCCTGGATATTATTGAATGATTATGATCATAGGTTGGGCTTGGCCTAGGTTACATTGGGTGGTTCTAACTACGGGATTGGGAATCATGGACGTCAACTTGAGTCAGGGTGACTATCAAGTTGGGCATGGCCAAGTTAACTTGGATGGAAAGGCTGTCAGACATGAATGGCAAGGTCATAGGGACACGAGGTGTCAAAGGTGTTGTGGCTTGGGTACTATTTTGGTGATTACTTCTCACCCAAAACTTTTAGAAGTGTGCACATAGAGAGATTCTGTGATGAGGTGGTTTGAACACTCGAGTGGGTAGAGTCCACCGTTAGTTTTGGTTTAGGTACTATTGGTTGGGGGTGCTTTCTGTAAAAATCCAAGTGGATGGTGAGGATCCTTTAGGGGATAAAATTCTGGATATCGGGTTGAGGGTATAAGATTTCCATTTTTTGAGGGCGGACATCGTTATCCCTCTGGTTACTTTATTTGAGGGTAGACATCTTTGTCCCTCCAATAACTTTATTTTAGGGCATACATCACGGTCTCTCTGGTTACGTAATTTGAGGGCATACATTGTTGTCCCTCCGGTTACATATTTGAGGATAGATATCGTTGTTACTCTGGGATACTTTTTCTTTGGTGTTCCTTCGGAACGTCGGTACTTGAGACATGGGGTGTCAGGGGGAACATGGTTCCAGGTTACATGATAGAGATTCTGGCATTAGCCGAAGTAGGTGACAATCCATGGTGGATACTGAGCACTAATAGAGTTTGTGTTTTGTCGTGTGCATTGTACTCTTTCTTATTTTCCTTATAAATTCATTTCTATTTAAACACTTATATTAGGTACACACCATTGGGTGGTATCCTACTGAGATTCGATTCAAAACCTTCATGGTCCCTTTAGGACATGTGTAGACTCTATGGATTTACGTGCGTGAAAGAGGACACCTTTAGGAGCTGGACTATTTAGCTGTCGTATGGAGATGGTCGGGATTTTGAGGTCTTTCCTAGCTAGAGTTTACTTTAGTTTTCTTTATTTCCTATATCAGTATGCTTATATGTTTTGTAGCTATAGTTGGATAGCCATTGGCGCCCTTTACATATGGATATGTATTACCTAGTTTGGATGATTTTTGTTGTTGTTCTGTAGTAGTTATAAGTGATCAGCATGTTGTTGTGTTTACATTCCAGTGCTTTTTTAATATTTATTTCTTCTGCTGATTATTGATATTGAATGTGCTTTTGCTCTGCGGGTCTGGTTCGAGTCTACTGAATCATTTATTCCTCTGAATCTTTATTATTATACTCAGACCAATGTCGTTATTATCCTCCAAGAGGGTATAACCTCCCCACTATACCTGTAATACCCTCGCTCCTAGTCAGCAACCTTTGGCATTCAGGGAGGTGAACCTAAGTCAGTAACACCTGACCCACATAGAACTATTCAGGTGGTTGTTCTGGTTCGGGTCATTATAGTTATAACTTTACCATCTGTCCATGGTTTAACACATAAGTACCTGAATTTTGATTTATCATGTAACCACCCATATTAGTTTATCACATAACCATCCATCAAATTTCCAAGTACCATTTAATAATCATAACACATAAAACAATTATAAAGGAAAAATAAATTTTCCACACTACAACCACAAGAGATCATTTTACGATATAGAAATATTCAACCCATTTCCATAACCATTTCAAACATTTAATTATGATAATTTTGAATAAAAGTGTCACATACCACATTGATACTTTTGAAATAAATTATCATTTTATAACATTACTATCCATATAAATAAATTCATAAAACCATTTTGAAAAAATGGACATGAAATTGAAGGATTTTCAAGAATAAATATTTATAACATTTAAAAAGATGTTTTAGTTAAAGAGTATCTTACAACATGAGAAAAAATTGAATAAAAATAATAAAGGAATAAAATTAAAAAATTTAAATATCATGATAATATACCACTTCATGATATAATATGTCAAAAGGTTTGTATACACACATTATAGGATAATAAAGGTTCATTACATCAAGATATTCCTTAAGGAAAGGATATTGAGATGAATTCCCTTACATTGAGTCTAACTCATAACGTATGTTCCTTGTTATTCTTGAATAGTAAACATAAGATAATTTATACTTACTTAAAATCATTTTTAATTTTTATTATCACTTTTATATCGCTTATTACCAAGTTATAAAAATTACATAATTATTGAAGTTAATATCGGTCGTTTTGTCGATATCCAGCACTTAAGTCGAAAATAAACTTGTTTTGATATTAATTGTACATGTAGTAAAAAGTAAATCATCTAAAAAACTATATTAATGATTTAAATATAATATATATATCCAGTATATATGTATTTATAATATTCCATAACATCTAGAGATAAGAAATGAAATTCACCGTTCATGGAGACGGTAGGCTGTGCGTATGCATGAACACTACATTCATTTTTTGTCTATTAAATGAATTATAATTAAATAATACATAGGTATATTATAATTTAATTTTAATATATATATTATATATGTTATAAAATTTCATTAATTCCATCCTTTATATATTCCATTTATGGCATAAACGAGTCATATTACTTCGAGGGGGCGGTAGCCTGCACTTCCTTAAATGAAATTATTGTAATTACACATTATTGAAAACATAAATGTATATTGTAAACAAAACATACATAAACATAGATAAAATATAAATATAATATATATCATATACAAATACATTTCTATCATAATGTTTACCTTGAGTTGTGGTAGAATAAAATTGAATAATGATTTTTTCATGAGGCAGTAGTTCTTCATACACAGAATTAGCATGTTTGTATCCATTAGATGAAGGTTTGTGTAAGTGTAATTCGAATACTTATCATAAAATCATCCTATTATATTTAGGATACTTATTTTTTTATTTAATCAAATAATAATAAGATCATAGGGAGTGGATAAGGAAAATAAATGAAAATAACTTGAGAGAAGATGTTACCTCTAAATGGAGTAACTTCTTTTGATTTGAGCCAAAATGTTTTCTTGAATTGCCTTCTTACCAAGGTAAGGATTCAAGGAGGAAGGGTGGGATGTTGGGAGATTATTTGGGAATAATTTGGACAATACAAGGGGATTTAGTGGTGCGAGTAAGTGGGTAGATTTTGTGGCATTTTATAAGAGGGAGGAGGGGCACATTAGGAAAGTCTAGAAATATTATTTTATTAGAAATTCAATTTTGATTAAAAAAAGGTACAAAACACATTTAATTAAAATATACGAATAATTTTGTTATAATAACCATATCCAATAATTTTTATTCAAGTTTTGAATATTTGTTTATCCTTATCTTTTTTATTTAACCCTTATTTTAGCTTTGTAAATTTTACTGTGATAACATGTTATTTACACATTATGGGTTAATTTATATCTCATATCATGTCAAAAAACTAATTGAAAGTTATTTATGACATATTTGGACTTCTCCAGACCATTTGGATGAATATTAGATTTTTAGGAATTTAATATCATTTAATAAACTATTTTATGTTTAAAGTTATGAAATATGTCAATTTTGGACACTATTCATACTTGACTTTTTTACAAATTCACAAGAACCCAATTCCAATGCACCATGGGCATTAAATAAAATATAATATGTCAATTCCATCCATAAAATTCGTGTACGGAATCAAAATAATACAAAATACATTTACTTTAATATTGATAATATCATTTATTTGAACCCTTTATTAATGAATCAATCATTGTATCATAATTTTTTTCATAATTAAATTTATTTATTTAGTGTATATAATTTTTTAAAGAAATATAATGATGTAGGAAATATTTTTATATTTCTAAGGACTATATATCATCAAGGATATCACATTTATATCCCCATATTAAAATTGTTTAGTAAAAGATACATGTTTATGTAATATTTCTCTTTACATTAAATTAATTCTTATAAAATGTCATTTTCACATCCAAGTGGCTCTATGGGGTCCACAAATTGACCCTAGGATTCTTGTGGTCAGAAATATCTTATTTAATAGGATTAGTACACGTGTTAGGGTAGGATGTTATTATTATAATATGATTTTTACCCTTATTTACCAGATTTTCCCTTTAATAACGGTAACTAAAATAATTACTGATGGTACTATTCATAATGTCTAAAATTAAAAGGTACCTATTATCACAATTTTAAACTTATGATTCCAAATTTGGAATCAATTTTTCTAAATTCAAAACAAAAATTTTTGTGTAATTAATTTAAAATTAATTCATGTTCTCAAAACCAAAATGTGGGTTTTTAAGAAGTAAAAACTATCAAAAGATTGATAAGTGTTTATGTCAAATTTGACTGTGAAATTACTTAAAATGATCCACATTGTAATAAATGATAAAAATATATTTAATTTATACTTTCAAACCATTAAATAATATGATTTAACTATATAAATTATCTCTATGGAAAAAGTTGTTTTCAAATAAAATATTGAATATTTTTACTATTCATCAAAAATTATAGTTATCAAAAAAATATAAAAAACTCATCCAAAGTAAATTTTTATATCCCACATCTAAAAGAGAAGTTTAGTTTTTAAAATATAACATATAAATGTGTCAAAAATAAATTTAAAAAGGGTCCTCCATCAAAACGCTGTAAAACCTTATTTTTAGAAAAATACTTCTTTTATCCGAAATATTTAATTTTTTCTTATATCAAATCTAAGAAAACAATGATATGAATTTAAAACATTATATTGAATATATATAATATATTTTTCATACAATAAAAATCTGTAAAGGGTGGTATGATTTTATAAACACAATTATTTTCTTTTAAATATGACACAATGATGATTTAGAGACTGCATCATTAATAAAAGATTCAAATAAATAGTATTATAAATATTAAAATAAATATTAATTGTCATAATTTATTTCATCCAATAATTTTATAGGTGAATATTACATGTTAGGATTGATTCAATGTTTTTTGTGCGATGTAATTAGGTTATTATGAATTTATAAAATAGGTCAAGTATGAATAGTATCCAAAATTGACATAATTCATTACAAAAAATATAAAATCATTTATGAAATGATATTAAATTCATAAAAATATAATATTTGTCCAAATGGTTAATATAATTCCAAATATCCTATAAATGATTTTTTTGTGGGACTTTTGACATGATATGGTAATTACATTAACCAGCAATGTGTAAATAACATTATATCACAATAAGATTAAAAAGGGTAAAATAACAGTTGAAAAAATAATATTAGGATAAAAAATATTAAAAACATGTATAAAATTTATTTTATTATAGTTATTCTAACCAAAATCATCTTATCTATGATTTAAATGAGTTTTGGACCAATTTTAATGAAAATTTAATTTATAATAAATTAATATTTGAAGACATTATCAAAGTGCCCCTCCACCCTCTTATAAAAGGCCACAAACTCTACCCACACAATTACACCTTTCAAGCCCCTTAGTTCATCCAAAATCTTCTATAATAATCTCCCAACATCTCTCCCTTCCTCCTAGAATCCTTACCTTGGGTGTAATGAAATTCTAGAAAGCATTTTGGCACAAATCAAAATAATTTACCTTATTTAGAGGTTACATTATTTAGAGGTTACCTCTTCTCTCAAGTTCCATTCCTTTGTTTTCTGTCTCCACTCCATAATATCTTCTTATTATTTGATTATAATACAACACCAATATAATTAATATACTATGATTCTGTTATGATATGTATTTTAACTACACTTATACACACTTTCATCTAATGGAAACTAATATACTGTTTCTGTGTATGGAAAACTACTGCCTCACGAAATGATGATTGTTCAAATTTCTCTAACCACCACTCATGGTGGCCATTAAAATGGTACTATATTTATATATGATATTTATTATATTTATATTGTCTCTATGATTCTTTAATTTTAATTTACAATATACCTTTATGCTTTCCATAATTAGTAAATATGTTAATTTCATTTGAAGAAGTGCGGACTACCGCCCCCTCAAAGTGATATGACTCATTTATGCCATACATGGAAATTATAAATTATGGAATTAATGAACTTATGTAACATATATAACATATATATTATTCTAGAATTATAATATACCTATGTATAATTTAATTCTTATTTCTTTAATATGGAAAAGAAACGAAAGTATCCTTCAAGCATACGTATGGCCTACCGTGTCTTTGAACGGTGCAACTCATTTCATATATCCAAATATTATGGATATTTTAAATACATATATATAGGATATATATGATATTTAGATCACGAATAATATTCTCGAGATGATGCAATTTTGACTATGGGGACAATTTACATTTAACAAGTTCATTTTCGATTCACGTATAGAATATTGACAAACTGACCGATATGAGCTTAAATACTAATGTAATTTTTATAACTTGATGATAATTAATATAAAATGAATTATAAAATTTAAAAATGTACTTATGAATGTATAAATTATCCTAATTTTATTATTCAGGAACAAAACGATTGTACATGACGATTCAAATCAAGGTAGGGGACTTTGTCTCAATCTCCTTTCATTGAGGCATTTCTTGATAATATCCACCTCTATTATTTTATAAGATGTATATAAAAATGCTATGATATTTCATATACATATTTTATCTATACTAATGTTATTAATTAATTAATGGAGATTAATATTTAAATGTTCAAAGTGCCATGGGACACCATGAACGTTTAATGATTAAATTTTCAAATATTTTTCTTCATGATATTAATTTACATATTTGTTTATATAGATATAAATGTATTATAAAGGAAATTTTATGTCTATCTATAATTTCATTCGAAGTTTTCAAAATCATTATTTTTATAAAAATACATTAAATTTCTTTATAAAATGACAAAAGGAATGTTATTTTTTTAATGTATATGGCGATAACGACTTCTCTGCCGCCATAACTATTATTTAATATTTGGCTTCCCATCTAAGCGTTAATTTATTTTAAATAAATATCATTTTCCATTATTTGGGTATCTTGGTATTGAAAATGAGATCTTAAATTAAAGTGGTATTTTTATATGGAAATGTATTTCATATGGGATTAGATGAGTTTTTCAAAAGGGTTTTGTGATGAACATGTTTTATACATAAAATGGTACATGAGAATTATATGAGACGGGTGAGCCTGATATAGGTTATATGAAGATTTAACCCCCATTATAGCTCATGAGTTAGCACTTATATAGCTTATAGAAGTGGTTTTTTCCTATTATAGCTCACTAGTGATCCCGATATAGCTTATACGAAGTGTTGATCCCCATTATATATCACAGGTTATCCTGATATAGCATATACAAAGGATGATCCCCATTATGGATCTCCAATTTGGAATTCAACCATATTATTATTCCAATTGAATTATTGTTGAATGGTTTTTATTTATATGTTTCTTTATGTCACCTAAGGGAGTTGTAATTTCTTGATTTTTTTTATCATATTTCATTGGGAAAAAAATATGATTATTATTCATGTGAACATGTTTTGTTTCATCCACTCAAGGGGAATTGAATGAGTTAGCAGGTTTTAACAAGAATAAGGGGTGTTATTTATTTTTATGTCCCTTAATGAGATTTTTGTTCTCATATCGAGTTTTAAATTTTTTCACAGGATGTACATGGTCCACACCTCCTCAAATGAAATTATCATATTTAAACATTATGGAAAGCATAAACGTATGCAGTAAATAAAAAATACAGAATCATATAGACATATTAAATATAATATATTTCATATATAAATATAGTTTCATCATAATTTCCACCATTATAGGTGGTAGGGGAAAATAAAAAAAATCATCTTTTTGTGAGGCATTAATATGTCGTACACAGAAACAGTATGATTGTTTCCATTATATGGAGGTGTGTGTAAGTGTAGTTATAATTGTTCTCATAAAAATATCCTAGTATATTGGATATACAGGTTTTTTTATGTAATCAAATAATAAAAAGATCATAGGGAGTAGGGAAGTAAAATAAAGGAAAGGAACTCGATAAAATACATTACATCTAAATCAGGTTACTTCTTTTGATTTGAGCCAAAAGGCTTTCTTCAATTGCCTTCTTCCCAAGGTAAGGCTTCTAGGATGAAAGGAGATATTTTGGGAGCTTAAATGGTTAGAATTCATATGATCCAAGTAGTTTGAGAGGTGTGGGATATGTGGGTAAATGTGGTGGTCTTTGATAAGAGGGAGGAAGGGCACTTTAATTCACATTTAAGATCTTTTTAGGTTTAGAGATTTAGATAATTAGGTCATAACTTATATATAACAACTTTAATATTACAAGTAAAAACTTCTACTCAATATCCATTTTTATAAAAATAATTATTTAAAAAGAAACATGTCATCATTTCATGTTTTAGTAGCATAACTTTTCCTTGATCCCATCCTCGACTCCATTCTTCTTTATGTCCTATGAAAAAAATCAATACTTGGAATGGGAATAAAAATATCAGTAAAGGATACATAATGAATGAAAAATTTTAGTCTTGAGAAAACATGTAATGTATGAAAAATATATCATAATGTAATATTTTTCACCTTTAAGAAGTTGAAAAAACACTTCACTCAATATAAGCTCATACATTACCCTTTTTCTGACAAAAATATTACCATAACACCCATAGAAAGAAATATATGACATATAAAGGCAACTTCGGACATAAACATACTTAAATGGAATAACCATACAGTCTACTTCCACACATATCACTAAATGTAATATCCACATAGACGATTTAGATACCCAATGCATTAGAGGTTATAACCTAACCACCCATCCTTGGTTTATCATAGAACCAACCGTTATTTGGTTTATCACATAACCACCCATCATTGGTTTATCACTAAACAACCTGTAAAATGTCCAAGTACCATTATATAATTATAAAACATGAAATATTGAACCCAACCATAAACATTACTCAATCTTGGGATAACTCAATAATTTGACATTAATTCACAACGAGGATCCTTTCAAGATTAGAGATTTATAGAATTAGGTCATAACTGATACATAACAACTTGAATATTACAAGTAGACACTTCTACTCACTATCCTTTTTTATAAAACAAGTACCCTTTAAAAAAAATGACATCGTTTCCTGTTTTAAAATCATAAAATTTCCATAATCCCATCCTTGAAATTATTTTTATTTATGTTCTGTAAAAAACACTTTGAAACATGGGATGAACATAAAAATATCAATAGTGTATACATAAAGAAATGAAAATGTTAGTTTGCAAGAACAATTAAACCATGAAAACATTATCATAAGGTAATAATTTTCACCTGTAAGAAGTAGAAAAAACACTTCACTAAATATGAGCTCATTTATTACCCTTTTTGTAAGAAAAATATTACCATAAATCTCATAGAAATCAATATATAACATATAAAGGTAACTTGGGATAAAAACATATTTAAATGGAATAACCATACATTCGACTTTCACACATATCACTAAATGGAATGTCCATATGGCGAACTTCCATACCAAATGCATTGGAGGTTATAACGTAATCACTCGTCCTTGGTTTATCACAGAACCACCCATAATTTGGTTTATCACGTAACCACCCATCATTAGTTTATCATGTAACCACCCATAAAATTTCCATGTACAATTATATAATCATAAGACATAAAATATTTCAAATATAAACATTTCACTAAAAACATTTCATTTTCAATCACATGAAATCATTTCAAGATATTGAAATACTCAATGAATCTCAAAAGCCATTTTCATTACCAAAACAACTAGAATGTTATTAAGGGATTTTTTCCCTTTTAAAACATTAAGGGTTATAGTGGAATCCAAATATCAAATAATGGTTACGGTGGCTAAGAGGTTGTTTTCACTACATAAGTTAAAAATATTCCTTTTGTTATTTAGTAAAATTATTGGTAGAAAAAATTTTCCCATTGAAGTAAATTAAAACCAAAAGGGTTTTATTACACACCGTAAAATAGAAGGAGGTGTATATTATCAAAATATTCCCCAATGAATGGAGACTGAGATGAAGGCCCTAACCATGAGTCTGAATTGTCACGTATGTTCATTTTTCTTTCTGAATAATAGACACCAATCAATATCAACTTTATTCAGAGCCTTTATAAAGTTTATTAGTTCTTTTATACCATTTATTTTCATGATATCAAAATTTCATTATTATTTAAGTTTATATCGGTCGTTTTGTCGATATTCGATAGTTGAGTTGAAAATAAATTTTATTATGTAAATTGTCAATGTAGTCAGAATTCCATCATCTAGAGAATGATATTTATGATTTAAATATCATTAATATTCAGTATATATGTATTTATAATAGTCCATAACATCTAGTGACAAGAAATTAAATGCACTGTTCATGGAGATGGAGGTCGTACGTACACAGGAACGCTACTTTCATTTCTTTTTCATAAGAAAAATAAATGATACATAGGTATATTATAATTTAGTTATAATATCATATTTTATATATGTTACATAAGTTCATTAAATTTTTCAATTATATATTCCATATATGGAATGAATGAGTCATATCACTTTGAGGGGGCAGTATTCCGCACTTCCTGAAATGAAATTTTCATATTTTAAAATAATGGAAATCACAATGGTGTACTATAAATAAAAAATAATAAGCATTGAAAAAATATAAATATCATAAATATCATATATAATTATAATTCCTTCATAATGGAAACCATGAGAGGTGGTAGGATAAAATCAAACAATCGTCATTTCTTGAGGTAGTAGTTCACCATACACAGAAACAATATGCTTGTATCCATTAGATGGAGGTGTGTGTAAGTTTAGTTAAAATAAATCTCAAATAAACATACTAGTATATTGAGGATATTGGTTTTTTTATGTAATAAATTAATTAGAAGATAATAGGGAGTGGAGAAGGAAAATTAAGGAATGGAACTTGAGAGAAGACTTTATCTCTAAATCAGGTAACCTCTTTTTATTTGAGCCAAAAGGAAATTTTGAATTTTCTTCTAACAAAGTAAGGATTATGTGATAAATTCAAGGATTTTTGGAGCATTTTTTAGTATAATTTTGATGAGCCAAGGGGCTTTTGATGTGTGAGTAAGTGGGTATAGATGGAGTCCTTTTATAAGAGGGAGGAGGGGCACTTCAGGAAGGTCTTGAAAAATTAATTTATTGTAAATTTAATTTCAATTAGAAATGGCCAAAAACCCATTTAGTTCTAATATAAGATGATTTTGGTTAGAATAACCATCATCCAAAAATTTTTAGACAATTTTTGAATATTTTTTTATCCTTATCTTTTTGTTTTAACCCTTACTTTACCCTTTTTAATCTTAGAGTGTTATCATGTTATTCACATATTGTGGATTAATTTAGATATCTTATCATCTCCAACGACCCATAAAAAGTAATTTATGACATATTTGGACTTATCTTAAATTTTATGACGAATTTTATATTTTTATAATTTTAATATCTTTTAATAAACTATTTTATGTTTTAAGTTATGAAGTGTGTCAATTTTAGAAAATATTCATACTAGACTTTTTTACAAATTCATAACAACCTGATTCCTTCGAAACATAGTCATTAAATAAAATATAATAGGTCATTATCATCCATAAAATTCTTGGATGACATCAAAATAATCAAATAAAATTTATTTTAACATTTATAATATCATTTATTTGAATCCTTTATTAATTAAGCATTCACTACATCATCATTGTGTCATTGTTAAATTTATTAATTTAATATATAAAAATTATAAATAAAATAAAATTATATAGTTAATATTTTTAGATATGTAATGACTCTTTATAGTGGAATATATCACTTATATAACCCCATATAAAATTTTTTTTAGTTAAAAGATGCATGTTTATTTAATATTTCTCTCTACTTAAAATTAATTCTTATATCATATCATTATCACACCCAAGTGGCTCCATGGGGTCCCCAAATCGACACATGTATAACAATGGTAAGAAATATATCATTAAATATTATTTGTACTTCTATTAGGATAAGTTAGTATTATTATAATATTATAGTTACCCTTATTTTCGAGATTTACCCTTTAACCATGATAAATAAATAATTACTGAAGTTATTATTCGTAATGTCCACAAATAAAGGGTAAAAACATTTGTAATTTATGATTATAAATATGGAATCTATTTTTCAAAATTCAAAACACATAATTTTCCTAAATTAATTTAAAATTAATTCCTATTGTCAAAACAAAAAGGAGGGGTTTTAAGAAGTAAAATCTATCAACCGATTGGCATGTGTTTATATCCAATTTAAATGTGAAATTACGTAAAATTACTATAAATGAATTAAATTTCAAAAACATAATACAATTACACTTTAAAAAAAATTAAAAAGATTATATAAAAATATAAATAAATTAGATGAAAAGACAATTTTGAATTAAAATGCAGTATTTTTCACTATTCATTAAAAATGAACTTTATCCAAAAATTACCCAGAGTTTAACCAAAGTAAATTTTGGTATCCAGATTCTATAGAAGAATTTTATTTTTTAAAAGATTATATATAAAAGTTACAAAAACTAGATTTAAAAAGGGTTCGCCATCAAAAGTTAGTAGAACTGTATTTTTTAAAAAATATTTGTTTTATCCAAAAAAATGAATTTGTTCTTATATCATATCTAAATAATTTATAAGATGAATTTAAAACATTACATTGAAAATATAACATAAATTTTTAATTAAATAAAAATCCATAAATAGTGATATGATTTTATAAACTCAATTATTCTCTTTTAAATATGATTTTATAAAAACACATCCTTTCTATTCGATTGGTTTTTTTACATTTCAAAAACAATTGGTAACAAATGAATCATTACATAAAAAATATGTACATAATATTTGAAAATTTAGTTTATACTATTTATTCCCACCATTCCAATGGCTAGGTGTTAACTACCATTTAAAATAATAATATTATTTTATTATTTTTCAATATAAGTCAAAGTTGTGTGCAACGTTAGATTTTGAATAAACCCGTTTTGCGTGTCGAGTATGCTATCGAGAAATAAGTCCCCTTTAAATTAAAATTAATATCATATACATAAATATTAATATAAATGAAAATTATTATTCTATAAATACTTGGGTCATTACATTATTCCCCCCTTTTGAAATGCATCCTCACAAATTCAAAATTGGGCTTGAAAACATCATTGAAAATCTAAAATCAGAAATAGAATCAATAAATCTATCACTTTAAAAGAAATAAAGAGAATTAAACAATGTCACCCAAGATAACATATAATAGCATTAAATTTAGGAAAACAAGGATATGGAAGAAAAACTAACCATCAAATTTTGATGGAGAGTGATAGAAAACATGGTCAGAGAAAGTTAACTACCAAAAAACCATAAACTTGTACTGAGTTAAATGGTCTTTTATTCCCCAGTAGGAAAAGTAAACAGACAAAGTTTTTGTTTTAATTTACTTTTCATAAATTTTTGGATTGTTTTATATTGACTAAGAACATAAGGAAATATACTTACTTTTCAAATAGAGTTTCATCCTTATTAAAATTCTACCAAAAACTCATCTTTTTTCTAGTGGATAAGTATTCAAGATGATGTGGTCCCACCAAAAGCACTATAATAAACTTATATAGAATCACATATTACACAACAGATGAACACTATATTACCCCTATCTTTAGAAATTAACCAAACCAAAATGGTTAGTACGAGACCAGATAATCCCAAAAAAAGATAATCCTTTATAAAAATAAATACTTCTATTAATATCAAAAATTCAACAAACAATACCCAAAGATAAAAAAAGACCATTCAACACACAATTGTCCTTAAAATTCATCAATATAACCCAAAAAAATATTGAAACCCAAAACTCATAAGAATTTGATCACATAGTTTTCCATGATAAATCTTAACATTTTTCTCCAAATAACATTAACTACACTTAAAGTATCATACTGAAAAATTAATTAACCTAATCACAAATTCTCCAAGTTAGGGTAGTCATTTTCATAAAAAACTCAAATACCTATAAGTACACAATAAAAACATATACGAGAGAAAATAATTCCTATGAAAGTTCTGGTAATAATCATAAAGGTAAATATATTCAAAAACCCATGTGTTAAGGACGTGGAAATAAACACGTAGGAAAATGTTTAAAAGAGATGAGAACAGGTTATAGATGTGGTAATAAAGGTCATAAAGAAATAACCTTCCATGGAAAAAAGGCATCATTATGTTGACATCAGGAGAGGGAAAGAAGTTCTTTCCAAAGAATAAATTGAATGTTTTAAATGTGGTGTGCATGGTCATTACACAAATTGATGTCCTACAAAGAAGGTTCAGGAATGGGATCTACAGGACCCTAAAAATATATGCTTACCAATTCCTAATTCCATTCCAATTAAAAATGAGGAAACTGAAAATGAACTATAAAAGGTTTGTATTATTTATTATCTCATGTTATGAAATTATTGAATCTTGGGACATTATGCATGATTTTTTTATAGGAAAGAAATATAAAAGAATAAGATGGAAAGACATGGATCAAGGATAATGAATAATTTACGATGATTAAGATGTATATATTTCTAGAATTGAAGGGTAATATTGGATCTATGGATTATGATGTTTTTAAATTTATTACTGATAGGATTAATTTTGAATGCTTCTAGTATTTTTAACTCATAATTTGATATATAAAAATATTAATTGAGGAATAATTATCTCTTCAAGATATAGTTGTAAATAACTATTAGGGTTTACATAATCCTTGAATTTGAGGAAATTAAGGGTTATTACTTTCTGAAATTCAAAATGTGAGTTATGAGATAACCATTGAGGTTAAAATATTTTATGGTTATTTTTGAATATTTTATCTCATTTTGGGAGTGTTTTACGAATTATATTATTTTAGGAAATGGGGCATCGCCCACCACTGGCCTACATGCATCTCCTAGTTACTATGACATGTTATATTGAGTTTAACTGATTTTTTGGATCAATAATAAGTTGATTTTGGGAAGTTTTTCTTTATCAAATGGATATTCTTAGTATAGGAAAAAAATAGTGATTGAATGATAAATTTTATTTTGGAAGACATTCTCTATTTTGAGAACACTTTTTTCCTATAGAAAATAGAATACTAGGGGATTTAATTTGTGGAGTAATGGTTGAATTTTATTTAGGAATAATCTATGTCTTTAGTTTGGAAAATGGCGATTTATGTTATTTATGGAACTGATTAACCTATCATGGAGAATAAGTGATTAGGATAATCACTTTTATGTATGATACTTAAAATTTAGTTGATGGTATTTGGGGAGAAATTTTAGGATGATCAAATCCTTTGATGTTTTGGGTTTCAATATTAGTTGTATTATTTTGAGTAATTTTAATTACTTTTATTTGTTTAATGGTCTAAGTAGAACATGGGTTTTATTGTTTAATTTTGGAGATTCAATGTAGAATTTTCTTATAAAGGATTATCCTTTTGGGTATTACCTGATCTAGTACTAACCATTTTGGTTTTGGTTAATATTTCAAGATTGTTTGAATATATAGTTAATCTCTTGAGGATTATCTGATTCTTTATAAGTTTATTCTAACACTTCTTGTGCGACCAACTCATCTTGAATACTCATCGTTTGGAGAAAATATGAGTTTGTTGTAGATATTTATTAAAGAATAAAACACTACTTTACAAGTAAGTATGTTTCCTTATATTCTTATTCTAAGTATAAAAAAAATTTCTCAACTTTATGATAAGGATATTAATACAAAAAAATTTTATGTATACTTTTCCTACTGGGAAATCAATGATCATTTAACCCATCACATGTTTATGGTTTTTTGGTTGTTAACTTTCTCCTGATCATGTTTTCTATCACTCTACATCAGAATATGATGGTTATTTTTCTTTTTCATATCCATGTTTTCCTACATAGAACCTTAGTATGGGTTATCTCAAGTGACCTTTTTACTTATATTTCTATCTTTTAAAGTTTTAGTTTTATTGACTCTTTTTCCAGTGTGGGATTTTTAATGATGTTTCTGAGCCTAATTTTAAAATTGAGAGGACGCAATTTCCAAAAGGGGGAATGATATAATGAACCAAGTATTTATTGAATAATATTGTTATCATTTCTAATAATAGTTATGAATAAGATAGCAATTTTACGTTAACATGGATTCTTTTTTTGATAGCATACTTGACACGCAACAATGGGGTTCTCTGAAATCTAACGTTGCACATAACATTGAGTTATAAAAAAATATAATACAATAATATTATTATTAGTTTCAATGGTAGTTAACGCATTGCCTTTGGAATGGCGTGAATGAATAATATCAACTGAATTTTAAAATATTGTTTATACATGTTCAAATAATGATTCATTGGTTACAAAATATATTAAAAAATGGATATAAAAACCAATTGAATATAAAGGATTTGTTTTTATAAAAACCTATTTAAAAGAGAATAATTGTGTTTATAAAATCATATCCCTCTATATGTATTTTTATTTAATAAAAAATATATTTTTTATATTCAATGTATTGTTTTAAATTTTTCTTATATGTTTTCTAGATATTATATAAGAACAAATTAATTTTTTTGGATAAAAGAAGTATTTTTCTAAAAATTCAGTTTTACCACCACTTGATGGTGAACCATTTTTAAATATAGTTTTTCAACACTTATTTATTCTATTTTAAAAAATTAACTTCTTCTTTAGAATCGGGACATCAAAATTTACTTTGGTTTTATTTTTTATATTTTTCTAATAACTATCATTTTTTTGATGAATAATTAAAATAAGCAAAATCCTAATTAAAACCAACATTTTTCATCGAGATAATTTATGTAGTTAAATAATATTATTTAATGGTTTTAATGTATAAATTTAATATATTTTTATCATTTAATCCAATTTTGGTTATTGGAAGTAATTTCACATTGGAATTGGACATAAACTAATGTCAATCTTTTGATAGTTTTTACTTCTTAAAAACCTACATTCTGGTTTTGACAATGGGAATTAATTTTAAATTAATTACTGGAACTTATGTGTATTGGATTTGGAAGAATTTATTTCATATTTGGAATCATAATGTTCAAATTTTTTAAATAGTAACCTTTTAATTTTAGACATTTTGAATAGTAACTTAAATAATTATTTTATCTAGCATGGTTAAAGGGTAAATATTGTAAATAATGATAAAAAATAATATTATAATAATTTTAAACTACCCTAAAACATATATTAATCCTATTAGATGTGATATTTCTGACCATGGAAATCCATGAGAAGATTTTGGGACCCCATGGAGCCACTTGGATGTGAAAATGGCATTTTAGAAGAATTAATTTAAAGTAGGGAGAAATATAACATTAACATGTATCTTTTAATAAAACAATTTTAATATGGGGTTATTTAATTGATCTCTTAGATTATAAATATTAAATTTAAATATAAAAATATTTCCTCCATTATGATATTTTGTTTATAATTTTTAGAAATTAAATAAATAAATTTAATTATTACACAATGATGATGGAGTCATTGATTCATTAACAAAGGATTCAAATAAAAAATATTATCAACATTAAAATGAATTTACATTGATTATTTCGATGCCATGAACGAATTTTTTGGATGTTATTGACATATTATCTTTGATTTAATGTATTTTTTCGAAGGAATCAGGTTGTTATGAATTTTTAAAAAGGTCAAGTATGAATAATGTCCAAAATTGACATAATTCATTGCTTAAAACATAAAATAGTTAATTAAATGATATAAAATTCCTCAAAATCCAATATTCATCCAAATGGTTAGTATAATTCAAAATATTAAATCAATAACTGTTTTTGGGTTGTTTTACATGATATTGTTATTACATTTACCCACAATGTGTAAATAACATGCTATCATGGTAGGATTAAAAAGGGTGAAATAAGGGTTAAACGACAAATATAAGGATAAAAAATATTCAATACATGTCTAAAAAATATTTTATAATGTTTACTTGAACAAAAATCATCTTATCATTGAATTAAATTAGTTTAGGACATTTTTTAATCGAAATTTAATTTATAATAAAATAATATTTCTAGACTTTCCTAAATTGCTGCTCCTCCCTTTTATAAAAGGCCCCTACATCTACCCACTTACTCACCCCACTCAATCCCCTTGGATCTTTCAAATTCTACCCCAATAATCTCCCAACATCTCTCCCTTCCTCTTAGAATCCTTACAATGGGAATAATGAAATTCAAGAATAATATTTGGCTCAAATCAAAAGAAGTTACCTAATTTCGAGGTAATGTCTTCTCTCAAGTTATTTTCTTTTATTATCCTTCTCCACTATCTATTATATTGTTATTATTTGATTTAATAAAAAAACTAGTATCCTAAATACTTTATCATGTTGTTATGAGATGTATTTTAACTACACTTACACTCATTTCACTCTATAGAAATGAACATACTATTTCTATGTACGACAAACTACTGCCTCACGAAACAATGATTATTCAATTTTCTCCTACCACATCTCATGGTGTCCATTATGATGGCACTATATTTATATATGAAATATATTATACTTATATTTTCTCAATTCTTTTGTATTTTTTATTTACATCACACTATTATTCCTTCCATGATGTCTAAATATAACAATTTTATTTGAGGAAGTGCGGACTACTGCCCCCTCAAAGTGATATGAATTTTTCATGCCAAACATGGAACATATAAAGGATAGAATTAATGAACTTATGATACATATATAATATATATTACACTGGAATTATAATATTCCTATTTATTATTTTATTTTTCATTTCTTGAATATGATAATGAAATGAAAGTAGCGTTCATGCGTACATACGACCTACCGTCTCCATGAATGGTGCATTTCATTTCTTATCTCTAGATGTTATGGACTATTATAAATACATATATACTAGATATATATATATATATATTATATTTAAATCATGGATATCATTATGTAGAATATTTTATTTTGACTACATTTACAATTTATATCAAAATAAGTTTATTTTCGACTCAAGTACCGAATATCGACAAAACGAAAGATATTAACTTAAACAATAATGTAATTTTTATAAAGTGGTAATAAGTGATATAAAAGGGATAATAAACTGGAAAATGGTTCTAAATCAAGTATAAATTTACTGAATTTCATTATTCTTGAAGAACAAGGAACATACGTGATGATCCAGACTCAAGGTAAGGGACTTTGTCTCAATCTCCTTTCATTGAGGAATATCTTGATGTTATGCACATTTATTATCTTATAATGTGTGTATAAAACTCTTTAGACTCATTAAATCAGTAAATAGTGTATTCAAAATAAATTAATTTTTTTAATTTTATTCCTTAATAATTTATATTCAAGTTTTTCTCATGTTGTGAGGGACTCTTTAACTAAAACATCATTTTAAGCATTTTAAATATTTGTTCTTCAAAATCCATCTATTTCATGTCCATGTTTCAAAATAGTTTTAATAATTTATTTATATGTACATGAATTTTTTAAAATGATAATTTATTTTAAAATATTAAAAGTGGTATCAGACACTTTGATTCAATTTTTTAATTAAATGTTTTAAATGGTTTTGTAAATGTGTTGAATATTTATATATCTTAATATGATATATTCTGGTTTTAGTGTGGAAATGTTATTTTTCATTTATGCTTGTTTTATGTGTTATGATTATTAAATGGTATTTAGACATTTGATGGGAGGTTACATGATAAACCAAAATGGGTGGTTACGTGATAAATAAAATGACGAGTGCTTTCATGATAAACTAAGGACAGGTGGTTACATTATAACCACCAATGTATTATATTTTATTTTAGGGATTTGGGGTTTTGGATAACCACATGGTAAGTCTCTACATAAATTATTTATGTTAAATCCTTGTTTTATAATTTTTCAGATCAATGAAATTCAATTACAAATTGAAGGAGGAGGATCTCAAACAACATTCTTATCTCTTCCTGATGACATGCTTGTAATAAATATTGCAATGTCATGCTTGGGTGATTGTGAAAATTTTTCTAGCATATAACTCACTTGAAAGAAGTTGTTTGAGATATCAAAAACCTCCAATATACCTCAATACAATCGTAGATCTCATGTTTTATTTAATCAAATCCAATTTTTTCAATATTCTCACATTTTCAAGAAAGGTAAATATTATCAAGGAATTTTTAAATATTTTACCTTATCAAATGATTTTAAATAATATTATGATTTTTAAAAAGGTTTTCTATAAGGAGAACCTTGCACAACCTATTTATATTTTCATTCAAAATATAGTCTTTCAACACATACTTATGGTATTTTAAAAGGACAATTGAATGAATGTTTCAACTCAGACTCGGTCAAACTATTTTATATAAAGCATGTTTTATCAAATGTTTTGAAATTATATTTCATATATGCATATTTTTCAAAACTATTTTTTTGTGAACACCCATATGAACCATGTTTTATAAGGTGTATTTGGATAAAGGAAGAAAATGATTTTTAAGGATCTCTAAATAATTGTTGCAATGCCTGGACCTTCTATCAACATGAAAAGGATAAAGATGAAACTAGGTGGATACCATGATCATGGTATGATGTTATTTATTTGGGAATAGTGTTATATTATCATATAGAGGTGGAAAAACTTTTCAATATATATAAGACTTAATGAATTAAGAGGTTGACGTCATTATGAGTTGGCATAAAAATGGGAAGCATAAGACAACCATTGAGGTTAAAATAGGTTAGGTTTATTTTTAAGTTTTATAAAAAGGGAAAACCTGTAATATGAGAGACAACTCGTCGCGTCCGGAAAGGCTGCAAGAATCAAACCCAAAACCGAAGAGCGATAAGGGTTCATTTCCTACCAATGGCCTACATGAAGTCCCTGGTTATTATGACTTATACTTTTTAGTTAAATGTTATTATGGATCAAAAATAAATTGTTATTGGGAACTCAAGTTTTACCAAATGTATATCAGTGGTATAGGAAAATGTTTTGGTGATTAAGTGATAAATGTTATTTTGGAAGATGTTCTCTCTTTTGGAAAAAATATATTCCTAAGAAAAATAGAATACTTTGGGATTTAATTTGTGAAGTGATGGTTGAAATAATATTTTGGAAGAATCTATGTTTTTATTGTGGACATATGGAGATTTAGGTTATTTTTGGAAATGATTAAAAAATCATGGATAATATGTGATTAGGTTCATTACATTTAATTATAATACTTTAGGCATAGTCAATTTTATTTGGATATAAATGATATGATTTATCGTGGAAGACTAGGTGATCAAATCATTCGGAATTTTTGGGTTTCAATATTAGTTTTGATTACTTTGAATAATTTTAAGGATAATTCTATATTGAATGGTCTTTATTGAACTTTGGGTATTTTTTGTCGAATTTTGGATATTAAGAGTAGTATTTCTTTTTATAATGTATTATCCTTTTTGGGTATTATATGATCTTGTACTAACCATTTTGGTTTTGATTAATCTTTCAAGACAATAAGAATAGATAGGTAATCTCTTGAGGATTATCTGATTTTTAGAAGTTGATTCTAGCGCGTCAACTGTGGGAAAGTCATATTGAATGCTCATCTTTTTGAGAAAAGATGAATTTGTGGTAGATATTTATTAAAGAATGGAACTCTAATTCACAAGTTTGTATGTTTCATTATGTTCTTCATCAAGATAATAAATAAATTCCTCATATTTATGAAAATGATATTAAAACAATAACGTTTTCTATTTAATTTTCCTACTGGGAAATCAAAGACCGTTTAACCCATAACAAGTTGATGGTTTTCATATTGTTGTCTTTCTCCTCATCATGTTTTCAATCACTCTCCATTAGAACTTTATGGTTATTTTCTCTTCAATATACATGTTTTCCTATATGGAATCATAGTACATGTTATCTTGGGTGACCATTGTACTTCTGTTTCTTTCTTTTAATGTTATTGATTTATTGACTCTTTTTCCGGTGTGGGATTTTAATGAAGTTGCCGAGCCAAATTTTAAAATTACGAGGACATAATTTCCAAAGGGGGGGGGGGAATGGTGTAATGAACCAGGTATTTATAGAATAATAATTTTTTATTTCTATTAATATTTATGAATAGGATAATAATTATACATTAAAGGGGACTCTTTTTCTGATAGTGTACTCGACATGCAACAAGGGGTCTCTTGGAAATTTTATGTTGCACACAACATTGAGTTATACTAAAAAATATTTTAATAATATTGTTACTATTTTAAATGGTAGTTAATTCCTAGACGGTTGAATGATCATAATGAATAGTATCAACTGAAATTTTAAATATGGTTTACATGTGTTTAAAAAATGATTCATTTGTTAAGAATTGTTTTATAAATGAAAATGAAAACAAATTGAATATGAAGGATGTATTTTTGTGAAAACCTATTTAAATAAGAATAATTTTGTTTATAAAATCATATCACATGTATTTTTATTTAATGAAAAATATATGTTATATATTCAATGTAATATTTAAAATTCATCTTATATGTTTTATATCCATGATATAAGAACAAATTCAATTTTTCAGATAGAAGAAGTATTTTTCTAAAAATGCTGTTTTACCGCCATTTGATGGAGAAACCTTTTTAAATATTTTTTGTCACTATTATATGTTATATTTTAAAAATTAAACTTCTTTTATAGAATCGGGACATCAAAATTTATTTTGGTAAAATTTTTGGTAATTTCTTAATAATTTTTTTTAATGAATATTGAAAAATTTTGCATGTTAATTCAAAAGTATAATTTCATCTAATTTACTTATATAGATATATTTTCATTTTAATTAGTTTTAAAGTTTAACTGGATTAATTTATTACCATTTATTTAAATTTTGGTCGTTTAAATTAATTCCACTTTTAAATAGATATAAACACATGTCAATCTTTTCATAGATTTTTCTTCTTAAAAACCCAATTTTTGATTTTGGCACCGAGATATAATTTTAAATTAATTTTTTTAAATATTGTTTTTTAATTTTGAATTTTTTTAAATATTTAGAATCATGAAGTAAAATATATGTAAATAGGTACCTTTTATTTTTGGACATTATGGATAGTGAATTCAGTAATTATTTTATTTACCATGATTAAAAGGTAAATCTGGTAAATATGGATAAAAAATAATATTATATTAATATTAAACTATCCTAACACATGTCATAATCCAATTGGATGAGTTATTTATGGCCATGGGTATCCTTGGGATGGTTTTGGGATCCCGTGTAACCAATTGGATGTGAAAATGACATTTTATAATAATTAATTGAATGTAAAGAGAAATATAACATAAACATGTATGTTTTACCAAAACAATTTTAATAAGGTGTTATATAACTGATCTCTTCATCTATAAAAAGTAATTATAAAAATAAAACGATTTCCTAGATCATGATATGTTATTTATTATTTTTGACATTAAATAAAGAAATTTATTTCTGACATAATGATGATACAGTGATTGTTTCATTAATAAGGGATTCAAATAAATGATATTATAAATTTTAAAATAAATTTAATTTTACTATTTTGATGCTATAAAAGAATTTTTTGTATGATATTGACATATTATCTTTTGGTTAATTCAATTTTTTAAGGAATCAAGTTTTTATTAATTGGTAAATAAGTCAAGTATGAATAGTGTACAAAATTGACATAAGTCTTAACTTAAAATATAAAATAAATTATTAAATAATATTAAATTATTAAAAATATAAGATTCTAAAAAATGGTTATTCTAAGTCATAATATGTTATAAATGACCTTTTTGGTCTTTTCACATGATATGGTAATTACAATAACCCACAATGTGTAAATAACATGATATCAATATAAGATTAAAAAGTGTAAAATGAGGGTTAAACAAAAAAGATAAGTATAAAAAAATATTCAAAACATGTCTAAAAATTATTAGATGATGGGTATTTAAACAAAAATCATCTTATCATTGAATTAAATGTGTTTTGGATGTTTTTAATGAAAATGAATTTATAATAAATAAATATTTCTAGACATTGCTACAGTGCCTCTCCTCCCTCTTATAAAGTTCCACCACCTATTCCCACATAAATAACATCTCTCAAGCCCTTTGGATCATAAAATTTATATTCAAAAAATCTCCCAACCTCCCTATATTCCTTATATAAGCCTTAACTTGGGAAGAAGGAATTTCTGGAGATCCTTTTTGGTCTAATCAAAAAAAGATATCAGATTTAGAGGTAATGTCTTCTCTCTAGTTACTTTACTTTGTTTTCCTTATCTATTACCTATGATATTATTATTATTTTATTACATAATAACACCTGTATCCTCAATATACTAGGATGTTTTATGAGAATTATTCTAACTACACATACACACACCTCCATATAATGGATACAAACATACAATTTTTTTGTATGATGAACCCCTACCTCACGAAACGATGATTGTTCGATATTCCCCTACCACCAGTCACGGTGGAAATATAGATGAAAATATATTTATATATGATATATATTATATTTATATTGTCTCTATGATTATTTATTTTATATTTACATCATACCATTATGCTTTCCATAATGTGTAAATACACTAATTTCATTTTAGAAGGTGCATACTAATGCCCCCTCAAAGTGATATGACTCATTCATTCCATACATGGAATGTATAAAGGAAGGAGTTAATGAAATTATTTCAAATATATAACATGTGGTATTATACTGGAATTATAATATACCTAGGTATGATTTAGTTTTTGATCCTTTAATATGACAAATAAATGAATGTAGCGTTCATGCGTAGGTACGGTCTACCATCTCCATGAATAGTGCATTTCATTTCTTATCTCCAAATGTTATAAACTACTATAAATACATATATAATATATATATGATATTTAAATCATGAATATGATTCTGAGATGATGGAATTTTTATTAAATGTACAATTTATATCAAAACAAGTTTATTTTTGACTCAAGTACCGAATATTGAAAAAATGACTGATATTAACTTAAAAAATTGTGTAAATAATGTAGTAATAAATTAAATAAAAGGAATAATAAACTTGAAAAATTATATAAAGCAAGTAGAAATTTACTTAAGTTTATTATTCAGGAATAATAAGGAACATACATGACGAGTCCGACTCAAGGTAAGGGACTTCATCTCAATATCCATTCATTGAGGAATATCTTGATATTATACACCTCATTCTTTTATATAGTGTATAATTAAACCCTATGAATTTTAATTTCCATCAAGGGGAATATTTTTTCTACCAAGTTTTTTACTTAATGAAAAATGGAATGTGTTTAATGTATACGGTGACAACGACCTCTCCACCGCCATAATCGTATTTTGATACTTGGCTTCCTCTATAAGCCATAGTGTTTTCAAAAAGAAAATAAATACCTTATTCAATTTTTGGTTGTTTTGGTATTGCAAATGGGTTTTGAAAATGATTGAGTATTTGAATATCTTGAAACATTTTATTGTGATTGAAAATGAAATATTATTTGTGAAATGTGGATATTTGAAATATTTTATGTGTTATGATTATATAATGGTACTTAGAAATTTGATGAGTGGTTACGTGATAAACCAAATGACGGGTGGTTCCTTGATAATCCAAATGATGGATGGTTCCTTGATAAGCCAAGAATGAGTGGTTACATTATAACCTCTAATGCATTGGGTGTGGAATTCGGTCGTATGACTCGTCCATTTAGGGATATGTGTGGAAGTCGACCATATGGTTATTCCATTTAAGTATGTTTATGTCTTATGTTACCTTTATTTGTTATATGTTTTTTTTATGGGATTTATAGTAATCTTTTGGTTACAAAAAGGGTAATCAATGAACTTATATTCAGTGAAGTGTTTTTGCTACTTCTTTTCGGTTAAAATTATTAAATTATGATAAATTACTTGACATGAAACAATAGGTTTCTCTGAAATCTTACATTGCACAGAAATTTGAGTCATAGTAAAAAATAATAGAATATTATTATTATTATTTTAAATGGTATTTAATGCATATTCATTGGAATGGTGGGAATGAATAGTATTAACTGAATTTTGAAATATGGTTTACACATGTTTAAAAATTATTCATTTGTTTCCAAATTTATTATAAATAGAAATAAAAACCAATTTAATATAAAAGATGTGTTTTTATGAAAACCTATTTAAAAGAGAATAATTGTTCTTATAAAATCATATCACTCTTTATAGTTTTTTATTTAATTAAAAAAATATGGTATGTATTAAATGTAATGTTTTAAATTCATCTTATATGTTTTCTTTATATGATATAAGAATAAATTCAATTTTGCAGAAAAAAGAAGTATTTTTTCTAAAAATGCAGTTTTATAGCCTTTTAATAGAGAACCCATTTAAAATATAGTTTATAGCACTTTTCTAAGTTCTATTTGACAATATTAAACTAATTTTATTGAATCAGGACTTAAAAATTTACTTTTGTTAAATTTTTGCTAATTTTCTCATAAAGTTCATTTTTTTATGAATTGTGACAAAATATTACATTTTACTTCAAAACTGCCGTTCAATCTAGTTTATTTATACAATTAGATTGTCATTTTAATTGGTTTTAAAGTATAATTGGATTAAGTTTTTATCATGGTTTAAAATTTTGGTCAGTCGATGAAATTTTACTTTTAAATTGGATATAAACACTTGTCAATCTTTTGAAAGATTTTACTTCTTAAAGACCCGCTTTTTGGTTTTGAAAATGGGATTTAATTTTAAATTAATTAATGAAAATTAATTATTTTGAATGTTTAAAAATGGATTCAACTTTTGGTATTATATGATCCAAATTGTGTGAGAAGGTACCTTTTATTTTTTGTATATTATGAATAGTAACTTCAGAAATTATTTTATTTACCATGGTTAATGGGTATATATAGTAAATAAGGGTAACAAATAATACAATAATAATATTATACTACCCTAAAAATGTATTAATCTTATTGGTTGAGATATTTCTCACCATGGGAATCCTTGGATTGATATTGGGACCCCATGGATCCACTTGGTTTTGAAAATGACGTTTTATAAAAATTAATTTAAAGTAAATAAAAATATAACATAAACATGTATCTTTTAATAATAAAATTTTAATATTGATTTATTTAACAAATCTCTTTGACTATAAATATTAATTTGAAATCTCAAAAGATTTCATACATCATGATATTTTATTTATAATTTTTAGACAGTAAATAAATAAGTTAGTTATGAAACAATGATGATGTAATGATTGATTCATTAATAATGGTTTCAAATAAACGATATTTTAAATACAAAAATAAATTTAATTTAATTATTTTGATTCCATCCACAAATTTTCAGGATTACATTGACTTATTATCTTTGAGTTAATTCCTTTGATTCAAATGAATCAAATTATTATGAATTTGTAAAAATTTCAAGTATGAATAGTGTTTAAAATTAACATAATTCATAAGTTAAAACATAAAATAGTTTATTGAATGATATTAAATTCCTAAAAAATATAAGATTCATCCAAATGGTTAAGAGAATCCCAAATATGATATAAATGACTTTTTTGTGGGTCATTTGATGTGATATGATTATTAAATTAACCCAAAATATATAAATAACATGATTTAATAGTATGATTAAAAAGGGTAAAATAAGGGATAAAGATATCATATTTTATTTGAGATGTCGGTTTAGATAAAATTAGTGGTTAGGGTGTTATTTAAGCATAAGTGACATGTTTTATATAACCAAAAAGGTTAGCATATTATAATGAGTTGTAATTATTTTAGATAAATTGAATGAGTTTAATATAACATGAAGATGTATGTCTTAGTGTTTACCCTCCTCATAAGATAGTATATGATGACTTTACTGATATACTCACACTGAAATTTTTTGTTTTAGTAAATGGATGGATCTAGCTATCACCAAAGTAATAATGGATGTGAAGTAAACTACGGTGGTTTTAGGAATAAGCAACCGAATGAAATGGGAGATGTAATGAGAACTCTTGTGGTTATTCTTAACCAACTATCTAGAGTTATGATTGGATACTCGAACCTGGGTTATTTTTCTATGGCATCATATATGCGTGAAAAGAATACCTATGGAAGATTAGGTAATATTAATGAATGTATAAATATTTATAAACATATGTGTCAACAATGTGCAAATAAACACCTAGGAAAATGTTTCAAAGGTACGAGAAGTTGTTATAGATGTGGAAAAGAAGGTCATAAAGAAATAACCTACCATTAAAAAAAGAAACCATTCAGTTGGCTCCAGGAATAGGAAATAAATTATTTCTGAGAGATCAATTGAATGTTTTAAATGTGGTTTGGATGGTCATTATGAAAATAGATTTCCTACGAAGAATGTTCAGGAATGAGATCAACAGGTCCGTACAAATATATGTTTACCAATTTTTAATTCCATTCCAATTAGAGATGACGAAACTGAAAATGACCTATGAATGCTATGGATTAATTCATAGTTCATGTTTTGACATTATTTAATGATAGGAAATTATGCATGATTTTTTAGGAAGGAATAATAAAATAATAAGATGAAAAAAAATCTATAAAGAATCATGAATAATGTTTGATGATTATGATGTCTAAATTTTAGGAATTGAAGAGTTATGTTGGATATATGGATGATGATATGTTTAAATGAATTAATTATGTGATCACTTTTGGAAGAATTATAGTATTTTTAAACCTTAAGTTTATATATAAAAATGTTAATTGAAGAATAATTATATTTTATATAGTGGATATAGTTATAAAGAACCACTAAGGTTTATATGATCCTTCAATTTGAGGTAATTACATGTTATTATTTTTTTGGATGAAAAATGAGAGGTATGAGATAACCTTTGAGGTTTAAATATGTTATGGTTATTTTTGGGGAATTTGTCTCCTTTTTTGAAATGATATAAAATTATATTTTTTTAAAAAAGGAAAACACGTACAATGTATGATAACCCAATGCATCAGACAAAGTTGTGGGAATTGAACCCACAATTGAAGTGCGACTGGGATTTATCACCTACCACTAGCCTACCTGAAGTCCCTGGTTAGTATAACTTATTCTTTGTAGTTAAATGATTTTTTAGATAAAGAATAATTTTATTTTTTAAACTTATGTTTTATCAAATTAATATCCTTAGTATAGAAAAATGATTTCACGATTATGTGATAAATGTTATTTTAGAATACATTCTCTATTTTGGGAAAACTATATGCCTATGGAAAATATAATACTATGGTATTTCATTTGAGGAGTAATGGTTAAATTTTACTTTGGAAGAATCTATGTTTTATTGTGGATAAATAGAGATTTGGGTTATTTATAAAAATTATTTACCCTTCACAGAGAATATGTGATTAGGTAAATTACAATTCACTATGAGACTTTAAGAGTAGTCGATGTTATTTAGAGATAAATTTTAAGATTTATCATGGAATACTATGTGATAAACTATTTATGACTTTAGGGTTTCAATATTAGTTTGGATTTTAGTAGATAATTTTAAATACTTTTGCGTATTGAATGGTTTTTGTTGAACTTTGGGTATTTTTTGTTTAATTTTGGAGATTAAGAGTAGTATTTATTTTTCTAAAGGATTATCATTTTTAGAGATTATCTGATCTTGTACTAACCATTTTAGTTTTGGTTAATTTCTATAGAAAGGGGAAATATATAGTTCATTCTTTTTGGATTATCTGATTTTATATATGTTGATTCTAGTCTTTCATGTGCGACCAAGTTATCTTCAATACTCATCATTTGGAGAAAAGATGTGTTTGTGGTAGATATTTATTAGAGGATGAAACTCTAATTGACAAGTATGATTCCTTATGTTCTTAGTCAATATAATAAATAGATTCCTTAAATTTATTAAAAGGAATTTAAAACAAAAATGTTATCCATTTACTTTTCCTATTGAGGAATCAAAGACCATTTAACCCATCACATGTTTATGGTTTTTTGGTAGCTAACTTTCTCTTGGTCATGTTTTCTATCACTCTCCATTAGAACTTGATGGTTAGTTTTTCTTCCATATCTATAGTATTTTACATGTAATACTAGTATATGTTATCTCTGGTAACCTTTGTATTTCTCTTTATTTCTATTAAATTGATAGTGTTTTTACTCTTTTTCCTATGTGGGGTTTTCAATGAAGTTTCCATACCCAATTTTATAATTGTGAGGACGCAATTTCCAAAAGGGGAAATGATGTAATGATTCACATATTTATAGAATATTTTTTTCATTTCTATTAATATTTATGAATAAAACGTTAGTTTTATGATTATTTTTCCGATAGCATACATAACACACAATAATGAGATTCTCTAAAATCTTATATTGCACACAACATTGAGTAATACCAAAAAATGATACTATAATAATATTATTATTTTAAATGGTTATTAACGTGTTACTGTTGGAATGGAAGGAATTAATAGTATCAATTAAATTTTCAAATATGATTTATATATGTTTAAATAATGATTCATTTGATACCAAATTTTTTAGAAATGGAAATAAAAATCAATTGAATATAAAGGATGTTTTTTTTATAAAATCCAATTTGAAAATAGAATAATGTGTTTATAAAATCATATCACTCCCTAGGAATTTTTATTTAATTCAAAATATATGTTATATATTCAACTTAATGTTTTAAATTAATATTATTTGTTTTTCAGATTCAATATAAGAACAAATTCAATTTTTTCGGAAAAAATATGTATTTTTCTAAAAATGCAGTTTTACAGCATTTTGATGGAGAAACCTTTTTTAAATTTAGTTTTTGATACCTTTATAGTCCAAATTTTATAAAATAAACTTTTTATTTATAGTCAATATGTCATAAATTTGTTTTTATGAATTTTTGATATTTTTTTGAAAACGATAATGTTTTTTATGAATAGTAAAAATAAGCTAAATTTTAATTGAAAACAACTTTTTCCATCGAGATACTTTATATAGTTAAATCATATTATTTAATGGTTTTAATGTCTAAATGGAATTTATTTTTATCATTTCATCCAATTTTAGATATAAGATGTAATTTTCCATCGAAATTAGACATAAACACATGTCAATATTTTAATAGTTAATACTTTAAAAAAATCCCTTTTGGTTTTGACAATGTGAATTAATTTTACATTAATTACTGTAACTTTTGTGTTTGAAATTTGTAAAATTGGATTACAGATTTGGAATTAGAAATTACAAATTTTAGGAATAGGTGCATTTTAGTTTTGGAAATTTTGAATATTAACTTCAGTAATTATTTTATTTACAATGGTTAAAGGGTAAATCTGGTATATAAGGGTCAAAATATAATATTATAAAAATATTAAACTACCCTAACATGTGTCCAAATACTGTTATATGAGATGTGTAATACCATGGTCATCCTTGGGTTGATCTTGGGACCCCATGGATCCACTAGGGTGTGAAAATGATATTTTATAAAAATTAATTTAATGTAAAGGGAAATATAACGTAAACATGTATCTTTTATTAAACAATTTTCATATGGGGTTATATAATTTATATATTAAACTATAAATATTTATTAGAAATATAAAACTATTTTCTACATCATGATATTTTATTTATAATTTTGAGACTTTAAATAAATAAATTTAATTATGAAAAAATGATAATGTGGTGATTGATTCATTAATAAAGGATTCAAATAAATGATATTATCAATATTAAAAAATGAAATTTTATTACTTTAATGTCATCCATGACTTTTATGGATGATATAGACATATTATATTTTAGTAAATGAATTTTTTTGAACGAATAAGGTTGTTATGAATTTGTAAAAAAGTCAAGAATGAATGGTGTCCATAATTGACATAATTCATAACATAAAACATAAAATAGTTTGTTAAATGATATTAAATTCCAAAAATCTAATATTGATAAAAATGGTTAAGAAATGTCCAAATATTTCATAAATGTCTTTTTTAAAGGTTGTTTGAAATGATATGTTAATTACATTAACCAACAATGTGTAAATGACATGATACGACTCTATGATTTAAAATGGTAAAATAAGGGTTAAACCAAAATGATAAGGATAAAAAACTATTCAAAAATTGTCTTAAAATTATCGAATTATTTTTATTCAAACCAAAATCATATTATCTTCAAATTTAATGAGTTTTGGACCATTTGTAATCAAAATTAAATTTATAATAAATTAATATTTCTAGACTTTCCAAAAGTACCCAGAAGTTTATTTTATCAAATAGAACATATAAAGGTGTTAAAAACATAATTTTAAAAGGGTTCCCCATCAAAAGGCTGTAAAACTGCATTTATAGAGATATACATCTTTTATCTGAAAAAATGAATTTGTTCTTATATTATATCTATAAAACATATAATATGAATTTAAAACATTACATTTAATATATAACACATATTTTTCATTAAATAATAATCCATAAAGTGTGATATTATTTTATAAACATAATTATTCTCTTTTAAATAGGCTTTCATGAAAACTAATTATATATATTTAATTGGTTTTTATTTCCATTTACACTAAATTCTTTAACCAATGAATCATTATTTAAACATGTGTAAACAAGATTTCCAAATTCAGTTGATACTAATCGTTCCCTTTATTCCAACGGCTAGGCATTAACTACTATTTATAATAATAATACCATTGTATTATTTTTATATATTACTCAATGTTGTGTGCAATGTAAGATTTCAGAGAAAACTTTTGTTGTGTGTTGAGTATGCAATCGGAAAAAGTGTCCCCTTCAATATAAAATTAAAATCATATTCAAAAAATATTAATTGAAATAAAAGATATTATTCTATAAATACATGGTTCATAACATCATTACCCCCTTTTTGGAATTTTAATCCTTGTAATTTTAAAATTGTGCTCAAAAACTTAATTGAAAATCCCACATTGAAAAAAGAGTCAACAAACCTATCACTTTAAAAGAAATAAAGAGAAATACAAAGGTCACCCAACATAACCCGTACTAGGGTTCCATATAGAAAAATAAAATGGAAAACTTTTATGTTTTAATATCCTTTTCAATAAGTTAGAGAATTTATTTATGACCTTGACTAAGAACATAAGGAAACATACTTACTTTTCATGTATATTTTCATCCTTTAATAAATATCTACCACAAACTCATATTTTCTCCAAATGAGGAGTATTCAAGATGACTTGGTCACACCTGAAGCATGTATAAAGATCTACGTCTAGAGAATCACATAATCCAAAAAAGATGAACTATATATTTCTCTTGTCTTTAGACATTAACCAAAACCAAAAAGGTTATTAAAAGATAATATAATCCCCAAAAATATAATCCTTTATAAAAATAAGTACTACTCTTAATCACCAAAATTCAACAAACAATACCCAAGGATCAACAAAGTCCATTAAATACACAATTATACGTAAAATTATTCAATGAAATTCAAACTATGATTGAAACCGAAAAATTTAGAAGGATTTTATCACATAGTATTACATGATAAATATTAACATTTATCTCCAAATATCATTGAATGCTCTTAATGTAGCGTACTTAAAATAAATTAACAGAATCACATATTCTCTATGATATGAAAATCATTTCTATAAATATCCCAAAAATATCCATTTGTATACAATATAAACATATATTCTTACAAAATAAGATTCATCCACTACTCCTAAAATAAAATCCCACAGTATTATATTTTCCATAGGCATATAGTGTTCCCAAAAGAGAAAATGTCTTCCAAAATAACATTTATCACTTAATCACCAAATCAAATTCCTATAAAAAGGATATATATTTGATAAAACATAATTTCACAAAATCAACTTATTCTTGATCTATAAAATCATTTAACTAAAAATAATATGTCATACTTACCATGGAATTTATGTAGGTCAGTGGTAGATGATAAAAATAACCATAATTTCCTCAAAGGTGAATGTCTCCAAAAATACCGTTAATCGCCTGGAAATAACATAATCCTAAAAAGGGGTTTCTAAGTCATTAAAATTATCATATAACATATAAAATTGTGGTCATATCCCTAAAAAAGTGACAATATTTATACTAGTATTAACATGTTAGTATTGGGATAAAATGAAAACAATAAATAATTTACCATAAAGAAATACGTTTCACCTTTTTTGAAGTAGAAAAAACACTTCACTGAGTGTAAGCTCATTTCTTACCTTATTGGTAACAAAAATATTACCATAAATCCCACATAAAGAAAAATATAACATATAAAGGTGAATTGGGACATAAAAATACTTAAATGGAAAAACCATATGGTCGACTTCCATACATATAACTAAATAGAATAGTCAAACGACCGACTTCCATACCTAATGAATTCGAGGATATAACATAACCTCTCATCCATGGTTTATCACAGAACCACCCATAATTGGTGTATCACATAACCACCCATCATTTTTTTATCACGTAACCACCCGTCAAATGTCCAAGTACCATTATATAATCATAAAACATAAAATACTACAAATTTCAACATTTCACTAATAAAATTACATTTTCAATCACAAGAGGTCATTTCAAAATATTGAAATAGGAAATACACTTTCAAAACAATTTTCAATACCAAAACACCGAAAAATGGAATAATGGATTTATTTTCCTTAAAAAACTATTCCATATAGAGGAAGCCAAATATCAAATAACGATTATGGTGATAGAGAGGTAATTGTTGCTACATACGTTAAAAACATTACTTTTTTCATTTAGTAAAATGTTTCATTGAAAAAATATTACATTTGAATGATATTAAAAGTCAAAGGGTTTTATTATACATCATATATAATGATTGAGATTCCTATTATCAAAATATGCCTCAATGAAAGGAGATTGAGACAAAGTCCCGTACCATGACTCCAACTCATCACGTATGTTCATTGTTCCACATTAATAATAAACTTAAGTTAATTTATAATTGATTAAGAACCTTTTTCATGTTTATTATTTCGTATATATAACTAATTACCTTGTTATGACAAGTATATAATTATTTAAGTTCATATTAGTCATTTTGTTGAAATTCGGTACATGAGTCGAAAATGAACTTGTTTGGATATAAATTTTCCATGTAATAAAAAGTAAATAATCTCCAAAATGATATAAATATCATATATATCCACAATATAATTTTTTATAATAGTCCATAAAATTTTTATATATGAAATTAAATGCACCGTTCCGGGAGAGGGTAGGTCGTACATACGCATGAACGCTACTTTCATTTATTTTTCATTTTAAAAGAATAATATTAAAATAATATAATTTAATATTATAATACCAGTATTGTATTTAGGTCATGTATGTATTGTAAGTCTAATAAAACCATCATTGATACATTCTGTTTATAGCATAAATGAGTCATTTCACTTTGAGGGGTGGTAGTCCACACTTCCTCAAATGTAATTATCGAATTTACACATCATGGAAAGCATAAAGGTATATTGTAAATAAAAAATTACAGAATAATAGAGACAATAAAAATATAATAAATATAATGTATAAATATATTTCCATCATAATGGCCACCATGATATGTGGTGGGGAAAAATTGAACAATCATCATTTCGGGATGAATTAGTTCATCGTACACAATAACATAATGTTTGTATCCATTAGATGAAGGTGTGTTTTAGTGTAGTTCGAATAATTCTAAGAAAAAAATACTAGTATATTGAGGATAAAGGTTTTGTTATATAATAAATAAATAATAATAGCATAGAAATTGGAGAAGGAAAATAAAGGCATGAAACATGAGAGACGACAGTACCTCTAAATTGGGTAGCTTCTTTTAATTTAGTCCAAAAGGATTTCTTCAATTTTATTCTACACAAGGTAAGGCTTCTAAGAGAAAGGGAGGGATTTTGGGAGTTATTTGAAAAAACAATTGACGATCCTAGGGGCTTGAGAGGTGTGAGTATGTTTGTAGAGGTGTTGGACTTTTATTAGAGGGAGGAGGGGCACTTTAGGAAATTCTAGAAATATTAATTTATTATAAATTCAATTTCAAGTAAAAATGGTTGAGAACTCATTTATGTTAAATATAAAATGATTTTGATTCTAATAATCATTCTAAAATAATTTTTAGGCAAGTTTTGAATAATTTTTTATCCTTATCTATTATGTTTAACCCTTTTTTTACCCTTTTTAATCTTATTGTGAAATCATTTTATTTACACATTTTGGGTTAATGTAATTACCATATCATGGAAAACAACCCAAAAAAGTCATTTATGAAATATTTGAAATTTGTTTAACCATTTGGATGAATATAATATTTTTATGAATTTAATATCATTTAATAAACTATTTTATGTTTTAAGTTATGAATTATATCAATTTTGGACACTATTCACACATGACTTTTTTACAGATTCATAAAAGCCTGATTCCTTAAAAAAGGAATTAAATAAAATATAATTTGTCAATATCATCCATAAAATTCTTTTATTTAATAAAATTAATCAAATTACATTTATTTTAATATTTATATTATCATTTATTTGAATCCATTATCAATGAAGCAATCACCGAATCATCATTGTGTCATAAACAAATTTATTAATTTAACGTATAATTTATAAATAAAATACCATAATTTAGGAAAAAGTTTTATCTTTATAGGGACAATTTATAGTAAAAGATATCAGTTATATAACCCAATATTAAATTTTTTTAGTAAAAGATACATGTTTATGTTATATTTCTCTTTACTTTTAATTAATTTTTAAAAAATTTCATTTTCACACCCATGTGGCTCCATGGGGTCCCCAAATCAATCTAGGGATACCCATGGTCTGATATATCTCATCCAATAGGAATATGACATGTGTTAGGGTAATTTATTATTATTATAATATTATTTTTTTATCCTTATTTACCAGATTTACCCTTTAACCATGATAAATAAATTAATTACAGAAGTTACTATTTATAATGTAAAAAAAATAAAAGTTAACCACTCACACAATTTGGACCATATGATTTTAAATATGGAATAAATTTCTCCAAATACAAGAAATATAATTTTCAGTAATTAATTTAAAAATAATTCTCATTTTCAAAACAAAAAAGGGGTTTTTAAGAAATAATAACTATCAAAAGATTGATAGGTGTTGATGTTAAATTTCAATGTGAAATTACCTCCAATGACCCAAATGAGATTAAATGATAAAAATATATTTCATTTATACTTTAAAACCATTAAATTATATTATTTATCTAAATAAATTATCTTGATGGAAACAAGTTGTTTTCAATTAAAATTTAGTGTATTTTTACTATTTATCAAAACATGATGGTTATCAGAAAAATATAAAAAATTCAACCAAAGTAAGTTTGGTATCATAATTCTAAATAAGAATTTTATTTTGTTAAATATTACATATAAAGGTTTCAAAAAATAAATTAAAAAAGGGTTCTCCATCAAATGGTGGTAAAACTGCATTTTTAGAAAAATACTTCTTTTATCCGAAAAATTGAATTTGTTCTTATATAATATATATAGAATATATAAGATGAATTTAAAACATTAAATTGAATATATAATATTTATTTTTAATTAACTAAAAATCCATAAATAGTGATATGATTTTATAAACATAATTATTCTCTTTTAAAATGTTTTTCATAAAAACACATCTTTTATATTCAATTAGTTTTTATTTTCATTTCTAATTTTTTTTGTAACCAATGAATCATTATTTTAACATGTGTAAACCATATTTCAAAATTTATTTGATACTATTTCATCCTTCCATTTCAATGGATAGGTGTAAAATATAATTTAATATAATTATTTTATTATTGTATTATATTTCGGTATAACTCGATGTTGTGTGCAACGTAAGAGTTCAGAAAAACCTCATTTTTGCATGTCGATTACGCTATCATAAAAATGTATCCCCTTTAACATAAAATTAATATCTTATTTGGTTATAATTTGGATGATCCAAGGGGTATGAGAGGTGTGAGTAACTGAGTAGAGGTGGTGGCCTTTTATAAGAGGGTGGAGGGGCACTTTATTAATATCTTGAAATATTATTTTATTACAAATTAAATTTCTATTTAAAAGGGTCAAAAAATCATTTAATTATAATATAATATGATGTTGGTTTGAATAATCATCATCCAATAATTCTTAGACAAGTTTTTAATTTTTTTTATCCTTATCATTTTTTGATAACCCTTATTTTACCCTTTTAATCTTACTCTAATAACATGTTATTTACACATTGTGGGTTAATGTAATTACCATATCATACCTAATAACCAACAAAAAGTTATTTATGACATATTTTGACTTATCCAAACCATTTGGATGAATCTTATATTTTTATGAATTTAATATCTTTTAATAATCAATCTTATGTTTTTTCATATGAATTATGTCAATTCAGAATGTTATTCATACTTGATTTTTTTTAAATTCATAACAACCTGGTTTCATCAACCCAAAGACATTAAATAAATTATAAAATATCAATATAATCCATAAAATTCTTGGTTGGCATAAAAATAATAAAATTACATTTACTTTAATATTTATATTATCATATAGTAGAATCATTTATTAATAAATCAATCACTGCATCATCATTATGTCATAATTAAATATATTTATTTAATGTCTAAAAGTAATATACAAAATATCATGAATTAGAAAATATTTTTAGATTTATAAATACTATTTATAGTCGAAGATATCACTTATATATCCCCATATTAAAAAAATTAATAAAAGATACTTGTTTTGGTTATATTTCTCTTTACATTAAATTAATTCTTATAAAGTGTCATTTTCACATCCAAGGTGCTTCATGGGGTCCCAAAATCGACCCAAGGATGACCATGGTTGGACATATCTCATCCAATAGGATTATTACATGTGTTATGGTATTTTAAAATTATTATAATATTATTTTTTACCCTTATTATCATATTTACCCTTTAACCATGGTAAATAATATATTTACTAAAGTTACAATTCATATTGTCTAAATATTAAAGGTTTCTATTTACACAATTAGAACCTTCTAATTCCGAATATTAAATATTTTTTCAAAATTAAAAACATAGAAGTTTCAGTAATTAATTTAAAATTAATTCCCGTTGTCAAAACCACAATGCGGGTTTTTAAGAATTAAAACTATCAAAAGACTGACATATGTTTATGTTCAATTTCAATGTGAAATTGCATCCAATGACCAAAATTATATTAAATAATAAAAATATATTCCATTTATACTTTAAAAGAATTATATAATATGATTTAACTATATAAATTATCTCGATGGGAAAAAGTTGTTATCAATTAAAATTTAGCGTATTTTCACTATTCATCAAAACATTATAGTTATTAGAAAAATATCAAAATTTCATCCAAAGTAAATTTTGATGTACCAATTATAAATAATAAGTTTAATTTTTCAAATAAAACATATAAAGTTGTAAAAAAAATTATTTAAAAAGGATTCTCCATTAAAAGGTTTTAAAACTTCATTTTTATAAAAAAAACTTCTTTTATCTGAAAAATTGAATTTGTTCTTATATAATATCTAGAAAACATATAAGTTGAATTTAAAATATCAAATATAATATATAAAATGTATTTTTAATTAAATAGAAATCCATAAAGAGTGATATAATTTTACAAACAAAATTATTCTCTTTTAAATAGGTTTCCATAAAAGCACATCTTTTATATTCAATTGGGTTTTATTTCCATTTATATTAATCATGGTAACAATAGAATCATTATTTAAACATGTGTAAACCATATTTCAAAATTCAGTTGATATTATTCATTCATTTCATTCCAAAGTCTATGTGTTAACTACCATTTAAACTAATAATAATATTATTGAATTATATTTCGTTATAACTCAATGTTGTGTGCAACATAAGATTTTGAAGAAAACCATTATTGAGTGTTGAGTATGATATCATAAAAATAACCCCCTTTAACATAAAATTACTAACTAATTCATAAATCATAGTATAAATCAAAATGTATTTTTTTATAAATACCTAGGTCATTACATCATTCCCCCTTTTTGGAAATTGCATCCTCACAATTTTAAAATTTTGCTGGGTAACTTCATTAAACATTCCACATCGTAAAAATAGTAAATAAATATATATATTTAAATGAAATAAAGGGAAGTAAAAAATTCACCCAAGATAACACATAGTAGTATTCCATGTAGAAAAACATGGATATGGAAGAGAAACTGGCCATCAAGTTCAGATAGAGAGTGATACAAAAGATGATCAGGAGAAAGTTAAAAATCTAAAAACCATAAACTCATAATGGGTTAAATGGTATTACATTTCCCAGTAGGAAAATAAAATGGAAAAAATACAATTTATACACCGCAACCACAAGAGATTATTTTAATATATATAAATATTAATCCCATTTCCAAAACCATTTAATAAAAAGAATTTTTTAAAAAAGTGTCCCATAACACTTTGAAACATTTAAAATAAATTATCATTTAAAACATTCATGTCAATATAAATAATTTTCTCAAAACATTTTGAAATCAAGGACATGAAATTGAATGATTTTGAAGAATAAATCTTTAAAAAATTTAAAATGATGTTTTAGTTAAAGGGTCCTTTACAACATGAGAAACAAAGGAATACAAATAATTAAGGAATCCTGTTAAAAAAATTAAATATCATGATAATATACTAATTCATGATATAAAGAGTCAAAATGGCAGTATACACACAGTATAGGATAATAAAGGTGCATAACATCAAAATATTCATCAGTGAATGTAGATTGATACGAAGTCCCTTACCATGAGTCTGAGTCATCATGTATGTTCCTTGTTCTTCCAGAATAATAAAATTAAGTTAATTTACACTAACTTAAGAACCTATTTCATGTTTTTATCCCTTTTATATCACTTATTAACACTTTATTAAAATTAAATAATTATTTAAGTTAATATCAACCATTTTGTCGATATTCGGTACTTAAGTCAAAAATGAACTTGTTTTTATATAGATTGTATATATAGTCAAAAGTAAAACATATCTAGAATTATATACATTATTTAAATATCATACATATATCTAGTATATATGTATTTATAATAGTCCATAACATCTGGAGATAAGAAGTTAAATGCACCATTCATAGAGACGTTAAGTTGTACATACACATGAACGCTACTTTCATTTCTTCACCATATTAAAATAATGAAAACTAAATGATAAATAAGTATATTATAATTCAATTATTATATCTATATTATATATGCAACATAAGTTCATTAATTCTATCATTTATATGGTAGTCTGCACTTCCACAAATAAAATTATCATATTTACACATTATGGAAATCATAATAGTATATTGTAAATAAAAAAAAATTCATAGAGACAATATAAATATATTATATATCAAATATAAATATAGTTCCATCATAATGTCTTCCATGAGAGGTGGTAGGAGAAAATTCCATAATCATCATTTCGTGAGGTAGTAGTTCGTCGTACATAGAAATAGTATGTTCGTATCAATTAGATGGAGGTGTGTGTAAGTGTAGTTCAAATAGATCTAAAGAAAATCCTAGTATATTATGTATATTGTGGTTGTTATTTAATTAAGTAGTAATAAAATCATTGATATAGGATAATGAAAATAAAATAAATGATCTTGAGAGAAGAAATTTCATCTAAATTGGTTAATTTGTTTGATTTGAGACAAAAGGTTTTCTTGAATTACCTTCTGGCCAAGGTAAGGGTTCTAGAAGGTAATATAGGATGTTGGGAGCTTATTTGAACAGAATTTGGATGAGAAAAGGGGCTTGAGATGTTTGAGTAAGTGGGTAGGGTTTTTGGACTTTTATAAGAGGGAGGAGGGGCACTTTAGGAAAGTCTAGAAATATTGTTTTATTATAAATTCAATTTCAATTTAAAAATGACCAAAACTCATTTAATTAAAATATAATATAACTTTGGTTTGACTACATATAATCCAATAATTTTTATATAGGGTTTGATAATATTTTTATCCTTATATTTTTTGTTTAGCCCTTATTTTACCCTTTTTAATCTTACTGTGATAACATTTCATTTACACATTGTGGGTTAATTTAATTACCATATCCCTTGAAATGACATAAATAAAGAAATTTATGACATATTTGGACTTATCCTAACCATTTGGAAGAATATAATATTTTTAGGACTTTAATATCATTTAATAAAATATTTTATGTTTTAAGTTATTAATTATGTCAATTTTGGACACTATTTATACTTGAGTTTTTTTTAAAATTCATAAAAACCTAATTAAATAAAAAAAAACCATTAAATCAATGATAATATATAAATATAATTCAAAAAATAATGTATTTCATCAAATAACCAAATTACATTTATTTAATCCTTTATAAGATCATTTTTTTGAATCCTTTATTATTGAAATAATCACTGCATCATCATTGTGTCATCATTAAATTTATTTATTTAATGTTTAAAAATTATAAATAAAATATAATCATGGAGGAAATCATTTTATAGTTCTAATACTATTTATAATCCAATATATCATTTATATAACCCTATATAAATGTTTTTTTTAGTAAAAGATACATTTTTATGTTATATTTCTCTTTACTTTAAATTAATTTTTATAACATGTCATTATCACACCCAAGTGGCTCCATGGGGTCCCAAAATTGACCTAAGGATGCCCACTTCAGGTCATATCTCTTGAAATATTACTATTACATGTGTTATGGTAGTTTAATGTAATTACAATATTATTTCTTACCCCTGTTTACCATATTTTCCCTTTAACCATGGAAAATATAATAATTATTGAAATTACTATTCATAATATCTAAAAATAAAAGGTACATATTTAAAAAATTTGGACATCCTGATTCCAAATATGGAATCCATTTATACAAATTCAAAATAGATAATTGGAAGAAATTAATTTAAAATTAATCCTCATTGTTAAAACCAGAAATCAGGTTTTTAAGAAATAATAACTATAAAAATATTGACATGTGTTTGTGTCTAATTTAAATGGGCAATTACATCAAATAAACAAAATTGGATTAAATTATAAAAACATAATTCAATTATAATTTAAAAATAATTAAAATAACAATCTAACTACATAAATAAATTAGATTAAAAGACACTTTTGAATTAATATACAGTATTTTTCACTATTCACCAAAATATAAATTTTATCAAAAAATTACCAAAATTTCATCCAAAGTAAATTTTGATTTTTTGAATCTAAAGAAGAAATTTTTTTTCATATTGAAAATATTAAAGTGAGAAAAACTATATTTAAAAACGTTTCACCATGAAATGGAATTAAAATGACCATTAATAAAATATTATTGTATTTTATGCTTAAAATTAGATTCATTCCCATTATAAGCCTCAAAAATTAATTCGATAAATGTAAAGACATTTAAAAAATATGTATAATTATATTTTAGTTAGTTCTGTTTATTCTCGCCAATACAACAACTAGGCATTAACTACCATTTAAAATAATAATAATAATATTTTATGATTGTTTTGGTATAAATCAATGTCGTAGGCCACATAAGATTTTGGAGAAAATAATTGTTGCATGTAAAGTACACTATCGAAAAAAGTGTCATATTTAATGTAAAATTAATATCTTATTTGTAAATAATAATAGATATGAAAAATTATTATTCTATAAATACCTAGGATTCTACAACATTCCTCCTTTTGGAAATTGCGTCCCCACAATTTTATTTACTTATCAAATAAATAATGTTATTTCTCCCTCATAGAATTTTTATATTCCCACATTACCTCTTCAACCATATGGTTTTTTCACTAAACATTTACCTGATGAATCGTCTTATTTCGCAATACTTGCTCTCTACGGTCAAGAATCTGTACTGGTTGTTTCTCATAAGAAATATTCTTTTACAGATGAACTACCTCTAGACTCAAAACATGAGATGGATCTGACATATAATTTCTCAACCTTGAAACATGATAAACATTGTGTACTTGGGATAAACTTGGAGGTAATGCCACCCTACAGTCAACTAATCCAACTTTCTCTAGAATTTCGTTAGGTCTAATGAACTACAGAATCAATTTTCCTTTCTTAGAAAAATATATCACACTTTTCCGTGGAGAAACACTGAGAAATACATAATCACCTACCATGAATGAAAAATACTTACATTGGTTATCCGCCTAACTTATCTTCCTACTCTATGTTGTTCTCATGTGCTTCTGAATCAACTAAACCTTTTCTACCCTCTCTTGTACCATTTTTGGTCCCATCAAATTCCTTTCACCTACTTAATACCAAAAAGATTGAGTTTGATTCAACTTCCAATAAAATTAATCAAATGGTTTCATATGTATAATGGAATGAAAACTGTTATTATAAGAAAATTCCACCAAATAAAGATGTTGATCTCAAATCCTTGGTAATCCATTGAATAGGCACGTAGAATATCCTCTATGGTCTGAATTGTTCGTTCTGAATTCTCATCTGATTAAGGATGAAAAGTTGTACTGAAATTTAATTCAGTTCCCAATATCTTCTGAAGGCATTTCCATAAGTTAGATGTGAACATGAGATCATGATCAGGTACAATCGAAAGGAGAACTCCATTTTACCTAACTATCCCGTTAATATACAATTGAGATAGTTGATAGAGAGATAGAGTATCTATTATAGGATGAAAATGAGATTATTTAGTCAATTAATCAACAATAACCTAGATTGCAATGTTACCTCAAGATGTTTTTTGTAACCCCACTACAAAATCCATGGACACATTTTTCCATTTCCACTATGAAACTAGAAATGGATGAAGCATACCTTTCAGTAACTGTTGGTCAGCTCCAACCTGCGGAAACTTTTTTGAGGTTAAAACATGTTAGGGTTATTTATGAGATTTATAAAAAGATATATCCCACAAGATTGGTGAAAACCTGTCATGGGAATCGAATCCACAACTGAAGGGCGACAAGGGAACATTGCCTACCACTAGCCTACATGAAGTCTCTAATTAGTATGAATTATTCTTTTTAGTTAAATGATTTTATGGATAAAAAAAATTATTTTGGGAAAATATTTTTTTCAAATAGATATCCTTGATATACTAAAACGATTTGGTGATTAAGTGATTAATCTTATTTTAGAAGATGTTCTCTCTTTTGGGAACATTATATGCCTAAGGAAAATAGAATACAATGTAATTTATTTTTTGGAGTAACGATTGAAATATTTTTTTGGAAGAATCTATGTTTTTATTGTGGACATATGGTGATTTGGGTTATTTGTTGAAATGATTAACCTGTCATGGATAACGTGTTATTAAGTTAATAACTTTTCAGTATGAGAATTTAAGAGTAGTCAATGTTATTTGGAGAGAAATTTTATGATTTATCAAGGAAGACAATGTGATCAAATATTTATGAAGTTTTGGGTTTCGATATTAGTTTGGATTACATAGAATAATTTTATAGAAAATTGTGTATTGAATGGTATTCATTGAAGTTTGGGTATTTTTTGTTGAATTTGAAAATTTATAGTAATATTTTTTATAAAAGATTATACTTTTTAGGGATTATCTAATCATGTACTAACCATTTTGGTTTTGGTTAATGTTTCAAGACAAGATGAATATATTTTTAATCTTTTAAGGATTATGTGATTTTTAAAAGTTGATTCTATCGCTTCAAGTGAGACCAAGACATCTTGAATACTAATCATTTGGAGAAAATATTAATTTGTGGAAGATATTTATTAAAGAACTAAAATCTACTTGAAAATTAATTTTGTTTTATTATGTTCCTAGTAAAGATCATAAATAAATTCATCAAATTCTATGAAAAGGATATTAAAACAAAAACATTTTCTATTTACTTTTCCTATTGTGAAATCAAAGACCTTTTAACCCATCACAATTTTATGGTTTTTAGACTATTAATGTTCTCAAAATCATGTTTTCTGTCACTCTCCATCAGAACTTGATGGTGAGTTTCTATTCCATATCCATGTTTTCAAACATTGAATCCTTGTATGTGTTATCTTGTGTTAAATTTTTACTTATATTTCATTCTTTTAAAGTGATAGACTTATTGACCCTTTTCTGGTGTGGGAGTTTTAGTGAAGTTACTGATCCAAATTTTAAAATTGTGAGGACACGATTTCAAAAAGGAGGAATGATGTAATGACCCAGGTATTTATAGAAGAATACTTTTCAATTTATATTAATATTTATGACTAATATGTTAATTTTAAATTAAAGGGGATGCTTTTTTTGATAGCGTACTAGACACACAACAATGGGTTTCTTCGAAATCTAATACTGCACACAATATTGAGTTATAACAAAATATAATACAATAATAATATTATTATTTTAAATGTTAATTAATTCCTAGACGTTGGAATATTGGGAATGAATATAATAAACTATATTTTGAAATATTCTTTACACATGTTTATAAAATTATTAATTGGTAACCAAATTTATTAGAAATTGAAATAAAAACCAATTGAAGATAAATAATATGTTTTTATGAAAACCTATTTAAAAAGAAAAATTGTGTTTATAAAATCATATCACTCTTTATGGGTTTTTATTTAATGACAAATATATGTTATATATTCAATGTAATGCGTTAAATTCGTCATATATTTTTTCTAGATATGATAAATGAAAAAATTCCATTTTTTAGAAAAAATAATTATTTTTCTAAAAATGATGTTTTACCGCATTTTGATGTAGAACCCTTATTTAAATTTTTTGACACCTTTATATAATCTATATTAAAAAATAATCTTCTTCTTTAAAATTAGTACATCAAAATTTACTTGGGATGATTTTTTTAATAACAATCATGTTTTGATTAATAGTAAATGTATGCTAAATTTTAATTGAAAACAACTTTTTCCATCAAGATAATTTATATAGTTAAATCATATTATTTAGTGGTTTTAAAGTAAAAAATGGAATATATTTTTGTCATTTAATCCAATTTTTATCCATGAATGTTATTTCCAATTAAAATTGTAGATAAACACAAGTCAATCTTTTGATAGTTATTACTTTTTAAAAACCATATTTTGGTTTTTGACAATTGGAATTAATTTTAAATTAATTACTGCATCATTGGGGTTTATATTTTGGAAAAATGGTTTCCATATTTGAATCATAAATTCCAAATTGGGTGAATATGTACGTTTTATTTTTAGACATTATGAATACTAACTTCATTAATTATTTTATTTACCATGGTTAGAAGGTAAATCTTGTAAACAAGGGTAAAAAATAATATTATAATAATATTAAACTACCTAAACATGTGTCTTAATACTATTGGATGAGATATTTCCATCCATGGGAATCTGTGGGTCGATTTTGGGACCCCAGGGAGCCACATGGATGTGGAGATGATATTTTATAAAAAATAATTTAATGTAACGACAAATACAACATAAACATGTATATTTTACAAAAAAAATTAATATAAGGTTATATAACTGATATATTCATCTATAAATAGTAATTAGAAAGCTAAAACTATTTACTATATCATGATATTTTATTTATTATTTTTTGACCTTAAATAAATAAATTTAATTATAACACATTGATGATGTAGTGATTACTTAATTAATAAAGCATTCAAATAAATGATATTATAAATGTTAAAATAAATTTAATTTGGATATTTTGTTTCCCTTCATGAATTTTATGGATGATATGGAATATTAGCATTGTTTTAATGAATTTTATTCAATTTAATTAGGTATAAATGAATTTCATAAAAAGTATTATATGAATATTGTCCAAAATTGACATAATTCATAACATTAAATTTAAATTAGTTTATTAAATGATAATGAGTTACTAAAAATATAATATTAGTAAAAATGGTTATGATAAGTCCAAATATATCATAAATAATTTTTTTTGGTTTTTTGACATCATATGGTAATTAAATTAACCCATAATCTGTAAATAAGATGTTATCACATTTAGATTAAAAAGGGTAAAATAATGGTTAAACAAAAAAGATAAGAAAAAAATAATATTCAAAACTATCTAAAAATTATTGGATGACTGGTATTCGAACCAAAATCGTCTTATCTTTGAATTAAATAATTTTTTGACCATTTATAATCGATATTGATTTTATTATGAAATAATATTTCTAGACTTTCATAATGTTCCCCTCACCCCTCTTATAAAATCCCACCAAATATTACAACTTACTCACACCTATCAAGACCATTGTATCATCAAAATTCTAATAAAATAATCTCCCAACATCCCTCCCTTCCTCTTAGAATACATAAATTGGACATAAAGACATTCAAGAAATCATCTTGGCTCATATCAAAAGAAGTTACCTAATTTTGAGATAACGTCTTCTCTCAAGTTCTTTTCTTTTATTTTCCTTCATCACTCCCTAAGATCTTAATATTGTTTGATTACATAAAAACATCAGTATACTCAATGTACTAGGATTTTATTATGATATGTATTCAAAATAAACTTAAACTCACCTCCATCTAATGGATACAAACATACTGTTTCTGTGTACGGCGAACTACTGCCTCACGAAACGATGAGTGTTCAATTTTTCCCTATCACCTCTCATGGTGGCCATTATGATGGAACTGTATTTATATATGATATATATTATATTTATATTTTTTTTATGCTTCTATATTTTTTCTTTACATCAAACATTTATGCTTTCCATAATGGGCAAGTACAATAATTTCATTCGAGGAAGTGCGGACTACCGCCCCCTCAATGTAAAAATTATAGTATGTGTTATCTCGGGTGACCTTTTTTACTTCTCTGTCTTTCTTTCCGTGTGGTATCATTATTGACTCTTTTTTCGATGTGGGATTTCCAATAAAGTTTCTAACCATGATTTTAAAATTATGAGGACAAAATTTTCAAAAAGGGGGAATGATGTAATAACCAATGTATTTATAGAAAAATACATTATCATTTATATTAATATTTATTAACAATTTTTTAATTTTATTTTAAAGGGAGATCTTTTTCTGATAGTGTACATGACCCCCAACAACGAGTTTTTCTGAAATCTTACATTCCACATAACATTGAGTTATACAGAAAAATAATACGGCAATAATATTTTTATTTTAAATATTGATTAATTCCTAGACATTAGGATGGAGGTAATGAATATTATCAGTCTAATTATGAGAATATGGTTTACACATGTTTAAATAATGATTCATTGGTTAAATTGTTTTTTATAAATGGAAATAAAAACCACTTGAATACAAATAATGTCTTTTTATGAAAACTTATTTGAAAAGAGAATAATTATGTTTATAAAATCATATTACTATTTATGGATTTTTATTTAATGAAAGATTTATTTAATATATTAAATTTAATGTTTTAAATTCATTCATATGTTATCTAGGTATGATATAAGAACAAATTAAATTTCACAGAAAAAAAGAAGTATTTTTCTAAAAATTAAATTTTACCATCTTTTTGTGGAGAATCCTTTTTAAATTTTGTTTTGGACACATTTATAAGTTAATTTTGACAAAATAATATTATTCTTTAGAATAAGTACATCTAAATTTATTTAAGATGGATTTTTGATATTTTTCTGATAACTATCATGTTTTGATTAATAGTTAAAATGTGATAATGTTTAATTGGAAACAACTTTTTCCATCAAGATAATTTATATGGTTAAATAATATTATTTAATGGTTTTAATGTATAAATGGAATATATTTTTATCATTTAATCCAATGTTGGTCATTGGAATTGATTTCATAGTGAAAATGGAGATAAACACATGTCAACCTTTTGATAGCTTTTATTTACTAAAAACAGACATTCTAGTTTTTACCACAGGAGTTAATTTTAAATTAATTACTCCAACTTTTGGGTTTAAAATTCTGAAAAATTGATTCCTTATTTTGAATCCATATGTTAATTTTTTTTATATAGGTACCTTTTAGTTTTATACATAATGAACAGTAACTTCGTTAGTAATTTTATTTATCATGGTTATACGTAATCTGATAAATAAAGGCAAAAAATAATATTATAATACTATTAAACTACCCTAACACATCTCCAAATCCTATTGGATGAAATATTTTCGACCATGGTCTTTTTTGGTCGATTTTGGGGCCTGATGGAGCCACGCGGATGTGAGAATTACATTTTATAAGAATTAAGTTATAGTAAACAGAAATATATCATAAACATGTATCTTTTACTAAAACAATTTTAATACGGGGATATATAAAATATCTCTTAAACTATAAGTAATAATAAGAAAGGTCAAAAAATTACTTTATTACGATATTTTATCTATAAATTTTAGACATTAAATAAACAAATTTAATTATGACATAATGATGATGTAGTGATTGATTCATTAATAAAGGATTCAAATAATTGATATTATAAATATTAAAATAAATGTAATTTGATTATTTTGATTCCATCCAAGAATTTTTTGAATTATATTGACATATTATATTTTATTTAATGCCTTTGGTTCAAAGGAATCATGTTTTTATGAATTTATAAAAAAGGCAAGTATAAATAGTGTCCAAAATTGATGCAACTCATAACTTAATGGAAAAAATAGTTTATGAAATGATATTAAATTCAAAAAAATATAAAATTCATCCAAATGTCCATGATAAGTCCAAATATGTAATAAATAACTTTTTGTGGGTTATTTGACATGATATGGTAATTACATTAATCCACAATGTGTAAATAACATGTTATCACGGTAAGATTAAAAAGGGTAAAATAAGGGTTAAACCAAAAATATAAGGATAAAAAATATTCATAAATTGTCTAGAAATTATTGGATGGTGGGTATTTGAACCAAAATCATCTTATATTTTAATTATATTATTTTTTTCATTTTTAATCGAAATAGAATTTATAATAAATTAATATTTCAAGACTTTCCTAAAATGGCTCTCCTCCCTATTATAGAAAGCCACTGACTCAACCCACTTACTCACACCTATAAAGTCCCTTATCACATCCCGATTATACTCAAATAAGCTCCCAAAATCCCTCCATTTCTCCTATAATCCATTCCTTGGGAAGATGACAATTGAAGAAATCATTTTGGAGCAAATAAAAAAACATTACCCGATTTAAAGGAAACATCTTCTCTCAAGTTAATTTACTTTACATTTATTATCCACTTCCTATGATCTTATTATTCTTTGATTACATAACAACACCAGTATCCTAAATATACTAGGATGTTTTTATGATAAGGATTTTAACTACACTTATACACACCTCAATCTAATGGATACGAACATACTATTTCCGTGTACGGTGAACTACTGCATCACGAAATGATGATTGTTCAATTTCTCCTACCACATATCATGGTGTTCATTATGATGGAACTATAATTATATATTATATAAATTATATTTATATTGTCCCCATGCTTCTATAATTCTTATATAAAACATACTTTTTTGCTTTCTATGATGTGTAAATACGATAATTTAATTTGAGGATGTGCATACTTCTTCACCCTCAAAGTGATGTGACTCGTTCATGCCATACATGGAATGTATAAAGGATGGATTAAATTAAATTATGTAAAATATATGACATATTATATTATAGTTTAATTATAATATACCTATGTATCATTTAGTTTTCATATGACAATGAAATGAATGTAGCGTTCATGTGCACGTACGACTTACTGTATCCATGAACCATTCATTTCATTTATAATCTCCAAATGATATGGAATATTATAAATACATACATACTAAATATATATGATATTTAAATAATTATTATCATTTTGTAGGTGGTGTAATTTTGACTACATGGACAATTTACATCAAAACAATTTCATTTTCGACTTAAGTACCAAATATCAACAAAACATCCGATATAAAGTCATATAATTATCTATATGCGATAACATGGTAACAAGTTATATAGAATTAATAATAAACATTAAAAAGGTTCAGAAGAAAGTATAAATTAACTTAATTTTATTATTAGTGGAGTTAAAGAACGAACAAGACATGTCAGACTCAAGGTACGGGACTTCGTCTAAATCTCCTTTCATTGAGGCATGTTTTGATAATATACACCTCCTTATTTTATATGGTGTATAATAAACCCCTTTGGATTATAATTTCATTCAAATGGAATATTTTTTAAAGAATCATTTTACTAAATTATGAATGGAATGTTTTTAAAGTATTCGGCGAAAACGACCTCTCTACCTCCATAATCGTTATTTGATATTTGGAATCCTCTATAACCCCAATGTTTTTAAAAGGAAAAGAAATTCCTTATTCATTTTTTTCGTTTTTTGGCCTTTAAAATGGGTTTTGAAATGGATTGAGTATTTCAATCTCTTGAAATGATTTCTTGTGATTGAAAATTAAATTTTATTATTGAAATTTTGATCTTTTTTATATTTTATCTATTATGATTATATAATGGTACTTGAACATTTACGGGTTATTACGTGATAAACCAGTGACAAGTGGTTACGTGATAAACCAAATGATGTGTGGTTCCATTATAAACCAAGTACGGGTGGTTACGTTATAACATCCAACACATTAGGTATGGAAGTCAGCCATATGACTATTCCATTTAGTGATATGTGTGGAAGTCAACTATATGGTTATTCCATTTATGCATGTTTATGTCCCAAGTTACCTTTATATGTTATATGATGCTTCCTATGGGATTTATAGAAATAAATTGGTTACAAAAAGGGTAATATATGATCTTATATTCAGTGAAGTGTTTTTTCTACCTCTTAAAGGTGAAAAGTATTACTTTATGTTAATGTTTTCATGGTTTACATGTTTCCTTGATCCCATCTTTGACTATATTCTTATTTTTGTTCTATGAATTTTTTTCAGAACTTGGGATTAGTATAAAAAGATCAGTAAGGGTTACATAATGAATAAAAATTGTTAGTCTTGAGAGAACTTGTAAACCATTAAAACTTTATGATAAAGTAATACTTTTCACCTTTAATCGGTAACAAAAACACTTCCCTGAATATAAGCTCATTTCTTACCCTTTTTAACCAAAAGAGTACCATAAAGCCCATATAAAGAAACATATAATATATAAAGGTAACATGGGACATAAACATACTTAAATGGAATAACCATATGATCGACCTCCACACATATCACTAAATGGAATATCAATATGGAGGAATTCCATACCCAATGCATTGGAGGATATAAAGTAACCACCCATCCTTGGTTTATCACATAACCACCCGTCATTTGGTTTATCACGTAACCACCCATCTGGGTTTATCACGTAACCACCCATCAAATTAACATGTTCCATTTAATAATCATAACACTTAAAACAAGCATAAAGGAAAAATAAAATTTCTATATTGTAACCACGAGATACCATTTTAAGATATAGAAATATTCCGCCCATTTCCAAAACCATTTAAAACATTTAATAAAGAAAATTTCAACTCAAAGTGTCCCATACCACATTGAAACATTTAAAATAAATTATAATTTTAAAACATTCAGGTAAATATAAATAAATTATTAAAACCATTTTGAAAACATGGACATGAAATAAAAGGATTTTGAAGAATAAATCATTAAAACATTTAAAACTATGTTTTAGGTAAAGAGTCCCTTAAAATATGAGAACCACATGAATACAAATAACTAAGGAATAACATTCAAAAAACATTAGATATCAAGATAATTTACTAATTCATGATATAATTACTCAAAAGGGTTTTATAAAAACATTATAGGATAACAAAGGTTCATAACATCAAGATATACCTCAACGAAATGATATTGAGATGAAGTCTCTTACATTTAGTCTGACTCATCATGTATGTTCCTTGTTCTTCCTGAATAATAAACTAAAGTTAATTTATATTTTATTATTATAATTTTTCATGTTTATTATCCCTTTTATATCACTTATTACCATGTTATAAAAATTAAATAATTATTTATGTTATTATTAGTCGTTTTTTCGATATTTGGTACATGAGTCGAAAATGAACTTGTTTTGATATAAATTGTACATGTAGGCAAACATAAATCATCTCTATAATGATATTAATTATTTAAATAGCATATATATATATATCCATTAAATATTTATTTATAATAGATTATAACATCTAGAGATAACAAATAAAATGCACTGTTCAGGGAGACGATAGTCCATACGTACGCATGAACACTACTTTCACTTTTTTTCCTATCAAAGGAATGAAAACTGAATGATAAGTAGGTAAGTAATAATTACAATAAAATATCTCTATTATATATGTTTCAAAACATCCTTAATTCCATCCTTTATATGATCCATTTATGGAATAAATGAGCCATATCACTTTTAAGGGGTGGTTGTCCGAACATCCTCAAATGAAATTATTGTATTGGAACATTATGGAAAACTTAAAGTTATACATTAAATAAAAAATACCTAATCATAGAGTAAATTTAAATATAATATATATAATATATAAATAGAATTCGATCATAATGTACACCATGACAGGTGATAGGAAAAAATTGAATAATCATCATTTCTTGAGGAAGTAGTTCTCCGTACACAAAAACAATATTTTTGTATCCATTTGATGGAGGTGTGTGTAAGTGTAGCTCAAATAATTATCATAAAATCATCCTAGTATATTAATGATACCAGTGTAGTTATGAAATCAAATAATAAGAATAGAATATGTAATGGATAAGGAAAATAAAAGAAAAGAACTTGAGAGAAGACGTTATCTCAAAATCGGGTAACTTCTTTTGATTTGAGCCAAAAGGATTTCTTGAATTTCCTTATACCCAAGTTAAGGATTATAGGAGGAAGGTAGGGATGTTGAGAGCTTATTGTGGCAGAATTTGGATGAGCCAAGGGGCACTTGAGGTGTGGGTAAGTGGGGTAGAGGTGGTGGCCTTTTATAAGAGGGAGGAGGGGCACATTAGGAATGTCAAGAAATATTATTTATTATAAATTTAATTTTTATTACAAATGGAGAATTTTTTTTTAATTAAAATAAATGATGATTTTTGTTTGAATACCAATCATAAAATAATTTTTATCCAAGTTTTAAATATTTTTATCCTTATCTTTTTTGTTTAACCCTTATTTTACCCTTTTTATCTTACCGTGATAACATGTTATTTACACATTTTTCGTTAATGTGATTATAATATCACGTCAAACAACCCACAAAAAGTTATTTATGTCATATTTGGACTTATACTAACCATTTGGAAGATTTTTAAATTTATAAGAATTTAATATCATTTAATAAACTCTTTTATGTTTTATGCTATGAATTATGTCAATTTTGGAAACTATTCATACTTGACTTTTTAACAAATTCATAACAATTTGGTTCATTTGAACCAAAGGAATTAACTACAAGATAATATTTCAATATCATCCATAACATTTGTCGATGAAATCAAAAAAATAAAATTATATTAACTTTAATATTTGTAATAACATTTATTGGAATCCTTTATTAATCAATCAATCACTGCATCATCATCATGTCATAATTAAATTTATTTACTTAATGTCATAAAGTAATAAATAAAATTTCATGATGTAGAAAATATTTTTAGCTTTATAATGACTATTTATTGTTGAATATATCACTTATATATCCACATATTAAAATTGTTTTAGTAAAATATACCTTTTTATGTTATATTACTCTTTACTTGTGACAATTGGGCCCCGATGACAGCACAAACACCCCGCCTTAACATGGTCATCCAGTCATGGCCCACGATACCACCAGTGGCCCCACAGACATGTGGTACCCACCCTAGGGCCCAACCACATTCCCAAACATGGGATCTAACTAATTACAGTCCATGTTGGCCAACCCATGTCCTTTCCAGTGTGCTTTATCCTCACTCGTACACACCAAGCGAAACTTCCCAAAAGGTCATCAATCCTGATCACCACTACAAGCCAAGCACGCTTAATTACGGATTTATAATCAGGCAGTCTCCCGAAAAAGAAGGTGCACCTTATTGAAATTTTTCATATCATTTAGTCATTTAACCTTTTATCAATTGGTGGTGTTGCAATACCCCCCCCCCCCAGAGCACAACAACCTCATTGTGGGCCCTACATATCAACCCAGGAAATGCACCACACTTAATGCTAGGTTCCTTCTCTGATACCAAATGTAACAACTCGGTCTCAGTGACAGCACAGACACCCCGCCTTTATATGGTTGTTGGGCCCTGGCCCGTCAGGTACCACCAATTTCCCCGCAGACACATGGTCCCCACCTAGGGTCCAACCCACATGCCTGAATGGGTCATCTGACTATTGATAGTCCCCACAGGCCAACACATACCCTTTCTGGTGTGCTTTTTCCTCACTCACCCACACCCTGGGAAACTTCCCAGAACGTCAGCCATCCCAATCACTACTCCAGGCCAAGCTTGCTTAAATATGGAGTTCTAATAACACTACACAAAAATGACTTATACCAACAGAAATTCACTAACATATAATATATCTGTTGGTAAAAATGATTATTTCCAACATATATTACGTTTTGTTGATATTAATTTAAGATACCAACAAATATTTTTTCCAGCAAATATATCTTTTAATAATAATTTTTTAATACCAATAATTTTTTACTAAGAGCTATATCTATTAGTTTAGTATATCAATACCACCATTTTTTTAACACATCAATCTATTTTTAATAACCATTATTACCATTAACCAATTTTGAAAACTATTTATGTATATTATAATTTTTAAGACCAACGTTCATATTCAATTAATCATTTTTGGATGCTAAAATATCATATTATTGAGAGTATATTTTTTAATATTTAAAACTATTAAATATAGAAAATCCATCATCATAAATACAATAAATTATTAATTTAACATTAAAAAATTAAAAAAATACATTAAAGTAAATTAAGTATTATTATTTTATTAATAACAAAATTTACATTTAGAAATTTTATTTTAAATTATAGAAAAACACTAATCGGATCGCCTCTCTAGAAGCCCACCCCATCATTCCCCCAACATCCTTTTCCTGGTCCAGAACCCCAATCGAGTGTCCTCACCCGTCCAACTATCGAAGTCACTAGTGTTCTACTGACATTTCCTTCAATCTCCCCACCTTCGTCATCTTTTTCGCCCGACCCTATTACCGGTAATTCATTTTCATTATTTAGTCGATATATCTCAGTTAGGTTCATGTATCATCCATCAATTAGCATCACTGAATCTATTAGTATCAGCCAGTGATATCATTTTCATTTCAGGTTCTCAAAGTTTTAATACCCGCTCAGTGGTGAGATATGGAGTCCTGGAAAAGTAAGAAGGGTGATGGGGGTAGGAAGGTGGGTGGTCCAAAGAAGAAGCCTTTTCCCACTATTCAAAGGTGGATCAGAAATTTACAATAGGTTGGATCAGTCCTTTCCTAAAGAAAGAATGTTACTCGCAATGCATCGGTACCAGTGCTCCAGTTTATTTTTCATCCGTTCTCAAATACCTATCTGCTGAGTTTTTTGAATTGGATGGGAATGAGGCTCGTGATAACAATAGAAACATGATTTTGTTGATACACCTGTTACTGGACGTGAGGAATGATGAGGATCTTGGTAAGCATGTTGCGGGAGTGAACATTGCTCCTAGCGGCATTCTTCCTAACATCAATCTAGTATAGTTTCCCAATAAAACTGAGAAGTCAGGGGAAGTTGAAAAATCTTCGATGAAATCCAAGAAATCTCCAAATAAATTCTCAAAGGCTTGAATTTTTCTTTATCGTTATTGTTTTCGTATCTGTTCAGGTTCTTTTCATCTCATTTGTGGATTTTTGGTGCCTTTGGTTGTTGGGAAGATGTATGTTTTTTGTAATTTTGGATCCATAAATAATTTTCACTTGGATATATTTTAATGGAATAATGAGATCATTCGGAATTGGCATCATTGAGTTCCCACTCCCCTTCCACACCATATATGATTCCCACGTTCCGTCAAGTTAACTCAGTGTTCATCAGTTCTTTATCTTGGATGGTATTCATCGTCAGGTTGGACCAATCAACATTCATTAACTCTGATTCATAGATGATTTGGAGACTCTGATTACCCCTCATATCTATATCACTCAGTTACACTCAGCGAAGCTTCCAATCCTTATTATCAAGTTCTCAGATTTACAAATAGTAGTATCTAGATTCCAATTATGGGTATTAATTTTAAGATTATACTATCAATTCTATGATACTTAATGTCATGTTTCCAATTTTGGTATTTAATTTTTTATTTTTATCATATTTATACATAGCATCAAACATTTCCTGTCCTAAACTCACTAATGTTTTGGTCATTATGATATGTGTAGATTTATCTCTTGACATTTCAAGACATTATGTTTCATCTTTAATTGTATATAAATTCCATTTATGATGGAGATTCTAAAACATGTTCAACATTTATATAATATTTGTCCCAATTATATTGATACAATTTGGAAATTTCCTTCAAGAACGTCTTTGTAACTCTCTCCTTAGTGCCTAAGGTTTTTCATTAGACTAAATGGATTTTTAGCTATTGAATTAGGTGGCATCTCAATTGAAAAGTAGCATCATTATAAATTAAAAAGTATGTCATTATAAATTGAAAAAAACTTTACTTGATTATAGAATTTCATGTTGTGTTACTAAATTATAAAATTTTGAGTTATAGGTCAATTTTAATTGAAATTAGTGTCATTCTCAATGGTTTGTGGTCACAGGTTAGATAATCTTCTTGTTATTTTTTTATAACGTGTTGTTGTGGTCATATTTATTAATAGAACACGCCATGTCATGCACCAAGAACCTGAGTGCCATGCCATGGCTTCACCATGTCTTATTTGGAAAGGTGTGCAGCGGCATGTGCTATGGTGTGAAATGGAACGCAGTGGTGTAGCGCACGCCAGTACCCATCCTATTCGATCTAGTTTTTTTTTCATTTTTTAGCCTGCGTCCCTCAAACATACCTCACTAACTCCCTTACTGTGCTGCCCTATCCTCTTCACATGACAGCCGTGACCCATCCCCTGCTGGTCCAAGTCAAGCGGTGGAATTCGTCTCCCTCAACACCTACTTCCTGATCGAGACTGTCTGATCAAGACGACCCCGCCCTCCTCTTCCAAGGAAGGCACACACACATAGCGATCCCCAAGTCCCAAGTACCAATTATTTTTATTCATTTTTATTTATGTTTTCTATTTTTCCATAGTTACTAGTGTCCAGCCCACAATCTCTCGATGGAGGGTGCTTCCCTTTTTTTGATGCTATGTTTTTTTTTGTTTTTTTGAGTTATATGGTTTAAAATAATTAGTTTGTTTCAAATATTTTAGGAATTGTGATTTATGTAATTGTTGTATAATTTATTATTTTCTATTGTTGATATATGTATGCATCTCTTTTATAATCCACAAGTTAATATTTCCACATGCCATGCGCCGCTCCATTAACTTTTTCATTGGAGGTCCTTTTCGCCGTTGTGCGCCGTAAATAACTATAGTTGTGGTCACATATTATCTTCTACTAATGAGGTCACTTGTAATTTTTTTATTCACTGGTTCTTCTCATCATTTTTTCTTTGCTCGATTGTCATTTTTATATTGTGAATTATGGATATTGTTGTGTTCATTGGTTATATATTGTTTTTATGGTCACTAGATGTATAATGTTTTGGTTGTTGTGGTATCTAGTTGGATTATCTCATGGTTGATTCCACTGGTTAGATAACCCTCTTGTTTTGATCACTAGGAGATATTATTAACCATGGTCTTATTGGAGACTACTATGAATAGTATGCTTTTTTACTATTTTTATGTATCAACAATTCGTGAACAAAAAATATTTTAAGTTACTAGTTCATATTTTTCCCGTTCAAGGTTAATTAATTCTATGGGTCTCACTCTGCTCATAAATGATTTTTTTAGTATATCGATGTTGATAGGTTTGAACCACTCTTAATTTATTCATGGACTTGTGACTTCATATATGTTTTCAGTATCGATTCACTCCTTAAAGATCCAGAGGTGTGCCCATTTCCAAGTTTATAGCTTCTCCAAAGTAGTTTTCTATTAAAATTTTTCCAAAACCAATCATAGATTTATTTCAACTCTTTTGTAGAGGTGGAATTGATTGGATTTTTTTTGTTACAGGTGTATCTTAGTGGACCTATTGTCGGAGAGGGACTAAATGAATCATCTTGCCAGAGGGGGTTGTGGTTATTGGGAACTCTCCTAGAGATATTATCAGAGTTGTCTACATTACATTTGTTCTACTAAATCCCACTAACTCCTCGTTTCTCTCTTCGCTCATGTTTGGTGAAATTCTTATTATTGGGATGCTATGTGGGATTAGTCTTCTATAGGTATTTCATTATTGTTTAAGTTTCTCTTGGTTTTTTGTCTTTAGGCTTTCTTCCTTATCATTTCAGATCGACCCTCGGCTGGGTTTGTACTTTATCACTTTTTACATGGTTTTATGAATCTTGAACTAAAATTATTGAATCTGATGTCAAATTTGTTTCTTTAGTAGGTACTTCAATGAGAAAAATAAGGTTGGGTGTAATTTAAAATGAGAAGTGTGGATGGTTCATCATTTTCTAGAGGATAATAGCCTCTCCTTGTAAGAAATACATTCTTTATTTGATTTTAATTTGAATTGAACTTACCATTCATTTTGTTACTTGTTGGAACTCCCTTTTTTATGATGGATGTGTGTTGATGGTTAATATTTGCATTCAAATAATCATTCCCCTAAGTATGTACAACATGGTTATTACAAAACTACATGTTTTATTGTAATAAATGATGGGTGTTGAGTCTAAAGGAATGATGGTGTTGTTTCTACATATATTTCACATGGGCTGTTTTTTTAAAATCAGATTGAATATTCAATGGTTAACATCATGTACACTAAAATGTCTTCTTGCATGATTTTAGAGCATTGTTACAAGATGATTTAATGTGATATGTATGGTAAAAAGAATTTATTTCATGATGAATCCATTCTTATTTGATATACTCATGAGATGTAATTATAAAATGAAATACTTTTCATAGATTCTTTTCTCAACATTTGATGGGTTTGAAATGTATAGATTCTTTTTTGATAAATTTGATGCTGATTTGATTGAAAAAGTTATTGAAATTTGTCTCAAGAATAGTGCTTATCATTTTGTGAATTAGGGTTAGCTACAATGTTCATTGTTTCTTATCCTCGAGCTTTATTCTCATGCTTTTAGTAATATCTATGGTGAAATTAATTCTTTTAATCATATTTTACTTATATGTGTTGAATAGAACAACTGGGTTTAACTTTGTGAAATAGAAATGGGGATCTTACTCTTGGATTTAATTCAATATAAGGAAAACAACACAATGCATTGATGATAGATGAAATTTTATAGAGTGTAATCTATTATTATTGTTTTCATGCATTTTTTAGAGAATATACGGTTAAAATGGATGATGTTTTTATCATTCTTTTTGCATTCTCATTACCTCAATGAAGTCTCTGTAGGAAATTTTCAAATTGTATAGTTGGTGATGTCTTGATTTTCGTGCTGGTTTTTTTGTATGCTTTTCTTACTGGTTTTGTCTTTATTTTTGGTGAAATAGTAGTTTTCATGCTGTTATTTTTTTTCATGTTTTTCTGAAGGTTGTGCTAAAATGTGCTTGTTGACTTTTTTGTCTATGCTGTTGATATTCTGGTTTTGTTCTGTCTCACGGGATACCTCACATGCTTTTGATTTTATTTTAACATTCTTTTGAGATTAATCTGTATCAAGCTGGTGTTCTCTCTAAGTTTCCCTTTACATGTGTTTAATGTTCAACATTTGTCAATAAAATAATGTTTTTTGAACCTTCATCCTTTAGAATTGTGGGTTTACCTGGTGCAACAACTTCATGTATAATTTCTGCGGGTGCATATTTGTCTCTTGCAATTGATCTTGGGGATCATCTTGTAGTCAATCCTCCACATGATGGGAAAATTATGGATCATACAGGTCGTACTGAGGGTCTACAGTATTTTGATCTCTATGAATTAGATTGAAAAGCTTGATGGCAATTTCCTCTTTTTAGAATTATAGTTCCTGTAACAAAACCCATTGTTGTTAGAAGTCTCCCTCATCAACATGGACAAGTACTATGATCAATCCCTAGCTACTACTATGATCTTTTTGGCTTCACGTGCCTCTTTAATTTCTAACATGGGTGTGTTACATTAATAGAATACTATTGTTGCATTGTTTTTTTAATAATTTTTTGTGTATGTTATTTGAAATAATTAAACATGTTGTTTCATTCATGATAAAGGATGATGTTTTTATTGACTCAATGGAATGATAAATGTTCACTTTTTAGGGGATTAATTGGTTTTTAGGTACGCTTCTTTTTCTACTCAATTTCTTAAATATGTGGTATTCAGTTTTTATACTATATTATTCATTTAGGTTTCAATTCATGCTGATATTTTTCTCTACTTTTTGGGTATGATTTTTGATTGTGTGTGGTGTAGATCTTGAAGCTAAAGGTTGTCACATAACATAGACTTGTGGTTTCTCAATGGGACTAGAGTTGACTTGGTTTGTTTCTTCAAGTGGCCTACTTTGGGGGTGATGAATATTATTTGGAGGAAGTTACTATTTTTCAACCATGATGGGTACTGGAGGGTTGCAGTCAAGAGATGACACTACTGGAGGATTGTAGTCAAGAGATAACATGGGTGGTGGGGGTGTGGTGGTTAAAACTACATAGATGGATCTTGGGGTTTTCTGTTTTTATGGTCTTATTAGTCAACATAAACCATGTATTGATTCATTTTTTATTAAATTCAATTATTAATATAAGTGATCTTTTAAATTTGATCATGTCTGAAAATCGTGTGTGGATAGATAATTAAAACATTTATATTATATATGATAAATAAGTAAATATAATATGAAATTTTAATAATAAATTTTTTTTATATTTTTTATTTAAATATAATTTATAAACAAATAATATATGTTGGTAATATTATTACTAAAAGATATATTTTTCATATGAATATGTTGCTATATATTATTTGTTGGTATTATTATAATAATAACAGAAATATTTTATCCGTTGTAATAAAAGTTCACGACCGAGTTTTTACCGATAATTTAGTGACATGACAATTTTTGTTGGTAAAAGGTTTTACCAACAGAAAATGCACTTTTACCAACAAATATACCAATTATAGAAAAAGCTAATTATTTTTTAGTGTCAGGTAGGATACTGAAATGGAAGGTGCACCTTGTTGACATGAGTCATGTCAATTAGTCATTTAACCCTTTATCATTTGGGGGTCTTACAATCACCCCCCCCCCCCTTAGAGCACAACGTCCTTTTTGTGGGCCCTACATCTCAACCCAGTTAGTGCACCGCACGTGGTCCCCTCAGTAGGGCCCAACCACATGCCTGAACGGGTGATCTAACTAATGACGGTCCCCGTAGGCCAACACAAGTCCTTTCCGGTGTGCTTTGTCCTCACTCACACACACCCTGCGAAACTTCCCAGAAGGTCACTCGTCCTGATCACTACTCCAATCCAAGCACGCTAAATTGTGTATTGCTAATTAGGTAGGCTTCCGAAATGGAAGGTGCACCTTATTGGAATTAGTCATATCATTTAGTCATTTAACCCTTTATCAATTGGGGGTGTTACAATAACCCCCCCCTAGAGCACAACGACCACGTTGTGGGCCATACATATTAACCCATGCAATGCACCACATTTAATGCTAGGTTCCTCCTCTGATACCAAATGTAACAACTCGGTCCCAGTGAAAACACAAACCCCCCACCTTAACATGGTCGTCAGGACCTGGCCCACCAGGTACCACTAGTTGCCCCGTAGACACGTGGTCCCCACCCAGGGTCCCACCCACATGCATGAATGGGTCATCTGACTATTAATAGTCCCCACATGCCAGCACATTCCCTTTCTGGTGTTCATTGTCCTCACTCACACACACCATGAGAAACTTCCCAGAACATCAGACATCCTGATCACTACTCCAGACCAAGCATGCTTAACTATGGAGTTCTGATCTGGTATGATCCTGAAAGGGAAGGTGCACCTTCTTGACATGATTCATATCAATTAGTCATTCAACCCTATATCATTTGGGGGTGTTACAACCCCCCCCCCCCATAGAGCACCAGGTCCTCGTTGTGAGCCCTACATCTCAACCCAGGCAGTGCACTGCACGTAAGGCTAGGTTCCTCCTCTAATACCAAATGTAACAACTGGGTCCCAGTGACAACACAGACACCCTGCCTTAACATGGTCGTCGGGCCCTAGCCCGCCAGGTACCACCAAGTGCCCTGCAGACACGTGGTCCCCACCCAGGGTCCCACCAACTTTCCTGAATGCGTCATTTGACTATTGATAGTCACCACATGCCAACACATGCCCTTTCCGGTGTGCTTTGTCCTCACTCACACACACCCTAGAAAACTTCCCAGAACGTCAGTCATCCTGATCACTACTCCAGGACATGCATGCTTAACTATGGAGTTCTAATCAGATAGAATCTTGAAAAGGATGTTTCACCTTATTGACATGAGTCATATAAATTAGTCATTTATCCTTTTATCATTTTGGGGTGTTATAATCACCCCCTGGAGCACAATGTCCTCGTTGTGGGTGCTACATCTCAACCCAGGCAGTGCACGCCACGTAAGGCTAGGTTTTTCTTCTGATACGAAATGTATCAACTGGGTCCCAGTGATAGCACACACACCCCGCCTTAACATGGTCGACAGGCCCTGGCCCACTAGGTAACACCAGTTGCCCCGCAGACATGTGGTCCCCACCCAGGGTCCCACCCACATGTCTGAATGGGTCATCCGACTATTAATAGTCTCCACAGGCCAACACATTCACTTTTTGGTGTGCTTTGTACTCACTCACACACACCTTGGGAAACATCCCAGAAGGTCACCCATCCTAATCACTATTCCAGGACAAACATGCTTAACTATGGAGTTCTAATCAGGCAGGATCCCTAAAAGAGAGGTGCACCTTGTTGACATGAGTCATATCAATTAGTCATTTAACCCTTTGTCATTTGGGGGTGTTACAATTACCCGCCCCCCCCCCCCCCCACGCACACCTTTAAAGCACAACACCCTCTTTTTGGGCTATACATCTCAACCCAGGCAGTGCATCATATGTAAGGCTAAGTTCCTTCTCTGATACCAAATGTGACAATTGTACCACGGTGACAACCCAAACTCTCCACCTTAACATGGTCATCGGGTCGTGGCCCAACAGGTACCACTAGTAGCCCTGCAGACACGTTTTCCCCACCTTGGGGCCCACCCACATATGCCCGAATGGGTCATCAAACTAATGAAAGTCCCCACATGCCATCACATGTCCTTTCCATTGTGCTTTTCCCCACTCGCACACACCCTGAGAAACTTCCCAAAAGGTCATCCGTCCTGATCACTACTTCAATCCAAGAACACTTAACTGTGGAGTTCTAGTCAGGTAGGATCTCGAAAAGGAAGGTTCACCTTATTGACATTAGTCATATCATTTAGTCATTTAACCCTTTATCATTTGGGGGTGTTACATTACATTAAATTAATTTTCTAAAATGTCATTTTCACATCCAAGAGGATCCATGGTGTCCCAAAATCAATCCAAGGATGCTCATGGTTGGACATATCTCATACAATAAGATTAGGGCACATGTTAGGGTAGTTTAGTTATATTATCATATTATTTTTATCCCTATTTACCAGATTTATACTTTAAACATGGAAAATAAAATAATTATTGGTTTACTATTCATAATTTCTAAAATTTAAATGTGCATATTTACGCAATTTGAACCTTATGATTCAAAATATGAAATTTATTTTTCCAAATTCAAAACACATAAATTGCAGTAATTAATTTAAAATTAATTTCTGCTATGAAAACTAGAATGAAGATTTTTAAGAAGTAACAAATATCAAAAGATTGTCATGTGTTTATGTTCAATTTCAATGTGAAATTACTTCCAATGACAAAAATTGGATTAAAGGATAAAAATATAATAAATTTATACTTTAAAACCATTAAATAATATTCTTTACCAATATTAATTATCTTGATAGAAAAATTTATTTTCAATTAAAATTTGAGTATTTTTACTATTCATCAAAACATGATAGTTATTAGAAAAATATCAAAAACTCATCCAAAGTAAATTTTTATGTCCCTATTCTAAAGAAGAATTTTATTTTGTCAAATAGAACATATAAATGTGTCAAAAACTAAATTTGAAATGGGTTCTCCAATAAAATATGGTACAGCTGTATTTTTAGAGAAATACTTCTTTTATCCGAAAAAAATTATTTGTTATTATATCATATCTATAGTATATATAAGATGTATTTAAAACATTAAATTTAATAAATAAATAAAATTTCATTAAATAAAAATACATAAATATTGATATTATTTTATAAACAGAATTATTCGCTTATAAATAGGTTTTCATAAAAACACATCTTTTATATTCAATTGGTTTTTATTTCCATTTATAAAACAAATTTTGTAACCAATGAATCATTATTTAGACTTGTTTAAACCATATTTTCATAATTCAGTTGATACTATTTAGTCTTTCCATACCAATTTCTAGGAGTTAACTACTATTTAAAATAATAATATTATTAGTCTATTATTTTTTTAAATAACTTAATGTTTTGTGCAATGTTTGATTTCAGAGAAACTCATTGTTGCATGTCGACTACACTATTGAAAAAAGAATCCCCTTTAAATAAAAATAAGTACATTATTCATAAATATTAATAGAAATTAAAAGGTATTATTCTATAAATATCTGGGTCGTTACCTCACGAAACGATGATTGTTTAATATTATAAACAGTAATAGAGAATAATTGTGTTTATAAAATCATATCACATTTTATGGATTTTTATTCAATGAAAAATATATGTTATATATTCAATATAAGGTTTATAATTCATCTTATATGTTTTATAGATATGATATAATAAAAAATTTAATTTTTCAGATAAAATAAGTATTTTTTTTAAAATGTAGTTTTACCACCATTAGATGGAGAACTATTTTTATATTTAGTTTTTCACACTTTAATATGTTATATTTGACAAAATAAATTTATTATTTAGAATGAGGATAACAAAATTTACTTTGGTTGAAATTTTTATATTTTTATGATAACTATCATATTTTGATGCATAGTAAAAATAAGCTAACTTTTAATTGAAAAAAAACATTTTTACATAGAGATAATTTATATAATTAAATCATATTATTTAATAGATTCAATGTATAAATGGAATATATTTTTATCATTTAATCAAGTGTTTTTCATTGGATGTAATTCATATTGAAATTTGACATAAACACATGTCAAACTTCTGATAGTTCTTAATTATTAAAAACCCACCTTTTGGTTTTGACAACAGGAATTGATTTTAAATTAATTATTGAAAAATATGTGTTTTTAATTAGAAAAAGTAGATTCAATATTTGGAATAATAATGTATAAATTGAGTGAATAGTTACCTTTTATTTATTGACATAATGAATAGTAACATTAGATATTATTTTATTTACCATGGTTAAATGGTAAATCTGGTATATAAGGGTAAAAAAATAATATTATAATAGATTTAAAATACTTTAACATTTGTATTAATATTATTGGATGAGATATGTCGGATCATGGGCATCCTTGAGTCGATTTTAGGACCCCATGAAGCCACTTGGATTTGAAAATGACATTATATAAGAATTAATTTAATTTAAAGGGAAATATAACATAAACATGTATCTTTAAATAAAACAATTTTAATATATTGTTATATAACTGATCATTTAAACAATAATAGTCATTATAAAGATAAAAATATTCTCTATATCATGATATTTTATTTATTATTTTCAGACATTATATAATTAAATTTAATTATGACACAATGATGATGTAGTGATTGCATCATTAATAAGGGATTAAAATAATTGATATTATAAATGTTAAAATAAATGTAATTTTATTATTTTGATGTCATCCACGAATTTTCAGGATGATATTTACCTATTATCTTTTTGGTAATGACTATTTTTCGATAGAATCAGGTTATGAATTTGTAAAAAAGTCAAGCATGAATAGTGTCCAAAATTGACATAATTCTTAACTAAAAATATAAAACAGTTTATTAAATGATACTAAATTCCTAAAAATATAATATTTGGCCAAATAGCTTAGATAAGTCAAATTATGTGGTAAATTACTCATTTGGGGTCTTATACCATGATATGGTGTTTAAACTAATGCACAATGTGCAAATAACTTGATATCACTTTAAGATTAAAAAGGGTAAAATAAGGGTAAAATAAAAAATGCTGTTAACAAAAAATATTATAAACATGTCTAAAAATTATTGGATGATGGTTATTCTAACCATAATCATCATATAGTTGAATTAAAAGAGTTTTGGACCTCTTTTAATTAAAATTGAATTCATAATAAATTAATATTTCTATACTTTCATAATGTGCTTATCCCCTCTTATAAAACGCCAACACCTCTATCCACATTACTAAAACCACTCAAGCCCCTTGGATTGACCAATTTATTCCCAAATAATCTCCAAACATCCCTATATTCCTCCTAGAATCCTTACCCTGGGAATAAGGAAATTCAAGAAAGTCGTTTGGATCAAATCAAAAGAAGTTGCCCGATTTAGAGGTAACGAATTCTCTCAAGTTCATTTCCTTTATTTTCCTTATCCACTCCCTATAATATTATTATTCATTGATTAAATAAAAAAGCCAGTATAGTCAATTTACTATGATGTTGTTATGATATGTATTCAAACTACACTTATACACACCTCAATCTAATGGATATGGACATATTGTTTCTGTGTACGACGAACTACTACCTCACGAAAAGGTGATTGTTCAATTTTATACTAGCACCACTCATGGTGGACATCATGATGGAAATGTATTGATATATGATATATATTATATTCATATTCTCTATATGATCTGTATTTTTTATTTGTATCATACCTTTATTTTTTCCATAATGTGTTAGTACAATAATTTCATTTGAGGATATGTGCACTACCACCCCCTCAAAGTGATATGACTTGTTTATACCATACATGGAAAGTATAAATGATGGATTTAATGAAAATATGTAACATATATGACATATATTATTATTATAGAATTATAATATACCTATTTATCACTTATTTTTCATTCCTTTAATAAAACAATGAATTTAACGTAGAGTTCATATGTACGTACGGTCTACCGTCTCCATGAACGATGCATTTCATTTCTTGTATTCATATGTTATGGACTATTATAAATATATATATACTGGATATTTATGATATTTAAAACAAGAATATCAATCTGTAGATGATTTAATTTTGAATACATGGACAATTTATATCAAAATAAGTTCATTTTTCACTCAAGTACTAAATATCGATAAAACAACCGATATTAACTTAAAAAATTGTGTAATTTTTATAAAATGGTAATAAGTGATAGAAAATTAATAATAAATGTGAAGAGGGTTCTTAAGAAATTAGAAATTAAATTAAGTTAATTATTTAGGAATAATAGGGAACATACGTGACGATTCAGACTCAAGGTAAGGGACTTCAACTCAATCTCCATTCAATGATGCATATTTTGATAATATACACTTCGTTCTTTTAGACGTTGAATAATAAATCCTTTTTACTTTTAATTGCATTAAAGGGGAATATTTTTTCTATGAATAATTTTATTAAAATGAAAAATGAATAATTTTAACATATGTATAGCCTACAAGATATCTTCCACTGTAATCGTTATTTGATATTTGGCTTTTTTCTATAAGACTTATTGTTTTCAAAAGGAAAAGAAATCTCTTATTTCCTTTTTGGTTGTTTTAGTATTGAAAATGGGTTTTTAAATGTATTGAGTATTTAAATATCATGAAATTATTTATTTTTATTTCAAATGAAATTTTATTAGTGAAATTTTGATATTTTCAATATTTTATGTGTTCTGATTATATAATGGTACGTTAAATTGAAATGGTATTATTAAAATGTTGACATTTGAAATATATTTTTGTGTTATGATTATTTTATTCTTATACTTCCTATTAATATGTTGTTCTCATACTAAATTAATTAATTCAACATCTTCTACATGATTATATGTTATTATAATTATGGGAGAACCTTATTCCTACTTTTATTCATCAAATTAATAACAATATCACCATGCATGTGTACGTACGGTTTACTGTCTCCATGTCGTGGTATAATTTTTTATTCAACAATACTTAATTTTTATGGGTATATTGATGGGTAGTATGTATGTATATAATTAATATTACATAATAATTATTCTATACAGTTCATATACAATCCAATTCGACACTATTTAACCATCAAGAGAATGATATCGTCCCTCGTGCATACGTACAGCTTACTGTCTCCACGATGTGATGAAATTAATTCTCCACATTAACCATTAAAGAATGATTATAAGGTATATATAATAAATAATAATGAAATATATGACCTGAAAGTTCTAATGGATTTATGTATGTATATATATATCATTTACTTGCTTCCATTTAATTCAATAAAGAAACAGAAACAACGTTCATCCGTACGTACGACCTACCGTCTCCATAAATGGTGTATTGCATTTCATTTATCTATATATTATATATATATATATATTTCTATACTGAATATATATTATATATAAATCATGTTTTATATTCTTGATTTAAATAAATCACGATTTAATTAATAAGATCATAAATAACGAGTCAAAACATGTATGATAAATAAAATTATTATTACCCAAAACATTACATGAACCTGGAATTGACTAATGAATGGGTACTATAATGTCCTAATATAATCATATATGATATCATAAATATTATTATGGTTCTTTTACAAGTTAATAATATCTTTATTCCCACTATACTGGAGTTTCGTACAAAAATAGAAGAAATCAGACCTAAGGTAAGGGATAATTTTTCAATCTCATTTTTATCTGAGATTGTTTATACTTAAATATTTACTAGGGTTATATTTATCATCCATGTCCATTTTTTCTAAAAAAAATCCTGAATTGTTTACTATTATTTTATATATGTTTAATGTTATTTTTACCCATTTTTTAATTTTACTACATGGTTTGGAAGGAATATTTCTTTCATTTACCATATGAGTTACTTTTTAAATTTTCCAATAAACGTATAAGGATAATGTTATTTTTTTAACTTATCTGGAATATATGTATTTTTATGGTTCCATGACCCCTGATTTCCATGAATATTTATCCACACTATTTCAATTTTATTTTACACTAATTGTTTTTTCTTTTATAATTGCGCAGAATTTTGAGAAAAGAAAACGTTTTTGAAGAAAAAATTATATTTTCCTCATAAATTAAGTTCAAGTGATTTATCCAAATTATTTTTCATCTAAGATGTTTCTCTAAAAAAATTTTATGTTTCTATCCCAATTATTACTATGATTTTATTTTTTAAATGATTGGATTATCTTTTATATGGATTATGTTATGATAGAATGATGTTTAAGAAACCTATTTTATATCTTGGTTTATGCTTCGATGAATGTTTTATGTTTTTGTGGAACATGTAATAATAATTTCATTATGAGATGAGTGGTACCTATATCAGTCTTAAATTCATTGGGTAAATATTTAAATCTCACTAGATAAACATGGCTAAAACGAAAAGTAAATATGGTTCAGTAATACAGGGCTGTAACGACAAGTAAATACTGTTCAGTAATACATGGCTGGAATGGAAGGTAAATCTGGTTCAGTAATGAAGTTTCTCCACTGTTATGGTATTGGAATAAATGATTTTTCTACAATAGAAATCATATTATGTTCTTATTTATTTTTCACAACACCATGTTTTATTAAAATTATCTTTTATCATGAATAATGATCCTTTATAATCAATGCCCTATGTACAGCCAAGATTTATTTCATGACTCATGATTCTGGAAGTCAAAATTCATGTTGATGTTTTTAAATTGTTAATTTTATGTTTTGTTTTATGTTATTCATGTTTAATCTTACTGAGCATTTGAGCTTAAACATTACTTAATCTTGAAATAAGTCAATAATTTGACTTTAATTTACATCGTGGGTCTTTTCAAGTTTAGATATTTATAGAATTATGCCATAACATATAAATAACAACATGAATATTATAATTATAAATTTATACTCAATATCCATTTCTTTATAAACAAAAAACTATTTAAAAGGAAACATGTTTTGTTTCATGTTTTAAATAGAATGACTTTTCCTTGATCCCATCCTTAACTCTATTCCTCTTTATGTCATGTGAAAAACATTTCAAAACATAGGATGAGAAGAAAAATAATTGTAAGGGATACATAATGAATGAAAACTCTTAGTCATTATAAAACACGTAAACCATGAAAAAATTATCATAATGTAACAATTTTTACCTTTAAGAGGTAGTAAAAACACTTCACTGAATATAAGCTCATTGGTTACCCTTTTTGTAACCAAAAGATTACCATAAATCCCATAGAAAGCAACATTTAACATATAAAGGTAACTTAAAAAATTAAAATTTGTTAAGTAAATTACCATATGGTCTACTTAAACACATATCACTAAATGTAATAGCCATACGGCAGACTTTCATACCCAATGCATTGGAGGTTATAACATAACCACTCATCCTTGGTTTATCACGGAACCACCTGTCATTTGGTCTATAACATAACCACCCATCTTGGTTTATCATGTAACCCCCGTAAAATTTCTAAGTACCATTTAATACTAATAAAAAAATAAAGTAAAAATAACATTTCCACACTTCAACCACAATAGATCATTTTATGATACAGAAATATTCAACCCATTTCAAAAACCATTTAAAACATATAGTAAAGATAATTTTGAATTCATGTGTACAAAAACCCTTTGAAACTTTTGAAAAAATTATTATTTTAAAACATTAATGTCCATATAAATTAATTCTTAAAACAATTTTTAAAACATGGTAATGAAAAGGAGGATTTGGAAGAATAAATCATTTAAACATTTAAAACGATGTTTTAGTTAAGAGTCCCTTACAACATGAGAAACACTTGAATACAAATAATTAATGAATAATATTAAAATAAAATTAAATATCATGATATTAAACTAATTAATGATATAAAAAGTCAAAATGGTTGTATACACACATTATAGGACAATAATGGTGTATTACATCAAGATATGCCTCAATGAAAGGAGATTGAGACGAAGTCCCTTACATTGATTCTGATTCATCATGTATGTTCCTTATTACTAATGATTAATATAAATAAGTTATTTTATACTTTCTTTAGAACCTTTTATAAAGTTTATTATTCCATTTATATCACTTATTACCACGTTAAAAAAATTACATAATTATTTAAGTTAATATCGATTTCCCACTCGATATTCAACACTTGAGTAAAAACTGAACTTGTTTTGATATAAATTATACATTTATTATAGATTAAATAATCTCTAGAATGATATTAATGATTTAAATAACATATATATCTAGTATATATGTATTTATAATTGTCCATAACATTTGGATATAAGAAATGAAATGCACCGTTAATGGAGATGGTAGGCCGTATGTACGCATGAACACTACTTTTATTTCTTTTTCATATTAAAAGAATAATATTAAATTGATATAAATGTTTATTATAATACTAGTATTATATTTTTGTCATGTATGTCTCATATGATTAATAAAACTATCCTTTAGATGTTTCATGTATAACATGAGTGATTCATGTCACTTTGAGAGGGCGATAGTCCACATTTCCTCAAATGAAATTATCGTATTTACACATACTAAAAAGTATAAATACATGTTGTAAATAAAAATTAAAGAATGAAAATGAAAATATAAATATAATTTATATCATATAAAAAAATAGTTCCAATATAATGTCCCCCATGAGCGGTGGTAGGGGAAAATCAAACAATCATCGTTTTGTCAGGCCGTAGATCGTCGTACAGAGAAATAGTATGTTTGTATCAATTAGTTGGAGGTGTGTGTAAGTAAAGTTAGAATCATTATCGTAAGAAAATCCTAGTATATTTATGATACTGATATTTTTATGTATTCAAAGAATAAGAGGAGCATAGGGAAGAGATAAGAAAAATAAAATAAAGGAACTTGGGAGAGGACGTTACCTCTAAATTGGGTATATTATTTTGATTTGAGCCCAACAACTTTCTTGAATTTACTTCTTCCCAAGGAAAGGCTTCTAGGAAAAATGGAGGGATGTTAGAAGCTTATTTGGGTAGAATATAAATGGGATAAGGGGATTTATAGGTGTGAGATATGTGGGTATATTGGGTGGCCTTTTATAAGAATGAGGATGAACACTTTAGGAATGTCTAGAAATATTAATTTATTATAAATTCGATTTCGATTAAAAATAGTCCAAAAGTAATTTAATTCAAATTTAAGATGATTTCAGTTTGAATAACCATACTACAAAAAAATTTAGACAATTTTGAATATTCTTTTATCCCTCCCTTACTCCTACAATCCTTACCTTAGGCAGAAAAAATTCAAGAAATCCTTTTGGCTCAAATCAAAAGATGTTACCCAATTTAGAGATAACACATTCTCTCAAGTTAATTTCCATTATTTTCCATCTTAACTAAACATTTTATTCTTATTATTTGATTATATAACAACACCTATATCCTAAATATACTAGGATATTTTTATGATAATGATTTGAACTACACTTACACACACCTCCATCTAATGGATACAACTATATAGTTTCGGTGTACGACGAACTACTGCCTCACAAGATGTTGATTTTTAATGTTTTATACTACCACATATCATAATGGACATTATGATGGAACTATATGTATATATTATATATATTACATTTATATTGTCTATATTATTCTTTAATAACTATTTACAACATACCTTTATGCTTTTCATGATTTGTAAATACAATAATTTCATTTGAGGAAGTGTAGACTACCACCCCCTAAAAGTGATATGAATTGTTCATGTTATACATGGAATGTATAAAGGATGGTTTTTTAAACCTATGAGACATAAATTACATAAATATAATATTGGTATTATAATATACATTTATATCATTTCATTATTATTCATTTAATATGACAAATAAATGAAAGTAGCGTTCATGCGTACATAGTAAATATACTTCACTAAATATAAGGTCATTGCATACCAATTTTGTAACCAATATATTACCATAAATCTCTTTTAAAGAAACATATATCATATAAAGGTATCTTTGGAGATAAACATACTTAAATAGAATAACCATACGGTCGACTTCCACATGTATCATTAAATGGAATAGCTATATAGCCGACCACCATGCCCAATGAATTATAGGTTATAACGTAACCACCTGTACTTGGTTTATCATGTAACTACCCTTCATTTGGTTTATCACATAACCACACATAATTGGTTTATCATGTAACCACCTGTCAAATGTCTCTGTACAGTTATATAATCATAACAAATAAAATATTTAAAATATTAACATTTCACTAATAAAAATAATTAAGGAATAACATTAAAAAACATTAAATATCATGATAATATACTAATTCATGATATAATGATTCAAAAGGGTTATATACACACATTATAATATAATAAAGATGCAAAATATCAAGATATTCTTCAATGAAAGGAGATTGAGACAAAGTCCCTTACCTTGAGTATGACTAGTCACGTATGTTCCTTATTCATTATGAATAATAAATATATGTTAATTTATACTTTCTTTAGAATCTTTTTCAATTTTATTATCCCTTTTATTTACTTATTTCCCTTTTATAAAAATTAAATAAATATTTAAGTTAATATCGACCATTTTTCAATATTCGGTACTTGAGTAGAAAATGAACTTGGTTTGATATAAATTGTTCATATAGCCAAAAGTAAATCATCTCCAGAATGATATTAATAATTCAAATATCGTATATATATATCCTATATATATTTATTTATAATAGTTCATAACATCTAGAGATGAGAAATGAAATGCACTGTTCATGGAAACGGAAGGTCATACGTACGCATGACCGCTACTTTCATTTGATTTTCATATTAAAGGAATGAAAACTAAACGATAAATAGGTATATTATAATTCCAATATAACAAATATATTATATATGTTACATAAGTTCATTAATTCTAACCATTATACGTTACATGTATGTCATGATCGAACCATATCTCTCTGAGGAGGAGGTAGTCTGCACTTCCTCAAATAAAATTATAGTTTTTGCACATTATGAAAATAATAATTGTATGTTGTAAATAAAAAAATAATATAGAAAATATAAATATAATATATATCATATAAAAATATAGTTCTATCATAACAGACACCATTATAGGTGGTAGGATAAAATTTAACAATCTTTGATTCATGATGCAGTAGTTCGCCGTACAGAGAAATAGTATGTTCATATCCATTAGATGGATGTGTGGGTAAGTGTACCTCAAATAAATCTCATAAACAACATCCTAGTATATTTAGGATACTATTGTTGTTATGTAATCAAACAATAAGAAGTGAATAGAGAGTGGAGAAGGAAAATAAAAGAAATGAACTTGAGAGAAGATGTTACCTCTAAATTGGGTAACTTCTTTTTATTTGAGCCAAAAGGATTTATTCAATTGCATTTTTCCAAACATAAGGCTTATAAGAGGAATTAAGGGATTTTTAGAGCTTAATTTGGTAGAATTTGGATGATAAAATGGGCTTTAGAGGTGTGAGTAAGTGGGTAGAGGTGGTGGCCTTTTATAAGAGTGGGGACGGGCACTTTAGGAAAGTCTTGATTTATTATTTTTTTATAAATTAAATTTCAATTAAAAATAGTCCAGAACTCATTTAATTCAAATATATGATGATTTTAGTTCGAATTACCATCATCCAATAATTTTTAGAGAAGTTTTAAATATTTTATATCCTTATCGTTTTTGTTTAACCCTTATTTTACCATTTTTAATCTTTCTGTGATAACATGTTATTTACACATTGTGGGTTAATGTAATTACCATATCAAGTAAAACAAATAAAAGAAGCTATTTACATAATTTTTGGACTTATCCTAACCATTATTCCAAGTCATATATTTTTAGAAATTCAATATCATTTAATAAACTATTTTTTTTAAGTTATGAATTATGTTAATTTTGGAAACTATTCATACTAGAATTTTTAAAAAATTAATAAAAAATTGTTTTCTTCATAAAAAAGGCATTAAATAAAATATAATATGTCAATATAATCCATAAAATTCTTGGATGGCATCAAAATAATCAAATTACATTTATTTTAATATTTAAAATATCATTTATTTGAATCCTTTATTAATTAATCAATCACTGCATCATCATTGTGTCATAATTAAATTTATTTATTTAATTTATAAAACTTATTAGTAAAATTTCATGATGTATGAAATATTTTTTAGCTTTCTAAATAATTTTTATAGTCGAATAGATAGCTTATATAGCCCCATATTAAAATTTTCTTAGTAAAAGATGCATGTTTATGTTATATTTCTATTTACATTAAATTAATTATTATAAAATGTCATTTTCACATCCAAGTGGCTCTATGGGGTCCCAAAATCGACCTAAGGATTAAAATGGTTGTAAATATCTCATCCAATAAGATTAGTACATGTGTTAGGCTAGTTTAATAATATTATAATATTATGTTTTACTCTTATTTACCATATTTACCATTTAACAACGGTAAATAAAATAATTAGTAAATTTACAATTCATAATGTCAAAAAATAAAAGGAATATATTTAAAAAATTTGGACCTTTTGGTTACAAATATGAACTCCATTTTTCAAAATTTAAAACACAGAATAGGTTGAAATTAATTTAAAATTAATTCTGTTTTTAAAACAAAAAAAAACAGATTTTTAATATCTAAAAACTATCAAAAGATTGGTATGTTTTTATGTCCAATTTAAATTTAAATTACTTACAATGTACAACATTATATTAAAGGATAAAAAAATAATCCAATTACACTTTAAAACAAATTAAATCGATAACCTAACTATATAAATAATTGTATGAAAAGAATTTTTTGGAAGCATAAAATGTGTCATCTTGGGTGACCTTTGTACTATTTTTAGTTTGGTAGTTTTATTGAATGATTTTTTGATGTGGTATTTTCAATTATTCTTCCAAGCCCAATTGTTAAATTTCCAGGATGCAATTTCCAAAAGGGGGGAATGATGTAATGACCCAGGTATTTATATAATATTACCTTTTCATTTATATTAATATTTATGAATAAAATAGTAACTTTAAGTTAAAGGGGATGCTTTTTCTGATATCATATTCGACACACAAGAATAAGTTTTTCTGAAATAATAAGTTACACGCAACATTGAGTTATATTGAAATATAATACAATAATAATATTAGTAGTATAAATGGTATTTAACGCATAGCCTTTGGAATTGCGTGAATGAATAGTATCAACTGAATTTTGAATTATGGTTTACACATTTTTAAATAATGATTAATTTGTTACCAAATTTATTAGAAATGGAAATAAAAATCTATTGAATATAAATGATGTTTTTTATGAAACCCTATTTAAAAGAGAATAATTGTGTTTATAAAATCATATCACTCTTTATAGATTTTTATTTAACAAAAAATATATGTTTTAAATTCAATGTAATGTTTTAAATTCATCTTATATGTTTTATAGATATGATATAAGAACAAATTAATGTTTTTTGGATAAATGAAGTATTTTTCTAAAAATACAGTTTTACTGACTTTTGATGGGAACCCTTCTAAAATTTAGTTTTTGACACATTTATATGTTTCATTATACAAAATAAACTTCTTATTTAAAAGTGGTATATCAAAATTTTCTTTGGATGAATTTTTGTTATTTTTCTGATAACTATCATGTTTTAAGGAATAGTAAAAAGACGTTATATTTTAATTGAAAACAAAATTTTCAATTTAGATAATTTATTTGGTTAAATAATATTATTTAATGGTTTTAAATTATAAATGGAATTTATTTTAATTATTCAATACAATTTTGGTAATTGGAAGTAATTTCACATTTAAATTGAACATTAATACATGTCAATCTTTTGATAGTTTTTACATCTTAAAAACCCACATTCTGGTTTTGACAACATGAATTAATTTTAAATTAAATACTGCAACTTATGTGATATAAATTTGGAAAAATTGATTCCATATTTTGAATAATAAGGGTAAAATTTTTCAAATAGGTACCTTTTATTTTGAGACATTATGAATAGTAACTTTAGTAATTATTTTATTTACCATGGTTAAATGGTTAATCTGGTAAATAAGAGTAATCAATTAATATTATAATAATATTAAACTACCTCTAACACGTGTCCAAATCCTATTTTATGAGATATTTCATACCATGGGAATCCTTGAATCTATTTTTGGGACCCCATGAAGAAACATGGATGTGAAAATGACATTTTGTAAGAATTAATTTAAAGTAAAGAGAAATATAACAAAAACATGTATCTTTTATTAAAACATTTTTAATATGGGGATATATAAGTTATCTCTTAGTCTTTAAATATTAAAAATAAATATGATCAGATTTAATACATTATAATAGTTTATTTATAATTTTTAAAAATTAAATAAATAAACTTAATTATGAGACAATGATGATGCATGGATTGACTTATTTATAAATGATTCAAATATATGATTTTAAAAATATTAAACTAAAAGTAATTTTTTTATTTTGATGGAATCAAATAATTTTATGGATAATATTGACATATTATATTTTTTATAATTCCTTCGGTTCAAAGGAATCAAGTTGTTATGAATTTTTAAAAATGTCAATTATGAATAGTGTCCAAAATTGAAAAAATTCATAACTTAAAACATAAAATAATTTATTTAATTATATTAAATTTATAAAATTCTTAGATTTTAAAAAATGGTTAGGATAAGTCCAAATATGTCATTAATAACTTTTTTTGGGTTATTGGACTTTATATGGCAATTATATTAACCCACAACTTGTTAATAACATGTTATCACAGTAAGAATAAAAAGGGTAAAATAAGGGTTAAACAAAAAAGATAAGGGTAACAAAATAGTCAACAGTTATCTAAAAATTGTTGTATGATTTTTATTAGAACCAAAATCATCTTATATTTGAATAAAATGAGTTTTGGAACTTTTTTAATTGATATTTATTTTATAATAAAATATTATTTCATTACTTTCTTAAAGTCCCCCTCCACCATCTTATAAAAGCCCACAAAATCTACTAACATAATCAAACATTTAAAGCCCCTTGGTTGGTCCAAATTCTGCCCAAATATTCTCCCAACATCCCTCCCATCCTTTTGGAATCCTTACCTTGGGAATAAGGTAATTAAAGACAGTCTTTTGGCTCAAATTAAAAGAAGTTAATCGATTTTTAGGAAACAACTTATCTCAAGATCTGTTCATTTATTTTCCTTCTAAACTCCCTATGCTATTTATATTAGTTGATTAAATAGAAAAACTAGTAATACCAATATACTAGGATGTTTTTATAAGAATTATTTGAACTACACTTACACACACCTCAATCTAATGGATACGAACATAATGTTTCTCTGTACGGAAAACTAGTGCCTCACGAAACAATGATTATTCAATTTCCCCTAGCACCTCTAATGGTGGCCATTATGATGGAACTGTATTTATATATGATATATATTATATTTATATATTCACTATTCCTATTTATTTTTTATTTATATCATACCATTATTATTTTCATAATGTGTAAATATGATAATTTCATTTGAGGAAGTATGCACTACCGCACCTCAAAGTGATATGACTTGTTCATGCCATACGTGGAATGTATAAAGGATGAAATTAATGAACTTATGTAACATTAATAATAGTGATATTATACTATAATTATAATATACCTATGAATCATTTATTTTTCATTTCATTAATATGGAAATGAAATGAAAGTAGCGTTCATGCGTACGTACGGCCTACCGTCTCCATGAACAGTGCATTTAATATTGACAAAACGGCCCATATTAACTTAAATAATTATGAAATTTTTATTACATGGTTATAAGTGAAATAAAATGGATAATTAAAATCAAAAAGGTTCTGAATAAATTATAATTTAAATTATATTTATTATTCAGGAAGAATAAGAAACATAAGGGATGAGTCAGACTAAAGTTAAGGGACTTCGTCTTAATCTCCTTTCATTGAGGCATATCTTGATGTTATGCACCCTTGTTATCCAATAATGTTTTTATACAACCCTTTTGACTCGTTATATCTTGAATTAGTTTATTCTAATATTATTTAATTTTTTTTAATTTTATTCCATAATTATTTTTATTTAAGTGTTTCTCATGTTGTAAAAGACTCTTTAACTAAAACATAAATTTAAATGTTTTAATTATTTATTCTTTAAAATCATTATATTTCATGTCAATGTTTTCAAAATTCCATAAAGAATTTACTTACATGTTGATGAATGTTTTAAAATGATAATTTAATTCAAAATTTTCAATTTGATATAGGACACATTGATTCAAAATTAACATTATTAAATATTTTAAATGGTTTTGGAAATGGGTTGAATATTTCTATATCTTAAAATGATCTCTTCGGGTTGTAGTTTGGAAATGTTATTTTTCCAGTATGATTGTTTTATATGTTATGATTATTAAATGGTAATTTGACATTTGATGGGTGGTTTCATGATAAATAATGAATAATGGTTACATGATAAATTAGATGACGAGTTGTTTTGTGATAAACCAAGGATGGGTGGTTCTGTTATAACCTCCAATGCATTGGATATGGAAGTCGGCTGTATAGCTATATCATATATTGATATCTGTAGAAGTTGATTGTATGGTTATTACATTAAAAAATTATTATGTCCCAAGTTACCATTATATGTTATGTGTTTCTTTATATGCGATTTATGGTAATATTTTGGTCACAAATCGGGTAGGTAATGAGCTTATATTCATTGAAGTGTTTTTTCTACCTCTTAAAGGTGAAAAGTATTACCATATAATAATGTTTTCATGGTTTTCATGTTTTCCAAATACTAATAGTTTTCATTAATTATGTATCCCTTACTGAGATTTTTATTCTCATCCCATGTTTTGAAATTGTTTTCACAGGACAAAAATAAGAATAGAGTGAATGATTAGATAAAAGAGAAGTCATGTTGTTTAAAACAAAAAAAAAAACATGTTTTGTTATAAAGTGTTTCTGTTTTAAAAAAAAATTGATAGTGAGTAGAATTTTATACTTTTAATGTTAAATTTGTTATTTATAATTTATGACCAAATTCTCTAAATATTTAAACCTGAAAAGATCCTTGATGTGAGTTAAAGTCAAGTTATTGAGAGTTTTTTAAAGTGCTCCTCTCCTCTCTTATAAAAAATAATCTCCTCCCACATTTCCTCACACATACTTGAGCCTTCTAGATCGACTAAAACCTTTCCAATTATCCTATAAAAATTCTTAGTTATCTTCTATAGGTCTTGGTTTTCCAAACAATCCATCCCTAATGTTTCAAATAAGATATCCAAATGAATTCCAATGAAGAAGAGTTAATTGCTTTACCAATTCAATTCAATTTATTTTCTTATTATACTTTCTATTTCTATGTTTATTACCTAATAAATTTACAACTCTATTATATTATACATGATGATATGTTATTATAATTATGGTACTACCTTATACCTACTTTGTTTCATCCTACTAATAATAATATCACCATGTGTGTGTACGTATGACTTATCGTCTACACATTGTGGTGTAATTGGTTATCAAAAATTAATTTATTATGATAGGTAAAATTATAAGTATAATGGATTTAAATAATTAATATAACATGATAATTATTCTTTATAATTGATATACCATCCAATTACACACCATTTAACCATCAAGAGAATGATATCGCCGCTCGTGCGTACGTACAACCTACCGTCTCCAAGACACGGTGAGATTTGTTCTCCATGTTAACAATTCAAGAATGATTATAAAATTTATATGATGAGTGAAAATAATATTTATGAGCTTAATTTCATGAATAAAATACATTCTTTTCATAAAAAATATGACTGACATGGAAAACAGGAATGGGAAAATGAATCAGTGAACACCTGAAATAATGGTAATATTGAAATATTATTAAAAAAATGATATAATAGGATCATATATGATATCATAAATATAGATATAGTCATGGTATAATTTTAAAAAATTATTTTACCATTATACTGGTGGTGATAACACCCTCAACTAATGAAAATTACAAGTTAATGGATAATTTTTCAATCTCATTTTTATCTGAGATTGTTTATTCAATAGTATTTACTAGGGATATATTGATATCCATGTCCATGTTTTCTAAAAATGTTATCATAAAATGTTTACTTGACTTAAATGTATGTTTAAATTAATTTTTACCCATTTTTTACTTTTAATATATCGTATGGAAGGAATATTTCTTTTGTTTACCAGAAGAGGTACTTTTTTACTTTTCCTATAAAAGTATGAGGAGAATGTTTTTTTAACTTATATGACATGAATGGGTTTTTATGGTTTCAGGACACGTTATTTTCATGGGTATTCCTCTACATGATTTTAGTATTATTTTTAACTACATTATTTTGTTTTAAAATTGGGTGTCATTTTGAGAAAAGAAAACATTTCTGAAAAAGAACAGACATTTTCAATAGGAATGAAGTTTAAATGTTTTATCTAAATTATTTTTCATATAAGATGAAAAGGGTTATGTTTCTATCCCTATTATTACATAGATTTTATCATGTTTATTCTGGAATTATTTTTATGAAATCTAGTTATTTTATATCGATTATGATGGGATGATGTTTAAGAAACCAATTTTATTTCATGGGTTATGCTATGATGAATGATTTATATTTTTTGGAAAAAATAAGAATGATTTCATTTTGAGATGGGTGGGACATATATCTCCCTCCAATTCATTGGGTAAATATTTATATCTCATGATATAGACATGACTAGAATGAAAAGTAAATCCGGTTTAGTAATACATGGATGGAACATCATGTAATCCTAGTTTAGTGATGAACTTTGTCCACTATGATGGTCTTAGAAACAATGACCTGGATACTATGGAAATAATATTATATGTTTAATTTTTTTCAAGAATTCCATGTTTTATATCAATGCTATTTTGTCATTGTTAATTTTCCTTTATGATCTATGACTTATAAACTACCAAGATTTATTTCATGACTCATGATTTTGATATTTAAATTTATGTTTACGTTTTTACATTATTATGTTCATGGTTTGTTTTATGTTCTCTATCTTTACCCTAAATAATAATTTGAGCTCACCCTTTTTATGTTTTATTTTCCAATGGATATAAAGAAAAGTTTTACGTAGGAAAAAAATGGAAGATTGTTATGGGATATATTGAAGATCTTTCACCATGTTAGAAGTTTATGTTCCATGTTTCCAAAGTCACTAAACCAATACGATATTAGGAAAAAAAAATTTCATGTATTAAGTGTCTCACAAAAGGAATGTAAATTCCATGTATTTCAAGCTTGGTCTGTTATAGTTGGTATTAGATCAAAGGATGTATAAATGAATCTGATACTTGGGAACTCTCACATGTGAACATTGGATGAAGCATGGCTCTCCACCCAAGGGATTCATGAGAAAATGGCTACCACTAGGGATTGTGGTGTCTCCCACCTAGGGGGCATATCCACCCATGGAGTGCTCTATTGGGTATCAATTCTCTTCCACTAGAAATAATTCCATATCGTTATATTTGGCTACCACTATAAGGCCTCAGCCTTAAACCTTACATAATATAGAGTTTTGATCAAGAATTTACTTCTTTCACATTCAGGATCTCTTTAGGATTATTGTTATAAAGAATTTGGTCATAACTATTACATTAGATATAACAAATTACAAAGTATACACTTATATTCTATCTAATTTTTTCACAAAACAAAAAACTCTAAAAAAAGAAACATGTTTCGTTAAACAGTTTAAATAACCTAACTTTTCCTTGACAACATCATTGACTCTTTTATTATTCAAGTTGAATGAAAAAAATTTCAAAACATGGGATGAGCAAAAAAATATCTGTAAGGGAAACAAAATGAATGAAAAATGTCAGTCTTTCAAAAACCTGTAAACCATGAAAATTTTATCATAATGTAATACTTTTCATCTTTCAGAAGTTGCAAAAACCCTATACTGAATAAAATTTCATTTCTTACCCTTTTTGTAACCAAACTAATACCATAAAGCTCATATAAAGAAACATATAACATATAATGGTAACTTGGGACATAAAAAAACTTAAATAGAATAACCATACAGTCTACTTAGACACATATCACTAAATGTAATATCCAAATGGCTGACTTATATATCCAATGCATTGAAGGTTATAACCTAACCACCTATCCTTTTTTATCACAGAACCATCCATAATTCAGTTTATCACGTAACCACCCATCATTAGTTTATCACGAAAGAACCCATAAAATGTTCAAGTACCATTATATAATCATAACACATAAAATATTGCAAATATCAACATTTATATAATAACATTTCATTTGAAATCAAAAGAAATCATTTCAAGATATTTAAATGCTCAATCCATTTCAAAAACTATTTTCAATTCCAAAACACCCAAAAAGGTATCAAGGGATTTAGTTTCCTTTTAAAAACATTAATTCTTATAGAGAAATCCAAATATAAAATAAAGATTATGGCGGTAGAGAGGTCATTGTCACCGCATACGTTAAAAATATTCTATTATTCTTTTAGTAAAATAACACATAGAAAAAATATTTCTTTTGAAATTAAATGTAAAATGGGTTTATGCCAACGAGCCCATACCCAAGTGGTAAGGGCTCTTGCTTGGCATCCAAGAGACCCGGGTTCAAAACCGGGTGGAGGTGAATTTTTGGGTTACTGTAGGAGTACTATAGCAGTTACTATTTGGTACTATAGCAACCGGAACTATTCACCTGATTTGGTCCTTCGGGCCACCGGTTTGGGCCTACTGGTCTCCAGGGCCTTCGGGTCATCAAAGGCCTTTGGGCCACAGGGACTTCAGGTCACGTAAACCATAGAGTAGCCCAGTTCACACATATCAGGCCCCAGAAGAGGATCAGAGAAATAGGAGTAGCAGCCACAAGATGCAGAGCTAACCGGATTGGAAGAATGAGAGGGTATGGCAGCCGCCATCAGGACCAGGCACCGTGCAACTTTGTACGGGGAAATGCTATCTTATCAGCAATGAAATGTGGGGAGCTAAGGTGATCAATGATGCAAGATGTTGGGGAGTGGCAGTTCTAGTGGGCTGGGCCTACGGGTCATGTAATGGGCACGGTATGCCTCTGGGCCTTTGGGTCATGTATTGTGGGTCATGTCGGGCTTTGTGCCTTGGGCCTACGGGTCATGTACAGGTTCACCTTCAACACTTAAAAGGGGGATTATCTATAATAAAATAAAATAAAGGCCTTCAGGCCATTCGGAGGAAAATGGGTTTATTATACACTATATAAAATAAGGATGTGTATATTATCAAAATATTCCTCCATGAAAGGAGATTGAGACGAAGTCCCTTACCTTGAGTCTGACTTGTATTGTTCCTTCTTTATCTCCTTGAATAATAAACATAAGTTAATTTATACTTTATTACAAACCTTTTTAATTATTATTATTCATTTTATATCACTTATTATCATGTAATATAAATTAGTTAATTATTTGAGTTTATATTGGTCGTTTTGACGATATTTGGTAGTTGAGTCGAAAATGAATTTGTTTTGATGTAAATTTTCTATGTAGTCAAAACTACATCATCTCCATAATGATATTAATGATTTAAACATCATATATATTCCATATATATGTATTTATAATATTCCATAACATTTAGAGATAAGAAATTAAATTCATTGTTCATGGAAGAAGGTAGGTCGTACGTACTCATGAACACAAATTTCATTTCTTTGTAATATTAAAAGAATAATATTCAAATGATATAAATGTATATTATAATACCATTATTGTAATTATTTCATATATGTATCATAGGATTAATAAAACCATCCTTTATATAGTCCATGTATAGCATTAATCATTCATATAACTTCGAGGGGGCAGTTGTCCACACTTCCTCAAATGAAATTATCGTATTTACAAATAATGTAAAGCATAAATGTATGTTGTAAATAAAAATTAATGAATCATATAGAAAACATAAATATAATATATATCATATATAAATATAGTTCCATCATAATGACAACCATGATAGGTGGTAGGAGAAAACTGAACAATCATCGTTTCGTGAGACAGTTTCGCCATACACAGAAACAGTATGTTCATATCCAATAGATGGAGGTGTGTGTATTTGTAGTTTGAATCCTTATGATGAAAATATACTAGTATATTGATGATACTAGTTTTTTATGTAATTAAATAATAATAATATTATATGGAGTGTAGAAGGAAAATAAAATAGAATAACATGAGAGAAGATGTTACCTCTAAATGGGATAACTTCTTTTTAATTGGGATAAAATGATTTATTTAATTTATTTATAACCAAGGTAAGGATTTAAGTAAGAAGGGGGGATGTTTTTAGATTATTTGGGAAGAATTTTGATGGGACAAGGGGCTTGAGAAGATTGTTTTATGTGTGTAGTGGTGGTTTCCTTTAATAAGAGGGAGAAGGTGCACTTTAGGAATGTCTAGAAATATTAATTTATTATAAGTTCATTTTCAATTAAAGATGGTCCAAAACTAATTTAAATAGAATATAATATGATTTTGGTTATAATACCCATCATCCAATAATTTTTCTACATGTTTTGAATATTTATTTATCCTTTTATTTTTTGTTTAACCATTATTTAACCCTTTTTAATCTTACTGTGTTATCATATACTTTACACATTGTGGGTTAATGTAATTACTATATCATGTCAAACGTCCCACAAAAAAAGTAATTTATGACATATTTGAACTTTTTTAAAATATATCTATGAATATTTTATTTTTATGAATTTAATATCATTTATTAATCTATTTTATTTTGTATGTTATGAATTATGTCAATTTTGGACACTTTTCATACTTGACATTTTTACAAATTCATAAAAACCTGATTCCTTATAAAAAAGGCATTAAATCAATTATAATATGTCAACATAGTCCATAAGATTAGTTAGTGACATAAAATTAATCAAATTACATTTATTTTAATATTTATAATATCATTTATTGGAATCCTTTATTAATGAATTAATCACTTCATCATTTTTGTTTCATAATTAAAATTATTTATTTAATGTCATAAAATTATAAATAAAATATCATGACATAAGAAACCATTTTATATTTATAATTACTATTTATAGTCTAAGATATCAATTATATAACCCCATATAAAAATTGTTTTACTAAAAGATACATGTTTGTGTTGTATTTCTATTTACTGTAAGTTAATTCTTATAACATGTCATTATCACAACCATGTGGCTCCATTGGGTCCCAAAATCGACCCAAGGATTCCCATGGTCAGACATATAACATAAAATAGGATTAGGACATGTGTTAGGGAAGTTTAATATTTTTATAATGTTATTTGTTTACACTTATTTTCCAGATTTATCCTTTATCCATGGTTAATAAAATAATTACTAATGTTACTATTCATAATGTCAAAAAATAAAAGTTACAAATGCACACAATTTGAACCTTATGATTAAAAATATGGAATCCATTTTTTAAAATTAGAAACTCAAATGTTGTAGTAATTAATTTAAAATTGATTCATGTTCTCAAAACCAAAAAGCGGGGTTTTAAGAAGTAACAACTATCAAAAGAATGACCTTGTGTATGTCCAATTTCAAAGTAAAATTACATCCAATGACCAAGATTGGATTAAATGATAAAAATATATTCAATTTATAATTTAAAACTATTTAATAATATGATTTATCCATATAAATTATCTTTATGTAATTTTTTTTTCAATTAAAATTTAGCGTATTTTAACTATTCATCAAAACATGATAGTTATTAGAAATATTTAAAAAATCCATCGAAAGTAAATTTTGATGTCCCAATTCTACAAAAAATCCTGTTTTTAAAATATAACATATAAAGTTTTAGAAAACTATAATTTAATAAATTTCTTCATTAAAAGGCGGTAAAACTGAATTTTTTGAAAAATACTTTTTTTTAAAAAAAAAATTGAATTTGTTCTTATATCTTATCCATAAAAAATATAAATAGAATTAATGAAATTATATTGAATATTTAAAATATATTTTTCATTAAATAAAAATCCATAAACATTTATATGGTTTTATAAACACAGTTATTATCTTTAAAATAGGTTTTCATAAAAACACATCATTTATATTCAATTGGTTTTTATTTCCATTTATAAAAAAATTGGTTACCAATGAATCCTTATTTATACTTATTTAAACAATATTTTCAAAATTCAGTTAATAAAATTCATTCCCACTATCCTAATGTGTAGGAATTAACTACAATTTTTAATAATAATAATATTTTATTATTTTTCGATATAACTCGATGTTGTGTGCAACAAATGATTTCAGAGAAAATCGTTGTTGTGTGTTGAGTACATTATCAAAAAAAGCATTCCCCTTGATGTAAAATTAACATCTTATTTATAAAAATTAATAGAAATGAAAAGGTATTATTCTATAAATACCTGGGTCATTACATCATTCCCCCTTTTAGAAATTGCATCCTCAAAATTCTAAAATTGGGCTCGAAAACATCAATGAAAATCCCACATTGGAAAACTAATATAAAAAATTATCACTTTAAGAAGAAATAATGAGAAGTAAAAAGGTCACCCAAGATAACACATAATGAGGTTCCATATAGGAAAACATGGATATAGAAGAAAAAATAAGTGTCATGTTCTGATGGAGAGCAATATAAAACATGATTAAGAGAAAGTCAACAACCATAACACCAAAAAATTATGATGGGTTAAACAGTCTTTGATTTCCTGGTAGGAAAACTAAACAGAAATATTTTTTTTAAATATCCTTTTCATAAATTTTATGAATTTATTTATGATCTTGAATATGATCATAAGGAAAAATACTAACTTTTCAAGTAGATTTTCATCTTTTAAAAAATATCTACCACAAAATCATCTTTTCTCCAAATGATGAGTATTCAAGATGAATCAAGTTCTAGATAAACAAATAATCCAAAAATGATTAACTATATTTTCATTCTATATTGAAACATTGACTAAAACCCAAATGGGTATCATAAGATAAGACTATTACCCAAAAATAATAATCCTTCATAAAAAGAAATACTACTCGTAGTCTCCAAAATTCAACAAACCATACCACAAAGTTCTACACGGACGATTCAATAAATAATTGAACTTAAAATTATTCAATGCAATACAAACTACGATTGAAACCCAAAATTCAAGAGGATTTTTTCACATAGTCTTCTGCATTAAATCTTAACATTTATCTCCAAATAACATCAACTACTCTTAAAATCTCATACATAAAAGTAACTAACCTAATCGCATATTCTCCCTGATAGGTTAATCATTTCCATAAATAACCAAAATCTCCATATGTTCACAATAAAATCATTTATTCTTTAAAAATAATATTAAACTATTACACCTCATATAAAATATCATATTATCTTGTTTTCCTTAGGCATATAATGATCCCAAAAGAGAGAACTTCTTCCAAAATAACATTTATCACTTAATCAACAATTGTTTTTTCAATAATAAGGATATCCATTTGATAAAGCATAAGTTCCAAAAGTCTACTTATTATTGATACCTAATATCAGTTAAACTAAAGATAATAAGTCATACTAATTAGGGGCTTCATGTTGGCCAGTGGTAGATGATAAATCCTAGTCGCACTTTGGTTGTGGGTTCAATTCCCATAGCTTTGTCTAATGCGACAGGTTGTCACACGGTTTACATGTTGTCCTTTTCGGAAAATGGTATAATTATAATAACATAAAAAAATTATATAAAATCATAAAAAACAACCATTACACATTTTAAACTCAAAGGTTATTTTATACCTCACATTTTGCAACCCAAAAAATAATAACCCATAATTTCCTCAAAGGTGAATGTCTCCAAAAATACCATTAATTGATGTGAAATAACATAATCCTCAAAAGGTGTTTATAAGTAATTGACATTATAATATACCTTAAAATTATAAACCCATTATAATATACCTAACCCTTAAGAAAACATTCTAATATCAAATGTTTTATAAAATGTTCCTCTAATACGAACTATAATCCCCATCCATAAACCTTACATAATCTAGAGTTTTATTAAAGAATTTACTTCTTTCACATTGAAAATATTTTTAGGGTTAGTGTTTTAGAGAATTAGACAATAAATATTACATTACATCTCAAAAATTACAAAGTATACGCTTCTACTCTATCTAATTTTTTCACAAAAGAACAAACTCTTTAAAAATGAACATGTTTCGTTACATGTTTTAAACAACATGACTTTTCTTTGATCCCATCCTTGACTTTATTCTTATTTATGTCCTATGAAAAATATTTCAAAACGTGCTATGAGCATAAAAATCCCAGTAAGGGATTCAAAATGAAGGAAAACTGTTAGTCTTACGAAAACATGTAAACTGTGAAAATTTTATCACAAAGTAATACTTTTAACCTTTAAGAAGTAGCATAAACACTTCACTAAATATAAGATCATTGCTTACCCTTTTTTAAACCAAAATAATGCCATAAATCCCATATAATGCAATATATAACATATAATAGTAACTTGGGACATAAACATACTTCAATGGAATAACCATACGGTCGAATTCCACACATATAACTAAATGGAATAGTAATAAGGCCGACTTCCATACCCAATGCATTGGAGGTTATAATGTAACCACCCCTCCTTGGATTATCATAGAACCATCTGAGATTTGGTTTATCACATAACCACCCAACATTGTTTTATCATGTAACCACCCCTCAAATGTTCATGTACCATTATATAGTCATAACAAATAAAATATTTCTAATATCAAAATTTCACTAATAACATTTCATTTGAAATCACCTGAACTAATTTCAATATATTGAAATACTAAATCCAGTTCAAACCCCATTTTTAATAACAAAACACTGAAAAAGGGAATAAGGGATTTCTTCTCCTTTTAAGAACATTAAGACATATAGATGAAGCAAAATATCAAAAAATGATTATGGCAGTAGAGAAGTCATTGTCACCACATACATAAAAACCATTACTTTTGAAATTTAGGAAAATATTTCATAGAAACAAAATTCCCTTGGGATGAAATTATAATTCAAATGGGTTTATTATACACCGTATAAAATAAGGTGGTGAATATTAACAAAATATGCCTCAATGATAGATATTGAGATGATGTCCCTTACCTTAAGTCAGACATGTCCTATCCGTTATTTATCTCAATTAATAGTAAAATAAAGTTAATTTATACTTTCTTCAGAACCATTTTAACGTTTATTATTAATTTTATATCACTTATTACCATGTTATAGAAATTAGTTAATTATTTTTGTTCATATCATAAGTTTTGTCCATATTTGGTACATGAGTTGAAAATGAATTTGTTTTGATGTAAATTGTCCATGTAGTCAAAATTTCATCATCTCAGAAATGATATTCATGATTTAAATATCATATATTTTCATTATATATGTATTTATTATAGTCCATAACATTTGAAGATAAGAAATGAAATGCACTGTTCATGGAGACAGTAGACTATACATACACATGAATGCTACTTTAATTTATTTTTCATATTAAAGGAATAATATTCAAATGATATAAATGTATAATATAATACCATTATTGTATTTATTTCATGTATGTCACATATGATTAATAAAACCATCCTTTATACATTCCATGTAGAGCATGAACAAGTCATATCACTTTGAGGGAGTGATTGTCCACACATCCTCAAATGAAATTATCGTATTTACACATCATGGAAATAATATAGGTATGTTTTATATAAAAATTACATAATCATAGAGACAATATAAATATATTATATATCATATATAAATACAGTTCTATCATAATGGCCACCACGATAGGTGGAAGGGAAAAATTTAACAATCATCATTTCATGAGGCAGTAGTTTGTCGTACCTAGAAACTTTATGTTCATATCTAGTAGATGAAGGTGTGTTTATGTGTAGTTAATATCCATACCATAACAAAATCCTTGTATATTTAGGATACTATTGTTGTTATGTAATTGGTTGGTCTTGAAAATTTTTCCAAGAGGAGAAAATCCCCCCACAATCACATTGTAGAAGGAACCAAGAGAATCTACATGTCTATCAAAGCGAAGGGGCTCAAATTGAGTTTCAATTATTTGAAGGAACTTCAAGGAATTAATGTTTTCAAGTTCTTTATGTGTCTTGCATACCATAACTGGGAAAGGTACGTGGAGCAGATGGATCGAGAACTTCTAGGTATGCGAGATGGTCAGCGAACTGCTGGCCCACGAGGTGACGACCAGCGAGCAAAGAAAACCACAAACCATGTCAACTGAAGGAGTTGTGTGCATATGGAGAGTATTCATATCATACTATGAACCCATCATTTCATAGATGAAGCAAACATGTAGGGATCTGCAAACCATTATCATGAACTGAAACCGCCACAAACCACGATTGATCGAGTCTTCTGTTGGTTAGGATATTTCTTCCATGGTCCTCCAAAAATGGTGTCTCATTCCCAATATATAAGATCAATATGATGATTTAAAAAAGAATCATATTATAATTGTGTAAATAGGGAAACATAGATGGAGAAATACATAGGGAAGGACAGACGACGAAAGCTTGAGGGAGACTTAGATGTTGCACTCCGGCTTCCATCTTGTTTCATCGATGAAGCAAGAACTGTGAACCACTCTCTCTGCAAGTACAGTCAGTCGTGAACCATAAAATGTGGTAAATGAATAATAATAATATAACCAAGAACCTAACTGGTGAACCACCAACCAAAGAATTCTCGTGGATGAACTCCCCGCAAAAGATGATCCCCCAGACCCTCCTCCAGTATGTTTCTCCACGTAGTGTACCGCTACGCGGACTGAACATGGTGCCACATACTTAATCGGTATTCCAGTATATCCCAAATCATAATGGTGATCCATGTACCAATTTTTTACATGGTGGACGATACCCATTCCCTTGTACCACATCGATACATAGATGGCCCTTCTGCCAGCATACTGCTACGATATGCAGAGTTTTCCCCATCCCGCATGAAAAACCAGTACGCAGAATAGGGTGTTTTCAGATTTTGTTCCCAACAGTTACAACCTCACCCTTATACTACCATCCAGTCCACTATGGTCCCTCTACTAACCATTCCTCCAACATTTGTCGAAAAACTCCTCCAAAAGCCACCAAACCTATATGATCATACCATCGGGTGCATCAGCGCGCCCCATTGTGCCTACATACCCACGAAAAGAGGAGTGACGAAGGCCCTCCCAACAAAGGTGAAGGTTATAGGTATTCATGTGAGGCTAAATTTCCATGGTAACCCAGATCCCATCCTTGGGATGTTGATGTGAGCCTCCCTGTTCTCAGGATTATCATTGATCACTCGCTTTTCCATTCAATGAGGGATAGTGATCAGTCAAAGGGGTTATGTTTACTCCCCCCTTTGGTGAGGATGAAACCCCTCCCATTCCCATAATGTGCTATGAGGCCCTCCTACCATGGTATTTCCCCAATCATCCAATGTCAGGATACATGATCATTAATTCCATCTCACATGGAAAGGTTCATTGCTCAGCGCCCTCACCCACCATCTCCCCAACCTCTTTCCCCACGGGCTCTCCCTCCCCCACCAACTAGGGAGGAGGCATATGCATTGTTGAATCTTTCAAATCCTCTTGTTTCTCACATCAAGCATGAATTTCATGGGATTATAGGTTTGTGAATAAAACAGAATCTATACCACATGAATGACAAGTACTCTAATTCTTAATCGAAATAGGATACATAGGATGACTATCAAAAGGACTGAGCTCAAATGGGTGCCCAACCATAAAGGGTCCACCCAATCATGTCCTATAAAATGGGAAGCTCCCATGTGTAATTCCCACACCATCTGAACTATGAGAAATATGATTCTTGATCGAAATAGGATATGTAGGACACCTATCAAAAGGCCCAAGCTCAAATGGGTTCCCATCTATAAAGGGTCCACCCAATCATGTCCCGTCAAATGGGAAGCTACCATGCGTAATATCCACACCATATGAACTATGAGAACTCTGATTCTTGATCAAAATAGGATACATAGGATACCTACTCGAAATACCGATCACAAATGGGCACCCATCTAAAAGGCTCCACCCATTCATGTCCCTCCAAATGGGAATCTTCCATGAGTAAACCCCACACAATCTAAACTACGTGGGTTTTATTTCCTCTCCTAAGGATATGTATGAAGCCCTCCTAGTGGGTCCAATCCCAACACCAAGTCACCTTCCACCCCCTGGATGTCGATAAGCTCCATAGCACCTTATAATATGCCTCAAGTCAGCATCACCACCGTATCATCACATCTATGCATGCTTACGGTGATCTTGCAAACCAAGGGTAGCATGTGGACACACTCTTCGAGAATGAACAAATGATTCATGAACATATGAACATGACTAAAATATATAAGAGAGTCCCATAATAGGAAACAATCCTCCCTCATATGGGTGTAGTGAGCCTGACGTCCCATCCACTCGACCGATGGAGTCCATAAGTGTCATTGGCTAAATCGTCATCCAACGAGTGTGATCCATTGAATGAAGGTGCATTAATCATGAATTCCAGGGTCGTTGGGAATTCGTTGATCCACAAATAAACTTGTTGGAGATTATCCAAGGTATTTATATATGAGAAGGACTGATTGAATGAGTTCCTGACTCCCACATAATTGGCCGCTAGGTCTAAAAGTTCCCACAGGGTCAATTCATCCTTCTTTAAAGGATAATGACGTTGAACCTGTCAAAACAAAGGAATGGTAAATTCGACGAGAAACCATATCCATAGAAAAACGGACATGTGAGGATCCTCGCCATTCCATATCCAAACAACCCGAAAACACGCCGCCTCAGTGGGGGGACAAAAATGGTGAAGCCAACGTGAATCTTTAACCAAGGTGGCAGTTCTAACCAAATGATAAAAGGCAAGAGGATACTGCACTTCAGACAATTTTTTTCTCCACAGTACGTGCAAAATGAGCCACCTCAGATGCAGAAAAAAATGGTGTACCTAACCTGAATCATTAACCAAGGTGGCGATCTCACCCCACTCAGGCCCCTTCTCCCACCAGAAAAAGAAACGTGGAAGGGGGGTAAATTGAATTGCCAAATATGAATATGTTTAAAAGAATTCCACTTTGATGATGTTTTGTGGTATGTATGTAATATATGTATATTTAAAGTTCCCGAAAAGTAACCTTTGATCAAAATGACATCCTAATGACCCATCAAGAAACGCACATCAGCGATCCTGCAGGCCGATGGGACCTCAATTAAGAGAAGGACCCCCTCACCTACCCAGCATCTTCAACGTTGGGTATCCAACACACTAATCAGGGAGTACCACAAAAATGGTACTCTCCCCACACTAGAGGTCTCAAGACAAGCCCTCCAATCTCCAATGGTCCTCCAGCTACATCTTCATCCACTACTGGCACCCCGGCACCAGGGTTTCCTGGTGGTCATCTCAAACCATTTTGAGGGCCTATCCCCAAAATGTGACAATAAGTGCCTCCCTTATCTCAGGGAGGCATATGAAGTCAATACTGATGACTTCATCCCCACTGTACAGTGGTCTGACTCACGACCCCCTCTATAGAGTTTCATTTCCAACCCCAGATGACCAGACCTCCTTCGGCCAAAGATGACCTTATGTCGAGGGCACCTTCAAAAGTCCAGAAAACCCGATACCCCCATGTTTTCCTCCATGGGTAGAAAATATATAACTAGGAACATGCTATCACCCTGGTTATTAAGGAGCAGCTCCATCGTACTAATGTGGCAGTGTTCAATAGACAGACACACAACTATTCCCTCTCTACTCAAACCCACAACATAAATAGGGTGGCATGGCATAAGGACATTCACGTTCCTGATCGTGATCATCAGTCCCACCATGCAGACAGAGTACCAAGATATAGGAAGATGCAGATATCTACCGACGCACAACAAGTCTTCCATCAAAATAAGGTGACAACCATTAATATGTAGGAAAAAATACCTACAAATGAATTTCATGTCTTCCATCTAAAAAAGGTAGCAATTGGCTATACATAGGAACAAATACTTTTTGATTCATATCTATCCCATCATCCAAATAAGGCAGCAACCAAACATGATTATAGTAAAATACATATGGATGCAAACAAATCCCATGAGACAAATACAATGGAAAGAGAGTATATGAAAATCCAAACTCCTGAATATGAAGAACACCAGTCAAAAACAGTGGAAATCGGAGAAGATAATCGGTGAAAGGCTCATTCCTTTATCCCGGCATAGAAGAACTACTAGTATCTACTAGAAACTCATGGAGGACTGAAGCAAGCACAAACTCCTGCCCCGACATCGGAAAGGGACTTCATACCTGTTCCGGCTAACGATTTATCTCATCACATCCTAGAAATGATGGAAGATCAAATGTCAATTCAAGAGAATATCCTAAAAACATGACAATATATCATTTAATTGGGGATAAAGCGAGAAATCAGCCCCACGAACCTGTTTCCTCGAACGTAATGACTCACTCAAAAAATGAGTTAGTGACTCTGGAGTAGTTATTCATCCCTTCTCTAGTCTATGAGGGTCGATAGAAATATCTTGTGACATACGGACAACCAGATTGGGAAAAAATACCTGTTCCAACTGGGGGACCCCAGTCCATTGTGGTGGTCGCACCATGGCAGGCATATATCCCTACCAAAACATAAGATGCATGTCGGCGTATCCCAATGACATCACGAGACCCAACGAGACATAGAGCCATATATTAAGGCCATTATGAATAGCATATGGCCCTGTTTACCTGCAAGAGAGTGCCCAAGAATGAAGAGTGACAAAGGAAACAAGAAAATGAAGAACACATACATTATCCTGCTCTGCTAAAATCTGGGGTTCTTGACACCCTCAAACATATATCTAAAAAAGATAAAGACCATGTCATTCCATTACCAAATTATATAAGTGGATGTAGCAGTTGCGAAGTTTCTAATCACAATGTCAATACCAGCAGCTATAAAGGTCCTCTACAGAGCACCCGCATGGGCTTACATCACAGGTCAAGAATGATTAATCACAATAGGCTATTTCCGGATGCGCATGAAGGTATCCCTACCCTCTACCTAAAGATCATACAAAAATAAGGTCCTCCCCATGGTATACACTACAGATATGCTTCTCCTAATAGTCAGACGTCAAGTCATGATGTTATTACTCACTATGATGGCATTCATTATGAAGACCCTCCCCGCAATGACAGTTTATATGAAGGTCATCCCCATAGAAACTCCATGAAATGAGAAGGTCCTCCCCTTACTACAGTACATCCTGAAGTCCCTCCTTAGGATGTACACTATAGAAATTCTCCCTACAGTCAGATATCAAGTCATGACGGTAGTCATCGCCATGATGATGGTCATTACAAAGTCCCTCCCAACAATGACAGTTGTTGTGAATGTACTCCCCATAGTGACATCAAGCCCCAATAAGGTCCTCCCCTTGCTTTATCCTGCCCTGAAGGTCCTCCCTAGGGTATATGCCACAAATACATTTCTTACAGTTGGACATCATGTTGAAATAGTTGTCCACTCTATTGTAGCACCAATTGCGAAGGTCCTCCCCGCAATCAAACATTATATTGGAAAGAAGTTACTCCCCATGTTGGAAAAAATATATGAGAAATCCCTCCTATAATGAGGCACTCAGAAATAATTCATACACATTAGGCACTCCGTCGATAATGAGCGATATTATTTCTCAACCAGAGGATGGCCTGGGGCCACACCCATCTTCTGAGCCACCCCCGCTGTGTCCACAAATCAATGAGGCACCCACCAGGCCGGTTTCAAGGAACAAAATTATTAAGAAGAAGTTGAGATGGTCATACCAAGTAGAGGATCCCCCAGAAGAACAACAACATGATATGTTTCTTGTGAGAAGACAACTATATAGGGACAATATTGCAGGGAGGTATTAGCATACGACCACTTCTTACTTTGACATACTAAGAGAGTTTTCGGGGGAATGAACCCATGACATTCACATCAATATATGGATGAATCTTTGAAATCTGGGATAATAATTCCTACCCTATGAAGGGTCTGTAGACCATGTCAGCACGATTGGGGAGCATCACCATCTGATCGACTTGAAAGCTCTCTCGTCCGCAATGCAGCCACAATCAGAAAGGCAGATGAAAAACCTTAAAATGGTATTCCTCCATGCACTGCATAACTTGTGTCTCCGCATTGGAAACGCCCCGGGTGGAGTTCACATTTAGGGGTGGGGAGAACATGGAGCTTTTAACTTCACACCACATCCTATTCAGAAGCCTCCATTGGAAATGAAATCCTACAATGTCATCACCCAAAGGCAATAATCAAGTAAAAACCATGCTAAGAAAATATGGGATACTCAACAAAAACCTGCATGAAGTATGTCTTATAAGAATCAGGATCATAGGGATCAAGCCATTGAAAATATTCTGAGTCAGGCGACCAGAAACATCCACCAGGCTTCTTGCCTTAAGGGAATCCAACCAACATGTAGTTCACATGTCTTCAAAAGGCTATAGACTCTGTTATGGTCCAATTCCATACTCGGATCACACCTGTGTGAGAGTACGCGAAATTGAAAGGGAGGAAATAGAAGTGGGTACCACTGTGATACTGGAACAACCCCAGCCCCAATGGATGGGGGAATTATTAAATCAAAATGCCCCTATAAGACCAAAAAATTCAGGTCGTAGCGCATCGATAGAAGAATGGGAACAACCCTATCCCATAGGGCTGGGGGCGTTTTTACCTCAAATCCCCGCACTACGGACACCTATCATCAACCGTCTAAGAAGAACGATGGATAGAGGAGTTACTCATTCCACCCCTTCTCATGATTCACACCCTCTGAGACAAAGGCACGTTATGAGGTCAGATTAGGGCCCCTTCGAGACATTATTTTCCAGGAAACCCAAATAATACTGCAAAATGGAAGGAGAAAATCTAGCAAAGGGTGTAGAAAGCCTTACTACCATTCAGAACCAGGTACACCACCCCCAATGTGGTATGCCTCAGTAAACGTGGCAAATGACAACCCCAAAGATATCATAAGTAATGATGTAGAGGGAGGGGATGTCGAGGAAGATGGTTCGCTCTTAGAGGCATCCCACACTGGGCATGATGGTGTGCATACCTGGAACCAGAGGGTGGTTCTAAATCTGGGCGCCACTACAGTTAACCCATCATTACCTCCCCCACAAAACTCTAAAATGGAGAAAAATAAATCCAAGGTCCTCCATGACCCACCACCTTCCTATAAGAATCTTTCCCTCTGTTGAATGTCAGCAAGTGCTCCTAGAAGTGGTGCCCATGCCATAGGCACTCATTACGATAAATGAAGCAAAGCTTAGAAGAGCGTTCAACCCAGCCCCAGAAGGACATCAAGACTTCCCCTACTAGGAAGAAAGCTGGAATATATCCAGGTAAACCATCAAATGATACCTCCAACTGGGTATCAAACCCAAATTCCAGTAGCACCAACATGCCCAGTCTTGGCCACTACCACACTAGATAAATCTCAAGTCCGACAGGACACGCATTAAGGGATCCTAAACATCGTCAAACCGCTAACGTTTCGACTAGAATCTATATAGGGGTGGCGCACTCTAATACAACCAAAGCACCAACCCTACCCTGAGTGGGTGAACAATGTTCTACCATTGCCAAAATTTGGGAACCCCGTATTCCAAATATTCAATGGCTCATGGAACCTAGAACAACATTTGATGCACTATTCCTCTTATTGTGATCCCATGATGGGATCTCTAGATCATCAAAAAGTCGTAAAACTCAGGTGCCTCATACTAACCCTACAGGGCTCGACTTTCGTATGGTATACTAGCCAGCCAGCCAATTCAATCACAAGCTGGGAGGACCTCTGGTGACAGTTTCTCTTCCAGTTCAGTTTGATGCTACCCAAGATGATAGTTAGTGATCTCATGAACTGCAACCAGTGAGAGAATGAAAGAGTCTCAGACTTCATTTCCATATGGAAGGGTCTAACATATTCCTTGAATCGGCCACTCCCCTAGGATGGGATGATCACAATGTGTATCGATAAACTTTTGGATTAATTGAGAACACTACTCATCCCGGTGAATTACACTAGTTGATTTAGAGACTTCTCTACCATTGACCAAATGATAGATGAATCCTTACGATGGACCAACCATAAGTGTCAAGTGGCCCCATCAGCCCTAGGGAAAATAATGGGAAAAGCAAAAGTGACTTCTTTCACGCTTAAGCCATCCCCAGCACCAGCTCTAGTTGTGAGGCCCCCAATAAACCATGCTAGACTCCATGGACACCAATAGCCACCCCCACCTCTATAATATGAGTGAAGTGGTTCTAAAATAAATCAATTCTTTGAAAAAAGAAATAATGGTTATTCGTTCTGATACGACCAGTTCCGTGGCTATTTCATAGTCTCCATGAATTTCAATATGCTCCAGCTACCAGAGCCCAAGAAAGCCGATTAAGTGGGTCTTCAAGACCATCCAAATTGTTTTCCGTAACACCATAAACAAGGACACACCATCCAAGAATCCATTGTTTCGAAGTATCTCCTAAAAAAGATGGTGGATTCTGGAAAGTCAAGTTGGGCCGATACCAGCAAAATTGGTGTATGTTTCCACCTCAGACCAAAGAGAAGAAACAGAATGGTAGACAATCACCAGTAAGAAGGAGAAAAAGTAATAAAATTGTATGAGCTATAAGACCATAAACCGAGTCCTTGAAATCATCCCGGTGCAGTTGAAACAACCAACTGTTCCCCCAAAATCTTCTGATACAGCATTGTCATCCTCCTCATCCCTATGGTCCTCTAATGATCAGAAGGGTAGAAAGAAATAGCAAGAAGATGAGCTGATACCAAAGAAAAATTTAGTGTTGACACTTTCAGACTACATGACAATAGTTTTTGTACAATGGGAACCACCCCACCAAATGGTTCAACATGCACCGCCCTTCTAAACCTTACGACGAGCACCATCCTGCCGAATGGCACCATCCAAAGAAGACAGTCATATAGAAATAGTGTCAGATTGAGAATTGATATTCTTCTCCATTAACATCATTCACTTAATGTACCCCTTCTCTGATGAATATTATGGCCACGAACCAAAATTATCTATGCCCAACTTGAGAGCCGGAGGAAGAAGTTGCATAGGGCAGAGGTTTTTCAGAAGGCATGATCGTGGCAGGAGTAAAATTTCCTACCATGCTACAAGTCAAACTGTTAACATTGTGGAAACTCGTGGAAGGACCCTCTGATAGACACAACAAAAACTAGAATTCTCCTTCACCCCCAATGGAAGATATACAAGCCCATTTATCTTGGGAGATCCATCAGGTGAAGAACAAATACGGAACCACCCAAGATATACAGGCAGACTAGTTCGGACAAACATGGAAAATAGTGTAGCACCACAAGCCATGGATAAAGTAGTCGAACCATCTACATGTAAATCTCAAACCCCTAAAGTGTCTGTAAAATAGCCACCTCTCACCACGAAATGCCGACCATTAGAGCATAATTATGGTATTTTGAAGCAGCTAGCTTCAGTACCAACAAAGATGTCAATCCTAGATGCATTGAGTTTATCTGAAGAGTATAGGGAGGCACTCATTGAAGCCTTTCTAAGTCCCCAAGAGTTCGAGGCAGAAGTAGAAATGAACGAAGTCTACCAGATGGAGACTAGTCCCAAAGATTGTCACATCGTCATGTCCTTCATAGACATGGATGAGGATTATCCTCGACAACAGATCTAGAGTTAGCCTACTCCGGCTGATAATGCTTCATTGGATAGGATATGATGAAAAAATCTTAGCACCATGCACTACAACTCTGCTGGGATATGAGAAAATTTAAAATAAAACATTGGGATGAATCAAGATTAAAACATGGCTTGGAGATATCATATCATACTCTGAGTTCCTAGTGTTGTCGAAAAGCACGGCCTTCAACGTCCTATTAGGGAGTCCTTGGCTGCATCAACATGCTGTAATTCCATTTTCATACAATCAGTGCATTAAATATTTCACTAATGGAAAAAAGGGGATGTTGCGTGCCAATAAATCCCCATTTGAATTTTGTGAGTTTAATTATATCGACGCATGGTTCTTTGAGTCAGAATAAAAAACATATTTCAGTTGACGACATTGATGGGGTCAATTCCCTGAATGGATTGGAGATGGATTCCGCCGACCCCCTCCGACAACTTGGGGAAGAGTATGTACTACCCATCAACCATGTTGAATGCATAAAAGAAATCCTGGATGCAGACTCAGTTGTATTCATGGTCTTTATCATGACCACCATGTTCAAAGACATATAAAAGGAGGTTGACTCCCATGTTGTCACGAAAATACCTATCGAAGATGCTCCTAGACCATCTGTGGGACATCAAACTACCCTTATCCCACACGCTAAGGCAAAAGACAATTTTTCTTTCGACATTGGAATTTTCATCTCAAAAATTATTTCCCCATCAGAAGAGGAAAATGATGAAGATGATAATGAAGAAGAATAAGATGAAAAATAACACAAAGATGCCCCTGCTACATTAGAAGAAGGTGACTCCACCACAATAGATGATCTTAAGAGATAAACCAAGGCACCGAAGACGACCCATGGCCCACTCTGATCAGTGAGGTCATTCCTATCAAGGATCATGAGGCATACAACTCCTTCCTAAAGAATACTAAAGATGTGATTTCCTTGAATTTCACAGATATTCCAGGCCTCGACCATGAAGTCTCCACCCATCATTTGGGATTACTAGAAGATCACCAAGGCTATAAACATGCATCCATAAGTACCCACCCGACACATGATTCAAAAATAAAGGCTTATGTTGACAAGATGATCAAAGACAACTTCATACAAATGGTCCAATATCCTAACTGGATTGAAAACATAGTTCCTATCAAAAACAAGAATGGGAAGATTAGAATTTTCATTGAATTTAGGGACCTTAATCGGCATTTCCCAAGAGAGGGCTTCCCTATCCCGATCACAGATTTGTTGATCAATGCAATATCTAGATATGAAGACCTCCCTTTCATGGATGTCTATTCTGGATACAATAAAATCTATATGTCTCAAGGAGATGAAGAAGCTACTACTTTTAGGGCCCCTCATGGAGTGTTCTGTTATAATGTGAGGCCCTTTGGTCTAAAGAATGTCGGCTCCATATATTAGTGTGCCATGCATCACATCTTCAAGCCCTTCTTGGGAAAATTCGTCAAGTGTTACGTCGAAAACCTGGTGGTTAAATCATTATAGTGTTCGAACCACCTGGATGATCTTGGAACTATCTTCAAAAAAATTCCGACAACATATTTTAAAATTTTAATCCCCTTAAATGTGCCTTTGGCACTACCTTGGGAAAACATTTCAGCTTCTTCATACACTATTTTGTCATCGAAGCTGACCCGAGAAGACAAAATACATTCTTGGCATGTTCCCACCTTGCAACCTCACCGATTTGAGAGGTCTCTAGGGGAACATCGCCTACATTCATTGCTTCATTGCCAATCTAGCAGGTAAATGTTTACATTTTAACAGGTTCATGAAGAGAGGAGTTACGTATGAGTGGGATAATGATTGTCAAAAATCATTTGACAATTTTAAAATATATATCCTAAGCCCACTGGTGATCATGCTTCCAGTTTTCAAGAGACCACTCATTTTATACGTAACTACCCTGGAATGTTCATTAATTGACTTCCTCGTGTATAAGAATGACAATGACAGGAAGAACAACCTCTACTACCTCATCCAGACAATGATCAATGCCGAAACTTGGTATTCAAAGATTGAAAAGAACTACCTAGCCCTAATCATCGCAGTTCATAAGCTCATGTATTACCTAAAGCAACACATGGTCCACTTGGTTTCCTACTACAAACCACTCAAATATATACTCAACTGTCCCATACTGAAATGGCGCATATCATGATGGGTGGTCATCCTACAACTGTTTGACATACGATACATGCTATAGAAGTCCATTAAAGTCAATAAAATAGCATAATTATTGGATAATAACATCTCAGAAGAAAAAAAACTATTGGATGTCGAAATTCTTGATGAAGAAGTGTTTTCCGTTCAGAAAATCCCCCAAGCATGGGAGATGTACTTCGACTATGCTTACTGAAGCCCGATAGGGAAAATGATGGAGGATCCCAAGCCCAACAAATTGGGGGTAGGTGTTATACTCATATCTCCCAAAAAATCCATCATTCCTTACTCTTTTCTAGTTTCGGAAGGGTGAATAAACAATGAATCGAAGTAGCAGGCCCTCATTGTAGGCCTAGAATAGGTATTATGGGTGCAAGACAAACCCCTAATACTAAAAGGTGATTTAGAACTGGTCATCGAACATGTCAACAATGACTATGCTATCAAGAAATAAGTGTTGGTTCTCTTGATGAACCATGTTCAAGCACAGATGGTAGAATTCCCATCAAAGCCAATGTTGATTTGTGTCCCCTGGTAAAATAAATTATCAAGTTGACACTTTGACAAATGAAGCCATGGCCTTGGCCAATCCCGATCAGGATGAAACAATCATTATCAATTTTCATTGTTAGATGGTCTTTCCATTCATCTAGATAAATACAGATTAAATCAATGAAATTACTCTTGTTCATAAGCCTTATGGTCATACCACCAGTTGGATGGCACCCATTTAATGTTACTTTCAGAATAGTGAACTCCCACTAGATAGGAATGAAAGAGATCGGGTTGGAAGATGGATAGTCAATTTTTCTTGGTACAATGGAGTAAACTAAGAAAAGTTCCTCTATAAACAAGGTCTTGAAGAAGTCTTTCTTAGGTGCATTAATGGAGAAGAAACAATAGTCTTCATGAAAGAGGTGCACGACAGAGCTAATGGAGCACACCAGTCAACAACCAATCTCTCTAACCAAATCCAGAGGCTTGGGTATTACTGGCCCACCATGATACAACATTATTCCATATTCACTAAGAAGCTCAATTCCTGCCAATTTCATTCTAATGTCATACTCCTCCCCCTAGAGTTACTACATACACCTATGTACTACATGCCATTTGTTTCTTGGGGGGATGGATGTTGTGGGACCATATCCTCTAGCCACTGCTAGACAATTAAAGTTTATACTCACATCAACCAACTTCTTTTCCAAATGTGCCGAATTTTTAACCCTTAAGGAATTTGGGGTGAAAAAAAATCATCAGCTTTGTGAAGGACAACATCATCACCAGATTTGGTGTCCCTCATAAAATATTGACAGAAAACAGTACAAACGTTTTCTCTGCTGAGCTGGAAATGCTATACTAGGAGTATGGAATCAAAGTGAACCGTTCATACCATTACCATGCGGCATCCAATGGCCAGATAGAGGTTTTCAACAAGAATCTTTCCAAAATAATAATAAAAATGGCCAATAAGGATATAAAATTGTGGCCATAAAATCTCCTTCATGCTTTGTGGGATTACGAAACCAGGACCCGCACTGCCACCAAGTAAACCCCGTACTCACTAGTATATAGGGCAGAGGCAGTTCTGCCTATCAAAATCCAAGTGCCATTACTTTGTGTGGAAATTGGTGATAAACTGTACATGGATGAGCAATCCCAAATATAGTTTGATTAATTAGAGAATCTAGATGAGAAAAGTCTATATACTCTACACCATTTGCAAATCTACAAAAACCATATTGCATGAGCCTTCAACAAAAAGGTTAACCTTCGATCTTTCCTCAACGGAGAAATGGTGTTAGTACTCAGAACAACAATGATACTCGGGAAGAATCCCCCAAAGCTTGATCCAAAGTGGGAAGGACCATATGTCACACATAGGGTCTATTCTAATGGAGCATACACCCTGATATCAATGGACGAAGAGCTCATCCCATACCCAAAAATTGTGACTTTCTTGACGAAATACTCCGTGTAACATCTGATAACAAGGTCTAAACTATATGACCTAAAACTATGAGTCATCATCCTAGCCACATGACGTTAAACTGTATGTTATTAGTCTATACAACATGACATTAAACTGAAATTCCCCCAATGTTGAGGTCTAATCTCTACGACCCTAAACTATGAGTAAATAATGTCACCAATAGAAAGGTCCAAGCTCTAAGACCCTAAACTATGAGTCAAAAAAATTCCCTCTATATCTTGGTCGATTCTCTAAGAATTTAAAATATGAGTAAGGGAAAAATTCCATGGGGACAAGGTCTGAACTCTATGACCCTAAACTATCAGTAAAAATGTCCCAAATTCTATGGTATAAACTCTAAGACCTTAAACAATGAGTTAAAAATACCCCAATATCAAGGTTCAAACTCTAAGACCTTAAACTATGAGTTATAAATGCTCCCATATCATGGTATAAACTCTAAACCTTTAAATTTGAGTCATCATCCTTTCCACATGATGTTAAACTGTAATGAAATCATCCCAGAAACATGGTATTAAACATTGACTCATCTCCTTGCCGTAAGACGTTAAACTATGTAGTATAAAACATCTGAATAGCATGACAATATACTGTATGATCTCTCATAGAACTATGTGTGTCTTGATTCATACCCTCTATAGATACATAGCAATTCCTTGATCTTCGATCCTGGACCATCCCCCGTAGAAAAAATGCCTCCATTATGCCCCCTACCAACTCATATTTGTAGAAAAAAACCTTATCATTCCTTGTTTATCGCATCGAGTACAAGTCCCATGAGATTAGGATTGGTGATATAGATTCTCTTACAAAGGTCAACTATGGGGTAACATGGAAAACCTGGAAACCATGATGGGAAGAATGAAAGTGACTCTACCCTTTGGACTATGCCAAATCGGTACGGGGTACACAGAGAACTATGTGTGGCATGATTCCTGCCCTCACAGGATACATAGTGATGCCTTTATCCCCAATCTTGTCTCATCCCCACTAAGAATGAAAAAATACCCCATAAAATTCTCTACCTCCCTGTACTTGTGAAGGAGACTCTGTGGCTGCTCCCTGTTTCTCACACCGAGTATAACTCACGTGAACTTAGGATCAGTGGTGAGGATTATCTTACACAAATAAATTATAAGGGAATATGATATGCCCATCACCCAAATAAAGTGAAACCAAAATGACCTCAATTGTACCTAACACATAGAGAAAAATCTTGTAGGGAACATTCCGAACTTTGTGTGTCTTGATTCCAGCCTTCGCATGATACATAGTGATGCTTAGATTCAGCATCCAGGCCCAACCTCCAGCAAAAAATGCTCATCTTCCCTCATATGTAGGTCATTCTTGTACGGGGAGTCTATGAGAGGTCCTATCGCATGACAATAAACAAAAAAATTCTTAGAGTTATGTGTGGCCTAGTCCTCAATATTATGAGATTCCGCACATGCCTCTTATTCATGAGAAGTCAAAATATCTTTCTTTCCCTTATACATATGGGTCAAACCTATGTAGAATCTCCAAGTAGTTCACACCTAACCATTTTACGGGTATTCTCACATTCCTAGGAACATATTTCCTGTTTTTCACACTCCATACCTCAGGTAAAATTGGGTCCCCATAATCATTCAAGGCCATCTGAGATGGAAGTCCATTGTCCTATGGACACCTTTTATTGACTATGAATATAATTCCCCAGTGGCTCTGTATACGTTTCCCAAAAAAATGGATGCCAATAAAAGGAAAGTTCATCCCCAAGAGAGTCTGCTCCAATCTCAATACGCCCAACAGCTTCCAAGCCCCATGTCATCCCTCCCAATTCAAGATTACCCCAGGACTATGGTTTACACCTTCTATCATTACTCAAATCTAAGGAATGCTAGGAACTTATTGATTATGATTAACATAAAAATATTTAAGATCTTCATGATTGAAAAATCATTCTCACAACATGACTCTAAACTGCATAGCATCACATCCTTACCTCACGACGTTAAACTGTAAGGCCAAAAACGTCCACATTTGACAATGTTAAACTGCATAAAAGTGTTTTAATACCAAAAGGCCCCTCTAATGCCGATTTTTCTATTCCTAAGAAATGAAATAAAATCCTCGTAATCCCTTTTTTCCCACACTGAGCACAACACACATGATTTTATGGATTACAACGAGAGATCCACCATGGAGTTACTGAAAAATAGTCTAGGAATTTGGTCCTATCAGCACGACCCAAAAGGCAGGTCACGATTACCTCCCTTGAGAGGAACCCCATGTTTTGGGAATGTGATGTTAAGTAACCACATATCCCAAAGGTAAAATTAATTCCTCACATTGCATATGAGTCATATATATGAAAGGGACAGCTGATTCCCTGAGTGAATTACGGCCCAAATGCCCCTAATATGTCTGGATACACTTTTGTGATACTTCAAACTTTGTGCTCTAAGTGATCGTGAATCTACATATCCCTCCAAGGCCATCTGGGGTGGAAGGCCAATGTCCTTTTGACACCTTTTCTTGGCTATGCATATCATGCACCAGTGGCTCTACATACGTTTCCCACAAAAACATCTGTTAATCAAAGGAAAATTCGTCCCTAGGAGATTCCATTCCTATCTCAGTATTCCAAATGGATTCCAAGACTTTTCCCATCCATCCTGATTCAGGGTCCCTCAATTTCATGGTTTACACTTTTCTCCTTACACATATCCTGGATATATCAGAACATATGGGTCCAATTCATCTTTGGTCCCTTTTAGGGATTCTAATGATATCATGTCTGTGTGCGTGAAGTTTTTCATCATACAAAAGAAGAGTTCCCCCACTCATTTTTGGGTTTCCCCGAAGGAGATCAATTTAAATTGTTCTTTTTGATGATCAGGTGCACCCATCATTGAAAGTCACATATCATGTTTAGGAAGAGACCAGTATCCACAATCCTCAATAGCCATCGAAAATGCAAGGTCAATTTCTTGTGAACACCTTTTCATGACTATGCATATCATGCCCCAGTGGATATGCATATATTTCCCACAAAAATGGCCATTAATCAAAGGATAACATGTCCCTATGAGAGTCCTCTCGAGATTTTGTACGCTAAAATGACATCCACTTCTTGTCACACTCTCGTATTCGGAAAAATCCAAGATGACAACTTATGTACCTCCTTCTTCCCAAGTGACCCTACCTAAAAAGACTCTTAATTGAATTGATCATTCACCAACTCTCCCTCACTGAAGGTAGAAACATTTGAGAACAATTTCCCACTCAAAGCTAAGATGAATGTCCCTGATGTCTTCAGACACCACTACTAGGGCCACCCACCCACAGTGGCTCTCTGTTTCAAAATAATGAAAAAATGTTGAAAATCCTCAATATCCATTGGAGATAGAAGGCTAGTATCCAGATGAAACATTTGCTTCACTATGCATATCATGCCTCAATAGATCTGTATATATCTCTCACAAAAATGGCCATCAATAAACGGAAAATTCATCCATAGGAGAGTATTTTCCAACGTATTTACTACTAAAGAGGCTCCTGATCCTCATGCATGTTCGGAATCCACAAATCAATGGTAAATAAAAATACTTAATCCATGTCTGAAGGATTCTAGAAAATTCCTATTTAACAGTCTTGAATTGGGACCCTTGACCCGTTATATTTGGTCAAAGTTGTTTGACCTAAAACATCAGTAATAAGCTTGATTTGATGAACTGTGAACATCCATTAAGAAAGATACCATACATATAAGAGGAAAATTATTCTAAAGAGAAACTTTGGAAAAAATTCAAGTATCTGTCCATTAAAAAAATTAGGAGGGAAAAACATTAAGCCATCAAAAAAGGCGTAAAGATTGATTGGTCAAAAACCCACAAAGGGTAGCCTAAATAGAATTCAAGTTATACCTTCTAAGACTGTGTTAAGTATTCTTAGGAAAAAATTAGGGTTATAATTAAAAAGAAATAAAATTTCATGAGGTGTTCCATAAAACCTCTCCAATAGTCAACTACGCTTGCTGAGTTTCACGGCTTAGGAAAATAAATTAGAGCACAATTTAATTTTTTCAGTTCACTGATTTCAAGTCACGATTTTAAATTAATTCCTAATTCAAATGATGTTGAAAAAATAGGTAAAGTTAAAAAAGAACCAGAATTTAGAGGAAAAATAGTTCCATTATATAGTATAAAAATATATGATGGCCATACACGACTTAGTTCCTCTCATTGTGAGAAAGATAGAACCTTTATATCAGACATTCGGAAGAGTCCTATAGTTCCATCAAATATTGGTGATACTCTTCAATGGAATAGAGAAGCTTCAATAAATTTGGAGTCTTAGTTTCTACCCTCGCCCAAAGTGCATTCGCTTCCCACATGGCGTGGAGGTCAATTTTCCCACCCTCCAACATTTTCCATCTCCCATCCTCAACAGAGGTAGCAGCCCAAGCCCACTCTTGTTTGATCCATTCCAGTTTCTATCATTGTCACTCCACATCCTGGTCAACCTATTCTATCAATGACTCATTCTTTGTGAGTTAGTTTTGCAATTTAGCAACTGTTTCAGCATGAGTGGCAGCTTCATCAATGGTGATTTGTCATGTAGCAGCAAGATGAGCCATCGACTCAACCACAGAGAGTCGAGATTCAATTTCACCCATTGCTTCCTGAGTAGAAACCACTTGCCTTACTATATAATAAATTCTATGATAATGAAATCCACATAAACACAGGACTACAAACTGGTGGTTTAATTTGGTTAATTTCATTGGCATCATAGCCAATCGAGTTTGGGAGATTAATCACTAGATATTTCTCCAAGATTTTTGTCGAGTGGGATGAAAATTGATGAGGCCTTCTTGATCGGCCTTGGAATCACACCATCACATTGACATTTAGTCAATAATGAATGTTACCAGAGGGGGGCTTGATTTGGAAGCTACAACATGATGTGGCCCGACAAAATCCCCATCTCTAGTAATTGTAATGGATGACAATGAAGGGGATTCTGTTGCTATTCCATCATATATAATCAAGAACCTAGTAGATGGTGATATTGACCATTTCTCAAATAAAAATAAACATAATCTAAAATTAGATACAATCGTACATGATAATAAAAACTATTCTATGAAATTGAAAATGATTCGCAGAAGAGAAAACATGATATTAAAACATTAAGTGAAAGAACTCAAGAATGAAAAAAGTGTAAACCAACCCCTCCCTAATAAATCATAAGATATACCCCACCATGGTAAGGTTAACTGAGTTTAAGGGGGAAGAAGAAGTCATTAAAAAACTAATAAGAACAAAATAAAGAAAAGTAAGAACAGAAATTTTGATCCTATAAAATCTTTCCTCCAGAGGTTTTCCTATAGTATGCCCACTACCCGTCCAAAACAAGCCAATATACCTTCTTATAAGATGTTTAAAGTTTAGTTTCCTCTCTAACCTCAAGATATAAATTCTTTTAGACATGTGTAAGGGATTATATGGATTGATTAGTTAGTTTAACTTCTTCTGGATGCTGAACACTATTTCACCCACTCCACTTGGATGCGCCCAATGGATTCCTTAATGAGCTTATTATTTTATGAAATTCAATTTAAACCATACAGTTAAATTTCTATGACGAAACCAGCTGGAATCACCTCATTTTCTGGTTAGTTGAATGAGATATTTTATATTTAATGTAGTGGGGTCTATTCTGTCTTCCAAACTAATTTCTCCATTTGATTGATTTTTCTATACCATTGGGTTTGGAATTGGGTCATAGTCTAACATAAAAAATTTAATCCCTTGTGTATATGAATCCTAAGAAATAGTATTTACTTCAATTGGATCAATAATGTTAATGTTATGCCCGAAAAAACAGAATCTCTCAAAAACTGTCAATTTTACATAATTACCCATTTTCACATTTAAGACCAAAATACACCAAAAACACATAAATGATGCCAATGTAATCAAATTGATTAATTTGGTGGCATTAAATCATTTGAAAACATATTAATAATAATGATAATATTAACACTTTCAAATCCCCCATACTTATCACATGGACTCTAGGAAAAGTCAGAATCAAAATAAAATCAAAAAAAATTCAAAACACATATCCATGAGATCTACCAATTTGACAACAAGAAAAAAATATCATGCCTCCTAAAAAACTATTATTTCAAGTTCTTAATTTCATATAATTCATTATATTTATTCTTCATTTCTCCTCCCATGCACACAAAACACCTACCTAACATTCTTTATCCTTCATCACACAAATATCAATTTTTTAGTAATGTGTTTCCCATCCAAACTCATAAAAGGGTCACCATAGGCTTGATAAATTCATATATCTCCACCTAATGTATGTCAAAGGCTAATGTATATTATGAGGACTTTTCAAGGTTGTTCTGTGGATTTAGGTTGGTAGGATTTAGATGTGAAAATTATGAGGGTGAATGAAGAGGTCTTGGATCTTTTTGAAGAAAAATTACATTAATCTTATTTTCAAACAAGTATAATATCCTCCTCGATCCACCGAATAGAAAATTATCTTCATCATCATGAAATATTTAAGGAAATTACACAGCATTTTCAAATTAAGCAGAAAAAATTATAATCTTCTCAAATATGATTTTTCGTGAAAACTCTAGAAAAGAAACAACTCTTTTTCTCCATATAGAAGCTCAAAAAAGAAACAAATGTTTTCATCATGAAAGCTCCAAAAAAGGCACAACTTCTAGTAGAATGATTTTTTTTCGTAGCATTAACATCTCTCCAACATTTTATTTTCACCCAAAGTATCCCTAAATAAGGTATCACAATACAAGACATCTTCCCCCGCACTTAAGTTCTATTAGATCATGAAATTTTACTTCAAGAGAATGCTGGATAGGGAAAATTGGCTTCTAATGTGGCTATCCTAAAAGGCTTTTGTAGATTATAAAGGTTACTAGGATTAAATTTTCAAGGAAGGCCATTATAAAAAATAATTTTATTAAAAAGGGGGATTTAAAATAAAAGAAATTCCCCAATAATTTAAAACATAGGTACCTAAAAACCAAATATTTTGACAGGAATAAATCAAATTCTGGTTAAATCAATCATGATTGGTTCTCTCAAAAAGTGAGATGAATGTAAAGAATATGAAAAAAATAGGTTCATAAGCCTGACAGGAATGTGATTTCAAATATAAAGACAGTGATATATGGCATGGGATTCAAAAAAAGAGTAATTTTCTTGAAATTACCAAATAATTTAACTTAAAACAAAGTCATTTTAAGCATTCATTTAATCTTTGATTCATGGAATAAATTATTTCTCCCATGTACATGGGTTTCAAAAATGTCAAAGATAATCATTTCAGCTCAAAATTTTCAAAAAAACACAAAAAAATAAATAGAAACACACAAAATTTAAAACACACGGACATTTTTTTCAATAAATGAAAACAAACATAAAATAAAAAACCAAAACTACTGGGGTTACCTCCCCCACAATTAAATGATGTAGTGTTCGTAATGCATTTAAATGGATTTAATATGTAATAATATTTGAAATTGGATCACAACAATGAAGAAAATGTAAAGGAGAGGTGTGACCTGATGCAATTTATTGATAAATAGGTTGGAGGAGTGTGATATCCACCATTGGATCTGATGGCATGGTACCAAAGAATTTCTTCTGCCTATGCCCATTAACAATGAATGGATCCTTCTCTCCATCATTCAAAATCTTCACAGCACCAAAATAATATACATGAGTAACTATAAATGGATCTTCCCATCTATAACGAAGTTTACCCAGAATCATCCTAAGTCTTGAATTGAATAACAACACTTTGTCTCCAGTATGAAAGTCTTTTGGCTGGATTATTTTGTCATGAGCCACTCCTGTTCTCTATTTGTAAATCCTAGAATTTTCAAATTATTCCCTTCTAATTTATTTCACCTCCTGTAACTACAATCTTCTCTCTTTCCCAGCACTTTTAATATCCAGATTCATCTTCCTCATTGCCCAGTATGCCTTTTATTCCAATTCCACATGTAAGTGAAAAAGTTTCCCATAAATGAGCTTATATGGACTCATTTTAATTGTTGTTTTGTAGGATGTCCTATAATCCCATAATGTCTCTTCTATACTTTGGATAAAATACTTCCAATTTGTGTTAACAATCATTTCCAAAATTCCTTTGATTTCTTTATTAGACACTTTAGCATTCCCATTAGTCATTGGATGATAGAGAGTTGATGTTTTATGATGCACCCATTAATTTTTCAACAAAGCCTCAATTTTAATATTTCAAATGTGAGTCCCTTTATCACTAATGATGGCTCTGGGAACTCCTGATCAAAAAAATATGTTAGCCTTGACAAAATCGCAAATAAATTTCGCATCGTCAGTCCTGGTGGATTTTTCTTCCACCCATTTGGAAACATAATCAACAATAAGAAGAATATAAGAATTTTCAAATGACATTGGGAAATTGCATATAAAATATATCCCCCAAACTTCAAATATTTCACAAAAATTAATTGGTTTTGGGGTATTTATTGTCTCTTAGAAATATTTCCTGTAAACTGACATTTTCACACCATTTGAAAAATTCATGAGAATCATTGAAATGTGTTGGAAAATAAAGTCTATATTCTAAAACCATAATTATTGTCCTTTGAGGTCCAAAGTGGCCTCCCCAAGCTAAAGTGTGATATATCATAAAGACATAATCAATTTCATTTTTTGGAAAACATCTTCCTATCATTTGTGCATTTCAAATATTCCATATAATTGGATCATTCCAAATGTAATATATAGATTCAGATTTTATCTTTTGAATTTAGTAGGAATTTAAATGAGATGGGATTTGAGATGTTACTAGATACATTACCATGTCATCATACCAATGTACTTATCTTTCAATAAAGTACAACTGCTCTCCTAGAAGGTGATCATTCAGTTGTTCAGTGTCTGGAATTTCAACTTTAGTAGTGTTGGGAATTCTACGTAAGTGATCAGCCACTTGGTTCTCAGGTCCCTTATTATCTTTGATTTCTAGGTTTAACTACTGTAGGAATATCATACATCTCAGAAGCCTTGGTTTTTCTTCAACCTTCTTCATCAAGTACCTAAGAGATTCATAATCCAAAAAACACAATGACTTTAGAGGGATGGTGTTTTACACACATAACTGTGATTCCATCTTCAAAGGCATCTCACATTTACAATGAACACATCCAAATAAATTCATACTTGACTATCAATGACATTCCTTGATTTAGGCATCACTGATCCTAATAAAAAGTTCAGGGTAACCTCGGATCGGTACGACATGAGTATAAGGAACTAAACGAAGGTAGTACATACACCATGTTTAAGAGTGAGACGTTAGTACAAGGATAAGATGTCCAAAATAAGACGTTGACTGAGCCCATAATGACATCAACCTGATGGTCACTTTAGAAGAAAAAACAGGTGTAGAAGAGTTTTTCCATAGAATTCCTACACGGAAATCCGAGGGGCACTCTAGACTAACCAAATCCTCGATAAAAACAATGTATTAATGTAAAATATTAAAAAAACACCCTAAAAAGACCAATTTTTTGAAGATTTAGCATGGCATAAGAACGATGCTCTCTTAGTGCTTCAAGGATGAAAAAAATATAGGGTGCATGCTCGTCACTTAAGGAACAAAGCACCAAAAGTATTTGGAGATTACTAGAATTAAAATTCTTAAACAATTGACAGGAAATCCAAACCGAACTGGATGGTGTGTCAAAATACCCGAGTCTCTAGAAGTCATCCTAAGCATTGGGACGAACTTGATTCCTTTAACACAAAAGTCACTATACTAGAAAGATGACCTGAAACATATTTAATAGTGTAAGACTTGACAATTACACTAAACACAACCAGTTTGTCACAACGTTATGCATTAGAAGGCAGTATGAACATGAATGTATACTAATCTGAGGTCATACAGAAGAAAGATAACCTTTAACTCTGATGGCGACATACTGAGTCATCCATCACTTTGGAGAAGAGAGGGTTGAATGACCTATGAAGAAATTGTCCATTCCTAATGTATGCCTAACCTGATGGAAAAGATAATTACCCGATGCTCATGCCCAAAATATATTCATGGAAAACATGACCTCCCATCCAATCAAGGGTGTCATTTTAAGCAAGGGGTTCTGACTAAGGAAAAAGTCATGCGAATGGTTCTGTTCTAAAGAAACTCAAGGAGAATCTCAAACTACCCTTATAACAAGGTCTTAAATAGAGGACATCGCTACAGGTTCCATATCCAATCCCTTCATATTTAATCACATTTAATATTTAATCATCAAAAGATTCAATCAAAACATCAAGTACCATTTTTCAAAACAAAACACAAGGTACGTAATCTTTACCAATGCTTCAAGGGAAAACATGAAAGTTTTATAAAACTCCATTTTAAAACATTTTACATTAATTGACATATCTCTCCTAATTAGGAAATGTATCACATAAATTCCTATTAAGTAGATAAGGAATCCTACAAGGGTCCAACTAAGCCAACTTGGGTTCATTAGAATGTAACCCAAAAATAGTTGTTTAATTATTAAGAGTCACAACAGATATACCTTGTTATCTCATAAGGAACATGCAACAACTAGCCAAGTTGGTCCTAGTTGTGCCTTTAGGTAGTTAACCAATTCATTTGAAATTATAATAGGTTCAAACACGTATCATCTTAGATATATGGGTGGCTATAAACCTATAAAGAGACTATACATTTTATAGTTTTTAAAATATGGCTCTCATTCAAAGGAAACCAATTAAATTTTTTCAAATCAACCAATTACATAACAAACATGCCAGTAGGCCACTATAAGAAGCTAATAGATAGAGACATATTGTAATCATATAATCGTAACATTTTAATCACAGAGACATGCTAATTGGCACAAAAGCATTATACAAGGAAAACATGGTATTAAACACGAAGCATAAAAATAGGCTAGCATTCTAAATATATCCATCAAACAAGGTTTCTAAAAGGGGATGCTAAATAATTACAAGACATGACATACATTCAAGGCACACAATTTGAATCAACACAGAGCCTAAAATGAAACTACATGGCAGGGCACTATGCATGGCATGTAAATTATTATGTGCCTATAATGATGCATGAAATGATTTATCCTTACCTTAATAGGCCCATGGTAAAATACTATAAGGTTCATAAATCATAAGCATTGGAAATTATACCAATAAATAGAGGTGAAATCATGCCAACTTTGATATTGAAAAGCATGAACATCAATTCTTATCCTTGGACACTTGGTTATTTACCTTATGGAGGGTGATCAATCCTAAGAACTGTTATTAACCATGCATCGAAACATTCCTAGTCTCTTATATACAAACCCAAAATAGTAAGACAAAGAAAAATACCACCTTTGATACCACATTGTAACATCCCGACCTAGCTCACCTATAAGATGGTGGCCGGACTGCTAGGTCACATGACCTCATGTCTATTTCTCTGAACGCCGGAGGCTTCCGAATAGCAGCGAGGGATTTTTTTAATGCGTCTGTGGGGACTACTCTTTCTTCACAGATAATAGGTAATACACAGTGGATGAAACAAAAAAATTTAACAAATAACGGAGGCATATAAACAGGAAAACTGTAGCAGAAGAAAATAAATAATCCCAACTGAATACATAATAAGTGCAGAAGTTGATAACTAAAACCAGATACAAAATTATGACATGTTATAATTCCTATACTAATGTAAATGTTTGGAAAATAGGAATACAAGTATTAAATCATGTATGTAATGGAAACAACACAAAAAAAACTGCATCTCGATCAAAGGATAAGTCCTCTACCCCCAATCTTCATCCTAACCAGTAAGATACACTCAAACACTAGAAACAACATGCTTCCCATTATCCATACGTACAAGCATATAGTCTACTCAGGTACCAAATGGTTCCTGATCAGGGAGTGAGATAAAATCCCAGCAGTTCGGCACCGACGATGTCTAAACCTTTCCATTTCGTGCTATAAACAAAAGCAGTGTGCCAATATATGATAAATGAAATAAATGTAATAACCATAATAAAATAAATATAACTTGGTCCAGGTTCTCAACAAAACACGTCCCATGTCACCTGCTTCTGCCTAAGCCGGGAATCTGAATAAGGTACCTAGAATAAGTAGGATGCATATATATATATATATATATATATATATATAAATCCTTGAAATAAAGATTTATATAGAAGGAAAAATACCCTAAGACTGTGCATTAACCTAGGTCTTGTTTATGTGTCAACAAATTGTGATTCAAGTACCATAAAAGTATCACAATTTACAAAGGAAACTAATGGTTCATAAATAAATACTTTCCATGCATCATTATTATTATTATGTTCAAATTATAGAGTTGTAGTCTGAGCCTATCCCAAAGGTATCTCTACGGTATATCCTTTAATTAATCTAATACCACCTAGCCCTTCCAATGAACACTTCTTACAGACCAAGTATCGCTCAAGGCATGGATTTATCAAGATTTTGTGTAAATCTCACAAAGAAAGGGGTCGAGTATCATCCAAGGCTTAACATATCCACATTGAAAAAGGATATGTCCTTGATGAGCCCTTTTGGAACTGGTATCACTAATATGTATTTAGAAATCCTAGGGAAGTCTTGATCTGGAAAGGCCTAAGACACCCCCCCGACATGTAGAGGTAATCATTAAGGAATAGAGAGTCAATGTGTGTCCCTTAACACAAAAACCACATTCTCTCCCCACCCTGAATTTAATTAGATGTCATAGAACATGTATCACATAGTTGCATTTATAATTGCTACTAAACAATATAGGTAACTCTACCACAATAAATTATCATTTATACCAAGCAATTATAGCTAGATCAATTTATCAGCAAAGAAAATAAAAATGAACATATTAATTTATATAGGAACAACAAGATAATAATTGAACAAAGAAGAAATTTATTTGACAATAATTAAACAACAAGTGCAATTAATTAATCTAATTAGTTTGGGGTTAACGGAAAATATGCTAAGAATGTCGGCACACCCATAGGTGTATCCAACAATGTTGAAATATTTTTAATAGGTTAAAATACCTCACCCAAAGGTGGGAAGGTTCAGCAATGTAGTTTATTTAATTTATAAAGGCAAAAAATTTGACCTCACAGGTAGGCACCGACGAGCGGCACAACGTGCGATTTACATGACACAATAATACAAGGGGAAGGAGAGTGCACTCCCTACCTTATACTCATAGAGGGTCCTATGCTCCACATAGATCTTTGATTAGTCCTAAAACGGAGAAAATACAATGATTTTAGAACAACCCTAATTTCAGGTAAAAACCTTCCATGATAGATCGCACGGTGGATAGAGAAGAAGATCATATGATTTTTGGTGCATGAGGTTAGCCTTACCGAGAGGTGTACTATGAAACTGATGGCAAAGAAAAAAGATGAGAAATAGAGTCACAACATTCATCTGAAGGAGGAGAGGATAAAAGATGAGGAGGCGCACCACCATGGGGGTGCTACATCGGTGATGAATAGGGAGAGGGAGAAGAGGGGGAGAGGAAAAAACTAAAATAAATAAATAAAAACAAAGGAGATAAAATGGAAATGGAAATAATGAAATAAAAATAAAATGGTGGAAGAAATTAAACAATTAATTAAAAATGGGTTTAACCCATTTTAATTATTTTTACTTTCTCTCCAAACAATTCTATTTTATTATTTATTTTTGTACCTCTTTAATTTCCATTAATTTTCTTTAAAGTTTTTTATTCCTTTTTAGCCCATTTAGTTTATTTTTATCCCCCAATGAACTGTTAGATTGCGACGTAAAAATATTACATGAAGCCCAAACAATAATTTAATTAATTTTAATAGCTGTCTGGAACCTGCAATAGGGTGCGCAGGCGCACACCCTGAGTCGTTTTAAATATTTCTACTAAAAACATAAACGATATGAACCTTCATTTAAGTTGAGATGTTGCATGAATTTATTTGGGTAAATAATACCATTTTATCTTTCCCAATAATAAATATCCACACACACACACATATATATATACGTGTTGTATATATAGACATCTGTATATTTATATATATACATCCACACATGTATATATAACTATATTTGTTTAATCCCATTATATATAGATATACATCAAATATATATATATATATATACATCAATGTTTTTCCCCAATATAATAATAATAAATATATTTAAAATTATTATTATTTAATACAAAACATCTATGACACCATTAATGTTGTAACGATGACAACCGTTAAAAAAATAACAGTTATTAAATTAACATTGATTGTGAATTTGTATTTAATTAGAACAACAAATAATATCACATTCATTACATTGACCAGATATTATTTACACCACGACATAATTTATTAATTATAGAAGTACTTTTTCATTTTCTTTGTATTCAACGCAAATAATAATATTAATAATAAAATTATTATTATTATCTCTAAATTTCCAACAAAAATATTTAAGAACCCAATTAAATTATCTTCGGGTGTGATATGACCAAACATTAGACACTCGCAAAGGTTATACCCTACCAAGGGAAAACCCGTCATTTCATACTTAACAGTGGTCTCATATTTCTCATATGACTCACCATTTAAGAGAAAATAATTATTTATTATATAAAAAATAGAATAATTAATTAACTAAAAATAATGAGGGTATTATCATGTGCAAGGGTTCCACACAACAGACGTGCATTAAGGTTATACCATGCCTAGGGTAAACCCGGTGTTCCACACTAATGGTGGTCTTAGATTTCTCGTACGACACACCGTTTGAGAGTTATTTCAAAAAAGTTAACAGAAAAAAACACGCATATGAAAAAAATAATTTTAATATTATTATTCTATCAAAGCCAAGAGTCTATGGATCTTAGGATCCCTCTTTGACTCATCATCAATCTCTAAAAATATTTCATATAATATTTTAATATTTTAGTAAGGCTGTTACCCTTCATTTAATTTGTTTCTATTTTTATTTTAATCTAATTAATTTAATATAATTTAATAAAAACACACATCATAGTGTAAAATATTAGAAATAGAAAGTTCCAATACTCAGTTTTAAAACCGGTCTTTTCAGATAATGGAAAAAATTTAATTTCCTTCTCTTTTTTTGTTCAGTTCAAAACACGATACATTTCATTTTTTAAAACTTCTTCTAATCCCATGTGAAAAAAAGTTTCGTATAACATTACCATTTTTATTTATGAATCCCATTTACAATACCAATATAACCAAATAAAGTAATAAATGATTTATTTAATATACATTAAGTCTTATAAAGGAAGACAAATATCAAATAATCGTTACGGTGGTGGAGAAGTTGTTATCTCTGTATATGTTAAAACAAATCACATTCCTTTTGTCATTTTGTAAGGAAAGTAAAATGATTTATATAATAATATTACTTTAGAAAATTTTTAATGTCATTCTATTTAAATATAAAATATCCTTTATAATCCTTTTATATCCATGTAAATAAATATTCAAATTAATATCATGAAGACAATGATTTGATAGTTAAATCTTTAATGTTCAAGGTGTCCCATACCACATTGAACATTTAAATTTTAATATTGATGAATTAATAAATAACATTATTATATTTAAAATATTGATATGAAATTTTGATAGTGGTTTTATATAAACCTTATAAAATAACAGAGGTGGATATTATCAAGAAATGCCTTAATGATAGGATATTGAGAGGAAGTCCCTTACCTTGAGCATGACTTCTCTAGTTCATTTATTAATTTATTGAATAATAAACTTAGGTTAATTTATACTTTATTTAGAACCTTTTTCATTTATATTATTCATTTTATATTATGTATTACCTTGTTACAAAAAATAGTTAATTATTTTAGTTCATATGAGACGTTGTTTCGATGTTCGGTACTTGAGCCGAAAATGACATTGTTTTGATGTAAATTGTATATGTAGTTGAAATTAAATCATAACCAAAATTTTATTCATGATTTAAGTATCATATTTATCCAGTATATATGTATTTAACATATTCCATAACATATGTATATAGGAAATGAAAGGCAATGTTCAGGGAGATGGTAATCCTGTATGTACGCATTAATGCTACGTTCATTTCTTTTTCATATTTAATGGAATGAAACCAAAATAATACATAAGTATATTATAATTATAGTATAATATAATATTTTATATACATTACATAAGATAATTAACACCATACTTTATACATTCCATGTATGGAATGAATGATTCATATCACTTTGAGGGGGAAATAGTTTACACTTCCTCAAATGAAATTATCTTATTTACACATTATGGAAAGAATAAAGGTATAATTTTAAAGAAAAATAAAGAATCATAGAGAAAATATAAATATCATATATATCATATATAAATATTTTTCAATCATAACGGACTCCATTAGAGGAGTTAGGGGAAAATTTAACAATCGTTGTTTCATGAGGCAGTAGTTTGTTGTCCACAGAAAAAATATATTCATATCCATTAGATGGAGGTGTGTGTAAGTGATGTTTGAATAATATTCATAACAACATACTATTATATTTAGTATTCTGGTTTTTTTATGAAATAAGAGAATAATAAGTGCATAGGGAGTGGGGAAGGAAAATAAAAGAAAATAACTTGAGAGAAGATGCTACCTCTAAATTGGGTAACTTCTTTTGATTTGAGCCAAAATAATTTCTTGAATTTCTTTATTCACATAGTAAGGATTAAAATAGGAATGTAGGAATGTTGAGATATTATTGGGTCATAATTTTGATGATACAAGGGGCTTCATAGGTTTGAGTAAGTGGGTAGAGGTGGTGGCCTTTTATAAAAGGAGGGATGGGCACTTTAGGAAGGTCTTGAGATGTTATTTTATTATAAATATATTTTCATTTAAAATGGACCCAGACGAATTTATTTTCAAAGTTAAGATGATTTTGGGTCTAAAAAATATCAACCAATGGGTTTTATAAAATTTTATATCACAAAATTAACCTTATGATTTAGCTTTAACCCTTACTTAAAAACATTTACTCTTACCTTGTCTTCTTGCATTTTTATAATATATGGTAACTATATTTACAATAATATTTAAATAGATACATAATTAGATGATTAATTATATATTTAACATTATATAATTTACTTGGATGAATCGTATATTTTTAAGACTATTATATCATTTAATAAATTACTATTTTTTTTAAAAATTCATTTATGATAATTTTGACACAATAAAGTAATTGATCTTTTTAAAAGTCATATATTCATAATTCCATAGACCTAAATGAATTAAACCAAATATAATATGTCAATTTAATACATAAAATTCATGGATGACATCAAAATAATTAAATTACATTTATTTTAATATTTATAATATCATTTATTTTAATCCTTTATTAATGAAGCAATCACTAAATCATCATTGAGTCAAAATTAAATTTATTTATTTAATGTCCAAAAATTATAAATAAAATATCATTATGTAGGAAATTTTTCTAGTTTTATAATGGATATTTATATTTGAATAGATCAGTTATTTAATCCAATATAAAAATTGTTTTAGTGAAAGATACATGTTTAGGTTATATTTCTCATTACTTCAAATTAATTCTTATAACATGTCATTATCAAACCCAAGTGGCTTCATGGGGTACCCAAATTGACACAAGGATTCCCATGGTCGAAAATAAATTATCCAATTTTGTTATAACATTTGTTATGGTGGTTTAAAATTATTATAATATTATGTTTTACCCTTATTTACCTTATTTACCCTTTTACCATGATAAATAAAATAATTACTGATGTTACTATTCATAATATAAAAAAATAAAAGGAAAATATTTAGAAATTTTTAACTTTATAATTAAAAATATGGAATCCATTTTTTCAAATTCAAAAAATATAATTTGAAGAAATTAATTTAGTATTAATTCCCGTTGTCAAAACCAAAAATTGTTTTTTGAATAAGTAAAAACTAACAAAAGATTTACATGTGTTTATGTCTAATTTAAAAGTGAAATTACATACAATGAACAAAATTGGATTAAATGGTAAAAAATCAATCCAAATACACTTTTGAACCAATTAAAATGACAATATAACTATATAAATACAATATATGTAAAAGTAGTTTAGAATTAAAATACAGTATATTCACTATTCATTAAAAAATTAACTTTATCAGGAAATTGCCAAAAAATTAACCAAAGTAAGTTTATATTTTCCAATTATATATAAGAAGTTTATTTTTTCAATTAAAACATATAAAAGTGAAAAAAAAGATTTAGAAAAGGTTCTCCCTCAAAAGGTAGTAAAAATGTATTTTTTGAAAAATAATTCTTTTATCTCAAAATTTTAATTTGTTCTTATATCATATCTAGAACACAAATAATATGAATTTAAAACATTAAATTGAATATATAAAATATTTTATTCCTAAATAAAATTCCATAAAAAGTAATATGATTTTATAAACACAATTACTCTCTTTTGAATAGGTTTTTATAAAAACAAAACCATTATATTCAATTTGTTTTTATTTCCATTTCTAATAAATTTGGTAACCAATTAACAATTAATTAAACATTTGTAAACCATATTTCAAAATTCATTCGATATTATTCATTCCCATCATTCCAAATTCTAGTCTTTATTTACTATTCAAAAGAATAAAAACTGTTGTTTTATTTTTTGGTATAACTCAAAGTTGTGTGGAACATAAGATTTTAGAGAAACTTGTTGTTGCATGTCGAGTACGCTTTCAGAAAAAGAATCACCTTTAATGTAAAATTTATACATTATTCATAAATATTAATTGAAAATAAAATTTATTATTCTATAAATACAGGAATCACTATAAGTCCTCACCCTTAAACATTACATAATGTTGTGATAAGTCAATAATTTGACTTTAATTCACATCAAGGATCATTTTCGATTTAGAGATTTAGATAATTAGGTCATAACATATACATTAAATCATTAATATTAAAAGTATACATTTCTAATCTCTGTCAATTTTTTAATAAAACAACAACTCTTTAAAAAGAAATATGTTTTGTTTCATCTTTAAAACAACATGACTTTTCCTTGATCTCGTCTTTGACTCTATTCATATTTATGTCTTGTGAAGAACATTTATAAACCTGGGATGAGCATAAAAATATCAGTAAGGGATAAATAATGAATGAAAATTTTCAGACTTTTGAAAGAATGTAATACATTAAAACATTATCATAAAGTAATAATTTTCACCTTTAAGAAGTAGAAAAAACACTTCACTAAATATAAGATCTTTTATTACCTTATTTGTAACCAAAAGATTACCATAAGGCCAATAGAAATCAACATATAACATATAAAGGTAACTTGGAAAATAAAAAAAATTAATTTTAATAACTATATGGTCCACTTCCACACATATCACTAAATGGAATAGTTATACGGCTGAATTTCATACCCAATGCATTAAAGGCTATAATGTAACCAACCATCCTTGGTTTATCATGGAACCACCCGTCATTTGGTTTATCATGTAACCACCCATAATTTGGTTTATCACATAACAACCCATCATTGGTTTATCACAGTACCACCTGTTATTTAGTTTATCACTTAAACACCTGTTAAATTTACAAGTACCATTATATAATCATAACATATAAAATATTGAAAATAACAACATTTCAAAAATAAAATTTCATTTGAATCCACAAAAAATAATTTCAAGATATTGAAATACTAAATCCATTCCAAAAATCATTTTCAATATGAAAACACCCAAAAAAGTAATAAGGTATTTATTTTCCTTTTGAAAACATTATGTCTTATAAAGTAAGCCAAATATCAAATAAAGATTACAACGACATAGAGGTCATTGTCACCACATACGTTAAAAACATTTTTTTTTCTTTTAGTAAAATGATTTTAGGTAAAAATATCCCCTTTAGATGAAATTAAATTTCAATTTGGTTTATTATACACTGTATAAAATAAGGAGGTGTATATTTACAAAATATTCCACAATGAAAAGATATTGAGATAATGTCTCTTACCTTGAGTCTCATTCGTCATGTATGTTTATTTTTCCTCCTGAATAATAAACATAAGTTAATTTTTACATGCTTAAAAACCTTTTTCAAGTTTATTATTTCTTTTATATCACTTATTAACACATTATATAAATTGCATAATTATTTAAGTTAATATTAGTCGTTTTGTCGATATTCGGTACTTGAGTCGAAAATGAACTTGTTTTGATATAAATTGTACATGTAGTCAAAATTAATTCATATCCAGAATGATATTAATGATTTAAATATCATATATATACATTATATATGTACATATAATAGTCTAAAAAATTTGGATATAATAAATTAAATGCACTGTTCCTGGAGACGGTAGGTCGTACGTATGCGTGAACACAACTTTCATTTTATTTTCCTATTAAAAAATAATATTAAAATGATATAAATGTATATTATTATACCATTGTAATATTTATGTCATTTATTCCTCACAGTTTTCATAAAACCACAATTTATATGTTTTATATTTTCCATGAACGATTCATATCACTTTGAGGGGGCAGTGGTCCACACTTTCTCAAATGAAATTATCGTATTTAGACATCATAGAGAGAATAAAGGTAAGTTTCAAATAAAAATTATATAATCATAGAGACAATAAAATATAATATATCTCATATATAAATATAGTTCCATTGTAATGTCCACCATGAGATGTGGTAGGGGAAAATTGAAAAAACATCGTTTCGTGAGGTAGTAGTTCACCGTACACAGAAACAATATGTTTGTATCCATTAGATAGAGGTGTGTGTAAGTGTAGTTATAATCATTCTCATAAAAAAATTATATAATATTTCTGATACTATTTTTTTATTTAATCAATGAATTATAAGATCATAGGGATTGGAGAAGGAAAATAAAAGAAAAGAACTTGAGAGAAGACGTTACCTCTAAATTGGCTAACTTCTTTTAATTTGAGTCAATAGGATTTTTTGAATTTCCATCAACCCAAGGTAAGCATTCTATGAGGAATGTAGGGATGTTGGGAGATTATTTAGTCATAATTTGGATGAGACAAGAGGCTTGAGATGTGTGAGTTATGTGGGTAGAGGTGGTTGCCTTTTATAAGAGAGAGGATGGGTACTTTAGGAAAGTCTAGAAATATTAATTTATTATAAATTCTATATTGATTAATAATGGTCCAAAAATCCTTTATTTTGAATAGAATATAATTTTTGTTCGAATAATCATCATAGAATATTTTTAGGAGTGTTTTTAATATTTTTTACCCTTATCTTTTTGGTTTAACCCTTATTTTACCCTTTTTATTCTTACCGGGATATGATGTTATCTACACATTATGGGTAAATGTAATTACCATATCATGTAAAAAGACCCAAAAAAGTTATTTATGATATATTTGGACTTATCTTAACAATTTGGAGGAGTATTATATTTTTACGAATTTAATATCATTTAATTATCTATTTTATGTTTTAAGTTATGAATTATGTTAATTATGGACAGTTTTCATACTTGGCTTTTTTAAAAATTCATAACAGCCTAATTAATTAATAAGGAATCCATTAGGTCAAGGAAAATATGTCTATATAATCTAGAAAATTCTTTTATGGCATCAAAATAATTAATTACATTTATTTTATTGTTTATAATATCATTTACTTGAATCCTTTATTAATAAAGCAATTACTGCATCATTATTGTGCCATTATTAAATTTAATAATATAATGTCTAAAAATTATTAATAAAATTAAATGATTTAGGAAATATTTTTAGATTTATAATAAGTATTTATAGTGGAAGAGATCAATTATATAACCCCATATTAAAATTATGTTAGTAAAAGATACATGTTTGAATTATATTTCTCTTCACTTTAATTTAATTCTTATAAAATATCATTTTCCCATACAAGTGGATTCATGGGGTCCAAAATTCTATACATGGATACCCATAATCGAACATAACTCATAAAATATGATTAAGACATGTGTTAGGGTAGTTAAATATTATTATTATATTATTTTTACCTTTATTTTCTAGATTTACCCTTTAACCATGGTAAATAATATAATTACTGAATTTACTATTTGTAAAGAAAAAAAATAATAGGTACATATTCAAATAATTTGGAAATTATGATTCCAAATATGGAGTAAATTTTTCCATATTCAAAACACAGAATTTTCATAAATCAATTTTAAATTAAATCCTATTTTCAAAACCAAAAAATAGGTTTTTTAGAAATAAAATCTATCAAAATATTGACATGTGTTTATATAAAATTTTAATGTCAAATGAATTTCAATGACCAAAATTGGAATAAATGATAAAATTATATTCCATTTATACCATAAAACCATTAAATAATATGATTTTTCCATATAAAATATCTTAATGGAAAAATTTATTTTCAATTAAAATTTAGTGTATTTTTACTATTCATCAAAACATGAAAGTTATCAGAAAAATATTCAAAATTATTCCAAAGTAAATTTTTATGTCTCATTTCTAAATAATGAGATTATTTTTTCAAATATAATGTATAAAAGTGACAACAGAAAATTTAAAAAGTGTTAACCATCAAAAGACAGTAAAAGTGCATTTTTAGAAAACTGCTTCTTTTGTCTGAGAAATTGAATTTACTCTCATATCAAATCCAGAAAACATATAATATGAATTTAAAATATTAAAATTAATATATATAATTTATATTTCATTAAATTAAAATCAATAAATAGTGATATCATTTTATAAACACAATTATTCTCTTTTTAAATAGGTTTTCATAAGAACACATCATTTATATTAAATTGAATTTTATTTCCATTTATAATAAATTTGGTAACCAATGAATCACTATTTAAACATGTGTAAACCTTATTTTCATAATTTATTTTATAATATTTATTCCCAACATCCAAATATCTAGGCGTTAACTACTATTTAAAATAATAATATTATTCCTGTATAATTTTTCAGTATAACTCAATGTTGGGTGCAACATAAAATTTTGTAGAAACCCATTGTTGCGTGTTGAGTATGTCATTAGAAAAAGTGTCCCATTTAACATAAAATTAATATATTTTTCATAAATATTAATAGAAAAGAAAAAGTATTATTATATAAATACATGTGTTGTTACATCATTCTCCCCTTTTGGATATTGAATCCTCACAATTTTAAAATTGGGCTAGGATACTTTATTGAAAATCCAAAATCAGAATAATATTCAATAAAAATATCACTTTAAAATATTGAAATATAAGTACAAAGGTCACATGAGAAAACATTTACTAGGATTTAATGTAAGAAAATATAGATACGGAATAAACAATAACCATCATGTTTTGATGGAGAGTTATGGAAAACAAGATTTGGAGAAAGTTAACTTCCAAAGAACTATAAACTTTTGATGGGTTAAAAGATATTTGATTCCCTAGTAGGAACAGTAAACAGACATCATTTTTTTTAATTTTCATTTCATAAAGTTGAGGAATTTATTTAGGATATTGACTAAGAACATAAGGAATTATATAATTACTTTTCAAGTAGAGTTTCTTCCTTTAATACATTTCAACCAAAAACTTGTCTTTTCACCAAACAATGAGTATTCAAGATGACTTGGTCACACCTGAAGAGCTAGAATAAACTTATAAGGAATCATATAATCCAATAAATATTAACTATCTATTCATCCTATATTGAAACATTAAAAAAATGGTTAGTATAAGATCAGATAATCCCAAAAGGTACAATCCTTTATAAAATGAACTAATACTCTTAATCTACAAAATTCAACAAACAATACACAATGTTCAACAAATTTTATTCAATACACAAAAGTCTATAAAATTACAAAAAATAATCCAACTAATATTGTAACCCAAAACTCTGAAGGATTTGATCACATAGTATTACATGGTAAATCATAACATTTATCTCCAAATAACATTGACTACTCCTAAAGTCTCATAGTGAAAGCTAATTAACCTAATCACATATTCTCTATGATAGGCTAATCATTTCCATAATTAACCCAAATATCCATATGTCCACAATAAAAATATAGATTCTTCCAAAATAACATTTTTACCATTACTCCACAAATTAAATCCCATACTATTATATTTTCCTTGGGAATATAGTGTTCCTAAAAGAGATAACACATTACAAAATACCATTTATCACTTAATCACCAAATAATTTTCCTATAATATGGATATCCATTTGATAAAACATAAGTTCCAAAAATAAACACATTCTTGATCTATAAATTCATTTAACTAAAAAGAATAATTCATACTACTAGAGACTCCTTCTAGGAAAGTGGTAGGTGATAAATCACAGTTACACTTCTCTTGTGGGCTTGATTCCTGTAGTTTTGTATGACGCGAAGGGTTGTCACACGGTCTGCTTGTTGTCCTTTTTAAAAAACTATATAATTATAATAACATTAAAAAAATTAGATAAAATCCATTAAAATAACCAAAAAATGTTTTAACCTCAATGGTTATTTCATACCTCACATTTTCACCCCAAATATTAATAACCCATAATTTCCTCAATGGAGAATGTCTCTAAAAATACTGTTAATCACCTTGAAATAACATAAGCCTCAGAAGGGGTTTCTAAATCATTTAACTTATAATATACCTTAAAATAATAAACCCATTATCATATCCCTAACCCTTAAGAAAACATACTAATATCCATAGTTGTCTAAACCTTTCCTTTGAAACTAACTATCCCTAATATTAAACATTACTTAATATTGTGATACGTCTATAATTTGACTTTAATTTACATAGATGTTCTTTTCGAGATTAGGGAATTAGGAAATTAGGTCATAAATTATACATAACAACTTGAATATTACAAGTAAACACTTCTACTCACAATCTAGTTTTTTTATAAAACAAAAACTCTTTAAAAATAAGCATGTTTCGTTTCATGTTTTAAACAACATGAATTTTCCTTGATCTCATACTTGACTCTATTATTCTTTTTGTCCTATGAAAAACATTTCAAAACATGGGATGAGAATAAAAACCTCAGTAAGGGATACATAACGAATGAAAATTGTTAGTATTGTAAAAACATGTAAACCATGAAAACCTTATCATAATGTAATACTTTTAACCATTAAGAGGTCGCAAAAACACTTCACTGAATATAAACTCATTACTTACCCTTTTGTAACCAAAATATCACCATAAATCACATATAAAGAAACATATATCATATAAAAGTAATATAGGAAATAAAAATACTTAAATGGAATAACCATATTGTTTAATTCCACACATATCACTAAATGGAATATCCAAATGACTGACTTCCATAACCAATGAATTAAAGGTTATAACGTAACCACTCATCCTTGGTTTATCATGGAACCACCTGTAACTTGGATTATCACGTAACCACCTGTCTTGGTTTATCACGTAACCACCCATAAAATTTACAATTACCATTTAATATCATAACACATAAATCAAGCATGAAGGAAAAATAACATTCTCACACTACAACACAAGAGATCATTTTAAGATATAGAAATATTCAACCCATTTCCAAAACCATTTAAAATATTTAATAATGAGATTTTTTAATCATAGTGTCCCATAACAAATTGAAAATTTTGAAATAAATTAACATTTTAAAACATTAATTCCATATAAATAAATTCTTAAAACCATATTGAAAACATGGACATTAAATTGAAGGATTTTGAAGAATAAATCTTTAAAACATTTAAAACGATGTTTTAGTTAAAGAGTCCATTACAACATTATAAACACATGAATATAAATAATTAAGAAATAAAATTAAAAAAAATTAAATATCATGATAATATAAAAATTCATGATATAACAAGTCAAAAGGGTTGTATACAAATGTTATAGGGTAATAAAGGTGTATAACATCAAGATATGCCTCAATAAAAGTAAATTGAGACGAATCCCCTTTCCTTGAGTCTGACTCGTCACATATGTTCCTTTCTATTACTGAATAATCAGAATAAGTTAATTTATACTTGATTCAAAAACTTTTTCATGTTTATTATCCCTTTTATATCTCCTATTTCCACGTTATAAAAATTACATAATTATTTAAGTTAATATTTGATGTTTCATCGATATTCAGCACTTGAGTCGAAAATGAACATGTTTTGATATAAATAGTACATGTAGTCAAAATTAAATCATATATAGAATGCTATTAATGATTTAAATATCATATATTTATCCTTTATATATGTATTTATAATATTCCTTGACATTTGGAGATAAAAAAGGAAATGCATCGGTCATGGATGTGGTAGACAGTACGTGCGCATGAGCGTTGCTTTCATTTATTTTTCATATTCAAGAAATGAAAAATAAATTATGAATTGGTATATTATAATTAAATTATACTATATTTATTATATATGTTACATAATTCCATTAATTCCATCCTTTATATGTTCCATGTATAGAATGAACGAGTCATATCACTTTGAGGGGGTGGTAGTCTGCACTTCCTCAAATGAAATTATCATATTTACACATTATGAAAAGCATAAAGGTATGTCATAAATAAAAAACCCCGAATAATAGATAAAATATAAATATAATATATGTCATATATAAATATAGTTCCATAATAATGGCCACCATGAGAGTTGGAAGGAGAAAATTGAACAATCATCGTTTCGTGAGGCAGTAGTTCATCGTACACAGAAACTATATGTTCGTATCCATTATATGGAGGTGTGTATAAGTGTAGTTCAAATAATTATCATAAAAATCATAATATATTTTGGATACTGATTTATTATGTAATTAATGAATAATATGATCATAGGTATTGGAGAAGTAAAATAAACCAAATGAACATGGGTGAAGGTGTTACCTCTAAATCTGGTACCTTCTTTTGATTTTAGACAAAAGGATTTCTTGAATTGCCTTCATCCCAAGGTAAGGACTCTAGTAGGAAGGGAGGAACGTTGGGAGATTATTTGAATATAATTTGGATTATCCAAGGGGCTTGAGAGGTGTGAGTAAGTGGGCCAAGGAGGTGTCCTTTTAAAAGAGGGAGGAGGGTCACTTAAGGAAATTGTAGAAATATTATTTTATTATAAATAGAATTTAAATTAAAAAGGTAAAAAAATAATTTAATTAAAATATAATATGATTCTTGTTTCGAATAACCATCATAGAAAAAAATTTAGACCTATTTTGAATATTTTTTGTAACCTTATCTTTTTGGTTTAACCCTTATTTTACCCATTTTAATCTTATAGTGATAACATATTTTTTACACATTGTGAATTAATGTAATTACCAGATCATGTCAAACAACAAAAAGAAGTTATTTATGACATATTTTGAATTATACAAACAATTTAGTTTAATATTATATTTTTATTAATTTAATATCATTTCATAAACAATTTTATGTTTTAAGTTATGAATTATGTCAATTTTGGACACTATTCATACATAACTTTTTTAAACATCCATAAAATTTTGATTCCTTCTTAAAAAGGAATAAAATATAAAATAATATGATAATATCAACCAAAAAATCATTATGACAACAAAATAATCAAATTTCATTTATTTTTATATTTATAATATCATTTATTTTAATCCTTTATTAATAAATCCATCACTGCATCATCATTTTGTCATAATAAAATTTATTTATTTGATGTCTAAAAATTATGAATAAAATATTAGAAAGAATTAAATATTTTTAGATTTTTATTTAATATTTATAGATTATGTTATAACCTATATATCACCATATTAAAAAAATTAGTAAAATATTCTTGTTTATGTTATATTCCTCTTTACTTTAAATTAATTATTATAAAATGTCATTTTCACATCCAGGTGGCTCCATGGGGTCCCAAAATCAACCCAAGTATTGTCATGATCAAAATATATCATCCAATGGGATTAGGATATGTTCTAGGGTATTTTAATAATATTTTAATATTTGTTTACCCTTATTTACTAGATTTTCTCTTTAACCATGGAAAATAAAATAATTACTGAAGTTTATATTCACAATGTCTAAACATAAAATGAACCTTTTTATACAATTTGAAAATTATGATTCCAAATATGGAATCAATTTTTCAAAATTCAAAACACTTAATTTGAATTAATTAATTTAAAATTAATTCCCTTTGTCAAAACCAGAATGTTGGTTTTTAAGAAGTAAAAACTATCAAAAGATTAACATATGTTTATGTCCAAATTTAATGTGAAATTACATATAATGACCAGAATTGGAGTAAATGAAAAAATTTATTAAATTATATTTTAATACCATTAAATAATATGAATTAACAATATAAATTATCTCTATTGAAAAAAGTTGTTTTGAATTAAAATTTAACGTATTTTTACTATTCATTAAAACATGATACTTATCAGAAAAATATCAAAAATTCAACAAAATTAAATTTTGATGTCCCAATTCTAAATAATAAGTTTATTTCATCAAATATAACATATAAATATGTCAAAAACTAAATTTAAAAAGATTTCTCCCTCAAAAGGCGAAAAACCTGTATTTTTAGAAAAATACTTCTTTTATCCGAAAACTTTTATTTGTTCTTATCTCATATCTAGAAAACATATAAGATGAATTTAAAAAATTAAATTTATTATTTAACATATATTTTTCATTAAATAAACATCAATAACGAGTGATATTATTTCATAAACAAAATTATTCTCGTTTAAATAGGTTTTCCTAAAAACAAATCCTTTATATTCAATTAGTTTTTATTTACATTTCTAAAAAATTTGTTGAACAATGAATTATTATTTAAACTTGTGTAATCCTTATTTAAATAGTCAGTTGATACTATTCATTCCCATCATTCCAAATGATATGTGTTGACTATTATTTATACAAATAATATTATTGTTGTATTATATTTTAGTATATCTCAATGTTGTGTGCAACGTTAGATTTTGGAGAAACCTGTTGTTGTGTGTTGAGTACGCTATCAAATTTTTTTTACCATTTAACTTAAGATTAATATCTTATTCATAAATAATAATAGGAATGAAAAATTATTATTCTAAAAATTACTAGGTCGTTACACAGAGTGATAGAGAAAAATGTCCATAGAAATTTAACAATCACAAAGCCATAAATTTGCAATGACCTAAGGGACCTTCTGATTTATCATAAACAAATGTATAAGATAATATTTTTGGTTCCAATATATTTTCTAAAAAATTAAAATAATTTTCATGAAAAGATATACTTTCATGATTTCAGGACAACACCACCCTTTTTTGTTCCTTGATCCACTTCACCTCTTTCTCCAAAAAAGAAGGTGATTTTTTTTCATTCCTAAATAAGAAAGAGATAATGAGATCCATGATATGAAATCTCATCTATCATTAGTTATCCTAAAAACCATGTTTATATAACATTTATCAAATATACATAAATCCTCATATTATAAGATAATACATTATTTTAAAAAACTACATACAAAATTAAACTTAATAATTCTATAAATTGTTGGCCTCATAACCCTTCTGAAAGATAAAAAATCAACTATTTAGAAAATATTTCATAAAATAAGCTTAAAATTGATCCATATATCAAAAATTACCACTTGGTTTTCACATTAAAAACATGCGAATAACCTCATTGTATGTTCCCTTGACAATGGTAATATCCTTAATTACCATAAATCCTTTTGTATATCATGATTGCTTCCTTATTCTATGGATTACTAGATTTATACTATAAATCCAAGAATTCATAACCATCATCATTAATGATATATAAAATTTTATTAATAATAATGTTTAGGGTAATCCATACTATCCAATTTACTTATTCAAATCTAACATATCTTTATTCAAACATCATTATCTCAACACCTGACAATGATTAATTTTTACTTTACCCTAATCGAAATATCACTTTTCTATGAGATAATTTTTCTATATCTCCTTAACCATTTGACATGTCCTTTTCCATCCTTAATGAAAACTTATATTGAAAATACATATATATTTCATGATTCATATAACATAATCACTAAATTCAAGAACATAAATATTTCATTCATCCAATATTATTATTAAACTATCACCCAGTATTCATAAAATTATTCTTTAATACCTATTTCATTATAATATGAAATATGAATCATGTCTTAAGGTTCCTCAACCTTAATCTATTCATGCTTTTTATTTAAACAATACTCCAAGAACATTGTATACCTTTCAAATATTGTTTGTTGTCTCTTTATCTTTATAAATATAACCAATACTCATAACAACTTATGGATTATAATTATGATATTTATGCTTGGAAAATATACTCTCATAATTTTTATAAATTCCACATATAAAACATTAAATATTAACCATGTTCCTTTGAGTTATCTCCTTTAAATACAACCATAAGGCATAGCGTGAGAATCATTTATCATATTGGGATACCATATAATCATGAAAACTTACATACAAGGTGCCTAAATCATGGCTCATACATATTTAATCTTTGACACCTTATGTTTATCCTAGGTTACTCATAGCCTCCCTCTATTTAAATCCTTCATTATGGATCATGAAGAGTTTGAAAATTTCCATAGCATATCCCTTGGGAGTGGCAAACCATGTATTCAATAAGTCCCGTTGTCGTGTACCAAATTACCCTAAGTTAGGACTGAAATATATATTTGGATTTGTTACCCCTATGTATACTTATGCTAGAACCACATCCACTTGTAGTATCCAGACATGGATATATACCTATGAAACCACTCACCCTATCATTTACCAAAATTCCCAGTCATTTTCCAAAATATTAACTCATTCTTATACTTATCCTTATAGATATCCCAATACATATCCATAGAAATATACATCAGGATATCATTAATGTTTTATTATCCTAGTTTCCAAAGGTTTACTAAACCTTTCCATTGATATAAACTATAGAAAACCATGCATAATATACATTGGTATTACACTATTTTAGATGAATATTTAGTAAATTAAAACAATACACGCTCGAGGACAGTAATAGTGTAGTGTCTTTGGAAACATGGAAATAAAATCTTCTATAATAGTGAATGATCTTCAATATATCCCATAAAGACATATATGCTAATTATATCTACCTGAAAAATTTCTTAATAACATGGGGAAAGGAAACATAATAAGGGGTGAGTTCGGATCAAATGTAATGGTAAATAAAGGAAATGTGTAAGCATAACATGAAAAAAGGGTATGGAACTTGATCGTAACATTTGAAGATCATACCCTTCATAGTGGAAAATCATAATAAATATTAGAAGTTAAAAAGACATGACTCATAAAAAAATTTAATAGAGGAACGCATAACATAGGAATAAAACATGGAATTTTATAAGACACATAAATATATATAATGATTTCCATAGTAGTCATGGAATATTTACCAAGTCGATATTAGTGGACAAAGTCCTTTACTAAACCAGGTCAACACCCTATTCAGGTCCTATATTATTGAACTGAGTTCATTTCATATTCCTGTCCTATAATACCGAATCGAGTTCATTTTTCCTTCCATTACTATAATACTAACCCAAGTTCATTTCTCATTTCAAATCTGAAATACTAGCCCATATTTATTTATCTTTCTGTCCATATCTGTCTAATTAGATATAAATCGTTACACAATGGATTGGAGGGAGATATACGTCCCTCCCATCTCATAATGAAATAATACATAAATATACCAAAATATCATAAACAATCATAACTTAACCCATGAAATGAAATTGGAATCACAAACATGTAAACATATCATAACCTGTCAAAAAAAATACAAGTTTCATAAACATTTCATCTAAATCATAACATGTGAGAGGGAAACTAATTTTATAAACATATAAACCGTTAAATAGAAATAGATTTCAAAAAAATATTACCTATGAAAGAGAAATTGATTTCACAAACATACAATCCATGAAATAGAAATGAGTTTTATAAATATTGTGACATTAATCATAACTCATTCATATAAAGAATATAAATCTAACCTTCCGATCATTTCCTATAATATCATGATTAAAATCAATGAATGTCATCTTATATGGAATATCATTTTCAAATATCTCTAAAAAATGTTTCTTGAAAAAAAATTCCTCTTTTTTTAAAAACTTTTTTTAATACATAAAACCATTTGAAAATAATTTTTTAGAAAATAACATTAAAACTAAAAAAGAATACTTGAAATCTTTTTGAAAACCATTTTACCTGAAAACTTATAAAATAATCATACAAAACATTTCAGAAACCTTTTTCTTTGAAAACACTTTGAAAACCTATTATGAAAGGTTGAAAATGTTTTGAAAACCTTTTTACATGAAAATATATAAAATAATATTGATTTTTTTTAAAACCATTTCTTTTAAAATAATTATAAAACTTATAAATAATGATTGAAATCATTTTGATATCGATTTTCCTTGAAAATTTATAACATAATCTTGAAAATATTTTGAAAAAAAATTCATTGAAAAATTATAAAGGAAACTTGAAATTTCATTGAAAATAATTTTCTTGAAAATATATTTTAAAAAAAAATCACTTAAAAATTAACCTTTAAATATGGAAATAAATTTTCAAAGTATTGATGGTAGATAAATCTGTACATGTCATATGATGTAAAAAGAACATTCCCTTGGTACGATAAAATAGATTGAAAAATGCCACGTTTAGGAAGTAACAAAAAGATTCCTTTGAAAAAATTCAAAAAATAAATAAGGGGAAAATTTAATTATTTGATCATAGGATAATAGTAGAATATTCTTAGAAAACCATCTTTTAAAACATGATTTTAAAGGAACACAAATTTCTAATCGAAGAGAGGGTAAAATCGGGCTTTTTAAAAAACACTTTATTAACTATCTTATGTACCAAAGAGTGGAATTAATGTTACAAATTTATGAATAAATCATTAATAAAACTAATATTATAAAATTAATTAATTTTATTATGATATAGAAAATAATATTTCATTAGAGGAAGCACAAACATAAACAATCTTGAAAAGCGATAAGATTATCTCAATAAACTCTTATAACATGGTAACCTAAGATCATACTCTCTATGTAAGAAAATAAAATTTATTAAATATAAATATATTTTAAGAAGAACTAAATTTTTTATATTAAATGTAAAATGTAATTATATACCACTTGAAATGGAATTTAGGTGCATAACAATCTATAAGTCTCAAAGAATGAAAATTGACACAAAACTAATTCACTGATCTGGTGACTTTTTAAACTTATACCCCATAAAATAAATATCACAAAATAGATATGTGAATACCCATAAATTAAAGTGTAAGATAAATATAATATAGTAATTTTAAGTACATACACAAAAGGTGGAAAGAGTGGTGAACATAGTATGTATCTCATGGAAATAAAAAATGATCTGAAATCCCCTAACCTTATCTCTTAACTCTCGTTGTACTCATTCAAAACACATGTATAATAAATTTAAATTTATTATAAATCTCATACAAAACCAATTAATAATATCTAATACCATATATGGTTTGATTATTACCTTATATTACCCTCTTTTTAGCCATCCTATGTTAAGTTTTTCACTTCAGATAATATTTACATAGTTCTTCCCATGGGTCTTAATTTGTTATATAGTTTCTCCTTATACTTGTATCATTATTCCATAATGTAAAAAAATGATATAAATATCCAATTTATTCATTATATTTTAATTATAATAATCTATATAATATATAATTATGAAATAGGATACACCATTCATGGAGACATTAAGCCGTACATACGTGTGAATGTTGTTTCTATTTTATTTTCATGTTAAAAGAATGAAATGGAATGAAATGTATGTTTATATGTATATAATATCATTACAATATAATTATAATGTTATGTATATCATACAAGTTCACTAAAACCATACTTAATATATTCCATGAAGTGTGTGAACGATTCACATCAAATTGAGGGGGTGGTAGTCCATGTAAAGTCAAAAGTCTTCTTTTGACTTCTATATCATGTTTTGGAAATCACAAATTTATTCTATCATATGTTTGTAATTTACAATTGTCTTTTATCATGTTTATCGTATCGTACGATGTTGAGCGTACCGATCAAATCGTATCGTAATGACTCTGTCAATCGTATCGTATTGACTCTGTCAATCGTATCGTACTGACTCTGTCAATCGTATCGTAATGACTCTGTCAATCGTATCGTATTGACTCTTTCAATCGTATCGTACTGACTCTGCTATTCAGATGATCATTATTTGATTTGGTACTTTGTCAACAACTCTCTCTGCATTTGAATCGTACTCATGTTTTTCATTTCTATATATCTCTTGTCCTAACAAAACGATGTCGTTGAGTTAGTTACAAACTAATCAAAACGATGTCGTGCTTTCTGTTTCAATATGACCGTTGGAGGCAATATGACCGTTGGAACCCGAAGCCTATAAATAGGAGGTCATTTGAAGCTGAGAGAACAACAATGAACAAAGAGAACGAATGAAGAGACTCTGTGAACTACAAAGATTCTAGAGAGAGACATTGTGACTTCTCTCATCTTCCTTATGCGTCCGATCATCGTATCGAGGGCTTTCAAGTAATTGAAAGACAGAGGTGCCGATTACCTACAAAATCGAGGGCTGCCGGGGATAGGCAGACAGACGTGCCGATCATCGTATCGAGGGCTGCCGGGGATAGGCAGACAGAGGTGCCGATCATCGTATCGAGGGCTGCCGGGGATAGGCAGACAGACGTGCCGATCATCGTATCGAGGGCTCACCAAGGTATTGGTGAGACAGACCTTTTATCCTAGTTGAAAGGATAACCCTTCTCTTTTGGTCAAAAGAATTGTAATACTTTTACATTTCCGCTGTTACTTGTATTAGAAAGGGATTTGTATTGTTTCCTTTCTTCTTTACATTTTCAATTGTAATTGTTTCAATTACAATCATTCTATTATTTTTGTATTGATTGATTCTATACGCTTTAAGGTAGAATCATTCATCTTTGTATTGCTCTGATTATTGTGTTCACCTTGAATACAATTGTTTTACTTTACACTAGTATTACATTACATCATACCTTTTATATTCAATACATTTTTGGGTGTTTATATTTGCATTAGTTTAAGATCATTTAAACTAATCACTTTGTTTCAAAAACTCAAAGGTTTTTAAATCTACAATTCACCCCCCCTCTTGAATTGTTCCATCTAATAGACATATATATCTACTTATTCGATCCAAAAATTGGTATCAGAGGAGGTTTTCCACTGATTTTTATTACTATATTTATTTCTTATTACTATCTTGAATACTTACTACACTAACGTGTGGAGTAAAAAGTTATTTTTGTTATATTAGATGGCAGGAATGAATATCGGATCAATAGATAATCTGAATCCTTCTAGACCACCAATCTTTTATGGGAATGATTATGAGTATTGGAGAGATCGTATGAAGACTTTCGTCATCAATACTGGTGTAGACAATTTTATTATGCTTACTAGGGGTTACAAAATTCCTGACAAAGAAGTTATTACTTTCACCAACCAAGAGAAGAAATAATATCAACTGAATTACAAGGTACGCAATACTTTATTATGCTCTATGGCCAGGAATATATATAGTCAGATATCTTCATGTGAAGCAGCCAACCGTATTTGGAAGAAATTAGAAGTCCCTCATTTTGGTACATCCAAAGTTATAGAAACAAGGAGAGCAATGCTTCGAGCAGAGTATCATGGATTTGTTTTTCCTTATGGAGAACCTGTATGTAAAGTGCAACAAAGGTTTATGACAATTGTCAACAGCTTACAATCTATGGGAGAAAAAGTACTTGATGATGAAGCTCTTGTTGATAAGATTATAGATATTATGCCAAATGAATGGGAGTCGAAAAGGACAGCTATTGATGAAAATAGAAAAGTTTCCCAGATTACTCTTGATGAACTCTTTGGAACTCTTCTACAGCATGAGACAAGAATGAAGAGAGATGCTGATTTTAATAAGAAGAAGAATGGGAATGGAAGTGTAGCTTTTGCATCTAAAGCTAAAACACCTGAAAGGCTTACAAGGTCTAAATCCATGAAAGTTGTTATATCTGATTCAAGTGATTGTAATCTTTCGGATAATGAGTTAGCCAATCTTGCTCCGAGGATGAACAAGATTGTGGGAAAGAAAGATTTTCAATACAGATTCAAAAAGAAAGACATGAAAGATAGGAAAGATTCAGAGGTAACTTGTTATGAATGCAAGAAAGCAGGACATATAAGGCCTGATGTCCTTTACTGAAGAGGAAAGATAGAAAAGAGAAACACTCTGAAAGAAACAAGAAAAGGTTTTATAAGACAAAGAAAGGCTTGAAAGCAAATGATATGTGGAGTGCAAGTGGTAGTGATTCCTCAGATGATTCTTCAGAATATGAGACATCAGGACAAAGAAATATTGGACTTCTAGCCAGACTACCAATCGAAGATCATTGTCTCATGGATAAGGTACATAATGCTGAAGCTGTTACAAATGTCTCTTTAAATGCAAATTATATTGATAATAGATATTATGAATCTTCAAATGATGAACCCTCATCATCAGAAGATGATACTTTACCTTCTTTTGAAGAGGTCTCTAGATTTGCTAAGTTACTTGAAAATGAAAATTATAAACTCAAAAAGAGATTTGAAAAAGAAAATTCTAGAATTTCTATTTTGACTAAAGAAGTATCAGATCTTTCTAAAGATCTTGATGAGAAAAATTCTGATTTTGAAAGTATTTTAAAAACCCTTGAGAAAGTCAAATCTGATAAGAATAAACTTTCTAAGGATCTTGAAAGTGTAATTTCAAAGAAAAATATTTTAGAGTCTAACTCTAGTTCAAATTCAAATGTTTTAGAAAACCAGAATTTAGTTTTAAAACTAAAGTCAGAGATTTTATCCTTGAAAAAGTGTTTGTCAAACTTTACTCATGGAAAAGAAAACTTTGATAGGATGTATTCTCAAATTAGACCTTGGAGAAATCGTTCTGGTCTTGGTTATACTTATTCCAAACCTGTTTTTAGTAATAACTATTTTGTTCCTCAAAAAACCATTTTCTGTTCCAAGTGTCAATGTGGTGGACATTGGAGAAGAGATTGTTCTCTTAACAAAACTCAATCCTTAGGATTTCATAAAGCTCATTTTGTAAAACAAATGTGGATTCCTAAAATTCTTTTATCTAACCCTTCTGGATCCAAACAAGTTTAGATTCCGAAAATCTAATTGTTTCTTTTTCAGGAAAACGAGAAGTGTATCAATAAGAACATTTGGTACATGGATAGTGGTTGTTCTCGACATATGACTGGAAACAAAGATTTCTTTGAAAATATTATCAAAACAAAAGGTGGAAAAGTTACCTTCGGAGATAATGCTCAAGGAAAGATTGTTGGTATAGGTAATATCGTTTTTCTTGGAAAAGTTCTTATTTCAAATGTTTTGTTTGTTAAAGGTCTTAGGCACAATCTCATCATCATAAGTCAATTATGTGATGAAGGTTACCTTGTGAATTTAGAAATGATAAGTGTATAGTTCACAATTCCATGGATGAATTCATTCTATCTGCCCATAGGCAAGAGAATGTTTACACTATTAACATAGAAGACCTTAGGAACCAAAACTTACCTTGTTTAAGTGTAATAGAAGACCAATCGTGGCTATGGAATAGGAGACTAGGACACTGTAATTTGAGAAACCTAAGAAAACTCTCAAAGAAAGGACTTGTAAAAGGGCTACCGGACCTTAGATATGATTCTTCAAAAGTCTGTGATCCTTGTCAATTTGGAAAGCAACATAAAACTAGCTTTAAACCAATTAATGAAGTTTCAACTTCTAATGCATTACAGCTTGTGCATATGGATCTGTTTGGTCCTTCACAATCTGGAAGCATTGGAGGCAAATACTATGTATTTGTTTTAGTTGATGACTTTACTAGATTTACATGGGTCTACTTTCTCACAAAGAAATCTGAAGCCTTTTCTTATTTCAAAACTTTTAGAGCCCAAGTTAAAAATGAGAAAAACCTACCATTGATAACAATTCATAGTGATCATGGTGGTGAATTTCAAAACTTAGATTTTGAAACTTTTTATAGTAAGAAAGGTATTACTCACAATTTCTCAGCTCCAAGAACTCCTCAACAAAATGGGGTTGTTGAAAGAAGAAATCGTATTCTTCAAGAAATGACTCGAACCATGTTGAGTGAATACTCAATTGCTAAGCACTTTTGGGCTGAAGCTGTTAGTACTGCCTGTTATACTATAAATCGTGTTTTAACTAGACCATTTCTTAATAAAACCCCTTACGAATTATGGACTGGCCGAAAACCTAAAGTTTCACACTTCAATGTTTTTGGATGCAAAGTATTCATTCTGAATACAAAAGACAATCTACACAAATTTTCACCAAAATCTGATGAAGGAATCTTTCTAGGCTATTCTACAACCTCTAAGGCTTATAGAGTTTTCAATAAAAACACTTGTACTGTTTAAGAAACAGTACATGTAAAATTCGATGAAACGAACCCTTTTGTTTTCAACCAACCCAATCCTACATCCTCGGATGTGTTTTCCAAAAGTTTTTATCAACCTTTATTAGAAGAACATTCTGATAAAGAAAATGTTCAAGAAAGTATTCCTGAAACATTTACCACAGAAGATTTTCTACCATATGTTGATGAACAGGTTTTACAAAACCCAAATCAATTGTTTCTTAGAAATCATCCCAGTGATAACATCATTGGTGATATAAATCAACCTGTAAGGACCAGAAATTCCTTAAGAAATGAAATAGAACATCTTGCTTTTCTTTCCCAATTTGAACCTAAAAGTCCAAGTGAGGCCTTAGGTGATGATGATTGGATCAAAGCAATGCAGGATGAACTAAATGAATTTGAAAGGAATAAAGTCTGGACATTAGTTGAAAGACCTAAAGAAACAACTATGATTGGTGTAAAATGGGTTTTCAGAAACAAGTGTGATGAAAATGGAATCATTGTAAGAAATAAAGCAAGACTTGTTGCTAAAGGCTATAATCAACAAGAGGGAATAGACTATGAAGAAACATATGCTCCTGTAGCTAGACTTGAATCTATTCGTATTCTATTAGCCTTCGCAGCATATTTCAATTTCAAACTATTTCAAATGGATGTCAAATGTGCTTTTCGAAATGGTTTTGTTCAAGAAGAAGTTTTTGTCGAACAACCTCCTGGTTTTCAAGATCCAAAACATCCTGATCATGTTTTTAAACTTACCAAGGCTCTATATGGTCTTAAACAAGCCCCTAAGGAATGGTATGATAGACTCATAGGATTTCTTTTACAAAACAATTATAGAAAAGGTACAGCAGATCCAACTCTTTTTATCAAAATGGAAAACAAAAATGTTTTGGTTGTCCAAATCTATGTTGATGACATCATATTTGGATCAACTCAGAAATCTTTAACCGATTATTTTGCAAACTTAATGAAATCTGAGTTTGAAATGAGTATGATGGGTGAGTTAACATTCTTTCTAGGTTTTCAAATTTATCAAAAACCAGAAGGAACTTATATATCTCAACATAAGTATATTAAATAATTACTCAAAAAGTATGGATTTGACAAAACTAAAAGTATTAGCACCCCAATTGGTACCTCAAATACTCTTGATCTTGATGAAACTGGGAAACCAGTAGATCAAACAATTTTTAGAGGTATGATAGGGAGTTTGCTATACTTGACAGCTAGTCGACCCGACTTGATGTTTTCTCTATGCTTATGTGCAAGATATCAATCTAATCCAAAAGAGTCTCACTTAAAATCCGTAAAGAGAATCTTTCGGTATTTAAAAGACACTATGGATTTAAGTCTTTTCTACTCTTCTGGAAATGATTTTGTTTTAAAAAGCTTTTCAGATGCTGACTTTGGTGGTTGTAGAATGGATAGAAAAAGTACATCTGGAACATGTCATTTCTTAGGAGACGCTTTGGTTTCTTGGTCTTGCAAGAAACAACACTCAGTAGCACTCTCCACTGCTGAAGCTGAATATGTAGCAGCTGGAAGTTGCTGTGCTGAAGTATTGTGGATGTAGCACACACTCACTGTCTATGGTTTGAGTTTCTCCAAAACTCAAATTCTTTGTGATAATACAAGTGCCATAGCTCTTAGTAAAAACCCAGCACATCACTCTCGTGCAAAACACATAGATGTTAGGCATCACTTTCTTAGGGATCACACACAAAAAGGAGATATTATTTTGCAATTCATCGGAATGCAAGAACAACTTGCTGACATTTTTACAAAACCTTTACCTTCCGATAGATTTGAATTTATAAAACAGAAGCTAGGAATGATTACATTAAAATAATCATTCATATCTACTTCTTGTTTTTAAATCTCTCCTAATAGTAAGAAACTCCTCGTAGAAAGAGGGAGGACATTTCTTTCTGTCTTTATGTTTATTTTATATTATGTTCTTTAACTATTTACTCTTTGGATTGTTTATTTTTTCCCTGTTTATCATATTGACAATTTTATTTTTCTGTTTATCGTATTGACAATATTAGTTTTCTGTTTATCGTATTGACAATTTTTAGTTTTTCTGTTGACAGTTTTATCGTTTCATTCATTTTTTTTCTGTTTATCGTATTGACAGTTTTATAGTATCATTTACTATCGACCGATGATGGTATTCAAATTCTTTTCCATCGTATCGACCGATGATGGTATTGAATTTCTTTTCCATCGTACCAATCAATATTGGTATTGTATCAACCGATGATGGTATTGAATTTCTTTTCCATCGTACCAATCAATCTTGGTATTGTATCGACCGATGATAGTATTGAAATTCTTTTCCATCGTATCATTCAATAGTTTTGTATCGACCGATGATGGTATTGAGATTGTTTTCCATCGCACTATCAGTTCATGGTAACGAGATTATTTTCCATCGTACGGTCTGATCATAGTAATAACTTTGTTTTCCATCAGCATCATATTTTTTTTCTCCTTACGATTGTATTTTCTTTTGATTCTTACCAAAACCAACAATCACCTTATGTTCTCCGATAGGTATCTTTTTCATTTTTTTTCTTTCTTTGTTTTAATCCTAACCATTGATCTGGTTTTCTCTAATCCTGGTCGTAGAATATCAACGGTCACCCTTTCTCGACCGTAGAAGATCAACGGTCATCTCTTTATCGCCTATAAATACCCCCTCCCCTCCCCAAACCCACATTGCTTTTTCAGGATTTGAGGCGCAGCTCTGCTCCACTATCTATATATCATCGTACGATCTTCTCAATCGGCATCACCTTTATGTCTCAATCCTCTGCTAACACTCCCTCCGAAATGTCTTTAAAGACTTTTACAGAGAAAGACTTTAATAGAGAAAGGTTAGTATCCCGAGACTTTTTCGATACGTACGATTCTACAATCAGGAGGATCATTTTGTTTCAAGGATGGGAACATCTGTGTGTTGAAAAGCCTGATATTCAAGATCCAGTTCTTTTTGATGAAGTTTGTCAGTTTTACAAAACCGTTTCTTTCGACAAAGACATGACTATAAACTTCGCTGTGTACGATAGAAAATTATCTATGTCTGTGAAACAAGCGGCACATTTTCTCAATGTTTCTATAGAAGGGGATTCTTTCTGTCCATCGCACAAACTACCAGAGGAAGTTGGTACGTTTAATAGAGAAAATGATGAAAAGACATTGTTTGTTATTAATGAAGAAAAGAGAAAAGTGTCTCATATTTCTCCGGACAATCGTTTTGTAACCTTATGGATGCAAGGTTTTCTTATCCCAAGGAAAGGGGATAGAGAAACTCTGAAAGTTTCTGATATCTTTATGCTCGACTATCTTGTGAATATGAGAAAAGTAAATCTCATGGGATATGTTTTTGAAACAATTAAGAATGTCAAGACATGAGGGATTAAGTCTCAGATGATTATGTATCCAGCTATCCTTACAAAATTCATTCTTGAGAGTATGAGGTTTTGTAACATTCCTTTGAAAGGAAAACCCATGGATTTGAGACCATCATGGATCAGTAAGAGTACGATGAAAAAGCTGAATGTTTGTTTTGATCTGAATTCAAAACTTTTTGTCAGAGATGTAGAAGCTGAATTGGCTCAGAATCAATTGGCACCTATGCCAGCCAAATACTTTCAATCTACCGGTGTTACTCAAAAGTCTGATCCGCAAACCAGTTCAAAGCCGAAGAAGAAGCCGAGGTACAGTAAGGAAGTTGTAGCAAAATGGAGAAAGGATAAGGAACATAGAAAGGAAGGTGATCCGAAGTTTGGTCTTGACCCTGATGAGGCCTTTGCGGAAAGAATAAGGGTAGAAGAAACCCTTCAGGCTGAAAAGAAGAAGAAGGTTTTTTTGAAAAGAAAGGCTCAGGACCTTGATATCTCTAAAGTCTTGAAAGCGGTTGAGGATGCCAGTGCCCAACTAACAGAAGAAGTTCATCAAGAGCCCATCGTACAGAGTCTTCCTGAGGAAGGAAAACAAAAACAAGTAATTGAAGAGATAGAAGAAGTGGAAGAAGAAGAAGGAGACTTTCTTTTAGAATTTCTTCAAAGTTCAAAGAAGAGTAGAGAGGAATCAGTTCAAAAGCTGAGTGAAGGTGTTCAACAAACTTCTCATGCCGATCAGGATCAATATCCGGACAGAATGTCATCTCAAGAAAAACAAGGTACTCAATCCTCTCATTCTGATAAAGTTGTTGTCATTAGTGACAAAGTAGAAGAAGAAAGAAAGCAGAAAGAAAAAGCAAAAGGGAAACAGCCAGTTGTTGATTCAAGCAGATCGTATGAACTAGCATCGTAAGATGAAGATACCGATTCAGAGCATACAATATCTCTCAAGAAGAGTGACTACATTGTTCATGTTTTGAGAAGAGTTGAGAAGACTATTCCGTATTTCCCGAGGCTAGAAGGGAAGATTGATTTTATCACTGACAATCAAAAGAAGAAGTTTGGGTCTGTGAAAGAATTAAGGAAGAAAGTTTTGTCAGTAGAAGCCGATTTGAAAGTTCTTTCGGAAAGCTCAGTTGCTCATAAGAAGGCTTGCAATAAGATGACCAAGTGGTCGTACAAAACAGAGAGCTCAATCAATGATCATGAAATTTCTATTGAAGATATAAGAAGGTTATCAAATGATCTTGCAATTGCTTTCAACAAGCTTGAAAAAGAAACAGTTGAAAGGTTGAACCTTTTGTCTTCTCAAAGAGCCGATGTTCCTTCAGTGAAAGATTTTCAAGAGAGAATGAATGTTTTCCAATCTGAATTCTTGAAGGTTTCATCTTTCAAAGATGAAATGGTTTTACTGAAGAATCAAAATTCTGTGTTATCCAAAGACAACAGGAATTTGCAAAATAGGATTGATACCCTTAAAGAAGTAATCAGAGTCCAGGAGGAGACTATCAGAAATCAAGATCATATTTTTGCGGATCAACAAAAGCTTCTCAAAACTCAGGGTGAATCAATTTCTGAAGACAAGAAGGAGATAAAGAAGATGAAAGCTGTTCTTCATGAGCTTATAAAGAAGGAGAAGGAAAGAGAAAACAAATGATTGTTGTATTTGTTTCTTTTGGAACTTGTCTTTATTTTGTAATAACTCTTATGATCCTTTTCTTTTATATTTTGTCTTGTATTGCTTCACTAACTCGTTCAGACAATTCAAGTTTACTCCTTTCTTTTTTTAAATCACAAAGGGGGAGAATGTTTTACAAAGGGGGAGAATGCTTTACAATGCTCTTCAGGAAAATCTATGAATACAATCCTTAGGAAAGTCCATAACTAAGGGGGAGTTAGTTGTATTCAATTTCTTATTCAGAAGAGTTTTCAATAACTCAGGGGGAGATAAGTATTTCCTGTTACATTTACTTTGTGGGTTGTGCTTTCCAAAAAGGGGGAGATTGTTAAGTCAAAAGTCTTCTTTTGACTTCTATATCATGTTTTGGAAATCACAAATGTATTCTATCATATGTTTGTAATTTACAATTGTCTTTTATCATGTTTATCGTATCGTACGATGTTGAGCGTACCGATCAATCGTATCGTAATGACTCTGTCAATCATATCGTATTGACTCTGTCAATCATATCGTACTGACTCTGTCAATCGTATCGTAATGACTCTGTCAATCGTAACATATTGACTCTGTCAATCGTATCGTACTGACTCTGCTATTCAGATGATCATTATTTGTTTTGTTACTTTGTCAAAAACTCTCTCTGCATTTGAATCGTACTCATGTTTTTCATTTCTATATCTCTCTTGTCCTAACAAAACGACGTCGTTGAGTTAGTTACAAACTAATCAAAACGATGTCGTGCTTTCTGTTTCAATATGACTGTTGGAGGCAATATGACCATTGGAACCCAAAGCCTATAAATAGGATGTCATTTGAAGCTGAGAGAACAACGATGAACAAAGAGAACGAATGAAGAGACTCTGTGAACTACAAAGATTCTAGAGAGAGACACTGTGACTTCTCTCATCTGCCTTGTGCGTCCGATCATCGTATCGAGGGCTTTCAAGTAATTGAAAGACAGAGGTTCCGATTACCTACAAAATCAAGGGCTGCCGGGGATAGGCAGACAGACGTGCTGATCATCGTATCGAGGGCTGTCGGGGATAGGCAGACAGACGTGCCGATCATCGTATCGAGGGCTCACCAAGGTATTGGTGAGACAGACCTTTTATCCTAGGTGAAAGGATAACCCTTCTCTTTGGGTCAAAATAATTTTAATACTTTTACATTTCCGCTGTTACTTGTATTAGAAAGGGATTTGTATTGTTTCCTTTCTTCTTTACATTTTCAATTGTAATTGTTTCAATTACAATCATTCTATTATTTTTGTATTGATTGATTCTATACGCTTTAAGGTAGAATCATTCATCTTTGTATTGCTTTGATTATTGTGTTCACCTTGAATACAATTGTTTTACTTTACACTAGTATTACATTACATCATACCTTTTATATTCAATACATTTGTGGGTGTTTATATTTGCATTAGTTTAAGATCATTTAAACTAATCTCTTTGTTGCAAAAACTCAAAGGTTTTTAAATCTTCAATTCACCCCCCCTCTTGTATTGTTCCATCTAATAGACATATATATCTACTTATTCGATCCAACAGTCCACACATCCTCAAACAAATTTATCGCAATAATATATTCATTTTAATAATTTGGTTCATTAACTTCTATGATTACCGAATTTTATTATTTTGGTTTTTATTAAAGCATCTAATTTCTAACCCAAGTAATTTAAACATTAATACTAAACAAATGTGATATTTATTAGTCAATAGAGAGCCACTGAATTGTTAATATGATACCTAATTAACAAAATAAAAATCTCATGTGTTTTAGAAATTAATTTTTAAAACAAGTGGATGTTGTTTAAAAATAACTTCTTAAATCCGGACCACGGTAATAATTTTTTAATGTATATGGGTCAATATTTTAATAATAAAATTTACATCTTCCAAGGGAAGCATGTTTATCTATTTGGGTGAATGAGATATCCAAGTGAGTCGAGTTGGACCTAAGCATCATGGGTTGGTAGAGTGATAACCCAGATGACGAGTCTCTTTATGAGTGATTAAAAAATACATATTGTAGAATTACTTCATGTTGTGGATCATTTTAAGGAAATATTTTTAGATTATTTCTCTAGCTTACATCCTAAGAGAGTGGTGATGTTCACTATTGAGCTGGTTCCAGGTGCGTCATCGGTGTCCATTCCTCTTTATTGGATGGAACCTACCAAGCCACAAGAACCCAAAAAAGTTGGTTGAATATATAGAAGAAAAAAGGACTTATCTAACCCAACACATCATATTGTGGTTCTCCTACCCTTTTCTCTAAAGAGTCATAATGTTAAATTAGGTTTTTCATGGATTATAGATGGTTGAACCATCTCATGGTGGGTAAACAGTATCCACTACATCATAGAGAAAAAATCTTCAACAAACACCGAGGAGTGTCACATTTATCTTTGATCGATTTAATGTTATTATATCATTAGGAACTTGTATTACCATCAGATATACCACATACAACATTATGAATAAGATATCATCACTATAAATCTACATGGGCCTGGTAAAGAACTAGCCAGTCCATACCAAGAATTACATTGAAGTCATTAATCTCATGGTTGAAAAAATTCAATAAGAAATGATACCCACCTATCGTAATGGAGAACTCTCTGTAATGGAGTATACCCTCGAATTGGACCCCTAACGGCGTGTCAAGATACATATTTCCACTAAAGTACTCTATCACTGGGTCTTGACATTATATAATCATGGACGATGAGAAGGAGTGTGATGATCCCTTATCAAATATGATATAAAGTAATGTAAAGGCTACCAGAATAGTAACTACAATTTTATAAGGTCATGGACTCAACTCCTTAGGTGTAGGTTAAACTGTATAGTTATGACCTGAATAAGGCCCCTAATATGCAACCCGACTAAACTGGGTAGGTCCTTTTTGCAGGTTCAGAACATATAATCTCTAACTACAATATCCAAGAACACCTCCTCAGCTTGGTCAGGTGGCAGAATACCAAATCCGATCCTGACATGGAGTTGGGAACCTTGTACCTGAATGTGGCATCAGTATGGATCCCATGTTAGTATATCATAGAGTAAAATATCTATAAAAGCACTGAAGTTGACCAATACTACTACAATATAGACACTGCATTGGGTTCTTCATGTACTGAGGCTTCTTATTGAATGTGCTACCACATTGGAGACACACCACATAATAATCGACGTGTGTCACTTAGCCAAATTTCCCCCCCATGTGCACCCTAAAAGAAACATTTCCTATTTAAAAAAAACCATAATCCAACCATTGGACTAAACTTCCTTTGCTCACATTTCAAGCATCCCTCGGGTTCCATTCAATAATGAGGGTCTGGTTCACTATCTCTAAAAATATTGTCAACTAGAAGATGTTCACCTATGATCGGATTATGTACACTATTAGTTCCTTAAATCATCTTGCAATCATCAAATCTTTAGATAGCTAATTTGGGAAAAAAATAATAAAGCTCACTAAAGTGTGTATAGTACTCTAACATATGCATAACACCATACTAAAGATGTATAAACTTCCGAACATGGTCCATTATCAACATGTTTTGAAATAAGTGATCGTAGAAGGTTATCTAAGAGTCAACCCTGACCACACCCCAGTGATGATAATCTTGAGAAATGAAAGCCCACCAATTCCTAGGGGAGTCACATAGCATATAGGTAGTAATATTTTTCTACCGATCTGGAGGCATCTCAAAATTTTCAAAAATAAATAGTGTGGCCTCCAGCTTTGACATAGACTCCTGAGGATCTCCACCTAGAAAAGGTGGGAGGATGTTTCTATAGGAACTCCAGAATCTTCTCTTCTATAGTAAGGGAAGGTTAAGGATCACCATGTAAAGACTAGATAAATAAGAATTATCTATCACGAAATTAAAAATAAATGATAAGTGGATGATCAATATAAGGATCGATTGATGGAACTACAGGAGGTAATATGAGTATCTCAGGTCCCACCACCTCTAAACCATGCTCGTTGATATATTCATAGTGTACAATGTGATGATGCCATGGTGGAATAACTCTACAATTTGTAGTCACAATCCTCATATAATATTTATAATAAATGGGAAAACTAATAATAATAAGGGAAAAGAACACTAACTTCCCTTATGAAATTCATCTCTCAGCCTTCTCCTTGAGTCAACTATACGAGATAAGAAATATTAATGAAAGGATCATAGGAGGAACAACCTAGTACCAACTACTAAGGCTAGTTCAGGGTCAAGGTATCATATAAATTAATAGAGGTTATATTATATATAGTGTCAAATGCAAGGTATAGAGGAAAAAAAACCTTTACATATCATTCTTCATCCCCATATAGCTTTAACCATTTTAATCTAAAACTTTAATTCTTTGAAATTTTATTCATATTTACTTAGAAATTTATATCTCAATTTATTTAATTACATCACCAATTGAAAATTTATAAATTCCCATGCTCTTTATAAACTAAAATACACATGTCAAGTAACTACAATATGAACTTTACATCAAGTAATAGCATGTAAAATGTCATGTATAGTTATTTTATTGAATGAACTTCCATTTCAAATTTATATAATCACTCAATTATTAAATTTACATTGGAATTCATCAATAGAACAAACTAATATCTGAGCCCATAGAATCAATGGATCGTTGATCATGCATAGACTATTTTTTTAATCAATGTTTTTTAATTAATATATGTGGGAGAACACCATTTCTATTGATATATTAACATTAATTAACCCAATTTTTTTCATTCCCGCTAGAACACTAATAGAATAAAATACATAATAAACAAGGCACCACAACAAACCCATGAAATACAAGAAATGCATTTCAATATATATATATATATATGTAATGACATAATGCATGAAATTTAGTTCATTTTTTTCCTAGTAAGATGCCTGAATTTATACACCCTAATATCATAAATCTTTGTTAGAATGAATATCATCATAATAATATCAACAATAGTAAAAACCCAATACATGTGCATCACCCAATGGTGAAATCTGTAAAACTGTAATAACTACAAACAAGAACAACATTAACCCATCCAAGGTATTTCAGTTTTCCCATATACATGGGTTAGCTAATTTCAGGCATTAACTCATTAGAAACACATATTTTTTCATAGTCACATATCGAAATCCAAGCATTAAGACAAAATGAAAAAAGAATCTCTAATAACCATTTGTAGCATCCCACCCTAGAAGCTAGGTAGTGGTTCCCTGAGATGGTGGTCTATAAGAACTCATGTGTGGCTCCCCATACACTAGAGGCTATTGACTAGTAGTTAGGGACTAAGGTGTGTCCATGGGGATAATATTCCCTCATAGATCAGACTGGATAAAAGTGGTATAAAATAAATAATGAGAAATAGTGGAAGCAGTAAAAACATACAGACACCAACAAATTAATAATAAATAATTCAATATAAATAATGGTTGGAAGACAAATAACAAATCGTTGATACTGAATAATGATAATTATTTGTTCAAGTAGTAGTACAAAAATATGGTAAATGGGTACAAGGGAGACTTAAATATACCACATGCATTAAAAATACACAAATGTACAAAAGTTGTTAAAACTAGCATCATAAGAACAGTCTCACTCACCTATCCCTATACTCTATCTTTGAACTCAAAATTATGCATTGGAAGACCACCTCTTCCATTTAGTTATTCCTAAAAACCTCAAGTATTCTTGGGAACCAAAGGAGGCCCATGTAAGGTGTAAGATGCACTCAGTTGTCCACCAACAATAGTGTCTAGATCAATCGACTACATAAAATTTAATATGATTAGTGTTCTAGTAGTAGTTAATTTAGCATAATAAATAAATAAAACATGTTGGTCTGGGTTCCACCAATATACTCAAACACCACTACCTGATTTGGAATAATATGGATTTTTTTAAACCAATGTAATATGTGCTATAGGTAATGGGTATACAAGGGTCATCATAAATGAACCATCATGTGTGTACTAACCTCATAAATGTAATTTGGATTGGAATATGTGTCCCTAATACATCAACAAAGCATTATCATGATTTAATAACAAGGAATCAAATTTAATCCATGCAAGGAAAAAATCTAATCATGTATGGGTATCCTGATACAATCTAAGTTTATCCATAAAGGCATACCATATTTCATTATAGGAGCTCCCGAAATACCCAAAACTGCAATGCCCATCCACGGATATCTATAAAAGGATTTCTTCATATCACAATCCGCACGTTCTGAGTATGAACCTACGATACTATCCTATGTATCTCACATTGGATACTAAGTATTACTCAAGGAATTGTATAAACATCATGCAAATGAGATAATCCATGGTGTATCCCCTATGTAAACAGTGTCACTCATGGGTGTAAATAATCCTCTGGGAAATCTCATCCAAAGAAATCCATGTGTCACTCCAGGCGCATCCAATAATTCAAAAAACAAAAAATCGTGAGCCCATCCATGGTTTCCTTAAGTCGGGACCCATGTTCTCTCTCATATCTTATGAATTTAAGGCTTATTAATCAGGATCACAATTCCTTAATAATAAATTGCATGTATAACATATTAAACACGATTTCCAATTCATTTATTTCAAGAAATAATCTACAACATAAGGCATAAGGAAAAAAGAAATAATCATAAGGTAATATGAATGTTAATAAATAAAAAATCGTAAGACATAAGGTCCTAACTCGTGGCCTATAAATCATCTTAACTCATGGACTATCATCTCAATACATACTTCAAAAGAGTTCAACACAAGGCTAACACACACCCCAATGGTGGTTTATAAAATCTAAGGAAAGGGATTCACAGATCTTTAAGAAGGTAAACCTCATTGGGTTGGATCTAGTCATGTTGATCAACTAATGGGTTTATTACCCTCTAGATAGGATTATAAAAATAATAGAAAACCATTTAATTTTTTAATTAATTAATGATTTGGAGGTTTCCATTGAAAATTATGGAACACGGCATAATGACACACAATATAGGATGTGAATAACCTTAGAGAAATATGCTAGACCACCTAACATTGGTTCATAAAATACCAATCATACGTTTTTAGCCATTGAATCAAGCTAGAATGAAATATAACATGATAATCATCAAATCCTTGAAGATAGGGAAAATGAAGTTTCCCCAGAATAACACGATAGATGAGAATAGAAAATAGAAATTTAATTAAGAGGATTGTAGATCATTCTGAGAGGAGTCTAATTCATCTCATGATAAAGTATTTAGATATCGTATGAGGGAGAAACCAAAATCCCTATGTGGAGGAGATTAGGGGAGATTATGTGGAAGATAGAGAAGAAAATGCGAGAGTAAGAATGAATAAGGGGTATTAAAACATAATAGGGAAAAAATTATAAATAATCCTTTAAACCAGTGTTTCGCTATTTGGCCACATGGTTAGCCAAACCATGAACCCACCATGTGACAAGATACTACCCACCAAACCCCCTCACATGGGCTAGGATCACAGTTTGACCTACCATTCCTAAGCTGTGTGAAACAGCTCTATGACCCATACTCTGTAATCTTGCATGGACATGTGGTCCTCCATGTTTAGTTTCAGATAAACTATGTAGCTTCCCTTACTCACTAGGTGACCCGTGAAGTTGTCTCACATTGTTAGCACTAATAATGCACAAATCATGCAACTAAGTCTTCTTACCATTTTTCTGGAAATTTGAGCTTCAATGGAGCCCTAGAATCTCTTGAACCATACCTTATCCTGGAGAGCCCATGATTAGCCTAAAATGATGGATTTATAAAAAATCAAAAGGGTTTTTACTTCCCAAAAAAACTAGTACGTTACAACAAGTAACCCATGCACCATCAAAATATGGTAACACTCCTTCATTAATTCTTCTTTATAAACTTCTTTAATATCATCAATGTGCCTATTTTATTCCATAATATATTATTATCCATCCATATTTTCTATTTCTATGACCTCCTTAAAAACACCATATACTTTTTTTTCAATATCCTTGTGAGAATCTATATTAATGGATTCTATCTAAAATACATCATCATAATTTGAAAACTACTCAAATTCATCCATAAAATTTGTGTCCCAATTTTATTTCTCCTTCTACTCAATCATGGATTTAGCATCATATTGATATAATTCCATTGATTTGGATTAATATTTTGTCTCATTATTCAATATTTCACACACTTCATTGGATTTTTTCATGAAATTAAAAGATTATAATTTTATACATTGTAAATTTTCAAAAACAAATTATAATTGTGGCCCAAATATTTAAAAAAAATTAATCCCCTTCAGTGTATCGATTTTCTGAGTAGGGATATCTAGTGTTAGAACTAAGAGTTTGTGATCCTTCATCTTTTAAATCTACAAGAACAATAAGAACTATTTGATCTCACTAAAAAGTATAAAACTTGTGTATCTAAAACAAATAATAGAAATACTTAAAAAAATACTTTAATCTAATATACTGGTCTATGATTGTTACTAGTTTTATTTGTTCCCAAACCATGCTGCCAAAAAATGTCATTACATCTCATGGTGGAAAATTATTGTAATTCGTGTTTACTAAACTGAAACTAACTATTAATGCATAGTAAATAATAGGCACAATATCAATTCCACAATGAACGTGGATTCTTAATTAAAAATTTTAATCCAATTTTTGGATCATCACAATGTTTTCAATATTTTAAATTATAATATAAACTAAACTAAATTAATGAGTTAATGAATTAAAAAAAATAAGGAGAATGAAAATATGGGAATAACTTCTTAATATTTTATTTTATTGAACCAAAATAATTTAACTCCACTTATTGATTAATTAAATTAATTGTTACACATTTATAAAAGTAATTGATATCCATTTGATCAATTTTAATCCATATTACATTAATATCTAAACTCTTAGCGATCTTAAGAATAAAATTAATTAAATTGGATTTTATTCCAATTCCAAGATAAAAATAATAATTAAATTCACTCTCATTAAATAATTAACTTTACCATGTTGGGTGTCATTCATTAATGACATATCTATTGCTAATTTAATAATGAATATGATTTAAAAAGATTTTTCCCAATATGAAACTAATTAATAAAAATAAATCATGATGGGTGAAGAATTCAAAACGCATAATATAAATACTTTTCTGTTGATCATATCATATTTTATGAATTTAGCCACTCATATTTTATTGTTTATAAGTGATGACTAAACTATATATCATAAATGAGAGTATATAACATAAAGAACCAATAAAATATTGATCAATAATGGAAAACATACTTAAATGAATAATTATAAAAATAATGGATCTGATGATAATAAAACAAAAAAATGAAAAATAAAATAAAATAAATACAATCTAGATCTAGAAACTTGGAGCCATCCCTTGACTTATCTGCATGATGACACTGAATCCTCAATTAGAAGAAGAAGATCCTCAAACTATAGTAACTTGGGTGGAATATGTATCTTCCATGAAACATTATATCCCTTTAAAATAGATAAATAAATATAAAAATCAAAAATATTTTTTTCAAATCCTTATCCATATCATATTTCTCTAATGGTATCCCAATACCAGTAAAAATGGGTCTAAAGATTCACCTTGGGTCCAACATAATTCATCTCAAAATGATAGGTGAGGTTTTCTATATATTTTAAATTTTGTATCTTCAAAAGTTCATATTCCAGCAGTATTATTGAAAAATGGAATTATTCATTTTATACTAGCTCTAAAATAGGTTATACATAAAATTAACTCTTGTTGTTGTGTCTATGATGGCACCCCACAATACACTAAACTACACATTACATCATCAATAAAAAATTTAAGGACATGAATTTGGAATTAAACCTAATATAGTCATTAGGTGAATCCTAAATATATTAACTTACAAATTGTATCCAAATAAAAATACATAATTCACCAATTATTATTACACTACCTTCCAGGAAATTATAGAGTGATGGAATCATTTACACTTTAAAATGTATATATCATGTCCTTTAAAAACCCTCAATCCATTAGGTACCTTAATGACCCACGTAATATCTATGTGGTAAAATATAAGGCCTAAAATTTCATCATCACATAAATATCTACTTAACATTATAAAAAAATCTCCACAAATCATTGCATAGAATCATGAATCGTTGAGTTTTGATTTACATTTATTTTATTATCCTTAATTTAGTTTAATAGAGAATGGGTGATTAATTGACTTATGAAATTTCAAAGTCTTGTTGGTTAAATAATATTCACTATATTGTGGTATTTTTTTTGGGTTGTAATGTAACATTCAATTCATGAAATCTCACTAGAAACATTATTTTACTCATATTCAATAACTTTTTTCATACCCCTCAACACTATGGCATAGTGAATTCATCCTCATATCTTCCATGTTATTCATCTGTAAGGAAACATTAGCATGGATAAAATTTGTTTCATCATGATTCCACAAAAATTTTATCTTTAAAATCATATCAAAATAATCCTGAGATAATGATATGTGTTACAGCCTATTTTTTCATTTTTCATCAAAATCATTAAATAAAATCCAAAATTTTCTTTAAGATTCATCCTACCATAAAAAATAAAAAATAAATATAATTTGGAAGTATATTATGAAATTAATAATATATTACTAGATCACATGATAGTACTAATTAAAGTTAACAATCTCCATGACTCTCAGTTAATTAATTTACTACCTATACATTCTAACATTTTGATTCCATCCTCCAATTCATGAATAATTCTTGATCCTTATGAACTTTTCTTATCTTGATTACTTCTCTAAAATTTACTTGATCCATCTGTCTGTTACATTCAACCTTTTTTAAATCCATCAATGACCTAGGTTTGTTCTTCTACTTTGATTTTGACCTCAATAACATTCTTAATGTTTTTATCCTCTCATAATTAATATTATCAATAGAATCTATTAGACCATCCTTTCCTTATTATTTTCTTATATAAATAAACAGAAATCATGTATCACTCCATAATATTTATTATTTTTAGATCTCTTATCATCTATCTCTTTAAGAAACACCTTTAAATCAACCTTAATTACTATTATACCCTCAAAATGTTCATCATCACCCTTAAATTTCACCTAAATTAAAGGTTTTTTTTATGAAATCCACAAGAACATATTAATTAGAGTTATTACAATCCTTAGTGTCGTTTACATTCATTTCATACATGTTGCAGTCTTCATACCTGTGATATTTTTTTCTCTTAATGAATTTGTTTCATTGTACTTATCTTAAATTTCACATACATAAATGTTTTTTAGTGGCTGAATCACTTTTTTATTCTTCGAACATATTAGAACACATAAATATAAGGTTATCATAGTTTCAACATTAACAAAGAGTGAGTGTAAATTTTCCATTGAACTTCAATTCTCCCTTTCCATATTTAGGGAAAGGAATTCCTTGAATTCTTCAATAACATTTTCATCATGATTTTAATGCGTTGACTATATATCCATCCCCTTGAAATATAAATTATGATATTTATCAGTTACAATTGTATCATCATCACAGGTTCTAATAACCCTAATTAAGAAATAAAGATTATATTTTTTTATCAATGGGAACAATTGCTAGAATGATGTAATGTTGTTCATATATGTTGGATGATATGTGGAGATATGATGTATCTTCCAAAAATTAAAGGACCCTTGATAACTCATTTTTATATTAGAAAAGTATTTTATAGTTTCTAATACTAGTTGATGTTGGTATGCAGATATATTTAATGAAGTGGAAATTAAATCTACTAATTTTAGAGTTTATCTTAAAGTAAATTTTAAAAAGGTATTATAATTGATGGAATGATTGTATGAATCATGTTACCAAATGATAATGAGTAAATATTTCTATAATTTATAATTAATATAGATTTAATTTAATAGATTACTGAATTGTATAGCTTGTAAAACTAGTACGTTAAAGAACAAAGGTTGTATGATGCCCAGTGAAACCATCAATGGGTAAAAAAGTATGACGACTAAATTATCAGTGAATAATAATCATTAGGTTAATATATGAGATGGATGATATGAGTATGTGTTTAAAAAAGTTTTGATGGGTTTTGGAATACACTAAATTGAGTATTTAGTTTTTAAAAATCATTATAATTCAAGATGAATAACTTTGGAATTAGTTTAATAACCTGACAAATAATTTGAAGAATTTTTTGAATCAAAAAAGTTATTGGAGATTCCTTGAGACAAAATTATTTTGTTTGGGAATATTTTGTTAATGTGTTATTCATGTGTAACTATTGAAACCAATGTTATAAATTTAATGTTTGTAATTTTTTAAATTATATATTTTGGAGATGTATAACTACAGAATTTAAAGAATCCTTTAATAATCTGATGTTTTGGAAGAATCATGAATTAACCGTAGCATAAAAAATTGGAACATACCATGATTTATGAGAAAGAAAAAAAATAATAGTCCAGAATCTTCTCTATGGGTTTTTTCTGGGTTTTTAGGAGTTTTATTCATGTTATATGGTGTTTTCTAACTATTGAACACACCACAATGGTGAATGGAGTTTAAAATATTTCCCCATATATATCCAGAATGACCAAGAAACCATCCATCCCTAAATATATCTAGCTAGGCTTGAAAGAACCCCTGATCAAAGAGGCGGCAGAAGAGAAAAGAAACTAGAACATTTCAGATATAGGTTATAGGTTGAACAATAATGCAGCCATAACCATGGAGGAATGTTTTAGTCCATAGTATAATTGATGATGGATCCAAAATTCATGGTTATACCACCTAAAGGTAATGATATGTGGAGTTACATTAATAATGATAGAGGAGAAATTATAAAAGTAAAATTCTAATATCTACCAATTTAAAATATTGACCACAATGTTGAACAAATAGATAATCTAAAATATAATGCATAATATGTTTATAGGTTCCACAATATTGAACTAATAGAAACATCATATTGTAAGTTTAGATGTATTTTTATGTCGATAATTTTTTTGAGGTACCCACACTATAGAGATAAATTCACATTGTAATGTGATTAAAATAATATAAGGAACACTCTATATTGAATTGGATATACTATAGGTAGAATAGAGTGGAAGGCTTCTAGAAAATATAGAGATGTTTTCCTATTTAGACTTTTATCTTGGCATAGTAATGGTTAGGGTGTTCTACCAAAAATTAATGATTTTACACCCTGAAAGTTCATTACACATCATAATAAACATAACAATTGAATCCAATTAAGTCCAAACTGATTTTTCATGGTGAAACTAGGTATTCTATACCATGGTTAATGGTTTTTAAATGATTTTATCGTGAATTATGACATATCTATATCTTGAAGGTTCAATTATTAGTTAATGAACATAAACTACCAAATTTAAAATTGATGGTGCATATTTATCTGATAATTAAAACAAGTACATGATTTGAATGGGATGCTAATTGGAGTTTTAATTTGAAATTTGAAATTAAAACATTCTATAGACATAGAATATATTTTTCTGTATAATTGAGAGTTATCATGCACACTAAAATATCATATGAACTTAATGAAGATATAAACATAGAGCCACATAAAAGATATATATTAAATATAATTAATTATATGATATGTGATATTAGTTTGTACATACATCAAATTTTATGAGATGAGGTTAAATTTTTTGTTCAATTTAAATAAATTTAGATTTCAATAATGTAATTTCAATGAGAGAACCCATTACAGCTTGTTGTTGGAATATTTACTGTCATATTTTTAGATCGACCAACATGTCGATTATATCCTTGTATCTTATTGAAGGAAGTGTATATAAAGGATGGACAATATATACATTTTGGATGATCAATGATCTCCTCCAAAAATTATTGTCAAATTCTAGTGAAGTAGTTATTAATTGTAATATCGACACATTATTTATATATTATTCTTTAAGTATCCATTTACTGGTGAACCAAGTAAAATTAGTGTACATATTCTCTTTATATTTATACATTCATGTTGGGCCCAATGATTTAAAATTTTTAGTGATATATAAATATATTTTGGGTAATGTTGTATGATATGGTGATTCTTGGATAATTTTTATGGATTCCTAGCATTGGATATTATTCTTGAGAAATTATCCATGTTGTAATTATTATGGTTTTTGATGTGATCATAAAGGTGATGAAAACAGGTGATAAGGTGTTTTCACATTGTTTACTAAAAGTGAATACTATAAAAATTTTCATTTTTCTGGTGATCTGAAAAGTACATGCATTATTTTTCAAGTCAATACGATATTATTAGAATAAAATAATATTAAATAATAAATGCATTAGTGTGATTCATTGGAAAAGAGAATTAAGAAGAAGAATTAAGGTATCCATGAAAAAAATAATGTAATTTTTTAATGATTTTTATGGATTAGAGTTTGATAATTATATATATTCTTTATGATTTTCTGACACTTTGTGTGAGAGTTTAATAAAACATAAATGCCAACAACAATGTTATCCTAAGGGATCTAACTATATCAACTATTAAGATGGGAAATCATATAAACCTTGGGCCAACCCAAAGGATTGAGTGGTATAATGTGTAAGGCATATAAAGGAACCAACATGGAGTGCATTGAATAGAGAAAACACCACCATGTGAGGTCACATGGTGGTAGGGAGAGACAACATGGGGAGATTCCAATAGTGATTTAGGAGTGCACCCTAGTAGTCACTTTTGACGTGCAGTAGAAAGAACATTAGTAATAAACCATATACTTGACTAAAATTGAAGTTAATATAGGATGATGAAGAAGAACATAGTGTTCATATATCTTTAATAAGAATGTAATAATCTTACCCAAACAATCTTCTCGATCTCAACTATCCAATCAGTGATAAATGTATTCATCCTCCAGTTGTGATTTGAATCCATTTACAGTAGTTCTTCCACCATCAATGATCATGATTCCAACCATCTTCTATGATGATTCCACTGGGTTGAAGTATTGAGATCAACACAAATCCATGACTTCATTCTCCATCTTGAATGAATAAACATAAATAGGAGAATTGTTCTTAGTTGAATTCAAGAGAAGTTTCATTCATCAATTTGTTAATCCTTCATTAAAGGAGGTAGAATCCAAAGAGAGGTGAGTCATGGGTTATCTATGTCATTCATGATGTTGATATGGGTCGAGAAACTAGTACCCAAATCCATTGGGTTTTATGATACATGTCTTTAATACATGTAGGCATTCAACTGTGGAGAATTATATCCCATGAAGAATGGAGGATCCTGAGCTTTATAGGTGTTTATATATAGGGAGATGCATTTATTTACTATATTAAGATATAAATAATAGATCGAGATGATCCATGAAGGCTGACACTGAATGAATATTTACATTTGATTCCTTCGTGTATTTACTAACCACATGATGAAGATGATACCTAAGCCTTTGGGTGTCTATTTTAAGTTTCATCATGAATACAACATGATTTTTATTCATGAGATGAATTAAAAAATGAATGATATAGGGGTGACCACTTAACCATGTTATGGAGAAGAAACTAAATACCCAAATGTTTATTTTCCATGCATAAAACAACCATTAATTATAGTATTACAAAATGAAATCCATGTAGTAATAGAATACCCAAAATATAATGGGTTATTAAAAGGATGTTCACAATGATAATGAAATTCACAATCAGGTATTATAAATGAGAATTTAATACCCCACAAATAATTTGGGTATTTAGAGATGAGGAAATAAATATAATACCCATGGTCATTAGGGTAATATTATTTGAAGGAAGAAATGAATAAATGTGATTATTTATTAACACAGTAAAATTGAGATTTAAATGGAGAACTTAAATCATGAAATTAATTTATACCCTATAACAACGAAAAATTTTCATAAAATATTTCTCTTAAAATAATTTGATTTCTTTAGTAGCTTGTTTTGAACAAAACACTGAGTTTAAATGAACCATGATATACTATTAGAGTATTAACAAGACTATTATAGCCTAGCCGCCGAAGTAGAAGGTTTGAATAGGAATAACCATATTTTTAAATATATATACAAATATACTCTTTGTAAATAGACACTTAATTTTTAGTAAAGTCATTTTATTCTTGATGTATAAGTTATAATAAAAAACGAACTTCTATTGCTTTCTATAAAAAATAGTATAATTAATACTTTAAAATTTAATGAAATTTATGAAAAATAATAATTTCATTTTTGAACCCATAATCAAAAAAATAGTCTATGGTGAAATTTTTAGAATTTTATGTAAAAGTTAAATTTTTTGGTGAATAGTAAAAGTACACTTTTTTTGAAACATGGTATCTTTTATGATAACATTAAAAAATGATATAATTTTTTTTACACTTCTAAAAATAATAATGTATGATAATATAAAACATATATCATACAAAAATAATACATAACATAAAAAAATATAAATTATCTCAGGATAAATATAAAAATATTTTTCAGTGCCGACGCAATGCATGCACATCATTGAAGGTGTAAAATTCTCTTTTTTATAGATACTAATGTACGTGTAAAAAGTATTTTTATTACATTATAATTAAATATCATTCATAAATTATGATTTTGAGTGATAATTTTTAATTTTTGACTAATATAATATGGATCTTATCCAAATGCCTCTGCAATGCTTGTGTAAAACTATTGAACTCAGAATAATAAATTAAATAAGTTGCCTTTGTATCATCCTAGGAAATTATAGAATAATGATTTTTAATATCTATTTATATTATTAATTTTATATTAATTTTATTTTAATAGGTAATTCTATGTCAGATAGTGTTCTTGAAACGCAACAATGGGTTTCTCTGAAATCTTATGTTGCACACAACACTTAGTTATATTGAAAAAATAATACATTATTAATTTTATTATTTTAAATGTTAGTTAATGCCAAGATATTGAATTAGAGGGAATGAACAGAACTAACTATATTATGTTTATACATGTTTATTAATTTTTTTTTACTTTCTTCCAATAAATGTTAAGGGCTTAAAATAAGAATAAATACAATTTTTGGAATAAAAGCACTAATATTTTTAAAAGGTAGTATTGTCATCTTTTGACAGTGAACCCATTTTAAATATATTATTTTGATACATTAATATGTTCTATTTGACAAAAATTAAATTCTTATATGGATTTGGGATATAAAATTTATTTTGGATAACCTTTTGGTATTTTACTAATAAAATTCATATTTTAATGAATACTAAAAAATAGATCATTTTAATTCAAAACTGAGTTTTCATCTAACTTATTTATATTCATATATTATATTTTTAATTTTATCAAAGTATAATTAGATTAATTTTTTATGCATTAATGAAATTTTGGTGAATATAATTAAGTTCACATTGAAATTGTATGAGAACAAATATCAATCTTTTGATGGTTTTTACTTTTAAAACTCATTTTCTCATTTTGGAAAAAATGATTAATTTTAAATTAATTTGTGAAAAATATACCTTTTAAATTTTGAAAAAATAGATAATAATTTTTTTTAATTAGTGGGTCCAAATAATGTAAATATATTCCCTTTATTTATTGGATTTTATGAATAGAATCGTTAGTAATTTTTATTTACGACAGTTAAAGTCAAATCTGTTAACTTAGGGTAATAAATAATATGATAAGGATAATAAAATTATCATAACTCCTTCCAAAATCCAATTAGATGAAAAAATATACCCTATAATATATGTATCATAATTAACTCATTTATTGGAATTTTTCTATGAATGTGATATAAATATTACTAAACTAATACAAAGTGAGAACATGTCACCCACTTATTTTCTATAAGTATAATAATTTCAATATAGTTATAAACATGATAAAAAATCGATAAAAAATAGAATCCAAAAATAAAATTACGTTATATAAATAATGGAAATTTATTAAAAAAAAATTACAAATTAAATAATTACCATATGTTCTCACCCAATAGTGAGATAATAATTATTTTATTAAGAAAAATATCAAATAAATTGTATGAAAAATATTAAAATAAATATAAGTAGAATTAATTTAGGTTCTCCGTGATTTTTCTAGGTTCCTATGAAATATTATAATTCTATTAATTTTTTAAATAAGTTAACATTGTTTTGGATTTTTTTAAATTCAATGAAATTAATAGTGTCAAAATTGGAAATATTAAAATTTTATAAAAATAATATTTTACAAAATTATTTAAAAATCATAAAAATATTTGAAATTTCCATTTATCTATTATAAGGTCTAAAAGTTCATTATTTTTCCAAATATGGGTAATTTACTGCATATAAGTAAAATTTATAGCCTTTTAATATATAAAATGTTGTTTCACATAATTAAAATTAAAAGAAAATAATTAAGGGTAAAACAAAAAGATAAGGTTTAAAATAAACTCAATATGTGGATAAAAATTATTACTTGAGAGGTTTAGAACAATCCATTTATTATATTTTACATAACACATGTCAGAGTCATTTACATTTAAAAAATAATTTATATTAATTTAATATTTTAAGATTTTCTATGGGTGCCCCCACCATCTCCTATTAAAATGTACCCACTCTTCTCTATTAATCACACTTCCAAAACATTTTGATTCGGCCATAATCAACCTAAACCCATTACTAAAATCCATCCCCACATTATTTAATCCTTATTTTAAGAATATCAACTTATTTATAGGTTTGAATGTGTTCTTTAAAGGTGATTAACCAAAGTAGAGGTATCGTTTCCTTTAAGTATTTCTAATTTAGTTATTCTTTCACTTCCTTCATATCTTCATCATACAACATGAAATAATAATTCTAGTATCCTTAATATAATAAGATTATATTATGTTAATAGAATAACCTAAATCTATCTCAACTTCCATTAAATGGGAAAGGAATTAGTCGTTTATGCGTATGTGTGAACTATTACATCTACGAACCGATCTAATTCATTTTCCATATCCATCTCTGATGACTGGTTATAATAATAGAAATAATGTTCATAACTGATATTAATGAAATATTAATCACTCTAATATTATAATATATCAATTCGGTTCTTACTTATATGTGCATAAAAATGATAACTTTGTTTGTGCGTACATGTGAACTATCACCTCCACGAAGCGATGTGACTCATTTTTATTAATTATATCAATTGTACGATATAAATAAGTATTTTTAAATTAAAAATACAATATTAATTATGTTATTATCATTATATAAAGAAAAAATTATAATTAAACTTCTTTCCTTGAAAATCAATGAAAAATTGAAAATGTTTCTCATGTGTATGCACGACCAACCATTTCCATGATTATAGCATTATTCATTTTTCATACCATAAATAAATTGTTTGGTTTAAAAGTATAATTTAATTATAAATGTTATTATTATTTCATAAATTTTATTCATGATATGGCGGACTAATGAACACATTGACTAGTGACATCATACCATGTTCATTTTCGACTTAATAACCGAATGTTGACCAAACATCTGATATGAACTCAAATAAATAAATATTTGGTATAACATGGGAATTAGTGATATAAAGGTAATAAAAAAATTGAAAAGTTCTCAAGAAAGTATAAATTAACCTAATTTATTATTCCTGAATATAAATAATGTAGAAGACGATTCGAGCTCATGGTAAGGAACTTCGTCTCAATCTCTTTTCATTGAAAAATATTTTGATATTGTATAACACCCACTTTTATATGGTGTATAATAAACCCTTTAACTTTTAATTTAATTTTATGTTTTTTAAAGTAATATTTTTCTATGATGTTTGTTTTGAAATGACAAATGGAATTTTTTTTAACATACATGGAGACAATGAATTTTCTGCCACAATGACCATTATTTGATATTTGGATTCCTCAACAAGCCATAATATTTTTAAAAGTAGAGTAAATACCATATTCCATTTTCTGGTATTATAGTATTAAAATTGGTCTTGATAATGAATTTATTTTATCAATATCTTGAAATGATATTTTGTGATTTCAATGTGGAAATTTTATTTTTCCTTTACACATGTTTTATATGTTATGACTATGGCGTGGTTTTTGGGATTTATTTATGTATATGGGTGGTTACATGATAAACCATTGGTGGGTGAGGCTATGATAGCTCTCTAAGAAGTTGGGTAATGAAACAAAGTTAAATGGTTGGGATTCCCCTATAATATTTAGGGAGTATACTATGACATGTATTCCAAATGTAACCATGAAGGTTACTACTTATGTAGTTGTGAAAGATATAGTATAAGCATGATATAGATTTCAAAAGTTATCTTTATAATATATGATTTATATGAGTTTTTTAAGAATTTTTTGATTTCATGGGGTATGTTAAAAAGCATATTTTTTATGGGTGAAATGTATGATTTCATGGGTTTAAAAGTATTCATGGACTAATATTTTTCTTTCCTTATTTTATACTTTTACTATGATTTTTGTGCTCGTACCATGTTTTTGAAATGTTTTCACAGTGTATAAGGATGTTTAATAGAAAGGAAGAATTGAAGAATATTTTTATCAATAAAATAATTGATGTTTTTTATTAAAGAGTTTTAATTTGTTAAAAAATGAGTAGTGACTATAAGAGTCTATATTGCAATATTTAACTTATCTTGTAATAGTTATGGCCTAATTCTATAAAACTATAAACCTGAAAAGATCCTTAATGTGAATTCTTCATTTAACTCTAGATTATGTAACATTTATGGCTGGGTCCTTATAGTTGGTATCAAATTTTGGTTTATAAAATATTAGGGGTTAGAATAGTGTTAATATAATATCTATAAATTATTTTTAATTTATATTCAAATTGAAATGATATAGAATTTTAAGATTACCCTTTTATGTTATCTAAGGTGTATTTTTTCAAAATGTTCTTCCATAGATGAAATAAGGTAGTTTTGCTCGGACAAAATCTAGAGGAATAAAACATTCCAAATCAGTAACTAGAGATGGTTGGAATTAGAACTGAATAGTGTGTTGCTGTGATGGAGTGGATGACAGAGGATCATATGACCTCGTGCTAGATGAAGATTGGATTAAATCACTAGAAAAGATTTTCAACGTAATGGGGTGTTCAATAAATTATAAGGTTAGTCTTTCCATTTACCATTTTGATGTTAAAGATGATCAGTGGTGTTATATGGTTAAGAATACTAGGGATAATGAGGATATTAATGCTCTTGAGTGAGACGAATTCAAAAATATGTTTCTAGAGAATTATTTTACTAAGGTAGTTTGACTTAGAAAGGAAACTAAATCATTGAATTGAGTCATGATGAGGATTCAATGGCTGTATACAAAGAAATATTCACTTGATTGGAAAGGTATTCTCCAAATTATATCCAGGATCTTGATAGTAAAATCAATTATTTTTACATAGGATTAAAGCCAAAGTATCAGAGTAAAGTGTCTTCTTGTGCATTCAAAAGATACTAATAACTAGTTCAATGTGCGGAGAAGGTGTAAATGGAGTTTTCTAATGATCATGTATTCTTTTAAAACCAGTATAAAAAGAATCCGAGGTACCATCAGAAAGATAATAATTCATATAAAAAATTATGATGGTAAGAAAATTAAGTTTACAGTTTGTGAAAATTGATGTAAAAAGCACATTGGGTAATGCCATTTGAATTCTGGTAAGTGCTTCTGATGTTTTAAAATGGGACATAAGTCTCATAACTACACAAAAAAAGAACAAGTTAATGGTAAGATAAAATTTTCTTTAAAGTCAATAAAATATTCTAAATGTAACAATATCTATAATTATGAAAACGAGTGTCTTATAAATAATTTGAATGATTGGAATTAAATATTTAATATGTATAATGTTTTAGTGAATTACTTTGAAACTAATTCGGATGATGTTAGGACATCAAATTAAGTGTTATTAGGTATATTGTTTGTTTAGATAGGTTATCTCAATGTGTTGTTTAATTCAGGGTCAACACATTCTTTTATATCTAAGAAAGTTTCTTGTAAATTAGAAATTCCACCTTAAGAAATGAATCAGAAACATATGGTAAAAAACCTAGAGTAAATGTAGAGGCAAAAATAAATTAAAATAATCTTCATGCCACTATCTGTGGAAATAATATACCTGCAAACTTTATTATTTTTTCCTAGTATATTTTAATGTTATTTTGGGTATGGATTGTCTTTCTCATTACCATGCTTTGATTGATTGTAGAGCTAAAGAGGTTTCTTTTCATAAAGACTTTTTGTTTCTGTACAAGAATCAACCCTTACCATTGATAATATATTAGGAATATGAGAAGCTATTAAAGGAAGTAAATGAAATTTATCTTTCACATATATTTAAAAACAAAGGAACTACTTAGATTAATGATGTGATAATGTTAAATGAGTATATTGATGTTTTTTATAATGAGTTTTATAGTTTTAAACCTTATTGAGAGGTTAAATTTACTGCTAAATTAGTTCATGATTCTAAGCCAATTTCAATATTTCCTTATCTGATTGATCAAATTTAAATTTTAGAGTTGAAGAATAAATATTAGAAGTTATTAGATAAAGGCTTCATTAGACCTAGTACATAACCATGGGGTGATATTGTATTGTTTATTAAAAAGACGGATAGTTAAATGAGACGTTGAATTAATTATATAGACTTGAATAACATCATTATGAAGAAAAATTTTCCATTTCCTCATATCGATGATTTATTTGATCAGCTTGAGAGAGAAGAATATTTTCCAAAGGTTGAATTAAGGTCAGTGTACCATCAGTTGAAAGTAAATTAAGCAGAAATTATTAATACAATGTTTTATACTAGATATATCCACTAAAAATTTGTAGTTATTCGGTTAGGTATAACTAATGCACCTGTTTTATTCCTGGATCTTATGAATAGAATATTTTTTGAGTTCTTGGATAAGTTTCTGGTTTTGTTTATTGATGAGATTTTGTTATATTCTAAAAGTAAATAAGAGCATGAAATCCATCTAAGTGTTATTTTTCAGACCTTAAAATAAAATAAATTAAATGGTAAATATATCAATAGTGAATTTTGGTTGGAACAAATTTATTTCAGTGGTCACATTGTTTCCAAAGATGGAATAACTGTTAATCCTACTAAAATGAATATTGATGAAGAATTTCCAAGGCCAAAAAATATAACCTAGATTCACAGTTTTTTGGGTTTAGAGATATATTATTCGAGGCTTATTAGTATTTTTTCATGGTTATATATCACACTGACTAGTTTAACTAAAAAGGGTGTTAAGTTCCTCTAGACAATTGAAAGTGATTATTATTGTTAAGAAATGAAAATAATATTGGTGAATGCTTCTATTTTGGAGCTGCCTTCCAGAAATGGTTAATTTTTATCTACAGTGACGCTTCGTTAAAAGGAATAGGTTTTTTTCTAATGTATAGTGATCAGGTAATTTCTTATTCTACATATCAGTTTAAAACTCAAGAGTTAAATTACCCTATACTTGATTTTAAATTAACTGATGTTGTTTTTTTAAAGTTCAGAGGCATCATATATATAGAGTAAAATTTGAAATATATACTTACCACAAAAGTTTGAAGTATATATTCACTAAGAATAATTGAACATGAGACAGAGAATATGGTTGGAACTAATAAAATATTATGATTTCATGATTCATTACCATCCTAAAAAAGAAAACAAAGTGGTCGATGCTTTCAGTTAGAAAATTAATACTACATTAACCAATATTTGTATCAAACATGATACTTTGGGTAATGTTTTGGATGAACTATGACATGGATGTTGTTGGGGGTAGGAAATTAAAATATTCTATTTCAGGTTTCATTGAAATCATATCTCTCAAATACAATTAATTAATCATATAAGGAAGACAATGAATTGTAGAAAAATGAAGAATTAGTTCAAAAGGGAAAGTTTCATGAATTTAATATTGATAAATATTGTGTTTTGAGATTTCGAAAGAGATTATGTATGCCTTGTGATTCATAGTTGAAGAAAGAGTTGTTATTTGAAGTTTATAGTTCTCCATATTCAGTTTATCCTGGCAGTACTAAGATGTACAGAGACCATCAGATGTATTACTGCTGGGATGGAATGAAAAGAGATATTGATGGATTTATTGTGAAGTGTTTGACATGTCATTAGGTTAAAGTAGAGTAACAGTTTCCAAAGGGGAAGCTTCATCCTTTTCCAATTCTAGAGTGGAAATGAGAGAATTTATCCATGGATTTTATAGTGGGATTACCCAATACTTCTCAAGGTAATAATGTGATCTGGGTTGTTTTGGATCTATCGACGAAATATACTCATTTTATTCCAATTTGATACACTTTATCATCATATAAAACTTCTTTGTTGTACTCTAAAGAGATAATTATGTTAAATAGAGTTCCTATCTCCATTATATTTGATCGTGATCCCAGGTTCACTTCTAAATTTTGGAAAGGACATCAGAATTAATTGGGTACTGAATTAAATTTTATTATAGATTTTAATCCTCAATCAAATGGGATGACCAAATTAATAATTTAGAAGTTTGAGGATATGATATGAGCATGTTCAATGTATTACAAAAGATGTTGGGATCAACATATTTCTTTGGTTGATTTTTATTTTAGTAATAGTTTTAATTCTAGTATACAGATGGAACCATTTGAGGCATTATATGGAAAGAAGTGTTAAACTCCAGCTTTTTGGGATGAATTATGTGAAAGGAAGTTAATGGGACCATAATTTGTAGAAGATACAGCCGAAAAAGTATAGTTGATTTAGAAACACATGAGGCTAGCTCTGAGTAGACAGAAAAGTTATGCAGTCAACTGGGGGAAGGATCTTTTGTTTGAGGTAGGTGATCATATCTTTCTCAATATTTCTCTATAGAAAAGTGTGATTCATTTTGGTATGAAAGGTAATCTCAATCCATGGTCCATTGGAACCTATGAAATCCTAGAGAAATTTAGATCAATGTCTTTTCATGTGGTTTTACCTACGATTTTATCCTTAATAGACAATTTTTTCATGTTTCAATACTAAGAAATAACAAGATGGATCCAAATAATGTTTTGAGTCCAGTGGTAGTTTAGTTGGAATAGATATTTCACATGGGGAACAACCAGTCTAGATTATTGATTGTAAATAAAAAGTGTTGAGAAATAAGGCGATTCATCAAGTTAAGGTTTGTTTTTTGAAAATCAATATTGTTGAAGAGGTAGTATGGTAATGTGAAAATTCTATGAAGGAGAAATACCCCCACTTATTTGATAAGTGAATAAAATTATGAGGACGCAATTTTCAAAATGGTGGAAGGATATAACATCTCAATTAATTATAGAAGAATTATTTTTCATTTATACTAGTATTTATGAATTATATATTAATTTTAACTTAAATGGGATGTGATATCCAATATCGTACTTTACCCGCAACAATGGGTTTCTACGAAATATTTGGTTTCACAGAAGTCTTAGTTATACTGAAAAACAATAGATTTTTAATATTATTATTTTGGATGGTAGTTAACACCTGGACAATTCATTAGAGGGAAAGAATAGAACCAACAAAATTATTTTACACGTATTTATTAAATGTTTTTTTCTTCTAAAAAGTTTTTTGGGCTGAAAATAAGAATAAATCCAATTTTGGGCATAAAATATCTAGTATTTTTAAAAGGAAGTTTTACCGCCTTTTGTTGGTGAACCCATTTTAAATATATTTTTTTACATATTAATAAGTTCCATTTGATACAATAAACATATTATTTTTAATAGAGACATAAAAATTCAGTTTGGATAATGTTTTGGTATATTTCTAATAAAATTCACATTTTAATGAATAGTGAAAAATACTACATTTTAATTCAAAACTGCCTTTTTCTCTAATATATTTATATTATTAGATTCTATTTTTAATTGGTTCTAAAGTATAATTATATTAATTTATTTTCATTTACTAAAATTTTAGTCAAAGGAATAAATTTCACATTGAAACTAGATATAAACAAATGTCAATCTTTTGATGGTTTTACTTTTAAAAAAATGTTTTCTTAGTTTGATAGTGGGCACTAATTTTAAATTAGTTAGTATAAATTTTATGTATTAAGTTTAAAAAAAAATGGATTCCATATTTGGAATTAGTGGGTCCAAATTATGTAAATGGATCTTTTTTTGGATTTTATGAATTGTAACTTAGAAATTTTTTATTTACCATATTTAAAGGTAAATTAGGTAAATTAGGGTAATAAATAATATGATAAGGATACTAAAATTCCCCTAAAACCTTTCAAAATCATATTGGATGAAATATATTAGACCCTTAAAATATAAGGATCTTAAATGACTAATTTACTATATTTGTTCCATGAATGTGATATAAATATTGTTAAAACAAAAGAAAGTTACAACATGTCATCCTCTTATTTCAAATATGTATAATAATTTTAATATAGGTATAAACATGATTAAACATCGATAATAAATAATATCCACAAATATAATAAAATTATTTATGTCATGTAAATTTATTTATAATTTTTATAGATTAAATAATTACCTTAATCACGAACACAACAATGACTCATTAATTATTTTATTAAGAGAAATATCAAATAATTGATATTAAAAATATAAAAATAAATATTATTGTAATAAATTAGGGTTCTCCATGAATTTTAAATATTACTATAACATATTATATGTCTATAAAATTGTTTTTCAATGTTATCTATCTATTTTTATTTTATTTTCTTTCAATTAAAATGAATAGAGTCAAAATTGACAGTATAGATATTTTATAAAAATAATATTTTATCAAATTATCTAAAAATATTATAAACATTTTAAAATTAAAAAGTGGATATAATAAGGTTTAAAAGTTAATAAAGTATCCATATATTGGTAATATACCCCATATATGTATTTTTTATAGCCTTATAAAATTTAAAAGGTTGTTACTACAATTAAAATTAAATGAAAATAATTAATGGTAAACAAAAAAGATAAGGTTTAAAATAAATTCAATAATTCTCTAAAATTTATTGGTTGAGATTATTTCAAACTATCCACATTTTATCTTTGACATAACTAATGTTGGTTTAATTTTAATTTAAAAATTAATTTATATTAATTTAATATTTTAAGAGTTTCTAATGGTGCCCATCCCCTCTCATATAAAAAGGTACCCACTCTTCTTTATTAATCACACTTCCATAACCTTTTGGTTTGGCCAATATCTACCTAAAAAATCACTAGAATACTTACCCACATTCTCTAATCCTTATATTAGGCATAACACATTCCTTATATGTGTTAAGTTGTTCTTCAAAGGCGATCAACCGAAGAAGAGGTATCGTTTTTTAAGTATATCATTTTTATTTCATCTTCCACTTTCATAAAATCTTATTCATAGAATATGAAATAATAAATCCAGTATAATCAACATACTAATATGTTATTATATTAATATCATCACATAAATCTATATCCACTTCCATTAAATGGGAAATGAATTAATCTTTCGTGCATATGTGTGAACTATCACCTCTGCGAACTGATCTAGTTTATTTTTCATATCCATCTCTCATGACTGGTTATAATAATATAATTAATGTTTATATGTGATATTAATAACATATTAATATTTATAAGATAGTAACATATCAACTACCTTCTCACTTCAATGTACATAAAAATGATAATTTCGTTCCTGCGTACGTGTGAACTATTACCTCCACGAAGCGATGTGACTCGTTTTTATTCATTAGATAACATTTATGATATATATATATATATATGTGTATATTTAATTGATTAATATTATATTTAATATTTTATTATCATTATTGAAAGATTAAATAAAAATTAAACTTCTTTCCATAATGATCAATGACAAATGGAAAACATTACTCATGCATGCATACGACCAACCATCACTACAATTATAACGATGTTCATTTTTCATACCATAAATAAATAGTTTTATTTAAAAGAAAAATTGATGTATAAATTTTATTATTATTTAATCAATTCTATACTATAGATGATTTAATTATAACCACATGTAATAGTGAAATCATACCCTGTTCATTTTCAACTCAGGTACCAAATATCGACAAAACGTTCAATATGAACTCAAATAAATAACTAATTATTATAACATGGTACTAAGGGATATAAAGGTAATAATAAAATTTAAAAAGGTTCTAAATCATGTGGAAATTAAACTAAGACAAAAATTTAGGAAGATAAATATTACACGAGACGATTTGAGATCCAGGTAAGGAAATTTGTCTCAGTCTCTCTCCATTAAGGCATATTTTGATAATATATACCACATTATTTTAAATGGTGTATAATAAACCCCTTATAATTTTAATTTCATTGAAATATTTTTTAATGTAATATTTTTATACAAAAAATCTTAATAAATGAAAAAAGTAATGCTTTTTAATATATGCAGTGACAACGACTTTTCCTTCGTCGTGGCCATTATTTGTTATTTGGATTCCTCTACATAGTGTAAATTTTTTAAAATTAAAGTAAATATAATATTACATTTTTTGGTATTTTAGTATTGAAAATGGTTTTGATAAATAATTTATTTTAGTAATATCTTGAAAGGATATTTTTTGATTTCAACGATAAAATTTTATTTTTCTTTTATGCGTGTTTTATGTGATATTATTATATTATTGTTCTTGGGAATTGTTTGTGTATATGGGTGGTTTAAGGATAAACATACGTCAGGTGGGACCATTATAGCTCTCCAATGCATTGGGAAATGAGTTAGAGTTAAACCATTGGTTTTATCCTCAGAAATTTAAGGAACATACTTTGATGGGTATTCCAAATGTAACCATAAAGGTTACTCCCTACGTAACTATGAAAGCTATAATGTAAGTATGATATAGATGCCACAAGTTACCATTATGATTTATGATTTTTATGAGTTTTTAAAGAGTCTTATGATTTCACATGTTACGTTAAAGATATTATGTTTTATATGTGAAAATTATGATTTCATGGGCTTATAAGTATTCATGGACTAACATTTTTCTTCCCTTATTTAATATCACTTATTGATCTTTTTGTTCTGATACAATGTTTTAAAAATGTTTTCACGTGGTATAAGGATGATTAAGAGAAAGTAAGAAGTAAATAATATTTTTATCAAGAAAACAAAACATGTTTTATTTTAAGGAGTTTTACTTTGTGAAAAAAATGGATAGTGAGTAGAATAGTATACTTTGTAATATTTGAGTTTTTTTTGTGATAGTTATGGACTAATTCTATAGAAATATAAACCTGGAAATATATTCAATGTCAATTCATGATTTCACTCATGATTATGTGATGTTTATGTCTGGGGCCTTATATTCTTTACATGTATATGAGTAAATATTCACAGTTAATTAATATAAAGTACTTTATTAAGAGTAATTATTTTATTTTTGTGGTATTAATTTATTTTTAATTTTTATATTAGAAATAATTACCTTTAATGATTATGTAATACTTAAGCAGTACTTTTGAAAGTAGAAGAAAAATAAATAAAATGAATTTAATTAAATTTATAGGAACCATTAAATTATCCAAACATTTTACAAATTATTATTTTATGTGTAATATTCAACAATAATCATTATTGTGTTTAATTTTGGACCTTTTACATTCTCATGAATGACATTAAGTCCCATATAATATTTTATTTATGAGAAACTCAAACCTGTAACACTATTATTTTTAATAAGTATAAAATTTTTAATATGTGTTTTTCTAGAAGATATGTTCTACCATAAAGATAAATTTGAAATTTAATTTATTTATTTTCACAATCATAATGTTTTTAAATTTTTAGGGAAGAAATAATTTCCTTAATGGGTTCCAAAATAATGATGTAATAACTATTTGATAATGGAAAAATCCATAAAATGATTATAATTAAAATGATAAGAACCATTAACATACTAAAACTCTTGATTAAACATTATTTTATGATTAAAATTTTCCATAATAATTTGTCATTTTTAATTATTACCATTTGTTTCCATTAATAATTTTTTATGACACTTATATTATTTTATTTAATTAAAATTAAAACATGACATATTCTTATTTTAAATAAGTATAATATTTATAATATACTATTAACCAAAGTCTTTTTCAACCAAAAATTACATTTAGAAATTTGAAATATTTATCTGCATCATAGTAATTTATTAATAATTTTTAGTGAATAAATAATTTCATTAAATAATTACACAATAATGAAGAACTAATTATTCAATTAATAGAAAAATCAAATAAATTATATTAGAAATATTAAAAGTAATATAATTTTAATTAATTATGGTTCTAAAATAATTTATAGATGAATATGACATATTATGGATGTATTAAAAGTCTTATTTTAATTAAATATTATTATAATGGTATTATTAATGTCTAATTAATAATTAGTATCCACTTTGATAATAAGGATATTTTATGGAATTAATATATATTTGAAATATAAAAAAATGGTACCTAAATGCAAATGGGATACGATATGGTAAAAAATTTCACATCATATTCATTTATAGTCTATTTTTATGTCTTTGGATAGAGAATAGCCTTATTATATTTTAATATTTTGAGAAAACTAGAATGTTCCCCTCACCTCAATTATAAAAGGAACCATTATCCATCACACAATCACCACACATTAAGCAACTACCATAACCAATCCTTGTATATTTATCTTATCAATTTATTTATCTATGTTTTGGAGGTTCTCTTCTCTTCAAAATACCAATACTAGTGTCCCTAAGAGGTGATCCAAAGGAAGAATATTTAATAGAAGATATTCATCTTTACTAAATATTTCACGTTTATCATTTATTATAAATCCACTACACATTTTTTTTTCATTATAAATTTATAAATACAGTAAACAAATACTGAGATGTTATTAATATTATGGTATAACCATGTTAAACCTTTTACCACTCTAGGAAAAATGTAAGAACGGTCCATGCGTACGTATGTCTTACCGTCTCCACATCGTGGTGTAATGTTTTTCTTCACTGAATTAAATGTATGGTTAAAATAAGGAAATAATGGATATATATTATATTTATGACATTATATAAATTAATTAAATTTAATATATCATTCAGTACCTTATAATTTCACCCAATAAGGGAGGGATATCATCGCTAGTGTGTGTGTACGATAAACCGTCTCAATAATGAGATGTGATTAATATTCCATTTTCAACATTAAAGAATGGTTTTGAAACTATATTTTATGATTAAATATGATATTTATAATATTAATATAATAATTGTTATGATGGATATATATCCTATTAAATGTAACTTGGAAATTCATGAAATAAATATGAAAGAGAAGACATGGAAATTTATCTTTCAAACAAAGAAAAATTTTCACAAACAAGCCTAGGTCGACCCTAAACCGTTCGCCGGAGCTGGTCCGTGACATGGCCCGATGGTCGTTCCTAATCCCTACCGGCTGGAAACTAGTGGCAGACTTCAAAATAAACTAGTTGGGAATGATTTAACCCATAGAAATGATAAATAATCATAAACTAGACAAAAAAAAAAGAAAATAAAATAAACCAAACAAATAGGAAGCAGAAAAAGGAATGAAAGAAGTAATAAGACATACCTCAAGTTACGTCGTGGGTTACCACGAAACATAAACTACACTCACTCCAAGAGAGATCCAAAACTAAAGGAACTTGGAACTGAAAATATAGCAGGTGTGAGCACCGAGACACTCTGTAGGAATTCCAAGAAAAAACAACACCCTATACCCTTTTCATTAAAATGAATCCCAATCAAGCTAGTTAGAAAATAAGTCTTATTAAAATAATTATTTAAAATTTATTAAAAATAAAGAAAAAAGTTTCACTTTTATGTAAAAAAAATCACTTCCAATATTTTCAAAGTAGAATCCAAGCTTGGATTAATGTATCAAAATGAAGGAAGACAATTTAAATTTAATTATAGTTTTCAAAAAATAGGGAACACACATGAAAATAATGTAATAAAAATCACTCCATAACCACTAAGTCATATGTGAGCACCCCAGTTAAATCCCCAAAGGTTCATCTAACTTGTGTGGGTCCATATAAACGTACGTCTCAGTGTAAGAGTAACCATAAAAATATATGTTATCATGCACGGGCCATAAGTAGGGAGCCAAATCTATAACCTAATGGTCTCCAACATCATCATAAATATGTAGTTAGTGTTTTATGCGTCAGACTTGCTAAGTGAACTAGGGATGAAACACTTAGAATCACTAGCATAATGGAACTAGTCCACCCACCTAGATACCCTAGGTTTACCATGTTCTTTATTTCCAGTTCTCCCATCACATATGTATCACCACATTAACTTTCACACACTAGAAATGTGAATACACAATTTAAAACCACCATTTCTCAAAATAAAAACCTTTTCCATGTTTACACGCACACCAAATCCACATTAAAACCAACTGCATCTTAAAAACATTCAAAAAAACTTTTTCACCATACACATAAGTCATGAGACCTTCATAGGACAAAAAATAATTTTCAAATTCATTTTAATGGTTTAAATAAACAACCATAGAATCACACGTTTAAAAATAATCTTTATGCTGGGAAAAATTAAAACTATTAACTTTTAAAGGTTCAAAATAAAATCTAATAACCTATTGTGAATCCATTTTTTAATGACCAAGAACGATTAAATATATGTATTAACATATGAATATCATATAGAAATGGAAACAAAAAAAATTAAAAACAATCAACCAATCATGTAATCCAATTTAATAACTTAGGAATAGGGAACCTAAGTCAAACATGTCTCTATTTGTCAACGAACTCTCGAACCAACCCTTGGCGTATACACACACATGCATTTACACATATATACACACACCCCTAGATGTATTGCGCATACTCCCCACTCCAAGAGAGAATATGAACAAAGAAATAATATATATATATATATATACATATGCCTTACCCTATGCATATACATGTATTAATCGTTGACACCTGCAGCCCAAAACCATCACAGCGCGGTCCAACGTACTACACATATAATTTAATAAAACAATTAAACACATAAACAATCGATAAAACATTTCAAAATATTGCATCAAGGGGTTTCACCCCAAAATAACATTCAAAATCTCCTTTTAAAGAAAATTTCCCAACAAAAATACAGTCAACTATATTTAGAATATTTAATTACCTTTAATAAATCAATTACAAAAGTCATAAAACAACGGAAAATGATGAAACATGGTTCACACCTGAAAACACCCAATTTCATGTCAAACTAAATATTTAAAAATTTAACACTTCATCAATGCTACCAAAAATAGTTTTTTCACCATAGAAATAATATAACAAATCCTTTGAGTAGTTTATAAAACATTAACCAATGGTGCAACAAATGTTTTCACTAAAAATACACCCAGTTTCATTTGAAATTCCTCTTTAGAACCAACCACACAACACGATCGCATAAAAACATGATTTTCACCACTCATATCTTCTAATAATACATTTAACAATTTATAAAAACAGACCAAAGACACACTACATTCCCCTACATCAAAAACTCACAAAAATTTCCTTCTAAAATTAAAAACAAACCAACACCATACTAAAATATAATCTACAAACCTTTCATGATATAATAAAGAAAACACAAAAGTCATAAAACAAAATCAAGCATTACCAAAAGCATTTATATCCAAAACAGGCCCCATTTCACACAATCATGCCAAATAAAAATCATACACAGGGTAATCTATTGAAAAACAGATTTCTCACCCAAAACAAAATTCCAAAAACTCAAAATTCCATAAACCCCTAAATTAAAATTAATCCACAATGATGAAATTGAATAATCCTTACCTAAAAACCATGGTGAACCCACTACCTTTGACGGTAGTGGATAAAACTAGCCTCGACGAACCTTATGAAACCTAAATAACAAGATTCAATCAAAAGAAAAACCCTAAACAAATTAGGTTTCATCAATATTTTATAGTTCAATGGAGAGGCCAAAATTAGACCGGAAATAGGGAGGAGGAGGTGCAAGGAACTGTACCTCAAATCTTGGGAAAATATTAGCGAAGAAATGGTAGAAGAAAACGATGGACGTTGGAGGCCGAAGGGTGGTGCATAGCACTGCCATGGAGGGGCTTTGGCTGGGGGTGCGTCGCACCGCATGGACGGGGAAGGCCACCACACGAGGGAGTGAGTCCAACCGAATGGTTTCCGTTCCATAGGATAGGTGGTGTGCCGTAGGGATTTGGCCATAGGAATGGGTCGCATATGAGATGGGAGTTGGGGAGAGGAGGGGGTCGTGAGGGGTAAGGGTAAAGGGAGACTTGGGTTCCTAAAAAAGAAATAAATAACAATAATAATGATAACTGAAAACATAGTAAAAGTATTAATAATTATAATAATTTTAATAATAACTTAATTTAAAATAACAATAAACTAAATAATAATAATAATAATTTTATTATTATTAAATCATTTTCAAATCATTTTATTTTATTTCATTTTGATTTCAAATTAAGAAATTTTTAAACATTAAGAAACCAAAATACTCAAATATAAATAAAAATAACTACAACCACAAGATTTCAAGTTGGGGTGTGACAATTATCCTCACCAAAAAAACTTTCTGCCCCCAAAAATTTACCCTACCAAATGTGGAATCAAACTCGATTTCTAAACTAAATGAGGCCAACAAAATCAAAAACTCTGTGTGTATTTTAACACCATCAGTTGTACCCAACCAACTCTAAGGGAAACTGCAAAGAGAATAGACAACGGGAATTGATGAGGGTTCTCCCCACCACGAGAACTGGACTAGAATAACCAACATTGAGACTCTCAGCATGGTCCAACTCTGGAACTTCTATCTTGAACCAAAGAGGAAACCACCAACAAGACATGAACTCCCACATAAACCAACTCTCGAAGAGGGAACAACAAGATCCATGATGGTTCTTCCCTCCAGTTATGAACCGACCATCCTAGGCCAACTAACACGTATCAGTATAAGAAACCCAACACAAACTGACCCACAAACTCTCCGCAAAACCAAGCCCCCACCACATGGGGTCCCCAACGAAAGACCCCAAACTGAATGGTGGACAAAACCCCTTTTTATTATTTCCCAATATACATGTGTCTCAAAAACTAGAACATCCTAAAACAAGAGTGGGTCACCAAAGGAGCTATCCAAACAATAGAGACAATCATCTTGAGACTCACAACCATACAGATACAACCATAAAATCTCACATTTCAGGAGGCACAACTACTTGAATTACATGATAACAATATCACCATGCCTTTTTAAAACCAAATTGGGTTGTTTAAAGAACAAAGACAATAATATGGAAATAATAACTCTACACCTCTTACATAAAAACAGAACCTTAAAAGATAAGGGATCTATAATAGAGAAATTGAAACCATCACTATTTCAGCACTAGAGACAAAAGTTAAAACAAGGTTCCCCATACCCAATGATTCCTGATTGTGTAAAAGGATTCACACAAGGACCTATGGTTAGAGCTCTGATGTCTTGAATCATCTACTGCCCCTCAGTCTGGATCAGACATCCTCTGGTCGAGACTGTTTTTGGAGATGTTGCTAGCGAAACCGCTTTAAGTGTCCCAAATAGCCACACTGATGATAATCCTTCAGAGGATGATGACAAGGAGATATAAAGTACCCAAATTGGCCACACTCGAACCAAACAAGAGGGTGTCCACACTAATAAAAGATGGAATTGACAAGAAGACTTGTATGTAATAGATTCCACTAGTTAACTCTCCTCATCGAATGGGGAACCTTCTCGAACACCAAAAATAATCGGTCTTGGAACCCTAGATGAAGACCCCACACAACAGAAACTTTAACTGAATCTATGATGATACCTCCAGAGAAAAGGGAATTGACCCCTTGAAATTCCTGATGTAAGCCTTTACACTTTGTTGGCCTTATTGGACACTCACAAACTCCACCGCTTCCCTCACATTCACTTCCTTGGGTATAAACCATAAAATGAAAGTGGTCTTAAATACCTCCCAAAACATCCCATTTTGCAACACTGCTGGGATTATTTCCTCCACCAATCCAAATTTGGACTCTCGAATGAAATCAAACCATCATGAGCTCTCATAGCTTTGGATGTTCCCAAAAACATAAAAACATCCAAAATTTCACCCAGCTACTCCACTTCCCTAAATTGATCACTATCACCATGGTAGCTGGAAACCAACAAAAATTAATTCAATTCCACCACTCTGCTAAGAGTTTGGGTAGAACCAACAATGAGAAGAGTCTCACTAAAACCCTTTGGGACTTCTATGGGCATCATACTCAAGAAAAGAAGGCACAAATCCAAATAAATACTCATCATAAATCATAATCCACACATCAATCACAAACTAAAAATCAAACTCAAACCACCATTCTGACGACAACTCAGTATGTAAAAATCAGGAACCCAAGAAAATGATACTAAACACGAAAAGAGAACAATAAATAATTGATAGTCACTTTTCAATACATTTATATTACCTTTTTGAAAACCATTTTCCAGCAAAAAACAACTTAAGTACCCACCATTGGTATCCCATGAAGTCTCACAAATATATATACCCTTTGTTATCTCATGAAATCGTCCACACACACCACCAATTATCCATATTCAACATGCATACCTCTATATATGTGATCTCTCATAAGAATACCATGGTTGAATCCAAAACACATCACATTTTCAAAAGGTATAATTCAACGTAAAGCACAAATTCCCAACCAATTTGAAAATTTCACTTATCATTAAAGAAATAATTTCCAAATTCCAAAACATTTTCCAATTCATATTCAAAAAGTGTTACCAAGATCCCAAAAAAAGCATCCAACACGCCACCCATTATTCATTTTGAAACCACATTCCATTAATAAAATTCCATTTCAAAAACACTTTTTCCACTCCAAAACCTCATTCCCTTTTGAAAACACCTTTTTCTATGAATGGTTTTCATTTTTGAAATCAACTCAATTCAGTCAAAACTAATCTCAAACATACATATATAAAAGCTTCTAAAAATAAGGGGCTAGTGGCTACGCCATCCTGATAACATAGCTTAGAAGACCATGCTCGGAGTGAGCATTAACCATAGGAAGCATATTGAACCTAGAACTCGGGTTGTACATGGGTCGCTACTCTATGAATGAATTTCACATAACACTGGATATTTTATTTTATCATCCCTTATCTACACAGACCATGAAAAAGAAGAAAATTCAATTCTGAAACTACACATGGAAACTCATGTCTTGGGATGGTAATAAGTTCATGACTTCCTTCCCGAACCTACCTCTCAAGTCCCGAAACACCTAATCACCAAGATACGTGACACCCAAAATAACAAGGGCCTCCTATAATAGCAGTTTTCATAATCCATCCCTGGTTGACCTTGAACCGATCACCCGAGCCGGTCCGCAACATGGCCCGAGGGGCGTTCCCAATCCCCACGAGCTAGAAACTAGTGCCGGATATCCAAATAAACCAGTTGGGAATTATTTTTCCCTTAGAAAAGATAAATAATCATAAATTGACAAACAAATAAAAAAAAGAAAAAAAACCAAAAAAACTGGAAATAGGAAAAGGAATAAATGAAGCAACGATTCATACCTCAAGTGACCTCATGGGTCACCACAAAACATAAACTACACTCACTCTAAGAGCGATCCAAAACTAAAGGAACTAGAAGCTGAAAATGTAGAAGGTGTGAGAACCGAGATGCTGAGTAGGAATTTCCAGAAAAAACAATGCCCTACGGCCTTGTCATTAAAATGAAACCCAATCATACTAGTTTGAAAATAATACCTCTTGAAATGATGCTTTCCATTCTATTAAAATTCAAGTAACAAGTGTTACTTTTTAGGAAAACATTCCACTTAAAATAATTTCAAAGTAGAATCCATGATTTAATTAACATTTCAAAATGAAAGAAGACAATTTAAATTCAAGTATAGTTTTCAAAAAAGAGGTAAATTTCATGAAACATCTATAATTAAAATCACTCACCAAGCACCAAGTCATAAGTGAGAACAATGGTCAAATCCACTAAGGTTCATATACCTTATCTGGGTCCCTAGAAACTCACATCTCGGTTTAAGAGTAACCATAACAAATATTCCTTCTCAATCATGATCCACTATTAAGGAATCACATCCATAACCTAGTGGTCTCCATATTCATCATAAATGTTTAGTTAGAGTTGTATGCATCGAACTTGCTATGAGAAGCAGGGAAGAACCACTCAGAATCACTAGCATGCAAGAACTATTCCACCCACTTATATACCCTAGGTTTTCCATGTGCTGTATTTCCACTTATAACATCACATATGTATCACCAAATTCACTTGTACACACTATCAATGTGAATACACAATTAAAAACCATCATTTCTCATAAGAAAAACCTTTTCTATATTTACACTCATGCAAAATCTACATTCCACCCATATGAATCTTAAAAACATTCCAAAATACTCTTTTCACCATATAGATAAGTAATAATACTTTAATAGGCCAAAACAAACATTTTTGAAATCATTTTAATGGTCTAAATAAACAACCATAGAATCAAACATTTAAAAGAAATATTTATACCATGCATAATTCAAACAATTCACTTTTAAAGGTTTAAAAGAAAATCCAATAACCTTGCATGAATCCATTTTTTAAAGACCATGACCATTTATATATTTGTATATAATGTATGAATTTAATATAAAAATGGAAAGATGACAAAAATTTTAAAAAAAATCAAGAAATCATGGAATTCAAGTTAAAGACTTGGGCATAGGGTTCCTACATCAAACATGTCGTAATTTGTCAACGACCACTCAAACCAACACTTAGGGCACAAAAACACATTCATTTAAACACAAACAAATATATATAAAACCCTAACTACATTCCACATACTCCCGACGCCATGAGGGAATATGCACTAAGGGGAATATATATATACATATGCTTTACCCTATATATGTACATATAGGAATCCTGGACACCTGTAGCCCAAAAACATTTCAGCGTGGTCCAGCACACTACACATATAACTTAATAAAACAATAAAACACTTAAACAACCTATAAAACATTTCAAAATAACTCATCAATGATTTTCACCCAAAAAAATCCATTGAAAATGTCCATTAAAGGCAGTTTTCCCAACAATACCACAGTCAAATAGATTTCATAGCCTTAATGAACATTAATAAATTAATTCCAAAAGACATAAAACAACCATGAATGATGCAATAGGGGTCACACTTGAAAACGCCCAATTTCATGTAAAACTACAACTTTAATATTTTAACACTTCATTAATGCAACGAAAAATGATTTTCACACCACAAAAATAATATAATAAAGCCTTTTGAGTAGTTTTTACAATTTTAACAACTAATGCAACAAATTTTGTCACTAAAAATACACCTAGGTTCATATAAAATTCTTCTTTCAAACCAACCACACAAAAAAAATTCATAAAACATGATTTTCACCACTAATATCATTCAATAAAACATTTTACAATTTATAAAAATAGACCAAAGAATAATTACATTCCCTTACGTAAAAAACACGCCCAAATTACCTTTTTAAATTTAATTCACACCAACACCATAATAAAATATAATCTGTAGCACTTGCATGATCTAAAAAAGAAATCACACAAATCATAAAACACAACCAAGAATTACCAAACGAATTTATATCCAAAACTGACCTTGTTTCTCACAAGCATGCCATATAAAAATCATACACAAGTTAATCTTTTTCAAAACTTTTTTCTCACCCAAAAAAAAAATGCAGACAACTCAAAATCATAAAAATACTAAATTAAAATTAAACCACGATCAAGAAATTGAAGAATCTATACCCGAAAACCATGGTGAACCCACTAACCATAATGATAGTGGCTAAAACCAACCTCTATGAAACCTGAAGATACCTAAATAACAATATTCAATCGATTAAATAAACCCAAAACATTAGGGTTCATCCAAATTTTATATGTCAATGGAAAGGCAGAAATTATGCCAGAAATAGGTAGGAGGGGGAGCAGGGAACCGTACCTCAAAGCTTCAGACAAGATTAGCAAAGAAACAGAGGAAAAAATCGATGGATGGGGGAGGTCGGAGGGGGGTGTGTTCTGTGTCCATGGAGGGGATTCTTTCAGGGGTTCATCAAACCACATGGAGGGGAAAGGCCTCCCCATGAGGGACGGAGACCCTCCAAATGGTTTCCACACCAGAGGAGAGGTGGTGCTCCATAGGTCTTCAGTTATTGGAAGGGGTCACGCGCAGGCAGGGAGTGAGGGAGAGGAGCGGGTCATGAGGGGTAAGGGGGAGAGAGACTAGGGTTTCCAAAAAAGAAAGAAAATAATAATAATAACAATAATAATAAATTAAAACATAATAATAATAATAATAATATTAACAATAACATAATTTATAAAAATAATAAACTAAATAATAATATTATTATTATTATTATTATTAAATAATTTTACAATAATTTTATTTTATTTCATTTTGATTTCAATTTAATAAATTTTTAATCTTTAAGAAACCAAAATACTCACATATAAATAAAAATAACCGCAACCGAAAGATGTTGGTTCAGGGTGTGACAAAAATAATGAAATATTATTAATGAACAGATGTTAAAATATTATAAAAGTATCATATAAGATATTATAAATATTATCAATGCTCTGTTATAAATTATTAACATGATTCACCCATTATACATTAGTATTGAGAAAATTTGAAGGAATTCAAACTATAGATAAGGGTTTCTCATCTCACCATTATTTCTTTGGGACATATACCTTATTCACCACTTTTCTCCTTTCTTCATTGTATATTATAACCATGGATTCCATTTAAATTAAATTTTATGAATGATATTTGGATATAAATATCCATATTATGCTATTAATTTCATGTGGAATATGGTTCAAATGATACCCAATTGGTAAGAGTTTATTTCACAATGTCATCACTATTCAAGATCTTTTATGTTTGAATATCAATAGGAGAATACTGATCTTCCATGTTCATGTGTTCCAAAAAAACTAGAATGGTTTTTTATATTCTCCTATTGTTTTTTAAATTCATATTTACCCATGCCTGGATTTTTATTAATTGGATAAAATGAATATTTTTATCACCTTCCAAACTAGGTAATTTGTGAAGTTTCTAAGAAAATATTCAATGGAATTTTATTTAACTTATATGGAATGAGATGGTTTTATTGAATTATAAATTCCAAAATGTATTGAACATTCTATTATAATTTTACATGAATATATTAAAAAAAATTCCTTTATAATTTCATGGCTCAGCAAAATAAATACTGATTTTATAAATGGAAAAGATATTTTCCTCATGATTATTTGAAATGATATTTCAAAACCATTATCCATATAAGAAAAAATAATTTTATTTAAATTATGATTAAAATTTTTTATTATTCATGGATAATATCCTTATTCTTTTTATGGTTGGTTTATGTTTATGATGGAATGATGTTTATGAAACCCGTTTCTTTTTATAGGTTATGACATGTTGAATTATTTATTTTCAGGTAGAACACATATGTATTGTTTTAATTATTTGATGTGGGACCTATATCTACCTCAAAAGTATTTGTAAAAGCTTAATATATCATGATATAACAATGGGAATATAGTCTATGTGCTTCATCAACACTAAAAAACATGTTCATCCTCATCCACTATGGGAAACATGTGTGGCCTAATCTACTATATTGATGGACTTGGTATTAACCTTGACATAAGAACTTTTTTTTTATAATGGTGTCACACTTTTATAACATTTTATTATGTAACATGATGGATTTATGATGATTTCACACTCTTATGGTTAATGTATAATAAAATTATATTTTTTATACCTTGAAGCATGTTTATGATCTATGAAAGGTTAAATATGAACTTTGTAAGTTATGTTAATGATCACATAACGTTATTCTAATATAATTATTTCATATTATCATATATTTTATCTTCTATGTTTACCCTTATTGAGCTTGTGAGATCACCTATTCTATTGTTTCCTTACATAGGCGATGAAGAAAGGTTTAGGTTGGGTATGACTAAGAGGATTGCTATTAAAGAAGATCCTTGTTGGTGAGGTTGAAGATATTTCATAAAATATGATGATTTTTTATATAATATACAAAGACTCTAAACCTTTATGGTTATGATATGGATTATATTTTTATTCATCTAAAAATGTGCAATATCTTAGTGTACAAAAATATTGTGCAGTTATAGTATCTATCAGAGTATGTTTTAGACAATCAATAGAGATTAGGGTTAGAAAACATTTATGAAAACCTTGGTGACAAGATTGATTATAGTATAAAATCATAAAGTTTTGATAATGATCGTAATTGAACTAGGTTAATCAGATGGTTTCATAAAAGAAGCTTTCAAGATTTAGACATTATATGAATGATTATCCAAGATAATTCTTTTCTACACTAATATTAGTGTTTTTCAAAAAAAAATTATGGTATTATTCATTTTATGGAACCTAAAGGAACCATATTCATTTTTAGTGAAATTGAAAATTAAATGATTGTCTTCTAGAGAATCCAAATGTTATGGGATCAGGAATTCATAATCTTGCAATTATTCTTAGAACCAATTCTTAGTATATGAATATTGTCATGTTTCTAAATGATCAAAGGATTAATAATGTAGTATTGAATATTTCATGAGGAAACAACCACATTCTATTATTATGTCTCAAAACATGCTATAAGATGAGTGATAGATCAAACCTATTAAAGAAATATGTTCTATTCTTTAATTCTCAAGACATGAAAAACATTATGTAAGTTTTTATCATCTAAAATACGAAGAATATTGATGGTGGAATCGTATCAGGATTTTAAGGAAAGTGTAAGAGATTGGATTTGTGGAATGGTATGAGCTTAAGGAGATATTATTTCATAAGTAATTTTCTTGTATTCTATGTACAAATATGGAGAAGTAATTTATTGAGATAATGTAAAATGATGGAAAATACATTGGTACCTATGAAGAAATTCATACAAGGATTGAATGGTATTCCTATTGTTTAATTTTAAACCCTAAAAGTAATATTGATCTGTTCATTATTTGATGAAAACCAAGTGACCAAAAGGAATTAGCTATAAGAGACTTTAGTTTCTAGGAGTAATTTTTTTTAATGTTCCATTAACGTAAAAATGATAATTATATATTCAAACAATTACCATGGTTTTTATAATAATGGAAAGATCGGGTCTCATAAAAACTCAAATAAATCCTGTAGTGTAAAGAAATTACTGCAATTAACAAGTTTGAAATGGGGGAAGAAACATCATGTGAAGTTTTTAATGTGGTTTGGAGGTTATTCAAATGTAAAATGGTGGTTCATAAATACCCTAAATTTTGAAATTTGATTAATTATCTAGTCATAATAATGTATGAGAAGAGGAATACAACTAATGTACCACCCACACTACATAATTTCAAGTGCAAGTAGTTTTGGTATTATGTGAATAAATCCCCCAATTCAATAGATAATGTGGATGATAAGACACAAAAACCTATGAACACAAAGGATAAAGGAAATGATTATTCAATCATAATGGATTAAGTGAATGATGATAATTAATACCCTCTTATTCTCCCTTCCTTAGTTTGGTGTTTCATGTTTTCTTTTTTAGGAGTAATCCCTATGAAAATTTCATTATTCATCCTTTAGTTAAATTTTAGGTGATTATATACTTTTACATGGATTTTGGAATAACAAAATCACATTTAATATTTTATCAATAAAAGGACGAACCTAATATTCCAATGATACTTTTTTTATAAGATAAGATCTGGTATAAGGACTAAAGGGTGGATTAACTTTTTGAAGTGTATATGTCTCTATATAAGATTAACATAAGAGTTGTGGCTACCATTATGGGTTTATGTGTTTACACCCCTTTTGATGTTTTTATGTAATGGGAGTTATTCAGATTATGGATATTTAAGAGAAATTTATATAAATATGACCCTTTCCTCTCATATATATAATAAATAAATTCATGGATTAATACCTTTATACTTTGTGGTAATATGATTAAATGTATTACTATCCTTTAGGGTTTATCTTATTTTTTATATTGATGTAATTTTGGGCTGTAGTTAATCAACTTATGAAGTTGTCAAACTTCATTTTGTGAATATCTACCTTTGAATCCCCTTTCTATAGTATACATTGAGTAAGTGGTAAGGTTGCATGGAATTCCATATTAAATTGTATTTTATCAGAATATGGAGTTTACCTCGATATTTTAGCAAGATCTTAATACTTAGTTGAGTTTAAAAACCAAATTTCATCATCGGATATATGGCCAGTTCAAGTGAATAATTGAAACCCTATGTGATATTTTATACTTTATTTTTCATGGAATAATATCTTTAACATAAGAATTCATATGGATCCATTTTTAAAAATTTAATGAAGGAAGTGTAGAACTCTAATGTACTAGAGTGAAGTTGTAGAAATTAATCTATTATGACCAGAGAATGTTGATGGGATGGAAGATAAGGTAAGTTCCATTCCACACAATGTAAGGACTGCAAAAACTACAATGCAATATCATGCTAATAATGATCAACACAATCTATAGTTTTATGTTAGTGAGAATGAACATCTGAAAATTCCTCTATGGAATAAATAAGGGAAAACTAAGCCCCATATATAGTGGTCCCATTAAAAAACTTCTTCTTATCGGGATAATAGACTGTCATATAGAACTTTCACTAAACCTTTATCAAGTCCTTTATATATTCCATGCATCTCTCATGAGGAAGTATATACCTAATTCATCATATATACTAACTCATAAGTTATGCAGTTTGAGCATGATATTTCTTTTGAGGAACAACCGGTATAGATTTTTTAGTATAGAGAGAAATTTAGATGATACAAAACTACATAACTAGTTAATGTATTGTGGTGAAACCACCTAGTTGAGGATGATATGTGGGAAAATGAGGGTACGATGGGGTAGAGGTATCCCCTTATATTTATATCCATGTGATGGAATTTGAGGTTGAAATTCATTTTAATCTTGATTGAATGAAACATCTTGATATTTTTATGAAATAGTTCTCTTTAAATAATGTTAGTTTGGTAGTAGCCTATATTGCACATAATACCAACATTAAAGGAACCGTGATATACTTTTAGATTATTAACACGGTAATTATAACCTAGCCGCTAAATTGACTGGAATGAATTATAATAACCATATTCTGAAATATATATATTTATTAATTCATAGGAAATATAAAGTTAATTTGTTGTAATGTTATTTTATTCCTCAAATATACGTTTTAATAAAAAAATTCATTTATTACTTTTATGGAAAAATATTTCTAATTAATTTTTTAACACATTTATAATTTTTTTTCAAAATTAATATCTTTTTTAAACTCTTAATGTCAAAATTAGTCTATGGTGAAATTTTGAGAATTTTCTAAAAAAGTGAATTTTTTGTTGAATAGTAAAAAATACAAATTTTTAAAAACATAGAATCTTTTATGACAACATGGAATTATAATTATTATTAAAAAATTATTAAAAATATATAAATAATCATGTGAGATAATATTATATAAATATAATTCAAAAATAATACATAACAGGAAAATTATAAATAATTTCATGATAAATAGAAAAATAATTTTCAGTGTTGATGTAGTGCATTCCCATCATTGAAAAAGTAAACTTTGGGGACTTATAGATATTAATTTAAATTTAAAAATACTTTGGTAAACCTTATTAATATATAATTCATAAATTATTTTTTTTAACTGATTGTTTTGAATGTTTGACTTATATAACATGAATTTTATCCAAATGTTTGTACAATGCTTGTAGAAGGGTGGAAAAGTCTAATTTACAAATAAAATAAGTTGTATTGACATGGTTATGAGAAAATATAAATAATTATAGAATATAATAGACTATATTGAGGAAAATTATGTTATTTTTATGGTAGTATATTTTTCTAAATTTTTATAAGAAATAATTACCTTTAATGCTTATGAGACACTAACGCAGTGCTTGTGCAAGGAGAAGAAAAACTAAAAAATGATTTTAATTAAAATTATAAGAATCATTATATTACCCATAAATTTTAATAAATAATACTTATTTGAGTAATATTAGACGATAATCATCCTTAAGTCGAATTTAGGACCTTTTGGATGCACATGGTTGACATTAAGTCCCTTATGGTATTTTAGTTAATAGAATATTGAACATGTCACACTATTATTTTTAATAAGTATAACATTTCTAATATATGGATTTCTAGAATAAATTCTTCTCCATAAATATTAATTTGAAATATAAAAGATTTATCTTCATCATGGAAATTTATTTTTAATTTTAGGGGAACAATTATTACCGTAAAGGAATTCACAACAACAATGTAAAAATTATTTAATTAATGGAAAAAATCAATAACAATATTTTAATTAAATTTATAAGAACAATTAAATTATACAAAAAGTTGAGTAAATTTTATTTTATGAGTAAAATGTTTCCATAATCATTCAATTTTCTTATTTATTACCTTTTATTTCCATTGGGAAGTTTTTATGACCCTTACAGTATTTAATTTAATTAAGTGTCAAACAAGTGATAATCATATTTCCAATAAGTAGGATATTTTGAATATGGTGTTATCTAGAATATATATTAAACTATAAATTATATCCAGAAAGATAAAAGATTAATCTAAATCATATTAACATATTTTTAATTTATAATGAATAAATAATTACCTTTTATGAGTAAAATTTTTCCATAATCATTCAACTTTCTTATTTATTACCTTTTATTTCCATTGGGAAATGTTTATGACCCTTTCAGTATTTTATTTAATTAAGGGTCAAACAAGTGATAATCTTATTTCCAATAAGTAGGATATTTTGAATATGGTGTTATCTATAATATATATTCAACTATAAATTATATCTGGAAAGAAAAAATATTAATCTAAATCATATTAACATATTTTAAATTTATACTGAATAAATAATTACCTTTAATAATTACATAAATATGTTGACGTAAAAATCCAATTGCTCGAAAAGCCACATAAATTATATAAAAAATATTAAGGGTAATATAATTTGAATTAATTAAGTTTATACTAAAATATTCTAGAATAATATAATAAATTCATTATGTATTAAAATTCATGGTTTGAAGATATATTTTTTCTTGATTTTGTAATATGAAGGTAATTAATAGTATAAATTTTACAATAATGATATTTTATGGAATTGGTATTTTATTAAATTATTTAAAAATTCCAGAAATGTTAAATAAACAAAAATGGTATAATATATGGTCAAAAATATCATCCCCTATTCATTTATTATCCATTTTTATGTGGTTGTATCGAGAATAGGGTTATTATATTTTAATATTTTGAGAAATTCTGAAAGTGACTCTCACCTTAATTATAAAAGGGATCCTCCTCACTCAGTTATTCACAACACATTGATCCATATCTCTTAACAAAACCCTATCCATTTTTTATTTCAAACATCCTTATCCAATATAGGGAGGTTCTTTCCTCCTCAAAATACAACTCTAATGTCCCTAAGAGGATATCCAAAAGAGGATTATTTAAGAGAAGGTAACCATCTTTACTCACTCTTTCAAATTTATTTCATCTTATACATAATATTAATGTGTTGTTTCCATTATAAATTAATACAACCATTATAAAAAATATTCTGAGATGTTATTATGATTATTTGACAACAATATTCCTTCATTTATCCTGCCTATAAAATATGAAATCACCGCACGTGCGTGCGAATAACTTAATATCTCCACATTGTGGTATAATTTTTTTATAACCAATTTACCTAGATGTTTACAATATGTAAATAATGGGTATAAATTATATTTATGAAATTATATTAATTATTAATTTTTATATATCATTCAATCTGTTACACTTTCACTCTTTAAGTGAATGATATCATCGCTCATGCGTATGTATGGCCTACTATCTCCACAACGCGATGTAATTAATTTTCTGTATATGAAATTGAGGAATAGTTATAAAAATGTAATTAATTGTTACATATAATAATTATAAAATCAATATTAGTATGGATAAAAGGGATCAATATCCTTTTTAATTAAACCTAGACATTCATGACTAAACATGAAAGATAAAATAAGGCAATTAACTCTTGAAACATGGAAATCATTAAATATTAAAATTTAATAGGTGGTATTTTTCTATAAAAGGATCATATAAGACATTATCAATATGATTAATTTTTTGGTATAAATTATTAACATTTTCATAACAGTTATACATGATGTTTGAACACATTAGAATGAATTCTAACCCAAGGACAAGTATTCTCATCTCACTATTATTTTTGTGGGACATATTCGGTGTTCACAACTTCTCTCTTTTTTATAGTGTATAGTCTACCCATGAATTAATTTTATGATAAATATTATCAATTTTATTTAGATCAACCTATCCAACTTATGTTCATTATTTCATGGTTCGTATGATTCAAATGACACCTAATTATTAAGGATTTAGTTCAGAATCTCATCATTATTTGATATTGTTTATGTTTAAATATACAATGGGGAATATTTATCTTCCATGTTCATGATTTCTAAAAATTATTTCAATTTATTATTATTATTATAGTACAATTTTTTCATTCATTTTTACTAATTTTTTACTTTTTATTAAATAGTTTTAAAGGATTATTTTTATCACATTCCAAACAAAATTACTTTGCGAGTTTTCGAAAACAAAATGAAAAGAATATTTTTTATAAATAAAAAATGATAATATTTCCCAAATTTCTTGATAATTTAATTTAAAAAATATTTCATATTAATTTTACAAAGTTCTTTTCAAGAATTTTTTTTCTTTTTAATTGCATGATATAGTAAAATAAAAACTGATTTAGAAAATTTAAATGACATTTTCATCAAGATTATTTCAAATGATATTTAAAAAAAATCCCATCTAAGATAAATTTATTTGATGTAACTTACTATTTACTAGGGTTTTTATTATAGGGTATTATCCTTATTATTTATATAGTTGTTTTATATTTATGATTGAATGATTTTTATGAAACCCATTTCCTTTCATGGGTTGTGACATGGTAGATGATTAATGTTCATGTAGCACTCATATGTATGGTTTTAATTATGTTATGGATAAGAACTATATATCCCTCCAATTCATTGGTTAAAACATAAGATCTAATGATATAAAAATAGGAATAAAATTTATGGGATTAATCCACAGTGGGAAATAGTTGCAACCTGGTCCACTATGGGAAACATACGTGTCTTGATCCACTATGTTCATGGTATTTTTAGTAAACCTAAAAATATAATAAGGTTTTTATTGTTTTCTATGGTGAAACACTTTTATGACATGTGATTATGGTTCCTAATTTAATTATCATAATTTATCACTCTTATAGTTCAAGTTTTCTAAAATGATAATTTTTATGCCCTGAATCATGGTGATCATATATGACTGTCTGGATATTAACATTGTAAGGTGTGTTTAAGATCACAAAACCTTATTATTATCTTATACTTTCATATCATAATAGATTTATATCTCCTTAATTTATACATGTTGAGCATCTAAGTTCAACCTTTCTTAGGTTTCCATCCCCTAGTGATGAAGAATGTTTTAGGTAGGGAATGCCATAGAGGAGTACTATGAGAGAGGAACTTTAAGGGAGAGGTTGATGATCATTCAAAAAATGAGAATATTATATATCTAATAAAAAATTATTTAAACCATTACAGTTATAGTGTGTATTATATTTTTATTTATCTAAAAATATGTAATATCTATTTTTATAAAAATATTGGGTCGTTATAGTCGATATTAGAGATGGTATTAGACAATATATGGATATTATGGCTATAAAACATTTATTAAAACCCTATGGACAGGAAATGTGTAGGAAAAATCTTTATTGTTTTATAATGATCAGGAATGAACTAGGTTAAACCTAAGGTTTCATAGAAAAGGGTGTCACAATTCTTACATTATATACATGATTTTTCATGATTATGGGGTTATCTACTATGATTCATGATTATAATGCTTTGTATTATAGTATTGGTCAATGTATGGAACCCTAATGAACTGTGATAATGATCAGTATGATGGAAAATGAAATGATTGTCCTCCTAAACACCCAAACATTATGGGTTCTAGAATGTATAATCTTGAAGTTATGCTCACAAAACATTTTAAAGGCTATTAATCATATTGAGTTTCCGAATGTTCAAAAGAGAGAGAAATGTTCTATTGAATTATTCATGAGGCATCATACAACTTATTTTAGGTTTTCTCTTGATCCACTAGAGGTTGATTTATAGATCCAAACCATTGAGAAAATATTTTCTATACATCAATTCTTGGTAAATGAAAAATTTTTTCCTACCTATTTATCATCAAATAGGTTAAAAAGATTAATGGTGGAATATTATCTATAATAAATGGATAGTGGGAGAGATTTAATCCATGGAATGGGATGAGTTTAGGGTAATATTATTTTGTAAGTACATTCCTCGTATTCTATGTAAAAATCAGGAGAAGTAATTTCTTGAGTTGAAGAAAAAGGATGAAAAATACATTGGTACATTTGAGGAAATTTTTTCAAGGATTTAAAAGTATTCCTTGGATTTAATTATGAGTCCTAAAATTAAAAATGATCGATTCTTTGGTGGACTAAAACAAAGCCTCTAGAAGGAATAATCTACAAGAGTTGTTAGTATCTATGAGGAAATCATAAAATGTGCTATCAAAGTAGAAATGGAAATTGAATATTACCACCATGAATAAGGTTTTGATAAGAATATAAAGGTCTATTATCATTAAAGAAAAATAAATCCTATGTTTGAATGAGATTACAATCATCTACATGTCAAAAATATGGGAAAAAACATCATAGTAATTGTTTGAATGGAAATGGGGGGTGATGTAAAACTCGAAATGTGGGTTATAAATCATGTGAATGTTGAAAATTGAATAATAGGTTTTTTATTTTAATGGAGGGAAGAGAACAACAACAAATGTACTACCCACACTCTATGGATTCAAGTGGTTCTAGTTTAGGTATTATGAGAATAAATTACTCAATTTAATGGATAATATAGAATATTGGCCACAAAAACCTCTAAAGACAAAGGAAAAATTGAATGATTATAAAATCACAATGGATAAATTGATCTTGATAATTAGGAAACCATTATTCTCCCCTCATTAGTTACGAGTTTGATGTTTGATTTTGTTTGAAAGATCACTATGAAAATCTGATTGTTCATCATTTAGAGAAATTTCATGTTGTTATCTCATTTTATATGGATTCTAGAATAATAATAAAAAATAGATATTTTATCATTAAGAGGATGAACCTATGTTTCCATTCAATCTTTTTTTTGTATATGATAAGAGTTTGTGTGAGTAATAAAGGGTGTATTAACTTTTGGTTGTTTTTATGACTATATATAAGATTATCATAAGTGTTATTGATTCCACCATGGGTTTATTTGTTGAAACCTCTAGAGGTTTTTTTATGTTATGGGACTTTATCAAGATTAATCATATTTAATGGACATTTCTATATATTTATCCTTTTTTTTTCATATGTAACAAATATATTAAAGGAGTAATGCATTTATAATTTGTTGTAAAATGATTAAAGGTATTGGTAACCTTTATGGTTTATCTTATTTTTGATATTGAAGTAATTATGGGTTATAGTTAATAACATTATGAAGTCAGCAAACTTTATTCAGAGAAGATTTCTCTTTGGATTCACTTTCTAGAATATACATTAATGGTGTTCTAACATTGCATGGAATTCTACATTCAATTGTATTTTAACTGAATACAATGTTTTCTATGATGTTTTTGGAATCACATGATATAGAGATGATTTTAAATAGTGCATATCATTCTCATCTAGATGGTCTGTTTGAGAAAATAATTCAAAACATGGAGGATATTTTAATATCAAGTATTGTGTATTTTAAAGGTTATTGGGATAAACACCTTCACCGCGTTGATTTTTCTTAAAACAATATCTTTCAATAAATAATTTAGATTTATCCTTATGAAACCTTTTATTAATGGATGTTTTTAACTCCAACATAATATAATGAAGTTATAGAAATACATATAATATTACTTTAGTGAGATGATTAGATGGTAAATAAGGTAAGATCCATTTAGCATCATGTAAGGATTTCACAAAGCGGTCATTAATATAATGCTAATAATAATCGACACAATTTAGAATTTGAAGTTAGTGATAAGTTACATCTATTAATTTCTCTATGGAATAATGATGGAAAAACTAAGACCCATATATATCTGTACCATTAAAATACTTGATCATATCGGGTTAGTACTATATCATTTGGCACTTCCACCAAACCTCTTTCAAGTGCACGATATGTTCCATGTATCTCTCATGGTGAAGTACATACCTAATTCATCACACGTACTAAACTCTGAGTTCATACTACTAGAGCATGATATTTCTTCTCAGCAACAACCTATAGATATTCATTATGAGAGAGACAATGTTCGAAAAAACAAAAACACATGACTAGTTAAATATTTTTAGTGAAACTACCAGCTTAAAAAAGCTACATGGGATCATGAATATGTGATGAGGTAGAGGTATCCTCATATTATTATGTCAATTTGACTAATTTTTAGGAAGAAATTAATTTTATGGGGGTTGAATGTAACACCCTTATATTTTTATAAAATATTTCTCTCTAAATAATTTTATTTCTTCAGTAGATTATGTTGCACACAACACAAAGTTTAAACAAACCATGATATAATATAAGAATATTAACACAACCTTTATAACCTATCCATAGATTTGGTGGGAAATAATTCTTATAACTATATTTTTAAATTAATTAATTTATTGATTCTTTAGAAATAAATCATAATTTTAAATAACTATTTTATTCTCCAAATATATGTTTTAATCAAAAAAAGAGACTTATATTTCTTTATAAGTGAAAAATAAGTATAATAAAATTTTTACAATATTTGAAAATTTATTTGAAGAAATAAATTTCATTTTATAACTCGTAATTTTAAAATAAGTCTATTACGAATTTTTGAGAATTTTTTGAAAAGGATAAATTTTTTGATGAATAGTAAAATTGAACTTTTTTTTACATGATATCATTTCTGATATCCACAGAAAATAAATATGACACAAAATTTAGTAAACTTATTTAAAGACTCATGTATGATAATATAATAAAAATATCATACTAAAATAATATGTAGCATAAAAATTATAAATTGTCTTTGGAAAAATATAAAATTCATTTTATGTGCCGACGCAGTGCCTGTGTAGCATTGAAAACGGAAAATTTGGCACCTTATAGATATTATTTTGGACGTAAAAAGTATTTTCATGATTTTTTTATTATATATAATTCATAAATATTGATTTTTACTGATAGATTGTAATTTTTTTATGATGGTAGTCTTATCCAAATTCATGTGCAATGTTGTCGCAAGTCTAGAAAAATCAAATTATCAAATTAAATAAGTTGTCTTGAAATGGATATGAGAAAATATACGCAATTAATGAATATAAAGGAACATATTGAGGGTAATTTATTTATTTTATGGTATTAATTTTCATAATTTTTGTATAATAAATAATTACATTTAATGCTAATGCAACACTAATGTAGTGTTTGTGTAAGAAAAATAATAATAATATGATTTAGATTAAAATTAATAGAAGCATTAAAAGAACAAAAAATTAAATAAATATTATTTTATGGATAATATTTGACCATAATAATATCTAGATTGAATTTAGGAAATTTTGGATCCACTTGGTTGACATAATGTCCCTTATAGTATTTCATTTAAAATAAAGTCAAACTTGCAACACTATTATTTATAATAAGTATATCATTTTTAATGTAATATTTTAGAGAAGCTATATTGGACCATAAATATTTATATAAAATGTAAAATATAGATATTTGTCACGGTAATTCATTTTAAAATTTTGGATAAAAAAATATGTTAATGTCTTTCCCAACAGTGATGCAATAATTATTTAATTAACGGATAAATTGATTATATAATGTTAATTAAAATGATACGAATAATTAAATAACAAAAAAACATGACTAAATTTTATTTGGTGAGTGATTTTTTTCCATAATCATTCAATTTTCAGATTTATGACCATTTTTTCCATTAGGAATTGGTTATTACCCTTATAGTATTTTATTTAAACAAAAGTCTATATTTTTTTCAATAAATATAATATTTATAATATTGTGTTATCCAAAATATTTTTTCAAATATAAATAATATTTATAAATATTAAATACTTATCTGCATCATAGTAATTTATTTTTATTTTTTTTGTGAATAACTATTTTCATTAAATAATTATACAATGATGATGAAGTAATTATTCAATTAATGGAAAAGACAATTGAATTAAATTAATAATATTAAAAGTAATATAATTTTTATTAATTAAGGTGATACATGTATTTTAAGGATTAATATGAAAAATTATGGATGCATTTAAAGTATTGGTTTGAATATATAATGTTATCTTGATATTATGAATGTCATTGTAATGAATAGTATCAAATTTTGAAAATAATGATATTTTGTGGAATTAATATTATATTAAATTATATAAAAATAAAAAAATGTTAAATCATAAAAAAAGAGATAATATATGGTAAAGAATGTCCACCCTTATTTTTTTATAGTCCATTTTTTATTTCCTTGGATATACAATAGACTTATTAAAATTTAATATTTTGAGATATTCTAAAAGTTCCCCTCACATGAATTATAAAAGGGAACCTCATCCCTAACTTTTTGACAACACATTGGGCCATCTATATCGACCAAAACTACCCATATATATTCCCAACTTTCTTATCCAAGTAATTTATGTTCTTTTCACCTCAACAGACTAGCTCTAGCATCCCTAAATTCAGATCAAAAGGAGAATTATTTAAAAGAAGATAATCATATTTACTGACTCTTTCATGTTTAAGTATACTTTTACTTACTATTAATTAGTTTCTTAGATTATAAATTAAATAATAAAGTATCATAAATATACTTATATGTTATTATGATTATAGAAAAACCATATTCCACCTTTTATCTATCCTATGAAAAGCCAAAGCATTGTTTCTGCATATATATGACGTACCATCTACACGTCGTGTTGTAATTTTTTTTTCATCACTATATTATATTGATGGTTATTAATATAAGAAAATAGATATAAATTATATTTATAAAATTATATAAACTAAATGTATACTTTACTCTATTACAATTCCACTCGATAAGGGAATGATATAATCCCTCATGCGTACGTATGACCTACCGTCTCCACGATGTGTTGAGATTCATTTTCCATGTTCAAAAAGTATTTATGGATATAAAAAAGTATTTAATGAATAAATATTATATTTATACCATTAATATTATTATGAATCTTTTGGATCTATACCTACACAAATGTATTGGGACATTCATGAGAAAACATGTAAGATGAAAAAAGGTAATTAATTCCTAACTGAAGGGAAATAATGAAATATTATTTGTGAATGGTTGGTATAATGTTTTAAAAGGTTCATATAAGATATTATAAATATGAATAATATTCTTTTATAAATCAGTTACATGTTTAAATCCATATACATGAGGCTTGAACATGTTTGATGGATGTAGAACCTGAGGTAAGGGTTTCACATCTCACCTATATATCTATGAGACATATGCCTTATTCACCACCTATCTCCATTTTCTTGTATATTATTCTAATAAATTAATTTTATGAAACATATTATGAATTTTATTAGGATACATATATCTATATTATGTTATTTATTCCACGGGGCTTTTAATTCAAATAAAACCCAATTAGAAAGTGTTTATTTCACAATCTCATCATTATATGATATTGGTTATGATTAAATATACAGTGGGGGAATATTTACATTCAATGTTCAAGTGTTATAAAAATGTTTTAAAAAATATTGTTCACCACTATCCTATAAATGTTTTAATTCATTTTTTACAGTGTATGAATTTTTATTAAACAACTTGATAAAAGCCTTTTTTATCACATTCTAAAAAAGGTATATTGTGAATTTTCCAGCCAAAATATGAAAGGAATGTTTTTTATATTATACAACATGATATTATTTCCACACATTAATGACACCATAATTAATTGAAGATTACATTGTAATTTTAGAAGGCTCATTTCAATAAAAATCATTTCCTTGATAATTGTGTGGTTGAGTAAAATAAATGTTTATTTTAAAAATGGAAAGGGTATTTTCCCTATGATTATTTCAAACGATATTTGAAAATAATTTTCCATCAAATATAACATTATTTTATGTTAATTATACTTTACTAGTGTTATGATTCAAGGACACTATCTTCATTATTTCTATGATTGGTTGATGTTTATGATGGAATGAAGTTTATGAAAGCCATTTCATTTTATTGGTTATGGTATGATGAGGGATTTATGTTCATGTGGAAAAAATATCTATATTTTTTATTATGTTATTAGTGAGACCTATATATACCTCTAATTCATTGGGAAATGTCTTATTTCTCATGCAATAATAATTGGAATCAAGTCGATGGGCTTTATACATAACGAGAAATAGATGTATCCTGATATACTATGGGAAAAAAGTGTTTCATGATCCACTATGTTGATGTTCATGGTAGTTATCCTTGAAATGTGATTTTTTATATACATTTATGATGGTTAAACAATTTTATGAAATGAAATTATAGATTATGGTCAATTTATAATGATTTATTACCATTATCAATCATTTTTTCTGAATTGATAATTTTTATTCTATGAATCATTTTATGATCTATGAAGGGATGGATATAAACTTAATATGATATATTCATGATGAAATATAATTATTCTTATCTAATTCATTAATATTATCATGGATTGATATATTTTATTTTTACACTTACTGAGCATCTGTGATCACCCTTTCTAATATTTCCTTCCCTAGGTGATGAAGAAAGGTTTAGGTAGCATATTCCTAAGAGGGGTAGAATGATAGAAGATCATTGGGGGAGTGGATGAATATACTTCATAAAATATGATTATTTTATATATAATCTAAAATAAATCTACACCTTTACATTTCTAGAATGGATAATATTTTTACTCTTCTAAAAATATGTAATATCTATGTTTAGAAAATTCATTGCCATTATAAATCCCATGAAATACATTGTTTTTATATAAATATATACATGATGATGATGAGAAAAAAATTTAGACGTTCAATATCATTTGATATATTGATACATATATTTATCAAATAAAATAAGAGTTTGAAGCTTAGATCTATTCAAGAAGAAATAACTAGAGTTCTTGAGCATTAAAAAATTGAGGAGAATCTAGATTGCACCATATATTGATGTATTCTCAAGAACATTACTACTGAAGTTCTTGAGGATGTATGTAAGCATGTCAGTTCATAAAATCTCATGGAAGAAGATTAAATATATATATTAATTGGATCAAATCCTCCAAAAAAGGTAAATCATTATAGTTGGTGCTTGTAGAAATTGAATTCTTCTAGTTTGAGACAAGAGAAAAAGGAGTCTCTTAGTCAGATATAGAGAAAAAAATATTTTCGTTATATCCAAAAGAAAATAAAATCTCACAGTTTGATCTTGATCATAATTCAATCATATGGATTTGTAATAATTTTTATTAACTTTATTGATAGTTATGAATCCATGTTGGGGTGTCTAACAAATAGTGCAAAGAGTTGGAATTCCACTGAAAACCCATGTAAAAATTGAGTACTACCCACCCTTATTTTACTATTACACATGAGGTGAGGTTGAGATATTATACTAAGTGGGTAAATAAATATGAAAAGTTCAAGAGGATGAATTGAAATGTAAAAAAATCATAAAATGAGGGTACCATTGATTCACCCCCCTCTCAGTAGTACTAAATCCATAATGGAGCACTACAAGTGGTATCATAGCATTGGTAACCTCCAAATATTCAAGAAGTTTTAAAGATGTAATTTGATAAATATTATAATGAGCTCATTTAACTTATTTAAAGAAATCTCAAAAGCGGTAAAATGAAGAAGGAATGAATATTTTTTCATAGAATAATCTGATGACTGGGGATGAAATTGAACTCCTTACCTTTAATGAAAATGAAAAATAAGATAATGAAATTTCATAAGTTTTATTCTCCAATAAAGGTAAAATAAGAACCATGTTGGTTGGAGTGGATACTCAAGAGGGGGGTGAATTGAGTTCCAATAAAAAAATTTGTTTAAAAATATTTATATTAAAATTCACTGATTTAAAAACAATTTAAACTATAGTGAATTTATACAGATTGTAAAAGTTCAACTACTTTCTTAAAGATTGATTAGGTCACAATTTATTTAATCAGAAGATCAACTTAACTTTTGAAACTAACTTATGTGTTCACAATAAGTATAAAAACTTGCTAATTTAATTATCAAAGTAACTATAAATAATTTTTTATTGCAAATTAATTAGCAGAATAACAGAAAATATATATAATATACTTTAGATTTAAACTAAGATACCCAGCAGATATAACCAAGAGGTTCAGTCTCAAGCTAAGATGTAGTCATATCAAAAAAATTATATAAATTTGATCCACACCCTGTATCAGAGTAAACAATAGTGAAAAGACTGTCCAGGTACTAAGACCTCTACCACAGCTCTTCGTGGGAAAACAAAACAATAGCACACAGGCTGTCCAGGTCTTACATAACATCTTCCACAATTCACAGTGGGATATAGTAATGTGTAAGAAGTTTGGAGTGAGGATTTAGTATCCTCTAGTTCAGTCCATGAGTCAGTGTGTAAATACAACACACACTGCTCAAAAAGTAAATGAATGAAACCCAGTAGAGCTAAATAGATAGAGATGAGTTTAGAGTGCTCTGTGTGTTTGGAGTGAAGCTCTGGACTCCTTGGATTGATGTAAATGAAGCTATGAGTCCTTTGATTTTTGCCTGAAAAATAGAGCGTCGTTTTCTTCATGTTCAGTTTGATCAGCTTGAGTGCATGAAGAGCTCGTTGTAGTTCTTCACTCCTTGACTAAGGTGCATATTGTGTTTTTCTCTAGAACGAATGGCTTCGTTTATGTCCAGTATTCTTCCAGAATGAATGTAGTCTTTCTTTTTTCTGTGAATTTACCGCTTTCCAATGGTATTCAGCCCTTTCTTTTCCACACACTTCACGTGCCTTCTATGTTACTTTCTTCCTGGCTTTTTTCCATCCTTTTATATCTTCAGCTTCGGTAAAAGGAAATGATTAACTTTTTATAGGTACAAGGTACGGTTCCATAACTTGCCATCAACTATCATTAAATCAAATTAATTGCATTAAAATCATCAAATATTACCATTTCATTATAAATAAATAATATTTAGAGTATACAGTTTGACTGGACGGTCTATCAGTAGCCCTCTGTCGGAAGATGTGTAATGGTGGACTTTTTATAGTAGTCAGTGTCTATCTGTAGCTCTTTTTCCTTGTACCAGTAGCTCCTTTTATCGGTAGGTGTTACTATGTGTATCAGTATCTCTATATACCGGTGACTCCTTCTATTGGAAGCTTGTTTATTCTAGCAGTAACTTGCTTGTATTGGTAGCTTGGTGTATCAGTGAATGTTTGTATTGGTGAACTTTGTATCGGTAGCTTGTGCATACCGATAGCTCCGTTTTGTACTAGTGAAGTGTATATCGGTAGACTTATGCATACTGGTAGACCTATTCTATAGGTAGCTTAGCTCCTATCGATATCTCTCTGTATCGGTGAACTTGATATGTCGGTGGCCTGTGCTTACTAGTGGACTTATACATACCGGTAGCTCTGCATATCGGTGACCTTTGCTTATCGGTGACTATGTCTATCGATAGACTAAGTACCGGTAGATCTGTATCAGTAGTTATAAGCTTATCAGTGACTTAACACTTATCTGCTTCATGCAAAACATATCCGATTGTGTTTGAATTATTTAAAAATCCATATATACATAGATAAACATCGATTAACATATTTAAAATATTATTTTAATATTATTATCAGATATAATGTCACAAATTCAAAGAATTAATATATAGATAAAAATTATTTGGGATTATTAAAGTATGTGAAAGCATAATTGGGGTTATCAAAACAGGTGAGGTCAACAATCTCTCCCTTTTTGATAATCACAATTTTTGAAATTATAATCCCAATATAATTAGTAATGTATCAGAGGATAGTTCATTAGATCAAATTGTATGAGGGAAAACAATGTATTATAAAGCATATATAGCCAAGATAAAATATAACAAATGGATTAGAGGAAAATTAATTAAGCTCATAAAAGATATTATATCTCCAATTTGTCATATCCCAGATATGTATTCCTTAGATAATATTTCTCCCCCTTTGTGATAATAAAAAAGTGGGACAAGAAGGAAAAAACACATGAGAAGGGAAGTAACAGATGGAAAAAGAAATTGAGAGCATATATATTTCTTGGATAAAAAAGATACAAAGAAATATAAAAATAAATATAGGTGATTAATATCAAAAAATCCTAGCTACTTATCAATCCACATCCTCAGAATGAGATTTCCCATTGGGATCAGAAGAGGATTCCGGTGAGGTGGAGGCAGGTGGAGGCTTAGGAACACCATAAATGATCAGAAGTTGCTGAGCTACTGAAATTGTTCCTTGTATGTACTGTGTAGCTCACTGAGTGATCATAGGAGTAAGGATTCTGATGGCTTGGGCTAGAGTTACCTGAACAGGATAATTAGTAGAGGAAGATTTAGGTAAAGCAAGAGGTATAATCACTGGCCTAGCATCGACATGCAAGAAGGGCAACAAAATATTTCTAAAATCCATAATTATTCCTCCTCCACTTTTCATGGAATAAATGAAATCATCCTTGTTTTCCATGAATTTTTCCAAGGCATGAGTCAGTTCCCTTAGCTTGATTACATTTTCTCTGAAGGCTTGATTGACAGAAGGTAGCTTTATGTTTTCTAACATAAGCTTAAAATGATTGTTAAGTTGATTCTTGGTATAAACCCTTTGGAAATATTAATCTACCTTGTCTTTCACCTATTTATGAGAAGCAAAAGCTTCTCTCATATAGTCTTCAACAATCTTCATTATATCTATAGTAGTATCTCTAGAAGAAGTCACCACTTTGGTATGATCAGATGAGTCAACAGAGCCACTGTTTGATGCTGAACCAAGATCCTCCTTCATCAAAGCTCTAATCTGATCCAGTTCTATTGAAGGTCTGGAGGCAAGAGAACCAATAGAAAATGTTACTCTTTCCATGATGTTTTTGGTCAACCCACTGATAAGATTTTTCACTTGAGAATCCTAGGTGCTAACATGATCTTTCATGGATGTTTTAAATCTCTCAATGACTGATACCATCTGGCTCACAACACTTTTGACATAAGCTAATTCCTTGTCTGATTGAGGTCTAGAACTCATATAAGATTCTAAAGAGATAATATACTTCTTTAGAACTTCAACATACTCTTCCACGGTAGACATCTAATTCCAAAAAGCTGTAACTTCATCCACTATCTCTACTACAAAGGGAGAGACATTACATCCAAGAGAGAGTTCAAAGGACTTTTCCAAATTGCTCATCTCTTCAACAAAGCATTGCCTTAACTTGGAAACAAAGGCACTAAAAGACTCTTTCAGCTAATTTTTTAAAGATTCTAGATCAGCACTGGTGATCATATTAGCAGGTGCAACCACAACAGGTGCTCTTTGAGATACAATACTGGCCGCAGAGTCAATCATAATCGATTGAATAGATGACACCAGTGAAGCTTCCATTTTTCTTATTTCTTCCACAAAACTGATTTGTAGATCAGACTTGAGCTTATCCAGATAATGCATTCTGACCACATCGTCAGGTAACAACTTAGTCTGAATATCAAAATAAATTTTTGGTTTATTGAGGGAAGTCTCATTATTAGAATCTAGATAATCCAATCCACAAACCACAAAACCTGGGTCTTCTGCCCAATCCTCAATTTCAACTACCACTGAAACACTGCCAAAACTGATTGGATGCTTCACCTAAACTAGTGGATTCTCTTGTATAACAACAACATTCTCAGTAAGTAATTATTCCTTGGAAGAATCTTCTACAATCAACTCAATATATGCAACAACAAGAGGCTCCTCAGGAATATGAAAAGGGCCTTCCATCTCACCCACTACTTACTTAACAGACACAACTAAGCATCCAACCAATGGACTTAGACTTAAGTAGATAGAATTAGAGGCTTCAGATTCATTCTCTCTTTCTTCTTAATTCTCAGGGGCTAGCTAGTCTTCCTTATCAACAAGTGTTTCTTCTCCTAATAAAGTTTCCTTTCCTGAAGATATAATTTCAGCAACAGGACTTGGGGGAAAGTCTGGATCCCTTACATCATACATAAAAGTCTCCCCTTCATCAGTCTCATTACTATACACAGGTTTTTCTTCACCAGGTCCTAGACATAGATCCCTCACATCCTTAGGCCTTGAAGGATGATACACAGGATTGAACTTATCATATAGCTTCTTGTCATCATTAATCCACTCTCTTTTCCATGGATTCCAGTTTATCGTCATCTATTTGCAAACAATGCTTGTGATACAAAAATTATTCCTTACTACCACTGCCTCATCTTGAGACTCAGCTACCCCTTTCACTTTGCTCATCACTAAGATCAACTTGGCAAAGAATAAGGCATTGGTTTCTGATTTAAGTCTGGTCATATCCTCTATTTGAATCATTAGCAGCCTGCATATATTCACTTTCACACCATGTCTCAAAATATGTAGAAGATAGATATCTTGATATCTTAAATTTGAAAATTCCCCCTCCTTTGAATTGAAACTTGGTAAACAAACTTGAACAACAATCTATTCTCTCCATCCATTTCAGTAGCCACCACCTGTCTTTGCATGCCACTAATGGTGAGTTCCTCTAAGGAAATCTCATAATCAAATATATCGTTTGTAAGTGGTACTGATTTTGAGATACATCCAGACACACCTTCATGTGGAACCTTCAGGCATTCAGTACACTCAACAGATGAAATAGATATTTCCTTTCCATTTAGAATTGAAATCATTCAGTTCTAATCTTCTGATTTTTGAAAACTTACAAACTCAAAGAACTATTTCACCAGCTTCGGATAGTAGGGTCCATTGTTGTTTGAAAATCATTCTACCCACTTATGATCTTACAGAACCTTGAGAACTAACAATCTACTGGACAAAAACCATTCCACGCATAGCTCTTTTTCGATCACAATAACTCTATTTCGTAAATGAGGGTTTACTGGTCGCCTCCCCTGCCTTATTCTACAAACACTACTACTTTCTCCTTGGTCTGTCTTCTGCTTCTTCACATTCGGCTCATCAATATCATCTTTAATAGTAGGGAGTTTGGTTTTTTCCATTTTTGGTTCAAGTAACTTAGGGTTTTCAAGAGATTCGGGAGCTAAGGTTTGAGGGAAAAGGAAAGGTTTGGTGGATTGACAAGTGATTAAGACATAGTTTTATCATTTAGTAATCATAAACAATTAAAATATAAATATTAAAGTATAAAAGATATAGATTCTGGCGGCAGACATAAGTTTAAAATACTGCATACTTATCGGTAGGGTATATCGGTGAGGTATCACATCAGTGAGGTACATCGGTGAGGTATCATATCGGTGAGCTACATCGGTGAGGTATATACTAGTCAAGGTTAATCATTCTTAACTCATGTCTAATTTAACTTAACCTATCCGAACTTAAAGGTTTGGTGAAAATGTCAGCTAATTGATGTTCAGTGCCAATAAATTCAAGAGTAATATCACCTTTTTGGTAATGATATCTCAAGAAATGGTTCCTTACATCAATGTGTTTGGTCCTAGAGTGAGACACATGGTTATTTGAAATGTTAATTGCACTAGTGTTATCAAAGTTAATTGAAACATGCATAAAATCATATCCATAGTCCAAAAGAGTGTGTTTCATCCACAGAATTTGTGCACAGCAGCTACCAGCAGCTATATACTCTACTTCGGCAATAGAAAATGCAACAGAATTATGTTTCTCACTACACCACGATACTAGGGTCTTTCTTAAAATATGAGATATTCCAGATGTGCTCTTTCTATCCAACTTGCAACCAGAAAAGTCAGCATCTGAATAACTCATTAATTCAAAAGATTTTCCTTTTGGATAAAACAAACCCAAATTTGCAGTATGTTTAAGATATTTGAAAATTCTTTTAACAGCAACTAAATGAGATTCTTTTCTATTAGATTGAAATCTTACATACATGCACACACTAAACATAATATCTGGTCGACTAGTAGTAAGGTAAAGTAAGCTTCCAATCATACCTCTGTATTTTGTTTCATCCACTAGTTTCCCAGTTTCATCTGCATCCAATTTACAGATAGTACACATAAGAGTATCACTTTCCTTAATACTATCCAAACCATAACGTTTTAAAAGATCCTTTTTATATTTACTTTTATTCAATATAATACCATTTTTATTTTGAAAAACATGGAATCCAATAAAATATTTGAGTTCTCCCATTAAACACATTTCAAATTCATTTTGAATACTCTTTAAAAAATCAATACATAAAGTGTGTTTAGAGGCTCCAAAAATAATATCACCAACATAGATTTGTACTATCAAAACATATTTTGAATATCTTTTGATAAAAAGAGTTGGATCAACAATTCCTTTAGTAAAACCTTTTGAAATAATAAAATTACTAAGCCTATCATATCGGGCTCTTGGAGCTTGTTTCAAACCATATAAAGCTTTAGAGAGTTTGAAAACTCGATTTTGGAAATGTGGACTAGTAATCCTAGAGGTTTTTTCAATAAAAACATCCTCAGCTATATACCCATTTAAGAATGCACTCTTGACATCAATTTGATATAGTTTGAAATTCAGATGTGCAGCATAATCAAGTAGAATTCTAATGGCTTCTAATCTAGCTATAGGAGCAAAAGTCTCCTCATAGTCAATTCCTTTTTCTTGACTATAACCTTGAGCAACTAACCTAGCTTTGTTTCTAACTATATTTCCAGACACATCAACTTTGTTTCTAAAAACCCATTTCGTGCCTATGGTCAAGGTGTCCTTAGGTATGTCAACTAATTCCCATACATTGTTTCTTTTAAATTAATTTAATTCTTCTTGCATATATATTACCCAAAATTCATCATTGATTGCATCATTGATATTTTTAGGTTCTAAATTTAAAACAAAGGCTTGATGTTTAACCTGATTTCTTAGAGAAGCTCTAGTCTGTGTCCCTCTATCAAGATTACCAACAACAGCATCTAAAGGATGATTCTTTAGAATCCTAGTTGAACTAGTAAAGGTAGGACTAGAAATTTCAGGATCATCTCTAAGTTCGGGTTCTATAGAATCAGATTCTGGAATATGTCCAGAACTGGATGTCTTTACAACAGGCTCATTGGTTTTATCAGTATGATCCAGAACAGAAAAATCTTCTTCAAGATTTTCCAGAGAAGACTTAGGTTCATGTGGATCAGTTTCATCAAACTTGATACGAATATATTCTTCCACACATTTGGTTCTTTTTTTAAAGACTCTATAGTCTTTTCTAGTTAAAGAATATCCAAAAAAATACCTTCATTGTAGAGACCCGAATCCTAACGTACATGAACATTACATTACTTTTGCGGAATACTTAATACATAACAAAAATATACACACAAGGATCGTAATAGTTTAGTGTCTTTGGAAACTCGGAACGTAATATTCTAATCCTGGTGAAAGATCTTCAAAATCTCCCACAAAGATCTTCCTTTTTTTACCTAAAACCTTTCTTTATATCCTGGGAAAAGAAAACATAAAAGGGTGAGCTCAAATGCTCTGTAAGGGTAAACAGAAGAAATATCAATCACATAATTTTCATAAGAACATAACATTTTTGGAAATCTTAACCTTCAAAAGAGAGCATAATTTCATAACATGGGATAAATCATAGTAGTGAAAATGAAACCCTTACTTAAATCATTACTCATTGTGGCATACACACATAATCATAGAGAATCATTTCTTGTTAGTCAAGACTCATTGCCAAGACTATCTTAGTGGACAAAGTCCCTTTCTGAATCGAGTAATCCTCGTTTCAGTCCTGTTTCACTGAACCGGTATAACCTACCATTCCAGCCATGTCTATCTCATGAGATATGAAATCTTTACCCAATGCATTGGAGGGAGATATAGGTCCCACCCATCTTATAATGAATCCTTTCTTATGTGTGCCACATAATCATAAACCATACATCATAACGTAACCCATGTAATAAAAATGGGATTCTTGAAACATCATGACATCATAAAACAAATCATATAAGGTAAATGACTTCATAAAAATAATTCCATCATAACATAATCAAATAAATGTAATTAAAGGGATAAATACAGAACCCTTTATTATCTTAGATGGAAAATAATTTTGATAAAACACTTGAATTGAATTCTTGAGGAAAATATCCTTTCTTCTTCAAAAACACTTTTCTTTTCTTAACATGTCATACAATTATAAACTAAAAGAAGTTGATTAAAAATAAACTTGAGAACTTGTAAAGTAATCTTCTTTGAAATAATGTTTTAAAAATCCATTCATGCCGTATAAGTTAAAAAAAACATTCTTCGTACTTTTGTCGGAAAAGTCAAAAAGTACCTCGTACGAAAAAACGACAAAAGATTCATTTCATATTCTTTACTAAAAACTCACCGAAGGGTAAAAATGGATTTAAACAATTTTAGGTGGATGGAAGTAATATTAAATATTGATGAAACATGGATTTGGATGATAAAATACACCCCAGTAAATACTTACGAATAAACAATCTCGGATAAAAATGAGATTGTGATATTTCCCTTACCTTAGGTCCAATTTGCTTCGTATGTGTCCGAACCTCCTGTATAATGATTTAAATAATGTCATTGACTTATTACAGAATCATATTCATTGTTATGATATCATATATGGTTCACTTATGACATTATATTACCCGTTCTTTTGTAAATTCCATGTTAAAGAAGCGTTTTGGGTAAAATCGTTTCATTTATCGTAGGTGTTTTGACTTGTTGTTCTTGACATCATTATTACATATATCATGATTTACTTACTTCCAGAATATAAAATATGATTTATATATCATATATATTCAGTATATATATATATATATATAATAGATAGATAAATAAAATGAAAAACACCGTTCATGGAGACGGTAGTCCGTACGTACGCATGAACGCTGTTTTTCTTTCCTTATTGTCTTGAAATGGAAGTAAGTAGATGACATACATATGTATATATATACATAAATCCAGTAGCTTTATAATGTCATATATTTCATTATTATTTCTTATATATACATTATAATCATTCTTAAATGGTTAACATGGAGAATGAATCTCATCGCGTCGTGGAGACGGTATTCCGTACGTACGCACGAGCGATGATATCATTTCTATAAATATTGAATTGAATTGGAGTGTATTATACAATATATCAGAATCAATATGATGTTGTAATAACTATTTATAGTTATTCTTTACACCATTATACCCATCCATGTAAGGTGGTGGTGGAAAATAGATTACACCACGGCGTGGAGACGGTATTCCGTACGTACGCACGCGCGGTGATTTCTTTTTCCGTAGGATGGATAGATGGTGAAATAGGGTTGTTTCATACTTATAATAACATATCAGTATATGAGTGATACTTATGTTATTACTTCATAATGAAACAACCTAAGAAGAAGATGTGGAAGAAGAAATAAAGATGAAAGAATTGGTAACGGTAATTACCTCTTCTTTGAAGTGCCTCTTTGAGACCTCCTCTTAGGGCACTAGAATTGGTCTTTGAGGAAGACCAGAACCTCTAGGATGTTGCTAGGGAAGTGGAGAAGAGATTTTGGCAGGGGTTGGACGAGCTTGAGTGGTCAAATTGGTGTGAGGAGGAGGGGGAGGAGGTGTCCTTTTATAGGGGAGGAGAGGGGCACCTTAGGAATTCTTAAAAATATTAATTTATAATAAATCTAACCCCACTTAAAAACCTCCAAAAATGACTCATATTCGAAGATTAGATGAGATATGGTTGTAATCTCATCAACCAATCAAATTTAGACATGTTTGGATATTATTTTAAACCTTATCAATTAGATTTAACTCTAAGTTGAATAATTTAACTTTTACCGTGTCTTTTTGTTTTCTTTCACTATATGGTTAATAAACTTACTATAACATGACAAACGAACCCCAAATTGTTTATTATTAATATATATATCCTTATCTAAGTCATTTGGCCGAACCTTAGATTTTTAGGAATAAAATAACAATTAATAATATAATATTTGCTTTAAAAACTATTTTGTGTCAATTTTGACACTATTTGATATATGATTTTTGTGAAAGTCATAACAGAATTAAATGTTCGAACCAAGTTGATTAAATCAACATTAATATATCATAGTAACCTAGAAAATTAGTGTAATTCATAAAAAATCTCAAATTACATTTATTTTGGTGTTTATAACATTAATTATGTCAATATTTCATTAATAAGATAATTACTGCATCATCGTTGTGTCATAAATAACTTAAATTATTTTATGTCTAAAAATTAAAAACAAAATACCATCATGTAGGAAATCTTTTTAGCTTTCTAATGAATATTTACAATCGAATTTATCTTATTTATAACCCCATATTAAAAATGATTTACTTATTAAACTTTGATTTTAACTATTTTAACCTTTCTTTAAATAAATTAATAATAAATGTCCTAATCTAATCCAAGTGGGCCTAAATGGTCATATTTTATTCCTAAGTTTGTTTTTGGTCGAATTACACTTGTCCAATAGAATTAGGACATGTGTTAGGGTAATAGTAATATCATATTTACCCTTAGTTACCCTATTTACTATTAACCGCGGTAAAAAAAAAGTAAAAAGTTACTATTCACCAAAAAATTATTTTCATCTCATTGAACCACATTTTAGTCCTTGATATTAACCGTGTCTCTCGGATTTTCGAAATTCCATTCACAGAAGCGGTAAAATTAAGTTTTATGCAAAATTCAGTTTTTAACCTACTACTTAGTAGTTTCACTATTCATCAAAAATTGATGTTTTTCAGAACAATGCCAAAATTTCATCCCAAGCTATATTTCATATTCCGAATTCAAAAATGAAATCTATTTTACCAAATTCATAACATAGAAGTTGCATTAATTAATTTTATAATTAAATCCCGCTGTTAAAATAAATAGCGTTTTTTTTAGGAAACAATATATATCAAAAGATTGACACTTGATTATGTCTGGTTTAAATGTGAAATTACAACCAATGACCAACATTGTATTAAATTGTAAAAATATATTCTAAATATACTTTAAAACCACTCAAATTAATAATTTATCACTATTAATTATTTCGATTAAAAAAGTTGTTTTTAATTATAATTTAGTAATTTTCACTATTCATCAGAATATGAAAGTTATCCGAAAAGTACCAAAATTTCACCTTAGGCTAAATTCGATACTCCGAATCCAAAAATAAAGTTCATTTTGAAAAATAAGATTTACTGTATTTCAAAAAGTGGTTATTACTATTCATAACGGCTAGTTTTAATAATATTTTTATAGCATATCGTTGTTTAGTGAAACTCGGTATTGCGTACTACACACGCTATCGAGGAAGGTCGCGATTGCGTGTAATGCAAGTCAAGTCAAGGATGTGTGTTGTGCAAGCTCCTTTTGGTGTAGCGTACAACACAAGACATTAATAAAATTAAAAAGAATAGTTTTTTATAAAATCTTGGGCTGTTACATTCTACCCCCCTTAAAATGAATTTCGCCCTCGAAATTCGTCGGGGTTATAAATGGTTTACTATTTCAAAGTTTCTTTAATAGAAACCCACATCGTAAAAGTGAATACCAAAACTTGGCTTTAAAAACTAAAGTATGAAATGTAACGATTACCCAAATAAACTAATCACTGGGTTTCCACATAGGTGAAAATATGGATATGGAAGAGAAATCTAACCATCATGTTCTGATGGAGAGTGGTAGAGAACATGGCTATGGAAAATCCAGTAATCACAAATCCATAGATTTGTGACGATCTAAGGTACCATCTAATTCATCAGGTATAAGATCACTAGGACAACATTTTTGGTTTTCAAGATCATTTCCCTAAAGTTGAAAATTTGAATTAGAATAAATACTTACTTTATTTTGATACAATATCACTGTTGTTCGTGCCTTGAACAATTTCCACTTCATCTCTTAAATAAATGAAGTTGAATTTGTTATTCGTGAAGTGTTAGCAGATCATGTGATAGAATGACGGGTCATTCCATCTGTCTCAAACAAAAGGTTAGCAAATATTATATTCATAAATCGATCTATAGTGAGATTAATCATATATGGTTCCTAAAATGGACTTATACTTCATATATCATACTCCTTAATATAATAAAACTAGTTTCTACTAAACAGGGACTTCTTGTAGGTCAGTGGTAGGCTATAAAGGCCAGTCGCACTTCGGTTGTGGGTTCGATTCCCACAGCCTTGTCCGAAGCGATGGGCTGTCGCCCGTCCTGCAGGTTGTCCTTTTTCTAAAACTATATTACTATAACATCCCATAATATCGAAAAAACTTCTATCCTTAAACAATACTAACTTATGTCCAACATAATCCATTCCAATCTTTAGGCTTATCCATAATACTACAGTCCATTCTCATAACATAGTGAAAACGATTACCAGAGATTTAATACCATCGTTGATCCCCATATATCATAAGATATATCTTGTTGGTCACATTCCAAACATTCAAAGGCCTTAATCTTGTACTCTCTTGAATACCCATTGAACCTTAGTGAAAACTTGAATGCAGTTAAAAGTTAACACTTTTCACATACCGAAATCCTCAAAATTCTATATACTCAAACCATGATATCACTTAGTCCTTATATCAATCATGAGCTCATGAATACTGTTAAACATTTCATTTTCTCGTTTTCCTTGCATAATATCTCAATCACTTTGAATACCACATTAGACCAATACATAAGTATTCCAATATTCCATGATACAACATTATTTTGGAATCCCATTACATAAAAACTTAATCATTCCACCACATCGTTGTCATATTCAACATTGCCAATAGTGATCGCATGTGACTTCCCTTTGTCCTTTGCCTTAAGCGGTTGCTCATGTCGATCATCACTAACCCTTGGATTAGGGCAATTATTAGCATAATGCCCCATTTCCTTGCACTTGAAGCATTGAAGTGTTGGCGGTGCGTTCTCTGCAGTGTTTGCTTTATTCACATCATTAGAAACCCTTTTTCCATTACTTCGACACTCAGCTGCTCGATGACCTTCTTTTCCACACTTAAAACATTTTCTAGTCCCTTTAAGACAATCTCCACCATGCTTCTTTCCACACTTTGTGCATAAGGAAACATTCATCTTCTTTTCACCATTATTCTGAGATCTCTCCTTGAACTCCATCTTTCGTTTCTTGTCAAAACCATGAGATGGATATGTAACACCAACTTCCATTTCTACCTTGATAGCACAACGCACAATTTCTTCATAGCTACTGAAGTCTCTTATAGCTAATGCCCTTCGAAGACTTGGTTTTAAGCCACTGAAAAATCGATCAACTTTACTTTCAGGTTGGATGATAATGCCAGATGCATACCTTGCAAGTCTTGTAAAATTCGCTTCGTATATACCAACAGATTCATCATCCTTCTGTTTCAGCTCAAGAAACTCCTTTTCCATCTTCGTTCGAAGAATACGAGGGAAGTACTTACTGAAAAACAAGTTCTTGAACTCGTCCCATTCCATGGACTCAATTTCATCTCTTGGCCTCGTATTCTTGATAAGATTCCACCATTGATCAGCTTCACCTTCCAAATGATACACTGCTAGGATGACTTTATCATGTTCAGAACATTGAAGAACTGAAAATATCTTTTCAGTAGTACTAATCCATTGTTCAGCAACTAATGGATCAGTAGACCCACTGAAAGAAGGTGGACGCTGCCTCATGAAGGATTCAACAGAATGTTGCTCCTTCCTTTGCTCGTTTGGAAGTCCTGCATGATTCATAGCTTGAGAAAGTTGTGTGAGCATGGCTACAAGATTTTGCATTCCAGCTCCTATATCGTTTGGTTGCTCAGGGGGACAATCATTGCATTGCCCATCACATTCTGCATTAACACGGTTCCTTCGGGTTCCAGCCATCGTCTAAAACCCCAAAAGAATAGTGTGAGAGGCAAAAATCATGCTAGGGAAAACAACATAATAAAGGGGGAGTACCTTCAATATCCAACATCTTAGGTTTAATTCTATGATCGTTAGCGTAATTCTATTACTATAACCTATACGTATACTTATCCCTAGGGACATCCCTAGACATACCTTAGAAATATCTCTAGGGATCTCACTAACGTTTTCGCATCCTAGTTTCCAAAGGTTGACTAAACCTTTCCTCTGATACCAACTGTAGAGACCCGAAGCCTAACGTACATGAACATTACATTACTTTTGCGGAATACTTAATACATAACAAAAATATACACACAAGGATCGTAATAGTTTAATGTCTTTGGAAACTCGGAACGTAATATTCTAATCCTGGTGAAAGATCTTCAAAATCTCCCACAAAGATCTTCCTTTTTTTTTTACCTAAAAACTTTCTTTATATCCTGGGAAAAGAAAACATAAAAGGGTGAGCTCAAATGCTCTGTAAGGGTAAACAGAAGAAATATCAATCACATAATTTTCATAAGAACATAACATTTTTGGAAATCTTAACCTGCAAAAGAGAGCATAATTTCATAACATGGGATAAATCATAGTAGTGAAAATGAAACCCTTACTTAAAACATTACTCATTGTGGCATACACACATAATCATAGAGAATCATTTCTTGTTAGTCAAGACTCATTGCCAAGACTATCTTAGTGGACAAAGTCCCTTTCTGAATCGAGTAATCCTCGTTTCAGTCCTGTTTCACTGAACCGGTATAACCTACCATTCCAGCCATGTCTATCTCATGAGATATGAAATCTTTACCCAATGCATTGGAGGGAGATATAGGTCCCACCCATCTTATAATGAATCCTTTCTTATGTGTGCCACATAATCATAAACCATACATCATAACGTAACCCATGTAATAAAAATGGGATTCTTGAAACATCATGACATCATAAAACAAATCATATAAGGTAAATGACTTCATAAAAATAATTCCATCATAACATAATCAAATAAATGTAATTAAAGGGATAAATACAGAACCCTTTATTATCTTAGATGGAAAATAATTTTGATAAAACACTTGAATTGAATTCTTGAGGAAAATATCCTTTCTTCTTCAAAAACACTTTTCTTTTCTTAACATGTCATACAATTATAAACTAAAAGAAGTTGATTAAAAATAAACTTGAGAACTTGTAAAGTAAGCTTCTTTGAAATAATGTTTTAAAAATCCATTCATGCCGTATAAGTTAAAAAAAACATTCTTCGTACTTTTGTCGGAAAAGTCAAAAAGTACCTCGTACGAAAAAATGACAAAAGATTCATTTCATATTCTTTACTAAAAACTCACCGAAGGGTAAAAATGGATTTAAACAATTTTAGGTGGATGGAAGTAATATTAAATATTGATGAAACATGGATTTGGATGATAAAATACACCCCAGTAAATACTTACGAATAAACAATCTCGGATAAAAATGAGATTGTGATATTTCCCTTACCTTAGGTCCAATTTGCTTCGTATGTGTCCGAACCTCCTGTATAATGATTTAAATAATGTCATTGACTTATTACAGAATCATATTCATTGTTATGATATCATATATGGTTCACTTATGACATTATATTACCCGTTCTTTTGTAAATTCCATGTTAAAGAAGCGTTTTGGGTAAAATCGTTTCATTTATCGTAGGTGTTTTGACTTCTTTTTCTTGACATCATTATTACTTATATCATGATTTACTTACTTACAGAATATAAAATATGATTTATATATCATATATATTCAGTATATATATATATATATAATAGATAGATAAATAAAATGAAAAACACCGTTCATGGAGACGGTAGTCCGTACGTACGCATGAACGCTGTTTTTCTTTCCTTATTGTCTTGAAATGGAAGTAAGTAGATGACATACATATGTATATATATACATAAATCCAGTAGCTTTATAATGTCATATATTTCATTATTATTTCTTATATATACATTATAATCATTCTTAAATGGTTAACATGGAGAATGAATCTCATCGCGTCGTGGAGATGGTATTCCGTACGTACGCACGAGCGATGATATCATTTCTATAAATATTGAATTGAATTGGAGTGTATTATACAATATATCAGAATCAATATGATGTTGTAATAACTATGTATAGTTATTCTTTACACCATTATACCCATCCATGTAAGGTGGTGGTGGAAAATAGATTACACCACGGCGTGGAGACGGTATTCCGTACGTACGCACGCGCGGTGATTTCTTTTTCCGTAGGATGGATAGATGGTGAAATAGGGTTGTTTCATACTTATAATAACATATCAGTAAATGAGTGATACTGATGTTATTACTTCATAATGAAACAACCTAAGAAGAAGAAGTGGAAGAAGAAATAAAGATGAAAGAATTGGTAACGGTAATTACCTCTTCTTTGAAGTGCCTCTTTGAGACCTCCTCTTAGGGCACTAGAATTGGTCTTTGAGGAAGACCAGAACCTCTAGGATGTTGCTAGGGAAGTGGAGAAGAGATTTTGGCAGGGGTTGGACGAGCTTGAGTGGTCAAATTGGTGTGAGGAGGAGGGGGAGGAGGTGTCCTTTTATAGGGGAGGAGAGGGGCACCTTAGGAATTCTTAAAAATATTAATTTATAATAAATCTAACCCCACTTAAAAACCTCCAAAAATGACTCATATTCGAAGATTAGATGAGATATGGTTGTAATCTCATCAACCAATCAAATTTAGACATGTTTGGATATTATTTTAAACCTTATCAATTAGATTTAACTCTAAGTTGAATAATTTAACTTTTACCGTGTCTTTTTGTTTTCTTTCACTATATGGTTAATAAACTTACTATAACATGCCAAACGAACCCCAAATTGTTTATTATTAATATATATATCCTTATCTAAGTCATTTGGCCGAACCTTAGATTTTTAGGAATAAAATAACAATTAATAATATAATATTTGATTTAAAAACTATTTTGTGTCAATTTTGACACTATTTGATATATGATTTTTGTGAAAGTCATAACAGAATTAAATGTTCGAACCAAGTTGATTAAATCAACATTAATATATCATAGTAACCTAGAAAATTAGTGTAATTCATAAAAAATCTCAAATTACATTTATTTTGGTGTTTATAACATTAATTATGTCAATATTTCATTAATAAGATAATTACTGCATCATCGTTGTGTCATAAATAACTTAAATTATTTTATGTCTAAAAATTACAAAAAAAAAATACCATCATGTAGGAAATCTTTTTAGCTTTCTAATGAATATTTACAATCGAATTTATCTTATTTATAACCCCATATTAAAAATGAGTTACTTATTAAACTTTGATTTTAACTATTTTAACCTTTCTTTAAATAAATTAATAATAAATGTCCTAATCTAATCCAAGTGGGCCTAAATGGTCATATTTTATTCCTAAGTTTGTTTTTGGTCGAATTACACTTGTCCAATAGAATTAGGACATATGTTAGGGTAATAGTAATATCATATTTACCCTTAGTTACCCTATTTACTATTAACCGCGGTAAAAAAAAAGTAAAAAGTTACTATTCACCAAAAAATTATTTTCATCTCATTGAACCACATTTTAGTCCTTGATATTAACCGTGTCTCTCGGATTATCGAAATTCCATTCACAGAAGCGGTAAAATTAAGTTTTATGCAAAATTCAGTTTTTAACCTACTACTTAGTAGTTTCACTATTCATCAAAAATTGATGTTTTTCAGAACAATGCCAAAATTTCATCCCAAGCTATATTTCATATTCCGAATTCAAAAATGAAATCTATTTTACCAAATTCATAACATAGAAGTTGCATTAATTAATTTTATAATTAAATCCCGCTGTTAAAATAAATAGCGTTTTTTTAGGAAACAATATATATCAAAAGATTGACACTTGATTATGTCTGGTTTAAATGTGAAATTACAACCAATGACCAACATTGTATTAAATTGTAAAAATATATTCTAAATATACTTTAAAACCACTCAAATTAATAATTTATCACTATTAATTATTTCGATTAAAAAAGTTGTTTTTAATTATAATTTAGTAATTTTCACTATTCATCAGAATATGAAAGTTATCCGAAAAGTACCAAAATTTCAACTTAGGCTAAATTCGATACTCCGAATCCAAAAATAAAGTTCATTTTGAAAAATAAGATTTACTGGATTTCAAAAAGTGGTTATTACTATTCATAACGGCTAGTTTTAATAATATTTTTATAGCATATCGTTGTTTAGTGAAACTCGGTATTGCGTACTACACACGCTATCGAGGAAGGTCGCGATTGCGTGTAATGCAAGTCAAGTCAAGGATGTGTGTTGTGCAAGCTCCTTTTGGTGTAGCGTACAACACAAGACATTAATAAAATTAAAAAGAATAGTTTTTTATAAAATCTTGGGCTGTTACATTCATCACTTTTGGAAGGAAACTGGTCAAGATTATACTTTGTATTGAGAATAAAAACTTTACAACCAAATAATCTAAAGTAACTAACCTTAGGTGTCCTATTATTACACAACTCATAAGGGGAATTCTTGAGAACGGGTCTAATTAAGACTCTATTGATAATATAACAAGCTGTATTCCCAGCTTCAACCCAAAAGTAAATAGGCAGGTCATATTCATTAAGCATAGTTCTTGCAATCTCTTGAAGGGTTCTATTTCTTCTTTCTACTACACCATTCTGCTGAGGTGTTCTAGAGGTAGAAAAATTATGACTATAGCCATTGTGTGAGCAGTAAGATTCAAACTCATGATTTTTGAACTCACGACCATGGTTACTTCTCAAAGTCTTAATCTTAAGTCCACTAAGGTTCTCTACAGACTTGAAGTATTTAATAAAGTAAGAACAAGATTTACTTTTGTGAGATAAGAAGTATACCCAAGTATATCAAGAAAAGTCATCTACTAAGACATAGACATAGTGCTTCCCATTTAAACTAGAAACTATAGAAGGTCTAAACAAGTCCATGTGAACCAACTCAAGAGGCTGAGAAGTTGAAACTTATTTCATTGATTTAAAAGAAACTTTATGTTGCTTTCCCTTTTGACAGGGATTACCAAATTTTTCTGATGGGAATTCAAGTTTGGGTAGGTCTCTAACTAAGTTCTTCCTAGTTAGTTTTCTATGTGAATGAATGTTTCAGTGTCCTAATCTTCTGTTCCCCATCCAAGATTCATTATGAAAATCATTTAAACAAGTAACATTTTGTTTAACTAAAGAATTCAAATCAACATCATAAACATTTTCATTTCTCAATGAAGAAAATACTAAAACGTTTTTTGAATTAAAAACATTACAGGAAATATTTTCAAATTTAACAATAAAACCATCATCACATAAATGAGAAATACTCAACAGATTATATTTAAGCCCATCAACAAATAAAACTTTAGAAATCAAAACTGAGTCAGTGTTAAAAATCTGTCCTAGGCCGATGATCTTTCCATTAAATTATCACCAAAGTTGACATAGCCTCCATCAAACTTTATTAAGATTTTAATGCATTAGTAATCTCCATACATGTGCCTTGAACATCCACTGTCTAAGTACCATGTTTTCCTATAAGAACCCTTTAAACAGGTCTCCTACAAAATAGGTTTAGACAAAGAATTATTTTGGTACCCAGATTTTCTTGGGTCCAGACAGGTTAGCAAGTAAAGCTTTAGGTACCCAAATTTGTCTTATGGGTCTCATATAATTTAAAAAATCAATTTATTTTGAAATATTCACTCTGTTTGATCTATTACAATGTGAATAACTAGTTGAGGTATATGAATTTCCAGAACTAGAACTAGCAGCATTCTGTCCAGATTTTTAAATGAATCTAGTTTTAATAAAATGTATCTGTCTAGGATGATAGCCTATTCCGGTAGTATATTTTTGTTCCACTTTTTCCTAGAATCTTTGTAAGTGTATCTTTTACATTTGTGAATTTTTCGATCTCCTTCCATAATTTCTCAATAGACAATTTTAGTTCAGTATTTTCCTTTAGTAATTGAGAATTCTTTTCCTTTTCTACATCAAGTAAAGATTTAATAGAACTGGCCAGAGCATGTTGTTTCTTCAAAGCTTTATAATTGTCCTTGAATTCATTAAATTTCCCTTATATAATACTACAGTATTCAAATAAATCTTCACTAGACATATTTTCAGATTCAGAATCAGAATCAACTCCAGAATAATATGCATTTAATGCAGGAATGTCCGGTGTTACCTCAGATGTGTTTGTCATAAAACACATGTTAGTACGATTCTTTTAAGATTCAGAAACTTCAGATTCACTTGTGCTGTCTTCTGAATCACTCCAGGTAGCTTTCATAGATTTCTTGTACTTATTGTACTTATAGTCATATTTATTTTTGAACGTCAATTTTGGACAGTCTGCCTTTACATGCCCTTTCCTTTTGCATTCATATTAGAAAATTTCATTACTTTTATCAGGCTTCTTCCAGTCCTTCTTCCAATAACCTTTGGTATCATACTTTCCTTTGTAATTTAATTTTTTGAATAATTTCTTCTTTCTGTAGAACTTCTTAAATCTTCTGGCTATTTGAGCAATCTCATCATCACTGTCAGATGCACTCTCATCACTTCTTGAACTATCAATTTCACTTTTAACATTTCCTTTGTGTTTACTCTTTGAAGCTGATGCCTTGAATGCTACTGACTTCTTCCATGGGTCATCATCCTCTTCTTTGTTGACTGTCAGCTCTTCCCCATACATCATTAGCTTACCAATTAATTCTTTAACAGTCAAAGTACCAATATCACAAGATTCTCTAATTGAAACAGATGTGCCTCTCCATCTTTTTGGTAAACATCTTAATATTCTCATGATCCATTCATTTTCAGGAATTGATTTACCAAGAGAGATCATATTTTTGACAATCTCGTAGAACCTGAGATACATATCAGAAATAGGTTCATCAGTATTCATTTTAAAATTATCATATTTAATAGTATAAGTGTTCAATATCATTTCTTTAACATTGGTTTTTTCCTTATGAGAAACACCCAAAGTATCCCATATTTCATAAGCAGTTTTTCAACCAGATATTCTATTAAACTCTTCATCTACAAGAGCACAATATAGGTCATTCATAGCTTTACAATTATTATTGTAGGCAGTCTTAGTATCTTCATCCCAAGTAGTTATCTCAGTTTATGGAATCTTATACTGAGTTTCTATAGCAGTCCAGATATCAAATCTCATACTTTTTAAATGAATTTTTATTTTAAGCTTCTACTGGGCATAATTTGTACCATTAAATAAGGGCGGAATGTTGGTAGAAGAACCTTCTAATCTATAATCCATAGCTAGATTTTAGAAAAAATATTTAAAGAAAAAAATTTAGAACTAACAGAAATTTAAGATATTTAAGATACAACTAATATCAAATGTTGAAAAACAGAGTATTTCAAAAACCTTTAATAATATATTTAAACCTCAGATACCAAATGTTGGTCAGAGTGGATACTCAAGAGGGGGGTGAATTTAGTTCCAATTAAAATTTCGGTTAAAATTTTTTCTATTAAAATTCCCCTATTTAAAAACAAGTAAAACTATAGTGAATTTATACAGATTGTAAAAGTTCAATTAGTTTCACAAATATTGATTAGGTCTCAGTAAATTTAATCAGAAGATCAACTTAACTCTTGAAACTAACTTACGAGTCCACAATAAGTATAAACACTTGCTAATTTAACTATCAAAGTATCTTTCAAACAAATTATATTTCAAAGTAATTAGCATCAGAATAGAAAATATATATAATATAATTTAAATTTAAACTAAGATGCACAACAGATATAACCAAGTGGTTCATTCTCAAGCTAAGACTTAGTCCTCTCAAACAATTTATATAAATATGATCCACACCCTGGATGAGGGTAAACAATAGTGCAAAGACTATCTAGGTAATAAGACCTCTACCATAGTTCTTCGTGGGAAAACAAAAAAACATCACACAGGTTGTCCAGGTCTTACATAACCTCTTCCACAATTCACTGTGGGATATATTAATGTGTAAGAAGTTTGGAGTGAGGATTTAGTATCCTACAGTTTAGTCTAGGAGTCAGTGTGTATATACAACACACACTTCTCAAAAAGTAAATGAATGAAACATAGTAGATCTAAAAAGATAAAGATGAGTTTAGAGTGCTCTGTGTGTTGTGAGTGAAGCTCTGGACTCCTCGGATTTATGTAAATGAATCTCTGAGTCCTTCGCTGGTTTTTGTCTGAAAAACAAAGGGTCGTTTTCTTCAAGTTCAGTTTGATCATCTTGAGTGCATGCAGAGCTCATTGTAGTTCTTCACCCATTGACTAAGTTGGACCTTGTGTTCTTCTCTAGAATGAAGGGCTTCGTGTAATACCAGTATTCTTCTAGTATGAATATAGTCTTTCTTTTTTGTGTGAATGCAATTCTTTCCAACGGTATTCAGCCCTTTCTTTTCCACACACTTCACGTTCCTCCTAAGTTACTTTCTGCCTGGATTTTTCCCTTCCTTTTATAGCTTTCAGCTCCGGTAAAAAATCAATGATTACATTTTTACAGGTACGAGGTAGGGTTCCCTAACATGCCAAAAACTATCATTAAATAACATTAATTGCATTATAATCATCAAATATTACCATTGCATAATAAACAAATAATATTGAGCATATAGAGTATGAATCGATGGTCTATCAGTAGCCTTTTGTCGGTAGATGTGTAATGGTGGACATTGTATAGCAGTGAGCACCTATCGGTAGCTCTTTGTCCTTGTTCCGGTAGCTCCTTGTATCGATAGCTGTTACTCTATGTATTAGTATCTCTATATACCGGTGACTCCTTCTATCGGTAGCTTGTTTGTTCTAGCAGTAACTCGCTTGTATCGGTATCTTGGTGTATCAGTGACTGTTTGTGTTGGTGAACATTGTATCGGTAGCTTGTGCATACTGTTAGCTCTGTTTTGTACCAGTGAAGTGTATATCGATAGACTTATGCATACCGGTAGACTTGTTCTATCAGTAGCTCAGATCCTATCGGTAGCTCTCTGTATCGGTGAACTTGACCTATTGGTGGCATGTGCTTACCGATGGACTTATACATACTGGTATCTTTGTGTATTGGTGACTATGTCTATCGGAAGTCTAAGTACCGGTAGATCTGTATTAATATCTATAAGAATATCAGTGACTTAACACTTATCTTCTTTATGGAAAACATATCTGGTTGAGTTAGAATTATTTCAAAAGTCATATAAACATAGAAAAACATCGATTAACATATTTCAGAGATTATTTTAAAATTATTATCAAATAGAATGTCAAAAAATAAATGAATTAATATATATATAAACATTATTTGGGATTATTAAAGTATGTGCAAGCATAATTGGGGTTATCAAAATAGTTGAGGTCAGCAAACCATATTTCATTTTTAATTCTAAACCTTGTGTGGAGAAATAATATAACTCTTAAGAGTCACTCTTTTTTGTGAAAAATAAATGTGATTCGGATGATGTTGATGTACCAACATATTGTTGTTATTCGATGGAGATATAATGAAATGAAAATGAATATCAATTTAGAATCATGCATGATGTTTATTATTTAACGGTGACATATTTAACCTTATAAAATAAAATATTGAGGAGAGAATAAGTGTTCTTGAATATCTAGTCAAGGAAAATGGGAACCAAGATGAAGGTGCAATGTGATACGATAGAAATGTTTTCCTATAATATTCTAAAGAAAATGATTATGAAGATTGAATTGAAGGTTAGATTCATATCCCTCAAAATAAACATAAATAAAGGATAAAATAATATATGGATGCTACATTAAATTTGAATGTAATTTTTGATAAGATAAAATGGATAGATATGAAAATAAGGTACCTTGAGGAAAGTTTACACCTTTATAGATAAAATTTAGATCCTTACAAAAACATGGCTCAACTTGTGTAAATAAATAGTAATCATGTTATGAAATATTTAAGTAATGTATTGTACCATAAATAATTTATAATAGTGATCCCATAAAAGAATAAAGAACAGATGTTTTTTATTTCAGAAGACATGGGAAAATTTTGAGTAGACATTTCAAAGACTAAAAGCCTAGTGATGTTGGAAGAACTACATCAGTTCCAACATCTCAATCAAGGGGAGATCAATCGAGGTTTCAGTTTTTGGTAAATTTATCTTTTTCTAACCTCATTCATATGGAAAATAATGTACCATGGATGAATATATGTAAGGGTAAATAAGACATATAGGGACACTCCACTCCTTTAGATTAGAAGAAAATATTTTATTCTGGTAAAATGCCTATAAATCTGTAAAATGGATTTATTGTTTTGGAGAATGAAAATGAGCCTTAATAAATGGTTTATCGAGAACACGAATACATGAACTTAGAATAACACTCTTAGAAAAAAATACAGAAAATTTGGAATCAAATATCTGAAGTTTCTCTAGCTGTGAAGGAGGTGAAAATGGTATTCCAAAAAATAAGGAAATTCATGAACGAAAAATATGTGCATAATCCTTGAAGTACGTCAACAATAAAAAATAGTACATTACATTATGATCTTGGTAATAAGAATAAATCAATTTTGAGATAAAAATATCAACTTGAATGTTTCCTATAATGAAATAATAGGTTCCTCTGTATTTTCTATTTTTTATTTTTTATGATCTAACATGTAGGGAATTGAAGTATAAGTGTTTTTCATCATAGAATTCATTAATTTCCTTGATGAAAAGAATATTTTCATCCCTTTAGGTGGGTATTTTAAGAGACCTGAGGAATTCCAATCACACTTTAACCCATTTTTGATCAATTTTATTTATTACGGGATGTGGGTGCTTGGGTGATGGGAAAATGAGGAAATGTGGGAGTTATTATTATGCACCTAAACCTTCTAATTTTTTTTATTGAATTGTGAAGGATTTTTCATTTCAATGAAACTTTTTAGAATTTAGAAACTCATTATTGATAATTTAGAAACTATAAGCTTTATATTACATGTGAGTATGTGTTATTGATAACGTAGACGACCATTTCTATTTCACTATTTTTTTCTTCACTAGGATAGCCTGTATAAACTTAGATATGATTAGATAAAGGCTATTTTATATTTTTCATGTGATATCATCCCTTTATTTTAAAATATTAGAAGATATATTTGAGATGAGAATCCCCCTGCCACAAACTTATCCATTGAATTTTATTGTTAATAAGGGGGATGAGAATTCGGATTTCCAAATATTGAATTTTATAATGTGTGAAAATATATTTCCAACAAAATAAAATTGGGGGGGATTTTTGGGAATAGTGATTTCATTTTTTGTCAATGATATTCCAATATGTGTTTGGTGAATTTGTATAAAGAGCTGATTTTTTGATAATTGATATGGATTCACAGCATTGGATGTCAATATTGAAAAATTCTCCATTTTGTAGTTCTGAAGATTGTTAAATTGATCAAAAAATTGTATAAAATATGTGATAAAGTGTTTTCACATTGTTTACTTCAAGTGAAGACCATGAAAATATTAATACAAATAATGATTTTAATATTACATTCATAATTGTTGATGTCAGTGTGATATTTTTTGAAGAAAATAATATTGAATAAGAAATTAATGAGGATAATTTATTTAGAAAGAGGAATATAGTTGTCCATAAAATATGAAATTATATTTTTCATGATGTTAATATCATTAAATTTTAGAATTTAATATTTTTTTTATGATTGCATAAAAATTTGTGTGAGAGTTTACTAAATAATATATCCCAACCACCAAGACAAATTATGTGATTCAACTTTATGTACTGCTATAGTGGGCACTCAGATCAACCACATGCCATACTAGAGGGGTGATTGATCTAGTGTGTGAGGCTATAGAGGAGCCAATGTCACGACCTGTCCTCGTGGCCCGTGTTGTGACTACCCCAAACCCACCTTCCATAGGCCAGGGGCTGGCGACAAGCACCAAAGGCTTAACTCCCTAAAACTGGGAAGGCATTGCCTTTAGAAATCGTAAACACACACAAAGAGAGAACATGTGGAAGAAAACAATAAGTAAAAGTTGTATAACAAGTGTGATGAAAGTAAAGGGGCTAGAAAAACAAGCCCAATAGTAAAGTACAAGGAAAGGACAAACAGGTACAACTAAAAAGGGAAACAGCTGGAAGGTATCTAGTAGCTCCTGGATCATCCACCACGGATCCTACCTGAAGGGTAGGTACAGATATCCTCCTCAGTGCTCCACGTCCATCCGTCTCCTCTGGGTACCGACTCGTCATGACATCCACCTTTGGGTACCATCCAGTCCTCATACACTCTGCCTCGTTCAGCGCTGTCCGACGTCTGCATCCAACACAACAAGGTGCAGGCATAGCCTGTGTAGGGGTGAGTATAATGATACTAAATAGAGACCCCGAGACCCTCAAGGTCTCACAAAATCCATCAAGGATAAACCAAAAAGTAAGATACAACCACAAAGTATCAACCAACCTTACGTAGGTATATTCCCATACATATACCTAAGTTACCAATCACCGTCCGACTCCAACTCTCGAGCCCAAGCACAACCAATTCCACAAAGGAAGCAACATCAATCATCACGATGATAACAACTGAAAGACAAGACTCATCTCACACAGGAATGCCACAATAGTATAGAGATATAGATGATCAGATGTAGCCACTGGATCATCTAAGCTGTCGAACCTACATAGGATATAGGACCAGCTAAGTTGTCAGACCCACATAGGATACATGCCAGCTATCTCATCTAATATGTCGACCCCCCACAAGATATAGGCCAGCTATCTTGTCTAAGTTGTTATACCCACATAGGATACACGACCAACTATTCTAGAGTGATATAGATGATCAGATGTAGTCACTGATTCATCTAAGCTGTCAGACCCACACCGGATACAGGACTAGCTAAGATGTCAGACCCACATAGGATACAGGACCAGCTATTCTTTCAGACCCACACAGGATACAGGAATAGAAGTCAGAACTATTGAACCCACACACGGTTCTGGTATAGTAGGCGTCATCATCGAACCCATGGAGGATTCCAGTATAGTAGTCGTCGCAGTCGCAGCCAACTCTAGGGTTCCCGCACACAGCACGCTCGATTCCGGGAGGATCTGCTCCTCGAGCAAGGGGTCGATACATCAACTATCATGAATTCTTGAGATGATGTATCCCGATATTCCATCTCATTAAAATAAACCCAACGCGATAGACGCCGCGTCAATCAGATGCTTGGTCTGAGAGTTATTTGTTTCTCCGTTCTAGGGGCCCAGTTGGATTTACGCTCGATCCAAACCTGGCCACTTTCCAAAGATTTTCAAAACTCACTTAGAGTATTTCTAATGGACCGTCCCTTCACGAGGACCCCAGTGCCGTAGACGACGCGTCGATCAGACATGCTGTCTAGGAGTTATTCACATTTAAGTGAATGGGTCCTGGCCCGTCAAGCCGAGTGGGCTGGCGGGTCGGCGCGACCTGGTTCAGTGGGTCCGACCCGGTTGGGGTTTGGGCCCAACCCGGTGGGGTGCAGCCCACCCATGGACCCGGTCCTCTCTGCAGGCCGGTTTAGTTCGCCCGGCGGTTCCAAGCGGCATCGCCCCTCCTTCCCTGCCGGTCGTAGACGGCCAGTTCTGCCAGGCACGCGCGGCCCACACAACGGGCCACGGTTCACTTCCGCATGGCGCCGCGGTCCTTCAGGCCGGATGGCAGGTGGCTGGTTGGTTCGCCTACCGATCGGCCCGCGGTTGTGGGCCGCGTCTCCTCCATGCAGCACCTGCGGGTGCTGCGGTCCGCCAGCCCGGCCGGTAGTAGCCTGCTGGTTCTTTAGCCCACGCGGAGTGTGGTTTCGGGCCGCGGTTTTCCTCCACATGGACGGCGTGCGGTCACCGCCTTTAGTCACTTTCGCCTCTTTCGACCGCCACGTCCTGCATGGTCGCGGCCTCCTTTCTCCGGTGTGGTGCGATGACACCACGCCATACCGCCTCCGCCTCCATTGTCAACACAAAAAAGAATCAACGGAGGGTCGCTGGTCCATGTTCGTTCTGCCCGCCCCCTCCATGTTAGGTGATAAAATTTTTTCCACCATCATTGAAAAATAAATGTCGATGTTCATGGATAAAATTCCTACATAAAAATAAATAATCTAAATTACCCCTACCTTGATTTGAGGTTCGTTCGTTGACGATGACGTCGATTAGTCGACGTCGGGGTGCGTACAAGGAGGAAGCATCGTTGTTGGAGAAGTTCTTCACGGATGGCATCTACTTATTTAACGTGGATGGAGGTCGTTGGAGATTTTCTTCGCAAACGGCGTCTTCCCATTCGAGTCTTAGTTGGAAAAGAGGGAGACACGTCGTCATTCTTCAGTGGTATCAGTGTTTCTTCGTCGAGAGAAAATTATTCCTTCAAGAGTTCATCCCAATTCTCTCCATCCAATGAAAAATTATTCCCCCTCCCACCATAATAATATAACACATATTATTATGTTGTAAAAATGAATTCAAAATAATTTAAACACACAAATCGATTAATTAAATCATTAATTACTTGTGTTGTCTCCATAAAGGAGAAGCCCAAGAGTTTCCCCTATTAATGGGGAGCTCAAGGGGTTCAATAAGGGAGTTTAAGGGGGTTGAGCTTGTTTGGGACCCACCACATAGTATCCTCCCATGGGAGGTTATGTGGGGGTGGGACCCACCTCCAACTTCCCTTTGGAGGAATTAACCACCTTTTAAATAAAAAAATGACACAGATATTTTTATTAATTTTTTTTAAAAAAATGAAATAAAAACTTCCATTCACGTTGAAACACAACTGCGGTAAAGGTCTCTTTAAGAGAATATCGGCGCTGCGAGTTCAACGGTTCCTTTAGATTTCAATTCCGAGCAACGGTTCAAAATATTTAAAATCTTGCATGTACGTTTACTGAACGTACCCGAACAAAACTTCAGAAAATTATTACCTACCATCCTTGACCCACCGCGGTTGAGGTTAGACTATACCTAGGGGAATCACGCCCCAACAAACCCAACGGTACCCTCATATTTCCAATCTGAGTTACCGTTTAAACGTTATGAATTTTACAATAAAATAATTGTCACTTAATTATTTTATTTGCGGCCAAAAACTAACATTCTATTGTGGCCCTTGACGACCCAAGTTAGTATCTGATTAAAGAAAGCCTACCCTCATGAGTTCAACGGTGGTCTAGGATTTTTAATCTGAGTTACTGTTTGTGAGTTATAAGCATTTGAAAATAAAATAACTTTATTTAATCATTTTATTTATGGTTATGCCATTTTTGGGTTTTCTCACAGGAGGCCCGTGCCGGCTAAACATAAGTCACGCCTACAGTAAACCTTCCATCTAGAGCACAATGGTGGCCTCAGAGTTTTTATCTAAATAACCTTTTAAGATTTATTCCACTTTTTCAGAAAAAATGCATAAGCGCGTTAATTTATGCTTAGAAAAACGTCGATGGATCAATATGGGAACTCTAGGCCTCGGAATCGCGAGCTGTCAGAAACTGCGGACTCATAAAATTCTCAAGAATTTATGAAAAAAATTTCCATGGAATTTCTGGGTCTTTACATTCTCTCCACCTCAGGTATTTACATCCCCGTAATCTATAACTCACACTAAAGGAAAACAGAGGGTATTGAGCACGCAGCTAAGCCCCTAGCTCCCTTGTGCTCTCCTAGAGGTTCCCATGATGCCAGCGAACGCGCCCTAGAGGTATCAACCATCCATGCAGGAACTGCTCCTATCAATCCTCAATCTCCACTAGAACCTCCGTGAATGTCGCCCTGTCATCGATATCCAGCTCCCCGTGGACGATAATGTGGGATAAGTGGTGCACATATCTCCTTTGCTGAGATATGTAGAAGACGTCGTGCACCCGGTGCAACTGAAGTGGAAGAGCTAAGCAGTAATCCACCTCGCCTACTCTGCTGAGGACCTGTAAAGGTTTGATGAATCGTGGATATAACTTGTCACCTCAGCCAAAAATCCATAGACATCGTCGAGCTGAGACCCATACAAAGACGTGATTTCCATCCTCAAACTCCAGTGAACTCTGTCTCCTAGATGTATGTGGAAGACCCATCACAAATTCCATGGATATCACATACCTCGTCCACTTTGGGACCTCTAAACGCTGAACCAAGCCCTCTAGTACCTGATTCTCCGCCTTCACTTACTTACAAGTGAGGCATCGAGAGACAAATTATGTTACTGCCTTCTTCATACCTGGCCACCAGTGCTATCGTCAAAGGACCTAGTACATCTTCACCACTCCTAGATGTAACTCTAATGAAGATGCATGGAACTGCCTCAACATTTCCTCCTGATGTACAACTAGTACCATAATACGTTCTCTGAAAAGTATGAAGTGCTTCCCACCTTCAAAAAATCAATCAGGTGCCTACCCTGTAGAAATCTGAGCACATCGTGTCTCACAGTCAAAATCCCCAGGAAGTGACTCTCTGACTCAGTGAAGAAGTGGAGGAGTGACTGTGAGAGACTACAGAACGACTTCTCCATCTCTATCCACAAAGGATATCTACAGTGCGGCCAGCTGCTCCGTCACCTCTCCTAGCAGCTGAATTTTAGATCTCCTGCAGAGAGCATCTCATACAATGTTCCCCTTCCCAATAGTATAGACTATCTCAAAGTCATAGTCCTGGAGGAACTCGATCCATCATCACTATCTAAGGATTAGGTTCTCATGAGAAATGATATACCTGGGAATCTTGTGATCTGATTAGACTGTAAAGAATTCTCCCATAAGATAGTGTTGCCTAATCTTCGAGGCGAAGACCACTGCTGCTAACTCTAGGTCATGGGTAGCGTAGTTCTACTCATGTTGTCTCAAATACCAAGAACTATACGCGATCAATGCTTGATCTTGCATCAGGACACACCCGAGTCTGGTCCCTGATGCGTCGTTGTAAACCAGGTACCCAACGTCCTCCTCCAGTAGCCTCAAGATGGGAGCACTAGTCAACCTCTATCTCAGTTCCTGAAATATTTGCTGGCCTCTCTCTTACGACACGAAGGGTTTCCCCTTCTTCGTGAATGATGAAAGTGGTGCTGCAACTCTGGAGATGTATGGCACAATGGTAAGCCAGGTCGACTCATGAGTGATCGACCGCACCCTCTTATGCATGATTCCATCCTGTGCGACCTGGGTTTTTCTTTTCACCGACCAAGGAAAACCCATCCCAACGTTTTAGATAAACCACAACATTTTTTCCTAATACAATCAATCTGCGTATGAACTGTGGTTGCCTAGTCCATACCCAAACTAACATCGTAAGGCCTCGATGCTGCCACCAAGAGGTTCCAACCGAAACACTCGCCTCAAGGGTCATATCACACTGTCAGTGTAAGTGTGAATATCGAGTCTCCTCCCAAAGGTATCTCCAGATGTGAGGGTCAAGTCAACAACTTAACTAGAAACTCTAGGATTGGGACAAGATTAATGGAAGTAAGGAATGATTGGTACCTATGTCTATTGATACGAAAAATAGTAGTAGAAACAGACCATACTTAAAATCCTCCGTAGATACCTTGGGTCACACTCCTTGACCATAGGCAGCTTCTCTCTTCCCCTGCCCTCAAGCTCCTTGTGCTTTGCGGGGACTACATAGGCGGGTGGTTGTAACAGGTCAAAATGTTCACCACATCATGATTCTCTCCTAGCTCTACTTCCACGTCTGATGCCCTAAAGATTCATATGTCCTTAAACACACCTCACTCATAGGTCTGTGATCTAAAGAACTTCTCACATCATATTCATCATCTAATAGGGTTGGTCGGTACGCTTCGATGAATACTCAACTACCGACATGTCGTCTTTCGGAAACTGCATAAGCTCTAGAAAAATCTCATCCACCTCCTCAAGCCAGTTCTTAGCCCCCTGTGGGTCAGGCTCACCTTAAAACATGAGAGATATCTGGTGCTAAAACACATGTAAGGAACTAATCCTACAAGTTTCCTCTACCGGTACCACTAGTAGTGTCTGCTGAACAACGAGCAGTGATATAGTTGGCACACTCCCAAAGGTACCATATCAAAAAACAGTCCAAGTACCGAAACCTCATCACTATGCACACCATCCTCATGGTCACTCACTGAAAAATATTAGTAGGTAAGATCACCATCTACTCTACTCGTGTCTCGATTAGGCGGAAAAATCTATCCATCACCTCCATCCATCCCTCAACTGCATGGGAATCTGACTCGCCTCCAAACCTCAGAGGCCTCTGCTACTGGAACTCGTAAAACGCACTCAGTCGGCGTGCATCATCCACCAATGCGACTGGTGGTATATTCTTCCCAATGGGTGGTCATTCTACTGGTACACCACCCGAAGGTGCCAACATAGAAATAGGGCCCCAAACCAGAGCCTCGTCGCTCAGTGGGCCATCGTCGTGTACTCTCTCAAGAAACCTAGATGGTTGTCTTCGCAGCGGAATCCTGTTAAGGAACAGGTGCGCCATGGTCAATAAGTTATACCTGGTGAGATGACTCAAAGAGACCACAAAGGAACCTATTGAAGCACCCATGCAATTAGTGTTTTCATGAACTGAGTAGGAAATCAGAGGTCAGGGTCCTAGTGTATGGATACGTTGGCCGCTGCACCATCACCTGTTTCCCTAAACTGGTAACCACACCCAAAAAACTTCACACTATTTCCGTTAAAATATTCAGAGTCTATGCTCTGTTGTAGAACTGATAACCTTTGATATCAATTTGTCACGACCCATCCTCAGGGGCCGTGTTGTGACTACCCCAAGCCCGCCTTCCATAGGCCAAGGGCTGGCGACTAGCACCAAAGACGTATCTCCCAAAAAACTGGGAAGGAATTTACTTTAGAAATTGTAAACATACACAACCAAAGAACAAGTCAAAGAAAACAATAAGTAAAATCTATATAACAAGTCTTCTTAAAGTAAAGGGGGAAGAAATACAAGTCCCACTGTAAAGTATAAGGAAAGGACAAACAGGTCAAACTAAAAAGGGAAATAGGTGGAAGGTGTCTAGTAGCTCCTTGATCGTCCACCACGGATCCTACCTGAAGGATAGGTACATATAGCCTCCTCAGTGCTCCATGTTTGTCCATCTCCTCCGGGTACCGACTCGTCGTGAGATCGACCTCTAGGTACCGTCCTGTCCTCATAGACTCCGCCTCAGTCAGCGTTCTCTGACGTCTGCATCCAACACAATGAGGTGCCGGCATAGCCCATGCAGGGGTGAGTATAACGATGCTCAGTAGGGACCCCGAGACCCTTAAGGTCTCACAAAATAAAACAAGGATAAACTACAAAGTAAGATACAACCACGAAGAATCAACCATCCTTACTTAGGTATATTCCATACATATACCTAAGTTACCAATCACTGTCCAGCTCCGACTCTCGAGCCCCAGAACAACACATTCCAAAAAGGAAGCAACGTCAATCATCATAATGATAAAAACTGAAAGACAAGGCTCATCTCACACAAGTATGCCACAATTGTAGAGAGATATAGATGATCAGATGTAGCCACTGGATCATCTATGATGTCAGACCCACACAGGATATTGGACCAGCTCAGCTGTCGGACTCACACTGGATACAGGCTAGCTATCTCATCTAATCTGTCGGACCCACACAGGATACAGGACAATTATATCTTCCAAGCTGTCAGACCCACACAGGATATAGTACCAGCTATTCTAGAGTGATATAGATGATCAGATATAGTCACTGATTCATCTAGGCTGTCAGACCCACAAAGGATACAGGACCAGCTAAGCTATCAGACCCACTTAGGATACATGACCAGCTATTCTATCGAACCCACATAGGATACAGGAATAGAAGTCAGAACTGTCGAACCCACACAGGATTCCGGTATAGTAGTCGTCGTCATCGAACCCACAGAGGATTCCAGTACCGTAGTCGTTGCAGTCGCCAGCTCTAGGGTTCCGACACACAGCACACTCGATTATCAGAGGATCTGCTCCTCAATCAAGGGGTCAATATATCAACTATCAAGAAGTCATGAGTTGATGTATCCCAAAGTTCTGTCTCTTCAAAAGAAACCCAACACAATAGACGGTACGTCAATCAGACGCCCGGTCTGAGAGTTATTGGCTTTTCCGTTCCGGGGGCCCGGTTGGATTTACGCTCGATCCAAACCCGTCCATTTTCCAAAGTTGTCCAAAACTAACTTAGAGTATCAAAAATGGACCGTCCCGTCGCAAGGATCCCAGTGCCACAGACGGCGCGTCGATCAGACATGCAGTCAAGGAGTTATTCACATTTAAGTGAAACGGGCTCGGCCGGTTAAGCCCAATGGGCTGGCGGGTCAGCCCAAACCGATTTGGTGGGTCTGACCCGGTTGGGGGTCGGCCCAGCTCGGTGGAGCGCGGCCCACCTACGGACCCGTCCCGGCGGGTCTGGCCCGGTTGTGGGGTGGCCCGACCCGATGGGGCGTGGCACACCCGTGGACCCGGTCCGCGCTGCGGGCCGGTTCGGTTCGCCCGGTAGCGACAAGCGGTGCCGTCCCTCCTGGCTAGTCAGCCATTGTGGGCCTATTTTTCCAGGCACACATGGCCCGCTTAGTGGGCTTCGGTTATCTTTAGTTTGACGCCATGGTCCTTTAGCCCAGCCGGCAGGCGGCCTGCTGATTCACCCACCGAGCGGCCCGTGGTTGTGGGCCGCGTTTCCTCCATGCGGCTTTTGTGGGTGCTGCGGTCCGCCAGCCCGGCTGGCAGTAGACGGTTGGTTCTTCATCCTAAGAGGCCCGCGGTTGTGGGCCGCGGTTTTCCTCCATGCATCCGGTGTGCGGCCGCCGCCTCTGGTCATCGTCGACTCCGGTCGCTGCCACCTCTTCCGACCGCCACAACCTGCTTGGTTGCAGCCTCCTTCCTCCAGCACGGTGCGACGACACCATGCCCTACCGGCTCCCCCTCTGTTGTCAATGAAAACAAGAATCAACGGAGGGTCGTTGTTCTGTGTTCGTTCGGCCCGCGCCCTCAAAGTTAGGTGATAACATTTTGACCACCATCATTCCAAAATAAATGTCGAATTTCATGGATACAATTCTTACATAAAAAGAAATCATCCAAATTCTCCCTACATTGATTCGATGTTCGTTCGTTCACGATGGTGTCGATTCATTGGTGTCGGGGTGCGTCTGAGGAGGAAGTGCCATTGTTGGTGACATTTTTCATAGATTACATCTACTTCGTTAATGTGGATGGAGGTCGTTAGAGATGTTCTTCACGGACGACATCTGCCCTTGCTAGTCTCAGTTGGAAGGGAGGGAGATGCGTCGTCTTTCTTCGGTGGTATCAGCGTTCTTCAACGAGAGAAAATTATTCCTTCAAGAGTTCCTCCCAATTCTCTCCATCCAAAGAAAAATTATGCCCCCTCCCACCATAATAATATAACACATATTATTATGTTGGAAAAATGAATTTAATAGAATTCAAACACACAAATCAATTAATTAAATAATTAATTTTCTGTCTTGTCACCATAAAGGAGAAGCCCAAGAGTTTCCCCTATTAATGGGGAGCTCAAGGGGTTCAAAAGGGGAGTTTAAGGGGTTTGAGCTCGTGTGGGAACAACCACATAATATCCTCCCATGGGATTTTATGTGCGGGTGGGCCCCACCTCCAATTACCCTTTGGAGGAATTAACCACCTTTTAAATAAAAATATGTCACACATATTTTTATTAATTTTTTTTGAAAAAAAAAAATAAAAACATCCATTCACGTTGAAACACAATTGCAGCAAAGGTATCATTAAGCGAATACCAGTTCTGTGAGTTCAACAATGCCACCATATTTCAATTTCGAGCACCGGTTCAAAAGATATAAAATCCCGCATGTATGTTTACTGAACGTACCCGAACAAAACTTCAGAAAATTATAAACTACCATCCTCGACCCACTTCGGTCAAGGTTAGGCTCTGCCTAGGTGAATCACGCCCCAAAAAACCCAACAGTACCCTTGGATTTCCAATCCTAGTTACCATTTAAAAGTTATGAATTTTACAATAAAGTAATTGTCATATAATTATTTTATTTGCACCCAAAAACTTACTTTCTCTAGTGGCCCTTTCCGACCCAAGTTAGTATCTACATAAAGAAGGCCTTCCCTCTTGTGTTTAGTGGTTGTCTCAGATTTTTAATCCGAGTTACCGTTTGTGAGTTATAAGCATTTGAAAATAAAATAACTTTATTTAATCATTTAATTAACGGTTATGCCATTTTTGGGTTTTCTCACAGGAGGCCCGTGCCGACTAAAATTAAGTCAAGTCTAGGGTAAAATCTCCATCCTATGCACAATGGTGGTCTCGGATTTATGATCCAAGTAACCATTTAAGAGTTATTCTACTTTTTCAGGAAAACTGCATACGCATGTAAATTTAAGCTTAGCAAAACTTCGACGGATCAATCCAAGCACTCCAGGCCTCGGAATCACGCGCTGTAAAAAAATGAGGACTCGTAAAATTCCCATGAATTTAAGAAAAAACATTCCATAGAATTTCCAGGTCTTTACAGACAATATTGAGTGAATAGAATAGAGGAAGAACCAAAGTGAAAGGCAGAATGGTTGAAGGGAGAGCTGGCATGGGGTGGTGCTAGTAGGGATTCTGTAGTACACCCTGGAAGTCACTTCTGTTGTACTACAGGGAGTTATTGAGTAGTAAACCACAACCCCAACTAAATACAAAGTTGATATTGGATGTGAAAAAAATGTGCAATGTTTAACCTTATTAAAAATGAAAGGTATAAGATTTTCTATATGATCCACTTGATATCCACTGTTTTATCATTGAACAAAGTCGTATTCCTCATAATATGATTTGAAGTTGTTTCCCTTAGTTATTTCACAATCAAAGATCCATAAAATATCATGATTTTATCCATCATTGATGATTATTCCAATAAGTATTTTTCTTTTGATCGATCTGACTCCAGGCTTCCAATCTTGGCCTTGCATGCATATAGATAAAGAGGAGAACAATTTTTGGCCAAACGAAAAAAGTAGCATTCATATGTTCAATAATATTCCATTAAGGGATCAAAAGATAAAATTGAGGCGATTCACGGGTCATGTGCATATTTCATGAAGATAATATGGGTGAAGAAAATAATATCAAAATACCTCGGGTACTAAGATGCAGGTGTATAATACATGCAGACAATGAGCTATAGAGAATTATATCTAATAGTTAATGGGGGAACCAAAGATTTTTTGAGTGTTTAACTATGAGGATATATATTTACATATAGCATGATGATATATATAACACCTTATTACGAGTCATGAAGGCTGACACTGTTTGAATATTTAAGCCTATGTTCTTCAGGTATTTACAACCCTCATGGGGAAGATGATACCCAAGACTTTAGGAAATTGTGTTGAGTTCCAGCATGAAGATAGTGTTAAGATCATGCATGGTATGCATGAAAAATAATTATTCATTCATGAACAATTACTCATGTTAATAAGAAGAAACTAAATTCCATATTGGGTATTTGATATTCATGAAATAACTATTCATCTATGTATTCCAAAATGAGCTCCATGAAATAATATCATACCCACAATTAATGTGGTATTCAAATGATTATAATAATTAGAAGGAAATATTACATTGGGTGTTTTAAATGATAAATTAATACCCAAAAATAATTAGAGTATTAAAATATGAGGAATAAAATATAATACCCTTGTTCATTCAATTATTATTGTTTGAGTAAAGAAAAGAATAAATGTATTTATTTATTAACACATTAAAATAATTATCTAAATAGATAAATTAAATAATGAAATTAATTGATACCCCATAAACCCCATAGTTCATTTATAAATATGTGCCTATAGGTGATGAGAAAAAATGTAATGAATAAAAATATCATTTTACATCCTGATACATTGTTTTATCGAAGAGAATAAGAGTTTTAATTCATGAGACTTTGAAAAAGAGACAAATAAAGAGCCCATGATTTCAAAAATTGAGTAGAATACTTATTGAAATATATTTTTATGGTGTCTCAAGACTATCACTGCTAATGTTTTTGAAGGAAGTATACAAGAAATTAAAATACTACAATCCCGTAGAGGAATATAGAAGATAAAACTTAGTGGATAAATGTATTCAAAAAAGGTGAAGCCTTATGGTTTGTGATGAGAGAAGTTCAACTATTCGGGTTGGAGATAGGATAAAATTGAGTCTCTCAGTTTGAGCCAGAGAAAGAATAATTCTATTTGAATCCCAAAGAAAACAGATTCTGTGAGTTGGATCCAGAGTTTAATTCTTTCCGTTGGAGCCAAAATAAATTTAATTCACTTATTTCATATCTAAGAATCCATGTTGCGGTGTCTAACCAACATTGAAAAGTGTAGGCATTTCATTGGTAAACCTTGTAAATACAGTGTGCTTCACTATCTTATTTTACAACTACATAAGCGGTGAGTATTATATATTATCAGAAGTGGATTGAGAACCATAAAATATTCAAGAGTTAGAATTCAAATATTATAGAATTCATAAAAAGAGTGTACCAATGATCCCCCCACCCCTCCAGGGAACTTAATCCAGCTTAAGGATCAACAATTTGGTTGTGATTAATAATTAGATTTATAGTGTCTTTTTCAATATGAATAAAATATAAAATTTAATATAATGATAATGATACATTTTCATACACTAATACTCCCCCATACCCCTCTAGGTTTCTAGTGGGATCAAGGTACAATAAGTAGTAATAGAGCCATTTTTTGTTTATGAAAAAAAATCAGAGAGTGTTGTAGTTATGTAGAATGTTATGAATGAATGGGGAGTACCATTTTTTGTTATATTCAATTATCTTATATTGTTAATTATTTTTAAAATAACATACATATGGATATTCCCACACTAGAGGATGCACTCCATTCACCTCCTCATTTTCAAAATCTTTTTGGCCATTTCTCAATCTCCTCTGGTCTTAGTGAAGGCGATGACTCCATCCTTTCATGAAGCATGGCCTCCCATACCTCCCTTCTTCATCATCCCGATGGAATTCAGGTCCCCCTGAATGGTATTCTTTCTCATCCATTGATTGGGGATCCTTAGGTTGGCCACTATTTAAAAGTTTTTCTCCTATATTCTTTATCTGCTCCTCCTACCACTTTTCTACTTATCCCAGAGATCCCTTGGGAGTAGCTTCATCGAGCCTCAATGGATAGGTCTCTATCAGTCATCTTCTTAAAATATTATATCATGAAAGATTCATAATTGGACCTTATTGGCTTGGTTTTTCTTGTAAATTCCTATACATCCATTATTCAAGAATATTTTTAGGTTATGGGGACTGGTTTCACTAATGAGAGTCACAATGATTAAAAAAATCCTTCTATTTGGTGCTCTCATCTAGGGAATATTTCATGATGGCATGGTATCAGAGTACTAGATGATGTAATAATTTTTCATTCAACCTCATTAGTTAGTCAATGGGGACCCAATATGGTTGTAACCCTTCCATGGTATTGGCGTGGATCAATATTCTATGACCTCCCCTCCCATCCATAAAGTTTTTTTATACTATTGCAGACATTTTTGGATCCTTTATATTTTTAGAGGAATGTAAGCTCAAGATACTCATCATATGTATGGTTATAATTTTTTTTTAACATGATCTCTCCAATCCTATTCTAGATAACATACTTTATGGGATGAATATTCTTTCTTGTCGTGGCTACATATCCTCTACAACTCCCCAGCTCGTTTTTATTTAGAATGTTGACACCATGGGAACCAATATTTAACATAATGGAAGAAGTGTTTTTGATTCAAGGTATATCTTCATGTTATTAGTTCATAACAAGGTCCTCTTTACTCAACTAAGAGGGGTTATGTTTATATTAGCTTAACTCATCCTAGCTTGGTTTCTCCTCCCATAGTGGATACTTAGATCAATTTTTCATCTCCCCTTATAAATTCCATTACCCCCCTTAATAAACCCCACCATTCATAACAACCCAAGTACGTTTCATGTATCTCCCTGGTGGTATGAGGTTCATTGGTGGATTCCAAAATTTTCAATGTATTTTCTAGGTCTAAAAATCATTGATAGACCTTATCAATGACAGGGTGGCTGAGCACCCCCTAGCCTCTCCTCTCACTCCCCCAGTGAGAGACCCTGACCCCCATGATGTCTCTTCCCTCCCTCTATCCAATTTATTTTCTCCATTATCCAATACCCCAAATTATATAATGGTGTCATGTGATTTAGCTCAAATTTCTATAAATATGTAATCTATTTGTAGTTATGTCTACACTCGATCCTAAATCAATATTGACTTAGCCTTCATTTCCCACCATCCAATAGAGAATTCGATGTTTGGTTCCAAATCCAGTTGCCCCTACATAAATGATTTCCTTCATTATTTGGAATATCATAGAATATGTGCCCAGGTGAAAATTGATTTCATTTATATTAAGTTACAAAATAATAGAATATCTCTCAGGGAGGTTCTTGATCCTATGTCGAAACCTTCCAAAATTATCGAGTTATCTCGTAGAATGGTGGGGTGAGTTTTGAAGCATGGTGATCCCAAAAATAATCAGATATGGATTTTTTTGAAACCTAACATACCTATGTAGAATTTTTAGGACTCCAAAAAATTCATCACAAAAAAATTATACAATGGATTGTACTATTTCTTTATATATTTCATTTAGGAAAATTGAAACATGTTGTCTTAGGATTCTTTGTAGAAAGATCATTAATTCATCAAACTGAGGGCCTCTTTTTGGTTTGTTGTTGGATAAATCAATTTCATCATCGATGCTTAAAAAATAAAGGAGGTGGTTACTACCCTAGGAATTATAAACATGTATTATTCTCATTTTTTTCCCGTAATAGGATCTTGATCAAGTAATTTTTAGTAGAAAAATACACCTAGTGTAATATTCATAAGGGAAGAATCCAAACATGGTCCTTCCTCTATTGATGCCTTTATAACCTCTAACACATCCCCTCCTATCTGAATGATAATTTTATCCACCTCTTCATTCCCTCTCTAATAACTACACTATAAATGTTAATCTAGAACCCAAATAATATGGTAGCAGTTGCTTCTTATTTCATAGATGTTGGAACTCGGATCCCATCTATAATCATGTTGTGCACTCATCCTAGACCAAACCTAAGTTTGTATGACTGTATATTAGCCTCAATTAAAAAAATATGGAATATAAAGTGACACCTAAAAATAATAAATAATAACTCGACCCCCTTATGACCCATGTCCATGATCTAGACTCTATTAATATTAAGATCGTGAAAATGAAGTCAAGACTTAAAGTCATTTTGGAATATGGAATATTCAATTCACTATTCCATAAAAGGATCCAACTAGTAGAGATTATCCTAGAACAAGAATTTTTATCTCAATAATATTACAATTATACGAGGCTTAAATAAGGGTACATGAATACCAATCATGAAAATGTTGGAATGGTATCTAAGGGGATATGTAGAGTTAGTTGATGGAATCCATTTCATGGTGTATGATCAAAATAATTCCTCAATTAAAATAATTCTTTAGGAGAATGAGATCTATAATGATTTCAACACACTGAACTATAAATGATCCTCTAGCACCAAATGCTTCCCATGATATTTCAACGTGGTTTCTTAGTACACCATTAATAGTGATCTTGTGGAAGCAGTGTATGATTTTTTTGGGAGGATTTATTCCTTGAATAGACAACACTAACACCATTTTTCTCACATCGAAAGAAAAATACCCTTCCTATATATCATATTACATATCCATAAACATTTGAAACATTCAATATAAGGAGTTGGATAGAACATTGAAAAGGTGAATATACGCACACCGGAAATTATAGATCAATTGTGAGTAAAATGGTTTCATCATGCGAAGGCCTATCCAAGGTGTTTCAGTCTTAACACATGAAATGAAAAGAGATATAAAAAATTAAATTCAAGGATAAAAAATTTCTATCATGGTAGACATGGATAAATCATATGGTAGGATGGATTGGAACACCATCATAGAGATAATGGAATGCATGGATTACTCACAAGTTGTTCAGATACATTTGTTCCCCTTGTCTAACAATAACATTTATAGGGAGGAATTATGGGTTCTTAAAATCTATCCAAGGGATAAGGAAAGGGGATATGTTATCACCTAGTATATTAATTCTATATCTGGATTCATATAGTATATAAATCCCCAAAATTCATCTTTATGTAAGTATAATTTCATTCCCTCACAAGCCCCACTCTCAGGGTTTTTCTCTCCTTATGTTAGTGGATGATAAGGCCAACATTTTTAATTGAAGAATGATTTCCATTCACTTCCCCAACAAAATATATGAAGATTAATTTAAATGGATTGGGAAAATTATAAATAGATATAATGGATATTTTAACATTTTGAAGCTATGTCCAGATAGGCTTGTTAACATTATCAAGACCAGTATGGGTATTTTGGGGAAGAGATTCCCCATAAAATACTTGTGAGTCCCAATATCTTCTAGAATATTTCATATATATCATTTTAATAATTTTATTGATATAAAATATAACTACATCAATAACTAGAATAAAATTTTCCTCTTATTCAATTGTATAATTACTCTTTCCAACTGTGTCCTCACTTCCATTCCCATGCACATCCTATCGATTATCAAGTTGTTGAAGGCTATTATTAGAGACATCAAAAATATCAAGAACATAATTATTTTAAGAAGATCAATAGGATGGTAGATACCAATGGTCTTTATGGGATAGGCTAATTAAGGTGATAGATGAAGGTGATATTAATTTGAAGATAATCTTCAATATGATAAATTGTTTTCAAGGAAAGATGGAACGAGAGATTATTGAAGGTTGAACTCTCTAGGATGAGTTCATTATGAAAAATTAAGGCAATTAAATGGTATTGTAAAAGGGAAATGTCCTTATATTATGGAAAATAATTAAAATCCACTTCTTAGTTATTGACTTCTACACACATCAGATAGTTGTATGGGAAGAGATAAGCTTCTAGGATCACAACTGGGTAGGACCCATGCATGGATTCTCGAGGTGCCCGACTGTGGACCTAACATTCAGAAAAGTGAGTACTCACATAGATTTCATTCAATACATCTCGAATAATAACCAATTTGATACTGTCAACCTCATCATAATGATATCAAACCAGGAAAAATTATTTTTCATGGGCTCTTCATGAGGGACCATTTCTACTATGTTTGAGAGTGTTGAATAAAACATCATTGTGGGATAGATGGGGTGATATAATCTATTTATAATACATCCCAGTGACGTTAAAATTCTAATTGTGTCATCTTTGTAACCATCCATTATCCATGGATGAGGAGGTTAAGCATAAGTTGATCAATCACATGTTGAAGAGCCTTTATTGTCATAGTGACAAAGAGGAATCCACTGTCATTTATTTCATTGAAAGATAGTAGAATATTTACCTATGGAACTCCATTGGAAAATTCTATGGTCTATAATCACAGGATATAACTAGAAAAAACATTATCTACCTTTGGTTCCAAGGAATTGGAAAAAAGAAAATAATAAATAATGGTGAGGTCCATCCAACATATATATGGATGCTGGTGTGTATGGTGTGTGAGTTGCAAGGATTATCTTAAAGGCCACCCAGCTCAATAATGAATATAGATACCTAAAAAATAAGTATGGTGAAAAAACTAGGATATATTTTGAAATTATGGGATAATTCCCTATCTTTAAGGAATGTCAAGATGAATGGGTCCCCCTCCTCATCAACCCTTGGCGTATACCCTCCGAGGAAGGTGTGTGTGCTCGCTTTCGCATAACCATATCCTCACGATTAATGTTGATGTGTCCTATAATAGGGGTTTCAAGTGGGGTGGTGGGGGTGGGGGTTTAATTTAATGATGCACCAAAATACTTAGTTGTATTTTCCTTCACATTGTTTAATGGGAGTGGAAAATCACTTCTTTCTTAGGTGTTTTCTAGGTTGAATGGGTTTGAGTTATGTAGATTTAATTAAATTATGTTGTATATAGTCAATAAAACTCCCTTGATATCTATAATTATATCCAAGTACATTTGTATACCCTAAGGTCTATTTATTATCACATCCATATATAGAAGAAAACCCTCAAAAACTAGATGGATATTCTTCATTTGTGGAATGTGGGGAACAAAAAGGAAATATTCTAGTTTCATGGTATCACAAATATGGATTTATTACATAATTTACTAGTATCCCCCATGTGTGTGAATATCATTAGGAGGTACACTTTTGGGTTACATTAGTTTGTTCCCCAGTGATCTATTAGGATTCAATGGCCTTTACTCTATCATTTCTTATGTTTTTTCCTTATATTTAATAAAATATATTTACATTGGATTTGGAAACATGTCATATTCATGAGGAATTATCATGAATATGATAGTTACTTATCTAAAAAGTTCCCATTATTATATAATTAATAACATGATAATATCTCAAATAAAATATCTTAGTCCTGCCATATATTCCATATCTAAAAATGGGATACAAGTAAGTGGTACCATAGGAATATCAATGATAGAATATGAAAAACTATTATTATATGATGATGATATGACTCAAAATTATATATCAAGAGCACAAACCAATTATATTTATATGAAGTTTATGGAATATTCAATGAATAAAAGGATCTGGTATAATATTTCTAATATCGTTGATGTTGGAACCAAAGTGGGGAAGGAAATGTTACAAGTTAAACTAATCTGATTTTCTTATCGGATGATGAAATAAAATAAAAATAGAGATGGTTTATTTAATTGAAATAATAAATATTTTGGATCCATTAGTTTAAATGGTTAAGAAATTATGGATTTATACAATGTGAATAAGATCATTTTAATTTTACCTACTATATACAATCCAATAGTTATAGCAAGACAACAGATGAATCTTGGTGAGTGTAATATTGATTACTTAAACATAAAGTTGGTTTCATTTGAGATATGGGTGAAATAATAGGTCTCTTGACAAAATTAATCTAAAGAGACAACATTGATGGTTATTAAGAAGTTGTAATTTCAAGGGGGATTAAAATGATTATGTTATATGGGATATATTCTTTTCATTTATTCTAAGGATGTTTAAAAGTGGAAAAGGGGGATTTTAAGGTATGTTGACTTTATCTTGTTTCCATTATGGTATGGTTGGACACATTGATACTAGGTTTCCAATAAGGTATGATAACTTGGATGGTGAGTAAGTATTATCTCCCAAATAGAAGCAAATATTTCCATCTATAAGGAACACCAATTCATACAATTCATATAGAATTAATTATCCAAGGGAAATGATTGATAGAAATAAAGAATTAGTTCATGTGGAATATCTGTTAGAAAGTATTGGAAACTAGTATATATCATATGAAAATGGAAGATTTAGTTGAAAACTATAAAACTAATTAATAATATAATGATCAACCTCAATTATTTATAAATATTCAAGTTAAATTGGAAGTACATCTAGAAGATATTAATTTATAAAAAATAAAGAATAAAAAATTATAGGTTTGTTGAAATAATCATCAGGCTTTGTTGAAGAACATAAATCCATTGTTGATTTCCATGATAAAAATTTTAAATTAATTAAAGTGCAATAAATAAAATATAAAGAATATATTAATTAATATTTTAATATAAAAGGATATACAAATATAATTAAAGATATTAAAATATCATTAAATGAGAGATGAAAGAAAATTTTAAACTCCTAAGAAGATTTTGTTTATTTGAGAATAAAACATGAATTATAAATTAAACTAGTTTGTTAAAATAAGAATATTAATCTTAAATATGTTTTCATATGATGTATTTTAATAATGAATTGTATGAGGAAATACAATTTTTAAGAAATTCTTAGTGTTAAAAGCCTAATGACATGGGTGAAAATGAATTTCTTATGAGGTGAATACTTCATATATAAACATAACAAATGAAAAGTGTTTATAGAAGCTATTAAAGGTAAAATGTTCTCAAACATTTAGAACTTATCAACAGTTAAGATATTTTCCAAAAAATTGTGATATTTGGAGAGATGATGAAAATGATATTTTTATATTGATAAATTGTCGTTTTTTATTTCTTGGTCACATAATTTATTATTAAAAATAATTTTAATAATACCTTACAAATGAAGTTATTGGAAGTCAATAAAGAAGAGTAAGAGAATATTTATCATATCATCATATTAATTGTTTATCTGGTTTTATTTTAATTATTTAAAGAATTAGACGACATGAAAAAAAGAGAATATATTATAATAGACAAAAAATGAAATATATGCAAGGAAATATAATTTATTTCATTTGAAGAATATTTAATAACCTATTCAAGAATACAAATTAAATTGATTGATTATGCTAAATATGATAGGAATCGATCTAAAATAGTCATATATACAATAGTTCTAGGGAAGCGGGAAGTACAACAAAAATCTTACTCTACCGAAATAGGAAATACTCAGTGAGACTTGAACATGTGACCTTGTTGAGACCCCCCAGAGATGCTGCTAACTGAGCTAGACCTAGGGGAAGACAAAAAATAGTGACAACTCATTCAAAAAAAATTTAGAAGGAAAAAAGTGGATGAGAAGGAAACAATGCCTGATATTTCCTTACAGGCATCAAAATATTGTTGTATCCAGATTCTGCATAGTGGGTTATCATCACATATGAAACAAATTATGAATATGTCTGTGAATGTAAATGGAATAGTTAAATGAATAGTTTTCTTCATAAATTAAGGATATTTGAATATAAATGGAATTATAATGACTCAGATTGATGGTGATTAATTGAATAGTATTGATATACATTATGTTGATTGACAATATCATAATTAATTGAGTGTTGTTCATATTTATGACTCGGGTACTAATTTGATGAGAACCCCACCAGATGGTAAGAGTAGTATAGCTATTGGAAGTCGAGGTAGTACATCATGTCTGACTGTTCCTACTATAGCCTACCTGCTTCTAGGCAACCAATTCCTCCATCGAAATGTATATCGCCTGCATAAGACACAACACGTGCAGACGAAGCCCATGAAGGGGTGAGTAACACCGTACTTAGTAGGGGACCCCAGTCCACTAAGGAGAAACACCAAAAAGAAACAACAAAGCAAATCCAAAAAGGAAGGACAACTCACACCAAGTATAAACTAAATCATAGGAAGAAGTCTCATCAGTTATAGTGATGAACGTTTCATATTATTGAGGGACTCATCCCTGATGAATCATTGCTCGTCTGTCGGGCCAATAAGGATCCAAAAGGATACTGATCATATTATAGACCACTAAAGATACACATGGATGCTGTTCGAATTCCAGACCACTGAGGATCCACACAGATCCTGCTCATGTGTCGGGCCACTCAGGATCCACATAGATACTGCTCGTCTGCCAGGCCACTAAGGATCCACATGAATGATGCTCGATCCATCGGTCTTAACTCAACTACTCAAAATATCCATATAGAAGTAGCCAGATTATTGTATCGTCTTAAGGGTTCCAATTCAATAGATGGTGCATCGAACGGATGCTCGGTCTGTAAGATATTAATGTTTAAGTAATTAGTTTTCTGTTGCGTCTAGGCCCGGTTCGACACGGTCGAACTGACCTGACCAAAGTGGAATGGGGGTCCAACATACCCCGGTTTAATTCAACTTTCCCAACCTGACCTAGTTTGGGATAGGGTTAGTTTGGTCCGGCATGGCCAGTGGTCCAGGCCCAATGGGCCTTGCTGGGACAGACCCAGACTGGCCACAGTTCTAGCCCACTGGGTTACACGACAACCCAGCCTCCTCAAGCCCAGCCTGAAGGGTGTGGGTCCGATATGTTAGTGTAGGTCCGGCTGAAGGGCATGGGTCTAGCCTTTGGTCATGGGTCTAGACCGACCCAATGGCTGGGGGCGCGACCCGCCAACAGAAGCTTGGTCCGCCAGGGGTGGAATGATGGTGTGCACCTTGGACATGGAATTCGTTGCTGCATCCCCTCCCTGTCTGAACGCGGACCGCAAGGAAAAGGTCACTCCTCCCACACGGTGCCCATATGGTGCCGCTTCTAGTGCATGCACAAGAGAACGGTTCGCGACCTCCCCTCCGTCGCGTTTGAGCGACCGCGGCTCGCCATGTCGCCCTAGCGGCCCAGACGCGGGTCACCGCTTCCATGTGGCACCGGGCGGTGCGGCTCCTCCAGGCCGCCATGTCACACCGACGAGTGTGCCAACTCCCTCCTCCCATGGCCACAACCACGGGCCATCGACGGCCACCACCGGTGCGCTGACGCTTCCTTCCGCAGGCCACTAGAGTTGCTTTGGTGGTCTCTTTCTTGATTAGCCTGAGCCTATGGACCTCTCGGGTCACCTTCATCCCAACTTTGGCCCTAGATTCATCTCACCACTAATTTGAGGATTCGACCACAAAGTTCATATGCACTGAGAGACCTAGCCCATGTTTTTGATAGCCCGCACCCTTCGCATTAGAGGTTTAAAACATGGGAAGGTCTGTTGATTACCATTCTATCAGAAATAAAATTAATCCCGAATAAAAAAAAGATCCACAACCTCTCACAAGAATGCAAGATCTGTGGATTAACCTATTCATCGGTTTATCCGATTTTGTTTTTTTAAAAATAATGGGGAAGAATTAAATAATTCAAAACCCCTAGGTTGTTTATGTTTTTTTTCCATAGGGCTTCATCCTTGAGGGTCTAAGAGGTCGATGGAATTTATCGTTCTTTGAGGTACGCCGATGTTGATGATGTCCCACCGACGTTCGTCACTCTTCGTTGGGGAGGAAATTAGTCAGAGGTTCATCAGAGAATCCTGACAGTTTAATCCTCGTTCCTCCAACGTGTCAAACTATTAAATATAAAATAGGTCACAGTGTTTCTGTTATGCTACGATGTCATGTCATTACGCATCATTAAAGCATCGTTACGCTACATGTTATCTTTCCATTAATGAGATCCATTAATGTGCCTCGTCTCTGCCTCCTCATGGAACCATAGCATCACTGTGTCGTCGCACGTTGGTGAGAAAAGAAATAATATGGCTTTTTAATGTTATTTTATTGTTTTTCTCATGATTTTTAAAAATTAACTTTTCCATTTAGCCCTTTCTGGCTGAAGTTAAATCCTCTCTAGAAGAATCTTGACATTCTTAGTTCAACGGTGCCCTCATATTTTGAATCTGAGCACTTGATCAAAAGTTATAAAAACCCACTCTCATGTTTACTGAATGTACCTTATAAAAAGATCAAAATTCTGTTCTGGGCTCACCAGGCCACATAATCTCATGCCGTCAGAGCATGTAGTCTTGAAATAATTCCATATAATTTAAAAAAACATAGAAATTATGAGACATTACAAGTGATGTAATGGTTTTTGAAAATTATGAAAATGCAGATTCAGAAATTTTAGTTTCTGAATAAGTATTCGATAAATGTGAAGAAACTAATACATATTTATGAGAATCTAAAAATGATCGGACTGATGATGATTATGGGTTTGAATCGGTAGAAAATTAAATTTATGAAGTGAGTCACAATGTGACTCAAAAAATAAGGACAGGTGTTCACATTTATTAATGAAATAATAATGGAGATAAATATACACCAAAAAAACTTGAAGAAGGTGTATAATATAGAATACTACTCTACTATACTAGGTAAAATCCACATTATTTGAGGAAGTGGAAAATATGGAATCATGGGTGAAATAAATAAATGGTGAACTTGATTTAATTGATAATAAAATTCATGGAATATTCTATATTCACTAAAAAAATAATGTCTTCGATACAAGTGGTTCTTCAAGAACAACATATATAAAATTGGAATACTGAACTGAAATAAATCATGGTTGGTTTATAAAGTCTATTCATAGGTGAAATGTGTTGACGATGAAAATATTTTTGTAACAATTAAAATAATATTATAAATTAAACTCATATTAGATGGGGATTTCCATATCATGTTTAATGTATTTCAAATGGTTTTGAAGATGCCATTCTTAATGTAACAACCAGAACATATGATTCGATATTCAGTACTAAAAAATGATCTTAATTTTTTCTTTTTAAGAATAAACTAAATTATACACAACACATAAATTTCAAAACATTTTCAGGTCTAGGTTCTAGTGAATTTAAAAAATATAAAATTTATTATAGTTGAACAAAACTCAGATAAATACATCGCTTCATGTGCGCTAACTCCTAAAGAGAAGTCGTCTGTTATTAAACTTCAAAAGGACCACTAAAAATATTTTCAAAATATGGGATGAGAATTAAATTACCAAGAAAGGGTTTTAAAATCAGTGAAAATCAATTTAATTACAATGTATAATATAAGCTATTTTAAAACTCTTTATATAAAATTTTTAAATGTATAATACTTTTCAACACTTTCCAAAAATACATGATATTATAAAAATAAATTTCAAAAGTACTTCTTTGAAAACACATTGGATTTATCATAAAAAATATTATAAAAATAATAATATTTTTATTATGGATTAAAATGGTACTTGAAAGAACTAATAAAATCCTTGTGGTCATAAGAAATATCACCAAAAGAACAATGTCTGGTGAAGTTATGGGTTCACTCGAAATTCTTCATTCTCCAGCCAGATACCCAAATACATAATCAAGTTTTTTCATAAAAATTATATGTAGTTTTGTAATTCACATAATTAACCCATTAAAATACTTCAAGAATCCTCTAAATAATTATTTGAATTATTTTCAAGTATAAAATAATTTTACATCTTCCATAAATTGTCTAGAGAACTTTTTTCATAAAACAAATTAGAGTTCAGATAAATCCATGGATTTAATAAATTCAAAAGTAGTATTTAAAAAAAACCTCAAAATTAAATTATATATATATATTATTGAATTCATATAATTTTATTTTTTTGGATAATTCATGGCCATGATGATATGAAAATTCAATATCCATAATTTCAATTCATACAAAATTATAATATTTTTTAATAAACATCTCTCACTTGAATATTCATATGAAAATAACACCTGTAAAAATATATTTAGAACACAATAATTTTGAATAAGAGTTATAAAACTATATTTCTTATTTAACATAGGTTCTATAAGAATATTAATTTCTAACTTGAAAAAATAATTCTATTTTGTAAAATAAATTTAAAAAATAGAAAACTATAATTATTTTTGAAAAATATAACCCTTTTCCTTGAAAATCAAATGTTTTATTGTTAAAAACAATAATTTTTATAAACCATTAATTCATAGAATTGGTTTCCATAAAATTAAACACCTTAATGTAATATAAATCATATATTTTATAAATTATAATAGAATCATCAGTTTGGGAGTGTTTATTTATAAATAAACATTACAGATGAAATTTTAAAAATCAATTCATCTAACACAAATTTTAATTGAAAATAAATAAATAAAATAACTCCCTTACTTATATAAATAATAATTTAGAACTATAGAATGTATACATATACATAATTTTTAGGAAATATAATCATAAATTTTAAAAATAAATTGCTTACAATTATAAAATGTTATTGAAATAAATTTTTGAAGATAACTTTTTCCATTAACATTATAATTATTGGAACTTATTTTCACGTGATACTCAACACTTTATATTTTTCTGTAAACTGTAGATAATTTCTTATTATCATCAGAAAACAAAAAAGTTTGAAAAAAGGCTTATACTCTCTCCAAATGCATTATAACTCACTATAATCCTGACTAGACACAGACACATGGGTGCATAATTTGAATTATTGAAAGGCTTTAAAGATCCTTTATTCCATGAATATATTTGTCACTAAAAGAAATAAATAAATATAGTTATTACTGCACATACAAAATGAATCTGTTGTTTGAAAAAAAAATTGATATTTGAATTGAATATGTGATGATATCAAGACACAAAAAATATATATTTTATATTTATTTCACACATATAGTTTGGAATTAATAAAGTAAATGAAAAATAGATTCAAATAGGATTATTGATTTTCCTACACTTCTAGAGTGCGTATTGAAATAGATTGAATATATATATATATATATATATATTATTTTTATTTGAAATGATTTTAAATCCTTATTGTGAAGATTATTAGATTAGGAATAAGTCCAGTAGTAATTTTTTCCAATCAATACAACCACTAAAAATAAAACTCTATCAAATAGATGTCAATTTAACGGATGTGATACAGATATCAATCAAATGCCAAGAATAACGATTTCCAGATTTATTAAGAAAGAAAAATCATGAATGTGTTAATCAAAATTGATGAAAAATGTATATACACTATACATACCAAAAAATATACTATAAAAGACGACTACAGGATAATAAATGATAAAAAGAAGAGGATATTCAAGGAAAGACAAACATTGCACTGATTTAGTTAAAAATGATAGGTTCACATGAATATTTAGACATCCAGATGAATACACATACCTGTAATTTGTGATTACATGAAGAAAACATAGAAGATCATGTCATACTCCACTTTTCCCCCTTTCGAGTTCAAAACCCCATTTCAGTCTAGATATATTGTGTGTTCAACCTCATATCTACACTCAAGCCTATCATCCTGACTCTAAATCACACGCTGGTAGCCTTTATTATTTGGAAATATTTATCCATTATCATTGCTTGGTTACTCTAAATGATAGGATTCATACCCAATCCCCCGCTCCAATCGAGCTCGACCCTCCTTCTCGGTTATACTCCTCTGATGCCCTTAGGTCACTTTCCCAAATTGATCTGACGCACCACCCAACCTCTTATCTCATTTCGTTCTTTTTATATTTTACCAATTTTACATTTTATTTTATTTTAAACTAAAACAAATATCAATATAAAATTCATGATATTAGAAATTGGGGAAAAAATTAATAATAGTGCCATAATTTCTATAATATATTTATAATTTTGAAATTTTATCTATAAAATTGAAATTCCATATTAAATTTAACAGTTAGATAAAAATTATTTTAAATTTATCAAAATATATTATATACTAAAAAATGTTTATTTAAAACATTTTATTAATTTTCAAATAACAATTTTTTTTGATTATTTTTTAAAAACTAATCACATTTTATTTTACACATGTAAATATTTATTTATTTGTTTGTTTCATTATTTTATTATTTATGGGCAATAAAAAGAATTTTTTTTGTAATTGGAATTGATAAAACAAATATTAATGTATTAACTTCTTACAACTATAAAAATATTATAAATATTAAAATCTATGATAATTTTTTTTAATATTATTTTGAAAAAATTAATATCATTTTTATAAAAACAATATTTTTCTACAATTATGAATATTAATTTAAAATAAATTAAAACTTTAAAAAATATTAACTTATAAAAAAATATAATGTACGATTTATGAAAATAATATAACTTGATGAAATAATTTAATATATCATTTATAACAAAGGTATTATTCAAAAAAAATAAGTTAATGTAACCTAACTACTAAATAAAAAAATATTTTTATTTTTTTAACTAATAAAACAAGATATAATCATTTTTTAATATTCTCAAATTTATAAAATGTTACATTATCACCACCCTAAAAGAATTGTTCTCTCACAATTCATTCATTGGTCATTTTAAAATTATCAATTTCTATATTTATAATAAGATTTATTAGACTTATAAGGGAATTTCATTATCTATAGGTTTCAAATAATATTCTATCACCCAATTTTTTTTTACTAAAATGACAACATGTAATCTAAAATGTTGTCTTGATCCCTGTTCCAATATAAAATATAACAACCTCGAACCCATGATTCTAGATTAAGTACTAAAAGTGCAGTGTATTTTTTTATTTAAGAATAATACGAACAATACACAACACCTACATTCCAAGAACATTTCTGGTCTTGGTTCTGGAGAATTAAAAAAATTGTCAAATTTATCAGAGTTCAACAAAATTAAAATAACTTTTTATCTTCAAGTGCGCTAACTAAAAAAACGATGTATTCCATATTAAAACCTCCAAAATAATTTTGAGAATATTTTAAAACAAGGGATGTGCAATCATTTTACCAATAATGCTTTTAAAATCAGTAAAAATCACTTTAATAAGTATTTATTTTAAAATCTTTTTAAAAATAATTTATATCAAATATTAATATTTGATATATAACACATTCCAAAATTATAAAAAAAATACTTTATAGTCAAAAAATAAATTTTAAAAATACTATATTGGAAAACCATTAAATATATTGTGAAAATTCATTTGAAAATGATAATAATATACATTATGGATTAAAATTATCCTCAAAATGTCATATAAAATCCTGATGGCCACAAGAAATATAACCCATACGAAAATTTTTCATGAGGTCATGGTTTTAGTCACCATTCTTTATTACCCCACTGGATACCCAAGTGATGAATCAAATTTTTAATAAATCTTTTTTTGACGATCAATCCTTTTAATAAATAACCCATTAAAATAATTCAAAAATACTTTCTAGAATTAATTTAATTATTTTTAATTATAAAATAATTTTACATTTTTATACATTTTCAAACAGATGTTTTTCATAAAACGCATTGTACTTTATAGAAATCCATGAATTAAATAAATTCAAAATGGAGTATTTTAAAAAAACTTCACTATTAAATTTCTTTTAAAAATATTTTATAAAATTCATAGAATTTAATTGATGTGTATAATACATGTCATTGTCGATATGAAAATGTATCATCTATATTTTCAATTCATACAAAATGATAATATGGTTTAACAAACATTAATGACTATAATATTCATTTGAAAATAACACATATACATTTATAATTAAAAAATTGTGTTTTAAAAAATTATAATAATAAGATTATTCTTCTTTCACATAATTTCTTTAAAAATATAAATTTAAAACCTGACAAAATAATTTTTATTTGTAAAATAGATATTAGTAAAATAAAATTATAATTATTTTTGAAAAATATAACTCTTTTCACATAAAATAATTTTTTTGATTACTAAAAATAATAATTTTTATAAACCTTAAATTCATATACTTATTTACTTTAAAATTAAATCCATTACTATAATATAAAACTTAGGTTTTAGAAATTAGAAGAGAAACATCATTTTGAAAATGTTTTTCTAAAAATAAACATAGCAGAGGAATTTTTAAATATAAATTCATATTTATAAATTGATAATTGAAGATAAATAAATAAAATATATCCCTTAAAAATTTAAATAAAATAGTATATATAAAGAACATATTCATATAAAATATTTTTAAATAAATATATATATAAATGTTGAAAATAATTTTCTTCCATTTATAAATCAATTTAAAAAATATTTGGAGATAAATATTTCCATTACATTGGTAATTATTTTCACTTCTTTCCAAGAAGTAATCGACCCTTTAAATTGTTCTTAACTCTAAAGATCATTTATATGTAACCAAAAAACTAATAAAAAAAATAAGAAACTAGTCTCTCCTAATGTAGTATTCCTTATAAGAATCCTCGCCGGACTCATAAAAAGGGTGGAGCATTTGACTAAAGGCATGGATTTAAATAATTTTTCTTCTATGTATAAATTTTTCCCTAAAGGAAATAAATAAATTCAATGGTTGCTACAAATAAAAAAAATCTATTGTTTGACCAAAACTGAAAAGGGTTAGATCTGAAGAATATATGTGAGGATATCATGATAAAATATATATATATTTTATATTTTGATGATGTATACATATTGGAATTAATGAGTAAAATAATGAAGTGATTTAAATAGGATACTAAATTTTCCTTTGCATTTAGTGTAAGCATTGAAACTGATTTTATATATATATATACATATATATATATATATATATTTAATATTGATTTAAAATTATTTTCAAGCTTCTGCATGAAAATTCAAAGATTCAGAATAATGCTAGAAGAAATTTTTGGAATTTGATAATAGAATTAAATATAAATCTATTTCAAATAAATACATAGTTGATAGATATGATACTGTTATGAATCGAAGGCTAATAATTCTGACACCCAAAAATTATTATGGAATAAAAATCAGGATTGTGCCAACTATAATTGATAACAAAATGCTATATGAATTGAATATTTCACAAAATATACAAGAAAATGACCACTATATGACAACTACTGCTGAAAAGAATAAAAAATCAAAGAAAAGATGAGCTCACCACAAATTTTGACCAAAATGATAGGGTATTCATGATGATTTAGACATACAAACAAATACACATAAATGTAATTTGTGATTATAGAAATCCAACTATGAAGATCAGATTTCATTAAACTTTTACCCCTTTCTAAGATCCAAACCTTCTTGTGGTCCAAATATGTTCTGCATTCAACCAAAGATATGTGTTTAATCCTATCATCCTCACTCATACTCCCCCACTGATAGACTTTATTCTTCAAAAATATTGAGCCCTCATCCTTTCTTAGCATCTCGAAATGATATGATTCTAGAAAAATATCACTTATGTTTGAGCCTGACCCTTTCACTCAGTTCAACTACTATGAATCCCTTTAGTCTCATTACCAATTCTATCTAAAGCACACCATCAACCCATATCTTATTTTTTAATGAATTTTTTATTTTATTTTATTTTCAACATAAACTAAATTCAATATTACATTAAAAATAATATTAACTTGAAAAAACAAATTAATAATATTATCAAAAAAATTTATAATATATTTATAGTTTTAAAATTATATTAAAAAATTAAAAATTAAGATTAAAATTATCGTTTATATAAATATTATTTTATATTTAACAAAATATATTGTCTTCTAGAAAAAATTTATTTCAAATATATTATTAATTTTTATATAAAAAATTTTTGTTTAAATTTTTTAAAAAATTAATAACTTATTATTTTACACTCACAAAGACAAATACACACACACACACATATATATCTTTATTTATTTATTTATTTATGTGTAATAAAAGATGTAACATTTTTTGTAATCTGAACTGGTAAAACATGTATTAATGTATTAACTTTATACAAATATAAAAATATTATAAATATTTAATGCTATGATAAAATAAATATTAAAATATTCATTTAAAGAGTGTAATATCATGTTTATAAAAATAATATTGTTCTACTATTCTAAATATTAATTTAAAAAATTATTATTATTATTTGTAAAAAATAAATTATTAAAAAAATATAAAATACGATTTAATCAAAATATATATTAATGAAATATTTTAATATATAATTTATAAAAAATGTATTATTATAAAAATAATTTAAAGTACCATAACTAATAAATAAAATCTTATTTTGATATTTTTTAATTTATAAAAAATTTCATAAGCATTTTTTTATATTCTAAATTATCCCCAATTTTACTCTTAAGTAGTTTCCTAAATTCAGAAGAACTTATAGAAAAATCATCAGATATAATTTTAAGAAAAATTACTCTCATGTGTTGAAGTTGAAAAATGATTTATATAGCCTTAAAAAAGAAACACATGACTGAAATTAATGATTGTATCATTTTCAACGGAAAATTAAATTCCAAAAAGGAAAAATGGATCAAAACAATTATGTAAAAATTTCATAATAAGATAATGTCCCACCCTGGCCTCACACATTCACATTATTTTATTTATTTTCTGTTCCTAATTAATTTTATTTATCTCTGGGTGTTTTTCCCTTGAATTGAGAGTTTTTGGGCATGAAATGCATATCGCACGGTTAAGGCGCATGGTCTGTTAAACCATGTGGTAACCATGCGACAACTTATATAGAATTTTACATAGTTAACTACAAGGTTGTAACATGTCTTTTCAAACCATGCAGCCAAATCATGTGGGTTTCTCCATGAGACCAATAGAGGGTGCCCGGTTGGTGCATGATTTTCCGAACAGTGCGACATAAACTGTGAGCCATCGAGTCTTCTAAAAAAATTAGTTAAATTTAAATTGAACTAAAATTAAAATTTTAAAAACCTAACTATAAACCTCTTTCCCCCCTACCTCACACACTACCTACCCCTCAACTTCCTCCTATCACGTGATGCATCCCCCTAGGGACCTCTCAGCCATGCGTTCTCCCCCCTCCAATGAACCTCCCCTCGCCACATTTTCAACTCGACTTATTCAAGTTTTTGGCTCGGATCTCCTAGGGAAGATTATTTTTTCCCACTCTTTGTGTTTTCTAGCATTTCCCCCTCTTAAAATTTTCCCTCTTATCTGATCTGAAACCCTAGGCCATGGTTTATCAGATTTTGGTTCCTCCTTTCATTTTTAGGTTATGTAGTGGGTCCCTCGGGTCTTTCTCATGCCTGTTTCGATATCCACCACTGAAGGTGAAATGCTTTGGTCCATTCCAGTTCATCCACCTCTATTTGAGGTTGATTGATTTTACCCTTTTTGTTTGTTTTATTTTTATTCAGGGTCTTTAGTAATATTTGGGTCCTTATAGTTTAATTTTATTGATCGGTGCATCCTTGAAGGGTTTCACACACATAAATAGGTACACACACAAACATATATATAAATCCTCTTTTCACAAATTCCTACATGGAATGGGGATTATGTGCATTGGATTGAGGGGTTTATATATAAATATATAATTATATGTGCATGAAATTATGAAGCAATCTTGGGAAAAGGCATCGACTGCCAAATTTTTTGGCCTAGTTATCTTCTTTTGAGGTAAGATCTCTATGAGTTATCCTTTAAATATAAGAATCATTTAAATCTTGAATTTCACATATAGTTTTTATATTAATTATTTATGTATAATTTTTAGAATATTTTTTTCTTTATTTAGAAGGTTTTCTCCCTCGAAATGTATTACAATAAATGGAAAATTTTTATTTTTCACATGAAGTTCTTGATATAATGACCCTTTGACCTTTTTAAATGTGTTGTACATATAAATGGTGGTTTCAGTTTCTTAAATGGGTTTCCAAGTGCGTTTCTAGTTTTTAAACTGGTGTGTGTGTGGTTCTTTAAGAAATTTTTTAGCATGTTATATTTGTGTGAAGCCCAGTTGTAACATTAAAAATTTCTTCACTGAAAGAACCTCCTTTATGTGGGTCCTCTTTTTTTGGTTTATGAAATATGGGAGTTTTATTGGGACTTCCCTTGTGTAATGTCGGATTAATGTCAAGGGACTTTTTCCTTGGGTGACTTGGGGGGGGGGGGGTGACCTTGTTGTGTGTTTTGAATTGTGTGTGATGAATGTGCTTGTAATAGGATACTTATTTGGAATTATTGGTTCACCCCCTTTTTATTTTGGATATGAGATACTGGAATAGTGAGTAATATTTTCAATGAATGATTGCTACACTAGTTTAGATTATTCACTGGCCAATAGAACTTAGTATGGACTGTCAGATTTGGGATTGGACCCCTCGGTCAGGCCAGGTAGGGAGACGATTGAACATTTGGGAATTATGATTTCATTGGGTACGACATGACTTCTGGATGAGTCACATATATATATATTATGTTCTAGATTATTCATTATCTCTTAGTTTCTACCATGTATTTCAACACTTAGTCATCTACGATGGATGATTGAGGTCCATTGTTTGGTTGGTGACTCTTGATTTCTATTTCCCATTTCCCTCTGTGTTAATTACTTTTAACTTCTTGTATATTGCATCTCTTTTCTCAGGTTGATAAAGTGATTTTTCAAATGATTGGGGAAAAAGGTTTTGAGATTTTTTTATACTTCCTTCTTCCCTATCCCTCTTTCTTAAAAAGGCTAAAGATTATTTCTTGGAAAAGAAACTGGTTTAATATAAAAATGGAAATGGTCTGTGATTTTATCTAAAGAGAAAATGTGTGAAAAACATACTTTTATATATTTTAGTTCAAACCTAAAATTAAGGTTTCATTATTTAAAGAAAATGCATCAGGAATCGATTACTTGGGCACACCTACTGAGTTTTAACACTCACGTATATACTTAATTCTTCTTTTTAGTCTCAGGTGAAAGTTTCATATTGATCTCAATCTCTATGGGTTATGTCTAGTCTTGGGATCAGAGAGTGACCTATGGGGTCACATGTTGTTTTACTGGTCATCAGATTCAGTAAGTTTTATTTTTTAGTTCTAAATTAGCCTTTTTTGGTTTATTTATTTTTAGTTTCACTTTTAATATTCTGCTACCTTTGTTTTTTATATTGGGAAAATTCATTACCATTTTCACTATGTTAATGCCCATGGAACTTGCTTCCAATCCGAGAGGATCAGGAACACCACTTAGGCCTTACCATGGTTCGGCTGGGGTGATCGGTTCAAGGTTGACCTGTGATGGTTCTTGATAGATAACTTCACGTTGTTAGTGTATATAGATAAAATTTTATTAATAGTTAGAAAGAAAAAAATTAAAATTAATTTATAAATAATGATTTTTGAGTATTAAATGTTTATTATTAGATATTTTAATTTTTTCCTAGGATAAAATCCCTTCAAGATAAAATAAATCCAATAATTAAAGAAATTATGTATTCAAAGGATTTCTTATAGAAACTCAGAATATAGTAGTGAAAGTTATTTCAACTCTAAATGTTGTAAGAAAAAACATGGAACGAATGATGATAGAGAGTGGGAATAAATAAATTTATATATAATAATCATTTTTATTTTAATCTATCTCATAGTTAATATGATTTACATTTTGTTGTAAACATAGTTTGAGAAAAGATTAAATATTGTCCCAAGATAAAATATATCATGGTTTAAAGATAAATAATAATGATTATTTAAGGAATATTATGTTATGTTTTGTAATTAAAATCTTCAAGGACATGGATTTAATGGAACATTTGGAAACTCATTAGGCTAGTGATATTTATGATTGAAAATAAATAGGTGGAGATTCTTTTAACATTTAGAATAATTTTTTTGTTATCTTTCAAAGGAACATGATTGTTTTTATTTTATAACAATAGATTAAAAGTTTATTTTATTCACTAAATATAGTTTAAAACATATATGGATGAAGAAAAAATTAAAATACATAAGTGATGTTATAAAACATCCAATAATTATTCAATGTGATAATAATATTTCATTGAGTTGTCTAAAAATCAAGTATAGAACTCTAATATTATGCACAATGAGATCTAGTACCATTTCATAAAGAATAAATTATAAAAATTAGAGTGTGTTTATAATTCATTGGGACTCAAGATCGAGTGAAAGATATCTTCACAAAACCCTCATTGTCTTATGTATTTGAAGGGAATATGTTAAACCTTATATTTCAACAAATCTCTTAAAACATTAGAGGTTCAGAATCACTTTCTCTCCCAATTTTATATAATTCTATATCTATAATTTGTATTTTTTCAAGATTATATTTTATATTTGGTGTAAAATATAAGAGGATATATTATTCAAGATTTTTTTAAAAAAATAAATACTCATCTAAAAAAATAGACAACATTATGGGAATTTATAATTTCTCTTGTTTCCTATACTGAGATTTGACTCACATAGGCTTAAAGAAAATATTAATGGAACATTCATTGTATTCTATTGCAATATAATATTGAAAACCCCTATTAATTTTATTATCAAAGGTTGAGTGAGTAAACAAAAACCTTCTATGTTTGGAATATTTAAGTATTTCCAATGAAATCAAAAGGGGGTGATTGTTGGAACCAAAAGTATTTATTGGATATTTTAATTTTTTTCAATTAAAGGTTTTTTTGGATGTATTATGAATGGATTAGAAAAAATATTAAAGTATCAATAGTTTTAAAAGAATTATTTTGAAACCATGACTTAATGAATAGTACTACGCCATGAATAATGAAAAATAACTATAAAATTATAATGTTTTGAGTTTTTTTATAATGATGTTTTTTCGGAAAGTAAGAGTCGTTTTCATGTTGTACAATGTTCTAAGTTTACTTAACACAATAATATGGTGTGTAACAACCCGAAATTTTGAATAAATCTTGTTTCCTAATTTTATGTGTTATTTTATTTATTTTTATAATCAACAAAAATGTTTCATTTGATAACATGATTATAATTAAAATGAGACCGTTGGGTTTAGACGGTTTTATGACCATTGGTCAATATGACCGCTGGAAGCAAAACGTTTTGATTAATGACTCTAAATACAAGTAATCTTGGTTAATTATTTTAGAAAGAAGATTCGATGGCCTCACCCAGTAGTCTTGGACCGATCGAAGCTCATCTAGCAGAACTTGGGAAGGAGGTAGCAGCACTGGGCTTTGCTCTGGACCAAACCCAAGCCCAACATCATCGTGTGAAGCTAGAACGGAATCGTCTCTGCGAGAAGTTCAAACTGATAGAAATTACTACTCGTGCGATGTTAGCCGAGCCTCCCTCAGATTCTCTCACCTTAGCACACCTTACACTTAGGTCCTATGATGGTGTGATAAGGGGCTATGTAAGGAGACCGTAACTTCCTTGTGTAATCCTTTGTTTTAAATAAAAATTGGGATTTCTTCTTATGAGGAAGAAAAAGGATATTTTAAAAATGTTTATGTAAACCTTAAATAATTAAAAATGTGTAATGATTTTCCAAAAATGGTCTTCTACAATTATGTTCAGTACGAAATTTAGAGTCTAATAAGATCAACATGATTTTTGATGAATAGTAAATTATGAATAATGATTTTATGATTAGGATTAGTAATGTGTCCAAATGTATTAGTAATATCACTTAAAGAAAGTATTAGTATAATCTAGGCACCTTGATTAAGTAATGTGTTTCAATAAAATGGTTAAATAACGGTTTCATAAATTATTATTCAAGTATTAGTTTTTTTGGGTGAATAGAGTTTTTTAATTAAAATTTTAATTAAAAATATTTAGAAAATTATTTTTATAAAATGGATTTCATTTTTGAACTCAGAGCGTCGATATTATGTTATGGTAATTTTTGGGGATTTTTCTGAAAAAATGAATTTTCAGTGAATAGTGTATTTATTTAAAAATTAAATAAAAAATTATTTAAAAAATTATTTTTATAAAATGGAGTTCATTTTTGAAATCAGAGCATTGATATTTGGTTAAGGTGAAATTTTGGGATTTTTCTGAGAAAGTTGAATTTTCAGTGAATAGTAAAAATACAGTTTTAGGGTTTCAGTATGTTTAATGATCTCATAACTGTGTCATGATGATTTCATGAGATATTTTAAGGGATGGAAGGACAAAGGTGATGAATTATTTTATTGGGGGCCCCATGTGGCCTAACTCCATGGGAAGTACCATGGGAGGGCCCCTGCTTTTGAGAAAACCACTTTTGAAGTGTCCATTGGCCATTAATGCCTTGTCCCCTCACTTTCCCTATAAATACCATGAAATAATCTCATCCTTTCGACTCCCCACTCTCCCCCAACGAAGTTCTGGTATCATTACCTCCCAAGGAGTCCTCCCAAGGTGCCCCCAAGCCCTCAAGGTCCCAACCTTTGAGTTTTAAGAGTTACGTTTTAAGGTAAGGGATCTGACCTCTCTCTTTAATTTCAAGTAATCTCTTTTATGTCATTCCTTTTATGATCCATGTTCTTATGTTGGAGGATTTTCTTTTATACTCCTCTTACTGCCCTTTTCATGTTCATATAATGAGAGATCCCTTCTTACTCTCGTTATTTCGTTTTATGATGTTTTAAGTGGCACCGTTAGGCTGCCGAAAGTTTTGTAACAGACTGTTTCTCCCTTCTCATTTTTCAAGATATATTTTCATGTAATGTATTTAAAGTTCCTTTTTATTATGTTGGGGTATGATATCTAAATTTATCATACTGATCTTTTATGGTCATATGATGAGAGACCCCATTTGATCTCTTCAATTCAGTATTTTGATGTTTTAAGTGGCGTCGTTAGGCTGCCGAATTTTTAAGTGGTTATTCACCCTTCTCGTTTTGAAGATCTACTTTCATGTCAATTATTTCAAGTTACTTTTTTTTATGTTTGGTTATGATCTCTATATCTATCATACTAGACTCTTATTTTCATATGATGAGAAACCCCATTTGATCTCTTCAATTCAGTATTTTAAAGTTTTATGTGGCGCCGTTAGGCTGCCGAATTTTTTAGGGGATTCTTTCACCCTTCTCATTCTTTTCAAAGTTATACTTTCATGTAAAGTCTTTCAAGTTCCTTTTTAATTATGTTGGGGAATTATCTCTATATCTATCATACTGAAATCTTATGTTCACATGATGAGAGACCCTATTTGATCTTTTCAAATCATTTTTGTTGAAGTTTAAGTAACGTCGTTAGGCTGCCGAACTTTCATAAGAGAAATCTAATTTTTGTCTTCCTTCCATGTTTTTCATTTCAAATGGTATGTAATTGAAATTTCATTACCATGATCATGTATCCTTCTTATTCTGTCCATCTATTGTTTTATGGGTCATTTATGAATGTTTGACCCATTTCCCTCTCTTTTTAATGTTTTCTAAAACCCTGTAACATAGTCGTTATGCTGCAGAATTTTCGTCTCAAAATGCCTCTCTCTTTCCTCAAAATAATTTTATGTTATAAAGTGAATAATCAAGGCACTTATTTCTACAGGGGTATTCACATATATACCAGAATTTTCTATTTTAAATTTGGGGATTTACATACATGAAACCCGCTTTCCCTTTCCGTGGGTTTAAAGTGACGTAAAGATCATGTCTTTAAAGAAGTTTTTAAAATGTTATGATTATGAAATGAAACCCATTTATTTTATGTTATATGGGTTATTTATGAAATGTTTGATGATGATATATGTGGCTCACATGATAATAAAGAAAATTTAGGGTGCTCCCTGATAGAGCTCCAATGCATTGGGTAATGATGTAACCACTAGAGATTACAAATTTCACGATACCTTGATGAATAACCTTGGTAATTTTCAAATGACACCTTGGGGATGGACCTTGGTGATATGTTCATGATTGTCAATATTAAATGTTGTAGCCACATATTAAATTTGTGAAAAATGTTATTTTTATTATGATATGCCACATGATTTTTTTATCATTCCTTAAAGTTCTTGTTCATGACATAGTTGATGTATCTCAAGTTCACATGTTAAATGTTTCCCTTGTTTCCCTTACTGGGCCTTCTGCTCACCCTTTCATTTGATGTATGTCCCCAGGTTATGAGATGCAGTAATGAACCTAGGATGAACATGAGGAGAATCCTTTCAAGTGTTTAAGAAGAATGTTTTATGTTTTCATGTGTTAAGTTCCTGGTTTCCAAGACACAAAACCTTAAAGATCCTCAGTTTTGTATAATGTAATGAAAGTTTATGCGATAAAAAGGCGGGATGCTATAGTTGGTATCAAAGGATGGTTTAGTTATTTGTGGAAATTAGGATATTAAAACTTTAGGAAGAATCCTATAGAAAAGTTTATATATAGGAAATATTCCTAGTATTTTGGTGAGTATTTAGTAATGGGTTGCCAAGAAAATAAATCCCTGTCTCGATACGAGCTGGTAGAGGTGGCTCTGGCACAGATGTACATAGGGGTAAAACCCAAAAACACCTCTTTGAGATAGACTCAAATGGGAACTGGTACACAACAACGGGCCTTGCTGCACTCTTGGTTACGACACTCCCGGGGGATATGCTTTGGTAAATTCATAAGCATAGTATGAACCATTGTTAAAGGAACAAAGATAAAATAAAATAAAGATTCAAATAAGAATATATGATCATGGATAACCTAGATGAGAACCTAGGGGATCACAAGTTAGGGTATACTTTTCTTCTACAAGTTATCCTTATATGCTTTAAGTTCCTTTTCATGATTATTAGCTAAGTATTTAAGCCCCTAATTATACTTTATATTCTTAGTTAATGGTGGGAAATGGAAGAACATGTCCCAACAACCAATGTGATAGGAAATGCGATGATTGCGGTATTAATATGAAAGAGATGATTAGGGGATTAAAAGATGGTTATTAATTTTGAAGACGTTCACTATTTTGGGGATCCTATATGATCGAGGTAAATATATTACTACGGTATTTTCATTGAGGAGTAAGGTTGACTTATATTTTGAAGAATCGATGAATTTAAGGTGGACTTATAGTAATTTAGGTTACTTATGGGAATGATTAACCTATCTTGGGTAAAATATGATTAGGTTAGCTACTTTTGTTATAAGATGTTAGGAGTGCTTGATGATGTTTGGAGTTGAACAATGCAGTTTATTTTGGAAGACTATGTTATCAAATCCTTCTTGTATTTGGGTTTCAATCTTAGTTTGGTTTATTTTGTGGAATCTTAAGGACCGTTATTTATGGAGTGGTCTATTATGAACTTTGGGTAGTACCATGGAACTTTTAAGATTTAAAAGTAGTTTACATTCCTATGGGATTTTTTTTGAAGAGTTGTTTTGCCTTACCCTTTCTGTTATTGGGATAATGTTTAAAGATAGAAGAAATAGATAGTTAATATTTTCTGGATTATGAAGATGATTCTTGTGTTTTGAGGAGACCAAGTAGTTTTGAATGCTCATAGCTTGGAGAAAAGATTGGTTTTGGGTAGAAACTTATTAAAGGATGAAACTCTACATGAAGATAGGTATATTTTCTTATGTTTTTGTTTTATGTTGTAAATGAATTCCTCAAAATTATGAAACGGAACGTAAAACAAAAACATTGTTGGTTTACGTTTCTTACTAGGTAATCAAAGACCGTTTACACACATCATAAGTTTGGGATTTTCTTATGGTTAACTTTTTCCTAATCAGGTTCTCTATCACTCTCCCCCAGAACACGACCCTTTGTTTTTATTCCATGTCCAAGTTTTCCTACATGGAATCCTAGTGTGGGTTAACTCGGGTGACCATTGTACTTCCCTTTCTTTCTTTTAAAGTAATAATTTTACTGACTCCTTTTCTGATGTGGGACTTTCAAGGAAATTTCAAAACCCAATTTTAAAAATTGCGAGGATGCAATTTCTTAAGGGGGGAAGAATTAAACAACCCGAAATTTTGAATGAATCTTGTTTCCTAATTTTATGTGTTATTTTATTTATTTTTATACTCAACAAAAATGTTTCATTTGATAACATGATTATAATTAAAATGATACCATTGGGTTTAGACGGTTATATGACCATTGGTCAATATTACCGCTGGAAACTAAACGTTTTGATTATTGTCTCCAAATACAAGTAATCTTGGTTAATTATTATAGAAAGAATATTCGATGGCCTCACCCAGTAGTCTTGGACCGATAGAAGCCCATTTAACAGAACTTGGGAAGGAGGTAGCACCACTGGGCTTTGCTCTGGACCAAACCCAAGCCGAACTTCGTCATGTGAAGCTAGAACGGAATCTCCTCTACGAGAAGTTCAAACTGATAGAAATTACTACTCGTGCGATGTTAGCCGAGCCTCCCTCAGATTATCTCACCTTAGCACACCTTACACATAGGTCCTATGCTGGTGTGATAAGGGGCTATGTAAGGAGACCGTAACTGCCTTTTGTAATCCTTTGTTTTAAATAAAAATTGGGATTTCTTCTTATTATGAAGAAAAAGGATATTTTAAAAATGTTTATGTAAACCTTAAATAATTAAAAATGTGTAATGATTTTCAAAAAATGGTCTTCTACAATTATGTTCAGTATGAAATTTAGAGTCTAATAAGATCAACATGATTTTTGATGAATAGTAAATTATGAATAGTGATTTTATGATTAGAATTAGTAATGTGTCCAAATGGATTAGTAATCTCACTTAAAGAAAGTATTAATATAATCTAGGCACCTTGATTAAGTAATGTGTTTCAATAAAATGGTTAAATAACGGTTTCATAAATTATTATTCAAGTAATAGTTTTTTCGGGTGAATAGTGTTTTTTTATTAAAAATTTCATTAAAAATATTTAGAAAATTATTTTTATAAAATGGATTTCATTTTTGAACTCAGAGCGTCGATATTATGTTATGGTAATTTTTGGGGATTTTTCTGAAAAAATAAACTTTCAGTGAATAGTGTATTTGTTTAAAAATAAAATAAATAAATTATTTAAAAAAATATTTTTATAAAATGGAGTTCATTTTTGAAATCAGAGCATTGATATTTGGTTAAGGTGAAATTTTTGGATTTTTCTGAGAAAGTTGAATTTTCAGTGAATATTAAAAATACAGTTTTAGGGTTTCAGTATGTTTAATGATCTCATAATTGTGTCATGATGATGTCATGAGATATTTTAAGGTATGGCCGGCCAAAGGTGATGAATTATTGTATTGGGGGTCCCATGTGGCCTAACTCCATCGGAACTACCATGGGAGGGCCCATGCTTTTGAGAAAACCACTTTTGAGGTGTCCCATGGCCATTAATGCCTTGTCCCCTCACTTTCCCTATAAATACCAAGATATCCTCTCATCCTTTCGACTCCCCACTCTCCACCAATGATGTTCTGGTCTCATTACCTCCCTATAAGTCCTCCCAAGGTACCCCCAAGCCCTCAAGGTCCCAACCTTTCAGTTTTAAGAGTTACGTTTTAAGGAAAGAGATCCGACCTCTCTCTTTCATTTCAAGTAATCTCTTTTATGTCATTCCTTTTATGCTCCATGTTGTTATGTTGGAGGATGTTCTTTTATACTCCTCTTACTTCCCTTTTCATGCTAATATAATGAGAGATCCCATCTTACTCTCATTATTTCGTTTTATGAAGTTTTAAGTGCACCGTTAGGCTGCCGAAAGTTTTGTAACAGATTCTTTCTCCCTTCCCATTTTTCAAGATCTATTTTCATGTAATGTATTTCAAGTTCATTTTTATTATGTTGGGGTATGATATATAAATTTATCATACTGATCTTTCATGATCATATGAAAAGAGACCCCATTTGATCTCTTCAATTCAGTATTTTGATGTTTTAAGTGGCGCCGTTAGGCTACAGAATTTTTAAGTGGTTCTTCACCCTTCTCGTTTTGAAGTTCTACTTTCATGAAAATTCTTTCAAGTTCCTTTTTGTTATGTTGGGGTATGATCTCTATATCTATAATACTGGACTCTTATGTTCATATGATGAGATACCCCATTTGATCTCTTCAATTCAGTATTTTGAAGTTTTAAGTGGCGCCGTTAGGCTGCCGAATTTTTTAGGGGATTCTTTCACCCTTCTCATTCTTTTCAAAGTTCTAATTTAATGTAAAGTCTTTCAAGTTACTTTTTAATTATTTTGGGGAATTATCTCTATATCTATCATACTGAACTCTTATGTTCACATGATGAGAGACCCTATTTGATCTTTTCAAATCATTTTTGTTGATGTTTAAGTAACGTCGTTAGGCTGCCGAACTTTCTTAAGAGAAATCTAATTTTTGTCTTCCTTCCATGTTTTTCATTTCAAATGGTATGTCCTTGAAATTTCATTACCATGATCATGTATCCTTCTTATTCTGTCCATATACTGTTTTATGGGTCATTTATGAATGTTTGACCCATTTTCCCTCTCTTTTTAATGTTTTCTAAAACCCTGTAACATAGCCGTTATGCTGCAGAATTTTCGTCTCAAAATGCCTCTCTCTTTTCTCAAAATTATTTTATGTTATAAAGTGAATACTCAAGGCTCTTATTTCTCCAGGGGTATTCACATATATACCAGAATGTTCTATTTTAAATTCATGGATTTACATACATGAAACCCGCTTTCCCTTTCCGTGGGTTTAAAGTGACGTAAAGATCATGTCTTTAAAGCAGTTTTTAAAACGTTATGATTATGAAATGAAACCCATTTATTTTATTCTATAAGGGTTATTTATGAAATGTTTTATGATGATATATTTGGCTCACATGATAATAAATAAAATTAATGGTGCACCCTGATAGCGCTCCAATGCATTGGGTAATGATGTAACCACTATAGATTACAATTTTCACGATACCTTGATGAATAACCTTGGTAATTTTCAAATGACACCTTGGGGATGGACCTTGGTGATATGTTCATGATTGTAAATATTAAATGTTGTATCCATATCTTAAAGTTATGAAAAATGTTATTTTTATTATGATATGCCCCATGATTTTTTTTATCATGCCTTAAAGTTCTTGTTCATGACATAGTTAATGTATCTCAAGTTCACATGTTAAATGTTTCCCTTGTTTCCCTTACTGGGCCTTCTGCTCACCCGTTCATTTGATGTATGTCCCCAGGTTATGAGATGCAGTAATGAACCTAGGATGAACATGAGGAGAAGCCTTTCAAGTGTTTAAGAAGAATGTTTTATGTTTTCATGTTTTAAGTTCCTGGTTTCCAAGACACTAAACCATAAAGATCCTCAATTTTGTATAATGTAATGAAAGTTTATGTGATAAAAAGGCGGGATGCTATATGGTGAATAGAAATTATGAAATGGATCTTCATTGAATCCATGGATGCTCAAGTATCTATCATTTGAGGCAGCCAACCATGATCTGAGGAAACCCTAACAGATGCATTGGTGAAAGAGGGGTCGATTCTAAGTAATAGGTAGAACCATATCACACAAAAACATCGTATTTTAGAGTTTTGGTGTATCATTGCATCCATAAGGGATTCATAGATTCTAATGGTACCATTTAATGGAAACAATAAAGGATGGTGCATTGAAGAACATAATTTAATCATTGTATAAGTGAAATTCTGATGTGGGACAATGAAAATTGTGGGCCACACCACAAAAAGATGGCTACATAGTAGCACGATTCATATAATAATTCTTGGTTACACACTACATAATATATATCCACACAATAGAGATAATTGAAATTATTTTTAATATCTCTGGTGTTTTTGTTAAACCAATGTTGTGTAGTGTAGTCTATGCCGTAATGTGGATAATGTGAAAGAAATACCATATAAAAGACTAAAACATAAAAATCCCATAAATATTATTCAAAAATAAGGATTACAATTTCATAATTTTCCAGGAGCTTTTGGATTTAATGTTTTGGATAATTATTAAAAAAATAACATAATAAAATAGATCCTTCTATATAGTATATATTTTTCCCACAAAACAGATTCATATGTGTACACTCATGTTTCATTCATGCCATTTTTTCATCATTCATGATGTGTAAACATTGAAAATAATATAGTTCTAGATATATTTCATCCATATGAAAAATATTTGAAAATGTGTGATGAAAAAAATCTTAGTAAGGGATATAAAAGTAACGGAAATCTATTTTACGCATTAAAAAACATGAAAATATATAAGGATGGTTTTTAAAAAAAATATAAACATTATGATAAACTAATCATATATATACTTATTATTTTAACTTTATTAATAAAATATTTCATAAAACCTTTTTACTAATCATAAATGAAAAATAGTACCCATGATTGTTTCTTGAGGAAACATGACGACTCATTATAACCTTTCATTAAAAAACAAACCATTCCGCTTTAAATGGTCAAAACATCCCTTATTCATAAAATATATTTTTTACATATGGAAACAATATATTTTCATTAGAAATCCTAAAAATAGAAATTTCATGTTGTAATCTTGGAATACTATGCTTGTAATGACCATTATAAGAAACCTTATAATAATCCTTATAATGGAATAAGCTACTCTGTTAATTAAAACATGTATTATCTGGGGAATATTTCATTACCCAATGCATGGGAGTTCTATTTCAAAAAAACCCCACCATATTTTTTAATTTAAATGTAAAAAAAACAAGAATAAAAGACAAAAATAATTTCCTTTCCATAATAAAACACATAACAATTGGCAATTGATTCCATAAGAAAAAACAATTTCAGTTATCTCATAAAAATTATATAAGATATCCTTTTCTATTAAAAACGTTTTATGAACTAAAATTTCCTAGCATAGTGGGAATATTATATTAATTGAAAACCCATATAAACATAAAGTTTAGTATTAATAAATTATCACAACAATGACAGTTGGATTCAATCATTCTTGTGGTAAATATTAAAAACATTACTTTTCACTTTTATAAAGATATTCAAATGAGACATATATTTAAAAAAAATAAAAAGAATCCTTCTTAAACCATTTTCATAAAAATTAGAAAATATGAGAAAATTATCATTTAAAATAAATTACTTATAAATAAAAATAATATTAATTTTTTTAATGAAAATCAATGTGGAAGGTAAAATATTTAAAACATTTCAAATAAAATGGTTTTAAAGAAAAATATCTTACCTCCAGTATCGAATCACGACATATGTCTTTTACATTCCTAAATAATATATATATTAATTATTTACATTATTAAGAACTGTTTAAATGTTAATTATTTTATCATAATTAATTTTATTTCATATATTATAATTTTTTATTTAGTTACTAAATCGTTCAAGTCCACATCAGAAGTTTTGGGTTCGTTTGGTCCAAAATAGCTTTAATGTGTTAACTTGTGTAAACGGGGATATGAAATGGTTCCATGATATTTATATAAACCTCATAATTTCATAAAAATAATATTTATTTATTAAATATACTTTTATAACTAGTCATGTATGGTGGAGAGGAAACATGGATCACATCATTCATAGAGTTGGTAGTCCACACAAACACATGAGCGACATTTCCATTTTCTAATGTATTGGAGGAAATAAAAATAAATATTATTTTATATTTATATAATAATATTTATGTCATATATATCATTTATATTAATTAAATCCATATATATTACCATCCATAAGATGTAGTGATGAAAAATAAAATTTATAATTTCTTGGAGGTGGTAGTCTGCACATATGACTAAGCAATGACTTCATTTTCCATAGGATGAAAAGGAGGTAGAAAATAAGTTTTTTTAAATAAGTTTTTTTTAAATTGAAAAACTGCTTCGGATAATTTTTTTAAAACACACTACAAAAGGCAGAATCTGCAATGCCGTATTTACTCCCCCGCGCCGCCATTGGTCCGGATCGATGACATCGAAAAGGCGGTCTCCGCGATGCCACCCTGGCTTGAACTCTCTATAAAAGGGCAGCCACCCCCATCTCCTCACTTGATCCTTGCCTTCATCTCTCCAAAATTCTCTCTCTCCCTCTAAATTTCATTTGCTATGCGGGTTTTTATGAAACTTAATTTAGAGGTTTGTTTCTATATTTAATTTAATATTTTTATTTACTTAATTTAATTTGTTTTTTTAATATTTCATTTTTAAGTAGTTTAGGTAGTTTTTAATATTTAGATATTTTGTTTCTGTAATAAGTTATATATATTTTGAAATAATTATTGTTAGGAAGTATAGATCAAGTATATATTATCTTTGGATTACGTATTTTGAAATTTTGGTAACATAAAGATTATGTGGTTATATAAGCAATTAAATTCATGTTTGGATACAAACAAGTGGATGTGGCTCTCGCACAGATTTACATAGGGGTAAAACCTGAAAATACATCTCTGAGCTGGACTCGAACAAGAACTGGTGCATGGTAATGGGCCTTGCTTCATCCTGGTTTGAAACTCCCAGGGAATATTCTTAAGATGATTAATATTTTCTTTATAAACTACAAAAATATCTAAGAGGAGAAAAATCAAATTAGTATATTTATCAATGATAAAATGATAAACATATTGTTATAGAATCAAATAAGGACATAAGAATTAACGAATTAAAGTTATTATTAGTTAATTATAATTAACTAATGAATATAATATGATTAATGATTAAAGAATAAACAATTAAAGAATAACTTAATAATGATAAAATAGAGATTAAACACTAATTGATTAGTTAAAAACTGTATTAAGATAATCAGTTTAAAATGATAATTATAATCCTTAATATGAAATGGAGAATAAAATGTTTTAAATGTAAATATTATATCATTTAGAAATAATAGTTACTATTAGACATAATTAATTATAGAATAATTACTAAATAACATAGGATTAAAAAATGGATCTATATAATGATTAGCTAACAATACTGATGAACAAATAAAGTGAAATGAAGAAGAACAAACACATTAAACAAAAAGGCGCCTTAAAATTACATTCTAATGAATATCATATGGTCAAACATCAGTTGCTTAGTTTAGGGTATAGAAAGGTGACCTACAATTACATTCTAATAGACATCATATGGTCAAAAATAATAGTTAATATTTGATATAATGGCATAATTTTGATGAATGAAACATTTTTTATGTAGAGTGTCATGATTGTCTGTGTGTACTTCTATGGGGAGATTATTGAAACTGAGCAAGAAGATTCTTACAGTATAGAACCAATTATGGAGGTTAGTAATGATGATTGTGTAACCATAAGTAACCTTTAAGAGAGAATTTGTGTTTCCTTAAATATGGGACCCAATAAAGAGATCATGTCTATGAGCTATAGGCATTTTCAATTTCTCACAACACTGTTGCTTCTAGATTTTCCATTGGATTCTGATGCGCAGTGGGTCCAAGCAATAAATTTATTTTATTAACGGTCAAATGGTACCATGATGGAGTTATACATTGATATTTATATTGTACAACAACAATTTCTACTTGCACGAAGACGTATAATTACAAGAGTGGTTGAAGATAGTTCACCCAATGAAATTGAGACTATTCAAAATGATGCATCAGGAGAGGAAAACCTAAATGATCTCCTAGACATACATGTCAATCGAACTTCCGATGAGGAGTTTCGTAATGATGGATTCGATGGTGACAATAGTGATGATGAAGAGGGACCAACAAAATATAGAGAGGAGGTTTTGAGAAATACATTAGTTGTACATCAATCTCGACCTACAATAAATCATCCACCACTCTTTTCATCGTGGCCAGAAGCAATGACAAGCATGCCTGAATTTAACAAAAGTGTTCTCACACCGACAACTGAGTTCCATGGAGTTGTACCGGATAGGTTTAGTGAGGTGAACAAAACCTTATATATTGGATGAAATTTTCCTAGTAAATATGCATTAAAAAGAACGTTAAATAGATTTCATATTGAGAGACACTTAAACCATGTTGTTCACAAATCATGCCATAGTAAATATTTTATACGCTGTGAGAAGTTTGGGGATGATTGTAGATTTTTCTTAAGGTCGATTCCAGACATTACATTTGGAGGTTGTAGAATCTTGAGGAATGAGGCGGCTCATACTTGCATTCAGCGAAGCCTCACACAAGCTCATACCTCATTGGATTCAAGATTTGTGTCATATATTGTTGTTGAGATGATTAGGACATGTCAAGATGTTCTAATATCCTTTGTGCAAGAGAGGATTCAAAAGACATATGGTTATAATATTTCCTATAATAATGCATGGATGGCTAAGTAGAAGGAAATTGGGAAGGTTTATGGTGATTGGGATGACTCATATCGAGTGTTGCCACAATTTCTAGACATACTGAGGCATCATAACCAAATTTTCTTCCATATTGATACCAAAAACAAGTGTCTCACGATAACTAACTTGATCCATCTCATGTTCAATTTCATCAAATGTTCTGGGCATTTCTTCCTTGTATCTCTGCATTTCGTTTTGGCAAACAGTTTATTAAGATTGATGGAACATTTCTTTATTGAAAATACAAGGGACTATTCTTGAATGCGGCAACCCAAGTTGGAAATCGTTAACCTCTTCATCTTGCATTTTCCATTGTAGAGAATGAAAACAATGAATCCTGGAGTTGGTTTCTGGCATGTATCAGCAACCATTTCCCCAACATTCAGTGTGTTTGATGGATATTTGATCATTATCGAGCAATTAATGAGGCAATCAATGAATATCCTGATACATGGACATACCCAAATGCATATCATCGGTTCTGCATTAGAGAAATTTCTAGAAATGTGCATAAATATTTCCACAATGAATCGACGAATAAGGCAATAACGAGGCTTGGTACGCATTCTATTCATTCAGTTTTACTATTTCAATATAATGATAAAATAAATTTATGTGAAATATCATCTATGCTTTGTAGCATATGAGTCGGACAATTGGCAATTTGAATAACTTTTTGAAATAATTCGTCAGGAAAATCAAGAAGTGTATGATTATATTATGCAGATTCCAAAATAGAAATGGACATTAGACTAAGACAGGGGGAAGAGGTATGGAAACATGATGACAAACATTGTGGAGTGCATCAATGGTATCTTCAAAGGGCTTCGAAAGATACCCCCAAAATATGTGTAACCAAATTCAAGACTCAATATTTTAGATAATAGAACTTATTTCATATTAATATTCTTGATTTCATGAAATAAATTTAGATAATAGATAATAGAATTTATTTCATAAATCCAAATGTGGAACACTTAACCCATACTTTAAAGTAAATTTTATTAACCCATAAGCATGTTTCTTGAATGTTAATATTAAAATTTCTAACCCTAAACCCTCGAACCTAAACCCCAACCTAAACATGTAGGATATTTTAGTAAACTATTCTATAACGAAATTATAGTATCATAATGATTAGCATAAGTTATTGAATACATAAAATTAGATAAATTCCACAAACATCATTACTAATTGACATGGTTTATCTTAATCCAATCCATAATGTTATATTTACATTTTACACTTATGACTCATTTCATTTGTTTATATGCAGATGGATGATACCATAATACTTACTCAGCATCCTACACATATTTCACAGGTTGTGTTAGAGGGTCGTCCAGATTGATTGGTGAAGGTGCATCGAGCGCACCATTTTCATCACATAGAGCCTCCACATTCCATTAGACCTTACTTGAGCCGTGTTGGCTTCTATGGCCTTACCGTATCAGATTTCACATTTGTAGATCATTACCTAATTGCTTCACGCATTGAGAGATGGAGACCAAATACACACATATTCCACCTGCCTGAGGGAGAGATGACCATCACCCTCAAGGATGTCGTAGTGCTTCTCGGTCTGCCTATCTAGGGGAGACCTGTTATTAGACTCACTCGTGCAGCTTGGCCAGACCGTGCTCAGCCCTTGTTAGGCTTTTATATTTTTTCTAACCATAGGGATACAGATGGATTGTTCATATCTATGCCATGGTTAGAGTCATAGATTCCACATTTACAGGATGATGTCGATGAGCAGACCTTCATGACTTACGCTCGTGAATATATCTTATGGTTCATTGGTGGGACTATGTGTACTGATCACTCAAGGATGCACATGCATATGATGTATCAACCCCTATTAGAGGACTTTGATTGGGCTAGTACGTATAGCTGGGGATCATCCTACTTGGCATACACGTACATCTCATTATGCAGGCTATCCCACAGGGACCATACAGGTCTCGGAGGATGTGTCATCCTTATTCAGATGTGGGCAAGGGAGCGCATCCCAGTATTCCGCCCTGACCTTGCTGGTCCGCCAGTCGAGATGGAGGTGCTATATGACACTCCGGATGGACGCTGGTATGATAATTCATTTCTATTGGTTTCTGATTCTACAATGAGTTATTGACTATAATATCTGAATATTTGTCATTATCATTGATGTATTTTACAGGTGGTGTAAGGGACACAATTTTGACGTGGTTCTGATACAACATTTGAGCGTATCTCTGCTACAGTTGGACTTTCTCTTACCTAATCAGGTATGTATATAAAATCTATCACTGTCTAACATATTTAATAATAACATCATTTTTTTATTTAGGTGTTTTTTGAAAAAATCACTTATCATTTTAGATTTCATGGATTCCATACTAGAGTATTATGGACCAGTTGCCAACATATTGCACTGTTGTGCTTGAGGATGCTATGGTTGTAGTACCCCTCATTCACTTCCATATTATTGAGTAGTAGCAGCCTGACAGTTTCATGCGCCAGTTTTTACGTAATCAGCTGATTCCATTACCATCAAGATAGACAGACCGCTTCATGGGATGAAGCTGATAGGGAGGTAGGATGATGACTGGTCCCAAGAACATGCCAGTTTTATCAACTACTGGCACAGAGGTGTAGTGTTACATATTCAGGGTGTTCCTATGAATCGATTCCCTCTTTCATAGATGGTTGACTATGAGCTATGGTATAGAATGAATTCTATATAGTATCGTACCCAAGATGGAATAGAGATGTAGAGGATGGTAAGTCAATACATTTCCATTAGTTGGTTTATTGAATTATTTTCTAATTCCAATTGAATCTATTTAAAAGGAAGTCACACAGAGCATCTTGTTAGCATGAGTGATGAAGAAGAGGACGTGGTCTTTAGCCGGGCATCCATCCATGCTAAAACACTCGAGGAAAGGGAATATTTTCTTGCACTTTCCGGGAGCATCTTCGCACGTCCGGCATGGAGAGAGGAGGTTACTGCCCCATTGGCACATCCTGCAACTGCTGCTGGTGTTGAAGAGTCATGGCCACAATGAATTATACAGTGTCGTGCTGCACGTGAGACCTCACCTATTCCATAGGCAGAGGTCGGCCCTCTAGTAGTCCAGGATCAGTCAATTCAGGATGTGCCTCAGGTGGCATAGGATCCATCTTTCCTGACAGGAAATCAATAGATCTCCCCATCTTGGGTTCCAGATCCTTCACAACCTTGGATTCTAGAGCCATCACAGTCTTTGGGTAAAGCTCCATCGCAGGCTTCGTTCCCCACTGCGATGGAGGTGGGTCCTTCTACAACCATAGTGGGAGAAGGATCTAGATGGACGTACGAGATGCAGTTGACAACTCCTCCCACTGACACACAAATGGAGGATGTGATAGTCAATGTTCCAGTTCCCGAGGATCATCTTTCTCCAGGTCAACATACTATATTATGCACTTGATGTGGACGTCCTATTTGCAGACCACCATGTGGGATAGAATCTCATCGCCACAGACATAGGCATTGATTATACATTATTTTTTACATGTTTTATGTCTATTGAAATCAAAATAATATTATTACTTGTTGGTCGGAGTGGAATCTAAATAGGTGGTGAATTAAGTTCCAATTTAAGCAATGTTTAATATTTCATTCGTATCGGTCTTATAGATTATATTATATAGGCCAGCAAAGTCACGTACTTGAAACAATTTTAAGTTTCAAGTAGGTGGATATGATATCTTATAAATAAATTTTCACCAAGGCTTTTTAGGAAATTAATTTTATTTTAGACTACTAGTTATATGTTTAAGAAATGTTTAAAATTTCATTCATATCTCTCTTATAGTTTATATTACATAGGATAGAAAAGTCATGTACTTAAAAAAAATTTATGTTTCAAATAGATGGATATGATAGGCTATATATAATTTTTCACCAAGATTTTGTAGGAATTTATTTTCATTTTGGACAACTAGTAATATTTTTAAGTAATTTTTAAAATTTCATTCATATCATTCCTATACTTTATATTATATAGGCAACCAAAGTCACATACTTGAAACATTTTTATGTTTCAAGTTGGTGGATATGATAGGTTATAAATAATTTTTCACCATGATTTTTTAATAAATTATTTTTATTTTGGACTGCTAGTTACATGTTTAAGGAATGTGTAAAATTCTATTCATATCTGTCTTATAGTTTATATTATATAGGTTTGCAAAGTCACGTACTTGAAACATTTTTATGTTTCAAGTAGGTGGATATGATAGGTTATAAACAAATTTTCACCATGATTTCTAAGAAATTATTCATATTTTGGACTACTAGTTATATGTTTAAGAAATGTTTAAAATTTCATTCATATTAGTCTTATAGTTTATATTATATAGGCCAGCAAAGTCACATACTTGAATAAAAGATAAATTTTGTTAAAAAAATTTGTTCTATTTATATATATTTATATAACCATACAAAGAGAATAATAAAACATTTATAATTACTAATTACCTAATTACAAATTATGTAATTAATAATTCCAATACTAATTAAATAATTAATTAGTATATAATTAATAAATATATTACTATGTAACTAATTAATTATTAAATAGTTAATAATTATATTACAAATTAACTAATTATATTAATATTTAAATAATAAATTATTATAAAATTAATTATTAATAATTACTAATTAAGTAACTAATTATTATAAAAATAATAGTTATATAATTAATAATTATATTATTAAATATTAATTAATAATTAATAATTAATAATTATAATTAGTAATTATAATGAATAATTGAAATTAGTAATTATAATGAATAATTAGAAAGAATAATTATAATGAATAATGATAATTTATAATTATATTACAAATTAACTAATTAACTATTATATAATTAATAATTATATTACCAATTAACTAATTAATTATCATATAATAATTTTTAATAATTACAATTTATTAAGTATAATAAATAAATATAATTTATAATTATATTACTAATTAACTAACTAACTGTTATATACTTAATAATTATATTACTAATTAATGGGATAATTTTTATATAATCAATTATTAATAATTACTAATTAACTAATTAATTATTAAATAATTAATTTTTAATAATATTAATTTAATAATTTAATAATTTATTATATGTTTAATCCGTGTTTTAACATTAAATTATATCAGTCTTATATTTTATATTTTATAGTATTTCAACGCCACGTACTTGAATCATTTTCATGTTTCAAGTATGTGGTTTTGAAAGCATATAAATTATTTTTTATTGAACTTTTTTCACGAAATTATTTTTATTTTAAACTATTTTTTATATGTTTTATCCATGTTTTATGTTTAATTTATATCAGTCTTATAGTTTATATTTTATAGGATTTCAAATTCATGTGCTTGAAAATTTTTTAAGTTTCATGTAGGTGTCTTTGAAAACATATAAATTATTTTCCATCAATATTTTTTATGAAATTCTTTTTATTTTCAGTAATGTGTTATATTTTTAATCCATGTATTAAGTTTTATTTATATTGGTCTTTTAGTTTATATTTAATATGCTTTTAAAATCACATACTTGAAACTTTTTAAGTTTCAACTGTGTGGTTTTGAAAGCATATAAATTATTTTTTATCATCATTTTTTATGAAATTCTTTTTTTCAACTATTTTTTATATGTTTAATCCATGATTTACGTTTCATTTATATTGGTCTTGTAGTTTATATTTTATAGTCTTTCAATGTCACGTACTTTAAACAGAATCCCCAATCAGAAATGCAGAATGTTCTGCGCCGAAAATGGAGAACAAGAATCCCACATCGGAAATGAAAAATGATTTCCAGAGTAAGCTCTCTTATAAAAGGGAGCCCAAAGTGAGAGCTTCTATCAGAATCTAGACTGATGTAATGGAAGTGCTACTAGATTTTAAATAGCTGATAAATTGTGCTAAAAATTTATTTTATTTTCTTTGTTTTTTTATATATATATATAAACAAAAAAAACAAAATAAATAAAAATAAAAATATTTAAAACAAAAAAAATAGTTTTTTTGCCAGTTTTAGTAGAAAGGTAGAAACGGGGTTGCCACCTTTCAACTAATCCTGAAAGGATTTCACTTCAACACAAATATGGCATCGGTGATTCCACCTTTGTATCATATTTTTTTTAAAAACAACCTAGACTGTTTTCCAGGAATATTTTTTAAAAAAATCTCATTTAAAAAAATATGTTGAAAATAGTTTTATCTTCACTATAGTTACATTTATGAATTCTAATGATACTTATTTAACTATATTATAATGATTATAATACATTTTAAGTAGTTGGAATTGGAATGAACCTCAAATAATTTAGTTAGAAGATATACCTCTTCCTTGGATAAACATCGTTTGAAAAAACATTTAGATTATTTCATTGGGATTTTGGGAAGATTAGAATATATAGGTTATTTTTTTGAAGATAATGGAAAATTATTTTTTTGGGTTTTTTCAAGAGAAAGTTATCAATGTTTCTGGATATTTTAGGAGAGTATAGGTCTTTTTGTAATTGAGATGAGTGGAATTCTTGTAAATATTCCTAAAATTAACAAATATAAATGTCTTCTTCAAGGGAATGTAAAAACAAATGGAGAAATATTTTAAATAGGATATTATATGGTCAAAATTTACTCATATAATAAAAGTTAGACCAGTTTTAGATTTACTGAAAGCATCATATTTTATTTTATCCCCCACTATAGCCCTTTTAACCGTTATAGCGGTGACCAAATTTTATTATGGTAACATAATTTTATGACTAAAAAATTAAATAGAAATTATTTAAAAATTTAAATATGATGATTCTAAATATTCAATCCATTTTTAAAAATTAATTTTTATTAAGTGTTAAAATTAATTTTAATATTAGTATGCTAAACACAATAGAAAACATTTTTTAGAGTAATATATTTTTTTGAGAATATAATTTTTCACCAAAATAAATTATGGAATTGATACTGAAGAAATTTATTGAATTGTTAAAAAAATAATATTTATGATATATTAAAAAAATTCAATACTTAACATAAATTTTGAATACTTAATCAATGGAAATGTTATGATATTTGAGAATACGTTATTTTCCACTATTCTCCATTGAATCAACTATTTGGGAAAAATATCTAAAAAATAACCCTAAACTAATTTTGACATTATGACATCAAAAATGAAATTTATTTCATCCTATTAACTTTCAAAAAAAATTAAACCTAACTTTTTAATAAATCCATATAATATATGGAAAAAAATAGTTAAAATAAAACTACTTCTTTTTTTGACAACAACCTAACTTAAAATAAATATAGGAAACATGACTCTATAAAACCCTAAAATAAATATTAATTGGACATGAAATTGATTTATTATTAACATTAGTAGTTATGTCACATTTTTCACCCTTAATTAAATTATGAACTCACAATTTTATTCATTAATTTGAAGATGTGGATATTTTTCTCTCATTACCTTTTTAGATTCCCATTTTTCATACAAAATTATTTGGTTCTTCCATAACGCATTAACAAAATGAGTTACCATATTCTATAAAACCTTCATTATTAAATCATAATTCTAAATTGGATTTTATACTTAATAATTATTATTCTCCAACTGAACTTCTTTAGGGCTCAAAAAATAAGTTGAAATAGGTATAAATCTACTTACCATTAAAACATGAATTACATCATATAACTAAGATAAACATGGAGTTAAGGAAATTCAATGAAAAACAGATCCCACATTGTATATAATTTCATATGGACCAATAAACCATGTACTCAATAATATTTTTATTGAAAATATCACACTATTTCATTGATATGTATTTAAAAACACAATTTCATACCTTATTTGAATTATATTTCTAATAGTTATCCTAATAGATTATTTTCTTGATCTGAGATTCCCTAAAATGGCATGGAATCATCATTATCTATTCAATTATATCTTTTAAAAAATCAATTCCCAAAAAATTTACCCCCTTGAATTTTTCCCAACACGCTGAAGAATAAAATATCATTCCTTATAACATATCAAAGGTTCCATCCATATGCTAGAATGAAAAATTCTATAAAAAATTCTAATAAAATGATGATATTGATCACTACTTCCTCAATAATTCAATGAGAAATCCTAGAGTATATCCTCCAAACATTGATTATTGCACTCTGGCTGTCCAGCCGAATGAATTATATAATAAATCCTAACTCAGTATCAAATGAATTCGGATTTCCTTTCTAAAAATTAAATGTAAATCTAGGATCCTGATTAGATATAATAGATAGGCGGGGACTCCCTATAATATGACTATTTCATTGATATAGAACATATAAAGATTTTCCAAATATATAGTATCCAAAATAATCCATGAATAAGAATATTTATTCGATCAATAAATAATTACCCAACTTGCAATGTTAAATCCAAATGTATTTGGAAATACTATAAAAAGTATATGGAAATATTCTTCAATTCCAATCTCTAATAGTAAACGGTTAAAAAAACCCTTTGATAGTTATAATTTAGTTTTTAACTAATGACATGCCAATAATTTCATGGTCAAATAAGTAACATCTTACTTCATTCTTTCCCACCAATAATATTTTTTAATGAAATTAAAAATATTAATTCTAATAGGGTGAACAAAATATGGTGATCTATGAGCTTCATTCAGAAATTGATTTTTTTCATTAGAAATCACTTGATACAAGAAATAGTCATTCTAAATATTATGAATCATTATATTTCAATATTAAAAAATAGGAATATTACCTTGATTAAACAATTCTACCTTTCTATTAAGACACAAATATTCCTTATGAGCCTTATTGATTATTTCTTTTAAGGATGAATATATTGATACATGGGCCAGGAGAGAAGGGGTTTCTCAATGAACAATTTCTATCATAATTTTCATTTAATAATTGACTATCGAATAATGTTCTAATCATATCATTGTTAGTGATGCATTATTCTATCAACTACAGGAATCTACTATCATATTATATTTACAAAGATGATATTTAACCATGCAATCGTAGTCATTTATCAATACTAACCATCATTTTTCCACATATTCAACTTGTTTTGAGTGAATATATATTTAAAATTTTTGTGATATATATATATATATATCAATTTTCCCTATATATAATATTCCTTTAAATAATTAATAAAAAATATTACTGTTATAATATAAAAATCATGTGTCATATAATTTAGTTAATATTGTTTCAATTGATGGGATTCACATGGAAATACCAAATATTCTTGTAAAAAAACACATCCAAATCCCTTCAATGAAGCATCAATATAAATTAAATTTCACTATTTCTTAATGGTAACTGAAAAACTAGTTCATGAACCATTATTAATTGTTATTATTTAATCCATTCATCAGATTTCCTAAACCAATTGAGTCGAACTCCCTTTTGAGTAATGTGGGTTTGTTGGTTAGCTAGAAATGAATTTTTAAAAAAACTAATTGTAATAACCCACTAGTTTAATAAAATTATGATTCATAGAAAAAATAGAAGTTCATTGACCTTATTAAAATAAATTTTCCTTATCATGATCAACAATAATTTCATATTTAGTTACAATATGTCCACGAAAATAAATCTACTGCCACAAAAATTCCAATTTAGGAAATTTTGTAAAAAAATTCATTTATTTTATGATCTATAGAATAGTGCTTGGATTTTTCTTATAGTCCTAATTAATTGTCTAATATACAATAATATAATCAATAGAAACTACAATAAATTGATCCAAAACACTCATAGAAACCTCTATTCATTATATCTATAAATATAGTAGGTGCGTTATTAAACCCAAAGGGAAAAACCACAAAATCATAAAGGAAATATCTATTGTGAAATAGTATCATCAGAATATATATTTCGTAAATTTCATTCAAACGATGAAACTTAAACATAATATCATTTTATTCAAAATATTTAGAACAACATAACGGATTAAACAAGTCATCAATATGAGGGAAAAAATATTTGTTCTTAACAATAATGTTATTGATTACACTATAATTAATGAAAATACTCACATAACTATACTTATTTTTATTAAAAAAATTAGGGAACCCCAATGTGATGTGGTATGGAGGATGAAACACATATCAAGGAATTATTTTAATTTATTTTCCAATTTTAATATCTCTTCTAGATTCATTTAACAACAATGTTGTAAAATTTTATTATCATCATTCACATAGTCAATGGAAAATTAGACCCAATAATTCGAAATTACCCACACAAGATACTATAGATATATATCAAAAAATTTCATTTACCATTGGAATTTCACTAAGATTAATAATTGTATTTTTTTAAATATATATGAAACACAATTGTCACCCCATTATTTAATCAATTTAATATATTCTTGATATGTTATGCCTGTTATGAACTCCTTCAAATATAAAAATTAAAATTCACTATAAAAATTTAAAATGAATTATTTTTCTCTTAAATCTAATTTAGTAAGATAAATTAACATCCAATACATATGAATAATATCACGAAACATTAATATGGGGAGGAAAATAATGTTTTTAGGAAAAAATATTCCAAAAATGAAAATATGAAGGTTACTATAAATCATTTTTATAATAATAACTACATGATGATTTTTTTACAAAAAATTTATATCATTATTTATTGAGGTGATATTTACAATTAACTATAATATTTCTCAGAAATATAACAATTATGAGATCCCAAATCCAAAAGGCCATATGTATACTTTGAGTAATCAATTAATGTAGATTTCACTATTCTATTTGATGGAACAATATTATCAATTTTAGTAGATAATGATTTAAACACACCCTAATTCTTACTCTATTGATTATATTATTCCACAATACAGTTATTTAGACACATATTTTTAGAATGGAAAATCTCATTATAATTTAAACACTATGCTACAAGTATATCATTCTTAGAGTAACCATTAAAATTTATATTTTCATTGAATTAATGATCTATATTTCCAAATGTACCACACTAGTAACACATTACACATGCTATTAGATATTAACTAAAATTACATTCTCCAAATTTATCATAAGAAGGAATTTTATGTTTTCATACCTTTATTTCTCTTTGATAGATACTTCCCTATAGCTTTCTAATATGAACAATTATTATTGTTATTTTTATAAAATTAAAAAAATATCCTTATTTACACTCTCAATATAATGATAAATGCCTATATAACTTCCAAAATCTTGGGTTACCAAATATCTAGGTAAAATTTGAGTCAATTTAGTGTTGAATTTATCAATTTACTAAGAAGGTCAAAAATATAATTTTATGCATACCAGGAAAATTTGATAAAATATTCTTCAATGATGAAATTTTATTCCTACTTTGTCTCCTTTAACTCTAATAATTAACCCTCTATTATAAATCAAAAATATTTTGGAAAATATTTCTCAAAGAAATAATCCTTAAATTTTTACCCTTTAATAGAATCAATAACATCCATTTACTTAGTATTCTTAATCAATGTCCTTCACTGGTGGAATTAAACTTCAAAATATTAAAGAGAAAAATCTACCTTATAATAATATAAATATTCCAAAACATTAAATATATTCTCCAAATAATTTATCCATACATTACCAATTATTGGATCTAAGGTTCTATCAAAATATTGGGGTATTGTTCTCTATAATGAGACACTATTATAATGATACAACCTTTCGGAAACATTAATTTTATATAATTCTGGTGATGAAGGTTTTTTGAGGAAGTTTCATCGGAGTTAGGGAGTTGATGGTTAAGTTGTAGCTAGATTTCATCCAGGAAAGGATTTTGTATAATGTGGGCTCATGTTTCCCAATTAATTTAGTGTTTATGAGATGGAGAGATCAGATATGTTGTGGATCCTTTAGAAGTGAATTATTAGTGTGTCTAAATTTTTCAAAATAAATGTGATGTGGATTTTCCAGTGCGACATGAATTCCTTTTGGAGGTACTTATGTGTTTCTTACTTGTTGGGGTAGTTGTGCTATTGATTTTGGATACAAAATAACCATCTTGTAATTGATTGAATTTTGTGTTTTAATAGGTTCACTAGTAATTTGGTTTATATATTAGTTTATAAAATATGTGACATAGACCTCGCTATGTTTCTTATACATTGTTTTTACAATACGCATTTCGGTGTGGTCCCTTCCATAACACATTAGTTCTATAATGTGTTAGAATCTATTCACTATAGTGAAGTTTGTTATGTTTTGGTCCCATGATTTCTAGTTTTCCTATAAATTCATAAACCACTTCAATCCATGTCTTGCTCTAATAATTTTTCTCAACTATTAGGTGACACCTAAGAATTATTTGGAGGATATCCACCCTCTTTTTTTGTTACATGATTATCTATATTTGGTGGTTGAGTATTGGAATTTATAAGATGATTTATCCCCTTTTTCTTTCTGTTTTACCTTGTTGTTAATTATATAGGAGTCTATTCATATGAAGTTAGATGGTTTGGTTTATGTGGTGGTTTAACGTTGATAAAAGTTTTTGTTTTCTAGGTTTTAGATCAATAATTTCTTGGATATTGGGTGTGATGATGCTTGTTCTTATTATTTTATGAATTTTCGTTCTTTTGGGTGTATGTTATGTGTTATATTAAGAAGATAAATAAATTAGAATAAAATTAACTTGAATGTAAATGAGATTATTTTCTTGTTTTTTCCTCTTTTGATGATATTGGTGACAAATTTATACATAATTATTAACATCGAAAAAAATCATGGTTTTCTAGAGACTTATTTATGTTTTAGTTGATGTGATTATAAAAACCATATTTTTTTGGTTGTTTCACCTCAACATGAATAAATAGTTAAGAAAATATACATGACTGAAAAAATATTTTCTCAGGGGAGACCTAATTTTTTTAAAAATACTTATGTCTAGATAATGTAATTCATGTAATTAGTTTATTTAATTTTAATTTTGGGGGAATTTAGTGATAAATTAGATCTTAAAAGGGTTGGTGTTCTTAATCAAATGTCATTTTTTGTTTGGGTGTCTTATAAGGATCGTACGATGATGGTGCTGACTAGGCTTATAAATGGAATATTTTGGGGAATATGGTTATAGTAAGTTGGAATGGATTATAATCGGGGATGCTATGTGAAAATGATGTTTTGAGGTTGTTGTGGTGAGATGGATGGGTTTCAATGATGGCATGGCATATGTTTTGTGTGGAATTATTTTTTATGAGGTAAATGAGTGGTTATGTGTTATAGTAGAGTTTGTTTCATGGTTAGCTATGGATTATATTTTAAAAAGGTTACAAATAAAATAAAATTGATTAATAAATGAATATGTATGAGTTAGTGATAAATAGAAAAATGGGATGAAACTATTGTGTGTATTTTTGGATTAAATGAAATGAATTGTAAATTAATGGAATATATTAATGTGAATAAAATAGCTTAGTAAATAGGAGTTAGTGGAAACTCATTAGTTCTATAAATGGTGGAAATTTGATTTCAAAGTGGATATAATATGGTTATGAGTGGTGGTCATGTGGAGTGATGCATTTAGTGGCGGTAGGAGTTCTAAACAATGTCATGTGGTATGGTGGTGGTGATGTGTAGTTCATTAGTGCAGTTCATGTTAATCCATAGGTCTGGTATTTTTTGTAATATTTATTTCTTGAAATTTATTTTATTTATCTTCACACCCCACCCAACTTAGATAACCTATCCATTATGGAAATGTTTTATGTTCATGTTTTATTCCCCAACATATAGTTTAGTGGTGAATCTTACGGCCAAAGCCCCCTCTTTTCCGCTCTTCCTTCAATAGTAGCGATAGAGGCATTAGTAGATGTTTGATATCCCTAAGTTGTGATGGGTTGGTGTTAGAGATCACATAGTGATGACATCTTAATTTTATTGATTACCCTAATATGATGAGGATGTGATATGTGGTGGGGTTCATGTGTTTTAGGAGGAGGGAATGAGGTTTATATCCATCATGTTCATGATACCTTACTTCCCTAGATATAATATATGGTTTTGTGGTTGAGGTTTTGATGAGATGAGGTTGTGATATGTGATGATGATTGATCCTAAAACAAGCTATTAGAGACTATGGTAGTGTATTGTAGGTAAGAAGTCATCTTGATCAAAATCAGATATTTATGGATATATAATGAGTTATTCTTTGAAGGGATGGGAGCATAAGACATCTGATACATAAGCATAAGAGTGGAAAACTAGTAGGAAAGCAGTTGTAGAGCACCATTGTTTTATGTTCATATTATACTATGTTACTATATTGGATATGTTATATGGTGATCATGTTATAGTGATACTACAATTAATTAGCTCACATATTTATGTGAATTTTGGATAAACTGTTTATCCACTGGTGTAATATTATTCTCTTTTCACATGTACCTGAGAGCCCTTGGGTATGATCATACTCAGTGTACATGTTATGATCACCCTATATATATATAAATAAATATTTATGTTTATAATAGGTATTTTAAATTAATATAAACATTAATATATTAGATATTATAGATTCTATTGATTTAAATCCCTAAATATTTTCTGTGGGTACTTATTTGGGGACATTTATTTGTATTTATTGATATTCGTCATACATTGTGGGATGATCTAGGTTGATTTTAAATTATTTGATAGATTTTAATTGTGGTTTATCTATCATAACTATCAATACTTATTATTTATATGGGTAATTACTTTAATAAGTTAGTTTTTTATATTGAGTCAATATGGTTTCCTTACATCTTTTCCATTCCTCCATGTTTTGAAAATCACAAACAGTTTTTCTTAAGGAAATTTATCTTTACCTAAGGACTATTTTCATACAGAAAATTTCCCCTCTCTAAGGAAAATTTTATCTTGACCTTTGTTTTCATTGACTTATTTTATAATTTCTCATAATAAAAATATTTTTAATACTAATTCAAAAATTCAGATTCATATCTAAAACCTTAGAATTTTATTGTTTCCTATATATAAAGTGTTCGATTTTCAAACACCAAATTCTCGGAAATTCAAACTCTAAATTCTCTTAAATTTAGAATGTGAATTCATTAAAATTAAGACTATGAATTCTCTGAAATTCATACTGAAAACACTATGAAATTTGGACTTCAAATTCTCTGAAATTCAGACTCTGAATTCTCAAAAAATGAGACTCTGAATTACTCCGAATTCAGACTCCGAATTCCATAGAATTCAGGCTCCAAATTCCTCAGAATTCAGACTCCATATTCTTTATAATTAGGACTCATAATTCCTCATAATTCAGACTCTGAAATCCTCAGAATTCAAACTCCGAATTACTCATAATTCAGACTCTTAATTACTCTGAATTCAGACTCTAAATTCCTCATAATTCAGATTCTGAATTCATTGGAATACAGACTCTGGAATCTTTAGATTTCAGATTCAGAATTTTTTGTAAAAAACTACCCAAATATACATGTTTTATGAGATCTGATTATTTATATGATTATTTTTCAAATTATATTTTCCCTTAGACTTCGGATATTCAAATTTGGGTAAGCTAATTCATTTTACTTACACATGTTATTATTATGAAATGATATTGTACAATCTATTTCAAATTAACTGTTGGTTGAGTTACACGTGTATAGGTCCCTCTGAGATTCAATGAGAAATATGAAAATTGGAGGAGGGATCTGATCGCTGGAGTTTTTCATATAAATTGGTTCTCATTTAAACTAGATCATTATCATTCTAAGATCCTAGATATTACATGCTGTGAAGTGATTTCTGGAGAGAGAGACTCTCATGATTTGTGCACTCTGAACTCCTTGTTCATCTTGCTTTGTGTGGCTCTAATTGTTGGTGAGTACAATCGTGGTCTTCCATGGATAGGAAGACTTAGTTTCCGACTAACATAAAGTTATTGGACATATAGGGATAAGAAGATAGAGGTGCTGACTACCTTAACGTTCAAGGGCTTGCAGGGATAATAAGATATATTACAATATTCTTATCGAGGGATTACCCTAGTGTGGGTAAAATATACTTATTAAAAGCATAAATCAAGGGACCTTTATCCAAGGTTGTTGGATACTCTACACTTTGGGTTAAAATATTTCCCACTTGTTACTTGTTTTTTTTCAAGTATTTTTTTCTACAACATTTTGATAAAGGAAGTTTAAATATCTTATAATTACTTATACTTTTATTTACTCTAATAAGTATGATTATATATTCATTAAGTTAGAATATTTTCCCAAGTAAAATTTTCTTATGTTTTATTTTCGGAACCATATTTCCAAGACCAAAAAATGTTTGTCTCATAGAACTATTTTAGGGTCTGTGAATTTACCTTTTTTAACATAGTTTTCCTTAAGGTTAAAAATGAAGGTTTTTAAAGATATAATTCACCCCCTCTTGTAATTTATCATCTATATATATTATTTAGACCATAAAATTGGTATCATAGGAGGTATTTGAAAAAATTATACTCACATATAAGTTTTCTTTCTCAAGTTTTACTTGTTGTAAATTTATTTGTTTTACATTGTGGAAAAGTATTTTCATATAGAATGGAAGGAATGAATGTTAGTTCCATTGATAATATAAATCCTACCAGAACACCTATTTTTTATGGTAATGATTTTGAGTAATAAAGATATATAATGAAGACTTTAGTTATCAACTCTAGAGTAGAGACTTTTTTTATGCTTACTGGTGACTACAAAATTATAGACAAGGAAGTAAAAACCTTCACCAACCCAGAAAAATCACAATATCAACTAAACTACAAGGTATACAATACTTTTTTGTGTTCTATGACCAAGAATATATATTGTCAAATATCATCTTGTGAATCTTCCAACTATATTTGGAAGAATGTTTAAGTTACACCTTTTGGGACATATAAATTGATAGAGACTAGAAAAGCTATCTTGAGAGAAAGATATCATGGATTATCATTTGTTTATGGATAGCATGTATGAAAGGTGCAACAAATATTTTTGACCATTATAAACTGTCTTCAATCTATGGGAGTAAATGGTCTAGATGATGATGATCTTGTGGACAATATTATAGATATTATTCTGAATGGGTGGGAATAAAAAAGGTTAGCTATTGATGAGAATAGAAAAGTATCTCAAATTACTCTTGATGATCTATTTAGAACAATTCTTTAGTATGAAACCAGAATGAAGAGAGACGACGATTTCAATAAGAAGAAGCATTGATATGGAAGTGTAGATTTTACTACTACATCTGAAGCCAAGGCTCTAGAAAGGATAAATAGATCTAAAGCTATGAAAGCTGTTGTTATATCTAAATTTGGTAATAGTGATTAGTTTAAGAATGAATTACCAAATCTTGCTCGAATTATTAATAGGATAGTAGTAATGAAAGAATTTCAGTATAAATATAAGAAGAAAGAAATAAAATACAAGAAGTAATTAGAATTCACTTTCTATTAATGTAAAAGAGCTGGAAACATCAGGCTAGATTGTCCCACGCTTAAATTAAAAGACAGGAAGGAAAAACATTTTGAGAGAAACAGGAATAAGTATTACTAGACTAAGACTAAGAATGTCTTGAAAGAAAATGACACCTAGAGTGTCGATGGTGGTGACTTTTCGGATGAATCTTCAGATAATAAATCTTTTTTTCATAAGAATATTGGTATAATAGAAATATTACCAATTGTAAATAATTATCATATGGCTATGGTACATAATTATGAATCTATCATTAATGTATCTTTAAATACAATTTACACTGATGTTAAATATTATAAATCCATAGATGATAAATCTTCCTCATCAAAATGTAATACCTTACCTTCTTAGGAATAAGTGTCTAGGTTTTACATACTACATGAAAATCAAAATTGTATGATAAAATTGAAGTTAGAGAAGGAAAATTCTATAATTTCTGTTTTAACAAAAGAAGTATCAGATCATTCAAAAGACCATATCAGAAAACATTTTATTTTAAAATTGTTTTTAAAACCATGAGGAAGTTAATTATGATAAGGAAAAACATTCTAAGGATCTTAAAAATGTTATTTCTAATAAAAATATTTTAGATGATAACTCTATTTCTAAATCTAATAACATTGTGCATAAGACCTTCGTTATTAAACTAAAGTTAGAAATATTCTCCTTAAAGAAATACCTATCAATCTTTACCTCTGGTAATGAAAAGTTTGAAAAGATATATTCCCAAATTCTTCCTCTAAGGTATAGTTTGGGATTTGGTTATACTTATTCATCACCTTTTTTAGTAATACTTATTTTATTCCACAAAGTGCTCCATTTGTACTAAATGTTAGTGTGGTGGAAATTAGGAGACAAAATTCTCTTTAAAAAACCCAATATTAAGTTTTTCATAAATATTATTTTTCTATGAAAATGTGGATTCTAAAAATTTTACTTTCTGAAATTTCTATATCCATGAATGTTTGGATTCTGAAAGTATAACTCTTTTATTTATAGGAAAATAAAGAAATTACCAACAAAACTACATAGTAAATGGATAGTAAATGTTCCATACATATGACTGGTTACAAAATTTTCTTTGAAAATATTATCAAGATAAAAGAAGGAAAAGTAACTTTCAGAGACATCCCTTAGGGAGAAATTGTTGGTATATGTAACATTGTTGTTCTTGGAAAAACATTAATTTCAAATATTTTATTTGTTAAAGGTCATAAGAACAACCACATTAATATAATATAATTGTGTGATGAAGGTTACCTTGTAAATTTTAGGAATGATATATGATTAGTAAACAATTCTAAGGAAGAGTTTATTCTTTGTGCCCATTGACAAGAGAATGTATACACACTAAACATAGAAGACTTTGGGGGATATGATCTACCTTGGCTTAGTTCAATTGAAGATCAATCATGGTAATGGAATAGATGTTTAGGACATTGTATTCTTAGGAACCTATTATGAAAAAACCCTACACATCACTCCTGTGAAAAACACATAGATATTGTGCATCACTCTCTTAGAGATCATACAAATAAAGAATATATCATTCTCCAATTTAATAGAATTAAAGATCAAATTTCTAATATTTTTACAAAAAATTTACCCTCTAATAGATTTGAATACAATAATTAAATGGTAGGAATGATAACCATATGTTAATCCTCCATATTTACTTTTTGTTGAAACCTATCTCTTTACATTAACTAACTCCTTTTCATAGGAGGGTACATTTTCTTGTTACCCAAAATTTTTCCCCTCTTAATCAATTTATTTTTTCTTAATCCAATTTTTCAGAACTCACAATTTTAGAACCTATTTTTTTCCTTCACATGCTAAAAATTTCTGGACTCAAATATTTTATTTCCTTAATAAAAAATTTAGGAATCTAATGTTCTCGAAGAAAAGTTTTCCCTATAGTTGTCTATTTTTTTAGAAATCTGAAAGTTATGTTTTCTTAAATATGATTTCAGAATTGATTTCTTTACTTGTTGGTTTTTTTATCTTGTTTTAAGGATGTGTTTTCAGATTCACTTTACCTTAAATCTGAATTTTTTGTTAAAAACCTTAAAATTTCAGAACCAACTAAATCCTTCTTCGACTTTGCCCACAACCATCAGATCAGATCGTGCTTGTATCAACCGTTGGATAAATTTTTGAATTCAATATTTCACTTCAATGCCTATATAAAGGTCACCCTATTCTTTTTCCCACGTCGGTTTACATGATTTTCATGCCAAATCTCTTCCTCTCTTCAAAAAATATTGTTCCTCTTTCCCACAATTTCTTAGAGTACAGAAGTCTTTGGAAGACTCTCCATAGATGAAGATATCTTCAGGTAAGGAAATCATAAAATGGAAAATATACAAATAAATGTTTGTTGATCAAAGATTCGTCAATATGTATAATTCCTTGATTTTGAAAAATATTAACCTGAATGGATGGGAGAGCCTATGTGTAGCTAAACTGAAAAGTTAGGATCTAGTTTATCCAGAGATGGTTGTTACATTTTATGAGACCATATATTTTTTGAATGATGTTATAAGAGATGAATTTTATTTCTATAGTTTTGGGAAAACCTATTAACTTTCCATCAACATGACAGTATGTATCAATGGAGTACCATATGAAGGAAAAGCAATTTCCTGCACCCATAAGTTTCCAAATCATTTGGGAAGCTATGAGAAGGAATAAGAAATAGAGTTAATTATAATTAATGGAGTGAAAACAATAAAGATAAAATATCTCTCAATGAATTTTAGGATTCCAGAATTATTGGTTCGTGGTTTTCTAATTACGTGAAAAGGAGATAAGGAATCCTCAATGAAAAGTGACATCTACATTTTGGATTTTTTAGTCAACTTGTGGATGATAAACATGGTGAAGTATATCTTTCTAAAAATTAAAAATATCAATAATGGAACACTCAAATATCAAATAATCATGTATCTAGAAATTCTATCTAATATCATAGTGCTATTCCTAGAGTCGTTCAAAATCACATGTAGCTCTAAACCAAGAACATTCAAGATTTTATTTCTAAGTGATGACACTTTGCAGAGGATGAAAGTATGTTTTAATAGAAAATATGTAGAATTTTATAATCTATCATAAAGTGAAATTGAATCTTTAGCAAAGTAGGAGGAAGTAGCAGAGTCTTGCAAGAAAACACAGAGGAAGAGAAAGTATAAGGAACCGAAAATCTAAGAGAAACCTACAATTTAAGAAATTTAGTCAGCACCCACTAAACCGAAGAAGAAAAAAACATTTCCTAATAATTTTTTAGCTATGTGGAGGTAACTTAGGAAAAATAAGAATGAATGAGATCATATACTTGGCCTAGATCCTACTGAGGAAAAGGTATTGAAAATTCAGGCTCTGCGGAATTCAAATGGCAAGAAAAACAAAAGAAGAAAAATATGAAAATGTATGAGGAAAAAATTGTTCAAGATCTTCTTAAGGACACATAGAAAGCTTCTGAATAGATCCAGGTACCAGAATATTTTCTACAAGAATCAGTACCACTGACTCTAAGAAGGAAGATGTCAATTCGGGAACCCAAAGTAGAAGAAGAGAGAGTTTATGAATAGGAAGTAGAATAAGAAAAAGAGAAAGAAAGATATTAGAGTGATGATGTGATAAGGAAAGTCAAAGAAAATCATGAGAAGGAAATCCATTCTGAAAATCTCTCAATCCTGGCTTCCCAGGCTGAATCAATGAAACATTATTATCAAAGAAAAGAGGATGAGGGTCAGTAAGAGGTTAATTAACTATTTGATGAAGAAAGCAGAAATCACAACATCAATCAACCTCATGATCTTGAGGGAGATACTAAGAAGGAAAAGGTTGATGATGATTAAATTGTCCAAGTCTTAGATAGTTAGCATACATCTCCAAAGCATGCAGAGATGATTTCTAGAATAGACAAATGAAAACAAGTGATATTTGATACACCTTAGAAAATAGTTGTGTTTTAGAAGGATATTGGTGGTTCATCCAAGAGGAAGGCTAGGTAGATTGAAAAATAATCTTCACCCACAAGGGAATTAGATTTTGAATTGTCCGCCATGGGTTAGGACTTTGTGGTATATTAACTGAAGAAATTAGTATCCATTATACCCTTGTTTCTGAGTATTGACTCAAGGTGTTATCTGCTTCAACATTCATTTAATAAAAATTCAGATTCAATTAGCATGCTCATGAAAAAATTCATCAAGCTTCAAGCTGATTTCCAAACCTTTCATATTGGTTATAATGCTCATAATAGATCATGTAAGGAATTTACAAAATGCTCTAAAAGTAAAATTGAATACTTGAGAATTCTTGAAGACTTCCATGATTCACTGAAAGATTATTTTGAAAAGATATATGATAGGATAAAAAATATTACAACATGTTTTAAAGATAAACCGATCTTTGATAAAGTAGCCCAGAAGAAAGAGGATACTGATCTGAATGGGAAGCTAAATTTAGTTGCATTAAATATGAAGAGAGATAGGGATCTCAGAATAGAGTTTGAAGAAAAGATAAGTTAGTGAGGAAAGTTACTGAAGTCTTAGGAAGAAATCCTAAAGTGTCTGGTTGAAATGATCAAGGCTTTAGAAAATAAAAATCAGGATCAGGAATAGTTTCTCTTGTGGTCTATGGAAGACCATAAGGAGATCAATAAATTGAAGACTATCATAAAGAAGGTCACGTTGAAGGAAAAAAAGGATGAATATTTTTTCCTTTCAATTATGGTCTTTTGTTTTATTTCTTTTTTGTATTAATTTTTTCAATCTTAATGAAAAAGCTTCTTTCTCTTCATTTTTATTCTGTACAGTTCTAATCTCTTAGGTACCATATTTTTTTCATTCTCCCTATTCCTTCTTGAAAATAACAAAGGGGGATAAATGAATGGTAAAATGAATACTAGGTGTAATGAAGAGAATTCCCTATGTGTGGGGAAGTTTAAGAAAGAGGGAGTTTATTTAAAAATGTAAATTGTTTTCTCTAAATAAGTTAAGAAAATGATCATTTGGTATTTCAAAACCTAAGGGGGAGTTAGTTGTATTCATCAATATTTATAAGTAAAGGGAGATAAGTTTTTCTTTAAAAGATCATAAAGAAAACTCTTAGTCCTTATATTCTTTTTCATAGAGTTGATTGTGCTTTCCAAAAAAGGAGATATTGTTGTCTCAATAAGGCTTCCTTATGAATTTTCCACTCTTTTAAGTTTTGAAAATCACAAACACTTTATCTTACATAAAAATTATCTATTCCTGTAGAATATTTTCTTATAGAAACGTTCCCTTCTCTAAGGAAATTTTTATCCTTACCTTTGTTTTCATTGTCTCATTTTATAATCACTCATAACAAAATCATTTTATTACTAAGTCAAAAATTTGGATTCATATCTTAATCCACGAAATCATATAGTTTCTTGGATATAGAGTGTTTTGTTTTGAGACTCCAAATTCTCTGAAATTAAGACTAAAAAGTCTATGAAATTTAGACTCAAAATTCTCTCAAATTTAGACTCCAAATTCTTTGAAATTCAGACCATGAATTCTCTGAAGTTTACACTCCTAATTATCTAAAATTCAGAATTCAAATTCTCTGAAATCCAAACACCAATTTCCTCAGAATTCAAACTCTGAATTCCTCATAATTCCGACTTCAAATTCCTCATAATGAAGACATCGAATTCCTAAGAATTCAGACTATGAATTCCTTAGCATTCATACATTGAATTCCTTAAAATTTAGACTCCAAATTCCTCAGAATTCAAATTTTGAATTCATTGGAATAAAAACACCAAAATATTTAGAATTCATATTCATAATTCTTTGTAAATCAAAATATGAATATCAATGTTTTATATGATCTGATTATTTATATAATTTGATTTCAAAATCTATTTTTTCATAAACGTTGAATATTCATATTTGTTTAAGCTACTTCATTTTCCTTACACATTTTATTATACTAAAACGATTCCATATAATTTATTTCTAACTAATCATTGGTTGAGTGACACATGTACAAGTCCCTTCAAGATTCAAGGAAAAATATGATCTTTGGAGGAGGGAGCTGACCATTGGATTATTTCCTATAAATAGGATCCCATTTGAATGATCTCAATATCATTAAAAAATCATATAGATTACAAGTTGTGATTTTATTTATAAAGAGAGATACTCTCATGATTTGTGCACTCTAAAAATCATTTTCATCTTACTTTGTGCGACTCCGATTGTTGTTGAGTACAATTGAGGGCATCTAGGGATATGAAGACAAGGGTTTTGACTACCTTAATGTTCGATGACTTCTAGGGAAAGGAAGTCAGAGGTTCCAAATACCTTAAAGTTTTAGGTCTTGTGGGTATAACAAGATAGAATCCGATATTCTTATCAAGGGATTACCCTTGTATGGGTAAGACAAGATCTCTTGAATTTATAAATAAAGGGACTTTAATCCAAGGTTGTTGGATAACCTACACTTTGGGTTAAAATATTTCTTATTTGTTACTTGTTTTGTTTCATGTTTTTATTTCCACTTCATTTTGATAAAGGAAGAAAGTATAAATTTCTTATAATTTTTTATACTTTTATTTACGCTGATAAGTTATATTATACATGCTTTAAGGTATAATATTTTCCCAAGTAAACTACTCTTGAGTTTCATTTATGGAACCATATTTCTGGAACCTAAGAAAATTTGTCTATTTGTACTATTTTAGGGTTTGTGAATTTACCTTGTCTAGCTTTGTTAAACATAGTTTTCCTTAAGGCTAAAAATGAATGTTTTTAAGCATAAAATTCACCCCCACCCCTCTTGTAATTGAGCATCTAAAAATACTATTTTGATCCTAAATTTTACACCCTCAATTATAGTCACCAACTTATGGCCTACTGGCGGTGAGACTAGGGGGATGATTATCTCTTATCCATAATTACTATCCAAGGAGGGGTGCCTATGGAAGGAATGGGTAAAGATAGATTTTTATTAATGGTTTTAGATAAGTGATATGGTGTATTTTAGAGTTATAAATTGAGAGGATATCATGGGTTGGTAGGAAAACTATGGAATTCAATCTTAGTATATGAAATAAGCTAAGAAAACTGTCTAGGAAATGAGAGTTTATCCCCCCACACACGACATAATAAAAGGACCCTGAGTTTTCTAAGAAAAAACATGTGATTTGGTCCCATTTATAGGGTATATATGTAGGGAAGGTACATGCATCAGGATTTTTTTTATTTTTGATTGAATTGGTGTAAAATTGGTGGATTAAATGGAATTTAATAAACAAACCATGATAAAATTTAATGTCACCATTCAGAGGGTTTCTTCATTATTTGTTAGGAAATGATCTTATTCATCGCCTTTGTGTAGCTCAATATGTAGAGGTTTGGTATGACTATATTACTGATCTTTTGATCATTGAATTGACCAAGGTGGATGGGGAATGACGGATATCCTTATATCCATTTCAATGTAAGAGTTTGGTAAATAATGAGAAAATTATATCCAATATCAAAGCGGAGTGCTGTTTGGAAGAGCATTAGATCAATTTCATCCTAATAGATAATTAAGAAAGGTTTTGGGTCCCATTTTCTATTATCAAAATTTATAGAGTTGTGCATTAGTGGTGTATGCATTATCTTAGTGATTTAAAGGAGGAAGGTGATTCAAGGGATAAAATCCAGAAGGATTTTTTCCTGGAGTTATCGTTGCTGATAGTGTTAAAGATGTATGAGCTTATCTCTAATATGGAAGGGATCCAAATTGTATTTGAAATTGGGATCATTTTCAAGGACCTGTTATATTTTTTCACAAAATATTTCCCCATATTAAAAGTCCTGATCATGGTGTCTCGAGAGGGAATTATCCTTAGTGACCATATTTTTTGTCCACTAATTTATAATTCATACATATTTTTTAATATATATAAAGGTGGAGGTTATAAATATGATAAATTATATAAGGGTAATACCGAAGATAAAGGATTCCAAATAAACTTGAGGAGTCAAGGTTTTTGAAGTGAATTGTGGATGTCTAGAAAGTTGGGATTCTTAACCAAAAGGAACCGACCTCAGAATACCTTTCCACGTCATCCAAACTATATTGGCTCATAGAGAATTCCTAAATTTTATTGCATTTTTAGGGGCCATGGGAACCATCAAGGTCAACATCTGATAGATCAGAGATAGAAATACCAGGTGAGTGGTCATGCCCCTTTTTAGTAGATTTAGTAGTTACCTCCATGGTAATAATATCTATAGTGACCACTAAACACTGTTCAGTATTTGAGGTTAGGTGGAATTAGTAGAGGGATTCCTCAAGATAGTCCCAATCATTAGAGACCCAGACAATATCATCATTGTAGAGGTCATTAATATATAGGAATAAAAAGTTTGACATGGGATGATCCATGTGATGGAGGAAACAACACCATATGGTACTGGGGTTGTCTTAGTTATGATAAGTTTATCATCTACCCTTGATTGTCCATGGTTTAATTTGAGGTCCTCACACTCCTTTGATTATCTAGAATTTTTCTAAGCCTATATATTTTAGGTGAAGAAACTTCTTATTCCTCTCTTGTTATCCATTCCATTTGGAGGACATAGTACTTAGTTTGATGAGTTCTAGGAATGTAGGCTGGTGATATGGTAGCACCAAATACTGGGATATTTATTCGTTCTACAGTTATATCCATATTTTGGTGTTCTTTTCATTTGATGGTCATATTTTTTGTGTTCATTCATTAATTTATTTATGTAGGAGGGTTTGATTTTTTAAATTTGGAGGGACATTGATTATTTTTGGTTGGTGAGCAGGATTGTCACCTGGGATTCAGGAAAGAAAATCCTCTAACATCATAGTTGAGAGATCTATTAGTATATTATTAACAAAATGGAATTCTATGGCTCATAAGGGATTTTATGGATGTCTTCTCAGATGTCATTATGATGCTACCCACTCATCATAACATTTAGTTTGGGATAGAATTACAATATGGAACATCTCCTATTTTGACTACTCCAAATTGAACAACACCTACATAACTACACGAGTTAAGGTTGTAGGTAGATGATCAGATACATCAGGGTTTCATAATACCCTCTGTGTCTCCTTATAGAGGTCTATTGGTTTTTATAATATGTTATATGGTAGTACAAGATTGTATGTAGACTACTATAGGATTAATCCAGTGAGGTTCATGCCCTATTACCCCCTCTTGGGGATTGATGATTTGTTTAAACGACTAAAGGGTGACAATTGGTTATTGAGTATAGACTTATGGTTTGGATAACATCATATGAGGGTGAATATAGGGATATCCAAAATATGGTATTCATGTGAAAGTTTGGGAATTTTGAGGTCATGACCTGACCATTCAATTTCAAGAATGCACCAGCTGTGTTCATGGGTCTCATAAACTCCATATTCCATGTGATTCTAGAATAGTTTTTAGTTTTTTTCATCGATGACATCATGATCTACTATAAGTCACAAGAGAATCATGTCGATCATCGTAGATTTGGAATATAGGTCATTCAACACCATCATCTCTATGTGAAGCAGTCTAAATGATATTTATAGACATGTGAGGTGTATTTCCTTGGGAAAATGGTGTCTCAATAGGCTATCTATATATACCCATTGATGGATGAAGTAGTTTTTTATTCGGGTAGCACATAAGATAGTAGTATAGTTTCCTTGTTTCCAAAGTCTAATATTCTATTATTGGAGGGTTTTGACTGATTTATCTTAGATTTCAACATTATTAAAATATAATTCCTTTGAAGTAATAGAATTTATTTTGGATCACCAGTCTCAAATGGTGTTCTGTTACTAGAAACAGAGGCTGATCTAATCCGTATTTATTATTCTTCCTAAGGATGGTGTGATGTTCGAGGTTTTATTTACCACATATTATATTGGATTATAATGAAAATTGATTCTAAAAATGGTATTAATATCTTTTGGGGCTAGGAAGTTTCGTCCCTGTGAGAATAACTAAGCCACCACTGACCTGCATCTAGTGGCATTCATATTTTCACTGAAGTAGTGGTTGAATTAAATCATTAATGAGATTTTTTTTGTTATATGATACCAAAACATCCTAAAATATATTTTCTATCTACATTATTTTTACTTAAACCACCATATTTTGAAGGATTTTCTCTTAGATTATGATGTTAAGATAGTTTATACTATAGGAAAGTTTAATATAGTTTCTGATGAAATAAGTATAAAGTAGAGTGGAGATGTGGTTTAGGATTCTATGGATGTTTAGAAAGGTATATTTGATCATGCAGTGATACATATTGGTTCTAAGAAAGTGTATGGTAGAGTATTATTTATGAGAGGATGGTGGAGTCAAACCTAATTCATTAGGTGGGGGGCTCAATGGGGATACATAAAAGAAAAGGTTATGTGATACCTTTTTGTACATTTTAATTCGATATAGGAATATTTAAAAAATAGTTAAAATCAGATATTGTTTCTAGGGAGGTTTTCTACTCCATAAACAATGCACCAAGGATTTCAATTTGAGTTTCACAGCTCACCCTTAGTGGTGCATCATTTTGTCTCTAATATTTATTTGAGTTTTATGAGTTATAATTAGTGTCTTGGGATGAAGTTATCATTGGAAAAATTCATTGCATGATGTTTGGTTTGTAAGTGGGTAAAATCAGAACACAAAGTTCCTAGAGGGTTATTACAACCATTGGATTACCCATATTGGAAATGGGAGGGAATTTATATGGATTTCATCATTGAGTAACCCTTGGCATTAGAATTCTGAAATTTTTTTAATGAGATTTTGGACTGATAGATGACATTGGAACACTTTCTAGTTATTCATGAATTGAGTTCCATAGATGTTATATAAAATAGGTATGTGGATAATTGGATTATCATTTATAGGGTTTCAGGGACAATCATTTCTAATTGAGATTTTCATTTTATCTCACAATAATAGGGAAAATTATAATATTATTTTGGATCTCATTTGTTCCTAATCATTTATTTTCATCCTTAGAGAGATAAGAAGATATTGTAGACCATCATACTAGAGGATATGCTGCAAGATTAAATCATGGATTTTTATAAATCATGGGTAAGACACATACATATGATTGACCTTTATTAAAATTATATTTATCAATCATCCATCAATATGGTCTAGATTGATTCATTTTATGGGTAGTTGTTTTGTTCTTTTTTGTATTGAAAATAGGTATAGGATTCAACATATCTTCATAATAATATAGTGTTGATAATGACCAAGAAGATATATATTATTCAATAATGGATGGAGAAATGATAAGGAATTCACAAGGTATATGGTGACCATAGGTAGAGGCACCTAGAAATTGAGGATGGAGATTATTTATTCTTGAGGGTTCCCCCTCATCTGAAGCACATGCGATTTGGTAGAGGGGGTAATTTTTCTCCTGAGTTTGTTAGAAATTTTTTGGTGATGGATCATGTTGGTGTGGTTGTGTATCAATTCTTTCTTCCACCAAGTCTAGAAAAGATCCATAACATCCTCTCTATGTATAATATTCATCAGTATCTTTAGGATTACTGCCACATCATTAACATGGGAGAGTTACATTTTAAGGTTAATGAAATGTTTTGGGAGCAACCGGTAGAGATACATTTTCATTAGGATACGGTGTTTCATGTACAATCCATAGCATTTGATCATATGATATGGATTCATAGTGTATTATAGGAGACTACTTAGGAGATTGAGGCATTGATTCATTCCATGTACCATGATTTTTTTGATTTTTTCTTTCTTTTAATTTTCATAGATGATGTAATACTTGAATCTTTCTAGTTCGTGAGATGTTCCATCTTCCCTTGTTAATTATGTGTGTTATAGATCCCAACATATAAAGAGGGTAAAACTTCATCCAAATATATGAAAGTTAAATTTATTTCATGGTTTAAAACCATGATGGAAAGCTGGTGTTTCCCAAAGAAAACAGCATCATCATATAGGGGTGGGTTTCCCTAATTTGTTTTCTTGGGGTAATGTTGTGTGATCATTATATTTGTAATGGTATTAGGATATATTTTTTTTTTGAATATATGTGGATTGATGTTGATGTGATATGGAGGCATTATTTCAATTGTAATTAGATCCCTAACAGGTATCTCATAGAGTGTTTGTTTGTGACCCTTCCTTTTAGTTTTATAGTTTTGGTTTTGATTCATGAGGATGAGAATTATTTGAGAGGTATCTAATTTATTTCTCAATATTATCAACCATATTTAATTCTATTAATTCATGTTATTGTAGTTTTTATAGGAGTTTTGTAGGAGTTAATGTGTGGATGGTGGAGTTATAGCTGAGACTTTATCTAGGTAAGGATTTTGTAGTGTGTAGGATTTTGTAGGTATGTAAAGTGTTTCTATAAGGAATGGAGTGATCTATTATGGAATTTATCCTCTAGGATAAATATTTTTGTGGTTATGAATTTTTTGGAATGGCTATGATGAAGCTTATCAGCTATGATGTGGAGTCTTGGAGGATGAATTTATTTGGTTCTTCTGTTTTCAGTGTAGTTGCACCATTGATATGGGTCATTATGTGGCATTATTCTTGGTGTATTAACTATATGATATGGTGGTTTCACTTTCACTATGGACCCTCTCCTAGTATATTAAATTTGTGGTGTGGTCCACATCATGTTTCTTAGATCCGGTTTTTACCATCCCCATTGTAGTTGGTACCTTCCTTTATACCATAGTTTTATCCCGTGTTAGAACCTTTTCACTATAGTAAATCATGTTCACCATGGTTTTATAATTTCTAGTTTTCCTTTTAATTAAAAAACTCCATTGAAACACATCATCATCTAACTTATTCTCTCATATAGTGGCTAAACCCTAGGCCATTTTAGGCCTTATAGCCTCTCCTTGTGAGATTTGAATCTTGGCATCTTGAAATTGAGCATTTGTAATTAAATAATGATTTCTCCACCTCCCCTTATTAGGTTTTCCATTACTATTCATTATAGAGGATATTTTTCTTTGGGAAATAGATGGTTTGGGTGATGTGATGGATAAAGGTTTATAAAGGATGTTACGGTTTGTGTTTTTTGATCTATCATCGGTGTGGTCTTTTCCCCAAGGGCATATGTTCTTCTTTCTGTCCTTGTGTACTGATTTGGAATGACATATTGAGATTGAGGATCCTTGTTCTCTTCTTATTTATGTGTATGTGTGGGGATTAAATTCTTTTTTCATTATTTAGATGGATAGTATGAGTCATATTAATAATATAAGTAAAATTTCTTAAATTGGAATTGAATGGTAAGTGGAGTATTCAAATGTTTTTCCACATTCGATTATATAATTGATGTAATTATACATGTATGTTTCTATGAAATAAAATCAGTGATTTTGGATATTTTCTTGATTTATAGAAGATATTATTATGAAAATGATGTTTTATGGTTTTTTAATCTCACCCCGAATAATATTTCTAGAATGTACTTATGGTTAATAAATTGGATTCCCATGTTAAATCCATTTTGTTAAAATAATCATGCTAAGATGAATTAATGTGATGAAAACACTTTATTGAATCTAAATTTTTGTGTTAGTGAAATATGAAATTGATGATATAAGTGTTATCATTAATGATTTTTCTTCGGTATATTTGTGAGGGGATTATGCGGGATTGTACAATGATGGGGGTGACCAAGCTCAAATGTGGAATGTATTTGGTAGAATAATAATTTATTGTTGGATTGGATTGTGATTAGGTTTGATATGAAGAGATGTTATCTTGAGGATTATATGGTGAGATGGTTGGGACTCAGTGATTTCATTTCATATATTGTGTGTATAATAATATTTCATGAGGTGGGTGATTTATTATATGTCGTGGTTGTGTTTTTTTTTTCTAGCCATGGAATTAATTTAAAACTATGAAAGAAAAGATACATGGGATAGTAAATGAATAAATTTATAAGGGAGAAAAATATAAAAATGTTCAGAAATCGATGTGAGTTTTTTAGTTAAATGTTTGTAATGGTAAATGAATGGAATGTGTTAATGTGAATGAAATTTCATAGTAAAAGGGAGTTAGTGGAAGAAAATTAATTTTGGAAATGGTGGAACCTTATATTTAAAGTAAATATGGTGTGATTATTGAGTGGTGGTTGTGTGGTGTGACTAATTAAGTGGTGTTAGTGGTTGTGATGGATATCATGAGGTATGGAGGCGGTTATGTGATGTTTTGAGTAAAATCTATATTAACCCATAGGTTGTGTATTGTGTTCTATATTTCTATCTTGTATTTGATGTTATTTCTCTACAAAACACACCCAAGTTAGATAAAAATACAAAAACAATATTTGGTTTTGGATTTTTTCCTCAAAATCCATGATGTTTTTTGAATCAGATGGTTGGCTACCCCCTCTTCCTTTCTCATCCCTCAGCAATAGCAATCTATACATGGGTTAGTCTTGGAGATCAAATAGTGATAAAAAGTTGGTGTTAGAGATAGCCTATTAATGAAAGGTTGTTATTGGATATTACCGAGTGATAATGAGTATGTGATATGTAGTAGTTGTCATTTGTGGTGGGAGGAGAGCATGATGTTGATTTCCTTTACATTCTGATAACAAAAATGACCTAGATATATTATTTGGTTTTGTGGATGAGGTTGTGATGTGATGAAGATCTATGGTGTGATGATGTATGATACAAGAACTAGAAGATAGAACATATGGAATATTGGTATGAATAGTGATTCATCTGTAATCACATCAAAGATAGTTTGATAATTTTTTAGACATTCATGGATGGATGGGAGAACCAATCATTTGACATCAGGACGTGAGTGTGGAAAACATTTTGTTAAGTGGTTGTGAGTGACTTTGTTTTATGATATTTTTATAATGGATGTATTATTTGGTGAGTGTGGCATTGTGAGATTTGTATTGTAAAGTGGGATTTTTAGGAGTATTATGGTTCCAATGTTTATTCACATGTGCATTAGTATTCTCTTTTCACATGTGTACAAGATTCCTTTTGAGAATAAAAGTTTTTGTCATAAAATATATATATAAACTATTTTTAAGTTTCTAGGTGGATCCTAAATAACTATATGGACATCACTAGCTTGAATATTGGTGTTGTTGTTGAGTCACATAACTAAGACTTGTCCTTGAGTACTTATTTATAGGCATTTATTTATATTTGTTGACATTGTACATGAATCATAAGATGTTCTTAGGTTGTTCTTATATTATTTGATTCTGTTTATTGGTATCTGATTTATCCTATCTCTCAATTCTTATTAATATATAGGGAAATTACTTCCACACATGATATATTTATACCCTTAGTGTTATTTTCTAACATGGGGCTTAATGATGGAGGGACTCGATGATCATTTTATCCCCTCCTTCATTGTCGACCCATGAGGAGTACCTTTAGTGGGAGGGGTGAAAAGAAATATAGGTAGGTTACTCATAGAAATGATATCACTTTATTACATTTATTAGATATTTTTGGTTTATAATTTTAAATAATTAAGAAAACTGATACATAAAGAAGTGGACACATCTACATAATATACTATTTTTCCCTAAAAATAGGTTCTTTCGTTTACATTCAAGTTTAATTCATGAACATTTTTATTTGATCTATATTTTAACTATTTACATAGATATATTTCATACAAATACTTATTCCCTATTAAAAACATTTGAAAATATGGTATGATAATAAAAATTCATAGTAAGTGAAATAAGAAGTAAGGTAAACTGTTAGTCCCTTTGAAAAATAAAATGGCCAATAAAGAATTTTCCCATTTAATAAAATATAATTTTTCTCAAATATTAATTTACTTACTAATGAAATAAAATTTATAGAATTAAAATTTAAAAATATTTTGTAGTAATCATATATGAAAAATCATCATCATGATAGTTTCTTTATGAAACATAACAACTGAAAAAAAAGATTTCCTTAAAAAACTATTATCTTCAAAAGAACAAAACCATTCCCTTAATGATAAAATAATTTTCCTACATTATGAAATAAATATATTTTCATCAAAACTAATTGAAATAATTGAATAAATAATCAATTACCTTGGTGAATTATCTTCACAAACACCAAAAGAAGAAACCTTAAAATGGAATAACCTACCTGGTTAATTTGAAAATGTCTCCTTTAGAGAAAATTTCATTGACCAATATAGTCGAGGGATGTATCAGACCAACCTATCGTAATATATAATTTACACATACAAAAAAATTTCAAATAATATAACATATTTCATTTATATAATAAAAATCAAAAGAATTTTTATTTAATCCCATTATAAAAGAACTTTTTAATGACCCAAGATTCTAGAATATATTTTGTAAAATTAATACTATTTTTTGAAGTTTAATCCATTAGAAACAAAAAAAATGAAACAATCAATTACATATTATTTATTAATAATGTTTATGAATAATAAAAATTCATATTAAATTATAAATATTTTAATCAATTATATATATTTACAAAATAGGATTAAGAACACGTGACGTTTTAAATGTTTTTTTGTCAAAAAAAGGGGTTTTATCTAAATTTAAATTTCATTTAATATAAAAATTTATTAATTTATGAATTTAGGTTTTACATAATGAACGTTAATTTTTAATTCCATGAATAAATTTAGCATACATATTATTTTTAAGATTTTTAAAAATGATGGCTTTTTATGTGAATAGTAAACAATACATATTTTTCTTATAACTTCATTTTTATGAAATTATCATAATATAAGAATTAATTATAAGTTATTTAAAAAATTTATATATAAAAAATATTTATTTATAAATTACTATTAATCATTTAAAATTACTATGCTTGATTTATTAAACCCATGTTTAACAATTTTTAACCTTAATTAATATTTTACTTTAAAAACTATACTTGTTAGATTATAGTAAATTTTAGTTTCCATCACTTAATGAAATTAAATTTATAAGAATTTTTTTTATATTTTATATAAATTTAACTACCTTATTTAATAACTTAAATTTCTTTTTTTCAATAAAATTATGATTACTAAGATTAAACATAACGACCATGATAATGGTAAACCAATTAATTTCAAAGAATTGTTTTATTAATCTTGTGTATTTTTTATATAATAAAATAAATCAATATATTCTCATAAATAAAATTGATATAATTTTTAAACCTATAAATAAGTATATCATCACTCATTTAGTTGGTAATCAATAATAACAACTATTAAGAACACTTAATGGTTATAATACCATTTTATACAAAATATTTTTTTTATATTAAATAATTAAAATTCAATGTTAAAATTGTCTTATTTATAAATATAAATATATTAAATTTATGTTAAATTTATTTTCAAAATAATCGTATTTTTTAATAGTAATTATATTTTATTTTTATTACAACATATATTATTTAGTTAAAAACTAGTTACATGGGTAAAAATGAAAATGGTAAAATGTAAAATGCTAATTATAAAGTACTAGAAAAATGTTTTAATAATTTGTTCAAATGAGAATTATATTCTTTAACAATCTCATCCCACCCTAAAATCCATTAAATTATTCTTTTGATGCATTTTACCATTAGATTATGTCATTCCATTATTCAAAATAATGGGGTTCTAAATGTTCCAATTTCACTAATAAAACGGGATAATTCCGCCCCTTCATGCCACATATATTAATTCTTGTTTATTATGAAAAATATTACATTTTACCCATAATATAAGTATCTACCATGTTAATAATCCTATATTATTTTTTATTTATCCTAGTACCTTCATTTATAATGAGACTTGCAAGAGAAAGTTCATGGTCCCATCACGAATCTTAATTATTTCATATCATTTTCATTTAAATATTTTCCCTATAAAACAACACTAAATATATTAACATAAATACCTAAATATAATTATTATATTTAAATATTAATAGAAAACCCATTATTTATTTGTTCCCAACCACTTATAAAAATAAAAGTACCACAATCGCTTGTTGTGTGGACTATTTCCTCCACAAAATAACATTTTTTTTCTTTTTTTCATATTGATTTTAATTATTCACCAAAGAACATAATATACAATTAAAAAATATAAAAAAGATAAATAATATCATAATTTTTTCTGTAATTACATTATACAATTCCTTTACCATGTTAACCAATTGAATTATAAAGTGTTATTATTTTGGCTGGTTCAACCTACATGAACTACTTAACAAAAAAAATTCATAGATGAATATAAGAATATAAATACTAACAATATATTTTTTAGTAATAAAGTGATGAATTTATTTTAATTACATGAATTTTCAATTATATATTTATCTTAGTATTATAATATTTTCCTCAGTCACTAAAAATACCAATATAAGCCAATGCCGATTTAACATTCATGTAAAATAAAAATCATTAAAAGAAAAAATTATAACTAAAGACTGTATGATAATAAATGGTAAGTGTTAAATAATTTATGGATGAGGGTTATTAATAAGGTATTGAATAATCATAATTTTATTATTCAAGAATTTAATTACACGTGTAGAGAAAATCATGAACACAATAAGAAAATATTATCCAAAATTTAATTTCTTGAGACATATCCCTTCTTATAAACCATGTTTTCTTTTTAATGGTTTATATAAATACCATTTAATATTTTTTTTATCACAATCCTATCGTTATCCATTATATTGAATGTTTATTTTCAAATTTAATCCTTCAAGTGGTTTTTATTTGATAGTTTCTCATGTTATGAGGGTTTATTCATCTAATTTTCAATTCCATGAGACTTGTTTGGTATTGTGAACCATGCTTTATTTTATATGGGGAATTTACTATAATATTAAATAAAAGTACAGTGAATATCTATAATTTTATTATATTTTAATGTTAATTTCATGGTAAACATCTTTTTTTTACCTTACCATTATGATAAGTGTTTTTGGAAACTCAGTTCTCATTCATTGAGTTATTATTGTACTTATTTTACTTATTCAATATTTTTTTAACATCAACTATTTTTAAAATTAGACACTATGTTTGATATCATACATGATACACCACATCGAGCTTAAAAGGACAACTAAATAATATTATTTAAATGTTACCATTATGACCTAACCATTATAATAGAATATATGAACCTGATTAACTTAATTATGAAAAATAGGTTTACAAATGTATATATAATTAATTATTTTTCAACCAATTAATTATAAATGAATAGAAAACAATTATTTAAAACAAAAGGAATTTTTTTTCTAAAAAACTATTTAAATTTTTACAAATGTATTTATACAAATAGATAAAAAATCAATCTTGTTAGGTTATATTAAGGAATTATATATATAATATATTCAATATAAAATTTAAAATTCATACTATTTATTTTTTAGACATGATATAAGAAAAAATAAAATTTTATGGATAAAATAAGTATTTTTCTAAAAAGACATATTTGGACTAAAAATTAACTTTTTATGAAGAAAATAATTTTTATGAAAAAAGTGGGAAACAATTTGATTATATAAAAATCCATATACCAACTATAAAAGAAATAACCAAATAATTAAACGAATGTTTAAGTTTATTATATATCTTACCTCTATAAAGATTACATTAGAGATCAATGAAATTCATCTCCAAAAAAGTACATGATGAGGTATTCAAATTTTTAGGCCTTCTTGTCCCAGGTTGGGATAAAATCTTCTACACTAATCATCATTTCATTGAAGTCATGTGTAAAAATGTAGTTTTATATTTATCCAATCATGTTGTTATTTATTGGTGTATATTCAAATCAACTTTTTAACCATCCTGTCAAACTCATCCTACATAGAATTTGACCAAATTCCTCCAATAACATTTATTCAGTGGAGTGAATGATGAGGTACCATTATTTCCTTTTATCCCTAGCCTCCTATGTTATCCTAAACTTAATTTTAGTTACTACTTGTTGCTGAATTGGAACTAACATCATAAAACTACCTTGTTTAGATTCCTTTTCCTCCCCACACTCCCCTTCCTTATTTTCACTCTAAAAAATTTAACTCTCCTCATAACCCTAATTATGAGGCAAGGGTTCACTCATCTCCTTATTCCTTTTTGGTGGATCCTGTTTCTATAAACATGGGTAACTAAGATTAGTCCTTTCATTCATTAGACTTATTTCCCATTAACACAATTTATCTCCCTGGAAAACTTTCACCTTTACACCCCTTCTTCCTCTATCGGATGTGTATGCCTATTTTATGAACTTCATCACTTTTTTCCATCAAAACCTAGCTACAAACCTCATCTTCCAAATATAACCCAAAAAAATTTGATCATTAGAGATAAACTTCAGTAGTATTGTTTTTTGGATGCATAGTTAATCTTGTAAATCATCTCAAAATTCTTTTACCAATCCTTCAATCTCTAGAAATTCAAATCTATTTTAAACATTAACAATCATATTGGACCCTCTCACTCATATCTGTCCTGATTCCTTCACCCTTCCCCCACTATCTCTACTATATATATAGGTTGATACATATTTTTCACCAAGATCCTGTAACACCTCCTTATCTCTATCTCCATATCTCGCTACCATTTCATCTTTATTGGATGTATCCAAATATTCTTTCCTTTGATCTATAACCCCTGTTTCACACTTCCTGTCCAAGTCATGTTTCAATTTTTTATATATGATAACAAATTTTGCAACACAAATTAATGGACATGCCTCCTATTATATGTTGGCAACTTTATTATGCAATTAAGCTATAGGATAATAATTATATTCAATACATCCTAACTCCCTTCACTCTTGTGATCCTAAGCCCAAAACCCTTGAATTACTACTTCTCTTAGATAAAACACCGTCTTAGACCTGTTCCTCCAGACTAAAACATGAACTAGACACCAAACCCTGTCATTGATATCCAATCCAGAATCATAATTCTGGAAGATGCTTAATCTCCAAATCCATCACACTTTAATCAATTTGACCATTTTATTTCATGAGGAATAAAAGTCCATCTACATCTCAAAAACAACAGGTTTATTATATTAGAACTCTTTTCTAACTATAATCCAAACAAAAAAAGCTGGAAATAACAAAATATACACCTTCAAAAAGATTATCATAGAAACATGATGATAGAATGAAAGGGTTCTACTATCATAACATAGATATCGACCATCAAGGTTCCCTATGAGTAATAGAATAATTTTGTGAAGGGTGTGAAATTTCAGGGAAACTAACACAAATCGTTGTTGTATTAGTATCTCGTTTCATATGGAAATTACAATTCCACATGAATATGAAGACCCAAAAATCATTCTAGATATAAGAAGTACAATAACATTCCTAGAAAAATTCATTATATGAAGTGACCTAAATCATCAGGAACCTGTTGTCATGGATACCCACCATAGAATGCTTTTTTAAACCCTAATATCTAAAAACAAAACATGTCCAATGCATCCACTGATAGAGGATGTTGTTTGAACCAGGGTATCAACATCAATTTCACCAAGAAATAAGAATTAGTGGACTCTACTTATGGGTGAGAGAGTTTTAGTAATCCATTAACCTAATCTAGGACTTTTGTATTTTTCTGATAAGTTACATGTCTTGATGAATAGTAAAAATAATGCAATTTAATTGACAACATCATTTCAAAAAATTATTTATGGTGTCAAATTATATATTTGATTGTTTTTAAGTATAATTAGATCAAATTTTTATCAGTTAATCAAATTTTTTTCATTGGAATAAATTTTATATTTAATTTTTATATAAAAACATTTCAATCATTTGAACTATTTTACTATTAAGACCCATTTTCTCGATCCCTCACTGGGATTAATATTAATTTTTTTTTTCAGATTATGTGTTTTTAATTTTGAAAAATGGATTACAAATTTGGAATCATAATTTCTATATTTTTTAAATAGGTCCCTTTTTTTAGAAATTGTGAATAGCAACTTTTTTAATATTTTTCATTACCACAGTTAATGGTAAATCGATTAATTTATGGTAAAAATTAAAATATAAATATTATAAAATTATCTTAAAAATGTACTAATTTCATTGATGAGTTATTTTTTACCCAAAGAATAATTAGGGGGATCTTATGAGAACTTGGAACCACTTAGATGACTTTATGCCATTTATTATATTTATTTCAAAGAAAAAACAAAATTTTCATACTTTTGTTTTTAACAAGTGAAATATTTTTAATATGGGGTAATATAAAGGATATATTTTACTAGAAAAATTATTGGAAAATAAAAATGTTTATATTAATCATGATATTTTATTTAAAATTTTTATGGAATAAATGATAAAATCAAAGGCTAGCATAATGATGATGTAGTAGTTGGTTAAGTAAAGGAAATATCAAATAAATGATAGTAAATATATTAAAATAACTATATTTTTTGTAATAATTAATGTAATAAACGAATTTTATAGAATAATTTGACATCTTAGTGATGATATAAAAGAGATTCATTAAATATATCATTTTGTGGAGATATTTTTAAAAAATCAAGTAATGCATGTTGTACAAATTGACACAAATGGAATTTAAAAATAAATGATATTTCATTATATGATACAAATTATAAAAATATAAAATTAGGTAAAATTATTTGGATAAGTATCCAAATTCCATAAATAAATAACTTATTCATTTGTTTTCATTTTATAATAATTATATTAGCCCTCAAAGTGTATATTATTTGATATCACGGTTAGAGTTGAAAGGGTAAAATAAGGGTTATAAACAATAAGGATTAAAAAAGGGTTTAAACTAATATAATTTTCATTTAATGAAGTTATTTCAACCCATAATCATCCTATATTCAAAAAAAATTAGGTTTATTCCATATTGAATATAAAAGTAATATATATTAATTTAATATTTTGAAGAATTCCAAGAGTGCCCCTCCCCTCTCCTATAAAATGGTACCCATTATTCTCTTTTATTAACACATAGAAACCTATTTAGTTTGGAAAATATCTACTGAAATACCTTTATATAATAACTCCACCCATTCTAAAGATATTATTTTCTGTAGAACACTCACCATAGAGGTGTTATAGTGTTAAGCAAAAGAGTTTGTCCGAAGAAAATTATAATTTTTAATTAAGTGTGTTTCTATTATTTTTTATTCCACATCCTTTAAATATTATTAAACCATAATTACATAATAAATATAATAATCTAAATATAATGAGACTTTATTATGTTAATATCATCACATAAATCCATATTCATCTCCATCAAATGGGGAAATAATTATCGTTCGTGTGTACGAAAAAACCCCCTTAAGGACAGATATAATTCATTTTCTATCACCGCCTCTCAAGACTCATTATAATGAAAGAATTATTGTTTATATATTTATTCATAAAACATTTATAATTATTAAAATATAATATTCAATTAAATTTATTACCTTTCCATACATGAAAAAATAATAACTTCTTTCATTCATACATGTGAACTATCACCTCCACGAAACGATGAGATTCATTTTTCATCAACAAATCACATGGATGCTGTATAAATGAATAATTTAATTATTAATATTATATTAATTATATTATTATATTTTAGTCAATATAAAATTATACTTATCTTTTATTTATAATAATCAGTAAAAAATGAAAACATTATTGATATGTACGTACGACCTAACATCTCCATGATTGTAACATAATTCATTTTTCATATAACTATTTATTTGATGGATTTAAAATAATAATTGATTTATAATAATGGAATTTATTTAATTATTATTTTTTATAAGATTATGGACTAATTACCACTTTGACTATGGACATGATACCAAAGTCATTTTGGACTCAAGTACTGAATATCATCAAAATGTCTGACGTGAACTTAAATAATTAAGTAATTATTATAATATTAAAATAAGTCATTTAAAAGATAATAAAATATATAAATTTCCTATGTAATGTAAATAATTAACCTATTTTTATTATTTAGGAATAAAAATATTGTATGTGAAGAGTCAGACTAAGGTCAGGTATTTAGTCTAAATATTTTTTCTTTAAGGCATTTCTTGATGATATGAACCTTAAAATTTTTATGAGGTGTATATAATTAACCCTTTTAGATTTATTATATTGAATTTATTTATTCTCATGTTATTTAATGTTTTGTTAAATGTTATTCTTTTAGGAGTTTTGTGATTTAAATGATCAAAGTGATATGGGACACTTTGTATGTATAAAATTTTAATTTCAAAGTATTTTTCTCTATAAAAATATTAATGATATAATTTAATAGATATAAAAATATTATACAGGAAATTTTATGTATATTTTTATTTTCATTCAATTTTTAAAAAAATAAATAACATTATGTATTTTATATGGAATATTTTCACAAATGAAAAAGGAATGTTTTATTCTTAATGTGCACAGAGACAGTGATTTTTTCACCATCGTGACTATTATTTGATTTCTATATTACTTCCAATCCTAAATGTTATCCTAAATGAAAAATAATTAAATTTTTTTAGGTATTTTTGAGTAGGAAATGTGTTTCTAAAATTAGAGGGTATATTTATATCAAAGTGTTTTGTATATGGGATTAAAAGTGTTTTCAATGGGTTTGTGTTGAAAGTGATACTTGAGAATTATATGTAAATGGAGATATTGATAAAACTTATAGGAAGGGTTTATCCCCATTTGAGTGCATAGGTGAGCCCAATAACACATATACAATGGGCTAAGCCTCATTATAGCTCACATGTGAGCTCTATATAGCTTATATGAATGGAAAATCCCTATTATAGATCAAGGGTGAGCCTAATATAGCTTATACAAAGGGTGATCCCCATTATAGGTCTCTAATTCATTTCCTAATAATAATATTAGAAGTTGACCTTATGGTTGTTCCAATTGAAATAGATTTGAAAGGGTTTATGAATATGATGCACCATGTCACCTAAAAGTGTTTTAATTGCTTTGTATTGGGATAATTTATATTATTTGAGAAAACATATGTGTCTTTTTAATATGAATATATTTTTCTTCATTATCTAAAAGAACATTAAATGTTTTTTTTATTTTTTCACAAGATTAATGTGTTTCTTTCTTTTTGTTTCCCTTACTGAGATTTATTTTCTCATACTATGTTTTAAAATGATTTTCAAAGGGTTAATGGATGAGTACGGACAATGATAAGGAAAAGATGAAAATTTTGATATTATATCATGGAAAGAAACCATTTTTTATTTTGAAATATGTTTTTTGTGAAAAATATGGATACTGAGTATATGTTTTCACTTGGAATGGATGGGTTTACTTTGTAATAGTTTTTTCAAATTCTCGAAAACTATAAACCGAAAAGATCCTAAACTGCGAATTCTTGATAAAAAATACTATGATATGAAATTTTTAAGGATGTATCCTTATAGTTAGTATAAGAGGATGATTTATAAAACATTAGAGGTTAATATTGTTTTCATAGCATTCCTTTTGAATATTTTACTTTTTTTAAACTGAAATGGTGTATCATTTTAAGATTACCTTATTGATTAATCTAAAATATGTATGATTCAGAATGGTTTTCCAAATAGGAAAATGTAAATATATAATAGGTAGGAATCAAGAGGAAAAAATTATTCCAAATTAGCATCTATATATGGTTGTAATTGGAAAAGAATAGTTTATTGTAATGATGAATCAGTTGACACACGCTATCAGTGGTGGTATAATCTATGATAGAGAGGAACCTATTAAACCATGAAGGAACATGTATATTGTTGGAAATTTCATGAGCTAACATACCCCATCATTCAATGTATAATCAGACCTAGTGGTAGCTGAATGATGAATCAATTAATTGAAGAAGATATTTGAAGTCATGGGATGTTTGAAACGTCAAAAGGTAACTCTTTCTGTTTATTTTCTTGAGGTGAAATTGACCAATGGTGGTCTTTGTTTAAGAATACTAGAGATAAATGTGATATTTATTCCATGTAATGAGAAAAATTTAAGAATATCTTCATTGAGAAATAGTTCCTATAGTTTTTCTACTAAGGAAGGAAGCAAAATTCTTGGAATTGAAGCAAAAATGATGATAATTCAGTGGTTGACAATGAAGAAAACATCACAAGATTGTCATGAAACGTTAAATTTTTTATCTATGACATTGATTGTAATATTCATAGATTTTACTCATTATTGATACCAAGTCTATAAATAGCTTTTGTATTATGAAAATTTAAAAGTTATGAAATTGTGGTTTATTGTACTTTAAAAGACGAGAATGTGTTTGCTGAAACTTTTGTTCTACATGATAAAAATAGTAATAAATGGTCATGGTGTTATAAAATGGAGAAAAACCAAACTAATAAATATTGAGGTAAGATTAAAATTTGTTCCTTGTTTTGTAAAATGAATTTTTAGGAATGTATATGAACATTAGAAAAGTGTTACCAGTGTTGTATGATTGGTCAAAAAGTATGTGATTGTAAGGGAAGAAGTCAACAAAAATCCAATAATTACTGTTGACTGGTTATCAATTATCTAATTATTGGATTTTTGTTGACTTCTTCCCTTACAATCACATACTTTTTGACCGAAGAAAAAGGATTCCAAATAAACTTGAGGAGTCATGGTTTTTGAAGTGAATTGTGGATGTCTAGAAAGTTGCGCTTCTTAACCAAAAGGAACCGACCTCAGAAGACCTTTCCACGTCATCCAAACTATATTGGCTCCCAGGGAATTCCTAAATTCTATTGCATTTTTAGGGTCCTTGGGAACCATCAAGGTCAACATCTGATAGATCAGAGAGAGAAATACCAGGTGGGTGGTCATGCCCCTTTTTAGTAGATTTAGTAGTTACCTCCATGGTAATAATATCTATCGTGACCACTAACCACTTTTCAGTATTTGAGGTTAGGTGGAATTATTAGAGGGATTCCTCAAGATAGTCCCAATCATTAGAGACCCAGACAATATCATCATTGTGGAGGTCATTAATATATAGTAATAAAAAGTTTGACATGGGATGATCCATGTGATGGAGGAAACAACACCATATGGTACTGGGGTTGTGTTAGTTATGTCAAGTTTATCATATACCCTTGATTGTGCATGGTTTAATTTGATGTCCTCACACTCCTTTGATTATCTTGAATTTTTCTAAGCCTATATATTTTAGGTGAAGAAACTTCTTATTCCTCTCTTGTTATCCATTCCATTTGGAGGACATAGTACTTAGTTTGATGAGTTCTAGGAATGTAGACTAGTGATATGGTAGCACCAAATACTGGGATATTTATTCTTTCTACAGTTATATCCATATTTTGGTGTTCTTTTCATTTGATGGTCATATTTTGTGTGTTCATTCATTAATTTATTTATGTAGGAGGGTTTCATTTTTTAAATTTGGAGGGACATTGATTATTTTTGGTTGGTGAGCAGGATTATCACCTGGTATTTAGGAAAGCGAATCCTCTAACATCTTAGTTGAGAGATCTATTAGTATATTATTAACAAAATGGAATTCTATGGCTCATAAGGGATTTTATGGATGTACTCTCAGATGTAATTATGATGCTACCCCCTCATCATAACATTCAGTTTGGGATAGAATTACAATAGGGAACATCTCCTATTTTGACTACTCCAAATTGAACAACACCTACATAACTACATGAGTTAAGGTTGTAGGTAGATGATCAGATACATCAGAGTTTCATAATACCCTCTATGTCTCCTTATAGAGCCCTATTGGTTTTTATAATATGTTATATGGTAGTAAAAGATTTTATATAGACTACTATAGGATTAATCCAGTGAGGTTCATGCCCTATTACCCCCTCTTGAGGATTGATTATTTGTTTAAACGACTAAAGGGTGACAATTGGTTTTTGAGTATAGACTTATGGTTTGGATAACATCATATGAGGGTGAATATAGGGATATCTGAAATATGGTATTCATGTGAATGTTTTGGAATTTTGAGTTCATGACCTGACCATTCAATTTCAAGAATGCACCAGTTGTGTTCATGGGTCTCATAAACTCCATATTCCATGAGATCCTAGAATAGTTTTTAGTTCTTTTCATCGATTACATCATGATCTACTATAAATCACAAGAGAATCATGTCGATCATCATAGATTTGGAATATAGGTCATTCAACACCATCATCTCTATGTGAAGGAGTCTAAATGATATTTATAGACATATGAGGTGTATTTCCTTGGGAAAATGGTGTCTCAATAGGCTATCTATATATACCCATTGATGGTTGAAGTAGTTTTTTATTCAGGTAGCACATAAGATATTAGTATAGTTTTCTTGTTTCCAAAGTATAATAGTCTATTATTGGAGGGTTTTGACTGATTTATCTTAGATTTCATCATTATTAAAATAAAATTCCTTTGAAGTAATAGAATTTATTTGGGATCACCAGTCTCAAATGGTGTTCTGTTACTAGAAAGAGAGGCTGATCTAATCCACATTTATTATTCTTCCTAAGGATGGTGTGATGTTCGAGGTTTTATTTACCACATATTATATTGGACTATAATGAAAATTGATTCTAAAAATGGTATTAATATCTTTTGGGGCTAGGAAGTTACGTCCCTGTGAGAATAACTAAGCCACCACTGACCTGCATCTAGTGGCATTCATATTTTCACTGAAGTAGTGGTTTAATTAAATCATTAATGAGATTTTTTTGTTATAAGATACCAAAACATCCTAAAATATATTTTCTATCTACATTATTTTTACTTAAACTACCATATTTTGATGGATTTTCTCTTAGATTATGATTTTAAGATATTCTATACTATAGGAAAGTTTAATATAGTTTCTGATGAAATAAGTATAAAGTAGCGTGGAGATGTGGTTTAGGAGTCTATGGATGTTTAGAAAGGTATATTTGATCATGCATTGATACATCTTGGTTCTAAGAAAATGTATGGTAGAGTATTATTTATGAGAGGATGGTGGAATCAAACCTAATTCATTAGGTGGGGGGCTCAATGGGGATACATAACAGAAAAGGTTATGTGATACCTTTTTGTACATTGTAATTCGATATAGGAATATTTAGAAAATAGTTAAAATCAGATGTTGTTTCTAGGGAGGTTTTCTACTCCATAAACAATGCACCAAGGATTTCAATTTGAGTTTCATAGCTCACCATTAGTGGTGCGTCATTTAGTCTCTAATATTTATTTGAGTTTGATGAGTTATAATTAGTGTCTTGGGATGAAGTGATCATTGGAAAAATTCATTGCATGATGTTTGGTTTGTAAGTGGGTGAAATCTGAACACAAAGTTCCTAGAGGGTTATTACAACCATTGGATTACCCAGATTGGAAATGGGAGGGAATTTATATGGATTTCATCATTGAGTAACCCTAGGCATTAGAATTCTGAAATTTTTTTAATGAGATTTTGGACTGATAGATGACATTGGAACACTTTCTAGTTATTCATGAATTGAGTTCCATAGATGTTATATAAAATTGGTATGTGGATAATTGGATTATCATTTATAGGGTTTCAGGGACAATCATTTCTAATTGAGATTTTCATTTTATCTCACAATAATAGGGAAAATTATAATATTATTTTGGATCTCATTTGTGCCTTATCATTTATTTTCATCCTTAGAGAGATAAGAAGATATTGTAGACCATCATACTAGAGGATATGCTGCAAGATTAAATCATGGATTTTTATAAATCATGGGTAAGACACCTACATATGGTTGACCTTTATTATAATTATATTTATCAATCATCCATCAATATGGTCTATCTTGATTCATTTTATGGGTGGTTGTTTTGTTCTTTTTTGTATTGAAAATAGGTATAGGATTCAACATATCTTCATAATAATATAGTGTTGATAATGACCAAGAAGATATATATTATTCAATAATGGATGGAGAAATGACAAGGAATTCACAAGGTATATGGTGACCATAGGTAGAGGCAACTCGAAATTGAGGATAGAGACTATTTATTCTTGAGGGTTCCCCCTCATCTGAAGCACATGCGATTTGGTAGAGGGGGTAATTTTTCTCCAGAGTTTGTTAGAAATTTTTTGGTGATGGATCATGTTGGTGTGGTTGTGTATCAATTCTTTCTTCCACTAAGTCTAGAAAAGATCCATAACATCCTCTCTATGTATAATATTCATCAGTATCTTTAGGATTACTGCCACATCATTAACATGGGAGAGTTACAGATTAAGGTTAATGAAACGTTTTGGGAGTGACCGGTAGAGACACATTTTCATTAGGATACGGTGTTTCATGTACAATCCATAGCATTTGATCATATGATATGGATTCATAGTGTATTATAGGAGACTACTTAGGAGATTGAGGCATTGATTCATTCCATGTACCATGATTTTTTTTTATTTTTTCTTTCTTTTAATTTTCAAAGATGATGTAATACTTGAATCTTTCTAGTTTAAGAGATGTTCCATATTCCCTTGTTAATTATGTGTGTTATAGATCCCAACATATAAAGAGGGTAAAACTTCATCCAAATATATATAAGTTAAATTTATTTCATGGTTTAAAACCATGATGGAAAGTTAGTGTTTCCCAAAGAAAACAGCATCATCATATAGGGGTGGGTTTCCATAATTTGTTTTCTTGGGGTAATGTTGTGTGATCAATATATTTGTAATGATATTAGGATATTTAGAGGTTTAATGTTGGTGTATATTTTTTTGAATATATGTGGATTGATGTTGATGTGATATGGAGGCATTATTTTAATAGTAATTAGATCCCTAACAGGTATCTCATAGAGTGTTTGTTTGTGACCCTTCCTTTTAGTTTTATAGTTTTGGTTTTGATTCATGAGGATGAGAATTATTTGAGAGGTATCTAATTTATTTCTCTATATTATCAACCCTATTAAATTCTATTAATTCATGTCATTGTAGTTTTTATAGGAGTTTTGTAGGAGTTGATATGTGGATGGTGGAGTTATAGCTGAGACTTCATCTAGGTAAGGATTTTGTAGTGTGGAGGATTTTGTAGGTATGTAAAGTGTTTTTATAAGGAATGGAGTGATCCATTATGGAATTTATCCTCTAGGATAAATGTTTTGGTGGTTATGAATTTTTTGGAATGGCTATGATGCAGCTTATCAGCTATGACGTGGAGTCTTGGAGGATGAAGTTATTTGGTTCTTCTGTTTTCAGTGTAGTTGCACCATTGATATGGGTCATTATGTGGTATTATTCGTGGTGTATTAATTATATGATATGGTGGTTTCACTTTCACTATGGACCCTCTCCTAGTATATTAAATTTGTGGTGTGGGCCACATCATGTTTCTTAGATCCAGTTTTTACCATCCCCATTGTAGTTGGTACCTTCCTTTATACCATAGTTTTATCCCGTGTTAGAACCTTTTCACTATAGTAAATCATGTTCAATATGGTTTTATAATTTCTAGTTTTCCTTTTAATTCAAAAACTCCATTTAACCACATCATCCTCCAACTTATTCTCTCATATAGTGGCTAAACCCTAGGCCATTTTAGGCCTTATAGCCTCTCCTTGTGAGATTTAAATCTTGGCATCTTGAAATTGAGCATTTGTAATTCAATAATGATTTCTCCACCTCCCCTTATTAGGTTTTCCATTACTATTCATTATAGAGGATATTTTTCTTTGGGAGATAGACAGTTTGGGTGATGTGATGGATAAAGGTTTATAAAGGATGTTACAGTTGGTGTTTTTTGATCTATCATCGGTGTGGTCTTTTCCCCAAGGGCATATGTTCTTCTTTCTATCCCTGTGTACTGATTTGGAATGACATATTGAGATTGAGGATCCTTGTTCTCTTCTTATTTATGTTTATGTGTGGGGATTAAATTCTTTTTTCTTTATTTATATGGATATTATGAGTCATATTAATAATATAAATAAAATTTCTTAAATTGGAATTGAATGGTAAGTGGAGTATTCAAATGTTTTTCCACATTCGATTATATAATTGATGTAATTATAAATGTATGTTTCTATTAAATAAAATCAGTGATTGTGGATATTTTCTTGATTTATAGAAGATATCATTATGAAAATGATGTTTTATGGTTTTTTAATCTCACCCCGAATAATATTTCTAGAATGTACTTATGATTAATAAATTGGATTCCCATGTTAAATCCATTTTGTTAAAATAATCATGCTAAGATGAATTAATGTGATGAAAACACTTTATTGAATCTAAATTTTTGTGTTTGTGAAATATGAAATTGATGATATAAGTGTTATCATTAATGATTTTTCTTCCGTATATTTGTGAGGGGGTTATCCGGGATTGTACAATGATGGGGGTGACCAAGCTCAAATGTGGAATGTATTTGGTAGAATAATAATTTATTTTTGGCTTGGATTGTGATTAGTTTTATATGAAGAGATGTTATCTTGAGGAATATGTGGTGAGATGGTTGGGACTCAGTGATTTCATTTCATATATTGTGTGGATAAAAATATTTCATGAGGTGGGTGACTTATTATATGTCGTGGTTGTGTTTGTTTTTTTGAGCCATGGAATTAATTTAAAACTATGAAAGAAAAGATACATGGGATAGTAAATGAATAAATTTATAAGGGAGAAAAATATAAAAATGTTCAGAAATCGATGTGAGTTTTTTAGTTAAATGTTTGTAATGGTAAATGAATGGAATGTGTTAATGTGAATGAAATGTCTTAGTAAAAGGGAGTTAGTGGAAGCAAATTAATTTTGGAAATGGTGGAACCTTATTTTTAAAGTTGATATGGTTGCTTATTGAGTGGTGGTTGTGTGGTGTGACTAATTAAGTGGTGTTAGTGGTTGTGATGGATATCATGAGGTATGGAGGCGGTTATGTGATTTTTTGAGTAAAATCTATATTAACCCATAGGTTGTGTATTGTGTTCTATATTTCTATCTTGTATTTGATGTTATTTCTCTACAAAACACACCCACGTCAGATAAAAATACAAAAACAATATTTGGTTTTGGGTTTTTTCCTCAAAATCCATGATTTTTTTTGAATCAGATGGTTGGCTACCCCCTCTTCCTTGCTCATCCCTCAGCAATATAAATCTATACATGGGTTAGTCTTGGAGATCAAATAGTGATAAAAAGTTGGTTTTAGAGATAACCTATTAAGGAAAGGTTTTTATTGGATATTAGCAAGTGATAATGAGTTTGTGATATGTAGTAGTTGTCATTTGTGGTGGGAGGAGAGCATGATGTTGATTTACTTTACATTCTTATAACAAAAATGACCTAGATATATGATTTGGTTTTTTGGATGAGGTTGTGATGTGATGAAGATCGATGGTGTGATGATGTATGATACAAGAACTAGAAGATATAACATATGGAATATTGGTATGAATAGTGATTCATCTGTATTCACATCAAAGATAGTTTGATAATTTTTTAGACATTCTTAGATGGATGGGAGAACCATTCATTTGACATCAGGACGTGAGTGTGGAAAACATTTTGTTAAGTGGTTGGGAGTGACTTTGTTTTATGATATTTTTATAATGGATGTATTATTTGGTGAGTGTGGAATTGTGAGATTTGTATTGTAAAGTGGGATTTTTAGGAGTATTATGGTTCCAATGTTTATTCACATGTGCATTAGTATGCTCTTTTCACATGTGTACAAGATTCCTTTCGAGAATACAAGTTTTTGTCATAATATATATATATAAACTATTTTTATGTTTCTATGTAAGGACCCGAATTTTTTTAAATAAATTTTGTTTTTTAATTTTATGTGTTATTGTTATACTCAACAAAAATGTTTTATTTGATAAACATGATTATAATTAAAATGTGATCAGTGGGTTTTGACTATTATATAACCATCGGTCAACATGACCGCTGTGAACAAAATGTTTGGATTATTGTCTCTAAATATAAGTAATCTTGGTTAATTATTATGGAAATAAGATTCGATGGCCTCACCTAGTAGTCTTGGACCGATCGAAGCCCATCTAACAGACCTTGGGAAAGAGGTAGCACTATTGGGCTTTGATCTGGATCAAATCCAATCCGAGCTTCATCATGTGAAGCTAGAACGGAATCGCCTTTGTGAGAAGTTCAAACTGATAGAAATTACTACTCGGGCAATGTTGACTGAGCCGCCCCAAGCTTCTATCACCCTAGCAGACCTTACTCTTAGGTCCTATGCTGGTATTATAAGGGGCTATGTAATGAGACCGTAACTACCTTGTGTAATCCTTGTTTTAAATAAAAATTGGGATTTCTTCTTATGATGAAGTTTATGAATTTTTAAATGACCGGATAAATATAGTATGCATATTTTTGATGAATTTTATAAAAAGGTTATTTTAAAAATGGTTGTGTAAACCTTAAATAATTAAAAATGTGTAATGATTTTCAAAAAATGGTCTTCTACAATTATGTCCAGTACGAAATTTAGAGTCTAATAAGATCAACTTGATTTTTGATGAATAGTAAATTGTGAATAGTGATTTTACGCTTAGGATTAGTAATGTGACCAAATGGATTAGTAATCTCACTTAAAGAATGTTTTAAAATAATCTAGGCACCTTGATTAAGTAATGTGATTCAATAAAATGTTTAAATAACAGTTTCATTAATTATTATTCAAGTATTAGTTTTTTCGGGTGAATAGTGTTTTTTAATTAAAAAATTAATTAAAAATATTTAGAAAATTATTTTTAGAAAATGGATTTCATTTTTGAACTCAGAGCATCGATATTATGTTAAGGTAATTTTTGGGGATTTTTCTGAAAAAAATGAATTTTCTGTGAATAGTGAATTTATTTAAAAATTGAATTAAAAATATTTAGAAAATTATTTTTATAAAATGGAGTTCATTTTTGAAATCAGAGCATTGATATTTGGTTAGTGTGAAATTTTGGGATTTTTCTGAGAAAGTTGAATTTTCAGTGAATAGTAAAAATGCAGTTTTAGGGTTTCGGTATGTTTAGTGACATCATAGCTGTGTCATGATGATGTCATGAGAGATTTTGAGGGTTGGCCGGCCAAGGGTGATGAAGTATTGTTGTGGGGGCCCCATGTGGCCTAACTCCATGATAAATGCCAAGGGAGAGCACATGGGTTTGAGAAAAGCACATGTGAGGTGTCCTTTGGCCATTAATGCCTTGTCCCCTCACTTTCCCTATAAATACCAAGCCCTCCTCTCATCCATTCGACTCCCCACTCATTCCCAACGAATTTCTGGTCTCATTACCTCCCAAGGAGTCCTCCCAAGGTGCCCCCAAGCCCTCAAGGTCCCAACCTTTGAGGTTTAAGAGTTACATTTTAAGGTAAGGGATCTGACCTCTCTCTTTCTTTCCAAGTAATCTCTTTTATGTCTTTCATTTTATACTCCATGTTCTTATGTTGGAGTATGTTCTTTTATATTAATCCTACTGCCTATTTCATGTTCATATGATGAGAGACCCCCCTTGCTCTCATCAATTCGTTTTAAGAATGTTTAAGTGGCGTCGTTAGGCTGCCGAATTTTTAAGGGATTCTTTCACCTTTCTCGTTTTCAAGTTCTATTTTCATTAAAGTCTTTCATGTTCCTTTTTATTATGTTGGGGTATGATCTCTAAATTATCATACTGATCTTTTATGATCATATGATGAGAGACCCCATTTGATCGCTTCAATTCAGTATTTTGAAGTTTTAAGTGGCGCCGTTAGGCTGCCGAATTTTTAAGTGGTTCTTCACCCTTCTCGTTTTGAAGTTCTACTTTCATGTCAATTATTTAAAGTTCCTTTTTGTTATATTGGGGTATGATATCTATATATATCATACTGGACTCTTATGTTCATATGATGAGAGACCCCATTTGATCTCTTCAATTTAGTATTTTGATGTTTTAAGTGGCGCCGTTAGGCTGCCGAATTTTTAAGTGGTTCTTCACCCTTCTCGTTTTGAAGTTCTACTTTCATGTCAATTCTTTCAAGTTACTTTTTGTTATGTTGGGGAATTATCTCTATATCTATCATACTAAACTCTTATGTTCACATGATGAGAGACCCTATTTGATCTTTTCAAATCATTTTTGTTGATGTTTAAGTAACGTCGTTAGGCTGCCGAACTTTCATAAGAGAAATCTAAATTTTTGTCTTCCTTCCATGTTTTTCATTTCAAATGGTATGTCCTGAAAAATTCATTACAATGTCCATATATCCTTCTTATTCTGTTCCCCTACTGTTTTATGGATCAATTTTTAGTGGGTGACCCATGTCCCCTCTCTTTTCAATGTTTTCCAAAACCCCGAAACATAGCCGTTATGCTGCAGAATTTTCGTCTCAAAATGCCTCTCTCTTTTCTCAAAATTATTTTTATGTTATAAATTGAATACTCAAAGCTCTTATTTCTACAAGGGTATTCACATATATATCAAAATGTCCTATTTTCAATTCTGGGATTTACATACATGAGACCCTCTTTCCCTTTCGGTGGGTTTAAAGTGACGTAAAGATCATGTCTTTAAAGCAGTTTTTAAAACGTTATGATTATGAAATGAAACCCATTTATTTTATGCTATGTGGGTTATTTATGAAATGTTTTATGATGATATATGTGGCTCACATGATAATAAAGGCAAATTTAAGGGTGCGCCCTGATAGCGCTCCAATGCATTGGGTAATGATGTAACCACTAGAGATTACAATTTTCACGATACCTTGGTGAATAACCTTGGTAATTTTCAAATGACACCTTGGGGATGGACCTTGGGGATATGTTCATGATTGTCTATGTTAAATGATGTAGCCACATCTTCAAGTTATGAAAATGTTATTTTTATTATGATATGCCACATGATTTTTTTTATCATGCCTTAAAGTTCTTGTTCATGACATAGTTGATGTATCTCAAGTTCACATGTTAAATGTTTCCCTTGTTTCCCTTACTGGGCCTTCTGCTCACCCTTTCTTTTGATGTATGATCCCAGGTTATGTGATGCCGTAATGAAACTAGGATGAACATGAGGAGAAGCCTTTCAAGTCTTTTAGAAGAATGTTTTATGTTTTCATGTTTTAAGTTCCTGGTTTTCAAGACACTAAACCTTAAAGATCCTCAGTTTTGTATAATGTAATGAAAGTTTATGTGATAAAAAGGCAGGATGCTATAGTTGGTATCAAAGTATGGTTTAGTTATTTGTGGAAATTAGGATATGAAAACTCTAGGAGTAACCCTATAGAAAAGTTTAATATAGGAAATCTTCCTGGTATTTTGGTGAGTATTGAGTAAGGGGTTTCCAAGAAAATACATCCCTGTCTGGATACGAGCAGGTAGAGGTGGCTCTAGCACAGATGTACATAGGGGTAAAACCAGAAAACACCGCTTTGAGCTAGACTCGAACGGGAACTGGTACACGACAACGGGCCTTGCTGCACTCTTGGTTACGACACTCCCGGGGGATATGCTTTGGTAAATTCATAAGCTTGGTATGAACCATTGTTAAAGGAACAAAGATAAAATAAAATAAAGGTTCACATAAGAATATATGATCATTCATAACCTAGATGGGAACCTAGGAGATCACAAGTTAGGGTATACCTTTCATATACAAGTTATCCTTATATGCTTTCAGTTCCTTTTCATGATTATTAGCTAAGTACTTAAGCCCCTAATTATAGTTTCTTTTCATAGTTAATGGCGGGAAATAGAAGAACATGTCTCAACAACCATTGTGATAGGAAATGCTACTTTTTCCGTATTAAGATGACAGAGATGATTAGGGGATTAAAATATGATTTTTATTTTGGAAGACGTTCACTATTTTGGGGACCCTATATGATCGAGGTAAATAGATTACAACGGTATTTTCATTGAGGAGTAAGGTTGACTTATATTTTGAAGAGTCGATGAATTTAAGGTGGAATTATAGTAATTTAGGTTACTTACGGGAATGATTAACCTATCTTGGGTAAAATATGTTTAGGTTAGCTACTTTTGTTATAAGATGTTAGGAGTGGTTGATGTTGTTTGGAGATGAACAATGAAGTTTATTTTGGAAGACTATGTTATCAAATCTTTCTTGTATTTGGGTTTCAATCTTAGTTTGGTTTATGTTGAGGAATCTTAAGGACCGTAATTTACGGAATGGACTATGATGAACTTTGGGTAGTACAATGGAATTTGATGATTTAAAAGTAGTTTCCATTCCTATGGGATTCTTTCTTTTTAAAGAGTTGTTTTACCATAACCTTTCGGTTTTTGGGATAATGTTTAAAGATAGAAGAAATAGATAGTTAATCTTTTGTAGATTATGTGATTCTATAGAAGATGATTCTTGTGCTTTTATGAGACCAAGTGTTTTTGAATTCTCATCATTTGGAGAAAGGATTAGTGTTGGTAGGGACTTGTTAAAGGATGAAACTCTACTTGAAGGTAGGTATATTTTCTTATGTTTTTGTTCTATGTAGTAAATGAAATCCTCAAAATTATGAAAAGAAACGTAAAAAAAATGTTTTTGGTTTACGTTTCCTACTAGGTAATCAAAGACCGTTTACACACATCATAATTTTGGGATTTTCTCATGGTTAACTTTCTCCTAATCATGTTCTATATCACTCTCCCTTAGAACTTGACCCTTTGTTTTTTCCTCCATGTCCATGTTTTCCTACATGGAACCCTAGTGTGGGTTAACTCGGGTGACCATTGTACTTCGCTTTCTTTTTTTAAAAGTAATAGTTTTACTGACTCCTTTTCCGATGTGGGACTTTCAATGAAATTTCAAAACCCAATTTTAAAATTGCTAGGACGCAATTTCTTAAGGGTGGGAGATTGTAACGACCCGAAATTTTTTAAATAAATTTTGTTTCCTAATTTTATGTGTTATTTTTATACTCATCAAAAATGATTTATTTGATAAACATGATTATAATTAAAATGAGATCAGTGGGTTTTGACTATTATATAACCATCGGTCAACATGACCGCTGTGAACAAAATGTTTTGATTAATGTCTCTAAATATAAGTAATCTTGGTTAATTATTATAGAAAGAAGATTCGATGGCCTCACCTAGTAGTCTTGGACCGATCGAAGCCCATCTAACAGAGCTTTGGAAAGAGGTAGCACCATTGGGCTTTGCTCTGGATCAAATCCAAGTCGAGCTTCATCATGTGAAGTTAGAACGGAATCACCTTCATGAGAAGTTCAAACTGATAGAAATTACTACTTGGGCAATGTTGACTGAGCCGCCCCAAGCTTCTATCACCCTAGCACACCTTACTCTTAGGTCCTATGCTGGTATTATAAGGGGCTATGTAACGAGACCGTAACTACCTTGTGTAATCCTTGTTTTAAATAAAAATTGGGATTTCTTCTTATGATGAAGTTTATGAATTTTGAAATGACCGGATAAATATAGTATGCATATTTTTGATGAATTTTATAAAAAGGTTATTATAAAAATGGTTGTGTAAACCTTAAATAATAAAAAATGTGTAATGATTTTCAAAAAATGGTCTTCTACAATTATGTCCAGTACGAAATTTAGAGTCTAATAAGATCAACTTGATTTTTGATGAATAGTAAATTGTGAATAGTGATTTTACGCTTAGGATTAGTAATGTGACCAAATGGATTAGTAATCTCACTTAAAGAAAGTTTTAAAATAATCTAGGCACCTTGATTAAGTAATGTGATTCAATAAAATGGTTAAATAACGGTTTCATTAATTATTATTCAAGTATTAGTTTTTTCGGGTGAATAGTGTTTTTTAATTAAAAAATTAATTAAAAATATTTAGAAAATTAATTTTAGAAAATGGATTTCATTTTTGAACTCAGAGCATCGATATTATGTTAAGGTAATTTTTGGGGATTTTTCTGAAAAAAATGAATTTTCGGTGAATAGTGAATTTATTTAAAAATTGAATTAAAAATATTTAGAAAATTATTTTTATAAAATGGAGTTCATTTTTGAAATCATAGCATTGATATTTGGTTAGTGTGAAATTTTGGGATTTTTCTGAGAAAGTTGAATTTTCAGTGAATAGTAAAAATGCAGTTTTAGGGTTTCGGTATGTTTAGTGACATCATAGCTGTGTCATGATGATGTCATGAGGGATTTTGAGGGTTGGCCGGCCAAGGGTGATGAATTATTGTTGTGGGGGCCCCATGTGGCCTAACTCCATGATAAATGACAAGGGAGAGCACATGGGTTTGAGAAAAGCACATGTGAGGTGTCCTTTGGCCATTAATGCCTTGTCCCCTCACTTTCCCTATAAATACCAAGCCCTCCTCTCATCCATTAGACTCACCACTCATTCCCAACGAATTTCTGGTCTCATTACCTTCCATGGAGTCCTCCCAAGGTGCCCCCAAGCCCTCAAGGTCCCAACCTTTGAGGTTTAAGAGTTACATTTTAAGGTAAGGGATCCGACCTCTCTCTTTCTTTTCAAGTAATCTCTTTTATGTCATTCCTTTTATACTCCATGTTCTTATGTTGGAGGATGTTCTTTTATATTCATCCTACTGCCTATTTCATGTTCATATGATGAGAGACCCCCCTTGCTCTCATCAATTCGTTTTAAGAATGTTTAAGTGGCGCTGTTAGGCTGCCGAATTTTTAAGGGATTCTTTCACCTTCCTCGTTTTCAAGTTCTATTTTCATTCAAATCTTTCATGTTCCTTTTTATTATGTTGGGGTATGATATCTAAATTATCATACTGATCTTTTATGATCATATGATGAGAGACCCCATTTGATCGCTTCAATTCAGTATTTTGAAGTTTTAAGTGGCGCCGTTAGGCTGCCGAATTTTTAAGTGGTTCTTCACCCTCTCGTTTTGAAGTTCTACTTTCATGTCAATTATTTCAAGTTCCTTTTTGTTATATTGGGGTATGATCTCTATATATATCATAATGGACTCTTATGTTCATATTATGAGAGACCCCATTTTATCTCTTCAATTCAGTATTTTGATGTTTTAAGTGGCGCTGTTAGGCTGCCGAATTTTTAAGTGGTTCTTCACCCTTCTCGTTTTGAAGTTCTACTTTCATGTCAATTCTTTCAAGTTACTTTTTGTTATGTTGGGGAATTATCTCTATATCTATCATACTGAACTCTTATGTTCACATGATGAGAGACCCTATTTGATCTTTTCAAATCATTTTTGTTGATGTTTAAGTAACGTCGTTAGGCTGCCGAACTTTCATAAGAGAAATCTAAATTTTTGTCTTCCTTCCATGTTTTTCATTTCAAATGGTATGTACTGCAAAATTCATTACCATGTCCATATATCCTTCTTATTCTGTTCCCCTACTTTTTTATGGATCAATTTTGAGTGGGTGACCCATGTCCCCTCTCTTTTCAATGTTTTCCAAAACCCCGAAACATAGCCGTTATGCTGCAGAATTTTCGTCTCAAAATGCCTCTCTCTTTTCTCAAAATTATTTTTATGTTATAAAGTGAATACTCAAAGCTCTTATTTATACAAGGGTATTCACATATATATCAAAATGTCCTATTTTCAATTCTGGGATTTACATACATGAGACCCGCTTTCCCTTTCTGTGGGTTTAAAGTGACGTAAAGATCATGTCTTTAAAGCAGTTTTTAAAACGTTATGATTATGAAATGAAACCCATTTATTTTATGATATGTGGGTCATTTATGAAATGTTTGATGATGATATATGTGGCTCACATGATAATAAAGGCAAATTTAAGGGTGCGCCCTGATAGCGCTCCAATGCATTGGGTAATGATGTAACCACTAGAGATTACAATTTTCACGATACCTTGGTGAATAAACTTGGTAATTTTCAAATGACACCTTGGGGATGGAACTTGGTGATATGTTCATGATTTTATATTTTAAATAATGTAGCCACATCTTCAAGTTATGAAAATTTTATTTTTATTATGATATGCCACATGATTTTTTTATCATGCCTTAAAGTTCTTGTTCGTGACATAGTTGATGTATCTCAAGTTCACATGTTAAATGTTTCCCTTGTTTCCCTTACTGGGCCTTCTGCTCACCCTTTCTTTTGATGTATGATCCCAGGTTATGTGATGCCGTAATGAACCTAGGATGAACATGAGGAGAAGCCTCTCAAGTCTTTTAGAAGAATGTTTTATGTTTTCATGTTTTAAGTTCCTGGTTTTCAAAACACTAAACCTTAAAGATCCTCAGTTTTGTATAATGTAATGAAAGTTTATGTGATAAAAAGGTGGGATGCTATATTCTAGGTGGATCCCAAATAACTATATGGACATCACTAACTTGAATATTGGTGATGTTGTTGAGTCAGATAACTAAGACTTGTCCTTGAGTACTTATTTATAGGCATTTATTTATATTTGTTGACATTGTACATGAATCATAAGATGTTCTTAGGTTGTTCTTATATTATTTGATTCTGTTTATTGGTATCTGATTTATCCTATCTCTCAATTCTTATTAATATATAGGGAAATTACTTCCACACATGATATATTTATACCCTTAGTGTTATTTTCTAACATGGGGCTTAATGATGGAGGGACTCGATGATCATTTTATCCCCTCCTTCATTGTCGACCCATGAGGGGTACCTTTAGTGGGAGGGGTGAAAAGGAATATAGGCAGGTTACTCATAGAAATGATATCACTTTATTACATTTATTATATATTTTCAGTTTATAATTTTAAATAATTATGAAAACTGATACATAAAGAAGTGGACACATCTACATAATATACTATTTTTCCCTAAAAATAGGTTCTTTCATTTACACTCAAGTTTAATTCATGAACATTTTTATTTGATCTATATTTAACTATTTACATAGATATATTTCATACAAATACTTATTCCCTATTAAAAACATTTGAAAATATGGTATGATAATAAAAATTCATAGTAAGTGAAATAAGAAGTAAGGTAAATTGTTAGTCCCTTTGAAAAATAAAATGGCCAATAAAGAATTTTCCCATTTAATAAAATATAATTTTTCTCAAATATTAATTTACTTAATAATGAAATAAAATTTATAGAATTAAAATTAAAAAATATTTTGTAGTAATCATATATGAAAAATCATCATCATGATAGTTTCTTTATGAAACATAACAACTGAAGAAAAAGATTTCCTTAAAAAACTATTATCTTCAAAAGAACAAAACCATTCCCTTAATGATAAAATAATTTTCCTACATTATGAAATAAATATATTTTCATCAAAACTAATTGAAATAATTGAATAAATAATCAAGTACCTTGGTGAATTATCTTTACAAACTCCAAAAGAAGAAACCTTAAAATGGAATGACCTACCTGGTTAATTTGAAAATGTCTCCTTTGGAGAAAATTTCATTGACCAATATAGTCGAGGGATGTATCAGACCAACCTATCATAATATATAATTTACACATACAAAAAAATTTCAAATAATATAACATATTTCATTTATATAATAAAAATCAAAAGAATTTTTATTTAATCCCATTATAAAAGAACTTTTTTAATGACCCAAGATTCTAGAATATATTTTGTAAAATTAATACTATTTTTTGAAGTTTAATCCATTAGAAACAAAAAAAATGAAACAATAAATTACATATTATTTATTAATAATGTTTATGAATAATAAAAACTCATATTAAATAATAAATATTTTAATCAATTATATATATTTACAAAATATGATTATGAACACGTGACGTTTTAAATGTTTTTTGTCAAAAAAGGGGTTTTATCTAAATTTAAATTTCATTTAATATAAAAATTTATTAATTTATGAATTTAGGTTTTACATAATGAACATTAATTTTTAATTCCATGAATAAACTTAGCATACATATTATTTTTAAGAGTTTTAAAAATGATGGCTTTTTATGTGAATAGTAAACAATACATATTTTTCTTATAACTTCATTTTTATGAAATTATCATAATATAAGAATTAATTATAAGTTATTTAAAAAATTTATATATAAAAAATATTTATTTATAAGTTACTATTAATAATTTAAAATTATTTTGTTTGATTTATTAAACCCATGTTTAACAAATTTGAACCTTAATTAATATTTTACTTTAAAAACGATACTTGTTAGATTATAGTAAATATTAGTTTCCATCACTTAATGAAATTAAATTTATAAGAATTTTTTTTATATTTTATATAAATTTAACTACCTTATTTAATAACTTAAATTTCTTTTTTTCAATAAAAGTATGATTACTAAGATTAAACATAACGACCATGATAATGGTAAACCAATTAATTTCAAAGAATTGTTTTATTAATCTTTTGTATTTTTTATATAATAAAATAAATCAATATATTCTCATAAATAAAATTGATATAATTTTTCAACCTATACATAAGTATATCGTCACTCATTTAGTTGGTAATCAATAATAAAAAGTATTAAGAACACTTAATGGTTAGAATAACATTTTATACAAAATAGTTTTTTATATATTAAATAATTAATATTCAATGTTAAAATTGTCTTATTTATAAATATAAATATATTATATTTATGTTAAATTTATTTTCAAAACAATCAAATTTTTTAGTAGTAGTTATATTTTATTTTTATTACAACATATATTATTTAGTTAAAAACTAGTTACATGGGTAAAAATTAAAATGGTAAAATGTAAAATGATAATTATAAAGTACTAGAAAAATGTTTTAAAAATTTGTTCAAATGAGAATTATATTCTTTAAAAATCTTATCCCACAATAAAATCCATTAAATTATTCTTTTGATGCATTTTACCATTAGATTTTTTCATTCCATTATTCAAAATAATGGGGTTCTAAATATTCCAATTTCACTAATAAAACGGGATAATTCCGCCCCTTCATGCCACATATATTAATTCTTGTTTATTATGAAAAATATTACATTTTACCCATAATATAAGTATCTACCATATTAATAATCCTCTATTATTTTTTATTTATCCTAGTACCTTTATTTCTAATGAGACTTTCAAGAGAAAGTTCATGGTCCCCTCACGAGTCTTAATTATTTCATATCATTTTCATTTAATTATTTTTCCTATAAAACTACACTGAATATATTAACATAAATACCTAAATATAATTATTATATTTAAATATTAATAGAAAACCCATTATTTATTTGTTCCCAACCACTTATAAAAATAAAAGTACCTCAATCGCTTGTTGTGTGGACTATTTCCTCCACAAAATAACATTTTTTTCTTTTTTTCATATTGATTTTAATTATTCACCAAAGAATATAATATACGATTAAAAAATATAAAAAAGATAAATAATATCATAATTTTTTCTGTAATTACATTATACACTTCCTTTACCATGTTAACCAATTGAATTATAAAGTGTTATTATTTTGGCTGGTTCAACCTACATGAACTACTTAACAAAAAAATTTCATAGATGAATATAGGAATATAAATACTAACATTATATTTTTTAGTAATAAAGTGATGAATTTATTTTATTTACATGAATTTTATATTATATATTTATCTTAGTATTATAATATTTTCCTTAGTCACTAAAAATACTAATATAAGCCAATGCCGATTCAACATTCATGTAAAATAAAAATCATTAAAAGAAAATAATTATAACTAAAGACTGTATGATAATAAATGGTATGTGTTAAATAATTTATGGATGAGGGTTCTTAATAAGGTATTGAATAATCATAATTTTATTATTCAAGAATTTAATTACACGTGTAGAGAAAATCATGAACACAATAAGAAAATATTATCCAAAATTTAATTTCTTGAGACATATCCCTTCTTATAAACCATGTTTTCTTTTTAATGGTTTATATAAATACCATTTAATATTTTTTTTATCACAATACTATCGTTATTCATTATATTGAATGTTTATTTTTAAATTTAATCCTTCAAGTGGTTTTTATTTGATAGTTTCTCATGTCATGAGGGTTTATTCATCTAATTTTCAATTCCATGAGACTTGTTTGGTATTGTGAACCATGATTTATTTTATATGGGGAATTTACTATAATATTAAATTAATGTACAATGAATATCTATAATTTTATTATATTTTAATGTTAATTTCATGGTAAACAACTTTTTCATACCTTACCATTATGATAAGTGTTTTTTGGAAACTCAGTTCTCATTCATTGAGTTATTATTGTACTTATTTTAATTATTCAATATTTTTTCAACATCCACTATTTTTAAAATTAGACACTATATTTGATATCATACATGATACACCACATAGAGCTTAAGAGGACAACTAAATATTATTATTTAAATGTTACCATTTTGACCTAACCATTATAATAGAATTTATGAACCTGATTAACTTAATTCTGAAAAAAGGTTTACAAATGTATATATAATTAATTATTTTTCAACCAATTAATTATAAATGAATAGAAAACAATTATTTAAAACAAAAGGAATTGTTTTTCTAAAAAACTATTTAAATTTTTACAAATGCATTTATACCAATAGATAAAAAATCAATCTTGTTAGGTTATATTAAAGAATTATATATATAATATATTCAATATAAAATTTAAAATTCATACTATTTATTTTTTAGACATGATATAAGAAAAAATAAAATTTTATGGATAAAATAAGTATTTTTCTAAAAAGACATATTTGGACTAAAAATTAAATTTTTATGAAGAAAAGAATTTTTATGAAAAAAGTGGGAAACAATTTGATTATATAAAAATCCATATACCAACTATAAAAGAAATAACCAAATAATTAAACGAATGTTTTAGTTTATTATATATCTTACCACTATAAAGCTTACATTGGAGATCAATGAAATTCATGTCCAAAAAAGCACATGATGAGGTATTCAAATTTTTAGGCCTTCTTGTCCCAGGTTGGGATAAAATCTACTACACTAATCATCATTTCATTGAAGTCATATGTCAAAATGTAATTTTATATTTATCCAATCATGTTTTTCTTTATTGGTGTATATTCGAATCATCTTTTTAACCATCATGTCAAACTCATCCTAGATAGAATTTGACCAAATTCCACCAATAACATTTATTCAGTGGAGTGAATGATGAGGTCCCATTATTTCCTTTTATCCCTAGCCTCCTATGTTATCCTAAACATACTTTTAGTTACTACATGTTGCTGAATTGGAACTAACATCATAAAACTAACTTGTTTAGATTCCTTTTCCTCCCCACACTCCCCTTCCTTATTTTCACTCTAAAAAATTGAACTCTCCTCATATCCCTAATTATGAGGCAAGGGTTCACTCATCTCCTTATTCCTTTTTTGTGGATCCTGTTTCTATAAACATGGGTAACTAAGATTAGTCCTTTTATTCATTAGACTTATTTCCCATTAACACAATTTATCTCCCTGGAAAACTTTCACCTTTCCACCCCTTCTTCCTCTATCGGATGTGTATGCTTATTTTATCAACTTCATCACTTTTTTTCATTAAAAACCTAGCTACAAACCTCATCTTCCAAATATAACCCAAAAAAATTGATCATTAGAGATATACTTTAGTAGTAGGATTGTTTTTTGGATGCTTAGTTCAGATTGCAGATCATCCCAAAATTCTTTTACCAATCCTTCAATCTCTAGAAATTCAAATCTATTTTAAACATTAACAATCATATTGGACCCTCTCACTCATATCTGTCTTGATTCCTTCAACCTTCCCCCACTGTCTCTACTATATATATAGGTTGATACATATTTTTCACCAAGATCTTGTAACACCTCCTTATCTCTATCTCCATATCTCGCTACCATTTCATCTTTATTGGATGTCTCCAAATATTCTTTCCTTTGATCTATAACCCCTGTTTCACACTTCCCGTCCAAGTCATGTTTCAATTTTTTATATATGTTAACAAATTTTGCAACAAAAATTAATGGACATGCCTCCTATTATATATTGGAAACTTTATTATGAAATTAAGCTATAGGATAATAATCATATTCAATCCTTCCTAACTCCCTTCACTCTTGTGATCCTAAGCCCAAAACCTCTGTATTACTACTTCTCTTAGATAAAACACTGACTTAGACCTGTTCCTCCAGACTAAAACATGAACTAGACACCAAACCCTGTCATTGATATCCAATCCAGAATCATTATTCTGGAAGATGCTTAAGCTCCAAATCTATCACACTTTAATCAATTTGACCATTTTATTTCATGAGGAATAGAAGTCCATCTACATCTCAAAAACAACAGGTTTATTATATTAGACCTCTTTTCTAACTATAATCCAAACAAAAAATGCTGGAAATATCAAAATATACACCTTCAAAAAGATTATCATAGAAACATGATGATAGAATGAAAGGGTTCTACTATCATAACATATATATCGACCATCAAGGTTCCCTATGAGTAATAGAATAATTTTGTGAAGGGTGTGAAATTTCAGGGAAACTAACACAAATCGTTGTTGTAGGAGTATCTCGTTTCATATGGAAATTACAATTCCACCTGAATATGAAGACCCAAAAATCATTCTAGATATAAGAAGCACAATAACAGGCCTAGAAAAATTCATTATATGAAGTGACCTATATCATCAGGAACCTGTTGTCAAGGATACGCACCATATAATGCTTTTTTAAACCCTAATATCTGAAAACAAAACATGTCCATTGCATCCACTGATAGAGGATGTTGTTTGAACCAGGGTATCAACATCAATTTCACCAAGAAAGAAGAATTAGTGGACTCGAATTATGGGTGAGAGAGTTTTAGTAATCCATTAACCTAATCTAGGACTTTTGTATTTTTCTGATAATTTACATGTCTTGATGAATAGTAAAAATAATGCAATTTAATTGACAACTTCATTTCAAAAAATTATTTATGGGGTCAAATTATATATTTGATTGTTTTTAAGTATAATTAGATCAATTTTTTATCAGTTAATCCAACTTTTTTCATTGGAATAAATTTTATATTTAATTTTTATATAAAAACATTTCAATCATTTGAACTATTTTACTATTAAAACCCATTTTCTCGATCCCTAAATGGGATTAATATTAATTTTTTTTTCAATTTATGTGTTTTTAATTTTGAAAAATGGATTACAAATTTGGAATCATAATTTCTATATTTTTTTAAATAGGTCCCTTTTTTAGAAATTGTGAATAGTGACTTTTTTAATATTTTTCATTACCACAGTTAATGGTAAATCGATTAATTTATGGTAAAATTTAAAATATAAATATTATAAAATTATCCTAAAAAATGTACTAATTTCATTGATGAGTTATTTTTGACCCAAAGAATAATTATGGGGATCTTATGAGAACTTGGAACCACTTAGATGACTTTATGCCATTTATCATATTTATTTCAAAGAAAAAACAAAATTTTCATACTTTTGTTTTTAACAAGTGAAATATTTTTAATATGGGGTAATATAAAAGATATATTTTACTATAAAAAGTATTGGAAAATAAAAATGTTTATATTAATCATGATATTTTATTTTAAATTTTTATCGAATAAATGATAAAATCAAAGGATAGCATAATGATGATGTAGTAGTTGGTTAAGTAAAGGAAATATCAAATAAATGATATTAAATATATTAAAATAACTATATTTTTTGTAATAATTAATGTAATAAACGAATTTTATAGAATAATTTGACATCTTAGTGATGATATAAAAGAGATTCATTAAATATATCATTTTGTGGAGATATTTTTAAAAAATCAAGTAATGCATATTGTACAAATTGACACAAATGGAATTTAAAAATAAATGATATTTCATTATATGATACAAATTATAAAAATATAAAATTAGGTAAAATTTTTTGGATAAGTATCCAAATTCCATAAATAAATAACTTATTCATTTGTTTTAGTTTTATAACAATTATATTAACCCTCAAAGTGTATATTATTTGATATCGCGGTTAGAGTTGAAAGGGTAAAATAAGGGTTATAAACAATAAGGATTAAAAAAGGGGTTAAACTAATATAATTTTCATTGAATGAAGTTATTTCAACCCATAATCATCCTATATTCAAAAAAAATTAGGTTTATTCCATATTGAATATAAAAGTAATATATATTAATTTAATATTTTGAAGAATTCCAAGAGTGAACATCCCCTCTCCTATAAAATAGTACCCATTATTCTCTTTTATTAACACATAGAAACCTATTTAGTTTGGAAAATATCTACTAAAATACCTTTATATAATAACTCCACCCATTCTAAAGATATTATTTTCTGCAGAACACTCACCATAGATGTGTTATAGTGTTAAGCAAAAGAGTTTGTCTGAAGAAAATTATAATTTTTAATTAAGTGTGTTTGTATTATTTTTTATTCCACATCCTTTAAATATTATTAAACCATAATTACATAATAAATATAATACTATAAATATAATGAGACTTTATTATGTTAATATCATCACATAAATCCATATTCATCTCCATAAAATGGGGAAATAATTATCGTTCGTGTGTACGAAAAACCCCTCTTAAGGACGGATATAATTAATTTTCTATCACCGTCTCTCAAGACTCATTATAATGAAAGAATTATTGTTTATATATTTATTCATAAAACATTTATAATTTTTAAAAGATAATATTCAATTAAATTTATTACCTTTCCATACATGGAAAAATGATAACTTCTTTCATGCATACATGTGAACTATCACCTCCACGAAACGATGAGATTCATTTTTCATCAACAAATCACATGGATGTTGTATAAATGATTAATTTAATTATTAATATTATATTAATTATATTATTATATTTTAGTAAATATAAAATTATACTTATCTTTTATTTATAATAATCACTAAAAAATTAAAACATTATTGATGTGTACGTACGACCTAACATCTCCATGATTGTAACATTATTCATTTTTCATATAAATATTTATTTGATGGATTTAAAAGAATAATTGATTGATAATAATGCAATTTATTTAATTATTATTTTTTATAATATTATGGACTAATTACCACTTTGACTATGGACATGATACCAAAGTCATTTTGGACTCAAGTACTGAATATCATCAAAATGTCTGACGTGAACTTAAATTATTAAGTAATTATTATAATATTAAAATAAGTCATTTAAAAGATAATAAAATATAGAAAGTTCCTATGTGATGTAAATAATTAACCTATTTTTATTATTTAGGAATAAAAATATTGTATGTGAAGAGTCAGACTAAGGTCAGGGATTTAGTCTAAATATTTTTTCTTTAAGGCATTTCTTGATGATATGAACCTTAAAATTTTTATGAGGTATATATACTGAACCCTTTTACATTTATTATATTGAATTTATTTATTCTCATGTTATTTAATGTTTTTTTAAATGTTATTCTTTTAGGAGTTTTGTGATTTAAATGTTTAAAGTGATATGGGACACTTTGTATGTATAAAATTTTAATTTCAAAGTATTTTTCTCTACAAAAATATTAATGATATAATTTAATAGATATAAAACTATTATACAGGAAATTTTATGTATATTTTTATTTTCATTCAATTTTTTAAAAAATAAATAACATTATGTATTTTATATGGAATATTTTGACAAATGAAAAAGGAATGTTTTATTCTTAATGTGCACAGAGACAGTGATTTTTTCACCATTGTGACTATTATTTGATTTCTATATTACTTCCAATCCTAAATGTTATCCTAAATAAAAAATAATTAAATTGTTTTTTAGGTATTTTGAGTAGGAAATGTGTTTCTAAAATTAGAGGGTATATTTATATCAAAGTGTTTTTTATATGGGATTAAAAGTGTTTTCAATGGGTTTGTGTTGAAAGTGATACTTGAGAATTATATGTAAATGGAGATATTGATAAAACTTATAGGAAGGGTTTATCCCCATTTGAGTGCATAGGTGAGCCCAATAAAACATATACAATGGGATAAGACTCATTATAGCTCACATGTGAGCTCGATATAGCTTATATGAATGGAAAATACCTATTATAGATCAAGGGTGAGACTAATATATCTTATACAAAGGGTGATCCCCATTATAGGTCTCTAATTAATTTCCTAATAATAATATTAGAAGTTGACCGTATGGTTGTTCCAATTGAAATAGATTTGAAAGGGTTTATGAATATGATGCACCATGTCACCTAAAAGTGTTTTAATTGCTTTATATTGGGATAAATTATATTATTTGAGAAAACATATGTGTCTTTTTAATATGAATATTTTTTTCTTCATTATCTAAAAGAACATTAAATGTTTTTTTCATTTTTTCACAAGATTAATGTGTTCCTTTCTTTTTGTTTCCCTTACTGAGATTTATTTTCTCATACTGTGTTTTAAAATGATTTTCATAGGGTTAATGGATGAGTACGGACAATGATAAGGAAAAGATGAAAATTTTGATATTATATCATGGAAAGAAACCATGTTTTATTTTGGAATATGTTTTTTGTGAAAAATATGGATACTGAGTATATGTTTTCACTTGGAATGGATGGGTTTACTTTGTAAGAGTTTTTTCAAATTCTTGGAAACTCTAAACTGAAAAGATCCTAGATGCGAATTCTTGATAAAAAATACTATGATTTGAAATTTTTAAGGATGTATCCTTATAGTTGGTATAAGAGGATGATTTATAAAACATTAGAGGTTAATATTGTTTTCATAGCATTCCCTTTGAATATTTTACTTTTTTTAAACTGAAATGGTGTATCATTTTAAGATTACCTTATTGATTAATCTAAAATATGTATGATTCAGAATGGTTTTCCAAATTGGAAAATGGAAATATATAATAGGTAGGAATCAAGAGGAAAACATCATTCCAAATTAGCATCTATATATGGTTGTAATTGGAAAAGAATAGTTTATTGTAGTGATGAATCAGTTGACACACGCTATTAGTGGTGGTATAATCTATGATAGAGAGGAACCTATTAAACCATGAAGGAACATGTATATTGTTGGAAATTTCATGAGCTAACATACCCCATCATTCAATGTTATAATCAGACCTAGTGGTAGCTAAATGATGAATCAATTAATTGAAGAAGATATTTGAAGTCATGGGATGTTTGAAACGTCAAAAGGTAACTCTTTCTGTTTATTTTCTTAAGGTGAAATTGACCAATGGTGGTCTTTGTTTAAGAATACTAGAGAGAAATGTGATATTTATTCCATGTAATGAGAAACATTTAAGAATATCTTCATTGAGAAATAGTTCCTAAAGTTTTTCTACTAAGGAAGGAAGCAAAATTCCTAGAATTGAAGCAAAAATAATGATAATTCAATGGTTGACAATGATGAAAACATCACAAGATTGTCATGAAACGTTAAATTTTTTATCTATGACATTGATAGTAATATTCATAGATTTTACTCATTATCGATACCAAGTCTATAAATAGCTTTGGTATTATGAAAATTTAAAAGTTATGAAATTGTGGTTTATTGTACTTTAAAAGACGAGAATGTGTTTGCTGAAACTTTTGTTCTGCATGATAAAAATAGTAATAAATGGTCATGGTGTTATAAAATGGAGAAAAACCAAACTAATAAATATTGAGGTAAGATTAAAAATTGTTCCTTGTTTTGTAAAATTAATTTTTAGGAATGTATATGAACATTAGAAAAGTGTTACCAATGTCGTATGATTGGTCAAAAAGTATGTGATTATAAGGGAAGAAGTCAACAAAAATCCAATAATTAGATAATTGATAACCAGTCAACAGTAAGATGATTTAAACACAATGAGTTGGGGAATTACAATAATATGTGTCCAAAGTCATATTCTTGGGGTGAAAATCATCATGATAAAAAATATTTTTTAAAATATCTTTCTACTACTTTAGTTAATGTTTTTGATTATTTAAAATAGTTGTATTTTGGATATATATTTTTATGTTATTTTTGGTAAGTTATGTAATAAATACTCTCTAAATTAACACTAATGATATTTTTAAATAAATGATTTTTTATTAAATGATATAAAACTCATAAAAATATAAAATTAAAAGAAATGAATCAGATAAGTCTAAAAGTTTCATCTGAGAATCTTTTATGGGTCGTTTATCATTTTATTGTAATTTTATTAACCCACAAAGTATAAATTAAACAATATCATGGTAATAGTGAAAAGGGTAAAATAAGGGTTAAAAGATAAGGATTAACAAATAGCAAAACCAAATCTAATTTTCACTAGATGAAATTATTTAGACCCATAATTCTTTTAGATTCAAAATAAATCAGCATTCATCCATATGTAATATAAAAAAATTATATTAATTTAATATTTTGAAGAATTCCAAGAGTGCCCCTCTACTCTCCTATAAATGGGTACCCATTATTCTGTTTTAATCACACCTAAAAACCTATTTTTTGGGAAAAATATATTTAAATACCTTCCTATAAACCCTCTCCAAATTCTAGAGCTCTTAGTTTATCCATAACACTCACCATAGAGGTTTTAAGGTGTTAATAAAAGGAGACTATCTGAAGAAAATGTATCATTTATAATTAATTGTTTTTGTTTTTTTTCATATTCAATATCCTTAAAATATAATTCATATTTTTTTTAAATAATAAATATAGTATCATCAATATAATATTATTTTATTATGTTAATATCATCACCTAAATCCTTCTCCACTTCTATCAAATGAGAAAAGAATTGTCGTTCGTGTGTATGGAGAACTACCACCTGACAGACATATATATTTTATATACATCACCATATCTCATGAAAGGTTATAATAATGGAATTAATGTTTATATATGATATTAATGACATATTTTTCACTATTAAAATATATTATATCATTTATGTTTTTACCTTTCTATGCAAATAAATATGACAATGTCATCTATACGTACGTGTGAACTATCACCTCCACAAAGCAATGAGATTTGTTTTCCATCACCAAATAACATGGATGATATATATATAGTTATATTTTAATTATTAATATTATATTAGTGACATTATGATCATTATGGAAAGATAAAATTATACTTACCTTTTTTCTATAATGACCATTGAATAATGAACACGTTACTCATGCATACATATAACCTACTATCTCCACGATTGTAACATAGTTCATTTTTAATATTAATATTTAATGAATGAATTTAAAATTATAATTTATATATAATAATAAAAATTCATCCATGAATATTATTTGGGAGAAGATGAACTAATGACCACATTGACTATGTACATCTTACCAATGTCATTTTGACTCATGTTCTGAATATCATCAAAACATCTGACTTGGACATAAATTATTATGTAATTATTATATAATTATAGTAATTTTTATAAAAGGAATAATAATAATTAAACGATCAAAAATAATGTAAATAATTATCCAAAGTTTATTATTCGGGAGGATAAATATTATTCGCGATGGGTCATACACAATGTAAGGGATTTCATCTCAATATTCTTTCACAGAGGCATTTATTGATGATATGCACCTTTATTATTTTATGAGGTGTATATAAATACCACATTGACATATAATGTGAAGAATATATTTATTTTCATTTTATTTAATTCATTATTAAATTTTATTCCTTTATGAGGTTTATGATTTAAATGTGTAAAGTGATATGGGACAATTTGAATTTTTAATGAGTTAGTTTCAAAATATTTTTCTCCATAAAAATATTCATCATATTATTTAAATTTATATAAAAGGATTATAAAGTAAATGTTACATCTATTTTTAATTGCATACAAATAATTTTAAAAGGAATCTTTTTTACATGTTTTATACGGAACATTTTAACAAATGAGAAAAAGAGTGTTCAATTCATAATGTAAATGGTGACAACGACTATTCTACCATCATAAATATTATATAATTTCTATCTTACATTTAAATCCAAAATTTTATCCTAAATTAAAAGACATATTTTGCATTTTAGGTATTTTTTAATTGAATTTTATTTTTTACAAGAACTTTTTTAAAAAACAAAGTGTTTTTCATATGGGATTAAAAGGGTTTTTCAAATGAATTTGTGATGAATGTGTTTCTTTAGCCTTATATGAATAAGGGGAGTCTAATAGCACATATATGATGTTTTGGGACCCATTATAGCTCATATGTGAGACCAATATATCTTATACGATGGTTTGATCCCCATTATAGCTCACAGGTGGGTACGATATAGCTTATATAAAGGGGTGAGCCCCATTATAGCTAATGGGTGAGCCTGATATAGATTATACGAAGGTTGATCTGAATTATAGATCTTAAATGTATTGGGTAATAATAATATTGTTTTTTTACATACTATTGTTCTAATTGAAATGGTTTTACAAGGGTTTTATTAATGTAATTCTCTAAGTCGCCTAAAATAGTTTTTATTGCTTTCTATTGGATTTAATAATTTTCTTTGAGCAAGCATATTTTTTTCATATGATTAAGTTTTTTATGCTCTAAAATTACATTAAATGGGATTTCCATATTTTATTTGGATTGCTGGTTTTCATTATTTTTATGTCCTATAATAAAGTTCTTGTGTTAATATCATGTTTTAAAATGTTTTTCACAAGGTTAGAGGATGATTATTGACAAATGTTATAATAAAATGAAAATTTTGATATTAAATCATTCAATGTATCCATTTTTTTAAATGTTTTTTGGTAAAAAATAGGCACAAAGTAAAAGATTCCAGTTTCAATGTATGGGTTCACTTTGTAAGAGTTTTTCCAAAATCATTAATACTGTAAACTAAAAAGATCCGCATATGTGAATTATAGATAAAAAACACTATAATGTGTAATGTTTAAGGTTGATTTCATGTATATGTTGGGACCATTATACATTTAGGATTTATTTTGTGGTATGGTCCTTTTTTCTATGGAATCACATTTATAAAACATAAACCCATTTCTAAATTTCTCTTTCTTCCATAATTCTGATATTCACAAGTGGTTTGGTTAACTCAAATTTCCGTTCATATAGATAAAATTTTATTCATTGTGAATCATTAAATTAAAATTAATAAATTATTATATTTTAAATTTTATAATATATTTACTCGTTTATATATGAGGAAAATGTTGTTTTTTTACACAAAGAAGCATTATGAGGGGATTTATTTGCCATAAAAGTGAAATGTTTTTAGGAAATAAATTTCATCTCCTTTAAATATAGTCTTCCTCTACTAAAATGTTCCATATTCTAAAAAATATTTTATTTTATTATTTTTAAATACTAATATTTGTTTACTCATATATCATCTATATTTCATTTCTTCTATTTTAAAAATGATGTTTTACTAAATCTTATTTAAGATGTTGGTTTTCAAAATAATTATTCCAAAATATTTTAAATGTTTATAATTATTTAAAATTAAAGTTATTTATAAATCACTTTATAATTTAAGAAATTTATTTTTAAAGTGATTATAACAATTATTTCTTAACATGTCAAAAGAAGGGAATGTTTGATAGCGTATAGGATAAGCAACACTGAACTTAAAAAACAAAAAATATTACCTTCACAATTTGACTATTATAACCCAGCCATTAAATTGAAATATATGAAAAGTAATGTTCACATTATGAAAAAATATATAATTTTCCTAATAAATAAATATTTATTGATTAATTCTTAATAAATTTAGACCAGATTTTTAGTGTGGTCCTTTTATTCTTCAAAAAATATGTTTTCATCAAAAAAAATATTTATTTTTGTGAGAGAATTTTATAATTATATTTTGTAAAATTTAGAAATTATATTTAATAAAAATGGTATGGTTCATGAAATAATATAATTAAGATTTTCTTAGATTGAGTTTTTGATAATTTTATGAATGTTTTTATTTTTTAATGAATAATAAAACCTATATATTTTTACTGAAAAAATATTTTTGATTCAAGAATTTTGAATTATAAATTTATTTAAATTGGTTAAAAAGTATAATTATTTTATTTTTATTATGAAAAATCCAATTAATGAAATCGAAATTAAATATATATAGATTTTGGTATAAAACATTTTGTACTTAAGAAAACATTATTTTCTAAAAAATATTTTTTTGTCATGTTTTGAAGATACATTTTTAAAATAATTTATTCCAATAATAGAGATTGGATCTTAAAAATTGGATTTAATTTTTGGAATCATGAGGTTCAATTTTTTGAAATAGATATCTATTATTTTTAGACATTATAAATAGTAACAATAGTAAATTTATCACCTTAATAAATAGTAAATGTGTTAATTGGCATTAAAACTCATGTGATAAGGCATAAAAATAATTATAAAACATTCTATTAATTAAATATAGCAGTCTAATTTTTCCATAATCATAAAAACATCGAAAATGTGAACTGTTTCCATTTATCATTGATTATTACCTTTTTAAATATTTAAGTAAAAGATAAAGTAAATATTTTAACTTTCTTATTTTTAAAATAACTAATATTTTTTGGAAAGTATAATGACAAATTATTTTTAGTTATTATTTTTTATTTAAAATATAAATTATTTTTTTATCATGGTATTTATTTTTTAATATACATTTTTGGAATAGTTACCTTAAATTCTAATGCAACGCTGACACAATGATAGTGCATATAGTAGAAAAATTATGTAAATGATTTAAAAAAAGCTAGCTATAATATAATTGGGATGATTTAAATTGTCAAAAAAATTATGACATATTAAAAGTATTACAGAATTTATAAATTATTATATTCTAATTCAATTTTTTTCATATTCTTTTCAAATTAAAATTATGTAAATAGTTCTTAAACTAGAATTAATAGTATTTTATGTTAAATATAAATAATAAAAATAGTGAAAGAGAAATATTATAATGTTAAATGTTCTATAATATCACCACCTTTCCATTTACGATCTGATTTTTACCTTATAAGTTAAATTATAAACCTTTAATTTTGAAATGGTCCTTAACGTGATTATGGTTAAAATTGGATAATGAAGGGTTTAAACCAAAATATATTGTACAAAATGATATATAAACTGATAACAATATTATTTCAGGATTATATTAAGAGCATATATTCTGTGTACATTAATACATGTCATTTTGGAACCATATTACATGAGTTATACACATAGTATATTATAATATTTAATGTATTTTAGAAATTTATGTTAATGATATTTTGTAATAAACAAAATTTTATAAAATGATTTATAATTCATAAAAATGTTATCATTGTCCAAGTGAGTGGGATATAGTTGAAAATCTAAATAATATTCCATTTATGTGCCACTTTAACTTTTATAGTATCTTTCTCGACCACAAATCGTAAAAAACATTATCATTATAGTAATCATCAAAAAGGTTAACAGGGGTTAAAACAAAGTGATAAGGGTAAAACATAACCCAAAATTGTCCAAATTTTATTTTATGAGATTATTGATAGTTATTAAAATATCTTATTTTTATTATATAATTTTGTGTCATTTTTTATATGAAATTTAATTTATATTAATTTAATATTTTATGTAATTCAATGACTGCCCCTCCCCACACTTACAAAAGGAAAATCATTATCTATTTTCATTATACCTTCCTGAAAATCCTATCATGATCAAACTCCCACCAATTTTATTCTAAACATTCCTAGATACAAATTATATGTTCTTTTACTCTTCAAGGTCCGTTATAAGGGTCCTAGAAATAAATATAATGTCTACTGAAGAAGAGGAAATCCTTTTTTATTTACTCTTAAAATTCTATTTCTTCTTCTACCTCCTATGAATTTTTTATAACCATAAAAAATTATAACTCCTATATAATAAAAATACTGAGATGTTATTATTATAATTGAAAAAAAATTACACCTCTTTTCTATCCTACTAAATTTTAAAACATCCCTTGTGCGTATATAGGGCTTATCGTCTCTACATAGCGGTTCAATTCGCCATTCATTACCAATTCAATTGAATGGTTATAAAGATGTTAATAATTAATATATATGATATTTATGAATTAATTATTATTTTGGAATTATAATATCAAATATTCCTTATTACCTTTTATAAATTTGTAAAATGATAACATTTCTCGTGTGTACATTGGACTACCACCTACATGAAGATGTGTGATCTATTTTTCATTTCCACTTTCGATGGATGGAAATAATGACATATTTAATTAATATATATATATATATATATATAAATAATGATATAATAGAGATTCTATAAAGTTTAATAAATACATTTCTTCTATTATTCTCATTCTTTGAAAAGTGAAAAAAAAAATTTCTCGCGTTTGTGTGACCTATCGTCTCCATGAATGGTGTAAATAATTTTATTTATTTATAATTTTTATTGATGAATATATATATATATACATATTATTATATTTATAAAATGAATAAAAAATTTTATATGGTTGAACTATGAGCAAGATATATGGGTAAAAACTATAGAATCATAACTTAGATAAAGAAATAGACAATTTAAACTCTAAAACGATGATTTTATTAGAGAATTATTACTAAAAAGGTATTAAAATGATATAAGTGGATAATATATGATATTATGAGTATATATATTTTTATAATTTAGTAAAATAATGAATATTAATTTATTAAATATGAGGTTAAATCATGTTCCACTAAGTAGAAGCATGGGGTAAGGGATTTCTTAAGTAAATTTTTATTCATTTGATTATATAACTTATTCATTGATTATTTTATTCCATGATTATTTTTGGAATAAGTTTTAATTTTATTATTTAGTATTTCCATTTTTTTATATAAATGTTTCACACATAATTACTTTATTTACTAACTATCACTTCAATTTTAGGATTATTTTAAGGGTTATCATCTCAATTTCTACTTCATTGATACATATTTGGTATTATAAATCTATGTATTTTTATGTGGTTGATATAATGCTCAATTTATGTATTTAACATGAATATATACTTACTCATGATAATTAAAGTTTTAATTCATGTTTACTCTTTTAATGGGTTTTAATTGGAATGATACCAAAGTGGTAAGAATTTATTTTACTATCAGATTTTTTTGGTATTTCTATTATTTTAATTAAAGGAATCTACTAATGTATCTTTAATAATATCCTTAAATTTTATTATCCTTTATTTATTTAAGGATTTTCTATTTTTGTTATATATTTTAGTCTATTTTTAGTTAATAAATGTTGTGTTTAAAATAAAATCTGATCATGTTTCTCTCTTAATCATATATAAGTATCTTCGCGGACTATATTTTGCAAAATTATATTACAAAAGTCTTATTTCTTCATTGAAAATCTCAATAAAAGTATTTTTTATGTCATCCTTTTAAAATTTTAATTTTATTGGAGGAATATATCTATTTTTTTTATACTGGTTCATTTTTGAATTACTAAACAAAAAATCACAAGGACTGTTTCTTTTTAACTATAAATACTTAATATATTTTTCCATTACCATAAAAATTTTATTCTATTTAGCTTCTTATACAAGTTATAAAATAATTTACAAGGAAAATATTTAAAGATAACTTATTTAAAATATTTTACTTCTTTTTCTTATATTTTCCAAAAGATGTGTTTTTTCTACAAAATCTAATTTTCTAATAAATTGATTGTTATCTTTTATCTCTTATTAATTTTTTTCAATTAAAATTATGTTGAAATAATCAATATCTTAGTATCAATTTTCATTAGAGACAACATTTCTTTTAAATATCCATATCCATTGTATCATTCATATTATTATTTCCAAAAATTAATACCATTAATATATATAGTGTTTTACTATTAAAGTTATTTGATTACTTTGTGAAATGTTTATTTATATATTCTTTACTCAATATAGACATTTATTAATAAATAATTTATTTTTTTAATTTAATTTATCATTAAATATATAAGTTATTAATTTTACAAGTATTTATGGGTGGGTTCCGGTTATATATAGCTTCTTGATGCATCGATAGGTCTCATGAGACAAACTAGTCGGCTAACCATATTAAATGGGATTTTGGGGTATGAATAACCATCGATTAAAACATCATGGAACAAGGATTGAATGGTAAATATATCATGATTATTGAGATCATTAAATCCAAAATTAAGAGTTTCCTTTATTAAAATTTTCTTTTTTATTATCCATGACATAATTTCAATGATATTATCCATGGATACATTTCATGCTCAATTGTTTGATTAAATTAAAGGCCTTTTTTGTTATTTACCATGGAATATTAATTATTCCATATTAATTAATAACGAAATCTATTGTACATAAACTTTAATGATCATATGATATCATACATTATTTTTTTCATCTCCCCATTAAATGATAAATGAATTTTTGCATGTGTTTGAGTTAACAGTTTACTAACATTCACTATGTTTAATATTTTTTTTACAATGTAATATTGGAAAAATTTATGTATCTATTTAACTAGTACTACTAAAATATTTTGTCCCTTGGGATTTAATCAATTTTATCTAGTTTTAATAAAACCAATAAGACTCTAGCTCTGGGATACTTGAGTTTGGGTTAATAATGTTTTCCAAAAACCATGTCCAGTTGACAACATGGGAACAAGATTTAGGAATACATAAATTTTGGAACATAAACCTATGACATAATTTGAGGATATGTAAAACTATATAAGAATAAAATAATTTTTATTTAAGTTAAATATTATTTTTTATTCCAATAAATACATCACCTTATGGATGTTATAAGTAGAATCATTTTTGACATAGATGATTCCTTGTGAAATAACCCTAAAAATAGTTGGTCGAGTATATCTCAATCATCATTCTAGTATATAGTGAATGATCCCTTAATATGTTCTCATTTTGAAACTCCCAAAATATATGAATAGATTAATTAAAAATTTATTTAATAACCGCAATAAAGTATTTTAATAAATAATGTCCATGGATGAAATAGGTTAAACCGAATTTGTTATAGACTGAAATTAAGATGTGACAATTTTAAGTGATTTTTCATTACTATATGATTAATCAATTGGATCTCCCACTAAAATTTTACTTTTTTATGGAAAATTGTTAGAACATGGAGAAATAATGATAATTATAAATATGATCGATAATTCAATAACTGTTCTCCTAAAAAGCTAAATGAGATTGGATCTGGAAGGTGAAAACCTCTGATTATGACTAATCAAGAATCATGATATATGATTAACAATATAAACATTGGTGAGTTTCATAACATGTAAAATTAGGGGAATAAGTAATTTTCTGGATTTTTATGTTACAATTTCTATAAATGAATGGAAAACAAATTTCATTTGAATCATTAATGTAGTAAGAAGAACCCATGAGAATGTTTCAAATGAAGGGAATGATATTTTATGAATGGGATTGAAGGTCATAGAGAAAGTCATTTCCAGGGAAAAATAATGAGGTCAATTAAGATATATGAATTTAACCCTATGTTTCCATTTATAGTTTAATTTATTACGTGTTTAGAACATGGGAATTATCCATGTTAATTCCCTTATCCCATGGTAAACTCCTAGACCATGGAATGGGTTATGTTATCCAAACATTAAAGTGAACATATTAAAGTTTTTTTGTATTAGGATTAGGGAATTATATTATAAAAGTTCTATATCTATGGTATTATAGTAATAATAATCATGAAATATATATGAAATATTCCACAATAGTTTTCATTAATGACTTGAAAACATGTGTTTAATGGTACTAATAACCTTGAAAAGTTATTTAGTGGTAAGTTTATATTTTTGGAGAACACTTGATTAAGGGAATTTTAACCCTTTGTATGTTCCTATAATTGATATAATAATGTGTTTTTAAGACAAAGTGATTGAACAAATCGATGAATTAAATGGGACAGTATTGGGATTCATGAAATTGACTAGTTATTTGACGAAAAATTTAATTAGGTTATCTTTGATGAAGTGAATCTAATTTTTTTATTAATGGAAAATATTCAATATTCAATAGATTTCTCTTATAAATATTTATTGTGTAATTTTTTGAAGAATTTATTTCTTAATTAAGGTTTTATGGTGATTTATGTTGTTAGTATGTTTTAAGATAATATATGATCAATATATTCACATGTATTTTTAGTGAAATTACTAGATAATCTATATTATTTGGGGATAAATTGTGTATTAAATATTTATAGTATTTTTGGTTTTCAATTTGGTCAGACGTATTTTAGAAGATTCTAAAGGATAATTATTTATAATATAGATTAAGTTAAAGTATGGGTGTTGTTATTAATGTTTTATATTTTAATTTATTGTATTTATTAATATCAGATAATATGTGCTATCCATTTTGGTTTTGGTAAATGTTACAAGAAATAAGGAATGGATTTTCATTATTTTATGGAACTTATGATCTATTAAAATTTTATTTTACTTCTTTAGGTATGAAAAACTCGTCTAGAATATTCATTTCATGGATTAAGAGAAGATGTATATATTCATTAAAGCAAATAGAAATGATGAAATTTTTCTTATGAAATAGAAATAAATAATGTAAGTGAATTTCATTGGGCAACTTTCTTGACATTAAATGAATCCCTCGACTTTAAGAAAATTATCTTAAAATAAAAAAATTTCCCTTTTTACTTAATTTTGGATGATTGGATGCTCTATTTACCTGTAATGGCCCAGGTTATTGGAGGTTGATTGCTTAGTAAAAAGCATATGTTTGAGGTGCTCTGGGTGGTCTGGAAGGCAATCCCAGCTTCTCGGTGACTCCTAGCGGGAACCTTGGTCTACCAGTAGCTCTCGGGCATCGGTGGATCTCGGCTACCGGTCGCTGTCAGCCACCGGTAGCTCTCAGCCACCGGTGACTCTTGCCCACCCCCCACGGGTTTTCCAATAGCATCTCCTTTTTGTGCAAATTGGGTTTTAAACCCTGTTTTGACCCCTTTAAGCTTGTTTTAAAGCCCATTAATGCCCCGTTTAATTAATTGTTTGATGAGGTACCCTGGTGTGCATTGGTTTAAACCGCCCCTAAAGGCGGGGACCCTTTAATGATGTGTCGAGCCACACGGTCAACCCATGACCCCGCTCTTTATGTGGTTTTTCATTCTTATCTCCGTATCTCAAACGTCCCCAACCCTTATAAAATAAAGGGTTCTCCCTGGGTTTATTTTTCTCAATCACACTGAGATAGATTCTTCTGCTCATCCTTGAGTTCCCTTGGTCACACCCCCATAATTTGCGCATCCTCTGTTCCTCACGCATGAAGATAAGTTGTGATCATTGATCAATAAAGTTGGGGTTTCACCTTCATCTCTCCTTTTTGTGTATCTTGCAGGGTGGGTACGCTACTGCTTCTGTAGAATTTGATGAACCAAACATTAATGAAGATAATAAATGGATTTTAAATAATAAAGGGGGTGTGACTGATGATAATAAACAGATTCTCCTCTTTCATGATTAATGATTTCTGATTTGTACGGGCTTATGACTACTAAAAATCATGGCCATTGGTGGTCTTTCTCTATGCACTAATAAACCCTTACCTCTTGTGTTGGTCGTGTAAAGGAAATGGGTTAATTACGTATATTTATCTAAATAAATTGAATGAACCATGATCAATACTTTTCGGTGATAACCCCGGTTAATGTACAGCGGAATTGGAATCATGGAGTGTGTTAAATCTTTTAAATCTGAAAATACCGGCATGGGCCTTCTTTGTGTTGGTGGTAGTGGTTTGGTTGTTTTTCATTCACGGGGCGATCGCTGGGTGATGTGGGAGGGGATGGGATCCCCTATTGTTAAGGTTCCGTTGGTTGTGAATTTTGAGGCCATGTGGTTACTTTGATTATATCAAGAATTGGGGTGGAATCCTCTATTGTTGAGAAACCGTTAGGGTCCTGGGTTTTGGGAACATGGGGCAGTATCTTGGCTTGTGCTTATGCTTGCTAGTTTCCATAGTAGGTGTAGAAAATTATTTAAACATTATTACTGAACATGAAAACAAGGATGATACACATGGGTTTTGGTTTGGTGTGAGTTGTGACTTGGGCATGGGTGATGATAGTGTACTTTAGGCTAGCTGAAGAAAAACCTAGATTTGGGTTAGTGCTGGTTTCCTATACATATACTTGTAGTTTTTTTGTTTTTTTATTCGCACCCTACCCAAGTTGATCACTTAGTGTGGAACACCCCAATTTCATGGGGGAGGGTTTTTTCCCAACACTTCTATTAGTGGTTAGTTATTAGCTCCTTTATGCTCCCTTTCCAGGAGAGCCCAAGTAGCTTCGGGCAGGCTGTGATGGCCTAAATTCCATTATTAGCCCAAGAATCATTGGGCAAGGTAGTGTGGTTGTAGGACCAGGTGTCTGTGGGCGGGTGATTTCCCAAGTATCTTCGGGATGAGGCCCAGGTGTCTTCGGGTGTGGCAGTGGTTGTTCTGGCCTAGGTGTTTGCAGGCGTGGTTACGTGCGACAGTTGTGGCCCAGGTGTCTTGGGCAGAGTTTGGCAGTGAGACTGTGGTGAGGTTGTGGCCCAGGTGTGTACGGGCGGGGTATGGCAGTGGGAATGTGATGAGAATGGCGGGATTGGTCCGATGCATAGGATGTCTTCAATAACCAGTGGGAAATTGGTGCGGGGTACCCAAACATCAATGTGCTTTTACTATATACTACTTGACTTGAATTATTTGGGGAGTGTGCCTTGGTGTGTCTTGGGTGGTTAGTTTCATTTCTAGGTGCTTGGTTATCTCTTTTCTCACAGGGCATTATTATGCCTCCCCACTTGTGCATGAGAGTCATTGGTTCTTCCCTACTGAGTATACTTGTATGCTCACCTTACGTATATAAAATTGTTCTCAGGTTTCCAGGAGGACTTCGGGGATCATGATGGACAGTACTAGCTTGGACCTTTGGGGTAGTTGCTATTGTTGTTTTCCCTTTTATTGGTGTCTTTTTACTTTTCGAGTTTGTGACTTGTATCCTTTACCTTTGAACATGCATATGGGAAGGGTTTATTTTCAGTCGTATTTGCACATTCAATTTTGGTGTTGTGGGATTTACTATCTTATATCCAAATCCTATTAAAAGGAAAATGGGCAATGCCTTCCATTTATTGTGTAATTATATACCCTTGGTGCTGGTCTCTACTTCAGGATCTATTGCAGGTGGGTTTCGGGGGTCATTATCTCTTCTTCAAGTTAGAGAAGGAAGGGCCTGGCAATCTGTTGGGCCTTTCCTCCTTTTGGTGAAGGCGGGTCGTGAAAAAATGGTATCAGAGGATAGGTTGAGAGATAGGATGGAGTCTGGAGTTAGGCACAGTGAGCATTGCATGGGATGGTAAGGGGACAGTTTTGGGAGACCTTGGTTCGTGAATTTGGCCACGGAAGACCGGCTTGGGCATGTGTTTTTAGGGCCACCTGTGATCCGATTCAAGGACTCTAGACCAACCGAACGACCAAGTGAGGCCACACTGATTGTAGAGTACAGACCCTAGGAAAGGTACATGCATCATAATGACTTGTGTTCTCATGTTTCTGGGGTGTTTTCGGAATTTGAAATAAATAATAAGTTTAAGAATTTTTAAGAACAATATTCTGCACTACTTGGGATTAGGCATTCTTCGTTTTCCTTGTAGCTATGGCACCCGGGAGATGACCACCAGTTGTACGGGTGATCGAGGCCTAGAAGGTTGACTTGGCCTATCAGCAAAGGGCTGGTCGAGAGGAGGAGGAGGACCAGTGGCAGAAGACGGTTTGAGCCTTCCAATGGTAGACCCTCGACAAGTACGAGGGCAACACCTATGACATGAAGACAGAGAGCTGGCTAGAAGAGCTGGTGATAGATTTCGGCCTGATTTGGGCTCCGACCGTGTACTGGGTTCCTCTAGCCGTCATCCAGATGTGGGGAGTAGTGCGTCAGTGGTGGACGCTCTACCTGGGGGAGAGGAGAGAGGCTGAGGTGGCATGGGATGATTTTGAGAAGGAGTTTCGGGAGGAATTCTTCTCTTCTACGATGAAGGCAGAGAAAAGTCAGGAGATACTCCCACTCCAATAGAAAAGTATGTCTGTGAGGGAGCTGGGGATTATGATCAAGGACCTCCTCTGCTTTGCCCCGGACCTTTTTCCAGATGAGGAGTCTCGGGTGAGACGTTTAGAGGAGGTGCTCTGACCCTCCCTCTAGTACATCGTTACCCCCTTCACCTTGCCGACATACTTGGAGGTCCAGAAGAAGGTTGAGGTGGTGGAGAGGATGCACACACTGGGCGATGTGTCACGAGAGGGGATTTAGCTAGGCCCATCAAAGGGAAAGGCCATCAGCACCAGACCTCAAGCATCGGAACCCTATTGGTTCCGACCAGCATGGAGCAGGCTGCAGTAGTTCCAGTTCCGGTCCCCCTATCCTCTCCCTTTCCCTTAGGGCCCAGGAATGAGGTGCTTTGTCTATGGGATCCATGGACATCTCCGGAATCAGTGGCCGAACTGAATTCAGTATGGCAGTGGTGGACAGGCCCATCACCCGCCTTAGAAGCAGCCTCTAGCTAGGCCCTTCCAGCAGCAGCAGCAGGGGCATCGAGCTCCCTCTCCTCCAAGGGAAGATGTTGCAGAGGGAGGCTGACCTCAGGGTGATCCTCAGGGTCCCCGACCAGGGTGTGGTCGGGGAGGCAGATTAAAGCTGAGGGGAAGAGGAGCTGGGAGTGGACAGTTACACACCGCGGAGGCAGGAGTTCCAGTGGGACTGGAGGTTGTTCGAGGCACGATCAGTTTATTCAGTACCCTTGCTTACGCCTTGTTTGATACCGGAGCTTCACACTCCTTTGTTGCACCTGGTCTGGACTATGCTCTGGGCCTAGATTCCAAGAGACTTCCAGTGCCCATGGTGCTGAGAACACCAGTCGGAGGTCATGCCGACTTGTTATATGTTTGTCTAGGATACAGACTAATGATAGGGCCACATCAGTCGGTCAGGGATTTACTACTGCTACATATACAACCATACGATGTCATTCTAGCAAAGACTGGATGTTAGCTGTGGGTGCCGTCATCGACTACTTCCAAGGAAGGGTTGTGTTCTCAGACATGGGTGGTCGGCGTGTTACTTTCGCCGGCGAGCAGAGCAGTCAGAAAGGCATCAGGCGAGAGGAACCCCTTCTCTACTTGTTAGTCGAGCTGTCACTAGAGTCAGTGGATGTTGAGATGTTGGAGGTGACAGGAATCATTAGTGAGTTTGTGGACGTATTTCCTGAGGAGGTAATGACTCTACCCCCTCGACGTGATATCGAGTTTGGGATAGACTTGCATCCTGGTGCTCGTCCGATTTCGATGGCTCCTTATTGAATGGCACCTTCGGAGCTACAGGAGTTGCAGATTCAGATCGATGACCTGATGAAGAGGGTTTATGTTCGACCAAGTGCGTCACTGTGGGGTGCTCCAGTCTTATTCCCAAAGAAGTCAGACGGTGGTCTCAGGTTGTGCATACACTACAGAAGGCTGAATCAGGTAATGATCATGAATCACTTCCCTCTTCTGAGGATAGACGATCTCATTGACCAGCTGAAAGGGGCAGGATGGTTCTCGAAGATCGACCTACGGTCTGGATATCACCAGTTGAGGGTGAAGGAGGAAAACATCTCGAAGATGGCCTTTAGGTGCAGATATGGGCACTTCGTGTTTGTAGTCATGCCCTTCAGCGTTACGAACGCCCCGGATATGTTCATGGGGATTATGAACTCCATCTTCCGAGAGTACCTCAATCGGGTCATAGTTGTGTTCATCAATGACATCCTAATATATTCGAGATCAGAGGAGGACCAAGCGGAGCACCTGAGGATGGTTTTGGAGGTCCTCCGATAGGACCAGCTTTATGGGAAGTTGTCGAAATGCATGTTCTAGACTCGAGAAGTGCACTTCCTTGGGAACATAGTGTCCGAGAAGGGGGTAGTGGTGTACCCATCAAAGTTTGAGGCAGTTGTTTCTTGGGAAGCACCCAAGAATGTGGCATAGGTTCGTAGTTTCCTCATGTTGGCGGGTTACTATCGAAGGTTAGTACCCAACTTCTCCAAAGTTTCAGCCCCTTTGACAGCCTTAACAAAGAAGGACCAGGTTTTTGTTTGGAGTGTGTAGTGCGAGACAACCTTTAGCTATCTGAAGGAGAATTTGGTTAGTTCTCTAGTGCTGAGACTACCAGAAGAAGGGGCGCTGTATGAGGTGTTATATGATGCTTCAGGGCAAGGCCCCAGATGTGTGTTGATGCAGTGACAAGGGGTGATCTCTTACGGGTCTAGGCAGCTACGCCCTAATGAGTGTAATTATGCCACCCACAACCTGGAGCTCGCAGCGGTCGTTTTTGCGCTAAAATTATGGCGGCATTACCTCATCGGAGAATGCTTTGTGGTCTTCACAAATCACAAAAGTTTGAGGTATATATTCTCCCAATGGGACTTAAACATGCAGAATCAAAGGTGGATGTAGTTCCTCTAGGATTATGACTTCGAGATTTCCTACACTTCAGGGAAAGGTAATGTAGTGGCCGATGCCTTGAGCAGGAGGTCGCAAAAGGATGCGGTCCGAGAGTCGGCAGACGTCTGGAAGGCAATGGAGGAGTTGGCTGCCTTGCACTGGGATGCGAGTATGGATAGCGGTAGAGGTTTCCTGTACCAGATGAAAGGGCAGTATTCTCTGTTTCAGAAAGTGGAGGAGTCTTAGTGGGGAGACCCAGAGTGAGAAGTGATGCGTGGCCTACTTGACCAATGCAATTCTCTGGAAGGATGGATGGAGGATGGTCAGAACCAGCTGCTTTTTTCTGAGGGATGTTGTTTGTTCTAGAGGCGATGTGCGGCCAGGTTCTTAGTGAGTTCCACAACTAACCCCTAGAGGTACACTCAGGAGTCTCCAAGATGTACCAGGGTCTGAAGAGACAGTTCTGGTGGCCCGAAGTAAAGCGAGTAGTGGAAGAGTTTGTGGCCAAGTGCCTAGTGTTTCAGCAGGTGAAGGCTGAACACCGAGTTCCAGGCAGCCTGCTACAGTATCTAGATGTCCCCGAGTGGATGTGGGAGGACATCTAGATGGATTTCGTCATAGGACTACCCATGTTCCACGGGGGGTATGATTCCATCTGGGTAGTAGTGGACCAGTTGATGAAATTGGCTCACTTTTTGGTGATTAATGAGTCGAGTGCAGTGAATGCTTTGGCATGAAGATATGTGGATGTGGTGGTGTGGTTGCATGGAGTTATGAGGTCCATAGTCTCAGATAGGGATGCACGGTTTACCCCATGAGTCTGGAGAGGATTTTAGTATGCTTTTGGCACCCAGCCACGTCTTAGCACTACCTTTCATCCTCAGACAGATGGACAGACAGAGCACACCATCCCTTCCTTGGAGGATATGCTGCGGGCATGTGTCTTGGACTCAGGAGGATCGTGGGTGTGACACTTACCTTTGAAAAATCTCTCCTAAAATACTATCTATCACTCTACCATTGGTATGGCCCCGTTTGAAGCCTTGTATGATAGGTCATGCCTCTCACCTGTGTGTTGGACCGAAGTCGGAGAGGCGGTCATCCTTGGACCAGAGGTGGTGCAGAGCACGACATAGAATGTTTAGCTTATACGGGAAAGAATGAAGATGGACCAGGACCGACAGAAGTAGTATGCTGATAGCAGGAGAAGGCCCTTGGAGTTTGAGATTGGAGACCACGTGTTCTTGAAGATCTCCCCTAGGCGTGGACAATAGAGGTTTGTTAAGGGGATTAAGCTTTCTCCCAGGTTCATCAGACCCTTCGAGGTGTTGCAGCGGGTCGGCGAAGTGGCTTATCAGCTAGCGTTACCACCACCGCTACTGAGGATACATGACGTCTTCCATGTGTCCCAGCTTCATCGTTATATGCACGATGATTCACACGTCATCGGCTGGGGAAGAGCTAGACATTGAGGACGACGTGACCTTTGTGGAAAGACCAGTGATGATCGAGGATCGTTAGGAGAAGGTGCTTCGTGGGCGAACCATTACCTTGGTTCGTGTGTTATGGACACATGGTGGGCTTGAGGTGGGTACGTGGGAGAGGGAAGGACAGATGTGTGCCCAGCACCCAGAGTTGTTTTGAGTTTTGTACTGTTCTATTTATACTTGTTGTGGTGGAGCGTTTTACATTATTGGCAATGAAATTTGTGGTTTTGATTTCTGCTGAATGTGTGTGAAAAGTCTTGGATTTGGGGAGGGGAGGACCCGACCACTAATCAAGACGCATTAAGGTGGATGCGATTAAACCCGTGCGGGTGATTCAGTGCCGCCCACAGCGAATAGTATCTTGACATGGGGGAAGAGACTCCCCAACACACATGACTGGCCAGTTTGACATGGTATGTTGCTTGGTTCTTGAGAGGGAGGCGTTTTTAGTTAACAATGAGGTTCACTCCTAAGAGGTATCTTTCGAGGTGGTTGTTCGGACCCTCTCTTTCCTTCTGGATTGTTTTGATTCTCGAGAGCGAGAATAGATTGGGAGGTATCTGACGTAATGGCTCGGGTTATTGTAGGTCCATTACTTAGTAAAAATCTGATGTTTGAGGTGTTCTGGTTGGTCTGGAAGGCCATCCCATCTTATCGGTGACTCATAGTGGGAGCCTTGGTCTACCAGAAGCTCTCGACTAGCGGTATCTCTCGGCCACTGGTGGCTGTCAGAAACAGGTAGTTCTCGACTACCGGTGGCTGTCAGAAACAGGTAGCTCTCGACTACCGGTGGCTGTCAGACACCGGTAGCTCTCGGCTACGTGTGGCTGTCAGACACCGGTAGCTCTCGGCTACAGGTGGCTGTCAGCAACCGGTGGCCCTCGGCTACCGGTCGCTATCAGCCACCGGTAGATCTCAGCTACCTGTGGCTCTTTCCTACCCCCACGAGTTATCCAGTATCACCTCTTTTTTGAGCAAATTGGGGTTTAAACATTGTTTTGACACCTTTAAGATTGTTTTAAATCCCATTAATGCCCCGTTTAATTAAGTTTTTGATGAGGTACCCTGATGTGCGTTGATTTAAACCGCCCCTAGAGGCGGGGACCCTTTAATGACGTGTCGGGCCGCATGGTCAACCCACGACCATGCTCTTTATGTGGTTTCGCGTTCTTATCTCAATATCTCAACCATCCCTAGACCTTATAAACTAAAGGGTTCTCCTTGGGTTTATTTTTCTCGATCGCCCTGTGATCGATTCGTCTGCTCGTCCTTGAGTTCCTGAGATCACACCCTTTCAATTTTCTCATCTTTTGTTCATCGCGCATGAAGAGATGCTTTGATTGTTGATCAATAAAGTTGGGGTTTCACCTTCGTCTCTCATTTCTATGTATCTTGCTGGGTGGGTATGCTATTGATTCTATAGAATTGGATGAACCAAACATTAATGAAGATAATAAACGGATTCTAAAGAATAAAGGGGGGGGGTGTTACTGATGGTAATAAATGGATTATCCTCTTTCATGATTAATGATTTCTGATTTGTATGGGCTTACACCTACTGAAAATCATGGCAGTTGGTGGTATTCCTCTGTGCACTAATAAACCCTTACCTCTTGTGTTGGTCGTGTAAAGGAAATTGGTTAATAACATATATTTGGCTAAATAAATTGAAAGCACCAGGATCAATCCTTTTCTGTGATAACCCCGGTTAAAGTACATTATAATTGGAATCATGGAGTGTGTTAAATCTTTTATATCTGAAAATACCGACATGGGCCTACTTAGTGTTGGTGGTAGTGGTTTGGTTTTTTTTTCATTCACAGGCCGATTGCTGGGTGATGTGGGAGGGGATGAGATCCCCTGTGGTTAGGGTTTTGCTGGATGTGAATTTTGAGGCTATGTGGATACTTTGATTATATCAAGAATTGGGGTGGAATCCTCTGTTGTTGAGAAACCGCTGGCTCCTGGGTTTTGGGAACATGGCGTAGTATCTTGGCTTGTGATTTTGCAACCTAGTTGCCCAAGTTGGTACAGAAACTTATTTAAACATTATTACTGAACATGGAAGAAAGGATGAGACAAATGGGTTTTGGTTTGGTGTGAGTTGTGACTTGGACATGGGTGCTGATTGTGTTCTTTAGGCTGGCTGAAGAAAAACCTAGATTTGGGTGAGTGCTTGTTACCTATACATATACTTGTAGTTTTTGTGTTTTTTTATTCACGCCCCACCCTAGTCTAGCACTTAGTGCCGAACACCCCCATTTCATGGGGGAGGGTGTTTTTCCCAACACTTCTATTAATGGCTTATTATTAGCTCCTTTTTTATCCATTTCCCGGATAACCCAAGTATCTTCGGGCAGGCTGTGATGGCGTGAAGTCCATTATTAGCCCAATAATCTTCAGGTAGGGTAGTGTGCTGGTAGGCCCAGGTGTCTATGGACAAGTGATTTCCCAAGTATCTTCGGGATGAGGCACATGTTTCTTCGGGCATGGCAGTGGGTTTTCTAGCCTAGGTGTTTGCAGGCGTGGTTACGTGCGATAGTTGTGGCCCAGGTGTCTGCGGGCGGGGTTTGGCAGTGGGACTATGGTGAGGTTATGGCCCAGGTGTGTACAGCTGGGGTATGGTAGTGGGAATGCGATGAGAATGGTGGGATTGGTTCGATGCGTAAGATGTCTTCAATAACCAGTGGGGAAGTGGCGCGGGGTACCCAAACATCGATGTGCTTTTACTATATATTACTTAACTTGCATTAATTGGGGAGTGTTCCTTGGTGAGGCTTGGGTGGTTAGTTTCCTTGCTAGGTTCTTTGTTATCTCTTTTCTCACAGGGCATTAGTATGCCTCCCCACTTGTACACGAGAGTCTTTGGTTCTTCCCTACTGAGTATACTTGTATGCTCACCCTACGTATATAAAATTGTTTTCAGGTTTCTAGGAGGACTTCTGGGATTGTGCTAGACTGTACTAGCTTGGACCTTTGGGGCAGTTTCTGTTGTTGTTTTCCCTTATCTTGGTATCTTTTTACATTAAGAGTTTGTGACTTGTATCCTTTACCTTTGAACATGCATATGGGAAGGGATTATTTTCAGTCATATTTACACTTTCAGTTTTGGTGTTGTGGGATTTACTATCTTATCTCCAAATCCTATTAAAATAAAAAGGGGTAATGCCTTCCATTTATTATGTAATTCTATACCATGGGTGCTGGTCTCCACTCTGGGATCTATTGAAGGCGGGTTTCGGGGGTTATTATCTCTCCTTCAACTTAAAGAAGGAAGGGTCTAGCAATCTGCTGACCCTTCCCTCCTTTTGGTGAAGGCTGGTCGTGACATTACACCTACCTGATTTATAGTTTTGTGGGCATCAAATTTCTAAAAAACAAGTTAATTATCACTAAATATTTTTACATGGATACTAGTTTTCCATAACATGTCTATATTTTAACATTTTACTCTTTTCACCTTATATGGGAACCTAAATATGTGATATTTCATGTAACCTTTATATTACCTACATTCCCCTTCCAAAATATGTTTATTGTCTCTCTTTAGGACGTGGATCGCCAAAAATGGTTGATACTTTGATGAACAAGAAAATATTTCAATAGAATAATTTATTTACGGTGGTAGATTGTAATATCTCATGATTTTAATATAATTCTATGTTCAACGTCTTATAGAATACACAATAATGGTCATAAACAAACAACAACATATTATTATTAAAATATCACCATAGTAACATAGATATGGATTTTGAATATATTAATTGTATTTACAAAAATATAAAAAATATATAAATTTATTACTCAATAAAAATATATTTAAAAATTATTAGGAATGAAATTCTTGTTTTTTAATAAATTCATTTTATTCTTCAAAAAATATATTTTCTAAAATGAATGTTTTCTTCTTTTGTGAGAGAATAATATTATTATTTTCAATAACATTTTTGAAATTATATTTATAAGAATTATTTAATTTTTTAATTCATTGGGTAAAAACTATCTTTCATTAATTTATTTAAGAATTTGTTGAATAATTGGATTTTTCAATGAATAATGAAAATTACATATTTTTATTCGATTTCGTATTATTTTAAAATTTTAAAAACTAACAATTTTTATTGATTTTTTTAAAAGAAACATAATTTACTTTATATTTTTAATAATATAATTACTTGTAATGGAAATAATTTTATCTTGAGTTTTTTATAAAAATATTTATTCATAAGAAAACATTTTTTCCTACAGAACTAATTTTCATCAGGTTTAGTGAGTTTTATAAATTTATTTCTCAAACTTATAGATATTGAATATAGGAAAATGGATTCCATATCTTGAATAAGTTGGTTATAGTTTGATAAATATCTCCTTTTTAGTTTTAGGAAATATTAATAGTAATCATGGTAAAATTTATCCCCTCGTTAAAGTTTTAATGTGTTAATTAAGGCTAAAACTAACAAGATAAGGCTTAAAATTAATTCAAAATATTTTATTATTGAATTTGATGAACATATTTCACCTATAATACTAAAAATTTATCAAATATGACCTTTTTAAATTTGACCTTGATTTTGACCTTTTTCTTATTTATGTAAAAATGGAGTAAAAATGCCACTTTCTAGCATTAAATATCTATAATATTTTTTGATAGAGATAAAAATAAATCAGTGTGAGTTATAAATAATTATTTTAAATATGAATGAATTATTTTTATCATGGTAATTTAGTTTCATTTTTTAATGATAAAACATTTACCTTAAATGCCTACGCATTGCTAACACTATGCTTGTGCAAGCAGTGGGAAAATCATGTAAATGATTTTAAAAAATATAAATGTTGTTTTTCAAATGAGGTAAATTATCCTAATATTATTTATTACACATATATAATATTTTATATGTGATATTTTTTTATATTTTAATTTCAATTTTTTATGTTATTTCCAAATTTAGATTATGTTAATAGTTATTAGAATGACATTAAGAATATTTTATGCAAAATTTATTTTATTAATTATTTTTTTAAAATCATAAAAATAATGGAAGATAACAATTAGGGTGATAACTAGTCTAAAAAATAATCTATATTTCTTTATCAATCCATTTTTCACCATATAAGTAACGTTAAAAACCTTTAATATTGAAAAATTCAATGCCAAGTTTATGGTTGAAATTATTAAACCAAGGGGTCAGACCAAAAGATAATTTTTAAATGATATGTAAACCTATATAAATTTTTTGTATAATAATATTAAGACCATATATTCCTTATAATCTAATCTATGCCATTTTTGAACATTTTTTCATGAGTTAGACCCGTTTTATATTATAATATTTAAATTATTTAAAAAAAACATTGTTACAGTTATTTTATAGATTACAAGATTTTATTAGAAGATTTCGAAATCATAAAAATATTATATTTGTAAAATTAAATTATAAATGGATGAAACTATCAACTATTTCACATTTATGTTTCACATGTACTTTTATAGTAAATTTCTTTACACCTAAAGTGTAAAAAACCTTTTTATCATGGTAATTATCCGAAGAGTTAATGAGGGTTATAACTAAGAGTTAAGTGAAAATATATAACAAAAAATTGGATAAGTTTTATTGGATGGGAGGATTTATAATCCTCTTTATATTATCCTCTAATTATATCAATTTGGAAGCATTTTTCCATTCAAATTAATTTATATTAGATTATTAATATATTTAATTCTAGGAGCACCCCTCCCCGCACATATAAAAGGACACCCCTTCTCCTTATTCTTGAAAACATCTTTTGAAACCAAGAATGATCAAACCAAAAAAACAATTTTTATATAATTACTTGTAAAATCATTATAGTTTGTTTTATTCTTAAAATTCCATTCCATGTTTCCTTAAGAATATATCTAAAAGGATTCTACTAAAATAATAGGTAATTGTATTTAATGACTCTTTCATGTTTATTTCTTCTTCTACGTGCTCTATTTTTTCACCAATCATAAAAAATAATGATAGGTCCATAAAAATAATGAAACATTTCTTTTTATTTAGTACCATTTTGGACCCCTTTTTATCTTATGGAAAGTGAAATCATCAGTCATGCATATGTACGACATATCATCTCAACATAGTGGTGTAGTTTATCATTCATCACCATTTTACTTGCACGGTTATAAAGATGTTACTAATGAATTTATATTATATTTAAGAAATAATTAATATTATATATTTAAAATATCATATCTACCATATTAACTTTCAATCCCTTGGAAAATGATAATATCGGTCATGCATACATGTCGACTACCACCTCTATCAAGTGATGTGATCAGTTTTTCATTTCATCTTTACATGGATAAAAATAATTATAGATTCAATGAATATATATGATATAATAATTATTATATAAAGGGAAAATAATATTTAACTTTATTTTTTCTATCAATTGAAAATTGGAAACAAAATTCATGTATACGTATGACCTACCATCTCCATAAATGATATAATTTGTTAATCAATATCAATATTTTATAAATTAAATTCTCTATATATATATTGAATATATATGATATTTATATCACGAATAACAATATGTAGATTATAAAACCATGATAACTATTCATGTAACAAAACTACCTAACCAAAATATAAATGAAAAACAAGACTATTGACACATTGAAATGATGATCTTAATAAATAATTATTTAAAATAGGGATTTGAAATATTATAAGTGGGTCATATATGATATTATAATTATAAATATGGTTATTTTATGTAATTTAAATAAATTAAAAATTATCATATAGGATTTTAAATAACATTCAACTAAGTGGATGCGTTATGTAAGGGATATTTAAACTAAATTTTCATTAATGGGGTAATATCACTTCTATATTTACTAAATTGAAACATTATAATGCATGAAATTACATATGATTGTATTCTATTTTATTTTCACTTTATTTTTATGTGTTTATGTTTTTTACAAAAAATTACATCATTGATTAAATTTTACTTCAATGTTATGATCGTTACAAGTGATTTTGTCTCAATTTACACTTTAAATATATTTAGTAATATACACATATTTATGTTTACATAGTGTATATAATTCACATTTAATGTATTGAACATGAATATATATTAAATCATAGTGATTAATTCTGTCAATTAATGTTTACTCTTTTAAGGGGTTACAATTTAAATGTTACAAAAAATGTAATAATTGATTTTACTATCATATTTTTCGGTGTTTTAGCTTATTTCATAAAAGGAATCTTTTAATTTATTCATCATAAAATCTATCAATTTTCTAATCTTGTAGATATTTTTGGATTTCCCATTTTTTCATTCAACTCTTCATATCATAAGAATCTGAATAATGAAAAGTAAATTTTCAAATAAAAACCCATCCTTTTTCAATTTTTAATGGATTTGTTTTTATTTCATGGGAAAATTTTAAAAAATTGTTTTAAAAATGTCTCTCGTATTCACTCAAATGAATATTAAAGCCAATTTTATATGATTATTTAATTTTTAAAATGTTTGAATGGAGTATTTCTAAATCTTTCCCAATGATTTATTTTTGAATTTCATAAAAAAAATAAAATGGAATGTTTCTTTTTACCATATACTACGTTATACGATTTTCATGTTTCGATAACAATTTTATAATTTTAGTTTCTTATAAAAGTTTTAAATTATTTTAAAAATGATATTAATTATTAAAAAACTTATTTTAAAATTGCCTCTTTAATTTTCATCTACTATCCACAAGACCTCATTTTACTGAAAAAATATAATTTTGGGAGAAATTTATGGTCATATTTTATCTGTTAAAAATTTTGTGGTCATTAACATTATTTTGAAATAATCAATTTGTTATTATAAATTTTCATTGAAAAGTAAATTTATAGTAAATATCTATATTATTTGTATCATGGATATAATTATTTCATTAAACATATAAAATCTCTACATATGAAGCCTTAATTTTAATGTTATTTGATTAACATGTTAAATATTGTTATTATTTAGTCTTTACTAGATATAGAAATTTATTGTTACAGAGGATTAATTATTAATTAAATTGATCATTAAATATATGATGAATGAATTTGGAATGTAGTGTTGGGTGGGGTGTCTCTATAGATAGCCTCTCGATGCATTAGATGTTCTTATAAGTCAATGGAGTTGGCTAGTATTGTTAATTGGGTTTTTGGTTTATATCTCCCCATATATTAAATATTCTTGAAACAAGGCTTTGGTAGTAAATATATCATGTTGAATGAGATCATGAAATCCATAAATAATCATTTCCTTTTGTAAAAATTTACTTATTGTTATCAATGAGATTATTTCATTGATTTTGTCTATGTATTCATTTCAATCTCATATTTTTAATTAAATTTCATGTGTCTTTAGTTATTTACCATTCCATATTAATTATGAATTAATTACTCATGATATGTTCTTCTTTAAATAACCCTTATTGGGCATCTAATATCTCCATTTATTTTTTCCCTTTCCCTCGGATATAAATAAGTAATCTTTGAATGAGTTCAATAATGAAAAATATTTACTTTATCTATGATTTATATTTTATTTAGAATGTAAAATGGGAATAATATATATATTTATTTTACCAATAATATTATTATTTAAGTCCTTGGGGATATGATTTCTAATATATATTCCAAATGTAGCAAAGAAAACACTAGATCTAGGCTACTAGAGTCGGGGTTGTTAAAGTATCATGTACTTTTATTCCAATGATAAAATTTTTTTCTAAAAAAATTTATGATTTCAATACTATTTTCATTAGTATATATAATCTCTATATTTCTTTGTAAACTTTATTTTTCATGATCCACCCTCTAACTGTTATTTTTAAATACTCTTTTTAGCTGATTAAATTTTGGGTATTAACCATATATATTATTGGGTTCAATTTTGGCGATACCAAATTGAAATATTGTGAAACCCGATTTTATTTCCCAAGGTTATTTGTGATATTATTATTTATTTCATGAGGCACACATATGTATGGATGATTGAATGTTTTGGTCCTATATTTCTCTTTAATTAATTTTTAAATTTTATATATTGATAGATATAAAGTATATAAGGGGAATTTATCCCAAGACTACGTGCACATATCGGGATGTATCCCATGTGAAATATTACATGTGACGATTTATCCCACACCAAAGGGTGCACAAGAGGATTTATCCCATGAAAATGGTACACATAAAGTATATCATATTCTAAAGGGTGAATGGGTGGATTTATTCTAAGAAAAATAGTACATCTTATAATTAATCACAATAAAATGGTATATTAGATAATTTGACCTAATAAAAAAGGGAATATTTGGGGTTTTATCACATTCCCAAGGATACAAAAGATGACTATACAAACCACAATAAGTTCAATGGGTTTTTATCTCAAGCCAAATATGTGATCAATTACATAGTGGGTACCCTTGACATATTATTTATATGCATTGGTTTATTCCAAAAATTATGTTATAATATTGTTCCTATCATTATTCTTCATGGATAATGTTTAATGTCTCCATATTCCACACATGTTTCTTTGCTATATGTTTGTTCATTTAAAATCACAGGTCATTCTATCATGACTTGTGAAAAAAATTATTATTCCATGTTTTTTAATCATAAATTTCTCTATGGACATTTTATCTCTCATAATTATGATCTAACCCATGATTATATATTAATAATTTATTTTCCCTTACTTTTTATTCTATATATTCTATTTTTTGATTTCATAGTATTATGATGATGAATTTAACCTAAAACAATCCTTTAAAGAATTATTGTAGTGTTCAATTTTGTAGAAATGCTCACAAGTTTTGTAAAATAGGTTTCACATGTTACTGGCCCTCAAAGACACTAAACATAATATTATTCAATTTATGTGAGATTATTATGATATGAAATACTAATATGAAATGAGTTCAAGTTTATTTCAAATAATATTACTTGGTATAAATGAAAATTTGTGAAAGTATGAGTTTTTAGTACCATAATATAGAGTGTGGTTCCATTGTGTTTCAATTGGAATAGAATTATATTTATATTAATTCAATATTAGAGATTTTATTTGTTATTAGGAAAAATGGAAATTAAAGAAAACCCTATTAATAAATATAAGGGATAAGTATAAGTATAGGATAAAATTCCAGTTTTTTTGTAAAGTAAATATTTTATAGTTTGCCAAAAAATTTCATCTATTCTTATATAGTAAATGTGGATATAGGCTCTTAAATATATGTACCTAGGAGTAATAACCTGGAAAAATAAGGATTTTTTGTTACCAAAATTTTCACTTGGTGCATGAAAAAAAGGTATAAATGTACACATGGTTTGACACTCCTGGGGGATATGCTATGGTTCATTCAGATTCTCTTTTTTGAAAAAAAAATAATGTATTTGAGTATAATTTTACCTAATTAATTTAGATAACATAATATATAAATGATCATGGATAACAAATAATTGAAAAAATAGAGTCAGAGGTTGAACTCAAAATATAATATGTTAAAAATGAATATGTTATAGTGAAATAAATATTCATTTTGATGTTTTCATATTCGTATTTTAGAAATTGATATAACATTTTTAATTTTAGTATTTTGTTCAAATAGGATCAAAAAAATTAATTTGAGAAAGGTATCTATCTATAAACCAAAAGGTATTATAACAAAAAAGGTAGAATTTATAAATGGATTGATTTTTATATATACTATAATTATTGCAAAGGTATGTTTCTTTGTGCCACATTGTGTGGTGAGATTTATATATTTATATAGAATAAATTTTGATAACCTTCACTGTTTTTACCAACGATTTACATTTATCAAAAATTTACTGGTATATTAAAAAGGTTAGTAGGATTATGTGAACCACAAAAGTATTGTTCATTAGTACTATTTCTCTACTTGCTTGGGAACATATATTGAATGGTTCCAATAACATTCAAAAGTGATTTTATGTTAAGGTTTTATTTTTTCATCTTACTATCAGAGATCACACGATAGATGGATTCATAACCCTTAGATTTGAAAGGATGTTTGACCTGTATATAAGTGACTTTGATAGTATTGATAACCCTCGATAAGTTTATTTATTTAATAAAAATATACAAGATATTTTTTTATGATCTGTATTTCTTTTTTTGGATTATGATATATATTAAACAATGTTCGACCTTATGAACTAATTGGTAATAGATTTTGAGGGTTTAATATTATATTCATCAGTAAAATAATATATGGTTTAATTTTTTTTAATATATTATAAATTCAAATGGGTTTCGGGATGTTATGTTTTAGAGAATATATGATTTAGTTATATACATACATGGGTATATGATTTTATGAATGATTAATATTACTAGAGGGAAGATAAAAAACATTATCTAGCCTAAATGAGTATGGTAGATGTAATATTATAAGTTATATCCTGAATGTTACTGATGATAATAATACCCACACATACATTCATTGATTAGAAATAATTAAAATTGAAATTATTCAATTTATTTAATGGGGTTGAATTTAAGAATGATTGATTTTGGAATATACACATATATATATATTATAACTATGTTTGATCAAACAATTAACATGAAACACCATACCAAAATGCACCGTACCAAATTTATTATTTATAAAATTTAGGAATAATTAAACCCCAAGTGAACACAAATTACTGTAATCAATTACAAATTCATCACAAATATGACTGAAAACACTTAATGATTTAAAATAAAGTTTTTAATAAAAAATTATTTTATGTATATATATGTTTATTTTTTGATTAAAATATAAATTTATAAATTTTAGGATATGAATTTAATTTATTGAACTAAATTTTTTAATTATATATAAAATATTCCTTTAGGTATTTTTTTTTGAATTTTTCGTAAAATTATTGAATTTTAGATAAACAGTAGAAAATAATGATTTTTCATATATCGTCACTTTTAAGAAATTATCATAATAATAGAATGAGTTAAATGTATTTAAAAATATTCTATATAAAATATGTATTTATAAATTAAAGTAAATCTTTTATAAATTCGACTTTGAATTTATTAAACCCCTATGTAACATTTCCAAAATATGGGTAATATTTTACTCAAAATACTACTCTTAATCGCATATATTCATAATTAGTTTTCATAACATCTAGAAATTACATATATAAATATATATTCCATATTTTAAATTAACATGACCATATTATATAACAAGGTCAATTTCATTTTTGGTTATAAAATAATGATTACTATGATTAAATTCAATGAACATGATAGCGGTAACATTGTTATTTAGAGAGAACTATGTTATTGATATTTCACAGATGTTACATCATTATATAAACTAATATAATATTAAAAATTAATTTAATATATTTTTTAAAATTTTATATAAATATATTTTCACTCATTCAGTTAGTAATAAATACTAAATTATATTAAAAACACTTAATTGTATAAATAATGTTTTTCCACATTTTTTTCTATATATTTAATGATTTAATTGAAAAGTTAATTTTCTATTATTTTAGAATTAAAATTATACAAAATATAGGTTATATTTACTTTCACCAAACCCAAATTGGGTAAGAGTGGTTATTTTTTTATTCGAAACATATATTACTTAGTTAAAAACTCGTTACCTAGGTAAAAATGGAAATCGTAAAATGTAACAAACTAATTGTAAATGACCTCAAACATGTATAAAACATGTAATAAAATTATAATTAGTGGATTTATAAACCTTATAAAACACAAATTCAATTATTTACTACTTTTGAATCATTTTTATATTGAATTGTATCATTACATTATTGAAAATATTTAGTGTTCACAAAATTTCACTTTTCATCACCAATAAAAGGGGACACATCCACCCATTTATTCTGTACACATTCCTTTAAATTTATTCCAAAAACTCTGCAATTTTTCTCCTCCTGGAATCCTCTTACATTTTTATAGGCCACTAGTCTCAATATTTTTGTTTGTTTCATTCATTTCCATGGAGAATTTCTAGGGAAAGTTCAATGCACTGATGTGACTATTACTTAATATGTTTCTATTTATTATTTATATTTATCTTCCAAATATACCCTAACCATAGTAAAATAATGAAATAATAATAACAATTAAATTTATGTGTAATTATAATAGTGGAATAACTATTATTTATTACTTCCATGCCACTTCAAAAAATTGAAGAACACCATTTGTATGTTGTATAAATTACCTCCACTATTAAATAATGTTTTTAGATTTTTCATATTGATTTTCATTTTTCAGAAAAATCCATTTAAATATGATTAAAAAATGTATAAAAAATATCATTATTCTTCGGTTATAATGCTATTATATGTTGTTTTAACCATACTCACCCATGGAGTCATAATGTGTTCTTGGTTAGGATGGTTTAACCACCTATTTGAACTACACTATTAAAATATATCATAGATGGAAATTGTAACTTAAATACTAATATTATTATATATTATTAAGAAAATAATAATAATTTGACATTTTTGGAAATGTTATATTATGGATTTAACTTCTTATTAATGTATCATATTTGATAACTATAATTACAAAAATAAGAGGACACCAATTCAATTTTCATGAAAAATAAAAACATAAAATGAACTTTATAATATATAAGTGTAATATGGTTATCTGTTTTTCATATTAAATTAATTATTTATGAATTAGTTTCCTAATAAGGTATTTAAATATCATAATTTTATTATTTGGGATTTGGCACATGCACAGATAAATTTTTTTGTATATGTAATGTTACTAAAACTAATGGAACATGAGATATTCAAAGGATTATACAGTGTGTTCTAAAAGTAATTAATCCCAATACTATAGTATAATTTAGACACTGAGATATTTATAAGTTCATCTTGCAATGAAATAATCTAGTGAGTATAGCTTAGGCTTCTGCCTGCAAAGAATCACAATATCAGAAGATATTCTTGAAAGCTACAATGAAAAATCGTTAAGGACCCTATTAAAATACCATCCTCACATGATTCCCTAGGAACATGATCCATTTGTATTAAATTTCAAACACTATCATAGAACCTTCCAATAAACCCAAGTTATTTTCCTATTAGGTTTTGTGTCTGTACACTAAATTTCTAACCCATAAACATGTTGAGATATTGAAACTTTTTTAAACACTATTCCTCAGTATTTTAAGAGTATAATAATGATTATTTCTTATCAGAATAAAATGGTTAGATCCTATAGATATGGGTAGAATTACTGGTTTCCTAAAGGACTTGGTACCCATCAATGAATAGAGTTCCCCACAAAAATCGTAGGACCGTGTTCTGATACCCATCAAACCATACATGTAGATGGTTTTAAAATTAATTTAATTAGTTTTTATATATACATTTACCCCAAAGGAATTATTGATGTATCACACCCAATCACTATAAAAAAATAGTTCATCACTAACTCTGTTTTAGGATCCTCATACAAAGCATAGATGGATTCTGTAAAAATCCCATCACATTGAATTTTTTAATCCCTATGTATTGAATAATGTAAAATTATAAAGGTAATAAAGTTTATCATGGCTAGTAATTCTATGAAATAGGACCTAATACAAAGGGGATACTTTATGTCATCTTTGTTAATCAAATCCTGAGATATAAAAAATTTAAAAGAACATGAAGGGTGCGGTGAAGACATAAGAATTAGCAATATACAATAAGAGAATGGTGAGATAAATTCATTCATTCACTATACTATTTAAAGAATAAATGAATGATTGGTGAATAGAAGATTCTATGAAATTCATTCAAGGAATTGGGAATCTTAGGTAGAAAATGGGGGATCCCACCCAATTTTCCATCTAAAATATAAATTCTCTATTGTAAATGATCCATTGAGAGTGATTAAGAATAGTAGAGATATTACCTTGAATACATCATTATAAAAGAGTTCCATGAGTGCATCCAGATTAGGTAATGTGAGAATTTCCATATTTTCTTCCAGTAAAACTTGACCAATAGGTGTTTCTTGAGAATTCAGTCCATGTTTACTTATCTTGTAAACATATCATATTCTCCTCCATGCCTCTAATGTAAATCCTAACTTCATACATGAGTAGTAAAATTAGAGCCCAGTTGGCCTAGTGAGGATGTCCTTCTTGATTTCTCTAAGTAGATAGATGTGATTGTCTATAATGAAGATAAAAACATGCTACGTCACATAGTATTATATTATTTTATTGATTAGTAAATGAAAAATTAACTAGATGATATTCAAAATGGATTAAAAATTAACCAAGAATTTGAAAATTTAATAGAAACAAATATTATTCATAATTTATGAAATTGTTAATTAGTATTCCAATTATAAAATGATAACTAGAAAATTTAAAGGATGCAATTATTCATATATAAAAATTATTAAATCGAAAATTTAGATATAAAAACCATTATATTTAGTAGATTAATGATATTATTTCAAATCAGGATGTAATGTGTTGTTGTTCACATTTATTTATATATTTGTGAAAATTTTATGAATTTTATTATTAATTCTACACTATAATGTAGAAATTACATAATTTATAAAAATGATGAACCCATTTATAGTGAATGTTTTAAATTAATTTTCTTATGATCTGAAATAATAGTGATATTTTAATATTGTATAGGATGATTAATTATTTATCATTATTTAGGAATTATCATGGAAATAGAAAATAAATAATCACATGAAGAATATGCAAATGTTGAATTAGATTATGGAAATTTAAAATCACATATTTCGTACTAATATTAATAATTTTAAAATAACATTTTTATTGGTGCATATAATTTTCTTGCATAAAATTAGATATATAATATTGATATATTATCACTTATAATTGAAAATAATATTTATTGAACTGAGAAATTATGAAATGTATTGTAAAATAATTATCTCATGCATAAGATAAATAGTTATTGATAATATAAAAATTATCCAAGAGGGAGAGGAATAAATAATTACATGCGTCTTTGTAAAATATTATTTGATAACATTAAAAAAAATTATATGATAAAGAATATTAAGAATTTTTAAGGAAATTATAAATAATAGAGAATTTAAATGTTATTTATCAAATGTTTCAAAAATTTAATATTCCACGATATTGAGTTTAAATTATTGGTCAAGACATTGTGATCCAATGTTTTTTATTTTTCTTATGAATATTAACAATATATTGTGCTATCTGCTTTGATGTATTTATGATGTTATGTAAAATGATTAGCATGCATAGGAATTGAATAATAATATAATTCCAACTATATTTATTAAATAATGGAAATGGATCAATAAAAAAACCATTGGTCTTCCTAGAATTTATTAAATATTAACTTAATGATTTAAGCATGTTACATTGATTGTATCTAGTATTATATATTGTCATATTTTTCATTATGATGAAAAAATGAATAATAATCCAATTAATTCAATATTAAATTAAATTATATTTTAGATAAAGAATAATTTTTTGGGGGGATGAACAATCACATCATTGATTGTGAGAGGACTGAACACCTCAATGAATGTCCTTGGTTTCCATGAAATATATTCATGGAGAATAGAGTTAATATATATTGTTTCTATGAATTTAGAACCTTTATGTGATTTAATGGTAACTTGGTGTGTTTTTAATGATATTTTGAGAAATGGGTTAGAAGATTGGGTTTACAGTAAATCTTTATGATAAAGAATATTAAGATTTGTTAAGGCAATTATAAATAATAGAGAATTTAAATGTTATTTATCAAATATTTCAAAAATTTAATATTCCGTGATATTGAGTTTAAATTATTGGTTAAGACATTGTGATCCAATGTTTTTTATATTTCTTATGAATATTAACTATATATTGTGCTATCTACTTTGATTTATTTATGATGTTATGTAAAATGATTAGTATTCATAGGAATTGAATAATAATATAAATACAATTATAATTATTAAATAATGGAAATGAATCAATAAAAAAACTATTGGTCTTCCTAGAATTTATTAAATATTAACTTAATGATTTAAGCATGTTACATTGATTGTATCTAGTATTATATATTGTCATACTTTTCATTATGATGAAAAAATGAATAATAATCCAATTAATTCAATATTAAATTAAATTATATTTTAGATAAAGAATAAATTTTTGGGGGGATGAACAATCACATCATTGTTTGTGAGAGGACGGAACACCTCAATGCATGGCCTTGGTTTCCATGAAATATATTCATGGAGAATAGAGTTAATATATTTTTTTTCTATGAATTTAGAACGTTTATGTGATTTAATGGTAACTTGGTGTGTTTTTAATGATATTTTGAGAAATGGGTTGGAATATTGGGTTTATAGTAAAGGTTTATGTCAATAATGGATTTTTAGATTATGTTATACACAATGGAATGGTTTTAAAACTTGGGTAGTTTGAATGAGGTTAGAGAGGATATTTGTAGCTGATATGATGATTATTTCTTGATGGATGAGTGATTATATTTTTTTATATTATTAGTTTCCAAATTATTATTGTATTGGGACTCTATGAAATTCATGTGCATATTGATGCAGAATATTAAACTACTTCCAAGAGAACCTTACAGAATTATGTAATGAAAAATGTAATTAATAAATGAATTGTGCATGGAATCATGTTTATACATGAATTCAATATTCAAGGGGAATATTAAAATTTTAAATTAGTGTTGAGGTAAATTTTTATTATTAGAATCAAAATGAGGTTATGAATATTGGAATACTTAAAATGATGTTTAAAACTAAAAGAGGCTTACATGTCATTCAGGGGCTTAGATGTGCCTTGAAATAGACTGTATGGATACTACCTTCATGGAAGTGGTTGTGACAATAACATGAATGTGTTGATAGTAAGTAGTCATATCTGTTACAAAAATTCACAGTAAAGCTAATGTGGGTATGAAAGTGTCAAAATTACCCTTATGTGTCCTCATGTTTTAGGGATGAAACCCCCTCCTTTCTCCACCTATGGAATGTGTAGAAATGACATCCCTTTTATCTTTTTTTAAGAACTCTAAATGGAGGGGGTTTGGTGGCTTCAACTATCGATTCCAAGTGTCTATCAGATCCCATCACTCTCTATTTATTCTCACCTACCTATCAATCTAATTTCATTATATCCCAATTAGGGATTCATTTTTTATTCCACTAGAGTATCGTGGAATTGGATGAATGTGAGTGGGGGTTCACTATTACTAGGAATAGGTTGACATAGGGAACCATATTTACATGGTGGATTGCCATTTTGAACAAGTTATGTTGTATCATAAATTCATTATGTTTTTATTTAAAATTAAATAGTAATTCCATTTGAATTTGAATTTCTTGTATTGGATTTCCCTAAGCATATTGTAGGGGAGGTGAAATTGGCCTATGGAGTGTTTTTGGATGTGGTTCTAGTGTGGAAAATATGAACAGTGAGGAATTATACATTATTCCAATTTGGATACCATGATTTAAATTAATTATAATTCATTATAATTATTTTTTTGTGGTTCCATGCTGTATCATAAATATTGTAAGAATGGGTAGTGAAATATTTAACTGAGTGAACAACATATATACATACCATATTTAATCAGTCCACAGAATTTAAGATAAAATATTTTAAAGGGTAGGTGGTCTGTATGCATCAACCCTTTGTAATTTATGAATCAGTAATATGTGTGTGTTGTGAATATCCCCACAACATTAAGAACTTTTTCTATTCCAAATGTTTAGGTTTTTTTAATAAAAACTAGATCTTATTGTTGAATTTTATATGGTTCTTAGGTCTTTTATGAACCCTAATGTAGAAACTGGAAATCTAGAACACTAGAGGATGAGAATACAAATTCAATTGTGTGCCTTGGGATGCATTTCCAATGGTATAGACATTATAGATGCATTAAAACCAATAAATAATTTAGATAACAGTGAGGTGAGTGTTCCTCCACAACTAGGATTTTACTTCTTTGGTCAGTATACCCCCAGATATTGGAGGATGGGTAGGGCGTTCGGGCAGACCAAGGATGATAATGTAAGGGATGAGATTAATTTCTTTTACTTGCTATGACTTGACTAGGAGGCCTGAGATTCCTATATAAAACAAATGGGACCCTAAGTTCCCTATTTTGTATTATGAACATGAAAATATTGTAATGTGGGGATCAAGTACGGATTTCCCAAGGTGTCACCTTATAATCCAAACATATAATCTAATCACAAGGGGCTCTAGATTTTTTGATTGGGAATGGAAATTATTCAATGCACTTATATGTTTTATATTATTTTGATTTGTGATGTGATTTATCAAAATAATTGAGAACCATACGTAATCCAAACACTAGCATGATTTCTTGGGATACATAGAAATAACCTGTGGTTATGGTTGGGACCCTGGGATGACATGTTTACTTGGGATTTGGTCTCACATTATATTATAATAGGATTCCTAGAACAACTAGAATCTAATTATATTATTGTTTTTATAGTGGATGCTAAGATGTGGGTATTAGGATATATTATCCTAGAGTGTGTGTATCCATGAGTATTGGATTTTCTATGGTGTTATTGGTTCCTTATATAATTTGATATCATTATAAAATCTTGAGTGTCAGTATTCAAATGACAATATGAGTAGACCAATGTGAATTCCCATTATCATTGGAATTAAAATGGAGTTATGAGGTTATGTATAGGAATATATCTTCTTTTAGACATGTTATAAATCATTGAGGGTGATTACAACAACCCCTTGATTGATTCCTAGGATATCCCCAAGGATTGGGTAGATGCGCCCCTGATGGTTTTCATGAGGAACCGCTTGTTATTTAGATGCCCAATATATTGACCATTTGTTCTAAGGAGGTTATTCCATTTTATTTTATATATTTCCTAGGAATAATTAATGACTATAAATATAATTTTTTCTATGGATTTCCCCCTGCTAGGATTTAGTCATAGGATTGAAATTTAGATTTATCATGTTTGACTTTGGGATTTACCTTGAGGGATTGAAGAGGGATTCAAGGTGAAACCCTATAGTCCATTACTCATCACGATTGAGGTGAAATAATAGGATACCCTGGGTGTATACATAAGTTCCCCAGAGTTCATGCTTCTAATATACCACACTCTAGCACTGGTCGTGGTAGTTATGGTTGATCAGGGTCATAGAACTGAATATGGATTATAGTTAACGGGCTTCGACTGAATTGTAAGCATGTTCACTTGGGGTAGTTGGGTTACTAGTTGGAAAATTGGTTATGATGTGATTAGATACATTTTAAAACCAATAAAAAGTATGTATGGTTGGTAGTTAATGTGTATTTGTTTATGTATTTTATTTATTTATTTTATATTTTCATGATACTTCTACATTCGCTATATATGTTGGTAATATAGGACCACATTGAAAGTTATATACTTGATTGTTTACTCACATCATTATTGTGATTCCCTGGAACTTAAGTATCCATGGTGACCTTTCAATATTTTTGGAATAGGTTGGGCAGAGTCCCATGTTGAGTTGTACCACAGGACAGCTAAAACAAGACTAGATGTCGGTATGAGGTAAGGCTCAAAGATTTAGATGGGCCTCCTATACCATTGTTTATTTCTTATTCTGTTTATTTTTATACATTATTGGGTTTATTTGATATCATAGTTAAATGAATATAATGCTTCTATAATATTTTTTAGATTTTTCATTTTTTATTTATTCCATGTAATCTGATTATTTTTTATTTTAGAATAAGTTTGGTTATGTTATATATTATTGTTAACTATAATACAGTGAAATAATATCCCCACGATATTACCCAAAACCTATTATGTAAGTTGGATACCCATGGTAAATAGGGAGGCACAACTTAGGTCATGTGGAAAAATGGTTCTATAATTGTTCATAGAGTGTTCCTGATCAGGGCGTCACAAAGTGGTATTAGCAAATCACTTTTGTTATCATAGAATTTTGGGATTGGGTTAAAATGATATATATGAATGTGTCATATCTCCTAATGGATATTAAGAATGTCTATAGGGAATATCTATTCTGATAGTGAATCAAGGTTACCCAGGATATGGATCTTCTATTTTTGGTTTTTGATGTTATGGTGGGGTATTATTTTCACCTTGAAAAAGGAATATGTGGTTTGAATTTTATGATTTATTATTAATTTTTGTCTCTTGGATAGTTGGAAATAATTGAGTGATTAGATTTGAATATTGTACTATAAAGTGAAATGAATTTTAAATATCATATTAAGAATATAGGATTCATAAGAAACATTTTCTTGTTACTGTGCGATTTCATAAAATATGGAGGTTCAATTATTTAATTTTTCAAAAACTTATCATAAAACATTTTCTTTTTAACATACTGGGAGAAATTTTACTCATATTTCTTAATTTATTTATATATATTTTTATGGAAGTTCATGTGGATATACAGTGAGATGTATTATAATTAAAAAAATTTAGTCCATCGGTATAAGTTATATATAGTGACCCCAGTATGTTAGCACATGAATTAGATTCCATTATGGTGGACCCTTAGTGGGTGAATTTAATTTTGATACTAGATTCAAAAATATAAATGTGATCAGTTATTTAAAAGGATTATAATTAATTATATGGAATTTTTCTATATAAAATAGAATTGTATTATAAATATCCATCCCATGTGACTATGGTTACATGATGTGGATTTTGGGATAGTGGTTATATTTTTTGTGAGCGGATAAAAGAGAATATGATCCTTGAGAGGGTGACCAACATATATGGAGGCATGGTGAAGATCAGTCTGAACTTATATATTCTTGAAGGGGTAATCTAGTATGAAGATACCTCGTGAGGATTAAATCTCCAATAGGTGAATATTTATTATATTATGTCTTGGATTTATCCCCTTATGGTTCGTCTCTATTTAGACTTATTTATTTAAAGTGGCCACTAAAAAGCAATATAATGTTTTCCCATATAGATTGGAATGATATTATATCTAACCAAAATTTATGTTCGTGGTACCTTGAAATAGATCATATAGAGTGTTGACATTGTATGATAATAACCATGTGTGATACCATAGTGATCCTTGAATTATGACTCAAATCGTAGTGATTCAACTGCTAGTATTCCAGTGGTAACCCATATTATTACCCATAATTATAGTATTTTCAAGGGTTTACATAACAATATCACTTTATTCAGGATTTCTTAACCTTATATTTACATTAGAGGAAATTATTGGATCATTTATTAATAAATCCTTTCATTTAATTCTCTTATAGTCTTTCATGACCTTTTAAAAGTAATATTACCATTTTCACTCTTTGGTATTCAAAATGATTTAGAAAATTTATATATGAAAACCTAAAATAATTTCTCCTTTTAGTCAGAGATCGTGTTTTCTTCTAAAAACCCAAATTTCTAAAAAGGTTTTCAATTTTTTTAACCATTCCAAAATGCTTTATTAAATCCATTTTTACCCTTTTTTTCTTTTACAAATTGTTTCAACATAATCTTCTTATAATTTTCTGTAAAACTAACTTTTCTAGCCTTTTTACCATGCAAAATGAATATTATTTTACATTTTACTACATGTAATGATTTACATGAAATCATTTCTTTGAATATTAATTTTATATTTTGAAAGTATAATTTTTAAATAAAATGTTTTTAAAATTTAGATTCTAGGAAAAAAATTTATTTTTTTCAAAATGAAAAGAATCTTTCACTCACGAATTTTTTTTAAAAAAAATATTATATCAATGAAAACAACCCCTTAATTTTACTCCAATTGGTATATGTTATATTGGTAACATCCTTATTCTACCTCAAAATAGTTTATGATTCATTGGATAAAGTATAGTATTTTCATCCACTAACTTAACTCTATTGTTAATCCCCTTGACATTTTCAATTTCCTCTGATCATTGAAAAATGAATTTCTCCTAATTATCCATATCATTTATCATGGATATGTTTGTTTCCTAAACCAAATACAATTATTATATAAAATGTGTACTGGAAATTTCTTTGATTAATTGGGAAAATATTGATAAATCTAAATCTTATACTCCATACTAATATATGACACGACATATTGTTAAATTGATAAGTCGATATATAAGGAATGATTTGGACTAGTATGACATGGGTGGGGCTTGGTTATTGATAGACAGTTAATGCATAGATTTTCTCATGGGGTGAGTTGTTTCGCTAGTATTAGTTGGGTTTTACCCGATATGCTAAACTGTCTTGTGAAAGGCATTGATGGTAAAGGTAACATGTACCTAAGAATACTAGCATCCAATAATTAAGAATTTCCATAATTTTAACTTAGTTAATATTTATCCATGAGATTTTTCATTGACATATCATCGGTTCCATTTTATTTTTTTTCATTGATTAAATGGGGTTTGTTTCATTGATTATGCATTATCTAGTTATTTGAATGACATGTGTTTTATGTAATTAACTTTCTATATCATTTAACTATTTATTTTATTGATTATCTATCATACATGTTCAGTCATTAATTTTCCATATTGTTTATCTATTTAGTTTATTGATTATATGGTATGTGTGTTTAGTTATTTACCCTACCATAATAATTATTCTCATTGATTCATTATTAATTACAATATACTAACCCCTTATTGAGAATTTGATATCACCCTTCTTTTATTCTCTTTCACTAGGAATCCATGATGTTTAACAAGAAATATATTCAGGGATATAGCATATGGAATAAAGTTATTATCCAAGAAAAAATATATCGTAATTAATGTATTCATTTTTTTTTAAAAGGACTCAGGTATGTATCTGTATTACCAAGACTACTAAACTCATTGGTCCTTCAATATTATAACCCTTGTAACCATTCCAATTTAATGGTAATAGACATCGACTCCAATATTCTAGGGTCATGTCACTATAGTTGGTATCAAAGGATGTTTAGTAGCAACATTTGGAATTAGATTTATGAAAATATAGGTTTGATAGCATATCACTAATGTGGAATTTGAGGATAAGTATATAAGAACATTCTAGAAATTTTGTAAGGTGGATATTATGTGGGTCTTCCTATAAATAAATCCATTATACATACTATAAGTGTGCATGGGTCTAGAACAGATGTACCTAGGGTTAAAAACTCCATAAAGGTGTGTTCGGCCTTCCTCAAGTGTATCCAGGTATAAGACAATGGGCTTTACCAGACACCTAGATTTAAACTCTTAGGGGATACACTTAGGATAATTTACATTTTATATACAGACCATTATGAGTAATTTGAATATATAATGACAATGAAAGTTGTATGATACACCTTTGACCAAGGAAGGGCCAATGTGGAAATAAATGGATGTAGTATTTACGTATTGGGGTTGTATTGGAAACCTTTTTTAAAAGATTATTTATTGATTAACCATATTTCAAGGATTTCCCTCATTATTTTTAAAACATTATTGGAATAATATTAATTTGGTTTTATAAAATGAAAACTCGTATGACGAGTTACAACCCATCATGTCTGACAAGGCTGTAGGACATGAATGCATGACTAAATGATGATAAGGGGTTTGCACCATTCACTGACCTACAAAATTTCATGCTTAATAGTTCATTGTTTTTAGGTAAACAATTTGACAAAAAATATTAACGATGACCCAATAGTGTTAATGTTTTTGTATATATATTAATATTTTAACCATATTGGCTTGGAGAATTTTTAGACAAATGGAAAGCCTTTATGGGCCTTATGATCAGTTAAGAGATTATTTTAGTGCTTTGAGTATCAATGTACATATTTTGGAGAATTTTAAATTTACCAAAGCACAAACAATGGGTGAAAATCGTTGTTATAGAAATATTTTAAGATAGTATATTGAATTATATTCTTATATAGTAAAAGAATTAATCAATATTAGAAAATTGACAAAAAAACATTCTCTTTATACCTTAATTTTTATTAAACTGATGGTATTTTAATCATCGCGGATTTATAGATTTGAGGCCCTAAAATTTCCATTAATCATTAACTTGTTTTGGACTAATTACCTAAATCCCTTCCTATAAATATTTATGCTTTTCCACCATGTTTGCATCTCAACTTAACACTAATGTTATCATACATAGAGACCTTGTTATATGTTATTCCATGTGACCTTTGTACTTCACATTATCTCTTGTATAGAGGATGTTTTATGAACCATTCTCATGATTTAGGATTTCAAAATAGAAAATATCATACAATATATTACTAATATCTATATTAAATTGAATGGATGAAATTTATTTAATGTGGGGAGAATGTAACACCCAAAAATACTAAAGTAGGAACAATTTACTCGATAGTGTGTATGACATGAAAAACCAATCAGATAATGCAATATAATATCCTAACACTTTATAATATATTAAATATTGTAGATAAATTACTTCTCTTATATAGCTATCAATGCATGCAATAATTAGTCATCTTGCATTGCATGCAACAATGACTTTCTTAGATGGCTTTTGTTACACACAAGACCAAGTTTTACCAAACTTGAATATGTTGTGGAAACATTATTAATTAGATTAAAAATATATAACCTAGATACTAAATTTTTAGTTATAAATATTAATAATTAACTTATGAAATATTATTATTTAATATAAACGAAATGTTTTTATGCTCACAAAAGTGTTTTGAACTAATAAATTAAATTAATCACAATTATTGACTGATATTAATTAAACACATATGTTATATATTCAGTAATATTTTTTATATTCATCCAATTGATATCATATGGATAATATGAGAACCCCAATTTTATGCATAGAAACCTGTATTTTTATAAATGAACTTTTATATCCATTAAATGGAGAATGTATTTTAAATCTAATTATAAACCTTTTATAACATTAACATGTCAAAATAAAATTAATTTTTGAAATCAAAACAAATAATTTATATTAGGGTGAATTTTTGGTATTTTTTATTTGGTTTTATTTTTGATGAATAGGGAAAATGCTGAATTTGAATTCAAAACTTATTTTTCATCTATTTTATTTATAAGGTTAAATTATATATTTTTATTAGTTTGAAAGTTAATCTATATAAATTATAAATCAATAGACAAAATTTATTTTTTTTAATAAATCTAAATTTTAAATTGTATATAAAAACATACCAAGCTTTTAAACATTTTTAGTTTAAAAACCCGTTTGATCTTCCCATATGTAGGTTTACATCAAGATTAATTTCTAGAACTTCTGTGATTAGAATTTCAAAAATGGATTCTATATTTAGAATAATAATAATTTATAATTATTAATAAGGTAAACATAGTTTATGAAAACAATTATTAGTGAATGTGGTTAGAAATAATTATACGGATTAAGAGAAAAATCATCTTAACAAGGGAGTAAACATTAAGTATAAGGGGAAAAATAACCTAGAAACTTGTCAAAGGGACATTGGATGTTAATATTTTGACCATATAAAATCATGGATCAAATGTTTTATTATTATTTTAGCTAATGTTATTAGGGAAATAATGGGTGAAAATACATTTTAAAAAATGTATAAGAATGTCACTCATCCACCACCATAAAAAGTCACTCAAACCTCCCACCTCCTCCCACCTCTCAAAAAACTTTGGATCAACATTAATATGCTCAAATAATATCAAAAAATCCCTTCCCTAATCCTATATTCCTAAACATGGGCATAAATCCATCCAAGGAGGACTTTTGGTATAAACTAAAAGGAGTATTCCGAAAATGATGTTACACTCTTCAATGATCACTTTTATTTTATTTGTTCCTCCAATTCTTAAATTATCGTTATTAAATGATTATATAATAACACTAGTATACTCAATATAAAGATAAATTTTTATTCTAATGGTTTTACCTTCACTTATGAACACATCCAAAAAATGGATAACGATCTTACAGTTCGTATACATCGAACTCACACATCATGAAACGATGGTTATTCATTTCTTTCCTTTACCTCCTCCCAGGGCTAGGAATTATGGTGGACACACTATTTATATAGAATATTTATGATATTTATAATTTCAAAATTATTCTAAATTATTTATATAACTCATACCTTTATGCTTTCCATTTTATCGGAATACGATAACATCATTTGTGGAAGTGTGGACTATCGCATCCTCAAAGCGACGTGATTCATTCACGCTATACATGGAATGTATAAAACATGATTTTCATAATCATATGTGACATAAATGAAATAAAATGATAAATTAATTATAATATAAATATATATATATATCATCTATTTTCAATTATTTTTAAATATTACACTGAAATGGAAGTATCTTTCATGTGTATGTATGACCTACTGTCTCCATGAAGAGTGCATTTAATTTCCTATGTTCAAATATTATGAATTATTATTAATATATTTATAATGGATATATATAATATTTAAATCCCATATTAAAGTTTTGTGATAATTAAATCTTGATCTAATTAATAGGAACAAAAATATGAAGTGGAAACATAGCTGACAAACTATGAAATTAACTCCCGAAATACTGAAAATGATGAAGGATTATTGATAAACGATTAATAAGATATTATAAGAAGTTAATATGTGATAGTTTAAATTTTATTATGGTTCTATTATAAGTTATTTAAATTTTTAAAAACATTATCTAGGATGTAAAATTATGTTCACCAGAAAAAGAAGCGCAAGTTAAGGGATTCTTATCGTGCTTTTATTTCCTTGAGGCATACACCATTTTCACCACTTACTTTTTTCTGTGGTTTAGGTACTAAAACATTTGATATATTATATCATAAATTAATTTATATTAATTTTTTTAATTTTTATTTTTATTTTATATAATTCATTTTTATTATGGTTCCAAATTTTATAAGTAATATAGGAATTTTTCTAAATATCCATTCTTTGAAACATATTTTATAATTGTGCACCAATATTATCATATATAGTCTAAATACTACCACTTTGACATGTAATATAATGATTAGTTCATTATTCCTGAATTTTTTGAGTTTTAATTTGAATTATTTCATCAATGGGGATTTGAATTAAGAGTTACCAAGTGGAAAATAATTTCATAATCCAATTTATTTTCATTAGGTTATATTACTTCCTCATAGCCATTAATATTCTAAGATAATATGTGTAATCACTTTTTATTGTCTATTTTTTCATTTGAATTTTTTTTGGATTTAAATTGGACCCACATAATCTATTTTTTGATTGAATCTAATTTAAAAATTATGGTTTTATGGGATTACTTCACAATATCGTTTTTTTAATTGTTTAAACATGAATTTACATTAGATGAAATTGTTTGATAATTATTTATTAAATAGTTTAATTTCCTTCTCATGTACTTATTCAAGACATTTTCTGTGTAATATTACCATTTTACCTCTCCTTGGTACTCAAAATGTTTTATAAAATGTTTTTATGAAAACATGACATCAATTGTCTTTTTAGTCGGAGAACCTATTTTCTTCTTAAAAACCCTTTTTTTAATGTTTTAAAAAATATTTTAACCATTATAAAATTATTTAGTAAATAAAATTTTAACTTATTTTTCTTTTATGATTTTTTTTAAAAGAATATTCTTCTCATTTTTAAAAAAATAAACTTTTATAACCTTTTTACCTTGCCCAAAAAATGTCATTTTACCTTGTAAAATATTTAAAGATTTCACACAACCATTTACTTCGAGATTATGAATCATTTATAATTGGTTAGTTATTAAAGAATATTTTTTAAAAATTATTTTGAAATAAAACAACTTTCAATATGTTTTTAAAAATGAAAATATTCTTTTCCTCAATAATGTTTTTAAATATCATTTTATTTCATCAATAAAACAACATTGAATTTTTACTCAACTTGGGTTATGTTATATTTATACCATACTTATTCTTCCTCTCCATGGTTTATGATTACTTTGAAAAAGGATGGTATTTTCATTCACTACCTTGACTCCATTATTACTCCCATTGAAATATTCAATTTCCCTTGATCATTCAACATTGAATTTACCCTAATTGTCTATATCATTTATCATGGATATATTTTTTGCCTAAACTAGATACCATTTTTAAATATGGTATGTACATAAAATTTATTTTATTAATTGGGTAAATATTGATAAAATTATATCATCTACCCTATGTGGATATTTTTTAAGGCACATTGTTAAATCGATTATTTAATATGTGTGGAATTCTTTAGATATGTATGACAGAGGTGGGGCCTGGTTACAGATTGCTCCTCGATGAATCAGTAGTCTCATGTGATGATTCATTTGGCTAGGCTTAGATGATTTTTTACTCGATATGTTATAAAATCATTTGAAAAGTCTTAATGGTAAAGGTATCATTTACCTATGAAACATGGAGTCCAATAATTACACATTTCCTTCATTTATACGTAGTTTCTATTTATCCATGAGATTCTGAGTTGGCATATTTATGGATTCATTTGATTCTCAATTAATTTGTTAAATTGCATGTGTTTCAGTTATTTTCTTTTAAATATTTATTAGTTCTTAGATATTTATTTTAATGTCATTTATGAGGTATTACATTTCCATATCATTTATTTATTCAATTTATTAATTATATGGAATTTTTTTAGTTATTACATTGTCATTATAGTGACCAACCCTTTTCTTATAGTATCATTACATAATTATAAAGATAAACAACATAATATTATTACACCAAGAGTATCTGGATGTTTAGCGTCTTGGGAAAACTAGGACCAAACATAACATTTACAACATCAAGAAGAAACATTTATTTAATTCCTTATTCTTTAGCTTCTTATTAGCACTTGACCTCTCCATTGTACATGTAGTCACCTAGGGATATACATCCAAAGGGGTGAGATGAAAGGCCAATAAGAGGACTTATAATAAAAATATAGCATATGGTGGTAATAAAAATAAAATCATTATCAAAATCATGAGAAGAAACATTAATAAAATACTTCATATTTGGAAATGCATAAAAATGAAACATCATGTTTTAATTGTCATCTAGTACACATAGTTCTGAACGAAGCTAGCAAAATGTTCACACATCATTTCAATTTAACTTATGAGATTCATCCCTTTCCCCAATGCATTAGAGATCTGTATAATTATTGGTGCACCCGTCGCATTCAAACATTTATATAGCGCTATGTAATTATGGGTGCAACCGTCACATCATAATATTTACATTATCATGCACACCACATTAAAAACACGTAAAACCTGAACCCAAAATAACCCATGTATTGAATTGGGTTTCACATAATAAATCATAATTTTATATAAATTTGGTACCCAAAAAAAGATGGACTGAAATTCTAAACATAGAACCATTAACCATGAGTGAAGAGTGAAACAACATTCAAGAAGTAAAATGGGTGAGTTTATTTGAGAGTTGAGTTATTTTAAAAAAACATTTGTTAGACATAAAATCCAGTGATACAAAAATTTATATCAGGAAAAGGTAATATAATGAAGAAGAAATCATTTTTAAGGAGTGACCATACCAAAAATGGAGTCAAATAGGGAGAACCTGAAGAAAGAAAGTTGGGTTATAGAATTTTTCCTCACCTTGTATCTGAACACTTTATTCACATTAATGTCTTGTATAACCACATTCAATTCATTAATTTACAATTATATAACCTTTTTTACATTTATATGGTTCATTTTGGTTTCATTAAGTTATTTTATGGTCCTTTTGATGAGCTAGAGAGTTTAAATACATTGTTCTGGAATGTTCGTTTTTATGGATTTCTTGAGCGGTTCACGTGTATTCATAAATGGAAGTTAATGTAGAACATGGATAAACATCCAAAACTGATATTTAATGTTTTTAATTAAATTACAGGAGTTCAATTGATCTTACAATGAATTATTTTACATACAATTTGAATGAATAGTTATTTAAAATTTAATGATGATCGTTTGGGTTAATTCGGACGGTTTTTCAACCACAACGAACTTGTATTGTTTAATCATTTAATAATATGTACATAAGGTTTTTACATAACATTAAATAGGATATAATAAATATAAAATAATATGGTTCAACAATAAAAATGGTTTCATGTCTATATCTTTAAGTGGTAATGGAAAAAAGAAAACATGTCGTTCTTTAAGGTTATAAATTAACACCTCACGAACAATGTTTTCTTTTCTAATAAAAAAATTAGAGAAAGGGGTTGGATGATATATAATCCCATTAGTATCATAAAAGTCTTGTGAATGTCTGATCATAGAGTTACCCTAACATTTGGATGAGGACATGTGGGTATAGATTAAGAAAATAACTTGAAATTGAAAGGAAATTAAAGGAAAAGAGAGGGAGAGAGAGGAATTACCTATTGAATCCTCCTCTTGAGATTATCCTTAAGGATCCTAGGTTTAGTCATTTTATGAGACCAGAAGCTCATGGAAGTGGAGGAGGGGATAGGTAAGGTTTTTTTAAGAGTTTATACATGGCTTGAATCTTAATAGGTGTGAGGAAATGAGGGTGTGTTGGGTGGTATTTATAGTGGAGGGAAGAGGGGTTTTCCCAATATTATATTCATTAATTTATTATTTCTCCACAAGACAAGGAATAGTGACTATTAGATGAATAAATATAGTAATTTTATCTTTTTAATCTTAACCATATGTTCTTACATCATCATAACATCACCAATGACTCAATAATTCATGAATTTAAGTTATTTTGTAATTTACCATATTTCACTATTCATCAAAAATTCATGTACTTCAGAGAAATCCCAAAAATTGACCATAACAATATTTCGACGTGTAGAATCTAGAAATGAACTCCATTTTTTAAAAATAACTTCCTAAATATGATTAATTTAATTTTTAATTAAAACCACAATTTACATGAAAAATACAAATTATAAAATTAAAACTAATTTTCTAATGCTTTAAAACTTTATATAGGGTCTTATAAAAATATCTTAAAGCTAGAAGACATAAAGTTTTTAATTTATGAAAATAAATTTAGGAAAATAAATTTTCTTTTAAATTAATTAATTAATTATAATTATTTATTCATGACTTACAAAAATATCAATTCATTTACTATGGTCAAACTATCACTTATATGATGCATATGATTTATTTAATGATTCATTGGTAAGGTTACTATTCTTTGGGAAGATTTAATATTCATAAAAGTCATATTACTATTCATTAGGGTAGGTTTGTATTTACCAAAAATTATGTTTTTCTTATCGGACTCCAAACATCTTACTTATTGCAACCGTGTATGTCAGATTTTCAAAATTAATAACAAAAAAGTAGAATATTTATGATTAAATGTCACAAGTAGTTCATTTAATAATTATGTAGAATTTTGTTTCCTAATTTTATTATGTAATTATTATAAGAAGGTAATTCCATTGATAAAACTTTGGTTCTTTACATTCTCCCCCCCTAGGAAATTTCACCCTCGAAATTTCAATTTACATAAAAATGTGTGGGTACATCTCCTTCATTGCCTCTCCCAGTTCCCAAGTAGCTTCTTAAAACATATGGTTCCTCCAAAACACTTTGACAATATGGGTTTTCTTGTTGTGTAGAACCTTATCTCTCCAGTAAAGAATCCTTACTAGTAGCTCCTCATAAGAGAGATCATCTTCCAGTTGTACCACCTCTGAGTTCAGAACATGTGAGGGATTTGGCATGTACTTCCTCAGGACTGATACATGAAACACATCATGGACCTGATCCATATTCAGTGGAAGCACAAGACGATAGGCCAAAGCTCTTATGTGGTCAATGATCTCAAAGGGAACAATGTACCTTAGGCTTAGCTTCTCTTTCTTTCCAAACCACATGACTCTCTTCCATGGTGATATTCAAAGGAAGACGTTATCTCCAACATCGAACTCCAAGTCAATTCGATGGTTGTCAGCACAACTCATTTTCCAACTTGAAGAAGACTTGATGTGTTTCTAGATTACTTGAACCTTCTCTATCATCTCTTAAACAAGATCAAGTCCAAGTAGATTTCTTTCTCCAACTTCATCCCAAAAGGTTGGAGTTCTACATCACATACCATAAAAATCTTCATATGGAGCCATATAAATACTCGAGTGGAAGCTATTGTAGTATGAGATCTCAACCAATGGAAGATTCTGATCTCATACACCTTTGAATTCTATATATCGTGGTCTTAGCTTGTCTTTATGTATCTGAATAGTCCTTTTAGATTGGCCATCAGTTTGGGAGTGATAGACCGAGCTGAAATTTAATACTGTACTCAAATAATATTTAAGACTCCTCTAGAATTTAGATGTGAACCTTGGATCATGGTTACAAAAAATTGAGAGTGGAACACCATGTGCTCTCACTACTTCCTTCATGCATATCGTCCCAAGTAGTTCAAGCAAGAGGTCATCCCGAATAGCGATAAAATGAGAAGATTTGGTGAGTCGGTCAACCAAAACACATATCACATTATTCCTTTTTGAAGTCTTTGGGAGACCCATGACAAAGCACATAGTAACATTCTACCATTTCCACATGGTTATTGGAAATGACTGTATCATCCATTTGGAATTTATTCACTCTTCTTAACATGCTGACATACCAAGAACCTTGAGATGTATTCTGAAATATCATTATTCATGTTATCCCACCAGAAGTGTTCTCATAGATATCGGTACATCTATCTACTACTAGGATGGATAGAGAAAGATGATATATGTTCATTTTCCAATAGATCTTTCTTTATCCTAGGTGATGAAGCCACACAAAGAAGAATTTCAAACCAATTCACACCATCATCATCGATATCGAACTCTTGAGTCTTCCCTTCTTTTACTACATTAACCATTTTTTTTAACTCAAGATCATCCCTTTGTGCCTCCATAATCATCTCTTGGATAGATGGTTGTGCAATCATTTGGTGATGGTAAGATGTATCCATTACCCTTATGATTTCCAAATACATCCATTGTATATCCAAGAAGATAGGGTCATTCTCAATCCATAACATGGATAAAATAGCAGGTTCTTTTCATCTTAGAGCATTAACTACCTTATTCGCCTTTCCAGGATGACATTGAATAGATAAATCATAGTCATTTATTATCTCTAACTTTCTCCTTTGACACATTTTGAGCTCCTTTTGTGTGAATATATACTTTAAGCTCTTCTGGCCGGTGTATATGTCTCTCTTCTCACCGTAAAGGTAGTTCCACCTGATTTTCAAGGAAGAAATCACAACTACTAGCTTTTCATCATGCATTGGGTAGTTCTTCTCATGGATCTTCAACTACCGTGAGGCGTAGGCTATCACATTATCATTTTTTATGAGTATGCAACCCAATAATTTATTTAAAGCATCACTGTATATCACAAAACAATCTTCTCTTTTCGATAATGTGAGTATAGATGCAGTGACCAGCCTTCTCTTTATCTCCTCGAATCATCCCTCACATTCTTCCATCCAAACATACTTTACCCATTTCCTGGTTAACATAGTTATCGAGCATAAAAACCATGAGAAATGTCTCACAAAACATCAGTATTACCTAGCTAATACAAGAAAACTACAGATTTTTGTGACACAAGAGGGCCTATGACATTCCTCAATTACTTTTTTGGGAAGGGTCCATAAAAATTCCCTCACTTGTGACCAAATTTCCCAAAAATGTGACTTGATTCATCAAAAATTCACACTTGGTGAACTTGGTGTACAACTTCTACTTTCTCAATGTCACCAACACAAGTCTTAGATTTTCTTCATGTTCCTCCTTTCACATGGATTAGAATAAAATATCATTCATAAAACACTACCACAAATTTTTCAAGGTAATGTCTAAATACACTATTCATCAAATCCATGATGATTGTAGGGGAATTAGTAAGTCCAAAGGGCATCACCAGAAACTCATAGTTCCCATACATTGTAAGAAATGTAGTTTTTTGAATATCTTCCTTCTTTACCTATAACTGGTGATATTCAAAACAAATATCCACCATTGAGATGTATTGAGCTCCTTTTAACAGATCGAACAAGTCATCAATCCTTGGAAGAAGATACTTGTTCTTTATAGTGATCTTGTTGAGTTCTCGATAATCGATACACATTAGCATTGATCCATCCTTCTTATTTACAAATGAAAAGACCCATAAATTCTGAATAATTTTTTCTAATTATATATAATTATTACAAGATTTTGAAAATTGACGACATGTGATTCCGAGGCCCGAAAAGCCTGGAACAGAATTTTTAGCTTTTTTAAGGAATGTTTAGTAAATGTGTAGGTGAGAATTTCTATATTTTTAACCGGTTCTTAGATTGAAAATTCGAGGTTACTGTTTAATTCACAGCACTAGGATTCACTTAAGAGGATCTTACCTTTGTTCTGAAAAAGTCGTGCGGAAAATTTATTTTTTTCATACTTATGAAAAAATAATAAAATAACTAAACAAGTTATTTTATTCTTTTTGAAACCATTGATACACAGTGTTAGGACTACACAGTTGTTCTGACGTTAACTGAAGTTCATTAAATGACTTGTTACAGAGTTTGTGTAAACACAACACAGTGCATTTAATAGGTTCATTAATTGAGATTCATTAATGAACCATATTAACTAAACACATCGTAGTGATTTTTTATTTTATTAAATAAAAATTTGGCATAGGTTTTGGTATCCGATTAGAGGAACCTCTGAGGAAATACTAATGACATCATCCTCCAATGAATAACAATGTGTGATGATGCTCATTAAGGAATCAATCTAGCCATCAACAAACGATGAACGACAACGCACAAAGATCTTCTTCTTCTTCCATCAAGAGATTACAACAAAATAAAGGTATGGGAATTAATCTTTATATGTGTTTAATGATTCATCATACCTCGTTCTTGAACAATATGATGAATGTAGATCAACCGACTAATGGGTTTAACTACAATTCACTTGAATTTGTGGGAGGCTGATGTGGGATTTTCATTAGTGGATTTTTAATTATCTACACACCTACCCCATGTTTAAAATGCTAACGTGGAGGCTGTGGGCCAATCCGAACAAGGATCGAACCGTCTTTCAATTTTAGTTTTGATGTGTTCTTTCTGGGTGACCAAGAAACACAGTAGAAAGGAAAACCCGAGGGCCACAGTCAATTTCAGTTCTGATGTGTTCTTCTTGGGTGACCAAGAAACATGATGGAAAGGAAAAATCGATGGCCACATAGTGAAGGCAGTGTCCCAGGAGGATTTTATGCATAGATGTGAATGAAACTAGACCACTACAGCTTCAACGATGGACCGCGGAAGCACTACTGGTGTGGCACCACAAGTGCGGTGGCACCGGGGACCAGCGGCGGTGGCCGGCTTTCACCGACCATGATATGTGGGTGGCGCCCACAGGCACCACGGTGGATCATGAGTGGTCAGCCACCGCCAACCACCTTGAAGATAGGAGATATGCCAAGGTATCATACTACATAGAAGGAGTCGCGGCTCTAGCTGCGGCAGTGGAAGACCCACATTCGCGGTATCGCCCTAGATCGGTCCACCGAACCTGTCAACTAGAGGGGCAGCGCCAGCCTTGCACCACCGGTTAAAGACTCAAACTGACCATGTGAATTTTGGGGGGGGGGAGTTGAGCGGCCCTCTCGGGCGGCTCGGCTGGAGAAAAAGGGGCGGGTCTAGCCAGCCGTTTTGGATGATCAGGCAGCACCCCACTCGCGCCGCCATCCGGGAGAACCGGCCCGCATGCGGGTCAAGTTTCTAGAAGAGTCAGACCCGTGAGCCAGGCTAGACCCTCTAGCTAGGCCAGGCCCGCTGGTAGGATCATACCCACGAACTGGGTTGATCCCGCAAGCCAGACTGGCTGAGTTGGACCTCTACCTGACCCAACCAGTCCTGTTACACTAAATAAGGAATATATCGTAAACAGGTTGTCCAATTGATGTGGCGTCAATGACGTTGGGACCTTTAAGACAAGGAGGTACTCTTGAGATACTCCGAATTTTTTTGGATAATGATGTAGTATGTCCGGGTTGGATCAAACTTGAATCCAACTGGGTCCTCGGTACTAAAAGTCCTACAACTTACAGACCGTGAGTTTGAACAACGTTTCATTTGTTGTGTTGGAATCCTTTTGACATGGCGGTTCATCGAGTTACTTTTTCGTGGGACTTCGTGGAAGCTGGGGTATGAACGATGGATTGAGAAGAAGAATCCATGGAACTGAAGCACACCAAGTGTGGGAATCCTGTGGTTGGCGGTCAAGTGACATATGACCCTTTATGGATCGACATCAGAACGAACCTGTGTGGATCAAAAGTATCCTGACCTGATGGGGGCCAGCATTAGAGAAGCCTATCATGGATCAGATACTTATGACCCTATGTGGATAAACAACTTAGGACCTTATATGGATCGACGACTTACGACCCTATGTAGATCCATGACTTATGATCCTATGTGGATCAGCAGTAGCGTGACCCGAAGAGGACAAGCCTTTTAGGGGCCCATCGTGGATCAGGGACTTACGACCCTGTTTGGATCGAGGACTTATGACCCTGTGTGGATCAGTGACTTATGACCCTATATGGATTAAAAATGGAACGAATTATTCGTGGTTCAATAGTGGAACCACTCAATGAAATAAGATGATTTGTCTTTACGACTAATCATCATTATTATTGTTCTTTATGTCATATACCTGGTGTGAGATGAATTTTAATTTGTGATTTGTGATGAGATAATTTTTTTGGATTTTCCTTTGTGGATTTCTGGGAGACCGTCGGGGGTCTCAGGGTCCCTACTGGGTATTGTTATACTCACACCTGCACGGGCTTCACTCGCACCTTGTTGTGTCTTGTTTAGATGACGGGCATCCATGACCTCGATTTTCTAGCCAGGACTAGATGAAGTATGGAGGTGACTGGTTGATGTGGAGTGCCATAGTGACGATTTGTACATACCCATCAGGTAAGATCCTTAGCGGATGTTCTCAAGAGTTTTTTTCCCTTTTTATGTACTTTCTTTATGTTAGGATTGTATACTTGCGTATTCTGCTTCAGTTCAAATTATTTACTTCATGAGTTCTGCAACATGGTTTTCCCTTGTTATGTACATGGTCTATGTGTTTGCAGGTTTAATGGTAGTACCTTCCAATTATAGGGATATTCCCTTCCAATACTAGTCACTAACCCCTGGCCTATGGAATGCGTGATTGGGGTAGTCCCGACTCAAACCCCAGGGGACAGGTCATGAAAAAGTGTTATCAAAGGAGTCAGTTATACCGAATAACTAAGACTTTAATCCTTTCAATAGGGAAATAGGGTCAATTTTGTTTTGTGTACAGTTTTTATTTCGTGGAGTTGGATGTTGGTTTGGTGGCCAAAGTATCCATACACCAAGACCATAAGTTCTGATTTTCGTATTGATGCACAAGAACACTATTTGTGTGTGTTTTTGAAATGTTTTTCTTTTGATATTTGTTATGTAAGATAACCATGTATAACTTATTAATCATGTAATATTTGTTTCTTTATAGGATGTTGGCATGTAGATATCATGTAATCATTCCAGGGAGAGTTTACGATGATGGTCCACTGAGCGATGAGGCTTAGGTGCATGGCCCTCTTACGGTGATGGTAACTTCGGGTGGTGTAACAGTAGTACTACAACTCATAGAGCATTGGTTTCCATTAGCACCGCCATTAGATAGTGCACACTAACTTATCATGATGTAGGAGATCCAGCTGTAGTGGATTCTGAGGTTTCAAGGCGAGATAGATCCACAGGCGGCTGAGGACTGGCTAAAGGTTGTGGCTAGAGTTTTCATCTTAGTTGGGACACGAATAGACCAGTTGTTGATCCTATCTTCTAGTTTGTTTCAAAGAACATCAGAGAGATGGTGGAGCCTGATGCTCTAGATGCATGATGAGGCAACCCTCACATAGTTGGACTTGAAGAACCTCTTCAGGGTGGAGTTCTTTCCAGTGACACTATGTTCTATGCGTATTTAGGAGCGACCTGAACATACAGTAGGGCAGCGAGATAGTGTCCTAGTACTTAGTGAGATTCACTAACTTCTCTCGCCAATCCACTGACATGGTACAAGACCCTTTCTTCAGGGCCCATACCATTGAGAAGGATCTATGATTGGAGATCAGAGCATCGATGATATTACTCAACATCTTGACTTATATTGGAGTACTAGAGAGATCACTATTGGTGGAGAAATTACTATCTGACCAAGAACATACAACGAGAGCCACCACCATACGACTGCAGTATGTAGTTGGAAGATGAGGGATAAGACCATGATCACTAGACCTTTAGGTGGACAACCCTAGGATGTAGGGTCAGAGGTGCAGAGCTCTTGGGATAGAGGAGGGCAGTCGAGGAGAAGACTGTCTTACCCATGCGGCGGACAGGGTCACATGGCTCGTGACTGCCCGAACAGCCACACCAACGATTAGCAGATGGTCAAGGGACCACCCAGGCAGTGACAATAGTTTCAAAAAGGAGTTCTGAAGGGCAGAAGATGTGGCAAGGGTCTAGCCAAGTGGCATATGGTGGGAGTCTTTTTGAATTTCTACCGCCTCCACCTTTGTGTCTTCCAACCCAACCTCAAGGATCAGGTGGAAAGGGACGAGCTGAACTTCATGTAGCTAAGTCTTAAGAACAGAATTCTCCAGAGATTATTCTAGGTACAATCTGTGTCTACTACACCCTAGATAATGTTTTTGTAGACACGGGTTTCAATGCCATTTTTATTTCCACATCTCTCATTCAGAGCTCAATGATTTTGATGGAGTTTTTTTCTCGATCCTTACGTTTAGAGACTCCTACGGGAGAGGATTCGACGATTACACATTGGTGAAAGTAGTGTGAGCTTACTCTAGGAGGCAAGAGCATTCGATGGGATCTCCTAGTTGTATCATTGATTCATTTCCATGTCATCATGGTTATGGATTGGTTATCCATGGTTCATGCTCGGATTTACTATTATAGGCTCAAAGTGCGGTGTGTCCGTGAGTATGGGACTAGGTTTTCCTTCACCGGTAAGAAGGAAACCTTCGCAACTGAGGATGGACTTTATTGGAGAAGGGTGTGGCCGATCATTCATCATTTGTCTAGCCTTACCCTCAGAGCAGTTGATGAGGGGAATCTGATCTATCATTTAGTGGTGGACCAGTATGCTGATGTCTTTCCTGAGGATGTTCCTGTACTACTTCCTAGTAGGGGGGTAGACTTCTACATTGACCTATACCCTGAGTGGACATCAATATCTATAGAATAATATTAGATGGATCCAGCATTGTTTCGTGTTTTGAGGGTAAAACTGGAGGACTTGTATGAGAATAGGTTCAATAGGCCTAGTGTTTCTCCATGGGAAGCCCCCATTCTATTCACCAAGAAGGCAGATGATGGTTTTAAGATTTACGTTGACAATCAGTGCCCAAACCAGGTGACCATGAAGAAAAGGTATCCACCCATGTGGATTGATGGTCTCTTCGATCTTCTCAAGGGATCTTAGTGGTTTTCGAAGATAAACCATAGATCAGGCTATCATCGGCTTAGGGTACGAGATGAGGATGTACCGAAGACAACCTTTAGATACTGGTATAGCCAATATGAGTTCTTGGGGATTCCATTTAGAATAACTGACACCCCATAAGTGTTCATGGGATTAATGTATAGGATCTTCCAGCCTTACCTCGATCACTTCATGGTGGTCTTAATTGAAGACATCTTTGTGTACTTAGCACTAGAGGATGAGTACTCCACACATCTGTAGATAGTTCTAGATACACTATGAGAGCACCAAATTTTTGTAAATCTCTTGAAGTTCCAATTCTAAATATGAGAAGTCCACTTTCTAGGGAATTCTATCTTGAAATCTAGAGTTTTAGTCGTTCCAGCAAAGTTAGAGGTAGTTCTTGTGTGGGATCCACCCATGAGTGTGACCGAGGTGCGGATTTTCTTTGGGTTGGATGGGTAATACCTTAGATTCATACCTAAAATTTCTTGAGTATAAGCACCCTTGTAAACATTGAAAAAGAAGGGACAACCTTCCTTGTGGATCGAGAGATGCCAGTAGAGTTTCCAAGATCTGAAGCTAAGACTAATGAGTTCCCCCATATTGGGGATACCAGAAGAGGGAGTTGGGTATATAGTCTACAACGACGCATTAGGGACCATACTATGATTTTTTGTAATGCATTAGAGATATATAATCTCCTATGGCTCATGAAAGTTGAGACAACACGAGTAGAACTATACTACTCATGACCTAGAGTTAGAAGCACTGGTCTTTGCATTGAAGATGTTGTGGCACTACTTGCTGGGAGAATAGTTTACTATCTACTCTGACCACAAGAGTATGAGGTATATATTATCATAGAAGGACCTGAACCCGATACTGTGGTGATAGCTGGTGTTCCTCCAAGACTATGACTTTGAGATAGTATACACTCCTAGAAAGAAGAACGTGGTGGTAGACACACTCAAAAGGAGGTCTAGTTTACAATTGCAGAGTGAGGCAAAAGAGTAGGTAGCCGTGTTTCAGTTATCTTTCGTCGATAGAGATGGATCAGTTTACCTTCAGTCTATGATAGTAACTCCCCCACTCCTTCAGCGAGTCTGGGAGGCTCATCTTGGGGACGTTGAATGTGAGACCCGACATGCTCAGATATCCCTAGGACATGCTCCTGTTGGATTTTCTAAAGGTGGGGATCACACAATATTTTTCAGAAGAAGCACCATCGTACCAGTGAAACTACGAGAGGAGGTGTTGATTTATTTCCACACATCCCCATTGGTGGTACATCCCGTTGTGGTGAGGATGTACCAGGACCTCTAGTGTAAGAATAGGTGGTCAGAAATGAACAAAGTATTGGCAGAGTTTGTTTCACGATGCCTCATTTGTCAGCATGTAAAGGCCAAGCACTAGGTTCTAGTAGGATTAGCAAAGCCACTTGAGGTGATATAATGGAAGTGGGATGTAATCTCCATGGACTTGGTGATAGATCTACCACGTACGTCTGGGGGTCGAGATTCCATCTGGGTGATCATTGAACGACTCACGAAGTCAGACAACATCCTACCCATCTGAGAGCATGGATCAGTATAGGGCCTTGGATGCCTCTATGTACAAGATATATTACATATTCATGGGTTTAAAATGATTATTCTTTCATATCATGACACTTTTTTTAAATTCTGTTTAAGGAAGGGATTAGAGGAGGCATTCGGGACTCATATACATTTGAGAACCTCCTTTTATCCTCTAACAGATAGTCAGACATAGTGGACCATAAAGATGATTGAGGACATGCTTCATGCTTGAATCCTAGATTTTGGACATAGTTGGGATGATCACTTTAGTTTTGTGGATTTTCCATATAACAACAGCTACCACTCCACCATCGGCATGGCACCAATTGAGGACTTGTATGGGTAACCATGAAGATCGCCTATATACTGGACAGACCCAGGGGAGTCATCACTTATGGGTTCAGAATAGGTAAGGAATACCACTAAGAAAGTGTAGATCATACTGGAGAAGATGAAGACTACACAGAATAGGAAAAGGTCATATACTGATAGAATATGGAGACCCTTGGAGTTTGAGGAGGGAGACCATGTCTTCCTTTGGGGATTGCTGAGATTTTTTTGGAGTGGAAAGCTATATCTGAGGTTCATCATACCTTTCTAAATTATCACTAGAGTTGGAGAGGTGGCGTACCACCTTGATCTTCCACCAAAGATTCACTGGGTGCATGGTGTTTTCCACATTTCACATATGAGGAGATACATTCATGATCCATCGCACGTCATCGACTGGGGAGAGCATGACATTGACGATGGGGTGACGATTGTGGAGTTTCTACTGGAGATAGAGGATCGATAATAGTGGTTCTTTCATGGATGGTCAATACCTTTGGTGTGAGTTCAGTGGAAGTACGGGAACCTACAGAAGAGAATATGGTAGTGGGAGGCTCAGATTCATTCTCAGTACCCCCAGTTGTTTTCTTATCCTTGTTTTGGATTTTACGGAAGAAAATCCTTATGGTTGGGAGAATGTAAAGACCGGAAAATTCCATATATATTTTTTAATTATATGGAATTATTAAGAGACTAAAAAAATTGACGGCACATGATTTTGAGGACAGAAAATCCCAGAGCATAATTTTGAACTTTTTTTAATGTATGTTCAGTAAACATGCGTGCTGGAATTTTTATCTATTGAACTAGTGATCAGATTAGAAATTTGAGGGCACTATTTAATTCGCAACACTAGGATTTTCTTAGAAAAAACATTAGTTTGTTTTAATAAAGTCGGACGAAAATTTTATTTTTTCGGACTTCCTGGAAAAAATAATAAAATAACTAAAGAAGTTATTTTATTCCTTTTTCAATAGATGAGGGACAGTGGTCGGACTGTACAGTTGGTCATACATTAAGTGAAGGTTATTAAATAGATGTTTACACAGGTTATGTAACCCCAACACTATGCATTTAATAGGTTCATTAATTTACATTCATTAATGAACCATATTAATTAAACAAAATTTGGGGAGTTTTTCATTAAATAAACAAACCAATGTCATAGGTTTTGCAAAACGGTGAGAGAAACCTCTGACGAAACTCCATTGACATCATCCTACAATTAAGAACAATGTTTGATGATGCCCGTTGAGGAATCGATCCAAAGTTTGACGAACGATGAACGACACCGCATGTGGTTCTTCTTCTTCCTCCGTAAGAGATTTCAATAAAATCAAGGAAGGGGAATTAATATTTATAAGTGTTTAAAGATTATTCATACCTTGTTCTTGAACAATATGATGAATCCAAATCAACTGACTAATGGGTTGATCTATGATTCTCTTGAATTTGTGGGAGGTTGATGCGGGGTTTTCATTATAGTATTTTTAATGATTATCATTCCTTCCTCATGTTTAAAATGCTAATCCGGAGGGCATAGGATAATTCAAACCAGGACTATACACCTCTTCCAATTTAGGTTTTGATTTTTTCTTAGTGGGTGATTTATAAACATGACTAGAAGGCAAAAACGAGGGCCACGTAGTGAAGGTGGCATCCCGGTAGGCCCATAGGCGCAGACGAGGCTGAAATCGGACCACTAGGGCTTCATCGGTGGCCCGTAGAAGCCTCATTTCTCGCGACACCACTGGCACGACAGCACCGATGACTGGATCTCGCTGGCCATGAGATGGTGGTGCTAACCATAGGTTCCACAGTGGACAGGAGGTGTCCAACCACTACATTCCATGTTGAAGACAAGTGGTGCTCCGTGGCAGCACTCCACGGATGAGATGTTGTGGCTCCAGTCACAACAGTGGTGGACCCATGTCTGAGGGTCCCACCATAGACTAGTCCACTGGACCAGTCATCTGGAGGGGTGACACCAACCTGGTGCTGCCGGTTGAAGATCCGAATAGATCGAGTCTGTTCTAGTGGGGGGGGGAGAGTTGAGTGGCCTGCTCGGATGGAGGAAAATGGCCGGATCTAGCCGGCCATTTCGAAAGATCAGGCAGCACCCTGCAGGTGCTTCCATCTGAGAGAACTGGTCCGCATGTGGGATAAACCTGTGAGCCATTCCAGGCCTGAGGTCCTAACAGGCTAGGAGGGAGAGACCCCTACCGGATCCGAGCTATACCGTTACTCTAAAACAAGCATATCTCACAAATCGGGTGTCCAATTGACGTGCCGTCAGTGGTATTGGGACCCTTAGGATGAGATGATCCTTTTAAGATACTCCACCTTGGATTTGAAATTTTTTTTAGTATGGCCGGATTGGATCGAACTTGAATCCAATTGAGCCCTCGGTAATAAAATACCATTAACTTATAGATAGGGCATCCGAACGACGCACCATCAGTTGCATTGAAATGCTTATGACATAGCGATTTGTCGGGTTAATTCTTAGTGGGAATTCATGGAAGCTGAGGTAAAAACAATGGATTGAGGATCAGAATCTACGGAACTCAAGCAGACCAAGTGTGGGAATCCTTTGGCTAGCTGTCAAGTGACATACGACCCATTGTGGATCAACATTAGAACGACCCTATGTGGATAAGCAGTAGAGTGACCCAATGAGGGACATCATTAGAGAGGCTCATCATTTATAAGCAACTTACGACCCTGTGTGGATGGATGACTTATGAACTTATGTGGATCGATGACTTACGACCCTATATGGATCGAAGACTTATGACCATGTGTGGATAAACAATAGTGCGAACTGGTGAGGACCAGCCTTAGAGTGGCCTGTCATGGATCGACAACTTAGGACCCTATGTAGATTGGTGACTTATTAAATAGTGTGGGTGGATAATGGAATGAAATTTTTTTGGTTCAATAGTGGAATTTCCCAAAGGAATAAGATGATTTATCTTTGCGACTTATCATCAATATTCATGTTCATTGCATCATATACCCGGTGTGAGCTGTCTTTTACTTTATTCTTTGTGATGAGATCATGACTTTTTGGTTTTTCCTTTGTGGAATTCTTGGAGACCATTGGGGGTCTTGGGGTCCCTACTGGGTATTTTTATACTCACCCTTGCATAGGATTCACTCACACCTTGTTGTGTTTTTTCAGAGGATAGAAAACCATGATCGAGATTTGGGAGTCAGGACTAGACAGAGTATGGAGGTGACGAGTTGATAGGGAGTGCTATAGTGATGAGATTTACATACCCTTTAGGTATGATCCTTTTCGGATAATCTCAAGGTTTGTTTTCCATTTTTTTATATGCTTTCTTTTAGTTGGGTTTGTATACAGGCCCATTCTTCTTCAGTTCACAATATTTACTTTCAGTAGTTATACTATGCGGTTTTCCTTTGTTGTGTACTTGGTCTGTATGTCTTCGGGTTTAAAGACAATGCCTTCCCATTTTAGGGATATGCCTTTCTGGTTCTAGTCTCCAACCCCAGGCCTATGGATGGCGGGATTCAGGTAGTCATAGCAAGGGCCCCGGGGGACGGGTCATCACAATAAAGAGCACTGGCGCACCCCAAGGTGATGCACTAGGGTGTATGAACCCTTTTTTCAGATGCTCTTGTAGCTTCTTATTTAACTCCTTATGTTCTATATGAGCCATCCTATAGGGACACATTGATATATGAGTAGATCTAGGTATGAGTTTTATTGAGAACTCTACCTCAAGATCTAGGGGAATTCTAGGTAACTATTCAGAAAATACGTCAATATATTCCCTCACGATGGGAATTTCTACATGGTTGGCACTTTCTATTGATTCAACCATTTGGGAGAGGTATGCTTCTTTAGAGTGTATCAACACCCACACATTTGAAGTGTTTTTCAAGAGAGATTCATGATCTCCATTTCATTTTTCAAGGAGCATGTGATGGTTTAGAATGTATAAATATATTTCCTTTTCCTGACAGTTGATTTGTTCTCCATATAACAAGAGTTAATCCATTCCAATTATAGCATAGAATTCCACCAAGGGAAGTATTATGAGATTTTCTAGAAGAATCATCCCACATACGCCAACACGAGAAGAGTCAAACAATTGGGTTTCAATTATTGGAACACTTGGTTTTTTTACAAATATATCTACTTCAAGGTTTCGGGGCTTCGATTCTATAGTTCTAGCAAACTTGCATGATATAGAAGAATGCGTAGGACCTGAATCAAATAAGAATTTTTCCATTATTAATGAATAGAAATTGTACCTTGTATGAATTCATTATCTTTCTCCACTTCTACTATAGTTATAGAATAAGCCTTCCATTTTTTCCTTTGGCATCAGTGAATACTAACGATGATTACCCCTGAGAACTCGAGGTTTAGTGCATTGGCATGCATATTGACCTTGCTCCCAACAGTTGTATCAGTGAACCATGGGTGGTTCTCCCTTTCTTCCTCTAAATTCTCCATCCTTTTCATTTCTTTTTGACACTCTTGAGCATGGTGGCCTTCTCTCCCATAGTTGAAGCATTTCCATGTCCATTTCAGTAAGTTCCCATGATGCAACTTCCCACAATTTTGGCATGTGGGTTGTTGAGTTTTCTTCCCACCATTATCATTAGATCCTACAGCTTGAAACTCCATATTTTATTTCATATCACTATATCCATGTGACCATTCTAAAAAATACATATCCACTTTGAGAGCACATCTAACAACTTCTTCAGAACTCCCAAATTTTGGAATTGTAATATCCTTTGGAAGGTTCAGTTTTAATCCACAAAAGGATCTATCAAACGTTTTATCATTGTTGATAACAAAGCGTAAAGTGTACCTTTGAAGACTTGTGAAATTCTCTTTGTAGGTTGTGACAGATTCTCGTTTTTTTTCTTGATCTTAATGAATTATCTCACCATATTCGTACAAATAGTTCATGGGAAATACTTGTTATGAAACATGATTTTATTGTCTTCCCATTCAATCTATTCAATTATGCCAATTGTCATGGTGTTCTTAATCAAATCCCACCATTGATCAGCCTCTCCATTTAGACGATACACCGCTAAAGTCACATTTTATTTCTCAGAATAGTGATGCACATAAAATATTTTCTCCATGGAGTTGACCCACTATTCTGTAACTAATGGATCAGACGATCTACTAAACTTCGGTGGTTATTGCCGCATGAAACACTCAATAGCCAGTTTATCCCTCTTTAGTGAAAGATGAAATTCCCCATTATTCTATTTATTTTTCATAAACCCAAATAGTTGGGAAAGAATATCCATGATGTCTTGAACTCCACCTCCCAAAGCATTAGGTATGTCATTCGGGCAATCATTACATTGGCTCTCGCATGAGTTTTTGGTCTGGTTTCTCCTAGTTCCCACCATTTTCTAAAATAGAAATAGTTAGAACAAAACATAATTAAAAAATTCATGAATAACTTACTCATTTGTATGATTTACTCTAAAATAATTATTTATGGGATCTCTATATAAATATTCTTGTGTGCATATTTTAACTTAGTCACATGCTAGAGGTTTTATATAGGGTTCACTAATACTAATTCCCAAATTAACTAACCCTTTCCTCTGATACAAACTATAGTGACCCACCCTTTTCTTACTTTACTATTACATCATTATAAAGATAAAAAACATAATAGTATTACACCATGAGGATCCAAAGGTTTAGTGTCATGGGAAAACTAGAACCAAACATAACATTTACAACATTAAGCACAAATATTTATTTAATTACTTCTTCTCTAGCTTCTTATTGGCACTTGACTTCTCCTTAGTACATGTAGTCACATGAGGATATACATAAAAAGGGGTGAGATGAAAGCCCAGTAAGAGGATAGATAAGAAAAATATAAAATGGGGAGATCATAATCACAACATCATCATCAAAATCATGAGAGGAAACATTAATAAAAGACTTGAAATGTATAAATTCATAAAAATAATACATCATGTCTTATTGGTCATCTACCACACATAGTTGTGAAAAATTATTACATCATGTCCACAAATAATTTAAATAAAACTCATGAGATTCATCCCATTACCCAATGAATTATAGATCTATATAATTCAGTTCCTACCAACCACATTCAAACATTCATATTGCGCTATGTAATTTCGGTGCACCCGTCACATTATAATATTTAAATTATCTTGCATGCCACATTAAAAATATGTAAAACATGAACTTGACCTAACCCATGGAGAGAAATGGATTTCACATAATAAATCATACTTTCATTAACATTTGGTCCCCAAAATAAATATGGAGTAACATTCTTGAGATAGAACTATTAACCATGACTAAAGAGTGTAACAATATTCAAGAAGTAAAAAGGGTGTGTTTATTTGAAGGAAGATTTCTTTTGGAAAACATTTGATTGACATAAATATTAGTTGAAAACATGTATATCCAATAAAAGGTAATATAATTAAGAGAAAAGTATTTCTAAAGAGTGACCATATAAAAAATGGATTGAAATAAGGAGAACCTGAAGAAAGAATGTTGGGTTTGAGAATTTTCCCATACCTTGTATTCGAATGCTTTATTCAATTTAATGTCCTGTATAACCACATTAAATTAATTAATTAACAATTAAAGTACCTTTTTTTACTTTAATATGATTTATTTTGGTTTCATTAAGTTATTTTATAGGCCTTTTGATGAGTTACTTAGTTTAAATACATTGTTATGGAATGTTCATTTCTATGGTTTTCTTGAGTAGTTCACGTGTATTCATAAATGGATGTTCGTGTAGAACATAGATAAACATCCAAAACTGATATTTATTGTTATTAATTATCATAAAATATTTTAAATTATCTTACATTTAATTATGTTATATACCATGTGGAAGAATCATCAGTTAAAATTTAATGATGATCATTTGGGTTAATTCGGGCTATTTTTCAACCACAACGAACTTGTTTTGTTTGATCATTTAGTAATATGTACATAAGTTAATTCTAGAACATTAAATATGATATAATACATATAAAATTATCTGGTTCAACCAGAAAAAATGTTTCATGACCAGATCTGTAGGCTGTAAAAAAAAAGAAAAAATGTTGTTTTTTGAAGGTGATAAATTAACACCTCACAAACAATGTTTTCTTTTCTAATAAAAAGAAGAGGATAAGGGGGTTTGATGATATATAATAACATTAGTATCATACCATTTCAGTATATGTATGATACTGAAGATACCATACAATTTTAATGGGTATATATGGGGATATATTGAGAAAATAAATTGAAAGTGAAAGGAAATTAATTGAAGAGAGAGAGGGAGAGGAATCACCTCTTGAATCCTCCTCTTGAGATCCTCCTTAAGGAACCTAGTATTGGTCTTTGGATGAGACTATAAGCTCACGGAAATGGGTTAGGGGCTATAGAAGGTGTTTGGTCATATTTTAGGAAAGGATTTAAGCTTGAGATGTGTGAGGAAATGAGGTTGTGATGGGTGGTATTTATAGTGGAGGGGAGAGGGGTTTCTCAATATTATATTCAGTAATTTATTATTTCTCCACAAGACCAGGAATAGTGAATTCTAAATGAATAAATAGAGTAATTGTATCATATGAATACGAACTATATACGCTTACATCATCATAACATCACCCATGACTATATAATTCATGAATTTAACTTATTATGTAATTTACTATATTTCACTATTCAACAAAAATTCATGTATTTCTGAAAAATCTCAAATATTCACCATAACCACTATTAGACGTGTATAATATAGAAATGGACTCAATTTTTAAAAAATAATTACCTTAATATGATTAATTTAATTTTTAATTAAATCTCTTTTTACATGAAAAATACAGATTTTAAAATCGAAATTGATTTCATAATGCTTTCAAAAATTACATAAGGTCTTATAAAATAATCTTAAAACTAGAAGATATAAAACTGTTAATTAATGAAATTTTTTTAGGAAAATAAATTTTATTTTTAATTGATTATTTATTTATAATTAATTATTTATGACTTACAAAAATACAAATTATTTTACTATAGTCAAACTATCACATATAAGATTCTTAGGTTTTATTTAATCATTCATGGGTAAGGTTTCTATTTTTTCAAAGATTTACTGTTAATAAGGGTAATATTACTATTCATAAGAGTATTTTACTATTCGTATGGGTAGGTTAATGTTCACCAAAAATTAAGAGTTCCCTATCGGACTCCAAACATATTACTGATCACAATAATGTATGTCAGATTTTTGAAATTCAAAACACAAAAGTGGAAAATTTAGGTTTAAAGGTCACATAGTTGTACATTTAAGAATGCTACAACATTGTGTTTCCTAATTTTATTATACGTGAAGGCTTGATTATAAGAATGGAATTTCATTGTTAAAACTTTGGGTCATTACATACATATTTTATATCCATACAATTTACTAATTATATGTAATTTTGTTTTTCAGTTCTTTAACTTTTCCTAATAATTATTCTCATTGATTCATTATTGCTTCCACTATTATTGACCCTTACTCATAATTTCAGCTCATCCTTATTTTATTTATATTCCCATGTATTCCATGATGTTTACTAAGAATAATATGTGAGGATACACTAGATTCCATAAGTTTGGTATCCAGGAATGAAAAACAAAATTTGTTGTAATTTGTATATTCATTTTTAAAACAAGACTCACTTGTATATTCGATTTATGAAGGCTACTAAACACTTCAGTACTTAAAAATTGTATTCCTTATAATCACACCAATGTAATCATAGTAGACGCTAGATTTGGGATTTTCGGTTTGGGTCACTACATTGGAAGTTAAGATCCATGGTGGGCGGGCACCAAAAACTAGTTGGATGAGTACATATGAAAATGATTTGGTAGATTATTGAAAGAGGAAGGTGGGAAATCTTACTTGATGAGTTGGATGGTGATGTGGGAATGTCTCTGGAATAATAGTATTGGGTAAGATTATTCTCAATGTTTCAGTTGTAGTTTTGACCATCAGCTCAAATCATTGGAGAATTTTACACCTTAAGATTAATGTGGTGTGTTACAAGAATGTGTGTTGTAATTAATGATTTGAAAAATGTCATTTGAGTGGTTTTTAACTATGATAGGTAAAGGTATTTTCTGGGATGACCATTGGGAATTTTCAGGGAATAAAAGTGTTATGGTGGGGAGGTTGTAAGGTCATGTGTCCATACAGACTTTCTAAATTCAAGGGGAATTTTAATTTAGAAATTAATATCTAGATTAATATTTATTGCAGTATTATAAATTAGGTTTCAATTCTTGGAAAAGTATAGGAGTATTTTTTTTAGATATGAAATGTGTGTCATGATTCATTCTGGGGGAATGGGGGAGAATTAGGATAGTTCAGGTGGAAACTGCATCCAATGTTGCATCAATGCCACCTGCTTGCTGCTCAGGGTATCAATGGGTCAGAATGTAATACTCTAATATTTTATTAAAAATATATTTTTGAATTAATTTAATATTTTTGATATTTTTCCTTTCAAAAACACTCAATATAAATTCTGTTTTACGAAAGAAATAATTGTGGCTTACATTATATACAACACCAAGTAAAGCTTGTGCTACACGCAACACTTAGATTATATTTTTGTATGTGAAACACTATGTTAGTCTTGTATTACACCCAATAATGAGTCCCATCAATATCTTTTGTTACACATAAGGTTGAGTTTTATCGAACTAAATTATACTAATAATATCACTATTAAAATATTATTATAGTTAACACCTAGTCGTTGGAAAGGATGTAACAAATAATATTAACTAAAATTTGAAATTATGATCTAACAATAATTATGAAGTTAATCCTTTGGTTTTAAGTTAGTTACAAATTAATGTATGAACTATTTGAGAATGTGGAAATTCTTTTCTTATAAAACTATTCTTCAATATATAAACACAATTTTATCTCAATAAATTAAACACACCACTTTTGATTAATGTTTAAAATAAAATTATCTATTATATATTCAATTAATTTGTTTGAAACTGATCCAATATATTTTATAGTTATAAGGGAATAATAAATAAAACTTTATAAATAAAAAGATTAATTTTTATAAAAGGTAATTTTACCACCTTGTAATGGGGAAATAATTTTAAATATTATTTCAGAAAATTTTGTCAATTTATTTTGAAAGAAATAAAATTTATTTTGGGAAGTTTATTATAATAATTTACTTCGGGTGATTTTTTGGTATTTCTCTGAGAATTTTATTTTTTTTATTTGTGAAAAATAAAAAATTTTAATTCAAAAATGTTTTTTCATCTAATTTTTTTATATTGTTCCAATAAATTTTATATTAGTTTTAATGTTTAATTAGATTCATTGTACATAAATTGAAAATATTTAGTTTATTTTAAATAATACCATATTGAAATTTTATATAAAAACATTTGTAACTTTTAGACCTTTTCAATTTCAAACAAGTTGTCGTGGCACGCCTGCGGGATTATTTTTAAATTTTTTTTCTACCAATTATGTGATTTTAATTTGAAAAAGTAGATTCCATATTTTTAATTAGAATAATTTATTATTTATAATATGGTAAACTTATTTTTATACCAAAAAGGATAGTGAAAGTGATTAAAATTAATTAAAGCAGTTAAGAGAAATCTTAACTTCACAAAAGTCTAAACCTTAAACACAAGTACCAAAATGGCCTGGAAACATGTATAAAATCAAATTTATGTTCATATTTAGACCCTATAATCATTTTTATCGGGGTTTTTACCTTTATTAGAGTCAAAAATAATTTAAAAAAATAGGGGGAATTCTATTTTCATAAATTTACAAGAATACCATTCATCCTTCACATTAACAAGGCACTCATCCCTCACACATATTAAAAACTCTCAAACCCTTAGGATTTCTAGAAACATGCTCCCATAAGCTCCAATAATCACTAAAATCCTCTTTGAGGACTTAATTTTCACATAAAGTGAACCACGCAGTCCATTTTGTGCAAACCAAAAGGAGTTACCCAAAGAAGAGGTAACAACCTTCCTCAAACTCTTTTATTTACTTTCTTTCTCCCCCACTTAAATTTTTCTTATTAAACTATTATATAATAAAATAGGTATTGTAAATAATGTGATATTTTTTTATTCTAATGGTTAGTCCTACACTTTTACCACATCCATCTAACAGGTAATGAACTTACCATTCTTGTGTACAACAAACTATCGCCTCATGGAATGATGTTGTCTGTTTTCCTTTACCGCCTCTCATTGTTGGGAATTATGATGATAACAGGTTTTTAAATATTATGTAATTTATATATATATATATATATTATTTATTTAAATTTATGTTATTATTATAAAAAATAACCTTCATGATTTATATTTTTTAAAATATGATAACTTCGTTGGTGGATGTGTAGACTACCGCCTCTTCAATGCGGTGTGATTTTCTCACACATTGCATGAATGTATTAATGATTATTTTAGTAAAATTATATGGTACATATGAAATAATAATTATGAATTAATGATATTATATATAAATATATATACTTATATTTCATTAACTTTCTTTCTTTCAATACGATAATTAAACTGAAATAGTGTTCGTACGTACGTACGACTTACCGTCACCATGAACGTTGTATTGTACTTCATACATATATATTTTAATGAATATTATAACACACATATATAAAATATATATGATATTTATATCATGTTTTATATTTTTAAAATAATTAAATCATGATCTATGTAATATGATCAGGAATAACTTGTGAAAATATCTTCAAAAAAGAACACGGATATTACCCGAAATGTAACGTTTTCATGAAATTGTTAATAAATTTGTAATATAAAGTCATCATAAAATAATATATTCTGCTATGTATAATAATATGTTTCTTTTGAGTATTTATAATATATTTATTTTTATTATGCAGGAGAGGTGAACGTGTACAAATATAGACGATTCATAGGGTAGGGGTTTTCTTGTCTCGCATTTATTTCTATAAGATTTACGACTTATTCACAAATCATTTCTTTTTCATGGTGTATATACAACCTAAAATTTTATTATATTATTAATATAATTTAATTAATTGGAATTTACATATTCCTTCGATTATCCCTATTTCATTGTATTTAAGGAATAAAAGTTCAGTAAAGCAATTTTGTCTCAATTTTCCTTCATTGAGATACATGCCATATTATACACCTATATTTTTCAACGGCGTTTATATACTAACCAATGACATGTTATATCATGAATGTCCTTATTTTAATGATATTTTACTAATCATTTAATTTTAATCTTTCATGGGGATTAGGATTCAATGTTACCAATGTAGTAATGGTTTGTTGCAACAATCTCAGAATTTATCAGGATTATTAATGATGATGCAACAATTAATGAAATATTATGGTTAATATCTCAAGAAAACTAAAAATTGTTAATCTACTATGGTTATCCATGATATATTTATGTATTGGTACCATTTTGTTTTCTTGATACTAAATATAATTAAGAAAAATGTTTTTATGAAAATAAGACCTTATTTCTCCTTTTAGTCAGAAATATTTGTTCTCTAAAAACATTATTTTATAAAAAAATTAAAAATCATCATAGCATGCTATTAAAAATAAAATAAAATTTTTCCCATGTTTTAAATTTTTACAAAATGGTTTCCAAAAAATTAATCTCTATGTCATTTTCTAATCGAGGATGTTTTCAAAACAAATTACAGCATAAAACGAATGTTTGGAATTTACAGATTTATCCACCATAAAAAAATATTCATTAAACTTCCAATTAAAGTTTATAATATTAAAATTGTAATGAAATTTTTATTCCTAATAATCTGGACATTTATTTTTTTAATTTCATTTTTAAAGAAAAATGATTTCAGAAATGTTTTCTGTTTGAGGAGGGTTTTAAAAGAATTTCAATGATTCCTTTAAAAAATTGAAATTTTATTTACAATGAAAAATGTTTTAAATAATGTTTTATGTTTAGAATGTGTTTCAAATTGATTTAAATTTTATTATATATTTTTTCAGGGGAAAAATATTTTTGTGGTCTTTTCAAGAATCCATTGTATTTTTTCAATGATATTTTAAAAGAAAAAGGTTTTAAAATTTTTTTTTTTTTCAAGTTATTTTTTTTCAAATTAAAAAATATATTTCTCCCAAGAAAGTTTTTAAATTATTTTCTATGATTCCATTATATGTTTTCAAAGTGGTTTCAAAGAAAAGGATTATGAAAATTTTATATATTTTAAAAAGTGATTTTACAAGTGATACTTTAAAATCCTTATCAATCTAAGATGAAATATTTGGTTATAGTTTAGTATTTATAAGATAAATGATCCAAGTACACCATTATATTACTTTTATGAATGGATTATGTTTTTATGGAATGATTTTTATAAAACCTGCTTCTATTTCATTAGTTATATGCTTATGAAACCCAATTCTTTTGATGGGATATTATTTGATGAAATGATATTAAAACCTATATTTTTATATTGGCTAAGATGTGATTACATGTTTAGGACACTTATTTAATTTCATGGATTGTGATATTATTATTTCAGAATTTTTGGAACATGTATGTATGATTTCAATATGATATTAGTGGGATCTATATCTCCCTATAATTAATTGGGTAATAATTTATATCTCAAGAGATAATGATGAGAATCTAGTCGACATGCTTGATCTACTATGGTGGATGGGAAAAACTGATCATGTATTTAACAATAGGGAAACCTAATCCACTCTAGGAATTTGGGGAAACCTGATCCACAATATAAATACGGGGAATCTCGATTCCATACAAGGAAAGGACTGTAACTAGGGATAGTGGTGTCTCTCGCCTAGTAGGTGTAGTCCCCATGAAGTTCTCTGATAATTTTTCGGTAACAAGCCTGGACTTATAGGGAATGATATTACATGTTTAGGTGTTTTCCAAAAAATCTATGTTATATACCTATGATATGATTTCATTTTTCATGGTCATGATTATATTATGATTCATGTCTTATAGACTGAAAATATTAATTTCATGTCTCATGTTTCTTATGTTTGATATACAGGGTGTGATATTCAAATTTCATGATCATGTTATAATACCCTTATGTTCATTATATTCTTACATACATACTTTATTTACCCTTGCTAAGAATTAGAGCGCACTCATTTCTTATGTTTTATTTTCCTGAGTTAAGAAAAATGGTTTTATATAGAATTACTAAAGGGGAAGATCTTTCTGGGAAATATTTAATATCTTTCACCAAGTTATAATATATTCTTCCATGTTTCCAATGATACTAAACTATTATAGTCCTCAGTAATGTATATTTTTAATGTGATGAATATTCATAAAAAATGATTTCATATCCATGTATGTTAAGTATGGGTCTCTATAGTTGGCACAAAGGAATAGTTTAGTCATCCTTTTGAAACTAGGATGTCAAACCCTTAATAAGAACTCTAAGAACATGTCTAAAGATCAGTATAAGGATATGAAAAAGTATAGGAAAATATATTCAATATTTGAAAAAGGATGGAGTGGGTGGGTTTCCATAAATACATCCATACCTTGGTACTACAACTGGATATTTCTCTATCACATATATACCTAGGGGTAAAAACTCTGAAAAGGTGAGTCAGGGCTAACATTAGTGTAACATGTTATATGAAAATGGGACTTGATTACAAACCGGATTCACACTCCTGGGGGATATTATTTAGGAATTCAAAACCTCTTTTCGAACCATCGTGAAATATTTAAATAGAAGATGAGTATGAAAAACCTTGGATAAACCTAAGGATTTATATATTAATGAATTATGGTTCATTATTTAGACGTCATATAATTAATTTTGATGGTTACATGGTTTTACACTATGATAAGTGTTTTTCACTCTATGTTTCATGGTTTTATTCCATGGAAGGAACCAGAAGGAACTTGCACCACACTGAATGTGATGGAAAATTTTCTGATGAGAAGTCAAATGGGATGATCACTAGAGTGAAGGATATTGTGATCATACCAAATAATTTTTGGCATAACATTAATAACAATGTGTACCTTAACCAACTCTCAGACTCATAAAATAATGGAATAAAGGAGTTCAATAAGAGTTTGTGTAATGGTGACGTTGGGGGAAAGAAGATCCAGTTTCCTTTGTGTTAAGAATGTGGAAAGATTCACCCAAGTGAATATATTAGAGGAATAATAAGATGTATTGACTATGGAAAATAAGGACACAATTCAAGTAACAGTAAATGGGAAATGAAAATTTCAGTTAGTGTAATGGATGGGAATATTATCCTCCCTAAGTTATTATCAATAAATTACTTCTCTAAATATGGAAAATTTGGGAATTATAAAAATATATGTCCTATGAATAAGGATCGTGAATAGAATCAGTATGGTGGTTCAAGTAATTTTTTTCTGATGATAGTGAAGAGGCCATAATCTATATGTGAATGTCATGTTATGTTCTTTCAGTATTATTTACATTTAATTTAAGAAGGATTATTATATCTAGGTTGACGAACCTTGAGGCATGATTTATATTTCATATTCTCTAAAAGGGTGTCAAGGGATAATATGATGAAGCCTGAGTAATGGTTTAACAATAACATTGGATGATTTATGTAAATATATATATGAATTTAGATGTTATGTTATATGAATCACGGCGTATTTGTTTTCAATTATAGATTTGAAAAACAAATATTTAATGTTTCTGATGAACTAGAGAAGGGATTTAATGGAAAGTTGATATTTTTATTAAGTAAAGGTAACCCTTATTATGTACCTAATATTGAGAAAATTGTGTTTATCTTGGACAAAGATAGGATTGATATAGACAATGTTAATTGGATAGTATTGATTATCCTGGAATCAATTTTTTTTAGAAAGTGGTCTATTTCATCTTGGATGAAGTTTATAACATCAATAGGTTTTAATGGAATATATAATGATAATATTCACATGTTTTGGAATGTGAAAAACAAAATATACCTTGTGATATATGGGGGATCAATGTTAAGCTGATTTCATAAACATATTTATAATGTTGTGGATACTCCTATTTTAGAAGGGTTGTAAGGATCCCTATCTATGGAATGGTTTATGTTAAACATTGGATGAGGTTTTAGTGATTAAATTATCATATCAATATATGTTGATTTATGCATAATTGATAATTTCTGATAAATATTTTTTTGAGAAAAATGGAATCACCTTTCATTCTCTTTATGTATCTCATGATCTGATAATTCTTCGGTAATGAAATAGTCACCTATATTTTTTAAAATATGTGATTATGTGGAATTTAATCAGGGAAAAACAAATGGCAAGGTTTTCCAAAAATCATGAAAGCTATGTTTTCATGAAAATTATTGAATATTATGAAAAAGATAAAGAAATATATTTTTTTCCTAGTACCGTAGTTTTTCTTAAAATGATGGCCTTAAAAATCATCCCAAATTTTTGACTTTTAGGACCTCAACATTCCATTGGTCATTCAAAATATTTTTATTGACAACCTCAATTAATCCCTACAAATAATTACGCATTTCTACCAATTCTATTTTTTTACTTTCCATATATGTTTTCCAATGTAAAAAAATTAGTTATGTGTTTCTATGGGTAATCTTTATGTTTCCAACTTTTATTTTTAAAAATATTCTTTAGTATTCATTTTTACAATGTTTTTTTATATGAAAGGAACTTTATTCTTTTAAAACTTTAATAAACCAGATGATTTTTAGGGTGAAATTCATTTTAAGGGGGTAGAATGTAACTCCCTAACATTTTGTGAAATATTTTTCTTTCAAATTAATTTAATCTTTTTTATAATTTTTATTCAACACATCACTAAATATAGCTTCTATTATATAAAATTATTAAGTGATCATTGTGTTATACACCATAAAAAGTCAATATTATGCTACATGTAACACTTATATTATCTTCTGGTACACAAAACACTATATTTTTCTTATATTACACGCAATTCAATGTCTCTGTGATAGATTATATTACATGAAAGGTAAACTTTTACTGAACTATAATATATTATTAATATTATTACTATAATATTACTATATCTACCAAGAATTTTTTGGAATGAAAGTTTCAAATAATATTAGGTAAATTGTAAAAATATGATTTATACTTGTATCTAAAATTAATCACTTGTTTATGAATTTGTAAAAATGAAGATAAGAACAATTTTAAAATAAAGTAATCACTTTTCTAAGAAACTTATTTTTCAACGTACAATCACAATTTTATCTCAATAAAATAATAAAACTTTTGATTAATGTTTTTAATAAAATTTATCTGTTATATATTCAATCATTATTTTTTATACTCATCAGATATATTTGATAGATATACGATAAAAATAAATCTAATTTCTTGAATAAAAAGGAGTATTTTTCTAAAAATAATGTTTACAACCTTTTAATGGTAGATCCATTTTAAATATGGTTTTTGAAAATTTTATAATTTTATTTTGAAAACATAAACTCCATTTTTTGAATCAGATTATCAAAATTTTCCTGGGTAAATTTCTAGAATTTTTTTTGAGATGTTTCATTTTATATTGAAGAGTTACAAAAATTGAATTTTAATTCGTAACTGTTTTTTTATAATTTATTTATCAGGTGAAATTTTATTTTAATATAATTTTAAGGATTAATTTGATTGATTTTACATCAATAACTCTAATATTTGTCATTTGAGCCAATTTAACATCGAAATATAATTTAAAAACATACTTAATATTTGTTTTTCCCTTAAAAACCTATTGTCATGGAACATCTATGGGATTAATTTTAAATTAATTTCTTCGAATTCCGTGATTTGAATTTGGATAAATATATTACATATTTGGATTCATAATAATTTATAATGTCTAATATGGTAAAAAAAATTGTTGTCTAAAAATACTAATAAAAGTGATTAGAATTAATTTCATTGATTAAGAGATAAACTACTTTAATAAAGGCATATCTATTAAACATAAGGCATAAAATAACCTAGAAACTGGTCAGTAATCCATTTTATATTCATATTTCAACCCTATCATTAATTTTATATATTATGAATATTATTATAGCTACTTGTCATGGGAAAATCATGGGTAGAATTTTCCTTTAAAAAATATACAAGAATGTCACTCATCCTCTACTATAAAAAGGAACTCACCCCTCCAACATATTCACACCTCTCAAGCCCTTTAGAGTGCCCAACCTCTACTCCAATAAAATCCCAATATCCCAATACCCCTCTCATGAGATAATGATGGGATTCAAATCAACTTTCTTGATCCCCTACGGAGGATGGGGAATCCCAATCCACTATGGGAAAAAGCGAAAACATGATCCACTATGGGAAGATGGGGAAACCTGATCTGCTATTGAAAGATCAGAAAACATGATACCATACAAGGAAATCACTACAACATGGGATGTTGTTGTGTCCTAACCAAGAGGTGTAGTCCCCATGAAGTTCCCTGATAAGTTTTTTGTAATGTGGATTGACGTATAAGGAATGATATTACATGTTTATATGTCTTTTACAAATTCTATATCTTATACGTGTGATATGATCACATGGTTCTTGTTCTTTATAATCTTATGATTCATGTCTTATAAAATCAAAATAATTATTCTATGTATCATTTTTATGATCATTGATATGTGGGGTATGGTCTTTAAATGGTATTCTCAGGTTCTTATACCCTTATGTTAATGTTATGCTTACATATTTCCTTTATTTACCCTTACTAAAAATTCATGTTCACCCCTTTCTTATGTTTCCTTTCCCTAGGATATGAAGAAAGGTTTTAATTATAAGTAATAAATGGGATGATATTTGTGGAAAACATTGAATATATTTCACCAAGATATATGATTTTGTTCCATGTTTCCAAAGACACTAAACTATTATTGTCCTTGGGAATCTACATTTGTAATGTTTTAAATATTTATAAAATGATGCATTATCCATGTATGTTAAGCCTAGTCACAATATAGAATGACTTTTCCCCCCCACCCCCTCATGTTGTAGGGGGTCCCTATCATTTACCCTCGTATGGAATGCACAGTCATTGTTCCCCCTTTCTCCTAAATTCAAGAACCCTCTAAGGAGGTGTTTTTTAGGCTTCAAACATTAATTCCTGTTATATATCTGACTCCATTTTTCTCCCTTGATTCTACCCCCCAATACTACCTTAATTTATTCTTCTCCTAATTATTTATTCATTTCTAATTCCATATAATCATTATTTAATTAGCTTAATGTGGCAATGCTTTCACTCTGTCTACGAAGAGGATGACCAATGGAGTCATTTTCACATGGTGGATCATCAGTTCAGCCAAGGTACATTATGTTTTCAATTTTATTTAGTATTTTAATTGAATGAAATCGTATAACCTTTTTAATTGTCATTTATTATTGGGACTAACCCTCCTAAAATAGTTGGGCAGGTGATATGAACCTGTGGGATGTATTTTGGTGTGGTTCTGGTGTTTTGAAAATGCATAGTGTTGAATTGGGCATTATTTTTAATTGTAAAAAATGTTTTGAGTTAATTATATTTTTTTATAAATAAATTTTTAGGGTTTCTTCAGGTAGAATTGTTTCCAATAGAGTATGAGGAGTCCTATTAAAATTATATGGTAATTGGATGAGCACTTGAAACTATATTGGGCCCTAGGAATTTATTCAGGAATCTTATAAAAGGCAGGTCCTCTTAATACATCTACCATTTAGTATTTAGGCATTTTTTATATCTGTGTGTTATGTGTATCCTTAACACAATTAGAATTTATCCTCTTTAATTTATTTTTTTTAATAAAAAATATAGCTTATGATTGAATTACTCTAGTTTTTAGGGGGCCCAATGGAGCCTCATATACAAACTGTACATCTCTACCACATAAGGAAAGAATAAAAATTGAACAATGTGCCTTGTAATAAATGGAATTGGGGTTGGATATGAGAGATAAATTATAGTTGACGGATCATTGATATGATCATGGGGTGAGTGATCCTCCCCAACTAGGATGTGACAACATTGTTTGTAGACCCAACGATATTGGTAAATAGGTCGGGTGTACATGATGACTAAGGACACTATGGAAAGGGGTGGGATTAAAGCCAAATACCTAGTGTAACTTCCCTAATAGGTTTAAGAGTACTCTATGAGTCCTAGGTTGGGATAGGGTTTCTAACTTGGCTTGTTAGTCTAGTGAGAGGGTAGACTGGTGATCGAGAAGGGACAATAATGAGTGTCACATTTGAATGTGTACCAATGATGTAAGACCAAGGGGATGAAAATGTTGATATTGGGTATGAGAATTCATTTATCACCTATTATGTTTCTATTCTACTTTTATATAGTATTTTATTTAATGGATTGATGGGAATTAGTCATGGGATGGACACTGATGTGGTTTCCTAAGATGCCTGTGAATCACCTGTTGACATGGATGAGGCCCAGGGTTACTCAGTATGATTGGGATCCGGTCTTATAGTGTACTGATGGATAATTCCTAGATATGATATAATCTAGTTATTTTTTTATACAAGAGATGATTCCTAGAGTTGGTACCTAGGTTCCAACATCGTATCCTATGTGTAGAAACATGTAATGATATTACTAATATTTTAGGGGTTCCTTTGATTTTCTAAAATCAATGATAATGCTCATGTGTCAAGATTTGAATGATAATAAAAGTAGACTATTATTAATTCCCATAATGTTCACAATTCTAATAGTGATATAAGGGGTTGGGATGGTGTAAATACACATGCACCCATTATTGAAATCTTGACGGTAATTGTTGCATCCTCATAATTGATGGCTAATATACCCCTTGAATCAGGTGGACACACCCCTAACTGTTTAGTGAAGGAGTTGTGAGTTATTTGGATTCCTAAAAAATTTAATGTGGGATCCAAGGTGGGTATTCACATTAATTTCCCTGGACTTATAGTAATATTTAGATACTGGACATGTAGGATTTCCTACAACTTTCCCCCTCCTTGGAATTAGTCATTGGCTTAACATCAAGAATTCTCACATACGCTTATAAGCCTCATCAAGTAGTTTTGAGTATGAGGGATTCATGTTGATTACCTAGGTTCAACAACTCTTAATTATTGAGTAATTAGAATGGGATCCTATGGGTGTCGAAATATGTTCCTTTGAGGTTATGAACATGCTTAGAGGCACTTTAAGAATTGTTAGTGGTTTAATGGTCAATTGGAGTCACTGAACATACGATTGATGGTTGTTGATAGGAAAGGCCCCATATTGTAAGTATCCTATCTTAGGGTGATTGGTTTGATTTTTTCATAGTAATCATAAAATCCATAAATACATTTTAGCACTAATACCACTTCAAAAAATAGGACTTTAATAGTGTAAAATTTGGCCTTAATCATCGCTAGAAAATCATTGACTACCAGAGCGCAGTTAAAACTGCTAAGATTTTATCAGTTCTTGTAAAAGTTATAATAAAGGAACACTTTATCAGTTCTTTTAAAATCCTAATAAATTATTCCTTTATCAGGTCATGTAATAAAATTCATATAGGGGAATATTCTTGTGCGTTGTAACAACACAATGCAACACTGGTGATATGTGTTCTAACAACAAACTATAACACCAAAGATGAACAAAAAATATAAAAAACCAAGTACAAATATAGAAAATAAATGAAATAAAATTTAAAACATGAATATAATAAAAAACTATATTATATAAATTTCAATCATTTGTTTATAAAATTATGTGATTAAGTAAAAATTATCACTTACATGAGAAAACACATGTATTTCCCCTGACCCCAACACATGAAATTATCGTGAAAAACATGCCTTTTTGAGAAAAAATATCTCACATGTAATAAAAAAAATCTTATGTTAGTAATAATATTAATAGATAAATTCAACATAAATTATTATTTTTAAACTAAATTTTGAGTATTATTAGGAACATTGTGTATCAGATTGAGTTGCAATTAATTCTTGCATGCCACACAATTTATTGTTCATATCCAAGCATTATCTATATGAAAATTAACTAAATAACTATACGATAAAAATTATAAATAAATTTGTTATGTAATAACATATATAATGATAAGAATACAGTCTATAAATGTTTTCTTGTTTTTGGTGATGTGATGTTTGTTTTAAAATTAAATGACACTTATATTTTGAAAAGAAACACACAGAGTCATACCATTCACATCATATCTTCAATTGCGGTTTGGATGATTCTTAAACATCCAAAATCACTTATGGAACATTTTACTAATGTATCAAAACAATACGAATGTGTTTGATTTGTTTTGTGTATGTCATGTATATTTTTTACTAAAAAGTTATTTTAAACTAGAACCACATTATATGAGTCATACCGGCCTCATCGTGTGTTAGTATGATTTGAGACTGATTTCTACATGTCATAAATGAATTATAAATCATTTTCCATAATTATAATGTCAGTATGAGCGTGTTTAATTGGATTTCGGTGAGTGATAGTTTTAGAAATAAAACAACAATTTTTACAATGATAACATAAAAAATTGATTCATAATGGGTACATCATGTATTGGATTGAGGTTATAATGATTAAAAAAGGTAAAAATGACTTATTGATCATTTTATAAAATTATTAAAATAATATGAATGTTTTTTCTCAGTTTTGAGTATGTCAATTGTTCTTTTTTACAAAAATTAATGTCAATTTTAAATAAAAAATCACACTTTGAGTCATACTAGTCACACAATACATTGGACTGAGCTATGGATGATTTAAACACAAACCAAATGACATATGTATTTTTTTACTAATTTATCAAATCAATGTGAAATTGTTTTACTAGTTTTGAGTACATTACTTTTCTTTTTTTCTAAAATGTCATTTTATACTGGAAACATGCTCTTTGAGTCATTTTGATCACATCATTTTTCATTTTTATGTGAGAATTATTTCTACCTGAAAAAAATAATTTATAAATCATTTTAATAAAATATCAAGACAATCTGAAGTTGTTTTCATGGTTTTTAGTGAGTGACACTTTTTTGAACTAAATTATCAATTTTAAATTTATATCTAACACATTGAGTCATACCATCCACATTGTATATCAAATTTAGGCGAGTCAGATTCCTAAAAATGAATAATGACATATGTATCATTTTCATAGTGTATCAAACCATTATGAGTATGTTTTCTCATGTTTGGGTATTTTATTTTTCTTTTTTACTACATTTGATGTCAATTTTGAATAAAAAATGAATTTGTATTCAATTCGGTCACACCGTGCGTCATATTTAGGCGAGGTTGATTCCTAGATGTCCTAAATTACATATGGATCATTTTTATGAAGTATAAAAACAATTTGAATTTTTTTAGAAGTATTGAGTATGTGAATTTTATTTGTTACAAAAAATGTAATTTTAATCTGGAAACACATACTTTGAGTCATACCAGTCACCACATGTGTTGGTTTAATGTGAGAATGATTCATACATGTCAAAAATGATATATGGATCATTTTCCTAAATTATCAAGAAAATCGGTGTGAAGTTCATTAGTTTATAGTGAGTGATTATTTTTAACTATAATATCAATTTTAAATTGACAACAAACACTTTCAGTCATACAAGGAACATCATGTATCAGATCGATGTGAGGATAATTCATAAATATAAGAAATGAATTATGGACCATTTTCCTAAATTATCAAAATAATCTGAATGTGTTTGTTCTATTTTGATTATGTCAGTTGTCTTTTTTTAATAAAGTAAATTACAATATTAAATAACAATATGCATTTAAAGTCATACCAGTCACACCATGTTTTATATTTGTTGTTGATAATTCTTACATATCTTAAATGACATATAGATCATTTTCCTGAAGTATCAAAACAAATCCAAATTATTTTTCTTATTTCTGAGTATGTTAATTTTTTTAGCAAAATTTGATTTTATATTGTAAGCATGCACTTTGAGTCATATTAGTCACATTATGAGTCAATTTTACATGGGGTTGTTTCTTACACATCAAAATGACTTATGGTTAGTTTTTTAAATTATCTAGACAATATGAGCTTGTTCCTTGGTTTTCAATGTGTGAAACTTTTTGAACTAAAATCTCAATTTTAAATAGGTAATTTACACATAGATATAGATTGGGCATATAGTGTGTCCAATTGAGGTGTGTCTTACTCCAAGGCATAAAAATAACTTATGGATCATTTTCTCCTTAGTATCAAAACAATCAGAAATATTTTTCGCAGTTTTGAGTTGGTCAGTTATTTTTGTAACAAAATTATTTTAAATTTTAAATAAAAATATCTAATTGGATTTATATCGGTCACATCATGAATCGTATTGAGGTTTTGATGATTCCTACATGGAAAAAATGGCTTATGGATCATTTTTACAATGCATAAACACAATTATAATTTTTTTTTCTCAATTTTGAGTTCATCACTTATTTGTTATACAAAAATTTCATTTTAGACTAGAAACCCACACTTTGAGTCATACAGGTCACATCATGTATCGGTTTTAACTAAGTCTGATTTCTACAAGTTGGAAATTACTTATAAATTGTTTTCCTAAATGATAAATACAACCCATCACATTTTCTCAGTTTTCAGCATGGCAGTTGTCTATTTTTTAAAAGTAATGTCAATTTTAAATAAAAATACACGATTAATGTAATACTGGGAAATCCATGCATAGGATTAAGGTGTGGATAATTTTTACACATTTCAAATGAATTTTGGATTGTTTACTAAAATTATCAGAACAATATTACTGTTTTTCTCTATTTTGGATATATGATGTATTTTTTGAACTAAAATGTATATTATAAACTAAAAAAATAAATTTTAGTTATACCAAGAACTCTATATATCATATTAAGGTGGTTCGAATTGAATATGCAATATTTGAATTTATTTCAACATTTGAAAAATAAAAAATTGATAGAACATGTTCCTTTCTGATGTAATAAAAACTTCTTTATCCCTGAAGCACCTCATGTTTTAAGTGGCATGGGTTTTCCTCTTCCATCATAAAGAAACTTGTTACCTATTTTCTAGCTTATAGCATATAATTTAAGGGAAAATATGAATTACTAAAATATATGTAAAAGAAAATAAATAATTATTAGATAAAAATGATTATAAAATTAAATTATAGATAGTAGACAATATGAAGAAAAAATTAATTTAATAAGTATAATCATTTCACCATTTCATGGTGGTTTTATACATTATTGACCCATTTCCTCATTTTCATTATATCATTTATAGCTTTAGAGTCTAATATCTCATGAGCATTAGAATATTTGATCAAACCACCAAAACTCAAACAAACAAATCCACCTGTATAAGAAAAAAATTATTATGTGAGTAATACTAAAAAATTTAAATAAAATTATGAAAAAAATCACTACTATAGAAAATGATTTTAATGTGAATGCATTAAGATTTCCTCTATGATTGAGATGATGCAACATCATTTCTCTCCCTGCAAAGTTAGTGGAGGGAACATGAAGGAAAATTATAAATTCTTACACTGTAGGGGTGAAAATTATTTGATGGAGAAAAAGTATATTGAATTTTTGATTCATAATGTCATGAAATATTAAAACAAATCATCTAAAATAAATAAACTATTCAAGGAATAATGAAAAGTAAATAAAACCATAAATAAATAGTTGTTTTATAAAATAGAAAAATTATATCATAACATTACCTTTACATCTTACCAAAGGTTTTCCTTCATAATAGTATGTTTTTCTATGGGATTACTGACATCATCATGTGGAGAATGAATTTTATTCATGATTTGTCAAATATTTAATTTATATTATGTTAATTTAATAGAGAACATATAATATTATGATGAAAAACATAGTATATTAAAAAAATTACCTTATAATTGAACTCTCTTTCTCTTTTTAAATGTTTTATGGATTTGGATCATCTATTGTGAATCAATATACTATATTTGTGGCCCCCACTAATGTAAAATACATTATATACGTTGGTAATTACATTAAATGATTGTGATATTCCAAAGAAAGGTTCAACCTCAATTGAATTTTCCTCTAACACTATAGATTTTTTACTCACCGGCCCGATAATCGACCAATTATTTTTTTATGGATCTATGATATAAAATACATTCACTACATGTGAAACCATTATTAATGGCACAAATATTTCCTTTTCCACCCTAAAATTCACCTTGATTAAGCCCATTTAATCAGTTGTCACTGCACTCTAATTTTCAACCCATTTGAAATAAAAAAAGAACACTTGAAATGATGTATAATCTAATTTATTTATGTATCTGGTAATTCCAAAATATAGAATATTTTCATAAATTGGATTTCTATCCTTAAAATAGATATTTTCAACACTTCTTCCACATGTGTAACTCTACTTATTTTCATTTTACTATAGTCATCATGCTCTTTTTTATAGAATGTATACCCATTGATTTCAAAAGAAGTGTAAAATATAACATTTTTTTCAATCCCCTGGCTATCCATTGATGTCATTCATCAATTGAATTCATATTTTTAGATAATTACTTATAAATTTTATTTAAAAATAATCCTATAAACTATATATTATGTTTATTTTATATCCATCATTCAACCCTTCATGGATTAAAATATCAATAAATTTCATTGTGGGATTCAACGAATATATCATCTTTCTCACTATTATGTAAAATGTAATGGTGATATTTTTCATACTCTATAAGGGTAATTATAACAACATATCATACATAAATACCTTCTCCCATAATGAATATTCTGTGATAAGACTTTAGGATAATGATTATTTCAACATCTAATTGGTAATAAGTACCAAAATCAATAAGTTGTGCAAAAACATATCATTATATAATACAAAATTCTATATGAATTTGACTATTTACATACCCATTCAAAATTTTCATATACCTTTGAATGGGTTACATCCATATTTATTTAACATGACCACATAGTTGAACCTCCTATCCATGTGTACCATTCGGTGGAACATTATAACAACAATTGATAGTGGTAAGAGTATATCCAATACAAATAATATGACTAAAACCACATTATTTATGATTGGAAACTTCATCAGTTATATAAAATTAATGATTACAGATTTGAAAAATAAGTAGAGTATAGTTAATGTATTCCATACATTTTTTTGAAGAATTAAATAGAAATAAACATCCTTAAAATATTTCATCAAAACAGGAGTGTTAGTCAATTTTTGTCGATGTAATTACCAATTATTCATTGACATTACATTATTTGTATTTATGAATACCCCACTGGAAATTGTAAAATAGTAAGGAAAAGTAAAATATTCAATTTCTTCTTATATCAATAGAGTGTATGATTTTCGAGGAAGAGAATTCGGGACTTAACCCATCAATGGTGTAAAGTCTTCCCTTATCCCCATGTTAATCATATCCAACCTATCTTTTATGAGATCATTCAATTTCTAGAAAAATTTAGTAACATTCCAAAATAAAATTTAAAAATTATCAATATACATGATATAAATAAATTTTTTAACGTACAAATAATTCCAATATGGTAATTCACAAAAAATTTATCTCTTCTTCCAACCTGATTTAATAATGTTTTTTAATTTTCTTTACCAAAAAGAGAGGAAGTATCTTTAATGTTTTCAAACATTTGATCACCTATTTTTGGATATGATTTTGTACCTTGTTTGGTATTCCAATAAAATGTTCTTTTCCAAGATCGATATTTATGTCATTGAGGTAATAATTCTGGATATAATAAAAACACAGTCCTTGAGGAAGGCTTCAACCAAACCTTGTGTGTATATTCTTCACAAATGGGACACCCAAACATTCATTTAGTTTTATTTCTTGAAAAAAAAACTCATAATCTAAAAAGTCATTAATCATCTCATAGAAGAAGGACCTCAATGTTAAATTTTCACTTTTATGGTCATACTACAGTATAACACCTGTAACCAACATCGGTTTTAGATCTTCGATAAATGAATACAAATAGACATCAATATCCGTACTAGTTTTATTTAGTATATATATAACAAGTGACAACTTAAAATATTTACACTTCTTGTATAATCATTGTGGAATGTTATAATTTACCCACATGAATGTCTATTCACTATGAGTACTACACTATACACTAAAAGGATTTATTATCTCAGTTGATAAAGCAAGAAAAATGTTTCTCACCTAATTTGAAAATACAAGATTCTCTTAATCAATTTTCATCCACTGAGGAGAATCTAATATATGAAATTGGTTCCCATTATTAAATATTGTATTGGCATTCCATGTTAATTTTGTTTTGGTTTCTTAAAATCTATATAGTCTTCTAAATAATGGAAATATATGAATGTACCATAAAATTTTTGAAGGACTTGATTCATGTTTCATGTATCGATTCATACCACTCTTATTGAATTTTATAAGTTATTCCTGGTGCTTGATAAACAATATGAAATAATTTTGATAATAATGTTTTTTAGAGATCATAACCATTGAATATAGAATTTGTTTAGAGTCATATGTATGAAATTTAAGTAAACTTTTCATAGCATTCCGGAGGCCAAGTGGACATGTAAAGTTGGTGTTGCTCTATCCTCTATTAGGATTTAAATTATATAACTTCAATAAATATGATAATGTTATGTATTTAGTACAACTAATATGTAATGGAATATTAGCATATCTATTTGACTTCTCAAAAAAAATTGGACAATCATGAAGGCTATCTTTCAATGCCATTGATATTTATTCCATGCAATATTCCTCATCATTTACACTAGTATTCATATTATGTAATCTTTAAACTATAATATCATCTCAATCATTGTGAATGTTCAGTTTTTTCCCATGTTTAGTTCAAAATTTATAGTTGTGATTAATTTCGTGACAAATAAAATGTTCATCCAACTCTTCCAGACTAATTTTTATTTAATAAAAAAAATAAACATGGAAAAAACAATTTGATAAGGTTTGTATTCATGATCTGTTGAAAACATGATGAACCCTTTAACTCCATATTGATTCTCTTTTTTCAAATGGTTATTGTGCATCAAATTTTAATTTATATCCAACCAATTAGGTTTATAAAATATACATTTTAGACAATAAATAAATAAATATAATATAATATATTCATTATCAAAGGTGAAAGTTATAAATAATTCTAATAAGGGGAACCCAAAATTTGATTGTTTCAAATAATTTCAGTATTATTTGAAAGAAATGGGTAATTTATTTAAGAAATGAGTTATTATATTATGGTAAGTGTTATCTTATGAGTTCAACCAAAGGAAATAGCTATAGAAAACTGTCATCCTCATTAAATTCATGTTCTAAATAGTTATTAATACAATTTGTTCTGTAAGACTCATCCCCCTTATCTTATAGACATCCACATATGTTTTTTGAACAAATATATGTATTATCTATCCCATATAAGGTACCACTAATAATTTAGGATGACTACTGGTCAGAATAGTTCATGGAACCTAGAAGAGATGGTGGATGATTCTCAAGAAAAAAAATGAAACTGTAAGTGTTGATTAGATGCAGTCGAAGAGGATGAAAATTGTAATCCATTATGTTCTCTAAAGGGGGTAATGCCTCCCATTTGTGAGAATTTCACCATTATTATAGGTTATTAACTTGTGGTCTATTGAATCTGAGATTTTGGGTTGAATATATGTTCTGGTTTGTGATATAAGCAGTCTTATTGGGGACATGTTTTTATATATGACATGGCCATTTTTCATAGGAAAATTTTAATTCACCAAAAGAAATGATGAAAATAAATTTAAATAATTTGAAATGAAAATTAAATAAATATGAATCATAAATATGATCAATATTTTTTAAAAAATAATAGTGTTGGAAGAATTTACCAATATAAAAAAATTTCATTCTAAGATATTTTCATTAAACGGTCTATTAACTGGTGGAGGTAAAAAATATTTTATTATTTTTACGGGTGAGTTTACTAAGTATTTAAAATGAATAAAATCAGAACAATAGATACTATACTAATTATTAAATTATGAATAGATTGTGGGGGTTATTATTTATATTAGTCTCATTATATTGTGAATATGTTGAGTAAATTTTATCCACCATGGTTTCATGGATAAAAATACTCTATTTGACTATACAATTCAATTTTTTATTAATACAGACATATCTATATCACAACATTAACATTCTAGTGAAATTTTTATTTAATGCATTTTATATAATATAATAAACACTATATCACATTTTTGGTTTTTCAAATGCATTGATTTTCTATGAATACTTGTCTGGATCATTGGAAATGTGTAATTAGAATATATTTTTTCTTAATTAAGGATAAAAATTTAGATTTTATTTTGTAGTTATTAACTGAATAAATTAATTATGCACTAATTCAAGTTGAAATACTATTATGGAAGATTATAAATCCTAATTTGGATGTATTTTTACTCTTAGAAATTGTGTCATTTCTGGGGTGGGAAATAAATAAAAAGGCAGTTCACATTTTACATTAGAGTCATTATTTAATACTTTACAAAATTACACAATGGAAAAAATGAATCATAAACTTATTAATTGAATTTTAGTTATGGAAGTGAATAAATAATGTTAAAATATTATATTTTCATGTATAAATTTAAGTATAAACATATTAATTTTATACATGATATGTGAGAAAATTGTATAGAATCGAAACATAATTATTGTTTATCTAAAATCATGTATGAACCTTGAATATCCATTTTTATAATATATATCATTGGATATTTCTTAACAAATTAATAGATAAATTGATCTAAAACCCTTTAAATAAACTCTTTTGTCTGGAGTGTGGTCATACACTAGTGAAGTACTCATGCGTAGATCTTTCACCAAGCTACCTATGGTTTCTCATAACATGTATATAGAGGAAAAATATACAATATAAAATATCTCAATAAAATAAAAATATATTAAAATATTCAAAAAAACATAAAACCACTCGCACCATTGAACACACATTAATAAACAACCCTTTAATAACAACATAAATAATATAATGATATCAATGACCCGTGATCAATCCCTGTTAAATTAATAAATAACTCTTCACTTATGAATCAACAAGGGGCTTAACTTCAATAGTGTATATAAAACAAAATATTAATCTAATTGGGAAAAGATATCAAACATAGCTTACTTCCTTTGAAAATATGTTAAAAGACATAAGAAATTCGACTTAAACCCCATCCAAAACATTTAAAGCAATGAAAGGAAACAATTCTTCTATATTCATTGCAAATAAAAAATCATCTTGATAAATAGCCAAAAAATAGTCTAATCCAAATAAATCAATGATCAAAACATAATATTAATTCATTATAACTCATAATAAATAATTAAATTAAATCCATTTTGATTTATTCAACAAAAACTATAGGTGGAGTTTTAATAAATAGTTTTTGTGTGTTATTTCCATAGAAAGAATATCATAACATTATAACATAAGAAAAAAAACCATTGATGTTAATGAAAACTTAATAAAAACACATATAAATCCATAACCCTATCAGGGGTAATTATAATAAAATTATCACGACCTGTCCTCGGGGCCCGTGCCGTGACTACCCCAAGCCCGCCTTCCATAGGCCAGGGGCTGGCGACTAGCACCAAAGGCGTAAATCCCGATAACTGGGAAGGAATTACCTTTATAAAAGAAAACAAGAACCACAGAGTAAGCAAGCGGAAAAAGTAAACACTAAGTACAAGAGAAGTGCTGAAAAGTAAATGGGCCAAAATACAAACCCAAAAGGTAGTACAACTACAACTGAACAAGTACAACAAAAAAGGTAACAGCTGGAAGGACGGAAGCGACTCCTGGGTCGTCCTCCTCAGATCCTACCTGAAGGGTAGGTACAGATGGCGCAGCTCCTAGTCGTCCACCACGAATCCTACATGAAGGGTAGGTACAAATAGCCTCCTCCACACTCTCGTCCGTCAACCTCCTCCGTGTGTCGTCTCGTCGTGTAGTCCACCTCCGGGTACTGAATCGTCGTGTAGTCCACCTCCGCGTACTGACTCATCGTGTAGTCCACCTCTGGGTATCGTCCAGTCCTCGAACACTCGACCTCCGTCAGTACTGCATGTCGTCTGCAACCAACACAACGAGGTGCGAGCATAGCCCGTGCAGGGGTGAGTATAACGATACTCAGTAGGGACCCCGATACCCTCAAGGTCTCACTAAACCAACAAGGATAACGACAAAGAAGATCTCAATAGATAACCTCTACTTAGGTATATGTCCATAAATATGCCTAAGTTATCAAGTAACCCATCTCAAACATGAGGAAACACAAGGATCATGAAATCAACTGACAACCACTACCCAGGTATATGCCCATACATATACCTAAGTTAACAAGTGACCCATCTCAATCATGAGGTAAACACAAAGGTCAAAAGTCTCAGCTCAAACCAGGATTTTCATTATCGATACTGTAACTGCTGAAGAGCTCCGTCTCGGGAGTGTACAGTGGTCCTGTCACGACTCTGAGATACTGCTCACTAACCTAAGACTGCTGAGGTACTCCTCCTGTCGAGTACCGTGGGTCAGCCACCCAAACACAGTAGTGCTTCCCGCCGGGGTATGTCACCCAAAAACAGTAGTGCACACCCCCAAGTATCCCGCTGAGGTACTCTCCGGACGAGTACCGTGGGTCTGCACTATCACACAGGTAGTGCTCCGTCCTCCATGGGTCTGCACATCATAAAGTAGTGCTCCATCCACTGGGCTAGTCGACTCACTCCAAGTCGAGTCGGTCAAGCAGTCGTCAGGTCTCAGTCGGCTACACGGTCTCCGTACTCTGCATGCTCGTCTCTGGGAGGGTCCGCTCCACGAGCTACTGGTCGATACTCCAAGTATCTCAAAGTCCCACGAAGAAGTATCTCAAGGACTGCCTCATCATAGGGGTCTCAACGCAACAGACGGCGCGTCAATCGGACGCCCGATCTGTGAGTTTCTAGCCTTTTCATCCCAGGGGCCCGGTTGGTTTCATGAGAGAACCAATCCCGGCCGTATCTCAACTGTACCCCGAACTCTCATAGGGTATACTCATTGGGACCGTTTCTCAACGTGATCAACAACGCCGCTGACGGTTCGTCAAACGCACGTCCTGTCTGAAAGATATCAGTTTTTCCGTTCCAGGGGCCCGGTTGGATTTCGGGTGCGATCCAACCCGGCCACTATCCAACTGTATACAAAACACGGGCGAAGTATGCCAAAATTTCCGTCTCATCAAGAGGAAAATAACGAGACAGATGGTGCGTCAATCGGACGCCTGCTCTGTGAGTTATTGGCTTTTTCGTTCCAGGGGCCCGGTTGGTTTTGTGAGTGAACCAACCCGACCGCACTCTGACGACATCCAAACCTCGAGAAGAGTAATCCAAAAGATCCGTCTCACTTAGAGGAATTCAATGAAACATAAGACGCAACTATCGGACGCCCGGTCTGTGAGTTATTGGCTTTTTCGTTCTAGGGGCCTGGTTGGTTTCGTGAGCGAACCAACCCCACCGCACTCTGACAGCATCCAAACCTCGATCGGAGTAAGCCACAAGATTTGTCTCACTTAGAGAAATCCATCAAAATCGACGGCACATCAATCGGACGTCCGGAACTCAAGTTACGAGCGTTTCCGCTCTGAGGGCCCGGTTGGTTTCGTATCCGAACCAACCCGGCCGAACCCAAAGTAATCCGAAACCTTGAGTGCGATATAATGAAAAGACCTTCTCGATCCAAGGATCGCGTTTCCACTAACGACGAGTCATTTGGAGGCCCGTAGCTCAAGTTACAGGCTTTGGACCGAAAGTGGTCCGAAAACGGGGGTCTGGGCCCGGGCCGACCCGGGCCGACCCCCCCTGGGTCAGCCGAACCGTGTCGACCTGACCAGGGTCCGACCCGGCTGGGCCCGGCCCGGCTCCTTCCGGCTCGGTCTGGTCTGACCGGCTGGCCACGGCTCGGCCAGCGTGGCCGAGCCGAAACGCGGAGCGGGGTGTCCCCCGCCCGCCGCTAATTGAGGCCGGCGGCGAACCGCCGGCCGCCTCCCTTCCGGCGGCGCACCGCCACCGCCTTCCGCGGACCACCGGACGCGCTCCGGTGGTCCGTTTCTCCTGCCGTCTTCACCTATGGTCCTCTCGGGACCCAACCATCTCTGCGGAGGCCTCAAAATTACCTTGCGGCCTCTTTTGTAGTCGCCCGTCAATCCGCACGTCAAAAACGAAATGAGCTGTCTTCGTGGTTCTCTGGCGCCGCGCGTTGGCGCCGCGCCCCTTCTCCGTGGCCCGACTCCTTCTGCTGATGTATTTGGTTTTCTTCGACGCGGTGCGACGACATCGATTCCTTGAATTCCTTTCCACGGCGCGGTGCGACAGCGCCACGCATATCTACCGCCTGAAACCGCGTGGTGTGACGACACTACGCTTCCTCGTACCAACCACAAAGAAAAAAAGGAGGAGGGTCGGCCGTGTTCGTGCGATCCTGCCCCCCTCAAGTTTTTCGTTATCATTTGGTTTCAAACCACAATGTTCGAATTTGATAACAAATGGTTTTTAACCATGAAGATCATCAAGTCCGAAATCTCGAACAAATATAAATAAATGAATACAAACCCCTACCTTGGGAATAAGCCGATCAGAAGGAGGCGTCGTCGTTCAAGGTTTGTCGCGGTATGGCGTCGCGAGGATGAAGACGTCGAAGGGGGACGTCGGCATTCGTCCGACTCGAGGGAAGGCAAAGCCATCATCGCTTGCTACCCGATTCCGCTTCCGAGCTTGTTTGTCGATCCGTTGACGATGATGGGGAAGAAGAATATCCGTTGAAGACTCTCGCCACAGAAGGGGAGAAATTCCGTGGAAGGAAAACGAGCATTCTTCGTCAGAGGTGGTGCGTTCTTCGTTCGCGAAGATATGCTTCTTCACAAGTGTTGGGAATCGCGGTATTTTACCAGCGCTCCGTTGCTTGGTGAATCCATCCCCAAACCCTCTCCCAAGATCCCTATATAGAGGAGAGGGGGAGAGGTATGTAACCATTGTGGTTACATAAATTTTTTTTAAAAAAATGGGTCGGGTGAAATAAATTGCTTTGACGCAATTTATGAGGTCCGTTGGCACCACTTAAGAGGGGAGGGTGCCAAGAAGTTTCTCCCCATTTAATGTGGAGTTGAGGAATTAAGAGGCTCTCCCTCATTAATGAGGGAGAGTTGAGAGGTTTCCTCTCCTCCCATTAATAGGGGGGTTAAGCCCCGTGTGGTCCCTACCATAATAAACCACCCACGGAAGGTTTAGTTCGGGTGGGCCCCACCACCATAACCTCTCAAGGGAGGTTAAGGTGTGGTGGCCCCACCTCCAACCTCCATGAGGAGGTTTCAACCACCACACTCCCAATGCTGGCTGAAATAAAATAAAGTGCATGACACGTTATTTTATTATTACTCTTATTTAAAGAAAACCCAAAAACTAACTTCTGCTCTCGATTAAACGCAACTGCGGCAAAAGTCTCTTTAAGCAAATATCGGCGTTGCGAGTTCATCGGTGCCCTTGAAATTCGATTCCGAGCACCGGTTCAAAAGTTAGAAAAACCTGCTCGTTCGTTCACTGAACATACCCGAGCCAAACTTCAGAAATTGATTCCGGGCACACCGGGCCTCGGAATCAGGCGTCGTCAGAAACTGCGTTCATGAAAAATTCCAAAGAAAATTTAGGAAAAAAATTCCCTTGAAATTTTCGAGTCTTTAAATTACTCCCACCTCAGGGATTTACGTCCTCGTAAAGCTTTAACATAAACTAGGGATACAAAAACGGTGATGAGCACGCATCTGAGCCTTCCGCTCCCGTGTGCTCACCCGGAGGTTATTGTACTGCCCGTGAAAGCGCACCCGAGGAATAGGCCGTCCTCGAAGGATCCACTCCTATCGATCCTCAATCCCCACTGGAACCTCCGTGAAAGACACTCCATCGCCATCGTCCAGCTCCTCATGGTCGATGATATGTGAAAGGTCGAGAACGTATCTCCTCAGTAAAGATACGTGGAAGTCGTCGTGCACCTGGTGCAACTGAGGTGGATGGTTCAAGTGGTAAACCACCCCGCCTACCCAGCTGAGGACCTAGAAAGGTCCGTTGAACCTCGGAGATAACTTGCCGCCTTGGCCACATCTCCGTAAACCTCGTCGAGGTGAGACCCGTATAAGGACGTGATCGTCATCCTCAAACTCCAGAGGACTCCATTTTCTGTTAGAACTGAAACTCAAAAGACTGCTGCCACGAGGGTATGGTTGACTGACTCAAGAGTGATCGGTTACACCCTCCTATGAACGAGTTTATCCCGTGCTGCCTGGGGTTTCCTTTTCTGCGACCAAGGAAAACCCATCCCGACGTTTTCTTAAAACCGTCAATTTGAGTATGAACAGTTATTTCCCATTCCAAACTCAAACTAACGTTGTAAGGCCTCGACGCTTCCACCAAGAGATTCTAACCGGAACTCTTGCCTCGAGGGTCTGAACACACCATCGACGTAAGTGTGATTATCGAGCCTCCTCCCAAGGTATCTCTAGACGTGAGGGTCAAGTCCACGGCTCACCGGAAACTCTAGGTCTGGTACAAGATTTGTGAAAGCGATGAATGATTCATATCGACGTCTGTTACTACATCATCTAGTAGTGGACACAGACTGTCCCTTGAATAATTTTTAGATCCATTGGGTCACACTCCTTGACCCATGCAGCCACACTCTTCCTCCGACCTCCAGCTCCCTGAGCCTGGAAGGGATAACTAAGGTGGGTGGTTGTATCATGTTAAGATGTACACCACCTCATAATACTCTCCTAGCTCTGCCTCCACGTCTGCTGCTTCGCAGACTCATCTATCCTTAAATATTCCCCTTCTTGAAACATTTAACACGCCAGAGTCTCTAAGACTGGCACCGGTTTCCTTTTTCCTGCTGCACTGTGCAGTCTTCATCCGCTCTTGGATGACCTGGACCTTCTTTAGTCTCACAAGAGCTGCTATGATTTCTTTTTTGCCGATAAGAGAAATCTGGTCTCATCCTATGGATGAACCACATTCGTTTCCTAATACAGTCAATTCTAACATGAATGATGCATTCATGCCATGGATGATGTTGTAAGGCCTCGACGTAACAACCAAGAGATCCAACTGTCACTCTAACCTCCAAGGGTCGAGTCACACTATCGGCATCAGTGTGAGGTCACTGGGTCTCCTACAGTAGAAATCTCGAAAGTGAGGGTCAAGTCAACAGTTTTAAACGGGACCACTCAGTATCAACCAAACAAAAGGATAGGAAAGCAAACAAAGATAAGTGTCTTTTTATTATTGCAGCTCATAATATAAAGACACAAATACAACAACAACATAGAACTAGAAGTATAAAGGACGTATCCACTAGTTCCTCTCCTGTCCACATGCTCCCGGAGCTCTACTGCCTTGTCCACTGCTCGGCTGTTGCTCAAGCACTCGTCGCTATTTCTACCTCGGTGGCTCCTCCAACACCTGCAAATCAACTGTACGAGGAGTCGGACAGTCACATGCCAGGTGACCCTTTCCGCCGTAGGAGTAACACAGCCTGTTTCTGGCACGCCTGCCTCTGACCCCACCCCGGGTGCCCCGCACCACCGGTCCTAAAACCTGAGATCGGCCAACTGCTGCTCTGGTCCTCCTGGACCTCTGCATCATCTGTCTACTACCCACAGATGACTCGGCTACTGATCGAAAATCTTGCGGCAAAGGCAGAAGTTCCTGTACACGCTTGGGGTGTAGAGCTACTGGCACAATCTCCTCCCTGAAGAAGGTCTCAAAGTCTTCCCATGTGAAGGCCATCCCATCGCAAAACTGGAACAGGTGGCTCCACCACCTTCTTGCTGCTGCCTGAAGAAGGCTGGCAGCAAAGATCACCATGAGGTCTGCCAGTGTCCCCACTAGCATGAAGACTCTCACCACAGCCTCCAGCCAATCCTCACCCGCTTGCGGGTCTGTCTCTCCCAGGAACCTAGGTGGCCTCTAGTGCTGGAACTCGTGCAGCGCACTCAAGTGGCGTGCATCGCCTACTACTGGGACTGGCGGCATCGGTGGCCCAACATACGGTAGTACCGCTGGTGCCTCCGCTGCAAGAGGGCCCTGTACCGAAGCCTCGTCACTCGGCAAACTTTCAAAACGCACCTCCCTCTGGGCTCTAGCTGGTCGTCCGAGAAAAGGCATCCTGAAAGAAACAACATGACACGGTCAAATGATTATACCTGGTGAGCTGACCTAGTTCGAGCTGTTTTAAGGGAAAAACCTTTGAAAACACACACGCAATCAGGGTTTTCGTGCACAAAGTCGAAAATCAGTTGTCAGGGTCCTGGTGTATGGATACGTCGGCCGCCCGCCCCAACACTGGACTCCCTCAACTAAAAACCACACTCGGTACCCTTAACACTATTGCTTCACAGAGAGAAAATATCAGAGTTATAAGTTCTGCGGTAGAACCGACTCCTTTGATACCAATTTGTCACGACCCGTCCTCGGGGCCCGTGACGTGACTACCCCAAGCTCACCTTCCATAGGCCAGGGGCTGGTGACTAGCACCAAAGGCGTAAATCCAGATAATTTGGAAGGCATTTCCTTTATAAAATAAAACAAGCACCACAGAGTAAGCAAGCGGAAAAAGTAAACACTAAGTACAAGAGAAGTTCTGAAAAGTAGATGGGCCAGAATACAAAACCAAAAGGTAGTACAACTACAACTGAACAAGTACAACAGAAAAGATAACTGCTGGAAGGATGGAAGCGGCTCCTGGGTCGTCCTCCTCGGATCCTACCTGAAGGGTAGGTACAGATGGCGCAGCTCCTGGTCGTCCACCACGGATCCTACCTGAAGGGTAGGTACAAATATCCTCCTCCACGCTCTCGTCCGTCAACCTCCTCTGTGTGTCGTCTCGTCGTGTATTCCACCTCCGGGTACCGTCCAGTCCTCGAACACTCGGCCTCCGTCAGCACTGCCTGTCGTCTGCAACCAACACAACGAGGTGCGGGCATAGCCCGTGCAGGGGTGAGTATAACGATACTCAGTCAGGACCCCGGGACCCTCAAGGTCTCACTAAACCAACAAGTATAACCACAAAGAAGATCTCAACAGATAACCTCTACTTAGGTATATGCCCATACATATGCCTAAGTTATCAAGTAACCCATCTCAAACACGAGGAAACACAAGGATCATGAAATCAACGGATAACCACTACCCAGGTATATGCCCATACATATACCTAAGTTAACAAGTGACCCATCTCAATCATGAGGTAAACACAAAGGTCAAAAGTCTCAGCTCAAACCAGGATTTTCATTATCGAAACTGTAACTGCTGAAGAGCTCCATCTCTGGAGTGTACAGTGGTCCTGTCATGACTCCGAGGTACTTCTCACTAACCTAAGACTACTGAGGTACTCCTCCTGTCGAGTACCGCGGGTCATACACCCAAACACAGTAGTGCTTCCTACCGGGGTATGTCACCCAAACACAGTAGTGCACACCCCCAAGTAGCATGCAGAGGTACTCTCCAGACGATTATCGCGGGTCTGCACTGTCACATAGGTAGTGCTCCGTCCTCCATGGGTCTGCACCTCAGAATGTAGTGCTCCTTCCACTGGGCTAGTCGACTCACTCCAAGTCAAGTCAGTCAATCAGTCGTCAGGTCTCAGTCAGCTACACGGTCTTCATACTTCGCACGCTCGTCTCTGGGAGGGTCCCCTCCACGAGCTACTGGTCAATACTCCAAGTATCTCAATGTCCCACGAATAAGTATCTCAACGACCGCCTCGTCATAGGGGTCTCAATGCAACATATGGCGCGTCAATCGGACGCCCGGTCTGTGAGTTTCTAGCCTTTTCATCCCAAGGGCCCGGTTGGTTTCGTTAACGAACCAATCCCGACCGTATCTCAACTGTACCCCGAACTCTCATAGGGTGTACTCATTGGGACCGTTTCTCAACGTGATCAACAACGCCGCTGACGGTTCGTCAAACAGTCGTCCTGTCTGAAAGATATCAGCTTTTCCGTTCCAGGGGCCCGGTTGGATTTCGGGTGCGATCCAACCCGGCCACTATCCAACTATATCCAAAACTCGGGCGAATTATGCCAAAAGTTCCGTCTCATCAAACGGCAAACAATGAGACAGACGGTGCGTCAATCGGACACCCAGTCTGTGAGTTATTGGATTTTTCGTTCCAGGGGCCCGGTTGGTTTTGTGAGCGAACCAACCTGACCGCACTCCAACGGCATCCAAACCTCGAGCGTAGTAAGCTAAAAGATCCGTCTCACTTAGAGTAATTCAACAAAACAGACGGCGCAACTATCGGACGCCTGGTCTGTGAGTTATTGGCTTTTTTGTTCCAGGGGCCCGGTTGGTTTCGTGAGCGAACTAACCCGACCGCACTCCGACGACATCCAAACCTCGAGCGGAGTAAGCCAAAAGATCCGTATCACCTAGAGGAATCCATCAAAATCGACGGCATGTCAATTGGACGTCCGGAACTCAAGTTACGAGCGTTTCCGCTCCGAGGGCCCGGTTGATTTCGTATCCAAACCAACCCGGCCGAACCCAAAGTAATCCGAAACCTTGAGTGCGATATATCGAAAAGACCGTCTCGATCCAAGGATCGTGTTGCCGCTGACGGTGAGTCGTTTGGAGGACCGTAGCTCAAGTTACAGTCTTTTGAACGAAAGTGGTCCGAAAACGGGGGTCTGGGCCCAGGCCGACCCGGCCCGACCCCCCCTGGGTCGGCCGAACCGGGTCGACCCGACCCGAGTCCGACCCAGCTGGGCCCAGTCCGGCTCGGTTCAGCTCGGTCCGGTCCGACCGGCCGACCACGGCCCGGCCAGCGTGGCCGAGCCGAAACGCAGAGCGTGGTGTCCCCGCCCGCCGCTAATTGAGGCCGGCGGCGAACCGTCGGCCACCTCCCTTCCGGAGGCGCGCCGCCGCCTTCCGCAGACCACCAGACGTGCTCCGGTGGTTCGTTTCTCTTACTGTCTTCGCCTATGGTTCTTCCGGGACCCGACCTTCTCTGCGGAGGCCTCAAAATTACCTTGCGGCCTCGTTTGTCGTCACCCGTCAATTCACACGTCAAAAACGAAATGCGCCATCTTCGTGGTTCTTCGGCGCGGCGCGTTGGCGCCGCGCCCCTTCGCCGCGGCCCGACTCCGTCCGCGGATGTCTTTGGTTTTCTTTGACGTGGCGCGATGGCGTCGCGTCCTTGAATTCCTTTCCACGGCGCGGCGCGACGGCGCCGCGCATATCTACCGCATGAAACCGCGTGGTGCGACGGCACCACGCTTCCTCGTACCAACCACAAAGAAAAAAAAGGATGAGGTTCGGCCGTGTTCGTGCGGTCCGGCCCCCCTCATGTTATTTGTTATCATTTGGTTTCAAACCACAAAGTTCAAATTCGATAAAAAATGGTTTTTAACCACGAAGATCATCAAGTCGGAAATCTCGAACAAATATAAATAAATGAATACAAACCCCTACCTTGGGTATAAGCCGATCGGAAGGAGGCGTCGTCGTTCGAGGTTCGTCGCGGTATGGCGTCGTGAGGATGACGACGTCGAAGGGGGACGTCGGCGTTCGTCCGACTCGAGGGAAGGTGAAGCCATCGTCGCTTGCTACCCGATTCCGCTTCCGAGCTTGTTCGTCGATCCGTTGACGATGAAGGGGAAGAAGAAGATCCGTTGAAGAGTCTCGCCGCGGAAGGGGAGAAATTCCGTGGAAGGAAATGAGCGTTCTTCGTCAGAGGTGGCGCGTTCTTCGTTCGCGAAGATAAGCTTCTTCCCAAGTGTTGGGCATCGCGGTATTTTACCAGAACTCCGTCGCTTGGTGAAGCCGTCCCCAAACCCTCTCCCGAGATCCCTATACATAGGAGAGGTGGAGAGGTATGTAACCATTATGGTTACATAACTTTTTTTTAAAAAAAAGTGGTCGGGTGAAATAAATTGCTTTGACGCAATTTATGAGGTCCGTTGGCACCACTTAAGAGGGGAGGGTGCCAAGGAGTTTCTCCCCATTTAATGGGGAGTTGAGGAATTAAGAGGCTCTCCCTCATTAATGAGGGAGAGTTGAAAGGTTTCCTCTCCTCCCATTAATAGGGGGGTTAAGCCCCGTGTGGTCCCTACCATAATAAACCACCCACGGAAGGTTTAGTTCGGGTGGGCCCCACCACCATAACCTCTCAAGGGAGGTTAAGGTGTCGTGGCCCCACCTCCAACCTCCATGAGGATGTTTCAACCAACACACTCCCAATGGCGGCTGAAATAAAATAAAGTGCATGACACGTTATTTTATTATTACTCTTATTTAAAGAAAACCCAAAAACTAACTTCCACTCTCGATTAAACGCAACTGCGGAAAAAGTCTCTTTAAGCAAATACCAGCGTTGCGAGTTCATCGGTGCCCTCAGAATTCAATTCCGAGAACCGGTTCAAATGTTAGAAAAACCCGCTCGTTCGTTCACTGAACGTACCCGAGCCAAACTTCAGAAATTGATTCTGGGCACACCGGGCCTCAGAATCAGGCATCGTCAAAAACTACGTTCATGAAAAATTACGAAGAAAATTTAGGAAAAATTTTCCCTTGAAATTTCCGGGACTTTAAAAAAATATACCTTAGATAAAAACTTGGATTTAAATGATGTAATAATTCATGGTTCTATATTTAATGGAGGGTCAATACAGCCACATATCAGAATGGATGAAATTGGTGTATGGAAGTCTTAATATGCAACATGATATCCCAAAATGATCTGAACGGGTTAATAAAATCCCAAAATCATAGAAAACCGACATATAAATTCATTCTAGAAGTGAAAGAAGTGATGGATAATGAACCAAAAGAGATAATGAACAAAAAATAAAAAAATTATATCACCAAACAGGAAAACAACGAGTGAGGAGGATGAGAAAATAACATACCTTATATTAATGATTTGTATCATCTGAGAGAAACTAGATATATCACCAAATATTGGATTCGTTTGAGCCTTGATTCATTCAAGCCATAGATTTGAGCCTCGATTTGTTCAAGCCTTGATTCTATATAGGATTCGATGAGGGGAAGCACCGATAATAGGGACTTATGTTGAAGTCTTCAAATATTGTGACTCATTTTGCAATTGGTTTGGGTTATTTAAATACATTAGGGAACTTTTATCAGTGCTTCTAAAAAAGCACAAATAAAGATAAATTTTATCATCACTAAATTAATAAGAAATGTTAAAATGCATCTTTATTAGTGCCTTTGTCAAACTGATAAAAGATTTATAATTATAATTATAACTTTAATAAAAATTATAAATATATTTAATAAATATATATAAATTTAAATATAGAAAATATATTCATTATTTAGATATATTTGCTAAAAAAATTTAATTATAAATATATTTATATCATTAAATATTTATACAATTATATATAAATTTAACAAAAATATATAAATATAAATATAAATATAAATATAGTAAATATATATAATATAATTTTATAATTATTTATTTATAATTATTTAAATATGTAATTATTTATTTATAATTATATAAATATTTTTTTTAATAAAATCTAAATTTATACAGTTATATTGTTATATATATTTATATAAATATATATATATATAATAAAAAAATCTAAATATAAATATATTTTTAAAAAAATATATTAAAATTTTAAATAATTTTATTATAATTCTATCATTATTTAAATATATGTAATTAGTTATTTATAATTATATAAATACTTTTTAAAAATGATATTTATTTATTTATATTTTTAAATTTATAAATTTATAAATATAGTAAATATATATATATATATAAATATATTTTTTTATAAATATATAAAAATATATTTTCAACATTGTTGATGAATATATAATATTATATCCATCCATGTTATAAATTAGTGAAATTGAATAATTAAAAATGAGAACTTTAAAAATATTGAAAAAATGGTTGACTTTTATTAATTAAATATAAATTACAAAAAAATATATTTTTTTATTGAAATAAAGATGAATATAGTTTGATAATATTAAAATGTTATAAATAAATGTATATAAATAAATAATAGAAAATTATTAAATTCATATAATAATTATAAATAAAAAATATTAAAAATGAAATAATACCTTAGTGTAATAATATTAAAACTAAATAAATAAAATTTACTGATTAAAGACATAATATATTAATTGTATCATGTTATAATGATGTTCTAAAATGAATACTAAAATTTGAATAAATAAGATACATATTAGGTGTATATTTTTCTATCTAAGATTTCATTAATTACATAAATATTTGGGTGTGTACGTTGTATATAAAAATTCATTAAATAGGTATATGTATGTGAAATCAATGTATGACACATTTTATTTATGTTAAATTTAAAAAACAAATTTCATTCAATTTTAACCATTACTCAATGCAATTAGATAGTATTTTTAATCAATATTAATTTTTTATTATAATCCATTCTTCACTAAATATAAATTATTCAATATAAAGCATTAATATTTTGTAATATATAAATTATATTTTAGGAAATATTATATAAATAAATAAATATTTATATATATGAATATATTTCTATATTAAATGTATTAATGGACAATTATGTATAAAAACAAATAAAATGGATTGGACATTAATATGTTCTGAATTATTATATTTTGTTCATTTTGAATATTTATATTTAATACATATTATTTATTACTATTTATAATTAATATATATATATATATATATATTTCTATATTAAAATTAATCATTTATATTAATATTTGTTTCATAATTAATTTTTTTAATATTTTTTAATTTATTCATTTTTAACTGTTTTGTTCAATATTTACAATTTATTAATATTTAATTTCTTTAATTATAACAATTTATTCATTGTATAAATCTACATTAAATATATACTATTTATTAATATTTGTAATCTACATATATGTACATTAAATTTAATCACTTTTATCAGTAATTATTTGTTTAAGTTTTTTAATATTTTATAAAATTTACTATCATTAAATTTTTATTTTTTTAATTACTTCCTTTATTAATTTTAAAAATGTTTTATTTTAATACATATAATTTTTTGAATTAATAATATATATATATATATGTTTTTATATAAAATCTATTTATTTTTATCAATAATTCATTCATTATTTTTTAAATATTTTTATTAATTTAATAATTAATATTTTTTAATTTTTTAAATACTTAGTTTTATTTGGTTTCATTATCAGCACTAAAAATAAGGCTCTAATTAGGGGAACCCTTTATCAAGGCTAATAATTAAATACTACACAGGGGTACCCTTTATCAGTGCGAAAAAAGTTCTCATAGTGGTTACCTTTTATCAGTGCTAAAAAAAGTGTTGATAATGTTCCCTTTAATCAATGCTAATAAAGGAACTGTTAAAGGTATCCTTTATGAGTGTATTTTAGTGCTGATAAAGGGAACCTTTATCAGATCATTCTGCTAGCACTGATAAACGCGAATGCTTTTGAATGCACATTTTTTGTAGTGGCCGTAGTATGGTTAGTAGATATTAAATATTTTTTATTGTGGTTTATTTATTTATTTTAGATGAGAATATCACATGAACATACACTACATATGTTGGTTATGTATGGTACCATATTTTTGGTAACCTAAATTTTTTTATACTCACACCATACTCGTGTGGCCACAACAATTGAGTATTGGGGTAGACCTCTCACTGCTGTAGGAATAAGTTGGGAAGAGGCCCAGGTTATGTTTTACAGTTTGAAAATTTAGGTTGGATGGAGATAAAGATGTGCAGAGGATTAGAGAAATAACTAAGCCTCTTGTACCTTTATTTATTTGTTATTATATTTATTTATGTTATCGGCCCAACGATCGATCATCCATATATAAAAGTAATTCTTCTGCATTACATTTTACATTTATTGTTATTTATTTCTTTCATGAACATTCATTATTTACATTCATATATGTTTTTTATTTATTTTAATTATTATTAAACACTATAATATTTAGTAATAGTCTCCCCACATTGTTTACCTATACCCTTGATTCTAGTGAATAGCCTTTGGTCCACTCAGAGGTGTACTAGAGGTCAAATGTAAAACTGGTAAAGTTATTGTACATAGAGTGAGTTAGGCTAGGATATTATAGACATGGATGGTTCATAGTGATTCTAAATTATGATGAAAAACTTGAGAATATAAACAAATGTATAGTATCTAAGGAATTATCTTTAAAAAAATGTATTAATAACATAAATGAGAAAATTATTGTATTATTTAATTATATATTTATTAGTTAACAATGAATTTGATGCTTGTATGCTTGTTCCAAACCTATACAATAGTAATGGAAGTTGGGTTCATGTGTAATGATAAAGGAAAATAGGTATAATGATAGGTATATTCTCGTATTTTAGTTTTTGTCTGATATTATTTACATAATTTGATTTTATATGTTACCAAACCTATTTCTAACGGTGAAAAAACACCAAAATGTTTTTTGTTGGGGGGGTATCCAAATTCCTTGATAGTGAGGGGATCTATAAATGAATTCCATTTTTTTATCCCACTATAAATAGATGAGTAGGAATATCTTGGGATATAACAGATAACAATATATGGTATTTTATTACTAGGGATGTCATGGATTATAGTTCAACTATACATTTATGTGTGGGTAGTAACGGATTGTGGTATATCACATACTTGTACCCTAACTTGGTGATTTTAGCTTCCTAGGAGTGTTCTTAAATGGGATTTGACGCCTTGAAGTATAATTCATATACAAAATCTATGATTCCTTTTGGGAATACACATCATAAATATTGGGATTAGAAGATAATGATATGTTAGGATTTATTGGATGCAATAACTATTTTGATACTATATTACAATGTACATGATGACCTATAGGAAGGAAAACCACAAAATATATGTTTTAGGGTGTGAGAGTTCAAAACCAATGGAAAGTTTAATTAGGTTACCATCATTTATATAAATTATTTTTATATAGAATGATTTACTTCTAAGTGTTATTTTGTGAATTATCAATGTTGATGGATGCAATAGAATAATATACATGTTTTGGTGATGAGTTAGATTTACTTTTTTTATTAACTAGGATATATGATTCCTCTTTCATATTTTGAATGAGAGGTTTTTGGGAGGATCCTATTCAGTATATATTTTATTTTAACCCAACATATAGGTAAACTATTTTTATGATATCAGTAGATTGTTTCTGATTGAGTTGGAAATTACTAGTTTGAAGAGTTTTCCGGGTGCTATTGGAGTTTTGTAGTCACTTCTAATGTTTTATCTATTTTTTATTTCATTTTAGTTGTATCCAATTATGTATGAATTCACATAATGTATTTTTATTGATTATTATATTTATTCTTGGTGGTTTTTGGTGTATTTTTCATCTTATCACATATTTATCAAATCTTTTTTACGGTATTTTATCCCTTATATATTGTTTATATAACACTAATGATACTTTCCAACCCATGACCATATGGATGTGGGCTTCGAGGGTTATTATCAACCTTTCATTATTGTCACATTGAAAGGGAAACCTTGGTACGGAGGGTGTCGTGACACTATATCTTGATGGTTTTATGATTCGTTAAACAACATAAAATACCAAATTCAAATTCAATGGTGTAGATAGATTTGGGAATTAATATATGAGTTGTGATTTAATGGGACGTTAATTTGAGTTTGAATTTAAAATATAAAATTTATACATTAATTAGGCTTAGAGTATGTTGTTGTGAAAAACTAAAAGGTGTCATTAATACAAAAATATCATAGGAACTTCTTGAAGATCTATAATTAAGGGCACATTAGAGAGATTTATTTAATATTATAAATTATTTTATAAGTGTGGCCAGATTTAGTTTCATTAAATACCTATAGTAGAATATAATTTTATTGTGTATTTCATAAGAAATATGTAACCTAGTAATGAATCCCAGGGAGAAAACACATTGTAGTGTGGTGTTGAAAGATGGATTATTATCTTATGATATGGACCTGTGTGTCAACATTATCCTTGTATCTCTCTTTAAATCAATGTGTGGATAATAGGAAGATGTTATGTACCTTGGATAAGAAATGGTATATTATTAAATTTCAAATTACAAACTAGTGAAGTTGTGGTTAATCTATATACCAACACATTGTTGATATGTTCCCATTCAAGTAATATTTTATAAGATAACCAATGAAAAATAGTTTGTTCATGATCTTTAAAAAAAATTCAATTGGTTGGGATTAAGAATCAAATTCAATTTTTCTTTTCCAATTAAAAGACAATATCTAATTTAATATAAAGAGAAAAATAAAATTTCAACCATCTAATTCACCCCCTATCTTAGGGTGTATAGGGAGACCATGGTACAATGTTATAGATTTATTTTTTCCTCAGACAAAAAAATTGGTGAAGCCATGAGTGTATCCCAGTGTAACTTTCTTTATAAACAACACATATTTTAAACGTGCAAAGATATAATATTGAAATTTTATTATTTAATGTTCAGTTATTTTATAGCTATTGGATTGGAATTTATTAAAATGACTACCTCAATTATGAAAAAAATAATTTATACATATGTATAAACTGAATTCACCTTTTCTCAATTGGTTAAAAAGAATACAAAAACTTTTGAAGATAATAAATTATGTTTTTCTAAAAAATTGTTTTATAAATAAAATGTGTCTTTACATTAACATATTATATTAATCTATTTTAGTGACTCGTTTTTTTAAAAAATAGTTTAAATATTCATTAAAATATTTGAAAATTCATCTATTAGTTATTATATGATAATTAATAGAGGTAAACTGAATTTTATATTTAAAATTTTAATTTATAAAAAATGTTTTTGTTATGTTTTTTTCCACATATTTTAATATAATTTTCTTCTAGTTATATAAATTGAATATTTTAAAAAGGGTTACATATTGGTAATCATAACAATTAATTTTTTTTCATAATTTAAACATAATTTTTTTGTTTTTATGAATTGAAATTTAGGTAAAAATTCATTACTGTAATAATGCTTAAAAGGGGTTAATGAGGCATTAAACTAAAGACAAAATGGTTAAAATAAATTACAAACATATATAAATACTATATTAGGATTGTTGTTTTGTTATATCTCATCATATATTCAATAATTATCCAATTTGGATCCACTTTCCCAAGATATAGATTTTATTATATTTATAAATTCATAATCATTACGAGTGTGCCAAACCCTACATATATAAAAGAAAACCCCTATCATCTATTCTCCACCCCAGATGATCCCTTTATATCAACCAAATACAATAAAATTCTCTTATGAAATTCCCTGTCCATTACCTAAATGAGTTTTTCTTCTAATAAGGAGAATTGAAGGGACCTTTAGAAGAGGATCAAAGGAGATTTCTCAAAGATGGGTTATATGTTCTTACATACAATTTTAAAATTTCATTCTTATTATACTTCCTCTAAATATATTATACCAATCCTAACATATTGAATCCGGTATAATTAAAATAATTTTATTTTATTATAATTATATTAAAACCATTTTTCAGCATCTATCCGTTAAATAGGAAATAAAATTATCACTCGTGCTTACGTAGGACTACCGCCTCCATATACCTATATGTTTCTTTTAACATCACAAGAATTCATGATTTTTTATTATAAAGTATTTAATATTTTATATGATATTAATTAATAAATTAGGATTTTATAATGTCAATATCTTATCTAAATTATTTCTTAACCAACCATTAAAAAAAGATTACATCACTCATTTGTATGTGTGGACTACTATCTATATGAAGCAATGTGATTCATTTCATACCACTAATTTATATGAATAATTTAAAATTATATATGATGAATACATATTTAACTTATTTCATTATAAATATTATTAATAATATGAAACTAAAACTAAATATAATGTACCAGAACCATAAAACCACAAAATGCATATAAAACGGAAATTTTTTTACACAAATGTAAATTTTATTGATTTAATTTAAAAAAAGGATAATTGAAAATTGTAAAAGAATTATATATAGTAATTTATCTAAGAATATGGTTATAGAGTTTATTTATAATGAATATGTATTTATTGTATTTGATATTTTAAAGTGTACGAATCAATAAAAGACATTAATTATGTGTTAATGTTACAATATCATTTCACATTGGGATTGTCTACAAAAAAAATCTGATGAGGAAACTTATATGGATATTATCCATTAAAAACCATATATTTTCTTCTCCTATAGTTATTACTATAATTTTAATGTATTATTACTATTTTCCACTATATTTAAATTAAATTTAATGACAATTATTTTTAAAGAAAACTGAACATTATTTCCCCTTTAGTTGTTATACTTTTTGCTCCATATCCAAGCATATAAAAAAATTATAGATGTTTTCAACTATACATGAAATGTTTTTAAATTTTCATTTTCATTACCTTTTAATTTATTTGGAACTGTTTTAAAATAAAAATTTTAAAGAAATATTTTTTGAATAAGTTATTTTTGACTTATTCAAATTTATGAGAAAAATACTCTCTTTTATTGAATATAGTTTGGACAGATATGCATACTAACATGACAATTATTTTTTTGGTGCTTCTATTACATGTTTTCAGGGATATTTTCAATGAAATTTTTTTTTTTAATATTCCAGTTATTTTCAGTTAAAATAATGTTCAAAAAATCGATATTTTCTCTTATTTTATAATTATTGTTTGGATGTTATTTTAAATATATTTTCACCTCTGTCGATATGCTTTACGTATAATTAAGATTCAATAGGTATTTCATCTTATGAAACCATCCAATTTTTTTCACTGGATGGATTATGAGGATTTTAGGATGATTTTATGTGACTCATTTCCTTCCCATGATTTAATTAAGTTATGATGAAAGCTTTATGAAAATCATTTATTTTCAATGAGTCATGTATTGATGAAATAATAAAATTATTATGAAACCATTTTTCATGCCAAAGGTTATAATATGATGATACGATGAATGTTTTATAATATTGTGGCACACATATATATAGTTTTTATTATGTGAAAGGAGATATTAGAATTATATTTCCCCAAAATGCATTGGTTAAATATTCATATATAATGAGATAATAAGGACTTGAATTGGGAGTGAACCTAGTTTAGTAAGAGAATATGTCTTCTATGATAGTCATGGGAGTGAATATAAACTATAAAAATGAAGGAATATGGAGTGAACCCAATCTACTATGTTATTTTTTTAAATAATCTGTGACTAAAGAAACAATTTTATATACTAATGTGTATTAAAAAATTTATATATTATTCATATGATTTTTTCTCATGTATACTGGTTTATTATTGGTGATTTTAAACAATTATTATATATAATATTTGTTTCTAAAGAAATTAATGTTGTAATTTATAATTAATAACATTTTACTTATTTCTTATTATTATTGTATGTTATGAACATGTTTTCATACCCTTATGTTTATCTTATGATCACTTATGATCATTGATTGATATAAATTATGCATAAACTTACTAAGGATCTGATTTAACCCAATCTTATGTTTCCTATCCTCAGGTTAGGGAGAAATTTTTAAATCAGTGTATGTCTACAAAGTGTTAGAGTTGGTGTCCAAGAACCAAATTTTTGTACTTTGGTTACATAATAATTTGATATAGTAAAGGTTAAATTAATCATATTGTTCATTTTTTGACATGACCATAATGTAATATTATCATAGAGTATTTTATGAATTGATAAAGTCATAGTAGTTCCTGGATATGATGAGGACCTTAATGTTCTATGAAATTATTCTTAATATAGTTTTGTGGTTCGTTAAAATACAATGATCGGAAACCTGGTATATAGATCATCTAGTGTGAGTACTCATAAGAAGATGAGACTTCTTCTCATGATGTTAACACTTTTTATTCTTCAATATGGTAGATTATGAGAATATTCCAACTAGAAGGAATTCTGTAAGTTTTGGTTTCATTAGATATTCCTATGTACATGCATGTTTAATGGTCCTTAGAATTATGATTATCATTAATGCAAGTCATGCCTCTCACACTTCGATTTTCTAATGAAAACTATCACGCCATATGTTTACGGGAAGTAAGGTACATTGGGTGTGTCACGAATGACATGTTAATAATAGATAAGTAAAGAAAATATTTTTCCCATCCATATTTATGGAAGTTGATATCTCTAGCTTTTGATTGAGATAAAATTGTTGCCCTAAATTTCATGGACATCGTGTAACAGCAAGTTAATTTAAGATAGTCAAAGAATGATGTATCAAGAATATATGTGTATGACACCATCATGAAACCTGCTTAATGCGAGTATGTGACAAAGGGATTATATTACATAGTGAGTGTTCGTATGTGGTTGTCGTGATTGTGACGTTAAGTACATTCTCTTGGGTTCCTTAACCCATGGCTAGAAAATAATCTTATACTTTAGGAAAACATGTCTAGTGACAATGAAAAAGAATCCTAGAGGGTCATACACTATGTGTTTTTGGTGGTTATGATTAAATTCTATTTGAATTTAATTAATGGAATAAATATTATTCTCAAGGCTGAGGAATAATTTTATTTATGTTATAATGATCAAATAAATTAAATGAGTATTTATTCACTGTCTTGTAAATAAAATTTATTTATTTATTTTATTAGATAATTAGTAAATATTTATTTTCTAGTTTGTGAATAAAATATTTTTTTAAGACAAGGATGTTGGTCGATGCTCTGACCCTCGTCCTTTGATGGCGTAGTGGATGGATGTGATGAGGTTGCCCCTCCCTAAGCCTCAGCCGGGGAGGGGGGATTATGACACTCACCATCTTCCACAACCTCCCCATCGCTCCTCTTCTACTTTTTTTGATACCTCTCTCCTACCTAGACATCCTGAGATTTAGATCTTCCCTAAGGTTCCACAATGGTTCAACGGTGTGATTTATATTCGGATTTTCTTAATAGAGATTGAAAAGGCATCATCATTGTTCAATCTGACTTTGGTCACTCGCTTTAGAAGGAATCATTCTTCAATTTCATCATATGATAGGTATGCCTCCTATTCCTATATGATTTTTGAAAAATTCGTGATAGGGCTTCTAGATGGAATAAATTTTCAAATCAATTTTAGCAATAAAGAAGATTTGATATATGCATGGTGCTCTGTCCCATATTCAGTGGATGGCTTTCATTTTTCTCTTTTTAATTTGTATTTTTGGTTTAATATGCATCACGATCCTCCGATGACGGATATTTCAATCATCCTATTAGTTCATCTACTACCTTTTCAAAATTTGGGGATCCTGCGTTTGATTGGGAATATGATTTGTCGATTTTTATGCACGAACTTTCGCACTAATTCTCTCTGCAATCCAATTCCGTTGAGGATTTGCGTTGAGGTTGATGTTTCTATGGATACGATTGAGTCCATATATTTTGTGGTTGATGTTGAGCTCAGGTGTCATCAAATGGTTTTCTTCAAATCCTGGGTCACTTTCTACGTGAACTGATGTCAGTTGGGGCATCCAGCTCCACTTGGTCATCGTGGTAAGAGTGGAATGTGACATCATAGTGGAGTCTCGGCCTATGATAGGGAGAGGAGATGTTGTAGAGAATTTTTACCTACCTGTGTTGGAATAAAGGAAACTAGTGAATCTGTGAGGGAGTATGGGTTTTCATCTCAAGCCCCTATTTCTTCAGTAATTCATTGGATTCATGGATCAGATGACGGTGTTTCTCAACAGAATGACCATGGGCCTCTGAAGAAGATCAAGGATACACCCTCTAACCCGAGTGTCAATGAGGTCTTTAAGAGGTTGTATTGTGATTTGGGTGCAGGGTATGTTGCAGGGGAATAGGTAGCAGTGCGAAGCCCAAATCTGGGCATCGAAAATATGGATGTTTAGATTCCTCATGTCACCTATGTTGATGGTTGCAGTGGAGTAATGTTAATGGATTCTTGAGGTTTGGGGGTTATCATGAATGAGGTATCAATTATTGAGGTTGGTAACAATTTTGAAGTGCTAATGAATGAGGAGGCTGGCCTAGAAAAGGAAGCATCTAGGGAGATGGCTTTGGATGGACATGAATCTATAGGGAATGAAAAGTTGCATCCTGAGTATCCAGGATTGTAGTACATTTGTATTATAGGAGGATAACATGATTATTGTGGGAATGCCTATCTTGATGAGGGGCGAGTTAATGGGGAGAAAGGTCAATGCATTTCATTGATATATAATAATAAGAAATATTCTCTTATGGGACCTAGTCTAGTTCATGAGGATCATTGGAAGGAGAATGGATCCTTGGAATTACCAAGTTAGTGAGGGGATATATCTGATGAGAATAAAGAAAATAACAGTTTCTCTCTCAATAGAATTGTCAAGGAATATTATAGTGATATAATCAAGAATGAGAGGAAGAAAGGAAATTATAATGAGGGGTTTTTCACTACTCCACCAAAGAGGATGCCATGAAAGGAATACTCTAACATCCCAAAGACGGTGTCTACAAGATCCTCCTTCATGGAATCAAACTGGAAAGAGATGGATCGGAAATATGTTCGGGTTAACAAGTAGTTGTCTAGGGAGCCATTGACTTTAGAGAAACAACAACTAAGAGAGAAATACATCAAAATTCTCAATTCCTATAATTCACAATTTTAGTGGGAGTTAGCTAATCTAGAGTTCGCCTCTTATGTTAGAAATGGTGAAGATTATGAACCCTTTTGATTTGTTTTTTTCTAGGCTTGTTGTCTTATTTTTAACTTTTATACTTTCCACTCTTTTTTCATCAATAAATTTGGAGGTTTGTGTACTTTTTCTTGGGCCTATGCCTTTCTGGTATTTATTTAAGAGAATAAATATATTTATTTCTGTTTTTAACAAATAAAAAAGGAGTTCAAATGGACCAAGACCATGTCCAATGAAAAAATAAATATTTAAAAGTAATTAAATATTATTTATCCATTTTGCGCAAGCTGGCGCACCAAAAAATAATAATAATTTTATTATTATTATTATTGGTTATGGAGTTTCATTAATGGTTATAATTATATTTAATGGTTATTATGTAATTAAATTTTGTAACATAAATCCCAGCTATATAAGTAGACTACTATGTTTATTGTGTAATTCATTTGAAACCAATTACATTTTTGGGAATATAGAATTGTTGGGGAAAAAATTCTCTCTCAAATCCTCCTACTCTCTCCTTCTCAATAATGATAAATGTAATAGAGAATTTCTTCCATACCTAAGAATGATCAATCAAGAACGAACAATGAAATACATTCGATTCACCGCGCTAACAACCCAGAGAATGAGTGTTGTTTCTCGGATACCATTAAAGCATGTGTTGGTCACCCCTAGAGGGATTCTACCCTTGAATCCTTGAAATCAGAATGAAGGAAATGCAGAAGAGCCTTTTCGGATGATCAAAAATCATCAATGAATAATGTTCCTAATACCATGTATATATTTCATTAGATATTAAATAAATTAATTATAAATATTTCATGCAAGATCCTTGATATTGGTTTTGGGAAATGATTATTAAAAGTAATTTTAATATATCACCCACCAAATCATGCTTCCACTATGCTCGAAATCAATAATTGTTGTTAGAGAAGTGAAATTTAAATTTATAATTATTAATTTGATTGTTCACATATGTGAAATGTTGGAAAGATTTTGTTTCATATTATTCTTTCATTAATCTAATTTTAATTAACATGTTATTGATATATTAATCATGTTTGTTCAGTGTTTCATTTTCTTAAATGTTTTAGAACAATTAAATAATGACCATAGAATCCATCAGGAGGTTCCAAATAAATGGTCAGTAATAATGGGTTACATAGTGTGTGGAGAGAGAACACATTGTATACCCATGAACAATGTATCTAGATGTAGTGATTAATAAATTACATGAGGTGCTTTTATTTCACACCACATGTTGACTGGACAATCCTGTCATACAGAAATCAGATATAAGGTTTGTAATTGGAATTAACACACTATGTAGTCTGGTCATGTCCACAGACACCATAGCCCCAGGCATGTGACTGGGATAGACGACAATTACATATAAGGTGTGTAATTGACATGAACACATGATTTAGTTTGCCCGAGTCCACACACTGAAGCCCCAGGTGTGTGGCTTGGATATACGACAACTGAGGAACATGACTTATAGCGGCTTGTACACTCCGTGTATTCTACAGTTAATGAAAAAATTAATGATACATTAAATTTTAAATTTCATATTTAAAACGTTATTTCATTTATTATCATAGTATTTTGTGTTTGATAGTTTTATAATGGGTTTAAAGAATTTTATATTTCTAAATTAATTTACTTGAATTAATATGTCATTAATGGGTCTGTTGTCTATTTTCCATAAATTCTATTAATGATGGGTATCTCCAAATAGGAATGGATTATCATCAATTTGAATGATGATTAAATAATTAATTAATTCAAGCATGTTTATATTAAATAATGAAATAAAAAATAAGTGAATGCTAGTCCTTTACTTTTGTATATTCATTTCATGTTTGATTATTCATGAGATTGAACAAGACTTATGTATGTGTTTTCATTTGTTTAATTAAATTTATTTCATGGTTTTTTGATTATTGAATATTAAATTAAAAGATGGCATGTGATCCATCTATCCTTCTATTATAAAGTAGAACCTGCATGTCCATGGATATTTATGTTATTCCCTTTAACAAATCCTTTGGTTCCCCTCACTAGCATGTTCGTAATAAATATTTGTAATTAATGGAGAATCCCAAGGTGCGTTGGATAGTTCAAGATGGAACCATAAGGACATAAACTCTGTGATACATATGTGGAAACATGGAATGTTGTAGCTCATGCCAAGTCCGGCGTAACAAGTTATTTCCCTAGGTCAAAGGATAATTTAATGTCCTCTAATTAAATGAACCATTAGATAATCACATGATCATTTTATTTAGTTATTTATTCATTTTCTATATACTTCATTACAATTATATTTATTAATACAGGACCGCAATGAAATAAACGAATGAATTAATATGCAAAGAAGAAATTTAAATAAAATTGATTATGTATAAATGTTTTAAACATGGTTAATTAATTAAGTAAACATCCACTTAAATGTTAAAAAGATGTGTAAAAGATAAAAAAGATAAAAATTTATTCATAATAAAATATAATCCCTCACTATAATATTAAGTCACAGTAATTCTTATGTTTCTTGATTAAGAACAAAACTCAACAAAACTTTTTGTTTAGACAACCCTTATTGGGACAATTACATTTATATAGGGATTTCTTATGAACGTTTAAGGTTGAATTATCTGTTTTACCTCAATAGGAGTAGCCCTTTCTATAATTGGTGTAATTTTTTGGCAAGTGTTAAGAAATTTCTAGTCAATATATCTAGATTCGCGAGTCCACTCAATGGATCAGGGAGATGCAATCTTGTAGTTAGAAATAATTTCCTAACTAAATACCTTCAAAATAACATTACCAATCCTTTTAGGGTTATGAAAAGTGGAATATGTATCCTTGACACTAGAATGTCCTAGACACTATACAATCCATGTTCTACAGTGAGGGCTATTGGGAATTTATAAAATAGTGTGAGATTTAATAAAATTGATTAATTATTTCTCACAATATCTGTAGTTAATAAAAGTACAAATAATTTTCCCCTTTAATTGTATAATAAAATTTCAATCTCACTGTCCCTATGATCAGTATTGGAAAAGTAAACCTCCTCACTGGAAGTAGCTTCTAGGAGTGGTTTAGATTCCGTTTGGTTATTCCACACCCTAAAGGGAAATATAATGTGATAGAATCCTCAATGCCTGATCCAACTACTCAAGAGGCGAGTGATGAAGAGTTAAAAGTCTATAGAAAATAGATAAATGACACTATCAAAGTTCAATGTTTGATGCTTTCACTTATCTCAAGTGAAATCATGAAGTATCAGGGAATCAGAGATGCATATAGCATTCTTGAGAACCTTCATGGTTTTTATCAGGAGAGATATAGATAGACGCAGTATGAGACTTACAAGGAGATCTTTCAGAGTAATATTGGAGAGTTTTCCCCATCTCAACCTCATGCAGTCAATATCATTGGATACATTGAGCGTCAAGAGGTTCTAGGTTTTAATATCCCCAAAGAACTGGGAACCGATATCATTCTTACATCACTCCCTCAGAGATTCTCTAGTTCTGTTTTGAATTTTATTATGAACAACATTGAGAAGTATATGCTCCATTTCTTTATCCTATTTCTCCCAGTAGACAAATATATGAACTAAAAAAGGCCTTATGTACTTATGGTGAACAAACAGAAAGGGAAAGAAAATACCATGAAGATAAAATCATATTCATTACCTTCCAAGTAGAATAATATCAAAGATGAAGTAATGGAACATGATGTTATCTATTTCTCATGGTGGAAAAAGAGAAACTAGAAGAAAAATCGCACCTAGCAAAAGAATCAAGGGTATGATTCAGTTTCATTTGTTATCGATGAAAATTTATCTATTTATACATTGAGAAGTATATTCCATATCTTCTTATACGCATTCTTCATGTAGATAATGATATGAGGTGCAAAAATCCTTACGTTCTAATAGTGAATAAACAGAAAGGGTAGAAAAATATCACGAATCCCAAATATTATTCATGCCCTTCCAAGAAGAAGAATATCAAAGGTGAAGCAATGGAACATGATGTTGTCTATTTCTCATATGGAAATAAGGACCCCTAGAAGAAAACCTGAACCCAGCGAAAGAAACAAGAGGAAGATTCAAGTGAATTTATTATCATGTGAAATTTATCTATTTATGAAAATTGGTTATTAGATATATATTTTGGTTATCACATATGTATTAAAATACAAATACTGAATATATTCATTAAAATTGATCAATGGGAGGTAGAACTTTGAGAGGGTAACTGATCTAAACTTGATGTTCTAGATATTTGGGACTACCACCTCACATTGCCGACTGAAATGATCTTTGTTTTAAATGGTTTTTATTATGTGAATTTAGTTACCATAATCATTATTTATGTATCCATACTAGATAAATACGAATTTATTTTCATATTTTGAAATAAATGTTTCTTCATTTATAAAGATAAGATTTTTATACTATGAAATATATACATAATGGTCTTTATATTTTGGATTACATGAACTAGGTAATGGTAATCTATAACGAAGTTACCTAAAATGGATCATACCACACCCAACATTGGTTCCACTAGCTAGGACATGTAAAAAAAATTGACAAAATTACATCAAGATGGATATTAATATTCATTCAAACTAAACCACCTTGTTGTATTTCACTCATGTTTATAATGAAAAAATGACCAAATCCCCATTTAGTGGGAAAGGTGAAAGGGCTAAAGAGCATATTGAATTAGTCCATACCGATGTGTGTGGACCGTTTTTTATTGAAGCATGGGGTGGGTACTAGTACTCTATAACTTTTACAGACTATTTTAGTACATATGGATATATTTACTTAATGAGGTATAAGTCAGATTATTTTGATAAATTTAAGGAATACAAGAATGATGTTTAGAACCATATTTTTAGAAATATTAGGAAACCCAACTCAGATAGAGGTGGATAATATGTTAATAAAAAATCATTTCATTACTTATCGGAGTTTGGGATCCTATCCCAACTCACTCCTCCTTACACGCCTTAGTGGAATAGTGTAAGCGAAAGGAGGAACTACACCTTGTTCGACATGGTGATATCAATGATGAGCCATGAATGTATTCCATTATCCTTTTAGGGATATGTTTTACAAATAGTGGCGCATATACTAAACCTAGTACCAGATAAATCGATAAATGGTATTCTATATGAATTTTGGAGTGGAAGAAAAATGATTTTATCAAATTTACAAGTGTGGGAATTGAATCCTTTGTTAAGATCTCTTCAGGTAACAAACATTCACCATAATGGCAAAAGTTTACCTTTATAGGATACCCCAAAGAAAAAATGGAATATTACCTATATTACCCCTTGTACAAAAGGGTTATAGTGAAAAGACACGCCATATTCCCTGAGAAGGAGAACATATCCAAAATTTATAGTCAGAGTGAGATTAACATTGATGAAGTTGAGGCTCAAGGCACAGAAAAGATATAATATGAATAGATTCCACAAAGCCCTGTGGAAGAAGAAATAGTTCCAAAGACACAAGAACTGCATAGGAGTACAAGAGAGGTTTATGAACTAGAACATTATTGTTTTCTAGTTACTGGGGATGGTGACTCATTATTACTCTATAATAATGATCCTCTAACCTACAAGGAATAAGAAAGTAGCATAGATGTTTCCAAGCGGAATGAATCTATGAAATAAAAAATGGATTACATGTAAAAAACCATGTATGGATTTTGGTAGATCCTATTGTGGATGTAAATCCTTTTGGTTGAAAATGAGAATCTAGGGAGGAACTAGACATGGAAGTACATGTTAGTACCTATATTTCATGGCTGGTTACAAAAGGGTTTATACAACAATAATGTATTGACTACGATGAAAACTTTTCACCAGTTTCAATGCTATAATCCATAACAAATTCTATTTTCCATTGTGGATTACCATGACCATTAGATTTAGAAAATTGAGGAAAAAAAATCAATCATTAATGGGAACTTTTAAAATATTCCTACATGACACAACCGAAATGGTTTGTGACTCCAAATTATGCCCATAGGATACGCAAGTAGGATGATTCCATATATGGATTAATGAAAGAATCCATTTCATGGAAAATTTATTTCGATGATGCCAAAATGTAATTTGGTTTTATAAATAATGAATGTGAGCCTTATGTCTACAAATAGTTTAGTGAGAGTTGAGTCAATTTCTTAAGAGTATTTGTTGATTACATATTACTTATTAGAAATGAAATATTATCCATGTAGTATATTGAGGAATTATTTAATAAATTTTATTGCATGAATTACTTGGATGAGGTATCATATATTATTGGGATTAAGATCTATAGTGATAGGTCTAGTATGTTTCTCAGACTAAGTCAAAGTAAATACAATTACAAGATACTGAAGAGATTCAGTATTGAATAATCCAATAATGGATTTTTTTCTAGCATCAAATGGCATTCATCATTCCAAGAGAATGTTTCCTAAGACCCATGAGGAAATAAATAGAATTTAAAGTATTAAATACACTTAAATGATTGTTCTAGTCATGTATGTTATTCTATACATGTGGTTAGATGTCATCTATGAATTATTTGTGGTAGGAAGATATCAAGATGATCCAGGTGACCGCCATTGGATCATTGTTAGGACTATCCATAAGTATATAAGGCATAATAATTATATGTTTTTATTTTATAGAGTATATGAGGAAATAATCATCTGAGGATATGCATATTCTAGTTTATAGACACATCAAGATGACATGATGTCACAAACAAGATATATCTTTATATTGAATGGGGGTGATGTGAGCTGGATGAGTTCAAAGAAGGCTGTGGTTGCAAAGTATACACTAGATTCAAAGTATATTACATCTTCTAAGGCAACTAAAGAAGTATTTAGGTTGTGCAATTTCATCTAATATCTTGATGTGGGACCTAGTATTAAATATCCCATCAAACTCTATTGTGATATTACTACAGTGGTGGATCTCGCAAGAAATACATGGTCACTTTAGTGTATGAAGCACATTATTCAAAAGTATCGTCTCTTGAGTGATTCTTCTTGGATAGGTGAAGTTGTTGTGTGTAGTATTTACATGGAAGAAAACGTGGTGAACACCTTGACTAAAGCCTTAACTCAACAGAAACATGATTATCATGTGAGGTCTAGTGGACTAAAATTCATAGATATTTGGTTCTATTCTAAGTGGGGATATTTTAGTGTTATTATCATAAAACAAACTTTTTATACTTTGATTTCATTAATATTTGATTTATTAGAATTTTATTTAAACATATTTTTAAATATTTTTTGTTTTTTTGCATAACGATAATGTTATAATGTATTAGAGTATTTGTCATGTTGATAAGTTCATATTAGTTCCCCGCTATGACAAGAACCTTGAAGTGGTATGAAAATATTCTTAATATTGTTTTGTGGTTGGATAACATATTATTATGGGAAGCACAATATATAGACTGTTTGGTGGGAGTACTAGTAAGCAAATGAGACTTCTCATCATGATGTTTACACTTGGTAATCTTCAAGATTTCATATTATGCAAATATAGTCGCTAGTAGGAATTCCACAGGCTTTTGTGTCATCAGGTATTCCTATGAGTAATCATGTTTAATGGTATATAAATTTTGAAATAATCATTAATACATGTCATGACTCACACAGTAATATTTTCTGATGAAAATGTTCATGATATATGTTGGCGGGAAGTAGGGTATGTTGGGTGTGTCATAATGACATGTTATTAATGGATATTTCAAAAAAATATTTGTCGCTTCCATGTTTAAAGAAGTTGATATCTCTACCCTTTGATTGGAATAGAGTTGTTTCCCTAAATTCCATTTTCAGGCTGTAGCGATGATTTTATTTCATATAGTGAAATAATGATGTATCAAGAAAATAGGTTGATTACATCATCATGAAACCAACTTGATGAGATAATGTAATAAAGGGATTATATTACAGAGTGAGAATTCGTATGTGGTTTTAATCAAATATACTTTAAGTTCATTATCTTGGGTTCCATGACCCATTTTTAGATAGTAATCTAGGACATTAGGATATACCACCTAATTCCAATAAGAAATAATACTATAGGGTTACACACTAGGTGTTTCTGGTGCTCTCGATTAAATTTTATTTGAATTTAATTAATATTAGAAATATTATTCTCAAGACTAAAAAAATTATTTATTTTATAATGATATCATAAATTAAATAAATATTTATTCACTAGACTTTGAATAAAATTTATTAATTTATTTTAATTAATATTTATAAAATATTTATTTACTAGTTTGTGAATAAAATATTTATTTATGGGAATAAAATATTTATTCAGGTTTTCAATAAATACAAGATGAGTTTTTACATACCAAGATTGTGTCGTGTGATAAAATATTTATTTAAAAGTTTGTAAATTTTACTTGCCCATTTTGCGCATGTTGGCACAACAAAAAATAATAATATTGTTATTATTATTATGTGGCATGAGATTTCATTAATGGGTATAATTATATTTAGTGGTTTTTATGAAATTTAATTTTCTAACTGAAATCCCAACTCTATAAATTGATGGTTATGCCTATTGTGTAATTAATTCAACATGAATTACATGTTTGGGAATAGAGAATTGTTACACAAAACGAATTCTGTGTCGACTCCTCCTCCTACCTCGCTCTCTAGAATGATAAATCAAAGAGACAATTTTTTCAATGCCAAAGAACAAGTGATCAATGAAGAACATTGCAAGATATTTGATTCTCTATAATAGCACCTAGAGAATGAGTGGCATTATTCAGAGACCATTGAACCACTTGTGGATCACACCTATAGGGATTACACCCTTGGATCCTTGTAAGAGAAAATATGGAAATCCAGAAGGGCCTCTTTGAATGATTAACAATCATCAATGAAAAAAGTTTCTAATACAAGGTATTTATTTCATCAGATATTAAATAAATTAACTATAAATTAGACGTGAAATATCTTCTCTCTTGGTTTCATGAAATGATAAATAAAATAAATTTTAATATATCACACACCAACTCAAGATTCTGCGGCACCCAAAACCAACAAGAAGTGTACTATGTTAGAGTATATTTATGGGAGATAATGAAAACCTTTATAGAAATAAAGTGATTGTGTATCTTGTATACAAAGGAACTAAACCTTTATAGTTCTATGGAATGAATTATTATGAGATATATTGAATATTCATCTAAAAAATGTAACAGAAATGTATATAATTATTGGGTTTCGATAGTTAGGTCCAGAGTTGGATTTATTTATATTTGGTGATTGGGATTAGATAACTTAGTTCATTATTCATGGGATTATTCTATATATAGTATAATATCCTAAAGATTTAATTGATTAGAGATTGTGTGGTTTCCTAGAAATCATTGTACAGATACTTGTAAATTGATGCAGCTACGGTACTAATGATCTTATGGGTAAGAACTCTAAGAAGAGTGGTTTGGGTATTAAATTGACAATTATCGATGCATGATGAGTGGGCCTAAGACTACAAAACTAGCCTGAAAGCCATAGAGTATGTACTAGTGTTAATTTAAATTTATTATAGGATACTTTGAAAATTTTGAATATTTAATGACCATAAACAACATATCATAAAATATAGGTGTCATTGATTGAACTTAATGTGTCATGGATTAGATATCCCATGAATGTTTTTTTATGATTAAATGATTACTCACTATGATTAATTTTTCTCACATGTTATTTTTTGGTCATTGTCACTGGCTAGATCTAGTAGGGATTGAAATAATGTTGAATGCGATGAGAAATCCAATGATCCTCTACGTGATCAACCAAATGAAATAGAATTTGTGATGATAAATTGTTTTCATATTCCCATCCAACTCGCTGAAGCTATAAATGGTAACATGAATCTTGTTGAACATTTAAATAGATTATGGATGGAATAAATCATGCAGTGAAATCCAAATATCTTCAGTGGTTCCTTAGATCCATGTATTACATAAAAATGTATCAATTATTTAGAAAATATATTCTTTTTTATCCTATGATTGGACCATGAGAAGATTGTTTTTTGTTTTATATTCAAGGTTAAACTTATCAATTGTGGAATATTATAAAGAATATAATGCAAGAGGATAAATAAACTCTATGACATGGGAAAAGATTAAGAATATATTTTTGCAATAATTATTTTTCCCAAAATCATCAGATAAAAATGGAAAATTAATTACTAGCACTTAATTAGAAGGATGATGAATCCCTTGGTATATATGTGTCAATTTTCAACAGCTTTTTCCAGTATTATTCTTGTTTTAATGTTTATGCTAAAAGAAAATTTGAATGATTTTATAGTGGATTGAGAGAAAGAAAATGAATGGAATTGGATATAAAATACTTTGATATATATGAAGAAGTCATTTTATAGGCTCTCAATATGAAAATTTAAATATGGGACTTTCGGTGTTCTCATGTTTTTTTGGAAAAAAGAGGAAAATTGAACTTCCAATAAATTATAACTATAAAACTCAAGGAGGGATGGAAATTAATCTTCCATAATGTTATAAATATGGAAGGAATCACAAAGGAAATCACATTATGGGGTCTGTTAAATACTTTATTTTTGAAAAAGAAGGCCATAGAGAAAAAAATACTGAAGTGATGTGGGGAAGCTGGTTAATGAATGAAATGATTTAAAAGATCAACCAAATGTGCCACCCACACTCTGATATTTTAATTTCATGGAGTTTAGAAACTAAAATAGTAATTAAAAAAATGAAAGGGATGATGATTAAATTAGTGTTAGAATCTTCTTAGTCCAAGAGAAAAGGGAGAGATCATGCAATCACAATTGCGAACATGGGTTATGAAAATGAAGTGGTGAAAGATACAATTTCCATCTACTATAGAATTTAAAATCATTTATTTTATTCTATATCTTCACACTCTCTTTTATATTTTGGATTTTATAATGGTATAACATCTCCACATTAATGAATAGCTATTGATTTAGGTGTAAAAAATCTTAATAGTATGATGATAGAATATCAAGTCAATATAACTTATACAAAATAATATTGTGTGAATGTGATTTTGGTTGATCATGTAAATCTCCCTATAGTTTAACTTTATCTTATTTTGGTAATGGATTGTCTCTTCTTATATAGATCACACGTCAATTTTCAAGGAAAATAAGTCTCATTTGGTATTCCAAATCAACTTATGATTGTGTATCAGTGTGAGGATGAATATGAATATCTAATGGAAGTTACTTATTCTATATGGGTATTAATACCTATAAATGTTGTAAATATATGTCAAATAGTTTTAGAAAAACTCAATATGAAAGATATTCCAATTATTTGTGATTATATTGTTGTATTTCCAGAAAAAATTTATATTTATTCCAAAAATATTGAAGTTTATTTTTCAATAAAACTCATACCGGTGTTATAGGGATTTCAAAGATTCCATATAGAATTTTCCTGCCTGAGTTTCAAGAATTGAAGATGTAACTCTTAGAAAATCATGGTAATGGTTTCATACACCCCAGTGTATTACCATGGGGTGAATTTATTCATTTTTCTGGATGAATTGTTTGTCAATTCGTATTTTCAATGATTATCGATAACTTAAAATGATCATTATCATGAACAAGTATCTTTTATCCAATATTGATAAATTATTTGGTAAAATTCATCGATCTTAATACATTTCCCAGGTTAAACTTAATATGGATATCTTAAAGTGATAATCTTGAAATTTTATATATACAATACAGCCTTCGGTATGAGTTATAGTCATTATGAATTTATAGTGATTCCATTTTATTTAGTAATTCCATCACTATATTGATAGATTTAATGAATAAATTATTTGTAGATCACCTCAGTCGATTTATGGTAGTATTTATAGATGAAATTTATATATATTATAACAAAACTTAATAGCATTAAGGTTAGTTAAGGATAATATTGAAGAACTTGAGGAAGGTTAAGTTTTATTCTAAACTCATCAAGTGTTAATTTTGGTTTCCAAAAGTTTAATTCATGGGTCATATAATCTCATGTGATGAAACATCGATGGATCCTCAAAAAATGAATGTTACTAAGAAATTGAAAAGGACAATAACAGTAGCTGTTAGAAATTATTTTATTGGTGTGGTTGGATATTACTAGTTATCTATAATTGATTTATTTCACTAATATAATACAACAACCAAGTTTACTAGAAAGGGATCCAATTTCCGTTGGGTAGTTCAATGTGATTAAAATTTCAAGGATCTCAAAAGAAGGTTCTTTAGTGCACCTATGGATACACTAAATTGAAACAGGTAAGGGTTTTTGATCTATAGTGATACATTAAAGACGTTAATGTTATTAATTCTCATGTTGAATGATATAGTGATAGCTTATTCATCATTTCAAATGAAAATTAACGAGTAAAATTACTAGAATTTTGATTTGAAGTTGAAAAATGTAATTTATTCATTAAAAATATAGGGGTATTATATTTATGGTGAAATATGTGACATATATATTAATCATAAAATCTTGAAGTATATTTTCACATAGAAATAGTTGAATATGTTCCAAATAATATTTTTTTAATTGATTAATGATTATGAAAACTCAATAAACTAACAACTTACTATGGAAACCAAGGTGGCCAACACTCCCATTCAGAAGGACCATGCTATTTTTTTCATGATGAGGATCAAAATAAGTTGAATATTAATGAATATGTTTTTTGAAATAATGATCAAATGGGACATATCCTATCTTTCTTAGATGAATTTTCAAAAATCTATCTATTTGAGGATTAAAGAGAATTAAGAGGAGAATGAAAACTATAGAAGAAAGTGATAAATATTCCTAAGATCAATGAAAATTATGATGGAATGATAAGGATTGGGAATAGAGGATGTATCACATCAATATCAGTCTTGAATAAATAGTTGTTGGATGAATCTCATAGTTCCTAATTCTCTATTCATTCTAGAATCATAATGATTTATAGAGTTTTGAAAGAGTATTTCTAGTTGGATAACATGAAAATGGATATTTCAAAGTACTTATCTCAATGCTTGGTTTTTAGAAATTTTGAGGATATGATATATAAGTATAAGGGGATGTTACAACCATTGACCATAATAGAATTATATCAAAAAAACTACCATAGATTTCATCGTTAGAATCCCCAAAAAATCTAAAGGGTATAATGTTATTTAGGATATAATTGATAGTCTTATAAATTCGGAACATTTAATTGTAATAAGAGTAAATTTATCTATAGATAATATTTCTGGAATATATATAAAGGTAGTGGTAATATTTAATTATGTACCACATTCTATTATATTTTATTGGGATCCAATATTTATATTGATGTTATGTAGATATTTTCACCTGATTTTAAATATACACATTAACATTAGCGCTATATATTATCCACAAATAAATGGCTAGTTTAATAGGAACATTCCAAAACTTAAATATATATTGATCTCATATTCAATGTATTTGAATGTTTTTTTGGATCAACATGTTTCTCTGGTTGACTATCCATACAATAAAAGCTTTCACTCATAAATTCCTATGGATCCTTATAATCCTAGATATGATAGGATGTGCAGAACATTAATTTGTTGGGATAAAGTTGGATGAAAAAATTCTATTGGTACCTAAGCATGTTGAGGACATGGTAGATAAGGTTAGATCCAATCAATATTATATCAATTCATCATAAGGTTGACAGAAAATTTTCACTGATAATCATCAGTGAGATCTAGAGTTCAATGATGGTGAAAAGGTATGCATGTAAATATCTATATAGAAGAAGGTTGTGAAATTTATAAATAAGTGAAATTTTAGAAATATATATGTAGTTACTTTATAAATTATTTATCATATTGTGATAGTTTCTCATCATTTGGATATATAATATAATCTATCTCAAGTTCTTGATTGGTTTCAGGTATATATCTAGATGAAGTACATACGTGATACTTAACCTATAATGAACTCAATAGGAATACCATGAGAGAATGATTTATATTATGAGAAAAAACTGATGAGATTCTAGATCAAAGAAGGATAATGTTGTAGAACAATACCACTAACATGGTCAATGGTTTTTGGTGAAACAAACAATTTTAAAATACTACGTGGGAACCCAAAGATGTGTTGAGGAAAATGTATCCTCTGTTATTTACATTGGAGTGATAGAATTACTAGAGGGAAATTATTATAAGGAGAAAAATTTTAACAGTTTAGTATTTTATTATAAATTAATATTTATATAAATTTTAATTTTTTGATAGATTTATTTACACGCAACATATAGTTTAAAAAGACTGAGAGATTCTATTGATTTATTATTATTTAATGTGATAGTTGTCGCATAGATACTTAATTTGTTGGTATTAATAAGAATAACTAAATTATAAAAAGGTATTATATATATGAATAAAACAAATTCATTATATTTCAATTGTAGATAATGAAAATAAAAAAAAAGTAGAAGTTAAAAAGGTATGTTTTTCTAAAAAAACTGTTTTTTTTCACATAATGTCTTTTTATCATAATAAATTAAATTAATCGCAATTTATGAATGGTTTTAATTAAAATTTAAAAATATATATTTTATCACATATTTAAATATTCATCTAAATGTTTTTATATGGAATGGAATGAAGGTAAACTTAATTTATTGTATTTTATTTTTCTAAAAATTATTTTCTTCTGTTATTTGCAGTTATTTTAAAAATATTTTTAAGAATATATATATTTTAAAAAGTATTTCCTATTTTTATTCATCATTATAAATTTTATGAAATAATATCAAATTATGTTTTTAAACTTCTGAATAGTAACTGAGGTAAAAAAATCATTATTATGGTAATATTTAAAAGATGTGAATGAGTGGTTAAACTATGTAGATAAGGAATAAAATAACATCAAAACATATATAAATACTATTTTAAAAATAAATTTATATAATATATATTAATATATATTAAATTTATCGAATCTAAATCCAATTTCTTAAGGGGGTGACTTTATTATATTTTAATAATCTTATAAATTATAATTGTGCCACTTTTCTCACTTATAAAATGGAACTCCATCCCCTTTATTCTGTCCACCACTTGAGCCCTATATACCAATAAAATAAACATATCACCTTTAAACATCCATATAAACGACATTTACATTCATATATTCATAAAATTCCAACCTTAGGGTCCTTAATAAGAGATTTAAGGCAGGTTTCTCAATGTAGAGGTATATGTTCTGACTAATCATTCTCAAGTTTCATTCTTTTTATAATTCCCTAAAATCTATTAAATCCATAAAAAAACAATGCATCAAGTGTCATTAATATAATAAGTTATTATTATTATTTTATTACCTTTTTATACCTCATTTTTATCAAATGTGAAATGAATGTATCGCTTGTGCATATGTGTGGACTTCCGCCACAATGTATCGATATTAATCATTTTCTATCACTATTTTTCAGGGTTGATTATTATGCAGGATTTGATATTTATATATATCATATATGGAATAATTATTATTATTTAATTATTTTATCTTATCAACCATCTTACCATTCCATCCGTTGGGAAAATATAACATCACTCTCGCGTACGTGTGGACTACCATCTTCATCAATCGATGTGATTTTTTTTCATCACTATTTTATATGAATTATTAAAAAATTATATATGATGAATAAATATTTTACATATTAAATTATTTATATTATATAAATGATTAATATATGACTATGGTCCATGCACAAGAACCATCTAACTGAAATATGCATAAAAAATCATCCAGTTTTCTCCAGAATATTAATTTTATTAAAGAAATAATTAACAAAAGGAAAATTATAAATTTTAAAAGAATGATATAGAGTGGGTTATACATTAAATTCCTTCCATAATATATGTATAATAAATTTATATTTATTATATATGATATTTGAATGTGTGTGAAGAAAGATGAGGCTTGAGGTAAGGGTTTATGATACAAAACTCATTTATTTTCAGGATTCTATATACTATATTGTTGATGAGGTAAATTATATATATATTATCCCTAAAAGACCATATATAATATTATAATCTATTTTTCTTTTAATTTATACTTATTATTAGCATGTTACTCTCTTTGATACATAAAATGACTGAGACAATGTTTTTTTTTGGAAAAACCAACCTCATTTCCTTATTGGTCATCAAACATTTTCATCCATATCCATGCTATTTAAAAAAAATTGGCATTTAATACTTATAATTCAAATATTTTAAAAAGTTATCTTTCATTAAAATTTACATTATTTACAAATATTAAAAAATAATCATTATAAAGAAATGTTTATTGAACATGTAATTTTATCCTTTATACAAAATTTTGCAAATAAATTTTTTTATCATATACTATATGAATATTTTTTTTCATTATAATTACACTTATTTTCATTAAATATTCATTTATAATACTCAAGTATTGTAATGGCTCGAACATTGACTCATTAAGGAGTTTTTCAAAAACTCGGTTCAATCAAACAGTTGCACCGAAACGGTGGCACCGTGACTGTGGCACCGTATTGGTCTCATAGTCATGGCCTCACAAAAAAATGGTGTCACTAATTATTGTGTTCTAGGAAAACTATGGCACCATGATGGTGGAACCATAATAGTGCACCATCATGGTCCCACATAGAAATGGTGGCACCGCTTACGGTGTTCCACCAAACTGATGGCACTATGACGATGGAACCACTTACGGTGTTCCACCGAACCTATGGCACCATAATGGTTTTATAATGAAATGGTGCCACATCCAATGGTGGTGCTGTGATGGTGGAACTGTTACACTGTCTCACTACATGGTGCCCCACCCTTTGTTTTGTTTCCAGTTATGCACCTTCAATGTATCTTTTAACATAAAAGTGTTTTCATACCCCTTTCAATACCATTTAATTACCATAAATGACATATAAAATCCCCCAAGATCTGAGATACCCTTTAATTACCAAAACATGTTGCATTTTTCTCAGTGTAACACCCTTTTCCCATACTTTCTAGTTCTACCCATGTTATGTGTCTTCATCTGTTTAAAATAAATCCTTTAACTCAAAGCTATTATGGACACCACTCCAATGAGAATTTTGAAATGGAAATTAATTATATCATGTGTAACCACCAAACCATGTGGAGAAACCATGATCTGCCATTAAATAGGTTCAATAATTCACATCCCTTAACTCCAAGATCTCACCTTTTATCGCACGAGATTGTTTCTTCTTCTTGGATGGTATCTTTTCATTTCCTTGGTTAATTTTGAGTCCCCCTTAATGAGACTAGTGGAACACATGTTTTGGAGCCTTTCCTACTCACTCTTGGAGTCCTCGGAGTTCCTCACCTACAAGTCGCGCATCCCCAGTTCTTAGCGCGAGGAGAAAAACATAGATCATTGATCATCCAAGTAGTGTTTTTTACTTCGTCTCTCTTTACTATGTATCAGCTGGGGTGGGTATGATGATGTTCCTATGGGGATGGATGAAACCAAACCTTAACAAATATATGAAATGGTTTTTAAATAATTAATTGGTGTGTTTGATGATGCAGCTGTACTCTTTTACCTTTGATTATATGTTGTGAATTGTATGGGCTTATATCCTCGGAAAATCATGGTTGTATATGGTCCTTTCTTGCACATTAATAAACCTCTATTTTCTGGATAATTCTATGATTTAATGGTTGTAACATGGAAACTAGTTAATCACATAAACTCGGTTGATTAAATGGATTCCCAATGAATAATAATCCTTATAGAGTCACCCCGATCAACCAAACGGATAGACAGAACTAAATGAATGGTGTGTTTAAATCTGCAAACTACCTTGCTCTGTTTGGGTGATGTGTATGGTTGTTCTTCATGATTCTTGTGAGGTGACATGGATGGGGATGGGATCCCCTATCATTTAGTTTATATTTTGTGAATTTGGAGTCATGTGGGGCTGTATTTTGGGGATTGGTTTGGTTCCAGTACATCAAGGGGTCTCAAAGATCCCTCTTATTGTCGTGAAGTTACAAGAGAATCGAGTGTAAATGCTTAAATTTCTTCTTGACTATTTGTCCTTCCTTGTTTTTGGGCTATGTATGTTAGCTGCTCGGTAGTGAAGAATTATTTAATTAAAATCACTTAAATATGATAACAAGAATGGGTTCTATGGGGAATTATTTCCCGTGATTGATTTTTGCTTTAGTTGTGGTTTTTGTGCTTTTTATGAATGAATAGTAACAACGGTGTTTGTGTATGGGAATATTTTGGAACCCCTAGGTTGGGATAAGTTCTTGTTTACATATATGTTTTATTTAGTTCTTATGTTTCTTATTCACACCCCAACCATGTTGAGAACATCGTGCTAAACACCCCCATTCCATGGGGGAGGTTGTTTTTTCCAGCACTCCTATGAGTGGATGGTTATTATCTCCATTTCTGATCCCTTTCCCGAGTATCCCAATATTCTTAGAGTAGGCTATGATGACCATACGTCCATTATAGTCCAAGATTCTTTGGTAAGGGTAAATTGTGGTGGTTGGCCCACGTGTGTGTGGGTAGGTTGTTTCCCAAGTGTATTTAGGATGAGGGTTAGGTGTCTTCGGGGGTGGAAGCAGTTTTTTGGGCATAGGTGTCTTCAGGAATGGAAGTAGTTATTCTAGCGTAGGGTTCTAAGGGTGTAGTTATGTGTGGTTGTGGTGGACCAGGTTTTTTTCAGGCATACATGTGGTTGTGGTATTCCAAAAGGTTGTTGTTGGGGCAGTAGTGGGGCTGCAGTGAGAATGGATGAGGAGGTATGACGAGTAGGATGTCATCAATAACCATTTGTAAAGTGGTGTGGGTACCCAAACATCAATGTGTTATTACTATTAATTTACCTAACTTGCGTTATTTTGGGAGTGTGCCTTCACGAGGTTTAGGTGGATAGTTTCCTTCCTAGGTGCTTTGGTTATCTTCTTTTTTCATGGGACATTAGAATGAATCACCACTTGTGCATGAGAGATTTTTGTTTTCCCTATTTATTATACCTGTATACTCACCCTATGTTTATAAACCTGCTTTCAGGTTTCCAGGAATATTTCGAGGACCAAGCAAGGCCCTATTAACTTGTACATTAGGACCATTCACATTGTTGTTTTTATTTTCTTTTGGTACTTCCCTTAGGAGATCTCTTGTACCTTGTAGCACTTTATTTGGAACATGCATATGAGAATGGATTGTTTTGGCTTTACTTTTACTTCTAGTTTTGGTGTTATTTTGGATTTAATATCTTATCTCCCGATCATACTAAATAAAAAGGTTAATGACTTACATATTACATGTGATTCTATACCCTTGGTGATAGTCTCCACATTGGGCCCTATTGAAGTCGGTTCTCGGGGGGTCAGTATATCTCATTCAAATTGAGGAAGGAAGGGTCTGGAAATCTGTCCCTTCCCTCATCTTGGTGAAGGTAGTTCGTGATAGAATGGTATCAAATGTGATGGTTGAAATATACGATGGATTATGGGTTTAGGTTTAGTGACAATTGCATGGGGTAGTAGGTAAATTGTGTTAGGAAATCTTGGTGCGTAAAATAGGATAGGGAAGACTGACTAGGAAGTGGGATTTTAGCCCCCCCTATGATCTGATGCAAGGACTCTAGACCTACCGAACGACTAGGTTAGGCTACATTGATTGCAGGCTATAGACCATAGAGAAGGTACATGCATCATTATGACTTGTGTTCTTGTGTTTCTTGGGTATTTTGGGGATTTAAAATAAATCAAAAGTCTATGAAAAATTTAAAATAAATATTCTACACTACTCGGGCATAGGCATTCCTTGTCTACTTTGCAGCTATGGAACCTGGGTGGCGACCATTGTTAATGCAGGTGATCGAGGCCAAGGAGGCAGATTTGGATGATCAAAAGAGGGATGAATGAGAAGAGGAGGATAACCAGTGTCAGATATTTATTCATTCCTTTCAGCGGTAGACCCTCGGGAAGTATGAGGGAAGTGTCTCGGACATGGAGACGAAGAGATTTCTCGAGGAGCTTGTGATATATTTCAGCTAACACCGAGCCCCGATGGAGTACTGGGTTCCTCTAGATGTAAGCCAGATGCGGGTTGCGGCACATTAGTGGTAGATGATCTATATTGGGGATAAGAGGAAGGATGAGGATTCGTGGACTGACTTTGAGAGGGAGTTCCGGGCAGAATTCCTCTCTTCCATGATGAAGGCTAATATGAGACAGGAGCTACTCTCCCTTCAGTAAGAGAGTATGTCCGTGAGGGAGATGGAGATCAAGTTCAAGGATCTCGTTCACATTTCTCTAGACCACTTTCTAGAAGAGGAGTCTCAGGCGAGATGTTTATAGGAGACACTCTCACCTTCTCTTTAGTATGATGATACTTCCTTCACTGGACAAATGTATTTAGAGGTTCAGAATAAGGATGAAGTGGTGGACAGGATGCACACTATGGGAGGTGTACCGTGATAGGGGATCCATATGGGATCTTCAAATGGGAATTATGTCATTAGAAGGCCTCCATCATGATGACCTTCCAGGTTTCGGTCAGTGGGGAGCATGCCCCAGCAGTTCCAGTTTCGATCTCCTGGTCCTCGCCCCTTATTTATGGTCCCAAGACCAAGATGATTCTTCTTTAGAAGTCATGGTAACCTTCGAAATCAGTATCTGTACTGAGTGTGGTACAGTCGGGATGGGCGGGTTCAGCTCCAACCCCATCAGCAGCAGTTTCCATGCATTCCCTTTCAGCAGAAGCAGCTGGGACAGCGAGCTCCCGCTCCTCAAAGAGAAGACATTGCAGGAGGAGGCCGACCTCAGGGCCCTCCGCAGGGACCTCAACCAGGGAAAGGACAGGGAGGCTACTGAAAACCGAGGGGTATAAGAGATAGGTGTGGGTATTTTCAAACCGAAGAGGCAGCAGTTCGAGTAGGGCCAGATGTTGTTTGAGGTACAATCAGCTTGTTTAGCACTCTTTCCAACTCTTTGTTTAATTCGGGAGCTTAACGCTCCTTTTTTGCACCTATTCTAGCCCATGTTTTGGTTCTAGACATTGATATACTTCACGTGCCCATGGTTTTGAGTACTCCAGTCGGAGGTCATACCAGCTTGTCTTATGTTTTCCGGGGTTGTAGACTGATGTTTGGACCACATCAATCTAGTGGGGACCTTCTTTTGGGGAAGATTCAGCCATATGATGTCATTCTAAGCATCGAAAGGTTGTTCTTTGTGTGGGCCGTTATCAAATGCTTCTAAATAAGGGTTGTGTTTTAAGATATGGGATGCCAGCATGTAGCGTTTTTCGGCGAGCAGAGTTTCCAGGAGGAATCTGATGAGTGGAGCCCCTACTTTCTTTGTTATATAAGATATCAGTGGATTCTGGAGATACAAAGATATTGGAAGTCCTGAGGATCATCAGTGAGTTCATGGAAGTCTTCACTAGAGATTTGGTGAATCTACCCCCTCTATATGTTGTTGAGTTTGTGATAGACTTGTAACTCAGTCCTCGTCTGATTTCGATGGATCCCTATAAGATAGAACCTTATGAGTTGCAGGGGTTACATATTTAGATTGAAAAACTGATAAAAAGGGTTTTGTTCGACCAAGTGTGTCACCATAGGGTTCTATGATCTTGTTTTAAAAGAAGGAATATGGTGGTCTTTTGCTGTGTATAGACTATCGGAGGTTGAACCGGGTGACGGTCAAGAACTGTTACTCCTCCCAAGGATCAATGACCTTTTTGATCTGTTGGAGGGGGCATGATGGTTCTCCCAGATCTACATGTGGTCTTGATATCACCAATTGAAGATGAAGTATGGTTACATCTCGAAGAATACCTTCAGGAGAAGATATAGGCACTTTGAGTTCATTGTCAGGTCATTTGGCGTTACAAATTCACCAGCTGTGTTCATGGGGCTCATGAACTCCATATTTCGGGAATATTTGTACCAATTCTTGGTGGTTTTTATTGAAGACATCTTGATATACTCATGTATATAGGAGGATCATGCCAAACCTCCCAGAACAGTTTTATAGGTACTCTGATGACATAAGCTCTACATGATTAATTCCTAGTGAAAGTTCTGGACACGAGAGGTGCACTTCCTTAGACACGTGGTGTCCAAGAAGGGAATATCAGTGGACTTGTTAAAGGTCGAAGTAGTTTTTTCATGGGAAGAACCCAATAACATGGGATAAGTTCATAATTTCTTGTGTAACACCACAAGATTTCATAGTACGATATCTCTTTAAAGTTATTCAATAGCATGCACTCCATGAAACATCGATTTCGAGCGCACCACGAATTATCAAACTAGCCGTTCAAAATTAAGTTACAAATAGTATTAACTAAATTTTGATTTTTATATTCTCCATATTATTTTATAATCCATATTATGTTCTTCTTAGATATAATAAAAATAATAATTTTTTTATATAAAATAAGTATTTTTTCAAAAAAAGGCAATTTTACCTCCATTTAATGGAAAAACTTTTATAAATCCAGAATTTGACACTTTTATATATTCAATTTAATTAAATTAAATTCTTCTTTAGAATCAAGAAATGAAAATTTAGTTTGGATATATTTTTGGTACTTCTCTGATAACATTCATATTTGGATGAATAGTGAAAAATATAAAATTTTAATTGAAAACAACATTTTTAATCAAAATAATTTATTGTGTTAAATTATGATTTTTAGTGTTTTTACAGTATAATTAGATTAAATTTTAATCCATTAATATAATTTATGTAATTGGATGTAATTTTACATTTAAATTGAACATAAACAAACTTCAATCTTTTCATAGTTTTTACTTCTTAAAAACCCACTTTCTGGATTTGACAACAGAAATTAATTTTAAATAAATTAAAGAAACACATATATTTTGAATTTGGTAAAAATAAAAATCATTTTTGTATTTAGAATACCAAATTACCTTAGGGTGAATTTTTTGTATTTATCTAAAAACTTTTAATTTTTGATGAATAGTGAAAAACATTGTGTTATTGTTTACAACCGACTTTTATTTAAATAATTATTAAATTTATTTAAATTTATTTTAATGTAAAAATAGATACATAATACCTATATTAGTTCAATGTAATTCATTGAATTCATTTTATAATAAGATTAGATGTATAAAATTTTATTGATTTATAAACGTCTTTTACCCACCTTATAGGCACATTTTAAAATTTGCATAAAACGTAATTTTACCGCTTCTGTGAATTTAATTTCAAAAACATGAGAGGCACGGTTTACATTAGTAAGTAAAATGTGGTTTAATAGGATTAAAGTAATTTTTAGTGAATAGTAACTTTGGAATTTTATTTACCATGGTTAAAAGTAAATATGGTAATTAAATGTAAAAATGATATTATAATTACCCTATCACATGTCCTAATTCTATTGGATAAGTTTATTTCAACCAAAATCATCCCTAAGAATAAAATATGATCCTTTTGGTCCAATTGGATTAGATTTGGACATTTATTATTATATTATTTAAAGAAGTGTTAAAAGTGCTAAATTCAAAGTTTACCAACTAAATAATTTTTAATATCGAGTGATGCATAAGATAAATTCAACTTTAAATATTCATTTGAAAGATAAAAAGATTTCATACATCATGTAATTTTATTTATAATTTTTAGTCATTATATAATAAAATTTATTTATGACACAATGATGGAGTAATTACCTTATTAATGAAATATTAAAATAATTGATATTATAAATATCAAAATAAATGTAAATTGAGACTTCTGATGCATTACAAGAATTTTTTAGGTCAATATGACATGTTATGGTTGATTTAATATATTTTGTTTGTAATAATTAAGTTTTTGTGACTTTTAAAAAACCAAATACTAAATAGTGTCAGAATTGACATAAATGAGTTTTTGAAACAAATACTATATTATTAAATGATATAATATTCTAAAATATCTAAGGTTTAGAAAAAGGAATTATATAAAAATATATATGTTATTAATGAATCACTTGAGGTTATCTTGTCATTTTATAGTATGTTTATTAAGCACATAATATAAAAATATATGAAGAAATTGTAAAAGGTAAACTATTTAATTAAAAGTTAAATGTAAGAGATAAGGTTAATATGGTGACCTAAACTTGTCTAAAAACTATTTTTTGAGATTATTTAAACCCATCCCCACCTTATCCTCAAAATAAATCTATTTTTAGACATTATAAACAGAAAATTATTTTATAATAAAATAATATTTCAAACATTTCTTAAAGTGACCCTCACCGTTCTTATAAAAGGGTACTTCCCCTTCTCTACAAATCACACCTCCAAATCCATTTGGCTCTTCCAACCCTTGCTCAAAAATCCTACCAACTACCCTCACTTAAACCTAGATGCCTTAATTTGATCATAATCCATTCTAAGGATATCTTTTGAACAAATCAAAAAGAAGAACCCTAAGAAGAGATAATTACTTCATCATCTCTTTCAAAGTTCTTTTCTTTTTCGACTTCCACTTCCACTCTCTTTGATTTTTTCCATTATAAAATAATAAATTCATTACCTTCAACATACTGAGATGTTATTATAGATATGGTACATCCATATCCATTATTCTATCCATCCTATGAATGGCAAAGTCACCATACGTGCTTATGTACGGCTTACTGTCTCCAAGTTGTGGTGTAGTTTGTTATTCAACACATCATTATTTGGATGGGTATAATAATGAATATAATTGTTGTAAATAATGAATATAATATATTAATTATTATTTATATATAATATAACATCCAATTACATATGATTTTACCATTAATATAATGATATCTTCACTCGTTCATATGTACGACTTACAGGCTCCACGACGTGATGAGATTCATTTCCACATTCACCATTCATCAATGATTATAAAAATATATATTATTAATAAATATTTAATATATGAAATAATAATTCTTTTGGATATATATATATATGTATTTTCATATATCTCATTAAGTTACTTTTTTTCAATAATATATGAAACGGAAACAACATTTATGCATACGTACGGCCTACTGTCTCCATAAACGGTGTTTTTTATTTAATATACCTATATATTAAACATATTTATATTCTGAATATATATTATACATAAATAATGTTTTATATTCCAGAAGAAATTAAATCATGATTTAATTGATATGATCAAGAATAACAAGTTAAAACGTGTACGTTATAGAAGGCGATTATTACCCAAAATATTATTTTAACATAGCAATAATTATTAAATGGGTAGTATAAATCCATAAATGAATAAATTATGATATCATAAATGTGAATACAGTTCTGGAATAATTTAATAACATACTATGGTAATTATACATGAGTTTAAACGTACCCTTAATGAACGTAATGTACAAGGTAAGGGTTAATTCCTCAATCTCATTATTATTTGAGATTATTTATGTGTAAGTATTTACTTGGAAATTTTTATCATACATGACCATGTTTCAAAAAAAATTAAAAATGAATATTTTTAGGTTTTGTGGAAGGGGATCTTTATCATGATAAACATTTTTAATGTTTTAATGATTTATTTTTCTAAATCTTTTTAATTAATTTCCATGTTCTAAAAATTATTTTATGGTTTTATTTATATGGACAGGAATGTTTTAAAATTTTAATTCCTTTCAAATGTTTTAAAATGGTATGGGACACATTGATTCAAAAATATCTTTTAAATTACTTCCATTATAAATTCATGAATTTTTACAGATTTCACAAAAAGGGATATTTCTCTCAAAGAGTTTTACTAATCATTTTCAACTATTACATCATCTTTTAATAGATATTATTCTTGATTGAGGTTGATTTTTTATAATACAATCATCGATATAGTATTGAATGAGTTATGATATGTTTGACTATGGATGTGCTATTTTTATACCATTCCTGGTTTATAGTTAAATTATTTACATTTATTATGTTAGTTTTAATATGAATGTTTTAGTTATGTTTCACCATTTTCATTTAAGGAATGCATTGGACATAGTATGTGACGGGTGGAGCCCTCTATAGGTCCTCGACGAATTAATAGGTCTCATGAGACAAACTAGTGTCTTGAAACAAGGCCTTGACAAAAATTTTATTTTCTATCTTCGCACAAGGCCTTGAATATGTGGTTATGATGTTTGACATTAAGCATTCCCTCATTATTAAATTAGTTATTACATGTGATTATTCGACTAGTAGAATATCAATTTGCATGTTTATATGGTAATGTTTGATTTTATTTTTTCCATATTATGTTCATGTTTATATTTAAAAGGATGTTGTTTTTATTACAAATCTTTCCTAAAATGTTTATAGCTTCAGCTAAACTATTTAACCTTACTGAGAATCTAAGCTCACCCCTTTATTATGTTTTATTTTACTAGGAATCCAAGAAGTTTATTATGATTAATGTGCAGGGTTATGCTAATGTAATAATGGAATTCTCAATGGATTATTTATGTTGTGTTTTTTGTTAGAATGTGTAATGTAATATTCATGTATATAATCTATTATCCAAGACTTCTAAACATATTAGTACTTCAGTAATTCATTCCTTGTAATCATGAAAATGTATTAAAATAATGCACCAGCTCCGGGTAATTGGGGTTAGGGCCTTACATTTGCTATTAGAGAAAGTTTAGAAACAACCCTAGAAATAGATTTAGATAAAATCTGATTTTGAAACATTACCCAAAGATAGATCATGAGGATTAATATAGAAGAAAATCCTAGAATTTTGGTAGTGTGTAGATTTTATGAAGTTTACAAACAATAAATCCATGTCTGGATACGATCAAGTTGAGGTGGCTCTAGCATAGAAGTACGGTGGAGTGAAAACTCCAACAAAACGTTCTAGGATTGACCTGGGGTATCCTAGTACACGACAATGGGCCTTACTGAACTATTGGTTACGACACTCCTGAGGGATATGATTAGGATAATTCAAATTTTCTTTAAACAAAATTATGAAGGATTTATGAGTAAATAACTCCTCAAATAGAACATTTTTTATGATTATGGATTATATGCATAAACTGTTCAATTTATGTTAGGTATTTTACATGTTTTTAATTATGCATTGCAATTAATAAACATACCTATTGTATTCTATTGTTTAGAAATGGTGCCCAGTAAAAGGAATGAGAACTCCAGCAATACGAATGATCCAAAGATTAAGAATGATCATACCTTTAATGGTCTTCATCCAAAATTTAAAAGGGAAATAGTATCCCATATATTCTCATCATATAAATAAATATTATCATGTGTTAATAAGATAAGTAAATAATTCTTTGAGTCTAATGTCTTTGAAGGGAATCTAGAGAAGAAAATGATGGTAGAGAGAAAGATAGATAAAGGAAAGAAGAGAAAGAAAGATTTTACCATATGTGATAAATTTGGAAATAATTTCCTTGGTAAATGCTTAAAGGGGCTAGGAGTTTTTTATAAGTGTGTAGAAAAAGGACACCAAGTATGTGATATAAAGGGTATGGAAAAGGTTTCAAATGTACAATGCTTCATCTGCAAAGAGTTGGGACACTACGTAATCAATGTTCCAATCATCATAGTATACCACAAATGATGTTATTGGATAATAATCAAGTAATGATACTACCACATATGAAGTGGAATGACTAGTGTTCTTATGTTGTTATTAAATAATTATGTCATTGTATTTTTTTATCAATGATGTACTTGTTATATTTATTATGGAATTAAATAAGGATTGTATTGCAGTATTATTTCATTGACGATTTGAGATTATATGGTACTAAGAAAAGTGACTAAATAGCAAGTTAAATTTTTGGAAAATATATGGTTGAGGGAAAGATAAACCTTAATATAGTTTTAATACCAAGTTGATTGATTTGGATAAATTATAATTGATATTATTGACTTCCATGAAACTAATTAATAGTTTGTTGGAGTTTACAACATTTTGGGACTTAAGAAGTATATCTAGTATTCTATAAGGAATAAGGGAGAATGAATGTATTCAATAAGGTTTTATGGTAATTCAGGTTATTACACTGTTTTAATAGAATACAGGATGAAGATATTCATATGTTATTATGTGAGAAAATAGATCTTCATTATGTTATGTTGACCTTCCTTATAAATTTTTGGATTGTGTGTTTAGACACAATTATTTTCGATAAGTCTAAAGGTTTGAATGGATTATGTTGGACATTGAATACTATTTTTTAAGTTTAAAAAATTTCTTAAGATTATTTTTGCATTATCATAAAAAAAACAACCCAGAGGTCGGGTGACAACCCATCACATCCGGCAAGGTCGCAATAGTTGAACCCGCAACGGAAGGGCAACAAAGGTGCATCACAAACAACTAGCTTATATGATTTCATGATTTATATAATGTATTTTTTTAAAAGGTTTGATAGATTATTTATAAATTTATTTTTTTGGAACCCTATAAAATTAGGTTAAATAGAATATTTTTGAGCTCTATTATCTTTTGGAGTGAAAGATGTGTTTGTGGTAGAAATTAGTTAAAGGATAAAACTATAGCTGTTAAGTATTCTATTTTTTCTTATTATATTAATAAATTAATTCTTAAAATTTAGGGATATAATCTTAAACCAACAATGTGTTATCCTAATTCATTTTTTTTAACCAATGATATTTTAAATCATCATAGATTTTTGGCTTTCAGGCCCTCAATTTCACATTTAGTTTTCACATGTTTTTGATTAATTAACTGAAACACTCCCTATAAATATTTGTGTTTTCCCTCCAATTATGTGTCTATAATTTTCAGCAATGTTATCTTATTAGAAACCTAATTTGGTGGTGATTTTTTCATTTCCCTTCCTCTCTTACTAAAACTAAATTTTATTAACCGTATTTGTGATGTGGGTTTTCTACAAAGGTATTTTATATTTTAAACCATTTATTTTTGAAGGAAAAATTTAAATTGTGAGGAAAAAATTAATTAATGAGGGGGTAATTTAACACCCCAAGATTTCATAGTTTGATATCTCTTTAAATTAATTCCATAGTTTGTGCTACATGGAACATCGAGTTCTAGCGCACCATGACTTACCAAACTAGTCGTTGAAAAAGAGGTTATGAATAGTATTAACTAAATTTTGAATTTTATATACTCCATATAATTCTAGAATCCATATTATGTTTTTATTATATATAATTTAAGAAATAATTCGTTTTTTTCAGATAAAAGAATATTATTTCAAAAAAATGCAATTGTACAGCCTTTTAATGGAAAACCATTGTTAAATAAAATATTTGATACTTTTATATAATCAATTTAATTAAATTAAATTTTTATTTAGAATAGGTACATAAAAATTTAGTTTGGATATATTTTTGGAACTTTTCTGATAACTTGCATATTTTGATGAATAGTGAAAAAATACAAAATTGTAATTGAAAACCACTATTTTAATGGAAAACATTTATAGTGGTAAATTATGAATTTCAGTGGTTATAAAGTATAATTAGATTATATTTTTATAATTTAATATACTTTAGTTCATTGGATGTACTTTCACATTAAAATTGTACCTAAACACTTGTCAATCATTTGATAGTTTTTTACTTCAAAAAAACACACTTTCTGGTTTTGACAATGGGAATTAATTTTAAATTAATTAATTCAACTAATATGTTTTTAATTTGGTAAATTAGACATAATTTTTGGATTCGGAATATCCAAATTAGATTATGGTGAATTTTTGGTAGTTTTTAGAAAACATACAATTTTTTATGAATAGTGAAAACACTACGTTATTTTTTCAACTGACTTTTATTTAAATATTAATTATTTTTTATTTAAATCTATTTTTATTCCAAAATAGGTAAATAATACCTATTTTAGTTCAATTTAATTCATTGGATTAATTTTATAATAAGATTAGATATATACAATTTTATTGAATTTTTTAACATCTTTTACCCACTTTATAGGCACATTTGGAAATTTGCATAAAACATAATTTTACCGCTTCTGTGAATTGAATTAAAAAAATTAGAGAGACACTGTTGACATTAGTAAGTAAAATGTGGTTCAATAGGATGAAAATAATTTTTTGTGAATGGTAACTTTTGAATTTTATTTACCACAGTTAAAAGTAAATAGGGTAATTAAAGGTAAAAATGATATTATAATTACCCTAAAACATGTCATAATTCTTTTAGATAAGTTTATTTAGACCAAAATAAACCTTAAGAATAAAATACAATCCTTTTTGTCCACTTGGATTAGATTATGACATTTATTATTATTTTATTTAAAGAAGAGTTAAAGGTGTTAAAATTCAAAGTTTAATAACTAAAGAATTTTTAATATAAGTTTATAAATAAGATAAATTAAACAATAAATATTTAGTAGAATTTTAAAACTATTTCCTACATCATGGTATTTTATTTATATTTTTTAGACATTATATAATTAAATTTATTTATCACACAATGATGATTCTGCAATTACCTTATTAATGAATGATTAAAATAATTGATATAATAAATATCAAAATAAATGAAAATAGAGACTTTTGATGCATTGAAAAAACTTTATTGGTTAATACAACATGTTAGGGTTTATTTAATGTATTATTTCGATGTAATCATGTTTTTTTTACTTTCACAAAAGCCAAATACTAAATAGTGTAAAAATTGACATTAATGAGTTTTTTAAAAAAACTATATTATTAAATGATATAATATTCCAAAAAATATAAGGTTTAGACGAAGGAATTATATAATTATATATATGTCATTAATGAACAACTTGCGTTTATCATGGAATTTTATAGTATTTTAATTAACCATGTAATATAAAAATACAAGAAGACGTTGTAAAAGTTAAACTATTTAACTAAAACTTAAATCTAAGAGATAAGGTTAATATGGTGACCTAAAATTGTCTAAAATCTATTAGTTGAGACTATTTTGACCCATCCCCACCTTATACTCGAAATAAATCCATTTGTAACCATCATAAACAGATAATTATTTTATAACAAAATAACATTTCATGCTTTTCCTAAAGTGACCCTCACCTCTCTTATAAAAGGGTACTTCCCCTTCCCTGAAAAACACACCTGAAAAACCATTTTACATAGAAATAACTTTCGCAATTATCCTCCCAACAACCCTAAATTTAACCTATAGGCCTTACATTTAACATAATCCAACCTAAGGAGCCCATCTGATTAAATCAAAAGGAAGAACCCAAAGAAGAGGTAATTACTTCATCACCTCTTTCAAAGTTCTTTTTTTCTTCCACTTCCTTTTTCTTTGATTTTTTCCATACTAAAATAATAAATCCAGTACATTATAAATACTGAGATTTTATTATAAATATGGTACAATCATATTTATTATTATATCCAACCTTTGAATGAAAAAGTCACCATACGTGTGTACGCATGACTTAATGTCTCTACATCGTGGTGTAGTTTGTTATTCCAAACTTCATTATTTTGAAGTGTATACTAATGAGTATAATTGATGTAAATAATAAATAGAACATTTTAATTATTTTTTATGTATAATATACCATCCAATTACATACTATTTCACCATAAATAGAATGATATCATCACTTGTGAGTATGTACGACTTACCTGTCTTCACGACGCAATGAGATTCTTTTCCACATTCACCATTAAATGATGATTATAAAAATATATATTATTAATATGTATTTAATATATTAAATAATAATTCTACTAGATATATATATATATATATGTGTGTTTTTACATATATCTTATTCACTTACTTATGTTCAATACAATATGAAAACAGAAACAACGTTTATGCGTGTGTACGAACTACCGTCTCTATAAACGGTGGTTTCCATTCAATATATCTATATATTATACATATTTATTTTCTGAATATATATGATACATAAATAATGTTTTATATACTATAAGAAATTAAATCATGATATATGTGATATGATCAAGAATAACAAGTTAAAACATGTACGATAGAGAAAGTGATTATTACCCGAAATATTATTTTATCATAGAAATTTTTATTTAATGGGTAGTATATATCAATAAATGAATAAATTATGATATCATAAATATGAATATGGTCCTAGTATAATTTAATAACATACTATTGTCATTATACAAGAGTGTAAACATACTTTCGACCAAAGGAAAGTACAAGGTAAAGGTTAATTCCTCAATCTCATTATTATCTGAGATTGTTTATGTGTAAGTATTTACTAGAAACTTTTTATCATCAATGTCCATGATTAATAAAAATGCTTTCAAAACTAATATTTTATGGTTTTTTGGAAGGGAATATTTATCAATATCATCATTTTAAATGTTTTAATGATTTATTTTTGTAAATAATTTTTAATTATTTTCCATGTTTTAAAAATAATTTTAAGGATTTATTTATAGAGACATGATTGTTTTAAAATTTTTATTCCTTTAAAAAGTTTAAAAGTTGTTTGAGACACTTTGATTCAAAAAAATATTTTAAATGACTTCCTTTATAAATGCGTGACTTCTTAATGATTTAAAAAAAGGGATATTTCTCTCAAAGGGTATTGTTGATCATTTTGAACTATGCCAACATCCTTTACTGGAAATTATTCTTGAATGAGGTTGATTTATTATAATAAGATATTACATATTTTATTAAAAGATTTATGATATGTTTGACTATGGTTGTGTTATTTTTATACCATTCATGGATTATGGTTAAATTATTTACATTTTGCATGCTATTTTTAATACGAATGTTTATGTTATGTTTCATTATTTTTATATAGGGAATGTGTTGGAATTTTTATGTGATGGGTGGATCCTACTATAGATACTCGATGCATTGGTAGGTCTCATTAAACAAACTAGTGTCTTGGAACAATTCCTTGAAAAAAATTTACTTGTAGTCCTGGCACAAGGCCCAGACTATATTTTTATGATGTCCGGTATTATGCATTCCCTCATTATGAAATTAGTTATTACATGTGATTATTCAACTAGTAGAATATCCATGTGCATGTTAATATGGTAATTTTTTATTTATTTTTTCCAAATTATATTCAAGTTTATGTTTAAAAGGCTATTGTTTTTATTAAACATCTTGCATTAAAAGTTTATAACTTCCGTTAAATTATTTACCCTTACTGAGCATCTAAGCTCACCCCTTTCTTATGTTTTATTTTCCCAGTATTCTGAGAAGTGTATTATGATTAATGTACAGGGTTATGATAAAGGAATAATGGTATTTTTAAAGGATTATCATTTTTCTATTGTATGTTAGAATGTGTAATGTAACATTCATGTATGTAATCAATTTTTTCGATACTACAAAACGGATCAGTCCTTCAGGACTTGATTCCTTGTAGTCATGACAATGTATTAAAAGAATTCACCGGATCCAGGTAACTTGGGTTGAGTAATTAAATATTGGGTCTAGCATTTTTCTACCAGATATTCGTTCCCAACTTATCTAAATTTGTACCACATCTAACAACCCTGCCCAAGAAAGACCATGCTTTTGTACGGAGTGAGCAGTGCCAGACAGCCTTCAGTTATCTAAAAGAGAATTTGTATAGTGCCCCTAGTGTTGAGGTTTCCAGAAGAAAGGGTGACGTTTGAGGTTTTCTGTGGTGCTTCAGGTGAAGGCTTGGGGTTTGTGCTGATGCAACAGTAGGGGTGATCCCTTATATGACTAGGCAGTTTCATCCCCATGAGCGTAACTATGCCACCCACAATCTGGATGTAGTAGTGGTCATGTTCAAAATAATTTTTTAGCAGCATTACATCATTGGGGAACGCTTCGTGGCTTTCACAGATCACAAATACGTGAGGTATATATTCTCCCTGTGGGACCTGAACTTGCAACATCAGTGGTGGATGGGGTTTTTTTAGGACTATGACTTTGAAATTTCCTACACCTCAGGAAATAGGAACATGTTGGACGATGCCTTTGAGTAGGAAGTTGCAGAATGATGTGGTTCAAGGATCGACAGATTCTTGAAAGTTTATGGAGGAGTTTTCCTCCCTACACATAAATTTAATTGTGGAGGATGGAAGAGGATATCTTTTCCAAATGATAGTACAATCCTATCTATTGTAGCAGGTGGAGGAGTCTCATTAGGGAGACTTAGAGACTGAAGTGATGCAAGATCACGTTAGTTAGGGTGATGCTCTATAAGGATGTATGTAACATGGGCAGAATCAGATGTTGTTTCATTGAAAGTTGTTTGTACGTGTGGAAATGAACAAGAGTGTTCATGGTGAGTCCCACAATTCACCCTTGGAGGTACACCCAAGAGTTTCCAAGATGTACCTGGGTTTGAGGGGTCAGTTTTGGTGGGTGTGGGTGAAGTGGGATGTGGCTGAGTTTTTGGTAAAGTTCCTCGTGTTTCAGCAGGTGATAGATGAACACCGCGTCCCAGGAGGTCTATTACAAACTTTAGATATCCCTGAGTGGAAGTGGGACGACATATCGATGGATTTCGTCATGGGACTACCCAGATATCAAGGGGTCTACGATGCAATCTGGATAGTGGTGGACCGGCTGACAAAATCAACTCATTTCCTTGCAATCAAAGAGTCGAGTGTCATGGATGCCTTAGAACCTATTTAGGAGGACGAGGTAGTGATATTTCACGGAGTTTGGAGATAAATAGTATCTAATCAGGATACACAGTTTACCTCACGAGTCTAGAAAAAATTGCAACATTATTTTGGCACCCAAGTATGCCTCAGCACTACTTTCCATTCCCAAACTTATGGGAAGACATATCAGACCATCTAGACATTGAAGGATTTTATATGGGCATGTGTTTGGGATTTTAGGGGATTGTGGGTATGACATTTATCTCTGGTAGAGTTTTCCCACAACAACATTTATCACTCTACCATTGGCATGGATCCATTTGAAGAATTGTATGGGAGGATGTGTCACCCACCCATGTGCTGTGCAGAGGTCAGGGAAGCAAGTGTTCCTGGCCCAGAGGTATTGCAGAGCATGATGGAGAAGGTTCAGCTTATATAGGAGAGGATGAAGGTGTCTCAAGACCAGTAGAATTCGTATGTGGATCATAGGAGGATACCCTTGGAGTTCGAGGTTTGGGACCACATGTTCTTGAAGTTCTCCCCTAGGTGTGGGAAACAGAGGTTCAAAAGTGGGAGTAAGCCTTCCCTCTGGCTCATCAGACCCTTCGAGGTGTTGCAGCGGGTTGGTGAAGTGGCTTATCAGCTGGTGCTACCACCTCCACTACAGAGGGTGCACAACGTCTTCCATGTGTCTCAGCTCTGTTTGTATCTACGCGATGTTTCTCAAATCCTTGACTGGGGGAAGCTGGATATCGAGGAAGATATGATATTTGTAGAGCGACTGTTGGGATTGAGGATCGTGAGAAGAAGGTGCTCCATGTATGAACCATTCCCTTGGTTCATGTGTTATGGAGGCATGCTGTACTTGAGGAGAGTACCTAGGAATGGGATGCCCAGATGTGTGCCCAGTACCTAGAGATATTTTGAGTTTTATTCTATTTTGTTTTGTACTTATTGTGATGAAGTGCTTGACCTTGTTACCTTTAAGATGGGTTGTTTTCCTTTTTCTTTGGATGTGTGTGAGGAGTCATGAATATGGGGAGGGGAGGACCTGATGCATAATCAATACACATTAAAGTGGATGCGGTTAAACCCGTGCGGGCGAGTCAGTGCCGCCCAAAGTAGATAGTATCTTGACATGGAGGAAGGGGAAACCTAATCCATATAAATGGACGGTATGACCTTTACATGTTTTTGTGGTTACTTTTGGGAGAGGAGTGGTAGTGTATCTGTGGTTTTTTAGAAGATATATGAGGGAGAGGTGTTCCTAGATGTTTAGGAGGTTTATACATGATAGGTATCTTTTAAGGTGGTTGTTTGAACCCCTCTATTTTCATTGGGTCTAGTTTAGTTTCTCGCGGGAGAGAATATTTTGATAGGTACCTGATATAATGGAATAGATAGTGACTCATTAAGAAGTTTTCCTAAAACTTGATTCCATCAAAAATATCCACCGAAACAGTGGCACTGTGACGATGGCATCGGTCATGGTGGCACCGTGATAGTCGCACCATAGCAGTCCCACCGTCATAGTCAGACAATGAAACAGTGGCACCGTGATGATGACACTGTAACGGTCACACCATAACGGTCGCACACCGAAATGGTGGCACTGATTATGATGTTCCACTAAACTGGTGGCACTGTGATGGTGACACCCTAGTGGTCGCACCATTACAGTCACACACCAAAACTAAAGTGACACTTACAGTGGCACCGTGACAATGGCACCATTATAGTGTCTCACTTAAAGGTGAACCACCCTTTGTTTTGATTCTAGTTCCACCCCTGCAATGTATCTTTTGACGTAAAATTGTTTTTATACCCCTATCAAATCCATTTATATCACATAAATGATAGCTAAAGTCCTCAAAGAGTTGAGAGACCCTTGACCTACCAATAGGTATAGATTTTTCATTGGTGTCACACCCTTTTCCCATACATTCCAGTTCTTCCCTTATTACATTTTTTCCACTGTTTAAAGGAAATACCTAAACTAATATCCATTATAGCCACCTCTCTAATGAGAATTTTTAAATGAAAATTAATTCCATCGTGTGTAACCACCCAACCGTGTGGAGAAACCATGATCCACCTTTAAAGTGATTCAAGAATTCATATCCCATAACTCCAGGATATGACCTTTTATCACACAAGATTATTTATTCTTTTTGTTTGGTCTCTTTTCTTTTCCATTGTGTGTTTGGAGTCCCCCTTCACAAGTCTATTGGTACTCCTATGTGTGGGCCTTTCATACTCACTCTTGGAGTCCTCAGAGTTCTTCACCTATAAGTCGCACAACCCCAGTTCTTGGTGTGAGGAGAAAATCTTCGATCTTTGATCATCCAGGCAGGGTTTCTCCTTCATCTCTCTTTACTGCGTATCATGTTGGGTGGGTATGATGATGTTCCTATGGGTATAGATGAAACCAAACCTTAACAAAGATAATAAATGGATTCTAAAGAATGAAGGGGTGTTTTTGATGATGTTGTTGTACTCTTTTTTATTTTCTTATATGTTGTGAATTGTATGGGCTTATGTAAACTTAAAATTGTGGTCATTGGAGGTCCTTTCTTGTGCACTAATAAACCTCAATTTTCTGGATAATTCTATGAGTGAATGGATGTAACATGGAAACTAGTTAATCACATAAACTCGGTTGATTAAATGGATTCCCAATGAATAATAATACTTGTTTGGTCACTTCAGGTAACCAAACATAAAGACAAAACATAATGAATGGTGTTTTTAAATATGAATAATTGATTGCTTTGTTCGGGTGATGTGTATGGTTTTTTTTCTTGATGCTTGTGAGGTGACATGGATGGGGTTGGGATCCCATATCATGTAGTTGTTAGTCTATGGATTTGGGGACGTGTCGTTTGTTGGGTCTTGGTGTGGTACCAATACTTCAAGGGATCTCACAGATATTTTTTGTTGTTGTGACTTTACAAGAGAACTGGGTGTGAATAATTAAATTGCAGCGTGACTGTTTTTCCATCATTTTCTTGTAGTTATGTCTATTAGATACCCGGTACTGAAACATTATTTAAATGGAATCACTTGAATATGATAAAAAGAATGGGTTCGATGGGGAATTCTTTTCCCGGAATGAGTTCTGCCTTAATTTTCACTTTTTTGATTTTTTATGAATGAATAGTAATGAGGGTGTTGGTGTATGGGATGATTTTGGAACCCCTAGGTTGGGATGACTGATTGATTACCTATATGTATCATTTATTTCTTATATTTATTATTCTCACCCCACCCTAGGTGAGAACATTGTTCCAAACACCCCCATTCAATGAGAGAGGTTGTTTTTTCCAACATTCCTATGATTGGCTCGTTATTTTTTCTTTATATGCTTCCTTTCCCGAGTATCCCAGAACTCTTCAGGTGGGTTTTGATGGCTTGAGTTCTATTATGGACCAAGATTCTTCAATAAGGGTAAGTTGTGGTGGTTAGCCCAGGTGTGTGTTAGAAGGTTGTTTCCCAAGTGTCTTTAGAATGAGGCCCAGGTGTCTTCAAGCGTGGCAGTAGGTGTTCAGCCCAAGGTGTCTTCGAGAGTGGTAGTAGTTGTTATAGACAAGGTGTATGTGGGCATGGTTATGTGTGATCGTTGTGGCCCAGGAGTTTGCGGTAGTAGTTGTGGTTTTGGTGTCCCAAAAGGTTGTGGTTGGGGTGACATTGGGACTGTGGTGAGAATGGAGGGGGAGGTCTTACATGTAGGATGTCTTGAATAACCAGTGGGAAAGTGGTGTGGGGTACCCAAACATAGATGTGTTATTACTATTACATTACTTGACTTGTGTTATTTGGGAAGTGTTTCATAGTGAGGTTTGGGTAGATATTTTCCTTGTTCAGTGATTTTGTTATCTCCTTTTCTCATGGGACATTAGAATTCCTCCCCACTTGGGCACAAGAGATTTTGGTTTTTCCTACTAAGTATACCTGTATACTCACCCTACATATATAAAATTTATTTCAAGATTCGAGGAGGACATTGAGGAATCTGCCATACCCTATTAGCTCGGACGTCGGTATCGTTGACATTTCTATTTTTCTTATCTTTTGGGACTTCCCTTGGGAGTTTTATTTTACCTTATATCACTTTATTTGGAACATGCATATGGGAATGTATTGTTTTTATTTACTTTTACTACCATTTTTTGTGTTGTTTTAGATTTACTATCTTATCACTCGATCTTAATAAATAAAAAATGCAATTCCATCCATATTACGTGTGATTATATACCCTTGGTTCTAGTCACCACTTCAGGGCCTATTGAAGGTGGGTCTAGGGGGTCATTATCTCTCCTTAAACATTGAGAAGGAAGGGTCTGGAAATTTGTTGTCCCTTACCTCATCTTGGTGAAGGTGGGTCGTGACAATTATTATTTTCAAACAAAATAACATTCCCAATATTATTATAAATTTTATTTAAAATATTATTCGAATAATCAAATGATTTACTCATGTTTTCAAGGAAATTTCCAAATATTATATTAAATCTACTTTTTATCTCTGAAAACGTCCTTTAAGAATTATTAATCTTCACTACTAACAAGATCTTATGATACTATCAAAATTTTTACTCTATATATCTTATGATGATGATGATATAAGGATGATTTAATGAAACTCGTCTCTTTCACACATGTTAATTATGGTATGATGAAACCTCTAGTAAAATCATTTATTTTCCATGGGTTATTCTATGAAAAAAGTTATTAAATCTATTTCCTATTGATCTGTTATGATATGATAATATGATGATTTTTTATGATCATATGGGATATATACGTTTGGTTTTTGTTTTATTATGGGTGGACTCAAAATTATATTTTTTTCCAATGCATTAGGTAATGATAGATAACTCATAAGATAATTGGGACTATAATAGGGTGTTAACATAGTTCAGTAAGGGAATATTCCCACTATGATAGTCTTTGGGGTGAACTATGAAAAGGGAAATGATGGAAATATGGAGTGAACACAATCCACTATGATAGTTTTGGAAATTTTCCCTAACTAGAGAAATGATTTTCTATACATGTGTGTGTCAAAAAACTTTTTTCTTATTCTTGTGATATTTTCTCATGGGTCATGGTATATTATTTTTGATTTATCAGCCTAAAAAATTATATCTTTTTATTTTGCCCAAGATTTACCCCACGATTTATGCTTAATGATCTTTGATTGATTTGGTAAGATTATTACATGTTATTTTCATGTTATCTTACCCTTAAATTTATCTTATACCCACTTATGATTAGCGATTGATATCTCTTAAATTTACCATTATTGAGCATCCAATATCACCCTTTTATATATTTCATTTCATTGTATTCTGAAGAAGGCTTTTAAATAGGGTATTATGAAGAAGTGTACTGTTAGAGAAGAACATTGTGGGAGGTGTTGAAGGAAACTCTTGAAATAATTTGATTATGTATATCATATCCAAATATTATAGTCCTTAATAGTTACGATGTTTGTATTGTTTAGATATGTATTCAATATTCATATAAAATGATTTAATATGTTTGTGTGAAATAATAAGGTTTCCTCAGTTATTATTAGAGCAGAGTTTATTTATTTTTAGAGATTCAGATTAGATAACTTTTTGAAACCCATAGGGAAAAATTTAGGTATAGGATGATATTATGAAGAATTGGTTAATTAGATATTTGGGGTTTTACTAGAATACAAATCCCTATCTATATAATGGAAATTGTATTTTGTTGTGTCATAGATGAAGTTAGGGGAGAAACTCAAAAAGTAATGGATTGTGTATTTACTCGATTATCATCAATGAATGTGGAGTGGAAATATTACTTAACATTTGGATTTACACTCTTATGTGATATGATTTTGTTAATTCAGATCATCATAAAGAACCATTATGAAGGATTTGAATAGATAATGACCTTGAATTACATAGTCTTACCATAAGGTTCCATATACTGTAAATAAGGTTCCATGATTAAAAAAATTGATGAATTTGTTTTCAGGATTACATGAGTAATCACTATGATTATAGTTTACCACTCTGTAATTTTCATTCTTAGTCAATGGTTGGACCTATGAGTAATCTAGTTAACAATGAATATGACACGAAATGAAACAAATTTCCACTTGAGAATCCAAATTACATGAGATTTGGGATACAGACTCTTATTTCTCGGCTCACCCAACTTTCTCAAGCAATAAATGGAAACATTAATCATTCTACACATCCAAATAGATGAATGAAGATGAAAATAATTATTTAGTATTTTATACAGAAACATCCAACATCCTTTAGTGGTTCCCCTAATCCAATTATTACTGAGAAAAGGATTCATGCACTCAAAAAGTTATTATTTTCTCTCCAATAATTGGTCCTTCATAAGGTTATTTTGTCTATGTATAATTTGGACGGTGAATGTTATCAAGGGAGGACACTTATATATAATATAATTAAAGAAGAAGAAATTTACTCCATGGAATGGGAAGAGTTCAATAGGTGTTTTTAAAAATGAATTTTCCCATAACTCTTCACCCAAAAATTGAAATGGAATTTCTTAAACTAAATAAAAAGGATGATGAATCCATGGGTTCCTATGGGAGAAATTTCACCATACCTACAAGAAATGTTACCAGTTTTATAAAAAATCCCGAAACAAATGACTGGTTCTTTAGTGTCATGAGACCATGTCTCTAAATTTAATTGGATATAAGAGACTATAATAGATATAAATAATTTTGATTGATGTTATCTCACACTGGAGAAAGAAATAAGAGACTCTTATTGTCCTCTTAATTTTAGTATCAAAAAGAGAAAGATTAAATTTGAAGGAAATTATTGTAATAAAAAAATCTGGAATGAAATTTAATATTCCATCATATCAAAAGTGTGGAAGGAAGCATATAAAAAATTTCCTTATGGGATATTGTAAAATATTTAATTGTAAAACAAAATACATTTATTAACAATGTTGGAGTAATGTGAAGATTCTAGTAAATTAAAGGAATAATTAAAAATATCATCTAAACATTCCACCCAAACTCAACTGATTTAATTACAAGGAGTATAGACATCATGATAATCATTTCATGAATCTGATAATAAATGAAGACAATCAGTATCATCTACCTCATATGATAGTAGGAAAATGGAAATATTATGTGATAAAAACAGCTAAAGTGAGTCATGAGAATGAAGTGGTGGATGGTATACATAATATCCATATTATAACTCTAAATTATTTATTTAATTCAAGATCTACTGACACTTTTATATTTGAATTACTTGATAAGTGAATTTTTTCACCACATCAATGATTATACATTGAGTTGGAAATAAAAAATTCAAATTTTATAAGGATATAATATCAATTCTATAAATATTATCTGATAGATTATTGTGGTAATGTGCTTCACATTGATCATCTAATTCTCCCTCTAATTGAATTTGATGGGATTTTTGGTGTGGATTGGATCCTTCTATATATAGATCCCATATCAATTGTTGAGTATGGAAAGTTTAATTTGATATTTTTAATATAATAATGATATTATTTTAGTATGAGGACAAATATGAACTTCCAATGGATACTACTTCCATTATATCATTCCTAAAACCTATTCATGAGTCATATTTATCACAAATCGCAGGGGAGAAACAAAAATGAAATATTTTTCTATTATTTAGGATTATGCTGACATATTTCTAGACAACATACCTATTCTTCCCCTAAATCATGATATTGAGTATTCAATAGAACTTATACATGATTCTACACCTATTTAAAAGAATCTATTTTGAATGGACCTAATTGGGTTGTAGTAATTGAATAATAAATCCCAGTATATTTTTGATACAGGATTCATATACCCTGGTGTGTCACTATGGGGTTCACCTATTCTTTTTGTTATGAATAAATATGGATCAATGCGTCTTTTTATTGATTATCAACAACATAACATGTTCACTATCAAGAACAATTATCACATGACTTGTATTGATGATTTTTTTGATCAATTGCGAGGATATCAATAATTTTACAATATTGAACTTCATTCTAGGTATCATTAACTGATATTCAAGAAGGATGACATACCCAAAAAAAACATTCGTACGAGGTATGGTCATTATCATTTTATACTAATTTAATTTGGACATACCAATTTACCTTTTATCTTTTATTATTTAATGAATAAAATCTATATAAATTACCTCAATTAGTTTGAGGTTATCTTTATAGATGATATTATTAAATATTACAAGATTAAGGGAGAGTATGAAAATCATTTCAAGATTATATTAAAGACAATGAGGAAGGAAGAAATGTATGTAAAATTTAGAAATTCAGAATTATTGTGAAAAAATGTGTCGTTATTGGGTCATATAATATAAAGTGAGTGTATTTTAGTGGATCTATAAAAGATGGTATTTATTGATAAATGGATCATACCAACCAAGGTAGCAATGATCCAAAGTATTATTCAGTTTTATGAACACTACCAGTTGTTTATAAGGTATTTCTCCGGAAAACCTAATATGACTACAAATTTGTCACATAAGGGATACAAGTTCTTTTGGATAAGTGAATGTGATTAAACTTTCAGGGTACTAAAATGAAGGTTTGTTAACACACCCATGCTAACACTAACCTATAGTAGACAACCGATTATGATATTTAATATTGAATTAAATTGTGGAATAGGATTAATTATCATTTAGAATTATATGGTGGTATATTATTCCCCAATCCAATTGAAAATTAATGAGTAAAATTACTTGATTCATTATTTGGAGTTGGTAGTAGTAATATTTTCATTGAAAATATGACTGAATTATCATTATAGTAAAATATATGATATATATACAGATCATAAAATATTGAAGTATATATTCACATAAACATATTTTAATATGTTCCAATTGAGATAAATTTGAGTTGGTTCAATATTATGACTACTTAATAACCTACCCCCAGAGAAAGGAGAGCATGGGGGCTGATACTTCTAGTCAGTAGGGTGTTGCATATTTTTTCACCATGAAGAGTGAAAGGTATCCAATATTTTTGAGTTTTCAAAATATCATCCCTGAAATCACGAGGAAAAGAAAAAATCATATATTTATTCATTGGATTTTTGACAATACATCAATGTGAGAATTAAAGAGGAATTGGAGGAGGATGTGGGACTATTGAATAATGTCAAAAAACATCTTTGGAACAGTAGTGATTATAAAGGAATAATTTTTTTTGGAACCTATTATGTGTCTCATCAAAACTATACATGACATAGGAGTTATTTATTGAAGATAATAGTTCATCATTCTCTATTCATTTAGTAATTACGAAGATTTATAGAGATCAGAATGAGTATTTCTAGTTGGATAACATGAAATCAAATATTGAAGATTATATATCTTCATTCATAGTATTTTAAAATTTAAGGCTCATTTAAATATGTATAATGGAAATCTAATAAAATTAACCATACCAAAATGGAAATGGGAGAACATTATAATGGTTATAATAGTAAGACTCTCCAAAATAACTAAGAGGAATAATGTTATTTCAGGTGTAGTAAATATCCTTATGAAGGAAGTGCATTATATTATAATAAGAAAATATTTCTATCAGGATTACAATTCTAAGATATAAATATATTAAATATAATGATTTCATGGAGTATCAATTTATATTATATTTGATTGTAATTTGATGTTTACCTCGATGTTTTGGACATGTCACCATTTGGAATTTAATACTGAGTTAATCTTTTGCACTATATTTCATCCTAGGATAGATAGTTAGTGTGGAGGACCATAAAAAATATTGAAGATATATTGAGAGAAATATATAGGTATTTAAATGGGTTTTTAGATCAAAACCTTTCTCAGATCGAGTCTTCATGCAACAATATATTTCACTAAATCATTCAGATAGCTCCTTATGAAGCCCTCCATAGTAAGAATTCTAGAATTCCAATGTTTTGGGATGCTTTTTGAGAATTGAATCTATTAGAACCTAATCTAAATGAGAACATGGTAGAGAATATTATATCTATTCAACATCACATCAGGTTATCTCACAGTCAGTAAAAATGACATCCTAAAAATCATCAGTGAGATCTAGGGTTTGAAGATGGTGAAAATAAAAAATTAAGAATTACTCCATTGAATACGGATGTGAGATTTAGAAAGAATAGTAATCTAATCCCTAGATATATTCATCCCATCAAAATTAATTATTGTTTTGGTAAATTTGTTTATCGATTGGTGCTTCAACTTAATCTCTATCATGTTTAAGATGTGTTCCATGTATCTATATTGAAAAATTGCATAGTCGACCAAATATACATAACTCATAGACCATAAAACTATTAAATGATGTCCCTTGTGATAAAAAATAGTCAAATATTATATATTGAAGATAAAAAGTCTTTTGGAAAAAATACCCCTAAACTAGTCAATGTTTTATGGTGAAACTATATAAAATATCATTAAAAATTGAGGAAAGTGTCTCCTTATTAAATTTTTCCATCTTCACTTATAAGGATTCTAATTGTAATGAACTATCAATTTTTAGAAAGGGATTATATCAAATTGAATATATGTACACATTAATTTATATCCAAATTCAACTCACGATCAACTACTAGTGTATGCTTCATTACTATATACCTATGTAAATTACACCCATTATATGAACGTTTATATTTTTAGGACACAATTTATTTATGGGTGGAGAATATAACATCCCAGGAATTTAATATATATTTTCCTCTAATTAAGTCAAATATTTTTGATATCTTGATACACAAATAACACCATACTAAAAAACATACAATATATTTAGAACTATATAACCTAGTTGTTGAATTATTATGTATTAATAAGAGTAACATAATTTTGAAATATATTAATATATATTTATATAAAAAGGTTCTTTCTTTTAAATTAACTCAATTACTTATTGTGTTTAGGAATATATATTTTATGCATTAAAATTTTTATAAGACAAATCAATTTAAATTTATGTTATAATGGTATTTTAATAAAATATAATATAAACAGATTAATGAAAGCTTTATTAGCATTTTATAAAAATTAACAATAACAATATCTAGTATTTTAAAATTTTATATTATAATATTTTAATATGATGTTAAAATAATAATTTATTGAAATTTATATTGAAACGATGAAAATACTTTTTTATTTATAATCTCAGTATTATTTTAATACAAATATTGGGTGTTTTTGAAAAAGGTATTTATTTTTAGGTAAAAAATTAAAATATGGATTTTTGAAATAACTACACTTTTAAGACATTTTTAGTATTTAATTTTGAATTATAAATTAATGGAACATTTTTCTAAGACCAAATATTTATTTTTTAGGATAATTTATGATTTTAAAAATATTTTCTTTATTTAAAAACCCACATTCAAAATTTTTTAACAAGAGTTATATATATTTTTAAACAATATTTTTTATGAAACACTACACATCTAATATTTAAAAATAAATTTTTATCACTTATGTAAGTTAATTATAATAAAATAAATTCATATTTTTGATTCATCATGTGAAAACTTTCTTAGGATTAATTAATGATATTTTTCTAAAATAATTGATTTTTAGATAAATAGAGAAAAATACTGATTTTAGTAATACTGTCACATTTATGAAATTATTATACAAGAATACCATAAACCTTTTTGAAACACTTTTTGAAAATAAAAAAAATATTTTATAAATTTAAATTATGTTTTTAAAATACTATGTTGATATAAAAAACTCATTCTTTAAATCTTAGATAAGTTTTGTAATGTTTTAAGGAATATAATTTACATTTATTTATTTCATAAATTTTTCACATTTTTGAATTATATATACAACTTATTTTAATGATAATAAAATAATTATTTAATAAAAATATATATTTTAGTTTTTATACAATCAACAAAATGGTTAATTTTATCCTGAAAAAAACATCATGCTTAAAATACACTTTTTCTAAAAAATGGATTTTACGTGTTATATGGGATAATATGAAAATTAATATCAATAAATCATGAAAATTATACTTCATAAAACAAATGATTTATTTTAAATCATCATGCTAAAATTTATAAACAATTTCAATTTTTATTTTTTTTAATTAAAATTAGTTCCCAAAATTGAATGTGGAGTTACTATGGTAAGTTTAAATTAGGGTGAAAATGGTTCAATCCTCAAGAAAGTGGATAAAACATCTACATAACATTTATAATAATGAGTGGTAGATAAAGGTTAGGTTTTATCTCAATACACACACAATTATTGTCCATTTTTATCCTTTTTAAATGAATAGTGGTGTGATATAAATGAGAAATAACAATTTTTAGAAAATTACTCTTTTCTTCACTTATAATAAGAGGCCATTTTACAACCTTACATCCAGCTATTAAAAATCCTTGAAACACTGAAACAATACATCATAGTCTCTCATTAACACCCTACTTAAACCATTTAAGCTTTGGTATCCCCAAATGTACAATCTAAAGAGTCTTAAGGAGTTACCCAAGGGGGGACTTATAATGGAAAGGTAATATTATCCACCCCAATTTAATAAGTTATTTTATTCTTTTACCCCTTTAATTACCCACTATCCATGAAAGTTTTATAATACCCTAATTTTTCAATTCTGAATGTTTTTTATACAGATGTATTATATAATTTAGACATTCCTCAAGAATCATTGAAAAAATGAAAATATCATTATCTATTTGTATGAAATACAACTTTCATGAACGACATGTTCTGTTTTCCATGAACACGATACATTTATTGGATTTAAAAATTCATTTTTTTGTAAAAAATGATATTTTTTACTATATTAATATTTTATAATGATAATATATGAAAATATGTAAGAAAAAAATAATAAATAATGGTTGTAGTAACTTCTACTGCCTTAAATTGGATTTTTAGAACACATTTCCTAATTTAGGAATTTTTTGTGGATGACAAATGAATTTCAAATTTTTTTACATAATAAGAATAAAAACGGAAACAATCCACCACAATTCTCAAGATCATTAATTTATTTTACAAAACCTCTAACTACAATAAAAGAACTGAAATTATTATGATGTAATTAACTGAATAACCCCAAGTAACCAACATATGTGAGTATAATATTAAAATTAATAACCAATATATAACATTATTTACTTAAATTTTAAATATATATGAGTATGTTTCTTTTTAATATATCTAAAAAACAAGATTTAATTATTCAGAAGGATAAGTGAAATTATATAATTCATTCAAACATGATGTAAGGGTTTCTCCTAAAAATTTCCTTCTTTTAAACACATATTATTTTATACACTCAATTTATTTTAAATGTTGTGTGTACTTACAATTAGAAATTTTACATCATGTATTGTATTTTTTCATTTTATTTTAACTTTATCATCAATCTCTCTCTCTCCTTTAATTTGGTTTTTAGAATATTTATTATGTTTTATGGGTTTTTCCCAATCACCCTTCATTGTGGCATGCATTGATATTTTTAACCAATATTCATTTTTATGGTGTATCTAATAACCCAAATGTCTTATAACATCACAAATTATTTTGGAACATGGAAACATAACATCAATTCATTATCTTCTTTATTGTCTTCTACGATTGATTCCTTCGATAAAATATAAGTGTCTCCCATAAATGAATCTAATTCCTTGATTTATAATGTTTTCCCCGGAAGTTAATTATTCATTTCATATGGTATACCCTATTTATATCTCTTGAGATCACATTTGATTCATTTATTCCTCATTTATGATGTCTAATCCTTTTTGAAAATGAAATTAATTTATGAATATTTCCTATCTATGAAAATGATGGTTTTCCCACCAAGCCAATAATTTTCCTTCTTTTTAATGTTATCCTTTTAACTGGAAACCTTAATTAATGTTATCTCATGTGAATTTAATATTTACCATTTCCACTTTTAAAAAGAATTTTTTTAATGATGTGGTATTTCAACAAAGCCATTTCCAAATATACAAATTGTCACGACCCGTCCTCGGGGCCCATGCCGTGACTACCCCAAGCCCGTCGTCCATAGACCAGGGGCTAGCAACTAGCACAAAGGTGTAAATCCCGGTAAAAAGGGAAGGCATTGCCTTTGTAAAGTAAACAAACACCACAAAGAAAGCAAGCAGTAGAATTAAACACTAAGTAAAAGCTGATACAAAGTAAGTGCGAAAAAGTATGTGGGCCAGAATAAAAACCCAAACTAAAAGTAAAGTACAACTAGAAGGGGAAAACAGAAACTGAAAGTAAAGACACAACGTCGAGTTGTCCACTGGAATTCCCACCTGAAGGGTGAATACAGATAGCCTCCACAACTCCTCGAGTCCATCCGTCCGCTCTAAGAACATCCCGCCCAATGGTCCACCTCCAGGTACCGTCCTGCTCCGCAAGCCTCGACCACGATCAGCATTGTCCATCGTCTGCAACCAACACAATGTAGTGCGGGAATAACCCGTGCATGGGTGAGTATAAGCTACTCAGTAGGGACCCCGAGACCCCCGAAGGTCTCTCAGAATCCACAAAGGATAATCCGGAAGGAAAGATACAATCACGAAGTTACATTCGACAATGCTTAGGTATATTCCCATACATATACCTAAGTCATCAATTCCAGCTCACTCCAACCTCCGAGCGCAAGTACAATCCAGTCCACACAGGAAAGAAAAATGTAAATCCACATAGGATAGCACAACACAATCCACATAGGAAAGCAAAACGTAAATCCACACAGGATAGCACAACACAATCCACATATGAAAGCAAAACAGGATTCAACTCACACAGGTATACTTCTTTGTAAGACGATAGAGATGATCGGATATTGCCACTGATTCATCTAAGCCGTCGGACCCACACAAGATCGATAGGTACTAACCCCCGCAATGAACCACAAAGGATCTGACCCACAAAGGATCGATAGGTAACTAACCCCCACAAAGACCCACATAGGATCGGACCCACACAGGATCTGTAGGCGCTGGCCCACACAGGACTGCTGAGCATTGACCCACACAGGATTGGACCCACACAGGATCGGTAGCACTGATCCACGTAGGATTGCTGAGTGTTGTAGTCATCATTGTCGAATCTACTGAGGATCTCTGTACAGTCGTCGTTGTCATCGCAGTCGCAGCCAGCTCTAGGGTTCCCGCACACATCAAGCTCATTCGGAAGGGTCCTCTCCACGATCTGAGAGGCTGATACATCAACTGACACATAGTTCAATAGTGATGTATCCAAATGTTCTGTATCGTCAATAGGAACTCAACGCCACAGACGGTGCGTCAATCGGACGCCCGGTCTAAGAGTTATTGCCTTTTTTGTCCTAGGGGCCCGGTTGTTTTTTAAGTCAAAACCAACCCGACCGTACTCCAACTATGTCCAAACCTTGAGTGGAGTAAGCCAAAAGGTCCGTCTCACTTAGAGGAATCCATCAAAGTTGATGGCACGTCAATCGGACATCCGGAGCTCAAGATATGAGCATTTCCGCTCCGAGGGCCCGATTGGTTTCGTGTACGAACCAACCTAGCTGAACCCAAAGTTCTCTGAAACCTTGAGTGTAAAAAGTCGAAACGACCTTATCGATCCAAGGATCGCATCTCCGCTGACGGTGCGTCGATCGGAGGTCTGTAGCCCAAGATATGGGCAAAAGACCGAAAGAGGTCCGAAAATGGGGGGTTTGGGCCCGTACCGACCTGGCCCAACCCCCCCCCCCCCCCGGGTCGGACCGAACTGGGTCCGGGTTCGTGTCCGACCCGGCCAAGTGCGACCCGGCCTGGCCGGCGCGGCGCGGCCCGGCCTGGGCACGACCCAGCTGGCGCTGGGTGGGTGGCCAGCGGGTCGGCTCAGCCCTTACGTCCAAGCGAATCGGGGGGCATGCTGCCCCCACGTGGAGAGACCGTGACCCCGCGTGGGCCCACCCTTGCCAGGGGACGCGGCTGGTTTCCACGTCCCGATCCCTCCGGTCCCGCGCGGTTGCGGGACCGCGGCCTGCTGCCGTGGCTTCAGCCGCTCCGCGGACCACCGGACGAGTTCCAATGGTCGGAATTGTGTGTCGTCTTCGCCAATGGCCCTCCTGGGGCCCGTCCTTCACTGCGAGGACCTCACATCTCCTGTGTGGCCTGCTTTGTCGTCGCCCGCTAATCCGCTCACCAAGAACGAAGAGACGGTGGGTTCAGACTTGATCGTTGGTCCGCACCCACTGTGTTAGTGGTTTTAAAAAGTCTTTCGACAAATATTTTAAGGATATGTCGTGGGTATAAAATCACAAGATTTTAAATGCACCAAAAGAATCCATGCCAAGGATATAATTCACAATGAATTAAAAGAACTGCAACACCCTACCTCAATCGGTTGTTGATCGAAGATTGTCGCGGTGGAAGGAACGTTGCGGAAGAAGCGTCGAGGAAGGAGGATCGTCGGCATCGCGGTACACGACGTCGCGTCGTCGATCTCCGAGGGTTCGGCGTTCTTCGTCGTCCTTCATCGGAGGCCGGCATTCTTTGTGTTCTTCGCGTTCTTAGTAAAGGAGGATGAAGATCTTCAAGCATTATAGTTTCTCCAAATCCTCTCAACAAGCCACCCCCTACAAACTAAGTGTTGGTATTATTTTATTCCCATGCCAACATTTTGGAAATCATAAAAAGGATCCAACAATTAATTAAATTAATTGAAACGCTAAACCGTTCAATTAATTGGGGCGTTTAATATTTAATTAAATGCACGAGTTGACTTTATTCAAAAAGAGATTTTCGCGGGTGCGTTACTTAGAGGGAAAGAAATGGTGGGGCTCGTGCGGGCCCGACCTCAAGAATATCCTACCAAGTGGGTCGGATATTATGGGTCCCATATTATCTTCTTAACCTAAGTTAAGAAACTTATGTAAAATAAAAATAAAAAGTCACACCACTTTTATTTTTATTCCTTAACTTAACCTCAAAAATTAAAAACCACACCCGAGAAAATGTAACTCCGGGAAAGGTGTTTCTAAGCAATTGCTGGCGCTGCAATTCCATTGGAGCCCTTGGAATTCGATTCCGAGCATCGGATCAAAAGTTAGAAAACCCCTCCAGTTCGTTCACTGAACGTACCCGAGCTAAACTTCGAAAATTGATTCCGGGCACACCGGGCCCCGGAATCAGGTTCCGTCAGAAACTGCATTCTTGAAAAATTCCAAAGAAAATTAAGAAAAACATTTCCTTGAATTTTACGGGTCTTTACATCACTCCCACCTCAGGGATTTACGTCACCATAAAGATACATCATAAACTAGGGAAATAAAAGTGGGTACTGAGCACGCATCTGAGCCTCCCTCTCCCAAGTGCTCTCATGGAGGTTCTCGTGCTGCCATCTGATGCGCACTAGAGGAATCGACCGTCCATGTAGGACCCGCTCCTATCGATCATCAATCTCCACCGGGACCTCCGCAAAAGTCTCCCCACCATCAATTTCCAGCTCCCCATGGTCAATGATATGCGTCGGGTCGTGCACGTATCTCCTCAGTTGAGATACGTGGAAGACGTCGTGCACCCGGTGCAACTGAGGTGGTAGAGCCAGGCGATAAGCCACCTCGCCAATCCTGCTGAGGACCTGGAACGGTCCGATAAAGCGAGGAGATAACTTTCCGCCTTGGCCAAAACTCCGTAATCCATGTCGAGGTGAGACCCGCAAGAAGACGTGGTCGGCGTCCTCAAACTCAAGTGGTCTCCGCCTCCTGTCAGCATAAGTCTTCTGCCGGCTATGAGCTGTCCTCATCCGCTCCTGGATGACCTGGACCTTCTCTCTCATGGCCTGGACCATCTCCGGTCCCATAAGTGCGGACTCCCCAGGGTCTGTCCAGCACAGCGGTGATCTGCAAGGTCGGTCGTACAACGCCTCGTATGGTGCCATCCTGATGGTGGAGTGGTAGTTGTTGTTGCACGCGAACTCCACCAAGGGTAGGTGGTCCTCCCAGCTGCGACCAAAGTCGAGGACACGTGCATGGAGCATGTCCTCGAGAGTCTGAATGGTCTTCTCCGTCTGACCATCCGTTTGGGGGTGAAAGGCGGTGCTCAGACATAGCTGTGTCCCGAACGTCTCCTGCGACCCCTTCCAAAGCCGGGAAGTAAAGCGAGCATCTCGATCAGATAAAATATATGATGGAACACTGTGTAGGCGTACAATCTCCTAAACGTCAAGACATCCCAAGCTCTCCACTAATCCTTGCTCTCTGATGGGTAAGAAGTGAGCCGACTTGGTGAGTCGGTCGACAATCACCCAAATGGAGTTGTGACCTCTGGAAGTGTGTGGATGTCCAGTCATGAAGTCCATAGATATCCCGTCCCACTTCCACTCCAGGACCTCCAAGGGTTGTACTAAGCCTGCTGGTACCAGATGCTCTGCCTTCACCTACTGGCAGGTGAGTAATCGAGAAACGAACTCTGCCACACCCTTCTTCATGCCCGGCCACCAGTGTTGTCATCTGAGATCCTGGTACTTCTTCGTCACTCTAGGATTTACCGCCAAAATAGAAGTGTGAAACTCTCTCAGCACCTCCTCCCATAAAGAAACTGGTACCAAGGTACGTCCTCTGAAAAGGACGTCGTGCTCTGGTCCAAAGGAGAAACCATCAGGTGCCTGTCTTGAGGATATCTGTGCATGCCATATCTCACAGTTAGCATCCCCACGCTGTGCCTCTCTGACCCGCTGCAGTAGTGGAGCGGTGATTGTGAGAGACTAGAGGAAGGCTTCTCCATCTCTATCCATCAAGGATATCTGCAAAGCGGCTAGCTGCTCTGTCACCTCCTTAAGTAGTTGAATGCCCGTCCTCCTGCTGAGAGCATCGGCTACTACGTTCCCCTTCCCAGGAGTATAGACTATCTCAAATTCATAGTCCTGGAGGAACTCGAGCCATCGCCACTGTCTCAGGTTCAGTTCATTCTGAGAGAAGATGTACCTGAGACTCTAATGGTCAGAAAAGACTATAAAGCGCTCGCCCATCAGGTAGTGCAGCCATGTCTTCAGAGCGAAGACCACTACTGCTAACTCCAGGTCATGGGTAGCATAGTTCTGCTCATGAGGCCTCAACTGACGTGATACATAGGCGATCATTGCCCGCTCCTACATCAGGACACATCCGAGTCCGGTCCCTGATGCATATCAGTAGACTACGTACCCTACTCCCTCCTCCGGCAACTTCAAGATAGGTGCGCTGGTAAATCTCTTTCTCAGCTCCTGGAAGCTCTGCTGACATCTGTCTGACCACACAAAGGGTTTCGCCTTCTTCATAAGAGCTGAGAGTGGTGTCGCAACTCTGGAGAAGTCCGGCACAAATCTCTGATAGTATCCAGCTAGTCCCATCAAACTCCGCACCTCCGTCACGCTCCTGGGTGGCTCCCAAGCTAGCACTGCCTCGATCTTCGCAGGATCCACCGCAACTCCCGCCTCAGAGATGACGTGTCCCAGGAAGTGGACTTCGTGTATCCAGAACTAACACTTCGAGAGCTTTCCCTAAAGCTGGTTCTCTAGGAGTGTGTCCAGTACAACCCGCAAGTGGTAGGCGTGCTCCTCCTCAGTTGTCGAGTATATCAAAATGTCATCGATGAAGACCCCGACAAAAAGATCGAGGTGTGGCTGAAAGATCATGTTCATGAGGCCCATGAACACTGCTGGAGCATTGTTTATGCTGAAGGGTATAACCAAGAACTCATAGTGGTCATACCGACATCTGAAGGTCGTCTTCTGCACGTCCTCATCCCGAACTCTGAGCTGGTGATAGCCTGACCTAAGGTCTATCTTTGAGAACCACCGTGCTCCCTTGAGCTGATCGAAGATTTCATCAATCCTCGGTAGCGGATACTTGTTCCTCACTGTCACCTAGTTCAGGAGATGATAGTCGACACAAAGACACATGCTCCCATCCACCTTCTTGATGAACAATATTGGGGAAGCCCAGAGTGAAACACTGGGTCGGATGAAACTCTTGCCCTGCAAGTCCTCCAACTGTACCTGTAGCTCTCAAAGCTCGGCGGGAGCCATCCGATATGCTGGAGTGGATGTCAGGGCTGTACCAGGGTACAGATTAATATTAAAGTCTACTTGTCTACGAGGAGGTAGTCCTGGAACGTCATCGGGGAAAACGTCTGCATACTGATCCGCCGCTGCAGGAAAACTAGGACTCCGCAAGTCAACTACTCACAGGATGAGGCTAGCCAACTGATGAATGATGGGGTTTCCTCTCCTCTGCGGGAGTCCATCCTGTGCTTCGAAGGATCCATTCTCACTGGTGAAGGTGAAGCTGCTCCCGTCAGTGCGCACACATCGCACCTTGCACCTAATACAGTCGATCTGAGCATGGACTGTAGATAACCAATCCATGCCCAAGATGACATCGTATGGCCTCGATGCCGCTACAAGAAGATCCTAGCCGAAGATCTAACCTTCTAGAGTAAGATCACACTGCTAGAACCAGTGCGTAATCGTCGAGTCTGCTCCCGTAGAAGTCTCTAGTTGTAAGGATCGAGCCAACGGCTCTGTCGGAATCTCTGAGCTCTGAACAAGGGCAGCGGCTATGAAAGAATTACTCGCTCTTGTGTCTATAAGAACTACAGAAAGGGTGTAATAGACACAGATAGTACCTCGAATCATCTTGGGCGCGCCGTGGTCATAGGCCTCCGCTGCCTGGATATGTTCCTATCTCTGCCCGCCAGCTCCCTGTGGTCGGGGTGGACCTCCTGGTGGTGGTGGTGGTAGAGCCTCAAAGCGTCACCCACCACCTGCTGCTCTGCCAGCTCCTCTTCCTCGTCCGCCTACTCCTTGAGGACCACCACGGTTGACCCTCTGCCTCTGCCTCGGTGGCCCCTCAACCGTCTGCTGATCCTTGGCATGGCGGGTCGGGCAGTCACGAGCCATGTGGCCCTGCCCGCCGCTTGTGTAGAACTGTCTGCCTTTTGAAAGACTGGCTCCGCGCTGTGTGCCCCGCACTGCTGAGCCAGTGTCCTGAGGTCGTCTTCCTGAGGGTCTGGTCTTTCTGGACCCATGAGTTATCTGTCGACTGCCTTCTACAGAAGACTCTGCTACCTGCCGCCTGACGGTAGGTCTCGCTGCTGAACAAGGCTCAGCAAGAAAGCTCTCGATCAAAAGGGCTTGCTCTAGTACTCTTGCCTATGTCGGAATCCTGAGGGAGATCAGCGATGCCCTGATCTCATGCCTAAATCCCTTATCAAAGGTCCGGGCCTGGAAGAATGGGTCTCGTACCATGTCTTTCGAGTAGCGTGAGAGATTGGTAAATCTCGCTGAGTACTGGGCAACCGTCAAGCTGCCCTGCTGCAGCTGAAGAAGCTCCTAGATGCGCACCACACGGAGGGTGGATTAGACGAACTCTGATCAAAAGAGGCTCTCAAAGTCCGTCCAGAGAAGAGATGCCTTATCGTGCACCTGGAGCATCAAGCTCCACCATCTGCCTGCTGCCGCGTTCAATAGGCTCGCTGCGAGGATCACCATGAGGTCTGCTGGTGTCCTCACTAACCTGAAAACTCATACCACTGCCTCCAGCCAATCCTCGGCTTTCTGGGGGTCCGTCTCCCCACAGAACCTGGGCGGTCACTGGCACTGGAACTCGTGCAGTGCACTAAGGTGACGTGCATCGTCAGCGGCTGGGGATGGAAGCATCGGTGGCTCTGCGGGTAAGGGTACTTCCAGTGCCTCAGCTGTCAAAGGGCCCTGTACCGAGGCCTCATCGCTTGGTGGCCTGTTGTCACGCACAACTCTCGGAACCCTAGCTGGCTGCCGTCGTGGGGCCATCCTGAAAAGGAAACAGGTGCACCATGGTCAGAACAGTATACCTGGTGAGCTGACACAAAGTAATCACAAAGAAAACTTGAAACACACATGCAATCAATGTTTTCGTGCATTAAGTCATAAATTAGAAGTCAGGGTCCTGGTTTACGGATACGTTGGCCGTTGCACCAACACTGGACTCCCTGGACTGATAACCACACTCAATATGCTTAACACTATTGCTTCACTTACAAAAAAAGATCAGAGTCTAAAGTTCTACGGTAGAAATGTACTCCTCTGATACCAATTTTTCACGACCCGTCCTCAGGGCCCGTGTCGTGACTACCCCAAACCCGCCTTCCATAGGCCAGGGGCTGGCGACTAGCACCAAGGCATAAATCCTGGTAAAAAGGAGAGGCATTGCCTTTGTAAAGTAAAAAAACACCACAGAGCAAGTAAGCAGTAGAAGTAAACACTAAGTAAAAGCTGATACATAGTAAGTGCGGAAAAGTAAGTGGGCCAGAATACAAACCCAAACTGAATGTAAAGTACAACTGGAAGGGGAAAACAACAACTGAAAGTAAAGCCGCAACGTCGAGCTGTCCACTGGTTTTCCCACCTGAAGGGTGAGTACAGATAGCCTCCATAGCTCCTTGGGTCCAGCCGTCCGCTCTGAGAACATCCCGCCCGGTGGTCCACCTCCTGGTACCGTCCTGCTCCGCAAGCCTCAACCACGATCAGCACTGTCCGTCGTCTGCAACCAACACAACGTAGTGCGGGAATAGCCGGTGCAGGGGTGAGTATAAGCTACTCAGTAGGAACCCCGATAGCCCTGAAGGTCTCTCAGAATCCAAAAAGGATAATCCATAAGGAAAGGTACAATCACGAAGTAACATTCGACACTACTTAGGTATATGCCCATACATATACCTAAGTCATAAATTCTAGCTCGCTCCAACCTCCGAGCCCAATTACAATACAGTACACACAGGAAAGCAAAACGTAAATCCACACAGGATAGCACAACACAATCCACATAGGAAAGAAAAATGTAAATCCACACAGGATAGCACAACACCATCCACATAGGAAAGAAAAACGGGATTCATCTCACACAGGTATACTTGTTTGTAAGACGATAGAGATGATCAGATATTGCCACTGATTCATCTAAGCTGTTGGACCCAGACATGATCGATAGGTATTAACCCCCGCAATGACCCACAAAGGATCTGACCCACAAAGGATCGATAGCTAACTAACCCCCGTAAAGACCCACACAGGATCGGACCCATACAGGATCTGTAGGCGCTGGCCCACACAGGACCGTTGAGCGCTGACCCACATAGGATCAGACCCACACAAGATCGGTAGCACTGATCCACGTAGGATCACTGAGTGCTGTAGTCATCGCCGTCGAATCCACTGAGGATCTCTGTACAGTCGTCGTCGTCGTCGTAGTCGCAACCAACTCTAGGGTTCCCGTACACCGCAAGCTCATTCAGGAGGGTCCACTCCACGAGCTGAGAGGCTGATACATCAACTGACACATAGTCCAGGGTTCATGTATCCAAATGTTCTGTATCATCAACAGGAACTCAACGCCACAGACGGCGCGTCAATCGGACGCCCGGTCTGAGAGTTATTGGATTTTTTGTCCCAGGGGTCCGGTTGGTTTTTAGTCAAAACCAACCTGACCGTACTCCAACTGCATCCAAACCTCGAGTGGAGTAATCCAAAAGGTCCGTCTCACTTAGAGGAATCCATCCCAGTTGTCGGAACGTCAATCGGACGTCCGGAGCTCAAGATATGAGTGTTTCCGCTCCGAGGCCCTGGTTGGTTTCGTGTATGAACCAACCCGGACGAACCCAAAGTTCTACAAAACCTTGAGCGTAATGTTTCGAAACGACCGTCTCAATCTGAGGATCACATCGCTGCTGACGGTGCATCGATTGGAGTTCTGTAGCCCATGATATGGGCAAAAGACGGAAAGAGGTCCGAAAACGGGGGGTTTGGGCCCGGACCGACCCGGCCAAACCCCCCCGGGGTCAACCCGAACCCGGTCGACCCGACCCGACCTGGCCGGCGCGGCCCGGCCTGGCCTGGGCGCGACCCGGCTGGTGCTGGCCGGGTGGCCAGCGGGTTGTCTCGGCCGTTACGGTCGAGCGAAGCGGGGGGCGCGTTGCCCCCGCATGGAGAGACTGTGGCCCCGCGTGTGGCCGCCCTTTCCATCGGACGCGGCCGGTTTCCGAATCCCACACCCTCCGATCCCGCTTGTTCGCGGGACTATGGCATGCCTCCGCGGTGGCTCCTCTCGGTGGCACGTCGGGCACTGCCGCCACCTGCCGCTGTGCCGGCGAGGCGCGCCGGCGGGCCACTCTGCGGCCCACCGGACGAGTTCCGGTGGTCGGAATTGCATACAGTCTTCACCAATGGCCCTATTGGGGCCCTTCCATCACTGCAAGGACCTCACATTGCCCGTGTGGCCTGCTTTGTCATTGGCTGCTAATCCTCTCACCATGAACGAAGAGACGGTGGGTTCAGACTTGTTCATTGGTCCGCACCCACTGTGTTAGTGGTTTTAAAAAGTATTCCGACAAATATTTTAAACATATGCCGTGGGTATAAAATCACAAGATTTTAATTGCACCAAAAGAATCCATGCCGAGGTTATAATTCACAATGAATTAAAAGAACCGCAACCCCCTACCTCTATCGGTTGTTGATCGAAGATTGTCGTGGGGGAAGGAACGTCGCGGAAGAAGCGTCGCGGAAGGAGGATCGTCGGTGTCGCGGTAAATGGCGTTGCGTCGTCGATCTCCGAGGGTTCGGCGTTCTTCGTCGCCCTTCTTTAGAGGCCGACGTTCTTCGCGTTCTTTGTGTTCTTCGCGTTCTTCGCATTCTTCGCGATCTTCGTGAAGGAGGATGAAGATCTTCAAGCTTTAGAGTTTCTCCAAATCCTCTCAACAAGGCACCCCCTACAAACCAAGTGTTGGTCTTATTTCATTCCCATGCCAACGTTTTTGAAATCATAAAAAGGATCCAACAATTAATTGAATTAATAGAAACGCTTAAACCATTCAATTAATAAAGGCATTTATTATTTAATTAAACGCACGAGTTGACTTTATTCAAAAAGAGATTTTCACGGGTGCGTTACTTAGAGGGAAAGAAATGGTGGGGCTCGTGTAGGCCCCACCTCACAAATATCCTACCAAGTGGGTAGGATATTTTGAGTCCCATCTTATCCGCTTAACCTAGGTTAATCCACTTAAGTAAAATAAAAATAAAAAGTCGCACCACTTTTATTTTTATTCCTTAACATAACCACAAAAATTAAAAACCACACCCTAGCAAACGCAACTCCGAGAAAGGTGTTTCTAAGCAATTATCGGCGCTGTGATTCCATCGGTGCCCTCAGAATTTGATTCTGAGCACTGGTTCAAAGGTTAGAAAACCCCGCTCGTTCGTTCACTGAACGTACCTGAGCTAAACTTCGGAAAATGATTCTGGGCACACCGGGCCCCGGAATCAGGTGCCGTCAGAAACTGCATTTTTGTAAAATTCCAATGAAAATTAAGAAAACAAATCCTTGAATTTTACGGGTCTTTACACAAATGTGATCCTCCAAACCACTTTTGTGACTTTTCAGTTATATATTCCCTTTAGTTTTATCCCTTTTAATGAAATATTTTTATAATATACCTCTACGATTTTTTATATATATCCCTTACATGTATACCTAGTAAAATATATTTTTCAGTTATAGGGTTATATAAGTTGTTAGTTACCATATCAATTACCACATTTATGTAAAATTAATTTAAGGGATCATTCATATTCTTGATCTTGTGTCAAGAATCACCCCCATAAAATTCTTTTATACAATAAATATATTATAAGAAAATCATTTTTTATGTATAACCTTATTATTTAAATTATATATTTATATAAAATCATATGTTTTTTCTTTCATTATAACAATTTTATACTTTTTTCATAAATTTTCACCAAGGAGTATCATTTTTTCCTTTCTTCCCCATATCTTTCTCATAAATTTTCCATATTTGAACTCCCTTTTCAAGAAAAAATATTCCCTTGAAATTATGTGTGTTATTTGATTTATTTACTTATTCTTTTATTAATTTATATGATATAACTTTTTTTTATGCCTTAATACAAGATTATGGAATCTACTTCCTTATTCTAGGTTATATCATGCATATGATTCATATAAGGTTTCTGTTTTCCTTTTGTGGAACACATATGATTGTATATATTATTATATAGGTTAGCATTTGTTGTGATTGTTGGGATAGTTATATCCCTATAATAAATTGTGTAATTTTAATTTCTTATGAGATTTCATGTATGGTGCATATATAGTTATCCAAATAACACTATGTATGGGGAATAATGGTTAGCCTAAGAACACTATGTCTATTACATAGGTGATTAGCTATAAAAAATATTTTATAGTGGAATTTATCTAGAACATACCAAGATTTTGATGGTGGTTAGCCTATATTATGTTGTATTTGCATAAATCCCTAACACACGCTTATGCTGTCATCCTTTTTTGTTTAGATACAAGTCTATTATCCTAAGAAAATGTGCTATAAACATTGTATGAGTATTGAAGACATATCTTAAGTATTTAATATTGTAACAGATGTTTCAACTGAATTATTAAACATTTATTCACATTATTGAAAAATGTTTTGAAATGTTTTATTTCTTCCATGTTTATATTGTATAAAATAAATATATAGAAAAGTAAGAGGAGTCATAAATTTTTAATTGAAGGTAGTTTGAATTTATAGTTGAGATGTGTAAAGGAAAATATATCATAAGTTTAAAAAAATCTCGCACTTATATCAGACCCAACCTGAGTAGACCATCATCAATGAGACACCATCTGAGCTTGAAGACAATACCAATTGAATGATGCTATAAAGGATTTGAGATCCATCATGGTTCAACATAGTCATGAAGATCATGGAGAGGTGCTTGGGTATAGTGACATTATGTGGGGAATCATGGAAGCATAGTAAAAATTTTATACGGTGGAACCATGAGATTTTAATCATTGGTTGAGTTGTTCTCAAATTGATAAATAATAAATGATGAAAAAGTAAATTTTGATATGGGACACAATGAATTCAGGTTTTTTTCAAAATAAAAACTGAATTAAATACAGAGAAAATATAACATTGTCCAAGATCACTTCCTTATGAAAAATGTTTCATAACATACTAGCAATTCCAATTATATGATAAACTATTTATGTGGAAGGAGGATCTTGAGGAACAACCATCATGATACACAGATGAAACTAACATGAATGAAATACTTGTGTCATAATTACATATTTAACATCTCATGCATACAAGAATAATGTAAAACATTATGAAATTAATAGTGTATCGATATATATGAAATATAATATTAAGAAATAAATTTATTATTCCTAATATAATTCTTTGTACATCATATGATACAAATCTTCATCTCATGTTCCTTAGAAGAAGATCTTATGGTGGATAAAAAGTATGTTTTGTTCATAACTTTGTGAGAATATGAGAAAACCAACATCATAAGGTTCATTCAAAAAACATTAAGGTTCATTAAAAATCTATAAGAGTCTGAAAATAATTCATAAGGTTCATGATTATACATCATAATGTTAATATAATTAGTTTTAATGTTTTTGGAAGATTTTATAAGTACCTTATTGGTATTTCAAAGGATCATAAGCTTTGAAAGGTTGCTAAGATTCCATAATAATGATTTATTACTTAATGATTATAGGAATTTTTAAGGATCAATATACTTCACATCATAAGTATTAATACTTTATTGGGATCATTAAATAGTTAAGGATCTCTATAACAATCATCTTATGGTCTTTAATCATTATACGGAAAAATTCATAAAGATCAATTAAAAATTCATAAGGTTCTGAGGAGTGTGTAATTTCATGAATTAATAAATACCATGAATATATTATTTTATATTTCACCAAATTATATAGAATAATTTTCAATTGGATTTGTTAGAAGAATTAAATTATATATAAGAACATCAATTCCTAATTAAATATAGTGTTTTGAGGCATTTTTAAAAAAAACATTTGTGTGATATGAATGTTGAAGATATGTAATATAAGACATAAAAAGAAAAAGGAAATTACACTCTGATATTAAAAAATATTATATATGTCAATAAAATTATAGATAGATAAGATGTAATAGCCTGCAATTATCTGTTATTAATAAATGAACTTATTTCTCATAATGACTATGTTTTTTATTTTATAATAGAAGAAAAAAATAAGGGATTTAAAATTTCTCGACAGATCATGAAACAATGATGACCATAATACTGAATAATAATTTATGGAGACAAAATAATAATAATCAACACACTGATATAAATGAAATAGGATTGAATTCTGTTATAAAGATCAATCCTTCAATAAAATTGATAAAAATAAATTGGAGAGTTAATAATATGAATCTCATTTTGAATAGAAGGGTATAACCTTTGTATTTGAGTTGGTGAATGATGAAATATTAGAATATAAGTGTACATATATAGTGCGTAATGGAAAAAGTGGCCATTATGATCTATCCATTACATGACTATTATCTCTACATTAATTAGTATAAACGTTTTTCTGTATGAGTGTTGATCAATTTCTTTTTTGGACATTATGTCCATTGGTCAATATGATGGGTGGCCAATATAACCATTAGTTAAAATAATTATTGGCCCATATGGCCATTGGGAAATGTCACTTTTGGTCTATACAACCATTTAGAAATATGATTTTTGGGCTTTATGACTATCTAGATCTAAATTTGATATGATTATTACCAGAATATTAGTTAATATGAACATTATTCAATATCAATTTTTATCATTATGACTGTTGGTAAATATGTCTATTTGTTAATATGACCATTGGTCAATATGATCATTGACCAATATAACCATTGACCAATGTGACAGTTGTTCAATATAGGCATTGGTCAATATGACCATTGGGAAATATCACAACTGAGAAATATGGTCATTGGGAATTATTATTGTTGGTCATTATGAATGTTGGTTGCAATTTTATCAATAAAATTATTATATATAAAGGGTAATGAAAATAGTTAATTGATATAAAATGGAGAAATGATGGTGTAAACTAGTTATATCATTCCTCTTATATCCCATTTATCCGAGTTTGGGAGGGATGTAGCATCACTGGGGTTCTAACATGGAAAACCTGAAGCATATATCCAATAAGTAAGGCTTGAGTGGAATCACCTATGAGTGAAGATCAAGTTAGTAAACATTAGCACCAAATCAATGATAGTTCAACCACCCCATGGAATTACTACCATTGCACAACCTACCCTTATGTATTATGCATGATTTATATAGGGTTATGTATATAAATATTAAATTTTATTAATGTGTAAATTATTTTATAAATAAAATAATAGTTTCATAAATTTTCTATTTTTATATTAATTTATCACACCTATATAATTGAAAAAATTCAATTGAATGGAAGATTAATATAATAATGTAGCTTTTTTAAAAAAATAAAAAATAATTGAATTTATTAAATATATATATCTGTGTGTGTGTCTGTCTCATTTTTATTAAAATAGACGATTTGTGTTAAAAAAAATTTTTATAAAACAATTTGTAAATAATATTATTTATTCATATATAAATGATAAACCAATTTTGTGGAATTATATATTGTTTTCATAAGATTTAAATTTTTTATTGTATAATAAAAATAAAAAAATTTAATTTTTTTTATTTTAAAAAATAAATTTACAATATTTTTGTAATTTTTAGAATAAATAGAATTTCATTTTTGAAATCATCATATTGAAATTAGATGATAGTTATTTTTTCATAATTTTTTGAGGTTGTTGAATTTTTTTATAAAACATAAAATATGATATACATATATGGTAAGTATTATGACATATTAATTAAATAAACATGACCTAATAAATTATTTAATTGATTTTGTGATCCAATTTTTTTCCTTGATAAAATAATTTATTCTAATGATATAAGATTAATATTTCAAACCTACAATGAATAATCCAAAATCTAAAGTATATATTATTGTTTTAAAAACATTTTTTATGAATATGACTCACTTTAATATCATAAATGATATTATTTTATGTATTTAGTCTCATAAACTATTAATATTAAAAACAATCACCCTTATAAATTCCCGTTGAAAAAAACCATGACACGGCCAATGGTTTTCCATTTTATTATTAACTATATGTACAAGGCCTAAGTTTAGAAATTAATTAAGAACCCCCACCCTTATTTCCAATAAATAACATCTCATTATCCCATAATTCTCCAAACCCAATCCTTCATTAATGAATTTATTCATTTTTTCTCACTCTATTTCCTTTTTAAAGAGTTTATATGGTTCCAAGAATCTCTTATCAAGCTATAAGAAGCCACTTTGTATGCAATTAATTCTCGTTATCTTCCTTCTTTTTATTTTCAAGTACTTCACTGTAATTAGTATTTTTTTCAAATTTATTATGTTATAATATGTTTATCATTATTAATTTACTCTCTATTTAATTACATATCATTGAGAGACTTCTATTTTCTCTCATTTTTCCCATTACCTAAACCAATTCATACAACTATTATACAGAAAAAATCATCCATTTATTTTTAATTACACACTATTATATTGTTAATAACCATACCCATTTCAATTGAAACATATTATTATATATCTAAATATTATTAATTTATTTTTTATGTCCATATATAAAACCCGTATTTCTTTTTCATGGGTTAAAAAACATAAATTCCTTTCCTTTAAAAACTTATGAACTTATTGACTTTTATATGTAACATGTTAAGTTTTTACCATGGGTTATTGATGAAACACATTCTTATTATAATTTATCTACATTGAAAACATGAAATTATAAATAAAAAGTGTTCACCCTAATAGTTATACATTGAATTGGTTTAATGACATGTCTTTAGAGATAACTTGTTTAAGATACATTGGTGAATGACCTTGGTAATATGATTTATGAAACCTTAGTGATTAACCTTGGTGATAGGCTTATACATGTATCAATTTAAAATTGTATCCAAATTTAAATGTTATATGTTTTATAATAATGATTATGATATCATTTTATTCCTCAATCCTTGTCCATGATGATTAATATAATTCCATTTCCTTTATTTATCCCTTACCAAAAATGTTTCTCACCCTTATTTATTAATACATGTCCTCAAGAAATCATGTATAATGAGGTGACCTATTATGGAATATTTACATAGCTATTTAAGATGGCTAAAATAATGTTTATGTTTATGTTTATGTTTATGTACATTCTGTGTTATGTTTCTAGTTTCCAATACACTAAAACTGAAAATATCTTATGTAAATTTTCCATGAAATATTTTGCAATGGAATTATGTTAAAAATATTTTATAATATAGGAGTGTCCCCATAGTTATGATAACAAAAAGTTTTAGTTACTTTTTTAAATTTACATGAAATAAAATACTGAAAACATATGGAATAAGACTAAATATGTGAAAAAATATTAAATTTTTTGTAAATTATATAGTATGTGATTTTCCTAGAAAATAATATCCTTATTTGGATACTAGAATTATTGTGTTTTTATGGAATAGATGAACCAATTGTTAATCACTCTAAAAAAGGTTTGATGAGTATCAACATGATCTTAAATAAATGCACAATGTGTCGGCCAAAGACTTCACACCTAACTATAAACTCTCAAGGGGATATTCATTTCATAATCACAGAATTTTTAAAATAATTATGAAGGATATATAGATAATGTAATTATTTTTAAATATTTAAACATAATATCCTAAAAAAATTACGAATGATTTAGGAATAAACTATTCTTTATAATTATTTTTATAAGGTTTTTAATAGTAAATAATTTCTCAATTAGGTTTTATTCTTCACAAAAAAATAAGGAAATAGATGGACACTTGTAAATAATAGATGTGATGGAAAATAAACCAATTGTATAATCCTGATTTTTCTCAGGAGGTGACCATCCATTAATTTTTAGATTATAGTTTAGTTTGGATTGGTTGTGTGGTTTTGGAACCTTTTAAATTAACCTTCATGAAATTTGGGGTTATCCTTGGTGTAATTATGATCTTTCAAACAAGTTAGATTGTAAAAAACATTTACGATATAATTAGTGATTTACACAGTAAATAGTTATTTTATGATGTAAACCCTCCATACACCATAAATGGATTGGTAAGACCACATAAAGTGGTTGGATTTTCAGACTAAATCCCCCACTTAAATTTTAAATATGTGAAGAATGATAATAAGTGGGGGAATTACTACCCCTAATAAAATTATATCCCAAATATTTTCACTCATCTTCCTTTCGCACACAACAACAACCAACAGTAGAGAGATTATCATCTCCCTCACAAAGACATCGATATTTGTCATTCATACAACATCTAATTCAATCATCATTAGTCACATTGTATTTATATAGGTTATATCTATAACCCTTGTGCCTCCTTTCATTGGTTTTCTTAAAGAATCAAATTCTAAATCCATGAATTCTCTTTTCCCCTTTTTTAGGGTGTTCGTATATTTCCTTGATTTCTTCTATTTTAGAAAAAATCAGAATCATATGTGGGATAGGGAATCTAATACCATGCTATAGTAGGTGGTCTCATTCTTTTACATTAAATTCTAGTTGACTATATATCGTATTCTTTTCTCGTACACCAAACATTCCAAGAATCACCCCTAAAATGATGATTTTCTTAAATTTAATGTTTTGGTTTATGTTTATGAGACCCACGTGTCCCATAATCACCAATTAGTGTTTATGAGCACAAATAGAACCACCCATTTGGTGTGTTTCTAAACCAGAAAAAATGAAGATGATTTTATCATGTATTTGATTCACCTTCTAATGTGATTTTTTTACCCCTTATAATAGGGACGTTATAATTAATTAAATAAAAATAGGATTAATTAACTTGAATTGAAGGATTTATTTCCTTCAAGTACTTAAAAGCCTATGGTATTAAATTTATCTACCTTATAATGTTATTTATAGATATACTTTATAAATGATATGGTTTTTTTTGAATTTGATGTTATGGTATATGATATAGTTAGCATCAGAGAACATGATCCTTCGTTATTCTATGATGAGGGTTAAACATGGTTTTGACTCAGGATTTCATTAATAGACTCATCAGATTTATTGAATTAAATTGAATTCTTAAATTTATTTATATCATTTCATTGTATATACATGGGTTATCATATGAATTTCATGGGTGGGCACACTTGAGTGAATGGATTTACTTTATTCCCTAAGTGACACTTGAATTCCTTACATGGAATTCCAAGGAAGATCTCCAAGAAAAGTTATATTGTTCCATGAGTGAAACTCAGGTTCCTAAAATGTAATTCCAAGGATTGACTATGAGGGTAGTTCTTATTCTTATCCCATGAGTGACCCTTCGGATTATCACATGGAACACAATGTACAGACTCAATAAGAAATGATTTTATTCCACGCCTAGAGAAATACAAGGACACTTATAAGAGATTACACGGATGGAATTTCAGGGTGATGTTTTCACAGTATGCTTGGATTGATACTGAGGTTTGTCATACAAAACTCCTCAAATGGGATCAGTATTCCAATAAATTAATTGAGGTTTTAATTTTAGTGATGTGTTTACCAAGTCAAAGAACATACTTGGATTTAGTTAATACTTTAAATACATGACATCCTTTTTATTTCCCTTGCACAAATGTAATAATGATGGGATGTGGTTATCCCCTATAATGATATGACCCATAGGGTATTCCATTTCTATGGGCCAAGTCTTGAGATTCTTTTATAAATAAAATCATAAAGGAATAATATTTCAAAGATATTTCGGCTTAAGCTATAGAAGGTGGTATAAGATAGGTGTCATGTTCAGAACCTAATCTGACATGTGATTTATGTATTTAATTTAAAACTTTAATTATTTTATACAAACTATTTAATTATTAATTCATGTACATGAATGAATTATACACCTTTGTTGATGGCCTATTGATTATATCTCATTTCCACTTCGGTCCGCTGATTGGTACTTGAACAGACTTCATGGATGCTGGAAGCGACCTCCTATAGATGCTTGGTTTCTTTGTACAAGGTTAGAGTATGGTAGAAGAGGACCAATCATATAATCATGATGTTATTAGAAATATATGTTTATATTTTTTTCATTTTTTATAGCATCTTATATATGTATACTCCTCATAATTTTATATATTCCAAATTTTTATAGTAATTATACATGACATCATTTAGTATATGGATATGGTTTCTATAAGTTTATTTTTATTTTTATATTCTACACTTCTACTACTAGTCATATATTATAATTCTATTGTTTATTTCTATTATGATTATTTTATTCTATGATCTAATCGGGAAGGTATATTATCCCCACTATAATCCTTTATAGCCATGTTTTTATTCAGTAGCCTCTAGCATACATGCAGGTGTTCTTGAGTCCATGTGTCCACCAGTTCATCTATAGTTACCGAGCAAGCCTGGCCAAGACTTCATAATGTGGTATCTGAACAATTTTTTACTTTTCTATTACTTTTTGGTTTAGTATATAGAAGAAAAGGTTTGTTTTTGGGTTTAATAATTATCTTGATCATGGGAGTATCTATCTCATATACATGGGAAAAATACAATTACAAGGAAAGGGAATTTTGGTTCTTGAGTATTTTTTATTCTATTAAAATTATATAACCATTGGGTGACACAAATGATTTTTGGTGTTTATTATCATTATGAGTTATCGTCTTTCCCTTGGTATGCTATGATAAGGAGGTATCATATCATGCATCATTATATGATATTGAGTATTCACATGTCATGAATAGCCATGCCATATATATTACAATTTTTGCATTTGTTATAGCATGTTGGCTTACCTTGACATCATGATTATGTGCCATGCTTATCTGTATTCTATTTTTAGGTAAACATTCAACATGTTTACTTAAATACTATGCTTTATGATTATTACCATATTTATTTGTGATATTTCTTTGTGGTATCATTTTTTTGTAGTTATGATACAAGATTCATTACATAAGTTTCTATGTCAACTTAAATAGAGTTTTCCCCTATAACAAATTGATGGAGCCATAATTTACCAATTATGACATGTTTTATCATTTGAAAAAAAAAATCATGTATTGAAACATTTATAGTAATGATTATATGAGTATAAATAACAATTTATAAAGTTTATGTACCATTATAAATTCAGAAGGGTTACCCATATAATCAAACCATCATATATAATATGCTAATTCTTAATGAATAAATGAAATGGTTACCATTAAATGGCGATTCCACATATGACCTAAAGTGTGTTATAATCTATAAATTTCAATATAAACATTGTATATTAGAACCCTTGATAGGGAAAGAGATAACTTAACCCTGAACTAAACTTAGCTGTGGGTAATAGGCAGTATCTCTTATGATTCTTTATAGTATTATACATCACCCATACAAGGATTTAGGAGTAGTAAGAGGGGTCTGAATCTTATATAGGAAGAGTTATAACTATCATATTATTATTTATAAGATCTATATCATTATCAAATACTTATCTTATGTGTTTTACTGTAATATATTGAGCTATGAAACCATGATGTCCTCAAGTCATGTGCCAATTGGGTAGTGACAACCATTCCCTATAGCTAGTGGGCCAGGAGAAACTATAATTACTTCTTGTAATTCTACTTATGGAACCTCCTACAATACCTAAACTGGGATCTGATGCCCAATTTTGATATGGAATATTTTGACTCATCAATAAGATACAAGGATCCCCACAACCTTATCTTACTATAGTAGATTTGAAGTAACAATTTCAGTTATAACATTCAACCATGTTTTTGCGGGATGGTGGTCCACATCCTATAGAGCCATGGCTAAAGGCCACATTATCTATTTTTCATATATTCTTGATATACCAAAAAATAGGATAGTGAATTTACTGCTTATATTCATGAGATTATTCCATGATATGGTGGGGCATAATTTCCCAGAAATACCATTATTTGGATAGGGTTTAGAGGGATTTACATATGGTCTTCAATGATTATTTATATCCCAACACTTTGAGGGATAAATGATCCCAAGAAATTGTACACCTATAGTAGGGTGATTTATCAGTAATGGACTACTCCACATGTTATATCTATCTCTAACATTTCTCACCAATCATTCAAGGTGATGAGTTGAAACACCATATAATGGAGTGGAGGTAGTGGTCCTCATTACGATGAGATCTAGAGTAATAATGGTCAATTTGGTTGAGGAGTTTTTCATGTATGATGGATCCATACACAGGTCTTACCATGCTAATAGAGCAGGCATACCCATGACAGTAAGGTTGTATCTCAGGTTCGCACACATGGCCAAATATATCTCCTACAACTGATCCCTATGGATAAGAGTGTTATTCTAACTATGGTTAGAGATATGATCTTAGCATCCTCCACTCTAGTTTATACTTTATTTGGTACATGTTATTCCTAGTCATTTGTTTATGTTATTATTTTAGATATATTTAGACTCAATGTTCAGTATTCCTTTGGTGTAATGGATCATAATACCACATTAGGAATTTTATCAAAAGGTGTACACCAATTCGTGGAGTTTCCCTTCATATAGGAAAGTATCTTTTCCTATGAGACCTCTTTTTACTCGAGATAACATGATTTGACATCATACTCATGATGGAATAGTTAGTTATTTATCATGCCTATGTTGATTACTATCGTCATAGAGTTTATTCACTTCATAAGAGGGGAATGGTTTTATTCAAAATGGTGAATGGGATGTAAAATAAATATTAGGTTGACCAGAGCATCATGGGCTATGAAAAGTGATTTCCCAGATTACTATCCTTTATGTAGATGATCAAGGTATGAATCAGGATAATTTACCTCATATTGTAGATCTTTTTAGGGAAGTTTTCCCTGATGTATTTTATGATTTCCCTCCAAATAGAGAGGTATATTTTACTATTGATCTAGTTCTAGGAGCATCATCGATGTCTATTGCATCTTACAGGACTTCCACTATAGACTCTCTAGAGATCAAGATGTAGATAGAGTATTTCGAATATAAGGGTTTTATATATCCTAGAAATCCCCCATGGGGATCACATGTCCGTTTATCCAATAAAGAAGATTATACCCTAAGTAATTACATGAATTACCCTCAATTGATAATATTACCATTACGACCTGATATCCAATACTATGTATTGACAACCAATTTGACTAGCTCGAAGGAGAAAGGGTTTCATCCGAGATCGAATTTAGGTTGGACTAAAATAAATTTTGTGATTATAATCAGATATATCATGTACATAATTGCATTATAGATAAGTATTGTATGTGTATTTGGTCATTTCATTTGGTCTTATTAACATGGTAGAGGTATTCATGTCTTGGATGAAAAAGGTTTTACATCCATAGTTGGATTCATTTTTGGTAACCTTCATGGAAGATATATTTGTATACTCAAATACACAACTTGATCATTCCCAATATATTGATATCATTTTGATAAAATTTATATAGAACAATCTATAAGACATACTCACCAAATTAATCTTTTTGATTGATAAGGTCCATATATTTTTTTACATCATCTCAGATATAGAATTATTAGTTGACCCAGAGAATGTGAGATCTATTGTTTCCTTAGAGCTACATCAAATCAGGTTTGATATTCAAAGATTATTAGGGATGGATATCTTTTACATGATCTTTTTCTGGATTTTCACACTATGAAACACAACTCGTATGATTACCCATGTAATTTTTCATGTTTACATTGTCTAATGAGTGTGAGAAATCCCTATAGGATATCAATGGGATATTGAATTTAGCACCAATCTTGATTTTACTTGTTCCTGGATGGGGATATATGGTTTATCATGATGCAACAAGCATTGATCTAAGAAACATTTTCATGTAGTGATATCATTTTGTGGCATCTATATCTCATTAGTTGAGGACACACGAGCATAAGTATCAAACACACAATCTCAAAATAACAGTTGTGTTTGATATCATGTGTTGTTGTATTGACTAATTATTATGAGAATATTTTGTGGTATACACTTACCCCAAATGCCTCAAGTATATATTTAAATAGTTTGACTTGAATCATAGGCAATGATGATTTTTTAATACATAAATTCCATTGATTTTGATCTTGATTATATATGTAGTAATGTAAATGTTGTTGCTAATGCACTGGTCTAGAATACTCAGACATAGATACTTCAAAATAATAATAATTAGTTGTAGTTGATGGCTCTATTTTCTAAGATGAATTTGGAGGTTCAAGATCATTATAAAAATCAAGTACCTAATTTATTATCAGTGACCTATTAACTTATGTGTAGAGTGGTTATGAGTATGTTTTCAGATCCCAAGGGGTCTTTTTACATGAGATAATTTCAGGAAGGTACGCACCACTTGATTTGGTTGTTTATGGGGGTGATTTCCCCCCATTCATGGGAATCTGTGGTTTTTGAAAGATATTAGAGATGATTTGATGTCAGTGTATCGTTCCATTGGATGGGTGGTGCATCTTGGACTTATAAAGATGTATTGAAATTTATGTTGCAAGGACTGGTGGAGTGGTTTGAAAAGAGAATTTCTGGTATCATTACATTGTGTACCACTTTCTGTATGTTAAGGTAGGACACTCATGTCTATCCGTACTTTTACAGTCACTTCCCATTTGAAGTTGTAAACGAGACAATGTCAATATGTATTTTCAAAACATGATTAACTTGGTCACCTCTAGGATACAGTTAAGTATGGGTGTTCAAAGACATATTTACAAAGGTCACTCAATTATTACCTTTTAGAAAGACCTTTTCATTGGATAAGATAGGGAGGAAATATGTCAGAGAGATCATATGACCTCATAGAGTTTTGTGTACTATCGTAGAGGTCAAAGATTCTCATTTTACATCATGGTTCGTGAAGTTTTTATAGATGGAACGAGGTTGAAAAGTACTAATAAGATAAAACTATCACCCACAAACCAATGGTTAATTCAATAATACGATACTAGTGTTAAAGGACATGCTTCAAGAATGTGTCTAGGATTTTCATGGTTCTGGGTAGAGACACCTTTCACTTATCAAGTTCAATTATAATAAAATCTTTCATGTTACTATACATTTGGAATCTTATGAGGATTTATAAGGTAGGTTATTTCTTTCACTTATTTGATCTTTATAGGTAAGAGAGAAAGTGCTACTAGGACCTTGACTCACTTTGGATAATTCGTAGTTGGTAAAAATTATTAAGAAGAAAATATATATAGCTCAGTGTAGGTATAAGTCAAACATTGATCCTCATCATCAACCACTAGAGTTCAATGTGGGAGATGAGGTTATCTTATTTATTTCTCATATACTGTGGCCTAAACATATTTTGATACATTTTATGAATTAGCCTCATTGTGTTGGGACCATCAAAGATTTTTATAAATTTAGGACGGTTTTCTATATGTTGTGGTTAATTCAGAGGTATCGAACCATGCATGATCTCATCAATGTATCTTATTTACATAATTATTATTCAAACACATCTCAGATTCTTCAGCTATATAAGGGTGATTTTAAGGTAGATACATCCATTAAGAAGAACCACATATGTAGAATTGATTGGAGTATAAAGGCACTTTGTGGTAGTTAAATTCCTCTAGTACATGTGATATAAAAGCATGAATGAGTATAAGATAATACCCAAGATCGAGAGGATGATATACATGCTCAGTGGCTAGATTTATTCTTAGGTATCATTCAACCAACCGAGAAAGGGAAACTCTAGGATGGTTTATTTTATATTGGGAAGATTATAAGATCCTGGCTTCTCTAATTAGGTAATAATCCATTAATTTCAAGTTTAAATTTATGTTTGTTATGTTAGTGTTAGTTTGGACCATGTTAAAGGATTTTTAGGGACTTTTTGGAACTTCTAGTAAGAAGGAGTTTCAAAAAAACGTATTACTATAGAACAATTTATTCTGTAAATTATTAATTTACAATGTGAATATTTAATTTACATTGTAATCTCTTATTACATTGTAAGTGATTTGAGAAAACCTCATAAATAGGGATTATTATTTGCATAAATCCCATATCTAGATTTTAAATGAGTTAAGTAACTTAAAAAGGGGATGGAATTAATTTCTCACCACTAATTCCTTTTACCCTAAAAATCCTTCATCTTCTTCCATTCACGCACAATAGCAACAAACCGTAGAGAGCTTCTCCTCTACCTCACCAAAAATTTGGGATTTTTCTTTCATATGGAATTTGATTTGATCTCCACTGGTCACATTGGATCTATACCGGTATGGTATCTAATCCGATTACTTCTATTTCGAGGTTACCATGTCATATGCAATGCTAAATCAATGCAATATATTTTCCCCTATTTTCATGTTGTTCATAATTTTCCTGGATTTCATCTATTCTAGATTGAATCAGAAGCTGATATCAAATATTGAGTCTGCAACAAAGCTATAGTAGGAGGTCACATTATTTTAACCTTAAATTATAGTTATTTATATACAGCGTTGTTGTGTCATGTGCTGGATATTATGGGCATATCTTACTTAAGTAATGTTTTTATTAAATTAAATATAAGATATATTTTTATATGAACCTTGTGAATAATACTCAATGATAAGGATTGCGGACACCGAATAGAACCACCACTTGGGTGTGCTTTTAAAATGGATAAAATGACACCTAAGAATAAATCTAGCCACTGATCATGTATATCATTCTCTCGATCTTGGGTCTTATCTTATACTCACCCATGCTTTTATATCACATGTACTAGAGGAATTTAACTACCACAATGTGCCTTTATACTCCAATCAATTCTACATATGTGGTGCTTCTTAATGGATGTATCTACCTAAAAATCACCCTTATATAGCTAAAGAATCTGAGATGTGTTTAAAAATCACTCTAGGATGGGTTATTTTATGTTGGGGAGATTATAAGATCTTGGCTTCTATAATGAGGTAATAATCCATTAATTTCAAGTTTAAATTTATGTTTGTTATGTTAGTGTTGGTTTGGACCATGTTAAAGGATTGTTTAGGGAATTTTTGGAACTTCTAGTTAGAAGAAGGTGTTTTAAAAAAATGTATTACTATAGAACAATTTATTGTGTAAATTAGTAATTTACAATGTAAATATTTAATTTATAATGTAATCTCTTATTACATTGTAAGTGATTTGAGAAAACCTCGTAAATATGGATTATTATCTGCATAAATCCCATATTTAGATTTTAAATGTGTTAAGTAACTTAAAAAGGGGATGGAATTAACTTCTCACCACTAATTCCTTTTACCATAAAAATCCTTCATCTTCTTCTATTCACGCACAACAGCAACAAACCGTAGAGAGCTTCTCCTCTACCTCACCAAGGATTTGGGATTTTTCTTTCAAAGGAATTTGATTTGATCTCCGCTGGTCACATTGGATCTATACCGATATGATATCTAATCAGATTACTTCTATTCCGAGGTTATCATGTCATATGGAATGCTAAATCTATGCAATATCTTTTTCCCTATTTTCATGTTGTTCATAAATTTCCTGGATTTCATCTATTCTAGATTGAATTAGAAGCTGATGTCAAATATTGAGTCTGCAACAAAGCTATAGAAGGAGGCCACATTATTTTAACCTTAAATGATAGTTATTTATATACAGCGTTGCTGTGTCATGTGCTGGATATTATAGGGAATATCTTACTTAAATAATGTTTTTATTAAATTAAATATAAGATATATTTTTATATGAACCTTGTGAATAATACTCAATGATAAGGATTGCGGACACTGAATAGAACCACCACTTGGGTGTGCTTTTAAAATGGATAAAATGACCATGAGTTTCTTATGAAATTGATTTTACTTATAAGGTGTGTTTTTTACACATGGTGGATAACCATTGCTAGAACTTAGAAGAATATATTAGAGAAAAACCCAAAGGCATGGGTAGGGTGTGCACTAAAATACCAGTAGGGTCTCACCAAGGATTCCATAATAAGATTCTAGCATTTAATTAAACATATAATTCTTTTAATATTAAAAAAATAGGTATGTTATTTGAAAATGATATTTAAAAAAATATGATATACATTTAAGAAGATGAAAATAATTTAAAAAAATGGATTAGTTTTTAAAAATTCACAAGGCATGTGGAAAATAGCTCAAAACAATAACATAAATTTCAAATAAAAAAAAGTAAACATAGTAATCTTCCAAAAGGTATGATATTTATAGACAATAGTATAATCACACACTCAAAGGTGAATCACGGAAATATATGTATAAACATGTCCCTCGAACAGTGGTAAAAAATCACTCATCACTAACCCATCATAAATGTAACCTACTCCACTATGTTTTTTTAGTTTTATAGTGTAAAAAGAGTGATATCCAAATAAATCACTAACTACCTAGACTTTAATGTTCTATAATATTAATCAAGAGTGGGAAATTTATTTTAAAACTCTTTAAAATATAATTCATTCCTTTCTCATATTCCAAGTATTCAAATCTTCATTTAAAACTGAAATGGGTTTTTAATTATATCATGCCTTTTTGAAGAGGAAACCACCGGGTTTCTGTAAAAAACATTTTAATCCATTTTTCTAAAATACATATTTTAAATTAATTTCATCCAATTTAATTTTCAACCTAAATTCAACAATTTAAATAAGAGAAGTTTCCATCAGTTTCAAAATTTAAATTCAATAATTTAAATTTCACAATTTTCCATCAATTTCCCAAACCCACCCCAATTCACTAGAATTTGTGGGTTTTTGCAAATTTCATGCCAAAACTAATAAAAACTCAAATTAAATTGAATTGGGTATTAATAAACCGCTTTAACGAAATTATATTTAAATAAAAAAAATTAATTTATATCATGAAATTTACTATTAATCAAATTGTCCATCATAAATGGAATCACCAACATCGAGATCACAAGATCCTAAAAAACAAATCCTTAATTATAAAACTCTAATAGATAATTTCAACAACATTGATCCAAGAATCAATCCTTGATTCAATATATGAAACAATGAGGATTATATCCACCAACAACAATGAGATTTATAATGTAATGACCCAAACTTTTATCAATGTAAATTCTCATATTATAATTATTACATATAATATAAACCACATAAAATCACTTTTATAATACAAATAAAATATTTAAAAATTAATAATGTATGAAATAAGCTGTATTAGGGAACCTATTCTGATGGAATAGTAACATGACCCTTGGAATATTAATATGTCTATTAGGAATAATAATTCATCACATTAAATAGAAACATCATCTATAAAATTATAAATAAATTTTAGGAATCTTATAAATGATAATATGATATAATTATAACATAGTATTTTTAAATAAATTTTTTATAAATTTTTAATTAGGTGTTGGTGTTTTTATAAAATGTAAATGTTTTTTTATAAATTTATAATTAATACAATTATTTAAATGAACATTTAATTTCCAAAAATATATTAGTAAATTAACATTTTTATCTCTTATTATTATAAAATAATATTACGAGAGCATAGATAATTTTTCAAAGTGTTATAAAATCAGTTATAATTTTAAATTCAATATTTTCCAGGTAAATGAGGATTTTAATTAAAAATAAATGTTAATTTATTTAGAAAATCATATTCACAATTTTTTTTGAATTATACACAATGGAAAATATTTTGGGTGATGTTTTGGGATTTTTCTAGAATACTTGAATTTTTTGTGAATAGTATTAAACGATAATTTATGATAAAAGATAAATACATGATTTTTTCTCGTATTGATGTAAGGCTGATGTAAGCTCAAAATATATAAATATACTTCATTATTTATTATATTTAGTTATAAGGATCAATATATTCATATTCTTGAGAAAATAAGAATAAACTAATGAATAAAATAATGAGAAAACACCCCTCTCCTCCCTATAAATACCAACCCTCAGAACCCCTTCTCCTCACAACTCCAACGACATTAAACTTGTCTAATGTTTCCCAAAAAGTTTCCCGAGACCCACCACCACATCTAGTAGACTTTGGTATTAAAAAAACCAAACCCAATCCTCTTAAGAAGATTCTCAGGGGGGGGAATTCATGAGGTAAAATCATCTTTCTTTTCATTTAATTTCTTTTAAATTTATTTTCCTTTCGTATTCTCTCCTCGTATCCCCTTGTCCAAGTTTCATGATAAATATAATATCTTAAATATAATATAATTTTATTATGTTAATTTAATAATTCATCATCAAGACCCTTATCCTCTCCATTTTATTCTGAAATGAAAACAACGCCCATGATCTGTCAATTTACCTCAATCGTGAATGATGCCAATTTATTTTCCGATAACACCTTCAAGTATGGTCATAAAACCACTATAATGGTTGAAAAAAACTATAAATATATTTCCATAACTTGTATTTTATGTTCTATAACTAATATATATATATATATAATATTAAATAATAAAACAAAATGAGTTCGTTGTGATTGAAAACCTCCAATATTAATCAAAATGATTATAATTAATGTTATATATAATTATTCATCGTAATATATATGAAAAATAATATATAAAACCATTTTAAATTTTATAATATCATTATTAACATATAGTCTCCATTTTTTAATATTATCCTCATTTTACATGAACTTCCACACATTTATACAAGAAAACAAATCAGGAAACCCAGCATAAATGAATACTCTTGAATGATCAAATTGAACACGAAAACTCATAAAAATAGACATAAAAATAATAAATTTATAATAAATAAAATAAATATATAAAGGCTTCTATATTTAGTTATTAATGAATTTAATTTGATTATATATGATATTTATGTGAAGAGAGAACTTGGAGATAATGTAAAGAGATTCTCAAAACCAACTCCATTTCCTTAGGTTCTCTATCATTTTCTCCATATTAAATATGGATGTTCCTTTAATATCATTTAATTTTCCTTACCTTTCCTTTTAGGGATATAAGTATATCAAATTTAGTTGTATGAAAAATTTAGTGATTTTTTCAAAATAAATCTTTTTTTATAAAAAACAACTTTTACTTTTTTTGAGATTATTTATTCTTTACTCATTATTGATTCCAAGAATTTTATTCCATATTTATTTAGGTAACTCAAAATTTTATTCAAGAATGTATGATTTATTAAATGAAACCCATTACTTTCTAAGGATTATCTGATGTTAATGATTGATATATTTTCTTGGTGGAAAGTGTGAATATGTAAATGTTATGATGCGGCTGGTGCACCTAAAATTCTATAGTGCTCCAATACATTGGGAAAAGTGATATATTTCATGAGATAATCTTAAATATGTGTGAATATGATGATATATTTGTTCACATTTAGGATTTCATGATTCTTCACATATGTTCTATATGATCATGATATTATCTTTGTTCATAACTATGTCTGGTAGTTGACCACTAAGAAATGATGTTCCATTTTTACACATTTCCAGATTACATTCCTTTATCGAACGCTTCCACTCATGAGTATGAAGATTATAATATTCTTATGTTATGGTGATGATTATTATGCTTTCTCCATGTTATATTGATTTATGTTCTTATTTATCCTCCTATCAAATTTAAGCTCACCCATTTCATTGATGTATATCCTCATGTGACTATATGAAATAAGGAGAAATTTTGGGCTACTAAGAAGAAAGAGAAGAAATTATTAAATAATGTTTCTGTTTTATTATAAAAAAATTATGTATGATCCTAATTTTCCAAGAAAATTAAACTATTTTACCTTGTAATTGTAATTATTTGGTGTTATTTCTCTTTAAAATGATTTAATAATATTGTAAGAAAAGTAGGGTCACTATAGTCGGTATCAGAGAATTATTTAGTTAATTTTTGATTTAGGATTAGAGAACCTTAGTGAAAACCCATAGTATGAGACTATTTATATTAAATCACCCAAGATGATTTTTTTAGAAAATTATAAACACACAGATTCCACAAGAATTCTTTTATTGTTAATTACATAAATGAATAAATAATTTATTAATAATTTGATTAATTATGTTTGCATAAAACATTTTCAATTTTAAAAATGGTAGGAACCATGAGTTACAAGGAAAATAACCAATTTGAGGGCAAGTATAATGATTTCCCTAGTAACATCCCTTATGCCTTAGGCAGTGGAGTTCAAAATTTAATGGAGATATTTACCCAACTATCTCAGGATATAAACAATAATGAGAATAATGTAGAATTTACTCTATCACCTTAGAGGTAGAAACATTATATTGATTCATTTATGTGGGAACAACCACTAAAATATAGAGGATATTTAAATCCACTAGTCTTGGGATAGTGGGTAAACTCAATGGAGAAGATCATTCAAATTCTTCACTATTCTGAGATTGAGAAGGTGAATCTGTCCATTTATCATTTCGTTAGTGTGTTTGATCAATGGTGGGAGTTGATTAATAACACCAAGATATGAAATGAAATTGAGGTTATGGAGTGAGAATAATTTAGAAAAAAAATCATAATACTTATTTCCCTAAAACTCTTCCAAAGAATATGTACAGAGAATTATTAGAGCTGAAGCAAGAAAAGAATGTGAATCAATCATGTCATATGAAGAAAATTTCACAAGAATTGTAAGATACACCTCATATTTTTTACCAATAATGTATGAAAATTGATGGGTTATTTTGTGGTTTAAGACCAAACCTTTGAATGGATCTATAAATTTGTGACTTTTAGAGTTTTGAAGATGTTTTTTTATGTGATCTCAAATTGGATATTTCGTTTAAATATTTGTCCCTTGTATATAGTGATAAGAAATAAAAGATTTAGTTTCAATCTGGTGTATGTAATGAAAAATATGGAAATAAAACCCAGCCACTCACATCTCAAAAATATGGGAATAAACGTCATGGGAATTGACTCAAAGGGATGAGGACATGCTTCAAGTGAGGTAGAAAATGCCACCAATCTCATGAATATATAAGAGACATGAGGAAGCTATAAAATATGCTGGGTGGATGGAGAGTACTATCCATGGTTTAATTCTTTGACCATAGGGGCAAGAGAACTATGCAAGCCAGTGCACTAAACCCAGAATCCTTGAGGGTAATCAGCGTTAGCATACACAAAAGATAAAGGGGAATGTGAATTCTTATTCCATAAAATAAATTTATGTGGTGCCCAAAAATAATGTGGTGATAGGAACAATAGTTATTCATTCAAAAATAGAGACTGTACTATTCAATTTTGGTTCTACACATTCTTTAATATTAGGAATGTTTAGTAGAACAATTCAAATAGAACCTCAAAATATGGAGGTTGAGTTATTTGTGAGAATGGAAAATGGGGAAATTATTTAATCAAAAATATATAACTACTCCACGATTAATGTTTGTGGACTGAATCTCCTAGAAAATATTTTATTACTTCCATTGGTAGAGTTTGATTCTATTTTTTACATGGATTTTTTATCTTTATAGAAACTAAATATCATCTATCTGGAAAGGGAGATCACTCTTCCATTCCTAAGGAATAATTAAATTCTATAAAAGTGTAAGTAGGAGGATTAACCTCCTTCATAATAATTTTCTCATGTGTGCATGTTGTTTCAATATAAAAAAGCATCTCTATATCAAACGACTGAGACAAATGAGAGAATCATGATAGAATATTTTACCATTGTAAGGGACTACACTGATGAGTTCCCTGAATAATTTTTTAATATTCCACCTGATTGAGTGGTTGAATTCTCAATTAAAATTATTCATGGATCATCACCTATATTAAAGACACCATATAGAATAGACACTATTTAGTTGGAGGAACCTAAGAAGCAGTTTCAAGAGAATCATTAAAAGGGTTTTATATGCCTGAGTTCTTTACCATAGTTTACACTAGTCCTCTTTTCCAAGAAGAAGGATGTATTGATGCAACTCCTTACTGGTTATCCTAAACTAAAAAAAAACATGTTAATGAATAAGTTTCCCCTTCCATGGATAGATTATTTGTTCGATAAACTGTACGGGTCCAAGTGTTTCTCTAAGGTGGAACTTGGTTAGGATATTACCAAAAAAAGGTGAGGAAGGACAATATACCCAAGGATGCCTTTAAAATGAGGTATGTATACTATGAGTTCATAGGTATGTCATTTGGACCCACTAATTCTCATGTTATATTCATGTGCTTAGTAAATAAAGATTGTAGATATTACCATGAAAATTTTGTGGTAGTCTTTATTGATGATATTATTATATACTGCAAGTAATAGGGGGGACATGAAGAGAATTTAAATACTATTCTAAAGATTTTTGAATGGTGAAAATTTATGAAAAGTTTAGTAAATATGAGTTATATATGGAGTAATAATCATTCTTTGTGAATGTTATCTCCAATTAAATAATATATGAGGACCCTTATAAGGAAAATGAAATCAAAGAGGGGAACATTCCAACATCTGTAACATAGACCTGTAGTTTCCTTGGTCGAGTTGGTTATTACAGGTGATTTGTGAAGAACTTATCATGATTTTCAAAACCACTAACCTAGATAAATTGTAAGGGAGAAAAGTTTTTCTATACCAGCGAATGTGAAGTCTAATTCAAAGAGTTATAAAGATACTTATCACCGTGCCAGTACTCACACTTCAGAAAAGTAGGGAATTATTTTTGGTATACAGTGATGTTTCAAAGAACGTATTGGGTTGGTTACTGATAAAAAATGATAATATTATATTCTAATCCCCAAGGAAATTAAAATTCTTGATAAAAACGATCCTACCCATGATTTGGAGTTGGTAGTTGTGACCTTCACATTGAAAATATGGTGGTATTATCTCTATGGGGAGAAGAGTGAGATATAAACTACTCATAAGTGCCTCAAAAATATATTCAAACAGAAGGATACTAATATGTACCACCGAATATGGTTAGAACTCATCAATTATTATGACTACTCAATACACTACCATCTTGGTAAAGCAATTATAGTGGAAGATGATATGAGTAGAAAGGAACCTTTATCTTTATAAATGATTAGAATTCAAAAGGACCTAATCTTCTTACACCTATGATGGATGGTCATGGGAATAATTGAGTAAGTAAAATCACCAATCCTTTATCAAATGGTTTCTCAAAAATCCCTCATGTGAAAATATTTGATGGTCAAAAAATGATGTGGAAATTCAGAAAAAGGTGGAAGTTATCAAAAATGGGAAATCCACCAAGTTCAAAATGGATGAGGAATGATTAATGAGATTTGGGTCATGACTATGTATACCATATAATACAGTGGTAAAGAAAGAGCATATAAATTACACACATAACTCAACCTTCTCTATTAATCTAGGGAGTACAAAGATGTATAGATATCTCTAAGAGAACGTTTTGGTGGGGCTATATGAAGAAGGTGATTACTCGGTATAATTCAATGTGCTTGGTATGTAAGTAAGTGAAAGATTAATATAAAATTTCTAAATGGATTATGCAACCATTACCCATTCCAGCATAGAAATAGGAAAGCATCATTGTGGTCATTATCACCAGACTTCCGAATACATCGAGATGAGAAAGTGATATATGAGTTGTTATGGATCGTCAAAAAAATAAATCTCAATTTTTTACAATTCTATAGTACTTATCATTAGATCCTTCTGTTTATATAAAAATTAGAGAAGTGTTAGGGATTACTGGAGTACCACTATATATTATTGATTCTCGCTCAAATTTACCCAAGAGAATAAGGTAGGACGATCCTTGTAGTTTAACTTGGGTTGTCGAATCCTCAGAGACCTAAGAAGTAACCTATAGACACGTAAATTATATGGACTATTTTTGGCTATTAAGTGGCCAACTTGGGTTGATTTTAGATGGGTTTAAAGTAACTCTAAAAGACTTAAGTGAATTCAATTTAAAAGAATGAGTTGGCCCTAGGTTATCACTCGGGGTGGATTGGACGTATTTCCTTTTTAATGAATTCAATTTCTTATATTTGAGATGGGTTCATTTAAGGAGATAAAACAAAATCATAACTTACTGGTTTAATTAATACACCCTATAATACTAATCACCTATACACATTAAGGATCAATGTTTTAAGGACTTCAAGGTAATGGTTCGTATTATCACTTGAAGTGTGTGGCCTTAAAAATCAACAAGAATGATGGAGTTTAAAAATCATCAAATAAAAATCTCAGTTAAAGAAGTTATTATACATTAATGGGGTGATAAATAACATCCAATATATCCTCTTGTTACTCCCTTGGATCAACTCATTACTGGGTTATCTCTCCATTGATCCTATGGTTTCAATGGAAGCGGAAAGTAGACTCATGAGGGATGAAATGGAGAAGTAAAGAGAACCACAAAAATAAAATGATCACTCCACCGTTGTGTGAATAATTTCACAAGGTTTGGTGTGAATAAATTCACAAATTGATCCAACTTTATCAAAGTGATATGAAGAAAAACAGAATAATAGTAGAAGAAGAACTGTTATTAAGAAACTAAAGTGAATTGAACAACATACATGTGAAAGACAAATTTGAGACAACAAAATTGCAGCATAACATTACAATTGAACAAAGAACCAAAAGATTATTTAATACTCCAACACCAATACCTTAAATAGGCATTTTTGAGCCCTTGGGTCGAGCCTCCAACAGTCCAAGTATCCTCAATTAATTGTGGTAGGCCATTGGTGGGTGGAAAGTAAGGGAGAGAAGACTTTCCACCCTTAACCCGAAAAGGCATCCAGCTTGCATCCACCAAAAAGAGGCGCATGAAACACCTTCTAGATGACCGAAGTACAGTGATACATAGAATACTTAAATTAATCTCATGAATTCCCCTAACAGCATGTAAAATCTCCGCCCAAAAGGAGTTATGGTTTGCGAGATATGGTTTAATTGGTGGGTTGTTTTTCTGGGCCGCAGAATCTGGCCCAAAATTTTATCTCTAACTTCGGCCGCCTAAATGGACCCCATGGAGGCCGCATTAGCATTGGATCCTGAAGAGTTATTTGTTACTCTACATGGATTATAGAAGACCATGAAATTTGGGATTTATTGGGCCTGTATGTGGGGCCCACCCTCTCATCTGTGGGATGGTGTCCAATATGACTTCTCTAGAATTCCTTCCTTTCATAAAAAAATATCCCCATCTTCTTCCATGAATTCTCCATTGATCCCTGAATTAAACATGTTCATATTGGAGTGTAGATAAATTTCCAAGAATATAAAATTAAAATATGTATAATCAGATGAATCACTGGGTACTTCAAATGATGTTCAAAAATGTACCACATAATAGTTCATTTTAAGAAGGTATTTCAATCATAATGTCAAATGATGTTCAAATTGTAAAATGAAATAAAATGGAGTTTAGGAATAATAAATAAAATGAATATTATGTATATTAACATTGAATATTAGCCTCATTTAGTGGCTAATAACCCCCCCCCCCCAACTTGAGTTTTTCTAGTCCCGAGCAAAATATATCTCAACAATATGAAATTTAAATTCCCTTTTCCAAAAACATTTTAATACACAATGATCACTAGAAACCCCTATACCAAAAAATCATGAAACCCATGAAAATATTTTAATAAAAGATAGTTTCATAAGCAGATCTCAATCCCAATCCCATTCCTTGGTTCAAATTCACTTCCATATTTCATCCAATATCAATTAAGTATGGGGATGTGTTGTGCATCACAATAAACATGGGGGTTCATTTTTATTCAAGGTGGGGAATTATGGAAGTGCTAGGTGGAATCTCATTTCAATATTAAGACGAGTATTCATTTTTTTATTGTTTTTTTATTGTTTTTTTATTGTTTTTGTTTTTTTGCAATTTTTCCATGGTAATTGAAGTTTCACTCAAAAGAGTCAACCCCTGAAGCGATACTTTGCCGATGAATACTAGGATCAAAGACCTTAGGACACCAAGTGAAGCCCACATACTCGGGCATCATCTAGAGTTAACTTAGTCCAAAACAAATTCAAATTACCAAAAATAGAGATAAAATTATTAACTCTGGGCCAGACAACTATGGAGTCACGATCCCCAAGTGCTAAAAGCCACACATTAGGTCATTTCATTGCTCTACGTGCAATTTTTTTTTAATAATTGTTTTTGAATACTCATATTAAACAAAAATAATCGCCAAACCTATGCTATTTATTTAGGGGACCCCATGAACTTAAACTAATACCCCACTATCCAAAAGATGTGCATTGTGATTTTTTTTATTTGGATGAAAATATAAATGATGAAATATCACATTGGACAACCACACTTTCCAAAATCAATGCTCATGAAATTATACAAGGATTAAAATCAGAATCATGGTATGCTAAATTATTTGATATTCAGTTTCAAAGTTTGCAATTTGTATTACCATGTTCAAATTTAAAGGAATTTTTCCTTCCATTTACACATTTATTTTTCAAATCATTAATTTTTTTTTGAAAAAAAATCATTTTTTTTATCTCCCCCCCCCCCCTCAACTTAAAACAACATTGTCCCCAGTTTTTGAAGAAATGAAAATTTAGAAGGAGTAGAGGTAGATAATTGATGTTCAAAAATGAAATTGAAAATGAGGATCATGGAATGAAGTCACCTGGTGGCTGAAGTTGAAAATCTTGTTGCTCCCTTTTAATCCTTTGATATCCATGTCACTTGCAGAGTTCCCTAGTAGAGAAAGGAAAAACAAAATGAACAAAACAAAACAAAACAATATATATATATATTTATATAATAAATAAAGTAAAATATAAGTATATATATAAAAATTATAGAATAAGGAAGCACAAAAATCCATAGGCTAGTGATAAGTGTGCGCCCCTGTCTCTCTTCGATCCTGGGTTCGAATCCACGCGGCTTCGCCAACTGTGACGGGGTTTGCCCCATGACCTATGATGTGGAATTTTTTTATTATTTTATTTTCATTATTATTTTTTTAGTTTTATTTTAACCTACAAAAACATTAAAATAAAACAAACTGATGATACATTGTCTTCTTTTTAAATTTTTGGGTAAGGCATTACTCAAGGATCACAACACGTGACACGGATGAATATGGTGCTCCCCTTTCATACCCATCCATACTCATAATAGAAGAACAGGTCAACAGTCTTTTTTTAAATATAAAAATGATTAATTAAAATATAAATTATATTAAAACAATGAAATGATAGGAAACATGAAAAACATGGGTTTCCTCCCATGCATCGCTTTGTTTAACGTTGTTAGCCCTATATGGATCCTAAATCTATCAATTTTTTCCCCGTTCATAGGTTAGCTCAGTTGACTCAACCTCTATTTCCTGTTTATTGAATGATTCAATGAATGGTTTTAACCTTTGACCATTGACCTTAAAAATGTAACCACTTGTGGGATATTGAATCTCTACTGCCCTATGGGGGTACACATAATGCACTATGAAAGGTCCTGACCATCTAGACCTTAAATTTCCCGGGTGTAAATGAAGTTTTAAACTATACAAGAGCACAAGTTTTCCTGGTTCCGAATGTTTGACCTTTATATTCCTAGATTGGTAGGCTTGGAATCTATCTTTATTTATCCTTGAATTTTCATAAGCCTCCATCCTTAGTTCCTCCAATTCATTGAGATCTAATTTCCTTTTTGTTCCGGCCAATGAGAGGTCATAATCCATTTTCTTAATTGCCCAAAAGGCCTTATGCTCAATTTCAACAGGTAAATGGCATGATTTTCCATAAAACAACCTATATGGTGACATTCCTATGATGGTTTTGAATGTTGTACGATATTCCCAAAGAGCATCTAAGAGTTTCTTAGACAAATCCTTCCTATAAAGATTGACAGTTTTCTCAATAATTTTTTTAATCTCCCTATTCGCTAACTCAGCTTGACCATTGTTTTGAGGATGGTATGAAGTGGAAACATTATGAGAAATACCATACTTATACATGAGTGAAGGGAATGGGCTGTTGCAGAAATGGGTTCCTCGATCACTGATTATATCCCTAAGAATTCCAAATCGAGAAAGTATGTTCTCTTTCAGAAATTGAATCACAACTTTATGATCATTGGACTTATTGGGAATGGCCTTAACCCATTTTGAGACATAATCAACAGCTAAGAGTATATAGAGGTATCCCCTAGAGTTTGGGAAGGGACCCATGAAATCAAATCCCCAAGAGTCAATGATTTCAACCACTAAGATGGGAGTGAGTGGCATTTGATTCCTTTTTGTTATGGACCCTACTTGTTGACACCTATGACAACTTTAAAAATATGTGTAGCAGTCCCTTGAGAGGGTGGGCCAGAAAATACCACATTGAAGAATCTTATAAGATGTTTTCTGAGAGTAAAAGTTACCTCCACATGCCTCACTATGACATAATTTATGGATGGACTCTTGTTCAGATTCTGGAACACACCTCCTAATGACTTGGTCAGGGCAGAACTTATAGAGGTATGGATCATCAAACACATAGTGTATAACATCAGAATGAAATTTCCTTCGAGCTTGAGTCCCTAAGAATTTTGGAATGACTCATGTAACTAAGAAATTGGCTATGTCAGCATACCAAGGGCAGTCACTCATAGAGTATAGGTGTTCATCAGGAAATGAATCAGACACAGAAAGGTGATTTGAGTTTTCATTGAATTCCATCCTAGAGAGGTGATCAGCTACAACATTTTCAACACCCTTTTTATCCTTGATTGTGAGGTCAAATTCTTATAAGAGAAGAACCCACCTAATCAGTCTAGCCTTAGCATCTTGTTTTTGGGAGAGGTATTTTAGTGCAGAATGGTCAGTGAACACAGTGATGGGAGATCCTAAGAGGTAGGACCTAAACTTCTCTAAGGAAAACAAAATAGCAAGCAACTCTTTCTCAGTAGTGGTGTAGTTTATTTGGGCATCATTTAAGGATTTTCTTGCATAAGCAGTGACATAAGGCATTTTATCACAATGTTGTCCTAACATAGCTCCAACGGAAAAGTCACTGGCATCACACATAAGTTCAAAAGGAAAGTTCCAAATTGGAGATTTCATAATGGGAGGAGAGGTGAGAGAGGATTTGAGGGTTGAGAATGAACTATCATAGCTTTCTGTCCAGACAAATGGAGCTTCCTTTACTAGGAGAGCAAAAAGGGGACGGGAGATTGAACTAATGTCCTTGATGAATCTTCTATAGAAACCATCATTTCCTAAGAAAGACCTCACTTCCTTGACATTTTTGGGTGATGGAAGGTGATGAATGATGTCAACCTTGGATTTATCAACTTCAAACCCCCTACCTGAGACCAGATGGCCTAGAACTAGTCCCTCTTTAACCCTGAAATGGCATTTTTCCCAGTTTATGACCAGATTTTTTTCTTCACATCTTAACAAGACTCTCTCGACATTCCATAGACATCCCTCAAAAGTATCCCCAAACACAGAGAAGTCATCCATGGAGTCCTCAAGAAAATACCCTACCATGTCTGAGAAGATTCCCATCATGCACCGCTGGAAGGTTCCAGGAGCACTGCATAAACCAAAGGGCATGCATTTGAAGGAAAAGGTATCGAATGGACATGTTAATGTAGTCTTACCTTGATCCTCTAGGGAGACCTCAATTTGATTATACCCCGAGTACCCATCTAAGAAATAGTAGAACGCATGACCTGCCACTCTCTCAAGGACTTGCTCAATGAATGGTAAGGGGAAATGTTCCTTCTTGCTGAATGAGTTTAACTTCCTATAATCAATGCAGACCCTCCATCCACTACTCACCCTTGTTGGAAGAATCTCTCCATCATCATTGGTTATCAATATGATTCCAGCCTTTTTTGGAACCACTTGGATTGGGCTCACCCATTCACTCTCAGCTATTGGATATATGATACCAGCTTTTAATAATTTCAGAAGTTCTTTCCTTACTACCTCCATGAGATTAGGATTGAGTCTCCGTTGAGGTTGACGACATGGCTTTGAATCAGATTCCAGAACAAACCTATGAGTCCCAATAAGTGGGATAATCCCAGGAATATTAGAAAGGGTCCAACCAATGGCTTTCTTATGCTTCTTAAGGAAATCAAGAAGCATCCTTTCATGATTGGCTTCAAGAGAAGAATAAATGACAATAGGATGTGTTTGATTGTCCCCTAGGAAATAATACTTGAGTGTAGCGGGAAGTTCCTTCAATTCAAGATCAGGTTTATTTGGAATTTCAACAGAAGATTGGGACATTGGATCAAGTTCAATTTCTTCTTTTAGAGTTTTAGATAGGATTGATTCCCCACATGTAGATGTTTCAGCTAATAAATTGGCTAGATCAGATTTAGGGAAGGAAATTGGAGTGGACTCCATAAAAGTGGTTTCTTGAAAGGTTTCACTGATTTTTGGACCTAGGACTTCATTATAAGAGCAATTTTAAAATGATTCAAGCCAAGGAGATAAACTTCCTTCATATGAGAAAAGGAAATTAGTATCATCCTGACTTAAACATTCATCAAATATTTCTTGATGTTTTATGGATTCATTATCAATGCTTCCTATCATGTTTACTTCATGAATGTCCTCATCATCTCCTATTTGTGAGCTAGCATTGTAGATGTTCAAGTCTAGACTCATGTTCCCAAAGGTGATGGTCATGTTCTCATTTCGAACTCGGATAACAGAGTTGATTGTTGGAAGGAAAGGACGACCAAGGATGATTGGGGTTTGTTCCTTATTTCCTATGTTTGGATGGTTGTCAAGGACAATGAAGTCTGCAGGGTAGATGAAGTTTTCAACCTTTACCAGAATGTCCTTTAAAATCCCCTTTGGAACCCTAATGATATGATCAGCAAGATGAAGTGTGACAGATGTGGGTTGGAGCTCTTCTAGGCCTAACTGGAAGTACACAACATATGGGATGAGATTGACACTAGAACCTAGGTCACACAAGGCCTTGTCAACATTGCTTTATCTTAGTTCAAAATTGATGCAAGGGCAACATGGGTCTTTCAACTTAGGAGGAATGGTCCCTTGAATGGTGGTACTCACATTAGCAGCCAAAAGGACTTGGTTTTTATGTGAAAAAAATCTTTTAAAAGTGCACAAGTCCTTAAGGTAGTTTGAGTAGGCAGGTATGGTTTAGATGGCATCGAGAAGGGGAATTTTCAGCTTGACTTGTGAGAAGATTTCCCTCAATGTTTCATTCAGTTCAGGCTTGGGTTTCCCCCTCATGCGTTTAGGAAATGGTGTAGGTTGTGGGGTTGTTTGTTGAGGAGTTGTTTCTTTCACATTGTTATCGGTTTCCTCAGTTTGATCTTGTGGTTCATTTTAATTTTCATCCAAGTTTGAATCTTCAGGTGGATTCTGAATTAGTTTTTCAGGTTTCTCAATTGATTTCCCAATTCTTAAAATAGTCACAGCCTTTAGTTGTTCATGGGTTATTTGAGAACAACTTGACTCTCCCCTTAAATTTGAGGATGGCACCACCTGAGTAGGAATGGGTGCCTTTCTAGTTTTGATGGTTTGAAGTTCTTGTTTTAGGGAAGATACTTTTGAGTTCATCCTCTCCATTTGTTTGCACAGTTGTTCTAGTAGTCTTTGTGGAACATTTTGGGTGGGTGCTTGAGTGGGTTGGTTTATCCCAGGCGGATATTTTGGAGGTGGGATGGTTTGTTGAAAATGGACTGGTGGTTGTTGGTATTGGATAGGTTGGGTTTGGAACTGGTTATGGGATTGGTAGTTCTGATGGGGGTAAGAATTTTGTCCCTGTGGTTTTCTAGGTTGTTGGCTATCATTCTAGCGGAAGCCTGGGTGGTCAGTATACCTTGGATTGAAGTTGTTTTGGTATTGAGGCTTTTTAAAGTTCAAGGCATTTACTTCTGATGGTGGTCCTCTTAAAAGAACATCCTTGATAGATGGAATGGTTGGGCAGTTTTCTTTCTTATGGTCATGTTTTTCACAGATTGTGCAAATAGGGTCAACGGTTTGGATTTCATGGACTTTCCTAAGGTCAATCTCTTCGACCTTCTTAGAGAGTGTTGCAAGTTTAACCCTAAGTCTTTCCTCTTCTCTAAGTGTATGAATTCCAGTAGTTCTTTGTGGCTTTTCAGATTAAGGTGAACTTCCCCATGTTTGGTTTTGTTCCGAAAGGCTTTCTAGAAACTCTTAAGCATCATTTGGGGCTTTGTTTTTAAAGGTTCCATTACACATCATGTCAATGAATTGTTTTTTCCCCAGACCCAAGCATTCATAGAAAATTATCACTTGTTTAGGAATAGAAAAAACATGTTGTGGAACCATGTTTAGAGTGTCTTTGAACATCTCCCATGTTTCATATAATTACTCTCCCTCTTTTTCAAAAAAGTTTTGGATTCTCTTTTTAAGTGCAATTGTTTGGTGGTGGGGAAAGTATTTTTTATAGAATTTTCTTTGTAGTTGGTCCTAATAGTTTATGGATGATGGTCTCAAATTGATTAGCCAATTTTTAGCCCAATCATTTAAAGAGAAAGGAAATAGTCTCATCTTAGCTGATTCTAGTTAATGTGGGGGACACAAGGTTTCTACAATGTCATTGAACTCCTTAATGTGAAGGTAGGGCATCTCGGACTCCATTCCATAGAATGTGGGAAGATGGTTTAGGATATGGGGTTTAAAGATGTAGTTGGAATATCCTAGGGAATTGTGTCTAATGCATGAGGGGGAATTGGTCCAAGAAGGTGTGAGGTAGTCATTCATGGTTTGATCGACCGCATTCCCCAAGTTTGGGGCTTCCTCATTTGGGTTTCCATTTTGGTTCCCACCCGGGTTTATGAGTTGGTTTAATTGAAGACCTTCCATTTAAATGAGCTCAATTTTTGACTCGGGGGTGTTATGAGGTTTAGGATCTAATGGAAAGATTTCCCTTGGTGTACTTGACTCCCCAACCCCAAGACTATCCACCCTAAAAAGACGGTTTAATTGATCGCGGGTGTAGGCGGACATGCGCCAAAAGAAAAAAAAATGAGAAACGGAAAAGATAAGAGAATTTGGATGAGAAAAGAAGAAATGGGGGAGAATATAATGGGTGTTTAGATGACTTATTTGGGTCCCCAGCAACAGCGCCAAAATTTGATTCTCGCTCAAATTTACCCAAGAGAAGAAGGTAGGACGATCCTTGTAGTTTAGCTTGGGTTGTCGAATCCTCAGAGACCTAATAAGTAACCTATAGACACGTACATTCTATGGAATGTTTTTGAATATGAATTGGCCAATTTGAGTTTATTTTAGATGGGTTTAAAGGAACTCTAAGAGACTTAAGTGAATTCAATTTAAAAGAATGATTTGATCCTAGGTTATTGCTCGGGGTGGATTAGACGTATTTCCTTTTTCATGATTTCAATTTCTTATATTTGAGATGGGTTCATTTAAGGAGATTAAACAACATCATCACTTACTGGTTTAATGTATACAGCCTTTAATCATAATCACCTATACACTTGAATAATCAATGTTTTGAGCACTTCCAGGTAATGGATCGTATTATTAATTGAAGTGTGTGGCCTTAAATTCAACAAGGACGATGGAGTTTAAAAATCATCAAATAAAAATCTCAATTAAAGAAGTGATTATACATTAATGGGGTGATAAATAAAATACAATACATCCCCTTTATACTCCCTTGGATCAACCCATAAGTGGTTTATCCCTCCATTGATCCCATGGTTTCAATATAAGAGGAAAGTAGACTCATGAGGGAGGAAATTGAGAAGTAAAGAGAACAATAAAAATAAAATGATCACTCCACCGTTGTGTGAATAATTTCACAAGGTTTGGTATGAATAAATTCACACATTGACCCAACGGTATCAAAGTGATATGAAGAAGAACATAATAAGGGTAGAAGAAGAACTTTATTAAGAAACTAAAGTGAATTGAACAATGTACATGTGAAAGACAAATTTGAGACAACAAAATTGCAGCATAACATTACAATTGAAAAAAGCACCAAAATATTCGTTAATCTTCCAACACCACTGACTTAAATAATCATTTTTTAGCCCTTGGGTCGATCCTTCAACAGTCTAAGTCTCCTTAATTAATTGTGGTAGGCCATATGTGGGTGGAAAGTAAGGGAGAGAAGACTTTCCACCCGTGACCTGAAAAGGCACCCAACATGCATCCACCAAACATAGGTGCATGAAACACATTCTAGATGACCAAGTTTAGGTGTTCCATATAAGAATTAAATTAAGATACGGATGTCCCCTAACATCCTATACAATCTCAGCCCAAAAGGAGTTATGGGTTCGAGATATGGTGTACTTGGTGGGCTGTTTTTCTGGGCTGCAGAATCTGGACCAGAATTTTATCTCTAACTTGGTCCGCCTAAATGTATACCATGGAAGCCGAATTATAATTGGATTCTGAAGAGTTATTTGTTACTCTACATTTCTTCTAGAATCCCACGAAATTTGGGATTCATTGAGCCTGTATGTTGGACCCCACTATCTCATCAGTGGGATGGTGTCCAATCTGCCTTCTCTAAAATTCCTTCCTTTCATAAAAAAATATCTCCATCTTCTTCAATGAATTCTCCATTGATCCCTGAATGAAACATGTTCATATTGGAGTGTAGATAAATTTACAAGAATATCAAATTAAAATATGTATAATCAGATGAATTATTGGGTACTTCATATGATGTTCAAAAATGTACCACATAATAGTGCATTTTAAGAAGGTATTACAATCATAATGTGAAATGATGTTCAAAGTGTAAAATACACTAAAATGGCATTTATTAATAATAAAGAACAAGAATATTATGAATATTAACAATGAATATTATCCTCATTTAGTGTCTAATCAATTATATCCAATTGAAATCCAAGATTCACTTCCATGTCTTGGAAATGTCTCCAACATGATCTAAATGCTTAACTTTAGAAAAGCTTATCATCCTAAATATGATTTCCAATCTAAATAGACTATTAAAAAATTGAACATAGTTTAAGATCATGTTTTATTGACTTCAAATGAGGGTGGGACCAAAATATGCCTCTAGCCGAGTTCACTTACAACAAAAGTTTCCACTGAAGAATCCAAATGGATCCATATGAAGTGCTTTATGGGAAAATATTCAGAACACCATCGTGATGGGTTGAAGTTGGTGAACATAAGATTCTAAGACCAAATATGGTCTATGAAACGGTAGAGAAGGTGATAAAAAAATTTATAACATCAAGGCATCCCAAAGATGACCAAATAGTAATCCAAGAAATCGTGGATGAGACCAAGAGTTTGAGGTTGGATACATGTTATTCCTATGCATATCTCTATGGATTATGATCATGACATTTTGGAAGAAATGAACATTATGACGTAGGAACATTGGCCCCTTTGAGATGCTTGATCATGTCCTATTTGTGGATTATTTACTGACACTACCACCTACATTGTATTAAGTACATGATATATTCCATGTATCCCTATTGAGGAATTACAAACCAGATCCCTCACATGTACTGAATCCAGAGGTGGTATAGTTTTAAAATGATATCTCTTACGAGAGATTAGAAAGTGATGATCTTGGAAAATAGAGATAAAGTCCTATTTTACAAGACTAATCACCTAGTAAAAGTACTATTGAAGAACCATAAGTATGAATAGATGACATGGGAACTATAGGAAATGATAAAGGAGTAGTACCCTCACTTGATTTCACCATAGTTTGTAAAATCAAATTTCAAGGGTGAAATTTCATAAGGGGGGGATAATTTGACGAACAAAAAATTTATCAATGGAAATTACCTTATTATAATTACATCATATAATATAAACCACATAAAATATCTTTTTCAATACAATAAAATATTTATAAAAAAATAATTAATGAAATAATATGTATGAAGGAACCCATCATGATAGAATAGTGACCTGACACCTAGAATAGTAACATGGCCATTACGAGTAGTAATTAGGCCAATTGAATAGTAAAATCTTATATTAACATATAAATAAAAAAATTTCCCCTTATAAATGATAATATTATATAGTTATGTTATAGTATAAGTAAATAAATGTTTTAAAAATTATTAATTCAGTTTTGGTATTTTTATAAAGAATAAATGTTTATTTATAATTTATAATAAATATAATAATGTACAAGAAAATTTATTTTCATTATTTATATTTATAAATTAACTTTTTCCTTATGACTATAAGATAATATTATGATACCTTAATTATTTTTCAAAGAGTTATAAAATCAGTTATAATTTTAAAATTAGTATTTTCCATATAAATGATTATTTTAATTAAAAATTAAATTTCTCATATGTATAAAAAATTCAAAAAATTTACTACATTTTTAAATTATAAAAATTAAAAAATAGTTAGCGTTATTTTTTGGGATTGTTATAAAATAATGAATTTGTGTGAATAGTAAAATATGACAATTTACGATAAAAGAAAAATACATGATTTTTGTAGTCATTATTGATGTAAAGATGATGTAAGTCCAATTTATATAATCCTTATTATTTTTTTAATATATTTAGTAATAATTTTCAAACTATTAATAGTATTGATTCAAAATAATAAACTAATGAATTTAAAATTGAGAAAACACCCCTCTCCTCCCCTATAAATACCACCTATTCTCTTCAGTACTCCAAAACCTTGAAGATTGCCTAATTTATTCCAAATCATCTTAAAATGAAACTCATCCATGTCTTGGATCCTTTAGTCTCAACAAAAGACGAAAAATAACTCCCCTAAAGAAGTTCTCAAGGAGGATAATTTATGAGGTACTATCCTCTATCATTTAATTTAATTTCTCTTCAATTTTTTTTCTTATTATCTCATCGTATAGGATTTTAATATTTTCATGATTACTCCAATATCTTAAATATATTGGAATTTTATTATGTTAATAGAAAAATTCCTCATCAAACCCCTTCTCCTCCCCCTTTTATTCAAATATGAAAACATTGTCTGAGATGTGTCGATTTCCCACCATCGTGCACGATGCGCTTTCATTTTCTTTTATCTTCTTAAAATATAATAATAAAACAATTATAATGGTTAAAAAAAATTTGAAAAAATATTTTATATCTTTATTATATTATTTGGAACTAACTTATATACAAAATATTAAATAATATAACAAAATGAGTTTGTTGTGTTCGAAAACAACCAAAATTAATCTAAATGATTATCATTAACATTAAATATAATTATTTGTCCGCATATATGGAACCAAAATAGTATATAAATCAAATTAAAATTATATAATATCATTAATAACATATAATCTCAATTCTGGAAAAGTATACTCATTTTACATGAACTTCCATATATGTTTATAATCGAACCCATCCAGAAAACCATTTAAAACAAACACTCTCGAATGATGAAATTGAACACTATAACTCAAGAAAATTCACATAAACAAAATTAATATAATTTTAATTAATAAAATACATGTGTAAGTGGTTATAGATTCATAAATTAATGAATTAAATTTTATTATACCGGATATTAATGTGAAGAAGACCTTTAGACATAAGGTAATGGGAATTATTGAACCAAACTACATTTCCTTTGGTTCTCCCTATTTCACTACATTTTTAGTATGTTTGTTCCATTAATATAATTTCCAGTTACATCCCTTTCATTTTTTGGGATATACATGTTTCTAATTGGGTTTTACAATAGGGGAAAATATTTTTCCAAAAGAACTCTTATATCTTAAAAGACATTTTTAACTTCTCTTAAGATTATTTCTTCATCACTAAAGATTAATTCCAAGAATTATATTTCCTATTTATTTTGTTAAATCCAAGGTTTATTCATGAATTTATGCTTTATAAAATTAAAAACATTCTTTGGCATGGGTTATTTTATTTTCAACATTGATATATATTCTATATAGCATGATTGATTATGTAAATGTTATGATGTGATGAGTGTTATCAGAATTATATATCTCTCCACAGAATTTGGTAATGTGATGTACCTCATGAGATAATGTAAAATATATATGAACATGATTCTATCTCTATTCAAAATAACGATTTTATGATGATGAACATATGTTATGTGTGAACATGATGCTAGCTTTGTTCACAACTATGTGTGGTAGTTGACCACAAAGGCATGATGTTTCATTTTTTTGCATTCTGAAATTCAATGCCTTTATTTAATGATTCCTCTCATGATTATGATTTTTATACTACTCTTATGTTATCCTGATGATGATTATTCTCACCCAATGTTATGTTGATTCATATTCTTATCTCCCCTATTATTGTGATTTTAGATAACCCCTTTATTTTATGTATATCCCCATGTGACAACATGTAATAATGAGAAAGTGTAGGAAAATAAGAATCTAGAAAAGAATTAATTAAATAATGTTTATGTTTTATTAATTTAATTTTATATATGAGTCAAATTTTCCAAAGACACTAAACCATATGATCCCAGAATTTTAATGATTTTATATTTTTTATCATTAAAACTATTTAATAATCATGTACGAAAAGTAGGGTCGCTATATATAAAACCATAGGGAGGAACTAGTAGAGAGTGGGAGAAAGAGAATAGGAATAGGAATCATACTGGGAATATATTGAATAGTGTTTTCCTATCACGGATTTGATTTAGAAAGGGTGTATAGGGGGAAAATAACCTTTTTGGAGCCTCCAAATAAAAATAAAATGCTAAAGTGTTGTACAGGCCCATTGGGAACCTTAAAAAGTGGGTTTCGGGATTTTAAAAATTATTTTTTTGATTAAAAAATCCTATATTCATTTTTTCCTTAGTAGACTCATGTGGTTAGACAAACTGTGCACCCAAACCATGCACCCATTTTTATTCATATGCATGGTTTTAACTAGGTGTGAGCATAATTTCTCAAATCATGCACTAGCCCTGAAAACCACCACTGGTTGGGTTTTCATGGTTTCCACAAAGAGGGAACATGGTTTGGAAAAACTATACGGTAACCGTTCACAGCCTAGAAAAATTAAAAATTTCCCAAATTTCACCTGAAAACAACCCTTAAATTAATCCCAACCAAATAATGATCAATAGTGGTGTTTATTAATATTTCAAAATAGTAACCAGATGTTACAATCTCCCAACCACAGAAACATTGTATCCTATAAAGACTTTTTAGGAGCATCCATGTCAAAAATATGAGACCAATGATCTCCCATAAGTGCCCCCTCTCCCACATCTCATGAGAATCATAACCATGATGTAATAACACTTGAACCAAATTTATATTCATCCTATAAAGTATATTGGTTTCAGAACACACTATATTGACTGGATACCCAGTCACAGACAAATCAGGCTCAACCTCAAGATCTCTCCATCTGAGAACATGAGATGGATAAAAAGACACTTTATTAGCTGAGATACATGAAACATGTTATGTATCAACATCAGATGTTGTATAAGTAATATACAATAAGAAATTTTCCCCACCTACTCAACAACCTCCAAAGGACCCACAAAATGAGGAGTAAGTTTCCCTTTCCTCCCAAGCCATCGATGACCCAATTGGGGTGAAACTTCCATGAACACCTGGTCACCAACTAAAAATTCCAAGGGTATATAATGATTAACAACATAAGATTTGTATTGACTCTATTCCATAAAACTCCTCCAATAAAGAAAATAAATAATTTTTTTCATCCCTTGAACCAATATCAGTCCATTCAGGGAAATTTCATCATTCTCCAGAAAACACAATAGTTATTTCTAATGACAGATATACAAGGACTCAAAAGGATCCATTATAATGGCGTTCTATTAAATATTTTTATAGGAAAACTCAACCAGACATAGATAGTTATCCCATGTTACACCAAAGTCAATAAAACATGCATAGAGAATATCCTCAAGAATATGTAAAGATCATTCTGTTTTTTCATCTGAATGAAGATGGTATATCGTTTTCAAATAGACCAAAAATCTCAGCACCTCCTAAAGGATGCCCAAAAAGTGAGAAATAAAATTGGGATCACTATCAGATACTATATCATATGGAACTCTTTGAAAATAAAAAATAACTTTCACATATATATTTCCCAACACTTCAAAGTTGGTTTTATCATGAATGGGTATAAAGTGAGATATTATTTTTAATCCTATTAATCATATACCATAACACATTCTTCATTGTATGGGTAAGAAAAAACCATAAAAAACTCCATAGAGATATCATCCAACTTCTAAGATTGAACTGTATGTAAATGAAACATACTGGAATGCTTCAAGTGTATGGCCTTGACTTTGTTGGAAAAATAACAACAATTGAAAAAGTAAACAATTCCCAGCCTCAAACCTGGACACCCGAATCATCTTTGCATGTTATAAAACATCTTTGTGATTCTTGGGGTTCCATAACTGCTGGAATTTTTGGAAACTCCCCGTTAAACATTTACTTAACTCTAATGGAACAACATAGATATTATGATAGCATAAAATTCCAATAGTGGAGAATCACCGGTCATGTACACTATCCCCACCACAAAGATAGTATCTAAAGATATAAAACTCATCATCAAGCATATTTTCCTGATGAATCATCTCATGAAGGATGGAGGTCAACTGAGAACTAACCAAAGAAACCATAGACTTTGATTCTCACACTCCAACATGAAATTATGAAAATAGAGCCATCAAGTTACACTCTTTCGATGATTCTTTCATGACATGGGTTGGATGTTTCCTTCTCAAAGAATCTATGTCAAAATTCCATTTCCTCATGGTATATGTGATTTTAAAGTTTAAATACATCAGGTATTGCACTAAATTACTCTAGATAACATTTAAATCTTTTTCAGAGAAGATATAACTCAAGATCTTATGGTCATAATACCAGGTAATCCTTTCTTTAAAAAGGTATTTCCACCAACTCTTAAGTTTGTGGACCACAACTACAAGATCAAGGTCGCGGGTTTCATTATTCATCTCATGCAACCTATGATGATGAGAGCCCTAAGAAATTAAATTATCACCCAGTATAAGAACATAAACATTACCCAAACTTGATGCATCTTAGAAGACTACATCGCCCTGCCTGGCCTCTGGAATAGTAAATATCAATGCAGTAGTCAAAAAGAATTTCATCTCAAAAAAGTAATTCTAACATTTTTAATCCCAAGTAAACATCACTCACTTCTAGCATAGACAATTCATTTGTGAATAAAACTGTGATACATCCTTAATGAACTAGAGAAACTAAATAGGTAAACCCAATAAGCATAGAATATTGATAACATATCATGATTGTTACCATGTCATAACAACTTTCATATTTTCATTATCTACAAAAATAACATGTTCCAACACTACATGTCCAAGAAAATCCACTTCTATAATCCAGTAATCACATTTCAAAATCATGGAATAAAGTCATTTATTTCAGAAAAATTCTATAAATTCTCCCAAATAACACACTTGAACTTTATAAAACTTAGATTAAATGAGTATGTCATCCCCAAAGACTATAAATAAAGTGAAAAGGTACTAATGGAAAATATTTTTCATCAAATCCATAAAGACTATATGAGAAGTGGTTAGACAAAATGGAATGTAAAAGTACTCATAATGCTCATAACAACTCCAAAAGGTAGTTTTCTAACTTTTGGATTCTTTTATTCTCATATATTTTAATCAGACCAAAGATCAATCTTCGATAACCATTTCGACCCCTTAAACTGGTAAAAAGATCATCAATATGTGGAAATATATTCTGTTTCTTTAACGTAACTTGATTGAGTTTTTGATAATCAACATAATGGATAAGTAAACCATCAACATTCTTAGAAAATATATCTAGCATTGCACATAGTGACACACTCAGATGTATAAATTATTTTTCTATAAGATCACCCATATAAGACCTAAAATAATTTATTTAAACTCGTTACATGACATAAGAAGTAATAGATAATGTCTGAGTATTATTCACTACCTCTATAGAAAACTTTACCTCCCTTATTGGTAGAAAAATGATGATGTTAGAATGAAAAATGTCAGGAAACTTGACAACAACATGGGGGAGATCACTGCCCAAATATTTCCACTCTTGATTAAGATCCAAAAATAATATTACTCTCTCCAACTATGGATATGATTTTCTATCCCCACTCGACCTTGGGTCTCATTCTCCTTGAATGATATGGAATACCCCATCTGGTGTAGTGAAGGAGGGATATTAAAGATAACAATCAATCCCTAGTTTATTTTCAATGAACCAATCTGTCCTAAATATGATGTTAAGAGGACTCATGTCATGAACGAGTAAATCTTAATAATTATCAACATCTGATAAAGATAACATAAAAGTGAGACTATAGAGACCCTAATCTCTCTTCGTTCCAATGGGTGTAGTAATATCCATCACATAATATAAATACACCATAAGAAGATTAAGAAGATTGAAAACATGGGATGAACTTAACGAATGAGATGAACCTGTATCAAATAAAGTTATCACTAATGATGAAGCTATAGTGATGGTACCTCTCATAATCAGTCGAATCTTATTTTCATCCTCTAGAAACACTTTCAATTCATGAAGAAGCTTCGTTATAAATGTTTGTGGCCGGAACCCCTGTGTACTTGAAGCATCTATTTGGACCACAATATTAGAAGGTTATGATGATCATGTGCCACTATGTGGACTAAAAAAGAAATGGTTTAACTTCTGTATTTGACCTGGGTGTCTACCGGATCCACATACTTTGGGTGCCTCGATGAAACCCTCTTATTATTCATGGGTTTGACACACTAGTATCAAATCCAAGGTCCAATACGAAGAACCTCGGGATCTTTAAAACAATTATATCAAGAACTACCTTAAGAATCATAATTATTCCTCTCCTCTTTAGAGGAATTTTCACCACTACTAGGATAAAAATAATCTCTAATCATCCTTGAATTTCTAGCCTGGTCCATTTCGACTGTCATTTCTTTTTTCAATCACATCACCATAAAATGGAAAATTAAAGAAAACGGTGAGTGAATATAATATCAAATTCTTATCTCAAACCATCATGTCTTAATATTCTCATTTGATTCAATCTATAGTGAAAAAATATACTATCTTAGAAAAACAATTTTCATATTTTTTCACAATCTGGTCAGCCTGCTCATGTTTGAAAATATCAATAGCCATGGAAAACACCAACAACTCTGGTTAGAATGGCTTAGTGAAAATATCCTTGATGTCTTTCCACTATTGTCCGTCATTATTTTTACCAACACCATCATACCTCACAATCTCCTTCATAGAATCACCATCACAAAGTTGAAACACATCATCTTAATTTAATCAGGTGTTTCCACAAACTCAAATAGACAATCAATCCTACTTGATCATTTCTCATCCACAGACTCATATCCATGATAGGATTTTCTCTATGTGGTTCAATATTAGCCTCATCCTAGATCCTACTATCATGTGTTATTAGAGGAATGATGCTATGAAATCATTAGAAATCATTGAAGACAAAATAATTTCAATTGAACAGAGAAAAATGGGAAATTAATTCCATCCAATAATAACACAAGATTCATATTTCATTCTATCCAAATAGAAATTAAGGAATTGAATAAAAATAATCTGTAAGTGTTCTTTACCAAACCACCCATATATACTAATGTCTCATTGTAGTGAGTGTTTTCCAGGGAAATAATCACAACTACTTCCTATGTCCTTAACATATTACTCAACTGCAAACAAGTATCAAGATAATATGAAAAAAATGGACCTTTGATACCACATTTTCAAGAACCATCCATGATACCTAGATAACCTAATACTCGAGCCTATCCAAGAATAGCTTGAGGGTTTTTCCCGATCTCTATAGGTTGGTGACTAGCACCTAGCATCAAAAAATATGAAAGTAGGAATGAATTTTCTACAAACACAACTGATGAAAAATAAAAAATTAAGTATGAATACAAGAAAAACACCACAGTGAGAAGTGTTCCTGAATTAAAACATCTATAAAAATCCTAATGTACCACCATAAGGTACTATAAAATCGGATAACCACCCAAATCCTAGCTTACACAATTGTCCAATCAAAAAGATCAACATTTATTACTACCTCCAAGTGGTGTCGTACCCTTTCTCGAATAAGAAAGTAGATAATCTATAGACACCTGAAACCACAAGTAGGATGTGAATTAAAATCCCAGTAGTGTCTCACCTAAGATTAGATAATATGATGCCCACATTTAATTAAAAAACCATATCTTTCAAATATAAATAAACAGGTTGACCATTTGAAAATCATATTTAAAACCAACCCTGATATACATCTAAGATGATGGAAAAACTTTAAATGAATGGATTAATTAAAATTTTATAAAACATATTTTAAATAAATTTATAAGGATTGCGTAAAAAAATTTCACAATAATGATATATATTATAAATACAAACAATAAGCCATATAGTCATCTGCCAAGAGGTATGGTATTTCTAGGCTCTGAGATCCTCACACACTTGAAGGTGAATAAAAATATTTGTGTATATACATGTCCCTTAGACACTAGTCAATAGGGACTCATCTCCATTCCATCAAATACGTGACTGAGTACACTAGGTTTTGATTGAGTTTTAAATAATAAAAACAGTGTTATACCAAAAACAAACTAACTACCATGGCTTAAATGTTCTATAATAATAATCAATGATGGGAAATTTAATTTAAAACCATTTAAAATAAAACTCATACCATTGTCTCATTTCAAATATTCTAATTTACATTTAAAATTTGAAATGTATTTTCAATCAAATCATGAATTTTTTAAGATAAAACCATTATATTTCTATAAAAACAATTTTAATACATATTTATCAAATATAAAATTGAAATAAATTTCATAAAATGAATTTCAAAATATTAATTAAAAAATTAAGTATAAAATTTTCTATCGATTTCAAAATTTCAATTCAAAAATTTAAATAAAAAAATTCTATCAATTTCAAAAACCCACCCCAACTCACTGGAATTGGGGTTTTCTCATTTTTTCCAAATCCAATTCAAAAACCCATTTAAATGGAATTTGGTTTTTGATAAAAAAAACTTGACATAAATTACATTTAAATCAAACAACTGAATTTAATTCATTCAACTTATGGTTAATAAAATTGGTCGTCAAAATTAGAATAACCTACCCTGGGATCAAATGATCTTGAAAAAAATCCCAAATTGGGAATATCCAATGGTGAACATCAATAATAAGGATCTGAGAATAAAACCAATATACGTGATTTGAAACATCAATTATTATAACCTATAACAACACAGGGATATATAAAACCTTAAGGTGTAAAGAAAAGTTATTATGAGAAAGATAACGATAAGAGGAATCATATCTTCAAGAGATCGAACATCATTTTCCTAGATTAGATTTGCCTCTAGAAGGGTGTAGATGGAACAAAATCACCTCTTGGGAGACTATAAGGGAAAATAAATTACTGAAAGTTCAAATTTTCCATTTGTGAAATTAAAAATAGGTTTTAGGATTTTAAAATTAATTTTGGGTTTAAAAAAATCCCTTGGGCATGGTTTCTTGGTAAGAGTTGCATGGTTAGAACAACCATACACTCTAACAATGTGCCCCTTTTTCCTTGTTTTACAGTTTTTATTAGGTGAGCAATCATTTTTCCACACCATGTAATTTCCATTCAAGCGCCCACATTTTGGTTTTTCATGGATTCCACTAAGTGGGCATGTGGTTTAGGAAAATTGTACTCCAACCGTGCACAACTGAATTTTTTTCAAAATTTCATAAATTACACAAAAAATAACCCTTAAATGAAACCCAAAAAAATAAAGATCAAAATAGGGGTATATAAATACATGAAAATAGTAATAATATGTTAAAAAATGGATTCATTTATCTAGTATTTTTAATTTAATGTATGAAACCAATATAAATGATAAAATTCAGATCAATATAGTATGAATATAAAAATAAAATTGATAAAAAACCATTATTATATTTTTTGGAATATATATGTATAATTTAAATTAATATATTTTGTAGATTAAATTAGTTTTTATAAAAAAATTGTAAATAATAATATTTATTTAAAAATAATTTATAAAACAATTTTAGGTTATCATATATAGTTTTTCTAAGAGTTAGAAATTTGAATGTATAATAAAAATTGTTATATATCTCAAAATAAGTATTTTATTTTGAAAATTAAAATTTTCACTTGTATAGAATTTTAAAAATAAAATTGATTTCATTTTTTAAATCAATGCATCAAAATTATCTAATGGAGGATTTTTCATAATTTTCTATGGAGGAAAATGTTTTGGGTAAAATGTAAAATATGGTATAAATTTTGGGTATGTATTATGACATCATAAGGGTAAATAAATTATATAAAAAATAATTTAATGGATTAATGAAACCAATTTTTTTTTAAATTAAAATAATTTATTTTACTGTAATAAAATAAATTCTCCAAACCTATAAAAAATCTTCAAAAAAACAGTATGTTCTAATATTTTAAAAACAATTTCTTATAATAATACTCCCTTACACATCATGTAGGAAATTATTTTATGTATTTAGGCTTATAAATGATTTAAATTAAAAAACCACTACCCTATGGAATATACCATTTGAAAAAACCCTAAAAAATGGGTTTTTTACTAGATGTCCAAGGCCTATATTATGAAATTGATAAAAAAATTGTCTATATTTTCCTATAAGTACCCACCCATTATCCCAATTAACTCCACTATAACCCCTTTAAGAACCCCATTCTTCTCACTTAATGTATTGTGATCCTTTTCAAGAAGTTTACAAGGTTCCAAGATGGGATTCTCAAACTTTAGGAACACACTTTACATGTAAGTGGATATCCTCCTATCACCTCTTTGTTTTAAAGTAATTTCTTATAAAAAATCATTTTATTTTTAATTAATTATGTTTTAATTTTTTTATCATCAATCATTTAACATCCATTAATTAAATAATAAAGAGTTACTTCTATTTTCTCTTATTAATCTCATTCCACAAACCACTTTGTATACTTGTTATACTGCTGAAATAATTCTTTGATTTTCCATTACAAACTTTAATTTTAGGAATACCGAACCAAATTTTCATTTAATGGTATTATAATATATTTAATTATACTACATTTATTAGTTATTTATATATATGAAACTCTAATTCCCATCTCATCGGTTAAAAAAACTAAAATTTTCTTTCTTTAAGAACATAATAAATCAATGAATTTTATATGAAAATAATCCATAATTTCCCATGGGTAATTTATGAAATTATTTATTAAGATATTTTATCTATAAGGCATAAATTAATTCAAACAAATTAAGGGTTTCCCCTAATTACACATCATTTCATTAGCAAGGGAAAAAAATTATGATACCTTGGTGAATAACCCTAATAATATGCTTCATGTCACCTAAGTGATGAACCTTAGTGGAATTCTTTTGGATGGATTGTTTTTATTTTGTATCCACATTTCCATGTTACATATCATATACATGTGATTATTCACTCATGTTATTCTTCATTATTTATCTATAATGATCACCTATGTTCCATTTCCTTTGTTTATTCTTAACTGGTCTTTATGCTCAACATTTTCTATTAATGTATGTATCTATGAAATTACATGACATGAGGTGTCCTAGGTTGGAATAATAAAGTATCCTTTTAATATAATTAAAATAAATTGTATGTTTATATGTAATTCCATTTTATTCATTTATTATATTCATAGTTTCCTATATACAAAACCTCAAAATATACTATGTAGTTTATAAATTAAGTATTATATAATGTAATAATATTAAAAATAATGTATATAAATTGGGGTTCACCATATAAGGAGAGAGACCATATATTGTATTATTATTTGAAACATAGAGTACCTAAGATATTTGAACCTCAAAATGAAGATATACATTATGAGTTTTGAAAAACATGAGAGAAACAATACTGATGAAAATAATAATATCCAAATGCACTGATGAAGAATAAGAATAAGAAGATAAGATTAATGAGATGTTATTTACTTTTATACTAATCAACTCAATCATTTAATAAGAGCTATGAATGAACCATGATAAATACATATAAACATTTGAAATATGAATAATATCAAGGCACCACATCATATTTCTACATTTTGAGGAAGAAGAATAGATATTGTTCAAATTCAAAATAGAGTTATATTATCACTGATGACTATTATTCATAAGGTGAATTTCAAATATTGACTCTCTGTAAAGAGAGATAAAATTTGGTACTTGTGAGAAATTTCGGTTTTTTCCACCTTATGTAGGAGTACAAGGTCATACCATCACCTGAGATTAATTTCATAATAAGTAGGGATATGTGGGTATAGAATAATAACAACGACACATCTGGGGCATAGTCATCCTAAAAGGAGGTGATATTTATTGAACAACAAAAAGTGTTCATGTTGTGATTATTTACTTCTTATGTTCATGCATACCAACCAATATAAATATAAATAAATTATAAGAGATCTAGTTACTAATAAAATTGAATAGCTAAAAGGCATAAAAGTTTAAATAATGTTAAAAATGTACCAATTTTAATTCCCATACCCCCACTCACCACCCTTAGTGTTGTAAATATACCATATTGATAATAAAACATGAATTTAAAATTTTGAAGCTGGACAATTTTCTCTCTAGTATTATAACACACACAAATATTGATAAAACATTACTTTTCTCACTCAAAAATAACCCACTTCCCTTCAATTGAACATTTTGACCTTCCATGAACCAAGAAAAAAATGGTATAGTATAAATGGTGTAATAATAAGCCCCATCCTAATCAACATAATTTATTCCATAAATCATTAGAATGAAAAAATCATATAATAATTTCTTTTCATTCCCTACAATCTATGGAATCCTATCTAAATCAAATATATTTATTTAGTGTCTCTTATACTTTATATATGACTATATTTCCCTACTCTCTTCAATATATTATCCAACAATAAATTGATTAAAATTTTCAATTATCTTGTAATATTATATTAAAATTCATCCATACATTTCATATTGATCTAAGTTAAATAATTAACCTTTGGATTTCAATATATCTTCTGAAAGATATGATATTTTAATCTATAAAAACATAATCATCAAAAAATTACTATATGAAACCATATATTATGATGTAATATATAAACCTTCCAAAAATCATGGATTTATCCTAACCTAATATTTTTAATTCCCCTCATGACTATACTCCTCAAAATTAATCCATCAAACATGTCACAACACAATCTAATATACCACGACATAATGCTCAATTCATTTGTGATTCCCAGATTTGATTTTTTTGATCATGAAACTATTATAAATTAAATTAATTGATTTTATATGAATAAATATATTATAGTTAAAAAAATAAGTTCTCTCCCAAATATTATTAATGGTTTATAGTGTGACCTTTATGTAGTTTTAGTAAAAATAAATCATAAAATATGGGTTTTTAATGGTCTTTTTTAAATATAAATGGAGTAACATGAATAAATAAAAGTGATTTTAAAAATAAAAAGTAGTTTGATTGTAATATAGAAAGGTGATCATTATAAGACTATTACACAACATTTCATGTCCCCTATTTAGAAATTTAAATTTTATTTACTCTAAATTTTTAAGGATTAATCAGTATCTAGAATATCCTCATATCCCTGTTGAAATGTATATATTGATCCAAAATATAACATAACTACCACGTAGTCAAGATCTATCTCATATTTATTAATTTTAGTTATACCAAACCACAATGATATCTCATATGTGTGTGATATAAAAGGTATAATTATACTATATAATCAGAATAATAAAAGTTTCTCACACAAAAATATCAACCCAATCAATTATTAAATCATGTATTCTTCATTTAATTATATCTAAAGTATAAATTCAAATAAAAACCAATTAATGATAAAAATAAATCAAATGATTTAAAAATACAACTAAATAATATGATTAGCCTAATATTATTCTATAAATCCCTATATAAGTGTATATATTCCTTTTAATGACCCCTTTGGCTTAGTTTATCATTGATAGGAGGAAGAGGTTGGTTTGTATCTTCATCTTCATTTCAGCAATCCATATGGGGATTGAGAGATCCAAAAATTATAAGGCGATGAATGGAAACCATTTAATTATTAAAATTTATATATTTACCACTATTCTATGGACATAAAAATGAGTCACCCATGGTATTTATTTATAATCAATGGAATATAGTGGTTTTTGAACAAAAATTCTATAGTACAGGATTTGTATTGGATTTATAAACATTAAAGAAATTTTATTGACATGTAATAATTCATATATATTTTTATGTCCTCTTAAAATTTTCACCATTAAATTTCTTGAACATTGGAGTTCTATAATGGGAGTTATTACACAAAATACCTAGTTTTATCTTTGATAGTGAATGGTATTGGGTATCTTAATAAATAACATTATTTGTGCCTAAAAATAGATTAAACTAATTCATGTGTTTTCTAAACAGTCATACATCAAAAATTGGGGGATTTACCGACAAAATGATATCTCTATTGGACGGATGGGTAGATTAAATTTGAAAAATTAGTTCTTTAATGTGTGTGGTAATTTTCTTTGTTCAGGCTACTTTACACCTATTTTTTCATGGGATCTATAAATCACATCCTTATAAAATGGAAACCTAAAAACAAGTGAAATTTTCCATTTTATTATTATTAAACATTAATCAAATAAATTAAATTAAAATAAAAATTATTTTTATTTGATTTAATAAGAACCTACAACCATTAAAAAATAGATACAGTGGTGGAAAAATATATGAGAATTGTATTGCGATCACACCCCCACATTGAAACCATGTCACTCATGGGAAAAAATATTCTTATAAATTATTATTCATGAGAATATTTCATAAAAATAGAATAATTAAAATTCAATATTATCAATTCATTTGATAGTTTTTAAAAAATAAGAACCATTTAAAAGAGTCAATCTCAGAACTCTTAGAAATATTTATCTCATAAATTGTATGAGAGAACAATTATAGATATTTATAATTATATCCTTGAAAATAAATTATTAATTAAAATATGTTGTTAAATCACAATTTGTGTGTGTTGATATTTTAGTACTTATAATTCCCCTTTTTATTCAATAAAAAGTGGTCATTTCAAAAAAATTGTCTTTCCTGGATCATTTTCATTGAGACCTTTCTTATACTTTGTATTATAATTTTGAAACCTATTTACTTAAGCATTATAATAACTAAAACCATTAGGTATCATCCAATATGTTATGTTGAATTATTTTAATTATTTATTATTTATTTTTGAAAGATATTTTTTCAACAAAAATATTAGGTGTTAACCATAGGTCAATTCAATATAGTTTTGCAATTGATTAAATTAAAAATGAATATACAGAAAAATAATTTTTCAAAATCAAATAAAATTTTCCAATATTACATTTAAAATATATTAATTCATAAATATTAATATTTCCTAAATTAGTTTGAGGATATGTGGGGATATTAAATAACACTATTAACCAAAAAATATCTCACATAGATGGTATGTACATCTCAATGGTTCTGTCAATACATTATCATTTATATAATTGATGTACTAATCAAATGTTTTATCAATGTAATTACATTATTATAGTTTTTTATTATATTATAATCATATTATATTACATATAGAGCACAATAAAAAACTTATAAATGAACAATGAGTGAAATAAATGGTATCTCTAGAAGTTAAGGTACATATACGAATGAAATAGTATCTTGACCTTTGGAATAGTAATGTGACCCTAATAAATAGTAAATTAGCCAATGTAATAGTAACCTCACCAATGAAATTATATATAAAATTTATCAATATTATAAGTTTCAATATGATATAATTATATCACATGATAAGTAAAAAAATATTTTAAAAAATATTAATTAAATATTAGTATTTTTGAAAGTCGTAAATATTTAATTAAATTATTTGATTAATTTAATATTTTAAAAGAAATTATATTTTCATAAAATTTATTCATAAACTATTATTTTGATTTCTTACGATTGTATTATAGTTTTACCAAACCTTATTTAATTAGTCAAAGTGTTATAAAATCAGTTATAATTTTAAAATCATCGTTTTTCAATTAAATTATGATTTTATTTATAAATTGAATTTATTGAATTTAGAAAATTATTTTTATAAAATGGAGTTCATTTTTGGATTCTACATGTCAAAACATAGTAATGGTGAATTTTTGGGATTTTTCTAAAATACTTGAATTTTGTGAATAGTAAAATATGATAATTTACAATAAATGCTAAATACATGATTTATGGAGTAATGGATAATGTTATGATGATGTAACTCTCATTGGTTTGAACTCATGTGCTATAGTTACTATTTCTGGTCAAAATAATCAAAACTATTTCCTATCTTGGAAAAAATAACATACTAATGAATTAAATATTGAGAAAACATCCCTCTCCTCTACTATAAATACAACCTCTTCTCCTCACACTTCTCAGGTCATGTGACATGCCAAATTTCTATTCAATATATTCCCAAGCCCATACCACACAACCATGATCTTTGGGTCTTAACAATAGTCAAAAATCAAACCCCTAAGGATGTTCTCAAGAGGAAGGAATCAAGAGGTAAACCCCTCTTTCGTTTTTATTCAATTTCTATTCATGTTCCTTATTTTATTTTATATCAACACCTCTCATCATAAGAGTTATATGAAAACTCCAATACCTTACATATAATATTATTTTTTATGCTAATGGAATAATTCTTAATCATCTCACCTTTACCCACTTTTAGAGTAGAATTGAATGCACCATCTGAGATGTGTTAATTTATCACATTCAAGGACGACATGTTTTCAATTTTTATCATCATTAATTATTTTCATGATATCATTTAAAATGTTTAACAAGATTATTATATATTTAATATATCTTATTTAATGTTCTATAATCATATTTTACTTGGGATAATAATTTAAAAAACAAAATGAGTTCATTGTGATCAAAAAACCGCCAATTATACCAAACAATTATCAATAAATTTTTATATAATGATTCATCCACAACCCAAATAAAAAAATGAATTATATAACCAATTAGTCTTATGGATTATACTTAATAAAATATAACTTTAATTCTAGATAACCATCCTCACATTAATTGATTATCCGTACATGTATGAAAGTAAACCTATCATGAAAATGGAGGAAACAGTTCCAAACATTGAAATTGAACCTATTAACCCATCAAAAAGGCCGTTAATGAACATAAAAAGGTTATAATAAATAAATTACATTAATAAAAGGATGTGGATTTAATAATTATTGGAAATAATTTTATTATACATGACGTTGATATCAAGTGAAGAACACCTTTAGACATAAGGTAAGGGATTCTACTCGAGCCTCAATTATTCCTTTGGGTTATTCTTACTCTCTTTTTACCCAAATCAAATTCAATATTAATTTTATTTAAATATTATAAATTATATTAATATGTTACAAAATCATGTGTTAAGATCCATTCATCTTTATTTTTTGGTGATATACATGTTTTTGAATGATTCTCTTCTGAATTCATCCAGATAAGCAAGCCCAATTTAAGGGAACACCCCTAACTCTTACACATTTTCAAGTGTCCCAAAATAATATGATTTAATCCACCATTTTTATAAACCCCTAATTTTATTATTAAAAAATTATTTTTTCACTTCTGGTTTTATATACTTGATTATACGCTTTTCTGTTTTAAATGTTCTTTGATATTTTCCTTAAACCACACCAAAATGATTATTTCTAAACATTCTTAAACACTATTTTTAAATGTATTAACTGATTTTTTTCATAACCTATATTGTTATATGACTATTTTGATATATAAATTTACATGTATCATTTAAATCCTTTCTTTCATGGAAACCTTTGTGATAATTCCTTATGTTATGCCTTTTGATAAGATTATCATACCAAATCCTTTCCATGGGTAACCTATATATTTTTGTCTGATTGATTGTGAATAATTAATTATGGGGAAAAAATATTCATGAAAATGTTATTATGGGTGTCTTCATACAGAACTTTAATGCATTGAGTAATGTTTAGTCTAATGAGATGTTATGTGAAACGATATGGTGGTTAGCCTTGACTCGTTATCCATGTGAAACAGTCTTGGTGGTTAACCCTGACTTGTGCTCCTCTATACACATCAATCTTGGAACCTGATAATGTCATGTTTTATGTTGCTCAAACATTACTATGATTCCATGATTATATGATATCATTTCTAAATATTATTATACCTTATTTTTAATAATGTACCATTCCTATTTATATCATTATGTAATGCCTTCTAACCCACATGCTAAGCTTTATTCTTATTTTTATTCCCTTACTAAGATTTTAGATCATCCATTTTTTCATATTATCCCTAGGTTATCCTATGTCGATGTAATGGAAAAAAAAGTTATGATATTTTATGAATATTATATAACAAAATGTTTTATTTAATCCCATGTTTTCAATTTTATGAACCCAGTCTTCCAAGACACTGGACACTACGATCCTTAGCATGTAATTTATTGTTTAAATACATTTAAAATATTGTAATGATATGTGTAAAGTGCTAGGGTATCTATATTTGGTATCATAGGTTGGTCTAGTTATTTTTAGAGATTAGGAATTGGAAAATTTAGTATGAACCTTATAGATAATACTATGTATAGGGAAACATTACTAAATTTTAGGAAGTATAGAGTAACTGGTTTATCGATAAAATAAATCCATGCATGGATACTTCAAGAGAACGTGGTTATCGAAAAAATGTTCCTACGAGTAACATGTATGAAAATATGTTCTTTTCCAGACGTTGGGTAACCTATTACATGATAATGGGCCTTACTGCGCAACTACATTTACCCTCCCATTGCATATACTTTGGAAAATTTATAAGCTCATTAGGAATCATTATTAGGGTAACAGAAAATACATTCCTATAAGAATATATATTAGGGAAAAAATCAGGGACAACCAAGATTTAAACCTTGTTAATCAAAAGTAAGGATATACTTTTCCATTAAGAGTTTATCCTTTTATGTTTTAAGATTACTTTTTATGATAATTAGCTAAGTATGTAAGCCCCCTAATTTCACTTACATTTCTCAGTTAATGGAATAAATAAAAGAACACATGCCAAAAATCAATGTGATAGTGAATGTGATGATTTATCTTATGATATTCCAGATATTATGGGAACAAGTTCTCAAAACATCAGGATATTACTTACTCACCTAGATCAAGTTATGAATAATGACATGAATCATGTTGTACACCCTCCTCCTCTAAGTAAAGAGAATGTTGTCGTCAAATCATTCATTCAAAAAATTCCTCCAATGTTTAGTGTATCTTCTGATCACATCCTCACAGAGCAGTGGGTTAACTCAATTGAAAAGATGTTATATGTCCTCTAGTTCTCAATAAATATAAATTCATTCTAGAAGTCTATCATTTTGATGGGGAAGCTGATCAGTGGTGGAAATTGATCAAAAAAGCTACAAGGAGTAATTTGATTCAATGGATTAAAAGGAATTAAAGATAATGTTTTTTAATAAATATTTTCTTTAAACCCTACATCTAGATATGGAAAGAGAGTTCCTCAGACTTAATTAGAAGGAATATGAGTCAATAAGTGCATATGAATCAAAATTTATAGGTCTTGCAAGGTATGCCTCCATCTTTTTCATGAACCCTGAAAGTGAGGTGGATATCTTCTTTATAAGACTAAATCTGATTCTATGAAAAGAATTGTTGATAAGTTACATTGATAGATATGAGAATATTGTCTGTTGTGCCCATCAGGTTGAAATAAGGATCAGAGACTCTCAATGGCCACATCGACCTAGTGAAAACAAAAACTGGAAAATGGAGTCTAATATGGGTGGTTTGGAAAAAAAATTCCATTAAGCAAAAAGGACTGAACATCCCACATGTCAAAACTATTAGAATATGAATCCTAGTAACTATCTAAATGGAACTAGTAATTACTAAAAATGTGGAATAATGGGACATCTGGCGACGAACCGCCAATGGGATATAAAGAAATCTACTAAGATGGATGAAGAAAGTAAGTTTAAGATCAACACTTGGCCTATAATCTAGTGTTATAACTTAGAGAATCATGATCATTATGTGAAAAATTTCCCTAAGCCAATGGTTGTTAGAGGAAATCAACAATAAAATCCAAGGAAACATGGGATTATGATATCACTACTACAATGGTACTGCTGAACAATGATGTGGTGACAAGTGTGCTATTTATTCATTGAATAATAGAAATCATATTATTTCAATCTAGTTCTACACATTCATTTACTTCTTGAAATTTTAGAAAAACTATTCCAAAACCTCTTAAAAATATGGATATTAAGTTATCTATGAGAACAAAAAATAGTGTAATTATAGAATCCAAGTCATATAACTTCTCCCTAATTAATTTTTGTGGAATAAACCTCCCATACAATCTTTTCATACTCCCCTTATAGAGTTTGATTCTAATTTCTTCTTGGATTGTCAATCTTTATATAAATCTAACATAAAATGTCGATAAAGTGAGTTCACTTATCACATTCTAGAGTATTATCTAATCTAATGAAAGTTTAATGAGGAAGATGAATCTATTTCAGAATCATTTTCTCAGTTATAGATAATATTGGCTTATTAGAAAACATATCTTGTTCAAATGATTGATACAATGGACATAATCCCGATCAAAGACATGCCCATCATGAGGGATTACATTAATGTATTCCCTGAACAGTTTCAAAGAATTACACCTGATCATGAGTTTTATTTCTCAATTGAATTTATTCCTAGATCTCTACCTATATCAAATAAACCTTATAGAATGGCCATCAGTGAGCTGTAAGAGATGAAGAAGTAGTTATAGAGTAATTTCGAGAGGAGTTTTATATGCCCAAGTGGATTACCATGGGGTTCACCAATCCGCTGTGTTAATAAGAAATATGGATCAATGTGTCTAAACATTTATTATCTTGAGCTCAATAAAATCACAATAAAGAACAAGTATCTCTTCCCTCAGATAGACTATTTTATCGATCAGCTACATGGGGCTTGTTATTTCTCAAAGGTGGACCATTTGTGGGGATATCACCAATTAAAAGTGAGAAAAGAATACATTCCCAAGACTACACTTCAAATAAAGAATAGACATTATGTGTTCATAGTGATTCAATCTAGACTCACTGATTCTATAACAATTTTCATTGATTTTATGAATAGTCTTTAGAGATTACCTTGAAAAAATTGTGGTAGTATTTTTCGATTATATTATGATATAATAAAAGTGCAAGGAGGAGTATGAGGTTCATTTGAATACTATAATAAAAACTTTTTAAGGGATAATATATATGAAAAGTACGTTAAATTTGAGTTTTGGATGATGGAATTATCATTTTCAGGGCATGTTATCGCCTATAAAGGGATATCTTTGGACCCTTCCAAGAAAAAGGCAATCAATGAGTGGCCCAGACTAACATCTATAACTTAGACCCGGATCTTCCTTGGCCTAGCTAGGTATTACGAATGTTTTTTCAAGAAATTATCGTGATTTTCATCCCCTATAACCATGTTTAAGTAGAATGGGGTGAAGTTTATCTAGAATCAATAATAAAAGGAACACTTTAAGTATCTCAAAAAGAGGCTTATTACCACACCGGTACTCACACTCCCAACAAGTGGAGAAATATTTGTGGTATACATCATCACTTAAAATAAGGTCTTAGGCTGTGTAATGATACAAAATGATAAAGTGATATCCTATACCTCATGGAATTTGGATATCCATGAGAAAAACTGTCCTATGCAATATTTGGAGTTGGTGGTTGTGATCTTTGTGTTGAAAATATGGTGGCATTATCTCTATGGAGATAAGTAAGAGATATATACCAATCACAAGAGTCTTAAATATATATTGACACATAATAAGATTAACATGTTTCATTGAATATGGTTAGAGATCATCATAGATTACAATTACTTAATCCACTACCATCTTGGCATGGAAAATAAGGCAGCGGATGCTCAAAGTAGAAAGGATCATGCATGTTCATCAATGATAATAATAGAGAAGGATCCAATATTTATATACTTTTAGAGGATAGTCATGGGAATAATTAATGGAGTAAAATCATAAATACTCTATCAAATTATTTCTCAACCATCCCTTATAGAGAAAATAAAGGATGATCAAAGAAGTAATGTGAAAATTCAAAAAATTGTGGAATTTATCATAAATGGAAAAACCTATGAGTTCAATATTGATAAGTGTGGAGTCATAATATTTGGAACCTAAATATTTGTTCCATATAATCTAGAGATAAATAATGAGATTTTAAATGACACACATTGCTCATCCATCTCTATTTACCCAATGAGCATAATGATGTATCAAGATCTCTAAGAGAACTATTGGTGGGAGAATATGAATTAGGATATTGATGAATATACATCAAAGTAATAGTCTGTTGGGAAGTGAATGATGAAAGGGAAAAAATATAAATGGATGTTTCAACCACTACCCATACAAACATGGAAGTGTGGGAACATTACCATGGACTTTTTCAATGTACATACAAGGACATCCATAGGAAACAATGCTATAAGGGTTATCATGGATCATCATATAAAGACATATCAATTTATCATAATTTTATATGGCTTTTCATTTGATCAACTTGCATAGATATATGTCAAATAATTGGCAAGGATTCGTGTATTACCACTATATATTGTATCCTATTGAGATTTGAGATTCACCTTTATGTTCGGGAAAAGTATCCAATATGCTCTAAGAATTGAGATGAACATCAGTATGACCTATCATCATCAAATTTTTGGCTAATATGAGTGAACTATTCAGACACTAGAATTCATGTTGAAATAATTTTATATAGACTTAAAAGTAGGATGGTAACAACATCTACAACTGGTTTAATTATCCAACAACAATTGTTTCCACCCATGCATCTGAATGGATCCATATGAATCCCTTCATGGGAAAAGATGTATAACACTAGAATACAAGGATGAATCTGGTGAGAGTAAGCTGGGATGGCCTGAAATGGTTGAATAATTGGTGTAGAATGTGAAAACCATTTAGAATAACATCAAGGAAGGCCAAAGTCGACATAAGAGATTTTCACACAATTATAATTAAGTCCTTGAGTTCAAAGTTGGAGACATGGTATTTCTCCTCTTATCTTCTTAGAAGAAGGTGATGAGATCTGGGAAGAAAGGAGATATAATTCCAAGGTTAATTAGCCTCATTGAGATCATTTTTCATGTACTAGATATGGTCTATCAACATATACTTCTATATACCATGTCTGAAGTACATGGTGTATTCCATGTATCCCTCTTAAGGAAGCACAAACCAGATCCTTTTCATGTACTGTCTTCAGAGGTGGTATAATTAGAGAATGTTCATTCTTACGGGGAGTATCCCATGATGATCTTTGATAATAGAGATATATTTCTATGAAAAAATACTACTCACACAGTCAAAGTACTGTAGAGGAACCATAAGTATGAAGAGAGAACAAGGTAACTAGAAGAAGTGATGAAGGAGAAGTACCCACACCGGATTTCATCATAGATTATAAAACAAAATTTCGAGGGAAAAATATATAAGGGAGGAATAAGGTAATGACCCAATATTTTATAAATGGAATTTCCTTCTCTTCATTATGTATTATTGTTTCATCACATAATATTACATATAGAACATAATAAAAACCTTATAAAGGAATAATGAGTTAAATAAAAGTTATCTCTAGAAGTTAAAGAACATATGTTGATGAAATAGTAACTTGACCATTGGAATAGTATTGTGACCCTTATGAATAGTAAACTATAAAATATAATAGTAACATCACCCATGAAATTTTAAATAAAATTTATCCATATTATATTTTTCAATATGATATAATTATATCATAGGATAAATAAATAAGTATTTTAAAAGTTATTAATTAAGTGTTCGTATTTTTTAAGCCATAAATATTTAATTACAATTTTCTGATTAATTAAATATTTTAAAAGAAAATTTATTTTCATTAAATTTATTCATAAACAATTATTTTGATGTATTATTATTATATTATATCTATATTAGTCCTTATTTAATTTTTCAAAGTGTTATAAAATCCCTTAATATTTTAAAATTTTAATTTTTCATGTAAATTATGATTTTATTAAAAAATTAAATTTATCATATTTATAAAATTATTTTAAAAAATTTGGTGTTAATTTTTTTAATCTAGACATCAATAAATGGTTGGGGTTAATTTTTGGGATTTTTATTTAATACTAGAATTTTTTGTGTAGAGTAAAATATGATAATTTATGATAAATTCTAAATACATGAATTATGGAGTCATAGATGATGTTATGCTGATTTAAGAACCATCGGATTGAACTAGAATTCTCTAGTTACTATTTTTGTCATATTAATCAGCATTATTTCATGACATGTGGAAAATAATAAAATAATAAATTAAATATTGAGAGAATATCCCTCTCCTCCACTATAAATACCACCCCTCACCACCTCTAATCCTCATAATTCACAGGCCTTTTTTCCATTCTAAAGTTCTACTCAAACATCTTAAAAATACCCTCCTACATGACCAAGATCTTTCAGTCTTAAAAAATGACCAAAATTGAATGCCTAAGGAGGTTCTCAAGAGAAATTAATCAAAAGGTAAAACCCCTCTTCCGTTTCTTTCAATTTCTTTACAAGTTCCTTATTTTCTTTTCTATCCTCACTTATCCTCATGAAATAGATATGAAAGAGACATAAACTTGAATATAATTTAATTCTGTTATACTAATTGAATAATTCTTCATCATATATCATTTCCCCTTCTTTTATAATAGAAATAAAAACACCACTCGAGATGTGTTAATTTGTCACATTCAAGGATGATGTGTATTTAATTTATATTACCATCTTCAATTCTGGTCATGAAACCATTGTCATGGTTGAACTAAATTTCAATATATTTAATATATACTATTTTATTTTCTATAATCATTTTTACCCAATATAATAATTTATAAAACAAAATGAGTTCGTTGTGATAAAAAACCTCCAATTGACCAAAACTGTTATCATTAATGTTTTATATAATGAATCTACATCACTACAAATAACCAAATGATGTTTATAAAAAAATAATCTTCTAGATGCTAAATAATAACATATAAATTCAACTCTGTATAATCATCCTCATGTTACATGATTATCCATATAGGTATAAAAGAAAATCGATTATGAAAACCAAGGAAACAAACAATTCCAAACAATGAAATTGAACCTCTTAACCCATCAAAAAGGACCTGAATGGACTTATTAAGGTTATAATAAATAAATTAAATTTATAAATGGTTATTTAATTTTTAATTAATGCATCTAATTTTATTATCTAGTACTTAAAGATCAAGTGAAGATCACCTTCGGACTTAAGGTAAGGGATTATACCTGAACCCCCATTATTCCTTGGGGTTATTCATACAATATTTTTACCAAAATGAAATTATCTATTATTTTTATGTAAATAAATTTAAATTTGGATTTTATGTTCCTAAATCATGTGTTGATATCCATTCAGTATTCTTTTGAAGGATATACATGTTTTTAAATGATTAACTTTTTAATTCTTTCCGATAAGCAATCCTGATTAAAGGTAACATCCTGAACTCTTACCCAATTTAAAGTGTTCTCCATAATGTATTTTAATCCACCATTAATTTTATAAAACCAATATTTTTATTAGGAAAAAATTTTAGGTTCACTTTTTTTTTATATAAAAAATTATGCTCTTTTTTTTAAATGATCCTTCATATTTTCCTTAAACTGCAGCAAAATGTTTTATTTGGAATGTTTCTTAAACACCATTTTTACATGTATTGACTTGATTTTGTCATCACCTAGAATTATTCATTCATATTTTATCTTATGAATCTCCATGTAAGATTTAAATCCTTTATTTCAGGGATACCTTTGTGATAATCCCTTACGTTATGCATTTTGACTGGATTATGATTCTCAATCCCTACCATGAGTAACCCTTATGTTTACATATGATTGACTATGTAAGATTATTTATGTGGAAAAAATATTCATGAACATATTATAATAGGTTAAAATAGACCATTTTCTAATGAATTGGGTAATTTTTAGTCTCATGAGATGTTGTGTGCAATAGTCTTGGTGGTTAGAGTTTTCATGTGCTCTATGTGCAATGGTCTTGGTGGAAAACCTTGACTAGTTCTTCTCTATGTGCAATGAGTTTGGATCATGATAAAGTCATGTTTTATGTTTCCACCCCATTACTATGATTCCATTATTATATGATCCCATGTTCTATATTTTATGATTCTTATTTTTAATCATATACCACACCTATTTATATCATTTTTTTATGCCTTGTAACCCACATAATAAGCTTTATTCTTATGTTTATTCCATTACTCTTATATTAGCTCATCTATTTGTTCATATTATCCCCAGGTTATATTGTGCCTATGAAAGGTCTTAAAGGATGTTAGGAGCTATTTGTGATGATTAAATAAATTCCTATTTTATTTAGTCCCATGTTTTCAGTTTTATGTTCCTAGTATTCTATGATACCAGACTCTATGATCCTTTCCATGTAATTTTATGTTTAGATACATTTAAAATCTTGTAATGATATGTGTAAAAGACTAGGGTCTCTATAATTGACATACATTATGTTTTATTAAAATAACCCATCAATGATAAATACTTTCTCAGACAAACATTCTATAATTAAAATATATTTTCTTTAATTTTTAAAACAACATAAAATAAGGAAATTTTCATTAATGTTAATCAAATTACATTATATTATAGGAATTTAATATATTTATTTTTTATAAAAGTAATAAAAAGGAAATGTTTTAATAAAAATACATAAAAACCTTGCCATGTACCAAAAAAGATAGAAAAAAATAATGATCAAATAAATATAAAAATACATTAAAATAAGAATTAAATATAGAAAAGGGTGAAAGATTAATGAATGAAAAAAATATCACACATAAAATCCTTACTTTCCCTAGAATTTATCCTACCCGCACAACTATAATTTCTTGTTACCTCATTATAATTAATGATCATGTGAGAAGAAAATATTAGACTTTATAGGTATCCTAGATAGTTGGATTCTAAAAGGTGGAGCTACTTTATTGGGGACTCTATAAAAGTGACATTGAAGTTATTTAGATTTCTCCCTTTAATGGTGACTATTATATGGGTTTATTCATTTTTTGCATGTATATCCCCTAACAGATTCAAATTAGTGATAGTTTTTTGTATGAATGAATGTGAACGATTCATACCATAGTGTGACTTTATATTTTTATTGAATAGAAGGAAATTATCACTAAATTTAAATTGATAGTGATGTATGAGGCACGTATAGGAATCCTTGAATCTTTTTTATAGATTTGGGAGTTCTTAAACTTGTCTCTTCATAATTCTTCCAGTCCGTGAATATGTGATTTGCAAACATCACATAATAATGAAATAATATAATTACAATGTTTTATGGCCTAATAAATTTGATGGTATATCTCAATAGGGAGGTAAAAACTATCTACAAAATAAATTCAATAAAGTTACATTCAAATTGGTGCTATAATGGTTATATGATTTGACCGCAAAGAATCATCGAGTTAGGTCTATAATATTTTCATCTGTAAAAGACTTGTTTTATGTTTTTTCCCTATATATTATATATAATGGATTTATCATTGGTTTAATGGGTGATAATATATGGAAACTATATTCATAACACCATAAATACCCAAATGTGATTATATAGTGTGACTATAATGATGGGACACCTGGCCATTATTGACGAACCAAATCAACATAAACCAACACAAGGCATGGGTTCTAAAAAATTACAAAACCTTTTGGAGTCATCTATCTTTATATATCATGGTTCTATACATTTTAATACATTATCAATGGTAATAAGAATGTACATGATTCCAAATGGATTAGGAAACAACCCCATAAATTCAATTCCCCAAAAATAAAAAATTCCACAGAACAGTAATGGTTATTGTGGAATTTATCTTCTTTTGAAAAAATTAACATTATGTTGAAGCTAAAGAAAATATATAAAAATAAATGGAATCTTAAAACAAGTTTGACTTAAATAAATCATAATCAAGAACCCTTTGAGTAGTTTTATAATGACCTAGGTTTCTCATGAATGGATATTTTATCTTTTTAGATGATGATTCATTTCCTTACATAAAAATACACCAGAGGGCCAAAATAGTTTAGTGTCTCTATAAACATGGAATAAAATAAAATAATTTTGTTAAATATGTTCAATTTTTACCCTAGAAATCATCCCATTTAGTAATATTCATATACATATTTGACATTAAACGTTTCTTTATAACCAAGGAAAAGGAAACATAAGAAATAGTGAGATAAGATTATCAGTAAGTGTAAACATAATAGATATCAATCTAGGATCAAATGAAATAATAAGATACTCATAATAGTATATGATAACAAACATAAATTTTGATGTTCAAACCCAACCTATTATAGATCATAAACATGGATCATCACATAATGATTGGTAGTTTATAAGACATGAATCAAAAGATAATAAAAAATGAGACACGAGAGCATAATATTGTCATAAGGCATATATTTACAGCATACACATAATATTATAATATTTTGAACATTTATAAATAGAAAAAAGTCCACTCATTAATTTAAGTATCTAAAATTATCCCCTCGCATTAATTTATAGAAATGCGACCAGGTCCATGAATAACATTATGGATATGAAAGAAAGGTACAAAAATAAAATCAATAACATATTATCATGTTCAAGCATAAAATTATGAACATGTAATTAGGTTCACTCATAAAATTATATACATGAAAGAAATTTTCATGAATAACATCATTATATCAAGGTTTTCTGCCAAGATAATCATGGTTCATAAATTCCTTTACTAAACTAGGTTCACTTTCTATTTCACTCATTTATATCTCATAAGATATAAACTTCTCCCAATACATTAGAGGGATATATAGGACCCACCCATCACAGAATGAAAATTATACATATATGTTCCATGAGACCATAAAATGTTCATCATATTATAACACATGAAATGAAATTGGCTTCGTAAAAATTTCATCATATCATAAAATATGAAAAAAAGTTAGGTTTCATAATAATTTCATCATTTCACATAAGAATATCCCATGGAAAAAGAAGCAGGTTTCATAAGAATTTTACAGTGCATGTTGTTAATCATGTTTCATGATAACTTTTTGAGAATATAGAAAATATCCTCCAATCCATTAATTTTCCCATTTTTCTTCTCATTCGTAATTTTCTGACCACAATCAATGTTAACCCAGTTAATTCAGGTTCCCACCGTTGAATAAAACACTAATCATAGTGGAAACCCATATAGTCAAAAAAATCACCTATAGGATTTCTAAATAATGACACCTTATTCAATATATTACACCTTAGGTATGTCCTAGTTGGATCATTGTCATCTTATATTTAAATCATTTATGGCAGACAACAATGAGTTTTATAATTTCTAATATATAACCCCTGAGAGTGTCAAACTAGGTATGTAGTAATTTAATATTTTATGAATGAGTTATCAATTAATTCTAGATTAGTATGGTGTTTTCAAGGTTGTTACCCTGAGGTACATTTGTTCCAGATCCACTTCCACTTGCATCTTCCATATATGGATCAAATTACTTTGAAACTAATCACTCTATCCTTTACCAGATTTCTAGAACATTTTTCGTATAATTTGTATCATCCTTATAGTTATCATCAAAGATGTCTTTAGACATATCCTAAGAAATATCCCTAAGAATATCAGTAAAATCTTCCCATGTAGGTTTCCAATGGTTAACAAATTATTTCATCTCATACCAATAATAACGACTCAGGATTCTCGTACATGGATATTACAACTTTTTAGTTGAATTTTAATTAGGTTACACAAACATAGGCTAGTGGACCATAATAGTTTAGTGCATCTAGAAATAAGAAACATGGTATTTTATTCTAGTGAATGATATTTAATGATTCCCATAATTATTTCCCCATTTAGTACTCTTCAATGAAAGTTCCTACATGCAATAATTGTTCATAACCTATGGAAAGTAAACATAAGAAATGGGAGATCTCAAATGATTAGTAAGGGTAAACACAAGAGGGATCAATATATGATATTATGAAGGAATAATATAAACATTAGGTAACATGATAATGAACATAACTTTCAAACTTCATTCGAAACCTTTCATATATCATAATCATGGGTCATGAAATATAGATTAGTAATTTATAAGAAATGAATCAAAATATAATAAATGAACATGACTCAAGAGAGAATAAAATTTGGCATAAGACATATATTTTTTGCATACACATCAAATTATAACATTGTAAACATGTAAAAATAGAATAATGTTCAATATTTATGTTTAAGACATGAATTCAGGCCCTCACATAAACTTATGGACATTCAAACGAGTCCATGGATAATAATATGGACATGAATTGAAGGTTCATGCATAACATCATGAACATGATATCAGCTTCATGAAAAACATTTTGAACATGTAACCAAGTTCACTATTAACATTATATACATGAAATATAGGTCCATCCATAACATTATATTTGGAAATGTTCACTCCCAAGATCATAAGAGCAGACAAATTCCCTTCATGAACTGGTTTTACTCTCCATTACAGTCCTATCTATCTCTTAAGAAATAAATCATAACCCAATGCATTGGAGGGAGATATATACCCCACCCATCACCTAATGAAAATCAAACACATGTGTTCCACAATATCATAATAAATTAATAATATCATAACCCATTAAATGTAATCATGTTCATAAAAATATAATCACATCATAACCTATGAAAAATATACATTTTTTATAATGATTTAATCATTTCATCAAATAATTTCCTAAGAAAAAATATTCAAGTTTAATAATAATTTTATCATGATATAACTTGTGAATGAGAAATAGGTTTCATAAATATATTTTCATCATAAATATTAACCATTCAGAGAAATAATAAGAATGGTATCCTTGGATCATATCCACATTAAATCTTAAGTAACCCCAAGGATTGTCATATTATATGGAAAATATTATTTAAATACTACAGGGGAGATTTCTTAAGGAAACTAATTTTTCATTGAAAAATAATTCATAAAACATAAATCATTATAAAATTATTTTTCTTTCCAAATAACCATGAAAACATATAAAGTAATATTTTTAAAAAAAATTAATTTTTTTTTAAAAAATATCCTCTCCTCTTTGAAAAAACTCTATTTTAAACACAAAACACTTTAAAAATCCTTTTAACTTTGAAATCAACTACCTAAAATCAGTATTTTAGAAAATAGAGGAAATTATTTTATTTTAAAAAAATTAAATACTCTTAAAAAAATATTAATATCATTAAGTGGTAATGATAGTGGGAAATAATTTTAATGTCTTGAAAGTTATGAACAAATATTATTTTAACATATTTAGTAAAATCTAAACATGCATTGTTTTGAAAACTAAATGATGATCCCATTAAAAAAATATTGTTAGTAGTAAAACATGGATTGTTTTTAAAAAAAATTATAATTTAGTAATAAAAAAATTTGAAAACCTTTTTTGAAAACATGGTTTCTAAAGGAACATATTTGAGACCGAAGAATGAAAGCATGTTCAATTTTCTTCAAAATATTTTATTAATTAATTTACGTTCCAAAGAGTGTAAAAATAATACCATTACTTAAATATATCATGAAAAATAGAGGTTATTCTAATTAATGAGTACTAATTTGAGTCATATCATGTTGTTTCCACATTATATAATTAATCACATACTATCCCGTTGAACAATTAGATTGTAAATTGAAACCTTTAACACTTTGGTAATGTTGAATCATAAGGCCCATAAATGAATAACATAAAATAAAATTGAAAATATCATGAGGATGAAAATTTTCATTATATTAAATTTCAAGGGATTTTTATATACACATCATGAAATAATATAGTTTCATAATAGAACCTACATCTTCAAGAAGGAAAATTGAGACAAAAATCCTTTAACGGTTTGGTAGCTTTTTTACCGTAAACCCCATAAAAGAGAGATCCTAAAATTTACATGTCAATTAAAATAATTGTAATTAAAATCATTTTAATATATATTCATGGTAATTATATACACCACATAAATGAAACATATGGTGAATATGGAATTTTTCTTATAGAAAGTAAACGTGACACAAAAATCCTTACCTTCAGTATTGACATTCATCATTATTATTCAAACCCATTGTATAATAAATTTACGTTTATTATTAATTTATTATAGAAATATATTATTATATAAAATTACATATATTATTTCATTATTACCTTTTATTAACCATTTATTAACAATTCATTGTTAAAGATACGTTTTAGGTAATAACTACATCGTTTTTGTACATTTTTTGATTAATTATATTTCTATACTCTATATTTGATAATAGTTTCTTCATATATAGTGTATAAAAAATGATATAACTATCATATTTTTTGATTATATATTTATAAATTTTAATATATAAATTTTTTTATTGAAAATGAATTACACCGTTATTGGAGATGGTATGTCGTGTGTACACAAGATGGTCATTCTTTCATTTTCTTATCAGATTGAAATAAAGAAATAAATGATATATAATCATTCCAAATTTATTTTTATTATATATACATTAAATATATTTATTAAACTCATCCTTAATACATTCCATGTAAAAAAATTGAATGAATCACATCATTTCACAATGTGGTAGTTCACCATACACACAAGAGACATTATTATATTCCCAAAATATGGAAAGCATGAATTAATGTGTGATAAAAAAAATTACAAAATCATAATAGAAAAATAAATATCATATATATACTATATAAACAATTAGTAAATCATTACAACTAGCCACGATAGGTGGTAATGGAAAAACTAATGACATTGGTTAAAGAGGGGTAGTCCTAAATACACACGAAGGATGATTCCATAACCCATTTTATGGTAGTGGAGATGGTTATAGATAATGAAATTAACATAAAAATATCTCAGTATATTTAAATAACTTTTGATATTTTATAATCATTATATAAAAATAATATAAGTGGGTGGATAAAAAAAAATAAATTTGCTCGTTGAAGAACATTACTTGTTCTTTTGGTATTCTCCAAAGGTTTGAACAAAATACTTAATAGGTGGGATTTATACCCAAAATAAGGCTCCTATGATAAGGGGAGGAAAGTTTTAAATAGATTTGTGTAGGTAATGTTTGAACCAAAACATTTTGTTGTTGAAAAAATGGATGAGTGGGGGTGTCTTTTTATAAGTGGGGGAGAGAGAACACTTGGTATTTTTGAAAAGAATTGTGAGCTCCCACATTTTTCATATAGAAAAAATGTCCAAAATGGACCATTATAAAAAAAATATATGTTTAATGGTAAAAATAAAAACCTAAAATATTTTATATAATAGTTTATATAATAATTTATAGGTTAATTTTACCCTTATTATTTCAATTTAACCCCTTGGTAAACCCATTTTAATCTTAACCACGAAAATTAGTTTCTACTACATTCACTATTAATTATGATCAAAAAATATTTTGACCATATTATAAATTAAACATTATTATGATTTAAAATAATAGATCCATTTTTAGAAATTAAATTCACGTAACATTCAAAAAATAATTTAAAATTAATCCCCCAAAGGTGATTAGAAAGCGGATTTTTAAAGTGAAAATGCTCAAATGTTTAAAAAGATTTTATATCTATGTTCTATAATAAATTTATTATGATGGCCAAAATTGGATTAATATAAGTAAAAGTGTACTAATTATTCCATTAAACTAATTTAAAATATAATTTTATTGATAAAAAAGTTAAATGAAATGGTTGATTGTAATTAAAATTCATTATTTTTCACTATTCATAAAAAATGAAACATTTTAGAAAAACATAAAAATTCCACACTTAAATAATTTTGATATTTTAATTTAAGAAATTAATTTTATTTTTATGAATTCCTTTTATGAATTTTTTAGAATTTATTTTTAAAAGAATTTCACCACAACAAGGTAACAAAACACATTTTTTAGAAAAATATTGTTTTTAAGAATAAAATTCTGTTTATTTGTATCTATTTTCTTTAAAACATATAATATGAATATTAAATAGTTTATTTGATATATATACGATTAAAATTTATGTAAAATTACTCAATAAAATTTGTTTTTTTAATTTTATTGAGGTATAACACATGTGTCTGAATAAAAAATAGTTTTTTAGGAAACAAATTCCATTATTTTAAAATAGTTTTTATTTTCATTTATAAATAATTGGTCACCAATTAATTATTTATATATAAATGTGAAACCATATTTTCATAATATATTTATACTCATTCATATTATCCAATCAAATTGCTAGGTGATAACTATCATATTAAATAATAATATTTTACTTTTTTGAAATGTTTTGTCTAAACTCGGTGTTACATATAACTCATGGTGAACTCATTATTTTATGTAATGAAAGACAAAATCATTTTCCCATGTCACAAAAAAATATTTAAAAAATATAAATATTTAAAAATGTAATTTCATAAAATTTTGGGGGTGTTACTATTTTATTAGGGGACACAGTTGTCCCACTTGAAAAAGTGTTATAAAACATAAGGAACCACACAATAATTATATCGATAAAATAATTCCTTAGTACGTGATCAATATATATGTTCCAAAGGTAATTTTCATAAAACAATATACTAATTAGGTTAATCTTTTAGATGCATAACTTTATTTTTATAGAAATTAGTTTGATTACAAGATTCTACCAAATAATTTACAACATATGATTACCATGGAATAAAATTAATCACATGATATATTTTCTCATGTTGAAACATGTAATTTACTAGAATTTATAGATAGGTATGGAATAATTATACCAATATATCCTTCTGTCACATTCTCTACTCATTTTATATAGCTGATCTAAAAATTAAATTTCTAAAGGGTGACCATCCATCCAATGAGATATGGTCTAGGTTTGGATTTCATTAGGTGATATCAAAAAGATGCATGGTAAAAATAATTAATTAATTTGAACTATATAACATAAAATTTAATATTTTCCAATGAAAATACAATTGAATATATTTTTTTCCAATTATGGTGTGGTTTTCTTGGTACATTTTTGGTGTTTGTGAGGAATACACAATGACATATAAAACATGATCAAAATGTTGTGATAAGAATTCCACAAATATATTGTTATAAGTACAACAAATGATCTCAATTGGTAAATCCCATCGAGGTGACTTGATTATTAGGGGTGAAAAGTAACTTTATATAAATTTATTAAAAACATGTATAATTTTTTTATCAAACATAAATTCATTATCTTTTTAGAGATATATAGATAGGTTATGTGAAATATTACAAAATTTTTGAATGAAACATTGATAAAATCTCATGTAACCAATGAAATATTGCACATTCCATGCATTTTAGCGAATAATAGGGAATAAATTAAATAAAATTTTGATTTATTAACTCATATACCATCTCTTTAAAAAATGTGTCTTAGTTTTATCCCTTTACATACCGTGAAATAATATTTCATATAATTTGAAACAAGTCTCTATTCAATATAGGAAAACACCTAGACTACTCAAACAATAATCAAAATATGAACCTTAGATTATGAAATTATCAATTAATACTTCCATGAAATTATATATATAATCTAAATATAATAAAAATCATGTATCCCTAGAAATTACCTAGTGAATTACATATTACAAAAAACATCATCCTTTATAAAAAAATTCTGAAGGTGAAAGTGAGAGATTTCTTTTTCTAATCCTCTAGGTAAATATAGATTTAAATATATCTAGAATACCCATCAAGAAAATAATTTGGAAATAACCCAGCTAGCATATCATGCATCATTTAATTCAATAAAATTTTGAAATATTCCTTCATTGTGTGGTGGTTTAGTTTGAGATAGTCTATATAGATGCATCAAATATTATTCCCATAGGTTGACAACAATTCTTTATTTTCATTTTTAATGACCTTTAGTACAATTTTCCAAGGAACTCAATGTGTTTTACTAACCTATCAGTTGATCTATTTGGGTTAAATTATTCTAATATCCAATAATTGGGTTACCTCCATTTTAAAAACTTTAAGGATGTGTCACTTCAGTTTTTTTATTATATTACTAGTTTAACCCCCAAAAATTTTATAATATAAAATTCATTTAAATTAAGGGAAAATTGATAAGAATTTCAAACAGGTCCAGTACTAATTATTTTTTATACTCCCTCAAAATATCAATAAATCACAATTCATGATATTGAGTAAGTGAAAAAACAATGGTTATAGGTAACTTATTTTCCTTCTCAATAAATAGTTACTTTAAATTTTGATATAGGGATTTAGGTTCCTATTTAATGGGGCTTTGGATTTATTGAAGAGAATTATAATGAACGCAGTTCATGATCTCATTAGGATACTCAGGATGAGAAATAATATTTTATATGTATAATAGAATCATTTATGTTTATCTGCTCGTTAATGAATATGCAATCATTAATTAGATAACCTGGATGAAATTTTTTGAAATCATTACAACATATATCACATTAATCAATACATAGAATGCATATCAATGATGAAAACCCAAAAAAATATCTTGAGAAAGAAGATAAATTTATTTCATGATGAAAATTACATCATTGATATTAAATAATAGATATGAATGTTATACTAAGGGGTTCCACATGGTATCAATGACATTAAAGTTGAAAATTTCATAACCCAACTTCATTGATAATGTATCATTATTTGAATAAATTATGGGTTTTTTAGTTCTAATAAAGGATTTCCATAAAATAATCGATCATATCAATTAATCCATCATTTTTTATTTAATAAAGTAGATATTGGAATAAAAATGTAGGTTTAGAACCCTTACAGGAACATCCTCTAACATACTAGTAGGTTGTTACAAGATCCTTGAATTTTGTAGGAAGTGATGATTGAAAAAATTTGTAGATGTTTATATTTATTGTAACCCTTTATTCCTTTTAAATTCACCATTGGTGGGTATATTTATCCTTCATAAACTTTTCATACCACATATTTTTCTTCACAACATAAATCAAGGTATGTCAACATATATTTTTTATAATCTTCCATGATTTCATAATAAATATTGGTCTATTTTTTATTCTATGGTTTTGTGTCCCTCTAGAGAAATGGTGTAGTAACGGTTTTTCTTATTAGATCGTCAAAACACACATTTTTCATTCATTTGAAATCCAATTTATAAAATAAATTTCCTTATTTTATTATTTATGGATTATTGGAATAACAGTTTACTTGATGTGTGATGACTGTAATAAAAGGGTAATTGGGATTTTAATTGTGTGCTACTCAGAATATTAAGGGAATCAACATTTCTATTTTCCCTTAATCTTACTATACAATAACAGAAATGATTAATCAGACCATGACATTGGATTTCACTCATCTAGCAGGTAGGTTTTCATAATTGGGTTTTTAGACCTTGTATAGAAGCTTCGGTATTTGATTGCATTAGATATTTTTTCATAACATTCATTTCACTTGGTCTTCTTGTCTATGATCATGTTTTAGAGCGATGGTTGGAAAGGCCTTTGAGGTGTTTATATTTTTTTGGTTTGTGGTGAAGGGTTCAAACCTTTTTTCTTATGGTTTATTGACATTTGAAGTTGTTTATAATTCCCCCTTATTGATAGTCTTGGTTATCTATCCATATAGAGACGGATTGATGGTTTAATTATTACATAATGGGTTATTTTTAGTGACATCCATTGAATATTATTTCAAAGGACTCAGAACGTTCTCTCAATTGATGTCATTTTTCAGATTTATATGTATAAATGGAATATATTTTGTAATGAATTAGATAAGCGGGTGATATTGTCCATAGGAAAGTGTAAGATATTGAAGATGGTTGATTGTTTGGTGACCTAGATGTTTCTGGTTAATAAATTTAAATATTTTAAATAATAAATATAAATTTTTTCATGTAGTAGGTTTTTTATTTTAGTTAAATGGGTCTACAAAATATAAATAATATATTTAATATATTATTTTTAGCTCTATATATGTGAATAATTAAAGATTATTAAATGGAGTCCCAAATGGAAATTTCAATATCGCAGTTACTAATGAAATGGGTATTATTTCCTAGATGATGTATAATTTTTTATATTCCACCTCTAAATAAATTTTATCTTAGGTTTTTCAACCTAATATCTTCTCACATTTCTTCTGGATGGATAAAACCCTATGATGTATTTTAAAGGATCATTGGTAATTAATATTATTATTTATGATTCAAGGACATTTTTTTCATGGTGGAATCAAGTATGGTTACAAATAAAAACAAGCATTCTTGAAGAATGGGTGATTTTTCCTCATGGAATGAAATTATATCTTTCAACTTCACCTAGTTCTTCATATGTTATAATCATTTCACTCAAGAATTATTCTCTTACACAGAGAAAATGATATATTTTTTATAATACAAATAATTAAAATATTTAGAGAAAATATATAACAATGATTACTGTAAATTATTCTTGAATTTCCATTTTCTGAATGAATTATTTTGACATGGATTTAACATGGATTTAATTTATTATTCCAAATTAATTTATAAAATACTAAAAATAAAAAAAAAATTAAAATTAATTTATTTATTTTAATGATCTATTTTCGTTTTATTAAAATAAAATTGTCCCACAAAATTCCCTAGAAACATTCATCATCAATAATTGAATTGAACCTCCGAATATTTTTTGATTTCGTTGATGAACATGAATACTTAAAAAAAATTATGTGGACCAAATTCTAACTAACCACCATTATTTTATTTATTGTTGCCAAAATATTTTACTAAGGTTAAATTTTTTGTAAATTTAGAATGATGAATAGTGACCGGTGGATTAGGTTTTCATGAGGCTGTAAGTGCAGAATATCGTTTCTAGCAATGGTTTTGGGTTCAGTTTTTATATATGTGATTGAACCAAATGAAAAAATTATGGTAGATGCATGAATAAGATATTAAGAGGTGTTATAAAAGTTATGGGGGTGTCAAAAAATTGGTAGAACATGAGGTGGAGACAATGGTCGTGGCATAATATGTGATTATCTGTGTATTCTAGATCTAGAATTCCTATTAACTTGGTTTTATGTTTTTTGGGTAACCTGTTGTGTCTTACATGTCTTATCACACCTGTGTTTCCTTGTATTCATAAATATAACATATAGTGTCACCCTAGATCACATTTTGTGTATCTCAGGACCACACGTCTCAACATGTATCCAAGTATATTGAACATTGAGGAAATAACCCCACACCTCATGTGATACAATAGGTAAGCGATGTAGTTTTTGTGAACTAACTTAAGAATATATTTATGTTTATTCATGATTCATCCAAATGGTCTACATGAAATGTTGATGATTTACAAAGAATATATGTTCGGTACACAATAAGTACTTCTAATTAAGTACACCGTTGGCTCATTCACTAGTACCACATGTCATATACCCTATTGGGTACTTTGTGTATGTCAACCTATATGTAATGAATAATGGTATCACACTTAACTATTGGATGAGGCCCATATACCTTGTAATTATGAGTACATGTCATGTATTTTTCACTCATTGTTGGTTTCTATAACTTCACTCCCATGTGATAGAAATGGACACATTAATAGTATATTTAATTTGTTTTTAATGGAGAATAAAAAAATTCATGACTCAATCATTAGTGCCTTATTCTATCATTATTGGGGAATATTGATCCCATTAACTTCCTAATGATGGAAATAAAAATTGGGAGAGATAGTTGGAGAAGACACATGGTCAAAAACCCCTATTTGCACACCGATTATAGGGATTGGGTAATCAAAATACTTAGTAGAGTAGGTAAACCACATTAGTGATGGGGAATAAGTAATTATTTATGATTAATGTAAACCTCTCACTTAATGCACATATCAAACAATGAGGTATGAATACTCCATTGGGGTCAGTACCTTCATGACTAACATGTTCTCTTCAATGAGGTGTGTGTCCCTATTACATTTTAAAAGGGATGATGTAGGAGTGGTATAAGATAGGTAGTTTGAGAAATTTGAGTATTTTTATATACTAGGTAATCCAAGTTAACTTTGGTATGTTAATTATATGGAGTTGTGCTATAATGATTTAGTTACCATTTTACTCTTGTTTTTTTACATATCCTTTAATCAGATCTCGGTTTATACTGCATTGAGTTGAATTTCAATCTAATTTATCACTTCTATTTTTGGGGTTCCCTCCAGGGTATATTATATACTCACCCCTACATAGCACTATTTGGGATACATTTTATGTTTATATAGATGATGTGCACTTCATTGGAGACTTTAATGAGTGTGGTTATAGTAGTGATAGTTCATATAAGATCTTAGTGGTGACTGTTGATATTGAGGATTGAGTTCTTTCTAGCATGTAATAGAGTCCATTAATTGTAGATTTCAATTTTTATTTAGCATGGGATGATTGGAATTATATTTTTTCCGTACTAATTATCCATTTTACTATTCTACTATTATGATATTTAGTGTATCACATGCTATTAATTTTATTTTTTAGGTTAGATATTTTTTTATTTATTATATATTTTCTTAGAAACATGTTTATATACAAGTTTTATAGGCTATTTACTCCGTTTATGTAATATTCCTTCTAGGTGGAGGTGGGCATGGGGTTGAACACTCCTATTACCGCCAACCTAGAAGGGTTCCCTCTGGTTTAGTCTATGTCAAAGTTATATAAATATTGTTTGATTCTCAAGGATAGAGTTTATAGTAAGTTATATTGTGATGATATTTTGAGATACTTAGAGAAACAACGTAAAGTAATATTATTTTTTATTAACAGAAAAACGAACCAGTGGATTAGTATGGGTGTAAAAAATAACCTTTCAATAAAACTTTGATAACATATTAATCAACTTGAAACATTTATACATCCCTTTCATGGTAAAACATGATGATATATGAATCATATAATTGACCGATTATATTTTTCATACATGACTTCCTTGATTAAAATCTATTATATATTCTTTAATAACCATGGTTAGTTTTTTTCAAATAAATGATGTCATCCCCTAAATATCCAACAAAAAATAAAAGGAAAAATAATGTCGACATTGTGCCCATGATATAGTCTCCTGTCACTGACCAGTTGATAAATGAGGATTTTATACATGGACTATACAGGGACGTGTTTCCCCCTACTTTATATCATTAGGATAATACTTCATTGGTTGGGAAGGGAGAATACCTACCCATAACACATATGGTAGTATCTTTGGAGAAAAATGTGATTACTAAAAGTTATACATGCTTTATGAGTTATAGTGATAAATTACCCCTAGAATTTCATGCGAGAATGATCCCAAATAAGTGAAGTATTAGTTGAATTATATTTCCTATCTTTTTCAATAAGTACAAAAAACGTACAAACATATATTGATTATCTTTATCGGTATTGTTCATTGAATTGTATATATATGGTGTATGATGATTGTGTAGAATCAAGAATAGGTTACCTTTCCTTTGATATATTTTAAACACTTGTCTAGAGAGAATCACTATTTAGTGATACTAGGAATAGTATAATTGTTGGAGATATTATAACTCTATTTGGGTATCATGATAGTGTACCACTATGATTTGATGTTTAGGGACCTCATTAGGAAATCTCAAGATATTATTCATGATGGATATCATCAAACACATAAATTATTATTGTTCATTAGTGGTAAATTCAACCTCGTACATTACCTTTGTGAATTCATACCTTTGTAAGAGTCCTCAATCATGATTTAGAAATTTAAAATTAGTTCATGGGTTCCCAATAAGTAAATGGAATTGGTTTAGACTCTTCTATAGTAGACTCATTAGTAGATGTTATCATTTGATGTCTTATAGTGCCTCATCATTATTTACAAGAATTTTCATGATATTTATCTCATAGATAGGTAATAAATCTATCACAAATTGATTTCACCCATCTAGGACCCAAATCATGTTATTTCTATGGTGTAAGAGGAAACATGGATTATTTCTATAGCATGTTACAGATAGGGGAGGATATATAGGGACTCATGTTGTATGGAACTCCATATAAGAGGAAGCATTAAGATAATGGGATTCCCAATGGTGGAATGGTTGGACCACCTAGATAAAGATATGGTAAAGTATTTGGTGGTGTTAGAACAACTAGCAGTGGATAATGTTTTGATCGAAATACCTAAACACCTCCTTTATAAAGTCAACCTTGTTCATAGGTTGATAGAGTTATGAGTAGTGGAATGATGCAATTTATAGAAGGTAACCAATATGTGGAACTCGACATTGTCTGAGGTATTATTTTTTACTCCCTTAATTGAAAATCATACATTTCAATAGAATTGTAAACCACCCTTTTCTTATTGTATCCTGTATTTGAGATATATAGATATTAGTATCAAACCTATTGAGATGCCTTTATATAGAAACTATTATAGGTGGTGAACATTCTCTCACTCTCATATTCTATTATATTTATATAACTTCAGCAGATGGATATCTTACTAGGATCTCATTGTGGGTGAGATGAGGCCCTACAACATTTTCCTTGGCATGTACTTGTTATCTGTACTATTGGGCTTGGTAAAATTTTATCATTTCATTGTGTTTTGAAATCATGTATACGGGTCAATAATAACCCTCACTGGTGAGTAGGAACCCTATGATAGAAAATTGGATTAAACACATTGAATATTTCAGTTAATTATCTATTACTTGGATATCTAAGACTTCCATGACATTGATGTGGTAAAATGGAAATTTCTTACATTATATATAGGTTCATGGATTTATTCCCATGGGAATTTTAGGGTTTCCCCCTCATTGGGAATTAAATATATGTTTCAAATTTCTTGGTGGGACTAAATTGATACCCATTTTAGTATATCAAGTGAACATAACAGAACATAAACAACTAAAGGTGATGTTAGAGTATGTTTTAGATAAATAATTTATTGTACCTAGTTTTTCCCCTAATAATATTATTATTTTGATTTAAAAAGGAATATGAGACATTTAATCTTTGTATTAACCATCATTTTTTTGATTAATCATTTTCATAGATAAATATATGTTATGGTTATCACTAACATTAGGTTCCTGAATAGATTTTCCAAATGATTTCGTTTAGGAAAATTTATGGTCACTAATAGTTTTTAGTAATATTTTTTTACATGAATAAATCGTATGTAGTGTTCATGGGTCTCATGAAATTGATTTTACATCCAAACATAAATAGATTCATAGTAGTTTTCATTGATGACTTCCCAATTTTTTCTCAATTAGAGCATTATAATTCCAATCATTTTAGCGTTATCCTATACCCAATTAATTATTATCAACAATATAGAATTATATTTAAGTGAATTATTAGAATTTATTAATATCATTTCCTATATAATGAAATTTCAAATGGTGGTGGTGTTATTGATCCCTTTAATTTGAGGTCATGGCAGATTGGGATATACCCAATCTAGTTTTTTGGGTGTGTAATTCCCCTGGTTTATTGGGATATAAGAAAATATTTCTGAATAAATTCTCTCATGTTCCATCCCATATGGGGAATCTTACCTAAAAGTTATGTCATTCATATATAATAATAATTATCCATATTATTTTTAAGATCTAAATTAGAGTATTACCGATCCCATGTATTGTGATTTTTGAAGAATGGAGATGAGTATAAGGTGTGTGGTGATTCGACTAGCTCATATATTGGTTGGGTGTTAATTTATAAGTGAGATTTTATTTCCAATGGGAAAGATGATTTAAGGGAAAAATTAATATTTTATATCATATGACTTAAAGTGGGTAGGAAAGGTGTTTAACATGAATATGTTGTGGCGCTATCTTCTTAGTGAATAATTTATGGTTTTTATATATCATAACTTCAATAGGTATATATTTTCTTAAAGAAATATCAAACTGAGGTAGATATATTGGTTTTAGTTCATGGAGTTCCTTGAGCTCGACGTAGATTATATTTCATTTAATGAAAATATTATAGCTGACACCCTAAAAAATAAATAATGTGATCAATGGATGGAGGAGGATTCAAAGTTGTTAGCCTCTTTTATGTTTTATTATTTAGAGGAATGATAAATTTTCTTAACTTTGATTGATGTTGGTGTACCCTATGATTATTTTAATATTAAAGTATTCCCAGTAGTAAAATATATATTTAGAGGATTTGTATAATGGAATATCATTAGGTGGTGCACTAGAAGTATTTGGTGAAGGTGGGAAACACATCATCCACTTTCAAGGATGAATACTTGTTCTAACTAATATGAATAAGGAGGTGTTTATGGAATTTCAATCTTATCCCTTGTAGTAACATGTTGGTGTGAGAAATATTTACCAGCACCTCAAGATCTAGTTTTAGTGGATAGGTATAATGAAAAGTGTATTTTGGTTCATTTCATGAAGCCTCACCTCTATCACTAGTTTGGTCCAACACATTGGGGTTCCCATGTGGAAGTGGAAAATTTTATTGATTAATATTGTGACTATAATTCCATGTTCAGTGAGGCTACATGATGATATATAGGTGACCATAAATAACTGATCAATTCTAAACATTTTTTCCCATTCAAGAGTATATTTCAATAGAGATGTTGGGATTCATGTACATATGTTAAATAATAAGTTTTTATAAGTTACCCATGATGATTGTCTTTTATCATGATGTTCAATTCCAAACATTGTTGTATAGGAGTTTATTGGATGATTTTGGGACCTGGCTTTATTTTAGTATATCATTCCACAGTATAAATGTTTCTCAGAACTAGGAGATGATTTCAGTTTTTAAGAATAAGTTTATAGATTATGTATAATAATTTGGAAGGATTTAGGTTGATCACCAATATTTATTTTATTTTCCATATAAAAATAGTTATCACTTAACCATTGATAAATACTCTTTTCAAAATTTGTATGGAAGACACCATATGCCACCCTTTTGTTAGATTCAAATTAGAGAATCATCATGTATAGGTTATGATTTTGTTTGTTGTATGACATGGAATTTGTAGGTGATCGGGGAAAGTATGAATGTTTGTTATAAAAATAAATGGTTCTAATTATAAATATTATATAAAAAAACTAGAGTTCAAGTATGGTTGTAATGTTTTCACGAATTTCGTTCAATATCAGGTCTTGAAGAGGTTTGGTCAGGGGTGCAATGTATCACTAAGGATCATAGTTCCATTTGAGATTCAAAAAAGAGTATGATGCATTACTTTTCACTTGGAATTACCCCCATAGAGGTACTTGGTACAAAATATTTTCTATATACCACAACATAGGCGATATGAAAACTTTCCCTCTTACATTATCTAATTGGGTGAACTAGATTTAAAGGATTAAAATACCTTCATAGAGTATATGGTTTCTACCAAGGTTCTCTATGAGAATGTCTTATATGGATTAGAAATTCCTTTACTGTATATGTTGTGGTAGTGTGATAATCTTCAAGAAAACATATGGGAATGTGAGAGTTAGATGAGCATTTAGTACAGTCACATATTTTTCAAATTAATTCTTCACAAAATGAAAATAAAAGATGTTATATAGGATGTAGAAACAATAAGTTTTAATAAATATTTTCTTTTATTTTTTAAGTAGTTTTTAAAAATATGGTCATATATAAATTTTATTTTAATGACACATTTCTTCAAAATAAAAATTGTATATTAAAAATATTATTTTTAAGTTAGGCATGTGATAAAAATTAAAATAACTCAAATGGATTCCTAAATGAAAATTTTTATAATGCGGTTGTAACTATAATGAGTGTTTTTCATTAGAGATGTGTATTTTTAATATTCATGAATTGATGCTTAGATTGATTTTAATGGGTTTTTATTTAAACCATTAAATAAATAAATTATTATTTTAAATATAGAAATCATTTAGTGATGTTCTGATGTAGTGAATAAAATATGGAGTTTTATTAAATTAAATATTTTTAGGAAGTTGACATCATATTATGGGGAAATAATGGTGTAATTATCTTGGGTGTTTTTTATGAAATTGATAGCGGTCATTATGGAATAGAATTATTTAAAAGATTATATCTACAATCTAATACTATTTTTCTATATCTTTAGCATAAAATATATTCTACTGTTTCTTTTTTTGGTTGAAAACCCTATGCCATATTTTAGATGATCATTTTGAATTAACATTATTCATCAGGATTTGAGAATATGTTCTTCATGGTGGAAAAAATGATAGCTGGGAATCAAAACATCATTATGAAGTGAAATAAATTTTCCATCTAGGTGGTACATTCTATAGTTAATATTTTCTTTATTCATTGAATTATTTAATTTGATCCCTTGAGAATTGACTTCTTACAATGTGAATCAATATGTGGTTTTTAAAATAAAAATAATTTCAATATTTTGATAAAACCCGTGGTAATTCTTAATGTGGATTATTCTTTTCCATGATGCATATAAAATTGAATTTAATTCATCAACTATATTTATCAGAAATTTTGGTTTTTTATATGAATAATTTAAACAAGGATTTGACATAGAGTTATTTTATTATTCAAATCCCATTTAGAAAATATATGGATGAAAATTAAATTAAAATATTTAATTTATACTAATGATTAATTTTATTTTTTTAATGAAATTCATTTCACTAAATTCTAATGAATAATTCTACATTAATCATTAAATAAAACCACCTTATTTTTTCCATTTTCTTAAATGAACCTAGAATCAGACTTATTTTTGAGTTTTCGGACTACCAACCTAACATCATTCATTTATTTCTTGTTTCCTGTTCTTTACACTAAGGTTTGGTCATGGATTAATGGAGTACTGATGAAGGAAAACCAGTGGATCTTGTTCATATGAGGTATGAGGTTCAAAATATAGATTTTGGTGAGGGTTTTGGTCATGGGTTCAATGGAGAGTGTTAATAATGATGAATGAAATAATGATGGATGACTATAGGAGATCAGACGAGGCACACCAATGAGTCAAGGGCCCCAAGGAATGAGAATCACCAGAGATATAGCTAGATAGCGATGTGATGGTGATGGTCATTGTCAAATAAATGAATATCATTGTTTTTTAGATCTATAATTTCAAACTATATTATTTGTAGTCCTCCAAGCCATTTTCCATTCCTCACAAGCCTAAAAATGATAGGTTTTATCCATTTTATTAATGTCATCCACTGTGTGGCCAAGGGTTATATGTCATGTATATCGATATTGTGTTCTTTGTATTTTATCTATTTATATACAAGTACCATGTATTATACCACAAATTGTGTGGGCCAATAATATTGTCGTTTGTTTTTAAAAATAGACTCAATAGTATTTTCCGTACATTTACATGTCATCTGGAGGGTCAACACATTTTGGTGACAAAGTAAATTCCAGATATATCAATTAAAGGGCATTGACTTATGAGGGAGTACACTCCTAATAAGTCCATGTGTCCCACATTACACATGTGCTATTGGAAAAACAATGTTGGTTGGCCCTTTATAGACTAGATATCTGTAGAACATGACTGACAGAGGTCAAAGTCCCACAAACCATGAACATATGAGTGCATGTCGTGTATTATACTCTCTATGGTGGTTTATTTAACTTCTATCCCATGTAAAATAATTGGAAACATGAATTGTTTATTATGATTATTGTTTCACATAGAACACAATGGTGTAGGAATATTTTCATCAAGGTATCATTTTAATGAAATTGGGGTAGATAGAGAATCTTATCAATATAATTACGGAAAAAGAGATTGGGTGTGATGGTTAAAACATTCTTGAGTTTTATAAAACCTATCAAAAAAATAGAGGGAATGGTTCCTCTATATACATAGTTTACTAGGCCACAAATTTAGTTACATTGAATAGGTCCTACACTTATGGTGTGGGTAACCCTCTTGGTAGATGCACATATCACACGATGAGGTGTGTGTCCTTATGAGGGGTTAGTACCAGCATGACTGATATGTACTCTAAAATAGTTAGTTAGTCCCACATTAACATTGAATAGGGTTTACATGGGACTGATTGAAGCTAGGAATATTTTTTACTTAGGTTTGGTTATTTTCTTTGTAATCCAGGTTTCCCTTAGCGTGCGACTTCAATGAAGATAATTTGGGAAAATTGGGTCTCTTTTCTACCCTTGTTTTACTTATTTTTATTAAGAAAATATTGAATCATACTATTATGAGATGAAAATTTATCTCATTATTACTATTTATTTTTGGTGTTCCGTACTGGGTATATTTTTAATCACTCCTTCATTCAATTCATTCCCACATGTGTAATTTCTATAAAAATGATCAAATTTTTAGTGGAGGCATCTGTCAGAATAGTGTCAGTGGTGCCAGTGTGTATAGGGTTTTTGTAGCGACTATTATTTTAAATGATTGAGTCAGTACTATAGGGAAATGGTTTTTACAATTATAATTATTTTTTGTTCTTATTTCCTATGTAATATTGGGAATTTTGTTACCTTGCTTATTGTTCACTACATTTTAATATTATTGTGATTTTGATATCCCCATGCAAGAGATTTATTTTAGATATATATTTATTTCTTATAATTTATTATATTCTGTGTTAGAGACATGTGGTTGAATATATGTCTTAGATGCTATGGCAGCCCATGGGTCTGATATTCCTTCTTGGTTTTAATCACATGCCCCTGGTATTTTAATGGTAGTTTTAGGGAGGCCCACTCAGCTTACTACTATACTAGGTGGGGTCCCTGGGAGTTTCTTTGGTTCGAAAAACCTCTTTATACATCAATTACAAATTATTTTTTAAAATTGAAATTCCACTACTCATGGACTCTGTTGATGGAATCACATGACATCAAATAGGATTGTTGAGGGTTTTGCATCATTTTTCATTGAAAATCCTTAATATGATAAAATTATTTTCTACTAGGGAACCACTTATCTCTGCATAAAATGCTATATGATCTACTAGGAATAGAAATTTATAAAATATTATATTATCAGTTGTTAACATATTTGATAGAAAGGGTATATTACAAACAATATTTTAAAACATTCATAATATTAATATAATATTTACCATTATGATTTTATAATTAAACATATTTCTTTTCTTATGGTTGTAGGTTACGAGGTTGGGAAAATTTTTTCAAGAAAAAGACATTTCATTCCTACCTTAACTCTAATTAATGTTTTAATATATTATAACCAATCACATGTAATTTCTTCTTGATAAAACCATAATGATATTAGTTTATTAAGGTGCTCATTCAATCCCATGGGTTTTAATGTTGATCATACAATATTGTTTTGTGGTTTTTTGAGTTCTATCCAACATATCCATGAAATTTAGGTGAAAATTATTTAAAATAGAGTTTAATTTGAAATATGGTGCTTTATAAAGAAGTTGGATGCATACATATTGATATTATACATCAGATGAAGTTAATTATTTTAAATTATATTTATTATAATAAATTTTTAAAAAATTAATTTATGATTCAATTTTTCTTGCTAAATACAAATGGTTTAGATGAGTCGTAATGTTTTTCATGGCATACTTCTAGTTTTCGATTTGGATATTTTGGTGTTGGTGAAACATGATTCTCTCTAGTTTTGTATTGAATGGCAGTAGTTCCCCTAGATTAGAATGTGTTATCTATAATAGAGTTTGTTTCAATATTTTTGAATATATGCCTATAAAATATAGACTTCATTTGAGTAATAGAATGAGAAATATTGCAGAACTATAGAGTTTTACTCTTGACTATGAACATTTTTGGGTTTCTTTATAGATCCCACTATTTGGGAAACTATATATATATAATTTCCCTAGTATAATTATAAAGTGTTTCATCCCACCTAGTGAGGGATCCCCAAATTAATTTTACCCCCATTTTATAGATAAAATCCTCATAAATAAATTTTTTCTTATAGATGTGTTTAGACCTTTGCACAATTTGGAATGTTCATTACACTAAAAACATCTTCTAGCAGTGGTTATTTTAACATTCAGTAACTGTTTAAACTTCCAAAAACTATTTCATTACATTTTTTAAAATACACTCTCCTTTCCTTTAATAGAAATTATTTCAGGAGGATTTTAACAAAACATTGTGAATCATCTAAACTATGTTTTTTAACAGCAATTTTCTATTTTAAAAAGACTAAATAACAGCTAAAAATAATTATTTTATGGTGGTATTTTATTTTTCAAATATATAGAGATAGATATATTCTTTTTAATAAAATATTTTAATTGGTCGAGCAACCCTACCAGACCAAGCCCACTTAGACTAGCCAAACTTATGGCACAACCATCTCAACCCCACCACCCAACCCAAGTCATAACCCACGTGAAATCCATAATATATTAGATATAGGTTGGTGGTATTTGAACCCACAACTTATAAATATATATTAAAACTTACATAGCTATATATAAATAGATATAAATATAACTAAATTTGGATATATATATATATAACTAATTATATATATATATATATATAAACACATATAATTATACATAAATATATTAATATATATCATTAATATATATACATATACAAAAATACATATAAATATCGATAAATATATATAAATATAAATACATTTATATTAATATATATAAATACATACAGATATAAAAATGTACTAAAATACAATTATATATAAATATAAATATATACACATATAGATATATATATATACACACACATATAAATATAAATATATACATATCTTTAAATATATATAAATACATATAAATCTCTATAAGTATGCGTGCACACACACAGATATATATATATAACATAATTATATATATATAAATATAAACACAAATATAGAAATATATATACCCACATATTATATATAAATATTTTTAAATATAACTATATTCAGATATATATACAGACATATATAAATATGCATAAATATATCAAAATATTTATAATTATTTATATATGTAAAAATTTATATAAAAATACACAGACTTATATATATATAATTATATATTTTTACACATATTGATATACATATACATACACTCATATAACAATCTATCTATATATATAGCCATGTAATATATATTCATATGCATATGAATATCTTTATACATATATACCCACATAATATATATAATATATATATAATATACATAAATATATATAACTATGTAGAAATATTAATAAATATATACATATATAAATAAATTTATATTAATATATATTAATATATATAATTAAATATAAATAAAATATAAATATAAATATATACACACATAGATATACATCAAAACATATAAATATATAAGTAAAAATGAATAAAGTTATATATATATATACACACACACACATAAACATATAAATATCTATAAATATAAACACACACACACACACAATTATATCCATGAACTTCCTATTACAAAGAATGCCCATGACTAATAAGATTTTACCATGAATGCAATCCATATTCCATCTTCCACATTTCTATGAGAGTAGTACCTTGGATTAACTAAACTAAAATAATCTGTAGCACATAAGATACATTGGAAAAATAAATCCCAAAAAGAAGGTGTACCACAACAATTTCAACACCATCATATCAATAAGAATGTAAAACCAATGGATAGATTCAAACCACACCCAAAATTAAAAAAAATAACCTCTTAAACGAAGAATAAATACATAAAAATATGTAAAATTAGGGGTCCATGAATTAGAAATCATAGTTTGGGGGGTCTTTCATACAACTTTTGACCTCAAAAAATGGATTTCAAGGCCATCCCTCAAATTTTGAATTATCAAAAAATTGTAAACTTTACTTTTATTGGTTTTAATGCTCAAATATGTACCAACATTAACAGTTATGGTAATTTGAATTTGAAGAGAAATTTTCAAATTCTTTTAAAACATTAATAATTCTTTATTCAAAATAAATATCAAATTTTGATATAATATGATTTTAGTTCTTTTCAAGGGATTTTTTTGACAGGTTATGGAGCATAAATGGATATCTAGATCTAATGTTATGACCATCTAAATCAAATGTTTATTTTTCAACTCTCTTATAAAATAGTTAAATAATAATGTTTTTTCACAATTTTAATATTCATTTGTGTGTGTGTAATAGTTAATTTGGTTTTTTAATAATTGCTAAATAATAATTATAAATATTAAATTTTTAATAATTTATTAAATTTAAAATTAGAAACTATAGAAAATTATATATAATAAATATTAATTATTTAGTAAATAAATAATTATTAATAATTTATCATTTACTTGTAATTAATAATTATCAATTAAAAATATTCATTAATCAATTATAATTAAAATTTAAATTAGTTTTGAAATAATTATTTAATTATAACTATAAATAATTAATAATTAAAAAAATAATAATAAAAAAATAAAATTATAAATAATGAATAATAAATTTTATATAATAATTAAATAATTAATAATGAATTTTATGGTAGTTTGTAAAAATTAATTTTCAAATTAATTTAAAATATAAAAAATAATATTTAATATTTGGCATTGGTGAAACCATTTCTAAAGTACCATCACTAAATAGTGGTGGTTTTTTGACAAACCCTAGTTAATTAACTATATGGTCCCAAAATTAATGCTAAAAACTACACATTTAGCCAAAATTTTGAAAACAACCTCTAAATGACCTTTTTCATGTAGTTGTTTTACACTAATATCTTCATTAGATCTCTAAATCACCTCATCTATAACAGAAATGTCAAAAAAAACAAAACATTTTCTAATAGTATTTGACATTAATCGCATGAATTAAATGAGAATATTCGAGTATTTTAATATTATGAAATTAAAACCCAAAGTAATTAAAAAAATCAGTAAAAGGGAGGAAAATAATTTTTAATCATGATGTGATTTTACTTCCACTTTCACATTTCAATATTCCACTTCATGGTGCAATACCTACCATTGTAGTGTGATATTTTTTCCCATAATCCACTAATTTAAAAAATTTATTCTAATGAAAAAATAATGGTTCACACCTCCATCGTCACAGTGATAGAAATAAAAAATATATCAAAATATTGATGAACTAGTTAATTACGATGTGATATTATATGTTTCGTAGTGTGATTTTTTCCTCACTAAAAAAACATCTCAAACTACCACTAAACTTATTAGAACTCAATGACATAAATTCACCATGATTTGTAAAGTATTTTGGAAGATATTATAGGATATTTTTCGATAAAAAGTACTCAAAATTTTATTTAAGTATTCTTTAACAAAAATAAAATTAATAAAATAGAATTACCCAAAAATGGTATACATGTAATGTAACTTTAAATTGTATTTATGATAAACTAGGTCAGAATTTGTGATGACCTGAGTATTTTTTATAATGAATCAATTATATATTTTTTTTATTTTAATTTAAGGGATTAATACTAACACATATTATTATAACCTTTTAAGTTATTTTATTATGCTATGAAACAACAATATGATTCTTTATTTGTAAAAGTTTTTATTATTTTACCAAAATTATATTCCATGTGTTATATTATTTTGTTTGAAAATAAAATTTTTAAATCATAGATTTATAATTTGATAAAATTTACTTCATTTTTTGGTTCATACTTTCACAATAATATTGGGTTATTTTTAGTATTTTTAAATTATTTATATTTAATGAATAATAAAAAATACTAGTTTTACAAAAAACCATATCATTTTTTACTTAATCCTGAAATAAGAATGACTCAAAAGGTTATGAAAACTTTTTCTGAACCGAAAATGTATTTAATGATTGAAATAATACATTTAAATTTAATATGATCAATGTATGATATTATTCTTTACTTATTAGAACCTATGTTTTAATATTATATAATAACAAAACAATTTTTTTCATTTTACTTTAATTAAGTATTCATAAAGATCCATCAATCCTTGGATTTCACTTATATTAAAATCAATCTACATAGTTTAATTATAAATTAATAAATATCATTGGAATAAGTACTATACATGTTTTTTTGTAGATTTATTTTTATGTATAAATAAGGAATTTTTCAAACAAAAAATTTCTTTTGCGTTATGTGTATTTTAATTAAAATTTATTTTTACCACCTCTAAAAAATTGAATATTCTAAAATGGTTTTTGAATTTGGTATAAATATATCAAAATTAGGTAATTATGTCAATTTAATTTTTATTTTTACAAATAATTTACCATAGTAAAGACTAGTCATCTTGGTAAATGTTAACATGGGTTAAAATGGGAATACATTATGTGATAAGAAAACAAAACCATATCATTAATTGATTATGTGAGCTGGTCATTGACAATAATTATCTTATATGTGAATTGTGGATAATTGTTTCCCAATTTATCTTACCATTAAATGTTTTGTATAATAATAAAACAAGTACTTATAGTAGTTTCACTCTCCTCTCTTATAAAAGGATCCATTAAAAACCTTATTTATCCAGACACCTTGAGCATGTTATATCGATCAATACTTGAAAAAAATATTTCTCAACTATATTTCCTAGGATCAAGAGTTTTTTGTCTATCCAAAAGATAAAACTATGAATGCTTATGGAGATTCCTAAAGGAGGATATCCAGGGAATAGTTGTTTATATTCTATGGGTTATTTCAGGTTTATTTCCACTTCCACCACATCAAAATATATTATATTCAAACGGATATAATAAAATTAATACCATTTTTATACCTAAATTTATTTATGTTTACGAAATAATAATTATCAAACATTATTTTATCCAATAGAAAATGGAAACCACGCTCATGTGACATGCAAACTACCACCTCTAAGAATGAAAATTTTCGTTTCAATTTTCCACCATATATGGCTAGTTTTAATGATGAATTCAATTAATTTATATTATATTAATGTATAATTATTAATTATCTATAAATATTAATTGGCCATTAACATATTAAAAACAAATAAATTTCATCATAAAATTTAACTCCCTAAAATGATCATACAAAGATACTTTATAAGTAATAGTTTTTTATCAGTTTATTTAATTTATTTTTTTATCTACCCCTTAATGAATATTATTTATAATTTTTAAAACTTGTTTTTTGAAATAATTAATCATCTAATAAGGTATATTATTAATATATAATAATATTTTCTTACTCATTCAATCGTTATAACGTATTCTTATTTGGGAAGGTTTTACCACCTATAACGACAATCTTATAATTTTTATTTCACGAATGACTAATAAAACAAAATTACTGATAATATTATCTAATAATTATGAAATTAATATGTTTTTATATATATACCATGGATATATTTTTATTTTTATTTTTTGATAAAAGAAATAATTTTTATAAAATCAAAACACTCAAAACAAAGCTATTTTTAATCATTTGACGTGAACCATCACCATGAGTACTATAATAAGACAATGTTAATATATGTAAATACACAAAAAATAATGAATATTTATAAAAATTCCTTAATTTTGAAATTACCACCATAAAAGTGGAATTACAGGTGATGAATTGTAAGTTTTTATCAACAAAAAGAAAACTTATAAAATAAGATTCATGGAAAAGTATATATTATATGTCAAATTGAATTATTATTTTTTGAATAATGTAAAAACATTAAATTTACAAAAATAAATATTATGGAACAATTTTATAATTAAATTTTACCATTCTTAATATACTAATTCTGTTTTGGAAATTATGAACCCGATGTCCCCATAACAACCAATGTGAATTATACCGATTTAGTAAATAAGTAAAAAATTTATAATAAATTAAATATAATGTATATTAATTAAAGAATAGACCTTAAAATGTTTTGAATAAATTTAATAATTAATATAATTTTATTATTTAGGACGGTATACATTGTATAGGGTGATTCTAGACTCGTGTTAAGATATATCTCTTTTAATCATTACATTAAATGTTTTAATTTTTCAATGTCAATATTTTTTCTCGATGTCTATATTATTTATATATTTTTATTCCCTAAACATCATGGATTTCATAAAGTTTTTTTATACTAACTTTTAAATAATTTACAAATGTTTATAAATAATTCTTTTCAACATTTTCCGTGATAGTTATTTTTTAATTTCCTTACAAATGTTTGAAAGGAATGTTTTATTAGTATTTATTTCTTGATCTTATTTTCTCATCATCTTATCCATTAATAATTATTAAGGTTACACTAAATTTTTCAAGGTTCTCAAAATTAAATTCAATTGAAATTTTTCTATGAATTTTTTGTTTTAATGAGTTATCAAAGAAATGGAAATATCCTCCTATATTTATGTGAAAATATATGTTCATATGAATATTAGTTAAAATAAATTTTTTTATGGGTATTATACTAGAAATTATATAAACTATGTTATTTATTAATGTTATGGTTCTTCTAAATTATATTTGACCATGGGTGGGTCTAATATAGCCCTCTAATTCAATGGTAAATGACTTATTTTTTGGAAAAATAATATTGGAATTAACTAGTGATGTTATTAAATTGTCAGGGTGATTATAAAGCTTCTTGTAATATTGATAAGAATATGATGGTGTGAGAAATATTCAGGATTATATTTTTTCCTCGTTATTTATTATGAGTTACTTTTTAAATAATTTGTGTAATAATCATTATTTCAAGAGTAAAAAATTTATTATTTGAGATCCATGATTTGTAATTAAAAATATAAAAAATCCTCATGGATTTTCGTTGTTTTTGATTGAATTGTGAGTTTCATTAATTTTTATTTCCCATGTTGATTTTTTTAAATTTTTACAACATTTTCAAATGATTTTAAATGATGTATTGATGTATAATAACTCTATAAAGGTAAATATTTTAGTTATAGAGTCCCATATTGAATGAAGAAATTGTTCCATAAATGAAAGAAGAGTATCACTTTAAAAATATTATTTTTTTATAAAAAATATATACTATATGGAAGTGAACTATTTCTTAATGAAATATATTTCCAAGATTTTATAAATTCTTAACCTAAAAGGTCATTCAAATGTAGTAAAATGAAATATTTTCTATAAATCAGGTAACTATGGGTAAGGTATGTATATGTTATTATAACCTTGGATCAACCATTTTTAAAATTATGAAATGGAAAATTAAATTATACTAAATGATCAATTACATTAGAATGACACTATATTGTATCAACAATTCCCAATATCTCACTCTGTTTGTCCACTCAAAATAACCATAACCCATGAACCGAACCAATACTAAACATTGATCACCTAAATATAAAGTCAACATGCCTATGAAAGATGATAGTGAATGGTGTTTTCTTCAAACCATTGTAGGAGGTAATCACCCAAATCTTAATATTTCTTGTAAATTTAAGTGACCAAATGTTTAATAAATTAGGGTAAAAAATAAAAAATAAACCGAAAATTCTAAAACATAAGTCATGTTCCATATTCTAATAATGGTATTATATAACTTGGCTACACTTACTTTAGCTTATTTCAATTTTTTCTCATTACATAGGTTAGTATCCTCATTTTAAAATTTCTGGAGTGATACTAACATGAATAAGAAAACATCCTCCTATAAATCATACAAGAGGAATAAAAACAAAATATAGTATTTTACTATTTATTAATATCTAAGTGTTATAATAACATCAATCCAACAACATCCTTGTGTTCAGCAACCAGTAGGGATAATGAAATTATAAAAGTTACATTATCATGCTTATAAGAATATATGGGTAATAAATTTAAATATATAACTTCATAATTCATTCCCCTATAGATATGTAATCATGTAAACAACCAAATCTCATAAAATACCAATCCCTCATCTATTATCATTACATAGTTAGGGTAAAAAAATAACTCCATTAATCATATAAAAATAATAGGAATAGTGGTTTCATAGATCCAAGAATTTTGGATCGAAATAACGTAATTATAAAATCTTAAATAAATCATATGTTTTTCATTAGAGGATAACAATTTATTTGAAAAAAAAATTAATATAACACAGACTAAATGAAATAAAAATTTCTAGGAATGGAATAGTCTTTCATAAGTTCTTATCAAGATCAATACCAAGAATATATAAATTTCATATAATTAAATAATAATAAATCTATCCTAACATAGAAACAATCATACAAGTGAGAAAAATTACATAAGAATGGCAACATTTTTTTAAATGCCACAAAAAGTATATAACCATTTCATTTATACCATGATTTTTAAAGACGTTGTTTTAAAATATTACTCTATAGTTCAAATAGGTGATATATTACTAGATAATATATATGTCATTATAACCTTGGTATATCGTCTATTATATTCAACATAAGAAGGAACTTGTCCAGTATTGGGTTAAACAATAAATGGTTCAGTTTATCTAACTATTATGAAGGCTTGAGGAATGAGGTGCCACCCTAGGTAGATTCTATGTAGGCTAATATCTTCAAGGAAGGGAAAGACCGATTTGGTTTTTTGGCCAACATATAGGTCGTCGAGATCTTCACTTCCCCTAGTCCTGATGAAACCCGAGAAATAAAACTAGTGCTTGCTGATGTGAATGATGGATTAAATGAATTTATACCTCCGAGTACAGGGAAACATGAGCCTCGTGAATATTCAGGTATTGTTTAGTTCCAAAACCATTTGGTGATTTTGAATGAAATCGAGAAGGAGAATACTAATTCTAAAGGATGAAAAACATACATACCAAAATGGTAATTTAAGTTGGTCAAGTCAAAGTATTCTAAGGATATTTACATAAGCGATAAAGTGGTAGACTCTCAATTGATGATGGACTATAATTCAGATATCCAAGGGTATATGATTATCATGTTTAGCTGGAGGAAGAGAAAGAAATGCAACCTATTTTTTAGGAATTTTCCAATTCATAAGGGGTGGGGGGGAACCAAGACCCTATAAAGGATATTCGAATATTCAAAAAAAGTATCACTAGATATTTAGGAAAGGAAAATAAAAATGGGACACTAATGAGACTGAGGGACCACCAATTGAAAAAGTTGATAAACAATTTTATAGTAAGTCAGGTGAGAATTCTATTAGTGAGGGTTTTAAGGATCTTAATGGAGAATTCATTTAGAAATTCGAACCAATACTTGATGGAATATCAAAAAGGAGTATAGAAAAGGTAGAAGAGGCCTATGGGGAATGTTTACAGTTTGTTTATCACTCTAAGGAGGACATGTTATAATAATCCTTCAACAATAACTCTTCAAATGAGGATGTTAATAGAATATATGAGAGATAAATTAAAGTATTTATTAATGAAGAGAAAAGGTTTTGGATAAAAAAAGACTTTATTTTGGCCTTATATTTCATCAACAATAATATCACTATGGAAGAATACATCCAGCCAAAGGACAAGATGGCTAATCATTTTAAGATCTTCTAAAGAATAACCAGAAAACAAATGATAGTAAACATAATTAAGAGATTTATTGGGTGGTTATATCTAATATTATTACTCTTTTCTATAACAATTTTTTGGTTCTTTTTGTGGTTAAAACCACTATTTTGAATATGTTTTTAGTTTCCCACTTTTTCCTAAAATTTATATATGGAATAAAAATTTAATTTTTCAGTCATTTATTCTATTCATTTTAGAGTATCTATATAATTGATTTATTTATTAAAAATCCAAAAAATAATCATTGTATAATGACCATGATAATAACAAAATCATTTATACCTATAGCTTATAGAGTGATTGTATAACTAGAATACAAAAAATAGTGTTTCAACATAACCTAGTAATTCCCCTAGTCATAATGAACCATTTAATTACTTTAATTACTTTTTGGACATCCATGAAAACCATATAACAAATTTAATTAATAATTATTCTAAATACTCATGGATTGAAAATTATTTTGGGAAATTAAAAAATAAATTATCTTTTAATTAGAATATCTATACTTCTATAATTATAATTTGTGAAATTATTTATAAAATTAAAAATCCATGAAGTAATTAATATTTTCCCATTTCATTATTAACCAAGATAGTTCCATATGAAACTATATCAGTATAAAAAAATTTCTTACACAAACTTTATCATGGAATTGTTTGTGTTAATATAAATTGTATTTCTAGCTCAAGGAATTTGATGGACATATCAACAACACTTTGGAACAAATTTTGGTTGGGATGATTCGATGTTGAGTTATCCATTAAATATAATGGCCTGAGATTTTAATATATGGATATTGTATATTTTTATATGAATATTAATTACATTTAACAAACACATGCCTGAGGATATTAATAGTTTAGTTCCTTTGGAAACTTGTAAAATAAACTTCTAATCTGGTGGAAGATCTTCCAAATCTCCCATAATGAGATTCTCTATTAGTTTTTCTACTTAAAACCTATATTAATAACCTAGGGAAAAGAAACATATGAAAAGGTAGAGCTCATATTCCCAATAAGGGTTCACATAATCATAAATAATAAATATATAAAAAACATTTAAAAATATTTTCCTTTGTATTAATGATCATGATATCATGTCATTGAATAATTAATAGAAGTCCATAAAAGGAAAGAAAAAACATATTCCATGAGAGCATAACATATGACACTAAATAGTGGCATACACATAGGCATTGAAAAAAAATTTCATATTATTCATGGGTTATTTCCATCATTATCATGTACAAAATCCTTTACATAACTAAGTTAACCCTTCGTTCTAGCCTTTTATTACTGAACTAGGTTTACTTCATATTCTAGCACTATATTAATGAACTGGGTTTACATCCTATTACAACTATTTATTGTGAATCCATGATCATTTACCTTACCATTTTTTTCTATATCATTATATATAAATTTTTAACCAATGTATTGGAGGGAGATATAGGTCCCACCTGTCACATAATGAAAATTATACATTTATTTTCTAAAATAACATAAATCATTCTTCATATCAGAACCCATGAAAATAAATGGTTTACATAAACATAATTCCATCATTATATACGCTATTGAAATGAAATGGGTTTAATCAATATCATTCGATCATAAATATAAAACAACTATAAAAATAATAGGGATTATATCTATGAATAATTGACACAAAAAAAGAACAAGAAACATAAATTAATTTCATCTCATATTGAAAATAACTCATTAATATAACTTAAAAATAATTCTTGACAGAAATAACCTTTCTTGTTTGCAAATGTTTTTTTGTTAAAATTTAAGGTAATTTTAAAAGAAAGAAAATTGTTTGAAAAAAACATTGTAAAAAAGTAGGGAAAGATTTAAATAATTAATGTGTCATTAATGTGTAAAAATATGTCCATGACATATAAGTTAAAAAATATTCCTTTCGTACTTTTACCAAAAAAGCCACAAAGTAGCTCATTTGGGAAACGACACAAATGTTCCATTCAAATAGACTAGTAGAACTTAACACATGTGTAAAAATTACTTTAAACAATTGTAGAAGAATAGTAAACATATTTGGAAAACATTTGTAAGAATCATGGACATGGAATTTAAATATTTTATAGTAGATACTAACGCATAAACAATCCCGAATAATGCGATTGTGAAATTTACCCATACACCTTTATAATCAGTAGATTATTATGCTAGATGAGATATAAAAAATTATATGGATATGAAAACACCATAATATTTAGAATAATACTCATAAAAACCATTATGGGAAGCATATACACCACATAAAATAAATAAGTAGTGTAAAGGCATGTGTCATATATAAATAAAAGTGTGAAAAAAATCCCATACCTTAAGTCTTGGATTCCTTAATATACATTCACACCTCTTGTATAATAAATATATGTTTATTATAAATCTATCATAAAACCATATTCATAAATATAATACATTATGTGATTTACTTATGAGTTTATATTACTCTTTAAAAAATAATTTCATGTTAAAGGTATATTTCGGGTAATATTCTCTTTCCATTTCATTCAGGTTTCGACTTGTTATCCTTGGTCCTCTTACATAGATCATGATTTCATCATATAAAGAATTATATTCAAAATATAAACATCATATATATATATTTATCATATATTTATTCAGAGTGATTCATAAAATATAGAGATAGAAAATAAAATACACCCTTCATAGAGACGGTAGGCCCTACATACGCATGAACGCTATTTTTATTTTCTTTTCATATTAAAATAAGGAAATTTAAATGAAATATTATCATTAAAGAATCATTTTTATATTATATATGTCATCTATATTTATAACATTCATCTTTTTTACCATCCATTTGAAATATAGATGAAAAATGAATCACATCAAATCATGGATATAAGACATAAGTACCCACGAGTGACGTTTTCATTTGCCAAAATATTTGGTTGTAAAATAGTAGATATGTTATTTTCATTCTAGAAGTATAATTATGTCATTAATATAATATATAAATATTAAACCCACCATAATTCCCACTCATAAAATATGGTGATGGAAAATTAATTGAATCACCACATGGAAACTGTAATCTATATATAGACACTAGCAAAAGATTCATTGTTCAATGGGAAAAGAGCAATATAGTGGTGTGTTCATAATCATAATAAAATTTATGGATATTGAGTATTATTAATTTATTATTTTATTATATATATATAATTATTTTATTATTTGTAGAAGAGTATAAAAAGAGAGTGATTGGTTAGAGCAATTACTGTTTCTTCAAAATGACTTCATGAGATCTCCCCTAAAGGACTCTAAATTTTTCATTTTGAAAAGAAAAAAACCTCTATAATGTGGATAGGGAAGTGGATATGAGAAATTTTAAGTTTAGGGTTGATCATTAGGGCTCAATGTGATGCGAATGAGTGATGGAGGTGGTTCTATTTTATAATTGAAAGAAGGGGAACTTTAGGTATTTTATAAAAAATAGTAATTTAGAATAATTAAAATATAAATAAAAATAAAAAAATGACATGAATTTGATTATAAAATAATATAAGGGTATAATATCACCAAACCATAGACTATATATAAGTTTTTAAATTATTTTAAACCTTATCTTTTTTTTAAACCCTTAGTTAACGTATATTAATTTTAAATAAGGTAACAGATTTGTCAATATTAAAAAGTTGTAAATTTTACTTATGTGGTGTAAATTAAATAATAAATGAATAATTAATAATATTTTAGACCATATTATATTTTTTATCTAAAGTTTTTTTTTTCTAAATAATCTATTAAAATATTTTTTTTTGAAAAAATACCATTCGTGTCAATTTTCATACTATTCATTACTTGGACTTTTAAAAATATCAGGATAAAAAGTTAAATTAGATTCAAATATTTTATTATATCCTAATAGGTCAGATTAATCTATTAAAATATTTTATCACATTAGTTATTTCAAATTATATATATTTGTAGTGAAATATTTTTGATATTTCAGTTAATAAAATAACTACTACGTAAGTGACGTGTAATTACATAATATAATTAAGTGTTCACTAAAAATTAAAATAAAATACCCTGATAAATATAAACCATCTTTATTTAAAAATAAAATTTATCGTATAATATATATATTGTTCAACACTATAAAAAATGATATACTATTTAAAAATAGAATGTGACATCATTAAATTTATATTAAATAAAATATTATAAGTACCATAGTTTTATCTCAGTGACCCAAAATGTAGAAAATAAATTTATATAACTAAAATATGTTTATTAATATAAATATTTAAACTTATATTAGTTTATAACAAAACGTTTTCCTAATGTGAACACATAAGGGACTTTGAAGACAGTAAAAGCGACATTTTTTTACTTTATTTGATTTAAATATTATATAAGTTATTTTCATGGAAAATAGTTCATTAAACAAGTTTATTTATATCTATATGTGTTAAGGGTATAATTTTATTCATCAAATAATATTTTGAAATGTTTTACAGTCATTTTATATTCTATATAATGTTTTTTACCTAATATAATCAATTTTTCCGTTACCATGGTAATAAATATTATCAACGATACTATTAATATTGGAAAAAAATAAAAAATAACTATTAACTAAATTAGAATAATATGAATACATATTTTGAATCAATTTTCCCAAATTTAAAATATAAAATTTTCAGAAATTAATTTAAAATAAATTCGGTAAAACACCATGAAATTTTTTTAAAAACAAAATTCATTTTTAAAACATAAAAAAAATTATAAAAAATTTGGGTAAAAAATTATTTAAAAAAACATAATTTAATTATTATAAATTATAATTAACTATTTAAAATTTTAAAATATTATGAAACATAATTTGAACTTGTAATGACTTTAAACAAAAACTATTGTTTTCAATAAAAATTAATACTTTCGTTATTCAGGAAAATATGAAACTTCACAGAAAAATACCAAAAGTTCACCCAAATTAAATTTCAAAATCCTAATTTCAGAGAGTAATTTTATTTTTTCCAATATAATTTATAAAATTTACTAAAATTAGATTTAAAATCAGTTACCCAAAAAAAGCTGACAAAAATGTCTTTTTAGAAAAATACTACTTCTATGTGTAAAATTGGATTTTTCCTTATATCATATCTAGAAAATAGGTAACATGATTCTTAAACATTAGATTCAATATATTATAAATATATTTCATTAATATAAAATAATAATAATTATTTTTCTAATTATTATTATAACACACTTGTTCACATTTAAATAGTTTTTCAAAAAAATTATTTTAAGGAGGGTTTTACAGTCATTTATAATTAATTGTTCAATGAATTATATGTGAATTTGTAAAACATTTTTCATAGTTTATTTAATAATGTCAATAACAACCATTCTAACTACTAGGTTATAATTTTCTTATTCAAATAATTATGATAATAAAATGATGTTTTGTAGAAACTCAGTGTTGCATGCAACGCAAGCTAAGCCAGTGTTGTGTGTAATGAAATCCTAACATGCTGTAGAGTTAAAATAAATATATTAAATAAATATTATAATTAAAAACTATATTTCATAAAAACATTAAGTTGTTATATTTTCCCTCCATAAAATGAATTTTTCCTTCAAAATTCATCTGTGTTACCAAAGGATTAATACTTAAAGTTTCTTTTATAAAAACCCACATCATAAAAATGAATACAAAAAAATAATTTTAAAAAAAAATTATGTAAACATAATAGTTACCTAACGTAACTCATAATTATTTTATATATAGGATAACATACGTGTAAATTTAACACATGTACACATATGATAAATCTAAATATCATGCTCAAATCCAGGTGGGGGATAATTTCTGGGCTACTGTAGCGGTAATGTAGTTGTACTGTAGTATGTACTATAGCAAGAACTATGCAGAAATGTAGCAGGTAGGGTAGCGGGAACTGTAGCAGGCACTGTTTGGCACTGTAGAAAATAGGAATATGCCCCCATTTGGGCCTTCGGGCCACCGATTTGGCCTCCGGGTCCTTTAAGGCCTTCGGGCCACCAAGGCCTTCGGGTCAGTAAGGCCTTCAGGCCACCTCAAAACCTTCAGACCACCTTAAAGTGCAGATGCAGACCATACAAACTACAAGGAACATGCTTCGGAAGGAGGAAGAGCAATGAGCTTTCACAATAGAAAAATCTAAACAGATTTCAATAATGAGAGTGTACGACACCTGCCATCGGGACAAGCCAGTGAATGCACATGAAAGCCTATCCGAACAACCATGAAAAGGTAGAGAGCTGATTTCACGATGAAGATGCTTGGTAGGAGCAATTTTAAGTAGTTATTTTGTGTTGTATGTAATGTTTGAAGCCTACGGGTAATTAATTCCTCTAAGGCCTACGAGCCATGTAATGCTTACGCCTACAGGCCTTGTAAGGGTTCCACCTCACCCCTTGAAATATGGATTATCAAAAATAAATAAAAAATGATGGCCTTCAGGCAATTGGAGGAAAATCACAAATCCATATACATATGATGATTTATAGGACCATTTAATTCATTGTAATTGAATTAATTAGGATAATAATTTTTTATTCAAGATCCTTTACCTAAAGTTTAAGAAATAATTACTTGATTTCATTACATTTTATAGGCACAATATCATCCTTTCCTTTTACCTTGATAAATTTACACTTCATCTATTATTACAAGAAATAAAGGTGAATTTTTAATTCCTGAAGCATTATAAAATCATGAGATCCATAAATGGAATGATAGGTCATTCCATTTGTCTTTATTTAACATCACAACAAAAAAGTTTAATACAAGTTATCTAATATGTATAAATCCTCATATGGAGAGATAATACTATAATATATAAAATTTTATTGGAATATTAACATAAATTGTTCTATAAATGGTTAAACTTTTAACCATTAAGAAATATAAAGTTAAAAGAATTTAGAAGGAAGATAACTAAATCTTAAAATTAGTATAGCATTAATACTCTATATATCATAAAGTAACATTTTTATTGTCAGATAAATGTGAATAATTTCATCACGTATTCTCTTTAAACATGTTAATAACCTAAATTACCACAAAACCTTGGTGAAAAATGCATGACTTCAAAATTTAACATTGTTCTTAAAACCATGATTATGAAAATTATATAATTTCATTCTATGATATTGTAAAACTCTTTGTCATCAATTACAAGGTCATCAGTAATATCCATTTTTTGTCACAATAAAACATCTCTTTATTTCATTATCCTGAGATCATCACCTTACCACCTAAATTACATTTTATGGTTACCAATTGTATTTAGAATATCACCTTAAATACTTAAGTAATAACTAAGTGGAACAATAAATAGATTTTTTATAAATGTACTTATAAAAAATTATTATTTACTTCCAATTCATAAAAATTAAATCATTCTAATTTCTTATAAAACCATTAACACATTTTTTGGTTTTTATTCTATAATACTTATTTCATCTATTACGTCATCTGTACTTTATTCGTCATCATAAATATTTATATTACTCATAAAACCTTTCTTATAAGATTTTCCCCCATATGGAATTGATTTTAATGATTTCTATACTTTCAAGATTTAAAACATTTAACTTTCTTTGATGCATCAGAAATACCATTATCCTTGTACATTGTGTTAATTGAATATTTTCATTTGTAATTAATTTCTTTGTGCCTTTATTTTCCATTCCTGAAGAACTTTCCAGTTCCATTAAAACATTATCATTGATGCATATTACCACATGATTTACAAGAGTAACATTGAACTTTCATTCCTCTATCCTCACCATTAAAATCTATCTTTCTCATATTAGGTGGGTCAGGAAAATCACCAATGTTGAGATTATAAATCATATTTTGAGATTTCTGATTATGTAAAATCACAATTTCCTTTACTCCAATCATCATCCTACTTGACTTATCATCAAAAAATTTACCATCACATTCAATATTAATCATGTACCTTCTGTTTCCCTCCATTACCTAAAACCAAAAGAATAGTGTAAGAAACATTAATCATACTCGAAAAACCACATAATCATTGGAAAGTAATTTTGGTCTATAACATATTTGGTTTAATCCTGGGTTATTAGTGATTATTATGAAAACTCTATTATTGTAACCTATACTTATACTTATACTTAGATATATACCTAGTCCCATCCATTGAAATATCTCTAGGGATATCACAATAGTTTTCTCATACCAGTTTCCAAAGTTTAACTAAACTATTCCTCTTATACCAATAAAAATGACCTTGGATTAAGGTACATAAGAATTACATCATTTTTTTGGAATATTTAATAAATTAAAAAAACACATGTCTAAGGACTGTAATAGTTCTGTTTCTTTGGAAACAAGGGAAATAAACATCTAATCTATTTAAAGATATTAATTATCTCCCATAATTATCTTCCCATTTGGTATTACTACTTAAAACCTTTCTAAATAACCTGGGAAAAGGAAACATATGTAATGATAGATCTCAGATACCCAGTAAGGGTAAATATAATCATAAAGCATAAGTACATAAGAAAATTTTATAATCATATCTTGTATATCAAATACCATGATATTGTGTCATGGAATAAATAATAAAAGTCTATAAACAGAATCAAAGAACATATTCATTGAGATAATAATGTAAGAAATTAAATTCTATTATACGCATAGGCATATCAAATCATTTACATATTAGTCAAGGATCATTTCCATGACCATCATAGTGGAAAATTACATTATTGAACATATTTCACTCCACATTCAATCCATGTTTTACTGAACGAGGTTTACTTCATATTCTAGACTGATATTACTAAATTGGGTTTATATCACATTATATCCATGTGTTAATGAACTAAGATCATTTCTCATTGCAGTCATGTCTATATCATGAGATATAAATCATTTCCTAATGAATTTGAGGAAAATATAGGTCTCACCCCTCAAATAATAAAAGCCATACATATCTATACCACAAACAAATAAATTATTAATCACATGAGAACCCATAAAATATGGTTTTCATTAACATCATTCCATTATAACAAAATTTATGGAAAATAAATTGGTTTCATAAATATCATTCCATCATAAACATAAACCAACCATTAAATAAATAAGTATGGTATCCATAAATTATATCCCCAAATAATGCATAATTTACCTTAAAAAATGTCATCTAGGATGGAAAGTAATTTTTCTAGATCACTTAAAAATAATTCATAGGGAAAATAACATTTTTTTTTCTTTAAGAATGTTTTATTTTATAAAAAATTTGCGCGATTTTAAAAGAAAACATTTTATTTGAAAATAAAACTGTAAATTTTAAAGTAATATTTATGTAATTAAGGCATCCTAATAGTGTGAAAAGTTGTTCATTCCAAATAAGTTAGGAAACCTTTGTTTCGTACTTTTTCCAAAAAATTCACAAAGTCCCTCATTTGGAAATGGATAAAAAGATTCATTTAAAATTGTTTAGTAAAAATTTAATCATGGGGAAAAATTAATTTAAACTATTTTATAATAATAAAATTAATAATCTGGAATTTTTTTTAGGAAACATTAAAATGGATGTTAAATATTCCCCAATAAATACTAATGTATAAAAAATACTAGATAATAATGAGATTGGGAAATTAAACCTTACACCTTTATAATCAAAATAATCATTTTCCCGATGAAAAAAATAATATTGGATATATTTTAAACTACCATATTTATCATAATAAGGCTCATAAAAAAATTCAAGGACATCATATACACCATATAAAAGATAGAAGTAGTGTTTAAGGAATGTGTCCCATATAAATAAAAGTAAGGCAAAAATACCTTATAATAAGTCTTGAATTCCTTCATATACATTCAATCCTTTTGTATAATAAATATATGTTTATTATAAATCCAACATAGAACTATATTCATATATATAATACCATATATGATTTACTTATGACTTTATATTTCTCTCTTATTAATAATTTCATGTTAAAGTAATATTTTGGGTAATAATTTCATTGTTTTTCATTCATGTATTGGCTTATTATCCATGGTCATCTTACATAGATCATGTTTTCATCATCTCTAGAATGATATTAATAATATACATGTATATATATATCATATATATATATATAATATATGTATTTCTTGTGTTTCATAAATTTTAGAGATAGAAAATAAAGTGAACTGTTCACGGAGATGATAGGTTGTACATACACATGAATGATATTTTCATTTTCTTTTCACATTAAAATAAAGAATAGAGTGACCAATTAGAATAATTTAATCTTCTTTAAAAGGAATCCTTTAGATCTCCTCTAAAGTACTCTAGAGTTGTTATTTGGAGAAAACCAAAACCTATAGAATTTAGAAATGGAAATTTAAAAGATAAATTGGTAGGGTTTTTCATTATTAAAGGATGAATTTTATTTGAATAAGTGTGGGAGGAGGTTCCCTTTTATAATTAAGGTGATGGTGACTATTAAATTTTCCTCAAAATATTAATTTATAATAAATTCAATCCCAATCCAAATACCTCCAAAAAATATTATAATATAAGATTATATAATGTATAAATATTATAAAAAAAGATAGTTTACATATGTTTTGATATTATTTTAAATCTTGTTTTTGTGGTTAACCCTTAGTTAACCTATTTTAATTTTAACGATGGAAAAAAACTCAATCTTAAAAGGTTGTAAATTTTAATTATGTGATGTTAAATAAATCATAAATTAAAAATTCATTACATTTTATACCATATTATAATTTTTTTATTTTTAATGGGGTTTTTTTATTTTAAAATAATTTAATAAAATAATATTTTAGAAAAATATTATAAGTGTCAATTTTAATATTATCCATTACATGGTCTTTTAAAAATATCAAGATAACAAGTTAAATTTGAAAAAATATTTTTTATTATATCCATTGGAGGTCATTTTAATCTATAAAATTAGTTTATCACATTAATTATCTCATATTATATTTATTTTAATTTTTTTAGAAACTTCTATTTGATATTTTTATTAATAAAATAATTAATACACTAGTGTTGTGTAGTTATTTAATGTACCAATTTATTCACTAAAACATAAAAATAAAATACCATGAAGAATATAAATATCATATACTTTATAATAAAATATATTTTCAAATATAACTTTTGTGTAAACCTATATAAAAATTATATTCTATTTAAGACATGAATATGACATCTTTATATTTTTATTAAATAAAATATTATAAATCCCATAATTTCATATAAGTTACAAAAAAAGTCAAAATAAATTTAAATCATGAAAATATTTTTATTAAATAAAAATCTTATCGTTATATTCATTCATAACATAACTTGTTTCCCATGTGGACACATATAGGTCATTAAAGAAAAATAAAGAGACATTTTGGGACTTACTTTAATTTAAATAATATATAAGCCCATTTCATAGGAATGTGTACATTAAAAAACTTTATTTCAATCCTTATGTTTTAATGATATATTTTTATTCATCCAATAAAATTTTGGCATGTGTTAGACTCATTCTATAGACTTTATGATTTTATTTTAAATCTAAATTAGTCAATTTACCCTTTATCCTTGTAATAAAATTTACCATGCTTACTATTCATGATTGAAAAAATAAAAGAGAAATAGTAAATAAATACGGCACTTCTGAATTAAAATTAGGAATAAATTTTTTATAATTAAAAACACAGAACATGTCGAACTTATTTGAAAATTAAATCGGTAAAACCCCATGAAAAACATTTTTTTAAATACCCTTTTAAAACATAAAATGTTTTTATGCTAAGTTCATGTATAAAATATTTTTCAAAAACAATAATTGTATTATTTTAAATCAAATTAAACAAATTAAAATTTTCAACTAATAAAAAATATAGTTTGACCTTGTATAGATAAGAATTTAAAATATAGTTTCCAATAAAAACCAGTATTTTCACTATTCATCAAAAGATGAAAATTCTCTGAAAAATTACAAAATTTTACCCAATGTAATTTTCAATATCCAAACTTAAAACAAGACATTTTTTTAAATATAATTTATAAATTTTTTAAATAATATATTTAAAACAAGCACACTATCAAAAAGCGACAAAACTATCTTTTTAGGAAAACATCTTTTATGTGTAAAATTGGATTTATTCTTATATATATCTAAAAACACAAAATATGAATCCTAATCAATAGTTTGAATATATAATAATTATAATTAATTAATATAATCAAAAAATATTTATTTGTTTATTTTTCAATAACAAACCTATGCACATATAAATAGTTTTTTCAAAAAACCATTTCCTTTTAATTTAAAAAGGGTTTTACATTGATCTATAGTTAACTGGTCAATTAATAATATATAAATTTGTAAAAAAGTTTTTATAATTATGTTAATGATATTCATACCCACCATTCTAACTACTAGGTTATAATTGTCTTGTTTGAATAACTATAATAATAAAATTATATTTCATAGAAACTCAGTCTTGTGTGTAACACAAGCTAAGCAGATGTTGCATTTAATGCACATTTAACATGATGTAGAGTGTAATATAAGGTATTAAGGAAATTATAATATCTAAAATCAATTTCATTAAAATATCTAAGTGTTTCATTTTGTGGTTTTATTTTCTATTCTTAGACACCTTTATATATTTAAGACAAATTTCTGAAATTCTTCTAATTAAAAATGATTTTTAACATGGACATGGGAGTGATCGAATATTACCATATATCTATGTGGGTATCGGTTTTTATCATATTTTCTCCATCTATCTATTACTCATTAATTATAATATAGTTTAATGCCACCCATCCAGGCACTCGAGAATTTGTCAATATCTAGGGAAGTTGTAGTTGATGTAGTGTTCGGATTGAGCCTATTATAGGGGCTTCCAATATATCCCTATGTGGGTAATAAAAACCCAAATAGTTCATTTTCATTTAATTAAACAAATCATTAATTTTATTGTTTTTAGATAAGGACCAATGTGGTTATTTTTATTGTTTTGAATCCATGACTAAATGAAGTTCCTTTTAATCTTGTGTATCCAGGATATATTAAAAGTAGTTTAATTTCATGTGAAACAAAATATTTTCTTTGTAATTAAATGTCATGTATCTAGGAATAGTATGTAAAAGGTTTCTAGTAATGGTTGGTATAGATCATAAGTTAAAGAGTCCCTTTCTTCAACATGGAAGATGACTTAGGTGAAGGTATATTTTAGGATTACACCGAGTTGGAGGATGATATTCATCCCTAGATCAAAATAAAGTTTTTAGGATATTTGATATAGGGTCTTTGAGATGTCCATATTGATACAGGGAATATTTCTCTAATATCATAATGATAAAGCACCTTTTTATCATGGGTAACATGATCATTAACATCTTTAGGGTTTTATAAGTTAAGGAGAAAAACATAGGGATTTTTTCACATGGGATGCATGGCCCCTATTATAAATGGAATGTGTGATAAATGGAGAAAAATATAGTTTGAATAATCCAATAATATATTTTAGGAGTACATAGAGGAGGCTAAGATAGTGGTAACTCAGTAGTGGTTCAATCCAGACTATTGAGTGTCAGTAAGGTCTTTTAGGAAGCTGATTGATACTAATAATTGATCTTAGGAAAATAGGGTTCTTTATGGAACATATATGGTGTAATTGTTGTTAAATAGGATAATGGGGCCCTAGTAGATGTCATGGGAAAAGTGGAACTCTGTTATGGGACTTTAATGAAGTGTAAACCCAACATGGGATATCTGTCATGTGAAACCCTAATATAGAATTCCTAGGATATGGGAACCCTCATATAGGAGGCCTAGGATGGATTGGTCATGTATCACCCCAATATGGGATCTATAGTATTAATAGAGTATATTACACCAAAAAATGGGATATTTTAGATTAATAGATAATTTAGTGCCTTAGTATGTGATCTTAGAGATGACATGGGATTCTGACATTTTAGTATGGTACTTCCGAGATGCTAAATTTTATCCTTATCATGTAGTGGAATTGGGGAAGTGTTCCTCCTTGAAGGTTTAATGTTAAAAACCATGTTTGAAATAATTATCCATAGTCCCACTTATTTTCTTATGGTCTGTCTTGGGGAGTCAATTGAAGGAATATTAAGAAACTAAGGCATGCACTGAAGTTGATCACCTTCTGAAATATCGATATTCAGTCCTCTGTATTCCCTCCTCCTCCACCTCCTTTGAAGGGAATCATGAGATATATTTATAGTAAAAATTATATTAGGAAACATATATATGGGGATAAATAGTACTTTAACCCTAGTAATATGAGTGTATCATATAAGGAATATTAGGTGTCGAATGCAGACACACCGTGTGATCATGTAAAGAGGATTTTGGAGTAGGAAGATAAACCCCCAATCTGAGTGTGTTATGTATCTCACAAAAGTGAACTCATTAATCAAGTCCTTATGTTATAGAATATAGATTTGAAAATGTATAAGATAATATAAGAGAGTTACACAAACAAACCTTTGTAATGAAAAGATGTGTGTAAATGTGACTTGGGTGTCGTAGATTCTTCCTTTTATCCACAATTTTCTGCACGCAACTAAAGTCTACAGGCTTAATAAAATGGTTCAACAAAATATTCCCCCTCCCCCTTGGAGTGTTATTTAATTGACATCAATAGGATATAATTATAAGGTAAATATGAGTCTTTCGTTGAGGTGGTATTGAAAAATTATGGTATTTTCACCCATTCACTCAGATAGAAGATAAGAGAAGAATATACCCATATTGAGTGCTTGGGGAATGGTAATATTTGGGCATGAGAGGCATGTGATAATATATATATATGCAATAATTTCATGATAATATCTATGAACTGGATGTGAATACACTTTTATAAAAAAAATGAAGGCCAGTTTGACAGCATGTATAACTCAACCTAGGTGAATCCGAAATATTTGACACTTTATTTTCACCTAAATAATCTTTTTTATTATCAATATGTTTTACTGATCCATCCCTTTAACGTTACATTTATTTCTATTTTGGTCATGTTATAGTCTGGTCACATTCATCTGTGTGATTTTGGTATAGTTTGGGCTAGCATAGCATGACACCTCTACAGATAATTTTCCTAGGAAAAGGGGTTAAGAGAAGAGACCTGGGTGAAGGGAGTTGAGTGAAGTGACATTGGGAAAATATTTCTTTTATTAATATTTTACCCAATGTTCTTTATTATCATCTCATATTCAATATTAAATTAATTCCATATTAACTATATTTCTATTAGACAGTAGTATTTTATTTTTTTATATAGATAATTGCATGTCTCTAAAATATCAATCTAAATATGGAATTATTTTCTTTTATAATCCAATTGAATCAAGTTATTTAGAAAGGGAAATCCAAAAAATATGGTCAATGTTTTTTAGATCCTTAAAATTTTATTCTACTTCACCATTATATATTTATATCAATATATCTCATTTACATATATGGTCATGGACTTCTGGATGATTTTGATATCCTACGGAAAAATGAGATACTTCAAGAATCATGGTTTACAAAGTATGAAAATATAGGTTGATCCAATATTTCAACGATATTCTCATATATCATAAAATTCAATATCATACGTTAATATATTATTCATCTTCTAAGGATTCCTCAAAAAACATTTCATGCATTGTAGAGTTTGAGATACATTATTATTATTTCATTTTCTATTGATCATTTATTAAATAAATTCAAGGCTATAAAGAGGATGTGGATTTATGACATTGTTTTTCTTTTAAACCATAATAGATATGGGTGTTCTATTTATGATTCATGTGTGATAAATAATAAGTTATATGAAAATCATTGGGGATCTTTTAAGATATCATAAAATTAAGTACTTATGCACATTATATCTCCAACCTTCATTCATAATATTTTTTCTATTATAGTCCACAGATATACACATATCTCCTAATATATAGGGAAATGTGGACAGTCATGTAGGATGTGTATAAGGTCCCTATGGAACTACTCCTTGAGTACATGTATGATGATATTCTTACCTTGAATGCTTCCTATGGAAAAGTGGTTAAAACTAGAATATGGTATGTTGGATTTATTGATAATCATTGATGTTTGATTTAAGAGGTTGATAACTATACGAGGTTAATAATTAAAGATTTTTATTAAAGGTTTCATATCTCCCAAAAGTTTTATGAATGTATTTTGATACTATATAAGTTCATTGTAGATGTTATGAGTGAATGTTCTAAAAGTTATTCTCAAAGTTGAATAACTATAAGTTATTCTACTCTAGAAGTATATGTATAAAAGTTGGGATTTTTATTGATGATAGTAAGATGTATATAGGTTCAACAAAAGTTATAATAAGTTATAATTGTATTATGAATTTAGTATTATCTTTATGCATATTTTTTTCACATTATTTTGTATGTTTTTCATAGTTTTTAGAGTTTTTAAATTGAAAATGTTTTGGTATGCATAAGAATGACTAATTCCATGCATAAAGGTACTTAGATGATGCATGATATTAATATTAGAATAGTCCTTTAATATATTATTTTACCTAATAGAATGTATAATGTGTTCCAAATTGTTTCTATACTGAAAAGGAATGTTATTCACTATTTATGTGAAATAATCTATGATTCTATGAAAATAGTAAAGACCTATAGACCATAAAGATACATAATATATTTTAGTGGATATATAATATCTTTTTATGATATTTTATGTTTTTATACATAAATAATTTATAATTTTGTAGAATTTAATGTATTTATTTTGGAAGAGTCTCTTAAATGTGGAAAAGGAAGACACTCTCCCACTATGCATATGATACTTTTTAGAAGATCCATAATGTTTCTATTTGATGTGTAAAATATTTGGTCAGGTTAGAAAATATTAAAGGAATTATGTTCCTTAATTATTTTATATATTCTTAAAAGATATAAAATTTGGAATTCCTAGTGTATGTAATATTTTTTAGAGGATATATAATATTATTCAATTTACAAACAATGTTATAGAGGTATATACCTAATATCTTCCATTTTTTACTTTGTTACTAGGAGAAGAAGACTAGTAATGATGTTGTGAATATAAAAATTGAATGAATACATTATTGTGGAAACCCATGAGTTGATGAAACATAAATTAAATATTTTGAGATGGTTTAGATAATTCCACAGTAGAATCTAATTTTGATTAAAAAATTCATATGTAAAATGGGGATCATGTACTAATAATTTTATGTATTGATCATGTCATGGAGATATTTTATTCTATAATTGGTTTAGAATTTTTATAAGATCAATAATTTTTAATATTTTGATTAGAGGAGACAATTCACATATTAGAGACCATGATGGAAGAAGATAGTCAATGATAATTTTTTTAGCCTATTTTATAATATAGAGAAAGTACACACTATAAAAATTAATATAATTATTTGATTCGACTATAATATAAATGATTTCAAGAAGAAATCAAACAACCATTCCATGATGAATTTTTCTTGTGTCCAAATTATTATAACCTTTATAGTTTTAATATATCTATTAATTTATAATTCTCATGATAGTTTAGAAGTTATTTAGATTAACTACCAATTTGAATTTCAATAATGTAGATCTAGTAATTGATGATACAAGGGTTTTATTTGAATAATATGAAGATGGATGTTGAGGGATAGTTACTTATTTAAAATTTGAAATTGAATTTCTTATGTTATATTAGGAGACTACTATGTAGATAGAAAATAGAGGGAATGGATAATAGTTAAAAGGTAACATTGGGTTCTAAGAGGATTATAGTGAAGATAGAAGCCTAGTATATTTTGGAAATATAAATTAAAGAATATTATATTAGTATTTATTAGGGATATATTTAATATCAAAATTTTATAATATCATGGAAACATCTATAATAAATGGAGATATAAGTAATAATTATCTAAAGATGACTCCATTTCTAGAATTATTTAACCCATAAAATATTATTTTCATTTGAGTGATGATTATTTAACGATCTAAAATTCAATTATTCTATCATATATTTTATTATATCTGGTATTATTTTTCTTATAATCACACTTTTAATTCATTTATAATCCCAATATGGAATCATGATATAGTATATAATGGTTATGGGTATAGTGAAACCCAATAGAGCATATAACTAATGAGGGATTTTCATTAAATTTAATGAATACATCCAAAGAACATGAATTATAAATAAATTTCTCATGGTCATAACTAGATAAGTGTAATTAAATAATCCTAAAATTAAATATGTGATATTTCATGTTAAAATTATAAATAATTTAATAATAAGAAAAATTCCTTTCTCCAGATATTCTTCTTAGATGTATATGTTAATCTTCTGAACCTTCATTTGTTTATGCCATATTTTCATTGATATGATCCAACATATAATCACTCTATTAGTATTCCAAACATTCTCTTATGATCTCGAATAATCAATGATTATAATGTAGGTGCTAGCATAGTGGAATTGATCATCTTGTATCTCTCACTTTGATATCCACACTATCCTCTGAGGTTCAAGGATGGATTCACATTCTCTTTTTGTTTATAGGAGAAGAAATTTGGAAGAGATTATATTGAGATGAAGATAAAACATTATTGATGTTCTTCAAGGATATAAATATCTAGATAGATGGATTTTTTTTGTAACAAATAATTATCCCACCAAAATAGAAACGATATATTTCTGTATATAAAGGGATGGGGTTTTAGAATTGATTACTAAAAAAGGACCTTAGTAAGTTCCTTAATTATCATTGAACCCCACATCTAATAATAATATTTTTATTTTTATTTCTTTTGAAAATACAGGTCTTGTGGATAATATAAATATCAATGAATAAAAAAAATATTTATTTAATTGGTATTTAGTATATCATTTCCATTATCATACACCATACTCATTCCACCCACCTTCTCATCATTACTAAACCTTGGAAATGAAATTTCATTAATTTTATAAATAAATAAATATAATTTTCACTATCTCAATAATAAATATTTATTTTTCATATTATACTAAAATAAAATAGTGAAAAATTATATGTGATAAATAAATCCTAGAAGAATATTTTTTCTTTTTCTGTAGAAAAATATTTATTCCATTAATTAAATTCTAATAGAATTTAATTTTGATCCATGGAAACATTGAATGTGTGACCCTTGGGGACACATTCTTAATGGAATTTGGTTTTTCATCCTAAACTCTAATATCAACATCAAGTAACACATAAATTCCGCTAATAGGTTGAATTTAATGTCACGATGATTACATCCACTGACCAATTTGTAATAAAATCCCATAGATTCAATATCTCAAAATATATGTTGCATGATACTATCATTAACCTATATTATTGATACAAAATTACTTGAAATCCTAAAATTAACCTTTATGGAGACCATGACCATTTAATTTGATTTCATAGTTTCATTTTAATCAATGGGATAAGATATTGACTTCCATAAATATGGAAGGGAAAAATCCTTCCTCGAGTAATTTGTTAATAATATATCATTCATGACACACCCATCATGCCCAAATTCAATGTCAACATTTATTTTCTGAATTTATAGAAAAACATGTAAGAAAATTATACATGAAATTAATTAATAATTATTATAAATTATAATGATTATTATACACTTTTACATTATCCAATGATGTATAACATGTATAATTTCCATTGTATGATATATCCTAATAATTACCTCAATTGGATATTACCAAGAATAAACTTCATGAGATGAATTATCATCCTATTTTATAAATCCTTCACCTAATACTTTCAATCATTTATTTCCCATCAGAAAATTTCTAATAACCATATTTCATATACTTTAACAATATATTCATGGAATTTCAAGGTTCTCATCATATTGGGGAACTTATAAAATATTATTAATGTAACGGATTATCTAGGAAATTTTCAAATTATATTTATATATAGGAACAACAAATATGTGATAAGGAATTAATTAATGTTAAATTATATGAATTTATAGGTAATATAATGTAAAATTGGGTAGGTTTAAGGACACCAACTCCTATAGTCTCACACCTAGATTATAGAAAACTAGTAACGAATATTAGTTTTATATCTCTCACATGATGTACATGGTTTTTTGGTGATAGGGTTTTAGTCAATTGTACTACCAAATTGCATTCTGTGGAAACATATTTTACTATGACATCACCACTCTAAGAAAAATTCCTTAAGATATATTACTTTTTAAGTATGTGTTCCAAATATTGATATAACCTTAAATCCTTTTAAAGAGTTACCGTTGTAGTATTATCACAAAAAATTATGATTGAACCTTATTACTTAGAAAAATGTCCAGATATTGGATGATGTTTTATATCCAAAAAACATATTTACCTAAATTATAATACACAATACACCAAAACATTACTTTATAATCAATAAACATGGGTTTATTTGAGATATTATAGCTCACCACACCACCATTGATAGAAAAGATATATCTTGATAATAAACCCATATTATATTTATCTGTTTGTAAACTAGAATCTATATAACCCTTAATGACTATTTCCTCATGCCCTCCATAAAAAAGGAACATATCCTTAGTCTATATAATATACTTTAGGATAGTCTTGAATTACGTCCATTAGTAGTCTCCTAGGTCAGCATGATCTCAGCCCACTTCCCTTACAGTATAACAAACATCTATACTAGTATGTATAATTACAAACATGATTTCTCCCATTAGATATACATATAGGATCCTTTTCATTATATTTTACTCCTCTATGTTTGTGGAAACATTTTCCTAGAAATATTGATTTCATGTTACATTTTTGACAATCCCCTCACAGATTTTTCCATATAGAACTCTTTAGTATCTTTTCCATATATATATCTTGACATAGTCCAATCATCCTCGTATAGCTATGATGAAAAATATTTTTCCCATGATTTTATGTAATTTCACCAATTTGTTTTTAAGGAGAATCATGTTTTTAACCATGTATTAATAGACTGCAAGACATTGATATAATTTCTAATAATTATTATATCAGAAACATATACTATAAGGGAAACAATTTCACACTTAATAAACTATTTTTAGAAACAAGGATCACATTAATTCTTTATGAAAAAAATTCTTTTATGGGTTCATTAATGAGAATGTCCCATTACTATGATTCTTTCTTCCATATATATGTGGATCTATAAAAATTATATAACTTATTTTTTTAATTGGGAGTCAAAATCCCTTATGGTTGTGTTATATAAGAATATACATAAACTATATCATTAAGTAAATGTATTTTGACATCCATATACAAAATATCATATTAATTGTAATCTACTATATATATTAAAATTTTAATGGCAATAGGTATAGAAACTGGATAAAAGGATTCAATGTACATTATTTCTATACATTATCTAGAACATTTTGATCCCATTAAATTTTTAAAAGATATACATAGTTCCTCTGAGTGAATGTTTATTTCCAATGATATCATTAAAAAATTATTCACAACCCCACATCCATATATAAGAAATCATGGGTTTAATTCAATAACAATGCAAATATAAAATACCATTTTAAAATTTCTATTGAACCCATTTTAGAGTTTTTGTAACTATATAAAACCAATATACCCAAAAGTATAATGTAATAAATTTACGAATCATCATTTACCTTACCATATTGAGTAAGGTATAGTTCCTCCTTTCACTTACACCATTCCATTTTCGCTTATAAAGAGGAAAGAGTGGGGAAAATATCTAAAACTCTCCTAGATATTAATGAATTCATGGTTACTATATTTTATGCCATGATCTAAGTGGATTTTCCCTATTTTCATACCAACTTATTTCTCAACTTCACAATCATATTCCATTAATATATCAAAAGAATCCAACATATACTTAATTAATTATAAATATTCTTATCTATTAAAATCATTAGTAAAATTTATGAAGTAATAGTATCCCTTTTAATTAATTGGAAATGGTTCACACACATTAATATGAACTAATTTAATAAGATTTTGGTCCCTTTATCTTTTTCCACTAAATGAAGATTTCTTAATTGTAATACCCCGAACCCAGTTACCCAGAGTTGGTGCATTATTACATAATATTAGCATGATCACAAAAGATTAAGTCTCGAAAGACCGATTAGTTTAGTAACCTTGGAATAACTAGATACATTCATAAAGTTTAAATTATATCATAAAGAAAAAACTATTACAACAACATCTTGACTTCATATCCCCTTATACTATCCCTATAGGTCATTCATAAATAACTTATTCACATCCTGGAAAAAATAAAACATTGAAAGGGGTGAGCTTAGATGCTCAGTAAGGATAACAATATAGTGGAAACTTTCCTAAATTAGCATAAACATTTAAGTCAATGTATAACTAAAACAGAAGCCTTTTAAACATTAACTTCAGAATAATATGGAAAAGATAAAATGAAATAATTTCATTTACTTGTTCACATGGATATTCTACTAGTCGAATAATCACATGCAATATCAATAACAACTTTCATAATGATGGAATGCATACCGCCAGACTATCATAACCACGTAGCCAAGGCCTCATCCCAAGACTACAAATAAGATTTTTTCAAGGCCTCGTTCCAAGACAATAGTTTGTCTCATGAGACCTACTGATGCATCGAGGAGAAATAGTGGGTTCCACCCGTTATTTATTAAGTCCAATGAATTCCTCATATGAATAGGTTTAAACATAACATAAATATTTGTATTAAAACTAACATACGAAATGTCAATACTTTCTCCATAAACCATGAATGGTATAAAAGTAACAAATCCACAGTCAAACATATCACAAAACCTTCAATACAATATGGATGTTTTGTATCACAATAAATCAATTTCAAATAATCTTAAACTCCATCAAAGGATGTTGACAGAGATGAATTCAAAAAAATTTGAGAGAAATGTCTCTTTTTTTAAATCATTTAAAAGTCACATAATTATAAAATAAAACATTTACTTTGAAAATTTTCTTATAATATTTTAAGGTATGGTTCGACGATTTTATAATGGCAGAAAATATTCGCACCCACCGTATAAGTTAAAAAAGGCATTCTTACCTTAATTCTGTCGAAAAGGTTAAAAAAGACCTTGTTTGGAAAATGACAAAAAGATTCCTTTATAAAATTCTTATAGAAAGTCAACAAGGGTGTAAATTACTTTATCCCATAGTCTTTAAAATATTAAGAATCATTTGAAATACATTTTTAAGAAACATGGATGTGGATGATAAAGAGGTCCCAATAGATAATTACGTATAAACAACCTCGGATAATGAAGAGATTGTGAAATAAACCCTTACCTTGTACTTTTCCTTGGTTGAGGGTAGATTAACCTCTTGTATAATTTTTAATCAATTTTTATTAAATTATACAAGAATCATATACATTAATATGATATCATATATGATCTTTTAACATTTCTTTGTTAATAATATCTTAGTATTATCGTCATTTCGGGTGTTAACATACTCGTTTTCTTTTATATGTTTTGTTACATAAGCCATGTTTGTTTATGGATAGGTTGTATCTTATTCAAATCTAGAATTATATCAACTCCTTAAACATTATTTTTAATCATCAAATGAGAATTAGTCTCGAATGGATATGATGGAAAATGAATCTTATCGCGTTCGTGGAGACGGTAGTCCATACGTATGCACGTGCGACAATATCATTCTTTTGAAATTAAAATAATTTATAATTGGATGGTATATCATATATACAGAATCATTATCATGTTATATTTATTATTAACATGAATTATAAATCATTATTATACCCATCCAAATAATAATGTTTTGAATAAAAATTACACCACAACGTGGAGACAGTAAGTCGTACGTACGCATGTATGGTGACATGTCATTAAAAGGATGGATATAATACTGAATATGGTTATACCATGTTTATAATAACATCATATTATATAGAAGATACTGTAGTTATTATTTCATAAAGGAAAAAACCATGAATGAAGAAGTTGAAGAAGAAATGAACTTGAAAAGGGTGGTGAGAACATTACATCTTCTTCGGGTTCTTCCTTTTAATTTGATCAAAATGGATCCTTATATTAGCTTTATGATCAAACTAAGGACTCTTGGTTGAAGTGATGGAAGTTTAGAGAGTATTTGGGCAGGGGTTGTCGGAACAAAAATTCTTTGAAGGTGTGAAGAATTGGTTAGAAGTGGTGTCCTTTTATAAGGGGAGGAGGGGCACCTTTGGAAAAGCTAGAAATATTATTTTATAATAAATTCATATTTAGTTTCTAATGACTCAATAGTAAATTATTAAAAGTATAAGGTGGTTATGGGTCGAAATAATTTCAAAAAATAGAATTTAGACAGGTTTGGGTCATTATATTAACCTTATCATTTAGTTTTAACTCTTGGTTAATTAGTTTGACACTTTCCATGCCAATTTGTAGTTTTATATTATATAGTTAATAAACATACAATATAACACCAAGTGACCCTCAAGTGGTCCATTAATAATACACCTATAATTATACAAGTCATTTGGCCAAACCTTAGATTTTAAGGAATTTAATATCAAATAATATAATATTTGATTTAAAAAAAAATTTATGTCAATTTTGATACTATTTGGTATTTGATTTTTGTGAAACTCATAACAGCATGATTTCTTCTAACAAAGATAATTAAATCAATATTAACATGTAATATTAACCTATAAAATTCATTGAATTCATTAAAAGTCTCAAATTATTTTTATTTGGGTATTTATAATATCAATTATTTTAATATTACACTAATAATGTAATTACTACATCATCATTGTGTCATAAATAAATTAAATTATTTAATGTATAAAAATTATAAATAAAATACCATTATGTAGGAAATCGTTTTATATTTAAAATGAATATTTATAGTCTAAAATACAACATATATATCTCTATGTAAAAATTGTTTTTCTAAAAGATATATATTTATGTCATTTTTGTATTTACTTTAACTTAATTTATATAAAGTGTCATTATCACTTACAAGTGGATACATGGGGTCCCAAAATCAACCCAAGGATGCCCATGGTCAGAAATATATCAACCAATAGGGTTAAGATATGTTTTAGGGTAATATATTATTATTATAATATTATTTTTTTACCCTTATTTATAAGATTTACCCTTTAACCATGGTAAATAAAATATTTAACGAAGTAATTATTCAAAATGTATAAAAATAAAAGTTAGCTATTTACACAATTTGGACATCCTGATTTAAAATATGGATTCCATTTTTCCAAATTCAAAACACAGAAGTTTCAGAAATTAATTTAAAATTAATTCCTGGCGTCAAAACAAAAAGCGTGTTTTTAAGAGATAATAACTGTCAAAAGATTGACACATGTTTATGTCCGATTTAAATGTGAAATTATGTCCAATTATCAACATTGTACTAAATAGTAAAAATATATTCTAAATAGACTTTTAAACCCCTCAAATTTATAATTTATCACTATTAATTATTTCGATTAAAAAAGTTGTTTCTAATAAAAATTTAATAATTTTTATTATTCATCAAAATATAAAAGTTATCCGAAAAGTACCAAAATTTCATCCTCGGATAATTTCGATATTCTGAATCCAAAAATGAAGTCCATTTTGAAAGATAAAATGTATAAAATTTCAAAAAGTGGGTATTACTATTCATAACGGCTACTTTGATTGGTCGCAGCATGTTAGAATCTCGAAGTTGCGTACAACACACGCTACTGTATTATTCAAAGAGAAGCGTAACGTGGAAGCTTGGGGTGTTACATTCTCCCCTCCTTCAAATAATTTCGTCCTCAAAATTTCTAGAATATTAATTCATAAAAATACTCGGGTGGTTCTTCATCATTGGTTCCTCGGGTTCCCACGTTGCCTCTTCCATTTTATGGTTTCTCCATGAAACTTTTACCAGACGAGTTGTCCAATTTCTCAGCACTTGCTCTCTTGTATCAAGAAACTTAACGGGCTCTTCTCAATAAGACAGATCAAGTTCCACTTCTAATTCTTCATAAGTGAGTACATGCATTGGTTCCAACATGTATTTTCTCAACAGTGATACGTGGAACACATCGTGAACTTTGGAGAGACATGGAGGCATTTCCAAATGGTAAGCTACTTCCCCATTTAGTTCTAGAATTTCGAAAGGTCTGATGTACCTGGGACTCAATTTACCCTTCTTACCGAAATGTATAAATCCCTTCCATGGAGATACCTTCAAGATAACATGATCTCCTACCTAAAATTCCAAATCCTTCCTTCGGTTATCGGCATAGATCTTCTTCCTACTTTGAGCTTCTTTGATGTGGTTTTGGATTACCTTTACCTTTTCCATTGTTTCCTCCACCAGTTTTGGGCCTACAAGTTTTCTTTCACCAACGTCATCCCAAAAGGTTGATGTGTGACATCTCTTTCCGTATAACGCTTTGTATGGTGCCATTTTAATACTATAATGGAAGTTATTGTTATAGGAAAATTCTACCATAGGTAAATATTGATCCCACATACCATGAAAGTCAAGTGAGAAGGATCTCAACATGTTATCTAAGGTATGAATAGTCTATTCTGATTGTCCATCTGTTTGATGGTGGTAGGAAGTGCTCAAATAAAGTTCAGTATCCAGGGCTTTCTGAATACTTTTCCAGAATCTTGAAGTAAAACGTGGATCACGATTAGAAACAATCGATATGGGTACTCCATGAAGTGTCACAAATTCATTAATATATAGTCTTTCTAAATGTTCGAGTGGTAAATCTTCTCTTATAGCAAGAAAATGTGCCGACATGGTAAGACGATCAACAATGACCCATATTGCATCATTCCTTCTAGGAGTCTTTGGTAGCCCTATGACAAAGTCCATCGTAATATTATCTTATTTCCACTCCGGTATGGGAAGAGGTTGCATGACTCCTCCAGGATATTGCCTTCCAGCTTTCACTTGTTGACAAACCATACCTCTTGACAAAAAATCAGCAATCTCTCTCTTCATGTTGTCCCACCAAAAATGTTCCTTCAAATATCTATACATTTTGGTGCTCCCATGGTGTATAAAGCAATTGGAATTATGAGCATCGTCGAGAAAGTATTTTTTTAGATTAGGTATATCAGGAACACAAAGTCTCTTCCCAAATTTTAAAATTCCATCTTCATACAAAAAGACTCTCAATCTCCTATCATTCACAACTTTAATCTTCTTTTGAAATTATTCATCATCAGTCTGAGAACTATTAATCCTTTCTAGTAATGATTGTTTGGAAACCATTTGAAAAAGAATTGATGTTTCACCTTCCATGGTTATTCCCATGTCCATCTTTACTAGATCCATGAAAATTTGATCCCTTTCAATTATTATATTGTTCAAAACACCATGATCTTTTTTACTCAAAGCATATGCCACCTTGTTTGCCTTCCCCGAGTGTTAGTGTATCGTGAAATCATAATCCTTGAATAATTCAATCCATCTACTTTGCCTCATGTTGAGTTATTTTTGTGAGAAAATATACTTCAAACTCTTGTGATCAGTATAAATCTCACATTTTTCACCATAGAGGTAGTGTGTCCATATCTTCAAAGCAAAGATCACAGCTGCTAACATGAGATCATGAGTATGATACTTTTTCTCATGAATTTTCAACTATCGTGATGCATAGGCGATAACCCTATCATTCTACATAAGGAAACAACCAGGTCCTTTCTTCGATGCATCACTATAAATAACGAACCCATCATTCCCTAATGGTAGAGTCCAATTAGGAACATTGACTAATATTATCTTCAATTCTTCGAAACATTCTTCACACTCTTTTTTCCAAACAAATTTAACCCCTTTACGTGTAAGCTTTGTTAATGGGTTATTCAACCAGGAAAAAGTCTTGATGAAACGTCAATAATAACCTGCTAAACCAATAAAACTGTGTACCTTAGTTATACTCATCGGTGCAGGCCATTCTTGGATTTCCTTGGTCTTAGAAGGATCAACATAGATTCCATCTTTAAAGACAATATGTCCAAGAAAAGAAATTTCTGGAATCCAGAATTCACACTTTCTAAACTTCCCATATAACTCATGTATTCTCAGAGTCTTCAGAATAATGCTCAAGTGATTTTCATGATCTTCAAAGATTTTAGAGTATACCAAGATATCATCAATAAATACCACCAAACATTCATTGAGATATTCCATGAAAACTCTATTCATCAGATCTATGAATACAGAGGGCACATTAGTCAGCCCAAACGACATTACTATAAACTCGTAATGCTCGTACCTGGTTCGAAATGATGTCTTTGTAATGTCTTCCTTCTTCACACACAACTGATGGTGTCCAGACCGAAGGTCAATCTTTGAAAAGTATTGAGCTCTATGGAGTTGGTCAAATAAATCATCAATGTGAGGTAGGGGATACTTGTTCTTTATTGTTATAGCATTTATCTCCCTGTAGTCGATACATAACCTCATAGATCCATCTTTATTTTTAACAAAAAGAACAAGGGATCCCCATGGAGAAACACTAGGGTGAATAAATCCTTTATTACTCAATTCCTCTAGTTGTTTCTTTAGTTAAACTAATTCCACAGTGGCCATTCTATAAGGGGTCTTCGATATAAGCCTTGATCCAGGAATTAAATCAATAGAAAACTCAACTTATCGTTCTGGAGGATGTCCAGGTAAATCCTCTGGAAACACATCTACATATTCTTTCACAATAGGTAAATCCTCTATTTGAACATTCCTTTCCTCACCCACAGTCATTTCATTCTCTTCTTCCCCGATAATTGAATTTAGTTGAGCTACTAGGGGTGAATCTAGATAAGAATTATGTGGTGGTGATTCTGCTCTAAAGATAAGGTGTTCCTTATCATCATCATCACGAATTGAAACCTTCTTCTTCTTACAATAAATCTTTGCATCATGGTCCAAAATCCAATCCATACCGAAGATTATATCAAATTTAATCATTGGTATGATGATGAGATCAGCAGATAAAGAACATTTATGTGCTCTAATGGGGACTGATTCACAAAACTTCGATGCAATGATACTTCCCTTAGGAGTTTTAACTGACAACTCCCTTGTTAAATCAAATTGGAAATATCTAATATTTTTAGAAAAATGCGAAGATATGAAATAATTCGATGATCCAGAATCAAATAAAGAATTTTCTAAACTTTAGGAAACCATTAAATAACCTGCCACCATGTCTTTCAGAGCATCTACCTCGGCTGTAGTGATAACATAAGCTTGGCCTTGATCCCTTTCCCTTTTCTGAGGCAAGATCCCCTGACGCTTAGGATGTTCATTTTCATAATGTCCCATATCTCTAAAATTATAGCATTCCACGTTGACAACAACTCTCTTTCCCTTGAAATCATGAGCTTGGTGGCCTTTTTCACCACACTTGTAACAGACTCCCATTCCTTTTAAGAAAGTACCGGGCTGTTTCTTCCCACATTTACTGTGGGGTGGATTTTTAACTTTTCCCTTCTTACCCTTATATCCATTTCCAGATTGATCAGTAGATCTATTCTTCTCTTGTTTTGATTTAAAGTCATAAGACTTAGATAATTCCTTTTCTGTATTGATAGCACATGAGACCATGTCTTCATACGATGAGAAGGATTGTGAGACTAATGCTCGAAGATGAAATGGTTTTAACCCATCAAAGAAACGATCAATCTTACTTCTTGGGTTACGTATATAATCTCAATCATACCTTTCTAACCTTGTAAAGTTAGCCTCATACTTTGCGACATTCTCATCATCCTTTTGCCTCAGACTCAGAAATTGCCTTTCCATATCCCCTTGATGGTTACAAGGAAAGTATTTTTCTAAAAACAGATCTTCGAACTCCCTCCATTACATATTTGATACTTCATCATCTTACTTCATGTTTTGAATCAATGACCACCATTGATCAGCATCTCAAGTGAGGCGGTAAACTGCCCTGATAACGTTTTCTCTTTCACTACTCCCTAAAGCCTGAAATATTTTCTCTAGGGAACTTATCCATTGCTCAGCTACCAATGGATTTTTACTCCCATTGAATGTTGGTGGTTGTTTCCTCGTGAAGAAATCTAACATTGATCCTCCACATTGTGGATCAGGGTGCTCCATATGGGTAAGGTTATTATTCATAACCTGAGTGAGTTGTCCCAGTATGGTGATAAGTTGATTAGCAATAGTTATATCACCAACTCAACTATAATTATCTTGAGCAGTAGGGAAATCCCTAAATGGAGTGTGTGCATTGATATGGTTTCCATTTCTACCACTAGGATCCATTTCTAAACAATGTCATAAAATAGATTAGTTTATGAATAGAAATACATAATTTCAAACTTGAAAAACACTTAACATAGATTGAATAGTTTATTGATATAATCCATAATAATAATAATAAATTTTGAGGAACTATATACTCATAAACCCTTCATAATGGTTTGTAAAGAAAATGAGAATAATCCAAAGCATATCCCCCTAGGAGTGTCGTAACCAAGATTGCGGCAAGGCCTATTGTCGTGCACCAGTTCTCGTTCGAGTCTAGCTCAAAGTGGTGTTTTTGGGTTTTACCCCTAGGTACATCTGTGCGAGAGCCGCCTCTACCTTCTCGTATCCAGACAGGGTTGTATTGCTCGGAAAACTCACAAAATCTCTACAATACCAAAATTCTAGGAAGTTATTCTATACTAATCCTGAAATTCCATCTTAGGTCTATGTGCTCTAATCATAGTTTATCTAAATCTATCTCCTAAGGTTTGTACTAAACTTCCTCTGATACCAACTGTAACGCCCCGACCCCAGTTACCCAGAGTCGGTGCATTATTACATAATATTGGTATGATCAAAAAAGGACAAGTCTCAAATTACCGATTAGTTTCGTTTCCTTGGAATAACTAGATACATTCATGAAGTTTACATTACATCATAATGTGAAAACTACTGCAACAACATATTGACTTCATATCCCCTCATACTATCCATGCAGGTCATTCATAAATAACTTCTTCACATCCTGGAAAAAATAAAACATTGAAAGGGGTGAGCTCAGATGCTCAGTAAGGATAACAATATAGCAGAAACATTCATAAATAATCATAAACATTTAAGACAATGTATAACTAAAACAAAATCATTTTAAACTTGAACTTCAGCATAATATAGCAAAGATAAAATGAAATGATTCCATTTACTTATTCACATGGATATTCTACTAGTCTAATAATCACATGCAATATGAATAACCACTTTCATAATGATAGAATGCATAATGCCTGACTATCATAACCACGTAGCCAAGGCCTTCTACCAATACTACAAATAAGACTTTGACAAGGCCTCGTGCCAAGACACTAGTTTGTCTCATGAGACATACCGATTCATCGAGGAGCTATAGCGGGCTCCACCCGTCACTTATTAAGTCCAATGCATTCCTCATATGAATAGGTTTAAACATAACATAAATATTTGTATTAAAACTACCATACGAAATGTCAATACTTTTTCCATAAACCATTAATGGTATAAAAATAACACATCCACAGTCAAACATATCACAAAACCTTCAATACAATATGGATGTTTTGTATCATAATAAATCAATTTCAAATAAGATCAAAATCCATCAAAAGATATTGACATAGATGAAATCAAAACTATTTGAGAGAAATATCTATTTGTTTTGAAATAATTTAATTTGAAAATTTTCCTATAAGATTGTAAGGGAAGCTTTGACGATTTTATAACGGCAGAAAATAGTTGCACCCGCCGTATAAGTTAAAAAATATATTCTTACCTTAATTCTGTTGAAAAGGTTAAAAAAGACCTTGTTTGGAAAATGAAAGAAAGATTCCTTTATAAACATATTATAGAAAGTCAAAAAATGTATAAATGAATTTATCCCATAGTATTTAAAATATTAAGAATGATTTCAAATACATTTTTAAGAAATATGGATATGGATGATGAAGAGGTCCCAGTAGATAATTACGTATAAACAACCTCAGATAATGAAGAGATTGTGAAATAAACCCTTACCTTGTACTTTTCCTTGGTTGAGGGTAGATTAACCTCCTTTATAATGGTGAAATAATTTTTATTAAATTATAAAATAATAATATACATTAATATGATATCATATATGATTTTTAAACATTGCTTTGTTGATAATATCTTAGTATTATCGTTGTTTCGGGTGTTAACTTACTCATTTTATTTTTTATGTTTTGTTACATAAGCCATGTTTTTTATGAATAGGTTGTATCTTATTAATATCCAGAATGATATAAAGTCCTTAAACATTAGTTCTAATCATCAAATGAGAATTAGTCTCGAATGGATACGATGGGGAATGAATCTCATCGCGTTCGTGGAGACGGTAGTCAGTACGTACGCACTGGCGAAAATATCATTATTTTGATATTAAAATAATATATAATTGGATGGTATATCATATATAAAGAATAATTATCATGTTTAATTTATTATTTACATGAATTATACATCATTATTATACCCATCCAAATAATAATGTTTTGAATAACAATTACACCACGACGTGGAGATGGTAAGTTGTACATACGCACGTATGGTGACATGTCATTCAAAGGATGGATAGAATACTGAATATGGTTTTACCATGTTTATAATAACATCATAGTATATATAATATACTGGATTTATTATTTTATAAAGGAAAAAAACAAATAAAGAAGAAGTTGAAGAAGAAATGAACTTAAAAAAGGGCGGTGAAAACATTACCTCTTCTTAGGGTTCTTCCTTTTGATTTGATCAAAAGGGATCCTTATATTGGCTTTCTATTCAAACTAAGGCCTCTAGTTTGAAGTGAGGAAAGTTTATAGATTATTTGTGTAGGCTTTGGCCGAACCAAAAGGCTTTTAAGGTGTGAATAATTGGTTAGAAGTGGTGTCCTTTTATTAGGGGGAGGAGGGGCACCTTTGGAAAAGCTAGAAATATTATTTTATAATAAATTAATATTCGGTTTCTAATGGCTCTAAAGTGGATTATTAAAAGTATAAGGTGGGTATGGGTCGAAATAATTTCAACAAATAGCATTTAGACAGGTTTGGTGCATTATATTAACCATATCTTTTAGTTTTAACTCTTGGTTAATTAGTTTGACACTTACCATGTCACTTTGTATTTTTATATTATATAGTTAATAAACTTACTATATACCTCTAAGAGACCCCCAAATGGTCCATTAATGATAAACCTATAATTATAAAATTAATTTGGCCGAACTTTAGATTTTTAGAAATTTAATATCAAATAATATAATATTTGTTTTAAAAATTCTTTTATGTCAATTTTGACACTATTTGGTATTTGATTTTGGTGAAAATCAGAACAACATTATTTCTTGGAAAAAAGTTAATTAAATCAATCCTAAAATGTAATATTAACTTATAAAATTCTTGGAATTCATGAAAAGTCTCAAATTATATTTATTTGGGTATTTATAATATCAATTATTTTAATATTTCACTAATAAGGTAATTATTACATCATCATTGTGTCACAAATAAATTAAATTATTTAATGTCTAAAAATTATAAATAAAATACCATTATGTATGAAATCATTTTATATTTATAATGAATATTTATAGTCAAAAATCCATCATATATAACCCTATGTAAAAAATTGTTTTTCGAAAAGATATATGATTATGTCATTTTTGTATTTACTTTAACTTAATTAATAAAAACTGTCATCATCACTTACAAGTGGATTCATTGTATCCCAAAATCGACCCAAAGATGACCATGGTCGAACATGTATCAACCAATAGGGTTTAGACACGTTTTAGGGTAATTTATTATTATAATAATATTATTTTGTTTACCCTTATTTACCGGATTTACCCTTTAACCATGGTAAATAAAATATTTACCGAAGTAATTATTCAAAATGTCTAAAAATAAAAGTTACTTATTTACACAATTTGGAAATCCTGATTCCAAATATGGAGTCCATTTTTTCAAATTAAAAACACATAAGTGGCAGAAATTAATTTAAAATTAATTCTTGTTGTCAAAACAAAAAGCTTGTTTTTAAGAGATAATAACTATCAAAAGATTGACACTTGTTTATGTCTGGTTTAAATGTGAAATTATATCCAATGATCAACATTGTATTAAATGGTAAAAATATATTATAAATATACTTTAAAACCACTCAAATTTATAATTTCTCACTATTAATTATTTCGATTAAAAAGTTGTATTTAATAAAAATTTAGTAATTTTCACTATTCATCAAAATAAAAAAGTTATCTGAAAAGTACCAAAATTTCATACTAGGATAATTTAGATATTCCGAATCCAAAAATGAAGTCCATTTTTGAAGATAAAATGTATAAAATTTCAAAAAGTGGGTATTACTATTCATAACGGCTACTTTGATTGGTTGTGGCGTCTTAAAATCTCGAAGTTGCGTACAACAAACGATACTATATTATTCAATGAGAAGCGTACCATGGAATTGTGGGGGTGTTAAAGTAATTTTACATTATATACGAGAATGAAATGAAATTTTTTTTGTTAAAAATAATCTAAATATCCATCATCATCATCATATATTTATTTATTTGAAAAAGGAAAAGTACAAGGCATTAAAAAGGAAATCAGTAAACTAAGGGTCTAAAATAGTGTATCCTGATGGAATCCACACTAAAAAGATTAACCCCCTCAGTTTTCAGAATGTTCAAATTATAGAATTAGGGAATTCCAGGGGCTTGAACCACTAGAGATGCTAAATGGTCCTTAAATTTATTTCCCTCATGTCAAGGGTGAACCATTCCAATGTATCTAAATATTATACAACTGCATTTTTTGATGGTGTAGGAAATCGACCAAGGAATAGAACCGGTTCTATGAAAATAATTGAGAAGGATCATAAATTTTGTTTCAGCTTCAGTGATGAAAAATTTCCCCCCTGGAGGAATAAGGTAAGGCCAATTAGAAAATCATAGGCCTCCACCTGAAGACAAGATCCACAACCAAGGTGGAATGTGAATGGAAAAAAGACTAAGCCCCTGGAGTCTCAAACAACCCCTCTTCCTCTCATAGCGTCAAAGATACTGGACCCATATATGTTGTGTTTGAAACCCATGGAGGGTAGTTTCCGTCAGACTAGTTGGCATCGCAACGAACTACAGCCATGATGGGAGATTTGAGCGAAACATGAAGCAGGTATAGGTATAGAGATTCCCTCATGTTACTGATGTATCTAACTAGGGTGAGGAGAAGGTTCTTTATTCTAGTGATGATGGACCTCCCTAAAGAATGAATCCCCTCACACTCATTTTATTCTTAGCCTGTCATAAGCACTAGCATCCAGCATGAAAGATAGTGATATAAACCATTTTCTTTGGGCCCATATCTCCTAATCCATGTAACCAATGATCATGGAAAGGGGTATCAAGAAGGGTTTTAGAAGATAAGGTAGTAAACTCTCCAAAAAAGGACCAGAACACACACACCCATTATACCTCTAAGAAAATATGGACAACACTATCCTCTATGTGGTTATTACAACAGGAGTATCAATAAACCATGTTGATACAACATCTTATAATGTTTCCATTCATGGGAACTTCATTATTTATAATCCTACTTGTGAGGAAAATAATATTATTTTGAATTATATTAAACCAAAAGACATTATTCGAGCCATCAACTTGCACCAAGGGTAAAAGTGGATAACAAAATACCTTTATGGAGAAGGTCCTTAATGTGGAAAGAGTTAACACAAATATATTGGGATTAGAGTTTATATCGATAAGTTTAAAGGTGAAAACATGTCTTTATCAAAAAATGGCTTTGATGAAGGTTAGGAAGCTACTTGCCTCTCTGAATGATATATTGGTGGCTTGATAACTTGGGAATCTGATAAGTGTGCCAACCAAGTTGTCATTCCAGAAGTATAGGGAACCTTCTATAATAATCCAGTAGGCGTGGGGTTGAAGAGTTGTGATAAGGGCTAAAATCGTGGTCAGGAAATTAGACACGTGGCTCTCCACCATCTCTGAGAAACCTTCCAAATTTTTTAACACGACCTTCCCCCATAAGGTACATTTTTCATGGATTTACTAGGCCAACTTTTCATTCATTGAGAGGAGGGTATATTCAAGGCTGTTCTCATTGATTCCCCCTTCTTGAATGGGTCTCTCCAACTTACCTTGAAAACCCAATGGAATTTACCTAAGGGCATACCATATGAAATGGTCCATAATCTTCGCAATGTTGGTTATGACCCATTTCAGGGCTTTTATGGAAGAGAGGTCATGTATGGGAGAGTCCAGGAGCATGTTTTTAACCAACATGATCCAACCCATAAAGTATAGTTATATTTTCTTTTAGTTGAGGACCAGATTAGTGATCTTGATGATGATGTGAACAATGTCTTGAATTAGATGTCTACCTATAGATATAGCAGAACCCATTTATTTTATAGTACAACTCCCTCATTTGATGTCCAGGATGTGGCACAAAGAGGAGACCTGACTGGAAGAACATCTGTTAGAAATGAGAAGGTTTCTCTTTTTTGTTGATTGTATGTCCAATCCAATGACAGTATTCGTCCAACTCCTTGATAAATCCTCTAACTGATCTCCAATTGGAATTCATGAAAAATAAGGTTTCATCTGCAAACAAGAGGTGGGATATGGAGAGTAGGTCCATCCTTCTTTGGTACTGGATAATATCTCAATTCCTCATGCTTCTATTGATGATGCCACTAATAATTTCCTAGGTTAAGATGACTATGCTCAATGATATGCGATAACCCAACCTAAGACCATGAGTCACCTTAAATAAACCATGAGACTTCCCTATAACATTATCATCTAACCATGAGGAACTAATGTATAAGTCCACAATATTAAACATTACTTAATCTTGAATTAAGTTAATAATTCACCTTCAGGATCTTCTCAGTTTTATAGATTTAGAGAATTATGTCATAAATTATACATAACAACTTGAATATTACATGTAGACACTTCTACCTAGTATCCATTTTTTTCATAAAATTAAAACACTAAAAAGAAAATAAACATGTTTAGTTCCATGTTTTAAACATAATGGCTTTTCCTGGATCCCATCCATGAACTTATTCCACTTTAAGTCCTATGAAAAACATTTCAAAAACATGGGATGAACATAACAAGCTCAGTAAGGGATGCAAAAAATAAGGAAAACTATTAGTATTTTAAAACAACATGTAAACCATGAATACTTTATCATAAGTTATAAATTTCACCTTTAAGAAGTAGTAAATACTCGTCACTGAATAAAATATCATTGTTTACCCTTTTATAACCAAAATATTACCATAAAACCCAAGGAAATCACAGATAACATATAAAAGGTAAACTTGGGAGATAATAATACTTAAATGGAATAACCATATGGTCAGCTTCCACAAATCACTCTTACAAATGGAATAGTCATATGGTTGACTTCCATACCCAATGCATTGGATATTATAATGTAACCAACCATCCTTGGATTATCATAGAACCACCCGTCATTTGTTTTATCAAGTAACCACCCATCAAATGTACAATTACCATTATATAATCATCACATATAAAAGATTTTAAATATCAACATTTCAATCATAAAATTTCAATTTCAATTACAATGAATAATTTCAAGATATTGAAATAGTAAATCCACATTCAAAATTATTTTCAAAAAAATTTGAAAAGGTTATATGGTTTTTATTTTCTATTTAAGAATATCACGACTTGTTAAGGAATACAAATGATAAATAATTCTCTTGGTGGCGGAATGGTCATTGTCATTGTGTACGTTTTAAAGAAACATTCCCTTTATCATTTAGTAAAACGCTACATAAAAAAAAGATTCCCTTTGAATGAAATTAAAATTCAAAGGGGTTTACACATCGTATAAAATCAATTTTCCTATAAATAAAAATTTTCCTCAAAGAAAAGATACTGGTACAAAGTCTCTTACCTCATTTTGTACTTGAATCGTTCATTCTTTAATTTCCAGTATAATAAACTAAAGTTAATTTTTACTTTCTTCATAACATTTTTCATGTTTATTATTAATTTTATATAACTTATTACCCTGATATAACACCTATTTAATTATTTGAGATCTTATCAGACATTTTGTCGATGTGTTTAACTTGATTCAAAAATTAACTTGTTATAATTATAAATTGTATATGTGGTCAAAATTACATTATCTCCAAATTGATATTCATGATTTAGATATCCTATATAATATATATCATATATATCCATTATATATGTATTTATAATAGACCATATAATTTTAATATAAGAAATGAAATGCACCACTCATGGAGACGGTAAGCCGTACATACGCTTGAAGGCTACTTTCATTTCTTTTTCATATTTGATGGAATGAAAACTAAATGATACATAAGTATATTATAATTAAATTATAATATTTATGTTATTTATGTTACACAATTTCATTAATTATATTCTTTATATGTTCTGTGTATGGCATGAACAAGTCATATCACTTTGAGGGGGCGGTAGTCCGCACTTCCTCAAATGAAATTATTGTATTTATACAACATGAAAAGAATAAAGGTATTTTTTAAATAAAAATTACAGAATCATAGAGATAAAATAAATATCATATATATCATATATAATTATATTTACATCATAATGTTCACCATAAAAGGTGGTAGGAGATGATTTAGCAATCATCGTTTCATGAGGCAGTAGTTCTCCATCCACAGAAATAGTATATTATATTCCCATTAAACAGAGGTGTGTATAAGTGTTGTTAGAAAACATATAATAAAAACAACCTAGTATATTTATTATACTAGTTTTTTTGTGTAATAAAAGAATAAGAAGATCATAGGGAGTGGATAAGGAAAATTAATTGAAAGAAACTTGAGAGAAGCTGTTACCTTAAATCGGGTAACTACTTTTGATTTTAGCCAAAGGGCTTTCTCGAATTGCCTTATTCCTAGAGGAAGGATTCTAAGAGGAAGGTAGGGATTTTGGGAGATTATTTGGGCATATATTGGATGATCCAAGGGGTCTTGATAGGTGTGAGTAAGGGTTATAGGTGGTGTCCTTTTATAAGAGGGAGGAGGGGCACTTTAGGAATGTTTGAATGTTTTATTTTATTATTCATTGATTTTCAAATTATAATAACACCAAAGTGATATATTTCGAGTATTATATGTGGTGGGTCAAAATACTCTCAGATAATGGGTTTTATACAATTTTATGTCACAAATATAACCTTATCTTTTAACTTGAACCCTTAGTAATCTTATTTAACTTTTACCATGTTTTCTTGTATATTACTAATATATGGTTACCATAGTTACTATAAAATGAAAAGTGGAACAAAATGGATCATTAATGATTTTTGAAACATTATATATGTTAGTTGGCCAAATCATAGATTTTTTGGTCTATTATATCACTTAATAAAATATTAATTGAATTAAAAACTCATTTATGTCAATTTTTTTACTATTCATATCATGACTTTTTTTAATAACCATAACAACTTGATTAATTAGAAAAAAACTCATTAATTAAAATATAAATAGTAATAATCATCCATAAAATTTGTGTATGACCAAATAAATTTCAAAATAAATTTATTTTAATATTTGTAATCTTATTTATTTAAAACATTCATTAATATGGTAATCACTAAATCACCATTGTGTCATAAATAAATTTATTTATTTGATGTCTATAAATTAAAAATAAAATACCATGATATAGGAAATATTTTTAGATTTATAATTAATATTTATATTCTAATATATCACTTATATAACCCCATATAAAAATTGTTTTAGTAAAAGATAAATGTTTAGCTTATATTATCCTTATCATTAAATTAAATGCAATTAAATGTCATTTTCACACAAAAGTGGATCTATAGGGTCCTAAAATAGACCCAATGATTCCCATGGTTATAAATATATCATTAAATAAGGTTTGGACATGTGTTAGGATAATATAATATTTTTATAATATTATTTTTTACCCTTATTTACTAGATTTACCCTTTAACCATGGTAAATAAAATATTTTCTGAAGTTACTATTTATAATGTAAAAAAATATAAGGTAACTATTTACACAATTTGGACATCCTTATTCAAAATATAGAATTAATTTTTCCAAATTCAGAACATATATGTTGTAGAAATTTATTTATTTTTAATTCTCGTTGTCCATACCAAAAATTGTGTTTTTAAGAATTAAAGACTACCAAAATATTAGCATGTGTTTATGTCCAATTTCAAAGTGAAATTACTTACATTGAAAAAAATTGGATTAAATTATAATAAAAATAATCTAATTACACTTTAAAACCAATTAAAAAGACACTATAATCATATAAATATACTATATGAAAAGGCAGTTTTGACTTAAAATTCGTTATTTTTCACTATTCATTACAAAATTAACTTTTTTAGAAAAATACCAAAAATTTACCCAAAGTATACTTTAATGTATCAATTATAAATAATAAGTTTATTTTTTCAAATGAAACATATAAAAGTGACAAAAACTAGATTTAAGACAGGTTCTCTATCAAAAGGTGGTAAAACTTCCGTTTAAAAATATTAGAGTATTTATGCATGAAATTGGATAAATTCACATATTAAGCCTCTAAAATTTAATGGATAAATTTAAAAAAATTAAAAAATCATGTATAATAATAATATGGTTACTTCTGTTCATTCTCGCCCACACAACGGCTAGGCATTAACTACCATTTGAAATAATAGTAATATTTTATTATTATTTTTCTCAGTATGACTCAGCCTTGTGTGAAACATAAGATTTAGGAAAACCCCATTGGTGTGTGTTGGGTATTCCATCGAACATAAATTCCCTTTTAAAGTACAATTAATATTTAATTCACAAATATTAATAAATATGAAAATGTCATATTATTTTTTTACCTCGAATGATACAGCCTTCCCCCTTTTTGAAATTGTGTCCTCACAATTTTATTCAATTATAAAATAAGTAGGGATATTTATCCCTCATATAATTTTCAAATTCACATGTTGCCTCTTCAATCATATGGGTTTTCCACAAAACTCTTACATGATGAATTACTTTATTCCAAAACACTTTCTCTCTTTAGTCAAGAATCTGGACTGTTTGTTTCTCATAAGAAATATTCTCTTCCAACTAAACTACCTTTGAACTAAAAATATGATATGTATCCAGAATATTATTTGTCAACATTGAAACATGAAAAAAAATCATTACTAGGGATAAAAGTGGAGGTAAATCCACTCTGTAGGAAACTTATCCAACTTTATCCAGGATTTCATAGGGTACAATGAACCGTAGACTCATTTTCCCCTTCTCACCAAAATGCATCACACTTTCCATGGAGAAACTTTGAGAAATATATGATCACCTACCTCAATAGAATGATCATTTCTTCAGTTATCCACATAAATTTTCTACATACTCTGAGTTATCCTCATGTGATTCGGAAACAACAGAACTTTCTCTAGAATCTCTTTTACCAATTCTGGTCCCATCAGTTTCTTTTTGCCTACTTCATCCCAAAAAGCTAGAGTTCTACACTGCTTCCCATGTAATGCCTCAAATGGTGCCATATGTATAATGGAATGATAACTACTATTATAAGAAAATTCAATCAAAGAAATATGTTGGTCCCAACTTCCCTGGTAATCCATTGAAGAAGGACGTAGCATATCGTCCAATGTTTGAATTGTTCATTCTGACTACCCATATGACTAAGGATGAAAATTTGTACTAAAATTTAATTTAGTACCCAATGAATTATGAAGGCCTTTACAAAAGTTAGAAGTAAACCTAGGATCATGATTAGATGTAATGGAGAGGTGAACTCCATGAAACCTAAAAATCTCTTTAACATACAACTGAGAAAGATTATCTGGAGACATAGTATCTATAATATGAAGGAAATAAGTAGATTTAGTTAATAGATCATCACTAACAAAGATTTCATTACTACCTCAAGATGTCTTCAGTAATCCCACAACGAAGTCCATGGATATATTTTCCCATTTACACTATGGAATCGGTAGAGGGTGAACCATCCCTTTCGGTAACTGCCACTCTATTTTAACTTGTTGACAGTTCAAAAACATCTTAGTAAAGTCATCAATATCTCTTTTTGTTCCATCCCACCAGTAATACTAATGGAGATCTTTTTATATATTAGTACTGCCAAGATGAACTGAAAATGGAGAACTATGAGCTTCACATAATAACTCTTTCTTCAACTATAAATCACAAGTCACACATAATCTTTTCCCATATCTCAAAAAACAATCATTATCAATGTTAAATTCAGGAAACATACCCGTCTGAACCAACTCTACATTTTTTTGCAACTCACTATCTTCCTTCTGTGCTTGATTAACCATGTCTGAGGGAGATGATTTTACTGACATCTAAAACAAAATAGAAGTTTTTTTGGCACCAAAAACTTCTATTCCAAAGATCAACTAATAATTAATCAAATGATCTTGTTCCAAACATAACATGATTAATGTAGCATTAATTTTTCGACTCAAATAATCGCCCACTACCAACCAATATATAATATTTTTATTAAATAACTTTTGAGGACAAAATTGGGAAACCATCCAGGTTCAACAACATGTACTCAACCAACATTATAAGTAACTAAAACCTCTTTGAACTATAGTTTAATTATTTTAGAAACCTTACCTCTATAGAGGCTCTATTGTAGATCGTTGACCTTTGCATCTGGATTTTCTTGGACAAGTTTTTTGATATTATCATCTACTTTGTCCCTAGTTTAAATAAACTCCTCCGCATAGATCTTATTTCTATAGTTTCCAACGCCTCCTATGATGAATTGGCCTCAAAATCTGGATCTAAAAGTTCTTCATTGAATATGATAATATGATCCCAATCATCTCACTCTACCGGTTCATTGCTACTCAGGGATACATCTACCCCGGCAATCTACATTTCTATATGCAACTGATCCGTAACTGTTGCTTTTCCTGCTTGATCGTGTTTCTCCTTGTGAGTCCCTGACTCCACATGCTTTCCAGGGCCTTTATGCTTGCTCTTGAGTTTGTTTCCCCTTCATGCTAGTAGAAATTTTCCTTTACCGGAAGACCTTGTAACATGGGGCTAGGTAGATTAGAATATTCCTTACATATTCATTCCATACGAGAGTGTTAGATAAATCCATATGAGTCTATGATGGTGTTCATTATTTTCTTTATGGATTTCCTCAAGTAATCCTCCATAATGTGCACTTCCTTGGACTCTACCAACTCTGAGGTTGAATCACTGCCATCTTCATGGTTCTCCAGTCCCATAGGAGGAATCGCATCTTGAGTTGCCTTTAATTCAGTCTAATCTTCAAGTTCATTATTGTCCTCCTTACCCAAAAATGAAAACCGATTATTGGAGATAATACCTTTGAGACCTACCTTATGGCCATCCTACATACTGGTTTACACAACATTTGAAAATGGGGCTTTTGAAATGAAAGTGTTTGGGTCCAGTGGACCCTAGACTCACACCTCTTCAGAACCTCTTGAATCTTATCATGTTTGATCTGCCACCTCCATCACAGTTGTCACTGATGCACTCTAGCTTCCTAGAATACATGATGTCCTAATCCCTGAAGCATTCTTCACCCTATTTGGGACACCTAGGTCCTACTTCAGGCGCCCAAATATGTCTGCAACTGTGGGGTTGGATCCTCTCTTCCCTGCCTCACAATGGGATCTCATGGAAGCATCGATATTCAAATGAAAATTATAAGGAGGAGTGGTTTTCCTATATTAAGGATTCAAGGTTTTACTCCCCTTGGTGAATCGACTACACCTTTCCATCCTCAAAACTTCCCCCTCCTTCGAGGGTTGTGCTTGGAAGAAACTACACCCTCACAGACATACTAAATCAAATTGTCCATGACGACCACAGAGATCACAATAATTAGTCCAGGTTTCGTAGCATGCATTTTGGTACCAGAGAATTTCACCTTCAATCGTGATGGTAATATAATCCATAGGGAACTTTGACACATCTGTTTCAAAATAGATTCTCAGAGAGACTGAATGGAATACATCATTAGTACGAGAATCTGAACAGAGGTAGAACCCTACCATGTTTCTAATCAACTAGAGAATCTCCTAGTTCTGGAACGATAAAGGGAGTCCATGGAGAGAAATACAGAGCGTATAGACCGGAGAGTCTCGCATCAAGTGGAAGTAAAAGGACCACCAGAAGAGGGGAAAATGGAAACCCACAATACTTCACAAAGTAGAAACCAAAGAAGAAACCAGATTGTCTTCGATCAAGAAATGGATATGAATATGCTTTGCATCAAGAAGGACAACAATAACACTATCCTACAGATTCCAAGATGAGTGCACAAACCTATCGAAAGCATAAAAAGATTGATATCTCTTACAAAATCGGGCCACCATAGTAAAATTCAAGAGCACTGATTCTTCCTTGAACTCCAGTGATGAAATCGGGACAGAGATAACTCCATCAGAGGAAGATTTTACCTTAGTGATAACATAGATTAATGGAAAGTGTGGTAGAGAAGATGGTTCAGTGAAGGGGTAGAATCTAGGGTTATAGGAAGAAATTGAATCTGAAGGAGTATAAACCCCACTCCTCGGCCACAAAGGACTGAGTAGGGGTGGCACCACTGCCACCATGACCTACCACATCTGGGAGAAGGGAAGCGAGAGGGAAGCACTGATCCTCATTTGCATCATCCACTTTATTTTCTTTTAATGGATGTTAATGAATAATGAAATCATAATCCTTGATTAATTCCATCCATATCCTCTGTCTCATGTTCAATTCTTTCTGTGTGAATATATACTTCAAATTTTTTTGGTTGGTATATATTTCACATTTTACTCGATACAGATGATGCTACTATATTTTTAAATAAAAAAAACATCTAATTCCAAATCATGTGTAGGGAAATATAACTCATTAGTTTTATATTGATGTAAACCATAATCAATTACATGATCATTATGCATTAGGGAATATCCATGTCTTTTCAACGAAGCATCACTATAGATAACAAATTCACCATCTCTGGAAGGTAATTCCAAAACTGGATCATTCACCAATCTTATTTTAAATTCCTGAAAACAATCATCAAATTATTTTTTCTAGATGAACATAACACCTTTTTTAGTTAACTGAGTTAGTGGGCTAGATATTCATGCAAAATTATGAGAAAAACTTTTATAATAGCCTTATAAACCAAGAAAGCTATGAATTTCGGTAATATTTTTTGGTCTTGGCCACTCTTCAAAAACTTTTGTTTTCGAATGGTCAATAGTTATTCAATCTTCAGAAACAATGTGACCAAGGAATGAAATTTGTTTTAACCAAAACTCACAGTTTTTAAAATTTCTAATACAGTTTATTTTCATTTAAGGTTTTGAAGAAAACCCTCAAATGACATTCTTGATCCTATTTATATTTAGAATATACCAAAATATAATATATAAATTCAACCACCATTTATCTCCTATGTTAACTAATCCATCACAATAAAAAAATAGTTCAATTTTTATTTTGACCATCACAGGATGCTGATTTGAAAGGTCATTTCACTCTATATGCCTTCCCAGTATAGTTGCATTATTTCCTCACTGGAAAACCATTCTAAACAAACAAATATTAGAAAAATCAACATGGTAATCTTAAAATTATATATCATTTCAATTTTACCAAAATGTAAAAATCATTTATAGATATTCTATTAACAAAATTCTAACTCATAAATTTATCTAAAGTGACCTCTAATACCATATATAAGGCCCAGCCTTGAACATTATATAATCTTGAATTAAGTTAATAATTCACATTTAGTATATTTTCAGGTTTAAAGATTTAGATAATTAGGTCATAATTTATACATAAAAACTTGAATATTACATGTAGACACTTATATTAAGTATCCATTTTTATTATCAAATAAATACTCTTAAAAAGAAATAAAAATGTTTAGTTCCATATTTTAAAGAAAACAACTTTTTCTAGATCCCATCGTTGACCCTATTTTACTTTAAGTCCTGTGAAAAACATATCAAAACCTGGGATGAGCATAATAATCTCATTAAGGGATACACAAATAAGTAAAACTATTATTTTTTCAAAACATCATGTAAAACCTGAATACTTTATCATAAGTAATACTTTACACCTTAATGAATTAGTAAATACTTTTCATTGAATAAAATATCTTTTTAACCTTTTGCAACCAAAATAGTACAATACAACCCATATAAAGCACACGTAACATAATAAAGGTAAACTTGGGAAATAATCATACTTTAATGGAATATCCATACAGTCAACTTCCACTAATCATTCTCACTAATGGAATATCCATATGGCTGACTTCCCTACCCAATGCATGGGAGGTTATAACATTACCACCCATACTTGGTTTACCATGGAACCACCCATCATTTGGTTTATTGCGTATCTAACCATCAAATGTCAATGTACAATTATATAATCATCATACATATAATAATGAAAATATCAGCATTTCAATTATAAATTTTAAATTCATGTCACAAGAAGAAATTTAAAGATATTGAAATAGTAAATCCACTTTCAAAACCATTTTCAATACCAAAATATTTAAAATTGGTATGTGGTATTTATTTTCCATTTAAAAACATCACGTCTTGTTATGGAATCCAAATATCCAATAATGCTCATGGAAGCAGAAAGGTCGTTGGAACCGTGTAAATTAAAAAGAAACATTCCCTTTATTGTTTATTAAAACTCTACATTGAATAAGATTCCATTTGAATGAAATTAAAATTCAAAGATGTTTACACACTGTATAAAATCATGTCGTGTATAAATCAAAATATTCATTAAAGAAAGGAGACTGAGACAAAGTCTCTTACCTCTTGTCTGACCTGAGATGTTCATTCTTTAATTTCATGAATAATAAAATTAAATTTGTATCTAATTGATTCAGAACATTTTCCAAGTATATAATTCCTTTTATATCACTTATTACTTTTCTATAATAATTAATTAATTATTTGAGTTCATATCGGACATTTTGTCGATGTTCTGAACTTGATTCAAAAATGAACTTGTTAGAATTATTAATTTTCCATGTGGTAAAAAGTACATTATCTCAAGAATGATATTCATGATTTATATATAATATATATATATATATAATATCCCATATATATGTATTTATAATAGTCCATAGATTTTGGATATAAGAATGAAAATGCACTGTTCATGGAGACGGTAAGTCGTACATACGCATGAACGCTACCTTCATTTCTTTTTCATATTTAAAGGAATGAAAAATAAATGATACATAAGTATATTATAAATACAGTATAATATATATGTGATATATATGTTACCTAAGTTCATTAATTTTATCCTTTATGCATTCCATGTATAGCATGAACGAGCCATATCACTTTGAGGGGGTGGTAGTCTGCACTTCCTCAAATGAAATTACCATATTTATAAAACATTAAAATAATATAGGTATGTTCTAAAATAGAATTAGAGAAAAATAGAGATAGAAGAAATATCATATATATTAAATATAATTACAGTGCCATCATATTGTCCATCATAAGAGGATGTAGGGGAAGATTGTACAATCATCATTTCATGAGGTAGTAGTTCACTGTCCACAGAAACAGTATGTTCTATACCCATTAGACAAAGATGTGTATAAGTGAAGTTTGAATAAATATAATAAAAACAACCTAGTATATTGAGGATACTATTTTTTTTATGTAAAAAACGAATAAGTAGATCATATGGAGTGGATATGGAAAAATAATGGAAAGGAACATGAGAGAAGACGTTACTTCAAATCGGGTAAATTCTATTGATTAGAGTGAAAGGGATTTCTTAAATTGCCTTATTCCTAGGGTAAGTATTATAGGAGGAAGGGATGGATGTTGGTAATTTGTTTGGGTAGATTCTGGATGAGCTAAGGGGGATTGAGAGGTGTGAGTAAGGGTTAGAGGTGGTGTCCTTTTATAGGATGGAGGAGGGGCATTTTAAGAATGTTTTAAAGTATTATTTTATTATTAATTGATTTTCAAATTATAATAACAAAAAAGTGATAGATTTAAAAGATAAAATGATTATGGGTATAAATACTCTCATCCAATGGGTTTAATAAATGTTTAGGTTACAAAATTATCCTTATCTTTTAGCTTTAACCATTAGTAATATTATTTAACTTTTACCATGTCTTCCTATATATTTATAATATATGGTTACCATAGTTACTATAAAATTTCAAGAGACCCAAAATGGATCATTAATGAAAATTTTAAAATAATATATATTAGCTGGCCGAATTTTATATTTTTAGGACTATTATATCATTTAATAAAATATTAATTTATTTAAAAACCCATTTATGTCATTTTTTATACTATTCATATCATGACATTTTTAAAAATCCATAACAACTTGATAATTTAAAAAAAATTAATTAAAATATAAAATCTAATAATAATCCATAAAATTACTTTATGATAGAAAAATCTTCAAAATTAATTTATTTTAATATTTATAATCTCATTTATTTAAAACATTCATTAATAAGGTAATCACTACATCACCATTGTGTCATAAATAAATAAATTTACGTGATTTCTATAAATCATAAATAGAATACCATGATGTAAGAAGTCGTTTTATATTTCTAATAAGTATTTAAAGTGGAATAGATTACTTATATAACCCCATATAAAAATTATTTTAGTAAAAGATACTTGTTTAGGTTATATTTCCTTATCTTTAAATTAAAAGTAATTAAATGTCATTTTCACACACAAGTGGATCCATGGGGTCCTAAAATCGACCCAAATATGGAGGCGTTCAGAAATATCTCATACAATAGGGTTATAAAATGTGTTAGGGAAATTTAATATTATTATAATATTATTTTTTACCCTTATTTACCTGATTTACCCTTTTAACAATGGTAAATAAAATATGTACTAAAGTTACTATTCATAATGTATAAAAATTAAAGGCACCTATTTACCCAATTTTGAACTCATGATTCCAAATAGAGGGTCCATTTTTCCAAATTCAAAACACAAAAGTTTTAGAAATTCATTTAAAATAAATTCCCGTTGTCAGAACCAAAAAAACATGTTTTTAAGAAGTAAAAACTACAAAAAGATTGACATGTTTTTATGTCAAATTTCAAAGTGAAATTAATTTCGATAATCAAAATTGGATTAAATTATAAATATATAATATAATTAAACTTTTAAACCATTTAAAAGGACAATATAATCATATAAACAAACTAGATGAAATGACATTTTTGACTTAAAATTCAGTATTTGTCACTATTCATTAAAAAATTAACTTTATCATAAAAATACCAAACATTTACCCAATGTAAATTTTGATGTCCCTATTCTAAAGAAGTAGTTTATTTTTTCAAATGGAAAATGTAAAAGTGACAAAAATTATATTTAAAAAGGGTTCTCTATTAAAAGGTGGTAAAACAACCGTTTAAAAATATTGGAGTATTTATGCTAAAAATTGGATTCATTCTCATTTTCAGACAATAAATTTTATTGGATAAATGTTTAAAAATTAAAAAAAACATGTATAATAATAATATGGTTAGTTATGTTCATTCTCACAAATACAATGGATAGGTGTTAACAACCATTTAAAATAACAATATTATATTTTTATTATTCTCAGTAGGACTCGGCCTTGGGTGGAACATATGATTTTGAAGAAACCCATTGTTTCATGTCAGGTATTACATTGAACACAGCTTCAATTTTAAAGTAAAATGATTATTTAATTCATAAATATTAATAAACATGAAAATTTCCTATTTTTTATTTACCTGGGATGTTATATAAATCATCTTAAAATGAGGTCAGTCGACCAGGGGGAGAAGCCAATACCTAAGAGCTCCTTGTTAATGAAGCTCCATTCAACTCTATCATATTCCTTGTTCAAAGATAGTTTAATAGTCATATTTGAGCCATGATACTTGGAGTTTATGTCCCTAAACATCTCTTAGTCCAATGAAATATCCCGTTTAATAGAGAATCCTTTCACTAATCCATACTTTTCAATGGAGACCCACCGTTGGAGATAAACTGATATCCTTAAGTTGATGATGCTCACAATAACTTTTTAAGAAAAGTTACACATACTGATTGTTCTATAGTGTATCTAAGTATTCATATTGTTGTAATTTAGTCATTCACTTTTAATACATGAGGTAGCGCATGATTCCACAATTATGTCTAATGTGACTCATTAGAAGTAGATTTATTATCAATTGCAATTACTTGGTTTGTGTAATCCAATAAATAATGACTATTAATAAGAATTTCCTTACCAAAAAATGTGTTATCATTGTAAAATAAGTTTAAATGTTTCCCATATTTCAAAATAAATCGATCAATAATATAAATAAAAAAAATTAACTAATGGAATATAATATCAATTATTTAAAACCAAGATAATTTATATTAGCAATGTGATGTGGTAGTCCCCAATTACCACTATAATGATCTTGTATCTATTAGAAACTCATAGATAACACTCACCATCTAAAACACTTCTAAGTATATATGGTTCTTATTACTGGATATATATTTGAGCACCAAAAGTTATATCTAGTACCCAATTTTATCAAATATATATATTTCTATCAATAAATAATACATCTAATGATTCCATTTTTTTATGGTGGTTTATTTCTTCTTTAGTGGACCTTCTTTTCACAATTGTAATAGAAAACATCATCTTCCATTTCCATCCTAATTATCTTACTTTTATTGGTAGGGTGTTTCAAATATTTCTCAGACATAGTGATATTTTTTTGGTAATTTCTATTTTCCCTTCCTCTTGTTATATATTATAAACGAATCATTTTCACACTTCATTTACTTATCAACTTTTTGAAGTAATGTGAGGAGATTTGGGAGAGACTTATCAATGTATTTTATATTGATATTCACAATAAAACTGGAGAATATCTAAGGGAGTGATAAAATAATGACATTGGTTCATAATTCATCGGGTAGTGGTATCCATAGAATACAATAATTCTCAATTTATTCAATAATTTTGACTACCTAAGTCCTAATTGGAACACACTTTTCAACAATTCTCATGAAGTGTGACATAAAGATTTCAATGCACTTCTATTTAGCTCTTTCATGGCATAGAACATGGAGAAACTTGATCATGCTATGTGAATTCATTATTTTATGATATTTTAGGATTTTGTTAGGCATGGATGAAATAATAAAAAATTGGGAATATATTTCATCAAACAAGTTTTGTTAAATAGATTATGTGATTTTCCTCACCCACCTCCTTAGTAAGAAGATTATGAATTTGGGATTTTATAATATAAATCATTCTTTCATGGTGTAATATAAGGTATAATATATAGTATTGTTCCAAGACTTTAATTCAAGTAAAGAGATTGTATTTATTTACAAATTTTAATTGGGATAATGTGGTTGATAAACATTAAATTTTAATACAAAAATATAAAATTATAAATAAGTATTTTATCTGGATTACAAAAATATTTTATATAAAATAATTTAATTTTATTATTAATCTCCCACTATATAATCATGTTCCAATATTACTCACCATTTGACTTATAATTTACTTTTCAATGATAATAATAGGGTAAAGGAACCATATTCCCCTTCTTATATTCTAGATGAATACCAGTAAAATTATTATAAAGTATTTAAGTATTTGGTCTTTCCAATTGTTAGCTTAGGGTTCCTAGATCTCCTGAGTGGACTCCCCTACCCTAAAATCATAATTATGAATTCTTCATAATTGTGACTAAATTTTTATTTAATATGTTTAGGTCATTAAATACAATACATGATTTATTATTTCAGCCATAAATCCTTGTAACGACTTACTTATAATTAAAAATATCCCTGATGAAGGACTGAACTAGAAATTTAACAATGGGAAAATCCTAATTCAAAAAATGGAAGTATTAGAATGGATTAATATTTCATTTAGGAATCTTATTTATTATGAAAAAACATGTATTGTTAATATTATATTTATTTTTAAACATTAATTAACTAGATTTTCTTATAACATCAATTTATACATAATGAAATTTATTTTAATTTCATCTATCATGAATCTTAATAAATTAATTTTTGTGAATATGAATAAGAATCCAGAAAAATAAACCATGAACTTATAAATAATGAATAGATAATATTGAATGAGAATTTTATTTCTAATGGCTAGTTTATCAAGCAGACGATAGACTAACTAATGACCTAGTCAGGATAAACACCAAAAGTCATTATTGGACTGAGTTGTTGCATTCCACCATAAACCTTTTTATCTTCTAGGTTTATTCCACCTTAGATAGTGTTATAAAATACCTCATCTCCATAAATATACAACCTTTAAATATGTTTATATGGACACACGTGTGAGGGGAACCATTAAAATTGTAATAGTGGTTTAAATAAATGGAACAATAAATGCATTGGTCCTATGTGATTTGGGGAGAGGGATAACATGAAAACTATATTTTAAATTTAACAATAGTAAATCACATGAAATTAAATTAAACCAAATAAAAAAGATACATCGGTCAATCTAGGATAATAACAATCTACAAATGAAATGAATATGACTTTAAGAAACATTATATCCTTTATTTTAATCATTCTTAACTATGAAAAATCATGCTTGAATTAATTAGTTATCTTAAATAATTCATTTTTTAATTTAACTTAATATCTATAAAAATAGTATTCAAGATTCTCAGTCATTGTACATTTAAATAAATTATATTTATTAATTTTATTTATAATTAATTATATACCCAGTGTGTAAATGGAGGCAACACGACATGTACCCATTGAAACTACCCAGCATAATCCTTATTGTGTACTGTTCACTCACATGGAATGTCACATTCAAGAATTTTCATTTATTTACTAAGAATTTTATATCAAAAAATTAAATATATATGTGTATTATATTACATGGAATGTAATATTTTTAATACACATGAATTACATGTTGTTTGAGGACTATAAACACTATGTTTTTCCAAATTTTACATAGAAATTAATTGAGATTTTAAACAAAGAAACATTTTTATTAGGTTTAGTGGTGTGCTTAATTATTTTTTACATCCACATAAAAAGGAAAGGAATACATGGAATGAATATGTTTTCTACATTCCATGTAAATAACTTATGATTTTTCCTTAATTCACACCTAGGTACATGGTGTGTATTTTACCATATGTAATAATGAGGAACACGATATATAAAAGCTATCTAAATTGTGTGTAAACTATTTGATTCATAGATTCTAGTCCTGAATGTTCTCTAATAAATACATGAAAAGAATTTGGACATGTGGATTCTATTTGGAAAATGCATGGACTAAATGGCGAGTACTCTAGCTATATATTATGTAATCTAAAATTTGTGTGCCATTTTGGATTTTTCAACATGTGGTGTGAAATTAAATCACATTCCATTTATTACATTAAACATAATAATATATTCATGACACATCAAAGTGTAATGATCATGGTTAGATGGTATGTACATACATTTTATAGGCCATTTTGTTTCATGTTATCCAGAAAAAATCCTTAGAATATCAATATGGATTCATTAGATATACTTCAAGTGTTCTCAACCTAACCATGATCATATAAACGTGAAAAAATAAGAAAAATTATCTTTTTATAAAATAATAATAATTTTTAACATAAATACTAATGATAAATGTGTAATTTGATCTATATTTAAAAAATAATTATAAATTTGAACAAGACTTATGTGACACCATGTGGAGGTTTTGGGCATAGGGTACATCATTCATGAATATTCACAATAATGGTTTTAATTGAATCCAATAAGTAAAACATGATAACCTGATGATTAATAGAATATATCATGATGTTATATTAAGTAACTATAGTGAAAAAAATTTAAACTAGTGATATTATCATTAAAATTAAATTTATAATTATTTTAATAACATAAATAATACCTTAATCTTGATATCCTTCTTTAAGGTAGATGTTGACTGGTTGAACCTCTATTTTGTTGTATTATCATTTTTTTCAAGAAGATCCAAATTATATCCCTTTTTTAATCACCCAAATTTTCTCTTATAGTCTCAAAAAAAGTTTCTGATGCTACTCTGGTTCTACCAAGGAGGTACCAATAATCTTGTGTAACTCCCTATGATCACTATAAAATCCATTGGGATTGAAGGATTGATTCTTGTTCTCACATTCTTAGGAAGAGGAAGGCGAATAGGATTCTATAGATATTTATAGAAAACCCTAGAGAAGTTCTTGGAGGAAAGAATTATCCATAGAGGAGAAATTTACTTAACAACAAATAATTATCATGCCATCACCACAATAACATAATTAGGTATACATAGGGATTGGGGTTATATAAATGATAATTTCAAAAAGGTCCTTAGTAAATATTATAATAATTCAATAACCCCATGTCTAATAGTAATAATATTATTATTATTATTTCTTTTATACACGCATCTCTCATGGATAATATAAATATTAATTGATTAATTAATTTTTATATCAATGGTATTTTGTACATCATTTCCATTATTAGGAACCATACTCATCCAATCCACCTTCCTAGTATTTACAAAACCTTGAATAATAATTATTATTCATTAAATATATAAATAAATATAACATTCTTAGCATCATGAATATATAATTATATTTATTATTCAACCCACGTTAAATAGTGGATGAATATATATGATCAATAAGTCTCAAATAAAATTATTTCATAGTCTAAAGGCTAATATATATTCTTTTAATTAAATCTGTAAATATTTAATACAGATCAATAGAAACTCTTTGTGTGAGACACTCTAGGACTCTTCCTCAGTGGCATTATGAGGGTTCCCCTATAGTCCAATATCAGTATCTTGAATCATATTAGGAACTTGAGAGAATAATTTGATGTCACAATGATGAAAAAGACATATGAAAACTCACTATGTGATATAATCCCTTTGTCTTGATATCACATCAAGCATGTTTCATACTTGTGTCATCAACTCATGTCTGTGATACGACATTCTATGAATTCATTAATTGAATCCATCCATTCACCAAGGCTATGAAATTTAGTTTGAATGATCCATTTATATCAAAGGGGTTAGATATCAACTTCCATAAATATGAAAGATACAAATAATTCTTTGAATTAATTATTAATGACATATAATTTATGACACACAAAAAATTTCCACCTCTCTATTAACATATCTTATAACGGTTTAGATAAATATATCTATGTGAAGGAGGCATGACATGAATAATAACAATATAAAATTCTATAGATCATTACACATAAACAAAAACATGAGTATCTAGTTCCATGAAACATGTGAAATTCCTATTGGTAGTTATTTCACCATTATCTCTTTCCATAGGTATTAGTTAGTGAAAACATACTTATATTAAGTGTGATCCACATATCAGTATCCCTCGCATAACATTATATATCATTTGGGTCCCATCAGATGATGTCACACAACTGATAGGACATATATTTTAAGAATATTATCATGGAATGTCAATGTTATCGTCATTGTGGGTAATTGTTAAAACCTTATCAATGAGATAGATACTCTAGTTAATTATCACATTATGGTTATATAGAATAAAAATCAATATGTGATAAGTTATTTAGTATTATTTGTGTTTATGAATATACATGAAATATCAAGTATAATGTTGTTTGTTCTAAGACACCAACTCCAAACGTATACATCTAAAATTATCAAGGGGTGACCTTTATATAAATAAATTCAGAAATTACATACATGTCTATAACCACATATCTTGGAGATTAGTTCAAAAATGAAGAAATGTTATTAAGACTTGGGAGGTAGTGATAAATTTCTTAAACCATGAAACAAGAAGTGATCCCTGGTGAAAAGCAACTTCACTTAAAAATTATATAAAAAAATTAACAAGTTCTAGTTATTTTTTAGAAACCAAAACATTGTTGGGTGTATTATTTTTATTTGAATTCATATGTGGTTTAACCAATATAAATTTCGTTTTGTTGTTCATTTTACTTTGTACACATGGCCATGATACTAATTTTGGATGAATGTGATAAAGATATGGAAAGGAAAAGGTTGAATAGTGTTCTTTATAACAAAGGAATAAGATATGAATAAAAAGGTATTTTTAACCAAATAAAATTATTGAATTGGGGAATTCCTTGATTCCCCACCCCCTCATACTATCTTGGGTTACAATAAGAAATATCATAAATAATAGGTTATGTTGTGTATTGTACTTAAATAATTTTAATCTTGATAATATTTTGATATTATACAAGATATGGATTCCATTTCTCTAAAGGTTAGAGTTTCTATTTAATATAATAATGAACTAGATGGAGTTATAAATCTTAATAAGGATGTTGAAAAATTAGATATTAAAACAGATAACAATATTAATATATGAATAATTTAGAATGAGGCATAATTATATTTAAAAAATAGTTTGAACAATATTGGCTTGTACTAATTTTTAATGATCATAATTCAGTTGATAGAAAATATAAATCTATTACTTATTAGAATTAAAATGTAAATTAACATTAAAATATTATTACAATTATAAGAAAAAAATTTATGAACTAAATGAGATAATTGAGTGCCATGAGGTAGACGTTGTAGTGTTTAAAATAAAGACTCTTATGTGTCATTAAAATGATGATTTATTTAAATATAATATTTTTGGGGGAATTATAAAATTATTCGAGTTAAGTATAAATAATGGGATTACTAATAATGTAGAGTAGTCTAGTTTTTTAATGAAGGGAATTAAGGTAGTGGTCCAAAAAAATATTATTATTTGGAGAAACAATTGAAAGAGTTTGATGATACAAAAACATGAATCTATACGTTACTCATTGATAAAAACTTTCAAGGTATATATATTATCAATCATTAAATATATAAGAATATTGGATCTATATATAATTTATCATTTCAGACATGAAGAAAAATTGAAATTAGTAGAAGAAAAATTAAAATCACGCATATTAGTTATACATTATCGATTATAAGTAAATGGAAAACATTAAATAATATGAAAATAAATTTTTATCTTTATAATCAAGGAATTAAGATCAAGTATGGTTACTGAAATGGAAATATGAATAAATTCAAAAATCGTTTAATATGAACAATATTGGCTCAAATTGATGTGATTTAGAATGATTTTCATGAAGAAAAAGTCTAAATACTTAGTTTCATAAAAAAAAATTTGAATAGATTTTCTGAGTTATTGATAAATAATTAAGAGAGTTTTAAATCCAAAAGATAAAACATTATAGAAAAATTAAGTTTTGTGGTTTGATACATAATTATTCAATGAAATATAGGTACCTATAGTGAGTAATAAAATTGATATAACACGAGTTTAAAAATATAAATCAACAAAATCAAGTCAAAAAGTAAATAATCAATTGAATAAAATATAAAGATTCAATGAGATAAATATAAAGATATATTATTTTACTATAGGATGTTAGGTTATATATTTAGTGTTCATAAATATATTATTATGGAAATATTATATTATTAAAGTACTAGAATATCAAATTCATCCATACCATATGAGATATGGTAAAACTAATATACTTCTAAGTCTCATTATTTTAATTTTGTGTTTCTTAATATGAAAATAATATATGAATCTACATGAAATGTCCTGAAAAAGCCCAATAAACACCTTTAACCAAACTCTTAAGATTAACTGTGACATACTTTAGGGGAGTTCATGATTTTCCTAAGCTAATAATATGCATCATGGAATCAAAAATAAAATCATGGGATAATTTAACCTAGAGAATCAAGAGTATTCCAAGGAATTCTAATATAAATTCCGACATAACAATTTCATAAATTTGGTTTCCACACCGTAGGTCAAGAATATTGAAAATAAAATAAAATCTAAATGAAACATAAAGTTAAATTTAAGGCATAATGACGAATGATACAAAAACAATAAACAACATTATAAAAATAGGTCCATCAAACCAATACAATATATAGAGTTGGTAGTATAGATTTGAAGAGGTTGATACATAAAAGATATCAAAATTAAACAAAAGAAATGAAAACTCATCCACTATATCAATATACATAGTGAAACACATTCATTGGAAATCATCCCATACGATTAGCCACTACAACCCAGCAGACCTGTTATGTTTATTATGATGATATATGTGAGTTATACAACCTAGTTGGAAACCACTCAATAGTCAATTCATTCCATTTAAAAGAAAAACAACTTCATGCCAGTGTATAAGTTTATATGAAAATTTTATGGTTAAAATTATTCCCCAAATAAAAAATAGGACAACGACTTTTAAAACCAACTCCATTAACATTTTAATTATTCATTTTTTAATGAAAAACCCATTATGAAAATTTTAAAACAAAAAGATTATATTATGAAATAGAAAAAATTATAGAATGGGATTTATATGTCTAAATTCTAATTTCATGTAATATTTAATAGAATTATAAAATATAAGAGAAAAAAAATATTAATAATTATAACCATGGATATACTTTGACAATCTAAAAAAATGAAATACAACTTCTATCCAACACCACTGTTGGATAACAAAAATATTCCCTAACCCATAGTATTTCCATCACTGGAATAACTAAGGATAAAATCCCATAACTATAATAAAATATATCTTATTTCTACTATTGATATTGTGATAATAAGATAGAGAAATATTTATATCAATACATCCAGCCTAGATACCCCTATATACCAATTAATTAAAACTTTAGATGATTAAAATAATTATTTCAATGAAATATAATTTTATATCATACTATTTAAAAACAATCCACACCCTCAACTCATATTCCATAGTAAGAAAAATCTCAAATTTTATCAAGAACATAAATATAAATGACACACATCCTTTCAAAATGAATCATCAAATATAAAACATCAAAATATTCATATTCCATAACACTTAGGTCATGTTTTTTGGATTTTTTATTTTATAATTAAATTAATTGGAATGTCCAATGAATAACTTTGGAGTATTAATTAAAACCCCAATAAATTAATAACTAATTAAAACAAAAAATCTATTCATGATCATACCATCAATTTCAGAGATCCAATCAGGCATTTATACAAACACCTTATAAGCATAGATTTCCAAAATAGATATTATGCATTAAAACTAAAGTGAAACACCATGTGAATTTTTTGAAACTCAAAAATAATCTCCTTATTTAATCAAATACAACTATTTTTACCTAATTAAAATATTAAAACACAAAACACATTCTATTAAAACAATATGTAATCATAGTTCTAGATTTAATAAGTCATGGATGGGACTATAATCCTTAAATCTTGTCTCTATTGGGAATGGTGGTTCAAAATCACCTAAACTAGACCAAATAAGGTATATATAACCATGAAGAGCCCCAAAAAAATTAAAAAATCAATTAAAAATAAATCCCAAAGTAACCGTAGGTCATTATGGCCTTTCTATGGAAAGATGATAATAGAAAAAGAGTGAATAAGGTATAAGGAAGAGTCTCTGAGTTATTTACAATGAATATTCCTCCATAAATTTGGAATAACATAAAAAATACACCAATAAAAGAGGTGAAATTGAGAGGTATAGGGATTAGGGTTTTCATGAACCAAATTAGTTTATAACGGGAATTAATTGGGGTAAAACGATGAGTATAAGGGTAAACATGCATTTTTTATGAGCAGAAAACCTCTCTTGGATTGGCCACATTGTTAGAAAAACTATAAGAAACCCATGTGAGCTCACTAAAGGGCCTATATCATGGTGCATGATCTAGTCACATGGTTTGACTAACCATGTGAAAACCGCATGATTCAATCAATTAAAAACTATAGGCCTATCGGCCGGTTAGTATTAACCATTCACTGGCCGCATGACCTAAAATTCATGTCAAAATTTTCTATTTTTTACAATTTCATGCATGAGGAGAGAAAAAAAGACTCAAAAATAAAAAAAAATTATTGATTAAATAAAGGTTGGGGTTTTATAATGCTCCCCAAAAAAAAATTTCTCACCATATAACCCACTAAAAGGAATAATTGATCATGACTAGGACTCAATGTTCCACTCCTTCTTATAGAGAAAATATCTAAGGGAAGAGGAATTAGTAACCAAGGAGATCATCCTTGAAGAACCCAATAAATCCCCACTATATAAACAAGAAGTAATAAAACATGTAAGAAATTATGGTAATAATTCACCTAAAAAGACAGAATACCAACATTACTAAGGTTTCATAAATGGTGAACCAAAAGTTATAAAGTGGAAATAATAATTCCCTTAAAATAGATCTAAAAAATAATGCTAAACCTAACCCAAGTATAACCATGTTGAAAGGGACCTATTAAATCATGTTTAAAATTCTTGGGAGAATCCATTATAGAATTCGTGGTCTAAATCTAGACAAATAGATAAAAGAAATGTCAAATTTGGTGGTTGAAATTAACTAACTCACCAACAACATACCAAATTTCAAAAAGAATAATAAGAAATAATACACACAGGACTAATCAAGTGGTTACCCATTATATAGCCTCCCAATTATAATAGAAATTCTAATTGAACCATATCCTATATATCTACTAATGATGTGATAAACTACAATAGTCCTATTAAATCTAATGAAAGATGAAATATATGAAAAACCAACTACATAATAACATCAAGGGTGAGAATTTACAATAAAAAATTTACATCATGAAAATATTCCCATAAAAATATAAGCATCATCACATAAAAAATTACACTACTATGATAAAATAATTTACAACACATGGTGATGAAGAGTCAATAAGAAAATAATAAAGGTGATAGGGAATACCTCAAATAGTCGTTGCACTAAAATCAGTATTAGGATCATTAGGATTAACATGGGGATCCATTGAAGGGGTAAATTTAGATATACATCTCTTATAAGAAAATACAGTATAGAATCATTGTAGATAACATAACCAACCACATGTATGGTTGGTCATAGATGATTCTTCATAAGTAGTTTTCTTGTACCTCATTTTCCAACACTAATGGCTCACCTAATACATTATCCTAAATGATTATAGCATGAAGAAATTGTATAGTAACTTGAAAACACTTCTATACTACCTATACTTTCATTTTTTCACCCTCCCATTGATATATATTTTCTTAACACTCCCAAGGATAATTGAGACATAAGTAACCTATATAATTGATACCAAGATAGCTTCAATTATCAATTATTACTTTACTACATATTCAAAATCTCCAATAAAAATAGAAGACACTACCAGTAGATGTTTATTTTTTTGAAAGCCCTTTTTTAAAATCTACATTAAATGATTAATCCATTTCAAAATTAGGAAGATCTGGAACCTACTACAGGAACTGATAGGAATATCCCAACTCTAATATATCACCCCACTAAAGGAAATAAAACTCCATCACCTTTAGGGGTTTTATGAATTTAGAGAAATACAACTAAATGAATTCTACCTTAAATCCTTATGAGGATTTGTTTTTTAGAGGCCACATTCAGATGAAATATTTATAGTACTCTTAACTTAGGACCTATATCATAAATGTAGCACACTTGGGATTATGATATATGGGAAGATCAAACTAAATGATGATCTCCTCAATACTCCCAATACATTCCTATAACACTTGAGAATTTGATTACCTACAGAAGTTAGGCATATTATAATTTCATAACTCTAAAATGAAATCCTGAGAATGGGATAAAAGAGGAAGAACACTATACATCATAGTTGTGGAATATAAAGAGAACATTTTGAATATATCTTTATCAACCATATAATTTACTTATATTGATCCATCTATTGATCCCTCTAAAAATCCATGGGGATGGGATGGTGTGGACTATGAAATAATGATGCACAAAACATAATCCTAACACACCATAAATTAAAACTCCATAAACCCAAAAATAAATTGATAAGTCAATAACAAAATACGATTTTAACAACCCCCAAAATCTCATAAAGCCTCAAAACAAAATATATCAAAAGGTTAAAATCATGAAACATCAATATAATAATCAAACCAATAATTTTCCATAAAAATGTAAAGACCAAAAAAAATCCTTATCATTTCAAGATATTTAGTTTGATCATTCATTTAAAATGAATTATTTAATTTAAAACATAAAATTTCCCTTATAACATTTTATTAACCTTAAATAAACTCACTGTTAAAATACTCTCTATCTGTGGATTTTTTCAAAAACATTGGAAAAGAGTAATCATAAAATATCAAAAAACACAATTAAAGCATTTTGACCCTTTCAAAAAAATTATAGTTATCAAATAACACACTCTTAAACCCACCATTACTTTTTAAAATCAAAACCATTAATAAAATATTATAATTTTCTTAAAAATTAAATCTCATTTTCAAAACAACCCTATGTTTTTATTATTTATTTTAAATTTAATTTAAGAAAAATATCTTTTAAAATTATTTTTAGGAATCTAAAATCATTAAAAACTAATAAAAATATTAGAAAATATTAAAATAAAATAGTAAAGAATAAAAAATATATAAATAAAAATGAGATAATATGTGTTTTTTGTTTATATGTATGGTTTGATAAAACATGTTTTATCCATTAGAATCTCACTAGGATCCATCCAAACTTATATAAACATTTGTTTATGGTTTTAGGGACCATTTCCATTAAACATACACCCACCAAAAGTTTTCAAATTTCTTCTACAATGCTTAGTTCTTAATAAAATAAAAAATTATTTACACCTACAAAAGAGTCACATGACACAACAATGAAAATATAGATAAACTACCAGCATAGGGACTTGACCCCACAACCATGCCCCAATACCCTCCCCAAACAAACCACCTCAGCCAAGTGTGGGGGGAAATTGATTCAAAAAGTAATTCAATAATATTTTAAAAAACACATAAATAATCAATAATGTATAAAAAACATGAAAACATCAGAGAAATTAGCTCAAATTCGAGACCTACTCATCATGGAAAACCCCAGTAATAGAAACATCATCATGATTAGTGATCATTGGGAATCTTAATAATGAAAACTTATTGAATTAAAATGATCCTACCTTAAATATACTTTGACTCCCAAAAAATAAAAGGAAACTCTCAATCCTAACCCACTATAATAGCCTCTCTTTGATATCATTTTTTTTATAAAACATGGGCCAACCTTTGAACTGGAAAGTCAAGCTAGCCCATGAAATAAAAAAATAGTTTTTTAATCAACTAGGGATAATGAAAAGCATTAGAGAAATAAGAATATAGCCATGGGAATGACTTTTCCTAAATAATCAAAAATAAGTCACTTAATCCCTTTCAAAACTCTAGCATGACCTTTGAGATCATTGGAAGGTCATTACAGATTTCAAGAAAACACAAAAAAAAAATATAATTCCAAAGTAAAAATAATTTTAATTTCTTGTCATATCAATAAATAATACCAACGATTGAAAAAACATGTTAAAATAGGATCAATGTAAGGATGCAAGATACTGAGTTAAAATTAAAAAACTAAGGAGGACGATACATCAAGGATACCAAAATAAAATAGAAGAACCAAATACTCAACCAATATATCAATGCTATGAGTGGAATATGTTTCTCAGCTGCTATCCCATTCCCAAACTAGAACCCATGATCATCTGATACAACCCATTAGACCTATTAATACTATAATTAAGATAGGAATGAGCTATAAAACCTAGTAGGAAATCAATCATTGGTCCATACATTCCCATTAAAAGTAAAACAACTTCATGTTAATTTTCTAATAGATATAAAAATATATTTGTACTATTTAAATCCATAATATGAATTATGATAATGAATTTCCAACACCATATAAATTTTTAAATTTAATTAAACATATTTTAAATAAAACCCATTATGAAAACATTTATATAAATGTTTCATGTAGTGAAATAGAATCCTTTTTGGAGGAATAGAAGAACACCACTAATGTAAATTATAAATTAAGGTTACATGGAAATGGAAAATATAACACACACAAAACAATTATCCTCAGAATCAAGAATCTACTGGGAAACTCAAGAAAAATGATATTATAATTCTAAACAAGACATACACTAGATAAAAATATCCTCACCTAACATCCAATATTTACCTCAGTATCCTAAATAAGGGGAACATCCCATAATAAAAATAAAGTCTATAACAATTTCACTAATCATGAATTAATTTTAATCAACTATATAATTTTTACCCAAACTACCCAACCTAGACTATTATGGTTAACCATGATTCAAAAAATTTGGTAGTTAAAAAAATCATTGTATAGAAATATATGTTAATATCATACTATTTATAAATAATCAAAAAATTCTCCTCTAACACCATCATAATAAATTTCTTACATTCTATGAAGAATATAACTATAAATTATAAAAACCCCTTCATTATGTTCTCTCAAAAATATAAAATCATAATATTGATTTTTTATAACACTTGGAGAATTATTTGAAGGGTTTTGGTTTTCTAAAAAAGCAATTAGAATGTACCATTCGACCATCATGATAATTTATTACAAAAACAATCCACGGATCATATTTTTAATTTGAAATACTATCCATAATTTTCCAATCAATTTCAAAGAGACAACTAGGATGTTTTACAAAAATATGATAAGTATGAACTTATAAGACATTATACTATATAAAAAATTGAAACTCATGTGAATTTGATGAAAATAATATATAAGATAATTATTTAATTAAATCATAATATTTATAGTTAATAAAAATTTTAAAACACATATATGGGTTTATAAAGGAAAACAAAATTGTAATTGTAAATTTAAAGAGAAATACAAGGTACCACATACCTTAAACATTTTGACCTTAAGAAATTGTGGTTCTATATCTCTTCAATCAGACCCATGAAGGTATAGATAAGAAATAAAAACCCAAAAATATCATAATAGCCAACTAAAAATGGATCCAGATAAAACCCTATGTCTCTAGGATGTTATTAATTAAATAATAGAATAGAACAAGAGAGAACATTGATGGATGGAGAGGTTAATAGGGATTTAAAAATATGGTTTCTCTATTAATATTAGCAGTAATAATACAACAAGGGAATATATTTAACTTAGGGGGAGAGGTCTTGGGGTTCACATGATCTAAATTAGGGAAGAAGCATCATGAATTGGGGCAAAAACATATAGGCATATATGGGAAAGGATTAATTTTTAATGAGTTGGATATCTCGCATGACTTTGACACACAATTGGATAAATCATATACTAACTATGCAAGCTTACTATTGTAACTATAAAATGGAATATGGGAAGGTCGTATGGAAATAATAACCATGAAATAGTAATTTTATTTTCAATATTAAAAGGGTTGTCCTATCTCAGGGTTATCGCACTATTAGAAAAACTGTTTTCTAACCGTGTGACAGGAACTACATTCCAAAAAATTTCATATTTATAAGAAATTTCACTAATTATGATAGAGAAAAAAATGAATAAAAGATAAATAGACTAATTGTGTAATTCCTTGTTAGGGTGTGAATAAAGTGTTGTTTCTCAAAAAAGAGTTAAAACTACACATTTAGAGGTATTTTTTAATATTGTGGGTAACTATGTAACTTGATGAAAAAATGTACATTGTAATGTTTTTAATGGAATAAATGGATTATAATATGAAGTAGTTACTATTATATAAAATTATGTTATGAATGTGGATATAAAAGTCCAATTTAAAGGTATTATAAAATTATAATAGGAGTGGGAATGATGAGGAAGAAAACATATCATTTGACTACTAGTAATCAAACTAATATATAAATAAAAATTGTTATATTAAAGAATTGATTTATATTCTTAAGTACTGATGAAACAATATATCAAAATGAGGTGTTTCAAACATCAATGGTTTTTGTGGTGTAATATCCTACATTTATGGAAACAAATCAATTGTGGAAAATTAAAAAAATACACTTCTTTGTAGCTATAAAAAATTTTGTAAACAAAAAAATGCTTATTTTCAAAATAAGACATGGAAAGACAATGAATATATTTGTAACACTATAGATAGAAATTTTTTTATGAAAAATAAAAGGAATATTGTACAATTAGAATCAATGAAAATATTTCCACACATGGAATGCACATGAATTAAAAGGAAAAGAATAGTGAGAAAATAAAAAATATTGAGGAATAATGCATCCTAGGTATCATTAAAATAAATTCTACATAAAAGTATTGTAAAAATTGAGGAATAAATAGGTTGATTTTACCAAACAATCCACAGTCATCATCTTTAGGATTTATGAGGTACCCTTATACCCCTGCACTTAATCTTTATATATTGTGATTGGTGTATGCAGTACTAAGGGTAAACATGATCCTTCAGGAATGTATATGCATTCAAAGGAGATGAATTTCAGATAATAAGGTAAAAATTAATTAACATGGTTTGATTGCCTTGATATAATATAAAATAAAATCAGTGGAAATAGATTCATCCATTATGAACTCCAATGATAGAATATATTCTAATTAGTGATATCACTAATGGAAAAAGTTTAAATGTTTCTGAAAATAGGTGTGTTTAGATATTGAAATAAAAACTTTTTGAAAATAACAGATACATGAATCAAATTCAAGTGTTATCATGGTTAGACATGATTAGTTATTCGTATTAAGCTGTCACCATGAAGAATCAATGCTGGATATAGTTATTCAAGAAATGATAATAAATTAATGATATCATGAAGCTAATTTTTGATTGAAAAAAATTTCAAAACCATATCTAGGTTTTTTAAATGGAGTCATTCTAATTTCTTTGAAAATTAAATATGTGGTATGAAGCATTCAAACAGTGGTTTTGGTGCTTTAAGAAAAATATGCATAGATTAATGGAGTATGAAATATGTTTGAGTAGGAATACATATTCTATATTTTTATAAAACAATATTATGATATTATCTATTATCCTTCTATGATAATTAAAGCTTCTAAGATGATAATATAGTAACCAACATGAGTTTTACCTATGTTAAAGATTATAATTTTATAGTTTCAAGAGTTGATGATATTAAGATGAAAAAATAATTATCATTTATATGAAAATTGTACTTATCTAATAATAGGAAAATACTATGAATAGATTAATATCATGAATATAAAGTGGTATCACTAATTTTTGATAGTCAAGTGACATTAATTGTTTTACTTCATGGTATTTATCAAAACATTATCATTTATTGAGTATACATTGATGGGTTTTTAGTGATCATGGTTAGTTTGATGTTGAATTAATATAATTTAACTTTTTTAAATGATTATTGATATTAATGATTTACATAGAATTAATTGAAGTCATTAACATAGACTCTTCTTTCTTATACTAATTTATAAATTAGTTGGCTTAGAATATTTTGTTATGAATCATTATAATTGGTAAATTAACTCACTAGAATACCTTAGGAAAATTGTTGTTTAAAGTTTATGTGATTGAAATTGATATTTGAAAAAAGGTTTATTTAGAGATTCATAAAGGATCTATTTCTATTGAATATGTTCTTAAAATGAAATGATATTGTGAAGTTACCATAATGGGGGAGTATAGTCTCCCTAAATATAGAATTCTTGGAGTAATGAAAAAAAATATTTATTTATCTTATAAATATAGATAAAATTTAATTTTAAAAAGGAAGGGTGAAGCTTGTAAAGATATCCTAATGTATTTTGTTGATAAAAGGAGAGAAAATAATGAAATATTATGAAAAAGATTAACCCTTTTTGATTAATTAAAACAGGTCAAGAAAAAGAAGTATATAAAATACATATGTTTAAGGATTTTAGATTTAAAGTGAAAGGGGTATTTATTATATATATCTTGGTGATTCATGGATTTTATGACAATATATATCAATACAATCTAAAGGGTGATATTATAAAAAATAATATGTTTTATGTGGAATTTTCTAATAATCACTATGTTTTCATTGTGAAGGATAAAGATAACTGATGTTTGATGATGGTAGATGTTTCTTTATGGATGTTTTTTTGGATGATCTGGAAATGGATTTTTGTAATATAAAAATAAGAACTAGAAGTTATGATCAAATGTTTCAGATTTTCTTCTTGAAGTAAAAGAACTAGAATTTATTTTTTCTAAGAAGTTGAAGTCGAGATGGTGGAATTATTATTGAAGATAAAAAACATTATTTAGATGTATTGAAGGTTATAAGATGTGATATATTTATTTAGTAATATTGTATTGTTTTGATGTGTTTGATTTAAATTCTCTTGCATAATATTTTTTAGTTATAGAATTTTGAAAATGATTATGCTTTTTATGTGTAAAATTAAACAAGGCCATATGTAACGTTACTCTAAAAATGAAAGATGTGAAAATGTAAAATTAATTACATATATAAAGGTAACTAATAGAATGTATAATATCTTATAAATATTGTAAATAAAACAAAGGAAATTTATTCTCTTATTATGTATAAGATTCTATGATTTTTGGAAAATAGTTATGTTTTGGAGGACTATAGGGATGTGTAATATATCTAAGTGGATGCATATGTTTTTTTATGATTCATGAGGTTTTTATATTTGTAAAATATGGTAGTGTTTGTTATTTAGGATTTTTATTATTGGAAGAGTCATTAAAATGTGGAGAAGGAAAACTCCCTCCTTGTACATGTTAGTGATTTTTTACAATCCATGTATGATTTTTATTTTATTTTTAACATATTTGGTTGGGAAAGAAAATGGAAAATGCAAAGAGTTCTTAAACATGTAAAATATTTTGGAAAAGTGTTTAATTTAGAAATACATGTATATATAATGTTTTGAAGAGGTTATGTAACATTCTAAAATTTACCAAAACATGACCAAGGCATATACATAATATTTTCAAGATGGTTTTATGTTTTTTCAATAGGAAAATAATAAAATTTACATCCTATTGATTATGAATGTTCTATCAATAAGTGATCATGGAAATCATAGAGTTATTGAAATTTCATGCAATCCATTTCAAAGGAAATTTTAATAATATGGGGTACGTTGAAATGTGTATAATATTCATTTTACACATTATGAGAAGAGATTTTGGATTAAAAAATACTTGATTAAAATGGAAAATTTTATGTGGGAATTTTGAGAATTAGAGATATCATAAAATTATTTTATACCACTATAGGTCTGGAGTTTTTAGAATATATGAAATTTGTTAGGATTTGATATAATTTGTCATGTCATAATTAAATGAGACATTACATGAATTTTAGACCATGATAGAATAAGATATACAATACAATTTTGGATTCAGGCTATTTTTAATCATAAATAAAGGTCACACCATAATTATTAATAACACACTATGACGATACTAGCAGTTAAAGGATTTGAAGAATAAAACATAAAACCACTATATTTTAAATGTTTCTCATGTTGTGAATATTATAACCAAGATAGTTTAAATAGATCTATTGATTTGGAATAGTAGTATATATTTTATTTTTTTTGAGATATTACCAACATCCAATTTTTATTTAATTGGAGTAGATATATTTGGAGATGATATAAGAGTTTTATAGGGAAAAGAGAGACATGGAAGGCCACAGGTAGTTAATTATTTTAAATTTAACTTTTAAATTCTCAATTTATATTATATAACTTCTCTATAAATAGAAAATTGGAAGAAAATATAAAAGGAACAATTCAATTGTGTGTTATGAATGTATGATAGGGAAGAAAAAATGGATTATAGAGTAGTACACTTGGAATTAATTAGAGAATAAAAATTTAAAATAAAGAGGCAGTATTCATCCATTATTATCAAGGAGTGATTTTCAATTCAATAAACATATAAGTTCCCTTCAAGTATATAAATTAATATATTATTAAGAATTACACAAAGGAAAAAATTGGAGTGACCCAAAGAAATGTTTGATTTATTCCCTAAATCATTGAATATGAAGTGAGCCATATTGAGGGGTGACTTCACCTAAAAATTGTTCCTAGAAAAAAATTAGATATAGTTGATTTTTTACACTATTAAAATGAAAAATTAATGATACATGGATGTAGTCCAATGTGGGTAAAAGAAGTAAAATTTATGCATATTTTCCATTTTACATTTTATACATGTGCATGACATTAAATGTGGATACATTAGATAAATATATGGTAATTGAAATCTTAATAGTGTTCCTTTTAAAAATGGGAAAATATATAAAGTTAAATATATTTCTATCCAAATAAAACATTTTAATTGAGATACACCCTGATTTATACCCTGCATGTCCTTTTCAGTTAAAATAAGTTGTATAAGAACAAATATTGTTCTTCAATGAATTCTACCTGAATAATTTTTTATGAGTTTATTTTATGATTATAAAAGAAGGGATTTTATTTATCAAAAGGGTTGAGTTATAGTTCAAGAAGAGAAATAAATAGAGGGAGTTATTTATCATCATGTAAATATTGAGAGTGATCGTGAATAATTAGATATTCAATAAAAAATGAACCAAAAGATTGGAAGACAACTGAATTATTCTTATGTCTATATTGAATAACATAATTCCATTTTTTCGCTTCTTAAAAAAATAATGAACATGAATTTTTTTATTAAAAAATAAGAATCCTGTTTAATCTTGGATAAAAATGGTGATAACCAATCCAAGATAGATGATTGTATATGTGCTTATATTTAAGAATAAAATGATTGAATTTAGTCCCCTAAAGAACAAGTTATGTTTTTTAAGAGGAAGACTTTAATGAATACCTAATATGATAATCTATTTTAATGAGAAACATTTAAAGGATTTAATATAGAATATGGGTTATATGTGTATGATAATAATACTGATGAATATGATATATCCAATATTTCAATGAAATTCAGTGAGGAAGAGCTATAGAATATAAAATAATCTTTGGAGAAACTATTGAAATAGTATTATGTTATTGTAATATGAAACTATAAAGATCTCCTTGAGAATGAATTTTATGGAATATGTATTCTTGCTCTGCTAACAAATAAGAAAAATGGATCTAGAGATATGTTCTAAAACAAGACTATTGAATAAATGTAGTGACCTGGGTTTTGGCCCTGTCAGACATTGGAATATTTCTACGAATAATTCCAGAGCTAGGTGCGAAGACGGCGTGCGATTCCGAGGCCCGGTGTGCCCGGAATTAATTTTATAAAAATATTAAGTATTTTTTCATACTATACACGTGGAGTGGGTGTGATATCTCCTAAACGGTAGCTCAGAACGGAAATCTGATGGCACGGTTGCATCCGGAACGTGCCGTTTACCCTAGGCGGGGTGTAAACGTTGCAGGCGCGGGCCTGCGGTGAGAAACGCCACCAGGGGCGTTTTCGTAAATAAGTAGCGAAGTTAGTGTGCGAGCGTCGGCTCGAATAACTTCTGAACGGAGTCTGGGATGAAAAATCTGAGTCCTCCGTTGCATTCAGAACGGCGCGTTTACCCTATGGGTAACCTTACTTTTGTTCGCATCGAGCGTCGGGTCTGAGGCGGGTTTGGCGTCGGCGGGCGGCTGATATAAATTTCAGCCCCCCCCCCCTTTATTGTTCCTCTCGGCGTTCTTCGCCGCCGCTCCGCCGAATCGAGCAAACTAAGCACCCTAGAGCTAGGAATTCGACGACGGACGTTCCAGGAGCGCGCAGCGGAAACTCTGTAGCGCGGATCTGAGGCAGAACGTCGGCGTTTCGCCTGCGAGGTAGGCGGTATGAGTTTTACAAACCCGAATCCCGTTTTGTGTTGTTTTTCTTCAAATTTTCATATGGGTAGTATAGTTAGGGTCCCGATCTTTCCGAAACATGTTTCGGATCTGAATTTGGAGCATCGGGGTGCTCCCGGTGGCTCCCGGAAGTTTTTTGGTGAAAACCTGGTTTTCCGGTGACGAGGGGCGGCGGCCATGGCGGAATCCGGCGACAGCGCGGCGGCGGTACGGTGGCGGGGAGGCGGTTTCCGGCAGCGGCAGCGCGGCGGAATCTGGCGGCGGAGCGGTGGTTTCCGGCGGGGCTGGCGGTGGTCCGGCCAGGATTTTCCAGGGGTTCTTTAAACCCACGTAACTCGCAAACGGTAACTCCGATTTGCGAGCCATTTGCGGAGACGCGCTCCTTGCGTCGAGACTGACCTTTTGAACTCACTTTGAGGATCTAAGTGTTCGGGATCGTTGCCCGGGAGTTAGAAACGTCGTATAAAATAATATTATTTTATTATTTTACGACTTCGGGCCGTTGTAACTTCTACCCGGACCGTCCGATGGACGTGCCGTCAGTGGCGTTGAGACCCTGATGGTACGACGGAATTTCTGAGATGGTTTCCGGGTGTTGGGACTGAGAACGGGGTGCGGGCCCACGAGTCCGGGTTTGGCGTTTGCGGAGAAACGCAACTTTTGCACCAGGAGTCCGATTTTGGCGGATGATTAGTCAATCCTGTGTGTTTTTTCAAGAGGATCGCAATGGTGTGATCCCTTCGATGAGTTTTGGGATCGACGCGTGGGCCCCACCCGAGCTGGCTACGGTGAATAGTACCTTTTTCACCGGGTGTCCGTTCCGGACGAGTGAGTAGTCGATTCTGCTTGTTTTTTCGAGGGGATCGTCGTAGTATGGTCCGCTCAATGGGTTTTGGGATCGTTGTGTGGGCCCCGCATGAGCTAGCTATGGTGAATACTGCATTTTTCACCGGTGCTACGTTTCGGTCGGGTAAGCAGCCTATCCTGCGTGTTTTTCCACGTAGATCGTGATGGTGACCTCAGTTTTGGCCTAGGAGGTGCGCAGTGTGGCGTTGTGGCGGGTCGCTCGGGTTAGCGACGTTTGGACCAGCAGTGGTTGAGGGTTCTCCCTTGGTTCGGTCCTACGAGGGTTCGTGTGGCATCACAACCTTCGTATGGGTTTGTGATCCTCTCGATCAGATGTTTAAACTATTATAGTTGTGGCATCCCTCCGGTGGGCCCAGAGAGGATCCTCTAGCATCTTTACCCTAGATCGGGTTCTTGGTATCGATGTGACCGCTTATTCACGAGCGGTGATCTCCTATCTAGCAGGTTAACCCCGTAGGGTTTGTGGCATCATCGGGAATATGATCCCCTACGCGGTGGATCGTGCTCAGTAGGGTTGTGGCAACGTTGGGTATACGATCCCCTACTCAGTATGAGGTTTATAGTAGGGTTGTGGTATCGTTGGTTATACGATCCCCTACTCAGCGCTTGGTGTCGGTAGGGTTGTGGTATCGTTGGTTATGCGATCCCCTGCTCAGTGCGTGGTTTTGGTAGGGTTGCGACATCGTTGATTTGATCCCCTACATCGCGAGTTATACCAGATAGGGTTCTGGTATTGTCGTGACCACCTTTATATGGACGGTGATCCTCTATCTGAGTGTTGATCTTCTGTCGAGCACCATATCGGGTTGTGGTATCCCCCAGTGGATCCTGGGTGTGATCCCCTATCTGTGAGAACAACGTATGCTAGATTGGGTCGTGGTATCCCCCAGCGGACCCTGGGAGAGATCCCCTATCTATGAGCTACGTATACCGGAGTGGGTCTTTGTATCCCATAGCGGACCCTAGCGGCGATCCCCTATCTGAGGAGTTTGGTGGTTATGTTGTTTCAGCAATGTTTCCTCAGTGATGTTATCCGATGAGTGTGGTCTCTCGGGTGAGCGTCTGAGATGTTTGCGATAAACCTGATGGAGTGTATCTCTCGGATGAATGTCATCTAGTATGACAGTTTTTGTGTGGTGTACTCTCCTGGTTGGGGGCAGTTGCTGGTGATGAGGTCAGTACCTCTTGTGGCTTCGTGGCGTGAGCTGTGTATATCTGGATTGTTCAAGGTGTATGTATGGGTATACACCTGAGCTGAGCTGACTAGATGTGTTTAGCCAAGGATGGTCACGAGATAGAGTTTCTCTCTCGTCTGGGTTCCCTCTGGCTGGGTTGGGCTGACTATTGCCTTTTAGTTGCTCCCTTGGGTTTTGGGTTTTTGGGGTGCCTACTGAGTATATTTATACTCACCCTTGCATGGGCTTTTCCCACACATGTTTGTGTCTTGTGCAGACCGCAGGCCTTTTGATGGAGTCCCAGGAGGACCCGGAGCAGGCAGAGCTTAGTGAGCGAGTTGACCAGGGTGTTTACTGGAGCTGTGTCGAGGGAGCTTTCCGGTGGGTGTTTATGGCAGTGTTCCCCTTCTTCAGAGCAGGTTGGACGCGCTTTGTAGTTTTTTTGGTGGGCCCTGTTTTGCCCTTTGTACTTTTTCTGTTGCACTCTGGTTTGGGATAGATTGTATGCATGCTTTTACTTTTCAGTTTCTATATCTCTGCACTGTTTCATGGAGGTGTTTGTGGGTACGTGTGTACAGGTACCTTAGGCTAATGCCTCCCATGTGTGTCATAGCCTACTCGGCGCTGGTCGCCAGCCCCTGGCCTATTGGAGGCGGGCTTGGGGGGTCGCGACTCGAGCCCCGTTGGGTCGGGTCGTGACAGAGTGGTATCAGAGGAGGTTCCACCTTTGGGATCTCAGAGCGTAGCTGGTCTAGCTATGATCTTGGTTTGGGTTGCATAGCGGAAGTGTTAGGATGTTTCTAGTTCGGCTTTCAGGCCAGAAACTCTAGTGTTGGTGCGGCGGCCGACGTATCCAAACACCAGGACTCTGATAACCTGTCTTTCGACTCAGGACATTCGTACACCGGTCGTGGGGACATAATCTTACATGCATCATATAGGACTAGGTTTTTGGGTTTTCCTTGTCCTTCTTGAGTCAGCTCTCCAGATATAATCTTTGATTGTGGTGTGTCTTGAATGTATTTTAGGATTCCTCCACGATGGCAGCCAGCGAGGGTTCCGCAGCAGGATTGTGCTGACGACCCACCCCATGTAGAGGCTATGGATTAGGGCACAGGTTCTGAGGTTGCACCTCTAGGTGGTCTGCCAGTTGAGCCACCACCTATCGAGTAGCTGATTGTGCCAGTGGTGCAGGACGAGGTTGGGCGAAGGCTGAGTGCACTGCACGAGTTCCAGAGGGAGCGACCTCTGAGGTTTCGGGGTGATCCAGACCCCCAGGCAGCTGATGACTGGCTTGAGGCAGTCACCCGAGTTTTTTGCCTAGTGAGGACCCCTCCAGATCAGATGGTGGTCCTAGCAGCAAGCCTTCTGTATGGTTCTGTCGGGCGATGGTGGAGTTTGGTGACACAGTCCCATTACGAGGAGACGCTCACGTGGGCAGAGTTTGAGCGGCTCTTCAGGGAAGAGTTCTATCCGGTGACGCTGAGGTCAGTGCGGATCCAGGAGCTTCTACATCTTCGACAGGGGAGCATGACTGTGTCGGAGTACTCAGCGAGGTTTACAGACCTGTCGCGATACTCCCTGGATATGGTTCGAGACCCGTTCTTTTGGGCTCGTACCTTCGAGCAGGGCTTACGCAGGGACATCTGAGCAGGTGTGGTTTCCTTGTGCCTTCCCACCTATGCTGGAGTGTTGAAGCGAGCATTGGTGGTGGAGAGTTTTCTGGCTGAGCAGATTCCCCTGTTAGTGCTGGGCACTCGAGAGCTGAGACTTCGTCAGTCGGATCGACATCTGGAAGCCAACGACAGACTCAGGGGTCAGGACGTGGTCGATGTTTCAGGATGCGACCCCAGGATTGAGGATCTGAGGCTCAGGGCTCGGAGGCCAGTTTTGGTCAGCCGCAAGAGAGGCGGTGTTACGCTTGCGACGGTCGGGGACATCTTGCTAGAGATTGTCTGACCCGACGTGATGCTGAGAGGGAGCTGGTCGATGGACCGCCTTCGCAGTGGCAGCGTCTCGAGCAAGGAGGTCCGCAGGGTGGCGGACGTGGCGGAGGAGCTGGTGCAGCAGGAGGCGGTGGTAGGCAGTACCAGTTGCCACCACCCCCACCCCAGGTGGTCCACGCCAAGCTCAGGTAGCTGGTGGCCGAGGTTGAGGACGGCTGCATGCCCTGGAGGCAGTCGACCAAGAGGCACCGCAGATGGATAGAGGTACGCCTTATGTCTTTTCTACTTATTGCAGTAGTTTTTCAGACACTGTTTAGCGGCACTCTTTCCTATTGTTGCTTGCTCGAGTTTTGTTCAGGGCGTTGGTAAGACCCTGTGTGGGAGTTGTTCCACATGCTTCGAATGCGTGAGGAAGAGGGATCCTTCCCCCACCGAGACGCGTTTTTGTGACGCGATTAAAACTGTGCTAGCGAGTCAGTGTCACCCAAAGCGGATAGTATTGAGGTTTGGTGGATGAGTCCTTCTGACTTATGTGTTCGGGCATGGGTGTTTGTTGGTGAGCTCGCTGGTGTGTGAGACCCAGTTGAGAGTCAAGTCGCTTACCTTATGCTTAGGGATTTTTGGGGATGAAAAGTTCTAAGGGGGGAGGATGTAGTGACCCGGTTTTTTGCCCTGTCAGACTTTGGAATATTTATACGAATAATTCTAGAGCTAGGTGCGAAGACGGCGTGCGATTCCGAGGCCTGGTGTGCCCGGAATTAATTTTATAAAAATATTAAGTATTTTTTATACTATGCACATGGTGAGGGTGTGATATCTCCTAAACGGTAGCTCAGAATGGAAATATGATGGCATGGTTGCGTCCGGAACGTGCCGTTTACCCTAGACGGGGTGTAAACTTTGCGGGCGCGGGCCTGCGGTGAGAAACGCCACTAGGGGCGTTTTCGTAAATAAGTAGTGAAGTTAGTGTGCGAGCATCGGATCGAATAACTTCTGATCGGAGTCTCGGATGGAAAATCTGAGTCCGCCGTTGCGTTCAGAACGGTGCGTTTACCCTAGGGGGACCTTACTTTTGTTCACATCGGGCGTCGGGTCTGAGGCGGGTTTGGTGCCGGCGGGCGGCTGATATAAATATCAGCGCCCCCCCCCCCCCTTTTATCGTTCTTCTCGGCGTTCTTCGCCGTTCTTCGCCGCCGCTCCGCCTAATCGAGCAAACGAAGCACCCACGAGCTCAGAATTCGACGGCGGACGTTCCAGGAGCGCGCAGCGGAAGCTCTGGAGCGCGAATCTGAGACAGAACATGGGCGTTTCGCCTGCGAGGTAGGCGGTTTGAGTTTTACAATCCTGAATCCCATTTTTGTGTTGTTTTTCTTCAAATTTTTATATGGGTTTTATAGATCGGGTCTCGAGCTTTCCGAAACATGTTTCGGATCTGAATTTGGAGCACCGGGGTGCTCCAGGTGGCTCCCGGAAGTTTTCCGGCGAAAACCCGGTTTTCCGGCGACCAGGGGCGGCAGCCAAGGCGGAATCCGGCGACGGCGTGACGGAGGTACGGCGGCGGGGCGGTGGTTTCCGGCAGCGGCGGCGGCGGCGTGGCGGAATCCGGCCGTGGCGCGGCGGCTTCGGGCGAGGCTGGCGGTGGTCCGACCAGGATTTTCCGGGGGTTCTTTAAACCCTCGAAACTCGCAAACCGTAACTCCGATTTGCGAGCCGTTTGCGGCGACCTGCTCCATGCATCGAGACAGACCATTTGAACTCACATTGATGGTTTAAGAGTTTGGGATCGTGGCCCGGGAGTTAGAAACGTCGTATAAAATAATATTATTTTATTATTTTACGACTTCGGGCCGTTGTAACTTCTACCCGGAGCATCCGATTGACGTGCCGTCAGTGGCGTTGAGACCCTGATGGTAAAACGGAATTTTTGATATGGTTTCCGGGTGTTGGGACTGAGAATGGGGTGTGGGCCCCATGAGGCCGGGTTTGGCGTTTGCGGAGAAACGCAGCTTTTGCACCAAGAGTCCGATTTTGGCGGATGATTAGTCGATCCTGTGTGTTTTTTCGAGAGGATCGCAATGGTGTGATCCCTTCGATAGGTTTCGGGATCGAGGTGTGGGCCCCACCCGAGCTGGCTTCGGTGAATAATACCTTTTTCACCGGGTGTCCGTTTCGGACGAGCTAGTAGTCGATTCCGCTTGTTTTTCCGAGGGGATCGCTGTGGTATGGTCCTCTCAATGGGTTTCGGGATCGTTGTGTGGGCCCCACATGAGCTAGCTATGGTGAATAGTTCCTTTTTCACTGGTGCTCCGTTTCGGGCGGGTAAGCAGCCGATCCGGCGTTTTTTTTTCGCGTAGATCGTGATGGTGACATCAGTTTTGGCCTAGGAGGTGCGTAGTGTGGCGTTGTGGCGGGTCGCTCGGGTTAGCGACGTTTGGACCAGTAGTGGTTGAGGGTTCTCCCTTGGTTCGTTCCTACGAGGGTTCGTGTGACATCACAACCTTCGTATGGGTTTGTGATCCTCTCGACGGGATGTTTAAACTGTTAGAGTTGTTGCATCCCTCCGGAGGGCCCCGAACAGATCCTCTAGAATCTTTACCCTAGATCGAGTTTTTGGTATCGATGTGACCGCTTATTCATGGGCGGTGATCCCCTATCTAGCAGGTTAACCCCATAGGGTTTGCGGCATCATTGGGAATATGATCCCCTACGCGGTGGGTCGTGCTCAGTAGGGTTGTGGCATCGTTGGGTATATGATCCCCTACTCAGCATGAGGTTTATAGTAGGGTTGCGGTATCATTGGTTATACGATCCCCTACTCAGTGCTTGGTGTTGGGAGGGTTGCGGTATCGTTGGTTATGCGATCCTTTACTCAGCGCGTGGTTTCGGTAGGGTTGCGGCATCGTCGATTCGATCCCCTACATCGTGAGTTATACCAGATAGGGTTCTAGTATCGTCGTGACCACCTTTATATAGATGATGATCCTCTATCTGAGTGTTGAGCTCCTGTCGAGCGCCAGATCGGGTTGTGGTATCCCCCTGCGGATCCTGGGTGTGATCCCCTATCTGTGAGAACTACGTATGCCAGATCGGGTCGTGGTATCCCCCAGCGGACCCTGGGAGAGATCCCCTATCTATGAGCTACGTATACCAGAGTGGGTCTTGGTATCCCCTAGCGGACCCTAGCGATGATCCCCTATCTGAGGAGTTTGGTGGTTATGTTGTTTCAGTGATGTTTGCTCAGTGATGTTATCCGACGAGCGTGGTCTCTCGGGTGAGCGTCTGAGATGTTTGCGAGAAACCCGATGGAGTGTATCTCTTGGATGAATGTCATCTGGTATGACAGTATTCGTGTGGTGTACTCTCCTGGTTGGGGGCAGTTTCTGTTGATGAGGTCGGTACCTCTTGTGGCTTCGTGGCGTGAGCTGTGTATATTTGGATTGTTCAAGGTGTATGTATGGGCATACACCTGAGCTGAGCTGACTAGTTGTGTTTAGCCGAGGATGGTCACAAGATAGAGTTTCTCTCTCGTCTGGGTTCCCTCTGGCTGGGTTGGGCAGACTATTACCTTTCAGTTGCTCCCTTGGGTTTTGGGTTTTTGGGGTGCCTAGTGAGTATGTTTATACTCACCCTTGCACGGGCTTTTCCCGCACATGTTTGTGTCTTGTGCAGACCACATGCCTTTTGACGGAGTCGCAGGAGGACCCGGAGCAGGCAGAGCTTAGTGACCGAGTTGACCGGGGTGTTTACTAGAGCTGTGCCGAGGGAGCTTTCCAGCGGGTGTTTATGGTAGCGTTCCCCTTCTTCAGAGCAGGTTGGACGCGCTTTGTACTTTTCTTTGGTGGACCCTGTTTTGACCTTTGTACTTTTGTTGTTGCACTCTGGTTTGGGATAGATTGTATGCATGCTTTTACTTTTCAGTTTCTATATCGCTGCACTGTTGCATGGAGGTGTTTGTGGGTGCGTGTGTACAGGTACCTTAGGCAAATGCCTCCCATGTGTGTGATAGCCTACTCGACACTGGTCACCATCCCCTGGCTTATTGGAGGCGGGCTTGGGGAGTCACGGATGGATCCCCGTTGGGTCGGGTCGTGATAGAGTGGTATCAGAGGAGGTTCCACCTTTGGGATCTCAGAGCGTAGGTGGTCTAGCTATGAGCTTTGTTTGGGTTTCATAGCGGCAGTGTTAGGATGTTTCGAGATCGGCTTTCAGGCCAGAGACTCCAGTGTTGCTGCGGTGGCCGACATATCCATACACCATGACTCTGATAACCTCCCTTTCGACTCAGGACATTCGTACACCGGTCGCGGGGACATAATGGTACATGCATCATATAGGACTGGGTTTTTGGGTTTTCCTTGTCCTTCTTGAGTCAGCTCTCCAGATATACTCTTTGACTGTGGTGTGTCTTGAATGTATTTCATGATGCCTCCACGACGACAGCCAGCGAGGGTTCCGCAACAGGATTGTGCTGACGACCCGCCCTGTGAAGAGGATGTGGAGCAGGGTGCAGGTTCTGAGGTTGCACCTCCAGGTGGTCTGCCAGTTGAGCCACCACCTTTCGAGCAACTGATTGTGCCGGCGGTGCAAGACGAGGTTGGGTGCAGGCTGAGTGCGCTGCACGAGTTCCAGAGGTAGATACCTATGTGGTTTCGGGGTGATCCAGACCCCCAGGCAGCTGATGACGGGCTTGAGACAGTCACCCGAGTTTTCCGCCTAGTGAGGACACCTCCAGATCATATGGTGGTCCTAGCAGCGAGCCTTTTGCATGGTTCTGTCAAGCGATGATGGAGTTTGGTGACGCAGTCCCATGACGAGCAGACACTCACGTGGGCAGAGTTTGAGTGGATCTTCAGGGAAGAGTTCTATCTGGTGACGCTGAGGTCAGTGCGGATCCAGGAGCTTCTACAGCTTTGATAGGGGAGAATGACTATGTCGGAGTACTCAGTGAGGTTTACAGACCTGTCGCGCTACTCCCTGGATATGGTTCGAGACCATTATTTAGGGCTCAGACCTTCAAGCAGGGCTTACGCAGGGACATCCGAGAAGGTGTGGTTTCCTTGTGTCTGCCCACCTATGCTGGAGTGCTGAAGCGAGCGTTGGTGGTGGATAGTTTTCTGGCTGAGCAGATTCCCCCTGTTAGTGATGGGCACTCGAGAACTGAGACTTCGTCAGTCGGATCGACATCTGGTAGCCAACGACAGACTCAGGGGTCAGGACGTGGTCGACGTTTCAGGAGGTGACCCCAGGATGGAGGATCTGAGGATCAGGGCTCGCAGGCCAGTTTTGGTCAGCCGCAAGAGAGGCGGTGTTACGCTTGCGATGGTCGGGGACATCTTGCTAGAGATTGTTTGACCCGACGTGCTGCTGAGAGGGAGATAGTCGATGGACTGCCTTGGCAGAGACAGCGTCTTGAGCAAGGAGGTCTGCAGGGTGGCGGACGTGGCAGCGGAGCTGGTGCAGCAGGAGGTGGTGGTAGGCAGTACCAGTTGCCACCACCCCACCCCCAGGTGGTCCACGCCAAGCTCAGGGAGCTGGTGGCTGAGGGAGAGGACAGCTGCATGCCCTGGAGGCAGTCGACCCAGAGGCACCGCGAATGGATAGAGGTACACCTTGTGTCTTTTCTACTTACTGTAGTAGTTTTTCAGACACTGTTTAGCGGTACTCTTTCCTTTTGTTGATTTCTCGAGTTTTGTTTGGGGCGTTGGTAAGACCCTGTGTGGGAGTTGTTCTGCATGCTTCGAAAGCGTGAGGAAGAGGGATCCTTCCCCCACCGAGACGCGTTTTTGTGATGCGATTAAAATCGTGCGGGAAAGTCAGTGCCACCCAAAGAGGATAGTATTGAGGTGTGGTGGATGAGTCCTTATGACTTATGCGTTCGGGCATGAGTGTTTGTTGGTGAGCTCGCTAGTGTGTGAGACCCATTTGAGAGTCAAGTCGCTTACCTTATGCTTAGGGCTTTTCGGGGACAAAAAGTTTTAAAGGTGGGAGGATGTAGTGACCTAGGTTTTTGCCCTGTCAGACTTTGGAATATTTCTACGAATAATTCCAGATCTAGGCACGAATACGGCGTGCGATTCCGAGGCCCGGTGTGCCCGGAATTAATTTTATAAAAATATTAAGTATTTTTTATACTATGCACGTGGAGGGGGTGTGATATCTCCTAAACGGTAGCTCAGAATGGAAATATGATGGAACGGTTGCGTCCGGAATGTGCTGTTTACCCTAGGCAGGGTGTAAACTTTGCGGGCGCGGGCCTGCGGTGAGAAACGCCACCAGGGGCGTTTTCGTAAATAAGTAGCAAAGTTAGTGTGCGAGCGTCGGCTCGAATAACATCTGAATGGAGTCTCGGATGGAAAATATGAGTCTGTCGTTGCGTTCATAACAGCACGTTTACCCTAGGGGTGACCTTACTTTTGTTCGCATCGGGCATCGGGTCCGAGGCGGGTTTGGCGCCGACGGGCGGTTGATATAAATATCAGCCCCCCCCCCCTTATCGTTCCTCTCGGAATTTTTCGCCGTTCTTCGCCTCCGCTCCACCAAATCGAGCAAACGAAGCGCCCACGAGCTCAAAATTCGACGGCGGACGTTCCAGGAGCGCGCAGCGGAAGCTCTGGAGCGCGGATCTGAGGCAGAACGTCGACGTTTCACCCGCGAGGTAGGCGGTTTGAGTTTTACCATCCCAGATCCCGTTTTTGTGTTTTGTTTTCTTCAAATTTTCATATGGGTTGTATAGTTCGGGTCCCGAGCTTTCCGAAACATGTTTCGGATCTGAATTTGGAGCACCGGGGTGCTCCCGGTGGCTCTTGGAAGTTTTTCGGCGAAAACCCGATTTTCCGGCGACCAGGGGCGGCAGCCATGGCGGAATCCGGCGACGGCGCGGCGGCGGGGCGGCGGTTTCCGACAGTGGCGGCGGCGGTGCGGCGGAATCCGGCAGCAGCGCGGTGGTTTCCGGCGAGGCTGGCGGTGGTCCGGCCAGGATTTTCCGGGGGTTCTTTATACCCCTGTAACTCGCAAACCGTAACTCCGATTTGCGTGCCGTTTGCGGCGACGCGCTCCTTGCGTCGAGACAGACCTTCTGAACTCACTTTGAGGGTTTAAAAGTTTGGGATCGTGGCCCGGGAGTTAGAAACGTCGTATAAAATAATATTATTTTATTATTTTACGACTTCGGGCCGTTGTAACTTCTACCCGGAGCGTCCAATTGACGTGCCGTCAGTGGCGTTGAGACCCTGATGGTACGACGGAATTTTTGAGATGGTTTCCGGGTGTTGGAACTGAGAACGGGGTGCGGGCCCCACGAGGCCGGGTTTGGCGTTTGTGGAGAAATGCAACTTTTGCACCAGGAGTCCAATTTTGGCGGATGATTAGTCGATCATGTGTGTTTTTTCGAGAGGATCGCAATGGTGTGATCCCTTCAACGAGTTTCGGGATCAAGGCATGGGCCCCACCCGATCTGGCTTTGGTGAATAGTACCTTTTTCACCGGGTGTCCGTTCTGGACGAGCTAGTAGTCGATTCCGCTTGTTTTTCTGAGGGGATCGTCGTGGTATGGTCCGCTCAATGGGTTTCGGGATCGTTGTGTGGGCCCCACACGAGCTAGCTACGGTGAATAGTGCCTTTTTCACCAGTGCTCCGTTTCGGGCGGGTAAGCAGCCTATCCTGCGTGTTTTTCCGCGTAGATCGTGATGGTGACCTCGGTTTTGGCCTAGGACGGCCGCAGTGTGGCGTTGTGGCAGGTCGCTCGGGTTAGCGACGTTTGGACTAGCATGGTTGAGGGTTCTCCCTTGGTTCGTTCCTACGAGGGTTCGTGTGACATCACAACCTTCGTATGTGTTTGTGATCCTCTCGATGGGATGTTTAAACAGTTAGAGTTGTGGCATCCCTCTGGTGGGCCCGGAGAGGATCCTCTAGCATCTTTACCCTAGATCGGGTTCTTGGTATCGATGTGACCGCTTATTCACGGGCGGTGATCCCCTATCTAGCAGGTTAACCCCGTAGGGTTTGTGGCATCATTGGGAATATGATCTCTTACGCGGTGGGTCGTGCTCAGTAGGGTTGTGGCATCGTTGGGTATATGATCCCCTACTCAGCATGAGGTTTATAGTAGGGTTGCAGTATCGTTGGTTATACGATCCCCTACTCAGCGCTTGGTGTCGGTAGGGTTGCAGTATCGTTGGTTATGTGATTCCCTACTCAGCGCGTGGTTTCGGTAGGGTTGCGGCATCGTCGATTCGATCCCCTACATCGCGAGTTATACCAGATAGGGTTCTGGTATCGTCGTGACCACCTTTATATGGACGATGATCCTCTATCTGAGTGTTGAGCTTCTGTCGAGCGACAGATCGGGTTGTGGTATCCCCCAGCGGATCCTGGGTGTGATCCCCTATCTGTGAGAACTACGTATGCCAGATCGGGTCATGGTACCCCCCAGCGGACCCTGGGAGAGATCCCCTATCTTTGAGCTACGTATACCTGAGTGGGTCTTGGTATCCCCTAGCGGACCCTAGCGGCGATCCCCTATCCGAGGAGTTTGGTGGTTATGTTGTTTCAACGATGTTTCCTCAGTGATGTTATCCGACGAGCGTGGTCTCTCGGGTGAGCATCTGAGATGTTTGCAAGAAACCTGATGGAGTGTATCTCTCGGATGAATGTCATCGGGTATGATAGTGTTCATGTGGTGTACTCTTCTAGTTGGGGGCAGTTGCTGGTGATGAGGTCGGTACCTCTTGTGGCTTCCTGGCGTGAGCTGTGTATATCTGGATTTCTCAAGCTGTATATATGGGCATACACCTGAGCTGAGCTGACTAGTTGTGTTTAGCCAAGGATGGTCATGAGATGGAGTTTCTCTCTCGTCTGGGTTCCCTCTAGCTGGGTTGGGCAGACTGTTACCTTTCAGTTGCTCCCTTGGGTTTTGGGTTTTTGGGGTACCTACTGAGTATGTTTATACTCACCCTTACACGTGCTTTGCCCGCACCTGTTTGTGTCTTGTGCAGACCACATACCTTTTGACGGAGTCCCAAGAGGACCCGGAGCAGGGGGAGCTTAGTGAGCGATTTGACCGGGGTGTTTACTAGAGCTGTGCCGAGGGAGCTTTCCGGCAGGTGTTTATGGCAGTGTTCCCCTTCTTCAGAGTAGGTTGGACGGGCTTTGTCGTTTTCTTTGGTGGGACCTATTTTTTCCTTTGTACTTTTTCTGTTACACTCTGGTTTGGGATAGATTGTATGCATGCTTTTACTTTTCAGTTTCTATATCTCTACACTGTTTCATGGAGGGGTTTGTTGGTGCGTGTGTATAGGTACCTTAGGCTAATGCCTCCCATGTGTGTGATAGCCTACTCGGCGCTGGTCGCCAGCCCCTGGCCTATTGGAGGTGGGCTTGGGGAGTCGCGGCTCGAGCCCCGTTGGGTCGGGTCGTGATAATAAAAATTCAAAATAGTGAAAGGAGTTTAAATTAGGAATATTATTAAAGAATTTTTAGTTATATGTAAAGTGTAAATTGATTAAATAACATAAATATTTATTAGTATATTTTAAATAAGGGATTAAATATCATGTAAGGATTATCAAAAGCTAATTTGAAGAGAAAATAACATCATTTTCAGATAAAAGAGACAGTCTCAACTTGAAGTTCATTTGAATGAATGTATTATTAAAAAATATTGAAGCCTTGGTTATTGAAAATAATAAAATTTAGAAAATATTTGTTGAATTATCAAGAAATATTCAAGAGTGTATAAAATAAAAAATACCAATAGTTATAGGAAATATAGTCTTGGGGTTATGTATATCATAATCCAATTAAATAAATAAACCTATAGTGAGTTACAAAAATAATGATTAGATGGGCTTAAAAATATAATCCAAGAAAATATGGTCAGAATTTTCTAATATTATTTGAATTTAAAAAGTAAATTTAATGAGGTAATATAATGGCATATGTTTTTATAATGGCATTATAGGTCATACATTTTTTTGTTAATATTTTCTTGGGATGGTTTTAGATTCTGAAAGGAAAAGAATATAAATGTCATTCATACCAAATAAGAGAAAGTATAAATCACATACTTTTAAGTATAATTATTCTAATTATAGTGTGAGTAACTTTAAAAAAATCTAGAAGAATGGTTATTCAGAGATAAATGAATCCAAAGCACTTCTTTGTAATTATTTTTTTCTATTGTGGATAGAATGGTTACATAATAACCAAAATGAAAAATTGAATTTATGGGTTGGAATCCATAGATGGGAAAAAGTAGTAAAGAACATTATAGAAGAGTATTTTATGATTATTTTTATTAAGTAAATATTTCCAGGTATTGAAAATGTGAATGAGATAATGGATTATGGGAAAGACCAATTCTATTATGACCATTAAAAATATAGCTTATAAGAAAATAAAATATTATACGTTAACAAAACAAATTCTTGTGTTTAAGGAATAAAATGATATACTACCAAAGGAATTTGTTTCAGATATCAAAGGTTTTTATGGTACACTATCATTCATGGAACGAAGAGATGAAATTTTAGAATATTGAAAAGATAGAGTAATATTTCTACATAGCTAGAAAATAATATGTAAATAAAAAAATATATCATTTCATAATAGGAAATGAAAAGAACATGAAGAGTTTTTTATCCTGGTAAAAGGATGTATTCTTTTAAAAAATCAATGAATCTAATACAAGTGGAATCATAAAATTGATTTTAATACAGGGAATGCCTAGGATTTAAATGGATAAGGGTAGTAATTGTAAGTACGCAACTTTAAACATTATATATCCCAGTTTTTTTGAACTCAAATTCACATTTCAGGGTATTTTCAATTTAGAGTTTTGTAGAATTAGGATAAACTCTTACAAAGTAGACCCATTCATTTCGAGTGGACACCTATACGCTATATCCATTTTCCCCACTATATAAAACACATTCAAATAAAACATTTTTTCTCTTTATGAAGAAATATTCATAATTATCGATTTTATCTTATACATTTCTTTATTCCCCGTTAAGCCCTATGAAATACATTTTAAAAACATGGGATGAGAAAAAAATATCAGTAATGGATATAAAAAGAAAGTAAACTATCAGTTTAGTAAAAATGTGAAAGATTATATAAAATTTATGTTTATAATCAATGTTTATTGCTACCATAAAATAACACATTTTCACATGAAAAAAAAACATTTTTCTCAACAAAAAACATTAAAACCCATAAAAATAAATTAAAACTCGTATATGTGACTTAGAGAATCATATACAAAAAAACCTTTCAAATCCATTTAAATTGGAATAACCATATTACTAAATTCCAATTAAGCTATTATAGGCTTACCCAGTGCTATCTGGTCCACCCCATCTTAAGTTGTAATGGGCTTACTAAATATTATCTGGACTACCCCATGTTAAGCTATAACAGAATTACCCAGTACTATTTGGGCCACTCAATGTATAAGCTATATCAAGCTCACCCATTTCCTATAATTCACAAGTACCATATAATTAATAAAATGCTTTCATTATTAAATTCTTTGAAAAATATTTTAACCCCACAAGAAAAACATTTTCATATAAAAACACCATTTTCTTTTAAAAACCCCATTTTTTGAATTCCAATATACCCAAAAATTAAAAGTAGGATTTTCATTTAATATAAAATTTAATATAAAATTTAATATTTAAAATTAATATAGAAATTAAATAATAGTCATAGTGGAATAAACGTTTTTGTCGCCGTGTATGTTAAGAATAGAACATTCCACTCGTCATTCATTAAAACATTTCGTATAAAACACATAAAAAGATTAATTTTCAAAAAAAATGAATAAAATTAAAAATAAAGATAAAATTTAATTTATAATCCTTTTATATCCATATAAATGAAAATATAAAATAATATCATGAATATTGACATGGATGGAAAGAATTTTAAATTAAATCTTTTAACATTTAGAAATAGATTTTTAAATCATTATGTCCCATGGCACTTGGAAATATTTGAATCATAAGACCCTTAAAGGAAAAAAATTAAAACATTAAATAACATGAATATAAAAAAAAATCATGATATTATATCTAAAAAAAGTTGTATATACACCTCATAAATTAATTTGGGTGTATAATATCTAGATATATATCAATGAATGAAGATTGAGATGAAGTCCCTTATATTGAGTCTTACTCATCAAGTAAAATATTTATATTCTTGAATAATAACTTACCTTAATTATTTACTTTCATGATAAACTTTTTCATGTTTATTAATCCTTTTATATCACTTATTACCATGTTATAAAAATTACTTAATTATTTATGTTCACGTTGGATGTGCTAATTATATTATGTACATGAGTCCAAGATGACTTTGGTATGATGTCTATAGTCAAAAGTGGTAATTATAAAATCATCTCCATAATAATATTACAGAAATGATTATAATTTTTATACATTAATTATACTCTTAAATACAACCATTAAATGTGGATATGCAAATTGATCTATGTTACAACCATGGAGACGGTAAGTCATACATACGCATGCGCAACATTTTCATTTTTTAAGATCATTTTGGAAAAAAGATAATTTTTATTTTATCTTTATATAATTATCATAATATAATTAATATAATATTAATAATTTAAATATAATTATATATTCTATTTATTTTATGTGGTTATGAAAAACAAATCACATCACTTCATGGAAGTGATAATTCAGCTGTACGGACGAACAACGTTATCATTTTTATGTGCATGGAAAAGTATGAATATAAATTATATATTATTCTTAAAAATGATAAATATTTCATTATTATATTATATAAATACTAATATCATCATTACATCTATTCTTGGGATATAGTGATGAAAAACGAATTATATCGGCCAGTGATGTGGTAGTTCATCGTACAGATGAATGATAACGATTTTCATATTTAATGGAATTGGAGATGGCTTTAGGATATGATATTAAGATAATTACATATTAATATATATATATATGATACTATATTTATTGTTTTATCTTGGTGTATTCTTTGGATGATGTTGAAAAACAAAAAAATAAAAAACTCTTAATTAGAAATTATAACTTTTCTTCAGACAATCTCCGTTGATTGACACCTTAACACCTCTAATGTGAGTGTTATTTCTAAAATAAGAGTTTTAGAAGGTGGGAATGAATTATATTAAAGGATTTGGGAAGAATATTTCCTAACTAAAGTTGTTTTAAATTGAGATCAATAGAGAACAAGATGTTCCCTTTTATAAGAGAGGAGAGGGGCACTCTAGGAATTCTTCAAGATATTAAATTAATATAAATTAATTATCTATTCCAAATGGGTCAAAAGTGATGTATTGAGAATATAGAATTATGATGGGTATTATTAAATTAATCCAATGAAAATTATATATGTTTTGACTATTTGGTAATCCATATAATTCTGTTTTAACCGTTATTTATCCTTTTTAATTATTACCGTAATATCCCGAAATTTAAACTCTAATTGTTAATATATATACTATTAATTGAAAAAAACTAATAAATGAGTCATATATGAAATATTTAGACATATTAAACTATTTTTTCTAAGTTTTATATATTTTTAAATTGTATATCATTTAATAAAATATTATTTATTTTAAAATATTATTAATGTCAATTTTGACACTATTCATTAAATGAATTTTTAAAAATATCGTTAAAACATTATATCATAAAAAAAACTCTTAAATCATCACTAACATGTCAAAGTGATCAAAAAATTATTGTATGATATTTTTTTCTCTCATATTATATTCATTTTACTATTTTCAATATCATTTATTTGATATTTCATTTAATTAAATAATATCTACCTCATCATTGTATAATCCTTTAATTAATTTATTTATTCCAAAAAATTTAAAAATAATCAGTAATAAAGAATATAAAAATATTATATTTCAAAATAATATTTATATTCTAAAATTACTCATATATTACCCCATATTAACAATATATCAACTGTTAAAAACAAGTGTATGATAAAATTTACTTCTCTTTGAATTAAATATTATAAATATATTAAATTGTCCTTGTGGATCAAATAACAGATAATATTTTTACAAGGGTGATTGGGATCCGAAATAAAACATCCAATAAAATTAGAAAAAGTTTTAGGGTAATTTTCTAAAATTTATAATATCATTTTTGCCTTTAATTGCCATATTTACCCTTAATAGTGATAAATAAAAATTTTCTAAAGTTACTGTTAAAATTTTAAAAATATTAAAGGAACCTATTTAGAAATTTTTTACCTTATTATTAGAAATATTGAATACATTTTTCAAATTCAAAACACAGAAGTTGTAGAAATTAATTAAAAATTAATCCTATTAACGGAATGAGAAAATTAGTTTTTAATGTAAAAACCTTCAAAAGATTAAAATGTGTTGTTTTCAATATTATATGTGAAATTGATTAAAATTAACTAAATTAGATAAAATTATAATAAAATGATCTTATTTTACATTATAACCTTTCAAATATATAATTTATCACAATAAATAAATTTTAGGAAAAAGAAGTTTTCAACTAAATTGCAGTATTTTCATTATTCATGAAAACATGAAACTTATCAAAAAAACCAAAAGTTAATTTTTTTTTTACTATTTTAGATAATAATTTTATTTAAAGAAATTATAAATGTGTCAAAACTAGTTTTAAAGCTAGTGCACCATCAAAAGGCAGCAAAACTGTCATTTTGAGAAAAAAAACTTCTTTTATGCGTAAAGTTGGATTTCTTCTAATATCATACATAGAAAAAACATAAGATGAATGTTAAAAATTATATTGAATATATTATATATTAATTTTATTAATATAATCCAACAAGGGTGATTTTTTTATTTATTGGTATAATACACACTTGTGCACATTTAAATAGTATTTTAGAAAAACATTTCAATTTATTTTTAAAAGGGTTTTAAATTCATTTATAATTAATTGATAAAAGATTTATATATATATGTTTGTAAACCATATTTTCAAAATTTATTAAAACTTTTTTATAGCTTCCTTTATTATAGCTAGGTTGTAATAATAACATTTAAATAATAATATTTAGTTCTTTTAAGCTCAATGTGTTGTATCATGTATTCTATCAAACATAGTGTTTATTTCCAAAAATCTTGGGATTCCATATTCTCTACCCCCCCCCCCCAATAAATTTATTCATTGTAATATGAAATTGGGAATGTTAACTTGGGTTCAAGTATTCATATTACCTTTATTGAAATCTCAAATAAAAAAGGATTAACAAACCTTCAAAATTATAAGAAAGAAAGTAAAGTATATAGGTGACATGAGATAACACTTAATATGGTTACATGTAAGAAGAAATGGACATGGAAGAAAAATATAACTCTAAAAAACTAATAGTGGGTGATAGAGAACATAATCTTGGGAATGTTTTCCATCACCAAACCATAAATATATGATGGGTCAAAAGACCGTTGATAAAAATAAATGGATAACATTTTTATTTCAAGATACTTTAATAGAGTTGAGGAATTATTTTACTACCTGGATTAAGAACATAATGAAACATAATAAAATGAGATATCAAGTTTCATCCATTAATCATTTTTCACCAAAAATTTATCTTTTTATCCAAACTATGAGAATTAAATATGACTTTTTCAAGATTGAAGCGGTAGAGCCAACTTCTAGAGAATTAAATAATCAAAATGAGATTAACTATATATATTTACTATTGTGAAATATTAACCAATAACAAAATGTTTAGGATTATCTAAAATAGTTCCCTAAAAGTAATACACCTTTATAGGATAAAAAACTACTTTAATTTCCAAGGTTCTACAGTAATACCCAATGTCCAACAGATACAATTTGATAAATTTAAATCATTAAATTTCCTCAAAATAATCCAATATATAATTAAAATCCAAAATCCATAAGTATTTGATCACATTGTATTACAAGATAAATTTTAGGAATTATTTTCATATAACATCAATTACTCATGAAGTATTATACAAAAAATTAATTTCCTTAATATTAATCAAGATACACTAACCATTTCAATAAATAATGTAAATCTCCATAAATCTATAATAAAATAATATGTTTTAAAAATATAGTTAAACCTTTACTCATTAAAAAATCCCACAATATGATATTTACATTAATATTATTAGATTCCCAAAATAGAGAACATATTCTAAAACAACATTAATCCCTTAATCACCAAATCATATCCCAGTCACAATGTTGTCTTTTTGATAAAACATATGTTCCCAAAAATAAACATATTCTTATTCTAACAACTCGTTTAACTAAAAATAAAAAAATCATACTAACTTGGGACATAAAATAGGCCAATGGTAGGTATTGCACCATTTTTTCCCTTCGGTATTGGGTTATATTCACATGGCCTTACTATACATTATTATTTTTCACCCATCTTATAGGTTTTACAGTCTAGAAAACTATATAATTTTTATAATTTTCCAAATGTATGATAAGGTCCTCAAAAAATACGATAACATGTTTCAACCTCAAGGGTTATCTAATACCTCTCATTTTACACCCCAAATAACATCAACTTGTAATTACCTCAAAAAATGAGTGTCTCTATAAATACCATTATTCACCCTAAAAGTGTATATCATAAAACCTCAAGAAAGTTTTCTAAGACACTAATCTTATGATCAACCTAAAAATTTTAAACCAATGACGATATCCAAAACTCATAAGAAACCATCCTTGTCTCCAATGTTGTCTAAACCATCATTTGTTACCAACTATAATGACCTAACTATAAATATTACATATCCTTGTGTTGTTGAACTAGAATTCGAATTTAAGGATATTTTTAGTTTATAGTTTCTTATAATTATGATAAATTATTACAACATAAACCCATTCATTTCAAGTTGATGCTTCTACTAAATGTCCATTTCATTCACAATATAAAACTCTTTAAAATTAAACCAGATTTATATTTATGAAAAATATTCACAATTAACCCCCTGATCTCAACAATTTCCCTATTTCCCCTCATAAAACATTGAAATGAATTTTAAAAAATTGGGACGAGCACAAATTCCATGTAATAAATATAAAAATAAAGGAAACCATTAGTTCAAAATATACATAAAAACTCATATAATATTTACCATTATTTTAACAATTCATTGAGAATATGAAATAATGAATTTTAACATGAAAAAAAACCAAAATCTTTCTCAAATAAAATCATTAAAACACATATCAAGAAATTAAAACTCTTATAAGTGACTTAGAGAATCATATAAATAAAACTCTTTCAACCCCATTTTAATTGGAATAATCATACTTTCGACTTCCAATTAATATTGTAACATCCTAGGTAAATAAATAATAAGACATTTTCATATTTATTAATATTTTTGAATTAAATATTAATTTTACTTTAAAAGAGTTTCTATGTTCGATAGCTTACCCGATACACAACAACGAGTTTCTTTGAAATCTTACATTGCACACTAATAATAGAATAATATTATTTTAAATGGTAGTTAACATGTAGCCATTGTATTGGAAGGAATGAGTAGAAATAACTAAAATATAATTATATATGTTTGTTAAATGTTTTTACATTTATCCAATAAAAGATAAAGGCTTAAAATAAGAAAAGAATTCAATTTTAAGCATAAATACTCTAATATTCACAAAAAGGTCGATTTATCACCTTATGATGGAGAACCCTATTTAAAAATAGTTTTGGTCACCCTTATACATTATATTGAACCAAATAAAATCCTTATTTATAATTGGGACATCAAAATTTACTTTGTGTATGTTTTTGTTATTTTTCTGATAAAGTTCATTTTTAATGAATAAGTGAAAAATGTTGTATTTTATTGAAAAACCTCATTTTAATATGATTTATTTATATTATTAGATTATATTTTGAATTTTTTTTAAAGTTAAATTAGAATATATTTTTACCATTTAATTCAATGGTGGTCATTGTAATTAATTTCACTTTGAAATTGGACTTAAACAAGTGTCAAACTTTTGATAGATATTGTTTCTTAAAAACACACTATTTGTTTTGACAACGGAAATTAATTATTAAATTAGTTAATTCAACTTATATGATTTGAATTTTTTAAAATATACATCATAATTGAATTCGGAATATCAAATATAGCTTAGGGTGAATTGTATGTATTTTTCTGAAAAACTTCAATTTTTGATGAATAGTGAAACCACTAAGTGGTAGTTAAAAAAACTAATTTTTGGTTTAAATGAAACTTTACCACATCAGTGAATTTAATTTAAAAAATTCAACATACATGGTTGTCATTAGTATGTAAAATGTGGTTCAATGGGATGAAAATAATTTTTTTGGTGAATAGTAACTTTTAAGTTTTATTAATCACGATTAAAGGTAATTAGTGTAATTTAAGGTAAAAATAATGTTATAATAATATGAAATTACCTTGAAACATGTCATACCCTTATTTTATGACTCATGGCCGACAAATACAATCCATGGGTCAACTTGGGGACCCCATGGAGTCACTTGGGTAAGAAAATGACATTAATAACTTTTTATTTGAAGTTAAAATAAAAATGTCACAAACATGTATTTTTTTACTAAAACAATTTTTACATGGAGTTATACAAGTCATATTTTTTACTATAAATATTCATTATAAAGATAAAATATATTCCTACATCATGATAGTTTTTTATAATATTTATACATTAAATAAATAAATTTATTTATGACACCGTGATGATGCAATGATTACCACATTAATAAACGATTTAAATAAAATGAAAAGATAAGGTAAAATCTAAAACATAAACTAGTCTAAAACCTATTTTATGGGTGGATTTCAAACACTTATCACATTTTTCTTTAAATATATAATTTTGGGACCTTTAATATCTGAAAAGAATTTTATAATAAAGTAACTTTTCAAGACCTTTCAAGACTTTCCAAGAGTGCCCCTCCTCCCTCTTATAAAAGGCCCCCACCTCTACCCCATTACCCACACCTCTCAAGCCCTTCGCTCGTCCAAATAGTTATCATATTGACTCTCCACATTCCTATATTATTCCTAGAATCATAACTTTTGGCATAAGTCTTTCCAAGGAATCCTCTGGGCTCAAATCAAAAAGAGTTATCCGATTTGAAGGTAATGTCTTCTCTTATGTTGATTTGTTTTATTTTTCTTGTCCAACCCCATAAACTCTTTTTATTACTTTATTTTGTAACAAAAACAGTATATTAAATATACTAGGATGTTTTTATGAGAATTATTAGAGCTACACTCATACACACCTCCAACAAATGGTTAAAAAACATACTGTTTCTGTGGGTGGAAAATTACTGCCTCGCGAAACGATGATTGTTCAATCTTCTTTTAAAACCTCTCATGGTGGCCATTAATATGTTGCTGTATTTATATATGATATATATATTATGTTTATTTACTCCTTATCCTTATATATTTTCCATTTATTCCATACCTTTATGGTTTCCATAATTGGTAAACGCTATTATTTCATTTTAGGAAGTGTGGATTACCGCCCCATCAAAGTGATTTGAATCGTTAATGCCATATGTGGGATTTATAAAGGAATTGGTTAATGATGTTATATATGATATTATACTTTAATTATAATATAAATATGTATCATTATGTTTTAATTCTATTAAAGTATGTAATATAAATGAAAGTAGCGTTTATGCGTACGTAAGGCTTACCGTCTCCATGAACGGTACTTTTCATTTCTTATATCCAAATGTTATGTAATATTATAAGCACATATATATAATGGATATATATGTAATATATTAAATATAAATGATGTATATAATTCTGTAATTATAATATATATATCTCTCTCATTGAGTTTTAATTCCATTAATATGACAAACAAATGAAAGTAGCGTTCAAACGTACGTAGGGCCTACCATCTCCATGAACAGTGCATTTCATTTTTTATCTCCAAATGTTATGTAATAGTATAAAATGAATATATTCTGGATATATATGATATTTAAATAATTAATACTATTTTGGAGATGATGTACCTATAACGAAATGGAATTTGTTTCCAACAAGTTCAATTTTGACTCATGTATCGAACATCGACAAAAACGTCTAATATGAACTCACATTATTAACCCATTATTATAACATTATAATATGTGATATGAACATAATAATAAACATTAAAGGATGTCCATAAGCAATTATAAATTGAACAAAGTTTATTATTTAGTAATATGAAAAAATGAACAAGACAAGTCGGACTTGAGGTTAGGGATCATACCTCTCTCTTTCTTTTAAAGAACTCTCTTTTATGTAATTCCTTTTAAGCTCGTAATTATTATGTTGGGAGATGTTATTTTATATCCCTATTACTGTACTTTTTATTTTCATGTGATGAGAGACCTTATTTTATCTCATCAAACCATTTTTGGATGTTTTAAGTGGCGCTGGTAGGCTGCCGAGTTTTTGTAAGGGATTTCTTATCTCACTTTTAATTCTGTGAGATTTCCATTGTTCGCCACTTATTTATTGCATTTGGTGTATTTTGTGCTACCCTTTCATATGTATTATCATTATTCTATTTATATTCATGGTATTATGTGATTTATTTGGTGTTTATTATCTTTTGGCCATATGACTTGATTGGTCACAACGAGGTAAGGGGTTTTTATTTCACTTTTTGTTCCCGTGACATTCATGCTACATTTTCCACTTTTTCCTTTGGTGTGTTGTATGTACTGCCCATGATTGTATTATTTGTGTAATATAATTTAATTTATTGGTATTTACATCTTCATTATATGACCCTTCTATCATGGGTTGTACATTTCGAAAGTTACCCAAATCGGTAAGGGAACCTTTCACCCTCCTCTTTTTAAAAGACTTCTTTATGTTTGGTCTTTTAATTTACATATTATTATGTTGCGATATGTTCTTATTTCATTAAATTTTATGTCAAAGTGATGAGATACCCTTTTTTGTCTCTCATCCTCTCATTTTTTGATGTTTAATGTGACGCCGTTAGGCTATCGATTTTTTTGCAAGGGAACTTTTTAATCCAATTTCAATTATTTGGGTTAAAACTATACTTCTAGATTATGTCATGATATGAATATGTGTTGATGACATCTGATTGTTTTACACTTAATATACACTTATATTGGGTTTATTTATATTTGTCACACATAATTACATAATTGATTTATCCTTAATATAAGTATACCGTCTTTGTAAGGGACTTCAACTCAATCTTTTTCGTTGAGGAATATTTTCATTTATACAAAACATTATTTTATACGGTTTATAAACCCCTTTGAATTTTAATTTTATTCAAAAGGAATCTTTCCTCTACGAAGCATTTTAGTAAATGAAAAAAATTAGGTTTTTTAACGTACGCGGTGACAACGACCTTTCCACCACCGCAAGTATTATTTGATCTTTGGATTCCTCAATAAGCTGTAATGTATTAAAAGAAAATAAATACCATATACTCTTTTACATATTTTTTCATTGAAAATGGTTTTGATAAAAGATTGTTTTATATAAATATATTTAAATGATATATTGTGAATAAAATGTTGAATTGTTATCATTCCTTTATATTGGTTTTATGTGTTATGATTTTATTAAGGTACTTGGACATTTGAAGGGTGGTTACGTGATAAACCAAATGACGGGTGGTGCTGTGAAAATGAGGACGGGTGGTTATGTTATAACCTGCAATGAATTGGGTATGGAAGTTGTCCGTATGGAAATTCCATGTAGTGATATGTGTGGAAGTCGAACATTTGGTTATTCCATTTAAGTATGTTTATGTCCCAAGTTACCTTTATATGTTATGTGTTCTTTATATATGTTTTATGGTAATATTTTGGTTACAAAAGGGTAAGTAGTGATATTTTATTTAGTGAAGAGAATTTACTACTTCATAAAGGTGAAAAGTATTACTTTGATAAAGTATTCATGGTTTAATTGTTGTTTGGAAAAACTAACATTTTTTCTTCTTTATCTATCCTTTACTGGGATTTTTTTCTCATCCCAAGTTATTGAAATGTTTTCCACAAGACTTCAAGATGAATAGGGTCCAGGATGGGATCAAGGAAAGACATGCTATCTAAAACATAGAACTAGACATTTTTATTTTTAAGAGTTTTTATTTTATGGAAACTTAGTTGAAGTGTATACTTTGTAATCTTTTGAGATGTAATAGTTATGTCCTAATTCTATAAAACTCTAAACTTGAAAAGATCCACTATGTGAATTATTCATTTAATTCATGATTATGTAATGTTTTAAGGTCAGGTCCTTATAGTTGGTATCAAAGGTCGATTTAGATAACTTTATAGGTTAAGGTATTCTTTAAGCACAAGTGACATTACCATAATGGTTAAAATTTTAGAAAGGGTCATAGTTTTAGATAAAGTGAATGAGTTTAATATAACATGAATAATTATATCTTAGTATTATATGATGATTCTAATTATATAATCACACTGACCTTTTTGGTTTAGTAAATGGATGGATCTAGCAGGCACCAATGTGACAACAGGTTTGAAGAAAACTATGGTGGTTCTCTGATTAAGAGACTGGATGAAATGGGGGATTCAATGAGAAATATCGTGGTTATTCTAAACCAACTATCAGTAGGCATGATTAACCACTCTAACCTTGGTGAGTTCTTTAATTCATAATGTACGAGATGAAAAAATCAATGTGGAAGTTCATGTAATTATTATAAAGGTAATCATTAGGGTTTATATGATCCTTACTTTTGAGGTAATTATGGGTTACTATATGTTATGATGGAAAATGAAAGGCATGAGATAAACTTGAAGTTAAATTATGTTATGGTTATTTTTTATGATTTTATCTCTTTTTGGGGAATGTTTTATGAATTATATAGTTTTGGAAAAAGGACAACACACAGACCGTGTGACAACCCGTCGCGTCGGACAAAGATGTGGGAATCAAACCCACAACCAAAGGGCAACTAGTATTTAATGACTACTACTTGACTACGTGAAGTCCCTAGTTAGTATGACAAATTATTTTTAGTTATATAATTTTATGAATCAAAAATAAGTTTATTTTGGGTTATCTTGGAAAATATTGACCTATCATGGAGGATATATGATTAGGTTAATTAATTTTCAATATGAGACTTTAAGAGCAACTAATGTTATTTAGAGATAAATGTTAATTTTTACCTTGGAAGACTATGTGATTTAATCTTTCAAGATTTTGGTTTCAATCTTAGTTTGGTTTACATTGAATAATTTTATGGAAAAAAAGTTTATCGAATGTTCTTCATTCAACATTGGGTTTTGTTGGACAAATTTTGGAGATTAATAATAGATTTTCTTTTTATAAAGGATTATCCTTTTGTGGATTATCAGATCTTTTTCTAACAATTTTGGTTTTGGTTAAGGTCTAAAGACATTTGAAATATATAGTTCTCTTTTGCGGATTAGGTTATTCTCTAGAAGTTGATTATAACACTCTTAATGTTAACAAGTTATCCTAAATACTCGTCTTTTGGAGGAAAATATGAGTTTGAGTAAGAAATCTAGTAAGAGATGAAAGTCTACATGATAAGTATGTATGTTTACTTGTGATTTAGTTATGCTCATAAATAAATTCCTCAATGAAAATTAACTTAAAACTAAAATGTTTTCTGTTAATGTTTCCTACTGGGGAGTCGAATACCGATTAACCCATCACAAGTTTGTAATTTTCTTGGGGTTACCTTTCTCCTAATCATGTTTTCTATCACTCTCCATCAGAACATGACCCTTTGTTTTCTCTTCCATATCCATGTTTCCTACATGGAATCCTAGTATAGGTTAACTCGGGTGACCTTTGTACTTATCTTTCTTTCTTTTAATGTGACAGTTTAATTTACTCCTTTTCCAATGTGGGGCTTTCAAGGATGTTTCAAATACCAATTTTAAAAATTGTGAGGATGCAATTCTCAAAATGGGGGAAGGATGTAACATCTCAGGTAAATAAAAAATAATACATTTTCATATTTATTAATATTTTTGAATTAAATATTAATTTTACTTTAAAAGGGTTTCTATGTTCGATAGCGTACCTGATACGGAACAACGAGTTTCTTTGAAATCTTACATTGTAGACTAATAATATAATATTATTATTTTAAATGGTAGTTAACACGTAGCCATTTTATTGGAAAGAATGAATAGAAATAACTAAAATATGATTATATATGTTTGTTAAATGTTTTTACATTTATTCAATAAAAGATAAAGGCTTAAAATAAGAAAAGAATTCAATTTTAAGCATAAATACTCTAATATTCACTAAAAGGTCGATTTATCGCCTTTTGATGGAGAACCCTCTATAAAAATAGTTTTGGTCACTCTTATACATTCTATTGGACCAAATAAAATCATTTTTTAGAATCAAGACATCAAAATTTACTTTATGTATGTTTTTTTTATTTTTCCGATAAAGTTCATTTTTAATGAATTAGTGAAAAATGTTGTATTTTAATTCAAAAACTCATTTTAATATAATTTATTTATATGTTTATATTATCTTTTTAATTGGTTTTAAAGTGAAATTAGAATATATTTTTACCATTTAATCCAATTTTGTTCATTGCAATTAATTTCACTTTCAAATTGGACTTAAACAAGTGTCAATCTTTTGATAGATATTGTTTCATAAAAACACGCTATTTGTTTCGACAATGGGAATTAATTATTAAATTAGTTAATGTAACTTATAAGATTATAATTTTGTTAAATAGACATCATCTTTGAATTCGGAATATCAAATATATCTTAGGGTGAATTTTTGGTATTTTTCTGAAAAACTTCAATTTTTGATGAATAGTAAAACCACAAAGTGGTAGTTAAAAAAACTGATTTTTCATTTAAATGAAACTTTACCACTTATATGAATTGAATTTAAAAAATGCTACATACATAGTTTTCATTGTTAAGTAAAATGTGGTTCAATGGGATGAAACTAATTTTTTGGTGAATAGTAACTTTTAAGTTTTATTAATCGCGATTAAAGGTAATTAGTGTAATTTAAGGTAAAAATAATGTTATAATAATATGAAATTACCTTGACACATGTCCTACCATTATTGGATGAGTCATGGAAGACAAAGAAAATCCATGGGTCAACTTGGGGACCCCATGGAGCCACTTGGGTAAGAAAATAACGTTAATAGCTATTTATTTAAAGTTAAAATAAAAATGTCACAAACATGTATTGTTTTACTAAAACAATTTTTACATTGGGCTATACAAGTCATATTTTTGACTATAAATATTCATTTGAAATATAAAATTATTTCCTACATAATTATATATTTTTTATAATTTTTATACATTAAATATATAAATTTATTTACGACACCATGATGATGCAGTGATTACCTCATTAATGAACGATTTAAATAAAATGAAAAGATAAGGTAAAATATAAGACTTAAACTTGTCTAAAACCTATTTTATTGGTGGATTTCTAACCCTTATCACCTTAACCTCGAAATATATAATTGTGGGACCTTTAATATCTGAAAATAATTTTATAATAATGTAACTTTTCAAGACTCTCCAAGAGTGCCCCTCCTCCCTCTTATAAAAGGCCCCACCTCTACACCCTTACCTACACCTCTCAAGCCCTTGGATCGTCCAAACTCTGCTCATATTGTCTCTACAAATCCCTCGATTACTCTTATAACCCTCACTTTGGGAATAAGTCTTTCCGAGGAAGAATTTGGGCTCAAATCAAAAAGAGTTATCCGATTTGAAGGTAATGTCTTTTCTTAGGTTGTTTTGTTTTATTTTGCTTTTCTAACCCCGTAAACTCTTTTTATTCCTTTATTTTGTAACAACACAAGTATATTATTTATACTAGGATTTTGTTAAGAGTAGGATTCTAGCTACACTCATACACACCTCCATCTAATGGTTAAAGAATATACTATTTCTGTGGGTGGCGAATTATTGCCTCGTGAAACGATGATTGTTTAATCTTCTATTCACACCTCTCATGGTGGCCATTAAGATGTCAATGTATTTATATATGATATATATTATGTTTATATATTCATTATTCTTCAGTATTTTTCATTTATGACATACATTTATGGTTTCCATAATGGTTAAACGAGATAATTTCATTTTAGGAAGTGCGGACTACAGCCCCCTAAAAGTTATTTGAATCATTAATGCCATATGTGGGATGTATAAAATATGGGGTTAATGATGTTATATATGGTATTATACTGTAATTAAAATATAAATATGTATAATTATGTTTTCATTCCATTTAATTATGAAATAGAAATGAAAGTAGCGTTCATGGGTACGTAAGCCTTACCGTCTGCATGAACGGTACATTTCATTTCTTATCTCCAAATGTTATGTTCTATTATAAGTACATATATATAATGGATATATATGTCATATATTACATCTAAATGATGTAAATAATTCTTTAATTATAATATATATATATATCTCATTTAGTTTTAATTCCATTAATATGACAAAGAAATGAATGTAGCGTTCATGCGTACGTACGACCTACCGTCTCCATGAATGGTGGATTTAATTTTTTTATCCCAAAATGTTATGGAATAGTATAAAATGAATATATACTAGATATATATTATATTTAAATCATTAATACTATTTTGGGGATGATGTACCTATAACTACATGGAAAATTCATTTCCAACAAGTTCAATTTTGACTCATGTACCGAACATCGACAAAAACGTAAGATATGAAATCACATTATTAACCAATTATTATAACATTATAATATTTGATATGAGCTTTATAATAATCTTTAAATTATTTACTTAAGAAATTATAAATTGTCCAAAGTTTATTATTCAAGAATATACAGAAATGAACAAGACAATTCGGACTTGAGGTAAGGGATCCTACCTCTCTCTTTCTTTTTAATTACTCTCTTTTATGTCATCCCTTTTAAGCTCATATTTATTATTTTGGGGGATATTATTTTATATCCCTCTTAATGTAACTTTTATTTTCATATGATTAGAGACCCTATTTGATCTCATCAAACCATTTTTGGAAGTTTTAAGTGGCACCATTAGGCTACTGAATTTTCGTAAGGGATTTCTTATCTCACTTTTAATTATGTGACATTTCCATTGTTAACCACTTATTTATTACATGTGGTGTATTGTGTGCTTCCATTTAATATATATTATCATTATTCTATATATATTCATGGTATTAAGTGATTCATTGGGTGTTTATTATCTTATGGTCATACGACTCGATTGATCACAATGAGGTAAGGGGTTTTTATCTCACTTTTGTTCCCGTGAGATTCATTCTACATTTTCCACTATTTCCTTTTGTGTGGTGTATGTAATGCCCATGATTTTATTCTTTTTGTAATATACTTAAATTTATGGGTATTTAAATCTTCGTTTTATGACCCTTCTTTCATGGGGTGTACGTTTTGAAAGTTAACCAAATCGGAAAGGGAAACTTTCACCCACCTCTTTTTAAAATACTTATTTTTGTTATGTCTTTTAATTTAAATCTTCTTATGTTGGGATATGTTCTTATTATAGTAAATGTTATGTCCAAATGATGAGATACCCTTTTTTATCACTCATCGTCTCATTTTCTGAATTTTAAAGTGACGTCGTTAGGCTATCTATTTTTTGCAAGGGAACTTCTTAATCCAATTTAAATTCTTTGGGTTAAAACTATACTTCTTCATTATGTCATGCTATGAATATGTGTGGATGACCTCTGATTGTTTTACACTTAATATCCAATTATATTGGGTGTATTTATATTTGTCACATATAATTACATAATTGATTTATCCTTAATCTAAGGATACCGTCTTTGTAAGGGACTTAGTCTCAATCTTTTTCATTGAGGCATATTTTAATTTATACAAAAACATTCTTTTATATGGTGTATAAACCCCTTTTACTTTTACTTTTATTCAAAAGGAATATTTCCTCTACGAAGCATTTTAATAAATGACAAAAATTATGTTTTTTAATGTACGTGGTGACAACGACCATTCCACCGCCGTGAGTATTAATTGATCTTTGGTTTCCTCAAAAAACCATAATGTTTTAAAAGAAAATAAATACCATATACTGTTTTACATATTTTTTCATTGAAAATGGTTTGGATAAAAGGCTCTATTATATCAATATATTTAAATGATATATTGTGATTAAAATGATGAAATTTCATCTTTTCTTTATATTGGTTTTATGTGTTATGATTTTATTTTGGTACTTGGACATTTGACGGGTGGTTACGTGATAAACCAAATGACGGGTGGTGCCGTGAAAACCAGGATGGGTGGTTATGTTATAACCTCCAATGCATTGGGTATGGAAGTCGGCCATATGGAAATTCCATGTAGTGATATGTGTGTAAGTCGACCGTATGGTTATTCCATTTAAGTATGTTTATGTCCCAAGTTACCTTTATATGTTATGTGTTCTTTATATGGGTTTTATGGTAATATTTTGGTTACAAAAGGGTAAGTAGTGATATTTTATTTAGTGAAGAGTATTTACTACTTCATAATGGTGAAAAGTATTACTTTGAAAAAGTATTCATGGTTTACAAGTTATTTTGAAAAACTAATAGTTTTCCTTCTTGGTGTATCCTTTACTGGGATTTTTATGCTCATCCCATGTTTTTGAAATGTTTTCCACCAGACATAAAGATTAATAGGGTCAAGGATGGGATCAAGGGAATACATTCTATCTAAAACGTGGAACTAGACATGTTTCTTTTTAAGAGTTTTTATTTTATGGAATCTTAGTAGAAGTTTCTAATTTGTAATATTTTGAGATGTACTAGTTATGTCCTAATTCTCTATAACTATAAACATGAAAAGATCCTCTATGTGAATTATCCATTTAATTCATGATTATGTAATGTTTTAAGGTTGGGTCCTTATAAATATATTTCAGGACTACATAACACTATCTAGGATACCCCATATAAAGTTGTATTGGGCTTACCGAATTCAATATAGGCCACCCATGTTAAGTTGTAATAGGGTTCCCTGATGTTATACGATCGACCCCTTGTTTAGCAATAATGGGCTTCCCCATCTCTATCTGGTTCATCCCATGTTATGATGTAATGAGAATATCATGCACTATATTATACACCCCACATATAAACAATATCGGTCTTACCATTTTTCTATAATTCTTATGTACTATATCATTAATAAAATGGTTTCACTATAAACCCCTTTAAAAAACCCTTGTAATCCCATTTTAAAAACACTTTTTTTATAAAAATATAATTTTACTATAAAAATCCCATTAGAATATCAATATTATGAAAAAGAAAAATTAGGATTTTAAATTAAGAAAAACTGCTATCTTTCATATAAATCTATAAATCAAATAAGAGTCCCGACAGTGGAAATGTTTTTGTCACTGTGTATGTGAAAAAAAAACATTCCTTTAGCCATTAGATAAAACATTCCACATATTCATTTTGAGAAGTATTGAATGAAATTTAGAATAGGCATAATATGTTCCTTTTTATCATTTTATATCAATTTTAATGAATATATAAAATAATATCAATAAATACTAATATTTAGAGAAATAATTTAGAATTAAATCTTCAAAAATTTAAAAAGATATTTTTAAATCAAAGTGTCACATGCAACTTTGAAATAATTGAATCATAGTCCACATAAAGAAATAAAATTTAAAAAAATAACAAAAAAATTAATAAATTCAAGATATGATATTTCAATGGGTCTCTATATACACCTCGTAAAATAAGGTTGGTGTATAACATCAAGAGTTTCCTCAATGAAATGAGTTTTAGAAAAATCCCCTTAACTTGATTCTCACTCGTCACATATAATATTTATATTCTTTAATAATAAAAATTTGTTAATTATTTAATTTATTGAGAACCTTTTTAAATTTTATTATTTCTTTTATATCACTTATTACAAAGTTATAACAATTACTTAATTATTAAAGTTCATGTTAGAAAATTTGATGGTATTCGGTATATTATTCCAAAATAAAATTAGTATGATTTCTATAGTCAAAATGGGTAATTATTTAATCATCATTAGAATAATATTCATGTCATGGTTTTGATGTTTTACACTAATTATACTTTTAAACCCATCCATTATATATTGATATTAAAAATTAATTATGTTACAATCATTGAGATGGCAAGACATATGTTAACATGAGTAATGTTTTCATTTTTTAATTAAAATTATAAAAATAAGGCAAGTATTATTTTATCTTTCCAAAATGATCTTAATATCATTAATATCATATTAATTTTTTAAATATTCTTATATATATCATTCATGTGATGTAGTGATGAAAAATAGATCACATTCTATCGTAGAGAAGAAATAAAAAAACAAATTTATTATTATTTAATGATGATAAATATTTCAGTAATACCATTTATAAATATTAATTATATCATTAATACTAGTCTTGATATATAATAATGGAAAATGAATTATATCATTCTGTGAGAAAGTAGTTCGCTGTACATACGAACGATAATTCTTTTCCCATTTGATAGAAGTGGAGTTGGATTTAGGTGATAATATTAACCTAATAAAATCTCAAAATATTGATGATATTGTATTTATTATTTTATCATGTGGGAGAAATAATTTAAGGATGTGGAAAAGGCAAAAAAATAAAAAAAAATTAAAAATTATATATTTTCCTCAGACAATCTTCGTTGATTAAGACCATAACACCTTTAAGGTGTGTGTTCTACCTATAATAAGAACCATATAATGATGGGAGAGATTATAGGCAAGTATTTGGGAATATATTAGATGAACAAAATTGGCTTTTATTTATGAGCAATATAGAATAATAGGTTCCATTTTATAAGAGTGGAGACATATACTCTTGGAATTCATTAAGATGTTACATTAATTTAAATTAACTCTTAAATTTAAAATGGTTTAATATGATTTATTTTGATGATAGGATTATTATGCATCTAAATATATTTTATCCAATGAAAATCATACATGTTTTGACATTTTTTTAATCCATATCATTTTGTTTTATCCCTTATTTAACCTTCTTAGTTTTTACAAAGCTATAATGTAATTTAAAGATTAAGGGTTAATGTAATTACCATAAATTACCAAAAGATCAATAAATGATTCATTTATAACATTTTGAGACCTATTCCAATTATTTTTCTAAATTTTATATTTTTATGAATTTAATATCATTTAATAAAATATTATTCATTTTCAAAATATCACTAAAATCAATTTTGATGGTATTCATTAATTGTCTTTTTAGAAATATCATAAAAACATTATATCATCTAAAAACACTTACAAATCATCAATAACATGTGAAATTAATCCTAAAAGTATGTATATATCATTAATTATAAAAAATTATATTTATTTTAATATTTTTAACATCATTTATTTGATTTTTTCTTTAATTAAATAATTAATTCATCATTATTGTGTAAGCCTTTAATTTAATTATATCTTCCCTAAAAATTATAAATAAATTATCATGAATAATATAAATATTTTATATTTCAAAATAATATTTACAGTCTAAGATATCTCCTATATAAACCTATATTAAAAATATTTCCGTTTTTAAAAACAAGACTATGAAAAAATTGATGTTTCTTTGAATTAAATACTACAAAGGGCATAAAGTCATCAAAGTTGCTCCAAGAACACATAAATTTTTTCCAAGGTTGATTTTGTTTGACAATAACTCATCCATTAAAATTATGAAAATTTTTAGGGTGATTTTATTATATTTATATTATGTTTTTGACCTTTAATTAACTGATTTACACTTAAATGTTGTAATAACAAAATTAATAAAGTAACTATTCATAATATCAAAAAATAAAAGGGTACCATTTAATAAATTTGTATCCTCTGATTCCAAATATTGAATCAATTTTTAAAAATTCAATACAAAAAATATCTATAAATTAATTAAAAATTAAACTCGTATATGGAACAGGAAAACAGGGTTTTAAGGTAAAAACCTCCAAATGATTGAAATTGATTATAATGAACTAAATTTTTTTAACTAATAGAAAATTTTATCTAATTATATTTTAAACCCATTAAAATATCTAATTTATTTCTATAAATAAATTTGATGAATATTTAGTTTTCAATTAAATTGAATTATTTTTCATTATTCATGAAAATTTAAAGCTTATCAAAAAAATACCAAAATATCAACCCAATTAAAATTTGAAATTGTTATTTAAAATAATAATTTTATTTTTACAAAAAAAATTAAATGTGTAAATAAATATTTAAAACAAGAGTACCATCAATATGTGTAAAAAATGCCTTTTAAAAAATACTTCTTTTATCTGTAAAATTATATTCGTTCTTATATAATTCCTAAAATAATAATATAAATTTTAAAAAATTTATGTAAAATTTTATATATTTATTTCATTAATATAATCCAATTAGTGTTATTTTGTCAATCATTGGTATAAGACACACTTTCACACATTTAAATTGGTTTTAAGAAAACCTATCTTTTTATTTTAAAGAGGGTTTTAAATTAATTTATAATTTATTAGTCAGAAAATTATATATACATTTTTATACAATATTTTTATAATTATTTTAATCATATTCATACCCGAAATTATAATAGATATGTTATAATCAACGCATTCACATTAAAATATTTAGTTGTTCGTTTAAGTTGGATGTGGTGTATCATGTACTCTATCAAACATATTTTTTTCATTCTTAAAATATTGGGATTTTATAGTAATAAAGAACATAATTATAAGGAAAAGTTAATTAGTGGTATCACTGAATTAAATAACACTATGATGTATTAAATGAGAGAAGGAAGAAATGGGATTGTTCAAATGACCTGCTACAGTTCTTAACATGAGGATGTCAAAGTTACCCATCTTCCCATAGACTTAGCTTTTATGTCTAATGATTAATGTGGTATATGTTTATCAGGGATAAATAATCCATTTGGTGTGTATATGTATTAAAATGTGATGAATATAGATTAAGAGAGTCAATATCCATTAATATGGTTTTACAAAATTGATATTAAATAAAAATATTTTTTTGGAAACAGTCATTATGGATTTCAAAATAACAATATATTCCAACAATATCATGACCCGAACTATTATAAATAAAATTTCCCAGGTGATTTAACTAAATATCTAATTATGTAATACATTTATTGAAAACACATACACTTATTTGGTTTTATTATATTCTATCATATTTAAAATACCATTAAGTATTAATGTTATTGATAATATAGTCGTTGAACAAAGATCATATGATTAGTATACATATCGGGTTTTAACAAATCCAATTGACACAGACAAAGGACATGATAGCCTCAACTAGTATAATATTACCCTTTGAATACCATTTATTAGAGCATTCAAGGGAGATAGAATCAATGGTATTATCCCTTTACCGATCCCAAGATGATATCAAACAACTTAAGCATGATTCTAAAATTTTCAGGATAAGTTCAAGCTCATCCAGATAATGACCCAAACAATGTTCGCCAAACCAACCCATGACAACCTCACTGTCACGCACCATACTCTTAGGGTGTTGGATGGTGCATTAAATTTAAATGTATCAAACCCCTAAATATATATGATTGTATATTATTTTTTATAAAATAAGGGATATATTTTCATTCTATTATTATTATATTATAAATCATTTTTTATTTTGATACAATAAAACAAAAAATATAGTTTTGGATAATCACAAACCTCAATTATAGAATTTATGCAAAATTTTTAATTTATTCTGAATGAAATAATATTTTTTAAAAATATTATTATGAAATAATTTTTATTAAATATAAATGATCATATAATTTTTATGAAGTCAAATGTAATTTTTATAAGGGTTAGAAAACTATAATTGTCAAAATAACAAGAATTTCTAAATAAATGTTGATTTTTGTTTAAAAGTAAAAATACATATATTTAGAAAACTATTTAGATTAAATGAATATTATTTTTGGAATCAGAGCACTGAAATTATCCAATAGTGAATTTTTTATAATTTTTGAGTCATTCGATTTTTTGGGTAAAAATTAAATACTATATAAATATAATTTGTGTATTGTGACATCATAATGAACCAAAATTGATTTAATAAATAATATAAAAGGTATTTATGACATTATGTATGTTTTATATTTAAAATAAAGATATTTTAAGTTTATTTTATAATTTTATAAATCCATTATAAATCCTCCAAAACTGTTAATACATTTTAAGGTTTTAAAATAATTTATTTAAGAGTAAGAATCACCTCCACCTAATAAAGGGTATTAATTTATTTATTTAGGACATTTTACTTATAAATAATAAAAACCACTTTCATTTTCATGAAATCATGGAAAGAAACATGTTAAGGTCTATTGTGTTTGTAAATTTTTATATAGAGTCCAAAACCTAAGATTGGTAAATGATAAAAAATTATCAACTATTTTCCTATATAAACACACTTAATCTCCCACTTCTATACACTAAAAATTCTTTATATCACATCCTTACTCTTCCTTCCCCTCTATAGAGTCCTCCCAAGGTTCTCATAAGCTCTCAAGAAGCTCCTCTCAATCATTTGGAGTCACACACTCAAGTAAGGTTTCTTTTCATTCTCCTCTTTATTAAAGTTTCTTTATTATCATATGCCTCGCATTTAAAATTCATAATGTTAGGACACTTATTTACATGTCCCTATTAATAAACAGTTTATTTCCAAATGATGAGTGACCATTTTCTCTCTCATCAACCCATTTCTTTATTTTTTATGCGATGTTGTTATGATCTTGATATTTCACCACGATTTTCCATGGCAAAACAATTGGGTAGTGAATATCATACCCATTTACTATCATGTATGTTCATCATTATACACATATACTTATATAACTTGGGAATTATATGAATTTATTCCACACTCCTCAATTTTGGAATAAAATATCATGATTAATAGATCCATGTTGTATGATATATGTGGAAAACAAAATCATGAGAATGAAATGAAAGTGATGGGTTCCCCAAGAATTATATAGCACTCCAATGAATTGGGTAATGTTCAGTTTCATGAGACATAATTTTGGTTCATAGAGTGAATCTGATTCTGTTATGGGACTTTTTCCACCAGGATGTCTTGGTATTTATCCTTGACCGATGTTTATGTTGTAGTGTTTTAAGTTATTTTCATATTTCTCCTGTTGTGATTATCATGTTATATCATGCGTTATTATTCATTTTAGTTTTATTTCCCATTGACATTCTTAATTTGTAATAATTATTAACTTATTCCATGATAATTACCTTATTTTACTTTATATCTCACCCTTTTTTTGTTTTTTCCCTGGTTATCCCATGCAGTTTTAAGTACGATTTTTTAAGGTAGTTTTCAAAAAAGATGATATTTTCATTAGTTTAAATTGTTTTATAATGTACGTAATTCTAAAATACACAAGACATATATATATTTTAGGTTTTATTATAAGTAATTTTATTTAATAAGTCATGAATTAATATATAATAAAGATAAGGGTTGTTATAGTTTTTATCAAAGGAAATATTTAGTTATTTTTTGAATTAGCATTACAAAACTCTAGACAAAACATTAGAGATAAGAATAAGTATAAGAAAACAACCAAAAATATTAGTTAGTATAGAGTTTTTGGTTTCTAAATAAAATAAATCCTTTTATGTATAGTATATGTAGAAATGGATCTGGCACATATGTACCTAGGGATAACAACTCTAACAAGGTACGTCAGGACTGACTCATATTAACATGGTACATGATAACAATCCTCACTACATACCTACTTTGACACTCCTAGGGGATATGCTTTGGTAAATTCATAAGATCATTATGAATCAATATTAATGGAATAAAAAATACCCAAAATAATACATGTTAGTAAATAGTTTGTGGATTACATATTTTAAAGCTTATAAAATAATTAGTTTAGGAAATAAATTTAATTTATATGTTATTCCTTTAATATCATTGGATCCCCCGATTAAATGTTTAATAGTTTTAAAATAATCATCTTTAATTTGACTTTTATTGTAGACAATGGTCAGAAATATGAGGAAATGAGTAAACAATCAATGATATAGGCAAAATGATGATTGTCCCGATGAGATGATCAACCCGATGAGAGCGGGAATGTCAATCATTATGAAGATACTCTTTCAACAGACTCCGGTTATGAATATAAACATGGATTACAAGGATTTCCCAATTCCTCCTAAGAGATAAAATGCTGCTAATGAGATATTTATGTGACAAAGGCCTTTAACATTGAATGGATCATCGGATCCCTTAATCACAGAACGATGGATCAACTCCATTGAAATGATGATCTCCATATTTCAATGTTCTGCATAAGAGAAAATTATTTTGAATGTTTATCGTATTGAAAAAGAATATTATCAGTGGTTTACATTGAACAAGAATAAAAATATTGAGGAAGATATTGAATTTATGGGGTATAATTAATTTATAAAAATGTTTTTGGATAAATATTTTCCTTGCACTCTCTATCATAAAATAAAAAGGGATTTCATTCCCCCAAGAAAAAGAGATGGCAAATCTATTAGGGTGTATGAGGAAAAAATCACAATAATTTATTGATACTACACTATCCTTTTCATCACCCATAAATTCATGGTTGACCACTTCTTTAGCTAGCTGAAACTTAGTTTAAAAAAATCCTTAGTTATCTGATACCTTCATTACTATGTGGAAAGTGTCTGATGTGCCATCAAACATGAGATGGAGGTTGTTGAATCTCACAGGTATCATGGGGATTTGAATAGGTAAGTATAGATTAATATTTCTAGTGAAATGGATAAATATAATGGTGCGAAAAAATTTAACATCCCACTTTTAAAAGGTGTGGAAAGAATCACCCTAATAATTTCCTAAGGGGGACTTAGAAATGCTTTAGGTGTAGGGTGGAGGGACACCTAGCTAGTGATTGGAGATAGGATAAACCCACTAATGTGATGTAGGAAAGGAATGCTCCAGTCAACCCCCAACACAATGTTCATTACATAAACATCAAGGAATCAGGTCACTTAGAAAACCAAAACACTAAGTCAAGGATTTTTTAAGACAACCGACAACCTCCAATGAAGTAAGAGTGAGACATTTCCATCACAACCACCATTGTGGATCCCAACAATTAAGTGGTTACATATATTCTAGTTATTCAATAGAGAATATAGAACATAATTTTTTATTCTAGTTATATTAATTAATATATATTAGGGATGGTTGGTATAACTATTCAAGCACCACCACAAAACATGGAAGTAGAGATATCGACAAAAATGAGAGATAGGAAAATTATTATATCCCAAGTATAGAAATCCCCCAAATTTCTATTTGTGGGATGAATATCCAAAAAAAACATATCATACTCCATTTTGTGGAATTTGAGGAAATTTTGGTAATGTATTATTATTCCCTATATAGTGACATCATAAATGTTTGTGCGAATGAAATCAATTTCGTATCATGAACCATACTTTGATTATATACAAGTGCAAGGAGGAGGATGAATATTTTTTATAAAAAATATCTAAATCATGGATATTATTTCCCAAAGATAAAGAGTATTTAGCTAAAATTATTGAGTCTATGGAAATAATCATACATGAAGACATTCCCATTATGAGGGAATATAATGATGTTTTTCTCGATGAATTGGCTGGTCTTCCTCTTATTAGAGAAGTTGAATTTTCCATCAATCTTATACCTAGGGAGTTTCCATTATCCAATACCTAATATATAATGGATGTTTTTTGGTACTTTAGTTACTAAATAAACAACTACATGGGAATTTTTAAAAAGGGTTCATACACCCAAGTGATTCCCTATGGGGTCCACCAGTCATCTTTATCAAGAAGATGGATTGGTAAATAGTCCTTTGCATCAATTATCATGAGCTCCACAAGATGAAAATAAAAGAATATCATCTTACATAGATTGATGAATTATTTGACCAGATATGTGGAGCATAACACTTCTCCAAGGTGGAACTTCTATTGAGATATTATCAATTAGGGGTAAAGACGGAAGATCTCCCCAAGACCTCTCTTCATACAAAGTATAAGCTCTATGAGTTCATATTAATTCCATTAAAACTCACTAATGCTCCATAAATCTTCATGTACTTAATGAATAGAGTCTTGTGATATTACCTCAAAAAATTTATCATAGTCTTTATAGATGGTATTCTATTATACTCCAGCAGTAAGGGGGTAATGAGGACCACTTGAGCACTATGCTAAATACCCTATGAATAGAGAATCTTTATGAAAATTATAGGAAATATGAGTTCTTGATAAAGAAAGTATCTTTCATGGTGAATATTATAATAATAAATTGGATATATATAAACCCTTCAAAGACATATGTAATTGAAGAATTTATGAGGCCAATATATGTGATAGATATTTGTAGTTACCTTTGGTATTATCACCGATTTGTGAGAAATTTCTCATGGTTATCAGACTCTATTACCAAGCTAACTCAAAAGAGATTCAATACTTCTTAGAAAAATTAATGTTAATAGAGATTCATGGAGTTGAAAAGGAGGCTTATCACTTCACCCATTCTCACACTACCCACAAGTACAAAAATTTTCATGATATTTAGTGATGCTTAGAAGAACGGATTAGGTTGTGTGTTAATGAAAAATAAAAAAATATATAGCCAACACATGAATTTAGATGAAAGTTCACAAATAAAACTTCCTAAATCATGATTTGGAAATAGCTACAATGATATTTTCATTGAAAATATGGTATCATTATCTCTTTGGGGAGAAGTGTGAATGATATACGGATCACAAAATCCTAAATTATACATTCACATAGAAAGAGATAGATATGTGATAATGAAGATGGTTAGAGCTGATCAATGAATATGACTTATTAATCCACTACCATCCTAGGAATCTGGAAAACATAGTAGACTCTCTATATAGAAAATATCATATAATTATATCATTGATGTGAATTTAGAGGGACTTGATCTTCATAGATTTTGAAATTATGGAAATGGGAATCATTAAGACTTGAACGTAATCAATTATTTCAAAAATAATTACTAAATTGTCTCTTTTATAAAGGATAAAGGATGATCAATGAGATTTTGTGCAAATTCAGAATAAGGTGGAAACTATAATAAAAAGGAAATACTTAGTGTTTAATGTTAACGAAGAAGGATGTATAAGATTTGGGTCATTGTTATGTGTGCCATTAAATATGTAGATAATGAAAGAGATTTTGGATGTTGCACATAGTTAAATATTTTCTATCTATACTATATGAAAAAAGATGCATAGAGATCTCCAATAACACTATTTTTGGGAAAATATGAAGAAGGAGATCAGTGAATATACATCCGAGTTCCTGGAATGTCCACAAATGAAGGAAGAAAGAAAAATTCTAAGGGGTTGATGCAACCATTACTCATGCCAACATGGAAATAGAAAAACATCCTCATGAATATTTATCACTAGATATTCAAATACATCCAGAGGAAACAACCATATATGATTTTTTATGGATAATCATATAAATACACCTCACTTTATTATGATTCGATATGATTTATCGATATATAAAATTTCAGATAGATAAATCAGATAAGTGGTAAGGCTACATGGAGTAACATTATTGATAGTATCCAATTGAGATTTTAGATTCACCTCTAGGTTTTGGAAAAGTCTTCTACATGATTTAAACAATGAGATGAACTTCAACACATATTACCACCCCAAAAATGATGGTGAATCTGAGTGGACTGTCAAGATATATGAGGAAATGTTGAGTGCATTCTCAATTAACTTCAAAGTAGATGTGATCAATATGTTCCTCTGGCCGAGTTCTGTTACAATAACAGTTTCCACTCGATCATCCAAATGAATCCCTATGAATACCTTTATGAGAATAGGTTTTAAAAACCAATATATTAGGATGAAGTTTGTGAACACAAATATTTAGGTCTAAAAATGATCTATGAAATGGTGGAAAAGGTTAATAACATTCAGAAACACATCAAGGCTATTCAGATTCGACAGAAGATCCATACTGACTATGATATATAATACCTAGTGTTTGATTTAGGAGACATGGTATTCCTATACATATCTCCATGTAAGAACGTAATGTGATTTGGAATGAAGTGGAATCTTAGTCCAATATACATTTTCCCTTTTTAGATAGTTGATCACATCATAGCGATGGCCTATCGACTTACAATACCACCTAACATATATTAATAAAATGATGTATTACATGTATCCTTATTAGGAATGTATATACAAATAACCTCACATGTACTCAATCCATAGGTGGAACCATATTAGAATGTTCTTTCTTGTGATGTTCTGATAGTGGAAATCATATATTGTAGTGACAACGTTCTGTGAAATAAGACAATGCACCATATCAATGTACTGTAGAGAAACCACACATTTGAATAAGTGAGGTGGTGACCACAAGAGGTGATGAAACCAGGTTACCATAATATATTTTAGTGTGGTTAAAGAAACTTTTTATGGAAAAATTTCATAGGGGGGAATATTGTAATGAACCGAATTTTTATAAATTAAAATTCCCATGTGATTTAATTAAATGTGTTATGATGTAATATTGTTATTGGGAACACATGAACTAATTTGGATTTATTATATTTTATAATATTTAAAATACCACTAAGTATCATTACTATTGATTATATATCTATTTAACAGTGCTCATATGATTATTATAAATATAGGGTTTTAACAAATCCCATTGACATAGACAAAGTATGTGATGGCCTCAACCAATAGGAGTGTACCCTATGAACCCCAGTTATCAGATATTCTGAGGGAGATAACATCACAGTGATTTCCCATGACCAATCCCAAGTAGATTTCCAATAACTTAATCATGATAAAAACCATTTATGTGAAGATTTTCAGCTCGTCATGATCCATACCCAAACCATGATCACCGAACCACCCCATAAAAACCTCAATATCCTACACCTTACTCTTAGAGAATTTAGTCATGTATTAAAGTTATATGTATCATGTCCCCATTGATATGAATATGTATATTATTTTATATAAATTAATGGATAAAATTTCATCCTATTATTATTAATTTAAAAATTATTTTTCTTTTGATACAATAAAACACGAAGTGTTATTTTGGGTAATAATCAAATTCAATTAAATAATTTTTTATTAGGAATTAAAGGATTTTTATATTAAATAATATTCTAAAAAATATTATTATTAAATAATTTTTATCATATATAAATGACCATATAGTTTTTATGAAGTCAAATGTAATTTTTATAAGGCTTGGAAAACTATTATTATCTAAAAACTAGTATTTCTCAATAAATGTCTATTATTATTTTAAAAATAAAAATATACATATTTAGATAACTATTTAGATAAAAATAATATTATTATTTTAATAATATATTCAATATTATCCAATGGTTTATTTTTAAAAAAAATCGATTCGTTTGAATTTTCGGGTAAAAATTAAATACCGTAAAAATATACTTTGATTATTATAACATAATAATTCCTCGAGAGTGATGTAATAAATACTAAAAAAGTTATTCATGTAAAAATATATTTTTCCTATTTAAAATAATGAGATTTTATGTTCCTTTAATTTATTTTATAAATCCATTATTAATCCTCCAAAACCATTAATATATTTTAAAGTCATAAAATCATTTCTTAAAGAGTATAACTCGGCTCCACTTAAGAAAGGGTATTATCTTTTATGGTCAGCCATTTTACTTGTAAAATATGGGAAAATTTTCCCATTTCATAGAAAACATCAAAAAAAACTATGGTAAGGTTTTTTGGTTATATTATTATATAGAGTATAAAACCTATGTTTTAGAAATGATAAATAATTCCACACTATTTTATTATATAAACCCACATAAAATCGCCCTTATATTCACTCAAAAATCATATATCATGTCCTTAAACCTTCCCCTCCCTATATTCCTCCCAAGGTTCCCCCAATATCTCAAAAATGTCCTCCCAAGCATTTGGTGTCACACATTAAAGTAAGTGTTCTTTACTTTCCCATCTTAACTAAAGTTTCTTTATTTTATTTTGTCTTCCATTTAAAATTAATAATGTGGTGACATGTATTTACATTCACCTATTACTAACCATTTTATTTCCAAATTATTATATACCCCTTTTACTTTCATCAACCCATTTTATTAATTTTTTTGTAACATCATTATGCTATCAAAATATTACTATGATTTTACATGCCAAAATTATTGTGTAGTGAATATCATACCCCTTTTAAATCAAATGTTTTCAAATTTATACACTTATACATAATTTAAATGGTAATTATAATTATTTATTCCACACTCCTTGATCTTGGTGTAAAATATGATAATGAATTAATCAATTTTTCATCATCTATGTGGTACACTTAAACATGAGAATGAAATGAAAGTGTTTGGTGCACCTTAAATTATATAGTTATCCAATGCATTGGGTAATGTTTAGTCTCATGAGACTTTTTGTTGGGACAGCGAGTGGACCTGATTCTTTTATGGGACTTTTTCCATCATGATTGTTTGGATTTTATCCTTGACCTATGTTTATGATGTAGTGTTTTATGTTCTTTCTACATTTCTCATGTTATGATTATCATGATATATCATTACTTACTATTAATTTTCAATTTATTACCCATTTATGTTTATATTTTCTAACATGTATTACATTATACCATTATTATTCCCTAATAGGGATTTGATGATCTCACCTTTCTTATGTATATATGCAGGTTATCCCATGTGGTTAATGTGTAGGAATGTTAAGGAAGTTTTCAATAAGGATGATATTTTTCCTATTTTAAATTATTATGTAATGTACTTAATTACCAAAGACACTATACTTCTCAATCCTCTGGGTTATGTGAATTATTATGTAAAAATGATATAGGTTTTTATAAAAAAGGTGGTTTTATGTGTGCTAAAAGACCCAAATTTTCAGAAAATAAGTGTTCATAGAGATTGAAAGAATAATTCTTTTAAATATAGTGATTTATATATTCATGAATAAATTAAACTGGTGGTAAGTAATGGATTTATCTATATTAAAATTGAAGCTTTATACATGAATAATCATAGTTAATTTTGGGTTAGTTCTAATATGTTAAATCAAAGCAAGTTCAATGCATAAGTTTTATTGAAACATATATCAAAACCATATCTATGTTTTTAAAATAGTATCAACCCAAATTGAATGTGAATTTTAAATGTGGTATCAATCATTTACCATGTTTTTTTAGTCCTTAAATAATGATATATATATATTTATAGTGTAGTAACTAAATTAGAGGAGAAATAATTATTATATTTAATTCTAAAATAATAGTTTGGTAGCATTTGGTTGTTTACTAGGATACTAAATGCTACTAAGATGGTGTTATTATGACTAATAAGTGGATTAATTGTGAAAAAATTATAATTTTATTTGTGTCAAGTGCTGATTAAATTAAGGGGAACAAATTATTCTAATTCAATGGTTGATTATACTTATCTATAAATAGATAAATCCTATGAAGAAATAATTATTAAGGATATCAAGTGGTATAACTTTTTTTCTTAAACAAGTGATTTCAATTGGTTCAAACTATGGTCTTCCTCACACGCTTTATGATTTATTAATTATACACATATAGTTATTTCAAAGCTTGATTTAGATCACTATATGTTTTATGCTAAAATAATGTAATTTCTCATTATGAAAGTGTTTATATAATATTAGTGATTTATAGGGGAAAATGAATTTTTTAATATATATTCATTGTTTCTATAATGCGTTTTGACTCAGTATGATTACAGGGTTATTTTTGACTCTCTAAAAAATGGTAATTTCACTCACTAAAATTCATGGAGAATAATTTATTTGAATGTTTAACTAATAAAAATTGTTGTTTTAATGAATTATGGTTGATATAAGCTCTTATATTCTAATGGTATCCAACATTTGAAAAAAAATACCTAATATTGTTTTTTTGAATAGGAATGGGGGTATAGTATCTCTAAATTTGAAATTCCTAGATGGATGAAGAGATATGTATATCACTTAAAAATATAGATCAATAAGTATATTAACAATGGAGGGTTGAAATTGGGAAAGATTCTCTGATATCTTTTATGGATTGAAGGATAATAAACAATTTATTATTATGGAAATGATGAAACCATTATATTTTATTATAAAATAGGGGAATTAGTCAAGGTAATTCATATGTTTTGAAGATCTTATATTGAAATTAAAATGGTGATATTATCACTCTCATGACGGTTCGTGGATGTTATTGATTTTTTTTGAATAAAATCCAAATGGGTATATTGTTACAATCCAAATGTTATATGTTATATTAATTTATAATGACTTAATTTTTATAGAAGATGATGTAAATTATTGAATTTTGATTATGATAGATGTTTGTTAAAGGTTATTTTTCTACTCTTTATAGAAATAGAGTTTATTACTCGAGGAGTATGATTTTCAAATAATGATTTAATTTTATAGAAGTTCTTATTGAAGTGGAAGAACAAGAAGTAATTATGTTCTTGCAGATGAAGTCTAAAAGTTGAAATTTTTTAGGACGTTTGAATGTAGTATTGGGGAGTACCAGAAGTTATAATAAGTTACATGTAGAACTTGAATTTTATAGTCTGCTTATGTATCATATTTTTTAATTCATCCACAAATTTTTGGTATTGTATAATTTGGGAAATGAAATGGTTTTTGTAGGTATAAGAGTAACCATTTCCATGAATAATGGTACTAAAAAAAAGCGAACTATGAAAAAAAATTAAAACTCCATGTATGGGTGAGGGTAACCACGAGCGCGTTTAATATATTTCAAAGTGTGAAAATATGGGATTGTAAAGTTATTTTATATGTATGAGTAGATTTAATGATTATATAAATATGGGAAAGCCTCAAAAGTCCAATAGGATGCATTATATATATGACTTGATATGTAATATCTTATTTGTTGATAACTATAGCTCTTATACTTATAGTATTTGAAAAAATTTATCACATAGGGTTTTTATTCAATGAAGAGGAACTGAGAAGAAGTAAATTAAAATGTTATCCACGTATGATTATACTACCTTTTTTAAGATGCATAAGGTTTTAATTGAATGCATAATATATTTGGTTGAGTATTAAAATGAAAATTGCATAAATTTCCATGAATATGTAATATATTTTGCGAAGATGGTGAATTTGGGAATCCTAGTATACATAAGTTTTGTTATTGGATACAAAATATTCTTTATTTTACCAAAATGTGATAAGGGAACCTGCATAATATGTTTTAGATGGTTTTTATACATTGTTACTGGGATGAATACATAAGTCACATCATCATGAATTTGGCCACACCATGAATATATGATCTTGGAAAATATAACATTGATGAATTGGAATACATGTTTTTTTTACTGAGTATTTGGTATTTATTGTTAGTCGAAAATATGGATAAGATTCATTCCATAATATAAGTGGATCTATCTTAGATTATTAAATCCCACGATAAACTTGGTATCCCACAATGAGTGTTTTGAGTACTGGACATGATGTAGAGGAATTATATGCCACAACTTGTTTTAATTTTTTAGAAGATTTTTAATTTGTCACGTCATTATATAATAAGTTCTTAATGTGATTCCAAGAGACACACTATGACTTGGAAACTATGCATGATGAATATATAATGTTATAATAATTTTTTGAGTCATCTTACAACATAGAGAGTGGTCACACTATAGAGATCAATGTCACTCCATGAGGCTACTCATAGTGAGAGGATTTATAGAAGAAATCATTAAACCACTTTGGGGTGATTATTTCTAATGCCAGGATATTTGTATCCCAGATTGTTTGAATAGGTCTGTTGATTTGGGATACTCATGATATTTGATTTTTTTAATAAATTTACTACCGATTTTAATTTCAATGGAGGGGATCTATTTGAAGATGATCCAAGGGTTTAATTTGTAGTGGTGAAAGATGGATATTGAGAGTTAGTTACTTATTAGAAATTTCAAATAAAAATTAACATATTATACTAAAAGACTAATTTATAGATATAAAATATAGATAATAAAGAATATAATAAATTAAAATGTGTGTTTTTGTAGGATAAGAAGGGAAAAATATGGGTTTTATTGAATATTTAAGTTAAATAATATCTTTTATTGTTAAGATATATTAAAGACAATATTTATGGAATATCATAGATACTTCTAGATTACTAATTTAATGAAGGAAGAGTGATATGAAGATCATTATATTGATAAGAAAATTCAGTTTTGAAAATATATTTTTTTGTTTTGTGAAGAATTTTTATAGATCAAAGGCTCAAATCATCTAACATAGAGTTGTTATATCTAGTGATGGATTTGAGAGATGTACATATGGAATTAAATTAAATACTAATATATACAGTAATAATACAATATAAATATGATATTATCAAGGAGTAAACTTCATTTCATTAAACAAATAAGAGAATTAAAAGCCTATAAAATAATACATTTTTATTTAGTGCATAATGGATGCAAATACCAATACTTATGTATCCTTTAAATTAACATTGTATTGTATAGATTTTATCATAAGAAACACTGAAATAATGCAAAACCCAACTCAAAAAAACATAACATATTAAAATTAAAATAATAATATAATAAATATTAGATGAAATGGTAATAATTAAATAATATTTTTAAAAATATTCTTTCTCTTTGATTAATAATTTATAAAAAATGATTCCTTTCAAAGAACCATTTAAAGAAGTTTTGTATTCTCTTTTAACTTAATAAATTTAAATAATCACATTTAAATTGTTTTTATAATAGTTACTTTTTATATTTATAAACTAATATGTAAACATTAAATTATTTAAAATTTTATTTTAAATAATATTAAAGACTCATGATGTTTTGAAAGTCATTTCTCAATAAAAAAATTCTTTATTTTTTATATTTTTATTTAAATAAATAATCATATAAATTTTTAATTATAATATTTTAAAAATAAATTATTATTTGAATTTATAATTTTAAAATTAACTTAGAGTTAATTTTTGAGTATTTTATGAAATAATTTATTTTTAGGTGTATAGTTAAATAAACTGTTTTTGCAAAACTCGTAGTGTTTAGGAATATATAAATAAGTATAAATTAAAAATGTTTAATTCATTTTTCATGATATAATATTTTTTTGAATTATTAAAACTATAAATTATAAAATACTATTATGAATTTATAAGATATATGTTTAATAACATCTGTAATATTTCCCAATTAAAACAGTTTATGTTTTTTCTTTTAATTAAATAATATATGACTAAAATTTAGTATTATATTGATTTTAAAGACACATAAATTCAATTTATTTCATAATAAAGTTTTATATCCAGAAAATCATATACATTAGAAATTTTATAATACGCAAATACATTATTCTTAAAAACACACATTTTCAAAAAATGAGTTTCTATGTGTTACACACGATAATATTAAAATTCATTTTTCTTGAACAAATAAATTTCATATAGTAAATTTTATTTCATATTTGGGATATTTTTTTTCAAATTTATTAATGAGATCCATTTTATTTATTTTATATTAATGGTCAATTACTTATGTAAACATTTGTTACCATGATAAAATAAAAAAGTGAAAAAGTGAAAATTCTAAGAGTAAAGGGATTTAAAACGTGATTATATTATGTGATAAAATTAACGGTTAAAGGATTATCTACCATAACCCACCATAAAATCCATTATTATCCATTTATAATTCTTCAGTAACTATGAAATATTTTCTCTCTTTATATTTACTATAAATATTTAAAAAAAAATTCTCATCACTTATAAACGGAACATCTCACCACCCATTCAAGACCTCTCAAATAATTATATTTCCCCTTGAAAAAATATTTTTAATTAAAATATAATCCCATTCATTTTCATTTATCCTCTAGTATTAATATATTTTCTTTAGATCCCCATTTCTGAGGAATCCACTAAGGAAAATAAAAACATTGCAACATGAGTACTCATTTTCCCTAACATTATTCCTTTCTATATTTCATTTTAAATTATAATTTCTTCTTTCCAATATTTTAAAATCAATATTTTTTATAAAATTAATTTTATTATGATATTTTCATGATCAACAACCACCTTTTATATTTTCTATTATGAAAAAATAAACCATCAATCGTGTACTTTGCAGACTATCACCTCTACGAAACTGATACTTTTGTATTTTTATCACCACTTCCAATCTTCATTTATTATATAATTGTATAGACCTGGAAATTTCAAAGAAATTTTTTTCTTAATTTTATTTGGAATTTTACAAGAACGCAGTTTTTGACGGCGCCTAAATCCGAGATCCGGTGTACCCAGAATCAATTTCTGAAGTTTAGCTTGGGTACGTTTAGTGAACGAACGAGCGGGAATTTATAACTTTTGAACCGGTGCTCGGAATCAAATTCTGAGGGCACCGATGGAACCGTAGCACCGGTAATTGCTTAGGAACTCATGTTCCGGAGTTTCATTTACACGAGAGAAGTTGATAAAAATTGTGGAAGTTAAAAATAAAAATTTAACAACAATTTTTATTTTACTCGAACTGTTTTTATCCTTTGGAAGGAAGTTGGGTAACTACCCAACTTCCCTTTGTAGGTTATGAAGGAGGTGGGGCCCACAAGAACCCCACCCCTTCAAATTCTTCAACTGTTCAACTCCCCATTAACTCCCCTTCATTTAATTTGACAACTTGTGTAAATTAATGAGGTTAGTTAATTCAAACTATTGAATTTCAAAGGTTTTGTGGTGTTAATAAATTAAGTGAGGATTAATTTATTTATGGGTTAGTTTCTTAGTTGCTTGAGAGCCTTTGGAGAGGAAAAGCTAAGGAAAGCTAGAGTTCTTCATCCTCTTCGACGAAGTACACGAGGAACGTGAAGAACGCATCGAACTCCATCGAAGAACGCCGAGTCCTCGAAGACCGACTCCGCGACACCGATCCGCGACGCGACGTCTCTTTCCGCAACAGTTCTTCCGCAACGTCTCTCTTTCCGCGACGTCGTTCACGCGATGCCACTTCCTCCTTTCAAGTCGCCTCTTTCCGCGACGGTTATACCATGATATTTTCTCTTCGACGAACCTCCGAACAAGCTCCGCTCTTGAAACCAAGGTAGGGGTTTTAATTTTATTTATTTATTTTGTTCGTGAATACCAACATGACGATCTTCGTGGTTTAAAACCAATAGTTATCGAATAACATGAGGGGGCCGGACCACACAAAAATGGTCGACCCTCCTCCTTTTTTTTATATTGGTTCCTTTGTGGTTTGGTACGAGAAGGCGTGGTGTCGTCGCACCACGTGGAATCATGGGACAAGGAAATGCGTGGCGTCGTCGCACCATGCCGTGAAAAGAAGAACAACGGCGTGACGCCGTCACGCCGCGTCGGAGAAACCCGAAGACATCCGCGGACGGAGTTGGGCCACGATGAAGGGGCGCCGCGTCAACGCGCCGCGACAGAGAGCCACGAAGACGGCGCGTTTTGTTAAAAGACGTGGGGATTGACAGGTGACGACAAAACGGGGCCGCAATGTAATTTTGAAGTTTGCACAGTAAAGTTCGAGACCCGAGATGAATACCGGCTTAGACGGTTTTGAAAACGGACCACCGGAGCAACTCCGGTGGCCCGCGGAAACACCCGGAGGCGCGGGTCGACGGCGTTGCGCCGCCGGAAGATGGGCGGCGGCAGTTCGCCGCCGGCCCCAATTAGCGGCGAGGGCGGCTACGCACCACCCCCCGCTCCGCGACTTCGGCTCGGCCACACCGAGCCGCGGCTGGCCGATCGGGCCGAACGGAGCAGGCCGGGCCGGGCCGGACCGGGTCCAGCCGGGTCGGCCCGGGCCTAGACCCCCCGTTTTCGGACCACTTTTGGTCAAATGCCCATATCTTGGGCTACGGATCTCTGATCGACGCACCGTCAGTTGAGTAGCGATCCTTGGAACGAGACGGTCGTTTCGATATATTACACTCAAGGTTTCGGAGAAATTTGGGTTCGTCCGGGTTGGTTCGGACACGAAACCAACCGGGCCCTCGGAGCAGAAATGCTTATATCCTTAGCACTGGACGTCCGATTGACATGCCGTCGACTTTGATGGATTTCTCTAAGTGAGGCGTATCTTTTGGCTTACTCCGCTCGAGGTTTGGATGCCGTCGGAGTGCGGTCGGGTTGGTTCACTCACGAAACCAACCGGGCCCCTAGAACGAAAAAACCAATAACTCAGAGACCGGGCGTCCGATTGACGCGTCGTCTGTCTCGTTGTTTTCCTCTTGATGAGACGGACCTTTTGGAATACTTTACCCGAGATTTGGTTATTGTTGGATAGTGGCCGGGATGGATTGTAACCGAAATCCAACCGGGCCCCTGGAACGGAAAAGCTGATATCTTTCACACCAGACGTCCATTTGACGAACCGTCAGTGACGTTGGTGATCACGTTGAGAAACGGTTCCTATGAGTATACCCTATGAGAGTTCGGGGTATAGTTGAGTTTCGGCCGGATTGGTTCGCACATGAAACCAACCGGGCCCCGGGGACGAAAATGCTAGTAACTCACAGACCGGGCGTCCGATTGACGCGACAACTGTTGCATTGAGACCCTTATGACGAGGCGGTCCTTTGAGATACTTCTTCGTGGGACTTTGTGATACTTGGAGTATCGACCTATAGCTCGTGGATTGCACCCTCCCGGAGACGAGCGTACGGAGTACAGAGACCGTGTAGCCGGCTTAGACCTGACGACTGCTTGACCGACTCAACTTGGAGTGAGTCGACTAGCCCAGTGGACGGAGCACCCGGTATTTGGCGACAGACCCACGGTGGACGGAGCGCCCGGTAGTTGGCCGCAGACCTGTAGTACTCGACAGGAGGAGTACCTCTGTAGGATATTAGGGGGAGCGCCCGGTATTTGGCGACAGACCCTCAGCGGACGGAGCGCCTGGTAGTTGGCCGTAGACCCACGGTACTCGACAGGAGGAGTACCTCAGCAGTCTTAGGTTAATGAGCAGTACCTCGGAGTCGTGACAGGACCACTGTACACTTCAGAGATGGATCTCTACAGCAGTTACGGTTTCGATAATGAAAATCCTGGTTTGATCTGAGACTTTTGACCTTTGTGTTACCTCATGATTGAGATGGGTCACTTGATAACTTAGTTATATGTATGGGCATATACCTGGGTAGTGGTTATCCGTTTATTTCATGATCTTGGTGTTTTCCGCATGATTAAGATGGGTTACTTGATAACTTAGGTATATGAATGGGTATATACCTAATTAGAGGTTATCTGTTGAGATCTTTATTGTGGTTATCCATGTTGGTTTTAGTGAGACCTTGAGGGTCTCGGGGTCCCTACTGAGTATCGTTATACTCACCCCTGCACGGGCTATTCCTGCACCTCGTTGTGTTGGTTGCAGACGACGGGCAGTTCTGACGGAGGCCGAGTGTTCGAGGACTGGACGGTACCCGGAGCTGGACTACATGACGAGTCAGTATCCGGAGGTGAAATTCACGATGAGACGACACTCGGAGGAGGTTGACGGGCGAGAGCATTGTGGAGGCTATCTGTACCTACCCTTCAGGTAGGATCCGTGGTGGATGATCCAAGAGCTGCGCCATCTGTACCTACCCTTCAGGTAGGATCTGAGGAGGACGACCCAGGAGCCGCTTCCATCCCTCCAGTTGTTGTCTTTTTCAGTTGTACTTTGTTCAGTTGTAGTTGTACTTTCTTTTGGGTTTGTATTCTGGCCCATTTACCTTTCAGAACTTCTCTTTGTACTTAGTGTTTTACTTCCGCTTGTACTCTGTGGTGTTTTTTTTAATTTTATAAAGGCAATGTATTCCCAGTTATCGGGATTTACGCCTTTGGTGCTAGTCGCCTGCCCCTGGCCTATGGAAGGCGGGCTTGGGATAGTCACGGCACGGGCCCTGAGGTCGGGTCATGACAAATTGGTATCAAAGGAGTCGGTTCTACCGCAGAACTTATAACTCTGATATTTTCTTTCTGTGAAGTAATAGAGTTAAGAGTACAGAGTGTGGTTTTCAGTTCAGGGAGTCCAGTGTTGGTGCGGGCGGTCGACGTATCCAAACACCAGGACCCTGAAAACTGATTTCCGACTTTGTGCACGAAAACACTGATTGCATTTGTGTTTCTAGAAGTTTTATTTAAATATCAGCTCAAACCAGGTCAACTCACCAGGTATAATTCTTTTGACCATTTCATGTTTGTTTCTTTCAGGATGCCTCCCCGCGGACGACCAGCTAGAGCCTTGAGAGTTGTTCATACTGATAGCCCACCGAGCGACGTGGCCTCAGTATAGGGCTCTATTCCAGTTGGGGCACCAGCGGAGGCACTAGCGGTACTACTACCCGTTGGGCCACTGATGCCACTAGCCCCAGCAGCAGAGGGTGCACGTCGCTTGAGCGCACTGCACGAGTTCCAGCGTGAGAGGCCACCTAGGTTCCAGGGAGATATGGACCCGCAGGCGGCTGAGGATTGGCTGGAGGCTGTGGTGAGAGTCTTCAGGCTAGTGGGGATGCTGGCAGACTTCATGGTGATCCTTGCTGCCAGCCTTCTTCAAGCAGCAGCAGGCAGATGGTGGAGCATGATGCTCCAGATGCATGACGAGGCGAAACTTTTTTGGGCAGACTTCGAGAGCCTGTTCCGGGCAGAGTTTGTATCAGCCACCCTTCGAGCGGTGCGTATACAGGAGCTACTTCAGCTGCGGCAGGGCAGCATGACAGTGGCACAGTATTCAGTGAGGTTCACAGACCTCTCGCGCTACTCCACAGATATGGTACGAGACCCGTTCTTCAGGGCCCGAACCTTCGAGCAGGGGCTCAGGCGAGAGATTGGAGCTTCTGTTGTTTCTCACAGCATTCCGACGCAGACAGGGGTGTTGGAGAGAGCCCTCTTAGTGGAGAGTTTCCTTGCTGAGCAGTCTCCTGCAGTAAGACCAACCACTATCCGGCTTGTGGCAGAGTCTTCTACAGCAGGCAGTAGACAGATGACGCAGTGGTCCAAGAGGACCAGAACTACCGGTGGCCAACTGCACGACTCAGGTTCAGTTGTGCGGGGAAACAGGGGTGGAGTCAGAGCCAGACGTGCCGAGAGTGGACAGTGTTACTCCTGCGGCGGAATTGGTCACATGGCACATGACTGTTCGACCCGCCATGCAGATGAACAACAGTTAAATGAATAACCACCCAGCCAGGAGCAGAGGTTCGATCAGGGCAGACCGCAAGGAGTAGGCGACCACAGAAGAAGAGTTGGTCATGCAGCTGGAGGTGGACGACGCTTCGGGGTGTTTCCACACCCACCACCAGGAGGCCCACCCCTACCGCAGGGAACAGGAGGACATGGGAGAGCTCAGCTTCAGGCAGCTGAGGCCTATGGTCATGGAGCTCCAGAAGCAGATGGACAAGAGCGGGACTAGCTCCAGACCTGGAGGCTATTGATTCCGTTGCTTCTAATTTTTTTTATGTTTGTCTGTAGTTGCTTCGTGTCTTTGTACTATGAGCTGCAATAATAAAAAAGACACTTATCTTTTAGATGTTTTCTTTCCTGTCCTTTTGTTGGGTTGATACTGAGTGGTTCTGGTTAAAACTGGTCACTTGACCCTCACTTTTGAGATTTCTACTTGAGGAGACCTAGTGACCTCACACTGATGCCGACAGTGTGACTCGACCCTTGGGGGCGAGAGTGACAGTTGGATCTCTTGGTAGTTACGTCGAGGCCTTACGACGTCATCCATGGCATGAATGCATCCTTCATGTCAGGATTGACTGTATTAGGCAATGAATGTGGTTCATCCAGGGGATGAGACCGGATTTCTCTTTTCGGAAAAGAACAAATCATAGCAGCTCTTGTGAGACTAGAGAAGGTCCAGGTCATCCAAGAGTGGATGAGGACAACATAGGGCCGACAGAAGCCTTATGCTGACAGGACTTGGAGGCCTCTAGAGTTCAAGGATGACGATCACATCCTTATACTGGTTTCACCTCAACGAGGTTTACAGAGATGTGGCCAAGACGACAAATTATCCCGGAGGTTCAGTGGACCTTCTTAGGTCCTCATCTGGGTAGATGAAGTGGTTTACCGCTTGACGCATCCACCTCAGTTGCACCAGGTGCACGATGACTTCCACGTATCTCAAATGAGGAGATACATGTTCAACCCTTTGCATATCATCGACCATGATGAACTGGATTTGGGCGATGAGGTGACTTTTGCAGAGTTCCAGTAGAGGTTGAGGATCGATGGGAGCGAGTTCTACGAGGACAGTTGATTCCTCTTGTGCGCTTTTGTACGCAGCATGAAAACCTCCTGGTGAGAACATGAGAGCGGAAGGCACAGATGCGTGCTCTGTACCGCTTTTGTGACCCTAGTTTATGTTGAAGCTTTACGGGGACGTAAATCCCTGAGGTGGGAGTAATTTAAAGACCCGTATATTTCAAGGTAAATTTTTTCTTAATTTTCTTTTGGAATTTTACAAGAACGCATTTTCTGACGGCGCCTGAATCCGAGGTCCGGTGTACCCAGAATCAATTTCCAAAGATTAACTCAGGTAAATTCAGTGAACGAACGAGTGGGAATTTTTAACTTTTGAACCGGTGATCAGAATCAAATTCTGAGGTCACCGATGGAACCGTAGCGCCGGTAATTGCTATGGAACTTCTGTTCCGGAGTTGCGTTTACCCGAGAGAAGTTGATAAAAATTGTGGATGTTAAAAATAAAAATTTAACAACAATTTTTATTTTACTCTAAGTGTTTTTATCCTTTGGAAGGAAGTTGGGTAACTACCCAACTTCACATTGTAGGTTATGAAGGAGGTGGGGCCCACAAGAACCCCACCCCTTCATATTCATCAACTCTTCAACTCCCCATTAACTCCCCTTCATTTAATTTGACAACTTGTGTAAATTAATGAGGTGAGTTAATTCAAACTCTTGAATTTCAAAGGTTTTGTGGTGTTAATAAATTAAGTGAGGCTTAATTTATTTATGGGTTAGTTTATTAGTTGCTTGAGATCCTTTGGAGAAGAAAAGCTAAGGAAATCTAGAGTTCTTCATCCTCTTCGACGAAGAACACGAGGAACGCGAAAAATGCATAGAAAACCGTCGAAGAATGTCGCGTCCTCGAAGACCGACTCCGCGACACCGATCTGCGACGCGACATCTCTTTCCGCAACGGTTCTTCCGCAACGTCGCTCTTTCCGCGACGCCGTTCCCGCGACGCGACTTCCTCCTTTCAAGTCGCCTCTTTCCGCGGCGGTTATACCGCGACGTTTTCTCTTCGACGAACCTCCGAACAAGCTCTGCTCTTGAAACCAAGGTAGGGGTTTTAATTTTATTTATTTATTTTGTTTGTGAATACCAACTTGATGATCTTAGTGGTTTCAAACCAATAGTTATCGAATAACGCGAGGGGGCCAGACTGCCCAAACACGGCCGACCCTCCTCCTCTTTTTCATGTTGGTTCCTTTGTGGTTTGGTACGAGAAGGCGTGGTGCCGTCGCACCACGCGGAATCATGCGACAAGGAAATGTGTGGCGTCGTCGCGCCGCACCGTGAAAAGAAGAACAAGGACGCGACGCCATCGCGCAGCGTCGGAGAAACCCGAAGACATCTGCGGATGGAGTCGGGCCACGACGAAGGGGCGCGGCGTCAACCCGCCATGCCGGAGAGCCACGAAGATGGCGCATTTTGTTAATAGACGTGCGGATTGACGGGCGATGAAAAAATGGGGCCGCAATGTAATTTTGAATCTTGTGCAGTAATATTCGAGACCCGAGATAAACACCGGCTCAGACGGTTTTGAAAACGGACCACCGGAGCAATTCTGGTGGCTCGCGGAAACACCCGGAGGTGCGGGTCGCCGGCGACCGGAGGCGGTGGCCGGAGCCGTCCGACTGCCAGGAGGCGGCGGTGCCCAAGCGCGCCGCCGGAAGAAGGGCGGTGGCGGTTCGCCGCCGGCCCCAATTAGCGATGAGGGCGGCCGCGCACCGCCCCCCGCTCCGCGACTTCGGGTCGGCCACGCCAAACCACGGCTGGCCGGTCGGGCCGGACCGGGTCCAGCCGGGTCGGACCCGGGTCGGCCAGGGCCCAGACCCCCCGTTTTCGGACCACTTTTCAGTCAAATGCCCATATCTTGGGCTACGGACCTCCGATCGACCCACCGTTAGTTGCGTGGCGATCCTTGGAACGAGGCGGTCGTTTCAGTATATTACTCTCAAGGTTTCAGAGAACTTTTTGTTTGGCCGGGTTGGTTTGGACACGAAACCAACCGGGCCCTCGGAGCGGAAACGCTTATATCTTTAGAACCGGATGTCCGATTGATGTGTTGTTGACTTTGATGGATTCCTCTAAGTGAGACGGATCTTTTGGATTACTCCGCTTGAGGTTTGGATTCCGTCGGAGTGCGGTCGGGTTGGTTCGCTCACGAAACCAACCAGACACCTCGAACGAAAAAGCCAATAACTCACAGACCGGGTGTCTGGTTGACGCGTCTTCTGTTTCGTTGTTTTACTCTTGATGAGATGGAACTTTTGGCATACTTCTCCCGAGTTTTGGTTTCTGTTGGATAGTGGTCGGGTTGGATTGTACCCGAAATCCAACCGGGCGCCTGGAACGGAAAAGCTGATATATTTCAGACCAGACGTCTGTTTGACGAACCGTTAGCGGTGTTGGTGATCACGTTGAGAAACGGTCCCTATGAGTATACCCTATGAGAGTTCATGGTATAGTTGAGTTTCGGCCGGATTGGTTCGCACACGAAACCAACCGGGCCCCGGAGACGAAAAGGCTAGTAACTCACAGACCGGGCGTCCGATTGACGCGCCGACTGTTGCATTGAGACCCCTATGACGAGACGGTCCTTTGAGATACTTCTTCATGGGACTTTGTGATACTTGGAGTATCGACCTATAGCTCGTGGAGCGGACCCTCCTGGAGACGAGCGTACGGAGTATGGAGACCGTGTAGCCGGCTGAGACCTGATGACTGCTTGACCGAATCGACTTGGAGTGAGTTGACTAGCCCAGTGGACAGAGCGCCCGGTATTTGGCGACAGACCCACGGCGGACAGAGCGCCCGGTAGTTGTCCACAGACCCACGGTACTCGACAGGAGGAGTACATCTGTAGTCTATTAGGGGGAGCACTCGGTATTTGGCGACAGACCCTCAGCGGATGGAGCGCCCGGTAGTTGGCCGCATACCCGCGGTACTCGACAGGAGGAGTACATCAGTAGTCTTAGGTTAGTGAGCAGTACCTCAGAGTCATGATATGACCACTGTACACTTCAGAGACGGAGCTCTACAGCAGTTACGGTTTCGATAATAAAAATCCTGGTTTGAGCTGAGACTTTTGACCTTTGTGTTTACCTCATGATTGAGATGGGTCACTTGATATCTTAGGTATATGTATGGGCATATACCTGGGTAGTGGATATCCGTTGATTTCATGATCTTGGGGTTTTCCTCATGATTAAGATGAGTTTCTTGATAACTTAGGTATATGCATGGGCATATACCTAAGTATAGGTTATCTGTTGAGATCTTCTTTTTGGTTATCCATGTTGGTTTTAGTGAGACCCTGAGGGTCTCGGGGACCCTACTGAGTATCGTTATACTCACCCCTGCACGGGCTATGCCCGCACCTCGTTGTGTTGGTTGCAGACGGCGGGCAGTGCTGACGGAGGCCGAGTGTTCGAGGACTGGACGGTACCCGGAGGTGGACTACACGACGAGTCAGTATCCGGAGGTGGACTTCACGGCGAGACGACACTCAGAGGAGGTTGACAGGCGAGAGCGTTGTGGAGGCTATCTGTACCTACCCTTTAGGTAGGATCCGTGGTGGACGATCCAGGAGCTGCGCCATCTGTACCTACCCTTCAGGTAGGATCCGAGGAGGACGACCCATGAGCCTCTTCCGTCCCTCCATCTATTGTCTTTTTCTGTTGTACTTTGTTCAGTTGTAGTTGTACTTTCTTTTGTGATTGTATTCTGGCCCATTTACCTTTCAGCACTTCTCATTGTACTTAGTGTTTTACTTCTTCTTGTAATCTGTGGTGTTTTGTTTACTTTTATAAAGGCAATGCCTTCCCAGTTATCGGGATTTACGCCTTTGGTGCTAGTCGCCAGCCCCTGGCCTATGGAAGGTGGGCTTGGGGTAGTCACGGCACGGGCCCCGAGGACAGTTCGTGACAAAAATTTAAATTGAATAATAAATATTACATATATGTAATATTATTATTATTACGAAATGAATAATTATAATCCAACTTCTTTCCCTCTCATTCTTCCTGAAATGAAAATGCTTACTATGCACTATGAGGACTAACTCTTCCATGAAGTAATGTATCTCATTTTTCATCTAGACTATTTATTATTTATTAAAACCACTAGAAATATGATTAAAAACCTTAAACTTATATAAATAATATCATTGTTTTTTTATAATGTTATAATTCCTAAAATAAACCACTTTCATAATCATAATCATACATTAATTATTTTATGTTCATGTTTGGGTTTGTCTAACCACCTATTTTTTAAATAAAATAATATAATATCATGGATGAATATGAAGACATAATTATATATAATATTTATAAATAATAATTTAATATATATTTGGTTTTGGTTTTGTAAGGGTAACATTAATATTAAACTCATTAATTAATAGACCACTATTTGTTTTTAAAAAATCAATGAAACATGCTTCTCTCTAATTTCATCTATAATAACTATGACTAAAGAATACATAGAATGAAATTATAATTTTATAAAATATTGTTAAATATAATTTATAGTAACTTTTACGAAATTTTAATTTCAAAAAATTGTATAATAATGAATTAGAACATTTCTATTACAAAATTAGTTCAAAACTATCAAGATAACTCACACTTGATACTGAAAACAGATAATTACTTTATAATATACATGAAAATAATAATTATAAGTAATTTTTCTCATATTATATATACATGATTATGGTTAATAGATAAGTTATTAAGATGTTTATTTTTATATATATGATATTAAATCACATTATTGGAAGTTAGGAATTAAGGTAAGAGTTTCTTTGACTCATTTCCAAATCCATGAGACATTGTTGATATTCTGCACCATAATTTATTTTATATAGTTTATTGATATAAAAATTTCAGTCAAGTATAATGAATATATTTTATTTAATGATATTTTAATGACCATTTCATGGTATCCATATTATTTTATTTTTATTCTTACATAAAAATTGTCCTCAGGGGTTCCCAAGTCTCAAATTTAATTCCATAATACATATTTTTTATTATAAATAATGATATCTTTGGAATGGTGTGATTAATTGATATTGAATTTATTTTTTCATATTCATGAGATTCATGGGTGTGAATATTCATATAATTTTCTTTATTTAAATTTATCTTTATTCAAAATATACCAGATTTGAAATGGTTTTTGTTAACTAACCTCCTTCCATTGGGTTATAATGCATCTTATTGAACTTAATTATTCCAAGATTTTTTTATTCCAACATAATTATTTATTTCATGGTAAATTCTCTTACTCTATATAGAAAATGTAAATTTTTATTAAAATATTACACCTCAATTAATTTCTTTCCCATAAAATATATCATTATTTCGAATAATTCAAATCTTATTTAATGATGATATCCCATCCATATCGATATTTTATATTCAATTTAATGTTGTAATTTATATTTGGAAACCCAATTATTTTTTATCTCATGTAACTACATATTTCCCATAACCTATTATCAAAATAATTTTTTTTACTCTTCTTATAATGTGGGTTTTAAAAAAATTCATTTTAATTATATTTTCATCATTTCAAAAAAAAAATGTTTTATCAATAACTCCAAATTTATTTTGATAACCATAATATCAATTTAAGGATCCATTATTAAAGTATATTTTTCAAAAGTGACTATATTACAATGATTTTACTGTACATTTTGAAACCATTAAGCTTATTTTAAGCTACTTTATTGCAGATTATTATTCAAAATTAATTGTTTACAAAATTTTTTGTCTTCATCCATTTGTAACCCATAATGGATTAGTTTTTTGGATAAACATTTGATGAATTAAACTCAAAATTATGTTATACAATAAAATTTTGGGGTGATTAATATTTTGTTATCAAGAGTTTAAATTCTGGAGTTTAATTCTTTTGATACCTTATAGAAATCCTTTGAAACCCATTTTTCATTCATGGGTTCTTTATAATGAGATGAATGAAACCAATTTTTCCCATGGATTCTAATTATATGATGAATGGTTGATATATTTTTCCACATATATGTATGGTTTTTCTTTATGTAACTTTTAAACCCTATATATCCCTCTAATGATTTGGGTAAAGACTTATATCTCATGGTATAATGAGAAATAAGTTGTAATGATTCTATCTACCAAGGGAAATAAGTGAGTGGATACTAATACACTAAGAGAAATATGTTAGTCAATCCTAATCCACTATAGGTAATACTAGAGTGAGGTATGATACCCTAAGCGAGACAGGTGAGTGAAGCCAAATCCGTTATGGAAAATAGGTCATTGATGCTTTAATCTCTAAGTGAAACAATTTTTGATGTATGATCCACTATATTATGATTATGATACCTATGTTTGTATAAAATTAATTTGTTTCATAATATAATAATATTGTGATTTCTTATGTATTATTCTCCATGTTTTATCTGGGTAGGGTTTCCTAATGTTATGATCATTGATCTTGATTATTCATTCACCCCATATTCTTCTTCTCACTTACGATCATGTTTGGTTACTTATTATATTTACCTTATTGGGAATTTGATCTCAACCCTTTATAATTATTTCTTTCCCCATTAAATGAATATGGGAATTTCATATGATAATATTATAAGGGGTTCTATCATTCATTATGTTTAAAGAAATATTTATGAGTGTTGTAAAATAAGTTCTTTATATAGCTTCTCTTTCAAGACATAGACCATTTGGTTCTTGAGTTTTCATTTCTATTTTTTAGATGGAATGACTACTCATGTAAAATAAAAAAAATTATTTAGCGTGCGTAGCTATAATTTTTAACAATTGAGGGTTTAGTTATTTTTTGTATTATTTTAGAGAACTTTAGTGAATTATCTTGGGATATATCTAAGTATATAAAAACATTCTAATGTTTTGTTAATATAGAAATATTTTTATTCTCCTAGAAATTAAATCCATAACTCGATAAAACATTAAGATGTAGGATATAAAAAAAATGTACTTCAATGTAATAACCCTAAAAAGGGATGATTTGGTATTAACTCGATCATCACCTGGTGAAAATTGAATATCCCTAAAAAGACACCTTTTCGACACTCCCATGGGATATGATATGGTGAATTCATATTGACTCTAATAAACCATTTTGAATTATTTATGTATGTTTTTAGGTTTAATACAAAGTATCATATTTTAAAAAATAAGGTGTTATAAAGGAATAAATCTTCATATTATTTTTATTTAATTCATATTTTGGATATTCTTATAACCATTTTTCTTTTAGCAATTGGTTGAAACATGGTCTGAAAAATGGAATTCAAAAAGGTATATATCTTGAAACAACAAAGTTGCATAACCAAATAGGTATAATACATAAATGTTTTATAATCTTATTATATAACTTTTATGATGGAAAAGGAAAGTTTCCTAGTCATAAATACGGTAGTGAGGTATATATCTTAATAAAAAATAAATCTTCAAACTCTTATATGTTTTCATTATTCATTTTTATTTATCGATGATATTATAGAATATTATAAAATAAATAAGGATAATGTGAAACATCTAAAGATTCTTCTTTATTATTTTTGAATCAATGATTTGGAAACATATATTAAAGGATATCAATATCCATAAAAAATTATTTCACGAAAATATTATATTTCTGAAGATAAATGTTGAATAAAAAAATATTGAGGCATGAGTAACTCTTAATTTTATTATTTTCTTGAGTTTGAGATAATAAATGACATATTGATTTTGAAACATTAGGTTAGATAGTATTTTTAACTTTGGAATAAATAATTGATTCATGTTTTTTTAGGTGAAGTGATTCACATTTTTGGATTCATGTTATATATTGGTTGGTGTGTGATTTTATGAATAAAAAATTCATAATATTTAAAAGTCAAAGATAGTGTAAATTTTGAAAATAATATTTGGTTTCATTGAAGAATAATTTCATTGAAATTCATATGGTTTTTGGAAAGGTATATTTTGAAAAATGAATGATTATGGTATATACATACGTGAGTTTTTTATTGAATGAATGATTAATATTTTTTGAGGAAATATATGAAACATAATATCGCATAAGAGAGTATGGTAGATTTCATAATGCAAGTTTTAACATGAATGATAAATATGTTAAGAATACCCTTACCTAATTTCATCAGTGAGTAATAATCAAAATTATGTGGATGTAATTTATTTAATTGGGGTATAATGTAACAACCCAATATTTTGGATCCTTTCAATAAAAAATTTCTTCGATATCTTGTGTCACATGAAATACCAAACTAATGAAACACCTGAATAAAAATAACCATAAAATATTAAAATTACATGATGAAAATAAACTTATTAAATCAGAAGATAATAATATACTAAAATAGTTAATAATTATTATATTTGTTTGATTAATATTTTAAAAAAGGACTCCTTTTGAATAATAATTTAATAAATCTGGGTATTTCATTTTACCTTAATAAATTAAATTTATAATTATTAAATTATTATTATTTTTTTTAAAAAAATTTTTATAAAATATTATATCAGCACTATATTATTTATAAATTTATATAAAACAATAATGACACTTTAATCTTAAAAAATTATTTTTAAATAACAAAAAATATCTTCGAATTTTTTAATCTCATTTATATAAATAAATTTTATAATTTTGTAATTTAAACTTGATAAAAAATATATTTTTATAAATTTATAATTTCAAAATTGTATTAGTATTAAATTTTTATATTTTATGGAATTAAAAATTAAGTGAATAATTAATGACGCATTTTTAATAAAATCGTAGCATTTATTGATAAATAAATAACATAGTATAATGTAAAAACCTATTGAACAATTTTTTTTGATAAGATATGTATTTAAAGAGTAAAAATATGCATTTCAAAATTCATTATTGAATTTATTAAACCAATTTTTAACAACATAGATATTATTGTACAATAAAAACTATTTTCTCATCATTTATTTTAATTAAATATTATTTTGATAAAGTAAGGGTTTATCTTGCTTCTAAAGCCACCTAAATTTTATTTTTTATGATAAAATAATTTATATCATGAAAATAAAATGCAATAATAATTTTCTCCTACGCATAGTTTTTATTCTAAAAAATACACTTTTCTAAAAATTGATTTTTACATATTACATGTGCTAATGTTAAAATTAATTTTTCATAAACATAGAGTTTTCATATATTAATTTTTTTTCATATTTGGAATTAGTATTCTAAAATTATTTAATAAGAACCATTTTTTAATTTATTAAATATTCAACTCTATATGAAAAAATTAGTTTCCCTCATAAAACCAAAATATGGTGAAAGTGAAAATTTTAATTGTAAAGGACTTAAAAATATGTTTAAAACTTTTTTGAAAATAAATATTTAAGGAATTCTCGACATTATATATTCTTATACTCCATTCTTATGGTAGAATAAGATTTTGGATAACTTTTAAAGCCACATGTTTTTTATTTATTTTACCATATACCAATTTATTCCATGAAAATAAATACCTTGATTATTGTATACAACACTAAGATTTTATGATTAAATATAGTTTTTTATAAATATATATTTTTATGAGTTTATTGTGAAAATATTAAATAATATTTTTCTTACACATAAAAAATATTTCTGATAAAATAGATTTCTTATTTGGATTCAGAAGGTGTAAATTATTTAATAAAAACCCTTTTATTTTTATCCATTAAAAGTAAATTACATAGGTAAAAAATAGTTACCATGGTAAAAACTAAAATGGTAAAAGTGAGAATTTTAACAGTAATAAATAACAAAACATTTTTAAAACTAGTTTATAAACAAATATTTAAGGTATTTTGCACCATATATCATCTCACACTCCATAATTATATATTTTGAGCCTTTATGGCTTGTGAAAAAATTTCTCTTTCAGTGTTGGGGGGTCGCACTCGTTGGTCGTCGGTTTGTGGGTTCCTCCTCTTTTCCTCTGAATTTGTTGGGGTCTTGTTGTGTCTGATGTGGTCGGTTGTTCGGGTGGCGGCGGGTGTTTCTGAGTCAGGGTGATGCTGTGGTGCTATTTCTGGAACGACTTGATTTCGTTTTTGGTCAAATTTCTCTTAATCTCTCTGGTTTTTGTTGTTCGTGCTGGTTGCTGGAGTGGAGGTTTTGCTGTATATCGCGGAACTTTTGCGATTGATTCCTTTTTGCGAGATGGGGGGTGTAGGTTTCTCTCCTGGTGATTTGGGTGAAGATGTTGATGTGCTGGTGTCGGGATGTCTCTCCGAAGGGGATTTTTGATTTGGTGAAGCTCGTCGGGGACGACGACGATGGTTACTGCTGAAGACGACGACGGGAGCCGGTGTACCTCACCGGTGTTCTGGTGATAGTGTGGCGCGTGACGGTGATCGAGTCGTCACGTGGATTTCGTTTTGTGTGCGGGCTGTTGCGCAGTGAGGGATTGACGTGCGGTGCACGGCGCGAGGCATGTCAGCACTGTCGCGGGATTCGTTGGCAGGTTTGAAGCAATTGTGGGCGCGTGAAGATGACGCTGGTTCGAAACTCGAGGAGGCTGGCGGTGGATGTGATTTTGAAATTTGAATTTGGTATTTCATCTGGATGTGGAGAGGTGGATAAAAGGATTTCTACTTTTACTGTACCTTTTCCTTTTCTTTAATAAATGGTCAGGGACTTTGTCCCTGGCTGAGCTTTCCTGGTATATAAAATAATAACGATTTTAATGATAATAATTATATTCCTCTTTCTTTCCCTATCATTCTTTGAGAAATGAATAGGTTAACTATGCACGGTTGGGACTACCACCTACATGAAGTAACATATATTATTATTTAATTTCATTATTATTTGTTAAAACCTCATCAAAATTTATTAAAATTTATAAAATTTTAGAAACAATATCATTATTCTTCTGTAATAGTGATATTATTCCCAAAATTGACAACATTCATATTCATAATCATCCATTAATAATGGTGTGTTCTTGTTTGGTTCGTTCTAACCACTCACTTGAACAATGTTATAAAATAATATCATAGATGAATATAAAAAATTAATTAAGGATAATATATGATAAAAATAATTATATAATTATTTTTTTATCTAATAGTGAAAATAATATTATACTCATTAATTAACATATCATCGTTTGTTTGTTAAAAAGTCATGAAACATACTAACTATAAATTTCACATATAATAACCTTGAATACATCCTTCATAGTACAAAATTATAACTTTATAAACTATCATTATACATAAATTACAGTACCTTTATGATAAATGAATGAATAACTTTGATATAATAACAAATTAAGACATTATTATTGTGAAACTAGTTCCAATTGATCAAGATAACTCACAAACGATATTAAAAATAGATTATATCTAACAAATATATATGGAAATAATTATTATAAATAATTTTTATGTAAGGATGTATATATATATGAACATGGTTTTCAAATAGGTTATTAAGATAGTTATACATGAGATTCACATTCTTTAGTGGAAGTTGTCGATTAAGTAAAGGGTTTAATTATCTAAATTTTAAATCCATGAGACATGATTGATTTTGTGTATAATCATTTATTATATATGGTATATTCAGTGTCTCATTTACATTAAATATAATAAAAATCTTTCATTTCATTAAATTTGAATATCTATTTCATCTTATCCCTCTTATTTTCTTTTTATCTTATCTTACTATTACCGTAAAGGGGTTCTTTGTATCAAATTTAATTCCTTAAGAAATAATTATTATTATACACCATTATATATTCGATATGATTTGAGTACTAATTATTTAATTCCTTTTTACCTATTAATAAAATTCATGGGTTTGAAGATCCATATAATATTCTTTCATCAAATGGTTTTAGATTTAAAAGATACCAATGTTTAAAGTGTTTTTGATATCAAAACTACCTTCTGTGGGATATAATTCATATTATTGAACTTATTTAATCAATTATTATTTTCTTACACCCTAAAATTTTATTTCCCAGTTCATTATCAAACTATATGTGTAAAATGACACTTTTGAATCAAATGATCTTCTGTAATGAATTTCTTCACCATAAAAAAAATCATTGTTGAGAATGATTCCCGTCCTCATTAATGATGGTATACTATCCATTTCCATATTTATTATTTCCTATAAATGTTATCCTTTATATTTAGAAAACAAATTATATGTTTTCCCATGTTAAATTCATATTTCCCATCTACTCTTTCTAAAAATAATTTTCCTTACTCTTGTTGTGATATTGATTTTCAAAAAATGTTTTTCAATATATTTTTCTTTCCATTCAAAATCAAACATTTTATCTTTATCTCAATATTTATTTTGATGACCATTATTCCACTTTATGTATATATTATTAAATTTTATTTTTAAAAAATATGTATTTTCCAAATATTTCACTTCACATTTTGAAATATTCTTTTCTCAAGGCTTCTTTATATAAGACTCCATTTAAGAAATAATATTTTTCAAAAAAAATGATTTCACCTTTTTGAAATAACTATTTATTTTTTGAGGATAATTTATGAATATTATTTTTATATAGAAAAGGTTTTAACAATATTTTCAAATCACCATTTTGAAATCTTTATGACTTTTTGTACGATCCTTTATAACACCCTGACCTAGAAGCACATAATTGATGCCATAATTTATTACATTGGAATACATAAAATATTCAAATCCTAGAGGAATGAATAATTTATCAGTTTTAGAAAAATATATTACATATATAATAGCCATATTATATTATTAAAAAAATATAAATCATAACAAAAATAAATCATAAGCATCCTTGAAACTCATTCCATGAATTAATCTTCCTAATCAAGGGAAATAAAACAACATAAGAGTGATCCAAAATGCTGAGTAAGGGTAAAGTACAGTATAATAATTAATAAATCAATGATATTAAGAAATATTTTATGTTTTATAAATGAACACATATTCTATTTAAATAAGAGGATAAGGAAAAATCAACATAGCAATGTAAATAACTGTAACACATGCCATTTAATCAGTAAGATAATAATTAAATTCATCAATAGATAATTTCAAAGAAAATTATATCATGGAAAAATAATAAAAAATAATTGAATTCTAAATGAATGAAATGGTAAATTATTGGTAATCATTTCTGAGACACATGGAAACCTATACCATCAAGACCATTTATAAGACGGTTAAAAACTACATATAGAAAGCCATTTAATTTGCACAATTAATTTGTCTCGTGAAGACTTGTGGATACATAAATGGGATATATATTTTATGGGAACCACACATCACTTATAGTATAAATAATTACTTTTATATAAATTAGTTTATTTAACTAATAAACAATATTCCATCTCAAATAGCACTATTGTGTAAAGACTATTGATTTATTAATATTTCCCTAGATAATCAACTAACAGTCAAACTAATCACCATATATTAAAATGGTATAAAATTTAGGAAATAATCATATACATCACCCAGTAATGTCTATATTTATGGGAAATGTAATTTCCACGGAAAAACTATTATAATAATGTAATTGATTCAAGAGAAAGTTAACCATCACAAAAAGAATGTGATATTTTACAATAACTTTTATCACTTTTAAAATAAAATACCCTTGGATGAAATAATTAAAATTTATTCATAAAATAAAATTAATAATGAATTATTTGTGATATTATTTGTCCAAGTATTAGTATATACACTACATAAAATTTAATTGGATCATAATAACAAATATGTCTCAATGGAAGGTAAATTGAGAGGAAATCACATACGACATGAGTATCCTTTGAATCGTGAGATCCATGAAATATTAAAATCAATTGAAACATATAATATATGAAAGAAAATAAATTCATGATATAAAATTTTATATTTTTTTATATGCACCACACAAAAGAAACTAGTGATGAATATGAAATATGTCTCGTAAAAATAAATATATGACTGGATATCCCATCAAAACTGTGGTAGTATCTGAATAAGAACCCCCAAAAGAAATAATCCTAAAATAAAACATTTAAATAACATGAATATAAAATAATTTATCATATAAGATATCAAATTTTTCTATAGATACACTACACAAAACAATTAACTTGACGAATATGACATGTATCTCACAAATGTAAAAAGTTAGACTAAAATCCTTTACCTTACACTCCCTTTTGGTTGAACAACCTTTAAAATCTTGTATAAATTTTTTAAGAATAATAATAATTTATAAAATAACAATATTAATTTTTATAATATTATATTTGTTATTTTTGTAACATCTTATCACCTTTTTGATAATAATATTTCGTTATTTTCACTGTTTCAGTTGTTAATTACATTGTTTTTCAAGTATGATTTGACTTGTTATTTTTGTTCCAAATAACTATATTCGGATTTCATCATCTCCATAATTTGAATAATTATATAAATATCATATATATTCACTATATATTTATTTATAGTAATCTATAAAATTTGAATATATGAAATGAAATACACCATTCATGGAGACGGTAGATCATACGTAGAAATAAACATTGTTTCCATTTTATTACCATATTAAAAGAATAAAAAGGAAATGATAATCATCTATATTATAATTTTAGTAAAATATTAATGTCATATTCAAAAAATATTTCTATAAAAATCATCCTTAATACAATCCATGTAAATCATTAATGAATCAAATCACATTGGGGACATGGTAGTCCACACGTGTACAAACGATGTTATCGTTTTCCCACAAAATGGAATGCATGAAGGTATGTTTCATATAGTAATTAAAGAATTATAAAGACATTTTGAATATCATAAATATCATATATAAACTATAAATCCATCATTATTACAAACATTTGATGGTGGTAATGGAAGAACTAACGACATCGATTCTTGAGGCGGTAGTCTTCCGTACACACAAATGATGATTATGGATCCCATTTGATGGAATTGTTTGATATTTTATGTAATAATCTTAAAATGACTAAATATATTTATAATAAATTTTATTAGGTTATTATATAATCATAATATAATAGTAATTAAATGATTATATAATGAAATTAATCAAAAGTTCTCAAATATAACATATTCTTTGGGTACCTTGATTTGGTTTACACCAAAATACTTCCTTTGTTATTTTTACCATAATGATTAATATTTTAATATGGGGGGATTTTGGGAAGTTATTTGTTCATGATTTTTTTAATACAAATGTTTTTATGTGTTTGAATAAGTGTGGGGGTGGGGTGAGTTCCATTTATAGTGGAGTAGTGGCATTCTTGTAAATATAAAAATGTTAGCATTATTGGAAGGTCTCCCATAGATCATGTACATCCAATAATGAACCATATTTGATAAAATTTGGGATATGGTTAAAATATATCCTTCCAATAGTTTTTTAAATTGTTTCCAGGTAATTTCTCCTTCATGATTAACGTTTAACCACTAAGTAAACTCATTTTCACCTTAATCGTTGTAATTAATTTTAATTCCTTTAACTAATATGTTTGGAAAAATATTATGTTAAAATTACTATAAACTATAATTTATTCGTATTGAAACATTTAGATACATGTTTACATCTTCAAATCACATAAGTGGTATAAATTAAATTAAAATTATCCTATATATAGAAGGAGAAACTGATATTTTAAAGTGAAAATATTCAAAAGTATAAAATGTTTTCATATAAAAATTCAATATAAAATTGATCCAAATGACCTCAAATGGATTCATATATGTAAAATATATCTAATTATAATTTAAAACCATTTTAAAAAATATTTATACACAATAATTATTTTATATGAAAAGTTAGTTTTCAACTAAAATTATGTATGTTGCACTATTCATAAAAAAATTAGATATCCCAAAAAAATATAAAACATTCACCCTGATATAAATTTTACATTATTTAATAAAAAAGTGACTTTACTATTTCATATTAAATTTATAAAAGATGTAAAATTTTCTTTAAAAATTGGTGCACCATTAAAAGGTCCCAAAATATCCTTTTCAGAAAAAATACAATTTTTATGAATAAAATTGAAATTTCTCTTATCTAAATTCTATTGGATGATAGTAAAAAAACTCATTAACATGTTTACAAGTAATATATTTATTCAAATTAATACCCACCATTATAATGTCCTGGTAATGATGTCCATATTAAAAAATAATACTATTAGGATATTTTAGTTTAATATAACTTTGTCTTGCGTGTAATGCAAGCTACTGGAGAATGTTTTTCTTACATATAACACACGATAACTTAGATCTATGTTCATTAAAAGCTATGAATAAAATTAAACTTATTATAAATTTAATATATTGTATTATCTTGTGTTGTTACATTCTTCCCTCCTACATAGATTTTGCCCTGAAAATTTTAGGTGTGTTACCTTATAAAAAAGATGAGGGTATTTCACTTTCATAATATTATATAGTTCCCATATTGATTCCTCGTTTTTTTATTCCTAAAAAGTTCCTTTATAAGAAAGTTAATCCAAATCCAAAATAATTTATATTTGGTATCAATAATCTAGATGGGTTCTTCACAGTAAGATAGATCATGTCATACTCTATTTCATCAAAGTTGAGCACAAGTGTTGGATCTGGAATGTAATTCCATAGAAAACTATATTGAACACATCATTTTATTTTTATAGATTTGGTGGAATTTCAAAATGATAAGAAACAAATATAAATCCTTCCATAATTTTAAAGTCCCTAATGTACCTGGGAGTTAGTTTTCCTTTCATATTGAACATTATAACACCCATCCATTGATTTACTTTTAAGAAAACATTATATCCCACTTGAAATTCCAAATATTTACTCTGATTATCGACATTTTTATTTTTCATAATTTTGGATGCTTTAATTTCAGCCTGAATATAATTTACCTTTTTTTTCTATTCCACAATTTATGGTCCTACATGTTTTCATTCACTAACTTCATCCCAATAAGTTGGAGTGAAAAATATCTTTCCACATAATGCATTGTATGGTACCATTTGAATTTTTGAATTGAAACAATTGTTATATAAAAACTCTAGAAAATGTAAATAATGATCCCAAAAACCTTGAATGTCAAGTGATTATGATCTCAAACATGTCATTCATTATTTAAATAATTCTTTTAGACTTTACAACAATTTGATTTTTGTAAGCAGTTCTAAAATGAAGCTTAGTATTAAGGGCATTCTGAATACTCTACCGAAATTTCTATCTAAAGTGGGAATTTCAATGAGACACAATTTATTGAGGTGTACTTGAAAGATCAAAACTAAATTAATATAGAGTCTAGAAATCATTCCAAGACGTAAATATTCTCTTCCAGTGAGTAAATGTGCATATTCAGTTAGATTATGAATGATAACCCCAATTGTATAATTCATTCTAGGAGTTTTTGGTAGTCCCAAGATAAATCCAATAGTAATATTATCCCATTTCAACACATAAATATGTTGATGTTTCATGAATCATTAAGGATTATGTCTCACATCCAAAACATATTCACAATCCAAAAATATGATTAAATAATCAACAATAAACTGCTTCATATTATCCCATCAAAACAATTTCCTTCAAATCCCTATACATATTTGTGTTTAGGGTGTATAGAAAAATTTGTTCTATGAGAATCATCCAATAATTTCCTTTTTATATTAGGTAAATATGGAACACATAATATCTTTCTAAATTTTGGGACACCATCTTCACAAAAAAGATCTTCTAATTTTCCATCATTCACAGTATTAATTCTCTTCAAAAAGATCTAATCATCAGACTGAGAATAATTTATTTTCACTATTAAATATCTTATTTAAATCATTTGAAAAATTGTTGATTTCACCCCTTCTATAGTAACTCATATATCCATCCTTACTCGATCCCTAAACATATAATCCCTCCCAATCATTATTCGGGACAGAACTCCATGATCCTTCATACTCAATGCATCCACTACCATATTTTACTTTCATAGGTGGTAGTATATTGAGAAATCATAATCCATAGGTATATAGAGACATATTCTTTTTCTTATATTTATCTTTTTCAATGAAAATATTTATTTCATGCTTTTGTGATTCTTATATATCTAACATCTTTCACTATATAGATAATGTATTCATATCTTCAATGAAAATATCACAACATCCAACTCAATATCATGGGTTTAGTAGTCCTATTATTGAATCATTAATTTCATTGATGGATATAAAACAACATTATCATTTTTTATTAGGACACAACTATGTCCCTTCAGTAATGTATCACAATATCTCCTAAACTTGTCACTTCTAGATGGTAGAGTCAAAATTGGAGTGTTGACTAATCTCCTTTTTGTCAAAAAATTATTCACATTCCTTCATCAAAAAAAACATAAACCATTTTTCAGTATGCTTGTTCAAAGAGTTAGAAAATAACAAATAATTATGAATGAATCACTGATAGTAACCTAACAAACCAATGAATCTACATACCACAGTTATGTTAATTGGTGTATGAAATTCCTTGACTGACTTTGACTTTTCAAGATCAATTGAGATTCTATATTTTTGGAGAAATTATTTCCAAGAAAATTATATTCTTTAATCAAAAAAATCAAAAATTAGTAAATTTCCCATATAAATATTTCATTCTTAGAGTCTTAAGAATGATTCTCAAGGGATTATCATGGTCCTTATAGATTTTAGAATACAAAATAACATCATCAATTAATATTCCCAAAAAAAAACTTATGATATTCCTGGAATACTCTATTAATTAGATTCATAAAAATATAGGATTAATTAGAAAATTGAAATGGCATTACTTGAAACTTTTAATTTTTGTAAATCATCCAAAAAGTTGTATTCGGAATTTCATCTTTCTTTATATGAAATCAGTAATACCCAAAATGAAGATAAACCATTGAAAAATATTTTACTCTGTGAGGTTGGTCAAATAGGTCATAAATGAGACACATAGGATACTATTTCTTTATCTTAATATAATTGATTTACATATTTATAATGAAAAATCTAATGAATCCTTCTTTTGTCTTAACAAAAATAATAGGGGATACCCACAGTGAAACACTAGGGAGAATAAATCCCATAATACCAAAATCCTCTAGTTTTTTATTTAACTCCACCAAGGAAATAATGTCTATTCTATAGGGATTCTTTGATATTGTTATTGGATGGCGGATTAAATTAATAGAAAATTCAACTTCACACTCTAGGGGATGTTCGGGTAATTCTTCAAGAAATACATTAATGTATTACCATAAAATATGTACATCATAAAAATGAAGATTACCTTCTTCCTTCCTATATGTTGTATTTCATTATTCCCGAAGAATTTCATTCTATAGAGATATTGGTGGTGGATCTATATAAGAATAAAATAGTGATTTTTTTTCTCCAAAGATAAGGAATTCTACATCTTCCTCACAAATCATAATTTCTTTCTTGTTGAAAAAAATATTTGCTTCAAATTTTTAAAGGTAGTCTATACCATGTATTATATCAAATTCAACCATATGTATGATAATAAGGAAATAAAATAAATAATTATTATGTTACATAATGGGGATTTCTTGAAACATATTTTTTGTAATGATTCTTCCTGAAGTAATTTTTACTCACACTCCCTTATTAAATCAAAAGTGAAAAGTCAAATTTTCATAGGAAACTCTATATATATAAAAAAGTAAAATGACCCTAAATAAAATAATGTATTGTGTAAATTTGAATATAGGATTAATGTACCTTCCATAAAATCATTGTGTACCTCTACCTCAACTGTAGTAATCACATAAACATGGATTTATCCCTTTGGAATCTTCTATGGTGGATTCCCTTGATGATTGGGAAATTAATTTTTATGGTGCCCCATCTCATTAAATTTTTAGCACTCTACATCATTGATTAGTTTCATCATCTGTCACTCATGTTCCTAATGACCCTTATCTCTGTTCTTATAAAAACTCCCAATCCCATCAAACATATTCCCTGGTGATTCTTTCCACAATTATCAAAAGGTGGAAAATTTTCATCTTATATTTTTTTGTTATATTCCTTTTTTCTTGGTGCTAAAATGGCCTCTTATTTTATTGGATTACCTTTATTATCTATGTTTTAGATAAATACTTCTCTGTTTTGATGTCGTATACAAATATTTCATCATATGAAAAAAAATTGAGAGACCAATTCCCTTCAGATAAGTTGATTAAGAAGATCAAATAAGATGTCAGTATTACACTATTTGTTGGGTAAGTAATCTATAGCATATCTCTCCCACCATTTAATGGTACATTAATAATTTTAACATTTTCCTCATCATTTTTATTTATTCAATGGAATTTCTCTTCATCTCAATTTTTTCTCATGAGGGGAATATTTATCGAAGGATTACTCATTAAAATAATTCCATTCCATGGGTTATGTTTTCTCTTCCTCCCTAGTACAATGGATCGATGACCACCATTTATCTTCATCACCTTTGATAAAATACACCAAAATTCTAAAATTTTCCACTTCACTACATCCCAAGGCCATAAATATCTTTTTCATATAATTAAACCATTGCTATGCTAAAATTGTATTTTTAGTGACACTTAATAATGGGGGATTAGATCTTATAAAGAGATCCATCGTTGGAAAATCATGTTGTGGAACATGCTTCTCTATTTAGGAAATTTTATTTGTCATAACCTAATTAGGATTACCTAATATAGAAATAAATTTATCTTATGTAATACCAGTTTTATTGGTTCACTCGGCAGGGAAATATCTACATTTTGTACAAGTATTGATAACATTATTCCTTCCAAGAAATTTTTTTAAAAAATATCATATACAGGATTAGTTAATAAATTTATGAATTTTAAATCATAATGTTTTATTACCAATATAGTGTAATAATGTGAATTAATAATTTTTTCATTATTATTCTATAAAACAAGAACGGTGGTTTCTTTGGGGATATCATTACCTTCAAATATCTCATAATGAATAGTAAAAAAATGTGAATATTCCTAAGCATATCCACTAAGAGTGTCAAACTAGGTGTGTAGTATGTCATGTTTTTGTGAACCATGATATGCTCAAGTCAATCACAGAACACCTTTTCATTGTTGTTACCCCTAGGTATATTTGTTCTAGAACCATTTCCATTTATAGTATCTAGATAGGTATGTGTTTCTATGATGACCCATATAATCTATACCTTACCAAAATTCAAGGATGGTCTTCTATACATGTCCAAAAAGTCAATATTAGGGTTATATTTTTGAATATCTGTTTTCATAAATCTATTTTCTAAGGTTTCCAGAAAATTTTCTCTGATCCCAACTGTAACACCCCGAACCAAGAAGCCAAGATATAGTATCTTACATTGTTACATTGGCATAGATACCAGATTCAAATCCTAAAGTACATAATTGTTTAGTTGTTTTGTAAAACCATATTACATATATTATTCCCATATTACATTGGGAAATGAAAATAAAGAATAACAAAAATAAAATCTCAACATCCTTGAAACACATTCTAATAATTCATCTTCACATACTAGTAAAAAGAAACAAAATAAGGGTGATATAGAATGATTTGTAAGGTTAATGTATGGAATAAGCTATAATGAATGAATGATTAAAATAAACATATAATGATTGATAACTGAACAAACATACCTTTTAAATAACTAGATAAGGCATAATCAATATGATAAGGTTAATAACTAAAACACATATTATTTAATCAATAAAATTATAATTAAATACATCCAAAGATAATGTCAAAGTAAAAATATCATGGATGAATAATAATAATAACTGAATTCTCAATGAATTAAATTCTTAATTATTTTATTTCAGGTTCTAGGCACATGAAAACCTATACCGTCAAGACCTTTCCAAAGAATGTTTAAAATTACAAGTAGAAACCCATTAAAATTACAAAAATAATTTTTATCTTAAGAACCTATCAATGCATATAGGGGCCATATGAAGTACAAGGCCCACCCATAATTTCCAATCCAAATCATTCCTTATATATTTATTAATAAATTAAATTAATAAAAAATATGCATTATCAAATATCATTATTGAGTAAAGAATACATATTTATAAATATTTCCCCAGAGAATAAAATAACTAATAAAGTAAACACCTCATATAGAAGGTATATATGGTTTTTTAAATAATAATATTTATCTCCCATGAGTGTTTATATTTAAGGTAAATTTAATTTCTATTGAAAAATTATTACCATAAAGTTATTGTTTTAAGATAAAGTTAACAATCACAAAAGAATGTAAGATTTCACAATATATTTTATCAATTTTTAAATAAAATCCTCTTGAATAAAATAATTAAAATTGAACATTAAAATAAATTTTAGAGTTAATTATTAATGGTATTAATTTTCATATGAGTAGTATATACACCACATAAAATTTAATTGGTCCATAATAACCAATTTGTCTTAATATATTGTAAATTTACTCAAAGTACCTTACTACTTGAGTAATATTTGAATCGTGAGATCGATGAAAGAATAAAATAAATTGAAAATTGTAATATCCTAAAATAAATAAAACTAATGATATAACATGTCATAGGGTAGTTTATAATCCACAAAAAAATTGGTTTTGAATACAAAATAAGTCTCAAAAAAATAAATGTGAGACTAGAAATCCCCTTACAACTATCGTAAAATATGATTTGGAAACCCAAAATTTAATAATAATAAAATGAAACATTTAAATAAGATGTACATAATATAATTGGAAATATAATATATCAAAATGGGTATTAGATACATCACACAAAATAAGTAATTGTTTAATATGACATTTATCTCCCAAATGTAAAATGTGAGATTGAAATACGTCACATTACACTCCCTTTTGGTTGATCATCCTTTATCCTCTTATATAATGTTTTTAATAATATTATTAACTTTAAAAAACCATATTAAAATTTATAATTTCATATATGATCATTTTATAACATATTATTATCTCTTTGAAAATAACATTTCATTATTTTAACTGTTTCGGGTGTTAATTGTCTTGTTCCTTGAGTATGTTTTTATTTGTTTTTATTTTGGTTCCTACTAATTAGATCAATATTTGATCATCTCAAAAATTTAAATAATGGTTTAAATATCATATATATTCATTATATATTTATTTACAGTAATCAATAAGATTTTTTGAGATGAAATTAAATACATTGTTCTTGGAGACGGTAGGTCATACATATGCATGAACACTATTTATATTTTCTTATTTTATTAAAAAAAATAAGTAAATGATATATATAAATATTATAATTAAAATATCATATTAATATAATATAATATTAATTATATATTTATATTAAATCCATTCTTAATAAATTCCATGTAAATATTGAAGGAATTACATTACTTTGAGGAGGTAGTAGTCCACACGTTGACAAATGATGTTATCGTATTACCACAAAATGGAAATAATGAAGGTATGTGTTATATAATAATTAAATAAGACTAAATACATCATAAATATCACACATATCATACATCTCATATATAAATTATAAATCCATCATTATTCTAAACCATGAAAGGTGGTAATGGATGAATGATTTACATTAGTCTAGGATGCGGTAGTCCACCGTACACGCGAACGATGATTGTGTATTTCATTTTAATAAAGTGTGTGACATTGTAGGTAGAAATAATTTCAAATAAGAATATAATTATATTTACGATACTTAGGTTGTTATATGATCATGATATAATAACAATTGAAGGATTATAGAGAGAAATAAAACAAAAATGCTCTTTGAAGAACGTTGCCTTTTCATTGGGCAATACCTTCTGGTTTATACAAAAAAGCCTTCCTCGGTTGGATTTATCCATAAATTTATACTTTTAGTATGAGTGTAGATATTTTTGGAAGCGATTCATTAAGTCTTCGGTCATTAAAAATGGCTTTATTGGTTTGAATAAGCGAGGGGTTCCCTATTATAGTGTATGAGGTGAAGCATTCTTGTACATTTAAAAAGGTGAACACTATTGGGAGTTATCCCTAACGTAATTTGACTTCAATAATGAACCCAATAATACCAAATTGGTTATATTATTTAAATATATCCATAAAATAGGTTTTGGACTTGTTTAATGGTCATTTTCCCCTTAGTATTAAATTTTATCACTAAGTAAACTCATTTCACCTTAATCGTTGTAATTAATTTTAATTCTTTCAAAAAGATCTTTGGTCAAAAACTATGTTTACCATAATATATATTAAAAATTAATTTTATTTCAAATATTTAATCCAATTTTCCAAATTCTAATGATATAAGTGGTAGAAATTAATTTAAAAATAATCCCATAGATTTTACGAGAAAGTGAGTTTTTAAAGTGAAAATGTTAAAAATATTAAAATGTTTTTATATCAAACTTAAAGATAATTTTAGTGACAATGATATAAACTAGATTAATATATGTAAAAGTTATATAATTTTAATTTAAATCCAACTAAAAATATAATTTAACACTATAAGTCTTTTAGATGAATAGTCGATTTTCAATCAAAATTCAGTATTTTTCATTATTCATCAAAAAATGAAACTTCTCAGAAAAATACAAAAAATACACCTTAATATAATTTTGACATTATATTTTAAAAAATATGTTTTTTCATTTTAAATTTATTATATTCTAATATTTATTTTTAAAATAGATGTGTCGTTAAAATGTAGAAAAATTTCTTTTTGGGTAAATATAATTTTTAACCACAAAACTTTATTTATTATTCTCTCAATTCTATTGGGTGCTGGTAAAAAAATGAAAAATTTGTGTAAAAATAATATAGTTTATCCTAAAAATACCCAAAAATATAAATTCTAGATTGTAACTTTCATATGAAATATTAATATCTATAGGATATTGTAGTTTAGTAAAACTCGGTCTTGCCTGTAATACAAGATATCATATAATGTTGTTCTTGTGTATAACACAAGCTAATGTAGTACTACGTGAAATGAAAGATAAAAATAAAAATGCACTTATAATAAATGTAAAATATTGAAATGTCCTAGGTATTTAGAACCTTTCATAAAAATTGATTTTAAAAAATATAACCATATGAAATAATTTCACATCACCTTTTTGAAACCATTAGTTCTATTCAAGGATTCCTTATTAAATATTATTTTTTAAAAGTAAAAATATTCCAAAAATATTCAATTCCCCTTTTTGAAAGATTTATAAATTAACAGGGATTAATTATTGATATTTATTTCCAAATATTTATTTTTAAAATTCCATATTTTCAATTTCTCAAAAGTGATCTCCCTAAATATGATTTTTCAAAATCATTGTGACTTTATATTTTATAGAAAAGATATAAAGAGTTTTAAGAAAACTCTTTTATGATTTCACTTACATTTCCTCTTTATCTCTAATTTCTTGTTTCCTTCGAATATATTTTTCATGAATAAACCTTCAAATATAACTTAAAAATACAATTTTTGTGTGATTGGGTTGTGGGTATTAACCTTTTACATTCATGAGGTCAATTTTGGGGAAACCATCATTGAAATATTGTGAAACCCAATTTTCATTCTTTGGGTTCTTTATAATGTGATGAATAAAACAATTTTTTCCATTGGTATTATATATATGTTGAATAATTTATATCTTATGGTATATATATTTATAGTTTTATATTAAGTGATGGTTGATCCCTATATAACCCTTTAATGCATTGTGTATAGATTTTTATCTCCAGATATAATGGTAATTGAGTTATGCAGATTTGATACACCTTGGGAAATAGGTGAGTGAATCCTAATCCACTAAGAAAAATATGTGAGTGATTCCTATTCATTCAAGGTAGTTAGGTGAGTGAATCATGATTGACTAAGGGAAAAGGGTTAGTGAAGCCTTATACACCAAGGGAAATAGCTGAGTGAAGCCTAGTCCACTAAGGGGGAAATGTTGTGATTCCGGACCAACTATGTTATGATTTATATACTCATGTTTATGATATATTATAATATTTTTAAATATACTTATGTAATAGCTTCTGATGTATTTTTATCCTTTTTCACATGGGTATGTTTTAATAATGTAATGTTGATATATATTTATTAAGCAATCATATATATAAACATATTTTTTTCTCATTTATGATAATCTTTTCTTAAATATTATATTTCCCATATTGAGCCTTTGAGATCACCCATTTATTATGTTTTACTTCCCTAAAAAATAAATATGGGTATTACATTTTTGATGTTTATAAGTATATTTAGATTTGAGTGGTTATGAATAAATGTTAATGAGTGAGATAAGATAAGTTGTTTATATAACTAATCTTCCAAGAAACTAAATTTATGGTTCTCTAGTTTTAGGTTATATGTGTGAGATATAATGATTATTCCTCTAAAATAACTAAATAAATGTGTTTATTTTTCTTAGGTTTCTATAATGGAAGAAAATGATTGACCCTTATGTGTCAGTTGTTGGAAATGTAGTGTCTCATTAATATTTTATATTTTATGATGATTTTGATGCTCACAAATACCCTTGTTTGTTTTACTAATGATTTTACTTTAACTGTATTTTGTGAAATTAATTTTCTTTATATTACTAATTTTTTAATTATTTTTAAGCTTATTATTTTCATGTATTATTTGTTAAAGTGTTCCGAAAACATTTTAGCATGTTCGGGAAACAATGTTCATAACATACGTTGAAGAACGTAACATAAGGAATAAACCATATGTTTTTTTTATACCTGATGTCAAAGGATCGACACATATGGTTAATCAAACTTATGTTGACACAAAAGTATGGTAAAATAACTATATGTTTGGATGGAACCATACATTTTACACATGATAAAAGAATGGATGAAGAACCTGATGTATGAATGGAACCTTACATTTGAGGAGAAAATGTATGTATCATCAACCATAATTTTATAATGAACCTTAAATTGAAAGAAAAAGTTTAGATTATCAACCCTATGTGTTTTATCAACCTTAAATTTTTATGTTTTATTTTCTTATTAAATGAAACCTACACTTGACTTCTTTAAGAATTGGATAGTTGAATTTGTGACTTTATCAAAGATTTTGTGTAATGGTATTTTATAGGATATCAAGATAATTTCAAGATTGATCCAAAGACATATTTTGTAGATAATATTGGACTAATTTAAATATGATTTTATTTAATTCAAAGGATCTATTTTAGAGGAGTAATTCTTGCATATTATTAAGGAAAGTTATAACTAATATGTTTTTAAATTTTAATTATCGTGATCTTTTGGGAAATCATTGTGAATCTAGATTTATGAAGTAGGGGATCATATTTATTATATACATGTGCATATGTTTTAAAATATAGATATTTGAACATCCAAGTACATATAGAATAAAATACAAAGATCTAAGAAATTCATTTTTTTTTCTTGAGAAGTTGTTTTTCAGATCTGCTGTAACAAAAATGTTCAGACTCTATTTTCTACAGAAGAAGAGAAATGTTTAACATTTACTTATTATACATCAAAGATATATTATAATTTTACTTCTTATTTATTCGTGATAATATGTCAAGATATACTTCAACCGGATCATTTAAGAACTGCACCTTCTTTAAGAAATTCATTTCTGAACACGATGATCTGTATACTTTCGGTTGCGTGGTACTGCAACTGTGAAGAATAATGGGAATCATTTTATGACAATAATATATTATTTTAAAGTCTATCATCTTCTCTATCTAATCTATGTTTGTATGTTTTTTTGTTTTAGAACCAGAAATCACTGTTTTTTTCATCTTACATTGTAATGGTTTCAACTGCCTGCACTCAATTGTGGATAGTCATGTGATAAGAGGACTGACTAGAGAAAATCAACAAGCTCGTAGAGAAGAGTGTTGGTGGAGTGGACTAGGAGATTTTTTCCCCTGAACCACTATATATACTCATGTCTTATGCTCTGTTTATTTTCATTGCTTATATAATATTTATAATAGTTAAAAGAAAGAATTGATTCTGTTCAACATTCTCAAGAAGTTTTTAAAGTCACAATTCACTCCCCTCTTGTGTTTTTCTCATATATTCCGACCTAAAAATTGGTATTAAAGGAGAATCTTTTAAGAAAGCTATATAAATATAAAAGCATTAAGATCTATACGGAGAGATATCAATGTATGATACTCGAGAAGGAATGTCAATGGTTCATTCTCTATATTTCAATTGTGAAAACTATGGATGCTAGAAATCACAAATGATTATCCACTTGAATAATCTTGGGTTTAGAGTCTTATTAAAGGTCACTTCTCCCTACAATATTTCTAAAAAACTAGAAACATGGGATTCTGTAGCATAATCCGAATAAGTCATGAATTCTAAAGCAATGAATGCTATTATTTTTGTACTTGGACTAAACGAATTCAATTGAGTTTTGCAGAGCCCAACTGCCTATGAGATGTGGCAGACTATAGCAGTTTTCTAGAAAGGAACTAAAAATTTAAGAAATATGAGGTATGAAACAAAAAAATTAAAATTGGATTCTTTTATAATGTTTGATGGAGAAATCATTACCCAGATGAATGGAAGGCTTATACAAATTTTCAACAATAGAACCGCCTTAGGAGATCCTATCAAACAAGTAGATCAAGTCTTTAAAGTACAGAGAGTAATCCCTACCAAATGGAATGGAATATCAGCTACCATTAGACAATCATCACCAGTTAAGGATTTAATAATGTGATAATTGATTGGAATACTTATGATTTATGGAGAATAAATTCAATAAGAAGAAGATAACTATAAAGTATTGGTCCAAAGGAATAACACTACCTTAAAGGTAAGTTCATATAATAAAATCAGAAATATGAAATTAGAAATCAAGAAAGAAGGAAAGTCTAATTCATCTAATACTAAAAAAAAGTGGCATAGTTATCTAGAAAATTCAGGAAGATATATAAGAAAAATAAAGGATTCGTAAATCCCTTCAAGAAGGATGAGAAAGACTCAAGATAAGTAATATGATATGATTGTAAGAAAATGGTTCATATAAGGCATGACTTTCCTCTATTGAAAGGTGAAAATAAAATGAGATTTCAAAGAAAAATATTGAAAATGAGAATAAGGATAAAAGAGAAATAAAAGATACTTGGAGTTTTTATGAAGACCCCAACATCTTATCTAAATCTAACTCATAAAAAGAAGATTTTTTCCTAAAATCAAACATGTGAATCATGGATAAAAATAATCAGGTACAATTCTATTACTCCTCTAATTATGATTCTAATTCTAGCTATTCAAATGAAAAACTTGCAGCCTATTGAAAAATTCTAAAAGAAAGATATGATTATATATTAAATAAGCATAAATCACTAAAGAATATTCACAATGTAGTTTAGGAGAAAGATACACTTTACTAAAACAACACCAAGAGTTAATTGAGAAATTTAACTCATCAACCAATAATAGTGCATAACAAGAAAACAATATTAAGACACTTCAAGCAGATGCAGAAACCTATAAAAGTGTTTCTCTCTTCATTACAAAAGTATAAACTACTTTAAATTAATTTTTGGTTAAATTGTTATTAAATGGGAAAGATATGGTATATGTAGTAAAAATAAAAAACCTAATCTATATAAAAACTATTTTGTTCCCAATTAAAAAGTATAACTTTTCATTACTGTGGAATAAAATGACATATATCAAAAAATTATTATCTAACAAATACAAAAATTAGGGGAATTAAAAAGAATTTTTTTCAAATAGTTTATTTGATTCAAATGATTTCATTTATAGAAAAACAAAGAAAATCTTGGTTCCCAGATCTCTACTGACAAACACTGGTGGACCCAAGAAAATATGGGTACCAAAACAAACATTTGATTAATCAATATTTGTAGGAAGTAGGCTACAGAAGCCAAAAATAAATATGGTACAAGGATAGTGGCTGCTCCAGGAACATGATTGGAAACTAATACAAATTTAAAACTTTAGCACAAAAGAATGGTGGATTTATTACCTTTGTTGACAATTCCAAAAGAAAAATTATCCGTATTGGAACTGTTGGAGATCTAGAAACAGTCCCAATCTACAATGGAATACATGTAAAATGATTGAAAGATAACATGATAAGTGTCTATCTACTCTGTGATAATTGATATTATGTTCATTTTTCTAAAAATTCTTTTTCTGTATTTAATGATAATCTGATAAAATTTAGAGCACTGAGAACTGACAATTTTTATACATTGGACCTAAATTCCTTGTGTAAACTAAAAGTGAACTGTTTAACTAATAAGATAAATGAATCTTGGATCTGGCATAGAAGACTTGGATAATGCTGTATTTATGATATACATATGTTATCTAATAAATATTTTGTTTCTAATTTTCCTATTCTTAAGTTTGAATGTGATAGATTCTGTGATGCGTGTCAAATTTTCAAACAACACAAATCTTTATTTAAATCTATTAAAAAAACTACTAAATAAAAACCATTAGAACATATCAAGATGGATTTTTTTGCACCACCAAGAGTATAATGTTTGTTTGGTAAATTATATTTATATGTTTTAGTTGATGACTATTCTATATTTACTTAGATATCTTTTCTAAAATATGCAAAAGAATCTTTTACTGTATTTGAATTTTTTTTGAAAAATTGTTCAAATGAAATATGCTTTAAAATAATTTCATTAATAAGTGATCATGGTGGAGAATTTGAGAATCAAGAATTTAATTCTTTTTTCTCAAATACGGTTATTAAACACACCTCATCTACACTAAGAACAACTCAAAAAAATGGAATTGTTGAAAGACCAAATATAACTATTCAGGAAATGGCTAAGACTATGCTAAATGAATACAGTCTTTCTAACTATTTCTGGTAAGAAGATGTAAGCACATCCTACTACATAATGAATAGAATTTTAATTAGACCTATTTTCAAAAAAGACACCCTATAAACTTTAGAATTACAGAAAACCTAATGTGAAATACTTTTATGTTTTTGGATTCAAGTTATATATCATGAACACCAAGGATAATATTGGTAAGTTTCATCCAAAATATAAATAATGAATATTCTTATATATTCTGCAACTTATAAAGCATATATATTTATTATTAAAAATTCAAGGATTGTTCAAGAAACATTTCATGTGAAATTTGATGAATCTGACCCTTTTTCCAAAATAAAAGATCAAATGGATGAAGTTGACTCTTATGATAGAATAATATTTGAGAACTTGAAGGATTATTTTGAAAATGACATAAATAAAATTCAGTACATTTTTGAAGAACATGACACTGATGAACCTAATTATGTTTTACCTAGAAAGTCTAGAAAACTAAAAAATAATCATTAAGAAATTGTAATGTGAGACCTAGACAAAGGAATAAAAACTAGAATAAATGTAGAAAATCTAGTTGAGTTCTCTGGCTTTCTATCCTTGACCAGAAAATTCTCTTTTTATTTGATTTTTGAAATGTGCATTAAGGATGAGCGGTAACCCAGACCGAGCCATGCACAAGATAACTGATTCGAAATTCAAAATTCAATAACCCAAAATCCATCATCATGACACTAATTTCACGAACCTTCTTCCCAACGCTATCATCATAAATCGAGATCCATCATCACGCACCATCAGGTCAAATCTCGAGATGCGAGTTACCTTGAAAATACCACGCAACGACTGCTGGTAGGAACACACCAGACCTTGTCCCTCCACCAATTCAAATCACCATAACACCTTCCTTCAACAAATTTGAACCGCATCATCTCATCATCGAAATCACAACGCTGTCACCACTGTAGAAAGTCTATAACAAGACATCACAAAACATCCAAAACATAGACCAAGTAAAGAATAACATACCACTATCACGGTCGTAACCCAAAAACGTCGATTGAACACCGCCATCAGAAACCATCCTCATTTAAACATAAAAAAGATTGACACAACACCATTTCTAATTGATGAAGGCTGCCTCCATAATAAAACTAGAAAAAAAAACTTACCAGAGACATAGATCGAAATAATCACCGTACAAACCTCAAAAAGATCTAGAACATGTCACACAATAAACATCTTCGGCAACCAAATCCCACCTCCCAAACCCATTGGAAAAGTTGCTCCATATTTGACTTGAAGAGGGGCAGAGGTTCTTGGGGTCAGGTAAGGGAAAAGAGATTTTGATGCCTCCTTGCTTGTTAGGACTGAAACCTAGAGAGGCATGATTGAACCTAAGGTCAGAGATGGGAAGAAGTAGTCAAGGGCTTTAGTACCCACCATCGTCCCTGAGATGAAAACACAAAAAACCCGCACCACCTGAAAGAAGAGTTCAATTCTAGGAAGGGAGGAAAGGAAGAGGGTAAGGGAAGAGGGAATATATTATGATGAATAATTTTCCCCTACAGCTGGACTAGAAGCCATTAAAATCTTTTTAGCATGTTTACCTTATATGAATTTCAAATTATTTCAGATGTATGTTAAGTCTATCTTTTTAAATGGTTATTTAATGGAGGAATTCTATGTTGAACAACCTCATGGTTTTGAAATTCTCAAAAACCATATTCTCTTTTTAACTATGCTAATGCTCTATATGTCATTAAACAAGCACCTAGAGCTTGGGATGAAATATTATGGTCATTTCTTTTGAAAATTGATTTTACTACAATTATAACAGATCTAACACTTTTCAAGAAAACTATAAATTCTAATATTTTATTAGTTAAAATTTATTTTGATGATATATTTTTTGGGTCAACTAAAAAAAATCTTTTTCATGAGGTTTCAAATCTAATATAAAATGATTTTTAAATGATTATTATGGGACTACTAAATTTCTTTTTAGGACTTAAAATTTATCAAAACTATTTTGGAAATGTTTTTAATCAATGAAAATAAATTATTTATTTAATAAAGAAGTTTGGAATTGAAAATAGTAAGAAAAATGCAACTCCTATGTGTACTTATATAAAACATAATTTGGATTAAATTGTAAAACCAGTGGAAAACAATTTTTATAGAGGTATGATTGGTGTTTATTATATATTACTGCTAACAGGCCAAAAATTTTGTATTCGGTATGTATTTTTGTAATATTTTAATCAAATCCTAAATATTCTCATCTTAATGCTGTTAAAATAATTTATAGATATTTAAAAGGAAATATTTTTCAATATCTTCTTTTTCCAAAAACTTTTGGTTTTAATTTAATTTCATATTCAGATTCTGATTTTGGATGTTGTAGATTAGATAGAAAAAGTACCTTAGGAACCAGTCACCTTTTAGGAAAATTTTAGTTTCATGGTCTATTATGAAACAAAACTCAGTTTCTCCATTAAAGGTCGAGGCAGAGTATGTGTCTGTAGGAAATTTATGTGCACAATTTTTGTGAATGAAAAACTCACTTATGAACATTGAACTAAATTTTAATAGTACACCTATTTTATTTTCTAATACTAGTGCTATGAATATTTCAAAAAAATATTTAAGTAATTCTATAACTAATCATATTAATATGAGGCATATTTTTATAATAGATGAGGTTCTTAAAAAAGACATATTTTTAGAATTTGTAATTACTAAATATTAATTAGATACTATTTTTACTAAACCACTTCCCACTACAAGTTTAGAGTTTATTAATGGAGAGATAGGTTTATTTAATTTTAAATAAGTATTACATGATTCTCATTTTTAATTTTATTTACTAGATTATTTCTATTTTTATTATTTTAAATATTAAATATATATTTACTTTAATGAGTTAACTTTAACAATAAAACAAATTTCGTTGCTTATTTTACATAAATTAGTTTTATTTTTTTTATAATGATTAACAGAGTGTATTAATTTTAATACGATGTGTACAGTTTGTTTACTTTGTTTTTGTAATGATTATTATTTATAATGACAGGAGAAGCAAGGTTCTGATAGAAACTGCTTCAGATTCCAAACCATTTCTTTTCTCAAAACCTTTCAAATACCTAGTCATTTATCTCTTCTGTCTGCCTCTATTTTTCCTTCGAAACCCTAGAAATAATTCAAACTCTAATCTTCAGAGCTTTTCATTCTAGTGAAATATCAATGAAAAAGTCTAAGAGATTTGAGGAGGGCTAAGCAAGTAACACCAAGTACCAACACTCAATGGAAAGAAAAATCCTTCATTGAAAATTGGTCGATCTGGAGTGACTTTACCATACAAACCAATTTTTGAAGCAATAACTTTCATTTCAAGTACTCAAGATGATATTTAATGAAAAATAAACTAATGTTTTATATAAGTTATAATTGTGGTGCTTTTATAAATGTGTTCAATTTATCTTGGGAGACCCCTAAGATTCAATAATCGCTAAAATAGAGGATAGGGATTTCTCTATTTCTTCGGTTGATAATAAGAAGATTTTGGACTGCCCTCATGAGAAAGTTTTTAATTTTGACTTGATATCAATAGGGGATTAATACCACAAATCATAAAATATTATGTCTTTTCTATTTGGATCAACGAACATTAAGAAAATGTTTTTAAAGGATCTGTAATCTCATGAAATTTTTTTAGTTAAGTTCATTAAAATTAGTATAGCACCTCGAATGAATGAAATGGAGAGAATTCTATACCTCGACATGTATGTCATGTTTCTATTTTTGAGTGAAATTATGTTGAATTTCCCATGATATCTGGTAATATATTTGAACTATTATGGTTACCATTAAGTAAGGATGATTTTTTATCTGTATGGATGGATAATTTCAAAAACAAATTTTAAAAGGAAATGATCTGATTGAATGATGCAAGGTTGTGATGTCATCACAACAAATATATTAAATGTTAGAACCCTCATGATGTTTGGATTTTTTTTAGAGCATGGTCAAAGGGAAGATTATGCCTATTGCAGCAGATAAGGACCGTATCTCTACTCAGGGAAAAAATGTTGCAAAATCTAAAGAAGGATTTGCCGAATCTAGGAATCAAGAGGTTTTAAAATCCTCGAAGAGATTAAGTTTTTTATATGAAGATGAATCTGAAGATTAAGGTATTCAAGATTTACATCTAAGTTCAAGTAATAGAGAGTTTCTAAAGGAAACTCCTCCTGAAAATATTCTAGGTTCAAAAGAACCTATCAGTTATAAAATTTTGAATGAGAATATTCATGAGGATAGAGAAGAGATACAATAGGAAAGGAAAGAAAAGTATTTCCTAGAGAAGAAATAGCACCTCAAGAAGAAGTAATGTCTCAAATAGAAGTGGTTCCTAGAATAGAAGATGTAGCGCAAGAAAAATATATGGTAATGGAAACTATTGATCAATTTGTAGATGAAATTGGTAATGACAAGTAAGAAGAGTCAATTCAAGAAGATATTTCTCTCAAGGAGAAAATAGAAATAGAAATTGTGAATCAAGAAGCATAAAATATGTTTGGAGTTAAAATAAAAGTTTTAAATGAATATTTTTCTGTTGAATAGTTAAAAGATAAATATTTTGAAAAATCCATAGAGAAGGTTGGTGAAGAAAAATCTGATGCTCAATATTTCCACCTGGAACTAGTATATCAACCATAGAATCAATAATAAGATGCCTCTAATTCACAATCATATCATGTGGAAGAACTAGTTATGATGTTCAAAAGAGATCAGGAATAATATTATTTTCTAAAAACTGAGCTGGAAAAAGAAAGACAGAAATTTGAAGATATAAAACAAAGTACTATTTCCAAAAGGGAATTTGATGGATTCAAGAGGGAAATATTTAATGAAATTGGACGTATTAAATTAGAATTTGTTCCAAAATTAGAATTTGTGGATTTGAAAATATACTTGGGACAAGAATTTGAGTATGTCAAAGAAAATCAAGCCAATACATTTGGTACTTCGCCTGATCTGATAAGGATATTTTAAGCCATTACATATATAATGAGAAATATGAATGATATATTACAAGATTTAAATTGTAACAGTGCTACTCTATCAGTTTTGTTAGATAACCAGAAACATCTTTTTGAGACACTCTACTCTAGTAAACCTGGTATGAGAGACCTACACAAAACATTTACTGAGAAGATGAATGTTTTTATGGAGAAAGGGAAAAATATGCATTAGTTTTTCAAGGTAAATATCATTGAATATACTCATGTGAGTTAGGAAGGAAGATATTTAGTTATCAATATGGGAGATGTATTAATGGATAAGATAAGGTTGTAGTTGGTAGAATTGAAGGAAATGATTCAAAATCGCTGAAATCCCTTATCCAACCCTTAATCCACAAACCTTGATTCTTGATCATTATTTATCTATACAATTTGAGATGAATGAAATATATTTTATTTTTATTTGATGTGTTTTATTTATCAAACTATTTATGTCTATATTAAAATTCCCAATATAAATATTCAATTATTAATAAATAGTTTATTATAAACTTTACTTATAGTTCAGTGCTACATTATAAGTGTTTTATTCCTTATTCTGTACGTTCTTTTTTATATCCTAAAATGGGGAGAAAATTGAATAAACAAAAAATTTATTTTCTTATAGTTTATTGAAATGGGAGATAAAACTGTATAAATGAATAATCATATCATTTTATTATTTTTAGATATGTGATGAAGAAATATGGATAAAAGTATTATTTAAAAAGTAATCAATTCACTTTGGAATAATTTTTTTGAAAGAAAAATTAGTTTTATAGATTTGAAAAATTCTAAAATTATGAAAATAATTTTAATGTTTTTGTAACCATAAAAAGAGGGAGATTACTGGGCATGTATTGACTCAACAATACTCTATATTTTCTGATGATTTTGATGCTCATAAATACCTTTGTTTATTTTACTAATGATTATACTTTAAGTGTAGTTTATGAAATTAATGTTATTTATATTCCTAAATTTGGATATATTTTTAATTTTATTATTTGTGTGGAATATTTATCAAAGTGTTTGGAAAACGTTTTAGCATGTTCTGAGAACACTATTTATACGATACTTTGAAGAACATAATGTATGTGATAAACCCTATGTTCTTTTTATAGCTAATGTTGGAGGATCAGCACATATGGTTAATTGACCTTATGATGAAACAAATGTATGGTAGAAAAACCTTTCATTTGGGTGGAAACATACATTTGAAATATGATAAAAGTGTGGATGAAGAACCCTATGTAAGTATGGAACCCTACGTTTGAGGAGAAAATGTATGGATCATCAACCTTGCTTTTGTAATGAACCTTATGTTGACAGAAAAAGTATAGATCATATACCTTATGTATTGAATTAAAAAATTATGGATCATAATCCTTAATTTTGTGATCAACATTACATATTGATGTTTTATTTTATTATGAAAATGACCCTACATTTGACTTCATTAAGCATTAGAGAATTGAATTTGTGACTTTATCGAATATTTTGTGCAATGGTCTTTTAGGGGATATTAGGTTAATTTCAAGATCAATTAAAACCTAGATTTTAAATCTCATCTTTGGCAAATTAAAATAAAATATTATTTTATTCAAAGGATTGATTTAAGAGGAGTAACTCTTTTCTATTATAAAAGGAAGTTACGACTGCTCTGTTTTCAAATATGAATTATTGCAGACTTTTAGGCAATCATTTTGGATCCATATTTATGAAATAGGAACTCATATTTATTTTATATATACTTGTATATGATTTATAATATAAATATACACACATCCGCATACATATAGAAGAATATAAAATGATCTTTGAAATTCATTTTTTTCTTGAGAAGATCTCTTTCAGATCTTCTGCAATGAAAACATTCAGACTCTGTGTTATACAGAATAAGATAAACATTGAGAATTTACTTATTCTACATTGAAGATCTATTGTAAGTCTAATTCTGGTTTATTACTGACTGTATCTCAAGATCTATTGTATCAAGATCATTTTAGAACTGTACCTTCTTGAATAAATTCTTTTCTGAAGGTGGCGATCCATATACTATCAGTTGCGTGATGCTGCAATTGTGAAGAACAATCAAAATAATTTTAAGACAACACTCTTTTCTTTTAAGGAGTATAAGCTTCTTGATCTAAGTTATATTTCCACAATTTTTATTTTTAGAACTAGAAGTCTTTGTTTTTTAATTCTTACATTGTAAAGGTATCAAATACCTACACTCAGTTGTGGATAATCATGTGATAAGAGGACGAATTAGTGAAAATCACCAAGCATGTGGAGAAGAGCATTGGTGGAGTGGACTATGGGATTTTTGTTCCCCAACCCACTATATATCCTTGTTTCCTATTCTATGTTTATTTTTTCTTCTTAAATCACATTTAACATAATTAAAAGACAGAAACGATTCTATTCAAGATTATCAACAAGTTTATAAAGGCACAATTCCCCCCCCCCCATCTTGTGGTTTTCTCATATATTCCAACATAATAGTAGTGAGTTGTTACCTAAACCATTCAATAAGAAGTCAGTCTTTCTGAGGGGTGAATTCACCTAAACATGTATCAACAATGATGCTTGGTGAGGAATGAATTAACATAAATATTTTATTTTTAAATACAACGGGTTATTTCTTATTTTGGAACAATAACACACTGTTGAGTGTATGATTCTATGATATATATCATTACTAGTGAACCAAGTAAAATATTTGTATATTGTGAGTTTTAATTTCTACACATGTATATGATATTAGATTTTGGTGAATTTTATAAAGAGAAGGTAATAAGTAATTTAACAGTGTTACTTCAATAAAAGGAAGAAGATCAAAAGGGAAAGTAGTTTTTAATAATCAAAAATTGGGAAACACACTAATTCACCACCCCTCACCACCTCTCAGGGTATCTTTGGTTATAATAAATGATAATCAAACACTCCCATTGGATATATAATTGTTGATGGAAGTAATTAATGTTATGGGAATATATCCCTATTTATGAATAGATATAATTTTAGATATATGGATGAAAATATTCTTGGTCTAAATTGTAGATGGGCCAACCTCAAAATTCTGAATGGTGTGTCCCTCTATACAGAATTGTATTGTCTTAGTCACATGTTATCCATAGCTAGTAATAGATAATTATGAGGATTGGCGATATGATTTATTCCCCTATATCTCCCCCAAATTATTCCTTGAAATATTTCTCATTATATGTCTTAGTGATATATTCTCTTCATTCATGATTTCCAAACCAGCATAAGGTTGAGTATTTTTTTCATAGTGGCTAGGCTGGTATAGTGGAGTTTCATTATCTCATTCATACCGAGGCTGGACATGATCCACCTGTACTTGTTTCACATATACAATGGAATATCTTTATTCTTTATATCAGGTCCATTTAAGTGTTTTATGTTCAGATAAAGGTATATTTTAACACATATGAGCTCCGTAATCAAGTCTACATCCACATGTTATAATTTAAACCATTTCTCCAATCTATTTATGATATATTTTCGTTATCATTTAATAGTGATAAGTCTCCAAGGATTCTAATTCTATAAATAGAGTTTAGTTTCATTTTATATGATAATATTCACACTGAGACAATCATAGACAATGGTCATGGAAGTTATGAGTTATTATTGTACAATTCTAGTTATAAGAGAATGTATCTTAATGGTATAAATTAGTTATGACGTTTTCTGTGAGATCAATGCACCATATAGATTTATAAATAAGATATAATTCATAAAACAATGTGTTTTGGTCCACTTAAAAATATATGAATAAAGCATCATCTAATGTTGGTGTGGAAACTATTTTTGATGAGTACCGAGGATGATACTCGGTTTGAGATTATATTTACATTTTCAAATGTATTTATCTAGATAACACTTGGGTATAATCATACCTCGATGTCCTTATATGCTCAAAAGATAATTATAAAATATTTCCCTATGATTTTGATATCACTAACACTATAGAAAGTGAATTGGACTACCAATAAATTCCATTATAAGGGAACATTTGGTGGTACACCAAGGAATTTAGATCAAACATGCTCACAAGGACCTTGAGCACTCAAAGACAAATATTAATTTAATTGTGAGTTGATAAAGACCAACCTATGATAATGAAGTGAAGTACTATCTAATGATGAGGGGACCAAAAAGTAACTAAAATTTAAGGGTTTTCCATCCTCTAAAAGACCTCTAGGGGAGATGAATGATACATATAATAGTAATTTGTATCCTGATGCTGTCTAATTTTAGTTAAGGTGTCCATTATTTGATGACATTGTGGGTGTATGGATTTCCCTTCATAGAGGAATCCATATCCTTAAACTCAAAAACATAATTGAACTGTAATATTTTCTCTTTGATATTAATGCTTACACGACCTGAACGTATCTATAATAACAATGTATTCTAGTACATATGGCAGGTTATCGGATTCCCATTATGATACAGGCTTAACATATTATGGTTCAAAAAGAAATAATGGGGGAAATTAGTCAATCCATTGATGAGGATTGGGATCATCACCATTTCCCCAAAGATGTATGATGAATATCTTCTAAGATAAAAGTCGTCAATTTTCATTTATCTCATAGAATATTTATTTTTCCTTCTTCTATAGGGTGGTAGTAATATAGGAACCAGTAGTGTCGCCCTTTCAGGCTAGGGGAGGAACTCTAAAAGAAGTACTTCAGGGAATTCCACTATAGATGTAGGGGATCCATCTCATGGTAAAAAAATGGTGATAGAAGTAGCTGGGTGGGACCCCCTCTTCACCTTCTTATAATCAAGTCTGGATCACTTGGATGTGAATTTAAATAACCCTCTATCACTGATAAAAAAAATTACATAGAACTAAAATATTTGTGATTCACATTTTTACCTGCAAAAGAGAGTGATTTCCAAACCGCAACCTTATATATACATCAAAATGTTAATATTATACTATATATCTTTCTAAATATCTATTTTCTAAGAGGTGTCATTATAATCCATGACTAGAATATGTTCAAAGGGAATATCAAGAAATAATCCCATATTATAGTAAGGAAAGAGTTATTTTGAAACTAGATATGATATTAATAGTGTTTGTCTGGATTATTTTTTCTAGTCAAGGGAAGGATGGCATGGGTATAACTACAAAAATAAAAAATATTTTATTAATGGGTGATAAATTTCATGGAAGAGTTGGGTGATGAATTGTAAATGATCAATTTTTTACAAGAATAAAGAATCCATGAAATTTTAGTGATTGGAAGAAAAGGTAGCATAACTGTGTAACACTTTATTAGGATCACCTTTTGAGTCTAGAGCATCTATCCCCATATTACACTCAGGAAATGTATGAAGGATATACAAGGATAAATAAATTAGACTCCTATATTACCTAATGATGTGAATTATGGACCAAGGTGTGGGTAGGAATTCTATCAGGTTTTTGATAAGAAAATGAAAGTCAGATACCAAAATACTAGAAGTGAAGTATTAGAGTATACCATAGAAAAAGCCACTTAGAACCAATTTGGCCTCATATATGGGTGATTTAACATTGTATATAAATAATTAAATTCATTTATTTTTTATCCATGTTCTTATATAATGATTTCTAATCCATATATTAAGTAATTGTTACACACTTTATATTTATTAATTTTAATACTTTCTCTGGGTCTTATCCATTGAACTCAATGGTCATCCTTATTTCTCCCCTAGACTACCTTTAAATTAATAAAAATGAGGTTCATGTTATGAAAGATAATATTATAATTATACACTAGCTATTAAAAATACATATTATTAATCAAAGTGAAAATTTTCATTTTAAAGTTGTTTCCATTATTGTGAGAACCATTGTATCTAAAATTATTTCAAACCTCCCATAATGACAAATGAGTAATAGGAAAATCCTCTTAATAAAAACATCCTTCCTAGGAATCAACCACCATAACCTCTAACTACACAATAAAGAGATATTCAATATAACCTAGACAGATGGGTATACACAAGCAGGGTCCAATAAAATATCATATAGGGCACACCGAAACATCTCCCATATAAATATGGTTGTGAATTATGAAAATGGGAAACATAGGCTCTTAAATTTAAAATAAAAACACTTACGTTGAATAAGGCTATCTATGTGAGGAGAAATATGTATATCCCACCATACGAAAAAAATCAACCTAATTGGAATAAATTTGTTCCATAAAATTTCCCAAGTTAGCCAAGATTCCTTGAACATGGTGGTGGCTATGATAATAAAAGGTACTAAACTATCCTGACAAAGACAGAATAAAAATACACATATCTTCTTCATCTTCCAATAAAATATTATAGAAGATATAATTTATTTCAAATACGTGAATATAATTGGTGACACTCAAAAATTTTACTATACCATGACAGATCATGTTCATATTGGGATAGCTTAGGAAGTAGAGAGATTGATCAGTCCAATAGTAATTCATAAAAAGAGGTTTTAATAACTGATGATCAACTAAAAGTGATCAATAAGGATATTAAATTAACTATACATGTTTCTACAGAACTGATTTTTTGTTCTCATTATTCATCACCTCTTTGATCCTCTCATATTTAGAATTAACAAACATTGCCCATATATAATGATCCACAAGAGAATACCAAACCTATTTTTCCAACAAAATATCTATACATTTCTCATGATTCCTAAAAATGACACCAACTTCTATAATAGGTTTCAATATACAGTCCCCATATGACTAGGTAAATTTTATTTCTTGGTTAATATATAATAGGAACCCATTGATAATGTTTCCAATATTCTTTAAATCCTCTTTGGGGTCATATATTTCAGAAAACAATTCATAGTTATAAATTTTAGACACTATAATTGGGATTTATTATATAATTAAATAATTGAATCTATATTTTCATGTTTATGATGCCCAAGTAATTATATCAACCAAAATGATGGAAACAATTCCTCCTCATCCATAGAAAATAACCAATGTATATCATGGGAATTTTGTTATCAAGTATTCACTCCTTCTAATGATAAGATAATAACTATTGGTTAATTATTTAATAAAAATGAAGAAAATATATTTATTATCATAGAGAATCTTCCACATCTATGATTCAAAATTTTTGATCAGATCATTAAGAATATGGTTAAATCGTATCCATATATTTAAGGAGAAGATATTTTTATCTATAACAAATATATGGTAGATACCTATGAAGTCATATATATATTTCAAATGATACACCACCATGTTTTTATTAGATTTTTTGAGATTCTTAATAAAAACATCCTGACCTATAATGAAGAAACTAGAAGGGATTGAGTCACCATTTTATATCCATATTTAACTTAAATAACATAAATGTCATAAAGATCATAGTGATTTAGAGCTAGGGACAAGAATACACATGAAATAAGAGATCACAAAACCATTCAAATAAACCCCACCTCCAGTTGAATTTCATAATAATGTATCATTACAATCTATCAAATGATTTATCCAAGACAATATTCACTATGATATTGGACCTAATGGTATTACATTCAAAAACTTCCAACATATCTTATGCCAAATCCATAAGAACCTTGGATATTCCTCCTTTAAATAATTCCATGTTTTTATTCCAACAACAACTTAAAAAGAAAAATGGTGAGTCTTCCATTATGAATCTTACCAAAAACTTTGTAGATGAAGTTACATAATCTGATTGGACTATATTAATAGAATGATCTCAGAATATGCACCTTTAAAATAAGAATAAAATATATCAAAAACACAAAACTAGGGATGTAACCCCTTATAAAATTATCTTATATGGCCTCAAATACCTCCTTCTCATGATATCTAATGACACAGCATAAAAGGAAACTAGAAATTCTTCTTGTTTGGGAGAACTGTCTAGATTGATTTCACTATATGCCTCCTTGATTTTTCCCACTATAGGAATGGAGTCAACTCTTTCATTATAATTTTCATTAATTAATAAATAAATTTTAATAAATTATGATACCTCCTCATTTTCCCTTGTATTTATATCCATCTATTCTTCCCTTCATCCTGTGAAAATTGAAGAAAGGTATGAAGTTGTATGGGGGAAAATCAGTCTAACATCATTAGTCTAAGAAAAATATTCTACATCTATATTGATATTCCCAAAAAATTTCCTCTATTTAATATTAGGGCCCAATATTTTAATGTAATTACCACATTTCATATCACTATTCTTTTATTTTATCTCAGTACAGGATTATCATTCTTGCAGATATGACAACCATTTTATAATATATTATATCATTAATGGTTATCTTCTCATATTTGGTTTGGTTCAAAAACATCAATAAGGATCTAGATGGAATAAATTCTTCAATTCTTTTGATATTATAATTATTTTTACATATTTTATTTTCATTTGAAATTTTGGATTTAGAAATAGATAATACCACCAACCAGATCCTCTGAACAGATATTAAAACCATTGAGCCTTTTTAGGTATATTAATCATTGACCCAATAGTTGGAAAGAGTAGAACCATTAAATCCACTAAAAATATATCATAAAGAAACTATATAATTTTCATATCATTAATATATCTCTACCTTACAAATAAATGAGGTTAAAATCATATGATTGGGTTTTCATCCACTAGTAGTTGAGACTATGATAGGAGAAGCTGACATTCCCATGAGGCTATATAATATGATAAATATGATGATGAAAACATTCCCCATCATAGTAAATGAAGATGAATTTGGAAACTGATGATTCATTTATAGTATATCAGTGACAACTAATGATTTTAATTAATACATGGGAGAGGGTGAGTATCTACAATTCCTTCAATTGACTTAGATAGAGAATTTAAAATTTATATTCTCTTTATACCATTTTTATTTATTCTATCACATGACAAGGAAAATTTCAAGTATATTTTCATATCAAAACATTATTTTCCATAAAACACAGGGATTGAAGTTATTTTAATTCCAATTATCTCATGGGGTGATAAATATATGATACATTTGAGTGAACTGATCCCAAAATATATTTCTGTGTCTTGGAGAAACTCTAAGATAAACCAAGAGTTAATTAAATTATGATTCATTTCATGGTTTCATGTGTTTAATGATATATTGAATCTTTTCAATAAATATCCCATAGAGTTTTAATATAAAAAATAACATAGTATTTTCTACATATTCATGGTCTTAAAATACATTATTTTGACTACATAACAATTAATGTTATTATGGAGGAAAGAACCTATGAATTAGGGCATGGTAAAGCTTTATAATTATAATGACCATAACTCCAGTATCCTAGAGATAGTTTCTTACTTTATTACATCGAAATTTGATACAAGGAATAACATCCCATTGGATTGAATAGTTCGGTATTCATGGTAAAATGGATACATACATGATTCCAAAAGTATATATTAGAACACAAAATAAAACATATTTTTTCCGAGAATAAAATTATTCCATCTAGGATATCCTTTAATATATATCATAGAAAATATCATAGTTTATTGGGAAAGGAAAAACAATAAGGGTGAGATCAAATTCCCTATAAGGGTTAAGTACATTGGAAGCTACCATGAATTAATAATCATAATCATTGCAAGTTAAATAACTAAATAGAAATTCTATTTAAATAATTTTACTAGTATAATCAATATGTCAAGGTTAATAACTAAAAAATCATTCCATTTAATGAATAACATGACTACCATAAATATATAGGGAGGTATCAATAAAGAAAGGTAAATAACTAAAAACACATGTCGTTAAATCCTTAAACATAGAATGAAATTTATACATAGATAATTACATTGTGAATATATCATGGGTAATAATAAATAAATTCTTAATGATGGAAATGATTAATCATTATGCATCATTTTCTAAGGAACATGATCCCTATAAGGTTAATACCTTTCTAAGAGGGTTTAAAACTCTAGATAGAAACTGGTTTAAATATATATTTGTAACTTTCATTATGATACCACTGATGCATCAAGGGGGTATATAATTCTAGGTCCCACCCATCTATATGTGCCCAAAGCATTCATCATATATATAGTAATTTATTTAATTCATTAACAACATTCCTTATCAACAAATATCTATATTGAGTATGGAATATCAATTTATCAATATTTCCCCAAATAAAAAAATAAGTTTCAATATAGAAAACGGTTTGTAGAAACTATATAATATTTATGGAATGATCATATCAATGTTAAATAATATGTATATTTAGGCTAAATTAAATTTCTTATTATCCTAGGAAAGTGAATATTTTAATGGAAAGAAAATAAATATAAAAAATGAGTCAAGAGAGAGAGAATTTCAATACTTTCCTTTTTCAAAATAATCAAAAAAATAAATAGAAATAATAAATATGGTATCAATACAAAATATTCTCAGTGAAGTATGTGTAAAATAAATGTTTTTTTCCGAATAGAGAGACCATAAAAAGATCATTAAAACCATTCTTGAGGATAATATCATTTTTATCTTGAAAATATCCTTTTAAAAATAAATTTTTAATAAAAATTGAAAATAATATTCTTTGAAAATAATCTTTGGATCATATAATAGATTATTTAAAATTTTTACTAGTCATGAATTATGAAAATATGTTTCATACTGTACACATTAAACAAAGACTCATTTTACTTTTTTAGTAAGATATGAACATTCTAGTTTTGAAAACATCTTAAAGATTCGATTTAAAAAAAATAAAAAATTGGGTAAACATATCATTAATAAATCATTTTTGAATTTTTGAAATCATTTTTGAAATCATTTTTTTTTTAAATATGGTTTTCGAAGAAAATGGGATTTTCGAACGATGGGAGAAATGATGTCATATTTTATTAAAATTATATTCTAAATTACTATAAGTTACAAAGAGTAGAAAAAATTGTACTATATATTGAAAATATCATGAGTGACTAGATTATAAGAAAATTAAAGTGTTTTATTAGTCCCTGATAAAATAATTTTCTTTCAATGCAAATTTAACGATAAATAATCCCAATGAAAAGGTGATTGTGAAATAAACCCTTTGAAAGATCATGGTGATATTGTAATAATTATATAATCAATAAATTATGTTTATACAATGTAAATATACAAAAAATAATTGGGTATATAAGATAATATATTCAAATATTAATACACACATAATCATAGAATATTTAAGACGATGAAGAAGTAATATAACCCATTGAAAAGAAATTTAGGTATGAAATTATTTACCACTTGGTAATTTTCATGTCAATTAGAATTGGATGAAAAAAAATTAAATTTAAACATAATATACCATGAATTATTAATTAATTAGGATATTACATGTCAGAGAGGTATTATATACACCATATAAAATAAATTAGGTTCATAACATTTCAATATGCCTCAATAAAGGGAATTTGAGATAAAGTCCCTTTTCTCATGCTTCCGTTTGGTTGAACATGATTTAACAAACTTAATAATGGTTTTAATAAGTTTTTAAAATTCATAAAAGAACATTATATGTATTTATAATATCATATATTATCGTTTTATAATATATTATCACCAATTTTGTAATGATATGTCATTATTTTTATTATTTCAGGAGTAAATTTCCTTGTGTTCTCATGTTTGTTCTGTCATGAATGTTCTGGTTCTTGTGCATGGGATATATATACATCATCTAAAAAATAATATTAAATATATAAATAAAATATTTACTAATTATATAAATTTTTACTACAATTTATAAATTTTTTTCCTTGATAATGATTCAAATAACCTCTTGGAAAGGGTTGGCCATACATATACAAAAGCGATTATATCATTCCCGAAATAGTGAAAAGGTTAAAGAAGTGGAAGATATGAGAACTTTAAGTAATTAATATCATGTAATATGTATCACATATACACAATAAATCCATCATTAATACTATACATGTGATTCATTGATGGAAAAAATGGCATTAGTTCTTGAGGCGACAATGTGTTATATATACAAGTGATGTCTTTGTAACCCATTTGATTGTGTGGGAGGTGGTTAAAAACAATGAAATAATCATAATAAAATATAATCATATGGGAGTTAATATTTATATTTATTTATTTTTAATATATAATTGAATTCTGTAAATGAATAAAGAGAAAAATGATCTTAGTGAAGACAACAGACTTATCATAGAGAAATATCTTTTGGATATCTTCTTAAGTTCCCTAGCGTTTGTATCATGGGAAGACGAGAAACTCAAGAATGTATATAAGGATATTTTAGAGAGATTTTGTAATGTTTTTTCTAAACTATATGACTTTATTTGTCCTCAAAAAATGAGAGAGTGAGATCCACTTTTTATGTGGGGAATGAAAATCTGCCTAGAAATTACATTGAAATTTCCCAAAACAAAGAAAAATTATAAAGTAATTCACATGAAAAAGATTCAAAATAAATATAGTCTAGATTTTGGTATAGTGTATGGTTTAAATTTGGAAATAAAATAATATTTTTACAAGTTGGTTGGTCATTTTAACTATTACCTTCTTAGTTTAATTCCTTATAAACCCATTTTTATCTTTACCATAGAAATTAAATTTTTTACCATTTTCACTATTAATTTTTTTAAAAAAAATTATGTTTACCCTATTATATATTATAATTGTTTATTATTATTAACATTGAATCATTTTTTTTAAATTAAATTCACAGAAGTGGTAGAATAAAATGTAAAATTATTCCCACTGACATAAAGAAAAGGTATATTTCTAAAAATAGAATTATTGTAAGTATAGATGGTTTTAAAAATAGATTTGAATAGGAAATTGATTCTAATATGATAAATTAGGTAAAATATTGATATAATTGAACTAATTATACTTTAAATATAATGTATAATATAATTTAAACATTTAAATTGTTTAAAAGAAAAGACAGTTTTCAATAAAAATCAGTATTTTCAATATTCATTACAAAATGAAACATTTTAGAAAAATCATAAAAATTCACCATAAGATAATTTTGATATGATGATTTCAAAAATTAATTTAATTTTATGAAATAAATTTTCTATAAGAATTAAAAATTAATTCTATATTATGTTCTCAAAGAGTGACTAAACCTCATTTTAGAAAAAATAATTCATCTTTTTAATTAAAATGATTCTTATTTTATTTACAATAAATAGATAAAAAACTATTTTTTATACATGTGTAAAAAAATATACTTTTTATAATTTAGTTACTAATATTAATACCCACCATTTTAGCAGATAATTAATAATATTATATAATATTACAGTTCATTTATACTTGGGGTTTCATGTTCTGCAATCTTTTGAGGAGACAAAATTAAAAGAAATATATTTTTATTGCCATTTAATATAAATTGTGAATATCACACACATTATCAAATACAATTTTATTCTTTTCTAATTTCATGTTGTTACTTTCTCCACTCATTAAATAAATTTCCTCCATCTAATTTGATATAGCGCTTAGAAATCAAGGGTTTGATATTTGAAAAAAACTTTCCATGAGAACCCATTTCATAAAAGAGTTAATAAAAATTCATGTTGATAATATGTACTGTTAAATATGAATGTTTCCTAAAATAACACATAAATAGGTTTATAATTAGGAAAAATTGGTGGCAAGTCAATATATGGAAAGAGAAGAAAAGTGTAAATAATGATAGAGAGTGATAGAGGATATTTATCACAAGAAATTGAAAGGTAAATGGATATTTAAGTCCTAAAACCCATAAATATGTTATTATAATAAAGGAAATTTGAATCATCTGATATTAATCTAATAATATAGTTTTTTTTTCAATATAATTTTCTTAGTGTTGATGAAATATTTTATTATCTATGAATATAAGGATATATTGTTACTTGATATCTTTCTATTTCATAAGTATAATTTCATCCTTTTTTTGCATCGATCAATTTATAATTCATCACTTTCTTCGATAAATGAATATCCAAAAATTATTATTATTTGACTAATGAAAAAAAAATTACATTTAATGGATTATAAGATATATAAAAGAGTAATATGTTTTTTCATATTTCTCAAACAATTTTCCAAAAAATATGGTTAGTATAAGTTATCCAATATAATACATAAATCTCTAAAACATTACAATAACCCCATCAGTTTATCAATAATATATATTCATCAAAATTTTTAATTAAAAATAATTAAATATTAACCAAAACATCATGGAGGCCAGTGGTAGGGGTTAAGCCCTTATCGTCCTTCAGTTATGAGTTTAGGCCTCATAGCCTTGCTGAATGCGATGGGTTGGCACCCATCATTTGGGTTGTACTTTTTCTAAAACCATATTAATATAATTTATATTATTTTCCCAAATTTCAAAAACTCATAATTAACAAAAAATAAATATAATAAAACAATAAAGGCTACCAATACCTTCAAAATTATTCCCAAAATAGGAAGTAAATACTTCTTTAAGTAAATTTTTCACTAAACATATACTAAACAAATGGGTTGTATATCGATAAAATTATCTGAAAATATCCTTAATCATAGTAGAGTCCCAATACATAAAACCAAAAAAGGTGTATTTTATAACTTGAACTTATGATCAATATTAAACTCATAATACCATAACGATATCCATAAGTCTTAAGTTAATGAAATAATATATTCTTCTAAAATTTAATACAATCCTTATCTTTTTCATGATTCTTATAACCAAAATACTATTGGTAAAAATATTTCTTCAATATAATTCTTGAATCGAACTAAATAAATACTTCATCCATTTTATTAAAACATAGGTCCCTCCTTGGTGTAGAAGTTAACCATTAAAATAGGAAATTTACTTGAATAATTCATAGATTTCCCATATTTAAAAAAGTGACTATAAGTTGATCCCTATGGGGAGATTTATTTCGTTCCATCATACTCTTAATTTTTCCTCAAATTTTCATTGATTTATTCCCTTCTTTTCAATATAAAAAATATTTTCCCACTCCTTTGATGAACTTTACATTTTGTTAATTCGATATTTTTGACATGAATTAAATTAAGAATTAATTCTACCATGTTCTCCACCACTCAAAATATTAGGAAACTCCATACATCTCGTCTTTACTAATTTTGAGAATTATTTAGGTTAGTTTTTTTAATCAAATTTAGGATAAATTATTTTTCATAATATTGACATCTTTCACTCCTGTCATTATCTCATTGTGTTTATCATACTCACCAAATTTTCCTTCATATACAATTCTAACACAAATCCCTTGGGTTAAAACCATTTAATAAAACCAAAAATAATAGTGTGAGAAATAACAATCACACAATAAAAATCATACAGTCATTTATTAGATGTCTACATCACGACACATTTTTTCAATCTAAGACACGTTATGTTTATCCTAGTTTATTCAGTCTCATCATCTATTGAAATAATTTATAATGGATTGTAAATTAAATATGAACTATCCAAATAATATCACATAAGAGTGTACAATAGGTGAGTAGTAAGGCCCATTTCCAAGCACCAGGTGATGATCAGGGTTAAGACTATTGCGCCCTTTTAAGAGTTATTAACCCTGGGTACAACTCTTAAAGAACCATATCAATTTGTAGTATCCAGAAAGGGATATATTGATAGGAAAAAATACATATTATTTTCCATTTAAAATTTATCATCACAAAAATATAAAATAAGGACAGTGTATCTGATAGCATATGTGACACACAACATTGAACTTAAACAACCAATGAAATATATTTCATTAATTTTAATCACTTCAATGTATTATGGAATATACAACCATGAGTCAAAGTGAACTGTAATATAGTAACCTAGAAGTTAATTTGGATGGTATTAATAATACTATTTAAATTAGGAATACTATGGTTACCTATTGATTATAAAGAAATTAGAATCATTTTAATGAAAAAGTAATGTTTTCAGAAAACATTATTTTTCGAAAGGATGGTTTAGTCGCGATGTGTGTTCATAATTCAGAACTACTTTTTAACAATTTTTGAAAATTATTCTTTATATCCTCATATCCACATTATCCAATAGTGAATTTTTTATATTTTTATAAATAGTTACAATTTGGTAATGAATAGTAAAAATTACTGAAATTTTAATGAAAAAATGCCTTTTGTTTAAAAATTTATAATGTTAATTAAATTTTTAATAGTTTTTAAACTAAAATTAGTTAAATTTATTATCAATTAATCGAATTTATTTAATTGTAATAATATTTATAATTAATTTTTATATAAAGACTTTATAAACTTATGAACATTTTATCTTTAAAAACTTGCTTTCTCATCATGTATACGGTGTAAATTTTAAATCATAATTTTCTAATTTTGTAAATGAAAATTTTAAAAATTGGTTTCATATATATAATAATATTAATTTATATTATTTAATAATTTTAATATAATTTTTTTCATAATTATTAGTAAAAATAGTTAAACAATTATTTATAGCTAGTAAGGTTAAAATCGATTTACATGTGCTTAAACACAAAATATAAGATTTAAAATGACCTAAAAACATTTTGAAAATTTATTTTATACCCATATTTATACCATATAATGTATAAGGATCTATAATAATCCATGTTTTAACCTTTTTTGTTTGGAAAATGTGTGTACACCTTTTTGTCTCCAAAAATTACAAGTGTATCATTCACCTCACTTATAGAAGACCCCCCCCCCCCACTCCATTCATCTTCACACCATTAAACCCTTTTAGACTATCAAAAGACTTCCTAAAAAACATAAAAATTCCATCACATCATCCTAGAATAATTATTCTGTGAATAAAGTCCTCTTAGGAATGATTCTGGTTCAAATTTAATGTGGATGCCTAAAGAAGAGGTAATGTTCATCAACAAGAGTATTTATTTTATTTGTTCCTCCACCTCTTAAAGTTATTATTAAACCATGACGATATAAAAAATAAAATTTCTTACACATAAATATATTTTTAATATTAATTTCATGAACAAAAACCATCCCCACTTCCACAAAATGGGTTATGAAATCATCATTCATGTATACGTTAGACTACCGCCTCACGAACATATGACATTCGATTTTCGATTACCAGCTCCTGAAATTGATAATAATGATGGATATAAATTATATATATGATATTTATAAAATAATTATACCTATAGAGTAATTATGTCACATATACATTTTTATTCTCCATTATATTGGGGATACAATAATATCACTCATGTGTATGGTAGACTGTCATCTCACGGAGCGATGTGATTCATCTTTCACTAATTATTTACAAGGAAGGTGATAAGGAAATATTTCAAGATTATATGCGATATAAATGAAATTATTATGATATTAATGAAATATTTATCATTTTGGAATGATAATATATCATTTTTTTTGACCTTATCACTTACATAATGATGATAACATCACTCGTGTACATGTGGACTACCACCATCACGAAGACTCCATTTTCATCACCACACCTCATGTATAAAATATATATGTATATTTAAATAAATAATATGGTACTTATGATATTATTATCAATATTTAATGATGCAATATTACATACCACTTTTCCATAATGATCATTGAAAAATAAAAACGTTACTAATGTGTATGTACGGTCTACCAAATCTATAATGGAAACACGATCCATTTTTCATAACCATATTTCATAATTAGTTTAAAATGTATAATTGATATAAAAATATGAAAATAATTTTAGGATTATTATTATTATTTATATGATTTAACTATATAATTTATGCAATGACTAGATCATTTATGATAAAACACTCATGAGAAAAAAATACTATTAACACTCAATGCAATGAAAATAATTAAATATTATTAATGAATATGAGATAAAATGTTATAATAGTATCATATATTATATTTTAATGATTATTGTGGTTATTTTATAATTGAATAACATGTTTAAAACCACTATACATAAGTTTAAATCATATTTAACCAAAAGGAAGTGGGAGGTAAGGTATTTTATCTCAATATTCATTTCATTGAGGCATATTGTAAAGTTATCTACATAATTTCTTTTATATGGTGTATATAATTCTTGTTTGACCTGTTATATCATGATTAATTATTAAATAAAGATATTTTATGTATCTACATGAATTATTTCATCCAAGGTTATTTGACATGAAAATTAAAAAGTGGGAACTAATTTCATAACTCAATTTATTTTCATTAGGTTATATTACTTCTTCATTTCCATTTATATTATAAAATTACATGTCTAATTACTTTACATTATCTTATTTTTTTATTTTAAATTATTATATGTGTATTTATATTTGATACACATAGTCGATTCATTCATTAATTCTCACCTCAAAATTATAGTCATTGTATGGGTTTATTTCACAATCTTATTCTGATATAGAGTGTTTATTCTTGAATTGTAGTTGAAGAAAATTATTTGATAATTTTATAAATAATACTAATTAATTTTATTCTCATATTGTTAATCATTAAATTATTATTCAATAGTTCCATTTTTCAACTTTTTTATTTTTCAAATAATTGATATAAAATTAAGAAATTTGACTTCATTTATCTCTTTGATTGGAAATATATTTTCTTCAAAAACCATGTTTTATAAAAATGTTTTCAAAAAAAATCTAACCATTAAGAACTCATTTTTGAAAGAAATATTTTCCCACAATTTTTTTATTATAAATTTTCAATGGAATCTTCTTGTCATTTTTCAAACAAGGATTATTTATAACTATTTTAACATGAAAAAGGAATGTTCTTTTTAACTTGTATGGAATATAAAAAATTAGAAACCAGCATGATTGTTATTTCTTTGAAGAATTTTTTTCATGTTTACAGTTTTATTTTTAAACAATTTTTTTTCATAATATTCAGAAAATTATTAATTTTTAAAATTTATTTTCAAATAATAGGATCTTTAAAAATGATTTTTTTTAAAAGTTTTTTTAAAAATGAAATAGATATTTTCCTCAATAATTTTTTAAAGATATTTTTATGGAATTTATATTCGTCAATAAAGACTAAATTTTTTTATATATAATGAAATGGGGATATGTTGTATTGATTCTATTCTTACTCACGCTCTGGATGGTTTATGATTATTTTTACCAAAGATTTTATTGAAATTAACATCATTGATTCATTTCTGTAGTAAATAACTTTCCCTTGAAGTGATCAATTTTCTATGATCAGTATACAATAAATTTCCCCTAAATATACATATTATTTATAATTATTATGTTTATTTTTTAATATTTATATATTCTCTACATATGGTACTCACATTTAAAGCTATATGTTTATTTGGGAAAATATTGATAAATTATTATTATTTACTCAATATATATATATAATGATAAGGAACATTTTTTATGAATTAAATAAATTATATGTTATATAGAGAATGATTTTAACATTCAATATAGAAGTTTGGCCAGGTTATAGATAGCCCCTTGATTCATCGATAGTCTCATGGGACAAATTAGTTGTCTATCCTTAGTTAAATGGGTTTCTACACATCAATTTTAAACTATCTTAAGGGTAAATCTTGATGGTAGGGGTATCAGGGGCCTGTGAAACATGACATATAATAATTAATCATTTCCTTCATTAATAATTTATTTATTATTATACATGATATTTTTTCAGTGTATTATCAATGAATGAATTTTATTCTTAGTTTATTGATTAAAGGTGGGAGTTTCGAGTTATTTACCCTGGGATGTTGATTACGATTTATCCAGTTATGATAGTCATGTTATTGATTAAATGGAATGTGTTTTTATTTATTTACCATTCCATATAGATTATTGTCTATTTTCAGATTAATACTGTCAATGGATGCACTACCTTAATAGTTTATTGATGACAATACATGTTTGTTTAGTTGTTTACCTTTCCTTGTTCATTATGCTTATAGTTTCTGATATACATAACCATTACTTAGTATTTGAGCTCACCATTATTCTTTTAATTTCCCCAAGATTCTATGAAGTGTACTATTAATTATGTGAATGGATATTCTAGAGAGAATAATAATATATTCTCAATTTGTTTTTGTAATTTGTGTTTTCAAATATAATGAAAGTATCAAGTATGTATCTAATTTATGGAGAATGTTAAATTATTTGGTCTTTCAGGATGTGATTCCTTATATCTTATACCAATACAGTAAATAATACATCAGATTTTTTCTATTGGGGTTGGGGTTGCTAAAATCAGTATCAGATAAATTTTAGTGTAAATCATGGGAAGTAGATTTAGAAAAACATACATTAAGGAACATGAGCCTATTATAGACGTTAAGGATATGTATAGAAGAACATATAAATGATTCAATAAAGATGATATTGTGTTGTTTTTTATTTAAATGCATCTATTTTTGTTTATTACAATTGGACATGGTTCTATCATAGTGGTACCTAGAGTTAATAACTCAAAAAATGGAACATTGGTCTTGACCTGGTCATCACTTGATGTGTGAAAATGAGCCTTACTACACATCTTGTTTAACACTTCTTGGGGAAATGCTATGAATAATTAAAATTTTATTCACAAAACATTATTGTGAATTTTAATTGATGGTGAAAATTAATGACACAGGTTAAACCTAATTTTCATAGATTAAAAAAATGAGGTATGGTTATTTGAACATCCTATAAATTATTATATGGTTTTCCCACTATGATTATTGTTTCTCTCAAAAAAATTATCTATTTTTTTCAATGGATAGAAACTATAGGAATAATGTTAACATTTAATATTAAGGACATGGTGGTTCATATATGAAACCATATTGGATGATGAAAAAACTGAAAGATATTTGTATTATTTATAATCATTTATCCCAAAATTTGATTAACAACCTATAAATTAACTAACACATAGACACACCAAATAAGAGTATGATGGAGTTTTCTAATATAATGAATGGTAGAGACTATGAATGAAAGAAGGATTGATTTCTATCATGTAATAAATGTGGAAAGAGACATCAAGGAATGTGTCTTAAGTGAACACAAAATGTTTTATCAGTAGAAACGTAGCACATAAAGCAAAGAACATTAGAGGAAAAATAAAGTGTATGACAAAATTTAATAAATCTCATATTTGGGATCCATTTATAGTTATTTTTCTTAAATGTTGATAACCTAGTAATTATATAATTATATTACCTCTCCTAAAGGTTTTACACTAGGATATGGAAGGACTTGTGTTGAAATAAATTGTTGAAGTATTTATGTATTGGGATTGAAAATTTAAATTTTAGAAGTATTTTTACCAAAGGTATTTTGGTTTAAGAATCATGAAAAATATAATGATTGTATTGGATTTTATAAGAATATATGTATTAATTAACTTAATTTTCATGGAAAATATATTGCTTTTATCTGTTTATGAGTGATCATAAGTCCAAATTCATATGCATACCTTTTTAAGTTTTATGATATGGGAGTTTACCATGATTAAATATATTTTGGGTGAAATTTACAGGAATAATATGTATCAGTCAAAATTTTATTTGAGGAATAATTCCTTTAAATTTTATAGTCATAATTTTAAAGTTATTGATAGCCTCAAAGGATGATATTATAATTAATGAAATTGTAATAATATTAAAATAATATTTTTAGTATGTGAATAAAAAATGTATTGAAAACATTAGTAAGAAGATTATTTAATGATTAATTTTATTTCAAGGATGTCCATGATTTTATTGGGGAATATTATATAAAGTATATTAATATGGTTTTAGAAAGAGGGTAGTCCAAATATCGGGTGACAACCCGTCCTATTTGGAAAGGTTGTGGGTATTGAAAGCATGACCAAAGGATGATAAGGTTTTAGTGTCTACCACTAGCCTACACAATATATTTGTCAATACGTCATTGTTTTTAGTTAAAATATTTAGGAAATTAATATTAATGATCAACCATTGCTATTAATTTTGAGTTTTATAGATCGATATGTAATATTTAATAAATTTTGTTAATTATATTGGTCTTGGAAAAAAGTTAGAGATAGATGGAAAACATTTCCACTCTTTTATGGATATTACGAAAAATTAAAAGTAAATTTTAGTGCTTTATGAATAAAAATTCAATTTTTCATTTCTTGGAGTAAGAGATGAATTGGATATTGATCTATGTATAGGCAAAGGGTGAAATTATTCTCATTAAATAAAAAATTATTAAGTAATAATATTTACATATAATTGTAAAAAGTAAAATAATTCCTCAACTGTAGGAATTGTATCTCGAAACAAAAAATTTATCATGTTACATTTAAATCTAATGAATAATTTTTTATTTTAAATAGTCATATATTTAGGGTTTTAGGACCTTATCTTTCCACTAATCATTCACTTTATTTTGATCAATGACATCAACCACTCTATTATTATGTAAGATTTTGTTCCATGTACATATCTTCACTTGCAAAAAAATTCTCTAACTTGGAAACCAAATTTTTTGATTATTAGTGTTGGACTCCTCATGTATTAGTCATGTTTTAATGATCACAAATATTATTTAATCATGTGTTAATGACTCTAAATCTTATTCAACCTAGTTAACTTTTATAAATTATATTCAATCATGTGTATTTGTGTTTAACGTTTTCTCATTCTTTAATAAGAGCCTTGCAAGATCTTAATTTCCCAATTTTCAATTTACCTACTTTATAATATTGTTCATCTAATCTCAAAATAACTTATTTAAAAAATTCTTAATTTTAATACTTTATATTATCATCTTTATTTAAGTCTACACATAGTTACATTGGAAATTTTAAGACACCATGAAGCCAGACACTATGAAGCCAGACACCGTGAAGCCAAACACCGTGAAGCCAGACACCGTGAATCTAGACACCGTGAATCCAGACACCATCATGCCAGACACTGTGAAGCCAAACACTGTGAATCCAGACACCCTGAACAAGACACTTTGAACAAGACATCGTGAACAAGACACAATGAAGCAGACACTGTGACCATGAGACACTGTGACACTCAGACATTGTGATCATCCTATACACTCTGTGAAAGAGACATTGTTTCCATGACTTACTATGACACCGTTTCTTAAACTATTTTTTCAAATTTCAATTTAATTTATAACAATAATATTTTATGACTTTAATGCACTGATAAAATTAATGTTTCATTGTAGACATATCATCGGACAGTACGAGGTACGAGGTGCAGAACACATGTAATCTGTCATCTCCAACACGTGCAATCAAAGTTAAAAGAGAAGTATGTACAAGAATAATGGTGTTCATGATACACAATCGAAATGAAAGGTATTCAAGTACCATAACTAAGAAGATACTTGGTGGAACTCTCTAAAGAAAATCACACTGCATGCAACTTGATGCTGCTAAACACACGAATCATATTTGAAGCTTAAGGAACATCTTCTCTCTATTGAACCTCACGAAGAACACAAGATAAACCATGAAAATATGTTTTTCACACAACTACCAGATAAGTTCTCAAAACATCATCTACTTCAATACAAAGGAGTTCAGAGCTACATTGACATCACATAAGATCATTCTAAACCTATCTCCATATTATTTCTCTGCAGTGATCATTTTCTTTACATTACGAGTAGTGTGTGATTCTATCAGTTTTAACACACACTATCTCCTATGCTGAACTAGAAGATACTAAAATACTAACACCATCATTTTTGTACCTGTGTGTCTCCCACGTAGAACTGTGGTAGAGGTCTGAGGACCTGGAAAACCAGTTTTGTTGTTGCTGCTTTCCCACGTAGAATTATGGTAGAGGTCTGAGGACCTGGACAATCCGTGCACTATTCGAAAACCTCGATCCAGGGTGTGGATCACAGTTTATATAAAACTATTTAAGAGGAATAAGTCTCTGCCTGAGACTGAACCTCTTGTTTGAAACTGTTGTTCATTTTTATTTTAGTTCAAACTATTTTTCAATATTCTGCTGCTATTTACTTTGAAACTCAAATATATTTTAAGGTAACTTTGATAGTTGAACTACCAAGTGTTTGTAATTTTTGTGAACTAGTAATTTAGTTTCGAAAGCTAACTTAATATTCAGATTAAGTTAACTGAGAAATAATCAATCTTTGAGAAACTAATTGAACATTTACAATCTTTATAAATTTACTACAGTTTAACTTGTTTTATGATTTGGGGGATTTTAATACAATGCTTTTAAACAGAAATTTTTAATTGGAACTCAATTCACCCCCTCTTGAATAACAACTCCGAACAACATTTGGTATCAGAGGATTCTTAAAAAAATTTCAAAACTCTCTGTTTGTGAAATGTTTTCAATTGTGATTTTAGTTGTATCTTAAAGATCTCAAAATATCTGTTAATTATAAATTTTTATATCATAATATATATTTTTAAAATTGAGTTGTTATGGATAATAGATTATAAGGTGTATCTACCAATAGGACAACCTTATTTAATGGTGTTAATTATGCCCAATAGAAAATCAAAATGAAAATTCATTTAGAAAGTATGGTATTTGATATCTGGACTTCTATAGAGACTTAGTATAGGATTCCAGAAACTATTAGAACTACTTGGTATGAGCCTACTAAAGCTACTTCTAATAATAATTTTAAAGCAATGAATTCCTTGTATTTTGATTTAGGAGATGAAGAATTTAATCGAATATCTTTTTGTAAGACTGCTTATGAGATATGGGATACTTTGGATGTTTCCCCTGAGGGAACAACCAGTGTTAAAGAAATGAGACTAAATAAATACACTATTAAGTATGATAATTTTAAAATGAAATTTGATGAATCTATTTTTGATATGTATCTCTGGTTTAATGAGATAGTCAATACAATGAGCTCACTGGGAAAAGTTGTGCCAGCAAAGAAGAAAATCATGAGGATACTAAGATTCCTACCAGAAAGATGGAGAGGAACCTCTGTCTCTATACGATAATCATGTGACATTGGTAAGCTACCTGTCAAGGAGATTATTGGTAAGTTGATGATGTATGAACAATATCTGAAGGTAAACAAATATGAAGATGATGAAACAAGAAAGAAATCAATATACATCAAGACCTCTCCTTCAAAAATCAAGGAAAAAGGGAAAATTCAAGCTGCAAGTGATAGTTTAAGTAGTGAAGAGAGTGCATCTGATAGTGATGCTGAAATGGATCAGATAGCCAGATGATTTAAGATGTTTTATGGAAAAAAGAATTTTTTTAGAAAATCAAATTATAAGGGTTATTATGACAATAAAGGTCAGTGGAAGAAGGATTGGAAAAGAACTGATAAAAGTGATGACATAGTATTCTACGAATGCAAGATGAAAGGGCATGTGAAAGTTGACTTCCTGAAGTTTAAGTACAAGAAGAAATATGAGTACAAGGACAAAAAATATAATAAAGATATGAAAGTAACCTGTAGTGCTTCAGAAGACAGTTCAAGTGATTTTGATTCCACTCAGGATGAAAAATCTCAAAAATCCAATATGTGTATCATGACAAACACATCTGAGGTAACATTGGATACTCCTGATTTAAACTCTTATTATTTCGGAGATGATTCTGATTCTAATTCTAAAAACATGTCTTGTGAAGAATTATTTGAATACTGTAACATTCTAGAGGATACCTAAATTGAGATGAAAGACAAGTATAAACCCTTAAATAAACAGAATGCTTTAACTAGCACTGTCAAATCAGTACTAGAAGTAGAAAAGGAAAATAATGATCACCTACTCAAAGAGAATACTGAACTAAAGTGGTCTAAGGAGAAACTCAAGAAATATTTAGAAACATTTACTAATGGAATGAATACTCTAACTCAAATTCTTGGAAAAAAAGTTGAACCAAGTTATACTACTGGTTTAGGACACCAACATGGACAAAGAAATATTGTTAAGAATAAATTTCTACCAAAATCTGGACAATATGCTAGTAGCTCAAGTTCTGTAAACTCTTATACTTTATCTAGATATTGAAATTATTATAGACCAAAATAATTTTACTTATCAAAATCATTTGAATTTGTTAATTATAGGAAACCCATTAGAAAAATAAGGGTACCTAAAGTTTTACTTGCTAACCTTTTTGTACCCAAGATAATCTGGGTACCAAAATTATCTTCGGTCTAAATTTGTCTTGTAGGAAAGATGCTTTAAAATTTATTATAAGAAGATATGGTATTAGGAAAGTGGATGTTCAAGGCATATGAAAGGATAATACTCATGATTTAAGAGCTTAATCAATGTTTATGGAGGATATGTCACCTTTGGGGATAACTCAAAAGGAAGAATCATCAGCTTAGGCCGGATTGGTAACACTGATTCAGTTTTAATTTCTAAAGTTTTATTTGTTAATGAACTAAAGTATAATCTGTTAAGAATTTATCAGTTGTATGATGATGGATTTAATGTTAAGTTTGAAAATAATTCCTGCAATGTTTTTAATTCTAAAAATGTTTTGGTATTTACTGCATTACGAAATGAAAATGTTTATGCTGTAGATTTGAATTCTTTAGCTAAACAATATGTTACTTGTTTAAATGATTTTCATAAAGAATCTTGGCTATGGAACAGAAGGATAGTACACTATAATTTGCACTCACTTAGCAAAATTACTAGGAATGTTTTAGTTATAGACTTACCTAAACTGGAATTCCTACTCAAAAAAGTGTGTAATTTTTTCCAAAAGGGAAAACAACAGAATGTTTCTTTCAAATCAATGAAAGAAGTTTCTACTTCTCAACCTCTCAAGTTGGTTCTCATGGACTTATTTGGACCATCTAGATTTCCAATATTAAATGAGAAGCACTATGTCTATGTCCTTGTAGATGATTTTTCTATGTACACTTGGGTATACTTTCTTACTCAAAAATGTAAATCTTGTTCTTATTTTATGAAATATTCCAAGTCTTTAGAAAACCTTAGTGGACATAAAATCAGGAACTTGAGAAGTGATCATGGCCGTGTGTTTGAAAATAATGAGTTTGAATTTTATTTCTCACATAATAGCTACAGTCACAACTTATCTACTCCTAGAACACCTCAACAAAATGGTGTAGTGGAAAGAAGAAATAGGACTCTTCAAGATATTGCTACGAAAATGCTCAATGAATGTGATTTACTTATTTACATTTAGGTTGAAGCTGTTAATACAGCCTATTACATTATAAATAGAGTCTTGGTCAGACCAATTCTTAAAAAGACCCCTTATGAGGTTTGGAACAATAGGAAGCCTAAGGTTAATTACTTTAGAGTTTTTGGTTGCAATTTTTTTATCAATAACACTAAAGATAATCTTGACAAATTTTCTTCCAAAAGTGATGAAGTAATTTTCCTAGTTTACTCTATAACTAGTAAATCCTATTGAGTATTCAATAAGATAACCAAATGTGTGGAAGAATATATAGACATCAAATTTGATTAAACTGATCCACATGAACCTAAGACCCCTCTTGAAAATCTTAAGGAAGATATGTCCTTTATGGACCTTAATGAAAAAAAAGTGAACCTGTTGTTAAGAAAACCATTTCAGGAAATTTTCCAAAACTTGCTTCTATAGAACCCAAACCTATAAATGAACCTATGATTTCTAGCCCTATATTTTCTAGACCAAATAGGACTCTTAAGAATCATCCTTTAGATTCTGTAGTAGAATATTTAGATAGAGGGACACAAACTAGAACTTCTCTGAGAAACCAGGTTGAACATCAAGCTATTCTTTCACAGCTTGAACCTAAAAATATCAATGATGCAATAAATGATGAATTTTGGGTGATGGATAAACAAGATGAATTAGATCAATTTGAAAGAAATAAAGTCTGTGAATTAGTAGACAGACCTAAGGACACTTCTGCCATAGGCACTAAATGAGTTTTTAGAAATAAAGATGATGAAGCTGGTAACATTGTTAGAAACAAGGCTAGACTAGTTGCACAAGGCTATAGTCTAGAAGAAGGAATTGACTATGAAGAGACCATTTCACCAGTAGGAAGACTTGAAGCCATCAGAATCCTGCTTTCCTATGCAGCACATTCAAATTTCAAACTATATCAAATGGATGTCAAGAGTGCATTCTTAAATAGGTATATAGCTAAGGATGTTTTTGTTGAACAACCCCCTGGATTTACAAACCCCCATTTCCCAAATCATATTTTTAAATTATAAAAAGCTTTATATGGTTTTAAGCATACTCCACAAGCTTGGTATAATAGATTGAGTACTTTTATTATTTCAAAAGGATTTACACAAGGAATAACTGATGCTACTCTTTTTACAAAATCAATTTCTAATGATGTTTTAGTTGTTCAAATTTTAGTAGATGACATTATTTTTGGATCATCCAGGAATTATTTATGTGTTGATTTTTCTAAAATGATGCAAAATGAATTGGAAATGAGTTTAATGGGAGAACTCAAATATTTTCTTGGCCTTCAAGTTTTTCAAAATTAAAATGGTATTATTTGAAATCAAAGTAATGATACAAAGGATCTTCTGAAATTTTTTGGATTAGAAAGCACTAAAAGTAGTGACACTCCCATGAGTACTACTTGTAAGTTGGATCTTGATAAAGATGGAAAATCGGTTGATCAACCCACTTATAGAGAAATGATTGGAAGTTTAATCTACTTACTATTATTCATCCTGGCATTATTTTTAGTGCGTGTATGTGTGCTTGTTTTCAAGAAAACCCTAAAGAATTTTATTTAAATTATGTAAAAATAATTTTCAAATACCTCAAGAAAACACCCAATCTAGGATTTTTTTTATCCTAAAGGACAGTCATTTGAATTAGTTTGTTATTATGATGCTGACTTCGGTGGGTGTTAGTTAGATAGAAATAGCACCTCTAGAACATGTCACCTTTTAGGAAATTCACTAGTATCATCGTGTAGTAAGAAACAAAATTTTGTTGTATTATCTACTGCAGAAGTTGAATACATAGTAGCTGATAGTTGTTGTGCACAAATTTTGTGGATGAAACACACATTACTAGATTATGGATATCAATTAAGACATTTACCTATAAATTGTGACAACTCAAGTGCTATTAACATCTCAAAGAATCTTGTTTCACATTCTAGGACAAAGCATATTGATGTAAGACATCACTTTTTGAGAGATCATTATCAAAAAAGTGATATCACTTTGGAATTCATTGGTACTGAATATCAACTTGCTGATATATTCACTAAACTATTAAATTTTGAGAGAATAGACTACGTCATACATAAACTACGCATGATAAATCTCAAATAGATACATTTCTTATTACTGGTTTAGGTCTTACTGTTTGATATCTTACTATATTATACTTTACAGTTTCATGATTACGGTTTCTTAGTTACTGTCTCTAATTTTTACTTTCTCACCATAAAACATTATGTTTACAGTCTCACCGTTATCATTTTGTACTTACGGTCTGACGTTTACTGTCTCATCATAATGCGCACTAAAAATTTCACTCACGATCTCTCCATGAAACTCATTTATTGTATCACCGTAATGACCACTTACGGTCTCACCGTAAAAATTCTTTATGTTTTTCTTTAAATCCTTATCGCGGTAATTGTTATTTAACATCTTTTATTTTTCCCGCATTTTTATTTTAGCGACATTTTGTATTCCTAAATGATAAAAAAACAAGTATCACATAATTCTTCACTCAACATTTCTTCTACCTACTCTTTTCGAACCTTTATTTATCCCTGAAACCCTTCTCTCGCTCGAACCATTAGTGAATGCCAATAATGAAACATTAATCATCATCGACACTCAAGAAGCGCAACTTGAAGAAGAAGAAGATTTCACCTAAGCTACCCCCTGAAGGACCATTAAATCTGAATCTGGTAAACCGCATTATTGTACCTGAGAAATAAATTTTCCCCAAGTGGCTTTTGTCTAATAAGTTTCTGGTATTAAAAGTATTATAACAACAAGGCTGGTTAGAATGGTTCTCAAAGGTGTATAGACAATTATATCCTTGGTTAGTAGCTCAGTTTTACCAATACGTAAAGTTCTCATTTGATTCTGGTGAGATTTATGTCGTGAGGAGCTGGGTAAATGGCCAAAGATTCTCTTTCTCTTCGAGGTTATGGGATGCATGCCTTAGGTTACCTCATGAAGGCATATGTGAGGATTATCAGAGAGTACATCCACCTTCAGCCATTTTATTTGATCTAGAAGATTCCAGGAAAACCCTAACTGAAAATGGAACCAAGAGGATAGCCATTGTTGTTGAGTTAGATGGAGAAACAAAGCTTCTTTTTAAGATTGTACAAAATTTGGTAAGTCCATGAAAAAATGATTTTTTTATGTTAAAATATCATGATGTGTTTTGGATTAAACTTGTGAAAAATTGACATAAGATCAACCTGTGGAAGTATATCATTCACCATATGTGTGAGTTGATCAAAGTAAGATCCATATCAACTTCTCTGTTTTACTCTCGGCTTATATCAGCCATGCTTCTTGAAAAAGGTGTAGTTGGACCCCATGAGGAATTTATTATAGACTATGAGTACTGCCTCTCAAAATCTATTATCAAAAGAATGAAGATAAACTATAATACTTGTAAAAATTAATGGGTGGAAGACAATGATAAAGTTTATGAGAAATTCAATTCGGTGGATTATCCCTCAATACCAAAAGAAATTTCTGATCATGGCTTGGAACCAGATGAGTTTGTTGAGTATCTTAAAGAATAATAAGAAGATGATAAAGTTTCACCTAGGGAATCAGTTATTATTGAGGAAGACAAGAATATTGTTCCTCCTATAGTTCTTGAAGAAGAAGCACCAACTCTTAAAGAAGCAGCTAGTTTGGAAACTCAACCCAAAGCTGTAACAGAATCAGTTTCCAAAGAATCTGAAAAGAATTCCATGGAAGAGCCTACAGTAGAAGAGCCTATAGTGGGAGAGCTACCTATTTTTCAAGAGATCAATATTGAGAAACTCCCTATCGGTCAATATATTCCTAAAATCATACCTTCTGCTAAAGAACGGATGGATCTAGATTTTCATCTGGCTCGACAAGAAATGAGTGAGGAACTCAGAGCTGATTCTTTGGAATTAGACCAAGATCCTAAGACCATCAGTCCTGAGAAGGAGTCACCTGTTGAGGGGGATCAATCCCCAAATCATGAGTCTGTTTAAGACTCACATCCAACTGAGTAAAGTCCTGTAGACACTCAGTATAAATTTCCCAGTTTTTATGATGTGAATGATTCACATCATGTTACAGTAAACAGACATGATATTTCCTCCCTATTTCAATTGAAACCAGTCTCTAATTTTGCACCTTAGAAGGAATCTGAGCCTATACTTGTACCTACTCCTGAACCCTTATCTGAATAGCCATCCTTTGTGAGTAAGGATTATTTGTAGGAATTTGGTCCCACTCTCTTATCCAGAGTTGAGAAACTCATGCACACCCAACCTCGTCTTGTGAAAAATTTAATTGAGAAATATTCCTCTCTTTTATTGGAGAAAATTATTTGGAAAATACAACCTAAGATGCTCCATGTGATTCAAGAAGTAAGAGTTGAAAATAATATGCTCAAAAATAAAGTCAAGACGTTAAGAAGTATGGTTGAAGACATGCATAGAGAGATGCATTCGAGATCTGAACCTGTTGCTTCTCAAATACCACATGTTAGTGTGTCTTAGATTCAACCTCATCTAGCATCCTTAGATAAAAAGATTTCTGAAAGGAACATAAAATTTTTGAAGGAAATGAAATATTTGTTGCCAATATAAATAAACTCACTAATGAGTATACAGGTTGTCTTCAAAATATGTTGAATCAACTAAAATATCTGACCAAAACTGTCAAAGCATCTGGTCAATCCAATAAACCCTCCTTTGACAGTGATCAGCTCAGAACTGTAATCAGAGAAGAGCTTCAGAATGTCTTCAGTGGTTTAAATGTGGATTCCTTATCTGATGTAGTCAAAAACAGTGATAGAGTTCTTGACATAGTACAAATCCACTCCAAAATTGCTAATGAAGCTCATCAATATATTTCCAAGAAAGTGGATTTCTACTTCAACATAATTTTCTCTAAGACAGATATGACAAACCATTTCATGTACCTTGTATAAAATCTACGGATTCCTCATGTCACTCAAGATTTCAATAACCAAGTCCAGAACCTCATAGAGTTTACTTGTTTGTTGGACAAGTTTATAGAGAACAAGGATGATTTTGAGAAAGCCATGTATTATGGTGGAGAGATTATTACAAATTACATCAAACTCCTAAGGCCCTATCTTCATGTCGAGAGTATAGCCATTGTTTCTCCAGCGGCTGCACCACTCAGACCTGGAATGCCTACCTTCACCTCTGCTCTAGCCTGAACCACCTTGTCTGTTGGTCAAGCACTTAGTCAGATCAGGCATGTGATTTTTTATCACCAACTGCCTCATTGTTCTACTACTCTTACCTTGGCTCCCTCAGTATTTGAAGGCCTTCCCTTATCCTCTTTATCAACCACATATCTACCCTCTTATACCTCGGCCTCTGCCCATATGGATTCATTTTCTGCTACTGTGAAAGGAAAAGAGAAGGCCAGACCTTGAGGAAGAAAAAGGATTTATCTTTTTGATAGGGATGCTATTGTTTTTTTTATTATTATTTTGTAGTACTTTAACTTCTTTGTTATTAATGGACTGTGAACCTTTTTGACCTCTCTTAGTTCATCTTTTTGATAATCCCAAAAGGGAGAGAAGTTTCTATATACTTTTTTAGCAATTTATCTTTACAGTTGAATCCAATATACACTTTAACTTTATAGGATTTGTGATCATCAAAAAGGGGATATTGTTGGACTTCTCATCTATTAATCATTTTTTAATGATAAAAAATCGTATTTAATCATGTGTTAATGATTAAAAATACCATTCAACATAATTACCTTTTATGCATTATATCCAATCATGTGTATTTGGGTTTAATGTTTTCTCATGCTTTAAGAAGAGCCTTGGAAGATCTTAATTGCTCTATTTTCATTTTACCTACTTTATATTATCATTCATCTACTCTCAAAATGCATTCTTTAATTTTTTAAGTCAAATACTTTCTATTATCATCTTTATTTAAGTTTTCACATAGTTACATTGAAATGTTTAAGACACTGTGAAGCCAGACACCACGAAGCCAGAAACCGTGAAGCCAAACACCGTGAAGCCAGACACCGTGAAGACAAACACCGTGAACAAGACACCGTGAATAAGACACCATGAACAAGACACCGTGAAGCAGACCATCAATATTGGAAATGGGGCTTTCCCCAACGGTTCTGAACCGTTGGGAAAGGCTGCAGAACTATTGGTATAACAAATACCAACGGTTCTGTAAACTGTGGGGAAGTAATCCGTTGGGAAAACCTATCCCAATGGTTTACAAAGAACCATTGGTAAAGGTTAGTAAAATTAACCTATGCCAATGGTTTCCACCAAACTGTTGGTAAACCTAATGAAAATTCAGTCTTCCCCAATGGTTTAGAACCATTGTGAAAGTTTTTTACCGATGGTTCTCTTTGAACTGTTGGTAAAAAAATCCCTTGAAACCTTTCCCAATGGTTTTTAAACCATTGGGAAAGGGTTATTATAATCCTATGCCAATGGTTTGAAACCATTGGCATAGGCTATGCTGTGAAAATTGCACAGCAGCCTGCAATTTGCACAGCAGCCTCTAATTTTGCACAGCAGCCTCCATTCCATTCTGCTACCTTCAATAACAAAATAACACATACATATTGAGAACAAATTCATACACATTTAATATATAATAAATTCTTGAACTATACACATCCAGAATTAAATCAAAATTCATAACGTAATTATAAACATACATAATTGATTTAGAATTCAATTTAAAATTTAGATGACAATTTTATGTGGAATCCGGAATTCAATTAATTTTTAAATACATATATAATCTAATTACCAATTATCAATATAATACATAAAAAACTAAATAAGTATCTATAGAATCCGAATACGTTTGTTCGTATTTTCGTATACCAGTTGTTTTTACAAAAAATGATGTCCATTTTAAAAAAAATGCATACACTTGAAGTGATACTGTCCACATCGTGGCTTTAATTGAGGCGGGGTTGACTTGTACACATTATATATAACCCATGGAACGTTTTCCAAAAGTATAAACATATTCTAAAAGCATTTGGTCAGTTTTCCGTATTCTAGTTATTGTTTTCATTTAAAATGTTAATCATTTCAAAAAAAATGAGACACTTTGAGTGGTGATGCCCACACCAGGCCTAAGATTGAGGCGGGGTTGAATTTTACACGTCATATATAACCCAAGGATTTCATTCCTAAAGTTTCAATGGAATTTTAATTCATTTGGTCAGTTTTCTGTATGTCATTTATTGTCTTCACTTAAAATGATGTCTATTTTAAACGAAAGAGAGACAATGTGAGTGGTTACAGCCACACCGTACCTCATATTCAGGCGGGGTTGATTCTTAAATGTCACAAATGACCCAAGGATCGTTGTGCTAAAGGTTCAACAGAATCAGAATGTGTTTGGTTGGTTTTTCATATGTCAGTTGTTGTTTTCACGTAAAATGAAGTCTATTTTAAACTAAAGAGAGACACTTTGAGTGGTTCTGGACACACCAGGCCTCGTATTGAGGTGGGGTTCACTCGTTCACGTCATATATTACCCATGTATTGTTTTTATAAAGTTTCAACACAATCAGAATCTGTTTGGTTGATTTTCCGTATGTACTTAAAATTTTGTCCATTTTAAACAAAAGAGAGACACTTAGAGTGATCTCAGACACACTGCGACTCGGATTGAGGGGTGGTTGACTCATACACATCACATATGACCCATGGATCGTTTTCCTAATGTTTCAACAGAATACGAATGTGTTCGGTCGGTTTACCATATGTTAGTTGCTGTTTTCAATTAAAATGAAGTCCAATTTAAACTATAGAGAGACACTTAGAGTGGTGCTGGACACTCCATGCCTCGGATTGAGGATGGGTTGCCATGTACACATCACATAAAACCCATGGATCGTTTTCCTAAATATTCAACTGAACCTGAATGCATTTAGTCGGTTTTCCGTATGTCAGTTGTTGTTTTCATTTAAAATGTTGTCTACTACAAATAAACATGAGACACTTTGAGTGGTTCCAGCCACACCAAGCCTTGAATTAAGGCGGGGTTGACTTTTACATGTCACAAATGACTCATGGAACGTTTTCCTAAAGTTTCAACAAAATATGAATGCGTTTGGTCAGTTTTCTGTATGTTAGTTGTTGTTTTTAATTCAAATAAAGTTCATTTTAAACAATAGAGAGACACTTTGAGTGGTGCCGGCCACTCCGCACCTTGGATTGAGGCTGGGTTGACTATTACATGTCACAAATGACCCAAAGATCATTTTCCTAAAGTATCAAAACAATCCTAATGCGTTTGGTCAGTTTTTCGTATGTAAGTTATACTTTTCACTTAAAATGTTATTCATTTCAAACAAAAGTGAGACACTTCGAATGGTGCCAGCCACACCACACCTCAGATTGATGCGTGATTGACTCTTATACATCACAAATGACCCATGGATCGTTTTCCTAAAGGTTTAACAGAATATGAATGCATTTGGTCGGTTTTCCGTATGTCAGTTGTTGTTTTCACTTAAAATGAAGTCCATTTTAAACTAGAGAGAGACACTTTGAGTGGATTCGGCCACACCACACCTCGGATTGAGGCCGAGTTGACTCTTTCACGTCATATATTACCCATGGATTTTTTTCTAAAGTATAAACACAATCAGAATCTATTTGGTCAGTTTTCCGTATGTACATAAAATGTTGTCCATTTTAAACAAAAGAGAGACACTTAGAGTGATCTCGGCCACACTGTGACTCGGATTGAGGCACGGTTGACTCGTACACGTCACATATGAACCATGAATAATTTTCCTAATGTTTCAGTAGAATCTGGCATTCAATTCAAAATTTGATCGGTTTTTCATATACCATATGTTTTTACTTGAAATGATGTCCATTTTAAACAAAATACATGTACCTAGAGTGATACCGGCCACACCATGCCTCGTATTGATTCTAGGTTAAATTTTACATGTCACAAATAACTGATGGATCATTTTCCTAAAGTATCAACATATTCCTAAAGCGTTTGTTCGGTTTTCCGTATGTCAGTTGTTGTTTTCACTTAAAATGAAGTCAATTTTAAACAAAATAGAGACACTTTGAGTGGTGTCGATTACACCATGCCTCAGATTGAGGCGAGGTTGAGTCTTACACGTCACATATAACCCATGGACATTTCTCCTAAAGTTTCAATGGAAACCGAATGCGTTTGGTTGGTTTTCCGTATGTACTTAAAATGTTGTCCATTTTAAACAAAAGAGAGACACTTAGAGTGATCCCAGCCACACCGCGACTCGGATTGAGCCCAGATTGGCACATACACATCAAATATGACCCAAGGATCATTGTGATAAATTATCAATAGATTCCGAATGCGTTTGGTCAGTTTTTCGTATGCCAGTTGTTCTTTTTACTTATAATCCTGTCCATTTTAAACAAAAGAGACACAGTTAGAGTGGTACCGGCCACACCGCATCTCGTATTTAGACAGGATTGACTCATACACGTCTCAAATGACCCATGGATCATTTTCCTAAAGTATCAACACAATCTGAATGCATTTGTCCAGTTTTCTGTATACGAGTCAATGTTTTCACTTAAAATGATGTCCTTTTGAAACAAAAGACTGACACTTTGAAGGGTATTTGCCACACCGCGTCTCAGATTAAGGCGGTGTTGATTGATACACGTCACATATGACCAATGGATCATTGTGCTAAAGTATAAACTCAATCAGAATCTGTTTGGTCAGTTTTCCGTATGTACTTAAAATGTTGTCCATTTTAAACAAAAAGAGACACATAGAGTGATCTCGACCACAATGCGACTCGGATTGAGCCCGGGTTGGCTCGTACACATCACATATGACCCATGGATCGTTGTGATAAATTATCAACATATTCCTAATGCATTTGGTTGTTTTTTCATATGCTTGTTGTTCTTTTCACTTATATCATGTCCATTTTCAACAAAAAAGACACAATTAGACTGGTACCATCCACACCGCGTCTCGGATTTAGATGATATTGACTCTTACACATCTCAAATGACCCAGGGATCATTTTCCTAAAGTATCAACACAATTCAAATGTGTTTGGTCATTTTTCCGTATGCCAGTTAATGTTTTCACTTAAAATGATGTCCTTTTGAAAAAAAAGATAGAAAATTTGAGTGGTTCCAGCCACACCTCGTCTCATATTGAGGTGGGGTTGATTCGTACATGTCAAAAATGTCCCATGGATTGTTGTGCTAAAGTATCAACATAATCAGAATCTATTTGGTCAGTTTTCCATATGTATTTAAAATGTTGTCCATTTTAAACAAAAGAGAGGAACTTAGAGTGATATCTGCCACACTGTGCCTCGGATTGAGGCAGGTTTGACTCATACACATCACATATGACCCATGGATCGTTCTCTTAATGTATCAACACATTTCGAATGCGTTTGGTCAGTTTTTTGTATGTCAGTTGTTGTTTTCACTTAAAATGATGTCCATTTTAAACAAAAGAGAGACACTATGAATGGTGTCGGCCACACCGTGCCTCAGATTGAGGCGGGGTTGACTCATACACATCACATATGATCCATGGATCATTGTGCTAAAGTATCAACACAATAAGAATCTGTTTGGCCGGTTTTCTGTATGGCAGTTGTTGTTTTCACTTAAAATGAAGTCCATTTTAAACAAAAGAGAGAAACTTTGAGTGGTGTAGGCCACACCATGCCTTAGATTGAGGCGAGGTTGACTCGTACATGTCACATATGACCCATGTATCGTTCTCCTAAAGTTTCAATGGAAACCGAATGCGTTTGGTTGGTTTTCCGTATGTACTTAAAATGTTGTCCATTTTAAACAAAAGAGACACACTTAGAGAGATCCCGGCCACACCGTGACTCGGATTGAGCCCGGGTTGGCTCATACACGTCACATATGAGCCATGGATCGTTGTGATAAATTATCAACAGAATCCAAATGCTTTTGGTCTGTTTTCCGTATGCCAGTTGTTCTTTTCGCTTATAATCCGGCCGATTTTAAACAAAAGAGACACAGTTAGAGTGGTACCGGCCACACCGCTTCCCGAATTTAGACGGAGTTGACTCGTAAACATCTCAAATGACCCATGGATCATTGTACTAAAGTATCAACAAAATCTGAATGTGTTTGGTTGGTTTTCCGTATACCAGTTGATGTTTTCACTTAAAATGATGTCCTTTTGAAACAAAAGACATACACTTTGAGTGGTATTGGCTACACCACATCTCAGATTGAGACCGGGTTGATTCGTACATGTCACATATGACCCATGGATCGTTGTTCTAATATATCAACACAATCAGAATCCATTTGGTCAGTTTTCTGTATGTACTTAAAATGTTGTCCATTTTAAACAAAAGAGAGACACTTAGAGTGATCCCGGCCACACCGCGACTTGGATTGAGCCCGGGTTGGCTCGTACACATCACATATAACCCGTGGATCGTTGTGATAAATTATCAACAGATTCCGAATGCGTTTGGTCGATTTTTCGTATGCCAGTAGTTCTTTTCTTTTATAATCATGTCCATTTTAAACAAAAGAGACACAATTAGAGTGGTACCATCCACACTGCGTCTCGGATTTATACGGGGTTGACGCTTACACGTCTCAAATGACCCATTGATCATTTTTATAAATTATCAACACAATCCAAATGCATTTGGTCAGTTTTCCGTATGCCAGTTGATGTTTCCACTTAAAATGATGTCCTTTTGAAACAAAAGACATATACTTTGAGTGGTGTCGGCCACACCACATCTCAGATTGAGGCAGGGTTGATTCGTTCACATCACATATGACCCATGGATCGTTCTCCTAAATCATCAACACATTTCAAATGCATTTGGTCAGGTTTTAATATGTACATAAAAGGTTGTCCATTTTAAACAAAAGAGAGTCACTTAAAGTGATCCCAGCCACACCATGCCTTGGATTGAGGTGTGGTTGACTCGTACACATCACATATGATCCATTTATCATTCTCTAAAAGCATCAAACCATTTCAAATGCATTTGTTCAGTTTTTCGTATGTCAGTTGTTGTTTTCACTTAAAATGATGTCCACTTTAAACAAATGTGAGACACTATGAATGGTATCGGCCATACCGTGCCTTGGATTGAGGGGGGGTTTGACTTGTACATGTCACATATGACCCATGGATTGTTGTTCTAACTTATCAACACAATCAGAATCCATTTGGTCGGTTTTCCATATTCCAATTGTTGTTTTCACTTAAAATGAAGTCCATTTTAAACAAAAGAGAGACACATTGAGTGTTGTCGGCCACACCGCACCTCAGATTGAGGCGAGTTTGACTCTTACATGTCACATATGACCAATGCATCTTTCTCCTAAAGTTTCAACGGAAACCAAATGCATTTGGTCGGTTTTCCGTATGTACTTAAAATGTTGTCCATTTTAAACAAAAGAGAGACACTTAGAGTGATCCCGGCCACACTGCGAATCGTATTGATTCTGGGTTGCCTCATACATGTCACATATGACCCATGGATCATTGTGATAAAATATCAACAAAATCTGAATGTGTTTGGTCAGTTTTCCGTATGCCAGTTGTTCGTTTCACTTATAGTCCTGTCCATTTTAAACAAAAGAGACGCGGTTAGAGTGGTACTGGACACACCGCTTCTCAGATTTTGATGGGGTTGACTCGTACACATCTCAAATGACCCATGGATCATTTTACTAAAGTATCAACACAATCCAAATGCGTTTGGTCAGTTTTCTGTATGCCAGTTGATGTTGTCACTTAAAATGATGTCCTTTTGAAACAAAAGACAAACATTTTAAGGGTTGTCCGAAGGTGTTCGGGGGGGGGGGATGTCTGGGGGGTCTATGGGGTTGTCCAGAGGGTGTTCGGGGGGTGTTGGGGGGGGGGGTTGTTCGAGGTCCAAGGAGGAGGGTGGGGGGCTGTTCGGGGGGCTGTCCGAGGGGTGTCCGTGGGGGGCTGTCCGGGTTCCAAGGAGGATGGGGGGAGGTTTTCCATGATCCAAGAAGGAGGGGGGCTGTCTAGGGAGTTCCCAAGCACAAAACCACTAAAAACAATATCTATAAAAACAGACAATATATAAAAATAACTCAACTCCAATACTATACTACGGGTCTAGATAAAACCAACAACTAGAATAGATTAAACGTCAAATCTCAGTAATATTAGTCAAAAATTTAACAGATCAATTTTTCCCCCATCACCATCACCATCACCATCATAATCACCCTCATCCTCGTCCCCATCATCATCCTCAGCCTCTTTAGCACCCTCCTCCTCGCCCTCACCCTCGCCATTCACCTTGCCCTCCTCCTCTCCCTCTTCTTCCGCATCAGACTCCTCGCCATCATCATCTTCAAGCTATACATCATCTTGAACACCACTTTAACTACCACATGGTTCACCATATATAGAACGTATCGACGACATATATTCATCAAAAGCCGAGCTGGCCTCTGCTGGAAGTGTTGAACATAGAGCTTTAATAAGTTTCATAAATGCACTGTTTTCCCTAGCAGATTATTCTGCCATCTTTGTGGCCCTTTTTTCAGCCTGTTCTTCCTTTTCCCCAACTTGCTGCAGCTCGGTGGCACTACAAATCATACCTGAGGAGGGCCAATACCTCGTTGGGTCCATCCTAGGTCGGCAGCATACTCTGCCAGGATGCTCCTCTCCCAACACCTGATGTAAGTGATCAGTTGGCCCCAAATTGTCTGGTTCTTGGGAATCGAGGGCCTCTAATGTAGAATGTTACAAATATAAATAAATTATTAAGTTAAAAAATAGATATTAAAATATAAAATCAACAGATTAAAACTTACAATCTGCTGCTGAGTCGCTTCATTGACGGCACTTCCATCCTTTTTTCGTCTACTTGAGCAAAACAGTTTTTCTCGAGGCACATGTCCCTCAATATTCTGTATTTTCCTCTACATTGACATTGAAAAATAAATTTATATGAAAAATTTAGCAAAAGATTAAATAATTGAAGAAACAAAAGAAAATTTAAGTCGTAAAGAAAACTTATAAACAATTGTCATACCTGCTTCCTCTCATGATCTGACATCGAAGTACGTCCTAGTGTGTGGAGGTATTTTTTTGCATCCATTTTTTTCAGATTATTCCTAAATAAAATTCAATATTTCAAAGGATAATATTAATGAAAAACATGAAAGTTATTATTTAAATACCTTAAATTCAATTCATACCATAAACTGGGTACTCGTCTAATGAGTAATCATCTGACGATACTGCTCTATAGGACAATCATCCACGACTGGTACAACCTCTAACTGAGTGCCAACTCTAGAAAGCCATCCAATATACAAATAATGCTTGTAGGCTCTCCATATATCACCTAAATCCTTTAGATGTTCCTGTTGTGCACCCTCACCATCGGGAAAATTAAATCGAAGTTGACATCAAAATATTAATTCATATAAATACAAAAATAATTTATGGCATTAAATACAACAGATTTTTTTACCCATATCTCTTCCCAAGCTCTATCATTGACCTCATGTGGAAAATTCCTCCATGATAGCGGGCTGATGGTAATGATGTCGGAGTATTTGGAAAGCGTCGCCAAAAAACTCCGACATTGCTGCCCTGTTTTCCCAACCATTTGGTTATCTTCATTGTAATCCACCATAACCTGTGCGCGGTGGTTCCACACCGAATGCATGAGTGTACGCCCCCGCCCACGCCTCCTATCAGTAGATGTATCTGTCATGAAATAAGAACAAATATTTTATCAAAACATGTTATAATGATAATAAATATTTCTATAAAAAAAATTTAGGGTTCTATAAATATACCTGCGCCAGTCTGATCGCTGAGCACCACTAGATCCACAGAAACTGAGGGAACGCCCTTTGGTGGAATAGGAGTCAAAGACGATGGAATATATAAGCTTGGAGAGACGGAAGTAGAAGGAAAATAATATGGTACAGTTGTATGGTCGGATTCCGACTGGGGAGTGGGAATCATCTTGGGATGTGAAAATAATGGTCTAGAAGATGCAAAAGTTGGAGAAAACATGGGAGGCCTAAATATTCCATGTGTCCCTAACGACACACCGGGATCAGAATGTGGGAAGGATAACATTCCATTGGAAGGGGTAGGGTCTAGTCGGGTACGCGCAGCTGCTCTTCCACATCTGGTACGAACCCTCCTCATACCACCGGCCTGAGTACTAGGACTAGTACTCGGCTCCTCGTCGAATAACTGTCGACGTATAGGTGGATCCTACAAAAATGTTTACAAAAAAATTAATCACATGACATTATATATTATTTAAATATATATATTTGAAATAAATTACTCACTGTAGGCACTAATGGTGGAATTCCCAACTCAACCATTCGACGATTGTTCTCTATCATTTTTTCCATCATCTCTCTTCAATTGGCTGCATTTCCTACTTTTGAAAACAAATATGTAATTAATTAGAAAAAGGAAAGTAATGTGTAACCCAAAAAAATAAATATATGAGGGAATAAGGGGATTCATTGGTAATTTAGCTATCAATTGTTTTAGAAGAGCTTTAATGGATTTAATAAATCATACAAGTTGTAATGTTCACCAAGTTAGAAATATTGTTTGACTAGGTTTGAATACAGTTCAATTACAAATTAGAAAATGCAATTCAAATAAAACTGCTACCAATAAACATTTAAAATTCACATAACGTTAAATTAAGCTAAAACATATTTGTGATCAATACTAAATCAATTTTAATATTACCAGCCTTAACAAGGAAACTAATGTGTAACCCAAAAAACTAAATATATGAGGAAATAAGGGGATTCATTGGTAATTTAGCAATGAATTGTTTTAGAAGAGCTTGAATGGATTTAATAAATCATACAAGTTGTAATGTTCCCCAAGTTTGAAATATTGTTTGACTAGTTTTGAATACAGTTCAATTCCAAATTAGAAAATGCAATTCATATAAAACTGCAACCAATAAACATTGAAAATTCACATAATAGTCAAGTCAACTAAAACATATTTGTGATCAATACTAAATCTATTTTAATATTACCAACCTTAACAACCCAACTCGAGGTAAACCAAAAGAATTGAGAACATGGATGATTGATTCTATATATTTTCAACCACAACTTCAGGTTCACAATCAAATATGATAATTAAGCTATTGGAGTCATCAAAAGAAATAAATGGATTGGTTCCAATGGAACTAGGGATAGTGTCAATTCCATCATTACCATCATAAAAAATATGTCTTGGAATTACTTCAACTATGACACCAAATTCAGGTCGAAGTTGGTCTTTGACATAAAGAACTTGTTTAGCCATTGATGGCATCACATATGGTTCTTTGGTAGCAAGAGTGTGAGTCATATTAATTACTCGAAATCGACAATCATCAATAAATGTGTCATGTCTCGTCATCGAATCAAACCAATAGAATTTCATCATTGTGACTCATCCAAGAGAGTAATAATCCAATATTATTATTTTCTCAACGACTCCATAATAACCCACATTTTCAAATCGTGGTATACTATCTGATGAATTGTCATAACAATCTATTGTGGAAGTAACCATAACATCATCATGTTGTGTTCTCATTTTCTTTGCGTGTTCAGTGACAATAAATTTGTACTCATTGATAACAATTGATTTACAGTCACGAACCATGGTATTAAGACCAAAAGTCAAAGCTCTTATTTCCTTAGAGACAAATTCAGCAGACAAACTCAATACCTGTGATATAAATGAATGTTAAACTTAATTAAATATTGATATAATTATTTTAAATAGTAAAATTTTTACCTTAAATTTTAACCAAGCATAAAACTCTTTGCTATGCAAAGTCTCTCTCTTTCTCAAAGATAAAGAACGGTGCTTCTTATTTATCATTGTTTTATGTTACCTGTAGATAAAAAATATGAATAGTTTAATAGATATATATGTAAGATATAAATATTCAATTTAGTTACCTGATATAGTCAACGAACAAATCACAGTTGAACAAAACTGTGCGATGTGCCATCTCATGCTCTTCATGGCTTAATGTCTTCAATGTATATGATCCAGGAATTCCTCCTGTTTGAGGAAGTGATGGAAAACTGGGTTCAATTTGATCATACTATTCTTCTTCATTTCTCATTGGTTTGTTCATTCTTGTAGTAATATCATACAAATACATCGAGTAGAAATCCATACATTCTTGAGCCAAGTAACCATTCACGATAGAACCTTCAGGATGATTCCTATTTTGGACATAATACTTTAATGTGTACATATTTCATTCAGTTGGATACATACAACAAAAAGAAACAGGTCCTCCAAGAAGTATTTCAGTGGGAATATGGACAGTCATATGCAACATGCATGTGAAAAATGATGGAGAAAATATTTTCTCCAACTCACAAAAAATTAATGGGGCATCTGTCAACATTTTTTGCAAGAATGACTTGGAAAAATTCTTAGCACAAATATCTCTAAACAAATGGCACAACTGAATAACAGTCACCCTTATATTATTAGACAAAAGATGACGGATTGCTATTGGAAGCAACTCATGTAGTAGAACGTGATAATCATGCGTTTTCAATGATTTTAGCTTCAACTTTCTTCTGTTGACCCATTTAGATATGTTGATTGAATAGCCATAAAAAACTTTAACAGTCTCTAATACTTCCAGAAATTGTTTTTTTTTGTAGGTTTCTCACATAATAATCACATGGAAGTTGCCATTTATTTTCACTAATACGCACAGGATGCAATTCTGGTCTGATGCCCCAATCCACCAAGCCACGCCGAGATTGTAAATCATCTTTTGTCTTCCCCTTGACATTTAGACGAAACTAAAGCAACATTTCACATATATTCTTTTCAATATGCATTACATCTAAGCAATGACATAACAAATTGGTTGAGCAAAAAGCCAAATAAAAAAAGATACTCATTTTCCTCCAATCGTAACAGGTTTCAGTGGAAACATTATTTCTCTTTCCAGATTTCATTTAACCTTTCCTGAATGAAAAACTGAAATCCTTCAATTCATTAAGCACATCAGTTCCAGACATACGATGAGGTGGAGCATCAGTCTCTATGGTATTATCAAATCTTTGACGATTCGTTCTATATGGAGGATCATTTGGCAAGAATCGTCGATGTCCCATAAAACTGAAACTAAAACGATGTTTCAGTATTCTGGATTCTGTATTATTCATACAAAATGGGCATGACATTTTTCCCTTCCTGATCCATCCAGACATCATTACATAAGCTGAAATATCATTGATCGTCCACAAAATTGCAGCACGCATCCGAAATATGTCTTTCGAACATGCATCGTATGTGCGCACACCCACATCACAAAGAAGATTCAACTCTTTTATTAAAGCTTGCATGTATACATCCATATCAATGTTGGGATCAGAAGAAACAAATTTGAGTTTTATCAGGAAAGTGAAAGGTTTTTTCATACACAACCATGGGGGAAGATTATAAATGTGTATAAAAACTGGCCATGTGCTGTGCGAAGTAAGAATCTTCCTAAACGGATTAAAACTGTCGCATGAAAGACCCAGCCTCACATTATGCACATCAACTACAAAATCAGGATGTCGAGCATCAAATATCTACCATGTAAATCCTTCTTCAGGATGAACCAACTCATCCTTAGTCTTCTTTCTCTCGGTATCATTCCATCTCATTTTTATTGATATGTCATGAGACATCAAAATATTATGGAGTCTGGGGATCAATGGAAAGTGGCACATTACTTTCTGTGGAACGAAGAATGGTGCTCCATTAGATTTTGACTTCTAGTGGGATGTCCCACATTTTATACAATCATTTCATTCAACGGTTTCCTCCCAGAATAAACTGAAATCTTTCAGGAAATCCTGAATTTGTTTTCTTGAAAATCCAAGTTCCTCAACTAACTTTCATGTTATATAGTGGTTTGAGGGAATATCTGCATCATCTGGAAGTAAATCCTTCAAGAGGGTAAGAATGTAATCGATTTCTGTATTAGAAATCCCATACATAGTTTTCCCATGAAATAATCGTATTAAAAATTCCAACATTTTCATTTTATCACATTGTCGATATACTGGAGTCATGCGATTATCATTCAATTTTTTCACCCTATCAATATCATCATTTTCACTAGAATCATCATCTGTCCTCATATCGAAGTCTTCTTGAGTCGAAATCCTTTATTTTTCATGATGACGAATAAATGTAAACCGACCATCTAACAAATTATCCATTCCAGTCCTTTCATTTCGATAATCACCAATTTGAGATTTCATTTTCTCCCCATTGTGATACCACACATAGTAGTTTGCTTGAAAACCATTTTTGGTTATGTGGTATCTGACTTCTTCACGGCTCAACCAAGGTCTACCAACACAATTGGAATATGTGCAGTGTATGCGACCACTATCTGAAGCATTGTGAAATGAAAAATCTATAAAGCTCTCCAAATTGTTTTGAAAATCGCTTGAGATCCGGTCGGTTTCATACATCCAACTTATGTCCCTTCTGTAAAAAGAATATATATAATTCATTTTGTCATAAACAATTCAATATAATTGAACTTTAACAGAAAATACATTTAAGTAAATGATAAAGGAAGAAGTTTCTAGTCGATGTAGTGATCTATTTAATTAATGTAATGAACATGTACTCATAAATTAAATTAAAATTTATTTATATTCATTTTCATTAGGTCTATAAGAGTCACATGCCTTAGGTCCCATCATGTGTTATAGGCATCCCAAATCAATCACTCATGTTCAATAACTCATTATTGGCACCTCTATGGCCATACCTTTCATTACCCAATTACTTCCCTAAGTCAAGCGCACCCCATGGGTGAATAAATTTTAGTATTCTACACTAATAGGTTTTTCATGGCTTGTAAAAATATTTAATTTCATTATGTATATACAAAAAAAATTATTTTTAAATTTTAAATTAATAATAAAGTATGTCAATGATAACAACATTACTGAATTAAACTTGAGACTTATCTATCATTTTTATGGATGTCTATACATGCCAACATGGGTAGTGAAAAGCTCCCCACCCTCATAAAAGTGAGTATTGGCCAAGAAGGACACATAATATACAATGTACAATGAGAACCATATTTAACTGACCATAATGTTATATTAGTACAATCATCTTGGGGGAAATGGAATATATGATCATGGTTAACTAATGAATTCAAAAGCTCGTATTCCATATGTTGGACACTATCTAAGGTAAGAAATCATGTGAGGATGGGTTTACATCATTCAATTACTTAAATTCTAGTGAGAATGAAGGCTTAAATTAATGACTTGAGTTCACTGATACCATGTCAACCGTTATACACACCATTTTAACCCTTATACACACCATATGAACCCTTATACCATATCGTCATTATTACAACCATTAATAACAACTTATAAAACAAAATCACCTGTTAAAGATAATCAAATTGAACATAAATAAATGATAATATTGGACATATCAAGTAAAATGAAGTCATACTATCTTACATCCTAAATGACCACCCACAACCATGATAAATGACCACAAAGCTCTCCTTTCGGCCAAATGAAAAGTGAAAACAAAAACACATAGTTGCAGAAAACAACTTTATTTGTGTGATGAATAATAATCTCATGGTCCTCATGAAATTTGAAACACGCATTCACGATTTTCAAGATGAACTTGTATCCATGAAACCATATGAGAAACACAATTCAATGCATGCATTTTTCCAATTTTCCCAAGCATTTTGAGGAACCCCAAATCATTAAAAATGGCCATTGTGTTTTAAAAAGGTGATTGAATAACACATGTATAATATTGAAGTCAGAATGATTAATGGTTATATTATAAAAACTAATATTCACTAATATTGCGAATTTGACATTTTGTGAATTAGTTTCATGAATAAGGAAGAAGTACTAATTAGGGACCAAATACAATTTTGCAAAGTTCATGAAGATACTCTATATGTTCTATTGTGCAAAGGATAAGTGAAAAGTGTGTCATTATATATATATATATATATAGATTTTGATAGAAACATGATACATACCTGTTATGTAATACACATAGTGTACAATATTTTAGATGAACAAGATATTCATGTCTGACATGATCTTAATGAAAGGAGTGATTTTCATGAAATAATATCAATAAATATTACATAAAATTTATTATGTGTTCATATACATGAATATGTAATATTTAAAGCATTGAGATTCAAAAAAAAACTACGAATCATTAAAATTAGAACACAATAAAGAGACACCATGAACATATAAATGTAAATGTGTAATTAAAACATTAATTGGACATACACCGATGTAGTGATTTGAGTACACAATTCGTAGAGTAGTGAATCATAAAATTTTACAAAAACCCTAAAAATTGGGAATAAAGAAATCCTTGAGAATAAAAGGATATGCTTGATAATAGGTGGAACTATATCCTTGATAAAATATGGAAGGAGTCTAACCTGGCAACGGCTGATCCGATGGAAGAGGTGGGGCTTCTCAAGTGCATCTGTAAAGGAATCGCTTCTGGAGAGTAGCAGAATGGTTCTGGAATTGTGGGGAGGTGGCTGCCTGGTTTTAGAGAATTTGGGGCATATTTTTTCCAACGGTTTTTAAAAACTATTGGGAATACTCAATCTTTCCCAACGGTTTTTTGAAACCGTTGGGAAAACTCATTTTTTCCCAATCTTTCCCAACAGTTTCATCAAACCATTGGGAAAAGTTATTTTTTACACATCTTTCCCAACGGTTTCATAAAACCGTTGGGAAAAGTCACTTGTTAGAGATCTTTACCAACGGTTTATGCAAACCAATGGTAAAGATAACCTATACCCACAGTTCAAAGAACCGTTGGTATACATGTGTTGGGAAAAGTCTGCTTTCCAGTAGTGAATATGACCATGAGACACCGTGACACTCCGACACCATGATCAGCCTAGACGCCATGTGAAGGAGACACTGATTCCATGACTTACTGTGACACCATTTTGTTAAACTATTTTGTTTTCTATCAATTTAATTTCTAACGGTCATATTTGATGACTTTAATGCACTGATATAATTAATGGTTCATTGAAGGCATTTCATCAGACAATACGTGGTACGAGGTGCAGAACACATGCAACCTATTGGCTCCAACACATGCATTCAATGTTAAAAGAGAAGTGTGTAGAAGAATAAAGGTGTGTGTGATAAAATTAAATAAATGCAAGGGCCATGATCACCATAATGAAGGAGGCACTTAGAGGAAGTCTCGAAAGAAAGACACATTGCATGCAACATGATGTTCTTGAACACACGAAATATATTTGAAGCTTAAGAAACATCTTCGCTCGATTGAACCTCACAAAGAACACAAGCTGAACCAAGACACTCTATTTTTCACACAACTACCATAAAAGGACTCAAAACTTCATCTGCTTCCATCCAAAGGAGTTCATAGCTGCATTGAGTTCACACGAGAGCATTCAAAACCTATCTCCATATTATTGCTCTACTGTGATCATTTTCTTTACATTACGAGTTGTGTGTGCTTCTATCTATTTTAACACACACTATCTCCTAATATGAACTAGAGGATACTGAAATCCTCACACCATTATTTTTATACCTGTGTGTATGCCACGTAGAACTATGGTAGAGGTCTGAGGACCTGGATAGCCTGTGCTGTTGTTGCTTGTTTCCCATGTAGAACTATGGTAGCGGTCTGAGGACTTGGACAGTTTATGCACTACTGTAAAACCTCAATCCAGGGTGTGGATCAATGTTTATATAAAACTGTTTGAGTGGAATAAGTCTCTGCTTGAGACTGGGCCTCTTGTTTGAAACTCCTATGCATTTTTATTTTAGTTAAAACTATTTTTTAATATTCTGCAACTATTTACTTTGAAACTCAAATCTATTTTAAGTAACATTGATAGTTGAACTGGAAAGTGTTTGTAATTATTGTGAACCAGTATGTTAGTTTCAAATGCTAACATAATATTCAGATTAAGATAACTGAGAAATAATCAAACTTTGAGAAAATAATTAAACATTTACAATCTTTATAAATTCACTACAGTTTAACTTGTTTTATGATTTGGGGGATTTTAATACAAAGCTTTTAAATAGAAATTTTTAATTGGAACTCAATTCACCCCCCCCCCACCCTCTTGAGGATCCAATCTGACCAAAAATTAAATATTAATTTTGTATTTCTTTTTCACTCTTAATAAGATCATTTTTTATTAAGTCTTTTTATGATATTGGTTTTCAACAGAAGAATTATGAAATATCAAAATCATGATTACTGAGATCAAGTTTAAATTTATAGGACACAATTTATATATAGTGGAGAGAATTTAACACCCCAAAATTCTAAAATATGAACATTTTTTTTTGATATCATATAATACACACAACACCGAGCTTAAACAACCAATGAAATGTATTTCTTAAAATTTAATCTCTTCAATAGCTTGCGGAACACACAAAATCGAGACGAAGTGAATCATAATATAGTAACCTAGCCATTAAATTAGAAGGTATTAATAGTAATAAATAATTTATGAAAATTATGGTTACCTGTTTTTTAGAAATAAAATAAGATTCATTTAAAATAAAATGAAATGTTTTCTAAAAAACTATATTTTTATTAACGACGGTTTAGTCACGCTTTTCACAAATAATATAAATTTAATTTTTAAAAAAATAAGAAATTTTATTTTAAAAAATAATGTTCATTTTTGAAATAATTATATAAAAACTATATTAGGGTTATTTTTTAGCATTTTTAGGAAAATTTTCATTTTTTGATCAATAGTGAAAAATACTGAATTTTGAATTGAAAACTGTCTTTTAATTTAAATAATTTCTAATGTTAATTTTTTTTAATTAGTTTTAAAAAAAATTTAAATTTTAAATCCATTAATCTAATTTATGTCATTTGAAAAATCAATATATTGAATTTTATATAAAAACATTGTAAATATTTGAATATTTACTCTTTAAAAACTAACATCCTCATCACGTCAATTGGATTAATTTTAAATTAATATTTTTCACTTCTATGTATATAATTTGGATAAATGGATTAAATATATGGAATCATAATAATTTATATTATATAATTAGTACACATTAATTTTTTATCATAATTAATAGTAAAAACATTAAAAATTATTCACTGTAGTTATGGTAAAAATGAATTTTATGGGGGTTAAATTGAAAAGATAATGGTTAAAATGAACTAAAAACTTGTGTAAACTTTTTTATAGACAAAATATTACAATATAATGTCTAATTATTTGTAATTATTCATTTGGGATCTATTTTATATGTGAAATACATGGGTACACATTTTTCTATCCAAAAATTACAAGTGTGCCACTCACCTCACTTATAAAAGGACACGCCCTCTCCACTGTTCTTTAAACCTTCAAAACCATTTGGATCAAAACATACCTACCAAAGTAAATTTCCAAAATCCATCCCATCATCCTAGAATCTTTATTTAGGACATAAATACAACTTAAGTAGGCTTTTGGTGCAAACATATGGAGGATATCTGAAGAAGAGATAACGTTCTTCAACGACCGTCATTATTTTATTTCTTCATCCAACTCATTAAAATTTTAATATGTAATTATGATATAATAAAATCATTATATTATATATAATTATTATTTTTATATTATTTTAATGACCTACAACTATCCTCACTTCCATCCAATATGTTATGAAATCATCATTAGTGTGCAAGATGGACTATCGCCTCACGAACCGATGCCATTCGTCATTCCATTACCACCACTCACATTTGGATATAATGATGTATATAAAGTACATATATGATATTTATAATTTAATTATACTTTTATAGTCATTATATCGCATATAAATTCTAATATTCTATTCCATAAGGGATATGACCACATTGCCCGTGTGTACGGTGAACTACCGCCTCACAAAGCGATCTGATTCATCTTTCAAAAACTCTTTACATGGAAGGTGATAAAGTTATAGTTGATGATTATATGTGATATAAATGAAATAATTGTGATATTAAAGAAATATTTATCATTCATTAAATATAATATATCATTTTATTTATTACCATTTCACTCACTTAAATATGATAACATTGTTCGTGTACATGTGAACTACTACCTTCATGAAGTGATGTGACTCTATTTTAATCACCACACCACATTAATTATTTATATAAATTTATTTAATGAAATGAAATTATATTTATGATATTATTATAATTCTATTAATATAAACTTTTACGTACCTAATTTCTATAATGATCATTGAAAAATTGAAACATTACTCATGCATACATATGGTTTACCATCTCCATGATTGTAACATAATCGATTTTCCCTAACCATTTTCTTAATTTATAGTAAAAGTATACTTTATATACAAAAATTAAAATTATTTCATTCTTATTATTCTATAGATAATTGAACTATATAATATATGCAATAACAAGATCTTTTATGAAAATACACGCAATAGAAAATAAGACAATTGACACTCAAATCAATGAAAATAATGAAATATTATTAACAAAAGTGTGATACGATGTTATAAGTGGATAAAATATAATATTATAAATATTAATATTGTTTTTCTAAAGTTTGGGGTCAAAGCCTCAATTTATTATTTAAAGCAAAGGCCTCTTTAGACTAGGTAGAGGGAAGCCCATTACATAGCCCGAAGGCCCAAGGCCAAGTGGCCAGAATACAAGGCTTGAAAGCCCATTAAATGGCCTAAAGGACCCCTTGGTGAACAGTACTACTACAGTAACCACACTGCTATAGTACAGCCACCGCTACAGTACCTGCTACAGTCCCTCCATCGCTACAGTGTCACCACTACTATAGTTCTGCCACTGGTATAGTACTGCTACAGTGCCCCACTATAGTCTTGCTATGGTACCCGGAAAATTCGCCCCTGACCGGATTTGATCATGGGTCATTTGGATGCCAAGCAGGAGCCTGTACCACTAGGGTACAGGCTCATTGGCATAAATATTAATATTGTTTTAAATAGGTTAATAAAATTTTAAATTAATGATTTCACAACCTCAGTGTATCTCAATTGTTCCCCGAGACGGTGGTCTACATGTCCTCAAGCACGTATCATCAAATTTCATAAGCTACCAACTAGAAGAAATAGGATTAGGGTGTGTCTATGTGAGTACTATTCCCTGAAAAATAGAGTGGAGAATAATGGATAATATAATAACAAACAAATATTCTAATCATGATAATGAATATAAAACTATCAGTGGAAGTCAATGAAAACATCCTAGCACTAAATAATAATCAAATTTTGGAAAATGAATCATGTAAAAAATGATGAAGATACATGTATCATCTCTACAAAACTATAGAAACATGTATATATGGAAGTAGTAAATACGTATTATAAAAAATTATTAAAAATAATCCAAAAAATATACAAATATCCAAAATATTGGTCTGGTCGTCTGATACTAAGATCCATCCAAAAGAAAGCAACGAAGATCTGGGGTTCAGTGAGGGGTGTTTTCCCTTATCAACATCAGAATACATATAATATATTCAGGTACCAACATCGGCACTGATAGGGTTTGAGATAAATCTCAACAGGACCTCACCAATGGCATCTATACTATCCAGTCTGTGAAATATAATCTAATAGTGTGAAGGTATATATAAATGTAAAGTTACATTTTAAAGATAACTGATTCATGCTTCAAAAAAATAGCTGGTAATGTATCTGAACGTGAGATAAATTAATTAATTAAATTATGTTTAGGTTATATCGTTAATTCAAGTGATATTTTACCAGAATTGACATCATATCATGATAATAATAAAAGAAGACCCAAGGTGATACCAAGCCAACCTATAAGGATTATAATAATAATGGAAGAGGATCAAAGGTCAAACCAATGCATATTTGACCTCAAGGGTTGATCCAACTCATAGTAATAACAATCATCACTTCCAAATGGGGAATGATTGTAATGTAAGGGGAAGTCTACCATGTAATTCCACATTAAATGATTCTAGCCGCGCCTAAGGATCTCATCCAAGGTTAACATGGGATAAGAATGACTGGGACCAATGGGTTAAATCCGTGAAACCACATATCTGAAGACATAATAATAGATCCATGTAGTATATCTTAGTCATAATAACATCCATAAGATAGTGAAGGGACCCTATAGTGTCATGTTGGTCATCTTATAGTAGACTTGGACCATGTTCTATGGTGGGTATCTCACATTGCAACTAGATTCTTGAATCAGAATGGAATCCTATAATTGCTAAATTCATTCCCTAGGGAATCCAATTATGGATCATGTATGACCACTATTACAAATATAAAAAGGTCCATATACAATTGGAACCTTATAAATAATTCAGTATTTAATTCAGGCCATCTAATACTCATTCCATTTGATAATTCAAAAGTTTCGTTCCATTTTCTTTTATAATAGGTGACAAAGATAAATATGACATTCATCCATTTATTACTTTCAATCTATATTGTATTATTAGGTTCCGTCCTTTACCTTTTATAATCATTACAATGCGGGATAAGGACATACAACCATATGCAATTCAATTATTTTTAACTAGGCCATGTGATGTCTATATACATACTTTCCATTTAACATTTTAATGGTTCATGAATTAATTAGAACAATTACCATAGAAGGTTCAAGTTATAACTATGGAGGTTCTATCCGATTAGTAATTAAGGATCCATTATTTATGTAAAATCACTTACCTTAAAAGGTTCATGTGATATCACACCCAAATAGTGGCAGATAAGGATATAAAAATCCATCTGAGACATAATTAAGGAATAGACCTACATGGGATGGTCATCCATGAGGTTATAACCTTCAACAATATGAATATCATATGTAAGAAAGGATCTAGAATATGGGCACAATGATTATAATAATTCCATGTGAATTTAATAAACTATGCCTGATGAAATCAGAATGCAAACAACAACAATAGTTTATAGAAATTAAAGTCTAGATGGATGAGTCATAGAACACCTACCTTGATTCCATAGAACTCTTCTCATCTAGTATTTGCCCTTTGTTTTTCCTGGTTTTGATGAAAATGGAAGAAAGGATCAACACTCTGAAGATAAGGCATATGATCTGGCATCAGGATTGTGTAGCCCCTAGACTGAAGAATAGATAAATGAGCCTATGGATGTTAGATTGTACCTAGAAGAATCCAACGAGACCAAAAAATCTTGAAACTAAGCCCGAATAATGAAATGAGATAAAAAATGAAGAGGTCACTTGGGAGCATTAATGGGAGAATAAAAAGACTTGATGTGCATTGGATTGAGAAAACATGACAATAGTGATTATAATAGATTTTTAAGGGTGAAATCATAACATTAACCCAAAATTATAGGATCTAAGGGTTTGGCTACATATTTATACAAAATGTACACAAATCATGCACCTCCCATTGCTTAAGGATAGACATCCCATGATTTAATGCACAAGGTTTGACTAACCATGTGAAAACTATGTTTCAAAACTCTATTAAAAGTTGAAAAGGTACCTTCATAGGAATGTGGACCTGGGTTCATGGTTATGGAAGACTTTATGATTTTCCATACCCCCTATCCAACCAGCACACAATTATAGAAACTGTATGGACTACATCACATAGTTTTTACTAACTATGTGGCCCATTCCATTTCTCCACCGATTGAGTTTCTCAGCTGCGAACAATCCACATACACCCCCTGAAACTCCCATGATTTCATTAGGAATCTATAACAGGTCCAAAATAATGAATTAAACGGAAATTTAAAGGATCTATAATGGACAGAAAAATTAGGTTCTTATTGTCTTTCCACTTTAAAGGAACTAATCCTTGAGTTCACTTTCCAAGGGTTGTGAAACACTGTCTGAGAAGAACTCTGACCACTAAGGATATGTGTTAGCCTCCCTCTCCTAGGTCTCATGATGTACACAGTCATTAAACCATAACACATGTTCTAAAGGTACAGAATGACCTTAGAGATCATTTTCTCTCTATTCAGTGATGTGCATGGAATAATCCTAAAAAAGCATGTTTATCCAAGTCAACATTCAAGGGATCAAAATTATGATATGGATAAGTATGATAATGGTGAAGCTATGAAACATATAATATTTTTTCCATGGAATATTATCTCTCAGGTAACATAAAATGATAGTCTGTGGATCTGAAATTATCAATTGATTAGAAAAGCCCCACAAAAATGAGGTGACATCTTCCATTTCCTCTATATTCATCAATTCCCATGTCTAGGTGATACCCTTAAGAAAACATGATCCTTGACATTGACCTACAGAGGGTGTAGATAATGATAAGCATAAGATTTATATCTAGACTAAGCATTAGAAATATGTTTCCTGGTTAGAGAAACCTACTCCAAAGTATCCTTTATGAGACAAATACCTAATAACACTACCTCTCTTACCTCTAACCAGCACTGGGGTGAGAAAAATGGCATACCATACCAGGCCTCCAAAGAATACATCTGAATAATCCCCTGATAAATATTTCTATAGTTTAGCAAGATGATTGGGATATTATTCTCCAAAGAACTATAAAAAATACTTATGTTTTCTTAGATTATATCCTCTAACACTTATATCATTCATTTCAGTTAGCAATCAATATGAGGTGAAAAGTTGTTCTCAAAAAAACCATTATACTTTATCTTTTTACAAACCCTGTTAGAAACCTTAATGTAAAATGATAATCCTTTTCAGAAATGATAATATAAGGGAGCCCATGTAGATATATGACCTCACAAACATATATTATTCCTATATTATCAACTGATAATGTATCTGAGATAGGAATGAAGTGGGATACTTTCTTTAGTTGATCCCTGGATACCCAAATAACAACTCTACCTTGAAGAATCCTCCATAAGGTAATGACAAAATCCATGGAAACATTTTTCCCATTTCAATTATAGGATTGTAAATGACTGTAACATGTAATGAGGGTATGGTTGTGTTTCCTTCACCTGCTGAAAGGTGGAACACCTAGAGATAAAACCTATTATCTGGTATTTCATATTCGGACACCAATATCAATGTTTCCTATGATGATACATCTTAGATATTCTTAGATGATGTTCCTAATAAGAATCCAGGGAATCTTATATCATTTCTTATCTCATATGATTAGGTACCAAGATACTCCCATGTATACATTGGATACCATAATTATCAATAGGCCAATTTGGAGGCAGGCCCTTACCAGCAACACTCTCTCATAGAACCAACCCCTTGGGATATAGAAATTGCCTTATATTACCCCCTAAATGAGTGAAGAGGTAACTATAAAATAATTATGTCAATAATTCATGGGACTCTTGTAAAAATCTTGACACAACTTATAAAATATGGCAATTAATTTTCATTCATCACTAGATTCATGTACAGAATTGCCTGAGTTTTCTATGTCATTGAATCTAATAATGCATTTCATTTTATGGGCACAAAGGAATCTCAAAGTCATGAAGATATTTGAACTATCCTCAAAATATGATATTTGGGTCAAAATGTGAAAATATATATTTTTGGATATTGTGGTTTGTATTCATCAAAAAGTGATCACCCATCTGATAGTGTCTCTAACAGCTTAATGTATTGACAAAATCAGCTATCTCAAAGTCGTTTGTCTAGTAATTATACTCATGAGGTATCAACTAGCGAAGATATATACATAAAAATATGTCCTCATATATAATCAATGTATCCATTATTATATGTGATGAATCACAGAACATTGTATATCCCTTTTTAGGCTCTCATTGAATCAGAACTGGGGTCAAGGTATGTTTTCTATTCTTCTTCTAAAAGTATTTCACACTTGCTTCTTACTAGAGGAACTTCACAAAAATATTTGTAAGACTAGTAATAGGTGTCAAAATGCATGAAAAGTCATATGTGAGACACATGTAACATCCAAACATCCACATGAAACTCTATATATCAAACAATTTCTTTGGATACTCCTAGGAAACTACAACACTCACCTTATATGGGTCAATAGTTACTCCTCATTTTGAAGTAATATAACCCAAGATGTGAACTTTGTCGATCCAAAAGTGGGACATAGAAAGAGCATATAAATGATTCTCTCTCAGTATAGTCAAAATGATCTCAAGATGATTATCATGGTCTCTCTAAGAGTAAGAATGAACTAAGGTTTAATCCATAAATACAATGAAAAAAGGAATCCAAATTGTGATGGAAAACCATATTCTTCAAGGCCATAAAAATTGTGGGCACATTCATAAGACTTAAAAGTATAATGAGAAACTTATAAAGACCATACCTTATATAGAAATTTTTACGATATATATTTGAAGGCCTGACTTTCACCTGATGATAGATCGATCTCAGGTCGATTATAAGGACACAACCTTAAACATTACATAATCCTGAGTTAAGTCAAGAATACACATTGAGAATATTTACAGGTTTAGTGTTTTATAGAATTAGGCCATAACTATTTCATTACATCTAAAAAATTAAAAAGTAGACACTTATATTTAGTTTCCATTTTTTTCATAAAATAAAAACTCTAAAAAAAAGAAACATGTCTAGTTCCATGTTTTAGACAGCATGACTTTTCCTTGATCCCATCCTTGACCCTATTCATATTTATGTCATGTGAAAAACATTTCCAAACATGGGATGATAATAAAAAGATTAGTAAGGGTTATAAAATAAGGAAGGGAAACATTAACCCATCAATAAATACAAATCATTGAAACTATACTTTTCAATCATAACATACCTCATGAAATCATATGATTTATAAGTAACACAGATAAATCATAAATCATAAAGGTCACTTATAGAATACATAACATACATACGTTGTAGCTTTCACAGCTATGGAGGGAGTTATATTTGGAATACCCATCACATTATATTATCTAAATCTCTTAGGAGAAATATTAACGTTTACCTCCATCATGAAACCCAATTCATTGGGGAGCTATCACGAGCTCACCCGCCCTAGGTTTATCACAGACCCACCTGTATACGTAAATAGTGCCCAAGAACCATAATATATTCATAACCCATAAAATAAACGTAAAGGAAAGATAACATTTCCACATTTCAATCAAAATTTATCATTTCAAGATATTGACATAATCAATGCTTACTCAAACCATTTTGAAAAACATTTAAAAAATTTAATAAAGATATTTTTGAATCAATGTTCCTCATACCACTTTGAAGATTTTAAAAGAATTAACATTTTAAAAAAGTAGTGTCCATATAAATAAATCTTAAAAACCATTTTGAAAACATGGAAATTAATGAGAAATATTTAGAAGAATAAATCTTTAAAACATTTAAAAAAATATTTTAGTTAAAATGTTTTTAACAAAATGAGAGACGCTTGAATAAACATAATTCAGGAATACCATTTAAGAAAAACATTATAATATCATCAGAATAAAGTTATCCATGAGATAATATTCCAAAGAATTGTATATACACCCTATAATAGTGAATTGGTGCATCACAACAGTGAAGTCTCAATGAAAATTAAATTGAGATGAAATCCCTTATAAAGATGGTATCCTTAGATTAAGGATAAATAAATGGAATAATTATATGTGACAAATAATAATACACCCAATATTAGTGGATATTAAGTGTAAAACAATCATAGTTCAATCACAAATATTCATATCGTGACATAATCAATAATTATAATTTTAACCCAAAGAATTGAAATTGGGTTAAAATGTTTTCTTATAGAAATTCGAATGCCTAACAACGTCACTTAAATATTAAAAAAATTTGTTGATGAGAGAGAAAAGTTTATATAATCACTTGGACACAAAATTTACTACAACAGGGATATTTAAAAACATATCCTAACATAATAAATTGGAAATTAAAAAACCTAACATAAATGAAGTCTTTTAAAAAGAGGATGGTGAATGATTCCCTCACTGATTTGGAAACTTACGAAACATACACCCCATGAAATAATTATCATACAATGAAGATGTAAATACCAAAAAGTTAAATTATATTACACAATTAATATAATCATGTGCAGTACATACACCACACAAAAGGAAACAGTGGAAAATATAGCATGAATCTCATGGGAATAAAAAGTGACATGAAAACCCCTTACCATGTTGAAATCAATCGAGTTGTAAGGAAAAAAGTTAATAAACACCAAATGAATCACATAATACCTTGAATATAAATATAATAATGATAATATATATCAAATGGAAGTATAAAATACACCACATGCAATAAATAAGTGGTGAACAATGTAAATCTCACGAAATTAAAAGTGAGATAAGAAACCCCTAACCTCGTGTCTTACTTGACTCGCATGTTCTGTGTTCTTCCTGAATAATAAAATTAAGTTAATTTCTACTTAAGAAAATATTTCAAGTTCATTGTTCCTTTTATATAACTTATTATCTTTATATAACAATTTGTTAATTATTTGAGTTTATATCCGGCAAGTGTCGATGTTCAGAACTTTAGTTAAAAATGAACTTGTTATAATTACAAATTCTCCATGTGGTCAAAATTCCATTCTCTCCAAAATAATATTCATGATTTAGATATCATATATATCATATATATCAAGTTTATATTTATTTATAATATTCCATATCATTTAGAGTTAAGAAATGAAATGCACTATTCATGGATATAGTAAGTTGTATGTACGCCAGAACGCAACATTCATTTCTATTTTAAATTTAAATGAATAAAAACTTAATAATACATAGGTATATTATAATTAAAGTATAATTTCTATGTTATGTAATTTAATTAAATTCAACTTTTATACATTCCATGTATGGCCTGAACGATTCATATCACTTTGAGGAAGCGGTAGTCCGCACTTCCTCAAATTCAATTATCATATTACCCATTGTGGAAACCAAAAAGGTATGATATACATGAAAAATAAAGAAGAATAAAGATGATATAAATATAATATATATATCAAATGTATATATAGTTCCATCTTAATGGCCACTATAAGAGGTTGTAGGAGATGATTGAACAGTCATCGTTTCGTGAGGCAGTAGTTCACCATCCACAGAAATAGTATGTTCTTTAACCATTAGACAGAGGTGTGTGTAAGTGTAGTTTGAATCCATATCATATCAAAAATCTGGTATATTGAGGATATTGGTGTTGTTATAAAATAAAGTAATAAAAATAGTTTAGGGGGTTGGAGAAGTAAAATTAAAAAAAGAACTTAAGAGAAGATGTTACCTTTAAATTAGGTAACTCCCTTTGGTTTGAACCAAAAGAATTTTTTGAATTGCCTTCTCCAAAGGTAAGGCTTTTAAGTGGAAGAGGGGAATATTTAGAGCTTATTTGGGCAGAATTATGATGAGCCATGGGGATTTAGAGGTGTGAGTAATGAGATAGAGTTGAGGGCTTTTTATTAGGGGGAGGGTCTCTTTAGGAATGTTTGAAAATATTATTTTATTATATAATGATTTTTGATTTCTAAAGGTCCAAAACTTATTAAAGATGAAGATAAGATGACTCTTATTAGAAATAAAATCATCCAATAATAATTTTACAGGTTTTGGATATTATTTTAATGTTTATAATCTTATTTATTTAAATCATTCATTAATGATGTAAACTCTACATCATTATTATGTCATAAATAATTTTATTTTTCTGATGTCTAAAAAATTATAATATAGATACCCTGATGTAGGAAATATTTTTAGTTATCAAATGAATATTTACAGTTGAATAGATAACTTATATAACCTCATGTAAAAATTTATTTACTAAAAGATATATGTTTATGTCGTTTTTTAGTTTACTTTAAATTAATTAATAGAAAGTGTCATTATCACTCTTAAGTGGCTCCATGGGGTCACAAAATAGACCCAAGGATTCCCATGGTCAGATCTATATCAACCAATAGGATTAGGATACAATTTAGGGTAATTTAATATTATTATAATTTTATTTTTACCTTTAATTTCCCTATTTACCTTCAACCGCGGTAAATAAAAGTCAAAAGTTACTATTCACCAAAAATTATTTTCATCTTATTGAACAACATATTACTTAATGATAACAACCATGTATGTCTGATTTTTCAAATTCAATTCACAAAAGTATAAAATTTTCATTTAAATGAAAATTTTGGTTTTTTAACTACCAACTCAGTGTTTTCACTATTAATCAAAAATTGATTGTTTTCAAAAAAATACCAAAAATTCAGCCTAAGCTATATTTGATATTCTGAATTAAAAAATGATGTCTATTTTACCAAATTCAAAACAAATAAGTTTCTTTAATTAATTTAAAATTAATTCTTGTTGTCAAAACAAAAAGTGTGTTTTTAAGAAATAATAACTATCAAAAGATTGACACTTGATTATGCCCAATTTCAAAGTGAAATTACTTTAAATGAGAAATATTGGATTAAATGGAAAAAAAATAATCAAATTATACTTTAAAAACATTTAAAAAGACAATTTAACAATATAAAAAAATTATATTAAAAAGTAGGTTTTAATTAAATTATAGTATTTTCACTATTTATTACTAAATGAATTTTATCAGAAAAATACCAAAATATTACCCAAAGTAAATTTTGATGTCCCCATTCTGATGAATAATTTTATTTTGTCAAATATAACATATAAAGGTTACCAAAACTATATTTAAATAGGGTTGGAAATTAAAAGGCGGTAAATCAATCTTTTAAAGAATATTAGAGTATTTATGCTTAAAATTAGATTCATTCACATTTTCAGCATCTAACTTTTATTTGATAAATGTAAAAAAAAAATTAACAAACATGTATAATCATATTGTAGATAGTTCTGTTCATTCCATCCAATACAATGGCTAGGTGTTAACTACTATTTAAAATAATATTAAATTATTATTTTTTAGTATGACTCAATATTGTGTGCAACGTAAGATTTCCAAGAAACTTATTGTTGCATATCGGGTATGCCATAGAACAGTGAATCCCCTTTATAGTAAAATTAATATTTAATTAAAAAATATTAATCAACATGAAAATGTATTATTCTTTATTTACTTGGGATGTTTCATCCTTCCCCCCATTTAGAAATTTCGTCCTAGAAATATTAAAATTGGGCTTGGAAACTTCATTAAAAGTCCCACATCGGAAAAAGAGTCAATAAAACTCTCACTTTAAAAGAAATTAAGAGAAGTAGAAAGGTTACTAGAGATAAACCATACCTAGATTCCATGAAAACAAGGATATGGAGGAGAAACTAAGTGTCGTGTTCTGATGGAGGGTGATAGAAAACATGATTAGGAAAAAAGTTAATGACCAGAAAATCACAAACTTCTGATAGGTTAAATGGTCATTGGTTTCCCAGTAAGAAAAGTAAACGGACAACATTTTTTTATTTTAAGTTCTTTTTTATAAAGTTGGATAATTTTTTTATGAGATTGACTATGGACATAAAGAAATATACTTACTTTTCAAGTAGAGTTTCATCTTTTAATACGTTTCTACCGAAGGCTCATCTTTTCTCCAAATGATGAGTATTCAAGATGACTTATTCTCATATGAAGTGCTATAATCAACTTATAGATAGTCACATAATCCCAAAAAGATGAAATAAATATTTTCCTTATCTTTAGACATTAACCAAAACCAAAATTGTTAGTATATGTTCATGTAATCCTAAAAAAGGATAATACTTTAAAAAAATAAATATTTTTCCTAATCCTCAAAATTAGAAAAACAATACCCAATGTTCAAAAAAGACCATTCAATAAACATCTGTTCATTAAAATATTCAATGTAAACCAAACTAAGATTGAAACCCAAAACTCAGAAGGATTTAATCACATATTCATCCACAGTAAATCTTATCATTTATCTCCAAATCACATCGACTACTCTTAATGTCTCACACTAAAGTGTAATTAACCTAATCACATATTCTATATGATAGGTTAATCATTTCCATAAATAACCCAAATAGCCATAAAACATAGATTCTTCCAAAATAAAATTTCAACCATTATTCCACAAATGAAATCCTATAGTATTCTCTTTTCCTTAGGCATATAATGTTTCCTCAAAAGAGAGAACGTCTTCCAAAATAACCTGTATCACGTAATCATCAAATCATTTTCCTATACTAAGGATATCCATTTGATAAAACATAAGTTCCAAAAATCAACTTATTCTTGATCTATAAAATCATTTATCTAAAGTAATAACTCATAAAAACCAGAGAATTCACATAGGCCAGTGGTAGGATATGCACCCTTGTCATCCTTCTGTTGTGGGTTCGATTCCCATGGCCTTTCCAGATGTGACGGGTTGTCACCCATCTTACAGGTTCTCCTTTTTATAAAAATAAAAAATTACCCTAACATAATTTAACCTCAAAGGTTGTCTTATACATATCATATTCATCCCAAATCATTAATACCTCATCATCTTAATGAATAATTTTATATATTTTCATTTTTTTATTTCAACTCCATATGATAAAATAAAACTATTCCCAAACTAAATAACATCATACCTTGATCATGGTGTCCACATAGTTTCATTGTCATCTTGTTCATGTAGTTATAAGGTATATGCATTACATAAATTCTTTAGATATCCTTTAAAATCAATTTCTTCCTTCATCCAAATACACCTTGTATAACATGGTTCATATGGTTGTTCAAAAAAGAATTGTTTCAGAAAATAATCCTGTATAACATATAATTTCAAAACATCTGATAAAAAATTCTTTTTATAAAATAGTCAGACTGAGTTTGAGAAGAAACTTTCAATCAATGGTACTTTTAAAGTACCATATGTATGTGCTGAGAGACTATATTGTAAAATAAAAAATAAATAGGTTGCAAAAGGGTCTTATTCTTCAGCATCATTTTTAAAATCATAATATGCTTCAAAATCTTATGATAAGGTAAAATATTTATAAATGCCTTGATAATATTTACCTTTCTATAAAATATAAGAATATTGTGAAAATATGATTTGATTAAATTAAACCCACTATCTACGATGATATCATGGTATAGTGGAGGTGTTTGATATCTTAAACAATTACTTGTAAGTGAGTTGTATGCTATAAAAAATTTCACAATCATCTGAACATGACTTTGCAATAATTTTTGCGAGCATCTCATTAGGAAGAGATAGGATTGTAATTTGAGATCCTCCTCCTTCCATTTGTAACAGACTTTCCTTGATATAAAAAAATTATAAAATAAGGATTTAACAAAAATAATATACATAGGGACAAATCATGTGTTTAACAAAAACTATTAATCCCTAATGTAGTCTGAACCAACCTCTGATACCAAATATAAGGACCCTACCTTAAACCTTACATAATCTTGATTAAAGTCAATATTTTACATTGTGGATCTTTTCAGGTTTATAGTTTTATAGAATTAGGCCATAACTATTTCATTACATCTTAAAAATTACAGATTAGACACTTCTACCCAGTTTTCATTTTTTTCATAAAATAAAAACTCTTAAAAAAGAAACATGTCTAGTTCCATGTTTTAGACATCATGACTTTTCCTTGATCCAATCCTTGACCCTATTCATCTTTACGTCCTGTGAAAAACATTTAATAACATGGGATGAGCCTAAAAGGCTCAGTAATGGTTATAAAATGAGAAAAGAAATCATTAACCCATCAATAAATACAAATCAGTAAAACAATACTTTTCAATCATAACATGCATCATGAAATCATAAGATTTATAATTAACACAAAGAAATCATAAATCATAAAGGTAACTTATGCAATACATAAAATTCTTATGTTGAAGATTTCATAGCTACATAGGGAGTTACATTTGGAATACCCATCACATTATATTCCCTAAATATCTTCGGAGAAACATTAAATTTTACCTCTGTCACGTTACCCAATGCATTGGATAGCTATCTCAGGCTCACCTGCCCTAGGCTTATCACGGAACCACCCATATACGTAAATAATTCCCAATAACCTTAACATATTAATAACACATAATATAAACATAAAAGAAAAAAACAATTCCACATTTCAATCACAATATATCTTTTCAAGATATTGACATAATCAATGCTTTATAAACCATTTTCAAAACCATTTAAAATATTTAATAAAGAGATTTTTGAATCAAAGTGTCCCATACCACATTAATGATTTTAATAGAATTGATATTTTAAAACATTAGTGTACATATAAATAAATCCTTAAAACTATTTTTAAAACATGGACATTAATGACAATGATTTAGGAGAATAAATCTATAGAACATTTAAAACAATATTTTAGTTAAAGTGTTCTTAACCAAATGAGATATGATTGAGTACAAATAATTGAAGAATAACATTTAATAAAAACATTATAATATCATGATAATAATGGTATTCATGATATAATATTCCAAAGTATAGCATATACACCATATAATAGTGAATTGGTTCATAACAATAGTGAAGCCTCTATGGAATGTAAATTGAGACGAAATCCCTTATAAAGAAGGTATCCTTAGATTAAGGATAAATAAATGACATACTTATGTTTGAAAATTACGAATACACCCAATATAAGTGTATATTAAGTGTAAAATAATCAGAGTTCATTCACTCATATTAATAGCATGACATAATCAATAAGTATAAGTTTAAGCCAAAGAATTGAAATTGGGTTAAAAAGTTTTCTTACGGAAATTTGACAGCCTAACAAAGTCACTTAAAAATTATGAAAATATTTTGATTAGAGAGAAAAGGTTCTATAATCACATGGGAAATTGTTTTACAGAAATAAGGATATATAATAACATATACCAACATAATCAAGAAGAAACTAAAAGACATAACATAAATGAAGTATTTTAAACAGAGGAGGGTGAAATATTCCCTCACCGATTTGGTAACTTACGAAACATACACCCCATGAAAGAAAGATTATACAATGAAGATTTAAAAAAAAATGTATTATATTACATAATAAATACAATAATGGGAAGTATATAGACCACAAAAAAGGAAATAGTGGCAAATATAGCATGAATCTCACGGGAATAAAAAGTGAGATGAAAACCCCTTACCAAGTTGAAATCAATCAATTTGTAAAACCAAAGGTAAATAAACACGAAATGAATCACATAATAACCGGAATATAAATATAATAATCATAATATATATCAAATGTAAGTAAAAAATACACCGCATGCAATAAATAAGTGGTGAACAATGGAAATCTCATGAAATTTAAAGTGTGATAAGAAACACCTTACCTCGTGTCCGACTTGACTTGTATGTTCCGTGTTCATCTTGAATAATAAATTTAAGTTAGTTTCTACTTAATTAAGAAAATTTTCCATGTTTATTATTATATTTATATCACTTACTACCTTTCTATAACAAGTAGTTAATTATTAGAGTTCATATCAGACATTTTTTCCATGTTCAGAACTTTAGTCAAAAATGAACTTATTATAATTACAAATATTTTCATGTAGCCGAAAATAAATTATCTCCAAAATGATATTCATGATTTATATATCATATATATCATATATATCTAGTGTATATGTATTTATAATATTCCATATCATTTTTAGTTAAGAGTGAAATGTACCGTTCATGGATACGGTAATCCGTAAGTATGGATGAACGCTACTTTCATTTCTATTTTATATTTAAAGGAATGAAAAACTAATAATAAATTGGTATATTATAATTCCAATATAATATCTATGTTATATAATTTAATTAACTCCATCATTCATACATTCCACATTTGTAAGGAACAAATCATATCACTTTGAGGGGCTGGTTGTCCGCACTTCCTCAAATGAAATTATCATATTTACCCATTATGGAAACCATAATGGTCTGATATAAATGAAAAATACAGATGTATAGAGAAAATATAATTATAATATATATCACATTTCAACACAGTTCCATCTTCTTGGCCAACATAATAGGTGGTGGTAGAAGATTTAACAATCATCGTTCGTGAGGCAGTAGTTCGTCGTCCACAAAAACTGTATGTTCTTTAACCATTAGACGGATGTGTGTGTAAGTGTAGTTATAATACATATCATATAAACAACCTTGTATATTTAGGATACTGATGTTTTTATAAAATAATGGAATAAAAATAGTTTTTGGGGTTGAAGAAGTAAAATAAAAGAAAATAACTTAAGAGAAGATGTTACCTTTAAATCGGGTAACTCCCTTTGGTTTGAACCAAAAGGATTTCCTAAAGTGCCTTCTGACTAAGGTAAGGCTTCTAAGTGTAGTGGTGGAAAATTTAGAGCTTATTTGGGTAGAGTTTGGATAAGACAAGTGGTTTGAGAGGTGTGAGTAATTGGATAGAGGTGATGGCATTTTTAAGGGGGAGGAGGGGCTCTTTAGAAAATTTTGAAAATATTATTTTATTATATAATGATTTTCGGTTTCTAAAGGTCCAAAACTTATTAAAGTAGAATTTAAAATGACTCTTGTTAGAAATAAAATCATCCAATAATAATTTAAAAGGGTTGGGATATTGTTTTAATATTTATAATCTTTTTTATTAAAATCATTCATTAATGAGGTAAACATTCCATCATTAGTGTGTCATAAGTAATTTTATTTATTTGATGCTTAAAAATTATAAAAAAATACCATGATGTAGGAAATACTTTTAGATATCAAATTAATGCTCATAGTCGAACAGATAACTTATATAACCTCATTTAAAAATTTATTTACAAAAAGATATATGTTTATGTCATTTTGTATTTTACTTTAAATTAATTAATATAAAGTGTCATTATCTCTCTTAAGTGGCTTCATGGGGTCCCAAAATCGATCCATGGATTCCCATGGTATGAAACGTATCAACCAATATGATTAGGACCCATTTTAGGGTAATTTAATATTATTATAGTAATATTTTTACCTTTAATTACCCCATTTACCTTTAACCGCGGGAAATAAAAGTCAAAAGTTACTATTCACAAAATATTATTTTTATCTTATTGAAACATATATTAATTACTGATAACAACCATTTATGTCAAATTATAAAAATTCAATACATAGAAGCCGAAAATTTTCATTTAAATGAAAAATTCTGGTTTTTAACTACCACTTAGTGTTTTCACTATTCATCAAAAATTGAAGGTTTTCAGAAAAATACCAAAAATTCATCCTAAGCTATATTTGATATTCAAAATTCAAAAATGATGTCTATTTTACAAAATTCATAACATATAAGTTTCCTTAATTTATTTAAAATTAATTTTTGTTGGAAAAATGAAAAGTGTGTTTTTAAGAAATAATAACTATCAAAACATTGACACTTGTTTATGCAAACTTTCAAAGTGAAATTAGATCCAATGAGAAAAATTGGATGAAATGTTAAAAATATAATCTAATTACACTTTAACCCCATTTAAAAATATAATCTAACCATATAAATAAATTATATTAAAAGGTATTTTTGAATTAAAATACATAATTTTTCACTATTCATTAAAAAAAATTTATCAAAAATGTACCAAAATTTTACACAAAGTTAATTTTGATGTCCCGATTCCAAATAAGAATTATATTTTTTTAAATATAACATATAAATGTCACGACCCGACCCAACGGGGCTCGAGCCGCGACTCCCCAAGCCCGCCTCCAATAGGCCAGGGGCTGGCGACCAGCGCCGAGTAGGCTATCACACACATGGGAGGCATTAGCCTAAGGTACCTGTACACACGCACCCACAAACACCTCCATGCAACAGTGCATAGATATATAAAACTGAAAAGGAAATTCATGCATACATCTATCCCAAACCAGAGTACAGCAGAAGTACAAAAGGGCAAAACACGGCCCACCAAAAGAAAACTACAAAGCGCGTCCAACCAGCTCTCAAGAAGGGGAACGCTGCCACAAACACCCGCCGGAAAGCTCCCTCGGCAGAGCTCCGGTAAACACCCCGGTCAACTCGCTCACTAAGCTCCGCCTGCTCCGGGTCCTCCTGGGACTCCGTCAAAAGGCATGTGTTCTGCACAAGACACAAACATGTGCAGGCAAAGCCCGTTCAGGGGTGAGTATAAACATACTCAGTAGGCACCCCAAAAACCCAAAACCCAAGGGAGCAACTGAAAGGCAACAGTCCGCTCAACCCAGCCAGAGGGAACCCAAACGAGAGAGAAACTCCATCTCGTGACCATGCTCAGCTAAACACAACAAGTCAGCTCAGCTCAGCTCAGGTGTATTCCCATACATACACCTTGAACAATCCAGATATACACAACTCACGCCACAAAGCCACAAGAGGTACTGACCTCATCACCAGCAACTGTCCACAACAAGGTGAGTACACCACGAACACTGTCATACCAGATGACACTCATCCGAGAGATACACTCCATCGGGTCCCAAAAAAACATCTCAGACGCTCACCCGAGAGACCACGCTCGTCAGATAACATCACTGAGGAAACATCACTGAAACAACATAACCACCAAACTCCTCGGAGAGGGGATCACCGCTAGGGTCCGCTAGGGGATACCAAGACCCACTCCGGTATGCGTAACTCATAGATAGGGGATCACTCCCAGGGTCTACTGGGGGATACCACGACCTGATCTGGTATACGTAGTTCTCACAGATAGGGGATCACACCCAGGATCCGCTGGGGGATACCACAACCCGATCTCGCGCTCGACAGAAGCTTCACACTCAGATAGAGGATCATCGTCCACATAAAGATGGTCACGACGATACCGGAACCCTATCTGGTATAACTCGCGATGTAGGGGATCGAACCGACGATGCCACAACCCTACCGAAACCACGTGCCGAGTAGGGGATCGCATAACCAACGATACCGCAACCCTACCGACACCAAGCGCTAAGTAGGGGATCGTATAACCAACGATACTGCAACCCTACTATAAACATCATGATGAGTAGGGGATCGTAAACCCGACGATGCCACAACCCTGCTGTGCACGAACCACCGCGTAGGGGATCATATTCCTGATGATGCCACAAACCCTACGGGGTTAACCTGCTAGATAGGGGATCGCCGCCCGTAAATAAGCGGTCACAGCGACACCAAGAACCCGATCTAGGGTAAAGATGCTAGAGGATCCACTCCGGGCCCACCGGAGGGATACCACAACTCTAACAGTTTAAACATCCCATCGAGAGGATCACAAACCCATACGAAGGTTGTGATACCACATGAACCCTCGTAGGAATGAACCAAGGGAGAACCCTCAACCTCTGCTGGTCCAAACGTCGCTAACCCGAGCGACCCACCACAACGCCACACTGCGCACCTCCTAGGCCAAAACCGAGGCCACCATCGCGTTCCACGTGAAAAAACACGCAGGATAGGTTGTTTACTCACCCGAGGCGAAGCACCGGTGAAAAAGGCACTATTCACCGTAGCTAGCTCGTGCGGGGCCCACATAACGATCCCGAAACCCATCGAGCGGATCACACCACAGCGATCCCCTCAAAAAAAACAAGCGGAATCGACTTCTCGCTCGCCCAAAACGGACACCCGGTAAAAAAGGTACTATTCACCGAAGGCCGGCTCGTGTGGGGCCCACGTCTGGATTCCGAAACACATCGAACGGAATGCACCATTGCGTTCCTCTCGGAAAAACACACAGGATCGACTATTCATCCGCCAAAATCGGACTCCTGGTGCAAAAGTTGCGTTTCTCCGCAAACGCCAAAACCTGGCCTCGTGGGGCCCGCACCCCTTTCTCAGTCCCAACACCCGAAAACCATCTCAAAAAGTCCTTCGTACCATCAGGGTCTCAACGCCACTGACGGCACGTCAATCGGACGCTCCGGGTAGAAGTTACAACGGCCCGAAGTCGTAAAATAATAAAATAATATTATTTTATACGACGTTTCTAACTCTCGGGCCACAATCCCAAACCCTTAAACCCTCAAAGTGAGTTCAAAAGTTTTGTATCGACGCAAGGAGCGCGTCTCCGCAAACGGCTCGCTAATCGGAGTTACGGTTTGCGAGTTACGGGGGTTTAAAGAACCCCCAGAACAGTCTGGCCGGACCACCGCAGGGTCGCCGGAAACCACCGCGCCGCCGCCGGACTCTGCCTTCCCGGAGCCGGAAACCACCATGCCGCCGCCGCGCCGCCGCGGAACTCGCCGAAATCTGCAATGGCTGCCGCGGGTCTCGCCGAAAAACTGGTTTTTCGCCGGAAAACTTCCGGGAGCCACCAGGAGCACCTCGGTGCTCCAAATTCAGATCCGAAACATGTTTTGGAAAGCTCAGGACCCGAACTATACAACCCTTACAAAAATTTAAAGAAAAACAACACAAAAATGGGATCTGGGATTGTAAAACTCAAACCGCCTACCTCGCGGGCGAAACACCGACGTTCTGCCTCAGATCCGCGCTCCAGAGCATTCGCTGCGCGCTCCTGGAACGTCCGTCGTCGAATTCCGAGCTCGTGGGCGCTTCGTTTGCTCGATTTGGCAGAGCGACGGCGAAGAACGGCGAAGAACGCCGAGAGGAACGGTAAAGGGGGGGGGGTGATATTTATATCAGTCGCCCGCCGACGCCAAACCCGCCTCGGACCCGACGCCCGATGCGAACAAAAGTAAGGTCACCCCTAGGGTAAATGCGTCGTTCTGAACACAATGGAGGACTCAGATTTTCCATCCGAGACTCCGTTCAGAAGTTATTCGAGCCGACGATCGCCCACTAACTTCGCCACTTATTTACGAAAACGCCCCTGGTGGTGTTTCTCACCGCAGGCTCGCGCCCGCATAGTTTACACCTCGCCTAGGGTAAACGGAACGTTTCGGACGCAACCGTGCCCTCAGATTCCAGTTCTGAGCTACCGTTTAGGAGATATCACACCCCTGCCACGTGCATAGTATAAAAATACTTAACATTTTTATAAAATTTAATTCTGGGCACACCGGGCCTCGAAATCTCACGCCGTCTTCACGCCTAGCTCTGTAATTATTTGTAGAAATATTCCAAAGTCTGGAAGGGCCAAAAACCCGAGCCACGACATCCTCCCCCCCTTAGAACTTTTCGTCCCCAAAAAGCCCTAAGCACAAGGAAAGAGACTGGACTCTCAATTGGGTCTCACACACCAGCGAGCTCACCAACAAACAACCACACAGGGTCTTACCAACGCCCTGAACAAAACTCGAGCAAGCAACAAAAGGAAAGAGTACCGCTAAACAGTGTCTAACAAACTACTGCAGTAAGTAGAAAAGACACAAGGCGTACCTCTATCTATCAGCGGTGTCTCTGGGTCGACTGCCTCTAGGGCATGCAGCTGTCCTCACCCTCGACAACCAGCTCCATGTGCTTGGTGTGGACCACCTGGGGGTGGGGCGGTGGCAACTGGTACAGCCTACCACCGCCTCCCGCTGCACTAGCTCCGCCGCCACGTCCGACGCCCTGTGGACCTCCTTGCTCGAGACGCTGCCTCTGCCAAGGCAGTCCATCGACCGACTCCCTCTCAGCAGCACGTTGGGTCGGACAATCTCTAATAAGATGTCCCCGACCATCGCAAGCGTAACACCACCTCTCCTGCGGCTGACCAAAACTGGCCTGTGAGCCCTGTGAGCCGTGAGGCTCAGATCCTCCATCCTGGGGTTGCCTCCTGAAACGCCGGCCACGTCCAGACTCCTGAGTCTGACGTCGGCTACCAGATGTCGATCCGACTGTCGAAGTCTCAGCTCTCGAGTGCCCAGCACTAAAAGGCGAGATCTGCTCAGCCAGAAAGCTCTCCACCACCAGCGCTCGCTCCAGCACTCCAGCATAGGTGGGCAGGCACAAGGAAACCACACCTGCTCGGATATCCCTGCGTAAGCCCTGCTCGAAGGTCCGAGCCCTAAAGAACGGGTCTCAAACCATATCCAGGGAGTAGCGCGACAGGTCTATAAACCTCGCTGAGTACTCTGACACCGTCATGCTCTCCTGTCGAAGCTGTAGAAGCTCCTGGATCCGCACTGACCTCAGCGTCATCGGATAGAACTCCTCCCTGAAGAGCCGCTCAATCTCTGCCCACGTGGGCGTCTCCTCGTCATGGGACTGTGTCACCAAACTCCACCATCGCCCGGCAGAACCATGCAGAAGGCTCGCCGCTAGGACCACCATCTGATCTGGAGGTGTCCTCACTAGGCGGAAAACTCGGGTGACTGCCTCAAGCCAGTCATCAGCTGCCTGGGGGTCTGGATCACCCCGGAACCTCAGAGGTCGCTGCCTCTGGAACTCATGTAGTGCACTCAGCCTGCGTGCAACCTCGTCCTGCACCGCCGGCACAACCAGCTGCTCGACAGGTGGTGGCTCAACTGGAAGACCACCTAGAGGTGCAACCTCAGAACCTGCGCCCTGCTCCACAGCCACTACACGGGGCGGGTCATTAGCACAATCCTGCTGCGGAACCCTTATTGGCTGTCGTCGTGGAGGCATCCTGAAATACATTCAAGACGCACCACAATCAAAGAGTATATCTGGAGAGCTGACTCAAGAAGGACAAGGAAAAACCAAAAACCCAGTCCTATATGATGCATGTACCATTATGTCCCCGCGACCAGTGTACGAATGTCCCGAGTCGAAAGGCAGGTTATCAGAGTCCTGGTGTATGGATACGTCGACCGCCGCACCAACACTGGAGTCCCTGGACTGAAAGCCGAACTCGAAACATCCTAACACTACCACTATGCAACCCAAACCAAGCTCACAGTTAGACCAGCTACGCTCTGAGATCCCAAAGGTGGAACCTCCTATGATACCACTCTGTCACGACCCGACCCAACGGGGCTCGAGTCGCGACTCCCCAAGCCCGCCTCCAATAGGCCAGGGGCTGGCGACCAGCACCGAGTAGGCTATCACACACATGGGAGGCATTAGCCTAAGGTATCTATACACACGCACCCAGAAACACCTTCATGCAATAGTGCATAGATATATAAAACAGAAAAGGAAATGCATGTATACATCTATCCCAAACCAGAGTACAGCAGAAGTACAAAAGGGCAAAACAGGGCCCACAAAAAAAAACTACAAAGCGCATCCAACCTGCTCTGAAGAAGGGGAACGCTGCCACAAACACCCGCCGGAAATCTCCCTCGGCACAGCTCCAGTAAACACCCCGGTCAACTCGCTCACTAAGCTCTGCCTGCTCCGGGTCCTCCCGGGACTCCGTTAAAAGGCATGTGGTCTGCAGAAGACACAAACATGTGCGGGCAAAGCCCGTGCAGAGGTGAGTATAAACATACTCAGTAGGCACCCCAAAAACCCAAAACCCAAGGGAGCAACTGAAAGGCAACAGTCCGCTCAACCCAGCCAGAGGGAACCCAGACGAGAGAGAAACTCCATCTCGTGACCATCCTCGGCTAAACACAACAAGTCAGCTCAGCTCAGCTCAGGTGTATGCCCATACATACACCTTGAACAATCCAGATATACACAGCTCACGCCACAAAGCCACAAGAGGTACCGACCTCATCACCATCAACTATCCACAACAAGGTGAGTACACCACGAACACTGTCATACCAGATGACACTCATCCGAGAGATACACTCCATCGGGTCCCAAAAAAAATCTCAGACGCTCACCCGAGAGACCACGCTCGTCGGATAACATCACTGAGGAAACATCACTGAAACAACATAACCACCAAACTCCTCGGAGAGGGGATCGCCGCTAGGCTCCGCTAGGGGATACCAAGACCCACTCCGGTATGCATAACTCACAGATAGGGGATCACTCCCAGGGTCCGCTGGGGGATACTACGACCCGATCTGGTATACGTAGTTCTCACAGATAGGGGATCACACCCAGTATCCGCTGGGGGATACCACAACCCGATCTGGCGCTCGACAGAAGCTTCACACTCAGATAGAGGATCATCGTCCATATAAAGATGATCACGACGATACCGGAACCCTATCTGGTATAACTCGCGATGTAGGGGATCGAACCGACGATGCCACAACCCTACCGAAACCACGCACTGAGTAGGGGATCGCATAACCAACGATACCGCAACCCTATCGACACCAAGCGCTGAGTAGGGGATCGTATAACCAACGATACCGCAACCCTACTATAAACATCATGCTGAGTAGGGGATCGTAAACCCGACGTTGCCACAACCCTACTGTGCACGACCCACCGCGTAGGGGATTATATTCCTGATGATGCCACAAACCCTACGGGGTTTAGCTTCTAGATAAGGGATCTCCGCCCATAAATAAGCGGTCACAACGACACCAAGAACCCGATCTAGGGTAAAGATGCTAGAAGATCCACTCCGGGCCCACCGGAGGGATACCACAACTCTAACAGTTTAAACATCCAATCGAGAGGATCACAAACCCATACGAAGGTTGTGATACCACACGAACCCTCGTAGGAACAAACCAAGGGAGAACCCTCAACCTCTGCTGGTCCAAACGTCGCTAACCCGTGCGACCTGCCACAATGCCACACTGCGCACCTCCTAGGCCAAAACCGAGGCCACCATCGCGTTCCACGCGGAAAAACACGCAGGATAGGCTGTTTATTCACCCGAGATGAAGCACCGGTGAAAAAGGCACTATTCAGCGTAGCTAGCTCGTGTGGGGCCCACACAACGATCCCGAAACCCATCGAGCGGATCACACCACGGCGATCCCCTCGGAAAAACAAGCGGAATCGACTACTCGCTCGCCCAAAACGGATACCCGGTGAAAAAGGTATTATTCACCGAAGGCCGGCTCGGGTGGGGCCGACGCCTGGATTCCGAAACACATCGAACGGAACTCACCATTGCGTTCCTCTCAGAAAAACACACAGGATCGACTATTCATCCGCCAAAATCGGACTCCTGGTGCAAAAGATGCGTTTCTCCGCAAACGCCAAAACCTGGCCTCGTGGGGCCCGCACCCCGTTCACAGTCCCAACACCCGAAAACCATCTCAAAAAGTCCTTCGTACCATTAGGGTCTCAACGCCACTGACGACACGTCAATCGGACGCTCCGGGTAGAAGTTACAACAGCCCGAAGTCGTAAAATAATAAAATAATATTATTTTATACGATGTTTCTAACTCTCGGGCCACGATCCCGAACCCTTAAACCCTCAAAATGAGTTTGAAAGGTCCGTATCGACGCAAGGAGCATGTCGCCGCAAACGGCTCGCGAATCGGAGTTACGGTTTGCGAGTTACGGGGGTTTAAAGAACCCCCGGAACAGTCTGGCCGGACCACCGCAGGGTCGCCGGAAACCACCGCGCCGCCGCCGGACTCCGCCTTGCCGGAGCCGGAAACCACCGCGCCGCCGCGGGTCTCGCCGGAAAACTGGTTTTTCGCCGGAAAACTTCCGAGAGCCACCAAGAGCACCTCGGTGCTCCAAATTCAGATCCGAAACATGTTTTGAAAAGCTCGGGACCCGAACTATACAACCCTTACAAAAATTTAAAGAAAAACAACACAAAAATAAGATCCGGGATTGTAAAACTCAAACCGCCTACCTCGCGGGCGAAACGCCGACGTTCTGCCTCAGATCCGCGCTCCAGAGCATTCGCTGCGCGCTCCTGGAACATCCTCCGTCGAATTCCGAGCTCGTGGGCGCTTCGTTTGCTCGATTCGGCGGAGCGACGATGAAGAACGGCGAAGAACGCTGAGAGGAATGGTAAGGGGGGGGGGGGGCGCTGATATTTATATCAGCCGCCCGCAGACGCCAAACCCGCCTCGGACCCGACGCCCGATGCGAACACAAGTAAGGTCACCCCTAGGGTAAACGTGTCGTTCTGAACACAATGGCGGACTCCGATTTTCCATCCGAGACTCCGTTCAGAAGTTATTCGAGCCGACGATCGCCCACTAACATCGCCACTTATTTACGAAAACGCCCCTGGTGGCGTTTCTCACCGCAGGCCCGCGCCCTCAAAGTTTACACCTCGCCTAGGGTAAACGGCACGTTTCGGACGCAACTGTGCCCTCAGATTCCAGTCCTGAGCTACCTTTTAGGAGATATCACACCTCTGCCACGTGCATAGTATAAAAATACATAACATTTTTATAAAATTTAATTCCGGGCACACCGGGCCTCGGAATTGCACGCCGTCTTCACGCCTAGCTCTGGAATTATTCGTAGAAATATTCCAAAGTCTGGCAGGGCCAAAAACCCGAGTCGCATAAATAAATGTGGCCAATACTAGATTTAAAGGGGGTTCACCATCAGAAGAGGGTAAATCGGCCATTTAAAGAATATTAGAGTATGTATGCTTAAAATTAGATTCATTCACATTTTAAGCTTCTAAATTTTATTGGATAAATGTAAAAACATTTAACAAATATGTATAATTATATTGTAATTAGTTCTATTCATTCCATCGAATAAAACATCTAGGCATTACCTACCATTTAAATTAATGTTATATTATTATTTTTCAGTATGACTCAACATTGTGTGCAATGTAAGATTTCAAAGAAACTCGTTGTTGCGTATCTGGTATGTCATCGAACATAGAATCCCCTTTATAGTAAAATTAATATTTAATTCACAGATATTATTAAATATGAAAATGTATTATTCTATATTTACTTGGGATGTTACATCGATCTTCAAGAATATCCTAGCTCCTCAAATATGATTAAAGAGATCATATATTCGAGTCATTAGATTCCAATTTTTAACCATAAGCAGTTTCAACTGTCAGTAATCTATGCACAACCTAAGGTTCACATCCACCTTTTTTTAATTCTTGGGTGAATTTTAAGATAAGAACTATGTCAGATAAAAATATTATACTCTAGATATTTCAACAGTCTCTTGATCCCCTCGAGCACAGTAGGTTACATATTATTTGGAGGAATATACATTGGAACTTCTCATGTAATAATTTCACTCATAAAATCTACCTCTCTCTAATAGGTAAGCTTGAAAAATATTTTATAAATAAATCCATTAAATGATCTAACAATGGAGTAAAATATATAATATGTATTCCCTATTCCCCCACAAAAATATATTAGTATTCTAGGTGGTCACTACACATATCCCATGATGCTCTAGTCCAACTCTACTGACCTAGAAATCCAACTCACCCTAGTGGACATAACATCTTCCCTTAGGTGATGTAAATAACACCTTGCGACAATGTTAGTCCACATAAGTGACCAACCAATTCATCACGAGAATGTCATCAAAACTCATCATCTTGAGGAGAGTTCCCATAAGAATGATTAACTTCTTTCTTCAAGGGGTTATTCCATTTAATGGTGTATTCTCGCGTACCGCACACCCAATGGTGTGTTTGGGGTCATCACCCCATAGAATCATTGAATGTTATGAACAATACTTCCATGGTTGTTAGATAGATAATGGAGTGAGAGGCACATATATAAAATGATGAAGATATGAAAGTAGATGAAATGGGAATAGTAAATTGTATGGTAGATGGTCCTGCACTCTAATCCTTGGTTATTGGCTATAAAGAATGAAAACTCCCTGATCCACAACCCAATGATATAGCTAGACTACCCTAAGTAGATCTACACTACTAGAGATGTTAATCATAATTCTATCTACAAAATCCATGACCACATCCTTGGCTAGTCATTCTAATCCTACTCTAACTCCCTATCTGATGTGGCATAACTGGTCATTCTCTTGAAGGTGGAGTTGGTTTAAATCCTCTTCCACTATATGAAGGTGGAAAGGTCTGATAGAATCTATGTAGATATCCCATATGGTCTCAAGTAAAACACTAAATATAGTCTCTATAATAGTAAGGATTAATATTCCCCTTCCTTCAACATTGATGGAATATAATTGAACTTCTAGTGATGATACTCTAGATGTCACTACTCTAACGAGAAACCTCAAGTCTACACTTCTTACTACCATGAGAACTACTACCCTTCCTCACCAATGAACCTATATTTCTGGTACTATAATCTTCTCTCAATTTATGATCAATGATATTGTTCTTATTAATAATATCATAAACGTTTTGAAAGGGAAATACATTCACCTATGAGTGGATGGCATACATACTTTCATCTAGGAAACGTCATTCTTGCAATAGATCATCACTGACTAGAAGTGGTGCAGAGCATTCCAACTCAGTAAAACATTATGAATAGTCCCTGAAATACGTAGAACCTTGTTCCAGGTGCATGAACTCTACATCTCAATAAAATTTCAATGTCAGAAGGAAAAAATAATTGTATAAGAATCTAAAAATTAGCCCAAACTAGGCCATGAAAATAACCATCCTAAGTAATCACATTCCACAAGCGCTTGGCCAAAACATGCAGTATGTAGGTGGAAATATTGTACCTCGTATCTGGAGGCATCTCCATTTTCATAAAGATAGAAATATTGGCCTCAATCCTAGACTCATCAGCATGTGGACTATTATCCCCCAGGAAGGTGGTAGGTTTATACTATTAGAAATCGTGAGTCAGATCAACCAAAGTAGGTGCAGGATGTGGATAACCTTTCATGGGTAGTATCATATGTATAAAAACCTCATTATGATGATTATTAGTTCATAAATCGGGTATAGAATGTGGGGCCTCAAGTGGCACTCCTCTTGGTAGGACTAGTAGCTCAGAGACCACCATCTCTGGAGTGTTATTCCTATCGCCCTCCTAGTGAATGAATCGAAGATGTTGGGGCAGGAATATCACTACAAATTCCAAGAATATTTCTCATAACAAGATTAAGGTAGATAAAATAACTAGAGGAAGACAAAGATAATAATTAGGGTTCCCTACCCAATGTATTACCCCATTTATCCACCTAGAAGGATAGGGTATCGGTATGTGTTCACATTTGATTTTCATAGGTTGTAGTAGGTGAAATGGTTGGTAGAAATTTTCCTCTTAATTTATTGGAACCCATTTCATTTAATAAGTAATGATTTAAATTTTAGGTTTTTCATTTTCTTATATACATATATCATGGTTTGGTTAGAATGGATTTCCATTCCCAGTGAATAAGGGACAATACACCTTATCACTAAAATCAACACCCTTCCAATTTCTATCAACCCCGCCTACATTTGGTCTCATAATGTAATGGGTAATATACGATGGCTCAACTCGATAAATAAACCATTTTATTCATGAGGTCCCGTATGCCTCATGAATTTAAATAACGATAACTCAATCATATCCAAAGAGAAAATCTTTAAATAAGATGTATATTGGTGACATGGGTAGAAACAAGATATTTAAGATTTCACCATCAAGAAATACATGAAATATCTATTTATATTGATGATGAAAATTTAATTAACCAACTCTATTACATTTATAGATTAATTTAGAAGCACATGAATATATAACAACCATGGGTGACTCAATAATCATGGGCAACACCAGCAATCAAATTAGTGAAATGCACCTATATTTCATGGATTGTGAATGTAATGTGAATTCTCGGAGCCAATAATGATGCATGATTGATAATTCATTACCCTCGTATCATCTTTCCAATTATAAAATGTAATACTCAGTCATCATAATAATAATAACCATCACATACCATGTGAATCACCCAATAGTAGAAGTATATCACTATTATAAAAAAAACAACAATTTCTCATTCTTAGGAAACTCGGTATTTACCCAGAACATGTGTAAGCTACTTCAAATCACAAATCATGAGCCAGTTCCAACATATTCTTAATAGAATTTCTATATTCCAAAACCATAATACAAGGGGAAATAAGGAATCTGATAATATTTTATGATTTCCCAACCTAGGTTCCACTCAAAGGTACCTAGAGCCAGTGGGCCACATAGACTCAAGCTTATATCCCCATATGCCAGAGGTTGTCAACTTATATAGATAGACTAGGGTGTGTAATTGGGGAGGATATTCCCTCATAATTAGAGTGAATCACAATGTATAATATAACAATAGAAAAATAGTGCAATCATGATAAGGAATAAACAAAATCAATGAAGAACATAAGGATAAAAATCCAAGTAATAATCTAAAGTTGAAACTAAATAATATAAAAATGATGATGATACAGTTTATATCTCTTCAAAACTAGAAAAATAGGTATAAATGGCATCATGAAATACGCGTGATACAAAAATAGAAAAAAGAAACTGAAAACTATCCAAGCATCTCGAGCAATGGATCGATCATATGATACCAAGATCTATCCTAAATAAAGAAGTTCATATCAGTTTCACAAAGTAGGAGAATTCCCCTTATCAACACATATATATATAAACAACCTACCTTGGTACCATTGGATTACCATATAGGGTTTGAGATAAATCTCAATAGGCCACTGTGAACGGTGTTTATTCCTTCCAGTCAATGAAATATAAACTAATAGTGTCGAGGTATATATAAATTTAAATCAATTATATAAATTTTAATAATACCTACTTCAACTTCACTTAGTAATTTATCTAAACATGATATCATTTATTTAATTCATTTATTTTCATTTTATATTTATAATTCATGTGAGGTGTAACCAACACTCACATTATATCATGAAAATAATTTAATAGGATCCAAGCTCTGACAATGGAATCCTATAAAGATGATAATAATAAGAGAAGAGTATCAAAGGTAAAACCAAGACATCATTGACCTCATGGGTCGATCCAAATCATAGTAATAACATGTATCTTAGTCAAAAGGTGTTTGAGTGTAATCCAAGGGAGTTTCTCCAAAGTCATTCCATTTTAAATGATTCTAACTATGTCAATGGATCTTGTACAAGGTAAACACATGATAAGTATGATCGGTCTAATGGGGGGAATCAATGCTACCACATTTCCAAAGAAATTATGATATATCCAAGGATTTTATCTGAGGCATACTAATATCCCTAATATACTTATTGGATCCAATGTAATCATTTCTATAATCCGTTAGAAGAAAAAGACTATATTCCACGGTGGGAATCTCCCTTGGAAACTAGATCCTTGAATCAGAATGGCATCTTATGAGTGATTAAGGATTTACATAGGGAATCCAAGACTAACTCAAGTATTACCACCCCTATAAAGATAAAAATTTCTATATGTAATAGGAACCTAATACATAATTCATTATTTAATTCAGGCCATGTAATGCTCATTCTATTTGAAACTTTAGAAGGTTTATTCCATTACCTTTCATACTAGGTGAGAAGGATAAAAAAGACATGAAACTATTTACTTCATTAATTACATATTCAATAATTAGGTTCATTCCTTTACCTTTCATAATCATGATAAAGAGGTCTATAGACATTACTATATGCAATTCATTTATAAATGACTAGGACAAGTGATATTGATAATTATACATTAAATTTTACATTATGATGGATCATTAGTAAATTTTAACCGTTAACATAGAAGGGTGTAGTGATAACTATAGAGGTTGTATCCATTTAGAAATTAAGGATTCATTAGTTATGTAAGAACATGCGCCTTAAAAGGTTTAAGTGACAGCACACCCAAACAGGGACACATATGGTCATAAAAAAGACACTAAAGGAATAATTATGGAAGTGACCTACATGGGTCATTGGAGTTCGGGTCCTGACCGCCAAGAACATGAATATAATTTGTAATAATAGATATATAATATAATTACAATGATTATAAGCATTACATATGAATTTAATAAGAAAGTCCTGATGAAATTATCTCACGCACAGTAAAGACAGTTTAGAAAATGGAGAGACTTGAGGGATGAGTCATAGACTACATACTTAGAGCCTATAACAATCTCTTCATCCATTATTGACCCTTAGTTTTTATTGGATTGGATGAAAATAGAAGAACAAATAAACATCCTAGAAATAGGGTACATGAGCTTGTTTCAGGATTTTTCAGTCGATAGAAAGTAGAATGGAAAATTGAGTTTAAGGGTTGTAGTGCTTACATAGAGGAATAAAATGAGATAAATGGTTCATAAATCTAAACTCAGATGTAGACATAGGATAAAAAGTTATTAGTATGGGACATGGGAGCTCTAATGAGATAAAAGAAGGATTGTTGTGAGCTGGAGTGAGAAAATAGGAGAAAGGTTGAGAATAATATATTTTTATGGGTGAAATGTTAATTTTATCCCAAAAGTATAGGGTCCAATAGTTTTCTTACACAGTTGTCCAAATTGTGCTCCAATAATGAACCTCCCATTACATAAGAAGAAGCTCTGCATAGATTCATGAACAAAGTTTGACTAACCATGTGTAAACCGTATTTCACGCATCTATTAAAAGTTACAGAGGTACCTGGTAGAACATAATGACCTAGACACGTGGTTTGGGAAGACCATGCACCCAAACATACACCATATCTATCCATTTAATGGTTAGGAAAATCATTTATACTAGATCTGATGGTTTCAACAAACCATGTGGCTGAGTCCTTTTCTCCACCGATTGAGGTTCCGAGCTCTGGACAAACCCTAGACACCTCTGAAACATATTTTAACTCATTGAGAATCCATTATAGGTCCCAAACAAATACTTAGACCGAAACTTAAAGGATCCATACCTGATAAAAAACTGGTTCTTACAAAAAAACACTATACAAGAGGTTAATGCACACTCACCCAATATGAGTCATGAGGTTAGGGATTTCATCTAAATTTCATTTCATTGAGGCTTATTATAATGTTATGTACCTAATATAATTTATATGCTCTATATGATACTCATTTGACATATTATATCATGATTTTTGAATAATTCATAGTATTTAATGTTTTATTTTTATTTATTTTATCCTAGAGGATTTGACTTGAAAATTACCATGTGTTAAAAAATTTCAAAACACAATTTATTTTAAATGGTTTATATTACAATTTTTTTGTCAATGATATATGAATATTATTTGTATAATTACATTTGATTCTCTTATGTTTTATTTACACTTTTTTATTTGGATTTATAATTGATACACATAATTGATTCGTTGATTAATTCTCACTTCAATGTTATCATAATTATATCTGTTTATTTCAAAATACCATTCTAATAAATATTGTTTATTCTAAAATATTATTTAAAGGAAATTATTTGATCATTTTATAAATAAATAAATTTAATCTTATTATTATCAATTTAATCATTATATATTCATGTAATAACACAATTTTTTAACTTTTGGTTCTTAAAATAATTGATAAAATGTTTTTAAGAAAATATAACTTCATTTATCTCTTTGGTGTGAAATCTATTTTCTTCCTAAACCATGTTGTATAAAAATTTATTCTAAATGTTTTTAACCATTTAAAAATGATTAATTTAATAAAATTTTAACCATTTTAACTTTTTATTTATAAAAAATCAAATGAATCTTCTCATATTTTTATAAACATGGAACCTTTCTAACCATTTTATAGTGTAAAATGTATATTACTTTCAACATATACCATATGCACAAAATTACCTAAAAATTAACATCATTTCATTAATGGTTCCCTTAAAATTTTATATTTTTATTTTTATTTAAAAAAATTCTAATATTTTGGAAATACATAGTTTTTAAAAGTAAATTTTAATGAAAATTAAATTCAAAATGTTTTATCTTTGGAGTTGTGATTTTCTAAATGAAATGGATATCTACTTTAAAAGGTATTTTTATGCTATTTATATTCATCAATGACAGAAAACCTTGATTTTATATATACTACAATGGTGACATGTTTAATTAATACTATCCTTATTATACCTCCATATGGTTTTTGATTATTTTGACCAAGGATAGTATTGAAATTCACATTATTTATTTTTTTGGTTAATAACATTCCATTGAAATGTTAATTTTTTTGTGATAATTAGAGAATAACTTTTCCTTAAATATCCATATTATTTATCATGTATATTTTTACTTTTTAAATCCTATATCATTTCTACATTTTTTGTTCTATATCGAAAGTCATTTGTTTAGGTGGGGAAATATTAAAAACACATTATTATTTTCTCTATATAGATATTTGATGATAATGAACATTATTTATAAATTAAATTGATTATTCAATGTATAATTAGTTCTTTGCACATCCAGGACATGGGTGGGGCCAAGTTATAGATAGTCCCTCAATGCATCGGTAGTCTCATGGGATAAATCAATTGGATATCCTTAGTTAAATAGGTTTATTTCCCTCATTTTTAATATATCATGAGGATAAATCTTGATGATATAGGTATTACGTTCCTAGTAAACATTTTGTAAAATAATTAATAACTTCTTTGAGATTTTTTTTATTATCTATGAGATATTATCTATGATATAATTTCTTCATTCATTTCATTCTAAGTTTATTGATTAAATGGAATATTTTTTTTCAGTTATTTAACTTTTTATATTGATTATGACTTATCCAGTTATGATATTCATGTTATTAATTAAATGAAATGTGTATTCAGTTATTCAACATTCAATTTTTATTATTTTCAATGAGATTTTTACATTTATACTATCTCTAGATGCATTTCCTTATCATTTTATTGATTAATTGGTATGTGTGTTCCATTATTTACCTTACCATATTTATTATGATTATTGATTCTATTGTAGTTAACCCTTATTGAGTGTTCGACCTCACCCTTACTTTATTTCCTTTCTATAGGATTCCATGAAGTGAACTGTGATTGAATTTCAAGGATATGATAGAGGGGGGTAATGATATATTATTGAAAAAATATTAAGTTTTCAAATGTAATTCCAGACATAAGAATGTATCTAGTTTTCCATGACTACTAAACTATTCAGTTCTTTATGATGTGATTCCTTGTATCTTATAACAATTTAATAAAGAAGACATCGACTCTAGGATACTGGGGTCAAGGTCAGTACACCAAAACATTATGATGTTCTTATATACTTATCCCCAGAGATTACCATGGAGTTATGTTCCCTAATATGTGTTTTCCTAATTATAGTTCCCAAGGTTTCTACTAAAATTACTTATATACCAAATATATCTACCCTAACCGTGGTAGCTCGGAACCGATGACTAACATTGTTACATTATCATAAGATATAAGGAATCACATCGTCACATATCGATTAGTTTTTTAGTATTATTAAACTGGATACATACATGATTCCCATAAAACATTTGAAAACACATATTACAACATAATTTTTTTAATAATATCATTATTCCCTCTAAAGTATCCCTAAAAATGAATCATTTTATACTTCATGGATTCCTGGGAAAGGATATAAAATAAGTGTTATATAGAATTCACCATACTATTTTAGTATAGTAGAAGTTATAATGAATCAATAAGAATAGTAATTGAAAGGTATATTATTGAAAAAACATTCCATTAAAATAATTTAACAAGAATAATCAATGTGGAAAGGTAAATAATATAAGAATCCTTCCATTTAGTCAATAACCTGAATGTCATTATTTGATAAGTCATAATATATGTGTTAAAGTAAAATAAAAAATAGATGTCATTTAATCAACAAATTGAGAATAAAATTTATCAAGAGATAATATCACTCTAAAGATATCATGGATAATAATTACTAAATTCTTAATGATGTAAAGGGTTAATCATTGGTTTTCATTTTCTTGGGTATATGGAATTACAACTATTAAGATCCTTCAAAAGATGGTTTAAAACTAAGGGAAGAAACCTATTTAACACTACCATAATCATTTTCCCCATGATACTACCGATTCATTAAATAGATATATAATTATAATCCCCACCCATCATAACAGTCTGAAATAACTCTTCATTGATCGAATAATCGACTTAATTCATGACTAATGTTCCATATCATCAAATATCCTAATTGAGTAAAGAATATGGATTTATCAATATTTTCCTAGATAAAAATATAACATTCAATGTATAAAATCATATTTATAAATGATATACAATTCAAAAAATAAAAATATCCATGATAAATAATATTAATATTTATGGTAAATTTAATGTCCAGTGATCAAACTAAATTGAATAATTTAAGGGAAAGTTAATTACTACAAAAATGAGTCAAGAATGCGAATTTCAAAACGTTCCTTGGTGAAAATGTCCTAAAACATCCTTATAGGGAATAAAAATTATATCAAAACAACATTTTCAAGGAGTTATATAAGTTAAATAATGGGTTTTTTCATAAATAGACATGTCATAAAAATTTCATTAAAGACATTTTTGAGGAAAATATATTTTCATCTCAAAAATAAACATCTAAAAAAATTTACAAAAAAATTGGAAATAATTTTATTTGAAAATTACCATTTAATCTTATAAATAAATCTTTAAAACATTTATTGGTTATAATGTTTTTAATTTCTATTCATTTGACACATGTTAAGAAAAATATTCCATTCACTTTTTCAGTAATATCAAAACAAGCCTTATTTTTAAAATGAAATAAAGATTGATTTGAAAACATTTTGTAACTAGTAAAACATGGGTAAAATTTATTTAATAAATAATTTTTAAAATGTTATAAAAAAATTAAATTCTCTTTATAAACCATGGTCTTATAAAAAAACAAATATCTAATCAATTAGTGAAATGAATTTCGATTTTCTTTAAAACATTTTCTCAATCAATTTAAGTATAAAATAGAAAAAAATGGCACTTGTTTGTCGGAGTGGATACTCCAGAGGGGGGTGAATTGAGTTCCAATTAAAATTTCTATTAAAGAGTTTTAGGATTAAAATCCACCAAATTAAAACTGCCTAGTTAATTTAGGCAGGAGAGATATAAGTGATTTATTGTTCAATGGGTTTCTCCAAGGTTGATTACTCCTCAGCTGAATTAGTATGAGTACTGATTAAACTTTTGAAACCAGTTTACTAAAAGAATCACATATACACACTAACCAGAACTAACTATCAGAGTGAATGTAAAAATAGATTTCTGTCTTTGAAAATATTAGCAGCGGATAAATGTAAAACATAGTAATTGTAAGATGAACACAACAATTTAAACAAGAGGTTCAGTCTTAAGAAAAGTCCTAATCCTCTCCACTTGGTGATCACCTTCCACCAAGAAGTTATATTTAAGAATGATACACAGCCTGTATCAGTCTTTACAACAGTTTTTAAACTGTCCTGGTTTGGCAACCCCTACTATAGTTATACATGGTAAAATAAACTACCCAGCCACACTAGGCTTCTTCTACAGTTATGCATGGGAAACAAATGAAAAGATAGTTTGATATGGGGATTTTCAGTATCCCTTAGTTCCATCACAAGAGTTAGTGTGTGTAAGACAGACACACTAATCACAAATGTAAAATACTTAAGCACAGTAGAGATAAAGATATTTGGAATAAGTTTAGAATGATCTGTGTATTGGCAGATCAGCTCTGGACTCCTTGAAATGAAGGAAATGAAGTTTTAGTCCTTCTCTGTAAGTTTCCTCCAAAACAGAGTGTCGGAACTTCTAGGTTATGAATTCTGGATGTAGAGATGATCATATTCTTGGGTCTGAAGCTCTTTGTAGCACACCACCACAACTTGAAAAATTTTCTTTCAATAGATCTTTGTGAAGCTCTGTATTCTTCATAATGAGTGCTTGAGTGTTCATACACTTTATTATATCACAGATGTGGTATGTGTCTCTCTTATGTATATATATATTCAATATCCTCTATCATATTAATATGATGTCTGTCTCTACTCATACACACTTTTCCAGCTTAGCTTTTTCTCATTTGGTCCGGTAGGGGCCAACAAGAGAAATGTTTCAACCACGTGTGGTCTTCCTCGTACCTCATACTGTCTCCTGATATGCCAGCAAATATCATTAAATAATGTCAAGTGCATTAATTTATCCAGACATGACCATTATGATAGTATAATGAAAATTTGTAAAGTAAAGAGTAGAATATCATTAGACTGGTAGCAGATGCATGTCCCACGATAGACTTCAACGGTAGTCTCTTCAACTGTGGACTTCATCGGTAGGCTCTTCAACTGTGGACTTCATCGGTAGGATCACAGTAGACCTTTAACTGTAGGCTTCAGTTAGTAAGCTTGATCAGAGGTAGACTTGAATAGTAGGATTCTAACGGTGGCTCTGTGACATCAGACTACTTCAATAGTGACCTTTCCGGTGGTAGAATATCTCAACAGGTAACTTCATCAATGGTGGAGTTTTCCTATCAGCATACTTCTACTAACAGTAGACTCTGAACACCAGTAGAGTATATCTACAGTAGGACTTTTCTAGCTGTATCCTTCTACTAATGGTAGACTTGAACTCTGAAGCTCTCAAAAAAAGACTTAAGAAAGAGTCTGACAGTGGACTTCTAAAAGAATCCTTGTCTCAACAGTGACCTTATAACGATTACTCTTTCTATAAGAATTGATAAGCAGAGAAATAGTAGACTTGTGAAAGTTACCTTGTACCAGTAGCTTATAACAGTAACATTGAACAGAAGGCTCTTACCAGTAGCCTTTAACAGTGAACTTATACTTAGATAAATGTAAACTGTAAGCTGATGCAACAAAGTCATGAGACTGAAAATATAAATTGTTCAGGATAAATACAGATTAAAAAGGATTAACAAATGGATTAATATATCATGATCAGTATTTAATCCTGATTTGGGATTATCAAAACTGGTGATTCCAATAATCTCCCCCTTTTTATAATCACAAATTATGTCCGTATGTATTATTTATAGGTATCAAAGATAAATACATATAATACAGTTACAAACAATAGATCAAAAATGAACCTTAGTTCAGTTGTAATATCTCAAGTATCAGAGATTAATAAGAGTGTAAAATCAGAAAAGGTCTATTAGAGGGTAATAAACTCACAGCATTGGTATAATAAACTCACAACATTGGTATCATTGCCATTTCTCACCCTTTGTGATTAGAAAAAAAGAAACACAAACAGAGATAATAGAGAAAGATTGTATTAATGGAAGTACATTGCATGAACCAAAAAGAATACATAGTCCTTACCAATTGACAGAAATAGAGTCAATCCACATCATTCGTAGGTAAGTGGTCTTTCCCTTTGGAAGAAGAAGATGGAGGATGAGCTGGTGGATCCGCAGGTTTAGGAACTGTTGCAGGAATGACTGGAGGGGCAGCAACAAAAGATCATGTGGGTCTGTAGTGGCTATCTCGCTGAGGGATCAGTGGAGTAAGGATTCAGATGGCCTCAGCAGGAGACATCATAGAAGATATGCTGGGTTGAGATGCTGGTAAGGCAGGAGGTATGATGACAGGGGTACAATCCACATGGAGAAAGGGTGGAAGAAGGTTTCTAAAGTCCATAATAATTCTTCATCCTCTTTCCACGGCCGATATAAAATCATCCTTGTCCTCCATAAATTTCTCTAAGGCTGGAGTCAACTGGCCCAATTGAGTTATCTATTCCTTGAAGGCTCTGGTGACTGGTGGAATCTTGAGGTTTTCAAACAGATGTTTGAAACGAGCATCCATCTGATTCTTGGAATAAATCCTTTTAAAATAGAAATTAATATATTACTTTATACTCTTCTGGTGCTAGGTAGCCACTCTCATGAAGTCACTAACTACCTTCTGAACTTCTTTGGTAGTGGAGAGAATCTGAGTCACAGATTGAGGATCAGGTGCACTGACACCAGAATTGCTAACTCTTCACTGACCACTGTCCTGAAAGCTAACATGTCCACAGGTGGTGCACTGGAGGTTGAAGTAGAGGCAGAGGCAGACAAAGGTTTGATAGATAAGGCAACAGTTTCCTTAAAAAATTTGGTCAACCCACTGATGAGATTCTTGACATCTTCATCCTGGCCCTTAACATGATATTTCAGGGATTTCTAAAAACATTGAAACACTGCAACCATCTGTTGCACCACACTTTTGATGTAGTGAATGACTTTGTCTATTTGGAAATTAGAAGCTATAAGGGAAGTCAGGCTTACCACTGACTGTCGTAGAAGTTCCACAGACTGAGACACATCCTTGAGTTGATTCTAACATTGAGATATTTCTTGGGAAAAACTGGCTTGAATGGAATATTGAACTTTATCCATTTCAGAGACAGTCATTTCTTGAATTAGGCCCATTGCCTTTTCCATTTCAGAGGCCATGTTATCAAACATCTATTGGAGATCTGTTTTCAGTTTTTCCAAATCAACTTAGTGGCAAGATTCTTAGGAATGGGAACCATTGGAGGTACTACGACAGGTTCTAAAATAGCAGGTACAAGATGTCTTTTTCTTGACATATCACAATCTGAATCATCATAATCCAGCCCAAGTACCAGGTATCCCGGGCCTTTTGACCATTTTTCAATGTCATGAAGAGCATATATAGAACTAAAATGCTCCCCCTCACTTGGAGCTCTCTCTTGAGTATTCTTCTCTACATGTTCTGCTCTAGGTAACTCCTCAACCTCCTCTTCAACTCTAGCAGATTCAACAACTGTCTGATCTGTTGGTTCACCAGTGGGGTGAGTCACAACCTCCACTGTGTCATCAATGACTTCTATTTCAATGGTAATAGGTTCTACTCTAGCTTCTTGGACAGACACTGTATTGTCTGTATTACATATCAGAGGACTCAAACTGAGCTCCTCTCCTTCACTGTTCTCATCATCAGCTTCAGCAACAGTAGCCTCCTTTCCTTCATCTTTATCACCATCCTCCTTTGCTTCATGAGCAGAATGATCTGACTCAGTAGACTCATCCTCTTCAGAGGTGTCTCTCACTATATTCTAAGATACTTCTTCTTCTTCAATGGTCTCAGTATCACTGTCCCTCAGAATAGTCTCTCTTCTAGGCAGTTCTTTTGGAGGGCTGGCTACTCTGAAAGCTACTGTCCAAACAGAATTGTCAGGAAAATCATGATCACTCCCATCATCAATTGGGGTGTTCTCTCTTTCAGGGTTCACAAAACCTTTAACTTCCTCCTCCACATCTGAATAATCCGGTTCTTGCTCATCAGGCTTTAGTCCTGGATCTCTCTTGTCTTTTGGCCTAGATGGGTGAGTATTAGGGTCAAACTTTTCATAAACCTTTACATCATATTTCACCCATTCCTTCTTCCAGGTATTCCAGATAATTTTCAGGAATTTTCAAATAATCTTGGAAATACAAATTTAGTTCTTATCCACTATCATCTCTTCTTTATTTCCTGCCACACCCTTTTCCTTTAGAATTACTGATATTAGCTTGGCATGGAATAGGGCATTGAACTTTGAGCTCGCCTTAGTCATATCCTCTAATTATGCCATCAATAACCTACATAGGTTGATTTTCTCGCCATGCTTTAGTAAGTACATCATAAATATGTCATGGTACTTCAGCGCCGCAAAATCCCCTCTCCTGGGACTAATCACATGGTGACTGAACATAAATAACAGCCTGTCTTCTCCATTCATCTCAACTGCAATGATCTTCCTTGATTTTCTATTCCCTGTCAGCTCTTCCAGAGATTTTTCATATTCAAACAATTTACTATCTGGAGGAGCCACTCCAGAATAGTATGCAAACACTCCTTCATGGAGAACTCTTAAACAGGCATCCCACTCAGCAGACGAAAAACTGACTTCGTTGCCATTAACTCGAGATACCTGCCTATGCACATCATCTTCCTCTTCTAACATCAGATATTCATAGAATTCCTTCACAATCTTCGGGTAGTACGACCCATTATTATTGGAAAAACATTCGGTCCATCCTTGGGCATCTAGTGATTCCAACACTAATGACTTGCTCGTCAGCAACCAATCTTCACTCAGCTCCTTCTCGGCAAAGATTTCTCTCTTGGTCAGATGCAGGTTGGCAGGTCCTGTCGGGGTACTACTTGTTCCACTGGACTCGGATCGAGTCCTCTTTGGCTTTGGTGCATCCTCATTGATATTTGGGGGTCACTTGGTTCTAGCCAGGGAGATTGAAGGAGGTTCGAGGGTTCAAATGAAGAGTTAGGGTTTAGGGATTTCGAGAGCAAGGTTCGAGATTAAGAGATGAAGGTGGATTGAGATATGTTCAATGCCTTTAGTTGTATTATTTAGGGATTAAAAAAATAAAACAGAAATACTGAATAGGAATAAAAACGGTTTGGATTCCCGCATTAAATAAAACCAAATAGTGAGGTACCCAACAGTGAGGTCCAACTGTGAGGTTTAACAGTGAGGTCAATCGGTGTGGTTTAATAGTGAGGTCAATCGGTGAGGTTCAATAGTGAATTCCAACAGTGAGGTTTAACAGTGATGTCAATCGGTGAGGTTTGACAGTGAGGTCCAATGGTGAGGTTTAACAGCGAGGTCAATCGGTGAGGTTTAACAGTGAGGTCAATCGGCGAGGTTTAACAGTGTGGTCCAATGGTGTGGTTTCCTATACTAAAGTTAATGATACCTAACTCATATTTGATGTAATTTAACCTCTCAAAATTCAAAGGATTTGTGAATATATCATCCAATTGATGTTCAGTTCCAATAAATTCAAGAGTGATATCACCCTTTTGATAATGATCCCTCAAAAAGTGATGTTTGACATTAATATTCATTGTCCTAGCATGAGATACTGGATTTTTTGAAATTTTAATAGCACTTGTATTGTCACACGTTATAGAGACATGTTTGAATTGGTATCCATAGTCTAGTAAAATGTGTTTCATCCACAGAATGTTAGCACAACAACTACCAGTAGCTATGTATTCAACATCAGCAGTAGATAATGCCACAAAATTCTGCTTCTTACTACACCAAAATACTAGTGACTTGCCTAAAATGTGACATATCCTAGAGGTTCTTTTTCTATATAACATTCAACCGGGAAAATCAACATCAGAATAAATCAAAAAATCAAATGATTTTCCTTTTGGATAAAATAATCCTATGTTGGGAGTATGTTTGAAATATTTAAAAATCCTTTTTACAATAGTTGAATGAGACTATTTTGGATTGGATTGAAAGTGATCACACATACATACACTAAACATGATGTCAGGTCTTCTAGCTATAAGATGGAGTAAACTCCCTATCATACCTCTGTAGTTAGATTGATCCACTCGTTCTCCAGATTCATCAGCATCCAACTTACAAGTGGTACTCATAGGTGTGTCACTACCTTTACAACCATCCAAAGAAAAATGTTTTAAAATATCCTTAATATATTTACTTTGATTCAAAACAATTCCATTTTTATTTTGAAAGATCTAAAATCCAAGGAAAAATTTTATTTCTCCAATTAAACTCATTTCAAACTCATTTTGCATCATTTTTGAAAAAACAATACATAAAAAAATTTAGAATATCCAAAAATAATTTCATCCACATAAATTTGTAATATCAAAACATCTTTAGAAATCCATTTAATAAAAATAGTAGGATCAGCTATCACTTTGGTAAAACCTTTTGAAATAAGAAAATAGCTGAGCCTATCATACCATGCTCTTGGAGCTTGTTTTAAGCCATATAAAGATTTAGAGAGTTTAAAAACATGATTTGAAAAATGGGGATTTGTAAAACCAGGGGGTTGTTTAACAAACACATCCTCAACTATATACCCATTTGTAAAAGCACTTTTAACATCCATTTGATACAGTTTAAAATTTAGATGAGCTGCATATGCAAGTAGTATCCTAATGGATTCTAATCTTGCTAAAGGTGAAAAGGTCTCCTAATAGTCTATTCCTTCCTCTTGGTTGTATCCTTGTGCAACTAACCTATAATTATTTCAAACTATATTCCCAGACTCATCAACTTTGTTCTTAACCACCCATTTAGTGCCTATGGTCAAGGTTTCCTTTGGTCTTTCCACTAATTACCAAACCTTGTTTCCTTCGAACTGATTTAGTTCTTCTTGCATATCCATTACCCAAAATTCATCATTGATAGCATCATTAATATTCTCGGGTTCAGGCTGTGAAAGAAAAGATTGATGTTCAACCTGGTTTCTTAGAGAATCTCTAGTTTGTGTTCCTCTATTTAAATCGCCTACAACGACATCTGGAGGATGATTCTTAAGAGTCCTAATGCCTCAAGGAAGGTTTGAACTAGATTCCTTATTTTTGTCTGTTGGTTCAGAATTGGTAGGAGCAGATTCTGGAAAATTCCCAGAACTGGATACTTTTACAGGGGATTCACTCTCCTTATCATTAAGATTCAGATTTGACAAATCTTCATCAATATTTTCAAGAGAGGTTTTAGGATCATGTGGATCAACCTCATCGAATTTTACATGAACTTATTCTTCCACACATTTGGTTTTCTTATTGAACACTCTATAGGCTTTACTTGAGATAGAGTAACTGAGGAAAATTACTTCATCACTTTTGGGAGAAAATTTGTCAAGATTATCTTTAGTATTAAGAATAATTACTTTGCAACCAAAAACTCTAAATTAATTAACATTAGGCTTCCTATTATTCCAAAGCTCATAAGGGGTCCTTTTAGGAATAGGTCTAATTAAAACTCTATTGATAATATAACAAGATGTATTTACAGCTTCAGCCCAAAAATAAACAGGTAAGTCATACTCATTAAGTATAGTCCTTTCAATTTCTTTAAGGGTCCTTTTTCTTCTTTCTAACACTCTATTTTGTTGAGGTGACCTAGGGGTAGAGAAATTGTGACTATAACTATTGTGTGAGATGTAAGATTCAAACTCATGATTATTAAACTCAAGGCCATGATCACTTCTCAGGGTCTTATTTATAAGTCCACTATGATTTTCTAAAGACTTGGAATATTTGAAAATTTTGGAACAAGCTTCAAATTTGTGAGATAGAAAGTATACTCAAGTATACATTAGAAAAGTCATCTAAAATAACATAAAAATAGTGCTTCTCATTTAAACATTAAACTTTTGATGGTCCAAACAAATCCATGTGAACCAACTCAAGTGGTTGAGAAGTTGAAACTTATTTATTTGGTTCGAAAGAAACTTTGTGCTGTTTTCCCTTTTGATAGGTATTACACACTTTATCAAGTGGGAATTCTAATTTAGGTAAGTCTCTAACTAAACACTTCTTAGATAGCTTACTAAGTGAGTGCACATTACAGTTTCCTAACCTTCTGTTCCACAACCAAGACTCTTTATGAAAAGAATTTAAGAAAGAAACATTTTGTTTGTCTAAGGAATTTAAATCAACATCAGATACATTCTCATTTCTACAAGAAGTGAAAACTAAATCTTTTTTTGAATTAAAAACATCGCATGCATAATTTTAAAATTTAACATTGAAGCCATCATTAGATAACTGAGATATGCTAAGTAAATTGTACACTAATCCATCAACAAAAATTTCTTTAGAAATTAATATTTTATCAGGTTTACCAATCTGGCCTAAGCCGACGATTTTTCCTTTTGCATTGTCACCAAAGGTGACATTCCCACCATCAACTTTAATTAGACTCTTGAAGAAAGAATATTCTCCTTTCATATGTCTTGAACATCCACTGTCCAAGTACCATAGTGTATTAAAGGAACTCATTAAATAACTTCCCTACAAAACAAATTAAACATGGGGTAATTTTGGTACCCAGATCTTCTTGGGTCCAGAAAGGTTGGCCCATAAATCTTTGGGAACCCATATTTTCGTTATAGGTTTTCTAAAATAAACAAACATATTTTGAGACATAAATAATTTGTTAGGTCCTTTAGAAATTTTTTTCTCAAAATATGGTCTATAATGAGCCATGAACTGTCCAAATATTGGAACAAATTTGGTTTTGCTAATTTTTCTATGTTCAGGCTGATATCCTAGACCAGTTGTATATTTAGAAGCAATATTTTTTCCTAGAAATTGTGTCAAGGTATCCCTACTATAAGTGAACTTCTCAAGATCCGTTATTAATTTTTCATTAGATAATTTTAACTCTGTATTTTCCTTTAGTAGTTTAGAAAATTTCTCTTTTTCTATATCCATATTTGATTTGTAATTTGCATTTAAGGCATGTTGTCTTCTTAATGACTTATATTTTCCCTTGAGTTCATTAAAAGTATCCTTATGCATTTCACAATACTCAAATAATTCTTCCTTAGTCATATCTTCATAATTATGATTTTCACTGTTATAATAAGTATTATGCATAGTGGAATTAATTGTTACCTCAGAAGTGTATGTCATAAAACATAGATTGGCATGTTTGTTCGGTTCTGAATCTGAAGCATCAGACCCACTCGAACTATCTTATGAAGCACTCCTGGTTTCTTTCATATCCTTTTTATAACTTTTTCCATTATCATCTTATTTTATCTTGAATTTCAACTTGGGGCAGTCTACTTTCACATGACATTTTCATTTACATTCATAGCATACTATTTCACTTGTGTTCTCATTCCACTCCTTATCTTTATTCCATTTTCCTTTATGATCATATTTTCCTTTGATGTTTGACTTCTTAGAGAATTTCTTCTTTCTATAGAATCTTTTGAATCTTCAGGAGAGTTTTCCCATCTCTTCATCACTGTCTGAGTTTGTCTCTTCACTTGTGGAACTGTCTATAAGTACTTGAATTTTTTCTTTGACTTTGCCTTTTGAGGTAAAAGTCTTGAATGATACTGAATTCTTTCTTGGTTCTTCTTATATTTCTTGATTCACCTTAAGCTCTTCTTCATACATCATCAGTTTACCAATGAGCTCCTTTACATGTAGCTTGCTGATGTCACATGATTCTAGGATTAATACATAAGTGCCTCTCCACCTGTCAGGCAGACATCTAAGCACCCTCATGATTTGGTCTTTGTTGTCCACTGGTTTCCCAAGCAGATTCATGGTGTTTACTATCTCATTGAACCTGAGATAAATTTAAAAGATAGATTCATCAGGATTCATCTTAAAATTATCATATTTAATAGTATAGGTATTTAATATCATTTCTTTCACATTGGTTTTTCATTCATGAGAAACAACCAAAGTATCCCAAATTTCATAAGAAGTTTTACAGGCAGATATTCTATTAAATTCTTCATCACCCAAAGCACAGTATAAGGCATTCATTACATAAAAATTATTATTATTATAAACATTTTTAGTTACTTGAGACCATTTGTCCCTACCAGTAGTAGGTAATACATGTTGTGCTTCAATTGTGTCCCAGATTTCAGGTTCTAAGCTTTCAAGATACATTTTCATTTTCAATTTCCGCTGACCAAAATTATTACCACTAAAGAAAGGTGGTCTGTTAGTAGCAGCACCCTCAAATCTGTTATCCATAGAAAATTAGGGGTTTAAATAACTGAAAATTTAGATATAACAGATATTTTGAAATCTTTAAGATACAACTAAAATCACAGTTGAAAAGAAATTACAAAGCTTAAAAAAACTGGTTTGATGGTATGAATAAACCTTTGATACCAAATTTTTGTCAGAGTGGATACTCAAGAGGGGGTTGAATTGAGTTCTAATTAAAATTTCTGTTAAAAAGTTTTAGGATTAAAATCCTCCAAATTAAAACCGCCCAGTTAATTTAGGTAGTAGAGATATAAGTGATTTATTGTTCAAGGGGTTTCTCAAAGGTTGATTACTCCTCAGCTGAATCAGTATGAGTACTGATTTAACTTTTGAAACAATTTTACTAAAAGAATAACATATACACACTAACCATAACTAACTATCAGAGTGAATGTAAAAATATATTTCTGTCTTTGCAAATATAAGAAGTGGATAAATGTAAAACAGAGTAATTGAAAGATGAACACAACAATTTAAACAAGATGTTTAGTCTTAATCCAATACCTAATCCTCTCTACTTGGTGATCGCCTACCACTAAGAAGTTATATTTAAGAATGATACACATCCTGTATCGAGATTTACAACAGTTTTCAAACTATCCAGGTTTGGAAACCTCTACCACAGTTATACGTGGGAAAATAAACTACCAAGACACTCTAGAATTCTTCCATAGTTATGCGTGGGAAATAAATGAAAAGATATTTTGATATGGGGATTTGTAGTATCCTTCTGTTCCATCACAAGAGTCAATGTGTGTAAGATAGACACACTACTCACAAATGTAAAATACTTAAACACAGTAGAGGTAAAGATATTAGGAATTAGTTTAGAATGCTCTCTGTGTTAGAAGATCATCTCTGGACTCCTTGAAATAAAGTACAAGAAGTTTTATTCCTTCTCTGCAAGTTTCCTCTAAAATAGAGTGTTGCAAATTCTAGGTTATGACTTCTAGATATAGAGATGATCAGATTCTTGGGTCTAAGGCTCTTTAAAGAACACCACCATAGATTGAAAAATGTTATTTCAATAGATCTTCGTGAAACTCTATGTTCTTCAGAATGAGTGCTCGAGTGTTATTCTTCTTTCTTGTATCACAAATGCTATTTGTGTCTCTCTTATGTGGATATATGTATATTCAATATCCTCTATCATATTAATATGATGTCTGCCTCTACTCATATACACTTTTCCAGCTCATCTTCTTCTCATTTGGTCCAACAGTGGCCGACAAGAGAAATGTTTCAACCACATTTGGTCTTCCTCGTACCTCGTATTGTCTCCTGATATTCCTGCATATATCATTAAATAATTTCAAGTTCATTAATTTATCCAGACATGACTGTTATGATAGTATAACTAAAATTCGTAAAGGAAAGAATAGAATATCATTAGACTGGTAGTAGATGCATGTCACACGGTAGACTTCAATGATAATTTCTTCAACTGTTGACTTCATTGGTAGGCTCTTCAACTGTGGACTTCATCGGTAGGCTCACAATAGACCTTTAACTGTAGGCTTCAGTCAGTAAGCTTGATCAGCGATAGACTTCAATAGTAAGCTTAAACAGTGGATCTGTAACATCATACTACTTCAATAACAACCTTTCTATCAGTAGACTAACTCTACAGGTAGCTTTTTTAACGGTGGAGTCTGATTATCAGCATACTTCTACTAACAGTAGACTCTGAACAACATTAGACTATATCGATAGTAGAAGTTATCTAGATATAGCCTTTTACTAACAGTAGACTTGAATTGTGAAGCTCTCAATAGAAGACTTAAGAAAGAGTCTGACAGTGGACTTCTAACAGAATCCTTGTCTCAGTAGTGACCTTGTAACGGTGACTCTGTCTGTAAGCTTTGATAAGTAGAGAAATTGTAGAATTGTGACAGTAACCTTCTAGTGGTAGCTTATAACTATAACATTGAACATAAGGCTCTTACTAGTAGCCTTTAACAGTGAACTTATACTTAGATAAATGTAAATTTTAAGCTGATGCAACAAAGTCATGAGACTGAAAATATAAATTGTTCAGGATAAATATAGATTAGAAAGGATTAAAGAATGACTTAATATATCATGATCAGTATTTAAACATGATTTGGGATTATCAAAACAGGTGAGTCCAACAGCACAATTACATGAAAATGTCCTGAATAAATAAATTAAAAGTTAGTTTGTGGGTTTTCTATATATTGATCAAATAATTTCTTCTAATGGAAATTCAAGCATAAACATTCGTGATTTAAATCAAATTGTGAAATAAAACCTTATAAAGATCATGTCATTGGAGTGAATATTAATCAATGAATATATTATGTGTATAAAATGTAAATATTCATAAAAAAGTGGATATAAAACATAAAATATTCAATGTTCAATGCATTCATAATCTTATAATATCCAAGATAGTGAACAAGTAAAATAACCCAGTGAAAATAAATTGAGTTATAAACTTCATTACATCTTGGTAAATTTCAATTGAAATCACCTTGTTTAAAATAATTAAAATTTAAACCTAAAATAACTTAATTAATTAATTAATATAAATATTTCATGTCAAATGGGTTGTATGTAAACCATATAAAAAAATTAGGCACATTATATTACAATATTATCAATGAAGGTAAATTGAGATGAAGTCCCTTACCTCACACTTATTTTTAGATGAATGTCATTTAACCTATCATATAATGGTTTAAATAATGTTATTTATTTATACTATAACCATATACATATTTATAATATCATTTATTATCCTCTTATATCATCTTATCACCCATTTTTTAATGATATTTCATAGTTTTTAGTGTTTTAGGTGTTAATTACCTTGTTTTCTCATGCATATTTTGTCCTGAATGTTACGATTATTGTGAATATGATATATATCCATAATATAAAAAATTAAAATAATTATTTAAATTTCATATTTACTCATTATATATATTTTTATAACTATTTATGAATGTTGGACATGTAAAATGATTCACATTGCTTCTTAGATACGGTAGGTTGTATGTACGCACGAGCGTCATTAACATTACCTTAATGGGTGAAAGGGTGAGTATGTGGATGATAATATAACTTTAAAGAATTAATATCATGTCATGTGTATCATATATATCCACTATTTAAATCATTATAACTATATATGTGATTCATTTATGGAAAATATATTACATCGATTCACGAGTTGGTAGTCCACCAAACACATGAATGGTGGCTTTGTTTTCCATGTGATGTAGAGGATGACGGTTAATTACTATTTAACCGAAATAATAACTTCTCATTATATTTATACACTACTGTTATTATATTTTAAGTTTTACTACATAAATCAAGTATGTAAAATAAAAAATAAATAGAATAATCATAATGATGACTATTAAATTCTCATAGAGAAACCTCATTTGGATCTCTTCTTAAAGACCGTAGGGTTGGTTTTGTGGGATGAAAAGAAGCTCAATGATGTGTATAAATATTTTTATGAAATATTTAATTAGTTTTTATCTGAATTATTTGGATTGAGAGGTTTGATTAAGTAATGGTATTGAGTTTCCTTTTATAAGTGGGGAAAGGGAACCCTCTTGGAAATTACTTGGATATTTCCCAAAATAATCCAAAATGATAAAGTCATTAACATGAGAAAAGATTTAAAATAACCATATGATTTAATTATGAATAGAGCAGGTTGTATATATATCCATAAAATAATTTTTTTACATGTTTTTAGATCATTTTAATCATTATCTTCTTAATTTAACCCCTCGATAAACCCATTTTAACCATAACCATGGAAAATAAATTTTTAATTGTTTTCTCTATTCATTTTTTTAAAAAATTAAGTTGACCATATTAGATCGTAAAATTTATGTTGATTCAAAATATTGATTCCATTTTTACAAATTAAATTCATGAAATTTGAAGAATTCAATTTAAAATTATTCTTACACATTCGATGAAAAAGTGGGTTTCCAAATAAATAATTATCATAAGTATAAAAGGTTTTAACATAAAAATTAAATATTGAATTTATTTAAATAACCTAAATTAGATATATATTTAATAAAATAGAATAAAGTTTACTTGTAAACCAATTTATAATAAAATTTAACATTATAAATTATCTAAATGAAAAGACAGTTTCCAATATTAATCGAAAAAATGAAACATTTATGAAAAATGAAAAAAAATAACCAGAATATAATTTTGATATTAGGATTTCAAAAATTGATTTAATTTTATAATATATTATTTCTATAAATATTAATTTTTAATTTTTAATTATTTGTACAAAGAGAGATTAAACCGTCTTTGATAAAAAATAATGTTTTTCAAAAAACGTTTCATTTTCATTAAAATGATTCTTATTTTATTTATGTTAAATAAATAACAAATGATTTTTTTACTTTTTTAAACTAAATTATTTTCATAATTTATTTACTATTATTTATACCCTAAAATTTAATGAATAGGTTATAATCGTAAACTGTATTACAGTTCATTTAAACTCAGGGTTGTTTGTTCTGCAAGCTATTGAAGAGGTTAAATTTAAAGAAATATATTTTCTGGATTTTTAATGCTCAATTTTGGGTATCACATATTATATTTAAGATAATGTTATTATTTGATAAATTTTTTTGTTACATCATTTTAACCACTATCATGTAGAATCATGAGTGTGATCCATTAGTCTTAGAACTATAAAGCTTCAAGGGAGGTCTCCTTTTCTAAAGATGGTGTTGGAGAAACAATGTTTGGTTGATAAAGAGTAAACTGTAGTAATTAATATCCATTGAAAACTTATAATATAGGAAATAAGACTATCAAAACATATAACCCTTCTTTAAATTCCAATAACGGAGAAATTGATGTCGTTTCTAGAGTAGAGAGGTTATACACATATGAGGAAGTTGAAGTTTTAGAGATGGTTGATATTCAATGAAACATTGATGAAGTTAGTAATTTTATTGATAAAATTGGATCCTATAAATATTTTAACTTGTAATCAACCACAATTCATGGATCTTTCTTTAGGTATGTTAAAAAAACCTATGATTTCACTGTATAATTTATTTAAATAAAAAATGGGTCTAATAGATTGTTCTATTTGAAACATCAAACTAAAATGAATGAAGATATGTTTAATCCATTAAAAAAAGTATTTAAATTAGTATTAATTAATATAAGTAACCTATATATGAAATTTGTAATTAATGAAAATAATTTCTACTTTTAATATATATGAAATTCAATTAGTATATCTGAAACAAATAATGCGATCATTTTATGATTAGAAATGTTTTTTATAAATATTTTCTTTTTTATTCTATAAATATTTCTATTTGAAAAAACTTTTGAATAATAATGATAAATTATAAGTTATATGTAAAAAAATTTACTAATTTAATTTGTAAATGATAATAAATATGAATGAGAATGGTTAATATTCTAAAAATATATATTTTTTCCTATAAAAATAGTTTTTTATTTTATTTTATGATTTCATTAAAAATATAAGTTTATAAATATTATAAATTCAACTTGATAAAATAAAAATTATAGTTCAATTATTCATTCTATTATTTTCTTAAGATGAATTTTTAATAATTTCATTTAAATGAATGATTTTAATGTGAGTAGGGCAGTACATCATTTTTTACAAATACTATGATTTTCTAATTTTATTTGTATGTAATTATTTCATAGATATTTTTAAAAGATTTTTCCAAAAAAATACATATTAAATTATAAATATAATAATATTCATTGTATTTTAAAAACCTCTAGCTTATATTTTAGTACATAAGTAATATATTTCCCATGAAATTGTTTTTAATACATTATACATTTATTTTTTAAAAATTAATTTTTCCAATAATTATAAAATGAATAATATAAAATAAATTTAATTTTTTTTAATTAGGTACAAATTATGTAAAATTTTCCATTTTATTTTTTTCATAAAGGATTTGTAACCATAGGTACAAACTAGTTCCCACATTAAAAGGTAAAATGGTAAAAGTAAAAAACAAATCTAATGGTATTGAGTTGAAAACATGTCGAAAAATTGTTTGGGAAGGGGTTTTTGAGGAGTATATTGTCTTTATATCATCCCCTATATATTATTTCTCAATTTTTGAGGGAATTTACACGAGAGTGACGTCTCATTATTGAAATTTTTTGGGTATTTACAAAAATGTCATCACATTTCACTTATACAAGGATCACTCCTCTTCTCACTTCCTCTCACACTAAAACCCACTTAGTTCATCCAATAATCTACAAAAAACTATAATTATTATTTCTAGACACCTTTAATATGTTTTTGTATTCTTAAAATACTACCACTCAAAGGATTAACCCCATTTTGAAAAGAGATTATCAAAGAAGTTAGGTTTAAATTTCAAACCTCTCCTTTCTCATTTCTATATATTTAGGTGCGCTTATTCATTGTAAAATTAAATTTAACCATCCTAAAATAATACAAATAGTCTCATTTTTATAATTTTATTTTATTATAATTATCTTATAGTCAATAACCACCTTTTACTTTTCTATTAAGAGAAAAGAAATCCATCATTTGGGAATTGTACGGACTATAGCCTCCATGATGCAACATGTTTTTTTTCTATCCCTAACTTAAAAGGATATCCCTAATATGGAATTTAATATATATTTATGATATTTACTAAATAGTTAATGTTTCTAAAAGATAAACCATATTTATCCTTTTCCTCATTATATGGAAAATAAATTCATCATCTATGTGTATGTGTGATCTACCACATCCATAAAATGATTGATTTCCATTTTTCTCTTAATCACCTCATTACATAGATAGTCATTAGAATTATTTTAAGGGATAAATATGATTCTTATTATATTATTAATGTTTTTAATGAAAAATTGGTCAAACTATTGTCAATATGAGAAAAAAACAATTGTGGTAAATTATGTCATCTAAAAGAGAATTCTAAGAGCAAAAAATAAATTCTTAAATCAATAAAATAACTTTTTATTTGTTATATTATTTTTTTAATTATTTAAAATTATGATATATAACACTAATAAAAAATAAATAAGATCATTATGACTCTATTATAATGATATTACAACTAAATCACAATATAATCATACATTAATCATAGTATGTTCATGTTTGGGCCGGTTTAACCAACTACTTGAACAATGCTGCAAATTTCCATCATGGATCACTAGATGAATTTTATTCCGGGTATTATATGATTCAAATAAATTACTAATTGTATTTTTGTTTATATAATGGAAACATATAAATTTAACATGTTTAGAAAACACTACTTCATTGTAAGGAATCATTGAAACATGCTCATCGTAAAATTCATCTTTAAGGATTATAAGAAAAAATCCCATAGAATGAAATTAAATCATAATAAATAATTATAAATAACCAATTAAATTAAAATTTAAGATATTTCAAGGATTATAATTTAATAAAAAATTAATACCAACATTTTTCTTACAAAACTACTTTAAAATTATTAATATTTCTTACATCCAATATTGATAATATGTAATAAGTAAATATAATTCATATATAAAATGATTATAAATGAAGTATATAAATGTAAAATTATATTTTTAAGGTTTAGTAATAATATAATAAGATATATATTGTTTTACATGAGGTTATAGTTCATTCTTGGAATCCATAATAAATAGTAAGTGTTTCTTGCCTCAATTTTCAATTCATTGGTGTATATTACTTATTATGAAACATGTTTTATTTAAAATGATGCATATACTATCCATTTAATATATTATATCAAGAACCTCCCATTATTCATGGTATTTATGGTTACATTTTAAATCCCATATTTTAATGGGTTGGGAATCAAATGTTTTTATGGTTGTAAGGGTTTTCTTGGACTCAATTCTGATTCATTGAGAAATAATACATTTTATACACCATGTTTTCTTTATAAGGTATACATAACAGGCAGGGATGTATTTTTATTATTTTTTTGAATTTTTTGGGATATACTATTCCAGATAAAATTGCATAACTTAAATGAATGTTGATTTAATTCTTTCCCCAAGGGTATGGATTTTTTATCCAAATATTAATTTTCCTAGTTATAATTTTTCATATTGAATTTTTATTGGATTATTTTACACTAATATATCAATATATAGTATTTATATTTCTCTTTTTAAAAATAATGATTTAATATTATATAATTTTTTATTATTTCTTTTAATAATAAATTTTAAAATGTTTTAAAATGTATTGTTTCTTTCATTATAAAATGATTTATCCATGGATCCAAATTTCCTATAGAAAAATGTATGTAATTTCCAAGGTGACATTATTGGATATTATATTTAAATATAATAGTTTAAAAAATAATTCACTTACCATTTTAAAATTTTATTTTTCATAGTGACAGGTAAATCGGTATCTCATGTCAATGTAAAAAATATTTTCTAAAAGTTATTATAATTTCTCACCTCTTATTTCCTTTTCATATTAAAAAGGATATACAATCATGATATTTATGTATCATGATTATTATATAGTAATAATCTATATTTATAATTTGGTTCACTAAAATTTTAGTATGAAATAATTCAATTCATGATCCCTTCTAATGTAATATAATCCAAAGTGTTCTTTTGTAAGGATGTTGTTTATCTATGCTAATATAGTTTTGTGTTTCCTTTATTATATGGGGGATATATTATTTTGAATCTATAAACCTTATTTATCTATATATCTAATCTTATTTTATTCTATATAAAATATATGATCCATCACTGCCTTTTTCATTCCTAACCAGCCACCATGAATAGAAACAACTTTTCATCCAATGAATTTTCTTTGTGGATACCTTGTTTATCATTCCATTGATTTAAGAGAATTTACCAAGATTTCATACATTTATTCATAATGGAAATAGTTTACTTAACCATATACAAATATATTTTATGGTTTTAATTAGAGGTATTATTACATATAAATTTATTCCTTCTATTTATTAGGGAGCTATTTTAAATCCATATATTTTTTATTCTAACACATATGTTTATTGATTTCTTAGGTAGGTTGACAATGTATTGGTTAACCATCCAAATTGTTTCTTTGGATGGGTAATTATTATGTTATCCCATTTATTTAAATCTGTAAAATTATTAGTGTTTTTATATTGTAATTATAATATGCATAATTATTAAAAAAAATTATTATGTATGGTTTACTCATTATCTCATATGATGAGTATATTAGACATAAACAAGTAACATTTGGGGATATAAACTATCTAACCCCTCAAAGCATAAATAGGTATTATTAGACAAACATGTTTCATTTTTTTGTATATTCCTTGTCAATTCAAAAAGATGTCTTGATTCTGGTATTAATGACCAAAATAATTTATTGGTTATGGGCTTGATGAAAAAAATAAAGTCTTGGTTGATGCATTTAAAGTATGATCAATATATATAACCTTATGCATTCCATCACCAAGAATTCATTTATTTTTATCCATGTGATATATTTATATTAATTTTTATCAATGGATATATTATACTCTTATTTCATTATTTCATTATGATGATTAATTATTCCATCCATAATTTTTATGCCATGTTTATGGAATTATTTACCAATTTTTATGTTTTCTCTTACTGAGTGTTTCATTTTACCCTCATCTTATGTGGAAAAAATTTTCCATTAATTAAGAATGAAATGGGATTTATTGGTTCATGTGGGTAAGATATCTGTGACATTTACCATCACCATAAGACAAGTTTATTCCATTATAATATGAGAGAGTTGAATGACCAAATAAAAAATCATAAAGGGGTTTTTAATGTGGACTTCCATACTCAAGATTTCTTAAATAATGTAAAATTACACCATTTATTAGTTTTTGAAAATTATTTGAATAGGAAAATATTATGAACATATTGGTGCTCTAAATATTTCCCAGGATGATGGACATGAAATTCATATCCTGAATTTTTTAACGGATAAATATTTTTCCCTAAAAGCTTTAGTTTTAATTATTTTAGTCTATTTTTTTATTCCATATATGGGTATTTATCAATATATAATAACTTGTTTTTTTCAAAATCCATCCATTTTGGGTTTTCTAAACTAAAATGTTTTGGGTATTTTCAAAAATTTTAATATTAAAAATGTTTTTTAGTCTAGGTGAAGTGTATTACTAGTGAGTGGACACTCAAAATTTTAATAGGGTACCATTAATGGGTTTTTAATAGGTGTGTAATTTGTATCTTCCCTTGGTAAGTTTAAGACCATTCAAGATGGAATAATAAAGAAGATTTTTAAGGTTGTAGAGCAAAGAACAAATATTTTTTTAGGGTTTATGTTCATAAATATTTGACCGAAATGTAGGGAAGATAATATAGTAATGAGGGTGAAGTAAAATTGAAGTGAATATATATCCCAAAACTAGTATATAAAGCCTAAATGGTGGGTGAAAACAAATTAATGTCATAGTGATTAGACAAATAGTTTCTAGGATTTAATATCATACAGGTTTGATAAAAAAGTTGTTTCACTTCAATATGTAAGGTAAGAATTAACCCACAATGAATGTGATTCCAATTCTAATAAAAGTAACATTAAGTAGAAAATGGTGAGTATTGTTGAAAGCCAAAGTGTTTGGACAAAATATGAATTATGTGATGTGACAACCCAAATGGGGTTAAAGAGGTATAAGTGATTTAACACCATTAAAAAAGGGTTGGGAATGTCGTAAGTCCAAAAATTATACATTTGTGATAGGGAGTGATGAAACAGAAAAACATTTTGATAATTACCATTGAGAAAATTTGAATCAAAGGTTATATGAAAATATTATTAAGGGTTTTTAGGGTTTAAATACCACATCCTTAGGAAGAAAATATGTCTATAGTTAGTAGGCTAGATATGAAGCATGAATATAACATTTCAATTTAGAAGTGTGATTTTCCTAATTATATGCACTCATTAATAATATCCATGAATGGTTTATAGTGATTTAAGAACTTAAGTTAAAATGTGTGTTGTATTGATATAGGGAACTAAAAAGTGATTAGAATACTACGGTCCAAAAATAACTAAGGTTGAGATGTTATGGGATGTTGAAGGGTGGTAGAAGTGGATGATGATATATGGCTGGTTCAAAACTATATGGTTCATATGTAACCATATATCTACAAATAATATTAATCAATCCATAAAAATTTCTGATCAAATATATTTCATCCAAATTAGAGTCTTATATGAAAACATCATATGTGAATGATGATACCATACACTAGGAGAGGGGTTTGAAATAGATAAAATCTATAGTTAATATAAAAATATGTAATATATATTTCACAATGAATCATGTGTTAAATAGAATCAAGATCTTCATAGTTCTCATATGGGTCTTTATATAGACCAGACACGTGCACCTGATGAAATACAATGCTCTCATCCTTGCATAGGGATTTTGGGGAAAAAATGAAGTGAATGTGGAGAACCCAAACACTAGGATGGAGTGGAGGACTAGATAAGGATGATATCTTCTAGATGGATCCAAGATAGGAAATCTAGGTTTCAATTTCTATTGTTTGGTAATATTAATCAAACAATATATTGTTCGAGGAGAAATAATCTCTAAAAATATATATATAAGGACCCAAACTCAAATAATAAATAAAATTTATTATTTTGATACTAATTAATTTCTTTTTATTCTATAACATCTTTTTGGTTAATAGATTTAAATAATTAGGTCATCAAACTTACATAAATAAATATTACACCCCAAAGAAGACATTAACACTCAATATTGATTTTTTTTCAAAATAGAACTCTTTGAAAATAAATCATGGTTAATTTTCATGACATGTCTACACAATTTTCAATATGACCTCATCCTTGTCCCTATTCATCCTTGAAACCCAATAAAAAACATTTGAAAATTTGGGATCATCACAAGAATTTTTAAAAAGGTATATATAAAAAATATATACATGTTTGTCCATGAATAATCTAAAAAAATTCCTTTCTCAAAATAAATACTGTGTGAAAAATAAACATTTTCACACATAAGAAACCAACTTCAATTCCATAATATTTTCATAAAACATTTCATAGTATATTTTAAAGGAAAAAATAAAAGTAATAAATATTTCGTCAAAATTATCTAAAACTCAAGAAAATTCAGGCATTTCACCCTTAAGAAGTAACATACACCTCTCTTCAATCTTAATATCCTTATACTACCTTGTGAAATTAAAATATTTCCATAAAAATACATAACCAGAATAGATAAAGAAAGTATTTAATTGGGGATATAATATTTAAATCACTCTTAGAAATGGAATTTCCTACCAAATATATTCCAATATTCTATTTAGAGAAACCTAATTAGTTAACTCTATTCCTTCACCCAAATCATTGGAGAGATATATCTGGAACACCCATCATCATAAGTTATAACAAAATCATCCATTATTATGAACTATATTTAGAACACCCAAAATCATTTACAATTCTTAAAAACCATAAAATAATCCTAAAACATGGAATAATGTATCTTTATTTTCATACTCATCAAAATATTCTTTAAAATGATAATAAAAAAATTTCAGATATTGAAATATCCATTCTATTTAAATTTTTTTTGAAAATACATAGAAAAAAGAGTGGGAGGTTATTTATTTAAATAAAACATGAAATATTTTAAAGGAATATAAACATAAAATAATGGTTTTTGAGGTAGATATAAGTTTTAATGTTGTATATGTTAAATTAGAACATTCATGTTTCCCTTTTAATCAAAATGTTCCATATAAAATTCATAAAATGTATCCTTTTTAAAACTAATTTAAAAATGTAAAAAGTGATATAAATTGTCCATTATAATTCATTTATTTCCAGATAAAAACATAAATTTATTTATTTTTAAATTTTTTACCTCAACAAAATACATTTTGAAAATAAATATTTAAAACATATAAAATGAAGTTTCTAATGTAAAGTGTCCCTTACCTCGAATCTGACTCATCATGTACTTTATTTATATTCTATAAAATTATACTTATGTTTATTATTTACATTCTTAATAACATTTTAAACATTTATTTTTAATTTTATTTAATATATTACCATGTTATATACATTAACCAATTCAATTAAGTTCATGTTGGATGTTTTGATGATATTCATCTCATATGTCCAAAATCACTTTGGTAAGATGACTGTAGTCAATGAGTTCATTATTTTATAATCTATAGAATAATAATCAGGAATTAATTTTAACTTTTCTAAATTAATTAAACTTTTAAAATAAACCTCGAATGATGGTTATGAAAAATTAATTATGGTACAATCATAGAGATGGAATGTGATATGTACAGAAGAGTAACGTTTTCATATTTCAAAGGCGGTGAGGGGAATAAGAAAAATAAAATTTATCTATCCATAATTATGATTGTATAATAAATTTCATATTATTTATATATATTTACTTATATAAATTATCCATGTGATGTGGTTATGAAAAACTAGTCACATTGCTTTATGGATGTTGTAATTCACACGAACACATCAATAGCTTTATCATTTTGTAATGGTTATAAATGTAATAAAAACATGATATATCATCTTTCAAAAAAAATTAATATTAAATTTATATAATATATATATATATTAAAAATATCTTTATAAACAATTGTATGATGCCATGATGGAAAATTAATTATATTAGTTCGTGAGGTAGTAGTACGTTGTATACACGAACGATGGTTTCATTTCCAATTCGATAGAAGACGGGGAAGGAAATAGGTTATTAAATTAAAATAAAAACATATAATTACATAGAATATATTTTAGTTCTTATTTAATTATTTATTAAGACTATTTTAAGGAGGTACAAGAGGAAATAAAATGGAAAATATTGGTCAGGAACAATGCCTTATCTTTAGACAACCTCTTTAGGTTTATAACTAAAACCTTCCTAGGTTGTGTTTCTAAAAAAAGGCCCCAAGGGTGTGTTTATGGATATATAAAGTGTATTTTATTTATTTATTTGGGAATCAAAAATTCTCTTATGGTGTTGATATGAGTGGAGATGAGCTACCCTTTTATTAGTGGGGGAGAGTACATAGTTTGAATACTTAAAATGAATAAAATATATTAATGTATTACTCAATTATAATCTCTCCAAAATGGACCATTTAATAATATTAGAAAATATATAATAGAAATTATAAAATTTAATTTATACATGTTTCTAGGTAATTTTAACCGTTAGCACTTAAGTTGAACCCCCATAAACCCAATTTATCCTTATTTGTGTTAACAGAATTTTACTATTTTTACTATTCGTCAGGGATAAAAATTACATTAATGTTATTAAATAATATTAATTATGAATATTTTAAATATGAAATACATATTATAAAATTTAGATCAATTAATAGGAAAATATTAATTTTAAATAAAACCATAAAACACGATGAAAAAAATAGTTTTTTAGAAAAATGTTATTTGAAGTATAAAAATGTTTTTATACCAAATTAAAGTGTAAAAATCATTTGAAATATCATAATCAGATTATTAATAATATAAATGGACTAAGAGTTATATTAAACCATATTAAAGCATAATTTATTTTTTAAAATTCTTGAAATGAATAAACTGTTTAAAAAAATATAAATTTTCATTATTCATTGAAAAATAAATCATTTTATAAAAATATAAAAAAATCGTATTATAAATTCTACATGATGAATTCAAAAAATCAGTTCATTTTTTCAATTTAAAATTATAAAATTTGAAAATAATTCTACTAAAAACAATATAATGCTTGGAAACCTAATTTGCATAGAAGTAAATATTTTTTATTTTCACTGAAAAATTACATAATATTCTTATAATAGATATATATTAATAAATTATAATTAATGAATATAAATAATAATTTAAAATCATTTAATAACACATTACCCAGGTTTTCTATCCCTCCCCCTTTTTGAAATTTTTCTCCTCACATTTTTATTCATTACTTAAACAAGTGGGGATATTATTCCTTCATAGAATTTTCTAATTCTTATATTACTTCTTCAATGATATGGTTTTTCCAAAAAACCATAACCAGGTAAATTACTTTATTCAACAATACTTTACCTCTTTGATAATGAATTTTTACTTTCTGATCCTCATAGGAAAGGTTTTCCTTGATCTTAACTACTTTACAGCTCAAAAACATAAGATGCATCTTGAAAATATTTTCATAACAATGAAACATGAAATACAAAATGTACCAATGATAAAATTAGAGTAAATTCCACTTGATAGGTAACTAATAAACCTTTATCTATGAATTCATATGGTCTAATGGAATATTGAATTAACTTTCCCTTTTTAATAAACTGCATAACCCATTTTGAATAGATAAACATTAAGAAAACTATGATTTATTCCCAAAAAATAAATATCTTTCCTCTTATTATCTTCATAACATTTCTTCCAACTCTATGCCATCCTTATATGCTACTAATTTTTTTCACCTTCTCAACCATTCAATCTTCCAATTTTGGTCCTAGAAATTCTATTTCCCTGACTTCATCCCAACAACTTATAATCTTACATCGCCTTCCATATAATTCCTCAAAATGTGTCATCTATATACTAGAATGGAATCTATTATTATAAGAAAAATAATACAATGTCATATTTTGATCCCAAATTCCATAATAATCTATTTATCATTCTCAAATTATATCCTCAAAATTTTTAATTATTCACACTAACTATCCACCTGGTTGGTGATAAAATTCTATACATAAATTTCATTGTGTAATCAATCACTTCTGAGGACATTTCCATAAATTTGATCTAAACCTAGGATAATTTATATATTTTATAGAGATAGGGACACCATGTAATCTAATTATCTCTCTAACGTAATTTCTATAAATATTGTCCAAATACATATTATCTCTAATGGGAAGAAAATGTAAAGATTTAGTTAATTTATCAATAATAACTCGTATCGTATTATTTATTTGAGATGTAATTGGTAATAAAACCATGAATTTGATTATATATTCTCCCACTTCCATTATGTCATTACAAAATGATGAAGAAAAAACCATTCATAATTTTCATTTTTCTTTACCCTCTTGATAATTAAAACATTACATAGTAAAATTTTCAATATATATCTTCATTAGTTCCCTCCAGAAATATTCATGAAGGTCTCCATAAATTTTTATACTTCAAAGATGAATAAAAATAGAGATCTAGGTGCCTCACTCAATAGTTATTTCTTCAACTAGGGTTCATAAGAAACTCATAACCTTTTTATAAATCCCAAAACAACTTTTTTTTCAATATTAAATCAGAAAACATTCTTTTATTACTCAATTCTATCGTTTCCTAAGAAACATGGTCTTCCTTCTAAAATTGATTAATTGTGTGTGATAAAGATGATTATTCTAATACCTGAATCAAAACAAAGGAATCTTATGCATGCCCAATTTCTAAGCCTACCTTCATCAAATCATTAACTAAAGGATCAGGTTCTAGACATATAATGGTTAATATAGCATTATATTTTTGACTCAAAGCATTAGCTTATCTATTTTCAATATATGGATTGTAATGAATATTTTAGTCATAATCCTTTATCAATTCTTTATATCTCTTCTATCTTAGGATCAACTCTTTAAAAGTGAATTTATACTTCTTGATTTTATGATCATTATTTATCTCACACATTATTACATATAAATGATTCCTCCAAAATTTAAAAGTAATCACTATAGATTCTAGTTCAAGGGAATGTGTAGGAAAATTTTTCTCATGAGGATTTAATTGAATTAAATTATAAGAAATTATCAGATCATCCTATATTAAAACATAACCTATTACCTTTAATGAAGAATCACTGTAGATAAAAGCCCATTTATAGATGGCTGGGCCAAAAGTGGAGTATTCACTAATATTATTTTTAATTCCTAAAAAAAGTCATCAAATTACCTTGTCCAGATGAACATAAATCCAATTCATGTTAACATAGTTCGAAAGATATGTGTATAAATTTTTCAACAAGACATCAATAATAACCAACTAATATAGAAAAACTATGAATCTAAATCACATTTTTAGGTCATTATCATTCATCAACCAGTTTATTTTTAGCTGGATCAATAGTTAAGCCTTGATTATTTATGATATATCCAAGGAATGAAATATACTTTAACCAAAAATGACATTTGATAATTTTTTCAAACAACGTATTTTATTTTAGGGTTTTTAGAACAATCCTTATATATTTTTCATGATCCTATAAAATTTTAGAATAAACCAAAATATCATTAATTGAAACTACAACAAACATAAAAAAATATTCACAAAAAGCTATATTCATAATATCCACAAATAATTTTAGAGAATTCATCAATCCAAATGTCATATCCATAATTTTATAAATCACATACCTAGATTGAAATGTTATCTTAGTGATATCATCCTCCTTTACAATTTTCTACTGCTACCCGGACCTGAGATCAAACGTTTCAAATACTGATATCCATGGAGCTCACCAAACTGTTCATCTATATGGGGAATTATATATTTATTTATAACAATATTTTTTGTCAATTATATATAATAAATTCTAATAATCATGGAACCATATTTCCTTTTAACAAATAAATTGGGAGCACTCCATGGTGAAAAGCTTGGATGAATGAAACCTTTATAAAGAAACTCATGAATCTATTTTTTCAACTATAAAAGTTCTACTAAAGCCATTAATTGAGGCTATTTTGATATTATCTTATCATTTGGAACTGTTCCAATTATTTACTTTACTTCCCAATTAGGTATAATACCAGGTAACTCATTTGCAAAATTATCCATATATTCTTTTAATACGAGTTCATTATTAAGCTAAACAGTTCCATTATTATTTTTAAATGTTCAAGGTGAAATTCATTTATATATCTTTATATTTTATCATCTTCTTAATATGTTATCAAAGGTATAAATTAATTACTATATAAAAAAATAACTTATATAATAAAATAAATTATTTTTCTCTTCAATATATTTTAACATGGTACATTGAAACAAAATCCACACCTAGAATAACATTAAATTCTACAATGCCTAGGACAAATGGCTTTTAGGGAAATCTATTCCGCGTATGATAATAAGAAGATTTTTTTTTAAAAAAAAATCCTTAAAACCACCATCGGGTGTTTTTACAAAAAGTTGTCACTTTATTTTCTAATGTAAAATGTTCATTTTAGTAGTAAACTTCTCAAAAATTAATGAATGTATAAACCCCGAATAAAACAATACATTAGCATAAGATGAAAAAAAAATTAATTCCCGTGATTCCACATTATTAAATAGACCAAAACTTATAAACATCCTTTAAAAGGATTTAACCACATCCTTATACATATAGTCCTATTTATTCCCATCATTTGTGCTCTTATTCAGACACACAACCACATAATGACCCATATAATTACATTTAAAACACCACACTTCCTACTTATCAAAAATTTATTACCATTAACAATATTTTTTATTTGTAAAAAAAATTTATAATCCCAAAATTACTACAATAGAAGCACCTATAAGAGATCATAATATATTCCCCAGGGTTCGTTTTACCAAGCCTGTCACTAACAGAAAACAATATTTTCTTACCATCAGATTTATTTGATGTATTTTTCACATTTACTTCCACTTAGATCATTTTTTATCTTTATTTTTATGAAATACACAGTCATCAGAAAACTAAATTTATTCCTTTTCATCACAAAAAATGTTTTTTATAAATATTAAATTCATTAGAGACCAAATCTCTTCAGTATAATGGATTTCATCTTAAGTAAGCCCAATTAATTTTATTATCAAGATACCCAATATAATTTTGGGTTTACCTTGAAAATTCAGGTAAGGAGTTATTCCTATAAGGCCCCAAAATATTTATCCCACTAAATCAACTTCTATAATTTCTTTTTAATACTATATTCATAAATATTAGGAAAACTGTTATTAAGGGAATGATTCTTCAAATGCATCTCATTCCATGGTGTCATTATCTTAGATTTCTCTAGTGTTCTAAACAATTTACCACTACTTATTAGCTTCACCTACAAAATGGAAAATTTAAAGAGTTACCTTTTGATGATAAAAACAAACCATGACATCAAATAAATTTTCTATCCCTTTAATTCATCCCTCAGCTATCAGTAAATCACAAGTTCCATGGAATACTGGATTGTTCTGTTTTATAAAATGATATGATATCTACATATTCCTCTATGGTAGATTTTGTTACACTTTAGAATATATACCTCCACCATTTATATATTATATCAACTAATACATCATAGTAACAAAATACCAAGTTCAAATTCAAACCATTCTAGGTTTCTAATTTAGAAGGATATTATCCTCTTGGTTTATGCATACTTTAGCTTCCTTGTTTCCACATTAGAAAACAATTCTGAATATACAATGTTTAAATATTGAAACATGGTAATATTTAAATTATAAATTTCAATAACCATAAATAATAATCTATTTATGGTATTTAATTATATTATCCTAACATCTAAAATTATCTAAACCTCTATGTATGATATCAATTATAAGTATATGGCCTTAAATATTCCATATAACTGAATATTTAGACAAGATATCATTTCCAATCATTCTCGGGGATCTTTTAAGTATAGATATTGGCATAATTATGTCAACAACCATACATAATTATATATTACATAAAATAATGGACACTAACACTATTTATCCATTTTTTAAAACTTAAAAACTTCTAAAATAAAATAATTTTTTGTTTCTAGACATATAATCAAAATTTTCATCTTGCCCACATCCCTATCTGAACTCATCCCTAAAACATGTGAAAAAAAATTAAATCATTGGATGAGAAAAAAAATCTCAATAAGTGACAAATAATTATAAAGAAAGAAACTCATTAGTCCAAGAATACTCTTAAAAATTATTTCTTTCTAAAACTAATATTTGGGTTGAAAATAAATATTTTCTAATGCAAAAAATCAATTTCTATATCCAGATATTTTCCTAGAAAATTTCATAAGAAATATTAAAATTAAAAAATTAAAAATGGTTTAATTACAATCACGTAAATTTAATGAAAAGTAATTCATTTCAACCTTAATATGTAGAATATAATTTCCGTTAAACTTAATCTCATAAGATTTCCTTTTGAAAGTGTAATATTTCTATGAAGATCCATAGAAAGAATAGATAAATAATTTAGGTAACTAAGGAAATCATTTTCATATCACTCTTAAAATAAATCTTACTAATATAATAACCTACCCATTAAATTCCATTAGTCACTTTGGAAAAATCTAACTGGTTAACTCCATCCCATTACCCAATGCATTGGAGATCTATATCATGCTCACCCATAATCATCATATATATCAGGATCACCCATTATCATGATCTATATAAAGATCACCTATCATAATGAACAATGCCTATGAACCATAACATAATCATAATGCATGTACTTTTTTAGTTCCATTATCATCCTTTTAAGAATATTCTTTTCACCCATAAAAAACCATTTCTTGATATCTAAATAACTATTCTAGTAAATAAACATTTTAAAAAAACCATAAATAAAGGGAATGATGATTTTTTATTTCAATAAAACACGAAATAATATAAATTTATTCAAAAATAAAATCATGATTATAGTGGTGTGAATAATTGTTGATGTCTCATATGATAAAATATAACATACGTTTTTGTTTCTCATCAAAATGTTTCGTATAAAATACAAAAATGATTATTTTCACAAACCTTTGAAAGAAATACAAAAGTGGCATAGAATTTCCTTTATAATTTTTTTGTTTCCATATAAATAAATCAATAGAATTATTTTTATAATATTTACATTGACTAAAATCATTGAGAAAAATAGTCTTTCAAACATTTGAAATGAGATTTTTAGGTAAATTGTCCCTTATATCAAGTCTGACTCGTCATGTACATTATTTATTATCAACAGTAATAAATTTATGTTAATTATTTAATTATTTAAGAAACCTATTCATGGTTATTATTCCATTTATTTTATTTATTTCCATGTTATATAAAAAATTTTAATCAATTAAGTTCTCGTTGGTTGTTTTTGCGATATTCATCGTATATGTACAAAATCACATTGGTAAGTTGAATATGATCAAAGAGGTCATTATTCCATCCTCTCCAGAATAATAATAATAAATAATTATAATTTTTTATATTATATATTCTTTTAAAACCAACCTTTAATGATAGTTATGAAAAATTATTTACATTGCAATCATGGTGACAGTACTCCATATATATATGCATGAGTAACGCTTTCATATTTCAAAGAGCCTGAGGGAAAGAAGGTATATATCATTTTATCCCTCAAAAATTATTTTTATATAATAAATATCATATTATTTAATTTATACACTTATATATAGTATCCATGTGATGTTTTCCTGGAAAATGAATCACATGGATTCATGGTGGTGGTAACCCATACGTATGCATGAACAAAGTTATCATTTTTCAAGGGATTGTATGGTTTAAAATAAGAATTTATATTCTATTTAATGAATAATAAATATTTCATTAATATCATATATATATAAATTAAATATATCATTATAATGATTCATGATTGGTTTTGATAGAAAACAAATGACATCGATTCGTAAGGCGGAAGTCTTCTGTACACATGAATGATCATTTCATTTCCCATTCTATGAAAGTGGGAGAAGGATATAGTTTAGTATATCAATATAAAATCATATAATTATATGTATGATAACTATGTTATTAATTCATCATGTTTGAATAATATTCAAAGGTTTTAGAAGAAGAAATAAAATAAAAATTCTTGGTTAAGAACTATACATATTCTTTGAAAACCCTCTATAGGTTTATAAATAATGAATTCCTACAATGGCTGTTTAATAAAAATATTTACTCTTAAAATTAAGGAGGAATGTATGTATGGTATCTGGTTTGTTATTTTCTTAACTAAAAAGATATTAATGTGTGGAGATGGGAGCATATGGGTTCCCTTTTATAATTTGGGGCGATAAAACACTTAGAATTTTTAAATAGAATAAAATATATTATTGTAATAATTGATATAAATGAATAAAAATAAAACATTTCATAATATTAGATCATATATGTAACACCCGAGACTTTTATGTTATATAAATCATCAAAGGAATCTTTTTCTACACAACACTTGCTTGGCTTGCTTTACATACAATCACGACCTTCCTCGATAGCTTGCGTCGTACGCAATACCGAGTTTCACTAAACAACAATATGCTATTAAAACTAGCCGTTATGAATAGTAATAAACACTTTTTGAAATTTTATAAATTTTATTTTTCAAAATGGACTTCATTTTTGGACTCAGAATATCGAAATTAGCCTAGGGTGAAATTTTGGTATTTTTCTGAAAACTTTCAATTTTTGATGAATAGTGAAACCACTAAGTGGTAGGTTAAAAACTGAATTTTGCATAAAACTTAATTTTACCGCTTCTGTGAATGGAATTTCAAAAATCTGAGAGACACGGTTAATATCAAGGACTAAAATGTGGTTCAATGAGATGAAAATAATTTTTTGGTGAATAGTAACTTTTTACTATTTTTACCGCGGTTAATAGTAAATAGGGTAACTAAGGGTAAATATGATATTAATATTACCCTAACACATGTCCTAATTCTATTGGACAAGTGTAATTCGACCAGAAACAAACTTAGGAATAAAATATGACCATTTAGGCCCACTTGGATTAGATTAGGACATTTATTATTAATTTATTTAAAGAAGGGTTAAAATAGTTAAAATCAAAGTTTAATAAGTAAATCATTTTTAATATAGGGTTATACATAAGATAAATTCGATTGTAAATATTCATTAGAAAGATAAAAGGATTTCCTACATGATGGTATTTTATTTGTAATTTTTAGACATCAAATAATTTAATTTATTTATGACACAAAGATGATGCAGTAATTATCTTATTAATGAAATATTGACAAAATTGATAATATAAATACCAAAATAAATGTAATTTGAGACTTTTTATGAATTCCAATAATTTTCTAGGTTACTATGATATATTAGTATTGATTTAATCAACTTTGTTCGAACATATAATTCTGTTATGACTTTGAAAAAAAATCATATATCAAATAGTGTCAAATTTGACACAAAATAGTTTTTAAATCAAATATTATATTATTAATTGTAATTTTATTCCTAAAAATCTAAGGTTCGGCCAAATGACTTAGATAAGGATATATATATTAATAATAAACAATTTGGGGTTCGTTTGGCATGTTATAGTAAGTGTATTAACCATATAGTGAAAGAAAACAAAAAGACATGGTAAAAGCTAAATTATTTAACTTAGAGTTAAATTTAATTGATAAGGTTAAAATAATATCCTAAACTTGTCTAAATTCTATTGGTTGATAGGATTTCGACCCATCCCCACTTTAGCTTCGAAATAAGACCCTTTGGAACCATTATAAACCGATTTTGACTTTAATATAAAATAATATTTTGAGATATTCCTAAGGTGCCCCTCTCCTCCCTTATAAAAGGGCACCTCCTCCCCCTCCTCCTCACACCAATTTGAGCACTCAAGCTCGGCCAAACCCTGCCATTTTCCCTTCTCCACTTACCTAGAATAATCCTAGAGGTCCTGGTCTTCTCCAAAGACCAATCTTAGTTCCTTAAGTGGAGGATTCAAAAAGGCGTTCCAAAGAAGAGGTAATATCCATTACCGATCTTTTCAATTTCTTTCTTCTTCAACTTCTTCTTCTTTAGTTGTTTCATGATAAAGTAATAACATCAGTATTACTTACATACTGATATGTTATTATAAATATGAAACAACCCTAATTCACCTTCTATCCATCCTACGGAAAAATGAAATCACCGCGCGTGCGTACGTACGGAATACCGTCTCCACGCCGTGGTGTAATCTATTTTCCACCATCACCTTACAAGGATGGGTATAATGGTGTAATGAGTAACTATATATGATTATTATTAAATAATATTGATACTGAAATAATATATATATATACTCCAATACAATTCCACGATCATAGGAACGATATCATCACTCGTGCGTACGTACGGAATACCGTCTCCACGATGTGATGCGACTCGTTCTACATGATCTTCATTTCATAATGATTGTATAAATGAATTGAATTAATGAATATGGTATATACTACACTAATACCATTCTGGAAATGAATTATCTATAACCTAAAGATAAGAATAAGAATTTATTCGACAAAACACGCATAAGAACAAAAAGTTATAAAGACCCGAGTAACAAGTAACAATGAAATATTACTAACAAGAAGCTAATAATATGACCATATATGATCTCATATCAATATGTATGATTCAGGAATAAGTCAATAACATTATTTAAACCATTATACAGGAGCTTCGGACACGAACAAAGCAAATCGGACCTAAGGTAAGGGAAATATCACAATCTCATTTTTATCTGAGATTGTTTATTCGTAAGTATTTACTGGGGTGTATTTTATCATCCACATCCATGTTCCCTCAATATGTAATATTGTTTCCATCCACTTACAATAGTTTAAATCCAATTTTACCCTTAGGTGAGTTTTTAGTAAAGAATATTAAAGGAATCTTTTGTCGTTTTTCCGTACGAGGTACTTTTTGACTTTTCCGACAAAAGTACGAAGAATGTTTTTTTTAACTTATACGGCATGAATGGATTTTTAAAACAATACTTCAAATAAGATTCCTTTACAAGTTTTCAAGTTTATTTTTAATCAACTCCTTTTATTTTAAAGTTGTATGACATGTTATGAAAGGAAAAATGTTTTTGAAGAAGAAAGGATATTTTCCTCAAGAATTCAATTCAAGTGTTTTATCAAAATTATTTTCCATCTAAGATAATAAAGGGTTCTATTTCTATCCATATTTTTACATTGGTTTGACTATGTTGTGATGGAATTATGTTTATGAATTCCTTTATCATATATGAATTGATTTATGATGTCATGATGTTTCAAGAATCCCATTTTTGTTATATGTGTTATGCGATGATGTATGTTTTATGATTATGTGGCACACATAAGAAAGGATTCATTATAAGATGGGTGGGACCTATATCTCCCTCCAATGCATTGGGTAATGATTTTATATCTCATGAGATAGACATGGCTGGAACGGAAGGTTATTTCGGTTCAGTGATACAGGACTGAAACGAGGAGTGAACTCGGTTCAGAAAGGGACTTTGTCCACTAAGATAGTCTTGGCAATGAGTCATGACTAACAAGAAATGATTTTCCATGATTATGTGTGCATGCCACAAAGTTTCAAGTTTTATGTTATGATTATGGGGATCTCATTTTCACTTCTATGATTTATTCCATGTTAAGATATTATGATCTCTTTTGCAGGTCTTGAATTTCAAAAAGATATGATATGATTTTTATTTCCTTTGTTTTCCCTTGCTGAGCATTTGAGCTCACCCTTTTATGTTTTCTTTTCCCCAGGTCAGGAAGATGGATATTAAGTAGAATATGCTAAAAGGGACCCTAGATATGATGAAATAAATGGGAGACACTCTAGAAGATTTATGAACCAGTTGTTTATGTTTCCCAGTTTCTAAAGACACTATACCTATACGGTCCTTTGTGGTTTTGTCATATGTTGTAATAAGTGTGCTTCAATTTCGAAGTATTAACAATGTATGTAAAGTCTGGGTCTGTTATAGTTGGTATCAGAGGAAAGGTATAGTCATCCTTTGGAAACTAGGATGTGAAAGCCTTAGTAAGAACCCTAAGGATAAGTCTAAGCATAGAACAAAATCTTAGAAATGGCCATGAATAACCTAGGATAAGACCTTAAGCATGAAAATTTTATTCTTGAATTATGTGGTTTCCTATTATAATTAGTGTTGCTCACACTATTCTTCTTGGTTTTAGTCAATGGCTGGAACCCGAAGGAACCGTGTTAATGCGGAATGCGATGGGCAATGCAATGATTGTCCCCCTGAGCAACCAAACGATATGGGAGCTGGAATGCAAAATCTTGTAGCCATGCTCACACAACTTTCTCAAGCTATGAATCATGCAGGATTTCCAAACGAACAAAGGAGGGAGCAACATTCTGTTGAATCCTTCATGAGGCAGCGTCCACCATCTTTCAGCGGGTCTACTGATCCATTAATTGCTGAACAATGGATTAGTACTACTGAAAAGATATTTTCAGTTCTTCAATGTTCTGAGCATGATAAAGTCATCCTAGCAGTGTATCGTTTGGAAGGAGATGCGGATCAATGGTGGAATCTTGTTAAGAATACGAGGCAAAGGGATGAAATTGAGTCTATGGAATGGGACGAGTTCAAGAACTTATTTTTCAATAAGTACTTCCCTCGTATTCTCCGAACAAAGATGGAGAAAGAGTTCCTTGAACTGAAGCAAAGGGAAGATGAATCTGTTAGTACCTATGAAGCAAATTTTACAAGACTTGCAAGGTATGCTTCTGGTATTATTATCCAACCTGAGAGTAAGATCGATCGATTCTTTAGTGGCTTAAAACCAAGTCTTCGAAGGGCGTTAGCCATAAGGGACTTCAATAGCTACGAGGAAATCGTTCGATGTGCTCTCAAAGTCGAGATGGAGATTGGAGTAACCCATCAGTCACATGGGTTTGATAAGAAGAGGAAGATGGAATTCAAAGAAAAATCTAAAGAGCACACGGAAAAGAAGATGAACTTTCCCTTATGCTCAAAGTGTGGAAAGAAACATGGAGGGAGTTGTCTTAAAGGGACAAGTAAATGTTTTAAATGTGGAAAGGAAGGTCATCGGGCATTTGAATGCCGTGATAATGGGAAGAAGATGTCTAATGATGCAAACAAAGGAAGGGATACACAGAATGAACCTGCTACACTTCAATGTTTCAAGTGCAAGGAGATGGGGCATTATGCCAATCAATGCCCAAATCCAAGGGTTGATGATGATGGTCGACGTCAACAAACTCTTAAGGCTAAAGAAAAAGGAAAGTCACATGCAATTTCTATCAGCGATGTGGAGTACGATAACGATGTGGTGAAAGGTACACTTACCATACACTCTAAAGTAGCAAATGTTTTATTTGATTCTGGATCCACCCACTCTTTTATTTCTGAAAAATTTTCTAAGGGTATCACCGTATTACCTCAACAATTAGATGTTGAGTTAGCTGTGACAACACCTAATGGCACATCAATCGCATCAGAAGTTTATAATTCTTCTCCGATCGAAGTTTGTGGGAAAGTGCTTCCTGCAAATCTTGTGATCCTTCCTTTAGTGGAATTTGATGTGATTCTTGGCATGGATTGGCTTTCTCTACATGGAGCTCATATCAATTGCCAAAGAAGGGAAGTCACATTTCATATTCCAGATCAACCTATGATCGTCTATCAATGCAAGGATGAACATAACCTTCCAGTGGAAATTTCTTCCATCTTATGGGTATTGATTCCACTAAATGAAGGTTATTTATCTCAAATGGTTGGTGAGAAACTCACGATTAAGAATATGCCCATTGTACGGGAGTTTGATGATGTCTTTCCGGAGGAATTGCCGGGTCTTCCACCAAATCGTGAAGTTGAGTTTTCAATAGAACTCGTACCGGGTGCTTTGCCTATTTCAAAGACACCTTATAGAATGGCCCCAATTGAGTTGCAAGAATTGAAGAAGCAACTCCAAGAGAATCTTGATAAGGGATTCATACGCCCTAGTGCGTCACCTTGGGGAGCACCTGTTCTATTTGTTAAGAAGAAAGATGGATCAATGAGACTCTGCATTGATTATCGAGAACTTAACAAGATCACTATCAAGAACAAATATCCTCTCCCACGCATTGATGACTTATTTGACCAACTACGCGGAGCTCAATACTTTTCCAAGATTGATCTTCGTTCAGGGTATCATCAATTAAGGGTCAATAGGGAGGATATACCAAAGACGGCTTTCCGTACAAGGTATGGACACTATGAATTTATAGTGATGCCATTTGGTCTTACTAATGCCCCTGCTATCTTCATGGATCTAATGAATAGAGTCTTTAGAGACTATCTTGATCAATTTGTGGTAGTCTTTATAGATGATATTCTTGTCTATTCAAAGAGCAAAGAAGAGCATGAAGATCACTTGAGAATTATATTGAAGACCCTGAGAAAGGAGAAGCTTTATGCCAAATTTACCAAGTGTGAATTTTGGCTTCAAAAAGTTGCATTTTTGGGTCATATAATCTCAAAAGAGGGGATATCTGTGGATCCAGCAAAAACAGAGGTTATCGAAAGATGGTCAAGACCAACAACAGTAACTGAGATCCGAAGTTTTCTTGGTTTGGCTGGTTATTATCGACGTTTTATAAAAGATTTTTCACGATTATCTAATCCACTCACCAAGTTGACTCGGAAAGGAGTTAAGTTTGTCTGGACAGAGGAATGTGAAGAGAATTTCAAGGAGTTGAAAAGAAGGTTATCCAGTGCACCTGTTCTCACACTACCTTGTAGTGGAGAAAGGTTTGTGATCTATAGTGATGCATCCAAGAAGGGATTGGGGTGTGTTCTTATGCAAAATGATATGGTGATAGCTTATGCCTCACGACAGTTGAAAATCCATGAGCAAAATTACCCAACACATGATTTGGAGTTGGCTGCGGTAATCTTTGCATTAAAGATTTGGAGGCATTACCTTTATGGTGAAAGGTGTGATATTTATACTGATCATAAAAGTTTAAAGTATATTTTCACACAAAAGGAGTTGAATATGCGCCAAAGAAGATGGTTGGAGCTGATTAAGGATTATGACTGCTCATTCCATTACCACCCTGGGAAAGCAAACAAGGTGGCAGATGCATTAAGTCGACAAGACCATGCTAGTTTATCCATGATGAGGATCACAAAAGATCCAATATTTATGGATTTACAAAGGATGGATCTTGTAATTATAATGGAAGGGGAAAAATCTTATCTTTCTCAAATGAATGTTCAACCATCTATACATGTGAAGATTAAAGAGGCACAGAAAGAAGATGTCGAGTTACAAAAGAAGGTGAGAAATGTTCCTGAATTCAACCTTGATTGTGATGGGATAATAAAGTTCAGGAATCGGGTTTGTGTTCCTCCCATCCCCGAATTAAAGAAAGAGCTGCTGGATGAGGCTCATAGTTCTTCATTCTCTATTCATCCTGGAAGCACGAAGATGTATAGGGACCTGAAAGAGTACTTCTGGTGGGATGGCATGAAAAGAGATGTTGCTGAATATGTCTCTCGATGCTTAGTTTGTCAACAAGTTAAAGCTGAGAGACAGAAGTCTAAGGGGATGTTACAACCATTACCCATACCCGAATGGAAATGGGAAAACATCACTATGGACTTTGTCACAGGACTTCCTAAAACATCCAAAGGCAATAACGCTATCTGGGTCATAGTTGATCGTCTTACAAAGTCTGCACACTTCATTGCTATTAGAGAGGATTTCTCTCTAGATCAGCTTGCCAGGATATATGTAAAGGAAGTGGTAAGATTGCATGGAGTACCACTTTCTATTATATATGATCGAGATCCGAGATTTACCTCGAAGTTTTGGCGAAGTCTTCAGCATACTCTAGATACAGAGTTGAGTTTCAGCACTGCTTATCATCCCCAGACAGACGGTCAGTCTGAGAGAACAATTCAAACCCTAGAAGATATGTTGAGAGCTTGCTCTATGGATTTCAAAGGAGGTTGGGATCAACACCTACCTTTGGTGGAATTTTCTTATAATAATAGCTTTCACTCCAGTATTCAGATGGCTCCTTATGAAGCTCTCTATGGAAAGAAATGCAGGACTCCAACTTGCTGGGATGAAGTTGGGGAAAGAAAGCTATTAGGACCTGATCTCGTTGATGAAATGGCAGAAAAGGTCAGATCTATTCAACAACACATAAGAGCAGCTCAGAGTCGACAGAAAAGTTATGCCGACAACCGAAGAAAAGACCTAGAGTTTGAAGTGGGTGATAAAGTGTTCTTACGAATATCTCCCTGGAAGAGGGTTATGAGATTTGGAAAGAAGGGGAAGTTGAGCCCTAGATATATCGGTCCTTTTGAAATACTGGATCGTGTTGGGAAGGTAGCTTACCGATTGGCACTTCCACCGAATCTCTCTCAAGTTCACGATGTGTTCCATGTATCTCTCCTGAGAAAGTACATACCAGATCCTTCACATGTACTCAGCTCAGAAGTTGTACCGCTGGAGCAAGATCTTTCTTATGAAGAACAGCCGATAGAGATTCTGGATCGTAGCGAAAAAGTCCTACGAAACAAGACCACTCGCTTGGTGAAAGTTTTATGGAGAAACCACCAACTTGAAGAAGCTACATGGGAGCTTGAGGATATGATGAGGGAGAAGTATCCTCATTTGTTTGTTACAAAGTGACGAATTTCGAGGGCGAAATTCTTTTTAAGGGGGGTAGAATGTAACACCCGAGACTTTTATGTTATATAAATCATCAAAGGAATCTTTTTCTACACAACACTTGCTTGGCTTGCTTTACATTCAATCACGACCTTCCTCGATAGCTTGCGTCGTACGCAATACCGAGTTTCACTAAACAACAATATGCTATTAAAACTAGCCGTTATGAATAGTAATAACCACTTTTTGAAATTTTATAAATTTTATTTTTCAAAATGGACTTCATTTTTGGACTCAGAATATCAAAATTAGCCTGGGGTGAAATTTTGGTATTTTTCTGAAAACTTTCAATTTTTGATGAATAGTGAAACCACTAAGTGGTAGGTTAAAAACTGAATTTTGCATAAAACTTAATTTTACCGCTTCTGTGAATGGAATTTCAAAAATCTGAGAGACACGGTTAATATCAAGGACTAAAATGTGGTTCAATGAGATGAAAATAATTTTTTGGTGAATAGTAACTTTTTACTATTTTTACCGCGGTTAATAGTAAATAGGGTAACTAAGGGTAAATATGATATTAATATTACCCTAACACATGTCCTAATTCTATTGGACAAGTGTAATTCGACCAAAAACAAACTTAGGAATAAAATATGACCATTTAGGCCCACTTGGATTAGATTAGGACATTTATTATTAATTTATTTAAAGAAGGGTTAAAATAGTTAAAATCAAAGTTTAATAAGTAAATCATTTTTAATATAGGGTTATACATAAGATAAATTCGATTGTAAATATTCATTAGAAAGCTAAAAGGATTTCCTACATGATGGTAGTTTATTTGTAATTTTTAGACATCAAATAATTTAATTTATTTATGACACAAAGATGATGCAGTAATTATCTTATTAATGAAATATTGACAAAATTGATAATATAAATACCAAAATAAATGTAATTTGAGACTTTTTATGAATTCCAATAATTTTCTAGGTTACTATGATATATTAGTATTGATTTAATCAACTTTGTTCGAACATATAATTCTATTATGACTTTGAAAAAAAATCATATATCAAATAGTGTCAAATTTGACACAAAATAGTTTTTAAATAAAATATTATATTATTAATTGTTATTTTATTCCTAAAAATCTAAGGTTCGGCCAAATGACTTAGATAAGGATATATATATTAATAATAAACAATTTGGGGTTCGTTTGGCATGTTATAGTAAGTGTATTAACCATATAGTGAAAGAAAACAAAAAGACATGGTAAAAGCTAAATTATTTAACTTAGAGTTAAATTTAATTGATAAGGTTAAAATAATATCCTAAACTTGTCTAAATTCTATTGGTTGATAGGATTTCGACCCATCCCCACTTTAGCTTCGAAATAAGACCCTTTGGAACCATTATAAACCGATTTTGACTTTAATATAAAATAATATTTTGAGATATTCCTAAGGTGCCCCTCTCCTCCCTTATAAAAGGGCACCTCCTCCCCCTCCTCCTCACACCAATTTGAGCACTCAAGCTCGGCCAAACCCTGCCATTTTCCCTTCTCCACTTCCCTAGAATAATCCTAGAGGTCCTGGTCTTCTCCAAAGACCAATCTTAGTTCCTTAAGTGGAGGATTCAAAAAGGCGTTCCAAAGAAGATGTAATATCCATTACCGATCTTTTCAATTTCTTTCTTCTTCAACTTCTTCTTCTTTAGTTGTTTCATGATAAAGTAATAACATCAGTATTACTTACATACTGATATTTTATTATAAATATGAAACAACCCTAATTCACCTTCTATCCATCCTACGGAAAAATGAAATCACCGCGTGTGCGTACGTACGGAATACCGTCTCCACGCCGTGGTGTAATCTATTTTCCACCATCACCTTACAAGGATGGGTATAATGGTGTAATGAGTAACTATATATGATTATTATTAAGTAATATTGATACTGAAATAATATATATATATACTCCAATACAATTCCACGATCATAGGAACGATATCATCACTCGTGCGTACGTACGGAATACCGTCTCCACGATGTGATGCGACTCGTTCTACATGATCTTCATTTCATAATGATTGTATAAATGAATTGAATGAATGAATATGGTATATACTACACTAATACCATTCTGGAAATGAATTATCTATAACCTAAAGATAAGAATAAGAATTTATTCGACAAAACACGCATAAGAACAAAAAGTTATAAAGACCCGAGTAACAAGTAACAATGAAATATTACTAACAAGAAGCTAATAATATGACCATATATGATCTCATATCAATATGTATGATTCTGGAATAAGTCAATAACATTATTTAAACCATTATACAGGAGATTCGGACACGAACAAAGCAAATCGGACCTAAGGTAAGGGAAATATCACAATCTCATTTTTATCTGAGATTGTTTATTCGTAAGTATTTACTGGGGTGTATTTTATCATCCACATCCATGTTCCCTCAATATGTAATATTGTTTCCATCCACTTACAATAGTTTAAATCCAATTTTACCCTTAGGTGAGTTTTTAGTAAAGAATATGAAAGGAATCTTTTGTCGTTTTTCCGTACGAGGTACTTTTTGACTTTTCCGACAAAAGTACGATGAATGTTTTTTTTAACTTATACGGCATGAATGGATTTTTAAAACATTACTTCAAAGAAGCTTACTTTACAAGTTTTCAAGTTTATTTTTAATCAACTCCTTTTATTTTAAAGTTGTATGACATGTTATAAAAGGAAAAATGTTTTTGAAGAAGAAAGGATATTTTCCTCAAGAATTCAATTCAAGTGTTTTATCAAAATTATTTTCCATCTAAGATAATAAAGGGTTCTGTTTCTATCCATATTTTTACATTGGTTTGACTATGTTGTGATGGAATTATGTTTATGAATTCCTTTATCATATATGAATTGATTTATGATGTCATGATGTTTCAAGAATCCCATTTTTGTTATATGTGTTATGCGATGATGTATGTTTTATGATTATGTGGCACACATAAGAAAGGATTCATTATAAGATGGGTGGGACCTATATCTCCCTCCAATGCATTGGGTAATGATTTTATATCTCATGAGATAGACATGGCTGGAACGGAAGGTTATTTCGGTTCAGTGATACAGGACTGAAACGAGGAGTGAACTCGGTTCAGAAAGGGACTTTGTCCACTAAGATAGTCTTGGCAATGAGTCATGACTAACAAGAAATGATTTTCCATGATTATGTGTGCATGCCACAAAGTTTCAAGTTTTATGTTATGATTATGGGGATCTCATTTTCACTTCTATGATTTATTCCATGTTAAGATATTATGATCTCTTTTGCAGGTCTTGAATTTCAAAAAGATATGATATGATTTTTATTTCCTTTGTTTGCCCTTGCTGAGCATTTGAGCTCACCCTTTTATGTTTTCTTTTCCCCAGGTCAGGAAGATGGATATTAAGTAGAATATGCTAAAAGGGACCCTAAATATGATGAAATAAATGGGAGACACTCTAGAAGATTTATGAACCAGTTGTTTATGTTTCCCAGTTTCTAAAGACACTATACCTATATGGTCCTTTGTGGTTTTGTCATATGTTGTAATAAGTGTGCTTCAATTTCGAAGTATTAACAATGTATGTAAAGTCTGGGTCTGTTATAATATAAGGTCTAAATATGTCAATAAAATAGAATTTACACAATTTTATATATCATTTTAACACTTATCACATAAGTTTTACCCCTGATATTCCTTTTTTAACCTTATTTGTGCTACCAGACTTTTACAGTTTTACTATTCATTATGAAAAAAAATTATGTTAACCATAATAAATAATATTTGTTATGGTAATTAATAATATTGAATAAATTTTATAATATTAATTTCCAATAATTTATAGAACATAATTTAAATTTAATACATATAATGCAATGAAAAGTGTTTTTTCATAAAAATGTCATTTTAAGTATATAAATGATTTTATACCAAAATAAATTATAAAATTCATTCCAAATAAAATTACTGGATTATAATTTATATAATTAAACTATTTTCTATTTATAACATTTTAAAACAAAATGTAACTTCATAAATTCTTGAAATAAAAAGACAACTTTCAATCGAAATATTTATTGTTCATTATTCATTGGATAATAGAACCATTATAAAAAATTATAAAAAATTATTCATAATATAATTTTGACATGATAAATTCAAAAATAATGTTCATTTTATATAATTAAAATTATATAATTTTTTAAAAAATTATAAATAAAACCATATAATGGATGAAAACCTAATTTGGTTAGAAATAAAACCTTTTATTTTGTATGAAAAAATTAAAATTAAAATTAAAATTTATATAATACCAAAAAATATAATTAATGAATATTAATAATACATGGAAATTATTTATCTTAAAATTATATGGGTTTTCAATGCATGGATTCTGTGTAATATGGGAAGGGAATATATGATCCTGGTTTAGGGGATTTGTAAATATCTCATAATAATAGAAGAATCATGAACTAATTTTATAGATAATCTTGGGATGAGATATCTTGATGTCACTATCTATTCTGTGAAAATGGTAATAAAACCATATATGGTTCATGAGAGGGGTACATTTATTTAGATTTAGGGTTAGAACTATAAGTAAACTAGATATTGATACATGATATAAGAGATCATAGTCTCATAAGTAGGGTCTTAGTGTATGGATAATGTTAATAACCAAATGTGAATAAGGAATTACCCCAAATAGATATATTATTCTTGGACTTTGGTGAATTTTATCCATTAATTATATTATGGATAAGTAGCCATACATTGGTGACACTTACATCAATCTAACACTTATTTTAAAAGATTATGAAATATATGACAGACATCTCAAAGTAATTTAAAGGTCATCAAAGGTGGACCTTATGCTTTTTAGTTTACCATTATATGAAAAGGACTCTAATTTCGTTTATTTTAAGGTCATATTATGAGGTCCATTATATGTTAGGTTTTTTTATATATATATCTCATGTGAAATAAAAAATGGTTTTATCTTAGTTCTAGGTTAGTGGTGAGAATTTTCCATGAATTGTGGAAATCTTGGAAACATATAAGAAAAAATAGTTTAATTGGGATGATACTTATTCTGGAGTTTAAGTTATAAAATATATATATCATTACATATCGTGTGAAAACATGAATCAATCCATATATAGTTCATAAAATGTAGAAAGTTAATGTCCTACTATAGGGGTAATTAAAGAAAGACCAATGTGAATATGGAGAATCCATACTCTAGGATGGAATTGATGATTAAATGATAAGGATATTTTTTGGTTAAGTCCAATATAAGATATTTGAGTGAATCTACGTATCTTATGATGATAGGATTAAAGATATAAAAATTACTATAATATGTCCTATATAGAGATATATCTCATATATAGGGAAAAATAAAAATATATTCATCATAATTTTGAGATATTTAATAACTCAACATGAATGAGATGTCCCAAACACTAAAAAGGAGAGGGGGATTCAAGTTAATGAGATTTTTATCTAGACTTAGGTTGCATCCATTGGGTTTCATTACGTATCCAATAATATGAGAATTAAACAACACGTAGTCCTAAAAGTGAAATCAATATTGATCAGCCTCATCTTGAGTGGGAATTAAATTATTTCATCCTTATGTAAGGTTGTTGGAGGAAAACTAAATTTAACTTGTAAAAGCATACAATATGGACCTCTTACATAGATGTGTCTTCTGTGTAAGTGAATAAGTACATATAAAGAGGTCCACTCTTCGGATTTTGCTGTATTTTATGATAAAACAATGTATTTTTCTATCTTAGGTAATATTATTGGGACCATTAATAATTTTAAAATCATGTGAAATGGACTATATTATGTGAAGAATAAATTAAAAAATTTAAGACATGGTAAATCCAATGTGAAATGATATAATGTATTTCTTGAGAAACCTATCATTTGAAGTATGTGGGATATTCTCTATATTCATGGCAATCAAGGAGTAGTATCTATTTGAGTATATATTTCATATGTCATTAGGACTTTAAAATATTTTCTCTATCTTTTTGGGTATCATTCCATATATAACCGGTGTTCTGAAAGCCAACACTAATCCTCCTTAGATGAATGAGAATAGGGGGATATTCTTATTAAATGCTCATGTGACTTTATTTTTATATATCTCAGGGTTATCTAATGTGCATACCATTTATTAATTGATACCCTCTAATTTGTATAATTTTATTCATGACTATTCATCTTCAGATAGCTGATCACATATGGTGATTCAAATTTAAGGAAATAAAACATCAGTGGGAAGAACGTCCTTTATCCCCTACACAAGATAACTTAGGATAGAATATGGGGTTGTTTTTATCAGGGTGATATAAAACCACAATTATTATATGATACTATCCATCTAATAATACTTATATCCTTCCTTTATATTCTAGAGGATATTTTATAATGTTTTTTTAAATGCTTCTATCTATCTGTTTATCACTGCATGATAGTGGAAAAATGGTTGTACTGAATATTATACTCTTGTTATAATCAAATAAATATAGAATCACAAAACATTATATCTTTATTTCTAATTATTATTTAATGGACTCTATATATATTAATGATATTATACTTCATGTAATTTATAACACCTTTTATTATGAATTATTTGAGGGGAAATACCTCATCCCATTCAGAGAATAAATAAATTGCATTTAGGATGAACATTAACTACATGGTTGTTTCTGGAGGGTATGGATCCAATAAATCAATCCCACATACAGAAAATGGCCAATATTATTTATTGAAATGAAATAATTCAAGGGGTTGATGAATAAAATAGGAATATGTTTGAAAATAATGGAATTTCATTTGTAATTCCATATAGTCTGGTATCATTGATTGTCAGAAGTATCGAAGTATATTAATTTAATATATGATCATGGTTCCTGATTGTTTGGTTCCACAAGTTCTAGGATGCCATTCTTTCATAATAAAAAGGTTCTCTCCTCTTTTATTGTATCTATGGTGGACCCCATAAAATATTAATTTTTAGACTAATTTCTAGGAATTAAATCCATCATAAACAATAAAATTTTATACTCACCTGTAGATATGTGATTTCTTGGCTCAATAATATATAATAATTTTGACTTAGAGGTAGTATATTATTGAATACATCCATATAATTTTGGTAACAATAAATGAGGATAAATGATTTCTTTTACATTGGTTTGTGTTAACTTCATTAATTTCATCAATATTAATATTACTAAATGGAGATACCACATTAAAATGTTTGATGTGAATGAGAATCACTTATTATCAATTGTCTTCTTAGGTTGAAGTCAAAAGGAACCTTTTGGTCACTAAAGAATCACTGATAGGGGTTTAATATATGATTCAATTTCCTTTTCAGATTCCATAGTAAACTAACCATATCACAAGTTAAAGAAAATATTTATCTCTCTCATAAATACACATTAATTTAGAAGAATATTTACAAGGTTTACCTCAAAAAATGATAAAGATAGTCCTTATCAGTATCCCTATTTCACTGATACTATACTACTGACTATATTAAACACATGGGTACAATGAGTTGGATTTATCCTTGTACTCATGTAACAAAAAGTCTCCCAAAAATTATAGGAATTATTTCATTTTTATAATTAAAAATAAATTGATATTAATATGAATAATTCCTTCTAGACATTGTCTTTTTTTTATGTAATGAGTCTCTTCTTCTTCCTCTAAAAAATAGAAATTTAGATGTGAACACTTCACTTTGATCTAATTTTCAAAAAATATTTTATTTCCCTTATATTCTTCTTCTTTCATTATTATTTCATCTCTCATTTTTTCACCTTTCATAGACACCATGCTCTTCCACATTTTTATTCACATCACAAAAAAGTTTTATATTTTTAATTTTAAAGAATATTACCCAATTTTAATTTTCAAATTCAAATTCAAACCAATAACTATTTCGTAAAAATTCAACTACTCCCAATTCATTTTTATGCATTGGTTCATACTTGATCTTATAGATACCATTGATGCTTCAAAAAATGACCACATAGATTGATTTTTATATACCTTAATAATACCATAAATCCGTATAATTAAATTTCTTATAAATAAAACAATAAACCCATCACTTAATTAACCAAGGATTGTAATAAAATACATGTCCATTTTTCCTTTAAAACACTAATCTCTATAGGTGTATACCTTTAATTTATGTATGTTTTTCCTAATACTTATCCTATCAGACACTAATTTTAAACTGTGGGCATGATCCTTCTTTTTTATCTATTTTTAAATTCTAATTCACCTATAAAAAATGACCATATCCACTTTCAACACAGTCTTGAGGCTCCTCTCAATTTGTAAAAGTATAATTGAATCCCACCATGGGGAACACTATGACCATTTTTCCATTATCCATTTCTCATACGAACATTGTAACACCACCATGGGAATGGTCCCATTATTGTTGTCTATTTTGGGAATACACTTCTCAACATTCCATGGGATAAGGGTTTGTTCACACTTGTATTTCTTCTCCATCTACACCAAAACCTCCTCTAGGTTATGGAATTTTTCATATTGGGAAATCATTACAACAACACACCCTCCACCATAGGAATAGTCTTCCTATAATGTCCCTACTTTATTCCAAGAACCATTATTAGTTCATGAACCATCAATATTCCACAGGAACTCCTTCCAATATTATAAGAGCCTTGGATCATGATCAAACAATCATGAGATAAATTAATGAAGAATATCTTAAAAGGCATCGACTGATTTAAACTATGAATATGATTTATGTGTTGAAAAAAATATAACAGACATAATAAAATCAGATTCACCAATTCATTATCCTTTATTCACACAACAACCATCTCATTGACTCTTGGGCTCAACATGTTTCTACATTTCCTAATGAATACACTTGGGTGTTTTGGGAATACAATATATGATACATTATTGATTTTGAGGGGAATTATTCCATCATCCCCTGTACATAATCAATAAAGGTAATCAACATGTCCTCCTTAGTGGAATAGTCATCATTAATTTTCATTATCACAAACTAAAAATCACCCTTAATATTTAAACAATTAATTTTATTTATAGGGAAAATTATAAGATATTAAAAATGGATTGGTGTTCCACCTTATTATTGGTACACCCTTCTAATAATAGGAATAAGTGAGGTCAAACTACATTTGTAATAGAGATGAAAAAAATCATAAGTTGATCTTGTTAGTCTATGGTTCATTCATATATATACATGTTGGGAAATTAAAAGCACAATAAAATCACATCTTTCATGGATGGTAAGATCTATAAATAGAGAAAAATGATTTGTAGGAGAGTTTCATTCACAATAGTGGATTTCAGAAGATAGGTTGTACTATATGGGAATATACACTTTTTCCATTTAATTACCTTCTAAGACATGAACTGGATATCAAACTACTAAAAAATAACCACCTGATGCATTAGATACCTACGAAACATTGAATGAGTAAGGATATATTTAATCTGATCCATATGAGGTACAAAATGAACCTCATAGTGATACAAATGGTGTCTTAACTGTTTCATTATGAAAATCAACAGAAGGTAGTTCTTCTTGATATTTTAATATTGATTATATAAATAAAACATTATCCTTATTAGATAACAAAGACTATTATTCTTTAGAAAATAATTATTTTGAGCAAGGATGGTATTAAATGATCATTCTAGAATTTCTATATAAATTATGAGAGTATTTCATACTAAAAGATATAGAAATATTAGTGAGACTAAAAGGAAATATTTGATATAATCAAATTAGATTAGGAAATCATTATCATAGTGGTAGTCGACCAATTAATTCATTAATTATATGATGCAAAAATAGTTTGTAGTGATATTTTTATGAGGTATCTTATATAAGAAATATATCTCTGGAGTTTTTTCATTTATATAAGTCTTTGCGGTGCAAGCATGTCAAGTTTCTCCTACACCTCTTTGGGGTCAACTTCTATGTTGTGATGGTGTGCCAAAAAGTCTGTTAATTTCTTAGTCACCACCCTTAATGTGGATTTCTAAGGGTTCAACTTTAGTCTTTGTTGTAGTAGTTTTTTGAATACTACCTCAATATCAACATCTCTAATAACCTCATCTGCCACATCACCAATATTGAAGGAATAATATGGATTGATACCCCATGATCAAATATATTATACCTGGGAATTATAACTTCTAGTAGGATCACATCATTATTTTTAATGGATTAGTTTTCTGATACATCCAATACCATTAAAATTGGGGAGCATATGTCTAAACCTCCTGTTATTCTTATATAATTCATGTAAAATAGATCAAAGTTTCATGAATAGGTCATCTTAATATCAATTAGACCATTAATTGAGTAAATATTATTGAAGGTAAAGATTGATATGCCTAGAATGTGAAATGGTATGCTACTATATTGGTGGAATATGATCAATGAAAGAAACATATTGACTATAATAGGAGAGGAAAATTATTTTAGGGTATAATTAATAATCAAATGTGACCCACATGACCCAATGTATCCCATGATCTGGAGTTTTTACCACAATTTGGTTTATAGAAAATATAAATTCTATACTGATTTTTTTATTATATTGACATGGTCAGTTTTTAGGCCACTATGGGAAGAAATATATGTGGTGTTATTTACCATTGCCCACTTCCCCTTCTTCTTTTAGTACACAACATTTATATACTGGAATTCATGATACACAAAAGGGGAACTATCATTATTTAGTACTTTAACCTTCCCATTAGTAGATTATTTCATACATTAGTGACATGATGAGGGCATTATTGTATCTGTATGGAGACAAAAAGATACATGCTAGATGTTGAGAGTTATGTAATGAAACAATTCTATTAATTCAAATTCATAAATTTGGTCTCTAAACTAGGTATTAGGTTTGAAACCTTGAGTGGTTTTCACTCACTCTTTCCATACCTTTAAATTATAAAGTTAGAGGAATACTAGGTAGATAACTCACCTTCACATAACATTGAATTCACACGGACTGAGTTAAGATTAAAAATTTATAATATCAAACTATACCTACTATAAGGGCATAGTAAAGTGGGAGTGTAGGGTCAATCCCACGAGGACTATTGTAAGGTCAGCGACCATTTAAACAAAATCCTTTTGAAAGAAACCTAACTTTCACTCTTCATTTTTGGTGTTTATTAAAGATATGTATTTTGGTTTTACTTTACATATTAAAGGTAGGGATCACGGTCAATTTTTGGGTATAGGAAAAAGGGATAATCCTAAATCTAACTTGAGAACGACTTATGGAATATGATGGGATGTAGTGAAAAGTGAAAAAAATTAGCCATGGTCTAGCCTGTTGGATCATCCTAATACAGAATAGACTACTTGGTCCATACTAATTGAAAACCTATATATATGAATCTTATAATCTAGGTAGAAATAATTACAGGCTATCGTTCATACCCTAATCCTCTACAACTAGGTCATGGTTATTCAATTTTCACCTCTAATGGCCAGGGATAACAAAAAATAATGGGAATTAAAATTATTATAAACTTGATTAATATCCATATGGTTACCTAGATTCGTCCCCTAGATATTCATTAGGTTTAAATCATCCCTAATATCAACCCCGAACTCTAAAAAGATTACCAAAAATGGTAGTGATGATCAAAAGCATAGAACTATTAAGCGTGTTGTGCATAATCATAAAAAAGGTTCAATAAAGACAATATATGATTAAAGGAGAAAGATTCAATATAATAAAATTTTAAATAATTAAAATATTACCAAGAACTTAATTTTCATGAAAATTTAATGAATATTGAGAAATCTGAAATCACAAACATACTACTAATAAATAACGAATGAAGAATAATGCAAGAGTTTATGACGAATTGAGTGTGGAATTGAAACGATCATTTGAAACAAAATAAGGATATCAAAAGATCATGAAAAAAGGAATGATTAAAAATCACATTTATTTACTAAAAAAATGAACGAAATCTCATTTAGAATAAGAAGGACTGAAAATACATGAATAAAATGTGATAAAAATAAATGATTTATGAATCTATGGTTCATGTGGACTGATGAAAATATTAGTAGGATAGAAAAGTACATGGCATGAAATTCATACATGTCGTGTACAATTTTAAATGAATCAGATATTATAATATTCAGATCATATATTTTGGTTTCACATCATTTAATTCATATCCACATTTCCTGCTAAAGAATCTATTTTTATCTATAACCAGGTGAGGCCACGATACTTACACACCATGAATCTATACAAATCATGTATGAAATTCACATTTAGTGGGATTTTTATTTTTGAATGTTTCATGTCATGTAAAGTATTTACCCACTATGTACTATCTTCACATCATGAAAAAATCATCTCAATAGAGATTCCACAGGGAAACAATTTTAAAATAGGAAACATTCATCACAACTAGGAAAAGAAAACTAAGTGTAATAAGAAAAAGTTAGTCCTACAGAATCAATCCTGCATATAAAATTAGTCATTCCTCATATATCAATTCTATAACCATATTCTTAGTTATTTTCAATTAAAATTTTATAACTATTTATTAAAATCTCTAATCATTTTGTAATTTACCTCAAAATAAATTTTCTCTCATCACTCAGGGTAAAATGTAATCGGAGTTATGATAATACCTTGAATACATTTTACAAACCACATGATTTCATTGGTTCTGTCACATCCACTTCGTAATGTAAAATATGAAATCTTTCATGAGGGATTTAGTAAAAAATTCAAATGACTTAAAGGTTGAGGTTATGTGGGTGGAAAGTGAAAATCAAGCTCAAAATGAGTGTAAAATCTAAAGTATGATTAAGGATAAATGTAAATTAAGAAATAAATTGACTCCTTCAAGATAAAAATGTGTCCATACTATAATAATCTTAATGCGTATCCTTGATTTTATTAATTGAGTATCAAAAATAAATTCCCACTTACATTATTTTCTTTTTTTCTTTTATTTTTTTTAAAATTCATGTTTAGATCAGATATTACACCCATCCCCTAACCACATATGCTCTCTCAGATGATTAATATATTTAGAAATGGATATTTCTAACCTTCCTAAAACAAAACCCAAAATATTTTTCTGTTTATTTTTTTTATATATTTTTTTAATGAACATGGTAAGAATAAAGTTATAAGAGTAATCATGGATCACATTTTATTAGTCTTGGTTGAAATTATATAATACATATCCTCAATAAATATATCCAATGTCCATTAACTAAAATTTAACCCTCACCTTTTCAAAGTATAATCATGAATAAATATAATAGTAGGGTAGTAAGGGATAATCAACTTCAAATAGATTCATCCTAAATAGGGAAATCCAAAAAACTATGGGTACAGATGGAGGGATTTGAGGAGTATATTTTGAAAAATTAGCTGAAAAAGTATCCCTATAATCATGTTAAAATTTTATGTTTCATTCATAGCTTAAATATGATATCAATGAATGTTCTGATAGGTTTACATTCCTCAGGTGTCTCTCAAGAAATTTTAATTTAAAATAATATGAAATTGTGGGATCATAATCCTCTCAGGAATGAAAGTATACAAAATAACTAGCAATCACTCTAGGTATAAAATCAAGTAATAAGTCAATGAAAAGTAACTTCAAAAATTTTGATTTTTAATTGAATTAATAAACTCAAAAATAATTCTATAAATCTAAATATGAGTAATACACAAATTCTAATAATTTATAACCTAATTTTTTCTTTTACATAAATTGGTGAAATGTGTATTTTGATTTAAATAATTATTTCAATGAAAAATGACCCCTAGATAAATGAAAAAAATCTATTCTTATTGATAGTAAAACAAAATAAAGACTCCCCTACACTTATAATGAGACATTGATTGTACTATCATGTAATGAATCATGGAATAGATGTCACACACATAAAATATTATAAATGAAATGGAAACTTTGATATGATTTTAGCTAATCAATAGCTTCCTATTTGAGTGTTTATGCCATGGGAAAACATATTGGATGATGAGTTCAAATTGGGATACCTGTATAATGTATGAGAAATAAAAATCATTCACTGGATAAAACATTAGTACACTAGACTTAAACATGAAGAGGTCATTATATTGGGCATGTGCACAGAGTGAATAGTAATGAAAAGCAGCTCCAATGCATGTAGATATTTGGGTATATGTAATTCCAAGAACATCCTATGAACATGACTGCTACTAAAATAAAAAAATTCCTACGTACATAAATAAAATAATATAAAATAATTCGAATATAGGTTACCTCCCATAATGTGCTAATAATGACACCATTATACAGAATTATGGACAAAATGATAATTCATTTTCATCCATATATATAGAATTCTATTGCCTCGTATAGGAACCAGTGGTTGCGTCATCGAGATCTTGTGGACACATGGCAGAATTAACCACCTCAGGAGAATATTGAGCATGACTTCCATGCGTTAAGAAAAGTATATTTGGGCATTATGGGGGGTCATTTTTTGATCATGGATATCCAATGAAAGATCCTTTAGATGGATCTTGACATCAACCAGATTTTGATTCATCTGAAGTATGAGGGAATATCGTGGTGGAAAAGGTGCATCAATGACCATAGAATATAATGAAGACCTATAAATGGATAATCTAATACGGTGATGAAATAAAAATAATCCAACCAATAGTGAAGAAAATTATATATCCCTTGTATATAATAAGAGTAATGATACATCATGTGGAATGTAATATTATAAGTGAAAAATTGATCAAATAGATAATGTAAAAAATGGGGGATGGTACATCATGAACTAAGTATAATCAAAATCTTCAAGTTGTACAACAAGATTACTCTCCCAAATACAGGGTAAATATTGGTGTCTCCCTCTATCTATATCATCTATAGAGGTAGGGACCATATGATAAACTTTTGTGGTGGTTTCTTTGTTTCTGGAAGCAATATCCGTGGATTGTGGAGGTGAGGTACCAATCCTAATGCTTGATACCAATTTAGCAGTAGGTTCAATGAATGGTACCTCATAAGATGACGGTAAAGATGATCTTTTTCCCTATCAAGGAAAGTCTACTAAGAAATTCTTCTTAGCCATAAGTTATGTCAGCTTATATGGAAATTAATCCATTGTAGAAGTGGGTGAGGTTATAGTGGAGGATGAAGGGCCTGGTGGTGGTGACGTAGGATCTCTAAAGAAAGGTGCGAAAAAGAATGGAATGCTCAGGTGATGATAGATCTACTGATGGTTTGCCATAATATACTAGTGGGAGATCCAGAGGTTCGATGGGATGGATGGGGTGGGTGATGGAATGGGATGTGTAGTGGTAGGTGTAGGTATGGGTGTGTTAATGACTCTTGGAATGGTGGTGGGTGTAATGGTAGTGGTAGTAGTTGTTGTGGTGGATGATGGAGTGGGAGTAGAGAATGGTTTGGGGAGGTTGGGTATCTAGAGGATTGACAACATACTCAGCGAGAGCCTCATTGGCATCCTCCATGTATGATGGTGACCAATGATAGATCTCACGATCCATTGTGAGAATCCCCATCTTATGAAGTAGTAGAATAGTGATCCAATCTATATGGCCAATTAAGGTTTTGATCCTTTCCATCTCAAAATCATCAAGATGTTTGGCCAGATGAGTGATTAAAGATGTATCCATAAAAGTGCCATGGGTCCTCATCACCAAAATCCTGTAAAACTCACCATACTATCTTCCCATATTTAGGGATGGTAAACCCATGGATTATTCCAGAATAATGACCACGATCGGGATAACCCCACCATGGGACTCACTATGTTCCATCCAAGCATATGTGAGGGCCTTGTCCAGGATTCTTAGAGATACACCTTGGAGTATTGTGCTCTTCATGATGTGGGGTCATACTCACTCCAGTAGTCTCTAGAAATCCCGGTCTAAAGTATTGTACCATTGGAATTATTAGGGTTTAGTTGAATATTAGGAAATATGGGGGAGGTAACGAATGCAGTAGAATATTTGTCTCAGACAACTGAAAAGTCTCCCAGGATGAACACCCATGGTCGTTCTCTAAGATTGAAATGGAAAAAGTCAATGCCCATAAAGAATTTGGAAAGAGAATAAAATAATAGATCCCTATAAGTCACTTATCTCACCTATGTTATAGGGGTAAGGTGCGGGTGTTCCATGAGCCCAAGGATCTCATGGTGGATACGAATGTCCTCCAGTACGGTGAGGTCCAGTGTTTTGTTGGTCCTCATTATCATGGCCTATAAGTGGACCAACCGTACCTGGTTTATAGGATCTGAGAAATATGGGAATGGATGAAGGTTGGGATGAGAATAAAATTATTATATATCATAAGATGATTGTGATTCCTATAAATATGAAGCAGATGTAGTGGTGGAAGTGACAGGTGAATAAGACTTATCTGCAAGTGGTGGAGGAGGTATGTTCCTCCGCTGCATGGGTGGTGGTGGTGTATCCTTATGCTCGTATGCTCAGTCGATAGGTGTGGTGTGAACCATCTTGGTTCTAGAAATTTAGGATGAAGGGAAAATATAAAGAAAGAGTTTGGATGATAGGATTATAACATAATGGAAGTAGGATAGGATTGTAAGAGGTATTTTTGTTCAGATGAGGGATCTTAGAGGGAGTGCATCATGAGAGGAGAGGTCCATAGGGTTACCTAGTTTTGATATTATATGTTACATAGATTAAAACTACCCCAAATATTGACCCCTGTCCCTAATAAGATTATCTTTATATGACATAATTTATTAAGGAAGGAAAAATAGATGGCATTTTTGACATAAATATAAAATTATTCAAAACAAGGTTATCCACAATTGAAATACTAAAAAATTCATTAAAAATTAACTTAAAAAGAAACAGTGAATAATGAATAATTTTAATAATGAATGATAATGACAATGAATAAAATAGGGATATTGAAATGAAACTAAATATAAATTCAATGTTACCACAAATCTAGAAAAAGAAACGAAAAGAAAAACATAAACCTATCTAAGAAGAACATTGGGTTGGAACCCAACGGTAGCCTCCCAATGGTCGATCCTCTCTAAAAATAAAATGGAATGAATATATCTTGTATGGAATCCATATTTATAAGATTCTAATTATTCAATGAGGTTCCACAGTTAAATGGTAGGTTTAAATGGTCATTCGGGTCATTGAAAAAAAATCATCATCAAAGATACACTAAAAATCAATGTTTTTCTACTGTTTATGACTCATACAAATTATGTACAGATTACATGACATGTAATCATCAGGCCTTGAAACCTTAATGGCATGTTTTAAATCATGAAAGGTTATTTAGAAAATTTAAGAATGTTTCATGGAGTGACATATGGGTGTTACACCATGACACATGTGAATATCACTTCGAGAGATTCTTCTTCTCTTCATGTCATGTAAATGTTCATTCCATGTAAATAGACATTGTTTTTAATGATTAAATGACTTTAAAAGTCATATTCCAATTCCAAAAAAAATATTTTTCTTTGGTTTCTCATTTTTATGCCTCCCGAACCTCCTGTGAACATTGTATATCGAGGTAAATCTTCATTAAATGGTTTTCTTGGTCTCTTACCTTCAATGTTCAATTTCATCTTCATTATCATTTTTGTGTTATCACAAAATTCCACTTTGTGTAATGGCATGAAGTTCCTATTTGTTCCTCAATTTCCATGTTTTTCTTTGCATTTCTCAAAATTTTGGTCCTCTATAAGAGTACCTAATACATCTCTATTTTCTACAAAACTAAACTTTCTTCAATTAATATTCAATTAATTCACATATAAAAACACATTAATAAATGGATACATTGATGATATATCAAATAACCCCACACTCAAATCGTTACTCATCCAAAATAAAACCTCAACATTGAATGACCATGTATCGAAACATCAATAATGTAATTTTTAAATTATGATTCTCATAAAAACAAGTTAAAACTGTATATTGTAAAATTGAAACACATACCCATCAAAGAAAAAAAAAATTATGCATTATTTATAATTTCAAATTCAATACATTTCCACCTTTTAAAAATAGATTTATACCTTTCATCAACCCCCATGTTATTTATGATTTACCTCACTGTTAGTTTTTCCACCCATAACTCAAGGTAAATATATAATAGAGTTATTATCATACCTTAAATACATACTCCTAACCATATTATTTCCATTAATCAACTTTCTTCTCCCCATAAATTTAAATATCACAATTAATTATGAGGGATTTAAAATTAGGATCAACTAACTCTTAGACTAAGGGTAGGTAGGTAATGTCAAAAATAAAGTAAGGCTCAAGAAGGAGGATAACCTATAATTTATAATACATGATATTCAAATAATAATTTAAATGAAATACTCCTCATCAAAAAAATCATATCAGACACCCTGTAAAGAATCACAGATAATGTAATCAGAATGAAAAATAACCCTCTCTTGATATTTTTTTAAAGGTAGTATTTTAAATGAACCTCACATGAAAAACCTAACCTCATATGATAAAAATCATCTGTCCAATAATGGTTATTTTTTATTCTCCCAATTCACAACCCATTTCTTTTTTCCTTTTATTTATTTTTTTAGGAAGTTGTACATAGGAAAAGTCTCAAATCCACCACCTACCCATATATGATTATGATATCATCAGACTAAAAATGGTGATTTTCAACCAACTCATAAAAAACCAAATTTGTTTATTGTTTCTATTTTCTTAATTTTTTTAATCAATAAGAGTGATATTCAATGGAATATAATGAATTTAAATATGAAACTTCCACAAAATCTAATAGAAATTCTCTATAGTTTCTCTCAAGAACAATATCACATATTCACAATGAAAAACATCTCCCCCCATACTAATTAAATTTGATATCATGAAAAATAAAAATTGAATGGTAGGAAAGTAAATAATGGCTTGTAAAATGGATCAATACTAACAAGGTAATCCATGTTTTATATGGCATAAAGAAGGATTAATGTGCTGGTTGGTCTCATTATAAAATTTATTTTCAATAAAATAATTCAATTATTTGAAAATTATAATTTTTCAGTCATTAATTTATTAAATAACAATGAATGTTATAGTAGTTATACACACCCCATGTTTCACTCATGAAATATGATTAGAAAAATTGGAAATATTTGGCCCAAAATCCTCCTGAGAATAGGAAAACAATATATGTCAATCAGGTTATGACATTAAAATTTATAATCAGTTTACTCAATACATGATTCTAGGAATCAAAATCAAGAAATATATTCATATAAGAAATCATTTTTAAGAAACTCAAAATTGATGTAAGTGTGTGACTTATAATATTTCAATTTATATATTTTTCATTTATGTGAATTATATTTCTAATTTTAAAACATGTAAAAAAATTCTCCTAAGTACTGATGACTCCAAGATCAATGTGTTCAATACAAATAATTCTAGAATTTGTGGAAGAATATAATTCAATTCATTTAATTCAAAAATTAAATTAATTTCATATTTTTATTTCAAAATAATATGGAAGAAAATGCTATAGTTGAAACAATATAAAAAATTAAAAATAGCAATACCCTTCTAATGAATCTTTTCAACGAGTTTCACATATTCAATTTGAACAGGTTTATGATGTGAAGTATTTTTTAAGATGTGAGTTGAACACATGATGTGTGCTGGTCCAATATACATAATTTCATTGGGCTCTTGATTTTTTCTTCCATATACTAAAAAATAAAAATAGACAACAAAAGTACATTCCATTTTTAAAATATTAATTATTTTGATCAATTAGATAAAGTCCTCAAACACAAGGATTTTTTTAAAATAAAAAAATAAAATAAATCTAAATCGTAGAAAGAAAATTTTTAAGTCTGGTTTTCCTCCTAGTAGAACTACTTTAAGTTATATATCTATACAATTTACCTTCATTAGCTTATTGGAACATGATAGAGATCTAACAGTCATGGATTTAACCACTTCTTGATTTTTTGGGCATCTTAGGTAATATTTCACTTCCTCCGCTATTGGTTTGTCTATAATGGTGCTTCTAGTGGGTTGAAATTCGTGGAAAATTCAATGAACATACAATAAAATCAAAATCTAACTATATTTTACAGTTCTCCCTACCATTATAGCCACTACCTTATTTTACTCCAATAGAGCTTCTAGAATGACTTCTTAAATTGGATCCTCCCACTACTTCAGTTTTTCATGAAAGTGTGTGAGGGAGTCCCATTCTTCTTTAGTTGTGAGAATAATAGTAAGGTTGATGCATGATTTCTCAACATTATCTTCCTTCCCTTATTCTTATTCTTTTTTGTATATGTATTTTTTTCTTCAACCTCCATTGCTTCATCTTCCAATACCTTTTATTCTTCCTCTTCAACAATTATAACAATCCTTATCTCTATTACAAATTAATTAAAAAATTATTACATAATATTACACACAATACAAACTTGAATATCAATATTTCTACTTTATTTGTGGATTAGGAACATTACATAACAACTTAAAGAGGAAATACACCATCTTTACTGAAAACATCCTTAACATGCTCATACTTAAAACTGTAAGGGATAACCTGGGGACATACATTATAAATAGATGAAATATAAATCCTAGTATGGGAATAAAAATGAAGTAACATGAACAAAATAAAACATTTTATTCAATAGGTATATCAATCGAGCATAAACGGGGTTATAATAAAAAACATGAACAATGAGGAATGATCTGACATGATAATCATAAAGTAAACATGGTAAATGTTTCCATAACTTAAAACACTACATCACAAACATAGGTTAAGGATAACTAAAAATAAATAATGATGGATAAATTCTCATAAATAAAAAAGGTTAACTATCTATCCTGACATGAAATATCATGAGACTAAACATTATCAAATTCCATGGAGTGCTATATAATTTATGTCACACCCATCACATTCATTTTATTCTCATGATTAAGTGTTCCACATAGATCATAGAAAATGATTCATTCATCATAAAATTTTATTACATGATCAAAGAGTGTGGAATAAATTCTTGTAACTTCCATGTCATAGAATTATATGTGTATAAATTTGAACACCCTCGATAAAAAATGGGTATGGTATTCACTACATAATTGTTTTGGAATTGAAAACCACAGTGAAATGTTTGCAGCATAAGGGTGCCACATAAAATTTCATAAAAAGGGTTGATGAGAGAAAAAGGGGTCGATCATAATTTTTACATAATATGGGAATTACTAGGGACATTTAAAAGAATATACCAACATTATTAATTTGAAAATATAATTCATAAGATAATAAAGAAACATTAATAAAGTGGATAGTGAGAGGATCCCTTACATGAGTGTGTGACTCCAAATGCTTGGGATGGGCTTCTTGAGAGCTTAAGGGATCCTTGGGTGGACTTTAGATAGGGGAGGAAAGATTAATTACTTTCTCCAAGTATTATTAGTGATTCTAAAAAGGAGTATGGATGGGGTTATCTGGGAAATGAGTGGGGATTTCATTATTATTTCTCAATCTTTTGTTTTGGACTCTATATAATAAAATTACCAAAACCAAAAACCTTCCGATTTTTCCCAATGGTTTCATAAAAATGGGATTGGTTTTCATTATTTTATGAAATTAAGGATGAAAATTAATAAAATAAAACCCATGATGATGTATAAGTGAGTAATACTCTTAAAGAAATGATTTTAAAACCCTAAAATATATTAATGGTTTTAAAGGATTCATAATGGATTTATAAAATTAAAAAATAAAAATAAAATCACTTTATTTTAAATTGAAATAATTATTTTTGTGAACCCAATTTATATTATTTATTATAACACTTTCGAGTCATTATGATGTCATAATACACACGATATATTTATACGATATTTAATTTTTTATCTGAAATTTCAACTCTCAGGAAGTTATGAAAAATTTATCTTTGGATAATTTCAATGTTCTGATTCAAAAAATAATATTTATTTTATCAAAACAATTTTCTAAATATTTTTATTTTAAATTTTAAAATAAAAATTTCCAATTTTTTGAAAATGTTTGATTTTTTGACAAAAACTTTTTTCGAACACTTACAAAAATAATATTTAGATTCATAAAAAAATATGATCGTCTATATTTAATAAAAAGTATTTAATTATAATATTTTATTAATATATTATTTATTTCAAAAAACCATTATTTCATCAAAATAAATTCTTTAATTGAATTTGAATATTACCCAAATTACAATTATTGTTTTATTATATCAAACTCAAAATCATTTATAATGTACAAATAATAAGATGATTATATATTAATTATTCGATAAAAAATAATAAAAATGGTCATATTTATAATTTATTGATACATATCACTTTAATACACCAAAAATATCTATACAAATATGGTTTTTGGTGATGAGACAATCATGGGGTGGTTCGGTGAACATGGTTTGGGTCATGATCTCAATGAGCTTGAACATCTCCCATAAATAGTTTAGCTCGTGATTACTTTGTTAGATATCAACTTTTTATTTTTCAAGGTAAAATCCTAGTGATTCTATCTCCCTCAAAATCTATGATAAATGGGATTTATAGGGTACGATCCTACTGCTTGAGGTCATCATAACTTTTGTTTGTGTCAATGGGATTGTTTAAAACACCATATTTAAACTAATCATGTGATCATTGTTCCATGACTATATTATCAATGGGGAATATTATTAAATATCCTTTAAATCTTAGAGGATATAATAAAACAAAAAAAATTACACATGTTTTATATAACCTTATTACATAATAATACATTTAATTAAATCACAAGGGGAATTTTATTTATAATAATTTGGGTTGTTACAATCTTACCCCCTTTAACAATTTCTCCCTAAAAAGTTTCATTTCCCCCACTAAAGCATATGAGGGTAACTATATTTCATCACCTCCTCCTTCTCCCACATCACCTAATAAAACTTTTGGTTTCTCCGTAGCACATTGACAAGGTGCTTTGTCTTATTTCATAGAACTTTCTCTCTACGATGCAAGATTTTCACATATTTCTTTTTATAGGAAAGAGAATTAACTTATAGGACCACCTCTATATTTAGTACATGTGAGGGGTATGGTATGTTATTTATTAAGAGGGATATGATAAAACATTATGTACATGAGATAGGATGGGTGGGAGTTCCAGTCGATATGCCACCACTCTGATGTGTTCAAGGATATCAAAGGTGTCGATGTAGCTTGGCATATGTTTTCCATTCCTGCCCTATCTCATCACTTTATTCAATGGAGATATGAAAAGGAATACCATATATAAAACATCATACTCTAGGAATCATTTATTATAGTCATCATAGAACTTATTTTAAGTCTGAGTAGCCTTTATGTGTTGTGAAATCGTCTTCACCTTTTTCACTATTTCCTCGAACATTTTTGGACCTAGCAGTTTTCATTCCCCAACTTCATCCCAACATGTAGGTGTTCAGAACCAATTCCATAAAGGGATTTATAGAGAGATATTTGGATCCTTGAGTGGAAACTTTTATTTCATAATAACTCAATGAAAGAAATATTTTTTTCCCATCCTCCCTTGAATTCCATAGAACCTGCTTTCAGTATGTCTTCTTGTGTCTAAATTGTCCACTTAGAATGTCCATCAGTTTGAGGATGATAATCCATATTAAAGTTAAAATCATTGTTTAGATCATGTTGGATAATTTTATATAACATCGAGGTAAATATATGATCTTGATTAGATATAATTGATAGTGGTACTCCATGAAACCTCGCCACTTATTTAATGTATATCCATGCAAGTTGGTCGACTAAGAAGTCCTCTTGAATCGTAATGAAGTGTTTAGTCATTGTAATAATATCCACCACAACCCAGATATAATTATTTCCTATTTATTTCTTCATAAGTTTATTGAAAATTTCCATGGTGATGTTTTCCCATTTCTATGTAGGTATGGGTAATGGGTGCAACATACCCAGAGATTTTTTCCGTTATTCCTTCACTTTTTGACATAAAATACATAGTTATGTATATTATGATACCTCTTTCTTCATGTTGCCCCACCAATTGTGCTCTTAGCGATCTAAGTACAAATTTGTTCTTTCTGGATGGACGGAGAAATTAAAATTATGTGCATCAACCAACAAATCCTTCTTTAGCTAAGGATTTTGGGGTACAGATTGCCATGAACCAAATATTACAACACCTTCTTCATTAAAATTGAACTCGGAGGATTTAAATTTTCTTAAATCTTCCAATTTCTTCTAAATTATCACATTATTTTTTTGGGAAAACATTAACCTCCCCATAAGGGATTTTCGGGAAGTCATTTGTGAAAGGATTGATGATGTTCCATTCTTTATGACTCCATTATCCATCATTTTTAGGTATAAGAAGATCAGCTCAATTTCAATTCCCATAAATGATAAAATTAATGGATCCTTTCTACTTAGATAATATTCCACTTTATTAACTTTCCCATGATAGTGGTTGATTGAGTAGTCATAGTCTATTATCATCTATAACTATCATCATTGGTGTATATTCATCTCTTTTAGTGTGAATATATACATCAGGCTTTTGTGATCCATATATATTTTACACTTCTCCCCAATGAGATAGTGCTTTATTATTTTCAATGTGAATATCACTACATCCAACTCTATATCATACATTGGGTATTTATTTTCCTGAACATTAATCTACATCGAAGCATAGGTTATGAATTTTTCATTCTACATTAACACACTACCCAATACCTTATTTGAAGCATCGCTGAATACTATGAAAAGTAGTCCACTTATAGGTAGTGTGAGTACAGATGTAGCTATAATCCTCCTTTTCAAATCGTTGTATCTCTCTTCTCAATGACAATTCCAAGAAAGAATGACTCTTGTCTAAGTTATCTTTGTTATATGGTTTGAAAAGCACGATAAATTTCTCACAAATCAATTCTAGTAACCAACTAATCTAAGGAAACTATGGATATTTGTCATAGGTGTTGGAATAATCCATCAATAAATTTATTCTGTCTTTTAAGGGTCCATAGATATTCCATTACAAGTGATGATATTCACTAATAATTATTGTTTCATCATATAGAGTTCACATTTTTATGTACTTTTTATAAATATTCTTCTTTCATAAGGTCATTAGAATAGTTCTCAGATTATCCTCATGCTACTCCTTGCTTTTGGAGTATATGAGAATATCATCTATAAAGACTACCACAAATTTTATGACGTAATACCAAAAAAAATATTCATAAATTCCATGAATATAGATAGATAATTAGTTAGTTCAAATGGAATTACTATTAACTCATAGTGAACATACCTTGTATGAAAATAAGTATTGGGGATATCCTCATTATTCACCCTAAAATGGTAATATAACAACAATAGATCCACCTTTTAGAAGTATTGTTCTCTATGTCGTTGATAGAAAAATTCATCAATTCTTGGAAAATGATACTTTTTCTTTATCATGATCTTTTTTTAGCTCATAATAGTCAATAAAAATATGCATTGACCCATCCTTATTATTAATGAAGAAGACTGTTTCACCCCATGGTGAATCACATGGGCCTATGAACCTTTTTTCTAGATTATTTGATAGTTGGCTCTTAAGCTCCCCATGTTCTAGAATATCTATTCTAAAAGGATTCTGGGATAATGGTAATTACACAAGTATAAGCTTGATTGAAAATTCAACCTCCCGGCTAAGAGGAAGACCAGAAACTTCTTCGAGAAACACATCAGCATATTCCCTCATAATAGTCCAGTTTTCAAGGATGAATATATCCTTACACTCAGTCATTTGATCTAGATATTCTTTCCTATAGGGAAATAATATCTACTAATAAGATGTTGGTGCTGAAGAAGATCCATCCTCCTCATTGTACTTATACAGAATTGGAGGGTAAATTATTGACACAAAGTGTGAATCCCTTCTCACAGTAATTTATTTTTTATGTATATATGTAATTTCAATTCATTCCTATAATTTCATTAAATTCCACTCAAGGGAGTAACACATAGTTCATTGGGAATTTCTGTCAATAAATTTTTACATTGGAGGAGTTATATACTTGGGATAAAATAATAGTTCCACCTTTCATTTTCACCCACACCTCTACTTACATGGTTTTTTGGGGTGTTTGAATAGTTATACTAAACTTTCAGGATATGAAGGATTTCATAGAATGAGAATCAAAAAAGTATTTTCGTTATTCTTGAATGAATAACTAGCATACATATCACCACTTCATTTCTAGGATCCATCTTAGTGGTTGTGATGTAAAATGATATCCCTTGATACCATGGAGGTTGTTGGTTGTCTCTGAAAACCCTTGGCTTCATGCATTGGTAAGAAAAGTTTCATAGTCTTTTGAAGTTTAAGAAATAAACATTGATCAGAGGGTTGATGGGAGCATTCCACTTAACCAAAACATTAGTGGGGTTTTTTATTGGTAATTTCTAGCTAGGCATCCTACCATCTTACACCTGTATAATTTACTTATTGATAGTTAGAGGCCTTTGTTTCATAACGATATAAATAGTATAATTTTCTCTATTAAGGAGATTTAAATTCTTCTCCTAATAAAAGTTTATATTCATAAAATGGGTCAGCTGAGAGAGTATCATCATAATGTTTGTGATTCCCACTCCCAACGGTTTGGGACCTTTTGGGGGAATTCATCACATTTCCCCTCACATTGGTTGTTTACCCAATTCCTCTTTTTCCTATCTATTGCCTAGAATAAACAAAAAATTAGGGATGATTATTTATAAAAAAAATAAACACGTAAAGGGGGAATCAAATTATATTGTTGGTATTCCTTATAAATAACATGTATTTGTTAACATATGAATTTCTAGGATTCAATATATGTTATATGGGCATTATTTATTACTTGAATAATTGTTCATAATGAGATTATTAATTTACCAAACAATATACCAGGGAGTTTCATACTAGGTGTGAAGCAAGGCCAGTTATCGTTCACCAGTTCCCAATCATGTCAAGCTCAACAAAGTTTTTTTGGGGATTACCCCTATGTACATATATTCCAGATCCCTATCCACTTATAGTATCGATAAGGGGATGTATTTTATTCATAAACCACATACTCTATAATTAGAAAATTTTAAGTATGCTTTATTGTACTTAATGTTCTCCCTAAGGCTTTCCCTATAGTTTTCTAACCCTAAAACCAAAAATAACTAAGCATTTTCTTAGATAAAAACTATAAAATCCATTCTATTTATTACAAATTTATTCAAAATTTATTACATAATATTGAAAAAAATATAACCAAAATGATCTATAATTATATTGTATTTGTGTCTTAGGTACATTACATAACAACTTAAACAAGAAATACATCATGTTTATTGAAAAATTCCCGAACATAATCATACTTAAAGCTGAATGAGATAGCCTGGGGACATACATTAGAAATGGATGATCTATAAATCTGAGTAAGGGAATAAATATGGAATAAAATGAATAAATATACTACATTTTATATATTAGGTGTATTTATGGGGAATAAAAGGGTGAGGATCATAAACATAAACAATGAGCCGTGATATAACATGATAATAATAAAGGAAACATGGGAAATATGAAAAAAAAACATAAAACACTACATAATAAACAAAGGCCAAGGATAACTTCAAATACATAATGATAGAAAAATACCCATAAACTAATAAAGTTGACTATATTTCTCAACATGATGTCTCATTTAACTAATCATTACCCAATGTATTGGATCGTTAAGTATTTCTTGGTTCACCCGTCACATTCATTTAATTCTTATGCTTAATTGTACCCCATAGTTCGTAGAACATAGATTCATTCATCATTATATTTATTCCATGATTAAGAACTGTGTAATAAATACATGAATTTACCAAGTAAAATAATTAATATTTTACAAATTTCAACACCTTTTATAAGAAATTGGTATTTTATTCACTACACATCTATTTTCGAATAGAAAATCATGATGAAATTTCAAGAGCAGAACAGCATAACATGAAAAATCCGAAAATGGGTTAATAAAAGATAAAGGTTTGTCTCATATTTTTTTAAATACAATGGGTAGTAATAGAGACATGTAAATACAAATCCAAACATTAGTAACTGTAAATAAAAGGAATAAGATAATAAAAAAACTTTAATAAAGAGTAGAATGAGAGGATCATTTACTTGAGTGTGTGACTCGAAATGCTTAGGAGGGGATTATTGATATATTTGGGGAAACTAGGTAGGAATATAGAGAGGAAAAGTTAGATTAAAGATGTGTTCCAAGGATTTTTAGTAAAAAGAAAGGGGAGCTTGGGTTAGTTAATATATTAAATGAGTGGGGAAGTCTTTGTTATTTCTCAAACCTAGGTTTTTGACTCTAAACAATAAAATAAAAAATGCCAAAACCAATATCATTGTTTCTTCCAAATAGGAGTGGTTTTCATTATTTGTTAATTATAAGGTCCAAATTTAATAAAATAATACCCTTTTGGGTGTGGAAGTGAGTCATAATCTTAAATAAATGATTTTAAAACCAAAAAATATATTAATGGATTTGGGAGATTCATAATGGATTTTTCAAATTAACAAATAAATAATAAATAATATTATTTTAAATAGGGTGAATAAATTGGCTCATGACAACCTTTATATTACTCATTGTATCACTTTTGGGTGATTATGATGTCATAATACACACTGTATATTTATACGGTATTTTTTTTCCAGAAAATTTGACTATCTTGGAAAATTATGAAAAATTCAATGTTGGATAATTTCAAGATTATTATTTGAAAAATATTATTAATTTTATCAAAATAATTTTCTAAATGTGTTCATTTTTAGTTAAATAATAATAATCGACATTTAGTAAGAAATGCTAGATTTTTTGACAATAACAGTTTTCGAACACTTATAAAAAATATATTTGGATTCATAAAAATATAAGATATTCATTATTTAATAATAATATTTTATTAATATATTATTTATTTCAAAAATCTATTAATTAATTAAAATAAATTCCTTAAATAAATTTTAACATTACCCAAAATTATAATTTTTCTTTTATTGTATCAAAATAAAAATAATTTAAAATGTAATAATAATAGGATGAAAAATATATTTATTATTATATAAAATATAATTTACATAATCATATTTCTATGGTCTTAATATATATCCCATTAATACACTAGGAAAATTCCTAAGTGTAAGTTTCACAATGGTGATACTCTCATGGGGTGGTTCAACAAACATGGTTTTATTGTGATCTCGATAAGCATGAACCTATCCCATAAATGGTTTAGTTCATACATAAGTTTTTGGATCTCATCATGGGATTGGTCAAGGGTAAATTCCAATGATTCTATCTTCCTAGAAAGATATGATAAATGGGATTTATAGGGTACAATCCTACTGGTTGAGGCCATCACTTCCTTAATATATGTCAATTGGATTTTTTAAAACCTTATATTTATACTAGTCATGTGATCACAGTTCAATGTCTATATTATAAATGGTAAGGATTATTTACGGTCATTTAAAACAATTAGGATATAATAAAAAAAATAATTTCTTATTTATTGTATGATAAATAAGAAATATAATTAAATCAGAAGGGGGATTTTATTTACAACAGTTTGGGTCATTACAACCATCCAACAATAAATTTACATCGATTTTAATTCCTCTTCTAATTTATGTTTAAAAATTAATTTTTTTTTATTCTTGGTCATTTTTTCGTATAAGAGATGATTCAGGTTATGATACTTCTCTAAAATCTAGTGGTTAACCTTTTTCAGCATTGTAAACATGTTCAAGGTATTGTTATTTGTTTTTCACTTTGTATTTTTATTCCTTTATTTTTTATATTGTATTTAATTAATAAAACTATTTCTATAATTCTTCTTCAAACCAATATATCCATGTTTTATATTTTAATGTTAGGTTGTATACACTGTAATTTAAATCTAAAATAACTTTATAAAGGTAATTAATCAATTTTCTCTACTCACTAAGTTTGGATTCAGGATAATCAATCCTCTTATCAAATATAAGAATGTAATTTGTGAGAAATGTGACTAGTATTTCTTTAGAATTTTTCTCCTTAAGTTGTTGGAAGTAATTTCCTTCTTGAATTTAATGATCTATATTTTCCTTTATGTCAACATATTTTACTTCCTTCTCTTATTAGCATTCATATTTTTCAAATATAATTATTTCTACATCAGAAAGTATTGGTATGATACTAATAATATAATTAAAATTAGAAATTATTTTGGTAGGTTGAGTAGTCAATTCTCTATTATTGGTGGGTTGTTCCTCTTGAAATTTCATCCTTTTTCTGATCACTTTAGTGTACTGTGAGAGTAATCTATCCAGTCTTTCATTTGAGTGCTACATGGACTGGGATCCACCTTGGTATTTGTGAATATTGTGGTATCCTCCACAGGGTATATAATTGGTTTAATTAAAATGATGATTTTAGAATTTATTATATTCAAAAGAAAACAAACCATCATAGCTCGTCACATAACATGACCACCATCTTGAATTCATCACTTCCCAGGCAATCAGATATTCCTGAAATTCATTATATTATGTTGGTGGTGTAGTATAATATTGATGAGGAATGTATTCCATCCTACACAAAACAAAAAAACCAAAATCATAAAATAATGATAATAAAAATAAATCAAAAATATACAACTAATATAAAATCAGTAAACAGAAATAGTATAAGAAAATTTATTGACCTAATAATTTAGTCTGGAGTTTTCTACAATGCTTCTCTACTCCCCAAAAATGGTAGAAGTTTTGATAAGATCAAAATGTGCCAATATTTAACTTGATTATAATTAAAATAATATTATTTTAGCCCAGAAAACACTAACTACAATGTAATAGTAAAGTGGAAGTATGGGTTCAAACCCACGGAGATCAGGGAATGTGACAGACAATTCTTAACCAAAGGTCTGATCACTCCAATTTTAGTTTTATTTTATTAAACTAATTAAATTAAATGAATTAAATAATTTAATGTGGGAAGAAAGAGAAGAATAGACCAGGGTCAATTTTAGAGTATATGAAATGGATACCCCTCAATCTAACTTGGTACATACCGATGTCATATGCAGGAAAGTGGTGAAAACAACACCAATTGACCTTGTTCTAGCCAAATGGATTAACCAAAGTTGGAAAATACTCATTAGTCTAGAGTAATTGAAAATATAAAAACAATACTCTTGGATTATAGGTAGTAATGATTAATAGCTATTGGTCCTACCTTGTCCTTCTCTTACGAGGTCATGGTCGTTCAATTTTTACCTCTGATGGTTAGGGATAATGAAAAATATTGAGATTGAAAATTATTTTAAACCTAGTTACTATCCATAGGGTTACCCAGTTTCAAACTTTAGATATTAATTAGATTCAAAACACCCCTAATCTTAACCCCTAACCCAAAACTGATTAGTCGAGCATGGCATCGATGATAAAATATAATGAAGTAATAACCCTGATGTGGATAATCATAAATTAGATGCAAAAAAATACAGGTTTTAACAAGAAAGATTTAATACCAAACTATTGGAAGCTATGAAAATATAAAAATTAATTGACTTTTCATAATTAATTAATGAATAATGAGAAAACTGCATTCACAAAAATTAAGAAACAATCATGAACTAAATCAGAATGAATAAAAGATAAATAACTATTCAAGTGTTTATAAATAATGTAGGGCGGATATGAAATGGATGTTAGAAAAAAAAGTAGGATTGAAATGGATGGATAATAGTGAATCAATGATAAGAAACTGACTTTGATTTAGTAAAACAATTAATTAAATTAATGGAATCTAGTTTAGAAAAATAAGGAATGAAAATAGCTGAATCAAATGAGAGAAAAATAAAATAAATCCAACTCTAAAGTGTGTGGGGAGCACCAAAAATATAAATATGATAAAAAATTACATGGCTTGTATGTCCTACACATTGTTTACTAGTTTAAATTACTTGGGTTCCAACAACTACATATCATGTATGTTGGTTTCATGACATGTAATTCAAATCCAATTTCCTGCTAAAGAATATGTTCATATCTTGGACCAGATAAGGTCTCGATACATGAAACTCATGAAATATCTGCATGTCATGTATGAAATTCACTTTTGAAGATATTATTATTTTTGAAATTTTTATGTTATGTAATGGATTTACACACTTTTTACTATATTTATGTCGTGAAAAATTGTAATGGTTTGGTATGTGGATTTTCAAGCATGTTGTGAATGGATTCTACACATCGTATACGTGATAGACAGTGTGCAAAGGGGTTTTTTATAACTTTTTACAAATTTCATCCATTAAGTCCTGAATTCATAATTCATAGGGAAAAAACCAGAACCCAATGCGTTAACAAATTAAACATTAAAAATCTCTTAAACAATGTATCCAAAATATGTATAGAAATTTATATTATCATCAACCTCACTATTTCCATACATCATATTGTTCAATTAAAGATGTGGTTGATACCAGATCCATTATAGACTCATTCTCAACAAACATAAATATCATTAATGAAGAAATATATTTGTAATGGCCTTATATCCCCTTGTACGGTATATTCCTAGTCTTGTTATTTAAAGGATATGGAAATATGGTATTCAACATATCTTGTCTCTTCATGATGCATCATGGTTGTAGAAACATCAATCTCAAACTCTTGTGATCTTAAAAGAGCCTAAGTAAGGGCATACATGAATTATATTGAATGATTAAGGGGATAAAATATTGAGATCCTAGATGGGAAGATATAGATATGCTTTAAAATTTTATACTACTAGACCCAGGTCTAATGCTTACTTCCATGGGTTTGCTCCCTACATTTGGAATTAGGGGCTATAATTGATTGTACTGAAAACTCTTTTTATTAATTATAACTCGGTGAAATATTTATCATTTATGTGTTGTGATGAACTAGTCTTACCATATATTGATGTTTTAAATATAATTAAATTTATGTTAATTTTCCGTCCCATATCAATTGGTCCAAATGGTCGCTAAAGGAATCAAGATATGATCGATGTTCTTATTGATCTCATTAGAGTTCATGTCTCTTAGTTTTTGTTTTATACATAGCTTCCGAATAAAATATTTAAGAACATATAGATCAATTTAACCTCCCCTTCCTTATCCTTTATGAACTCTTACCTGACTACTGATGTAAAATTTGAATGTATATTATTCTTCATCATAAGTGAATGGGTTTTTAATGTTGGTCATATTGATAAATACATATTATATATCATCATCACATAAGGGTTATATTTGGTATGGTAGATCCCATCTTCATAGAGCTAAGGGTATGTAATCCTAAAGTGTATGTACTTTCATTGGTACATAAAATTTCTCTTCTTATTATGAATTTTTCTATCAACTATTCTTGCATTGTATCATAGAAAGTTGCAATGATGAAGACACCACCTCTTTTATCAAGGAGAAAAGTGGGTTCATTATGAGTTTATTCAATTATGACATGATTATTCTATATATATGGTTAAAAAGAGTCAAAAAGTTATTAAAATTCTACATACGCATGTTCAGAACTTATTTTCACTATTCTTATCTTTCTATAAGTGTAGTAGAGACACAGGTCACTTATAATATGGGTTTATCCAAATTCACATTCACATATTCAATCTTCTTTTGAATTTTATCCGTATTGATAAATAATTGATAGATTTTGTGCTCCGGTATCAGGTGGAAGGGGGTGCCTTAGATGATTATTCAAAAAAACATACTTAGGTTACTACATCTCTATAAATTTAACCATCTTCTTCTCTAGGGAAGTGATAAAAATTATCTTAACATGATCATTTAAAATGGAATAAAAACTATAATTCTAATAAAAATGATAAAATTATTTTCTTACTACCTTCTATCCTGATGAGGGAATTATTTCTATAATTTTTATTTCGGAGTATTCTTTTCATCGTATGTATTGGGCTTATAGGTTTTGGTTCTAGTTTTAGTGTGATGTTTTTAGTCATTTCACTACTACATTTCTTCCCTTATGCTGACGATGTCAGCTGAGTTTTTTCTTCAGAAGTGAAACCGCATACTCAAAGTATTATGCTATGGTCTCAAACACCCCAAAACACAAGTATACTTCAAGAAAATGTGCAATAGTTTTAAATTTTATTATAGATATTATTTTTCCATATATCTAAGATATTTCCTTTGAGAAACTACATATTTATTTTATAGATTACACCTTTACACCTAATGATGATGTTTTGAACATTCTCGTTTTTTAGTTATTCTCTATTTAATAAGTCAAGGACTATCTTCCATGAAATATAACTAAACTGATAAAGTAATTATCATAGATGATCATCCCAATTAAAGACTAGAAAAACTATTAGGTTATTCCCCCGGAAATATAATGGTCCTTCTAGTGTCAACATATATCACTAGTGTTTTACTACCTCTTACTTCACTGGAGTTCATGTTACAAGACTACATTGAGACATGATGTTAATGGGATATTACTCCAGACCTCCCATACCATTGAATATCAATAATATGGGATTTTAAAATTTTGGTGGAGGATTATTCAAGTATACCAACTTAGGATATGATATCCCCTTTTATTTCACTAGTTTACATCACACCTCCATGGATTACATTTGAGAAGCAAGGGACATAATAGAGTTAATTAATTATATAGAGATTGTTTGTTTGGTTGATGGATGAGTAGAGGAATAATGATAATATTAATAGTGTGGACTCACTTATTCTTGTTGTTGGTATTCTATTTTATTTAGTCTGGGGTATCTCAATTGAAATGGTGGTATTTTCTTCTCATTATGATAAGAACCTTGACAATCTACAATAATTGGTAATAAATAGACTTGTTTTTATTGACCATAGGTTGACAACATTACCAGAATCCACTCTTGTCAGTTGAGTGATTCTATCTTATTGTGGGGGATTTTATAAAGGAGGTATATTGACCTCAGCATAATATTTTCTCACAATATCTATATTTCTTCTAAGATATTCAGAATTATTCCACCTCATTTTTTTACAACCCAAATTCATTTTGATAATTATTCTCCTCATCAGATAGAGGCTCAAAATATTTCTGTAGTGTGTGGGATTTGTATAAATCCACACCTTTACCTTAATCCTTTGTCAAATCTCACCACATAAGTTATAGAAAAATGATAATAAGAGTTTCTATAGAGTGACCCTTTCTCTAATGTTAGGTACACATAGTTGATTCACACATTTTTGTATAATCCATGTTTTTAATGGATGAATCCACATAAAATTTTTCTATATTGGTTTCATGATTCATTTTATTGCTGGGGATCATATCAATAACATTCAAAAAATATGAGTCATATAATGAGAATCATATCCAAAACATTATAAGATATGTAAAGGGATTAAACATCCGATAAATATACATTGAGGGATATATCATAATCCTACTTGGTATTGGACTTCTTATCAAACCTTTTTGTCTTAAAAATACTAGTATGTATTACTCACTTTCTATAATAATCATAGAAAACTGGGTTATGGAAGGTGATCAAGAGGTAGTTCCCATATGTTGATTTTTAGGGGTTTTTATTGTGATGGTTTTAAGGGGAATCTATCCCATATGATTGGCCATTTATATTAAATAATCAATGTGTATTAAATTTCTGAATAATACTGTACCTATATAGAAATTGAAGTAGCCTATATGTTTTTGGAGTTTTTTGATGACGTTCACATGAGTAAAAACATTAGCTTCCTAACTCTGAGGGAGTACATCAGCATTGGGATCCATGACTATATCATAATTATTCCAATTTTACAAGATCGATGTTATTGAATTTAATCTATGTGATTAATGCTACTATGGGAAAAATAGAGTTTCATAAGTCATTTCATGAAATAGTTTATCACACACACAAATAAGGGAACTAATTCTATCATATATCCATAAAATATTCTCCTCGTTGTAAGAAGAATATATCGACCAGATGAAAAATATTCAGTTTCATAAAATTTTTCTAGTTAATTATGTCCCATTAGATAATCTATTGAACATGATCAACGTATATGAAATCCATTTTTAGTCCATTCATAATGAATTAGATTATAAAATAAATCATGTGTGAGGAACTATGATTTCTCATGAACTTAATTCATGTAATAACTAATCATGTCACATAACATGACACAAGAAAAGAAGGAATTATATGACTTTCATATAATTTACATATATTATATTATAGGATATCTATCTCATAATTATCAAATATCATATTGAAACTATATCATACTATATAATATATATTATATTACTACACATCCAAAAAATTCCCAAATGCACTTGAATCCTATAATAAATTAGTATAAAACCCCACAACTCTTTCTGAATTCATCCATAACTCTTTTTTGATATTATTTCATCAAGTAATTTTTATTTTGGAGAAAACACTCTGTCTAAAACATAATCCTTATTCAAATTTATTACTTTTTGTACTTCTAGTCCTTATAAGAATTTATAACAAATATTAAATCCCTTTTTAAAAGATCTAGGAAAATTGTAGCATCTAACAAAGCATCAGTTCAAATCAATATACAAAGGGGTATGATGTTTTCTCTATCAATCCAGTCCATATCTGTAATGAAATTTTTTTTTATCAATATAATTACCTTAATATTATTATGCCTTATAGTATAATATCATTAGGAATCACAATGAAATATCATGATACTAAATACTATGTGATAATTAAACATAATTTTTCCACATCTATGTTTCGAATTTCAAAAATCGGACATACACGATTGCGTTTAGAGAGATTTTTGGAGTCTAATAGAAAAAACATAATTTTTAATGAATAGTAACCTACCCTTATGAATAGTAACCTAACCATATGAATATTAATATAACCCTTATGAATAGTAAATCATCCAAAATAATAGTAACCTCACCCATGAATGATTAAATAAAATTTGGGCATCTTATAAGTGATAATATGACCATAGTAAAAGTATTGGTATTTTTTTAAGTCATAAATAATTAATTATAATTAATTAATAAATTTAAAATTAATGTATTTTCCTAAAATATTTTTTTAAATTAAAAATTCTATGTCTTCTAGTTTTAAGATAATTTTATAAGAACTTATGTAGTTTTTGAAAACATTTTGAAATCAATTTTAATTTTAAAATCTGTATTTTTCAAGTAAATTATAATTTTAATTAAAACTAAATTAATAATATTTAGAAAATTATTTTTTAAAAATTAGATTCATTTTTGGATTATACACATCAAAAAATGGTTATGGTGAATTTTTTTGGAGTTTTCTAAAATACAAGAATTTTTTTGATGAATAGTGAAATGCTATAATTTGCGAAATAAGCTAAATACATTAATTATAGAGTCACGTATGATGTTATACTGATGTAAGCCCAATTTTTCGAACTCACATGCACTTATTACTATTCGTTTTCATGGAATCATCACTATTACTTGTCTTCTATAGAAATAATAAATTAATGAATATAATACTGAGAAAACCCCTCTCCCACCACTAAAAAAACCACTCTTCACACCCTCATTTCCTCAAACTTATAAAGCTTCAAGACTTGTCTAAACTCTTCCCAAACATCTTAACTAGCCCCATACCAACATAAAAGAGCTTCTGGATGCATTAAAATACCAATCCAAGGTTTCTTAAGGATGATTCAAGAGGTAATTCCTCTCTCTCTCTTTTCCTTTAATTTCTTTTCAATTTCATATACTTTTCTTAATCTATCCCCACATATCCTCATCCACATGGTATGGTAATGCCAGTATATTAAATATAATGTAATTTTATGATAATAATGGTATAATATATCATCCAACCCCCTCCCCACTTCTCTACTTCTTTTTTATTTTAGAATGGAAAACGTTGTTCGTGAGGTGTTAATTTATCACCTTCAAAAAAAACATGTTTTCATTTTACTTTATCGCCTTCAGATATGGTCATGAAAGAATTTTTATGGATGAACAAGATTGTGTTATATATATTTTATCCTATTTAATGTCATGGAACTATTGTATGTACATATTAATAAATTATTAAATAGAACAAGTTTGTTGTGGTCGAAAAACTGCCAGAATTAACCCAAACGATCATCATTAAATTCTTATCTAATGATACATCCACATGGTATATAAAAAAATTCATTATAATATCATTTAAAATTATTTAATATCATTAATTACATGAAATATCAGTTATTTATGTTGATCCATGTTCTACACGAACTTCCATTCATGAATACAAGTGAATAGTTCAAGAAAACTATAAAAACAAACATTCCCAAACAATGAATTTAAACTCTATAACTCATCCAAAGGACTATAAAAGAAATTAATGAATCTATAATGAACCATATTAATGTATAAAAGGTTCTTTAATTGTTATTTAATTATTATAATGTGTTTATACATTACATTAAAGTGAATAAAGCATTCAGATACAAGGTAAGAGAAAATTCTTAAACCCAACTCTCATACTTTGGGGTTTCATCATTCACTCCATTTTTGGTATGGTTACTACTTAAATATTTTTTTTCATTATTATCTTAAATTTATATGGATATATATGTTTTTTAATTACTTTTATGAAAATCCTAACATTTTCCAAAAGAACTATTCTTATGAATAAACACAATCTCAATGATTTTTTCTTCTTCACTCATCATTGTTTGTCCTATGTCATGAATTTTATTACCTATATATTTTGGGAACCAAATATTTATGATTCTATTACTTATTATTTGAAACCCATTACTTTCCATTTGTTTGTTATATTTATGTTCGATATATATTCTATGTGTCATGCATGAGAACATGAATTTTATGATTTGATAGGTGCGCCCAGAATTATATAGTGCAATATGAATGTTATGATATGACGGGTGTTCCCGGAATTATATAGTTCTCCAATAAATTTGGTAAAGTGTTTAATGTCATGATTTAAAGGGAAATTATTCATGAACATGATGTTATCATTCTTCACAACTCTGTGTGGTAGTTAACCACTAAGACATGATGTTTTTATTTTTATGCAATGCCACATTTCATGTTTTTTATTAATTCTTCCTCTCATCTTCATGATCCTTTTCTTATGTTATGATTGTGATCACCCATTTTTATATTTTTCATATATATCTTCACACTGGGCTTTAATCTCACCCCTTTTTTATGTATATCCTCAGGTGATTATGTGTACCAAATAGTTTTCAAGGGACAACAAGAAGCAGGATAAGAATGAATTAAATAAATGTTTATGTTTGATGTTGTAAATGTTATTTATTGTCCTAGTTTTCCAAAGAAACTAAACCTTTGTATCCTCATGGTGTAATACTATTATTTTGTTTATCATCATAAGGATTTAATAGTAATTTATGGGAAGTCTAGGTTATTATATTTGGTATCACAGGAAAGGTTTGGTTAATTTGGGAATTAGTATAAGTGAACCCTAGAGAAAACCACTAGTATGAGACTAAGTATAAATATACACACAAGAATATTTATATATGGATACCATAATTTATGCTTTTAGTGAAAATTTTACTAATTAATAAGTTATTTATTCATTGATTTTGGACTTTTTTTGTTCTAACCTTTCCAATTTTAGAAAATAGTGAGAACTGAGAGAAACTAGGCCAAAAACCCGTGTGAGGGCCAATGCAACGGTTTCCCAAACGACATCCCCAATGATTTGAGAGGTGGATTTAAAAACATTATGTCAATTATTACCCAACTATATCATCATATGAACAATAAACAGAATAATGGGGATTGTCCTCCTTCACCTAAGAGGGAGAAACTAGCTGTCAAGTGTTTTATGTAGAAACTACCACCGATGTTTACTGGGTCTTATGATCCACTAGTTACGAAACAGTGGGTCAACACCGTGGAGAAGATATTTTTTTTCTTCATTGTTCTGAGATGGATAAGGTGAAACTAGTCTTTTATCATCTAAATTTAGAGGTAGATCAATGGTGGGATTTGATTAAGAATACCAAGCCACGTAATTAAATTGAAGAGATGGAATGGGAAGACATTAAGACCATGTTTCTGAATAACTATTTCCCACAAACTCTTTGTTCAAAGATGGAGAGGGAATTCATACATCTCGAGAAAAATAAAGTATAATCTATAATTATCAAAGAAGTTAATTTCACAGGGATTTCAAGGTATGCTTCGAGTTTGTTTATAAAAAATGATAGTAAAATTGATAAAATTTTTAGTGGATTAAAACCACACAATCTAAAGTATCTTGGAATTCGATAATTTGGGGGTTATGAAGAATTTGTTCAGTTTTCCCTCGAAGTGGAGATGGAGTTTTGATAATTGTCCCATGTATATGTTTATAAGAAATGAAATATGAAGTTTCAAGCCAGCAGATCTAATGATACAGGTGGGAAGAAAATGCAACGATCAACATGCCAAAAATGTGGGAAGTTACATCATGGGAACTACCTCAAAGATATGGGGGAATTATTCAAGTGTGCGAAATAAGGACACCATGCATAATAGTGTCAAAAATACATGGGATGGAAGGATAATGTAGTTTAATAAAGGGGATCCCCACCAATGGTTCAATGCTACAACTATAGAGAGAAAGGAAACTACGAAAGCCAGGGAAATAAACCTCAAGTCCTCAAGGGTAATCAGAATCAGTTGCCACCAAATTCAAAGGATCAAGGGAAGGATTATTCCATCACTACCATTCAAGTGGAGCAAGATAATTAATTCGTAAAAGGTACACTTCTTATTCACTCCAAAATGAAAAATTCTTATTTGATTCTGGTTCTATGAATTCCTTTATATCTTGCAAGTTTTTTAGAACTATTGAATCAAATCTCCAAAACATGGAAGTAGAGATATCTGTAAAAACACCAAGTGGTGAATCACTTCAACCCAAGTGTTTCACTCTTCTTCTGTGGACGTATGTGGGAAGATTCATCTAGTGAATCGCGTAATACATCCCTTGGTGGAATTTGAATCTATAATGGGAATGTATTGGCTCTCATTATATAGAGCACATATCAATTTTCGGGAAGAGGAAATATCTTCTCATATTCCAAACCAACTCATGCTCCTCTATAAATGCCAGGAAGATCATGAATCTCCTTTGAAAAATCTTTCAACGGTGTGGGTGTTGACTCCCTTTGGATAAGGATGCCTCTCCCAAATGGTTGAGTCAAAGGAAAGTGATAACCTTGTGGAAATTCCTATCATGAAGGGAATATTGTGATATATTTCCCGAAGAGTTACTCGGACTTCCCCTGGATTGTGAGGTAGTGTTCTCAATAGAACTCATACTCAGAACTAATCCTATCTAAAAGTGTCTCTATAGGATAGATCCTATTGAACTAGAGTAGTTAAAGAATTATCTGCAAGAGAATTTGGAAAAAGGGTTTATAAACCTCGGTGCATCACCTTGGGGTGCACCAGTGCTCTTTGTGAAGAAGAAGGATGGATCAATGCATCTATGTATTGATTATGGGGAACTCAACCAGATCCCCATAAAGAACCAGATTCCTATTCTAAGGATTGATAACTTGTTCGATCAGCTAAAAAGATCTCAATACTTCTCAAAGGTGGATATTCATTTTAGATATCATCAACTGAAGGTGAAGAGGAAGATATTTAGAAGAGTGCCTTCCGTACAAGGTATAGGCACTATGAGTTTCTGGTGATTCCCTTGGACTTACTAATTCCCCTAAAATCTTTATGGATTTTATGAATAAAGTCTTTAGACATTACCTTGAAATATTTTTTGTTGTTTTTATCAATTATGTTCTCATATACTACAAGAGAAAGGAGGAACAATAAGAATATCTAAGACTTGTGTTGGAAACATTGTGAAAGGATAAGTTTTTATAATAAGTTCCTCAAGTGTGACTTTTGGATGAAGCAAGTCACATTTTTGGGACATGTGATCACAAGTGAGGGAATTTATATGGACCCTTTAAAAATAAGGGTGGTTGAGGAATGGATCAGACCCTCAAGTGTCATAGAAATACGTAGTTTTCTTTGATTAGTTGGGTAGTACCGATGTTTTTTGAGAAATTTATCACAATTTTCAAGTCAGTTAACTAAATTAATTAGGAATGGGTAAAGTATGTCTTGATGGAAGAATGTGAGTGAATATTCAAGGACCTAAAGAGAAGTATGATCACTACAGTTTTACTCACACTACAAAAAAGTGGAGAAAGTTTTGAGATATACAATGATGCTTTAAAGAATGGTTTGGATTGCGCACTCATGAAAAATGATAATGTGATATCCAATGCCTCATGGTAGTTGAAGATATATGAGCATAACTACCCGGTGCATAATCTAGAGCTGGCAGTAGTGATATTTTCCTTGAAAATCAGGTGGCACCACCTTTATGGTGTGAAGTGTGACCTATACACCGACCACAAGAGCCTAAAGTATATATTCACACAAAATGAGTTCAACATGCGTCAAAGAACACGGTTATATCTTATCAAGGACTACGATTTCTCTATTCACTACCATCCCAAAGTAGTGAAGAAGGAAGTAGATGCTCTAAGAGTAAAGGAACCTACCACTCTATCCATGTTACAGATTGAGAAAGACCCTATCTTCTTTGATGTTAAAAGGATGTATTTGGGAATTATAAGGGTAGGGGATACATCTTACCTTTCCCAAATGATTTTTCAACCGTCTATCCAGGAGATGATTAAATAGGCACAAAGGGATTATCTTGAGTTAAAAAATATGGTGAATGTAGTAAATTATATGAAGCCTAAAGAGTTTCATATCGATGATGAAGGTGTGATTCAGGTTTCAATATGGCTTTGTGTGACTTCATCACCCAGGATAAAGAAGTATGTTTTGGATAATGCACATAGTTCAACTACGTTATCCATCCTGGTTGCACCAATATATAACGAGATCATAGAGAACACTTCTAGTTAGATAACATGAAGAAAAATATTGTGGAATATATCTCAAGGTTCTTAGTATGTTAGTATGTTAAAGTAGAGTGAAAAAATTCCAAAGGGATGATGAAACCATTGCATATACCCATGTGGTAATGGTAGAATGTCACTATGGACTTTGTTATAGGTTTCCGAAAGACATCCAAGGGAAATAATGTGATATATATTGTGGTTGAACGACTCACCAAGACTACCCATTTTATCCCTATTTGGGAAGATATCTTTCTTGAACATATTGAAAAGATATATGTGAAGGATGTGGTGAGACTTCATGGTGTTCCACTATCAATTGTCTCTGACCAAGATCTATGGTTCACATCTAAGTTCTGGAGGAGACTTCAACATGTCTTGAGCACTAAATTAAATTTCACCATGGCCTATCACCCCTAAACTGATGGACAATCTAAAATTACTATTCAAACTCATGAATATATGCTTAGAGCATGCTCTTTATAATTCAAAGGTGAATGGGATTAGCATCTCCCATTGGTTGAGTTCTCATACAAAAATATCTTCCACATGAGTATTCAGATGGATCCATATGAAGCTATGTATGGAAAGTGATGTAGAACTCCAACCTGTTGGCATGATTATGGAGAAATAAATCTACTTGAACATGATCTTCGGCCAGAGATAATAGAGAAGGTTCAATTCATCCAGAAACATATCAACTCTACTCAGAGTCAGCAAAAGGTATATGCTGAAAACTGTCAAAGTGACTTGGAGTTTGATGTTGAGATAAAGACTTCCTTCAAATATCACCATGGAAGAGAGTCTTGTGGTTTCAAAAGAAAGGGAAGCTAAGACCAAGGTACATTGGCCCCTTTGAGGTATTTAACCGCATATGAGTCATGGCTTATCGGATTTCATTTCCACTGAATATGGCTCAAGTTTATGATGTGTCTCTTGTATCACCCTTGAGGAAGTACATACTATATCCATCACATGTACTAAACATAGTGGTAGTAAAGCTGGAAGATGATCTCTCTTATGAGGAGCAGCCAGTAAAGATTCTGTAAAGGAGAGATATGGTACTACACAACTAGAAAACCCATCTTGTTAAACTGTTTTGGAGGAACCATAAGTTTGAAGAAGCTACTTGGGAACTGGAAGAGGGGATAAAGGAGAAGTACCCTCACCTCTTTGGGTAAAACGAAATTTTGATTGTGAAATTTCATAAGGGGAAAAGAATGTAACAAACAACAGTTTTATTAATGAAATTCTTTTATTATAATTATGCCTTATAGTATAATCACATTAGAAATAATAATGTCATATCATGATACTAAATACAATGTGATCATTAAACTTAATTTTTTCACTTTCTATGTTTTGAATTTCAAAAATCTAACATACACGGTTATGTTCAAAATGATTTCTGGAGTCTAATAGATCAAACATAATTTTTTATGAATAGTAACCTACCCTTATGAATAGTAACACACCCTTATGAATCATAATATACCCTTTATTAATAGTAAATCATCCAAAATAATATTAACCTCACCCATGAATGATTAGATAAAATTTAGGCATCTTGTAAGTGATAATATGACCATAGTAAATGTATTGGTATTTTTGGAAGTCATAAAGAATTCATTTAAAAGAAAATATAGTTTCTTATTTTTTTTTAAATTAAAAATTCTATGTCTTCTGGTTTTATGATAATTTTATAAGAACTTATTTAATTTTTTAAAGCATTATGAAATCAATTTTAATTTTAAAATCAGTATTTTTCAAGTAAATTATAATTTTAAATAAAAATTAAATTAATCATATTTAAAAAATTATTGTTGAAAAATAGAGTTAATTTTTGGATTCTAAACATTGAAAAATGGTTAGGGTTAATTTTTGGTATTTTTCTAAAATACTTGATTTTTTTTTATGAATAGTCAAATGCAATAATTTACAAAATAAGATATATACATTAATTATAGTGTCGTGTATGATGTTATGCTAATTTAAGACCAATTGGTTCTAAATCACATGAACTTATTACTATTCTTGGTCATTTAATCATCACTATTACTTGTCTTGTGGAGAAATAATAAATAAATGAATATAATATTGGGGAAACCCCTCTCCCCTCCACTATAAATACCACTCTTCATACCCTCATTTCCTCACACCTATCATGAATCAAGACTTGTCTAAAATATGGCCAAAAATCTTTCCTATCCCCACCCCTAAATCGAAGAGCTCATGGTCTCATTAAAAGACCAATCGTAGGTTCCTTGAGGAGGATTCAAGAGGTAATTTCCCTCTCTCTCTCTCTCTCTTTTCCTTTGATTTCCATTCAATTTCATGTTATTTTCTTAATCTCTCTCCACCAATCCTCATACAAATAGTATGGTAACTCAATTATCTTACATATAATGGAATTTAATGATACTAATGGTATGATATATCATCCAACCATTTCTCCTCTTCTTTTTTATTTTAGAACGGAAAATGTTGCTCATGAGGTGTTAATTTTTCACCTTTAAGAACGTCATGTTTTCATTTTCCTTTACCGCCTTCAGATCTGGTCATGAAACCATTTTTTGGTTGTAAAATATTATTTAATATGTATTATATCCTATTTAATTTTATGGAACTAACTTTTGTACACATTACTAAATGATTAAACTAAACAAGTTTGTTGTGGTCGAAGAACCGCCCGAATTAACCCAAACGATCATCCTTAATTTATTATCTAATGATTCATCAACATGGTATATAAATTAATTCATTATAAGATCATTTAAAATCTTATAATATCATTAATAACATGAAATATTTGTTCTTTATGTTTACTCATGTTCTACATGAACCTCCATTCATGAATACAAGTGAACGGTTCAAGGAAACTATAAAAACAAACATTTCTGAATAATGAATTTAAACTCTATAACTCATAAAAAGGCCCATAAATGAACATAATACAACCATAACGTATTATATGAATTTATAAAAGGTTATATAAATTTTAATTAATGAATATAATGTTTTTATACAATACATTAAAGTGATGAAAGCATTCAGATACAAGGAAAGGGAAAATTCTCGAACCCAACTCTCATGCTTTGGGGTTTCTCTCATTCAATCTATTTTCAGTATGGTTACTATTTAAAACTCATTTTTAATCATTATATCACCTTTACTGTGATATACATGTTTTTACTTATTTTTAGGACAAACCCAATGTTTTGCAAAACAACTCTTCTTTCGAATAAACACACTATCAAAGATTGTTTCTTCTTTACTCATCGTTGTTTGTCCTATATCAGGAATATTATTCCCTATATATTTTAGGAAAAAATGTTTATGAATGTACTTATTATGATATTAAACCCATTCCTTTCCATCGTATATTTTATGTTTATGTTTGACATATGTTCTATGTGGCATGTATGATAACGTAAATATTATAATGTGACGGGTGTGCCCAGAATTATACAATACTCCAATGCATTGGGTAAAGTGATGAATCTCATGAGTTAAAAGGAAATTATGGTTTAGAATGATGATATAATAGTTCAAAACTATTTGTTGTATTTAACCAATAATACATGATGTTTTCATTTTTTATGCATTTCCACATTTCATGTTTTTTATTAATGCTTCCTCTCATGTTCATGATTATTTGACTATGTAATGATTGTGTTCACCCATTGTTATATTGTTCATATCTATCCTCTTAATATAGTGTTAGATCACCCTTTTTTGATTTATTTCCTCAGGTGATTATGTGTACTATGATGTTTTCAAAGTACAATAAGAAACTGGTGAAGAATTAATTAAATAAATGTTTATGTTTGATGTTGTAAATGTTATGTATGGTCCTAGTTTTCCCAAGACACTAACCCTTTGGATCCTCATGGTTTAATTATATTATGTTTTTTATCTTTATAATGATTTAACAGAATTGTACTGAAAGACTGAGTCATTATTATATCTCTATTAAAATATGTCCAGCACAATATATATTGTATACATCCTATATAAAAAAAATATAATATGTTCCCCTTGACATTGAGTGACCACTAGAAATGGAAAAATGTAAATCTATCATATAACATCTCATAATTTCTTAGTTCCTTATATGAGAATAAAAAATTAAAGGAACACATCACATTTCATTCACCTAATAGATGAGTACATCATATGTTTCTCACCCTATTAGTTGAACACATAAAATGTAACTCAGCCAGGCTTGGTCATTCATTTCTTAATTATAATAAAATAAAGTTATGTATGTTTCAATAATAATAAAAAAGAACAAATCTTATCTTGGTTTCACTCTAACTGGTGACATCATTAGTGACATACCCAACCACACCTGATTAACAAAGTTGTTCTTGAGTTACATAATAAATGTATCAAAATAATAATTGTCTCATGCCATGTATCTTTCTAATCTTAGGTAAATGGGATTTATAATAAGAATAAACCCCTAATAAAATTTATCATGAAAACTATTGAGAATCATTGGTATAAAATATACAAATATAATTTATCACCACAATTGGTAAGTAGGTTTCTTCATAGTCAATGTCATGATTTTTTTGAATTTTTTTCCAAAAACCTCTTTAATTAATGAGAATTTGATTAATGAAGTGTATATGATACAAATAAATGGTTATAAAGTTATAAATGATGATGATAAATTATTCTAGTAACAATCATAAATTTATGGATTGATGTAATATTTTTTGTGTTAGAATATATGGATTGATTTGGAATTCAAAGGGTTTTTTACATAAGAACATAGATGATTCCTGTATATAAAAGAAGATTAGTGTAAGTGTTGTAGTGTTTAAATTATTTTATTTGGATAGAGTAATTCTTGTTGAAAATGGTCTCCCACCAAATATCATTTTGATTATTTGGTTAGGTAAATGTTTCTTGAATAAATACATTAGTCAAGATACCTACATACATGGGATGAAGATCTATAGAGATAGATATTATATATTTCTTGGACTCAGTTAGGATATTAATATTGGTAAAGTACTAATTTTTTTAATCATGGATTACTCTAAGAAAGAGTTTTCACCAAGGTTATTTGGAATTAATTCAAGGAATATTCATGATCCTTAAAAATATGGGTGGAGAAAATTTTGTATGCATCCTCTATGGTTTTGTCATGTATAAAATGTTTTTTACTTTACCTGATGTCACATATAATCTAATAATTAATTATTTATACCAATATAATTTTGGTGAGAGATAATTAATTATTGTGAATAACATTATTAAATACTTTTAAAGAACTAAGGATATGTTCCTGGTCTTTGGAGGAGAATATTAAGCTTTGTGCAAAGGGTTTCCCAAATATTAGTTTCCAATACAATATAAGTGATATGAAATCACAATATATTTTCTTATTTTATTTTATATTTTAACCACTAGTGGTAATAGTTATAATTAAGAAATCAAAGAAAAATAAAAATTATAGGTGGAGTATACCACTATATCAAATGTTGTGAATGATATTGTTTGGATCTAGATGAGTATCTCTAACCTATTTATGGTGCCAATAATTGATGTGGATATTGAGCATTAATATGAAAAAAATATCCATTTATAAAGAAAATTAACCTTAGTATCACAAAAGATCCAAAAAAATAATTAATAAATACTATATCATATGATATATCATAGATGGGGAATATTTTAGGATCTTCGTGTAGGCTGTAGATTGTAATATTGTAATTCCATTGGTGAAACTATTCTTGCAGCAATGACAAGATAGTCATGTATAATCTTTGGGTATTCGACACATTATAGATTTGTTATAATGGTTGAAAATGAATCATGGTTTTATAATAAAGTTAATATATATTTATCATTCATTCACGTGTGTTACAATTTACTCTACATGAACTATCATATAGTAATATCCCTTCAAAGTGAGACTTCTAGTTATCCCTAATCATTGATCATCACAGAGTATAGTGGATTGGGATTACATGTTAAGTAATTTATAAATAGAATATTTTACTATTTTAAAAGGGTTGTATATGAGATATTTAGAATAGATTCATGAGTTATTAATAAAAGAATTATTACCGGGAAATACCATTGAAATAATGTCACATAGAATTCCATAAAATCATTAATATACTTAGGGTTTTATTCTTGTTACAAATACCCTTTATATAATATTGGTGATACACTCATAATGAAAACCATAATGATTTGATACATTTCTTGTGTAATTTAAGATCGGCTTAGCTAATAAGGGGTGGCTGGATATTTTTTGATGATATCATTGGTTGGAGGGAAATCAAGATAATATTTTTTTTCATTTTTATTGTGATTAAAAACACAAATACCTTGATTAACTTATAATGAAAAAAACTTCAACAATCTCACTAATCATCTTTTATATATAGGAATCATCCACATTCTTGATGAAACATAACACTTTGATAATATTATCCAACAAGAAATTACAACTTGAAAAATAGTTCTTCAATCCATAAATAGATGGTTCAAACTTAAATACTTAATTGGATGCATTTGTGACTTTAAAACCCTTAATTTGTTTCATATAGACATACTTAATTAAATTCACATTAATGAATAAAATTTTTACATCATTCCAAAAATAAAATTTATCATTACAACATGTGAAAAGTTTTCTTCATAGTCAATTCTAAGAATGTTTTTCTATCATTTACCCAAAATGTGTTTTTTAGGTAGAAACTCTATCATTCATGTCATCCTTATTACAAAAAATCCACTTTTACCTTATGGGTATCACCCCTTTAGGTTAATATACCATGTTCTAAAGGATATTAATGTATATAAAGGCTTTTTTATAATCCATGGATTTTAACTATTTCTCATAATTAAAACACTATATGGACACCTTATAGGCTCTATTTTTTTCTTATATAAACATTAACTCGATATTACTAGCTATGAGAAATCTATATCTCATTATATCTTGATGAATCCAACCATAACTTTGAGTTTATTATGTTACTTTATTCGATTCGTATTCTACCAGTATTCCAAGAACTAGCCCACCATCTATCTCAGGAATATTTCATGTTTGTTGGTATTAAATATATCCAAGATCAACATTCCTCACATTAACTCTTTGAATTATATGGTATTTATCAAGGTAGAACATCATGTATTTCCACAAACACTTTGTGTTTATTAGGATTATAGAAATAATATCACACATTCACATTATGATGTCAATAAAAATAATAATTTATTTAATTTATGGTTTAGTTTAATAGAATTAAAAAGTTAAAAAAAATTATCCACAACTCCAATTCTATATAAAAACATATTGGGACATTAATCATGTTATATCTCACCTAGATTATTTATCTGTATTTTAGTTGGAACACCATTTAGTAAAATTATTGAAGTATCCAAATCATATACCCATAATGAAATTGAAATGTCCCATAAACTCATATTCAATCAAACTATGTCCAATAAGGAATGATTTCCCCTCTCAAACACACAATTACATTATTGTTTTTTGGTAGGAGTGTGTTTTTAGGAAATTTCATAATATATTATATGATAAATGACATATTTGATCATGTATTCACAAACCCATCCTGATTATAGTGTTTTAATTCTCTTTCCTAGATGATTATGTTCTTTTTTTGAATCTCATTGAACTTTTGAAAAAAATTATACTTTTGTTTCATTAGAAAAAAATATCAAAACCAACTAAATTTCATGATAATGGTAAATAAGTACCTTATATCATCTCTTTCACGAGTACTCATTGGTTTATATACATAACTATTCATGAGATCCAATATCCCACGAGTCCTTCCACCTTTTCTAATAAAAGATTCTTTGGTCATTTTTTGTAATAAATAAGATTAATATATTTCAATTGATTTATAATTAAATTGATCCAATAATACATATCTATAGATTGTTTTGATTCATTTCACATATATATGAACAAGGAAGCATTGGAAAAAAAATTTGGGATTAGAATCAACCCTATCCTTCTTATTATGAATGCCATAAACAGGTTTATCTAAATCTAGAATGTATAAAATAAATATCATATTCCCAATTCCATAAAATATATCATTCATATAAAGATAAAAAATATTATTCTTAATAATTAAATAAAATAAATTCATATCCAAAGAAGATATATAAATAAAATATCAGTTTATAGAGACAATATAATAATAATTCTCTAATTCATGTATTAATACACTATGAAAAAATAATATCATATGTTTTGACTTCTAATAAAACAAGTATTCCTCTATTAATGACATATAGTTAAAATTCACCCATTATCAAATCCCTCTTATATATGAATTATATGTTTATTATCATAAATGTGTGAATAACACCTAGTAACTAAAAAACATGATTCATATTTGGTAGAATTGATCTCTATAATATTCACATTCCGATGCATAACAATTTTCTCCTTCAGAACACTTCTCAACCCTATATACTTATATCTAAATATTCTATAGGTTAAACCCATAAGGTATCTAGATATAATTATATTGATTTATTCCATAACCTATAAATGATACATATCTATGGGTGAGTATCCTTTATATTATTTTTTATCAAGAAATTTTAATGGATGTACTCCATATAAAAAATGATGACCGCATACACCATATCTATTGAGTGAGATGAGCATCATATTTCAAAATAATTTACATTAGGAAACTCATAAACAATCCATGAATAAATTGGGTATGAAAAATCTTTTTTTCAATCATATCAAATATGATTTTTTTCATAGCTAAATGGAAAAAATCATTATCCATATATGTTATATAAATTCTATCAACTATATTCCCTTGGTTTTTTAAAAGTTAGATTTTATCATCTAGTGTATCCCAAAAAAAATTCCAAGAATAAGGATCCTAATTATTAGAGTCACCTCAAAACATTCATTCATTTCATAAGATAATCCATGGGTATATAACAGTTAGGTTCACTCATACAACATAATCAAGGTCTGGAAGTATCGCTCATACATATTTTATATGCATGATAAGAACTTTAAATATCATGATTTTTTTATCTCAAGTGTTGTTCCTTTGTATATTCATGAATATAACAATTTATTTTTTGAATCATATTCCATAAACCAATTTATTTTGGTCACACCATAGTAATGTGTAACTCTTTATGCAACCAACAAGTTTGTGTCATTAACCCAAAAATCAAAATCCAAAGATAATTATATGTATATGAATGCATCTCAAACATAATGTATATGTACTTTTCATATAAATCCATATAGTTATATGAGATTTAAAATCTCAAAATGATTAATCCTTGTAATGTCCCAACCTGTGTGCCAAAAATCAGTGCCTCAAGCCTGTTCACCACATGACCTCAGGAATGCCTCCCCATATGCGAGAGGATTTCAACTAGTTGTGAGGGTCTAATATCAATCAAGGATATACTATACCCACTCTTTTTGTTTATTATAGTGATACAACAGTGGAAAAATAAAAAACAACCAAATTATATAACATAATTAGAATAATATTGTATCATAAGATGACCAAAACATGAAATTCAATGTCAAAACTGAATAGTAGATATGAAATACTAGAGTATGTGAAAAGTGTCAATATGAAAAACCTAAAAGAAAGAAACTGAAAACTCAGAGTTGGGTCCCAAACCACATTCGGTTCCCTCATCCATGATCCATCCCTAAATCAACTATCCAATAAGGGGAATTTTCTTTTAACTAGTTCTACAATCATGAAATCAATTCGGGTACTGATTAGGAAGCTCGAGTAGGGTGTGAGCACAACAAAGTAGGCCCCCAAAAATGGTGTCTAAAACATAATCCATTCAATATTATTTTGTGAAATTTTATGACAAATAAAATACAAGTAATAAATTAAACATATTACATTTATTCATTTATCTTTATTTAACCACATATCACCCAGGTTCTCGAGGACCCCCAAACTCAAATCATATACCTGGTCGACATTGTTACCATTCATAATTCATAATTAATAATTAAATGACACATTACCATTCATAATACTTGGTCAAATTTCCATGTTACCATTTACCATTTAATAATACATAATTGAATGAGTGTGTTACTATTCATAATACGTGGTTGAATGTCCATGTTATCATTCACCATCTTGTGTCACATAATACTTGTATGAATTTCCATGTTACCATTCGACATTTAATAATTTAAATACCCCAAGGATTTACAAATAAATTTAATATAGAATAAAATGCACACAACATTGAGTCTGTGCGAAACAAGACTTATTATTATAATTATTTAAAATATATAGTTAAAAAATAACCATTTAACATAATTTTTATACTTTTGTAAACTCAATTTTGAGAAATGGAAATACACAATTGCGACCAGTAATATATTTAGTGTCTTATAGGATCAAATTAATTTTTTTTTTGAATTTTTACTTGACCCTTTCTAATAGTAATTAATAGTAATATGACACTTATGAATAGAAAGATGGCCAAATGAATAGTAACATTTCCCATGAAAGTATAAATAAAATTTAGTTATGTTATAAATGAATGTATGATATAATTATAACATGGTATATATAAATAAATGTTTTATAAATTATTAATTAAGTATTAGTATTTTTATAAAACATGAAATTTTACTTAAAAATTTTTAATTAATATAATTATTAAAATGAAAATTTATTTTTATTAAAGAGAATATTAATTTAATATTTTTATGTCTTATTATTTTAAGATAATTTTATGAGACCTTAGTTAATTATTCAAAGTGTCATAAAATCAGTTTTAATTTTAAAATTAGTACTTTTCGAGTAAATGATGATGTCAATTAAAAATTTATTTTCAATTATTTAGAAAATTGATTTAATAAAATAGAGTTCATTTTTTACTTCAACATTTCAAAAAATGGGTTGGATGAATTTCTTTTAATTTTATGAAATAGTTGAATTTTTAGTGAAGAGTAAACAAATACAGTTTTAAGAAAATACTTTATTTTTTGTGACAAAGTCAAGAGATATTTAAGATATAAATTTTTTCAACTTATGGAATAAATAAATAATGATTTTATAAAATAATTTTTTAATCGGAGTAGGATATTATCGTCTCCTGGACTGGGGAACCCCGAAGATGTAATGGGGCCTTCTTCTTTCTGTTTCGATGGTGGGTTGACTTTCACATGTGACACGATCCATCGACAATCGTAACTTGGGTAAGGCTTACTGGTATTCCTCTATCCATCCAAAATCCATATATTTTGAGTGTTATTGGGAATATTGTTGGAAGATACCTCTGTTTTGATTGATGAACGGAGGTCCTAATTCATTCTGTTTGTCCAAGAATATGTGTCGAGGTTGATGTTGCAAGGCAACCTGTGAATCGGGTATAGATCACTAATGGGTAAGAGTTCTGGTGGAATAAGGATGTTATCTTCAAGTATTGGATGCGATATTGTGTTAATTGTCATCATTTTGGTAATCTAGAGTGAGTCTGTCGAAGTAGGAATGCAATCAGGAGTTCACAGGAAGTGAAACTAATGGGCACCGGTGGCTCTATTGTCAATGGTATGGAGCAGTTGCTGGTGGAGGTCCATTCTAGGACTCTCTTCTTAGGAAAACTTATGAAAGAGAAAGTGGGGGAAAGGAATTCCACCAAGAGGCCCTGAGTCAAGTTGGAATGAAGGTTTTTTCTAATAAGGGGGTGAGAGTGGAGGCATCTTCCTTAGGCTAAGTAGTGGTGGACGAATAGATTCATCTAGCTGTGGAATGTAGGGTTATACAGAATGATCTTAGAGGGGCTCCTGTGCATGAAGTTGTTGTGAAGAAAGTGGAACCTTCCCTGAATCCATCTGTGAAACAATTAGTTGATCATATGAACTTAGATCTTGGGGCTAGAAGCGGTATTTGTTGGATGTTACTAGAATTTTCCATTCGTAGCTAGTTAATGTTCCCACTTGTAACCAGTTTTAGGGACTAGAGATTGACAAGGTTTTCCCTATAGAGGAAGGCCCTCAAGGGAAGGAGCCTTATAATTTGCAGCTTGATTCGTCTTCTCAGCCTGTAGTGACTGAGGATACTCTTGAGACGGAGCCCCATGATGGCCATGGTAATGAGGTGCCCCTTCAATGCCTCTCTCTAATTGATAATAATATGTAATCACAGCCAATGACAAGAGTGTGATTGACTACTTCAGAGGGTATTTTTGTTGGAAGGATTTATGGATGCCAAACGTTCGACTCTATGGACATCAATGAAAAATAGGGAATGTCTCTCATAGTGACAAACAAAATGCTAGTGATGTCCTGAGACTGTCTTATAGTGATATTGTTCAATGGGGAAAAATAAGTTCTCTGCAAGTACAGGCGGTATGACCGCTCCACCATGGAGAAGTACGAGGAAAAAAAATTCTTACCTACCGAATCCAGTGTCTACCAGATCATCCTCCAAGTGGGAGACTTTCTCTAGGGTTGTAACTGGTTTGAAAAAGAGAATGAAATCTTTTAAAGAACTTCATTCATTGGAGAAGTTGAATCTGAGAAAAAAGTATGATATGGTTTTGAAGCACTATGAAAGCTTAGAGTGGGAATCGACTAAGGAGGATGAAACAATATATCAGGGATATAGTAAGAGGTATAATTTTTATGATATGAAATTTCCTTTTTTGAAATGTTGAACTTTCATGATATACTTTTCTTTTATATTAATAAATTTCCAAAGGTTCTCCTCTTACTGAGCTTTCCTGATATAAAACAATCATTGTCATTGTCGACGTAGTGCCTACTCCATCCAGAAAAACCCAATTTGGTTCCTTAAAAATAATAATTTAGAGCTAAAAAATATTTTCAAAACCTATTTATTAATTATTATGTTTAATTATTGTTTTGGAAAATAAATTAAAATTTTGTAGTTATATAATATTAATGGTATCCAAATGTATGTGCATTACGTTCACAACGCATGAAAATACAAATTAAAAAATTTAAGAAGTTTTCTTATTATATATATAAATGAATATACATAATGAATGAATATAGAATTATATTATTAAACTAATTAATCGATCTTTATGATAGTAATTTTTTTAATTTTCTATATGAAATAATTAACATTAATTATAATTCAATGATTGTGCAAGAATAAAAAAATAAACAAAATGTTTTTAATTTAAATTATAAGAATTATTAAATAACCCATATTTTGGATAAAACTTTGTATATAAGCAATTTTATACCATTATCATGTTTTTTCAATTAGGGGACATTTTGGACACACATGAATCGGTTTGAATCCTTCATAATATGTTATTTTAAAAGGAAGTCAATTTGTCACATCACAGTTTTCAATTTGTATGATATTTTAAAATGCGGTTTTAGAGAATTTTTATTCAAAAATGAATATTATTTTGACATATAATAATATTATATTTATTATATGATTTTATTTTAAATTTTTATACAACAAATAAATACCATAGTGTCTTTCATAAAGATGATGAAATATTAATTTAATTAATGAATAAATCAAATTAATGATATTAAAAATAACAAAATAAATATAATTTGTTTTTTTAAGATAATTATTGTTTTTACTAGAGTAATATGATGTGTATATGATATAATAAATAAACTTATTCCATTTTGAAACTTTTTTATGTGTTTAATGTCATAGTGATGAATAGATTTTATTTTGACAATAAGTATTTTTCATGAATAAAATATTTTATTAAATTATTTAAAAATCACAAAATTATTAAAAAAGTCCAAAAATGATACTATTACTTCTATAATGTAATCCCCTTTATTTTTTAGTACTTTAATGGTTTTTAATCATTATAATATGTTTATTATATTTTCATAATTTTATTAATTCCTAAGTTACCCCTCACCTCACTTATAAAAGGAGACTCCATCCTTCACAAATATTCATAATTTAGAGCCATCTTTCTCGACTATACTATACCAAATTACCTTCTCCTCGTTAATTTCTACATTAAAGTGCTTATATTCTCTCAAAAAGTACACTTAAAAGTGCCTAAGTAAGTTCGCAAGGAGAAAAGATTCAATAGGTAAGATCCCATTGTTGTCTCTTTTAAATTCTTTTTCACTTCTACTATATCCTCAACTCTTATCAAATGATTCATGAAAAATAAAGTATCACATATATACTTGAATTTTTTTTGATGGTATATTAATCATAAAATCTCATATTTTCTTCTTTTATTCTTAAATAAAGAAATTGTTTTATGTTGTGTGTCAATTCACCACCATTGTGGATGAAGAGTTTTCGTTTCACTTTACCGCAATTAGGGGAAGTTTTGAATTCACAAATAATTGTTTAAAATTGAATATATAAATATATATGTGTGTGTGTGTTATCTATACTGGATTATTATTTATTTTTTACAAGGAATACCATAATTAATCATCCTTGGAAACTATGAAAAGAATGCACCTGAAACAATGGAAATAACTAAATATTGATAATAAATGGGAAAAAAATGTTATAGGAAGATTGTTTAAGGTATAATAAACCCGATTCTAGTTTGTTAATAAATTATTAACACTATTAAAACTATTATAAAGGAGTTTTGAACAAATTTTATGGAATTGGAACCCAAGTAAATGGATAACTTAACTCAATTTCCTTTCATTAAGTTAAGTATTTATGTCATTTGTTACGTTTTTTCAAGAATATGTGTGAATTACTAGGATTATTTTATACTATATATCCACTTATACTTTGTGAATTTATATTTTTCAATCATCATTATCTTAATGATTTTTCCTCACTCTAATGATGTGATCTTTTTAAGGGTTAATCTCACAATCTCGTTATTATCAGAGATTATTTATGAGTAAGTATTTATTGGGACATATTTATCATCCATGTCAAATTTTTTTCAAAAATATTTTCAAAACGATTATTTTTATAGTTATTAAGGGCTATTTATCTAAAACATACTTTTAAATGTTTCGGAGATTTATTCTTCTAAATATTTATCTTTCATGTCCATGTTTTCAGAATTCCATTTATTGATTTATTTATAAAGACATGAATATTTTAAAATTTTAATTTTTTAATTTCTATCAAATGTTTCAAAGTGTTATGGGACACGTTGATAAGAAAATATATTTTTAAATTTCTTATTTTTAAATGTGACGCTTCAGAATAATTTATTTCAATGTAGAAAGGGTATTTTTCTCATGGAATTTTAATGATTTTATTAGAGTATTTTCATCTATGTCAAAATATTTTGTGGGATCTTATGTTTTTTAGGTTTATTTTTTATGATACCATCTGCAATATTTTATTGAATTTTTTAGGATTAGTTTTACTATGGATGTTTTATATTGATACCATTCACCATATTACTCTGAATGGTTAGTGATTATGTTTACTGATTTGGGAAAGTTATTTACTATTCATATGTTAGTTTCAATATGAATGTATATGTTGAATATGTATCACCCCTTTCATTTGAGGGATTCATTGGACTTAGTAAGTGTCAGGTGTGCCCCACTATATCCTCTCGGTGTACCAATAGGTCTCATGAGACAAACTACTTTGGGTATGGGATAACATCTTATCCAATTATGTATGATATCTTGACTAAATCCTTGATTACATGTTTATGACGTCCCACATTATGAATTCTTTCATTATAATATTATTATTTGATAGTCCATGTGATTATTTGACTAGTAGAATATTCATGGTTATGTTTTATTATATCATTATTTATTCAGCTTTTATTCCTCCCATATTACAATGGAGATTATGTTTTAGTGGAATGTGTTCTTTAGTTATTCACCATGCCTTATTATTTTTCCTTCTAATATATTAATTACCCTTACTAATAATCTGATCTCACACATTTATTATGTTTCCTTTCCTCAAGTTATAATGATGAAAACTTGGAATAAGATTTCAAGGATGTAGTTTATTTTATTTTATATTGTTTCATGTTTTACTTTCTTTTCTTACTGTATTATGGGTATCATGAATGTAATGTGGTCTTCCAAGACTGCTAAACTGATCGGTCATTTGGTATTTGATTTCTATTAATCATTCCAATGTAATAGAAAATTAATTGGCCCCATGCTTTTGGGGCCAGGGCATTATAATACTACATAATTTAATGATCATGTTACCAGTCATAACACTTGGACAATTGTTTATGTTACCATTCACCATTTAATAATAAATAAATTATTCAACAATTAATTATCCACACAATTTCCAACACTAATTCAAAAATTATTTATACACAAAAATTACATTAGTTTGTTCAACAATTAACCATCACATCAATTACTTTAATTGATTCAATAATTAATTAATCACATCTATTTATCTAGTTAATTTAAAATTTAACTAATCACATCAAATACTATAATTAATTCACCAATTAATTAATCACTTCAATTCAATTAGTTAATTCAATAATTAACTAATCACATTAATTGCATTAATTAATTCAAAAATTCATTAATCACTTCAACTCTATTAGTTAATTAACCAATTAACTAATCATTTCAATTATATTAATTAATACAACTATTAATTAATCACTTCAAATCTATTAGTCAGTTAAAAAATTATCTAATCACATCAATATCCTTAATTAATTCCCGAATCAATTATGTACATCAATCCCATTCATTAATTCATCAATTAATTAATCAATATCCACAATTCAAAATCCCATAATTAACTCCCAAATTAAATATCACATTTAAAATCTCAATATTTCATAATTAATTCCAAAATTATGTATCTCAATTATCAAATCTCAATATCTCATAATTAATTCATCAATTAATTATATCAATTCAATAACCTCAATATATCATAATTATTTCAACAATTAATTATTTAATTCACTCAATTGCTACTAGACAAAAATCCCCATTAATTATTCACTAATTAATTAATACAACTCATTCAATTTCTTTAATGCTATAATCCCCATCAATTAATTGACCAATTAATTAATCACGTCAAATCCATTAATTAGTGAAACAATTAATTAATCACATTCAATACCCTTGAATTAATTCACTAAATAATTATTCACGTTAATAACATTAATTAATTCACAGTTGATTAATCACATTGAATTCCTTCAATTAATTCACCAATTAATTGTTCACATGAAATACATTAATTAATTCCACAATTAATTAATCACATTATTTTCCTTCAATTAATTCACCAATTAATATTCCATGTCAACTCCATTAATTAATTCAAAAATTCATTAACTACATTAAATTTCTTCAATTAATTCACCAATAAATTATTTATGCTAATTTACTTACTTAATCATAATAAATTTATGTAATTAATTCTACATTTAATTTTCTATGTCAATTGTAATAATTAATTCACTCTTAATTAATCGCATTAATAAATTTAATTAATTTATCAATTAATTAATTTCATCAATCCTATTATTTAGATTAACAATTAAAAATCACATTAATTCATTAATTAATTCATAAATTATTTAATCTCATCAATATATTTATTTAACCCAATAATTAAACAATCACATTACTCCATTAATTAATTCATTAATTAATTATTCTAAAATGAAAATTTCAATAACCCCAATTATGTCATCAATTAATTATTCAATCCCAAACAATTTAATGTCCCCAATTAATTCTTCAATTAATTATTCTATGTCAATCAATTCAATATCCCCCAATTAATTCCTCAATTAATTTTTCCAACTCACTTAACTTAATAACCCCATAACTAATTCATCAATTAATTTTTCCATCTCAAACAATTCAATATCCCCAATTAATTCCTAAATTAATTTTTATGTCTCATTAATTTAATATCCCCCAATTAATTCCTCAATTAATTGTTCCAACTTACATAACTCAATAACCCCATAATTAATTAATCAATTAAATATTCCAACTCAATATTTCTATAATTGATCCAACAATTAATTATCCCCAAATACTAATTCAATATTATGATAGTTAAATAAACAATTAATTGTCCCAAATTAACAATCTAAATTCCCTCATAACTAATTCAACAATTAATTATTGAAATTCTATAATCCCAATATCCCGAATTCAGATATTTCCCTTAATTAATTAATTCATCAAATTAATCAATCTGATCAAGAATGAAATTAATAAACATAGAATATAAATTTTATAATTACATACACATAATTGTAATTAAGAAATTGGGATTTGAATTATATACCACCTACCTCATGAATTATGTTGAATAATGCTCACCAACCGAAAACCCCAATTTCTATAGAATAACGACGTAGAAAGATATCTTAATTCAATTATAAGATCCAAGATTTAAATTAATCAAGATCTAACAAACATAGATATAAATATATATCCATTAGTGGATAAACATACCACTTTTATTTGGGAAGAGGATCGAAAGAGAGTAAAAGATCTAAATGAGAAAAACACACATACCCGAGTGGTCGATATCTTCAATCTGCCCTTAAATTTGTGAATAACAGTGGTCATAAGGTCATAGAATATATTTGGGAGCCAATGCAATAGATATTATTTGATTTGGGGTTATTTAGGGTGAAATGGGGGTAAAATAGGTGGTTTGGATAATTAAAATCTAATTTCTATGGAAATTAAAATGGCATGCATAGTTTGCTAGCTGGGGTGCACAATTTCCCTTAACTGTGTGCCTTAACCACGATCCTCTTTTATGGGACATGTTTTATCCTTTTAGGGCACATAGTTTTCCAAACCATGCACCAGCTATGTAAATCCCCTCTTCCTGGGTTCATACGGTTAGCTTGACTATGGTGTGCAGTTTTGGAAAACTCTGCACCAACCGTTTATTGGCCCTCTTTATTCCTAAATTTCTAATTGTTAACCAAATGCACCCCAAGTTATAACCCAAAAAAAGTACCCAACCAAGGAAAAATGATTACCTAAAAACAATCCCAAGACATTTTTAGAAAAGTTTAATATCTAACAATCTATCCACCTTATAACCACTGATCCTAGGGTTATACTCCCAAGTTTTTCTAAGATTCCAAGTCATAAAATTAGGCCACCATGCCCTCTTATCTGTTTATATCTCCCAATTTTCCTCTTTAACCCATCCATGTTTCCACAATACAAGAACTATCCATGTAATCTTTTCCAACAACACATTCTCACTACTATCTATCGTACGTATCACATGATCCTCAAAGGATGCATCAATATCAATATATACTTCCAAAATATACCCAACACATTACATAACACACAATTCTCAAAACCTTCAAGAGAACCATAAAAAATTATCACTTAGACTTACCATCAAAAACCACCTACAAAGGACGTACATCCCCCACCTCTAAGCCCTACCTTCCCATTCTCCAAGGAATTGAAACATGACCCTTAAAGATTTATTATTTGAAAACCATTGATGGTGTAACTCCCACTATCTATCTCCACATTTACTTTTTCATAAGCATAACCTTTAAGGGGCCCCATATCCAACCAGAACACATTCACGTAGATATGCATAAATTTGGATCTCTCTCAGTATACCTAGTATGATGTCAAGGTAGGATACAAGATCGTAACTAATTAAATGTTTGATAATAATTCATCAATGAAATCCAAAAAAAATCCTACATCACTGATGTTTCCTCCAACTATGGAAGCACCATAATATATCAAATGTCATGGGATTCCCTACCCTCCCACATCTCACAACATACATCCAAAACCATACGGTCCCTTGCAAAACCTACAACCAAGTTCTCAAACTAGGGTATTCTCTCTTCCCAAACCACCTACATCAATGGACAAATAAAAAAAGGATCCTTATTTAACTACATTAACATAGTTATCCATAGGGACATACATAAAAACATAACAAGTCTTTCTCCCTTTTTCAGCCACAAGGTCAAAATCGAGGCACTATAACTACCATTAACCACCATAAATCTAAGTCCTAGTTCACAAGGGTGAACACAGTCTCATTATTCAAGTTGCTCATTTAGACATTCATTTATTCTCATCTTTAATAATTTTAAAATCCTTATAAATTTCATGTAAGGCACCATTTTCATTTCAATTTAACATGAAAGGAAAAACAGTTCAAGTTCAATAACTTACCTATAACCTTTTTTCCCTATGCAAGCCTAAAATGATGTATGTGATAATAACCATGAGTTCCTAGAATGATGCATGAAAAATCAACTGTCATTCCATAATGATCCATGAGTCAAATCATATAAAATCTCAACATCAATAATCACATCACACAACAAGTACGTCACCCAAGGTGAAATAATATTCAACTGTAATACAAAAATAAAAATAACAACAATTCCCACCCTAGGTACTTGGGTTCTCCCCCATGCATGGGTTAGCTATGCCCATGAACGAGCACATATCTAAGGCTCTAATCTTCCTAGTCTTCTATCTACCTTTCACAAAACAATAAAGTAAAATAATAAGGAAAAAAGAGAAAACCCCCTTTGATACCACTTTGTAACAGCCCGGCCCAAATACCACACACTGGTTCCTTGAGGCAGTTCACCACATGACCTTGGGCATGCCTCCCCATATGCCAGAGGTTATCGACTATCATTGAGGGTATAATATAAATAATGGGGAGGATATTCCCTATTTGTTTCTTTATCAAAGTTATATACTGTAGGCTGAAAATTATATTTTTTTTATTTTCGAAATCCACTTTTTGGGTGAGCGGGAACCGCAAAATTCCAGATAACCGATTCAAAAACACCTCAAAAGACACTAAAACATCCAACAAAGTCATATTCTTGTTTCTAAAAATCAGATTCAAAATTCAAAGGTAGAGAAATGACATAGCCACGGGCCATAGACCGAGAGATATCGGAAAATAAATACGCCATCGCCATAGGATGCCAACCATGAGTTGTCCATGATGCAGACCATGAAGCACCAACAAACCCAAACCCATCATCACCGATTGAATGAGAAATGCACTTTGAAGACAGTCCTCCTCGTCACTGGAGTCACCGCATCAAGCCCACAAAAAAACTATCTTCACAGACACCAAAAATAGTGTCTACCAACAAAAACTGAATCAAACAAATTGTCACAACTTCACCGTCGTCAACACCATCGATGTCGACTCCAATACCAAACCAAAAATAGAATTACTTGAAACAGAACAACTTCACCAAGAAAGAACAAATCACGCAGAGTAGATCCCCCAAAATGAGAACTCGATTCAAAAATCAAGGAGTGAAATACATCACCAAAATGGAATCCACCTGAATGCTAGACAATGACACAAGAAAGGAACTATCACAAGATAGATCCACAATTCCATCGCCTCCTTCAAGACAACACATGAAGACTGCAGCGAACCTCCTAGCGCTCCCACAGACGTCGTAGAAATAGGGATGCAACTCTTAGACTGCAAGGATGGAAGATAACCATAGACTCACCGCACCACCATGAGAAACCCTAGCCATATTGGAGGACATGGCATGAATATGGGCCAACAATGATGATAAATTCCGTGGGTTGAGCCCAAGAAGCCGCATAAAGAGAACCACACACCATGATCGCACAGATAAGATAAGTTATGGAGAGGAGTCGTCACCTCCCTGAGATGGAGAAGAGAAAGGTGGCGACAGATATTCCAAGCTAAAGTACGTTCCAAGTATTAATGTGAAAACCCCAAAATAAAGACACTAACGATTCCCTAGCGGGTCTCGAACCATGTAAATTTCTCTGATATATGATCTATCCCCAAATTAACTATCCAACATGAGGCCTTTTCCCTTAACCTATCATGAAATCATGTAATCTATTCATGTACTGATCAAGCATTCCCAGTAGGGTCTGAGTACAACTTGGTAGGCCACCACCAAAGATGTATAAAATAAAATCCATTTCAATATGAGTGAATCTATTTTTATAAAGAATAAAATACAATAAATAAAGTAAATAGTTTATATTTATTCATTTAATCTTAATTTAACAACATATCACTCGGGTCCCCAAGGACCCCCAAACTCAAATCATATACATGGATGCCACTTTTTCCGTTCATAATTCATAATTCATAATTTATCTACCATGTTACCATTCATAATACTTGGTAGAATTTCCATGCTACCATTCAAAATTTAATAATACATAATTGAATGATCATGTTACTCTTCACAATACATGGTCGAATGTCCATGTTACCATTCTTCACTAATGCCACATAATACATGGATGAATGTCCATGTTACCATTCACTGTTTAATAATACACAATTTAATGAGAATTTTATGATACATAACACTTGGCCGAATATCCATGTAACCATTCACCATTTAATAATTCATAACTAAATCAATAATTAATTACCCACCCAATTTCCAATACTAAATCAACAATTAGTTATACACAACAATTAAATTAGTTAATTAAACAATTAAAAAATCACATCAATTATATCAATTAATTCAATAATTAATTAATCATATATATTTATCTAGTAAATTCAACAATTATCAAATCACATCAAATACACTAATTAATCCACCAATTAATTAATCACATCAATTATATTAGTCAATTCATAAATCAACTAATCATATCAATTACAATAATTAATTATTCAAGTAATTAATCACTTCAATTCTATTATTCAATTAAAAAATTAATTAATCACATCAATTACAATAATTGATTCAATAATTAATTAATCACTTCAATTTTATTAGTCAATTAAACAATTAACTAATCATGTTAATTAAATTAATAAATTATACAATTACTTAATCACTTCAATTATATTAGTCAACTAAACAATTAACTAATCACTTCAATCCCATTAATTAATTCCCCAATCAATTAAGTGAATAAATCCCAAAAATTAGTTCATAAATTAATTAATCAATATCCCCAATTCAAAATCCCATAATAAACTCCACAATTAATTATTTCATTCACAATCTCAATATTTAATAATTAATTCCATAATTAATTATCTCACTTCTCAAATATCAATATCTCATACATAATTCATCAATTAATTAACTTAATTAAATAACCTCAATGTCTAATAATTATCTCAAAAATTGATTATCTAATTCACTCAATTGGATCTGCACAATAATATTCATTAACTAATTCACCAATTAATTAATCTAACTCATTCAATTTCATCAATGAAACAATACCCGTTAATTAATTCACCAATTATTTAATCATACCAAATCAATCAATTAATTCCATAATTAATTAATCACATTCAACCACCTTTAATTATTTCTCTAATTTTTTGTTCACGTCAATTGCATTAATTAATTCATAATTTTTTAATCATATTCAACCTCCTAAATTAATTCATCAATTAATTGTTCACATCCACTCTATTAATTAATTCCACAATTAATTAACCACAATCAATTTCTTCAATTAATTCACAAATTAATTGTTCACGAAAATTGAATTATTTAATTCACAATTAATTAATCGCATTCAATTTCATCAATTAATTTTCCAATTAATTGTTCATGTCAATTGAATTAATCAATTAGAAAATATTTTATCATATTACTCACATTAATTAATTCATCAATTAATTAATCTCATTGATCTTATTATTTAATTTAACAATTAAATAATCACATTAGTTCATTATTTAATTTATCAATTAATTAATCCCATGATTTAATTAAATAATTAAATAATCATATTAGTCCATTAATTACTTCATTAATTAATTATTCCAACATAAATAATTCAATAAACCCAATTAATTCCTCAATTAGTTATTCTATCTAAAACAATTCAATATCCTCAATTAATTCCTCAATTAAATATCCTATCTCAATCAATTCAATATCCCCAACTTAATTCCTCGATTAATTTTTTCAACTAACTTAACTCAATAACCCCATAATTAATTAATCTATGAATTATTCCATATCAAAAAATTTAATATGCCCAACTAATTATTCAATTAATGTTTCTCACTCAAGTAATTCAATATCCTCTAATTAATTCTTCAATCAATCGTTCCAACTCACTTAACTCAATAAACCCATAATTAATTCATCAATTAAATATTACAACTCAATATTTTGATAATTAACCCAAAAATTAGTTATCCCCAAATCCAAATCCAATATTCTATTATTTCTCTCAACAATTAATTATACCAAATTAACAGTCTGAATTCCCTCCTAATTAATACAATAAAGAATTATTCAAAATCTATAATCCCAATATCCCCAATTTGTGCATTTCCATTCATTAATTAATTTAATAAATTAATTAATTCAATCAAGAACATAGTTTCTAAACATAGAATATAAATTCTACAATTACATACACATAATTGCAATTAAGACTTTGGGATTTGAATTACAGAACACCTACCTCAAGAATGGTGATAAAGAATGCCCCCAATAGAAAAACCCAATTTTAGTGGAATAATGATATAGAATGGGATCTTAAATAAATTACAAGATCCAAGATTTAATTTAATCAATATGTTGGGAAAAAATCCATCAATACATCATTGAAGCATTTTTGAGGTGATTGTGTTTGTTGACAAAGTGGACAATTGTGATGTGATTATTGACAAAGAAAACCATGACATACAAATTTGTTGACAAAGGGGATTTCATGGTGGAATTTCGAGTTCAAGAGTTGTGGTCAACGATCCATGTTTTATTCAAGAACATCGATAAAGGAATGAATGATCTGGAGACGGCATAAAAAGAACAGATACAAGGTGGCGCCGTTTTCCAGTTTTTGCCAACATTTTGAGCCTAAAAATCGACAAATGAAGAAAAGTGGTTTTTGGAAAAGGGACTTGCGTGTCGTGTACATGAAGTTTTGGAAACTTGCGTGCCATATGTTTTTCATGATCAGATCATCAAAATATGGAAAAGGGATAAGTGTCGCGCAAGTATTGGTGGTGTCACGCAGATGACTTGCGCGCCGTGAAGAGACTTGCGTGCCGATGCCTTGGAAGATTGAGAACTTGCACACATGTGGTTTTTCAAGATCAGAAGATCAAAATATGTCAACGTAAAGAGGTTTGTGCATGTTTGGAATTAGGTCGCGCAAGTGACTTGTAGGAAAAGAGACATGCACGCCGAGACTTGCGCGTTGAAGGGAGGCCTGCGTGCAGTCGCACAGGGTGGTCAAATTGCCTATAAATACCAGACCACCCCTCCTCATTCTTCATCGGAGTTCAACACTTTGAGATTCAGATCTCCCGTCGCATAGGTGTGGAAGTCGTGCAAGTGGTGGTGTGTCGCGCAAGTAGGACTTGCGCGCCAGAGTAGGAAGTTGCGCGCCAAGGGTGAGTTGCGCGCCTGAGGTGGTTTAGGTGAGGAAAGAAGTGAGTTGCGCAGGTTTTGAGTTGAAGAATCTTGAGTCGCACAAGTAGTTTAGGATGACTTGCGCGCAAGTTGTGACTTGCTCGCCGATACTTGCACGCCGAGATTGACTTGCGCGCCATGTAAGGTTTATTTCCAGTAGTGATTTTCTGGCTGCGTGGAAGCTGGAAGTTTGCTTGATACCTTCGGTGCAAAGAGATATTCATCTATGGGTGAAAGTTGTACTTCAACAGAGCATCTACATACAGAGGAGGATGCATTCTTTCATGAAAATGAAGAGAATTACATGTCTATAAACTGTGAGTGGATCTTTTCCAGATCAGTGAGCAAAGGAAAAGGAAGAAGGTGATCCTCTCCACTAGCAGTGAGCCAGAGAGAGAGAAATAGGGAGTGACCCTTGGGAAAGCAGTGAGTTGGCCCTAAATCTTATAAAGGAAGTGAGCCTGGGATAGAGTGACTATACCCAAACCTTGTATCCACAGCTAGTGAAGTTTAGTGGAATTTGGTATGAACGGAAACTTGTCGGCGTATGCTCCTTGGACGTATCCTAGTGAGGGTGAACCAAGTAAAAATCATTGTGTCCTATGCATGCTTTAATTTCTGTTTACATTGTGTAACAGGAAAGAGATAGAAGACTGTTTTTCTTAACAGCAAAATCAGAACGGGCGTTAATTTTAAAATTAGCCATACCCTGATTCACCCCCCCTCTCAGGGTATTCAGCCTTGTGGACCTAACACAATATCTAAAAAACCCATATCCAAATCTAGATCCAAAAGTGAATAAACATCCCACTTTTATCTAGGAAGTGGATAAAAAGTGAGAGATAGATCTAAATGAGAAGAACAAACATACCTAGGAGCTGAAGATCTTCAATATCACCTTATATTCAAGAATAAAAGAGCTCAAGAGGGATTTGAATTCATCTGGGAGCCTCCAAAATTGATATTATTTTATTTATTTTGAGTTGAGGTCAAATGGGGGGTCAAAATAGGGGGTTTAGGAATTTAAAATTGAATTTTAGAGTTAATTAAAATCATGATCACAGTTTTCTGCATGGGATTAATAGTTTCCCTTGACTATGTGCTTTAACCTTATGCCATTTTTAAAGGGGTTCCATGGTTTATCCTTGTAGGTCACACAGTTTTCCAAAATTTTTGACAATCGTGTGAATCCCATCTAAATGTATTTTAATGGTTATTTGGACTATAGAACACGGTTTAGGAAAATAATGTTCCAACCATGTACTTCCCTTATTTCTTCCCAAATTTCCAATTTTCAACCAAACACACCCCATATAATAACCCAAACCAAAAGTACCAAACCAAGGAAAAAGGAGTACCTGAAAATGAGTCTGAAACATCTTCAAAAAATTTCAGGATCTTACCAGCCTAAAGAGAAAGATATCCAACCCCTCACTTTTCTATAACATAGAATAATCCTTTAGGCGAGTGGGAAGTCTAATCCCAATTCCCTCTCCCCATGGAGACAATACCCAATAGATAATTTATTTCATGATATCCCTAACATATGAAATTAAAAAACCATTATCATTCTAGTAACTCTGAAAACACAGGATAGCTTAAATGAAGAACAATATCATATAGAGTCCAACCTAGCATGTAATGTAAGGCTCTATCTCTTGGAAACCATCTATTATAGAAATTTAAGCATAAACATTATTCATATTGTATAATAAATTTTATACAGATATATAATATAAATAAAAAAATTATTTAATAAAAAATATATGAGAAACTAATATGTAAAATTGATATTTTTTTAGAATGAAAAATCTCATTTTATAATTCTTAATAATCATATTTTTTAAACAATTTGAAAATTATGATTAAAAATAAAGAAATAATGGTTTTAAAAATTTCATATTTTATGGAATTCACATAGTCATAAAATATGACTAACATTATATAGAGGATATTTGGAATACTAATCATATTTGATGATATGAAACACTATCATAAAATATAAAAAATATCATTTCTTATGATAGGTGTTATCATATAACACCATTCATATTTAGAGATATAACGAGATATTGAAAATGTGATAGGAAGATATGTTTTTCAAAAATATAGGGATGAACCATATTTTATGATATCCAAGATCATATTATATGTAGTATTTGAAACCCATGAAATTCATATATATCATACCTTATGATACAAGTTAATTTTATTCTATAGGAAACAAAAATAGGATGTTTTCACAAAACCTTATTTTATGAAACAACTGCATAAGAATTATGGTATACTTTTTCTTTGAGAGCTAATTGATTCAAAATATCAATCCTTAAAGAACAAGGCTATAATTCCGCTAATGGGTTTTAGGGGATCATCTTATGATCTTTGGCAGTGGAATCTAACTTATAGGATTCATGACATATATTCAAGAATCAGTGTGCACAATATTTAAATAAAATAAATAAACTTGTATAAAATTCACAGAAACAATGTTGTTCTTTGTGTTTATTAATGATTATTGCAGGGAAAAAATAATTATCCTCCTTTCTCAAAGTGGGTACATCATTATTTGGATCCATTATAATATCATTGGAATTATAGTATGTCCATAGGGGTTCTATAACCTCTACTATACATGATGAAAAATAGTATGAGAAGAAGAGATATTTAGAATGTTGTTCATAACATATATGATCACTCACAAACACACAAGGGGGAACTCATTACCTTATATAGCCATCAATATTTATCTTTATTGAATAAATAATGTTCCAGTCATATAAAATGTATCGGGTTTCATCATATGTCACTTGTAAATTGTGTTTCATTTGAGACTTCATTGAACTCATTCAATTTATATACATTCCATGATAAATCCATTCATAATGGATTAGAAACTAAAGGAAACCACATGGTAGGAATATGGAATATACATTCAATTAATTATTGTAATAATAAATTATATACTATGATATGACATATGAAGTAAAGTAATTGTATGCCTTTCATATGATTCACACATATCATATGTTATGATATACATCTCAGGATTATCAAATCATATTATCCATGTGTATTGTAATATATTATTAACCTTATTTAAGTTGGCATCCAATACTAATGGATACCCCAAAAAAATAATATGGGTGATGGGTGTTAGGTCCACTATGCTAGATACCCTGAGATGGGGGTGAATCAGGGTATGACATATTAAAAAAACTATCCATATTGATCATGTTTCTCTATTAAGAAAATATCTCTTCTATCTCCTTCTCATATAAAGTATAAATAGAAATCAAATCATACATTGGACACAGTAATTTTTAGTTGGTCCACCATCACTGGGCTATGTCTAAGGAGCATACACTGGAAATGTGTCGATGTACCAACTTCACTAAAAGCGCACTGATGTTAACAATGTTCCAATCGGACTCACTACCCCTTATATAGTACAACTAATCACGATATGAAATCTCACTGCCCTCTTAATTGAAGTGTGATCACTACTTCTTCAGAAGATCCACTCATAGATTATAGACCTGTAGGTCTCTTCATTATCTCTAATAAAATCAGCATCCTTAACAATTGGTAGATGCTCTATTTATGTCTAACTTTCACCCACAGATGAATCTCTCTTTGAACAAAATGTATCGGGAAACTCCAAATCTTTGTGCAAACCTTACTACATATTTCTTGCAAGTTTATTCTCTTATGTACAAGATTACCCTTTTGTCACAAAACACTCCTTTCACACAACTTCAATCTTTCACGCAACTCAAATCATACACACAGCTTTCTTATCTTGCACACAACTCAAAATCCTTTATGCAACTCCCTTTACGTGAAATTATTATGTGATCCAGTACTCGGATTTCTTCTAAGTGTTGAGATCCGCTGAATGATGGGGTTCACGTATTATATATAGGAATTCATGACCCCTATGTAGAAGATTCAACTTTTATCGTGAAAGTTCCTATTTGAGCACGCCAAACCCTGTTTGAAGTCATATTGGGCGCACGATTTCTTTTCACGTAACCTCCTCTTTTGTGACATTTTTTAAATCTTTCACCCACATCATGACTTTTCCATTTTTGACATTCTGGTATCAAAACATACCTTTTGCATGAGATTCCTTCTCGTAACTTTATCTTTAATGTACATCTTCAAATCATTCACGCACAACATGCCTTTTCCAGTTCTCAACATTCTGACCCTGAAACATGCCTTGCACGCATGTTTCCAAACCACACTAGATCTTGCGCGCAACCTTATTTTCCAAAAACATGTTTCCCTACTTTCAGATTTTGAGGCCCAAACATTTGGTAAACATTGGGAAAAAGTGCCACCTTATATCTATTCTTTTTTACCACCTCCAGATCCTCCATTCCTTTTTCATCATTCTTTGTCAACATAGGTTGTCAAAAATATCTGTGGAACTCAAAAAATCACCATGTAAACACCATTTGTTAAAAAATTGGACATCGTGGTCTGTTCTGTCAACAAACACAGCATGAAGGTCCATTTTTTCAACAAACACAATCACCTCAAAAATGTTTCAATGAAACCTTGATGGAATTTTTCCCTACAGTCTCCCCATTTGGGTTTGTTGAAAACTCTTCCCATATTGATTCTATGAACTTTCATACCTCACTAAATATCCTTCCATAATCATCCATCATTTGCCTATTGCGATTCCGATAGCGATCAAGGATTCACTCAACTAGTAATAAATGCCCACATGAGCAGTGCTCGTCATGAGAAAAACCAGAGTAAATGAAAAGATCATCAATGAATGACTTCATTTCAAACACCAACTGTTGACACAAAACTAATAAAAATTACTAAATTGATACCAATTTTTGATCATTGTAAACCTTCTCGCACCATTCCAACACCACTCTTCTGCTTTTATCATGATCCTTAGTTGTCGTGATATCTATTCTTGGATCGATCACTTCATGCATCGTCAGGTTTAATACACTCTCCCTGTTTCATTTCTCTCTCCCTATCTCGCTGCTCCACCTATTAGTTTCTCCCTATGTCTTTAACTAAGAAATTTTCTCCCTTCCTTAGGCATAGTTTCTCCTCCTTGAGGATTCACTATTTCTCCCCCTTTGTCAACAAACCCAAAGGTCACTCCTCTGTGGTCTGAGACATTTGAAAGAACATGATTAACACAATATATAAAAACACACCATACCGTAGGGAGAGGGGGGATCCATAGCCACACTTTTTCAAGTGCAGGGTGTGGACTAAACTCCTAGAGCCAGTCAATGCCTCTAAAAATCTTCCTTGGGTAAGGACTTTTTCATAATTTTTGAAACTTGTAGTTCTGTAGGCACATACACCAACTTTATGATTCCCTACTCAACCTTCTCCTTGATAAAATGATAATTTATCTCAATGTTCTTTGTACTTGAGTAATGGATAGTATTTTTTCTATGATTAATAGGACTTGATTTATCACACCGTATTCTGATCGGAGACTTCACTTCTACTCCCAAATCATCAAGCTGTTGCTTCATCCACAATAATTGTGTGCATGATTGAGTGGCTTCAATATACTCAACTTCTACGGTGCATAATGAAATAAACTATTGATTCTTGCTTAGCCAAGAAATACAAAATCCACCCAGATAGAAAGCACATCCTTATATTGATTTCCTATCATCCGCTGAACCAACCCAATCTGCATCTGTATACCCCAACATCTTTTGCTGAGATTTTTCATTATACATCAAACTGAAATCCACAATTCCTTTGATATACCAAAGTATTATTTTCCCTGCAAGCATGTGGTTTTCCTTGGGGTTACTTTGATATCTCACTACTTGGAATGTGGAAAAAACAATATCAGGTTTCTTCACTATCAGGTTTAGTAAACTTTCAATAATCTTCATGTTTTCTGTGATTTTAATTGCCTTTCCATTATCATCTTTTGATAATTTCATCCAAATAGAAACCAGAGTCTTTATATCCTTTGAATTTTCCATTCCAAATCTTCTCAGAACCTCCTTGACATATTTGTATTGAGAAACTAATGTTACACTCCTTCCCTGTGTCGCAATTAATCCAAGGAAAAACATGAGTTCCCCAATAGTTGACATTTCAAACTCACTTTTCATGAATTCAGAAAACTGTATGAACTACGCTTTATCTGATCCACCAAATTTTATGGAATTCTCATAAACCATCACCATCATCAATTGATTACTTTCATTGTGGAAATATATATTGTAATCAAATCTCCTATGCTGGAAACCAAGCTTCTTCAAATACTGATCAAGCCTTGAGTACCATGATCTTGGTGCTTGTTTCATCCCATACAATGCCTTATTCAGTCGAAAAAACTTGTTCTCATCCTCATGAATGAGAAAACCATCTGGATGCTCAATATACACTTGTTCCTCCAGAACCCCATTCAAGAATGTCAATTTAACATCCATATGGAATGCTTCGAACTTCTGTTGCAGTACAATGGATAGGAATAATTTGATTTTATCCCGCCTTGCAATTGGTGAAAATGCATCATCAACATTTATTCTCTCTATATGGGAGTATCCTTTTCACACTATTCATTCTTTGTTTCAAATCACTATTCCATCTTCATTCATCCTGTTGTGATGGACCCATTTATTCTCGATGAAATTTTTATCTACTAGCCTGAAAACAATCTCCCATGTCTAATTCTTCTCAATTTGATCAAGATCTTCATTTTTAGCCTGAACCTAGTTATCATCTTCAGCTGCACCAGCAAAACAGTTAGGCTCTACCAATGATAGTAAAGATGTTTGCTATAGATATTTCATTCTTCTTTTCTAAACTGGATCTAAATGATCACTAATTATATTCTGCCGGTCAATTTCATCTCGACTTCTTGGCATTTGTCCAGATGCATATTTTACTTCCTCATGCTCATCGTCGGTATCTTTTTCTGAATCAGCATCAGCCACTTATTCTTCCCCTACATTTCTTTCCTCCTCATAACTTTCATCATGAAATTTTTCACCGCACTGTTGAATGATGTACTCATTCTCTACAATAGTGAAATCATTACTCTCAAAAAAATTTCTCAACCTTTTATTAAAGAATTAATATCATTTTCTTTTTCCTGAGTATCCAAGGAATATTCCCTCATCTCCACATGACTCAAATTTACTGTGTTTTTCTTTGTTTAGTATAAAGCACTTACTTTCAAAGATTTGAAAGTACTTAACCTTTGGATTCTTCCCATACCACATCTCATACAGAGTATTTCCTTTCTTTAGACACAACAAAGATCCGTTAAAAATGTAGACCTATTTCATCAATACTTCCTTCCAAAATTTCTTTGTAGGTCTTGTTCCATAAGCATTTTTCTAGACATGTTGTTGATGATCCGATTTCTCCTTTCAACCACTCCTTTTTTTTAAAGTTCATACTAAAGAAACATGATGCCTTATGCCTTGTTTCTCAAGATAGTATTCCACCTGACTGTTTTTGAATTATTTTCCATTGTTAGTATGAAACTTTAAAATTTTCATCCCAAGCATCCTTTCAGATTCCCTCTGTCACGACCCGTCCTCGGGGCCCGTGCCGTGACTACCCCAAGCCCGCCTTCCATAGGCCAGGGGCTGGCGACTAGCACCAAAGGCGTAAAATCCCGATAACTGGGAAGGCATTGCCTTTATAAAGAAAACAAGCACCACAGAGTACAAGCGGAAGTAAAACACTAAGTACAAAAAGAAGTGCTGAAAAGTAAATGGGCCAGAATACAAACCCAAACTGAAAGTAAAGTACAACTCGAAAGGGAAAACAGCAACTGAAAAGTAAAAGCCGCTACTCCGAGCTGTCCACTGAAAATCCCACCTGAAGTGTGGGTACAGATAGCTCCTCTGCTCCACGGGTCTCGCCGTCCGCTCCGAGCACGTCCCGCCCAGTGGTCCACCTCCGGGTACCGTCCCGCTCTGCAAGCCTCAGCTAAGGTCAACGCTGTCCGTCGTCTGCAACCAAGACAACGTAGTGCGGGCATAGCCCGTGCAGGGGTGAGTATAACGATACTCAGTAGGGACCCCGAGACCCTCAAGGTCTCACTAAACCAACAAGGATAACCACAAAGAAGATCTCAACAGATAACCTCTTCTTAGGTATATGTCCATACATATACCTAAGTTATCGAGTAACCCATCTCAATCATGAGGAAACACAAGGATTGTGAAAACAACGGATAACCACTACCCGGGTATATGCCCATACATGTACCAAAGTTAGCAAGTGACCCATCTCAATCATGAGGTAAACACAAGGTCAAAAGTCTCAGCTCAAACCAGGATTTTCATTATCGAAAACTGTAACTACTGAAGAGCTCCGTCTCTAGAGTGTACAGTGGTCCTGTCACGACTCCGAGGTACTGCTCACTAACCTAAGACTGCTGAGGTACTCCTCCTGTCGAGTACTGCGGGTTTGCGGCCAACTACCGGGCGCTCCGTCCACTGAGGGTCTGTCGCCAAAAACCGGGCGCTCACCCAGATAGCCTACTGAGGTACTCCTCCTGACGAGTACCGCGGGTTTGCTTCCAACTACTAGGCACTCCGTTCGCCGTGGGTCTGCCGCCAAATACCGGGCGCTCCGTCCACTGGGCTAGTCGACTCACTCCAAGTCGAGTCGGTCAAGCAGTCATCAGGTCTCAGCCGGCTACACGGTCTCCGTACTCCGCACGCTCGTCTCCGGGAGGGTCCGCTCTACGAGCTACAGATCGATACTCCAAGTATCACAAAGTTCCGCAAAGAAATATCTCAAAAGGCCGTCTCGTCCCAGGGGTCTCAACGCAACAGACGGCGCGTCGATCGGACGCCCGGTCTGTGAGTTATTAGCCTTTTCTTCCCAGGGGCCCGGTTGGTTTCGTGTGCGAACCAACCCCGGCCGTATCACAACTGTACCCTGAACTCCCGTAGGGTATACTCAAAGGGACCGTTACTCAACGTAACCACCAACGCCGCTGACGGTTCGTCAAACGGACGTCCTGTCTGAAAGATATCAGTTTTTCCGTTCCAAGGGCCCGGTTGGGTTTCGGTGCGATCCAACCCGACCACTAACCATCTGCATCCAAAACTCGGGCGGAGGATGCCAAAAGTTTCGTATCGTCAACAGAAACTCAACGCAACAAACGACGCGTCGATCGGACGCCCGGTCTGAGAGTTATTGGCATTTTCGTCCCCGGGGCCCGGTTGGTTTTTAAGGAAAAACCAACCTGACCGTACTCCACTTGCGTCCAAACCTCGGGCGGAGTATGCCAAAAGATCCGTCTCACTAAGAGGAACACAACACGGCTGACGGCACGTCAATCGGACGTCCGTAACTCAAGATATGTGCGTTTCCGCTCCGAAGGCCCGGTTGGTTCCGTGAACGAACCAACCCGGACGAACTCAAAGTAATCCGAAACCTTAAGTGCGATATACCGAAACGACCGTCTCGATCCAAGGATCGCGTTGCCGTAGACGGTTCGTCAATCGGAGGTCCGAGGCTCAAGATATGGCCAAAAGACCGAATCTGGTTCGAAATGGGGGTGTTTGGGTCCGGGCCGACCCGGCCCGACCCCCCCCCCCCCCCTGGGCGTCCCGGCCGGCGGCGGCAGCGCGGCGGCGCGGGGGCGCGGCGGCCGCGGCGGCCTGGCGGCGGGCGCCGCACGTGGTCGGCACGTGGGGGGCAAAGCCCCCGCTGTTTGGGAAGCGGCGCGGCCTTTGTGCCGCGCCTTTGCAACAAAACGGCCCCCACGTGGGGGCCGGTTTGGAGAAATAAACCGGGGGGCTGCTGCCCCCCCCCCCCCCCTTCATGGAACCGCCCCCCTCTTAAAGAGGGGGGAGTTTTATACGTTGGCCGGGGGATTAATTCCCCCTGGTTTAACAACATCCGGCCGGCCAGCTGGCCGGCCGGTTTTCTTCAACGGGACCGGAAATTCCGGTCCCCTCTTCGGTTTCCGACGCCAGTGGCCCGGCCGCCGGTCTTCTCATCCCGCCGCGGCCCGGAACCGGCCGCGGTCTCCTCGTCCCGCCGCGGCCCGGAACCGGCCGCGGTGTTTGTCGTCCGGCGCGGTGCGACGGCACCGCGCCCCTTCGCCGTGCCTTGATTCCTTTTAACGCGGCGCGACGGCGTCGCGTTCTTGAAGATTCTTCCTCGGCGTGGCGCGACGGCGCCGCGTAAAATAATTGCACGATTATCCGCGTGGTGCGACGGCACCACGCCACTTTTCTTCCACCCGCAAGAATAAACAACATGAACGATGGAGGGAGGTTCGGCCGTGTTCATGCGGTCCGGCCCCCCTCACGTTAAATAAAAACACAACTAAAGAATATCCAGTTGCCTCATGTTTAGACTTGCTAAAACCACGATCAAGAATGGAATAATTAAACAATAAATAACAACCCCTACCTCGGGAATACGTTCGAAGATTTGTCAACGTTCCGCGGAAGACGACGTCGCGGAGGTCGGGCGTCGCGGTAGCCGTTCGTCAAATCCGATGACGAAGGGGTGCGTCCGAAGAGACACGTCGTTGGAGAATACTTGAACGCCGACAAAGGTTGTCCGAGGAAGAAGCGGTGTCCTCACTCGTTGACACGGAAGACGAAGAAGAGCGGAGCGGCGTTCTTCGTCGGAACTTGAGCGTTCACGTCAAGTCTTGAGGAAATTCAAATAAAAAGAAAACAACGAACTCAAGAACCCCTACCTCGATAGTCGCACGTTGACGTAGTCGTGGAATATCGGTGTCGATTCCTTTGACGTCAGAGGAAGAGTCGTTGTCGATGGCGTTCGTCGCGGAAAACCGTCGCGGAAGAGATGACGCGGAAGAAGTACGTCGCGTCGCGGATACGGCGTCGCGGATGGACCGTGTTCTTCGGCGGAGAAGTTCTTCGTTGAAGAACGGCGTTCTTCGCGTTCTTCGTTGAGTTTGAAGAAGATGAAGAAGACTTCCCTACTCTCTCAAGGAGATAAAATTCTAATAAAATAAGACTCTTTATTATTTTATTCACACAACCCAACCTCTTTGAATTTCAAAGGTTTGAAATTCAATAACCACACACAACTCACCTCATTAACTCATTACATTTAAGTCATAGGTTTATAACTTAAGTTAACATAATTTAAGTGGGAGTTGAGGGGGTTTTAGAGGATATGAAGGGGTGGGGTTCGTGTGGGCCCCACCACCCTCATAACCTCCCATGGGAGGTTGGGTGGTTACCCAACTTCCAACAAGAGATATCATTTAGAGTAAAATAATAAAAATTGTAGTGTAATTACAAAGTAAACATCCACAATTTTTATTATCAACACTCGCAAGTATGCAACTCCAGAAGAGGAGTTCCTAAGCGTAAACCGGCGCTACGGTTCCATCGGTGCCCTCGGAATTCGATTCCGGACAACGGTTCAAAAGTTAGAAAAACCTGCTCGTTCGTTCACTGAACGTACCCGAGCCAAACTTCGGAAAATGATTCCGGGCACTCCGGGCCTCGGAATCAGGTGCCGTCTGAAACCGCGCTCTTTCTAAAGAAAATTAAGAAAAAATTTCCTTTGAATTTTATGGGTCTTTACATTACTCCCACCTCAGGGCTTTACGTCCCCGTAAAGATACATAAAAAACTAGGGAAGCAAATGAGGGTACTGAGCACGCATCTGAGCCTTCCGCTTCCATGTGTTCACCTGGAGGTTCCCGCGCTGCCAAAAAAAAAGTGCACAAGAGGAATCGACCATCCTCCTAGGATCCGCTCCTGTCGATCCTCGATCCCCACAGGAACCTCCGTATGAGACACTCATCGCCACCGTCTATCTCCTCATGGTCGATGATACGCGAAGGGGTTGAGCACGTATCTCCTCAGTTGAGATACGTGGAAAACGCCGTGCACCTAGTGCAACTGAAGTTGATGGGCCAAGCGGTAAACCACCTCACCTACCCAGCTGAGGACCTAGAAAGGTCCGTTGAACCTCGGAGATAACTTGCCTCCCAGGCCACATCTCCGTAAACCTCGTCGAGGTGAGACCCGTAAGAAGACGTGGTCGTCATCCTCGAACTCCAGAGGTCTCCATTTCTGTTAGAACTGAAACTCAAAATGACTGCTGCTATGAGGGTAAGGTTGACCGACTCAAGAATGATCGGTCGCACCCTCCTGTGCAAGAGTTACCCTGCACAACCAGGGGTTTCCTTTTCCCGCCGACCAAGGAAAACCCATCCCAACGTTTGCCTAAAACCGTCAATTTGAGTATGAACAGTTATTGCCCATTCCATACTCAAACTAACGTCGTAAGGCCTCGACGCTGCCACCAAGAGATTCCAACCAGAACTCTCGCCTCGAAGGTCTGACCACACCGTCGGCGTAAGTGTGATTATCGAGTCTCCTCCCAAGGTATCTCCAGATGTGAGGGTCAAGTCCACGGCTTACCGGAAACTCTAGGTCTGGAACAAGATTTGTGGAAGCGAGGAATGATTCATACCGATGTCTGTTACTACAGCAGCTAGTAGTGGACATAGACTGTCCCTTTAATCATTTCTAGAGCCATTGGGTCACACTCCTTGACCGCATGCAGCCGCACTCTTCCTCCGCCATTCAGCTCCCTGAGCCTGGCGGGAATAACTAAGGCGGGTGGTTGTAGCATGCTAGGATGTACACCACCTCATGCTGCTCACCTAGCAGTGCCTCCACGTCTGCTGCTTTGTAGACTCATCTCTCCTTTAAGCCTCCTCTTCTTGAAACATTTAACATGCCCGAGTCTCTAAGACTGGCACTGGTTTCCTGTTTATTACTGCACTGTGCAGTCTTCATCCGCTCCTGGATGAACGGCACCTCCTTTGCATATGATCTGGAAGAGCTGCTAAAATTTCTCCTTTGCCGAAAAGAGAAACTTGGTCTCATCCCCTCTCTAGATGAACCACGCCCATTGCCTAATACAGTCAATCCTGGCATGAAGGATGCATTCATGCCATGGATGACGTCGTAAGGCCTCGACGTAACTACTAAGAGATCCAACTGTCACTCTCGTCTCCAAGGGTCGAGTCACACTGTCGGCATCAGTGTGAGGTCACTGGGTCTCCTCCAGTTGAAATCTCGAAAGTGAGGGTCAAGTCAATAGTTTAACCGGGACCACTCAGTAACATCACAAAAGAGGACAGGAAGGCAAACATCACAAGATAAGTGTCTTTATTTTATTGCAGCTCATGGTACAAAGACACAAAAACAACATCAACATGGAACTAGAAGTACAAGAGACGTATCCACTAGCTCCGCTCCTGTCCACCTGCTCCAGGATCTCTACTTCCTTGTCCACTGCTCTACTGTTGCTCAAGCATTCGTCACTGCCTCTGCCTCGGTGGCTCCTCAAAAGCCTATGGATCAACTGTACGAGGAGTCGGACAGTCACGTGCCAGGTGACCCTTTCCGCGGCATGAGTAACACAACCTGCTCCTTGCACGGCTAGCTCTGTTCCCACTCCGGGTGCCCCGCACCACCGGTCCTAAAACCCGAGATCGCCCAACTGCTGGCCTGGTCCTCCTGGACCTCTGCATCATCTGTCTACTGCCCACAGATGACTCGGCTTCTGATCGAAAAACACGCGGCAAAGGCAGCAGCTCCCGAACACCCTCGGGGTGTAGAGCTACTGGCACAAACTCCACCCTGAAGAAGGTCTCGAAGTCTTCCCATGTGAAAGCCATCCCATCGCAAAACTGGAACAAGTGGCTCCACCACCTGCCTGCTGCTGCCTGAAGAAGGCTGGCAGCAAAGGTCACCATGTAGTCTGATGGTGTCCCCACTAGCCTGAAGACTCCCACCACAGCCTCCAGCCAATCCTCAGCCGCCTGCGGGTCCATCTCTCCCCCGAACCTGGGTGGCCTCTGGCGCTGGAACTCATGCAGTGCGCGCAAGTAGCGGGCATCGCCTACTGCCGGGGCTGGTGGCATCGGTGGCCCAACGTATGGTAGTACCGCTGGTGCCTCCGCTGGTGCCTCAACTGCAAGAGGGCCCTGTACCGAAGCCTCGTCACTCGACAGGCTATCAGCACGCACATCCCTCTGGGCTCTAACTGGTCGTCCGAGAAAAGGCATCCTGAAAGAAACAACGTAACACGGTCAAACGATTATACCTGGTGAGCTGACCTGGTTTGAGCTGTTTTAAGGGGAAAAACCTTTGAAACACACACTTAATTAGTGTTTTCGTGCACAAAGTCAGAAATCAGTTGTCAGGGTCCTGGTGTATGGATACGTCGGCCGCCCGCACCAACACTGGACTCCCTGAACTGAAAACCACACTCGGTACCCTTAACACTATTGCTTCACAGAAAGAAAGATCAGAGTCTGCGGTAGAACGACCACCTCTGATACCAATTTGTCACGACCCGTCCTCGGGGCCCGTGCCGTGACTACCCCAAGCCCGCCTTCCATAGGCCAGGGGCTGGCGACTAGCACCAAAGGCGTAAAATCCCGATAACTGGGAAGGCATTGCCTTTATAAAGAAAACAAGCACCACAGAGTACAAGCGGAAGTAAAACACTAAGTACAAAAAGAAGTGCTGAAAAGTAAATGGGCCAGAATACAAACCCAAACTGAAAGTAAAGTACAACTCGAAAGGGAAAACAGCAACTGAAAAGTAAAAGCCGCTACTCCGAGCTGTCCACTGGAAATCCCACCTGAAGGGTGGGTACAGATAGCTCCTCTGCTCCACGGGTCTCGCCGTCCGCTCCGAGCACGTCCCGCCCAGTGGTCCACCTCCGGGTACCGTTCCGCTCTGCAAGCCTCAGCTATGGTCAACGCTGTCCGTCGTCTGCAACCAACACAACGTAGTGCGGGCATAGCCCGTGCAGGGGTGAGTATAACGATACTCAGTAGGGACCCCGAGACCCTCAAGGTCTCACTAAACCAACAAGGATAACCACAAAGAAGATCTCAACAGATAACCTCTTCTTAGGTATATGCCCATACATATACCTAAGTTATCGAGTAACCCATCTCAATCATGAGGAAACACAAGGATTGTGAAAACAACGGATAACCACTACCCGGGTATATGCCCATACATATACCAAAGTTAGCAAGTGACCCATCTCAATCATGAGGTAAACACAAGGTCAAAAGTCTCAGCTCAAACCAGGATTTTCATTATCGAAACCGTAACTACTGAAGAGCTCCGTCTCTAGAGTGTACAGTGGTCCTGTCACGACTCCGAGGTACTGCTCACTAACCTAAGACTGCTGAGGTACTCCTCCTGTCGAGTACTGCGGGTTTGCGGCCAACTACCGGGCGCTCCGTCCGCTGAGGGTCTGTCGCCATAAACCGGGCGCTCACCCAGATAGCCTACTGAGGTACTCCTCCTGACGAGTACCGCGGGTTTGCTGCCAACTACTAGGCGCTCCATCCGCCGTGGGTCTGCCGCCAAATACCGGGCGCTCCGTCCACTGGGCTAGTCGACTCACTCCAAGTCGAGTCAGTCAAGCAGTCGTCAGGTCTCAGCCGGCTACACGGTCTCCGTACTCCGCACGCTCGTCTCCGGGAGGGTCCGCTCCACGAGCTACAGGTCGATACTCCAAGTATCACAAAGTTCCGCAAAGAAATATCTCAAAAGACCGTCTCGTCACAGGGGTCTCAACGCAACAGACGGCGCGTCGATCGGACGCCCGGTCTGTGAGTTATTAGCCTTTTCGTCCCAGGGGCCCGGTTGGTTTCGTGTGCGAACCAACCCCGGCCGTATCACAACTGTACCCTGAACTCCCGTAGGGTATACTCAAAGGGACCGTTACTCAACGTAACCACCAACGCCGCTGACGGTTCGTCAAACGGACGTCCTGTCTGAAAGATATCAGTTTTTCCATTCCAAGGGCCCGGTTGGGTTTCGGTGTGATCCAACCCGACCACTAACCATCTGCATCCAAAACTCGGGCGGAGGATGCCAAAAGTTTCGTATCGTCAACAGAAACTCAACGCAACAAACGGCGCGTCGATCGGACGCCCGGTCTGAGAGTTATTGGCATTTTCGTCCCCGGGGCCCGGTTGGTTTTTAAGGAAAAACGAACACGACCTTACTCCACCTGCGTCCAAACCTCGGGCGGAGTATTCCAAAAGATCCGTCTCACTAAGAGGAACACAACACGGCTGACGGCACGTCAATCGGACGTCCGTAGCTCAAGATATGTGCGTTTCCGCTCCGAAGGCCCGGTTGGTTCCGTGAACGAACCAACCCGGCCGAACTCAAAGTAATCCGAAACCTTAAGTGCGATATACCGAAACGACCGTCTCGATCCAAGGATCGCGTTGCCGCAGACGGTTCGTCAATCGGAGGTCCGAGGCTCAAGATATGGCCAAAAGACCGAATCTGGTTCGAAACGGGGGGGTCCGGGTCCGGGCCGACCCGGCCCGCCCCCCCCCCCCCCCCCTGAGCGGCGGCGGCGCGGCGGCCGGTGGCGGCGCGGCGGCGCGGGGGCGCGGCGGCCGCGGCGGCCGGGCGGCTGGCGCCGCACGTGGTCGGCATGTGGGGGGCAAAGCCCCCGCTGTTTGGGAAGCGGCGCGGCCTTTGTGCCGCGCCTTTGCAACAAAACGGCCCCCACGTGGGGGCCGGTTTGGAGAAATAAACTGAGGGGCTGCTGCCCCCCCCCCCCCTTCATGGAACCGCCCCCCTCTTAAAGTGGGGGGTTTTATACGTTGGCCGGGGGATTAATTCCCCCGGTTTAACAACATCTGGCCGGCCAGCTGGCCGGCCGGTTTTCTTCAGCGGGACCGGAAATTCCGGTCCCCTCTTCGGTTTCCGACGCCGGCGGCCCAGCCGCCGGTCTTCTCATCCCGCCGCGGCCCGGAACCGGCCGCGGTCTCCTCGTCCCGCCGCGGCCCGGAACCGGCCGCGGTGTTCGTCGTCCGGCGCGGTGCGATGGCACCGCGCCCCTTCGTCGTGCCTTGATTCCTTTTAACGCGGCGCGACGGCGTCACGTTCTTGAAGATTCTTCCTCGGCGTGGCGCGACGGCGCCGCGTAAAATAATTGCACGATTATCCGCGTGGTGCGACGGCACCACGCCACTTTGCTTCCACCCGCAAGAATAAACAACATGAACGATGGAGGGAGGTTCGGCCGTGTTCATGCGGTCCGGCCCCCCTCACGTTAAATAAAAACACAACTAAAGAATATCCAGTTGCCTCACATTTAGACTTGCTAAAACCACGATCAAGAATGTAATAATTAAACAATAAATAACAACCCCTACCTCGGGTATACGTTCGAAGATTTGTCAACGTTCCGCGGAGGACGACGTCGCGGAGGTCGGGCGTCGCGGTAGTCGTTCGTCAAATCCGATGACGAAGGGGTGCGTCCGAAGAGACACGTCGTTGGCGAATACTTGAACGCCGACTAAGGTTGTCTGAGGAAGAAGCGGTGTCCTCACTCGTTGACACGGAAGACAAATAAGAGCGGAGCGGCGTTCTTCGTCGGAACTTGAGCGTTCACGTCAAGTCTTGAGGAAAGTCAAATAAAAAGAAAACAACGAACTCAAGAACCCCTACCTCGATAGTCGCACGTTGACGTAGTCGTGGAATATCGGTGTCGATTCCTTTGACGTCGGAGGAAGAGTCGTTGTCGATGGCGTTCGTCGCGGAAAACCGTCGCAGAAGAGATGACGCGGAAGAAGTACGTCGCGTCGCGGATACGGCGTCGCGGATGGACCGTGTTTTTCGGCGGAGAAGTTCTTCGTTGAAGAACGGAATTCTTCGCGTTCTTCGTTGAGTTTGAAGAAGATGAAGAAGACTTCCCTACTCTCTCAAGGAGATAAAATTCTAATAAAATAATACTCTTTCTTATTTTATTCACACAACCCAACCTCTTTGAATTTCAAAGGTTTGAAATTCAATAACCACACACAACTCACCTCATTAACTCATTACATTTAAGTCATAGGTTTATAACTTAAGTTAACATAATTTAAGTGGTAGTTGAGGGGGTTTTAGAGGATATGAAGGGATGGGGTTCGTGTGGGCCCCACCACCCTCATAACCTCCCATGGGAGGTTGGGTGGTTACCCAACTTCCAACAAGAGATATCATTTAGAGTAAAATAATAAAAATTGTAGTGTAATTACAAAGTAAACATCCACAATTTTTATTATCAACACTCTCAAGTACACAACTCCAGAACAGGAGTTCCTAAGCGTAAACCGGCGCTACGGTTCCATCGGTGCCCTCAGAATTCGATTCCGGGCACCGGTTCAAAAGTTAGAAAAACCCGCTCGTTCGTTCACTGAACGTACCCGAGCCAAACTTCGGAAAATGATTCCGGGCACTCCGGGCCTCGGAATCAGGTGCCGTCTGAAACCGCGCTCTTGTAAAATTCTAAAGAAAATTAAGAAAAAATTTCCCTTGAATTTTACGGGTCTTTACACCCTCCGATATTTTTTTAGTCAACTGAACACATCGGTCTTATAGGGAAATGATGATTACCCATACCATTATACTATAGTCATCAATGAAAAGAACGTAATACCTTTTTTCTGTCAATGGATCTTGGTGAAATATGTCCAATACATCATCTTTCACCAATTCAAGCACTCTTGTTGACTTATTTTCCATCGCTTTGTATGTCTTTCTGATGATCTTACCTTTTTGAAAAGCATCACATGTATGTGTACGATCACGTGATAGCTTAGGGAGGTCTCTTGCTGCTTCATACCTTACCAGATCTTCCAGAGATGGTTGACATAGATGACCAAGTCGTTTATGCCACAATTTTTTTCTTCCTCTCTGGATAAAAAGCACATATCTTCTTCTCCACTTACAAAGTAGATATTTACCTTTATTTTTTTACCTGTAGTATCATTGTTCCATCTCTTCCCTTGAGGACACATGTCTTCTTGGTAAACCGTATTGAATGATCTGATTCATATAGTTGACTAACACTGAGAAAATTGTAACTGAGAACTTCTACAACCAAAACATCATCATGTATTATTTCTTTTCCCCCAAACATGGCCTTTCTTGATCCAATTATATTAATTCCTTCAACATTTCCAAACTTGAAAACTCCTTCTTTATCATATTTTATGCCTATAACCAAATCCTTGTTGCATGTCATATGAGACATACAACCACTGTCAAGGATCCATAAACCAGAATGGTCTGATTCTTTAAGGGAAATTTCAGTAACCACTGCCTTCTCTTCTATCTTCTTCTTGATCCATATTTTTGTCTTCACGCTTGGTATAGATTGAGACTTCTGATATTTCTCAGAGTATGATGGACCAGATTCATCTCGCAAAGCTGAAAATATATTTTTCATTTTAAACACACCCGTTGGTTCATTGATATGTTGCTTGTGAACATTTTGATTGTGCTTTAGCACATTCCACTGTATGATTGATGTATAGTATCTATCCATGTTCCCAAATCCTTCACAAAAAAATAGTGTCCTTGAAAATATGTTCTAGAGAATTGTTCTCTGTTTGGATGCCACCTCTGTTATTGTTCCCTTCGATATCTTCTGGCTATTGGACACACATTTTTTTGAGTGTCCCATATTTCCATAGCAATAAAACCTGATGAAAGGCACATTCATGTGTGTCACTTCTTTACTACCAGTAGTGCCTTTGGTTCCTTGAATTTTATGATTCTTCTTTGTACCCACATCAATTCTCATTCTTTGAACATGTCCTTGCGGTCTGACTTCAACCCAGACTGCTTTCTAATTCTGATCAAGCCCCAGATCAACCATAACATCTAAGCTCTATTGCTACTTCTTTCCTAATGAACTACTAGGCCTGTCTTTCATATTTTAAGTCTTCATAATGATCTTCTTTCCCGAAAACGTGTTAGTAATCATAATTTTTTCTTAGTCCTTAACCCTTTTTGTAGACCAACAAATTCTCCTTCAAGTTCATCGATACACATTAAATTATCTTTCAATGTGTTATTCAAGCCATTAATCTCCCTTTTCTATTCTTAAATCTTGATTTTATACCCACTAACAGATTTTGAGTCTTGTATTGTTGATGACTTGTGTTTTTCAATTTATTTAGTAAACTTAGACTTCTCTTTTTCTTGTTTTTGTATATAGAGTTTGGTACCACAAACAACTTTATTAACCTTTTTTTTATCTCTCCAAACATCTATATCTTCAAGAGAAGCCTTTAACTCAGCATGCATATCAAATCTTCCTTAAACTTCTTCGTCATCATCAATGTCAGTTTCTTTCTTTTTATGAGTACTACCGAAAACTGCCACCATATCATTTTCTCCATGATCTTTGTAGTTCTCTATCTCTTCAACCTTCTCAACCTCAGACTCATCCAAACTATCACATTCTTGTGAAAGGATATTCTTCTTCTTAATGAAATTTCTCTTGAACTATTTCTTACCTTTCCCATAAGATGAAGAATTCTTCTTGGGAATTTCTACTTCATCAACATCATCATCTTTTTTGGAACATTTTGGGATACCTTTCTAAAATATAACCAACCTTTCCAAATTGAAAACAAGATAGTGAAAGTTTCCCCTTGGACTTTCCTTTTCCTCATTGCAAATTTGATGAATGAAATGAAATCACCTCATCTGTATCTTCATCCTCATGATAATTTTCAATAGTGTGCTTCTTCCTGGACTTGAATGCCACCTCCTTAGATTTCCTCTTTTCCATAGCTTTGTTTTCATCATTCCTCATTTCATATGCAACCATGGTACTGTGAAAATGGTCCAGTGTTAGCTCCTACAGATATTTAACTTCTAGTAATGAGACTTTTGGATTGAACCAAGGTGTCCCCAAGATGAGCTTTATGATCTTAATGTCTTTAATGACTTCAACAAGACCCCTCATATCTTCCACAACAATATTTACCCTATCAAATAATTCACCAAGTAAATCATTCGGATTCATTTCCAAATCATCATACTTATTCCACAGAACTTACAGCTTTACCCCTCTGAAATTTGTATCTACTTCATATATATTCAATATCTTTTCCCACATGGAATGTGATGGTTTTAATGACATCACCTTTGTATAGATAACATTGGATATGGATCCCCTTAAAGCATTAATTACCTTGGAATCAGCATCTAATTCTCTACAATCATCTTCTAATAATGTGCCACTATTAATATCGATTGTTATACCATGCATTGATAATGTAAAGACATCCATTCTCAAAGATCAGAAGTAGTGTTGCATCTGATTCTTGTATAGCTAAAAATTGTTCCCATCTAAGATCGGAATCCCTTTGTGATTAGTGACCTCCTTTTGATATAGAAACACTAATATCAACCTTTCTCTCTGATACCAATTGTTGGGTCTACTATGTTAGATACCCTGAGTGGGTGGGTGAATCAGGGTATGATAGATTAAAACAGTTGTCCCTTTTGATCTTGTTTCGCTGTTAATTCTCTCTATTTCCCATAGCAAAGTATAAATAGAAATCAAATAATGCACTGGACACAATGATTTTTACATGGTTTACCCTCATTGGGCTATGTCCAAGGGGTATACACAGGTGATGTGCCGATGTACCAACATCGCTAAAAGCACACAATTGTTTACAATGTTTGAAGCGGACTCACTGTACTATATGGTTTATAACCAATCACGATGTGAAATCTCACTGCCCTCTCAACTGAAGTGTTCTCACTGCTTCTTCAAAAGATAAACTCACAATTTATAGACCTATAGGTCCCTTCATTATCTCTAATTAAATATGCATCATTAACTATTGATAGATGCTCTGTTGATGTACAACATTCACCCACATAAGAATCTATCTTTGCACCGGATGTATTAGGTAACTCCAAATCTTTTGCGCAACCCTTACTGTGTCTTGCGTGCAAATGTATTCTCTTACACGCAGGATTCTACTTTTGTCGTAAGACACTCCTTGAATGCAACTTCAATCTTTCACACAATGCAAATCTTATGTGCAACTTTCTTATCATGCGTGTAACTAAAAATATTTTGTGCAACTCCATTTGCATGAATTTCTTATGCAATCCGATGCTCGGATTTTCACTAAGTGTTGAGCTCTACCGAATGAGGGGGTTCACCTCTTATTTATAGGAAGTCTTGTCCCCTGTGTGGAAGATTCGACTTTTTTCACACAATTTTCTCTTCGAGAACAAAAATCCCTGTTTGACGTCTCATTAGGCGTGCAAGTTTCTTTCACACAACCTACTCTTTCACACCCATTTCCAAATAATTCACAAACATCATTCCTTTTTCATTTTTCAACGTTCTGCATCCAAAACATGCCTTGTATGTAAGATTCCTTCATGAAACTCCATATTTCATGCATATCTTCAAATCTTTAACACACAACATGCCTTTTCCATTTTTCAACATTCTCACCCTAAAACATGCCTTGAGGACAAGTTTCCAAACCACCCTATATCTTGCGCACAACATTCTTTGAAAAAAATATGTTTCCCCATTTTCCAATTTTGAGCTCCAAAAATTTGGAAAACACTGGAAAACAGTTCCACCTTAGATCTGTTTTTTACCACATCTAGATTCTCCATTCCTTTGTCATCATTCTTTGTCAACATAGGTTGTCCACAATATTTATGGAACTCAAAAAATTACCCTGTAAACCCCCTTTGTCAACAAATTGGACATCGAGGTCTACCATGTCAATAAAAAAACATGTAGTTCCACTTTTTCAACAAAAATAATCACCTCAAAAATGATTCATTGATACCTTTAGAGATTTTTTTCCAACAAAGGGGATGAATCATGGATCAAGTGAACCGTGAAATTTCTTCCTATAAAGTATCTTGATGTCTAAAAACCCAAAATCCATTTATGAATGGAAGGTTATAATTCCCCCTACCGTATGTAATATAATGAATTCTATTTTTATACAATCATTATCTTACACTGGTGCATATTTTACAGTTGTGAGGGTAATTATAGGGGTAAAAATACTCCCAAAATTTCATGTTGGGGGTGATTCTTTTTTTCCATTGATAATATTAACATATACTTAGTCTCTCAAGCCTTTTTATTTACATGGTCAAGATATATAACTTTTTCAGGGAAATATTTACTTATTTACATGGGTTTCTCCAAGATTGTGGGTTTATTTTTACATATATAGGATGCTAGTAATACATTATTAGAACAATTATGTATGGGGTTGTTAATGGATATCTCTCACTGAGTGCATCATTTTTATGATTTATTAATATAGGTACATCATTAGATAGACCAACTAGAATATACATACCCAAGGCATGTGACTCTTGAAATGATGATATTGGAAAAAACCTTTCCCAATGAACCTTTTTAGATAGTTTCTATGTTAAAATCCAAACCTTTGTATTCACCCCACCCTAAGATATTCATTTTAGGTATTTGTTTCAATGAATATCCAACAAAGCACCACTGTAACACTGATTCAATCATGTTATATATAGTCATGTTGTTTCCCTGAATTAGAGTTCGAGACTACTGAAAAGAAATATTTGTCAATTGGAATTCAAAGAACATTTAGTATCTTGGGATGGTTAATATAATCTCGTGTGAAAGGTATATGTTCATAATATGTAAAATATTCTCCCATAAGTTATAATGGAATTGGGCTATGGTTTATAATTCCAATGACTCTGGAATATCATACTCACGAGTGGTAATGGCCCAGAATATGAAAACTATTCTATATCCATCCAACTATTTCCACATGATCATGGGGATATCATCATCATATATGATGGTTTATTTGACCTAATCCAATAACAAAGATCATTTATATACTAGTTTTTCAATAAGATTATGAACATTCAAAATGTTCTTACTTACATCAAAGGAAACCCAGTTTGGTGGATTGAAAGATAATGATCTTCACATCGTACTACCTTATAACCAAGAATGGATACAATTGATTTATGATGAATAATTTGATGTAACAAGCCTTGGTTTTTCAAGTGCATCTTGATTTTTTGGAATTTTTGGAGTAGATTTGACATAGGGAGAACCATTATGATGAGAAATTAATTCATCATCAAGAGAGACTTTGTAATTAACACCATGGGGAGAACCTCTATGGTTAATTATTTATTTTTCATCATGTGGGAGAACTCCATTGTTGATTATTAATTTTCCATCATGGGGAGGACATCCATTCTAGATTAATGTTATGTCATAAGGCATGTCTCTACAAAACATACTATGGGAAGGAACTCACGAGTTATTTTTTTAGTTTCCATGTGGAGGGACTATGTGGTTACTACAATCTAATGAGTTAGTAGAGAAAGGTCTTCCTTGATACTATATCTTGACATAATGTGAAGGAACTCTGCAATCAGTTCCATGTGGAAGACCATCAGTAACCAAATTCACATCACTATAGGGAATACCATCACTTGGTATTATATTGAGAGGACCTCCATAGATATTGTGTTTCATTTAACTATGGGGAGGGCCATTATAGTGTATGATCTTATATTTTTTTACTATTATGAGGACCTTCATGAATGATATGATTGGTTTTTGGGAGAATTTCTCCCATAACTAATTAGTTGGAAAGGGCCTCTGAAGTTTTTAGAAATGTTACTAGACATAATAACTTTATAAAAGATATTATGGGGAGGAAATATAGGGTATTTGGATATGGAACTATGGGTAGGACCTTCATAGTGGATACTCTAGGGGGACATCTAAATTTTTGTGACATGGTAATATGGGGTGGAACTGTATGGGCATAGTTTCTATGTCATAGTTATGATGAGATTAAAAGTTATCTATCCACTAATAGAATATTTCCATGTGAATCAATGATACTATGGTTTGTAGGGGTATGGGAGTACATATAGATTATATATTTTCCATTGAACTTTCTCCTTTTGGACATTCGTTTTTTAGCCAATTGGGGTTGGGACCATAATAATAATTTGGGTCATCCGGTGTAGATAGTGTCCTTCATGAGTATAATACCTTCTAGGTTTCTCCTTTGTTTTCATTAAAATATTACAAAACCCCTTCTAGGTGTTTACTAGAATTTGTTTTTGAACATGGTACTTGGTTTCCATAAAAATATTCCATTGAAATTTATGATTGTTAGGGAGAATAGGGATACAATCCTACTTTTAGGTTGACGTTAAAATATGATAAAAACCATCTATAGTTCTGAAATAATGTGTATATGAGACTACTCCACATTTTTTAGAACATTTCGATCAATTTCACAAGTCTTTATGGGGACATGGATATGATTATGCTCCTTGGTTTCTATTTGCATGTAGTTATGAAAATATAGAGTATTAATAAGAATAGTGATATGAGCCTACTCCACATTTTCTATCAGAATATACAAAAAAACTCCTAGAATTTTTTAGGGAATATGGACATGTTTTCGATCCTCAGTAGTCTTTATAATATGCTAAAAACATCCAAGTGTTCATAGGAAGAAGCATATGATCCTCCTACGTGGTTTTACAGAGATGTCTATGAACTCTTAGTGTGTTGGAGGGAACATGGATATTAGCCTACTCCAAAGATTTAATTCCTAGTTTCCCCCAACCGATCCTCCTCCTAGGTTCTCAGTTTTAGATAAATAGGTACAGGATATATGTGGACGTCTCCTCATCATATTATTAAGGGACAAGAATAATATGCTTTTGTAAACAATTATGGATGATAACAACACTCCTAGGAACTTCCATAATAGCAGTAAGAACACAATCAATTTCCTCATCTACATCTCTATAGTAAGGGAGGTATGTATTTTTGTGCTATGGGGACAGACTCGTGACATGGTTGAATATGGTAATGAGTGACACTTACTTATTTACGGCCCATAATTAGTTGAACAACTTGTGAGGATTCATCTTATAAAGGCTTTAATGAGCCATCTCTATAGATGAGATGGAGCCTTTGAGTTGGTATTATCATACCAGGGAATTCACCAACTAGTGATAGAGGTGACGATATATTGATAACATACATCTAGGAACTAGTGAATATGTTTGGTGCATTAGTTAGAGGTGTGTAGTAGACTAAGGTATTTCACATTTAAAACTATCCTATCTAGGAATCCTAAAGCAAAATGGGTTTTTTTATCATACCTTTTGGATATTCCAAGAGATCCTAAATGAAACATACCATGAACAAGATACTCAATAATGTTACATCATGATGAAATTGAATTTTCAATTGATCACTTTCATGGGAAAATTATTTCACATTAGGTTCAATATTTTTTTGATACTTTATGTATGATTAAATTAATTTATGTCAATGTTGAACTAATTTTCCAAAGAAGGTATTCAATGGGGTATACCATTGATACTCTTGATTGTGCATTTTTTGGGATGATGACAGGGTAGCTCATCCATTATGGGGTCTTATTTCCTAGCCTAGGAAACTCTTATATATTTCATTCTTATTCATGAAATCCTTATTAATAATAATATAAGTTATCTTAGTTGTGAGAGTGATTTATTATTACCATGAATCAATGTGAACATCAATACGTACCAAAGGTTCATCATCAATAATATACCTGTTTATTATACCTTGGTCTAAAGTCATATGGCTAGGATCTCTAGATTTTATAACCATCCATAGAGGTCATAAATATTTTGGTGATAAAATTAAAATAATTATTTAAGATTCCTAAGAATCCCTATGAAGGTAATCAGAAATGATATAGTTTGATTCTATTTAATGAGACAATTCATACAGTTTGTAGGATTTGGTGCCCTAGAACACATTTTTGTGTACTTTATTTAAACTTGAATTTATAGTTTTTAATATCAATAAACTTCTTATCATATAATTATTTTTATTCTGTGTAATGTAATATGTGATGATCTCTTATGATTATTTGTTGAACTAAAAGGTCATAGAAGTTATCTGTTATGATGATAACTAGGATGTTTTATGATATTATTCATAAATATATGTTCTATAGTTGGATGAAATTATTTGAGGGACATGAATGATATTGGATATTAAGGGTGGAGACTCATAGGATATTGAGGAATTTTATCATGGTTTACACCCTTGGTGATATCCATTGTAGGATATTAAGAGAACGATACACACTAGTAAGAAATATACATTTATAGGTGTCATTGGATGATCCTATCTGCATATGTGTGTATTGATCATTAGACATTATGATTATTATTAATGAGTATTATTAGCTATGTACTTTAATGTATCGATGAAAACTATGATAACATATGTCCATGGCAAGGTAGGATATGTTGGGTGTGTCACGAGTAATATTGAATTAATGAATAATACGAGAAAGGATTTCTCCCCTTTATTCATTAACAGAATTTGGTATCTTGGGACCTTTAGTGAGAATGATATAACCTAAATATATCCATTTCTACGGTGTTTTATATGAAATATTTCTTTCCATAAATTCAAATAAAGATACATCGAGCACATAGGTTGATGACACTAGCATGTAACCTTCTTGATTAGAGATATCATGATAAAGGGATTATATTATATAGTAAGTGTCTATATAAGGTATTATGTTATTGTGGAATTAACTTCTTTCTCTATGGGTACCTTGGTGGGTTTAAAGATGTTAACCTTGGACTTCAGGCCACTTCACCTAATTCCACTAAGATAGAGGCTTGGAGGGCCATACACTAAGTGTATTTAGAATTTTAGATAAATAATATATTAATATTTATTATTTAACAAGTTGAATAAATATTATTCCCCCATGTGGTTTAATAATTATTCATGTCTTCTTGATCACATATATTCCTTCAATGGTTATTCGAGAGAATATAACGTGAGTAGAATATTTAATAAATATTCATTTTATATTTATTGAATATAATATTTAAATATTTATTGGAAAATAATACCATGATATTTATTAATTAAATAAACAGTTATTATTCAAGGCCTGATAAATATTGTGGAGGAATGGTGGACCATGTTTTTATGTGCGGTGAGAAATAATGTATATTGAATATTATTTGACTAAATAATATTTAATTTAATTCATAGGTTAAGTGTATTTTGAAGAAATAATAATATTATTATTATTTTAGACAAGGGGTTCCTCAAGGGATTAAATAAATAATAAGCAAAAATTTGGAAAATATATATTTCTAAACTCAAGTAGTATTTAGACCTAGTTATATTATTTTTTCAAGAGATCCAATTCATTTTTTGTTGAGCACAATGATAGCTAGAGAGAATTCTCTCCATCCCTAGAGAGATCCTTCTCTAAGAACACTCCCAAGAATAGAAATTGATCCTCCTCCACCTCTCACTATTGAGTATTTAGAGATTAATGAGAACATTTTGGAATCGATTCTCATGTATATCAATGTTGAACGAACAAGCAATAGGATCTACCATGCTACCACCTAGAGATTTTTATGGTGACATTCTGTGATTTGTGGAACATGTTTGGATCACCACTATAGGAAATCGAATATTGATTCCTTCAATGCCTTGATGGTACAACATAGATCTATTGTCAGATCCATCAAAAGAATAATTAATTAATGCAAGATATTTCCTTAATTGATTAAATTTACTATAAATAATTTGTGATGATCCTATCTCTAGTTCTAGTGTTTTATCCATTTCATGGTTCCCTTGATTCAAATCTATTGATCATGGAGTTTATCATCATGTAGATCTCAGGTTGATCATAAAGCATGATTAAAAAACAATATTAAACGTGACTCGTAACATGCTTCCTCTATGATCAGATCCTACAAGTGGTATTAGAGTGGTCACAAAAATATTTATAATTATTTAATGATAATTGATTGATTAACATATTTTTTATTAATTTTTCCATTCATGTTTAGTCATTCTTTAAACCAAATTAAGAAATATTAATCTTATTTCTCATATATATAATCAAAACTATTGATTTTATGAATAAAATAAAATCAAATATTTCTTCTGGAAGTGTGGAGGATTCCGAACAGATAACCCAAGAGTACACGTCTTGTAACCAGAGTTACATGTCGCGTACTAGTTTTCAATTCTCCAGTAATTAATTTAGGATTAATTCATACCATGTGCATTAAAAACATGAAGGGAATTTAATTTCTTACACAACATGATTAAGGATCTATCCTAGAAGATGGTCAGACAGAGTACAATCCAGGTCACACACATACACGACATGTATTCCTTCAGGTCACAGACGCGCCATGTATTTTCATACATGGCCAACCTGACTGGTGATCATGTAACATAGACACCACACATTGTGTATCCCTTATACATGTAATGTCTTCCAATTTTTTAGAGGCAAATTTTATAATCTGATTCCCTAGGCGTGTGCCTCGGATAAACGGCGAGATAGGTACATGTAGTGTTTCTCTCTTGTATATGTCAGGTACATATACAAAATTACATCGAATTAAAATTAAATTACTATACTATGTAAACCTTATCAAAATGTGCTTACATGTGTTCATTTGGTTTATATGAAATGCCATGTGATTTGTTTATATATATATATATATATATCTGTGTGTGTGTGTGTGTGTGTGCATTTGTGTCTAATTAATTTCTTAATAATGTTCAGATCTGCAAATCATGTGTGTCATATGATAGATATTAACCTAAATGTATTTTATCATTACATGTTAGAGAAAAATCATGTAATTCATGTAATCATTAAGTTGATAGTACACATCAATAAATTGTGTGATAAGTTGTGAATGAAATATATCACAAGAGTAAATATTATACCAGTATAATACATGATGGGTAGATTCCGATGGGTATTCACTGCATTACCTCTATGGTACATTTACATACATAGTTAATCTTAAATAATTTATTTAATTTGTTGAAAATTTATATGGATTAGAATTGATGAAGTAAATTTAGATGAGAATTAAGATAAAATATTTGATTAATTAAAGAAGACAATTAATTCTTTAGAGTGTAATTTATCTTTAATAATAATGATTAATAATTCAATGCTAGTTTTATTTTAAATGTGTAATACATTGCATTCCTGTGGATGATCATGATCATTCATCATACCTTGTTATTTGATTAGTTTCATTTAATTTATTGTTAAATTAATTTTTTGGCATGTGTGCCTTCTCTCCCATTATTATGTAAGGGTATATGTGCCCATGGTTTCATTTATGTAAACCATTTTCCCTCGCCCATGTGAGTAAAATCATATGTAATGTATGGAGCTCACAAGATAGTGGAGGTGGTTCAAGTTTGAAGATACGGAAAAAAATCCAAGAAAGATACTTAAGTTGACAGATGGAAAGTTGTGACAATAACCTTAATTGGTTTAATGTTTTTTTATCATATGTAAAATATTGTTCTATCAACCACTAGATAAACTAACTATTAGTAATAACTCGTGATCATACCAATTTATTGTTTTATTTATTCCAAGTTCCATGGTTATTTAATTATTTTTGTTTTTTCACAATTACATGAATTAATGAATTAATAATAATACAAGATAAAACTAAAATAAATTTTCTTATGTGTAAATATTACCTAAGGAATGTTTAATCACTATACTAAATCCACTTAATATTTACAATCATATAATAAAGATAATAATTGGAAATTTATGCATAAAATATATAATCACTAAATTATATATATTAAGTTGGTATAACCTTCTACGAATTTAGTTAAAATTAAACCATGGTTCAAATTGTTTGACCATGAAATTTTTAGGTGATTTCATTTATCATGGATTCTAAATTTAGTTTTGGGTTGACTTAACTTAGTTCACCATCAAGGTTTGACTTCAAGCTTAGGTCTTTGAGTAATTGAGTGGTAAGGGTTGATGAAATCCAATTTAATGATTTAATGATTGTATAGTCCACTCAACAGATCAAGGAACTATGAGTTAATGCATTTGGAATTTAGAACTCCTACCTAAAACCATTCAAGTTACTTGACCAACCAAACATAGGGAAATGAGAAGGGGAATATGAATCCATTCTACTAGAATGTCTAAGAAATAAGATATCATGAATCCAATGGTGGGGGATATTGGGTTTCAATAAAATAGTTTGAGATTAAAAAATATAATATTTAATTATATTTTCTAAATTTTATCAGATAAAGTAATAAATCTATATTCATATTACTTATAGAAACAACAATAAAAATGATGTCCAACATATCACTCTGATCCATACATGAGAAGGTTAACCTAATCATTGGAAAAAATGTCCCATATTGGAAAAGTTTCTTACACATTATCCTTCTCCATTAATGGAAATTTTATGTATTGGAAGAAACAATTTCGGATGTTCTTGGAAATGAGGCCAGTGATGAAGAGTTGACTATCTATAAGAAACATTTGAATGTTGCTATATATATTCAATGTTTAATTCTATCATCCACAACCAATTATATTTTTAATCAACCTGATTAAATGTATGAATATAGCATGTTTTCTCACATTTATGATCTCAATCAAGAGAATGTGAGACAATATAGGTGTGATATCTCAAATTCTTTGTTTATAACTAATATTGGAGAGTTTGAACCAGCTGGGCCATATGTAGTCAAGATTATTAGCTATACTGAACTCTTAAACATAATAGGGGTTAAATTCTTGGATTTGTTGCGTATATATCTCATAATTTCATTAGTACCCAAAACATTCTCTTGTTTTATTGTTAATTATAATTTGAGAAATGATGATAAGAGTCTTTTAGAACTTCTTAATTTGATTCAAAACATGGATAAGAAAACGGCGGGTGATAAACCCATGGTCCTTATGGTGAATACGAAAAGGATTAACAAGGTGAATGGGTATAAGCCTTATAAAAATTAAAAATATCCTAAACATCATCCTTCCAATATTAGGAAGATCTAGAGGCAGGTTAAGGAAAATGAGGCAGTATGTTGTGCATGTGTAAAGCTAGGATATTGGAAGAGGAACCACACAAAGAAGCAAGGGGAACTTAAAGGTGTGTTCATTATCGATTGTAATCTTTCAATATCTACACATTGGGTATTAGATATAGCTTTTGGTGCTCACATATATATCCAAATGCATGAACCAAGTAGATTCTTAAATATTTCTATAGGATATATGGATTTGAGAGCTTCTAATGGTGTGAGACTGACTTCCCTATCCATTAGTGACTACATCCTTTTATTTATAATGGTAATGATTTGGGTTTTAAAATATTGTAATTATCTACAACCAGTTTCCAATAACATAATTTATGTATCATTTCTAGATACAGATGGGATTATTTTCATGTTTGGATATAAAAGTTGTTTATTTTACAAATACAACATTTTTTATTGTATGGAATATTTAAATAATGTTATTTATGTATTAAATTAAGAAAACAAAGTATTGGAAATAAAAAATTAATAATGTTCAATGACTCATATAACACCCAAATATGGAATCATCCTGTCGGTCATGTAAACAATAAGTGTTTGGAAATTCTCAATCAATATGGTTATTTAGAATAATCTGAACTAAAACCACTTGATTAGTTCCATGATTTTTTATAAGTAAAAAATGGCATATCTTCTACAATTATTAAACACCGATGTGTGTAGACCATTTCTAGTAGAAGCTAGAGGTGGGTATTCATATTTCACAACTTTCACTGATGAATTGAGTAGATATGGTTATGCCTACTTGATGAGGTATAAGTCTGGGTCCATTGAGAAATTAAAGGAATACATGAATGAATTATATAGTAAACATGGAATGAAGATAAATAATCTTCAATCGGATTGAGGTGTTGAATATCTTAACAAAGAGTTTATCAACTTTCTACAGGAGTTTAGGATTATTTCTCAACAGACTCTAGCTTACACAACATATTGAAATGGTGTTAGTTCAAGTAGTAATTGTAACTTATTAGACATGGTAAATTCAATAAAAAGTCATGAAGTTCGTCCATTATCCTTTTTGGGATATTCATAAAAATGTGGCATAAACATTAAATTGAGTTCCAACTAAAGTGGAAAATGGAATTCCCTTTGAGTTATGGGATAGAAAAAACCATGTTTTCTCACATCCATGTGTATGGGCATACGATATATTTATTAAGTACTTCTTAGAAAACAAACTAGAACCCCAAGGAACAATGTGTATCATTATTTGGTATCCCAAGGAAACAAATTGATACTACCTATACAACCCCTTAGAGAAGAAAGAGATTATGTCTAAAAAATCAATATTTCTTGAGAGGTAGAACATCCTTAAAAATGATAGTGGGAGAAAGATTGAATTCTATGAAGTTGATTCTCAAAATACATAAGAGTTGGTAAAGAAAGAGGTTCTACATGTCCTTGTGGAATAAGTAGTTCTTGAAACCCATGTACTACATGGAAGTGTAAGAGAGGTTTGAGAACTAGAGAGATATGGTTTTCTATTCACTAAATATGGTGACTAATTATTGGTTGAAATGACATAAATTTATTTTATAAAGAAGATATAGAGAGATCAAATTCTATAATATGGAAATAATCCATGAATTCTGAAATGGAATCCATGTATCAGAACCAAGTTTGGGTTTTGGTTGATTCAGCAGTTGATGTAAATCTCGTAAAGTGGAAATGGGTATTCGATAAAAAACTAGACAAATAAGGTAATGTAAATACCTATAAAGAGAGGATAGTGGATAAAGGGTATATACATCATCAAGTAATTGACTATAGTGAATCCTTTTTCACCGTTTTTCATATTTCAATCAATCATAATTTTACTTGGTATAGAAATTTAGAATGACTATGAGATTTACAAATGGATGTTAAAATTTCATTCCGTAATAAGAACCTTTATGATGATGTCTATATGATACAACCAAAATTATTTGTGGCTCTAAGTGATGCCAAAAATATTTTCAAGTTTTAGAGAACTGTTTGTGAAATGAAGATTGCATCCAGGTCATGAATCATTATATTATATAAAGCTATAAAATAATTTAGATTTATTAAGAATGAATGTGATCCAGGTGTTTAAAATAGGTTTAGTGGGAATTCAGTCATTTTCATAGTATTATATTTTTATTACATATTACATATTATAAATGACATAACAGTCTTATAATTTGTTAATGACTGGTTAAAAAAGTGTTTCTTCATGAAGTAATTAGGTGAAGCATCCTATAATCTAGGGATCAATATCACTCATAATAGATCCAAGAGGCTTATAAGACTATGTAAAAGTATATATATTGACCATATAAAGAATAGATTTAGTATAGAACAATAAAATATAGGATTGTTTCTAGTTTCACATGATTTAAATCTTTCTATGAAAATTCATCCTCAGACACAATAGGAGAAATAGAGAATGTGTAATATCACATACATTTCAGTGATGGGATCAATCATGTATGTATTGTTATGTACTAGATGGTAGGAAGATATCAAAAATATCCTGTAGAATGAAATTGGTTTGATATAATGGCTATCCTTATGTATCTAAGAAGAACTAAGGATATGGTCCTAGTGTATGGAGGAGACAAGGAGCAATTCATCAGGGATTATACAGATGATAATTTTCAAAAAGATCAGAATGATTTGACATCACAATCAGGATATGTTTTCTATATCAGTGAAAAATTTGTGATCTGGAAGAGTTCAAAGAATACAGTTGTCACTAATTCTATAGTGTATTTACAATATATAAATGCTTCTAATGTATCCATGGAATCCATTTAGAAATTAAATTGTTTCTAGGATCTTAATGTGGTACCTAGTAGTAAATACCTTATCACATTTTATTGTGATAATACTAAAATTTTGGATCTTTCACCAGAGCCAAGGTCACACCAACGGAAAAAGAATATAATATTGAAGTATCATCTCATGAGGTATTTTTATGAAATGAGTGAATTGGTAGTGAGAAGAGATCCCATAGAAGATAACAAAGAAAACCTCTGGAATAGAGGCCTATCTCAAAAAAATCATGAGTATCATGTGACAACTATAGGACTAGAGGTTTTTAGCAGTTTGCTCTAGTGAAAGTGGGAGTCTATTGGAGTTGGTCCCTAAGAACCAATTTTGGTGTAGTTTATGATTTCATTTATTCATATTTTGAAAATTAAAAAAAATTATTATCACATCATGGTTATTCCTCTCCTTAATATAGTATGTGATAATGTTTTAAGAGTATTTGTTACACTAAAAGTTCAAAGCATTTCCCCACTATGATGAGAACCTAGATGTTCTATGACACTATTCTTAAGTATATGTTTTATATCCTGGTGATATCATTTGAGGGTAAAATGATACATTCTATCTGGGATGGTGACTCATAGGGCTTCGATTCACTTTCTAATAGTTTATTCCCCTGGTAATATCCAATGTATGATATTATGGGAATCAGAACCACTAGTAGGAAATCCAAATTTACATGTGTTATTGGATGTTCCTATCTTTAGACATGTGTATTGATCCTTAGGGATTAATATTATTATTAATGAGTATAATGAGTCATGTATGTTGATTTATTTATGAAAACTGTTACAACATATGTTCATGGTGTGGTAGAATACGTTTGGTATGTAACGAATAATATTGCATTAATGAACAATGTGAGAAAGGATTTGTCCCTTATGTTCATTAAAAATGTTGATATCTTTGTCCCTTTGATGGAAATGATATATCCTAAATAAGTCTATTTCAATGGTGTTCCATAGGCATGTTTGATTTGTAAAATTTCAAATAAAGAGGCATCCCACACATAGTTTGATGACACCAGCGTGCAACTTTCTTGATTAGAGATATTGAAATAAAGGTACTATATAACATAGTAAGAGTCTTTATTAGGTATTATATTATTGCGACATTTAATTATTTCTTTATGGGTACCTTAGCATGATTCTAGACACATTGATTGGACTTTAGGTTGCCTCACCTAATTTCACTAAGAAAAAGGCCAAGAGAGTCACATACTAAGTTTATCCAAAGTCTCAGTTAAATAATATATTATTATTTATTATTTAAAAAGAAGAAAAAATGTATTCCCACATGTGATTTAATAATTATTCATGTTTTCTTGATCTCATATATTCTGTCACAAGTTATTCGAGAGAATATAATGTGAGAAGAATATTTAATTAATATTAATTTATTTATTGGAGAATAATGTAGTGATATTTATTTCTAAAATAAATAGACATTATTCGAGGCTTGATAAATATTATGTTGGAAAAGAAGAAAAAAATTAAGTCCTGTGAGAAATAATATATATTGAATATTATTTTATTAAAAAATATTTAATTTAATTTGTATATTAAGTGTGTGTCAAGAAAATAATAATCATATTATTATTTTATATATTATGTCCACAAGGAATTAAATAAATATTAAAGGGAAATTTTTCACATATTTATTTACAAACACTATAGGCATTTAAACCCAATTATATTATTTTTTCAATTGAGCCAATGAATTTTTTGTTGAGCATAATAACAGTGAGAGAGAATACTCTCATTCCCTGGATAACTCTCTCTAAGAATGATCCCAATAATGGAGAGTGATCTTCCTCCACCTCTAACTCTTGAGTATAGAGAGATAAAGGATAATTATTTAGAAGATATTTCCTTGTAGGTCAAAGGAGAACAACACAAGTGATATGATTTATCCTGCTAGCACACATAGATTCCAATAGTGACATTCAAATATTTATGGAATATGTGTGGAACACCGCTATAGAGAATCTATTATTGATTCCAACAACACAATGATGGTAAAATGTAGATCTATTGTCAGATCCATCAATAAATATAGAATTTTTACAAGGAAATTATTTAATTGATTAAATTAAATATATCTAATATATAATGACCTCTCATTGGTTATGGAATTTTATATGCTCTCTATTCTCTTTTATTACATTCCATTTATCATGTTGTTTATTGTTGTGTAGATCTTGAATTGATCATCAATCATGAAAAAAAGAAGATTTTGTCATGATCCATCGCATGCTTCATCGGTGCTCAAAAACTATACATTTTAGGTTCATGTGATAATGAAAAATGTGGTTCCACTTAATTTCATGATGTCATAACCAAATTAATTCCCTTTTATACTTGTGTATCTAATACCTATTCTAAATGGTATAAATTTATCTATAAAGGAATATATACTAAATTTAGGGATTTATGACTACTAGGAAGAAGGTTTATAACAACCCCAACCCATTACTTGTATTATTACGTGATTTTTATGAATAACTAGCCTTAAATTACAAACCAAGTATTTTAAAGTATAGTGTATTTGGAAGATTAGTTAAATAATTAAACAACATTAAATAAAAAACATATTTTATTTAATATCCATAAAGAGATATTATCTTCCATTGAGCTCTTACATCTGTATAGGATTACCTGGGTAATACATGAACAAAGGAATGAGATAAAAAGACTACTATGTGAATAAGAATATGAATAAGGAATAGAAAATGGGTTAGAATTCATAAAATTATCCCATAAAAAAGGCATTTAAGTTTAATAAATATATGGAAGAAAAACATATGAACATGGGATCATGTAATCATGGAATCATATAAATGTGGAAACAACATATAAGATGACATAATAATGTGTCACAGATAATCACCGAGACCATTTCCCATGGAAGATCACGAGTCAAAGGAAACCACCAAGACCATTTCTTATGGATTAGCATGAGTCAAGGCTAACCACCAGGACCATTGCATATCGAGCATCATGTGTCATGTCTAACTGACAAGACCATTGCACATGTCGTCTCATGAGACTAAACATTATATAGTGAATTTCAGTCCTATTTGGGTTCCCCCATCATAATATGTTCATGAATATTTGTACCACATGAAGAATCATACATAAGAAATTAATATAATATTTACCCATGGAAGGAAATGGGTATCGAAAACATGTCATAAGGCATAAAAAATGGGTGTATCAAAAAGGGGTCCATGAAATAATTGATTTAAATCATTAATAGATATTTATAAGGTTAAATAAGAATAAAACATGATAATTGGTGTTAAACTGAATTTACAACATTTTAAAAGAGTGGTTAAGAAACTATAGAAATGAGCCACATTAATACAGTTTAAGGGAAAAATTTAATGATTCTTTAAAATTGAAAAGGAATAATTTTTTTTATAAAACCATAAATGAACAAAGATATTTTTCATTATAAAATTATTGATTTTATAAAAATAATGGTGTATTAATAGATATTATAGAGTTTATTTTAAAATTGGTAAAAATTTGGGAAGTTCCCTTTAATCGGTCTTCCTTATGAGGAAGAATAGAGAAGGTTGCCTTTTTAAAAAATGTATTTACCCATATAATAGAATGAAATGATCTAGATAGATAATTTTTAAAACATATGAAATTCTTTTAAAATATTTATATCAAATTAAATAATATTTAAATTATTGTAAATATAGATAAAGTTTAACTGGAAGTAAAATGGAGGCTCTGAATAAATCCCTTACCATATGTCTGAAAGTGTTCTGTACTTGAACTTAATGTCTTGGATATTCAAATTAAATCAGTTAATTAATTATTTAAGAACATTTAATACTTTTATTTGATTTATTATAATTTTATAATGTTCATTTATGTCCTTTTGAGGAGTTATAAGATAAAATTTCATCGCCCTCGGAGCATTCATTTCCTTGGTTTTCATTATCGGTTTACATGTATACATGTACAGAATATCATGTGAAATGATAATAATTTTCCAGAATTGAATATATATGTTTCTAATAAAATTATAGAATATTAAATGGTATTATACATTATTTTTTCTAGATTTTAGGATGATTCGATATATAAAATTTTAATGATAATAGTTTATATTATTTTAGCATTTTTTTTATCGTCACGAACTTATTTTGTTTTATTAATAAATATCTTGTATATATACTAGTTCTATAACATTAAATAAGACTTAATAAATATATTTAAATCTATTTTATTCATAAAAATGGTTTTGTGACCATCCTTGAATGTTATAATGAAAATTTAATACTCATCGTCCTTGAATGCGATAAATTAACACATCACGGGCAATGTTTTCATTTTTAGAACAAAAGGGGAGGGGAAGAGAACTGATGATGGTTTATTACATTAGCACAATAAAATTAAAGTATATAAGATATAATGGATATATAATGTCACTTGGATAGGGTGTGAGTAGATGAAATGAAAAGTAAATAAATTGAAAGGAAATTAAAATAAAAAGAAAGATGTTTTACCTCTTGAACTATTCTCCTAGAGAACCTCCTTAGCGGAATTGGGTTTGGTATTTTGTTGAGAAATAAGGCTCCTAGACATGGGGAATAGACTTCGTAAGAGTATTTGAAAGAATTTTGATAAAATTAAAGGCTTTAGAAGTGTGAGGAAAAGATGTGGTTAGGGGGTATTTATAGTGGAGGAGAGGGGTCGTTTTTTATTATTTTATTCATTAATTTATTATTTCGGTTCAAGTCTACAAATATTTTGACAAATATCACTACATATATTAATTAAAGAGGATTAATGTTAGATTATATTGACCAAACAATAAAAAAAACTCAATGAATAGTGTATTTAACTTATACCGTTAAATATCGTAAAATATCATAATTCACTATTCACCAAAAAATCAACTATATTAGAAAAATACTAAAAATTTACCCGACCATTTTTCAATGTGTAGAATTAAAAAATGAAATCCATTTTACGAAAATAATTTTCTATTTATGATAAATTTTATTTTTAATTAAAATAATCATTAATTCAAAAAAAAAGTTAAAATTATAAATGATTTTATAACACTTTATGAATTAATTAAGGTATCATAAAATTATATTATAATCATAAGAAAAAAAAATATTAATTTGTTAATCTATTATATGAAAATATATTTTTTTATAAATCATTCTATTAATTATAAAATTTTAAATAAACATTTATATTTCACAAAAATACAAATACTTAATTTATTATTTTTAAAATATTTATTTACTTATTCCACGATATAAATATATCATATTTTAATTTATAATAAGCCTAAATTTTATTTATGATTTTATTGGTGAGGTTACTATTCTATTGGCCAATTTACTATTTCTAAAGGTCATATTACTATTCCAATGGCCAAGTTACTATTCCTTTGGTATAGTTTCCTTAATTTCTATAAATACTTATTATTTCATTCATTATTGATTTATAATGTTTGTATTGTGTTCTATGAGTGATTTTATGTGATTTATACTATATGAAATATTTATAAGAAGGGAAATTTCATTGATAAATTTTGTGTTATATTCTTCCCCCAATGTGAAAGTTTTCCCTCGAAATTTTGTTCTAAATAGTAAGGGGAAAGCAGATGAGGATATTTCTCCTATTTGCAATCATTTACTAGAAAATAAAATGATTATGTGGTTTTAATAATTTTATAATGAGTATATAAAAAGGAAAATTTGAACATAGAAGGATAAAAATGGATATAAAAAGTATACACTAGAATTTGATTTCTTAAGTTCCAATCTAGGTTTTCATTATGATATAATTATACCTAGGGTTATTAATATTTTTTTCAAGTTATAATCTCAGAAAAACAACACCATGCTCTAACACCAACTATAAAGTCCCTACCCTTTAAAAATATTATTACATGATTTTAAGGATAAAAAACTTCAAATAATAACCAAGGATCTCGAAGTTTAGTGTCTTTGGAAGGTTAGGTATATAATTAAACTCTATGAAATAAAAAATATCATTCATTTCTTCTACATTAAGTTCTCCTATCATCCATTCATCTCATACATTTTCATATGATAACCTGTGGAATACATGAACAAATGGATGAGCTAAAAAGACCAGTAAGGGAATAAGCATCTGAATAAATCATAGCACATGGGTTATAAGTCATAACATGATGACATAAAAAGGCATAAAATATGAATAAACATGTGGAATAATGACATAAAAAACATGGGATAATGTAATCATGGAATCAGAGAAATTTTGAAATAACATACAATTTAACACAATCACGAGTCAAGGATAACCATTTAGTAAATTGTACATGGAGGATCATGAGTCAAGGCTAACCACCAATTCCATTGCACATGGGGGAGAATGAGTTAAGTCTAACCACCAAGACCACTACACATGGAGGAGAATGAGTAATGGCTAACCACCAAGACCGTTACAGATGACATCTCATGAGAATAAAAATTACCCAATGCATTGTAATGTTATCTCATTTCACCCATCACTAAATGATCATGAATATTTGTGCCACATGAAGAATCATATGTATGGAAAAAACATAAGGGTTACCCATGAAAGGTAATGGGTATTCTAATCTTGTCATAAGGCATAAAAACATGGTGTATTATAAATGTGTCTATGAAATGATGGATATAAATCATATATATCAATTAATAAGGTAAAATAGGCATAATACATGATAATTGATGTTAATATGAAGTGAAAACATGTAAAATTAGTGGTTAATAAACTTTAGATTTGATCCACTTAATGATTCTTTAAAACAAAAAATGCATAATTATTTATATGAAATAAGAAATGAACCAAGATAGTTTTTCATTATAAAATGAATTATTTATTAAAAATAAATGTGTCTTAAAATAAATTATGGAGTTCACTTAAAAATGGGTAATAAATCATGAAGTTCCCTTTAATTGAGCATACTTATCAGAAAGAACTAATAAGAGAACCATTCTAAAACATGTATTTACCTATTAAATAAGGATGAAATGATCAATATAAATACTTTTGGAACATATAAATAAAATTTATACAAATATTTTAAAAATAAATAATAATTACATTAGGGTAAATAGAGATAAAGTGCAACCTGAAGGAAAAAATAGAGGTTCAGAAAGAATCCCTTGCCTTATGTCTGAAAGTGTTCTTCACTAGAACTTAATGTCCTGGATAATAAAATTAAATCCATTAATTGAATAATTTAGAAACTTTTATACACGTATTTTATTTATAATAATTTTATTAAGTTCATTTATGTTTTTTATGAGTTATAAGATAGAATGTCAAGGTTCTGCGAGTGTTCGTCTCCTTGGTTTTCATGATTGGTTTACGTGTATACATGTATCGAATAACATTTGAAATGAGAAAAGTTTCCCATAATTGAAATTATATGTTATTAATGAACTTGAATAATATTAAATGGTATTATGTATAGTATTTTTCAAATTTGAGGATGATTCATTAGATAAAATGTTGATGATAGCCGTTTATATTATTTTGGAGTTTCTTCCATCATCATGATCCAGTTTCTTTTTATTAATTAATATTATTCATATATATTAGTTCCATAAAGTTAAATATTAATTAATAGATATATTATTTTTTTTATAAAAATGGTTCTTGACCATCCTTTATGGAGGTAATGAAAATTGAATACACTTCGTCCTTGAATGCGATAAATTAACACATCAGGGACTATGTTTTTATTTTTTGACCAAAAGGGAAGGGGAATATAATTGATGATGTTTTGTTTCATTTATAAAATAACAATAAAATTTATAAAATATAATTTAGTTATCATGTCACTTGGATAAGGGGTGGTTAGGAGAATAAAGGAGAAGAAAATAAATTGAAATAAAATTAAAAGAAAAAGAAAATTGGTTTTACCTCTTGAATTCTTTTCCTTGATAACATCCTTAGGGGAATTGGGTTTGGTATTTTGTTGAGAAAAAATAATCATGTAAGTGGAGGAGATGCTTTATAAGATAATTGGGAATAATTTGGACAAGCTTCAAGGATTTATAGGTGTGAGTAAAAGAGGTGGTGAGGGGTGGTATTTATAATGGAGGATATGGGTGTTTTTTATTCATTACTTTATAATTTTGGATCAACAATATAAATAGTTTAAAACTTATCACTAAATATATTAAATAAAAAATATATTTATAAATTATTTTTCTTACATAAGAAATGACTCAAGAAATATTTTATTTTAACTTATACTGTTATATAATGTAAATTATCGTATGTCATTATACATCAAAACTTAAACTATTTTAGAAAAATTCACAAAAATCACTCTAACCATTTTTCAATGTGTAGAGTTAAAAATTTAACTCCATTTTAAGAAATTAATTTTCTAAATATGATAAAATATATTTTTAATTAAAATCATAATTTATTCAAAAAATAAAAATTTTAAAATTATAACTGATTTTATAACATTTTGGAAAGTTGCTTAAGGTTTCATAAAATTATCCTATAATATTAAAAGAAAGTATTAATTTATCAATATATTTTATGAAAATATACTTTCTTATAAATCCTTTTATTAATTATAAAATTTTAAATAAACATTTTTGTTTCACAAAAATACCAATACTAAATTTATCATTTTTTAAAAAATTATTTATCTATTCTATGATATAAATATATCGTATTTTCATTTCTAAGATGAAACAAATTAATTTATGATTTCATTGGTGAGTTTAATATTCTTAATGGTCACATTATTATTACAACAGTCAAGTTACTATTCCATTGGTATCTTTTCCTTAATTTCTGTAAGTACATCTTATTTCATTCATTACTCATTTATAATGTTTGTGTTTTGTTCTTTGTGTGATATTATGGGATTTATACTAAATGAAATAATTATAATATGGTAAATTTAAATGATAAAATTTTATTTCGATACAAGTTTCCTAGAAAATGATGGTGTGAGACTTATGCATATGGATATCATTCTAGTTAAACCTAGACGATGACTCAAATTAATTTAAGTTTAGTGATTGACCTAGTTTAGAGGCCCATATAAAACCCTAAATCATAATAAAGCTATTAGGATGTTTGATATGGGGCATAGAATATGACCATATGAATTTAGGGGAGGTTTCATCAGTATCCTAATGATAGTGATCCTTGTTATTAAGGGACTACGTTATTATTAACACCCTGAGGGTCTTATTTGGTAAAGGGTAAACAATAAAAAAGTATTATCATGGGATTCATGATCCGTGTTATCAAAAAATATGACCAAATGGGAGTACTTGAGTGTGCATAACCCAATCATGTATTTTAGGTTGTAGTGAAGGTGGCTTTAATAGAAGAAAATCTGTTGTGGGTTGGTCCAGACTATAGAGAATCAGTAAGGTCTATTGGGAAATTGACTCAGCCTAATGAAATGCCCTAGGAAAATAGATCACCAACATGGTATTAGTATTGTTTATTTATTTGGAATCACTAAATATCACACTAATAGAGGTCTTGGGAAACGTGGTGACCTTTTATATGATTTCTATGATGGATTTAGCATGTGGAACCCTAATATAGGATATCTGGTATTATTAGGGAATATAGTGCACTATTATTGGATCTTAGAGATAACTAGGGAATATGGATCCCTAGTCTAGGATATCTGGGTTGACTTGGGTACACTCTTCTCTACTATGGTTTTTTAAGGATGGGGTCTTTTTCCCTAGTCATGAAAGGGTGTTGGGGATGTTATCTTTCTGTAAGTTTTAATTTCAAAACCATTGGATGATGTAATGATCTAGAATCCTCATTATTTTCCTTACAGTTTGAATTATTGAGTCACCTGATAAAGAAGTGGGATACAAGTACATGTGCAAAAGTGGATCACCTTATCAAATTCCATGATTTGGTACTCTAGATCCCCTCCTTCTACTCAAACGGAATTTATGTGGTCTATTTATTTGTAAAAGGAGAGTGGGGTGTCGAGTTAACTGCACAACTACCTCTCATGACATTTCATAGTGAACACCTTTTGTAATGAGGTTTGGGCATATAAATCATTTGTGTAAGTTTTTCAAAACATGGAGTCCCAAACAAAGGTAGATTAATGTGAAATATGGTAATTTTATTCCTCTTACAAAAGGAGACCGAGTTATATATACCTAGGCATATAGAATAGAAGCACATGTAATAGGGGTGCATGAATAGACCTAGGCATAGAAGAGAGGCATGAGAACGAACCTAGGAATAGAATAAGGGTATGTGAATGGGACCAGAGTGCCATTAATATTTCATTTTAAAGAAAATTTTATTCTCATACCTTCAGTCCTTGAAATTAAAAAAGAGAGTTCTAACAATAGTATAAAAATATTTCTTCCAATATTAAAATGACTACGTTATACATTATAGGAGACACTAATTTAATTATTAATATTCAGATATATGGGGAACATGTTTGGATCCACTATGTCTAGTTCCTTGTTCTCATATACATAACACCCCATGATTTTATGGTATATATCTATTTAGATAAATTTTATTTCTTTGATATGTTTATCTACACCCAAAACATAGTTTAAATGAATCATCATATATTATTAAAAATTTATTATTTAAGGTGACAGTTATCACATAGATGTTTGATTGGAAGGTATGAATAGGACTTACTAAATTAGGAAACATTATTTTCTATAAATGTATAAAATAAATTCATTGGTTTAAAATTGGTTATAAATTAAAATAAAATCATTCTAAGGTAACAAGTGTTGTATTTATAAAACATTTCCTTATGCAGACAACATGTCTTCATCTTAATAAATTAAATTAATATCTATTTATAAATAATTTTAATTAAATTTGTAGAAAATATATTTAATAAAATATCTTAACATTCATATTAATGTTTTCACATGGAAAAGAATAATTATAAACTCGTTTTTGTACTAAAAATTTATTTATCTAAAAATATATTTTGTTGCATTTAGCATACTTATTTTAAAATGAATTTATTTCAGTTATAGGAATCAAATCTTATAAAATAGATTAAAAGTTTTTAATAAACATATTCAATATAATGTAATAGTTTTAACATAATTTTTTTCATAATGAATTTTAAAAATAGTAATAACATATTTATCTCAATTATAGTTAAAACATGTTTACTCTGGGTTAAACTATGAGATAATGGTAAAAATACATCTAAAACTTTTCTATCACCACTAATTATATATTTTTGTTATTATGAAAACTTAATTTTAAGGAAAAGTGGGAAAGTACTCAAGATTCCTAAATAAAATCACCCAACATGATATGTAATATCCTAATCAATGAATTGTAATTTAAGTATATAAGAAGGCTTATATTTGAGGAGACTCTATTGTAGATATGGAGCCTTCTCGTCCGGATCATCATTAAGATAGATCTCAATGTTGTATTCCATCTTTTCCGAAGTTTGGATGAGCTCTTCCATAGAAATATTCTTCCCTTTGAATCCACGTGATAGTATGCCAAGATGTTTTGGGATCCTGTCGCCTTACTACTTGGTGTAACTAGCCTGAACACTCCTTCCCACCAACCTATAAAATTCATCTTGTGTAGTAATGACATGAAGGTCCTCGTCCCAACAATATTAATTACAATTGTTGATGCTTTCCCAATCATCACATTCCATTAATTCCTTACTTCACAGGTGGATATCAGATTTAGGAACTTCCTTAACAGCATGTGTCGAGACAGAGATAGAATAATCCCCTACTAAAGAGTCAAGATCCTTAGTATAGATTGAATATGCCTTCTTGAAAACATTCATAGGTATATTTCCTTTTCTCGAGGGACGAATAAAAGTATGTCTATGTAATAATGATAAATTATTCCTCCTATGTGGCCTCTAAGAGTGCTGGATAAACCCTTCTAAATCGATTAGAGTGTTTTTCCTTTCTTTAAAAAAGATCTAATATATTCCTCCATAATTTCCACTTCCTTGGATTGAACAGTCACTTCCAAATCATAATCTCTATCCTCATTGAGGGCCTCCAAACTCTTAGTGAGTTTCTCATCATGGTAAGCCTCTAAATTGTTCCCTTACTCAAACATATTCCTTTCTTATTCTCCCAGAACTTTAAACCATTTTTGAGAATTTATAACCTTGCCTTCTAACTTAACCATGTCATCTTAGGATGTTATTCCCTTCAATACTTCTACTAGAATGTCTGAACTTGTGGGATACTCATATCTACATACCATAAATTGTGGTTGCTTGTTATTTTCCTCATAGTCCCAACAGTGAGGTCTACTAGGACCATGTACATCAGAGACTATCAAGTTCACCACATCTTCATTGATAGTGCTGGCTGAAACTGAATGTCTCACCATATCCACATCCAAGGATACATCCCTTTATACTCCACCCACTGGAACTTCCTCCACTCCACCCACCTCCAAGGGGATGATACCCAAATCATTCCTTATGTGGGAAAAGACATCTACAACCCGCACCCTTGGCTCCTTATACTTAACACTCTTCACTACAACTGGACTCACCATAGTAGGAAACTTTATGAGATGATCCACTCCTGTAATTGGACCCTCCAAAGAACTACCTTCCAGAACAGTCATGTTCTCCATGCCAGGAAAGGCTTGTGTCCATATGGGTTCCAATTCCTCTCAAATATCCCCATGAAACTCCTCAGACCTACCAAAAACAACACCATTATATACTTTCTAGAACACAGTGAGGTCGACTCACACCTCATACCCAGTTATTTTTCTTGATATAGGGACCATTCTAAGACAATCTCTATGTTCCTGATGGAATTCGAAGATTAAATTTCATAACTGATGATAGTATAAGAAAAACTTTATCCATTACTCAAAGACCACCCTTTGTTTCCATCTAAATTCTTCTCCAACTGAGATCTAGATTCAATATGTTGGAGTCTTTAAAACATTAACCTCAACACAAACGCATGGGTAGATTAGGTGAAAAATCATAGAACTGCGACTATCAGAGAAACAATACCTACTTACAAATCTCCCCAACATAGAGATAATCAAATTATTCTGGAATGGTTGTGATAGATCTCAGAAATTTACACACACCATTGTCTATGGAACATCACATTTCATGTTGAAATCAAATGCCCATCATAGGATATAAAAACAACATCCATTGAGAGCACGAGGAGTGTTGTACCAAGTAACAATTAGATCATCCTATGAGGTAAATTATATCATCATATGGAATCAGTCTTGAAGATCCACCGTTATCAAATCTTAAAGACGCCATGATTCAAAAAAAAATATGTCAAAGGAATCAATCGAGGGTTGACGGTCCCTGAATTTAGCCACAAGCATCATCCTGTGAAGATCTGAGTCAACATTGAATTACTTCATTGAAATTGTGTGATGGGGTGATCCATTGTGAAGGTAGGGGACCTTAGAACAAAGGTTAATTATAAGTAATGGAGGGAGTAAGTCAGGGTTAATTAATTCCATGTGTGTCCCTCACCTCACTTAAATAACGTAACCGCTTCTCCTCCCTTATTCTAACAAATTGATCTCTCTGTCTCTACAAATATGTAACTAAAAACCTTATTATCTTCTTTACCTTCATTCATGATCCCTTATTCAAACCTTAAGGTCATAATATTATGTATTTAGTTGTAATACAAAGGATTTCTCTCAAATATGATGAGGATTGAATGCATATTAAGTTGGGTGGGACTTGAGGTAAAGGACTTATGAAAAAGATTAATTTCTTTTTGAGATTGAATATGTTAAATTTCCCTTATAGGATATTATATGATCTTTATCCATTAAACCCTATAACTTTTTCCTCTATCTATTTTGGGTTTTTAATGTTTTTTTCATTCTCCTATCATTGGTAGATAAAATGATTCATAAAATGTTTTTAAGAAAACTCAACATTATTTTTTTCCCTTGGGAATATTTTTATTCCATGACAATATTTTCCTTAAAAATTTCAAGAATGTTTTTATTATTCTCCAAAGTTGTATTAAAGTCATATTTACTGATATTTTTCTTTTATAAAAAGGTTTAATAGAAATATTCTTGTCATTTTCCTAATGAGGTACTTTTTACTAAAGGTGTGAATGTGATATTTTTTTAATGTATACCGCATGGAAATATTTTCCAACCTTCATGAGTACTCAGTTATTTTGAGATTCCTTCAAATGTTTCTATGGTTCATATCATATAATGTTTCCCCTAATATCCATGTTAATTTTATATTTTAAATAATTTATATCAAAATAAAAATGTTATTATCCACAAGTGAAATTTCAATAATATTTTACCGATATTTTTATCTATAAAAACAAACATTGACTATATTTTTTTTCTTCAATAGGGATATTATCTAATGATACCATCATTATTCATTCTCTTGATGTTTATTTATAATGATGATTAAAACTTATTAATCATTTTTATTTTACATTGTTAAGTAATTACGAGATAATTAATGCTTTCATGATATTATGGTGTACATATGAATGATTATTATGTGAATGGTGGGTCTATTTTATCCCTCTAATGCATTGTATAGAGTAATATATATATATATCTCATGAGATGATAATTATAAGAGTGGAAATAATTTTGAACGTCCATTATCAAATTTGGATTTGTGATTATGATTTCTACAAACTATGCTCATATGATTATATGTAGACACAATTAGGAATATATATTTTTTTATTTTTATGTATGAGTTTTATTTATACTAGATATACTTAGAAGACTATTTATATACATAAATATGAATATTTATGTTCACATTTTGATGTTTAAGTATTATTTTTTCAAGTTATGATCATTATATTATATGTGGATATGATTATAGATAAGAATGTTCAAATAAATATTATTTTCTATGCTTATAATGCCACAATACAATGTTATGACTATTGAATAACAATTACTTCTCTAACATCCTCAATAAACCTGATTTTATATATGTATTGATTTTAAAATTTATGGTCTAAGTATTTCTGGGTATTCATATTTTATATTGAGAACATTCACATGATTATATTATCATGCCCTTGTATGCATCATATGCTCCCCTATAGTTGATATATCCCATTTTTACCTTTACTGGGCACCTGAGATATCTTATTCTTCTGTTTTCCTTATCTATGTTTTTTTGGAAGGTTTTAAGTTTGATATATCTAGAATGGTAATAATATAAGTTTTTTTGGATATTGTAAAGATTGTTTAAGAAATGAGTTTATTATGTATCTAGTCACTAAATAAACTAAAACTTTCTAGACATCAGTAACTTTTAACTGTGATTTTTATTGAATATTTATCTACAATAATTTAATATTTATATATGTTATTCTGTAGTCACATAAATATACATACTCACACATAAAAAATAATTAAATTATAGGATGTGTTAAGGTTAAACTTACTTAACCTTTACAACATCATTAATGATGAGATAATTCATTAAAATTATTCAATTATAGAGATCATGAAAAACCTATACAAAAAGAACAAAAAATGGGGTTTATATATGAAAACATGATTCATAATAAGCATTGATAAAAACACATTATTGTACCTTAGTCTTGTTCTTAGTGTATGATACCATAGATGAATCTTGATTCCATTATTTTACATGAAGTTAAAATGAAATAAAAGAATTGTGGAAATTGGAGGAATCCATTCCAACTCACATTGGTCACTTATCCCCCATAATGGAATCCCTCATGCTTTTTTTAATGCACACCATGTTTTATAATTAGATTAATTATGTACAACTACGTATATAACCTTGTTTATCTCTCCTATGATTTTTCCAAAACTATTTTTCACTAATTAAATCTCATTTAATTTCAAACAAATCCCTACTAAGAATATCTGGGAGTGATTAATAAGGAATATGAATGTATTTTTATTCTTTTTGGGTTAGGAAGATCTCATTAGAAAAGGTTAAATTGACTACAGAATCTAAATTATAATAAATAATTATAGATATGAAAATATTTTTTTATTTTCATCAAATTTCATATATTTTGATGTGTCATTTTTATACATACAAAATTATTTGACATTATAATAGAATCTAAGTACATAACGGTATTAAATACTATAAATGAATTTTTTTTATTGAACATGTCAATTTATGAGTTGAGGTATGTTACTAGTATTTAAAATGTGGTAGAGATCTATTGTGATAATAACTGATCTATCATTCGGGATAAAGAAACTCAATTACACCAAAGAAAAATATATTATTTTCAAGTAATATATTATTATATAAATTATTAAAAAAGGTTTTGTATATATTTTTTACATGGATATAGAATATAATGTTGAGTATCCTTTGATAAAACAATTTTCAAAGTATAAACAAGGTAGACATATAAATACCTTTGGTATTAGATATACTGGTGTATATATCTAAATTTATTTTTACCTTATTTAATTCCAAATGTATTTCATATAATGTAAATATTGGGATTGTTTAATGTGTTGTGGTTTCACTATTGATGAATGTTTTTCATTTTATGATTCATTCCTTTATTTTGTATTTTTTATATGAATTTTGAATAATAAATTAATCATCAAATGAAAAAATTTAGTTTTATTTAATAAAGTAATTAAATGTAAACTCATGGGTTGGGAAGATATGTTAAGATTAATACAAGAAGAAGATTATATTGAGACCCAAATAATAATCATAAGACACTAGTATGAATTATATTCCAAAAAGGTTTACATTGAGTACAAAATATAGAATGTTTTATATATATTCTACTGTTTGGGGGTTTGTGTAATTGGTATACTTTGGGTGTGTAAATTAAAAAAATCCTCAATACATAAAGTAAAAAAAATGTACCATACATTTTGAACCTTCATACTATAATAAAATTATTTTATCATTGTTATAGATTGATCAAATCAGGTATTTTATGGGTATGTTATTAACCATTTCATGATTTTTTATTAATTAATATATTATTTATCTATATGTATGATAAATATGGTTTTTTTATTTGGATAAGTTAAATTTTGGAAAATAATGTCCATGCTCAGCTGAGTAACGTGTGATGGGATCATCTACTTTGATAACTGAAATGTGATGTATTTATCAAAACTATTCTATATATAATAGAGATTTAAAAATAGATAATATTTTTTATATAGGATTGAGATATTCCATGTGTCGTTAGTATAATTTTTGTGTTTGGAAAATGGATTGTATGAGTATACATATGATGTATGGAGATACATCTGGCAACCAAGCTATGATATAGATATAGGAATTTAATAGAGATAATGGTAAATCCATTTGTACCCTGAGTGAAAATGATATTTTTCTTAAGGTCACTATTTACTTATAGTTATGGACTAAAAATTTGTAATCATTTTCATTGATACAAAGATCCATAGGGTTATAAGTAATTTCATAGAATAAGGAATAATTTGGGTATAATTTTTTTTATAAAATGATAGTGTTGTATGATAGATTATACAATAATGTTTAGATATTATTTAAAAAATTATTATGAGATAAAAATTAGTCCTAAAGGGATTTAGTTCCACTATGATATTGATAGAAAAATTCAATGAAATAAAAATCATATAGTGTAATATGTGATATAATTATCCATATGATATGTATCTCTTGGTATAATTTTCTTATGACATGGAAGTTAATATGGATTCTTCTATAATAACCCATGTTGTTATGGTTTGGTAATTCACATGGGAATTTGAATTAGTTTCATTTAAAAATGGTTCTATTTTGAGAATCATGACTCAAAATGGAATTATGAGAGTTTGGATTACTGAAAAGCTGTTTTTGAATAAGATTTATGTGTAGGTGGTGTATTGAGAGTTTGAGAGGGAATTGAAGTAGGTTTGGAGTGACTATTCTCCTAAAAATAAAATTAGTAGGTCCTTCATAACATGAACGAGTGTTTCACATTGTAAAAGTTCCAAGGAAAAGGGTTCACCTAACTAGAGTAGGTTTTCACCATGAACTTTTGGTTCACACTGTAAAAGATTTGGGCTAGCCTCTATTGCATGGGAGGTCTGGTTTTTTTTGTCAAGGGCTTTATCTTGGGAACCCTATCAAGGCTCCATCATTTTTTGTCAGTGGATGAAGAAGGAGATCCTGGTTTGTATATCCTATTCCACTCTCTTTTATTCCTTTGATCTTGCTGATTTGGGTTCATTTCATCACAATAGTTCAAGATTGGTTCTCCTCCTTTATATTTCATATTCCTCTTCCCCATTCTTCTTTGATTTTGGTTTTCATGGTAGGGTTTTAGGAATGATTATATAACTAGAACACGGATAAATAATTGATCTTGATGGGGATTTCAAATTTGGCTCATAGAGGACGTCTTAAAAGGCCATATTTAATCCATTTTTCTATTTGGCTCAAGGTATATGGTTCTATAGTTTTATTTTGGGTTTTGGATAAATTTTGATTAAATTATACATTTTTTAAAGTTTATAATTTTTTTTATTTTGTGTGAACTAGGGTAGGGTGTGTGTTTGGAATAGACCACACCCCATTGATTGAGGTTATAGTGTTGTTTTATCACCTGATGAGATTGGATCCTAATATTCAAATTTTTTATATTGGTTTTAAATATTTATATAATTAATTTTTTGGGCTTTATAGATTTTACATGTGTTTATGGACATGATGGAAGTTGGTAATCCTTACAGAGGATTGATGGATCATAGAATGGGATATGGGGATGGTATTTATTTAGTTCTCTTTGTTAATTTTTTATTTTATGTTTTTCTTCCTTCATTATTATAACTATATTGATATTTTTTGAATTGTGTGAGTTCCCCATTAAGGTGGAGATGGGTTTACATCAACCTAATAGTCACCATGTACCATATAACTTACAAAACAATTATATAATGGTTCCTTTGTCAGATGACAATTGGTTTCCCTCAATATAGATTATCTAGAGGCATGTATTGAATTTTGGAAAGTAAAATGGGTTTCATTTTTAAAATTTTATTTTAAAAATTGGATTTTATTGAAATGCAATTTAAAGGAAAATTGGTGATTGGATAAATGAGTTTTGAAATGGTATTTAAAAATGGGAAATGATTTTTCTTAGGAACATTTTACAAGTTATATCAAAATATCTAGAATGTGTAAAATGATACATGATGAATTTTCTAAATTATTTTGAAATATTAGTCATCTTGGTTTTGAAAGGAATGTATAAAAGGAAAGGATTGACTATTTTCAGTATATTTGAACTTGTGTGGGTGATGCTCTGTTTTTCAAATCCCATGTTTTGATGGTCTTCATGAGTCTGTTTCCTTGGTGTGCATGTTGATGTACAATTATACATATTGTGTGTGTATCCCCATGAGAACATTTTTGAAATAGTGATGTTTGTTGTGTAGTTATCCTAATGGGAACTTTTCATATGGTATCAAAGTGACGGTTAACCCAGATTGACATGATAGACCCCTTGGAGTTTCAAGTTGGGTTTTGAATTTATTCAAGATTTGGGACTAGGTCCTAATGGTTAGTTCCACTATTATTAGATAGTTATTTGTCTAATTTGTTTGGGTCCATCTGTGGGTTCCACATGTTGTTCTAGGGGAAACACTCAAAGGGGGAGAGGGACCTCAAGGGTTAACCTTTACTTGACTGGGAAGATTTTTCCTGATATAAAACGTTTTCTTTCATATGCTTGGGTTGAGATAGTAGACCTTGTTTGGGGTGATCATGCTTGTGTTGAGGATTTCCCATGAGAGGGATGGGTCCAGATGTGTTACAAGAAAGTGGACCTTGCCTTTGTATGGTCATTTCAAGGACCACCCGGGGGGATGGGTTGTGGATTGATGTGAGAAATGGGTGATGCACCTCTATGAGTAATATGGGATGGGTTGTGTCTTATGGACATAAGACTATTCCATGTTCCATTAGTTAGAAGGTTGTGGTTTTGATGATGCCTTACCCAGAGTGTTTGGGTGTGGGTCATGACTTGGAGAACACATGATGTATGACTTCCTTCAAGTGGAAGGGATGGGTCATGGTTTTTGTATCAATACCTACCTTGAATCTTCAAGTGTGGGTTGAGGACTTGGTGGGATACCCAACACTGTTCATTTGGGTATGGGTTGGGCTTTGGTGTGTTCTTCTTGTCTTCCATCTAGTGTGGTTCCAAATCAGGTATGTTCAGATGTCCTAGTATCCTGTCAGCACATGATAACCTAACTTTTATACATATACATGAATTTTTTTTCACTATTTAATGTGGATGTGTTTCGTATATAATAATAAAAATTATATATGTACTACAAAAAAAACACTTCATCATAAAACCACTTAGTATTTCTTAGGCACTAAGGTCTCCTACGGAGTCATTGGAATCACCCACTTCCCACAAATATGACATGGGTTTCAATATATATGGGGAGAAATTATGGTTTTCTCTAAGGACATGGATATTAAAAAGATTTGGATTTGTGGTATAGATCTTTCTTGTTAATTAGGTTGAGGATTTGGTTAGATGATATGTGATTTGGGTCAATGTTTGTGTAGTATATTTTTTTTTTATGTTCAAAATGTGTATATTCCAGTTGTTACTTTTTATTTATATGATTTTGTGTTACCTATTGTTGCTATATTTTATTTTTAATACATTATATATGTAGTTTACTACTTTATATTCAGGACTACAGGGCCCTATGGGGACCCCATTTTATTGGTTTTGGGGTTTTGGGATGTCCAATATATAGATGGTTCATATAAAAATTTCGATAGAATTTGGGAATGAACCATGGGTCTGTTTTGATGGAATAATATAACCATTATTATGGTAGTCACTCACCACTAGTCCAAAACCTTTATCATATGGCTATGCACACCTAAGGTCATGTAGCATCCACGAATGGATCCATTCACATGTCCTAGGATAGGGAAATTATAAAGTGGTATCAAAGTGTATTTTGGAATGGGATATTGTTGCTAGAGGTAGATTTTGGTTGTCGGGAATCATAAGGTAGATTGATAATATTCCAAGAAAATATGACATTCGTTGAAACCCATGTTTCTAGGGGATATTTATTTTCAAGATTAGAAACTTGAGGACTATTGGATGCACTTAAAAAATATTTTTGATTTTCACTAAGTGCATCACATGGGATAACCTTGGTCGTCTCTCTTGAGGGGCCTTATAAATCAATAACTCACTATATATTATTCAAAGAAGTGGGTTCTGATAATGATGAAATGTGTCAAAATAAAACAAGACATTTAAAAACTAAACAATTTATAGCAAGAAATAACTTGGTCTTAGGTTTGTCATATAAAGATTCACCATTATCCATTATTATTGTCTAAATTAAATTTTATATTTCATGTCAGAATATATGAACCATTTTCCACTTCTTTTAGTATGAAACTTAGAATGACTAAGAGATCTCTTCAGAACAAAAAATATCCCCTACTCTAAAAAAATACTAATGAAAACACCTCAATCAAGAGTGTGGAACATTCTTAGAATCATTTCTATCAAATTTTATTTCATACCTCAAACACACTAACCTTCATTGACGGAAGTGTATGCCTAGGAGAAGGGAGGTAATTGATGTTTGGTAGGGAAAATAATAAATTAGTGTGTAATATATTGAAATTATGTAAAGTCACTATATCAAACCTTAATAAAACTATTATACTATTAAAAATATAAAATAAACACTAAAATTTGATAAATGTGAATTCAATAACACCATGAAAACTTCCCCTAAGGTCAATCCTAGGGTTATTTACTCACCATCATGAGTATTATAATGGTATGGTGGATGAAAAAAAAATTAAAAGAAAAGAACCGATATGAGAGGAATAAAAATAGACTAAAATATATTGAAAAAATATTAAATGATTACCGAAGCATATCCATTGAAAATATACACAAAATTTTCAAAATTCTTTGAATGCAAGAGGATGTATATTTATATAGGCAAAAGGGTGAAAATATTTTCTCTAAAAATTGTCCTCCAAAATTTTGTGTGTGTTATACCCATTAAATTGATTAATATGGAAAAAAATTCATCAATAAGTTTTCTTACCTATCAATCCCACATTTAACCAACAAAATTGAGATTATGTGGCCATGTGTAGAGAATATAATGGGAGAGTTTCCCTAAAAAAGTTATTCCGTACTGGATAACTATTTGAATTTAAATTCATCAAGTTCACATTAATTTAGGACAGTAAAGGAGGGATCTTATCATGCAACCAAAATTGATGAAAATGATCCTCAATTTATTGTATTTATTCAAAAAAAATTACACCTCCTTTACTTTGTCCATTTAGGATATATGGGCCCATTAATGATATTATCTAGAAGTTGATATTGATTTGATGGCCTGGATGGAATTTTCCTTTTAGGACTCATAATTTTGGATTCAACTCAAGTTATTATTGAATGAATTATTTCTTATAAATATCATAAAACTAAAAAATGAATTTCTTTTAATTTAATTAGTTAAGATAAATTTATTTCTGAATTACAAAATTGACTTAAAATATTTAAAATTCCAAAAAACATGTCTTTTTAATTATTAAGCACAGTTTAATCTAAAAAACTAAAAATGTGAAAATTACCATTAAAATATGATATTGGTGGGATACAAAATAATGAATTATATAACAAATGTATAATATTATGAGTTTCATCATCACTCTAGGATGAGTGAGATGATGGGTTGGACCAAGAGTTCCATGTAAGATTGATGAGACTTGGGATAAGTTTTTGGGATTGAATGGGATCCAATGATTTATTCTTACAGAGTGATTGTGACATGCTTAGATCATGATTCACACACCCATTATTGGTTTTGTTTGACATGAACCATCATTAGAATCCATTATTATTTATAGTGAATAATAATATAAATGTTGTTTAGAACATATATTATAATGGGAGATTAGATTAATAATTATTAAAGAGGGTTCATTAATTAATTGTGATTGTGATATGTTGTTTAGATTCCATAGGGAGAACATTTTTAATAAGGGTGATTTTTTTAGAAAAACATTGTTTAGAAAAAAAATATTGTAGTAGAATAAGGTTTTCAGGAAATAGTTTTATAATTTAGTTTTACATGAAATGGATCATGGATCCAATGATTTCAAAATGAATGGGATTTTTTGGGTTTTTGGAAAAGTGTATAGAAATGAATTATGAAAGTGGGTTTCAAAATAGATTTTGGAAATTGAAACCATTTTTGGGAAAAATATACTATTTAGGCTAGGAATTTTGATATTTCAATTTTTAAAAATTCATTGGATGCTATGGAGTGTTTTGAAATTTCTAATGAGTCATTTATGTGTGTAAATATGTTTTAGAATTTGTTTTAAAATAATTAATTAAGGATTTTTTAAATCAGTCATTCCAAATTTTTTTTGTTAGGGGTGACCTTGATGTTTGAACATGTATTATTAGTCTATGGTTCAATGATGCCTGAAAACATCCATTTATAATTAAGGGTGTGTAGCTTTTTCTTCATATGATTATAAAATGAAACTAGTGCCTATATAGGCTGAGTTTTCTAGGATTTTCTATGATGTATTGTGTTGACCTTGAGTGATTCCTTGTTTTTTTGGTGGGTATGTTATGGTTTTTTAGAGAGAGTAATTTATGTATATCTCTTACGATGGATATATGATGTTTTTATGATCAACTATCAGGGAATAGTTTTGGTGGCTTTGGAGATTATACCACATTTATATTCTTTTTTTGTTTTACCAATTTAACTATTGGGGTTTCATTTGAATTTTTGTTGTTTGGACCACTTAGGGTGCGTTTTTATAAGAGATTCCTATGTTAGGGAGAACCAACTACAAGAATCTTCCATTAGTAGTAGATTCTTTTGGTGTGGAGCACTATAATCATAGGGTGAATCAGTTATTGAAACATGGGTGGTTAGGATAAAAGAGTGTGGTTGAGTACCATCATGGTTTTTAGTAGTCATTATTTCATTCTTGGAACTCGTGTATATGTGGGGTGCCCACATCCAATTATTACAAATGGTAATGGACAAAGCATGGGTAGTGGAGAATAGGTTATGGATCAATGAGGAAATAATAAGGATATTAAAATCATAGGGAGAAAAAATAAATCATGAGAGTACAACCCTCATGTTGGAAGGGTCATAGGTATAGTGGAATTGGTTAGTGGTGGGTTAATTAACAGTAGGATACTGGTTAGGGGGTAGACCTAATTTAGAAATTTAGGCATGGGTTTGGGAGGAGTCTATATATTTGAAATGGGATTAGGATGGTGGTAGTGTGAATTGAGAGTGAGTTGAATTAGAGATGCATCAGGGAACGTGGGTAGATAATAATGGTTAAACGGCTATTTTAGTTACCAATCAAGGTATTAGAATGAGAGTTTAGGTTTCACATCAATATGGGTGTTTTAATGATGTGATAATAACTTTGGAGTTTAGGAGTTGTATTTTGTTAATGTTATGATTTGTTTTAAGGTGGTTCATGGAGTTTGGGGGAAAGTTTTTTAGGGAGACTAACTGATTCTTTGGAATAGATATAGATGTTTTTAGTTAGAAACATCTTCTAGAAATTCATTATTGACATTGTTGGGTTGGTATGAGAATCGAACCAGGGTTTTGAGGGAATGGTTGGGGTATCTAGGTTTTTTGTCTGGCATTGTTTATTGGAATCATGTTGGGTGCTTTGAGATTAAATATAGGGAATTAGTACTGGTTTTGGGATCGAGGTAAGTTAGGTTTCATGGTTGAAAGGATTCCATTATTTCATTAGGATAATAAATTTCATGGTGGGGAGTTTTTAATAATTCATGTCATTACAAGAAGTAAATTCTAAAAAGAATATTAAAAAATATTTGTTAAGGTGTGTATTTTGATAATTTAGCCTCAAAGTGGGATTATTAGAGTTTTAATTCCATTATAAGGTGTTTTTGGATTGGATTTAAGTCTCAGTCGGTGTCATCGATGTGCAAGAGGGTGTCTACGTAGTCTCAAGGTGATTGCGATGGTGAAAGTAGCAGAACCAGTTTATTCAGTGTGTGAACCAAAGGTTTAGGCCTTGAAAGTGTTGAGGAAGAGTTAGGATTCTCCTATCATGATGTAGTTCATGTCATGATCCTTATTTTAATGGCATGAACCAGTCAAGATATCCCCCTTTGTAGGGGTTTTTATTATTTACACTGTGGGATTTTTGTTTGAAAACCCCTTGAGGTTCCTTCATTTTTTTCCATATAATAATGAGGGAGAGCCATCTTTATACCTACTATCCCACTCTATTGGACTGGGTAGTTCGGGTTTTTTTTTCATTATTCAGGTTCAAGGTAATATCTTCACATTTTCCCATATTTCTCTTCCTCATTATTTATTTTTTTTGTTAGGTCTATAGGGTTTTAAGATGAAATTTTTGATAGAGCATATAAAATCATCATGTTTCATAGAGATTTTATGCATGAATCCTAGAGGATATCTTAGGAGGCCATATTCAATTCTATTTTTTCCATTTTTCTCATTGTATGTGATTTTGTGGATTTATTTAGTGTTTTGGCTGATTTTTGTTTAAATTGTAAATTTATTCAGGTTTATAATTTCATAATTTTGTGTTGTTTAGGGTTGGGTATATGTTTGTAATGGGAAACACCCCATTGCTTGTAGTTCTATCATTTTTTGTGTGACATCTCAAACCCAGTTTACACAAAAGTAACTGATCATGGTTGACCACATAACGTAAAGTGCACGTCCCTATATGTTAGAGGCTACCAACTAGAGGGAAGGGTCAATGGTGGAAGGTGGGGAGACTATACCCTCATGATCAGATTGAATCACGGTAGTATAATCATATCAGTCAATATCATAAGCATAAAAGATAACCGAATAGTGAATGATTAATAATCCAACATATAAATAACCAAATAATCATATCCATTAGTGTTATAAACAAAAAAGATGATCATGAAATGATATAAAAAAGATAAATATAGGGGGGGTCTGGGGGACAAAGAGTTTTTACTCGAGTAGTAGAGGCTCCTAAATGGAATCCAAGAGACCCAAGATCAAATCAAGGTTGAGGCATATTTCCAAGATATTGTAGTAGTATTATAGCATGTACTTTAGAAGATACTGTATTTGATATTGTAGTAGTTATTGTTTGATATTTTATGATTCATAATAATTAATTTGATTTGGAATCCAGGCCACAAGTTTGGTATTCCGAGGACTTAGGACAACCTCAAGGTCTTCAAGACACCTTAAGGCCCTCATGCCACCTCACAGACATCAGGACACTTGAATTCCAGAAGCAACCAGATAGAATCTATAATGATCAGGCTCAATATGAGGATTCAAAGTAAGTAGCATTCACTAGAGCGTAACTAACCAGATTTGGATGAATGATATGGTATGGAAATTTACATTTACCAGGCTTATACATATCTTTATTGGAAAGCAATCTGAAAAACCATAAGAAAGTGGATATCTTTCTATACCAATATAAATGATAAGGAGGGGTAGTTCCAGGAAGACATATGTTTGGGATGACTATGGCCTTATGCCTCTAAGACCTTCAGGTGATGTAATGTATCTCTAATCTTATGGGACATGTATGAGTTCCCCGTCAACCCATAAAAGTGTAATTATCCAAAAATGAATAAAAAATATAAGGCCTTTGATCCATTCATATAGGGGGTCTAGGGAACATGCATATATAACATGCTATACAAAAATGAACAAAGGACCTAAGTTTATCTTTGTTATCATCTTGATTATAGGAACGATCATCTGGCCCCATACATCATCCTAATACATGAATCAAGAGTCCATGGTAGGTCATTTTCCCTTGTCCCTACATGTATTCATGAAGTCTTTCTGGGTTCCCAATGATGTCCAGAACATGGTGTGATTTATACTCAATAGGATACCACCAATGGGTCCTAATTCCATCTAGTTCTTGAATATCAAATAAATAGTGTGTAGGTAACAATAAAAGTTATAAGTGAAATTCCATATATAAATTACCATCATAGGTTCAGGTTTCCATTGAACACCCATCCTCTACTACCTACTTTGTCCTAAGATGAGATTTCTCTACATAATCAGTCATTATTTAATTTATAATAAAGTATTGGGACCCATATCATATAAAAAGATTCCACCATGAATCATATCTGATAAATATGTGCATAAAAAGTCCATAATAACTATGTAAGGATCCAATTGAATCTAAGCATGTTCTTTTTCTTGGAAGATGAATCATATAATTAATTCATTATGATTCAAAATAAACCTATTCTATTTCTTAGTGTTACTAAATTAGAACAAATGTATCACTATCGGAATAACTTCAACCTTTCACCTTAAAACCTCTCCCTAATCATTCCTCATGAGAACCCTAGTTTTACTCTAGGTGTGGTATAATTTACCACCCTATGGGTCCATCATTTTTTATCCACATAGGGAGAGAAAGTGTCACTCATGTAATATATAATGAATACCCCTCTGAGTCACTCCTTCATAATCCAAAAAGTGAGTCTCAGGATCACTCAAAATATATAATGATCTACCCTCTAATTTCATCATTGTAATCCCACATCGGATGTCGATGAATCACTCTTGGTGTTTACAATCTAGCTTCCAATTGATTATATCCATGATTCTGTCCACCCATGGAAGATTCATCATCATAGGGTTCTATGATGATGATCGGCGTATGAATGTTTCCTCGACGTAGTTGTAGATATCTACTTCTAGGTAATTTTCACCTACTATAAAGTCTCCTAAACAATATGAGGACTGAGTAGCACCACCTCTCCCACCTCTAACCATCATAGGGGTGAATAGAATGGCCTACCATATATGACCTTATAAGGAGACTTTTGTATGGTCTCAAAGATGCTATTTTTATAAGAAAACTCGTTGATAGGAATGTATTTCTCTAAAGAATCACTAAAAGAAAGGATGTTTGCTCAGTGCATGTCAACCAAAACCTGTATTGTATGATTAGACAAACTATTAGTCTATGGCTGATAGTTTGTACTAAACAGTACTGGTGAACCTATTTCCCTCTACAACCCCTACCAGAACTATGATGTGAATCTAGAATCTCTGTCTGATATGATAGAACATGGAACTCCATGGAAGTATATGATCCAATAAAGGTAGAGCCTCCAAGGATCAACCCCTAAAAAATCCACTTGAATTGGAAAGAAATGTGAGACCCTTGTCAACTTGTTTACAATCAACCATATGGAATCACTACCCCCAAGGTGATCTCGACAATACCATCATGAAATACATGATGATTTCATCCCATTTCCTCTCAAGAATACATAAAATATTTAAAATCAAATCTAGTCTCCAGTTTTCTGTCATCACCTACTGGTAGGTGGAACACCGAGTAAGAAACTAAATTATCTCCCTTTTCATCTCTGACCACTAGTATTTGTGGAATAATTAATGATACATCTTTGTAATAATGAAATGTACAACCCACATATATGCATAATTCTCTCACATCAACTCCCCTCATATTTTTGTAGGAACCTATATGCATCCAATAATGTTCAGTATCTCATTATCATCAACAACCCAACTAGGTGGCATGTAATCACCTGAAATTATCTCTCGTAGGACCAAGCCCTAAAAATATGATAGCAACCTCATCATCACCCTCTATATAACAGAAATTTTTACTAATAAATATGAAATTAAAAACTGTTCATGGTGGTCTCGAACCTCCAAATTCACCTCAGAAAATATGGCAATAAGCCACCACTCTCCATTGGCTTCCTAAACTAAATGTGTCTTAGTCTTCCTACTCAGATCACTAGTAACTAAATTTCCATTTCCAAGAATATCGGCAAGATCAAAGTCAAAAGTATATAGGTATTCAACCCACCTCTATTTATTGATATTAAAATCAAACTATTTGAATATATACTTGAGACTTTTTTGTCTTTATACACCAAAAAACACTCTCCCTATAAGTAATGACTCAAATAGTGCAAAGCCTGAACAAAAGTGGCTAACTTGAGATCTTGTTTTGGGTAGATCCTATCAGGTTTGAGTATGAAACGATAGCCCTAATATGGTGAGAGATATACTCATTAGGCCACCACCAATGCGTTCTATCTCCATCTCATCCATGTATATAAAATGAATAGTTTTTAAGTAACAATACTAGTTTAATGTCAAATGTGGTATATAAATAAACCAAATAAGGCTGGGTTCCCATGGAACACCCATCATTTTCTACCTTCTTCAGCATAAGATGGAATATATCTGAGTAATAATTCATTCATTATTAAATTTATAATAAATTCTTAAGACTTAACTCATAGCCAAAGAAACCCCTTGGAATCATATCTAAGTAAGATGTGTATAACAAGGCCATAAAAAAATGTGAGGATCCAACAAAATCCATGATTTTTTATTTTTATTAGTATCCACATCATATTATTAATTAATTATGATTCAAAAAAACCTGATCCCATATTTTTCATTCATAATTTTAAAACCATGTATCTCTCTTGTAATAACAAGATTTTATCACCTTACAAGATACTCCTAGTAATTCCTTATTATAACCACAGTATCACTCTATATGTGGTATAAAGTCACTGCCCTATGATTTTATCATTGGAATTCCACAATGGGAGCCCATGTTTCAATCATGGAATATATAATGTTCATCCCTCTAATTTTATCCTTGGTAGTATATAAAGGGAGTTCAAGTGTCGGTCGACATATATAATGATCTCCCTCATAGTATGTCCTTGGAAATCCATATAGGGAGTCCATGTATAACATGTTTCATATAAAATCTATCTGAAAAGTGATTCTTCCCATGGCACTCATATGATAACCCATGTGTCACCAACGGTGCATAATAAATTCATTTAAAATTCAATTAATCATTTAATCTTGATGATTCCATTTAGAGTATTATTATTTGAAACCAATCTTTCACCCTTGGCATGGAAAAATGAATTTTCATTGGCCCAATGAATAACCATACCATTTATGTTTACATTTAATTCAAATTTTCATCACATTTATATAATAATTTTACTCACCTCCTCAAGTGACACAAATTATAACATAGGATTAGAAGACCTAGCATCCCATGATATCTCTCATTCATCACAATTTGTCATTTTGATATTAAAGAACATATCAAGACTAAGAGTTAAGGTTAAATACGCATATTTATTAAAGTAATATTTGGTTTGTAATTGTTATAAATAGATTTATTTTATAAAATTTCATTGTGACAGTAATTGATGGTTTTTGTTCTGGTATTATTCCATTGAATTATCTTTGAGAAATATTAATAAGTTTTAAAGGATGATTTGGTTGAAATAGTTATTTCTAATGAAGCAAATATTAAATGAGATGAATATTTTTATATGAAGGATCATGTATTTTAGATTTTATTCTTATGTCTTATGTGAGAATATTTTTGTAAGACTACAAAAAAAGGGGTAGCTTCACCACAAAAGTCTTCAAAGGGAAGCCACATCTACTACTTTGGTGGTCAGCCAAAATCCAAGACCATCTAGCAGAGCTGAGCCACAGGAGCATGCCACATGTTAGAAAATGGGATTGTATGCAAACCACTTTATAAGGAAGCACAATGGTGGAGGATAGCTCCCAACAAGGGGAAGAACCAGGCAGTGATGGGAGTTTTCGATAACAATTTTCTTGGGTTTTGTAAGTGAGACCTTCTATTATAAGGGAGTGGGAAAATAGTTTTGTTTTGATGTGGGATTCTTTTTGAGTGTGTTACTATAGCTCTAACATAACTGAAACTGTGTGATATTCTTGTTATGATTTTCTTAACCATCTGATCAGTGTTATATGTTTTCTTCTCCACTAATCTCTCTTGGTATGTTCTACTCACTAGGATCTCTATGATATATAATCTAAAGCTTGATCTAATTCATCTAATCATTGTTTTATCATTCTAAAAAACAAAAAATGATCAAAATTATTATGAAACATTGATTTAATAATCGAATGAGGAACAAACCAAAGTTTTATAATGTTTATAAAAAGTGGTTTTACATTTAGTGGCTTAAATAATTTTATGATTACAACAATAGTAGTGGTCATAATTATGATAATTGTTGGTATGTACCAACTATGGACTATGTGTTTTCTAATATAAAGAAAATACCACAAAAAAATGTATAGGAAAAAAACAAAAGAAGAAAAGTCTTCTTTGAGGTATCCGGAGTAGAAAGTTAAGAAAAATGTGAAGCAAGATACCCCTATAAGAATGATGATATAAATTTCACACCCATTAAAATGTTATTCTCCTATAGAAGAATATTTCATATAATAGATCCTTTAAAATAGATCATAAACACCAATTCCAGTGGAATTAAGGTAAAGAAGAAAAAAATAATATCATAATATAATAAAATGTTTTATTTGGTGTTTGACAATCAAGACAAACATTATGAATTTCATGAGAGGTATAAAAGGGATAATCTATTGATTGCTAGAGATTTTAGTAAAATATGGAAAATGTCTGGGCATATTGATAATAAATGCATGACATGGTAGCTTGAATAAATAGAACTAGTTAAGAATAATGGAAAAGAACTAGTGACTTATTATGTTAGATATTTTGCAATAAAGACATATACACACAAAAGGATGTCTCAAAATGTATCAAACAAATTATTATCCATATGGATAGATCAGCTAGAATTGGATAAGAATATGGAGAAGGAACATAATAATGCAAATTCATTACTCCGTAATGTGAATATGCATGTTCCATCCAAGAAGAAAGATGATAAAAATAATAATACCATGCTTCCATTAAATGATAAATTTTAGAAATTCATAGAAGGATAAATCATGATGAGTCTTTATAAATCTATAAAAGAATCGAAATGAGTTTCTGGGTTGAAGAATAAATCTCATCCCTATTATTATATAAAAAATGGAATAACCACCTTATTCGCATGTATATTTTGTGTTTACTTCTTCTATGCAGTTAATTGAAGGTGAAACATATACTAAGAGGGAGTCCTAAGGATATGAGTGTGTGGAAATATTATACAGTATTTAGGAATCTATCCATTATAGAGTTCTTCATTTCAATTACTAATGAATTTTTTATTAAATAAAGTCAATCATGATGAAGAAAATGGATGAATCTCTTCCCTCTAATGTGTGGAAATCTAAAAAAAATCAAGGATGAATATATCAACTGGTATCAAATGAATACTTGAATTTTTTTTATATGATTCATTTAATGATTTAAATTTCTATAAATTGAATCTTTTTGTTAAAATGTTACATTCTCTTATCCCTTTATAAATGAAAATTCTGAATCAGAAGGGGAGAAACTTATATTTTGATGATAAAATTAAAATTTATTCATAAAATGGGAAGTAAATTATTGATATTTAATGTTTTTAATCTTCTTTTCAAGATTAATTAAAGAAAATAATTCAATATATTTTGAAAAACACCTAAAAAAGATTTCATTGTTTGCATCATATTCAGAAAAATATATTAATATCTTTTTTGGGTAAATTTATCACTCATGTTTTCTATACCAAGTTAGTCAATGTTAACATGGAACTAATTAATTAATAACTTGTTTATTTAAAAAGATGATTCTTTACTTCTATCAAGAAGATAAATTTTCATTTTTATTAAGTGGAATCTTTTATGAAATGAGGATATTGATGGAGAGAATAAGAAAATTTCAGTTGTTACATAATGAGATGATTTGAATTCTTTCCCATACTTATATCTTTGATTTTATTTTCAAGTAATGGGAGAAGAAAACATTGACCTTGAATGTAAAATTGGTGTTGATAAAAAATAAAAAGGGGGATATTGAAGAATCAAAATTGATTAATGTAATATTTGTGTTGTAATTTTTATCAACACACTTTATTGATAAAAAATTAATGTGGCAGTAATTCAATGTTCATGTTATGGTGTTCTTCCATTAAATTTTATGGGAGAAATATTCATAAGTTGGCAAGGATTATTTTTTTGGAAGAGTTTCTTCAAATGAAGAAACATTAAATGTGATGATTTCACAGCTATTATTAATGAAAAAAATGTGTAAATTGTGTTAGGATATTTCACATTGTTTACCACATTTGAAGAAGACCTTATGATACTGATTACTAGTCAGTGTGTTAGGAAATGTAGAAAAGTAGTGATTGATAAATTCTTATGTCATGGATGTTGGATTGTCAAATGATTTATGAATTGAGGAGTAAAAATAATGAGGAAATATTATGACCATGAAAAATATTTATTTTTCATGATGAATATTTTGAGAAGAAGGTTCATGTATTTTTTTTCTTTGATTCATATATCTTATGTGAGAATATTTTTTTTAAGCCTGCCCAAAAAAAGGTGGAGCTTCACTATTCCATACATCAAAGGGGAGCCTCCTCCACTACTTAGGTGGGAATATATGCCCCTAGATTGGCTAGTAGGGTTGATCGAAGGGATCATACCACATGTTAACCCATGCGAGTATAGGTGAACCACTATGTAGGGTGGAATGATGGCAGAGGACAATGCCCAAAACGAGGGGGTTCCAAGTAGTGATGGGATTTTCTGAGAACCATTTTTCTGAACAGCTTATGTAAATCCATGAATTATAAGGGATTAATAATATAATTTTTATTTAGATGTGGGGTGTTTTTTATTGTTATTGTATATCTAATAGAACTACAGCCATGTGATTTTCTTGTTCGTATTTTCTGAGTCGTCTGATCAATGTTGTATGTCGTCTTCTCCATTGAGCTCACCTGAGAGGATCTATTCACCAGGATCTCTATGTTACATCACTTGAAGTCAATATGATACTTCTCATCATCTTTTAATCATTTTGAAAAACCAAACATGATCAAAATTATAATGAAACTTCGTTTTTATAATAGAATGAGGAACAAACCGATTTTTGTTTTGTTTATAAAAAATGATTTTATGTTGATGGCGTTTTTTCTTAGTTTAAAAAAGATGTAGTCTTATTGAAGAGAGGTGGTGTGGATGAGCTAGTTCAGTGGTGTATTTTTCTATAAATACTACTGTTCTAGCTCATTTGTGATATGATGTTACATTTCACTTCTTAGAGAATATTAATAGAAAAAATCGATATGTGGAGATGCTCTCATTTGTGGAAGACAAAGGTTACACACTATTTCTATTTGCACAAATGAGAATAGAAACCATGATGTACCTGACATGTGCATAAAACAATCATAGTGGTTCATAAAGAAACCTATTTCTATGAATCCACTAAATATAACTTTATAAAGGTCACCTTGTATTTTTTGATGATCATCAAGAATCCATGAATCCTTATTCTTTCATGAAGAGAGTGTATTAAACAATTTCATGACGAAAACCAAATAATTCAGGCATTATTTTCCTAAGGATTTATATGTATCACTCTAAAAAGAAGAAAGGTAAGAAGACACATACACTAGATAGAAGAATTGTGTCTGAATATTTGGTGTGAGTTTTTTGTAAAATATAATTGGTTCTCCATTATTCTGTTCAAACGAATATCATGCACAAGGAATAATCTTTAACTTTCCAATATTTAGGTTTACACGTGCGAGGTCAGTGTGAAGTGAATGTATGGTTTGATCCATACGTGAATGCACATACATTAAGAAGTAATAGTGGATAGTGTGGTGTATTGAATGTGTAGGGATCATGAGTAAAAATTAAAGAAAATAACATGTGCACATGTTCTTGCATACATGAGTATAAGAGGCAGTATTTTGGGAAGTGAGCATCTAGTTTATTTAAGGTAGTATGAAAGTGTACATGTGCATACACTATTAATAATTTCAACCAGTTCTAAGGTACGTGAAGTAGCAATGAATAGATAGTATGTGATATGTGTCATTGAAAATAGTGCAGTGTATATTTTCTCTGGTGATATAAAAATTATTCGAGGATTGTATAAGTTTATGAGTTTGTGAAATGTGCTTTCATTATTTGAGGCATACATGCTGATGAAATAATGCTTGCATAAAATAAAGAAGACTATTCATTGAATTTTATATGCATGTAGAACATGAAATGTACAATTCATCGTATGTGTGAAATTTGTTTTTGATATTAAATCAAGAACATTATATTATATGTAAACTTGAAGGGTATTGAGGAATCATTATTTTTTAATTCTAGTATTATAGTGAACTAAAGTGAAATTGATATCTTTTATAATTTATAGGCGTAAACTGGGCTGACATGCATGCAGTTTTGTTAATTATAATTAGTGGTAATTGAAGACTTTTAGTTTAAGTGAGCAAGTGTAGAATCACTTTATTCTCAGTGGCTCAAAGAGAAATATCAGTTTTGTACTGTAGTGGATGCTTGAAGTTCTTCTGATCTTTTTCATTGTGTAAAGTGTCATTTTTTGAAATACTAGTGAAATTATAGTATAAATAACACTAGAGGGATGATATTATAAATAACACTGGTGAGATATCACTATTGTTTGGTAAAAGGTTCATAGATACCCACCAAGGTTTTAGGGTGATACCTGAACATCCCACTTGTAAATTTTTATAGATTTATTAGTAAATAATATCTATCTCGGACCATCCTGAACACAGAAAGGATGTAGTCACGCACATCAGAGGAGAACCTTGAAAAAATAATGTGGTTAATTATTCATTTACATCTGTTTATCATATGTAATAATATTGTTTGTAAACATGGAAGATCAATTCACTCTAAAAAGTACAGAGATTTGAATTAAAATGGGAAAGAGAAAATAATAGAAAATTGGTAAAAAAAATTATATACACTGATTCACCCCCACCTCTCAGTATAACTTCATGATCCACTAGGCACATCAAATTGTATCAGAGAAAATGTTTCACCTTTGATTGGAATAATATTATTGTCCTAGTTGTTTGTATTAGAATTATTTAAAGTGAATATTTGAATTTAAATAATTAATAGAGTTGTCTCAGATGGAAATTCCAGTTCCTTTCTCTTTTATTGCTAAAAAAAGGTTTTGAAAAAATTTAATAACAAATAGAAAAAATATTCAAATAAGATGATAAATAAATTTTAGGATAATGGGAATTCATCACAAAGTAAATATAGTCACAATGGTAGTCTATCGGTAGTATATATCAATTAAATTGATAAAGATCCTTTTGATGAGTCATTTTTAAGAGGTAATGAATAATAATTTATTGAATCTCTCTTGATTTGTATTTAGAAATTATAAATTAAATGAATAATGTTCTTACTAAGGCTTTCAATTATATATTTTATTTTATCAAGAAATTATACGATAAAAATTCATAGATTTAAAAGGAAGATTAAGATATGGAGAAATACTTGGAAAATAATTTTAAGACATTTAAACTTCTCACACATATTATTGATAACAAATAATAAATTCTATCAATTTTCTATGAAAATTTCTCATATGTTGAAGAATAAATGAAAAGAAATGTGTTTGAGAAAGTAGAAACTGAGAAGGTCTTTACTAAGATGATTCTTATAAATTAAGAATCTCATAAAGATACCATGAGTATTAAGGACTATCAGTTGGAAATCAAAGACTAGGATGAGACATTCATACTAACTAAATAATCAAAAATAATATTCTTTATTGCATTGCAATGAAAGACATACCTTGATTTAAGATGAATTACAAAGGATTATTTTTGAGAAGGATGTGACTAAGATAGTTCTTACAGAATTGATCTATTTATTAGAGAAACTATAAAGAACCCTTATGAATGTTAAAAAAAATCCCAAATAAAGGTTAAGAAAATAATAATTAAAGACTTTAATCATTTATTATTCTAGAAAAATACAATGTATGATAATAAAGTCCAGAAACTGAAGAGTCAATGGGGTGAAAAATGAAAGTTTTTAAGGATGAGAAAAGTTCCCTTAATATGAATTTTATTGAATGGGAAAATAATTTGGAAAATTTGAAGGAAATAACCCTAAATAATTCCCATAAAGAAGGTAAGGATTTTTTGAGATCACTTAAAGACCATAAGTACTCTTTAAATATAAAATATATTGAGTTGTAGATCATGTTCAGAAATGTAGAGAATATCCATGATGAGTCTTAAAAAAATGATGATATCAGAAAAGATTCCAAGAGTGATTTTTAAAAGACTCTTACTTCTTGAAGGACTCATTCAAGTTGAAAGAAAAAATTGAGATTATATAAAAATAAATCTTTGTAATATCATTAAAATAGGTAACCCTTGATCTAGATTTTTTTGTTTGTACTAATATTGTTTCATATGAAAATATAGGTTCCAAAAAGAATGCCAACGAGCTCGTACCTGAGTGGTAAGGGATCCTTCTTGGAATCCAAGAGACCCAGGTTCAAAACCGGGTGGAGGAAAATTTTCGGGTACTTTAGAAGGTATTGTAGCAGGTACTATAACTGTACTGTAGCAGGCACTGTTTGGTATTGTAGCAGCCAGACTATTCACCTGATTTGGGCTTTTGGGCCACCGGTTTGGGCCTACGGGTCTCAGGGCCTTCAGGCCATCAAAGGCATTCAGGCCATTGAAGACCATGAAGTAGCCCAGTTCACACAGATCAGGCCCCAGATGAGGATCAGTGCAGCATTAGCAGTCACCAGAAGCAGAGCTAACCAGATTGGAAGAATGAGAGGGTATGGCAACCGCCATCAGGATCAGGCATCGTGCACCTTTGTATGGGGCAATGCTAGCCAATCAGCAATGCAGGTGGGGAGATAAAGGAAATCAATGATGCAGAAGCTGGGGAGGGGAAGTTCTAGTGGGCTGGGCCTATGGGTCATGTATTGGGCATGGTATGCCTCTGGGCCTTCGGGTCACGTATTATGGGTCATGTCAGGCCTTGTGCCTTGGCCCTACGGGTCATGTACGGGTTCCCCTTCAACCCTTAAAATGGGGATTATCTATAATAAAATAAAAAAGAAGGCCTTCAGGCCATTTGGGCTAAAAATAATTATAGCCAAACATGGGTGACGAAGACTAATTAAAGACCCACAATATCATAAAATGTGGATATGAAAAATTGTGTGAATTATTTTTCCTAATAAATATCTCAGATAGAGAATCATTCTATCCAAAAAATAGTAATATGCCAAATCTTTCCAACTAGTAGTACAGAAGAATAAATCAATATTTGTTGGCTATTGTTGGTGTTTTTGGAAATTTGGACATTGGGATACTTAATGTTGGAATAATATTTCTATTAATGATAATTATATAAGAAAACAATTAAGGGGAAACAAATTAGATGTGAGGGTACATCCCACAGAGTTGAAGCATAATTCATAGATTTAGATTAATTTATCTATCAATAATAAATTTGAGTGTCTTCAAGACTTCTGTGATTATTGAAATAGAAGTGGTCACAATTATGATAAGTACTTTTTTGTACCAACTATACATTATAGATTTTCTGATATAAAGAAAATACCACAACAAATAAATAAGAAAACAATAAAAGAAAAAAATATTCCATGTGGTATAAGTATGAGAAGAAAGTTATGAAAACTATGAAGAAAGATACACCCAATAAGAATTATGGTATGAATATCACACCAGTTAAAATATGCTTCTGTTGTAGAGGAAGATTCCATATAATGGATCTTATAAATTAGGTTATAAACACCAATATTGGTGAAAGTAATATGAAGTAGAAAAATAAATTAATAAAGAAATCAAATAAAATGGATTATTCTTTTCATCACAATCATGATGAAAAATTAAAATTTCATGTGAGGTTGTAAAAAAAGGATAATCCTTTGATTGCTCTATATTTTTTTGGAATGTGGAAAATTTCTGGGCATATTATTGATAAATGAATGGCTTGGTTGACTAAACAAATATAAATAGTGAAGAATAATGTAGAAGAATGAGTGCATTATTTTGTTAAAGATTATAATTTCAAAAATGATTCAACACGTGAGAAGAATTATAAGAATGTATCAAAAGAATTTTTAGTCATATGTCTTGAGTAGATGGGATTTTTTAAGAAGTTGGAGCAGGAAGAAAATAATGAAAATTCACCACCTATTAATGTGAAGATGCATATTTCATCTAAGAATAAAGCTGACGAAAATAAAATGATTATACTTACTTTAAATGATAAAATTTGGAAGGTCAAAGAAGGATCAAGCATGATGAGTTTTCATAAATATGGAATAGAATTAAAAGAAGTTTCTGGGTTGACAAATAAATCTCATCCATGTTGTTCTAACTGAAAATAATTGAGGAGTCTCCTTATTACCTTGTATATTTTGTGTTTGTTTCTTCTATGAAGGTAATTCAAGCTAAGGCATGTATTTAGGGAATTCCTAAAGATATTAGTGTTGTGTAAATTTTATAAAGTATTTAGGAATCTATCCATTATGGAGTTATTTATTTTATTAATATGATAAAATTATTCTTGTACAAATTCAATCACTATAAAAATAATGGATTAATTTCATCCCTCTAGGCGGAGAAAAGATAAAAAGAAACCAAAGTCGTATATGTCAACTGGTATCAAATGAATACTTTATGTTCTAATAATGGATTTATTTGATGATTTCAAATTTTATAAATTGAATATTTGAATTAAATTGGTATGTTCTCATATCTCTTTCTGAATGAAAATTCTAAATAAGAAGGGGTGAAACTAACAATTTGATTATAAAAGAAATATGGATTCATAAAATTAGTAGTACATTAACGATATTTAATTCTTTTAATATTTTTCCAGAATGAATATAAGAGGTTAGTTGAATAGATTTTGAATAATTATTGAGATGATTTTTTAGTTTTGGCATCATATTCTGAAAAACAATTAACAACTCTGTTTTCTAAATTGATCAATCATGTTTTCTACATTGTGTTATCCCATGTATACTTGAAACTATTTAATTAATGATTCGTTTATTTAAAAATGTGATTCTTTCCTTCTCTCATGTAGGTCAATTTGAATTTATCTTAAGTGTTATTCCTTATGAAATGAGGATATTAAATGAGAGAATAAGAAAATATCAGTTGATATAGAATGAGATAAGTTGAATTATTTCCCATACATATATATTTGGTTTTATTTTAAATTAAGGTGTAGAAGAAAACATTGAATTTGAAACTACAATTGGTTTTTATAACAAATCAAATGGGGATGATTTAAGATCCCAAATTGATTACAGTAATATTTGTGTTGGAATTGATATCAATACAGTTGTTTGAAAAAAAAATGTGATGGTAATTCAATGTTGGTGTTCAAATGTTATTCCATTGAACTGTCTTTGAGAAATATTCATAAGTTGGAAAGGTTTATTTGGATGGAAGAGTTGATTCTAATGAAGAAACATTAAAAGTGACAATTCGAGTGTTCTTCATAATAACAGAAACATGGGTAAATTTTGTTAGGATATTATACATTATTTACCACATTTGGAGAAGACCTTATAATACCAATTATCAGTCAGTATGTTAGGAAATATAGAAAAGTGGATATGGATAAATCTTTGATGATTTTGTATGTTTTATTATCAAATGATTGATGAATTAGGGAATTAAAAGAAAGATGAAATATTATAACCATGAAAAATATTTATTTTTCATGATGAATATTTTTAGAAGAAGGATCAAATATTTTGGATTTTATTCCTATGTCTTGTGTGAGAATGTTTTGGTAATACTACCCAAAAAGGAGGAGCTTCACCACACCATCCATCCAAGGGGAGCCACATTCATGTCTTCGGTTGGAATCCAACCCCCTAGACTGGACATCATGGCTAAGCCATGGGAGGGCACCAAATTTTGGTGCATGTGAGTATAGGCGTACCACCATGTGGGGAAGCATGGTGGTGGAGGAGAGTGCCCAGTATGAGGCATTTTGAGGATTTGATGGCAGTTTTTGGTACCATTTCTCTAAGAATATTATCTCAGGCCTGGTATTATAGTTGAGCGTGAAAATGTTATTTATTTTGATTTGGGATGTATTTTACATTACTAGAGCTAAGATAGAACAAAACCACATAATATGCTCATTCTAATTTTCTAAGCTATCTGATCAGTGTTATATGTCCTCTTCTCCATCGAGATCATCCAAGAGGTTCTGCTCATAAGGGTATCTATGATACATCTTACAAAGCTCAATCAAAGACTTCTCATCATCATTTTATCATTCTGAAAAACCTAACATGATTAAAATTATAATTCAAATTCGTTTTCATAATAGAGAGAGGAACAAACCAAAGTTTTATAGTGTTTATAAAAAAACTGTTTTAATTTGATGGTGTTTATCCATATTCATGAAAAAGAGGTTTTTTTATTAAAGAGAGGAGGTGAACATGATCTATGTCGATGGTGTAGTTTCCTATAAATAAATGTGGTTGATATAATTTATATTTTGAAGTTACATTGATCTTATGATAGATTATTGAGGGAAAAAATATCCTTATAAACACTCATGCTCGTGAAAGGTAAATTTCCACTCTACTTCTGTTTTTTTATTGAAGGGGAAATGAAATTATGAGGCACTTGACATGTGCATAACACACTCATATAGGTTCATGAAGAAAATTTTCCCATGAACCCACTCATGAAAATGTAATGAACTTATCGTTGTCTTATGCGATGATCATCAAGAACCCATGCATCCTCATTATTTCATAAAGATAATGTATTACACAGTTGCGTGATGAACACAAAATAATGTCTGAATTCTAATGAGAAGCCTTTATAACTATAACTATTGCATAAATAAAAGTAATATTCCACATACTCTGGATAAAAAAGTGTGTCTGATATTTCTGTGTGAGTTGTGTCTAAAATATAGTGGGTTCTCCACTATTGCACATGAATTAATATCATTAATAATGAATAACCTATCACTTACCCATGTTCAAGTATTCATGAATGATGTTAGTTTGAAGTACATGTATGGTTTGATCCATATGTGAATGTTCATGAATTAAGAAATAATAGTGGAAAATGTGGTGTGTTTAAGATGTAGCGTGCATAAGGAATAATCAAATCACAATGCATGTTCACATGTTCTTTCATACATGAGTATAAGAGGAAGTATTAAGGGTAGTGATCACACCTCTTGTATTAAAGGCTGTTGGACAGTGTACATGTACATACACTATTATAAATTTCATTTATTTCTAAGGTATAATAAGGAATATTCTAGGTAAAATATGTGATATGTGTGCATAAAAACAATGTAGTTTATATTTTCTTAGGCGATATAAAAATTATTTAGGCATCATAGAAGTATATGAGATTTTGAAATGTACTTTGATTATTATGTGCATACATGCACATGAAATAATGTGTGCTTAAAATAAACAATAATATGAATTTAATTATATATGCATGAAAAAAATGAAATATATATTTAATGATAAGTGTGAAATGTTTTTTTATATTAAATCTGGAATATTATATTAAAAATAAATATGCAGTTCATTTAGAATTATTCATTTGCTCATTCCGGTATTGCAGTGAGATAAAGCATGAGTGATATATTTTATAATTCAAAAGATTATATTTATACTACTTGCATAAAGTTTTTTTGTTACAATCAGTGTCAGTCGAAGAGTTTTATTTGAAGTGATAAAGTGTAGAATCAGTTTATCCTCAGTGGATCAAAGAGAAAGATCAATTTTTTGTTGCAGTGATAGCTTGAAAATCTTGGTATATTTCTCATTGTGTAAAGTTTTTTTGGAACAAAATAGTGGAATGAAAATATAAATAACCCGGGTGGGATGAAAATATAATGAACACTAGTGAGATATTAGTATAGTTTTAGAAAAGATTCATACCTACTCACTATGTTTTTATGGTGACTCATGACCAACCAACTTGAAATTTGTGATTGATTTATCAGTAGAGAATCTATGTCTTGGGTCCTCCCAAACACAGAATGGACGTAGTCACCCACATTAGGGGAGAACCTTATAAAAATATTGTGTGTTGTGCTTTATTTAATTTCATTCTTTCATATGGTATATATTTTTTTTGTAAATAGGGAATATCCATTCACTATAACAAGTGTAGATGTTAGAATTAAAAATGGGTATGTGAAAATAAAATAAAATTGGTAAAAACACGTGTAGATTGATTCACCCCCCCCCCCTCAGTGTACCTGCATGATTCACTGGGAACCACAGAATGGATAATAGACAATAACCTAGGGACTTAGTCTGTAATTCTCTCATTTGTTAAATTCAATTTATATTTCAATCAATTAATTTATCATTACAAAAACAAGGGGTAAAATAACGCCCCTTAAAGTATTAACCAAACTTTTAGTCCACTCTTGGTGGTTTCATACATGATAAAAACACACCTAAGGGGTGGTTCAATTCAAGGACCTTAACCCATAACAGTATTCAAATTTCTATCATGGGTCATAAAAGTCATTCTTATCCATTTAATTTTAGAATAAATCTTTTTCACAAGAGTTACTCATAAAATCAGGCACACAGAGAAACAATGTAATACCTTAGCACTGACACTTTAAGGGAAAAGTTCAAGACCACCTACCTTATCATGGTAGTCATATCCCCATCTATTTTTGGCTTCTAATATATACTAGAATAGAAGAAATCAAGTTAATATACAAATTCCAATAAAATATGGAATATTATCTTGCACAAAAATAACCCTACTATAGGGAGATAAATGATAAAATGTGTAAAGGGAATTGTGATATTACCAGTATTCATCCAACAAGACTGATAATAGGTTAATTTAATTCTAGTTTGAGGAGAAATAAACTAACCTATTTGAGGTGAGATGAGATCTCTCCATGGTTGAGTGGGCTTCTGTGCATGGGAGAGAGAAGAGAATGAAAAGGGTTTCATAAAAATAACAAGGTATAATTTCAATTCCACCTTTTTAAATGGTCTTATAGTATTGTCATATGGTTGTACAAACTGTGTGCCATTTATTTTCCAAATAAAACCCTCACATGGGATAGTAACACGGTTGTACTAATTTTTAATACCTTTTGAAAATAAGATTTTTTAAGGTTTCTATAACTCTTGCATGGTCGTGTGGACTGGGTCGAATGGTTAGAATAAACTTTGTGGCCATAACGAGATCACTAAACCACACAAACATTAATCTAACCATGGGGACTGGGATGCATTGTTTCTACTAACCGTGCATCCCACCTACTTCTCCGAAGAGCTAGGACTCTTGGATTTTTACAATGAATGTACACCCCCTAAAACTCGTGTGACCTCATTAGGAACATCCATTAGAATACAATTATGGAATTTAAAATCAAAATAATAGTTTTCATGCCTCATAGAAAAAATGTGTTCTTATAGTTCTATCACCCAATACGTTCAGAGATTATTATTCCTATTTGTAATATTGGTTTTTAACATTTAAATGATTAATTTTGTTGGTTCTTATAGATAATATAGTTGATCATGGAATCGATAGCTGTTGGTTAGATATTTTTGATTATTTATAGATCAATTTTTGTTGTATTGGGCATCGATTTCATTGAGTTATTTAGTTAATTGGAGATTTTATATCCATGTTCCTTTTTTGGTATTACTCTATGTATATTTCCTATCTTTTTTAAGCTTTCTAGTAAGGATGATCTATGCTCATGTCGACCTAATAATAAAAATAGACCTTATATATTCCTAAATTGTTCTATGGTGGATCCTTTGTCGAATGAGTGTCGTTGGAAATCCTTATACATTGTTTGGAAGAATGAGTTGGGTATGGAATTTAAAATGGATTTTACTTTTAAAAATTGATTTTAAAAATAGTATTTGATTGAAATTTAATTTAATGTAAAACTATTTATTTTATAAATGATTTTTAAAATGGTATTTCAAAATTGGAAATATGTTTTATATGGAATGTTTGACAATTCTTAGCCAAGTTCCTTATGTGAGTAAAATGATACATGTTTCCTTTTCTAAATTATCATGAAAAATATATTTTTACTTGGTTTTTAAAGGAAGTATAGAAGTGCTAGGATTAATTGGTTTTTTTACATTTTACCACATATGGGTGATTCCATTTTTTCAAACATTGTGTTCTTATGGTGTTATATTTTTTTCCTAGTGTGTGTGTCATTTCTTGATGATTCATATTTTGTGTGTATCCCCATTAGAACATTTTTTCATGATGATTCATGTTGTTTGGGTGGCCCTATGAGTACACATCATGTCTTGTGAAAGTGATAATTGATCCAAATGGAATTGAAAGACCCCTTGGGTGCTGATGTGGGTTTTTAATGTTTTCACGATGTGGGACTAGCTCATGATAATTTAGTGAATTAGTTATGAGATGGATATTTATGTGATGGGAAACAAGACTTGTGTGTATTTCACATGTTGTGGTAGGATAAAAACTTGGAGGGGATATGGATCCTAAGGATTTACCCTACCTTTAGTGAGAAGGTTGGTTGTGATATAGTACCTTGCCTTGTGTAGGCTTCAGTTGAGATAGTGGACCCTATTAGGTGTGATCATCTTGGGTTGAGGACTGGCCATGAGAGGGGAGGGTAAATATGTGTCATAAGGTAGTATTCCTTTCCTTTGTAGGATCAGGCCAAGGAACACCCTAGGGGTTGGGTAATGTCTTGATATGATACATGGGTGATAGACCTCATTTGACTGAAATAGAATGGATAAATTATTATAGACATATGACCATTCCATATTCCTTTGAGCAGCAGTTTGAGGTTTGGATGATACCATACCCAGAGTCTTTAGGTTTGGCTCATGATTTGGTAGAAACAAGATATATGACCTCCCTATGATGGAAGGGATAGTTCAAGTTTATAGTATGACACCTTTTCGTATATCGTCATGTCTAGCTTGAGGAATTGGTTTGACACCATACCAAGCATCTTTGGTTATGAGGTAGGTTATGTCACATAATGTTTTTTTCATCTTTCATGGTGTTGAATAATGTATGGTTATGTGTTATGGTGGCCTATTTATCACATGATGATGTAACTTGTATGATATTATATGTATTTCGTTTCATGTATCAGGGTGGGTGTGTTTCACAAAAACTATTGTGCCTTATATATTTATTAAATGAACATATTTTTTATCATAGTTTCAAAAAATATTGTTGAGGCATTTGGGAATTACACTGGGTCATTAGACTCACCCTCCACCCACATACATGTAATGGATTTTAATTTATATGGATATACTTTCTTGATTTATCTCAGGATAAATGTATTGCATAGATCTAGATTCATGGTGTGGATCTATAAGGTTATAGAGGATGCGGGTTTGTAAGTTTAGTATATGAATTGGTTTGAAGGTTTTATAGTTTATTTTTGGTCTATCATCATCATGTGTGTCGTCCAATTATGCCTTTATATTTATATGATTCCATTCTATTTTTATTTACTATTTTATATTGGTAGTTACTACTTTTAATACAAGACCACATGGCCCCTTTGGGGGGTCCCAGTTTATTACTTACATTGTTTTGGGATGTCATATATATGAACAGGTCATGATGAATTATTTATATAATTTTGGCATCACCCCATGTTTTTTTGGAGGTCATAGTTTCTTCATGATTATTATAGTACCTCACTGCAAGTCTACATCCTCTATCATATAAGGAGGCGCACCTAAGGTCTAGTATCATCCCTATGTAACCTCTTTCTAACATCCCAAGTCATGGAATTACATCGATATTACTTCCTTCCATGTAGAATATCATTATTATTTTTATACATCATCATATTATGCATATAATAGATTGTAACATATATTTTTTTTAAACATTAAGGATCTTAAATATAAATTTCTTTTTTAATTAGTGTGTTATGATGTAAAATATTAATGGTTGAGTTTTAGCCATGAATATTTTAATTGTATAAACTTATATAGGATAATTCATTAAATATAGGATTTTTATATATAGAGCTCATCACTTCATTACAATGAAAATGAAATAAAGAAGTAACACTTGACTAAAAATCACTTCTTTATTATTACTTCTTTTTCTATAAAGTATTATTTATATATCGTGGTTGTGAAATAGGTCCTTCTAAAATTGTTTTGGGGATTCCATTGGTAGTGGATCAATTATTTAGGATATAACCTATTGGTTGTTTCTTATTGGTCATTGTAAATATAATGATTCATCAATGTTTGATATATAGTTGTGAGGTTGGTCCTTTATTTTAAGTAAATATAAAAATCTCATTATTATTGTTTTGGAAGACCTTGGTGGTTTTTTTCAAACATATTGATTTTTAATATGTGTGATGTCTAAAAAATACATCATAGTTGTATTACAGAATATGAAGAGTAGTTGATATCTTAAGAAGTGTCCATCGAAAGGATCATCACGAAGAAACAAAATTTTAAACCAAAATTAGATGATCTTTATCAAACATTTGTGGTAGTTAGTTTCCATACAAGTGTTTTAAAAATTTAGTACAATAAATATGTAAATACTTAGTTAGTTCCTTATGATTGCACAAAAAATATTCCCCTACCAATGGTACCCCTATAAATTGTTCCATACAACAATGATTAAGGTATTAATCATTGTTGTTTTAATCTAATGTTATATTAATTTCAAAAAAATAAATTGATATGTATTTATTTGAAATAATATTTTCAATAGTATTTTTTTATATATTTTATATTATTTATAATCATTTTCTATTTTCTATTTTTTTATGACTTCTTAGAAATGGAGAAAGATCATAGCTGATAATTTAAATTTATAAATAATTTCACCTATTTCCAATAATTTAATTACAAATAAGTTTTTTATGGATACTAATTATCACCAAAAATTATTTATGATTAGTTATAAAAATTAGGATGAATGATTCAAAATAACCCATGAACGTTTTTGATGGCCCTACGGAAACCACTGTTATATATGCCATAAATTATATGTATCATTTGATTTTTACTTTAATGAATTTTATAAATAAAAGTTTAGTAACTCTATATAGGAATGATTTATCACAAATAGACTTTATTACAACATGGTATTATGTGAAACATCATTTATGATGGACTGTGATTGCAAATACATTTTATTTATTGAAAAATGACTTATAGAAATGACTAAAATCCATCCTAAAAATAACAAATTATTATATGTGTTCCTAATCTTCAAACACTATAATTATTCATGTAAAATGATGGAAAAATCACTAGAATATATTCAAGTGATCAAATATAGAAGTAATGTCCTATTATTTTAAAGACATCAACCTATTAATATTATATATTATATTATTACCTTTTGTTAGCATAAAACGGTTAGATTTTTATCTATAGTATTTATTCATGTGTCACTCTATCGTTATGGTTATAAAAAAATACAATTGATCATGAAGGATCTAGGTATAGTGGAAGTGTAAGGGTGTGATTAATATTAAAAAAAATTAATAAAAAATGTATGAAATGATCTCAAGTGTCTTAATAGAATAATCACACATAATATATAATTAATTAATAAAATAAAATAAAATACCCAAATAGTTTTTTTCTAATCTGGTTTTTGATCATCATATACTTTGCGGAACCAATAATCGATCACTATGGGGTTTTCATTTTTTTAATAAAATATATGGGAACTTATAAAAAATATTCACATATGTTCTCTGAAACTTTAAGAATAATTATTGATATCTTAGGTTCTAGTTTGTGGGGATCAACAAATTCATGTCACTATCTCTTGATTATATGAATTAATATATTATATTCTATCTTTGGAAACATAAAATAATTTAGAATTTTACCACTAATTCTATATCTAGGTCATGAGATAAGATTTAGATGGAATAGGATTCGCATGTTAAACAAATGAAATATTTTAGTTTTTATACTTTGGTCAAAATAAAAATAATTTTATTTAATTCCTTAATTTTAATTTGATACTAATAAAAACCTTATGTCACCTCTCTTAAAATAATAATAAAACTATTACTACTTTTAATGAAATGTATTATTATAGTTTCATTTCTTAAAAAAATAAATATTCATTTATTTTAATGATATTAAAATTTATTTATAAATTCATTAACTCAAACTAAATCCCCCAATAAATTTAATCAAACCTTAAAGATAAAAATTATATTTGTTCAATAAAATAAATATTATATTCAAATAATATATAAATAAAGATTTACTTTATTAAAAAAAATTAAAAATAAATAAATATCATATTTATACATTTTGGGAACAAATACTGTATTTATGTATCTTTTGAATAAATAATTGATTAAATTAAAGTCACTTGTTCTGATATAATAGAATTTACTATATGTATAACTCAAATAAATATTATTCTATAAAATAAAAATAAATTTATTATTAAAAATAATATTCAGTTGAATCTAATAAACTTCTAGATATGATTAGTTTATGATCCTCCAAGCACTTTTGTTAAGGGAAGTAGGTCCAACCCATAGTCCAAGGGTGGAATCATGAAACAAATCACAACTCCCATTAAGAAAATATGAATCATCATTGGAAAACCTCTCATAAAAACTATTATACAATATACTCCCTTTTTTAGTCAAAAAATCATCAAAAAATATGCATACATCTATCATCGACCTATATGTTTGACCTATATTTCATTCGAATTGTAAAATTAACTTATTTTTAAACTACCATGGTCATGGATTTTAGTCAGAAACTTCCATATTTATCAAATAAATGATGATATATTATTTTATAACACAAAAAGGAAAATTTATCACTTAACCATTTTGTTAATATCATATAACTTATAATATATAAAACATGTTCTACCTCACCATGAGAATATGATATCCTGGTTTTTATTCATATATCAGTGTACCCAGTTCATGATATAAATAAACAATGATCTCAAATTAATAGACCTTAAAAATTGACATATATTGGAATTCCCATTGTCAGTCCCAATGGAATTATCAAGAGGGGGTTGAATTGATCTTCTAATAAAAAAAATTAATAATTAAAATTAAATTATACCGAATTTAAATACATCTCAATTAACAAATAAAATAGTTATATAAAATTTGATACATTGAAATAATTTCTCAAATGAATAATCAATACCTAGTTAAAATAAATGAAATTAATTTAGATTTTGAAATTATTATACACACACCATATAGTATATATATACGTCACATAGAAATTTTAACTATTATAGTTTTTCTTTGAAAACACACTTTAAAAATACTCAGTGATAAATAAGGCAGTGAAAAAAATAATTTAAAAGGTGGAATTAAAACAAAGATTTAGTTTCAAGAAATAACATAAGACTATCCACTTGATATTAATACACTTACAAGAATTTGTTTTATAAATAAGCTGATCCACACCCTGAATCGGGTAGAATAATCCACAACATTGAATGGGTTATAAGTATACAACTATATATGGGATGTCTGATCTAAACCATTCCTATCCCATAGTTAGTATTGGGATAAAGAGTAAATATATTAATGAAACGATTATTTGTGTACTCCTATTTAGAGATTAAATAAGATCTAAATAATTTTTTGGGAATGTAAAAGAACAACTTGATTGTAATGAAAAATGGGGAGATGGCTCCCATCTCACCTGGCCTCCCCCCTTTTCTCTCTCGATCTCAGCTCCACTAGGGTTTCCTCCTGAAACCCTGTTCTCGGGGTCATTGGTGCTCTGTGTGTTATCCCCTTCGTCCTTCTCCTTATTCCCCCTTATTCGGTTTTCTTTTTCCCCTTCTCTCCTTCCTTTTTACTTTTCTTTATTCGTGATATAGTTCATTCGTGGCCGGATTCCTTCTCGGTGGAGTGGTCATCTTCTTTTTATCTCTCATGGTGGTTTTGTTTCTTCCATCGACGGTCTTCACTGTTAAAGCCCCCGACTACTTATACCCTTCACTGACCTCCCCTTCCATCACACTCCCTCAGGTCAAATCTATAGAGACGGATTCTAAGTGGTTTTGGGATATGCGGCCCAGTGGTTAGGGGTCTTTCAGGAGAGACTGTATCATTGAGTTCTTGATTTTGGATACTGGTATCAGTATTGTATTTTTTTTGCCGTTCAGAGGCATATAAAGTTTTAATCCCTTCCTTAACCTCAATACCATCAAATCCCCTCTTAGTTGGAACTGGAGTGGTGGTTATTCAAACATTTTGGAAGTTGGGATTTGGCTGTCGATGGTGTTCTATGCGTGGCCGGGTTTGATTATGTAGTTTTTTGGTTTTCTTCCAAAATATTTCGTTTTAGATTTGGTTATGTTCTTGCCTATTATTAAGGATCCATTCAGCATTTCTAATTCTTTTTGGATGTTATTTGATGGTGGTCAACCCTAGTGTAGAGTTTGGATGGGGAAGACGAGTCCTGTGAAGTCGGACCCTCTGATTGTGGCTGACGGTGACATCAAAGATGATAGTGATATCTCTCTCCAGTGAAGATGAGGTTATGTGATTGATTTTAAGGGTGTGTGGCGCGAAGTTTAGTCATCTGTGGTAGATTATTTTGGTTCAAATTTGAATATGGGTATGATGTGCGGTCGATAGAGATGAAATACGAAGGTTGAATCTCACCGGTTTTCTAGTCTGTTGCGAAGGCGTTAGAGGCTTTGTTCTTTGTGACGGGTGATGATGGATAGCCTTTTGAAATTTGAATATTGTAGATTTTTTGAAAGAAGTTGTGGTAGTTTTTGGTCAAAATGAGGTTTTTTTGAATTCTGAATTTCTTTTTATTTATATGATATCTTTATCTCTTAGAAAAATTTAAATTCTCTTACACGATATCTTGTCATACTAGAACATTCGATCAGATGCTTTATCTAGATGGTCACTTGCTTATATTGTCAATCAATAGTGGCATATGGCCGATATGACATGAATATCTCAATGGTCATCATGTGGTCGATCTTCATGATCACTTATCTTTCACAGTCAGTAAAAATAATTTATAAGGTTGATTAAATAGACATGTGGTCAATCTAGTTCACTGTATAACCGATCCAACACAAATAATTTTTTATTAAAAATATTATACTATCATAAAATAACGATATCCTCAAAATAATAAAATAAATTGATTTCAGATCATTAAAATAATGAATTATTTGACTAATCCAACAATATCCCCTTTTTTAATGATCACAAATCATGAAAAGAAACTTTTTAAATTTTAAAAATAGTACTCAATACTATTATAAAAAATTTAAATCACTCTTATTGATATTAAACAACATCAAAAAAAATTATCCCCATTTTCGGATTATCAAAACGATAGTAAAAAAGGGTTAGAAAAAATAAATAATATATATGGAAATGAATTAATAAAATAGGTAATAAGAAATTAATATAAAAGTTAATAACACTCAATAGATAAATCATTGAATATAATAACTGATAATAAATTCATTCTCAAAGTTCATTATAATGAAGAAAATGATTCCCTATAAGGAACCCTAATTAGAATCAGAATTATCTTCCCTAATTTATTTTGGATCTATAGAAGCTCTTCCTTTTTATTTAAAAAGGCTTGACTATGTGATTTGGAATAGAAGTAGATGTTTCTGTAATAATAATACTCTTAATAATAGTTCTAAGGTGTTTTACTTCTTGAGAACATGAATAGCCAAATGGTGTAGTGGTAGGTGTTGTATGAGTTGGCGTTGAAGAAACTAAAGATGAAGGTTGGTTAGGAGGTTTGAAAACAATGACAGGTGGTATCACCATAGTCGTATTAGTAATAGACATTTAAGATTCTATCATCTTGTTAAATTCAGAAAATGAAATAGATCCATTCTACATCAATTAAAAAAACCAGGTCTTTTCCTTTATAAATTTCTCTAATAAAGGTGAATAAACTTTTAGATGATAAATTTTGGTCTTGAAAGTTCTAGTCACTGGAAGAATTTTAATATCACTATATAAATTATAAAATAATGATTTCAAATCATCCTTTAGAAAAATTATTGATAATTGATACAAAATGTTAGTTTTGAAGGTTTATATATCTTTTGTAATTATTTTTTCATCATCCCTTTCTAAATCCAAAATCATAATATCCTAGGTTTCATATGATGATTTCATCATCTCTCTAGTTTTTTGAAAAATAATGATTCATAGATTTTAATTCATCTCTAAATATATACTTGATCAAATATTCATCAGTGGAAATAGAAATAGGAAGACATGTACTTGATGTAGAGTAAGAAATATATTATCTAGAAGTACAGTCTTGGGAAAACAAACTAAGTTCTCAATGATCTTGATACCTCAACAAATCCTGAAAATATAACTAAAGAAATCTCATTTTCTCACTCCTACTTTCAATTTATTTTCTCTTGAAATACATATTATAAAAGACTTTCAGAAGGATGTGCTACACAATGAGGATATGTACAAGGATATACCATATTCTCTCGAAATCTCATATCTATTTCTAAAATAAAGAAATAAATTATACATAATATTAATCATATTGACTGTGATCTCGTTTAAATAATCTATTATCACATTGGAAGATGAAATAAATAGAGGTAGTGATTGAGTATATGTTGAAAGGGGTGACCTACCAGAAACATCAATATATTCTAAAAAATATTTATTTACCTCTAAATAATAGTGTAAAATATAATTCTGTAACTTACAAGATAAAACATTTTAATTGGTTTATATGCAATATCTTTAGAGGAGTTGATCCAAACATATCATCTAACACTTGTTCAATATTTTGATCCAAAATTAATTCTAAATTAGGTCTTCCAGCTCTATGATAGGGTTACTCAATCCTATTCTCTATATAAGTGATATCAACTAAACATACTTCAATAATTATAGGTATAATTTGAATTAAACATCCATCTTACTCAGGTGGATATTCTCTATCCTTGCGATCTTAGTCATACTTAGAATCAAAGATATGGTAATAAATACCCAATAGAGAATTTCTAGGGTAATAAATAACCATTATAGAAGATCCTGGGTACTTCTCTCACTTTTAAAATGGATAATCAAATAGGGGTTCTCCCCCTTTCTCATTAATAGGCCGAGTCACCCTCTCTTCATTGTGTTCCTTCTCTATAGTCGAGTGAATGAAATCCTCACTAGAATCTTCCTCTTGTTATTTAGAAATTGTTTACCAATTAGGATCAGTCACAGATTTTTCAATATATTCAACATCATAATGAAATTCATTTTTAACTGTAGGTAGATATTTAGTGGTTTCTAGAGGTCCATATGAAATAGTTTGGAATATAATTATTTTTCAAACATCTATATTGAGAGTAAAACTCATATCTTTCTCTGTAAGTCTCCCTAAATTGGATGTTCTTACAATAAAATATATAGGAACTGCCATTAGTTCTAGAATAACTCTTTTACATTGATGATCTAACAACTTCATCATGATCAAAACTCATTTATTACTCTAATTCTCTTAATAATTCTACACTTTTAAAAAATATTTATTCTTTGTAAGAATATTCTAAAACATCATCATGTTAAACACCAGGGTCATGTTTTTTCCTTTGTCCTCTAGGGGTTTTTAATAGGATTTTACTTCTCATATATCTTGTTATTATAAGCTACACATAAATTTCTATATGGTTTCAAATTAACTCTCTTCATATTATAAATATTATAATTTAAAAACATCCCACAATACGAGATAGATTGATCCTCACCCTAAAGAATAAGTCTCTATGAATAAATTAAAGAAGAATTAATTTATGTATAAATAAGGGAGATAATTCAAGAATAGGGATTATACTATTCTTCTATTTACCTCCACAAAAATTTGGTCTGATTTAACTTATCCCTATTATTTAACCTAGATAAAATGAAAAGACATTGGTTCCTCAAAATGCTAATGTAACCCATTCCTAGGAATATCATATGTTGGATTAAATTTATCAATAGTTTGTATTCTCTATAAAATTCAATATTATTTCTTATATTAGGGTTTCAATTCCCAATTATCTTTTTAAGAGATTTATTAATTTTTAACCATGATTGGAAAATGGGAAAATAGATTTGTAAATACTCAAATTTTACTTCTTGTGGAACCTCGAGATATTTTGAAAATTTCTTTGAAGGAAACACATGTTCTTCTCTATTAAAAAATGTTAGGATGAAATACATCTTCCCACTAGCTTTAAACCCCACATTCAAATAAAAATACTTATTTAATATCATATATAATGTTCATACATTCTTACTAAGCCACCTCTCTATCATTATTGCATAATCACATTTCAAACTAGTAATTTTCTTGTTATGAACCAATTGATATCAAATTATTTATTTGTTATTTTCATTAAATTTGAGATATAAGATTTATATAGATCAATACATACACTCAATATAACTTTTCCTTTCTCCATAGGAGGTTGTGCATTAGTAGAAGTTAAACCCAAAACTCTCTTAATGCACACCATCATTATATAGGGTGTATAGGTTTGGAATATAAGTGTTTTTTAAAGGGAGTTAGAAATGGAAAATATCAAGGGTTTGAGAGAAAATAATTTTATTTTTAATAAAAAGATTTTAATTTGTTTAGGGAATTGAAATAGGGAATAAAATAAATCACTATAAAATATAATAAAACACAATTTTTTCTAAAAACAATTTAGTAGAGATAGTCATGGTAGATTAACCAACAATGTGACATTACTTACAGTCACTCGTGAGTCTTCATATGAGTATCATAACCTTGAGTGTTATCAAAGAAAAAAAATGAAAAATATCTCTAGTTTATTTAAATTTTTTTTAAATAATTCCATCATTATTTAGAAAGATAAAGAAACCAAGGAATAATGTTAACACAACTATTAAACATAATTTAAATTCAATTTTCACAAGTTTACAAAATTCAATAAACAAAGTGCTTTTTAGTTGAACCAAATATAATTTTATCATTATAGACCTATAAAACCAAACATATTTTTAAATTATATTTTTAAATTAGGTAGTATCATATATAACTTTTGAGAAATCATTTGAAATCAAGATAGATATGGGATTTTCATACCAATCTCTAAGATCCTATTTTAAACTATAAATATAATTTAAAATATTAAATACGTTATTTGATAAATAAGTGTCTGAAACAAAATAAAGTTTTTCTAAGAAAAAATACCATAAAAAATATAACCACATATGAATACACACTTTACACCCATTTGTTATAGTTTGAAATTAACTTGAACTACATAAACTAGAATTATTCTAATTGATGCATGATTATCTAATAGTGAAAAGGTCCCTTCATAATCAATTCCTTATTCTTGACTATAACCTTATGCAACCAATCATGGATTTTATATATATATTATTCTTGATACAAAAATATTGATTTTAAACACACATTCAGTAACAATAGTAATGTAGTATTTAGGTCTCAACAAATTATTATACTTTACTTATTTAAAATAGATTTAACTCTTCCTTTTTAGTCATTACCTAGTGTTCATCACTAATTTCTTCAGTAATGTTCTTAGGTTATTAGAGAGACAAGTAATCTTTATTTTCAACCATGTTTCTAATATATTATATTATTTAATTAACTTTATAAATATCACCTAAAATTTAATAAAAATGATGATTTTTTGGGTATAATGGTTCAAGTAATATAAGTACATTGTTCTTCAATGTCTTATTCATGTTGTACATAATATTTTTAGTCTCTTATAAGAGATTTATTGTGAAAATCATAAGTATGGTAAGAGGTCTTAGAGGTATTCTTGATATTAAAATTTGGTATATCATCAACAAGGTATTCTAAATATTTTTGGCTCATGTGGGTTTTTTCTCATCAAAATTGACATGAAAAAATTCTTTCACAATATGGGTTCTTTTATTAATGACTATATAATATTAACTTCAGTTTTTATATCTTAGAATAATCATTATTACTTCTCAAAGCAATTAAATAATAAATAATATATATAATCTAAATCTTTCATGCATTATTCAAATATTTGAAATGATAATCATCATCGAAATACTAAGAAATACAATGAAGACTATATTTTAAATCATAAATATATAGAAATTAAAAAATTAAAATAGTTTTAGAGATTGTAATTTTCTGAGATGAATTATTTCAGTATTTTATATTATCAACATAAGTGACATTTTCAGCATGAACATTTATCATATAACTAAAACATGAGTGGTCTCCAATCATATTTTTAGAACATACACTTTCCATATTCCCTAAACTTTTACAATATATCTTCAAGAATATTCTTTATATAGTGAAATAATATGGTATTTTGGTACCCAAACATTATTATCTCTAAAAAATTGAGAATATAAATATTTTAGTATCAACTATTTTTTTACAAACTTACTAATATTAGAATTAAAATATTTTTTAAAATGATCATCTTCAGTCTAAAAGAACAATAGTGGTTTCCATTACTAGAATATACTTAATATTGTAAAATTAAGGTATAATCATTAGAACTAAGAAGAAAATAAAATTTATAAAATTTATTTTTCTATCAAAAATTATATTTATACTATTCTTAAGTTTGGGTGTTTTTATTTACCAAAAATCATCTCTAAGACATCATTTTCTTTAATAAATTTCCTAAAATCCTTTATTAGTTGTTTATTTTCTAATTTCAATTCTATGTTTTGATTTTATGGTATGGAAATTTTTTTATTTTCAATATAAATTTCACTTTTATCAATAGCACATATAGTAGGTAACTTCTTTGGAATTTTATATTTATCATTAATTTAATTCACAGCTACCTCAAATATATAGTAGTATTCTTATAAGTATTCATTTCAAATTTCAAAATCATTTAAAATTATATTATAAAAAGAGTTATAAGTATTGTGTAACTTGGATGTAGTGTTCATTAATCATAGATTAGTTTTTTCATTTCAATTATCTCTTGAACACTCTGAATCACTAGAGTTATTCTCTAAATCACATCATGTGGCCTTCATCTCTTCATTTTTCCTTATTCATTTATAATTATACTTTATTTTATAATTCTTCATCAAGAATTCATCCTTGATATAGCCTTTTATTTTATATTCATAATAGATAATTTCACCATATGTTTTTTCATTCTTCTAGTTCCCCTTTTTGTATAATTTTCCATCATAATTTTTTCTTTTAAAAGGATTTTTCTTCATCGATAATTTAAGATATATATTTACTAAGTGAGACATCTCCCCATCAATATTGAATTAAGATTTAATACCCCTTAAACAATACTTAAGTACTTACTTTGATTTTGAAAAAAATACTTGAATTATATATATTTATTCTTCAGTTCATCATCATAATTATTTAATTTAGGTTTATTATATACATTATAAGTAATCTGATTAGTTACTTGAATTTAAGCTTACTAATGTCACATGACTCCTAGATGGAGACTGTTGTTATTCTCTATCTAATAGGTAGGAATATCAAAATTATTATAACTTTATTGTTTTATCAACATGTTTTCTAAGTGAAATCATTGTATTAATGGTCTCATTTAACCTATGGTATATTTCAAGAATAATTTGATCAGGTTTCTTCATAATTGAATCATACTTCGTATTATATGTGTTCAAGAAAATTTATTTAACATTTGATGTGAATTAATGTGACATAAATAAGGTATCATATATTTGATACGTAGTATCACATATAGATATATGGTCAAATTAAATTAAACCTAATGCATTGAATAATGCATTAATAGACTTAAAATTACCATTATACCTTTCTTTAGTTGTATCACTCTGGTCATTCCTCGGTATATCGGGTTTTCAATATTTATCCACTATGGTTCCCAAATACCAAAACCAATGATTTCGAGATAAATTTTCAATTTAATTTACCATTAAGTATAGTTTTTACCATTAAATAAATGATGTCAGTTAGTATCATGCACTTCAACTCTAAAAGAAACAATAATGATAGAAAATAAAATAAATAGAAATTGAGATATTTTCCTTATTAATTTGTCAAGGTAAAAGAAAACAATGATAGTAAATCAAGGAAGAATTATCAAAAAGATTACTACTCTGATATAATTTTTTTATCTTAGTGTAATTTTCAAGAGGGAGTGAATTGAGATCCCAATAAAAAAATCACCTTTAAAATAAATAAAATTTGAATCCCTTAAATTTAAATACATCCTAGTTGGAAAATACAATATATATGTATAAATTGATTCATTAAATTAAATATAAAATTTATGATCAATAAATAGTTAAAATATATGAAATTACTTTAGAATTTTAAATTATCCTACTCACATAAAACTTTTTCTGTATATCGCATATAAATTCTAACTATCAAAGTTTTACTGTACAAACAAACTTTTAAAATACTTAAGGAAAAATAATTAAGTGAAAAAAATTACAAATATAGTATAATTAAAAATAGAGTTTAGTTAAAATAGGGAATATAGACCTCTCCACTTGATAGTAATCAGGTATAAATCATGTTTAATTCAAATAAATTAATTCATAACCTGTGTCAGGTAGAATGATCTGTAACCAATATCATGTTACAAGAATAAAATTGTGATTAGGAAGTGTATGATATACTCAGACTCTCCCACATATATTAATGGTAAATATAATAAAATATATAGAATAAAATAGTATGTTTTTACACTTACATAAATGGAAGAGAAGTACCAAAAATATTTTTAGGTATGTAAAAAAACAACTCGATAGTAAATAAAAATAGAGTAAGAGAGAAAGGTGTGATAAAGATGTCATTTGGATATATATATGATTATTTTTGGTTAATCAGTAAGGTTATTTTCTACATTTATGCTCCTGTGCCTTTTAGAAAAATAGGCAATTGTAAAGTGAGGAGGAAGTGTTAATATAATATCAATTAGCCAGTAATCATGTGTTTTTTGCAAGTTTTAGGGTTTACCATATTCAAAGTAAATTATCCTCTATATAAGAATTATAAGTTAGATTATTTCCATCGACTGATAAAATTAAATGGATCTGAAACCTTTGTCAAATTGAAATATATAGTCGTTGGAAACTTATGCGTGGTATGTCAACCCTCACAGTTGATCAGAGAAGGTTTCTCTGATCTTACAGTCGGTTTATTTGATATTGTGGTCACTCACATCCATGGTGGGATCTTATTTCCTCTCTTTAAGTATAGGAAATTATTCAGGTTATCAAATGATGTAACACATCGAGATCCTAAAAAATTAATATTAAGTTGATAGCATATAAAAAACATAATACTAAGCCTAAAAAACCATCAAATATTATTATTTAAATTTGAACATTATAATCTATCTATTTTAATTAGTGAATATGAAAAATATTTATTAAATAATTAAATATAAATAAAGTATCTACCCAATACAATTTCTTTGATTAATTCCTATGAAATAATTACTCATTTTTTATTGAAATTACTTTATACTTTAGAAAATCATTTTCTTCAAATATGACTATTACTTATTTTTGTGAGAAAATATTATAGTTAATTTTTGAAACATATATATATATATTATATTTTAAAAAATAAATATAATTTTTTAAATCATATTATCAAATTTAACATATAGCGAATTTTTGTTATTTTTCAGAAAAGTTTTATTTTTCAACGAATGGTGAAAATACTACTTTTATTGAAAATTTTATTTTGGTTTCATAAATTTACAATGTTACATTTTATTTATAATTTTTTCAATGTAAAATTATATATATTATATTATTAATAATTCAATTAAATTAATTTTAATAAATTTTATGATTTAATTTAGTAGAAAAACAATTCTTTTAAATAAAAAGAAATTCTTCTGAAAAAACATTTTTCATTTCATTTTTCATTTTTCATTTGAAATTGAATTATTCCACATATAGTTGTTGAATATATAAAATTTAATTTTATATTCAAAAATAGGTGGTTAAATTTTTTTAAATATTTTTCTTTTATTTTTGGTCAATATGAATGGTAAACGTGGAAAAATTTATCACATAAATAATGGGTAAATAATTTTTTTCAACACTAAAAATAAGTGATAATGCCATAATTTTTCATCCTAATTCTTATTGTATTAATTTAATTATTCTTGAATCACCTTAGGATATAAATCTATTAGTCAGAAAGGAAATATTCCCCCAAAATGATTTATATATTATTTAAATCAAAGGAACTTACAAAATATCACTCTCTTAGTTTTAAATATCCTTTATGTGTTCACATAGGGAAAAAACTTATTATGAATGAAACTAAATAGAAATTATTTCATAATGAAATTATATTAATTGTGGTAATTGTTTTCTATTTTTTAAGTATTATACAAATACCATAAATTCTTACACAATGAAAAAACAGGATTAAATCTATTAATAGAAAAATAATAAAAGATTTTAAAAATAATAAAAGTGATATAATTTGAATAATTTATGTGAACCATGAATTTTATCTTTGTCTATGACATTTTATTATTAAGTTAAAATGTTATATTCCAATTAAAACTTGCTATTCATGTATTTCAAGTCAAATTAAATAAATAGTGTCAAAATTGACAACAATGATATTTTATCAAAATAATATTTTATTAAATTTTTTTAAAATGATAAATTTTTTGAAATAAGTCTATATGAATATTATATGATATAAAATGTAAAATATTGTCCATTTATAGTTCAATATTAAACTTATAAGTAAAAAAATTACAACCTTTAATATTTAAAAAGTTGTTACCATAGTTAAAATTTAAAATTGGTTAACTATGGATTAATCAAAACAAAAAGGTTCAAAATTACACCAAAACTTATCTACATTCAATTTTTTGATGGGATTACAACCCTACCCATACTTATCATGGAATATCAATCCATTTAGATGAATATTTATTAAGAAGTAATTTAGTATAATTTGGAGAAATTCTCAAAGTTCCCCTCAACACAATTATAAATGGGAACCTCCTCCATCACTTAATTACTCTACATTGAGCCATCTAGATTGAAATAAATATATAAATTTATGCTCTTAACTTCTCTATACAAATTCTATAGGTTATAGTATTCCAAAATTACCAACCCTAGATCCATTTAGATGATATATAAAGGCACTACTACAAAATAGTCTTTTAATAGTGCTATAAATGGCCTTTATCAGTGTTAGAGATGCGATGACTACTAGAGTGACATTAAAGGACCAAGTATTTTATTAGTTATAAAAAAGAACTATTAAAGGATTCCTTTATAAATTCTTATATAAGTGATAATAAAGGGGTGATTTATCATCTCTTATAAAATCAATGATAAATGGATCATTTATCATTGCTTTTAAACTTACAAATATTGGGCCATACTTTAGTGTGTAGCAATAGCACAATGAAACACCAGTGAAATGTGATGTAATAGCACACCACGACACCAAAAAGAAATTATATGTCCAAAAATGAAATAAAAATACATAATTTAAATTAAATTAAATTTAAAAAATAAAGAAAATAAAAAAACAATATATTATAGAAATTTCAAAAATTGGTTTATACAATTACATAAGTACACATTTGTACCTACATTAAAAAAATAAATGTTCATTTGTCTTTTTATACTCACCCAGACTAATGATATTAATGTAAAAACCTCCCCTTCATGAGAAAAATGACACACCTATATTAGATAAAAATTCTTATGTTAGTATTAATATAAAGAATTAAATTAAAAGAAAGTGTTAATTTGACTAAAATTGATGTCAGTTTTAAATAAAACGAAACACATTGACTCATACCAAGAACACCATGAATCAAATTGAAATTAGGTTGATTCCAACATGCCTCAAATAATCTATGGATTTTTATTCCTACAATATCAAAATAATCCAAATTATTTTTCTCAATTTTGAGTATGTCACTTTTTTATTTTACAAAAATGTCATTTTAAATAGGAAAAAAAATTCATTGAGCCATACCAGTCACATCATGTCTCAGTTTGGTTTAAGACTAATTTTTACACATCACAAATGAAGAATTAATCATTTTCCAAAATTATCAAGATAATAAGAGTGTGTTTTCTTAGTTTTTATTGAGTGAAACTTTTTGAACAAAAATGAAAATTTTAAACTGAGAATGGACACATTGAGTCATAACGGGAACATCGTGTATCAGACTAAGGTGAGAATAATTCATATTTATTAAAAATGACTTATGTATTATCTTCATAAATTAAAAAAATCTGATTGTTGTTTCTCGGTTTTGAGTATGTCAGTTGTAATTTTTACTAAAATTGATGTCAATATTAAATAAAAAGACACACTTTGTGTCATACCAGTCACACCGTGAATCTGATTGAGGTAAATATGATTCTTAAAAGTCTAAAATGACTAATGGGTTATTTTTCTAACGTGTCAAAACAATATGAAATTGTTTTTTCAGTTTTGAGTATGCCAATTATATTTTCCACTAAAATGTCATTTTAAACTAAAAACATGTATTTTGACTCATACTAATCACATTGTGTATAGGTTTTATGTTATATAGATTCCTATACATCAAATATGAATTATAAATAATTTTTATAAATTAAAAATAAAATTGGCGCATGTTTTTATGGTTTTTAGTGACTAATGCTTTTTGAACTAAAATGATGACTTTAAAGTGATAATGGGCACTTTCAGTCATATTGGGTACATCATGTATCTAATTGAGGTTTGAATGATTCTGAAACTTCTTAAATGACTTATGTATCATTTTACTAAAGTATCAAAATAATTCAAATGTTTTTCTTAGTTTTGAGTGGGCCGGTTTTCCTTTTTACTAAAATGGATGTCAATTTTAAATAAAGACGTACATAAAGACATACCGATCACACTGTGCATTGGGTTGAGGTGTAGAAAATTCCTAAACATCCAAAATGAATTACGGATAATGTTCCTAAATTATCAAAACAATTAGAATGAGTTTTCTTAGTTTTGAGTATGAAACTTATCTTTTTTTACTAAAATGTCATTTTAAAGTTGAAACAAACACTTTGACTCATAATGATCACATCGTGTATTAGTTTGATGTGAGACCGATTCTTACACATCAAAAATGACTTATAAATATTTTTCCTAAAGTATAAAGAAAATATGAGTGATTTTTTTTGTTTTTAATGAGTAACACTTGTTGCACTAAAATACGAATTTTAAAGTGATAACGGACACATTGAGTCATACCGGGAACATCATGTATCGGATTGAGGTGTGCCTAATTAAAAACATAAAAAATGACATATTTTTTTTCATAAAGTATATAAACAATAAAAATTCATTTTCTTAGTTTGGAGTACGTCAATTGTCCTTTTTACTAAAATTGTTGTCAAATTTAAATAAAAAGGTGCACTTGGAGTCATACCGGTCACACCATGCATTGGATTGAGGTGTGGCAGATTCCTACACATCTTAAATGAAAAATGGATCATTTAATTAAAATATAAAAACAATCCAATTTTTTTCTCTATTTTTAGTAGTTTAGTTTCTCTTTTTACTAAAATTGATGTTAATTTTAAATAAAGACACACTTAGAGTCATCCCAGTCACACCGTTTATTGGATTAAGGTGAAGTTGATTCCTACGCATCCCAAATGACTTATGAATCATTTTAATAAATTATCAAAAAATAAAAATGAATTTTATTGGTTTTAAATATGTCACTTTTCTTTTTTAGTAAAAATTCATTTTAAACATGAAATTATAACTTTTGACTCATATCGATCACATCGTGTATTGCTTTTATGTGAGACCAATTCCTACACAAAACAACTAATTTATAAATCGATGTCTTAAGTTAGCATGAAAATCGAAGATCATTTACTTGGTTTTTAGTGAGTGACACTTTTTGAAGTAAAATGTCAATTTTAAACTGATAATAGACACTTTGTGTCATACCCAACATGTCGTATATTAGATTGAGGTGTGGATAATCCCTACACATCACAAATGGCTTATGGATAATTTTCTTAAAGTATAAAAACAATTTTAATATTTTTTATCATTTTTTAGTATGAAAGTTGTTTTTTTACTAAATTTATTGTCATTTTTTAATATAAATAAGTACTTGGTGTTATACAGGTCACACTGCGAGTCGAATTGAGGTGCAGTTCATTCATTAATATCCCAAAGTCCCAAAAATCATAATCGTCAATGTTAAAATGATTTCCATGGAGTTGAATTATTGAACTACCAACACTTCATAATAAATCGATGTTCTTAGCCTTAAAACCTTTCCCATTATTGAAATCCAGAAGAGTAGAGGAAGCCTAAATTCCCACTATATCATGAGAAGTCACCATAATGGGCACATGATCTTCCTCTAAACTTATGGATTTCAATGAGAAAGGTTTTTCTTCTAGGAATATAGATTCAATATGAAATTTTGGAAGGTCAACAAATAAAGGCAGTGGAAATCATGGTAACCTTAGAAAAAGGAATATTTTATCTATTTTGTGTCTTTCTGCAAATATTTGAAAGAAAAATATGAATTACCAAAATATATATGAAAAAACTAAATAAGTATTAGATAAAAATGATATGGAAATTAATTTAAAAATAGTAGATAAAATGATGATGGAATTAATTAAATAAGTAGTATGAATTCAACTTTTCATGATGGTTGTATTCATTCTTGATACATTTCCTTATGGTCATTATCTTAGTTAGAGGCTCGAAGTCCAATCTCTCATGATCATGAGAATATTTGAACAAAATATTCCAACTCTAACAAAACAATACTCCTGTATAAGAAAACAATTATTATATGAATAATACTAAAAATAAATAAATAAAACATAAATATGAAATAATATATTAATTCTATAGACAATGATTTCTCTATGGAAACATCAAGATTACCTCTATGATTTGGATGTGGTGGTAACTTGAAGGAAACTGATAAATTCCAACCCTATATGGGTGAAAAGGATTTGAGGGAGGAGAAGTATGTGGAAGTTTTTTTTGCATAAAGGCATGAAATATGGACAAAACTCTTCTAAAATAAATTCACTCTGTAAGGAATAATGGAAATTAAATCAACATTTCGTTATTTAATTTTTCAGTAAAATAGAGAAATTATATTGTAACATTTCCTTTACATCTTCCGAAAGGGTTTCCTTGATTAGAGTTTGTTCTTATGAATAAGAACAATGTGACATGGAAAATATTTCATAAGATGGAAGACAAAAAATTTATCAGAACCAAGTGGGTGTTATGTAATAAACTCATTGACTATGGAAAAGTGCCTCAAAATAATTAATTGATAGTGTGAAAGGGAAATTTGAATATCAAAATCATTTATATTTATGATAATTTTAATCCCATAGAATTGTTGGAAAATATTTGAATTTTCATGGCTATTTTAGTGCAGGTGTGGTTAAAAGTATTCCAAATGGATGTTTAAAATATGTTCAATAATAGAGTTCTTAAGGGGGGGTATACATTGAGAAACTAAATGGTTTTGTTACAGATAAAAATGAGTGAAAGGTGTGTCAGTTAATTAATTATTTATATAAGATAAAGAAATCATTGAGGGACTACTATTAGGTTTTATCAATACTTAAGAAAAATAATTGGCGTCATATATTTGATCACAGCCTCTACATCAAGAAATAGAATAATCAAAGGATATTGGAACTCATATATGTTGATGTCGTAATATTTGAGGATTGGACAAAGTACAATGAATTTATTTTGGATAATATGAGTTATGATATCGAGATGTCTATGATTGGATAGTTCAATATTTTCATCAGTTTATAGGTGAATCAAGGAAATCCTGGCACATTAATTTCTCAATAAAAATATGAAAAAGAGGTTCCTAAGTTATTTGAAATAGAATATTACAAACCAATGAAAAAACTGACCACTATATAGATGAATTTTTCATAATTTTGTGATCGTGAAGGTGTATATGTCATAGAATATAGGTACGATGAGCCTATTATATGTCACAACAACATGACCCAACATTGGGTTTGATATATTTCAAGTCGCACAGAACCAATGTTGTCCTAAGGAGAGTCACATGCTATCGAGGAAGAAGATACTAATATATATATATAAATAAAAAATTTGGGTTGTTTTATTATAGGATATTGTAACTAGAGTTGTTGGGATGCACAGATGTGGTATGGGAAGGTTTAGTAGAAAACCAAGGAAAAGTAGAGGTATTGAAAAATATGGATTTCAATTGAGCCTTGGATTCTTTTGACCCTCGAATCATTCGAGCCTTTGATTCGAGCCTTGGAAGAGTTGGAGCCTTGTTTCTAGCCTAGATTAGATCATGGATTCAACAACGAGGAGTGTCCGAAGTAGGTGGATTCCATGGAGATCATCGAATATTGTGAACTAGGTCTTCATTGTTAGGGTTCTTAAAACAGATCGGGACACTTTTATCAGTGCTTTTAAAAAAAGCGTTGAAAAAGATCTCTTTTATTAGCACTAAGTTAATAAGCTCGGATAAAAAGGAATCTTTATCATCGCTTTTTTAGTGCTGATAAATCTCTATCTTTATCATCATTAAAAAGAACTGATAAGATCCATCTTTATCAATGCTAAAATTTTAGCACTGATAATGATTACTTTTTTATCCCATGTTTAGTGATGATAAAGCTCTATCTTTATCACTTCTAAAAAAGCATTGATAAGGATTCCTTTTATCGATTATTATTACTTAAGCACTGATAAAGGATCTATAATTATAATTATAAATAAAAAAAATTATAAAAAAAATTATATAATTGTATATATATTTAATATATATATATATTAAATATATTTATTATAATTGTTTATTATTTAAATATATATATATATATAATTATATAAATTCTTTTCAAAAACATAATATTTATATCATTATATATATATATATCGTAAATATATATAAATATAATTATAGTAAATATATTCAAAATATAAATAAATTTGATATCATTATATAATTATTTAAATACATATAATTATTTATTTTTAATTATTTAAATGCTTTTTAAAAATTAATATTTGTTCATTTATAATTATAAATGTATAAATATAATAAATATAAATTTATAAATATATTTATTTATAAATGTATTTTTACCAATATATTTTTAACATTATTGATGAATATTTAATTTAAAGTGCATGCATATTAAAAATTAGTGAAACTTAATAATTAAAAAATAGTATACTATAAAAATATTGGAAAAATGGATAAGTTTTATAAATTAAATATAATTTATAAAAACATATGGATATATATTGAAATAAATATGAATAAATATTGAAAATATTATCACATAGTAAATATATAAATATAAAATAAATAATAAAAATTGTTTAAATTCCAAAAAAACATTTTAAAAAAGAATAAATAATACCTAACTTTAATAATATTAATAATAAATAAATACAATTTATCAATTCAAAGCATAATATATTAAATGTTTCATGTTATAATGAAATTCTAAAATGAATACTAAAATTTGAATAAGTTAAATAAATATTATATGCATGCATTTTTATATAAGATTACATTAATTATGTAAATATTTGTGTGTGTGTCTGTGTCATATATAAAAATTAATTAATTATGTATATATATGTGAAATAAATATAACACATGTTTAATATATGTTAAATTGAAAAATCAAAGGACATTTAATTATGTCCATTACTCAATGCAATTAGTTAGTATTTTCAATTCATATTAATTTTTAATTATAAACCATTATTCACTAAATAAATTAACTATTTAATATAAAACAAAAATATTGTGTATTATAAATATCATGTTTATATATATTCATATATATGTATATATTTAATATATACTATTTATTAGCAATGTCAATAATTATCTAATTAATAAAATGATTAATATTTTTCTCAATTTATTTATTTTCAATTTTTATTTGTTTAGTTTCTATTTTTCATATATCTAAATATTTAATATATACTATATATTAGTATTTATTATTTATATATATTATACTAATTGTATTCAATTTTGTCAATAATTATTTAATTAATAAAAAAATTAATATTTTTTTCATAAACTCATTTTAATTTTTTATTTATTTCATTTTTTATACCTTTATCAATGCTGATAAAGGATACCTTTATGGGTGCTAAAAATAAAGGGCTAATAGATTTACCCTTTATCCGCACTAAAAATAAAGTGCTCATAAAGGTTACCATTTATCAGCACTAAAAAAGTGATGATAAATGATTCATATTTTTAGTGCTAGTTTTAGGGCTGATAAAGGTCACATTTATCATCACTATTTTCTTTCACTGATAAAGGACATCGCTGTTAAAGGTCTGTTATGTAGTAGTGAGGAGTTGTTTTTAAGAATGGATAATCACCTTAGTTGATCACTTTATTTTCAAATATTATTTACCTCCTCTAAATATATGGAATTTAGCATAAAATAATAAATTCAATATACTGAAAATGCAAAAAAATTATTATGATTATTAAAACACCAGTATACACCCTCTTTCCATCAATTTAGAAGTGAAAGTGTTGCTCGTGTGTATGTATGACTTACAGACTCCACTTAGCAATACAATTCATTTATTATCACCATATTTTATGGATTGGTATTATTATGAGTTTATAGTTTAAATATGATATTTATTACATAATTATAATCAATTAATTACAATTTCACCTCAATATACTTATCTGAAAATCCATTCGAAAAGGATAATGTCGCTCGTGTGTATATATGGACCACCACCTCCATGAAGCGATTTGATTTGTTTTTTATTTTCATTTTACTTTTATAGTAATAAGGATATATTTAATTAATAGATATGATATATATATATATTATAATCATTCTATAAATGGGAGTTATTATTTACCTTGATTTCATTTCATACTTCAAAAAATGGAAACAACGTAAATGCGTTCTTACGACCAACCATCTCCATGAACGATGTAGTTCATTTTTCTATGTATAGATTTATAAATGACTCAAAAAATTATATATGGAAAATATATTCTATTTATTTTATGATAAAAATTATAGATATTATGGATCTATAATAAAAATACAATGACCAAAACTACTAGAAAAAAACATTTGAGAAAAATGAAGTAGATATCACCTAGAACAATGATTCTATTAATGAATTGTTAATAAACTGATGATATAAGGTTATAAGTAAGTCATATATTGTATGAAATATATGAGTATGATTATATGATAGATGGATAATAAATCTATATTTATTATATATAAGATTACAATGTTTGTGAAGGAAATCATACTTAGGGTAGGGGATTCTCATCTCATTTTTATTTCTACGGGATACATGCCTTATACAAAACATGTTTCTTTTGTGTGGTGTATATACTACCCATGAATGAATTTTTTGATTATTATCATAAAAATTATTATTTTTACATACCTATATAAGTTTATTTCTTTTATGTGCCTTATGGTTCAAAAGTGACCAAAGTGTTAGGGGTTTTATGTTACAATATCACTATTTATCAGTATTGTTTATAATTCATTCCTGATGATGAAATCTTATGTTCTATCAATAAAGAAAATTTTGAAATCTATTCTTCTATGGTTATTTATTTAGAATAAATTTTTTTTCATTTCATTTTCCATATCTTATATACTCTACATACTAATAATATGTTTTTAAGGTAGTTGACATTATTTATCTCTTCAGTCAAAAATCCTTTCTCTTCCACAACCAAGTTTTATAAAAATGTATTAATGAATGTTTTTATGATTATTAAAGGTTTTTTATTCATTTTCACCCTTTTCTAACTTTTAAAAAAAATCTTTTTGAAGGAATATTTTTTTTATTTTCTAAACGAGGTACTTTGTAAACTTTCTAAACAAAAGTATTAAAGGAATGCTTTTTTATCTTATACAGCATGAAAACCTTTTCCCATCATCACAAATGATTTTTTTCATTGAATATTCCGTTATAATTTTCTGTATTTCTTTTCAATGATAATTTTTCCTTTATATTTGTGACTATTTTAATAAGTGATTTAAAAATGGAAATGATACTTTCCTTAAGAATTCTTTAATTTACATTTAATGTTATTATAATTCATTAAAGAGAACAACCCATGATTTCACTTATGCTTTACTTGGGATATTTGTAATGTCCTAACCTGGATTACCATTGAACCGGTAGTCGGATAGGTGGGTCACATGGCCTGAATCGTGTCTCCCTATATTCCATAGGTTGTCCACTAATAGAAAGGTTCTCAGGCGGTTATAGTGGGGTGACTATACTCTCTAATCATATATTCACAATGGTATTACAGAATATAAGTAGAAAACAAAAGAGGGAGGAGTAAGTAAATGAAAGATAGATGTAGAAGATAGATAATAACACCTTTAAAAAGTGGTCAATGCTAGTTTATAAAATAGATGAATGCATATCATTGTGATGATACAAAACTGAAAGAATTAAACAACACATAATGCTTTATAGTATAGTAAAAATATAAATAAAAGAAAGTAAATCCCCACAGGCGATCTCTGGGGGCATCATGAACTCCATATCAGTCCTTTTCTCTGAAATATCAGGTAAAAGAAATACAACAATCAAACTAAGTCCAAAAAATATAAGGTCTAATCGGGTACCAAGGGTACCCGACCAGGGTGTGAGATGAAATATGAGTTGGTCAGCACCCATGGTGTCAAGACCAATCCAGATAGTGAATAATAATAACAGTTTGAAGGTATTGAGAATTTGATAAATGGAACTCTATAAATAAATAGACACCCATCCAGGATTACTAAGGGACACTTGATAACTATTATAGCTTTGAAATAATATCAGGTTAATAGTATGATCATACCACTATACATATATATTTATATATATTATATAGGTGCATATATATAAATAAAACATAACTGGCGTGGTATAATAATGCCTCCCATCCATAAACACTCATATAGTACTCGCATGGGGTAATAATGCCTCCCTTCTATAAAATTTATAATACTGGCATGGGGTAAGAATACCTCCCATCCATTATCATTTACATAACTAGAATGGGGTAAGAATGAATTCAATCCGTAATGTTTATAATACTAGCATGGGGTAAGAATTCATCTCATCCATAATCATTCATATAACAATGCATAATAAAGAACCTCTTATGCACTTAAAATTAAAGGATATCATAGGCTTGGTCATGTTCTTATGCAATTCACCACATGAGGCATAGACCTCTCATGAATGTAATTTATCAGACCAATATAATGGTGTTATCACATTCATAAAAACCATCATTTACATTTAATATAATCCATAATTTTTCGTATCAAAATCCATGTTCAAAACCCTTTTCAATAAGATATTTCATTTAAACCATTTGGTACAAATCAATCAACTCATTTTGACCTAACCATTTAATCAAGGCTTGTCATTTATTGTGGGTTATCATACTCAGGATCACCCCACTCAATTTTCACAAACATGGAAAGTTGATCTAAGGTACAAGCATCATGATCATTTCATTTAAAGGATACCACTATATCATTTAATATATCCAAACCGAATCCATTTAATTCACATATCTCAAGGGAAATTATATTTTAAATGTTAATCCAGAATTAGTTAAGTGTTCATGGAAACAAACATAAGACCATAAAGGGGAAACTTATGTAGGATCTTTTTTATGTTCCATGTTCTAAACCTCTTATATACCAAACATAACATCATGGTATAAGTAAAGAACTAAGGAAATTTATCCCGCAATAATAGAAGTCTACTTCTTACTTTTTATCTTGAAGATATCACACCTCAGTTGGAGGGGTTTTACTACAAAACCATGAATTTTATTATCAAACATTGATTTATATTAATTTATAATTACATATATTTCACCAAAGATAATCATTTAACATAAACTACTATAAATGGAAAAGAATTAATATTAGTGAAATAATGAACAATTAATTAATTCTTTCTTTCATAAATTAAAATGCCTAGGAAAGGGATCCTACCTTAGAGAGGAACAAAACTGAACATTTTAGCTCATGGTGATTTCTAACTAGAAGTTGCTACTACCCCCACTGAGTATATACATCTTTACATACATATAAGGACACCTAGCCTCTATTCACACATCTACATGGCCATGAACATGTGAAAGGGGATCCATACATTTATGATTATATTCATATACTAGTCTCCACTCACCTACATATAAATTTTCATATGTATAAATAGGAACACCTATCCCCATATTTGTTTATTCACTACCATGGATGAATATACACACAATAGAGAAACCTATATATATACATGCCTAAGCATATGAAAACAAGTATCCTACAACTCTGGGGACTCTAAACCACACAGTAGGGTCCAACACACTATAAAACAATTACTATGAACCTTAAGAAAATTAGATACCCAAATTTAGAAAGTCTGAAACCAGGAAGCAAGGATAAAAACTCACCTCAGTTGGAGGAAGTGAACCAAAACAAGATGTACCAAACTAGCCTTCGGTGGCGATTGCTGGAATATGAAATAATAGGTTCTGTGAGACAATTCTCATAACCTTGAAACCAGAGAAAACTGAAATCAGGATTAACCCTTGACCATGGGTTTGGATGAACCTAAATTGGGTGACGGAAGAAGAAAAAACCAGACAAGGAAGGATAAGGAAGGATAGATCTTACAAGGGAGATTAAAAGAATAAAATGCATGAAATTGGGAGGTATTTCATCGACAGAGAGGTGCTGTTGAGCGGGTCGAGCACACCAACAAGAGAATCCCTTCCCTGGGGGTGTATCATGATTTGATGGAGAGAGGGGTGAGGGTTTGTATTATGTTTTTATTTTATTTTCATTTTATTTAATTCTAATCAATTTCATTAATACACACACTACACGATTTAATCCACACTATTTGAAAAACCATGCGCCAACCATACAACACACCATGTTTAAGAAACTCCCCTTACACGGTTTGTCTTGAATAGTTAGCCTAATCGTGCACAGACCATGTGATGAAAAATGTTTAGGTACTGCCTAAAAACATAAACTATTTTGACAACACTCTAGGAATGAATTTGGAATGATCAAATTGTCAATTCTCTATTAACCTAATTTATCCCTAGTTGAGTTAGATTTTCATGAAAAGAGTCGGCTGACACAAACCACACTCATCTTCTCCTGATAACATGCCAAGGAATGGTATATCACTGACCAAAGACATTAAACAAGAATAACCCCAAGTCGATCCATATCTGTATAAAAATTTACTTGAATGATCATATTATACAACTGGCCTATTCCAAGAGGATTCGTAATGACTTCCTCCAAAGAACCTTATGTTTAGAATTAACATGTTCACTGAAGCCTACACCCGACCTCTGATGATGTTTCTATGATCAACCACTAAGGTAACCACACATCCATCATAAAAAACCAAAATAATACCACCCAAACAAGACCAATGACTTTAAAACGTTAGCCTGGTATAAGACCGACACTCTCTTAGTGCATCGAGGACGATTTTAAGATATGGGACATGATTTTTTCTTATAATAATACACTAATAAGATTTTACGATTACTAAAAAGATCAGTTGAACCATAGTTGGTTGACTTTAAAGTGGAAACTCAGCTTCACCTACAGATGCACCATAATTTAATGAACACATGAATTTACCACCCAAAGGAATTCCATGATCGTTCAACATTACTAATGAAGTCTATCCAACACCATTGAAATTTCTCAAATAATGGAAATGACCAACTACACTACAGTCGTGCTGTTAAGAAAGAAATGATACGATTTTGGATATGAAAACCTCAAAGGAATTCAATAGATCTGACTATTTCAAAATAGTAATATTTTGTTATTATCTTTCCACACAGAAAGACATGTTTAATAGATTCAAAATGACACTCCCCATCATAGGATTATCCTGGTCACAAAAGGAAATAAAATTATCCACTCATAAGCGTTATAGATCAAAAAAATTGAATGAACATGTGACGCTCCTCTAAGCCATGATCACAACATCAAAGCATAAAAAGGTCAAAAGAAACATGACCATCTATTTGAACAAGGGTGTCCTTGGAAACTGAAAGTCCTATAAGTGACAACTGTACCCAAATGACACCAAAAGTCATGAAACTAATATAATTTAGAAAGGCATTCATGTTCTGAGGGAACTACCTACCACATGCTAGCCCCTTATAAAGAAAAATCATTGACCCAAAAAAAATTTCAATTCCAAAAAAAATTCATAGGCTCAAGATCCTAACATATAATCCATTGAGAAAAGTAAAATAAAATATATAGATAAAACCTATGGTTCTATTCCAAGGAAACTCATTGAGAAGTTCAAACTACCCATACATGAGATTTTTAAATAGAAGAACCCACTACAAGTTCTACTTACAAGACCTTTGAATTTAATCATAATTAAATATTTAAATATATAAAAGATTTAATTTCACGAATAAGATATCATATTTCAAAATAGAAACATAAGGTACTCGATTTTAACCAATGCTCTAAGGGAAAATAGGCAAGCATATCAAATTTCCTTTTAAACCATTAACCATTTATTAACATCTGTACATTGTTAGAAAATTATATCATAAAATTCCTTTCTATAAATTAAGAAACCTACAAGGGTCCCATAAGCAAACATGGGTTCTTAAAAAAAATCCACCCAATAGAAGTTTCTTAAACCATTTTAAATTATAAATGACACACCTTTTACCATTATAATTCTCTCACAATATACTACAGCCACACAATAAGTTCGACTACATGGTTTTCCATTTTATAATTTATGAAGCACACATACACTCCATGGATTTAAAATTGTTTCCCAATAATCAAAACCTAACCTAGTTCAGAATTTAACATGCTAAAATATAATGCTCCAATCAGATGGGTTTCCACCTACCAACCTATAAAGAACCCATACTCTTTACAGTTAGGAATTTGGATCTCTTTAGTCAAGAAAATTTCATGTTATAATTAAACTTTGGAATCCTTTTACAATGGTTTGAATACACGGGTTGCCTTTTCCCATAAATAAATCACCCATAATCCTTGTAACTCAAAACTGGAACCCTACATAATCACAACCAATAAACTTATCCCATGAAATAATTTACATATATCATCCCAATATGAGCATGTTATCACAAGATATAGACACATAAGAATATGATATTAATCAAAAAAGAATATTTTATGGGAAAAACATGCTAAATAAGTAGGCATCATGGCATTAAAAACAAGAAAGGCATACTAAAAAAATAAAAACATGGCATAATATGCAAGGAATACAGTCAAATCAGTAGGAAAACCATTAATGAAACCAAACGGAATGGAACTATACATTATATGTTAATTATCATGTACCTAAAAAGAATAATGTACTGCTTCTTCCTTGCCAAACTAGGTCAAGGGTAGAAATACCATAAAGTCTATAAATCATAATCAAAGGAAAGTACACCCAACAACTCTAGGTGACGTAATATCAAATGTAACAATGAATAGTAGTGAACAATAATCCCATCCCTAATCACTTGTTTATTTTTCATATGTTGGGTGATTAGTCCCAAGAACAACTATCAGCCAAGTGATAACACATTTCTAATATCCTATCTACAAATACAAAAATAGTAAGACAAAAAAAATTAAGCATGATATGATAAAACTTTGTAACATATTGACTCGACTTACCATCTAACCGATAGCTAGACCAGTGGGCTACATAACCTCAAGAGAATCTCTATATATTCCAGAGGCTACTAACTAGTAGTGAGGGTCTCAAGAGGTGATAGCGAGGAGGCTATACCCTCTTATCAGACATGTATAGTGGTATTAAAAAATATATAAAAAAGAAGATGTAAGTAAATGAATGATAGTAGTGCAAGACCGATAACAAAAAATTTATAAAAGTGTTCAATGCTAGTTTATAAAATAGATGAATTCATGTCATGGTGATGATACATAAATGAAATAAATAAAATATACAAAAATATTTTTATTACAATACAAAAATAAAAAATGCATCAAAGCCCTATGGGCGATCTCCATGGGCATCCTGATCTCCAGTTCGGTCTTTTTCTCTTAACTCCCAGGTACAAGCAATACAGAAATCGACGTAGGTCCTGCAAATGTAAGGTTTACATGGGTACCAAGGGCACCCGAGTAGGTTGTGAGATGAAATATCAATAAGTTGACACACATTGTGTCAAGACCAACCTAGAAAATTCATATTAATAAATAGTGTGAAGGAATAGATAATTTGATAAATAGAAATTCATAAATAGAAAAACATCCATCCAAGATTCCTAATGGACACCTAACGGTTATACCAGCTTTGGCTTGATGTCGATTTAATTTTCAGATCATGAAACTACACATATATATTTATATATATTACATTTTTACATATATATATATATATAATAAATGGAGTGGTGTAAGAATACCTCTCTCCTATAAATAAAAGATAACTGACATAGGGTAAGAATGTCTCCCACCCATAAACGTTCATATAGTACTGGCATGGGGTAAGAATTCCTCCAATCCCTAATCATTTAAATAATTGATATAGGGTTATAATACCTCCCACATATAACATTTATAATACTGTAATTGGGTAATAATGTATCCCATAAATAACATTTGTAATACTAGTATGGGGTAAGAATTCCTCCAATCCATAATTATTTTCATAACTGGTTTGGGGTAAGAATGACTCCCGTACATAATATTTATAATACTGGCATGGGGTCATAATGTGTCCCATTCATAATAATTCATATACCAATGCATAAGGTAAACCATCTTATGCATTTTAAATTAAATGATATCTTAGGATTTGTCATCTTCATATGAAATTCACCACATGAGTCATAGACCTCTCATGCATGTCATTTATCAAATCCAAACAAGGGTGTTATCTCATTCATAAAAACCATCATTTACATTTAATATAATTCATAAGGTTTCATATCAATAGACACATTCAAAACCCATTTCTTTGAGTCATTTAATTTAAACCATTTGGTACAAGAAAAGAAACTCATTTTGATCTAACCATTTAATCAAGGCATTGCATTTAACATGGGACATCCTACTCAGGATCACCCCACCCAATTTGTCCAAACATAGAAAATTGATAGAAGGAAAAAGTGTTATGTTCATTTAATTTAAAAAATACCAATATATCATTTAATATATCCTAACTGAGTCCATTTAATTCTCATCTCTCAAGGGCAATTACATGTTAAAGGTTAATCCAAAAATTGTTAGGTGTTCAGGAAAACAAATGTAAGACCATAGAGTTTCAACTTATTTAGGAACATTTGTAACAGCCATGTTATAAACCTCTTACATACCAAAAATAACATCATTTTATAAGTAAAGAACCAATTAAATTGACCACGCAAGAATAATATTCTACTTCCTACTTTTTATCTTGAAGACAACACACCTTAGTTGGAGGGGTTTTATTATGAAACCATGACTTTTATTATCAATCATTCATTTATATTAATTATATATTAATTTTATTTCACCGAATAGAATCATTTAAGATAAAATAATATAAATTGAAAAGAATTAATATGATTACAAGAATGAACAATTAATTAATTAATGCTTTCATAAATTAAAAGGGCAAGGAAATGGATCCTACCTTAGAGAGAACCAAACCGAACATTTGGGATCTTGTTGATTTCTAACTAGAAGATGTTTCTACCCCCACTGAGCATATAAAACATCACATACATATAAGGAAACCTAGCCCATATGCCCACATCTCTATAGCGATGAACATGTGTAGGGGAGTCCTTACACATATGCTTATATTCATATACAAGTCTCCATTCACCTACTTATACATTTTCATATGTATACATAGGAACACCTAACCAAATACATGTATATTCACTTCCATGGATGAATATACACGTAACGGGGGAACCTACAAAAATATATATACACTTACCAATGCATATACAAGAATGTTTCCTTAAACTCTAGCGACTCTAAACCACATAGTGGGGTCCAAAACACTATAAAACAATTACTAGAAACCTTAAGATAATTAAATAACCTAATTTATAAAGTTAAAAACCAAGTTGTTGGAAGAAAACCTCACCTCGGAGGGCGTCATATAATTGAAACAAGCTAAACCACCTCACCTTTGGTGACAGTTTCCTAAACATGCAACAATATGTACGAAGAGATGATTTTCACAACCCTAAAACCAAAGAAAACATAAATCTAGATTAAATCACAATATAGGGTTCATCTAAACCAAAACAGGGCAGTCGTAGAAGAAAAAAAATCATCCAAGGAAAGAAGTATAAGGGAGGAGAGAGCATACCGTGGAGATTTAAAGAATAAAATATAAGAAATTGGGAGGGATTTCATTGATTAAAAGGCATCGTCAATGGGGTCAAGTGAATAACCAATTGGATCCCTTAACAGGGGTATGTGTTTCAATTTTTAGGGGAGAGGGGTAAGGGTACGTTTTTTCATTTTTATTTTATTTTATTTTTATTTTTATTTTAAAAAATTTATTTAACACAAACCTCATGGTTTAAGCTGCACAGTTAGCCTAATCTTGTGCAGACCATGAAATGAACAGTGTCGAGGTAATTCCTCAAAACGTAAATTGTACGGATAGGTTTATAGTTTAAAATATCATTTGTAGGTCATGTGTAATCTCACTTCCTCACATGCACTGTCTGACATAGTTTCCTAATGTGGGTCGTATCGTTTTAGAAAAATGGTGTGCCCTCTACGGTCCTTCAAACATGACCTTTTCAGGTTTTATTCTCCTAAAACTCCATGAGACACTCGAGAAACTCCTTTGTACTTCACCAAAGTCTCAAAACATTACTTCTAAAGGTCCCAACTTTTTCAATTATGTTCTGAAGCTCGGTTTTAAAAAAGACCAATTCAGAAATTGAAAAATTTCAAATTCTCTTGGTTTTTCATTTAGTTAGAAATGAAGATCATTACAATATAATCCAAGGATACCACCCTTATTATTTCTATGGATGGTTTTTTAATATGATGGAATGATGTTTATGAAACTCATTCCTTTTTCATGGGTTATGTTATAATTTAAAAAAGAAATCTTTATGAAACCTAATTATTTTCCATGGCTTATACTATGATGAAATTTTTATGAAACCCTTTTCTTTTAATGGGTTCTGATGTGATGAATGTTTTATGATCTTATAGAAAAAAATTATGATTTTCATTATGTGATGGTCGGGGCCTATATCTCCCTATAATCAATTGGGTAAATATTAATATCTCAAAAGATAAACAGAACTAGAATAGTGAGTGAACCCTGTTCGGTAAGGGATTCTTCCATTATGATAATCTTGTGAGTGAACCACCACTACTATACTGTTTTAAGGAGTGAACTAATTCCACTATGATGGTTTTGTAAAATAACCTTGACTATTAAAGAAATAATTTTATATAATTATGTTTAGGCCACAATACTATGTCTTATACTAATGTTATTCTCTATGGATCATGTTATTTGATTACTTTATGATTCATGTATTATAAAATACAAATATTTAGTCCATGACTCAAGATTATGATCTATGATATGCATGGTATGGTTTTCAAATGTTAATATCATGTTATCATACGCTTTTTCTCACATTATTCTTATGTGATCATTTATATCTCCATTATTTACCATTACTAAGAATCTAATGTAACCCTTTCCTTATGTTTCCTTCCCCATGTTATGAATAAAAGAATTAAGTATGATATGTCTGAGATGGGTGATAGTTATGAAAAAATAAGTGGGATATGATATTAGTGTTTGATAAAACAATTGTTAATGTTTCTGGGTTTACGAAGATGCTATCCCTATATGATTATGCCATAGTTCATTAGGTTATGTAATAAATATTTATATATTAAGATGTTATATCCATGTAGGAAAATTATGGGTCACTCTAGTTGATATCAGAGTAAGTTTTAGTTAACATTTAGAAACTAGGATGAAAACACTTTAGTAATAACCCTATAGATAAGTCTAAGTATATAATATAATTATAATGTTTTGGTAACTATAATGAATGACCTTAGTGAAACCTATGAATTCCTATGAAAAATTTTCCATTATTTAGAAATCCTTTAAATAATGTTTCATGATTATATGGTTTCTGACTATGATTATTTTTTCTCACACTATTCTATTTGGATTTATTCAATGGATGAAACCTAAATAAATCATGTTAATATAGAATTTTATGGTCAATGGAATGATTATAATCATGAGAAACCAATTAAAATAACATATGTAATTACAATCTTTATGATTATGCCTAATTAGCTATCTTGCTATATGATTACCAATCAAACCTTTTGTGAGTTTCATAACAAAACTTATTATAGAAAGATGGTGTTTCAAAAATACCATGGAGCCTCCAAAATATCTAGAATGTCTGTTGAATCTCTCAAATGAATGTATTAGAGGAAAAATTGATTTTTTGAGTGTGGGAATGAAGGAAACAAATAATGTTATTTCTGAGGAAAAAAAAAATTGTTAATGTAATGGATGAGAATAATGGTTTCCCTAAGGTATACATGATAGTTTAATGTTTTAAATGTGTGAAGTATAAAAATTATGTAAATAAATGTCCTTGGAGGAATCATGAGAAATGAATAAACAAGGTTGTATGGTTAATGGTTTTACTGATGATGATGAAGATACTACAAATGATGTATGATACATATGAACTTTTTCAACCATTTTTATTATTCTAAAATTAAAAAAGAATAACTAAATTAAGGATTAATAAGTCTTATATATGATTCATATTTTATATTGTATGAAAGAATTATTGGGGAATAAGATGATGAATCCTAGTTAATGGTTTAAGAAGAAAGTGGGATGATTGAATTTTTTAAGTATTCAAATTCAAGAATTATGTTGTAGAAGTATTTTTATCAATTATATTTTAGTTATATGAATCATGAAACATATAAGGATTGTAATGTAGTGGTTTTTATTTAAGTATTTTATAGAATATATTGAATGGCACTGATTAGAAAGAGAATTGATTTAGTGGTAAGGTGGTATTTTTAGAGAATATATGAAAAATGGAAAGATAACCCTTGATATTTTCATGATTTTGAGTTAATATTATTTAGTTAGGATTAATATAAGATTTATATTGATGAATCAAATGGGATATTATTGGTGAACATGAAAATAGTTAGTGATTTGATGAAAAATTAATTCATGATCTTCATTTTTTGATTTATATTCGATAATCTAATATGTTATTTAATGGAATAAAAAGAGTGTTTATTATTCAAATAATTCGTGTTTCCATTAAGGTTTTATGTTAATTTATGTTATTACTTTGTGATTAAAGGTATTTACACATGAAATTAAGATTCACTTTATAGGGTATTAATGATAAGTTCATTTAAGAAATTTAGTGACCCTATTCCTAAAATTTTGGATTTTTGAATTTTGACATACATATTTTGGAGGTTCCTTACAGTTAACTACTTAGGGAATGGATTAAGTTGAACTTTGTATATTATTATTTAAAGTTAAATTATGATTTATCATATTGGAGAAACTTTACTAACCATTTTTGTATTTGGTAAATATTTAAAGGATGAATTAATGACATATGGATCTTATTATTCGTTAAAAGATAAGTTTAGTTCTTTAGGTTAAAAAAATTCATCTCGAATATTAATTTCCTATCATAAGATATGAAGTTAAAATTTATTTAAGAATAGCCAAAGGAATAGATTTTTCTTATGAAATAGAAAAAAAGGAAAGTTTTTTTTTCTTGAGTGATTTATATAGGTAGTAAAATAATCACTCGACTTTTGTAAAATGACCTTGAAGTAAAAAAATAACCATTTACTTTTCTTTCCTATAAATCAATGATCTTTTAACCCATCAAAGATTTAAGGTCTTATAATGGTTAACATTCTCATGAACATGTCTTCTATAACTCTATATCAGTCTTTATGAGTTATCTTTCTCTTCTATTTCCATTTTTTCACTTCTTATTAATTTTATCCTATTTGTAAACCTTTTTGTGTGTTATTCCAGATAACCTTCATATTTATTTTCCCCTCTTTTCACAATATTGTTTTATTAATTCATTTTACGATGTGGGTTTTATATAAAGTAATTTTAAAATGGAAAACTAAGAACAAGTATAAATTGTGAGGATGAAATTTATTAAATGGAAAATGTAACACCCTTATATTTTAAAATATGAAAATTAGGTTTGAAAGCATATATGACATGCAAAATTAATCCTAAACAAAACGTGAAAATTTATTACCCAAATATGATCGTTAAAACATAATCATTGAAATTAGAGGTTATGAATATTATTAAATGAATTATGAAATATATACATAAAGGAACTGCTCAATAAAAATTAAGTTATTAATTGTTATTAATTTTGTACTCAATTTTTAGTAAAGTTATTTAATGCATCAAAAATATGTTCTTATCAAAAATTATTTTTATTATTTTTTGTGAGAAAATATAATAATTAATTTTTTAAAATTTGATAAACATTATTTTATAATAATAATACCATTTTTAAATCATCAGATAAAAATTATATTATAATTAATTTTTTGTAATTTAAGGAAATGTTTTATTTTTCAATGAATAGTGAATAATTTTACATTTTATTATAAAATGTATTTTTATTTCAATAATTTACAATGTTTCATTTTATTATAAAATGGTTTCAAATTAAAACTATTTATATTATATTATTATTAAATTAATTAAGTTATTTTTAATCAATTGTATGATTTAATTTGGTACAAATAAATTTATACATTTAAAGGTGTTTTTTTGGAAAAAAATTCCTTCAACTACATTGTGTGATTTGTTTTAAAATTGAGTTATACTAGTTCTGGTCATTTAATTTAACATAATGGATTCAAAATTAGGAATTATTATGTTCAAATTTAGTAAATACTTCACTTTTATATTTGGTCAATATGAATAAAAACTGTGGTTGAATATATCACCACAGTAAAGGGTAAATCGAGTTAATCTAGGATAAAAAATGTTATAAGGCCATAATTATTCATCCTAATTCTTAATGTATAAATGTAATAAGACCCTTTTCACCATAGAATAAAAATTTATTATTATAATGGATACTTTTCCATGAAAATAATTTATATATTTTTTAAATCGATAAAAGTTATAAAATTTCACTCTCTTAGTTTTAAATATCTTGTATGTGCTCGCATTTGTGGAAAACTAGTTATTAATGAATATTAATATTAATTTTTTATAATTAAATTATATTCAATAAGTTAATTTATTTATAAATTTTAATTATTATATAATTACTTTAAATGCTTACTCAACACCAAAACAATATTTTTTCAATTAATGGAAAAATGAAATTAATAAATTTTAAAATATTAAAAGTGATATAAATTGAGTAATTTGTAGTGATAAAAGCATTTTATAGGTGTATATGATAATTTTTTTTGTGTTAAAATATTATATTTTAATTTCAAATTTGGTTTTATTTCTTTTAAGTCAACTTAAATTAAGTTTCAAAATTGAAAATAATGATATTTTATCTAAATAATATTTTATTAAATTGCCTTAAAATAATAAAAATTTTATAAAAAGATAAGTTCGATATTATATGGTCTAAAATTTAATTTATTTTCCATTTTCGGGCCAATTTCACTCTATGGGTAAAAATTACATCCTTTAATATTGAAAGAGTTGTTACCATTGTTAAAATAAAAAATTGGTTAATTAAGGTTTAATCAAAATTAAAAGTTTTTAAATGAAACCAAATCATGTCTAATTTCTAATTTTGTATCGTATTAAAAACATATAATACATTATATTAAAATAACATTCAATTTTGAGGCATTTTTCATGAGAATAAATTTTTTAAAATTTAATATTTTTAGAAATTCAAAAAGTTCTCCTCACCTCAAATATAAAAGGTAACATCCTCCATCACTTAGTTACACAATATTAGTCTTGTATATCAACCATAATCTATAAAATTATCTTATAAAATTACCTATGCATATTTTATAGGTTCTGGTAATCTCAAAATACCATCCCAAGAGCACTTTAGAGGAGATCTAATGGAATCATTTCAAAGAATTGGTAATCACCTCATCTTATTAATTTCTTTTCTACTCTTATTTACCTCATCTAAATCTATGTTATTTATCATAAAATAATAAAATAAATTTCCTAAATACGGTTAAATGTTATTATAATTATGAAAACACCTTTATACACCATCATTCCATCAAATGAGAAATGAACGTATCCGTTGTGCATACACATGACTTACCATCACCACATAGAAATACAATTAGTTCTTCATAAATATATTTTATGGATTGGTATTATGATGGTTTTAATGATTATATATGATATTTATGAAATATTTATTTATAATTTCACATTTATTTATATACTAATCTATTGGAAAAATGATAACGTCGCTCGTGCGTGCATGTGGACTACCCCCTCCATGAAGCGATGTGATTCTTTTTTCACTTCATGTTTACGTGTATTGTAATAATAATATATTATATGAATATGTATTATAGATATATATATATAATTATTCTATAATTTTGATTTATTATTTACCTTTATTTTCTTCTCTTTGTTCAAAAATGGAAACAACATTCATTCATATGTGCGGTTTACCTTCTCCAATAATGGTGTAGTTTATTTTTATATATATACTTTTAGTAATGACTCTAAAAATGTATATAATTAATATATATGATATTTATTTCATGAATAAATTTATATAGATGATGGAACTATTATAAACATAAAAGTAAAAAACTACCAAACCAAAACATACATGAAATATAAAGCAGATATGACCTAGAATAGTGATTTCAATAAAGAATTCTTAATAAATGGGTGAAAAAGGTTATAAGTAAATCATATATTTTATAATATATATGGTCTTGGTTCATTAATATATTTATAATAATTCAATATTTATTATATAGTATATTCTAACATGTTGAAGGAAATTGGATCTAAGGTAACAGATTTTCATCTCATTTGTATTCCTGTGAGACACATGCCTTATACACCAATTGTTTATTGATTATAGTTTATATACTTACCATGAATGTATTTTATGAATCTTATCATGAAATTTATGGTATTTTTATATCTATAAAATTTTATTTCATTCATGGGTCCTATGATTCTAATGTTACCAAAGTGTTAAGGGTTTTATAATACAATCTCATTGTATATTGGGTTTAAGTTCTTATTTTGAAACTTTATGATATTCCTATCATGAAAATAATTAATTTTATTATCATATTTTTATTTTTAAAAAATACATGTTTTCCTTTTAGTTTCATCCTCTTATGTACTCAACAGACTAAAATTTTGTTTTTAAGGAAAATCATCTTCATTTCTCTCTTCGTTCAAAAAGAATTTTTCTTCAATTTCCATTTTTTCTAAAAGTTTTTTAATGATCGTTTCTAATATTATCCTATTATTTATTAAATTAATTTTTATCCATTTTTTAATTTTTACAAAATTATTTTAATGTAATATTCTTTTCGTTTTCCGAATGAGGTACTTTGTGAACTTTTCGAAAAAAGTATAGAAGGAACGTTTTTTTAACTTATATGACATGAACATCTTTTTCCAACATCATGAAAAAAAATTATTTAAAGGATACTTTACAATGTTACATGTTTATTTTCAAATAAAATGATTCCATTTTTATTTTCACAGTTTTTTATTAAGATATTTTAAAATGGAAAGGTAATTTTCCACAACAATGTTTTATTAATATTTTAATGGTATTTATTTTCATTAAAGACAATAAAACTTAATTTAACTTAAGATATAATAGGGATATAATCCATGTATACCATAATTTTTATTTATAAAAATAGTTTATGAATATAATGGAATGATGATTACGAAAATAGTTCCTTTCCCACGGGTTTTTTTAATAAAAGAGGTGATATGAATTGGTCACCCAATTCATGGCAAAAAGGAATTTATTGAATGAAACAAAAGTTACGAAGAATGAATTAGGTGTAAAGATCTTACAAAAATAGGGTATTGGGAGAGGGATATAAGTTGAGACTTCAAAGAGGAACAATCCAAAATTTGGAGTTGATGATTTATGCATTGTTGAAGAATGAAAATGTGTTATTCCTTGAGATTCCTTATCAATCAGTTTTTTCACAGTCAATAAAAATCAAGAATGTCATATAACCCACTTTCTTTCTGTCACATTCACCCCAAGTCCATCTAGTCTTTCTCATTGGCTTAGAAAAGGTTTAAAAAACTTTTATAGGTACACTTACACTAGATTGAATATCACTAATAAGAAAATCCCCTTAAAAGACTTTTTCACATTTCATAATTGAAAACATGCCAGCAAAGCTATCATCAAGTAGAAGAACAATGAAGATGTTGTAGCAATGGACACACCAGTCTCATGGATACCCAAAAGACCTTCATAAAATAGGAACAATTGAGTTGTAAAAATTATTCCCAAGGGATGTCTCTGAAGTTATAATGAGGATTCATCTTGTATTCATCAACCATCATGATGTACATTCGTTTCCTAATTTGTATGTAAATATCAGCTGAAATATCACCATTGGTGTATTTATTGAATGTATTTTCATCTTGTTCATCAATTCATGCATCAACTTCTTCACTTAATACATCCTTCTATTCCATCTGGTTGGCCTCTCTAAATGTAGGATCATTATTTAAGTCAAGTTCATCCTCTTCAACTGTAATAAATGTAGCAGGTTCAACAACTATTAGCTGCTTTACAGGTTCAGTGTTTTCTTTTCTAGAGGGATCTAAAGACTTGGTAACTATTGTTCTCTCAAGAGTATAGTAGTCCCTTTGCTTCCTAGGGTTTTTGGGATTCAGTGTGATGAACCTTTTCCATGGGTTTTTCTATGATGAAATGCTGAAATTTTTATGAAGCCCCTCTCTTTCACTGGTTTTTCTATGATAAACTTTTCATGAATCCATTTTATTTTCATAGGTTATGATATGATGAATGTTTTATTATCTTTCAGAACATATATGTATGAATTTTTTTATATTATGCTTGTGACCTATATCTCCCTTAAATGAATTGGGTAAAGAGTGATATCTCATGAGATCAGTAGGACTAGAATGGGGAGTGAACTTAGTTCAGTAGGGGAATTTTCCCACTATCATGGTTCTAGGAGTGAACCTTGAATACTAAAATAGTTTGAGGAGTGAACCCAATATACTAGAATAGCTTTCCAATGAACCTGAACTGTTAAGGAAACAGTCTTCTATACTTATCGGTGTTCCCAATTTCCTTATATTATAGAAATGTTATTATTACATGGATCCTAGTTTGATTCAACAATGATTCATTTCTCATAAACAGTCAATATTTATTACATGACTAAATATTATGATCTATAACATCTAGGTTTTTGTTTTTGAATGTTAAGGTCATTTTCTCATATTATTTTCCTCATTTTATACTTATGTGATAATTGATATCCCCCTTGTTTACCCTTATTGAGCATATGATCTCACCCTTTTATTTTATTTCACTCTTCAGGTTTTAAAGAAAGGTATTAAGTAAGATATGTCAAAAAATGGTTCATGTTTTAAATAAATAAGTGGGAGATGATGTAGATATTTTATGAACTAGTTGTTTATGTTTCCAAGTTTCCAATGACACTAGATCTATAAGATTATCCCACATGTAATTATGTTATGTAATCAATATTAATCTATTAAGATGTAATATCAATGTATAAAAAATATGGGTGATTATACTTGAAGTCATTATGTAGTTTCTCTAAGATTTAATTCACTTTTTAACCACTTCTAGTTCATAGTTGTGGTCGATTTATTTTCTTCAATATATCAATCTATTTTCTTCATGTGGTAGCTTCAGTACATAGAAATATTTTGATATACTGAATGGTATCTTGTCTAACTATAATGATCAATCTGATACTTCACATGGTTAATCACTTTCTCATATGGTTAATCACTAGTAATGTGAGGTCGATCTGACAACTAAAATAATGTTTCCATGGTCTTTAAGTGGTTGATCAACCGAGCCACCTGTGTCATGACATGAGGATCTAGAACACCTCTCTCCCAATGTCCCCTTCCACCATCATCGTTTTGTATGAACCTTTATCCCACTACGTATCCACTTGGACCCACGTTCTCCCATGGCCATGTTGTTAGAGTGCTTCACCACAAGCACAAGTTATGGTCAATCAAAATTCATTATACGGTTAATGCGATACACATGTGGTCGATCTAGTGCACTATATAATCAATCCAACACTTATCATTTTTCATAAAAATGTGTACCATCATAAAACATAGAAATCCAAAATAAAATAATGAACATGATTTGGGATCATTAAAATAGGTGATTTGTTAGAATAATCCAACACCAATGACATATATAATAAATGAAGATCACATAGGATTTTATATCTACATGAACTCCCTTATTATATATTTTTATGTATGGAATTCATGAGAATAAGTCTCAATGCTTATGATCCCCTAATACCTAATAGTAAAACATCATATGTGTCTTATCAGCATAATTTATTCATAACATAGAGAAGAAGTTTTAAGAATATTACCACAACATCTCTAGGTTATCATTATAGAATGAATATTTTATAACCTATTGTTATAGTGAATACTATAAAGACACGGTATAATATATCCACATAGTTTTAAATAGTATAGGTCACATTAATTATCTAATTTATCCAAATTTTACACTATAGAAAACTCTAGTTTATGAAAATTAATAAAAAAATAATGTCCCTCACCATTCCCTTTTAATGAATTATAATTAAAATAATTTAGTAAAACTTATCTCTTAAATTTACTTTCATTATTCCCAAAATAAATTAAAATATTGAATGCTTGTTTTTATATCTCTTTTGGGGGGGGGTATTCCATAGAAAATATATATAAAAAATATTTCTAAGAATATTTAATAAATAATAGAAATACTAAATACTAAAGAATGAGTTAATGAATACACTGGGATTTAATATTAAAAAAATCCTTCATTTTGGTAGATATAAAACAACATGTAAAATTGACAAAATAAACTATTAATACTCAAGAGCCTTGGATTTATAAGATATTTTATTTTTTTCAAACATTATAAATTCATAAAGATCTTTCTATGAGTAGAAATCAATCATGGGAATTATAACAGTACTAAAAGTATAAATTAAGAAAAAATGGATTTATTAAGAAAAATAGTTGAGGTTTTCATATATAGGATAATTAAAATTCTATTTATGGAAAAAAGTTGAATATTTATGAAAGGATATAAAATAATATAAAATATATAATATAAGTTGGAGAATAAAAAATGTGAGGCCATGGAGGTTTTGTAGAAAATGAAGTGAATTTATTTTCTTGAGGAAGGTGTAGATGGGTTGAGGAATGAATAATTATGATCTGGATTTTATGGGTGATATGAATATTTCAAGATTATAGTTTTTGTCTATTTATATAGTGAATAGTGTTTGACAGAATTTTTGAGGCGTCTTATGAATTTTTTTGGTTGATTTGACGAGGTTTCAGAAATCCACCAAGTATTTTCAAGTCAATATATTATGTTAAAGTAAATATGGAATAATTGGAAAATAATATGAAAAATATACATATTTTTAAAAATATATGTTAAAAAGGAGGATATTTCAAACCAAAAATCATTGAATAGTAAATGGTTCTTTGAGAGTGCTGATTTAAATGAGATTTCACAAGTTGATATTGGATCATTAAAATGTCATCTTCATAATCCATGGTTTTCAAAAATATAGGTCAACACATAGTATAAGGACGCTGCCTTAAAACATTACTTAATATGGAATTAAATTGAATAATTTTCATTGAGGATCTTTTCAGGTTTAGAGTTTTAGAGAATTAAGACATAACTATTACATCTCAAAGATTACAAAGTAGACACATCTACTCAGTTTCCATTTTTTCACAAAATAAAAATCTCTTGAAAAAAAGAGTCATGTCTAGTTCCTTTTTTAGATAGCCTAACATTTCCTTGATCCCATACTTGACCCTATTCCACTTTATGTCCTGTGAAAAACATTTCAAAAACTTGGGATGAGCATAAAAAGATCAGTAAGGGTTATAACAATAAGGAAAGAAAACAGTAGTCCATGTATACATAGGAAATCAATGCACTCATACTTTACTCATAAAACATAAGCACTTTAAAATACCTTATTAAATCATAAGATTTATGAATAACTCATAGAAATCATAAGATGTAAAGGTAATTTGAGGCATTCATAACATTCTTACGTAGAGATTAACCCGCATGGTTACATTTGGAATACCCATCAAAGTATATTCCTTAAATATATTCAGAGAAACCTTAGCATTTAACTCCTTCACATTACCCAATGAATTGGAGAGCTATCTCGGGCTCACCCACCCTTAGTTTATTACGGAATGACCCGATTTCATAAACATTTCCCAAGAACCATAACATAATCATAACACTTAAAACATGCATAAAAGAAACATAAAATTTATATAATTCAATCACAAGAGATCACATCAGGATATTATCATAAATAAAAACATCTAATAAAATCATTAAAACTCTATGAGAGAAATATCACTTTATACTTTGAAAATATTAAAAGAAGACATTTAAAAGAGATTTTAGAATCAAAGTGTCCCACACCACTTAGAAACTTTTGATAGGTTCTTAAAACATTCATGTATATATAAATAAATCCTTAAAACCATTTTTAAAACATATACATGGATGATAAATGTTTAAAAGAATAAATCTTTAAAACCATTTAAAACAATGTTTTAATAAAAGAGTCCTTTTCCATTTTGAACATTTGGATTATAATCCATGTGAAAGTAGACCATTTTCAAAACATTTGAATGAATTTAGTATAGACATAATATGTATATGGAATTTCAAAGGGGCTGTATATGCACTTTATAAAAGAATAAAAATGCATATCATTATGAAATATCTCAATGAGAAGAAATTGAGATGTAATCCCAATCAAGGATCATTCCATTAGAGCAAGGATAAAGAAATGACATAATTATGTGTGACAAATATAAATACACCAAATATAAGTGGATACTCAGTGTAAAACAATCATGTGTTATCCACACACATTCATATCATGACATAATCAAGAAGTAGAGGTTTAACCCAAAGAATTGAAATTGGGTTAAGAAGTTCCCCTACAAGAAATTCGACAACCTAATGGTGTCACTTTAAAATTCTGAAAATGAGATGATGAGAGATAATAAGTGTATATCATCACTTTTACATAACATTTACATAAATAAGGATATATAAGAACATATCCTTACATAAGAAGATTTAAATTAAAAGACCTAACAAAAATAAGTCTTTTAAAAAGAGAAGGGTGAAAGGTTCCCTTACCGATTTGGGTAACGTTCGAAACGTACACCCCATGAAAGAAGGATCATACAATGAAGATGTAAATACCCATAAATTAAATTATATTACACAAATAATAAAATCATGGGAGGTATATACACCACAGAAAAGGAAATAGTGGCAAACGTAGCATGAATCTCACGGGAACACAAAGTCATATAAAAAGTCCCTTACGAAATTTCGGCAGCCTAACGGCGCCACTTAAAACTTTCAAAAATAGATTGATGAGCTAAAATAGGGTCTCTCATCATATTAACATAAAAATTATAGTAATATTAATATAAAATAACATCCCCCATCATAAGAAATAGGAGCTTAAAATAAGTGACATAAAAGATATTACTTAAAAAGAAAGAGAGTGGTAGGATCCCTTACCTCGTGTCCGACTTGACTCGATCGTTATTTAATCTCATGAATTACAAAATAGAGTTAATTTTTACTTTATTAAGAACCTTTTTTAGTTTAATTATTCCTTTTATATTATTTATTACCATTTTATGAACATTATGTAATTATTTAAGTTAATAACGGTCGTTTTGTCGATCCTTGGTACTTGAGTCAAAAATAACTTCTTATAATTACAAGTTGTTCATGTGGTAAAATATCCATTAAATCCAGAATTATATTAATGATTTAGATATCATGTATATCATATATATACAGTACATAAATTCATTTATAATATTACATAACATTTAGAGGTAATAAATGAAATTCACCGTTCATGGAGACGGTAAGTCGTACATACGCATGAACGCTACTTTAATTTCTATTTTATATTTAATGGAATGAAATCAGAATGATATAAAGGTATATTATATTTTCATTATAATATCATATATATAATATCATTAACCCCATCCTTTATACGTCCCACATATGGCATTAACGAATCAAATCACTTTGAGGGGGCGGTATTCCGCACTTACTAAAATGAAGATCTCACATTTACCCAAAATGGAAACCATAAAGGTATGCCATAAATGAAAAATAAAGAATCTTATGGAAAAAATTAACATAATATATATATCATATATAAAAATATTGACATCTTAATGGCCACTATGAAAGATGTTAGAAAAATATTGAACAATCATCGTTTCGTGAGGCAGAAATTCACCATCCATAAAAACAGTGTGTTCTTTAACCATTATACAAAGGTGTGTGTAAGTGTAGCTAGAATCATTCTAATAAAAACATTCTAGTATATTTAAGATACTGTTTTTATTACAAAATAATGTAATAAAAATAATTTAGGGGGTTGGATAAGAAAAATAGATTAAAAGAATATTAGAGAAGACTTTACCATTAAATAGGGTAACTCCCCTTGGTTTGAACCAAAATGTTTTCTTGAAGAGCTTTCTGCCTAAGGTAAGGATTCTATGATGAATAGAGGGATGTGTAGAGATGAAAGGAGCATAGTTTGGATGAGACAATGTTTTGAGAGGTTTGGGTAATGTGGTAGAGGTTGGGGTTTTTTATAAGAGGGAGGAAGGGGCACTCTTTGAAAGTCATGAAATGTTACATTATTTTAAAAAGCGTTTCAGATTTAAAATGTCCTAAAAAGATATATTTTGAGGATAAGGTGATAAGGGTTATAAATCCACCCATAAAATATGTTTTAGACAATTTTAAGTCTTTTATTATACCTTATCTTTTTATTTTATTTAAATCGTTCATCAATGAGATAATCGCAGCATCATCATGGTGTCATAAATAAATTAATTTCTTTAATGTCTAAAAATTATAAAAAAATACTATGATGTAGGAAAATGTTTTAAAATTCCAATTACTATTTTTATTCTAATAGATCATTTATTTAGAAGAAATTAAAATTGTTTTACTTAGGTGTTACAAACTTTGGTTACATTTTCCTTTCTTTAAAAAATATATGATAAAAGGTCACTATCACACTAAAGTGATTCCATGGGGTCCCAAGGTTTGCACAAGGCATAACATGGTCTTCCAAGACACCACAAGTAGAATTAGGACACATGTTGGGGTCATTTTATATTTTTATGATATTATTTTATTACCCTTAACTACCCGGTTACTAATTAAACACGATAATTAAATATAATTATCGTCGTTACTATTCATAATTTCCAAAAACAAAAGAGTCTTAATTACATAATTTGGACCTTATGATTCCAAATATGGAATCCATTTTATAAAATTCAAAACACAAAAATTGTATTAATTAATTTAAAATAATTCCCGTTGTCAAAACCAAAGACGAGTTTTTAAGAAGTAAAATCTATCAAAAGATTGATTTGTTTTTACATCCAATTTAAAAGTGAAATTACATAAAATTACCAAAATTGTATTAAATTATAAAAACATAATTAAATTACACCTTAAAACCAATTAAAATGATAATCTAACTATATAAATAATTTGGATGAAATGTCAGTTTTGAGTTAAAATGCATTATTTTTCACTATTCATTGAAAATGAACATTTGTCAAAAATACACCAAAAATTCACCCTAAGCTATATTTGATATTCCAAATTCAAAAATGATATCAATTTTACCAAATTAAAAATATAGAAGTTGCATTAATTAATTTTATAATCAATTCCCGTTGTCAAAACAAATAGCGTGTTTTTAAGAAACAATATCTATTAAACGATTGACAGTTGTTTATGTCCAATTTCAAAGTGAAATTAATTCAAATGACCAAAATTGGATTAAATGGTAAAAATATATTTTTATTAAACTTTAAAACCAATTAAAAATATAATCGGACCATATAAATAAATTAGACTAAAAGGAGGTTTAGAATTAAAATACAACATTTTACACTATTCATAAAAATGAACTTCATCCGAAAAATACCAAAAATTTATACAAAGTAAATTTTGTTGTCCCAATTCTAAAAAAAAATCATTTTGTCAAATATAACATATAAATTTGTCAAAAAGTATATTTAAAAAGGGTTCTCCATCAAATGGCAGTTTATCGACCTTTTAAAGCTTAATAGAATATTTATGCTTAAAATTTGATTCATTTTGATTTTAAGAATCTAACATTTATTGAATAAATGTAAAAATATTTTACAAACATATATAATCATTTTTTAGTTAGTTCTGTTCATTCCAGCCATTACAACAGTTAGGCGTTAACTACCATTTAAAATAATATTATTTTATTATTAGAGTGCATCGTAAGATTTAAAAGAAACTCGTTGTTGAGTATTGGGTACTCCATCGAGCATAGTGTTCCCTTTAAATTAATTTTAATATTTTATTCAAAAATATTAATAAATATAAAAATGTAATATTATTTATTTTCCTGGGATGTTACATCCTTCCCCCCTTTTGGAAAATTGTGTCCTCGCAATTTTAAAATTGGGCATGGAAACATCATTGAAAGCCCCACATCGGAAAAGGAGTAAATTAAACTATAACATTAAAAGAAAGAAAGAAAAGTACCAAGGTCACCCAAGACAACAGGTACTAGGATTCCATAAAAACATGGATATGGAATAAAAAACAAAGGGTTAAGTTCTGATGGAGAGTGATAGAAACATGTTTAAGAGAAAGTTAACCACCAGAAAATCACAAACTTGTGATGGGTTAAACGGTATTTGATTCCCCAGTAGGAAAAATTAACAGAAAAATTTTTTGTTTTAAGTTACTTTTCATTGAGTAATTTATTTATGAGCTTAACTAAAACATAAGGAAACATACTTACTTGTCATGTTGACTTTCAACTTTTCTAGATTTCTTACACAAACTCATATTTTTTCCAAAAGATGAGTATTTAGGATGGCTTGTTCATATTAAGAGTACTATAATCAACTTCTTGAGGATAACCTAATCCATAAAAAAGAAATATATATTTTTCATGTTTTTAGACCTTAACCAATACCAAAACCAACAAGGTTAGTACAAGATCAGATAATCCCCAAAACGGATAATCCTTTATAAAAAAATCTATTCTTAATCTCCAAAATTTTTATAACAATACCCAAAGTTCAACAAAGACCATTTAATAAAAATCTATCCTTAAAATTATTAAAAGTAATCAAAAATAAGATTGAAACCTAATTCTTTGAAAGATTTAATCACATAGTCTTCCAAGATAAATCTTAACATTTATCTCCAAATAACATCATCTTCTCTTAAAGTCTCATATTGAAAAGTATTTAGCCTAATCAAGTATACCCCATGATAGGCTAATCATATCCATAGGTAACCAAAAATCAACTTATTCTTGATTCATAAGATCATCTAACTAAAACAATTAGTTATATTAACAAGGGACTTCACATAGTCTAGTGGTAGGTGATAAATACCAGTCGCGCTTTGGTTGTGGGTTTGATTCTCGCAGCTTTGCCCGATGCGGCGGGTTGTCACACGGTCTGCGTGTTGTCCTTCTTTCCAAAACTATATAATTATTCAAACATTCCCAAAAAAGAGATAAAATCTTCAAAAAAAACATAACATAATTTAACCTCAATTTTACCTCATGCCTTTCATCTTCCATCATATAGTAACCCATAATTACCTCAAAATTAAGGATCATATAAACCCTAATGGTTACCATTATAATTATTACCTGAACTTCCAAATCGAGTTGGTTCTCTCGTACATTATGAATCAAAGAACTCACCAAGGTTCAAGGGGTTAATCATGACTCCTTGATAGTTGATTTAGAATAACCATTAAATTCCTCATTGAATCCCCCATTTCATCCCGTCTCTTAATCAGAGAACCACCAAAGTTTCCTTCAAACCCATTGTCACTTTGGTGCCTGCTAGATCCATCCATTTATTAAAACCAAAAATGTCAGTGTGAGTATATCAACAAAATCATCATGTACTAATGAGGAAGATAAACACTAATATATACTTATCCAAGTTATCTCAAACTCATTCCAACTTTCAAAAATAACAATGAATTCATCTAATATACTAACCATTTTGGTTATACACCACTTGTTACTTATGCTTAAACAACCCTCTATACTCTAATGATATCTAAACTGACCTCTGATACCAACTATAAGGACCCGGCCTTAAAACATTACTTAATATTGAATTAAATTTAATAATTCACATTGAGGATATTTTCAGGTTTAGAGTTTTAGATAATTATGACATAACTATTACATCTCAAAGATTACAAAGTAGACACATCTACTCAGTTTCCATTTTTTTCACAAAATAAAAATCTCTTGAACAAAAGAGTCATGTCTAGTTCCTTGTTTTAGATGGCCTGACCTTTCCTTGATCCCATCCTTGACCCTATTCCACTTTATGTCCTGTGAAAAAAAACATGGGATGAGAATAATTAGCTTAGTAAGGGTTATAACAATACGAAAAAAAACAGTAGTCCATGTATACATAAGAATCAACAGAATCATACTTTACTCATAAAACATAATCACTTTAATATACCTCATTAAATCATAAGATGGATGAATAACTCATAGAAATCATAAGATGTAAAGGTAACTTGAGGCATTCATAACATTCTTACGTAGGGAGTAACCCTCATGGTTATATTTTGAATACCCATCACAGTATATTCCTTAAATATCTTCGGATAAACCTTAGCATTTAACTCCTTTGAATTACCCAATGCGTTGGAGAGCTATCTCGGGCTCACCCGCCCTTAGTTTATCACAGAACCACCCAATTTCATAAACATTGCCCAAGAACCATAACATAATCATAAAACATAAAATATGCATAAAAGAAACATAAAATTTCCATATTTCAATCACAAGAGATCGCATAATGATATTATCATAAATAAAATCATCTAATAAAATCATTAAAACTCTATGAGAGAAACATCCCTTTATACTTTGAAAATATTAAAATAAGACATTTAAAAGAGATTTTAGAATCAAAGTGTCCCACACCACTTAGAAACTTTTGAAAGGGTTTTAAAACATTCATGTCTATATAAATAAATCCTTAAAAACATTTTTAAAACATGGACATGGATTATAAATGTTTTAAATAATAAATCTGTAAAACCATTTAAAACAATGTTTTAATAAAAGAGTCCTCTTCCATTTTGAACATTTAAATTATAAGCCACATGAAATTAGACCATTTTCAAAACATTTAAATGACTTTAGTATAGACATCATATGGATATGTAATGTCAAAGGGGCTGTATATACACTTTATAAAATAATAAAAGTGCATATCATTAAGAAATGTCTCAATGAGAAGAAATTGAGATGTAATCCCAATCAAGGATCATGCCATTAGAGCAAGGATAAAGAAATGACATAATTATGTGTGACAAATATAAATACACCAAATATAAGTGGATAATCAGTGTAAATAAATCAGATGTCATCAACACATATTCATAGCACGACATAATCAAGAAGTAGACTTTTAACCCAAAAATTGAAATTGGGTTAAGAAGGTCCCCTACAGAAATTTGACAGCCTAACGGTGTCGCTTTAAATTTCTGAAAATGAGATGATGAGAGATGATAAGTGTATATCATCACTTGTACATAACATTTACAGCAATAAGGATATATAATAACATATCCCAACATAAGAATATTTAAATTAAAAGACCTAACAAAAATAAGTCTTTTAAAAAGAGAAGGGTGAAAGGTTCCCTTACCAATTTGGGTAACTTTCAAAACGTACACCCCATTAAAGAAGGATCATACAATGAAGAAGTAAATACCCATAAATTAATGTATATTATAAAAATAAGACAATCATGGGAATTACATACACCACACAAATATAAATAGTGGAAAATGTAGCATGAATCTCATGGGAACACAATGTGAGATAAAAAGTCCCTTGCGAAATTTCGGCAGCCTAACGACGCCTCTTAAAACATAAAAAATGGATTGATGAGATCAAATAAAGTATCTCATAATATTAACATAAAAATTATAGTAATAGTAACATAAAATAACATCCCCCATCATAAGAAAGAGGAGCTTAAAATAAGTGACATAAAAGAGATTACTTAAAAAGAAAGAGAGTGGTATGATCCCTTACCTCGTGTCCGACTTGAATCGATCATTATTTAATCTCCTGAATAATAAACTAGATTTAAATATTTACTTGATTAAGAACCTTTTTTAAGTTAATTATTTATTTTATATTATTTATTACCATTTTATGAACATTATGTAATTATTTAAGTTAATAATGGTCTTTTTGTCGATCATTGGTACCTGAGTAAAAAATAAACTTCTTATAATTACAAGTTGTTCATGTGGTAAAATATCCATTAAATCCAGAATTATATTCATGATGTAGATATAATTTATATAATATATATCCAGTATATAAATTCATTTATCATATTACATAAGATTTAGAGGTATGAAATGAAATGCATCGTTCATGGAGATGGTAAGTCGTACGTATGCATGGACGCTACATTCATTTCTATTTCGTATTTAATGGAATGAAATAATAATGATATAAAGTTATATTATAATTACATTATAATATCATATATATAATATCATTAACCCCATATTTTATACGTACCACAAATGGCATTAACTAATCAAATCATTTTGAGGGGGCGGTAGTCCGCACTTCCTAAAATGAAGATATCATGTTTACCCATAATGGAAACCATAAAGGTATTCCATAAATGAAAAACACAGAAGCATATGGAAAACATAAACATAATATATATATCATATATAAATATAGTGACATCTTAATGGCCACCATGAAAGGTGTTAGAAGAATATTCAACAATCATTGTTTCTTGAGGCAGAAATTCCCCATCCACAGAAAAAGTATATTCTTTAACCATTATACAAATGTGTGTGTATTTGTAGCTCAAATAATTCTAATAAAAAAAATCCTATTATATTTAATATACCATTTTTATTACAAAATAAAGGAATAAAAAGAATTTAGGTGGTTGGAGAAGAAAAATAAAATAAAAGAACATTAGAGAAGACTTTACCTTTAAATCAGGTAACTCCCCTTGGTTTGAACCAAAAGGGTTTATTGAAGAGCTTTATGCCTAAGGTAAGGATTCTATGATGAAAAGAGGGATTTGGAGAGATTAAATGAGCATATTTTGGCCGAGGAAAGTTCTTGAGAGGTTTGGGTAAGGTGGTAGAGGTGGGGCCTTTTATAAGAGGGAGGAAGGGGCACTCTTGGAAAGTCATGAAATGTTACATTATTTTAAAAAGAGTTTCAGATTTAAAAGGTCCCAAAAAGATATATTTAGAGGATACGGTAATAAGGGTTTTAAATCCACCCATCCAATAGGTTTTAGACGAGTTTAACTTTTTATTTTACCTTATATTTTCATTTTATTTAAATCGTTCATCAATGAGATAATCGCTGCATCATCATGGTGTCATAAATAAATTTATTTATTTAATGTCTAAAATTTATAAAACAAATACTATGATGTAGGAAATTCTTTTAGCATTCTAGTGACTATTTATAGTCTAAGATATCATTTATGTAGACAAAATTAAATTTTTTTTACTTAGGTGTTACAAACTTTGGGTACATTTTCCTTTCTTTAAAAAAATATGATAAAAGGTCACTATCACACTAAAGTGATTCCATGGGGTCCCAAGGTTGGCACAAGGAATACCATGGTCGTCCATTACCCCTCCAGTATAATTAGGATACATTTTGGGGTCATTTTATATTTTTATGATGTTATTTTATTACCCTTAACTATCCGGTTACTAATTAAACACGATAATTAAAGATAATTATCGTCATTACTATTCATAATGTCCAAAAACAAAAGAGTCTTAATTACATAATTTGGACCTTCTGATTCCAAATATGGAATCCATTTTATCAAATTACAAACACAGAAATTGTAGTAATTAATTTAAAATAATTCTCGTTGTCAAAACCAAAGACGAGTTTTTAAGAAGTAAAATCTATCAAAAGATTGATTTGTTTTTACATTCAATTTAAAAATAAAATTACATAAAATGAAAAAAATTGTATTAAATGATAAAAAAATAATTAAATTACACCTTAAAACCAATTAAAATGACAATCTAACTATATAAATAATTTGGATGAAAAGGCAGTTTTGAGTTAAAATGTTGTATTTTTCACTATTCATTGAAAATGAACATTTGTCAGAAATATACCAAAAATTCACCCTAATCTATATTTGATATTCAAAATTCAAAAATGATATCAATTTTACCAAATTAAAAACATTGAAGTTACATTAATTAATTTTATAATAAATTCCTGCTGTCAAAACAAATAACATGTTTTTAAGAAACAATATCTATTAAAAGATTGACACTTGTTTATGTCCAATTTCAAAGTGAAGTTAATTCAAATGACCACAATTGGATTAAATGGTAAAAATATATTTTTATTACACTTTAAAACCAATTAAAAAGATAATCGGTCCATATAAATAAATTAGACTAAAAGGAGGTTTTGAATTAAAATACAGTATTTTAAACTATTCATAAAAACATGAACTTTATCAGGAAAATACCAAAAATTTATACAAAGTAAATTTTGAGTTCCCAATTCTAAAAAAGAATATTATTTCGTCAAATATAACATATAAAATTTTCAGAAAGTTGATTTAAAAAGCGTTCGCCATCAAATGGCTGTTAATCGACCTTTTAAAGCATATTGGAATATTTACGCTTAAAATTGGATTCATTTTCATTTTAAGCATCTAACATTTATTGAATAAATGTAAAAATATTGTACAAACATATATAATCATTTTGTAGTTAGTTCTGTTCATTCTCGCCATTATAACGGCTAGGCGTTAACTACCATTTAAAATAAAATTATTTTATTATTAGAGTGCAATGTAAGATTTCAAAGAAACACGTTGTTGCATATTGGGTACACCATCGATCATAGGGTTACCTTTAAATTAATATTAATATTTTATTCACAAATATAAAAAATAAGAAAATTTAATATTCTTTATTTACCTGGGATGTTACACATAGTGTTGAATACATTTCATAAATTTACAAGATATTTAAAAGATGTGGTTTCTTATAAATTAAGGATAAACTTGCCATAGTTGTAATAATATTTTATAAAATAAAACCAACACATTTTGTTTTATTCTAACACCCCGAGTAATTTTTTATATATGAAAATTTATTGATTTTGAATATCCCTTAAAAATGAATAGTTTCATATATAATGTTATAGGTTTTTTTATTCCGCACGGATTTTAAGGAGTAATTTAATGGGGTCTTGACCAATATTAAAAGATTATAAGATAAAGTAATATATTAAATATTTTAGGACAAATTAACTTTAAATATAAAGATAGTTTTCAACTATAATGACATATAAATAGAAATGAGATGTGATATTGAAAAATCAAATATCATAATATAGAAACAAGTGAAAGATAAAAGATATATAACAAATTTATTGACACATATAATTGAAGTAAAATAAGGTTGTACTTTATATAGAAAAATTAAACATATATTTAAGGATATTTATTCAATGGATAGTGAATTTAGTAGCTAATTAAGGCAAGGAGCACCAGGATTCACTTGGGTTTTATCCTACAAGGTCGTTGGTTTAGATCAAAATATATGATAGAGAAAACATATAGTCTCAGATCAAAATATTACCCATATAATAGAATAATGAATCCAATTTTATAAATTTAATGATATCATAATATAAAATAAAGAGGAATATGGTTGGAAATTAATTGGATCCAAGGTAAAGAATTAGCATCAGTGGGAACCTGTTGTGCCTAAATCATATGTAGAATCCCCATTACCTGCATACATGGTGAGTGGAATTGAAATGGATGAATATAAGAGGGAATCACATATGATCCCACAGATGAGGCAGAGGATTCAGACAGTGACTCCCAAGCTTTGTGAGCAAATTAAGAATACATACATGTCGAAGAGTATTTTTTCTTATAAATAAAAAAGGGGAAATAAAACACCCCAAGATTTTAGTATGAATTTCAATTTAAATAAATATTATGTTTACTAGATTTTATAGCATCTTTAACTGAACTAAAATAAACTAGGATATATTTTATTACAATTTATGAATAAAATTAATATATTATGAGAATACAATATTAAACATCAGGAAGAAAACCACTATAACATTAAAACCTCGTGTAAATAAAATGACAATAAAAATATTTTTTACAAAAGCATATATATTAATTACATGTAAATTATTATTATCAGTAAATAAATATTGATTTGTGTTAATAAAAATGAATTGATTAAATTTCATTTTCATAATACAAATAATTAATTATAATGGAGTGTGACTAAAACAATTTAATGTTAAAAATGGATATTTTTTAAAAAACAGTTTTTAAATTTTTGTGTATTTATATTAAACTAAATTGATTATTTTTAAAGGATTATTAAAACTAAATTTTTCAATATAATATTTATAAAAAAAAAATATTATCAACAGACATGAAATAAGGATAAGAACACTTAATGTTTTAAAAATTCAATTTCTTATGAAAATAATTTTCATTATTTTTTATGGTTTTATTTAAAAGTTAAATTATAAAATTTTAGAAATAAAATTTGAAAAAATTGATTTTCTTTGTGGATTTATCAAGTCAAAATTAGTCTAGGGTGAATTTTTTGGATTTTTCTAAAATGGATGATTTTCAGGGGAATGGTGAAAATATCATTTTTAAAAATATTGTATCTTTTTTTGACATCATTATAATATATTCATGAATTGAAAATATATGAAACATTTTTCTAAAAAATGTATTTTTGAAGTAAAATAATATATTTTTGAATTTATAAACTTATGGTTGACATTTTAAAACCTATGTTATATTTTATTCAAATAAAAAATTATATATGGTCTTTTCTATTCATTACTAATTTACAAGGTTCCATTCATATTTTAATTTCTTTTAAAATCACATAAATCTCCTATGTTTAGTTATAAAATAATATATGTCATCTAATCAATAATATACATGATTTTGATGTAAATTTATCATTATGATTAAAACATAATTTTTATAAAACTATTTTTTTATGCGTATTTTTATGAAAATTAATTTTTACCACTCTTTATATTGAATAGTTTAAAATTGTATCCAAATTTATAATTATAATGTTCAAATTAGGTAATAAGGTTCATTTTATTTTTATTCAAAAAAATAAGTTACCATGAAAAAATTTACTCATCACAGTAAAGTTTTAAATGGTTAAAAATGGGTTAAACTAATAAATAAGACCACAAATATCATAAAAACATATCTATAATTTATTATATGGGTGGATTATTTACTTAACCTATATAATCATTTAAATTTGACTAATTTGGAGACATATTACTTGATATTGAATTCTCATTTATTTTCATAAAAATGAATTTACAAAAATTTCCCCCTCTCACTTATAGAAGGATCCCTCCCCCTCCCTTCAAATAAGTATAAAAAATTGAATTCATCTAATTAATCATCCATATTTCTCAAAAAATACCCTCCCAAATTATTAAACATATAATACAAATAACATGCCTTAATATAATCATTTCCAATAGGTCCTTCAAGAGGATATTTAATATCTGAATTGATGTTAGGGTGTGTTTGACTAAGAGGAAGTATGATGTGAGGGTTTCTTGTATCAATTAAGATTTTGTGAGATATATTTCAAATTATTCTCCTACTATTATTTGACATTATTTACTTAAAATACATTTAATTATTTTATTATAAATTTAATTTTGATCATTTTATTTAAATTATATATAATTTTCTCTTTCCATGTGATTTTAATTCATTACCAAACACCTAAGTAGATTTTAATCTTAGTTTACTTTTATTAATTCATTTAATCGCTTCATTTATTATGTTACTCTATGATTATATTAACTATAACAACTAATTTTTTTATGTTTTTTTCAACTTCTTATAGATATATAACTTTTAATCACATAATCTTTTTTTGATATATTCCTACTTCATTTTTTATGTTCTTGATAAGGGTTTTTATTAATTTAACTCCCTTTTTATTGGATTATAATAATAATTTTTCAAATTATTTTCTCTATGTTTAGTTTATTCCACCTTATTATTTTAATATTTTTTATTTTCTATTTATTTTTTATTTATTTACATTTATTTCTTATAAAATCCTCTCAAAGTGATTTTTACTTCAAAAAAATTGACATTTGTTGGGGTTTTTCATATCAATTTCCCTTTTTGAGTAATTTATCATATTTGAAACTTATTTTCATTTATATGGTGTATATAATACCTATTTGAAATATTATATGATGACTCAATTTAAAATTATGTTATATTCTGTTCTATGTCAATTTATTTCCTTCAATGGAATTTTGAATTTAAAATTTGTAAGTCTTTTTATTTAAAATCATTGTATAAAAAGTTGTATATACTTTTACCCAACTCTTTTTATTACATGTACATATTATTTATACTATTTAAATAATATTCTTATTTATATTTAAATGACTATTTGTGTTAATTTGTATCTATCTTTGACTTTCTTTATAATGGTTTTAAAAGTAATATTTTCAATGTTTTCTGGGTGGATTATTTTTTACTTTCTTTATAATGGTGTGAAAAGAATGTATTATTAATGTTTACTGATTTATTTTATTTTCATAATCTTATAATCACTATTCATTATCAATATTTTATTCAAAGTTTCTCTAGTTTTTCAAATAAAATCTTATTCCTTTGATTTTGTGAACTTTTTGGGTTTTTAAAAAGTTTTCAAATGAAAAGGATATTTCTTTCTATTTTTAAAAAAAATTCAAATGATTTTAAAAAAATAAATTTTAAACCATGTCTCATAATTTAATAATTCTTATGATCCACTTGGAATGTTATATAATGATATTATCCACCTTATTTCTATGAATTGTGTATGATGTATTTTTTAGGAAAATATCATGAAACTCTTTTTTCCTTGGGTTAACTGATCTATAAAGGAATGATAAATTCCCTTATATTATATAAGTATGTTTAATAATAAGGTGATGGTTGGTGTCCTTTATATTCCTCTAATTCATTGGTTAAATTTTATATGTTGTGAGATAAATATGTTGTGTGTCGACATGATTGTTGTTTAACTATGTTCAAAAATTTATGCATAGGTATGATTGTGGTTTTACAATACCCTCATACTCATGTATATACAAGACTAAAGTATATATATATTCACAAATTTGTGTCTAGTTAGTATATTAGTTTTTATATGCTTAAATTTTTTGTGTGGACAAGTTTTTTTTAGCTATGTTCAAAATCTCTTGCATAGACATGACTACAACAGAACTATGTTCACAAATTTGTGAAAGCATGTGATTGAGTGTAGCAATGTTCACAATATTATGGTTTCATATTCCCCGGATTATTCTGAATTAATATTTTATATGATTATGTAATCTTCCATGTCTCATGATCATTGACTTATGTTTCCTCATTCCAATTCCATGTTATATGTTTTATTTCTTTTAAGAATTTTTGTCCTTTGATTTTATCTTATAGTTAACTCTTATGATTCAAAAAAAATTAATAATATATTTATCATATAATTAATGTTTTATCACGTTATTATTTTCTTACTCTCTATGACTCATCAATAATTGTTCCTTTACTAAGTGTTTAAACTCATGTAACACCCGAATAATTTAAAATATTTTACCTTTATAATAATTTATTGTTGCTATCTTGATTTATACACAATTCCAAGTTAATATTATGCTACACACATCATTATGTTTATCTAGAATTACACAAAACATTATTCTTATCATTATTTACATTAAACACTTAGGTAGGCTTGTTGTACAAGAAAGACCGAGTTTTACCAATCTACAATATATTATTAATATTATTATTTAATATGATGGTTATCAACAAGCCATTATAATGAAATGTATGAAAAGTGTTAAATAAAATTTTAAAATATTATATACATGTTTTTATATAATTCTTGGTTATATAAATTAATATAGTATCCAATTGAATATAAAGGATGTGATTTTATAAAAAAACTACTTTTATTCTATAAATGTGTATTATCTTAATAAATTAAATTAATTACTATTAGTGGGTCATATTAATTAAATCTATATAATATATTTTAAATAAAATATTTTTGATATTTTTTCAATATATTTGATAGACATAATATAAGAACAAATCCATTTTTATGCATAAAAATCTATATTTTTATAACGACAGTTTTACGGCCATTTAATGGCACACATATTTTAAATATAAATTTTTACTCTTTTATAAATTATATTTGAAAATTTTAAATTAATTTTTGAAATATAAACATCAAAATTATCTTACGGTGAATTTTTGGTATTTTTCCGGGAGGTTTCATTTTTTGATGAATACTGAAAAATATTAAATTTTAATTGAAAAAATCGTTTTCATATAAATAATTTAAAGCGTAAAATTATATTTTTTGTTTTTTTAATGTTTAATTAGATCAATTTTAAATATATTAATCCAATTTAGGAAATTGTGATCAATTTTATATTTAATTTTTATATATAATCATTTCAAATAATTGAATATTTTTACTTTAAAAACCCTCTTTCTAGTCCCTTATGTGGGATTAATTTTAAATTAATTTCTTCTTATTCTGTTATTTTAAATTAAAAAAAGTGGATTAAATATTTTTAATAATAATAATTTATAATTTATATTATTTTCAACTTAGTTTTTTACCATAAATATTAGTGAAATCAATTAAAATTAATTACAGTAATTAAGAGAAAAACTAGCTTAACAAGAGACTAAACCCTGGTCTTAATGGCCAAAAGGAAATATACACATTTCCAAAACCTATTGTATGGAAATATATTTACCATATTAACCCTTTTATTTGATATTTTTCATTATTTTAGGCACATTATGTAAGGTATATCTCTCAATAGTGATTTACTATTTTATATTAACATGAATGCCACTCATCCTCCAATATAAAAGGGCACTCAAACCCCTCACTTATTTAAACCACTAAAAAACTTTGGATCATAAAAACCCTAAAAAAATAATCTCCCAACATCACTCCCCTAATCCCATAATCCTCACTTTTTAAAGAAACAAAACCAAGAATGTTTTTTGGTATAAACCAAGAGGAGATACCCAAATAAGATGTAACGTTCTTCAAAGAACACTTTTGTTTCATTGGTTTATCCACACATTGAATTATTAATATATCATACTTATATAATAACCTCTATATATTAAATATATTAATACATTGTTATTATAATAGTTTTACCTAAACTTTCACACACTTTCATGAAATAGGATATGCAATCATCATTCATGTGTACGACAGATTATCGCCTCATCAACCGATGTCATTCGTTCTACCATTACCACCATTCACAGTTGGGAATAATGATGTATTTATAGTTAAAATATGATATATATATATATATGAAATTTATTTATTCTTATTTAATTTTTATATAACAAATGACTTCATGTTTTCCATTTTGTGGGAATAATATAGCATTGTTTGTAGATGTGTGGACCACCGCCTCCTCAAAGAGATGTGACTCGTTCACATTATACATTGAATGTATAAAGGTTGATATTAAAAAAATATGTGTAATATATGAAATAAAAATTATATTTTAATTATAATATATATATATATATCTCATTTACATTTTATTCTTTTAAATACGATAAGGAAATGGAAGTAGTGTTCATGCATACATACAACCCACTGTCTCCATGAACAATGTGTTTCATTTCCTATCTCCAAACCATATAGATTACTATAAATACCTATATATGGAATATATATAATATTTAAATCATTTTTTACATTTTTTATATGATTAAATTATGATATATGTAATATTAAAAAAATAACAAGTCAAAACATAATTGAAAAATCGGGCAATTAACACCAAAAGTAGTGAAAATAATGAAAGATTATTAACAAATAGTTAATAATATATTATAATAAGTTAATATGTGATGTTATAAATATGAATATGGTTTTATTATATATAAATAACATGATTAAAACCATTATACATTAGGTTAAAAGTCATTCACCCAAAAGGAAATACAAGGTAAGGGATTCTTGTCTCACTTTTTCTTTTGTGAGGCATACACCATTTTCACCACTTATTTTATTTCTGTGGTGTATATACTTATCATACTATATTTTATATAATTAATAAATTTATATTAATGGTATTTAGAGTTTTATTTTATTTTATTTATTTCATGGGAATTATAATTCAAAAGTTACCATGTAGTAATGGATTTCCATCTCACTGTTTACATCTGTGAGATAAATTTCATATTCACAACATACTTATTTTGTGTGGTGTATCTAATAATAATTTTAATATATTATATAATGAATTATTTTATCTTCATTATATTTAAATGTTTAATTTGATAATTATTACTTTTTGGGTTTTGGATTCAAATGTTAGTACAATTGTAAGGGATTTCGTCTCAATTTCATTTCATTGAGGTATATTGTAATGTTATGCACCTGTTTTTTATATGAGATATATAAATTCAATTTTACATTTAATATATTGAATACCTCGTTATTAATTGTATTTTTTGTATAAATTTTAATTATTTCATCAAAGGTTATTTGAACGTAAAGTTACCAAGTGGTAAAGAAGTTTCATAACTCAATTTCTTTTCATTAGGGTATGTTACTTCCTTAATATCATTAATATTATATAATTATGTGTGTAAGTATTTTGATAATATATTTATTTATTTCAACTTATTATATTTATATTTTAAGTTTTTACACATAATCATTTAATTTATTAATTATCACTTCAACATTATGATCTATTTAAGGGTTTATTTCACAATCTCATTCTAATTGAGAATGCGTACACTTAAAATTCAATAAAAGGAATTTATATAATAATTATTCAATAAAACCATTAATTTTATTCTACTTTAGTTATTAATGACCTTTTCAAGTAAAATTACCATATTATTAATCTTTGTATCTCAAAATGTTTTAGAAAACGTTTTTATGAAAACTCGACTTCATTTCTCCCTTTGGTCAGAAATCTGTTTTCTAACAAAACCATGTTTTATAAAAATGTTTTAAAAAATGTTTTTCTCCTTTGAAAAATGATTTATTAAATTCATGTTTACATCTTTTTATTTTACAAAAAAATTTCAAAGGAATCTTCTTATCTCTTTCCTAATAAGTCACTTTTATAACATTTTTACCATTCAAACGTAATGTAGATTTTAACTTATATGACATGTATGGATTTACCCATCATCATTTTTTGAATCTTACTTTTCAATTTTAAAATGTTAATTTTAATATAAATTTTTTTTTAAAGTTATTTTCAAATAAAATTATTTTCAAAATGTTTTTCAAAATAAAAATGATATTTTCCTCAATAATGTTTTTATAATATATTTTTATATTGTTTTCATTAAAAAATGAAAAAACCCATTATCTTAATCTACATGGGATATATTGTATTAATACCATCCTTATTATTCTACTATATTGTTTATTATTGTTTTTTCCAAGGATAGTAATTATATTAACTTAATTGCTTTATTTTTGTAGTCCCTTTGAAATATTAACTTTCATGCCATCAATGGGATTTAAACTTCCCCTAATAATCTATATCATTTATAATGGAAATTTTTATTGATTAAACAATATAACTTTTTTACAAAGAGTGATTTATTTTATTTCTATTTGATTATCTATGGAAATATTGATAAATTTGTATTCTATACTCAATACAGATATTTGATAAGGCATATTGTTCATTAACTAAATTGATTATTCGTTATATGAGGAATGATTTGGAATGGAAGTGATGGTTGGGACCAAGAAATTATATACCCCCATGATGCATTGATATGTTCTCATGAGACAAATAAATTAGCCAAATTAAATGGGTTTCTACTTGTATTTTTAAATCATCTTGTGAAATATCTTGATGGTATAGGTTTCCATGTTCATCAAACATGACATCTAATAATTTAGTATTCCCTTCATTTAGAATTCAGTTATAATTATTATTATTTACCCATGTGATATTTACTTTGACATTATCTATTGATGTATATCATTATTAGTTGATTTATTAAATGGCATGTGTTTATTTTCATACATTTCCACATTGATTTTTCTTTACCCATCTATTTAAATGGAATATTTTCTCATTTATTTACCTTTAAAAGTTTATTATGTATATTGATTCATGATATATTCCATTGTATTCTCACTCTAAATGAGAATCTAAGATCGCCCTTATTTTTTTCCTTTCCCTAGGGTATGAATATTAATTATTAGAATGATTTTCAAGGATGTTGAGAATTTTATTTCTTTATGTAATGTTTTCCCCTTTATTTAAAATATAAAATGGGGCGTATATATGTAATATGGTTTTCCAAAAATTGTAAACTAGTATGTCGTTTAGGATTTTACTTCCTTATAATCATGCTATTGTAATAATTTAAGGCATTGGATCCAAGCTTCTGGGGTTGTGGTGTTATAGTTTGTATTAGAGAAAGATTAGTAGAAAACAAAGGAACTTGATTTAGAAAAACATAGATTTGGAACATAAAACTAAGGTAAGATTTGAGGATAAGTATATGAGAACATACTAATGTTCTGGTAAGGTATAGATTATGTAGTTCTTCCTAGAAATACATCACGATTTGGATACTATTAGTGGTTTTGGATCTGGAATATATGTACCTAGGGGTAAAAAAATCTGAAAAGGTGCATTAAGTCTGACTCAAGCATAACCATGTACATTACAATGGGAATCAATGAACACCTTCTTTTAAAATCTTGTGGGATATGCTTTGGGTAATATACATTTTATTTAAAAATATTTATAAACGATTTAAAAGTAATGATATCTACAAAGAAAATGTTTTTATGATTATGAGATTAGTTATACATAAATTTTTCAATTTTTGGTAACGATTAAACTATATTTTTAATTGTACAAAGTTCATAATTTTATGAGCTAGTCTAGTATTTACTACTGTTTAGAAATGGAACTTGTATGCCTGAAGGGTTTCAATACTCATGGACAATGTAGAGGTTTTCTAACTGAGAAGGATGATATAGCTAGTATTTGAACTCAGCAAGTTATGGATATATTAGGGAATCTTAATCAAATTATGACTCATACCATTTCCCATATCAAAAAACCTAATGGAAAATAATATTCTATGATGTTCGATCACTTTATCCAACAAAGGCCCTATCATTTAGTGGTACTACTGATCCAATGAAAACTGGTCAATGGATTAAATCTTTGGAGAATATATTTATAGATTTAGGATGTGTTCAAAAGTAAAAGGTTACCCTTACAGTGTACTGTCTTAATAGTGATGCAGATCAATGATGGTAATTTATCTAAAATACTAGAAATGAAGAGGAAATAATAGTCATTGAATTGTAATTTTTTAAGGAGGCATTCACTGCAAAATATGTCCCTTGTGGGAAGCAAATTAAGATGAAGAAAACTTCCTTAAATTAAATAAAAAGGATTAATAAAGTGGTGTGGAGTGTGAAACTACCTTTACAAGGTTATAATGGTATGTTAGGTATTTTATATGTAACACAGAATACAATATTGTCCATTTCTTTAAAATGATTAATCCAAGTCTCTGAAGGGAATTAGTATCTCAAACCTTTTCATCATATCATGATATAGATTCATGTGATATAAATATAGATAAATAATTATCCAAGTATTATGAATTAAAAGGGAATAAAGATAAGAATAAGATTAATAAGAAAATAAAAACTAAAGGTAAGAATGGAAAGAAGGATTTTCCAACATGTGATAATGGTGGAAAGAATCACCCTGGGAAATAATAGAAAGGATTTGGAGCTTTTTATAAGTGAAAGTAAATGGGTCACCAGGAAAAAGAATTATAAGGGAATAAAGAAAATGCTGTTATTTAGTGTTAAAAATTCAAGGAGATAGGACACTATAAAAATTATTTCCCCACGAATCAATGGAATATACCTTAGAAGAATATAAGGGATTATGTTCAAACATATGTTATTGATACAACCAATGTTGAATGATTAATGTTTTTCTGTATTTTGGATCTATGAAATATATTGTTAAATTATTTTATTGATGTTGTTTTTATCATATGGTTTATTAAATAAATAAGTATTTTACATTAATACTTTTTCATTAAATATTCTAGATCATATGGTGAATTATACCAAGAAAAGTGATTCAGTAGCAAGATAAACTTTTTGGAAAATACATAGTTTAGGGTAAGATAAGATTTATTATGTTTCTAATGTTTATATAATGATTCTAGGATAAAGGGATAAATGATATAGATAACATAAATGGGATACTAATAACTACCATAGAAATTATTATAAATATTGGGATAATAATATTTTGGAAAGGATAACCATTTATGAAATGGTTTAAGTTGAACTATGGACAAGGTTTTAAGTATTATTTTATTAATTCATGAGATGATGAAACCTATGGAAATAAAATTAGTATTAATAGTTCAATTAATGAACAAAGGATAATATTTTTATTATAGAAATATATCAAGTAAGTATATTTACTTATATTCTTATAGAGTTAAAAAATTACTCAACTCTAGGAAAAATGTTATTGAAACAAAAAGGTTATGATACTATCATAATTTTTGATGATATCAATAACCATTTTCATTACTATTTTTTAAGGATTTGTACTCATCATATTTCAATTGGACATGTACTTTATCTCTCCTTGTCAAAACATTATAGTTATATTTCTCTTCCATGTCCATCTTTCCATTAATGTTCTCATATTTGAAAGCTTTGTTTTGTGCTGACCTTCGCATTTCAATTTCCCTATTATTAAGAATGTTTATTATTAACCCTATTTAGGATTTGGGTTTTTCAACAATATTATTTTCAAATATGAAAACCTTGATTACTAATATCAGATTTGAATTGTGAGTACACAATTTATTTAAAGTGGGGAGAATGTAACACCCCAAGATTTTAAAATATTTTCCTTTTATAAAAAATTTCATTTTGTTTCTATATTTCATTATAAAAAATAAAAAGTTTATATTATCCGACAAAAATCATTATGTTTAGATATAATTACACACAACATTATTCTGAGCTCGATCTACATGGAACACTGAGGTTAGCATCCGACACACATAAGACCGAGTTTTACCAAACTATAATATACTATTAATATTACTATTTAATATGAAAGTTATCAACTAGATATTATAATGGAATGTATGAAAAGGATTGAATAAATTTTGAAAATATTATTCTCATATGTCTATATAATTCTTTTTTGTTAGAAATTAATATATAACCTAATTGAATATAAAGGTTGCGATTTTATAAATAAGTAATTTTTATGACCCAAAACTGTTTATCTTAATAAATTAAATTAATTACTATTAGTGTGTGATATTAAGTAAATATATATATAATATTAAATCAAATATTTTTTAAATTTTTTCTTTATATTTGATAGGATAAAAAATCCATTTTAATATATAAAATGTAATATTTTTATAAATGCAATTGTATACCTTTTAATGGCATGCCTATTTTAAATCTAAATTTTGAAACTTTTATAAATCCAATTTTAAAAAATAAACATCATTTTTGAAAGAGGAATTTCAAAATTTTATTTTGGTGAATTCTTGGTATTTTTCTATTAAGTTTCATTTATTGATGAATACTGAAAAATATTGAATTGAAATTAAAAACTTCTTTTTTATCTAAATATTTTATATGGTTAAATTATATTTTTATTTGGTATTAAAAATTAATTAGATAAATTTTACATCCATTAATCCAATTAAGTTCATTGGGAATAGTTTAATATTGATTTTTTATATAAAAACTTTTCAAACTTTTGAATATTTTTACTTTAAAAAATCCTTTTTCTCATCAGGTCTGTGGGATTAATTTGATATTAACCTATAAAAATCCTATGATTAGAATTTGAAAAATTGAATTAATATTTATAATAATAATAATTTATAAATTATATTAAGTTAAAAATTGTTTTTAGAAAAAATAATAGTGAAATCAATTAAAATTAATTACAACGATTAAGAGAAAAACTATCTTAACAAGGGACTAAATCTTAAACTTAAGGGCCAAAATGACTTAACACATGCCCAAAACATATTGTATTTTCATATATATACAATATACTCCCTTTTATATAATTAAATTTATTATTTTATGTACACGATGAAAGGGAGACCTCTCAATAGTGTTAAACTTTTTATATTTTCAAGAATGTCACTCCTCCTCTACTATAAAAGGGCACTCCCCCTCACTTATTCACCCCTATAAAGAACATTGGATCATAAAAACCCAATAAAAATAACCTCCCAACATCCCTCTAATCATCCTATAATATTCACTTTTGGAATAAATAAAATCAATGAAGGATTTTGATATAAACCAAAAGGAGTTTCCCAAATAAGAGGTAATGTTCTTCAATATCATGTGTACGACAAATTACCACCTCGCGAACCTATGTCGTCCATTCTTCCATTAACACCTTTAATTGATTGTAATAATGAGGAATTTATAGTTTATATAGTACTTATGTAATATTTATAATTTATTTACTCTTATTAAATTTTTATATAAAAAATTCTTTCATGATTTCTATTTTTTTGGAATACAATAACATCATTGTGGACGTGTGGACTATTGCCTCCTTAAAGCGATGTGACTCATTCACATTATACGTGGAATATATAAAAAAATGATTTTAAAAATATATTTAAAATATAATACATAAATATGATATTGTAATTATAATATATATATATATATAATTTACTTTTAATTTATTTAAATACAACAAGGAAATGGATGTTGCATTCTTGCGTACGTACGGCCTTCTGTCTCCAGGAACGGTGCATTTGATTTCTAATATCCAAAAATTATTGATTAATATATATACATATATAATAAATATATAGAATATTTAAATCAGTTTTTAAATTTTGAATATTATTAAATCATGATCTATATAATAGGAATAAAAATAAAAAGTCAAAATATACACGAAAAACTAGGCGATTAACACCCAAAATAGTGAAAATAATGAAATACTTTTAACAAAAGGGTAACAAGATTTTATAAGAAGTCAATATATGATATTATAAATATTATGATGGTTTTGGTATAAGTTAATAACATTCTTAAAACCATTATACTTGTGGTTAAATGTTGTTCACCCAAAAACAAAACACCAGGTAAGGGATTCTTTTCTCACTTTTTATTTCGTGAGGCATACACCATTATCACTACTTATTTATTATGTGTTGTGTATATAATTCTTATAATGAATTTTATATCATGAATAAATTTATATACATGGTATTAATATTTTCATTTGAATTTATTTCTTTCATGGGGATTATAATTCAAATGTTACCAAGTAGTAAGGGATTTTCATCTTACTTTTTATATCTATGAGATAAACGTCATATTCACAACTTAATTATTTTTTTTGGTGTATATACTAACAATTTTCATATATTATATCATGAATTATTTTATAATTATGGTATTTAAATGTTTCATTTTATTATTATTAATTTTTTCATTTCAGATTCAAATGTTACCACAGTTGAAATGGATTTCATCTCAATTTCATTTCATTGAGGAATATTGTAATGTTATGCACATAGATTATTTTATATGGGTTGTATACTACCTATTTAAAATTTAATGTCATGATTAATTCATTCTTCATGGAATATTGAGTTACAATTTTAATTATTTCATCTAATTGGATTTTAATATAAAGTTACCAATTGGGGAAGAAATTCCATAACTCAATTCCTTTCCATTGGGTTGTGTTACTTACTATTTGTCATTAATATTATAAGATTATATGTATAATTAATATGAATATATATTTATGTATTTCCACTTATTATATGTTTATTTAAAATTGATACTAATAATCGATTCAATCGTTAATTCTCACTTCAATATTATGATCATTTTAAGTGTTTGTTTCACAAACTCATTCTAATAGATATTTATTATTATTAAAATTAAATTAAAGAAATTTATATGATCCTTATTAAATAAACTCTTAAATTTTACTATACATTGGTTATTAATGACATTTTTCAAGTAATATTACCATTCTTCACTCATTGGTACTCAAAATGTTTTAGAAAATGTTTTTATGAAAACTTTAATTGATTTCTCTCTTCGATCAGAAATCGGTTTTCTCTCAATAGCATGATTTATAGAAAAAATGAAAAAATGTTTTTAACCTTTTAAAATGGTTTATTAAAGATGTTTTTTACCCATTTTTATTTTACAAATGTTTTCAAAGTAACATTCTTATCTATTTCCAAATAAGGCACTTTTCTAGCTTTTTATTATGTAAAAGGAATATTCTTTTTACCTTGTATGGAATGTACATATTTACCCATATCAATTTCTTTAAATCTTAAATTTCATGTTTAAAAGGATACATTCTAATGAAAAAAATTAAAATTCATTTTCAAAGAAAAGTATTTTCAAATTATTTTTCAAAATAAAAAAGGGCATTTTCCTCAATAATGTTTTTAAAAGATCTTTCTATAGTATTTAAAATTATTAATGATAGACACACTTTATTTTAATCTACTTGGGATATTATGTATTTTTATAATCCTTATTCTTAATCGGGGTGGTTTATGATTGATTCGACCAAGGATATTATTGGAATTCACTTCCTTGATTCATTTTTGTAGTCCCCTTGAAATATTCACTTTCCTGTGCTCATTGGACATTAAATTTCATCTAATAATATGTATCATTTATCATGGATATGTTTATTGGTTAACTATATACCATTATTACATACAGTGTTTACTTTCACAGTTATTTGATTATCTAGGGAAATACTGATAAATATGTATTCTCTATTCAATATGGATATTTGATAAGGTATATTTTTCTTTAATTAAATAGATTATTCGATATATGAGGAATGTTTTAGATTATAAGTGATGGTTGGGGCCTAAGAACTATATATCCCATTGATATATTGATAAGTTCTCATGATATAAATTAGTTGGGTAAATTAAATGGGTTTCTACCTGTAGTTTTAAATCGTATTGTAAAAGGTATTGACGATATTGTTTTTCATATGCCTCATAAATGATGTCCAATACTTAATTATATCATTAATTAAGAATTCAGTCATTATTATTGTTAAAATTTATAAATGAGATTTTAACTTTAAAAATATTTATGGATGTATTTTATTCTCAGTTTATTGATTAAATTTCTTGTGTTTCAGTTACATACCATTCCATATTCATTTTTCCTTATCCAAATATTTAAATGGAAGGCATTATCAATTAATAAAATTTCTATGTTGATTATTCAGATTGATTTGTTATATATTCCATTTTACTCTTACCCTTACTAATATTCTAAGCTCACCCTTATTTTCTTTCCTTTCCCCTGGGTTTGAATATTAATTCATGGAATGATTTTAAATTATGTTGAGAATTTTATTTTGTTATGTATTATGTTTTAATTTCTTCCCAATGTAAAATGAGGTCCGTTTATGTTATCTGGTTTTCCAAAACTACTAAAATGATTGATCCTTATAGATTTGAATTCCTTATTATCATGAAAATGTAAAAAAGTAAGGCACTAGCGTTAGGCTTTTGGAGTCAAGGAATTATAGATCCCCCATCTAACATTTCTATTTCCCAAGGCTATGAAAAAGAGTATGTTTCATGATATGTATAAAAGTGAATCATATGTAGAGAATTTTTTGGAATATGTTGGTGAATTATTGAAAATTTATGAATTCTTATCTTAATGGGAAATTTTATATTATATGAGAATTGTATGGGTTTTATTAGTTATAGGGTTTTCCTAATTCTCTAAAAATTTAAAAAAAATGTATTGGGAATATCAGACTCAAAGTCTGTTTTTAATATTATAAATATTATGGATTAAATTTGGTTCACTTCATATTGTATCAAAACCAGTATGAAAATATTATTATTTTTTTAGCATTAGATCTGGGTGTATAGATCTAAGGAATCTCAATCGGTATTAGAGAAGGTTTTAGATTAATTTATAGGTTATAATTTTATCAGTTAATGATATTTTAGAGTTGTGGATACCATTATGGTTTGATTAGTTTATGGTTGATAATAAGTTTATAGGAATAGATACCCCTTTTGAGGTATTATGTGGTGGTGTTTTGAGGTGATTAATGATGATTTCGGATATTTTTATTAGTTTATAGGAAGAATATATTATTTAAGTTTATATAACCCTTTGTGTTGGTAAATGATTTTATATTGTGGAATATATATCTAATTGGGAAAATAAGTTAATTAATATATAGAATATATGTTGAGTATTAAATATTACCTAGACATTAAAAATTTATTAGATATAAGGTGATTGACATTATTTTACGAGAGTATTTATATATTTTTAGAGTATTTAGGAATAACTTTTATATTGATTGGTATGTGATTTTTTTTAGAGATTAATGTTTTTGGGGATATAGGCTATGTTGAATATTGGGATTTTAGTTTTCAATGATTTTTGGGTTTAGAATGTTGTAAAAAAGATCAAGATAATTTTGTGTTACTTGTTTTTTGGGATTAGGTTATTCATATTAAATGGATAAAACATAAGGAAATGTGAGTAGAACTAAATGAGAGATATAGTGTTATAGTTAAACCAAATATATCATGGGTTAAAAAGAATGTGTAATTGGATAAAACATCTTTTGATTGATTTTTCATGCTAACATTTTTATAAATTGTAATTATTAACATTTTTTAGCATTTCATTGAAAACAATATCATTAAAATGAAGTTTTGAAGGGTATGTTTCTACAAAATCCCATAGGTTTATAATGAAGGATGTATATTTAGCTCAAATGGTTGTCAAAAATGAAAATATAGATATATGTCATCTATGAGATAAAATAGAAATCATAACCACGATAGTATGGTACATAAATCATTATAAATTATATCAAAAGTCGTGAATATACTAAAAATACCCTAATATATTTTCCACAATGTGAGAAATTAAAATTATGTGGAAAATATTTTTCTAAGGAGTTAGAATGTAAAACCTTGATATTTTAAAATGAATTTATATTTAAATAAAAGTTATGTTTAATAGATTGTATCATACGAAACAAAAAACTAAAAGAAACCATGATATATTTTATTATAATTATAGATAAACATTAATAAATTATAATAATACAATGTGAAACATCATTAAGAAAATTAAAATAAGAATAAAGAAATAAGTAAATAAAAATATTACAAAATTATTGGTTATAAAAATATATATTTCAATTCCCTATATATTATTTTTTATTAAATAATTATTTTGGTGTTCTAATTCCATTGAATTGATTAAATCTAATTTTAGAAGATAAATATTTAATTTTAAATTAAAGTGATTAAAACTTTTTAAAGGTAAAAATGAATATTTTTCAAAGAATGGTTTCTAATGTGTTGTGTATTTATAATAAATTAAATTTACCTTTTATTGAGGATTATTCTAATAAAAATTTTACTATTAAAAAAACAAAAAATTAGTTTTTTGTTAATATGAAATAAGTTTAAGTACACTTAATTTTTTAATGAGTAAATTTCCTAAAAAACATTTTTCATTATATTCTATTTTTAATTTAAAATTTAAATTCAACTATATTACAATTGGAATTTAGAAAAAAATTAAGATATTTTTTTATTAATAAAAAACTAAATTATCTTAGAGTGAATTTGTAGTATTTTTTGAAATGTTTGATTTTTTTGTTAATAGTTAAATACATTATTTTTAGAAATACGTTATCTTTTATGAAATCATTATGATATAAAAAATGAATTTAAAATAAATAAAACCATTATATTAACCAAATATTTAATTAATTAGTAAAATATATCATTTGAAAGTATTATGTTGAATTTAGAAACCCAGGTTTGACATTTCAGATCCTAACTAATATTTTATTCTAATAAAAATTATTTTTTACTCTTTCATTTGATTAAGAATTAAGAAGTTTCCATTATGTTTTTTATTTTTTAAAAGTAAAATATATATCCTTTATTTGACCATAAAATGATAAATGTCATGTGAATCAGTATTATACATTATTGTTTTGTAAATTAATTTTTATGCATTAATGGTATTTTTTTCTATAAACTCTTTGTTGCATTAAACTCACTTTTATTAAAATTAGTTTCAACAACCTATATAATTTTATTATCATAAAATAGTTTTAAAATTTAGAAATAGTATATTGAAATTAGGTAATAAGTACCATTTCATTTAGAGTCATATAAATAAGTTACCATTGTAAAAGTTAGCCACAATGGTAAAGGTTTAAATGGTTAATAAGGGGTATAATTAATAGATAAGGACAGAAATATCACACAACTTTATCTCTAATTTAATAGATTAGTGGATTCTCAACCTATCCAATATTATCTTTAAAATATGTCTACTATATATCCACATTAATTGAAAATAGATTCAATTTTATTTTAATAAAAAATTTATTTACAAATATTTCACTCATCTCAAGTATAAAAAGATCTCTCCTCTACCCATTAAAATCCATACCAAAAATTAAAATCCCTCTAATTGTACTTTCATATATCTATCCACAGTAATCCTCCACCATGTTATCAATATTCTGGTCACAAGAAGAACTATTCAACCTCTCATTTACAGGTGGTCTTTTAAGAGTTTCTTCAAGATATCAATTGAATTTGGAGTGCATTAGACTAAATAAAAGTTTGTGGTAAGGGTTTTTTCATCAATTTCCATTTCTTAATACATGTTTTAAATTATAGACCTATTTTTATTTCACATAACATAATTATATTCTATTTAAGTCTTTTATAATAAATCAAATTTTCTTGTAATTTAATAAGTCTATTTCATGTTCTTTTTTCATGTACTTTTGATTCATTACAAACCCTGTAAGGGGATTCATACCTCAATTTACATTCATTGAGTAATTTCATTCCTTTATTGATTATGTTACTCTTTGGTTATTTGAACTATAACCATTGATTGTTTTATTTTATCTTCCTTCTATTTTTATGTTGATATAATTTTCTTCAACATAATTTATTCATTGATATAGTCCTATAAAACTTGTTATGCTCTATGTAATGGGATCTATTAACTAAACTACATTTTCATTGAGCCATAATATTTATTCTTAAACATATTTCTTCAATGTTTGGTTTCTTCCACCATAAAATTTTATTATATTTTATAACCTATGTATTTTCTATCGATTTACATTCATTTCTTATAAACTTATTTAAAGATTATTCTTACATCAAAAAGTATGATGCTCATAATGGATTTTCATCTCAATTTCCCTTTACAGATAAATTCTTCATATTGTGAAGATATTTTCATTAATATAGTATATATACTACCTATTTGACATATTATTTCATTAATCTACTTATACTCATGGAATTTTAAGTTCCTTATCAAGTTAGTTCATCTATGTAAGTTTTGATTTTAAAAGTTCTAAGGGGTCTTATTTAATATCCTTACTTTAAAAGTTTTGAATATTTTTACCCAAATCATTCACTTACATGTCAATATTCATTATAAATTTTCAACAATATTTCTCTTTATATTTAAATGATTGTTTAAGGAAATTTCCAACTATATTGATCTATATTTTAAAAGAATAATGGAATCTTTTCTATATTTTTCATACATGTTATTTTTAACATTAATTATAAATTCATGAAAATAGTGTTGTTTAATATGTACTAATTTATTTCATTTTATTATTATTATTTTCATTGTTTTTTATCATTCTTTAATTCTAAGTTCCCTGGTTTTTGAAATAAAATATTATTCACATTGTACTGTGAATTTTTCAATATTTTTAAATGTTACCAAAAAGAGGATATATATTATTTTTTTAAAATAATTTTTTAATAATATTAAAAAAATGATTTTTCATCCATTATAATATCCTTTTAATTATTATTATTCTTCAATATGGACATAATATAATGATATAATCCACGTTCATTATCTATATATATTATTCTAATGTTTTCATGAAATTATTATTAAACCCATATCTTTTACAATGGTAAAATAATATTTAAGGGAATAATGAATGATATTATGTTCATGTGACATGAATAAGTATTTTTTATAATTATTGATATGTTAGGTCCTATATATTTCTCTAATTAATTGGTTAAAATTTTATATCTCATGATTATATGCTATCATGTGTGGACATAATTTTTATTTAGTTTTGTTCATATATTTTTGTGTGGACATGATTTTTTTTTGTTTTGTTCACAACCATGTGTGTTTAAATGACTTTAGTATAGTTATGTTCACAATTTTTTGTGTGGATGTGATTATGTTTTAGCTATTTTCACAACTTTTTTGGGGACATAATCTTTTTTATCAATTTTTATAACCTTGTGTGTCGAGATAACAATAGTAAATCTATGTTTAAACTTTTTTGTGTGGCTATGATTGTGTGTAGATATGGTAAAAATATGATGATTACTTAAGAATATCATTATGCCACATTTCTATAATATATATTTACGTTAAATATTTGAACTCATGGCTCTCGAGAACCCTGGAATTAATCTTGGGCTTTCGGTTATGATGGCGTAGACTACGCCGGCCTTCCCCCCCTTGGGGGGGAGGGAGATTCGTCAGATAATAGAAGACCAGGTTTTCAGCCCTTTTCAAATCCTGATTTTCTTCCCCCCTTCCCTAGGGTTTCGCTGAGTCCCAAAATCCCCGATTTGCTCGATGGGTGCCCCAATCTTCCACTCTCAATTTCAAAATTTTTAGAATCGGCTGATCTGGTTAATCTTTATTTGATTGTACGATTTAGGAATATACATCCTTATGTTGATGCTTTTGATAGGTATATCTTTGGTTCCTGGGGTCTTCAAGAAAGAGCGATTATTGGTTTGATGGACAGATGCCACATGATGATACGATTTGAATCAGAGGCAGACCTCATTTTTTCTTGGTTGAAGGCTCCTCACATCGTCAGTGGATTTTATTTCTTGCTTTAACGTTGGTTATTTGATTTGCACATGAACCGCGATTCACCATCGGCACCAGTGTGGGTATGCTTTCCCAATTTTCCGCTATCATTCCAGAATCCTTCTATTATGTGTATGCTTGGTAACCTTGTTAGAAGGTATTTATGCTCTGATACTCGTACTGAAGTTTTGTGTCATCCAGTTAACCCATGGATTTGTGTGGAAATGGATGTTGCTCGTTTTCCTTTTGACTATGTATGGATCATGATTGGAGAGGAGTATAGATGCAAGCAATGTGTGATCTACGAGGAATGAACAGATTTTTGTCCTGCATGTCATAGTTTGGGTCATGCAGTTGAGAATTTCCGAAGAGGAGTTCCCATGAAGGCTCGTCTTCTTGATGTCCAGGCTCCCACTCAAAGGAGGGAGTTTTACGGGGAAGGATTTCAGAGGGTGGTTTGGGGGATGGTAAAGGGCGGAGGAAGCTTGAAATGGTTGAAGGAGGTAAAGGGAAGCAATTGCAAGTGGCAGATGGCATTTTCAGTAGGGTGTTGGTGAATGGTGATCTGGTACCTGCTCGAAGGGAGGAAGATGGACATAGGAAGGTGCGGGAGGTGGGTGCGAGGGTCGACTCAGTTCAAGAGGAGATGGGTTTAGATGGAAGTGGTAGGGAGATTCTGTCTTCAGCGGTGGCTGTTCAATAGATTGATGTCAATAGTGGGTTGGTTGAGGTTGTTCAAGGTGTTGTGGCTCCCAATAGTATGGCGATTTGGATGGATATGCACAGCGGTGGTGTGATGCTTTCGGATCCAATAGTGAGGGGTGCAGGAGTCAGCGCCAATGCAGACGCTACTCTTTCAGGGGAAGGCATTGGTTTGAATTCCTCGGCTAGACCTTTTATTTCTTTAAGAAATAGGTATGGATGCCTTTCTAAGGGAAATACTGAACTCGGTTTATGTGATAACGCTAGAAAATGGGATGTGAATGGTGGGGATTACAGGCAAGAACAACTTGCTAGAAATCTGGGTCAAGGGGAAGGTTGTAGGCCTGTGGATAATCCGGCTCCCATGATGGTGGAGGGAGCTTCTACTGAGGATTTGTGGCTCCCGTTGAGGGAGTGTAATACCCTAGATCAGAGGCTGGGTAATGTCAATGGGTGTACTATTTCTACTTTGTTGGAACAAGATGGAAAGGGAACGAAAAGCTCCAGAGGAGGTAAAGAAAATGTGATTGGTCCAGTTGGCCGATCTTTTATTGAAATTGTTCAGAGTGAGAATCAGAGGATGGCGTCTGGCGAAAGACCAGCATCTGCTACACCAAGAAGGAGACCTAGGAGAGACTAATCTTACCTTCCGAGTCTGATGCAGACTATATTGGCTTCCAAGCTCAAGGGAGAGGTGGTTGTGGCTTTGAAAAAGGGATGTTCTATCAAGAAAGATCCACATGATCTTCTTGCACTTCAACAGCTTAGGAGTAGGGTGTAAAGTAATCACTTTTGGAGGCATCCATAGTGGGAATCGACTACTGGCGAAGGAGAATCCAGCATGGGTTATGGAGAAGACTCTAGATATTATGATATGTAAGTCTGTGTTTTATGTGCTGTTTGTTTCTTGATGTTCCCTTGTCTTGTTTGATATTGTATTTTGGGGTCCCATCCACCCTTAAACCGGATTTTTAAAATGAAAAAAAAATGATTGCCGGTGATGTTTACGTTATGTTCTATAGATCAGGATTATTGACTTGTGTTTTTACATTATCATTCCCTAGTAAATATTTCATTTATTTTTGGATGTGCATCATTTTATTTTATCTTATCAAAAATTATTTTGACTTTATGATATTTTTAATTGGATATTTATCCCCTGATTTATGTCTTATCACAGACTTATGCTCTAATCTATTATTATTCATTAACATGTTTTCCCTTACATAGTTTTTCAACTCAACCTTCTTACATTTCCATTTCCCCAAGATATTAAAGAAGAGTATTATGAAAGATATATCTATAAGGGTATCATGTGTGGATAATTTTATCAAATATGTTGAATAATTATTATAAATTGCGAAAATTTTAACTTATAAGACAAAAGTCAAACTTTATGAGTAATACATGGATTTTTTTAGTTAAAGTTTTTTCTAAATTATCAAAAAATCTAATCCTAATAGGTCTTAAGTATATAAGGGACTCAATATTAGTTATTGATATTTCAATTATAGCTGATTATATTTGTGTCACTTCATTTGGTATTAAAGACAATATAAATAGAATATGTTTATAGAACTACATATGGTTGTATAATTCTATGGAATCTAAAAAAAATCCATTATCAATTAAAGGTATACATTGTGACTCTAGAAAAAAAAATGATATATGAATTACTCAACTTTTCCTATGCCAATGAAAATTCAGACAATGGAAAAAACTAAAATGTCTAAGGATCGTGGTAATGAGAACAATAATAAGACTATGAAACCACTTTAACATGAATCACTATAACCCTACAAATATGATGAGTTAGCCTAAACTTTTAAGGGTGTTTCCCTTAAAGGTATTGGAAAAATAATATTTTCATCCCCTCACACTTTACTAAAACTATGATATAAATTTTTGAAATTTTAGACAAAAATTTATATAAGTAATGGGATAATTATATGATAATTTATATTAAGTTTCCTTTGAAGGAATAATCTAAATGAACATGGAATTATTTCCCTGTGTAGAATAGGTGAAATGGATTGAATTATAAGTTTTATTTATTTATGGGAAAAAATATGGTTTCTTCTCTATTGATGATTACTGAGTAGTTTTGGAAGTTATTTCATTCAGTATTGATCAAATGATATGATTAAATCTAGAAAATGATACTTGGGATTTATCTTGGAAGTATTAGAATGAGGCACATAGATCAAGTAATGATGATTCTTGTAGATATTTTTTCTCTTTAATTGATTATTTTTTTGGTTTGAATTAATGTGATCACTTCTCAAGTTTCTATAATAGTACCCACTCAACCCATTGAAGTGGTTTCTTTATAATTAAAATAAATTTTATGGAGGGAGTGATAAATGAAAATATATCAATGAAAAAATATTTGTATATAGTACAAAATAATATTTTTATTGTTATTATCCTTGTAAAGGGATTTTTTCCAAGCCATTACTTTTAGGAGTAGTGAATAAAAGGTGTGGAAATATGGAGTGAGACTTGGGATGTAGTTTAACATTGTTAAAACTTTGTAAAGGTAGTAACACCAAGATTGGTGTGAACTTATAGTGAACCACCACTGAAAATAATATTTTAGATTTGGTGCATCGATCATTCAATATTGTATGTTCCTTGGATATAACTCAGTATGGGTGCACAAAGTAAAATATATTTGTTTTTTTAACATTATATAATTATCATTAACAAGACATGTAATCTTTGGGGGGGGGGGGGGTAATGTAATCATTTAATAAATCTAGTAAATAAAATAATAAATTCTATTTTAATAAGATAATAAAAATAATATAAGCTTATATAAAACCCTACTAATAATCTTGAAAAGTTATATTTGGTGTTATGAAAGTTTAAAGAGTAAATGAGTTATAAATTGTCCAAGTTGTAAGGCCTTAATTCACACTCTTCATAGGTTATCAATTAATACACTATATTTAATCAAATAATTAGTATTAGAGTGAGGTTTACCTTATTTAATTGTTTTTCTCAATTATGATATTATTTAACATTGTATTCATGTTTATTTTTATTGATTTTATAATTTGAAGGTTATTAATTTTTTATCAGGGTAAAAATGAAGAATCTAAAAATGATTTAAATCTATAAAGATATTTTATAAAATAAAAAAAATAGATATATTGAGGCTCAAATAAAACATCTCAATAGATCCTAGGAGAAAATTCTAAATTATTTAATTTCTAAATTTTGTGATTTTGATTCATAAAATGATACTATAGGATTTCCTGAGAATCCTAAATTTACTGATGATATTAGATCTAATGACGATGATGAGATATCAAGTATTTCAAATTAATTTTTTCTTCTACTGTAAAATAAGGTCATTTAATTATAATATGAAGTAAATAAACTATGTAAGTAAAATAAATCTTATAAAACTAATATTATAGGGAAAAGACTATGATGGATAAAATCAATACTTTAAAAAAAATTATGGGGCTAAATATTTAGATGAAGAAATTCAATACATAAAACAAAATAATTTTTGAAGAGGATGTTGATCTTAAAAATCAGCATGATATTCAAACCAAAAAAAATTATAGGATGATTATTTAAAATTATTTAAAAAAATCAGTTCCACAAAGAAAGAATTTATATTAAACTAAATTCAAAATCTAAATATCATTATAGATGAAGAGACTGAACACATTTTAGAATTAGATAAAGAAAATAAAATTAAAAATAAAGTGGATTTGAATATAAAAGGTTCAATTTCTATGATAAATGAAAATATTAAAATATTAAATAAATTTTCAAGGATAACTTTTTTGTGAATTAGATGATCAAATAGCTATGGATAAGGAGATTAAAATTTACATAACCTTTCTCAAGAGATAAACCTAAAAGGAAATGAATCTTGGAAAAGAATAATGATACAAATATAGTAGATGTTTTACCAACTAGGTTGAAAAATTATGATGATCATGAATAAATAAATTGAGTTTAAATAATAATAATAGAATCACAAATTGAAAAAATATTTCATTATGACCTCAAAATGTGGATATTACAAAGGTACAGAGATAAGATTAAAAATATGAAGATTTTAATTTCAAAAATTAAAAGGAAATACTTTCAAAATTATATCATTAAGTAGAGTTATTATCATTAAGGCATGTGACACTCTATGGATGAGTGTATGGAGGCCATAGATCTATGAAATGGAAGAAAATCTATTATAAATGTCATCCTAGAAAATAGAACAAGATTTATGATTTATTTAGGAGAGTTTTTATTTGTGTTAATCAAGAACACATATAAAGGTATTATAATGTGAATAATGTTAAAGGATTAATGAGGACTATCATAATTCAAATGAAATATAGAAATCAATTTAAGAGTGAAAAAAATATTAACATGTGAAAAAATTCATGGATCTAAAAGAAGATGATCTTCAATGAGGAAAGTGATAAAATAAAAAAGTTCTACATCATACAACATATAATGAATTTAATATAATAAAAATATTATTAAATCATTGTTAATGTAAATATCCATAAGATTCACAAAGAAAAATATAGATTTAGTGCCTTTGGGAGGTTATAATTAATATTTTAAACAAACTATATAATACTTAATTTCCACTGTTAATATTTTCCCCTATATATCATTGTTATCCTATCATTATATGGGATATCCTTATGATATATATTGAGAATGGATGAAAAAAGACCTAGAAGTTATATTCAAAGTAAATATAAGGTTGATATGTCAATAACAATGTAATCAAAAAATATATGGATAAAAAATAAGCACCAAAAATAAAAACAGTAAAGGAATCTAATTATATGAACATGGTAACCATATAAAGCAAGAAGAAATTTCAAATCACAAAACATTACATATAACATAATTCACTAATACAAATATGGATTTTATCAGCACTAGAAAAGGGCATTAACAGTGCTACAAATCATTGTTAATCGAGGTGAAGATAAAGGGGGTCCTTTTTATCAGTGCTCAGAAAAGCGCTGATAAAGGGGTCTTTTATCAGTGCTAAAAAAGCACTGATAAAGGGACCATTTTATCAATGCTAGAAAATGCTAATAAAAGGGGTCCTTTATCAGCACTTTTTTTAGTACTGATAAAAGGGGCCCTTTATCAGTGCTTTTTTTAGCACTGATAAAATTTAAAAAAAATAAAATAAAAGAATGTATAATTTGGAGGGCTTTGAATAGCGCTTGACCCCCTTTATCAGCGCTAGGTGGACCACTCCAGTGCGCTGCCCCTACCTACGCGTCCATCACATTCCCCCCATGTGCACCTCTTTGCTTCTACTAGAACTCGAATCTCTGACCTCCCCCTTGCGCGCCTCCACCTTTACCACTAATCCATTTCGTTTTTTTCCTATTTATTGATATGTCTATTTATTTATATATATATAGTTATATTTATTCGTATATTAATAAAGATTCATGTTAATATAAATATATTTATTTATATTAATACATATATATTTATTCATATATTAATATATATATATATATATATTTATATTTATTCGTATAATACCATAGATTTATATTAATATAAATATAAATATATTTAGTTATATTAATACATATATATTTATTCATATATTACTATATATATATCTATTTATATTAATTTATATTTATATTTATTTATATATATATTTTTAGTTATAATTTTTATCCATATATTTATTTGTATAATAATATACATTTATAAGATTAGTTTTAAATACGTTTATAAAATATTTTTTATGTGTGTTTATAAATAAATAAATAAATACATACATACATATATAAAACACACACAAAGACACACAAAGACACAGACACACACAAACACACACACACACACACATATAAATATATTTAGGAATAAATACATCTATATATGTGTATTTGAAAAGCCATATAATGTAAAAAAGACCATAACATCTAATCCAAAAGCTCTTTTCAACTCCAAAACTAGTCAAATCGATGAAAATGAAACAATCTTTGATATGACATGTGGTACAAGGCTAACGGACATCCGGATCAGAAGTTATACTTGTTTGAATGTTAACAAATCGAGGTATCCCAAAAAAAACCCATTTTTGGAAGACTTATGGGACTTTTTGGGCTTAAAAATGTGATAGAAGCATTGCATTGGTCACAGGATTGTAGAGCTCATCGCAGGCTTCGATTTGATATGTTGGAGAGCTCAAACGGACACCCGGATCAAAAGTTATGGACGTTTGATGTTTGAGTTACATTTTCAACTTATTTTAGATCTTTTATTATTTTTTGGATTTTTTGTGTCTTCAAATTGTTATCAAATGATTTTTAATTGGTTTTAATTATCAAATTATTAATTAATTATATTTTTTAAAATATTTTAAATCTATTTTTACTAAATTTCTTATATATTAAAGTGTAATAGTCTATTTATACTTATCTAAAACATATTTAAATATATATATATTATATTTATATCAATATAAATATACTTATATAACAATATATTATTTTTCATGAAAAATTACTTTTTTTGAAACATAAAATTTATCAGCACGAGGAAAAAGCACTAATAAGGGGGGGCTTTATCATCGCTAAAAAAAGCACTGATAAAGGGTCACTTTTAACAGTGCTTTTTTAGCGTTGTTAAAGGCCCCCCTTTATCAACGCTTTTTTAGCGCTGATAAAAGGGAAGCGCTTCCATTTCCTGTTTTTGTAGTAGTGATTTGAGGATCACTACAAAGACATTATAACATAATGTTATAGGCTAACTTCTCATTCACCATGCATGGTATCTCGGGATATAAAAACATTACCCAATCAATTAAGGGGATATATAGTTTTGGTCCCAAATATCACATTTAAAAATTTAATTATTATGTGTTCCACATGGAAATATAAATTAATCATTAAGTATAAACATAAAATAAACCCATTAAAATAGAATGTGTTACATAGTGGCATCATAAAGCATATTAAGTTTATGAATCATAGATGTACCCAAAATAAGATGGTGGATTTCATATTGTGCATTCAAGGTTAGAATAAAATTGTAGTAAAATATTATAGATCATGTATATAAGGATAATTATAGAATAACAAATTATAGAAATATTGAGGAGAAAAATAAAGACATTTAATGTGTCTCACTTATAACATTATTGGGTTTTCATTTAGGAAAAAAGGATAAGAATAAAAGAATAATCAATTACTAGAGAAAAATGGGTCTTAAAAAGATGGAAAATCAAAATTATATTATAATAAAATAATATAATAGTTAGAGTCAATAAGGAAAAAAACATTAGTAAAAATAAACTCTTAGAATGAACCTCTTACCACGAATCCAACATGCTTAATATTCTTCCTCTATATTTATTAATATTAAAATTATATTTATTAATTACAATATTCATAACTTAATTAATTTTTTTTATTTATATTATTTTTTTTATCTATATATTATTTAATAATTATATTTTATGTATGTTAGTAACATTTATTGAGATATTCATCTTGTAGTTCAAATATTTTAGTTGTAAGGTGATATCGATTGATGGTATTTCTTTTATGACCATATGTTCCCTATATTTCATGGTATTGGTCCATGTCATTCAATTATTATTGAGTATGAATAGTTATATTGATACTCAAAATATATTCAAGCAATAAAGTGTTTCTTGAACATCTCTTTTTAGGAATCAAAACAAACTGTGATGATTTATATTTAATATTATTAACACCATAGTTATTTTAAAATTATCTAAACTTAAAATTGATTTAAGATGACTTAAAATATTACAATTGTTCTAGAAAACAATTTTTAAATCTATAATATATATTTAGATATAAAAACATCGTTACTCACATAGGTGAAATAGACCCACTATGGTGTGAGAGATGTTTTTAAAAATAAAATATAGTAATGAAAAATAATCAATATTTTTTTCATGTAGTTCAATTATTTTATAATTATAATTTATTAACCAAATTATTATAAGTTATTTTGGTGCTTAGGCGCTGCTAAATGAGAATTTAAAAGAAATTATGTGAGAAAATATAATTTTTTTTAGGATGCTTATTTGAAATGCTATTTAAGACCTTCAGGATTGGTCTTCTGGTTATACAAATAACTCAGAAACATATTATTTGTAGTTCGGGTAGGTATTTTTGTATTTTTTATTCATATGAGAGAGTTTACAAGCTAATATTAATGAGTGGAAGTGGGGGTATATTTATATGTGAAGGAGGGGGAGTTTCTGAATAAAATATTGATTATTTTATTATTTTAGCTCATGACTATAGATGATACTAATTATTATGACTAATAGTACTATTTTATTATTAAATTTATATATTTAATTCATTTAAAAAATTCCATGACTAAATTAGTCAATTGGAATATTGATTTAATGTATAGAATTCAAAATAGTATTTTAATAGAATAAATTAAAATTTAGACCTTGGAAAAAAATTGGTTTTGAAATTATTTTTGTTACTTATAGTTAAATTATTTTACTCATTAAATACATATTATTTGATTAAAAATTATTTATAGTTTTTTATTCATTTTAGAAACATTTCCATGCCATAAAACATATGCCACGCACAAAACATTTTTTACTATTCACAAAAAAAAATCAACTTTTTTCAAAAAAAATACCACAAGTTGACCCTAAGCTAATTTAAACATGATGATTCTAAAAATGAATTAATTTTTTTTAAAATAAATTTATAAAATATATATTTATGAGATTTAATTTTTAATATAAAATTTTACATTTTTACAAAATATATATAAAAATATTTTATCACATATTTACACTTATACAAATTTTGATTTATATAATTAGATAAATCAATTTATATTATTATAATATTTATATTTTATTTTTTTATTCATGTTAAATATTTTCTATTAGATATATTACTATTCCTAGGGGCCAGTTTCTACTCTCAATGGTCAGCTATTATTCCCAAGGATTAGTTAATATTCCAACATTCAGATAAAAATTATAATTCATATAAATACCTTTATTATTCTCAATTAATCATTTACTAAAATTCCTCAAAAGGATTTTATTTTTCATTTTAAAATTTATGATTATATTAATAATGTTTTTATACATTTTTTTTGAGGTTTTGATAATTCTAAGAGTCTTCAACTCCCACATGTTTCAAAATATAGTTCTATTATTTACTTGTGTATATTATCTCATTACACTATTTTCAATTTTATGAAGTATATTTAAACTTTATATGTAATGATGTTTTCTAGTGTAAAAAAATAGTGTTATTTCATTATGGTATTCATTGAGTTATTTCAACTATGACCTATATCTAAATAAAACATCTATATTGGAAAGGCTAATATCATATAGAAAAATTCTAGGGTTTTACACAATAACCCTCATGAATGAAAAAGAAAAAAATAGAGGAAAAACAAGGGGAAAAATATTCCTCATGAACCCTAAATAATAGAAGTTTGAAGTTTTCCATAGTGTTTCAATAAATTTCACTCTAAGGAAAAAAATAATTGGAAGAATTAATATCCTTTTGAGGAATATGATAATGGATGAAGAATAATGATTCGATCACTTATAAAATGATGAAACATGCATTTGTGGGATCAATCCAATATTTAAGATTGATATCAATCCATATGAAATGAAAATTTTAGAACTCACAAATTTGGTAATAATTATATATATATAGTGTCACTCAAAATTAAATTATGAAAATTGATTGTAATAATGTTTAATGATACTGGTTGGTGCACCAAGACCAACTACATTCTTCTACTTGAGTATAACCGATTAGATTCAATCTCCCTAATATATTTAAAGGCAATAATTTTTATTAAAGTGATGTAGGATTAAGGGGGGGTTGAATCTATATGGAATACATAAAATAATGTATGTTCAATCTAAATTGAGGATAATTTAACATTTCAGTATTAATACCTCTTGAAAAGTTCCTAAAGTAAATATTAGTGAAAAATATTTTCTTCCCAAAAAGTGGTATCAAATGGTAGAACATCAAAGGGAATATCATGAATGGTTTCTTTGGATCAAACTAAACATGTTAATTATAATGAATTTAATGATAAACCATAAATATAGGATCACTATTCATGAAACCTAAACAATTTTTGTTACATAAAATGATGAATATCTCATATGTAATTATGACCATAAGAATTTGATTCCATTGTCTTCACTCTTATGGGATTGATAAAGGTAACAAAGGGAAAAAACCACCCAATATAGTTTATTTTTTATAACAAATATTCTCATACACCCTAAGAGGGGGTCAATTGGGGTGTTTAATTATTCTAATATTCCATGGGATCCTGATCTTATGTTAGCAAGTACACCTTGATCCTTTCAATCTTTAAGAACATAAAATATCCAAATTATGATATTAAATACATGGTTATAAAGATTTTACTTAGTTAAATACAAATAAATAATCCATGTACAATACATTTATGGTGTGCTGAAATACCAAGGGATGACACTACTTACTGTATGGGTTAAAATAGTTTATGAAGGATTCATGGTCGATCTTGTTGACACTCTATCTTGTTATCTCTCAGCACATTTCATTGAGATAATTAATACAATTAAATTGTTAATATGATTGATCATAGTGATTCTTTAAAATATAAAACATTATTCTAGAAAGGGTTTATTAATTGAAATTATATTCCTTATTAAAATAATGATCTTCAATAAAATTCATATTTCAATAACCACCCTTCTCTTTATCTTTTTCTGAAACACAGATTTTTTATTTAGTTGTCATGTCAGTGCCTTTATCATTTTCTTATTCTATTTATATAACCTCATATAATTGTATGAAAATTATTTTCATAACATTGATAACCATTATTATCTCCATATTAACTTCTAAACTTAATTACATTAATATATCCCCCATGATATATATCTCCTTTAATTCTCAATAACTCCCCGTTATTATCAATTTTTTCTTCCTCTTTATCTTCCTTAATTATCATGGTGTGAAACTTCACTTAATTCCAAGTGTCTAAAAATGTTGATTCAATCATTGGAATTTGAATTTTTGATTTATTAGAAGGTTCCCAATTACTTAATGTTGGATTAGGGAATTTCATAGTGAAACATAGGTCAAAACACACTATGGTTCAAACCATGTTCTACCTAGTGAGAGCCTATGTAAAACGAGTTGACTATCACACTTAAGATGGGAATAGTCTCAAGCATATCGCATTGAAGGTCTCCTTGTATGCCATAGACAATATGGCCTCACCATTCCATGGTACAGGGTGTGGAGGGTCCAAAACTGCCATTGTTTTTTCCCTATAACATGTTCAGTCCTCATAGTTGGCCTCCTAGACATGATGTGTTCAAGACCACAATGGTTATGGTTGTAATCACCACATCATGGTTATGGATATAAAAAATTATTAAATTTCCAAATCAGTCGCCTGGTCTTATGGGGAAGTTTCCCCTTTTATTATTAAGGTTAATGGTATTTATGGGGGTATTTTTAATGAATATTGACATAGTGTAGCCCCTCTTATCCCCTCTACTGGAACATGTATGAATTCAGGGATAATTCCCTTATTAGAAGAGAAATTTATTCATGTGTTCTTTCTTCTCCTCATAGGTTGTTGAATTCCATTTGAATTCGGTTAGGGATTTAATGATGATTCCAATAGAGCATAGTGAAATCATTCAAATATGATGGGTCTTTGGCTGTACATGTACAGAACATGTTTCTAAATAATGATTTGAAGTTATAGTGCATATTTTTTACTAATTTCTCATAGAAAATAGACCATTACTTTTTTCACACTGTCTAATGATGTTTTGTTTGAGGGGTTTTTCAAAAAACATTGGGGATTTGTTGTAAACATTTTGTGTGTCAAATGACTTGGTTATAACATTCATATTTCACCAAGTGAGATATTTCCTTTCATTTATAAGTAGTTCATAGGTGGATGAGGAAAATTATTGGAAGAATCTTCTTGGATACTTTAAAAATAGTTTAAAACATTATATTGAGATAGGTGGTCTTTAAGTTATTCCCTATGGTTTAAGAATATTATCTATACTTTTTATATGACATTAGATATATGGTCTCTCTATTCTGGATAATTTTCCATTGACTTAATAAATTATTTTACTAAAATTGAATTTTTAATAAATTACATAGAATTTCAATACTATGGATGCAAAAAATATAGATGGCCACAAAGATCCTCTATTCACTAGATGGGAATCCAGGACACCGATTGTCAGGAGAATAATTAAAACCATGAATCTTTTGATATATGACCCAATATAATATTTAATGGGATAATTTTGTGAATGTAGTGAACTAAAAAGGTTCTAAAATACCCATTTGGTAGGTATGAGTTGTTGATTGGAATCAATAGAACTTTTTGGCCTTGTCAAATTTTGAGGTTCTTTAGATTCTTTAGGATAGATGACATGACCTTTAAATGAATGAATGTAGATGACCTAAATATGTACCTTATTATTTTTCAATTTACCCATCAGTGATGATATTTTCCCTTGGAAAATTTTTATTTAATGATTAATTTATTTATAGATGATGATTACAACATATCCTAAGATCTAATACATGAGTTGAATGATGAATTATTTAATTGATAATTTGATTAAATGATTAGATGATGTGATATATTTATTAAATGGTTTATTGATATAGGATAATAATGAAATGGTTTAGTGATTTAATATCATAATTTAATGGTTTTGATGTGACATGTTGATTAAATATTATTATTATTATATTTTTGGGGAACCGTAATGTGATTCTAAGGATATGTGGTCCCCAATATTGTTATATGTTTTTTGGGCACATTTATGTGTTTCCATGGATCTAGTATTCCCATTATTGTTATTTTATTTTTGGAAGACCTTGATTTGTTTCCAAGGATCCGGCTTTCCCATTATTATTATTTATTATTGGGGAATCTTGAGGTGTTTCTAAGGATTTTGTGTTCCCATTATTATTATTATTATTATATTAGGGGACCTTGATGTGATTCCAAGGATCTATTATTCCCATTTTCTTATACATTATTAGGGGACCTTGAGGTGTTTCCTAGGAAATGGTGTGACTATTATTATTTACTATATCACCTATACATGTCACTGCATTTACTAACTATGAACAAGACTGTGTTGTTAGTTTCCTAATAAGTATTATACTCACAACTTTCTTGGGTTTCCATCACACATGGGTACCTAAAAAGCTTTTATTGCTCATAAGTTTAGGTTGGGCAGTGGTTGGGTGTAGCATTACTAAGAGTGATATCTCAGAAGTGATTGGTGGTCAGATGAGGTGAGGCTCTGGAATATATTTGTTCATTGGTATACTTTATTTCTCCCTATATTATATATATATATATGGCTGGCCGAGTTGGTGACTAGTTAATCTAATTTTCTCCGTGAATTCATCTATTTATTACTCATGGCTTCAGTTTATTTATATATCTGGTGTATAATACTATTTTTTATTCTTATAGATCATTTTTCTACTTCTAATATTATTTTTATTCTAATATAATGGTATATTCTCCCAAGTATCATATGTTAGACCCTCACTGCTAGTTAGCAGCCTCCGATATATAGAAAGGAATGCCTAAGTTCATGTAATGTCTCAGTTTGGGTACTGATTTTTGTAAACTGGGGTAGAGAAATTACACTTCAACAATCCATGGTACACAAATTCATTATAGTATAAACCTTTTCCATATTGTGACCTCTCTAAATAGGTAGTGAAACTAAAACCATTATACAGCTCTTTAATGCATTTCCATCCTTCCCACAACATGATAGCATTCACAGATAGCCATATTATAAATCATATTTTACAATTGCTAATTTATATCATGGTCCATGGTTAGATAAATTAATAAATTGGAAGAGGAAATACTCCCACATTTATATTCAACTTTCCAAGTTACTCTTATATGTTACAATAAATTTACCTCAAAATGAAATGTAAGTTCACTTTACATATTATCACATTATCAAGGAAATAACCCTTACTTATTTCCCTTTTTTCATGGAAATGACTCTTAAGTTCCATCCCTTCATCACGAAAATGAGTCTTATATATTTCTTTTTTATTTAAAAAATGAACCTTATATATTGGAATTTCTTGTAACACCCCACTACCTGAGACCACTAATTTGTGTTCATACGTGTGGTCACTACTTAGTCTTAGGTGCACCTCCCCATATTCCAAAATTTGTCGACTAACAACGAGGGTCTAGTGTTTTACCATGGGGAGATTATACCCTCATATCAAAGTGAAAGTAGTACTATAAATAACCAAAAAATATCCATAAAAAATAATTATAGAATATATAATCAATAAATTGACTATTATAAAAATGTAATGCATAACAATAAAGTTATACAAACACAAGGTCATACTAGTATACATCAATTTCAAACCATTGGGCCAATCACATACACAAGATAACTAAAAGAATTAAAAATAGAAGGAGGTTATACTACAATCCTTGATCCCTATCACATCTCAATCACTACCTACATTTCATCTATATTTCTCAATCATTTAACATTGGGCCTCTACCATACCTGGTCTTATGATTGGTGAATTTTTCTTGGTTACCCAAGTGCCATAGTTTCCCGATGAGGGTGTGAATTCAGGTTAGTATGGAACCACCAATGGGGTCTCAAACATAACCAGTGATGAAATGTATGTACATATGATATAGTCAAATAATAAATAAATATGAATATATAAGGGTAATAAAATAACCTGTTTCAATCATCAAGTTCCAAGGTGAAACCTAGGATTGAATATAACTTCCTTGACAAATCTCAAATGTATCTAAGCATGTGGCATGCTATGATATATAATATCATGCATAAACACTAATCCTAGAAAATAATACTAGGAATCATGAATGCTTGTAACCACTGAATCATGCATAACAACCTAGTAATTTCATATAAGAAAACTCAAGGAATCCTAGGTAAAAAATTTGGAAGTACATATAGGCATACTTGTTGAATCCTAAATAAAAATCTAGAAATTACAGATAAGAATATTTATTTAATCCTACATAATAATCTAAGAATCAAAAATATGAATTTTTATCAAATCCTAACAATATTAGTATCCTAAATAGGCATGCTCATTGAATCAAAGATAATAATTTATGAATTCCAAATCATCAAGATCAATATATAGATCCTAGGGATAACCTAGAACTCCATCATATCTGGTGTAAGATTTGGATCCTAGGGACTGTCTTAGGCATACCATATAAGAAACTTCCAATTCCTATGTGATATTTATGGAATTCAATATTATCAGCCCCAATATCTAGATCTTATGTGTATTATACATCCATAGTCATTTGGCATAAAAAATATGGATCCCATGTCACACTCTAAACATTCCAAATAAGAATATCTATCAAATCCTAGGTTACAACCTAGGAAATCTAGAGACTATATCTGGGACCATCATCTAACCAATGGTATTATATATAATAATAACATGGGTTGGACACCTGTATGGAATTCCTCCTTTTTATTACATAAATTATCCTTACATCGTATAAAACAGAGGATATTTTCATGTTTAGTTTTCCAGAAAAATGTTACATAATACATGAAGACAAAACACATTATTTTAAAACCACTAAAAAATCTTTATGGGTTCATGCTAGGTTACTTTTACTGCATCTCATATCCTGTGGACATACATCAAAGGAAAGGGGTGAGTGTGAAACCATTTAAGGGAATAAAAAATAGGGTTTATAGAATGAAATCCTGACACATATCAACAAGAACATAAGGCATAAAAATAAATAATGAGAAATAGGAACAACATAATAATAAGAAAATAAATTATATCATAGAAATGTGGCTGCAACATTTAATTTAGACACTCATAAGAATATCACCAAGGGTAATCATCAAGGTGTTTTAAATGAAAATTACCAAGGTTATTCACTAAGGTATCATAAAACATGTCATCTCTAGAGATTAAATTTTTTACCCAATTCATTGGAATGCTATCAAGAAACACCCTTCATATATATTAATTTCATGTGATCCACTTATATCATAATAAATCATTCCATTAATAACCAATGGAGAATAAATAATGGATTTCTTATCAAAAATCATTGTATACAAAAGAGCTTAAATACATAATCATTAGATCATTTTTAACCCATGAAAGGAAATGTGTGTTCCATATATGTAAATATCAGAATAAAAAATTTAATTTTTAAGTCTATTTAAGTACCCATCGAAAATAAATGGTGTTTGGGTACTCAAATAAAAAAAGGAAAATGGAATTTCTCATGTAAAATAGGGAAATGTGAGAAGTAAATTTGGCTGCATAATTGGTATAAAACGTTGTTTTAGAAAAGGGTTAAATGAGAGGGTATAAGGGTATTCCAAACATACAGGACTATTCTTACAGTAATGGGATAATAGAAAGTGGTAAAAAGTACATATTTTGGAAATTATAAGACATACCATATGAAAAGGGAACATGAATGGAAAAGAGAATTAGAGATTTCCCATACCTTGAATAGTTACTCCTAGATCTTAAGGAATGGACACTAAGGGGATTGAGCACAACTTAGGGGCTCATTGGGAGGAAAATCACCATAACTTTAGGGGGGATTGATTGGGAGTGAATGGAAATGGATAAATTGGTTGGTATTTATAGGATTAGTGGAGGAATTTTTTAATAATTTCCAAATATAGGTCTTGGAAAACTAGGTTGTGGACGATGAAAAACCATATGCTTATCAATGGTTTTTAATCCTAGTTTTGGACACTTGGGTCACATTTTATGTTATTTAAATCCACCAAAAGCAAGATTCATTTTTAAATACTTCATTTGGCATGGAAAATTTTGAATTTCACAAAGTATTGTTTTTAAAATTAAATTTTACTTGTAAAACTTTGGAAATTTACTTATAGTTTTAGAAATTGATTAAAATATACTAAAATAAACAATATTAATAAAATAAAATATTTTAGAATATGGATTTTTTTAATTAATTATTACATAATTATGATATAAATATGATGTCATTAAATATATTGAAACCATAAAACTATATTTTTTTACTATTAAATATAAAATAAAGTAATTTTAAAAATTCTCATAAATTCACTTTAATCTATTCTAAATGTTCTAATATCAAAAATGATGTTTATTTTATCATAAAAAATCACTAAATATGGAAATTTTAACTTTTAAATGAAAATTTTTTATTTATTTTAAAATAGAATTTTTTAAGGCATAATCAAATTTATGACACTTAAAAAAAAATTCCTTGGAATTTATAAAATTATTTTACCATTTTTTATTTACATAAAATATTTTTAAAAGTATATTTAATTTAAACAAATTCTATTCAGAATACTAAGGTTTATTATAAAAAATTGTATATATTTTTAATAAAAACACAATTATGTTTTATTTGTGTCCAAAATCAAATTATCAGATTCATCTCAATTAAACATATATTTTATTCATAAAAAATATAACTAAGAGGAATTGATGGAATAAAAATTTTATTTCTATAATGAAATTTAAACTTAATGTAACTATGTTATGGACACGTTACCCATTATTACAGTTGCATACTTAACTAAGGGTAAGGTGTGGAATCATTGTAATTTTAGGGGGTGGCTCAGCTAATATCAACCAAGTGGTAATCTCTAATAACTTGAAATTATACCATAGTCAATTTCATTCAAGCATCACTTATTAAATATTTCATTGGGTTTGGTTATGGATGAACCCCAATAATGTGACCTATCATCCTGGTTTAGACAAATGGGCTTCAAAAATCTTGACACTATTGGTTGAGGCCATCGATTATCCTTTCTGTATCAATTATCCTTTTTCATTAAAACTTATCAACATTAATTATAATGGTAAAATTATTAACCAAAGATATTGATTCCAGTGGTCATATTAACCAATAGTAATATTGACTGATGGTCATATTGAACAATAGTCATATAACGGTTGAATAATAATGGTCACATTTCCCTTTATACCCTATAAATACCACTTCCATGTTTCACTCAAAATTCACTAAAATTTCTATTAAGGTTATATTTTCATTTTAATAAGTTGTTGATTGGTTTACCAATGTTTAATTTTATTTATATAGAGTTTTTTGTTGGAGAGATGATTCTACTAGATTGGTGTGATCCATACTTTCCCATTATAAATGATTTTTTTTAACTTTTTTATTCACTTATAATGTTTGGAATTTTAATTGGTTTCATAGATCACTAATTTAATGAACACTGTTAAATAAATAAAAAAAATTAGTTTCTATTTTTTTATTTGTATAATTTATATAATATGTAACAAAAAATTATTCAATAATAAAATATCATATAAAAAAGTCTATGTCCTTACATTATTCCCCCCTTAAGAAATTTCATCCCTGAAATTTCAACTCATTTTATCAGTTGATAAAAGATGAGGGTTTTTCTGTCTCATTGTCTTCTCTAGTTACTATGTTTCTTCTTCACATTTATAGTTCCTCCAAAACACTTTTATGAGGTGGTCAATATTTTTTCATAGAACCTTGTATCTATGGTCCAATATCTCCACCGGCTGCCCCTCATAAGAGATATCATGTTTCATTTATGCCACCTCTATATTCAGGACATGTGAGGGATTAGTTATGAACCTTCTCAAGATATATATGTGAAATACATAATGAACTTGAGATTTATTTGGTAGATGTGCTTGACTATATTCTACCATTCCAATGCGATCAAGGATTTCAAAGGGGACAATGTACCTAAGGATAATATGTTGTTTCTTCACAAATATCATGACTCTCTTACATGGTGATTTCCAATGAAATTTATTTTTCCAACATCAAACTCCATGTACCTTCATCAATTTTCAGCATAGCTCTTCTAACGACTCTAAAAAGTATTTATATGTTGTTGGATGACATGAACCCTTTCTGTCATGTCTTTTACGGGATCAAGCCCAAGAAATTTCCTCTTCCAAACTTCATACCAACAATTAGGATTTCTACACCATTTTCTATATATATCTTCATATAGAGAAATTTTAATACTCAAATGGAAGTTTTTATTGTATAAGAACTCAAATAATGGATGTTTTTTTATCACATCCACATTTAAATCCAATTGATCATATTATCGTCATGTCTTCAAGTTTCTAAATAGTCCTTTCAGATTAGCCATCATTTTTAGGGTGATATGCCATATTGAAATTCAATTAATTATTCAAATCATGTTGAATACTAATCTATAATTTATATTTCAACCTTGGAAGAAGATAAAAAATGATAGAAAGTTTCACCCAATTCATCCTCATGAATTAATTTATGTATATCTTGGTAAGTTGGTAAAGAGATAAATCTTTCAGAATAGCGATGAAATGGGCAATCTTGGTGAGTCGATCCACTATAACACATATCTCATTGTTTTCTTTTGGTGTTATTAAGGGACCTATAATTTAGTGCATAGTAATATTGTCCCACTCTTATGTTGGTATGTATTGTTTTTGTAATACACCTTTAGGAATTTGTTTCTCTACCCTCACTTGGTAACACACCAGGAACCTTGTACTATTGTTGGAAATCTCCCCTTTCATGTTATCACACTAATAATGATCTTGAAGTTCACTATAGATTTTAGTGCATGCATGATGTATAAGGAATTTAGAGTTATGATCTCCATCCATCATCTCCTTCATTATCTATGAGATATATGGTACACATAGATTGGTATGAAATTTTAGAACACTTTCTTGATAAATAGTAAACTTAATAAATTTCCTATTATATACAGCCTCAATAGACTTTTGTAAAAAAGGATCTTCTCTTTTATCTCTCTTGATCTTCTCTAGTAATGTTGGTTGAGAAATAATTTGAGGTAGGGTTGATGATTTCCCTTCTCTTACAATTCCCATGTCTAGTTTTACTAGGTCCTTCATTAAAGGATCTCCTGGAATCTATATCATTTCTAGCTCAATAAGGTCTTCCCTATGTAATGAAGAAGGGAATCTGTTTTCTCTTCTAGTGTGATAATGAATTGGACAATCACATTCTTTATGAAGGTTTAACCATCTCATTTGTAACATCTTTAATTCCTTTTTCGTGAAAATATAATTCCAAATTTTGTGGTTTGTGTATATATCACATTTATCACCAAAAAGATAGTTCCTCCATATTTATAGAGAAAATTTTTATATAGCTAACTCTAGGTCATGCGTAGGATAATTCTTATCATGATGCTTTAACTATTGAGATGCATAAGAAATCACCTTATCATTTTTTATGAGGACTCACTCAATCCCTTTCATAGATTCATCACTGAAAATATAAAATCCTTCTCTGATATATGTTAGATTTAACACAGGTTCACTAACCAATCTCTTCTTTAGTTCATTGAAACATTCTTCATTCTCTTTTTTTAGAATAACTTATCCCCTTTTTTAGTTAACTTATTTAGTGGATTATAATGTTGTGAAAAGTTTTTTAAAAACCTCCTATAATATTATACTAAATGAAGGAACATGTGAATCTATGTAACTATTATAGGATGATTATGATCCTATATGGAATTTTTATTTATAGTGTGAATTGAGATTCCTTAATTAGTTTCAATGTTCCATAATAATTCAACTTTTTGTAACCAAAATTCACATTTTCTGAATTTTCAAAAATTTATCTCCTTCCTCAAATTTCCCAAGATAACCCTTAGATGATCCCCATGTCCCTTGTGACTTTTTAATAATATCATAATGTCTTCATTAAAAACTAACAATAATTACTCTTGGTATTCCATAAATACTCTATTCGTTAAGTCCAAAAATATAAGAGTATTAGTCAAGTAGAAGGGAATAACAAAAAACTCATAATTCTCATATCTTGTTTGGATGGTTGTATTTGGAATATCTTCTTTCTTTACCCTCAATTGACGATACCAAGATTGAAGGTCAATCTTGGAGAAGAATTGAGCCCCATGAATATGACCACATAAATCATCAATCCTTGGGAGAGGGTATTTTTTCTTCATTGTGATTCCCTTAAGTTATCTATAATCAATTAATAACAAAATTTATCTATCCTTATTCTTCATAAAGAGAATAGGTTCTTCATTATGAGACAAAATTGGTTAGATAAATACCTTCCCCCTAAGATCTTGAAGTTTTTTATTTAACTGTTTTGACTTCATATCTTCCATTATATATGGGTTCTTTGATATCATATTTCATCTATGTATGAGGTTAGTGGAAAACTCTACCTCTATTTTTGGGGGAGGTCTTGGTACCTCTTCAGGATGTATGAAAATGTATTCTAGAATAATGGGGACAATCTCTATATTTATACATTCATTTACTTATCCCTCTTCACTGATCATCTCTATAAATAAGGAAACGTGAGATTCTTCTATACAATGATTAGGCCAGGATATCTCTCCTTTGAAAATAATTATAGGTTATCTATTCAAGTCTACTGAAATTTCAATTTTTAAAAATTTTATATTAGCATTATACTTTGATAGCTATTCCATCATTAGTATTGTGTCAATTTCGACCATGGTAATTACTACTAGACTTGTGAAGAGATTGTACTCACCAAAATTATTACTAGAGTTTCTATACAATGTTGATGTTAGGATAAATTTTCCAGGATTATTAACTGATAACTAAACTTATATAAGTTTAGGAAATGATTTTAAATTCTTTTTTAACATTGATGAAATAAAGGAATGCATAGAACCAAAATTAAACAAATTACTTGTTATTTTTTAGAGAACAATGAGTGTACCAGGGACCACATCATTCGAAGCCTCCACTTCATCCTTCTTGATAAAAAAAGTTTGTACCTTGCTTCCTTGGCATATATTGAGGTTGATGGTGGTTACCCTCTATTATCTTCTAATTTCGAAATTAATTGGAAAAGTGTCCTAGTTGTCCACACATGAATCATTGAGCATTTGACTAGTCATGAACCATATTCACTTTATCGTTAGTGTTGAGAGGTTGAGGCTTCACCTCATAGTGATAGTTTTGAGCTACATGGACATCTCTTATGAACCTTTAGCACTTTTCATGCCCAATTAAGTAGATCCATAAATTTTTCTTCCCATATATGTTGCATGTGGGAATTTTCAATTTCTTTCCTCCTCTTCCATGATTAAAGTTCTTCTTCGAATTTTTCTTCATTTCTCTCTTCTTCTCATTTGATCTATGTGATCATTCAATCTATCCAAACTCTAATTCAACCTTCATCACACTCTACACTATCTCCTCGTATATTTCATCATCTCATTTTACTATATCTCTACATAGTGGGTCTTAGTACAACAAAAAATATATCAATATTTCTCTTAGAATCCATAACAAATATATAGTTGTATCGAGCAAGTATTGTAAATTTCATCTAATAGATTTACATAGATTCATTTTATTTCCACTTCAGTTCAAGGAATTCCTTCTCTATTTTTATTCTCATTGAATGGGGAAAATATTTATTGAAAAAGGTTTCCCTGAACTCTTCCCACTCCATAACATTGATCTCCCTTATTGGATTTTTATTTTTAATCAGATTCCACCACTGATCAATTTCTCTTTCTTAGAGGTATAATTCCAAGGATAATTTCTCTTTCTCTGAATAATGGAGTATATAAAATAACTTTTATATATATATTATCAATTATTAATAAATCAATGGGTCATTAGATCCACTGAACTAAGCTGGTCATTTACCCATAAAAGACTCAATATAAATTTGTTCCATTCGAGGGGAATCTGGTATCTCAACTTGACTCAAGTTATTTTTCATAACTCAGGTTCATTGATTCATGATCCTCATTATGTTTTCCCTTCAAGAATATATTGGAACGTCATCAGTGTATCATCTATTGAACTCATCATTTACATAGTTCCACCTATTTCCTACAATTTTTTAATAGAATAAAACCTTTTTGTGAAACATGTTACATTTAAGAATATTATAATTATAAAGGGATTTCATCTCTTAAAACATCACCCTTAAACAAGTTATTAATCTCTTATAATAACAATTACATTTTCTATATATCCTTTACAAAGGTTCACAAAAATATTGTGATTAACCAAAAAAATCACCCACAAGTGTCAAACTAGGAGTACAGCAATGCCCATTGTCAAGCACCAGTTACCATTTAAGTCTATACCAATCTTGTGTTTTCAATTTTTACCCCTAGGTATATTTATTCTAGAGCCACATGCACTTGTTTGTATCTAAATAGTGATTTCATTACTATGAAACCACTTACTTGATACTTCAACAAAATACCAAGATATTTTTCTATATTTTGAAATTCCCTAGGGTTATTTATAAATTTTGCAGGTCTTAATTTTCAAGAATTACTAAACCATTTTTTGATACCTACTATGACATCCCTCATTTTTATTATATAAGTTTTCATTATATGGTACAAAATAGAGGATCTTTCCATGTTTTGTTTATTGAAAAAATCGGTACATAATACATGAAAACATAAAACATTCATCTGAAAACACATGAAAGGCATATTAGTGGGTTTAATATAGGTTATGTTTACTATGTATCATATACTTGGGACACACATCAAAGGAAAGGGGTGACCATGAATCCCAGTAAGGTAATAATAAAGATAGACATATATCATGTGATCTTGAGACATATCAATAAGAACATGAGGCATAACGATAAAAAAATGAGAAAGAAGCCCATCATAATTGTTAGAACATGAATCATATTATATAAATATGGATAAAGCATTAAATTTGGACATTTATAATGATATCACCAAGGATAATAACCAAGGGGTAATAACTGAAAATTATCGGGGTTATTCACTAAGGTATCGTAAAACATGTCATCTCTAGAGATTAAATTTGTTACCCAATGCATTGAAGTGTTATTAAGACACGCCCTTCATATGTACTAATTTCATGTGATACACATAGATCATAATAAATCATTTCATTAATAACCCATGGATAATAAGGAATGTGTTTCTTATAAAAAATATTGTCATACAGAAGATCTTAAATACATGGTCATTACCTAAATTTTACCCGTGAAAGGAAATATAGGTTCCACATATGTAAATCCCCAAATCAAAATTTAATTTTTAAATGTAGTGGAATATAAATTGAAAATATAATATTTATGGGTATCCAAATAAAAATGAAAAGAGAACATCTCATGTAAAATAGGGAAACATGAGAAGTAAATTCGGAAGCATGATGGGTATAAAACATGGTTTTATAAAAGGGTAAAATGAGTGAAAGGAAGGGTATCCCATTCATATAATACTTTTATTATTGTAATGGGATTATATAAATTAGACAAAATAATATATTTTTTAAATTAGAGGACATGCCATGTGAAAAGGGGACTTGATTGGAAAAGAAACATGGAGATTGCCCTTGCCTTGAATAGTTACACCTTGATCTTGAGAGATGGAACCTTAGGGGATTGAGGATACCTTGGGGGAATCCTTGTGAGGAAACGTCATCAACAATTCATGGAGGATAGATTAGGAGTAAATTAAAATGGATAAATGGGTGGGTATTTATAGGAGAAGTGGAGTAATTTTTTAATAATTTCCAAATATGGGTCTTGGAAAAATGGGTTGTGGAAAATGAAAATTTATTGTCTTGCCCATGGTTTTTTATCATGGTTTTGGAAATTTGGGTCACATTTTATGTTATTTTAATCCACCAAAACTTAACTTCATTTCTAAATACTTCTTTTGGCTGGTGAAAGTGAAGATTCCACAAAGTAATGTTTTTAAAAACCAAATTTTCTTCTTTAGACTTTTGGAAAGTCAAGTTTAGTTTTATAAATTGATTAAAATATATTAAAATACATAATATTAATAAAAAACATATTTTAGTTCATGGATTATTTTTAATTAATTATTAAATCATTATGAAATAAATATGTTGTCATAAAATATACTGAAACCTTCAAAATATATTTTTCTACTATTAATGAAAAATAAATTATTTTCGAAAATTCACATAAATTCACCCTAAAATAATTTCGACATGATATATTCAAAAATGATGTTAATTTTATCGTAAAATTTTTATAAATAAAATAATCTTAACTTTTAAATATAAATAAATCCTTATTTATTTAAAAATAGTTGTTTTTAAGTTACAAGAAAATTTTTGATACTTATAAAAATTTCCTAGGTCGTTATAACATTGTTCTATCATTTATTATTTATATAAGTGTTTTAAAATAAATTTTAATTAAAAAAATACTTTTCACAATACCTTGGTTAATTATATAAAATTTTATATATTCTTTAGAGAAATAAAATAATATTTTATATTCATTCAAAATAAAATTGTCAAATTTATCACAATTAAACATATATTTTTTTAAGAACAAATATTATTAAAAAGAATTTTTGGAATAAAAATTTTATTTATATAAAGAAATTTACAATTTATGTAACTAAATTCTAAAAATGTAATGTAACTCTTAGAGATTTTAGGAAATATGTTTTCTCAAATTAATTTAATATTTTTGATATTGTTCATTTCACGAAATGATAAATATTTTTTTATATGAAAGTACTAAGTTTGTATTAAATTTCATGAAACACCAAGTTAATATTTCACTACACACATCATTTATATTTTCTTGTGGTACATGAAACACAATTTTTTTCTAGTGATACATATAATGTTGATTTATTTCTATGGTCTGCATTATATGGAAGACAAAATTTTAACAAACTACAAAATACAGTTAATATTATTATTAAAATAATATTATAGTTTTTACCAAAAAATTAGGATGTATGTTATGAATAAAAATTATTTAAACATGAGAATAAATGAAACCAATTGTCTATAAATAAAATTAATAACTACTTAATTATAAAGAAATTCATTTTCAAAGAAAACTATATACAAACACCATTTTATCTCAATAAATTATACAAACCAATATTGATGATTTTTTTAATAAAAATTATATTTTATATATTAAATATTTTTTTAAAAAACTTATAAAATATATTTTATAGGGATAATATAAGGGTAAATCCAATTATATTAATAACAAGAAGTATTTTTCTAAAAAGTAATTTTACCACCTTTTAATGGTGAACCAATTTTAAATATAATTTTTGAAACTTTTAAAAAAATTATATTAAAAAATAAACATTATTTTTAAAATTAAAATATCTAAATTTAATATGGGGTGATTTTTGGGTATTTTTCAAAAAAAAAAATTCATATTTCGACGAATGTTAAAAAATACTGAATTTTAATTCAAAACTGTTTTTTCATCTAATGTTTTTGTAAGGATAAATTATATTTTAAATTTTCTTAAAGTAAAATTAGATCAATTATACATATTTTAACACAATTTAGGTCATTTTATTAAATTTTACTTTGAAATTGGATACAAAAACATAGCAAACTTTTGACTGTTTTTACTTTAAAACCCCGCATTGTCATCCAGTTTGAGAGATTAAATTTAAATTAATCTCTACCATTTATGTGATTTAAATTTTAAAAAATTGATTCCATATTTGTAATAATAAAAATTTATAATGTTTACTAATTTCAATATTATTTTTTAAAAAATATATTGGTGAAATAAATTAATATTAATTACAACGATTAAGATAAATATTTGATTAACATTGGAATAAAACTTATACATAAAACCAAAATGTTATATAAAAGTTTCAAAAATCCATTGTATGGAAGAAAACTTACATTATACTCTATTGGGTCAAATTTTGTCTATTATTGGAGCCTATTTTCATTGGAAAAACAATTGTGCGATTCCCTTTTCTAAAATTTACAAGAATGTCACTCCTCCTCCACTATAAAACGGAACTCACTCATCCCAATTATTAACATATATCGGGCCCTTTGTCTCAATAAAAAGCAGCTAAAATAACCTACTAAAATCCCTACCTTCATCTTATAATACTCCCTTAGAAAATAAATCCATCCAAGGAAGCCCTTTGGTGAAAACCAAAATGAGTTACCCAAAGAATAGGTAACATCTTTTCTCAAGCACTTTTGTTTTATTTTCATTATCCAACCACTCAAATATTGTTACTCCATGGTTAAATAATAACATAATTATCCTAAATATACTTATATGTTTTTATATTATGTGTTCTATCTATACTTACACGCTATTTCATAAAATGGGTAACAAGGTTACCGTTCGTGTACGGTGAACTACTGCCTCACGAATTGATGATTCATCATTTTTTCTTTACCACCTATCATGGTGGAAATTATAATAGAAAACCGTTTTATATATTATATATTTGATATTTATGAGGTCTTCATTTATCTTTTATTTTTATATAACATATTCTCTTATGCCCTCTATTTGTGCGAATAGGATAATATTGTTTGTGGACGTGTGGACAACTGCCTTCTCAAAGCGATGTGTTAAGTTCACGCATTTCATAGAATGTATTAAGGATAGGTTTATTTTAACATATATGAAATAAATTAAATATATATTATATTCATTAAATAATTACCTTTCTTTAAATATAATATATATTTTTCTATTACTCTTTTCACACACTAAAAAAGTGATAACATCGTTCGTGGATGTGTGGATTGTCGCCTCCTCGACGTGATGTCATTCTTTTAAATTCACAAGAATTGTATATATATGTTTATATTATTAATTAAATTTTTATTTATGATATAAGTATCATTATGGAAATATATAATGTTACATAACTTCTTTCCATAATGATCATTGAAAAATGGGAACTTTACTCATGTGTACGTACGACCTACTGTCTCCATGATTGTAACATTGGTTCATTTCTCATAACCATTTTTCATGTTTGTTTTTAAAAGAATAAATAATGTAGAAATATAATATTTTTTTATTTAATATTATTATAGATATTTTTATATAGTTACCCCTTTGACTATAGTTAAAATACCAAAGTTATTTTTAACACGTGAACCGAATTTGGTAAAAACACCCAATGTAAACTTAATTGATTAATTAATTGTATAAGACATTATAATAATTGAATTAAAGTAATAATAAACTTGAAAAAAACAATTAAATAAATTAAACAATTAAAATATGTTTATTATTCAGGAATATAAATACACATATGAAAAGTTAGACTCAAGGGAAGGGTATTCTCATCTCACTTTTTATATCTATGAGATACATGCCTTAATCACCACTCGTTTATTTTTTGTGTTGTATGTACTACCCAAGAATTTATTATATGATTATTATACTTAAATTTATTTGTATTTAGATATCTATTTTATGATATTAGTTTCATGAGGTTTATGGTTCAAAAGTTACCAAATTGGTAAAAAAAAAATTGTCTCAATTTTCCTTCTTTGAGACACTTGCCAGGTAATGCACCTATCTTTTTATTTGAGGTGTAAATAATTCCCTTTTAAATAATATATCCTGAATATAATTGTTTTCATGATATTTTAGCTTCATTAAATGTTATTATTTCCATATTATTATGATTCATAATTACCATAGTGGTAGTGGTTTATTGTCACAATCTCATCATTTATCCATATTTTTTAGTATTATTCTTTCATTGATGAAATATTATGATCCATATCACAAGAAAACTCTTGAATTTTCTTATACTCTAATTATAAATTATATATTCATGTACTAGTACCATTTTCCCACTCTTTTATACTTAAGATAATTAATAAAAATATTATGAAAATCCAAATTTATTTCTCCTTTCATTCAGGAATTTGTGTTCTTTCTAAACCATATTTTCTAAAAATGTTTTCAAAAATGTTTTACTATTATCATATGATGTCTAATGGAATATTTTACCCTTGTTTTACTTTTTTACAAAATGGTTTTAAAATTTTTATTTTTTTTATTTTCCGATCAAGGCACTTTTCTAAAAACATTAGGTGTAAAAGGAATGTCTAGAATGTATGGACTTACCCACCATCTTGAGCACAATTTCTGTGAAACAACTTTTTTATGTTTACAAGGTTATTGTTAACAAAAAAATTCCAAATATTCTTGAATTTTTTTTAATTTAAAGTGGTTTTCATAGATAAATATTTTTAAAAATGTTTTATGTTAAAAAATTGTTTGAAATGATTTTCAAATGTTTTTTTATTTATTTTAAAAATATCCTTTTCAAAGAATGATTTAATTTTTTTTATGATTTTGTTATATGTTTTCAAAGACATTTTCTAGAAAAAGTGTGTCAAAAATTATTTCAAACCTTATTTATAAGTTCTCAAGGTGTTTTTAAAAGAAAAGTTTTTTAAAATGATTTATGTTTGAAAAATAATTTTTCCTAGAGAAAAATATATTTTCCTCATGAAATTTGTTAAATGAAATTTTAAAGCCTTATTTATAAGAAATTGATTTTTGAAATGTTTTTATGAAAATTATTTTAAGGAAAATAAATAATCCTTAAAAAAGATCCATTTGATCTTTTAAAATACTTCTTCATATAAGAATACATACTTTTTTATTTTTTATGAATACCATTCATATTCTTTGTTGAATTATTTATGTTTTGAAAGAATAATTTTTATGATACTCATTTCTATAAAACTAGTTATATTATTTTGAAACTCACCTATTTTCATGGGTAATGATTTTATGAAATGATTGTGAAACCTATATATTTTCCATAGGTTATAATGTGATGAAATGTTAATGATACCCATTTCATTTCATGGGTCATGATATGATGAATTTTTTTATCTTATACCATGTGCATGTATGATTTCATTATGTAACTGGTAGGACCAAATATACCTTCAATTAATTGGGTAATGATAATGGTTTTATGAGCTCGATAGGGTACATGAGATGGAATCTGAAGCCTAAAACAAGAGGTAATATTAATCCTGAAACCACAAGATACACAGAATGGAATCCCAAGCTTAAAATAAGAGGGCATCTTATGCCTGAAACAAGAGGGTACACTGGTGGGGATCCTAAGCCTAAAAAAAGTGGGCATCCTAAGCTTAAAACAAGATAGTAAATGGGATGGAATACCAATTCTGAAGTAGGTACATGGGTTATTATCCAAATCCTACCTTATTCTGAAGATCTTGGTAGGTTTCCTTGAAAAATTATTTTCTATGATTTTGTGTATGCCACAAATTCCATGTCTTATTCATATGTTATAATTTAATGTCTTGTGCTCTTAATTACCTTATGATTCATGTCTTATGAACAACCAAAATTTATACCATGATTCATGTTTATGGTCTTTGTTATTTTGGGTATGATCTTATAATTTTTTTATCACATTCTCATACCCATATGTTCATGTTTATCTCCTTTATTTACCCTTATTGAGCATCTGAGATCATCCCTTTCTTATGTTTCCTTTCCCCTGGTTATTAAAATGATTTTTAAGTTGAATTACTAATGGGGTGATTATTTGGGAAATATTAAAGATCATTCACCAAGTTAAAATATTTTGTTTCAAGTTTTTAAATCTGCAACAATATTACGATCCTCAAGAATGTACTTTTGTAATGTGATGAATATTCATCTAAAATGAGGTAATATCTATGTATGTTAATCTTGGGTTATTATAGTGGGTATAAAAGGAAAGGTTTACTCACCCTTTGGAAACTAGGATATGGAATCCTTAGTGATATACCAAAGGAAATGTTTAAGGATAAGTATAATGATAAAGAAATGCATAGGAAAATGCCCTAGAATTTTGGTAAAGGATAGAGTGAGATATTTCTAAGAAATAAATCCTTGTGTGGACACAACAAGTGGATGTGGATCTGGCACAAAGGGACCTATGGGTAACAAATCTGAAAAGGTGTCTTGATCCTGACTCAATTGTAACCAAGTATATGAAAACGGTCCTTTTCACACCTGGTTTGATACTCCCAAGGGATATGATTTGGGAATTCACAAACTCTTTAGAAACTATCATGAAGGATTTAAATAAAATATGAGTAACAATAACCTAGGATAAACTTTATGTTTTGTATATTAAATAAGTAGGTATCATGATTTAGAAATCCTATAAGTCATTTTTTCATGATTATGTGGTTTTCTGCTATGATAATTATTGCTCGCACTATGCTTTCTAGTGTTAGTCAATAGCATGAACTGAAAAGAACTAGTTTGACATTGAATGTTTTAGATTTGGAAAGTATGGGAATTATAAAAATAAATTTCCTAAGTGGATAACCCAAAAAGATAACCAGGAAGGTGGTATGATTATTGGTTATACTTCTGAAGATAAAGAGACCAAAAATTACATGTGAAAGTTATGGGATGATCTAATATAATTTTTACATTAAACATAAGAATAAGGATTATATTGAGGTTGAGGAACCTTAATACATGATTCATATAATATATTTTAGTACAAGGGGTATTAAGGAATAATATTATGAAACCTTAGTAATAGTTTAATAATAATGTTAGATGATTGAAGTGTATATGTTTTGGAATTCAAATATTGTGCTATATAAATAATGAAATATATAAGTATTTTTAGTATAAGTTTTCAATTAAGGATTTAAAAGGATATGTTAAATGTCGATGAGGTCATAGAAAAGTGATATTTTGAAATAAAGGATGTTAACCCTTAATGTGTTCAATATGTTTATATAATTGTGTGTAACCTTGATAAAGTGATGATTGATATGAATAAAGTAAATTGGATAGTACTTAATAACATATAATTGATTGTTTATTTTTTAATAAAGTGGTTTATGTCATCATGTATGAAGTTTACAACTTCTTCTATTTAAGGAATAAATCCATCAATCTTTAGAATAAGGAATCATGCATGTGTTACCAAACAGATTTATGGTAATTCATGTTATTACCATGTTTGAAGAGAATATATGATGATGGTATTAATATGTTTGGAATGTGACAACAAAGATATACTTTATGATATATGGGGGACCAATGTTAAGTAGACTTCATGTTATTGTTTTTAATGTTTTGGAATTTCATCTTTCAGAAGGGTTATGAGGATAACTATTTATCAAAAGTGTAAGTTAAAATTCAGATGAAGTTTTTAAGACTAAAGTATTATCTCATCATATGAGGATTTATGAATATTTTATAACTTGTGATAACCTTTTTGTTATGATATATGGAATAGAATATCATTATATTTATGGATCTTATGATCTGCTAATGCTTTGGGACTGAAAAATTCAAATTTATTTTTTAAAATAAGAGATGAAGTGAAAATTGGTCAAGGAACAAAAAAGGGTGAGGTTTCCCTAAAATCAAGCAATTATATCTTTCATTAAAATTATTCAACTTTAGGAAAAGGATCTAGAAATAATAAAAATTCATAATACATTAATTCTAGTTGAACTAATGGCCTTTTAAATCATTACAGATTTATGACAATGAGGCCCCCAAATTTCCATTTATCATTCATTTTTTTATCAATGATAACCTCAATGAATCCCTATAAATATTTATGTTTTTCTTCTAAGTCCATATTTTAACTTTCCGGTAATGTTATCCTATTTGGAAAACTATTTATGTTTTAATCTGGGTTGTTGTTATGTTTATAACTTTTCTTTTTAAAGGGATGTTTTATTATTCATTTTTATGATGTGGATTTATAAGAAAGGAACCTTCAAGTATTAAACCATTAATAACCTCAACAAATTTTTAGGGATAAATTAATTTTAAGGGGGTTATAATGTAGCACCCTGAGATTTTGTGAAATATTATTTTTCAATTTAATTTAATATTTTGGATATATTTCCTTTCATGCAATGTTAAATATAGATTGTATAATATGAAAGAACTAATTATGGATTATGTTTCATAAAAATCCAATTTAATATTACACTAAATTCAGCACCTAGATTAGATTTCAGTACATGAAACACAATGTTTGACTGGTGTTACACACAATGTTGATTTCCTTTTATAGATTATGGAACACGCAAGACCTAGTTTTACCAAACTACAGAATACTATTAATAATATTCTAAAAATATTATTATAGTTGTAACCTAGACATTAGGATTGATGTTATGAATAAAATATTATTTATACATGTGAATAAAATGATCCCTTTTAGCTAGAAATAAAATTAATAACTATTTGAAAATCAAAAAATTCCTTCTCTAAGAAATATATGTACAACCACCATTTTATCTCAATAAATTAAAAAACCACATTTTGATGATTTTTTTTAATAAAATTTATATGTTATATATTAAATCAATTTTATTGACATTATCCAATATAAAATATAGGTATAATATAAGAATAAATCCAATTAAATTAATAAAAATATTTATTTTCCTAAAAGGTGGTTTTACCACATTTTAATAGAGAATACAGTTTATAAATCATATGAATTCATGTCATGTTGATAATACATAACTGAAAGCAGTAAACAACACAAAATGATTTATAATACAGTACGAAAATAATGAAAAGACATCAAATCCAATTAGGCGATCTCCGTGAGCATCCCAAGCTCCATCTTGGTCCTTTTCTCCAAACTCCTTGGTACAAGCAATACAGTAATCAACCAAGGTCCTATAAATATAAGGTCAACTCAGGAACCAATGGTACCCAAGTAGGGTGTGAGATGAAATCTCAGTAGTTCGGCACCCATGGTGTCAAGCCCAATCTAGATAGTGAATAATAATAAACAATGTTCATGTATATATAATTTGATAAATGGAACTACATAAATAAATGAACAAACATCCAGGATTCCTATGGGACACCATACGTCTATACCATCTTCGGAAAAATGCCAGGTTAATAGTCTGATCAGGCCACTATACATATATATTTATATATATTAAATAGGAACATATATATATAAATAGAAGATAACTATAATGGGTTAATAATTCCCCCAAACCATATATGCTTATATATTACTTGCATGGGGTAATAATGCCTCCTCTATATAACATTTATAATATTGTCATAGGGTAAGAATGCTTCCCATCCATAATCATTTTCATAAGTGGAATAGGGTAAGAATAACTCTCATCCATAACATTTATAATACTATCTTGGGGTAAGAATTCCTCTGATCCATAATCATTCATATAACAATACATAAGGAAAAACCTCTTATGCATTTCAAATTAAAAGATATCATAGGCTTAGTCAGGTTCATATGCAATTCACCACATCAGGAATAGACCTATCATGCATGTTGTTTATCAAACCCATAGAAGGGTGTTATCTCATTTATAATAACCATCATTTACATTTAATATAATGCATAAGGTTTTATATCAATATCCACATTCAAAACCCATTTCAATACACTATTTCATTTAAACCATTTGGTTCAAGGAAAGAAAATCATTGTGACCTAACCATTTAATCAAGGAATTTTATTTAACATGGGTCATCCTACTCAGGATCACCCCACTCAATTTTCCCAAAAATGTAAAATTGATCTAAGGTAAAATCATCATGATCATTTCATTTAAAGGATACCATTATATCATTTAATTTATCCTAACCGAGTCCATCTAATTCTCATATATCAAGGGAAATTACAGTATAAATTTTAAGATAGAATTATTTAGGTGTACAGGGAAACAAATGTAAGACCATATAGGGGAAACGTATTTAGGAACATTTTTAAGGGCCATGTTCTAAACCTCTTACATACCAAACACACTGATAGAATTTTCCCCCTTAATCTTGCCCTCAAGCATTTTGATAATTCTCCTGGAATGATTCTGAAAAGATCAAACGGTCGAATACCTATCATCCTCATTTATCCCAAGTCAAGTTGAATTTTCATGAAAATCCTCAGCCAACACACACTGTATTTTTCTCCTTCTAACAATGTGCCCGAGAACGGTCTGTCACTAACTGTAGACATTAACCAAGAATAACCTCGATTTGAGCCATCTCAAGTTAACTATTTACATGAAACCCCATTTTAGATGGTTAGAATATTCCAAGCAGAGCCAAAATTCCTTCATCTAAGGAAACTTTCATTTAGCACAAACATGTTCACTAAAACCTACACTTGAACTCTAATGATATTTCTAAGATCAACTACCAAGGAAACCACGCATCCAGTATGAAATATCGAAAGATAACCTCCCAAACAAGCCCAAAAACTTTAAAACATTAGTGCGGAATAAAAATAACACTCTCTTCATGAATTTAGGACAATGTTAAGATAGGGGACCTTCTTGTTTCATAGAAGGAAACACTAATAGTATTTTAACTATTACTAATAAGATTAGTCGAACCATAGTGAGTCGAATTCAAAAGGAAAACTCGGCTTCACCATCCGAAACATTGTCATTAACCAAACACATGCCTTTACAACCCAAATTCATTCCATATTCATTCAACTTTACCACCGAAGTCTATCTAAGACCATAAGAGTTTACAAAAGGTTAGAAATAAACAACAACACCATATTCGTACTTCCAAGAAATCACTAATACGATTCAGGACATGAAAAAATCAAAGGCATTGAAGAGATCTCACTATTTCAAAATGGTCCTATTTGGTTGTGCTCCTTCCACCTAGAAGGACATGTTTAACAGATTCAATATGACACACCCCACCTTAGGAGTGTCCTGGTCAAAAAAAGAAAGAAAACTAGCCACTCATAAGTGTAATAGATCAAAAAAATAAAATGAAAGTGTGACGGTCCTCCAATCCATGATCACAACATCAAAGTATAAAAAGGTCAAAAGAAACCAGACCACCCATCCAAAAAAGGGTTTCATTGGAAAATGAAAGTCCTACCAGGGAAAACAGCACCCAAACGACACCAAACATCAGAATACTCCTAGAATTTATCAAGGCATTCAAGTTCTTAGGTATCTTCCTACCAGGGGATAGACCCTTATGAAGAACAAGAATCGACCAAAGAATTTGGTCACACCAAACAAAATTTATAAGATCAAGATCCTAACATCTAAGCCATTGATAAAAGTAAAATAAGACATACAAAAAACACTTGTGGTTCGGTTCCTAGGAATATCAATGAGAAGTTCAAACTACCCATACATGCGAGTTTTAGACATAGGATACCACTACAAGTTCCATTTCCAATCCCTTTTTATTTAATAATATTTAAATATTTAAATATTTAAATATTGAATTTCAAGAATCATACACCTTCTTTTAAAATAGAAAAACAAGGTACTTGATTTTAACCAATGCCCCGAGGAAAATATAGGAAAGAAAATCAAACTTCCTTTTAAAACATTAATCATTCATTAAAATCTTGAAATTGTTAAGAAATTATATCAGCAAATTTCTTTATAAAAATTAGGCGACTTACGAGGGCCCCATAAGCCAACCTGGGTTCCACAAAAAAGAAAACCAATATCATTTTCCCAAACCATTTCAAATTAAAAATGATATATCCCTTTACATTTATAATTTTCTCACAATATAACATAGCCACACAAAAAGTTCAACAATATGGGTTTCCATTTCCCAATTCATGAAGAACCCACACACTCCACAGATTTAAAATTGGATCCCATTAATAAAAACCAAACCCATTTCATAATTTATCATGATAATATAATGGTCATGGGATATGGGTGGCCACGTACCAACATGTAAAGCACCCATACACATTATAGTTTAGCATTTGGATCCCTTTAGTCAAAACCAATTTCACTTTACAATTAAACTTTAGCATCCTTTTACAATATTTTGAATACATGGGTAAAAATTTCCCAGTAATAAAGCACCCATACACCTTATAATTGAAAACTGGCTCCCATCATAATTGCAACCAATAAATGTATCCTATGAAACCATTTACATATATCAACCTAGTACAAAAATTATATCACTAGAAATAAACATAAAAGCACGTACTATTAAGCACAAAAGAATGTTGTATAGGAAAAACATGATAAATGAGAAAAAATGGAACATAAATAGGAAATGAATGCTAAATAAAATAAAATAATTTTATAATAGGCAAGGTACAAAGTAAAATCAGTAAGAAAGCCATAGATGCAACTACATGGGCTTAAAATATGAATGACATGTTAATCCTAATGTACCTAAAATGATGCATGTAATAATTCTTCCTCCCAAAACTAGACCATAGGTAGAAATACCATAAAGTATATAAATAATAATCAGAGGAAAGTACACACATCACTCAAGGTTAAGTCATATCAAATGTAACAGAAAATAGTAATGAACAACAATCCCATCCATGGTCACTTGGTCATTTCTCATATGTAGGGTGACCAGTCCCAAGAATGGATTTTAAATAAGAAATAATAAAATCCTAATCTCCTTTATACCAACCCAAAATAGTAATAAAAAAATGAAACATGATCTGATACCACTTTATAATATCCTGACCCAGTTTACCATCAACCCAATAGTTGGACTGGTGGTCCACATGGCCTCAAGCGCATCTCCCTATATTCCAAAGGCTATCGAAGAGTAGTGAGAGTATCGAGAGGTGATAGTGAGGATACTATACCCTCTTAGCACAGATGCAAATAAGTATTACAAAATATAAATATAAAACAAAATAGTAAGAGGTAATTAAATGAAAGATAGCAGCAAAAGACCGATAATAACAATTTTATAAAAGTGGTCAACTCCAGTTTATACAACAGGTGAATGCATGCCATGGTGATGATACATAACTGAAAGTAATAAACAGAACATAAATATTTATAATACATTAAAATATAAAATAAAAATACATAAATTTCCGACAGGTGATATCTGTGAGCATTCTGAGCTCCATCTAAGCACTTTTCTCCAAACTCCCAAGTACAAGCAATACAACAATCAACATAGGTCCTATAAATATGAGGTCTAATCAGGTACCAAGGGTACCCTGAGAAAGGTGTGAGATGAAATCTCATTAGGACAACGCCCATGGTGTCAAGCCCAATCAAGAAAGTTAATAATAATAATTAGTGTGCTTGTATGGATAATTTGATAAATGAAACTTCATAAATAAAAAAACTCGTGCAGTATTCCTAAGGGACACCTGATGGATATACGAGTTTCAGATCGATTTCAGGTAAATAATATGATCACACCACTATACATATATATATATATATATATATTATAGGTACATGTGTATATATATCATAAATGGTGTGGGGTAATAATTCCTCCCACCCATTAATAGAAGATTACTAGAATTTGGTAGGAATTCCTTCCACCCATAAACATTCATACAGTGCTGGCATAGGGTAAGAATTCCTCCCATCCATAATCATTTATATAACTGACATGGGGTAATAATTCCTCCCATACATAACATTTTTAATACTAACATGGGGTAATAATGCCTCACATCAATAATTTTTATAATACTGTCATGGGGTAAGAATGCCTCTCATCCATAATCATTTACATGACTGGCATGGGGTAAGAATGCCTCTCATCCATAATGTTTATAATACTGGAAAGGGGTAATAATTCATCCCATCCATAATAATTAATATAAAATTCATAATTAAAATCCTATTATGCATTTAAAATTAAATGATAGCATATGATTCATCATGTTCATATGCAATTCACCACACAAGGCATAGACCTCTCATTCGTGTCATTCATCAAACCCAAACAAGGTTATTATCTCATTCATAAAAAACATTATTTTCATTTAATATAATGTATAAGGTTGTATATAAATATATTTGTTCAAAACAAATTTCAATGATCTATTTCATTTAAAACATTTGGTATAAGGAAAGAAACTCATTATGACCTATTTAATCAAAGAATGTCATTTAACTTGGGTCATCCTACTCAGGATTACCCCAATCAATTATGCCAAACCTGGAAAATTGATCTAAGATAAAAGATTCATGATCATCTAATTTAAAGGATAACACTATATCATTTAAGCTATCATAACCGAGTCGATTTAATTCCCATGTCTCAAGGAAAATTACATTTAAATGTTTAAGACAAAATTAGTTATGTGTTTTGGGAAACAAATGGAATACTGTAAAGGGGAAACTTATTTAGGAACATTTATATGGTATATGTTCTAAACCTCCTACATACCAAACATAACATAATTATATAAGTAAATAACTAGTTCAATTAAGAAGGCAAACATATAATTCTACTTCATACTTTTTATCTTGAAGATAGAGAATCTCCATTATAGGGGTTTTATTATGAAACCATGGATTTTCTTATCAAACATTCATTTATATTATTTAAGAATTACTTTTATTACACCAAAGAGAATAATTTAAGATAAAATAATATAAATGGAATTCATTAATATGAGTACAAGAATGAAAAATTAATTCATTATTTCTTTCATAAACTAAAAGGGAAAGGAAATGGATCCTTCCTTAAGGTGGAACCAAACCGAACATTTCATCTCTTGGTGCTTTGTAACTAGTAGCTTTTTCTACCCCCAATGATAATATGCACCTTAACATACATATAAGGACACCTAGACCCTATACACACATTTTCATGGACATGAACATGTGAAAGGGGATCCTTATATGTATGCTTATATTTATATACTAGTCTTCACTCACCTAAGTATGAATTTTCATATGTATACATAGGAACACCTATCCCCTTACATGTATATTCACTACCTTGGATGAATATACACATAATGAGGGAACCTAAATATATATTCGTATATATATATACTTACCTATGCATACAGAGGAAATTCTCCTTAGACTCCAACAACTCTAAACCACTTAGTGGGGTCCAACGCACAACAAAAAATTTACTAGTAACCATAAGATAATTAAATACCATAAATTTTAAATTAAAAAACCAATAAGTGGGAGAAAAACCTCACCTCGTAGGGCAGTAGAGAACCAAAACAATCTGAACCACCTAACCTTTTGTGGTGGTTACCATAACATACAATAATAGGTCTTAGGAGATTATTTGAACAAACGTAAAATCAAATACAATAGAAATTGGGATTAACCCTCAACCTAGGTTTTATATGAACCTAAATAGGGTGATGGGATAAGAAAAAACATGCCAATGAAATAAGGATAAGGTAGTAGAAATATTACCATGGATATTTCCATAAGAAAATACAAGAAATCGAGAGGGATTTCGTCAATGGAGAGGCATCGTTCAGTGGGGTGAGTTCATAGCCAAGGGGATCCATCCCAAAGCAGTGCATTGCGATTTGAGGGAAAGAGGTGTAAGGGTGTGTTTTAGGTTCTTATTTTATTTTCTTTTTATTAGAATTTTAAACTATTTATTTAACACACACCTCATAATTTAAGTTGCACGGTTTGGAAAACCTTGCAATAACCGTGCAGAACCCCCTATTTAAGAAACTCCCCTTACACGATTTGTCTTACATGGTTAGCCTAATCATGTGTAGACCTTGTGATGAATAGTGTTTAGGTAATACCGCAAAACATAAAATGTGTGTCTAGGTGCATATTTGGAAAACCATGTGCATCCTGTGTGTAATGCATATACCTCACCTACACTCGCCTACATGGTTTCCTTTTGTGGGTCGTATGGTTTCAGACAAATCGTGTGCCCTCTACATGTCCTTCAGACATAAACTTTCTAGTTCATGCCCTCCCAAAACTCCTCAAGACACCTAAGAAATTACTTTTTCATTCTTCCAAGTATAAAAACATTGACTTTAAAGGTCCCAACTTCTAGAATTAAGTTCTAAATCTTGGTTTTAAAAAAGACACATTTAGTAATCGAAAAACTTCAAATTTATTTGGTTTTCCGTCAGGTTCAAATTGCAGATTTTACAATATAATCCAAGTACACCATCCTTATTCTTTATCTAGTTGGGTTTTGAATATAATGTCATGATTTTTATCAAACTTGTTTCTTTTTCATGGGTTATATTATAATGAAATAATGAAATTTTTATGAAGCCTGTTTCTTTTTATGGCTAATACAATGATGAAATATTTCTCAAACCCATTTCTTTTTATGGGTTTCGATGTGATTAAGGTTTTATGATCTTGTGGAACACATATGTATGATATTATTTATGTCATGGTTGGTACCTATATATCCCACCAATTCATTGCGTAAATATTTATATCTCATAAGATAAATAGGACTGGAATTTGGAGTGGACCCGGTTTAGTAAGGGACTTTTCCACTATGATAATCTTGGGGGTTAACCAACAATACTATGATGGTTTAAGGAGTGAACTAATTCCACTATGATAGTCTTGGAAAACAGACTTGACTATTAAGGAAATAATTTTCTATACATACATGTATGCCACAATCCTATGTCTTATGCCAATGTCATTCTCTATGGCTTATGTTCTTTGATAACATTATGATACCTTTCTTATAAAATAAAAATATTTATTTTATGAATCATGATTATGACCTATGATATTAATGGTATGGTGTTCAAATCTTAACCTCTTTTTCGCATACCCTTTTCTCACATTATGCTTATATGATCATTTGTATCTCCATTATTTACCCCTAATAAGAATCTAACGTCACAATTTTCTTATGTTTCTTTCTGCATGTTATGAATAACATAATTAATTATGATATGTCTTAGAAGGGTGATAGTTATGAAAAAATAATTGGGAGATGATATAGGTATTTTATGAACCAATTATTAATGTTTCTAGGTTTACAAAGATGCTAGACCAATACAATTATGGAATGGTTCATTATGTTATGTAAGGAATATCTATATATTAAGATGAGATATCCATGTATAAAAATTATGGGACATTATAGTTGATATCAAAGTAAGGTTTACTTAACGTTGGAAAACTATGATGAAAAAACTTTAGTAATATACCTATGGATAATTCTATGTATATGATAGAATTATAATGTTTTGGTAACTATCCTGAATGACTATAGTTAAACCTATGGTTTCATAAAAAAAGGTTCCATTATTTAGAAATCCATTAAATTGTTTTTTATGATTACGTGGTTTCCTACTATGATTATTGTTTCTCAAACTATTCTTTGAGTATTTATTCAATGGATGAAACCCAAAGGAATTATGTTAATATTGAATGTCATGGTTAATAGAATTATTATCCTCATGAGAAACCAATTAAAATAATTGATGGAATAGAAATATTTTTTATTATACCTAATATTATTTCTTTTTATATGATTACAAATCTAACCTTTGGTGAGATTCTTAACACCAATAATAAGAGAAACATGGTGTTTAATAAATACCATGGAGCTTCCAACATGTCTAAAATGTGGGAACAATCACTAAAATGATTTTTTATAGGATCGAAATGATGTTTTGAGTGTGGAATAAAAGGAAACAAAGAAAGTATTTACCAAGGAAAAATTAAAAGTTTGGTTAATGCAGTGGATAAAAATAATGGTCTCCCTAAGGTATCCTTGATAGTTGAATTTTTTAAATGTGTAAAGTGTGAAAATTATGTAAATTGATGTCTTATGGGGAATCTTGAGAAAAAAATCAGTATGGTTGTATGATTAATGGTCTAACTGATGATGATAAAGATATTATGATTGATGTATTAAAGGTATGAGTTGTTTTAACCATTTTTATTAATTTAAAAGTAATAAGCATGATTAAACTGAGGATTGATCAATCTTAATATATGATTCATATTTTATATTATAGGAAATCATAAATTGGGAATAAGATGATGAATCCTAGTTAATGGTTTAAGAAGGAAGTGGGATGATTTAATTTTTTATATATTCAGATTCATGAATTATGTTGTTAAAGTATTTTTATCAATTATATTCTAGTTTTAAGAATCATGAATCATGTAAGTATTGTACTGAATTTGTTTTTATTTAAGGATTTTAAAGCATATATTGAATGGTACTAATAATAAAGAGAATTGATTTATTGTTAAGGTGATATTTTTAGAGAATACATGGATAAGGGAAAGATAACCCTTGATATTTTCTTGATGTTGAGTTAATATTGTTTATTTGGGATAAATATAAGATTTATATTGATAAATCAAATAGAATATTATTGGTGACCAAGAAAATAGTTAGTGATTTGATGAACAAATTAATTCATGATCTTCATTTTTGGATTTTTATTTGATAATATGAGATTTTATTTAATGGAATAATGAGTTTTTTTACTCTTTGAAGTATTCCTGAGGTCTTGCAGAAATAAAAAATTTCCTCAACCTGACAGGCACTGTTAATTTCATGAAACAAAGTTATTTAAACTTCTCAAACAACCCCCATCCAATTGCACTCTTTCCACCATCAGAGACATCCAACAAGACCTGGATGTTGTATTTCATATCAAGGAAAGCTTCTGGGATATGTGGGCATGTGACATCCACATCGCAGAAGGGGTTGCAAACACCTGATATTTTCATCATAAAGCATCAGCTAGGCGTTGGAAAAATTTATCTCTTGCATATCACACCCGGATGGGAGCAATTTCTATAACACAGATGGAATCCACAATGTTATATAAAGTTATTTTCAGAATCTCTTTACTATAAGAATCATTAACATCTCAACTGAGGTGGAGGATTTAATATTACCCGTGATCAGCGATGAGATTAACAGATAGCTTACCAATGATGTTACAGCTAAAGATATTCTTCTGACTCTGAAAAGTATTCACCCTACCAAGTCCCCATGGCTGGATGGCTTCCACTCCCTCTTCTTTAAACAATACTGGCACATTATTGGTCCTGACATCTGCATTCTGATGAAGAACATTTAGGCAGGGAGAACAGACCTATTCACTATTAACAAAATTGTCCTCGTCCTCATCCCCAAGATCAAGAAACCTCTCACGGTCTATGATTTCAGACCTATTAGCCTCTACAGTGTATCTTAAAAGATCTTCTCAAAGATTCTAGTTAATTGGTTGTGTACTTGGTTACCTGAAATCATCTCAGAAAATCAGAGTGCATTCATGGCCAAGAGACTGATCACTGAAAATGGCATTGTGGCCCATGAAGTGTTCCAATCTATGAAAACACTCTCCACCATGAAAAGAGGAACCATGGCGTGGAAACTGGATATGAAAAAGGCCTATGATAAAGTGGAATGGAATTTTCTCATATTCTTGATGAAAAAATGGGCTTCAGTTCAAAATAGACAGATATGATCATGCACTGTGTCTCGTTGGTCTCCTTCTGCATTAATGTCAATGGGGTGCTTACCCAAGGATTCTCCCCTACACGAGTCCTTCACCAGGGAGACCCTATTTCGCTGTTTCTTTTCATCTTGGTGGCTGATGTTTTTTCTAACCTCATTTCCAGGTCAGCTTCCTCATATAAAATTCATGGGGAAAAGGTTTTCCGTGCAAGCCCACCGGTGTCACATCTATTTTTCGCCGATGATTTCCTTCAATTTTCCAGAGCCACCCATAATGAGTGCCTTACTATCGACCATGTGATTCACCAATATGAGAGGGCCTCAGGGAAAACAATTAATCATGGAAAATCAGAAGTCTCTTTCAGATCTGGGGTACCACCATCTAAATGGGAAGAAATCTGTGTCAATGAAGGCATTCATAGGGTCGAGAAGCATCAGAAGTACCTCAGGCTACCCATGGTGATTGGCCGATCAAAAAAAAATCTTCGCATTTATATTGTAAAATATCAAGAAAAAAATCCTTGGATAGACCCCAAACAAGATTTCCAAAGCTGGTAAGGAAACCCTTATAAAAGCTACTCTTCAGTCTATCCCCAGCTATTTCATGTCCCTGTTAAAACTTCTTACTGCTGCTATTAACCAGGTCCACTCATGCACTGCCATCTTCTGGTGGGGGAAAAACAATGGAAGGAAAAAAACCCACTGGATCGCCTAGAATAAACTTTGCCAACCCAAATCTGAGGGAGGCATGGGATTCTAGGACCTCTTTTATTTTAATGATGCACTACTGGATAAGCAAGGATGGCACCTTATTAACTTCCCATCCTATCTCTGCGCGGGGGTACTCCGAGCAAAATACTTCCCCCACAAGGATTTCTAGGATTCCTCTCTGGGCCCCCAACCCAGCTTCCTCTAGAGAAGTATCTGGGGATCCCAAAGTCTTTTGAATAAAGGTTTGGGTTGGAGGATTGGGAATGGATCAACTTTTAATGTTTGGATTGATCACTGGATGATTGACAAAGAAGGTGTGTGGGCATCATCCCCTACTCAACCAGGTTTTGAAGGGGCCACTGTCTGATGCCTTTTTGCTGATAATGGGAATGGGTGGTGCATGGAAAAACTTCACTTGTGGTTCGACGAAAGGGACAAAAGGCTTATAATAAGTACCCCCTGTGTTCTGGATGCAAGCCCCGACCATCTCTACTGGATAAACGACATCTCGGGAACCTATATGGTGAAGTCTGGCTATCGGCTCACCCTCTGTACATAGACAGACGGAGGTGATGGGGGGCCCTGGGAACAGTTGTGGAAGCTCAATGTCCCTCAAAAAATTCACCACTTCTGGTGGCAGGTGTGCACTAGAATCATCCCAACTAAGGACCTTCTCATCCTCAATCATATTTCCAGCGACATGTTGTGCCCCTTCTGCCCGAACTCCCCAGAAATGCCCCTCCATGCTATCATCAAATGCCTGGGGGAAAAGGAGGTCTGGTACAAATGGGGATCTTGTACGAATCTCTCATTGGACGTGGTCTCGGACCTCCAATCTCTTCTGATGCATTAGTGCTCCTCTTTTTCACCATACAAAGAGGGCTCACTTTGCATTTTGTCCTGGATCATTTGGTTGCATCGCAACGATTCCATTTTCAACCACATCATCAAGCCCCCCAGATTCTGGATTGAAAGGTAATTATCATGGATTGAGGGATGGAAGCATCACACATTACAACAAAAGCCCTTTGGAACCCCATCCACTTATTCCCATTGGTGACCTCCACCAGAGGTGATTCTCATGATTAATGTGGATGCATCTCTTCCCAAGGATAAACCTATAGGTCTTGGTCTATTGGCCTGGGATCATTTTGGGATGACCATCACAGCCAAACATGAATCACATCACATTCTTTGGGAACTCGTGGTTGCTGATGTTGTTGTCATTCTCACTGGTATGATGTTCATTAAGGATCATAGATGGGATAAAATCCACCTGTAATCAGACTGTCTCACCATTATCAAGTCCATCAACTTCAATAATGGCGTTTTTCAACCTTTTGTTTCACTCATCAAGAAAATCCAATCTCTCTATCAAATCTTCACAATTTTCACCTTATCCTTCATCAAAAGTGAAGGAAACCAGGCTTCCCATTAGGTGGTGTCCTCTGGCCCTCTTGACAATGACCAGGTCTAGCTGGATCACTTTACTTCATCGTTAAGCGATTGTACTTATGCTGATATTCATTATTAATGATTAAGTATTATGTCAAAAAATGTTATTTACATATGACATTAAGAGTCACTTTATAGGGTATTAATTATAAGTTCATTTAAGAATTTTTTGACCTTATTCCTAAATTTTTGTATTTTTGAATTTGGACAGATATATTTGGGAGGTTCCTTATAGTTAACTACTTAAGGAATGGATTGAGTTGAACATTGGATATTATTATTTTAAGTTAAATTATGATTTATTATATTGGATAATGTGTGATAACCATTTTTTTAATGTTTAAAAGATGAAGTAATAACTTATGGATCTTATGATTTGTTAAAGGATAATTTTAGTTATTTAGTTATAAAAATAATTCATCACAAATATCAATTTTCTGGTGTAAGATATGAAGTTAAAATATATTGAAGCACAACCAAATGATTAGATTATTCTTTTGACATGACAAAAACGATTAAGTTTTTTTCTGTGAGTTATTTATAAAGATATAAAAATAATAATTCAATTTTAGGAAAAGTGCCTTGAATTAAAAAAATTATCCATTTAATTTTCTTACCTATAAATCAATCGTATTTTAACCCATCACATATTTATGGTCTTATGATGGTCAACATTCTCATGACTATGTTTTCTATCACTCTTTATCGAACCATTGGATTTATCTTTCTCTTCTATGTCAATATTTTCACCTCCTACTAATTTTAACTTATTATTAAACCTAGTTATGTTTTATTCCGGATGACCATCATATTTCTATTTTCCTCTTTTGAAGAGAAATTTATATTAACCCATTTTATATTGTGGGTTTTCCACAAAAAAAATCAAATGTAAAACTAATCACAAGTAAAAATTGTGTGGATGTAATTTATAAAAGGGGAAATGTTACACCCTTAAATTTTAAAAGAAGAAAATTAGGTTTGATAGTGTATACAACTTTCAACATTGAGCCTAAATAAACCCTGAAATATTATTATTAAAATATGAAAATTAAAACCTAGTCATTTAAATGGGAGGTTATTAATAGTATTAATTGAATTATGAAATATTTATAAAGGATATACTCTATAAAAATGCATTTATTAATTCTTATGAAATATGTACACAATTTTCAAAAAAGTTATTTTATGCTTCGAAAATATGTTTTCATCAAAAATGATTTTTATTACTTTTGGTGAGAATATATTATAATTAACTTTTTGAAATTCAATAAATTTTATTTTATAAAAATAGAATCATTTTGAAATCATCATATCAAAATTATCTTATCATGAATATTTTGTATTTTACTGAAGTGTTTTACTTTTTAATGAATAATGAAAATAATTGCTTTTTATTGAAAACTATATTTTTATTTTAATAATTTACAATGTTTCATTTTATTTTAAAATGGTTTAAAAGTAAAACTAATTATATAATATTATTAATAATTCAATTATGTTCTTTGGAATCAATTTTATGATTTAATTTGGTATAAAAAAATTATGCATTTAAATGAATTTTTCTAAAGAAAAATATTCTTTCCACTTCTTTTGTGATTTGATTTTAAATTGAGTTATACTGATTATGGTTAATGAATTTAATAAAATGGATTAAAATTTTTTAATTATGGTGTTCAAATTTTTTAATTATGTCCCTTTTATATTTGGTCTAAATGAATAGAAACTGTGGTAAAATATATCACCTTAGTAAAGGGTAAATCAGGTTAATCTAGACTAAAAATATGTTATAATGCCATAATTATTCATCCTAATTCTTAATGGATAAATTTAATTCTACCATCATCACTATATGATAAAAATTTATTATTTTAATGGACACGTTTCCATGAAAATTATTTTTATATTATTTAAATCTAAAAAATTTATAAAACGTCACTCTCTTAGTTTTAAATATCTTATATGTGCTCACATAGGTGAAAAAATAGTTATAAATGAATATTAATATTATTTTTTTATAATGAAATTGTCTTCAATAAGTTACTTCATTTATAAATTTTAGTTATTATATAATTACCTTAAATTCTTACCCAACACCAAAACAGTATTTATTCAATTAATGGAAAAATAAAATAAAAAATTGAAAATATTAAAAGTGATATAAATTTAGTAATTTATAGTGTTAAAATAATTTTATAGTTTTAATGAAAAATAATTTGTATTAAAATATTATATTTTAATTTCAAATAAGGATTTATGTCTTTTAAGTAAACTTAAGTGAATTGTTTCATAATTGATAATAGTGATATTTTATGAAAATATTATTTAATTAAATTATTTTAAAATAATAAACATTTTAAAAAATGAGAAGTTAGATATTATATGGTCTAAAATTTCATTACGCTTCCATTTATGGTCCAATTATCACCTTATGAGTAAAAATTATAACCTTTAATATTGAAAAGGTTGTTACTGTTGTTAAAATTAAAAAAAATTTAATTAAGGGTTAATCAAAATGATAAGGTTTAAAATGATACCAAATCATGTCTAATTTATATTTTTTGATAGTATTAAGAACCTATAATACATTATCTTAAAATAACTATCCATGTTGAGGAACTTTTCATGAGAATAAATTTTTTATAATTTAATATTGTGAGAAATTCCAAAAGTTCTGCTCACCTCAATTATAACAGGAAACAACCAACCTCACTTCATTACACCACATTGTTCCTTATATATCAACCATAATCTATAAAATTCTCTAATAAAATTACCTATACATATTTTAGAGGTTTTTTTCTTCCCAAAAGTCCATCCCTAGATCCCTTTAGAGGAGATCTAAGGAGTCATTTCAAAGACGAGGTAATCGCCTAAACCAATAACTTTATTTTATAATATTATTTACCACATAGAAATTTATGGTATTTATCATAAAATAATAAAAATAAATTTCCTCTATATTCTTAAAATTTATTATGATTATTAAAATACCTTTATAAACCCTCTTTCCATCAAATGAGAATTGAAAGTATCACTCGTGCATACGTACGACTTACTGTCTCCACGTAGAAATACAATTAATTTTTCATAAATATATTTTATGGATTGGTATTATTATGGGTATAATAATTATATATTATATTTAGGAAGTAATTATACTTATAGAATTATAATTTTACATTTATCTACATACCAATCTGTTGGAAAATGATAGTGTCGCCCGTGCATATCTGTGGACTACCCCCTCCACGAAGCGATGTGATTCCTTTTTCATTTCCATTTTACATGGATTGTAATAAGGATATATTATATGAATAGATATTATATTTATATATAATAATATAATTATTCTATAATTATTATTTATTATTTACCTTTTTTCATTTTGCCTATTGAAAAATGGAAACAACGTTCATGCATATGTGCGGTCTACCGTCTCCAATAACGGTGTAGTTTATTTTTATATATATACTTTTAGTAATGAATATAAACATGTATATAATTAATATATATGATATTAATTTCATGGATAAAATTTGTACATTATGGTACCATTATCAAGATAAATGTATAAAAACTACCAAACCAAAACGTACATGAAAAACAAAACAAATATCACTCAGAATAGTGATTACAATAACGAATTGTTAATAAATGGGTTATAAAAGGTTATAAGTAAATTCTATGTGGTATGATATATATTATTATGGGTCAATAACATATTTTTAATAAGTCTATATTTATTATATAGTATATTCAAACATGTTTGATGAAAATTGGACCTAAGTTAATGGATTTTCATCTCATTTTCATACATGTGAGACACATGCGTTATACACCACTTGTTTATTTTTTATAGTGTATATAATTCCCATGAATTTATTTTATGACACTTATCATAAAATTTATGGTATTTTATATCCATATAATTTTCTTTCTTTCATGGGTCCTATGATTCAAAGGTTACCAAAGTGGGAAGGGTTTTATAATACAATCCCATTATTTATTGGTTTTAAGTTATAATGATGAAATTTGTTTATATTCATTTCAAGAAAATTATGAATTTTATTCTCAATTTGTTATTTTTTAAAAATACATGTTTTAATTTAATGGTCATCATCTTATGTACTCAACATACTGAAATTGTTTTTTGGAAAATCGAATTCATTTCTCTCTTCAGTTAAAAAGACTTTTTTCCATATCCATGTTTTCAAAAAGTGTTTTAAAGAAGGTTTTTAATATTATCTTATAACTATTTAAATTCACTTTTACCCATGTTTTAATTTTTAAAAAATTATTTTAAAGTAATCTTGTTTTCATTTTCAAAATGAGGTACTTTATGAACTTTTTGAAAAAGGTATAAAAGGAATATTTTTTTAGCTTATATGGCATGAACATATTTTTTCTGACATCATGACTAATTTTTTATTTAAAGGATACATTAAAATTTTACATTTTTATTTTCAAATAAAATTATTTCCTTTATATTTTCCTAGTTTTTTTAGTAATTTATTTCAAAATGGAAATGTTATTTTCCTCAATAAATTTTTAATGATCTTTTAATGATATTTATTGTCATTAAAGACAAAAACCCTTGATTTCACTTCTGATTTAATAGGGATATAATCCAAGGATAACATACTTGTTATTTATCTAGATGGTTGATCAATATTATGGAATGATTTTTATGAAAATAGTTCCTTTCCCATGGGTTATGCTATGATGAAATAATGAAAAGTTTATGAAACTCGTTTCTTTTCTATAGGTTATGCTATGATAAAATGTTTATGAAACCATTTTACATTCAAGGGTTATGATATGATGAATGTTTTATTATATTGTGGAACTTATATATTAATTATTTTCATTATGTGATTAGTGAAACCTATATCTACCTCCAATACATTGAATAAATATTGAAATCTCGTGAGATGAATAGGATTGTAATGGGGAGTGAACCCCATTTAGTAAGGTAATTTTTCCTCTCTCATGGTTCTAGGAGTAAAAATTGAATACTAAAATGGTTTGGGGATTGAACCCAATCTTCTTGGATAGTCTTTAAATGATCCTTGATTACTAAGTAAATTATCTTTTATGTTTATCAGTATGCCTAATTTCAATGTATTATATCAATTTTCTGCTCTCATGGTTCCTTCTATTTGATCTAACTAAGATTCATTTCTTATAAACAGTCAATATTTATTCCATGAGTAAATATTATGATATATTACATGTAGGGTATAGTTTAATAATTTCAATATTATTTTCTCAAATCATTTTCCTCATTTTATGCTTATGTGATAATTGATACCCCCTAGTTTACCCTTACTGAGCATATGAGCTCACCATTTTCTTTTGTTTTATTCCTCAGGTTATGAATAATGGTGTTAAGTATGATATTTCAAAAAAGGGTTCTAGTTTTGAAGAAATAAGTGGGATATGGTGTAGATATATTATGACTGAAAATCCATTTTTAATTTTTGAAAAACACCTTTTCGATAAGTGAGAACCCACAAGTACAAAATCAATTTGAGGCTAAGTGAGAACCAACTAGCCATCACAATGAGGCATAGATAGAATGGGAACATTATAGACACAAATCAGACTAACTAAAACAAAACAAAAAAGACAATGTGTTCAAGGGGATCCACCATTGCAAACACGAGACAAAACAAACCAAACAAACATGAACAGAACAAAGAACACAACAAGCTAGAAGAAAATCATCATTAGAGACTTCAAAGGAGGATGACTGATGGTGAAGTATTCTTCGACATAGATCCACAACAAGAAACCACGAGACCTCCAAGCTTCCACGAACAAAGAAACCAAAAATCATCCAAAAATTTCAATATTCACCAAGGTCACCAGCACCATCCAAAACCTCATGGGATCCATCAAACCCGACCAAATTGGAGTCGACTGCGAAGAAGATTGAAGAAATGGTAGTGGAAACCAAGAAAATTCTAACTAATATAGACACATAAACCTTGTAAATAGTCATGGTTGTCACAAAATTATCTCAGGTCAAGCCTCCATCTACTATGTATGCACCTGCTAGTGATCTGCACTACGGCTTCCCACAAACACGTTGGGAGACGATCCTATGATAAGAGGACACCGACTTGATGCCGAAACAGGAAGGGAAGAGACATTAACAAAATGGTTACTAGAAATATACAGATATCTATGGGTCTATACTAGAGGCACACCGAACAGGGGGGGGGGGTTGGCTACGTGGCAGTGGAATCCAGAGGTGTCGTCATCATCAGGGATAGTGCAGTTCAGGGAGGATGGTAATCAGTGTCAGGATCCCTGTTGCATCGGGATCACTGAGTCTATTAGAGTAAATCCACTCACCAGAAGGAGAGATAGATGTTGGAATGAACCATATCTATCACATCGCACGAGGAAGATTCGAGTATGATCCAAGGTAGGGCAAGCTGGCAGCATGCGGTGGTATCCAGGGCACTGAGATGCGAGTTGTCAGACTTCGCGTGAGGGGGAAGCTGAAAAAGCATAGGAACCCTATGACGAGTAGAGTGAGTGACATCAAATTGTTTTTCGGAGATAAGTGGACCATATCTATGTCTCTAAAGAGTAAGTTAGGATGATAAGTTGGAGGTGGAGCTGGGGCAGGAGGGTGACACAAACCCTAGGCTAGGAGGAGCTCCCGATCGGCTACATCGTGATAGATATTTTATGAACTAGTTTCTTATGTTTCATATTTTACAATGACCCTAGACTTTTATGATTCTTCCATGTTTCATTATGTTATGTAATGAATATTAATCTATTAATATGTAATATCATTATAAAAAATTTATGGGTCATTATAGTTTAAGTCATCATGTAGTCTCTCCAATATTTAATTGAATTTTTAACCACTTCCGGTTGATATTTGTGGTCGATTTATTTTCTTCATTAGATCAATCAATTTTCTTTATTTTTTAGCTTTAGTACATGGAAATATTTTTATTTTCTTGAATGTTATATTGTCTAACTAGCATGATCAATCTGATACTTCACATGGTTAATCAATTTCTCATATGGTCGATCACTAGTAATGTGAGATCAATCTGACAACTAAAATAATTTCTCCATTATCTTCAAGTGGTTGATCAACCCAATCACATGTGTTGTGACATGAGGATCCAGAACCCATTGCCCCCAATATCCACTAGTACCATCATCTCCTTGTATGAACCTCTATCCCGCTGTGTATCCACTTGTCCCCACATTCTCCCATAGCCCCTCTATTATAGGGTTTCACTCCAAGTGCACATTATGGTAAGTCAAAATGCATTATACGGTTAATGTGAAACACATGTGGTCAAACCAGTGCACCATGTGATCAATCCAACACTTATAATATTTCATCAAAAACTATATACTATCATAAAATATGGAAATCATTATTAAAATAATGAACATGATTTTGGATCATTAAAATATGGGATTGTTAGAATAATCCAACACCAATGACACATATAATACATGAGGTTCACACTGAATTTTATATCTTCATGAAATCCCTTCTTGGAGATTTTGATGTTTTGACTTCATGAGAAGAAGCCTCAGTTCTCATAATCCCCTAATACATAATAGTAAAAAATCATATATCCCCTATCAGTATAATGTATTCATACTAGAGATAAGAAGTTTTAAGAATATTATCACAATATTTTTGGATCGTAATAAATATGTAAATGTATATAAGATGGAACAATACAAGATGGGGTGAATTGTAGGTTTAAAAACATTGTATTTAAACTCTTAAGAATGAACTTAGTTTAATATGTCTTAAACTAATACAATTCACAACCAATACAAATGACCATACGGGTTTTGGATCTAATGGATATGATATTATGTAATATCACAATTAATCAAAAACAATTGTAATTATATTGAATACAACAATTAGAGTAATAAAAATGTAAATGATTCTAACATACAGCGTGTAGAATCTCTTTGTTAGGCCTACAAGGCTGAATACCCTGAGAGGGGGGGTGAATCAGGGTATGACTAATTTAAAATTAACATCCGTTCTGATCTTGTTTCGTTGTTAAGAAAAACACTCTTCTCTATCTTTCCTATTGCAAAAAGTTAATAGAAAGTAAAGCATGCACAGGACACAGAAATTTTACTTGGTTCACCTCAAAGGGCTATGTCCAAGGAGCATACGCCGACAAGTTGTCGGTCGTACCAATTCCACTAAACTTCACTAGATGTGGATTACAATGTTAGGGCTAGATCACTTCTATACCCAGGCTCACTGCCTTTACAATGTTTAGCATCATCTCACTGCTTCCCCAAGGGTCACTCCCTGTTTCTCTCTCTCTGGATCACTGCCGGTAGAGAGTATCACCTTCTTTCTCTTCCATTGCTCACTGCTCTTGGAAGGAATCCACTCACAGTTTATAGACCTATAGGTCTCTTCATTTGTATGAAAGAATGCATCTTCCTCTTTATGTAGATGCTCTATTGAAGTACAACTTTCACCCGTAGATGAATATCTCTTTGCACCGAAGGTATCGGGCAAACTTCCAGCTTCCACGCATCCCGAAAATCACTGCTGGAAATAAAACTTACTTGGCGCGCAAGTCAATCTCGGTGCACAAGTATCGGCGCGCAAGTCACAACAAGCGCGCAAGTCTTCTTCAACCACTTGCGAGACACAAAATTCCTCAACTACAAACTTGCGCGACTCACTTCCTTTTACGCCCAATCCAATATTGGCGCACAACTGCCAACAATCGCCCTTCTTCAAATCTAGCGCGCAAGACCCACTTATGTGATACACCACCACTTGAGCGACCACCACACCTGCGCGACAGGAGATCTGAATCTTAAAAGTTTTGAAATCCGGTGAAGAATGAAGAGGTGTGGTCCAGTATTTATAGGCAAATTGACCACCCTGCGCGACGGTGCGCAAGTCACCTTGGCGACCCAGTCTCGGCGTGCAAGTCCTCTGTCCTCTTAGACACTTGCGTGACCAACTCCCAAACTTTCACGAACCAGTTTCCTTCACCATATTTTGATCTTATGATCTTGAAAAACATATGGTGCGCAAGTTTCCTATACTCCAAGTCCTAAGCGCGCAAGTCCCTTTTCCAAAAACAGTTTTCTTCATTTGTTGATTTTTAGGCCCAAAAATTTGGCTAACACTGGAAAACGGCGCCACCTTGTATCTGTTCTTTTGTACCGCCTCCAGATCATCCATTCCTTTTGTCGATGTTCTTGAATCAAACATGGATCATTGACCTCAGGTCTTTAACTTGACATTCCACCATGAAATACCCTTTGTCAACAAATATGTATGTCATGGTTTTCATTTTCAACAATCACAACACAGATGTTCACTTTATCAGCAAACACAATCACCTCAAGAATACTTCAATGATGCCTTGGGGGATTTTTGCCCAAAACTCTTAATACAATATGTAATGAATGAATCATAATTGAAAAAATTACAATAGAAAATAATATGAATAGGAAGAAACAAAATGATTCCATTTCTATTGAAAATAGAATTGGAAATGTAAATGTATTATAATTCTTTTATCCCAAAGAGTAGGGTATCCTTTAACCTAAGATAAAAGGTCTATCTTACCACCACCCTGTTAATACCTTGATACAAAGATCAGAATGACTATCTTCATATCCCTAGAATCCCTAAATTAAGAAGGTAATTGGAATCTCTTCCTTTCAAATGCTTTAAATCCCTCGATACGATGATTGGAAACACATCTTCCTATCCTTGGAATCCCTTGATCGTTATCATAATGATCGGTCACAAAAATAAAAATATATAACTTTTATAAATATAATAACTTGGAAAAATCCGTTCACATCTTGTATTTTCAAGGCTTTCACGCGAAATAAAAGAGATGTCACACTATCTCTCACTGTAACTTGAAAGATGAAAAAGTTGTCTGTTCGGTTAGAATGACCTTATATTTATAGTCTTCATGTTCCAATAGTCATATTTTCTCCAACAGTTATATTTCTCAAGAAAATTCAGAGGGACTTGGACACCTGGGTTTATAATGGTCAAAACAAACAGAATACAGGACATTGTTTTGATTGGTATAAAACTAACTTCACGACATCCTTTTGGTTAGAATATAGTAAGTAAAAAAGTATGAAATAATGATTGTGAGATACATGTAAATGGTATTGGAGTAATACAAGAGTACAATGAATTACATGATTATGATTCATAACTTGGTTATGATGTATATCGGGATTACAATGCATATTGTGGTTACGATACATGACACAATTATAATGCATGTGGTTACAATTCATAACATGAATACGATACATAAACTGGTTACGATGCATGTGGTTATGATTCATAACATGAGTGCGATACATATCTTGGTTACAATGCATGTAGTTACCATTGATAACCTAAATACGATACATAACCTAGTTATGATGCATGTGGTTACGATTCATAATAATAATACTATAAGAAAACTACATATGTCATTAAGATATATGTGATTATGATTATAAAACAGCATATATTAAAAACAAGAAGTGATTTTTGATTTACAAAACAAAAAGTTCAATGATAAAGTAAAAACACATTTTGACTCACCAATCTCCCCATTTTTGGAAATCACAAAAAAAAACAATAAAGACTTATCTCTCCTTGAGTTTAGTAACTCTTCTGAAAGTGATAGAGAATATGAATGATTCCTCCCTTGGATAAAAATATAACTAAGGATCTTATTCAATTTATTTTACTTGTGAGTTCTCCCCCTTAAAAAGGTATTCACCCATTTTCCCTTCTTGTAAAGAAAAAAAAATTCTTTTCCGAAATATTCTCCCCCTTTGTGATTTTTAAAAAGGGTAACGGAAAAAATTCATTACATAAAAAAGGTTATATAAAAAGAGTACAAAACAATAGACTTTTCTTGTAATGAAATAATATTTTATTACAACAAGAGTTCAAAAGTTCATTCTTTCACCTTTTTTCTAGTATGTTGAACATTTAAATCTTTATCTTTTTGTACACTTTTCTATCCTCCATAAATTTATCATGATATTCTCATTGAGACTTCAACTTCACATCCTATTCAGCAATAACCATTTCTTGTTTCCAGATGCTTTGTTCTAGAAGTTGATTGATTTATTCTTGAGCATTAATGTTTGCTTCTTAAGAATTGAAATCCTCCATTATAATTTTGTAGGCCATCTCCAAAATTAAAACTCTATTTGATAGAAAAACAACCTCATTACACTCATTCCCCAATTTTTCCTTTAGACCATAAATCTCTTCCGTAGATATTACTTTTGAGGTAACAGATCTTTGAAAGACTTTATGTTTTTCATTAAAATCATCAACCAACTTTTGATCTACATAATTGAGATCATTTACCTGGTTCACTAATTCATCTTACATGTCCAAATGATTCTTGAGAATATCATCAATGTTGTACGACCACTTGACAACCTTATTACAAGCTTTGTTATGCTCAATAGAACGTTCCTTGAATATCTTTAAATCAACCTCAAGATTTAGAAACTTTTCCATCATAACCTTAACAGAGTCCATTAATTCATTATGAATATTTGAAAGGATTTATAGCCTGGATTCAATTTTTGGAATGAACAGTGTCATGTTTCCCAATATAATTAATACTTGTTTGATGTACTGAATTCCCTTCACTGTGATTGTTCTTTTAGAATCTGTATCTTTAGTGTATTTTGGGAGATCACCGAAATGAGCCTCAATACTGATAAATTGAGATCACTTATTCTGATTCCTATCGAATTATTCTTCTTCTTCTTTATTTGAAATGTGAATTACTTTATTGTAAGAAACCCTTTGAGACACTTCCTTGATGGCTGAGGATCCAAAGATTTAAATTTGAAGGATGGAACTTCTGAGGATTCTACTGATTGGTTTCTCTTGTTTGCATACTCTTCTTCTTCTACTACTTCTTCTTCTTGACCTTGTTCTTCTTCTTCTTCTTTATATTCTTGAATGAGACTTTGTGTGGTCGATTTTTCAGATTCCTGTTTCTCTTTTCATTTCTAGTTAGATCTAATTGAGTCTGAACATGTGGATCCCTTATTACAATTCATGTTCTGTATTTCTCAGCCATTTTGAGAACATTATCAATGTCTATATCTTGGGCCTTTATCTTCTTCATTATCTTTTTCTTTTCTTCTTCTTTTAAAGTTTCTTCTCGTCTTATTTTCAGTGCTAGGGATTCAGGTGGATCCAAACAAAATTGAGGATCGCCTTCATTCCTTTCTTCTTTCTTCTTCCTCCACTCATCAGAAACCTCATCTGATACAGCCTTTTGTTTATTTGAATTTTTTAGGTTTGTATTATTAACTACCTTTCTTTTTCTTGAGGAAGATTTTGAGGGCTTAGAAGTTTTTTCACTCACTTTAGTTACTTGCTTTCCTTTCTCATCTTATGGATCCTTCTCAAACTTTTTCAATTAAGGATTGAATCATAACATACTTCTCTTTATTGTATCCATACCAATGAGAGGCTCCTTGAAAGATTCCATCTTTGACTTTATTGAAACATTGTATAAACTCAAGAATTATTTCCAAAACATACTAGGAATATTGGTAAACATGACCAGCTAAGACTTTCTGGCACCGAATTTGAGCTTTTTAATTGTCAAAAAAATGAGTCACATTAGATTAAACCTCCTTATATTCACCAAATAATCAAGCACATAAACATCTAAAACATTTATTTTTTCCTTATCACCTTTTCTTGGCAACAAAAATAATTGCATCAAAAGTTCTATGAGTCAATTATCTTTTGATAAATGACTTACCTTTATCTTGTCCTCACGAATACCAAAAATAGATTCTTCAGATTTACTCTTATCAAAATTCCCATCAAGTTCCAGAAGTTTGTGGGAAGGGTATAGGGAATCACCCATAGATGGTACTCCTAGGATGATAGTTGCTTATTTTATAGAGTTTTTATACTTATTAACATACATCATAAAAGAAGTCTTGATACCATTGTATATCTCCATTGTTTTATAGAATTGAAACATTTCCTCATAATATACAAAATACTAATTTCAATCAAGTCTATCAACACAATTGGATTCCCAGCCCTGGAAAATTTTTATCTTTTTCAAAGATGAATCAAAATTCTCATAAAAGTCTTGGGAGACTAAAATTTCACCTAAAAAGGTCATGGAAGATAAATCTTTTGGAGAAATTTTATTTGGAGATGATGTAGTTGACTCAGACATCAAATATTATCTCAACCCCTCAAGATTTTCCTGGTTACAATGACTGAAGAGATCTATGATTACGAAAACTAAGGTAAAAACTGATTACCAAACTTGCTGTATTTATAGAGCATCAAAAGGTTAGAAAATATCAGAGGAGTTCATTGTGGGATACGTAGGGAGGGGTTCTTTGAAAAAGAAATTTATAAACATGATTAAATCTAAAAGATCCAATGGTTGAGAATTATTTTTAACTCTTGTGGTTTTTAGCGTAAAATCATATTCACATTGAAACTGATTAGGAGTTAAAAGAAATAATTGAGAAACAACTATTTGAACAAAAAAATAAGGCTTTATAAATTTTACCTGTTAGAGTATTAGGATAGATATATTGGTTTCTGTATATTTTTCTTATAATAATAATAAAAACAGTACCGAAAAACAAAGAGACCAAATATAATTCTAAAACAGATATAATTAAATCAATCTGGTTCTGATAATATAGTACCGATTTTATAATCCAATACCAATAATATAGTACTGATAAGATAAAATAATACTGATAATCTAGTACCAATAAAATAATCAAATACCAAGAACATGAAAATTATTTAATTAAAACTGATAAAAGTGAAAAAAACAATAAAAGTAAAACTGATAACAGTGAAACTGATTAAAGTGAAACCAATAAATCTGAAACTCATAAAAATGTAAAACTGATAAATGAGAAACAGTTAAAAATTTTAAACTAATAAGTGAAACTGATAAGATTATGTATACTCACCCTTTAAAAAGGAGTGACTTAATGTAAGGAGATGATTTAAACAAGAAATAGATGTGAATGATTACTTTATAGTGATTATTCCTAGTTTCTATTTAATGTATTCAAATCTATAAGAAGATAATGGTTTTGTGAAATTTTCCACAAGTTGTTCTTTCATTTTGATGAATTGTAAAATAATATCTCCTTTTTGTGTATAATCTCTAATAAATTGATGCCTAATATCTATGTGTTTTTCACGTGAGTGATTTTCAGGGTTTTTACTAAGATAAATGGAACTAGTATCATCACATAGTATTTTAGTTTTGGAAAAAATCATACCATAGTCAGTGAGTGTGTGTTTCATCCACAACACTAGAGCACAACAACTTCCAGCTGCTACATATTCAACTTTATCAATGGAAAGTGCTACTGAATGTTGTTTTTTTCATGACTAATAAACTAATGAATCTCCAAAGAAATGATATGTTCAGGATGTGCTTTTTCTATCTATTCTATAACCAACAAATCCAGTATCTGAATAACTTTTTAAAAAATCATTTCTAGAAGAGTAAAATGCTCATAAATCCATAGTTCCCTTTAAGTAGTGAAAAATAATTTTCACTGCTTTTAAATGAGAATACTTTGGATTATATTGATATCTTGCATATAAAAATACTTAAAACACTAAGTTTGGACGACTAGCTGTTACATATAACAAACATCCTATTATACCTCTAAAAGATGTTTGATCTAATGGTGTCCCAGCTTCATCAAGATCAATTGTATTTGAGGTACTGATTGGAGTGCTTATACTTTTAGTGTTTTCATATCCAAAGTTTATAAGTAAATATTTGATATACTTATGTTGGGATATATAGGTTCTTTCGGGTTTTTGAGAGATTTGATAACTTAAAAAGAATGTCAACTCACCCACCATACTCATTTCAAACTCAAATTTCATTAGATTCACAAAAGAATCATTTAGGGATAACTGAGTTGATCCAAATATAATGTCATCAACATAGATTTGAACAATTAAAATGTTTTTCTTATTTTTATAAAAAGAGTTGTATCGGCAGTACCTTTTGCATAATTTTTTTGAAAAATAAATCTTATAAGTCTATCATACCAAGATATAGGGGATTTTTTAAGTCCATACAAATATTTTTTAAGTTTAGAAACATGATTAGGATGTTTTGAGTCAATAAACCCAAGAAGTTATTCAACGAAAACTTCTTCTTGAACAAAACCATTAATAAAATCACATTTTGCATTCATTTGATAAATTTTGATGTTAAACAATGTTGCAAAGGATAAAAGAATATGAATAGATTCAAGTCTAGTTGCCGGAGAATAATTTTATTCATAGTATATTCCCTACTTTTTATTATAGACTTTAGCAACAAGTGTTGGTTTATTTCTTATAATGACTCCATTTTCATCACATTTTTTTTTTCTGGAAACTCATTTCACACCAATTATAGTTTTTTATTTAGGTCTTTTAATGAAGTTCCACGCATGATTACATTCGAATTCATTTAGTTCATCTTGCATTAATTTAATCCAATCTTTATCACATAAGGCCTCATTTCAACTTTTAGGTTCAGATTTAGATAGAAAATAAAGATGTTCTATTTTATTTCTCAAGTAATTTCTAATCCTTATGGGTTGATTTACATCACCAATGATATTATCACTGGGATGATTCCAAAGAAACAATTGATTTGGGTTTTGTAAAACCAGTTCATCAACATAATATAGAAATTCTTTTGGGGTAAATTTCTTAGAAACATTTTATTGAGTATTTACCTTTTCAGAAGATTTTTCAATCAAAGGTTGATAATCAGTCTGTGAAAACACATATGTTGATGTAGGTAGGGTTTGTTTAGAAACAAAAGGATCAGTTTCATAAAATTTAACATGAACTATTTCCTCAATAGTAAAAGAGTTTTTTTAAAGACTCTATAAGACTTATAAGTAGTGGAATAACCTACAAAGATTCCTTCATTAGATTTGGGTGAAAATATATGTAGATTATCTTTAGTATTCAATATGAATACTTTGCATCAAAATACAATGAGGTAAAAAAACATTAGGTTTTCAGACAGTCCACAATTCATAAGGTGTTTTATTATGAAAAGGTCTGGTTAAAACTTGTTTTATACTATAACATGTAGTACAAATAGCTTCAGCCCTGAACTGCTTAGCAATTGAGTATTTACTCAGAATGTTCTTGTTATTTCCTAAAGAATACAATTTCTTTTTCAACAACACCATTTCATTTAAGGGTTCTTGGAGCATAAAATTTGTGAGAAATTATTTTCTTACTAAAAAAACTTTCAAAATCTGAATTTCGAAATTCTCCACCATGATCACTACGAATAGTTATTTGTGGTAGGTTTTTTCCATATTTAACTTGGGCTCTAAAAGTTTTGAATTATAAAAAGGCTTTAGATTTCTTTTCTAGAAAATAAACCCATGTCAATCTTGTGTAGTCATCGAATAAAATAAATATATAGTATTTTCCTCCAAAACTTCCAGTTTATGTAAGAATGAAAATATACACGTGCACTAACTGTAATGCATTATAATTTGAAACATCATTAATTAATTTAAATATAGTTTTATTTTTATTTCTATATTAAAAAGGGTTAAAAACTTTTGAATAATCATACCTTATATCTAGTAGATCCTTAACAAGTATTTTATTTGAGAGTTTACAATGGTTCCTAAGGTTACAATGTCCTAACCTTATATTCCATAACCAAGATCGGTCTTCCATTTAACTTAATCAAGGTAAGTCTTTGCTCCTAAGGTCTTATAAGTTAATTGTGTATACATTCTCACACCTATGGGAATAAGGAATGAATTCATCCTTGGAATTGTGAACTAAACATTTATCATTCCTAAAATTCACAAGGTAACCTTTATCACATAATTAACTTATGCTTATAAGGTTTTTCTCAAGGCATTTAACAAACAGAACATTTCAAATAAAAAAATTTCCTAGAAGAACAATATTACCTATACCAATGATCTTTCCCTGAGCATTATCTCTGAAGGACACTCTTCCAAATTTCATTTCAATGATCTTTTCAAATAATTTTTTTTCCAATCATATTTCAAGAACAAACACTATCCATGTACCAAATATTATTTTTGTTGGTACAATTTTTGTTTTCTTGAAAAAAGAACAATTAGTTTTTCGGAACCCAAACTTTTTAAAATCCATAAATGTTAGATAAAAGAATTTTAGGAATTCACATTTGTTTTGAAAAATGATCTTTATGAAATCCTAAGGATTGGATTTTATTAAGAGAACAATTTATTTCCCAATATCCACCACATTGAAATTTGGTGCAGAAATGAGCACTTTGAGGAAAAAATAGTTATGACTAAAAATGGGTTTTGAAAAGGAATAACCTATTCTAGAATTATTCCTAAGTGGAAAATTTTGAGAATACATTTTGTCAAAGTTTTATTTACCATATGTAAAGTTTGATAATAGTTTCTTAAGAGAAAATATTTCATATTTTAGTCTATTGACTAAATTCTCATTCTTACCAGAATTTTTTTTGGAATTGTTTTATGTTTCTATAAAATTTTTCTTTAAAACAAATTCTTTAAATTCCTTATAAATTTTATCCTTATTATAATTTACTTCCAAAAGGTTTTTTGAAATATTTTCAAAATCAAGAGTTTTCTTATCAAGATCTTTTCAAAGATGTGATACTTCTTTTGTAAGAATAGTTATTCTAGATTCTTTCTTATAAATATTTTTCTTGAGTTACGAATTTCAATTATCTGGTAATTTAAAAAATCTAGATACTTATTCAAAAGAAGGTAAATTTTCTTCTGTTTAGGAAGATTCTTTATCCAAAGAGTAAGAATATATCTCATCAAGGAAATTTTAATTTAAAGATAAATTTGTAAGAGATGTTGTATGTTTTACCTTAGCCATGAGGAATTGATTTTCAATGGGTAGTCTGGCTGTTGGTCCTATATTCTTCTGACCATAAGATTCATATTTTGAAGATTCGTCTAATGAATCACCACCACTTTCACTCCATGTAACATCCTAGGTAAATAAAGATTACGATATTTTCATATTTATTAATATTTGTGAAATAAATATTAATTTTACTTTCAAGGGTAAGTTTATGTCTGATAGCATACTCAACATGCAACAAATGGTTTCTTTGAAATCTTACGTTGCACACAACTTTGAGTTATACCAAAAAATTATATATTATTATTATTATTATTTTAAATGGTAGTTAATTCTTAGCCATTGTTTTGTTTGGAATGAACAAAACTAACTACAATATGATTAAATTTTTTTTTAAAATGTATTTACTTTTATCTAATAAATTTTAGAGGCGTAAAATAATAATGAATCAGATTTTAAGTATAAAATACTCTAATTTCTTTAAAATGTCGATTTACCACCTTTTGATGGTGAACCCTTTTTGAATCTAGTTATTGTTAATTTTATATGTTCAATTTTACAAAAAAACATCTTTTTTAGGATTGGGACATAAAAATTCACTCACAGTAAAATTTCGATATTATTATAATAAAGTTCATTTTTTGATGAATAGTGAAAAATACTGCATTTTAATTCAAAAATGGATTTTAATATAATTTAATTATATTATTATATTTTCCTTTTAATTAGTTTTAAAGGGTAATTATATTATATTTTTATCATTTATCCAATATTTTTCATTGAAATTAATTTCACATTGAAATTTGACATAAACACAAGTCAATCTTTAGGTAGTTTTTACTTCTTAGAAACACGCTTTTTGGTTTTGACAACAGGAATTAATTTTAAATTAATTTCTACCACTTCTGTGTTTTGAATTTAGAAAAATGGATTCCATATTTAGAATCAGGAGTTTCAAATTGGGTAAATAGTTATCTTTTATTTTTAGACAATATGAAGAGTAACTTCAGTAAATATTTTATTTACCATAGTTAAATGGTAAATCTGGTAATAAGGGTAAAAAATAATATTATAAAAATATTAAATTACCCTAACACATGTTCTAACCCTATATGTTGACACATTTACAGCCATGGGAATCATTTGGTGTATTTTGGGACCCAATGGATCCACTTATAAGTGACAATGACATTTTATAAAAATTAATTTAAAGTTAAGGAAAACATACCATAAACATATATCTTTTAGTAAAAAAAATTTTATATGTTATTATATAAGTGCTATTTTCGTCTATAAATAATAATTAAAAATATAAAATGATTTACTACATCATGGTATTTTATTTATAATTTTTAGACATTATATAAATAAATTTAATTATGACACAATGGTGATCGAGTGATTTCTTCATTAATATAGGATTAAAATAAATTATATTATAAATGTTAAATTAAAGGTAATTTGGTTATTTTTATATCATCAAATAATTTTATGGATTATATTTACATGTTATATTTGTATTAATGAAGTTTCTTTAAATCAATAAATTTGTTTTAAATTTTTAAAAAAGTCATGATATGAATAATGTCAAAATTGACATAATTCATATTTTAAAATATAAAATATTTTATTATATATTATAAAACTAAAAAAACTATAATATTCAGAAAAATAGATACAATAAGTATAAAATTTTATTATTGACTCTTTAATTGGATATGTTTTAGGTTTTGGTAACTATTTTGATTCTCAAAGTGTTAAATGCTTGATAAAACGGTTAGAGTAAAAAAGGGTTAAATAAAAAATATAAGGATTAAAAAACATCCAAAACATGTAATATTTTTATTTTATGATTTTAATTATACTTATATTCATCATATATTTGAATTTAATGAGTTTTTACCTTTTAAAATCAAAAATAATTTTACAATAAAATAATACTTTCAAAACTTCCTAAAGAGTCTCTCCTCCCTCTTATAAAAGGACACCTCCTCTAACATATTAAACACACCTCTCAAACCCCTTGGATCATCCAAACTCTACTACAAGAATCTATACACATCCCCCTATTCCTATTGACATCTTTACTCTAGGAATAAGGCAATTCAAGAAATCCTTTTGCCTCAAATCATAGAGAATTACACGTTTTAAGTGGTAGCATCTTCTCTAAAATTTATTTCCATTATTCTACTTCTTCACTTCCAATTATATTATTTTTATTTGACTAAATAACAAAAATAGTATCCTAAATATACTAGTTTGTTTTTATGAGAATGATTATAACTACACTTACACACACCTCTGTCTAATGGGTATAGAACATATTGTTTCTGTGTACGGCGAACTACTATCTCATGAAATGATTATTGTTCAATATTCCCCTACCACCTATCATGGTGTCCATTATGATATAAAGGTAATTATATATGATATTTATGATATTTATTTTATCTTTATTCTTATTTAATTATAATTTATAACAAAACTTTATGCTTTTCATGTTTTATAAATATGATAGTTTCATTTGAGGAAGTGCGGACTATCTCCCCCTCAAAGTGATATGACTCATCCATGCTATACATTGAACATATAAAGGATGGAATTAATGAAATTATGTAAAATATATAACATAGATATTATACTGGTATTATAATATACCTATGTATCATTTCTTTTTTATTCCTTTAAAAATGAAAAAAATGAAAGTAGTGATCACGCGTATATACATCTTAACGTCTCTATGAATGGTGAATTTCATTTTCTTATATACAAATATTAGGAACTATTATAAATACATATATACTAGATCTAAATACATATATACTATATATATATGATATTTAAATAATGAATTCAAATCTGAAGATAATGGACTTTTAACCACACGGGCAATTTGTAATTATAACAAGTTCATTTTGGACTCATATTCCAAACATCGACAAAATGTCCGATATGAACTCAAATAATTAACTAATTGTTTTAGAAAGGAAATAAAGGATATAAAGGTAATAATAAATTTTAAAAGGGTTCTAAAGAAAGTATAGATTAACTTAAGTTTATTTTTCAGGAAGAACATGGAACAAATGATAAAAGTCGGACTCGAGCTATGGGAACCTTTCACCATCATCTTTTAGTCAAAGACTTATTTTATGTTATGTATTTTAGTTTCCTTTTTATTATGTTGGGGTATGTTCTTATATATACTTATTTATATCCATTTTAATTCTAAATTAAGACAGACCCATTTATCTCTCATCAACTCATTTTTTGAATTTTTAAGTAATGTAGTTAGGCTGTCGAATTTTCATAAGGGATTTCATCTCAATCACCTTTCATTGAGGCATATTTCTATTTATACATGAGATTGTTTTATACGTTGTATAATAAAACCCTTTAAATTTTACTTTTATTCAAAAGGAATCTTTTTTTATGAAACTTTTTACTAAACGACAAAACAAATGTTTCTTTTAAATGTACGTGACGATAACGACCTTTCTGCCGCTGCGAGTATTACTTGATATTTGGATTCCTTAACAAGTTGTAATGTTTTTAAAAGGAAAATAAATTCCACATACACTTTTTATGAATTTTTGTATTGAATATGGTTTTGATAATGGATTGATTATGTCAGTATATTAAGATGTTATATTGTGATTGCAATTTGGAAATGTTATCGTTAATTTATGATTATTCGTGTGTTATGATTATGTTATGGCTCTTGGTCGTTGTTTAATCATACAGGTGGTTACATAATAAAACTAGGGTTAGTGAGCCCGATATAGCTCTCCAATGTATCGGGTAACATGGCAGAGGTAAACGTCAATGATTCTCCTAATAGATTTAGGGAATATACTGTGATGAGTATTCCAAACATAACTCCCTACGTAGTTGTGAATGATAAAATGTAAGTATGATATGGATGCCACATGTTCCCTTTATGATTTTTGATTTTTATGTGTTATTCATAAATATTTTGATATCATGAGGTATATTAAAGTGATTATGTTTTTTATGTATTTATGGACTAATGTTTTATTTCTTTATTTTATAACCCTTACTGAGATTTTTATGCTTATCCCAAGTTTTTTGAAATGTTTTTCCTAGTGTAAGAGGAAGGTTAAGAGGAATAAATAATTCTATAAAATTTATATCATGAAAAGAATTCTTGTTTTATTTTAAGAGTTTTTATTTTATGAAAAAATTATATACTAAGTAGAAGTGTCTACTATGTAATATTTGAGATGTAATGTAGTAGTTATGGCTTAATTCCCTAAAACTCTAAACCTGAAAATACCCTGAATGTTAATTCTTGATTTAACTAAATATTGAGTAATGTTTTATGGTTTGGAACTTATGGTTTCTTTCAGAGGTCGATTTAGGTAACTTTGGAGGTTAGGGTGTTATTTAAGCATATGTGACGTAACCATAATAGTGAGAATATTAGAAAGAGTCGTAGTTATTTTATATAAATTGAATGGGTTTAAGATAACATGAATAAGTATATCTTAGTGTTTACCCTCGTTATAAGATATTATATGATGATTTTACTGATATAATCACACTGACCTTTTTGGTTTAATTAAATGGATGGATCTAATAGGCACCGAAGTAACAAAGGGGGTGAAGAAAACTATGACAGTTTTCTGAATAAGAAACCAAATGAAATGGGAGTTGAAATGAAAACTCTTGTGGTTATCCGAAACCAACTATCTGGAGTCATTATTGACCACCTGAACCTTAGTGATTTTTATAAGGCATCATATATACAAGAAACGAATTCCAATGGGAGTTCAGGTAATAACCATAAAGGTAAGTATATTAAAAAAACATATGTGTCAAGGATGTGGAAAGAAACACCTAGGAAAATGCATCAAAGGGACGGGAAGATGCTATAGATGTGGTAATGAAGGTAATAAAGAAAGAACATGCCATAAAAAAAGGAAGATTCTAGTTGACTTCAGGAAAGGGAAAGAAGTTCTTTCTGAAGAACCAATTGACTGTTTTAAATGTGGTGTGCATAGTCATTATAAAAATAGATTTCCTACAAATAAGGTTTAGGAATTGGATCAGTAGGATCATAAAAAATATATGTTTACCACTTCCTAATGCCATTCCAATTGAAGATGAGGAAACTGAAAATGGCCTATGAAAGTTATGGATTATTTCTTAGCTCAGGTTTTGACATTACTGAATTTTTAGTATATTATGCATGATTTGTTTTTGTAGGAAATAATTATAAAATAATAAGATGGAAAAATATGGATAAATGATTAGGAATAATTTTTGATGATTAAGATGTCTGTATTTTAGGAATTGAAGAGTTATGTTGGATCTATTGATGATGATATGTTTAAATGTATTAATGATACGATTAATTTGAAATACTTTTTCTAGTATGTGTAAACATGAAGTTTGATATGTGAAAATGATATTCAAGGAATAATTATCTTTTATTTTTTGGATATAGTCATAAAAAAGCATTTGGTTTTATATGATCCTTGATTTTGAGGCAATTACAGGTTATTACTTTGTGGGATGGAAATGTAAGTTATGAGATTACATTTGTGGTTAAAATATGTTATGGTTATTTTTGAGGAATTTATCTCATTTTTTGGAATGTTATAAAATTATATAATTTTTGAAAAAGGGAAACACATAGACCACGTGACAACCCGTCGCATAAGAAAATTTTGTAGGAATCAAACCCACAACCAAAGTGTGATTGGGATTTATCTCCTACCACTAGACTACGTGAAGTCCCTAGTTAGTATGACTAATTATTTTTAGTTAAATGATTTTATGGATCAATAATAAGTTGATTTTGGTAACCTATGTTTTATCAAATGGATATCCTTAGTATAGGAAAATGATTTAGTGATTAAGTGATAAAGTTTATTTTGGAATTCATTCTCTCTTTTGGGGAAACATTGTATTCTTAAGGAAAATAGAATACTATGGAATTTTATTTGTGGAGTAATGTTTGAAATTTTATTTTGGAAGAATCTATTTCTTTATTGTGAATATATGACTATTTGGGTTATTTATAGAAATGATTATCCTATCATAGAGAATATGTTAATAGGTTAATTAATTTTCATTATGAGACTTTAAGAGTAGCCAATGTTATTTGGAGATAAATTTTATGATTTTTGTGGAAGACTATGTGATCAAATCCTTCTAAAATTTGGGTTTCAAACTTATTTTGGATTGTTTTGAATAATTTTAATGATAATTGTGTATTTAATGGTCTTTTTTGAGCTTTGGATATTGTTTGTTCAATTTTGGAGATTAAGAGTAGTATTTCTTTTTTATAAAAGATTGTCATTTTGGGGATTATTAGATCTTGTACTCACCTTTTTGGTTTTGGTTAGTGTCTAAAGAGATGGGAAATATATGGTTCATCTTTTGTGGATCATTATATTCTATAGAAGTTGATTCTAAAACTTCAGGTGTGACCAAGTCATCTTTAATACTCATGGTTTGGAGAAAAGAAGAGTTTTTTGTAGAAACTTATTAAAGGATGAAACTCTACTTGAAATGTATGTATATTTCCTTATGTCTTTAGTCAATATCGTAAATAAATTATTCAACTTTATAAAATGAAACCTAAAAAAAACATTGTCCATTTACGTTTTCTACTATGAAACCAATGATTGTTCAACCCATCACAAGTATGTGGTTTTCTTGTTGGTAACTTTCTCCTGATCATGTTTTCTATCACTCCCCATCAGAATTTGACATTTATTTTATCTTCCATATCCATGTTTTCCTACATGGAATACTAGTATGGGTTATCTCAGGTGACCTTTTTACTTCTATTTATTTATTTTAAAGTTATATTTTTTTTGAATCTTTTTTCGATCTGGGACTTTTAATGAAGTTTTCAAGCCCAATTTTAAGATTGTGAGGACGTAATTCCGAAAAGGAGGGAAGGATGTAACATCATATGTAAATAAAGAATGTGAAATTTTCATATTTTTTAATATTTTTCAATTAAATATTAATTATACTTTCAAGGGGATACTATGTCTGATAGCATACTCAATACGCAATAATGGGTTTCTTTGAAATCTTATATTGTACACAACTTTGAGTTATATCAAAAAACAATATAATATTATTCTTATTTTAAATGGTAGCTAACACCTAGAAATTGTTTTGTAATGAATGAAAATAACTAAATAAAATATGATTACACATGTTTGTTAAATGCTTTTACTTTTTGCAAATAAATTTTATATGCTTAAAATAATAATGAATCCAATTTTAAAATGAAATACTCTAATATTCTTGAAAAGATCGATTTACCGCCTTTTGATGGAGAACCATTTTAAAAAATATTTTTTTCACTTTTATATGTTCCATTTGACAAAATAAACTTCTTCTATAGAAGAGGGACATAAAAATTTACTTTGGTCAAAATTTTGGTATTTTTCTAATAAAGTTTTTTTTTGATGAATAGTGAAAAATACTGAATTTTAATTCATAACTGGATTTTAATTTAATTTATTTATATGATTAGAATATAATTTTAATTTGTTTTAAAGTGTAATTAGGTTATATTTTTATCATTTAATCCAATTTTGGTCATTGGAAATAAATTTCACTTTGAAATTGGACATAAACACATGTCAATCTTTTGCTAGTTTTTATTTCTTAAAAACAAGCTTTTTTGTTTTGATAATGGAAATTAATTTTAAATTAATTTATGAAAATTGTGTGTTTTTGAATTTGGAAAAATGGATTAAATATTTGGAATCAGGAGGCCCAAATTGTGTAAATAGGTAACTTTTATCTTTAGACATTATGAATAGTAAATTCAGTAAATATTTTATTTACCATGGTTAAAAGGTAAATCTAGTAAATAAAGGTAAAAAAATATTATAATAATATTAAATTACCCTAACACATGTAGTAATACTATTTTATTATACATTTACGACCATGGTAATCCTAGGGTTGATTTTGGGACCACAAGGAGCCAATTCTAAGTGCAAATGACATTTTATAAAAATTAATTTAAAGTTAAGGAAAATGTAACATAAACATATATATTTTAATAAAACTATTTTTTTATGGGGTTATATAAGTTATATTTTCTTCTATAAATAATAATTATAAATATAAAAATATATACTACATCATTGAATTTTATTTATAATTTTTAGACATTAAATAAATAAATTTAATTATTACACAATGGTGATGCAGTGATGGCTTCATTAATAAAGGATTCAAATAAATGATATTATAAATGTTAAAATAAATATAATTTTGTTATTTTGATAACATCTACAAATTTTCTTCATTATAGAGACATCTTATATTTGTATTAATTAAATTATTTTGAATCAATCATGTTTTGGAATTTTAAAAAATTCATGATATGAATAGTGTCAAAATTTACATAACTCATATTTTAAAATATAAAATATTTTATTAAATATTATAAAATTTTAAAAAATATAATATCTATCCAAATAGTTATAATAGGTCTAAAATTTTATTATTGACTCTTTAATTGGATATTTTTCATGTTTTGGTAACTATTTCGATTCTCAAAGTGTTAATTGCTTGATAAAACAGTAAGAGTAAAAAAAGGGTAAAATAAAAACGATGAGGATTAAAAAAATATCCAAAAACTATCCAATTCTTATTGTATAATTTTATTTCAACTTATATTCATATTATATTTGAATTTAATGAGTTTCAGACCTTTTGAAACTGAAAATCGTTTTATAATAAAATAATACTTTCAAACTCTTCTAAAGAGTCAATCCTTCCTCTTATAAAAGGACACCACCTCTAACACATTACACACACCTCTCAAGCCCCTTTTCTCATCCAAAATCTGGTCCAAGAATCTCTCAAAATCCCCCTATTACTCCTATAAGATTTATTCTAGGCATTAGGCAATTCAAGAAATCCTTTTTCCTCAAATCAAAAAGAGTTACACGTTTTAAGAGGTAGGGTATTCTATAAAATTCCTTTCCATTATTCTACTTCTTCACTCCCTATTCTATTTTTTTTATTTGATTACATAACAACACCAATATCCTCAATAAACTACATTTTTTTATGAGAATTATTTTAACTACACTTACTCACACCTCTTTCTAATGGGTATAGAACATGCTGCTTCTGTGGGCAGCGAACTAGTGTCTCACGAAATGATGATTGTTCAATATTTTCCTACCTCCTCTCATATTGGACATTATGATGGTACTATAATTATATATGATATTTATGATATTTATTTTATCTCTATTATTATGTAATTATCATTTATAACATACCTTTATGCTTTTCATGTTTTATAAATACAATATTTTCATTTGAGGAAGTGTGGACTATCGCCCCGTCAAAGTGATATGACTCGTTCATGCTATACATGGAACGTATAAAGGATATAATTAATGAACTTATGTAAAATATATAACATATATATTGTACTGAAATTATAATATACCTAGGTATTATTTAGTTTTCATTCTGTTGAAAATGAAAAAGAAAAAGAAATGAAAATAGCGTTCATGTGTACGTACGGCTTACAATCTCCATGAACTGTACATTTCATTTTATTACATCCAAATGTTATGGAATATTCTAAATACATATATAATGGATCTAAATACATATATACTATATATATATATGATATTTAAATCATGATTAAAAATCTGTAAATATGGAATTTTGACCACATGGAAAATTTGTAATTATAACAAGTTCATTTTTTACTCAAGTTCTGAACATCAAAAAAATGTCTGATATGAACTCAAATAATTAACTAATTGTTTTAGTAAGGTAATAAGTGATATAAAATGAATAATAAACATTAAAATTGTTCTGAATCAAGTATAAATTATCTTAGGATTATTATTTAGGAAGAACAAGGAACATACTAGACAAGTCAGACTTGAGGTAAGGGAACCTTTCACTATCCTCTTTTAGTAAAAGACTTATTTTATGTTATGTATTTTAATTTACATTTTATAATGTTAGGTTATGTGCTTATATATCCTTATTTCTTTATATTTTATATCCATATGATGAGAGACCCTTTTGTCTCTCATCAACACATTTTCTGAATTTTTAAGTAACATCGTTAGGCTACCAAATTTTCTTAATGGAATTCGTCTCAATATCCTTTAATGGAGGGGTAATTATATTTATACAAAATTTATTTTATAAAATTTATAATAAAACACTTTTACTTTTAATTATATTCAAAAGGAACCTTTTTTTATATGAAGCCTTTTACTAAACAACAGAGAGAATGTTTCTTTTAAACGTACACGACGATAATGACCTTTCTGCCACCATGATCATTGTTTGATATTTAGATTCATTAATAATTTGTAATGTTATTAAAAGAAAAATAAATAACATATAATCTATTTACGTATTTTTTTTTTGAAAATGGTTTTCAGAATGGATTTATTATTTCAATATATTTAAATGTTATATTGTGATTGCAATGTGGAAATGTTATCTTTCCTTTATGATTGTTAGTGTGTTATGGTTATGTTATGGTTCTTGGAATTGTTTAAGAATACAGGTGGTTCCATGATAAACCTAAGTCTAGCGATCCCAATATATCTCTCTAATTCATTAGGAAACGTGATGGAGGTAAACATCAATGTTTCTCCTAAGAGATTTAGGGAATATATTGTGATGGGTATTCCAAACATAACACCCTACGTAGTTGTGAAAGATACAATGTAAGTATGATATAGATGCCACAATTTACCATTATGATTTATGATTTCTTTGTGTTATTCATAAATCTTATGATTTCATGAGGTATGCTAATGAGATTATGTTTTGTATTTATTTATAGACTAATGTTTTCTTTATTTATTTTATAATCCTTACTGAGATTTTTATGCTCATCCCCAGTTTTTGAAATGTTTTTCATATTGTATAAAGAAGGGTAAGAGAAATGAAGAATTATAGAAAATTTATATTAAGAAAATAATTATTTTTTTTCTTTTAAGAGTTTTTATTTCGTAAAAAAATGGATATTGAGCAGAAGTGTCCACTTTGTAATATTTGAGGTGTAATGTAATAGTTAGGGCCAAATTCTCAAAAACTCTAAACATGGAAAGATCCTGAATATTAATTCGTGATTTAACTCAATATTAAGTAATGTTTTAAGTTTGGGGCCTTGTAGTTAATACTAGAGGTCGGTTTAAGTAACTTTATAGGTTAGGGTGTTATTTAAGCATATGTGGAAAAACTATAATGATTAGAATAATAGAAAGTGTCATGGTTATTTTAGATAAATTGAATGGGTTTAAGATAATATGAATAAATATATCTTAGTGTTTACCCTCCTCATAAGATATTATATGATGATTTTTCTGATATACTCACACTAACCTTTTTGGTTTTAGTAAATGTCTGGATCTAGCAGGAACAAAAGAAAAAATGGATGTGAATAAAACTGTGATGGTTTTATAAATAATTAAATGAATGCAATGTGAGCTATAATGAAAACTCTTGTGGTTATTCTCAATGAACTATATAAAGTCATGATTGACCACCTGAAACTTTGTGATTTTTACAAGGCATCGTATATGCGAGAAACAAATCCCAATGGGAGTTCATGAAATAACCATAAAGGTAAGTATATTCAAAAACCTATGTTTCAAGGATGTGGAAAGAAACACCTAGGAAAATTATTCAAAGGAAAAAGAAGATGTTATAGATGTGGTAATGAAGTTCATAAATCAATAACATGCTATGGAAAAAGGAAGCGTCATATTGACTCTAGGAAAGGGAAAGAATTTATTTTTGAAGGATCAAGTGAATGTTTAAAATGTGGTGTGCAAGGTCATTTTACAAATAGATGTCCTAAGAAGAAGGTTCAGTAATGGGATCAGAACGATCGTACAAATATATTTTTACCATTTATTAATGCCATTCCAATTGAATATGAGGAAACTTAAGATGACCTTTGAAAGGTATGGATTATTTCTTAGCTCATTTTTTTACATTACTGAAATCTAAAGACATTATGCATGATTTTTTTTGTACTAAAGAGGTATAAAAGAATAAGATGAAAAAAACATGGATAAAGGATCAGGAAGAATGTTCAATGATTAAGATGACTACATTTTAGGAATTTAAGAGTTATATTGGAGCTATGGATGATGATATGTTTAAATGTATTAATGATAGGATTACTTTCGAAGACTTTTTCTAGTATATGTAAACCTGATGTTTGATATGTGAAAATGTTATTCAAGGAAGAATTATCTTTTCTTTTGTGGATATAGTTATAATAAAAACATTTGGCTGTATATGATACTTGAATTTGAGAAAATTACAGGTTATTACTTTTTAGGATGAAAAGGAAAGGTATGAGATAACATTTGTGGTTAAAATATGTTATGGTTATTTTTTATGAATTTATCTCATTTTTGGGAATGTTATAAAATTATATAATTTTTTAAAAAGTACAACACACAAACCATGTGACAACCCGTCGTGTTGGAGAAAGCTGCGGTAATCGAACCCACAACCAAAGTGCGATTGGGATTTATCACCTACCACTGGACTACGTGAAGTACCTAGTTAGTATAACTAATCCTTTTTTTATATGATATTATGGATTAAGAATAATTTGTTTTTTGGGGCTTATGTTTTTTCAAATGGATATCCTTAGTATAGGAAATAATTTGGGGATTAAGTGATAAAGTTTATTTTGGAATACATTCTATGTTTTTGGGAAACACTGTATATCAATGAAAAATAAAATACAATGGGATTTCATTTGTGGATTAATGGTTGAAATTTTATTTTGGAAGAATCTATACTTTTATTGTGGACATATGAAGATTTAGGTTATTAATGGAAATTATTAACCTATCATAGAGAATATGTGATTAGGTTAATTACTTTTCTGTATGAGACTTTAAGAGTATCTGATGTTATTTGGAGATAAATGTTAATATTTTTGTGTAAGTTTATGTGATCAAATCCATATGAAATTTGGGTTTCAAACTTAGTTTGGATTATTTTGAATAATTATAAGGATAATTGTGTATTTAATGGTATTTTTTGACCTTTGGGTATTATTTGTTCAATTTTGGAGATTAAGAGTAGTATTTAGTTTTTATAAAAGATTATCCTTTTTAGGGATTATCTGATACTGTACTAAACTTTTTTATTAATGTACAACGACATTAGAAATATATCGTTCATATTTTGTGGATAATTTTATTCTATAGAAGTTTATTCTAGCCCTTCATGTGTAACCAAGTCATCTTGAATACTCATCCTTTGGAGAAAAGATAATTTTTTGGTAGAAACTTATTAAAGGATCAAAATCTACTTGAAAAGTAAGTATATTTCTTTATGTACTTAGTCAAAATAATTAATAAATTCTCTAACTTTATGAAATGGAAGTTAAAACAAAAACATTTTCAATTTAATTTTCCTACTGGGAAACCAATGACCATTTAACCCATCACAAGTTTTTGGTTTTCTTTTTGTTAACTTTCTCTTGATCATGTTTTTTATCACTCTCCATCAAAACATGACACTTAGTTTATCTTCCATATCTGTGTTTTCCTATATGGAATCCTAGTATGGGTTATCTCAATTGACCTTTTTAATTATATTTATTTATTTTAAATTTATTGTTTTATTAACTCTTTTTCTGATGTGGTACTTTCAATGAAGTTTCTGAGCCCAATTTTAAAATTGCGAGGACGTAATTCCAAAAAGGGGGGAAGGTTGTAACATCCTAGGTAAATAAAGAATATGAAATTTTCATATTTATTAATATTTTTGAATTAAATATTAATTTTACTTTCAAGGGGATGCTATGACTGATAGTGTACTCAATACGCAACAGCAAGTTTTTTTTAAATCTTACGTTGCACACAACATTGAGTTATACTAAAAAATAATAGAATAATATTATTATTTTAAATAGTAGTTAACGTCTTGCCATTGTATTGGTGGGAATGAGAAGAACCAACTTCAATATGATTACACATGTTTCACAAATGTTTTTACTTTTATCCAATAAATTTTAGAGGCTTAAAATAATAATAAATATGATTTTAAGCATGAAACACTATAATATTCTTTAAAATGTCCTTTTAACACCTTTTGATGGAAAACCCTTTTTGAATATAGTTTTTTTCACATTTATATGTTAAATTTTACAAAATAAACTTCTCCTTTAGAAGAGTGACATCAAAATTTACTTTGGGTAAAATTTTGGTATTTTTCTAATAAAGTTCATTTTTTGATGATTATTGAAAAATACTGCATTTTAATTCAAAATTTCCTTTTAATATAATATATTTATTTGATTATAATATCATTTTAAATGTTTTTAAAGTTTAATTAGATTATATTTTTATCATTTAATCCAATTTTTGTAATTGAAAATAATTTCACTTTGAAATTGGACATAAACACATGTCAATCTTTTGGTAGTTTTTAAATCTTAAAACATGCTTTTTGGTTTTGACAACATGAATTAATTTTAAACTAATTGATGTTTATTCTATGTTTTAAATTTGTAAAAATTTATTCCATATTTGGAATCATGAGTTTCAAAGTGTGTAAATAGGAAACTTTTATTTTCGTACATTATGAATAGTAACTTTAGTAAATATTTTATTTACCATGGTTACAGGGTAAATCTGATAAATAAGGTTAAAAAATAATATTATAACAATATTAAATTGCCTTAAAATGTGTTGTAACCCTATTTGATGATGCATTTCTATCCCGGTTCATCCTTGGGTCGATTTTGGGACAACATGGAGCCACTTGTAAGTGAAAATGACATTTTATAAAAATCAATTTAAAGTTAAAGAAAATTTAACATAAAAATATAGCTTTTAGTAAATCAATTTTTATATGAGGTTATATAAATTATATGTTTTATTATAAAAATTAATTAGACATATAAAAATATTTCCTAAATCTTGGTATTTTATTTATAATTTATATACATTAAATTAATAAATTTAATTATGACACAATGGTGATACAGTGATTGCTTCATTAATAAAACATTCAAATAAATGATATTATAAATGTTAAAATAAATGTAATTTTGTTATTTTGATATCATCCTAGAATTTTTTGGATGATATTTACATGTTATATTTTTATTAATGAAGTTTTCTCAAATCAATCAAGTTGTTTTGTACTTTTAAAAAAGTCGTGATATGAATAGTGTCAAAACTGACATAATTCATATTTTAAAATATAAAATATTTTATTAAATATTATAAAATTCAAAAAAAATATTATTCAGCCAAATAGTTATCATAAGTCTAAAATTTTATTATTGACTCTTTAATTGTATATTTGTCATGTTTTGGTAAATATTTCTTATTCTCAAAGTGTTAAATGCTTGATAAAACTGTAAGAGTAACAAAGGGTTAAATAAAAAAGGTAAGGATTGTGAAATATCCAAAACCTGTACAATTATTATTGGATGACTTTATTTCAACTTATATTTATCTTATATTTTAATTTAATGAGTTGTGGAACTTTTGAAACTGAAAATCATTTTATAATAAAATCAAACTTTAAAACATTCTTAAAGAGCCATTCTCCCTCTTATAAAAGGACACCACCTCTAACACATTACACACACCTCGCAATCCCCTTGGCTCATCCAAAATCTACTCCAAGAATATCTCAACATCCCCCTATTCCTTTTATAATATTTTACCTAGGGAGAAGGAAATTCAAGAAAGCCCTTTTTCTCAAATCAAAGAGTGTTACATGTTTTAAGATGTATCATCTTCTCTAAAATTCATTTACATTATTCTAATTCTTCACTCCCTATTATATTATTTTTCTTTGATTACATAAAAAATATCCTAAATATACTATGTTTTTTTATGATAATTATTAAAACTACAGTTATACGCGCCTTCGTCTAAGGGGTATAGAACATACTATTTCTGTGGATGGTGAACTATTGTCTCACGAAATGATGATTGTTCAATATTCTCTTACCACCTCTCATGGTATCCATTATGATGGAACTATAATTATATATGATATTTATGATATTTTTCTCTATTCTTCTATAATAATCATTTAGTACATACCTTTATTCTTTTCATGTTTCATAAATACGATAACTTCATTTGAGGAAGTGCGGACTACTGCCCCCTCAAAGTGATACAACTAGTTCACTCTATGCATGAAACGTATAAAGGAAAGAATTACTAAATTTATGTAACATATATAATATATATTATAATGGAATTATAATATACCTATTTATCATTTAGTTTTAATTTCTTTAAAAAATAAAAAAAGAAATGAAAGTAGCATTCATGCATATGTATGACTTATCATCTCCACGAATAGTGCATTCCATTTTCTTATATCCAAATTTTAGGGAATACTATAAATACATATATACTAGATATATACGATATTTAAATCATGAATACAAATCTGGGGATAATGGACTTTTGACCACATGGACAATTTGTAATTATAACAAGTTTATTTTTGACTCATGTTCCGAACATCGAGAAAATATCCAATATGAACTAAAATAATAAACTAATTATCATAGAAAGGTAATAATTGATATAAAAGGAATAACAAACATTTAAAAGGTTCTGAATAATGTAGAAATTAACTTAATTTTATTATTCAGTAAGAACAAGGAACATACAAGAAAAGTCGGGCTCGATGTAAGGGAACCTTTAAACCTCCTCTTTTTGTTGAAGACTTCTTTTATGTTATGTATTTTAATTTCCATTTTATTATGTTGTGGTATGAGATTATATATCCTTATTTCTGTCCATTTTATTTCCAAATGATGAGAGACCCTTTTACCTCTCATCAACTCATTTTTTGAATTTTTAAGTAACATCATTAGGATGCCAAATTTTCATAAGGGACTTCACCTCAATATCCTTTAATTGAGGCATACATCGATTTATACACAACATTATTTTATACGTTGTATAATAAACCCCTTTGAATTTTAATTTTATTCAAAAGGAATCTTTTTTTCATAGCGTTTTACTAAATGAAAAAAAAATTAAACGTACGCGATGACAACGACCTTTCTGTCACCACAAGAATTATTTGATATTTGGATTACATAACAAGACTTAATGTTTTTAAAAGGAAAATAAATAATATATACTATTTTTACATATTTTTCTGTTGAAAAAGGTTTTGAAAATGGATTGATTATGTCAATATATTTAAATGTTATGTTGTGATTGCAATGTGAAAATGTTGTCTTTTCGTTATGCTTGTTCATGTGTTATGACTATGTTATGGTTCTTGGGGATTGTTTATGCATAGGGGTGGTTCTGTGATAAACCTAGGGTGGGTGAGCCTGAGATAGATCTCCAATGCATTGGGTGATGTGACCGAGGTAAATGTTAATGTTTCTCCTAAGAGATTTAGGGAATATATTATGATGGGTATTCCAAATGTAACTACCTATATAGTTGTAAGATCTTCTATGTAAGTATGATATGGATGCCACAAGATACCTTTATGATTGATGAATTCTATGTGTTATTCATAAATATTACGATTTCATGAGGTATGTTAAAGATCTTATGGTTTTTATGTATTGATGGACTGATGTTTTATATCATTATTTTATAACCCTTACTGAGATTTTTATGATCATCCCATGTTTTTGAAATGTTTTTCAAAGGGTATAAAGGAGGGTAAGAGAAAGGATTAATTCTAGAAGATTTATATCCAAAAAATAATTCGTTTTTTCTTTTAACAGTTTTTATTTTATAAAAAAATGGATATTGAGTAAAAGTGTCTACTTTGTAATATTTGAGATGTAATTTAATAGTTATGGACTAATTCTCTAAACCGTTAAACCTAAAAAATCCTGAATGTTAATTCTTGATTTAACCCAAGATTAAGTAATGTTTTAAGGCTGGGGCCTTATAGTTGGTATCAGAGGTTTGTTTTGGAAATATTAGTGGTTAGGGTGTTATTTAATCATATGTGACATAACCATAATTGATAGAATATTAGAAAGAGTTGTAGTTATTTTAGATAAATTAAATGGGTTTAAGATAACATGAATATGTATATATTAGTTTTTACCCTTATCATAAGATATTATATGAGGATTTTATAGATATACTCACACTGACCTTTTTGGTTTTAGTAAATGCCTGGATCTAGTAGGCACCAAAGTAACAATGGATGTGAAGAAAAATGTGATGGTTTTCTGAATAAGCATCCAAATGAAATGGGTGCTGCAATAAAAAATCTTGTGGTAATTTTAAACCAACTATCTAGAGTCATGATTGACCACCAGAACCTTGGTGATTTTTATAAGGCATCATATATGAGAGAAATGAATCCCAATGGGAGTTCTGGTAATAACCATAATGGTAAGTATATTCAAAAACCTATGTGTCAATGATGTAAAAAGAAACACCTAGGAAACTCCTTCAAAGGTATGGTAAGATTCTATAGATGTGGTAATGGAGGTCATAAAGTAATAACATGCCATGGAAAATGAAAAAATCCAATTGAATCCAGGAAAGGGGAAGAAGTTCTTTCTGAAGGATGAATTAAATTTTTTAAATGTGGTGTGCATGGTCAGTATAAAAATAGTTGTCCTATGAAGATGTTTTGGGAATGAGATCAATAGGATCATACAAATATAGGTTTACAAATTCCTAATTCCATTTCAATTGATGGTGAGGAAACTGAAAATGACCTATGAAAGGTATGGATTATTTTTTAGGTCATGTTTTTTCATTACTGAAATCTTAGGACATTATTCATGATTTTTTTTAGAAAAGAAGTATAAAAGAATAAGATGGAAAAACATGGATAAAGGATCAGGAATAATGTTCGATGATTAATATGTCTGCATTTTTTGAATTGAAGAGTTATGTTGGATCTATGGATGATGATATGTCTGAATGTACTAATGATAGTATTATTTTGGAATACTTTTAATAGTATGTGTAAACCTAAAGTTTGATATTTGAAAATATTATTAAAGGAAGAATTGTATTTTCTTTTGTGTATATAGTTATAAAGAACCATTTGGGTTTATATGATCCCCGAATTTGAAGTAATTATAGGTTATTACTCTTTGGGATGAAAATAAAAGTTATGAGATAAAATTTGTGGTTAAAATATGTTATGGTTGTTTTTGAATATTTTATCTCAGTTTTTGGAATTTTATAAAATTATATAATTTTTGAAAATGGACATCACATAGACTGTGTGACAACCCGTTGCGTCAGACAAAGATACAGGAATCGAACCCACAACCAAAGTGTGATTGGGATTTATCACCTACCACTAGACTGCATGAAGTCCCTAGTTAGTATGACTAGTTCTTTTATTTAAATGATTTTATGGATCAAGAATAAGTTCATTTTTGGAACTTAAGTTTTATCAAATGGATATCGATAGTGTAGTAAAATTATTTGGTGATTAAGTGATAAATATTATTTTGGAAGACGTTCTCTATTTTGGGAAAACACTGTATGCCTAAGGAAAATAGAATACTATAGGATTTCATTTGTGGAGTAATAGTTGTAATTTTATTTTGGAAGAATCTATGTTTTTATTGTGGACATATGGAAATTTGGGTTTTTTATAGAAATGATTAACCTATCATAGAGAATATGTGATTAGGTTAATTACTTTTCAGTATGAGACTTCAAGAGTAGCCGATGTTATTTGGAGATAAATGTTAATCTTTTTGTGAAAGACTGTGTGATCAAATCCTTCTGAAATTTGGGATTCAAACTTAGGTTTGATTATTTTGAATAATTTTAAGGACAATTGTGTATTGAATGGTATTTTTTGAGATTTGGGTATTGTTTGTTCAATTTTGGAGATTAAGAGTAGTATTTTTTTTATAAAATATTATCCTTTTGGGGATTAACTGATCTTGTACTAACACCTTTTTGGGTTTGGTTAATGTATAAAGAAATTTGAAATATATGGTTCATCTTTTTTGGATCATTTTTTTCTCTAGAATTTTATTATAGTGTTTCAGGTGTGACCAAGTCATCTTGAATACTCATCGTTTGGAGAAAAGATGAGTTTTTGGTAGAAACTTATTAAAGGATGGAACTATACTTGAAAATTAAGTATATTTCCTTATTTCCTTAGTCAATATCAAAAATAAATTCTACAACTTTATAAAATAGAAATTAAAACAAAAATGTTGTTCTTTTACTTTTTCTATTGGGAAACCAATAATCGTTTAACCTATCATATGTTTGTAGTTTTCTTGTTGTTAACTTTTTCATGACCATGTTTTCGATCACTCTCCATCAAAACTTGAAACTTATTTTATATTCTATATCCATGTTTTCCTGTATAGAATCCTAGTATGTTTTATCTTATATGACCTTTATACTTATATTTCTTTCTTTTAAAGTGATAGTTTTATTGACTCTTTTTCCGATGTGGGGCTTTTAATGATGTTTCTAAGCCCAATTTTAAAATTGTGAGGACGCAATTCTCAAAAGGGGGAAGGATGTAACATTCCAGATAGATAAATAATATGATATTTTCATATTTATTTATATTCTTTAATTAAATATTAATTTTAATTTCAAGGGGATTCTATGTCCGATAGCATACTCAACATGCAACAATGGGTTTCTTTGAAATCTTACGTTGCACACAACTTTGAGTTATACCAAAAAATGATTTAATAATATTATTATTTTAAATGGTAGTTAACGGATAGACATTGTATTGGAGGGAATGAATAGAGCTAACTAAAATATTATTATAAGTGATTGTTAAATGTTTTTACTTTTATCCAATAAATTTTAGAGGATTAAAATAAGAATGAATCCAATTTTAAGCATGAAATACTCTAATATTATTTAAAATATTGATTAATTTCCTTTTGATGGAGAACCCATTTTAAATATATTTTTTTTTCACTTTTATATGTTCCATTTGAAAAAATATATTTTGGGTAAAAGTTTGGTATTTTTCTGATAAAGTTTATTTTTTGATGAATAGTGAAAAATACTGCTTTTTTATTTAAAGTTTTCTTTTAATCTAACTTATTTATATGATTATATGGTAATTTTAATTGGTTTTAATGTGTAATTAAAATAATTTAATCAAATTTTTGTCATTTAAAGTAATTTCACTTTTAAATTGCACATAAACACATGTCAATCTTTTGGTAGTTTTTACTTCTTAAAAACACGCTTTTTGGTTTTGACAACGGTAATTACTTTTAAATTAATTTCATTAACTTCTGTGTTTTTTAATTTGGAAAAATATATTCCATATTAAGAATCAGGATTTCCAAATTGTGCAAATAGGTAAATTTTATTTTTAGACATTATGAATAGTAACTTTAGTAAATGCTTTATTAACCATGGTTAAAGGGTAAATCTAGTAAATAAGGGTAAAAAATAATAATAATAAATTACCCTGACACATGTCCTTACCCTATTTTTTGATATATTTCCAACCATAGGCATCCTTGGGTCGATTTTGGGAACCCATGAAGCCACTTGTAAGTGGAAATTACATTTTATAAAAAATAATTTAAAGTGAAGGAAAATGTAAAATAAACATATATCATTTAGTAAAACAAATTTTGTATGGGGTTATATATATGATATTTTCAACTATAAATGGTCATTAGAAATCTAAAAATATTTCTTAAATCATGGTATTTTATTCATAATTGTTATACATTAAATAAATAAATTTAATTAGGACACAATGGTGATGCAGTGATTGCTTCATTAATAAAGGATTCAAATAAATGATATTATAAATGTTAAAATAAATGTAAATTTGTTATTTTAATATCATCCACAAATTTTTTAGAAGATAGTTAAATTTTATATTTGTATTAATATAGTTTTTTGGATTCAATCAAGTTGTTTTTTATTTTTTTTTAAAGTCGTGATATGAATATTGTCAAAATTGACATAATTCATATTTTAAAATATAAAATATTTTGTAAAATATTATAAAATTTAAAAAAATATATAAGATTAAGAAAAATAGTTATCATAAGTCAAAAAAATTATTATTGAATCTTTAATGGGATATTTTTCATGTTTTGTTAACTATTTTGATTCACAAAGTGTTAAATGCTTGATAAACGGTAAGTATAAAAAAAAGGTTAAATAACAAATATAAGGATTAAAAAATATGCCAAACCTGTCCAATTATTATTGGATGATTTATTTCAACATATATTAATCTTATATTATAAATAATTATTTTATGACCTTTTGAAACTGAAAATAATTTTATAATAAAATAATACTTTCAATCTTTCCTAAAGAGTTCATCCTCCCTCTTATAAAAGGACACCACCTCTAACACAATACAAACACCTATAAAGACCCTTGTATAGTCCAAAATATACACCAAGAATCTCTTAAAGTCCCCCTCCTCCTCATAGAATATTCCCCTTAGGTATAAGTCAATTCAATAATTCCTTTTGGCTCAAATCAAAGAGAGTTACATGTTTTAAGAGGTTGCATCTTCTCTAAAATTCCTTTTTATTATTCTACTTCTCCACTCCCTATTATATTATTTTTCTTTGATTACAAAACAAAAACAGTATATTCAATTTAATATGTTTCTTTATGATAATTATTCAAACTATACTTACACACACCTCCGTCTAATGGGTATAGAATATACTGTTTATGTGGACGGCGAACTATCGTCTCAAGAAACGATGATTGTTCAATATTCTCCTTCCACCTCTCATTGTGGACATTATGATGGAAATGTAATTATATATGGTATTTATGATATTTATTTTATCTATATTATTCTTTAATTATAATTTATAACATACCTTTATTCTTTTTCTGTTTTATAAATACGATAATTTTATTTGAGGAAATGCGGACTACCGCCCCCTGAAAGTGATATGACTCGTTCACGCTATACATGGATTGTATAAAGGATAGAATTAATAAAATTATATGAAATATATAACATATATATTATAATTTAATTATAATATATTTATGTATCATTTATTTTTCATTCCTTTAAAAACGAAAAAAATGAAAGTAGTGTTCACGCGTACGTACGACTTACCGTCTCCATGAACAGTGCATTTAAATTTCTTATATCCAAATGTTATGGACCATTATAAATACATATTTAATGGATATAAATACATATATACTATATATATATGATATTTAAATCATGAATACAAATCTGTAGATAATGGACTTTTTACCACATGGAGAATTTGTAATTATAACAAGTTCATTTTTGACTTAAGTTCCGAACATCGACAAAATGTCCGATATGAACAAAAATAATTAACATATTGTTGTATCAAGGTAATAAGTGATATAAAAGGAATAATAAAATTTTAAATGTTCTGAATCATGTAGAAATTAACTTAAGTTTATTATTCAGGAAGAACAAGGAATATACGAGACAAGTTAGACTCGAGGTAAGGGAACCTTTCACCCTCTTCTTTTAGTCAAATACTTCTTTTAAGTTATGTATTTTAATTTCCATTTTATTATGTTGGGGTATGTTCTTATATACCTTTATTTCTGTCCATTTTATGTTCAAATTATGAGATACCCTTTTATCTCTCATCAAATCTTTTTCTGAATTTTTAAGTAACGTTGTTAGGCTGCTGAATTTTTGTAAGGGACTTCATCTCAATCTCCTTTCATTGAGGAATATATAGATTTGTACACAAATTTCTTTCATATGATGTATAATAAACCCCTTTGAATTTTTCTTTTATTCAAAAGGAATCTTTTTTTTATGAATCATTTTATTAAATGACAAAAAAAAAAGAATATTTCTTTTAAACGTACACTACGACAATGACCTTTCCGCTGTCGCGTGCATTATTTTATATTTAGCTTCCATAACAAGCCGTAACATTTTTAAAAGGAAAATAAATATCATACACAATTTTTACGTATTTTTTTAATGGAAATGGTTTTTATAGTGGATTTATTTTGTCAATATATTATATTTTTATATTGTGATTGCAATGTGGAAATTTTATCTTTCCTTTATGCTTGTTCATGTTTTTTGATTATGTTATGGTTCTTGGGAATTGTTTACGTATATGGGTGGTTCCATGATAAACCTAGGGAGGGTGAGCCCGGGATAGCTCTCCAATGCATTAGGTAACATGACGGAGGTAAAAATTAATGTTTCTCCTTTTAGATTTAAGTAATATACTTTGATGGGTATTCCAAACGTAACTCCCTTTGTAACTGTGAAAGCTACAATGTAAGTATGATATCGATGCCACAAGTTTCCTTTATGATTTTTTATTTCTATTTTTTATTCATAAATCTTATTATTTCATGAGGTATGTTAAAGAGATTATGTTTTTTATATATATATGGAATAATGTTTTATTTATTTATTTTATAACCCTTATTGAGATTTTTATATCCATCCCATGTTTTTGAAATGTTTTTCATAGAGTATAAGGAAGGGTAAGAGAAAAGAAGAATTTAAGAATATTTATATCAAGAAAATAATTATTTTTTTCTTTTAAGATTTTATATTTTATGGAAAAAATGGATACTGAGTAGAAGTTTCTACCTTGTAATATTTGAGATGTAATGTAATAGTTATGGATTAATTCTCTAAAACCCTAAACTTGAAAATATCCTCAATGATAATTCGTGATATAACTCAAGATTAACTAATGTTTTAATGTTGGGGCCTTATAATCCAGGTATCATTTTCTTTAAAAACTTTATTAGTTTTTGAATTGTAATACCTTTTCTTGTTTCTTTCATAATGTTTATCCTTCTTATCCTTTCCTTTAAGAAAAGGACAATCTGGTCTGATGTAACCTGCTCTTTTACATTCATAAAAGTTACTTATGAGTCTTTATTTTCATTTCTATCTTTATTTTTGAATCTGTAAAAAAATTCTATTATTTTCATCCTTCAAGAAATATTTTCTAATTAATTCAGTGAGTGATCACTTTCATTGGATTCTAAAATAACAATGGATTTCTTAGAATTGGATTTTGTTACCATTTTTAGTGTCTTTGTTATAGATGTAGTGGTCAATGATACATTTCCATTACCATTATCCTTCTTATTAAAATCTACATCCCTTTTTATTATTGTCTCATGTTGTAAGAGAGTTCCAAATAATTTATCAAGAGTGATTTGAGTAACTTTCATGTTCTCATCAATAACTGTCCTTTTTTATTCCCACTCTTTTTGCATTATATCGATTATCATTTCCACAAGCACTTCATCATCAAAAAAAAATTCTCCCATGGATTGAAGACTATTGTAAATTGTAATAAATAGTTTTTGTACTTTGAAAATAGGTTCTCCATAATGAAATAAAAAATCGTGATATTAACTCTTAACAAAGCACTTCTTATTTCAATAACTTTAGATATACCAAAATGTGTGAATTCTAATTTCTTCTAGAAACAGTTGGATACTTCACATGAAGATATCTTACTATATATATTCTTGGTCATAAAACACAATAAATTATTTTGTACCTTGTAATTCCATTGATATTCAAGTTTCTTTGGGTTGGTGAAGGTTCTTACTTCCTTGTCTGGTATTTTGAAAACTCCAGTGAGCATCACAAAATTATATACTCCGGTATTAATGAAAAAATTATTCATTTGATCTCTCCAGTACTCATAATAATTTCCATCAAAAATAAGTGGTATATTTGGGTTTATATTATCAATTGATCCAATATTCATTCTTATCATCTTATAAAACAGTAATTTTCCACTCAAAGCGATAGTGTAGTAAGTAATTATAAACAATATATTTGTAAAAGAAATTAAATTGTCTTATGAAAAGAAATAAATAAAGTAATTCAAATCAGTGGAAACTTGATCTGATACAAATTATTGGTCCTAATATAAATGTAAATTTATATGAGATGTTACAAAACAAGAGTCAGGTGAATTTTAGGTTTAAAAACATTATATTCAAAATCTTAAGAATGAACTCAGTTTAAGAGGTCTTAAACTAATATAATTCACAGCCAATACAAATGACCATACGGGTCTTGGATATGATGGATATGATATGATGTAATATCACAAGTAATCAAAAATAAATGCAATTGTATTGAATACAACAATCAGTGTAATACAAATGTAAATGATTCTAACATACAGCGTATAGAATCTCTTGACACAATATGTTATGAATGAATCATAATTGAAATAATTACAATAGTAAAGAATATGAATAGAAATAAGAATCAAAATTATTCCATTTCTATTTCAAATATCATAGGAAATGTAAATGTATTACAATTATTTTATCCCAAAGAGTAGGGTATCCTTTCACCTAGGATAAAAGGTTTATCTTACCACCACCCTGGTAATCCATTGATACAAAGATTAGTATGACTATCTTTCTATCCCTAGAATCCCTCAATTAAGATGGTAATTGGAACCTCTTCCTTTCAAACACTTGAAAGACCGTAATATGATGATCGAAAGAACGTCTTCTTATCCCCTAAATCCCTAGAACATTGTTACAATAACCGGTTCCACAAAGAAAAATAAATCACTTATAGAAATAAAAGAACTTGGAATAAGCCATTCACATCTTGTATCTTCAAGGATTTCATACGTAGTAATAGAGATGTCACAATTTCTCTCTCTATAATTGTAAAGATAAAAAAGTTGTATTTTCGGTTCTAATGGCTTCCTATTTATAGGCCTCAGGTTCCAATGGTCATATTTTTTCCAATTGTCATATTTCTCCAAAAAAATCAGAGGTTCTTGGACACCAGGAACTATAATAGTAAAATTAAAATAGAATACATGTCATCATTTTTATTAGTATAAAAATAACTTCACAACATAGTTTTTGTTAGAAGATAGTAAGTACAAAAGTATGAAACAATGAGTGTGAGAAATATGTAAATGGTATTGGAGTAAGACATGAGTACAATGTATTACATGAGTATGATTCATTACTTGGTTATGATGTATATTGTGATTACAATGCATATTTTCATTACGATACATGAAATAGTTACGATTCATGTTGTTATGATTCATAATATGAATATGATACATAACCTGGTTATGATGCATGTGGTTACGATTCACAACATGAATACGATACATAACCTAGTTACGATGCATGTGGTTACGATTCATAACATGAATACTATAATAAAAATACATATGTGATTATGAAATATGTGATTATAATTATAAAACAACATATATGAAAAACAAGAAGTTAATTATGATTACCAAAACAAAAAAAAATGAGAAAGTCAAAACACATTTTGACTCAACAAACATCTCTATGTTCTCATTATAGAAAGTATCATTTATAACATATTATTGTTGTGAATACTAAAAATACTCTATCACATAAATCATAACAAATTGAATATAGTATTTGATAAAAATATGGTCTGGTAAATAAAATTGCGTGACTAAGTTGGTTCTAGGGAACCAACTTCAATAGATCCATTGTATAAAATATTCAGAGAGTGGTTAATAGTGTAGGTCTCATTAATTTTCTAATTTATCTAAAATTTTCACTATAGAAAACTCTATTTTATGAAATTTCATAAAAAAATAAGATCCCTCAACCTTCATTTTCAATGTATTATAATTCAAATAATTCAGTAAAAATTATATCTTAATTTACTTTCATTATTCCCAAAAAATATTAAAATACTGAATCCTCATGTATATATCTCTTTTTTGGGGGGGAATATTCCATTGAGAAAAATACATGAAAAATATTTCAGAGAAATGTTAATAAATAATAGGAATAATAAATATTTAATAATGGGTAAATAAATACACTAGAATTAAATATTAAAAAATAATTCATTATTCCAGATAAAAACCCACAAATAAAATTGAAAAAAATAAACTATTAATACTATTTAATCATTGTATTTATAAGATATTTTAATTTTTCCAAACATTTTAATATTCCTAATGATGTTTTTATTAGTATAAATCAACCGTGGGTATTATAATTATAATACCATAGCCTTAAATGTTACACAATCTTTAGTTAAGTCAAGAATTCACATAGAGGATATTTTCAGGTTTGAGGTTTAGAGAATTAAGCCATAACTATTACATAACAAAAACATAGAAATACAAAGTGGACACTTCCAATAGTATCTGTTTCTTCCATAACAATAAAACTTTTTAAAAAATATGGTTTATTTTCATGTTTAATCATCATAACTTTTCCCTGAATTCATCCTTGACTCTATTCTCCCTTAAATCCTGTGAAAACATTTATATCTTTGGATGAGAGAAAAAAGATAAGTAAGGGACATAAAAATAAAGAAAAACCTTGAGTCTAGTTAAAACCTGATAACCCATTCAATGTTCTTTGAGTGGATAAAAAAACATTATCACATGAATAACACCCATACTTTTTTCTCAATGAAAAAAACTAAAACCAATAGCCAGAAAATAAAACTCCTTTAGGTGACTTATAGCATCATATATATATATAACCATTTCAAACATATTCCAATTAGAAGAACCATATGGTATACTTCCAAATTGGATATCTATAATAGTGATCACAAATCGTATAAACTATATCGGGCTCACACATGAGCTATAATGGGGCTTAACCCTTTGTATAAGTTGTGTCGGGCTCACCTGTTAGCTATAATGGGGATTAACCCTTTGTATAATCTTTATTGGGCTCACCTATGAGCTATAATGGGGCTCAACCCTTCATATAAGCTATATCGAGCTAACCCATTTCATATAATGATCATGTACCATTTTATGAATAAAACACATTCATCACAAAACCCATTTTTGAAAACATCTTCTAATCCCATATGAAAAACATTTTCATGTAACAAAACCATTTTCATTTTAGAATCACATTTTAAATACCAAGATACCCAAATAAAGGAATAAGGTATTTATTTAAAATAAATTAAGTCTTATAGAGGAATCCAAATATCAAATAAGAGTTAGGGTGGTGGAGAATTCGTTATCGCTGTATACATTAAAACAAATAACATTCCTTTTGTCATTTTGTAAAGGAAGTAAAATTATTTTTATAAAAAGATTCCTTTAGAAAAAATTGTATGGAATTATAGATAGACATAAAATTTCCTTTATAATCCTTTTATATCCATATAAATAAATATGTAAATTAACATCATGAAGACAAAGATTTGATAATTAAATATTTAAACATTCAAGGTGTCCCATACCACTTTGAGAATTTAAATCTTAATATTCATGAAATAATAAATGTAATTATTTTAGATAAAATATTAATATTAAATTTCATAGTGGTTGTATATATATCATAAAAAATAATGGAGGTGGATATTATCAAGAAATGCCTCAATGAAAGGAGATTGAGACGAAGTCCCTTACCTTGAGTATGACTTGTCTCGTTCATTCATTAAATTCTTTAATAATAAAATTAAGTTAATTTTTACTTACCTAAGATCATTTTTAAAGTTTATTATTAATTTTATATTACTTATTACCTTTTTATAACAAATATTTAATTATTTTAGTTCATATCAGATGTATTGTCGATGTTCGGTACTTGAGTCGAAAATGAACTTGTTTTGATGTAAATTTTCCATGTGGTCAATGTTCCATCATCACCAGAATATTACTAAGGATTTAATTATTATATATATCAAATATATATGTATTTATAATATTCCATAAAATTTTAAGATAGGAAATGATATGAACCGTTCATGGAGACGGTAAGTCGTACGTACGCATGAATGCTACTTTCATTTTTTTCATATTTAAAGGAATGAAAAGTAAGTGATACATAGGTAAATTATAATTTCAGTATAATATAATATTTTATATATATTTCATAAGTTCATTAACTCCATCCTTTATACATTCCATGTATGTCATGAACGAGTCATATCACTTTGAGCAGGCGGTAGTCTCCACTTCCTCAAATGAAATTATTGTATTTACGTATTATGGAAAGCATAATGGTATGATGTAAAAGAAAACTAAAGATGAATAGAGACAATATAAATATAATATATATTATATATAAATATATTTCCATCATAATGGAAACCATGAGAGGTGGTAGGGGAAAATTGAACAATCGTCATTTCGTGAGGCAGTAGTTCGACGTCCACAGAAACAACATGTTCATATCCATTAGATAGAGGTGTGTGTAAGTGTAGTTATAATAATTTTCATAAAAAAATTCTATTATATCTAGGGTACCATTTTTGTTATAAAATCAGAGAATAAAAAGATCATAGGGAGTGGAGAAGGTAAATAAAAGAAAATAACTTGAGAGAAGATGTTACCTATAAATCGGGTAACATCTTTTCATTTGAGCCAAAATGATTTATTGAATTGCCTTCTTCCCATTTTAAGGCTTCTAAGAGGAATTTAGGGATGTTGGGGGATTATTTTAGTATAATTTGGATGATCCAAGGGGCTTGAGAGCTATGAGTAATTAGGTATAGTTGGTGGCCTTTTATAAGAGGGAGGAGGGGCACTTTAGGAAAGTCTTGAAATATTATTTTATTATAAATTTCTTTTCAGTTTCAAATGGTCCCAAAATCATTTATTTCAAATATAAGATGTTTTTGGGTCGACAAAGTCTCAAAAAATAGGTTTTAGATAATTTTAGATCACAAAATTAACCTTATCTTTTAGCTTTAACCCTTAGTTAAAAACAATAACTCTTACCATGTCTTCTTCCATTTTCATAATATATGCTAACTATATTTACAATAAAATTCCCAGAGAACCATAAGTGTATCATTAATGAAGTTTTTAACATTATATAATTCATTTTTCCAAATATTATATTTTTAGGACTATTATATCATTTAATAAAATAGTATTTTTTTTAAACTCATTTATGTCAATTTTGACACTATAAGGTAATTTATTTTTATTAGTCATAAAAACTTTATTCCTTAGAACCAAGGAAATAAAATCAGATATAATGTGTAAATAGAATCCAAAAAATGTATTTATATAATAAAAATATTCAAATTAAATTTATTTTAATTTTTATAATATCATTTATTTGAATCATTTATTAATGAAGCGATCACTACATCATCATTGTGTCGTAATTAAATTTATTTATTTAATGTCTAAAAATTATATATAAAATATCATGATGTAAGAAATATTTTTATATTTATAATTATTATTTATAATCAAATATATCAATTATATAACCCCATATAAAAATTATTTTAGTAAAAGATACATGTTTATGTTATATTTCTCTTTACATTAAATTAATTCTTCTAACAAGTCATTATCACACACAAGTGGCTCCATGGGGTTCCAAAATCAACCCAAGTATTTGAATGGTCATAAATATCTCATCTGATAGGATTATTACACATGTTAGATTAGTTTAAAAATATTTTAATATGATTATTTACCCTTATTTATGAGATTTTTCACTTTTACCATGGTAAAGAAAATAATTACTAAAGTTACTATTGATAAGGTCCAAAAATAAAAGGTACATATTTACACCATTTTCAAATTATAATTAAAAATATGGAATCAATTTTTTCAAATTCAAAACATATAATTTGCAGAAACTAATTTAAAATTAATTCTCATTGTCAAAACCAAAAAGCGTGTTTTTAAGAAGTAAAAACTACCAAAATATTGACATGTGTTTATGTCTAATATAAAAGTTAAATTACTTATAATCACCAAAATTAGATTATATGATAAAAAAAATAATCCAATTACACTTTAAACCCAATTAAAATGAAAATCTAATTGTATAAATAAATTAGATGAAAAGTTATTTTTGAATTAAAATGCACCATTTTTCCCTATTCATTAAAAAATGAAGTTTATCAAGAAATTTCCAAACAATTAACCAAAGTAAATTTTTATGTCCCGCTTCTATAATGGAATATTATTTTTTCAAATATAACATATAAAAGTGACAAAAATTAGATTTAAAAATGATTCTCCATCAAAAGGCAGTAAAACTGTATTTTTAGAAAAATACTTGTTTTATTTGAAAAATTGAATTTGTTCTAATATCATATATATAAAACATATAAGACGAATTTAAAACATTAAATTGAATATATAATATATATTTTTTATTAAATAAAAATCCTTAAATAGTGATATGATTTTATAGACAGAGTTATTCTCTTTTAAATAGGTTTTCATAAAAACATATCTTGTATATTCAATTGGTTTTTATTTCCATTTATAAAAAATTTGGTATCCAATGAATCATTATTTAATTTTGTGTAAAATATATTTATAAATTTAGTTAATATTATTCATTCCCTCCATTCCAAAAGCTAGGTGTTAACTACTATTTAAAATAATAATAATTATTGTATTATTTTTTGGTATAACTCAAAGTTGTGTGCAACGTATGATTTTAAAGAAACATGTTGTTTCGTGTCGAGTACACTATCATAAAAAACTTCCCCTTTAATGTAAAATTTATACCTTATTCATAAATAGTAATAAAAAATAAAAGGTATTATTTAATAAATACATGGGTTGTTATATCATTCCCCCCTTTTTGGAAATTTCATCCTCGTAATTTTAAAATTGGGCTCAGAAACATCATTAAAAACTAACACATCATAAAAGGGTTAATAAAACTATCGCTTTAAAATAAATAAAGATAAGTGAAAAGTTCACCTAATATGACAAATAATAGGATTCTATGTAGGAAAACATAGATATGGAAGATAAAACTAACTATCAAGTTCTGATGGAGAGTAATAGAAAACATGATTAGGAGAAAGTTAATAACCAGAAAACCATAAACATTTGATGGGTTAAATAATATTTGGTTTCCCAATAGGAAAATTAAACGGACAACATTTTTTTAAGGTCATTTTCATAAAGTTGTGGAATTTATTTATGATCATAACTAAGAACATTAGAAAACATAATTACTAGATTTATTTCTATTTTATAATCACAATTTCATCCTCATAACATTCACAGAATATGATGTACATCCCAAAGAATAACATTAAGTATAAAAGATCACACAAACCATAAAGGATAACAATATCTTAAAACTAAAGTCAAAAAGTAAAGGCATACTTCCACATTAAAAACATACATAAACATAATCCCACAAAACATATCTCAAAAAGGTCCTTCACAACATATTATCATATTACATAAAACCTTAAAATGTGTGTCTAAAACCTTGAACTTATGGTTATCATTCGAAAAATACCAGTTTCTCAGGAGCTTCCATTACTTCACCAGATGTCTCAACATCAACTATAGTAGTTGTAAAGGATTTTCCCAAACCATTCTATTTCTGATAATACAGATTTCTTCCATGGGTAATTAACTTCAAACAATTATTTTCATAATGTCCCAACTCATTGAAGCTAAAGAATCTTATTATAGACTAGATATCTGTTATCTCATTGTTGGACTGTTCAGATCCCTTTTCTTTTCATTCATGAAACTTGTGACCAAACTTACCAAACTGGTAGCACTTTTCAGATCCTGACATAATTTCCCCAAAATGTATGTTACCACACTTGGAACAAGTTTTGGGATTACCTCAGGAATTATTAGTTTGTTTCTTCTCTATTTCTTGGTAAATTGAAAATTTCTTACTCTTATCATCTCATGGTACATAAGTGTTAGAAAAATCCATTTTAACTTTATCAGCACAACAAACCACTTTTTCATAACTTTTAAATTCTTGGGAGGCCAAAACTCTTTGTATCTCTGGTTTCAATCCTGAGTAAAATCTATTAATTTGACTATCAATGTCTCAAATAAAATCTATAAAATACCTAGCGAATATTGTGAAGTTCACTTCATATGCAGAAACTGAATCATCATCCATTTACTTTAATTCCAAGAATTTTTTCTCTATCCTAAGCCGAACAAACTTAGGGAAATATTTCTCAAGGAAAATATCCTTAAATTCTTCCCATTCCATGGCATCAAGATCATTTTTCTCTCTATTATTCTTAACTAATGACCACACTCGATCAACTTAACCTTCAAAATGATAGATGTAAAGAGTTGTTATTTAAAATTTTGAACATCCCATGACTTCAAATATCTTCTCTAGGGTATTGATCCATCATTCAGCTACCACTAGGTCATATGATTCATTTAATGATAGGGGATGTCACCTCATAAAATTTTCCACTACTGACATATTCTTCTGTGGTTGATCGGGATGATCTTGTACAAGGGTACCACTACCATTTATAGCCTTATTCAACTACTCCATCATTGATAAACTTTTCTGTTCTAATTCTCACCACCTCATGTTGTTTATTTGAAAGGTTGTTTTCCTCTCAATGCATTCCCATTACAGCTTTCCTATTTCCTCTATGGAAAACCATTCTGAACAGAAATAATTTAAATGAATAAATAAAGTAATATTAAAATTCTACATCATCTCAACTTAAAAATAAAGTAAAATCATCTAAAGGAAATAAATTAACACCATCCTAACCACTAAAGTTATCTAAATTATCCTCTGATACCAACTATAAGGCCTCAACCTTAAATGTTACATAATATTGAGTAAAGTCAAGAATTCACATTGAGGATCCTTTTAGGTTTAGAGATTTAGATAATTAGACCATAACTATTACATAAAAAACATTTGAATACAAATTGGACACTTCCAATAGTATCCATTTCTTCCATAACAATAAAACTTTTAAAAAGAAACATGTTTTCTTTTCATGTTTAATCATCATAACATTTCCTTGAATTCACCAGGGACTCTATTCTCCCTTAAATCCTGTGAAAACATTTAAAACTTGGGATGAGAAAAAAAAGCTCAGTATGTGACATAAAAATAAAGAAAACCCATTAGTCTAGTTAAAACCTGATAACAAATTCAATGCTCTTTGAGTGGATGAAACAAAACATTTTCATATGAACAACATTCATACTTTTTGTTCATTGAAAAACACTAAAACCAATAGCATGAAAATAAAACTTCTTTAGGTGACTCAGAGCATCATATATATATATAACCCATTCAAACATATTCCAATTGGAATAACCATATGGTATACTTCTAAATTTGAGAACTACAATGGGGTTCACCCTTCATATAAGCTATATTAGGCTCACTCATGCACAATAATAGAGCTCAACCCTTCGTATAGGCTGTGTCGGGCTCACTTGTGAGCTCTAATGGGGCTCAAACCTTCGTATAAGCTATATCTGGCTCACCTGTGATCTATAATGGGGATGAGACTTTTTTATAATCTATATCGGTCTCACTCGTCTCATATAACGCTCATGTACCATTTCATGAATAAAACATGTTCATCACAAAAACCTTTTTTGAAATCTTCTTCTAATCCCATATGAGAAACATTTATATATAAAAATACCACTTTAATTTAAGAATCCCATTTTAAATACCAAGATACCCAAATAATGGAATAATGGATTTATTTAAAATACATTAAGGCTTATAGAGGAAGCCAAATATCAAATAACTGTTACGGTAGTGGAAAATTCTTTATCATTGTATACGTTAAAACAAATAACATTCCTTTTTCCATTTTGTAATGAAAGTAAAATGATTTGTATAAAAAGATTCATTTTGAAAACTTTTAATGGAATTCTAAATAGACATAAAATTTCCTTTATAATCCTTTTATATCCATATAAATAAATATGTAAATTAATATCATGAAGACAAATATTTGATAATTAAATATCTAAACGTTCAAGGTGTCCCATAACACTTAGAACAGTTAAATATTAATCTTCATGAATTAATAAAAATAATAATTATAGATAAAATATGGATATGAAATTTCATAGTGGTTGTATATACACCTTATAAAATAATGGAGTTGGATATTATCAAGAAATTCCTCAATGAAATGAGATTGAGACGAAGTTCCTTACCTTGAGTCTGACTTGTCTCGTTCATTATTTAATTTTCTAAATAATAAACATAGGTTAATTTATATTTGTTTCGTAACCTTTTTCAGTTTTATTATTCATTTTATATTACATATTACCTTGTTATGACAAATAGTTTTAGTTCATATCAGATGTTTTGTCGATGTTCGATACTTGAGTTGAAAATGAACTAGTTTTGATGTAAATTGTCCATGTGGTCAAAAGTCCATCATCACCATAATATTATTAATCATTTAAGTATCATATATATCCAGTATATATGTATTTAGAATATTCCATAACATTTGTATATAGTAAATTATATGAACCATTCATGGAGATTGTAAGTCGTACGTACGCATGAAGGATACTTTCATTTATTTTTCATATTTAATGGAATGAAAACTAAATGATACAAAGGTATATTATAATTATATTATAATATAATATTTTATATAACTTACATATTTTCATTAATTTCATCCTTTATATGCTCCATTTATGGCATGAATGAGTCATATCACTTTGAGGGGGTGGTAGTCTGTACTTCCTCAAATGAAATTATCATATTTACACATTATAGAAAGAATAAATGTATGTCGTAAAAGAAAAATACAGAATCAAAGATACAATATAAATATAATATATATCATATATAAATATAGTTATATCATAATGGTCACTATGAGAGGTGTTAGGGGAAAATTGAACAATCATCATTTCGTGAGGCAATAGTTCATCGTCCACAGAAACTGTATGTTCATATCAAATATATAAAGGTGTGTGTAAGTGTAGTTAGAATACTTATAATAAAAACATACTAGTATATTTATAATACTGTTTTTTTATGAAATCAAAAAATAAAAAGATCATAGGGAGTGGAGAAGGAAAATAAAAGAAAAGAACTTGAGAGAATATGTTACCTCAAAATTGGGTAAGTTCTTTTATTTGAGCCAAAGGGATTTTTTGAATTGCATTCTTCACAAGATAATGCTTATAAGAGGAAGGGAGGGATGTTGGGAGCTTATCGGATCATAATTTATATGAGACAAGGGGATTTATATGTTTGACTAAGTGGGTAGAGGTGGTGGCCTTTTATAAGAGGGAGGAGGGGTACTTTAGGAAGGTCTTGAAATATTATTTTTTTTATAAATTGATTTTCGGTTTCAAATAGTCCCAAACTAATTTATTTAAAATATAAGATTATTTTGGATAAAAAACCTCACAAAAATATGTTTTAGATAAGTTTATATCATAAAATTAACCTTATCATTTAGATTTAACCCTTAGTTAAAAACATTAACTCTTACCATGTCTTCTTTCATTTTAATAATATATGGTAACTATATTTACTATAAAATGCCAAGTGAAAAATAAGTAGATCACTAATTAAATTTTTAATATTATAAAATTAATTTGGATGAATTATATATTTTTATGAATATTATATCATTTAATAAAATAGTATTTGTTTTAAAACACATTTATGTCAATTTTGACTCTATAAAGTAATTGATTTTTTTAAGACATAAAAACTTGATTTTTTTCGAAAACAATGCATTAAATCAAAGATAATAAGTAAATGTAATCCATAAAATTCATGAATTTCATAAAAATAATCAAATAAATTTTATTTTTATATTTATAATATCATTCATTTTAATCTCTTATTAATGAAGCAATCAATGCATCATCATTGTGTCATAATTAAATTTATTTATTTAATGTCTAAAAATTGTAAATAAACTATAATTATGTAGGATATTTTTTAGATTTATAATGAATATCTATAGTCGAATATATCAGTTATACAACCGCATATAAATAATTTTTTAGTAAAAGCTACATGTTTATGTTATATTTCTCTTTACATTAAATTAATTCTTATAACATGTCATTATCACACCCAAGTGGCCTCATGCGGTCCCAAAATCATCCCAAGGATTCCCATGGTTGGACAAGTCTCATACAATAGGATTAGGACACATGTTATGGTAGTTTAAAATTATTATAATATTATTTTTTTACTCTTATTTAGCATATTTACCTTTTACCATGGTAAATAAAATAATTACTGAAGTTACTATTCATAATATCAAAAAAATAAAAGGTACATATTTAAAAATATTTAACCTTATGATTCCAAATATGGAATCCATTTTTTCAAATTCAAAGAATAAATTATTTATAAATTAATTTAAAATTAATTCCCGTTGCCAAAACTAAAAAACGCGTTTTTAAGAAGGAAAAACTTCCAAAAGATTGACATGTGTTTATGTCCAATTTAAAAGTGAAATTAATTCCAATGAAAAACATTATATTAAATGATAAAAACTTAATCCAATTAATCTTTAAAAATAATTAAAATGATAATATAACTGTATAAATAAATTATATGAAAAGGTAGTTTCGGAATAAAATATAGTATTTTTCTCTATTCATTAAAAATGATCTTTATTAGGGAATTACTAAAAATTTAACCAAAGAAAATTTTGGTGTTCCAATTCTATAGAAGAAGATTATTTTTTCAAATAGAACATATAAAAGTAAAAAAAAGTATATTTAAAAAGGGTTCTCCATCAAAAGGTTGTAAAATGTTATTTTTAGAAAAGTACTTATTTTATCTGAAAATTTGAATTTGTTCTTATACCATATCTAGAAAACATATAAGATGAATTTAAAAAATTAAATTGAATATGTAAAATATATTTTTCATTAAATAAAAATCCGTAAATAGTGATATAATTTTATAAATTTAATTATTCTCTTTTAAATAGGTTTTTATAAAAACATACCCTTTATATTCAATTGGTTTTTATTTCCATTTCTAATAAATTTGGTAACCAATGAATCATTATTTAAACATGTGTAACAATATTTAAAAATTCAGTTTATATTATTCATTCTTCCCATTCCAATTGCTAGGATCTAACTACAATTTATAATTATTATTATTATTGTATTATTTTTCAGTATAACTAAAAGTTGTATGTAGTGTAATATTTTGGAGAAACTCGTTGTTGCGTGTCGAGTACGCTATCAGAAAAAGTGTCCCCTTTAATGTAAAATTTATATTTTATTCATAAATATTAATTTAAAATAAAAATAATAATTCTATAAATACCTATTTTGTTACAAGAATAGTACTGGAAATCAAAGTTAAGCACAAATGGATATATTAAGAAAAAAATTTGAGGTTTCAATATATAAGATAATTAAAATGATAGTTATGGAAGAAAAGTTGTAAATTTATTCATGGTTATAAAAAATTATAAAATATATAATATAAGGTATAGAATGAAAAATGTGAGTCTATGGAGGTTTTGAAGAAAATAAAGAGAATTTATTTTCTTCAGTAAGGTGCAGATGGGTAGAGGAATGAATAAATATGATATGGCTTTGATGGTTGATTAGAATGTTTCAAGATTTTAGTTTTTTATATTTATATATTGGATTGTGTTAGAGAGAATTTTGGAGGAATTTTCAGAAGTTTTGAGGTCAATTTTATGAGGTTTCGAAAAGACACCAAGTACTTTCAAGTAAATATGTGAAGTTGAAGTAAATATGGATTGATTGGAAAATAATAAAGACAAAACACATAGTGTTCAAAATTTATGTTAAGGAGGATGATATTTATAACCAAAAATATTTGAATAGTAAATGGTTCTTGAGAGTTCTGTTTTAAATGAGAATTCACTATTTTATATTGGATCATTAACATGTCATCTTTACAATCCATTGTCTTCGAAAATATTGGTCAACACATTGTGTTGAATACTTTTTATAAATTTACAATATATGTAAAAGATGTGGTTTCGAAGATATTAAGGATAAATATTCCATAATTCTTAAAAGGTTTTATTACTTAAAACCAACACATTGTGTTTAATTCTAACACCCAAGGTTTTTTGTTATACATGAAAATCTATTGATTTTGAATATCCTTTAAAAATGAACAGTTCTATATATAATGTTATAGATATTTTTTTATTACACATGGATTTTTAGAAGTAGTTTAATGGGGTCTTGACCACTATTAAAATATTATAATATAAAGTAAAATGTTAAATATTTAATAAAAAATAACTCAAAATATAAGGATAGTTTTCAACTATAATAACATAAAAAGAGAAATGTGAGGTAATATTGGAAAATAAAATAACACAATGAAAAAATAGGAGAAACATAAAAGATACAGAAGAAATTTATTTACATATATAATTGAATTAAAATAAGTCTCTACTTTATAGAGAAACATTAAAGATCTATTCAAGGATGTTTTTTCTATGGAGAGTGTGTTTGATAGCCAATTAAGGTAAGAAGCACCGGTATTCAGTTGGGATTTGGCCTATAAGGTGGTTGGTTTAGGTCAAAATATATTATAGAAAAAACAAATTATCTCAGATCAAAATATTACCCCTATAATAGAATAATTAATTCAATTTGATAAAGTTAATTAGAGAATGGTATAAAATCAATAGGAATATGGTTGGCAATTAATGGGATCCAAGAAAAAGAATGAGTATCAGTGGGAACCTTTTGTTCCTAAATCATTTGCAGTATCCCCATTACCAACAAACTTGGTGAGTGGTATAGAAATGGAGGACTATATGGGGGAATGAATTATGATCCCACTGATGAGGTTGAGGATGCAGATACTGCCTCCCAAGCTATGTGAGATACTGAAGAATACATACATGTCGAAGTGTATTTTTTTCATAGAAACAAAAAAAGGGAAAATATAACACCCCAAGATTTTAGTATTAATTTAAATTTAAATAAATATTATGTTAACTAGATTTTATAGCAGACAGAATTGAACTAAAATAAACCATGATATATTTTATTACAATTTAAGATAAAAATTAATATATTATGAGAATACACTATGAAAAATCATGAAGAAAACTATAATAAGATTAAAACCTCATGTAAATAAAATGATTTATTTAATGAATGTATATTTTAATTACATGTATATTATAATTATTAGTAAATAATTATAGATGTGTGTTAATAAAAATTAATTGATTAAATTTCATTTTCATAATACAACTAATTAATTTAAATGGAATGTGACTAAAAATATTTAATGTTAAAAATGGATATTTTTTAAAGAATAATTTTTTAATTTTTGTGCATTTATATTAAACTAAATTGACCATTTATGAAGGAATATTATAAATAAATTTTTAAATTTAATATTAAAAAAATAACAATTATTTTTAATTGACATGAAATAAGGTTAAGAACACATAATGTTTTAAAAAGTCAATTTCTTATAAAAAATTTCATTATATTTTATGGTTTTACTTAAAAGTTAAATTATAAAATTTTATAAATTAAATTTAAAAAATTAAATTTATTAGTGGACTTATCATGTCAAAATTAGTATAGGGTGAATTTTTTGGATTTTTCTAAAATGGATGATTTTTAGGTGAATAGTGAAAATATCATTTTTAAAAATACTATAACTTTTTTTGACATCATTATGATATATTCATGAATTTAAAATATGTGGAACCTTTTTCACAAAAAAAAAATTTATAAGTAAAATAATTTATTTAAAAATATATTTTTGAATTTATAAACCTATGTTTGAAATTTTGGAACCTATGTTATATTTTATTCAAATAAAAAATTATATCTAGTCTTTTTCCATTAATTAAGAATTTATAAGGTTCCACTCAGATTTTAATTTATTTTAAAGTCACATAAATATACTATTTTTATCTATAAAATAATATATTTAATCATAATAAATAATAGACATGATTTTGATGTAAATTCATTATTATGCTTAAAATGGAATTTTTCTATAAACAATTTTCTTGTTAAGCGTATGTTTATTAAAATAATTTTTTACCACCTATGTATATTGAATATTGTAAAATTTTATCTAAATTTAGAATCAAAATGCTCAAATTAGTTAATAAGGTTCATTTAATTTTTATTTAAAAAAAATGTGTTACCAAGAAAAACGTTTCTCATTATGGTAAAGGTTTAAATGGTTGACAGGGGTTAAATTAATAAATAAGACCACAAATATCATAAAAACTTATCTATAATTGATTATATGAGTGGATTATTGAACTAACCTATATAAACATTTAGATTTGACTAATTATGAGCCATATTCCTTGATAATGTATTCCCTTTAATTTTAATAAAAAATGAATTTATTGAAATGTATCCCCTCTTACATATAAAATGATCCCTCCCCCTCCCATTAAATAAGTATAAAAAATTTAATTCATCTCATTAATATTCCATATTTATTTAATAATACTCTCCCACATTCTTCAATATCTAATCCTAAGAACCTACCTTATGCCACTCATTTCCATGATTTTGGTCAAGAGGAGATTAAATATATTAATGGATGTTATAGTGTGCTTGACTAAGAGGAAGTATGCGGTGAAAGTTTTTGTCTCAATTTTAATTTCTGGAGATATATTTCAAATTATTCACCTATTATTATTTGACATGATTTACTTGTTATCCATTGAATTATTTTACAATAAATTATATTTTGATAATGTGATTTAAATTCTATCTAAGGTACTCTTTTAATGTGACTTTAATTCATTATCAATCCCATAAGGGGATTTTAAACACAATTTAATTTTATTGATTCATTTCCTCCATTCATTTATTATGTTACTCTATGATTATGGGAACAATAACCCCTGATTTTTTATGTATTTTTCAAACACCTATTATTTATATATACCTTCCATTCACATAATCTTTTTTTATATATTCTTACTTAATTTTATGTGCTCTTAATTAGGGTTTTTCTTAAGTTAACTCCCTTTTGATTGGATCATAATATTTATTTTTAAAATTATTTCCTATGTTTTTTGTTTATTCCACATTATTTTTTTATTATTTTATATTTCTTATTTATTTTCTATGGATTTAAATTTATTTTTTATAAACTCTTCTGAAAGTGATTTTTACTTCAAAAAATCTGATGTTTGTAGGGGTTTTTCATATCAATTTCCCTTTTTTAGTAATTTATCATATTTTACTCCTATTTTCATTTATATGGTTTATATACTACCTATTTTAAAATATTATATAATGAATTAATTTATACTCAAGTTATCTTATGTTATATCTCAATTTATTTCCTTCAAGGGAATCTTCAATTTAAAATTCGGGAGTTTTTTCATTATAAATCATTGCTTAAAATTTTGTAAATACTTTTAACCAACTCTTTTTATTACATGTACATATTATTTATACTATTTAAAGAATTTCATTATTAATATTTAAATTATTATTTAATATAATTTTTAACTATCTTTGAATTTCTTTATAATGAATTTAAAAGAGAATATTTTCAATGTTTTTTGGGTGGATTATTTTTTACTTTCTTTATAATGGTGTGAAAAGAATGTTTTGTTAATGTTTAAAACATTATTGAATTTTCATACTATTATAATCATTATTAATTATCAATATTTTACTAAAATTTTCTCTATGTTTTCAAATAAAATCATATTCCTATTATTCAGTGAACTTTTTATGTTTTTAAAAAAAATTCAAAAGAAAGGCATATTTCGTCTTGTTTTTCAAAATATATTTCTAAACATTTTTAACAAAGTTTTTTTAAATCATGCCTCATAATTTAATAATTTTAATGATCCACTTGTAATTTTATCTAATTATTTTATCCACCTTCTCTCTATGGATTTCATATGATGTATTTTTTAGGATATTATCCTGAAACTCATTTTTTCATGGGTTAACTGATCTATAAAATAATGATGAATTATATTATGTTATTAGTTAATATATAAGTATGTTTTATCATTATCTGATGGTATGGGTCCTATATATACCTCTAATTCATTGGTTAAAGTTTTATATCTCATGAGATAAAGATGTTGTGTGTAGACATGATCATTGTTTTACTATGTTCAAAACTTTATGTGTAGATATGATTGTGCTTTAGAAATATCCATATACTTGTTCATATACAAGACTAGAGTATATCTATGTTCATAAATTTTTGTGTAGATAGGATTTATTCTATGTTTAAAATGTTATGCATGGGAATGATTTTTTAGCTACGTTCACAATCACATTCATAGACATGACTACAACATAACTATGTTCACAAATTTGTTCATAGACACGATTGAGTGTAGCTATGTTCATAATATTATGGTTTCTTATTCCCATGATTAGGCCAAAATTTTATTTTATATGATTATTTTATCTTTCATGTCTCATGATCATTCACTTATGTTTCTGCATTCCAATTCCATGTTATATGTTTAATTTCTTCAAAAAATCATGTCCTTGGATTTTTTCTTATGGATAACTCTTATGATTCAAAAATATTTTTAATAAGATATTTCTCTGATAATTAATGTTTATCATATGATTATGTTCTTACTCTTTATGAATCATCAATAATTTTTCCTTTACTGAGTGTTTGAACTCATGTAACACCCCAACACTTTTCAAAATTTTCCCTTTAGAATAAATTTAATTTTTTTGTTAGCTTGATTTATATACAATTCCAAGTTAAGATTATGAAAAATGAATAATTTTGTTTAGATGTAATTATAAAAAACATTATTCCTAGAATTCTCTATATGAAACACTGAGGTTAGATTGTTGTACATGAAACACTGAGTTTTACCAAACTACAATATATTATTAATATTATTATTTAATATTATAGTTATCGACTATCCATTGTAATGAAATGTTTAAAAAAGTTTAAATAAAATTGAAAATATTATATACATATATTTATATAATTATTTTTTGTTAGAAATGAATATAGAAGCCAATTGAATATTAAGGATTTGATTTTATAAAAAATTATTTTTATTCTATAAAGGTGTTTTATATTAATAAATTAAATTAATTACTACTAGTGGATGATATTAATTAAATATATATAATATATATTCAATATAAAATTTTTGACATTTTTTCAATAGATTTTACAAACATAAGATAAGAACAAATCCATTTTTATGCATAAAAATTTATATTTTTATAAAGGTAGTTTTACCACCATCTAATGGCACACCTATTTTAAATATAAAGTTTTACACTTTTATAAATTACATTTTAAAAAATAAACTTCATTTCTGGTATTGAAATATCAAGATTATCTTAGGATGATTTCATATAAATAATTTACAGGGTAAAATTATATTTTAAATTTGTTTTAATGTTTAATTAGATCAATTTTAAACATATTAATACAATTTATTTCATTTTTATCAATTTTATATTGAATTTGAATATAAAATCATTTCAATATTTTGAACATTTTTACTTTAAAAATCTGTTTTCATGTCCCATTTATGGGATTAATTTTAAATAAATTTCTTCTAATTATGTGATTTTAAAATGAAAAAATGGATTAAATATTTTTAATAATAATAATTTATAATTTTTAGTAAGTTCAACTTATTTTTTATCATAAATATTATTGAAATAAATTAAAATTAATTATAATAATTAAGAAAAAACTTGTTTAATAAGGGACTAAACCTTAAAATTAAGGGCCAAAATGACCTTGAAATTTTTTAAAAAATTATTGGATGAAAAAATATAGACCATATTCTCGCTTTTATTGAATATTTATCATTTTTTAGGCACTTTATATAAGATATATCTCTAAATTGTGTTTACCTTTTTATATTAACATGAATGTCACTCCTCCTCCACTATAAAGGGGAACTCAACCCCCTCAATTATTCAAATCTCTTAATACATTTAGATCATCCAAAGCCTACCAAAATAACCTCAAAATATCAAACCCATAATCCAATAAACCTAAATTTTTTAAGAAACAAAACCAAGTAAAGATTTTGGTATAAACCAAATGGAGTTACCCAAATAAAAGGTAACGTTCTTCAAAGAACAATTTTGTTCCATTTCTTCATCTAAACCTTAAATTATTTATATATCATACTTATAAAATAACCTTTGTATATTAAATATACTAATATATTTTTATGATAATATTTTTACCTACACGTTCACACACTTTCATGAAATAGGATACGCAATCATCATTCATGTGTACAACAGACTATCACCTCACGAACCAATGTCGTTCGTTCTTCCATTACCACCCTTCAAGATTTTAAATACTGATGAATTTATAGTTAATATATGATATATATTTTATTTATAATTTCTTTATTCATATATAATTTTTATATAACACATGACTTCATGATTTCTATTTTTTGGGAATAATATAACATCATTTCTGGACGTGTAGACTACTACCTCCTCAAAGCGATGTGATTTGTTCATGATATACATGGAAAGTATAAAAGATGGTATTAATAAAAATATGTGAAATATATGAAATAAAAATTATAGTATAATAAAAGTAAGAAAATTTATATCATTTACTTTTAATTCTTTTAAATACATTAAGGAAACGGATGTAGCGTTCATGCATACGTATGGCCTACCGGTCTCCATGAACGGTTCATTTCATTTCATATCTCTAACCGTTATGGATGACTATAAATACATATATAATAAATATATATAATATTTAAATCATGTTTTAAATTTTTTATATGATTAAATCATGATCTATGTAATATTAAAAAAATTACAAGTCGAAACATACTCGAAAAACTAGGCGATTAACACCTGAAGTAGTGAAAATAATGAAAGATTATTAACAAACGGGTAATAATATATTATAAGAAGTTAATATATGATATTATAAATATTAATATGGTTCTATTATAAGTTAATAACATGAATAAAAAATTATATATGTGGTTAAAATGCATTCACCTAAAAAGAAAATGCAGTATAAGGGATTCTTGTCTCACTTTTTCTTTCATCACGCATACACCATTTTTACCACTTATTTCATTTGTGTGGTGTATATACTGACCATATTGTATTTTATATAATTAATAAATTAATATTAATGGGATTTATATTTTTATTTTATTTTATTTATTTCATTGGAATTATAATTCCAAAGTTACCATGTAGTAAGGGATTTTTATCTCACTGTTTACTTCTGTGAGATAAATGTCATATTCACCACTTACTTATTTTGTGTGGGGTATATAATGGCCATTTTAATATATTATATCATGAATTATTTTATATTAACTATATTTAAAGTTTAATTTTAGGATTATTAATTTTGGTGTTTCTAATTCAAATGTTTCCACAATTGTACGGGATTTCGTCTCAATTTCATTTCATTAATGCATATTGTAATGTTATGCACCTAGTTTATTTTATATGGGTTATATACAACCCCTTTGAAATTTAATATCTTAAATTCATAATTATTCATGGTATTTTGATTATAAGTTTTAATTATTTCATATAATATTATTTTAACTTAAAGCTACCATGTGGTAAAGAAGTTTCATAATTCAATTCCTTTTCAATGGGTTATGTTACTTCCTTAATGTTATAAATATTCTATGATTATTTGTATAATTATTTTGATAATATACATATGAATTTACTCTTATTGTATTTAAATTTTAATTTGATACACATAATCATTTTATTTATTTATTATCACTTCTATATTATGATGATTTTAGGGGTTTATTTCACAATCTCATTCTAATTGAGAATAATTATTATTAAAATTAAATAAAAGAAATTTATATTATAATTGTTCAATAAAAACATTAATTTTATTATCCTCTATTTATTCATGAACTTTTCAAGTAATATTGTCATTTTTTCACTTTTTTCTTCGCAAAATGTTTTAGAAAACATTTTTATAAAAACCCAACTTCATTTATCTCTTTGATCGGAAATCTGTTTTCTAACAAAACCATGTTTTATAAAAAAATATCCTTTTAAAAATGATTTTTTAAATTCATTTTTCAACCTTTTTTCTTTTACATTGTTTTTCAGAGGAATATTCTTATCTCTTTCCTAATAATTCACTTTTCTAACCTTTTTTCCTTGCAAATTTAATCTGGATTTTAACTTGCACGACATATACGAATTTAGACATCATCATTTATTTGAAGCTTTATTTTCAAGTTTAAAAGGTTACCTTTTAAATAAAATGTTTTTAAAATTAATTTTCAATGAAAAGGATTTTCAAAAAAAATCTAAATAAAAATGATATTTTACTCAAGAATGATTTTATAATATCGTTTTATATTACATCCATTCATGAACGAAAAAACCCCCTTTATATTACTCTACATGGTATATGTTGTATTGATATATTCCTTATTCTTATTATAGATGGTTTATAATTGATGTGTCCAAGGATAGTATTGAAATTCACTTCCTTGAAACATTTTCGTAGTCCCTTTCAATTACTAACTTTCCTTCCATTATTGGATATTAAATTTCCCTTAATAATCCATATCATGTATAATGGATATGTTTATTTCTTAAACCATATACCTTTCTTACATATGATGTTTACTTTGATTGTTATTTTATTATCTGGGTAAATATTGACAAATCTGTATTCTCTATTAAATAAATATATTTGATAAGGAATATTATTCATTAATTAAATTTATTATTCAATATATGAAGAATTTTTTGCAATGGAAGTGATGGGTGGGACCAAGAAAGTATATTTCTCCTCAATACATCAATAGGTTCTCATGAGACAAATCATTCTGCCAAATTAAATGGTTTTCTACCTGTAGTTTTAAACCATCTTGTGAAATGTCTCGATGGTATAGGTTTTCATGTTCCTCGGGCATGAAATGTAATAATTAAGCATTGCCTTCATTAAGAATATTGTTGTTATTATTATTATTTATCCATAAGATTTTAACTTTGACGCTATCTATTGATGTAGTTCATTATTAGTTTATTGATTAAATGTCATGTGTTTTAGTTGTATACCTTGACTTATTGATTTATCCTTATCCAGTTATTTGAATGGAATGTGTTCTCAATTATTTACCTTTTTTAGTTGATTATTTATATTGATTCATGATATATTTTTTTTGTATGCTTACCCTTAATTATAATTTCTGCTCACCCTTATTTTGTTCCCTTTCCCTAGGGTATGAATAATAATTATTAGAATGATTTTCAAGGATGATAAAAATTTTATTTTGTTATGTATTATTTGTTCCACTATTTCTAATGTAAAATTGGGTTCATGTATGTAATATGGTTTTCCAAAACTATTAAATTGGTCGATCCTTTGGGATTTTAATTCCTTATAATCATGCCAATGTAATAAAGTAAGGCACTAGATACAAGCTTCTAGATTTGGTGTGTTATAGTTGGTGTTAGAGGAATATTAGTAGAATACTTAGAAATTGAATTTAGGAAAACATAGATTGGGGAACATAACCATAAGGTAAACTTTGAGGTTAAGATATAAGAATATCTTAATATTTTGATAAGGTAGAGATTATGTGGTTCTTCCTAGAAATACATCCCTATTTGGATATTATAAGTGGTTGTGGTTCTAGAATAGATGTATATAGGGGTAAAAATTATAAAAAGGTTTAATAGATATGACTCGAGCATAACCAGGTACAAGACAACAGGCTTTACTGTACACCTTTTTTGACACTCTTGGGGGATACAATTGGGATAATATAAATTTTCTTTACAAATAATTATAAAGTATTTGAAAGTAATGGCATCTCCAAAGAAACCATTTTTATGATTATGAGATTAGCTATACATATATTTTTTAATTTATTTTATCTATTACACTATATTTAAAATTTTACAAATTTCATAATTTTATGAGTTAGTCTAGTATTTACTATTGTTTAGAAATGGAACCCATAAGGATGAAGGGTGTCAATACTCATGGACAATGTAGAGGTTGTCCTAATGAGAAATATGATATAGCTAGTATTGTAACTGATCAAGTTTTTGAAATATTAGGGAAGCGTAATCAGGTTATGACACATAACTATGCCTAAATTAAGAAACCTATAGGATAATAAGATTCTCTGATGTTGGATCACATTATCTGACATAGGCTCCCGTTATTTAGTGGTACTACTGATCCAATAACAATAGAGTATTGGATTAAGTATTTGGAGAAGATATTTAAATCTTTAGGATGTGGTGAAAAGGAAAAGGTTACACTTGTAGTGTATTATATCAATGGAGATGCAGATCAATAATGTTCATTGATCCAAAATACTATAAAGAAAGAGGTAGTAATAGTCGTGGAATTGAAATTTTTTAAGGAGACATTATTTGAAAAATATTTCCCTTGTGAGAACCAAATTAAGATCAAGATAAAGTTCCTTAGATTAAATAAAAATGAGGAATAAATTTTTGAAGAGTATGAAACTATCTTTACAATGTTAGAAAGTTATGAAATATAAATCATATACCAAACAGAATGCATGATTTCACATTTTATTAAAGGGGTGAACCTAATTCTTCGAAAGGTGTCGGTATCTCAAACATTTTCATCATATGATGAAATAGTTTCATGAGCTATAAATATAAATAAATAATTATCCAAGTCTTATGGATTCAAATGGAAGAAAGATAAGAAGAGGACGGAGAAGAAGATAACAACTAAAGGGAAGAATAGAAAAAATGATTTTCCAACATGTGATAACAGTGGGAAGAATCACCCTGGGAAATACTTAAAAGGATTGGGAGTTTGTTATAAGTGAAAATAAATGGGTCACTAGGGAAAATAATGAAAAGGGAATAAAAAATTTCGTTATTCAGTGTTACAACTACAAATATATGGGACACTATGAAAATGAATTCCCAAAGAATCAATGGAATATACCTCTGAAAAAGCTAAGGTATCAAGGTAAAGCATATATTATTGATGCAACTGAAGTGGAATGATTAATGTTCTTCAGTATTTTAGATCTAATAAATATATTGTAAAAGTATTTTATTTATGCTTTACTCATTATATGGTTTATGAAAAAAATAAGGATTGTACTTTAGTACTTTTTCATTAAATATTTGAGATAATTTGGTGAATGGTACCAAGAAGGTGATTTAGTATCAAGATAAATTTTTTGTAAAATACATAATTGACAGAAAGATAATCCTTAATACGTTTCTAATGTTTATATAATTATTCTTAGATAAAGAGATGATTGATATGGACAACATAAATGGGATACTACTAAATACCATGGAAATGATTCTAAAGTGTGGGGTCATAATATTTTGGTAAGGTTAACCATTTATGAAATGGTTTAAGTTGAACTCTGGAAAAGGATTTAGAGGTTATTGTATTAAATCACCATATGATGCAACCTATGCAAAGAAAATAAGTATAAATAGTTAAATTTGTGGCTAAAGGATTAGATTTTTCTTATATAAATATATCAAGTAAGTATATTTACTTATATTCTTATAGGGGGAAATAATTACTCAACTCCAGGAAAAATGTTATTAAAAAACAAAGTTGTGATATTATCATCATTTTTGATGATATAAATGACATATGTAATAACTATTGTATAAGTATTTATGGAGATCAAATTTCAACTGAACATGTTATTTATGACTCCCTATCAGAACTTCATAGTTATCTTTCTCTTCCATGTCCATGTTTTCACTAATATTCTCATATTTAAAAGCCTAGTTTTGCAGTGACCTTCATATTTCCTTTTACCACTTATTAAAAGTATTTATTATTAACAATATTTAGGATTTTTTCCAACAATAGTGTTTTCAAATATCAAACTCTTGATTTCTGAGATCAAGTTTGAATTGTGAGGACAAAATTTATTTAAGGTTGGGAGAATTTGACACCCAAAACGTTACAATATTTTCCATTTAGAATAAATGTAATTTTTTTGAAAGCTTACTTTATAAAAAACACAAATATAATAATAAACTACACACATCATTATGTTTATTTGTAATTAGACACAAAATTATGCTTAGCTTCATCTATAAGTAACGCTAATATTAGCTTGTGACAAACTCAAGACCAAGTTTTACTAAATTATAATATACTATTAATATTAATATTTAATATGAAAGTTATCAACTAAATATTTTAATTAAATGTATAAAAAAAATTAACTAAAATTTTAAATTATTATTCACATATGTTTATATAATTCTTTTGTGTTATAAATGAATATATAACCCAATTGAATATAAAGGTTGTGCTTTTATAAATAAATAATTTTTATGACCCAAAAGTGTTTATATTAATAAATTAAATTAATTACTATTAGGAGATGATATTAATTAAATATATATATATATATATAATATTGAATCAAATACTTTTAATATTTTTTCACTAGATTTGATTGGCATAAGATAAGAACAAATCCAATTTTATGTATAAAAATCTGTATTTTTATAAAGGCAATTTTGATGCCTTTTAATAACACACCTATTTTAAATCTAAATTTTGAAAATTTTATAAATTATATTTGAAAAAATAAACTATATTTTTTATGGGGGAATTTCAAATATGTATTTGGGTGAATTTTTGGTATTTTTCTATGAAGTTTCATTTTTTGATGAATAGTGAAAAATACTGAATTTAAATTAAAAAATTCTTTTTCATCTAAATAATTTACATGGTTAAATTATATTTTGATTTGGTTTTAAAGTTTACTTAGATAAATATTAAATCTATTATTACAATTAATTCCATTGGGGTCATTTTTATGTTGAATTTTTAGATAACAACATTTCAAACCTTTGAATATTTTAACTTTAAAAAGCTGTATTTCTCATCCCATCTGCGAGATTGATTTTAAATTAATCTATATAAATTTTGTGATTAGAATTTGGAAAATATTAATTAATATTTTGAATCAAATAAAAATATAATTTAAATTAAGGTAAAATTATTTTTTATCAAAAATAATAGTGAAATCAATTAAACTTAATTACAATGATTAAGAGAAAAGTAGTTTAATAAGGGACTAAATCTTAAACTTAAGGGACAAAATGAAAAAGATACATGCCAAAAACATATTTTATTTCCATATCTAGACCAGATACTACCTTGTATCTAATTAAATTTATTATTTAATGCACATTATGTAAGGGATACCTCTCAACAGTATTTACCTTTTATATTTACAAGAATGTCACTCCTCCTCCACTATAAAAGGGAACTCCCCCCCCCCCAATCACTTATTCACACCTATAAAGACATTTGGACATTAAAAAACTATAAAAATAATCTCCCAATATCTGTATACTTATCCTAAAGGCCTCAATTTGGGTATACAAGAAAACTAATGAAGGCTTTTGGTATAAACCAAAAGGAGTTACCCAAATAAGGGGTAATGCTCGTCAACTGTCACTTTTTTAATTTCTTTCTCCACCCATACAATTATTTTTATATATTTATTATATAATGAAATAATTATATTAAATATACTGATATGTTTTTATTATAATAGTTTTACCTACAATTTTACAAACTTCCATCAAATGGGATACCCAATCACCATTCATGTGTACGACAGACTACCACCTCGCAAATCGATGTTGTTCATGCTTCCATTACCACCTTTCAAGGTTTGGAATAATGATGAATTTTTAGTTTATATATTATTTATGTGATATTTAAAATTTATGTATTCTTATTAAATTTTAATATAACACATTCCTTCATGATTTCCATTTTTTGGGAATATAATAACATCATGTTTGGACATGTGGACTACCGCCTCTTCAAAGTGATGTGATTCATTCACGCTATACATGGAATGTATAAAGAATTTTTTTAATAAAAATATTTAAAATATATCACTTAAATATGATAATATAATTATAATATAAATATATATATCATTTACTTTTCATTCATTTAAATACAATAAGGAAATGAAAGTAGCGTTAATGTGTACGTACGTCCTAATGTCTCTATGAATAGTGCATTGAATTTCCTATCTCCAAAAATTATTGATCACTATAAATACATATATAATAAATATATTAATTATTTAAATAATTATTTACATTCTAGGTATTATTAAATCATGATCTATATAATAGGAGAAAAATAACAAGTCAAAACATACTCAATAAACAAGGCAATTAACACCCAAAATATTGAAAATAATGAAAAACTTTTAACAGAAAGGTAATAAGATATTATAATAAGTTAATATATGATATTATAAATATTATTATAGTTCTTTTATATGTTAATAACATTATTAAAATCATTATACCTGAGTTTAAAGGATTTTCACCCAAAAACGAATGCAAGGTAAGGGATTCTTTCCCCCCTTTTTCTTCTATGAGGCAAACACTATTTTCACCACTTATTTCTTTTTTGTTGTTTATCTATTGTCCATATTTAATTTTATATAATGATTAAATTTATATTCATGGTATTTATAGATTCATTTTATGTTATTTCTTTCATGGGCATTATAATTCAAATGTTACCAAGTAGTAAGGGATTTTCATCTCACTTTTTATATCTGTTAGATAAATGTCATATTCACAACTTAATTATTTTGTTTGGTGTATATACTAACCATTTAGATATATTATATCATGAATTATTTTATATTTATGGTATTTAAATTTTTACTTTTATGATTATTACTTTTTCCATTTTGGAATCAAATGTTACCACAATTGCAAGGGATTTCATCTCAATTTCATTTCATTGAGGCATATTGTATTGTTATACAACTATATTATTTTTATATGTTGTATATACTACCATTTTTATATTAAATATCTTTAATGATTCATTATTCATGTAATTCTAAGATTCAATTTTAATTATTTCATCTAAGGGGATTTGAACATAAAGTTACCAAGTGGTGAATAAATTTCATAACTCAATTCCTTTTCATTAGGTTATGTTACTTCATCATTGTCATTAATATTATATGATTATATATATAATTAATTAGACTATATATTGATGTATTTACAATTATTATATGTGGATTTAAAATTGATACTCATAATAAATTCATTCATTAATTCTCACTTCAATATTATAATCATTTTAAGGGTTTATTTCGCAATCCCACTCTAATCGAGATTACTTATTCATAAAATTACATTAAACGAATTTATATAATACCTATTAAATAAACCCATAAATTTTCTTATGATCTATGTATTCGTGACCTTTTTCAATTAATATTACCATTTTTCACTCATTATTACTCAAAATGTTTTAGAAAATGTTTTTATAAAATCCCTACTACATTTCTCTCTTCGATCAGATTTTGGTTTTCTCTCAAATATTTTTTTTATAAAAAAATTTAACCATTTAAAAATGGTTTATTAAAGAAATTTTTTACCGCTTTTTTATTTTACAAATGTTTCCAAAGTAATCTTCTTGTATATTTCCAGATAAGAAACTTTTCTAGATTTTTACAATTCAAAATTAATGTTTATTTTACTTTGTATGACATATACATATTTAACCATATCAATTTCTTTGAATCTTCATTTTAAAGTTTAAAATGTTACATTTTAATGAAAAAAATTAAAATTTATTTTCAAAGAAAAGGATTTTCAAATTCTTTTTCAAAATAAAAAATATATTTTCCTCAAGAATGTTTTTAAAAGATATTTGTATAGTATTTAAATTTATTAATGAAAACCATGATTTATCTTAATCTACATGGAATATGATGTATTAATAAAATCCTTATTCTTAATCTAGATGGTTTATGATTGATTTAGCCAAGGATAGTATTGAAATTTACTTCCTTGATTCATTTTTGTATTCCCCTTGAAATATTCACTTTCTTATGATCATTACACTTTAAATTTCATCTAATAATATATATCATTTATTTGTATATTTTTATTTACTAAAACATATATCATTATTACATAAATTGTTTACTTTTATAGTTATTTGATTATCTGGGAAAATATTGATAAATATGTATTCCCTACTCAAGATGGATTTTTGATAAGTCATATTGTTCATTAATTAAATCAGTTATTCAATATATAAGGAAATATTTAGATTGGAAGTTAAGGGTGGGGCCCAAGAACTATATATCCCTTTTATACATCTATAGGATCTCACGAGAAAAATTAGTTAGACAAATTAAATGGGTTTCTACCTGTAGTTTTAAATCATCTTGTCAAAGGAATTGATGGTATTGGTTTTCATGGTCCCTAGACATGATGTCCAACAATTAAGCATTTCCTTCATTGAGAATTCAGTCATTATTGTTATTTTTATTATTTATCCATGATATTTGTTTATTTGAAATTATTTATGGATTAGGTTCATTCTCATTTGATTGATTAAATGGAATGTGTTTCAGTTACATACCACTCCATATTGATTTTTCTTTATCCAATTATTTAAATGGAATTTGTTCTCAATTATTAACCTTTCCATGTTGATTATTCAGATTGATTCATGATATCTTCCCTTGTATGCTTACCCTTACTAATCTTTCAAGATCACCCTTAATTTCTTTCCTATCACCAAGGTATGAAGATGAATTCTTAGAATGATTTTAAAGGATGTTGAGAATTTTATTTTGTTATGTATTATGTTTTGATTTATTCCCAATGTAAAATGGGGTTCGTTTATGTAATCTGGTTTTCCAAAAATACTAAATTGATCGATCCTTATGGATTTGAATTCCTTGTTATCATGCCAATGTAAAAAAGTAAGGCACCAGCTTCAATCTTCTGGTTTCAGAGCGTTACAGCTCACCCTTCTTACGTTTTCATTTCCCTAGGCTATGAAAAATATTATGTTTCATGATATGTATAAAATTTTATCATATAAAGATAATTTTTTGGGAGATGTTGATAACTTATTAAAAATTTATGAATTCTTATCTTAGTGGAAAAATTCTATTATTTGAGAAAGGTATAGGTTTATTAGGTAGAGGGTTTTCGTGATTCTCTAAAAATTTAAACCAAAAACATCATGGGAATATAAGACTTCATGTTGGTTTTCAATATTATAAATATTTTCGATTAAATTTGGGTCACTTAAAATTATATCAGAACCAATATGAAAATAATATGTTTCTATCATTATATCTGGGTGTATAGGTCTAAGGAATCTCAATTAGTAATAGAGATAGTTTTTGATTAATTTATAAGTTATAATTTTATTATTTAAGGATATTTTAGAGTTATAGATACCATTTTGGATTGATAAGTTTAAGGTTTATCATAAGTTCATAGGAATATATACCCTTCTTTGGTATTATGTGGTGAGATTTTGAGTTGATAAATGATGATTTAGGATTTTTTTTATTTAATAGGAAGAATATATGATTAAATTTTACATAACCCTTTGGGATGGTAATTATTTTATGTTGAGGAAGATATATCTAATTGGGATAATAAGTTAATTGATATGTGGAATATATGATGAGTAGTAAAGATTACCTGGTTTTGAAAATTTATTAGCTGAGAATGTGATTCACATTATTTTAGGAGAGGATTAATATATTTTTGGGATTATTTATTATTAAGTTATATATTGATTGGTATGTGATTTTTTGATTGATTAATGTTTTTTGGGGATATAGGCTATGTTGAATCCTAGGAGTATAGTTTTTTATGATTTTTAGGTTTAGAATATTGTAAAAAAGATCAAGATAATTTTGGGTTAGTTGTTTTTGGGGATTAGGTTCTTCATATTAAAAGGATAAAACTTAAGGAAAAAAGAGTAGAACTAAAAGATAGATATATTGTAATAGTTAAACAGAATATATCATGGGTTAAAATGAAGGTGTTATTGGATAAAACATATTTTGATTTATTTTTCATGAAATATTTTTATCATTTGTAATCATTAACATTTTTTTAGTATTTGGTTGAAAAAAATATCATTAAAATAAATTTTTGAAGGGTATGTTTCTAAAAAACCCTTTTGATTTATAGCGAAAAATGTATATTTAGCTCAAATGGTTATCACAAATGAAAATATAGATATATGTCAAGTATGAGATAAAATATAAGTCACAAACATGATAGTAAGGTACATAAATCATTATAAATTATATAACAAGTCATGAATATACTAATAAAACCCTAATATATTTACAACAATACAATAAATTAAAATTACGAGGAAGCAACTTTTTTAAGAAGTTATGATGTAACACCTTGATATTTTAAAATGAATTTCCACTTAAATAAATATTATGTTAAATAGATTGTATCATAAGAAAAAATAATCTAAAACAAACCATGACATTTTTTATTATAATTCAAGATAAACATTAATACATTATAAGAATACAATGTGAAACATGATTAAGAAAATTAAAAAAAATAATTAACCAACATGTAATTAAAAATATAACAAAATAATTTATTATAAAAATATATATTTTAATTCCTTATATATTATTATTTTTATTATTTTTATTATTATTAAATAATTATTTGTGAGTTTTAATTCCATTGAATTTATTATATATAATTTATAAGATAAATAATTAATTTTAATTGAAAGTGATTAAAACCTTTTAGTGTAAAAAATTTATTTTTTTCAAAAAATGGTTTCGAATGTGTTGTGTATTTATTTTAAATTAAATTGACCTTTTTGGAAGGATTATTCTAATTAAATTTTTTAATATTAAAAAAACTAACACTTATTTCTTATTAATATGGAATAAGTTTAAATAGACTTAAAGTTTTAATGAGTCAATTTATTATAAAAAAATCATTATATTCTATGTTTTTATTTAAAATTTAAATTCAAATATATAATAATTTTAATTTTAGAAAATTAAGAAATTTTTTTATTAATAATATAAAAATTATCTTAGATTATATTTTGCGTATTTTTTTGAAATGTTTGATTTTTTGGTGAATAGTGAAAATATTATCTTTAGAAATAAAATAATTTTTATAAATTAATTATGATATAATATTGAATTAAAAATATATAAAACCATTATATTAACCAAAAATATAATTAATTAGTAAAATAAATCATTTAAAAATATTAAGTTGAATTTAGAAACCCATGTTTGACATTTTAGATCATAAGTGATGTTTTATTCTAATAAAAAGATATTTTTCAACCTTTTCATTTGATTTAGTATTAACAAGGTTCCATTAAGTTTTTCCTTTCTTTTAAAGTCAAATTTATATCCTTTATTTAACCATAAAATGATAAATTTCATGTGAATCAATATTATACTTGATTTTCTTTGTAAATTAATTTTTATGCACAAATGGTATTTTTTATAAAAACTCTTTTTTGCATTAAACTCACTTTTATTAAAATTGGTTTCCACAACCTGTAGAATTTGATTCTCAAAAAATAGTTTTAAAATTTATAAATAGTATATTGAAATTATGAAATAAGTATCATTTCATTTTTATCCATATAAATAAGTTACCATGGTAAAATTTAGTCATTGTGGTAATGGTTTAAATGGTTAACAAGGGGTTTAATTAGGATATAAGGACACAAATATCACACAACCTTATCTCTAATTGATTAGATGAGTGGATTCTCAACCTATACTATATTAGCTTCAATATATAGATATTATATATCTAAATTTCTTGATAATGGATTCAATTTTCTTTTAATAAAAAATTTATTTCCAAAATTGTCACCCCTATCATGTATAGAAGGATCCCTCCTCTATTGATTAAAATCCAAACCAAAAATTACAATCCAAATAATTAAATGGACATATATCCAACCCCAATACTCCTCTCTCGTGTTCTTAATCTTTTATTCCCATGAAAAAAAATTCAACCTATCATTTCCAATAGGTCCATTAAGAGGTGATTCAAGCTGTCAATTGAAGTTAGAGTGCATTAAATTAAATGGAAGTCTGAGGTAAGGGTTTTTTCCTAAAATTTCATTTCTTAATAAATATTTCAAATTATGAACCAATTATTATTTTACATGATATAATTTCTTTCCCATAAATTATGTATAATAAATCACCTTTTTTCTTGTAATTTAATAATTCTATGTCATTTTCTCTTTTAATGTTCTTTTTATTCATTACAAAACCTCTAAGGGGATTCATAACTCAAATTACATTTATTTATTGATTATGTTACTCTTTGGTTATGTAAACTATAACAATTGATTTATTTATGTTATCTTTACACTAATTTTATGTTGATATAATTTTCTTTAATGTAATATATTCATTCATATATTTCTATATCACTTGTTATACTCTATGTAATGTTTTTTATTAACTAAACTACATTTTCATTGAGTCATAATATTTATTCTTCAACTTATTTATTCAATTATTGGTTTCTTTCACCATAATATTTTATTATATTTTATATCCTAAATTTTATTTTTATATTTACATTTCTTAATTATAAAATTATTTAAAAAATATTCTTACAACAAAAAGTAAAATCTTCATAATGGATGTTCATCTCAATTTCCCTTTATAGATAAATTCTTCATATTGTGAACATATTTTCATTAATATAGTATATAAACTATATATTTGACATATTATTTTATGAATCTACTTATACTCAGGGTATTTTAAGTTCCTTATCATGTTCATTCCTTTGAGGATGTTTTGAATTTAAAATTTATTTATTTATAATCATGGTACTTTAAGTTCCTTCTCAAGTTAGTTCCTATAAGGATGTTTTTATTTTAAAAGTTCTAAGTGGTCTTATTTGAAATCATTACTTAAAATGTTTTTGAATACTTTTACCCTACTCTTTCCCTTCCATGTAAATATTCATTATAAAATTTCAATAATATTATTCTTTATATATAAATAATTGGTTAAGTCCATTTTAAACTATCTTGATCTTTATTTAAAAACAATTAATGGAATATTTTCAATATTTTTCGTACATGTTATTTTCAACATTAATTATAAATGTTTGAAAAGATTTTTTTTTAATGCGTAATCCTTTAGTGTATTTTATTTATGTTTTTTTCATTATTTTTTTCGTTCATTAATTATAAGTTTCATGGTTTTTGAAATAAAATATTATTCACATTGTACTATAAATTTTTCATTATTTTTAAATGTTACCAAAAGTAGGATATATATTATTATTTTTAAAATTATTTTTCTAATAATATTATAAAATGGTTTTTCATACATTCCAATATCCTTTAATGATTCTTATTCTTTATTGTGGATATAATCTAATTATATCATCCACATTATTTATCTATATGGATTATGCTAATTTTTTGATGAAATTATCATGAGACCCATCTCTTTTATATTGGTAAAATAATATTTAAGGGAATTGTGAATGATCTTATGTTCTAGTGACATGAATAAGTATTTTTTATAATTATGTGACACTGAGGTCTAATATATTTCTCTAATGAATTGGTTAATGTTTTATATCTCATGGTTCTAAGATATTTTGTGTGGACATGATTTTTATTTATTTATGTTCACTTCTTTGTTTGTGGAGATGATTGTTTTTTAGTTTTGTTCACAACCATGTCTGTATAAATGACTATAGTATATCTATGTTCACAACCTTTTGTGGGAATGTGATTATTTTTTAGCTATTTTCACAAATTTTTTGTGGACATGATATTTTTTAGCTATTTTTATAACCCTGTGTATGGAGATAACAATATTAAATCTGTGTTTAAAAATTTGTGTGTGGCAGTGATTTTGTGTAGCTATGGTAAAAATATTATGATTTCTTAGGAAAATTATTATTCCAAATTTCTATAATAAATGATTCTATTATGTTACATGGTTTATGATTGACTTATGGTTTTATATTCTCATTATATGGTAGATGTTTGATTTCATTTTGGGTTGTGTGTCATTTGATTTTATCTTATAAAAAAATATTATGATTTCACGATATTTTTAATTGGATATTTATCCCCAGATATAAGTTTTCTCACATAATTATGATATAACCCATTATGATTCATTGACATTTTTTCCCTTACGTAGTGTTTTATCTCAACCTTCTTACATTTCCATCTCCCCAGGATATAAAGAAAGGTATTATGCATGATATGTCTAGAAGAGTATCATGTGTATAGAATTTTATCAGAGATGTTGAAGACTTATTATAAATTTTTAAATTTTTTATTTATAAGAAAAAATTTAAACAGTAGGAGAAATAAATGGGTTTTTTTATTTAATGTTTTTTCCAAAATATCTCAAAAAATAATCCTAAAAGGTCATAAGTATATTATTAACTCAATATTAGTTATTAATATTTCAATTATGGATGATTAAATTAGTTTCACTTAATTTGGTACTAAATTTGGTATGAATATAATATTTTTTTAGAACTAAATATGGTTTTATAGTTCAATGGAATTTAAAATAATCCATAATCAATTAAAGGGATATACTATGACTCTAGGAAAGAAAACCAAACGATGTATAGACTACTATACTTTTCCTAAGCCAATGAAAATTAGGTCAACGGGTAAAACCATAATATCTAAGGATCATGGTGATGAGAACAATAAAAATACTATGAAACCACAATAACAAACAAACTATCACCCTACAAATATGATGAGTTATCTTAAACTACATAGGATGTTTCCTTGAAATGTACAAGAAAAAAATATTTTCTACCCCTCACACATTACTGAAACTGTGATATAAATTTTTTAAATTTTAGGCAAACATTTATAAAAGTAATGGTATAATTATATGTAAATTGATATTAAGTTTTCATTTAAGGAATAATCCAAATGAACATGGAAATATTACCCTAGGGAGTCAAAAAATAGTTAAAACAGTTTTAATTATAAGTTAAATTTATTTATGAGAAAATAAAATATGGTTTCTTCTCTATTGATGATTACCGAGTAGTTTTGGACTTTATTTGTTCCAGTATTAATGAAATAATCTAATTAAATACAGAAAATGATACTTATTATTTATCTTGGAAGTATTATTCTAAGGCTCCTAGATCAAGTAATATCGATTCATGTAGATTTTTTATCCTTTATTGATAATTGTTTTTGTTTGGGATTCATATGATCACTTCTCAGGTTTCTATAAGGGTTCCCACACAACCCATTAAAGTGGATTATTTATTATTAATAAAATTATTATGTATAGAGTGATAAATACTAAGAGATAAAGGAAAAAATATCTATACATGGTAAAAAATAATGGTTTCATTGTTCGTATCCTTGTAAAGGCCTTTTTTCCAAGCCATTTTTTCATGATTAGTGACTAAAAGGTGTGGAAAGATGAAGTGGGCCTTAGGAGGTAGTTTATCATTCTTAAACCTTTGTAAAGGGAGTAACACCTAGATTTTTTTGAACTTACATTGACCCACCACATAAAATAATATTGTGGATTTGGTGCATCGATCAGTCAATATTGTATATTCCTTGTATATAGCCCAGTATGGGTGCACAAAGTAAAATATATTTGTATTTTTAACATTATTTAATTTTCATTAACAATACATATAATTGTGTGTGGGTTATGTAATCATTGAATAAATCTAGAAAATAAAATAATAAATTCCATTTTAATAATATCATTATAATAAGATAAGAATAAATAAAATACTAATAATCATCATTTCAAGTTATATTTGGGGTTGTGAGAGTTTAAAGAGTAAATGGGTTATAATTGGTCTAAGTTGGAATACCTCGACTCACCCTATTCTAATGATATCAATCACTACACCATTTTCAATCTAATAATTAGTATTAAAGTGGGTTTTACTATATTTAATTTTTTTATCTATTTTTATATAATTTAACATTGGATTTAAGTTTACTATTTTATTTTCTAATTTAAAGGTAATTTATTTTTTATTAGGGTGAAATAGAAGAATCTAAAATTGATTTAAATATCTAAAGAGATTTTATTCAATATAAAAAATGTTATATATATTGAGTCTTAGATAAAACAACTCAATATATCCTAAGAGAAAAGGATGAATTATTTGATTTCTAATTTTTTTGATTTTTATTCATACAATGATATTATAGGACTACCTGAGGATCCTAACTTTACTGGAGATATTATATCTAATGATGATGATGACATATCAAGTATTCCAAAGTAAGTTTTTCATCTAATATAAAATTAGGAAATGGTATTATAATATGAAGTGAAGAAACTATAGAAGGAAAATAAATCAAACAAAACCCATATTATATAGCTAAAGATATAGATGGATAAATTCAATACTTAAAACAAAATAATTTTTAAAGTGTAAATATATCTTAAAAATTAGTATGATATTCAAACCCAAAAATTATAAGATAACTATTTAAAATTATTTCAAAAAATTGGTTCCAAAAATGAATAATATATATTAAAATAAATTAAAAATATAAAGATAAAGATAGATGAAGAGACTCAACACACTGTATAATTGGAAAAAAAAATCAAAATAAATTGGAGTTAAATATAAAAGTTTCAATTTTTAGGTTTAATGGAAATATGAAAATAGTAAATAAATTATCAAGGAGAACGTTTTTGTGAAGTGTAAGATCAAAAAACTATAGAGAAGAAGATTTAAATTAAAATCAACTTTCTCAAGAGATAATTTTAAAAGAGAATGAATCATAGAAAATAATAATGATAAAAATATAGTATATGGTTTACTAACTAGAGTAGAAAATTATGATGATAATGGAAAAATAAATGGAGATGAAATTATAAGAATAGAATCACAAATTGAAAATCTATTTTCCGATGACCTCATAAGGTGGATATTACATTGGAACAAATATAATATTAAAAAGAGGAAGATATTACTTTCAAAAATTGAAAGGAAATACTTTCAAAAATGTATCATTAAGTTGTGTTATTACCATTGAGTTATGTGAACCTCCATGGATGAGTGTACGAAGGCCATAGATCTATGCATGGAAGAAAAGATGTTAAAAATTTTATGATTTATTCAGGATATTTTTTATTTGTGTTAATCAAAGAAATATTGAAAGGTATTATAGTGTGAATAATGTTAAAGGACTAATGAGGAATATTATCTTCCAAATTAAATATAGAACTCAATTTTAGAGTGAAAAAATATTAACATGGGAAACAAATTTATGGATCTAAAAGAAGATGATGTTGTATGAGGAAAGTGAAAAAAAATAAAAAAGTGTTACCTCATACAACATAGAATTAATTGAATCTCAAAAAAATATTATGAAATCATTATTACCATAAAAATTAATAATATTCACACGGAAAAATATAGATCTAGTACCTTTGGGAGGTTATAAATAAAATTTTAAACAAACTACATAATACTTCATTTCCACCTTTAATATTTTCCTCTATATATCATTGTTTTCCTATCACTATATGGGATATCCTTGGGATATAAATAAATAAGGGATGAAAAAATACCTGTAAGGTATATTCAAAGTAAACTTGAGGGTGATATGTCAACAACAATGTAATCACAATAGATATGGATAACAAATAGTCACATTAAACAATAACATTAAATAAATGTTATTATAAGAACATGGTAACCATATAAAGCAGGAACAATTTTCAAAACAACAAACATTAAATATAACTTAATTTGATAATCACTACAAATACATTATAACATAATGTTATAGGTTAACTTCTCATTCACCATGTATGGTATCTCATCATATGAAAACATTACCCAATCAATTAAGTGGGTATATAAATTTAGTCCCAAATATCACATCATAACATTTCATGATTATGTGTTCCACATAGAAACATAAATTTATCATTAAGTATAAACATAAAATAAACCCATTTAAAGAAAATGGGTTATATAGTGGAATCATAAATCATAATAAGTTTATTAATTAAAGATGTACCCAAAATAAGAGGGTTAGTTTCATATTGTGAGTTAAGAGTCATAATTAAAATTGATTAAAATATTATAGAACATGGATATTAGTAAAATTATAGAATAAAAAATAATATAAGTATTTTGGAGAGAAAGAAAGGCATTTAAAGTTTCTCACTTATAACATTATTGGGTTTTAATTCAGGAAAATATGGATGATAATAAAAAATTGATCAATATCCAGAGAAAAATGTGTCTTAAAAAGGTGTAAAATCAAAATTATATTATAATATAAGAATATAAGAGGTAGATTCAATAAGGAAAAAAACTTTAGTAAGAATAAAAACTTGGAAAGAACCTCTTACCATGAATATAACATGCTTAGTACTCTTCCTCTAGATTTATTAATATTAAAATTATAATTATTAAATACAAGATTCATAACTTAATTAATATTTTTTTTATTTATATTATTCCTTTTTATCTATATATTATTTAATAATTAGCTTTAGTATATTGTTGTAATAGTCATTGAGATATTCATCTCAAAGTTCAAATATTGCAATGTTAAAGAAATATCAATTGATGGTATTTATTTCATGGACCATATGTTCTATAGATTTCATGGTAGTGGTTCATTTAATTCCATTATTATATACTATCAATAGTTATATTGATACTAAAAATATATTTAATTATTAAAGTATTTCTTGAACATCTCTTTTTAAGAAACTAAACAAACTGTTATATTTTATCTTTAATATTATTAATACCATAGTTATTCTATAATTATTTAACCTTAAAATTTATTTATTATGACTTATAATATTAAAATTTTCATAGATAACAATTTTTAAATCTATAACATAACGTTAGTTATAAAAACAGCATTGCTCACATAGGTGAAATAAACCCACCATGGTTTGACAGTTGTTTTTAAAAATAAAATAAAGTGAAGAAAAATAATCAATAATTTTTTCAAGTAGTTCAATTATTTTATAATTATAATTTTTGAATTAAATTACTATATTTTATTATGGTTTTTATGAGCTATTGAATGATAATTAAAAATAAATTTTGTGAGAAAATATAAATTTTTTAGGAAGCTTCCTTGGACTACTCTTTAAGACCTTCAAGATTGGTCTTCTAGTTATAAAAATAACTCAGAAACATGGAAATTCTTGTTGGGGGAGGTATTTTGGTATATTTTTTCATGGGAGATAGTTTATAAGAAAAGATTAATGAGTGGAAGTTGGGGTGTATTTATAAGTGAAGGAGGGGAAGTTTTTTAAAAAAATATTGAGTATTTTATCATGTTACCTCAACACTATAGATAGTAATGATTATTGTAAAGATCCATAAAATTCAATGAAATTTTTTTATTATTATCTAGGATTATTATGAGTCTGAAAAAATTGATGGTGCATGATTCTGAGGCCCTGTGTGCCTGGAATGTATTTTTGAACTTTTTAAGGTACGTTCAGCAAATGCATGGGCGAAATTTTCTATCTTTTGAAACGGTTCTCAGATTACAAATTCGAGGACACCGTTGAATCTACAGTACTGGGATTCACTTAAGAGAGGCTTCACTTTGACCGTAGTAGGTCGGGAGAAAAAGTTAGTATTTGGACTTTTTAAAGAAAAGTAAAATAACATGTAATTGTTAATTTATTTCCTTTTTCTTTAATTGATGAGTATCGGTGGCGGGACTGGTGACTTGTCAAGCAATTTAATGGCTTGACTCATCAACTGCGTAACTCGACCATTATGAATTAAAATAGATTTATTAATTCATTTAATAAACCTCATTAATTCCTCAATGTGTTACTAATTGTTCCCCCTCCTATTTAAATGGACCTCATGGTGGGGTTTTAGTATGGCTTCTTCAATCAAGGAAACTATGGAGGAGTTCTGTGAAAAAATCCATTGATAGAGGAAAAAAGTTCGGTAGGCAACGATCTAGGACCAACGAACTTTGACGACTCCATCCAATGTGGACGCTCCTCCCACTGCAACCACGACACCTCCAACAGATCTCAAGGTAGGGGTTTTATGTTTGGCTTCAGTTTAAATTTATTCAAATGAGTTTATTTAATCTTTAATGTAAGATAAATATTCTCCCTCTTTTTATCATGTTAACAAGGAGGGCGCGAACCAGACGAACAAGTCCCAGACCCTACATTTCTTCGTCCATGATGTGTTCTTCAGAAAGTTCTTTCCTTAAATTTGACGGAAACGCGAGACAGAGGGTCACGTTGTGACAGTGGTAGTCCAGAAGGCTCATAGGCATAGACAACACCAAGAACAGACCACAAGAGCACATTCATTGGACCATGGAAAGAACTGTTGGCACGCCATGCCAGTGGTAGCCAGCGATGGCCGAAGGAGGCCTGCATCAACCGACTGTGAGAGATGGGGTGGTGGCGTGCCATCGCGTGCCGTGGTGGAATGAGATGGTTGGCTCGAGCCGGCCGTGCAGGATAAGGACGGTTCTCACAGGTGCTGCCAGTGGGTCGTGGAAAGAAGGGGATGGCGCGGCCCCACGCTGCACCGCATCGGCTGAAGACCGGTCGGCCACCTGGCCGACCGTTTCATGTAGTGGGGTAGCACCCCATCGGCCGGATGAAACAGCTCTGCATCCATGAGGCAATCTGGAGACGCGGTCTGCCTTCAGGCAGACTAGGCCGGACGCAGGCCAACCGAACAGGCCGGACCCGCAGCCCGGTGGGCCAGCGTGGGTGGGCCGAGCCCCGCCCGGCAAGCCGAGCCAACTGCATTCCGGTCCCGTAAACCAGCCTTGCCGACCCCGACGGGGTAGATTCGGTGAACCGGGTTGACCCTTAATAGTCTGAACCCGGGCGGGGTCAGGTAGACCCCGGGACCCGTTGCATTAGGCTTGCCTGACAGAGTCAGACCGGGCCCAGACCCAACTGACCCTCGAATAAATAAATGCCCGTAACTAATGAATCAGGTGTCCTTTTGACACACTGTTAGGGGTGTTGGGACCCGATTTGGGAAGCGATCCCTTTGGGATATTCTGGTGGGCCCGACCGAGATGGGCCGAACTGAGGTGCGATCAACCCCGTTTCACGAATGGGGGTGTAAATATCAGATCGGGCGTCTGATCGACGCGCCATCTGTGGCATAAGGACCCTTGTGAAAATTTGGTCCTTTAGAGATACTATAAGTGAGTTTTGACTAAATTTGACATGTGACCTAGTTTGGATCAGACTTGAATTCAACTGGTCCCCTTTTACAAAAGTGCCCATATCTCATAGACTGGGCGTCTGATCGACGCACCGTCTGTCAAATTGGGACCCCTATAATGGGGTGGTCCCTTGGGTATGCTTTTTGTGGGACTTTTTACCAGCTGAAATATGATCGATGGCTTGAGGAGAAAAATATTTTGGAGATCAAGCATGCTTCGTGTGGGAATCCAATGGCTAGTTGTTACATGAAGAAGAAGAGCGACCAATACGGGTCAGCATCAGAAACTCCAGAGTGGGATGATCTAGCTATATGACTAATCATCCCTACCTATGTACCAGTGACCAATACGGGTCAGTACCAGTGACCAATACGGGTCATCACCAGTGACCAATACGGGTCAACATCTAGCGACCAATACGGGTCAATACCAGCGACCAATACGGGTGTGCATCTAGCAACCAATACGGGTCAGCCTACAGTGATCAATACACGTCAGCATCTAGAGACCAATACGGGTCATCCTGCAGTGACCTATACGGGTCAGCAGTAGAGTTACTATGGATAGGATGATTTGGCTTTACAACTAGTCATCCCTATCATAGTAACCTTGAAGTTATACCGTTAGAGTGAGTTGTCTCTTCTGCTTTGTGCTTCATGACTTATATCATGCTTGTGATATTACCTTTGTGGTATTTCTTTTGATGTCTTACTTTTGGGATTATTGAGAGACCTTCGGGGGTATCAGGGTCCCCTACTATGTTTTTATAGTCACTCATGCACGGGCTCCGCCCGTACGTGTGTGTCTGGTGCAGACTACTAATTCTCTGAGGTAGACTTTGCAGGTTTGGGACTTGCTGGATCTTGGTGCGACAACAGTAGTAGTGATACTATTCTTTGACTTCAAACTTATAGTTACTACCATCCAGGTAGATCTCCAGGGCATATGTGACATTTTTTTAATTTATTTTCAGTTTCTAGGGCTTGTATTCCAGCCCACTGTTTTTAGTTTACAATTTTACTTGTGGTTATACCTTAATTTTTTTGGTTTTTTACTTTAGTTTCCCTTTTTTAGTGTCTAACTATATCTATGATAATTCCATCCCTATTTGGGAAAAGCCTTCAGGTGCTAGTCACCAACCCCTGGCCTATGGAAGAGGGGCCTGGGGTAGTCACGCCTGGGCCTCGTGGGATGGGTCATGACAAAGTGGTATCAAAGGAAGGTCAGTTCTACTAGAAGAACTAAGAGTCTACTTTTAATGAGGAAATGGTGTACATTGTATTGATTTTGGTATTCATTGCAGTGAGTCTAGTGTTTGTGTGGTGGCCGATGTATCCATACACCGATATCTTGAAATCTGTTTTCCAACTCGATACATGAAAACACATGTTGCTAGCGTTTTGAAAAGTTTTCTTAATATTTCATGAGTCATATCACCAGGTATAACTTATTGATTATGGCACATATATTTCTTACAGGATGCCTCCATGAAGATAGCCATCCAGTATTCCAGTTAGAGATCATGAGAATGGCCCACCGAGAAACAAGGTGTCAGTACAGGGACCACTCACAGTGATAGCACCATCGAGTGGTGTACCAGCAACACCACCACCTGTTGAGTAGCAGATGCTACCAGTGGATCATGAAATCCGGTTGAGCAGGTTGCATGAGTTCCATAGATAGAGGCCTCCGAGGTTTTGAGGCGAGATAGACCCCTAGGCAGCAGAGGACTAGCTTGAGGCAGTTTCACAGATCTTTCTCTTATTAGAGACACATGCCGAGTAGATGGAGATCTTGGCTAATAGCCTTCTTCAAGGATTGGAAGGATGATGGTGGAGCTCGACACTCTAGGTGCATGGGGAGACGACCCTCACCTAGCCATAATTTGAGAGCCTTTTTAGGGAGGATCTCGTACAACGACACTATGCTCTATGCATATTCAGGAGCTGTTGCATCTGCAGCAGGGCATCCAGACTATGGCTCAGCACTCGCGAGATTTACTGACCTCACCCGATACTCCACTGACATGGTACGGTACCCTAACATCAGGACCCAGACCTTTGAGTAGGGGCTCTGACAAGGGATCAGAGTTGCGATAGTTTCTCTCAGCATCCCGATGTTGGCTGGGGTGCTAGGGAAAGATTTGTTGATGGAGATATTCCTTACCAAGCAGACACTGATAGTGGGAGCCCCTACCGGATGAAACGTAGTAGATTTATCTACAGTTAACACTACACTGACAACATAGATTCCCAAGTGGGCTAGACCATCTAAAGGGAAAACTCGGGATGCAAGGTCAGAGTTGTGAGGCTCGAGAGGCCAAGGGAGCCACCAGTGAGGCATGATCTGTTTTTCTTATGGGGGACAGGGTCTGAGAGCTTTTGATTGTCTGACTCCCCATGTGGATGATCCGAAAACGGTGGAGGTGCCACCGAGGTAGCGAAAGTGGCAGCATCATGAGCATCATCTAGGTGGCAGACAAGGTAGTGGAGCAGGACGTGCAGTGGGAGGTGGTCAGGGTCACCAGGTACTACCACCACCACCCTTAAGTTGTCCACCACGAGCTCAGGGAGCAGGTGGATGAGGAAAGGCCCAACTACAAGCATTAGAGGTTCACGATCCTGACATCCCTGAGATGATACTAGGTATGATCTGTATCTTCACAATTTTAGCAGTAGTCTTTATCAACATAGGTGTTATCCATTCTTTCCTTGTCATGGACTTAGTTCAGGACACTGAGATTTAAACTAATCTTTTAGCTCAACCTTTGCATTTGGATACTCTTACGGGAGGAGATTCAGCGGTCACACACTAGCTCTGATAGTGTTATCTTACTCTCGTAGGAGAGAGTTTTAGATGGGTTCTTATAGTAGCAGATTTGAAGCCCTACGACGTCATTCAAGGCATGGACAAGCTATCAGTAGTTTACACACAAATTGACTTCTTGAGACGTACAGTTCGACGTACGCACAGAGATGGAGGCCATTTTTCCTTTGATGGTGAGAAAGAAAACAGAGCAGCATGAGACAGACTTGCACTCAGGAGGGTGGAACCGATTACATATCAGCTGTCTTTCATGACCATCGACACAGTGGTTGAGGTGAGTCTGCAGTTCCCAGCGGTGGTGGATGAGTATGTGGATGTCTTTCTAGAAGATGTCTCAGGACTACCTCCTCATAGAGAGGTAGAATTCCGCATTGACTTGTACCCAATAACAACACTGATATCTATACCAGCATATCGGATGGCCCCTGCAGAGATCCGAGAGTTGAGGGTACAATTGGAGGACTTATAGAGGAAGGGATTCGTAAGGCCCAATGTTTCTTCATGGGAATCATTAGTGTTGTTTTCCAAGAAGTAAGACTGGATTTTGAGGCTATGCATGGACTTCTGGTGCCTAAACCAGGTGACCATGAAGAACACGTATCATCTTCTAAGGATTGATGATATGTTAGATCAATTGAAAGGAGTGAAGTGGTTATTAAAGATAGACCTCAAATTAGGCTATCATCAGCTCAGGTTATGGGATAAGGACGTATCAAAGACCGCCTTCAGATGTTGGTATGGCCATTATGAGTTCTTGGTGATGCCTTTCATGTAAAGACCCGCAAATTTCAAGGAAATTTTTTCTTAATTTTCTTTGGAATTTTACAAGAGCGCAGCTTCAGACGGCACCTGATTCCGAGGCCCGGTGTGCCCGGAATCAATTTCCGAAGTTTGGCTCGGGTACGTTCAGTGAACGGACGAGCGGGTTTTTCTATCTTTTGAACCGGTGCCCGGAATCAAATTCTGAGGGCACCGATGAAATCGCAGCGCCGGTATTTGCTTAGAAACGCCTCTTTCGGAGTTGCGTTTGCTCAGACGTGGTTTTTAAATTTTGCGGCTTTAAGTCAGAAATAAAATAAAGTTTGTGCGACAACTTTATTTTATTTCACTTAAACTGCTTGGAAGCCACTTAAAGTCACTTAAAGGCGGCTTGAACTGAGTTGAACTGGATAGGATGCTATCCAGAAATATCCTACCCCTTGGTAGGATATTTGTGCGGTGGGACCCGCACGAGCCCCGCCGTTTCTTTCGCTAAGTAACGCACCCGCGAAAACCCGTCAAAGTAACTGAAAAGTCAACCGACGCATTTTCTTTAATTCTTAACAGACCATTTAATTGGGCGGTTTATTTCGTGAATTAAATGGACTGTTTCTTCGTGAATTAATTGGGTCGTTACTTATGCGTTTTACGTTTGTTGGCAAAATAATAAAATAGACAAACTTGTCTATTTTGGAGGATTGCTATTCCTCTGAGCCTCCACTCTCCCCGCGAAGAACGCGAAGAACGCGAAGAACGCGAAGAACGCGAAGAACGCCGGAACCGGAATTCGACGACGCACGATCCGCGACGTCAACAACTTTTCCGCGACCTTCTTCTTCTTCTTCTTCGGTGCCTCTTCTTCCGCGGCGGACCTGCGATCGGCGGTTAAAGGTGAGAATCGAAACTTCTAAATTCTCCCTTTTTAATTCCAATAACAACGGATTTAATTAATTAAATCCGTTTGTTCTTGACCCGGAGATTGGCGACGCGACGCCAGATACCGCGACGATGCGACGATCTCCTTTTTCCGCGACGAGCAATCCCGCGACGATCCCCCGTTCGGCAACGACAGCTGCGAGGTAGGGATTTTTTTCGGAAAATTACCCCTTTTTAATTTTCTCATGAGCGTTCTTGAAAAATTTAAAAAGCCGGTTTCAAACGAACAATTTTATTTTAATTAAAATTGTTCGATCATGTGTTGATCATTTTATTTTCTCCCGGTTGTTTATTTCTAACGCGGAGGGTGCGGGCCAAACGAACACGGCCCGACGACCCTCCGCCGTTCTTGTGTTGTGCGGATATGACGGACGATGATGAACCACGCGGCAGGGGCGATCTGGTGATCCCGCAGTGAAGGTCGGCCCCCGGGAGAAGCAACGGCGCAGACGGGAGGCGAAACGGGCCACCGGAGCAACTCCGGCGGCGCGGGTCGCCGGCAAGGCGGCGCCGGCGACCGGAGGCGGCGGCGCCCGGCGCGCCGCCGTGGAGAAGATCCGCCGCGGCGGCGGCGGCCGGTTCCGCGGCCGCGCGGAACCGGGGACGGACGCGGCGGCCCGGCCGCGTCCGCGTGGCAGGCGGCCCCCCGCGGGGCCGCGTTCGCTTGAGCCGCGGGTCAAGCCCGCGGCGCCCTTCCTTCGGCCGCTCGGCCGAAGCCGAGCCGGCCGGTCCGGTCGGCCGGGCCGCGCCCAGGCCGGACCGGACCCGGCCTCGCCGGGTCGGGCCGAGTCGGGTCGACCCGGTTCGGGTCGGGTCGCCCCGGGCCCAGTACCCCCGTTTCGGGCCCTCTTCGGTCTTTTGCCCATATCTTGGGCCTGGGACCTCCGATTGACGAACCGTCAGCGGCTACGCGATCCTTGGATCGAGAAGGTCGTTTCGGTATATTATACTCAAGGTTTCGGAAGACTTTGGGTTCGGCCGTGTTGGTTCGTACACGAAACCAACCGGGCCCTCGGAGCGGAAACGCTCATAACTTGAGCTACGGACGTCCGAACGACGTACCGTCAGCTGTGGTAGTTTCCTCTAAGTGAGACGGAACTTTTGGCATACTCTGCCCGAGGATCGGGTACAGGCGGAGTACGGTCGGGTTGGTTTTGCCCTAAAAACCAACCGGGCCCCTGGGACGAAAATGCCAATAACTCTCAGACCGGGCGTCCGATTGACGCGCCGTCTGTTGCGTTGAGATCCTGTTGTCGATACGGAACTTTTGGATACATCAACTTCGGACTACGTGTCAGTTGATGTATCAGCCTCTCGGCTCGTGGAGCGGACCCTCCTAAACGAGCTCGCTTTGTGCGGGAACCCTAGCGCTGGCTGTGACTTCGACGGCAGAGCAGAGATCCTTCGTGGACTGCGACGACGGCAGAGCAGAGATCCTCCGTGGACTGCGACGACGGCAGAGCAGAGATCCTTCGTGGACTGCGGCGACGACTGTGCAGAGATCCTCAGTGGACTGCGTCGACTACTGCACTCAGCGATCCCATGTGGATCAGTGCCTACAGGTTCTGTGTGAGCCCGATCCTACGTGGGTCCTTACTACCGGTTCTGTGTGAGCCACTACCTACAGGTTCTGTGTGAGCCCGATCCTGTGTGGGTCTTTTGCGGGGGTTAGTACCTATCGATCCTTCGTGGGTCCGACGACTTAGATGGATCAGTGATCATCTTTGACGTCATCTGAAAAAGTATACCTGGTTGAGCTGAATCTTATGTTACTCTCCTTTGTGGATTGTGTTGAACTATCCTTTGTGGATTTACTGTTTACTCTCCTTGTGGATTTGAGTCTTGCTTTCCTTTGTGGATTGAGTTGTTCTTGAGCTCGTGAGCAGAGCTAGAAGTGGGAACTTAGGTATATGTATGGGCATATACCTAAGTCGAGTCAGATGTTACTTCGTGATTGCATCTTTCCTTTGTGCTATATCCTTTGTGGATTTCGGGAGACCTTCGGGGGTCTCGGGGTCCTTACTGAGTAGTTGTACTCACCCCTGCACGGGCTATGCCCGCACCTTGTTGTGTTGGTTGCAGACGACGGACAGCGCTGATCACGGTTGGGCGTGGAGCAGGACGGTACCTAGAGGTGAGCCACTGGGCGGGACGTGCTCAGAGCGGACGTGGGACCCGAGGAGCTTGGAGGCTATCTGTACCCACCCTTCAGGTGGGATTGCCAGTGGACGACACGAGGCCGCCGTCTTTTCTTCAGTTGCTGTACTTTACTTTTCAGTTGTACTGTACAGTTGGGCTTGTATTCCGGCCCCCTTTACTTTTCTGCACTTTACTTTCCGCTTGCTGACTCTGTGTGGTTGTTACTTATAAAGGCAATGCCTTCCCTGTTTACTGGGATTTTACGCCTTGGTGCTAGTCGCCAGCCCCTGGCCTATGGAAGGCGGGCGTGGGGTAGTCACGGCACGGGCCCCGAGGACGGGTCGTGACAAATTGGTATCAGAGGTGGTCGGTTTTACCGCAGACTCTGATCGTCCTTTCTTTCTATGTGAAGCAATAGTGTTTAGTGTATTGAGTGTGGTTATCAGTTCAGGGAGCCCAGTGTTGGTGCGGCGGCCGACGTATCCGTACACCAGGACCCTGACTCCTGATTTCCGACTTAATGCATGAAAACATTGATTGCGTGTATGTTTCAAGTTTTTCTTTGTGATTACTTGTGTCAGCTCACCGGGTATACTGATCTGCTTTATGAAAGTCTCAAGTTTTCCTTGTGATTACTTGTGCCAGCTCACCAGGTATACTGTTCTGACTGTGGTGCTCTTGTTCTCCTTTTCAGGATGGCCCCGCGACGACTGCCAGCTAGGGTTCCGAGTGTAGGGCGCGACGGCAGCCCACCGAGCGACGAGGCCTCGGTGCAGGGCCATTTGCCAGCTGTGGCACCGGCGGTAGCTTTACCCGCCGAGCCACCGATGCTACCAGTACCAGACGCTGACGATGCACGTCGCCTCAGGGCACTGCATGAGTTTCAGAGCCAGCGACCGCCCAGGTTTCGCGGTGAGGCGGACCCCCAGGCCGCCGAGGACTGGCTAGAGGCGGTGGTACGGATCTTTCGGCTAGTGAGGACACCAGCGGATCTCATGGTGATTCTCGCAGCGAGCCTCCTGCAGGCGGCGGCAGGACGATGGTGGAGCCTGATGCTCCAGGTTCACGATGAGGCATCCCTGCTCTGGACGGACTTCGAGAGCCTCTTCCGCTCTGAGTTCGTCCCGGCCACCCTCCGAGCGGTGCGCATCCAGGAGCTTCTTCAGCTGCGCCAGGGCAGCATGACGGTCGCTCAGTATGCGGCGAGGTTCACGGACCTATCTCGCTACTCGACCAACATGGTACGGGACCCCTTCTTCCGGGCCCGGACCTTCGAGCAGGGCTTGCGACAGGAGATTCGGGCGTCGCTGATCTCCCTCAGCATTCCGACCCAGGCGGGAGTGCTGGAGCGAGCCCTCCTGATCGAGAGCTTCCTGGCAGAGCCTTCTTCAGCGGCGAGACCTAGCGCAGGGCGGCAGGTAGCTGAGTCTTCGGCAGCAGGTAGCCGACGGATGACTCACGGGTCCAGGCAGACCAGACCCCCACGCAGACGGCCTCAGGACACCGGCTCAGCAGTACGAGGCACACAGCGGAGTGCCAGCCTTTCGAGAGGCAGGCTGTGCTACTCTTGCGGCGGGCAGGGTCACATGGCTCGTGACTGCCCGACTCGCCGATCAGAGGAGCAGCAGACGGTGGAGGGGCCACCCAGGCAGAGGCAGAGGGTCGACCGTGGCGGTCCGCAGGGAGGAGGCGGACGAGGCAGAGGAGCTGGCCGAGCAGCAGGTGGTGGGCGACGCTTCCAGGCTCTACCCCCACCACCACCAGGAGGGCCACCTCGACCACAGGGAGCTGGCGGGCAGGGACAGGCCCAGCTCCAGGCAGTGGAGGCCTACGACCCCGACTTGCCAGAGATGATTCGAGGTACGATCTGTGTCTATTCCACCCTTGCTGCAGTACTTATAGACACAGGAGCGAGTCACTCTTTCATAGCCTCTGCCCTTGTTCGGAGCTCGGAGATTCCGACTGAGCTGTTGGCTCGATCCTTACGGCTAGAGACTCCTACGGGAGCAGACTCGACGATTACACACTGGTGCCGGCAGTGTGAGCTTACTCTAGGAGGCGAGAGCTTCGGCTGGGATCTCCTTGTAGCGGCGTCGAGGCCTTACGACGTCATCTTGGGCATGGATTGGCTATCCACGGTTCATGCCCAGATCGACTGTTTTAGGCGCAAGGTTCGATGTGTTCGCACCGACGGGAGCAGGTTTACCTTCACCGGCGAGAAGGGAACCTTTGCAGCACAGGATGGACTTCCGCGGAGGAGAGTGCAGCCCATCTCTCATCAGTTGGCTAGCCTCATCCTAGGAGCAGTGGACGTGCGGAGTCCGGCTTTTCCTGCAGTGGTGGACCAGTACGTGGACGTCTTTCCCGACGACGTTCCAGGGCTACCTCCTCGTAGAGAGGTAGACTTTTACATCGACTTGTACCCCGGGACAGCCCCGATATCTACTCCAGCATATCGGATGGCCCCCGCCGAGCTTCGAGAGCTGCGGGTACAGTTGGAGGACTTGCAGAGCAAGGGGTTTATCCGACCCAGTGTTTCACCCTGGGCTTCCCCGATTTTTTTCGCCAAGAAGGCGGACGGGAGCTTGCGACTGTGTTTCGACTATCGTCGCCTGAACCAGGTGACAGTGAGGAACAAGTATCCGCTGCCACGGATTGATGACCTCTTCGATCAGCTCAAGGGAGCGCGGTGGTTCTCGAAGATAGACCTCCGGTCAGGCTATCATCAGCTCAGAGTTCGAGACGAGGACGTGCAGAAGACGGCCTTCAGGTGTCGGTATGGCCATTATGAGTTCTTGGTTATGCCGTTCGGCATAACCAATGCTCCAGCAGTGTTCATGAGCCTCATGAACAGGATCTTCCAGGCATACCTCGACCGATTTGTCGTTGTCTTCATTGACGACATTTTGGTATACTCGACGACTGAGGAGGAGCATGCCTACCATCTGCGAGTTGTGCTAGACACACTCCGAGAGCACCAGCTTTATGGCAAGCTCTCAAAATGCCAGTTCTGGTTACGTGAGGTCCATTTCTTGGGACACGTCATCTCTGAGGCGGGAGTTGCAGTGGATCCCGCGAAGATCGAGGCAGTGCTAGCTTGGGAGCCACCAGGAGCGTGACAGAGGTGCGGAGCTTCTTGGGCCTAGCAGGATACTATCGGAGATTTGTGCCGGACTTCTCCAGAGTTACGGCACCACTCTCAGCTTTGACAAAGAAGGGGAAACCCTTCGTGTGGTCAGACAGATGTCAGCAGAGCTTCCAGGAGCTGAGGCAGAGATTGACCAGCGCACCTATCTTGAGGTTGCCTGAGGAGGGAGTTGGGTACGTAGTTTACTGCGATGCATCAGGGACTGGACTCGGGTGCGTCCTGATGCAGGAGCGGGCCGTGATCGCCTACGGATCACGTCAGTTGAGGCCGCATGAGCAGAACTACGCCACTCATGACCTGGAGTTAGCAGCAGTGGTCTTCGCTCTGAAGACGTGGCGGCACTATCTGATGGGCGAGCGCTTCACGGTCTTTTCTGACCACCAGAGTCTCAGGTATATCTTCTCTCAGAAGGACCTGAACCTGAGACAGCGGAGATGGCTTGAGTTCCTCCAGGACTATGACTTTGAGATAGTCTATACTCCTGGGAAGGGGAACGTGGTAGCCGATGCCCTCAGCAGGAGGACGGGCATTCAGCTGCTTGAGGAGGCGACGGAGCAGCTAGCCTCCTTGCAGATATCCTTCGTGGATAGAGACGGAGCAGCCTTTCTTCAGTCTCTCACAGTCTCTCCTCCACTTCTACAGCGGATCAGAGAGGCTCAGCGTGGGGACGCTGACTGTGAGACCCGGCGTGCACTGATATCCTCAGGTCAGGCGCCTGATGGTTTCTCCCTTGGAGCAGAGCACGACATCCTTTTCAGAGGGCGTACCTTCGTACCAGTTGCTTTACGAGAGGAGGTGCTGAGAGAGTTTCACACTTCTCCCTTGGCGGTACATCCCGGAGTGGCGAAGATGTACCAGGATCTCAGACGACAGCACTGGTGGCCGGGCATGAAGAAAGCTGTGGCAGAGTTCGTTTCACGATGCCTCACCTGCCAGCAGGTGAAGGCAGAGCATCAGGTACCAGCAGGTTTGGTACAGCCCTTGGAGGTCCCGGAGTGGAAGTGGGATAGCATATCTATGGACTTCGTGACTGGACTTCCACGCACTTCCAGAGGTCACGACTCCATTTGGGTGATTGTCGACCGACTTACCAAGTCGGCACACTTCTTACCCATCAGAGAGCAGGGCTCAGTGGAGAGCTTGGGACGTCTTTACGTCCAGGAGATCGTACGGCTTCACGGTGTGCCATCATCTATCGTCTCCGATCGAGATGCTCGTTTCACTTCCCGGCTCTGGAAGGGGTTGCAGGAGGCGTTCGGGACGCGGCTCCATCTGAGCACAGCCTTCCACCCTCAGACGGATGGTCAGACGGAGAGGACCATACAGACACTCGAGGACATGCTCCGTGCATGTGTCCTCGACTTTGGTCACAGCTGGGAGGACCACCTACCCTTGGTGGAGTTCGCGTACAACAACAGCTACCACTCCACCATCGGGATGGCACCATACGAGGCGTTGTACGGCAGACCCTGCAGATCACCGTTGTGCTGGACAGACCCTGGGGAGTCAGCACTCGTGGGACCAGAGATGGTCCGAGCCACGACAGAGAAGGTCCAGATCATCCAGGAGAGGATGAGGACAGCTCAGAGCCGGCAGAAGTCATATGCTGACAGTAGGCGGAGGCCACTAGAGTTCGAGGATGGCGACCACGTCTTTTTGCGTGTCTCACCTCGACGTGGTTTACGGAGATTTGGCCGAGGCGGCAAGTTGTCTCCACGCTTCATCGGGCCTTTCCAGGTCCTCAGCAGGATAGGAGAGGTGGCTTATCGCCTGGCTCTACCACCTCAGTTGCACCGGGTGCACGACGTCTTCCACGTGTCTCAGCTGAGGAGATACGTGCACGACCCGACGCACATCATCGACTTTGGGGAGCTGGACGTGGACGATGGGGCGACTTTTGCGGAGGTTCCAGTGGAGATCGAGGATCGACAGGAGTGGGTCCTACGTGGGCGGTCGATTCCTCTTGTGCGCATCATATGGCAGCACGGGAACCTCCAGGAGAGCACTTGGGAGCGGGAGGCTCAGATGCGTGCTCAGTACCCCCATTTGTTCCCCTAGTTTTGATGTATCTTTACGGGGACGTAAAGCTCTGAGGTGGGAGTAATGTAAAGACCCGCAAATTTCAAGGAAATTTTTTTCTTAATTTTCTTTGGAATTTTACAAGAGCGCAGCTTCAGACGGCACCTGATTCCGAGGCCTGGTGTGCCCGGAATCAATTTCCGAAGTTTGGCTCGGGTACGTTCAGTGAACGGACGAGCGGGTTTTTCTATCTTTTGAACCGGTGCCCGGAATCAAATTCTGAGGGCACCGATGAAATCGCAGCGCCGGTATTTGCTTAGAAACGCCTCTTTCGGAGTTGCGTTTGCTCAGACGTGGTTTTTAAATTTTGCGGCTTTAAGTCAGAAATAAAATAAAGTTTGTGCGACAACTTTATTTTATTTCACTTAAACTGCTTGGAAGCCACTTAAAGTCACTTAAAGGCGGCTTGAACTAAGTTGAACTGGATAGGATGCTATCCAGAAATATCCTACCCCTTGGTAGGATATTTGTGCGGTGGGACCCGCACGAGCCCCGCCGTTTCTTTCGCTAAGTAACGCACACGCGAAAACCCGTCAAAGTAACTGAAAAGTCAACCGACGCGTTTTCTTTAATTCTTAACAGACCATTTAATTGGGCGGTTTATTTCGTGAATTAAATGGACTGTTTCTTCGTGAATTAATTGGGTCGTTACTTATGCGTTTTACGTTTATTGGCAAAATAATAAAATAGACAAACTTGTCTATTTTGGAGGATTACTATTCCTCTGAGCCTCCACTCTCCCCGCGAAGAACGCGAAGAACGCGAAGAACGCGAAGAACGCGAAGAACGCCAGAACCGGAATTCGACGACGCACGATCCGCGACGTCAACAACTTTTCCGCGACCTTCTTCTTCTTCTTCTTCGGTGCCTCTTCTTCCGCGGCGGACCTGCGATCGGCGGTTAAAGGTGAGAATCGAAACTTCTAAATTCTCCCTTTTTAATTCCAATAACAACGGAATTAATTAATTAAATCCGTTTGTTCTTGACCCGGAGATTGGCGACGCGACGCCAGATACCGCGACGACGCGACGATCTCCTTTTTCCGCGATGAGCAATCCCGCGACGATCCCCCGTTCGGCAACGACAGCTGCGAGGTAGGGATTTTTTTCGGAAAATTACCCCTTTTTAATTTTCTCATGAGCGTTCTTGAAAAATTTAAAAAGCCGGTTTCAAACGAACACTTTTATTTTAATTAAAATTGTTCGATCATGTGTTGATCATTTTATTTTCTCCCGGTTGTTTATTTCTAACGCGGAGGGTGCGGGCCAAACGAACACGGCCCGACGACCCTCCGCCGTTCTTGTGTTGTGCGGATATGACGGACGACGATGAACCGCGCGGCAGGGGCGATCTGGTGATCCCGCAGTGAAGGTCGGCCCCCGGGAGAAGCAACGGCGCAGACGGGAGGCGAAACGGGCCACCGGAGCAACTCTGGCGGCCCGCGGAAGGCGGCGGCGGCGCGGGTCGCCGGCAAGGCGGCGCCGGCGACCGGAGGCGGCGGCGCCCGGCGCGCCGCCGTGGAGAAGATCCGCCGCGGCTTCAGCCGCGGCGGCGGCGGCCGGTTCCGCGGCCGCGCGGAACCGGGGACGGACGCGGCGGCCCGGCCGCGTCCGCGTGCCAGGCGGCCCCCCGCGGGGCCGCGTTCGCTTGAGCCGCGGGTCAAGCCCGCGGCGCCCTTCCTTCGGCCGCTCGGCCGAAGCCGAGCCGGCCGGTCCGGTCGGCCGAAGCCGAGCCGGCCGGTCCGGTCGGCCGGGCCACGCCCAGGCCGGACCGGACCCGGCCTAGCCGGGTCGGGCCGAGTCGGGTCGACCCGGTTCGGGCCGACCCGGTTCGGCCGACCCCAGGGGGGGTTCGGGCCGGGTCGCCCCGGGCCCAGTACCCCCGTTTCGGGCCCTCTTCGGTCTTTTGCCCATATCTTGGGCCTGGGAACTCCGATTGACGAACCGTCAGCGGCTACGCGATCCTTGGATCGAGACGGTCGTTTCGGTATATTATACTCAAGGTTTCGGAAGACTTTGGGTTCGGCCGGGTTGGTTCGTACACGAAACCAACCGGGCCCTCGGAGCGGAAACGCTCATAACTTGAGCTACGGACGTCCGAACGACGTACCGTCAGCTGTGGTAGTTTCCTCTAAGTGAGACGGAACTTTTGGCATACTCCGCCCGAGGATCGGGTACAGGCGGAGTACGGTCGGGTTGGTTTTGCCCTAAAAACCAACCGGGCCCCTGGGACGAAAATGCCAATAACTCTCAGACCGGGCGTCCGATTGACGCGCCATCTGTTGCGTTGAGATCCTGTTGTCGATACGGAACTTTTGGATACATCAACTTCGGACTACGTGTCAGTTGATGTATCAGCCTCTCAGCTCGTGGAGCGGACCCTCCTAAACGAGCTCGCTTTGTGCGGGAACCCTAGCGCTGGCTGTGACTTCGACGGCAGAGCAGAGATCCTTCGTGGACTGCGACGACGGCAGAGCAGAGATCCTCCGTGGACTGCGACGACGGCAGAGCAGAGATCCTTCGTGGACTGCGGCGACGACTGTGCAGAGATCCTCAGTGGACTGCGTCGACTACTGCACTCAGCGATCCCATGTGGATCAGTGCCTACAGGTTCTGTGTGAGCCCGATCCTACGTGGGTCCTTACTACCGGTTCTGTGTGAGCCACTGCCTACAGGTTCTGTGTGAGCCCGATCCTGTGTGGGTCTTTTGCGGGGGTTAGTACCTATCGATCCTTCGTGGGTCCGACGACTTAGATGGATCAGTGATCATCTTTGACGTCATCTGAAAAAGTATACCTGGTTGAGCTGAATCTTATGTTACTCTCCTTTGTGGATTGTGTTGAACTATCCTTTGTGGATTTACTGTTTACTCTCCTTGTGGATTTGAGTCTTGCTTTCCTTTGTGGATTGATTTGTTCTTGAGCTCGTGAGCAGAGCTAGAAGTGGGAACTTAGGTATATGTATGGGCATATACCTAAGTCGAGTCAGATGTTACTTCGTGATTGCATCTTTCCTTTGTGCTATATCCTTTGTGGATTTCGGGAGACCTTCGGGGGTCTCGGGGTCCTTACTGAGTAGTTGTACTCACCCCTGCACGGGCTATGCCCGCACCTTGTTGTGTTGGTTGCAGACGACGGACAGCGCTGATCACGGTTGGGCGTGGAGCAGGACGGTACCTGGAGGTGAGCCACTGGGCGGGACGTGCTCAGAGCGGATGTGGGACCCGAGGAGCTTGGAGGCTATCTGTACCCACCCTTCAGGTGGGATTGCCAGTGGACGACACGAGGCCGCCGTCTTTTCTTCAGTTTCTGTACTTTACTTTTCAGTTGTACTTTACAGTTGGGCTTGTATTCCAGCCCCCTTTACTTTTCTGCACTTTACTTTCCGCTTGCTGACTCTGTGTGGTTGTTACTTATAAAGGCAATGCCTTCCCTGTTTACTGGGATTTTACGCCTTGGTGCTAGTCGCCAGCCCCTGGCCTATGGAAGGCGGGCTTGGGGTAGTCACGGCACGGGCCCCGAGGACGGGTCGTGACATTTCAGCATGACCAGCACTCCAGCAGTGTTCATGGGGCTCATGAAGAGGATATTTCATCCATAAATTGATTTATTTGTGGTGGTCTTCATCGACGACATATTGGTGTACTCAGTGTCTGAGGAAGAGCGTGCTTTACACTTGAGGATAGTTCTAGACACACTCCGGGAGCACCTGTTATATGAGAAGATCTCGAAGTGTGAGTTCTGGATATGGAAGTTCCACTTCTTGGGACACATCATATTAGAGGATGGAGTATTAGTGGATCTAAATAATATCTTGGTAGTACTTTCTTGGGATCCACCCAGGAGTATTACTAAGGTGTGGAGCTTCCTTGAATTAGCAGGCTACTATCAGAGGTTCGTACCCGATTTCTCTAGAGTATCAGAATCTATGACTGACATGACGAAGAAGTGGAAACCCTTCTTGTGGTCAGAGACATTCCAACAGATCTTTCAATAGTTGAGGAAGATCTTGACCATCGCTCCCATATTTAGGTTGCTGGAGTAAGTCACTAGATACGTGGTTTACTGTGATGCATCAGTGACCAAACTTTGTTGTGTCCTGATATAGGGTGATTTAGTGATTTATTATGGCTCAAGACAGCTGAGACCTCATGAGTAGAACTATGAAAATCATGACTTGGATTTGGAAGTAGTAGTATCTGCACTAAATATGTGGTGGCACTACTTGATGGGTGATCATTTCATTGTTTACTAAAAACACAAGAGTCTCAGGTATATATTCACACAGAAAGATCTAAATCTGAGACAATGAAGTTGGCTAGAGTTCCTCCAGGGAAATGACTTTGTGATATTCTACACTCTTGGGAAGGGGAAAGTAGTGGCAGATGCGCTTAGTCAGATATCAAGTTTGCAGCTACTGAACGAGGTTTCAGAGCAGTTAGCCTCACTTCAGATATCCTATGTGGATAGAGATGAGACAGTCTACCTCCAATAAATGGTAGTATCCCCTTTACTCCTTCGGCGAGTTAGGGAGGGGCAACTCAGAGATAGCAACTACGAGACTACACATGCTCAAATATCCTCAGGTCATGCAACAGATGGATATTCTGAATTTGGGGATCATGCTATCCTTTTAAGTTGACGTACATTTGTACCAGTGGTTCTACGAGAGGAGGTGTTGAGGTAGTTCCATACATCCCCCTTGGCAATACATCCAGTTGTGATGAAGATGTATTAGGACCTCTGACATCAGTACTAGTGGCCATGGATGAAGAAAAGTTGTGGCAGAGTTTATTTCTAGATTCCTCACTTGCTAGCAAGTGAAGGCCGATCACCGGGTACTTGCAGGCTTGACCCAACCCCTCGAGATACTAGAGTGGAAGTGGGAAGGTATATTTATGGACTTTGTGATGGGGTTACCATATACGTTCAGAGGGCACGATACCATCTAGGTGATCATTGATCGACTCACCAAGTTGGCCTATTTCCTTAATATTTGAGAGAAGGGTTCCATAGAGATCTTGGGATGTCTCTACGTTCAGTAGATCATGCGACTTCAAGGGGTTCCTTTGAAGATAGTCTCGGAACGTGACACACAATTCACATCCAATTTGTGGAAAGGATTATAGGAGGATTTCGAGACTCAGCTTCGTTTGAGCAGAAATTTTCACCTGTAGATGGATGGTCAGACTGAGTGGAGCATTAAAACCATAGAAAATATGCTTCGTGATTGTGTCCTAGATTTTGGTCGCATTTGGGAGGACCAACTACCCTTGGTGGAGTTCTCTTATAAAAAAAGCTATCACACCACCATTGGTATGGCCCCTTTTGAGGTGTTGTATGGACGACTGTGAAAATCACCCTTGTGCTGGATGGATCCAAGAGAGCCAGCACTCATGGGCCTAGAGATGGTGCAGGCTACCACTGAGAAGTTGCAGGTCATCTGCGAGCAGATGAAGACTGCACAGATCTGACATAATTCCAATGCTGATAGGTGACGGAGACCACTAGAGTTCTAGGAGGGGGACCACGTATTCTTGTGATTCTCCCCTCTATGGGGACTATGGATATTTGCCTGAGGCAGAAAACTCTCACCAAGGTTTATCAGACCATTATTGATATTATGGAGTATTGGAAAGGTGGTGTACCGCTTGTGACTTCCACCGCAATTGGAGAGGATGCACAACGTCACCCACGTATCTCATTTGAGGAGATACGTGTATGACCCATCTCACATCATCGACCATGGTGAGCTAGAGATTTAAGATGGGGAAATTTTTTTGGAGTACCCAGTGGAGATAGAGCATCAAAGGGAGCATATCCTTTATGGGTGGTCGATACCTCTGGTGTGCGTTCTGTGGCAACAAGAGAATCTCTAGGATAGAACATGGGAGTGGGAGGCTCATATGCGTTCCAAGAACCCATATTTTTTTATGTAGCCTTGTTTGGATTTCAGGGACGTAAAGCCCCAAGGTGGGGAGAATGTAAAGACCCGAAAAATTCCATGTAATTTTGTTTTTATTATTTGGGATTATTATGAGTTTGTGAAAATTGATGGCGCGTGATTCTGAGGCCCCGCGTTCCCAAAAATGGATTTTTGAACTTTTTTTAAGGTACATTCAATAAACGCGCGGGTGAAATTTTCTATCTTTTGAACCAATGCTCAGATTAAAAATTGGAGGACACAGTTGAATCCACAGTCCTAGGATTCACTTAACATAGGATTCACTTCGACCATAGTAGGTTGGGAGAAAAAGTTAGTTTTTGGACTTTTTAAAGAAAAGTAAAATAACATGTAATTGTTAGTTTCTTTTCTTTTTCTTCAACGGATGAGCGTGGTGGCAGGACTGGTGATATGTAAAGACATTTAATGTCTTGAATCATCAACTACATTACTCAGCCTTTGTGAATTAAAAGAGGTTCATTAATTCATTTAATGAACCTCATTAATTCCTCAATCTGTTACTCACCTTTCCACATATTATTTAAATGGAGCTAGGGGTTAGTTTTTGGCATGACTTCTTCAAGTGAGAAAACTCTGACGGAGTTCTGTGGTAACATCCACCGACTAAGGACAAAAGCTTGGGCAGAAATGATCTGAGACTGATGAACTCCAACAACTCCATCCAACGTGGACGCTCCTCCCGTCGCAACCGCGACACCTCCAAGAGATCTCGAGGTAGGGGTTTTATGTTTTGTTTTGATTTAACATTAATGAAATTAGTTTATTTAATCTTTAATGTTAAAAAAATATTCTCCCGCTTGGTATCATGTTAACGCTGAGGGTGTGGGCTAAACGAACAAGGCCAGGACCCTCCGCCGCTTCGTCCATGTTGCGTTCTTTGGGAAAGTCTTTCCTCAATTTTGACGGAAACGTGAGAAAGAGGGTCATGTTGTGACGATGGCAGTGTGGGAGGCTTGTAGGAATAGATGACACCAAGAACGGACCACTGAAGCACAACCGGTGGCCCACAGAAAGAACTGTCGGCGCACCATGTCGGCGGTGGCCGGAGGAGGCCCGCGACGATCGGCTGCGAGTGGGGGGAAGGTGGCATGCCATCGCGCCCTGCGGTGACCAGAGACGGCCGACTGCGTGGGAGAAGGGCATCCCCAAAAGGCACTGCCGGTAGCAGCAACCATGGCAGGAGGGGGTGGCACGGCCCTACGCCGCATCGACTGAAGATCGTTCGGCCACCTGGCCAATCGTTGCACACAATGGGGAAACACCCCACCGGCTGGATGAAATGGCCCCGCGTTTGTGGGGCCGGCTGGAGAAGCAGTCCACCTTTAGGCGGATTAGGTTGGATGCAAGTTGGCCAAATGATCCAGACTCATCCAGCAGGCCAGACCTGTCCAGTGGGTCGGGCCCGACCCGTGGCCCAGCGGGCTAGCGCGGGTGGGCCGAGCCCCACCCGGCAGGTAGGTCCAACCGCAAACCGAGCCCCCAAACTAGTCGGGAAGACTTGGACAGGCCGGACCCAGTGAACTAAGCCGACCCTTAATGGGTCGGACCTGGCGGGGTCAAGTATATGCTGGGACCTATTGCATCGAGCTGACCTAACTGATTCGGACTGGGCTCAAACCTAACCGGCTCCCGAATAAAGAAAAAACCGTAACTAACGAATCGGGTGTCCGTTTGACCTACCGTTAGTGGTGTTGGGACCCCTTTTGGGAAGAAGTCCCTTTGGCATATTCTAGTGGGCCCGGACGAGTCGGGCTGGACCGAGATGTGATCACCCCCATTTCACGAAAGTGGGTGTAACTGATAGATTATGTGTCTAATCAACGCGTGGTATGCGGCATAAAGAACCTTGTGACAAGGTGTTCCTTTGGAGATACTCTAAGTGAGTTTTTAAGGATTTTGACATGAAACTTGGGTTAGATCAGACTTGAATCCCACCAGGTCTTTTTAACAAAAGTGCTCATATCTCACAGATCGGGCGTCTGATCGACGCGACATCTGTCATGTTGGGACCCCTATGATGTAGCGGTCCCTTGGGTATGATTTTGGTAGGACTTTGTACCGATTGAAATAGGACTAATGGATTTAGGAGAAGAATATTCCAGATATCAGGCGTGCTTCGTGTGGGAATCCAATGGCTGGTTGTGACATGAAGAAGAAGAGAGACCAATACGGGTCAGCATCAGAAACTCCAGAGTGGGATGATCTAGTTGTACAACTAATCATCCCTAACACTATATGAGTGACCAATACAGGTCAGCACCAGTGACCAATATGGGTCAGCACCATCGACCAATACGAGTCAACATCTAGAGACCAATATAGGTCAACACTATCAACCAATACGGGTCAGCATCTAGCGACCAATATGGGTCATCCTATAGTGACCAATATAGGTCAGCATTTAGAGACCAATACGGGTCAACCTATAGTGACCTATACGGGTCAGCAGTCGAGTTACTATGGATAGGATGATCTTGCTTTACGACTATTCATCTATATCCCAGTAACCTTGAAGTTATACCATTAGAGTGAGCTATCTCTTTTTCTTTGTGTTTTATGATTTATATCATGCTTGTGATATTACCTTTGTGGTATTTCTTATGTTGTTTTCTTTTTGGATTATTGAGAGACCTTCAGGGGTATCGGGGTCCCCTATTGAGTTTTTATACTCACCCATGCATGGGCTCTTCCCGCACGTGTGTGTCTGGTGAAGACTGATAATGCTCTGAGGAAGGCTTTGGAGGTTTGGGACTTGGTGGATCTTGGTGTGATGGGAGCAGTCAAGATCCTCTTCTTTGACTACAGACTTATAGCTAAATTGAGGATAACGTAACATGTCAGGAGTAATACCTCTTAAAAATTCCTTAAAGAAAATATTAGTGAAATTTTTTATTTTAAAAAAAGTGGTATCAAATAGTATAACATAAAAGGGAATATCATGAAAGGATTCTTTAGATATAAAAACACTTGTTAATTACAATGAAAGTGATGATAAACCGTAAATCTATGATCCCTATTCATGAAACCTAAACAAATGTTTCTACATAAAATGATGAATATCATATGTGTACTTTTGACCATAAGAATTCAATTCCATTGTCTTCACTCCTATGGGATTGATGAAGGTCAAAAGAGGAAAAAATACACCCTATATAGTTTATTTGTTATAACCAATGGTACAATACATACTAATATGGGGTTAATTAGGGTGTTTAATTATTATAATATTCCATGAGATCCTGATCTTATGTTAGCAAGTGCACCTCGATCCTGTCAATCTTTAAGCATATATAATATACAAATTATGATATTAAATACATGGTCATGAATATTTTTCTTGGTTAAACACAAAGTATTAATCCATATAGAATAAATTTATGGTGTGTTGATATACTAATGGATAAAACTACTCAATATATGTGTTACAATAGTTTACAAAGGATTCATGTTTTATCCTTTTGACACTCTGTCTTGTTATCTCTCTAAACAATTCTTTGAGATAAGTAATACAAAAAAAAATTTATGTTTATTTCTCATAGTGATTCATTAAAATAGAAAACACTATTCTATAAAGGGTTTATTCATTTAAATTGTATTCCTTCTTCAAATAATGGTCTTCAATGAAATTTATATTACAACAATCACCCTTCACTTTATATTTTCTGACACCTAGATTTAATATATATTGTGAACATTTCAGTGCCTTTATCATTTTCTTATTCTATTTATATAACTTCATAAAATTGTATGAAAATTATTTTCATAACATAGAGAACCATTATTATCTCCATATTTACTTCTGAACTTAATCCCTTTAATATATCCCCCATGATATATAGCTCCTTTAATTCTCAAAAAATCCCCATAATTATCAAATTTTTATTCCTTGTTGTCTTCCTTAATAATCATAGTGTGATCCTTCACTTAATTCCAAGTATCTATAAAATTTTATAAAAATAATAAGAATTTTAATTTTTGATGTAGTGGATGGTTCCCAATTACTTAATGTTGGATTTGGGAATTTTATAGTGAAGCAAAGGTCAAAACACACTATGTTCCAAACCATGTTTTTACTGTTGAGAGACTATGTAAAATGAGTTTACTAGCATAATTATGATGGGAATGGTCTCAATCTTATTGAATTTGGGGTCTTCCTATATACCATGGACAATATGGCCTCACCGTTCCATGGTGCAGGTGTGTTGGGTCCAAAACTGCAATTGTTTTCCCTTACATCGTGTTCAGTCCGCAAATTTGGACTCTTGTGCATGGTGCAATCAAGAACAAAATGGTCATGGTTATAATCACCACATCATGCTGATGGCTATTTGAATTTATTAAATTTAAAAATCAGTCTCCTAGTATTCTAGGGAAGTTTCACCTTTGATTATTAAGGTGTGTGGTCTTTATGGGGGTATTTTTAATGCATATTAACATAGTTTAACCACTATTATCTCCTCTATTTGAGCATGTATTAATTTAAGGAGAATACCCTTTATGGAAGTGACCTTTATTCACATGTTCTTTCTTCTCCCCATTGATTTTTGAATTCCATTTGAATTTAGCTAGGGATTTAATGACGATTTCACCAGAGCATGGTAAAATCATTCAAAGATGATAGGTTTTTTTCTCTACATGGATAAAACATGTTCCTAAAGGATTATTTCAAGTCATTGTACATCTTTTTTACTAAGTTATCATAGAAAACAACCCGTGAATTTTTTTCACACTATCTAATGATGTTTTGGTGGAGGGATTTTTCACAGAACATTGGGGATGTATAGTAAACATTTTGTGTGTCATCAGACATGGTTCTAATGTGAATATGTCACTAAGTGATATATTTCCTTTCATTGATAAGTAGTGCATATGGGGATGATAAAAATTCTTGGAATCAGATACTTGGATATTTTAAAAAAGTTTTAAAACTAAATATTGAGATATGTGGTCCATAAGTTATTCCCTATGGTTGAAGATGTTTATATATACTTTTGATATGACATGAGATATATGTTCTCTATATTCTAGGTAGTTTGACCTTGATTTAATAAATTATTTTACTAAAATTGAATTATTCATAAATTAAATAAAATTTTCTTACAACGGAATACAAAAAATATATAAGGCTATAGAGTACCTCTGTGCACTAGATTGGAATCCCATCCACCGATGGTCAAGTGTATAATTAAAACCATGAAACTTTTTATACATTACCCAATATAAGATTTAACGGCATAATTATTTGAATGTAGTGGACCAAAGAAGTTTTCATATACCCCTTTAGTAAGTATGATTTATAGATTGGGATCATTAGAAATTGTTGGCCTTATGGAATTTTGAGGTGCTTTAGAGCCTCTAGGATTGATGACATGACCCTGAAATGAATGAATGTAGAGTACCTAAAAAGATGCCTTATTGATTTTCGTTTTACCCTTGAGTGATGGTATTTTCCATTAGAAATTTTTTTGTTAAGGATTAATTGATTTACTGATGGTGATTATGACATATCCTAGGATCTAATACATTAGTTGAATGATGAATTAATGAATTGATAATTTGATTAAATGGTTAGATGTTGTAATGTATTTATTAGATTGTTTATTTATACACGATACTAATGAAATGATTCGGAGATTTAATATCTTAATTTATTGGTTTTGATGTGACATGTTGACTAAATATTATTATTATTATATTTTTTGGTAACCTTAATGTGATTCCAAGGATATGTGTTCCCCAATATTTTTATATATTTTTGGGGAACATTGAGGTGTTTCCATGGATCTAGTATTCCCATTATTATTAGTATTATATTATTGGAGGACCATAATGTGTTTCCAAGGAAATGGTTTCCCCACTATTATTATGTATTATTGGGGAGGCTTTAGGTGTTTCCAAGTATTTTTTGTTCCCATTATTATTATTATAATGTTGGGGGACCTTGATTTTTTTACAATTATCTATTTTTACCATTATTTTTATATAGTATTGGGGTACCTTGAGGTTTTTCCTAGGATCTGGTGTGCCCATTATTATTATTATATTGTTTGGGGGCCTTAATGTGTTTCCAAGGACCCGGTGTGCCAAAATATTTATATGGATTACTATAGTACTATAGACAGAGACATCCATATCAGGTTGATGTAGGTATAGTCGATATTAGTTTTCATATTAGAAACTTGGAATAAGTGGTTGTATTTAATTATGTAAATATATTTACTTTTTGTTTATTATATTTAGTATATCACCTATACATGTCACTATATTTATTAGTTATGCACAACATTGTGTTGGTAGTGACCTACTAAGTTTTATAATCACACCTTTATTAGGTTTCCATCACACTTGGGTACCTAAGAATCTTTTTTTGTTTGTAGGTTCATGTTGGGAAGAGGTTGGGTGTAGAATCACTAAGAGGGATATCTCAGATATTATTTTTATAGATCATTTTTTGTTAATTAAACTATTATTTATATTCTAATATAATGGTATAGGCTCCCAACTATTATATGTTAGACCTTAACTTCTAGTTAGAGGCCTCCAACATATAGGAAGGCACGCATAAGGTCATGTAACGTCTCAGTTTGGTGACTGGTTAGTGTGAACCGAGGCAGGGAAATTACACTTCAAATATCCATGGTACTCAAATATATTATAGTATTAAAATTTTCCATAGTGTGACCTCTCTAAAAAGGAAGTAAAACTAAAACCCTTCTGCACCTCTTTAAGGAATTTCCATCCTTCCCACAACATGATAACATTTTATAAATCATATTTTACAATTGATCATTTATATCATAATCCATGGCTTGATAAATTGAAAAATTGGAAAAGGAAAGACTTCTACATGTATGTTCTTCCAAAAAAGTTACTCTTATAAATCATAGTAAATAAAATTTACCTTAAAAGAGTAATTTCACCTAACATATTATCCCATTATCAAATAAATGACTTGTACTTATTTCCCTTTTTCATGGAAATGACTTTTAGGTTTCATCCCTTTTTCATAAAAATGAATCTTATATGTCTCCCCTTTATCTCAAAAATGGACCTTATATATTGGAATTTTTTATAATACCCCACTAACCAAGACCAGTAATCTGTGTCTATTCTAGTGGTTTCTATTTGATCTTAGGTGCACCTACCCATATTCTAGATGTTGTCAACTACCACCAAGGGTTTAGGGTTTTACCATGGGGATATTATACCCTCATATATCAGAGTGAAAATAGTACTATAAATATCCAAACAATATCCATAAACAATAATTATAGAATATATAATCAATTAGGTGACTATTCTATAAAAAATGTAATGAATAAGAATCAATTCATACAAACACACAGTCATACTATTATACATCAATTTCAACCCATTAGGGAAATCACGTACACAAGTTGACTAAAATAATTGAAAAAAAAATGAGTTTATACTACCATCCTTGAGCCTTATCACATATAAATCACTACCTACATTTGGGATATATTTCTTGATCATGTAACATTGGGCCTCTACCATGCTTGGTCTTGTGATCAGTGAAGTCTTCTTGGGTACCCAAGTTCCATGGCTACTCAACAAGGGTCTGAATGCAGCTGGTAGGGTACCACCAATGGGTTCTCAAACCTAACTAGTTATAAAATGTATATATGTATGATATAATCAAATAAATAAATATATATGACTACATAAGTGTAATAAAATAACCAATACCAATAATCAAGTTCCAAGGTGAAACCTGGGATTGAATATAAATGCCTCGACCAATCTCAGATATCTCTAAGCATGTGTCATTATATGTTATATAATATCATGTATAAACTCTGATCCTAGGTAATAATACTAGGAACACTGAATGAGTGTAACCACTGAATCATGCATAACATCCTAGTAATTTCATATAAGAACACTCAATGAATTATAGGTAACAAATTTGGCATTACATATATTCATACTTGTTGAATCCTAAATAACAATCTAGAAATTACATAAAATAATATTCCCTAAATTCTATATAGTAATCTAAGAATAAAAAATAGTAATTTTCATCAAATCCGAGATAACAATCTTGGTATTCCAAATAGGCATGCTCACTGAATCATAGATAATAATTTTTGAATTCCAGGCCATCAATCTTAATAGATATATCATAGGGGTAACCTAGACATCCATCATATCAGGTGTAATCTTTAGATCCAAGGGAGTATCTTAGGAATACCATATAGGAAACTTCCAATTCTTATGTGATATTAATATAATTAAATTTTATCATTCTCAATAGATGGATCTTAGGCGTATTAGAAATCCATAGTCATTAGGCATAAAAATATGGATCCCATGTCACACTCCAAACATTCTAGATAATAATATATATCAAATCCCAGGTTACACCCTAGGAAAAACCAAGGATATATATGGTACCATCATCTACCTAGTGGTATTACATATAATAATAAAATGGGTTGGCAACCTATATGGAATCACTTCTTTTTATTACATAACTTTCCATTACATGGTACAAAACAGAGGATATTTTGATGTTTAGTTTCTTAGAAAAAATGTATGTAACACAAGAAGACTTAATAATTCGTCTAAAACCACTAGAAATATATCTTCATGGGTTCAAGCTAGGTTACTTTTACTAAATCTCATATCCTGGGAACATACATAAAAGAAAAGGGGTAAGTATGAATCCAAGTAATGGAATACGTAAGAGAGACGTATAACATGTGATCTTGAGACATATCAATAAGAATAGGAGGCATAACAATATGGAATGAGAAAGATGAACATAATAATAAGAACATGAATCATAACATAGAAATGTGGTTGAAACAATTAATTTCGACATTCTTAAGCATATCACAAAGGTATCGTAAATGAAAATTACCAATTTATTCACCAAGGCATCATAAAACATGTCATCTCTAGAGATTAAATTATTTACCCAATGCATTGGAATTCTATCAGTACACACCCATCATATATATTAATTTTATGTGATCCACATATATCATAATAAATCATTTCATTAATAACTTATGGAGAATATATAATGGATTTCTTATCAAAATTCATGGCATACAAAATAGCTTAAAGATATGATCATTACATCATTTTTAACCCATGAAAGGAAATGTGGGTTCTATATAATTAAATTCCAAAATAAAAAGGTAAGTTTTAAATCTAGTTAAATAATAATTGAAAATAAAAGTGTTTTGGGTATTCAAATAGAAAGGAAAATGGAATTTCTTATGTAAAAGAAGGAAACTTGAGAAGTAAATTTGGCTACATGATGGGTATAAAACATGGTTTTAAAAAAGGGTAAAATGAGAGGGTACAAGGGTCAACCAAAAATAAAAGACTGTTATTATAGTAATGGGATAATAGAAAGTGGGGAAAATAACTTATTTTGGAAATTATAATACATACTACATTAAAAGGGAACTTTAATGGAAAAGAGAAGTTAAGATTTCCCTTACCTTGAATAGTTACTCCTAGATCTTGAGGAATGGACACTTAGGGGATTGAGGAAACCTTGGGAGGTCCTTGGGAGTAAAATAACCATAAATATTTGGAGGATTTATTATTAGTGAATGGAAATGGATAAATGGGATCATATTTGTAGGATTAATGGAGGAATTGTTTAATAATTTCCAAATATAGGTCGTGGAAAACTAAGTTGGGGAAAATGAAAAACCATAAGCTTACCCATAGTTTCTACTCATAATTTTGAATATTTGGGTCACAGTTTATGTTATTTTAATCCAATAGAACCAAGATTTATTTTTAGATACTTCATTTGGAATGGAAATCTTTATATTTCACAAATTTATGTTTTTTAAAATGAATTTTTCCTTTTAAAACTTTGGAAAGTCACTTATAGTTTTTGAAATTGATTAAAATATAATAAAATAAAAAATATTAATAAAATAACTTATTTTAGAATTTGGATTGTGTTTAATTAATTATTACATCACTATGACATAAATATGATGTCATTAAATATACTAAAACCATAAAACTATATTTTTTACTATTGAAGAAAAAATAAATTAATTTAGAAAATTAACATAAATTTACCCTAATATATTTTAAACGTGTTGATCTCAAAAACGATGTTTATTTGATCAAAAAAATCACTAAATAATATAATTTTAACTTTTAAATATAAAAAAACCTTATTTATTTAAAGATAACATTTTTTAACACACAATCAAATTTATGACACTCATAAAAATTTCCTCGGACTTTGGTAAAATTTTGTTACCATTATTTATTTAAATAAAAGTTTTTTAAAATAATATTTAATTAAAACAAATACTATTTATAATACCATGTTTTATTATAAAATATTTTATATTTTTTCAATAAAAATCCAATTAGGTTTTATTTGTGTCCAAAATCAAATTATCAAATTCATATCAATTAAACATATATTTTATTAAGAAACATTATTCCTAAGAGGAATTAATGGAATAATCATTTTATTTATATAATGGAATTTAAACGGTATGTAACTAAGTTATGTACATGTAACCCCTTATTACACATGCAAGCTTTTTAAGGGTAAGGTGTGAAATGGTCATAATTTTATGGGGTGGCTCAGTTAATATCGACCAATTGGTAATCTCTAATTACTTGAACTCATCCCATAGGCTATTTCGTTCAAGCTTTCTTTATTGAAGCTCGAGTTAAGATTGGTCATGGATGAACCCTAATGATGCCACCTCCCTCCCAAGTTCTGATAAATGGGCTTCAAAAAGCATGACTCTACTGGTTGAGGCCATCGATTTTACTTTTTGTATCAATTATCATTTTCATTACTACTTATCAACACTAATTATAATGCTAAAATTAACAACCAAGGATATAGTTTATAATGGCCATATTGACCAAAAGTAATATTGACCAACGGTCATATAATGGTCCAATACCAACGATCACATTTTCCTTTATACCATATAAATGCCACTTCATTCTTTCACTAAAATTTCTCTTAAGGTTGTATTTTCCTTTTTGATAATATTTTTATTGATTTACTATATTTAATTTTATTTATATAGAGTTTGTTGTGGGATTGATTATTCTAGTAGATTAGGGTGATCATACTTTCCCATTTTCAAAGATATATTTTAAATTTTTTGTCCACTTATAATGTTTTTCATTTTAATTGGTTTCATAGCTCACTAATGTAATGATCACTATTAAAGAAATAACATTTTTCGGTTTCTATTTGTTTTTATTTGTATAATATTATATAATATATAAAAAAATTATTTAGGAAACAAATATCATATTAAAATAGCCTATTTCATTACATTCTTCCCCTCTTAAGAAATTTCATCCCTGAAATTTCAACTCATTTTCTCGGTTGAGAAATTTTAGGGTTTTTTTGTCTCATTGTCTCCTCTAGTTACCATGTTTCTTCTTTATATTTATGGTCCTCCACAAAAATTTGATGAGGTGGTTAGTCTTTTTTTCTTAGAACCTTGTATATACTATCCAATATCTTCACCAACTTCCCCTCATAATAGAGGTCGTATTCCAGTTATACCACCTCTATATTCGGTACATATGAGGGATTAGTTATGTACTTCCTCAAGAGAGATATGTGGAACACATCATGAACATGACCTTTATTTAGTGGATGTTCTAGATGATATTCCACCATTCCAAATTGATAAATGATTTCAAATGGGATAATGTACCTAAGGCTAAGCTTTTGTTTCTTCAAAAATCTTATGTCTATCTTCCATGGTGATTTCCAATGGAAAAAGTTTCCCCCGACATTAAACTCCAAGTCCCTTCAACAATCTTCAACATATCAGTTTAACCAAATTTGAGAATCCATTATATGTTTTTGGATGGAATAAACATTTTTTTCATGTCTTTCATAGGATTAGGAACAAGCAATTTCCTCTCACCAACTTCATCCCAACAAGTAGGTGTTATACATTGTTTTCCATATAAAGCTTTATATGGTGCCATTTTAATAATTGAATAGATGTTTTTATTGTATGAGAACTCAACTAATGTAATTTTTTTATCACATCCACCTTTAAATTCCATGGATCATATTCTTAGCATGCCCTCAAGTTTTTTAATATTCCTTTCAGATTATCCATCAATTTGAGGGTGATAGGCCATATTGAAATTCAATTCATTATTTAGATCATTTTTAATATTTATCTAGAATTTATATGTAAAACTTAGATCAATATAAAAAATTATAGAAATTGAAACCCCATGAATCCTTATGAATTACTTTAAGTATATCTTTTAAAGTTGGTCAAGAGATAAATTTTCCAAAATAGTGATGAAATGGGCAGCCTTGGTGAGTCGGTCCACTATAACTGGAATCACATTATTTTTTTATGTTCTTGAGAGACTTGTGATGAAGTGAAAATAATATTTTCCCACTTATATGTTGGTATGGGTAGTTGTTGTAATACCCCTTTTGTAAGTTGTCTCTCTACCTTCACTTTCTAATACACCCAGCACCTTGTAGTGTAGTCGGCAATCTCCCCTTTCATGTTATCCCACTAATAATGATCATGAAGTTCCATATACATTTTAGTTCCTGCATAATTTATAGATAATATAGATCTATGAGCTTTATCCATCATCTCTTTCCTTATCTCTAATATATATGAGACACATTTCCTTGTATGAAATTTTATAACACCTTCTTGATAAATATTTAACTTAAGAAACTTCCCATTATTTACAGCCTCAATATTCTTCATTAATAAAGGATCTTCTATTTTATCTCTCTTGATCTTCTCTAGTAATGATAGTTTAGAAATAATTTTTGATAGGGTTGATGATTTCCCTTCCCTTATGATTCTCATGTCTAGTTTTACTAGGTCCTTGATCAAAGGATATACTAGAATCATCATCATTTCCAGCACAATAAGTTATTCCCTATATAATGAAGCAGGTATTTGTTTTCTCTTCTAGGTTGATAATGAACTAAACAATCATAGTTTTTATAAAGTTACAACCATATCCTTTTTCTCATTTTGAATTCGTTTTTTGTGAAAATATACTTCAAAATTTGGTGGTCTGTGTATATATATCATTTATCCCCAAAAAGATAGAATCTCCACATTGTGAGAGAAAATATATCTACAGATAACTCCAGTTCATGCAGAGGATAATTCTTCTCATGAGGATTTAATTATCAAGATTCATAAGCAATCACCTTATCATTTTATATGAGGATTCATCAAATCCCTTTCATAGATGCATCACTAAAAATAACAAACTATTCTCTAATTGAGGGTATAGTTAACACATTTTCATTAATTGATCTCTTCTTTAATTAATTAAAACATTCTTCATGATCCTTTTTATAGAATAACTTATCTCCTTTTTGAGTTAACTTGGTTAGTGTATTATAAATTTATGAATTTTTTTTACAATCCTCCTATGATATCCTTCTAAATTTAGGAAAATATGAATCTATGTAACTGTTATAGGATGAGTTCACTCCTCTACAGACTTTTTCTTCAAAGGGTGAACTGAGATTCATTCATTAGTTTCAATGTTCCCAAATAACTAAAATTTTTGTAACCAAAATTCACATTTTCTAAATTTTACAAAATGAATCTCCTTCCTCTAATTTCCCAAGATAACCCTTAGATGATCCTCATTATCCTTGTGACTTTTAAAGTGTATCAGAATTTCATCTATAAAAACTACCCAGGATTTATCTAGGTATTCCTTAGATACTCTATTATTAAAGTACATAAATATAGTATCATTAGTCAAGATTAATGTAATAACAAAAAACTCATAATTCCCATATCTAGTTCAGAATGAACTATTTGGAATATCTTCTTTCTTCACCCTCAATTGATGATACCCAGATCAAAGGTCAATATTATAGAAGCATAGATACCTATGAATATGACCAAATAAATTATCAATACTTGGGAGATGGTATTTTTTCTTCACTATGATCCCATTAAGTTCTCTATAATCAATGCATAGCCACATTTAGCTATCCTTCTTATTCACAAAGATAATAGATTATCCCTTATGAGATAAACTTGGTTGGATAAATCCTTTCTGCATAATATCTTGAAGTTTTTTCTTTAATTCATTTTAATTCATATTTTCTATTATATATGGCGTCTTTGATGTCTTCTTAGATATAGGTATGAGTTTAATGGACAACTCTACCTCTCTTTATAGGGGTGGTCTAGGTACCTCTTTAGGATGTATGACAATATATTCCTGAATGGTGGGGATAGTCTCTATCTTTATACATTCATTTTCTTCTCCATCTTCACAGATCTCCTCCATAAATAGGATATGGGAGGTTATTCTAGACAAAGCTCAAGTCGGGGTATCTCTCATTTGAAAATAATTGTAGGATATCCATTCAAGACTATTGAAATTTCATTTTTTTCTAAATTTTATCTTATCATTATACATTGAGAGTCGGCTCATCCCTAGTATTGTGTCAAATTCTACCTTGGGAATTATTACTACACTTTGGTGAGATTTTACTCACTAGAGTTATTACTTGTGTTTCTATAAACTTTGGACGTTAGGATAATTTCTCTAGGATTATTGACTGATAAATGTACTTCTAGAAGTTTAGGGATTAATTTTATATTCTTTTCAAACATGGATGAAATAAAGGAATGTGTAGAACCAAAATCAAACAAAGTACTTGTTATATTTTAGAGAACAATGATTGTACTATCCACCACATCATTCGAATCCTCCACTTCAGTCGTCTTGATAAAAAATGTTTGACCTTGATTCCTTGGATTATGTTGATGTTGATGGTGGTTCCCCTCCATTATCTTATGATTTGGACATTTATTGGAAAAGTGACCCAATTACCCACACTTGAAGCATTGAACTTTTGACTAGGCATGCACCATATTCACTTTATTGTTATTGTTGATAGTTTGAGGTTGCACCTCACCATGATAGTTTTGAGCTATATAGAAATATCTTATGAACTTTTAGCACTTTTCACTCCAAATTGAGTAGGTCCCTAAATGCTTCTTACTATATTTGTTTCACGTGGGAGGTTTCATTTTCTTTCCTCCTCTTCCATGATCAAATTTCTTCCCTGATTTTGGTTTCATTTCTCTCTTCCTCTCATTTGATCTATGTGACGATTCAATATCTTCAAACTTTAATTCACCTTTATAAAACTATGAATTATCTCATAATATCCTTCATCGTCTCATTTTACTATATTCCTATGCATATGGGGTATCATTACACCAAATAATCTATCAAACTTTACCTTAGGATCCAAAAATTTTATATAGGTGTATCGAGAAAGTCTTGTAAATTCCACCTCATAGATTCCCACCGATTCATTTTCTTTCTTCTTTAGTTCAAGGAATTCCTTCTCTATTTTTGTTCGCATTGAATGGGGTAAATATTTTTTGAAAAATATTCCCATGAACTCTTCCCACTCCATAGCATTGATCTCTCTTCTTAGATTTTTTTTAATCATATTCCACCACTGATTAGTTTCTCCTTTTAAAAGGTATACTTCCAAGGTGAATTTATCTTTCTCTGAACAACAGATTATATAAAATAACTTTTCTATAGATATTATCCATTATTTAAAAATTGATGGGTCATTAGATCCACTAAAAAAAGCTAGTTATTGATGCATAAAAGACTCAATAGAAAGTTATTCATTTGAGGTGAATCTGGTATCTCAACTTGATTCATGTTATTGTTCATAACTCAAGTTCACTAATTCATCGTCCTCATGATTCTTTCCCTTCCAACTTATATTATAATTCCATCAGTGCGTCTTCCATTACATTCATCTTTTATTTGGTTTCTCATATTTCCTGCCATGTTTAATAGAAGAAAACCTCAGTGATAAAGATGTTACATTTAATAATATTATAATTCTAATGGGATTTAATGTCTTAAAACATCACCCTTAAATAAGTTATTAATCTCCTCCAATAACAATTACATTTTCTATATATCCTTCACAATGGTTCACAAAAATCTTGTGATTAACCAAACATATCCCCTATGAATGTCAAACTAGAAGTGAAAAAAGGAAGATTGTCATGAACCACTTCCCATTAGAGTCTATCTCAATGTTTTTTTATTGTTACACCTAGTTACATAAATTCTAGATCCAAATCCACTTGTTTGTATCCAAATAGGGATTTATTTACTCTGAAACCACTAACTTGATACTTCACCAAAATATGAAGATGTTTTTGTATATTTAGACTTGTACCTATGGTTTTTTCTAAATTTTTCATGTCCTAAATTCCAAAAATAACTAAACCATCCTTTGACACCAACTATTTCATCCCTTATTTTTATTACATAAATATTCATTATATAGTAAAAATGGAGAATCTTTTCAAGTTTAGTTTCTTAAAAAAAGGTACATAATACATGAAAACTTAAAACCTTATTTTAAAAACACATAAAATACATATTTATGGGTTTACTCTAGGTTATGTTTACTTTATATAATATCCTTGGAACACACATTAAAGTAAAGGGGTAACCATGAATCATAGTAAGAGAATAAGAAATATAGACATATAGCATATGATCTTAAGACATATCAATAAGAACATGAGGGATAATGACAAGGAATGAGAAAGAGTCACATCATAATATTAAAAACATGAATCATATTATATAAATGTGGATAAAAATTTTAATTTATACTTTCATAAGCATATCTCCAAGGTTAATCACCAAGGTGTGATACATGAAAATTACCAAGGTTATTCGCCAATGTATCATAAAACATGTCATCTCTAGAGATTAAATTTGTTACCCAATGCATTGAAGTGATATCAAGACACACCACTTATATGTATTAATTTCATGTGAGACACATAGATCATAATAAATCATTTCATTAATAACCCATGGAGAATAAATAATGTGCTTCTTATAAAAAATATTGTCATACAAAAGATCTTAAATACATGGTCATTGCCTCGTTTTTAACCAACGAAAGGAAATATGGGTTATATATATATATATTTAAATCCAAAAATATGAAAGTAATTTTTAAAAATAGTTGAATTCCAATTGAAAATAAAATAATTTGGATATCCAAATAAAAAGTAAAGAGAACATCTCATGTAAAAGAGGGAAACATGATAAGTAAATTTGGCAACATGATGGGTATAAAAGAAGGTTTTATAAAATGGTAAAATTAGAGGGTAAAAGGGTATCCCATTAATATAATAATTTTGTAATATTAATTGGATAATATAAAGTATACAAAATAACATATTTTGAAAATTATAATACATTACATGTGAAAAGGGAACTTGAATGGAAAAGAGAAGTGGGGATTTCCATTATCTTAAATAGTTACTACTGTATCTTGAGGAATGGAACCTTGGAGTATTGAGGATACCTTGGGGAATACTTGTGAATAAAAATCACCATAAATTTATGGAGGATAGATTGGTATTGAATTAAAAATGATAAATGGGTGGGTATTTATAGGATAAGTTGAGTAATTGTTTTATTAATTTCCAAATATGGGTCTTGGAAAAATAGGTTGTGGAAAATGAAAATCCAATATCTTAACTACGGTTATTTATCATGGTTTTGGACATTTGGGTCACATTTTATGTTATTTTAATCCAAAAAAACTGAACTTTATTTTTTAATACTTCTTTTGGTATGGAAAACATAAGATTCCACAAATTAATGTTTTTAAAAACCAAATTTTCTTTTTTAGACTTTGGAAAGTCCCTTATAGTTTTAAAAATTGATTAAAATCTACTAAAATAAATAATATTAATACACTAAAATATTTTAGGTCATGGATTGATTTTAATTAATTATTACTTCATTATGAAATAAATATTATGTCATAAAATATATTGAACCCCTCAAACTATATTTTTCTACTATTCATAAAAAAATAAAGTATCTTATAATATTATAATAAATTCACCCTAACCTAATTTCAACATGATGTTTTCAAAAATTATGTTAATTTTATCCTAATTCTTTTTAAATATGATAACTTTAACTTTAGATATAAAAAATCCTTATTTATTTAAAAAAAATTAAGTCTTAATTAAATTTTTGATACATATAAAAATATCTTAGGCCTTTATAACATTATTTTATCATTTATTATTTAAATAATATTTTTAAAAGTCTATTTAATTAAAATAAATACTATTCACAATACCTTGATTTGTTATAAAAAATTGTATATATTCTCTTTAAAAATACAATAATCATTTATTTGCATCTAAAATCAAATTATCTAATTTATCTTAATTAAACATATATTTTGTTAAGAAAAAAATATTATTAAAAAGAATTGTTGGAATAAAATTTTATTTAAATGAATTAATTTACACTTTATGTAACTAAATTCTCGACAGGTAATGTAACACCCTTGTATTTTGTGAAATATTGTTTTTCGAATTAATTTAATCATTTTGATATTTTCCATTTCTCGCAATGTTAAATATAGATTGCATTATATGAAAGTACTAAGTTTGGATTGATTTTAATGAAACACCAAGTTAATCTTTCACTACACACATCATTTAGATTAGCATGTGGTAAAAGAAACACAATTTTTTTCTTGTGATACACATAATGTTGATTTCCTTCTATAGTCTGTGTTATACACAAGACTAGTTTTACCAAACTGCATATTAATATTAATATTATTTTTAAAATATTATTATAGTTTTCACCTAGAAATTAGGATGGATTTTATGAATAAAATATGATTTAAATATGTAAATAAAAGTAACCCTTTTATCTAGAAATAAAAGTAAGAACTATTTGAGAATAAAGAATTTCTTTTTCAAAGAAAACTATACACAAACACCATTTTATATCAATAAATTAAACAAAAAAATATTGATGATTTTTTTTAATAAAATTTATGTTTTATATATTAAATAAAATCTTTTTATACTTATAAAATATACTTTATAGGAATAATCTAAGATTAAATCCAATTATATGAATAAAAATATATTTGTCTAAAAAGTAATTTTACCTCATTTTAATGGTTAACCAATTTTAAATATAATTTTTTAAAATTTTATATATTTTATATTAAAAAATAAACAAATTTATTTAAGTAAAAATATATAAATTTACAATTGGTGAGTTTTTGTAATTTTTCGGAAAATTTTCATATTTCGACGAATAATGAAAAATACTGAATTTTAATTAAAAAATACTTTTTAATCTGATTTATTTATAATGATAAATTATATTTAAAATTTGTTTTACAGTCAAATTATATCAATTATACCTCCATTAATACAATTTAGGTCATTGGAATAAATTTCACTTTGAAATTGGATATAAAAACTTGGTAAACTTTTGAACATTTTTACTTTAAAAACCTGCATTGTCGTCTCGTCTGCAGGATTAAAATTAAATTAACTTCTACAAATTATGTGATTTTAATATGAAAAAATGGATTCCATATTTTTAATAATAATAATTTATAATTTATAGTAATTTTGACATAGTGTTTTACGAAAACATATTAGTGAAAGTAATTAATATTAATTACAACGATTAAGAGGAAAATTTGCTTAACATGACACTAAACCTTACAGTTAAGGGCCAAAATGGCCGATACAGTTGTATAAATTCAATTATATGGAAATAGTTTTACCATATAATCCATTGTATCAATTTGTTTCCACTATTGGATCCACTTTTTGTATGAATAACATTGGTGGAATTCCCTTTTCTAAAATTTACAAGAATACCACTCCTCCTCCACTATAAAAAGAAACTCACTCTTCCAAATTATTCACAAATCTCAAGCCTTTTATATTGAAAAAGAATCATCACAAATAACCTTACAACATCACTACCTTCCTTATAGAATCATCCCTTTGGTAATAAATCAATCCAATGAATCCCTTTGGTTCAAACCAAAATGAGTTACCCAAAGAGTAGGTAACGTTCTTTCTCAATCTCTTTTGTTTTATTTTCATTCTTTAACCACTCAAATACTATTATTACATGATTAAATAATAAAATCAGTATCCAAAATATATTTATATGCTTTTATAATATGGTTTTTTCCTACACTTACACACTATTCCATCAAATGGGTAACGAACTTACCATTCGTGTACGGCGAACTACCGCCTCACAAAACTATAATTGTTCATTTTTACTTTACCACCTATCACGGTGGGAATTATGATGAAACACATATTTATATATTATATATGTGATATTTATGAGGTATTTATTCTTATTTTATTTTAATATAACACATTCCATTATGCAATCAATTTTTGGGAATACGATAACATCGTTTGTGCATGTGTGAACTATCGCCTCCTCAAAGCGATGTGATACATTCACACATTTTATGGAATGTATTAAGGTTATATTTAGTTAAAAAAATATGAAATAAAAGACATATATATGATATTCTGGACATAATTACCTTTCTGTAAATATAATATATATTTTTCTTTATTACTCTTTTCACACACTAAAAAGGTGATAACGTTATTTGTGGATGTGTGGAATATCGCCTCCTCGACGCGATGTGATTCCTTTTACATCACAAGAATCATATATATAAGTATATATTTTTAAATAATATTGTATTTATGATATAATTATAATTATTTAAATATATAATGGTACTTACCTTCTTTCCATAACAATCATTGAAGAATGGGAACGTTGCTCATGTGTGTGTATGACCTATTGTCTCCATGATTGTAACGTTGGTTCATTTTTCATAACCATATTTCATGATTGGTTTTAAAAGAATAATTAATGTACAAAGAGGAAAAAAATAATGATAATTATTCCGGAGATGTTTATATAGTGACCCCTTTGACCATAGTTGAAATACCAAAGTTGTTTTTAACACATGAACCAAATTTGGTCAAAGCACCCGATGTAAACATAATTGACAAAGTATTTGTATACAATATTATAATAATTGAAGTAAAATTAATAATAAACTTGAAAAAGGTTTTAAATAAAGTAAATAATTAACATAATTTTATTATTTGGGAATATAAATGTTACGCCCGAATATTTTTATGAAATATTTTCTTTAGATAATTTTTATTCTTCGGTGGCTTTCTTTGCATGCAATCATGAGTTTAAAAAAAGAATGATATACCCTTCTTATAAATTATTTTGATAGCCTAGTCATTAGGTTATCATGAATAATTATAACTAACTAATGAAAATTCATTATTATTTCATTAGCTATCAATTATTTATGAAAAAAATAAATCAATTAGATATTTGTATTGTTGAGTGAATTACTTTTGGTAATGCAATTAATGATATATATTTGTGTTATATAAATAATAAAATATTTTCTATATTCATCCAATTAATATTTTAGTCATACAATATGAATAAAAACCAATTTCATGTATAAAAACCTATTTTTTTTGAAAAGGTTATTTCTATACCTTTGAATGGTGAACCCATTTTAAATTAATATTTTGAAAAATTAATAATTTTTATATAATAAAATAAAAAAATTAAGCGGTATATAAAAGTTTACTTTGGATAAATTTCTGATATTTTTTTGATAACTTTCATGTTTTGATGAATAGTAAAAATACACTAAATTTTAATTAAAAAAAACTTTTTCATAGATGTAATTTATGTGGTTAAATTATAATATTTATTGGTTAAAAATCATATATATAATATATTTTTATCATTAAATATAATTTATGTCATTATAATTAAGTTTACATTGAATTCATAGGTAAAAACATTTCAATTTTTTACAATGTTTTATCTTTTAAAACTCGTTTTCTCATTTCAACAATTGGATTAATTTTAAATTAATTAATACAACTTATGGGTTTTTAATTTTGAAAAATGGATTCCATATTTGGAATAATTATGTCCAAATTATGTTAATAGGCTAATTTTATTTTTGGGAATTATGAATAGTAGCATTGGTAATTATTTTTATTACCATGGTTAAAAGTAAATCAGGTAATTAAGGGTAAAAATAATATTATAAAATTACCTTAACACCTTTAAAAAATATATTGGATGTCTAAATTATACCCTTATTATGTATTTTTCTAAATTTAATCAGTTTATGTCCATTACTTCTGAATATGACATGAAAGTAATAAAAACTAATGAATGTTACAAAACGTCACAATCTCATTTTATATAAGTATATTATTTTTAATATATGAATAAAAAAGATATAATATAGACTATAGAGTTTCTATAGAAATATAAAATAATTAATTACATCATAGGAATTTATTTATAATTTTTATAGATTAAATAATTACCATTAATGATGACACAATAGTGATGTAAATATTATTTTATTAATAGAAATATCAAATAAATGGTTTTAAAAATATTAAAATAAATATATTATGAACTAATTAATGTGATAAATGAATTTTATAGGTAATTATGAAATTTTAGGAGTGTATTTAATATATTTTTTTCGAATTTATCTCCTGTGTGGATTTTTTTAAAGTCAAATAAATGAATAGTGTCAAAATTGACACTATTGATATTTTATGAAAATTTCATTTTATTAAATTATTTAAAAAACATAAAAATATTTAAAAATTAAAAGGTGATAATTATAAGATCTATAATGTCATAAAATATCCATTTATGGTCAATTAACACCATATAATTATTTATTTGTAACTATTAAATATTTAGAATGTTATTAACATAATTAAAATTAAATAGAATAATTAAGTGTCAATTAAAAATATATGGTTCAAATTGAAAACAGAACATGTCCAAAAAAATTTAGTTGATGATGTTACAACCCTATATTATGCATCTTCGAAGTTGGGACTTTTTGGAGGTTTTGGGTAGGGTTTAATTTTATTATAAATTATTATTTATGGAGTTTCCAAAAGTACCCCTCACCTCAATTATAAAAAGGCACATCCTCCCTCACTTATTCACTTCATTTTGAGCCTTAAATATTGGAAATACCCTACCATTTTTCCTTCTCAACTTTCCTATTTTTATTTTAGAGGTTTTGGTCATCTTCAAAAACCAACTCCGGTGCTCTAAGAGGAGATTTAGAGGAGGCACATCGAAGAAGAGGTAATATCATTTACCGATTCTTTCAAACTTATTTCTTATTGTAGTTCCTATTAATTATTTGTTTCATTATAAAGTAATTACATAAGTATCACTAATATACTTATAAGTTATTATAAACATGAAACAATCATATTCCACCTTCTACCCATCCTATGAAAACTGAAATCACTACATATGCATACGTACGGCTTACCATCTCCACATCGTGGTGTAATCCGTTTTTCACCACCACCTTACAAGGATGGGTATAATGATGTAATTAATAAATATATATATGATTTATATAAAATGATTTTAATTTTTATATATTATACACCATTCACTTTAATACTATTCAACAATTATGGGGATGATATCGTCGCTCGTGCGTACGTATGACTTACCGTCTCCACGGTGCGATGTGATTCGTTCTACATAATATTCGTTAAAGCATGATTATATAAATTAATTTAATGAAAAAATATGATATATATTATACTAATACCATTTTTTAAATGATATAACTATAACCTAAAAATAGTAATTAGAACTTATCCAACAAAACATGCATAAGTACATAAAGTAGTTAATACCCGAATAACGTGTAACAATGAAATGTTACTAAAAAAAGGATTAAAATATGGTCATAAATGTTATCATAAAAATGATAACTATTTTGAAATAAATCAGTAACATTATTTAAAACATTATATAGAAGTTTTTTATACATACAAAGCATATCGGACCTATGGTATGGGATAACTTTTCAAATCTCATTGTAATCTGAGATTGTTTATTTGTAAGTATTTACTGGGGTATAATTATCATCCACGTCCATGTTTCCTAAATATGTATTTAAAAGTATTATTTATATCCTTCTATAATTATTAAAATTCATTTTTACACATTGTTAATTTTTACTAAATAGTATGAATGGAATCTTTTGTCATTTTCGATATGAGGTTGACTTTTTCAGAAAAAGTATAAGAAGAATGTTTTTTTTTAATTTTACTGCATGAATAGATTTTTAAACTTTTATAATTCCTTATTTCCTTGAAGATTCCCCTAAAATATTATAAGTTTATTTTTACATAAAATTATTTCTTCAAAAATTGTGTGTCATTTTGATGTAGGAAAACATTCTTGAAGAAGAAAAGATATTTTCCTTAGGAAATTAATTTCAAGTGTTTTCTCAAAATTATTTTCCATATAAGATAAAACTATTTAAATAGGGTTATATTTTTATCCCTATTATTACTATTATTTTATTGTTTTTATGATAGAATGTTATTTTGGAAATCCATTTATTTTATATAAATTATGATAGTATGATGTTTACGAAACCCATTTCATTTGATGGTTTATGTTATTGTGAATGTTTTTATGATTTTGTGACATATGTAAAAATGGTTTCAATATGAGATGGGTGAGACATATATATCCCTCCAATTCATTGGGTAACGATTTATATCTCATAATATAGAGAATACTAGAAGGATAAGTAAATATGGTTTAGTAATACAGGGCTAGAACGATGATTGAACTCAGTTCAGTAATGGACTTCGTCCACTATTATGGTCTCGACAATGAGCCTTGACAAATATGAAATGTTTTTATATGCATATATTTGTATGCCATGAAATTTCATGTCTTGTGTTATAACTATTGAGATTACATAACACTTTTATTATTTATCCCATTACATGATATTATGATCTTTTATATGCAAGATAGTATTTTCAAATGTTATGTTTATGATTGATATTTCCCTTACCCTTACTGAGAATTTGAGCTCACCCTTTCATATGTTTCTTTTCCCCAGGTCATGAAGAAGGTTATTAAGTAAGATATGTTAAGATGGAGTCTAGTTATGAAGAAATAAGTGGGATACAATGTGGATGTTTTATGAACCAATTGTTTATATTTCCTAGTTTCTAAAGACACTAAACCTATACGGTCCTAGCGTGGTTTTGTTATGTTATATATTAAATATTATTCAATGTTTAATTAATATCTATATGTAAATTATGGGCTATTATATTTTGTATGAGAGCAATGGTATAGTTATCCTTTAGAAACTCAGATAAGATAACCTTAGTAAGAACCCTAAGGATATGTCTATATAGAGGTTAAAATATTATCCTAATGTTTTAGATATGTTCATGAATAACCTAGGATAAAACATAATGTTTCCTAAATATAAATTGTATTCTTGATTTTGTGGTTTTCCTATTATGATTAGTGTCTCTCACACTATGATTCTGGGTTTTAGTCAATGGATGGAACCCGAAGGAACTGCATTAATGCTGAATGCGACTGACAATGCAATGATTGCCCCCCTGAGTAACCAAATGTTATGGGAGTTGGAATACAAAATATTATAACCATGATCACAAAACTTTCTCAAGCTGTGAATAATGAAGTAATTCCAAATGATAAAAATGGGGAGAACATTCTATTGAGTTCTTCATGAGACAACGTTCACCTTCATTTAGCGGGTCTTCTGATCAATTAGTGGATGAACAATAGATCAGTACCATTGAAAATATATTTTCAGTTCTACAATGTTCTGAACATGATAAATTCATATTGGAATTATATCATTTTGAAGGTGAAGCTGATCAATGGTGTAATCTTATCAAGAATTGAAGGCAAAGATATGAAGTTGATTCCACGGAATGAGATGTGTTCAAGAACTTGTTTTTCAATAAGTACTTTCCTCATATTATTCGAACAAATATGGAGAATTATTTCCTTTAACTTAAGAAAATGGATGATGAATCGGTTGGTACCTATGAAGAAAATTTTATAATACTTGTAAGGAATGATTTTGGAATTTTTATCCAAACTAAGAGTAAAATTGATCGATTCTTTAGTGGCTTAAAACCAAGCCTCTAAAGGGAATTAGCCATAAGGGACTTAAATTGCTACAAGGAAATTTTTCGATGTGCTCTCAAGGTTGAGATGGAGATTGGAGAAACCCATCAGTCATATGGTTTTGATAAGAAGAGAAAAATGGAATTAAAAGGAAAATATAAAGACCACACTGAAAAGAATATGAGTTTTCCCTTATGCTAAAAATGTGGAAAGAAACATGGAGGGAATTGTATTAAAGGGATTAGTAAATGTTTTAAGTGTGGAAAAGAAGGTCATCAGGCAGTTGAATGCCAAATTGATGGGAAAAATATTTCTAATGACGTGAACAAAGAAAAGGATACGAATAATGCACCTCCTACACTTCAATGTTACAAGTGAAAGGAAATGGGGTATTATGCCAATCAATGCCCTAATCCAAGGGTTATTGATGATGATCGGCGTCAACAAACTCTTAAGGCCAAAGACAAAGGAATGTCACATGAAATCACTATTGGTGACATGGAGTATGATAATGAAGTGGTGAAAGGAACACATGCCATCCACTCTAAATTAGAAAATGTTTTATTTGATTATGGATCCACCCACTATTTTATTTCTAATGAATTTTCTAAGGGTATCATTGTATTACCTCAAAAATTAGATTTTGAGTTAGCTGTGACAACTCCTAATGGTGCAGCAGTCACATCAAAAGTTTGTAATACTTCTCAGGTTGAGGTTTTTGGAAAAGTGATTCTTCAAAATCTCAAAATCTTTTGATCCTTCCTATAGTGGAATTTGATGTGATTCTTGACATGGATTGGATTTCTCTATATAAAGATCATATTAAATGCCAAGGAAGGGAAGTCACATTTTATATTTTAGATCAATCTATGATCATCTATTGAGGCAAGGATGAATATAACCTTATAGTATAAATTTATTCCATATTATAGGTCTTGATTCGAATAAATGATGTTTATTTATCTCAAATGCATAACTAGAAATTTTACCTATGACCACGGTTTGAAACCCTGGTCATAGGCCCTATAATTGTAAAAATATCATATTGCCATGGTTTTCATTAACTGTGGTAGTTATCATTGTGGTAGTAGTGGCATCCTACCGCCACGGTTTTAACCGTGGATGAAGGATCCTATTTTCATGGGTTTAACCATGGAATTAAGGACCTACAACCATAGTTAAACCATGGTAATAGGCGCCTACATCCATGGTTAAAATTGTGGTTGTATCCTCTATATAGCCATAGTTAAAATAGTGGTCATAGGCTCCTGTCATCTGAAAAAAGTAGAAAAAACATGCACAAACCTACAGTATACAAATACACCATACCCATACACCTGAAAAAAATTCCAAAAACCATTGCATCATCTCATTTACACACAAATAAAAAAACAACTAATACATATAAAATTGATATTTTATAAACAATGAAAAAAAATTATAGATACAGAAACTATCAACAATGTCACTCCATAATGTCATATGAATCCTCCTCATCATCAGCACCAATATCAACAGCTGCATCATCATCACCATCAGCAAAATCTTCAGCCTCTCCACTATCAGCAGCATCTTCGGCCTCTCCACCATCAACCACATCTTTAGCCTCTCCAACATTAGTAGCATCTTCAGCTACACAATTATATCCATCATCATACATCAATCACAGACTCAATAAACATCCATAAACTGTTGTTTCACCCTCTAGTGTAATTCAAGTTCATATATATGATATCAACTTGAACAATTATTCATTTTCTTTTTTCTGTATATTTTGAGACTCTTTTCTAACTTCTTGATTTGCTGTCTCAATGGAAGTATTACATTATTATTCATTAACCATTCCTGCAATATTTCCAGAAGATTCAATACTTGATGATAAATATTTAGATGGCATGATTTTCTTTCTGGGTTTACAATGAACTCTTCCACTGTGGTCGTTTCCAAGAACCTGATGTAAACAATTTTTTGGCCCAAATGTGTCTCGTTCCTTTTCCATTAGATCTTGAAGAGAATCTTATAAAATAGAGTTACTATTTTATTATATAATCAAAAAAATAATATAAAGCATGAATTTATTCAAGCAAGATTTAATATATTCAAGCAATAGTTAATGTATTTGATCAAGATTTAATGTATTCAAGATTCGATAAAAATGATTTTCTAGTAGCATCCTCCTTCCAAGATTTTTACTCTTCATATCTAATTTTAATTTAATATTGATGATATTATTGGAATATTTTGTGACTCTTCAGAGATTAAAACTAACCTGAGAGATGGTAGGTTAGGATAGATTTAATCCTTAATTTGTGAAACTCTTATTATAAGGCATACATTTAAGGTAGAGTAGTGTGTGACATTGTATTCAATAGCTGTTACGCCAACATAGACTGCTCTCTTTCACTCCTTCAAGGCATCATTAATTTTTCCTTATAGACACAAAGGTAGTGAAAGTACGATCTAGCAAGTAATAAGAATTTTTTATTTTGATTTAATGTCTTTATTCAAACTATAGAGTAAAAGGAAAAAAATAACATTATTCCATAAGCTACTAAAAATATTCATGGGATGTTCCTGATCTTCCTTTAGAACTCCTACAATTATTACCTTTATCCTAAATAATAGGATCGATTTCATTTAAGAATACAAAATCAATAGCCTTCTTTCATTCAATAACATCTAGAAAGGAAATATAGAATGATAGTATTCACTACACACCTAAGATAATAATACATGACCTCATTTACTATAACTATATGATACATGAATTGATGAGTGAGAATTATAGGAGAATAATCACAAAGTACATTTCTAAATTAAGTCATATATATACTATCGTTTATCACTTAAGGCTTGGGGGAAGAGAAACAACAATATAATAATGCTTGTACTCTTCTGTAATGATGAAAGTTCCATTCCAAACTATTTATTTTCCCATTATTTAGTTTCATAAATTGTCATATGAACATCCCTTAAATCGAGTGGGATATCATCCTCATTGGTAATAATTCGTCACTTATGAAGATTAGTACTATTATGAAGATATAAAAAAGGGGTTTTAGAATCCTAAATGATTTTCCCTTTTTTGGGAATCCTGATTTTTTTATTCCCATATGAAGATTGGCTACCTTTCAATCCATATAGTGAAAGTTTATGTGATTTTTTTCTATACATTCACCCTTATTTCAATATTGGTTTAGTTCAAATCACACTATTTTAAGAAATAAAGCTTTAATCTAATCTCAATATTTAGTTAGATTTGTAGTATTCGATGTCTTTTTATCTATATAGTTATAAAGCAAGTGCACCCCCATCTCATTGGATTAAAATCTTTTCCATAGGGAATGATTCATTTTCAAAACTATGGGCAATAGTCAATTAGAAAATGGTGGTGATCATGGTCTAGTTGGATAGAGTGTCTTTGAGGGATGACGGGATATTCCAAGATATTTTTCCTCCCATATTTTACTAGTTCTTCCAAATTATTTCTAAGGATTTATCTATATTTCCACAAGAGGATGAGAATGAGTTTATAATCAAGATTATTCTAGGTACAAAGCCTATATCCCCTATTCTATATATAATGGATACTACAGAGAGTCATGTGAAAAAGTATTAACATGAGGATTTGTGGGTGAAGGGTTTATTTAACCATGAATTCCCATTGAGGTGCTCCTATATAGTTTCCAAATAAGAAAGACTGATTACTATAGTTATGTTTATATTTATAGAGTTTTAACTAGGAAATGGTTAAGAATCTATATCCCCTTAACTGTATCGATGAAATATTTGGTAGGATGAAAGTTTTTCTCTAAATATTTATCTAAGTTCTGGATATCATCAATTTATAGTGAGTACTTTGATATTATATATACTACTTTTAAGAGTTGGTATAGCTTATATTAGTATTTTGGGATGTTTTTTGGGTTTAAAAATATATTATTAGTGGTTATAGACTTGTTTGAGAGTCTAAATATTCCTTAAACATTTATAGAGAAACATGATTATATGATCAGTATAAAATGAATGAGAACGTTCCTTAAACATTGTTCTAGATTGAATGGATTTCAGATGTCCTTTTTAAACCTTATCAAGAATTGATCTTATTAAATTATCATTAGGGATATTAAATATCATGGAAGATAATGTATTGTCCTATATAATACTATAGGAACAAGTGATATAATTGACTCAAGCATTCTCATACCCAATGAGGAAAACACAACTCATGTAATTTTCAGTGAATGAAACTACATACTAAAAGCTAAAAATTTAAAAACATTCTTACAATTTTTTCCTACATTTCTTGATTCAAAGTAGTTCCATCTTTCTTTTAACTAATATAAGAAAACAATAATGATCGGGGAACACGTCCTTTGATATTTAATGCTTGTTTCTACATGAAAATTTAACATAAATCAATGAAAAAATAAATGTATATTCAATGTTAAATCATATATTACCTGTGATAGTTCATGATATGGTAGTGTAGTCCTCCCCAGAGTATGATTATATATCACGATTCCCTTATTTCTTATGTTATTTTAAGATGAATCTTATTAGTAAAAAAATAAACTAGCCTTTCAACAAGTCAAAAGGGATAAAAAATCATCATTTCAACTTAACAATTCAACGACATAGATACATAACTGAAATAACCAAGTCTGAAAAATATAACTGAACACAATCATATATAACAAAATCATCCACTACATAAAACTAAGATAAATTAAAAAAAGAAATTTATTAAAAACATTAAGACTGTAAATTACCTTGAAAGAGGAATAGCTCCAATATGCAATTAATTCTTTGTATTGTGAAATTGGGAATTCATTGAAAATCAGTTCATTTTCAAGATGAGTAACTCTTCTTTTTTTCCATCCAACATGTAGTTCATGATTTTAGGCCCACTAAATCTCCCCCAATTCCATTAACCTAGATCTCTTATCATGTAGACCATCCGGGAAGTTATAGCGAAGCTGAATATTCAAAAAAATATCAATAATACTTTATAAATAAATTGAAAAGTAATTTTAAAAAATATATTACCCAAATTTCCACCAAAGACATGTCTTTTATTTTTTGTCCAACTTTTCTCCATGCGATTTCTTGAACTGAAACAATATTGCTATGTCTGCTGAGTGTCCCCATGAAACTCCAAAATTCTTTACCATTTTCTTCAATAATTTTATTTTTCTCGTTATATTGAACCATAATTTTCATGTGTATATTCCACACTTTATGCATCTTTGTATGGCCACATATTTTAGTATAATATGATCCTAAAAGAAAAATAAAATATTTTATACACATATATAACTGAAATTTAATTCAAATTTATTAATTTCATTAATTTCTAAACATTAACTAGTAGAACTATTTGTTGTTGCTCAATCCAACACACTATGATGGGGGAAGAAACTGGAGAAGTGCCCACCATAATAGACTATAGATGTTGACGTTGGGTAGGAGGGTACGGGTATACAGGGGGCATAACCAATGGAGGTGTACCCTCCATTATAGATTTTTGATGTTAAGGTTGGGTAGGAGGGTACGGGTATATAGGGAGGCATAACCAATAGAGGTGTACCTTGTAGAGATGAAGGGGGATAAGGGTAAAAAGGATGAGGGATAGAAGGAGATGGACTACACTTCATAGTAAGATGAGGAAATAGATAAAAAGGATGAACTCCCATGTATGGATAAGGCATATAAGTGGGGGTATGATGGGAGGAAAGCGTCTCGGTGACTGTAGAGACATAGACTGTGAGGCGATACATGTAGGGGGCTACATGTAGGGTCGGTCCTATACTCTAGAGTTCCTGAACCTTCTTCATTGAACGTAAGTTGCCTCCAAGACGATTCATTTTCATATTAAATATGATTTTTGTAATGTTCATACATAATCAATAAATAAATAAGGGACTCACCGGAACAATCATATTTTCCAGGCCAGCTTCTCTAAGTCGATGATTGTTTTCCTCCATTTTTTTCTCTGAACCTCTTCGTAAGACAAAATAATCTGTAAATACCAAAAGTGATGTGAAAATTTTAAAAATATAGCGAAGAATTAAATAACTATAAATATTCTAAGAAAATTCATATTATTTTTCAAAATGTTACATCTTCCATTAAGTTATTTTTCATTGTGTTTTTTACTCGCTAAATAAAAACATTACAAAACAAAAGAAGAAGCTACTTTAAAAGTTTGAAAAAATCACACACCAGGTCATAATAATATAATATAAATACTTTTAAATATGTAATTCTAGGAATTATATGTTATAATTTCTAGTTCAGAATCCATTCTAACAATTTAATCATCTGTATCATCGAATGATACATTTTAGTGAATACCGACGGGTTCATCCAAAACATCACCATAATCAAATCCTTCATCAAACATATATCTGGTAATAACATCAACAATAATTCCAAATTTCTATTTTAAAGATTCATTTACATTAAATACTTGTCTATCTTGTGATGCAAGAATATAAGGCTCATCTGTTCGCAGCTGATGTTTCATATCAATCACTCTAAAACTTCAACTATCTATAAACAAGCCCTGTCATGTCATTGAATCAAACCACTTGAATTTTATCATAGATACATAAACATGTGCATAGTAATCTAATAAAAATAATCTCTCAATAACCCCATAATATGACATATTTTCTGATCGAGACTATTCATCGGATGCACTAGAAAAACAATCCATTGTAGCACTTATCGTGACACCATCATGCTATGTTTCCATATTTGTTGCACAACTATTTATTATGAATTTAGAACCATTGACAACCATTTCTTTACAATCCAAAACCACATTGTTCAAACCAAATGGCAATTCCCTTATTTCAGTAGATATATCATCCATCAGTAAACATTAGACCTGAAATATATCGACAACGAATATTGAACAACTACAAATGATTTGGTAATGTAAAAAAATAATTTTTTACCTTTGACTTCAACCAAGATAGAAATTATTTACTGTGTAATTTCTCCCGCCTCTTAATAGATAAAGATAAATTCTCTCTTTTTATAATTTCACTATGTTCTCTGAAAAAATGAAAATTTAATGATATCAGGAAATATGAAAAAATACACAAAAAATATATATATTTATAATTTTACTCACTTGATGATAATCAACCACGCCATAGTTAAATAATATCGTATGATAAGCTATTTCCCACTCATACCTATTCAAAGTACACAACTCGTATGATCTATATATACCCCAATTTGGGGTAGTGAAGGAAATTTTGGCTCAATGGGATCATTCTTATCATCTTCAGTTCTCAAGGGCCGATTAGATCTCAAGGTGACATTAGTCAAATACATTGAACAAAAATCCATGCATTCATGTGATAAATAACCATTCATAATAGATCCTTCAGGATGATTCTTATTTCACACATAATATTTCAATTTAAACATCATTTTTTCTATTGGATACATCTAGAAACTTGAAATGGGACCACTAAAAATAACTTTTGTTGGAAGATTCACGGTCAGATGTAACATACATATGAAAAATGATGGGGAAAATTTTTCTCCAAGTCGCAAAAAAAGATTAGTGCATCTTTCTATAGTTTTTTCACAGCACTTTTGTGCAATATTTTTAGCAAAATGATCTCGATAAAAGTGACATAATCTAATCATAGTGACCCTGAAATTATATGCAGTAAATTTTGAATGGTAATAGGAATCAATTCATGCAACAAGACCTGGTATTCATTGGTCTTGAGGGATTTTAGTTTCACATCTCGTGCACTCACTTGTTTCGAAATGTTACTCGAATAAACATATGGAACCTTTAAACTTTCTTAGACTTGAAGAAACTGTTTTTTCTCTGAATTTTTCATCGATAAAGAAGAAAAGGGACTTTCCATGGATTATAACCAATTAACTTAGGATGAAGTCTTGGTTTTATACCCCAATCCATTAAATCACGACATTCTTTAAAATCATCTCTTGTCTTTCCCTTTACATTTAAAATCATTTCAAGTAACATTTCATGCACATTTTTATCAACATGAATTACATCCAAGAAATGATGAAGCAAATTGGATGACCAATATGGAAACTCATAGAATATACTTTCCTTTCTCTAATTATTTTTGGAATTCAAAGGAACATTCTTCCGATTTTTGAAATTTAACTGAACCATTCCAAGAAAAAATTTCAAACTGTCAGTTTTATTATGGATATCACCCCCAACATTCATTGAGTTATTTTATATGTCTCTATGGAATTATCAAACTGTCTTCGATTTTTCCTGTATGGATGATCCATTTGTAGAAATCATCGATGCACTATGAAACTGAAAGTTCATCGAAACTTTAATCTCTTAGAACGTGTATTTTTCATACATATAGGTAAAGATAATCTCCCCTTTGTACTCCAACCAGACATCATTCCATGTGTAGGGAAATAATTTATTATCCATAATAATAGTGCACGAAACATAAAGTAATCCTTTCTAAATTCATCATATGTTTTCACCCCAATGGTCCAAAGCACCTTCAACTAATCTATTAATGGTTACAAATATATGTCGATATCACTTCCAGGATCATTGGGTCCCGAAATCAATATACACATGATAGTAACTAGCTTTTTCATACACATCCAAGATGGAAAATTATAAATATAAATGAAAACAGGATAAGTACTATGTGAAGTATGCATCTGCTGAAATGGGTTGAAATCATCACATGAAAATCCCAATCTAACATTATGTGGGTTGGATACAAAATAAGGATGTAACCTATCAAATTATTTCCATGATAACCCATCAATAGGATGAAATATATCATCATTATCCATATTTCTATCATCTTCATGACATCTCATATTCTTAGTCATTTGTTCTAACATAAAACGTTTCTAATGTCTGGGAATCAATGGAAAGTGCCGATCATGTTCTCTGGTGCATAATATTGAGTTACATCTTTATTATTTTTTCATCTTGATATACCACATTATTTTCACTCATTTAACTTGAAATTATCCTTCTAGAATAGAAAATAATATTTAGGTAATGCGTGGATTTTAGTACTTGAAAATCCAAATAAATTTAACCAACTATGATTCCATATAATCATTTTCAGGAATACATGGAACATCATGTAGCAAGTACTTAAAAAGGGTAAGTATAAAGTCGATCACAGTATTACTAAATCCATACATTTTTTCCCCATGATACAGTCGCATTAAAAACTCTAGTTTGGCCATTTTTCACATGACTGGTATAGTGGGGTATTCGCATCTTCTAACAACTTTTTAACACGCTCAACATAATCATTCTGATCATTAGATGATTTTTTTTTTTATCATATTCATTTCCTCTTCCACTTCTCTACAAAAAGTTTTATCTTGAGAATCAAATGGAAACTGATCTGTAATAAAATTTTCCATTCCGATCCTTTCAGTTAAATCAACGTCATTCATGGTTTGAACTTTTTCTCCATTGTGATACCAAACATGATATCCTTTTTGAAATCATTTTTTAGTGATGTGGTAATTTACATCCTCACATTTTAACCATGGTATTTTAATGCAATAATAACATGGGGATCGAATCAATCCACCGTCTGAACCATTGTTGAATGCAAAATCCAAAAAATATTCCAACTCCTTCTGAAACTCATCGGTGATCCGATCAACATTATACATCCAGATTTTATCCATTCTAATATGAATAAACAAATATTTATTAAAAAATTTATTTTAAATTACAACATTGAAACTCATTAATAGGTTTCTATTACTTATATGCTTCTCGAGTTACATAAGTAAATGTTCATGCTTGATACATCAACTATAACATTATCATTTACTAAAGTATATGAGATCTATAAATCATAATCATATAAGAACTATACCCATATCCACTCATTTATATTTATTTCATGTTAAGAGAATACATAATTAAATCTCTTACTATCAATTATTACACTATGATAGATCAACCATGGGTTGATAGCAAGTTTCTAGATTTATAGATATTGGAAAATATTCTAAATGAATAAATTATAATCATCAATGATTTAAATTATCTAAAAATAAGATACTAAAATACATGTGATACAGGTGGAGGAAACATTTTATATCTTAATGAAAATATAATAATATGTACAAAGGGTATCATTCTTAGATACTTATATAGTGGAAAAGGATTCAAATGTTGGATTAGTATACAATGCATCATATTAGAATGAAAAAATTAGAGTGGACCATGGGGTTTTATATATTAAGGATGGTTTTTCAAAGAATATTGGGTTGTAATGCGTGTATAAGAGAGGGGCTGGTATGTAGGGAGGAGGAGGGGCTGGGCAGGGGGAGGGGGAGGGGGAGGGGGAGGGGTTGGGCAGGGGGGTTGGGCAGGGGGATGGGGAGGGGTTGGGAAGGGGGAGGAGGAGGGGGAGGGGCTGGGCAGGGGGGATGAGGAGGGGCTTGGAAGGGGGAAGGGTGTGGGGGAGGAGCTGGGTAGGGGGAGGGGGAGGGTCTGGGTAGGGGGGAGGGGGAGGGGGTTAGTGGGGTGGAGGGGGGAAAAGGGGGAGGGGGATGGGCAGGGGAGAGGGGCTGTTGGGGGGAAGGGGAGGGGTTCGATCGTAAAAGAGGCAGGGGAAGAGGAAGGGGTTCGATCACGACAGAGGCAGGGAAAGGGGAAGGTGGAAGGGGTTTGATCACGAGAAGCAGGTTTTGATTATGATAAAGGATTAATTGACAATGATCCTTTGAAGTCACTCAATCTCCTATCTAGGACAATCTATCCACCCTGAAATTTATGGATGGCATTTGAAATAATGAAATGAAAAACATGAGACCAGTTGTAATTTAAACATGTTTTGATTATACTAAAAACACTATCGACCTCTGCACACTGCAACCCCCCCCCCCACACCCCCCTTCCCCCCCCCCCCACCCCCAGTCACCCCCACCCCCTTCACCCCACTCCCCCCCACCTCACACCCCCCTCTCACCCCCCGCTTTCACCCACACTATCACCCACCCATCACCCCAACTTCCCCCCCACCCTTCACCCCAACTACCCCCCCCCCCCCACTTTCACCACCACTTCCCCCCCACCCTTCCCCCTAAATCCCTTGAACCCCCCCCCCACTTCACCTAAACTCCTTTGACCCCCCCCCCCCACCCCCACTTCCCACCATCCCCACTCCCCCCACCTTAACTCCCCCCCACCCAATTTCACCACCACTGCCCCCCCCCCCCACTTTCACCACCACTACCCCCAACCCTTCACCCCAACTCCCTTGAAACACCCCAACTCCCCCCCCCCCACTTTCACCACCACTGCCCCCCCCCCCCACTTTCACCACCAATGGCCCCCACCCTTCACCCCAAGTCCCTTGAACCCCCCCCCCCACCCCCACATCCCCCCTGCCTCCCCCCCACTTCCCCCACCCCCACCCCCACACCCCCACTACCCCCACCCCACCTACACCCCCACCCTTCACCCCAACTCCTTTGAACCCCCCCCCCATCACCCCCAATCCCTCCCACCCCAACTCCTTTGAACCACCCTCACCCCCCCACTTTCACCCCCACTGTCCCCCCACCCTTCACCCCCCCCCCACTACCCCCACACCACCCTTCACCCCAACTCCCTTGAACCCCCCCCCCCCACCCCCACTGCCCCACATGCACACCCCCCCCCCTCGCCCTTCCACAACCAAGGTTATTTCATTAATGAATATTTATATACAATATTAAATTAATTCAAAATATTTAAGAGAGAAAATATGAAGAATTTCAATATTAAAGAAGGAATAATCCATGATCATGTCATTGTATTATGCATGTATTCATCCATACATAATGATTTTAAGGCACGTATCATGTATTGATAAAGGATGAATATCACATTATTTCTATATGTCCATGAGATATTATTACATACATTTATTAGATGGTTATAAAGATATAGATTGAGAAATTCTAGATCCTATAATTCGGGATATTTGAATCCAAAATATTCATGTGGTTTAGTGAAGGCTGAAAAGAAAAAATTAGTGATACTATATTTTATATATATTCATGTGGTTCAAAATAGAGACATGTGAAAGTTTTAAACTATTATTCAAGATATAATAATTTATATTAACTATGTAAAAGAGTGATAAGACCCAAAAAATGATTATAAAGATATAGAGTGGGAAATTTTAGATCCATTAATTCATGAAGATTTGAATCCAATTTATTCATGTGGTTTAGTGAATTCTAAAAATTAAGAAAATGATACTTCTATATTTGATATATATCAAAGTAGTTCTAAATATAGACAATTGGAAGCTTTAAATTGTTATTCAAAAGAGAATAATTTCTATAAACTATTTAAAAGAGTGATAAGAACCAACATAGTTTCGATTCTGAATAACCACTATGTGTCAAAGTTAAAAAGAATAGGAAGATTTAGTGTTCTTTGTGTTGAAAAATACGAAGAAAAAAAAGTGGGAAGAGGTAAAAGAATAAGAAACCAAGTAGTTCATGAAGTTTATAAGAAGAAGAGATTTTTTCCCCTAGTTCACACATGAAATAAGGGAGATATAAAGAGTTATGTGTGTTTAAGTTTATATAGGAACGAATATAAAGAAGAAATTATAGAATATCGGTTTGATACTATGAAGAAGAGGTGTTTTTATATAGTGATATGTATAAAAATAAAATAAGTGACTTTCTATTGTGCAATGGATGAAGAAGAAGAAAGGAGTAGTACATGAACAATAATAATGTATTATAAATTAGTGTTACATTATCTTGTAGTTACCCCTATATTTGTTATAAAGGTATGAGATGTACCTGAGTGTGGGAAACAACAAATAACTGTGTAGTATACACACTTTATAATATCAGGATACTATATTTTAAATCTCAAAGGAATAAACTAATGGGTTTTGTGACATCATGTGTTACCAGATCACACTAAGGATTAGACTTATCATACTAAGAGGTGAACCTTATAAATTAATATTCCACTTGTGTGTGTGTTTTTTATTATGATATAAGAAATAATATATGAAATAGAGAATAAAATAACCACTCACCTAATAGTCATAAAGGTAAAAATAAAAGGGATAAAAATTTAAAAGTACCAAAAAGGTAATTAAAATTCACCAACATTAATTCAACCCCCACTCAATGTGGTTTATATCCCAACCAGTCCCCTTTAGTTGGTATTAGAGAAAAATTCACCTCTTATTGGATTCACTATATTTGAAGTTTTTATATTTTAAATATTCTAATGTTTTATTCCGAATTTATAATGAAGTTAAATTTTAGTAAATATTTATCTATCTTGGATTCGAATTCAATTACTACCAAGACTAAGATAAACAGGAGAAAACAATAGAAAAAAAGGATGAATAAATTATCCCTCTTGAAAAAAAGAAGAATAAATATAATTTTCTATATTATAGGATAATAAAGTAGTTATACCTATCTAAGAAGGTGAAGAAAGATTAGTTGAGATAACTAAAATGGTGTTGGATAGTCTTACGACCTCTTTTGATTCAAGAGATCCATGTGAAAATTTGGTAAGTGAAGATTATTTCTCAAACTTTCCCAAAGAAGATCCAATATTAATTGAGAGTGATTATAAATATTATGATTCACAAGATATATCTTTTTTAACATTAAAAGATATAATGTATTTTTTTCTCAAAGAAATTATTGCTTTTATTTGTGGAATTTTTAAAATTCAGTAAGAAGAGATCACTCAGTTTGAAGGTGAGGAAAATAATTTAGAGAGATATTTAAGAGAAAGGGATCTAACTTTCCTAAATATCTCTAAAAAAGTTGATTTCAAGGAAGATATGAATTAGGATCTTAAATAAAGATACTCCAATTTTTAAGAAGTTTGGCTCAAACCCGTCCATGAAAATGATGATCTCACTGAAGAATTTGAGAATAAATTCATTGAATTTGAAGAAGATGTTTCCACCAAGAATGCTCAAATTGATGCCAATTCCAAAAGAATCAAGGATTATGATGCTTTATTAAAGGAGAAGATAATAAAATCATGATGAAGAAGTAGGAAGAATGAGAAAAGACTATGAAAATAAAGTATAACTAATTAAAGACTCGAATAATTCTCTCAATATGAAGTGTCTAGAATTGAAAAAAACTACCAATCTAGAAATGACACATATTGAGTTTTCACGATTTAAAATGAAAGAATATACTACCAAAAATTGTTTTAATGAGGACACTAGTGTTGAAAGGCTTCCATTATATTGAAATAAGATCATTGTGTCATCTAATGGTAATTCCCAAGAAGACATAAATAAAAAGGTTTCATCCATACCTTAATGTAATGATTATTCTATATATATTTTCCTGGAAAATGAAGGTTTGAAAATAAAATATATAAAAGTATGGTTGAATAAAAATGAAGATAATATTTAGGCCATGTATATATTAAATAGGGTAATGAGTGTGGAAGATTGTTCTGTTAGAAGAACCCAACTAGGGATAAATAAATCCAAAAAACAACAAGCTCTAAAATCTGGAAATTCTAAACAACATGTTATAAAGAATACAATATTTAGGCCTATTTTAAAATGTTGGTAGTGTAAAAGGTTTGGGATTTTTTCACTGGATTATCTGTACAATTCATCAATACTTGAAGAACAATGGAAGAAAATTTCAAGGGGGTAGGCTAGAGAAAAAGAAACATCCATTATTTGAAAAGAATTTTTCTACATCAAACCGATTTGGAAATCTTGAAGAAATATTTGATGTTTTAAATAGTTGTGGTCACATAAGTGATGCATGTTTATATAAAACTTTAAAATTATATAAATTTCAAAAATAAAAAATCTATTACACAAAACACTTAGAAACAGATTAATAATTATAGAACAGTAAATAGAAACATAATAACTCTAGAATAGTAAATATATAATATAATAGTAAATAGATTAAACCATGAATATAAAAATATCATATTAATTATGAGAAAGAAAATGAAATATAAACCGTGAAATTCCAGTGAATAACAGTTGATAGGATAACAGTAAACAAACAGGAGCCTCAAAACAATTGGCAATAAACACAAACTCCTCCGACGAACTCCTCCTGCAATTTCAAACTCCCAAAACAGAATAAATACTGTAAAAAATATTCAAAGAATCCAAAAAATATGATCCACAAAATATAAATGCACTGAAACACAAATAGAATGAATACTACAAACTAGGATCCATAAAATACAAACTCCTCCTGCAAATGAAAATAGAATGAATACTAAAAACTCCTCCTGTAAATAGAAGGGAGAAAAAAATAGGTTAACGATACTGCAAATAGAAGGAATACTATAAATAGAAGCCACAAAAAATAATGAAGTAAAATTGTTCATCCAATGCACTAAATAGAGGAGGAACGCCCGAATAAGGGTATGGAGGAGGGGAGTAAGGCTTCGGCTGAAGCACCGAATGGAGGAGGAATTCCCGAAGAAGGGTATGGAGGAACGGAGGAATGTGTGAGGGATTGAGGAACCCTGAATGGAGATGTGGGTAATGGAAGGAGGAACCGTGAATGGAGAGGACAAAAATGGAGAATTTTCTCCATGAATGAAGGAACCGCGGTGAGGGATAGAGGAATCAAAGCCATTGAGGACTAATGAGAGAGAAGTCATCAGTCGGGTGACGATCAGACAAAAGCCACAAGGAAGAGGAGAAGGGTTTTAAGATAGAGTGGGTGAGAAAGAGAGAAAACATATGAGGAGTATGTCCATGATTAAAATAAAATTGCGGCCTCATATAATCTATTTCCACAATTTATTAAAACTGTGGAAAATATGTGTGTAAATATGCAATATTTCTAGTTGTGATGGTTAGGGAGAAACTCACGATTAAGAATACGCACATTGTATGGGATTTTGATGAAGTATATCCAGAGTAATTACTAGGCCTTCCACCAAATCATGAAGTTTAGTTTTCAATATAACTCATACCGTGTGCTATTTCTATTTCAAATACACCTTATAGAATGGACCCAATTGAGTTTTCAGAATTGAAGAGAAAAATACAAGAGAATCTTGATAAGGTATTCATACGCCATAGTGTGTCACCTTGGGGGGGAACCTATTCTATTTGTTAAGAAGAAATATGGATCAATGAGACTGTTCATTGATTATAAATAACTTGACAAGATAACTATCACGAACAAATATCATCTTCCCCGCATTAATGACTTATTTGACCAACTACACAGATCCCAATACTTTTCCTAGATTTATCTTCATTCAAAATATCATCAATTAAGTGTCAAAAAGTAGGATATACCAAATATGGAATTCTGTAAAAGATATGGACACTATAAATTTATAGTGATGCCTTTTGGTATTACTAATTCCCCAACTATCTTCATGTATCAAATGAATAGAGTCTTTAGAGACTATCTTGATCAGTTTGTGGTAGTATTTATAGATAATATTCTGGTTTATTCAAAGAGAATGGAAGAACATGAAGATCACATGAGAATTTTACTGAAGACCCTGAGAGAGGATAAGATTTATTCCAAATTTACCAAGTGTGAATTTTGACTTCAGAAAGTTTCATTTTTGGGTTACATAATCTAAAAAGAGAGGATATATATGGATCCAGTAAAAATAGAGGTTATTGAAAGATTGTCGAGACCAACAAAGGTAACTGATATCCAAATTTTTCTTGGTTTGCCTGGATGTTATTGAATTTTAGTGAAATATTTTTCAAGATTATGTAATCCACTCTATAAGGCCCCAGCCTTAAACATTACCTAATCTTGAATTAAATGAATAATTCACATTGAGGATATTTTCAGGTTTAGAGTTTTAGAGAATTATATCATAAATCATGCATTACATTCCACATTTAAACAAGGTGGTTACATCAAAGACAGTATTCATTTTTTTCCACCAAAGGAAACATAATTAATATAAAACATGGTTTCTTTTTCAACACTTCCTCAACACTATCATCACATCATGTACTTTTCCCTTGACCTATGAAAAACATTTCAAAAACATGGGATGAGCATAAAAAGCTCAGTAAGGGATATAAAAATACGGAAATAAAACATTATTCCATTTATACATAAGAATCAATTAAACCATACTTTAATCATAAAACATAATCACTTTAACATACCTCATGAAATCAAAAGATTTATGAATAACTCGTAGAAATCATTATACATAAAGGTAACTTGAGGCATTCATAACATTCTTACGTAGGAAGTAACCCTCATGGTTACGTTTGGAATACCCATCATAGTATATTCCTTAAATATATTCATAGAAACCTTAGTGTTTAACTCCTTCGTGTTACCCAATGAATTGAAGAGCTATCTCGGGCTCACACACCCTTAGTTTATCACAAAACCACCCGACTTCATAAACAATTCCCAAAAATCATAACATAATCGTATCATATAAAACATGCATAAAGGAAACATAACATTCCCATATTTCAATCACAAGATATCAATAAAACACATTGATATAATCAAAAAATTATCAAAATAATTTTCAATACCAAAATAAAAGAAAAGTAAAACATGGTATTTATTTTTCATTTAAAAACATTATGGCTTGTAGAGGAAGCCGAAACTCAAATAATGGTCACGGCGGTGGAGAAGTCGTTGTCGCCGCATATGTAAGACAAAAATATTCCTTTCGTTGTTTAGTAAAATGGTTCATGTAAAAAGATTCCTTTTTAATGATATTAAAAGTCAAAAGGTTTTATTATACAACTAATAAAATATGGTCGTATATAAATTGAAGTATGCCTCAACGAAAGGAGATTGAGACGAAGTCCCTTACCTCAAGTCCGACTTTTTCTCGTTCATTCTTTATATTCCTGAATAATAAAATTAGGTAAATTTATAATTTCTTAAGGACTTTATATAAAGTTTATTATTCAATTCATATCACATATTTTTATGTTATAATAATTAGTTAATTATGTGAGTTCATATCATACGTTTTGTCGATGTTCAGTACCTGAGTCAAAAATGAACTTGTTTGAAAAGAATTTTCCATGTAGTTATAATTTCATCATCTCCATAATGGTATTAATGATTTAAATATCATATATATCCAGTATATATTCATTTTATACTATTCCATAACATTTGAAGATAAAAAATTAAATGCATCGTTCATGGATATGGTAAGTCGTACGTACGCATGAATGATACTTTCATTTCTTTGTCATATTAATGGAATTAAAACTAAATGAGACATATATATATATATATATATATTAATTCCAGTATAATATATATGTTATATAGGTAACATAAGTTCATTAATTACATTCTTTATAAATTCCATGTTTGGCATGAACGAGTCACATCACTTAAGGGGGCGGTAGTCCACACTTCCTCGTATGAAATTATAGCATTTTCACAACATGAAAAGCATAAAGGTATGTTTTAAATATAAAATAAAGAAGCATAGAGAGGAAATAAATATAATATATATCATATATAAATATAGTTCCATCATAATGGCCACCATGAAATGTGTTAAAAGAAGATGGATCAATTATCGTTTTGTGAGGCAGTAATTCGCCACCCACAGAAACAGTATGTTCTTTAACCATTAGACAGAGGTGTGTGTAAGTGTAAATAAGATACATCTCATAAAAAAATCCTAGTATATTTATGATACTGGTGTTGTTATGGAATCAAATAATAATAAGATATTTGTGAGTGAAGAAGGAAAATAAAATGAATAAACTTGAGAGAAGACATTACCTCTAAATCGGGTAACTCTTTTTGATTTGGGCCAAAGGCTTCCTTGGGAAGACCTCTGCCCAAAGTGAGGCTCCTATGATTAATATAGGTATGTGGAGAGATAATATGATCATATGTTGGATGAGAAAAGGTCTTGAGAGGTGTGGGTAAGTGGGTAGAGTTTGGGACCTTTTATAAAAGGGAGGAGGGTCACTTTTGGAAAGTCTTGAAATGTTACTTTATTATAAAATGCTTTTCGGATTTTAAATGTCCCACAATGATATATTTTGAGGATAAGGTGATAAGGGTTAGAAATACACCCATACAATAGGTTTTAGACATGTTTGAGTCTTAGAATTTACCTTATCTTTTCATTTTATTTAAATTGTTCATTAATGAGGTAATCACTACATTATCATGGTGTCATAAATAAATTTATTATTTAATGTCTAAAAATTATAAAAAAATACCATGATGTAGAAAATATTTTTAGCTTTCTAATGAATATTTATTTTCCAAATGATCACTTATATAACCCCATGTAAAAATTGTTTTAGTAAAATAATATATGTTTGTGACATTTTTATTTTTACTTTAAATAAAAAGTTATTAATGTCATTATCATACCCAAGTGGCTCCATTGGGTCCCCAATTTGACCCATGGATTGTATTGGTAGGCCATGACTCATCAAATAGGGGTAGGACAAGTGTAGAGGTAATTTCATATTATTATAACATTAATTTTACCTTAAATTACACTAATTACCTCTAATCACGGTTAATAAGAGTCAAAAGTTACTATTCACCAAAAAATCTTTTCATCCAATTGAACCACATTTTACTTAACAATGAAAACCATGTATTTTGTATTTTCAAAATTCAATTCATAGAAGTGGTAAATTTTCATTTAAACGAAAAAATAGTATTTTAACTAACACTTAGTGGTTTCCCTATTCATCAAAAATTGATATTTTTTAGAAAAATACCAAAAATTCACCCTAAGATATATTTGATATTCTGAATTCAAAAATGATTTCTAAATTACAAAATTCAAAACATATAAGTTTCATTAATGAATTTTATAATTAATTTCCATTGTCAAAACAAATAGCATGTTTTTAAGAAATAATATCTATCAAAAGATTGACAACTCTTTATGTCCAATTTCAAAGTGAAATTAATTCTAATGACCACCATTGGATTAAATAGTAAAAATATATTCTAATTAAACTTTAAACCCGATTAAAAATATATTATAAATATATAAATAATTTAGATTAAAAAGCAGTTTTGAAGTAAAATGCAGTATTTTTCACTATTCATTAAAAAATGAACTTTATCGGGAAAATACCAAAAATTTACTCAAAGTACATTTTGGTGTCCAGATTCTAAAGAAGGATTTTATTTTGTCAAATATAACATATAAAATTGACAAAAAGTAGTTTTAAAAAAGGTTCTCCATCAAAAGGCGGTAAAACAATCTTTTGAAAATATTAGATTATTCTATGCTTAAGATTGGATTTATTCTCATTTTAAGCCTCTAAAACACTATCTAATTCATAAATAAACATAGATATGAAAATCTATTATTCTTTATTTACTTGGGATGTTACATCCTTCCCCCCTTTAGGAAATTAAATCCCCGCAATTTATTTACTTATCAAATAACTGGGGGTATTTATCCCTCATTGCATTTTCAGATTCCCATGTTGCCTCTTCAACTATATAGTTTTTCCATAGAACCTTTAATTGATGAATCACCTTATTCCAAGACAATTTCTCCCTGTGGTCAAGAATCTGGACCGGTTTTTCCTCAAAAAATATATTATCTTCCAGCTGAACTACCTCTAGACTCAAAACATGAGATGGATCTAGCATGTACTTCCTTAACATTGAAACATGAAAAACATTGTGTACCTGAGATAAATTCGGAGGTAAGCAACTCGGTATTAAACTGATCCAACTCTCTCCAGAATTTCATATGGTACAATGAAACTTGGACTCATATTTCCTTTCTTAACAAATCGCATCACACTTTTCCATGGTGAAACTTTGAAGAAGACATGATCACCTACCTTAAAAGAGAGATCCTTCCTCCTGTTGTCTGCATAACTTTTCTGCCTGCTCTGAGTTGTTATCATGTGTTTCTGTATCAACTAAAAATTTTCTGCCATCTCTTCTACCAATTCTATTCCCATCAACTTCCTTTCACCTACTTCACTTCAAAAAGCTAGAGTTCGACACTGTTTCCCATATAATGCCTCAAATGGTGCCATCTGTATACTCGAATGAAAACTGTTATTATAGGAAAACTCACCCAATGAAAGATGTTGGTCCCAATTTCCCTAATAATCCATAGAACAAGCACGTAGCATATCCTCCAAAGTCATAATTGTTCATTCTGACTGCCCATATGATTGAGGATGAAAAGCTGTAATAAAATTTAATTCAGTACCCAACGACTTTTGAAGGACTTTCCAAAAGTTATAAGTGAACTTAGGATCATGATAAGATACAATGAAGAGGAGAAATCCATGTAACCTGACTATATCTTTTAGATACAGTCGAGAAAGTTGATCTAGGTAAAAGTATCTCGTATATCAAGGAAATGAGAAGATTTAGTCAAACGATCAACAATAACGCAGATTGCATTATTACCTCAAGGTGTCTTCGGTAATCCCACAAAAAATTCCATGGATATATTCTCTCATTTCCACTATGGCACTAGTAAATGTTGAATCATCCCTTTCGATAACTTCCACTATGCTTTAACCTATTGACAAGTCAAACACTTCATAATAAAATCAGCAATATCTCTTTTCATTACATCTCACCAGTAATACTCCCGAAGATCTCTATAAATCTCTATACTGCCTGGATGAACTGAAAATGAAAAACTATGAGTTTCACATAACAAATCTCTCTTCAATTGTTAATCATAAGGAACACACAATCTCTTAACAAATCTCAAAACACAATCATTATCAATGTTGAATTCAGGTTACATACCCTTCTGAACCAGCTCTACCTTTTTCTACAACTCACTGTCTTGCTTCTATAATTGCTTAATTCTGTCTAATAGAGAATATTTCACTGATACCTGAAACAAAACAGAATTATTTCTTGAACCAACAATTTCCAAGCCAAAATTCATCAAATCCTTAACCAAAGGATCATGTTCCAAATGTAACATGGTTAATGAAGCATTAATTTTTCGACTCAAATAATCTTCCACTTTATTTTCTTTTTTTAGGTGGTAGTGAATCGTGCAATCTTAATCCTTGATTAATTCTTGCCATCTCCTCTCTCTCATGTTCAATTATTTCTGAGTAAATATATACTTTAAACTTTTGTGATCCGTATATATTTCACATTTTACACTATACAAATGATGCCTCAAAATTTTTAAAGCAAAAAAAAATAGCAACTAATTCCAAATCATGTGTATGGTAATTTAGCTCATGAGTTTTCAACTGACGTGAAGCACAAGCAATTACCTAATCATTCTGCATTAAGATGCAACCAAGTCCTTTCAATGAAGCATCACTGTAGATAACAAACTCACCATTCCTGGAAGGTAATACCAATACTGGAGCGTTCACTAATCTTCTTTTCAATTCCTGAAAACAATCATCACATTCTTTTGTCCAGATAAACTTAACACCCTTTTGAGTTAGCTTAGTCAATGGGTTGTACAACCGTTCAAAAAATTTAACAAACCTTCGGTAATAGCCTGCAAAACCAAGAAAACTAGGAATATCGGTAATATTTGTGGGTCTTTTCCATTCTTCAACAACCTTTATTTTTATAGGATCAACAATTATTCAATCTTTAGAAACAATGTGACCAAGGAAAGAAATTTGTTGTAACCAAAACTCACACTTTCTGAATTTCCCATACAATTTATTTTCATTTAAGGTTTTAAAAATAACCCTTAAATAACTTTCATTCTTTTATTTACTTTTAGAAAACACCAAAATATCATCAATGAAAACAACCAAAAACTTATCCAAGAACTCAAGGAAAATTCTATTCATAAGTTCCATGAATACAGCAGGTGCATTGGTCAACCCAAAAGGCATAACTACAAATTCATAATGTCCATATCTTGTACGAAACGTGGTCTTCAGAATATCTGCTTCCTTTACCTTCAACTGATGGTACCCATTCTCAAGTAAATATTTGAAAAATAATGAGCTCCCTGGGGATGATCAAACAAATCCTCGATATGAGGCAAAGGATATTTTTTCTTAACTGTGATGTTATTCAAGGCTCTATAATCAATGAAAAGTCTCATTGAACCATATTTCTTTTTAACAAATAATATAAAAGCACCCCATGGTGATGTGCTAGGCCGAATTAAACCTTTCTCTAATAAATCTTGTAATTTCTCCTTCAACTCTGAAAGTTCAATTTGAGCCATTCGATAAGGGGGTTTTGAAATTGGCTTAGCATTAGGAACTAAGTCAAGAGTAAATTAAAATTCTCGGACTGGTATTATTCCAGGAAACTCATCAGGAAAACATCAGGATACTCATTTACCACTAGCACATCATTAATCTGAACGGTTCATTTGTTTTCAACAATATGTGCAAGGTAACATTCATTTCCATCTTTTACAAGTTTCTCAGCCTCTTGATATGTTATCAACAGAAAGGGTTCATTATTGTACACAAACTGAAAGTATTTCTGAAAAGAAACTTCTTTAGCTCAACAGTCAATCTTAGCATGGTAAACAGAGAGCCAATCCATACCCAGGATAACATCAAACTCTACTAGAGGTAAAACAATAAGGTTTTCAAGTAGGTTCTTTCCACGGATAAGGTTAAGAAGATTCTTATAAATTCTTTTTGCCTCAAAATTTACCCCAGGTGTTTTTTCCACAAGTTTATGAGTCATTTATTGAGATGGAATTCCCAATTTACTAGAAAATTTTTCTGATATGAAAGAATGTGTAGACCCCGAATCAAAAAACACATTGGCATAATCTGAAAAAAAAAACAAAGTACCTGATACCACTTCATTTGATGTCCCAACATCTACTGAAGTAGTTTCAATGGATTTCACCACACCTTTATTCTTGTAGCCTGACTACTTCCCATCATTCGATCTCTTAGTCAAACACTCATTTGCATAATGACCCATCTCATTACACTTGAAACATTTCACTAACTATAAATCAAATTTGGTCTTACCATTATCCTAATCTTTTCCAGTGCAATCACGAGCCTTATATCCCATCTTACCACATCGGAAGCACTTTCCAGAATTCAAAAGACATTCTCTAGCATGCTTTTTACCACATTTATCACAAACTGAAAACATGGTTTTATTACCATCAAGCCTTTTTGAAAGATTCTTCCCTTTCTCCTGCCACCTCGGTCTCTTCTTCTGTTGGTTTTCATAAAACACTTCATCATCGGAAAACTCCATTTCTACCTTCTCAGCACATCGAACAAGCTTTTCATAATTTTTGAACTCACGAGAAGCTAATGCCCTTCGATATTTTTGGATTTAATCCTGAGTAAAAACGATTTATTTTACTATCAATGTCTCAGATAAAATTTGGAGCATACCTTTCTAATCGAGTGAACTTTTCTTCATAAGAAGCCATTGAGTCGTCCTCTTGCCTCAATTAAAAGAATTGTTTTTCTGTCCTAAGTCAAACAGCCTTAGGAAAATATTTATCAAGAAACATACCGTTGAATTCATCCCAGTCAAAAGCATTAATCTCATCAGCGTCCCTGATATTTTTAACCATCGACCACCACTGATATTCTTCACCCTCCAAACAGTAAACATCAAGACTAACCTTTTGATTGTCTGAACACCCCATGACATCGAAAATCTTCTCCAGTGATTTAATCCACCCTTCAGCTAGCACAGGGTCAGATGATCCTCTGAATGATGGGGGATGTTGCCTCATGAAATGTTACACCACTGACATGTTCCTCTACGGTTGATCTGGCTGATCTCGTTCATGGATATCACCACCATTTATCGCTTGAGTCAATTGTTCCATTACTCCAACAAACTGTTCAGTTCCAATTCCGACCATCTCAGGATGCTGATTTGGAAGGTAATTTCCTTTTGTATGCCTTCTTATCACTGCTTCCCTGTTTCCTCTGCAGAAAATGATTCTGAACAAACATGTCTTAGATGAAGCAACATGGTAATCTTCAAATTATATATCATTTCAATTTGACCATAATGTAAAAAAAAATTGGATAATAATTTAATATAATTCTAACTCCTAAAGTTATCTAAACCGACCTATGATACCAACTATAAGGCCCCAGCCTTAAACATTACCTAATCTTGAATTAAATTAATAATTCACATTGAGGATCTTTTCAGGTTTAGTGTTTTAGAGAATAAGATCATAAATCATGCATTACATTCCACATTTAAACAAGGTGGTTACATCAAAGACAGTATTCATTTTTTTCCATTAAAGGAAATATATTTAATATAAATCATGGTTTCTTTCTTGACACTTCCTCGACACTATCATCACATCATGTACTTTTCACTTGACCTGTGAAAAACATTTCAAAAACTTGGGATGAGCATAAAAATATCAATAAGGGATATAAAAATACGGAAAGAAAACATTAGTCCATGTATACATAAGAATCAATGAACTCATACTTTACTCATAAAACATAAGTACTTTAACATACCTCATGAAATCATAAGATTTATGAATAACTCATAGAAATCATAAGATTTAAATGTGACTTGTGGCATTCATAACATTCTTATGTAGGGAGTAACCCTCATGGTTACGTTTGGAATACCCATCACAGTATATTCCCTAAATATCTTCAGAGAAACCTTAGCATTTAACTCCTTCACATTCCCCAATGCATTAGAGAGCTATCTCGGGATCACCCACCCTTAGTTTATCACGGAACCACCCGAATTCGTAAACAATGCCCAAGAACCATAACATAATCATATCATATAAAACTAGCATAAAGGAAGCATAACATTTTCATATTTCAATCACAAGATATCAATACAACACATTGATATAATAAAAATATTATCAAAAAAATTTTAAATACCAAAATAAAATAAAATTAAAAACTATTATTTATTTTTCATTTGAAAACATTATTGATTGTATAGGAAGCAGAAACTCAAATAATGGTCACGGCGGCGGAGAAGTCGTTGTCGCCGCTTACTTAAGACAAAAAAAATTCCTTTCGCCGTTTAGTAAAACGATTTGTGTAAAAAGATTCCTTTTGAATGAAATTAGAAGTCAAAAAGGTTTATTATACAACTAATAAAAGAAGGTCATATATAAATTAAAGTATGCCTCAATGAAAGGAGATTGAGATGAAGTCCCTTACCTCAAGTCTGACTTGTTCTCGTTCGTTCTTTATATTCCTGAATAATAAACATAGGTCAATTTATAATTACTTAAGGACTTTCATTAAAGTTTATTATTCAATTCATATCACATATTATTATGTTATAATAATTAGTTAATTATGTCAGTTCATATCATACGTTTTGTCAATGTTCGGTACATGAGTCAAAAATGAACTTGTTTGAAAAGAATTTCTCATGTAGTTATAAGTAAATCATATCAAAGATGGTATTAATGATTTAAATATCATATATATCCAGTATATATTCATTTTATACTATTCCATAACATTTGGAGATAAAAAATGAAATGCACTATTCATGGAGACGGTAGGTCGTACGTACACGTGAACGCTAAATTCATTTCTTTGTCATATTAAATGAATTAAAACTAAATGAGACATATACATATTATAATTCCATTATAATATATATGTTATTTAGGTAACATAAGTTAATTAATTACATTCTTTATAAATTCCATTTTTTTTGCATGAACGAGTCACATCACTTGAGGGGGCAGTAATCCACACTTCCTCATATGAAATTATCACATTTTCACAACATGCAAAGCATAAAGGTATGTTTTAAATATAAAATACAGAAGCATAGAGAGGAAATAAATATAATATATATCATATATAAATATAGTTCCATCCTAATTTCCACCATTAAAGGTGTTAAAAGAAGATTGAACAATCATCGTTTCATGAGGCAGTAATTCACCACCCACAAAAATAGTGTGTTCTTTAACCATTAGACGGAGGTGTGTGTAAGTGCAAATCAAATAAATCTAATAAAAACATCCTAGTATATTGAGGATACTGATGTTGTTATGGAATAAAATAATAATAATATAGTGGTGAGTGAAGAAGGAAAATAAAAGGAAGAAACTTGAGAGAATTCATTACCTCAAAATCGGGTAACTCTTGTTGATTTGAGCCAAAGGCTTCCTTGGGAAGACTTCTGCCCAAAGTGAGGCTTCTAGGAGTAAGAGATTGATTTGGAGAGATAATATGAGAAGAGGTTAGACGAGCCAAGTGTTGGAATCGGGAATGCAGCGGAAGCCCCAAACATGTGGGTTTTAAAAGTTTTCCACTGACGGTCGACATAAACATGTCAACGTCGGAGAAGAGTAGCCCGGTCTTAGCCTAGGACCACACGTGGAGGATTTTAAGCACAAAAATTAAACCGTAAAATACCTGGTTTAAATTTGAGGCCACGAACGACGTATTCTCGTCGTTGGAGATCGCTGTTTGAAGAATCTGAATTCTAATTCCTCTAGATCGTCCACATGCGCTTTAAGGAATCTTCGGGAGCGTCGTTTTTCATAATCTGGGTGCTAGCGCAGATTTGTGATGATGCCTTCAACGCTTCAACGACTACCGCAACGCATCGCTAGCGATGCCCGAGAGAGAGCTCTTCGGATCCAGAGCATCTCTCTCTAGAATTTGGGAGAGAGGAGAGGAGATATAAGCTCCATGAATGAATTTTTAGAAAATGCCCCTCCTCTTCTATTTATAGTGCACAATTAAAATACCCGGTATTGCCTCACCAGCCCCGAATACTTAACGCACTATCAACGACATTTATGACTACTAAACTGAGTCACAAATAATATTATCATTTACTTGTAATATATTAAAATATATTGCATGATAATAATTAATTCATTAACCCAACTAGTCGCTCCCATAAATATTAATTGAACCTTGAATAATTTAATATTCGTCAATTAATATTTTTTCATGTATTTACTTAAAACTCGTAAATAAATTTAATAAATAAATTCAATAATCAATATTCTAAACTTGAATAATATGAATTTATTTATTTCATTGGTGATCGTTTAACTTTGGGCAAATCCTGGACCCTTGTGGCAGGGCCCGCCATGTCCAAAACTCATATTCAACTGAATAGAGAAGATTCTTGAATATGCTATTGTGTGTGACCCTCTAAGCCCTTATTTCGACAGCTGTGAATAGTATTCACAAACCAAGAGCGAGATCTAGCAACCCATCGTGGCCCCTGAAGAAATAAGGATTATCACAGTAGCGACAACCAACCTACAAACACGCACTGTGTAATATAATCTCTTTGTTCGTAATATCTCATAAAGAAGGACTCACTCACGTGTCATCGCCCTTTTCTTGCTTTATAGTTTGTTGATTTAACTGGACAGATTTACCCTTGACTGCCATGGCCATGGTCTTAAAAAGGTACTTCCATCCATATCAACGTGGCCTGAGATATATTACTTCCATAACCCGAAAGCGACAAATCCTTTCTTTACCATTAAACCAATGTCCTGCCACCAATGATGCACCTGACACAAACTACCTCACCAAGACTTCATCACCATGGTTTTCGTCTTGCATCAAAGTACGCAATCAAATGACATACATTGGTAATAATCTCAAGTCAGGAGACCATTACACATGATCGTAGATAGTAACATCCAATGACACCCAAAACATGTGGAGTTCCTATTGGCGGGTCAGTCCTCATGATCTCACTAATAGAGATCACCAAGTGCGAACTTCATGAGAAGAAGTCTCAATGCTTATGAGCCCCTAGCACCTGATGGTCAGACATCTACTATGTCCAATTAGTAATATGTATCTAGACCATATAACATATATTTAATATTAATGTCATAGTATCTAGAGGTTCTCATTATAGTCTGGGAACTAGTATAACATTTCGATATGACAATTAATCTTTGGACATTACCATTTCAGTAGTGGATGCAGAAAAGTCTACACTATAATGGTAAGATGACATCATGAATAGTTAAATCTATACAAAATATGGTAATCAAAAACACATAATATTTGCGTCTAGGGAACCCACTATTTCAACACCAAGGGCTTTAGAGGTGTGGGTAAGGGGGTAGAGGTGGGGGCCTTTTATAAGAGGGAGGAGGGTCACTTTTGGAAAGTATTGAAATGTTACTTTATTATTAAATGATTTTAAGATTTTAAAGGTCCAAAAATGATATATTTTAAGGATAAGGTGATAGGGGTTCTAAGTCCAACCATAAAATAGGTTTTCAGCAAGTGTAAGTCTTAGATTTTACCTTATCTTTTCATTTTATTTAAATTGTTCATTAATGAGGTAATCACTGCATCATCATGGTGTCATAAATAAATTTATTTATTTAATGTCTAAAAACTATAAACAAATACCATGATGTAGGAAATATTTTTAGCTTTCTAATGAATATTTATAGTCTAAAATATCACTTATATAACCCCATGTAAAAATTGTTTTAGTAAAACGACACATGTTTGTGACATTTTTATTTTTACTTTAAATAACCAGTTATTAATGTCATTATCATACCCAAGTGGCTTCATGGGGTCCCCAAATTGACCCATGGATTTTTTTGGTTGGTTATGACTCATCCAATAAGGGTAGGACAAGTGTAAATGTAATTTCATATTATTATAACATTATTTTTACCTTAAATTATACTAATTACCTCTAATCGCGGTTAATAAGAGTCAAAAGTTACTATTCACCAAAAATTATTTTCATCCCATTGAACCAAATTTTACTTACTAATGAAAACCATATATGTAGAATTTTCAAAATTCAATTCACAGAAGTGGTAAAATTTCATTTAAACGAAAAAATTGGTTTTTTAACTACCACTTAGTGGTTTCCCTATTCATTAAAAATTGATGTTTTTTCAGAAAAATACCAAAAATCCACCCTAAGATATATTTGATATTCTGAATTCAAAAATTATGTCTATTTTACAAAATTCAAAACATATAAGTTGCATTAATGAATTTTATAATTAATTCACGTTTTCAAAACAAATAGCGTGTTTTTAAGAAACAATATCTATCAAAAGATTGACAATTGTTTATGTCCAATTTCAAAGTGAAATTAATTATAATGACCACCATTGGATTAAATGGTAAAAATATATTCTAATTACACTTTAAACCCAATTAAAAATATAATCTAACCATATAATTAAATTATATGAAAAAGTAGTTTTGAAGTAAAATGCTGTATTTTTCACTATTCATTAAAAAATGAAATTTATCGGAAAAATACCAAAAAATTACACAAAGTGTATTTTGATGTCCCGATTCTAAATAAGGATATTATTTTGTCAAATATAACATATGAAATTTACAAAAATCAGTTTTAAAAATGGTTCTCCATCAAAAGGCGGTAAAACAATCTAATAAAAATATTAGAGTATTCAATGCTTAAGATTGGATTTATTCTCATTTTAAGCCTCTAAAACACTATATAATTCATAAATAGACATAAATATGAAAATATATTATTCTTTACTTACTTGGTATGTTACACACTCACCAAGTTGACTCGGAAAGGAGTTAGTTCGTTTGGACGGAGGAATGTGAAGATAATTTCAAATTGGTAAAAAGAAGATTAGCCAGTGCATCTATGCTCATACTGCCTTGTAGTGGAGAAAGGTTTTTGATCTACAGTGATACATATAAGAAGGGGATGGGATGTTTTCTCATGAAAAATGATATTCTGATATCTTATGACTCATGGCAGTTGAAAATTCATGATCAAAATTACCCAACTCCTGATTTGGAGTTAGCTGTGGCAATTTTTGCAGTAAATATATAGAGGCATTATATTTATGGTGAAAGGTGTGATATATATACTAATCATAAAAGTTTAAAGTATATTTCACACAAAAGGAGATGAATATGCACCAAAGAAGATTCTTGAATTTGATTAAAGATTACGACTGATCAATAAATTACCACCCTGGGAAAGCGAACAAGGTGGAAGATGCTTTGAGTCGAAAAGACCGTACTGGCTTATCCATGATAAGGATCTTGAAAGATCCGATATTTATGGATTTTCAATGGATATATCATGAAATTTTAATGGAAGGGTAGAAATATTATCTATCTCAAATGAATTTTCAACCATCTATACAAGTGAAGATTAAAGAGGCACAAAAGGAAGATGTAGAGTTACAAAAAAAGGTGAGAAATGTCCCTAAATTCAACCTTGATTGTGATGAAATAATAAGGTTCAGGATCCATTTTTGTGTACCTCCCATACCAGAATTAAAGAAGGAGATATTGGATGTGGCTCATAGTTCTTCATTTTCTATTAACCCCAGAATCACAAATACGTATAGGGACTTAAAAGAGTACTTCTGTTCAGATGGCATGAAAAGAGATGTCGCTAAATATATCTCTCGATTCTTATTCTTTCAGCAAGTTAAGGCTAACAGATAGAAGTATAAGGGGATATTAAAATCATTACCCATATCAGAATGGAAATGGGAAAACATCACTATGGACTTCCCAAAACATCCAAAGGAAATAATGCTATCTGGGTTATAGTTGATCGTATTATGAATTTGGCACACATCATTGCTATTAGAGAGTATTTCTCTATTGATCAGCTTTCCAGGATATATGTAGAGAAAGTGGTAAGATTTCATGGAGTACCACTTTCCATTATATCTGATCTGGATATGAGGTTTACCTCGAAGTTCCAGCGAAGTCCTCACCATGCTTTGGATACAAAGTTAGGTTTCAGCACTGCTTATCATCCTCATACAGATGTTCAGTCTGAGAGGACAATTCAAACCCTATAAGACATTTTGAGAGTCTTCTCTATGGATTTAAAAAGTGGTTGGGATAAATAGCTACCATTGGTGGAATTTTCTTACAATAATATCTTTCACTCTAGTATTCATGTGGCTCCTTATTAATCCCTCTATGGAAATAAGTACAGAACTCCAACTTGATGGGATGGAGTTGGGGAAAGAAATCTATTAGGACTTGATCTTGTTGATTAAATGGTAGAAAAGGTTAGATCTATTCAACAACACATAAGATCAGCTCAGAGTTGAAAAAAAAATTATGTTGAGAACCGAAGAAAAGACATAGATTTTGAAGTGGGTGATAATATGTTCTTAAGAATATCTCCCTAGAAGAGAGTAATGAGATTTGGAAAGAAGGGAAAGATGGTCCCTAGGTATATTTGTCATTTTGAAATTATGGATCGTGTTGGTAAGGTAGATTATCGATTGGCGCTTCCACCAAATCTCTCTCAATTTCATGATGTGGTCTATGTATCTCTCTTGAGAAAGTGAATACTCAATCCTTCACATGTACTAAGCTCATAATTTTTACTGCTGGAGCAATATATTTCCTCTGAAGAACAACTGATAGAGATTCTGGATCATAGCAAAACAGTTCAACAAAACAAGACCACTCACTTGGTTAAAGTTTTATGGAGGAACCACCAATATTAAGAAGATACATGGGAACTTGAGGATGTTATGAGGGAGATTTATACTTATATATGTTTTTCTAAGTGATGAATTTTGAGGGAGAAATTCAATTTAAGGGGGGGTAGAATGTAACACCCAAATGTTTTTATGAAATATTTTCTTTAGATAATTTTTATTCTTTTGTAGCGTTATTTTCACACAATTGGGAGTTTAAATGAACTATGAGATTATATTATTATAAAATTACCATTATATCCTAGTTTTTAGGTTAGCATGAATAATTATAACTAACTTATGAAAATGCATTATGAATTCATTAGCTATCAATTATTTATGAAAAATATAAATCAATTAGTTATTTTTATTTTGAGTGAATTAATTTTGGTAATGAAATTAATGAGATATATATATGTTATATACTTAAAGAAATATTTTTTTATATTCATCCAATGGATATTTTAGTCATAGGGTATGAATAAAACCCTATTTGATGTATAAAAACTTTTTTTAAGGTTAATTTTACACCTTTGAATGGAGAACCGAGTTTAAATTAATATTTTGACTCATTAATAATTTTTATATGACAACATAAATATTCTATTTTTAAGTAGGATATAAAATTTTACTTTAGATAAATTTTTGATATTTTTCTGATAAATTTCACATTTTGATGAATAGTAAAAATATGCTAAATTTTAATTACAAACAACTTTTTTCATCGAGATAATTTATATGGTTAAATTATAATATTTAGAGTATTTAAAGTATAAATAGAATAAATTGTTATCATTTAATATAATTTATTTAATTAGTATTAATTTTACAATGAATTCATAAGTAAAAACATTTCAGTATTTTGTAATGTTTTATCTTTTAAAAATCGTTTTCTCATTTCAATAATGTCATTAATTTTAAATTAATTACTGAAAATTATGTGTTTTGAATTTTAAAAAATGGATTAAATATTTTGAATCAGAAGGTCCAAATTATGTTAATAAGCTACTTTTATTTTTGGGTATTATGAATAGTAACTTTGGTAATTATTTTTATTACTATAATTAAAGGTAAATTGGGTAATTAAGGGTACAAATAATATTATAAAATTGCCTTAAAACCTATAAAATAATATTGGATGGTTAAATTCCACCCTTATCATCTATTTTTTAAAATGGAATCACTTTATGGCCACTTACCTATGAATATGACATGAATGTTATAAAAACTAATGAATGTGACAAAATGTCACAATCTCATTTTATATAAGTATATTAATTTTAATATATGGATAAATAGAAGATAATATATACTATATATAGTATCTATAAATCCAAATTAATTACCTACATCATAGGATTTTATTTATATTTTTATATATTAAACCATTACCATTAATGATGACATAATTGTGATGTAAATATTATTTTATTAGTAGAAAAATCAAATAAATGGTATTAAAAATATTAAAATAAATATAATATAAACTAATTAATTTTCTCCAAGAATTTTATATGTGACTATGATATGTTTGGAGTGTATTGAACATTTTTTTCGAATTCAACTTTTGTATGTATTTTTTTAATGTCGAATAAATAAATAGTGACAAAATTGACAATATTGATATTTTATGAAAATAACATTTTATTAAATTATTTAAAAATCATAAAAATATTTAAAAATTACAAAGTGATAATTATAAGATCTAAAATTTCATAAAATATCCATTTATTTTCAATTAACACCATATAAGTAAATATTTATAAGCATTAAATATTTATAATATTATTACCACAATTAAAATTAAATAGAATAACTAAGTTTGAATTAAAAAATACGGTTTAAATTGAAAAAATAACTCTTAAAAAATTTATTGGTTGATGATATTACAACCTTTTCACATATAATATTATAATTGTATACTTTTTTGTAGGTTTTTGGGTAGGTTTTTATTTTATTATAAATTATTATTTATGGAGTTTCCAAAAGTGACCCTCACCTCAATTATAAAAGGGAACCTCCTCCCTCACCTCTTCAATTACTTTTGAGACTTCAAGCTAGGTCATCACTTACCCTTTTTCCTTATCAACTTACCTATTTTCATTGTATTGGTTCTGTTCATCTTCAAAGTCCTACTCTAGTGCTCTAAGAGGAGATTTATCGGAGGCACATCGAAGAAGAGGTAATATCATTTACCAATTCTTTCAAACTTATTTCTTCTTATAATTCCTCTTCATTGGTAATTTCATTACAAAGTAATAACATCAGTATCACTCATATACTGATATTTTATTATAAAAATGAAATAACCATAGTGCACCTTTTACCCATCCTATGAAAAATAAAATCATCACGTGTGTGCACGTATGGCTTATCGTCTCCACGCCGGGGTGTAACCCATTTTTAACCACCACCTTACATAGATGGATATAATGATGGAATTAATAAATATATATATATGATTTATATAAAATTATTTTTATCCTTAGATACTATACACTATTCACTTTAATACCATTCAACAATTATGGGAATGATATCGTCACTCGTGCATACGTACGGTTTACCGTCTCCACGGTACAATGTGATGTGTTCTAAATAATATTAATTAAACCATGATTATATAAATGAATTGAATGAATAAATATGATATATATTATTCTAATACCAATCTCTAAATGGTATAAATATAACCTAAAAAAGAGGAATAATAAATTATTTTGAAAAAACATGCATAAAAATATAAAGCAGTTAATACCCGAATAACGTGTAATAATGAAATGTTACTGACAAACAGATAAAAATATGATCATAAATGTTATCATTAAAATGAATATGATTTTTTAATAAACATTTAACATTATTTAAATCATTACATAGAAGTTTTGGATACATATGAAGCATATCGGACCTAAGGTAAGGGACAACTTTGCAAATCTCATTGTTATCCGAGATTGTTTATTTGTAAGTATTTACTGGGGTATAATTATCATCCACGTCCATGTTTCTAAAATATGTATTTCAAAATATTATTTCTATCATTTGATAATTTTTAAAATTAAATTTTACCCATTGTTAAATTTTTACGAAATTGTATGAATGGGATATTGTTTCATTTTCAGTACGAGGTACTTTTTGACATTTCCGGAAAAAGCACAAGAAGAATGTTTTTTTAACTTTTATGGAATGAACTGATTTTTACGCTTTCATAATGCCTTATTTCCTTGAAGATTACCCAACAAGATTAAAATTTTATTTTCACGTAAAATGATTTCTACAAAAATTGTGTGGCATTTTGAGGAAGGAAAACATTTTTTAAGAAGAAAGGATATTTTCCTCAGGAATTAATTTCAAGTGTTTTCTCAAAATTATTTTCCATATAAGATGAAACTATTTAAATAGGGTGGTATTTTATCCTTATTATTACTATGATTTTATTTTGTTTATAATGGAATGTTATTTAGTAAATCCATTTGTTTTATATTAATTATAATGGAATGATGTTTAAGAAACCCATTTTATTTCATGGGTTATGCTATGGTGAATGTTTTTATGTTTTGTGAAACACATAAAAATGGTTTCATTATGAGATGGGTGGGACCTATATTTATCTCCAATGCATTGGATAACGATTTATATCTCATGAGATAGACATGTCCGGAATGAAAAGTAAATCTGATTCAGTAATATAGGGCTGGAATGAGGAGTGAACTCGGTTGAGTAATGAACTTTGTCCACTATGATTGTCTCGGAAATGAGTATTGACTAATATGAAATTATTTTATATTCTTATGTTTGTATTCTGATAAATTTCACATATTATTTTATGACTATTGTGATTACATTTCACTTTTTTGATTTATCCCATGACAAGATATTATGATGTTTTATATGCAGGATAAGATTTTCAAATGTTATGTTTATGATTGATATTTCATTTAACCTTACTAAGAATTTGATGTCACCCTTTCATATGTTTCTTTTACCCAGGTCATGAAGAAGGTTATTAAGTAAGATATGTCAAAAAATATTATAGTTATGTATAAATTAGCAAGAGACGATGTGGATTTTTTATGAACCAATTATTTATGTTTCCCTATTTCTAAAGACACTAAACAGATACGGTCCTAGTTTGGTTTTGTTATCTTATGTAATAAATATTATTCAATGTTGAAGTAATATCTATATGTAAAGTATGGTATGTTATAATAAAGACACATGTGACAAGTTAGTCTCAAGGTAAGGGTTTTCTCATTTCACTTTTTATATCTATGAGATACATTCCTTAATCACCACTCATTTTTTATGGTGTATATACTACCCGGGAATGTATTATATGATTATTATACTTAAATTTATGTTCATTTAAATGTCTATTTTATTATATTTATTTCATGAGGTTTATGGGTCAAAATTTACCAAATTGGTAAAGTAATTTTCTCTCAATTTTCCTTCTTTGAGACACATGCCATGTTAGGCACCTATATTTTTATTTGAGGTGTATATACTTCCCTTTGAAATGATATATCATGAATATAATTATTTTCATGATATTTTTATCTTAATTTAATGTTAATATTTCCATAGTATTATGATTCAAAGTTACTGCAGTGGTAATGGTTTATTGTTTCAATCTCATCATTTATCCATATTTTTTAGGATTACGCTTTCATTGAGGAAATATTATGATCCATCTCACATGAAAAATCATGAATTTTATTATCATATGGATATACATGATATATTCATGTACTAGTACCATTTTCCCACTCTTTCATACTTAAGATAATTAATAACATGTTTTTAAGAAAATCCAACATTATTACACCTTTCGGTCAGAAATCTATGCTCTTTCAAAACAGTGTTTTCTAAATATGTTTTAAATTTTTTTTACTATTATCATATGATTTTTAATGGAAGTTTTTACCCATGTTTTACTTTTTTAGAAAATGGTTTTAAAAGGAATCTTTTTTTATTTTTCGATCAAGGAACTTTTCTAATTTTTTTAAGGTGAAAAGGGAATGTTCGGAATATATAGGCTTACCCATCATCATGACCATAATTTCCTTGAAATATCATTTTTATGTTTACAAGTTTATTCTTAATAAAAAAATCATAATATTCTTGAAATTTTTAGAATTTAAAGTGGTTTTCAAAAAAAAATTCAAAATTTTTTTATATTAAAAAAGCGTTTTAAATTATTTTCAAATATTCATTTATTTATTTTATAAATTTTATTTTTAAAAAAGGATTTCAATTATTTCAAGATTTTATTATATTTATTAAAATACATTTTCTATAAAAAGTTTTCCAAAATTATTTCAAACCTTATTTATAGGTTTCTAATGTGTTTTTAAAGAAAATTTTTTCAAAATGATTTATGTTTAATAAAAGTTTTTTAAAGAGAAAGAGATATTTTCATCATGAAATTTTTTAAATGAAATTGTAAATCCTTATTTATAAGAAATTTATTTTTGAAATGTTTTTATGAAAATAATTTTTAAAGAAATAAATTTTTCCTTAATAAATTTTCCATGTGATCTTTAAAAATCCTTCTCCATATAAGATGAAATACTTTGTTATAGTTTATGAATAACATTCATATTCTTCATTGAATGGTTTATGTTTTGATGGAATGATATTTACGATACCAATTTCTATTCAACTAGTTATATTCTTTTGAAACTCACTTATTTTCACGGGTTATGCTTTTATGAAATTATTTTGAAATTAATATCTCTTTCATATTTTATAATGTGATGAAATGTTAATGATACCCATTTCATTTTATGAGTCACGATATGATCAATGATTTTTTATCTTGTGTCATGTGCATGTATGATTTCATTATGATATGGGTGGGACCTAAATATCTCCCCAATACATTGGGTAATGATAAATGTTTTATGAGCTCAAGAGGGTACATGGTATAGAATCTGAATCCTAAAACAAGAGGTAATCTTAATATCAAAACAACAAGGTACACATAAGGGCATCCCAAACTTGAAATAAGAGGGAATCTTAAGCCCAAAACAAGAGGGTACATGGGAGGGAATCCTAAATCCCAAAAAAGTGGGTATCCTAAGGCCGAAACAAGACTGTACATGGGAGGGAATCCCAATCCTGAACCAGGTACATGGATTATTATCTAAATCCTAACATTTTATGAAGGTCTTGGTAGGTTTCCTTGATAAATTATTTTCTATGATTATGTGTATACCATAAATTACATGTCGTATTCCTATATTATGCTTTCATGGATCATGATCTTAAATCCCTTATGATTCAAGTCTTATGAACTACCAAATTTTATTCCATGATACATGTTTATGATCTTTGTTATGTAGGGTATGATGTTATCATGTTTTTATCACATTCTCATACCCTTATGCTCATGTTTATCTCCCTTGTTTACCGTTACTGGGCATCTGAGATCATCCTTTTCTTATGTTTACTTTCCCCAGGTTATTAAGAAAAGTGTTAAGTTTAATTAATAATGGGTATGATATTTGTGGGAAACATTGAATATCTTCCACCAGTTAGAATATTTTGTTTCAAGATTCCGAAGTCACTACACTATTATGATCCTCGAGTATATACTTTTGTAATGTGATGAATATTCATATAAAATTATGTAATATCCATGTATGTTAATCTTGGGTAGTTATAGTTAACAATGGAATGTTTTAGTTAACCTTTGGAAACAAGTATTTAGAAACCTTAGTGATAGACCTAAGGAAATGTTTAAGGATAAGTTTAATGATAAAGAAAAGTAAAGGAAAATGTACTAGAATTTTGATAGAGGATAGATTGAGAGCTTTCCTAAAAATACATACACTTATGTATAATAAAAGCGGGTGTGGATTTGGCACAAATTTACCTATGGGTAACAACTCTAAAAAGGTGTGTTGGGCATGACTCGGTCGTAACCCGGTACACAACAATGGTCCTTATTGCACACATAGTTTGACACTCCCAGGGGATATGATTTGGGAATTAAAAAAACTCTTTATAAACCATCATTAAGGATTTAAATAGAACATGACTATGAATAACCTAGGATAAATCTAAGGTGTTGTAGATTAAATAAGTAGGTATCGTGATTTAGACATCCTATAAGTAATTTTTTCAGGATTATATAGTTTTTTGCTATGATAAGTGTTTCTCACACTATGCTTTATAGTGTTAGTCAATATCAGAAACTATAAGGAACTAGGTTAACATTGAATGTTTAATATTTGAAAATTATGGTAATTATAAAAATCAATTTCCTAAGTGGAGATCCCCTAAAGATAACTAGGAAGGTGATATGAGTATCGGTTATACTTCTGAAGATAAAATACCACAAATGACATGTGGAAGGTATGGGATATTCTCGATGTATTTTTTACATTAAACATAATAATAATGATTAAATTTGGGTTGAGAAACTTTAATACATATTCATATTTTTTTTATTTTATTGAAATGGGTATTAAGGAATAAGATGATGAACCCCAAGTAATGGTTTAAGAATAATGTTAGATGATTGAATTTTATATGTTTTGGAAGTCAAATTTTATGTTATATAAATCATGAAATATATAATTATTTTCAGTATAAGTTTTTCATTAAGGATTTTAAAGGATATGTTGAATGGTGATGAAGACTTAGAAAAGTGATATTTTGAAATAAAGGAAGGTAACCCTTAATGTGTTCAATATGTTGAGACAATTATGTTTAGCTTGGATAAAGAGAAGATTGATATGGATAAAGTAAATTGGATAGTAATTATTACCTTGGAACTAACTTTTTATATGTTGAGAAAGTGGTCAATGTCTTTATGGGTGAAGTTTACAATTTCTTGGATTTGAGGAATATATCGAGTAATCTTTGGAATAAAGAAGCATGAATTTTTTACCAAAAGGATTTATGGTAATTCATGTTATTACCATGTTTCAAGAGAATATATGATGAGTTTATTAACATGTTTGTAATGTGACAACCAAGAGATAATTTTTGATATATGGGGGATCAATGTTAAATATATTTCACGTCCTTATTTCTAATGTTTTGGATTTTCATCTTTTAGAAGGGTTATAAGGCTAACTATTTATCAAAAATTTAAGTTAAAATTCGGATGGCGTTTTTGAGATTGAAGTATTATCTCATCATATGAGGATTTAGTAATATTTGATAACTTGTGATAAACTTTTTGTTATGATATATGGAATGACATATCATTCTATTTATGGATATCAGGATCTTCTGATGCTTTGAGAATAAAAAATTCCCCTTTATTTTTTAAAATAAGCGATGAAGTGGAAATTGATCAACAAACAAAAAATAACGAGGTTGGCCTAAAACCATGCAAGTATATCTTTAAATAAAATTATTAAACATTAGGAAAAGGTTCTAGAAATAAAATTTTATCCTAATACCTTAATTATTTGTTAAACATATGTCCTTTTAAATTGTCATAGATTTATTTCATTAAGGCCCTTAAATTTTCATTGATCATTCTTTTCTTTATTGATGACCTCAATGACTCCCTATAAATATTTAAGTTCTTCCTCCAAGTCCATATTTTCACTTTCCACCAATGTTCTCCTATGTGGAGAACTAGTTATGTGTTACTATGGGTAGTCGTTATATTTATAACTTTTCTTTTTAAAAGAATGTTTTAGTATTCATTTTTATGATGTGGATTTATAAGAAATGAAACTTCACGTATTACACCTTTAATAACCCAAGCAATTTTTTAGGGTGAAATTCATTTTAATTGGGGGTATAATGTAACACCTTGATATTTTGTGAAATATTATTTTTTTGAATTAATTTAATCTTTTTTATATTTTTTTCACCCAACGTTAAATATAAATTGTGTAATATGAAAGAACTAATTATGGATTTTCTTTCACACAAAACCAAGTTAATTTTACACTAAATTCAACACTTATATTATCTTTTAGTACATGAAACACAATTTTTGACTTATGTTACACGCAATGCTGATTTCCTTCTATAGCTTACGTAACATGCAAGACCTAGTTTTACCAAACTACAGAATACTGTTAATAATATTGTTAAAATATTATTATAGTTTTAACCTAGCTATTAGGATGTAAGTTATGAATAAAATATTATTTAAAAATGTGAATAAAATTAACACTTTTATCTAGAAATAAAAGTAAGAACTATTTGAAAATAAAGAAAATAATTTTCTAAGAAATCTATGTACAAGCACAATTTTTTCTCAATAAATCAAAAAAATTATTGATTATTTTTTAAATAAAATTTATATTTTATATATTAAATAAATTCTTTAACACTTATCCAATAGACTATATAGGTATAAGATAAGATTAAATCCAATTATATGAAAAAAAGAGGTATTTTCCTAAAAGATGGTTTTACTGCATTTTAATGAAGAATACATTTTAAATATAATTTTTTAAAACTTTACAAATTTTATTTTGTAAAATAAAATTCATTTTTTAAAGATAAATATAAAAATTTACTTTGGGTGAGTTTTTTTCGGAGAAGTTTCATATTTCAATGAATATTGAAAAATAATGAATTTCAATTCAAAACAATTTTTTCATCTGATTTATTTATAAGGATAAATTATATTTTAAACTGGTTTTAATTTCACATTATATCACTTATACATTAATTAATAAAATTTAGGTCATTGTAAAAAATTTCATTTTGAAATTGGATATTAAAACATAGAAAAGTTTTGAACGTTATTACTTTAAAACCCTACTTTATTATCCCGTCTACGGGATTAAATTATAATTAATTTATATTAATTATGTGATTGAAATATATAAAAATTGATTCTATATTTTTAATCATTATAATTTATAATTTATAATAAACTCTACTTAGTTTTTTATGAAAACATATTAGTGAAATTAATTCAAATTAATTTCAATGAGTAAGAGAAAAAATTAGCAAAACAAGGGAATAAACCTTAGAGTTAATGGATAATATGACATAGAAACTTGTGTAAAATAAATTTTATATCCATATTTATAAACTATCCCCACTTTTATATAATTGGGTCCATTATGGGAGCTACTTTTCAGAAGAAAACGTGGGTGTAATTCCCTTTTAAAAAATTTACAAGAATGTCACTCCTCCTCCACTATAAAAAGTCACTCACCCCTCCCACTTATTAACAGTTCAAAATCCCTTTGGATCACCCAAAATATTCTTAAATAAGCTCCCCAAATCCATAAATCCATTATATATTTCTCCGTTTGTGAATAAATCCACCCAAGGAAGCCCTTTGGTGCAAACCAAAAGGAGTTACTCGAAGAAGAGGTAGCATCCTTCCTCAAGCTCTTTTGTTTTATTTTCATTTTCCACCCCCTAAAATATTCTTATTAAATTATTATATAACAAACTCGGTATCCTTAATATACTAATATTTTTTAATATTGACTTTTTTCTTACACTTACACACACTTCCATCAAATGGGTAACAAACTTACTATTCGTGTATGGAAAACTACCACCTCAAGAAATGATGATTCTTTTTTTTTCATTTACCACATCACCTAGTGAGAATTATGATGGGATACATATTTATATATGATATATTCAATATTTCTAATGTATTTATTCTTCTTTAATTTTTATATAACACATTCCTTTATGCACTCCATTTGTGGGAATCGGATAACATTGTTTGTGGACGTGTGGACTACCGCCTCCTCAAAGTGATGAGATACATTCAAAAATTTTAGGTAATGTATTAAGGATGTATTTGATTAAAAATATGTGACATAAATGAAATATATATTATATTAATGATATAAATACCTTTCTGTAAATATAATATATCATTTTCCTTCTTAATATTTCCACACACTAAAAATGTGATGATGTCGTTCATGGACGTCTAGACTACTACCTCCTCGATGCGATGTGATTACTTTGACATCACAAGAATTATATATATATAATTATATATGATTCAATAATATTTTATTAATTATATAATTATATTTCAATAATTAAATAATTTTACTTTACTTATTTCCATAACTATCATGGAAAATTGGGAACGTTACTCATGCTTATGTATGACCAACTATCTACATGATTGTAATGTTGATTTATTTTTAGTAATAATATTTCATGATTAGTTTTAAAATTATAATTTATTTATAAATATGATAATTATTTAATGATTATTATTCTTTATATGCATATATAATGATTCATTTGACCATAGTTGATCTACCAAAGTCACTTTTAACACATGAACCGAATTTGGTAAAAACACCCTGCATAAACTTAATTGCTTAAGTAGTGTTATATGAAATTGTAATAAGTGAAGTAAAAGTAATAATAAAACTAAAATATTTTATGAATAAATTAATTAATTAATATAATTTTATTATTGAATAAGATAAATACACACATGACAAGTCGAACTTAGTGTAAGGGTTTTCTCATCTCACTTTTTATATTCATGAGATGCATGCCTTATTCACCACTCATTTATTTTCTCTAGTGTATATACTACCCATGAATTTATTCTATGATTCATATATATAAATTTATGGGTATTTACATATCCATTTTATGATCTTTATTTCATGAGTCTTATAGTTCAAAAGTTACCAAATCAGTAAAGTAATTTTGTCTCAATTTGTCTTCTTTGAAACACATGTCATGTTATGAACCTATATTATTATATGAGGTTTATATACTGATATTTGACTTGTTATATCATGAATATAATTATTTTAATTATATTTTTATCTTCATTTAATGTTATTATTTACATATTATTATGATTCAAAGATACCATAGTGGTAACGATTTATTGCTATAATCTAATCGTTTAACGAGATTGTTTATGATTGTGTTTCATTTGAAGAAATATTATGATATATCTCTCAATAAAACTCATTAATTCATTATCCTAGAGTTATACATGATATATTCTTGTATTAGTACCATTTTCCACTTATTTTTATTTAAGATAATTAAGAAAATGTTTTTATGAAAATCTAACTTTATTTCTCCTTTCGGTCAGAAATCTGTGTTATCTCAAAACCATGTTTTCTATAAATGTTTCAAAAATGTTTTCAAAAAAGTTTTACTATTATCCTATAATATTTAAATGAAATTTTTACACATCTTTTACTTTTGTAAAAAATGTTTTTAAAAGTAATCTTCTTATCATTTTTTGATCAAGGATCTTTTCTAATCATTCTAAGGTGAAAAAGGAATGTTCGGCATGTAAAAAATTACCTTCCATCATGATTTTCATTTACTTAAAGATTAATTTGTATGTTTAAAAGATTATTTTTAAGGATAATAATTTCCTAATATTCTGGAATTTTTTTAATTTAAAGTGGTTTTCAAATAAAAAAATTCTAATTTTTTATGTTAAAAAAGTGTTTTAGATTATTTTCATAGATTCCTTTATATGTTTTCAAAAATATATTTTAAAATAAAATTATTTCAATGATTTCAAGATTTATTTCAAATAATTTTTATATAAAAGGGTTTAAAAAATGATTTTAATCCTTCTTTTTAAAATTTCAAGATGTTTTCAAATAAATTTTTTTTAAAATTATTTATGTTTTAAAAATAATTTTTCAAAGAGGAAAAGTTATTTTCCTCAATAAGTGTTTTAAATTAAATTTTAAATCCTTATTTATAAGAAATATATTCTTGAAATTATTTTATGAACATTATTTTCAAAGAAAGGATATTTTCCTTAAGAGATGTTCCATGTGGTATTTCAAAATCCTTATCCATCTAAGATCGCATACTTTGTAATAGTTAATGAATTATATTCATATTCTTTCTTGAATATTTTATGTTTTTATGGAATGATGTTTATGATACCCATTTCTCTTCAACTTGTTATATGATTTTGAAACTCACTTCTTTTCATGATATATTCTTTGATTAATTGAATATGAAACCTAAAACGTTTCCATAAGTAATAATGTGATGGAAATTTAATAGTACCCATTTAATTTCATGGGCCATGATATGATGAATTATTTGTTATCATGTGGTGCATGCATGTATGATTTCGTTGTGTGAAGGGTGGGAACTATATCTCCCTCCAATGAATTGGGTAATGATAAATGTTTTATGAGCTCAAGAGGTTACATAGGTGGGTATCTTAAGCCCAAAACAAGAGGGAATTTTAATCCTAAAATAAGAGAGTACATGTGATGGTATACCAAGACCAAAACAAGAGGGAATATTAATCCTAAAACAATAGGGTACATGGGAGGGAATTCCAAGCCCAAAAAAAGATGGTACACATGAGGTAATCCCAAGACTGAAGCAGGTACACAGGTTATTATCCCAATCCTAACATATTATGAAGGTATTTGTAAGTATCCTTGATGAAGGATTTTTTATGATTATGTGTATGCCACAAATTTTTTTCCTATTCCAATGTTACGATTTCATTTATTATTCTCCTAATTACCTTGTGATTCATGTCTTATGAACTTTCAGTATTTTTTCCATGATTCATTTTTATGATCTTTGTTATGCAGGGTATGATATTTTAATGTTTTGATCACGTTCTCATACCCATATGATCATGTTTTTCTCCCTTATTTACCCTTACTAAGCATATGATCTCACCCCTTTTATTATGTTTACTTTCCTTGAGTTATGAAAAATGGTTATAATTAGAATTACTAAAGGGGGTGATCTTTGTGGGAAACATTGAATATCTTTAAACAAGTTAGAATATTTTATTCCAAGTTTCCAAAGACACTAAACTATTATAGTCCTCGAGAATGTACTTTTATAATGTGCTAAATATTCATCTAAAATGATGTAATATCCATGTATATTAATCCATGGTCGCTATAAGAAACCCCTTATTACACCTACATATACACTAAGGGTAAGGTGTGAAATTGTCTTAGTTTCATGGGGTGGCTCAGATAACATCAACCGAGTGGTAATCTCTACTAACTTGAACTTATATCATAGGATATTTTATTCAGGTCTAACTTATTTAATATTGGATTGGTATTGGTTAAGGTAGAACCCTTGTGATGTTACCTCCCTACCAATTTTGGAAAAATGGGATTCAAATAGCACAACACTACTGGTTGAGGTCATCAATTCTCTTTTCTGTATAAAATATATTTTTTTGTTGCTATATATAAGCACTAATTATACCAATTCATTCTTTCACTAAAAATTCACTACAACTTTCATAGGGTTATATTTTAATTTGAATAAGTTATTGATTGGTTTACTGATATTTTGTTTAATTTATATATCATTTTTTGTGGGATGAAGATTCTAGTTTATTGGGGTGATCCTTAATTTTCCATTTTAACTATTCTATTTTATATTTTTTGTCCCTTAATAATGTTTGGAATTTTAATGGGTTTCATATCTAATTAATGCAATGATCATTTTAAAAGATAATTTTTTTTTTTGGATTCTATTTATTTTTTTTGTGTATTATATGATATAATATGTATCAAACATTTATTAAGGAAACAAATATCATTTAAAAAAAGTATTTTTCATTACAATATTCCCCCCCTAAAATAATTTATCGCCAAAATTTCAACTCATTTTATCAGTTTAGAAAAGGAGATGGTATTTCTCTATCATTATCTCCTCTGGTTACCATGTCTCTTCTTTATATTTATGGTTAATCCACAAGAATTTGATGTGTTTGGTAGTCTTTTTTTGTAGAACCTTGTCTCTATGGTCCAGGATCTCCACCAGTTGCTCCGCATGAGAGAGGTCATGTTCCAGTTGTACCGCCTTCGGATTCAGTACATGTGAGGTATCAGGTATGTACTTTCTCAATAGAGATACGTGGAATACATAATGAACTTGAAAAGGATTTTTTTGGAAGTAATATCCAATTGAATACTACTCCAATGTATACAAGGATTTCGAATGGACCAATGTACCAAGGTCTAAACTTACCTTTCTTTCAAAACATCCTGACTCTCTTTCATGATGATATCCAAAGGAAAATTTTGTCTCCAACATCAAAATCCAATTCCCTTTGACAATTTTCATCATAGATCTTATACAAACTCTGATCATCCTTTGTATGTTTTTGGATGGCATGAACCTTTTATATCATATCTTGCACAAGATCGGGCCCAAGCAATTTCCTCTCACTAACTTTATCCCAAAAAAGTAGGAGTTTTACATTAGTTTTCATTTAGATATCCATATTATTCTATTTAAATACTTGAGTGAATGTTGTTGTTTTAGGAGAAATAAAATAATAAAATTTGTTGATCCCATCTACCTTTAAATTCCATTAGTCATGTTCTCATCATGTTTTTAAGTTTCTAAATAGTCCTTTCAGATTGGCCATCAGTTTGGGGGTGATAAGCTATACTAAAATTCACTTCAGTATTTAGATCATGTTGAATACTTCTCTATAATTTAGATGTAAACCTTGGATCATGATGAAAAATAATATAATGTGGCACCCCATTCAACCTCACCACTTCCTTTATGTATATCTTGGCATGTTGTTCAAGAGATAAATCTTCCTGAATAGCGATGAAATGGGTAGTCTTCATAAGTCGAACCAATATAATCCATATCTAATTGTTTCCTTTAGATGTTATTGGGATACCTTTTATTAAGCTTATAGTGGTATTATACCACTTCCATGTTGGTATGGGTAGTGGTTTCAATACACCTTTAGGAATTTTTTTCTTCTTTTTCACTTGTTGACACATCAAGCACCCTGTAGTGTAGTCAGCAATATCCCTTTTCATGTTATCCCATTAATAATGATCATGAAGGTCCTTATACATTTTATCACTTCCGAGATGTATAGATAATGTATATTTATGAGATTTATCCATCATTTCTTTCCTTATCTCTAGGATAGACGGGACACATATCCTTGTATGAAATTTAAGTACCCCTTCTTGATCAATATTGAACTCAGGAAAATTTCCATTATTAAAAACCTTTATCTTATTTTATAACAATGGATCTCCTATTTTATCTATCTTGATATTCTCTAGTAATGATGTTTGATAAATGATTTGGGATAGGTTTGATCATGCCCCTTCCCTTATAATTCCTATGTATATTTTTATTATGTCCTTCATCAAAGGATCTCCTTGAATCCTCGTCAATGCCAGCACAACATGGTCTTTCCTACTTAATGTATCAGAAACTTTGTTTTATATTCTAGGGTGATAATTTATTTAATATATATATTACTTAAGAAGTTCCAAACATATCCTTTATCTCATGTTCAATTCATTTTTTGGGAAAATATACTTCAAACATTGGTGTTTTGTGTATATATAAAATTTCTCCCCATAAAGATAGTGCCTCCATATTTTCAGAGAAAAAATATATACGACTAACTCTACGTCATGCATAGGATAATTCTGCTCATGAGGCTTTAATTTTCAAGATACAAAAGAAATCACCTTGTCATTTTTTATGAGGATTCACCCAATACCCTTCAGGGATGTATCTCTAAAAATAATGAATCCTTATCCAATAGAGGGTAGATTTAACACAGGTCCATAACCAATCTCTTCTTCAGTTTATAGAATATTTCTTCACACTCTTTTTTCCATATTAACTAATCTCCTTTTCAAGTTAACTTGTTTAGTGGATTAGAAATTCATGAAAAAAATTCACAAACCTCTTGTAATATCCTACTAAACCAATGAAACTAAAATTATCTATTACAATTGTAGGATAAGGACACTCCTCTACATCCTTTGTATTCACAAGGTTAACTGAGATTCCTTCATTGGTTATAATGTGACTCAAGAATGCAACTTACTGTAACCAGAATTAACATTTTCTGAATTTTCCAAAATTATTATCCTTCATCAGAGTTCCTAAGATAACCCTTAGATGATCCTCATAATCCCCAGGACTTTTAGAGTATATTGGAATTTAATCAATAAAAACTACCATGAATTTATCAAAGTATTAATTAAAGAACCCATTCATAAAATCAATAAATATAGTAGGATAATTAGTCAAACTGAAGGGAATAACAACAAACTCATAATTCTAATATCTTTTTCAAAAGGTAGTATTTGAAATATATTATTTATTCACCCTCAATTTATGATACCAAAATCATAGTTCAATCTTGGATAATAATTGAGAACCATTAAACTGATTAAATAAATCATCAATCCTTGGGATTGGGTACTTTTTCTTCACTGTGATTCTGTTAAGTTCTCTATAATAATTCATAGCTGCATTGATTCGTCCTTCTTCACAAAGAGAACATGTTCTCCCCTATGAGATACACTTGGTTTTCCTTAACCATAATATCTTGAAGTTGTTTCTTTAATTCATCTAACTTCATATTTTCCATTCTATATGTGTTCTTTGATATCATCTTGGATCTAGGTATGAGTTAAATGGATAACTCTACCTCTATTTATGGAGGAGGTTCAGGTAACTCTTCAATAAATACATTAATGTATTCATGAATGGTGGGGACATTCACTATCTTTATACTTTCATTTCATTATACCTATTAACTGATCATCATCATAAAGAAGGCAATGTGAGGTGCTTGTTGAGAAGGTCGGACTGGGATATCTCTCCTTTGAAAATAATTGTAGATTGTACATTCAATACTATAGAAATTTCCTTGATGTTGTAATTGATCTTAGAGTATTAGTTTGAGATATATTATATACCTCGTATATTTTCAAATTCCACCATGGGAATCACTATTATAATTATGGTGAGATTATTTGCACCAAATTTAATACTAGAGTTTCTATGCATTATTGATGTTAGGATATTTCCTAAAGGATTCTTGACGAATAACTCTACTTCTAAAATTTTAGGCAATGATTCTTTATTATTTTCAAAATTAGAGAAATGAATTTAAAGAACTAGAATAAAACAACTTACTTTCTATATTTTAGAGCAAAATGATTGTACTTGACATCGCATCATTCAGAGCCTCCACTTCAGCCATCATGACAGAAAATTCCTACCCTTACTCCATTGGCCTATGTAGATGTTGTTAATGGTTACCCTCCATTATCTTATGGTTTGTAAATTGATTGGAAAAGTTTCTAAAAATTACAAACTTGAAGCATTGAACTTACGAAAGGGACCACACCATCCTCAATTTGTTTTATTTTTGAGAATTTGAGGCATCACTTCACTATAATAGTTTTGAGCTATATCTCCATCTCTTATACACTTGTATAACTTTCCACTCCCATGTAATTAGTTTCCTAAATGATTCTTCCCAAAAAAAAAGTCACGTTTTAAGTTTCAATTTTGTTCCTCTACATCGATAATCAAAGTTATTCCCTAAGTTTGGCTTCATTTGTCTATTATTATCATTCAATCTATGTGACCATTGCATTTATCCAAACTCCAATTCAACCTTTATATCACTTCTCACTATCTCCTCATAGATTTCACAATATTGATTTTATATATTCCTCACATATGGTGTGTCTCAGTCCACCAAAGAATCTATCAAGATTTCTCTTAGGATCCATAACAAAGATAGTGGTGTATCGATCAAGTCTTGTAAATTTCATCTCATAACTTCCCAATGATTCAGTTTCCTTCTACTTCAGATCAATTAATTCCTTCTCCATTTTTATTTTCATAAAATGGGGTAAATATTTATTGGAAAATATTCCCATGAACTCTTCTCACTCCATAGTATTGACCTCCCTTCTTGGATTCATGTTTTTAATCAGTGCCCCCCATTGATCATCTTCTCCTACAAATATTTATACTACCTGGGTGCCTTTATCTTTCTTCGAACAAAGGAGTATAGAAAATATATTTTCTATAGAGCTTATAAATTATTCAACAATAAATGTGTTAGGATACCCACTGAAAGAAGGTGTTCATTAACATGTAAAGGACTAAGTGGAATGTTTTTCTCATTGAGGTGAATCTGGTCTCTTAACATGATTCAAGTTATTGTTTATAACTTGAGTTGGTTGATTCATCATTCTCATGAAGTTTTTCATTATAGCTTCCATCAGAACTTTTTCATTGCATCATCTATTCCACTCATCATTTATGTTGTTCCTCCTATTTCTCACCATTTTTTTAGAAGAAGAAAACCTTAGTGGGAAATGTGTTGATTTTAGGAATCTTATAATTCTAAAGGTATTTTATGTATTAAAATATCACACATAAATATGTTATTAATATCCTCTAATAACAATTATATTTTCTATATATCCTTTATAATGGTTAATAAAAAGCTTGTGATTAACCAAACATATCTCCTGAGAGTCTCAAATCAGGAGTGTAGTAAGTCCCATTATTGTTCCTTAGTTCCCATTTGATTCTATCTCAAAGCGGTGTTTTTTGGTGTTACCCCTAGGTAAATCTGTGCTAGATCCACATCCACTTATTTGTATCCAGATAGGGATTTATTTTCTAGAAAACCACTTACATAATACTTCACCAAAATACCAGGATGTTTTTATATATTTATAATTTTTCCTAGGGTTCTTCCTAAATTTTTCAATTCCTAATTTCCATAATTAACTAAACCATCCTTTTATACCAATTTTGGCATCATTATTTTTATTACATAACTTTTCATTACATGGTACAAAATAGAGGATCTTTTTCAGTTTAGTTTCATGGAAAAAAGGTACATAATACCCAAAAACATAAAACATTATTACAAAAAATTGAAAGATATATTAATGGTTTCAATCTAGGTTACTTTTACTGGATATCATATCTTGGGGACATGAATCAAAGGGAAGGGGTGATAATGAAGCCCAGTAATAGAATAATCAAGAGAGATATATAACATGTGATCTTGAGACATATCAATAAGAACATGAGGCATAAAGATAATTCATGAGAGATAGGATCATAATAACTATAATAAAATGAATCATAACATATAAATGCAGCTACAACATTTAATTTATACATTCATAAGCATAACACTAAGGTTAATCACCAAGGTGTCATCAATGAAAATTACTAAGGTTATTCACCAAGGTATCGTAAAAAATGTTATCTATAGATATTAAATTCATTTACCAATGAATTGGAGCACTATCAAGACACACCCTTAATATGTATTACATTTATATCAGCCACATAGATCATAACAAAAATTTCATTAATAACCTATGGAGAATAAATAATGGGTTTCTTATCAAAAATCTTAACATACAAAAGATCTTCAAGACATGGTCATTGCATCATTATTAGACCAAAAAAAGGAATTTGGGTTCCATATATATAAATCCATGAATTGAAAAGGAATTTTTAAATTTAGTTCAATATCAATTAAAAGAAAAAAATTTGGTATTCAAATAAAAAGGAAAAAATAATTTCTCATGTAAAAGAGGGAAACTTGAGAAGTAAATTCGGCAACATAACGGGTATAAAACATAGTTTTATAAAAGGGTAAAATGAAAGGGTAAAAGGGTATTGAATTAATAAAAGACTATTATTATAGTAATGGGACAATATAAAGTGGAAAAAATAACTTATTTTTGAAATTTTAAATCATACCACATGAAAAGGGAACTTGAATGGGAAAAGAGAAGTAGATATTTCTCTTACCTTAAAGAGTTACTCTTAGATCCAAAGGAATGGAACCTTTTGGGATTGAGGACACCATGGAGGGACAAATTGGGAGGAAAAATCAAAAAAATATCATGGAGGATATATTTTTAGTGAATGGAAATAGAGAAATGTGTGGGTATTTATAGGATAAGGGGAGGAATTGTTTCACAATTTTCAAATATAGGTCTTCAAAAACTAGATTGTGGAAAATGAAAAACAATTGGCTTACCCATGGTTTTATATCATGGTTTTGGACATTTGGGTCAAATTTTATGTTATTCTAATCCCTTTGAATCAAACATTATTTTTAAATACTTCATTTGTAATGGAAAAGTGAAGATTCCACAAATTAATTTTTTAAGCCAAATTTTCCTTTTTATAATTTGGAAAGTCACTTTTAGTTTTAAAAATTGAATAAAATATATTAAAATACATAATATTAACAAAATAAACTATTTTAGGTCTTGGATTATGTTTAATTAATTATTACATCACTATGACATAATTATGATGTCATAAAATATACTGAAACCTTAAAACTGTATTTTTTACTATTCATGAAAAATTAATGTATTTTAGAACCTTTTTATAAATTTACTCTAACCTAATTTTGACCTGATGATTTAATTTATGTTGTTTATTTTATATGAAAAATTATCTAATTATGATAATTTTAACTTTTAAATATAAAAATCATTATTTATTTAATAATAGAAGTTTTTAAGGCACAATCAAATTTCTAACACTTATAAAAATTTCCTAGGCCCTTATAAAATTATTTTATAATTTATTATTTAAATAAAAAAAATTTAAAACACTATTTCATTAAAAAAAATACTATTCACAGTACCTTGGTTTATTATATAAAATTATATTTTTTTCTAGAAAAATATAATTATGTTTTATTTTTATCCAAAATCAAATTATCTAATTCATCTCAATTGAACATATATTTTATTAGGAAAAATTATTCTTAATAGGATTTTTTGGAATAAACATTTTATTTATATTAAATAATTTACATTTTATGTAACTAAGGTCTAGACACATAACCCCTTATTACAGCCACAAACTCCCTAAGCATAAGGTGTGCAATGGTCATCATTTCATGGGGTGGATCATATAACATTGATCGAGTGGTAATATCTACTAACTTTAACTTCTCCCGTATTTGATTTCATTCAATATTCACTTTTTAAATCTCATCTTGGGCTTGGTCAAGGGAGAACTTCAGTAACGCTACCTCCCTCCCAAGTTTGGACAAATGGACTTCAAACAGCAAGACACTACTAGTTGAAGCCATCAATTATCCTTTCTATATCAATTATCCGTTGTAATTGATAATTATAAAAACTAATTATAATGGTAAAATCGTCAACCAGGGGGATATTTACCAGTAGTCATATTGACCAAAGTTTATATAACGGTCGAATCCCAATGGTCACATTTCCCTTTAAACCCTATAAATAACACTTCATTATTTCACTCAAAATTCACTACAATTTATCTTAAGGTTTTATTTTTATTTTTATAAGATGATGAATGTTTTATTCATATTTTTTTTCATTTATATATAATTTGTTTTTGGATTGATGATTCTAGTAGATTCGGGTGATCCACACTTTCCCATTTTAGCTGTTCTATTTTATGTTTTTTGTGCAGTTGTAATGTCTGGCATTTATTTGGTTTCATAGCTGACTAATGTAATGATCATTGTTAAATATATAAACTTTTATTTGTTTTTATTTATATTTTATGTGTATGATATTATATAATACATAGAAAACATTTATTCAGGAAAAAATATTATTTAAAAAAAAATTGGGTCATTACAACCTACCCAACACATCTAATATAGCCAAGGTTAGCCTCTCAAGTTCACAACCTATCCCAGTCACTAATTTAATACTTGGATCACACAATCAACTTAGTTTCTAAGTTGAAACATGTAATTTATTTCATCTACATCCCAACTCTACTCTTCCCTATGTTTAATAAAAATATCCCTAAGTTAAAACCATAGCATATACACCCTACATGGGTTCCCGTATTTCAACTCATCTACAGGTCCAAACCCAACTCTCAAAGGGAATAGCATACCTCAAATCCACTATGATCATATTTCAACCTCAGTAGACTCATATGAAATGTCATACTAGGGAGTTTATTATAAGCCACTTTCCCTCCTGATTCATCCTCAATTGGTCCCTCAACCAACCTATCCATGGGAATACCTACCTGATCACTGATATATTACTAGGTAGGAGAACTCACCCCTACTTCTATTCATCTAACCCCTACCTCTAGTCATCTAGGTAGAATCACTAACCCCAAACTCTAGTCATATAACCCAAAGGATATAATTTATCTCATAGTTATTATGTGGCCTCTTGGGGATAACCATCTTATTCCTACACTCTCTTCTATATGGATTTGTCTAAAGAAACCTATAAAAGGTCCATTATGTCAAATAATTTCCTTTAATTCATACCCCTAAGGTTCTATATATCTCAATGAATACATTTTATAATCAATACATCAGTATTCAATAAAAAAAGGTAATCCTAGAGTTTAAAGGACCCCATGGCATGTGATGCATAGTTTAATTCATGGAATTTAATTAGAAAAAGTCATTTAAAATTAAAGTTTTCAATATATCAAAAGTGGTGAGATCGGTTATCATATTCTATATAAATAAATTTCATAACTCATAGAGAATTTTATTAGAGTATCCACCTTAATTGGATTAATTTCCTTTTATTAATATTAACCACCACCACCCAAGCTCATCTAAGCCTTGCACCATCTCTCGAGAACCTATCTCAGGACACATTATCCAGTTAATTATTTATAAAAATTTATAATTTAATTCAAAATTTAATCATGCCTAGAAACTAACTAAACAACATACATTTATTAAAACCATGGGGAATAGGGAATGTTCTACTCCCAACATACCTTAACCTAATCCATAAAAAATCCCAAATTTGTCCTTTTATCCAATCCAACAATCCCACCTAAAATTCCAAAATCACTAAATAAAATCATGGTATACCTCTTTTAATATGAATAAAACCAAGTGATATTACACACATGGGACGTCCTTTAGATTAGATAAGAAAAAATCCCATGGAATCAAGAGGATTCCACCATGCTTATTTTGAATAGTCTCTAAATCCTTTGTCTAGGTTTCATAACTTTGTAGTGATAAAAAGGGGATGAAACCCAAGATAAATCATTATGGAGTGTTATATTTACTTGAATATTCTCTATAGAATAGATGAAACTTTATTTTGATAATAATTGAGGGAGATCATACATTATATTAAAAGAGAGGGGTGGGAGTCCCATCTGAGATGCACTCCATGTTGTACAAGGCATAAAAAATATCCAAAATCCATTAAAAACATGTCTTAAACCATTTTATTTTACTTTTTTCCAAAAATATAGAAATATTGTTCACCCACATAAGGGTACACATAAGGTTCTATATTGTGGTTATCAATGTTGGGGTTCCCCCACATAAGGTTCCATTCATGTAGGGGTCACCCCATATAAGGTGATTCCATATAGGGGTGGCCAGATACAGGGCACATGGTAGGTTAAAATCCCTCCTGATGGTGCTTTTGGGTTGATTGTGTTTGTTAACAAGGTTTGAGGTTGTTAATGAAGGACGATTTCCAAATATTTCATGAATATTTATCTTTGATCTTGTGCAAAGCATGAATCCAGACTCGCACCAGAGACTCATGCAAAGCGCGAATGAAAACTTGCATTAGGGACTCAATCAAAGCATGAATGAATCGCACAAAGCACAAATGAAGACTCCCATTAGGGACTCACAAAAAGATAAAATGCTAAACAGAGCTTGTGGAGTGTGAATGCAGAATAAAGATCATGTAGGGTGAATACTAAACTGATCTAATGGAGTTTGAATGCTAAACAGAGATCACAGAGCATGAATTCTGAATAGAGATAATAGATCACGAATGTTGAATTGAGATCATAGAATGAAAATTCTGAACAGAGCTCATGGAGTGTGAATTCTAAATAGAGGCTCACATATTGTGAACCTAACTCATTCTCAAAGGTTCACAGAGCATGAACAGGACTCGTTCTAGGAGGTTTTCAGAGTGCGAATTGGACTCACACTTGGAGGTTCATTGAATGTGAACAGGACTCACGACTGGATGTTCCTGGAGTGTTAATTTTTAATTAAACTCACACCTAGGGTTCACACCCAGATCTTGTGTTAGGAAGTTCATGGAGAACTTAATGCACATTGATTTGGATGGTTTTCTATGATTTGTGTAGTTAATGCATTGGAAACTTGCCTATAAATACCCCTAATCCACCCTTAATGGTTGAAAAAAAATATTAATGTATTTATCTAAATCAACATCCAAGGAGTTTTTCAAAGAGAACTCACGAAAGATGTTGGAGGAGATGTCTCATGAAGGAGTATATGAAATTGACATTGTGCAAGTGTTTTTCTTGATCTCAAAAAGGTCTCATGCAAATCATGAAAATGGACCCACACAAAGCGTGAATGAGGGTTAATGCCATGAGACTTGTGAAAAGTGCAAACAAGGTTTCGCGCCAGGAGACTCACACAAAGAGAAAATAGGGGTTCATGCCAGGAGACTTGCAAAAAGCATGAAAAGGGTTCGTTCCAGGGGACTCATACAAAGTGGGAATAACACAAAGTGTCAGGGTTTCATACTAGGGGACTTGTGAAAATTTACAAGGGTTCATTCTAGTTTCTCAAGAAAAGTGTGAATAGGGTACGTGTTAGGATATCACGCAATGGTACACACTAGGATCTCATGTAAGGATTTATGTGCTAGGGTCTCGCATTGGGTTATCACATTATAATCTTGTGCATGAAGATACAAACCTACATTACCCTGTGAAAAGTATCATTATCGTATCTGAATTTATAATAAAAAGAAGAATACATAGGATATGTACCATTAGATAATACTTGAAGAAGGAGGTTATTCATTGATACATTAAAATAAGTGAAAGGAATACTTGGAATCACTTGAAGATATTGAAAAAGTGTAGGTAATTGTTGTGTCTACAACAAATATAATTTTGTTCCAATTTTATAGAAAGTGGAAGTGTTTAATCTAGGTGTTTTCATATAAGTGAAGGAGAAGCTCAGAAAGAACTTCAACAAAGTATCTACATACAGTTGAGGATACATTCATTATCGATAATGAAGGGAACTACATGACAATAAATTCTATGAGGATACATTCCATAGTAGTGAGTAAAGGAAGAGGAAGAATATGATTTTTTCCACCAGCAGTGAACCATAAAAATAGAGTTAGAGAGTGGCCCTTGGGAAGGTAGTGACTTATCCCTAAACCTTGTAAATATAGTGAGATTGGGAATAGAATTGATCTATCCTAAATCATGTATTTGCAGTGAGACTTAGTGGATTTGGTACATCATCACATTTTTGTTGTATGTTCCTTGGATATATCATGTTGGGGGTGAACCAAGTAAAAATATATGTGTACTTATCCTTTATTTCTAGCTTTACTTTCTATGAATCATCATCAGATAAAGTTGGAATGGATAATAGAAATATAAACACTAAATAGAAAACAAGTTCATCCTTATAATAAAGAGTTCATGATTTAGTGGGGTAGCAATAATTTTGAAAAAAATATTCATACCTTGATTCCCCCCCCCCCTCTCTCATGGTATCTACGACCCTTTTAGAAATAAAATTTGGTATTAAAGCATAGGATTATTTTGTTTATTTTTTTTCCTTTGAGAATGTTTCTATACTATTTAAATTTATGTTTCATACAAGGATATGAAAATTTACATCAGTACTAGGCATGTGAACCTCTATATAGGACAACTATCTAACTAGTCATGCGAAGGTGGAGAGATTCATAAAGATTTAGTCACTCGGGAGGGGTAGTTCCAAGATGTGTCTAGGATGATTCCATCTTTTTTCCTTTAATACCTTCAGGTCATGTAATGTTTCCATATTCCTATGGGCCTTGTAAGGTTTCCCCTTCAACCCTTAAAAGGGGGAATATCCAAAAATAAATAAAAATTTAAGGCCTTTGGTCCATTCAGGTCAAGTGATGTTGAAACTTCTAATGATGATTAAAATACAAGAAGGAAAAAAGTAAAATTTGTCCATGAAACAACGGAATTGGTTAATAAATTGGATAAAGAAATTAAATCTACAGATATCTAAATCCAAGTGAGGGGAATTGAAGTTAACAAGCTAAGAAGATTAAATAAAAGGCTTGTTTATGTGGCCAGAGAGAAGAATGAATCCCAAGATGAAGAACTTCAAAAACTGAATGCTGATGAAATGGGAAAGAATCTAAACCTAGATAAAATTCAGAATTTGAAAGCCATAAATGATGATCATATTATACACATTTCTAAACTAGTCTAGGAGAAGAAGTGTCTACAATAAGAGAATGCATGATGTAATGATCCTATTGCTCATATGAATTCTAAAATAAAAGAGAAATGTGACATGATGGATAATATATCCTAGGAATTGTAAAATGGTATGACTAGAGGGAAGAATCTAAAGAGATAAATAATGATAAACTTGAATCAAGGGATAAGAAGATTCAAAAATTGGGAGAATAGATAGAATCGGTCAAGAAAGAAGTAGAGAAATCTAATACCAATGGTAATCCAAGATTGAAGGATGCTTCAAACTTACTATTTTATTATAATTTAGCAAGTTATAATGAAAATAAAAGAAAATATGATACTTTAGAGGAAAAATATGGAAGTATTGTCTTATCCTAAAGGCCATGAAGTTTGGGAAAAAATTAGTATTATATATGATAAAACCTCTCCCATGAAAGATAGGAAGAGATCTATGAACATTTACAGAAATTAGAGAAATCATATAGGCAATGAAGATATACCAAAAAAGATTTTATAGGAAGTAATGAAAACGTGTACTACTTCTTTTGGATTCATGGTCATACATCAAGTTTATTTATTAAGGTTGTGGAATATATTTCGTGCTGTGAAGATAGAAATACTTATAAACCTGAGAATGAGTAGAAACGTCTATAAAAATGTGATATAATTTTATATCAGAATAAGGTAGACATGAAATTATACTATTGTGGAAGACTGGGACACAATATTAGTATGTGTCAAGAATCACATGATCTCAATGTCTAAATAATAACTATAGTTGTATAAATATATCAACTAAGAAATGATGACACGAGGTATGTATTTAATGGAAGATGTTTTATATGTTCTAATCATGGAAATTTGGAAAGACATTATAGTAGGAGGAAAGAAGGTAAGGAAAAGGAACCCATAGAGAGATACCCAACTCTGGTAGTGTATAAAAAAAATACTATATTGTAAGACAACATGTTAAGATAAAAATAGGTTTATAGCATCTGGGGAGACACGAGGAGATCAAAAAAATGTGTATCAATAAACTTATTTATTTTACTTACAGCAACTCTCTTATAAAGAATTTGAATGAACCTAGAAGAAAAAGAGAGAATCTACTCCAATTTTGAGTAAAATTAATGTGTGTTCAGTGAAGGACCCACCACCAGCAAGAAATAGTGTGGTGACACGGATAACTGATAAAAGAAAAATGAATAAAGAATGTCTCAAAAAACATGCATGTCATTCCACATAGTGATAAGTGAAGTCGGTGTAATTATCCCTCCAATGGAGGAAGAATCAAGAGCATACAACTAATGGAGAAATTCTTGATCAGATAAAGATTCATGAAAAATGGAATTTTGGTGGAGCATTAAGAAGGAAATTTTTATAAGTGGATTTAAACCCCAAATTTTGAGAAGGAACATGCCTATAGAATCTACATATTAGAAGAATACTAAGCATGTGTGTAAATAATGCTTAGTAATATAGCCAGAGAAGTTTATATTTGTTGGGAAATTGGAATAAGTTGAAAAAGAGTATAGTTCTCTGTAATAAATTATCAAAGGGTTGGTCCATTAGGATAAACTACAATCCTCCTCTTCATGATTCTAGATGTACCCCTCTTTCTATATGTTTAAATATTATTAACTGATGTTCAAGTGTTTCAGGTTTTTATGGTAGATACAGTACAAGGGGAAGTTGTTCCAAAAGATGCAAAGTGGTGATGTGATGTGCTATAAAATGCCAATTGATTCAAATCAGTTACCAAAGCTGTAAAATAAATCTAAAATAATTCCTTGAAAGGAGTTAATTTTCTATGGATTCATGAGATATATGGAATTAATTGAGTGAAATGGACAATTATGGCATTATTAACTTTATCACTTGTTTCCTACACTGATTTCCGACTCGGTTAGACTAGTGGTTTTGTTGATGGCTCATTGATATAATGAAAATATTATTTAAGGAAGCTATAACTAGATAATTTTATTGATCTGGAGAAGTTTCACAAACATACAATCACATGTGAATAAATGATGTAGGAGAAGAAGAATATTTGTGTGTATAAATAGTCAGTCTAATAATGAGAAGAGTTGTATATCATAAGGGTGAATTATATCAACTAATCACATGAAAGGTAACAATGGTATAGAAAGGATGGATGTTTATTTTTGAGAAGCAATATTGGGGGGAAATCAGCAGTATTCATTTATTTAATAATTATCTATTTTTTTCTAAAAATATGGTATCAGTTGACTATTTTCAGGATACCAAGAAGTTGTGAGAAAAGATTAATAGTGCTTCCAATAAGTGGTCTCCTCACACTGAATATTAATTCAAGTGGTTATTTCACAACAAGATAAATTAATATGGAATGGTGATTTGAAACAAAGCACAATTAGTGTGCAAAGTGTACTCCCGAATAGATGGTATTGATGTTCATGAAACAATTTCACCTAATGTGAGGCTAGAGACAATTAGATTATTCTTTGTCATAGTAGTGCAAAGAAGATTCAAAGTTTTACATATGGATGTCAAGTCAGAATTTATAAATGGGGTTCTAGAATAAGAAGTTTATATTGATAATCTATGTAACACCCCAATCTCTCACGGTACGTTTCACTTTGAATAATGCAACAGCTTACATTATACACAATTTCGATATTCTAACACACCGTGACCTATCAAACTAGCCATTATGAATAGTAATACCCACTTTTTGAAATTTTATAACTTTTATCTCTCAAATGTGATTCATTTTTGGATTCGGAATATCAAAATTATCCTAGGGTAAAATTTTTGAACATTTCGGATAACTTTTATATTTTGATGAATAGTAAAAATTACTAAATTTTAATTAAAACAACTTTTTTAATAAAAATAATTAATAGTGATAAATAATGAATTTAAGTGGTTTTAAAGTATATTTAGAATATATTTTTACCATTTAATACAATTTTTTTCATTCTACATAATTTCACATTTAAAACGGACATAAACAACTGTCAATGTTTTCATAGTTATTATCTCTTAAAAACACGCTTTTTGTTTTAACAACGGGAATTAATTTTAAATTAATTTCTGCCACTTCTGTGTTTTGATTTTGGAAAAATGGATTCCATATTTGGAATCAGGATTTCCAAATTGTGTAAATAGGTAAATTTTATTTTTAGACATTTTGAATAATTACTTCGGTAAATATTTTATTTACCATGGTTAAAGGGTAAATCCGGAAAATAAGGGTAAAAAATAATCTTATAATAATAATAAATTACCCTAAAATGTATCCTAAACTTATTGGTGGATACATGTCCGACCATGGGAATCTTTGGGTTGATTTTGGGACCCCATGGAACCACTTGTAGGTGATAGGGACACTTTATATTAATTAAGTTAAAGTAAATACAAAAATGACATAAGCATATATCTTTTAGCAAAAAAATTTTACATAGGGTTATATATGTTGGATTTTAGACTATAAATATTCATTAGAAATATAAAAATATTTCCTACATAATGGTATTTTATTTATAATTTTTATACATTTAATGATTAATATTATTTATGACACAATAATGATGTAGTATTTTCCTTATTAATGAAAGACTCAAATAATTGGTATTGTAAATGTTAAAATAAATATAATTTCAAAGTTTTGATTACATACATGAATATTTTTGGTTAATATGACATTATATAATTTCTTAAGTTATTTTTTTTCGAATTAATAAAGTAGTTAAGACTTTAACAAAAATCAATTATTGAATAGTGTCAAAATTGACATAAATGAGTTTTTAAAAACAAATATTATATTATTAATTGATATTCTATTCATAAAAATCTAATTTTCGGCCGAAGGACATATATCATGATATGTGTATCATTAATGGACCACTTGGGGGTCTCTTTGATGTATATAGTAATTTTATTAACTATATAATAAAAATATAAAGTAAAATGGTAAATGTTAAACTAATTAACAAAGAGTTAAAACTAAAAGATAAGGTTAATATAATGACCCAAACCTGTATAAATTCTATTGTATGAAATTATTTAGACCCATACCCACCTTATAATTTTAATAATATACTTTGGAGCCATTAGAAACTGAATATGAATTTATTATAAAATAATATTTCTAGCTTTTCCAAAGGTGCCCCTCACCCCTCTTATAAAAGGGCACTCCCCCTTCTCACTAATTCACACATTAAAAGCCTTTTGGTTCGGCTAAACTCTGCCCAAATACCCTCTCAAATTTCCTCCCTTAATCCTAGAGACCGTCCTTTGGTCATAAATCCATCCTAAGGATCCCTTTTGATCAAATCAAAATGAAGAACCCGAAGAAGAGGTGATGTTTTCAGCACCCTTTTTCAAGTTCCTTTCTTCTTTAACTTCTTATTTCGTTTTTATTCCCATTATAAAATAATAACTCCAGTATATTCTATATAATGATATATTATTATAAATATGGTACAACAATATTCAGTATTCTATCCATCCTTTGAATGACATGTCACCATACGTGCATACGTACGGTTTACCGTCTCCACGTCGTGGTGTAATTGTTATTCAAAAAATTATTATTTAGATGGGTATAATAATGATGTTTAATTCTTGTAAATAATAAATATAACATGATAATTATTCTTTATATGTGATATACTTTACAATTATAGATTATTTTAATATCAAAAGAGTGATATTGTCGCTCGTGTGTACGTACGGACTACCGTCTCCACGAACGTGATGAGATTCATTCCCCGTCATATCCATTCAAGTATAATTCTCATTTTATGATTAAAAATAATGTTAAAGGACTTGATATCATTATTTATATGAATAAGATACAACCTATCCATAACAAACAAGGCTTATGTAACAAAACATATAAAATAAAACGAGTAAGTTAACACCCGAAACGACAATAATACTAAGATATTATTAACAAAGCAATGTTAAAAGATCATATATGAAATCATATTAATGTATATGATTCTTGTATAATTTAATAAAAATTATTTCACCACTATACAGGAGGTTAATCTACCCTCAACCAAGGAAAATTACAAGGTAAGGGGTTTCTTATCTCACTTTTAATTCCGTGATATTTCCATTATTCACCACTTATTTATTGCATGTGGTGTGTGTACTGCCCAAGATTGTATTCATTGTGTAATATACTTTAATTCATGTATATTTACATCATTATTTTATGATCCTTCTTTAATGGGTGTATGTTTCATAAGTTACCAAATCAATAATGGAATTTTAAATTTCAATTTCCACTCATTCGGCTTTACGCATACTTCATTGATTATTTTACTCCAAGATTATGTGTGGAATCACTATTCATTTTATTATGTCATAATTTTCACTCCCCTTTCTGTGGATATACTTTTTCTACACATAATCACTCCACTTATAAATTCTCAAGTCATCGATATGAACTTGATAAGAGTAATTTTAACTCAATCTCCATTTATTGAGTTAAACATCTAATTCATTGTTGTTGTTTTTACAAGAATATGTGTGAATGTCCTTTGATTGTTTTACACTGAATATCGAATCATATTGAGTGTATTTATATTTGTCACACGTAATTATGTCGTTGATTTATCCTTAACCTAATGATACGGATTTTATAAGATATTTCATCTCAATTTACATTCCATTGAGACTCCTTTATTGTTATACACCAAATCACTTTTATATGGTGTATATAATGTACTTTGACATAGTATATCATGAATACCTTTATTATAGTGATATTAAAAAGTTTTTATTACCTCAATTATTTTTATTCAAGTGTCACTATTTTGGTTAGGAACTCTAACTAAAATATCATTTTAAAATGTTTTAAAGATTTATTATTATAAATCTTTATCATTAATGTCCATGTTTTAAAAATGGTTTTAAGGATTTATTTATATGTACATTAAATTTTTCAAATCAAAATTTCTTTTACAAGTTTCAAAGTGGTATGGGACACTTTGATTAAAAAATCTATTTTTAAATGGATTCTTGACAAATAATGTGACTTTTAAAAGTTTTCAAGAAAAAGGGGATATTTCTCTCAATTAGTTTTGAAGATTATTTTCATCTATGTCAATATCCTTAATTATTCTTGATTGAGGTTAATATGATACAATACAATCTTCCATATTGTATCTAATGAGTTATGTTTGACTTTGGATGTGCTATTTTTATACCATTCATGGTTTGTGGTTAAAGTATTGACATTTCGTATGCTAGTTATAATACGAATGTTTATGTTATGTTTAAAACTTTTCATATGAGGAATGCATTGGACTTAGTAAGTGACGGGTGGAGCCCACTATAGCTCTTCGATGCATCGGTAGGTCTCATGAGACAAACTAGTGTCTTGGCACAAGGCCTTGACAAAATCTTATTTTTAGTCTTGGCACGAGGCCTTGACTATGTGGTTATGACAGTCTGGCATTATGCATTCCATCATTATGAAAGTGGTTATTGATATTATATGTGATTATTCGACTAGTATAATATCCATGTGAATAAGTAAATGGAATTATTTCATTTTATCTTTGTCATATTATGATGAAGTTCAAGTTTAAAAGGCTTTTGTTTTAGTTATACATTTCCTTAAATGTTTAATCTTATTTATGAAAGTTTCTGCTATATTCTTATCCTTACTGAGTATCTGAGCTCACCCCTTTAAATGTTTTATTTTTTCCAGGATGTGAAGAAGTAATTTATGAATGACCTGCAGGGATAGTATGAGGGGATATGAAGTCAAGATGTTGTTGTAGTAGTTTTCACTTTATGATGTAATGTAAACTTTATGAATGTATCTAGTTATTCCAAGGCTACTAAACTAATCGGTCTTTCGAGACTTGATCTTTTGTGATCATGCCAATGTTATGTAATAGTTCACCGACTCTTGGTAACTGGGGTCGGGGCTTTACAATCTAGATGTTTTTCTCATTCATAAATATGAGAACATAGTTTTTCAGCTGAGGAAGGCACTATATTTCATGAAATAAGTGTAAAGAGCATGGTATTCAAGGCTTGATTAGTTTTTGAAGAATCTCAGCTTTCAGTGTGGTGGAATTGATTACAATATATGTGTCAATAATGATAGTAATAAAAAGATGATGTTTTTGGTGTATGTCAATGACAAAATATTTTGTGGATTAGATGAAGCATAGTGTAAAAAGTTCACAGAATTCATGAAAGGTGAATTTGAAATGTCAATGATTGGTGAACTAATGTTTTTCCTTGGTTTACAGGAGACACACGGAAAGAATAGAAAATTTATTTCTCAATATAAATATGCCAAGGAGGTTTTGAGAAGGTTTATAATAGATAATTCAAATGATATGATGACTCTGGTGGCTACTCGGATGAAACTATCATGGTATGATAAAGGCAATGTAGTTAATATCATATAATATAATCAAATCCTTTGTAGTATATTGTACTTGATAGTGCCAAGACCTGATATTGCTTTTGCCACATTCCAAGAAGAAAGATATCAAAGTAATACCAAGGAAACCTACTTTATTACATTGAAAAGAATACTTTGGTATATCAAGGGAATGGTGGATTTTTATTTTTTGTACACTGAAAAATCTCAGCAAGAGTTATTAGTATATACATATATAGACTTGTCTGATTCAACAGATGATCGAAAATAAACATCAGGTGGTGTATTATATCTTGGTGGATTGTGTATTTCTTGTCTAAGAAAGTAACAAGATTACATTTCATTGAGAATCGTAGAAGTATGATATATTGCAGCTACTCAGGAATGCACATATTTAATGTGGATAAAGAAACAATTTGATGATATGGGTGTTGAATTGAAGTCTTCAATTGAAATACATTGTGATAGTTAAAGTTTTATAAATCTTAAAAAAAATTCAATCCATCAGTCAAGGAAAAATCACATTAAAATCAAGTATCATTTTATCAAGGAGAAGGTGGATCAAGGGATTTTTAAGTAGAAGTATGTGCCCACAAGAACTATAGGTTGCAGACATTCTGACAAAGGACTTACCCAATGAATCATTTGAATGGAATTGACAGGATATTGGAGTTCATTCAACTCCTCGCACTTGAAATGTGTGGATGTGGGACCCCCTTTCCCTGAGGTATGATACGTTTTTCCTTGATATGTTGATATGTGTTCTTTACCCTTTTTTTGATGAAGTGACCTTCGGGTTCGTTGACAAGGGGGATAAATTTTGGCTATAAAAGGTGGGAAATGCCTTAATCAAGAAAGGAGGAGAATCTGATAGGGGGTGAAACAAAGTAGGGGGATTTTAAAATATGATTATGCTAAAGATGATCAATAAAAGGTTATAAATCATGATAGATGAGGTTCATGATGAAATCAGTTGAGTGGTTTTGGAATAAAGTGTTTCATTGATGAACTTTTCAAGTTACTCTTGTTTATCATGTAGAGAATGGATCAAGTGGGCTTAGATTGTGTGTTGAGTAAATCTCTGATCACTACCATAATTTTAAGAAGAAAATTTTTAGTATAAGATGAAAGAAGCTTTAACATGGTTTAAAAATGTGAAGACTTTTCAAAAAACCCAAATGGGAAGATTATTAAGAAAAAATCCCTCATGAAGTTGATTTTGGGTTGATTATTTTTATTAATAAGCTTTGAGGTTGTTAACGAAGGCTGGTTGTCAAATGAGGCATGAAGAGTTAGCTTTGATCTCGTGCAAAGCGTGAATACTAACTCATAACAGGGACACACACAAAGCGTGGATGGGGACTCACATCGGCTTCTCATGAAAATCATGAATGTAGAATCACACCAGGGACTCATGCGAAGGTAGAATGCGTAATCACACAAGGGACTCATGAAAAGTGAGAATGAAAACTCGCACTAGGGATTTATACAAAGCGTGAATGATGAACTAATCTCGCAGAGTTTGGATTTTGAACAAAGATCATGAAGCATGAATACAAAACTAAGCTTGTAGGGCATGAATGATGAACAGATCTCACAGACCACAAATTCTGAACAGAGATCATGGAGTACAAATACAAAATAGAGCTCATGGAGTGTGAATTTTGGATTGAGGTTTGTAGAGCACAAATAAGACTAAAGACTATAGGTTTGAAAAAATAAAATAGGACTCATTCTAGGAGGTTTATAGAGCATGAATAGGACTCATGCCTGGAGGTTCAAAAATCATGAATAGGACTCATGACCAAATGTTTGCGGAGCATGAATGTTGAATTGAACTCACACTAGGGGTTTGTGGCAGGGTTTTTCACTCATATATCATTCCAGGAGGTTTGAAGAGCACATGATGCACATTAAGGTGTATGTTTGTTCTTGATTTGTGGATTTAAGGCAATGGAAACTCATCGATAAATATCCCATAAACCATCCTTAAATTTTGATGAATTTTTTCTTAAAATATTGATCTGAAGCAATTTCTGAGAGAGAGGTTCATGGAGAGAACTCATGAAATAGGATCATGGAGAGGTATCATGAAGGATTATAAGTGATTGACAATGTATAAGTGCTGCGCTTGATCTGAAAAAGGTCTCACACAGAGCGTGAAAGCAAACTTGTGTAAACCATGAATAAGGTCTCACACTAGGAGACTCGTGAAAAGTGAAAACAAGGTTTAGTTCTAGGAGACTCATGAAAATAGAAAATGGGGGTTCGTGCTAGGAGACTCACTCAAATCCCATAAAGGGTTTGTTCTAGGGGACTCACGCAAAGTGGGACTCACACAAAGTGCCAGAGGTTCATGCTAGGGTACTCTTACAAAGTGGTACTCACACAAAGTGACATGGGTTCACGCAAAAAGCTCACTCAAAGTGTGAAAAGGGTATGTGCCAGGATCTCACGCAAGGTTACGCACTAGGATATCAAATAAGGAGTTATACACTAGGTTTTAGCGTAGGGGTATCACACTAGAATATTTTTCATGAAGATACACGCCTACATTACCCTATGAAAAGTATCATTGTCATATCTTAATTCATAAGAAGAAGAAGAAGACATATGATATGAACCATTCTGCAATACTTACAGAAGGATGTTATTCACTACTACATTCAATGTAGTGTAAGTAATACTTGGAATCACTTGAAGATATTTACAAAGAGGAGGTAATTTCTATGTCTATAGAAAAGAGATGTTTTTTTTAGTTGTATGGAAAGTGGAGGTGTTTAATCTAGATGTTTTCATAGAAGTGAATGAGCATCTCAGAAAGAACTTCAATAGAGAATCTACAAATAGTTAAGGATACATTAATTATTGATAATGAAGGTACCTTCATGTCCATAACCTATGTGTGGATCCTTTCAAGATTATCTACCAAAGTAAGAGGAATAAGGTGATCCTTTACACTAGTTTTGATTCGTCAAAATAGATTTAGGGGTGACCCTTGGGAAGGAAGTGGGTTATCCTTAAACCTTGTAAAGGAAATGAGCCTAGGCATATAACTGATCTAGCCTAAACCATATATTGGAAGTGAGTCTTAGTGGATTTCGTACATCAGTACATTTTCATTATATGCTTCTTGGATGTATCCTAGTGATGGTGAACCAAGTAAAAAATCTATGTGTCCATGTGATTGATTTCCTTCTTTACATTCTGTTCATCATTATTAGATAAAGTTGGAAAGGATAAGAGAAATATAAATACTAAATAGAAAAAAAAATTGATCCTTATAATAAAGAGGTAAAGATATAGTGGTGCAGCAAGAATTTGAAAAAAAAAAATATCCATACCCTAATCCCCCCACCCTCAGGGTATCTAGGCCCCTTTTGGAACTAATAGCACCCATGTACAGGTGACCACATGAGGCTCATTATGTACTGGTCACCCTTGTAATGGTTATCCACATAATGGTGACCTACATATGGGTCTTACAAACCCCCTTATCCAACACTGGGCTTCTCCAAATTTTAGTAATGCCCCATCCTTATAATGGTCATAGGATCACACAATGGTTTCCATAAAACCACTCCACACACCGCGTAAGGGTGTCTCGTCATGTAAGGATTATCCTCTATATATTATTTCCAAATATGAGTGTCCAAATATGGGTTCATACACATAAAGGTTTCCATGTATTTTTTACCTCATACAAGGGTTCCAAATCTTGGTTCTCAAAATATACCCCACTCCAGAGTCAAAAATTTAAATTCCCATGAAAATTCACAACCCGTAAAGGCAAGGGTCATTAAAACCTCCCCACTATAGAAATTATCATCCCTGAGAAGTCTCATGGGTATTTTCACCATTATCCTAACCCACACTATTCCTAAATTCAGGATTAGATGATTTTTTTTTACCTTGTAATTCCAAATGTGTTTTTTCAACTCCAAACACAAGCTGTACAATTGAAAAAAAAAATAGATACCACTCACCACCATTACCGAATCCTCAAGAAGGTCCATACCCATCCTATTTTATCCAAATATGAAATGATGCTATTCATCAATTCATTCCCAATGCCAGGGTGATCCCCCTACAAAATACTTTTCTTGTAAAGGTTGATTCCATCTTGTAGTGTTTCCCACCATCAAAACTACCTATTGAAAACACATTCTTAGTAGTCCAATGAAACACTTAATGTGGTTTCCTTCTCGCCGCACCCAATTTCGTACAAAAAAAATGGTTCATTCCTCCTCTATAATAACACTGCTAAAAACAATTAATTAAACCTTCCAACATGACATCAAGTTATATAATAATAACTCCATAATTACCAATCAAATCCCAATGTCATCTAATACCCACACTAGAATCAATACATGGAACTCAGTGTAATTGCATGGTTGGATCACCAACCACTATATCGGTTGTCATGATCTCACCTAGTGGACCATACCATCACTAAACCCAAATCATAATCCTATCACATCAAATAAATCCTAATATCAATTATGATATATGGAATCTATCCTACATTACATACAAACCTAAAATCCAGTATTCTCCAATGAACAAGAAAAAAATTAGAATTCATCTTATCACCAACATCTCAATGTTATCGCAAATATATAACAATTGGTATCATCTCAACAAAACCCTAACACCAAGGGGTTATTTCCCCATGTCCCAAAATCTGTCTATTACCATTAATTATGACTATATGTGGTTGTTAATATCATTCCAAAGTGAAAACGTGAAACATCAATCACCACTCATTCCTGAATCACTAGGAATGTCATCCTCAACATCTTCTGAATTTATATCCATGATGAGGGTCACACCCTCCAATGGAAAATGGTGGGATCCCTACCATATATATTTCCTCACACCACTCCTCATGCTAAACCTAGGTAGGTTATAATATAACAGGTGTTTTTCTCCTTCTGGTCCATGCTCATCCATATTTTCATTACAGAACCTCAAGTTAACGACACCACAGTACATTGATCCATAAATGGAATTCAACTAGGTTTTAGGGGTATCATTCCTCATTATCATCAAAACTTCAAAAAAATCCTAAAAACTTCTATCAAATCCATCAGCCCTTAGTTATCACACTTCCACTCACTAATTTACAACCAAATAGCACAATGCATATCCAACACACACTACCTCGATATCAACTAGACCAAGCAAGTGTATGCTCTCATTCTACTTAACTGTACAAATTGAATCACACTCCCATGATCTACACATCATGAAACCTAGTCTCACATTCCATTTTTTCTTACCATTTCCCACTACATGTTAATATCATCTAGTCAGAATCACTCTCAGTACTCTTCTTCAAAATCAATGTATTTCACCCTTGTCAAGGTATATCCCACACCCATCCACCACTCAGAAACCATCACTAAACCAGAAAATTCTAACCAAGATCTATCCATCCTAGACCTATAAATCTAGTATCATGATTTACTATCCAATCGAGACCTAACCAAAAATATTTATGGTCAGGAATCCAACAAACCATGCCCACTGAAACCATCATTGAAACCATAAGCACCTCAAGTTATCTACATCATAAGGCTCGAGGTAAATTCATGACTATTCCACATTTATGATAGTACTTTCCTTAAATAAATCTGAAACACAAGGAACCCTCCCATTACTCTCATATATAAGGAATTTACAAGCCTAGTATCACCCCTCTCTCAAGTTACCTTTGTATATCACAACCATGTCAACAGTGTACCTAGATCACCGTTATCTTTATTCATATCCAAAATCACTAGTCTCTCCCACATATACAATAAATAATGTATCATAAATTTCATAACTCATGGGGAAACACCTCTTATACCCCCCCTCAAATACCAAAAGGAAACTCATATGCAAGAATACCCACCCAAGGATACTCCTACACAAATATGTTCTAGGCATCACTTTCCAAGTTATCAGCCTGTAAGGGACTAACCAAGAATATATATACAATAATACCCTTAGAGGACCAAAATGTTATACAAATATATATAATATCAAAATCCTAAAGGATTTTTGTCAACTATAATAAAATTCATATGGTTTGGTTAAAAATAATTATACTAAGAATCTATATAAAAAACACCATATAAGAAACTAAAACCATTTTATTTCTAGAACCAAAATTATAATTACACAAAAAAAATTTAATCATCAAGGATTATAGTGCCTTCAATGACCATATAAGGGTAAATATATATCCATTATATAGAGGTAATTTGTAACCATCACCATGTATCATCCCTCCATAGAACCCACATGATCTATCTTTAGAAGAAAATTTATTGTGGTTCATCTAAGTAGAATCCCTCAAACATGTTATATAAAGAAACACAATATAATTTATAGTTGACACTTTAAATAGATGATCCATATATTTAATTATATCAATCACAAACAATCATGAATATGTAAAATGAATCATATGTGTCAAAAATGATGCATATACATAGGCCTCATTCCAACAAGACAAGATCCAAAAACCCAAAAATCAAAAATCAAAAACAAAACCATGGTGGGTCACGCTAGGATAAATCATAAAATTGTAAACAAAAAAATTTGAATAACATTCCCCTATCCCTGGTAACATGGACTTCCTGTCAGAAAAGGTGTTAAAAATGCAACATTATGAGGTCTATCAGAAGATCTATCACATTCCAATATCACCTATATACCATCTCCCGAAATAGTGATACAAAGAAAAATATGTCCTGACATGACTCTGTAATTCCCACCACCTTGGACCATTAATCATTGTCCATATGATGATTACTACTTGAAATTATGTGAAACTCCCCATTCTCTAGAGTTTACTAACTAGTAGAGAAGTTCTAGGGTTTTACCATGGAGAGACTATACCCTCGTATTAGAGTGATAAAAATTAGGGAAAATAATACAACATAATCCATTATAAATAATAAAATTATAAATAATCAATAAAAATAAAATTCTATAACAAATATAATATATAAGCATACAATCATACATACACAGATTCATACCAGTATACATAAACTAACCGCCAGCCAGGAAAATCAGATACATAAGATAAATAAAAGAATAAAAATAAATTGATGCACTACTAGGATCTTGAAGCCTCATCACATCCCAATATATTGCCACATTTTAGCTATCTTTCTCAATCATAAAAAATTGGGCCACTTCCTAATCAAGATCTAAAATTAGTGAAGTCCTCTCAGGTACCCAAGTGTTATGTTCATCTGAGTAGAGTGTGATTGCAACTCAATAGGGAACCAAAAATGGGGTCCCAAATATAACCAGTATAGCAGTGTTTTCACATGTGATATTCTCATCCAAATAAATAAATAATTGTGGATGCATAATAAAATAAACACAATAAACCCTTAGGTTCTAAGGTGACACCCAAGATCAACTATATCTACCTCTTCTAGTGATGGATTTCACTTAAAATATGGTATTCCGTGTCATATAATATTAGGAATATAAATTAGATCCTAGGTGTCCTGAATAAGAATAAAAAATTAATCCAAAGTATCATCATATTAATTTCATATTGGCATGATCTTTTAATCATGGTTAACAAATTCGAAATTCCATATGAACAAACTAGTAAAATTCCATTTAATAATCTAGGAATTACATATAGGCATACATGTTGAATCCAAGAAAAAAATATAGGAACTCCAAATATAAATGATCTCCAAATCTTAAATAAAAATCTTGGAATTACAAATAGGTCTAATCACTAAATACCTAATAAAAAAATGGAATTCCAAGTCATCAGGGTCAACAACCAGATCCTCTAGGTAACCTTGGTGTTAATTATTTTATTTTCAAGCATTAGATCCTATAAAGTATCCTAGTAATCACATATAGACAAACAGTAACTCATATGTTATATCCTAGTCATTACATGTCATTAGGATCAATAGTCAAATCCTTGGCATACTAAGAATCCATAGTCATCAAGAATAAAAAGACGAATCCTAGGTCACACCCTAGGCATAAATATTTAATCCTAGGTAACACCCTAGGTGATTTAGATTCCATATTTAGGTCCATCATATATCTAGTGGAAACTCATATAATAATTAAATTGGTTTTACACCTACCCAAACTATCATATTTAACTATGTTTATCCACTCAATTGAACAACATATCCCAATCATTGAAGACATACCAGACTCACACCATCAATTTAGGTTCTAAGGTGACACCTGAGATTGATGTCATTTGCCTCTTGGCACTACTGTTCTCTAGGGTACCCTAGGCCAACACCATAGTAGGGACACCCTATATGGGTTTCTTTATCTAAAATAATCTATAAAGTATAGGTCCAACTCTTAGAGGGCATAGTTCCCCTTATTACTAATATAATCATATTACTTCCTCGTTAGACTAATATTCAATGCCATACTAGGGAGGTAAAAATATTACAGTATCCCCCCAATCCATTATAGTTCATTCACTCACCCAACCTATTGATAATCCTATTAAGGGAATACCTACCTGGACACTCGCATACTGAAAGGGGAACTCTCTATTAAGAGTATTTTATATGTTTTCTAAAAAAATTAAAAATTTCTAGGTTAATGTTTTTTAAATGTTTATTAAAGGCATCAGGGCCACTACCGCCTTTCTGTAATAAAATTATTCATGTGTTTTATATTTATTAATATATTTGTTTTTATATTATGATTTATATGTATATTGTTATAAATCACTTATATAGAGTATTATTTTTCATTTCATTTTTTTAAATACTATTTTTTCATTATTAGATAACTATAATATTATTATTATACTTTATAAATATATATATTATGATGACATGTATTATGTTTTTTCCACACTTTATGATCTCTTATGTTTACCATGCTCTTATGATATTTGACTCTTATTCCATGTTTGTAAGTGATGTCTTATAATAATTCCATTTTTATTTCCGTTATATTTCTCTAAGATATTCCATGTAGTAATAGTAAGGTGAATTCTAGGAGAATGTATAGAGATGGGAATAAAATACAATGCTATTTTTTTATTATGTACCCAATTCCCAAATATTTTGGACCTCTAAAATTTTGGGAGTATTATATAGATTTTTATGATGAAGATGATGTAATAATATGTATATGATATCCACGTCATTAAAAAAATATTTTAATAGACATTATTTATTATATTTATGAAATTAATTTTATTTTAAAATACTTTTTATATGTTTAGGATATGTTTTAAATTATATTTAGATTGTTTTTCTAGTATATATTTTATAAGATTTTAATGTTACCTACGTTAAATTTTATAATTTTTCCTATGTTTTAAGTAGTTGACTTTGAAAGATTATAAAATATAAATTGTGGCTAAAATATTAATGAAAACTAAAAAACTTGCTAAACATGTAGAAATGACTGATATTAATAATAATATCTTTATTTCAATAGACATAAAACATATACATGAACAAATAAAATCAATGTCTATAGGGAGGATATTTCATCCTGTATGGTGGTCTGCGAAGGGTACACCCGTATCGAGATCACCAAGATCTGTGTTGTGGTAGAGTTTAGTGACCTGGAGAGGGATAGTCCTCGGAAACTGTAATTTCAATTGTCACATGCTTCAGCTATGTGTCAGTGGGAGGATATTTGAACTGAATGTAATACTATGCTCTTGATCCTTCTCCCAATAGAGTAGTATAAGGACCTATCATCATTAAAGTGTGGAACCAAGCCTATAATATATTTGGACCCCAAGCCTATGATGTATTTGGACACCAAACTGGAGAGAACTACATATTTACATTCAAGAAATATAGATCACATACCTCTTGATTCACATCTACAATCGATTGAGGCTGGACTACTGGTGGGAAGATCTCTGCTTGTGGAATAGTTAAGGAACCATGTGAATGAAAAATAATTCTACATCTTTTTCATCATTGTGGCTCCTCAATATCAGAAGATACTGGAGGAGGTTTCTAAGTAGTAACCTCCACTCTCTAGGGTGGCCGATCGAAGATGATCTTGTGAATCACTTCATAAGTTTGCCTCATCTCTAGTGTTTTGGCTTGGATAACTATTAGGATAGTGACCTTATCCTCCTCAGGATCAGTCATGTGAATAAGATACTCTGAATGGGAATAATGGAAATATATTCAAAATGAATTAGAAAAGTTTTTAACAAAGAAACTAATAGAAATTTATTGACTTACGATATCATGAAGCTCCCTGCCATGTTGGGTGAGATATAGTATAGACTTCAGTATATACCATCACTCATACTTGAACTGATCTGAAATATGGAATCCCATAATAGGTATACACTAGATATGATTCTCTCCTCATCTTCCTCAGAGGTCTAGAAATTCAATATGTTGTTGGCACCAGTCCTCATCCCACCTCCCTATTAGCTTCAACTCATGAATATTTCATGTCTATGGTGACAAAAATGGAATGGGATGAACACAGCCAAACTAGCGCATGATTATGTTAGGGTGGTACCACAATATAATATGAAATTTAATGAGCGGCACTACATCCATAGAATCATGAATCCCAGCAGTGTGGTATACTGGAAACTAATCCAATATTTCCTAATATGGCATCCATGTAATCTAAAATGACATGTCAGATTTTTCAAAAACGTTCCTTAATAAAAACCAAAATTTATGCTATAATTAAATTTGTTATACAATGATAGATTGTATATATTTACCTAGTCGGTAGCACACAATCCAACTTGAGATAGTATGCACCCAAATGGTGTGTTAGAATCTTTTCGAAGTTTTGTTTCTAAGTCCACCTATAAAATACAACATTGAAAGTGATAAATAATAAGAAATTAAATTCAATAACTCCTACTATCATTAGAAACCAATAGATATGAGTGATCATACTAGCATCCACATGGAGTGTCATGTAGAACCTCTATAAGAACTGACTCTCCAGCAATATTAGGGAAGAATATGGGGATGTGTTCCCATACCCACATCTGAAGAATAATGATGCATCCCCTGAGATATGTGTGGTCTTCGCGGCATGTCGTGTATAATTCTTTGTATGTGTAAGACAAGTTGGTATATCCCTATCTATATTTCCCTACACAATAAAAGTCCTCCAGTAGGGAGAAATAAATCATGTGCACATGCTTCCCTAAGTGATCAACACATTGGTTCCCTCCAATGATTCGTAATATGTATGCATGGGCATGACGCATGACAGTCTTCTCTTAGGTGTCATCAGGTAAATGTTGAAAGTGCATCTCAAGTTGAGGCATAGATATTGACCATCTATTTGTATCCCTAGAGTCAGTCAAACTGTCAACTCTTATAAATAATTGAACAGCGTCAGGCCAGTATGCATGGGTGGGTCCAATAACATCTTCCCTTGGATAGGAAGACCAAGAAGGAATACAACATCCTTGAGGGTGGTGGTCGCCTCTCCTTCCGACAGGTGGAATGTATGTGTCTCTGGTCTCCACCTCTCCAGGAGGGAAGTAAGAAGGTGATGGTCAATGAATGTGAAATCAGATACAATAATGCCATAGAATACATCACGATAGAGTTATGGTATAATGGTGGGTGGAGGCAGCCTATGATGAAATATGTGCGCTTGACACACCATGATCTGTCGAACCACAGTACCATGTAGCACAGTCTGGGAAATATGCTCAGCCTGTTTAATGAGCAGTATAGTATCCTCCATATGTATATAAGAAAATGAAATGAGTCGTAAGTTTAAAATGTAAATATAACATTATGGTCAGAAGAATTCTATGACTTGTATAATGCAAGATATTTCATGTTTATTAGCATTGTTTAATGAAGTTATTTTTTATCAAATGAAAATGGAATTTATTTATGTTTTTGAAAGAATATTTTTAAATAATTTTGAGATATTTTTTTATCTAGAAAAGGGTTTTTTGTAAGATATGGTTTTATATATTCATAAATAAAAACATTTTTCTTTGTTATATAAAATTTTATTAGAAAATGGTGTGCTTTTTAATTTATGTATCATTTCACAGATGATGATATGTTTCATTATTATTTTCTCACTTGCTTTCTTTCTTCTAATTCTTTTCCTTCTTCTCTATATTCACCTTCTTCACCTTCATTGATTTATTTTATTTCTTCCTCTTCTCAGTTATTGAATGGTTTTATGTCATCACTGTCATAATTGTTATTTTTCCTCCTACATCATGGTTCATTTCCAATGAATTCTATCTTCAAGTTCACTTAAGGTTACAGAAACAGTTGTACTAATCACTTTTATTGGTTGTGTTCTATAATAAGTTTCTTTCTTAGTCTGAATAACCTCCCAATAGTATTACACAAAGGAAAACATGACTCTCTACATCAAAAATGTTTTCTGATCAAGATTCTAATAGTGTAACTAGTATTTACAATGGTGGTTGATCATATAATCTTCATTACACTAAAATTATAGAATGTATTTTTATACCCAAAAACATGATACTATTGATTCATTATATAAAATTTTATTAGAATATTAGTCACATAATGTTTTGGAAACTAAGGTAAAAAGAAGATAAAACACCAAATCAGTTCAATTATCATTGATAAAATGATAATTATGATCATATAAAGTGAAATGTAGAAGAACAGACACATTAAATGACACCATATAATTTATAATATGAGAATGTAACAATGGATACAATACATCATTATGGATGAGAGTAAACTCAAGCCAACAATTTTATGGAATTATTTTCAATTATAACCTTCTTGATGACATATGGTGCATCTCAAACATTTCCCTTGTTCTTGAGTCCATTCCATCTCATTTTTCATTATGCTATCCTTCGTTATCCTATGGTTACAAAACTAGTTGATGTTAGGGATCACTATCGGTTGGCCTTCAGGCATTGGGAATATCAAAACACCCAAATAGGCATCCATGGTGCAGCATAATAGTTAGTAATGGTGTCTATCTGATACACTGGATCAATATAAGCTTCTCATGATATGTTCATAGAGGAACATATTGTGATGGTGTGTGCGCATGGAAACCATAAGGCCATAAAGTTTCCACATTGACATTGCCTCACTTCTATTAATACCATCATTTTTCACCGATGTTATTTTTGATGGGTTTCAAATGCTCTTGAACTTCCAATCAAGAGTTTTCTCAATGGAAAAGGAATACATGATAGCCATAAGCTTCTTAAATGTTATTTTAAATCTTACATTGTAAGTTCCTTTCATACCTTATCCCCTGTTGAATCCCATTTGAGGATATATTTTTTATATCAATAAAGTACTTCATGGAATAATAAAATGTCTCATAAACTAGGGGAGTTAAAAGTAACTTGTGAATCCCCTTGAAGACACCATTGATACACTCCACAATGTTTTTTTCATGTGTCCATGCCTCTTCCCCTCATCATATGCCAATGTCCATTTTTTTGGAATCTGTATCATATAATCATAAACTTCTTGATTAGACTTGTGTATTTGTTCGAAATGTGCTTCAAACCTCCAATGATCCATCTCATATGATATACATAAGTGATTATATTTCACAAAAATTTATTTTATCTTTATGTTGAAATAGTGAAAAATAGCAAATACAATGTGTACCAAGGCTCGTGGTTTCTTTTTTCATAGATTCGTTATGTAACATTTTTTTGATTGTTGATAGAAATGTATTGGATGTAGTATCGATGATGTTCATTTTGGGGTCTCCAATTATCAGGGTCTGCATTAATTACCTCATTGATTTCTTAATGCTGGTCATATAGAAAACATATACCCTAAATTTTGGTGAAATGGTTGTTGATACATGCCAAAAAAACAACTCCATGATTCGTAGTTTTCCTTCTCTACAATGGAAAAGGTAAGAGGAATAGGTGAAAATATTAAATCTTTTATTTCCTTAATCAACAATATTACCTTGTATTTTCCATATAAAAATGTTCTGTTTGTCTGTATAAATGGTTTTCTAAAATGAAATATGGAGATGCATGGGAGGAATTCTTAGAACAATGATGAAATTGAAATCGAGATTAATCAAGTCGATTATCTTGAGACACATGTTTGATTTTATGAATATGGAATAAAAATTGGTTTTTTTGTCTCAGTATATTTTGTAATTACGGCAACACCTGATACGAGTCATCCCAATCACCATAGACCATCATAATTGCCTTTTGTTTCTCCATCCATGCCTTATTATAATAAATCGTATAATTGAAAGTTTGTTGTATCCTATCTAGAACAAGGGCTATAAGAACATATTTCCATGTTCTAATCATCTCAGGGATAATGGATAACACAAATTCAGCATCTAATAAGGTATGATATTGTGTCAGGTTTGGCTGAATGCAAGTATGAGCTACCTCGATCTTTGATATTCTCCAACCTCCAAATGCAATTTTCGAAATCTCCCTCAAGTAGAATCTATAATAATCCCCATAGTTGTCACATCGTATGAGATATTTTTTACATCCTAATTATTGAACTATATATCTATAGTGCCTCTCAATTTGAAATCTCTTTAGTGTATTTTTAATGCATATTTACTTGGAAAATCTCTTCCAACACATAAGGTTTTTTCCAGATCACTAAACCTATTCGGTGAAACTTTAGAAAACTTATTTACGGGTGTGAGAATAATGAAGTCAAATTCAAGAACATGTTCCATTTATTTTTACCAAGATGAAAAGAGTGGTAGATGATTAATTATGGGTCGAGGTTGTTGTACAACTAATGCATTTCTAGAAACTTTTTCCCTAACTTCCACTGCTCCATCCTCATAAGTATTTTTATCACCATCCATTCCATCATTATGAAAATCCTCATTATAATTCATATTGACATGTATATATAGGATATAAACTAGTCTATCCCCTTTTACATCATTTGTAATAGGATTAATTTCATGGGGCATATCTTCAACCACTCTTGTAAGTTTACATCTTCATACAACTGGATTTTGTTGTTGTACAGTAGAAACATCAACATATAACTCCATCATGGTATCATATGACCATTGGGAAAATAAATTTATTTCTTAGACCCATTGTGCATCAACAACCAATGGACAAACTAGATACCACAGAATATCTGGGAATTGTAAATGTTTATAGCTCGTAGACTTGATATCTTGATCGGGTCCCATATTTAAGGAACCATGAATTTTGTCTTGAAGTTCACTTAGCATTACACAATTATTTTTACTAACCAATGTTGTTGGATTTTTGCTATAATAATCTCCTTTATCAGTTTTAATAACCTACTTATAACAGTACATAAGATGAAAACATGATTCTCTACATAAAAATGTGTTTTATCATGATTCTAATAGTGTGACTAATATTGAAAATGATGGTTGACCATATAATATTTATTATACTGAAATTTTTTAACATATTTTTATAACCTAAAATATTATACTAATTTTTCTTTATATAAAATGTTATTAGAATATAATTTACAAAACTTCTTTCAAACTGAGGTAAAAAAAGAAGAAAACACCAAATCAGTTTGTTTATTATTGATAAAATGGTAATTATGATCATATAAAGTGAAATGGATAAAAACAAACACATTAAATAACACATGATTTATTTACAACATATAAATAATTCCTTGAAATTTTTCAGTATAACATGGTTCAGATGATATGAGCCTCACTTTGGACGTGAGTAAAATCTGGATTATTTTCAATTGGTATCTTAATAACATCATCCAAAGGGATGTACTTAACTTATGAATTTTCAAAAGCTTCCATACTTCTAATAAACTATCTTAGATGTTATATTATATGTCATTAGAAGGAAAAAAACTTTTTAAAATTCAAAAGTTAGGTACATACCTTTAGAAGATGTTATTAAGATACTAATTCAAAATAAGCTAGATTTAACCTCACATCCAAAGTGAGGCTCATCTCATCCAAACCATGTTCTAATAAAAAATTTCAAGGTATTTCTTGTATGTTTTAAAGAATTCATGTGTTATTTAATGTGTTTATTCTTCTCTATTTCACTTTATATGATCATAAGTATTATTATCTAATCATTATACGTATTTATTTTTTAATCCTATGTTATTAATTAATTAATCTATAATTAATCATTAATAATAATAAATATTATTTATAAAAAATATAATATTTATGATACTAAAATTTTAAAACATTTTCTTATATCCTAAACTATGATACTAATGTTTCTTAGTACAATTTTTACTTAGTTAATCATTCTTAAATCACTAGTTAATCATTAAAAATTTATTCATTGGTTAATCATTCTTCAATAACTGTATAATAATTACTTATTCAATAATTAATCATATGATATTCCTTAGTTAATTATTATTATCTAATAATTATATGTATTAATTTTTTAATCCTATGTTATTTATTAATTAATATATTCTTAATCATTACTAATAATAAGTATTATTTCTAAACTATATATAACTAATTAAACTACTTAATGAATAACATCCTTAAAACGAACTAAGAATAATTCAATTACTAATAATAAATTTCATTCTTTAATGCCTTTTTACTTCTCCATTTCATTTTATATCATCATAATTATCATTTTATCATTGATAAATATATTGATTTTATTTTTCTTTTCTTAGGTATTTTAGTAGTTTATAAAGAAAATATGAATCATCTAAATCATATCCCCCAAGAGTGTCAAACCAGGAGTGCAGCAAGGCTCATTGTTGTGTACTAGGTTACCCCGAGTAAAGCTCGGAATACCTTGTCAGAGTTTTTACTCATCGATACATCTATGCTAGATCCACACCCACTTGTTTGTATCCAGATAGGGATTTGATTGCTTGTATAACTACATAATATTTATTCTACGAAAATTTTAGAACATTTAATCCTAAGTTATTCATTAGTTAATATATATTAAATCATTACTAATTATAACTATTATTTCAAACTAAATATAAATAAAAAAAATATTAAATAAAAAAAATATTTAGAACTAACTAAATTACTTAATAAATGAAATATTTAGAACTAACTGAAAATAATTCAATTAAATAAATAAATAAATCTAAATTAATTAAAAAAATATCTCTAAATTATGCTTCACAAAAAACTAAGACTTATTTTAGACCATAGGATCCACTGAACATGAAAAGGACTTTTTCTAGAGAGAGAAGTTGTGGAATTTAAAGAGATGAGGGAAATTGGAAGTGAGGTGAAGGAGGTTGGTGCCCTTTTAGAGGGTATTAAGGAAAAGAAAGTAGGGGTGACACATTTCACTTTTACTTTAGGAAAAAGGTGGCACCCCCACTGCCGCCTTTCACTTTATCTTTAGGTGAAAGGCGGTAACACCCCCACCGCCTTTGACATGTCATCAATCTGGGGAAAATTCATTGGTGGGGGGGAAGGAGGTAGTGACCCTTCCATATTTAATACACATTTAAAAAATAACCTAAACATTTTAAAAAAAAATATCAGAAAATATATAAAAAGTGTCCTCTAGTCATATGCCCCAATGGCTATATGGTAACTCATAGTTTCTTTAAAGACTCTTCAGGACAACCATCTTAATCCCACACTATCCACTACAAGGAGGTGTCTAAGGGAACATATAAATAGTCCACTATGTTTATTTATTTACTTTAATGTATACCCTTAAGGTTATATATATCTCAAGGAATATATTTTATAATCAATACATTGGATATCGACTACCAAGGAATCACTAGAGTTCAAAAGACTACCATGGCCATCGAAACATAATTCTTTTCATTGAATTTAACCATAATAAATCATTTTAAAATAAACATTTCAATCAATAAAAATTGTAAATATAGCATACCACATGGTACATAAATAAAATTAATAAACTATATAGAAGATTCATGGAACATATACCTAAATTAGATTAATTTTCTATTAAAAATTCCAAACCACTGCCTCTCAATCTCCATCCATGTAGAGGTCACCCTGCCTAATGGAATTCTACATGGTTTAGGTAACATATTTTTCACCCTTGTATGAGTGAAGATATAAGGGTCACCATGTATGGGTGACCCATGTAAGGTTTATTTACATATGGTTGAACCACATATAGGTCACCATGTATAGGTGACCCATATAAAGGTAATCATATAGGGGTGTTCCAAACCCCCTTCTTTAGTGCTGGACTTTTCCAAATTTTGGAAAAGTCTCATCCATATAAGGATCCTAGGATCATATAAAGGTTTCCAAAAAACACTCCAAGAACCATATAATGGTTATCCTCTATGTAGGTGTTCTATATACAGGTAGAAACATATGGGTCCATTCATAAAATGGTGTCCACATGTGGCTCACCTCATATAAGGGTTTGAAATCCATGTTCTCATAATGACCACTTCTCTTGAGTCAAAAATTCAAATTCCCCTGAAAAATTAAAAACTCATTAGGGCATAATTTTTTATATTATTATCATTATGTATTATGAATTTGATAAAATTATTTTATGAAACCTTTACGTGTCGTCTTTTTTACCTTTATGTATAGTATTTTACTATTTTTTTGAAATCTAATCATCACTAATTACCTTTAATTTTCAGGCCTAATTATAATTATGTATGTCAATTTATTATTTTTTATATCTACTCATCATGATTTACCTTTATAAGTTAGACCTAGTTACCTTTACATATAGGAATTTTTCAAATTCAAATAGGTGTCCTTTATGTGTCGGCCTTATTAATTTTATATAATTCCTCTAAAATTTACACTCTTTTTATGGAGTTACATTTACATGTCTGGTAGAGTGACTCATATGTAATACCTTTTATTTTTTCTATAAATTACATAGCTCTGTTGAATAATTCATCTTTCAAAGATATAATTCTAGGAAAAATTCTAATTTACATTCAAACCTATAAATTCATCATTGGTCTTTTTATATATATCTGTAACACCTATAATTATATAAAAACATGGAAAACATCATTCAAAATATCTTAACTTCTATAACAAAATATTCCTCAATAATAATGACTTCTAGACCAACTTCTATACTTCCAATAGTAACTTCTAAAACACCTCCCTAATATAATAATTATCATACTTCTAATTTACAAAAAAATCAACATTTCAATGTTTGGTTATAATATTTCCCCCCTTCATATCTTATTATCAATCCTCCATATATTTGGAAATATATTCCTCTATGTTTTTTTAATTTTAATGATTGCATCAATTCTCCCCTATATATGACTCTCCCTTTTTATTCATTCTCCCCTTTTGAAAATAAAATTAAAATGGTTTCTCCTTTTCTAGATCTTTTTCATGAAATGTCTAATGTTTTAAAGCTAATAAAAAATATTTTGGCAAATTATCTAATACTACGTAAGCTAAATATCATTGTAAGAAATAGGAGAAAGATATAGTTTCTATAATTTTTTCCATATTTTCTAATAAAACCATTGTTCACTTCTAATTACCTAAGGATTGTGTCTCCCCCAATATTTTTACACCAAAAAAAGATAATTTACTATAAAAATAAACATTATCCAAATGAATCATTATGTATAATGGGGCAAGGGGAGTTTTTGAGCCTTCTTAATCTAAGTGAGGTGGTTGAAAACCAAGGTCAAACTAATTCTTCTCAAATTTCAGTGTGTCTAATGGTTTTTTAAAGATGTATTCCACCTATTGATTGGTACCCACATGTTTTAGATTTATATTATGATCCGTTAGACTCTTTGTTAGCTCTTAAGTCAGATTTTATCTATTTGATCTAATTCATCATTCCTGGTCTTGAACCATGCCTCATATTTTGATGATTTTTTAAATTAAGATGGCTCAACATGAGATAATAAAGAAATGTTCTCTACATTTACCTTTCTCAATGTTTGAATTAAATCATACTTATCACTAATAATATTTTAATCATAAATGTCAGTTTATATTTTTCTCTATTGAGTTAATGTTTGATACCCTTCAGCTGCTTTTTCATACACCAATTTAGTCTAAGAGTCATATTTTCATGTTTGACTATATAGGACACTACAATTTTTATTGATTTATTCTCCTTTATCATAATCCTTACTCAAATATAGAATTTTAAATATGTTCATAACTTTATCTTCCAGGATTTTAACATCAACACTTTCCAAGATCTTATATAGCCTCTTTTTTGAGATACTTATGGGCCTTAATCTTGTACGGGTAGCCTAAAAATATCCCTTAATATATTATATCTATATATTTACCTTGATTACCTTTCTTTATCTAAATGTATCACTTTATAACAAATAATTTAAAGTTATTTAATGCTGGCTTTCTTTCATGCCACATCTTATATAGAGACTTCTTCTTTCCATGAATCATCAAATCCTAATCTTGGAATAATTTTCCATAGGTACTCTAATTATCATATTATATATAGATGAAATAAATAAATACAACATTGAATAATATGTTTGAAAGAAATTCCCCCACAAATATTTGGATTATTGTTTCAAAGGGTGGAGAAATTTTCCACAACTCTTCAACAATTTTCAAAGGGAAGAAGATCCTCAAATTAGTTTGAACTTCATTTTTATATCTATTTTATTGGTTATTTGAAAAAGGTATGTTTTTTAAGTGGTTTAAAGTATAAATACATTTTAATAACATTTCTAAATGTTTCTTGTCACTAAGGGATTTAATTTTCCCTTAAACACTATATTATCATGTGGCGAGGTTTTAAGATGAATCTCACTTTAGATAGGTTGTAATTTAATGAATCGTGAATGGGTTTATTAAAATCATTGCTGAGTTTGAACAAATTTATAAAGTTCTAAAAAAGTATTGACAAAAAATCCAAATAGATATATTTACGAATCATTTGTCCTAGAGGAATTACTAAAAACATCTTATTTGTTTTAATTTTTTTAACCAAGATATTGAATACTTTTTTATCTTATTTACAATGTTTGAGTTATTATTAGAGTATTTTTAAGTTTTTCTAAACATAAATTAATAATTCTTTAAATTATGTGTTTAAGAAGAAAGATAGAAAAATACTCTATACATAAGAATGATTCTAGTGGTTTAGTAAGGATAATCTTTCATCTATATAAAAATAATACTCTATATATATGACCATAAATCCATCTTCTATGAATAGCATGTTTCATATTCATAAACATCATTCTACATTATGTATGAATGAATTTTTATATGTTGGAATGAACTCTATAAGTATAATATATGATTAAATATAAGAATAATTGAATATATATATATATAAATAAATGTGTGGTGTAAACATCAATTATTATAAAAAAGAAAGATTGAAACAAACTGAAATATTAAGTTTCCTGATTTAACATATGAATGAGAAATAAAAACCCAAGAAATGAAAGGGTTGTCCTTTAGTGATCAAAATATCAAATTTAAAATTTTATTCATGAAATATAGAGAATCTATGATCCTCATATCATGAATATCATTATAATTAACTGGAACAACTAAATGAGGGAGATATCAATGATTATAAAATGAATTTATTCTATTTTCAATTAAAATATATTGTTTTATGTGTGATTATGTTATGTTGTTCTTAAGATCCTAAATCACATGCTAATCAATATATGATGCAATCTGATTTTTTTCTTTTGTTTGAGTTTTTAAGAGTATTTTATATTTAGTGAAATTATTCTATATGTATTTCCATCACACTACATGCATTTATAGCAAAATAGAATCTTTAAAAATGAAGATTCTTCATCATACTATGAGAAGGTTGGAGATAAATAAAAAATTGAGGCTAATCCAATTGAAAAAAGATGATATCAATGTGTCATGTGTCCAATCATGTTTATCTAATGAAAATAGGATAAGGGTAGATTTGGTATACTACCTGAGATCATGGGAGGTTGGTCCTCTTGTCAGGTTTTTTAGATTTTCACAAGTATCATGGTTGAAAAATAGATTTACTTTCATGATGTTTTTTATTGACAAAATCAAGATAAATTATTATATACCAATTTATTTATATGAAAAATATATAATAAATTAATGATAAAACTGTAAAAAAATAATTTATGAAACTAAGAAAAATTTTCTTCTTAGAGATATCAAGGATTTTGAAATTTTGATATGGTGGGATAAATATAATATTATCTTACTATTGAACATAGTATAGTGTGCATGTAACTAAGTTGAAGAGAATAATAAGAAGTTCATGAAGTATTGGTTGACGTATTTGTGTAAAAATATGAATACCAATTCTTCAGACATAATAAAAACAGGAAAGATGAGATATTGGATCTGAGGTGGTATTAATTATAATATATGTTACATGAGCATGTAGTGCTGATCTTGAGAAAATAGTGAAACAAAAAACACAATGGGTTCTATATGAATTAAGTTAAGTCGAATCATGCCTTAAATGTTTATTCTCTAGGTAGATTATGAAGCGTGGGATATTTAAGATGGTGAGATATATTATCTAGATAATATTTTTTTGGATCAAAGATACAGATTATTCATTTTTTCTGAAGAAACCTTTAATTTAAGAAATATCTCTCAAATCTTGTGTTTCTTTTGTTTTATTATAACTTTAAATATAAAATAGGACTTTTTGGAGGTATTATATTACTGGGAATCATGGGATCATGATAATAATTAACCCAGCTACTTATATTGACAATAATATATTAGTGGAAAATTTATTATATTGTATAAAAACCAGTTCTAATAAGAAGTAAGCTTGCACATTATAGTTAAACCTTGTAAAAAATATTATGTTTCATGCCCTTTTTTACTTTCGTATCATTTGTTTGTGGTTGATTTATATCTATGTGAGATTAACATATCTTAACTGACTATAGAGGTTTATTTTAAATAAAGAAATTATAATAATAGATCTAAACTAACTCATCGCCCCCCTCTGAGTATAGATATTCAGTCTACTAGGACATTCAAATTGAATCAAAGTAAAATTTTACCTTTGTTATATTCATGCAGTGTGTGAGAAGATATATAATATCAACTATATGAATAGTATATGTGTTCCCACATTTAAGGGAAATAATTTACATTGTTGAAAAAATAGAATGTTTTAATTTTTATTATCATAGGGTATTAATGTTATTTATTCAGTCATAATGGGATTTCCACCCATTTAAAGTTGTTTGAATATGACATTTACTGATAAAAGAAACCCTTATGTTAATTAAAAAGATATGAATTCTATTTTTTATGGCTCTCTCTGAGAAGGTGTTTCCTAAAGTGATAGATTTGAAAATTTATAAAGAGATTTGGGATAAACTTGAAATAAATTATAATGGGAATGATAAAGTGAAATAATATAAGATATGAATTTATATAACAAATTTATATGATATAAAAATGAATAATTATGAATCCATCAATGATTACTTTGTAAGAGTGAATAATATTGTGAGAAACATTAGAATTTTTGGTGAAAATCTAGATGATTCCATTATTAGGAAGAATATTATGAGAATATTTCCTAACATATTTGATCTTATAATTTATTCTCTTTAAGATAGGTAGGACCTCTTATTATATAAGCTTCACAATAACCTCATTTCCTATGTAATGAGAAAGAAACCTACCTTAAAGAAGAAATTGTAAGATTAAATGGATTTTTAATCCATAAGAATGAAAAGGTTGAAAGAAGAATAACATGAACTATCTAGAGAACCTGATGATAATGAAGATATGGATAATGATAATAAGAGAATATTTTCTCTTATCTCCATAAATTTTGGAATTGTAAAGGAGAAATACAAGTGGAAACTATATTTGTAATGATTAAAATGTGGATTCATTGGATATTTTCTAGCCAGTTATTTAGAGAAGAAATTTTTTTAGTTTGATACTGATAACCAAGAAGAGAAACCAAGAAATATATAATGAGAAAAGAGTCTAAATTAAGTTGCAAGATAGGTTATAAGAAGAAAATATTTCCAAGAAAAACAAGAGAATCTTGATGAGAAAAGAATAAAAAGAGGACACTTCTTCTAGAAATATATTTAAATATGAATCACCTAAAAAAGTTAAAAACATAATGCATCATTTATAATACCAACAAACCTCATAAAATAGTGTTGAGGAAGGTAGTGAAGATACTTACATTGAGAATATTAACAAATTTGAGTTAGAGTCTTGTCTTGAGAAAAATGCCAAGTTGAAGAAGGAAGTTAAAACCTTGAAAAAATCTAATGGTAAGAAAGTTTAAAATGAATAATCTCTAAAAATAGAGACTAAACTCATATAAAATATTAAGAAACTCAAGATTAAGATTACTAATCATGAAAGAATCAAGAAATAACATGATGGAATATATATGTTAAAAAATGGAAAGATATAATTAAATCTTACTATAGTTGAATAGGATATAAAAATGATTATAGAATACTTCAAAAATCTATTAAATTCAATGATTAATAACTTATGACTAATGATATTTCTAGTTCAATATGCTAGGATAAATTTTTACTTGAATCTGCTAAAAAAATTAATCATTTTTTTCTAACAATGTAGGTCTTATTTTAAAATCTATACAATTTTTGGGGTAGGAAATGTGATGAGAAACTCTATTTTACATCTGTTAAAGAAAAAACTACAATAAAAATAACCCTCATTCATAAATATGAAAAATCATGTCAAATCTGGACAATAATGCAAAAAATATATGATCCAATTTTCTATAAAACATTACAAATTTAAAAAAACATTTATGTTTAGTAGTTATTTTTGGTGTTGTCATATTTTTGACTATAAGATTTAAACATACAGGTATAACATGTCATTACCTGGAAGAAGGAATTTATCAAATGGGTTGACTCTGAAATTAATAATAATGAATCTCTAAATAATGAGGTTGTGGACAAAATTTCTACAAGTGTTCCTACTTGGAATAGGATTGAATGTTTGAAGGAAGATTTTGGAAGATGTGAGAGACTACGTAATTATGATGAAAAGTGCATGAAAAATATCCCTAGACATTTATCCTATTAATAAAATGGTAAATAAGTATATAACAAGATTCAGGAGGTCCATTCATTCATAGTGTAAGTAACACTGAAAGTAAGAAAGAAAGGAAGACCATGGATCCATTATAGTGGATGTTCTTCATACATGACTGGAGTCACCAAAATCATGATTGATATAGAATACCATAAATGAGGGTTATTTACATTTGATAATGACATATCCATAATAATAAAAGGTTTTTTATGTGATAACATTGAGTAAAAAGGACTCAAATCCAATAATGTGTTATTTTTTTAAGGATAAAAGCACAATTGTCTTAATGCTATAAAACTTTTTGATAATGGAAATGAGGTTTTTTTACAAATTAAATAATTCATTATAAATAGTTTTTAATATTTAATATTCATCATAAGATGTGAAATAATAATTATAAGCATGTTTTAAATTTTCGATCCATCTAATTTAGGCTATATGAGTGCCAAAGATGAGAATGGATTATGGCACAGAAGGTTCATCAATCATGGAAAAAAAATTAATAAATATTACCAAACATTATTTGGTAATAGACCTTAGAAAGTTGAAAATGGATATAGAATTAGTTTGTGACACATGCTTAAAAGGGAATATGGAGCAAGAGATAAACAAGAAGGTAGATATTCGATCTACTAGACTATTAGAACTCATATAATCATATGTATATCTTTCCATGAGGAAAAATTCAACCAAGGTTCGTCTCTGTATAATTATATTCACATATGACTATACAAGAATGAATAATATTCTCTTTAGGAATCACATATTAGAAGTTCTTCATATGTTTAATAAATTTTAAATATAAGTTAATAAAAAATTCAGTGTATATATCAACAAGATGTGGTTTTATAATAGAGTGTAAACATACATTTATTTTGATAAATACCAAGAAAAACATAGAATAATGAATCAATATAGAACACCATACACTCCTCAGCAAAATAGTGTGGCTAAGAGAAATAATAGTTGCATTGTGAACATGGGAAGAACCATGCCAGTTGAAAATAGACTACCATAATTATTCTGGAGAGAATCGATCAGCATAGATGTGTATATTCAAAATATTTGTTTAGTGAGACCTAGGTCATGCAAGGATCTATATTATTTTTGGTACCACAATAATCTATTTATCGAATAATTTAAGGTGTTTTTAATCCCTTATTACATGAAAATAAAGTACAAAAATCATGGATAGTTTGATTAAAGAGCAGAAAAATAGACCTTTATAGGATATATTTCCAATCAATGTGGATATAGATTCTTTTAAAAATCAACACAATATGGTAGATTGTTCAGATCTCAAAATTAATAGAAATTTTTGTAGAACATGTGAATTTATGGGGCTTTAGTATAATATTTTGGAGCTAGAAGAATACATATTCTGGAAAAAAAGGTTATGGAATAGGTAGGAAATGAACAGGTTATGATTTTGGTTGAATCAGATGTGATAAATCATTAATAAATATTAATAATAAAAAGTAAATTAATCAAATTATGAAGAAACTTCTAAATTTTGAGAATATTATTTTCCAAAAATATGCCCTTTTTAAAACTAAAATAAGTTTGAGACTAGATACCCAAAGTGCACTTATTAATCAAGTAGAATCTTAAAATATTTATGAAGCAACTGAACATGAAGAATGGGTTTTTTTATAAATTATTAACTTGATCAATTAAAAAATAAATCCACTTGGGATCTGGTATCAAGTCATGAGAACAAGAACATCATTGGCCTTGAGTTGGTTTTCATAAATAATAAAAATGAGAAACATGAAATCATAAGGAATAAATTAAGGATAGTTTGTAAGGGGTATTCTCAAATGTAGAAAAGATGACATTGAATATACCTTTGCACCAGTAAAAGGACTTGGGATCATTAGGATGTTATTGGTTGTGGAATATCACAAAAATTATATAATTTATCAATTGGATATAAAACATGCCTTACTAAATGATGATCTTGAAGAAGAGTTTTTTATTGAACAACCTAAGGGCTTTATTCTACATAAATATGGGATCATGATATTTAGGATTAAAAAGGTTCTATATTGCTTAATGAAGGCCCCAAGAGCCTAGTATGCCAAGCTGGAAGGATGTTTGAGAAGCATGGATTTTTTAAATGGTGAAGTTGATAGTAATATTTATGTGAAGGAGTTGCCCACAGGCACACTTATTATCAATGTATATGTGAATGTACTAATTTTTTATGGTGATAAAAAGAATATTTTTTTAGAGTTTTGTGAGGAAATGTAGAGGGATTTTTTGGCATCTATATTATGTGAGATGTTATATTTTCTATTGTTATAAATTATTAAATAGGGTGATCATATTTTTTATTTAATAAAAATAATTTTTGGAATTATTTAATAGGTTTATAATGGAGGAATGTAAGTATATTTCTAATTATATATATGTTAGCATAAATTTAATCGAAGATAATGCTGGGACTAGTGTGAATCATAGGGATTACACAAAACAGATTGGCACATTATCTACCTAATAGCTTCTGGACCTGACATTGTTTTTGTTGGGACTTTGTGTGCTTGATTTCAAATTGATCCAAAGAAATCTCAAATGTTGGTAGCTAAAATAATTTTTAAATACATTAGTAATAAACTGATTTATGGCATATTATATAGATTCAATAAATATTTTACCTTATAGGGTTTTGCATATGATTATTGGAATTTATATTGTATTAACATGAAGTTCATATCAGGTGGTACATTATTTCTTGGTGAGAGTTTTCTTTCATGGGATGTAGAAATGAAAATTTTAGTAGCATTTATCACATCTAAAACTGAGTACATAGTATCCTCACATGCTTGTACTCAAATGATATAGATATATATTCTACTAGTATACATGAGTGTTAAGGTTGAGAATCCATTATACATTACTTATGACAAACAAAACATTATTGATCTCTCTAGTAATCTAATTCAATATTATAGATCAAAGCACATTGATATTATATATCATTTCATTATATAGAATGTGGTGTAAGGTTATTTGAAACTTTCATTTTTTGGTACCAAAGAACAAGTTGCAGATATTTTCACCAAAGCATTACCAAAGGAGAGGATATCTAAGTTAAGGTTGCAGATTCATGTTCACCTTTCCTCACTCACTTAAATTGTGTGCAAGAAAGTCCCCCAAAAATATTTGGATTATTTTTTCAAGTGGGGAGAAAAGGGTGTCACGAGTATTTCATATTTTTTAGAAGGGGAAAATATTCTTAAATAATTAGTGATAACTTAATTTAGGTATCCATTTTCATTATTATTAAAAAAAGGTGGAGTTTTTTAGATGGGTTAAAGGAGAAATACATTTTAATCACTTGTCTAAAAGTTTCTCATCATTTAGGGATGTAATTTTCTCACAAAAACAACATTATATTGTGGTGTGGTGTTAAGTTGAATCATACCTGAGATGGAAAGTGATTTAATGATTCTTGAGCAAGATTATTAAAATCAGTGATGAGTCTGAGCAGCTTGAGACTATTTTGGAAAAGCATTGACAGTAAATCCAAAGGGGGAGATTGAGGAAACCTTTTGTTGAAAACATTTTTTTCTATTTTATTTATATTCAACCAAGTTTTGGAAGTGTTTTTTAGGTTATTTAAAATGTTTGAGATGTTGATGAAGTGTTGTGATGTGATTTTGAACTTAAATGAAGATTCATGAAATTTTTGAATTCTACCATAAAAATAGAGAATTCCTCTTTTTATATGTATTATTATAGTGGATACATAGGTTTAATCTAGATTCTGCAAAACCATCATGTTGTAACTTCATAACCATCATTCCATTCTATATAAACATCATGTTATATTTGTGTAAACATCATTCTAGGTTGTGTAAGCATGAATCTGTCTATGTAGGGATAATCATCGTAAGGATAACATTGTATCTACATATGCATAATTAGATATGTGTAAACATCAATGTGTTGTGTAAGAATTAATTATTATAAAACATAGAGATTTTCCCAAACTAAAATATGATATTTTCATATTTAATATATTAAGGAAAAAACAAAACCTATTGAATCCAGATCTATTCTTCAGTGATCAAAGCATTACATTTAAAATTTGATTCAAGAAATATGAAGAATCAATGATCCCCACATCATGAAGAACAATACAGCTAACTGGAACTACCAAATTAGGGAGATCTCAATAGATCTAAAATTCATTTTTATATTTTTAAGAATAATGAAGATGTTTTAGTGTGATGATGTGTTGTTATTCTTCATATCCTAAATCACATATGATAAAAGTTAAATTTTCAATTTTATGAGTTTTTATGAGGATATGATATTAATTTCTTTTTCCTACAATTGTCTCCATATTACTGAATGAATATAAAACAAAATGAAAATTTAATGGACTGGAATCCCATTGGTTTTTTTAAAATTTAAATGGTATTTTTATGAGACCACACGCTCTGACGGCACGTGATTCCGAGGCCCGATGAGCCCAAAACAAAATTTTAAACTTTTTATTTAATTATTATTAATTAAACATGCGAGTGGGGTTTTCTAACTTTTAAACTGCTTCTTGGATCAAAAATCTGAGGGTACTGTTAAACTCTGTACACCGGGATTTTCCTAGAAATGACTTAACTTCAGTCAGCAACGATCGACCGAAAAAGTTAAATTTTTGGACTTTTAAAGAAAAAGTTAAAAATAAAATAAAATTGTTTTATTTTTTTATTTTTTTTAATTTTTAAAATCATTGAAGCATAAAGATGTTCCACTCGAGCATAACTGACACGCTACTTCATTTATCAAATAGCATAGCGACTATGTAACAGGTCATAACTGAAACATTGATTCTCGTTCAAGCTTTAATAGACAAGTGGGAAATGATGAATCTTGATTAGAAAAGATCCAAGGTCGAGGGAGGATGTAGGATTATTTTGGGAAAGATTCCTTGAAGAATTTGTGGGCAAACAATGGTGAGACGGTGGATTGACGATCAGAGTTTGGATCAGACATAGACGGATTGACGAACAAAAAGAACAGAATTCTTCATCATCAATGATAAATCTAATCTAGGTAGGACTCATATTTGTTTTTTTACACCTTTGATTAAACGATTGATCATGTTGATAATTAGTTCTTCAATCTACGCCCCTTGCACCTACCTGTTTACTGAAAATATATTGTTTCTCAATTGTTTAATCTATATTCTAACCACGGCGCCCCGTCCTAGTTTTCCTACCAAGAACGCATGGTCGGTGATATTCAATACTTTGGTTTTTGGTGATTTTATCCTTTTTTTCCTTCGCGTTCATCACCATGGAATCCTTGAGGATCCCGGTTTAAAAATTTTCGTGCAACCTGATCTCGTTCGGGTGCCCGAATTTGCAGTGAATCGAGAAAACATGGACTGTTTGTTGATCCAAGAACATATCTGGAAACCTTGGGAGATGAGGATGACCGATCTGACGTATTTACATCAACACTGCAAAGAACGAAGACACGGTGCCTCTCCAAAGGTGTGGAGACATCGTGTGGTCCGGTGAAACTGGGTCGACACGTGCATGGTGGCCAGGGTGGTTGTCCGGCGCGGCCCAAGGTGGTCACTAGCCCAAGAGGCGGTGGTTGTGGGCGGCACGTGCTGGTGAGGGCGGCTGATCAGCGCTAGACCATGGGAAGATCGAGGTTGGAGTGTGCCATGATCCACCGTGTAATGGAGATCCCCAGCTAGGATTGCAGCGTTTTTCACGCGGAAGAAGAATTCTAAAATGGAAAGTGATGTTATTAGTTTATTTTTTTATATCATTAATAAAGTAGAAGAATCTGAGGTAAGGGGAGGAGAGTTGGTGTAAATCCCTTGTATGTGTGATTGGAGAGATGGAGGAGTCTTGCGTGGAGGACTAATCAAATATTTTTATATGTGTTCAATAATAATGATGATATAAAATATTATTATTTTTGTTGTTGAGAAAACCATATTTCAGTCATAACTCCTACGTGGGACAATGGATTGACGAACCATCAGTGACAGTGTGATCTTATCTTCGATGCGAGGATTTTTTTCAAATAAGTTTTTTTAAAATATTTCTGGAAAACAGTTTAGGTTAAAAAAAGTTAAATACGATAGAAAGGCGGCATCGTCGATGTCACCTTTGTGTTGATGCACAAAGGCGGCATCCACAATGCCGCCTTGCGGGTTAAGTGGAAAGGCTATAACCCCATTGTCGCCTTTCCACTAAAACACTAAAAAAATTAAAAAATTGTTTTTATTTTGTTTTGTTTTGTTTATATATATATATATATATATAAACAAATCAAAACAAAAAAAAATTCAGCAGAATTTATCCGCTATTTAAAATCCAGCAGTACTGTCATTATAGTAGTTTGGATTCTGACAGAAGCTCTCACTGATGGCTCCCTTTTATAAAAGACCATACCCAGAAAATCATTCTGCATTTCCGATTTGGGATTCTGGTTCTCCCTTTCCTGCGCAAAACATTTTGCATTTCTGATGTGGGATTCTGTTTCAAGTACGTAACTTTGAAAAACTATAAAATATAAATTATAAGACCAATATAAATGAAACATAAAACATGGATTAAACATATAAAAAATTGTTGAAAACAAAAAAAATTTCTTAAAAAATGATGATAAAAAATAATTTATAAGCTTTCAAAACCACATACTTGAAACTTAAAAAGTTTCAAGTATGTGACTTTAGAAGACTATAAAATATAAACTACAAGACCAATATAAATGAAACTTAATACATGGATTAAAGATATTACAAATTGCTGAAAATAAAAATAATTTTGTAAAAAATTTTGATGGAAAATAATTTATAAGTTTTCAAAGACACCTACATGAAACATAAAAATGTTTCCAGCACGTGACTTTGAAAGCCTATAAAATATAAACTATAAGACCGATATAAATGAAACTTAAAACATGGATTAAACATACAGTAAATAGATGAAAATAAAAAGAATTTTGTAAAGAAAGTTCATGAAAAATAATTTATAAGATTTCAAAAGCACCTACTTGAAACATAAAAATGATTCAAGTATGTGGCTTTGAAATACTATAAAATATAAACTATAAGACCGATATAATTTAAAGTTAAAACATGGATTAAACATTTAATAAATTATTAAATTATTAAATTAATATTATTAAAAATTAATTATATAAAAATGAATTAGTTAATTAGTAATTAATAATAATTAATTATATAATAATTAACCAATTAATTAGTAATATAATTACTTTTTATAATTACAATTTAATAATTATAATGAAAAATTATAATTTATAACTATATTACTAATTAAATAATTAACTATTATATAATTAATAATTATATTACCAATTAACTAATTAATTATTATATATTAATTTTTAATAAATACTAATGAATAATTATAATTTATAATTATATTACTAATTAACTAATTATAAAAAGAGCCTCGGCTATATCTTTCTCAAAAAAATAACTAATTTACTATTTTATATTTAATAATTATATTACTAATTAACTAATTAATTATTATATAATTAATGATTAATAATTACTGATTAACTGACTACAAATTATATAATTAATAATTATATTACTAATTAACTAGTTAATTTTTATATAATTGATAATTATATTATTAAGTAACTAATTAATCATTAAATAATTAGTAATTATATTACTAATCAACTAATTATATTACTAATTAACTAATTAATTATAATATACTTAATTATTAATAATTACTAATTAACTAACTAATTATTATACAATTAATAGTTATGTAATTGATAATTATATTATTAATTAACTAATTAATAAATAATAATTAATAATTAATAATTATAATGAATAATTATAAGGAATAATTATAATGAATAGTTATAATAAATAATTATAAAAAATAATTATATTACAAATTAACTAATTAATTATTATATAATAATTTTTAATAATTACAAATTAATAATTATAATGAATAATTATATGGCTAATTACCTACTTAACTATTATATAATTAATAATTATTTTACCAATTAACTAATTAATTATTATATAATAATTTTTAATAAAAACTAATTAATAATTATAATGAATAATTATAATTTATAATTATATTACTAATTAACTAATTATAAAAATGGCCCCACCTCCATCGTTCTCAAAAAATTAACTAATTAATTACTATATATTTAATAATTATATTACTAATTAACTAATTAGTTATTATATAATTAATGATTAATAATTACTAATTAACTAATTAAAAATTATATAATTAATAATTATATTACAAATTAACTAATTAATTATTATATAATTAATAATTATATTACTAAGCAACTAATTAATTATTAAATAATTAATAATTATATTACTAATTAACTGATTATATTACTAATTAACTAATTATATTACTAATTAACTAATTAATTATTATATAATTAATTTTTAATATTTACTAATTAACTAACTAATTATTATATGATTAATAGTTATATAACTAATAATTATATTAGTAATTAAAAATTAAAAATTAATAATTATAATGAATAATTATAATGAATAATTATAAAGAATAATTATATTACTAATTAACTAATTAATTATTATATAATATTTTTTAATAATTACTAAAGAATAATTATACTGAATAATTATATTACTAATTAACTAATTAACTATTATATAATTAATAATTGTATTAACAATTAACTAATTAATTATTATATAATAATTTTTAATAAATACTAATTCATAATTATAACAAATAATTATAATTTATTATTATATTACTAATTAATTAATTCTAAAATTGGTCTCAGTTCTATCTTTCTCAAAAAATTAACTAATTAACTATTATATAATTAATAATTATACTACTAATTAACTAATTAGTTACTATATAATTAATGATTAATAATTACTAATTACCTCATTACAAATTTTATAATTAATAATTTTATTACTAATTAACTAATTAATTAGTATATAATTAATAATTATATTACTAAGTAACTAATTAATTATTAAATAGTTAATAATTATATTACTAATTAACTAATTATATTACTATTTCACTAATTAATTATTATATAATTAATTATTAATAATTACTAATTAAGTAACTAATTATTATACAAATAATAGTTATATAATTAATAATTATATTATTGATTATTAATTAATAATTAATAATTAATAATTAATAATTATAATTAGTAATTATAATGAATAATTATAATTAGTAATTTTAATAAATAATTATAATTAATAATTATAATTAATAATTATAATGAATAATGATTATTTATACTTATATTACTAATTAACTAATAAACTATTATATAATTAATAATTCTATTACCAATTAACTAATTAATTACAATATAATAATTGTTAATAATTACTAATTATTAAGTATAATTATTAAATATAATTTATAATTATATTACTAATTAGATAATTGACAATTAGATACTGAATAATTATATTACTAATTAATTTGTTAATTATTATATAATTAATTATTATTAATTACTAATTAACTAATTAATTATTATATAATTAATTATTATTAATTACTAATTAACTAATTAATTATTATATAATTAATTTTTAATAATATTAATTTAATAATTTATTATATGTTTAATCCATGTTTTAACTTTAAATTATATCGGTCTTATAGTTTATATTTTATAGTATTTCAAAGCCACATACTTGAATCATTTTTAAGTTTCAAGTAGGTGTTTTTGAAACCTTATAAATTATTTTTCATGAACATTTTTTACGAAATTATTTTTATTTTCAAATATTTTTTATATGCTTAATCCATGTTTTAGGTTTCATTTATATCAGTCTTATAGTTTATATTTTATAGGCTTTCAAAGTCACGTGCTTGAAACATTTTTATGTTTCATGTAGGTGTCTTTGAAAACTTATAAAAAAAAATTCATCAACATTTTTTATGAAATTATTTTTATTTTCATCAATTTGTTATATGTTTAATCGATGTATTAAGTTTCATTTATGTTGGTCTTGTAGTTTATATTTTATAGGCTTTTAAAGTCACGTACTTGAAATTTTTTAAGTTTCAAGTATGTGATTTTGAAAGCTTATAAATTATTTTTTATCATCATTTTTTATGAAATTCTTTTTGTTTTCAACTATTTTTTATATGTTTAATCCATTTTTTAAGTTTCATTTATATTGGTCTCATAGTTTATATTTTATAGTCTTTCAAAGTCACATACTTTAAAAAGAATCCCACATCGGAAATGAAAAATGTTCTGCGCAGGAAAGGGAGAACCAGAATCCCACAGCAGAAATGCAGAATGATTTCCAGGGTAAGGTCTCTTATAAAAGGGAGCCCTAGGTGAGAGCTTCTATCAGAATCCAGACAACTGTATTGGAAGTACTGATGGATTTTAAATACCGGATAAATTATGCTGAAAATTTTATTTTTATATTTGTTTTGATTTGTTTACATATATATATATATAAACAAAACAATAATAATAATAATAAATTTTTTAAATTTTTTTTTGGATTTTCGGGGAAAGTCGACATCGCGGATGCCTCCTTTTAGGCACAGTTTAAAAAAAATTAAACCTAGACATTTTTTAAAAAAAATGTAAAAACGTATTGAAAAAAACTCTCAATACGATCTTTTTCAGTCCAATTTTCAGTACCTTTTGTCGGATCACGGAGTAGGTCAATAAAACACTCTAAAATAATAATAAAATAATTATTTCCAAACACTGAGTCGAATGTAACTCATACATGGATTGTTTGTTTGACGTGTCATCATTGGAAGCATGACTCTAACATTGAGACAGTCATTTTAAGACCAGTGTTGAACACCTCTTTTAGACATGCGGCTTTGGTTAAAGAAACACCAAATAATAATAAAATTATAATTATTTCCAGATCTAGTATCTGACATATCTCCCTCTTACGGCGTCGGAATGATGAACTGCTTGAGATGCTGCAACCCTAAAATTAAGACCAACATTTCTAGACCAAATTTGGATATTTAAATTGAGATCAAGGCACGGGCCCCATGAGGCCCAGTTTTCACATGTTGTGTTGAAACAAATATTTTTCACCGGGTATCAGTTTTGGATGAATGAGTAGTCCATCTTGTATATTTTTTCATGAGGACCGCAATGGTGAAATCCCTATGATGTATTTTGTGACTAATTTGTGGGTCCCACGAGACGCCTCTCAAGCGTATTAGGATGACATATGACTTTCCTATCAGATATAGTTACAAGGAACGATTCCTCTGTCTGTAGAGTCGGTACTCCCCTATAGGACTAGTGTGTGGGTCCTCCACACCTAGAGTACATAGAGTTGATACTCCCCTACCAAGTAGGGTGCGGGTCCTCTCTGATAGGATTCAGTACTCCCTTGTTTTACCAGGGAGCGGGTCCTCCGTAAATCTTATTCACATAAAGTCAGTACTCCCCTACCGGGTAGCATGTGGGTCCTCTATTTTAAGATTCCGTACTCCCATGACATATTAGGGCTCGGGTCCTCCACATGTGATCAATAGATTTGGTACACCCCTACTAAGTAGGGTGCGAGTGCTCTATTATAGGAATTGGTACTCCCCTAACATACTAGGGTGCGGGTCCTCCACACATTAACCGACAGATTAGGTACTCCCCTATCGTACCAGGGCACGGGTCCTCTAGTCACTGAGTAGTACTCTTCTATTGGGTAGGGTACGGGTCCTCGATTAGAATATAGAGCTCACTTGACAAAATGAGGTGTGGTCCCATCCCCTTAATGAAAATGATACCTATAAAGGAGCTAGTTCTCCCTCAATGGAGTGAGGTGCTGACAACTCTTTACCAGAGTGATAGAGGTTTCGTGGGATGTTAGGATCAGGGCTCCCACTTACGTGTATAGTGGTGAGGGCAGACCTCTTCACTTGGGTTTCCTTAGCCTTGCATTGGGCGCAAGACAGCAATGAATGAACCTCTGGTGATGGGAACTAGAGATGGACCTAGTAGAATGTTTCCGAAGGAGTGTACCTCCCGGACGAATGCCATCTAGGATGGCTGAGCTTGGGGGCATGTTCTTCTGGTATTGTATGTTACTTCACAAACCTGCGATGAGAATCCTGATGATGGGTATGAGGTTGGAGACTTACTTTTTCTTAGTGGCTAAGATGAGTATATATAGATGTCATGGTATATGTATGGGTATATACCAGAGTAGAGATTTTGGTGCATTACTTTGTGGTTTTTCTCTTACACCTTACCCTTTTGGTTTCGGGGTCTCCTACTAAGCATTTTTTTACTCATCCCTAAATGGGATTTTCTCACACATGTCGTGTCTTGTGCATATGACCGATACTTAGATGGAGATCAGGGAGGACCAGGACCAAGTGATTTTCAGTGAGAGCAGAAACATGAGGCATACTCCTACAACTTCAGGTAGCTACCCTCCACCTTCCCTCTAGGTAGGCTTTCCGGTAGATGAACTTCAGGGACTTTGAGTTGTGCTTTTGTTCTGCTTTTCTTTTGGTGGGCTTGAATACTGGCCCGATTTACCCATTCACTTTACTTTCCATTGTACTCTAGTTGTGTTATACTTAGTGGTTTACATGAATGGTTTACTTGGCTTTTATTTTCTAGTACCTTTGGCTTGAAGTTGTGTGTGTGCTTACAGGTACTTAGGGAAATGCCTCCCATTTGTGGAATATGCCTACTTGGTGCTAGTCGCCATCCCCTGGCCTATCGAAGACAGGATTGGGGTAGTCACCGCATGGGCCTCAGGGGACGGTTCATGATAGAGTGGTATCAGAGAGCGTTCAGTTCTATCTTAGGACTGCAGTGTCGTGAGCTTGGTTTGGGTTGCATAGCGATAGTGTTAAAAATGTTTTGAGTTTGGATCCCAGGCTAGAGGTTCTAGTTCTAGTGCAGGGGATGACGTATCCATTCACTGGGAATCTTATAACCTTCTTTTTGACTCAGTATATTAGGACATTGGTCACTGGGGAATAAATGGTACATGCATCATATAGTAATGGTTTGTGTTTTCCATGTCCTTGCGTCAGCTCTCCAGATATACTCTAATAACTGTGGTCTATTTTGATCTATTTCAGGATACCTCCCCGGCGATATCCATATAGGATTTTGTAGTGTGATTATGATGACAATATTACTCGAGATGAGGCTTTAGTGCAGGGCACTAGTTCTAAAGAGTTTCCCCAGAATGGTCTATCGGTAGTGCCACCACCCGCAGGACAACACATTTTACTGGCAGTTCAAACTGAGGATGCGTGTACCCTGAGTGAACTACACGAGTTCCAGTGGCAAAGACCTCCCAGGTTTTGAGGCAAGATAGATCCTTAGGTAGCTGAGGATTGGCTTGAGGCGGTTACATGAGTTTTTTGCAAAGTGAGGACACCGCCTAACTAGATGGAAGTCCTAACCACGAGCCTTCTATAGGGATCATCGGGACAATGGTAGAGCTTGGTGATCCAGATGCATGAAGAGGCGACCCTCACTTGGTCAGACTTTGAGAACCTCTTCAGAGAGGATTTCTTTCCGGTGACTTGACGCTCTGTGTGTATACAGGAGCTTCTACACCTACAGAAGGGAATCATGTCGGTAATAGAGTACTCAGTAATATTCATGGATCTTTCTTGCTACTCTACGAATATGGTGTGGGACTCTTACTCCAGGTCTCGGACCATCGATCAGGTACTATGTCGTGATATTATGGTGTCGGTGATACCCTTTATCATTCCATCATATGCTGGGGTGATGGAGCGAGACCTGGTGGTTAAGAGCTTCCTAGCATAGGAGTGGATAGATGTGACCTACAGCAGAGGTCATGAGGTAGAGGTGTCTTATGGAGCTAGCAGATGACTGGTGACAGGATCGCGACGTAGTAAGAAAACCCATTCTTGAAAAAAAAACGTATGGTTCTATGGTATAGAAGCAGTTCCAAGGAGTTAATCAGCCGCAGGAGAGGCAGTGTTACACTTTCAATGGTCAGGGACATCTCGCAAGGGATTGTCCGACCCACCATGCCATTGTAAGGGGGCCAGTAGACGAGCCTCCATGACAAAGACAATGCTTGGAACTTGGAGTTACGCAAGATGGCATGCGAGGTTAAGGAACCGAACGAGTAGCAGGAGGTGGTACGTGCCAGACTCAGAGAACTGTAGAGCGTGCGTGAGGGAAACTGCATGCGGTCGTGGCTTATGACCAAGACGCTCCATGAGAGATTCGAGGTATGATATGTGTCTTTTCTTTTGGATGCTATTTTAAAAAGACACAGGTGCTAGACGTTCTCTTTTTTTTCGTGAGTTATTTTTGCGAATTTGAGGTTCCATTTGGACCATGGACTTGACCATCACGCTTAGAGACTCCTACTGGAGGATACTCATTGAACACACAATGGAGATGATAGTGTGACCTGACTCTTGGAGGCGAGAGTCATGGTTGGGATCTCTTAGTCATGGCATCGAGGCCTTACGACATCATTCTGGGTATGGATATACCCAGATTGGTGGTTTTAGGAAAATGATACGGTATGTATTTGATGCTGTAAAAGTGTTTTATCTGGAGTTAAAAGAGAAACATATGAATCATAGGGTGGAATCTTACAAAGAGTCATACTTGGGATCATTCTGTGGTGGCAGATCTAGTGAGCGTGGCAGTGTTCTTTTTTCGACAAGTTGTGTGGCGGATGGAGGTTGTAGGAAGAGGGCCTTGTAAGACCCGTCGTTCGCTCATGGACAGCCCTGTTTCATTCTTAAATACCCCTGCATGTTTAGCTTAGACCTTAAACACCTAACGCTTGTGGAGGCTTTAGCATAGTTCATCCAAGGGTGGGAGTGAACCGTGGGGTTCTGTCTATATCTGCATCAGGTTACTATGGAGGTGAGCCGCTAAACCCCCATGACTATAGATGTATCATAGTGCTTAGTGTTTTCCCACTTATCTCAGATGAAGGAACACATTCTTGTTGTTTCATGATATTGAATGAGTAGAATATAGACAATAGAGTGGTCTATCTCAGTGGTTCCTTGAGGTTCATGCTAGTAAGCAGCACAAGAACTGTGACGACCCATCCCCCGGGGCCCGTAATGTGACTACCCCAAGCCCACCTTCCATAGGCTAGGGGATGGTGACTAGAACCAAAGGCATAAATCCCTATACTGGGAAGGATTTTCCTTTATAATAGTAAACAAACACAATAGAGTACACAACAGGAAGTAAAACACTAAGTAAAACAGAATACAAAAGAGTGTACTGAAAGTAAAGGGGCCAGAAATACAAGCCCAACAGTAAAGTACAAAACAACTAAAAAGCTAGTACAACTAAAGGAAATAAGTAAATCAACTACTAGGTCATCCTCTGGAATTCCCAATCGAAGGGTGGGTATAGATGGCCTCCTCAGCACCCCAAGTCTGTTCATCCTCTCCGTGTATGTCTCGACGAGTGGTCTACCTCCGGGTACCATCCAGTTCTGCTACTCTCTGCCCCAATCAGCGTTGTCTGTCATCTGCAACCAATACAACGAGGTGCAGGCGTATCCCATGTAGGGTTGAGTATAACAATACTCAGTAGGGACCCCGAGACCCTAAAGGTATCACCAAAATCCAACAAGGATAACCAAAACATATGGATTCAACGGATAACCATTACATAGGTATATACCCATACATATACCTAAGTTATTTAGTAACCCATCACAATCATGAGGAAAACTCAAAAGTCATTGAATCAGCACAAACTAGGATTTCAGTGAAGTATATAAGTACAGATGATTATTCGTGAAGCCAGATTATCTTATTCTGTCAAGAGTCCCTACTTTTGACCATACTGAGTCTGACCCACACAAGATCGATAGGCACTAACCCCCGCAATGACCCACACAGGATCTGACCCACACAGGATCGGTATGCGCTGACCCACACAGGATCGTTGAGCGCTGACCGACACAGGATCTGACCCACATAGGATCGGTATGCGCTGACCCACACAAGATCGCTAAGCGTTGACCTCCGTATGATCTGTCTCCAACCTCCACCTCACTATCAGCCATTGGATTCCTCATACCCGGTGCGCTCAAGTTCCGTAGAATCTTCCCTCGAGATATAAGTCATACCTTTAACGCCACTAAACTCCACAAAGGAGTAACCGAAAGGACCGCCATGTCGTAAGGGTTCCAATGCGACAGACAATGCATCAATCGGATGCCCGGTCTGTGAGTTATTGGCATTTCCGTCCTAGGGGCCCGGTTGGTTTTTAGGTTCAAACCAACCCGACCATACTCCAACTATGTCCAAACCTCATGTGGGGTATTCCAATAGAACCGTCTTGCTCTAATATTTCTGTCGCCACAATAGTTCGTCGATCGGACACCCTTAGCCCAGGATATGGGCAAAAAGGTGTAAACTGGCCATAGTGGGTCCCGGTCCGGTCTGACCCAGTCGGAGCGACCCGGTCTGAGGAAGCGGACCGGCCCGAGGGGGTGGCCCGGCCCGAAGGTATGGCCCCTCCCGACGGGGTGTCCCGACCGAGGGCGGCCCAGCCTGAGGACAGCCTGGCGGAGGGCGGCCCGGCCCGAGGGCAACCCGGCCGATGGTGTCCCGGCTAAAAGCGGCCCGGAGGCCTTCCCTAGCCGTGCCCAGGGGGGAGGCGCGCGCCCCTGGCACCTGAAAAGTTGAACCGTTTGAGTGGAACTGAAACCAGTGTCAGGTGGCACCGATCCAGCACACGCGGGAACTGATGGGGTCCCGCTCCTCTCGGTTGGCCTGAGCGGCCAGCCGTTCCACGCCACCGGAGGGGCACGACGGCGTCGTGCCCCTCCGTCGCGGCCCGACATGGCCGCAGCTTCATAGATCCACCAGCGTGGTGCGACAGCGTCGTGCCCCTCCACCACAGTCCACCCTGGCCACGGCCCTCTGCTGGCCTCTACGTGGTGCGACAGTGCCGCGTGCCTCCACTGCGGCCCATCATGGTCTCGGCTCTCCTTCCACGCAGCACGGCGGTGTCGCACCCTCTTTGCGACCCGGAGGCCTTGCACCGCCGGTTCCTTCACGGTTTGTTTTCTTTGCAGTCGGCCCGACACCGTCTTCCATTGCACCACCTCTGTCATCAACAAAATAGAACAACAAAGGGGGAGGTTCGGTCGTGTTCGTGTGGTCCAAGCCCTCCTCGTTGAGGTGATATCAATCGGCAAAAAAGTTCTCAACAAACGATGAAGAACGGAGGGTAAAAACTCATAAATAATTCAACTCAAATCCCCCTACCTCACTTGTGGATCAATGATAGTGGAAGGTGAGGAATGGCAGACGTTGATTCATCGATGCCGGGAAGCATCTGGGGAAGAAGCGTCATTGGCGTTATTCGCGGTCAGCTCCTTTTCTTTTGGGTCGGTCGAAGATCGATGAAGAAGTTTGTTGTTCTTCGGTTGTGTGTGGCGTTCTTCATTAGAAGGATGAAGTTCTCCACCCAAAGCTCCACCAAAAGACTTGCCAGCCCAAAAATAATAGACTATATATTATTTTAATGGTTGGAAAGAATTTAAAATAATTCAAAAGGGTTAAAATTAATTAAAAGAAGTTCAATTAATTAATGGTGAGGGTTGGCACAAAAATTAATGGGGGAAGGTGGAGAGTTGACATCCCACATAAATGGGGAGTTGAAAGGGGGGTTTAAAGCCCGTGTGGCCCCAGCAAAGATATCCTCCCAAGAAAGGTTATGTGTGGGTGGGATCTTCCTCCATAACCTCCCATGGGAGGTTCGGGTGTCATGGCCCCCACCTCCAACCTCCCCTTGGAGGATTAAACCGCCACAAATAAAAATAAAGTAAAACTTTATTTTTATTTAAATTAATGAAAAACCCTAAAAACTAACTTCCATTCTCATTATAATGAAACTGCGGTGAAGGTTTCACTAGGCAATCACCAATGCTGCGAGTTCAACGGTGCCCTCAGATTTCAATTCTGAGCACCAGTTCAAAAGTTAAAAAATCTCACTCCTATGTTTACTAAACGTACCAAAAAAAACTTCATAAAATGATTATGGGCACACCGGGCCTCGGAATCAAGTTCCGTCAAAAACCGTGGACTCGTAATATCCCATGAATTGAAGAGGAAAAAATTCATGGAATTTCCGAGTCTTTACATTCTCCCAACCTCAGGGCTTTATGTCCCCGTAATCTACAACTCGAACTAAGGGAACAAATGGGGGTACAGGGCATTCATTTCAGCCTCTCTCTCCCATGTGATCTCTTGTAGGTTCACGTGCTACCATCGTACGCGCACCAGAGGTATCGACCGTCCACACAGGACCCACTCTTGTCGATCCTCAATCTCCACTGGAACCTCTGTGGAAGTCGCTCTATCATCTATGTCTAGCTCTCTATGGTCGACGATGTGGGATGGGTCGTGCACGTATACCCTCAGCTGAGATACGTGAAAGACATCATGCACCCGGTGAAACTGAGGTAGAAGATCTAGGCGGTAAGCCACCTCACCTACTCTGCTGAGGACCTGGAAAGGTCTGATGAATCGTGGAGATAACTTGCTGCCTCGGCCAAATCTTCGTAGAACTTGTCGAGGTGAGACCCATAGAAAGACGTGGTCTCCATCCTTGAACTCCATAGGTCTCTGTCTCCTGTCAGCATATGACTTCTGCCTACTATGTGCAGTCTTCATCCACTCCTGGATGATCTGCACCTTCTCTGTGGTATCTCATACCATCTTTGATCCCACTAGTGCTGACTCCCTTGGGTTTGTCCAGCACAGTGGCGATCTACAAGGTCGACCATACAAGGCCTCAAAAGGTGTCATACCGATGGTGGAGTGATAGCTGTTGTTGTTGGCAAACTCTACCAAAGGAAAGTGATCCACCCAGCTGTGACCGAAGTCGAGGACACATGCATAGAGCATATCCTTGAGAGTCTGAATGGTCCGCTTAGTCTGACCATCCGTCTGAGGATGGAAGGCGGTGCTCAAGCGAAGATGTGTCCCAAAAGCCTCCTGTAACCCCTTATATAGCCAGGAGGTAAAACATGTGTCACAGTCAGAGACAATAGAAGAAGTTACTCCATGCAAATGCACAATCTCCTGCACATATAGGCGTCCCAAGCTCTCTACTGAGCCCTGCTCTATGATCGGTATGAAGTGGGCCGACTTGTTGAGTCGGTCAACGATCACCCATATCGAATCATGACTCTTGGATGTACGTGGAAGACCCATCATGAAGTCCATGGATATCCCATCCCACTTCCACGATGGGACCTCTAAGGTTTGAACCAAGCCTGCTGGTACCTGGTGCTCCGCCTTCACTGCTGACAAGTGAGGTATCGTGAGACAAACTCTGCTACTACCTTCTTCATACCTGGCCACCAGTGCTATCATATGAGGTCCTGACACATCTTTGCCACTCCTGGATGCACTACTAGAGGGGAAGTGTGGAACTCCCTCAACACTTCCTCCTGAAGTGCAACTCTTATCATGGTATGTCCTATGAAAAGGATGACGTGCTCTCCACCTTCAGAAAATCCATAGGGTGCTTGCATTGTGGATATCTAATCACGTTGCATCTCACAATCAGCGTCTCCATGTTGTGCCTCCCTGACTCACTGAAGAAGTGGAGGAGTGACTGTGAGAGACTGTAGATAGGCTGCTCCATCCCTATCCATGAAGGATATCTCTAAGGTAGCCAACTGATCTATCGCCTCTCCTAGCAGTTGTATACCAAATCTCCTACTGAGATCATCTTCAACAACATTCTCCTTCCTAGGAGTATAGACCATATCGGAGTCATAGTCCTGGAGGAACTCAAGCCAATGTTGTTGTCTCAGGTTCATGTCCTTCTGAGAGAAGATATACCTGAGACTCTTGTGATCAGAGTAGACTGTGAAATGCTCACCCATTAGATAGTCTCGCCACATCTTCAAGGAGAAGACGACTACTACTAACTCCAGGACATGGGTAGCGTAGTTCTGCTCGTGTTGTCTCAGTTGCTGAGAACTATATGCGATCACAGCTCGTTCCTGCATCAGGACACACCCGAGTCTGTGCCCTGATGCATCATAGTAAACTACCTACCCTATGCCCTCCTCTAGAAGCCTCAAGATGGGGGCACTATTTAGCCTCTGCCTGAGATCCTGAAATCTTGGTTGGCATCTCTCCAACCACATGAAGGGTTGCCCCTTCTTTGTCAAGGCTGATAGTGGTGCTGAAACTCTAGAGAAATCTGTAACGAATCTCCGGTAGTATCCAGCCAAGCCCAGGAAACTCCGTACCTCCGTCACACTCCTGGGTGGCTCCCAAGAAAGTAACTCCTCAATATTTTCTGGATCTACTGCAACTCTATCATCCAAGACAACATGTCCCAAGAAATGAACCTTTTGAATCCAAAACTGGAACTTTGAGAGATTACCATAAAGCTGGTGCTCTCGGAGTGTGTTCAGTACTACCTGAAAATGGTAGGCATGCTCCTCCTCAGTAGACGAGTAGATCAAAATATCATCGATGAAGACCACAAAAAAATGATCGAGGTATGGTTGGAAGATCCTGTTTATGAGACACATGAACACTGCTAGAGCGTTGGTAATGCCAAAGGGAATAACCAAGAACTCATAATGGTCGTACAGACACCTGAAGGTCGTCTTCTACACATCCTCATCTCGAACTCTGAGCTAGTGATAGCCTGGTCTGAGGTCTATATTTGAGAACCATCGAGCTCCCTTAAGCTGATCAAAGAGGTCTTCAATCCTCGGGAGTGGGTACTTGTTCTTCATGGTCACCTGGTTCGGGAAACGGTAGTCAACACAAAGCCTCAAGCTCCCATCCGCCTTCTTGGCAAACAGAATCAGGGCTACCCAGGGAAAAACACTGGGCTGGATGAATCCCTTCCCTTGCAAGTCCTCCAGCTATACCCGCAGCTCACGAAGCTCAGTGGTAGCCATCCGATATGCTGGAGTAGATATCGGTGTCGTCCTGGGGTACAGGTCAATATAGAAGTCCACCTCTCTATGAGGAGGTAATCCTGGAACATCGTCAGGGAAAACATCCGCGTACTGGTCCACCACTACAGGATAGCTCAGACTCTCCACATCAACTACTCCGAGGGTAAGGTAGGCCAACTGATGAGTAATTAGTTGCACCCTCCTCCGAGTTAGTTTGTCTTGTGCTGCAAAGGTTCCCTTCTCGCCGGTGAAGGTAAACCTGGTCCCATCCGTGAAGATACACCGCACTTTGAGCCTAATACAGTCAATCTGATCATGGACTGTTGATAACCAGTCCATACCCAAGATGATGTTGTAAGGCCTCAATGCTACTACGAGGAGGTCCCAGCCGAAGCTCTCGCCTCATAGAGTAAGTTCACACAGTCGGCACCAGTGCATAATCATCAAGTCTGCTCCCGTAGGAGTCTCTAGCCATAAGGATCGAGCCAATGGATCCGTTGGAATCTATGAGCTCCGAACGAGGGCAGTGGCAATGAATGAATGACTGGAACCTGTGTCTATAAGAACTGCATTTAAGGTGGAGTAGACAAAGATAGTACCTTGAATCATATCCGGAGCGCCATGGTCATATGCCTCAGCTGCCTGAAGCTTAGCTCTCCCTTGTCCGCCAGCTCCCTGAGGTTGGGGTGGTCCTCCTGGTGGTGGTGGTGGAAACACCTCAAAACGTCGTCCACGACCAACTACTCGCCCATCTCTTTTTCCACGTCCACCTGCACCCTGCAGACCGCCTCGATCGAACCTATTCCTCTGCCTGGGAGGTCCCTCAACTGACTGCTGATCATCTGTACGGTGGGTCGGACAGTCACGTGCCATGTGACCCTGCCCGTCGTATGAGTAGCACTGTCTGCTCCTGGAATATGTGTCTCTACTCTATGTGCCCAGCACAACTGATCCCGAGTCCTTTGGTCGACCACCTGTGGGCCTGGTCCTCTTGGACCTCTGTGTCATCTATCTACTACCGCTGCAGAAGACTTCGCTGCATGTCTACTAGTAGTGGGTCTCGCTGCTAGTAACCGCTCAGGAAGGAAACTCTCCACTAGTAGGGATCTCTCTAACACCCCCCGCATGTGTTAGGATGTTGAGGGAGATCATCAAGGCTCTGATCTCTCACCTGAGCCCCTGCTCGAAGGTACGACCCCTAAAGAATGGGTCCCGCACCATATCTGTGGAGTAGCGCGAGAGGTTAGTAAACCTCGCTGAGTACTACGCCAATGTCATGCTACCCTGTTGTAGATGCAGTAGCTCCTGTATCTGCACTACATGAATGGTGATTGGAACAAACTCCGCTCGGAACAGGCTCTTGATGTCTGTCCAGATTAATATCGCCTCGTCAAAAAACCGAAGCATCATGCTCCACCATCTGCCTGCTGCTGCCCGAAGGAGACTCGCAGCAAGAATCACCATGAAGTCTGCCGGTGTCCCTACTAGCCTGAAAACTCTCACCACAGCCTCCAGCCAATCCTCATCCACCTGTGGGTCTGCCTCTCCCCGGAACCTGGGTGACCTCTGGTGCTGGAACTCATGCAACGTGATCAAGCGGCATGCATTGTCTGCTGCTAAGTCTGGTGGCATCGGTGGCCCAATGGAAAATGGTACCGTTGGTGCCTCTACTGGTAAAGGGCCCTGCACCGAGTCCTCATCACTCAGTGGGCTGTCAGAGCATACGAATCTCAGGTCTCTAACTGGTCGTCCGCGGGGAGGCATCCTGAAATAAACAAATGTGACATGGTCAAAATATTTATACCTGGTGAGCTGACCTGGTTGAGCTAACTTAAGAAAAATTTTAAAGACACGCACGCAATCAGTGTTTTCATGCACTAAGTCGGAAATCAGTAGTCAGGGTCCTGGTGTATGGATACGTCAGCCGCTGCACCAACACTGGACTCCTTGAAATAAAAACCACACATAGTACCGTTAACACTATTTCCTCATAGAAAATAAATATCAGAGTCCTATGTTTTGTGGTAGAACCGACTCCTCTAATACCAATTTGTCATGACCCGTCCCCCGGGGCCCGTATCGTGACTACCTCATGCCCACCTTCCATAGGCCAGGGGCTGGTGACTAGAACCAAAGGCATAAATCCCTATACTAGGAAGGATTTTTCTTTATAATAGTAAACAAACAAAACAGACTACGCAACTGGAAGTAAAACACTAAGTAAAACAGAATACAAAAGAGTGTGTTGAAAGTAAAGGGGCTAGAAATACAAGCCCAAAAGTAAAGTACAAAACAACTGAAAAGCTAGTACAACTGAAGAAAAGAAGTAAAGCAGCTATGAGGTCATCCTCTAGAATTCCCACCTGAAGGGTGGGTACAGATGACCTCCTCAGCACCCCAAGTCCGTCTGTCTGCTCTGTGTATATCTCACCGAGTGGTCCACCTCTGGGTACCGTCCACTTCTGATACTCTCTGTCTCGATCAGTGATTTCCATCGTCTGCAACCAACACAATGAGGTGTGGGAATAGCTCGTGTAGGGGTGAGTATAATGATACTCAGTAGGGACCTCGAGACCCTCAAGGTCTCACCAAAATCCAACAAGGATAACCACAAAGTATGGAATCAACAGATAACCATTACTTAGGTATATGCTCATACATATACCTAAGTTGTTTAGTAACTCATCTCAATCATGAGGAAAACTCAAAAGTCATTGACTCAGCTCAAACTAGAATTTCAGTGATGTATAGAAGTACAGATGATTAGTCGCGAAGCTAGATCATCTTATTCTGTCAAGAGGCACTGCTTCTAGCCATACGGAGTTTGACCCACATAGGATCGATAGATACTAACCCCTGCAATGACCCACACGGGATTTGACCCACACAGGATTGGTATACACTGACCCATATAGGATCGTTGAGCGCTGACCCACACAGGATCTGACCCACACAGGATCGGTATGAACTAACCCACACAGGATCGCTGAGCGCTGACGTCCGTATGATCTATCTCCAACCTCCGCCTCACTATCAGCCACTGTATTCCTCGCACCCTGTGCGATTGAGTTTTGTAGAATCTGCCCTCGAGATATCGTTCGTACCTCGACTACCACTGAACTCCACAAAGAAGCAACCCAAAGGACCTCCATGTCATAAAGGTTCCAACGCGACTGATGGTGCGTCAATCGGACGTCTGGTCTGTGAGTTATTGTCATTTCTGTCTCAGGGCCCGGTTGGTTTTTAGGTTCAAACTAACCCGACCGTACTATAACTATGTCCAAACCTCAATTGGGGTATGCCAATAGAATCTTCTCGCTCTAAGATTTCTGTCGCCGCAACGGTTCATCGATCGGATACCCGTAGCCCAGGATATAGGCAAAAAGATGTAAACTGGCCATAGCGGGTCTGGGTCCGGTCTGACCCAGTCGGAGCGACCCGGTCAGACCTGGTCCGAGGGTCCGACCTGGTCGGAGGAAGCAGCCCGGCCCGAGGGGGTGGCCTAGCCCGAAGGAGCGGCCCGAGTGAGGGCGGCTCGGGTGAGGGCGGCCCGGCCCGAGGGTTTCCTGGGCAAGCGGAGTTTTCTAACTTTTGAACTGCTACTCTGATCAAAAATTTAAGGGCACTGTTGAACTCAGAACGCTGAGATTCACCTAGAAATGACTTAACTTCAACCAGCAAGGATCGACCAGAAAAATTAAATTTTCAGACTTTTAAAGAAAAAGTTAAAATAAAATAAACTTGTTTTATTTTAATTTTTAAAATCGTTGAAGCGTAACTATTTTCCACCCGAGCATAACTGGCAGCGTTTCTTTTATGAAACACCGTAATGACTTTGTAACAAATCATAACTAAAACACTGATTCGCGTTCGACCTTTAATGGTCAAGAGGGAAACGATGAATCTTGATTAGAAAAGATCCAAGGTCAAGGGAGGACGTAGGATTCTTTTCGGAAAGATGACTTGAAGAATATGTGGTGACATCGTGTGGTCCGGAAAAGCAGGGTCGGCGCATGCATGGTGGCCAAGGTGGCTATCCAGCACGGCCCGAGGCAGTCGGTGGACCAGGAGGCGGCGGTCGAGGGAGACACGTGTTGATGATGGTGGCTGATCAGTGCTGGACTGTGGGAAGATCGGTGTAAGAGTGTTCCATGGTCTGCCACGTAATGGTTATCCCCAGCTAGGGTTGCAGTGTTTTTCACGGGGAAGAAGAAGTCTAAAACAGAAAGTGATGTTATTAGTTTATTTTTTTATATCTTTAATAAAGTAAAATAATCTGAGGAAAGGGGTGGGGTGTGGGTGTAAAGCCTTATATGCATGATTGGAGAGATGGAAGAGTTTTGCGTGGAAGAATAATCAAATATTTTTATATATGTTCAATAATAGTAATGATATAAAATATTGTTGTTGTTGTTGTTGAGAAAACCTTGTTTGAGTTGTAACTCCTACGTAGTACATTGGATTGACAAACCATCAGTGGCAGTCTTCAATACGATCTATTTGAGTCCAATGTTGAGTACCTTTTGCTGGATCGTGGACCAGGTCAATAAAACACTCTAAAATAATAGTAAAACTATTATATTCAAACGCTGAGTCGAGCGTAACTCATACATGGAGCTTCTGTTTGACGTGTCGTCAGTGGAAGCTTGACTATAACATTGAGATGGTTATTTTAAGACCAATGTTGAATACATTTTTCAGAATTTCGACTCAAGTCAATGAAATTCCCAATAATAATAAAATTATTATTATTGCGAGATCTAGTATCCAACATATCTCCCTCTTACGTTGTCGGAATGACGAAGCACCTACGACGTTGTAACCCTGAAATTAAGACGAAAGTTTATAGAACAATTTTGAATATTTAAATCGAGATCAATGCATGGTCCCCTTGAGGACCGATTTGCATGTACTACGGTGAAACACATCTTTTTCACCGGGTATCCATTTTGGACGAATGAGTAGTTCATCTCATGTGTCTTCCTGTGAGGATCACAATGGTGTAATCTGTATAATTTTTTTCATGACTAAGGTATGGGTCCCACATGACACCTCTCGAGCATATGACAATGACATATGACTTTCCTATCTGATACATTTACAAGGAACGCGTCCTCTATCCGTAGAGTCGGTACTCCCCTATAGGACTAGGGCGCAGGACCTCCACACCTAACGTAAAAAGAGTCAGTATTCCCCTACCGGGTAGAGTGCGAGTCCTCTATGATAGGAGTCGATACTCCCCAGTCATACCAGGGAACAGATCCTCCGTAAATATTACACACAAAGAGTCTGTACTCCCCTACCATGTAGCGTGTGGGTCCTTTTTATTAGGAGTTGGTATTTTCCTGATGTACCAGGGTGCAGGTACTCCACACGTGATCAATAGAGTCGGTACTACCCAACTGGGTAGGGTGAGGGTCCTCTATTATAGGAGTCAGTACTCCCCTAACATACTAGGGAATGGGTCCTCCACACATTAACTGAGAGATTCGGTACTCCCCTGTCGTACCAGGGTGTGGGTCCTCTAGTCACGGAGTATCACTCCCCTACCGGGTAGGGTGTGGGTCCTCCATTGGAAGATGAAGCTCCCTCGACGGACTGAGGTGTGGGCCCATCCCCTTGATGAAAACAATACCTATAAAGGATTCAGTGCTCCCTCGACAGACTAAGGTGTGGCCACTCCTTACCGGATCGATGGAGGTTTTGTGGGATGTTAGGAGAAGGGCTCCCTCTCACGTTTACAGTGGTGAGGCTGGCCTCTTCACTTGGATTTCCTTAGCCTTGAATTGGGCAAAAGACGGCGACGACTGAACCTCTGGTGCGGGGCACTGGAGCTGGACCTAGTAGAGTGTTTCCGAAGGAGTGTACCTCTTGGAAGAATTCCATTTGGGATGGTTGAGCTCATGGGGAATGTTCTTCTGGTAGTGTTTGTTACTTATCAAACCTGTGATGAGAATCCTGATGTTGGCTATGAGGTTGGAGCCTTACTTTTTCTTAGTGGATGAGACGACTATATCTGGATTTCATGGTATATGTATAGGAATATACCAGAGTAGAGCTGTCGGTGCATTCCTTTGTGGTTTTTCTCTTGCACCTTGCCTTTTTCGTTTCGGGGTCTCCTACTGAGTATTGTTTTACTCACCCCTGCACGGGCTTTTACTGCACATGTTGTGTCTTGTGCAGACGGATGACGCTTCAACAGAGATCAGGGAGGACCAGGGCTAGGTGGTTTTCAGTGAGAGCATAAAGACAAGGCATACTTCTCCAACTTCAGGCAGCTACCCTCCGCCTACCCTCTAGGTAGGCTTTTCGGTGGACGAGCTTCAAGGACTTGGAGTTGTACTTTTGTTATTCTTTTCTTTTGGTGGGCATGTATACTGGCCCGGTTTACCCATGAACTTTACTTTACATTGTACTCTGGTTGTGTTATACTTAGTGGTTTATGTGCATGGTTTACTTGGATTTTACTTTCTAGTACCTTTGGCATGGAGTTGTGTGTGTGCATACAGGTACTTAGGCAAATGCCTCCCATTTTTGGAATATTCCTACTTGGTGCTAGTTGCCAACCCCTAGTCTATTGGAGGCGGGTTCGGGGTAGTCATGGCACGAGCCCCGGGGGACGAGTCATGACAGAGTGGTATCGGAGGGTGGTCGGTTCTATCTTAGGACCACCGTGTCATGAGCTTGGTTTAGGTTTCATAGAGACAGTGTTAAAAATGCCTTGAGTTTGGATCTCATTCTAGAGGTTCTAGTGATGGTGCGGCGGCCGATGTATCCATTCACTGGGAGTCTGATGACCCACTTTTCGACTCGGTACATTAGGACACTAGTCGCCGGGGAATTAATCGTACATGCATCATATAGGAATGGTTTGTGTTTTCCATGTCCTTGAATAATCTCTCCAGATATACTCTAATAATTGTGGTCCATTTTGATCTATTTCAGGATGCCTCCACAGAGACATCCAGATAAGATTCTGTAGTGTGATTATGATGACAATATGCCCCGTGATGAGGCTTTAATGCAAGGTACTGGTTCTAAGGAGTTTCCCCGGAGTGGTCTATCAGTAGTGCCACCACCCGCATTACATTACATTTTACCGACAGTTCAGAATGAGGATGCTTATAGGATGAGTGCACTACATGAGTTCCAGTGGCAGAGACCTCCCAGGTTCTGAGGCAAGATAGATCCTCAAGTATCTGAGGATTGGATTGAGGTGGTTACATGAGTTTTTGGCTTAGTGAGGGCACTACCTGGCCAGATGAGTCCTAGCCGTGAGCCTTCTATAGGGATCAGCGGGACGATGGTGGAGCTTGGTGATCCAGATGCATGAAGATGTGACCCTCACTTGGTCAGACTTTGAGCGCCTCTTCAGGGAGGAGTTATTTCTGGAGTCTTTACGCTCTGTGCGTATACAAGAGCTATTGCACCTACGTAAGGGCAGCATGTCGGTAATAGAGTACTTAGCGAGATTCACAGATCTTTCTTTCTACTCTAAGGATATGGTGTGGGACCCTTACTCCAGGGCCCAGACCTTTGAGTAGGGACTATACCAGGAGATTAGGGCGTCGGGGATACCCCTTAGCATTCTGTCATTTCTTGGGGTGCTAGAGAGAGCCCTAGTGGTCGAGAGCTTCCTAGTAGAGGAGCGGATGGATGCGGCCTACAACAGAGGTCATGAGGTAGAGGTGTCTGATGGAGCTAGTAGAAGATTGGATATAGGATCACGACGTAGTAGGAATACCCATGCCCGAACACAGAGGCATGGTTCTCTGGCGCAGAAGTAGTTCCAAGGAGCTAATCAGCCGCATGAGAGGCCGTGTTATGCTTGAAATGGTCGGGGACATCTCACAAGGGATTGTCCGACCCGCCATGCCACTATGAGGGGGACGGTAGACGAGCATCCTTGAAAAAGAAAATGCTTGGAGCTTGGATTTTTTCAAGATGGCATGCAAGGCAGAGGAACCAAATGATCAACAGGAGGTGGTACGCACCAGACTCAGAGAGCTGGAGGGTGTGCACAAGGGAAACTGCGTGTAGTCGTAGCTTATGACCAAGATGCTCTATGAGAGATTCTAGTTATGATCTATGTATTTTATTTTGGCTTCTATTTTAAATAGACATAGGTGTTGGACGTTATCTTTTTTTTTTGCAAGTTCTGTTTGAGACTTTGAGGTTTCATTTTGATCGTGGACTTGATCCTCACGCTTAGATAATCCTATCAGAGGAGACTCGTTGATCACACAATGGTGCTGATAGTGTTACCTGACTCTTGGAGGTGAGATTCGCGGTTGGGATCTCCTAGTCGTTGCATCGAGGCCTTACGACTTCATTATGGGTATGGAGTACTACCGTTCATACCCAGATCGTCTGTTTTAGGCAAATGATACTGTATATCTGCGATGGTGGAAAAGTGTTTTCTCTTGCGGTAAAAGGGAAACCCAAGAATCACAGGGTGGAATATTACAAAGAGTCCTACTTGGGATCATTCTATGGTGACATAGCTAGTGAGTGTAGCAGTGTTCTTGTTTTGACAATTTGTGTGGCAGTTGGAGGTTGTAGGTGGAGGGCCTAGTAAGACCCAGCGTTTGCTCATGGACAACCATGTTTCATTCTTAAATACCCTTGTGTTTTTAGCATCAACCTTGAACACGTAACTCTTGTGGAGGCTTTAGTATAGTTCTTCTAAGGGTGGGAGTGAACCATGGGGTTCTGTCTATATCTACATCGGGTTAGTGTGGAGGTGAGCCGCTAGACCCCCATGACTGTAGATGTATCATAGTACCTAGTGTTTTCCCACTTGTTGTAGCTAAAGGAACATGTTATCGTTGTTTCATGATGTTGAATGAGTAGAATCTAAACATTAGAGTGGTCGATCTCGGGGGTTCCTTGAGGTGCGTTCTTGTAAGCAACATAAGAACCTTTGATGAACTCAGTTTTCTCCCCTTGAGTTTAGGTTTTTTATTTTCAGGGACAAAAAGTCTTATGGTGGGGAGAATTTAATGGCTTGAAAGCCCATGGATTTTTTTTAAAATTTAAATGAGATTTTTCTAATACCAAACGCTTTCATGGCACGTGATTCTGAGGCTCGATGAGCCCGGAACAAAATTTTAAATTTTTTAAGTACGCTTGAGTAAACGTGTGAGCGGGGTTTTTTAACTTTTAAACCACCACTCTAATAAAAAAACTGAGGGAACCGTTGAAATTAGAACACCAGGATTCTCCTAGAAATGACTTATCTTCAGCCGGCAAGGATCAAGCGGAAAATGTAAATTTTCATACTTTTAAAGAAAAAGTTAAAAATAAAATAAACTTGTTTTATTTTATTTTATTTGAATTTTTAAAATCATGGAAGCGTAATGATTTTCCACCTGATAATTACTGACCCGCTATTTCTTTTATGAAACAGTGTAGCGACTGTGTAACAGATCGTAACTCACGTTTGACCTTTAATGGACAAGCAGGAAACACTAAATCCTGATTAGAAAAGATCCAAGGTCGAGGGAGGACATAGAATTATTTTAGGAAATATTCCTTGAATAATTTTTGGGCGAACAACGGCAAGATGTTGGATCGATGATAAGAGTTTGGATCAGACATCAGTGGATCGACAAATGACGAGAAAACATGGATGGTTTGTTGATCCAAGCACATATCTGGAAACCTCGTGAGATGAGGATGACTGATCTGAAGTTTTTACACCAGCACTACAAAGAACAAAGACACAACGCCTTTCCAAAGGTGTGGCGACATCATTTGGTCCAACAAAGCTAGGTCGGCGCGTGCATGGTGGCCAAGGTGGCTGTCTGACAGATTTTTTTTTTACGTTTTTAAAAAAAAATTCCAGAAAACGATTAGGGACAAAAAAAATTAAAAATGCACCTCAAAGGCGGCATCCCGGATGTCGCCTTTGCATTTTGGGGGCAAGGCGGCATCTGTGATGCCTCCTTTGCGCTACGGGTGAGAGGCAGCATCCGTGATGCCTCCTTTCTCCTAAAAAAATCTGTTTTTTGAAAAAAAAAATTGTTTTGTTTATATATATATATATATATATATATAAACAAACAAAACAAAAAAATTCAGCAGAATTTCTCTACTATTAAAGATTCAGCGCTACAGCCATTACAACAGTCTGGATTCTGACAAAAACTCTTACTCAGGCCTCCCTTTTATAAGAGGGCTTGCCCTGAAAATCATTCTGCATTTTCGATGTGGGATTCAGGTTCTACCTTTACTGCGTAGTACATTCTGCATTTCTGATGTGGGATTCTGTTTCAAGTTCGTGACTTTGAAATACAATAAAATATAAACTATACGGACAATATAAATGAAATTTTAAACATTGATTAAACATATAATAAATAGTTGAAAACAAAAATAATTTCTTCAAAAATGTTGATGAAAAATAATCTATAACCTTTCAAAACCGCCTACTTGAAACTTAAAAATGTTTCAAATACGTGAATTTGAAAGACTATAAAATATAAACTATAAAACGAATATAATTGAAACATTAAACATTGATTACAAATATAATAAATAGTTGAAAACAAAAGAAATTTCCAAAAAAATGTTGATGAAAAGTAATTTATAAGCTTTCAAAACCGCATACTTGAAACTTAAAAATTTTCAAGTGTGTGAATTGGAAAGACCATAAAACATAAAATAGAAGACCAATATAAATGAAACCTTAAACATTGATTAAACATATAAGAAATAGTTGAAAACAAAAGCAATTTCCAAAAAAATGTTAATGAAAAATAATTTATAAGCTTTCAAAACCGCCTACTTGAAACTTAAAAATGTTTCAAGTATGTGACTTTGAAAGATTATAATTATATTACTAATTAACTAATTAATTATTATATAATTAATAGTTATATTAATAATTAACTAATTAATTATTATATAAGTAATAATTAATGAGTAATAATTAATAATTAATACTTTAATGAATAGTTATATTTAATATTTATATTACTAATTAACTAATTAATAATTACTAATTACTTATTAATAATTATTAATTACTAATTACTAATTATAATGAATAATTATAATAAATATTTATATTACTAATTAACTAATTAATAATTAATAATTACTAATTACTAATTAATTAGTTATAATTATTAATTGTATTTCTAATTAACTAAATATTTATTATATATGTAATAATTATATTACTAATTAATTATTATATAATTAATGATAATATTACTAATTAACTAATTAATTATGACATATTTAATTATTAATAATTACTAATTAATAATTAATAATTATAATGAATAAATGTAATTAAAAATTATATTACTAATTTACAAATTAATTGTTATATAATTAATAATTATATAACTAATGAACTAACTAACTATTATATAATTAATTATTAATAATTAATAATTAATAATTATAATGACTAATTATAATTAATATTTATATTACTAATTAACTAATTAATAATTACTAATTACTAATTACTAATTAATAATTAATAATTATAATGAATATATGTAATTAAAAATTATATTACTATTTTAGAAATTTATTATTATATAATTAATAATAATATTATAAATTAACTAACTAATTTTTATATAATTAATTATTATTAATTACTAATTAATAATTATAATGAATAATTATAATATAAAATCATATTAAAAATTTACTAATTAATTATTATAATGAATAATTATAATTAAAAATCATATTACAAATTTACTAATTAATTATTATATAATTAATAATAATATTACTAATTAACTAATTAATTTTTACATAATTATCTGTTAATAATTACTAATTAATAATTATAATTACTTATTATAATTAATTATCTTATTTATAATTAACTAATTAATTATTATATAATTAATAATGATATTACTAATTAAATAATTATTTATTATATAGTTAATAATTATATAATTAATCATTATATTACTAATTAAGTATTATATAAATAATAAATAACAATTAATAGTTATAATGAATAATTATAATGAATAAATATAGTACAAATTAACTACTTATTTATTATATAATAATTTTTAATAATTACTAATGAATAATTATAATGAATAATTATATTACAAATTAAATATTATATAATTAATCATTAATAATATTAATTTAATAGTTAAATAAATTATTATATGTTTAATCCATGTTTTAACTTTAAATTATATCGGTCTTATAGTTTATATTTTAGTCTTTCAAAACCGCATACTTTAATCATTTTAAGTTTCAAGTAGGTGGTTTTGAAAGCTTATAAATTATTTTTCATGAACATTTTTTACGAAATTATTTTTATTTTTGACTATTTGTTATATGTTTAATTCGTGTTTTATGTTTCATTTATATCGGTCTTATAGTTTATATTTTATAGGCTTTCAAAGTCACGTGCTTGAAACATTTTTAAGTTTCATGTTGGTCATTTTGAAAGCATATAAATTATATTTCATCAATATTTTTTACGAAATTCTTTTTATTTTCAAATATTTGTTTTATGTTTAATTCATGTATTAAGTTTCATTTATATTGGTCATATAATTTATATTTTATAAGCATTCAAAATCACGTACTTGAAACTTCTTATGTTTCAAGTAAGTGGTTTTGAAAGCTTATAAATTATTTTTTATCATCATTTTTTATGATTTTTTTTTGTTTTCAACTATTTTTTATATGTTTAATCCATGTTTTAAGTTTCATTTATATTGGCCTTATAGTTTATATTTTATAGTCTTTCAAAGTCGCGTACTTGAAACAGAATCCCACATCGGAAATGCAGAATATTCTGTGCAGGAAATGGAGTACCAGAATCCCACATCGGAAATGTAGAATGATTTCCAGGGTAAGGTCTCTTATAAAAAGGAGCCCTGGGTGAGAGATTCTGTCAGAATCTAGATTGCTGTAATAATAGTACTGCTGGATTTTAAATAGCGGATAAATTCTGCTGAATTTTTTTTGTTTTTTTTTTGTTTTGTTTTGTTTATATATATATATATATAAACAAAACAAAACAAAAAAAATAAAAAAAATTCTAGAAAAAATATATTTTTTTCTGTTTTAGGGGAAAGGCGTCATCTAGGATGCCGCCTTTCAACCGAACCCAAAGGTGGCATCATGGATGCCACCTTTGTGGCGTATTTTCGAAAAAAAAATTAACCTAGCCTGTTTTTAAAAAATATTTTTAAAAAAAAAAATTATTTAAAAAAAACTCATGTCTGGCGCTGCCTGAGGTGGTCGGTGGACTAGGAGGCGATGATAGAGGGAGGAACGTGGTGATGAGGGTGGCTTATTAGTGTTGGATGATGGGTAGATCGGTGTCGGAGTGTACCATGGTCTGTCGCGTAATAGAGATCCCCAGCTAAGGATGCAGTGTTTTTCACGGGGAAGAAGAAGTCTAAAACAGAAAGTGATGTTATTAGTTTATTTTTTTATCATTAATAAAGTAGAAGAATCATATTCAAGGGGAGGGGTGTAGGTGTAAAGCCCTTATATGCACGATTGGAGAGATGGAAGAGTCTTGAATGGAGGACTAATAAAATATTTTTATATATGTTCAATAATAATAATGATATAAAATATTATTATTGTCGTTGTTGAGAAAACAATGTTTAAGTCGTAACTCTTACGTAGGACATTGGATTGACGAACCATCAGTTGAAGTGTGATCATGTCTTTGATATAATCTTTTTGAGTCAAATGTTGAGTAACTTTTGTTGGATTGTGGAGCAGGACAATAAAACGCTCTAAAATAATAATAAAATTATTATTTTCAAACACTAAGTCAAAAGTAACTCATACATGGAGCGTCAGTTTGATGTGTCGTCAGTGGAAGCATGACTCTAACATTACGATGGTCATTTTAAGACCAATGTTGATTACCTTTTTCAAACACGTGGCTTGGGTCAATGAAACACCCAATACTAATAAATTATTATTATTGTGAGATCTAGTATCCAACATATCTCCCTCTTACTGTGTCAAAATGACGAACCACCTATGACGTTGTGACCCTAAAATTAAGCCAAACGTTTCCAAAAAAAATTTGGATATTTAAATCGAGATCAAGGCATGGGCCCCATGAGACCCAGTTTGCATGTATTGCAGTGAAATACATATTTTTCACCAGGTATCTATTTTGGACGAATAAGTAGTCCATCTCATGTGTTTTCCCATGAGGAAAGAAAATGGTGCAATCCATATAATGTGTTTCATGACCGAGGTGTGGGTCTCATAGGATGCCTCTCAAGAATATTACGACGACATGTGACTTTCCTATCAGATACAGTTATAAGGAATGAGTCCTCTGTCAGTAAAGTCGGTACTCCCCTATAGGACTAGGGTGCGGGTCCTCCACACATAACATACATTGAGTCGGTACTCCCCTACTGGGTAGGGTGCGGGTCCTCTATGGTAGGAGTCGGTACTCCCCTGTCATATTAGGGCACGGGTCCTCCGTAAATCGTACAGACATAGAGTCGGTACTCCCCTACTGAGTAGCATGTGGGTCCTCTTTGTTAAGAGTTGGTACTCCCCTGACGTACCAGGGCACGGGTCCTCCACACGTGATCAATACAGTCAGTACTCCCCTACCGGGTAGGGTGCAGGTCCTCTATTATAGGAGTTGATACTCTCCTAACATACTAGTGAACAGGTCCTCCACACATTAACTGACTGATTCAGTACTCCCCTATCTTACAAGGGTGTGGGTACTCTATTCATAGAGTAGTACTCCCCTACCAGGTAGAGTGCGGGTCCTCGATTGGAAGATGGAGCTCCCTCGACAGAGTGAGGTCTGGGGACATCCCCTTGATGAAAATGATACTTAGAAAGGATCTAGTGATCCCTCGATGGAATGAGGTGTGGGACACTCCTTACAGGATCGATATAGGTTTCTTGGGATGTTAGAAGTAGGTCTCCCTTTTATGTGTATATTGGTGAGGGTGGGCCTCTTCACTTGGGTTTCCTTAGCCTTGCGTTGGGTGCAAGACGACGACGACTGAACCTCCAGTGCTGGGCACTGGAGCTGGACCTAGTGGAATTTTTCTGAAGGAGTGTACCTCTCAGACGAATGCCATTTTGGATGGTTGAGCTCGTGGGGAATGTTCTTCTGGTATTGTGTGTTACTTCTCAAACCTGTAATGAGAATCCTGATGATGGCTATGAGGTTGGAGCCTTACTTTTTCTTAGTGGATGAGATGATTATATCTGGATGTCATACTATATGTATGGGCATATACCTGAGTAGAGCTGTCAGTGCATTCCTTTGTGGTTTTTATCTTGCGCCTTACCTTTTTCGTTTCGGGGTCTCCTACTGAGTATTGTTTTACTCACCCCTGCACGGGCTTTTCCTGCACGTGTTGTGTCTTTTGTAGACGGACAATGCTTTGATGAAGATCAGGGAGGACCAAGACCCGGTGGTGTTCAGTGAGAGAATAAAGACAAGGCGTCCTCCTATGAATTCAGGTAGCTACCCTCCACCTACCCTCCAGATATCCTTTCCGGCAGACGAGCTTCAGGGACTTGGAGTTTTACTTTTGTTCTGATTTTCTTTTGATGGGCTTGTATACTGGCCCGGTTTACCCATGCACTTTACTTTACGTTGTACTCTGGTTGTGTTATACTTTGTGGTTTACGTGCATGGTTTACTTGGATTTTACTTTCTAATACCTTTGTATTGGAGTTGTTTGTGTGTGTACATGTACTTAGGAAAATTCCTCCCATTTGTGGAATATGCCTACTTGGTGTTAGTATCCAGCCCCTGACCTATCGGATACGGGCTTGGGGTAGTCACAACACAGGCCTAGGGGGACGGTTCATGATAGAAAACTATGGAAACCTAGATTTTTAGTCATTCTATAATAAGATCATTGATAAATAGAAAAATGAGGCTAGTTTAGATGAATCCAAACGAGATAAAATTGTTGTTTTCTTGGGATTTTTTATATTTTTTAAAGAACAAAATGGTATTTTTGGAACAATACAAGAGATCATATGAGGATAATCCTCTTTTTGGTTTAGTGATATTTTTATGATTATCATGGTTGAAAAAATGGATTTACATTCATGTTTATTTTTGTTGATATGCTCACGATATATTATTATATAATAATTCAGGTATATGGAAAATACATGAGAAATTAGTGAGTTAAATATATAAGAAAATTATTGTATCAAAGATAGAATTTATCCACATAGAAATACTGATGTTGTTGAGATTTTTAGATAGTGAGAATAATAGAATATTATATTTTTGTTTAAGATAGTATAGTGTTCACGTGACTGAGTTGTGGAGAATAATAATAATAATTTCCTAAATCTGGTTTCGAGGGATTTGTGTAAAAATTTACATACTAAAGATTTCAAAGGTGAGAAGAAAAATAAATAAGAGAGCCTATAGATGAGGTGATAGTAATCAAAATATGTGTTTCCTGAGATTGAAATTATGAGTTTGAGAAAATAATCATAATAAAATAATTTAAGGGTTCATTATAGAGTGATTTTGAAATATTGATACATTCATTGTTAATTCATAGGTATATTCTGAAGTGGTTTTTCTTGAAAAAATTTAGAAATATTCTCTGGATAATATTGTGTTTTCTCAAAGATGAAGATAATTTATTTATTGTTGAAGAAACATGTAGTTGAAACGGTATCTTTCTCATCTGGTGTATATTATATTTTAATTTAACTATCAGGATATAGTTAAACTTATGGGAGGTATTTTATTGATTGGAATCATGGTATTAGGATAATAACTGACCCAAAAACATGTATATTTAAAAAAAATTAGTGAAAAATATATAGCATGGTATTATAACCGGTTTTGAAAAAGAGTGGGTTCAAAAATTGTGGATGAACCTTGTAAAAATATTGTTTGAATTTCTCTTTTCTTTAATATTATTTGGGTAAATCTTAGTTTTATCTACTAGAGTGGATCATTTAATAACTAACCATAGATTTTTATTTCAAAGAAAAAATTGTAAAAATAGAGCTATAGTAATTCACCCCTCCCCTATTAGTGTATCCATTCGGTCTACAGGGAATTTTCGAGTTGGTTCCACAAAATTAAAAAAATATATTCTTCCAATTACTAGAATATTAATAAATATGTATCACATTGTGTGTGTTATTATATATAATATTACTATTATAATATCCTTACAGTATTTTTCACATAGAAAAGAAATAAAATTTCCACACTATAATGAGAACCTCGAAGTGCTATGATAATATAATTAAAAATATATCTTATATTCTAGATAACATCAATCTAGTGGGATATAGATGGTAATATATATCTAAGTCTCATAATAAATTGAGTCTTCTTATCATGAATTTATCACTTTTTAATCTCTAATATGGTATATTATGAGGATAGACACACCAATAAGAATTTCACATGTTATATGTTTCATTATATATTCTAATATATAGATGTGTGTATTGGTTTTTAGACTTGATATTATTATAAATGTATATTAGGAATTGTATTATTTGTTGTATGGATGAAAATAATGATGAAATGTTCTCATGGGGAGGTATCATACATTAGGTGTTTCATAACTGATATGACATTAATTGAATAATTAAATAAAGGATTTTTTCCTTTTTGGTTAATGAAATAAGATATCGCATTCCCTTTGATTGAAATAGAATTATCTTATTAAATCCATGGCCATAGTAGTTCATCAATTATTTTAATTCAGAGAGTCAAATAAAATTAATCAATCATATAGGATGATGAAACAATTATATAACCTTATGGATGAGATATTTGGGAAGGATTTTACTGCATGGTAAGTTCTCATATAATGTTGTTTTCATTGAGATATTAAATTCTATCTTTATGTGTAACACCCAAACTCTAGTAACCCGGATTAGGTGTTTTCTTTATTATATTTGTAAAAGATACAATAGAACATATCATGAATGATCGATCAGTTTAGAATCCTTGGAAATATAGATACATACTAGATTCCAATATTACATTGGAAATATAAAAACATATCATAAAAAATTCTTGAATCATTAGAATAAATCCAAATACCCTTCTTTATATCATGGGGAAAGTAATAAAAAAAGGGTAATCTCAGATGCTCAGTATAGGTTATGTGTAGTGGAATCTATCATGATTAAATAAGATATGATAAATATGGTAGATTGGATAATCAAAACACATTTCATTCAATCATCAACATGAGTTCAATGAACATATGTAGATAATATCCAAATAGAAATTACATGGGTATTGGAAATTGAATTATCAATAAAGGAAATGCATAAATATAGAAATTTATTAACTTTCCATTAAGTCATCGGTAAAATTATCATAAATCATATTGTCAAGACCTCGACCAATATATGATTCTTATTAAATAGGTAGGTTGAAACTAGATACCCATATAATATGGAATGTATACATTTTTATCTTATGATACATGTCAATTAATCAAGGGGATATCTATAACTAAGACTGACCCATCAATTTCACATCTTATGCATTCCTTATATATTGAATGATCAATACAATTTATTCTAAAAATTTCTTCCATCCAACGGCCCAAAGGCCTTCAAATGTTTTTATTAAGATAGACCCCCATTTTAAGGGATGAAGGGGGGAACCCAAAGACTTCATGACTTAGGACAAATCACGACCCAAAGGCTAAGGAATATAAGATCATATTGAAAACATAGAAACTACTCCCCCCCAGTATTTGAATTGATGAAGCTCTCCACAATTGCAAAGAGATTTAGCAAGCAAATGTCTTGTGTCAAAGCACTGGGTTGATCCGATAGTAACTGCCATACCCTCTCAAACAACCAAGTCCGAAAAGCACTGCAATGGTGAATCGCCAGCTCTAAATCCTCTTCTGAGCAGTTTCATTTGGTCAAGACCAGTCTCAAGCCATCTGGTGTGAAACCAAGGCCACCAGAGCCACCATACCAATAGAACCTCTATTTCACCACATACAACAAATACACAGAAAACATCTAAATAAAACTTGAAGAAGAACCACATGAAACTGGAAAGGAAACAAGATTCCTCCTCCCTCCACACCACTCTAAGGCTGACCCTAGTCCAGGACCACCAGCAAGACATGGCAGGACCCCGTTGAGTGTCCAACGAGCCGGAAACCAGGAAATATGGAGTTGGAACCTCGCAAGGCCAATGTTGAGCCAAACAGAAGACGAAGGCGCATCGATGCAAATGATGCCAGCACACCTCGCAAAACTAGTATCTAGCCAAGCAGAAGCCAAAAACTCATCCCTGCCCAAGCCGAGTCGACAGATCCTTTCCTGAGGAGATGAAGTCGGAAGACAAAGCCTCGCAAGGCCGATGCCGAGCCAAGACAAAGCTGAAACTTCTCCTGAGCAGATAAAGCTAGAAGAATCCACACCACACGAGAAAGCGCCGAGCTGAGAAGAATTCAATGCCTCGACCAACTCCGAGCTGAGTCTCTGAAGCCTCACCTGTGCACATGACACTGGAAGATGCCACACCAAGCTGCGATGACGCTAAGACGAAGGATGAAGATGCCGATCTTCAAAATCCATGCCTGAGGAGGGGAGGGGGAAAATTTTGAGCGAAACCCTATCCCCCGGTTTGGAGAGAAACGGTGCCGCTCTGAGGCTACATCACCCCTAATTATAAATTGTGGGTTGCTAACATTGACTCCCAGTGGGGGGCCCCCACCAAGCACAAGTGCGCTCCATAGTCCCCAGCTAAGCAATGGCTTTAAATCTCCATGTGCATAATATGCACAGTGTCCGAGTCTCGAAGAACTCAAGCCTGTGCCAGTTCCCATGAACATCGAGGGGTACAACCAACGGGTACCACTCGTCTAACACCCCATGGAAAAAATGTGGGTTTCTAACAACGACTCCCAGTGGGGTTGGGGGGGGGGGGGGCGACCAAGCCCAGGTGTGCTTCACACTCCCCATCTAAGCATTGGCTTTGAATCGCCATGTGCATAATATGCACAGTGTCCAAGTTTGGTGGGACTCGAGCCTGCACCAGTTCCCATAGAGATTTAGGGGTACAATCAGTAGGTACCACTCGGCTAACACCCCATGGGCCTAAAAATTTCTTATAAATAAACATTTATCTGTACTGAATCAAGAATATGGAGTATTTCCCCACTCAATGAAATATTCATTCTTAATGAACATCATTCAACTAATACATTATATAGAAGTATAATATGATTGATACAATATCAAAGTAATATAAATGAAACTTAATTTGTCCATGATATTTAAAATATGGACATGAAAGAGAAAAATATTGTTCAATAAATAGTATAGAGTCATAGAAAACATGATCATAAGAATGTGATTGATCTTAAAATAAGGTATAATACATTATCAGTAAAGGGTGATAGAATACCATATATTACTTATAAATGAATGATTTTTATTATAACCAAGACTTTATTAAGGATGATAAAAGCAATATGTTTAAAATAACTTTCTTGTAAGTTCATGTAAGAACAAATTTATAAATCACTTTTCAAAATTCTTTTCATTCCTTTAATAAAATAATACCCTTTTATTTTGATATCATTTTAGATAAAAATTCTCAAAATATTGAGAAAAATATTTTCATTGAAAAGAACCATGGAAAATAATAAAGGAATTTTGATAACATAAAATAAATATAATGATGTGAAATGGTAGTCAAGTTGTAAACATTAAAAAATATTATTTCTATACTTATATAAAAAATAAAAAAACCCATAGGATATATATTCAAAATATTCCTTTTAAATCCTTCATAAATAATGTAAAAAAATATTTTAAAATGATCTTTATCAACCTTGACACAAGATAAAACAAGATATGAAATGGAATATAAACATGTAAAACCCAATCATGACCATAGGAGAATAATATATATGGTATTTAAGAGGTCAAGATCGCATAATGCTTCCAAATGAATTCTGAAAATAAACAATCCAGAAATAAAATGAGATTATAACATAAATCCATTACCTTGGGTCTCTGATTAGTCATATATTTTTTATCCTTCAGTATAATTAATTTTTAAAACTCTAAAATTTTAGAATACTATGCTCAATATCTTTCTTAACACACAACACTTAGCATTACGTAAACCACAATATATTATTAAAATATTATTATTTAATGTGACAGTTATATCCTATTTGTTTCATTAGAGGGAATGAATAGGGTTAACCACATTTTGAAAAAAATTTATAAATTTTTTATATAATTTATTTATTAATAATAAAAAAATTGCTCAATTTTTAGTACAATCATTTTATATTTCAAAAATAGGTTTTCTTTAAAAAATGAATTTTTTGCAATCTGTGTGAAAATTATTATTAAATTCTGCCACTTTTAGAAATTTTACTTTATAAAATTAACCTTTTTTTAAATAATTATATCAAAATTAAATTTGAGAAATTTTTTTTTATTTTTCAAAAATGATTTTTTTCAGTTAATAGTGAAAAATATCAATTTTTCAAATATTGTAATTTGTTTACATTAAATCAAGTAATTTAAAAGTCCCATAATATTTTTTATTTACTATTAAAGCGGAATATGATCCATTTTATTTATAATAATCTAAATAATTCCATTTTAATCATCAATAATCATTATTTTGATTTAAATTAATTTTTATGCATAAAAACACATTTTATAAAAAAAATCCATCGAGTTTAATGAATTTATATTAAAATTTATTTCTTCCACTTTTAGAGATTTAATATAGAAAAATTTATTCTATATTTTGAATTATTAGGTTCTAATTTGGTAAATATGACCCTTTTATTTTTTTCATTATGAATAGTAACCGTAGTAAATATTTTCCACCTCAGTATGGGAAAATCATATAATTATGGTAAAAAATAATATGACAATGACTAAAAATAACCCTAACACATTCATTTAAATTATTTTTTGATTTTTGTTTACCATACTCATCCAAGATTAAAAATTATGGAAATTTTTTGTCATTTGACCATGAAAATTAATTATATATTATTTTAAGTAAATATAAAGTTAATAATGTAACTCTCTTTATTTTAATATCAATAAAAAATTGTGACAAAGATATAAAATAAAAAACTTTAATTTGTAAATTTTTATATGAAATGTTAATTATTATTTTTCATGGTAATTTATTAATAATTTTTATTGATGAAATCATTTTCTTAAATTCTTATGCAACACCGACAGAGTGCTTGTGTAAGCGGTAAAAAATCAAGAAAATGATTTTTAAAACACTAAATGTAATGTTTTTTTGACCGAGTTAAAGTTTTATATGAATTTAAAATATGAATTTGACATATTATATATGTTTTTAAGGTTTATATTTTAATTCTTTTACTTTTAAGTTTCTTTTAAATTCAAATTAAATGAAGAGTTTTAAAAAAGACATTAATGATATTTAATAATAAATATTATTTTAAAAAATGATTTAAAATTCATAAAAATATTTTATTCTTAAATTTTAATGGGATATGGTTTAAAAAATCAAAAAATATTGTTTATGGGTCTTCTTACCTTTTATGTTATCATTATTGACCCTTAAAGTGTAGAAAATTTTAATATTATGGTAATTGTCAAAAGTGTTAATGGGGGAGGTCAAAACTAAAAGATAATGGTGAAAACATAACCAAGACTTATCAAAATTCTATTTGATAAGAGTAGTTATACTCTTACTTATATTCTATTTTAATTATATCAAATTTTTCCATATTGAATTAAAAAATAATTTATATTATTTTAATACTTTAAGAAATTCCAGGAATACCCTTCCCCTCACATATAAAAGGACACCCACTATCTCTTTTATTTACACTACTATGAGAAACATATATCAACAAAACCCTGACCAATTACCTTATAAACTTCTTTATCTTCAATTTAGAGGCTATGGTATTCTTAAAATTTCATTCCATGGGTTCTTAAGAATGGATGTAGAGGAAGTCTACCAAAGAAGAGGTAATCGTATTTACCGACTATTTCAAGATTATTTCTTCTTATACATCCTTTAAATATGTTGTACCCATCATAAAATAATAAATTCAGTATCAGAAATATATATATATGGTATTATGATTTTGGAACAACCAGATTATATATCTTTTCCATTCTATAAAAAGTCAAAAATCACTTGGGTGTATATACAACTTACCATCTCCACATAGCGGTGATTTTTTTTCATCACCAATTTTATTGGATAGTTATAAAGATATAAATAATGAATATATATGACATTTATGGCATAATTATTCTTATGAAATTATAATTTCATATCTTCCTTTTTATATTCCAATCTTTTGAAAAATGATAACGTCGCTCGTGTGTACGTGTGGACTACCGACTCCATGAAATGATGGGATCTATTTTTCATTTCCATTTTACATGGATAGTAATAAGTATATATTTAATGAATATATAAGAAATATATAATATAAAAATTATCCTGTAAAGTTTCATTATTATTTACCTCTCTTTCATTCCATCCATTGAAAATTGATTACAATGTTTATGCGTAGGTATGACCTATTGTCTCCATGAATGGTGTAATTCCTTTTTCTATCTATATATTTTATGGATGATAATAAATATATATATTTATATTTGATAAAGATAATAATTATATCATGAATAAAAATTTTATATGATGTAACCAAGAGAAATATGTAAGTATCTAATCTATAGAATCAAAACATACATGAAAAATAAAGCAGTTAACACCCAAAACAATGATAATAATAAATGATTGTTAAAAAAATGTGATAACATGTTATAAATAGATAATATATGATATTATATATATATATATGGTTTTTTAAGTAAGTATAATAAATCTAAAATTATAATTTAGGATGTTAAAATCACTTATGAGGAAAGTTGAACTTGAGGTAAGGGATTTCTTAACTCAATTTCCATTCACTGTGTTATACTTAAACTTCATTGATTACGTCTTTACAAGATTATGTGATAAATTATCTTTAATTTATCTATGTATTTTTTTCAATTTTATTGTGTGGATTTACATTTTTTACACACAATATATTAATTGAATTATTCTCATTTCAATGATATGATCGTTATAGGGGTTACATCTTAATTTCTACTCTATTGAGACATATTTTTTATTATGAACCTATTTATTTTTATGTGGTGTATATACTGACCCTTTTAGGTATTTAAAATGAATATATATTTATTAATTATTATTAATGTTTCATTTAAAGTTTAATCTTTCTATGTTTTATAATTTTAAGGTCACCAAAGAGGTAAGTATTTATTTTATAATCTCATTTATTTGGGATTTCTCTTATTTTTATTAGAGGAATATTATATTCTATCCAACATAAACTCAATATATTTTATTATCCTATAAGTATTTAATTATTTCACATGTTTTCTTCCAAATTTTCCTCTATTTTTTATTTTAATCAAGCAAATTAATATTTATAATAAATCCTGGTCTTATTTGTATTTTTTGATCAAGTATATTTTTCTTCAAAGTCCAAATTTTTCAAACTTGTTTTACAAAAGTACTTTAATTTACACAAATGATTTATTAAATTATATTTTATGTTATTCTTGAATTTTTAAATGTTATTAAAGTAATATTTCTGATTTTTTTAAAAGGATCATTTTTTACTTTATTTATAAAAAGTCAAAAGGAATGCTTATTTAACCTATAATGCTTTAATGGATTATCCCACCGCTATAACCATTTTTAAATCTTAGATTATTCTACATGTATTAAATTATTTTACAAATAAAATCATTTAATTAAATCTTATTTTAATATTTTTCTACAATTTTCTTTTTTTATCCAAATACATGATTTTACTATAAAACCTATATTTCTGAAAAATTAATATTCATCTTTTATCTCTTATTAATTTTGTGGTGATTAACTTTCTCTTGAAACATTCACTTTCTTATGATCATTGGACATTAAATTTATATTAAATATCCATATTCTTTATATCATGGAAATTATTATTTCCTAAACTATATATTATTTCTATATACAGTGTTTTACATTGAAATTTATTTTATTTAATGCAGAAATATTTATATTTGATATTATTTACTCAATATGAAAATTTATTGATAAGGCATATTATTTATGAATACAATTGATCATTAAATGTATAAATAAATAATTGTACACGCATTGATGGTTGGGGACTAGAATGATATAGCTCTTTGATGTATCAATGGGTCTCATGAGATAAATCAGTTGGGTAGCCTTATTAAATGGGTTTTGGTGTATGCCTACCCATAGTTTAAACTGTCCTGGCACAAGGGCTTATCATCAAAGATATCATGATGTTTGAGATCATGATGTCTAACATTATTCATTTCCATCATTAAGAATTCATTTATTATTATCCTTGAGATTATTTAAATTTACATTATCTATGGATGAATTTTGTGTTCTTGTTATTGATTAAATTGCATGTGTTTTCAGTTTTTTACCTAACCAGATTGATTATTCCTTATTTACTCATAATAGATTATTCTGTAATTAACCCTTATTGATCCTTTTATATCACCCTTAAATTTTTTATTTCCCTAGGATATGTGTTTCTAATGCTTTCGTCAGGGTGGTGGCGTGTCATGTGAACGACTTATGTTTTCCTACATTCCCACTTTCTAAAGGTGGATGGATTTAATCACTTTCATCGGTGACTTATGGTCCTTGATTAAATTGGGATGATGGGATAAAGGTTCCTCCTTATCTGGATTCCTCCTTGGATATCCTTTGTTATTCCAGGTCTCCCTCAAATATTAATTCATGTTTTTGGACCTCATTATTGGTTCCACATCAATGTGGATATTGGTTAATTGTGCGACATTTTCTTTGATAGGGAATAAACCATTGCTCATTAAAGTAGTCACATTGGGCATCTCTTGGAATGTATTGACATTGGGGATCCTGGGCACCCATAAATAATCCCCTTTTATAAGGAATCTTATAAGAGGCTTCTTAGTCATGGAACCGAAGTCATACCTTTTCTATCATGAGGTAATTGAAATCAAAGTTGTAAGTCTTTTAAGGATTTTTACCTCAAGAATACCATGTTTATTTCATGGGGCAGGTGTTATGTATCAGGTTGTGAGTTTAGCATATTTTGGAGATAGTCATAGGGTTAATGTCTTGTGGGGAAAATTGGGAACATGTTTAACATCTTGCAGGGATAGGATGGGAAAAAGATTGAAATCTTATGGGGATAGGAAGGGTGAACGTTTAACTTCTTGTGGGGACAGGTTAGGAATAGGTTTAACATCTTACAAAGACATAATGGGTGCATTATTAATTTCTTATAGGTACATGATGGTAACATGTTTAACATCCTGTGGGGATAAGTTGGGCACAAGCTTAACATCTTTTAGGGATGTAATGGGTGAAGGTTTAATGTCTTGCAGGGACATAAAGATTGTAGGTTTAACATCTTTTATTGACCTGATGGTCAAAGTTTTAATGTATTTTGTGAATGTAATGGGAACTTTCTATTGAGATGGATTAGTTGGGGGATAAATTCCACACATGGGTGAATGGGTGTGTCCTATGGGGTTAAAATCTCATAAAGACAGATCATAACATCCTATTGAGATGAATAAATGATATGTGTTCATAGGAGAGAAGATTTCACACTTGTATTGTTGACCAAAACACCCTTTTGAGGTTTATCAAGTATTTTTTCCCTTGGAGGTAGATATAAAACTTGGATGGTAAATTATAATTCCTTATTGAGGTGGATTAAGGAGGTCTATCCTAAGGAGGAAAGATATCACACCTGGATGGTTGATCAAAATTACCTATTGAGGTAGATCAAGGAGGTGTGTCCCTAAGAAATAATATGGAATTCCTGGATGTTATATCATAATAACCTATTGAGGTGGATCAAAAATGTGTTTCCCTAGGAGGGTAGGTGTCACACATAGATGGTAGATCACAATGCCCTATTGAGGTGTATCAAGGAGGTATGTCCCTAGTGTGAAGATGTCACACATGGATGGTTGACTAGAATGCCCTATTAAGGTAGATCAATGAGGTTTTTCCCTAGGAGGTAAGATTTAACACCAGTATAATTGATTAAAACACCCTATTGAGTCAGATCAAGGATTTATGTCCCTAAGATCAGAGATGTTACACCAAGATGGCTGATCAAAATTCCCTATTGAGGCAAATCAAGGAGGTGTATCCCTTAGAGGGAATATGTCACACTTAGATTAATAATTGTCAATATTTAACCTTATGGAGAAATACAATGTGACCTATTTAAGATACATATATCAAAACCCATGCAGTTTGATTTCACATTTTATGTTTGTTTGACAAGATCGATCTAGGTAGTTTAACATCATGTTGTAAGGATGTTGTTTCATGGAAGGATCATTAACAAGGGGTGGTGTGGGGATTATTCATGGAATTTATCCTCTATGGGTGACTCATATCCCATGGTAGGGTGTAGGTTGGAATCCTATGATGATCATACATGGGGAATCCTATTTTCATCAGATAAGGTAGGGTTATAGTTTTACATCATCTGTTGAGGATGTTGTCATTCAGTTTAATTTTGTATGACTAGGACATGAAGTTGGTTTGTTTTACATAATGTACCTTGGACATGAAAGGGATCACTCCTCAAGGGGGTTATTTCAAGGTGAGAGGTAGATCCAGTATAGGGACCATCAACCCAGACAGGTGCACAGTTTCCCTTAAATATGCCACCTCTATGGTTTATGTGACCACAACTCATACAGATTTAGGGGGAATGTCGTTGGAAACTGTGGAGGATTTTCCATTAGGGGTGATGTTAGAGTGCTTATTCTTAGAAGAAATAGAAATTAGGGTACCTATTCATAGAATCAATAGGTATGATTAAGGCCTAGGACACACTTAGATAAAAGTGGGAGGACAAAGGATTGGGTGGTATCGGTCACATAAGGATTTTGTGTGTGGATGAACTAGTCCTAGATTTATATTGGGGCCTAGGGTACTTTACTTTCTTGAAGGGATGTTAACTAAAAGGAGCCACCATATAGAGGCCCATAAGTGGTGCTTCATAAAGTCTAGTGCCCCATAGAGAGGTGTATTGAAAATCTCATGGGAATCATGGAGGTTAGGGGTTTTGAAAAGGGGTAGGCTTCATGAAACTGAGTGACCTACCTCGTATTATAGTCTTGGTTCTCATAGGGTGAACTTTGTGAAGGTTCGGTGCCTCATAAAACCCCAAGTGCCTTAGGGGGAATTCTTCTTCTAGTAAAGGAATGGGCCTTCACAAAATCAATCTCCACATAGGATTTAGGTTTTTATGAATATAATGGAGGTGGTTTCGTAAAGTATGGATACCTTGGGGATCCATTTTCTCTTTCACTCATGGAGGTCAATATTATCATGAACTCGAAGCATTTTCTGGATGTTGAAAGGTCATGCTTCCCGTCAAAAGTTGGATAGAAGGGGGTATTTATAGGGTGTTGGATTTATGAAGGTTGGCACCCTTCATACAAAATTATGAGTTTCACAAATGGATGGGGATCTATGAGTCCAAATGTCACTGCACGGAGGGAATCATCAATCATTTGCACATTCACGAAGGGATCTTGGTGTCTCAGGGATGACGTTGCATAGAGGTTACCATTAGGTCTCTATATATCATGGACCTTCTCGAGCATCGACCATTTTATAAGGTGGTTAGCTTCACGAAATAGTCTCATATATGGATTTTGGGCCATTTTTTCTCTAGATTCTCTCCAAATCGGGTGTACCTTCTTTGAACTATCCCATGGCATGCATATTTCAGTATCAACAAAGACCCCCCTCAGAATTGTATCCAATAAAGAAAATGAGGTTCAGAATCATAGGGAAAACCATATAAAATTGGAAATTACCATCTATTAATGAAGCACATTCATGAAGAATTATCATGATTCCCACTCACAAATCCCTTTTGTGAACTGCGGGTGGCCATATGCCTATAAATAGAAGAGGGTCCCCCTAGAGGGACCATGATCATTTTACGAATAGAAAATACCAAGATCTCTATTAAGTAACACCAACCTATCTGGGAGTGATTTTTGATTCCAATCCCCATAGATCATAAATATCAAAAGAACCATAATCCTACTTCTGTGAACAGTGTTCGGAGAATTGTGTTCTGCAAACCCAACTTTCACTAAGCGAACTCTATGAATCTGAAATTTACGAACTGACTTTTGTGATCATAGCTTCACAAACTAGACTCATAAAAACTACTATGTATCAAAATAAATGGTCACTAAAGGAAAAATACTTCTACCTCACATCAGGAAGAGATGGTTGGGAACATAATGATTTGGGAGAGCAGTTAATGTTCATCATACCATGATTCACTAATTTTTCTAATGAAAGATGCACAGTAGGAGTACCCACTTTACAAGAGGCTTCCACTTTATGTCTTGGTATGAGGGATGACATATTCATCCCTAAGGAAAGTAGAGATGATCTCTCACAATGGTTCATGAGCACACCTGGACAGTACCAGTGGCATAGGGCTGTTAGAGGACACATCCTAAAGGATCATGCATCTCTCATGGTGTACACTCTATAGAACCATGTAAACTACATTGATGGGGAGAATTTGGAATATGATACATACACCCCCCCCCCACACCCATATTATGGGATGATTCTCATGGAGGGTTTAGGGGGTCCACTCAATGGATGAACTGACAGTTTGGATTTGTGCCAAGGTGGCAATTTCACAGATGAATGGGCCTAGGATTATTAGGAATGTGCATCATTCCATGAATTTGAGGCTAAGTTGAAGCAAGTAGGAATTTATGAAGCCACATGGGCCTCACAATTACATGTCTATTATCACCAAGATATCACACCAGATCTATTGAGGAGGTAGTCTCTAGGGACCAATAATTTCCATATACATTATGGGAAGGTTGGCATCATCTTGTGGGATCTTCACCAGATTGCTAGGATCCCAATTAAAGGATACTTGTATGATGATTTACACCCCTTAATAAAATGTGTGGGAGGACTAGGAGAAGATCCAATCTCTTGGAAGGGCATTGTGGAGTTTGGTACAACGGACCAGTGAACATAAGCTTGGGATGAAGGACATCCCATCCAAGTAGTGGTTCAACTATTTCCTAAATGATTCAATGGACATGCTACCTGGTAGGCCATGTACATTCCATAGGAAATTCTAATGAGAAAAAGGTCACTCCTATTAGATGATACTGGAGGAAATCAAGTAGAATATGTGTAGCTACAGAGTAAATCCTGAAGCTCCTATGGTCATACTGGTAGGGTTCATTGTCATGTTAATATACAGTTGGATTCTCCCAGTGAGGGATGCACACATTAGGGTGTGGTCAAGAACCTTCATCATGGTGGCCATACTAGTGATGGGACATCACATAAATATGTCTATCCTGGTATTTGAGATGCTATATAAGGTACTCCAACACATCATCCAAGGTAAGAATCCACTCCACATGTGTGATCCCCTCCACTTTTTGTATAGTTAGGTCACCACACACATGGGGGGAAATGAATACCCAAACCCCATCTCCCCTCCCAGTATGAACGTTTTTCCAATGATTTAGAAGATTTTTCAAGAGGTAACTACTCAATTTGTACCCTCTGGACATGCTGGATAGGATCAGGTTGGCAGAGTGCTTCATATTTTACTTGTTCCCACTACCAATGGGGATGGTGACTGATGATTTCATGGGGACCATCAAGTAACATTAATACTTCTTGGCCTTCTAAGGTGGGTTACTAGCTTTGAGGTTTGACTAATAGGTGATTTATGAGTTATACAACTTGTATTGGTTTTCAAGGAAGTTTTAATGTCTGTATAGGTTATCCCTGAAGGTTTATACAGAGGTGATCCATGAGCATCAACCTTAAATTCTAAGGAAAATGTATTTCATGTTCATGTGTGAGGAAAATAAAGGATGGAATGAGTTGGTACCACCTACTTCTACCTACAGAATCATCTACAAATATGTGTTAAGATGGTAGAGTATGTATCCTTAGGAGATATTGATGCATCAAACCACTATAGCTAATAAAGGGACCCCTAAAACTGCGAGTTCTAGGGTGAGTGGTGGTTAGAGAACATTGGGTAGGTAGGGTTGTCCTAGTGGGTAGATATTTGGTTGCAAAGTTAGAAATATCTATCCTATAACTGGTGTAGGCCATAGAGATAGGAGAAAAAACTGGCTCAGCTCTCCTGGGAAAGTGGTCACAAGAAGAAGTAAAACTCTATAAGGAAGTTCCAAGGATGTTTTTAAAAGGTATGAGGAAGTGGTTGTGCAGTCTTTATATCCCTAGTGATGTTTTATTTCAAAAATATTAGGAGAGTTGGGGTATATTTAGATAGATCAACACTCTCCATGGGATGTGGGGAGATCTTAGCTTTGAATGAATATTCCTCACTAGGCTAGTTCATGCCAGAGAATGATTTCATGTGCCATGAGATGAGGTGGTTTAATACATAAGAGAGATATAGGATCTAGTCCACTCTTGGGTCACTACACATTCATTGACCGCCCAATTGAAGGTGCTACTAGGGATGACCTTGTCTTCATATCTCTTGGTCAACAATATTTCTACCTGTGAACCCTGTCAGGGAGAATTGGATGAGTCCTAGGGAAGAAATTCATTCTAGTAATCTCTTGTGTAAGGAGGCACTATCATCGATCAGGTAAATACTATGATTTTGTGTGCTTTGTAAATTTCCAAACCCCTAAGAGTGTTGTCTAACTCTTTTTTTACTTATGTAGGGATCAGTGAGCATGGAGGAGGGGGAGGTTCATGTTGAACCTCAAAAAGATGTAAAGGTGTCCTCAACCCTTGAATGGGAGAATTTTTGGTCCCTCCCTGATGTATTTATCATGGGTTTTAAATTGTTGACCAAAAGAGCGCATGTAATTGAGGCGGTGGCCACATGGGGAATTCCCTTGATAAAGGGTTTCCCATGAATATTTTTGAGATCATCACTATGATATACTACTCAGATAAGACTCTTCCCCTTTTCACTTTTTTCCTATTCTTCATTTACCTTCTATGTTTGACTAACTCTTATTTAAATGGCAGTTAAAACTATGTTTGGGGATCATATGATAATGTCAACATATGATTCGGTGGTTCTAGAGGCTAAATTGATTATAGTGGGTGTTATTCTCCCAATGGAAATGGTTGGGGAGACCATGAAAATTGGAACAACCATGGAGGTTCCATCATAAGGTACTACCAAGACCATTCCCTTGATAAAGGTGTTCAAGAAGGTGCCCAAGATGGGGCTAGATAAAGAGACTATGGTGGTTGAACCTGTTATAGAGGCACCACTAAAGGAGACAATCTGAGATAAATCCTCAATTGAGGAGGAGGAAATTGTTCTAGTAGCTGGAGAAACTAGAGAGGTTGTGTAGGATGTTACTACCCCATAATTACCATTAGTGTAAGCCATTGGAGATGAGGCTGATATTATGCCACCAGTAGGGGAAACTGATAAGGCTAAGACAGTTGTGTCTACCTTGGATATTCCACAAGGAGTAGTAGAGGATTATTCTACAAGTGATGGTATTGGTGAGGAACTGTTTAATATAGAGATGTTTTTCATCCTTTACATTACTAAGGAAATTACTTCGGATGATCGGGAAACTAACGTGTTAGAATTATTCCCTCCATATGAGCATCTGTCACTCAAAGACTTCGAGGGCTATGTCTTGGATTCCACTAAGGAGAACTGATTGTTTCATCACAATGAATGGAGGCACATTCGTAACTTCATCACCCTCACCCTGATGGTTGATCTACCACACTAGGTGGGATCTCTCAACCATTTTATAGTCAAACTAGAGACTGGTGGGGTGGACTTGAGTGGTCTTTATGCACTAGATAAATATTTCCTCATTGAGTGGGCATGTGTCGAATGGTGGGTGTTCGGAATCACTTGGAAGAATCACAAGACTGAGGGATCTAAGGCACTTCAATCATATGAAGGGGATATTGAACACCTAGAAGGTATAGAGATGAAGCATGCATCAATGGAAGCTTCTCAAGCCAATGTCATTGGCTATCTGAGGGCCTAATTGGAAGCAGGCAAGGATAAGGAGGTGGAGGTATAATCCTTGGTGGGTGAATTTCAGTTCGAATATAACCGAATTTAATTCAGGTCTAAATAAGTTCATCCTATATCTGAGGAATAGGCATCCAACCTGGTGAAGCATCAATGAACTCTAGAGGCTACTCATCAAAGGATAGATGATCTTCAACTGTTTTTGTTGGAGTTAATCATTAGGAAAACATGTAAATGAGAGGATTCAATATGTGGATGACCCTCCATAACTTCAATTGATTTGTTTTTAAATTTATTCATTCTCGAACATCTTTCTTTCATTGAATTTTATTATCGCACATCAATCATAATCATGAAACAACCGGAGAACAATCCCTAAGATCACATGAGTCATGATCAGTGTGAGAAACAAGGGATGACCATGTGATTTATCATTTATATGAGAGTGTAAAAAAATCTCCAAATAGTTGGGGTTTGTATTTTTTGGCTAAACACCAAGAGTTTTCAAGCTAAAAGAGGCTATGATGGGAGAGTGGGGCTCTCTGAACAGCTAACTTTCTTTTCCAACATGCACTAATTCAGGAATGGATTAATGCCAGGGGAGTTAAATTATACTAAAAAATAGGAATAAATTATTTGAATCATGATGTCCAAGATCTAGAACATAATGGGGGTGGTGTGATTATGGAGTATAAATACTGACCATATTCAAAACACAACATCCATTATCACTTTTCCGAGGATGGGGACAAACAGCTGAAGGTCAACTGCTGACCATGTTCAAAACATAGGACCTATCTAAAAATGTTGTCCAAATTCCTCTGGGGAATGTACCCAGGATGGTAGGTGAGCCAATGTGGCATGGGACCATGCCATGAAGGGTGACCCATTCATACATGGAGGAGGATTAAGATCAAAATAAAGGGACACACAAAGCATGGAGATGAAGTTATTGAATGATTTAATGAATTCCTACCCTCTTGGGTTTAATATATAGTGGATTCAAGAACATTGGGTAGGTGTATTGATCTGAAACAAGGTTAAACTCATCTTGTAGGGGTAGTTTCATATCATATGATGAGAAATAGTGGATGAACATCAATGATGCAATAGAAAATTGACACTGAAGGAAAGGAATTATCAGGAAAGGGCCTCAAATACCTCACAGTTTTACATCATGCAATGAGGATGATAGACATGTAGTTTAATGCCATATAGTAAGGATGTTGCACATGATGTTTAATGTCATATAGTGATTATTATAGATACACATTATAATATCATACGGTGAGGATTATGGGCATGAATTTTAACATTATACGATGAGGAAGATGTGAACCAGCGTGAATAATACTCACCCAACTACAGTGACAGAGAGTGTAGGAGGGTAGCATGAAGTGGGTACTCCCTAAAAGGTCCTATAAGGAAAAAAAGGGGTCTTTTAAGACCCTACTCCAAGATAAAGAATTTAGGGTGATTCACACACAGTTTATGGTCATGATGCTAGGAATATAGGGTGATAATACTAAGGAGATATCTATAGTGTGGTGGATTAAAAGGGATCCAACGCCACAGAACACATTCTTAAGGGGGTTGGGACACATTTTAAATTAATGATGCTCATACTTGGGCTCCTATTTTAAGGTCATATATTCTGGACCATGGGATATTATTTTAAATCCATAAAGTTCATTCCATGGGTGTGAATACCCCAAAAGGACATGTGTAACACAGTAGAGTGTCAACTCAATGTGAATTGTGGGGAAATGAGGCCTAACACCACACAACACGTTCCTAGGGGATGTATATAGTTTAAATTCATGATTCTTAGTTTCAGACTCCTATTTTAAGGTTATAGATTTCAGGCCAATGTAAACCCTAAAGTGTTTAGTGTGGTATGAAAGAGTAGTAACATGATGTGAAAGGAGGGAAAAGGGAGTCCCTACACTATGTAAAACATCAGAGGAAAGTTTAACATTGTTTAATGTCGTGATTTTGGGACCTGGGGATTCTAGTTTAGGTTCATAAAGTTCAGAACAATGGAAAATAGTTTAAGGTTATAATTCTTATACTAGAGGTATTTTTTCTCTAAATAATGTGCATGACATCAAAGGAAGGTAACCCGACATGAAAGGAGGGTCCTAGGAGGCCACCTGATGCCACAAAAAAATGTATCTGAGACAACTTGTGTTAGTCTATGGTTGAAAATCTTGGAACATCATCTCAAAAAGACATGTGTCATGTGGCGTAGTGACTAACCTAAAGTGAATTTAGGTATGATGAGGCCCAACACCACACAAAACATTCCTAGGATAACTAGAACACTGTTTAGAGTCATGATTCATGGACTTGGGATCCTAGTTTACGGTCGTATAGTTCAGACCATGGGGTTCTTGTGCATCTAAATATTGATTTAGGAAAACCCTTCCAAGCACCTAATCTCACATGAGACATGTTTGGTGAGAGAAACAAGGAGTGGTATGGAGTTATCATTGTTAATGGGGGGAATACAATAAAGGGAAGAAGTGGCCAACAAATCGTGTGAGGGTGATTAGACATAATGAACTTGGATAGTGAAATGGGAGTAACCTGTGGAAAGGGAACAAATTTTTACCATATTTGAAACACATGTTAAATACCTGTATTAGTTAAAGATGGAGTGAAAAAATTAAGGATTTACCACTAACTGAGTTTGAAACACGAGATCCACTATTTGTTTCAAATATCCTTCAAGTCATGAGACTAAGACAGTAGGTGAGCCAGTGTGGCATGAAATCATTCCATTAGGGATCCTTCTCAGATCAGGAGGATGAAGATTATCCAAATATTAGAAAGCACTAGACCAGGAGTAGGGAATGTTCCTAAGGAAATATTAGGGTCCCTGGGGGATATTCCACCACATGCTCAAACTCACCAGATAAACATGTGGGAAGGAGAGAATCAAACTTGTCTTAGAGGGGAAAATACCCCAAGGTGAGTTGATGGGATTTTTGGGCCTAGGAAGAGATATCTAGGCATCAATATGTATCCCATAAGGAAATAAATCAATCCATGCATAGTTTTGGGAGACATCACAATAGAAGACCAAAACTGGTGGGGTGAAATCCTCTCTAGAGATAATATAAATCATATCATATTAAGAAGCATCCCAACTTTATGTGGGGTAAAATTTTTGGTCATATCATATTCATCTTATGGGGTATCTTGATTATATATGGGGTAATAATAATTTATATTATCATTTCATACTTATCATATGAGGAATACCAATTTCATATACGGTAAAATCATAGTTTATCATCATCTATTGAGGACATTGGGATTAGTAATTTAAATTCATACAACTCAAACTAGGGATGATACTAGTTTAAATTCATAGAGCTTGGACTGTAAGGGAATTTACTAGTTTAAGTTCATGTATCTTTGACTAAATAAGAGTTGTAAGGGAAGACCCTAAAATGATTCAATTAGAGGGATGGTCCCATGATGAAATATTCTATCATATCTATATATCCCATGGGGATGGGAATCAAGCTTCATGTAGTTCTAGAATACGGCATGGTAAGAGACCAACACTGGAAGGGGATACCCTATCAAATGAGAATATTGAATCTTCTAATATTAGGATATGAGGAATCCCAAATTTATATAGGGTAAGGCTACATTTTAATGTCATGTTAGGAGGACATTGGTTTTATGGTCATCCCATAATTTTTACATGGGGCATCCCGGTTTGGTATGGGGTAAATCATCTCATATTAAGAGGCATCCCAGTTTTATATGGGGTACGATCATGGTTTAACGTTGTGCACTGAGAATGTTGGTAGGGATTGCGCATTGATTTTCCTATTATTTTCTTCCTAATAATAGGTCATGAGGACATCTTAGATCACTAGTGGTTCAAGGAAAATGAATGAGGCTTATAACTAAATAGGATTCCCATGAGGGTATTTTGGGTTGATACCACCACAAGTAATAGATTGTCATGTGGTGAATATATAGTTGTACTCCGAGATAGAAGTTCTAGGCATCACTATAAACCCCGAGTGGATGAGAATCAATCCACACATAATTCTGAAAAAAAGTGGAGACAAAGACTTGTTGAAACACTAAGGATGAGGCAAACCATGCGAATGAGGGATGAATACACATAGTTTATGGTCATAATTATTGGATCATATGGGGTATTTAAGAATGTTTTTATGGTGAAAAATATTTAAAACCCAACATGAAAGGATCCAAATATGTCATGTAATACATGTATCGATCTCGAAGCTAATTGTACCCATTTTAGGGTCATACGGCCTGGTCCATCGAAATAAGTTCAAAGTCATGATTCTTGGACTCGGTGGAGTGTTTTTTTAGTTTATTTTCATGGAAGCACATTTTTTATGGGAATAATGATTTGACTAGGTTAAATGTGTAAGATATTTTAAATTCATGATGCTTGGAATAGGATGATGTTAGTGTCAAGGGTATATATGTGGCACAGAAGAGGTTAAACCTAATGTGAAAGGAGCCAAGGGGGATCACTTACCCTATGAACACCTTGAGATAAAATTAACATAGTTTAAGGTCATGATGATGGGATTGTGAATGGGGAAAAGAGGCCAAAGGGTTGATAAATTTGGTATTGGTCTTAAATATAGGGATTCTAGGAATTTCTACATATCCCACAAGGATAGGAATCAAGACAGATGTAGTTCTAGAACACGACATGGTATATGACCAACACTGATACTGGGGAAATTCTCTCTAGAAAGGTAATTGAGAAATATTATTGTTTTTGTGGGTAGAATCATGTTTATGAAGTGGGGTAAGTCTAATGTTTAACATCGTGTGCTGAGGACATTGGTTTTGGTTCATCTCATATCATATAACACATCCCGATGTCATATGAGGTAAGGTATTTTTTACTATCTCATACTCATTGCATGAGACATCATGGTTGTATATGGGGTAGGAAGTTTTTTATTATCCCATAATTATTATATGAGGAATCCTGATTTTATACAGGGTAAGGTCATTTCCCATTAAGAGGCATTTTGGTTCTATACAAGATAAGATAGAAGTTTAACATCATGGGTAGGGGAAGTTAGTCTTTGCAATCTAAATTTGTACAACTTGGACTATAGGGGATGAAAATAATTTAAGGTCATAATGCTTGGAACCATCACAAATGGTTTTAGGTCATACTTCCTAGACCATTGAAAATAGTTTAATATCACATTACATGGACCATTTACAAGTATTTTATGGTCGTATTACTTCGACCCTTGAAAACAGTTTAAGGTCATGTCTCATGGGCCAAAAATGATCCGTACACAAACTACTTCTTGAGAAACATAAAATTTTTGGGATGTGTGATACAATTTTTTTCCATAGTGATCAAATATTATGTCAATTGGAATATAACTTATGAATGATTTAAGTTCCTTCCCACTTGGTCTCTAACTTTAGTGGCTTTTTTCTGGGTATCATTGTAGATGAGATGCTCAGTCAACTAAAATGGTTGGATACAGAGGTTTACCTAATGGAAAAAACTAGTTGGATAGTGTATATTGACCTCTACCTAAAACCTATTACCTCCTCTCAATAGCATGTATAGGCTAGTTAGCTTGATCATTCTGATGCATTGCATGCTCTTGGCCTTTCCTTTAATGACATAAGTCAGAGGCACATAAGGGGTTTTCATGGAATTCTTCACTATTGTGAATTGTCAAGTGGTTTACTATCTCAATGGATTTCATAGAGGAGTAACCATACTCATCAATAATGGGGTAGTCTAGGGTTGGGTGGAATCTAGGTGCAAATCCCAACTCAGGGGTAATAAAGTCACCAAGAGTATGAGATGGCTTCAGAAGCAGTAGAGGAATCTTATTTCCATTTCATCATGGGAACCAATTCTTCCAGGACATGGAAGGATTCGATGTCGATATAGAGGCAGTATTTGAAGGAGTTGTAGAAATTAAAGGAGTTTCTATCCTACCTAAGAGATCACAGATGAAACCATGTGTGCAAGAAACCTCCTTATATTCGAACCGAACATCATATTTTTGTGTCTTGAGACTAGGAGCATGCTTCCACTCACAAGAGACTTCACTATTACTATAGATATTGGACGAGACATGAATAACATGTTCCATAATGTCACCCAACTTGACAAGTCCATGATCCACTTATTCCTGGAGCCAATATTTGAACATGAATCATTCTTTGATGGTGTGTTCGAGGATCCTATGGTATGGGTAATGATTGGAAATTCTAGTGAGTCTAGCCTCCTTAGGTCTCCTACACTTTGGAAACTTGGAAAATTCAAAATTAACTTCTCTAAGGCATAGATGAAGCAGAACAGGGCTTTCGAATACCTGAAGGAATAGGCCTAGTTTTTTGTTTGGGAAAGGTAATCAAGGAGCTTGGCCTTGTAGGGTGGCTGAAGCAACATTCACTCATGGAGTCAGTTGTGTTTGGTGAGGTAGTTCCTGATGATACTGTGTAGGGAGAGGATACTCTTGATAGGGTTGTACTCAATGAGACTCTTCTAGAAAAGGGTCCAGTATGTGTATTGGATTGGGAACTTCTGCATGCATTGTGGTGGTAGTCTCTTCTTTTGAAAGTTGTAAAGACCTGGATTTTTTCATGTAATTTTTTTTTAATTATTTGGGAATATTATGAGTTCTTGAAAATTAACGGCACGTGATTCTGAGCCCCAGTGTGCCTAGAATGAATTTTTTAACTTTTTTTTAAGTACGTTCAGTAAATGTGCGAGCATATTTTTGTAACTTTTGAACTGGTGCTCAGAATTGAAATATGAGGACACCGTTGAACTCACAGTGCCAATATTATCTTAAGGAGACCTTCACCTCGACCACAGTAGGTCGAGGGTGGAAGTAAGTTTTTTAGTTTTTCGTGAAAGAGGAAAAATAAAATATTTAACACTTTATTTTTATTTTGAAACCTCTTTTTTTGAATTTTGAAGGTGGGGTCCACACGATCTGGAAAACCTCCCATTCTGAACTCATGGTGGTGGGGACCACCCGAACCCTTCATTAATGTGGGGGAACCCTTATAATTCCCCAATTAATTGTGCCAACTCTAGGTTAATTAATTGTGCCAAAAATTAATTAATTTAATTGACTTAACTCAATAAAAGTTAGCTTCTCACCTTTTTGGTTGGGGAAATCATTGGCAAAGGGGAGAGCCATGGAAAGATTGAGAGAACATTTATAGAAACATTTTCCTCCAAACGAAGAATGCCGTCTCCAATGAAGAACATACTTTAGAATCAAGAGTGAGGACGACGTACGAGCCTGACTTCAGAAGCGTGTTGCGGGAGCGACAATCATTGGCACCCTCATCGCCTTAACCAACTTCATCTCGCGACACTTCCAATGAGAAATCGAGGTAGGGATTTTTGTTTCAAATACCCCTTACCCCGTTCTTCTCATCCTTCTTGAATTAAGAACATCTACGCCGATTTCTATCATTCTAACAGGAAGAGAGTGTGGGCCAAACAAACATGGCCTGACCTCTCTGCAACTTTTTTGGATTTTGGTGGTCTTGAATCGATGGATATGTCCCGAGTCGAGTGTGGGAGTCTACAGAATAAAGAATGGGCCACCGGGGTGCGCCCGGTGACCCGAGGAATGTCATCGGCGACTGGTATTGGTGGGACTCGGGAGCGACGGCCGGCACTCCGGTCGGCCGGGATGACGGAGGCAATGAAACCATGCCACCGGAGAAGGGTGGCGGCCCGTCGTCCATGGCGAAGCAAGGGCGGCAGTCGGCGCACGACCGGCCACGCGAAGGGGGCGGCGGCACGTGTCTACACCGCTGAGCGTATAGGAGCCGCGACACAAGGTCGCGGCTGCGAAGGGAGGGTGGCCGGCTCGCTGCCAGCTTCCAGTGGTGGCACAGTGAACGATTGCACCATGGAAAAGGGCTTGTCGTCCGACCAGCCAGGGAGCCGAGCGGGACCTCGAGTCCCGCGTACCAGCTGACGGCGCCATGTGGTGTCGGCCGATCGTCCACCCAACCCAAACGGTTGTGTCGTTCGGGGTACCCAAGGGGCACCTCCCCCTTGGGTAGCGGCTAGGGCAGACCCCACCACGGGGCCACCCCAGCCGCGGCCGGCAGGCGAGCGAGCCGGACCGCGTCGGCCGGCCGAGCCGGACCCAGCTGGCTGGGACGGACCCAGCGGGTTGGGTCAGGTTGGGAACAACGGGTCGGGTCGGCCGAGACCGAGTCGACTCATCCTAAACCGGGTCGGTCCGGGTCGGTCCGATCGGGTCAGACTAGACCCGGACCAACTTCAACCCCTTTCCACTCTTTCGGTATAACTTGAGCAAAGGGTGTTTGTTTGACGAACCGTCTACGGCACCAGAAACCTTGGATCGAGATAGTCCTTTTGGTATACCCCAATTTAGTTTTGAATAAAGTTGGGACATAGCTGGGTTGGATCGAACGTGAATCCAACCAGGACCTTGGGACTAAAAGGCCAATAACTTACAGACCGAGCATCTGATTTCCGCACCGTCTGTTGCATTGATTGCCCTTTTACGTGGCGGTACTTTGGGATAATTCTTTTTGGGACTTCTTGGCAGTTGGAGTATCAACCTATGGATTGAGGAGAAGACCCTCCCGGAATGAATCATGCTTAGTGCGGGAACCCTATAGCTGGCTGTAACATGAGAAAGGGATCCTATGTGGGTCTGTGCTTTGGGATCCTACGTGGCCCTATGTTCTAGTATTCCACTTGGATCCACTCTAGTAATCCACATGGGACTATTCTAGGATCCTACGTGGGTCTGTTGTACTAGGATCCTACATGGGTCTGATGATTTAGGAACCTACGTGGGTTTACCTCTCAACAGAGTAAGATGATTCAGTAGTTACATCTAATCATCTTTACTACCATAACTAAGTTATACCTAGTGTGATATGTGTCCTTAACATTGTGTTATTCTACTGTGTGGTGTTACCTTTGTGTTATTCTTTTGTTTGGCGTTAACTTTGTGGTACTTACATTTGTGGTGATACCTTTGTGGTATTCTTATATATGGTGATATCTTTGTGGTACATACCTTCTCGGTGATACCTTTATAGTATACTTATGTGTGATTTTACCTTTTCGGTACTTACCTTGGGGTGTTACCTTCATGGTAATATTTTATCCATGGAATAGTTGAGCTTTGGGATTTTTATTTGGGCCTTATGTTTCCTCGTGATTGAGATGGGTTTACTCAACAACTTAGGTATATGTATGGGCATATACCTAAGTAGGGTTGTGAGTTGTTTTCATGATTTTTGGTTTATCCGTTGTAGATTTTGTGAGACCTTTGAGGGTCTCAGGGTCCCTACTAAGTATCGTTATACTCACCCCTACACGGGCTATGCCAGCGCCTTGTTGTTTTTGGTGCAGACGACGGACAGCGTTGACGGAGTACGAGGGTACCAGGACTAGAGGTAGTTCGGAGGTGGACATTAGACGAGGCATACCGTAGTGACAACCGTTCGAGATCTGTACCTACCCTTCAGGTAAGATCCTTGGGGGGTGTTCACTGAATCTGTTTTTAGTTTTACTTGTACTTCCAGTTTACTTGTAATTTACAGTCGGGCTTGTATTCTGGCCCCCTTTTTCTTTCTGTAAACACCCTGTTTACTATACAGTTTTACTTTGTGTTTGTATCCTGCTTAGTTGTGAGAGTTACAGGTTTTAAGGGCAATGCATTCCCAGTTTTAGGAAATACACCTATTGGTGCTAGTCACCATCCCCTAGCCTATGGAAGGCGGGCTCAGGGTAGTTACGACATGGGACCCAAGGGACGGGTTGTGAAAAATTGGTATCAGAGGAGTCGGTTCTACCGTAGAACATTGGACTTTGATCTTTTAATGTCAATAGTGTTAAGTGTTATGAGTGTTGTTATTAGTATAGGTAATCCAGTGTTGGTGCGGCGGCTGACGTATCCATACACCAGGACCCTGACTTCTGATTTATGACTTAGTGCACGAAAACACTAATTGCATGTGTGTTTTGAAAGGTTTTCTTTGTGATATCTTTGAGTCATCTCACTAGGTATAACTTATTAACCATGAAACACCTATTTATTTTCAGGATGCCTCTACATAGATAGCCAACCAAAGTTCCAGGTATAGTACGTTATGATAGCCCGCCGAGTGATAAGGCCTCAGTGCAGGGCCCTCTTTCAGTAGAGGCACCAGTGGAGGCACCAGTGGAGGCACCAGTGGTACCATTACCCGTTGGGCCACCGATGCCACCAGCCCCAGCAGTAGAGAGTGCATGCTTCTTGAGCGTGTTTCACAGGTTCCAATGCCAGAGGCCACCCAATTTCAGGGGTGAGATGGACCCATAGGCAGTTGAGGATTGGCTGGAGGCCATGGTGAGAGTCTTCCGACAAGTAGGGACACCAGCTGATCTCATGGTGATCCTTCCCGCCAGTCTTCTATAGGCAGCAGTAGGTAGATGGTGGGGCTTAATGATCTAGTTCCACAATGAGGTGACACTTCCCCAGGCAGACTTTGAGAGCCAGTTTAGGGCAGAGTTTGTCCCAGTGACCCTTCGTGCAATGCGCGTACATGAGTTTCTTCATCTGTAGTAGGGCAGCATGACTGTGGCTCAGCACTTAGTGAGGTTCACCGACAACTCACACTACTCCACTGATATAGTGTGGGACCAATTCTTCAGGGCCCAGACCTTCAAGTAGGGGCTCATGTGGGAGATCAGGGCTTTGATAATTTCCCTTAGCATCCCGATGCAGACGGGGGTGTTAGAACGAGCCCTCTTAGTGGAGAGATTTCTTGCTGAGCAGTCACCAGCAGCGAGACCCACCACCGGGTGTCACGTAGCGAAGCCTTCTGCAGCTGGCAGTAGACAGATGTCACAGATGTCCAAGAGGACCAGACCTACAGGTGGACGACCGCAATATTCCGGGTTGGTTGTGTGGGGCACCCGAGACAGAGCCAGCCATGCGAGGAGCAAGAAGTGTTACACATGCGGTGGGTAAGGTCACATGGCTCGTGACTGCCCAAAAATCCCTACGAATGATCAGCAGATGGTCGAAGGACTGCCTAGCCAGAGACAAAGGTTCGACTGAGGAGTTCTTCAGGGAGCAGGCAAACATGGCATAGGAGTTGACCATGCAGCTAGCGGTGGACGACAATTCAAGGTGTTACTCCCACCACCACCAGGTGGTCCACCTCGACCACAAGGATTATGTGGACAGAGGAGAGCTCAGCTCCAGGAAGCTGAGGCCTACGAACACGGCACTCCATAGATGATATGAGGTATGACTTGTGTCTAATCCACCTTAGATACAGTACTTATAGACACAAGTTCCAGTCATTATTTTATTTCCACGACCCTCATTTAGAGCTCATAGATTCTGGTGGAGCCATTGGATCGATCCTTACAGCTAGAGACTCATATGGGATATGATTCAAAGATTACACACTGGTGTTAGCAGTGTGAGATTACTCTAGGAGGTGTGAGATTCGGCTGGGATCTCCTAGTAGTGGCGTCAAGGCCTTACAATGTCATCTTGGGTATGGACTGGTTATCTATAGTCCATTCTCAAATTGACTATTTTAGGTGCAAAGTGTGGTGTGTCCACACTGATCGGACTAGGTTTACCTTCACCGGTGAGAAGGTAGCCTTTGTAGCACAAGATGGAATTACCCGGAGGAGAGTGAAGTCGATCACTTATCAGTTGGCTAGCCTTACCCTTAGAGCGGTTGATGTGGAGAATCTGAGCTATCCTATAGTGGTGGACCAGTATGCGTATGTCTTACCTGATAATGTTCCAGGTCTACCTCCTCGCAGAGAGGTAGAATTTTACATTTACTTTTACCTCGGGACGACACCAATATCTACACCAGCGTATCGGATGGATCCTGTGGAGCTTCGTGAGCTACGGGTACAATTGGAGGACTTACAGGGGAAGGGGTTCATACAGCCCAGTGTTTCTACTTGGTCATCCCTGATTTTGTTCGCCAAGAAGGTGGATGAGATCTTGAGACTTTTTCTTGACTATCGGCGCCTAAACTAGGTGACCGTGAAGAACAAGTACCCACTTCTGAGGATTGATGACCTCTTTGATCAGCTGAAGGGAGCACAATGGTTCTTGAAGATAGACCAAAATTCCGGCTATCACAAGCTCAGAGTAAGAGATGAGGATGTGAAAAAGATAGCTTTCAGATGTCCGTATGACCATTATGAGTTTTTGGTCATGTCGTTCGGTGTGACCAATGCTACAGCAGTGTTCATGGGACTCATGAACAGGATCCTTCAGCCATATCTTGATCACTTTGTGGTGGTCTTCATTGATGACATTATGATCTACTCGGCTACTGAGGAGGATCATACCTATCATTTTCAGGGAGTTTTGGACAAACTCTGAGACCACCAGCTTTATGGTAAGCTCTCAAAGTGCCCGTTCTGAATCCGAGAGGTTCAATTTCAGGCACATGTCATCTCAGAGGCTGGAGTTTCAGTGAATCCAGTGAATATTGAGATGGTACTTTCTTGGGATCCACCCAGGAGTGTGACAGAGGTACGAAGTTTCCTGGGTTTGGTGAGATACTACCAGAGATTTGTGCAAGATTTCTCTAGAGTTGAAACACCTTTATCATCGTTGAAAAAGAAGGGGAAACCCTTCGTGTGGTTGGAGAGATTCCAACGGAGTTTTCAGGAGCTAAGGCAAAGGCTGACTAGTTCCCCCATCTTGAGGCTTCCAGAGGAGGGCATTGGGTACGTAGTCTACTGCGACACATCAGGGACTGGGCTTAGATGTGTCCTGCTGCAGGAGCGAGCATTTATCACATATGGCTCTCGACATCTAAGAAATCATGAGTAGAACTAAGCTACCCATGACCTTGAGTTAGCAGTAGTGGTCTTCACTTTGATGATTTGGTGACACTATCTAATGGGACGAGCGTTTTATGGTCTACTCTGATCACCAGAGTCTCAGGTATATCTTCTCCTAGAAGGAACTGAATCTGAGATAATGATATTGGATTGAGTTCCTCCAGGACTATGACTTTGAGAAAGTCTATACTCATGGGAAGAGGAACGTTTTAGCAGATTCACTCAGTAGTAGATCTGGTATAAAACTGCTAGGTGAGGTGACAGAGCAGCTGGCCGCTTTGCAGATATCCTTTGTGGATTGAGATGGAGCAGTTTTTCTTCAGTCTCTTATAGTCACTCCCCCACTTCTTCAGCGAGTCAGGGAGGTACAACGTGGGGACACTGACTACAAGGCTCGACATGTTCAGATATCCACAGGGTAGGCACCTGATGGATTTTCTGAAGGTGGGGAGCACGTCATCCACTTTAGAGGGAATACTATGGTACTAGTGGCTTTACGAGAGGAAGTTTTGAGGGAGTTCCATACGTCCCCTCTAGCGGTGTATCCAGAAGTGGTGAAGATGTACCAAAACCTCATATGACAACACTGGTGGTTGGGAATGAAGAAAGTGGTAGCAGATTTTGTATCTCGGTGCCTCACTTGTCAGCAAGTGAAGGCGGAGCATCAAGTACCAGTATGCTTAGTTTAGCCTTTAGAAATCCAAAAGTGGAAGTGGGATGAAATATCCATATACTTTGTGACAGGACTTCCATGTACATCTAGAGGTCATGATTCTATATGGGTGATCATCGACCAACTCACCAAGTCAGCCCACTTCCTACCGATCAGAGAGCAAGGTTCAGTAGAGAGATTAGGAAACCTCTATGTGCAGGAGATTGTACGGCTACATGGAGTAACCTCAGCGATTGTCTCTGATCGTGATGCACGTTTCAATTCCTGGTTATAGAAGGGGTTTCAGGAGGATTTTGGGATGCATCTTCATTTGAGAACCACCTTCCATCCTCAAATGGATGGCTAGACTGAGCGGACCATTCAGACCCTTGAGGAGATGCTACGTGCTTGCGTCCTCGACTTCGGTCACAGTTGGGAGGATCACTTTCCCTTGGTGGAGTTTGCATACAACAACATCTATCATTCCACCATTGGGATGAAATATTTCGAGGCTCTGTACGGCCGACCATGAAGATCACCTTTATGTTAGACTAACCCAGGGGAGTTAGCACTCATGGGACTAGATGTGGTACGGGCTACCACAGAGAAGGTGAAGATTATCTAGAAGTGGATGAAGACTTCACAGAGTAGGTATAAGTCTTATGACAATAGGATACTGAGACCTTTGGAGTTCAAGGATAGAGACCATGTATTTCTATGGGTCTCACCTCGATGAGGTTTATAGAGATTTTGTCGGAGCGACAAGTTATCTCTGAGGTTCATCAGATGCTTTTAGGTCCTCAACAGAGTTGGCGAGGTGGCTTACCGCCTAACACTTCCCCCTCAGTTGCACTGGGTTCACAACGTATTCCACGTATCCCAGCTGAGGAGATACATGCATAACCCTTCACACATAATTGACTGGGGCAAGATGGAAATTGACTATGGGGTGACGTTTACGGAGGTTCTAGTAGAGATTTAGGATCAACAGGAGAGAGTCCTTTGTGGATGATCGATACCATTAGTACGCGTTTGCTGGAAACATAGGAACCTCCAGGATAGAACATGGGAGCGAGAGGCTCAGATACGTGCTCAGTACCCCCACTTTTTCCCTTAGTTTGAGTTGCGGCTTATGGGGATGCAAAGACCTGAGGTGGGTAGAATGTAAAGACCCAGATTTTTCCATGTAATGTTTTTAATTATATGGGAATATTATGAGTCTGCGAAAATTGACGGCACGTGATTCTGAGGCCCGATGTTCCTAGAATGAATTTTTGAACTTTTTTTAATTAAGTTTAGTAAACATGCGAGTGGGTTTTTGTAAATTTTGAACCGATGCTCTGAATTGAAATCTGAGGATACCGTTGAACTCGCAGCGCAGATATTTGCTTAAGGATACCTTCACTGTAACAGCCCAAGATTTTATAAAAAAATATTCTTTTTAATTTTATTAATGTCTTGTGTTGTACGCTACACCAAAAGGAGCTTGCACAACACACATCCTTGACTTGACTTGCATTACACGCAATCGCGACCTTCCTCGATAGCGTGTGTAGTACGCAATACCGAGTTTCACTAAACAACGATATGCTATAAAAATATTATTAAAACTAGCCGTTATGAATAGTAATAACCACTTTTTGAAATCCAATAAACCTTATTTTTCAAAATGAACTTTATTTTTGGACTCAGAATATCAAATTTAGCCTAAGGTGAAATTTTGGTACTTTTCGGATAACTTTCATATTCTGATGAATAGTGAAAATTACTAAATTATAATTAAAAACAACTTTTTTAATCGAAATAATTAATAGTGATAAATCATTAATTTGAGTGGTTTTAAAGTATATTTAGAATATATTTTTACAATTTAATACAATGTTGGTCATTGGATGTAGTTTCACATTTAAACTAGACATAAACAAGTGTCAATCTTTTGATAGATATTGTTTCTTAAAAACACGCTATTTGTTTTAACAGCGGGATTTAATTATAAAATTAATTAATGCAACTTTTATGTTATGAATTTGGTAAAATAGACTTCATTTTGGAATTCGGAATATGAAATATAGCTTGGGATGAAATTTTGGCATTGTTCTGAAAAACATCAATTTTTTATGAATAGTGAAACTACTAAGTGGTAGGTTAAAAACTGAATTTTGCATAAAACTTAATTTTACCGCTTCTGTGAATGGAATTTCAAAAATCCGAGAGACACGGTTAATATCAAGGACTAAAATGTGGTTCAATGAGATGAAAATAATTTTTTGGTGAATAGTAACTTTTTACCTTTTTTTTTACCACGGTTAATAGTAAATAGGGTAACTAAGGGTAAATATGATATTAATATTACCCTAACACATGTCCTAATTCTATTGGACAAGTGTAATTCGACCAAAAACAAACTTAGGAATAAAATATGACCATTTAGGCCCACTTGGATTAGATTAGGACATTTATTATTAATTTATTTAAAGAAGGGTTAAAATAGTTAAAATCAAAGTTTAATAAGTAAATCATTTTTAATATGGGGTAATACATAAGATAAATTCTATTGTAAATATTCATTAGAAAGCTAAAAATATTTCCTACATGATGGTATTTTATTTATAATTTTTAGACATTAAATAATTTAATTTATTTATGACACAATGATGATGCAGTAATTATCTTATTAATGAAATATTAACATAATTGATGTTATAAACACCAAAATAAATGTAATTAGAGACTTTTTATAAATTCCACTAATTTTCTAGGTTACTATGATATATTAATGTTGATTTAATCAACTTGGTTCGAACATATAATTCTGTTATGACTTTCACAAAAATCATATATCAAATAGTGTCAAAATTGACACAAAATAGTTTTTAAATCAAATATTATATTATTAATTGTTATTTTATTCCTAAAAATCTAAGGTTCGGACAAATGACTTAGATAAGGATACATGTATTAATAATATACAATTTGGGGTTCGTTTGGCATGTTATAGTAAGTTTATTAACCATATAGTGAAAGAAAACAAAAAGACACAGTAAAAGTTAAATTATTTAACTTAGAGTTAAATCTAATTGATAAGGTTAAAATAATACCCTAAACTTGTCTAAATCCTATTGGTTGATAGGATTTCGACCCATCCCCACTTTAGCTTCGAAATAAGACCATTTGGAACCATTATAAACCGATTTTGACTTTAATATAAAATAATATTTTGAGATATTCCTAAGGTGCCCCTCTCCTCCCCTATAAAAGGACACCTCCTCCCCCTCCTCCTCACACCAATTTGAGCACTCAAGCTCGGCCAACCCCTGCCAAAATCTCTTCTCCACTTCCCTAGAAACATCCTAGAGGCTCTGGTCTTCCTCAAAGACCAATTCTAGTGCCCTAAGAGGGGGTCTCAAAGAGGCACTTCAAAGAAGAGGTAATTACCGTTACCAATTCTTTCATCTTTATTTCTTCTTCCACTTCTTCTTCTTAGGTTGTTTCATTATGAAGTAATAACATAAGTATCACTCATATACTGATATGTTATTATAAGTATGAAACAACCCTATTTCACCATCTATCCATCCTACGGAAAAAGAAATCACCGCGCGTGCGTACGTACGGAATACCGTCTCCACGCCGTGGTGTAATCTATTTTCCACCACCACCTTACATGGATGGGTATAATGGTGTAAAGAATAACTATACATAGTTATTACAACATCATATTGATTCTGATATATTGTATAATCCACTCCAATTCAATTCAATATTTATAGAAATGATATCATCGCTCGTGCGTACATACGGAATACCGTCTCCACGACGCGATGAGATTCATTCTCCATGTTAACCATTTAAGAATGATTATAATGTATATATAAGAAATAATAATGAAATATATGACATTATAAAGCTACTGGATTTATGTATATATATACATATGTATGTCATCTACTTACTTCCATTTCAAGACAATAAGGAAAGGAAAACAGCGTTCATGCGTACGTACGGACTACCGTCTCCATGAACGGTGTTTTTCATTTTATTTATCTACCTATTATATATATATATATACTGAATATATATGATATATAAATCATATTTTATATTCTGGAAGTAAGTAAATCATGATATAAGTAATAATGATGTCAAGAACAACAAGTCAAAACACCTACGATAAATGAAACAATTTTACCCAAAACGCTTCTTTAACATGAAAATTACAAAAGAACGGGTAATATAATGTCATAAGTGAACCATATATGATATCATAACAATGAATATGATTCTGTAATAAGTCAATGACATTATTTAAATCATTATACAGGAGTTTCGGACGCTTACAAAGCAAATCGGACCTAAGGTAAGGGAAAATATCACAATCTCATTTTTATCCGAGATTGTTTATTCGTAAGTATTTACTGTGGTGTATTTTATCATCCACATCCATGTTTTATCAATATTTAATATTATTTCCATCCACCTAAAATTGTTTAAATCCATTTTTACCCTTCGGTGAGTTTTTAGTAATACGTATGAAAGGAATCTTTTGTCGTTTTTCGTATGAGGTACTTTTTGACTTTTCCGACAAAAGTACGAAGAATGTTTTTTTTAACTTATACGGCACGAACGGATTTCTACTATTTTATAAAGCCTTATTTTCATGAAGCTTCCTCTAAAATATTTCATGACTATTTTCAATAAAATCTCTTTCTTTTAAAATTGCATGATGTTTTGTGAAAAGAAATTGATTTTGAAGAAGAAAGGATATTTTCCTCAAGAATTCATTTCAAGTGTTTTATCAAAATTATTTTCCATCTAAGATAATAAAGGGTTCTGTTTCTATCCATATTTTTACATTGATTTGACTATGTTGTGATGGAATTATGTTTATGAATTCCTTTATCTCATATGAATGGTTTTATGATGTCATGTTGTTTAAGAATCCCATTTTTATTACATAGGTTATGCAATGATGTATGATTTATGATTTTGTGGCACACATAAGAAAGGATTCATTAAGAGATGGGTGGGACCTATATCTCCCTCCAATGCATTGGGTAAAGATTTTATATCTCATGAGATAGACATGGCTGGAATGGTAGGTTATACCGGTTCAGTGAAACAGGACTGAAACGAGGATTACTCGATTCAGAAAGGGACTTTGTCCACTAAGATAGTCTTGGCAATGAGTCTTGACTAACAAGAAATGATTCTCTATGATTATGTGTGTATGCCACAATGAGTAATGTTTTAAGTTATGATTTCATTTCACTACTATGATTTATCCCATGTTATGAAATTATGCTCTCTTTTGCAGGTTAAGATTTCCAAAAATGTTACGTTCTTATGAAAATTATGTGATTGATATTTCCTTTGTTACCCTTACTGAGCATTTGAGCTCACCCTTTTATGTTTTCTTTTCCCCAGGATATAAAGAAAGGTTTTAGGTAAAAAAAAAGATCTTTATGGGAGATGTTGAAGATCTTTCACCACGTTTAGAAGATTACGTTCCGAGTTTCCAAAGACACTAAACTATTACGATCCTTGTGTGTGTGTTTTTGTTATGTACTAAGTATTCCGCAAAAGTAATGTAATGTCCATGTACGTCAAGATACGGGTCTCTACAGTTGGTATCAGAGGAAAGGTTTAGTTAACCTTTGGAAACTAGGATGCGAAAACGTTAGTGAGATACCTAGAGATATTTCTAAGGTATGTCTAGGGATGCCCCTAAGGATAAGTATACGTATAGGATATAGTTCTAGAACTATGGTAACGATATTAGATTAAACCAAAGATGATAGATATTTAAGTTACTCCCCCTTTATTACGATTTTTGCATCTAACACTATTCTGTTTGGGTTTTAGAAAATGGCTGGAAAACAAGATGATTCACAATAATGGAGGATATGATGGACAATGGAATGATATTCTTCATGAGCAACCAAATGAAATGGGATTTGGATGTACAAACATCATTATTATGCCGAATCAACAATCTCACAACATGATCAATAAAGTAAAATTTGGTAAGTTTCCTGACTCGACTAATAAGAGAAAGATGGAGTTCCATGATGATCATAGAGGAAAGAAAGTTCAATTTCCCCTATGTAAATCATGTGGGAAGAGGCATCAAGGAGAATGTTTCAAGGGAACTGGAAGATGCTTTGGGTGTGGAAAAGAAGGACACAAAGCAAGTAAGTGCAAAGGAAAAGGGTCGGTTAACACCATGGATGAGGATAATGGTATTGCTACGACATCAAAAATGGTTAAGTGTTTTAAATGTGGAATGTATGGGCATTATGCAAACAAATGCCCTAAGGGAAAGACTCATGAAGAGAATCAGTATGGTCATATGGGTAGTATTTATGTGGATGATGATGAAGAGACTACAAATGATATGTGAGATGAAAGAATTTTTGAAGCTCGGTCAATGGTTTGAGAATGTAGTGGCATGATTACATGTTTATCATGTGTAATTTTGGAATAAAGAGACATCTATGGATTGTTACACTGTTGTCTTTCCTTGTGTTTTGAAAGCATATTATTAATGTTACCAGTATCCATGAAGGTTATTCAGATATTTTTGGAATGTAGATGATATGCGCATAATGAAGGGATAAGGAGAAAATTAAATGTTTGATAGTATTCATGAGCTCATGATTGATATAAGGACTAAGTGATATCATGGTTTGAGTATATAGAATTTTGAGGATTTCGGTATGTGAAAAGTGTTAACTTTTAACTGCATTAAAGTTTTCACTAAGGTTCAATGGGTATTCAAGAGAGTACAAGATTAAGGCCTTTGAATGTTTGGAATGTGACCAACAAGATATATCTTATGATATATGGGGATCAACGATGGTATTAAATCTCTGGTAATCGTTTTCACTATGTTATGAGAATGGACTGCAGTATTATGGATAAGACTAAAAATTGGAATGGATTATGTTGGACATAAGTTAGTATTGTTTAAGGATAGAAGTTTTTTCGATATTATTGATGGGATGTTATAGTAACATAGTTTTAGAAAAAGGGACAACCTGCAGGACGGGCGACAGCCCATCGCTTCGGACAAGGCTGTAGGAATCGAACCCACAACCGAAGTGCGACTGGCCTTTATCGCCTACCACTGGCCTACAGGAAGTCCCTGTTTAGTAGAAACTAGTGTTATTATATTAAGCAGTATGATATATGATGTATAAGCCCATTTTAGGAACCATATATGATTAATCTCACTATAGATCGACTTATGCATATAATTTTTGCTAACCTTTTGTTTGAGACAGATGGAATTACCCGTCATTCTATCACATGATCTGCTAACACTTCATGAATAACAAATTCAACTTCATTTATTTAATAGATGAAGTGGAAATTTTTCAAGACACGAACAACAGTGAGATTGTACCAAAATAAAGTAAGTATTTATTCTAATTCAAATTTTCAACTTTAGGGAAATGATCTTGAAAACCAAAAATGTTGTCCTAGTGATCTTATACCTGATGAATCGGATGGTACCTTAGATCGTCACAAATTTATGGATTTGTGATTATTGGCTTTTCCATAGCCATGTTCTCTACCACTCTCCATCAGAACATGATGGTTAGATTTCTCTTCCATATCCATATTTTCACCTATGTGGAAACCCAATGATTAGTTTATTTGGGTAACCGTTACGTTTCATACTTTTGTTTTTAAAGATTGGTTTTGATATTCCTTTTTACGATGTGGGTTTCTATTAAAGAAACTTTCGAATAGTAAACCATTTATAACCCCGACGAATTTCGAGGGCGAAATTCATTTTAAGGGGGGTAGAATGTAACAGCCCAAGATTTTATAAAAAAAATATTCTTTTTAATTTTATTAATGTCTTGTGTTGTACGCTACACCAAAAGGAGCTTGCACAACACACATCCTTGACTTGACTTGCATTACACGCAATCGCGACCTTCCTCGATAGCGTGTGTAGTACGCAATACCGAGTTTCACTAAACAACGATATGCTATAAAAATATTATTAAAACTAGCCGTTATGAATAGTAATAACCACTTTTTGAAATCCAATAAACCTTATTTTTCAAAATGAACTTTATTTTTGGACTCAGAATATCAAATTTAGCCTAAGGTGAAATTTTGGTACTTTTCGGATAACTTTCATATTCTGATGAATAGTGAAAATTACTAAATTATAATTAAAAACAACTTTTTTAATCGAAATAATTAATAGTGATAAATCATTAATTTGAGTGGTTTTAAAGTATATTTAGAATATATTTTTACAATTTAATACAATGTTGGTCATTGGATGTAGTTTCACATTTAAACTAGACATAAACAAGTGTCAATCTTTTGATAGATATTGTTTCTTAAAAACACGCTATTTGTTTTAACAGCGGGATTTAATTATAAAATTAATTAATGCAACTTTTATGTTATGAATTTGGTAAAATAGACTTCATTTTGGAATTCGGAATATGAAATATAGCTTGGGATGAAATTTTGGCATTGTTCTGAAAAACATCAATTTTTGATGAATAGTGAAACTACTAAGTGGTAGGTTAAAAACTGAATTTTGCATAAAACTTAATTTTACCGCTTCTGTGAATGGAATTTCAAAAATCCGAGAGACACGGTTAATATCAAGGACTAAAATGTGGTTCAATGAGATGAAAATAATTTTTTGGTGAATAGTAACTTTTTACTTTTTTTTTACCACGGTTAATAGTAAATAGGGTAACTAAGGGTAAATATGATATTAATATTACCCTAACACATGTCCTAATTCTATTGGACAAGTGTAATTCGACCAAAAACAAACTTAGGAATAAAATATGACCATTTAGGCCCACTTGGATTAGATTAGGACATTTATTATTAATTTATTTAAAGAAGGGTTAAAATAGTTAAAATCAAAGTTTAATAAGTAAATCATTTTTAATATGGGGTAATACATAAGATAAATTCTATTGTAAATATTCATTAGAAAGCTAAAAATATTTCCTACATGATGGTATTTTATTTATAATTTTTAGACATTAAATAATTTAATTTATTTATGACACAATGATGATGCAGTAATTATCTTATTAATGAAATATTAACATAATTGATGTTATAAACACCAAAATAAATGTAATTAGAGACTTTTTATAAATTCCACTACTTTTCTAGGTTACTATGATATATTAATGTTGATTTAATCAACTTGGTTCGAACATATAATTCTGTTATGACTTTCACAAAAATCATATATCAAATAGTGTCAAAATTGACACAAAATAGTTTTTAAATCAAATATTATATTATTAATTGTTATTTTATTCCTAAAAATCTAAGGTTCGGCCAAATGACTTAGATAAGGATACATGTATTAATAATATACAATTTGGGGTTCGTTTGGCATGTTATAGTAAGTTTATTAACCATATAGTGAAAGAAAACAAAAAGACACAGTAAAAGTTAAATTATTTAACTTAGAGTTAAATCTAATTGATAAGGTTAAAATAATACCCTAAACTTGTCTAAATCCTATTGGTTGATAGGATTTCGACCCATCCCCACTTTAGCTTCAAAATAAGACCATTTGGAACCATTATAAACCGATTTTGACTTTAATATAAAATAATATTTTGAGATATTCCTAAGGTGCCCCTCTCCTCCCCTATAAAAGGACACCTCCTCCCCCTCCTCCTCAAACCAATTTGAGCACTCAAGCTCGGCCAACCCCTGCCAAAATCTCTTCTCCACTTCCCTAGAAACATCCTAGAGGCTCTGGTCTTCCTCAAAGACCAATTCTAGTGCCCTAAGAGGGGGTCTCAAAGAGGCACTTCAAAGAAGAGGTAATTACCGTTACCAATTCTTTCATCTTTATTTCTTCTTCCACTTCTTCTTCTTAGGTTGTTTCATTATGAAGTAATAACATAAGTATCACTCATATACTGATATGTTATTATAAGTATGAAACAACCCTATTTCACCATCTATCCATCCTACGGAAAAAGAAATCACCGCGCGTGCGTACGTACGGAATACCGTCTCCACGCCGTGGTGTAATCTATTTTCCACCACCACCTTACATGGATGGGTATAATGGTGTAAAGAATAACTATACATAGTTATTACAACATCATATTGATTCTGATATATTGTATAATCCACTCCAATTCAATTCAATATTTATAGAAATGATATCATCGCTCGTGCGTACATACGGAATACCGTCTCCACGACGCGATGAGATTCATTCTCCATGTTAACCATTTAAGAATGATTATAATGTATATATAAGAAATAATAATGAAATATATGACATTATAAAGCTACTGGATTTATGTATATATATACATATGTATGTCATCTACTTACTTCCATTTCAAGACAATAAGGAAAGGAAAACAGCGTTCATGCGTACGTACGGACTACCGTCTCCATGAACGGTGTTTTTCATTTTATTTATCTACCTATTATATATATATATATATACTGAATATATATGATATATAAATCATATTTTATATTATGGAAGTAAGTAAATCATGATATAAGTAATAATGATGTCAAGAACAACAAGTCAAAACACCTACGATAAATGAAACGATTTTACCCAAAACGCTTCTTTAACATGAAAATTACAAAAGAACGGGTAATATAATGTCATAAGTGAACCATATATGATATCATAACAATGAATATGATTCTGTAATAAGTCAATGACATTATTTAAATCATTATACAGGAGGTTCGGACACTTACAAAGCAAATCGGACCTAAGGTAAGGGAAAATATCACAATCTCATTTTTATCCGAGATTGTTTATTCGTAAGTATTTACTGTGGTGTATTTTATCATCCACATCCATGTTTTATCAATATGTAATATTATTTCCATCCACCTAAAATTGTTTAAATCCATTTTTACCCTTCGGTGAGTTTTTAGTAATACGTATGAAAGGAATCTTTTGTCGTTTTTCGTATGAGGTACTTTTTGACTTTTCTGACAAAAGTACGAAGAATGTTTTTTTTAACTTATACGGCACGAACGGATTTCTACTATTTTATAAAGCCTTATTTTCATGAAGCTTCCTCTAAAATATTTCATGACTATTTTCAATAAAATCTCTTTCTTTTAAAATTGCATGATGTTTTGTGAAAAGAAATTGATTTTGAAGAAGAAAGGATATTTTCCTCAAGAATTCATTTCAAGTGTTTTATCAAAATTATTTTCCATCTAAGATAATAAAGGGTTATGTTTCTATCCATATTTTTACATTGATTTGACTATGTTGTGATGGAATTATGTTTATGAATTCCTTTATCTCATATGAATGGTTTTATGATGTCATGTTGTTTAAGAATCCCATTTTTATTACATAGGTTATGCAATGATGTATGATTTATGATTTTGTGGCACACATAAGAAAGGATTCATTAAGAGATGGGTGGGACCTATATCTCCCCCCAATGCATTGGGTAAAGATTTTATATCTCATGAGATAGACATGGCTGGAATGGTAGGTTATACCGGTTCAGTGAAACAGGACTGAAACGAGGATTACTCGATTCAGAAAGGGACTTTGTCCACTAAGATAGTCTTGGCAATGAGTCTTGACTAACAAGAAATGATTCTCTATGATTATGTGTGTATGCCACAATGAGTAATGTTTTAAGTTATGATTTCATTTCACTACTATGATTTATCCCATGTTATGAAATTATGCTCTCTTTTGCAGGTTAAGATTTCCAAAAATGTTATGTTCTTATGAAAATTATGTGATTGATATTTCCTTTGTTACCCTTACTGAGCATTTGAGCTCACCCTTTTATGTTTTCTTTTCCCCAGGATATAAAGAAAGGTTTTAGGTAAAAAAAAAGATCTTTATGGGAGATGTTGAAGATCTTTCACCACGTTTAGAAGATTACGTTCCGAGTTTCCAAAGACACTAAACTATTACGATCCTTGTGTGTGTGTTTTTGTTATGTACTAAGTATTCCGCAAAAGTAATGTAATGTCCATGTACGTCAAGATACGGGTCTCTACATTCACCTCGACCGCAGCAGGTCGAGGGTAGAAGTTAGTTTTTCAGTTTTTCGTGGAAGAAGAAAAATAAATTATTTAACACTTAATTTTTCTTTTGAAACCTCCCTTTTTGAATTATGAAGGTGGGGACCACCCGAACTGGAGAACCCCCCATTCTGAATTCATGGAGGTGGAGACCACTCGAACCCTTCTTTAATGTGGGGAAACCCATATAATTTCCCAATTAATTGTTCCAACTCTAGGTTAATTAATTGTGCCAACAATTAATTCAGTTAATAGACTTAACTCAATCAAAGTTGGCTCCTCACCTTTTTGGTTGGGGAAATCATTGGAAAAGGGGAGAGTTGTGGAAATCTTGGGAGAACCTTTGGAGAAACATTTTCCTCCAAATGAAGAATTCCCTCTCCAACGAAGAACATACTTCAGAATCAAGAGCGAGGATGATGCATGACCCTGACTAAGGAAGCGTGTTGTGGTAGCGACAATCATTGGCACCCTCATCGCCTTTACCAAATTCATCTCGCGACACTTCCAACAAGAAATCGAGGTAGGGATTTTTGTTTCAAGTACCCATTACCCCGTTCTTGTCATCCTTATTGAATTAAGAACATCTATGACGATTGCTATCATTCTAACATGGAAAGAGTGCGGCTCAAACGAACACGGCCCGACCTCTATGCAACATTTGAGGATTTTGGTGGTATTGAATCTATGGAAACTTTTTGAGTCAAGTGCAGGTGTCTATGGAATGAAGAACGGGCCACCGGGGTGCGCCCAATAACTCGAGGAACGTCGCTGGTGACCATGCTGGTGATCGGCATCAGTGTGACTCAGGAGTGGCAGCTGGCACTCTGGTCGGCCGTGATGATAGCAGCGGCGCAACCGCGCCGCCGGAGAAGGGCCGCGGCCCATCGGCCGTAGCAGAGCAAGGGCGGGGGTCGACGCATGGTTGGCCATGCAAAGGGGGTGGCAGCGCGTGTCCGCACCGCCAGACGTGCAGGAGCTGTGGCACGAGGCCGCGACATGAGGCCGCGACGGCGAAGGGAGGGTGGCCAGATCACTGTCGGTCGTTGGTAGTGGCATGGCGCACGATCGCGCCACAGAAGAGGGTTGGCTATCTGGCCAGCTGGGGAGACGAGCAGGACCCCGGGTCCTGCGTACCAACTGCCCGCGCCACGTGGCGCTAGCCGGTCGGCCACCCAACATGAATGGCTAGGCCATTCGGGGTACCCAGGGGGCGCCTCCCCCTTGGGTGGCAGCAAGGATGAACCCCACTTCGGGGCCACCCAACCGCAGGCCAGTGGAGTGTCAAGTGCGGGCCGGCTAGTGGGCCACCCAGCGCGGGCCGCTCATCGCGCGCCGCCCAGTGTGGGCCACCCAGCATGGGTCGCACATCACGGGCCACCCATCATGGTCCGCCCAGAAATCCGCCCATCACAGGATGCCCAGCGGGCCGGACCGGACCCAGTGGGTCGGGTCGGACCCATCTGGTCGGGTCGGTCCTACCGGGTTGGACCAACTTCAACCCCTTTCCACTCTTTGGGATATAACATGAGCTACGAGCATCTGTTTGATAAACTGTCTACGATTCCAGAAACCTTGGATCGAGATGGTCCTTTTGGTATAACTCACTTGAGTTTTGGATAAAGTTGGGGTATGGCCGGGTTGGATCGAACATGAATCCAACCGGGCCCTCAGGACTAAAAGCCCAATAACTTACAGACCAAGCGTTTGATTGATGCACTGTCTATTGCGTTAAGATCCCTATTACATGGCAGCCCTTTGGGATACTTATTCGTGGGACTTCATGTCATTTGGATTATCGACCTGTGGATTGAGGAGAGGACCATCCCGGAATCAAGCAATCTTAATGCGGGAACCATGTAGCTGGCTGTAACATGAGAAAGGGATCATATGTGGGTCTATGATTTGGGATCCTATATGGGCTTGTGTTCCAATATTCTACTTGGATCCACTCTAGGAATCCATGTGAGACTACTCTAGGATCCTACATGCGTCTGATGTACTAGGATCCTACCTGGGTCTGATGATTTAGGATCCTACGTCGGTCTGCCTCTCAACAGAGTAAGATGATTCGGTAGTTACATCTAATCATCTTTACTACCATACCTAAGTTATACATGGTGTGAGATGAGTCCTTACCTTTGTGGTATTATTCTGTGTGGAATTACTTTTGTGGTATTCTTCTGTGTGGCGTTACCTTTGTGGTACTTACATTTGTGGTGATACCTTTGTGGTATTCTTCTGTATGGCGATACCTTTGTGGTACATACCTTCATGGTGATACCTTTATGGTATTATTTTGTGTGGATTTACCTTTGTGGTACTTACCTTGGGATGTTACCTTCGTGGTAATCTTTCCTCAATGGAACAATTGAGCATTGGGATTTTGAGTTGGGCCTTGTGTTTCCTCATGATTGAGATGGGTTTACTCAACAAATTATGTATATGTATAGGAATATACCTAAGTAGGGTTGTCAGTTGTTTTTATAATTTGTGGTGTATCCTTTTTATATTTTGTGAGACCTTTTAGGGTCTCAGGGTCCCTACTGAGTATCATTATACTCACCCTTACACGGGCTACGCCCGCACCTTGTTGTGTTTGGTGCAGACGACGGACATCGCTAACGGGGGACGAGGGTACTAGGACTGGAGGTAGTTCGGAGGTGGACATTAGATGAGGCATACCATAGGGATGACCATTCGAGATCTGTACCTACCCTTTAGGTAGGATCCTTGGCGGGTGTTCACTGGAGATGTTTATATTTTTACTTGTACTTTCAGTTTACTTGTACTTTACAGTTGGGCTTGTATTCCACCCCCCTTTTTCTTTCTGTACACACCCTATTTACTATGCAGTTTCACTTTGTTTTTGTATCCTACTTTTTTCTTAGTTGTGAGAGTTATAGTTTATAAGGGCAATGACTTCCCAGTTTTAGGAAATAGTCCTATTGGTGCTAGTCACCAACCCCTGGCCTATGGAAGGTGGGCTCGGGTAGTCACGACACGGGCCCTGAGTGATGGGTCGTGACACAAGTCTTCTAGGGGGAGATAGAAAGGGAAAAAATGTGACTATTTTCTATCCTACTGCAAGGATTATTCCAGGTGTTGATGATTTTTAGTAAACTCTCATAATCCACCTAGGCAGTTCTAGATGATGAGGGTAGGAACCATCTCAACCTTAACATTCCCCAAACATATCATTAGTAGATGTTCCTAGAACAACAGAATGTCAAGTAAATATGTGAGGCCTTTACACTAGGTAAAAATTTTGTGACTTGCTCATCAGGCATATGTTTTCACTTGAAGAGATTGGAAAAACTTCTCTCATTCATGGTGGAGCTGAACTAGTATAGAAATTGTCTATAAAGGTCCTCCCAACTGGAATTTGACTCTATAGGTAGCTGGTTGTGCTAGCTAAACATGGGGCCTTCCAGTATCAGGATGAAGCCTCGGAGGATGGAAGTTTACTAATTTTTTGGGGTCCCCAACACTGGTCAAAACCTTGAAGTAAAGTTGGTCAAGTGTTGTAGAGGGTTACCCATCTTATTAAACTGGGAGATGCTAGGATTTCAAAACTTCATGGGTTCTTGGACATTGTCCACCCACGTCGGGTACATCTTTCCATTAGGTGATATTTCCACATGTCGTGTTTCTAGGACCTCAAGGCATGAAGTGAGAGTGCATATAAAGTCTTCTTTAAAGGATCTCTGGACACTAATGCATTAATAGTCTCATCAAATCGCGGAGCGGGGTCATCAACTATGAGAGTAGAAATACCTAGCTCCTGAGGAGGATAATCACAGTTCTTGGGAAGGTTTGGTAACTCATTCCTTGATCACTTTCCATATCCCCCAGCTTCAGATCTAATTATATGAGAGGGTTCACCAAGATCAAATGGGGCGTCTTGGATGAGGAGAATCAGATTCCCCACTAGGGGGGAGATGGGGTCCTGTGTGGCTTTTCCATAATCTGGGATTCTTTCGGAAATGAGATTGGTGGTGAACCTTTTGTACTCCTCAAACGGCTAGATAAACTTGTTAAAAACCTTGTTGACCATGGAAGTATCTATAGGGGAACTCTCATAATCAGTGGATAGGCTATAATTTCACAAGATAAGGCTGAAATGGAGCGCAAAGTACTTCCCCCTAGCTCTTATCTATATGCGTGGAGACGCTTATTCCATAACTCAGTGGATCACTATGATTATATTGATGCAGGTATTCTAAAGGGTATATTTATAGTCATGTTGGATCGAAATATAGATGTAAATGTATATGAGATAGAACAATACAAGAGGGGGAAGAATTGTAGGTCTAAAAACTTTGTATTTAAACACTTAAGAATTAACATAGTATAATAATTCTTAAACTAATACAATTCACAACCAATACAAATGTTCATACGGGTCTTGGATCCGATGGATATGATATGATGTGATACCACAAGTAATGAAAAACAATTATATTTGAATTGAATACAATGTTCAAAGTAATACAAATGTATATTATTCTACTATATAGAGTATAGAATCTCTTAAAATAATATATAAGGAATGGAATGAGCCCGTAAGGGGCACAACGAGAGCTAGGTTTTCCCTCGTCGCCGCCTCCTTCCTCGTCTGGATCGACAAAACCCTCCTTCACTCTCGGTAAGATAGGGCGGTGTTCTTCTGTTACAACGGCGTCGACGACTTCGTGGACTCAGTTTCCACAGTGATTTACACCGTTGATGGCCACTTCTTGCCCAAATCCTCCTAAGATGGATAGGGTTTCTCATGGCAGCGCGGTGTCGGCCCACAGCCGAGATCTAGCTCCTGCGGTTTTAGATTTGTTGTCTCATCCCTGGCGTGTGTAGTGGGAGGTTGCAATGTTCTTCGTGAGTGACACGGATGGTGGTGACGAGATCTGATTTGCAGCGGTTTTCTCTCGGTGGAATGGTGATGTTTCTCTGACTTTTGGTTTTTTTGCAATCGTTTTTGCTTTTAGAGGCATTTCAGTTCATGTTGCTTCGTTCGTGCATCAGTGATTTGGCTGCGATTTGGTCTTCTGTTGGATTCGTGGTTGTTTGAGATCTTTCTTCTGGTTGGGCGAACGGTTCTTTGGTATTATGAAGTACTTTTTGTTCTATTGCGTGTGCTGGAAGTGGCAATGAGGAGATTTTGGGATGTGCGGATGGAGGTTGTCGGCATTCCTGGAGCGATGAGTTTTTCTACGGTGGATGTTGGTCATTCGATCGTTATTGTTCTGATTATGTGGTTCTGTTTCTGGTTCACTATTTGTTCAGTGTTTCTTCCTCATATGGTGATTCGGGTGATGAGGGAGCGATGTTGTTGGCGATGGCCTTTGGATGGAGAAGACGACAGGTTGGAGTATGGACGACGACAAGGGTGGTGGGTTTTTTCTGTACCGATGTTTGAAGATGCGGCATCAATGGCTGGTGGGTACTCACCCACGATATCTGATGAAAGAGATGAAGTTGACAGCGAGGTGGTTCGATGACAAGGGTGCAGCTCGAGGAGGCTCGCTGATCGGGGATCCGAGTCCCGAGGAGTCGCGTCATGGCAGTTTGAATTTTGAATCAAATGTGTATTTTGTTTTAGAGGTTCTTTGAATTTGGGGTTTTAGTAATCTCATGTTGGTCCAGTTCCTGCTCACCCAAAAAGCGGATTTTGAAAATCAAATAAAAATTTATTTTTCAGTCATATATAAGGAATGAATCATAATTGAAACAATTACAATAGAAAAGAATATGAATATAAAGAACAAACAAAATGATTCCCTTTTTATTACAAAGGTAGAAGAAAATAAAATGTATTGTAATTATTTTATCCCAAAGAGTAGGGTATCCTTTCACCTAGGATAAAAGTTATGTCTTAACACCACCTGAGTAATCCCTCGATACGATGACCGACACATCTATCTTCCTATCCCTAGAATCCATCGATTAAAAAGGTAATCAACACCTCTGTATTTCTAATACTTGAAATCCCTCGAGACAACGATCAGTAACACTATCTTCCTATCCCTGGTAGCCCTTGATCGTTATCACAATGATCGGTCACACAAAGAAAAAAAAATCACTTATTGAAATAAAAAAACTAAGAATTATTTTTTCACATTTTGTAATTTCAAGGATTTCGTACGAAGAAAGAGAGATGTCACACAGTATCTCTCTAGAACTTGGAAGTAGCAAAAATTCAATTCTCTAGTTCGAATGACCTCCTATTTATAGGCCTCATGTTCCAACTATCATATTTCCTCTAATGTTCATATTTCTGTAGAAAATTCAGAGGGATTTGGACACCTTGAATTATAACGGTCAAAAAAAATATAATACATGACATTGTTTTGATTGGTATATAACTAAATTCACAACATTGTTTTGGTTAGAAAATAGTAAGTGCAATGGTATGAAACAATGAGTATGATAAACATGTATACAGTATTAGAGAAAGAAAAGGGTACAATGCATTATATAAGTATGATACATAACTTGGTTATGATGTATATCTTGATTACAATGCATATCGTTGTTACAATACATGACATGGTTATGATCTTTTTCATGGATAAGATGCATATCGTGGTTACGAATCATATTGTGGTTACAATTCATATCATGGTTACAATTCATATCGTGGTTACGATACATAATATGAATACAATGCATGATGTTATTACGATGTATAACCTACGATGAAAAATACGAATACGATGTATAACCTGGTTACGATGCATATGGTTATGATACATAATATGAATACGACACATAACCTGGTTATGATGCATGTGGCTATGAAAACATTAAATGTGGTTACGATATATGTGATTATGATTGTAAAACAATAGTATATGATTATGATAAGAAAATAACATATTTGATTATGATATATGTGATTACAATTGTAAAACAAAAGTATATGATTACGATAAGAAAACAACATATGTGATTATCAAGAAGTAATTTGTGATTTCCAAAACAAAAAGATCAATGAGAAAGCCGAAATAAATTTTGACTCAACAATATCCCCCTTTTGGAAAGAACAAAACAAAACAAATAATAAAGACTTATCTCCCCCTGAGTTTAGTAACTCTTCTGAAAGTAATAGTGAATACGAAAAATTCCACCCTAGGATAAAAATATCACCAAGGATCGTATTCTATTTATTTTTACTTGTGAGTTCTCTCCCTTAACAAGGTATTCACCCTTTTTACTTTTTATGAAATCAACTTATTCTTTTCCAAATTATTCTCCCCCTTTGTGATTTTCAAAAATAATAAGGGAAAACATTCATGTCCTACAATGAGTTAGAGAAACATAGTACGAAACAAAAGACATTACTTGGAATGAAATAAAGTTTTATTGCTACAATATTTTAGAAAATCATTCTTTTACATTTTGTTTTTCCAAGAGGTAGAACATAGAGAGATTAACCTTCTTAAACTCTTTTATATCCTCCATCAATTTATCAAGAGCTTCTTGTTGAGCCTTCAGCTTCACATCCTGTTCAGCAATAACCATTTCTTATTTCCAGAGCCTTTGTTCTAGAATCTGATTGATTGCTTTCTAAGATTTAATCCCTGCTTCCTGAGAAATGAAATCCTTCATTCTAACTCTATAGGCCTTTTCCAAAATTAAAACTCTATTTGATATCAAAACAACATCATTAAATTCATTCTCCAATTTTTCATTTAGACCATCAAGATCTTCATAAGCTATTTCTTTTGAGGTACCTAGTCTTTGAAATACTTTATGTTTTTCATTCAAATAAGCGACCAACTTTTGGTAGACTGAATTAAGATCATTTACCCGCATCAATAATTCTTAAACCTTATCCACATGATACTTGATATTATCATAAATGTTTTATGACCACTTGACAACCATATTTCAAGCCTTGATATGTTCAGCAACACATTCTTTGAACACTTTAAAATATGATTAGAGATTCAGAAATATATCCATCAGAGTCTTGACAGAATCCGTTCATTCATTATGACTATTTGAAATGATATCCATCCTGGCTTAAATTTTGGGAAAGAATGGTATAATCTTCTCTAATCTATTAAAATCTTGTTTGATGTACTGAATTCCCTTTACTGTGATTGTTCTTTCAGAATCAGTATCTTTAGTTCATTCTAGAAGATCACTTAAATGAGTTTCAGTGCCGATAAATTGAGTTGGCATATTACAATTCTTATCGGATTATTCTTCTTCTTTATCATATATTTTAATGAATTTCTTGGAATAAACCCTTTGAGAAACTTCCTTGGATGTCTGGGGATCATGAGATAGAAATTTGAAGGATGGAACTTCTAATGATTCAGCTAAATGATTTCTCTTTTTTACATATTCATTGTCTTATATTTCTTCTTCCCCTTTTTCTTATTCTTCTTCTTCTTTAGATTCTTTAATGAGACTCTGTGTATCCAATTGTTTAGATTTCTGTATCTTCTTTCCTTTCTCTTCTAGATCTGATTGATTTGGAATAGGTGGTTTTCTTATTATAATTTTGGTTCTGACTTGCTCAACTATTTTGATAAGACTATCAATGTCAATAGCTTGGTCATTTATCTTCTTCATTCTCTTCTTATTTTAAAGTTTCTTATGATATTATTTTCAGTTCCATGGCTTTAGTTGGATCTAAACAAAATTTAGGACCCCCTTCTTTCCTTTCTTCCTTTTTCTTTCTCCACTCTACCGCAACCTGATCTTAAACTTATTTCTGTTTCTTTGATTTCTTGGGAGTTATGGTATTAACTACCTTTTTTCTTGAAGATGACTTGGAGGGATTTGAAGGTTTTTCACTCCCTTTATCTACTTCCTTTCCTTTCTCAGCTTTCCGATCTTTCTCAAACTTTTTAGATTCAGGATTTAATCATAACTTAATTCTCCTTACTGTATCCTTACTAATGGGAGGCTCCTTGAAGGATTTAGGATCTAACTTGATTGAAACATTTCATAAACTCAAGAATTATTTCAAAAACTTACTAAGAATGGTGGGAAACATAACCATCTAAGATTTTATGGAACCAGATTTAAGCTTCCTAATTTTCAAGAAAATGAATCCTGTTAGATTGCACTTCCTCATATTCACCAAATAGTCAATCACATAAACATCTGAAACATTAAAATTTTCCTTTTCACCATTTCTCGGAACTATAAAGTCTTGCATCTAGAGGGATATGAGTCAATTATCTCATGATAAATGACTTACCTTTCTATTTTCCTCATGAATCTCAATAATTGATTCTTTAGCTTTTCTTTTATCAAAGGTTCTATCCAGTTTTGGTAATTTACAAGATGGAAAAAGAGCATCTCCATCACATGAAACACCAACCAAAGTGGCTGCGTGTTTTACTAAAGTTGGGTACTTCTTATCATACATCATAAAATAAATATTGATACTATTTTCTATCTCCATTATTTTATAGAATTGAAAATCTTCCTCATAAAACACAAAAATCTGGATCTGAATCCAGTCTTTCAACACAAATGGAATCCCACCCTTGGAAACTTATTATCCTTTTCAATGAGGAATCAAAAGTCTCATAAAATTCTTGATAGACTAACCTTTATCCTCAAAAATTCATGGAAGAGAAATATTTTGGAGAAATTTTCTTTAGAGAAGAAGTGGTTGACTCAGACATGAAAGACTATATCGATCCCTAAGGATTTACTGGTTGTGAAAGCCGATGAGTTCTCTGATTACCAAAACTGAGTTAAAATTTGATTATGAACCGTGTTGTGTATTATAGAGTATCATAACTTTGGATTAATTTAGATAAATTAGATGTGGGAAGGATAGGGGTTCTTTACAAAAGAAATTGATGGTCAGGATTAAATCTAAAAGATCCAATGGTTGATAATGATTTCAAACTATTGAGGTTTTCCTTAGAATAAAATCATATTCAGATTGAATCCAATATGGAGTTAAAAGAAAGAATTGAAAAATATCTTTTTGAACAACCAAAATAAGGCTTTAGAAATTGTACTTGTCGGAGTATTAGGATAGATATATTGGTTTTAGTATTGTTCTTATGATAATAAACAAAATTTTAATATTGAAAAATGCATGAGGCCGATAAGAGTTCTAAAACCGATAAAATATTCTAATACTGATAAAATAATCTAGCACCGATAACATGAAACTGATAACTATGAAATTGATAAACATGAAAACGATATTAGTGAAACTGATGTAAAACTGATAAAATTGAAACCGATTAAAAAGTAATACCGATAAAAGTGAAACCGATTAAAATGTAAAACTGATAAAAGTGAAACTATAAAACTGATAAAAGTGACACTGATTAAAACATAAAACAGATAAATGTGAAACTGGTTGAAATGGATGTATACCCCCCCTTCGAAAATGAGTAACTTAATATAAGTATATGTTTTATAAAATAATTAGAAGTGGATTATTACTCTACAGTGATCATTCCTAGATTTTGTTTAATGTATTCAAATCATCAGAAGATAATGGTTTTGTGAAAATATCATCAAGTTGTTCTTGCATTCCGATGAATTGTAAAATAATATTTACTTTTAGTGTGTGATCTCTAAGAAGTGATGCATAATATCTATCTGTTTTTCAAATGAGTGGTGTGCAGGGTTTTTACAAAGAGAAATGGCACTAGTATTATAACATAGTATTTGAGTTTTGTAAAAACTTATTCCATAGTCAGTGAGTGTGTGTTTCATCCACAACACTTGAGCACAAAAACTTCCAACTGCTACATATTTAGCTTCATCACTGTAAAGTGCTACTGAATGTTGTTTTTTGCATGATAAATAAACTAATGAATCTACTAAGAAATGAAATGTTCTGGATGTACATTTTCTATCTATTCTATAACCACCAAAGTCAGCATCTGAAATAATTTTTAAAATAAAATAATTTCTAGAGAAATAAAATAGTCTTAAATCCACTGTTCCCTTTAAGTAGTGAAAAATTCTTTTCACTACTTTTAAATGAGACTCTTTTGGATTAGATTGATATATTTCACATAAGAATACTGAAAAAATTAATTCTGGATGACTAGATTTTAAGTATAAAAAACTTCCTATCATACCTCTAAAAGATGTATGATCTACTGGTTTCCAAAATTCATCAAGATCAAGTATATTTGAGGTACCGATTGGAGTTATTATACTCTTAGTGTTGTCATATCCAAAATTTTTATGTAAATATTTGATATAATTATGTTGGGATATATAGGTTCCTTCTGGTTTTTGAGAGATTTGAAAACCTAAAAAGAATGTTAACTCACCCATTATACTCATTTCAAACTCATATTTTATTATATTCACAAAATAATTAGTTAGGGATTGTTGTGTTGATAAAAATATAATGTCATAAACATAGATTTGAATAATAATTTTTTTTGTTTTCCATTTTTATAAAAAGAGTTGGATATACAGTACCTTTTTCATAATTATTTTATAAAATAAATTATATAAGTCTATCATACCAAGCTCTAGGGGATTATTTAAGGCCATACAAAGATTTGGTATGTTTAAAAACATGCTCAGGATATTTTGAGTAAATAAAACCTGGATTTTGTTCTACAAAAACTTCTTCTTGTACATATCCATTTAGAAAATCACATTTTACATCTATTTGAAAAAGTTTAAAGTTAAATAATGCTTCAAAGGATAATAGAATAAGAATATATTCAACTATAGCTACCAGAGCATAATTTTATTCATAGAATATTCCCTCTTGTTGATTATAGCCTTTAGTAACAATTCTTGCTTTATTTCTTATAGTGACTCCATTTTCATCAAATTTGTTTTTGAAAACCCATTTTACACCAATTACAGTTGTTTATTCAGGTCTTTAAACCAAGTTCTAAACATTATTCCTTTCAAATTCATTTAGTTCATATTACATTGCTTTAATCCAATCTTAATCACCTAAGGCTTTGTTAGAAGTTTTAGGTTCAAACTGGGATAGAAAGGCAAGATTTTCTATTTCATTTTCAAGTAATTTTTAGTCCTTATGAGTTGATTTACATCATTAATTATATTATCACTAAGATGATTCTTAAGAAACAATTGATTTGGTTTTTGTAAAACCTTTTCATCAACATAAGATAGAAATTCTTTTGGATTAAATGTTTTAGAAACATTTTCTTGAGTATTTCCTTTTTTAGAAGAGTTTTCAATCAAGGGTTGATAATAAGTTTGTGAAAAACACATTTTTTTGATTTAGGAAGGGTTTTTTTAAAAAAGGGATCAGTTTCAATAAATTAAACATGTATTATTTCCTCAATAGTACAAGATTTTTTTATTAAAAACTATATAATCTTTAGAAGTTGTGGAATAACATAGAAATATTCCTTCATAGGATTTGGGTGGGAATTTATATAGATTATATTTAGTATTCAATATGAATACTTTGCATCCAAATACTTTGAAGTACAAAAATTTAGGATTTCAACTAGTCCACAATTCATAAGGTATTTTATTAATAAAATGTCTAGTTAAAACTTGATTTATAGTATAGCATTCAGTACTTACAACTTCATCCCAGAAATGATTATCAATTGATTATTCACTCAACATATTTCTTGTCATTTCCTAAAGAATACGATTTCTTCTCTCAACAACACCATTTTTCTGAGGAGTTCTTGGAGATGAAAAAGTTGTGAGTAATACCTTTCTTACAACAAAAAGTTTTAAAATCCTAATTTTGAAATTCTCTACCATGATCACTATGAATAGTTATTAGTAGTAGGTTATTCTCATTTTTAACTTGGGCTCTAAATGTTTTGAAATAGAAAAAGGCTTCATATTTCTCTGCTAGAAGATAAACCCATACAAATCTAGTGTAGTAATCAACTAAAACAAATACCTAGTATTTTCCCCAAATGATTCCATTTTTTGTAGGACCAAAAAGATCCATGTGAACTAACTATAATGCATTATAAGTTGAAACTTAATTAATTTATTTAAATCTATTTTTATATTGTTTTTCATATTGATAAGGGTCACAAACTTTTGAAGAATCATACCTAAGATCCAGTAGATCCTTAACAAGAATTTTATTTGAGAGTTTATAAAGGTTCCTCTGGTTAAAGTGTCCTAAAATTATATTTCATAACCAAGATTGGTCTTCCATTTCACTCAATCATGGTAAGTCTTGGATCCTAAGGTCTTATAAGTTAAGTATGTATACATTCTCATGCCTATGGGCAGAGAGAATGAATTAATCCTTGGAATTGTGAACAAAACATTTATCATTCCTAAAATCCACAAGGTAACCTTCATCACATAATTGACTTATGATTATAAGGTTGTGCTTAAGACCTTTAACAAACAAAATAGTTAAAATTAAAAATTTTCCTAAAAGAACAATATTACCTATACCAATGATCTTTCCTTGAGAATAATCTCTAAAGGTCACTCTTACACCTTTCATTTCAATAATATTTTCAAAGAAATATTTGTTTCTAGTCATATGTTGGGAACAACCACTATCCATGTACCAAATATTCTTGTTGTTGGTACACTTTTTGTTTTCCTAAAAAAGAAACAATTAGTTTTTCGGAACCCAAACTTGTTTAGATCTAGAAATGTTAGATAAAAGAACTTTAGGAATCCATATTTGTTTTGCAAATTGATCTTTATGAAATCCAAAATATTGGGTTTTATTAAGGTAACAATTTCTTTCCCAATGTCCACCACATTGACACTTGGTGTATAATGTGTAGGACCCCAGGACACCCTGAGAGGGGAGGGGTGAATTAGGGTGACAACTTTTTCTTTTAAAGTGAAGGATCTTGTTCTTACATTGGTAAGAACTTGTTAAACCTGTATGATGAAAAGGATCAGAAAGCAAACATTAACATGCAGAAGGATGACACAACACTTTTTACTTGGTTCACCACTAAGGGCTACGTCCAAGGAGCATACGCCGATAGGTTGTTGGTCGTACCAAAATACACTATGCTTCACTAGCTATAGATTACAAAGGTTCGGGCACAGTCACTCTTTCCCAAGCTCACTGCCTTTACAAAAGTTCAGGGATGGCTCACTACGTCCCTCGGGTCACTCACGTTGACTCCCCCTAGCTCACTGCCTTTGGTGAAGTCCCACTCAGTTTATAGACGTGAAGGTCTCTTCAATAGATTTGCATTTAAGTCTTTGTCTCTACATAGCACAAGACTTTACTTGCATCCAAGTCCGAAAATGGTGCACAAGAACGCACAGAACCACTGAAGCGGATAACCAGAACGTGCGGACAAGCTTCACTGACAATTGCGCGCAACACCAACCCTTTGCGCGCAAAACCTTCCTATTGCGCGCAAAACCTTCCTATTGCGTGTAAAATTTCCTTTTTCCCGTGGAAAGATATTTCGCGCCACAACACCCGTTTTCGCACAACTGAATCTTTAGACACAACCCCAATATTTACGCGCAACTCTTCCTTTTTCACGCATCCCGGAATTTTCCATGCAAACCAGAATATTTCGCGCAAGCCCTTTACGCGATCCTTTTTCGTGCATCAGACCTCGAATCTTCTCTAAGTCTTTAACAGTACCAAATGAAGGGGGTCACCTCATATTTATAGGCGTCTGATACCCCCGCACGCAAAATCCTCTATGGCGCGTAAATCCTCTCATCTGGCGCGTAATATTTCACGCCTGTATCATTTTTTGCGCACATCACTAGATTTGCACAACCCATGCCTTTGCCACTTTTCGACGTTCTGATTTCGAAACATTGCTTGCGTGAAAAACTTCGCTCCACTATTTCGCGCACCACGCTGTTTTGCGCGCAAACCCGCTATTTTTCGCGCCCCACTCAAATATTTCGTGCAAAGCCTTTATTTTTCACGCACCACTTCCTCTTTGCACCAGCATGCTTTTACCAACAATCCATGCCTTCATTTTCTAATTTTGAGGCCCAAAAAATTGGCAAACACTGGGAAACGGCGCCACCTTCAATACTGTTGTCTGCTGGAACTGTACGATCACTTTGCTGGCACACATTCAAAACATCCACTTAGGATTGACAACAAACACAAACCATACTCCAATTCATGCATAGAAGACCATGGTTCCAACATAATGGAGCACTTTGGGGAACAAATAGTTATGACTAAAAACCGGTTTTGAATGAGTATAACAAATATCAAAACTAATCCTTAGTGGATGAATTTGAGAATAAATTTTTTCAAATTAATTCCATATAGAAGTGAAATTTGATAAAATTTTATTAAGAGAAAAAATTTCAGATTTTAGTCTAATGAATAAATTATCATTCTCACACGAAATTTTTTTGAGATTGGTTTTTGTTTCAAAAACATTTTTCTTTAAAACAAGTTGTTCAAAGTCATTAGAATGTTTATTATTCTCAGAATTTAATTCCATAAGGTTTTTTAAAATATTATCAAAATCAAAAGTTTTCTTATAAATATTTTTTGAATGTTCTGATACTTCTTTTGTAAGGATAGATATTCTATAAATTTCATTATCAAGCTTTTTCTTGATTTTAGAATTTCAATTCTCAAGTAATTTGGAAAATCTGGATACTTATTAAAAAGTAGGAAAATTATCCTCTACTGAGGAAGATTCTTAATCTGAAGAGTAAAAATATTTCTCATCAGGATAATTGGAATTTAAATATACATTTGTAAGAGATTATGTATTATGTACTATATCCATAAGACATTGATTTTCAATAGAGAGTCTGGCTAAAAGTCTAATATTCTTCTGACCAGAAGATTCATATTCAAAAGTTGTGTATTATGAATCACCACCAATATAACTCCAAGTATCATTTTCTTTCAAGACTTTATTAGTCTTTGACTTTTCATACTTTTTCTTATTTCTTTCATAATGTTTATCCTTCCTATTTTTCTTTTAAGTAAAGGAAAATCTGGTCTAATATGACCTTCTCTTTTACATTCATAACAAGTTAATTTTGAGTCTTTCTTATCCTTTCTATATTTATTTTTGAATCTATATTGAAAATATTTCTTTCCAACAATATTGTTCATTATTCAAGAAATATTGGATAATTCATTCTCTAAATGATCACTTTCACTAGATTCTAATATAACAAAATCTTTCTTAAATTTGGATCTTTTTACCCTTTCTGGTGTCTTGGATTTAGATGTAGTAGTAAAATATATACTTCTATTACCATTTTTTCTTATTAAAATCTACATCTCTTTTCATTCATGTCTTATGCTATAAGAGAGTACCAAATAATTCATCAAGATTAATTTGAGTAACTTTCATGTTCTCATCAATAGTTTTCCTTTTTGATTCCCACTCATTGGGCATTATATCAATTATATTTTCTACAAGAACTTTATCAACAATAAATTTTTCACCCATAGATTAAATACTGTTGATGATTGTCATAAATCTTTGTTGAATCTTGCATACTGGTTCTCCATAAATAAAAAAACCATGATATTCAGCTCGGATCTGGGCTCTTCTTGTTTCTATAACTTTAGATGTATCAAATGTGTGACTTACAATTTATTCTAGATATAGTTGCCTACTTTGAATGAAGATATCTGACTATATATATTCCTAGTAATAGAGCATAACAAAGTATTTCATACCTTGAAATTCAGTAGATATTCTAGTTTATCTTGGTTGGTGAAGGTTCTGACTTCCTTGTCTGGAATTTTGTAATCTCTAGTGAGCATCACAAAATTATCTTCTCTAGTATTAATAAAAAATGTCTTCATTAGATCTCTCCAATACTCATAATCATTCCCATTAAAAATAGATTGTCTAGTTGGGTTTATATTATCAATTGATCCAATATTCATTCCTCCATATTATAATACAAAACTTTTACACTCCACACGTTAGTGCAGTAAGTAATTATAAATAAAGGATTTATAATAAAAATACAATTGTCTTACAGAATGAAAGAAAGCAAGTAAAAAATCAGTGGAAACCTCTTCTGATACCAATTGTTGGATCGAAATATAGATGTAAATGTATATGAGATGACACAATATAAGAGGGGGTTTAATTGTAGGTTTAAATTTTTTTATTTAAACACTTAAGAAGAAACTTAGAATAATAATTCTTAAACTAAAACAATTCACAACCAATAAAAATTTCCATACAGGTCTTGGATCTGATGGATATGATATGATGTGATACCACAAGTAATGAAAAACTATTTTATTTGAATTGAATACAATGATCAGAGTAATAAAAATTTAAATGATTATACCATACAGTGTATAGAATCTCTTAAAACAATATGTAATGAATGACTTGTAATAGAAACAATTACAATAGAAAAGAATATGAAAAGAAATAAGAAACAAAATTATTCCCTTTTTATTACAAAGGCAGTGGAAAATAAAATATATTACAATTATTTGACCCCAAAGAGTAGGGTATCATTTCACCTAGGATAAAAGGTTCGTCTTACCACCAACCAGGTAATACCTCAATATGATGATCGACACCTCTGTCTTTCAAATACTTGAAATCCCTCTATACAACTATTGTTAGCACCACCTTCCTATCCTTATAAGCCCTTGATCATTATTAAAATGATTGTTCGCACAAATAAAAACAAATCAATTATTGAAATAAAAAACTAAGAACAAGTCGTTCACATTTTGTAATTTCAAGGCTTTCGCACAAAGTAAGAGAGATGTCACACAGTCTCTCTCTAGAACTTGGAAGTAACAAAAAGTCAATTATCTGGTTCGAATGACCTCCTATTTATAGGATTCAGGTTCCAACAATCATATTTCCTCCATTGGTCATATTTCTCCAGAAAATTCGAAGGGACTTGGACACTTGGCATTATAATGATCAAAACAAATAGAATACATGACATCGTTTTTATTGGTATATAACTAACTTTATGACATCATTTTGGTTATAAAATAGTAAGTGAAAAGGTATTAAACAATGTGTATGAGAAGCATTTATATGGTATTGGAGTAAGATAAGAGTACAATACATTATATGAGTACAATACATAACTTGGTTGGGATGTATATTGTGATTACAATGAATATCATGGTAACGATACATGACATTGTTATGATGCTTATCATGGATAAGATGCATATCATGGTTATGATTCATATCATGGTTACAATTCATATCGTGGTTATGATTCATATTGTGGTTTAGATACATAATATAAATACGATGCATGATGTGATTATGATGTATAACCTGGTTATGATGCATATAGTTACGATGAATAATATGAATATGATGTATAACCTGGTTACGATGCATATGGTTACGAAGGGTAATATGAATATGACACATAACCTGTTTACGATGCATATGGTTGCAAAAAAATTTAATGCGGTTACGATATATTTTATTATGATTGTAAAACAACATTATATGATTACGATAAGAAAACGACATATGTGATTACGATATATGTGATTAAGATTATAAAACAATAGTATATGATTATGATAAGAAAAAACATATGTGATTAACAATAAGTAACTTGTGATTTCCAAAACAAAAGGATCAATGAGAAAGTATAAATACATTTTGACTCAACAAGTTGTATAACTTAGGGTGTTGGGATACCTAAATAACTTCAATCTCAACCTTCTACATTACTTTTTGGTGGGATTGGCATGATCCCGACTCCCTAGATAGGTCAAATAATGATCATGGTGGTGGTGAAATGTTTCCCGGATAATATAGTAGAAAAACACTACATGTCCCTCTTTAAGGGACTCTGAAATTTGAAATTCTAAAGAAGTGGGTGGATTGAACACCATGGATATCTAGTCACATTACTAAAAAGAGGGGTTATCCACACAGATCTATACCCACAATTTTGTAAACCATGGGTATAACCTAAATATAGTTAATCTATACACACGATTTATTTAAAATCACGGGTATTGATATTCTATATCAATGGTTTTTAAAGAACCATTCGTATTGAGGGGTGAATATTTCACCCATCCCACACTCCCCCCACCTCACTCATTAAGCCTCACCCCCTATAGGTCCTTTTACCTCCCCCCATGTTTCCCTCCCCCATGTTTCCCTCACCGGACGCCCCTTCTCCTACTCCAGTCGATGTACATTCTACCTTATCCTCCTCCTCTAGTCGACACACAACCCCCCCCCCTCCTCCTCCTCTGGTTGAGTTGTGGTTCCCTAACCTGACGTGCATCCCCCTAGGTAGAGTGGTGTTTCCCTCAACCGATGACCCAACACGCATCCCCTCCACTATTGAGTGTTTAATTATCCCCTGATCTGATTTTCAACGTACATCCCATTAGAAATCACACATTCGTCGAGGCGCATCCCCCATAGGTTGAGGCGTGTTTCTGTTCATCGATTTTCACCTCATGTTCTTCCATTATTCTCCTCTAATTGGGTTTTTTTATTCCAATCTTGTTTGATAGTGAGTTCCTAATCCTTCTATATCCACTATTTTGAAAACCACAGTACACTTTAATTTTATTTAGATTAACTTGATGTTTGTTTTTAAGTTCCTTATGTGAAGACTATAATTTTCTATTCCATGTTCTATTGAACTATAATATTCATCTATTTTATATATAATCGTGAAATTAAGATAAATTTATTTCATAAAAAGTAATAACTACTTAAAATGTGAGTATATAGATGTATCAGATATGTTTCACTGAATTTATCTTATTGAAATATATAGTTATGATTTTTTATTCTAATGATGTATCATATAAACTTGATGTTCTCAGAATATGACTATTGGATCTTGTTATGAATTAATTTAGAAATTAAACTATGACATTGAGGATTATGAGTTTTTATAAAATATGAATGTGATGAAGCATAGTTGTAAATTTTATTGAATCCAATATTATCTCGTGACAAGTGTGGTTGTGATTTTATTTTTAAAATTTATTGTATTTTAAAAAAGATTCCATTATGTGAAGTATCATTGTAAAATCACTTAGTTTTTCTTTTTTTAATGGAATTTTATGATCTTACATGATCAAAGAGTTTTCAAGGCTAGGAAACTACATCTTCTAAAATTTTATTGATGATTTCTAGTGTTGGACATGTTATAGATCATGTAGAAAGAAGATGATCCAGAGGATATATCTAATTACTATTGACCATGGTTATCAAAAGTGTTTTTGATGTTGAACTTGATATCTTCTAATTAGAGAAAGATCAATGATGTTCTTAGTTAGTACTTCGATGCATTGATCTCGGTTATCAATATCCTATCAGTTTAGAGTGAAATTGATTTCATCCATGATTGGTTTTTTTTGGTAACAAAAATACTTTATGGAATATTTTTATTGATATATAGTTCATTCATTTGTTTTTAGTTTTGATATTATTTTTTTGCATTACATTTAACTATTCTTTTTTTTATGTTGTAATAGTTTTATTTTTTATAGTACATATCCTTTTTAAAATTTTTATTCTATGATATTTTCTATTTGATTAGAAATTGTGTCCTTGAATAAAATTTTATTATCGAGTGGGATAAAAATAGAGTTTTATTTCATCTTCAATTCACTCCATATTGATGATTTTATTTGGTTATCTACAATAACAACAATTTGTTTTAGATTTTTCCTCATTGCTTTTATTTTTCTAATATATTTTATATTAATGATTCTTCGTATTGGATTATAGAAGAATAATGCTCTTAGTATTTCTCTATTGAACATCAAATATTCTTGATACCAATCGAATTAGTAATTATGTATACTATTACATGTTACACATAATACCAGGGGAGTATAAGAATTAGAAACTTAGTATTTACCAAATCCATATTATTTCACATCACCCTATTGTATTTTGTTCAGGGTTTCAAGAGATTTACAAAGTCTATGTGGGAATTCATTTTTCAGCTACAAAATATCTATGGAGATAACTATCCTAAGGTATATAATGTCATCATGAAAATTTAAATATCTAATTTTTTTTGGGAATTTTAATCTTTGGAATTGATTGATTTTATATGCATAAAACTATATGAATACCCTTTACCAAATGTTTATTATCAATTTTGAACCTTTAAACATTACATTGTTGTTTTTACTATAGTATTTATATGGTGGTAAAGACATGGTGTTTGAGAACTTGAGATAGATTTTCATGCACAGGGTTTCCAATGAGAGCAAATTATCACTTGGTAAAATCATCTAAACTAGGTTTGAGTTCATTTGCTGTCACTAATATTTAAATAATCTAGACTGCTAGGTCTTCCTATTGATAAGATGAAGAAATTTATGGGAGACCCTGAAGAAAATGTCGACAATCATCTCCTCAAATCTAGGTAGGATCCCCTAGTCAGTATGCTTACATTCTCTATAACCACATGATCATATTTCTTATATCAATTTTATAAATCCATTTTTATGGTATTTATCTTATAAATGGACCTCATAGTGATATTTCCATCTTACCAACTTTGGTCATCAACAATGTTCAATATTGAGGTTAGATTTGTATGCAACTACTTATTCCAAAGTAGTTGTACCATAGTAATAAAATCAGATAAAATTGTAACATTTTGTCTTCAATATTTGGTTTTTCTTCAAGGAAAATTGGATGATACTGTTGTGCTTAAGGCTATATGCTATGTATTAAAGGAACCCACTGAACCTACTGTCTATTTGAAACAAGGTTGGTGTGTTACCATTTTCCCTATTCTCAATATGAGTGAACATTTAAAGACAAAAATACATTATTCAGATTTATACTATGGGTATAGATCTAGAGACCAATGAATGCCTCAATATAAATGGTGGTTGTTGGAGTAATTTAAAATCAAACATAACTAATTATCGGGTATACAGAATATTTTTCTATTGATTACCAAATTGATCTATATGATTAATGTTTTGTTTGATCATGTTTTCTAGTACACATTTAGGGGAAGAGTATGTGAATTCCCCCTGTTAATGGTATCTAGTATAAAGGGGATGGTTATGAATCTTGTGAACCTATCAGGCCCGGTCGATGCACATTAAATAATGGGGGATTCTAAAAGGAATATAAGAATGGAAAAAGATTATCAGTATGCTTAGTTCATATAATTTATTCTTATCATTGATTCAGAATATATTTTTACAGGGTTTGTTTTGATTTCATCATTCACAGCTTACATATGAACCTTACATATTCCATGCTTGGAATTTTAGGGTTTTTTTTCTACAAACCAGTTTAAATATGACCATCATGACAACATATATTGATAAATGAAAAATCATTTCATGAAAGTGCCATGACTGCACATGTAAGAACACATGGGGTGATTATGAATGCAAGTGAAAAGCGGGATTCTTGTATATAAAGGAATAGGACACATGCATCGGTAAGACTCAAAACACCAATAAATTACATGAGAGTTATTATCTTTTATAATGTCCTAGTGGATGATGCAGTCATATAACCTATCATGTTTTGAATAGAAAGAAGCACTGCTGAGTTTCCATGGTTCATTTCCTCAATGTTTTTGATAGTTGTGGAATCTGCTGGCATAGAAGGTTATGTGTTCCTAGTGGATTATGTAATCACATTGGGGTGAGTGATTCTGTATAGACATTTTTTTTATCAAATTCACTTCATCTTTAAATTTTCCCCCCATTCAGCATTTGAACCTCCTTCTTGGTTAAGTTGTATGAATCTATTTGTAAATTCTCAATAAACACTGCCAAGTGTGAAGTGTTAAATAAATAAGAGACAATAATATGAATAATTTTTATAAGGTCTATCCCCTATGTGGAAATCAACTCCTTATTGTGTCTACATTTAGTATTAGACAAATATTTTATTACTTATGTAGAAAAGTGTTTACAATTGGGTTATTAGGTATCATATTATACTCAACACTGATACTGGTCGTGAGAAGGTGTCATCCTTATGCCAATGATTTTTCATTATAGTGTCTATCTACTTGAATCGATTTATTATTATAATTGGTATAGAAATATGTATACTAGATATCTCTAGTATTCTAATATCATCCATAAACTCATGAACAATACCCATCTTCAGTTTCTAGATGTCACTATAGCAATTAAAAGAACATCTTCCTCAATAGTAGGTCTTCTACTAACAATGAATGAAAAAATTCAACTACATGCACATAATTCATGTTCCCAAAATATTTATAATGATTAAGTTCATATTATATAAGTTTCTTCAAGTTTTCATCTTCCACGGATTAAGTAATATTTAGAATATGTAACTTCTGAATCAATAAACTAAACTTCCTCGACTCAATATAAGATTTGTAACATATAGGTTAGGCTCACTATCTTCTTGTTTATTAATTGTTATACACTAGAATTCTTCAAGTACATCAATATTTGAAACTTAGTTTTGTTGTTTTTAAATATTGTTCTTGTATAGTAACTTCCAATTCCATAACATCTAGAATTCACACACTGATGATTTGGAACTTGAAGCTCTAGACCCTCAAATTCTTCAACCCAAATCATATTTGGAACTCATGGGCTGAAAATTCATACCACTCTATATCAAATTATTTTTTCATATAGATTTAATTAATTAGTCATCTTCACAATTCTTAATTAAATATATATTGATTGTATTGATAAAATTTTATATATGTACCTAACCCTCTACTGATCCCCTTGTGATTTTAGAAAAAAAACCACATTACATTCATGTATATTATTGGGTTCACCTAGCATGAGTTCCACACATCATGACTCACACATGACTTTAGCTATATTGGTAATATAATCCTTACTTTTTTATAATAATAACTTTAAAAATCTGTAATCCCGCTTCTAAGATTCTCTACATCTGAATATATGAACTTCTTTAGTTTTTATTTTCCTTAAAATCCTATCTTCTAAAATCAATAAAATTATCATCTTGATACCCCTTTCAGACTCAAATATATGTTATTATTTCATAAATATGGATTGTTAAGAGTTATTCCTTCATAACATATTTCGATATTCAAAATTATGGATACTTATATTATATACATATTATAATCATTTAACTTATTAATAATTCTGTTTATCTTAACTTTTGATCATCTAAAATTTAGACACTTATATTCTACTAATGAACTTATTAAAAATATAAATTAGTCAATAAAACATTCAACACTCAAACACTTTTAGATTTACAGAAACTGAACTAAGAAACATTACTAACTTATCCTTCTTCCAGTATTTCACATCAACCTCTTCAATTTATACTTTAGCTTTTGGAATTTATTTCTAGTATATGATGATCTAAGAGAATCATTATCATATATTGATTTAATTTCTAGATTCACATTCCAAAATCTTTTTCCATCATGTTTTTGGTTCACGTTTTAGACTCAAAACATTTATATACTTCTTCATAAATCATAGAAAAAATCCGTATTCAATACTCAGTATGAATCAAGAACTATTTTCAAATAGTCATGATGATTGTTACATTAAATTATCAGTATAGAGTCATCTTAAGTAACTTCTAGAATATCATTCAATAAACATAAAATTATTCCAAACAGATAAACCTAATGTATCACTTTGATTGTAACACAAACATATTATCTTCCTATCTATTATGTAAGAAATTGTTAATCTTATATATCATTATGGGAATTTTTTGCATTCCACATTCTTAATATCTTTAATATTTTAGTAAATTCTTATGAAATTTTTTAAGCTTGACTCATTTAGCTTCCTTTTATGCCTCTACTTCTAGTTCTTAGTTTTTATCTTTTGGATAAATAATAGCTTTTGTCTATGAATCATCTTTTGGAAATGTATCTTCATTCTTTATTCACTTAAACATATCTTCCAAATGTGAACCTTCCTTCATGTATCATATTCTAGATTCACTTTAGATTAGCATCGATAACTCATCTTGTAACTTTGGGACATTAAATTTTATAATGCTCCATCCTCTATATAATTTTAATATTTTAGAAATAATGCTTCCAAACATCATCTCCCGTACTGTGAACCAGGTAGGAAGATATGCAAGTTGAGCTCTATGGTGAGCTAGTTGGGTGTAGAAGGGGGAAATGTGCCTCTGTTTCGGGGGTTCAGAGGCCTTTAGACCCTAGAAATAAATTTCCAATTATTGTAGCAACCTTGTGTGGGTGGCCATGAAGTAGTTTGGAAATTCTATGTGGATAGTTATAACACTATAATCATGTAGTTTGGGAAGTAATTAAATGGTAAATTGAGACAAACATGACATATATCATAAACCAACAAAACTATACTCAACTAGAATGAGTATTGGTTAGACTGTTTCTTGATGATAGGTTTATTAGGTTTGTTTTTACCCATGTTTATATGTAAATTAATTCATGTACAAGTTGTTATGTTAAATGTTTTCATTCACTCATGATATCTACCTTGTAATGTGGTTTTTATTTTTTTTACAGGTCAAGGATGGCAGGAAGGCTGTTTTTTTACAGGCTAAGGATCTATACCAACGGTTAAATAATTTTGGGTATATTATGTCTAGTGTAATAATATATACCCACAGTTTTGTAAACCTTATGCATAGATATGTGCCCATGGTTTAAATAAAATTGTGGGTATTATTGAAATCTCCAGGTCTATACCCACAGTTTCTATAAAACCATGGGTATAGCTCTATACTGACGCATCAGTATCCCACAGTTTATGGAACCATGGGTATAGCCTATACCCATGGTTTTGGGGGCTATACCCATGGTTCCAAACCGTGGGTATAAGTGATTTTTTCAGTAGTTTCGATGACTATATCTTCCCACAGGCCCTCTTGCTCAGAGGAATGGTCCTGCTCTTGGTTGTCCCATCCACCGATTGGAGCGGTACGATATATAGGTGGAAGTACCGATATAGACCAGTTATGCTACTGATTTATAGGGAGAGAATTCAACACAAGAGTCGAACATCTGTTTCATGCTAGGACATCTCTTAGGGGTGGTTCCAACCTCATCATCACATCCATATAGGATGGTTTGTTCACCACTAACTTGTGTGTGGGTATGGCGGCATCTATCTATGTCTCAACATAATTCTTTCCATATGAGGGCATCTACCAAGACCCTGACATCTCCCCAACTTATCATGTGGGTGTGGAGAGGATGAAAACTGCCTTTAATGAAGAAGGTTGCACTACGAGCCCCTGGAAGGGAGCTAGAACATCCTCCATATATAGGTACCAATGGAAGGATTTGTGAATCCTATGGACCTTGGCTAGAACATCCTCCAACTTCTCATGTGGGTGTGGAGAGGATGGAAACTTCCTTTAATGAAGAAGGTTGCACTACGAGCCCCTGGAAGGGAGCTAGAACATCCTCCATATACAGGTACCAATGGAAGGATTTGTGAATCCTATGGACCTCGGCTTTAGGGATTGTGAATCTCAATTATCATCCTCCTAAGCTAGAATCTAGCTGATGAGGTGAAGGCTCCATCATCAAGTCATTTTTCACCTCATAATCTAAGATATCAACAAAGTGAATGATGACATAGCTCTTCCTTTGGTTTCACCTCCGCCGACGGGTATTCTCCCTCCTTCCCCAGGATGGCTCTTCAAGGTATGGTATGTCTTTTTCATGTGGAGGACTTCCATGATGGTTGGTTTTGGAGTGGGGAGGACCTATACTATGATTGTTATCAACATGGAGAGGACCTATATAATGACTAGTGGTTGTATCATGGGGAGGGAATATGTAATGGTTGTTTACGAAGGAAGGAGGACCTCAACTATAATTGGTTGGAGCATGGGTAGGACCTATTTAATGGATGTTGGAAGATTAGGAAGGAACTCTAATCTAGTTAATGGAAGTGTAGGGAGGACCTCTGCATTAATTATACTCATCACTGGATTTCCCAAAATGGCTATCAGTGGTACTAATTATTGAGAGAGTCAACCCATCTTACCTATAAGGTGGCTAGCGTATCGATCCAAATTGGGTAAATTTATATCCATGTTCACCTATTACAAGTATTTTGTGGGATACATAAGTTCTGGAAGGTTCCACATGATCCATATAATATTACCCTCATTGGGAAGTGTCTTAGGCCTACCCCTGATGTTGGTGTTGGGTACTTTGGACCTGGTCCAGTAGAGCAAGGATGAATTCACCTACTCTTCATCCTATGGGACTAGTCAGTGCTAGCATTGATGGGGCCTAGTGGGAGACCTCCTGGGCAGCTCTATGGTATCATTCACTATCAGAGTGACTCAAACTTCCCCTACCTCCTCTTCATTGGGGAGTGGTTCATCAGAGCACTCAGAGGAGAGGCTCTTGAAGCGGTTCATCGTAGGAACGCAGGATGTTTTACCCCTAGATGGCCCTGGGGGATAGTGATGTTGATGATGTGTTGATGCCTCCAGGTTCTAGTGGGCCATATCCCTTGTGGGAATGACCCCCTCTTATTCATATTAGTGTATTAGGGTTTCAATCAACCTCATTTAGATGATATCATAGGGTTATACCTAGCATGGGAACTTGGAATCAAAATATGATGTGAAATTCATGGAGGAAGTGTAGTTGTGCGGGATTGACACATCAAGGTTCCTCCTTCCCTAATGCCTATAGGTGTTGGGTTTCTGGTTTCTCATATCTTGTGTCCTATAATGCATGTGGATTCAAATGTCAGTACATGAATAAGAAAAAAGATTCATAATTCCCCAATTTCATCCAATATTATGAAGCAGATAAGGATCCATGTTGAATATGTCATAGACCAAGGATGACCAATTCTAATTGTCCTAATTCATAAGTGAGTTTCATGATCAGCCCACTATTTTATTAATGGGACCAGGTGCCAAATGTCTGAATTCAATGACATGAAAATCCATCAGTGCCTCAAATTATTCTAGTACCCATGGTTTAGGAGGATAGTTTCATGTTGGGTTCACCATTTCTATTTCTGGTTCTTTTTAGGGCACTGGAGTGTTGTGTGTGCGTCTTTTGTTTCCCCGCATTACAACTTTCCAAAGTCGGGTGACTTTCACCACTTTCATTGGTGATGTCTTCTCTTTGATCGAAATGGGATGATGGGATGTAAGTTCCTCCTTCCATAGATTCCTCCTTAGAGCACTTTTCCTAGTCTGTGTCCCTATACAATATTAAGTCATGTTCATGTAACTAATTCTTAGTTTCATTTGATAATGGATGCTGATTAATTATGTTTCTTCTATCTTTACAAGGAATAAAACTTTGGTCAGGAGATTAGTTGTATTGGGAATATTTATCTATGTCTGGATATTGGGTATACTAGGCACCCGTAAATATTCCATTTTTGGAGGGAATATCATATGAGGCATGTTAGGTGTGGAACCCAAGGCATCTTGTGTTGATCACATGGTAATTTACACCATGGTTGTAATTATAACGAAGGTTTTTACCATAGGAATCCAATATTTATTTCATAGGGTAGGTGTTACGAATCAGGGCATGAGTTTAATGTCTTTTAGAGATTGTCAAAGGGTTAATGTATTATGGGGAAAATTGGGAACTTTTTTAATTTCTAGCGAGGATAGGATGGATACAATATTAATTTCTTATGGGGATAATAAGGGTGTAGGTTTAATGTCTTATGGGGATAGTTTGAGCATAGGTTTAACATCTTATGGGGACATTATGGGTGCAGGTTTAATTTATTTTAGGGAAATAATTGGCGTAGTTTTAATGTCTTTTGGAGATAAGTTGGGCATTGGTTAAACATATTGAGGGGATATAATGGGAAGAGGTTTAACATCATTCAAGGAAATAATGGTAGAACTTTTAACATATTTTACGAACATGATTGGTGAAAGTTTAACATATTGAGGGGATGTAATAGGAAAGTATTATTGAGATAGATTAGTTAAGTGTGTCCCTAAGAGGGAAAATGTCTCACTTGGGTGATTGGGTGTGTCCCGCAGGTTTAACATCTTACACAGATGGATCAAAAATTCCTATTGATATGGATCAAGGAGGTTTTTCACTAGGGGGAGATGTCACACCTGAATTGTTGATCATAATTCCCTATTAAGGCAGATAAAGGAGGTTTTTCCCTGTGAGGGAAGACGTCACACCTAGATGGTAGATTATAACATCCTATTGAGGCATATCAATGAGGTGTGTCCCTATGAGGGAAGATTACACACCAAGATAGTTAATCCAAACACCCTATTAAGGCAGATCAAGGAGGTGTGTCCCTCGAAGAGAATATTTCACACCTGGATGGTATATTAAAATTCCCTATTAAGGTAGATCAAGAAGGTATGTCCCTAGGAGGAAAGGTGTCACACCTGGATGGTATATCAGAATTCCCTACTAAGGAAGATCAAGGAGATTTGTCCCTAGGAAGGAAGATGTCACACTCAGATGGTTGATTATAATTCCCTATTTAGTCAAATCAAGGAGGTATATCCCTAGAATTAAATATTTCACACCTTTATGGTTGATCATAATTTTCTATTAAGGTAGATCAAAGAGGTGTGTCCCTATGAGGGAAGATGTCACACATAAATGGTTGATCAGAATACCCTATTGAGGAAAATAAAGTAGGTATGTCCCTTATAGGGAAGATCTAACACCTGGATTTACAGTTTTTATGATTGAACCTTTGGGAGGAATCCTATGTACACTTTTTAAGAGATAGGGAACAAACCCCATAGAGTTTTATGTATCATTTTAAGGTCGTTTGACAAGACCAATCTATGTAGTTTAACTTCATGTGGTAAGGATGCTCGTGTCACAGAAGGAGCATCAACAAGGGGTGGTGTGGGGAATATGAATTGAAGCTTCCCTATGTGGGTTAATCATGTCCCATGGTGTGGGAGAGTGTGACACCCCATGATAATAGTACATGGGTAATCCTATGTTCATCACATAGGTTAGGTTTGTAGTTTTACATCATGTGATGAGGAAATTGTTGTACAATTTAACATCATTTGACCAAGATGTGGAGATAGGAAGTTTTATTCCATTCAACTCTATCATGGAAGGGATAACCCCTCAAGAGTGACTATGTCAAGGTTCCACCTCTAGGGCCCACATGATCACCTCTCATGTGCCTCTAGGTGGGACATGGAATTGGCACTACCAAAGAGGAGTGTCCATCAAGGGGATAGATGTTAGGGTGCCTATAATTAGAATTCATTAGGGTACCTATGATTAGAAGTAATGGGTAGGATGAAGTCCTAAGATAGACTTAGAGTGAAGTGGGAAAACACAGGAGTGGGTGGCACTTGTCACATAGGGATTTGGGGTGTGGCTGAACCGATCCTGGATTGGTAAGGGGGCCCCATGAACTTGACTTTTATGAAGGGGTGTTAGCTGAAAGGAGACGCCATAGAGAGGACCAGAAGAGGTTCTTTGTGAATTATAGGTCCTCACAGAGAGGTGTCTCATAAATTTCAAGTTCCTTGCATAGTTTAGGGGTTCCAATAATGGGTAGTCTTCACGAAAGAGAGTGACCTTTCCTCAGGGTAAATTCTTGGTTCCCATTAGGTGTGATTCATGAAGGGTAGATTCCTCATGAAACACAAGTACCTTAGGGAGAATTATTCATCAAAAAAGGGAATGGGACATTGTGAAAGGTTTATTTTATTTGTTTGTAGGTTCACAAGAACCCAAGGGAGGTGGTTTCATGAAGGAAGGATACCTTGGGGGTTTTATTTTCTCTTTCACTCATGGAGCTCAAAAGTATCGAAAACTCGGAGAATTTATCATAATATGAAAGGTCATGAATCCCCCTAAAATTTGGACTAAAGGGGGTATTTATAGGGGTTTCGATTCATGAATATTGGATCCCTTCCTGAATCATTATGATCTTCATGAATAGACGGGGCTCTGTGAGTCCAATTTTCAATGTGTCGAGGGTATTGTAAACCCTCCACGTATTCACGAAGGGATCTCAAAAACTTGGGGTTGAAATTGTGTGAAAGTTATCATCAAGCCTCCATGTGGTTGGTACCTTCATAATTTTCATCCATTCAGGAAGTTGGTGAGATTCATGAAATAGTTTATTATATTTTTTTTTTCATTTTGTCCCGTGTTCATTCCAAACCGGTCGTTCCTTATTCAACCTCTCCCATGCAACACATATTTAAGTTTAAAAAATATTATAAAGATATATTTTAATGAGCTTCAAGGATGATGAATATTTTATTTTTTTATGTTTTAAATTTTATTTCCAACTTAAAAATGAGAATCATATATATATATATGGTACATTAATACTACTAAACTGACCGAACTTTTAGGATAAGATCTCTTGTATCTTATGCCAATATCATAAAGTAGACACCAAATCTAGGTTACTAGAGTATAGGTTGTTACAGTTGGTATCAGATTAAGTTTAGTAGAAACCTAAGGAACTAGATTTAGAAAAAATAGATTAGAAAAAATAACCTTATAACTGTCCTTGAGGATATATGTAATTATATGATAATATCATGAATATTTTAGTAAGGTAAATATTATGTTGTTTTGCTATAAATATATCTCTATCTGGATACTAAAGGTGGATGTGGCTTTGGAACTGATATATCTAGAGTTAATGACCCAAAAAAAATTAGTTGATTATATCATGACTATCATTCTGGTGAATGGTTAATGTGATCTTACTATACACTTAGTTTGAAACTCTTGAGGGGTATTCTTGGGTTAAATAATAATTTATTTATGAAAAATTATAAATTATTTGAATATATTATAACCAAGGATATCATAGCTTAAACCTAAGGTTTCCTAGAGTGAAAAGAAGGTTCATGATTTAGGCATTCTATGAATGATATTTCATGATTTTCCACTATGGTCATGGTTTCTCATAATATTCTTTTTGGTTTTAATAAATGGTTGGAACCATAAGGGATCATGTTAATTATTAATGTTATAGAAATTGTGGTGATTATGAGAAACTAAATGGAATTACGATTGGAGAGAAAGATATTTTTATCATAACTAATTAGTTATCGTGATATATGATTAACAACCTTCACCTTAACCAACTCTCAAACTCACCAAAGAAGAGAAGGATAGAGTTCACTGAGAGATCAGATGGTGGATACCATTGAGGGAATAATATTAAATTTCCTATATTTCAATTATATTGGAATAATAACTAATTTAAATGTCTCAAAAGGATAATAAGATGTTTTATTTGAGGAAAATAAGGGCATATAGCAAGTAATTTCCAAGGAAAAATGAAGAGTTCAATGGATGGATATAAATTTCATCCTAAGGTACCATTTTCTACATCGATATATTAGTACTTGGATGTTATTTTTCTCCTATATGTTTAAATTTTAACTTCCAATTGTTGTTATCCTTATCTAGGAACCCAAATATGTGGTATATCAGTTAATCTTATTGTTTCCCACTTTCCCTTTACAAAAGAGATTTTTATTATCCCTCTCTATGTGTGGGATTTATACAAAGATATTTTCAAATATTGAAACTTTTATGAATGAGATAAAATTACAAGGGTGAAATTTATTTAAGTTGGTATAATGTAACACCCAAAAAAATTACAACATTATGCTCCATAGCTTGATTAACATGCAACACCCAGCAATAAGCGAACCACTATATACTATTAAAATATTATTATTTAATGTAATAGTTATTACATATACATTTAATTAGAAAAAATGAATAGAGTTAAAAAAAATTATGAAAAATTTGTATAAAGGTTTTATATAATTATTTTTTAATATAAATAAGTAATCAATTTTCATAAAAATCATTTTACATTTCAAAAAATGTTTGCTTCAAAATTGGATTTTATTAAATATTGTGTATGGAAATTATAATTAATTTCTCCACTTTTAGAAATTTTATTTTATAAAATGAACATAATTTTGGAAATCCTAATGAAAAAATTAAATTCGGGTTTTTTTTTATTTTTCTAAAATTGTTTATTTTTTAGTAAATAGAGAAAAATACTGATTTTTTAAATACTATCATTTATTCTCGTTAAATAAAGTAATTTAAAAGTATCATTAATTTTTTAATTTTTTCTTAAAGTAACATATTATCTATTTGTTTTATAATAATCTAAGTAATTATATTCTAATCATCAATATTCCATATTTTAATATAATATAATTTTTATGCTTAAAATATATTTTTCTAAAAACTATTTTTCATTGCATTTTATGAATTTATATTAAATTTGATTTCTTATACTTATGTAAACTAAAAAATGAAAATTTTATTTCATATTAATAATCAAGAGGTCCAAATCTGGTAAGTAGGACCCTTTAATTTTTGGTCATTTTGAATAGCAATTGTAGAAAATTTTTGTCACCACGGTAAGGGTAAATCGGGTAATTAAAGTTAAAAATAATATGATAAGGACTAAAAATAACCCTAGAACTTACCTTTAAACTATTTAATGAGTTTTTTTCGACCATAATCATCCAGGATTCTAAATTATTTAATTTTTTTTCATTTTTATTTGAAAGTGACTTATATATTATTTAAAGTAAATATATAGTCAAAAATGTCACTCTCTTACTTTTAATATTAATTAATTTTTTTGATAGGGATAAAAACATATATGGTTAGGTTATAAATTTTTATTTTAAATATAAATGATTTTTTACCATGGTAATTTTTTTAATTTTTTTATGAAATAATTACTATAAATTCTTATGCAACTTTGGAACAACACTGGTGCAATCAGTAAAAAAAATCAAGAAATGATTTTGAAAAATATAAAAGTAAATTTTTTTAGGTGAGTTAAAGTGGGCCATTAATTTTGTATATAAATATGAAATGTTTTATATGTGTGAAGGTTTTATATTATAATTCCATTTTTTCAGGTTATTTTCAGAGTCAAATTAAATTAATAGTTCTAAAAATAACATTAATGATATTTTATAATAAATAATGTTTTACTAAATGATTAAAAATTCATAAAAACTTTATATTCAACCAGATTAATGGTATTTTTTTAAAACATAAATTATTTACCATTTATTGTTATTATATCCTTTTATGGTATCATTCTTAACCATTAAATGGTAGATAACATTAATATTGTAGTAATTGACAAAATGGTTAACGATGGTTAAAACTAAAAGATAAGGGTGAAAACAAAATCAAAACATGTAAATATTTTATGGGATAAGATTATTTAGACTCATTTCAATCTTATATTCTAATTATATCTATTTTGATCAATTTGGAGATGAAAAATAATTTATATTAATTTAATACTTTATGAAATTCCAAGAATGTCCCTCCCCTCACTTATAAAAGGACACCCCTTCTCTATTTTATTTATGCAAATTTGATCATCCTAGATCAACCAAACCCTACCCAATTACCTTATCAAATTATCTAAAATAATTATGTTGTTTTCTTTTAAAAATCACATTCCAAGTGTTATTAAAAATGATCCTAACGGAAGTCTTCTGAAGAAGAGGTAATCATATTTACTGACCTTTTCTAGAATATTTATTCTTATAATTCCTCTAAATATGTTTTAAACATAATAAAATAATAATTAAAATTTATTAAATATATTTATATGTTATTATTATTATGTAACAACCATATTCCATATCTTTTACATCCTATGAAAATCAAAAATATCACTTATACGCAGATATGGCTTATTATCTCCATATAGTGGTGTAATTTGTTTTTCAAAGAAAATTTACTTGGATGGTTTTGAAGATGTAAATAATGAATATATATGATATTTATGACATAATTATGCTTCTTAATTTATAATATCATATATATCTTCTTACCTTATAGTCCATTAGAATACAATAATGTCGATCGTGTGTACGTGTGGACTACCACCTCCACTAAGTGATGTGAACCATTTTTCATTTCCATTTTACATGGATGGTAATAAGGATAGATTTCATTAATATATAATATATTCATTATCTAAAAATTATCCTATAACGGTGAATTATTATTTACCTTTTTTCATCTATTGAAAAGTGTAAACATCACTCATGCGTGCGTACGCCCTACCGTCTCCATAAATGGTGTAATTCATTTTTCTATCTCTCTATTTTATGGATGAATATATATATATATATATATATTGAATATTTTTTTTATATATTCAATAAAATTATTTATATTATAAAACCATGAGAAATATGCAAGGATCGAATCTACAAAATCAAAATATAGTTGCAAAATAAAGTTGTTAGCACCAAAAATAATGATAATAATAAAATATTGTTAACCAATGGGTGATAAAATGTTATAAATAGATCATATATGATATTATATATATGTATATAGTTATGATATTTAATTTTAATAAATCTAAATTTATCATAAAGTATGTTAAATGAACATTCGAGGCATTCCAAACTTGAGGTAAGGGGGTTCTTAACTCAATTTCCATTCATTGGGTTATACTTTTACTTATTGATTATGTTATACCTATATGATGTGATAACTAAATTTTAATATTTATATGTTTTATTTACACTTATATTTTTTGGATTTGCATTTTTTTCACCTAATTTATTCATTTACTAATTCTCATATTAATTATATGATCTTTTTAAGGGATTTCTTCTCAATTTATACTCCATTAAGACATATTTGGTATTATGCATATTTTTATTCCTATGTGGTGTATATACTACATATTTGAGTTATTTAAGATAATGTATATTTATTCATGATTAATAAAGTTTCATGTCAAGTTTACTCTTTCAAATTATTACAATTTGATGGTTATCAAAGAGGTTAGTATTTATTTTTCAATCTCATTTATTTGGGATTACTCTTATTTTAATTGAAGGAATATTATAATATATCCATCATAAACTCCATATATTTTCTTATCCCTTGTATACCTAAGGATGTCCCATGTTTTCTTCCAAATTTACCTCTATTTGGAACTAGAATCAACCAAATTAATATTTAGAATAATTGATGATCTTATTTCTCTTTTTGATCGGGTATATTTTTATTCTGTGTCCATATTTTTCAAAATTATTTTACAAAAGTCCTTTTATTTACTAAAATTATTTATTAAGAACTTTTTAATTTATCCTTGAATTTTTAAAAGGTTTAAAATGAGTGTTTATAATGTTTTATGAATGGTTTTTTTCCTTTATTTAAAAAAATCAGAAGGAATACTTTTTAACGTATACAACATTAACAAATTTTTCCACCACTATAACTTTTTATTCTCTTATATTATTCTATAATTTTTAAATGGTTTTATAAATAAAACCCTTTTATGAAATATTATTTATTATTTATCTCAAAAATTTCTTTATTTATCCAAAAAAATAGATTTTACTAAAAAACCTATAATTTTAATGAATTGATATTCATTTCATCTCTTATTAATCTTGTGGTCATTAACTTTCTCTTGAAACAATCACTTTCTTTTAATCATTGTAAATTAAATTTCTATTAAATATACCTATTATTTGTATAATGAATATGATTATTTTCTAAACTATATACCATTTCTATATATGCTGTTTACTTTGAAAGTTATTTTATTGAATTTGGAAATATTTATATTTCATATTTTTTATTAAATATAGACATTTTTTGATCAATCATAATATTTATGAATTAAATTGATCATTAAATATATAAATAATGCATTGGACATGAAGTGATAGGTGAGACCCATAATTATATAACCTCTCGATTCATTGACAGGTCTCATATGATAAACTAGTTGTCTATTCTTATTAAATGGATTTTTGTTTTATGTATACCTATAGTTTAAAATATCTTAGTGCATGGCCTTATCGGTAAAGATATCATAATGTGTGATATCATGATGTCTAACATTATGCATTTCCTTCATTGAGAATTTATTAATTATTATCCATGATATTTGTGCATATTATATTATAAAAGGATGCATTTTATGTTCAATTTATTGAATAAATGTCATGAGTTTTTACTAATTTAGCTTTCCATATTGATTATGCCATATTTACTCATAAGAGCTTTCATTGTATTAATCCCTTACTATGAATTTGAGGTCACCATTATTTTTTTTCTTTCCCCGAGATATGAAGAAGAAATATTTGAATGAGTTTCAAGGAGGGTAAAATTTTTATTTCATTATGTTTTATATTTTATTTCCAATATAAAAATAGTAATAATTTATTTATCTGGTTATTCAAGACTACTAAACTGGTCAGTCCATCTGGATGAGATCCCTTGTATCTTATTCCAATGTAATAAAGTAAACACTGATTCTTGGTTACTATAATTGGGGTATAGAATTTAAATTTATTAAATACTTGATTAAGATCATTTTTCATCTATATTATATTTTTAAGGTCATTTTTTAATAATTTGAAATCCATTCATTGAATAGTTATCACTAACATCGGCCACTTAAGGTTGATTGGTTAATTTATCAAAAATTTCATTGGCATATTATTCATGGTTAAAGGAGTTATGAAATGGTTACATCATATTTATAATGTTAATAATTTAATGAATATAATTTTTATTCATTATATACATTTTAATAATCATTTATACATTGTGTTAAAATAGGAATGAATCACATCACTTCGTGGAGGTGATAGTCCACATATACGTCCGAGCAACATTGTCATTTTTTAATGGATGGGAGGGTAATAATTTAGATGATATATTATATTTATATAATCATAATTATGTCACTAATATCATATATAGTCATTAAATTTACCTTTATAACAATCCACGTAAACTAGTGATGAAAAACTAATTACACCGCTTCATGGAGATGGTAGGTCGTACGTATGCAAGAGCGATGATTTCATTTTCCAATGGATGGAAAGTAGATGGAATATGGTTGTACCATAATAATAATAACATATTATTATATTATTAATATTGTATTCATTATTTTAAGAGGTATACAACATAATTATAAAAAGTTGAAGAAGAAATAAACTTTGAAAGAGTCGGGTATAATGATTACCTCATCTTTGAAATACCTCATTTGGTTTACAACATAATCCTTCTTAGGATTGCCTCAGGGTAATACCATGGGATCAAGAATTAATGGAAGGAATCTAGGAACGTTTTTGGGTTGGTTTTATATGATACATATGGATTAATTTTTGTGAATTAGGTAGGATAATTGGTTCTCTTATATAAGTGGTGAGAAAGACATGCAAGGAATTACTTAAAATATATAAATAAAGAAAGACATTTTCTTTTGAAAGTGGCACTAAATTGACATATATTTGAATATTATAAGTTTAATTTAGAAATAAAACCAACCTATGAGGTTCAAGAATTTTTTTTGTTATCTTTAAGCTTTATCCATTAATTTTTAACCCTTTAACTCATTTTACCTAACTAAGGTGACAAATATTTATCTAAGTTACTATTCATTATAACCAAAAATTAAGTTGACCTTGTTAAATAATATTAATTATTATCATTCAAAATATATAATCCATTTTACAAGGTTTAACTGATAAAATATTTAGAAATTACTTTTAATATAATTTTGAAAAACGCATTGAAAAATGTTTTTAGAAAAATGTTTATTTTAATAATAAAAATGATTTCACAAAAATATATAGTATAATTTTGTTTAAAATGGGATTAATTGGATTATGTAAAATAAAAGGACACTTATTTATATTTAAAAAACCAAGACAAAAAAAATTAAATACTTAATTAAAAGAAAATAACTAAAAATAGTTTTTATTTGAAAAAAAAAATTACTTAAATTTCAAAAATGTTAACCATATATTTCTAAGTTCAAAAATACACATTTATATGAATTATATTACTTCTTAAATATATAGTTTTTTAATAAAAAAAGTTTCATAAACATTAATGTTATTATTATATTGTTATAATGTCATAAAATTCACAGTTTTTTATAAAATTGGAATTTTCACTATTCAGCCAAAATTCACTTATTTTTGAAAAATCTAAAAAATTCACCCTAACATAATTTTTACATTATAATTTCAAAAATTAAATTAATTTTCTAAAATGAATTTTTTAAAATTTAATAAATTAATTATAATTATTCACGCATAAAACTCCTAAAAATATTTTTATGATGAATATATTATTATGGTATAAAATGAATTTATTCACATATTTTTCATTGCATAAAAAATTATATGAACAAAAAACTTGATTTAATAATTTATTTTCATTAAGGAATTAATTTATACATATATTTCATAATTCAGTTTTTCCAATTTATACATGCCAACCCAATTACTAGGTTATAACAGTCATATTTAAATAATATTATTTTGTTATTCGTTTAAGTGTGATATAGCTTATGGTGTTCCTTATCAAACATATTTTTATTTTAAAATAAAAAATAAAAATTTGATTTATTAAACTATGGGTGACTTGAAGTCTTGATATAGGTTGATCTTTTAATTTTTGAAAGTTCACCTAATGCCACTGAGAAAAAATCCTAGAGGGTTACACACTAAGTGCATCGAGAATCACAGTTAAATTAAATTTTAATTTTATATTAAGAATAAATATTATTACCAACTTGTGGAATAATAATTATTTAATTTAAGTTTATTGAATAATTAAAATCATCATTTTTTGAGTTTATAATATATGTGACCTGAATGTTAAATAAATATTTTTTATATGTTTATTGAATATAAATTTTTTTATTTATTAAATGAATAAAATAATGTTGTTTATTTATTAAAATAATTATTTATTATTCAAGGTTTGATAAATTCTAATGAATATTGATGTGATGAGTTAAAGGTCCCAACAGAAATGATATATTAATCTGTCGGTTTAGCACATGTGATGAAAATATAATAATATTATTATTATTTGATGTGTGGTTTATATGGAATAAAAAAAATCGATAATAGGCCATTGAAAAATTAATAATTATTTAACCCTAGGTTTATAATATAATTTATATCATTTTAGAGAAGTTTAGGAGTCATGTATAATGAATTCAATATAAAGGATTCTCTCAATCCCAAGAGAAATGCCCCATTCCTCCCTCTAATTAACAAGAAAGAATAGCAGGGAATTTTCTCAAGCATGAGATATTTCTTATTGTAATAAATGAAGAATGATGCATGGATCTTGGATCCTCTACATTATCACCCAAAATACCAAGGGAGACATGTACAGATACAACTATAGGGATTCTAGTTTGATTTCTCTCCCAAAATGTTGAGATTATGAGAGTAGTTTTGAAATTAATCAACAATGATAAGAATTATCAATTTCTGGGAATTATTATTTTAATTTAATTATAACTAAAATTTGAAGATATTATATTTATAATGATTAAAAGGTTAATCCATCGAGTTCTTCATAATTTATATGTTGATAAATATTAAAAACTTTATTGTACATCATCTCAACCACTTATGCTACAGCCCAGAACCTTTAAGTATTATTAAAGTTTTCATATTATAATTTATAAATATTTATATTATATTGATAAATTTACACACTTTTTTGTTAGTATTCATATAATGTTTTTTCTTTAATATAAAATTTAATATATTTTGTTAGTTATAATCCATATTTCAAAGAACAAGCCAAGAATAAATGAAAAAATATCGAAGATATCATTTAAAGGTGCCAAGGCTACTGGACAACTGAGATGGATAAATAAAATGTAAAGGAAAATTAAAATCCATATACCCATGGACAAAAACACAATCTTGGGCCATTATAATCATTTAACATCATGTGGGGTTGGTACCCGACATCATTACACACTCTGTTTATTGACCATCAATTGGAACACAACATGATAAGGAGTACACGAGATATAGCTGGTGTACACACCATGTAACCCAGCATGGAATTTACTCTATTTGGATCATTAAATAGGTGAATTAAATTAATTGTTTCTTATTTTAAACATTTTTTGACACATGATAAATAAATTGAGATGCATATCGAGTCTCTAGTCATGTAGTATGGGTGGCCAGTAATAAATTACATAGTGTGTATCTTGTTGTACATGTCGTGTAACTTGGGATAACTCATGCAAGGTACTGTCCAAGATAAGTGTTCCATATGATTAAATATGTGGATAATTAAAGTGAGACCAAACTACATGAAATGTTGCTAATGAACAGGCTATGTAAATGTTTTTTCTACACCAGGTACAAATAAAAATATTTTTAGAATGTTGTGTAGAATTAAATGCTTTAAATTATTATGATTATCATAATTATACAAAAACACAATGTGTATGGTCACCATACATGTTTTTTACTTCATAGGAATCACCAGTGATACATACTGTATATAATCATGGTATGTAATGTGATCATACATTTCATTTAGACTACATGGATTGAACCACTAAATAACATATTGTGTATATTGTGACACAATGTGTAATCATAAATGTTGTGTAACTTCAGAATACACGAAATAGACCATACACTGTATAATTCACATACTGTGCTTCCTCCAATACTTTCCATGGATGTTTTAAATTCCAAAACAATATTTTATCTAATCAGGAGGGTACATACCATGTTCTCAATTAGTATAAATCATGTACTTAATATTTTCAGATTAAAATTAATATATTTAATTTAATTAATTTAATTTATTTATTTAAGATTGCATAGGATGAGAATATCTAGGGCTATTTGAATGATAATTAAGATAATTAATTAATTAATTAATAATTTGATTAATTTAATGATTCAAGTAAAAAAAATTCTAATAAATAATGAATTGAAATGGATAATAGAAAGTCTAAATACATAGTCAATTCATATTGTGGTGATCATGAGATTTAGAAAACTATGTATTTTTTGGGTTTATATTTAATTTAATTATGCATTTCATGGGTTTTTGTGATAAATTTATCATTAAATTAAATATGATGATATTTGTATCATTCCATCATCTTTTATTACATATGTGCCTATATGTCCATGGTTTATTTTATGTTACCCTAAACCCCAAGTACCCTTCACCTACCAGTGATTGAGCATATATAAAGGGATAATCTCTCAATGAGAGGAGATGTTTCAGGACCCGATTTGAGGTAAATCCAACTATAAAGATTCAAAAGTTAAAGGAGAAGTGCTAAAACATGATCTATATCATGAGATCAAGGAGTTACCTCACCTAGGTTCATGGATTTTTTATCTTCTGGTCAATAAAAAACATGTATTTAATGCTAATGATCATATAACATGTTTATTTTATTTATAAATGCATGTTTATTTATTTATTTATGCACAAAAAATTAATTATGATTAAATTATTTGATCAAAAATGGTTATTTAATTATGTAAAATTCATATAATGTTAAAATTAATATGAACAATGAAATTTGAGATATTTATACATAATTTAAACAAATTCACTCAGAGAAAACACTAAGTCATATATCACCATCTATTACTTAAGTAAAAATGAAACCATAGATTAAAGTATTTGTGATTACCACATCATGATAATTTTATTTATGGGGAGTTTTAATGAAAGTTTTGGTTTGACTTTACTATGTTATCATCTAAAGTTGTTTCCCCCATAAAACATCATGTTACTTAGAGGTATGTGTTGTGAAAATATAAGTTTAGGATTTCAATATTGTATATTCCATGAAACCTATCAAGGAAATGTGATTTAATGTATTTGGAATAATATCCAACCTAAATACCATTAAATAATTTCATAAGGCCTTCATCTAGGTTATATGTATAGGAATAAGAATCATTTCCACTAGAAAATCTATGTAATGGGATATTATGAATCTAATGGTTAGGGGTATTGGAAGTTGAAAAAATATTGGGAAAATAATAAAAATAATTTATTTTAACTTTATTTTCGATCAAGATAATATACCAAAATATGATTTTATTTATTGTATAAAATGGCATGTTATTCGAAAACAACACTACATTTTTTGATCTATTTTTTAGAAATAAAATCTACAAATTGTTTCTTACATCCAATGTTGGTACATGAAATTATACATCATAAGATGACAAGAGTGGATGTTTTATGTGTTGGAGTCCCAAGTCTTATATAACACTATAAGGAGGAAAGTGATGAAGAGAAAAATCTCTTCTCGAAACACATAGATGTTGCATTGGATGTATAGTTCCTCATTCTATCATCCATGACTATTGAGAACTAGAAGATTTATGAAGACATGGATGCATACACTATGTAGTCACAACTTTGTTATCCCTATCAGGAGAAAGAAATCCAAAAGAATTATAAGATCTCCAAGGTACTCTTTAGGTGAAATCTTATAGAAGGTTCACTAGCTATACCTCGCGTAGTTAAGATGATTAACTACATTGAGTGTTTCTAAATTTTGGGTTTCGTGTTACCTAAGGAATTGTGAACAAACCTAGTGCTTGACTCACTTCCTTATAGATTCTCATGTTTTATTTTTTATTTTAATATAAACAAGAGAGAGAAGACACTCCTTTATTTCTTTCCAATAATACTCTAATAAGATAAAGCATAAACCATGAAAACCCTTATTTCAATAAGTTTAATAAGAGGAATAGAAAGTAAAAAAGTTCTAAAACTAGTTCCATGTCTAAGTAATGTTCAAATTTCCCTTATAAGAGGATAAAGGTCAAAGGATATGATAAGGAGAAGAATGAAATTAGTTTTTTATGGAAATAAGGGATACTAAAAAAAATGTTGTATTAGTGAAGAAGAAAGGGAAAGCATCAGGTACACTTTTTATCAAGTGTAATATATCCATTTCTAAAAATTATGTATAATATACATCATATGGTTCTTATATTTTTAACCAAATATTGGAACCAAGTAGATTTATGAAGATTACCATAGGCGAGGTGGATCTTCAAGAAGCCAATAGAGCAAGACTGGTTGTGACTTCTATAGGAGACTACCATATCACAAAATTTATGTTATTTTGTGGAATTTTTTATTCATTAGTATATTTTTTATGTTTTTAATATTAAAATACCTCACGATTTCAATATTGTTAATATAATTTTTCATGGAATTCTTATGTTTTATCTTTTTGAGTTTATTCTATAAATATTTAGCGTCTAAAATTTTGTATATTAATTCTTATGTATTTAGTTTTAGTGTTTTCTAGAAACATGTTTTCTCAAATTCAAAATTCATATGAAATTTTTTAGTCTTAAGAATAATTTTTTATAAATACATTTTAATTACGAAGTTGTATAAAATACTTTTAAATTTTATTTGAAATATATTTAAAGCCATATAAAATTTTATAAGTCTTAACAGGAAATTTTAAAAGTCTTATGAAAAATTTAAAGTTATATAAAACTACTTTTCAAGTCCTATTAAAATAATAAATTCATATGAAAATGATTTAAATTCCTATGAAATTGTTTTTAAAGTTTTGTGAAACTAGTTCTTAAAGTAATGTGTGGTTGTTTAAAGTCTGAAATTTTAAATGATTTCTTATACACCATGGTTTTAAATTCATATGAATGAATTTAAAAGACTTCTAAAAGCATTTCAATGATATAAGAAAAACTTTTAATGTCTTATAAACATCTTCTTGGGTAATTACAGTCAACTATTTGTACTGAAAATTTCCATACTAAGAATAGTTCTTGATATTCACTTTATATGCTTAATGGGTTTATTTTATCATTACTCTATATATTTTGATGTGAAATGAAGTATAATATTATAGATTTAAAAATTAAACTCTCATTTTAGTAGAGGTTTATCCAAAAAAATACAGTCTACTCAACTCTTATACTAACAAACAAATAAGAATATATTATAACCAGTTCACACATATGATATATACGATTATTAGTGGATAGGTTTTTTGTTTTTTCAGAAGAAGTTCTTAATTATCAAGCATATCATTTAGAAATTAAATATACAACATATAGACTTTTATTTTTTGAGTATTATGATTTACAATCATTCTTATGGAGTGATTTAACTTGGGTTTATAGTCTGTAAGATATAGAAATATGATACTAACACACAACATGTATTTCTATTAACTCTTATGATATGCTAGTGTTGGTGAAATATTAGGTTTATTATTGATTTTTAGGATTTTTTTTAATTTCATCATGTTTTATATCTAATTGGCATAGTCAATGAAAAATAAGGGAATCATTTATCTTAATTTATAGTCGAGGCCACAATGTTCACTCTGACTTACTCATCATTACAATACTCTATTTTTACATAGCTTTTCTATATTAATTTACTTTAATTATATACAGTTCATTGTAATATTTATTTGTATTTTATTATTACTTATAATTTTTAATGAATCTATAAGTATGTATTTCAAATTATTTGATGTAGGAATGGAGTGGGAATTTATTTTTAAATTCACGTGATGTTTAAAAGAATGTAACATTAAATTTTCCCTAATTTTACAATTTTTACCCATATATACTTATGATTTGTTTAAAAGAAACATCCATATAAATAATATTTATGTAAATTTGTAATATAATCAGTTCTTGATGAATTTTTCTATAAATAGAATCCAAAAAATAAGCAGTGATATATCACATGACATGATTCCGTTGCAAAATAATGAAGCTCTAAAAAGTTTGAGAAATGAATTTTTCAATATTTTCAATGAGACAAAGCTAATCTTGAATACCCAGAAAAAACTGTTCTACTTTAATACAGATGGGTCAATGATCACTATTCCATACCATTAACATATTTTATAAATTTTTTCTAGTTTAATTGTTTTAGTTTATTGTATTTAGTTGTATTCATTTAACTATTTAACTTGGGGTTGTACCTCCAATCAAAAGAAACTTTTTTAGTTTTACCTCCTAACTAAAAAATTTATCCTTAGGTTGTAACCCCCATGCTTAAAATTTAGGTCTATTAGGTTAAGTTTTTACCTATAAAAGGTTGGGTTACTCTCTAAACACACAAAAGGAAATGGAATTGGTTTGTGACTCCATATGGGAAAAAAGAATGTTTGTTAAGGGTTGTTACTCCCTTCAAAACTATTTTTTTAGTTATTATAATTATTATAAAAGATAATATGGGAGTGAAGAGTTGACTTAGGTTCACATTTAATTAAACTACTATAAAAATAATGTGTTCTTTGTTTTTATTTTCTTTTGTATAATTTATTTTAACATAGTAGTCACTTCTTTAATTTCACATGTTATATTATTTTAATATTCTATTATTTAATGTTTATTGTTTATGTAATACCACAATATTTTAAATTATATATTTTCCTTTAAAACCTATTTTGTTTGATAGCTTTTAATGGATTCAACACTGAACTGAAAAAAACTATGATATATGTTATTAAGATAAAATTATAAAAAAATATGGTTAGTATAACATAACCTTTGAGAAATTGAGTGAAAATATAAGAAACACATTAAAAATTCAAGTATAATAAATGACATAAGGGAAGTGGGAGTCTTCCATATGAAGCTCATTTATCCAAGCTTGTAAAAGAGGTAAATTCACTAGGATTTTCCCTGGATCAATCCCAAACTTAACTCAAACAATTATAGAGTGAGTGAAATCATATGTGATAGAAGTTCAACCTTGTATAAATTTCCATGAGACATATACTAGAAGAATCACCAAATGTTACTTTCAAAAAAGATTATCTTATTCTTAAGTATTATACGGAGATCTTGAGGGGTTATATAAGGAGAAATTAACATGATATAAATGTTTATTTTCAATGTAATAAATTATTTATAAATTTTATTTGTTTTAAACATTTCAAAATTTTACTTTTAAAGAAAAATAATGTTTACATTGAAGAATAATGTGTTTATAAATTCAATTAATGTGGCCAAATAATTAATAAGAATAATTTATGCTTTAAAATGCATAATTTTGAAAATTGTATTTTCTATGATTTATTTTAATTTATGGATAAAATATATTCTTTATATAAATAATATATCAACACCAATTTTATTAGTAATTTAATCGGCATAAGAATAAGAATATTAAATATTTTAAAAAGTTATTTTCCAATGAAAATACTTTTCACTATACATTTATGTTTTCATTTAAAAATTATATTCCTGAAATTTAGATTTTGAATTTAAAAAATGAAATAAATTTTTGTAATTATCATATAAAATTTTCTTAAGATGAATTTTTGGGATATTTTCTGAAATAGTTTATTTTTAGGTTAATAGTAAAAAAATATAATTTTTACCAAAACTATAAATTTTTTAATTTATCATTATATAAGAATTTACTAAAAGTTTATAAAACCTTTTAATTAATATAATATTTATTTAAAATATATAACTATGCCTTTTAAAATATTATGTGGAATTTAGAAAACCTATTATTAACATTTTAAGGGATTAACTAATATTTTCCAATAAAAAATTATCTTAGGTGTTTTATTTTAATTAAATATTATTTTGGTAAAATTAGATTTTGGATTGATTTGAAAGAAAAATAAATTTTATATTTTTTATAATAAACCAATTCATTTAATTCAAATTAAAAAAAATTATAGTTTTGAGAGTCATAGGGGATCGTGAATTTACCCTGAGAGGGGGGTGAATCAGGGGTGACCAACTTTTACCAATTAAGTTCAACTTCAATTCTTACTTCATTAAAGTGGATCAAAACTCTTTCATAGGATTGGATTTATGGATATTAAGTATGATAACTCACCACTTTTCCCTTATGTTAAATAGATAATGTAAAATAAATAGCACTATGGATTTTTACAAGGTTCGACCTCAATGTTAGAACCTAGTCCATATCATGGAAATTCTAATTGAGTTAAGTATTTTCAATTAATAATATTACTATAAATTATAGTTTTTTTTAATTAATTATACTTAACCCATAGTTTTCACCCCACACATAACCTCTCCTAAATTTAAAAAGTCACCTGACTTCAAATTATACTAAATCCTACCGGTTTACAATGTTCCACAAACTTGAACAAGTCTTCAACTACAACTTCTTATTTATATGGAGTACATACATATGAAACTTGTTATAATTATAGTAAAAGTAATAATGGACCTCTAAATTTCATTCTCAAAACCTGATGTTTTGTTCATCTTTATAAGGACGCAGCCTTAAACATTACATAATCATGAGTTTTAATTCTGGAGTTCATTATCTTACATTTGAGGATCTTTTCAGGTTTGGAGTTTTAGAGAATTAGCTCATAACTCATGCATAATAAAACCATATATTATAAAGTGGAAACTTTTTATCAATATTTATTTTTTACATAATATAAAACTTTCAAAATAAAACGTGTTTTCTTTTTAGGAAAATTATTCATGACTTTCAACGTGGCTTCTTCTTTTCCCTTACCCATCCTTAAACCCTGTGAAATTTTTTTGAAAGCATCGGATGAGCACAAAAATCTTAGTAAGGGACAAATAAATAAATAAATCAATTATTTAAGTGAAAAAACATAAACACCCATGAAAATTATTTTCTTAAAAACATACCTTTTTACCTATAAAAAGAATTATATTTATTTCAAAAAGATCATTTATCTTACCTTGGCGAAAATAAATGATTTTAGTGAAAACTCGTTAGAAAACCTAGAAAATTAATGTAGGTTACTTGGGATGTCATATTTATATAACCCTTATAAAACCCTTATATAACTCTTATAAATTGGAATAACCATTAGGCCCAATTCCAATATAGTTTTCCAGATTACATAATCATTACCCAATGCATTAAAGCTCTATCTGGGAGAACCCATTATATAAGCTATAATGGGTTCCCCATGAGATATAATGGAACTAAACCCATCTTATAAAAAAAATATAATGATCATATCATGAATTAAACATTTTAATCATGTAACTTTTTATCATAAAACCATTTAAATTATCTTTTAAACTCGTACGAAAAACTCTTTCAGATATCAAAGTACCTTTTTCTTTTAAAAAACATTTACAATACAAAAATACATAGAAAAATGGAAATATGGTTTTTATATGAATAAAAAATAAAATATTTTAAAGGAATCCAAACTTCAAATAATGGTTATGGTGGTGGGAAAATTCATTTTTCTATATATTTTATAATAGAACGTTCATTTTTCTTTTTGTAAAGAAATCCAAACCGTTCTATAAAAAGATTCATTTTTTTAAATCCTTTAAAATAAGGTCAATGTGACATAAAATTTACTTTATAAATATTTTATTTTCATATAAAAAAAATCATTAATTTTTTTAAAATTATGTACATTTAGGAGAAAGAGTTGAAAAATAAATCTTTAAAAGAATATTTTTTAAAATAAAGTACTCTATGTAAATCCTTAAAAAGAATCATTTTTTTTAAAATATGAATGGAGTGAAGTATGGTCAAAAATTAACTTTATCATCAATTTAAGAATAAATAATAATTTTCTTGAAACATTTATAAGAACATGGACATGGAATAGAAGGAATTGGAAAATAAATATTTAAAACATTTAAAACAAGGCATTAATTTAAAGTGTCCCTTACCTTGAGTCCAAATCCTATCATAGGTTATTTATCTTCCGAAATAATAAAATTTTATTAATTATTTACTTGATAGAGAAATTTTTATAATTTTATTATTTTTTTTATTTTATCTATCACCATGCTATACAGAATTAGTTAATCATTTAAGTTCACATCAGAATTTTTGACTATATTTGTCTTATATGTCGAAAATGAATTAGTTATATTGAATATTGTCAAGGTGGTGATTATTATAACATATCCATAATAGTAATCATGAAATAATTATCATTTTTATACATAAATTATAATTCTAAAACCAATCATGAAATAATGTTATGAAAGATGAACTATGTTACGATCACAAAGACAGTTGGTTATACGTACGCATGTGTAATGTTTCCATTTTTGAATGATCATTATGGAAAGAAGGTAAGTAGTATTTTATATTTATATATATATATAATATAATAAATAAAATATTTTTTAAAAATATATTTAAATATATCATTCATGTGATGTGGTGATGAAAAATGAATCACATCACTTCGTAGAGGTGGTTGTTAACATATATGCATTAAAAACATTATAATTAATAGGTTAGTGAAAATGTAAGAAATAAAATGATATATTATATTTTAATAATTACAAATTTTTAATTAATATCATATATAAAAATTAATTACATCATTATAACCATCCATGAGAAGAATTTATGAAGAAATAATTACATTGGTCCGCGAGGTAGTAGTCCTTTGCACACAATTATAGTGGTTTGGTTTCCCATTTTATGGAATAATATTTGAATTTAGGTTATGAAATTAACATAATAACATATCAGTGTATTTTATATAATTATTTTATTATATAATCATGTTTGAAGAATATTTTAAGGATGTGTCACAAGAAACAAAACAAAAATGATCGGTTAAGAATGATACCTCTTATTCAGAACACCTCTTTAGAATTATAACTAAATCCTTACTATAATAGATATATGATCAAAAAAGTATTATAGGACATGGGGAGGAAATTAATTAAGTAATTTGGTTAGGTATTGTTCAAATAAAAATGCTTTTAAAGTGTGAATATGAGATGATATGTGGTGGACTTTTATAAGTGGGGGAGATGACACATTTGAAATTTTTGAAAAGGAAAAGTTATACTTATGTTTTTACCTGACGCAAGGCCCAAAATGGACAATTCTCAACACTTAGATTATATAAGGACTATATATAGTCATAAAATATATTTTATAAAAAAATTATGTCATTGTAACCCTTATCATTTTAGTTTAACACCCAACGGTAAATTCTTTTTTACCTTAACTATAATAAAAGATTTTTACTATTTGAAATATTCATTATGAAAAAATAAATTTTAACTTATTATATAATATAAATTATTCTGATTCCAAATATATAATCCATTTTTCTAAATTCAATTCAAATAAGTGGTATTATTTAGTTTAAAATTAAACGCAGAGATGCGATGAAAAAATGGTTTTTGAAGAAATGTATTTTTCAAGCATATGATGATTTTCTATTAACTATATGATTATTATTCATCATAATATGAATTTAAATTAATATATATATATATATATATATTATAAATTTAATTTAAATAATTCCTCATTAGGAGTTGTTTTAATTAATTAAAATTGAGAAACATTATGCACTTTAAAATATTTTTCAGAAAAATGTGTTTTTAACTAAAAAATAAACATATACTAAAATCTAATATAAAGATGATTAAAATGTAAATAATTTTATTAAATATTAATAAATAATATTTTTTTTACTTAAAATAAAATTCAAATCATAATGGGACTTTTAAATTGCATAATTTATTGAAAATAAATGACGGTTTTACAAAAATCTATATTTTTCACTTTTCACTGAAAAAACAATATTTTTGGAAAAATAAAAAAATACCATAAGTTAATTTTGATATGATAATTTAAAAAATGAAGTTCCTTTTATCAGATAAATTTTCTAAATTTTTTAGAAATTTAATTATAATACTTTCTCACAAAATTTAATCAAAATCATTTTTGAAGAAAACATATTTTTGAAGCATAAAATTACTTTACAAAAAAACTAATTGATTATTTAACTAGAATTTATAAATATATTTATATTAAGTAGGATATATATATATATATTTCCTAAAGTAGTTAATACCATTCATACCCACCAATTTAATGGTTAGGTTATAAAGGTCATATTTAAATAATTATATTTTATGGTTCCTTTAAGTTTATTACAGAGTATATTATACGTTTTCTAACATAGTTTTTTTTAATATCAAGATGTTACAATCTCACCTTTCTGCAGAACTTGATGTATTATTCATCTCAAATTTCATTGGAACTAAATGTTTCGGATGTCTCAAATTTCATTAGAATCGATATTCCAAACTTCTCAACATTCTTTAAAAAAGTTTGTTTCAGAAGTTTTAATTTTCCTTAGAGCCTAATTTTCCTATGTTATAAAAAAACTCAAATAAATCATCCCTAAAATCTTGGGTTAGAAATATTTCTATCTTAATTTTTATTCACTTCTTCTAAGTGTATCTCTCAAACTCATTTTCTTAATTTATCATGTTACTTTGAATGATATGGGGTCCTTTTATATGATCAAAGAACCCCAATAACTTTTATGGTTAAAATCATAAAATCCCAAGATTTTCACACATTTAAATTTCTTTGAAAACCTTTAAAAATACACTATAATTTAATAGACAAAAATATTTTTTAGATCTATATAAAATACAAGAATCAATACCAGTATCAAAAAAATTATAGAATCACATCCTTTATTTTCTAAATATTGTATATGATCATAAAACTCAAAAATAATGATGATTAATCTTGACGTTACATAAATTTGAAGTCCCTCAAACTTGTCTTTTTATTATCCTCCTACAAACATAAATAATTTATTCCATGTATTATGTATTCTTCATGTTCTTCTAGATATGTATTCTTCTCTACATCAATCATGCTCATGATTCTATACTAATTTTAACTCATGTTATTCTAGTAAAAATCAATAGTTTAACTCAAATATTTTCCCAAGCTTTTATACTGAATTCTCTTCAAGCAAGTCAAATCTCTTATAACTTACTTTCACACTGCTTCTCGTGATTTTATATGTTGTATTTCATAATAGTAATACTTCAATAGATCTCAAATCACTTCTTATAGACAAACCCATTACTTGTACTAATATACCTATCTTTCTAGTAAACTCAATTAATAATGTGTAATTTCATCTTTTTCTTACGATAATTGTCTGTATTGCTTATTTTCTTGTTATGTTTTTTGACTTACTAAACACCTCAGGTAAGGTTTTCTTCCTTCTGATGAAAATTTATATGTATCCATTCATTTATTTTGGTAATTTTCCATATTTTCATTTCTTTCATATGTTGAAGAATATTCCATCAACTATTTTCTTCTGATGAGTTATTTAAGTGAGTTTTCTTGTTCTAATAACTCACTATTTTGTGATATTTTATTATGATTAAATAACATTTTGTTGCATCTCCATTACTTGTAGAATCATTTAGTTGATGATATAATCCACATTCTTCTTAATTCTCCATTGATCACATATAAATTCAATAATAAAACATCCTTAAAATCATCGAAGCAAATTTCTCATACATTCTAGGTACCTTTATAGTTTTTATGATCTTCTTATTTTAGAAATATAACACATGATTTTCACATGATTTCTTTCATTATTTATCTTATTATCATAAGCTCACAAAATTTAATACATAGAGTCCATTGTCGTTACATACACATTCATCGTGATAAATTATCTTTCCACTTAAATTCTAAAAGATTTTTTATTATCACTATTTCACATGGATCCATCTATTCATTTCTCCTAATAATCATACACACTATATACATTCACATATTTTCTTCTGAATTACTAAATTTACTAGCCTCAAATACTCACACACTAATATCTTCTGATGATTTATATCTTTCCATGTATGGTGATAATAGATTGTGATCGTTTCACTCTTATTCAATAGAATATCTCTTTAGGAAATTAAACATCATATTTTACTTTGGTCCCATGAAAATGGTGTTATACTATATCTGATAGTATCATCACCTGGAAACATCAATAAAAAATATTACTCTTGGTTTGTCCAAATGTTCCATTTCAGTCTGGGTGTTTCATCGTGTGTTGTTTGTGTATTTTGTGTACTACTCAAAATTTCAATTCTTTTAGTCCTTCTAGTTTCCATATTCATTATACTAAATTTTCACTATGTCACGAACCAACCTGAGTCAACCTTGAACCGGTCACCTGAGTCGGCCCACGACAAGGCCCGAGAGGCATTCCCGATCTTCCTGGGATAGCGACAACTGCTAGGGCATCAGAAGAGAACGAATGGGAATGATTTCTCCCAATAAAAATAAATAAATTAGCATAAAAAGTATAACAGTGCAAAGTAAATAAATGATGTGAAAAATAAAGAACAAATAACAACTCACACTAACCTAACCATGACCAGAACTCCTCGTAACCCTGAGAGTCACTCGCCAATCCACAACCAATAGTCACCCATGGCGAACAAGCTCGAGTCGAACATGCATCAAAAACTAAAAACAGGAAAACACTATAGGTTTGAGTATTAAAACTCAGAAGGCATGCCCAAAAATATATTCCCAAAGAAATTCCTTTAAATAAAAAATTTTACTAATTCCAAGTTTTAACTACATTATATAAAATATGGGTTTTCACATGCACTTTAATTTCTAGAGAAATTAATAGTCCATCGCCCTTTCCAAATTAAAATAAAGTTTAAGGTTTGAAGGAAAAAAGATGCATTACATTTTTAAAATATTTTCACGAACGATTTAAAATCCAAAATTCCAGTTGTTAAACAATATGAAAACCATACGCACACACACAACACTCAATAAGGGAAATGGAAAAGTGGAACACAAGGCCATTAAACAAACTAAGCACCTAAAACATCCAACACATACAAATAAGCGCTATAGAAAACATGGGTCAAACCAAGGAGCACATGAACAATAAAGAACGTACTATATATGTGACTCATCCTGAAGGAATGCCTACTCTCGATGATGTCATAATTCTCAAATGCTCGGTGTTTCCCTACATGGCCTAACCGAGGGGCCCAATCCCCTAGAATAGTAAAGTCCATACTAAGGGCCACTATCTAGTGCGTAATCTAAATTAGTGCAGTAATCATTCTTAGAAGATTAACTTACTATGTCAGGTTCCCATGTCAACAAGTGTAATAAAAAGTGGGTGAGTCAACAATGCAAATCAAGTAACTAGTCACGATGCACAAACATTACACAAAACAACTCACATAATCGATATACACAATAAGATCACCTATGAGTCACCCCAAGGAATGTTTTTCAAAATAATTTGTTTAATAAAAGTTCCAAATGGGCCTTATGAAACTTTTAAAGAAACACCATTCCTATAGAAAAAGCAGAACATGTGTTCATGCATCAGAAGATAACATTTTAAATTAAATCAGAACCACACTTGAAAGTTCGTGAATTATGTTCAAAGTCCAAACAGACATTCTTTCATTATTGTGAGTCAATTCATCAAGGAAATAATTAAAGTACCTAGCATAAAATAAAAATCTTCGTTTACATAAAATATTTATTTCAAAAATAAATATATAATATTATTTCTCATTTATCAAAAATCAATGAAATATCAAGAAATTAATAAATTCTAAATTTAAAAGGAGAGTCCAGTGGGGGACCTACCTCAAACATGATGCTATTTGTCAACGACCACTCGAACCAACCCTTGGCATATACATGAACATGCATTTATACATACATATATATATATACACCCCTAGATACATTGCACATACTCCACACACCATGAGGGAATATGCACAAAGAGGGCATATATATATATAAATATATATATTCCTTACCCTATGCATGTACATGTAGGAATCCTCGATGCCCGTGTCCCAAAACCATCGTAGTAAGGTCCAACGCACTACACATATAATTTAATAAATCATTTAAACAAATTATAAAACACATAAAAGTATCACAGTAAATGTTTACACCAAAAACACACTTGATCTCAAAAAAATGCCACTTAAAAACCAAACACACATCAAAACTCTTTCCAACCATGTTCCGCAATGCAAACTCAATTTAATAAATCATTGAAACAATTATTAAAACATTTCAAAAGAACAAGACAAGGGCTTTCATCATGATTACACCAAATTTTTTTCGTGTAAAGTCCATTTTAAAACTTATTACCTATCAAACCTCTTCAAAACTACTTTTTCACCTTGATAAAATTTAATAAATCATAAATAAAAAATTATAAAAAAAAATTCAGGAACTGACACTTGGATTTACCAAAGAAACTCATTCAAAAACCTATTTTATGACCAAAATCACCCCAAAAACATATCAAAATAGAATCTACATCCCTTGAAATATTTAATAAACTAGTTGCACAATTTACAAAACACCAATTAATAACACAGTATGGGTTTTCATCCAAGACGCACCACATTTCACATGAACATACCACTTTAGAAATCAAACTCAAAATAAATATGCATAAAAACTAATTTCACACCAATAAAACTAATCAAATAACATACTAAATAGATTAAACAAGCAAAATAAATCACCAAATAATGTTTATGCATGGAACTAGATACCTTTGGTGTCGAAATTCCCAAAAACATTTGTGGAACTCCAATCACCGCACAACTGCACCACTCAGTGATCAAATTAAACAATAAAATCAATACATTGAACCACTCACATCAAAAAAAAAACAAATACAACACAAAACCCTAATCCGATAAAATCTAAAATGATGAAATAAACCAAATGAAGAAGAACGCACCAGAAGTAAGGGAATGGGAAGTTGGATGAGCACAATAGAGAGGTGTTAGAGGTATGTCGTGTTGGAAAACTGGCTGGAAAAAGGGGGTAGGGCAGGTCTGATGGTGCAGGCAGCAGGGTGGCACAGGTCCAATGTGATGCAGAAAAACGGGGTGGTGTGGTACAGCTGGCCGAAGAGGAGGGAGGTTTGTGCGACGCGGCTATCCAGAGAGGAGGGAGGGTGGTGCGACACGGCTATCCGGAGAGGAGGGAGGGCGGCACTACACGACTATCCAGAGATGGAGGGTGAGGGCATAGTGACTTAGGGTAAGTTAGAGGGAGGTCCTGTATGCGACGGAAATGAGGGGGGTGAAGAGAAGTGGGGGGAAATAGGGAAAAATAGAGAAAAGAAATGGAAAATGAAAAAAAAGAAAATGAAATAGGAAGTAAAATGATAAAAATAATAATAAAATAAACCTTAAGACTTAAACCAACTAAAAATAAAATAAAAAATAAAACCATTATCGATGTGCGATGTCTGGGCGTGACAATTCTCCCCACCAGGACACTTTCTGTCCCCAAAAAGTCCCAAAAGACTAGTTCAACCAAGGATTACAAGCAAGATCACAAATATACTTATAACAAAACCTCGATCGCCTGAAGACTGAGTATTTAAAATGCCCATGACTTGAAACTCCAAAGTTCTCAAAACCAGAATCACCAGGAAAAACCACAAACAACAAGGAATTCACCACCAAATACAACTACAACCTGGAACACCCCGACCCCTCACTTAGAGATCACTAGGGCCACTCGAGATCTCTGAGAACACTCGTCAAGCGACCCACTACCCTAGCTAACCAATTACCACGGTCAAAGTTGGGTAGAGCAGAAGCAAAGGATTGCCTCTTCAATCGCACTTTGAAGGTAGAGTTTTCCACAAGTTCATCTCAGGGTGGTCTCCCCACTGTATTAGGGTTTTCTTCAAACATTGGTTCTTCAAACCAAAACAATTCACAAAACCAAACAAACCTCTAACACTAGCTTGACCCTCCAAGCTCCATAAGTTTAAACAAACCAACATAATAGGAGACGTCGTTGAGACCCGCAGTGGGTCCCCCCACCATTTTATAATTTTCCTAACACCACGACACCCACGCGGGCATTCCCAGTTTACTTTGAGTGATACGGATAGAATTCTTCATCACAAACCCACCAACATGGGCCGACCAACATGGATGATTCCCCCACTGGCCAATACTCTACCACATTGGATGGGTTTGACATCAGAAACTCCTAAACAAGAGGCGAATTGTACAGGCATACGTCAATTCTACAAGAAAAGAGCATCTCTAAAACGGGTGCAATTTTGATTCCTTACTGACCCACAAGAAGGTTCACAGAGCACACCTGCTAGCTTTACAAGAATACGGATTCTCTAAACTTCTTTAGATCCCAAGATGGGTTCATACAAATGAAGACCATAACAAGGAGACAAGGCTTTTAGGACCTTCAAAAAAAATATGGAGACTTCAGAGAAAATACCAAAATAGGGAACATAAGTCATCCCCATCCTAACCCTACAAACTTAAGTTGGACCAAACCCATCCCACATCTAACAAGTTCCGACTGCGCGCAAGTTTCACCCTAAGACCTATGGCTAGGGCCCTGATGTCTAAATCATCTACATCCTTATAGTGATAAGATAACCATCTATGATTGGAACTTCCTCTGCTGGAGAATCAATATACAGACTTCTCTTTGTGTCCCAAGCGACTACTCTATCAACATACCAACTAAGAAATGTGGGGAATGACTTAGAGTGCCAGACTGACCATACTAGAGATAGGTGATTGGGTGGTCAGTCTGACGCGCAACACGATCTGATGGAAGGATCCCTCCAAGAACAGGTCTATTCAGTTCACACTCTTCATCGGACACGGAACCTTCACTTACAACAATATTAATGGGACCAACAACTATTACGAGCTTTAAACTGATTGTTCCACACAAATTCTCGGGAATATGAAACTAGATCATCAAAAATGTCAACACACCTCCTTCACCTCCTGTTGACTGGTTGAGCACCTATGAGATCCACCACTTTCCCTTATCTTCACTTCCTTAGGTACAACCAGAGAATGAGGCTAGTCTTGAGGATCGCTCAAGACATCCCCATTCGCAACAAAAAAGGAACGATCACCATTCACTGGTTCAATATCACTCCTCTGAACATACTCAAGGAAACTTATATCCACACATCATTTGGAGTGCCTCAAAAACTGGAGACACTCCCAACATTTCCAAAACACTCAACGATATTAATCTGACCTCAATTCCTACAAAAAAATGTCACAACTGAGTATAACCCAACTTTGTCACTCCACTAAGCGTCTAGGCTGATCCAAGAACTAAGAGACCTGCTGAAAACCCATGGGACGTCTCTAAGGGGAATATCCCAAAAAAGAAACACAAAACAACCTTCCACAAATCCAAACACATCACAAAACAAACATCCACACCTCATAAAAAATTCCATTAATTCCAATTTAAAGCATCAACACATCCTTAAAGAAAAAATCCACTTAAAAACGACGAACTGCACAACAAAGCCTAAAATATCTTTTGAAAAAGTCATCTTCACTCTGAACAAAAATCCATTTTCCAATTACAAAACCATTTAAACACAAAAAACCTGTAACACCCCGAGCTTCCACGATACGCTTCTCATTCAATAATGAAATAGCTTGCATTGAACGCAACTTCAAGTTCTAAAACACCGCGACAAATCAAAGTAGTCGTTATGAATAGTAATAACCACTTTTTAAAATTATAGAAATTTTATATTTCAAAATGGAATTCATTTTTGTATTCCTAATATCGAAATTAGCCTATGTTGAATTTTTGGTATTTTTCTGAGAACTTCTAATTTTTATGAATAGTGAAAAATACTTTAAAACAACTTTTTTAATCAAAATAATTTATTGTGATAAATTATACTATTTAGTGGTTTTAAGGTATAATTAGAATATATTTTTACCATTTTATCCAATGGTGGTCATTAGAAATAATTTAACATTGAAATTGGACATAAACAATTGCCAATCTTTTGATATAAATTGTTTCTTGAAAACACGCTATTTGTCGTAACAGCGGGAATTAATCATAAAATTAATTAATACAACTTATATGTTTGGAATTTTGTAAAATAGACATCATTTTTGAATTCGGAATATCAATTATAGCTTAGGGTGAAATTTTGGCATTGTTCTGAAAAACTTCAATTTTTGATGAATAGTGAAACCACTAAGTGGTAGTTAAATAACTGATTTTTCGTTTAAATGAAAGTTTACCACTAATGTGTATTGAATTTTGAAAATCCGACATACATGGTTGTCATTAGTATGTAAAATGTGGTTCAATGGGATAAAAATAATTTTTTGGTGAATAGTAACTTATTAAGTCTTAATCGCGATTAGTGGTAATTAGTGTAGTTTAAGGTATAAATAATACTTTAATAATATGAAATGACCTAGACACATGTCCCAACCTCATTGGGTGTGTCATGGCCGACCAAGACAAGCCATGGCCTAACTTGGGGACCCCATGGATCCACTTTTGTTGGGAAATAACATAAATTACTTTTTATTTAATGATAAAGTGAAAATGACACTAACATAAAGTGTTTTACTAAAACAATTTTTAAGTAGGGTTACACAAGTCCAAATTTTGACTATAAATATTCATTAGAAAGCTAAAAAGATTTCCTACATCATAGTATTTGTTTTATAATTTTTAGACATTAAATAAATTAAATTATTTATGACATCATTATGATGTGGCGATGACCTCATTATTTAACGATTTAAATAAAATGAGAAGATAATGCAAAATCCAAGGCTTACACTTGTCCAAAGCCTATTGGATGAAGATATTTCGATGCCTTATCACCTTATACACGAATTCTATCAATGTGGGACCTTTTAAAACCGAAACACATTTTCAAATAATGTAATGTTCCTTTACTTTCCAAAAGTGCCCCTCCTCTCCTCTTATAAAAGGCCCCCACCTCTACCTCATTTCACACACTCTTCAAGCCATTGGCTCGGCCAACCCCTGCCCATTTGCTCTCTCCACATCCCTCTCCTCATCCTAGAGGATTCCCTTTGGGCAGAATCCTTTCAAAGGAAGCCTTTAGGCTCAACTCAAAAGGAGTTACACTTTTTAAGGTAATTCATTCTCTCATGTTCTTTTGTTTTATTTTGCTTCTCCAACCCCCTAAACTCTTTTTATTTACTTCTTTTGTAACAACACCAGTATCTTAAATATACTAGGATGTTGTTATAAGATTTATTTGAGCTACACTTCCACACAACTACATCAAATGGTTAAAGAACATAAGGTTTCCGTGGATGGCGAAATTCTGCCTCCCGAAACGATGATTGTTCAACACTCATTTAACACCTTCAAAGGTGGCCATTATGATGTCACTATTTTTATATATGATATATAATATGTTTATGTTTTCCTTAAGCTTCTGTTTTTTTCATTTTGGGCATACCTTTATGGTTTCCATTATGGGTAAAACATGATATCTTCATTTTAGGAAGCGCGGACTACCGCCCCCTGAAAGTGATTTGATTCGTTAATACCATATGTGGGATGTGTGAAGGATAAAGTTAATGATATTATATATGTTATTATACTGGAATTATAATATACTCTCATATCATTATGATTCCATTCCAGAAAATATGAAATAGAAATGGAAGTAGCGTTCATGCGTACGTACGGCTTACCGTCTCCATGAACGGTGCATTTCATTTCTTACCTCTAAATGTGATGTAATATTATAAATGAATGTATGTACTGGATATATATGACATATATGATATCTACATCATGAATAAAATTCTGGATATAATGAACCTTTGACCAAATTAACAACATGTAAGTGTAAGAAGCCTATTTTTGACTTAAGAACCAAATACCGACAAAATGAACATTATTAACTTAAATAATTACATAATGTTCATATCATTGTAATAAGTGATATAATAAGGATAATGAAGTTGAAAATGGTTCTTAATAAGGTATATATTAACTCTAGTTTATTATTCAGGAGGTTAAAGAACGGTTGAGTCAAGTCAGACACGAGGTAAGGGAACTTCTTAACCCAACTTCATTTCTTTGGGTTAATCTCCTACTTTCAAATTATGTCATGATATTGTTATGTCATATCTTGTATTTGTACTTTCTTTATGTGTAATTATAGTGAATACACATAATAGATATATTTTATTTAAATTATATTTGTAAGGGAACTTCTTAACCCAACTTCCATTCTTTGGGTTAATCTCCTACTTTCAAATTATGTCATGATATTATTATGTCCTATTTTGTATTTTTACTTTCTTTATGTGTACCTATAGTGAATACACATATTAGATCTATTTTATTTTAAAAAATGATCTATTTAAGGACTTCATCTCAATCCCCTTTCATTGAGTCCTATTTGGTTTTATACACAACTTTCTTTTATATGGTGTATAAACCCCTTTGACTTTTACGTTTATTCAAAAGGAATCTTTTTATACGAAGCATTTTTCTAAACGACAAAAGGGAATGTTTTTCTTTCCGTACTTATGCGGCGACAACGACTTCTCCGCCGCCGTGACCATTATTTGAGTTTCGGCTTCCTCTATAAGCCATTTTTTTTTAATGAAAAATAAATACAAAGTTTTAACTTTCTTTTATTTTGGTATTGAAAATGGTTTTGAAAGCGTTTTTATTATATCAATGCGTTGTATTGATATCTTGTGATTGAAATGTGGAAATGTTATGTTTCCTTTATGCATGTTTTATGTGATACGATTATGTTATGGTTTATGATATGTTTAAACCTATTCGTATGAGGAATGTATTGGACTTAATAAGTGACGGGTGGAGCCCGCTATAGCTCCTCGATGCATCGGTAGGTCTCATGAGACAACTAGACGTGGAATTGGCCGAGGCCCTTTCCCAATTTGATTTATGGTTTTGGCCGAGGCCTTAATCATTTTAGATGTCTTGGCCGAGGCCTTGACAAAATGTTTCAGAATGTCCGGCATTATACATTCCCTCATTATGAAAGTGGTTATTGATATTGCATGTGATTATTCGGCCAGTAGAATATCCATGTGAAGAAGTGAATGGCATTATCTCATTTTACTTTTGCCATATTATGTTGAAGTTCATGTTTAAAAGGCTTTTGTTTTAGTTATACATTGCCTTAAATGTTAATGTTTATTTATGAAAGCTTCCGCATTATTGTTATCCTTACTGAGCATCTGAGCTCACCCCTTTCAATGTTTAAAAATTTTCCAGGATGTGAAGAAGTGTATTATGACTGACTTGCAAGAATAGTCAGAAGAGGATATGAGTGTGGACTATGAAGACCATGTTATTGTAGTTTGTTTAATTTTGATGTAATGAAAGACTTATGAATGTATCTAGTGTTTCCAAGGCTACTAAACTAATCGGTCTTTCGAGACTTGATCTTTTGTGATCATGCCAATGTTACGAAGTAATGCACCGACTCTGGGTAGCTGGGGTCGGGGCGTTACAGTTGGTATCATAGGCAGTTTAGTACTAACCTTGGAAGCTAGATGTAGATAAACTCTGATTAGAACGCATAGCCCAAAGATAGGCTTCGAGGATTAGTATAGAAGAACTTCCTAGAATTTTGGTATTATAGAGATGATATGAGTTTTCCGAGCAATACATCCCTGTCTGGATACGAGCAGGTAGAGGCGGCTCTGGCACAGATGTACCTAGGGGTAAAACCCGAAAACACCGCTTTGAGCTAGACTCGAACGGGAACTGGTGCACGACAACGGGCCTTGCTGCACTCTTGGTTACGACACTCCCGGGGGATATGCTTAAGATAATTCTCATTTTCTTTACAAACCACTATGAACGGTTATGAGTATATACTTTCTCAAATAAAACCTTTTTATGATTATGGATTATATCCATAAATAGTTCAATTTATGTTAAGTATTATACAAGTATGGAATTATGTATTTTGATTCATAAACTAATCTGGTTTATGCCATTGTTTAGAAATGGCGCCTAGTAGAAGGAATGGAAACTGTATCAATGCACGAACTCCGTGTAGGGATTGCCCTCCTGCTCAAGATAATTATTGTGGACCTGGAGAGACAACTGGTGCTGATCAACTTATTACCATACTGGGACAACTCACGCAGGTTATGAATAACAACCTTACTCGTATGGAGCACCCTGATCCGCAACGTGGAGGATCAATGCTAGATCGTTTCATGAGGCAACAACCACCAACCTTTAATGGGAGTACAAATCCTATAGTAGCTGAGCAATGGATAAATTCCTTAGAGAAAATATTCCATGCCTTGGGGAGTAGTGAAAGGGAGAAGGTTGTCATGGCAGTTTACCGCCTCACTGGAGATGCCGATCAATGGTGGTCACTAATTCAAAACACAAAGGAAGATGATGAATTAACAAACATGGAATGGCAGGAGTTCAAAGAACTGTTCTTAGAAAAATACTTACCTCGAGACCATCGAGCGGATATGGAAAGGCAATTTTTGAGTCTGAGACAAAAGGAGGATGAGAATGTCGCAAAGTATGAGGCTAACTTTACAAGGTTAGCGAGGCATGCTGCAGATTATATACGTAACCCAAGAAGTAAGATTGATCGTTTCTTTGATGGGTTAAAACCATTTCTCCGTCGAGCTCTAGTGTCACAATCTTTCTCAACATACGAAGATATAGTCTCATGTGCTATCAAGACAGAAAAGGAATTCTCTAAGTCTTATGACAACAAAGTAAAGCAAGAGAAGAAGAGAACGGTGGAACAAGAGACAGATAAAGGGAAAAAGGGAAAGAAGGATTTTCCATTATGTGATAATTGTGGGAAGAATCACCCTGGTACTTGCCTAAAAGGAATGGGAGTCTGTTATAAATGTGGAGAAAAAGGTCACCAGGCACGTGATTGCAAGGGAAAGAAAGAGGCTGTCAAAGTTGAATGCTACAATTGTAGAGAAATGGGTCATTATGCAAATGAATGTCCTAAGCGTCAAGGAAACTTACCTCAGAAAAGGACAAGGGATCAAGGACAATCTTATGCTATTACTACAGTTGAAGCAGAATAACTAATGTATTGGTGCTTTTGGACTCAAGGATTATATTCTGGTTATAAGAATAATGTAATATATATGTATGGATTGTACTGCATTACTTTTTGATTTCAGTAAGGTTTTAATATGATTAAGGTAATCATATTTTTGGTATGTGACAATAAGAGAAACATTTCTTTGTTTGGGGAATCTGATAAATTGATTTTGGAATTAAGAGACCTTTTAGAGAAAGTCTGGACAGAGGTATTTTGGATAACTATAAAGGTTGGAGTGGATTAAGTTGATCTTTGGATAGTATGGTTTAAGGTTAAAAAATTTATGAAGATTATTTTTGGAATATTATAACACTATAGTTTTAGGAAAAGGACAACCTGTAGGGTGGGGCATAAACCGTCGCGTCGGACAAAGCTGTAGGAATCGAACCCACAATCAAAGTGCGACAGGCCTTTATTTCCTACCACTAGCCTACAGGAAGTCCCTGGTTATTACAAAACAGTTTTACTAATCTAAATGGTATGTGTTAACATTTTGAACCTTATACAATTAGGATAAATAGAATATTTTTGAGTTCTGTTACCATTTGGAGTAAAAGATGGGTTTGTGGTAAAAATTCATTAACGAATGAAAGTATACATAACAAGTATGTATATTCCCTTACGTTCTTAGTAAATCTCCTAAATAGAATCCTCAACATTATAAAAGGTAACTTAAAACAAAATGTTGTCGGTTAACTTTTCCAACTAGGGATTCAATGACCGTTTAACCAATCACAAGTTTGTGATTTTCTTATGGTTAAACTTTCTCCTAATCCTGTTTTCTATAACTCTCCATCCGACCTTGATGGTTTGTTTTTCTTCCATATCCATATTTTCATAGAATCCTAGAATGGGCTATATCGGGTGACCTTTGTACTTATCCTGTTTTCTTTTAATGTTATATATTTATTAACCTTATTTCCGATGTGGGTTTTCCACAAAGGTATTTTCTATTTTGAACCTTTTATTATCAAAGAAAAATTTCAAATTTCGAGGACGCAATTTATTGAAGGAGGGGAGAATGTAACACCCCGAGCTTCCACGATACGCTTCTCATTCAATAATTAAATAGCTTGCATTGAACGCAACTTCGAGTTCTAAAACACCGCGACAAATCAAAGTAGTCGTTATGAATAGTAATAACCACTTTTTAAAATTATAGAAATTTTATATTTCAAAATGGAATTCATTTTTGTATTCCTAATATCGAAATTAGCCTATGTTGAATTTTTGGTATTTTTCTGAGAACTTCTAATTTTTATGAATAGTGAAAAATACTTTAAAACAACTTTTTTAATCAAAATAATTTATTGTGATAAATTATACTATTTAGTGGTTTTAAGGTATAATTAGAATATATTTTTACCATTTTATCCAATGGTGGTCATTAGAAATAATTTAACATTGAAATTGGACATAAACAATTGTCAATCTTTTGATATAAATTGTTTCTTGAAAACACGCTATTTGTCGTAACAGCGGGAATTAATCATAAAATTAATTAATACAACTTATATGTTTGGAATTTTGTAAAATAGACATCATTTTTGAATTCGGAATATCAATTATAGCTTAGGGTGAAATTTTGGCATTGTTCTGAAAAACTTCAATTTTTGATGAATAGTGAAACCACTAAGTGGTAGTTAAATAACTGATTTTTCGTTTAAATGAAAGTTTACCACTAATGTGTATTGAATTTTGAAAATCCGACATACATGGTTGTCATTAGTATGTAAAATGTGGTTCAATGGGATAAAAATAATTTTTTGGTGAATAGTAACTTATTAAGTCTTAATCGCGATTAGTGGTAATTAGTGTAGTTTAAGGTATAAATAATACTTTAATAATATGAAATGACCTAGACACATGTCCCAACCTCATTGGGTGTGTCATGGCCGACCAAGACAAGCCATGGCCTAACTTGGGGACCCCATGGATCCACTTTTGTTGGGAAATAACATAAATTACTTTTTATTTAATGATAAAGTGAAAATGACACTAACATAAAGTGTTTTACTAAAACAATTTTTAAGTAGGGTTACACAAGTCCAAATTTTTACTATAAATATTCATTAGAAAGCTAAAAAGATTTCCTACATCATAGTATTTGTTTTATAATTTTTAGACATTAAATAAATTAAATTATTTATGACATCATTATGATGTGGCGATGACCTCATTATTTAACGATTTAAATAAAATGAGAAGATAATGCAAAATCCAAGGCTTACACTTGTCCAAAGCCTATTGGATGAAGATATTTCGATGCCTTATCACCTTATACACGAATTCTATCAATGTGGGACCTTTTAAAACCGAAACACATTTTCAAATAATGTAATGTTCCTTTACTTTCCAAAAGTGCCCCTCCTCTCCTCTTATAAAAGGCCCCCACCTCTACCTCATTTCACACACTCTTCAAGCCATTGGCTCGGCCAACCCCTGCCCATTTGCTCTCTCCACATCCCTCTCCTCATCCTAGAGGATTCCCTTTGGGCAGAATCCTTTCAAAGGAAGCCTTTAGGCTCAACTCAAAAGGAGTTACACTTTTTAAGGTAATTCATTCTCTCATGTTCTTTTGTTTTATTTTGCTTCTCCAACCCCCTAAACTCTTTTTATTTACTTCTTTTGTAACAACACCAGTATCTTAAATATACTAGGATGTTGTTATAAGATTTATTTGAGCTACACTTCCACACAACTACATCAAATGGTTAAAGAACATAAGGTTTCCGTGGATGGCGAAATTCTGCCTCCCGAAACGATGATTGTTCAACACTCATTTAACACCTTCAAAGGTGGCCATTATGATGTCACTATTTTTATATATGATATATAATATGTTTATGTTTTCCTTAAGCTTCTGTTTTTTTCATTTTGGGCATACCTTTATGGTTTCCATTATGGGTAAAACACGATATCTTCATTTTAGGAAGCGCGGACTACCGCCCCCTGAAAGTGATTTGATTCGTTAATACCATATGTGGGATGTGTGAAGGATAAAGTTAATGATATTATATATGTTATTATACTGGAATTATAATATACTCTCATATCATTATGATTCCATTCCAGAAAATATGAAATAGAAATGGAAGTAGCGTTCATGCGTACGTACGGCTTACCGTCTCCATGAACGGTGCATTTCATTTCTTACCTCTAAATGTGATGTAATATTATAAATGAATGTATGTACTGGATATATATGACATATATGATATCTACATCATGAATAAAATTCTGGATATAATGAACCTTTGACCAAATTAACAACATGTAAGTGTAAGAAGCCTATTTTTGACTTAAGAACCAAATACCGACAAAATGAACATTATTAACTTAAATAATTACATAATGTTCATATCATTGTAATAAGTGATATAATAAGGATAATGAAGTTGAAAATGGTTCTTAATAAGGTATATATTAACTCTAGTTTATTATTCAGGAGGTTAAAGAACGGTTGAGTCAAGTCAGACACGAGGTAAGGGAACTTCTTAACCCAACTTCATTTCTTTGGGTTAATCTCCTACTTTCAAATTATGTCATGATATTGTTATGTCATATCTTGTATTTGTACTTTCTTTATGTGTAATTATAGTGAATACACATAATAGATATATTTTATTTAAATTATATTTGTAAGGGAACTTCTTAACCCAACTTCCATTCTTTGGGTTAATCTCCTACTTTCAAATTATGTCATGATATTATTATGTCCTATTTTGTATTTTTACTTTCTTTATGTGTACCTATAGTGAATACACATATTAGATCTATTTTATTTTAAAAAATGATCTATTTAAGGACTTCATCTCAATCCCCTTTCATTGAGTCCTATTTGGTTTTATACACAACTTTCTTTTATATGGTGTATAAACCCCTTTGACTTTTACGTTTATTCAAAAGGAATCTTTTTATACGAAGCATTTTTCTAAACGACAAAAGGGAATGTTTTTCTTTCCGTACTTATGCGGCGACAACGACTTCTCCGCCGCCGTGACCATTATTTGAGTTTCGGCTTCCTCTATAAGCCATTTTTTTTTAATGAAAAATAAATACAAAGTTTTAACTTTCTTTTATTTTGGTATTGAAAATGGTTTTGAAAGCGTTTTTATTATATCAATGCGTTGTATTGATATCTTGTGATTGAAATGTGGAAATGTTATGTTTCCTTTATGCATGTTTTATGTGATACGATTATGTTATGGTTTATGATATGTTTAAACCTATTCGTATGAGGAATGTATTGGACTTAATAAGTGACGGGTGGAGCCCGCTATAGCTCCTCGATGCATCGGTAGGTCTCATGAGACAACTAGACGTGGAATTGGCCGAGGCCCTTTCCCAATTTGATTTATGGTTTTGGCCGAGGCCTTAATCATTTTAGATGTCTTGGCCGAGGCCTTGACAAAATGTTTCAGAATGTCCGGCATTATACATTCCCTCATTATGAAAGTGGTTATTGATATTGCATGTGATTATTCGGCCAGTAGAATATCCATGTGAAGAAGTGAATGGCATTATCTCATTTTACTTTTGCCATATTATGTTGAAGTTCATGTTTAAAAGGCTTTTGTTTTAGTTATACATTGCCTTAAATGTTAATGTTTATTTATGAAAGCTTCCGCATTATTGTTATCCTTACTGAGCATCTGAGCTCACCCCTTTCAATGTTTAAAAATTTTCCAGGATGTGAAGAAGTGTATTATGACTGACTTGCAAGAATAGTCAGAAGAGGATATGAGTGTGGACTATGAAGACCATGTTATTGTAGTTTGTTTAATTTTGATGTAATGAAAGACTTATGAATGTATCTAGTGTTTCCAAGGCTACTAAACTAATCGGTCTTTCGAGACTTGATCTTTTGTGATCATGCCAATGTTACGAAGTAATGCACCGACTCTGGGTAGCTGGGGTCGGGGCGTTACAGTTGGTATCAGAGGCAGTTTAGTACTAACCTTGGAAGCTAGATGTAGATAAACTCTGATTAGAACGCATAGCCCAAAGATAGGCTTCGAGGATTAGTATAGAAGAACTTCCTAGAATTTTGGTATTATAGAGATGATATGAGTTTTCCGAGCAATACATCCCTGTCTGGATACGAGCAGGTAGAGGCGGCTCTGGCACAGATGTACCTAGGGGTAAAACCCGAAAACACCGCTTTGAGCTAGACTCGAACGGGAACTGGTGCACGACAACGGGCCTTGCTGCACTCTTGGTTACGACACTCCCGGGGGATATGCTTAAGATAATTCTCATTTTCTTTACAAACCACTATGAACGGTTATGAGTATATACTTTCTCAAATAAAACCTTTTTATGATTATGGATTATATCCATAAATAGTTCAATTTATGTTAAGTATTATACAAGTATGGAATTATGTATTTTGATTCATAAACTAATCTGGTTTATGCCATTGTTTAGAAATGGCGCCTAGTAGAAGGAATGGAAACTGTATCAATGCACGAACTCCGTGTAGGGATTGCCCTCCTGCTCAAGATAATTATTGTGGACCTGGAGAGACAACTGGTGCTGATCAACTTATTACCATACTGGGACAACTCACGCAGGTTATGAATAACAACCTTACTCGTATGGAGCACCCTGATCCGCAACGTGGAGGATCAATGCTAGATCGTTTCATGAGGCAACAACCACCAACCTTTAATGGGAGTACAAATCCTATAGTAGCTGAGCAATGGATAAATTCCTTAGAGAAAATATTCCATGCCTTGGGGAGTAGTGAAAGGGAGAAGGTTGTCATGGCAGTTTACCGCCTCACTGGAGATGCCGATCAATGGTGGTCACTAATTCAAAACACAAAGGAAGATGATGAATTAACAAACATGGAATGGCAGGAGTTCAAAGAACTGTTCTTAGAAAAATACTTACCTCGAGACCATCGAGCGGATATGGAAAGGCAATTTTTGAGTCTAAGACAAAAGGAGGATGAGAATGTCGCAAAGTATGAGGCTAACTTTACAAGGTTAGCGAGGCATGCTGCAGATTATATACGTAACCCAAGAAGTAAGATTGATCGTTTCTTTGATGGGTTAAAACCATTTCTCCGTCGAGCTCTAGTGTCACAATCTTTCTCAACATACGAAGATATAGTCTCATGTGCTATCAAGACAGAAAAGGAATTCTCTAAGTCTTATGACAACAAAGTAAAGCAAGAGAAGAAGAGAACGGTGGAACAAGAGACAGATAAAGGGAAAAAGGGAAAGAAGGATTTTCCATTATGTGATAATTGTGGGAAGAATCACCCTGGTACTTGCCTAAAAGGAATGGGAGTCTGTTATAAATGTGGAGAAAAAGGTCACCAGGCACGTGATTGCAAGGGAAAGAAAGAGGCTGTCAAAGTTGAATGCTACAATTGTAGAGAAATGGGTCATTATGCAAATGAATGTCCTAAGCGTCAAGGAAACTTACCTCAGAAAAGGACAAGGGATCAAGGACAATCTTATGCTATTACTACAGTTGAAGCAGAATAACTAATGTATTGGTGCTTTTGGACTCAAGGATTATATTCTGGTTATAAGAATAATGTAATATATATGTATGGATTGTACTGCATTACTTTTTGATTTCAGTAAGGTTTTAATATGATTAAGGTAATCATATTTTTGGTATGTGACAATAAGAGAAACATTTCTTTGTTTGGGGAATCTGATAAATTGATTTTGGAATTAAGAGACCTTTTAGAGAAAGTCTGGACAGAGGTATTTTGGATAACTATAAAGGTTGGAGAGGATTAAGTTGATCTTTGGATAGTATGGTTTAAGGTTAAAAAATTTATGAAGATTATTTTTGGAATATTATAACACTATAGTTTTAGGAAAAGGACAACCTGTAGGGTGGGGCATAAACCGTCGCGTCGGACAAAGCTGTAGGAATCGAACCCACAATCAAAGTGCGACAGGCCTTTATTTCCTACCACTAGCCTACAGGAAGTCCCTGGTTATTACAAAACAGTTTTACTAATCTAAATGGTATGTGTTAACATTTTGAACCTTATACAATTAGGATAAATAGAATATTTTTGAGTTCTGTTACCATTTGGAGTAAAAGATGGGTTTGTGGTAAAAATTCATTAACGAATGAAAGTATACATAACAAGTATGTATATTCCCTTACGTTCTTAGTAAATCTCCTAAATAGAATCCTCAACATTATAAAAGGTAACTTAAAACAAAATGTTGTCGGTTAACTTTTCCAACTAGGGATTCAATGACCGTTTAACCAATCACAAGTTTGTGATTTTCTTATGGTTAAACTTTCTCCTAATCCTGTTTTCTATAACTCTCCATCCGACCTTGATGGTTTGTTTTTCTTCCATATCCATATTTTCATAGAATCCTAGAATGGGCTATATCGGGTGACCTTTGTACTTATCCTGTTTTCTTTTAATGTTATATATTTATTAACCTTATTTCCGATGTGGGTTTTCCACAAAGGTATTTTCTATTTTGAACCTTTTATTATCAAAGAAAAATTTCAAATTGCGAGGACGCAATTTATTGAAGGAGGGGAGAATGTAACACCCCGAGCTTCCACGATACGCTTCTCATTCAATAATGAAATAGCTTGCATTGAACGCAACTTCGAGTTCTAAAACACCGCGACAAATCAAAGTAGTCGTTATGAATAGTAATAACCACTTTTTAAAATTATAGAAATTTTATATTTCAAAATGGAATTCATTTTTGTATTCCTAATATCGAAATTATCCTATGTTGAATTTTTGGTATTTTTCTGAGAACTTCTAATTTTTATGAATAGTGAAAAATACTTTAAAACAACTTTTTTAATCAAAATAATTTATTGTGATAAATTATACTATTTAGTGGTTTTAAGGTATAATTAGAATATATTTTTACCATTTTATCCAATGGTGGTCATTAGAAATAATTTAACATTGAAATTGGACATAAACAATTGCCAATCTTTTGATATAAATTGTTTCTTGAAAACACGCTATTTGTCGTAACAGCGGGAATTAATCATAAAATTAATTAATACAACTTATATGTTTGGAATTTTTTAAAATAGACATCATTTTTGAATTCGGAATATCAATTATAGCTTAGGGTGAAATTTTGGCATTGTTCTGAAAAACTTCAATTTTTGATGAATAGTGAAACCACTAAGTGGTAGTTAAATAACTGATTTTTCGTTTAAATGAAAGTTTACCACTAATGTGTATTGAATTTTGAAAATCCGACATACATGGTTGTCATTAGTATGTAAAATGTGGTTCAATGGGATAAAAATAATTTTTTGGTGAATAGTAACTTATTAAGTCTTAATCGCGATTAGTGGTAATTAGTGTAGTTTAAGGTATAAATAATACTTTAATAATATGAAATGACCTAGACACATGTCCCAACCTCATTGGGTGTGTCATGGCCGACCAAGACAAGCCATGGCCTAACTTGGGGACCCCATGGATCCACTTTTGTTGGGAAATAACATAAATTACTTTTTATTTAATGATAAAGTGAAAATGACACTAACATAAAGTGTTTTACTAAAACAATTTTTAAGTAGGGTTACACAAGTCCAAATTTTGACTATAAATATTCATTAGAAAGCTAAAAAGATTTCCTACATCATAGTATTTGTTTTATAATTTTTAGACATTAAATAAATTAAATTATTTATGACATCATTATGATGTGGCGATGACCTCATTATTTAACGATTTAAATAAAATGAGAAGATAATGCAAAATCCAAGGCTTACACTTGTCCAAAGCCTATTGGATGAAGATATTTCGATGCCTTATCACCTTATACACGAATTCTATCAATGTGGGACCTTTTAAAACCGAAACACATTTTCAAATAATGTAATGTTCCTTTACTTTCCAAAAGTGCCCCTCCTCTCCTCTTATAAAAGGCCCCCACCTCTACCTCATTTCACACACTCTTCAAGCCATTGGCTCGGCCAACCCCTGCCCATTTGCTCTCTCCACATCCCTATCCTCATCCTAGAGGATTCCCTTTGGGCAGAATCCTTTCAAAGGAAGCCTTTAGGCTCAACTCAAAAGGAGTTACACTTTTTAAGGTAATTCATTCTCTCATGTTCTTTTGTTTTATTTTGCTTCTCCAACCCCCTAAACTCTTTTTATTTACTTCTTTTGTAACAACACCAGTATCTTAAATATACTAGGATGTTGTTATAAGATTTATTTGAGCTACACTTCCACACAACTACATCAAATGGTTAAAGAACATAAGGTTTCCGTGGATGGCGAAATTCTGCCTCCCGAAACGATGATTGTTCAACACTCATTTAACACCTTCAAAGGTGGCCATTATGATGTCACTATTTTTATATATGATATATAATATGTTTATGTTTTCCTTAAGCTTCTGTTTTTTTCATTTTGGGCATACCTTTATGGTTTCCATTATGGGTAAAACACGATATCTTCATTTTAGGAAGCGCGGACTACCGCCCCCTGAAAGTGATTTGATTCGTTAATACCATATGTGGGATGTGTGAAGGATAAAGTTAATGATATTATATATGTTATTATACTGGAATTATAATATACTCTCATATCATTATGATTCCATTCCAGAAAATATGAAATAGAAATGGAAGTAGCGTTCATGCGTACGTACGGCTTACCGTCTCCATGAACGGTGCATTTCATTTCTTACCTCTAAATGTGATGTAATATTATAAATGAATGTATGTACTGGATATATATGACATATATGATATCTACATCATGAATAAAATTCTGGATATAATGAACCTTTGACCAAATTAACAACATGTAAGTGTAAGAAGCCTATTTTTGACTTAAGAACCAAATACCGACAAAATGAACATTATTAACTTAAATAATTACATAATGTTCATATCATTGTAATAAGTGATATAATAAGGATAATGAAGTTGAAAATGGTTCTTAATAAGGTATATATTAACTCTAGTTTATTATTCAGGAGGTTAAAGAACGGTTGAGTCAAGTCAGACACGAGGTAAGGGAACTTCTTAACCCAACTTCATTTCTTTGGGTTAATCTCCTACTTTCAAATTATGTCATGATATTGTTATGTCATATCTTGTATTTGTACTTTCTTTATGTGTAATTATAGTGAATACACATAATAGATATATTTTATTTAAATTATATTTGTAAGGGAACTTCTTAACCCAACTTCCATTCTTTGGGTTAATCTCCTACTTTCAAATTATGTCATGATATTATTATGTCCTATTTTGTATTTTTACTTTCTTTATGTGTACCTATAGTGAATACACATATTAGATCTATTTTATTTTAAAAAATGATCTATTTAAGGACTTCATCTCAATCCCCTTTCATTGAGTCCTATTTGGTTTTATACACAACTTTCTTTTATATGGTGTATAAACCCCTTTGACTTTTACGTTTATTCAAAAGGAATCTTTTTATACGAAGCATTTTTCTAAACGACAAAAGGGAATGTTTTTCTTTCCGTACTTATGCGGCGACAACGACTTCTCCGCCGCCGTGACCATTATTTGAGTTTCGGCTTCCTCTATAAGCCATTTTTTTTTAATGAAAAATAAATACAAAGTTTTAACTTTCTTTTATTTTGGTATTGAAAATGGTTTTGAAAGCGTTTTTATTATATCAATGCGTTGTATTGATATCTTGTGATTGAAATGTGGAAATGTTATGTTTCCTTTATGCATGTTTTATGTGATACGATTATGTTATGGTTTATGATATGTTTAAACCTATTCGTATGAGGAATGTATTGGACTTAATAAGTGACGGGTGGAGCCCGCTATAGCTCCTCGATGCATCGGTAGGTCTCATGAGACAACTAGACGTGGAATTGGCCGAGGCCCTTTCCCAATTTGATTTATGGTTTTGGCCGAGGCCTTAATCATTTTAGATGTCTTGGCCGAGGCCTTGACAAAATGTTTCAGAATGTCCGGCATTATACATTCCCTCATTATGAAAGTGGTTATTGATATTGCATGTGATTATTCGGCCAGTAGAATATCCATGTGAAGAAGTGAATGGCATTATCTCATTTTACTTTTGCCATATTATGTTGAAGTTCATGTTTAAAAGGCTTTTGTTTTAGTTATACATTGCCTTAAATGTTAATGTTTATTTATGAAAGCTTCCGCATTATTGTTATCCTTACTGAGCATCTGAGCTCACCCCTTTCAATGTTTAAAAATTTTCCAGGATGTGAAGAAGTGTATTATGACTGACTTGCAAGAATAGTCAGAAGAGGATATGAGTGTGGACTATGAAGACCATGTTATTGTAGTTTGTTTAATTTTGATGTAATGAAAGACTTATGAATGTATCTAGTGTTTCCAAGGCTACTAAACTAATCGGTCTTTCGAGACTTGATCTTTTGTGATCATGCCAATGTTACGAAGTAATGCACCGACTCTGGGTAGCTGGGGTCGGGGCGTTACAGTTGGTATCAGAGGCAGTTTAGTACTAACCTTGGAAGCTAGATGTAGATAAACTCTGATTAGAACGCATAGCCCAAAGATAGGCTTCGAGGATTAGTATAGAAGAACTTCCTAGAATTTTGGTATTATAGAGATGATATGAGTTTTCCGAGCAATACATCCCTGTCTGGATACGAGCAGGTAGAGGCGGCTCTGGCACAGATGTACCTAGGGGTAAAACCCGAAAACACCGCTTTGAGCTAGACTCGAACGGGAACTGGTGCACGACAACGGGCCTTGCTGCACTCTTGGTTACGACACTCCCGGGGGATATGCTTAAGATAATTCTCATTTTCTTTACAAACCACTATGAACGGTTATGAGTATATACTTTCTCAAATAAAACCTTTTTATGATTATGGATTATATCCATAAATAGTTCAATTTATGTTAAGTATTATACAAGTATGGAATTATGTATTTTGATTCATAAACTAATCTGGTTTATGCCATTGTTTAGAAATGGCGCCTAGTAGAAGGAATGGAAACTGTATCAATGCACGAACTCCGTGTAGGGATTGCCCTCCTGCTCAAGATAATTATTGTGGACCTGGAGAGACAACTGGTGCTGATCAACTTATTACCATACTGGGACAACTCACGCAGGTTATGAATAAAAACCTTACTCGTATGGAGCACCCTGATCCGCAACGTGGAGGATCAATGCTAGATCGTTTCATGAGGCAACAACCACCAACCTTTAATGGGAGTACAAATCCTATAGTAGCTGAGCAATGGATAAATTCCTTAGAGAAAATATTCCATGCCTTGGGGAGTAGTGAAAGGGAGAAGGTTGTCATGGCAGTTTACCGCCTCACTGGAGATGCCGATCAATGGTGGTCACTAATTCAAAACACAAAGGAAGATGATGAATTAACAAACATGGAATGGCAGGAGTTCAAAGAACTGTTCTTAGAAAAATACTTACCTCGAGACCATCGAGCGGATATGGAAAGGCAATTTTTGAGTCTGAGACAAAAGGAGGATGAGAATGTCGCAAAGTATGAGGCTAACTTTACAAGGTTAGCGAGGCATGCTGCAGATTATATACGTAACCCAAGAAGTAAGATTGATCGTTTCTTTGATGGGTTAAAACCATTTCTCCGTCGAGCTCTAGTGTCACAATCTTTCTCAACATACGAAGATATAGTCTCATGTGCTATCAAGACAGAAAAGGAATTCTCTAAGTCTTATGACAACAAAGTAAAGCAAGAGAAGAAGAGAACGGTGGAACAAGAGACAGATAAAGGGAAAAAGGGAAAGAAGGATTTTCCATTATGTGATAATTGTGGGAAGAATCACCCTGGTACTTGCCTAAAAGGAATGGGAGTCTGTTATAAATGTGGAGAAAAAGGTCACCAGGCACGTGATTGCAAGGGAAAGAAAGAGGCTGTCAAAGTTGAATGCTACAATTGTAGAGAAATGGGTCATTATGCAAATGAATGTCCTAAGCGTCAAGGAAACTTACCTCAGAAAAGGACAAGGGATCAAGGACAATCTTATGCTATTACTACAGTTGAAGCAGAATAACTAATGTATTGGTGCTTTTGGACTCAAGGATTATATTCTGGTTATAAGAATAATGTAATATATATGTATGGATTGTACTGCATTACTTTTTGATTTCAGTAAGGTTTTAATATGATTAAGGTAATCATATTTTTGGTATGTGACAATAAGAGAAACATTTCTTTGTTTGGGGAATCTGATAAATTGATTTTGGAATTAAGAGACCTTTTAGAGAAAGTCTGGACAGAGGTATTTTGGATAACTATAAAGGTTGGAGTGGATTAAGTTGATCTTTGGATAGTATGGTTTAAGGTTAAAAAATTTATGAAGATTATTTTTGGAATATTATAACACTATAGTTTTAGGAAAAGGACAACCTGTAGGGTGGGGCATAAACCGTCGCGTCGGACAAAGCTGTAGGAATCGAACCCACAATCAAAGTGCGACAGGCCTTTATTTCCTACCACTAGCCTACAGGAAGTCCCTGGTTATTACAAAACAGTTTTACTAATCTAAATGGTATGTGTTAACATTTTGAACCTTATACAATTAGGATAAATAGAATATTTTTGAGTTCTGTTACCATTTGGAGTAAAAGATGGGTTTGTGGTAAAAATTCATTAACGAATGAAAGTATACATAACAAGTATGTATATTCCCTTACGTTCTTAGTAAATCTCCTAAATAGAATCCTCAACATTATAAAAGGTAACTTAAAACAAAATGTTGTCGGTTAACTTTTCCAACTAGGGATTCAATGACCGTTTAACCAATCACAAGTTTGTGATTTTCTTATGGTTAAACTTTCTCCTAATCCTGTTTTCTATAACTCTCCATCCGACCTTGATGGTTTGTTTTTCTTCCATATCCATATTTTCATAGAATCCTAGAATGGGCTATATCGGGTGACCTTTGTACTTATCCTGTTTTCTTTTAATGTTATATATTTATTAACCTTATTTCCGATGTGGGTTTTCCACAAAGGTATTTTCTATTTTGAACCTTTTATTATCAAAGAAAAATTTCAAATTGCGAGGACGCAATTTATTGAAGGAGGGGAGAATGTAACACCCCGAGCTTCCACGATACGCTTCTCATTCAATAATGAAATAGCTTGCATTGAACGCAACTTCGAGTTCTAAAACACCGCGACAAATCAAAGTAGTCGTTATGAATAGTAATAACCACTTTTTAAAATTATAGAAATTTTATATTTCAAAATGGAATTCATTTTTGTATTCCTAATATCGAAATTAGCCTATGTTGAATTTTTGGTATTTTTCTGAGAACTTCTAATTTTTATGAATAGTGAAAAATACTTTAAAACAACTTTTTTAATCAAAATAATTTATTGTGATAAATTATACTATTTAGTGGTTTTAAGGTATAATTAGAATATATTTTTACCATTTTATCCAATGGTGGTCATTAGAAATAATTTAACATTGAAATTGGACATAAACAATTGCCAATCTTTTGATATAAATTGTTTCTTGAAAACACGCTATTTGTCGTAACAGCGGGAATTAATCATAAAATTAATTAATACAACTTATATGTTTGGAATTTTGTAAAATAGACATCATTTTTGAATTCGGAATATCAATTATAGCTTAGGGTGAAATTTTGGCATTGTTCTGAAAAACTTCAATTTTTGATGAATAGTGAAACCACTAAGTGGTAGTTAAATAACTGATTTTTCGTTTAAATGAAAGTTTACCACTAATGTGTATTGAATTTTGAAAATCCGACATACATGGTTGTCATTAGTATGTAAAATGTGGTTCAATGGGATAAAAATAATTTTTTGGTGAATAGTAACTTATTAAGTCTTAATCGCGATTAGTGGTAATTAGTGTAGTTTAAGGTATAAATAATACTTTAATAATATGAAATGACCTAGACACATGTCCCAACCTCATTGGGTGTGTCATGGCCGACCAAGACAAGCCATGGCCTAACTTGGGGACCCCATGGATCCACTTTTGTTGGGAAATAACATAAATTACTTTTTATTTAATGATAAAGTGAAAATGACACTAACATAAAGTGTTTTACTAAAACAATTTTTAAGTAGGGTTACACAAGTCCAAATTTTGACTATAAATATTCATTAGAAAGCTAAAAAGATTTCCTACATCATAGTATTTGTTTTATAATTTTTAGACATTAAATAAATTAAATTATTTATGACATCATTATGATGTGGCGATGACCTCATTATTTAACGATTTAAATAAAATGAGAAGATAATGCAAAATCCAAGGCTTACACTTGTCCAAAGCCTATTGGATGAAGATATTTCGATGCCTTATCACCTTATACACGAATTCTATCAATGTGGGACCTTTTAAAACCGAAACACATTTTCAAATAATGTAATGTTCCTTTACTTTCCAAAAGTGCCCCTCCTCTCCTCTTATAAAAGGCCCCCACCTCTACCTCATTTCACACACTCTTCAAGCCATTGGCTCGGCCAACCCCTGCCCATTTGCTCTCTCCACATCCCTCTCCTCATCCTAGAGGATTCCCTTTGGGCAGAATCCTTTCAAAGGAAGCCTTTAGGCTCAACTCAAAAGGAGTTACACTTTTTAAGGTAATTCATTCTCTCATGTTCTTTTGTTTTATTTTGCTTCTCCAACCCCCTAAACTCTTTTTATTTACTTCTTTTGTAACAACACCAGTATCTTAAATATACTAGGATGTTGTTATAAGATTTATTTGAGCTACACTTCCACACAACTACATCAAATGGTTAAAGAACATAAGGTTTCCGTGGATGGCGAAATTCTGCCTCCCGAAACGATGATTGTTCAACACTCATTTAACACCTTCAAAGGTGGCCATTATGATGTCACTATTTTTATATATGATATATAATATGTTTATGTTTTCCTTAAGCTTCTGTTTTTTTCATTTTGGGCATACCTTTATGGTTTCCATTATGGGTAAAACACGATATCTTCATTTTAGGAAGCGCGGACTACCGCCCCCTGAAAGTGATTTGATTCGTTAATACCATATGTGGGATGTGTGAAGGATAAAGTTAATGATATTATATATGTTATTATACTGGAATTATAATATACTCTCATATCATTATGATTCCATTCCAGAAAATATGAAATAGAAATGGAAGTAGCGTTCATGCGTACGTACGGCTTACCGTCTCCATGAACGGTGCATTTCATTTCTTACCTCTAAATGTGATGTAATATTATAAATGAATGTATGTACTGGATATATATGACATATATGATATCTACATCATGAATAAAATTCTGGATATAATGAACCTTTGACCAAATTAACAACATGTAAGTGTAAGAAGCCTATTTTTGACTTAAGAACCAAATACCGACAAAATGAACATTATTAACTTAAATAATTACATAATGTTCATATCATTGTAATAAGTGATATAATAAGGATAATGAAGTTGAAAATGGTTCTTAATAAGGTATATATTAACTCTAGTTTATTATTCAGGAGGTTAAAGAACGGTTGAGTCAAGTCAGACACGAGGTAAGGGAACTTCTTAACCCAACTTCATTTCTTTGGGTTAATCTCCTACTTTCAAATTATGTCATGATATTGTTATGTCATATCTTGTATTTGTACTTTCTTTATGTGTAATTATAGTGAATACACATAATAGATATATTTTATTTAAATTATATTTGTAAGGGAACTTCTTAACCCAACTTCCATTCTTTGGGTTAATCTCCTACTTTCAAATTATGTCATGATATTATTATGTCCTATTTTGTATTTTTACTTTCTTTATGTGTACCTATAGTGAATACACATATTAGATCTATTTTATTTTAAAAAATGATCTATTTAAGGACTTCATCTCAATCCCCTTTCATTGAGTCCTATTTGGTTTTATACACAACTTTCTTTTATATGGTGTATAAACCCCTTTGACTTTTACGTTTATTCAAAAGGAATCTTTTTATACGAATCATTTTTCTAAACGACAAAAGGGAATGTTTTTCTTTCCGTACTTATGCGGCGACAACGACTTCTCCGCCACCGTGACCATTATTTGAGTTTCGGCTTCCTCTATAAGCCATTTTTTTTAATGAAAAATAAATACAAAGTTTTAACTTTCTTTTATTTTGGTATTGAAAATGGTTTTGAAAGCGTTTTTATTATATCAATGCGTTGTATTGATATCTTGTGATTGAAATGTGGAAATGTTATGTTTCCTTTATGCATGTTTTATGTGATACGATTATGTTATGGTTTATGATATGTTTAAACCTATTCGTATGAGGAATGTATTGGACTTAATAAGTGACGGGTGGAGCCCGCTATAGCTCCTCGATGCATCGGTAGGTCTCATGAGACAACTAGACGTGGAATTGGCCGAGGCCCTTTCCCAATTTGATTTATGGTTTTGGCCGAGGCCTTAATCATTTTAGATGTCTTGGCCGAGGCCTTGACAAAATGTTTCAGAATGTCCGGCATTATACATTCCCTCATTATGAAAGTGGTTATTGATATTGCATGTGATTATTCGGCCAGTAGAATATCCATGTGAAGAAGTGAATGGCATTATCTCATTTTACTTTTTCCATATTATGTTGAAGTTCATGTTTAAAAGGCTTTTGTTTTAGTTATACATTGCCTTAAATGTTAATGTTTATTTATGAAAGCTTCCGCATTATTGTTATCCTTACTGAGCATCTGAGCTCACCCCTTTCAATGTTTAAAAATTTTCCAGGATGTGAAGAAGTGTATTATGACTGACTTGCAAGAATAGTCAGAAGAGGATATGAGTGTGGACTATGAAGACCATGTTATTGTAGTTTGTTTAATTTTGATGTAATGAAAGACTTATGAATGTATCTAGTGTTTCCAAGGCTACTAAACTAATCGGTCTTTCGAGACTTGATCTTTTGTGATCATGCCAATGTTACGAAGTAATGCACCGACTCTGGGTAGCTGGGGTCGGGGCGTTACAGTTGGTATCAGAGGCAGTTTAGTACTAACCTTGGAAGCTAGATGTAGATAAACTCTGATTAGAACACATAGCCCAAAGATAGGCTTCGAGGATTAGTATAGAAGAACTTCCTAGAATTTTGGTATTATAGAGATGATATGAGTTTTCCGAGCAATACATCCCTGTCTGGATACGAGCAGGTAGAGGCGGCTCTGGCACAGATGTACCTAGGGGTAAAACCCGAAAACACCGCTTTGAGCTAGACTCGAACGGGAACTGGTGCACGACAACGGGCCTTGCTGCACTCTTGGTTACGACACTCCCGGGGGATATGCTTAAGATAATTCTCATTTTCTTTACAAACCACTATGAACGGTTATGAGTATATACTTTCTCAAATAAAACCTTTTTATGATTATGGATTATATCCATAAATAGTTCAATTTATGTTAAGTATTATACAAGTATGGAATTATGTATTTTGATTCATAAACTAATCTGGTTTATGCCATTGTTTAGAAATGGCGCCTAGTAGAAGGAATGGAAACTGTATCAATGCACGAACTCCGTGTAGGGATTGCCCTCCTGCTCAAGATAATTATTGTGGACCTGGAGAGACAACTGGTGCTGATCAACTTATTACCATACTGGGACAACTCACGCAGGTTATGAATAACAACCTTACTCGTATGGAGCACCCTGATCCGCAACGTGGAGGATCAATGCTAGATCGTTTCATGAGGCAACAACCACCAACCTTTAATGGGAGTACAAATCCTATAGTAGCTGAGCAATGGATAAATTCCTTAGAGAAAATATTCCATGCCTTGGGGAGTAGTGAAAGGGAGAAGGTTGTCATGGCAGTTTACCGCCTCACTGGAGATGCCGATCAATGGTGGTCACTAATTCAAAACACAAAGGAAGATGATGAATTAACAAACATGGAATGGCAGGAGTTCAAAGAACTGTTCTTAGAAAAATACTTACCTCGAGACCATCGAGCGGATATGGAAAGGCAATTTTTGAGTCTGAGACAAAAGGAGGATGAGAATGTCGCAAAGTATGAGGCTAACTTTACAAGGTTAGCGAGGCATGCTGCAGATTATATACGTAACCCAAGAAGTAAGATTGATCGTTTCTTTGATGGGTTAAAACCATTTCTCCGTCGAGCTCTAGTGTCACAATCTTTCTCAACATACGAAGATATAGTCTCATGTGCTATCAAGACAGAAAAGGAATTCTCTAAGTCTTATGACAACAAAGTAAAGCAAGAGAAGAAGAGAACGGTGGAACAAGAGACAGATAAAGGGAAAAAGGGAAAGAAGGATTTTCCATTATGTGATAATTGTGGGAAGAATCACCCTGGTACTTGCCTAAAAGGAATGGGAGTCTGTTATAAATGTGGAGAAAAAGGTCACCAGGCACGTGATTGCAAGGGAAAGAAAGAGGCTGTCAAAGTTGAATGCTACAATTGTAGAGAAATGGGTCATTATGCAAATGAATGTCCTAAGCGTCAAGGAAACTTACCTCAGAAAAGGACAAGGGATCAAGGACAATCTTATGCTATTACTACAGTTGAAGCAGAATAACTAATGTATTGGTGCTTTTGGACTCAAGGATTATATTCTGGTTATAAGAATAATGTAATATATATGTATGGATTGTACTGCATTACTTTTTGATTTCAGTAAGGTTTTAATATGATTAAGGTAATAATATTTTTGGTATGTGACAATAAGAGAAACATTTCTTTGTTTGGGGAATCTGATAAATTGATTTTGGAATTAAGAGACCTTTTAGAGAAAGTCTGGACAGAGGTATTTTGGATAACTATAAAGGTTGGAGTGGATTAAGTTGATCTTTGGATAGTATGGTTTAAGGTTAAAAAATTTATGAAGATTATTTTTGGAATATTATAACACTATAGTTTTAGGAAAAGGACAACCTGTAGGGTGGGGCATAAACCGTCGCGTCGGAAAAAGCTGTAGGAATCGAACCCACAATCAAAGTGCGACAGGCCTTTATTTCCTACCACTAGCCTACAGGAAGTCCCTGGTTATTACAAAACAGTTTTACTAATCTAAATGGTATGTGTTAACATTTTGAACCTTATACAATTAGGATAAATAGAATATTTTTGAGTTCTGTTACCATTTGGAGTAAAAGATGGGTTTGTGGTAAAAATTCATTAACGAATGAAAGTATACATAACAAGTATGTATATTCCCTTACGTTCTTAGTAAATCTCCTAAATAGAATCCTCAACATTATAAAAGGTAACTTAAAACAAAATGTTGTCGGTTAACTTTTCCAACTAGGGATTCAATGACCGTTTAACCAATCACAAGTTTGTGATTTTCTTATGGTTAAACTTTCTCCTAATCCTGTTTTCTATAACTCTCCATCCGACCTTGATGGTTTGTTTTTCTTCCATATCCATATTTTCATAGAATCCTAGAATGGGCTATATCGGGTGACCTTTGTACTTATCCTGTTTTCTTTTAATGTTATATATTTATTAACCTTATTTCCGATGTGGGTTTTCCACAAAGGTATTTTCTATTTTGAACCTTTTATTATCAAAGAAAAATTTCAAATTGCGAGGACGCAATTTATTGAAGGAGGGGAGAATGTAACACCCCGAGCTTCCACGATACGCTTCTCATTCAATAATGAAATAGCTTGCATTGAACGCAACTTCGAGTTCTAAAACACCGCGACAAATCAAAGTAGTCGTTATGAATAGTAATAACCACTTTTTAAAATTATAGAAATTTTATATTTCAAAATGGAATTCATTTTTGTATTCCTAATATCGAAATTAGCCTATGTTGAATTTTTGGTATTTTTCTGAGAACTTCTAATTTTTATGAATAGTGAAAAATACTTTAAAACAACTTTTTTAATCAAAATAATTTATTGTGATAAATTATACTATTTAGTGGTTTTAAGGTATAATTAGAATATATTTTTACCATTTTATCCAATGGTGGTCATTAGAAATAATTTAACATTGAAATTGGACATAAACAATTGCCAATCTTTTGATATAAATTGTTTCTTGAAAACACGCTATTTGTCGTAACAGCGGGAATTAATCATAAAATTAATTAATACAACTTATATGTTTGGAATTTTGTAAAATAGACATCATTTTTGAATTCGGAATATCAATTATAGCTTAGGGTGAAATTTTGGCATTGTTCTGAAAAACTTCAATTTTTGATGAATAGTGAAACCACTAAGTGGTAGTTAAATAACTGATTTTTCGTTTAAATGAAAGTTTACCACTAATGTGTATTGAATTTTGAAAATCCGACATACATGGTTGTCATTAGTATGTAAAATGTGGTTCAATGGGATAAAAATAATTTTTTGGTGAATAGTAACTTATTAAGTCTTAATCGCGATTAGTGGTAATTAGTGTAGTTTAAGGTATAAATAATACTTTAATAATATGAAATGACCTAGAAACATGTCCCAACCTCATTGGGTGTGTCATGGCCGACCATGACAAGCCATGGCCTAACTTGGGGACCCCATGGATCCACTTTTGTTGGGAAATAACATAAATTAATTTTTATTTAATGATAAAGTGAAAATGACACTAACATAAAGTGTTTTACTAAAACAATTTTTAAGTAGGGTTACACAAGTCCAAATTTTGACTATAAATATTCATTAGAAAGCTAAAAAGATTTCCTACATCATAGTATTTGTTTTATAATTTTTAGACATTAAATAAATTAAATTATTTATGACATCATTATGATGTGGCGATGACCTCATTATTTAACGATTTAAATAAAATGAGAAGATAATGCAAAATCCAAGGCTTACACTTGTCCAAAGCCTATTGGATGAAGATATTTAGATGCCTTATCACCTTATACACGAATTCTATCAATGTGGGACCTTTTAAAACCGAAACACATTTTCAAATAATGTAATGTTCCTTTACTTTCCAAAAGTGCCCCTCCTCTCCTCTTATAAAAGGCCCCCACCTCTACCTCATTTCACACACTCTTCAAGCCATTGGCTCGGCCAACCCCTGCCCATTTGCTCTCTCCACATCCCTCTCCTCATCCTAGAGGATTCCCTTTGGGCAGAATCCTTTCAAAGGAAGCCTTTAGGCTCAACTCAAAAGGAGTTACACTTTTTAAGGTAATTCATTCTCTCATGTTCTTTTGTTTTATTTTGCTTCTCCAACCCCCTAAACTCTTTTTATTTACTTCTTTTGTAACAACACCAGTATCTTAAATATACTAGGATGTTGTTATAAGATTTATTTGAGCTACACTTCCACACAACTACATCAAATGGTTAAAGAACATAAGGTTTCCGTGGATGGCGAAATTCTGCCTCCCGAAACGATGATTGTTCAACACTCATTTAACACCTTCAAAGGTGGCCATTATGATGTCACTATTTTTATATATGATATATAATATGTTTATGTTTTCCTTAAGCTTCTGTTTTTTTCATTTTGGGCATACCTTTATGGTTTCCATTATGGGTAAAACACGATATCTTCATTTTAGGAAGCGCGGACTACCGCCCCCTGAAAGTGATTTGATTCGTTAATACCATATGTGGGATGTGTGAAGGATAAAGTTAATGATATTATATATGTTATTATACTGGAATTATAATATACTCTCATATCATTATGATTCCATTCCAGAAAATATGAAATAGAAATGGAAGTAGCGTTCATGCGTACGTACGGCTTACCGTCTCCATGAACGGTGCATTTCATTTCTTACCTCTAAATGTGATGTAATATTATAAATGAATGTATGTACTGGATATATATGACATATATGATATCTACATCATGAATAAAATTCTGGATATAATGAACCTTTGACCAAATTAACAACATGTAAGTGTAAGAAGCCTATTTTTGACTTAAGAACCAAATACCGACAAAATGAACATTATTAACTTAAATAATTACATAATGTTCATATCATTGTAATAAGTGATATAATAAGGATAATGAAGTTGAAAATGGTTCTTAATAAGGTATATATTAACTCTAGTTTATTATTCAGGAGGTTAAAGAACGGTTGAGTCAAGTCAGACACGAGGTAAGGGAACTTCTTAACCCAACTTCATTTCTTTGGGTTAATCTCCTACTTTCAAATTATGTCATGATATTGTTATGTCATATCTTGTATTTGTACTTTCTTTATGTGTAATTATAGTGAATACACATAATAGATATATTTTATTTAAATTATATTTGTAAGGGAACTTCTTAACCCAACTTCCATTCTTTGGGTTAATCTCCTACTTTCAAATTATGTCATGATATTATTATGTCCTATTTTGTATTTTTACTTTCTTTATGTGTACCTATAGTGAATACACATATTAGATCTATTTTATTTTAAAAAATGATCTATTTAAGGACTTCATCTCAATCCCCTTTCATTGAGTCCTATTTGGTTTTATACACAACTTTCTTTTATATGGTGTATAAACCCCTTTGACTTTTACGTTTATTCAAAAGGAATCTTTTTATACGAAGCATTTTTCTAAACGACAAAAGGGAATGTTTTTCTTTCCGTACTTATGCGGCGACAACGACTTCTCCGCCGCCGTGACCATTATTTGAGTTTCGGCTTCCTCTATAAGCCATTTTTTTTTAATGAAAAATAAATACAAAGTTTTAACTTTCTTTTATTTTGGTATTGAAAATGGTTTTGAAAGCGTTTTTATTATATCAATGCGTTGTATTGATATCTTGTGATTGAAATGTGGAAATGTTATGTTTCCTTTATGCATGTTTTATGTGATACGATTATGTTATGGTTTATGATATGTTTAAACCTATTCGTATGAGGAATGTATTGGACTTAATAAGTGACGGGTGGAGCCCGCTATAGCTCCTCGATGCATCGGTAGGTCTCATGAGACAACTAGACGTGGAATTGGCCGAGGCCCTTTCCCAATTTGATTTATGGTTTTGGCCGAGGCCTTAATCATTTTAGATGTCTTGGCCGAGGCCTTGACAAAATGTTTCAGAATGTCCGGCATTATACATTCCCTCATTATGAAAGTGGTTATTGATATTGCATGTGATTATTCGGCCAGTAGAATATCCATGTGAAGAAGTGAATGGCATTATCTCATTTTACTTTTGCCATATTATGTTGAAGTTCATGTTTAAAAGGCTTTTGTTTTAGTTATACATTGCCTTAAATGTTAATGTTTATTTATGAAAGCTTCCGCATTATTGTTATCCTTACTGAGCATCTGAGCTCACCCCTTTCAATGTTTAAAAATTTTCCAGGATGTGAAGAAGTGTATTATGACTGACTTGCAAGAATAGTCAGAAGAGGATATGAGTGTGGACTATGAAGACCATGTTATTGTAGTTTGTTTAATTTTGATGTAATGAAAGACTTATGAATGTATCTAGTGTTTCCAAGGCTACTAAACTAATCGGTCTTTCGAGACTTGATCTTTTGTGATCATGCCAATGTTACGAAGTAATGCACCGACTCTGGGTAGCTGGGGTCGGGGCGTTACAAAACCCATTTTAGAGAAAAAATCACTTTTCATAAAACAAGAAGCATCCTTAGAAATCAATCACTCACCTCTGATATTACATGATGCCTCACAAATATGCATTTTCGTGCCACTTAGGAACCTATCCATATGATCCACCAACTGTCCATTAATCACATTCACATGTACACGTGATCACCCATAGGAATACCACTGGACAAAAAAAGGCTCTTCCGCTTTAAAAACAAAACATTCCCAATATTTTTAAAATGCCTTTTTCCAAACCATTTTAAAAAATCAAGACAAATTTTCAAAATGATTTTCATTTCAAAAATAACTCACATCAATTTCAAATAACCCAAGACATTATTTTAGAAATTCAATTTCAACAAATCAAATTCCAAATTCCAAAAACAAGGTCCAAGAGGAATGCACCCCAAAAATCATGCCATACTCAAACCAAGATAAAATAAGAGAAACCCCAAAGTTTTTTTCCTTTCAAAAACCCCTTCAAACCAACCAAAAATTGAACCACGACATCACCAACACTAAAGCACATAGACATAGAACCAATGGTCATGCCAGACCCAGCTATATGGTTTTGTAGACCATGCCCTAGGCAAGCGCCAACCACTAAGAGTGTCGAACCATACTCTCGGGCATCACATGGGTCGCTACTCCATGTTAGACCGCGTGTAGTACCAGTTTACTCCTACTGTCATCCCCTATCCACATAGACCAAATCCAAAAACTTAAATCCTGAACCACCCCTGGTTACTCGAGGATCAGAATAAGTAAGAGTTCGCAATGCTCTTCCCGCACCTACCCCTCGAGTACCAGCAGTCTTATCCTTGATCTAACTGACACCCCAAATAACAAGATCAAAACCTTTCTCACATACCATTTTGTCAGGAACCAACCTGGGTCGACCCTAAACTGGTCACCCGAGTCAGCCCGCAACAAGGCCCGGGAGTCGTTACTGATTCTCTCAAGCTAGCGACAAGTTCCAGGGCATCAGTAAAGAATGAATGGGAATGATTTCTCCCAAAAAAATAAATAAATAAAAAGAAAAATTAGAACAACGAAAAGTAAATAAATGATATGAAAAAGAAAGAACAACCAACAACACACACTAACCTGACCATGAATAGAACTCCTCATGACCCCGAGAGTTAATCTACAAACCACAACTAATAGTTTCTAATGGCGAACAATCTCGAGTCAAACCTACATCAAAAACTAAAAATAGAAAAACACTATAGGCATGAGTATTAAAAATCAATAGGCGTGCGCAATAATCTATTCCCAAAGCACTACCTTTAAATAAATAATTTTACTAATTCCATGTTTGAACTACATTATATAAAATATGGGTCTTCACACACACTTTCATTTCTAAAGAAAGTAATAGTTCAATTCCCTTTTCAATTTAAAAGAAAGTTTATGGTTTGAAGGAAGAAAGATGCATTACATTTTTAAAACATTTTCACGAACGATTTAAAATCCAAATTCAATTTTTTAAACAAGAGTAAAACCATACGTGCACACAAAACACGAAATAAGGGAAATGGAAAATTGGCACACGGGGCCAGCAACCAAACTAAGAACCTCAAACGTTCGCCACATTCAAATAAGCACTAAAGAAAACTTGGGTCGAACCTAGGAGCTAGTGAACAATATAGAATTTACTATACATGTGACTCATCCTAAAGGCATGAATACTCTCGATGACGTCATAATGCCTAAATTCTCGGTGTTTCCTTACCTGGCCTAACCGAGGGGCCCAATCCCCTAGCAGAGAAAAGTTTGTACTAAGGGTCACTAGCCTGTGCGTAGTCTAAACTAGTGCAGCAATCATTCTCAGAAGATTCACTTACTACGCCAGGTTCCCATGTCAACACATGTAATAAAAAGGGGGTGAGTCAACAATGCAGATCAAGTAACCAGTCAGGATGCACAAACATCACATACAATAACTCATAAAATCGATGTACACAACAAGATCACCCCTAAGTCACCCCAAAGAAAGTTTTTTAAAATAATTTATTTAATCATAGTTTCAAACGAGCCTTATGAAACTTTTAAAGAAACACCATTCCTCTAGAGAAAGAAAAACATTTGGTCACGCATTAGAAGATAACATTTGAAATCAAATCAGAACCACACTTGAAAGTTTGTAAATTATGTTCAAAGGCCAAACGAGCATTCTTTCATTATTGTGAGTCAATTCATCAAAAACATAATTCAAGTGTCATGCATAAAATAAACATCTTCGTATACATCAAATATTTATTTCAAAAATAATTATCTAATATTATTTCTCATTTATCAAAAATCAATGAAATATAAAGCAATTAATAAATTCTAAATTTAAAGGCGAGTGCAGTGGGGGACCTACCTCAAACATGACGCTATTTGTCAACGACCACTTGAACCAACCATTGGCATATACATTCACATTCATTTATACATATATATATATATAACCCTAGATTTGTTTCACATACTCCCCGCACCATGAGGTAATATTCACAAAGAGAACATATATATATATATATATATATATATATATATATATATATATATATATATTTATATATATGTCTTACCTTATGCATGTACATGTAGGAATCCTTGACGCCCGTAGCCCAAAACCATCGCAGCGAGGTCCAACGGACTACACATATAATTTAATAAATCATTCAAAAAAATTATAAAACACATCAAATTAGCACAGAAAAAGTTTTCACCAAAAACACACCTGATTTCAAATAAAAACGTGACTTAAAAACAAAACACACAACAAAACTCTTCCCAACCATGTTCTGAAATGGAAACTCAATTTAATAAATCATTGACACAATTATTAAAACATTTCAAAAGAACACAACAAGGGATTTCATCAATATTACACCAAATTTTTTCCATGTAAAGTTAATTTTAAAACTTATTTCATATCAAACCTCTTCAAAAATAATTTTTCACCTTGATATAATTTAATAAACCATAAATAAAATTTTATAAAAAAAATTTCAGGAAGTGACACTTGAATTTACCAACAAAACTCATTAAAAATCCTGTTTTATGACCAAACTCACCCCAAAAACATATCAAAAGAGGATCTACATCAATTTTAATATTTAATAAACTATTTTAACAATTTAAAAAACACCAATTAATAACGCAATATGAGTTTTCATCCAAGAAGCACCACATATCACATGAACATACCACTTTAAAAATCAAACGCATAATAAAAACACATAAAAACTAATTTCACACCAAGAAAACTAATCAAATAACATACTAAATTGATTAAACAAGAAAAATAAATCACCAAATAATGTTTATGCATGGAACCGGCTACCTTTGGTGTCGAAATTCCCAAAACAAATTGTGGAACTCCAATCACCGCACAACTGCACCACTCAGTGATAAAATTAAACCCTAAAATCAATACATCGAACCAATTATATCAAAAATGAACCAAATACAACACAAAACCCTAATCTGATAAACTCTCAAAGGATAAAATCAACCAAACGAAGAAAAACGCAATAGCAGCGAGGGAGATTGAAGTTGGTTGAGCATAGCAGAGAGTTGCCGGAGGTATGCCACACCGGAAAACTGGACAGAAAAAGGGGGAGATGCTAGTCTGATGGTGTGGGAAGCAGGGTGGCATGGCTCCGGTGTGATGTCGAAAAACGAGGCAGCGCGGTGCGGTTGGCCAAAGAGGAAGGAGGGCAGCGCGGCGCGGCTATCCGAAGAGGAGGTAGGGCGGCGCGGTGTAGCTATTCGGAGATGGAGGAGGAGGGAAGCGTGACTTAGGATAAGGGAGAGTGAGGTCCTGTGCATGATGGAAATGAGTTTGGAGGAAGATAAGTGGGAGAAAAATAGGGAAAAGAAATGGAAAATAAAAAAATGAAAATGAAATATGATGTAAAATGTTAAAAATAATAATAAAAGAAACTTTAAGACTTAAACCAACTAAAAATAAAATAAAAATTAAAACCACTACCAGTGTGCTACGTTTGGGTGTGACACACTACATCAGGATTTATTATCTTCTATTTCTCATACATCATCATTCAATTCAGAATCTTCTTCTGGTATTCTTCTTATGAAACATTATTTTTCAACTTCATCTTCCCAAAAATTGAACTCACTATACAATCACCCTACATGTGCACCATTATACATGAAATCATATCTTCATGTATTTATAAATAAAATTCATGACTTTCCAGCTTCCATGGTGGTGGTGTTCTATAATGTATCGCATGGATTTATAAGCATACTATCATGCAAGATATTTTTCTCTTGAAATTATCATTCTTTTTTTAGATTAACTCAACTTCACAACTTTAGAGTCATAAGACATATATTTTGAAAATCTTATCTTGCATATAATTTGAAAATATTATCTTGCACATAATACCCTTATTCATGACCTGGGTAAAATAAACATATGAAATGGTGAGCTCAAATTCTCGGGAAGGGTAAGGGAAATATCAATCATAAACATAAATTTTGAAAATATTATCTTGCATGTATAATATCATAATATCATGTCATGGGATAAATCATAAATGTCCAATGTAATCCCAATAGTCATAACAAAAGACATGAAATTTCATGGAATACACACATAAGCGTAGAAAATCATCTCATATTAGTCAATTCTCATTGTCGAGACCATCATAGAGGATAAAGTCCATTACTGAACTGATTTCACTCCTCGTTCTAGCCTTGTATTATTAAACTGGAATTACTTGTCATTCCAGTCATGTTAATCTCATGAGATATAAATATTTACCCAATTAATTGGAGGGATATATATTTCCCACCCATCTCATAATGAAACCATTCTTATGTTTTCTACAAAAACATAAAAACATTCACCATAGCATAACCCATGAAACAAAATGGGTTTCTTAAACATCATTCCATCATAATTGATATAAAAAAATGGATTTACTAAATAACATTCCATCATAAACACAATAAAATCATAGTAATAATATAGATATAAATATAACCCTATTTAAGGAGTGTCATCTTATATGGAAAATAATTTTGATAAAACACTTGAAATTAATTCCTGAGGAAAATATCTTTTCTTCTTCAAAAATGTTTTCCTTCCTCAAAATGCCACACAATTTTAGAAGAAACCATTTTATGTGAAAATAAACTTGTAATATTGTAGGGGAATATTCAAGTAAATGAGGAATTATGAAAACATAAAAATCCATTCATGTTGTACAAGTTAAAAAAAAACTTTCTTCTCGTATTTTTGTCAGAAAAGTAAAAAAGTACCTCGTACCAAAAACGGAAAAAGATTCCATTCATACCATTTAGTAAAAATTTAACAATGGGTAAAATTGAATTTTAACAATTATATAAGGGTATAAATAATATTTTGAAATATATATTTTGGAAACATGGACATGGATGATAATTTTACCCCAGTAAATACTTATGAATAAATAATCTCAGATTTAAATGAGATTTTAAAAGTTATCCCTCACCTTTGGTTCGATATGATTCGTTTTATCTAAACATCCTGTATAATTATTTAAATAATGTTTCTGATTTATTTCATAATCATAATCATTTTTATTATAATATTTATGATTATATTTTCATCTGTTTGATAGTAACATTTCATAGTTACTCATTATTCGGGTATTAACTGCTTTATGTTCTTATGCATGTTTTGTCTGATAAGTTCTTATTCCTATTATTAGGTTATAATTATATCATTTAAATAATGGTATTAGTATAATATATATCATATTTATTCATTAAATTCATTTATATAATCATGGTTTAATGAAGATTATATATAATGAATCACATCGCACCGTAGAGACGGTAAGTCATACGTACGCACGAGCGGCGATATCATTCCAATAATTGTTTAATGGTATTGAAGTGGATGTTGTATAGTATCTCATAATAAAAGAAATTTTATATCAATAATATATATATATATATATATATTAATTCCATAATTATATCCATCCATGTAAGGTGGTGGTGAAAAACGGATTACACCAAGACGTGGAGATGGTAAGTTATACGTACGCATGCATGGTGATTTCATTTTTCATAGGATGGATATAAGGTGGAATATGGTTGTTTCATGTTTATAATTACATATCATCATATGAGTGATATTTATGTTATTAATTTATAATGGAACAACTAATTAAGTGGAATTAGAAGAAGAAATAAGTTTGAAAGAATCGGTAAATTATATTACCTCTTCTTCGATGTGCCTCCTCTAAATCTCCTCTTAGATCACTAGAGTTTTTCTTTGAAGATGAACAGAACCTCTAGAATTAAAATATGGAAGTTGAGATGGAAAAAGGGAAGGGAATAGCCGAGCTTGAAGGCCCAAAATGAAGTGAATAGGTGAGGTAAGAGGTTCCCTTTTATAATTGAGGTGAGAGGCACTTTTGGAAACTCCATAAATAATAATTTATAATAAAATAAAACCCTACACAAAAACCTCCAAAAAGTCCCAAATTTAAAAATGATTTGAGATAGGGTTGTAATCTCATAAACAAATAAATTTTGAACAATTTATTTTTTCAATTTAAACCATATATTTTTAATTGACACTTAGTTATTCTATTTAATTTAAATTGTGGTAATAACATTCTAAATATTTAATGGTTATAAATATTCACTTATATGGTGTTAATTGACCATAAATGGATATTTTATGAAATTTTAGATCATAAAATTATCACTTTTTAATTTTTAAATATTTTTATGATTTTAAAATAATTTAATAATTTTTTATTTTCATAAAATATCAATTGTCAATTTTTACACTATCCATTTATTTGACTTTAAAAATAATACACACAAGATATAAATTAAAAAAAATTCAATAAAATCATAACATGTCATAGTCACATATAAAATTTTTAGAGCACATTAATTAGTTCATATGATATTTATTTCAATATTTTTAAAACTATTTATTTGACATTTCTGTTAACAAAATAATTTTTATATCGCTATTGTGTCATCATTAATGGTAATTATTTAATCTTTAAAAATTATAAATAAATTCATATGATGTAGGTAATTATTTTATATTTCCTTATAATATATATAGTCAATATTATATCCTATTTATCAATATAGTAAAATTAATATACTTATATAAAATGAGATTGTGACATTTTTCCACATTCATTAGTTTTTATTACATTCCTGTCATATTCATAAGTGGCCCTAAAATGATTCCATTTCGAATAATAGATTATAAGGTTCGAATTTATTCATCTAATTGGATTTTTATAGGTGTTAAGGTAATTTTATAATATTATTTTTACCCCTAATTACCTGATTTACCTTTAACCATGGTAATAAAAATAATTACCAAAGTCACTATTCATAATGCCAAAAAATAAAAGTAGCTTATTAACATAATTTGGACCTAATGATTCCAATTATGGAATACATTTTTAAAAATTCAAAACACATAATTTGCAGTAATTAATTTAAAATTAATTCCGTTGTTGAAATGAGAAAATAGGTTTTAAAAGATAAAACATTGCAAAATATTAAAATGTTTTTACCTATGAATTCAATGTAAAATTAATGCTAATGACATAAATTATATTGAATGATAAAAATATATTCTATTTATACTTTAAAACCATTCAATATTATAATTTAACCATATAAATTATCTATATTAAAAAAGTTGTTTTTAATTAAAATTTAGCGTGTTTTTACTATTCATCAAAACATGAAAGTTATCCGGAAAATATCAAGAAGTTTATCCAAAGTAAATTTTTATATCCCGCTTAAAAATAAAATGTTTATTTTTTCATAAAAAAATTATTAATGTGTCAAAATATTAATTTAAAATGGGTTCTCCATTTAACGGTGTAAAATTAACCTTTTAAAAAATAGGTTTTTATACATCAAATAGGTTTTTATTCACACCCTATGACTAAAATATCAATTTTATGTATATAAAAAATATTTTATTAAGTATATAACACATATATATCTCAGTAATTCCATTACCAAAATTAATTCACTCAAAATACAAACATCTAATTGATTTATATTTTTCATAAGTAATTGATAGCTAATGAATTCATAATGCATTTTCTTAAGTTAGTTATAATTATTCCCACTAACCTAATAGCTAGGCTATAATGATAATATTATAATAAGGTAATCTCTCAGTTTGTTTAAACTCACAATTGCGTTCAAAGCAAGATATTGAAGAATAAAAAATTATTTTAATAAATATTTCATAAAAACATCTGGGTGTTACATTATACCCCCCTTAAACTGAATTTTCCCCTTAAAATTTGTCACTTGGAAACAAACAGATGAGGACACCACTCTCTCATCATATCCTCAAGTTCCCATTTAGATTTTTCAAATTGGTGGTTCCTACATAAAACTTTAACCAATAAAGTGGTCTTTTTTCGTAGAACTTTTTCACTACGATCTAGAATATATATCAATTGTTCTTCATATGAAAGATATTGCTCTAGAAGTACGACTTCTGAGCTTAGTACATTTGAAGGATTGGTTATTTACTTTCTCAGGAGAGATACATGAAACACATCATGAACTTGAGAGATAGTCGGTGGAAGCACCAATCGGTAAGCTACCTTCCCAACACGATCTAGAATTTCAAAAGGACCAATATACTTAGGGCTCAACTTTACCTTTTTTCCAAATCTCATTCTCTCTTCTAGGGAGATATTCGTAAGAAAACCTTATCACCCACTTCAAAATCTGGGTATTTTCTTTAGTTTTCAGTATAACCTTTTTATCGACTCTGAGCTGTTCTTATGTGTTGTTGAATATATCTGAAATTTTCTACCATTTCATTAACAAAATCAAGTTCTAATAGCTTTCTTTCCCCAAATTCATCCCATCAAGTTGGAGTTCTATACTTCTTTCCATTAAGGGATTCATAAGGAGCCATATGAATAATAGATTGAAAGCTATTATTGTAAGAAAATTCCACCAATGGTAGGTGTAGGTCCCAACCACCGTTGAAATACATAGAGCAAGATCTCAACATGTCTTCCAGAGTTTGAATTGTCCTCTCAGACTGATCGTATATATGAGGATGATAAGCAGTGCTGAAACTTAACTCTGTATCCATATCATGTTGAAGACTTCTCCAGAACATTGAGGTAAACCTTAGATCCCGATTAGATATAATGGAAAGTGTTACTCTATGAAATCTTACCACATACATTACATATATCCTAGCAATCTGATCAAGAGAGAAATCCTCTCTAATAGAAATGAAGTGTACCGAATTTTTAAGGTGATCAACTATAAACTAAATAGCATTATTTCCTTTGGATGTTTTGGGAAGTCTGATGAAAAATTCCATAGTGATATTTTCCCATTTTCATTCTGGTATGGGTAATGTTTGTAACATCCCCTTCGACTTTTGTCTCTCAACCTTAACTTACTGAAAAACTAATCATCGAGAGACATATTCAGCAACATCTCTTTTCATGCCATCCCACTAGAAGTACTTTTTTAGGTCCCTATACATCTTTGTGCTTCTAGGGTGAATAGAGAATGAAGAAATATGAGCCTCATCCAATAGCTCCTTCTTTAATTCAGGTATGGGAGGAATACAAACCCGGTTCTTGAACCTTATTATTTCATCACAATCTAGGTTGAATTTAGGAACATTTCTCACCTTATTTTGTAACACTACATCTTCCTTCTGTGCCTCTTTAATCTTCACTTGTATAGATGGTTGAACATTCATTTGAGAAAGACAATATTTATACCCTTCCATTAAAGTTTCAAGATCCATCCTTTGAAAATCAATAAATATTGGATATTTTGTGATCCTCATCATGGATAAGCTAGCATGGTCTTTTTGAATCAAAGAATCTTCCACCTTGTTCGTTTTCCCAGGGTGGTAATGTATTGAGAAGTTGTAAGATTTAATAAAATCCAACCATATTCTTTGGTTCATATTAATCTACTTTTGTGTGAAAAAAAACTTTAAACTTTTATGATCAGTATAAATATAACACCTTTCACCATAAAGATAATGCCTCCATATCTTTAATGAAAAAATTACTACAGCTAACTCCAAATCATGAGTTTGGTAATTTTTCTCATGAATTTTCAACTAATGTGAGGCATAATCTATCACCATATAATTTTTCACGAGAACACATCTCATCCCCTTCTTTGATGCATCACTGTAGATCACAAACCTTTCCCCACTATAAGTCAGTGCGAGCACAAGTGCACTGGAAAACATTTTTATTAACTCTTTGAAATTCTATTCACATTCCTCCGTCTAAACAAACTTAACTCCTTTATGAGTCAAATTGGTGAGCGGATTAGATAATCTTGAAAAATATTTCAAAAAAATGTTGATAATATCCAACCAAACCAAGAAAAATTCATATCTCAGTTACCATTGTTGGTCTCGACCATCTTTCAATAACTTCTGTTTTTTCTGGATCTATATATATCCCCTCTGTTGAGATTATGTAACCCAAAAATGAAACTTTCTGAAGCCAAAATTCACACTTGGTAAATTTGGCATAAAGATTCTTCTTTTTTAGGGTATTCAGTACAATTATCAAGTGATCTTCATTTTCTTATTTTCTCTTTTAATAGATAGGATTATCATCTATAAAGACTACCAAAAACTGATCAAGATAGTCTCTAAAGACTCTATTCATTAGACCCATGAAGATAGCAGGGTCATTAGTAAGACCAAAAGGCATCACTATAAATTCATAGTGTCCATACCTTGTACAGAATGTCATCTTTGGCATATACTCCTTTTTGACCCTTAATTGATGATATCCTAAATGAAGATCAATCTTGGAAAATTATTGAGCTCTTCATAGTTGGTCGAATAAGTCATCAATGTGGGGAAGAGGATATTTGTTCTTGATAGTGATCTTGTTAAGTTCTCGATAATCAATGCAGAGTCTCATTGATCCATCTTTCTTATTAACAAATATAATAGGTGCTCCCCAAGGTGACACACTAGAGCGTATGAATCCCTTATCAAGATTCTCTTGGAGTTGCTTCTTCAATTCCTACAACTCAATTGGGGTCATTCTATAAGGTTTATTTGAAATAGGCATAGCACCCGGTATAAGTTCAATTGAAAATTTAACTTCATGATTTGGTGGAAGACCTGGAAATTCCTCCAGAAATACATCATCAAAATTTCTTACAATGGGAATACTCTTAATCGTGAGTTTTTACCCAACCATTTGAGATAAATAAACTTCATTTAGTGGAATCAAGATCCATAAGATGGAAGAAATTTCTACTGGAAGGTTATATTCATCCTTGCATCGATAGATGATCATAGATTGATCTAGAATATTAAATGTGACTTCCCTTCCATGTCAATTGATATGACCTATATATATATAAAGCCAATACATGCCAAGAATCACATCAAATTCCACTATAGGATGGATTACAAGATATGTAGGAATCAATTTCCCAAAAACTTCAATAGGAGAAGAATTATAAACTATTGATGCGACTGTTGTTACATTAGGAGTTGTCATAGATAACTCAACATCTAATTTTTGAGGTAATATGGAGATACCCTTAGAAAATTATTCAGAAATAAAAGAGTGGGTGGATCTAGAATCAAATAAAACATTTTCTACTTTAGAGTGAATGGTAAGTGTACCTTTCACCACTTCATTATCATACTCCACGTCACCAATAGTGATTGAATGTGACATTACTTTGTCTTTAGCCTTAAGATTTTGTTGACGTCGATCATCATCAATTACCCTTGTATTAGGGCATTGATTCGCATAATATCCCATTTCCTTTCACTTGTAAAATTGAAGTGTAGGAGGTTCATTTTGTGTATCCTTCTCTTTTTTCACATCATTAGACATATTTTTTCCATCACTTTGGCATTCAACTTCCTGATGACCATCTTTTCTACACTTAAAACATTTACTAGTCCCTTTAAGACAATTACCTCCATGTTTCTTTCCAAACTTTGAGCATAACAAAAAAATCATCTTCTTTTCAGTGTGGTCTTTATATTTTCCTTTGAATTCCATTTTTCTCTTCTTATCAAACCCATATGACTGATGGGTTACCCCAATCTCCATCTCAACCTTGATAGCACATCAAACAATCTCCTCGTAGATATTAAAGTCCCTTATGGATAATACCCTTTGAAGACTTGATTTTAAGCCACTAAAGAATCGATCAATTTTACTCTTAGGTTGGATAATAATTCTAGAAGCATGCCTTTCAAGCCTTATAAAATTTTCCTTGTAGGTACAAACAGATTCATCATCCTTTTTCTTAAGTTCAAGGAACTCCTTTTGCATCTTTGTTCAAAGAATTTGAGAAAAGTATTTATTGAAAAATATGTTCTTGAACTCATCCTATTCCATGGACTCAAATTCATATCTTTGCCTCATAATCTTGATAAGATTCCACTATTGATCATCTTCACCTTCCAAATGATAGACTATTAAGATAACTTTATAATGTTTAGAACATTATAGAACTAAAAATATATTTTCAGTGATATTGATCCATTATTTAGCCACAAATGGATCAGAAGACCCATTGAATGAAGGTGGAAGTTGTCTCATGAAAGACTCAATAGAATGTTTCTCCCTCCTTTGCTCATTTGGAAGTTACGCATGATTTATATCTTGAGGAAGTTTTGTGAGCATAGCTAAAAGATTTTTCATTCCATATCCCATAACATTTGGTTTCTCATGAGGGGACAATCATTGCATTTTCCATCACATTCAGTATTAATGTGGTTCCTTCAGGTTCCAGCCATTGACTAAAACCAAGAAGAATTGTGTGATAAACACTAATCATAACAGGAAAACCACATAATCAAGAATAAAATTTCAATTTAGGAAACTTTAGGTTCTATCTTAGGTTATTCGTGAACATCTTTAAAACACTAGGATAATATTTTAACTTGTACTTAAACATATACTTAGCGTTCTTACTAAGGTTCTCTCATCCAAGTTTACAAAGGTTAACTATACCTTTTCTCTAATACCAACTATAACAACTCATACTTTACATATAGATATTACTTCAACATTGAAGAATATTTATTACATAACATAACAAAACCATGCCAGGACCATATAGGTTTAGTGTCTTTAGAAATTGGGAAACATAAACAATTGGTTAATAAAACATCCACATTGTCTCCCACTTATTTCTACATAACTAGACTAACTTTTGAAATATCTTAGTTAATACCCTTCTTCATGACCTGGGGAAAGGAAACATATGAAAGGGTGAGCTCAAATGCTCAGTAAGGGTAAGGGAAATATCAATCATAAACATAACATTTGAAAATCTTATCCTGCATATAAATGATCATAATATCATGTCATGGGATAAATCATAAAAGTGAAATGTAATACCAATATTCATAACATAATACATGAAATTTCGTGGAATACACACATAATCATAGAAATCATTTCATATTAGTCAATTCTCATTACCGAAACCATCATAGCGGACAAATTTTATTACTGAACTGAGTTCACTTCTCATTCCATCCCTGTATTACTAAATCGGATTTACTTGTCGTTCCAGTCATGTATATCTCATGAGATAAAAATCTTTACCCAATTCATTGGAGATAGATATAAGTACCACCCATCTCATAATGAAACCATTCTTATATGTTCCACAAAAACATAAAAAAATTCACCATAGCATAACCCATGAAATAAAATTGCTTTCTTAAACATCATTCCATCATAATTGATATAAAACAAATGGATTTTCTAAATAACATTCCATTATAAACATGATAAAATAATATTAATAATAGGGATATAAATATAACCATATTTAAATAGTTTCATCTTAGATGGAAAATAATTTTGACAAAACACTTGAAATTAATTCTTGAGGAAAATATCCATTCTTCTTCAAAAATGTTTTCCAACCTCAAAATACCACACAATTTTAGAAGAAATAATTTTATGTGAAAATAACATTATAATCTTATAAGGTAATATTCAAGGAAATTATGCATTATGAAATCATAAAAATATGTTCATATTGTACAAGTTTAAAAAACATTCTTCTCATACTTTTGTCGGAAAAGTTAAAAAGTACCTCATACCGAAAACAACAAAAGATTCCATTCATACCATTTAGTAAAAATTTACTAATGGGTAAAATTTACTTTTAAAAATTATATAAGGATATAAATAATATTTTAAAATACATATTTAGGAAACATGGATGTGGATGATAATTATACCCCAGTAAATACTTACGAATAAACAATCTCATATAAAAATGAGATTTGCAAAGTTTTCCCTTACCTTAGGTCCCATATACTTCATATGTATCCAAAAATCTTGTATAATGGTTTAAATAATATTACTGATTTATTATAGAATCATAATAATTTTTATAATAATATTTATGATCTTATTTTCATCTGTTTTCTAGTAACATTTCATTGTTACTCGTTATTCGGGTATTAACTGCTTTATGTTCTTATACATGTTTTGTCGGATAAGTTCTTATTCCTCTTTTTAGGTTATAATTATATAATTTAAAACATGGTATTAGTATAATATATATCATATTTATTCATTCAATTCACTTATATAATCATGGTTTAATGAAGATTATGTAGAACGAATCACATCGCACAGTGGATACGGTAATTCGTACGTACGCACAAGCGACGATATCGTTCCCATAATTGTTGAATGGTATTGAATTGGATGGTGTATGGTGTAACACCCGAGACTTTTATGTTATGTAAATCATCAAAGGAATATTTTTCTACACAACACTTGCTTGGATTTCTTTACACGAAATCACAGCCTTCCTCGATAGCTTGCGTCATACGCAATACCGAGTTTCACTAAACAACGATATACTATTAAAATATTATTAAAACTAACCGTTATGAATAGTAATAAGCACCTTTTGAAATTTTATAAATTTTATTTTTCAAAATGGACTTCATTTTTGGATTCGGAATATCGAAATTAGCCTAGGGTGAAATTTTGGTATTTTTCTGAAAACTTTCAATTTTTTATGAATAGTGAAACCACTAAGTGGTAGTAAAAAAAACAGAATTTTTCATAAAACATAATTTTACCGCTTCTGTGAGTGGAATTTCGAAAATCCGAGAAACACGGTTAATATCAAGGACTAAAATTTGGTTCAATGAGATGAAAATAATTTTTGGTGAATAGTAACTTTTTACTTTTTTTTACCACAGTTAAAAGTAAATAGGGTAATTAAGGGTAAAAATGATATTATTATTTCCCTAACACATGTCCTAATTCTATTGGATAAGTGTAATTCGACCAAGAACAGACTTAGGAATAAAATATGACCATTTAGGCCCACTTGGATTAGATTAGGACATTTATTATTAATTTATTTAAAGAAGGGTTAAAATAGTTAAAATCAAAGTTTAATAAGTAAATAATTTTTAATATGGGGTTATACATAAGATAAATTCAATTATAAATATTCATTAGAAATCTAAAAATATTTCCTACATAATGGTATTTTATTTGTAATTTTTGGACATTAAATAATTTAATTTATTTATGAAACAACGATGATGTAGTAATTATCTTATTAATGAAATATTGACTTAATTAATGTTATAAATACCCAAATAAATATAATTTTAGACTTTTTATGAATTAAACTAATTTTCTAGGTTAATATGACTTGTTATTATTGATTTAATTAACTTGGTTCGAACTAATAATTCTGTTATGAGTTTCACAAAAATCAATTACTAAATAGTGTCAGAATTGACATAAAATAGTTTTTAAAACAAATATTATATTAGTAATTGTTATTTTATTTCTAAAAATCTAAGGTTTAGGAAAATGACTTAGATAAGGTTATATATATTAATAATAAACAACTTGGGGTTCGTTTGGCTGCTTATATTAAGTTTATTAACCTTATAGTATAAGAACACGAGAAGACACGGTAAAAGTAAAATTATTTAACTTAATGTTAAATCTAAATGATAAGGTTAAAATAGGAACCTAAACTTGTCTAAATTCTATTGGATGAGAGGATTGCGACCCATCCCTACCTTATCTTCGAAATATATCAATTTGGAGCTATTTAAAACCGAACTTGACTTTATAATAAAATAATATTTTTAGTTTTCCCAAAGGTGCCCCTCTCCTCCCTTATAAAAGGACACCTCCTCCCCCTCTTTCTCACACCACTTTTAGCCTTCAATCTCGTCCAAACCCTGCCAATTCCTCCTCTCCACTTCCCTAGAGACATCCTAGAGGTCATGGTCTTCTTCAAAGACCAATTTTAGTGCCCTAAAAGAAGGTCTCAAAGAAGCACTTCAAAGAAGAGGTAATGTCCGTTTCCGATTCTTTCATCTTTATTTCTTCTTCCACTTCTTCTTCTTTAGTTGTTTCATTATGAAGTAATAACATTAGTATCACTCATATACTGATATGTTATTATATGTATGAAACAACCCTATTTCACCATCTATCCATCCTACGGAAAAAGAAATCACCGCGCGTGCGTACGTACGAAATACCGTCTCCACGCCATGGTGTAATCTATTTTCCACCACCACCTTACTTGGATGGGTATAATGGTGTAAATAATGACTATATATGACTATTATAAAGTGATACTGATTCTGAAATAGTATACATACACTCCAATACAATTCCACGATCATAGGAATGATATCATCACTCGTGCGTACGTACGGAATACCGTCTCCACGATGTGATGCGACTCGTTCTACATGTTCTTAATTTCATAATGATTATATAAATGAATTGAATGAATGAATATGATATATATTACACTAATACCATTCTGGAAATGAGGTATCAATAACCTAAAGATAATAATAATAATTTATTCGACAAAACACGTATAAGAACAAAAAGTTATAAACACTCGAATAACAAGTAGCAATGAAATATTACTACTAAGAAGCTAAGAATATGACCATATATGATATCATAAAAATAAGTATGATTCTGGAATAAGTCAATAACATTATTTAAATCATTATACAGGAGGTTCGGACACTTACGAAGCAAAACGGACCTAAGGTAAGGGAAATATCAAAATCTCATTTTTATCCGAGATTGTTTATACTTTAGTATTTACTGGGGTGTATTTTATCATCCACATCCATGTTTCCTCAATATGTAATATTATTTCCATTCACCTACAATTGTTTAAATCCTATTTTACCCTTCGGTGAGTTTTTAGTAAAAGATATGAAAGGAATCTTTTGTCGTTTTTCGTACGAGGTACTTTTTTGACTTTTCCGACAAAAGTACGAGAAGAATGTTTTTTTAACTTATACAACATGAATGGATTTTTAAAACATTATTTCCAAGAAGATTCCTTTACAAGTTTTCAAGTTTATTTTTAATAAACTTATTTTAGTTTTAAATTGTAAGACATGTTAAGAAAGGAAAATGTTTTTGAAGTAGAAAGGATATTTTCCTCAAGAATGGAGTTCAAGTGTTTTATCAAAATTATTTTCCATCTAAGATAATAAAGGGTTCTGTTTCTTTATCTATTATTACATGGATTTGATTATGTTTTGATGGAAATATTTTTATGAATTCCTTTATCTTATATGAATTGTTTTATGATGTCATGTTGTTTAAGAATCCCATTTTTATTACATGGGTTATGCTATGATGTATGGTTTATGATTTTGTGGCACACATAAGAATGGTATCATTATGAGATGGTTGGGACCTATATCTCCCTCCAATGCATTGGGTAAAGATTTTATATCTCATGAGATAGACATGGCTGGAACGGTAGGTTATACCGGTTCAGTGACACAGGACTGAAATGAGGAGTGAACTCGGTTCAGAAAGGGACTTTGTTCACTAAGATAGTCTTGGCAATGAGCCTTGACTAATATGAAATGATTCTCTATGATTATGTGTGTATGCCAAAAAGTTTCATGTTTTAAGTTATGATTATTGTGATTACATTTCACTGCCATGATTTATCCCATGTTATGAAATTATGATCTCTTTTGCAGGTTAAGATTTCCAAAAGTTATGTTCTTATGTATATGATGTGATTGATATTTATTTTGTTTACCCTTACTGAGAATTTGAGCTCACCCTTTCGTATGTTTTCTTTCCCCAGGTCAGGAAGAAGGTTATTAAGTAAGATATGCCAAAAGGGACTATAGATATGATGAAATAAATGGGAGACAGTGTAGATGCTTTATGAACCAGTTGTTTATGTTTCCCAGTTTCTAAATACACTATACCTATATGGTCCTTTCGTGGTTTTGTTATATGTTGTAATAAGTATGCTTCAATTTTGAAGTATTAACAATATATGTAAAGTATGGGTCGTTATAGTTGGTATCAAAGGAAAGGTATAGTCAACCTTTGGAAACTAGGATGTGAAAGCCTTAGTAAGAACCTTAAGGATAAGTCTAAGCATAGAACACAATCTTAGTGTTTAAAAATGGCCATGAATAACCTAGGATAAGACCTTAAGTGTGAAATTTTATTCTTGATTATGTGGTTTTACTATTATAATTAGTGTTGCTCACACTATTCTTGTTGGTTTTAGTGAATGGATTGATCCCGAAGGAATCGTGTTAATGCAGAATGCGACGGGCAATGCAATGATTGTCCCCCTGAGAAACCAAATGTTATGGGAGCTGGATTGAAAAATCTTGTAGCCATGCTCACACAACTTTCTCAAGCTATGAATCATGCAGGACTTCCAAACGAGCAAATGAAGGAGCAACATTCTGTTGAATCCTTCATGAGGCAGCGTCCAACTTATTTCAGCGGGTCTACTGATCCATTAGTTGCTGAACAATGGATTAGTACTACTGAAAAGGTATTTTCAGTTATTCAATGTTCTGGACATGATAAAGTCATCCTAGCAGTGTATCGTTTGGAAGGAGATGCTGATCAATGGTGGAATCTTATTAAGAATATGAGGCAAAGGGATAAAATTGAGTCCATGGAATGGGACGAGTTCAAGGACTTATTTTTCAATAAGTACTTCCCTCGTATTCTCCGAACAAAGATGGAGAAAGAGTTTCTTGAACTGAAGAAAAAGGATGATGAATCTGTTGGTACCTATGAAGCAAATTTTACAAGACTTGCAAGTTACACTTCTGGTATTATTATCCAACCTGAGTGTAAGATCAATCGATTCTTTAGTGTCTTAAAACCAAGTCTTCGAAGGGCGTTGTCCATAAGGGACTTCAATACCTACGAGGAAATCGTTCGATGTGCTCTCAAAGTCGAGATGGAGATTGGAGTAACCCATCAGTCATATGGGTTTGATAAGAAGAGGAAAATGGAATTCAAAGGAAAATCTAAAGAGCACACTGAAAAGAATATGAGATTTCCCTTATGCTCAAAGGGTGGAAAGAAACATGGAGGGAGTTGTCTTAAAGGGACAAGTAAATGTTTCAAATGTGGAAAGGAAGGTCATCAGGCATTTGAATGCCACGATGATGGGAAGAAGATGTCTAATGATGCAAACAAAGGAAGGGATACAAAAAATGAACCTACTACACTTCAATGTTTTAGGTGCAAGGAGATGGGACATTATTCCAATAAATGCCCTAATCCAAGGGTTGATGATGATGGTCGATGTCAACAAACTATTAAGGCTAAAGACAAAGGAAAGTCACAAGCAATTTCTATCAGCGATGTGAAGTACGATAATGATGTGGTGAAAGGTACACTTACCATCCACTCTAAAGTAGCAAATGTTTTATTTGATTCTGGATCCACCCACTCCTTTATTTCTGAAGAATTTTCTAAGGGTATCACCGTATTACCTCAATAATTAGATGTTGAGTTATCTGTGACAACACCTAATGGCACAACCGTCGCATCAAAAGTTTATAATTCTTCTCCGATCGAAGTTTGTGGGAAAGTGCTTCCTGCAAATCTTGTGATCCATCCTATAGTGGAATTTGATGTGATTCTTGGCATGGATTGGATTTCTTCATATGGAGCTCATATCAATTTCCAAAGAAGGGAAGTCACATTTCATATTCCCGATCAATCTATGATTGTCTATCGATGCAAGGATGAACATAACCTTCCAGTGGAAATTTCTTCCATTTTCTGGGTATTGATTCCACTAAATGAAGGTTATTTATCTCAAATGGTTGGTGAGAAACTCACGATTAAGAATATTCCCATTGTACGGGAGTTTGATGATGTCTTTCCGGAGGAATTACCGGGTCTTCCAATAAATCGTGAAGTTGAGTTTTCAATAGAACTCGGACTGGGTGCTTTGCCTATTTTAAAGACACCTTATAGAATGGCCCTAATTGAGTTGCAGGAATTGAAGAAGAAACTCCAAGAGAATTTTGATAAGGGATTCATACGCCCTAGTGCATCACCTTGGGGAGCACCTGTTCTATTTGTTAAGAAGAAAGATGGATCAATGAGACTCTGCATTGATTATCGAGAACTTAACAAGATCATTATCAAGAACAAATATCCTCTCTCGCGCATTGATGACCTATTTGACCAACTACGCGGAGCTCAATACTTTTCCAAGATTTATCTTAGTTCAGGGTATCATCAATTAAGGGTCAAAAGGGAGGATATACCAAAGACGGCTTTTCATAAAAGGTATGGACACTATGAATTTATAGTGATTCCATTTGGTCTTACTAATGCCCCTTCTATCTTCATGGATCTGATTAATAGAGCATTTAGAGACTATCTTGATCAATTTGTGGTAGTCTTTATAAACTATATTCTTGTCTATTCAAAGAGCAAGGAAGAGCATGAAGATCACTTGAGAATTATATTAAAGACCCTGAGAAAGGAGAAGCTTTATGCCAAATTTACCAAGTGTAAATTTTGGCTTCAAAAAGTTTCATTTTTGGGTCACATAATCTCAAAAGAGGGGATATCTGTGGATCCAGCAAAAACAGAGGTTATCGAAAGATGGTCGAGACCAACAACAATAACTGAGATCCGAAGTTTTCTTGGTTTGGCTGGATATTATCGACGTTTTGTGAAAGATTTTTCACGATTATCTAATGCCCTCACCAAGTTGACTCGGAAAGGAGTTAAGTTTGTCTGGACGGAGGAATGTGAAGAGAATTTCAAGGAGTTGAAAAGAAGGTTATCCAGTGCACCTGTGCTCACACTGCCTTGTAGTGGAGAAAGGTTTGTGATCTATAGTGATGCATCCAAGAAGGGATTGGGGTGTGTTCTTATGCAAAATGATACGGTGATATCTTATGCCTCACGACAGTTGAAAATCCATGAGAAAAATTACCCAACACATGATTTGTAGTTAGCTACGGTAATCTTTACATTAAATATTTGGAGGCATTATCTTTATGGTGAAAGGTGTGATATTTATACTGATCATAAAAGTTTAAAATACATTTTCACACAAAAGGAGCTGAATATGCGTCAAATAAGATGGTTGGAGCTGATTAAGGATTACGACTGCTCAATCCATTACCACCCTGGGAAAGCAAACAAGGTGGCAGATGCATTAAGTCGACAAGACCATGCCAGTTTATCCATGATGAGGATCATAAAAGATCCAATATTTATGGATTTACAAAGGATGGATCTTGGAATTATAATGGAAGGGGAAAAATCTTATCTTCCTCAAATGAATGTTCAACCATCTATACATGTAAAGATTAAAGAGGCACGGAAAGAATATGTCGAGTTACAAAAGAAGGTGAGAAATGTTCCTGAATTCAACCTTGATTGTGATGGGATAATAAAGTTCAGGAATCGGGTTTGTGTTCCTCCCATCCCCGAATTAAAGAAGGAGTTTCTGGATGAGGCTCATAGTTCTTCATTCTCTATTCATCCTGGAAGCACGAAGATGTATAGGGACCTGAAAGAGTACTTCTGGTGGGATGGCATGAAAAGGGATGTTGCTGAATATGTCTCTCGGTGCTTGGTTTGTCAGCAAGTTAAAGCTGAGAGACAGAAGTCTAAGGGGATGTTACAACCATTACCCATACCCGATTGGAAATGGGAAAACATCACTATGGACTTTGTCACAGGACTTCCTAAAATATCCAAAGGCAATAATGCTCTCTGGGTCATAGTTGATCGTCTTACCGAGTCTGCACATTTCATTGCTATTAGAGAGGATTTCTCTCTGGATCAGCTTGCCATGATATATGTAAAGGAAGTGGTAATATTTCATGGAGTACCACTTTCTATTATATCTGATCGAGATCCGAGATTTACCTCAATGTTCTGGCGAAGTCTTCAGCATACTCTGGATACAGAGTTGAGTTTCAGCACTGCTTATCATCCTCAGACAGACGGTCAGTCTGAGAGAACAATTCAAACTCAAGAAGATATGTTGAGATCTTGCTCTATGGATTTCAAAGGTGGTTGGGATCAACACCTACCTTTTGTGTAATTTTCTTATAATAATAGCTTTCACTCCAGTATTCAGATGGCTCCTTATGAAGCTCTCTATGGAAAGAAATGCAGGACTCCAACTTGTTGGGATGAAGTTGGGGAAAGAAAGCTATTAGGACCCGATCTCGTTGATGAAATGGCAGAAAAGGACAGATCTATTCAACAACACAAAAGAGAAGCTCAGAGTCGACAGAAAAGTTATGCCGACAACCGAAGAAAAGACCTAGAGTTTGAAGTAGGTGATAAAGTTTTCTTACGAATATCTCCCTGGAAGAGGGTCCTGAGATTTGGAAAGAAGGGGAAGTTGAGCCCTAGATATATCGGTCCTTTCGAAATACTGGATCGTGTTGGGAAGGTAGCTTACCGATTGGCACTTCCACTGAATCTCTCTCAAGTTCACGATGTGTTCCATGTATCTCTCCTGAGAAAGTACATACCTGATCCTTCACATGTACTTGGCTCAGAAGTTGTACCGCTGGAGCAAGATCTTTCTTATGAAGAACAACCGACAGAGATTCTGGATCGTAGTGAAAAAGTCCTAAGAAATAAGACCACTCGATTGGTGAAAGTTTTCTGGAGGAACCACCAATTAGAAGAAGCTACATGGGAGCTTGAGGATATGATGAGGGAGAGGTATCCTCATCTGTTTGTTACAAAGTGACGAATTTCGAGGGAGAAATTCATTTTAAGGGGGGTAGAATGTAACACCCGAGACTTTTATGTTATACAAATCATCAAAGGAATATTTTTCTACACAACACTTGCTTGGCTTGCTTTACACGAAATTGCGGCCTTCCTCGATAGCTTGCGTCATACGCAATACTGAGTTTCACTAAACAACGATATGCTATTAAAATATTATTAAAACTATCTGTTATGAATAGTAATAACTACTTTTTGAAATTATATAAATTTTATTTTTCAAAATGGACTTCATTTTTGGATTCGGAATATCGAAATTATCCTAGGGTGAAATTTTGGTATTTTTCTGAAAACTTTCAATTTTTGATGAATAGTGAAACCACTAAGTGGTAGTAAAGAAAACTGAATTTTTCATAAAACTTAATTTTACCACTTCTATGAGTGAAATTTAGAAAATACGAGAGATACGGTTAATATCAAGGACTAAAATGTGGTTCAATGAGATGAAAATAATTTTTGGTGAATAGTAATTTTTTACTTTTTTTTACCACGGTTAAAAGTAAATAGGGTAATTAAGGGTAAAAATGATATTATTATTACCCTAACACATGTCCTAATTCTATTGGATAAGTGTAATTAGACAAGAAACAACCTTAGGAATAAAATATGACCATTTAGGCTTACTTGGATTAGATTAGGACATTTATTATTAATTTATTTAAAGAAGGGTTAAAATAATTAAAATCAATGTTTAATAAGTAAATTATTTTCAATATGGGGTTATACATAAGATAAATTCGATTATAAATATTAATTAGAAAGCTAAAAATATTTCCTACATAATGGTATTTTATTTGTAATTTTTAGACATTCAATAATTTAATTTATTTATGACACAACGATGATGCAGTAATTATCTTATTATTGAAATATTGACATAATTGATGTTATAAATACCCAAATAAATATAATTTGAGACTTTTTATGAATTCCACTAATTTTATAGGTTAATATGACATGTTATTATTGATTTAATTAACTTGGTGCGAACTAATAATTCTGTTATGATTTTCACAAAAATCAATTACTAAATAGTGTCAAAATTGACATAAAATAGTTTTTAAAACAAATATTATATTAGTAATTGTTATTTTATTCCTAAAAATCTAACGTTCGGCCAAATTACTTAGATACGGTTATATATATTAATAATAAACAACTTGGGGTTCTTTTGGCTGCTTATAGTAAGTTTACTAACCTTATAGTATAAGAACACAAGAAGACAAGGTAAAAGTAAAATTATTTAACTTAATGTTAAATCTAAATGATAAGGTTAAAATAGGAACCTAAACTTGTATAAATTCTATAGGATGAGAGGCTTTCGACCCATCCCCACCTTATCTTCGAAATATATCAATTTGGATCTATTTAAAACCGAAATTGACTTTATAAAAAAAATAATATTTTTAGTTTTCTCAAAGGTGCCCCTCTCCTCCCTTATAAAAGGACACCTCCACCCCCACTTGATCACACCACTTTGAGCCTTCAAGCTCGGCCAACCCCTGCCAATTCCTCCTCTCCACTTCCCTAGAGACATCCTAGAGGTCCTGGTTTTCTTCAAAGACCAATTTTAGTGCCCTAAAAGAAGGTCTCAAAGAAGCACTTCAAAGAAGAGGTAATGTCTGTTACCGATTCTTTCATATTTATTTCTTCTTCGACTTCTTCTTCTTTAGTTGTTTCATTATGAAGTAATAACATCAGTATCACTCATATACAGATATGTTATAATAAGTATGAAACAAACCTATTTCACCATCTATCCATCCTACAGAAAAAGAAATCACCGCGCGTGCGTACGTACGGAATACCGTCTCCACGCCGTGGTGTAATCTATTTTCCACCACCACCTTACTTGGATGGGTATAATGGTGTAAATAATGACAATATATGACTATTATAAAGTGATAATGATTCTTAAATAGTATACATACACTCCAATACAATTCCACGATCATAGGAATGATATCATCACCCGTGCGTACGTACGGAATACCGTCTCCACGATGTGATGCGACTCGTTCTACATGATCTTAATTTCATAATGATTATATAAATGAATTGAATGAATGAATATGATATATATTACACTAATAACATTCTTGAAATGAGGTATCTATAACCTAAATATAAGAATAAGAATTTATTCGACAAAACACGCATAAGAACAAAAAGTTATAAACACCCGAATAACAAGTAGTAATGAAATATTACTACTAAGAAGCTAAGAATATGACCATATATGATATAATAAAAATAAGTATGATTATTGAATAAGTAAATAACATTATTTAAATCATTATACAAGAGTTTCGGACACTTACGATGCAAAACGGACCTAAGGTAAGGGAAATATCACAATCCCATTTTTATCCGAGATTGTTTATACTTTAGTATTTACGGGGGTGTATTTTATCATCCACATCCATGTTTCCTCAATATATAATATTATTTCCATTCACCTACAATTTTGTAAATCCTATTTTACCCTTCGGTGAGTTTTTAGTAAAAGATATGAAAGGAATCTTTTGTCGTTTTTTGTACGAGGTACTTTTTTGACTTTTCCGACAAAAGTACGAGAAGAATGTTTTTTTAACTTATACGGCATGAATGGATTTTTAAAACATTATTTCCAAGAAGCTTCCTTTACAAGTTTTCAAGTTTATTTTTAATAAACTTCTTTTAGTTTAAAATTGTAAGACATGTTAAGAAAGGAAAATGTTTTTGAAGTAGAAAGTATATTTTCCTCAAGAATGGAGTTCAAGTGTTTTATCAAAATTATTTTCCATCTAAGATAATAAAGGGTTCTGTTTCTATCCCTATTATTACATGGATTTGATTATGTTGTGATGGAAATATTTTTATGAATTCCTTTATCATATATGAATTGTTTTATGATGTCATGTTGTTTAAGAATCCCATTTTTATTACATGGGTTATGCTATGATGTATGGTTTATGATTTTGTGGAAAACATAAGAATGGTATAATTATGAGATGGGTGGTACCTATATCTCCCTCCAATGCATTGGGTAAAGATTTTATATCTCATTATATAGACATGGCTGGAACGGTAGGTTATACCGGTTTAGTGAAACAGGACTGAAATGAGGAGTGAACTCGGTTCAGAAAGGGTCTTTGTCCACTAAGATAGTCTTGGAAATGAGACTTGACTAATGAGAAATGATTCTCTATGATTATGTGTGTATGCCACAAAGTTTCATGTTTTAAGTTATGATTATTGTGATTACATTTCACTGCCATGATTTATCCCATGTTATGAAATTATGATCTCTTTTGCAGGTTAAGATTTCCAAAAGTTATGTGCTTATGTATATGATGTGATTGATATTTCTTTTGTTTACCCTTACTGAGCATTTGAGCTCACCCTTTTGTATGTTTTCTTTCCCCAGGTCAGGAAGAAGGTTATTAAGTAAGATATGCCAAAAGGGACTATAGATATGATGAAATAAATGGGAGACTGTGTAGACTCTTTATGAACCAGTTGTTTATGTTTCCCAGTTTTTAAAGACACTATACCTATACGGTCCTTTCATGGTTTTGTTATATGTTTTAATAAGTATGCTTCAATTTTTAATTATTAACAATGTATGTAAAGTATGGGTCGTTATAGTTGGTATCAGAGGAAAGGTATAGTCAACCTTTGGAAACTAGGATGCGAAAGCCTTAGTAAGAACCCTAAGGATAAGTCTAAGCATAGAAAACAATCTTAGTGTTTTAGAAATGGCCATGAATAACCTAGGATAAGAACTTAAGTGTGAAATTTTATTCTTTATTATGTGGTTTTCCTATTATAATTAGTGTTGATCACACTATTCTTCTTGGTTTTAGTCAATGGCTGGAACCCGAAGGAATCGTGTTAATGCGGAATGCGACGGGCAATGCAATGATTGTCCCCATGAGCAACCAAACGTTATGGGAGCTGGAATGAAAAATCTTGTAGCCATGCTCACACAAATTTCTCAAGCTATGAATCATGCAGGACTTCCAAACGAGCAAAGGAAGGAGCAACATTCTGTTGAATCCTTCATGAGGCAGCGTCCACCTTCTTTCAGCCGGTCTACTGATCCATTAGTTGCTGAACAATGGATTAGTACTACTGAAAAGATATTTTCAGTTCTTCAATGTTCTGAACATGATAAAGTCATCCTAGCAGTGTATCGTTTGGAAGGAGATGCTGATCAATGGTGGAATCTTATTAAGAATATGAGGCAAAGGGATGAAATTGAGTCCATGGAATGGGACGAGTTCAAGGACTTATTTTTCAATAAGTACTTCCCTCGTATTCTCCGAAAAAAGATGGAGAAAGAGTTTCTTGAACTGAAGCAAAAGGATGATGAATCTGTTGGTACCTATGAATAAAATTTTACAAGACTTGCAAGGTACGCTTCTGGTATTATTATCCAACCTGAGAGTAAGATCGATCGATTCTTTAGTGGCTTAAAACCAAGTCTTCGAAGGGCGTTATCCATAAGGGACTTCAATAGCTACGAGGAAATCGTTCGATGTGCTCTCAAAGTCGAGATGGATATTAGAGTAACCCATCAGTCATATGGGTTTGATAAGAAGAGGAAAATGGAATTCAAAGGAAAATATAAAGAGCACACTGAAAAGAAGATGAGCTTTCCCTTATGCTCAAAGTGTGGAAAGAAACATGGAGGGAGTTGTCTTAAAGGGACAAGTAAATGTTTCAAATGTGGAAAGGAAGGTCATCGGGCATTTGAATGCCGCGATGATGGGAAGAAGATGTCTAATGATGCAAACAAAGGAAGTGATACACAGAATGAACCTACTATACTTCAATGTTTCAAGTACAAGGAGATGGGACATTATGCCAATAAATTCCCTAATACAAGGGTTGATGATGATTGTCGATGTCAACAAACTCTTAAGGCTAAAGACAAAGGAAAGTCACATGCAATTTCTATCAGTGATGTGGAGTACGATAACGATGTGGTGAAAGGTACACTTACCATCCACTCTAAAGTAGCAAATGTTTTATTTGATTCTGGATCCACCCACTCCTTTATTTCTGAAGAATTTTCTAAGGGTATCACCGTATTACCTCAAAAATTAGATGTTGAGTTAGCTGTGACAACACCTATTGGCACAACAGTCGCATCAAAAGTTTATAATTCTTCTTCGATTGAAGTTTGTGGGAAAGTGCTTCCTGAAAATCTTGTGATCCTTCCTATAGTGGAATTTGATGTGATTCTTGGCATGGATTGGCTTTCTTCATATGGAGCTCATATCAATTTCCAAAGAAGGAAAGTCACATTTCATATTCCAGATCAATCTATGATCGTCTATCGATGCAAGGATGAACATAACCTTCCAGTGGAAATTTCTTCCATTTTCTGGGTATTGATTCCACTAAATGAAGGTTATTTATCTCAAATGGTTGGTGAGAAACTCACGATTAAGAATTTTCCCATTGTACGAGAGTTTGATGATTTCTTTCCGGAGGAATTACGGGTCTTCCACCAAATCGTGAAGTTTAGTTTTCAATAGAACTCGTACATGGTTCTTTGCCTATTTCAAAGACACCTTATAGAATGGCCCCAATTGAGTTGCAGGAATTGAAGAAACAACTCCAAGAGAATCTTGATAAGGGATTCATATGCCCTAGTGCATCACCTTGGGGAGCACCTGTTCTATTTGTTAAGAAGAAAGATTGATCAATGAGACTCTGCATTGATTATCGAGAACTTAACAAGATCACTATCAAGAACAAATATCCTCTCTCGCGCATTGATGACCTATTTGACCAACTACGCAGAGCTCAATACTTTTCCAAGATTGATCTCCGTTCAGGGTATCATCAATTAAGGGTCAAAAGGGAGGATATACCAAAGATGACTTTCCGTACAAGGTATGGACACTATGAATTTATAGTGATGCCATTTGGTCTTACTAATGCCCCTGCTATCTTCATGGATTTGATGAATAGAGTCTTTAGAGACTATCTTGATCAATTTGTTGTAGTCTTTATAGACGATATTCTTGTTTATTCAAAGAGAAAGGAAGAGCATGAAGATCACTTGAGAATTATATTGAAGACCCTGAGAAAGGAGAAGCTTTATTCCAAATTTACCAAGTGTGAATTTTGGCTTCAAAAAGTTGCATTTTTGGGTCACATAATATCAAAAGAGGGGATATCTGTGGATCCATCAAAAACAGAGGTTATCGGAAGATGGTCGAGACCAACAACAGTAACTGAGATTCGAAGTTTTCTTGGTTTGGCTGGATATTATCGACGTTTTGTGAAAGATTGTTCATGATTATCTAATCCACTCACCAAGTTGACTCGGAAAGGAGTTAAGTTTGTCTGGACGGAGGAATGTGAAGAGAATTTAAAGGAGTTGAAAAGAAGGTTATCCAGTGCACCTGTGCTCACACTGCCTTTTAGTGGAGAAAGGTTTGTGATCTATAGTGATGCATCCAAGAAGGGATTGGGGTGTGTTCTTATAAAAAATGATATGGTGATAGATTATTCCTCACGACAGTTGAAAATCCATGAGCAAAATTACCCAACACATGATTTGGAGTTATCTACGGTAATCTTTGCATTAAAGATTTGGAGGCATTATCTTTATGGTGAAAGGTGTGATATTTATACTGATCATAAAAGCTTAAAGTATATTTTCACACAAAAGGAGCTGAATATGCGTCAAATAAGATGGTTGGATCTGATTAATGATTACGACTGCTCAATCCATTACCACCCTGGGAAAGCAAACAAGGTGGCAGATGCATTAAGTCGACAAGACCATGCCAGTTTATCCATGATGAGGATCACAAAAGATCCAATATTTATGGATTTACAAAGGATGGATCTTGGAATTATAATGGAAGGGGAAAATTGTATCTTTCTCAAAAGAATGTTCAACCATCTATACATGTGAAGATTAAAGAGGCATAGAAAGAAGATGTCGAGTTACAAAAGAAGGTGAGAAATGTTCCTGAATTCAACCTTGATTATGATGGGATAATAAAGTTCAGGAATCGGGTTTGTGTTCCTCTCATCCCCGAATTAAAGAAGGAGCTGCTGGATGAGGCTCCTAGTTCTTCATTCTCTATTCATCCTGGAAGCACGAAGATGTATAGGGACCTGAAAGAGTACTTCTGGGGGGATGGCATGAAAAGAGATGTTGCTGAATATGTCTCTCGATGCTTGGTTTGTCATCAAGTTAAAGCTGAGAGACAGAAGTCTAAGGGGATGTTACAACCATTACCCATACCCGAATGGAAATGGGAAAACATCACTATGGACTTTGTCACAGGACTTCCTAAAACATCCAAAGGCAATAATGCTATCTGGTTCATAGTCGATCATCTTACCAAGTCTGCACATTTCATTACTATTAGAGAGGATTTCTCTCTGGATCAGTTTGATAGGATATATGTAAAGGAAGTGGTAAGATTGCATGGAGTACCACTTTCTATTATATCTGATCGGGATCTGAGATTTACCTCAAAGTTCTGGCGAAGTCTTCAGCATACTCTGGATATAGAGTTGAGTTTCAGCACTGCTTATCATCCTCAGACAGACGGTCAGTCTGAGAGAACAATTCAAACTCAAGAAGATATGTTGAGAGCTTGCTCTATGGATTTCAAAGGTGGTTGGTATCAACACCTACCTTTGGAGGAATTTTCTTATAATAATAGCTTTCACTCCAGTATTCAGATGGCTCCTTATGAAGATCTCTATGGAAAGAAATGCAGGACTCCAACTTGCTGGGATGAAGTTGGGGAAAGAAAGCTATTAGGACCCGATCTCGTTGATGAAATGGCAGAAAAGGTCAGATCTATTCAACAACACATAAGAGAAGCTCAGAGTCGACATAAAAGTTATACCGACAACCGAAGAAAATACCTAGAGTTTGAAGTGGGTGATAAAGTGTTCTTACGAATATCTCCCTGGAAGAGGGTCATGAGATTTGGAAAGAAGGGGAAGTTGAGCCCTAAATATATCGGTCCTTTCGAAATATTGGATCGTGTTGGGAAGGTAGTTTACCGATTGTCTCTTCCACCGAATCTCTCTCAAGTTCACGATGTGTTCCATGTATCTCTCCTGAGAAAGTACATACATGATCCTTCACATGTACTTAGCTCAGAAGTTGTACCGCTGGAGCAAGATCTTTCTTATGAAGAACAACCAATATAGATTCTGGATCGTAGCGAAAAAGTCCTACGGAACAAGACCACTCGATTGGTGAAAGTTTTATGGAGGAACCACCAATTAGAAGAAGCTACATGGGAGCTTGAGGATATGATGAGGGAGAGGTATCCTCATCTGTTTGTCACAAAGTGACGAATTTCGAGGGCGAAATTCATTTTAAGGGGGGTAGAATGTAACACCCGAGACTTTTATGTTATATAAATCATCAAAGGAATATTTTTCTACACAACACTTGCTTGGCTTGCTTTACACTAAATCGCGGCCTTCCTCGATAGCTTGCGTCGTACGCAATACCGATTTTCACTAAACAACGATATGCTATTAAAATATTATTAAAACTAGCCATTATGAATAGTAATAACCACTTTTTGAAATTTTATAAATTTTATTTTTCAAAATGGACTTCATTTTGGATTTGGAATATCGAAATTATCCTAGGGTGAAATTTTGGTATTTTTCTGAAAACTTTCAATTTTTGATGAATAGTGAAACCACTAAGTGGTAGTAAAAAAAACTGAATTTTTCATAAAACATATTTTTACCGCTTTTGTGAGTGGAATTTCAAAAATCCGAGAGACACGGTTAATATCAACGACTAAAATGTGGTTCAATGAGATGAAAATAATTTTTGGTGAATAGTAACTTTTTACATTTTTTTACCACAGTTAAAATTAAATAGGGTAATTAAGTGTAAAAATGATATTATTATTACCCTAACACATGTCCTAATTCTATTGGATAAGTGTAATTCGACCAAAAACAACCTTAGGAATAACATATGACCATTTAGGCCCACTTGGATTAGATTAGGACATTTATTATTAATTTATTTAAAGAAGGGTTAAAATAGTTAAAATCAATGTTTAATAAGTAAATCATTTTTAATATGGGGTTATACATAAGATAAATTCGAGTATAAGTATTCATTAGAAATATAAAAATATTTCCTACATAATGGTATTTTATTTATAATTTTTAGACATTAGATAATTTAATTTATTTATGACAAAACGATGATGCAGTAATTATCGTATTAATGAAATATTGACATAATTTATGTTATAAATATCCAAATAAATATAATTTGAGACTTTTTATGAATTACACTAATTTTCTAGGTTAATATGACATGTTAATATTGATTTAATTAACTTGGTTCTAACTAATAATTCTGTTATGAGTTTCTCAAAAATCAATTACTAAATAGTGTCAAAATTGACATAAAATAGTTTTTAAAACAAATATTGTATTAGTAATTGTTATTTTATTCCTAAAAATCTAAGGTTCGGCCAAATGACTTAGATAAGGTTATATAGATTAATAATAAACAACTTCGGTTCTTTTGGCTGCTTATAGTAAGTTTATTAACCTTATAGTATAAGAACACAAGAAGACACGGTAAAAGTAAAATTATTTAACTTAATGTTAAATCTAAATGATAAGGTAAAATAGGAACCTAAACTTGTCTAGATTCTATTGGATGATAGTATTTCGACCCATCCCCAACTTATCTTCGAAATATATCAATTTGGAACTATTTAAAACCGAACTTGACTTTATAATAAAATAATATTTTTAGTTTTCCCAAAGGTGCCCCTCTCCTCCCTTATAAAAGGACACCTCCTCCCCCTCTTGCTCACACCACTTTGAGCCTTCAAGCTCAGCCAAACCCTGCCAATTCCTCCTATCAACTTCCCTAGAGACATCTTAGAGGTCCTGGTCTTCTTCAAAGACCAATTTTAGTGCCCTAAAAGAAGGTCTCAAAGAAGCACTTCAAAGAAGAGGTAATGTCTGTTACCGATTCTTTCATCTTTATTTCTTCTTACACTTATTCTTCTTTAGTTGTTTCATTATGAAGTAATAAAATCAGTATAACTCATATACTGATATGTTATTATAAGTATGAAACCACCCTATTTCACCATCTATCCATCCTACGGAAAAAGAAATCACCGCGCGTGCGTACGTACGGAATACCGTCTCCACGCCGTGGTGTAATTTATTTTCCACCACCACCTTACTTGGATGGGTATAATGGTGTAAATAATTACTATATATGACTATTATAAAGTGATACTGATTATGAAATAGTATACATACACTCCAATACAATTCCATGATCATAGGAACGATATCATCACTCGTGCGTACGTACGGAATACCGTCTCCACGATGTGATGCGACTCGTTCTACATGATCTTCATTTCATAATGATAATATAAATGAATTGAATGAATGAATATGATATATATTACACTAATACCATTCTGTAAATGAGGTATCTATAACCTAAAGATAAGAATAAGAATTTATTCGACAAAACACGCATAAGAACAAAAAGTTATAAACACCCGAATAACAAGTAGCAATGAAATATTACTACTAAGAAGCTAAGAATATGACCATATATGATATCATAAAAATAAGTATGATTCTAGAATAAGTCAATAACATTATTTAAATCATTATACAGGAGGTTCGGACACTTACGAAGCAAAACGGACCTAAGGTAAGGGAAATATCACAATCTCATTTTTATCCGAGATTGTTTATACTTTAGTATTTACTGGGGTGTATTTTATCATCCACATCCATGTTTCCTCAATATATAATATTATTTCCATTCACCTAAAATTTTTTAAATCCTATTTTACCCTTCGGTGAGTTTTTAGTAAAAGATACAAAAGGAATCTTTTGTCGTTTTTCGTACGAGGTACTTTTTTGACTTTTCCGACAAAAGTACGAGAAGAATGATTTTTTTATCTTATACGGCATGAATGGATTTTTAAAACATTATTTCCAAGAAGCTTCCTTTACAAGTTTTCAAGTTTATTTTTAATAAACTTATTTTAGTTTAAAATTGTAAGACATGTTAAGAAAGGAAAATGTTTTTGAAGTAGAAAGGATATTTTCCTCAAGAATGGAGTTCAAGTGTTTTATCAAAATTATTTTCCATCTAAGATAATAAAGGGTTCTGTTTATATCCCTATTATTACATGGATTTGATTATGTTGTGATGGAAATATTTTTATGAATTCCTTTATCTTATATGAATTGTTTTATGATGTCATGTTGTTTAAGAATCCCATTTTTATTACATGGGTTATGCTATGATGTATGGTTTATGATTTTGTGGAACACATAAGAATGGTATCATTATGAGATGGGTGGGACTTATATCTCCCTCCAATGCATTGGGTAAAGATTTTATATCTCATGAGATATACATGGATGGAATGGTAGGTTATACCGGTTCAGTGAAACAGGACTGAAATGAGGAGTGAACTCGGTTCAGAAAGGGACTTTGTCCACTAAGATAGTCTTGGCAATGAGCCTTGACTAATAAGAAATGATTTTCTATGATTATGTGTGTATGGCACAAAGTTTCATGTTTTAAGTTATGATTATTTTGATTACATTTCACTGCCATGATTTATCCCATGTTATGAAATTATGATCTCTTTTGGAGGTTAAGATTTCCAAAAGTTATGTGCTTATGTATATGATGTGATTGATATTTCTTTTGTTTACCCTTACTGAGCATTTGAGCTCACCCTTTTGTATGTTTTCTTTCCCCAGGTCAGGAAGAAGGTTATTAAGTAAGATATGCCAAAAGGTACTATAGATATGATGAAATAAATGGGAGACAGTGTAGACGCTTTATGAACCAGTTGTTTATGTTTCCCAGTTTCTAAAGACACTATACGTATACGGTCCTTTCATGGTTTTGTTATATGTTGTAATAAGTATGCTTCAATTTTGAAGTATTAACAATGTTTGTAATGTATGGGTCGTTATATATTTTATATCAAAATCAAAATAATTTTATATAAATCATATATACATTTATTAATTCCATCATTATACCCATCCATGTAATGTGGTGGTGAAAAACGGATTACACCACGGTGTGGAGATGGTAAGTCGTAGGTACACACACGTGGTGATTTCATTTTTCATAGGATGGGTAGAAGGTGGAATATGGTTGTTTCATGTTTATAATAATATATCAGTATATTATTTATACTGATTTTATTACTTTATAATTAAACAAATAATTAATAGTATGTATAAGAAGAAATAAGTTTGAAATAATCGGTAAATGATATTACCTCTTCTTCAATGTGCCTCCTCTAAATCTCCTCTTAGAGCACTAGAGTTGGTATTTGAAGATGAACAGAACCTATAGAATTATAATAAGGAAGTTGAGAAGAAAAAATTGTAGGGGGTGTTTAAGTTTAAGGTACTAAAATAAATTGAATATGTGAGGGAGTAGGTGCCCTTTTATAATTGAGGTGAGGGACACTTTTAGAAAATCCATAAATAATAATTTTTAATAAAATCAAAACCTACCCAAAAACCTCCAAAAAGTCCGAAATTCAAAGCTGATATGAGATAGGGTTGTAATATCATAAAAAAATAAATTTTGGACAAGTTATTTTGTCAATTTAATCCATATAATTTTAATTGACACTTAGTTATTCTATTTAATTTTAATTGTGGTAATAGCATTCTAAATATTTAATGGTTATAAATATTTAATTATATGATGTTAATTGACCATAAATGAATATTTTATGACATTTTAGATGATATAATTATCACTTTTTTATTTTTAAATATTTTCATAATTTTTAAATAATTTAATTAAATGTTATTTTGATAAATTATTAATAGTGTCGATTTTGACACTATTCATTTATTTGGCTTTAAAAAAAATCCACACAAGAGATAAATTCAACGAAAAATATTCAATAAAATCCTAACATGTAATATTCACCTAGAAAATTTTTGGATCACATTAATTATTTCATATGATATTTCTTTTAATATGTTTAAAAATATTTATTTGATATTTCTATTAATAAAATAATTTTTACATCACTATTGTGTCATCATTATTGGTACCTATTTAATCTATAAAAATTATAAATAAATTTCTATGATGTAGGTAATTATTTTATATTTCCATATACTATATATAGTCAATATTATCTCTTATTTATCAATATATTAAAAGTAATATACTTATATAAAATGAGATTGTGACATTTTGTCACATTCATTAGTTTTTATTACATTCATGTCATATTCATAGGTAAGTCACCATAAAGTGATTCGATTTTGAACAATATATGATAAGGGTCAAATTTAGTCATGCAATAGTATTTTTACAGGTGTTAAGGTAATTTTATAATATTATTTTTACCCTTAATTACCTGATTTACCTTTAACCATGGTAATAAAAATAATTATCAATGTTACTATACATAATGCCCAAAAATAAAAGTAGCCTATTAACATAATTTGGACCTACTGATTCCAAACATGGAATCCATTTTTCAAAATTCAAAATAAATAAGTTGCATTAATTAATTTAAAATTAATCCCATTGTTGAAATGAGAAAATGAGTTTCAAAATATAAAACATTGCAAAAGATTAAAATGTTTTTACCTATTAATTCAATGTAAAATTAATGCTAATGACATGCATTATATTCAATGATAAAAATATATTCTATTTATTCTATAAAACCATTCAATATTATAATTTAACCATATAAATTATCTCGATGAAAAAAGTTTTTTTAATTAAAATTTAGCGTATTTTTACTATTCATCAAAACATGAAAATTATTAGAAAAATATCATAAATTTCTCCAAATTAAATTTTTATATCCCTATTCAAAATAACATGTTTATGTTGTTATATAAAAATTATTAATGTGTCAAAATATTAATTTAAAATGGGTTCGTCATTCAAAAGTGTAAAATTAACCTTTTAAAAAATAGGTTTTTATACGTCAAATAGGGTTTTATTCATACCCTATGACTAAAATATCCATTGGATGAATATAAAAAATATTTTATTAAGTATATAACACACATATATCTCATTAATTTCATTACCAAAAGTAATTCACTCAAAATAAAAATATTTAATTGATTTATATTTTTCATAAATAATTGATAGATAAGGAATTCATAATAAATTTTCATAAGTTAGTTAAAATTATTATTACTAACATAAAGGCTAGGATATAATAGTAATTTTATAATAAGGGAATCTCTCGGTTCGTTTAAACTCACGATTGATTGCAAAGCAAGCTACTAAAGAATAAAAATTATTTAAAGAAAATATTTCATAAAAACATACGGGTGTTACAATTTATGTTTTAGGAAATAATAATATCCATCATCAAATAATGTGGATATTTAAATTATTACAATAAAGTGATTGTTTCATGATAAAGTTTACAATCACAAAATAAAGTGAGATTGCAAAGATTGCTTTTATCACTTGGTAATTTTCAAGCTAAACCCCTTGGGTGAGATGATTAAAAGTGAAACATAAAATACCATGAATTATGATATTATCATGACATTAGAATAAAAATTTATAGTATATACACCACATTAAAGTGGATTGATTCATAACAACAAATAAGTCTCAATAGAATGTAAATTGAGACGAAATCCATTACCTAGTGTTTCCTTTTGTGTGAATGTACTTTAACCTACTATATAATGGTTTTAAGCATGTTATTAACTTATAAAAAAACCATGATCATATTTATAATATCATATATTACCTTCTTATAAAATGTTACTACCCATTTTTTGATAATGTTTCACTGTTTTCACTATTTTGGGTGTTAATTACCTAGTTTTTTGTGTATGTTTTGACTTGTTACTTGTTGTTACTATTAATTAGATCATGATTTAATAATATATATAATTTAAAACATGATTTTAATATCATATATATCTAATAAATATGTATTTATAATAATCTATAATATCTGGATATAAGAAATAAAATGCACCGTTCATGGAGATTGTTGGTCATACGTACACATGAACGCTACATCCATTTCTTTATCATATTTAAAAGGATGAAAATTAAATGATATATATGTATATTATAACTCTAGTATCATATTTATTTCATATATTTTACACATATTTTTTAAAACATTCTTAATACATTCCATGTAAAGTGTCAATGAATCACATCGCTTTCAGGAGGAGGTAGTCCACACGTCCACAAACAAAGTTATCATATCCCCAAAAAATGGAACGCATAAAGATATGTTCTATATAAGAATTAAATAAGTATAAATAAATTTTAAATATCATATATGACATATAAAAATAGTATGTCCATCATAATTCCCACCACGAGAGGTGGTAAAGGAATATCACGCAAGCATAGTTTCATGAGGCAGTAGTCTTCCATATGCATGAATGGTAAGTTCATTAACCATTAGATGGAAGTGTGTGTAATTGTAGTTATAACCCTTAGAATAAAAAAATAATTATATTTCATATACGTATGTTTTTATATAATCATGGAATAAAAAGATTTCATGGGGTGGAGAAGGTAATAAAATGAAAGTGATCATTGAAGAATGTTACCTCATTTTTAGGTAACTCCTTTTGGTTTGAACCAAATGGTTTCCTTGGTTTGATTTAGAACTAAGGTGAGGATTCTAGAATAAGGGTAGGGATATTGGGAGATTATTTGAAAATATTTTGGGTGATCTAAAGGGCTTGAGTGGTGTGAATAATTGGGAGGGGTGAATGCCTTTTTTATAGTGTAGAAAGAGTGGCATTCTGGAAAAATATTTAAAAGGGAATTTATCCCAAATTTTTTCCATGTAAATTGGATCCAATAATGGTCCAAATTAAAGACAACGTGTCACGACACATCCCAGTAGGTCCCGTGCCGCAACTCTCCAAGCCTGCCTCCAATAGGCCAGGGGCTGGTGACTAGCACCGAGTAGGAGTATCACTAACATGGGAGGCATTGCCTATATACCTATACGAACACACACATCTCCAAGACCACAAATATTGAAATGTAAAAAAACTAAGAAACAAATAAATGCATACCATTATCCCAAACAATAGAGTACAATAGGAAAGTATAGTGAAGTAAAGCAAACTGGGCTAGAATACAAGCCCACTAAAAAGAAAGAGAGTCTATAAACTACAAAGTCCAACCTGTAAAAAAATATGTACCTACACTGCTACTCAAATAAATAGAAAAACATTAGCCTGCCTAAAATTATAAATCTCTGTCTGGTCCTGGTCTACCCTGGACTCCATCAAAAGGTCGTTCTTTTACACAAGACATGACATGTGCGAGTAAGGTCAATGTAGGGGTGAGTATAATAATACTTAGTAGGACACCCTGAAACCACAAAGAAATACACAAAAGAAGATACAATCATCTCTAAATATTATATGTCTATAACACATATAATAATAATATATAGATATACTCAAACCAGGACACGTATTCTAGAGGTAATTCGTAACTACCGTATACTAACACTAGGGATTCACCTCAAAGATCCCACGAAGCACTCATCCAGGAGAACACACTCTTGAGTCTGATAGCACTGATGACGTTCATCTGAGAAGTATTGTTCATTAGAAACTTTCATGAGAGAGATATGTTGATAGATCTAAATAGAGATATGATACATATATGAGGATCATGGCTAGGTCCATGGGGTGATACCAACAACTCAATCTGGATTAACCTTCTAAGTAGAGGATCGATGCCCAGTGAAGTTTGTCATGTCAATACCAAGGAATCTACCTAGGGAATAAATAATGAGTAGAGGGTCCTACTCCAGGACTCTCAGATGGGATTACAACAACTCTATCAAGAAAGTTATACTGAAGGGATCATACTCCTATGATTAGGAAACGATACTAAACAACCATCAGGAGAAGGATATGGGAATGAACCCTAATTGAAACCTATCTAAGATACGGTGGAAAAGTTTCTCAATCCATGAATAAGAGATTACATGACATGTATTAGGGTCCCACACTATGTCCCTTGACCTCGGATACTACCTATGTACAACGATCCCTGTCAAAAGTACATGTCGTGTAAAAAAGAGTGTACACAACGTGTAGAAAGACATACACATTATGATCTTCCATCTAGGGTCCACCCGTGTACTCTGGTTGTGTGCTAGTACACAGTGTCAACCCTTGTACTAGTACACATGGTAATCCATGTAACCAGTCCATCCAAGTCATGTGGGGGAGTACACACCGTGTCGGAACCCCGTGTACTCCCCCCCCCCCATGTTTGTGTATCTACCGAGATACACACTGAGTCTCAGGGAAGGTCCCACACACTGTGTGATAGGGGTCACATGATGTGTGACACTTGACCACCTCTCAAAACCCTAGCTTCCACTATGTGGGGGGCACACATCATGTAGCCTAGACTACACACTGTGTTCTTCAAAAATTTACAGAACCATCGTTCTTCCTCTACGCACCTTGACCGATCCTCCAGTGTTCAATCCAATGCTCTGTTCACCTTGAAAATGAATATCCAAGGTTGCCTCTCTATTGAAACACTGAATCGGTGGGTTTTGGGCCATTAATCAGATCCAAAAAACTGATTCTGTCCATCTGCAGGTAAATTTTCCAAAGAACGGGTATTTCTGAATCACTTCAATTCGCCTATCACCGTCGTCGTTGTACCTCCTCTAGGTCATCATGAGTTCAAATATTCAATTTCATATTGTTGTGCCAATAATCGAAGGTGCAACTATCATTCATTCATAAACCATGAATAATGAAGAACACAAAGAATATCAAGGGAGAAGAAAACACAATGAACAACCCAAGAAATGAACCTTGATTTTTGTTCATTTAGACCTCAATCCATTCCATAAGAATGATCAATAAAAACAAAGAAATACTTAATAAATGAACCCTAATAATAATTTCTCAATATAAATACATCCTGGAAGAATGAATGAATCGTGGACCAACATGTTCATTGGTTGGTCTACGTTCGTCGTTGAATTCAGAAATGGAGAAAATAAATTTCAAATAACAGCATCCTTCCTTTGGGTTGGATCATTCACTGAAGAATTTTGATCACCGCATCATCACCATTGGTGAGATTTATCAAGAATGATGTTTTTCGATCTCCGATCCAAGTTCTGTCATTATTCGCCATTGTGAGAGTTCTATGGGGTTATCTCTAGAGCCACCAGAAAATTCCAGGGTTATGAGCTTAACCCTGGATCTATAACTCTAGGTTTATTTAAAATAGAACAAAACTGCATCAACAAAACAGAATGAAATAAAATAAAATTTCAATTTATTTTATTCATTAAAAATTCCAAAAACTACTTTTCACAGTCAACCTTGGTCGATTGATGTTAGGACTCACCTAGGGTAAATCCACTGCTCTGAACGCAACGGTTCCCTTATATTTATGATCTAGGAAACCATTTATAAGTTATTACACTTTTTCAATAAAAATGTGCGTGATTAATATTAAATTTTTTAATAAATTTAAAGCATTTATTCCAAGCTCACCAGGCCTCGGAATCACACACCATCTCAGCTCTAGGTCTCAAATTAATTCCATATAATATTCAAAAAAATACATGGAAAAATTCAGTACATTACATTCTCCCCACCTTAATTCTTTGTATCCTCAAAAATCCAAAATAAAGGATGCTCAAAAGTATAAGGGTACTGAGCGCGCATCTGAGCCTCCCACTCCCAAGTGCTCTCCTAGAAATTATCATGATACCACCAGGCATGCACTAAAGAAAATTTCTTTCCCACATAGGATCATATCCTTTCGATCCTCGATCTCCACTGGGTACTCAACAAAAGTCACTCCATCATCAATGTACATCTCACCTCAGTCGATGACGTGCATTGGGTTAGGCACATAGCTCCTCAACTGCAACACGTGGAAGATATCATGTACTTGGTCCAACTATGTGGGTAGAAACAAGAAGTACGCCACCTCTCCAACTCTACACAATATCTAAAAAGAGATGAAAACCCTCATATGTAACTTTCCACCCCATCCAAATCTTCACAATTCCCATCGAGGTGAAAATTGAAGGAACACATGGTCTTTTTCCTCAAACTTCAAAGGCCTCCACCACCTATCAACAATATATTTATGATGGCTCTTTGTAGTCTTCATATGCTCTTGGATGATCTGAACCTTCTCTGTAGTAGCTCACACCAACTTTGGGCCCATGAGTGCTGACTCTCTTAGGTTAGTCCAACAAAGTGGTGACCGGTAGGGTCACTTGTACAAAGCCTCAAATGGTGTCATACCAATGGTGGAATGGTAGTTGTTTTTGTATGTGAATGCCACTATAAGTAGGTGATCCTCTAAACTATGGATGAAGTCCAACATGCAATCTCACAACATGTTCTTTGGAACCTGAATGGTCTGCTCTATCTGGACGTATATTTGGGGGTGAAGAACTATGCTCAAGTGTAACTAAGTCCCAAATGCCTCTTGTGATACCTTTCACAACCAGGATGTAAAATGAGTAACACGATCAAAAATTATCATTGATGGGACTCCATGGAGTCTAACTCTATCCTAAACATAGAGGTGTCTCAAGCTATCTACTGAACTCAGCTCCCAAGTAGCTAGGAAGTGGGGTGACTTGGTGATTTGGTCAACGATCACCTAGATAGAATAATTTCCCCAATACATATATGGTAAACCCCTCAAGAATTCCATCAATATCCCATCCCACTTTCATTTCATCACCTCAAGGAGTTTAGCTAAACACGCTGGAACTTCATGATCAGCCTTCACCTGCTGGCACATAAGGCATTGAGAAATGAACTCTTCCACTGACTTCTTCATCCATGTCCACAAAAACTAACATCAGAGGTCCTGGTTCATCTTTTCTACTCCAGGATGTACTGCTAAAGGGGGCATATGAAACTTTAGCAGAACCTTCTCCCAAAATTCCACTTGTAAAACTTTACATCCTCTAAAATGGATGACGTTCTCCCTGCCTTTTGAATACCCATCAGGAGCATGCCCTATTAATATATGAGCATATAGAGTCTCATAGTTGGTATCCCCAAGATGTTCCTCCCTGATTCACTATAAGAGTGGACTGCTAAAAACAAACGACTAGAGGTAATATTCTCCATCTCCATCCACAAAGGATAATTGTAACGAGGCAAGCTACTCTAATGCATCATTTAGAAACTCTGAACTAGATCCCCCATTGAGAGAATCTACCACCACGTTACCCTTCCCAGAAGTATAGATAATCTTAAAGTTATATTCCTAGAAGAACTCTAGTCATTTCCTCTATCTCAAGTTTAGATCCTTATGAGATAAGATATAATTTATACTCTTGTGATCATAGTAGATGATAAACCACTCACCCATCAGGTAGTGTCACCAAATATTCAATGCAAGACTACCTCTACTAACTTAAGATTGTGGGTCATATAGTTCACCTCATGTAGTCACAATTGGCGTCAACCATAGGCAATTACCACTTGCCTCTACATTATGAGAAAACCAAGTCTGGTCCTCGATGCATCATAGAACACTATGTACTCAACACCCTCCTCCAACAATCTCAAGATCAAAGTGCTCTTCAAACTCTACCTAAACTGCTGAAAATAATATTGAAACTTCTCTTTCCACATGAAAGGCTTCCCCTTTTAATTCAAATTTGTCATTGGTGTGGATAACTTGGAGAAATAGTGTATGAATCTCTGGTAATATCATGTTATCCCAAGTAATATCTGCAATTACATAATGCTTCTAGGTGGCTCCCATGATAACACTACCTCCACCTTTCCTGGGTCCACTGCTACTCCATCCACTGATATAAGATGTCCCAAAAAGTGGACCACCTGAATCCAAAACTAGCACTTTGAGAGTTTTCCATAAAGCTGGTTATCTTGGAGTACATCCATAACCTTCCTTAGGTGTCGCGTTTGCTCCTCCTTAGACACCGAGTACACAAGTATTTCATTGATTAAGACTACTACGAATCGGTCTAATTAAGGATGAAAGATCTAGTTCATGACTCACATGAACACTATGGGGGAATTCTTCACACCAAAGGGAATAAATAAGTACTAATAATAACCATTGTATCATCTAAAAGTCATATTAGGTATATCCTCGTCCCATAATCACAACTGGTGATATCCCAATCGAAGGTCAACCTTTGAGGACCATCATTCCCCTATCAACTGATCGAATAGTTCATCAATCTTTGGTAGTTGATACTTGTTATTTATAGTCACCTGGTTCAAGCATCAGTAGTCCACACACAACCTCAAGCTCTCATATTCCTTTTTGGACAACAAAACTAGGGCCGCCCAGGGTGAAATTTTGGGTCTCATTAATCCCTTCCTTTGTAAGTCCCCCAACTACACCCTTATCTCATGAAGCTTTGCGGGAGACATTCGATATGCTGGTGTTGATATCAATTTCATCCTGGGATATAAGTCGATGAAGAAGTCTATCTCTTGACAGGGAGATAATCCTAGAACATATTTAGGGAAGACATCCTTGTACTCTTATACTACTACTAAAAACAAAAAACTCATAAATTATGCTGCTTTGAGGGTCATTCTATCCAACTAATGAGTGATCGGATGCACCCTCCTATTCATGAGTCCATCCTATACTATCTAGGTTTCCCTTTCTCCAAAAAAGGAAAACATAATTCTATCACTACAGACACATCGTACCCTTCAACAAAAACAGTCAATCTGGGTATGGAATTTGGAAAACCAATACATAGCAAGAATGACATCAAAAGGCCTCAACGCTACCACCAAGAGGTTCCAACTGAAACTCTCACCTCTAAGGGTCTGTTCACACTATATTCATAGATGTGTGATCACTGAGTCTTATTTAGTGGGTGTCTCTAAGTATAAGGTTCGATTTAATGATTCAACCTAAATCTCTAGGTATCGAATAAGATATGTGGTGAGAAAGTAATTACTATCACCTGTGTCTATCTGTACAGTAGATAAGGTATAAAAGATACAGATCGTACCTTGAATTGTCCTTGGATCCCCTCGGTCATATGCCTCGACCACATGCAGTTGTTCCCACCCCTATTCTCTTGCTCCCTGAGTTTGGATTGGACCTCCTAGGGTGGTGGTGGTAACATGTCAAAATGTTGACCATATCTTTCTTCTCTCCCATATCCTATACCACATCCACTGCCCTACGGATCTACCTAATCCTATTGTTGTCTCTGCCTCAGTGGTCCATCCATTATCTCCCTATCGGCAATATGGAAGGTAGGAAAATCTCAAACGAGGTGTCCCCTATCCTCACATGAATAGAACCACCTCTCCATAGTCTGACTAGACCCACCGTATGAGTCCTAGACTGTAGACCCTCTATCCAGGGATCTCTTCCTGAAATGTCTCCCATTTTGGGATCCTTGAGACTGATGTCAGCTCCTTGTTGTTAAGGTCTCTACACCTGCTCATCCACTACTGACTACTACAAGTTATACCTGATCAACCAAAAACTTTCAACCACCAATACTCACTCAAGAACCCCAACATACGTCAGAATGCATATAGGGATAACATTGGCTCATATGTCTCTACGCAGACCTCACTCAAAGGTCCAAGATTTAAAGTATTGATCTCTAACCATATCCATTGAGTACCTGGAAAGGTTGGTGAACCTTGATGAATAGTCAACCATCGTCAAGTTACCCTATTAGAGATGAAGAAGCCCATGTATACATAGAGATCTCAGAATAAATGGTGAGAACTCCTCTCTGAATAGGTTCTCGAAATATTTCCATAAAAAAGTTTCCTGGTCGTGATTCTAGATAGAAAAAATCTACCATCACCCTACCGAACCCTGAAGAATGCTCACCGCCAAGATCATCATCTGGTCTACTTGTGTCTAGAATAGGTAGAAAAATTGGGTCACCTCCTCAAGATAGTCCTCAACATCCTGAGGGTCAGGATCACCTCATAACGTGAGGGGTGTCTATCTCTAAAAATCATGAAGTGTGCTCATATTTTTCACCTCATCAACCGGTATTGCAAGTACCACATGTTACTCCATAGGCGATGATATATCGGGTGCACCACCTGGAGGTGACATCTGGGGAACTATTCCTTGTATCGAAGCCTCGTCACTGAGGGGGTCATCCTCATGATCAAGATACTAAATCCTAGTTGGTATGAGTATCAGGGGCATCCTGTAAGGAAACAAAATGTACCACAGTCAATGAGTATATCTAGAGAGATGACTCAAGAAGCACATGGAACCACAACCCATTCCTATATGATGCATGTACCATAATTTTCCCTACAACTAGTGTTATCATGTACCATGTCTAAAATAAGGTTATCAGAGTCTTGGTGTATGGATAAATCAGTCGCCCGCACTGACGCTGGAGTCCCTGGACTGAAAGAAGAACCCAAAACACTTAACATTGTTTACCCAAACCAATCTCACAGAATCTTGGTCCTAAGGTAGAACTGACCACCTCTGATACAACTTTGTCAAGACTCGTCCCAGTGGGGGTCATTCCACAACTCCCCAAGACCACCACAAATAGGCCATGGACTGGTGACTAGCACCGAGTAGGCATATCACTAACATGGGAGTCATTGCCTATGTACCTGTACAGACACACATCTTCAATCCCACAAATGCTAAAATGTAAAAACCACTAAGAAAAAAATGCATGCATACCACTATCCCAACCAACAGAGTATGACAAGAAAGTAAAGTGAAGTAAAGAAAACTGGGACAAATTACAATCCCACCAAAAATAAAGAGAGTATGTAAACTATAAAGTCCAAAATGTAAACAAAATGGGTATTGGTACTAATAATCCAAGTCATAGGAACACATCAGCCTTCCTGAACTCACAATGCTCTATCCAGTCCTAGTCCTCTCTAGACTTCATCAAAATTTTGTTCGTATGTACAAGACACAACATGTGTGGGCAAGGCCCGTGTAGTTGTGAGTATAACAATATTCAGTAGGACACCTCGAAACAACAAAGAAATACAAAAAGAAAGATACAGTCATCTCTAAATAATATATTTATACAATACATATAACAATAATATTCAGATATACTCAAACCAATACATATAGTCTAGAGGTAAGTCACAACTATCGTATATCAATACTAGGGATTCAGCTCAAAGATCCCACAAATCACTCATCCGGGATAACACACTCTTGTGTATGATAGCACTGTTGATGTATTTATGAGAATTGCTATTTTTTATAAATTGTTAAGAGATAAATATATTGATAGATATAAAAATAGATATAATACATAGATGAGGATCACTACCAGGGACATTGGGTGATACCAACAACTCCATCTAGATTAACCTGCTAAGTAGAGGATCAATGCCTAGTGAACTTGGTCACATCAATAACAAGGACTCTACCTAGGGCACAAAGAATGAATAGAGGATCCTACTCTGGGCCTCTCAGAGGGGATTACAACAACTCTATCCAGAAAGTCTTGTTAAATAGATCATACTTATATGAGTAGGAAATGATACCAACCAACATTCAAGGGAAGGATATGGGAACAAACCCTTAACAAAACCCATCCAAGATATAGTGGAAAAGTGTATAAATCCATGTAGAAGAGAGTAAATGGCATGTAGTATGGTCACATACCGTGTCCCTTAACCCTGGGTATTTCTCGTGTATAACGACCCATGTCAAAACTACATTTCATGTAAAAAGTGAGTACACAATGTGTAGAAAGGCTTACACATTGTGAACTTCCATCTGGGGTCCACCCATGTACTCTAGTTGTGTTCCATCACATGGTATCAACCTGTGTCTATCTACCTATGTACCTGTACATAGGTTAATTTACATAACTGGTCCATCCAAGCCATGTGGGGGAGTACATGCCATGTCAGAACCCCATATACTCCTCCCCATGTCCATTTATATCCCTAGATACATGTCAAGTCTCAGAGAAGGTCCACACACCATGTGACACTTGACCACCTCCTGAAACCCTATCTGCTACTTTATGGGGTCACACACCATGTAGCCCAGACTACATGTCGTATTATTTGGAAATTTTCATAACTATATTATTATTCCATGCACATTGGTCAATAATTTGGTGTTTGATCCAATGCTCTATTTTCCTTGAAACTAGATATCCAAGGTCTTCTATGCATTACAACACTGAATTAGTGGGTTTCAGGCCTATAATCAGCTCCAAAAACTGATTTTTTTCTATCCACTTGTAAATCGTATGAAGAATGGGTATTCCTAAATCACTTAGATTCGCCTTTCACCATCATTATCACACCTCTACTAGGTCGTTATGAGGTCGGATCTTCAATTTTGGATCATTAAACCAATAATCAAAGGCACATCGATCGTTCATTCACAAACCATGAAGAACAAAGAACACAAAGAATATCAGGGGAGAAGAAAACACAATTAACAACTCAAGGAATGAACCTTGACCAATGTTAATTCTAGAATCAATACATTCCCTAATAATGATCAAGAAAACAAAATCAATACTCAATAAATGAACCCCAATAATAATCTTGTAATTTAAATTCATCCTGTAAGAACAAATGAACCATGGATCAACCTGTTCGTTGGTTGGTCTGTATTCGTCATTGAATTCAGAAATGGGGAAAAATTTCCAAATAAAAATATTATTCCTAGGGTTTGGATTGTTTGATAAAGAATTTCGGTCGCCACATCGTCTCCATTAGCGAGATTTGTCAAGAAAGACAAACATCGATCTCTGATCCAAGTTCTGTTATTGTTCGCTGATGAGAGAGTTCTTCTGGGTTCTCTCCAGAGCCTCCAGGAAATTTCAGGGTTATGATCTTAACCATATATCCATGCCTCTAGGTTTATTTAAAATAAACCATTGCTACAATGATGAAACATAACTAAATAAAATAAATTTTCAATTTATTTTGTTCATTAAAAATTCCAATAAATACGTTTCACAACCGACCTATACCGACCGATGTTAGGCCTCATCTAGAGTAAAGCCACTGCTCTTAATGCAATAGTGCCCTCATATTTCTGATTCAAGATCCCATTTGATAGTTATTACAATTTTTTAGGAAAACTATGTACTAGTTCTATTAAATATTTTAATAAATTTCAAACATTTATTCCAGACTCATTGGGCCTCGGAATCGCATGTTGTCTCAATGCCTCGTCTCAAATTAATTCCATATAATATTTTAAAAAAATAATACATTAAAAAAGTTGGGACATTAAAAAATGAATTATATAGTCTAAATAGTAATATCTAATAGATTTTGAACAATTTTCTAGGTTATTTGGGGCCTTAAGTTTAAGGTTTAGTTTTTTGTTAAGCTAATTTTTCTCTAAATCGTTATAATTAATTTTAATCACTTTTACTAATATTTTTGGTTAAAAAAAGTTGAAATTATTAGAAATTATTTATTATGGTGATTCTAAATATGGAATCCATTTTTACAAATAAAAATCACATAATTGGAATAAATTAATTTGAAATTAATCTTTTAGATAAGACGACAATGCCGGTTTTAAAGTAAAAATGTTCAAAAGTTTGCTAAGTTTTATATCTAATTTCAAATTGAAATTGATAAAAATGACCTAAATTTGATTAATATATGAAAAATATATATAATTAATATTTAAAACCAATAAAAATTTAATTTAACCTTATAAGTAAATTAGAATAAAATGGAGTTTTAAATTAAAATTCAGTATTTTTTAATATTCATCAAAAAATGAAACTTCCCATAAAAATACCAAAAATTCACCCTAAACTAAATTTTAAATTTTCCTTTAAAAATTTAAGTTTATTTTTTACATATAAAATTTATAAAAGTTTCAAAATTCATATTTAAAGTAGGTTCACCATTAAAAGGCAGTAAAACTACTTTTATAAAAATATAGTTTTTTATGTGTAAACTTGGGTTTCTTATTATCTTATGTCTATAAAATATATTAGAAAAATGTCAAAATATTTTATTGAATATATAACATATAAATTTACTATATAAATTTTCTAAAAAATATTAAATAATAATTGACAATGCAAAACATGGTTAAATAGTGTTTTGTTTAAATTAGATGTTGTGTGCAATGCAAACTAACTCAGTATTGCATGTTTTTCAAGCTATTGACAAAATTAAATTTATTATAAAAGGAGAATATGGTAAATACTTGGTGTATTATAGTATATAAGTAAAAAAATAGCTAAAAAATTCTAGTATTCTTTAAATCTATTACATGATGAATTCAGTGTCCATCCCACATATACCTGCTTCTAATAATTATTTGCACTATATAATTCTCCCACATTATCTAAATGGAATGTTTATAAAAAATAAATAATTCTTAGTCTCCCCTTACAATATTTAATTTATGATACGTATTCTAGTTTACTAAAAATTATGATGGAAATTTATCTACTTCTGATGGTTCCACCATCTAGAGTATGAACTTCTGGTAAACTTATAGAAAATTCGTAGGCAACTTCACCTTCAACTTAATCATTGACATTTACACAAAAAATTGACTAAAAATAAAATATATCACCATTATTATTTGATTTTTATTTTTTACCAATACCAAATTATCCTTATATTCAATGAGTTTTCTCTCCCCCTTATTGAAAATAAATCCAAAATCTTCTATGTGAGGGATCAATTTTCTCCCCCCCCCCCAACTTGATGATATGAATTTGAATCCCTCTTATTGACATCTTAAGGTGAGGGAATAACATTATTAAAACTTTTTATTCTTATCGTATTTTATTCTATTGAACTAATTATAATCTTTTAATTCCTTGATATAATGAAAAAATTACTTTTATTAATGAAATAAGACACAAATCAACCAAATATAATTCTATGTGAGACATGATCAATGTATAAAAAAATATTGATTAAATCAAATGTTAAACTTGTCTATAAAATTTATCAAGTGATGCAAACATTTATGAAATATTCCTTTAGGTATAAATTCATTATATTTTCTTTCTTCTAAATTTCCCATATCCATCCCAAAAATTGGATCAAAAAATTTCATATAGAAAATAGCAAGATTATACCCCTTTATAAAAAAAATTCATTAAAAAATTAATTTTCCCCTTTTTCATTTAAACTTCAAATTTTGTATATGAATGGGAAAGTATAGAGAACATACCTCATAGATGACCAAACCTTCAATTCACTATATTTTCTATATATGAAACATATTCATCCCCATCCATTACTTTAGCATTTAGGTATTTCAATGTTCAATTTACCAGAAAATTAGAATTTAGTTTCTTAAACATTTTTTATCTGAAATTTAACTATCTCTATAACCAACACCGTCATATTTTACTTCAGGTATCCCCCTAAATTGAATCACCTTCGGTTTTCGTTTTTTATAAAAACATTAATATGAAATAGTAATAAGTCATATATTCCTTTTCCATTAGTTAGAGAAATAGGTCTGAGAAATATCTATCAACCTAGAAACTCCTTTAACTTCATCTTTCATTATGCTACAATTAATTTTCCAAGCATAAATATTCTTGGAAAATATGAATTTCTTCTTCTATTCAATATTTAATTTTTATGGAGGTTTATTTTTCATATTTTTTTTGGGAAATTGAATTCCTATGAATTTACTTTTCTTCTAACTTCCTTTATTTATTCCAGTGTATCTAGACATAAAACCATGAAAACCTTCTGAATATGTTCAACCCTTTATTTTCATTGAAATATCTTCTTTACATCAACCTTATTGTCATTTGATTACTAATTCATTTTTCATTCTAACTTATCCTAACATGGTAATAATTTTATGTATTTTTTAGGAGTGTGTATATACAATTTGAACCTTTCACACATCTTCTTATCCTCTGGTAAGTTACTCTTTATAGGTAACTATTTGTGAACCTCAACTTATTCATTGGAGATATCTTACACCATTCCAATACACTTTTGTTTCTCTTTTATTGATTAACTTTTTTTTAGATTGTTATATTTAACTTGAATATTCATGGATTTGTTCCATATTTCTATGAAGTGGTCTTTATTTCCACAAAAGAAACATTATTTATTTAGTATAACATCTTTTATTGAATTTATATTAGGTGTAACCTTCTTTGTAGCTTCCATTTATTTACACCTCAAGGTAGACTTATAGTCTATCTTCCTTTCATTTTCCATTAAATTTGTTTCCTACTTACATTATTATTAGTTGAATTATACTTGGTAGAAGTAAAACAACAGTCCTCATCTCCATGAACACTTCTTCCACAAATTACACATAAATTTTCAAGATATTAAAATCAGTTGGATGTCAACTGATTATTCTTCTTTTGTGAGAGTTGGGTGAACTTGGATGAATTTTCTTTACCTTCCATTTTTATGACCTATATTTTTGGCCACATTTTTCTTCTATAACCTATCATATTATTCCAATAGATGATGGTTTGGTGTCTAAACATTCCACAAAACTAGAAGTTTCCAAGAAATATACTTTTTTTCTATTTATTATAATATTTTCTAGTTGAGGGTTCTTCAGTAACTTCTTTCTTGAAATTTATTTATATGGAAATTATTCCTTTCATACTTCCTTCGACCATTACTAAAGTGGTGGGTTCTTCATCACTTTTCTTCATCCACTTTTTTTGGAATGATAGTTATTTCCTATACCATTCAAATAATCAAAATTAGTACATATATAATTTTTAGATCAGGAGTTTACCTTCTTCTTAAAATTATCAAAAGGTTCAAATTAAATTTTTTTCATGTTATTCATACCACTAGATTTATTCCTCTAATAATTAATCCACTCCTTTGAAATTTAGATAGTGGACCTTCTTTTTACTTCTTGTAAAGATTCAACTTGAGTTTCTTCCAAGTTTCTTAACATCATTTCTAACGTAAGAAACTTTATTATTAAAGTGTTTTTCTGATCTTAAAATCATATTAATTTATCTTTATATTAATATTTTAACATCAAAATTATTTTACAATACATATTCCTTTAATTTAACATATATTTTTTAAGCCATTTTATTTTCCTAACTATGACTTCCAACTGAGGGTTCTTGAATTAAACAATATATTTTAATGCATGGAGAACATTTGACAATTCTTTCAAAGTAATATCTTTCTCAAAAACAATACTTTTAAATTCATATTTAGATAAAGTGAAATTTTCCTTGAAAAGTGAAACTAATTGTTTCTTCTCTTACATGATCTTTGTGAGAGTTCAATATTTTCAAAACCTCATTCCCAATTTATCATATATTTCTTCAAGTTTTGATTCCATAAATTATTTTTAATCTTGTATACCCATGATAAATGAATTCATATATTCTATAACTTCATTAGGAATATTTTTCATGTAATGATTTATTTTAGAGAAAAAATGTTCAACAGTTTTAATAGATTTATAATTTTCACAGAAAGGACTTATTTTTTCTTCTAGAAAATATATTCTATTATATTTAACAAAATAGCTCTCACTCACCTTAACTTCTAGTGGTATTGGATCCTATTTTTTCTAATTTTGAGAGACACACTTCTACTACTTTTGAGCTGCATTATTTTTCTAGTTTTTCAAAGACTCATATGAAACCTCTATGTTTATACAACCAAGTATAACCTCGTGTTTCCTTTAGCTCATTCTTAACTTCCTTATCTTCTAGAGGAAATTATTTCTTCAACTTCTGAAAATCTTCACTTCATGTAAAATAATTAAAAAAATGGGAAAAAATTAGATACGAAAAGAGGTTACTTGTTCTCTGATACCAATTGAGAGTCTTAGGGGATCATGTAGTCACCCTAAGTGGGGTTGAATCATGGGTAACAAAATTTTACTAATTGATTTGTACTTAAATTATTAATTCTATTAAGTTGATCAAAACTCTATCATTAGATAGGATGTATGGGTATTAATTATAAGACCTCCTCACTTTTCCATTATGATATGAAGATAATATAAAGTAAATAGAATACCAATATTTTTACAAGGTTCTTCCATAATATGAGGACATTTTCTCTATCATGTAAACTCCCATTAATTTATAAATTTTACACTAACCCATAATATACATCCTATAAAAAAATACTCCCTAGTTTAAAAAGTCTTCCAATGTCATATTTTGCTGTCTCAAATTAGTTTAAAATGTTCTAAAATTTTGAAAAGGTATTTTTCTATAAATTATTATTCTAATATAGTACTTCAAAATTGACCATGTTCTACTTCTGGTAAAAGTAATTCTGGAGTTCTCACTTTATTTCTTGAAACATAATGTTCCAATCTTCTCACCATTCTTCAAAACCTAATGTTTCAATTTTCCAAAATTTCACTAAAACATGATGTTCTAGATGTCTCAACATTCATAAAAACATGATGTTCATTACTTCATAACTTTCCTTGGAACCTGATGTTTTATACTTCTCAAATTTCCTCAGAAACTAATGTTCTATACTTCTCAAAAATGTTGAATCAATTAAATCTTCCCTGAAATCTCTAGTCAAAAATCTTCCTCAATTAATTTTTCTTCACTTCTTCTTATTGGATATCTAAATTTATTTTTATAAATTTAACATCATGTATTGAAATATTTGGGCTTCTTTTTTGACTAAAATATCTCTTATAACTTAATTGATTCAAAATATTCAAACCCAACTATTTTTTACATTAAAATTTTGGTTAAACTACTATAAAAATATCATATGATTTAGGAATTGGAAGTATTTTCCAAATTTTCTCAAAATATAGGTTCCAAAAACATCCTCAAAAAACAATTATAATCACAAACTTTGATTCATTAATTTTTGACTTGATCATACAACCCAACATTGTCATAATTAATTTTTAATGACATAAATTCAAAGACCCTAAACATTGTCTGGTGATTCTCCTCCTATAGTCTTCAATAATTTATTTCATGTATTTTATATACTGAATTTTCTTCTAGATGTGGATTCATCCTCCACATCACTCAAACTCACTATTCTCAACTACTTTGAACTCCTTTGATTCTAGTAAAAATAAATAGCTTAACACAAATATTTTTTGGTTCTTTTATGATGGATTTTATTCAAATGTGTTAAATTTCATGAAAATTACTTCTATAATACTTTTGGTGATTTTATAGGTTGTATTTGACAACATTACTCATTCTAGAGATCACAACTCAATTTTCTTTGATAGACTCAATACCTAGACTACTATGAATATTTTTCTAGTAAACTCGTTTCATCAAGTGTTACTTCATCTTCTTTTTCTAATAAATACACATAACATCTAATTTCTTCTTCTGGTGAGTTATTCTAGTGAGTTCTCATGATCCATTAAATCATTTTTTTCATTATTTTAAAGGGATGAAATAATCTTACCTAACATATTTGTTTCTTATGAAATAATTTTTTGATGCTATCATGAATCATCTTCTTCTATAGTCTCCATTGATAACCAATAATTTTGATCACAACACGTCCTTCTAGTCATAAAATATTATTTCTTATACATTCCAGATACTTTCATAGTTAATATGATCTTATATTTTCAATAAAATAACACATGACATATACATTATCTATTTTAGACATTGTATTTTGATAAAAAGATCATAACATTTTTTGTAGACCTTCCATATATGTTATATTCACATTAATCTTTCTAAATCCACTTTCCACTTATATTTTGAAAAATGTGTTGTTATCACTATTTTACATGGCTTCATCATTTCATTTATTTTTATACTCGTACCCATTGTATGAATACACATATGTTCTTTTGGATGAATTAATATACTGGACTAAAACACTCACAAACTAATATATTTTTATGATTTTAGTCTTTTCATGCATGGAAATAATAGCTCTGTTAGGTGAACCCTTATTTTGGAGAATATTTTAATCATAAATTCTATTTAACATTGTACTTTAGTCCCATATAAATGGTTTTATACTCCATCCAATTGTAGCATCATATAGTGGATTCATCCAAACATCTCAGTCTCAGTTTTTATGAATTTTTTTTTCAGTATGTGTGTCTCACTGTGTATAGTTTATGTATTTTTTGTACTACTCGAAATTTCAAGCCTCATAGTCCTTCCATTTTCAATATTCATTATACTTATATATTTATATACTGGAATTTATTAGATTATATTTCTCATGAAATGTCATTTAATCCAATATCTTCTTATGGTATTCTTCTTCCAGAACATCATTTATTCACTTAATCATTCCAAAAATTTTACTCACCTTCTGATAAACCTGTATATTCACTATTCTATGAGAAACATCATATGCATGTGTTCCTAAAATTTTCCCATGATTTAACTACTTCTATGGTATTTTTTTCAATAATATATCACATGTTTATCTAAGAAAACTGTCATTTTTGATCCTTTTCTTTCAGGATTATTATTTTTCTTTTAGATTAACTCAAGTTCACAACTTTACTAGAATCATGCATAGATTCCGATATAGTCACATTTATTATTTTTCTTTAGGTGCTGATCTCAAAATATTCACAAACATGTGTATATCATTTTTAGAAAGCCGTTCTTACTCCATAAATCCATACAAAACATTTCATGTAAGTATGAAAATATCCACATGATTATGGTATTATTTAAATCTATTGTCTGGTGAATTCGATGTTCATCCCACAATATAATTCATAGTTATATTGTCTGGTGAATTCAATGAGTATGGTATTATTACATAGTTATAATAATTTTTTGTACCATATAATTCTCAGAATTTTCCTAAATATAATTTTTTACACAATATATAATTCATAGTATCTCCCTTTTATATTTAATGTCTGGTATACACACTACTACACTCAAAATTCTGATGGTAATGTATCTTCTTCTAATGGTTCCACGATCTAGAGTATGAACTTATGGTGGAATTAATTTTGAAACAACTAAAGTAAAATTCACCTTCAATTAACTCATTGAATTTTACAAAACATATTAAAAAATAATAAAATATAACATGATCATCATCTGATGGGTAATTTAAATTTTTTACTATAAATAAATTTTGAGCTTAAAACACACTTTTATAAAAAATATTTTATACATTATTTGTGTATATTTTAAAATTATATTCTATAAAAAATAGAAATTTAATTTCATTAAATGTTTTTAAAATAATACATAATCATTTCCATATTAGGAAATAATTTCAATTTCAATTTGGATGGGTGTGGTGCATCTTTCTTGGCTGCTCATTTCCCGTTGGATGAATTGTCTCGTTTTTCTTTCAGAGACCAAATAAATTTTTACACATGATTTCTATGAAGCGAATATGGTTGTGGATGGTCTCGCCAATAAGGGAGTCAACCAGGTCATTACTTGGCATGATGATTTTTCTGGAGATTTGATTCCTCTTTTTGAGAAAGATTGTAATAAGATTCTGTCTTTCAGACTCATGTAATCCTTTTTTCACTTTCTAATAAATTATGTCTTTTAAAAAAATTTACTAAGGTTAAAAAACTTACTGAGGTAAAAGTTAAATTTGGTAAAAAGTTAAAAGAAACAATAAAATCCAAAAATAACTCAAACATGTTCCCCGAATGAATGATTGTGAGGATTATGAGAATTAAATTGTCTCATACTCCATTATTATCTACTCTTAATGACTCTTACCTTTTAATAGTGTAATTCTATTATTAAAAAGTAATGAGTATTTACAAAAAATCCATTTTCTTCACTTATAAAATAATATCACTTCTACTCTTTCAATGCAACACATACACTTCAAACTTCTATTGAAACTCTCACCATTTTACCTATACTATAAATAAATTTCTCCTCCATAATCCCTAGGTCACTATAATTTATCCTAAGCCTTTCACTTCCTAGGATACTTTCAAGAGAAAGTTCAAGATCTCTATGTGAGTATTACCTACTCCTTAACCTTTTATTCTTAATATTTTTATTCAAATGTTACCCAAGCTGTAAGGGTTTTTGTTAACTCAATTTCCATACATTGAGTTATGATTATTATTTTTGAAATTTATTCTCATAATTTGAGTATGATATACCCTATTATTTTATTGAGTTTTATTTCCTATGTTGGTCAGAGTAGTTCAGTCAAGAGGGGAGGGGTGAATTGAGTAGCTATAAAAATTTCTGTTACAAGAATATTATTTTAAATGAAATGGTTTCCCCAAAAATATATACAGCCTAGTTAATCATGGTTATACTATTATAAGAGTTTGAATATTTTAAAAACTTCTTATAAGATTGATTAATTCTTAGTAATCTTAATATCTATTATTAATATTACATTTGAATTTATCCTACTAAGACAAATCAGTTATAACTTATTTCCAAGACTAATTATCAAATTGAAATTAGAGTTTTCTGGATTATGAAATAAAGCAGTAAAAGAGAGAAGAATAAATTTAAATAGCACAGCAGATATGAAACAAGTGGTTCAGTCTCAAGCAGAGACCTAATCCACTCCACTTGGTGATCACCTGCCACCAAGTAGTTTATATAAATAAACTTTGATCCACACCCTGGATCGGGGTTAACAATGGTATACAGACTGTCCAGGTCACACATGGACCTCTTCCACAGTTTTCGTGGGTAGAACAAATAACAACCAAGCCACACAGGGACCTCTTCCACAGTTTTTGTGGGTAAACAAAATGATAAAGAGTTTGGTGTAAGGATTTAGAAATCCTTCAGTTTAGCACAGGAGTCAGTGTGTTTATGGAATATACAGAGTACACACATTTCTCAAAATTAAGTAAAATAATCACTAAGAGAGAGTAGATATTAGTTTAGAATGATCTACTGATTTGAAGTGAAGCTATGGACTCCTTTGATTAAACAGAAATGCTTCTAAGTCCTTCTCTAGTTTTTGTCCTGAAAAATAGAGTGTTGTAATCCATCGTGTGTTCTTCATGAGCTTTGACAATGTAAAGGTGTTATCTAGATTCCAATGTACTTAGTATGTTCTTCAGTAGTGTCAGATTGCATGTATGAGACAATTCTTTCATTGAAAATCTTGCAATGTATTCTTCGTGGTCGTGCTCACAGGATTTTTTTTGTTTAGAATCACGCTTTATGATTATTGGGCACTCTCCACTCTTTATCTTTGAATGCAAGTGTTTTAGCCAACAAGTTCCATGTGTTTCATACCTCGTACCTCGTACTATATCTACAAAGAAACATTAATTATGTCAGTGCATTAAAGGCATCAAATATGACTGTTACAAATTAAATTGAAAGACGACAAAATAGTTTAAGAAACAGTGTCATAGTATGTTATGAAAATGGTGTATCCTTCACACGGTGTCTGAGTGTCACGGTATGAGTGTCATGGTATGAGTGTCATGGTGTCTTGTTCACGGTGTCTGAGTGTCACGGTGTCTTCTTCACAGTTTCTTGCTTACGGTGTCTAGCTTACGGTGTCTTTCTCACGGTGTCTTGCTCATGGTGTCTTGCTCATGGTGTCTTGCTCACGGTGTCTGGCTTACGGTGTCTTGCTCACGGTGTCTTGCTCACAGTGTCTGGTTTACGGTGTCTTGTACTTAGGCAAATAACAGTATTCATACTTAAACAGTAATATGCATGAAATGGATTGAGATTAACCATTATAAATCATGAGTGAACTTGAAACATAAATACACATGATTGGATATAATTTATAGGAGTTAACTAGGTTGAATAAGATTTATGATCATTAATGAGATTTGTGAGCATTGATGATATTTTTGATCATTAAAACATGATTAATACATGAGGAGTCCAACAATCTATCCCTTTTTGATGATCACAAATCCTACACATTTAAAGTGTAAATTAGATGCAACTATAGAGAAAATAACATATAGAAACTTTATGCAGAAACTTCTCCCCCTTTTGGGATTATCAAAAAGTTGAAAGAAAGAGAGGGCACTACCAAAAAACTGGGCAAGGCATGCGCCTGCCTTTATCAGCACTAACGGAAAAGCACTGATAAAAGGGCGGGCCTTTATCAGTGCTTTAAATATCCCTTTATCGGCGCTTTTATTAATGCTGATAAATGTAACATTTATCAGCGCTTATATTAGCGCTGATAATATTTATTGTATACATTAAATAAAAAACACATGTTATAACTAAATATATATATATATATATATATTAAATAATTATAATATTAATACTAAATATATTTATTAGATTTATTAATTCATTATATATTTATTAGATTTATTAATTCATTATATATTTATTAGATTTATTAATTCATTATATATTTATTAGATTTATTAATTCATTATATTTAATATATATATTTATTATACTTCTTTATATTTAATGTATTTGTTTTATTTATAAATATATAATGTGTTCTAATATATATGTATAATTGAAATTATTGAATATATATATGTTTTTTCCAATGAATTGGGATTGATTAATATTATACATGTGTGCGTCTATATATGTGTGTTTTCCAATGAATTGGGGTCAATGAATATATCATACATGCGTATATATATGTGCATATTGAATAATGTTCATTTATAGATTATAATTCATTATGTTACCCATATAATATATATATATATATTAAATGTACACTTAAAATTAAATTATATTTAAAAAATAAATATATATTTTATTATATTTTCAATGATATATATATAAATATACCTTTAAAATAATTTTATAAGTATAAATAGAGATATAAATATTTAGAGTTAAATAAATATATAATAATATAAAGAAATTCTTAAATTTATACATTTTTAGTGCTTTTTTTAGTGCTGATAAACTACGTATTTATATAAATAATTAAATAATTATATATATATATATATATAATTAAATAATTATAAGATTAATAATAAATATATTTGTTAGATTTATTAATTCATTATATATTTATTAGATTTATTAATTCATTATATATTAATTTATTAGATTTATTAATTCATTATATTTATTAGATTTATCAATTCATTGTATTTAATATATATATATTTATTTTTTTTATATTTAATGTATTTTTTTTATTTATAAATATATAATTTATTCCAATATATATGTACTATAATTGACATTATTGAATATATATGTGTGTTTTCCAATGAATTGGGGTTAATGAATAGCATACATGCGTGTATATATATGTGTTTTCCAATGAATATATCATATATGCGTATACATATGTGCATATTGAATAATGTTCATTTATAGATTATAATTCATTATGTTACCCATATAATATATATGTTATAAAAATGTACACTTATAATTAAAATTAAATTATATTTAAAATATATATATATATATATTATTATATTTTCAATGATATATATATAAATATACCTTTAAAATAATTTTATAAGTATAAATAGAGATATATATATTTAGAGTTAAATAAATATATAATAATATAAAGAAACTCATAAATTGATACATTTATCAGTGCTTTTATTAGCGTTGATAAACTACATATTTATCAGCACTACAAAAGCGCTGATAAAGGTGGTATTTATCAGCGCTTTTCATTTTAGCGCTGATAAATACGCCCTTTATCAGTGCTTTTTACTAGCACTGATAAAGGTCCACACGAGATTTATTAAATCCACCGGGTCCTCTTCCTCCTCCCTGCACCCTGTCAAGATTTCACGGAAGCCCTTCTCTACGCCGCTGCCTCCTCTCTGCCGCTACCGCCGCTATCGCCGCCTCCTTCTCCTCCTCCTCCGCCACGGCCGCCGCCTCCTTCTCCTTCTCCTCCTCCTCCGGCCGCCGCCTCCTCCTCCTCCTCTACGCCTTCTCCTCCTCCTCCTCCTCAACTGCGGCCTCGTCCTCCTCCTCCTCCAACGGCGCCTCCTCCTCCTCCTCCTCCGCATACTCCGCTGCCTCCTCTCCACCGTGGCTCCTCCACTACGACCTCCTCCTCCTCCTCCTCTGCTACCTCTGAGCTGCTTCTGCTGCCTCCGAGCTGCTTCCACTACCTCCGCTACCTCTGCCCTACCTCTGTGCTGCCTCAACGCTGCCTCCGCTGCCTCTGGTGCCTCCGCTGTCGATGCCTCCTTCTCCTCTTCCATTGGGTCCTCCTCTTTAAGGTGAGTAAAATTGAATTTGCATGAATTAATTATGTTTGCATTTATTATCAATATTGAGATTAATTATGATTTGGCATGATTCTTGTGTGTGATGCTTGTGTGTGTGACACATGTATATGTGGTTGTTTACTTGTTTGATCTTGATTAGCTATCCCCACTTATGGTTGGTTTACTTGTGAATTGATCTTTTTGAGTGGGTTTTGGTGCCTTTTATGTTTTGGTTCATTGTGTGAACCCTTGTGGTTAATTATAATTCCCCTTGTGTTTATTTAATTATAATTTTTTGTATTATTTTGGCCTCCATAAGTGAACTATTGGATGTAGGCATATTCATATGTGCACATGGTGCAAATATGGATTGATATAAAAATTAAAATGGCTTTATAAAATGATGCTCACTTTAAACCCTGTATTTTGAAACAATTTCCCTCTTTTCCTCCTTATTTTCCTTATCCCTCCTCCTTTCAAAAGGTTTTTATAAAACCCGAATGTTTCAAAAATGGATCCTTGGTTCCCAAATTTTAAATTTAGTTTCAAATGTGTTCCCTAAATCTAGGTATGTTTGGCTTCTTGAGGTGTGGTTTGGTTTCTAAATGGCATAAAGGCCCATTTGGAATCTTCAGATCTTATATGGTGTTTTCCCCTTGGTTTTGAAAATGGAATTTGATTTGTTAATTTTAAAGATATATTGGTATTTTGTGGTGTTTTGGAAATTGGTTCTAAAACTCATGTGATGTATAGGCCAGGTTGGCACTTGTGTATTATTGGTTTATACCGTGCATGTGATGGCCTCTTCATTCTCTGGTATACTACTATAATGGAGCATCAATGTTGGTGGTTTACTATGGAGGTACACCATATGTCGGCAGGTGAGTCTGAACCTAGTAAGTCTAGGGATTTCTTCTAGGTAGGTTTAGGTAATTCTAATGATTACCTATCTATATGTTCTTCTTTATTTTTCTGCACTTTGGTTATATAGTTTTCCAGTATTTTTCTACTTTTATTGTTTCAATTAATTTCATCATGGATCTATGATCACCTTGTTTGGATTCTTATATTGAATTTTGAATTCATTTTTAAAACTAGATATCTATTTTAAAAAGGGAAGTCGTGATTTGTTTTGAAAATGAATTTTCTAAAAAATATGTGTTGGTTATTTAAATGATAAAAACCAATTTTATAAATGTATTTCAAACTAGTGTTTTTGTATTATTTCCGGAAAGGTAATGTATAGATTCTGTGGTGCTTACCTACTAAGTTGTTTTATGCTCACACCCTACTTATGACACTCGTCATCAGTAGACCCAAGTTATGTTTAGGTTTGGGTTTCTTGTTTAGGTTTCCTTTAAAGCAGGTTGGTCTTATATTTAGTGGTAACCCAAAGGTCACGAGGATATCTGGTCAGGTTCTGATTTATTCTATCTCTGTTTTTCGTTTCTTTTTTGTTCAATTGACGTTGTATATGGATCATGTTTATGTATTCTTTATGTTCTATGCTTATGGATCCTCATGGTTTTGTTGTGTGCTCTATTTGGTTTATATATATCCCCATTTCTATATCTCACATCATATTATCACACCATGACTCTTATATATCCTTAAGAGGGTGTTCCTCGTCATTCGTGATATATAAAACTATATGATCCATCTTCTTTGGGCCTAAGACTCTAATAAAATAGCCTTAGAAAACCTAACTTGGCTATAAAAAACTCATACCAAACCTGATCCTTTCATAAACACAACTACTCCATGGATACATAATCTTTGGATGATCACAAAATCACAAACATTCAATAGAACCCTCACTCTATTGCTTGGTGGATCAAAAACACCCTATTTATTTACCTTGGTTGCCCTTGATTTATATCCCTTTCACTGGAACACATATACTCATGTATGAATGCACAATCATGCATAAATTGGAACATGATTTTGTATTACAGGGTCCACCTACCTAAAAAAATGGAGTAACCCCCTCACCAAGATCAACTCATCCTCAACCAAGACTATACATGCCTTATCTAATCTTGTACCAATGATTGAGACCCAATCTCAAGGCAAAATTCCCAAATAATTAATTATAAAAACTTATAATTAATTATTCACCTTAATATCATTAGGAATAATCTTCTAAAAACTCACTGGGAAACAAAACACCACCTAAACCACACAAAACATGGTGCGTTCATCATACAAGGATAACCTCTATCCAATACAATCAAAATCTACATCATCTGAATTGATTTGAAGACGATATAGTAAAATCATCACACAAATCCTAGTTAAAATCATCCCAAATCATAGGAAAATACAGGATAATAGTAATGGAGGAATTATGATGGGAAAACTCACTAACACACTATAAAAAACTCCCAAGAACCACCCCTCGTCAGGGGGGATCGAAGATAGGAAGAGATTGGATGAATCCCAAGAACCACCCAAGATTTTCTATTAATGAGAACTCCCCATACCATTTTTGAATTATCTAGTTTTTTATCTAAATTATACTCATATTCCTTCTCCCCTAACCAAAATAATCATCCTATGGATTTCGAATAGGATGAATATAAATAAAGAATGGATGAATGCCAATCGGTTGACAAAAGAGTATGAAGAAGGCATGAAAGAGTTTTTCAAGTTTGAAAAAGATCATGCATGTGACTCTTCTCAAATCCGTTGTCCGTGTTTACACTGTTGTTATTCAAAACAAATTAGTCCAGAGGAGTTGGAAGAACACTTGATCTGTCACAGAATAGATCAGAGTTATACATGTTGGAATAAACATAGGGAAACAATGAATGTAGGCAGTGACTGGAATGACACTGCATTTTATGGATCATCTGATATGATTACAAACATGAACAATGAAGATGACCGTATGGATGATGTGATTACAGATGTGAATGATGGTGAAGATCATATTGAGGAAATGACAAGGACCATCTAAGATGAACTTCATGATTGCCCAAAATTGTTTGAGAAGTTAAAAAGTTGTTCAAAGACACCATTATATGTTGGTTACACTAAATATATAGCATTGTCAGCCGTACTGAAGCTGTATAATTTGAAAGCAGACAACGGGTGGAGTGACGCCAGTTTTACGAAACTAATTGCTCTCATGAATGACATGCTCCCAGAAGAAAATGAGCTCTTGAGCCAAACATACGATGCCAAATGAATGCTACGCTTGATGGGTATGATCTCCGAAAGAATACACGCCTGCCCGAATGACTGTATACTGTTTTTCAAGGACCAAAAATCACTTAAAGAATGCCCAAAGTGTAGTGCTTCTCTATACAAGAAAGATGAATCTAGTCCTACTAAATTTGTATGGTACTTTCCAATCATTCCAAGGTTTAGATGCTTATATGGAAGTGAGGAGACTGCAGAACAATTAACATGGCATGCAGATACAAGAATAAAAGATGGGATACTATGTCACCTGGTAGACTCTCCTCAGTGGAAGAGAATTGATCATGAGTATCCTGAATTTGGAAAAGAGTCGAGAAACCTTCGTCTTGCGTTATCTACAGATGGAGTGAATACTTTTGGTTTTCAAAGAAACAGTCACAGTACATGGCCGGTTATGTTGATAAATTATAACTTACCACCGTGGTTATGCATGAAATGAAAATAAATCATGTTATCTATGCTTATATCAGGACCAAAACAACCGGGTAATGATATTGATGTTTATTTAGCTCTATTGATCGAAGATTTGAGATTATTGTGGGATTCAGGTGTTACATTGTATGATGCTTACAGAAAGGAAGATTTCACTTTGAGATTCATGTTGTACGGGATGATAAATGACTTCCCTTCTTATGGAAATTTGTCAGGATATAGCATTAAAGGAACTCAAGGTTGTCCCATTTGCGAAGAAGGTACACAATCAATTAGGTTGAAATATTCATCGAAAACCATGTTTCTAGGACATCGTCGATTTCTACCATGATGACATAAGTACCGTTCTTGGATGAAATCATTCGATGGAAGTTCATAAGAACATACAACACCATCTTCACTAACAGGCGATCAATTGTTTGAGAAAGTTAAAAATGCGGACACTACTTTTGGTAAACCGGCTTCGAAAAACCTTACGAAAATCGGTTGAAAAAAGAGATCAGTTTTTTTTGAATTACAGTACTGGAATTGTCTGTATGTAAGACATTTTATTTATGTTATGCATGTAGAAAAAAATGTATTTGATAGTGTCATCGGCACGTTGCTAAATACATTTGAAAAAAAAATATGGAATTAAGGCTAGGTTGGACATGGTTGAGATGGGAATACGAGAAGATTTGGCACCGACAAAGGGTGAAAAATGAACATTTCTTCCTCCTGCTACTTACACTCTTTCCAGGCAGGAGAGATATCAGTTTTGCAACTTTTTGAATGACGTAAAGGTTCCATAGGGGTATTCGTCAAATATCAGTAAACTCATTTCAATGAGCGACTTGAAGTTAAAAGGTCTGAAATCACTTAATTGTCGTGTTTTGATGAAAGATCTCATTCTAATTTCTTTACGTTGCATTTTACCCAGGAATGTCTTCCATACATTAACGAAACTGTGTTTCTTCTTCAAAGCTATATGCAGCAAAGTTATAGACCTGGAGAAATTTCCATCTATAGAAAATGAAATTTCCGTCATATTATGTGAATTAGAAATGTTCTTCCCGCCTTCATTTTTTGATATGATGATTCATTTGATGGTCTACTTGGTGAGATAGATTCAACTATGTGGTCCTGTACATTACAGATGGATATACCCCATTGAACGGTATATGAAGATTTTGAAAGGGTATGTCAAAAATTGAATTCGGCCAGAGGGTTGTATTGCAGAGCGATATATTGTTGAGGAATCCGTTTTATTCTGTATCGAATACTTGTCTGGTGTGGAAAGCATTGGCCTACCGAAATCTCGTCACACTGGGCGGCTTGAGGGTGAAGGAATTTCTGGAAGACAGGTTGTCACAATCAATATTACAGATCAGGAACAGGCCCACCTTTATGTTTTTTATAACATTTTCAACATTGACCCATATGTTGAAATCCACAAAGAAATTCTTAGGCCTTTGAATCTATCTAGGGTAGAAAAATGGATATCAGATACACATAATCTATAGTTTATAGGATGGTTTTGAGAACATATTTTCAAGAAGTCAGATGAAAATCTAGAGTCAATTTTAGAACGACTTCGATGGCTAGTCGGAGGACCAAGTGTGTATGCATTATATTACAATGCTTATGTAGTTAATGGTTACACATTTTATACTAATGAACATGATGAAGACAGTACCATGCAGAATAATGGGGTTACACTTGTGGCTGAAGCGATGCATGTTTCCAGTGCTAAGGACTGAAATCCAATTTTTGTGAATATATCATACTTTGGCATCATCAAACAAATATGGGAGTTGGATTATACGGAATTTCAAGTTCTGATATTTCAATGCAAGTGGGTTGATAACAAGAGTGTTTTTAAAAGGGATGATTTGGGATTCGTGAAAGTTGATTTTAGTAAGGAAGGGGAGAAATATGAACTGTTTATAATCACATCACAGGTAGTGCAAGTATTTTATGTTTTAGATCCCACAAACCAAAATTGGTCAATCGTTCTGTTATCGACCAAAACAGCTGAAGGGGCAGATGAAAATTCAACGGAAGATGACCCTTTCATTGGGACTTCGCAATCATTTCGCAGTGGTCCCAATGTAGATAATGTTTTGTATGTCAGAGGAGACCACAATGAAAGGATATGGATAGTTGATAGAGGGGTCAAATACCTTCAACCTTTAAAAAAAAGAGAGTTCAATAATCAGGTTATTTTTTTATTGTAATATAGATTGTGTTACATTATGTTATTATATGTTCACTTCTACTTTTATGTGATCTAAATTAAATGTTAAACCAGTTCTATAGATAATGAATTCTTCACCTGTTGATGCACGAAATCTTGAGACACAACAGGTCTCTCAACCTGTTGCAGCTGGTCCCACTGCTGAGAGACAACAGGTCTCTCAACCTATTGCAGTTGGTCCCATTGTTGAGGTACAACACATCTCTCAACCTGTTGCAGCTGGTCCCAGTGCTGATGCTAGTGCTTCGGAGATACATAATGATGATGCAAAAACTGAGGAAATAGTAGGCGATGAAACCCCGACGAAACAAAAAAAACAGGTGTGCCGTAGTTTGACATTTTTAGCCAAAATCCTTAAGGAAAAAGAAAAAGGAATCAAATATGAGGTGGGATGGAATAAATGAGGCCATCATGTAAACCCCAACAAAGCCATGTTTAGTAGCTACATTGGAATCATCACTCGAAAACGCGTGCCGATTGATGTAGAGTCGTGGCACCATGTTGTCAGCGGGTTGAAAACATTAATGTGGGAAGAGATTACAGTAACATTACGATATCATCTATTTAAGTTATTAAAATAAAATAAAATAAAATACTGAAATATTGACTAACTCTTCATCATCTCTTGTAGAGTGCATTTATAGTAGATGTTTCACACAAAGAATATGTATTAATACTGGTAGGAAGGATTCATAGAGGCTTTCGCGCCATTTTAACAAAACATCATCTGAAAGATGCTGAAGGGAAAATCAAGCCACACCCGCCTCCTCTTTATGCACACTTGATATCCCAAGGAACGTGGGATGCATTTTGAAACCATCGTGTGGAACAGACTTTTTAGGTACATTGTGTTTGGTTACACGTTGTGTAATGTTTCTTGCATTCATCACGTTGATTGACAGGTTTTTATTTATGAAACAACAACTGAGTGCTGAAAATAAAGAACGGGCAGCAAAACCAGCGTACCCCTACCGTAAATCAAGGCTGGGGTACACTTCAATTGAAAAACAACTGGTACATATTTTAAAAGTACTATAATAATTTTATGTGACACAAAACAACACTGTAACCATGTTTCTCTGTTTATATGCTGATTGATGAAGAAAAATCCCAAGCCACTTCCATTCCAGGCCATGTGCTATGGAAGGAGGCTCGTGTTAATAAAGAGGGGAAACTGGTAGATGAAAACACACAAAAACTGTGGGAAACATGTGTAATTATGACATAATATAAACTTTTTTTTGATTTAAATCACTATTACATAACGATGATTACTTATTTTTCTATATTTTCTATTTGACATAGTCACAGGAATCAACAGCACCCACACCAGATGCATGCATACTTTCAGCGGCCTTGAAATAGCCAGAACAGTATGGCCGCGTCAGAGGTGTGGGTTTTGGGGTGTCACCCTGGGCATATTTTCAGAAAAAAAACAAGAGGATGAACAAACTAAATAATTGAAAGTAATGAGAAATAGAGTAGCTACCATTGAAGAAAAATTCCAAAGTCAGGAAGAGATGCAAGAAAGTTTGATGGAGGAGAGGCGAAGAGAACAAACAACTCAAGAACTACCCGCGCGAGAAGATCCTGCCCCACCCCCACTAGCTTTGAGGCGAGCCATTCCCCTCAAAGACCCAAATTAATCGAGGTAATAAATGTTCTAATATTCGTTTCTGTGAAATTTGAATCACATAGACACTGATACCTTTCATGTAATGATATTCTACAGGGTGAAAATGACTGTGATTTATATTTGTCAACTCCCACTCATCGCCTTGTAGCGAGGGATACAGTGTTCAATATGCAGAATGACACACTACACTCTAGAACACTTCCAACCGATCATGTAAAAGTTTCGATTAACGTAGCTCATGAGTCGAGTGCTGAGATACCCGTGCCAAATGACGATGACGACATTCATACGGTGGAAAAAGATGTTGGAACATTCGTTGCATGGTCATCGAATCTTGTAAAAAAACATGTCGACCAGGAGGTATTCATTTCCAATTCATTTTTCAAGAATAACCTTTAACATTAAATTAGAAAATGGCTGAACCGATTAATGTTATTACAGAAGGACAAAATGGAGGAGCTAAAACGAAAGAGCGGTTCCAAAGGATCAACCAACCGATCAAAACGATCTACTGAGATCGCGTTCACCCCGCCCGTTCTATATCCACATTTAATATCATTGCAAGCTCATATGGATATGAAAATGATAGGTGGAAAGAGTCACACAATTTTTTGTGAAAAAAGATATGTACGGAGAGGAAACATTAGATTTTGTTAGTGTAGACGTTGTTGCTAAGATCATCACATACGACTGTCTAGGCGCCTTAGTTATAAATGTATACATGAGGTATGTTTTCATGATTTGATTTTACAGAAACTGATATACTTTGATAATTATGGATAAATACATCTCATATTTTTTACAGGCGTATTTATGAAAAACAATTGAAGGTATTTTCCCATGAATAAAAATTTGGACTCATTATTCCTCACACCATTTCTACACAACGAGAAGAAATAGATTTTGATTTTCAGGCTGAATTAATGTCAAATCTGATCAGAACGTTTCAAAGAAGAATTACGTCTAACAGACTCTTTTTAATACCAACGTTGCAGGGGTAAAACTCTACATTTTAATCATATCAATTATATTTTTATTTCTATCAGTACTTATTCCTTTTTGTGTTTTTAGGGATCATTGGATGCTCATTGCAGTCAATTTGGATACTCCAAAGATTTATTTTATGGATTCACAACATGGATATCCAATAAAACAACCACACATGATGGTGATTTTCAATTTTTAATAAACTAGATCCAACATTTTAGAACTAAATATCTAGTTATATAATTTATATTATCTTTTAATGAGGATTTTGTTATGATAGGGCGGTGTATGAATATTGTCTAAAGGTTGGAATGAATCCAGGGCATAAGGACGACAAAACCCACAAGATATAAAAATGGATAAGTATATGGGTATATATAATTATATTTCAATATCCAAATACATATCAAAACAAATTACTTATTTTTCTCGATGTTTCTGCACTGTCCGAAACAAACAAATGACAAGGACTGTGGTTATTATGTTTTTAAATTTATGAAAGAGATCATATTTCATGAACAAACTAGCATCCATGAAGAGGTATTTTTGACAGTAATTAATACTTAATTTAAAATAATTATTAATCCTTTGTGTATTTATATTTTTTCAGTACTACTATGACTGTCGCAAAAAATCATATTCATAAGATGATATAAATGTGTTTAGAAATGAATGGGCAGTGTACCTGATGGAAGAATGTAAAAAAATAAGACAATGAAGGTGAATTCCTAATACTTAAGTTATATTTATATAGTCATTGATATCTCCCTTTACACTTATTGAGCATCTATGATCTCCCTTTCTTATGTTTCATATCCTTAAATTAGTGAATTTCTACTGCTCAGTTTGAAATTGACATAACTTTAGAAAACAACACAAGTGACATACGAAATACTGAGCAAGCGCATTTGGATTGTTTTGAAACTTTAAGACAATGATCCATGAGTCATTTTTGACATGTAAGAATTGAACGCACCTCAATCCGACGCACAGTATGACTGGTATGGATAAAAGTGTCTGATATCAGTTTCAAATTGAGATAAAATTTAGAAAACAACACTACTGACATACGGAATACTGAGAAAACGCATTTGGATTATTTTGATACTCTAGGAAAATGATTCCTGAGTCATTTGTGACGTGTAAAAATTGACTGCACCTCAATCTGATGCACGGTGTGACCGCTATGGCTAAAAGTGTCTGATATCAGTTTCAAATTGACATAAACTTTAGAAAACAACACAAGTGTCATACGAAATACCGATCAAACGCATTCGGATTGTTTTGAAACTTTAGGAAAATGATCCATGAGTCATTAGTGATGTGTAAAAATTGACCACACCTCAATCCGATGCACAGTGTGACAGGTATGGATAAAAGTGTCTGATATCGGTTTCAAATTGAGATAAACTTTAGAAAACAACACTACTGACATACGGAATACCGATCAAACTCATTCGGATTGTTTTGATAATTTAGGACAACGATCCTTGAGTCATTTTTGACATGTACGAATTGACCGCACCTCAATCCGAGGCACGGTGTGACCAGTATGGCTAAAAGTGTCTGTTATCTGTTTCAAATTAACATAAACTTTAGAAAACAACACAAGTGACATACGAAAAACTGAGAAAACATGTTCAGATTGTTTTGATACTTTAGAACAACGATCTATGAGTCATTTTTGACGTGTATGAATCGACCGCACCTCAATCTAACACACATTGTGACTGGTATGGCTAAAAGTGTTTGATATCAGTTTCAATTTGAGATAAACTTTAGAAAACAACACAAGTGACATACGGAATACTGACCAAATGCGTTTGGATTGTTTTGATACTTTAGGAAAACGATCCATGAGTTATTTTGGACGTGTACAAATTGACCGCACCTCAATCTGATGCATGGTGTGACCAGTATGGCTAAAAGTGTCTGATATCAGTTTCAAATTGAGATAAACTTTAGAAAACAACACTACTGACATACGGAATAATGAGAAAACACATTCTGATTGTTTTGATACTATATTACAACTATACATGAGTCATTTGTGACGTGTACGAATTGACCGCACCTCAATCCGATGCACGGTGTGACCGGTATGGCTAAAAGTGTTTGATATCAGTTTCATATTGAGATAAACTTTAGAAAACAACACAAGTGACATACAGAATACAAAGAAAATGTGTTCGGATTGTTTTGATAATTTAGGACAATGATCCATGAGTCATTTTTGATGTATAAGAATTTACTGCACCTCAATCTGATGCACGGTGTGACTGGTATGGCTAAAAGTGTCTGATATCAGTTTCAAATTGAGATAAACTTTAGAAAAAAACACTACTAACATACGGAATACCAAGAAAACGCATTTGGATTGTTTTTATACTTTAGGAAAACGATCCCTGAGTCATTTGTGATGTGTACGAATCGACGCACCTCAATACAACGCATGGTGTGACCGGTATGGCTAAAAGTGTCTGATATCAGTTTCAAATTGACATAAACTTTAGAAAACAACACAAGTGACATACATAAAACTGAGAAAACGCGTTCAGATTGTTTTGGAACTTTAGTAAAACTATCCATGAGTCATTTGTGATGTGTAAAAATCGATCTCACCTCAATCCGACACACGGTGTGACTGGTATGGATAAAAATATCTGATATCAGTTTCAAATTGAGATAAACTTTAGAAAACAACACAAGTGACATACGGAATACCGAGAAAACGCGTTCGGATTGTTTTGATACTTTAGGAAAACGATCCATGAGTCATTTGTGACGTTTAAGAATTTACCGCACCTCAATCCGATGCATGGTGTGACCGGCATGGCTAATAGTGTCTGATATCAGTTTGAAATTGACATAACTTTAGAAAACAACACAAGTGACATACGGAATACTAAGAAAACGCATTCAGATTGTTTTGATACTTTATTAAAAGGATCCATGAGTCATTTTTGATGTGTACGAATCAACCGCACCTCAATCCGACGCACGGTGTGACTAGTATGGCTAAAAGTGTATGATATCATTTTCAAATTGAGATAAACATTAGAAAACAACAAAACTGAAATACGGAATACCAATCAAACGCGTTCGGATTGTTTTGATACTTTAGGAAAACAATCTATGAGTCATTTGTGACGTGTATGAATAGACCGCACCTCAATCTGACGCACGGTGTGACCAGTATGGATAAAAGTATCTGATATTAGTTTGAAATTGACATAAACTTTAGAAAACAACACAAGTGACATATGGAAAACCAATTAAACGCGTTCGGATTCTTTTTATAATTTTGGAAAATGATCCATAAGTCATTTGTGATGTGTACGAATCGATCGTACCTCAATCCAACGCACGGTGTGACCGGCATGGCTAATAGTGTCTTATATCAGTTTCAAATTGAGATAAACTTTAGAAAACAACACTACTGAGATACGGAATACCAAGAAAATTCATTCGGATTGTTTTGATACTTTAGGAGAATGATCCATGAGTCATTTGTGATGTTTACAAATCGATAGCACCTCAATACGATGCATGGTGTGACCGGTATGGCTAAAAGTGTCTGATATGAGTTTCAAATTGAGATAAACTTTAGAAAACAACACAAGTGACATATGGAATACTGATAAAATGCATTAGGATTGTTTTGATACTTTAGGACAACGATCCATGAGTCATTTGTGATGTGTACGAATTGACCGCACCTCAATCTGACGCACGGTGTGACCGGTATGGCTAAAAGTGTCTGATATCAGTTTCAAATTAAGATAAACTTTAGAAAACTACACTACTGATATACAGAATACTGAGCAAATGCGTTCGGATTGTTTTGATAATTTAGGAGAACGATCCCTGAGTCATTTGTGACGTGTAAAAATTGACCGCACCTCAATCCAATGCACGGTGTGACCAGTAATTCTTTTCATTAGATAAAGAATCAGTATTTATTAAATGATATAAATCATCCAAAAACATATTGATTTTACATTATTCCCTTTCATTGTTATCATAATGAAAACATTTGAGTTTAAAATTTTATATTTTAGTTTCACATTTCCATATTAATGTATTCTTTCATATTACTGTTTTAATTTATTTCATTATTGCATTACTAACATAATATTTGTTTTCTTATATTGGTGAATTTTTTTCCTTGAGTTCGGATGCTTTGTTCGGAAACAAATACCATGGAAGACAATTTTTTAGAGTGGATCATGGATATCAAAGGATGAAACATGAATGTTTATAACTGTTGTTGAATAATTGTAATTGTAACCATATAAAACAATGTTTGAAATGTATATAGTAGTGTTTTTTTTGTATTCATTATTTTAAGTAAATGTATATACCGTTGTCTATCAAGATATTGTGTGTGGGTGATATTTTGTGATGGTGTGCATGTGCTACTTTGTGCAGGTATTTTGGTGTGTAGGTGTACAGGTTCTGTTTTGCAGGTGTAGGCGATGGTGCCTTTATCAGTGCTTTTTTGAGCGCTGATAAAGGGACCCCCCCCCCTTATCTACACCGGAATTAACAACGCTTTTCTAGCACTGTTAATGCTGGTTTTTAGTGCTGATAAAGGGACAAGTTGTAGTAGTGGGGTAAATAGTGCACATTACATTAAGAGTAAACATTTTAGTACAAAATAAAAAGAGATACAAAAAAATAATGACATCCCCATCAAAAAAGAGTAAGCACTGGTCTTCTTCAGGGATTGGCCTTATCTTTTCCTTTATCAGCAACAGAAGCAGAAGCCATAGGGGTAGTGGTTGATGTAGAACAGGGAAGAGAGATGGTAGATAGAGAGGTTAAAGGGAGAACTTCAAAGATTAAGGGAGCCAAGGTAGGAGCAATAGAAGATCGAGGCAGTTGCTGAGCAAGAATCACAGGCCTGATCTGACTGAGAGCTTGGCCAAAAGACATGGTAGTTGAGGCTAAGGCAGAGGTGAATGTAGGTAGCCCAGGTTTGAGAGGTGAAGCAACTAGAGAAACAGTTTTTGTACTATGGACATACATATAAGGTCTCAGAAGTTTGATTAAGTCTGCAATAATCTTCCCACCATATTGCATGGATTTTTCAAAGTCATATTTGTTTTCCAGGAACTTGTCCAACAATCGGGTAAACTTGGTTAGCTTTTGGACTTGGTTTTTGAAGGCTTGAATTATAGGAGGAATTCAAAGATTCTCTACAAGGTATTTGAAGTGGTTGTTCATATCAATCTTAGAGAAAATTTGGTTGAAATAGAAATCCACTTTCATAGAAATCTTCTTCTGGGCATCATTTGCAATCTTGGAATGAATTTGCAAAAGGTCAAGAACTCTATCACTGTTCTTGACAACATCAGATAAAGAAGTCACATTAAGACCACTGAAAGCATTCTGAAGCTATTCTTGGACTATAGATCTGAGCAAAGTACTGTCCAAGGTAGGTGTAGAGGATTGACCAGAGGTATTGGAAGCTTTGACTGTTGATGTCAGAGATTTGAGCTGATTTAGAACCTTTTGAATACAACCAGTGTACTCATCAGTGAGTTTATTAAGGTTCACCATAAGCTCTCTTATTTCCTTAAACAGCTGTTAGTTCCTTTCTGCAATCTTTTCATCAAAGGATAACAGATAAGGGTGAATCTAAGACACAACATCTTGAGAGATTTGAGAAACAGTGGGTTCTAGAAGAGCAGTAGAAGGCTATGATCTTGAATGTAGCTCTTTCTGCATGTCTTCCACCATGATTCTCAGGGTTGTGACTTCATTACTGAGCAACTTATTTTCAACTCGACCTTCTTGAATCTCATGGATCATTTTAGGTTGTATCTTCCAAATGATCTTCTCCAAAAGCAGTGAGGCAACCCACTCACTCAAATTTGTCACAGGACGAGGTTGGGAGTTCATAAGCTTCTCAACTACAGATAAGATAGTATCTCTAAAATCCTTCAAATCATCCTTAATGAAAAAGGGCATCTGTTTAGGTAAAGGTTTAGGTGAAGGTTTAGGTGAAGGATTTGGTATAGGGGTAGGTTCAGGTTCTGGTTCCCTCTCAGGGGAAAAGATAGAAACTGACTTCAACTGAAATAGGGAAGAGAGATCAAGCCTGGTTGCAGTGATATACTGAGACTCACTCACATCATAAAAACTAGGAAATTTTTATTGAGTGTCCACAAGACTTGACTCGGTTGGATGTGAGGCTTCACCATATGCAAGATTTTGGGTTTCATCCCCCTCTACAGGTGCTTCCTTTTCAGGATTGAGAGTTTCAATAGCTTGGTCTAAATCCACAGTTTCATCTCTAAGTTCCTCAAGAATTTATTTTCTAGCCAGCTGAAAGGCTATCTCCATCCTCTCTTCAGTAGAGGGTATTATTTCATTAATAGAATTTTTCACAGGGAATTCTTCTAGATTCTCTTCTTTCATAATAGGGAGTGCTTCTAGATTTACTTCTTATACATCAGGGAGTTCTTCAAGATTTACTTCTTGTACACCAGGGAATTTTTCTACTATAGGCTCTTCCATGGATTTCTACTCAGATTCTGTCACCACTGTTTCTTTTTCAGCCTCTGGTTGGATTCCTAGATTGAAATATTCTCTAGGGGCAGGAGTTTCTTCTTCAAGAACAACAGGAGGAATAATAGTCCTTTCCTCCTCAACAGTAACTTCTTCCCTATCTGTTACTTCAGTTTCTTCTTCCTCTTCTTCTGGATACTCACCAAGTTCATCTTGTTCCAAACCAGGATCAGAAATGTCTTTTGGCCTTTATGGATAATCCACAGGATTAATCTTCTGATAAATCTTATCGTTGTCTTCCACCCACTCCTTTTTCCAAGGATTCCAGTTTATCTTCATTCTCCTAATAGTGTCTTTAGAGAGATATTATACAGTCCATAAGCACTTCTTCAATGGGTCCAACTACGCCTTTTTCAATAAGAATGGCTTATATTAGCCGAGAGTAGAAAAGAAAAGTGGACTTTGATGTAACCATGATCAAATCACACATATGGTGAATGATGTACTTACACAGTTTAATCTTGTATCCATTCTTCATAAGATGAATTAAAAACACATCTTGATACTTTAATACAGCAAAGTCACCATTCCTTGGACTAACCAGATTTTGAAGAAATTTAAACAGTAGTCTTGTTTCTCCATCAAGTTCAGCAGCGATGGACCTTCTCTTAGTTCCATTTCCAGTTAGGGTTTTCAGAGAATCATCAAGATAAAAGAAATCAGTTGTAGGTGGAGGTTATCTATGATAATCATCACATATTCCTTCATGAGGTATCCTAAGGCATGATTCCCATAACTTCGATGAGAAGGAGCATCTTTGGCCTTTAACCTAGCTCCTCACAACATAACCTTTATCAGAATCAAACGAGAACTGCACATACTGGTAGAACTGAGCTACTAATATGGGATAGATAGGTATGTTCTCCCTTGAGAACCATTCTAACCAGCCTTGTTCTTTTAACACTCTAAATACTAGAGATTTGTTAGATAAAATCCATTTGGGGTAAATTTATTTCTCTGGAACAACACTTCAATTTACCAGATTTGGATTCAATAGTCCTTCGGGAGTCAGCTTGGGAGTAATCTTCTTCTTCTTCGGGCGGTGCTTCTCAGTTGTAGATGACGATGGACGTTTCATTCTTAGCATCTACTGAGGGTTCGAGAGAGAGAGAGAGATGGGTTTGTAAGGTTGAAAGGGTTCAAAATGAGAGAGAGTCTGAGTGATGAACTGAGTAAAACTTTTTGATTTATCATTTGGGAATGCCAATCATCACGAAAATAAAAATGAGGGAAACTAAAAGAGGTGAAATTAAAAATACCGCGATATGGGTTTAAAGAAAATTATAAATAATTTTTACGATGAGATAGTGATCGGTTGTTACGGTGAGATAGTGATTGGTCTTCACGGTGAGATAGTGATTGGTCGTGACGGTGAGACAGTGAGTGAACTTTTCAGTGCGCGTTACGGTGAGACTGTAAATGTCAGACTGTAAGTACAAAGTGCTAACGGTGAGACCATAAACATAAGAGACAGTAACTGAGAAACCGCAATCATGAAACAGCAAAGTAAAACATAGAAAAATATTTAACAGTAAGATAAGTAAGATATCTATTTTAGATTTATCATGCCAAGATCATGTATGATGTAGTCTATTCTCTCATAATTTAATGGTTTAGTGAATATATCAGCAAGTTGATATTTAGTACCAATGAATTCCAAGGTGATATCACCTTTTTGATAATGATCTCTCAAAAACTGATGTCTTACATCAATATTCTTTGTCCTAGAAATGTGAAACATGATTTTTTGAGATTTTAATAGCACTTTTGTTGTCACAATTTATTGGTACATGTCTGAATTGATATCCATAATCTAGTAAGGTGTGTTTCATCAACAAAATTTGTGCACAAAAACTGCCAGCAGCTATGTATTCAGCTTCTGTAGTAGATAATGCAGCAGAATTTTGTTTCTTACTACACCATGATACTAGTGAATTGCCTAAAAGGTGACATGTTCCAGAGGTGCTTTTCTATCTAACTTACAACCACCGAAGTCAGCATCAGAATAAATAACTAGTTCAAATGATTCTCCTTTAGGATAGAACAGTCCTAGATTGGGTGTATGATTGAGGTATTTAAAAATTCTCTTTACAACATTTAAATGAGATTCTTTAGGATTTTCTTGAAAACGAGCACACATACACACACTAAACATAATGTCCGGATGGATGACAGTTAAGTAGAGTAAACTTCCAATCATTTCTCTATAAGTGGTTTGATCAACAGATTTTCCATCTTCATCAAGAGCCAACTTACAGGTGGTACTCATGGGAGTGTCACTACTTTTAGTGTTATCAAATCCAAAACGTTTTAGAAGATCTCTAGTGTATTTACTTTGATTTAAAACAACTCCATCATTATTTTGAAAGATTTGAAATCCAAGAAACAATTTTAGTTCACCCATTAAACTCATTTCAAATTCGTTTTGCATCATTTTAGAAAAGTCAATACATAATGATTTTTTTGAAGATTCAAAAATAATATCATCTATATAGATTTGAACTACTAAATCATCATTATAAATTCGTTTTATAAAGAGGGTAGGATAAGTTATTCCTTTTGTAAAACCTTTGTAAATGAGAAAAGTACCCAATCTGTCATACCAAGCTCTTAGAACTTGCTTTAAACCATATAACTCTTTTGATAGTTTGAATATATGATTGGGAAAATGAGGATTTGTAAATCTAGGGGGTTGTTCAACGAAGACATCCTCAGCTATATATCCATTTAAGAATTCACTCTTAACATCCATTTGATATAGTTTGAAATTCAGATGTGTAGCATAAGCAAGTAGGATTCTGATGGCTTCAAGTCTGGATACTGAAGCAAAGGTCTCCTCATAGTCAATTCCTTCTTCTTGAATGTAGCCTTGTGCAACTAATCTAGCCTTGTTCCTAACTATATTTCCAGCTTCATCTACCTTATTTCTAAACACCCATTTAGTTCCTATGATGAATGTGTCCTTGGGTCTTTCAACAAGTTTCCAAACTTTGTTTCTTTCAAACTGATTAAGTTATTCTTGCATATCCATTACCCAAAATTCATCGTTTATGGCATCATCAATGTTTTTAGGTTCACGTTGTGACAAGAAGGCTTGATGTTCAACCTGATTTCTAAGAGAATCTCTAATTTGTGTTCCTTTCTCTAAGTATCCTATAACAGCATCTAAGGGATGGTTTTTAAGGGTTCTAACCTTTCTAGAAAAAGAGGGACTAGTGATTTCAGGTTCATCAACAGATTCAGGTTTATTATGACTCGATTGTAGAGAATTTCAAGAATTGGAATTTTTCATAGATTCTTTCATAGAGGAATTTCAGGATTTTGAGTTGATGTTCAGATTTGATACATCATCCTCCATATTTTCAAGGATGGTTCTAGACTCATGTGGATCTGTTTCATCAAACCTGATATGAACAGATTCTTCCACACATTTAGTTCTCTTATTGAATACTCTATAAGCTTTACTTAATATTGAGTAACCTAGGAAAATTCCTTCATCACTTTTGGATGAAATTTTTTCAAGATTATCCTTAGTGTTGAGAATAAAGACTTTGCAACCAAAAACTCTGAAGTAATTAACCTTAGGCTTCCTATTGTTCCAGAGATCATACGGGGTATTTTTGAGAATAGGTCTAATCAAGAATATATTGATTGTGTAGCATGTTTTATTAACAACTTTAACCCAAAAGTAAATAGTTAATTAATATTCACTAAGCATTATTCTAGAAATTTCTTAGAGGGTTCTATTTCTTCTTTCTACAACACTATTCTGATGAGGTGTTCTAGGGGAAGATAAAGTGTGACTATAACCATTTTGTGAGCAAAACGATTCAAACTCTTGGTTTTCAAACTCACGACCATGATCACTTCTTAAATATTTAATTTTAAGGCCACTAAGATTTTCTACAGACTTGGCATACTTAGTAAAATAAGATCAGGCTTCACTTTTGTGAGCCATGAAGAAGGTCCAGGTATATCTAGAAAAATCATCTACCAAAACATAAACATAGTGCTTCCCATTTAAACTAGAAACTCGAAATGGTCCAAAAAAATCCATGTGAACCAACTCGAGATGTTGAGAAGTAGAAACTTATTTCTTTGTTTTGAAAGAGATTTTGTGTTGTTTTTCCTTTTGATAAGGATTACACACTTTGTCATGTGGAAACTCAAGTTTGGGTAAGTCTTTGAATAGGCCTTTTCTAGTTATCTTTCTAAGGGAGTGAACATTATAGTGTCCTAGTCTTCTATGCTAGATCCAAGATTCTTTATGAAATACACTTAAGCATGAAACATTTTGAGAAGCTAAGGAATCTAAATTAACAGAATAAACGTTCTCATTCCTTGATGCAGAAAATATTAATTCATCTTTAGAATTAAAGACATTACAGGCATCATTTTCAAATTTAACATGATATCCATCATCTCATAATTATGAGATACTAAGCAGATTATATTTTAATCCATTAACAAACAGTACTTTAGAAATTAAAATTGAATCAGTTTTACCAATCTGGCCTAAACCAATGATCTTCCCTTTGGCATTGTCACTAAATGTGACATTTCCTCCATCTAATTTTATCAGGTTCTTGAAGAATGAGTAGTCTCTTGTCATGTGCCTTGAGCATCCACTGTCCAAGTACCATAGATTTTTGCAGGATCCCTTTAAGCAGCTTTCCTATAACATGATCAAGAAAAGATAGATTTTGGTACCCATACTTGTTTGGGTCCAGTAACATTAGTAATAAGTACTTTAGGAACCCATATATGTCTCATAGGTTTCCTATAAGAATTCTGTAAAGTATTTAAAAAATAAACTGTATGTGGTCCACAAAAAAATGAAACAGTAGAACATGTATCATGACTTGAACTAGTTGAGCTGTGTCCAGAACTGGGAACAAAATTATATGTCCTAGACTTTGAAACAAAATTTCTTCTACCAAGGTTTCTTTTACCAGGTTGATAACCAATGCTAGTATTATATTTAGGGGCAATTTGTTTTCCTAGCATTTTTTTAAGGGTATTTTTCCCATTAGTAAACTTTTCTAAGTCACTTTTTAATTTCTCATTAGACATTTTTAATTCATTGTTTTCTTTGAGAAGTTGAGAATTTTTCTCCTTTTCAGTAGTAAGTTCATATTTTACATTTATAGTGATATCATGTTGTTTCTTTAATGATTTATATTTATCTTTTAATTCATTGCATGTCTCTTAAATCATGTTACAGTATTCAAACATTTATTCATTAGTCATATTTTCAGAGTCACTTTCCTCTTCAAAATAGTATGAATTATATACATAAGAGTTCAATGTTACCTCATATGTGTTTGTAATAAAACAAATATTGGCTTTGTTAGCCTATTCATCATGTGATGTCTCTGAGTCACTTGAACTATCCTCAGAGGCACTCCAAGTTGCTTTCATTGCCTTTTTGTTCTTATTATCCTTGTCCTCATATTTTTTATTATAATTGAGCTTTGGACAGTCAATCTTTATATGCCCTTTGTGTTTACATTCATAGCATACAATTTCATCAGTTTTGTCACTTATTTTCCAGTCCTTTTTCCAATTTCCTTTTAGATCATACTTTCCCTTGAAGTTAGGATTTCTGAAAAAGTTCTTCTTTTTGTAAAATCATTTGAATCTTCTGGCTAGTTGAGTCATCTCCTCATCACTGTTAGGTGATGATTTTTCGGAGGTGGAGGTTTCTACAGAAGCTTCCAGTTTCCCTTTGACTTTGTGCTTCAATAAGGTTGTATTTAATGCTACAGATTTCCTCTTTGGTACATCCTCCTCTTCTTTGTTGACTTTAAACTCTTCCTCATACAACATCAGTTTCCCAATGAGTTCTTTTACAGGTAGCTTACTGATGTTGCATGTAAAGACCCAGAAATTTCAAGGGAAATTTTTTCTAAATTTTCTTTGGGATTTTACAAGAACGCAGTTTCTGACGGCGCCTGATTCCAAGGCCCGGTGTGCCTGGAATCATTTACTGAAGTTTAGCTCGGGTACGTTCAGTGAACGAATGAGTGGGTTTTTTATAACATCTGAACCGGTGCTCGGAATCGAATTCCAAGGGAACTGATGGAATCGCAGCGCCGATATTTTCTTAGAAACGCCTTTTCCAGAGTTGCGTTTTATCGGGTGTGGTTTTTAATTTATGGGGGTTAAGTGAAGAAAATAAAATAAAGTGGTGCGACAAATTTATTTTATTTCACTTAAAGCCACTTAAATCCACTTAAAACTACTTAAGCTGGGTTGAAGCGGATAGGGTGCAATCCAAAATATCCTACCCTCTTGGTAGGATATTTGTGAGGTGGGCCCCGCACGAGCCCCACCGTTTCTTTTCCTCTAAGTAATGCACCTTCACCCCCTATTAATGTCAAGTCAACCCTTGCGTTTAATAAGTTATTAAACACCCCTATTAAATTTGGGGGATTAAATCATTGCATTTAATTCAATTGAATTAACTGTTTTGATCTTATTAAATGCAAACTTATGACTTGGTTAATAAAATAAGAGATAAACTTTTTTTATTTGGGGGTTAGCTTTTCGAGAGGATTTTGGGGAGAAGGATCCAAGGCTTGAAGTTCTTCATTCTTCGACGAAGAACGCGAAGAACGCATTGCCGCCAACGAAGAACGCCGCCCTCCGATGAAGGTCAAAAAAAACACTGGATCCCCGGAGATCGACGCGACGCCGAAGCTTCTTCCGCAATGTTCTTTCCCCATGAAAAATCTTCGATCAACTGCTTGAGATCGTCGACACGACGCCCTTCCGCGACGCGACGATCACCTCCTACCGCGACGGTCAATTCCGCGACGTACTCTCACTCGTCCGACGACAGCTACGAGGTAGGGGTTGTTTTGAAAATGATAATACTCCATGTTTGTTTCCCTTCAAGGCATGAACGTGGGCCAACTAATTAAAAAGTTGGTCCGTGTATTATTATTGCGGTTCAGGGTTTATCAAATTGATGGGAAATATTATGGTGTTGTTTTAAACCGCTAACGCGGTGGGTGCGGACCAACGAACAAGTCCGAACCACCGCATTCTTTCTTGTTCTAAGTGTGCGGAATGGAGGACGATGACAAACGGGGCAGCAAGGGCGATTTGAGGGCCTTGAAGTAAAGGTCGGGTCCCGGGAGGACCACTGGTGAAGACCGCACGTAAAACAGACCACTAGAGCGCGTCCGGTGATCCGCGGAATCTCACGCTAGCGTGCCGCGCCGGCGCGGCGGCGGCACCTGACGTGCCGCCGGCAAAACCCGCCGCGGCTGAAGCCGCGGCGGCGAGGCGGTTCCGTGGCCACGCAGAACCGGGAGGCGGGACGCGGCCGGCATGCCGCGTCTGGGTGCTGTGGAGCGGCCCCCGCGCGGGGGTCGCGGTTCCTTCGCCCGGCCGCGCCGAGCCGACCCGCCGGGCCGGGTCGCGCCCAGGCCAGGCCGGGCCGCCCTGGCCGGGCCGGGCCGGGTCGGAACAAACCGGTTCGGACCCGGACCTGGGTCGGGTCGACCCGGTTCGGGCCGACACTAGGGGGGGTCGTGCCGGGTCGGCCCGGGCCCAGACACCCCGTTTTCGGACCCTCTTTGGTCTTTTGCCCATATCGTGGGCTACGGACCTCCGATCGACATACCGTCAGTTGCGTAGCGATCCTTAGAATGAGACGGTCGTTTCGGTATATCGCACTCAAGGTTTCGGAATACCTTGTGTTCGACCAGGTTGGTTCGGATACGAAACCAACCGGGCCCTCGGAGCAGAAACGCTTATATCTTGAGCTCCGGACGTCCGATTGACGTAACATCGACTTGATGGATTCCTCTAAGTGAGACAGATCTTTTGGCTTACTTCGCTCAAGGTTTGGATGCCGTCGGAGTGCGGTCGGGTTGGTTCGATCACGAAATCAACCTGGCCCCTGGAACGAAAAAGCCAATAACTCACAGACCGTGCGTCCGATTAACGCGCTGTCTATATCGTTGAATTCCTTTTGATGAGATGGAACTTTTGGCATACTTTGCCCGAGTTTTGGTTGTTGTTGGATAGTGTCCTGGTTGGATTGTACCTGAAATCCAACTGGGCCCTTGGAACGGAAAAGCTGTTATCTTTCAGACCAGACGTCCGTTTGACGAACCGTCAGCGGCGTTGGTGATCACATTGAGAAACGGTCCCTATGAGTATACCCTATGAGAGTTCGGGGTACAGTTGAGATACGGCCGGGTTGGTTCGCTCACGAGACCAACCGGGCCCCTAGGACGAAAAGGCTAATAACTCACAGACCCGGCGTCCGATTGACGCGCCGTCTGTTGTGTTGAGACCCCTGTGACGAGGCGGTCCTTTGAGATACTTCTTCATGGGACTTTGTGATACTTGGGGTATCGAACAGTAGCTCGTGGAGAAGACCCTTCTGGAGATGAGCGTGCGGAGTATAGAGACCGTGAAGCCGGCTGAGACCTGACGACTGCTTGATCGATCGACTCGGTGTGTTTCAGATAGCCCAGTGGGGAGCGCTTGGTTGTAGCGGCAGACCCACGACGGATGAGCGCTTGGTTGTAGCGGCAGACCCACGGTACTCAACTGAAGGAGTACCTCTGGAGTCTATGAGGGGGAGCGCTTGGTTGTAGCGGCAGACCCACGGCGGATGAGCGCTTGGTTGTAGCGGCAGACCCACGGTACTCAACAGAAGGAGTACCTCTGGAGGCTATGAGGGGGAGCAATTGGTTGTAGCGGTAGACCCATGGTGGGAAGCGCTTGGTTGTAGTAGTAGGACCACAGTACTCGACAGGAGGAGTACCTCAACAGTCTTAGGTTATTGAGCAGTACCTCAGAGTCGTGACAGGACCACTGTACACTCCAGGGATGGGGCTCTTCAGCAGTTACGGTTTCGATAATGAAAATCCTGTTTTGAGCTGAGACTTTTGACCCTTGTGTTTACCTCATCATTGAGATGGGTCACTTGATAAATTAGGTATATGTATGGGCATATACCTGGGTAGTGGTTATCCGTTGATTTCATGATATTTTTGTTTACCTCATGATTGAGATGGGTTACTTGATAACTTCGGTATATGTATGGGCATATACCTGGGTAGTGGTTATCCATTGATTTCATGATCTTTGTGTTTCCTCATGATTGAGATGGGTTACTTGATAACTTTGGTATATGTATGGGCATATACCTAAGTAGAGGTTAGCTATTGAGATCTTCTTTGTGGTTATCCTTGTTGGTTTTAGTGAGACCTTGATGGTCTCGGGGTCCCTACTGAGTATCGTTATACTCACCCCTACACGGGCTATGCCCGCACCTCATTGTGTTGGTTGCAGACGACGGGCAGTGCTGACGGAGGCCGAGTGTTCGAGGACTGGACAATACCTGGAGGTGGACTACACGATGAGTCAGTATCCAGAGGTGGACTTCACGGCGAGATGACACTCGGAGGAGGTTGGCGGGAGAGAGCATTGTGGAGGCTATCTGTACCTACCCTTCAGGTAGGATCCGTGGTGGACGATCCAGGAGCTACGCCATCTGTACCTACCCTTTAGGTAGGATCCGAGGAGGACGACCCAGGAGCCGCTTCCGTTCTTCCAGCTGTTGTCTTTTTCTGTTGTACTTTTGTTCAGTTGTAGCTATTTTTTTAGTTGGGTTTGTATTCTGGCCCATTTAATTTTCAGCACTTTCTTTTGTACTTAGTGTTTTACTTCTGCTTGTGCTCTGTGGTGTTTTTTTGATTTTATAAAGGCAATGCCTTCCCAGTTATCGGGATTTATGCCTTTGGTGCTAGTCTCCAGCCCCTGGCCTATGGAAGGAAGGCTTGGGGTAGTCACGGCACGGGCCCCGAGGACGGTTCGTGACAAATTGGTATTAGAGGAGTTGGTTCTACCGCAGAACTTATAACTCTGATATTCCCTTTCTGTGAAGCAATAGTGTTAAGGGTACTGAGTGTGGTTTTTAGTTCAGGGAGTCCAGTGTTGGTGCGGGCGGCCGACGTATCCATACACCAGGACCCTGACAACTGAATTCCGACTTTGTGCACGAAAACATTGATTGCATGTGTGTTTCCAGAAGTTTTATTTAAATATCGGCTCAAACCAGGCCAGCTCACCGGGTATAATTGTTTGACCATGTCACGTTGTTTCTTTCAGGATGCCTTTTCTCGGACGACCAGCTACATCCCAGAGGGATGTGCGTACTGACAGCCTGCCGAGCGACGAGGCTTCGGTACAGGGCCCTCTTGCAGTTGAGGCACTAGCGGAGGCACCAGCGGTACTACCATACGTTGGGCCACTGATGCCACCAGCCCTAGTAGTAGGCCATGCACGCCACTTGAGTGCGCTCCATGAGTTCCAGCGCCAGAGGCCACCCAGGTTCCGGGGAGAGACTGACCCGTAGGCGGCTGAGGATTGGCTGGAGGCTGTGGTGAGAGTCTTCAGGCTAGTGGGGACGCCTGCAGACTTCATGGTGATCTTTGATGCCAGCCTTCTTCAGGCAGCAGCGGTAGGTGGTGGAGAAACTTGTTCCAGTTTTGCGACGGGATGACCTTCACATGGGAGGACTTCGAGACCTTCTTCAGGGTAGAGTTTGTGCCAGTAGCTCTACACCCCGAGTGTGTACAGGAGCTTCTGCCTCTGCCACAGGGTTTTCGGTCAGTAGCCGAGTAATCTGTGGGCAGTAGACAGATGATGCAGAGGTCCAAGAGGACTAGAGCCAGCCGTACGAGGAGTAGGAAGTGTTATGAATGCGGTGGAAAGGGTCACCTGGCATGTGACTGTCCGACTCCTCGTATAGTTGATCCGCAGGCTTGGGAGGAGCCACCGAGGCAGAAGCAGTGGTGGGTGCTTGAGCAAAAGCCGAGCAGTGGACAAGGCAGTAGAGCTCCGGGAGCAGGTGGACAGGAGTGGAACTAGTGGATACGTCCCTTGTACTTCTAGTTCCTTTTTGCTATTTTATTTGTGTCTTTAACTATGAGCTGCAATAATAAAAAAAGACACTTATCTTTGTGATGTTTGCTTTCCTGTCCTTTTTGTTTGGTTGATACTGAGTGGTCCTGGTTAAGACTGTTGACTTGACCCTCACTTTTGAGATTTCTACTGGACGAGACCTAGTGACCTCACACTGATGCCGACAGAGTGACTCGACCCTTAGAGGCGAGAGTGACAGTTGGATCTCTTGGTAGTTACGTCGAGTCCTTACGACATCATCCATGGCATGAATGCATCATTCATGTCAGGATTTACTGTATTAGGCAATGGGTGTGGTTCATCCAGGGGATGAGACTGAGTTTCTCTTTTCACCAAAGGATAAATTTTAGCAGCTCTTTCAGATTGTAGGCAAAGAAGGTGCAGATCATCCAGGAGAGGATGAAGACTGCACAATGCAGTAAGAAACAGGAAACTGGCACCAGTCTTGGAGACTCGGGCATGTTAAATGTTTCCATAAGAGGAAGCTTAAAGGAGAGATGAGTCTACGAAGCAGCAGACATGGAGGCAGAGCTAGGAGAGCAGCCTGAGGTGGTGTACATCTTAACATGCTACAACCACCCGCCTTAGTTATCCCCGCCAGGCTCAGGGAGCTGGAGGAAGGAGGAAGAGTGCGGCTGATTGCGGTCAAGGAGAGTGACCCTATGGCTCTAAGAATGATTCAAGGGACAGTCTGTGTCCACTACTAGCTACTGTAGTAACGGACATTGATATGAATCATTCCTTCCTTCCAAAAATCTTGTCCCAGGCCTGGAGTTTCCGGTAAGCCGTAGACTTGACCCTCACGTCTGGAGATACCTTGGGAGAAGACTCGATAATCACACTTACGCCGATGGTGGGGTCAGACCCTTGAGGCGAGAGTTTCGGTTGGAATCTCTTGGTGGCAGTGTCGAGGCCTTATGACGTTGGTTTGAGTATGGACTGGGCAATCACAGTTCATACACAAATTGACGATATTAGGCAAAAAGGTTGTGGTTTAACTACGATGTCGGGATAGGTTTTCCTTGGTCGGCGAAAAGAAAACCCCAGGCAGCATAGGATAACTCTTTCACAGGAGGGTTCGACCGATCACTCTTGAGTCGGTCAACCTTACCCTCGTGGCAGCAGTCATTGAGTTCCAGTTCTAACAGGAATTGGAGGCCTCATGAGTTCCAGAATGACGATCACATCCTTATACGGGTCTCACCTCGACGAGGTTTACAGAGATGTGGCCAAGGTGGCAAGTTATCTCCGAGGTTCAGTGGACCTTCTTAGGTCCTCAGCTGGGTAGGCAGGGTGGTTTACCGCTTGACACATCCACCTCAGTTGCACCAGGTGCACGACGATTTTCCACGTATCTCAGCAGAGGAGATACGTGCTCAACCCTTCGCATATCTTCGACCATGAGGAGCTGGATGATGGCGATGAGGTGACTTTCACAGAGGTTCCTGTGGGGATCGAGGATCGACATGAGCAGATCCTAGGGGGACGGTCGATTCCTATTGTGCACTTTCTTTGGCAGCGCAGAAACCTCCTAGTGAGCACATGGGAGCGGAAGGCTCAGATGCGTGCTCATTACCGCTTTTGTGACCCTAGTTTATGTTAAAGCTTTACGAGGACGTAAATCCCTGAGGTGGGAGTAATGCAAAGACCCGTAAATTTCAAGGGAAATTTTTTCTAAATTTTCTTTGGGATTTTAAAAGAACACAATTTCTGACGGCACCTGATTCTGAGGCCCGGTGTGCCCGGGATCATTTTCCAAATTTTAGCTTGGGTACGTTTAGTGAACGAACGAGCGGGTTTTTCTAACTTCTGAACCGGTGCTATGAATCGAATTCTGAGGGCACCGATGGAATCGCAGCGCCAGTATTTGCTTAGAAACGCCTTTTTCGGAGTTGCGTTTTCTCGGGTGTGGTTTTTAATTTTTGGGGGTTAAGTGAAGAAAATAAAATAAAGTGGTGCGGAAAATTTATTTTATTTCACTTAAATCCACTTAAAGCCACTTAAATCTACTTAAGCTGGGTTGAAGCGGATAGGGTGCAATCCAAAATATCCTACCCTCTTGGTAGGATATTTGTGAGGTGGGGCCCACCCGAGCCCCACCGTTTCTTTTCCTCTAAGTAACTCACCTGCACCCCCTCTTAATGTCAAGTCAACCCTTGCGTTTAATAAGTTATTAAACTCCCCTATTAAATTTGGGGGATTAAAGCGTTGCATTTAATTCAATTGAATTAACTGTTTTGATCTTATTAAATGCAAACTTATGACTTGGTTAATAAAAGAAGAGATACAAATTTTTTATTTGGGGGTTAGCTTGTCGAGAGGATTTTGGGGAGAAGGATCCAAGGCTTGAAGTTCTTCATTCTTCGACGAAGAACGTGAAGAACGCATCGCCGCCAACGAAGAATGCCACCCTCTGACGAAGGTCGAAAAAAACGACGGATCCCCAGAGATCGACGCGACGCTGACGCTTCTTCCGCGACGTTCTTTCCCCGCGACAAATCTTCGATCAACTGCTTGAGATTGTCGACGCGACACCCTTCCGCGACGCGACGATCACCTCCTACCGCGACGGTCAATTCCGCGACGTACTCGCACTCGTCCGACGACAGCTACAAAGTAGGGGTTGTTTTGAAAATGATAATACTCCATGTTTGTTTCCCTTCAAGGCATGAACGTGGGCAAACTAATTAACAAGTTGGTCTGTGGATTATTATTGCAGTTCAGGGTTTATCAAATTGATGGGAAATATTATGGTGTTGTTTCAAACTGCTAACGCGGTGGGTGCCGACCAACGAACAAATCCGAACCACCGCATTCTTTCTCGTTCTTAGTGTGCGGAATGGCGGACGATGAAAAACGGGGATTCAAGGGAGATTTGAGGGCCTTACAGTGAAGGCTAGGTCCCAGGAGGACCACTGGCGAAGACCACATGTAAAACGGACTACCGAAGCGCATCCGGTGGTCCGCGGAATCTCACCCTGGCACGCCACGCCGACACCCGACGCGCCGCCGGCAAAACCCGCCGCAACTGAAGCCGCGACGACAAGGCAGTTCTGCGGTCACATGGAACCAGGAGGCGAGACGCAACCGGCATGCCGCGTCCGGGTGCTGCGGAGCGGCCCCCGCACGGGGGTCGCGGTTCCTTCGCTCGGCTGCTCTGCCGAGCCGAGCCGAGCCGAGCCGACCCGCCGGGCCGGGTCGCGCCCAGGCCGGGCCGGGCCGCCCTGGCCGGGCCGGGTTGCACCAAACCGGATCGGACCCGGACCCAAGTCGGGTCGACCCGGTTCGGACCGACCCAGTGGGGGTCGGGCTGGGTCGGCTCGGGCCCAGACCCCCCGTTTTCGGACCCTCTTTGGTCTTTTGCCCATATCTTGGGCTACGAACCTACGATCGACGTACCGTCAGTTGCATAGCGATCCTTGGAACGAGACGGTCGTTTCGGTATATTGCATTCAAGGTTTCGGAATACCTTGGGTTCGGCCGGGTTGGTTCGGATACGAAACCAACCGGGCCCTCAGAGCGGAATCGCTTATATCTTGAGCTCCGGACGTCCGATTGACGTGTCGTTGACTTGATGGATTCCTCTAAGTGAGACGGATCTTTTGGCTTACTCTGCTCGAGGTTTGGATGCCTTTAGAGTGCGGTCGGGTTGGTTCGCTCACGAAACCAACCGGGCCCCTGGAACGAAAAAGCCAATAACTCATAGACCGGGTGTCCGATTGACGCGCCGTCTGTCTCGTTGAATTTCTCTTGATGAGACAGAACTTTTGGCATACTTCGCCTGATATTTGGTTACTGTTGGATAGTGGTCGGGTTAGATTGTACCTGAAATCCAACCGGGCCCTTGGAACGGGAAAGCTGTTATCTTTCAAAAAAGACGTCTGTTTGAAGAACCGTCAGCGGCGTTGGTGATCACGTTGAGAAATGGTCCCTATGAGTATACCCTAGGAGAGTTCGGGGTACAGTTGAGATACGTTCGGGTTGGTTCGCTCACAAGACCAACTGGGCCCCTAGGACGAAAAGGCTAATAACTCACAGACCGTGCGTCCGATTGACGCGCCGTCTGTTGTGTTGAGACCCCTGTGACGAGGCGGTCCTTTGAGATACTTCTTCATGGGACTTTGTGATACTTGGGGTATCGACCAGTAGCTCGTGGAGCGGACCCTTCTGGAGACGAGCGTGCGGAGTACGGAGACCGTGAAGCTGGCTGAGACCTGACGACTGCTTGACCGATCGACTCGGTGTGTTTCGGATAGCCCAATGGGGAGCGATTGGTTGTAGCGGCAGACCCATGTCGGATGAGAGCTTGGTTGTAGTGGCAGACCCGCGGTACTCAACTGAAGGAGTACCTTTAGAGGCTATAAGGGGGAGCGCTTGGTTGTAGTGGCAGACCCACGGCGGATGAGCGCTTGGTTGTAGCGGTAGACCCGCGGTACTCAACAGAAGGAGTACCTCTGGAGGCTATGAGGGGGAGCGCTTGGTTGTAGCGGCAGACCCATGGTGGGAAGCGCTTGGTTGTAGTAGCAGGCCCACGGTACTCGACAGGAGGAGTACCTCAGCAGTCTTAGGTTAGTGAGCAGTACCTCAGAGTCGTGATAGGACCACTGTACACTCCAGGGATGGGGCTCTTCAGCAGTTATGGTTTCGATAATGAAAATCCCAGTTTGAGCTGAGACTTTTGACCCTTGTGTTTACCTCATGATTGAGATGGGTCACTTGATAACTTAGGTATATGTATGGGAATATACCTGGGTAGTGGTTATCCATTGATTTCATGATCTTTGTGTTTACCTCATGATTGAGATGGGTCACTTGATAACTTCGGTATATGTATGGGCATATACCTGGGTAGCGGTTATCCATTTATTTCATGATCTTTGTGTTTTCTCATGATTGAGATGGGTTACTTGATAACTTTGGTATATGTATGGGCATATACCTAAGTAGAGGTTATCTGTTGAGTTCTTCTTTGTGGTTATCCTTGTTGGTTTTATTGAGACCTTGAGGGTCTCGGGGTTCCTACTGAGTATCGTTATACTCACCCATGCACGGGCTATGCCCGCACCTCGTTGTGTTGGTTGCAGACGACGGGCAGTGCTGACGGAGGCCGAGTGTTCGAGGACAGGACGGTACTTGGAGGTGGACTTCATGGCGAGACGACACTCGGAGGAGGTTGGCGGGAGAGAGCATTGTGGAGGCTATATGTACCTACCCTTCAGGTAGGATCCATGGTGGACAATCCTGGAGCTACGCCATCTGTACCTACCCTTCAGGTAGGTTCCGAGGAGGACGACCCAGGAGCCGCTTCCGTTCTTCTAGCTGTTGTCTTTTTCTGTTGTACTTTTGTTCAGTTGTAGCTGTTTTTTTAGTTGGGTTTGTATTCTGGCCCATTTACTTTTCAGCACTTTCTTTTGTACTTAGTGTTTTACTTCCGCTTGTGCTCTGTGGTGTTTGTTTGCTTTTATAAAGGCAATTCCTTCCCAGTTATCGGGATTTACGCCTTTGGTTCTAGTCGCCAGCCCCTGGCCTATGGAAGGCGGGCTTGGGGTAGTCACGGCACGGGCCCCGAGGACGGGTCATGACAAATTGGTATCAGAGGAGTCGGTTCTACCGCAGAACTTAAAACTCTGATATTCCCTTTCTATGAAGCAATAGTGTTAAGGGTACCGAGTGTGGTTTTTAGTTTAGGGAGTCCAGTGTTGGTGCGGGCGGCCGACGTATCCAAAACACCAGGACCCTGACAACTGAATTCCGACTTTGTGCACGAAAACACTGATTGCATTTGTGTTTCTAGAAGTTTTATTTAAATATCAGCTCAAACCAGGTCAGCTCACTGGGTATAATCGTTTGACTGTGTCACGTTGTTTCTTTCAGGATGCCTTTTTCTTGGACGACCAGCTACAGCCCAGAGGGATGTGCGTACTGACAGCCTGCCGAGCGACGAGGATTCGGTACAGGGCCCTCTTGCAGTTGAGGAATCAGCAGAGGCACCAACGGTACTACCATACGTTGGGCCACCGATGCCACTAGCCCCAGCAGTAGGCGATGCATGCCACTTGAGTGCGCTGCATGAGTTCCAATGCCAGAGGCCACCCAGGTTCCGGGGAGAGACTGACCCGCAGGCGGCTGAGGATTGGCTGGAGGCTGTGATGAGAGTCTTCATGCTAGTGGGGATGCCTGCAGACTTCATGGTGATCTTTGATGACAGCCTTCTTCAGGAAGAAGAAGGAAGGTGGTGGATAAACTTGTTCCAGTTTTGCGACGGGATGACCTTTACATGGGAGGACTTCGAGACCTTCTTCAGGTTGGAGTTTGTGCCAGTAGCTCTACAACCCGAGCTTGTACAGGAGCTTCTGCCTTTGCCACAGGGTTTTCGATCAGTAGCCGAGTCATCTGTGGGCAGTAGACAGATGATGCAGAGGTCCAAGAGGACTAGAGCCAACCGTATGAGGAGTAGGAAGTGTTATGAATGTGGCGGAAAGGGTCACCTAGCACGTGACTGTCCGACTCCTCGTACAGTTGATCCGCAGGCTTGGGAGGATCCACCGAGGCAGAAGCAGTGGCGGGTGCTTGAGCAACAGTTGAGCAGTGGACAAGGCAATAGTGCTCCGGGAGCATGTGGACAGGAGCAGAACTAGTGGATACTTCCCTTGTACTTCAAGTTCCTTTTTTCTGTTGTATTCGAGTCTTTGTACTATGAGCTGCAATAATAAAAAAAAGACACTTATCTTTGTGATGTTTGCTTTCCTATCCTTTTTGTTTGGTTGATACTGAGTGGTCCTTGTTAAGACTGTTGACTTGACCCTCACTTTAAGTATTTCTACTGGAGGAGACCCAGTGACCTCACACTGATGCCGACAGTGTGACTCGACCCTTGGAGGCAAGAGTGACAGTTGGATCTCTTGTTAGTTACGTCGAGGCCTTACGACGTCATCAATGGCATGAATACATCATTCATGTCAGGATTGACTGTATTAGGCAATGGGCGTGGTTAATCCAGGGGATGAGACCGAGTTTCTCTTTTTTCCAAAGGAGAAATTTTAGCAGCTCTTTCAGATCGTAGGCAAAGAAGGTGCAGATCATCCAGGAGCGGATGAAGACTGCACAGTGCAGTAAGAAACAGGAAACTGGCACCAGTCTTGGAGACTCGGGCATGTTAAATGTTTCCCTAATAGGAAGCTTAAAGGAGAGATGAGTCTGCGAAGCAGCAGACGTGGAGGCAGAGCTAGGAGAGCAGCATGAGGTGGTGTACATCTTAACATGCTACAACCACCCGCCTTAGTTATTCCCGCCAGGCTCAGGGAGCTGGAGGGCAGAGGAAGAGTGTGGCTGCATGCGGTCAAGGAGAGTGACCCTATGGCTCTAAGAATGATTCAAGGGACAGACTATGTCCACTAATAGATGCTGTAGTAACAGACGTTGATATGAATCATTCCTTCCTTCCACAAATCTTTTCCCAGATCTACAGTTTCCGGTAAGACATAGACTTGACCCTCACGTCTGGAGATACCTTGGGGGAAGACTCGATAATCACACTTATGCTGACGGTGTGGTCAGACCCTCGAGGTGAGAGTTTCGGTTGGAATCTCTTGGTGGCAGTGTCGAGGCCTTACGACGTTGGTTTGAGTATGGATTGGGGAATCATAGTTCATACACAAATTGCCGATATTAGGCAAAAAGGTTTTCGTTTAACTACGACGTCGGGATGGGTTTTCCTTGGTCGGCGAAAAGGAAACCCCAGGAAGCATAGGATAACTCTTGCATAGGAGGGTGCGACCGATCACTCTTGAGTTGGTCAACCTTACCCTCATGGCAGCAGTCGTTGAGTTCCAGTTCTAACAGGAATTGGAGGCCTCATGAGTTCGAGAATGACAATCACGTCCTTATACGGGTCTCACCTCGACGAGGTTTACGGAGATGTGGCCAAGGCGGCAAGTTATCTCCGAGGTTCAGCAGACCTTCTTAGGTCCTCAGCTAGGTAGGCGAGGTGGTTTACCGCTTGACCCATCCACCTCAGTTGCACCAGGGGCACGACGATTTTCCACGTATCTCAGTAGAGGAGATATGTGCTCAAACCTTCACATATCTTCGACCATGAGGAGCTGGATGATGGCGATGAGGTGACTTTCACGGAGGTTCCTGTGGGGATCGAGGATTGACAGGAGCGGATCCTAGGGGGACGGTCGATTCCTCTTGTGCACTTTCTTTGGCAGCATGGGAACCTCCAGGTGAGCACATGGGAGCGGAAGGCTCAGATGCGTGCTCATAACAACTTTTGTAACCCTAGTTTATGTTAAAGCTTTATGAGGACGTAAAGATCTGACGTGGAAGTAATGTAAAGACCCAGAAATTTCAAGGGAAATTTTTTCTAAATTTTCTTTGGGATTTTACAAGAACGCGGTTTCTGACGGCGCCTGATTCCGAGGCCCGGTATGCCCGGAATCATTTTCCGAAGTTTAGCTCGGGTACGTTCAGTGAACGAACGAGTGGGTTTTTCTAACTTCTGAACCGGTGCTCGGAATCAAATTCGAAGGGCACCGATGGAATTGCAGCGCCGGTATTTGCTTAGAAATTCCTTTTTTGGAGTTGTGTTTTCTCGGGTGTGGTTTTTATTTTTTGGGGGTTAAGTGAAGAAAATAAAATAAAGTGGTGCGACAAATTTATTTTATTTCACTTAAAGCCACTTAAAGACACTTAAAGCTACTTAAGCTGGGTTGAAGCGGATAGGGTGAAATCCAAAATATCCTACCCTCTTGGTAGGATATTTGTGAGGTGGGGCCCGCACAATCTCCACCGTTTCTTTTCCTCTAAGTAACGCACTCGCACCCCCTCTTAATGTCAAGTCAACCCTTACGTTTAATAAGTTATTAAACACCCCTATTAAATTTGGGTGATTAAAGCGTTGCATTTAATTCAATTGAATTAACTGTTTTTATATTATTAAATGCAAACTTATGACTTGGTTAATAAAAGAAGAGATACACTTTTTTTATTTGGGGGTTAGCTTGTCGAGAGGATTTTGGGGAGAAGGATCCAAGGCTTGAAGTTCTTCATTCTTCGATGAAGAACGTGAAGAATGCATCACCGCCAACGAAGAACGCCGCCCTCCGACGAAGGTCGAAAAAAATGCCGGATCCCTGGAGATCGACGCGACGCCGATGCTTCTTCCGCGAAGTTATTTCCCCGTGACAAATCTTCGATCAACTGCATGAGATCGTCGATGTGACGCCCTTCCGCGATGCGACGATCACCTCCTACCGCGACGGTCAATTCCGCGACGTACTCGTACTCATCCGACGACAGCTACGAGGTAGGGGTTGTTTTGAAAATGATAATACTCCATGTTTGTTTCTCTTCAAGGCATGAACGTGGGCCAACTAATTAACAAGTTCGTCCGTGGATTATTAGGTTCAGGGTTTATCAAATTGATGGGAAATATTATGGTGTTGTCTCAAACCGCTAACGCGGTGGGTGCAGACCAACGAACAAGTCCGAACCACCGCCTTATTTCTCATTCTTAGTGTGCAGAACGGCGGACGACGAAAAACGGGGCCGAAAGGGCGATTTTAGGGCCTTGCAGTGAAGGACGGGTCCCGGGAGGACCACTGGCGAAGACCGCACGAAAACGGACCACCGGAGCTCGTCCCGTGGTCCGCGGAATCTCACGTCGGCGCGCCACGCCGGCGGCGGCGCCCGACGCGCCTCCGGAAAAACCCGCCGCGGCTGAAGCCACGGTGGCGAGGCGGTTCTGCGGCCGTGCGGAACCGGGAGGCGGGACGCGGCCGGCATGCCGCCTCTGGGTGCTGTGGAGCGGCCCCCGCGCGGGGGGCGCGGTTCCTTCGCTCGGCCGCTCGGCCGAGCCGAGCCGAGCCGAGCCGACCCGTCGGGCCGGGTCGCGCCCAGGTCGGGCCGGGCCGCCCTGGCCAGGCCGGGTCGCACCAAACCAGGTCAGACCCGGACCCGGGTCGGGCCGACCCAGGGGGGGTCGGGTCGGGTCGGCCTGGGCCCAGACCCCCCATTTTCGTACCTTCTTTGGTCTTTTGACCATATCTTGGGATACGGACCTCCGATCGACGTACCGTCAGTTGCGTAGCGATCCTTGGAAAGAGACAGTCGTTTCGGTATATCGCACTCAAGGTTTCAGAATACCTTGGGTTTGGCCGAGTTGGTACGGATACAAAACCAACCGGGCCCTCGGAGCGGAAACACTTATATCTTGAGCTCTGGACGTCCGATTGACGTGCTATCGACTTGATTGATTCCTCTAAGTGAGACGGATCTTTTGGATTACTCCGCTCGAGGTTTGGATGTCGTCGGAGTGCGGTCGGGTTGGTTCGCTCATGAAACCAACCGGGCCCCTGGAACGAAAAGGCCAATAACTCACAGATCGGGCGTCCGATTGACGCGCTGTCTGTCTCGTTGAATTCCTCTTGATGAGACGGAACTTTTGGCATACTTCACCCGAGTTTTGGTTGCTGTTGGATAGTGGCCGGGTTGGATTGTACCTGAAATCCAACCGGGCCCTTGGAACGGGAAAGCTGTTATCTTTCAGACCAGACGTCCGTTTGACGAACCGTCAGCGGCATTGGTGATCACGTTGAGAAACGGTCCCCATGAGTATACCCTATGAGAGTTCGGGTTACAGTTGAGATACGGCTGGGTTGGTTCGCTCACGAGACCAACCGGGCCCCTGGGACGAAAATGCTAATAACTCACAGACCGGGCGTCCGATTGACGCGCCGTCTGTTGTGTTGAGACCCCTATGATGAGGCGGTCCTTTGAGATACTTCTTAATGGGAATTTGTGATACTTGGGGTATCGACCAGTAGCTCGTGGAGCAGACCCTTCTGGAGACGAGCGTACGGAGTATGGAGACTGTGAAGCCGGATGATACCTGACGACTGCTTGACTGATCGACTCGGTGTGTTTCGGATAGCTGAGTGGGGAGCGCTTGGTTGTAGCGGCAGACCCACGACGGATGAGCGCTTGGTTGTAGCGGCAGACCTGCGATACTCAACTGAAGGATTACCTCTGGAGGCTATGAGGGGGAGCGCTTGGTTGTAGCGGCAGACCCATGGCGGATGAGCGCTTGGTTGTAGCGGCAGACCCGCGGTACTCAACAGAAGGAGTACCTCTGGAGGCTATAAGGGGGAGCGCTTGGTTGTAACGGCAGACCCATGGTGGGAAGCGCTTGGTTGTAGTAGCAGGCCCACAGTACTCGACCGGAGGGGTACCTCAGTAGTCTTAGGTTAGTGAGCAGTACCTCGGAGTCATGACAGGACCACTGTACACTCCAGGGACGGGGCTCTTCAGCAGTTACGGTTTCGATAATGAAAATCCTGGTTTGAGATGGGACTTTTGACCCTTGTGTTTACCTCATGATTGAGATGGGCCACTTTATAACTTAGGTATATGTATGGGCATATACCTGGGTAGTGGTTATCCGTTGATTTCATGATCTTTGTGTTTACCTCATGATTGAGATGGGTCACTTGATAACTTCGGTATATGTATGGGCATATACCTAGGTAGTGGTTATCCATTGATTTCATGATCCTTGTGTTTCCTCATAATTGAGATGGGTTACTTGATAACTTTGGTATATGTATGGGCATATACCTAAGTAGAGGTTATCTGTTGAGATCTTCTTTGTGGTAATACTTGTTGGTTTTAGTGAGACCTTGAGGGTCTCGGGGTCCCTATTGAGTATCGTTATACTCACCCCTGCACGGGCTATGCCCTCACCTCGTTGTGTTGGTTTCAGACGACGGGCAGTGCTGACGGAGGCCGAGTGTTCGAGGACTAGACGGTACCCGGAGGTGGACTACACGATGAGTCAGTATTCGGAGGTGGACTTCACGGCGAGACAACACTCAGAGGAGGTTGGCGGGAGAGAGCATTGTGGAGGCTATCTATACCTACCCTTCAGGTAGGATCCGTGGTGGATGATCCAGGAGCTACGCCATCTGTACCTACCCTTCAGGTAGGATCCGAGGAGGACGACCCAGGAGCCTCTTCCGTTCTTCCAGCTGTTGTCTTTTTCTGTTGTACTTTTGTTCAGTTGTAGCTGTTTTTTTAGTTGGGTTTGTATTCTGGCCCATTTACTTTTCATCACTTTCTTTTGTACTTAGTGTTTTACTTCCGCTTGTCCTCTATGGTGTTTGTTTGCTTTTATAAAGGAAATGCCTTCCCAGTTATCGGGATTTACGCCTTTGGTGCTAGTCTCTAGCCCCTGGCCTATGGAAGGTGGGCTTGGGGTAGTCACGGCACAGGCCCCGAGGACGGGTCGTGACATTTCACGATTCTCTAATAGAGACAGAGGTTACCCTCCATCTGTCAGGTAGACATCTAAGGATTCTCATGATATGTTCTTTGGCAGTGACTTCTCTTCCAAGAGTAATCATTGTGTTAAAAATCTCATTGAACCTGAGATACATGTCATAAATAGGCTCATCGGGTTTCATTTTAAAATTATCATATTTTATAGCATAAGTATTAAGTATCATTTCCTTTACACTAGATGTGACTTCATGTGAGACAGAAAAGGTATCCCAAATTTCATGGGCAGTTTTACAAGCAGAAATCCTATTAAATTATTCATCTCCTAAGGAATAGTATAGAGAATTCATGGATTTGCAATTTTTTGTAAGCAAGTTTGGTAGGTTCATCCCATATAATTCTATCAATCACAGAAATTTTGTATTCATCTATAATGGATGACCAAATTTCAAATCTCATACTCTCTAGATTGATTTTCATTTTAATTTTCCATTGAGCATAATTGGTTCCATTAAAGAATGGTGGTATGTTGGTTGCAGCACCTTCTAATCTATTATCCATACTAATGAATTACTTTAAAAGAGTTATAAATTTAGAATTAACAGAAATTTATAGGTCTTTAAAGTACAACTACAATCATAGTTGATTAAGATTACACAAAGTCTTAATAAAGCAACCTCTGATACCAAATGTTGGTCGAAGTAGTTCACTCAAGAGGGGAGGGGTGAATTGAGTAACTATAAAAATTTTTGTTATAAGAATATTATTTTAAATGAAATGGTTTCCCCAAAAATATATACAGCCCAGTTAATCAAGGTTATACTATTATAAGAGTTTGACTGTTTAAACAACTTCTTAGAAGATTGAATAATTCTCAGTAATTTTAATATGTATTATTAATATTACTTTTGAAGTTATCCTACTAAGACAAATCAATTATAACTTCTTTCCAAGACTAACTATCAAAGTGAGATTAGAGTTTTCTGGATTATGCAATAAAGCAGTAAAACAGATAAGACTAAATTTAAATAGCACATTGGATATGAAATAAGTGGTTTAGTCTCAAGCAGAGACCTAATCCACTCCACTTGGTGATCACCTTCCACCAAGCATTTTATATAAATAAACTTTGATCCGCACCCTGGATCGGGGTTAACAATAGTACACAGACTTTTCAGGTCACACAGGGACCTCTTCCACAGTTTTTGTAGGTAGAAAAAATAATAACCAGGCCACACAGGGGCCTCTTCCACAATTTTCATGGGTAAACAAAATAATAAAGAGTTTGGTGTAAGGATTTAGAAATCCTTAAGTTTAGAACAAGATTCAGTGTATGTATGGAATATACAGAGTATACCCACTTCTCAAAAGTAAGTAAAATAATCACTGAGAGAGAGTAGATATGATTTTAGAATGCTCTAGTGATTTGAAGTGAAACTCTGGAATCCTTTGATTAAACAGAAATGCTTCTGAGTCCTTCTCTGGTTTTTGTCTTGAAAAATAGAGTGTCGTAATCCAGCTTGTGTTCTTCACAAGCTTTGACAATGTAAAGGTGTTCTCTGGATTCCAGTGTACTTCATGTTTTCTTCAGTAGTGTTGGATTTCATGTATGTGACAATGCTTTCTTTGAAAATCTTGCAATGTGTTCTTCGCGATCATGTTCACAGGATTGTTTTTCGTTCAGTATCATGCTCTATGGTTGTTGGGAACTCTCCACACTTTATCTTCGAATGCATGTGTTTTAGCTGACAGGTTCCATGTGTTTTGTACCTTGTACCTCGTATTATGTCTACAAAGAAACATTAATTTTTTCAGTGCATTAAAGGCATCAAATATGACCGTTAAACATTAAATTGAAAGATGACAAAATAGTTTAAGAAATGGTGTCACAGTATGTTATGTAAACGGTTTCTTCTTCACACGGTGTCTGACTGTCACGGTCTGAGTGTCACAGTCTGAGTGTCATGGTGTCTTGTTCACGATGTTTGAGTGTCACGATGTCTTCTTCATGGTGTCTTGCTTACGATGTCTGGCTTATGGTGTCTTCCTCACGGTGTCTTTCTCACGGTGTCTTTCTCATGGTGTCTTGCTCACAGTGTCTGGCTTACGGTGTCTTGATCATGATGTCTTGCTCACGGTGTCTGGATTACGGTGTCTTGTACTTAGGAAAATAACAGTATTCAGACTTAAACAGTAATATGCATGAAATGGATTGAGCTTAACCATTATAAATCATGAGTGAACTTGAAACATAAATACACATTATTGGATATAATTTATAGGAGTTAACTAGGTTGAATAAGAATTATGATCATTAATGAGATTTGTGATCATTGATGAGATTTGTGATCATTAAAACATGATTAATACATGAGGAGTCCAACATCCTTTTTTTGGGATTTTAAATTATTTCTTTTAAAATCCCTTATATTTATTCTTGTTTCTAAATATGATGTTTGTAAGGGTTTTACATAACTCAATTTTCTTTATTTTAGTTGTAATGATTTTCTTGAACCCCATTATTCTAATTTGGAGTAATTTACCCAATTATTGTATAAAATTTTATTTTCACTTCCATTTACATGGATCTACATTTAATCCTCATGAAATCATTTTTTGAGGCATCCTTTCTTGTTGATACCCTTACACCATGAATGTATTCCTCACTACAATCTTATTATCATTCCTTTGATAAGGGTATTTTCCATTATATTATGAATATTAGTATTATTTGATATTCACCTAGTTATCCATACTATTCTATTGAATGGGGATATATTGATAATTTTTATATTTTATGTATGGATAAATATTGATTACTTAGCTATGATTATGTATTAGGTTCCTTAGGAAACATTTAGATATGTGTTGTTTAGCTGCCCACATTCTTTATCTAGATGGATTGTGATCATATATTTCTGTTTATTTATTTGGGAAATTATTAACTCAACTATATACCCATTACTCTATATGGTTCTAGTTTTATGGATTCTTATATAGGGAGCTATTACACTTATTTATTGGGGAAATTTTGAAAAAATTTATACTTTTCATTTCAATATGAATGTTTATTGATTACTAAGGCATGATAGTTATGTATTTTATACTTTTTTCATTCATTCATACAATGAATGCATTAGAATTAATTAGTGATGGGTGGGACCTAGTATAGATATCCTCTCAGTGCATCGGTAGGTCTCATGAGAAAAACTAGCATGGGTATTTGGTGTGTCCGTTCATTTATTTAAATGACATAGTTATGGTCTTGATAGAAATTATATGTCATGGACCAAGGGCTTGATGGTATCTAATGTCTACGAATAAGGTCTTGATAGGTTTGGTTTTATACATTCCATTTCCATGAAATTAGTTAGTGTTATTCAGGTGATCGATTATTTTTCATTATTATCCATTGATATATTATACTCTCAGTTTCATTTGATTATGGAATTATTCCAATTATTTATTTCCTTCAATATTATTCATACCTTTCTTATTCCATGATATCTTCTGGTATAAACTTACACTTATTGATCATTTTAGATTACGATTATTATGTTTCCATTTCCCCAGGTTATAAATAAATGCATTAAACATGATATGTATATAAGAATAGCATGTGTGTAGAATTTATGGGAGATATTGAACACTTATTATGGATTAATTAGTTGAAAATTTAGTAGAAAAAATATCTATTTGATGAGGATATTTTATGTGTTTTTTAGTGAGGTGTGGGATATAGATCTTGGCTCGGAGTACGCATAGAATGCGCCGCCTTCTTTTCAAACTTTGTGTCCCATTGGGGCATCGTCAGCTGGTCCCCTCTCGCCTAATCATACAACGACCCTCCTCCCTTCGTCTGGCGCTCCCCCGAATCAGCCCCTAGATCCCCCCGTGGTCTTGGCCCTGTCCCTGGATCCATATTCCAAGGAGGTTCTTCTGCGGCCTTCGATGGCCCCCACGCCTTTCCCCACCTTCCCGAAGATCTAGGTTGATTCCTCTTGCATAGGCAAGGAGGGTGTTTTTCTGGAGGTCTCCTTCTCGGACGTGTCCTTCGTGGAAGCTTCTGGTCTCCATCGATGGACCTTGGTGGCTCGATTAAGTGTGGATAAACCTTCCATCGGCTTATTTAGAAACTTTGTAGCCTCGTGGGGTCTCACTGAAACGGCTCGGGTTTCAGAAATCTCTAGAAAGGTGTTCTGTATTGTGCTTGCCTCCAGGGAGGATTTAGTGCGGGTGTGGTCGAGGTGCGTTTAATATATGGGGTGATGGAGATTTCATCTATTTAGATGGTCTATGGAGGTCCACCATGGTTTCGATTCCCCCAAAGTGACTTCCTAGATCTCCCTGCCTGGCCTCCCTCTTCTGTTCTTCAATGTGGGTTTCTTGCGTGGCATTGGAAATTCCATCGGGTCCTTTTTTTTGCACAGATGAATCTACCTCCATGCTTCTAGATTCTTCCTCAGCTAAGATCTGTGTCGAGATAGATCTTTTGTTGCCTCAGCCCGATCAGATCCTCCTTCAGGTGGGAGACTCCTTCTCATGGTGGCAGAAGATTTCCTATCATGGCTGTGGAAATCTCTGCACAGCATGTCGTCTCCAAGGTCACTCCCCTTATGTCTGCAGAAAGCTTTGTCAGCCTCCAGGAGATCCTCGGTCGGTTCCTTGCCCATTGGCTGGCCCCTCCTCTAAGCCTGGGATACCTTCTCAGGTTCCCCCGGTCCAGGATGTCGAATATGCAGGTTTGACTGGTTTTTTGACAGTTACCTACTCCTCTCCTCCTATGATTTCTCTAGACACTTCCTCTATTCCCTTGGACCTAGAGCCCTATCTGGAGACATGCATGGATCTAATTCCCTATGCTCCCTCTAGGGCCGGGGATGAAGCTGAATGGCTCTCGGGATCCCTCTCTTTTCCCCCCAGATGCCTGTCTATTTTGGGTCCCCCCATAATATTCCCCCCCTTGTCACTTCTCCAATATGCTTAGCAAATTCCTTCAGTTTTCTAGCTCAAGAGGAGGGTGAGGCTTTTCCCATTCCATCTGATAAATCTACTGGCTCCACTAAGATGATTACCCGATAAAAATCCAAGCTACTGTCTCCTGGTCCCTCATCCAGTATTATTGGCTCAAAGAAGTCTAGGGCCCAAGACATGCTCTCCAGTGTTCAATGATCTCTTTCATAGTGTGGAACGTGCATGTCCTGGGCGCACGTGTGAAAACAGATTTCATATCGATGGAATTCCTCAAGTCTCAGGCTTATGTCTTTTCTTTTCTTGAGCCTAAATTTCATGCATATAAAATCAAGAATTGTGTGGGTAGAATCAAAGTTCGTGGTTATTTACACGCTGAACCGATTAATCAACATATTCAGATCTTATGGCAGTCTGAAGTTGGTGTTGATCTTGTAGTGTCATCAGATCAGTTCATTACTACTAAGGTTACCTCCGACTCCGCCTCTTTTTTTTATCTCCTTTATATATGCAAAATGTGAAGTCCAGGATAGAAGAATCTTATGGACAGATCTCTCCTCCTTTGATCTGGGTGGAACGCCGTGGCTTGTTGGTGGCAACATCAATAGTATCTTGGATCCGTCAGAAAAGAAAGGCAGAGGCGACTTTCCTCAAAGAGCTAGCCTGGAGTTCGCGTCCTTTTTTTCAAATGCAGGACTCATGGACATGGGATTTATAGGAGATTAATTTACTTGGTGGAACAATCAGAAGGGAATTCGGTGTACGTGGTTCCGCCTGGATCGCTGCCTGGCTAATAGAAATGCACTTTCGGTCTTCCCAGCTTCTATGGTCATCCACCTGGCCAGAGCGATTTTGGATCACTCTCCCTTATTGGTTTCTCTATCACCAAGTACAAGTCATGGAGATCGCTTTCTCTACCATCACTCATGGTCCAGCTTCAATGGCTTCCTCCAGGCGGTGCAATCTTCGTGGGCGAAGCCGACTCTGGGTAGACACTGGATCAAGATTCACAACAAACTTCAATGTCTAAGAGAAGACCTTCATCAGTGGAGAAAAAATCATCCCTCCCGGCAACGGGATTTAGATTCAATCAAGGAGGAGGTCAACCATATGGAAATTTATTTGGAGACTGTTTGGGATGAGTCTATGTTTGGAGTTATAGTGCATAAGAAAGAAATGATGGCAGAGTTGTTACTCTTATAGGAATGCCTTTCTCGGGAGAAGGCTAGGGTCAAGTGGCTATGGGAGGGAGATCGGAATTCTGCTTATTTTATTGATTGTATTAAGAAGAGAAGAAGGAATACACTTCCTAACATTGATCTACAAGACGGATCCTACACTGATGACCCTACAGTGATAGGAGGCATGGTTAAGACCCATTTCTCTACTCTGCTGGCTGGCCCCAGCCCAAACATGCAAGATGGGTATCCCTTGGGGCACTCAGACCAGTTTGAAGCTATCCCTTTCCAGGTATCTGAATAGGACAATTCCTTTTTATCATCTAGCCTGGATGATGAGGAGATTCTTGAGGCTGTCAAATCTCTTAGTCCAGAGAGTTCTCCAGTTCTGGATGGACTCCCTGGATCTTTCTATATCACCTCTTGGGACATGGTTAAGGAAGACCTTGTTAATGCCATCCGAGATTTTTTCTGAGGTGGTCAACTACCACGCATGGCTAGTGTCACCATGATGGTCCTTATTCCCATGGTCAAACACCCATCCCCTCTCAATAAATTTAGACCTATCAGCATGTTCAATTTCCCATATAAAGTGTTGGTTATGGTGCTCAATATATGGATGGTGCGTTACCTTCCTCAATGGATATCTTGGGAGCCGCACGACTTTGTCAAAGGGAGAGCTATCCAGGGTCCGATTGGATGGGCTCAAGAGATGACTCATGACATCAATGCTAAAGTGACTGGTTCAAATATGATTCTCAAAGTTTATATGGAGAAAGCCTATGATACACTTGAGTGGAATTTCATCATCAAAGTGTTGCGGTGTATGGGCTTCTCATCTTGGTCCATTGACTTAATTTTTAGATGTTTCAGCTCGCCATGGATTTCCATTTCATTTGTGGGGATCAACTGTGGTTTTTTTAAATCGGTGTGTGGGTTAAGACAAGGGGATCCATTGTCACCAAGCCTTTTTATCATTTCCCAATATTCTCTCTCCCGGTACCTCAAGAATAGTATTAGTGCTGGTGTTGTCATTCCCTATCGTTGCAGGCATGCCTCCAATGGAATCTCTCACATGATGTTTGCTGATGACTCTATATTCTTCCTCAATGCTAGTCAAAGGTCCATCTGGGGCATTAACATGGTCCTGGAGACTTATGGTAAGTGGAGCGGACAATGTGTTAACAGGGATAAGAGTAGTCTATTTCTTCCCAATAACTGTTCAAAAAGAATGGTGAGTAAGGTGGAACAAGTTCTGGGTATTCTCAGAAAATCCTTCCCTTTTGATTACCTTGGTTCCCCGATCTCCTCTTCCAGTCTCAAGGTTCAGCATTTTGACAAGATTGTGTCTAAAATCTCTGATTGGATTTCCAACTAGAAAAATAGATTCCTCTCTTTTGGTGGTAGGATTACTCTGGTCAACCATGTTCTTTCTTCGATACCCATTCATGTTATTTCTTGTCTCAAGGTCCCAAAGGGGGTACTTTATAATATTGAGAATATCTTCAATTCCTTCTTATGGGACGCACACTTTGACAGGAGGTTTCACTGGGCATCCTGGCGGAGGCTGGAAAGACCCACTCAAGAGGGAGGCATTAATGTGAAAAATCTGGCTTCTACCATGAAATTCATGCTGGGGAAAATGGCATGGGAGGCCATTGTGGGGGATACTTTATGGGTCCAATTCATTCAAAGAAAGTACAAGAGGAATCTGGACTCAGTTGGAGGGACTTCATCTCCCTATGGAGTTATGTCCAGTCACACATTTCCACTCTACAGGTGCATAGTAGATGGATTATTGGGAGGGGTGACGTCTTATGGCACTAAAATTGGGCTAGTTCCATTTAGCATTTCATGGGTGCCTAGTCCCAAATATCTCGTTCAAGAAGTCCAACATCTACCCTTAATTTATTAACGCGATCTTAGATGACACGCAGTAAAAACTTTTTGAGTCCATTGTTCTAAACAAAGAACCAGACTACTGAATTTTTGATGCTTCACCGGTGGGTGTTTTCTCCTTCAAGGGATACTGTCCATTCCTGGGAAATGACTCAACAACGGATGAATGGGCGACTTGCTATGGTGCAAGGAAGTCCTACCCAAGCTGAACTTCCTCCTATGGTGTGTTTAGAATCGGGCCCTTTCCACCGATGATAATGTGAAGCGGCGTGGAATTTCCCTGGTGTCCATATGTGCTTGCTATTCCGATAGCCAGGAAGAATCCGCTTTCCACCTTTTCTTCAAAGGCACATGGGCTCGTGTGGTTTGGGAGGCCTTCGGTGCTTTTAGCAGATGCTCGGTCACTAGCAGCAATGTCTTCCTGCAAGAAAGGTTTCAGGGGGCTGATACTGCCATCGAGAAGAAGGAAAGGGTGACAATCCTGCTGGCAGGGTGCTGGAACATCTGGCATGCCTGAAATCGTGTGAGGCATGAGGGTATAATCACCTTGCGGCCATAAATCCTTTGCAGAACGAAGTCTATGATTGTGGATTTCGCTCGGCTATTCAAGAACGGAGAAGGAGCGCCCTCTTTTAGGATCTTTTCGGTGGCCAGATTTCCCAGTCCAAGAACCCCGCAAGGACAATGGGTGTGCTGGATACCTCCTATCACCGACCACAAACTCAATTTGGATGGAGCCTGCGGGAGGGGGATCATGCGATGCGGAGGTATTGTTAGGGACCAAAATGGGACTTCAATCCTTGCTTTCCCGGCCTTCTATGGAAGCGGAAATCCCCTTCAGGTAGAAGAGAATGCAATGCTACCAGTCTTATTCTCTGTGGTGAGAGGAACATCACCCTCTCGGTCATTGAGACTGATTCCACTGCTCTTCACCGTGCTCTTCAAAGCGGTGGCATTACACCATGGAGCATCTCATATATTATCCGTAAGTTTTGTTGTTTCATTTCATCCCTGGTGGAGATTCTTCACACATGGTGGGAGGGTAATAGAGTCGCAGATTGCCTAGCCTCTATGGCGGGACCCAACGATAAGCTCACATGTTACTGTAACCCTGGATCACTTCCACCCGAGAGCATGGCTATTGTCATTGGGGATGCCGTCAGCCTCCATTACTTTAGACCCCCATGACATCTCCCCCGAGACGTGTGTCCCTTACTCCTGTAAGCTTCCTTTCCTTCAATAAAAAAAAATCTTTGGTGGTATTAGAAATACATGGGCTTTTTTAGTTAATTATTTTTCCTAATTCTTTAAATCTCTAAACCTAAATGGTCATAGAAATGTATGTAATATAATATTTTCTATAAATCATGTAATTATGGGTAAGTTATGTCTTTGATATTATAGTTGGAGTAAAATCTAGTATGTAAAGTATGTTGTTTAATCATCGGGTATGGGAGTGTGGGTCTGGGGTGTTAAAGTTGATATTATAGTAGGTTTTATATAAATTTATAGATTAGTACGTTATTGGTGGAAGATAATTTAATTATTATAAATGTAATTAAATGTTGATAAGTTAAGGTTAATCATAATTTAAAATGTATAGAAAACCCTTTTGGTTAGTTGTGGTAATATTGAATATTTTATTTTGTTTGGGAAATTATATTTAAGGACTTTATTGAAAACCCTGGGAATAAGTTTATAAACCAGAAAACATCCTATAATTTTGGTAAAGTAGATATTGTGTGGTTTTCTTAGAAATTATATCCCACTCTGGACACTGGATAATGGATGTGGATGTGGTACGAATGAACCCAAGGGAAATCACCCTAAAATATGAAACTTAAGAATTGAATTGAACTTCACACAATACATGATGAGTGGGTTTATGAATTCACACCTTTATATACACTCCTATGGTATATAATTTTAAATTTTAAATTTTATTTAAAAATCATTATGATGGATTTGAATATAATTTTAGGTTAAAAATAGATGTAATTATACCATGGATAATATATATTAAAACCAAATTTTTTTTAATATAGGGTATATATTTTATTTATTAATTCGTTATTTATGCTCATAGTTTTTCCTCATTACATTTATTAATTTTTTTTCTCATCATTTAAATTTTTTCAAAGTAATGGTTGAATAAAGGATTAACCAAGGTTACAATGGATTCAATAGAAGATTAAATGATTTTTCAATTGATAAACCAAATGTTATAACAGTTCGAGTGAAAAATATTATGATTATAAAAAAATATCTATCATAAATTATTATTAATAATGTGAATGTTTTTGAATTCCCAAACACAAAATATAAGAGAAATATTAATTACCATTGATGTTACGATGAAAAATAAAATTAAGGAAAGAATATTTAATATCCTAAATTTCAAAAATGTGGGAAAAAATGATTTTCCAAAGAAAATTTAATAAATAAATTAACACAATGGATGGAAAAGATGCATTTTTTCATGAATGAACCCTGATTACTTGACTATTTGGGACTCGATCCAATCCTGGAACTATTAAAAGGGATTTCTTGATTCCCAAGGGATGGAGACAAGAGGGTGGAATCAAGAACTACTTTTGTAGATGATTTTACCAAAAAAGAACCTAGATAATGATAACATGAATGAAGATAATTTCAGTATGCCAATACAAATTAATAGTGGAAAAAATAAAAATGTAACGAAAATAGGTTCCAAAACATTAACCTGAAATGAAGTACACAATAATATAAAACACCCATATCCATATTATATATAGTCACTACCATAATATCACACCCTAGTAACGAAAAAACTAACAACTACTATCCAACTCCTTTCCATTACATAAATCAAACAAAACAAGATTAATATATGCCCAAAGGTTTATGTAGGGTGTGAGAAAAAAATCATACTAGGATACCACCAAGTGATTCATAAAAAAATTTATAATATAAACCAATTATGCTTAAGTAAATAAATAAATGGCATGAGATACAATTTACGCAGTTTAATATAAAACATGGATAATCACCCATTCCCACAATTTCTAAAACATTACTAAATAAAATGGTTCTCAATAATTTCCATAAGCATTTCAAATATAAATTTCAAGGATAATAATAGGTAAAACTTTACCTTGGAGTAATAGTAGGTCTATGTAATTTAGGATCATTATATAACTCTTATTATCAATAGGACGCCTACTTTTCACATTACCCTAGAACAATAGGCCTATGGGGTAAGAATTCACTCCCAAGTGTGGTTCACTACCAAAAATTAGGCCACTTGGTGCACACATTACACTAACAAAATATTCTTAGAGATTAATATTTTATCCATGAGGATGGTTTTCTACCTTATCGATGATCACATACATTATTACCATATTAAAAACATTTAAAGGGCATTTTATAATTAAAACTATATTAAATATTCTTAAAACCATTTTCATTAACAATACCAAAGGGTAAAATAAAGTTTCATAAACATAACCCAAACCACTATATTTTATCAAAACATTGACCATGACCTTAACTAATTTTAAAAACAAATTTCAAGGAAAAAGAAAGAAATGTTCATAGAATAACGCCAATTCATGAAACCACCTACCTTGAAACACATGGTATATAAACACCATGTGGAAATCACAAGTCAAGATGGAACAAGGGATTATGTAATTAATGGAAGACCCAAAATAATTAATTCACAATCAATAATCTCAAAATTACCAATTTCCAGAATAAAGGAAACAAAAAGAATCACTTACCACAACAATTATCAGACAATTCACCATGATGATTGGAGATCCAGACAAAAACTATCAATTTGTGATGGATATATAATGAATACGATTAAAAACCCCAATCCAATAAATTAACATGGTTGAAATAGCCTTTAGTAAATAGGAACATGAAGAGGAAGAGGATTCAAGAACAAAATAGAGAGATACATACCAATAAAGGATCATGATTTTGATTAGCACTTTGATCCACTAATGGATTTGAGGTGGGAGAGACAAAAATATTGAAGAAAGTCTCCTATGTCTGTATGAGTTTAAGTGAGATTGAGGGAGAAGAAATAAATATTCAAATTGATATTTTGGGGTAAAATTACAATCAGACCCTTACTAGTTCCTAAGAACAATAGCACCATCGACGAGTAGTGGAATCCCACCTGATAGTTAGTTTCTACAAAAGAATGTTATAGACAGTGTCAAGCCCACCAGCTATATAATGGAAATATTAGAATGGTGTAGCTACTAACAATCCCACTGGATAGTCGGTAGACCGCCTACATATTAATTAGCTACAAGTTTAGGTCCACACCTCACCAAATCCTCGAGGCACACCTCCGAACTCTTAAAAAACTAAAAACAGCCCAATAAAATCTTAAATTAAGAAAAATAGGAAGAAAATGAGTCTAGGAGATAATCATACTAGAAAATAATAGTTTTATTTTACAAATATACCCACCATATTTATTTATTCTCCCAGAAGTTTAATTTGAAGAAGGATGGTCCATAAAGAGATGATGCCTTTGCTCCCTCTTTATAGATTACCTCTCCCATATATTATGTGTATCTAAATAATTCTACCATCAAATTAATAACAATGGTATAGACTAACCACATAGAACCTTTACTTGAGAATCATCTATTTTAATGAGTTTCCCAATCACCAACATATTAGGTTCTATGTCAATTTCTTCTCGATTAAGAATATGAGACATGTCAGGCCGATAATTCTTGAGTTGGGACACATGGAAAACATTGTGTATTTTAGACAACTATATTTTTAAATCTAAGTGATATGAAACTTGTCTAATTCTTATAATGACCTCAAGTGGCCCCACATACCTTGGAGTGAACTTCACTTATTTTTTGAGCTGTTAATGACCCAACTGGGGTGATATTTTTAAGAAAAACTAGTCACTGACTGAAGACTAAAAAGGATAATGATGAAGATCTACATAATATTAGTACCATAATTGATACATCACCAAATTTTGATGAATCACATGATCCTTTTTTATTGTTTCCTAAACCAATATCAATCTTATCAATGAAGCTTCACCAATCTAATACCAATAGAGAGGTGAGTTGAAAGTTTGGTCATGTAAATCATTACAAGGTGGCATATTTATGGATGATTGATAACTATTATTATAAAGAAAACTCAAATAATCACAAATGGTTATCCCACGCACCTCATAAGTACAATACATTGGTAAAGATCATATCCTTCAGAATTATAATATCCCTTTCTATATGTCCATCTATTTAAGGATGATATATTGTTCTCAACTTGACATAATATACCATCACCTCCTAGAGGACCTTCCAAAACTAGGATGTAAATTAAGGGTATATATTTGAGAAAATGGTTTTTGGGGTCCCATTGAACCCTATGATCTCCTGCATAAACAAATTCCCCTAGTATTATACTTTAGTGGTATCATGAATTTGTAAAAAATGATTTAAATTTTTTAATCATCCAATCAAAAACCATATGGAATTATTACCCTAGTGAGTCTGAGGTAAGCTAACAAAGAATGATAGTAATCCCCCAACATGTCCTTTATCGTTGTTTAAGTAATAAAATACCTATTTATAAAGTAAAAAAAATACCTTCTAAGGAGATAGAGAACTCACTGATGATATCCCACTATATAAAGAATATTTGATTTTGAGAAAAGCATTATATTACTACTGCTCTTAGAGAATCATCTTAAGGAGAGAGGATTTAAAATTAACACTTTCTAAAATATTACCAAACCATTACTCCTTGACTTCGATTTGAATTTGAGAAAATTGTCCCATAAAATTCCATTCATTCATTACTTCCTCCATAACCTGAGAAGGAAACTTCCAACTAAGAGCATCAAGAAAAACATTACCGTTTGGGTATAGTAAATGTAAAATTTTAATGATTGTAGGTTTTACAACCATAAACTCAATAAGAGGTTAAAATATTTTTTGGAAAAAAAATTCACCCAAACATTTATGGTCAAATTAAATGATAAATTTCTCCCCCAAAAGATAGTGTCACAAACATTTAAGGGTATAAAAAATTTCTACGAGTTCAAAATCATTAGTGGGATAATTTATCTTATGAGGTCAAAACTGAAATGATCCATAATACACCACATGATCTCCTTGTAGAAGGATATAGCCCAAACCTATACCCAAAGAATCTAAATAAACCACATATCCCTTTCTGGACACTAGTAGAGTTAGAATCGGTTCTAAGGTTAATCACTACTTTAGTTCATTAATCTATTCATGAAACTTAGAATCTCATTAGAACATCGACCATTTCTAGGTGAGATTCAAAGGTGAGGAAAGTATTAATAAATCCCTTAAAATTTTCAATAATATCATAACAAACCTAAAAATATTTTAATCTCAAACTCATTTTGAAATTCTTCCCATGATATGATATCCATCACCTTTTTAGGATTAACTGAGATACCATGTTACAAGATCATGTGTCATAATAACTAAACTTCTCATATCTAGAATTGAAATTTTGATAATTTTTCGTATAGGTGGTGATCTCTTAGGATTAGACAATATGTTTCAAGTGATACATGTGATCTTCATTGATCTTTGAGTACACCATAATTTCATCCATGAACACTGTGACAAAATTTTCAAGATACTGGAAGAAAATTTGGTTCATCTGTTCCATGAAGAAAAAATGATTGTTATTTATGATCAATGAAATCATGAGGTACTCTAAATGGAAATACCTACTCTTGAAGGTGGTTTTTGAAATATATAAATCCTTGATTATGAATTGGTGGTAACCAGATTGATGATCAATTTTTGATAAAAAAAAAATTCACTTTCTACTCATCAAATAATTAATCAATTCAAGGAAAGGTATATTTATTATTGACCATTACTCAATTTATCTTCCAATAATAAATGCATAAATATAGAGTTTAATCAGAATTATTAAAAAGGAGTTAGGTGATACCCAAAATGACACACTTGGGAATATAAATCCCTTGGCTCTCAGATCATCCAACTAAATTTTCATCTCATTCAACTCAACTGGATCCATGTGGTAAGTTGGAATCAATATTTTATGAGTTATAAATTCTAATTAAAACTTCAGTATTCTCTCTAGAGGAAAACTAAAAATTTCTTCTAGAAACATTTCAATAAATTCATTATCTATTGGAAGAATCTTACAACTGAAAGATTCATGTCTCAATTTGACAAAAAATAATGACATCAACACACACAGATATAGAAGAGGGGGGCCCACCCAACTAGACCTCACTCCTTGAAATACACTGGATTTCCCACCAAGGGATATAAAGGACACTTATCAATGATGATAATCAATTTAATAATTGTGAGGAATCAAACAATCCATCCTAAATGTAACAAACTTTGTTTTTCCTTCTAAAATAAATATTATGTTCAAAAGATTTCTCCAAACATAAAAATGAATCCAAAAAATATATAGAACATTGTAATGTATCCATATAATTAGTAGTAATGAATAGTAGTAACAAAATTATAATATATATATATATAACAAAAAATAATACTCCCTTGAAATATCAATTCAATTAGAAAAATAAGAAACAAATAAAATATTTTTATAAAATTTAATTATTTCAAATTATAATATATTTTAATATTAAGAGATTACTTACACTAGATTAATTAGTAATTTATATGAAAAAATATATAATATACCAAAAATCATTTTCCTATAAAAACATTATTTGATATATTCTTTATTTTTAAGTAAAAATAAAATTTATAAAATTTAGAATGTGAATTTGAAAAAATTAACATAATTTCTTTATTTATCATTTCAATATTATCTTAAGATTAATTTTTAGGATTTTTCTAAAAATACTGAATTTAAGGTGTATAGTGAAAAATACAGTTTTATAAATAATAGAAATTTTATGAAATTATTTTTATATAGGTATGGATTGAAAATTCATGAAAAAAATTATAAGAAAATATATGTATTTTATAAGTGAATTTAAAATTTTTAAAATGTTTTTAATTTATAAACCCATTTTTTACATTTTAGAATTTAAGTTATATTTCTCAAAAAATTGTTTTTAATACAGTATACAATTAGTATTTTGAAATTATTTTTTATCACTTTAAAAAATTGAATAAAAAAATGCATTTAAAATTTTGAATCATTAGTTAAAAATTATATAATGAGGAAACTTTAATTTTGGTAATAAAGGATAAATTAATTATGTAAAAACTAGTTACCCTGTTAAAACCCAAAATGATAAAAAAATGTAACTTTAGATGAAAAGGGAAAAAATGTTAAAAAAAATGTTTTAATTTAGTAGTTGAGATTTTATCAGCCTTATCTCTTCTCCTTTATATTATTTATCAGTTTTGAATCATTTTTCTTAAGAGTGACTTTACATTATTGAAATGTTTTTGGTATTTACAAAAATACCACTATATTTCACTTATAAAAGGGTCACTCCCCTCCTCAATTCCCATCACACAAAAACCCCTTGATTTCATCCCAAAATCTTTCCAAAAATCTCCTCCATGCTCTTAGAAAATTTAATGAGGTTTTTTCTTTCTCAAAAGTTCATTCCTCAGAGGTTTAATCCCATTCATAGAGGAGATAATCAAATAAGTGAGTTATAAGTTCTCAACCACTCTTTCATTTTTTTTATTTTCTTCATTATTCATAAAATTTCATTTAACCATATTAAAATAATAAAATTAGTATCATTATTATACCATTATGTTTTTATAATGATGGTACAAGCATTAAATCAAGGATTCGGATACAGTAGAAGCATAACGATTGGGAGGTCCCAACTTTTCTTTTTCTATAATCGATGACTAATCCGGGATCAATACAATGATGAATGACAATATCCATGGATTGAAATCAAATATTTAGATGAAGAGAAGAATAACACTAGATCTGAGAAAGAGTATCTTGCACATTATGTTTATAATTAATTATATAATTTCTGAAGAAATTAAATAACTGGGTCTTCGGTACTTTCTTCATTGACGATTGTTGATCATACAGAGTGACCCTTCTTGATTTCCTTTATTGAGATTGAGAGGATCCAAATTAGAATCCCTCTAGTAGTGATCCAAATGAGATCCAATGGTCTCTGATCAACACCACTCATTCTCTGGGTGCTAGCGTGGTGGAACGGATGTCTTGCATCAATCGTTCTTGATCGCTCATTCTTATGTCTTGAAGAACTTATCTCATTATTAAGAAGGATATATGAGAGGAGTAGAGAGAGAAAATGGTTGGCTCAACAATTCTCAATTCACTGGGGTTTGGTACAATATACGTATATACCTATTAATCGACATGGGGTTTCAGTTAAAATATTTAATTAGGAAACAACAATTAAATGCAATTATAACTATTATAGAAAACCCATGACGCATAATAATAATAATAGCACCATTATTTGTGGTGCGCAAAATTATGCAAAATGAAACCATAAATGAAATATCATGCCACATAATGATAACAATATTATTATTATTTCTTGAGCCAACTGGATAAACATTATTTACCAACTTGTAAATAATTAATTTATCAAAGAATATGGCCTTGGTCTGTTTGAACTCCTCTTCCATTTATTGAAAACCCAAATAAAATATTTTATTCTCTTAATTAAATATTTTTATTTACAAACTATTAAATAAATATTTATTAAATTTTCAATAAAATAAATAAATATATTTTATTCACAATCTTGTGAATAAATATTTATTTAATTTATGCGATCATTTTAACTTGAATAAAATTATTCCTTGGTCTTGAGAATAATATTTATTTCACTAATTAAATTCAAATAGAATTTAATTGAGACCACCAGAAACACTTAGTGGGTGACCCTTTAGGATTATTTCTTATTGTCATTAGGCGGGGATTCCTAAAGTCCAAGATTACCATCTAGTAACGGGTTAAGGAACCCAAGAGAAAGAAATTAAAGTCATAATGACGACATCCACATACGAACTCTCACTGTGTAATATAATCCATTTTTCACAATATCTCATTAAACTGGTTTCATGATAGTGTCATCAACCTATATCCTTGATACATCATTCTTTGACTACCTAAAATAAACTCGTCATTACACCATGTCCATGGAATTTATGGTGACGGTTCTATTTCAATCAAAGGGACAAGATATCAACTTACATAAATGTAAGGGACAAATCCTTCCTCAACTTATCCATTAATAACATGTCATTCATGATGCACCCAACGTACCCTACTTCCTGCCAACATATGGCATGATAGTTTTTGTTAGCAAATATAGGTGCATGAGTCATGACACATATTAATGATAATCATAAAGTATAAGGACCATTACACATGCTCATAGATAGGATTATCTGATGACACCAAAACATGTGAAATTTCTTCTGGGGGTATGTTCTCATAATATCATGTCTTAGAGATTACCAAGTGTGAACTTCATGAGAAGAGGTCTCATCTACTTATGAGTACTCGAACCTGGAGATCTGTATACTATCTGTCTCATCATATTATGTCATCCAACTGCAAAACTATATTTAAGAATATTTTCATAGCTGTTTAAGATTCTCATCATAGTGAGGAACTATTATGACTTTATTAATGCGACAAATACTTTAGGACATTATTACATTATAGCCATGCAGAATAATGAAAAATATGTAATAAGATGTTTAATATTTAAATAAATTAAATATTCATGTAATCAATGTACAAACAATTGGTTCTAGAACACCAACTCCAACAAACTCACACTTGGACTAGATCCCAATGCCTATGACTTTCAATCTGCTAGATATCACATGATGATCATGTTTCTGTTGAGTCAAGGATTTAGTCAAGGGGTCCACTGCATTGTCTTCCATGGAAATACTTCTCACTGCAACTTTACCTCTCTAAGAAAAATCAATCAAGAGATGATACTTATATAGTATGTGCTTCGTCCACTGATGTAACCTTGGATCTTTTGTGAGAGCCACTGTAACATCTAGACTTGTACATAGCATAGCATACATGACTGACCCAATCGCTGATGTGTATGGAATTATTTCCATTATCTTTCTTTCCTCGTGCATTTGAGGACACATTTTCATGGAAAGATGAATTCCATGTGACACTGGCAATAATCCCCGCTTGGATTATTCTATACTGAATTTCTTTAGTATCTTGTCAATGTATGTACTTTGACTTAATCCCAACAATCTCTTGTATCTATCACGATGGATCTTGATCCAAAGAATATATGTTGCCTTGCCCAATTACTTTATGGATAATCATTTATTCAACCATTCCTTAACATAATTTAAGACTGGTATTTGGTTTCCAATAAGTAATATGTCATCAACAAATACTATTAGGAAAAAAACTGCACTCCCGTTAAACCATTTGTAGACACAAGGCTCACATTAATTCTTTATAAAACAAAATTCCATTATGGCTTCATTAAAACTAATGTTCCATGACATGGATGCTTTCTTTAATCCATAAATGGATTTTTGTAACTTGCATATCTTATTGGCATCCTTTGGAGTCACAAACCCTTTAGGTTGTTCCATATAGACATCTTTTTGAATGTTCCCATTAAGGAAGGTTGTTTTGACATCCATTTTCAAAATCTCATAGTCATGGTAAGAAGTAATTTACAATAGATTTATGATGGATTTTAGCATCGCAATTGGTGAACAGGTTTCATCTTAGTCAATTCCTTGATGTTGTTTGAACCCTTTTTCAACCAGCCATGCCTTATAGGTACTAACTTGTCCTTCCATGTCCAGTTTCTTCTTGAATACCCATTTTCAACCAACATACTTTTACATCAATTATAGGATCTACCAAGATTTAGACTTGGTTTTAGTATATGGAATTCATTTCAGAATTCATGGATTCTTTCCACTTGGAAACATTTTTGCTACTTACTGCTTCCTTGAAGGTTAGAGGATCATTATTATCAACTAATAATGATTCCCCATCCTTAATAACTATAAAACTCTACCATTCCAGTTCTCTAACCTCTCTTATACTCCTACACAATACTTGTTTTTTTGGAACATATCTCTGTTCCATGGGGCTTTGTGGAATCTTCTCTTGTACCAACCCTTGTATACCTAGAGCCTTGACTTCATCGAAGTCTATCTCTCCCCCACTATCTCTTTTGGAGATGTGCTCCCTCTCAAGGAATATGGTGTGTCTTTCCACTATAACCTTTTTGTCTAAGGGGTTGTATCGGTAATATCCCCTTGTTTCTTTAGGGTATCCTATAAAGGTACACTTTGTTCCTTGGGGTGCAAGTTTGTTACCTAAAGAGGGCTTAACAAACGCTTTGCTTCCCCACACATGTAATTTCGATAACATGGATTTTATTCCACTCCAAAGCTCATATAGAATACCAATTTAGTTGGTACTTGGTTTAGTATATGTGTCGTTGTTTGTAATGCATATCTTCAAAAGGATAATGGAAGACTTGAATGACTCATCATTGATCTCACCATGTCCAACAAGGTGTGGTTCCTATTTTCTCTTACACTATTCCACTGGGGTGTGCAAGGAGGAGTGAGTTGGGATAGGATTCCAAACTCTCGTAAGTAATCATTGAAGTATTTATTAAGATATTATCCACCTTGGTCTGAGCATAGTTTCTTAATATTATTACCAGGATGGTTCTCAACTTCATTATTGTATTCCTTGAACTTATCAAAAGAATCCGACTTATACCTCATTAAGTAGATATATCCATATTTACTAAAATCATCAGTAAAAGTTATGAAGTATGAGTACCCACCCCTTTCTTCAACTAGAAATGGTCCACACACATCGGTATGAACTAATTCAAGAATCTCTTTGGCTCTTTCTCCTTTCCCACTAAATGGGGCATTGGTCATTTTGCCTTATAAACATGTGTGACATACACCAAGTGGTTTTAGTTCTAAAGAATCTAGATATCCATATTGATGTAACATTTTCAAGCATTTCTCATTTACATGACCTAGTTGGTGATTCCAAAGTTGGGTTTGGTATGATTCATGTGAAGTAATTTCGTTATCAATTTCCATTACTTGGTTTGTGTAATCCAACACGTAAAGACTGTTATATAAATGTTCCTTGCCAAAACAAATTCTATATTTATAAAAGAAGCAATATTCATTTCTGAACTTGAAAATAAACCCATATATATCTATTCTGGATACATAAATAATGTTTTTGGTTACATAAGGCACATAATAATAACCTTTTAATACCAAGATCATATCAGTCGACAACATGAGGTGGTAGTCCCCAACAGCTACAATAGAAATTCTATCTTTGTTGGATGATTATAGATATACCTCCCCTCAGTTAATTTTCTTGAATCTACTTGGTTATTGAATCTTCCCCTTGCTTCTTTAGTTGGGTGTAGTTTTTATTCCAGTGGCCCTTATTTCCACATGAGAAACAAACATCTTCATGTTCCCTTCTGTCCCCCTTGATCTTCCTTTTCTTGGAAGGGTGTGAAGAATCTTTGGGCTTAAAGCTCTTTGCCTTCCCTTTCCTCTTATTCACCCTAAGGATAGAAGTCTTTTTTCACTTCATGTATTTGTCCAATTGGCAATGGAGGATAAGAAGATATGGTAGAGACTTCTCAATGTTGTTCATATTGAAATTCACAACAAAATTGGAGAATATTTGAGGGAGTGATGAGAGAACTAGATCGGTACCCAGTTATTTGGGGATTTTAAACCCTAGAACCTCTAGACGCTCAATGTAGACAATAAGATTGACTACGTGAGGCTCAATGGGGGAAATCTCTCCAAGATTACTCTGAAAGAGTGCCTTTAAGATCTCAAATCGTTTATGTATTACTCTCTCCTGGTAAAGACCACGGAGGTTCTCAAGCATTCTATAGAAATCCATATTTTCGTGAGACATCATGAGTTAACTAGACATTGATGATAACATAAAACGTTGAATGTCAACCGCATCATTCATATGTTTTTCATAGACCAAGAACTCTTCATCACTCACCTATTGGGTGGGCAGATTAGGTAATGAGGACTCCAGCATGTAAGATTTCCATTCATAGTGTAGGATGACCTAAAGGAGTCTAAACCATTCCTAGAAGTTACTGCCAGTGAGGATGCTGTATTTATCTAGTATTGATCATAGGGATAGTGTAGTTGAAAAGTTTTTTATTTTTATTATAAAATTAAAATAGAAAATAATTAGTAATTTCTTGATTACATTTTATGAGAGATAATAAATTAATTTTATTAAGTCTCCCACTATTTTATAAAGTCCCAATGAGCCTCACCATTGAACTCGGAAGATCTAGTTTCCTGGACATTCTAGTCTAAGGGATCCATATTCCACTTCACATAACCCCAACAAGGGTTGGTCAAGCTATTTGAAGCTATTTAGGTAGGTAGGTATTTTCCAATAGTGGGTTTACAGCTCCTTGATCCGTTGAGTGGACTACCCAATCCTAAAATCCGGACTTAGATTTCCTCAACACTTGCCTCCAATATTACACCAAGTCTATCAAGGGATACTCCTCTTGATGTAATATGGTTAAGTCATCCTGAAACTTTCATAAGGTATTCTTATATAAAAGTAAGTTCCCCAACAAGGGTTAGTCAAACACATAGTTTTATCCAGTCTTTCCCTTAATCAAGTAACAGAAGGCTTAGTCTAACTTAATATTTTATTGAGGGATTTTTATCTCTTATGCTTAAATTGATTATTATATTTATCACATGATTTTTAATATTAAGTGGAACTTACATAATTGATTAAACATGTCTTGATAATATTTATGGATAATTCTGGTTTATTTTAGTTCCATCTTGCATGCTTGTTTAATTCAATAATTATGTGGTTGCAACGACACATCCATAATGATAAACCATGAAACTGACAAAAATAAAATAAAGGGAATGGTCATGAGCTTTTCTAATGGTTAGTTTATCTAGCGGTTGATAAACTAACCCTGGCCTAGGGGAGAAACACCTTAAATATTTTGGGTTCATGTTTACATCTTTCCACCTGTCCACCTTTGTATCTCTTAGGATTGGTTTTGTCTCGACTCCATCTTGAACCGACTCCTCTAGCTTGGGAGCTCCATCCATTACATATTCTTTTTAACTCACACGTAGGTGAGGGGGAAAGGGGGGGTTTACATAAAATAAATCATGGGCACGCAGGACCTACATATTAATGAGGAGATATGGCACATAGACCAACCATTTAATTTAAAATAAAATAAAAGGAAACCAATCACATACAAAGGTATAGACCAGCTCATGATCATCTACATACATGCAAAAAATTATTAATTTAATAAAAATATCATTCAATTATTTATTCATTCTTATGAAGATAAATCATGCTTGAATCAATTAATTATTATCTTTAATTAATCAATCCTTTTATCTTAATATTTTTCTGAATTTCCCTATGATTCCAATCTAAAACCTTGGAGGTAACATGGTGAACACCCGTTCGAATATACATGATATGTAATTTTAAACATTACACAAACATTAAAGTTTTAATTCTATGTAATTTGGTAAAGTACATGATGTGTAGTTCTAACTACATATTGTATATTGTCTTCATCATCTTATCTGAAGTGCATGCCTAGGGACTCAGTGTGTGAGGCATACTTTGGAAATCATGGAGTACATAGTGTGTCCAGTGGGCCACATGTCGTGTTGTCTCTAGGTTACACAGTTATTGGTCATCTTAGTTGTGTATGGGATACATGGTTTAGCCCTTGACCTGAAGGGACTACACACCGTGTCTAGTGGGCCACACATCATGTAATCTGGAAGACTGTGCACCAGTCTGTCTTGGTCAACATGCGGTGTAATAACTAACTAAACCATGTTTCATTAATGCATGTGGCTTGAGTAGTTGTCGAATTACTCTCAATTCACTAAATACAATTACACGGTGTGTAATCCGGTTTACACGATGTGTATGGCGGATTATAAGGCATGTAACTCCGAATACATGGAATGTACTATCGTGTTACCTGGACAGAATCTTTGGCGCCTCCTGATGAGATATTCAATTTAATTTTAATCAAAAAATTATTCATTTCTATTAGATATGTGATAAACAAAAAGAGGAAGAACAAATATATAAATTCAGATTACAAGAACAATTAAACATGAATTGAAAAACTAAATTATTAAAGTGTAAATCATTAAATAATTATTTAAATAATTATAAATGATGATGAGCCCCGCTTTGATACCACTTGAAGGATCCTGACACAATAGAAGTGTGGCGGTTGGGAGGGCCCAAATTTTCTTTTTTCGTAGTCGATGACCAATTCAGGATCAATATGATGATGAACGCCAGTATCCACAGATTGAAATCAAAGATTTAGAAAAAGAAAATAATAGCATTGGATTTAATAAATAGGATCTTGCACATCATGTTTATAATTAATTTAATAATTTCTAAAGAGATTAAATACCCAGTTCTTCATTACTATTTTTGTTGATGATCGTTGATCATCTGGAATGACCCTTCTAGATTTCCTTTATTGAGCTTGTAATGATACAAAGTAGAATCCCTCTAGAGGTGATCCACATGTGCTCTAATGGTCTCCGATAAACACCACTCATTCTCCGAGTGGTAGCACGACCAAACAAATGTCTTGCATCGATCTTTCTTGATTGATCGTTCTTCTATCTTGAAGAAATTATCTCATTCTTGAGAGGGAGAGATGAGAGGAGTCGAGAGAGAAATTTTTTGGCTCAATAATTATCAATTCACTCGGGTTTGGCACAATAGACGTATCTGCCTATTAATTGACATGGGGTTTCAGTTACAATATTTAATTGAGAAAGGGAAATTAAATTCAATTATAACTATTAAAGAAAAACCATTCCACATAATAACAATAACAGCACCATTATTTTTGGTGCACCAACTTGCACAAAATGGAACCATAAATGGAATCCCGTGCCACATAATGATAACATTATTATTATTATTTCTTATGCCAACTAGATAAACATTATTTATCGACTTGTAAATAATTAATTTATCAATAGACACAGTCTTGGTTCATTCAAACTCCTCTTCCATTTATTGAACACCCAAATAAAATATTTCATTATCTTAAATAAATATTTTTATTTATAAAATAGTAAATAAATATTTAATAAATTTTCAATAAAATAAATATATATATTTTATTCAAAATCTGATGAATAAATATTTATTTAATTTATGATATTATTTTAACTTGAATAAAATTATTCCTTTGACTCGAGAATAATATTATTCCATTAATTAAATTCAAATAGAATTTAATCGAGACCACCAGAAATACTTAGTGTGTGGACCTCTAGGATTCTTTTTCCTTGGAATTAGGTGGGCTTGCCTAAATTTCAAGATTACTGTCTAGCAACGGGTCATGTCACTCAAGAGAAAGAACTTAAAGATGCAATGATGACATCCACATATTAATGATCATTGTATAATATAATCCCTTTGTCACAATATGTCATCAAGCAGGTTTCATGATAGTTTCATCAACCTATATGCTTGATACTTCATTCTTTGACTACCTGAAATAAACTCGTCATTACACCATGTCCATGGAATTTAGGGTGACGGTTCTATTTCAAACAAATGGATGAGATATCAACTTCCATAAATGGTAGGTACAAATACTTCCTTGACTTATCCATTAATAACATGTCATTCGTGATGCACCAAATGTACCCTACTTCCCGCCAACATATAGCGTGATAGTTTTCGTCAGCAAATCTAAGTGTGCGATTCATGACATGTATTAATGATAATCTTAAATTCTAAGGACTATTAAACATGCTCGTAGATAGTAATATCTGATGACACTAAAACATGTGTAATTCCTACTAGTGGGTATGTTCTCATAATATCCTATATTGAAGATTACCAAGTGAAAACTTCATGAGAAGAAGTCTCATCTACTTATGAGTAATCGCACCTAACAGTCTATATACCATGTGTCCCATAATAGTATTTCATCCAACCACAAAACTATATTTAAGAATATTTTCACAGCACTTCAAGATTTTCATCATTGTAGGGAACTACTATGACCTTATTAATGTGACAAATACTCTAGAACATTATTAAATTATAGTCATGCAGAACAGTGAACAATATTTAATAAGATGTTTCATATTTAAATAAATTAAATATTAATGTAATTAATGTAAAAACATTTGGTTCTATGACACCAACTCCAACATTAAACACCCTCTAATAATCCATTAAGAAAAACATAAACATGAATTATTCATTATGCAGACTACCACCTCCATAAATAAATGTGTGTTTTTTATCAATTCAATACATTTATGGTTTTAGTTTATATTTTATGGGTATATATGATATATATATATATATAATATACCATTAATATGGTTCTTTTTTTATAACACAAAATGTAAAGGTCGTTATAAGGTAATCCATCGATATCGGTAAATAACCCAAAATAAGTTCATCACTATTTTTATCTAAAAAACGTGATTAACCCCCCCCCTGTAATGAAATTATAACATTATAAGTCTGTATAAACTATAAATTTCAGCGCCTTTAATGCTTTTTAAATGGTAAATCTTGGAGAAAAATGAAGATCAATCTTATGTTGAAAAATTATTACAACAATCTAATACATGAAATTAATTATTATTAATTGTAGATCCCAGATGGATCATGCAGGGACACTAAGAGGGGGGTTGAATTAGTGTACCCATCTTTTACCAATTTTATAATTTATTTTCAATTATCCCCTCTTATTATTAAAACTCTTCCCTAGTTAAGAGGAATGGATATGATATGTTATCTCAACAATGTAATTCGGGTGATAAATGTGACAATAACACGGAGATTTTTAAAAGATTCGGTACAAAGACCTACTCCTTACCATGATAAAAATGTTATTGTTTCATGGATTTTCTTATCACTATAACTTTGAAGTGATTACAAATTCCTATAATTGGTACACAATTTTTTAGTATGGAATTATCAATATGCTTGAGTGAGGGGGGTTCTTTATACTAGTACCACCATTTCTTCAATGGTATTTTTTATAATAGCACCACAATTTCTTCAAATATTTTCAAAAAAAAGTTTGAACAATATAAATCTATTGCACATGATATATTTGCATCAACTAAATAACCTTATTCCTCAACTTAAGGTCTTTGACTGCTATTGTTTCGACAATATTATATGTATGTCAACCCAGTACTCTTCAATAAGTTGAAGATGAAACTTCCACTCTAACTCACTACTTTCTTAGAATAATCAATTGAAGAATATGTCAACACACTAAAAGTTTTCTTCTCCCTGAATTATCAAATTATTAGGTAGATACTCCTTATATCAATGAATTTCTTAACCTCGTTAAATTTTGTGCAAGTGATGCAAACAATTTCTTTGATATTATTTTATGCATGAAAAATATTACACAATATTATATTATTCTTGTGTAATTCTCAACTAGAAAATAAAAAATGTTATTGTTATTATTTTATGATATATATCAATATATTTATTGTGTTTTTTCTATATCCTCATTTTAATATATTAAATATCTCAAAATCAACTTTAAACTAGTTTTTCATGGGTGTCTTCAAGGTTTGGGGATATGTTGCATGATCATATGCATATTCACAGTATCATGAATGAATTATACTTTGAAATGGTAGATAATCTTCACACAACATATATGATCCAATGCATATACCTTTTCTAACTCAATTTATTGTCTTGAAATAAATTCACATAAATAGTACAAACAAATCCTCAATTCTTTGCACAAGTATATCACATTATCTTTTGTGTTTCATTTATGCATGCATGCACTACTTTACAGAATTGTATTACAAGATGAAATTTATTCTCCTTTTCATAAATTACTCAGTTTTTTGAAATGTATCACTATACCACATGAATCAATAGAGTAAACAATAATCTCTTCCTTTTTCTTGTAAGTGTAAATAGAATATGATCATTGTGAATCATTTATGCTCGAGGAAAAAAATCAAAGTATCATCAATAGAATATTGAGTGTGAGATTTTAATATCAAGAGGACATGGTATTTGAACACTTATGTAAAACCATATATACATAGGATCACCTCGTTAAGTGACTGTGTCAAGCGCGGATCCCTCTTCATGAATCAAAATTTTCATAGTGATCTGTTTATAGAAAACGAGAGATTCAAATATTTGAATGGTAGCAGAATTTTTCTAGAATAAGGTCTTGGTATTTATACAATTCAATAACTTACTATGATCCATTTTTTATACTAAATTCAAACCATTGAGAATAATTTCATGTCAATGCATTTTGAATGCATGAAGATATCAAATACTTTGGATCATTCAAATGTGGGTTTCATTATTTTCATGTGATGGGAAAATTTTAATGTGTCTATTCTTATGTGACATTATTCATGTGCATGGGAGAATAATCATATGCTTTATCATGTTTTAAATGCTCAAATTCATGCTTTTTTCTCATATGTACAATAAAACTCCTATAAATGCATTTTTATTTTGAAGAAGCTCATCATTACATGCATGGATTTAGGTTTATTGAGCATGAAACTTTTTCATGGTTTTAGTTAGCGAGGGTTTTTGGACTTCAGTTAAAACTTTATAGGTCATGGATTATAAATTTTCTAAAAAACATAATCCCTTTGAACATTGTAGGTTAAAGATAATGATCGGGCCGTGCTAATTTAATTGATTAAATGACCTTGATTCTTTAATTATTTTTTAAGGTTGATTAACAGTAATAAATACTCTTTTGTGCCACATCAGACTTCTGAATAGTTTGACCATGATTTATAAACAATATTCTTCTTAATTCACCATCAAACTAACATTGGGGTTAACACTGGGATACATTACACCCATGCCTTTCACGGAACATGCCACACACTTTTATGGTCCCTCGAGTGCCCCTATAACGACATAGGATTTTAGTATATGGATATTACATCATTTTTTTGAATGTTTCATACATTACATAAACACACTCAGAAAGACCATATTATTTTAGTGCCTATAGAAACCTGGAACACAAACTTCTATTCTGGTAAAAGATCTTTAATGTTTCCCATAAATATTTTCTCCTTTAGTATTTCTACCTAAATAATTTCTTTATAACCTTAGGAAAAGAAATATATGAAAAGGGTGAGCTCAAATGCTCAATAAGAAAAAATCAAGGGAGATATCAATGATGATATAATAATAAGGAATAATAACATAAAAACATTTTAAAATCATATTCTGTGTATCAAATGTCATGATATCGTATCATAGAATAAATCATAGAATTATATAAAAACTCAAATAAAATATTCCATGAGAGCATAATATAAGACATGAAATTTTGGAATACACAAAATCATGGAAAATAATTTCCATATTAGTCAAGGCTCATTTCCATGACCATCATCGTGGGAAAAGTCCTTTAATGAATTGGATTTACTCCTCAATTCATACCTATATTACTGAACTAGTTTTAATTCTCATTCCAGCACTGTATTACTGAACTGAGATTAGTTCCCACTCTTATCCTCTCTATCTCATGAGATATAAATATTTACCCAATGAATTAAAGGGATTTATAGTTCCCACCCTTTATATAATGAAAATCATATATATGCGTGTCATAAAAATATAAATCATTCATCATATCAGAACCCATAAAAATAAATGGGTTTCATAAACATTTCATCATAAAATAACTCATAGAAAATAAACAAAATTCATAAACATAAACCCATCATAAAAATAAACCATTAATATAAAGAATATGAATGGTATCATTGTAACATATTCCCAGTAAAACATAAGTAACATAAAATAATGTGGTCTTATATGGAAAATTATTTTGAAATATCAAATGAAAATAATACTTAAGGAAAATATCCTTTCTTCTTTGAAAATGTTTTCTTTTTTAAAATTCCATATAATTTTAAAAGAAAACATTTTATTTGAAAATAAACATTTAATATTTTAATGGAAGCATCAAGGAATTAAGGAGTCGTGGAATAGAAAATAAATTTTTATTCCATATAAGTTAAAACATTTCTTTCATTATTTTTTCAAAAAATTCACAAAGTACCTTGTTAGGAAAATGAAAAAAATATTCCTCTCAAACCCTTTAGTAAAAATTCACACATGGGTAAAAATGAATTTAATAATTTTATAAGAATAGTAAAAATATTTTGGAAAACATTTTTAAGAAAAGAACCTATAGAATTTGACTAGGGAAGTGGAGAAGTTAATTTGTAAGAAAATATTATTTTGATAAAATGTCATTAGTGTCAATTTTGACACTATTCATTATTTGGACTTTCAAAAATATAAATATAACAAGTAAATATTGAAAAAAATATTTTATTATATCTCTAAGAGGTCAATATCATATATAAAATTCATTGATAACATTAATTATCTCAAATTTAATTCATTTTAATATTTTTCATAAAATTTATTTTATATTTCCATTAATAAAATAATTACTACATCAGTGTTTTATAATTATTTAATATATTAATTTTTTCACTAAAAATCAAAAATAAACCACCAAGAAGAAGATAAATATTCTATATTTCCTAATAATATTTATAGGTTAATATATCTTTTGTGTAACCCCATATAAAAAATAACATAGTATTTAAAATATGAATGTGACATCTTTAAATTTTCATTAAATAAAATATTATAAATACCATTATTTCATCTAAGTGACCCAAAAATTAAAAAATATATTCATATCATAATTTTTTTTAATTAATTTAAAATGTTGCCATTGGATTCGTTCATAACATAACTTTTTCTCCATTTGGAAACATAAGGGATATTAAAGACAAAGAAACTGACATTTTGTGACTTTCTTTGATTTAAATATTATTTAAGTCATTTTTATGGAAAATTGTCTATTAAACAATGTAATTTTGATTATTATGTGTAAAGGGTCTTTGTTTCTTCATCCAATAAATTTTGTTCATGTGATGGAGTCATTTTATAGTCTTTATAATTTTATTTTTATCCTAAATTACTCAATTTTCCCTTTATCATTCTAAAAAAATTACCAAGGTTACAATTTATATTGAACAAAAACAAAAGGAAAACATTTAATAAATTTGTAACTTTAGAAAAAAAATTGAATTCATTTATCAAAATTCAAAACACATAATTTTTCGAATTTAATTTCATGTAAATCCCGTAAAATGTAATGAAAAACAGTTTTTCGAAAAAATTCCCTTTTAAAACATAAAATGTTTTTATAATAAATTCATGTATAAAATCCTTTTAAACCAACATAATTGTATTATTTTAAATTAAAATTATCTAATTAAAATTTAAATCTAATCCAAAATATAATTTTACCTTGTAAATTCTTTAAAAGAAAATACAGTCTTTAATAAAAATTAGTGTTTTCACTATTCATCAAAACATGAAACTTCTCATAAAAATATCAAAATTATACCATAATTAAATTTTGATATCCCATACCAAATAAGAAGTTTATTCCTTTCAGATATAATTTATAAAAGTGTAAAAATTTAGTTTTAAAGCATGTGCGTCGTTAAAAGGTGATGAAAGTACTTTAAAAAAAATACAATTTTTTAAGCATAAAACTGGATTTATTTTTTTATATCATGTCTAGAAAATACATAGATTAAAAGTTAAACATTATATTTAATATTATATATATATATATATCACTAATATAATCCATCAATAATGATTTTTTATTTTATTGGTATAAAACACACTTGTGTGCATTTAAATAGTTTTTTTGAAAAATATTTATTTTTAATTTAAAAAGGAATTTAAATGTGTAAACCATACTTTCATAATTAAATTAATATTATTCATACCTTCCATTCTATCATTTAGGTTATAATATTCTTGTTTAAATAATTATAATAATAAAATAATGCTTCGTAAAATCTCAGTGTTCCATGCAACACAAGCTATGTCAGTGTTGAATACAATGAAATCATAACATGGTGTAGCGTGAAATGAAAATTATTGAAGAAATATTTTTCATAAAAATAGAAGGGTGTTAAATTATACCCCCCTTAAATTTAATTTCATAATCGAAATTTTTCTGTGTTATCAAATTTTTAATACTTGAAAGTTTGTTTCATAGAAACCCACGTCATAAAAATGAATACTAAAACTCTATTTAAAAAGTGAAAATTGGAAACACAAAGGTTACCCAAAGTAACTCATAATTTGGTTTCCACATAGGAGAACATAGGTGGAAAGTGAGAACATGGACATGGAAGATACATCTAACTATCAAGTTCTGATGGAGGGTGATATAGAAAATGGTCAGTAGAAAGTTAACAATCACAAAATCTATAAATCTATGATAATCTAAGGTACTATTGGATTCATCAGAAAAGATGGTACTAGGATAACATTTTTTGTTTCAATATACTTTCCTTGTAGTTGAAAACGTTTCATGAGAAAAAATACTTTCTTAATTTCATTACATTTCATAAACATGATCACATCCTTTCATTGCTCCTTAATCAATTTCCACTTCATTTCTTATTCTATGAAATAAAGGTGAATTTTTCATTCCTAAAGCATTAGAGGATCATGATATTGGTATAATGATAGGTTATTCCATATGTCTTAACATAAAAAAAAGTTTGATACAGGTTATCCAATATGTATAAATCCTCATATGGATAGATAATACTTTAATCTCTAAAATATCATCCAAATTTAAACATAAACAATTTCATAAATGATTACCTTTATGATCCTTCCAAAAGATTAAAATCCAAAACTTTCAAAATAAGGTGACTAACTTTAAAAAATCAACATGTCATTAATCCCACAAACAAATTGATATAGATCTTAATTGTCACACACCAAACATGTGAATACCATTATCATTTACTCTCTTGAAATATGGTAATAACCTGAATTACCATAAAACCTTAGTGAAAAAATGCATGCTTTACAAAAATAACTCTTTCCTCATACCATAAATCCAAAAATTATCTAAACTTGATCCATGATATCATAAACCACTTTGTCATCATATCAGTTCCAAGGTCAACAATACTACCCCATTTATTTTATCATAATCAAACATCTCTTTATCTCATTATTATTCCAACATTATTCATATATTAAGGGTTATCTTTCCCTTAATTTTGTGTTCTCAAAAAAATATCACCTTACAACCTCAATCAAATTTCATGGTTACATTTACCATTCAAAATATACTTTCAAATACTTAAGGAAAACTATAGTGTAACAATCCTTAGATATTTCATTATTCCATAATATGATAAAATTACTTCAAAAATTTTATTATTGATTTCCAATACATAAACATGAAATCATTTCATTGTCTTCTTAAACCATTAATCAAGATTCATCTTTTTATTCATTAACAGTTCTTTCATCTCATGTGTCATTTATAGTTTCTTCATCATTATAAATATATTCATTACTCATACAACCTTGCAGATGAGATTTCCCCCTCAGGCATCGATTTTAATAATGCCCATAAATTCCACATTTAAAAAATTTAATGGTTTTTGATGCCTTAGGAATACCATTATCCTTATCTATTGTGATAATTGAACCTTTTACTTTGTAATTACTTTCTTTGTGTCCTTATTTTCCACACCCAAATCATCATTCAGTTACATTGAAACATTCTCCTTGATTCCTCTTCCCACATGATTTACATGAGGTAAAATGAACTTTCTTTCCTCTATGGTCACTATGAAACTCCATCTTCCTCTTATTAGATGGGTTAGGAAACTTACCAAGGTTGATATTTTTTATCATATTATGAGGTTTTTGATTAGTCATAATAAAAAAAATTCCATCCAAATTCCATTTCATTTGGTTTCTCACTAGGAAGATCATTCCATTATCCATCAAATTCACCATTAACATGAATCCTTTTGGTTTTATTAATTGTATAAAACCTAGAAATAATGGTGTGAGAAATAATAATCATACTTGGAAAACCTCATAATCAAGAGAAATTACTTATAAAATTTCAATAAATGAAACCTTAGGTTTAACTTAGGTAATTCGTGATCATTACTAAAACTCTAGGATTATAACCTATACTTATACTTATCCTTAAGTAAATCCCAAGAAATTTCCTTAGTAATATCTCTAGGGATCTCATTAAAGTTTTATTATCCTTGTTTCCAAAGGTTGACTAAACCTTTTCTCTAATACCAACCATAATGACCCAAGATTTTCATACATGGGTATTACATCATTTTTTCATAATATTTTATACATTGCAAAAACACACTCCCAAAGACCATATTAGTTTAGTGTTTTTGGAAACATGGAACAAAAACTTCTAGTCTAGTGAAAGATCTTCAATGTTTCTGACAAAGATCATATCCTTAATATTTTTACCTAAAACCCTTCTTTATAACCTGGGGAAAAGAAACATATAAAAAGATTGAGCTCGGATTCTCAGTAAGTAGAATTAAGGGAGATATCAATCATGATATAATCATAAGGAATAAGTACAAAAAACATTTGAAAATATTATCCAGTGTGTCCAAGATAATGATATCGTATCATGGAATTAATCATATAATTTCATAAAAAATAAAATAACATATTCCATGAGAGCTTAATATAAGACATGAAATTGTAGAATACACATAAGCATAGAAAATAATTTCTATATCATTCAAGGATCATTTCGAAGACCATAATATGAGACAAATTATTTTAATGAACTAGGTTCACTACCCATTCTAGCTCTGCGTTACTGAACCAGGTTTACTTCCCGTTTCAGCCATGTATTACTAAAACGAGATAATTTCTCGTTTTATTCATGTCTATATCATGAGATATAAATATATACCCAATGTATTGGAGGGAGATATAGGTACCACCCATAACAGAATTAAATATATACATTTGTGTTCCATAAGAACATAAATCATTCATCATATCAGAACCCATAAAATAAAATAGGTTTCATAAACATTTCATCATAACCTAACTCATGGAAAAGAAACAGAATTCATAAACATCAACACATCATAAACGAAATCCATATAGAGAAATAATATGAATGGTATCATTGGATCATATACCCATTAAAACATAATTAGCATAAAATAATGTTGTCTTATATGGAAAATTATTTTGAACGATCACTTGAAAATAATTCTTGAGGAAAATATCTTTTATGCTTTGAAAATATTTTCTTTTCTTAAAATTCCACGAAATTTTTAAAGAAAAAAATTTATTTGAAAATAAACTTATAATTTTGTAAGGTAATAATCAAGGAATTAAGTCATTATGTAATATAAAAAATCCATTTATTTCCTATAAGTTAAAAAACGTTTCTTTCATACATTTTCCGAAAAAGTCACAAAGTACCTCATTCGGAAAACGAAAAACATATTCCTCTCAAACTGTTTAGTAAAAATTCACACATAGTTAAAAAAGACTTCAAAAATTATAGAAGAATAGTAAAAATATTTTGGAAAACATTTTTAAGAATCATGGACATGAAATATAAATATTTCCCAATAGATACTTACATATAAACAATCCAAAATAATGATGAGATTGTAAAATTAACCCTTACCACTTTATAATCAGTAGAATTGTATTCCACATGAATGAATAAAAATTATATGGATATGAAAATACCATATTATTCAGAATAATAATCATAAAATACATTAATAGGAACTATATACACCATAAAAAATAAATAAGTAGTGTATAATGCATGTGTCTCATAGAAATAAAACGGTGATAAAAATCCCTTAACTTAAATCTTGAATTCTTTTGTATATGTTCAAACATCCTGTATAATAAATTTAAGTTTATTATAAATATACCATAGAACCATATTCTTATATATAATACCATATATTATTTATTTATTATTTTATATTACTCTCTTATTAACAATTCCATGTTAAAGTTATGTTTTGGGTAATAACCACTTTGTTTTTCATTCTTGTTTTGACTTTCTATCCTTGGTCCTCTTACATAGATCATGATTTAATCATATTAATAATTATAAACATGATATAAATAATATATATATATATGTATTAATTATATATGTATTCATTATGATTCATAAAATTTATAGGTAGAAAATAAAATACACCATTCATGGAGATGATAGGTCGTACGTACGCATGAACGTTGTTTTCATTTTCTTCTCATATCAAAAGAATAAAAAATATATTATATATTATCATTAAATAATAATTTTTATGTTATATATATTCATAAAATCAATCCTTATTACCATCCATGTGAAATATAGATGAAAAAAACAATCACATCACATCGTGGAGATGGTAAGCCATACATACGCACGAGCGACATTATCATTTCCCAAAATATTAGGGGGTAAAAAGGTAGATATTATATTATAATTACATAATTATAATTATTTCAAAAATATCATTTATAAATATTAAACCCATCATAATTTCCACTCATAAAATATGGTTATGGAATATGAATTATATCATTACGTGGAGACGGTAAGTCGTACGCACGCACAAGCGATACTTTCATTTATTGTTCGATGCAAAAGGGGATGTGTAGTGGTGTGTTAATAATCATAATGAAATTTTATAATATTTATTATGATGAATTTTTTATTTTATTACATGTATCATATATTTAGCAGAGGTATGGAAGAGTAGAAAAAGAGAGTGATCAGTTAGAGCGATTACATCTTCTTTGAAAGAGCTCCTTTAGGTCTCCTATAAATGACTATATAGTTAGTATTTTGGGAAGAAAATAACCTCTAGAATGTGAATAATAAAGTATATAAGAAAATTTGGTATATTTTTTTGATATAGAAGGCTCAGTGTGATGTGTAGAATTGAGGAAGGAGGTTCCCTTTTAAAATTATGGTGAGAGGCACTTTTGGAATCTTCAAAACTATTAATTTATAATTAATTCAATATCCATCCAAATACCTCAAAAATACAACGTATTAAAATATAAGATGATATAAGGTTGTAATATCATCAACCAATATATTTTAAACAAATTTTGTATTATTTTAAACCTTATCATTTTGATTAACCCTTAATTAACCTATTTTAATTTTAACTAAGGTAATAAGTTTTTAAAATAATAAGAAGTTTTAATTTTTACTTATATGGTTTCAATTAAATAATAAATAAAATATTAATATAATTTTATTTCATATAATATTTTTGTATTTTTAAATATGTTTTATGATTTTTAAATAATTTCATAAAATATTATTTTGATAAAATGACATTAGTGTCAATTTTGAAACTATTCATTATTTGGACTTTTAAAAATATCAATATAATAAGTAAACTTAAAACCAAATATTTTATTATATTCCTAATAGGTCAAGGTCATATATAAAATTAATTTATTACATTAAATATCTCAAATTGTATTTATTTTAATATTTTTAATAACATTTATTTTATATTTCCATTAATAAAATAATTTCTACATCATCATTTTGTAATTATTTAATATAATTATTTTTTCACTAAAAATTAAAAATAAAAAACAATGAATAATATAAATCTACTAAATTTAATAATAATATTTATAGTTTAATATATATTTTGTGTAACCCTATATAAAAAATGATATAGTATTTAAAGCATGAATGTGACATCTTTAAATTTTCATTAAATAAAATATTATAAATACCATAATTTCATCTAAGTTACCCAAAAAATAAAAAATAAATTTATATCATGAAAATGTGTTTATTAACATAAAAATTTAGATTTTTATTCATTTATAACATAAATTTTTTCCCCATGTGGACACATAAGGGATATTAAAGACAAAGAAAGTGACATTTTGTGACTTTCTTTGATTTAAATATTATTTAAGTCATTTTCTTGGATAAGTGTCCACTAAAAAACTTAATTTATATTATTATCTATTAAGGGTATATTTTTCTTCACCAAATAAAATTTTTTCATGTGTTATAGTCATTTTATAGTCTTTATAATTTTATTTGTAACCTAAATTACTCAATTTACCGTTTAGCGTGGTAACAAAATTTATCATGGTTACTATTCATATTGGAAAAAAATAATAAGGAACTATTTAATAAATTTGGACATTATGAATCAAAATTTTAATTCATTTATACAAATTAAAAACATATAAGTTGAAGAATTTAATTTAATTTAAAGCCGATAAAATGCCATGAAAAAAACAGTTTTTCGGAAAATGCCATTTTAAAACATAAAATGTTTTTATAATAAATTAATTTATAAAATAATATTCAAAAAATATAATTGGTTTTTTTTGAATTAAATTTTACTATATAAAATTTAAAACTAATCAAAAACATAATTTTACCTTGTAAAGGCTTTAAAATAAAATAAAAAATTTAATAAAAAACAGTATTTTCACTATTCATCAAAACATAAAAATTCTTATAAAAATAATAAAAGATACCACAGAGTAAAATTTTATATCCCACTTACAAATAATAAGTTTATTTTTTCAAATTGAATTTATAAAAGTTTCAAAATTTAGTTTTAAAACATGTGCATTGTTAAAAGGCGATGAAATTGCTTCTAGAAAAATATAGTTTTTAAACTATAAAACTGGATTTATTTATTTATATAATGTATAGAAAACATATATTATGATGGTTAAACATTATATTGAATATTATATGCATATATATATATCATTAATATAATCTATTAGGAATGATTTTTTTATTTTATTGGTATAAAACAAACTTGTGTACATTTAAATACTTTTTTTGAAAAAAAATTCCTTTTAATTTAAAAATTGATTTACATGTGTAAACCATACAATAATTACTCAATTAATCATGTTAGTACTTTACATTCTAATATTCAGTTTATAATTTTTTTATTTAAATAATTATAATAATAAAATTATGCTTTTTAGAAACTAATTGTTGTGTGCAACGAAAGCTAAGTTGGTGTTGCGTGTAATGCAAGCTTAACATGGTGTACTGTAAAATCAAAGCTATTGAAGAGATATATTTTATAAAAATCTTGGGGTGCTATATCCCCTACATGAAATGTTTATAAATCATGCATACCTTGTACATTCTCTCCAAGTGGGATTTATGCAAGCCCAAATCCCCATCGGTCTCCATGGCTTGGTAGGTAATCCTCTCCCATGTGGTTGACCCTTGGGTCCCATATGTGTGGTTTAGGGGTCCTCATTGGATATTTTATAGCCCATTTTTTCACCCCCCCCCCCCACTCAATATACTTATTAATTAATAATTATAACATTTATAACCAAAAACTTAAATACAGTCTTCAAAAATTTTCATCATACAAAAATATAAATATTTTTTATTTTTTACATGGCCTTTGAGAATCTTACTCATGAAAATAAATATTTTCATAATCTTCTTAAAAAATTATTATGAAATAATTAAATATTTAATTACCTTCATTTATCTTCTTAAAAATTCATAAAAATTATTAAATCAACAATAAGGGTATTCCATTCCTTCGTTGAAACATTTTATTCATGAAAATAAGTATTTACATGGTCTTCACCTTGTTAAATGTTGTAGAAAATGTACACTCTCCTCATAAAATTGGAACATGTATGTAAACTCAAGAATGGTTCAATAATAATCATATTTAAAACATGGATAATTGTATAAGGATTTAATCTAATTCCATTTCATGAATCCATAACAATTTTCCAAGAATAAAATCCAACTTTATTCAATAATTCTTAAGGGATTTAAATATTTATCTTTCCATGATTAATCACTAGTCACAAAGGACTTCATCATACGTTGAATTTGATTCCTTATTATATATTGGTAAAAACTATAACTACACTTATCAACAATCCACATGGGCTTTTCAATATCCCCTGTTATCTTTTTTGTCAGTATCATTTCCTTAAATAAATTCAATATCCCTTATCACCCGTATTGACAATAAATGAAAAAGGATTAATGAAGAGGTTTTCTCATTTCTTCTTCTACCTTCAAAGTCATTTGTGATTATATTATAATTTTTATAAAATAAGGATGGTACCACATGGTTCACATAATAAATATACTTTAGTTTTTATGTTCTAAAACCATGTGGAATAACCCTGTGTAGAAAACTAGAGATATACCACCAAGGTGGAATATGTTGTCCATTAACTACCATGCATGTGATATTAGACTTAGAACTTACTTATTTTTTAGATGAGGACTATATAAAAATATTTATCAAGAATCATAAACAGCTACACATTTTATAAAACATATTATAAATTTCAAGTTCAAGGATACTTTACTCCCCCTTTCTATAATATTACTCATCAACCAACACTCCCCCTTCATGGAAATATTTTATATAATCAATAAAATTATAATAAGTGTAATTTGGTTACCTCTATTTTTAAATTCTATAGATATGGCTAAATTTATTTATATTCAGGAAAAAACTTTTATAACACCTCTTTTATGTGTCTCCCCTCCATCAAGGGTGAAATACCTTCATTTTTCTTGGTGGATAGTTTCATCAGATAGTCTTCATGATGTTTATATTGATGATCCACCACTGTGAAATAATTAAATTTTATATCAGATCTTGAATAATCATTCCAACTTGTTTTCTTCTAGTTTTTTCATTCAATTATTAGAAGTAAGGAAATAAGGTTTAACACTTGTGAGCTTCGTAATAACTGAAGCAAGGATGAGTGTTTTCTCTCAACCCAAAAACTCTTTTACTTATAGATATAAATTTTCTAGTACTCTTCATGCTTATGTGTCCATTATATTTTAGATTCTAATATTTCTTTGACAGTATGGACTCTATAATTTCATTCACCTTAATCTTGTGTGGATTATTTATCTTCACATCTACTAGTAGTGAAATAGATTACCCTAATGTTTTTTTCTATCTTAAACATATCCTTTGAGAAGGTATAAGAGTCATATAATTATTTTTATTGTACCTTACACATAATTTTTGTGTAAAACTTTTTTTGTCTTTTTTTGACAACCTCTCATGAAATGTTAATTCTTATTCATGTGAAAAAACCTATTTTTATTTTTTTTCCTATATATGAAGCCTCATCTTAAATTTTTTTTTATTTATTTGGTATCTTATACTTGATTAGGCCAAATAATTTGGCATTCTTTCTTAATATATCATGATTTTGAGTTTCTACGTGGATTATTCAATGTTTTTTAGTTACCTTTACTAAGTAAATTATCAAATTATTCTTTTATAATGTCTTAAATCAGTAATATATTATTTTCTCTCTCCTATATTGATTCTCTTATTCATTTCATATTTCTTCTATTCATTTTAATTTCTATGTCCTATTTGTAGTGGTTCATGGTATGACCTCTCTTTCCACATTAGAAGCATTTATTCTTCCTTGACATGAAATTATTCGAATCCATATTCTCATTCTTCTTAGGAGTGGTATATTTTGTAATTTTGATCATTTAAAAAAAATTATCACCTATTTTTCTCCAAAGGTAGATAGTTCTCTTTTCTTTCTAACCTTCTTCTATATGGGTTGGAGTCTTCAATTCATATTAGAATGGGAGTTGTACCTGGATAGTTCCTGTAACACCCTGAGTTTTAATTTTTTTTGTATAAATTAAATTTCTTTGATAGATTTTTTATAAGAAACACCAAGTTAATCTTATGCTACATGAAATATTGGGTTAGCTTACGTTACACATGGCATATAGTTTTAAAAAAATCACGATATATTATTAATATAGTTATTTAAACATGAATATTATAACCTAGATATCAAACATAGAGATATAAGTAGTAATAAATAATTTCTAAATATTAATTATAATTTTTACATACAAATAAAACATATTGATAATAAAATACATAATTTTTGGTAAGATCTTTATATGTTTTAAAAATACTACTTTCTCAAAAAAAAATTATGTCTTATTGTAAACATTAATAAAATTAAATTTTCAAACTTTTAGAAAATTCATTTGATAAAATAAAATTTATTTTTGAAATCATTATGTAAAAATTATCTTATGATGATGTTTTGATATTTTTCTAAAAAGTTTCATTTTTTGATGAATAGTGAAAAATACTAAATTTTAATTGAAAACTACCTTTATTAATTTATTCATAAAGTTAAATTATATTTTAAATTTATATTGAAGTAATATTAGTTCAATTATAAATCCATTAATCTAATTTAGTTCATTGGAAATAATTTCATATTGAATTTCGATATAAAAATGTTGTAAACTTTTGAACATTTTCTCTTTAAAAACTTGATTTCTCTTCACGTTTGTAGGATTAATTTTAAATTAAAATTTCCCAATTTTGTTGATTGAATTTGGAAAAATGGATACCATATTTTTAAACATAAAAATTTATATTATATAATAATTTCAACTTAATTTTTTATCAATATAAATAGTAAAAACATTAAAAATTATTTACCGTTGTTAAGGTAAAAATGGGTTTAACAGAGGATAAACTAAAAAAATAAGGGTCAAAAATGACCCAAAACTTTTCCAAAACTGATTTAATGCCTAAATTTCAACCTTATACCTTATATTATTGAAAATAATACATTTTTTATAATTTTGGCATGAGAAAAACGTGTATACAGCATTTTCTTTTCAAAAAATTAGAAGTGTGTCACTCACCTCACTTATAAAAGGCCAACCCTTATCCTCTCTTATTAACACCCTAAAAACTTTTTATTTAGAAAATACCTAAAAAATAACTTCTCAAATTCCTTATTTCTATCCTATAATCCTTATTTTTGGCATAAATTCAACCTATAAAGGCTTTTTTTGAAAACCTAAGCAGGATATCCAAAGAAAATGTAACGTTCATCAACGAGCGTTTTTTGGTTTATTTCTTCTTCCACCTGCTTAAATTATTATTATAACACACTAATATAATAAAATTAGTATATTCAATATACATAGATGTTTTTATTTTAATATTATGACCTAAAATAATCTCCACTTCCATCAAATGGGCTACGAATTCATCATTCATGTGTATGGAAAACAACTGTCACGCAAACTGATGTCATTCATTTTTTCATTACCACCTCTCACAGTTGGAAATAATTATGTATTTATTTTTTTTATATGATATTTATGATATTATTTTTCTTCTTAAATTATTATATCACACATACCTTCATGATTTCCATTTTTTTGGGAAGATGACAACATCACTCATGTGTATGGTGGACAACCGTCTCGTGATGCGATGTGAATCGTTCACGTTTTACATGGAAGGTAATAAGGATAGTTTTAATTAAAATATTTAATATATATGACATAAAAATTATTATATAATTATAATATATCTTTTAACTTTATTTATTTCAATACTTCACGAAAATCAAATGGCATTCATGCATACGTACAGTCTACCGTCTCCATGAACAATGTATTTCATTTTCTATATATATATTTTATATATTACTATAAATACATACATAATGAATATATATGATATTTATATCATTTTTAAAATTATTTAGATTATGGAACTATGATCAATGTAAGAGGATCAAAAATAACCAATCAAAACACATAAGAAGAACAAAGTAATTATTGCCTAAAACATGACTTTAACATGGAATTGTTAATAAATTCATAATAAAAGGTCATAATTAAATTATATATAGTATGATGTATATTTTTTTATAATATATTTTTATAATAAAATTATATTTATTATACAGTAGGTTTTAATGTGTACTAAGGAATTCGAGACTTAAGGTAAGCGATTTTCACCTCACTTGTTACTTCTATGAGACACATCCATATTCACCACCTATTTATTTTATGTGGTGTATATACTACCCATGAATGTAATTTATAATTCATATAATGAAAATTAATTTTATTTATATATACATTTTAGGATCTACTTTAAAGTGGTTTATGTTTCAAAATTTACCAAAGCGGTATGAGATTTTTGTCTCAATTTGACTTATTTGAGACATATAGTTAGGTTATGCACCTATATTCTATTATGTAGTGTATTTATATAACCTTTGACATGTAATATCATGAATTTATTCATACTTGTGATATTTTAAGTTTCATTTATTGGTATTATTTCATGGTTCTTATGTTTCAAAGTTATAAAAGTTATAAATATTTTATGTTATAATCTCATCATTTATCAGGATTATTTATGATTATGTTTCTGAAGATAAAATATTATAATCCACATCTAAGTAAACATAAGACTTTTCTTATCCTCATTTTATGTAATGATAATATATTTTTTCCCTTCATATTTCACTCTCTATGTACCTAAGATTTAAAAATATGTTTTTATGAAAATTATCTTTATTTCACTTTTCGATCGAAATCCATTTTTCTTCAAAAACCATGTTTTATAAAAACATTTTAAAAAATGTTTTACTGTTATCCTATTGTTTTTAAAATAAACTTTTACCAATTTATTTTTTTTAAAAAAAAAAATTTGAAATGATTCTTCATGTCACTTTCCAAACAATGCCAGTTTGGATTTTACTAAAAATATGAAAAGAATATTTTTTTTAACATGTAAAAAATTAATAAAATTTCCAACCATCATAAAAATTATTTTCACTAAATATACCTTTATAATTATTCAAATTTATTTTCAAAGAAAAATATTTTCAAAATTCATTATGTTTTAAAACATGTTTTTCAAAGTGGAAAGGATGTTTTCTTCAAAAAAAAATTTAAATGATTTGTAAAGCTTCCTCTATAATTTTTTGAGTTTATTTTAAAATAAAATTATTTTAAAAATACGTTATGTTTTAAAGAGTAATTTTTAATGGAAATTTATGTTCCTCAAGAAATATTCCAAGTGATTTATCTTTTAAAATCGTTTTTTATCTAAAATGAAATCCTTTAATGTAAATCATTCTTTATTAGGGATATGAACCGAGGGTAAAATTATTATTCTATATCAAAATGGTTTATGATGAAAAGATTTTTTTGAAACTCATTTCTCTTCCATGGGTTATACCATGAAAAAAACCTAATGAAACCCATTTCCTTTTCCAAAGTATTATTTGATGAGATGATAAAATGATTATGAAACTCATCTCTTTTCCATAGGTTATGATATGATGAAATGTTTATGAAACCCATTTTATTTCATAGGTTCTAATATGATGAATGTCTTTTATCCTATGGAACACATGTATGATTTTTATTATTTGATGGTGGTTATGATATAACCAGGTATGGTGGTTATGTTATTACTAAGGAAGGTGGTTACATTATAACCAAATATGGGTGGAACATGTATCTCCCGTTAATGCATTGGGTAAATATTTATGTCTCATGAGATACACAAGACTAGAATAGAGAGTGAACTCGGATCAATAAGGGGATTTATCCACTATAATAGTCTTGGGAGTTAACCTTGAATACCATGATGGTATAGGGAGAGAACCAATTCCACTATAAGAAAAGGGTTTCTACTGGGGATAGTGTTGTGTCCCTCCTAGGAGGTGTATCCACCCATGAAGTGCCCTAAATTTTTTTGGAAATGATCCTTGATTACTAAAGAAAGGATTTTTTATGCTTATTTTTATTCCACAATTCTATGTCTTATGCCAATATTATGCTCTCATGACTCATGTTATTTGATTTTTTTTATGATTCATCTCTTATGAACATATAATCTATATTTCATGACTCAAAATTTTGATATTTTCTATGCATGGGATGGGTTTCATATGTTATTCTCACATCATCATACCCTTATGCTCATGTTATGTTTACATATTTCCATTGTTTACCCTTACTGGGAATTTGAGCTCACCCTTTCTTATGTTTCCTCTCCTCGGGTTATGAATAAAGGTTTTATATAGGGTATGTCTATGAGGATACTAAATGGTAGGATCATTGTGGGAAACATTGAAGATATTTCACTAGATAATAAGATTGTGTACCTAGTCTCCAAATACACTAAAATATTATGGTCCTCACACATGTGTTTTTGTAATGTATTTAATATTCATCTAAAAAGATATTATATCTACATATATAAATATTGGGTCACTATAGTTGGAATCAGAGAAAATGTTTAATTAATATTTAGAAACTAGGATGAGAAAACATTAGTGAAATCCCTAGTGATATTTCTAAGGATATGTCTAGGTATGTCTCTAAGGATAAGTCTAAGTATGAGTCATGGCATTGTAAAATGTCATAGAATTTTTGTAAAGAATAGGGAAAGTTATTTCCAAGAAATTGCATCCCTGTCTGGATACTAAAAGTGGATATGGAGATAGCACAAATGTGATTGGGGGTAATAACTTCAAAAAGGGAACATTGATCTAGACTTGATCTTCACTTGGTTCATTACAATGGGACTTAATGCACACCTAGTTTGACACACCTAGGGGATATGCTTTATAAATTAACAAACTCTTTATTAACCATCAAGAAGGATTAAAATAGATGGTGACCATGAATAAACTGGATTAAGCCTAAGGTTTCATAGATTGAAATGAAGGTGTCATGATATAGACACCCTATAAGTTATTTTTCAAGATTATGTGGTTCCCTGCTATGATTAGTGTTTATCACACAATGATTTTGGTTTTAGTCGATGGTTGGAACCCGAAGGAACCATGTTAATGCTGAATGTGATAAAAAATTCACTAATTTTTCTCATGAGAAAACAAATTTCATGGAATATGGAATGAAATATCTAATTGTTATTCTCAAAAAACATTCTCAAGATATTAATCATGATATACTTCCAAAAAAAAGGATGAAACAACATATTTTTGATTCCTTCATGAAGCAGCATCCACCTTCTTTTAGTGGGTTTTCTAATCAACTAGTTTTTGAATAATGGATCATCACCACTGCAAATATATTTTCTATTATATAGGGTTAATAACATGAAAAAATCATTTTGGTTTTATATTTTTGGAAGTTTAAGTGGATTAATGGTGAACTCTTATCAAGAATACAAGTAAATGGGATGAAATTGACTCCATAGATTGGGAAAAGTTTAATAGAGTAGTTTTTAATAAGTATGTTCCTTTTATTCTTTGTAAAAATATGAATAATGAGTTCTTAGAGATAATGAAAAATGATGTTGAATCTTTTGTTACTTATGAGGAAAATATTACAAGACTTTTGAGGTACGCTTCTGGTATTATTATCCAACCTAAATTTAATGTTGATTGATTCTTCAATGGATTAAAACCAAGTCTTCTAATGGTGTTAAACATAAGATAATTTAGTATATATAAAGAGATTTTTCGATGATTTGTAAAGGTGGAAATGGTGGTTGGATTTATGCATCAATATCATGGTTTTGAAAAGAAGTGAAAAATGGAATTCAAAAGAAAGTCTAGAAACCATGGGGAGAACAAGATGAGATTTCCATTATGCTCAAATTGTGGGAAGAAACATGGAGTAAATTTTCTTAAGGTTACTAGTAAAGGTTTTAATTATGGGAGGAAAGGTCATCAGGAAATTTATTGCCAAAGTGATTGGAATAAGTAAGATAATTATGTGAATTAAGAGAAAGTTGCATAGAATGCACCACCCACACTCCAATGTTTTAAGTTAAAGGAGTTCAAACATCATATGAATAAATTACCCAACCCAATAGATAATGTATATGATAATCAAAAATAACCTATGAAGACAAATTATAAAGGGAAATATTATGAAATCATAGTGGATATAGTGAATCATGATAATTAGGGAACACTTATCCTACCCTCCTTAGTTGGGAATTTCTTGTTTATTTTTGTATGAATGATCCCTATGAGAATATTATTATTAATCCTTTAGTAGAATTTAAAATTATTATCTCCCTATATATAGATTATGGAATAATGAAATCACATTTGATATTCTATCGGTGCAAGGATAAACCCAAGATTCCAATGAAAATGTTTTTTATAAGATGAGAGCTTATATAAGTAATGAACTGGAAATTAACTTTTGGAATATTATATGTCCCCATGTAATATTAAATTAATAGTTTTGGATACCATAATTGGTTTATTATTTTAAGGTTGATCATAAGTTCAAAGTCATTAACACCCATTTTTATGTTTTATGTGATGGAATTTTATCAAGAGTAAGGACATTTTAAGACACATTAATGTAAATGAAACCCTTTGTTTTTATATGTAGTGACAAATTTATTTGAATAGGAGTGAATTTACACTTTGTGGGTATGTGATTAAAGGTACTAGAAACCTTTAGGGTTTATCTTATCTTTGATGTTGAGATGATTACGGGTTACAGTCAATCACCTTACGAAGTCATCACACTTCATTTCTATTAGAGTATATTTATATTTGGATATTTGTTTTCAGAATATACATTAAATAAGTTGTGAGGTTTCATGTAGTAACAAATTCAATTGTATTTTATCAAAATATTGTGTTTACCTTTATGTTTTGGTGAAGTCTTCAACAAGATCTTGATACAGAGTTTAGTTTCATCACTGTGTGTCATCCTCATATAGATGGTCAGTCTGAGAGAAGAATTAAAACCCTAGAGGATATTCTAATATCATTTTCAATGGATTTCAAAGTGGTTGGGATCAACACATTCTTCAAGTTGATTTTTCTTTCAATAATAACTTTTACTCGAGCATTCAGATGGCTTCTTATGAATCCCTCTATGAAATGAAATGTAGAGCTCCAATGTGTTGGAATGAAGTTGGAGAAAGAAAGATATCGGAACCTAAGATAGATTAAGAAATGGTAGAAAAGGTTAGATCTATTCAGAAACACATCAAGTAAGATCGGAGTTGGAAAAAAAATTTGTTGATAATCATCGGTTTCATCAAGAATTTTTAGTTGGTGATAAGTTGTTTCTAATAATTTCTTTATGGAAGAAGGTTATGAGATTTGAGAAGAAAGGGAAACCGATCCCTCGGTATATTACTCCCTTTAAAATTCTGGATTGTATTATGATAGTATCCTATAGATTATATCTTACACCAAACCTCTCTCAAGTCAATGATTTGTTCCATGTATCTCTTTTTAGTAAGTACATACCTGACCCTTCACATGTACTGGACTCAGAGTTCATACCACTAGAGCATGATCATTATTATGAGGAATAATAGGTGGAGATTCTAGATCATATAGAGAAAGTTATATGAAACAAGACCACTCACCAGATCAAATTTTTGTGGCAAAACCACCACTTTGAGGAAGATAAATGGGAACTGGAGGATATGATGAGGTATAATTATCCTTATTTGTTTGTATCATAATGACAAATTTCAAGGGAGAAATTCATTTTAAGAGGGTAGAATGTAACACCATGAGTTTTTATGAATTGTTTATTTTTTGAATAAATTAAATTTCTTTGATACATTGTGTTATATGGGACACTAATTTATGCTTGTGCTATAAACAACACTCAGTTATCTTGTGTTACACAAGACACTGGGTTTTAACAAAACCATGAAATATTATTAATATAATTATTTAATCATGACCATTATAAATTATCCATTAAACATAGAGATATGAATAGTAACAAATATTTTTAAATATTAAGTATAATGGTTATATATATAAAGCGTTTTGATAATGAAATACATAATTTTCAATTAAATCTTTATATGTTTTGAAAGTACTACTTTCTCAAAAAAAAATTGTTTTTTATGTTTTTTTTACATTAATAAAATTAATTTTTTAAATTTATAGAAAAATAATTTAATAAAATAAAATTAATTTTTTAAATCATTATTTCAAAGTTATCTTAGGGTGATTTTTTTGTATTTTTCGAAAAAAATCATTTTTTGATGAATAGTGAAAGATAATGAATTTAATTAAAAACTAAATTTTCGTTTAATTTAATTATAAAGTTAAATTATATTTTAAATTGATTTTAAAGTAAAATTAGTTCAATTATACAACCAATAATCCAATTTAGTTCATTTTAATCAATTTCATATTAAATTTCGATATAAAAACTTTGTAAACTTTTCAACATTTTCTCTTTAAAAAACTCTTTCTAATCGCGTCTGTGGGATTAATTTTAAATTATATTTTAAAATTATGATAATGGAATTTGAAAAAATTTATTCCATATTTTTAATGAGAATAATTCATGTTATCTAATAAGTTCAACTTAATTTTTTACCAAAAATAATAGTAAAAACAGTAAAAATTATTTATCGTAGTTAAGGTAAAAATGGGTTTATCGGGGTTAAACTAAAAAGATAAGGTTAAAAATGACCCAAAACTTGTCCAAATTTTTTTTTTGATTAATTTAGACCTTACAAATTCTATTCTTAATAATACTCCATTTTTATCCTTTTTTTGTGAGAAAAACGTGGGTACACATTTTTCTTTTCAATAAAATTACAAGTGTGTTACTCACCTCACTTATAAAAGGACACCCCTTCTCTTCTCCTCTTCACACCATCAAAACTTTTTTCTTTGACCATTACCTTACAAAATAACTTAAAAATTCTATCATTCCATCCTATAATCCTTATTTTTGGTAGAAAACCAACCTACGGAGGCTTTTGGTCTGAACCTAAGGAGAAAAACTGAAGAAGAGGTAATATTCATCGATGAGCGTTTTTGTTTTATTTATTCCTCAAAATCCATAAATTTATATTATATCATGGTGATATAATAAAATAATTTTATTTAATATACTTGTATTTTTCTATTTTAATATCATGACCCACAACCATCTCCACTTCCATCAAATGGGTTACGAAATCATCGTTTGTGAGTACGGCGGACTACCGCCTCACAAATCGATGTCATTAATTTTTCCATTACCGCCACTAATGATTGAAAATAATAATGTATTTATTGTTTATATATGATATTTATAATATAATTCTTATTTTTTATTTATTTTATCACACATAACTTCATGTTTTTTATTTTTTGGGAACACGATAATGTCACTCGTGTGTACGGCAGACTACCACCTCATGAAGTAATGTGATCCATTCATGCTTTATATGAAAGATAAAAAGGATGGTTTTAATGAAAATATGTTATGTACATAACATAAAAATTGATTTTATAATGATAATATATCATTTACCTTTCTTTCTTTCAATACGTTTATAAAATGAAAATAGTGTTTATGTGTATGTATGGTCTACCGTCTCCATGAACGGTGTATTTCATTTTCTATCTCTATATTTTATAGATTAATATAAATAAATATATACTGAATATATATTATATTTATATCATGGTTAACATTATTTATATTATGGAATCATGTTCAAAGAAATTGGACCAAAAATCAACAATCAAAACATACATGAAGAATAAAGGAGTTATTTCCTGAAACGTGACTTTAACATGGAATTGTTAATAAACACGTAACAAAAGTTCATAAGTAAATAATATATGATAATATATATATATATATATATGGGTTTGTGTGTGTGTTTTCTGAAATAGATGTATAATAAACTTATATTTATTATACTGGAGGTTCGAAAGTGTATGAATAAAGTTGAAACTTAAGGTAAAGGATTTTTGTCTCACTTCTTACTTATGTGAGACATATATTATATTCACCACCTATTTCTTTTATGTGGTGTAATAACCCAGTTTTTATTTCAGGTATGAATCCTTTTAATTTTTTTTAACCCTTGTTGAGGTTTTATTTTAGTCTTAAAACCTAAATTCAGGTTGTGGGCTAGTAGGGTAGTTTTGGAAAGGAAGAGGCAGGAGTGTTGTAGGTTGGCTATAGGCCAAATACATAGCATGTAATTGGGATACATGATGTGTATCAATTACACAAAGTATAATGGTTTGGTAAAAACCATTCATGTCATGTAAAGGGTTTTTCCATGGGGGAGACCCTGATCTTTACACATCGTGTAAATTCCAAACATCATTTTTTTTAAAAAGGAGGAAGGGATTCCAATTTTTTGAATAGAAGCACACACCTCCCCTCTATCTCACATTGGATCCCCCTTTGGATCCCTAATCTAGGTTCTACTACAATTTCACTATCCTAAATATGATTTTAGATCTATCTATCATGTTTTAAGCATGTCGATAAGTGCTTTATTCCTTTATCTCCTTTTTTAATTCTTCTTTATATCATCTTATCTATTTTGGTGCAGTCTCATATTCCATATTTTCAGGGTATTGATCTATTCTTCGTATTTATTCCAATCCAATCCAAACTAAAGGCTGATGTTGGACGAGGAGAGTGTTACAGGGCTAATTTAGGTGGTTTACGACTCAACCCTCAAGTATCATTGTTTTATAAACTTTCTTCATTATGAGAATGATGATTTCATCAAGTATTCACTATTTAATTCTTATTTCATTATTATAATCAATATTCTTGTATTCTAGAGACTTTTTTATATGTTCTCTTCATCATTAGATATTATGAACAAAACTCCGACCACCCCAAATAGGGTGTTTCCTTAGTTATACCTTTAGTGGACTGTTATGATTATCGATGTATTTGTTCTGGTGTTCTTTCACTTGACCCACCTAAGGTAAGTGTTATAAATTTATTTATAAATTATTAAAAATAAAGTATATAATATATATAACATGGAATTGAATTATATAAATGGAAATAGGTTGAGTTTTCTGATTTTCCTTGTCATTTCTAATAAAAGGAAATGGAAAGAACCTATTAAATGTTTATAAATTGAAATGTTGATTGATTTCATGTCCTTATCCAACCTTATCATTATTATGAAAGGTAAAATAATGAACCTAATAATTAAATATGAAATTAAACCAATAAATTTTTTCATGTCTTCTTAGCCTTGTCACATAGTTTTAAAGACAAAGGAATGAACCACTAAATTATTAAATGACATGAGTATTACATGGTGTAATTTATTAATGAATCAATTATAAGGTGCCTATTGCATATAGACCTAATTATCATTATAGGAGTGCTCAGATTTGATCCATCCTTGGATTCTTATTGGATTTCCTTGAGCACTCATGGATTCCATTCTGATTCAAGGGTACCAGTTTCCAAGTTAGATACCCACCTTGGAACCTAATCCTTTTCTATAAGTGGATTCATGGAATGACGTCGTAGGATACCTCTATTATCATTCAGATATTAGGATTCCATGGATACACTCCTTAGACCAATCATAACATCTTGGAAAGGTGGTGACATAGATACACCCATTGGGAACAGTCATTGCTTACCCATTTTACCTTGGAAAATATCCTTAGACTTAGTTAGAATCATATTATAGTGGAATTCCCTGGGTTGTGCCCCTTGGATTACACACAAACCCCTTATATCTAGGTTATAGGTTATTACTTATTTTTCTTGACCCCTGAGGTCAATAATTCCTTGGTTACTGCCTTGGATCCTCTTCATTATTATTATCATTTTAGGATTCCTTTTAATATCTTGGATCCTTTATTATTTTTATCATTATATGATTTCAGTGATGGTTATACCTTAGGTGACTTACTTATATAAACTGGAACATAATTAACTAATTAAATGATCTCATGATCACAGGCATTTTCAGTTGAGGATGAAATATATATCAGGGTATTTATATTATTTTACTACTTTAATTTTATATATATGCACACCTACACACTATTTTAATTTATATTACACCGAATGGATGGTATAGACATCATTGGTGGTGGACAGCTGAGATTTATCTCACACCCTATTTGGGTCTTCATGGTACCCAGGAAGATTACATATATGTAGGGTTGACAGGGGGAATCATCCTGCTTTAGACAACTAATTTTTGACTTCTTTATTTAGAATGGATCTTGGTAGCATATGACCAAGCTATAGCTCAGGATGGTGGATATTTTTTGGCTTCTATTTTATTCTGTTGTGTAGTATATATTGTTTTCTTCCTTATATCCATGTTTTCCAGTTTTATAGAGACATTAAATGTATCATCGTCACTATTTATGTGATCTAGTTTCAAGATTTGGATTACTATTTAGTTCTTATATTTCTATCCTCACCTTCCTCTTCTAGTTGTATATTAATTATTATACTTTTTTCCGCTATTTACCTTGTTTTATATCCATTATGTTACACTCTGGTAATGAGAGCATAGTCTCCCCATGGATACATACTAGGCCCTCATTACTATTCGGTAGCCTCTATTATATGGGGAGGTGCACTTGAGTCTATATGGCTAACAGGTTTTGGGTCACCTTTGAGTGGCACTTGGGTCGGAACGTCACAAATTGGTATCAGGGCAGTTTTTATTTTCTTTTTTATTATTATTTGGGAATATAGATATGAGATTAGGAATTTTTGGAACTTGGTTATAAGATATTCTTGGGAGTATCTAACCCATGTTTGGGTAAAATACCAAGTTTCCTAGGAATGGGAAATTATTGTTCTGTATTATTTTTATTACAGTTTATAAACTTTCACCATTGGTTGATGCACATGTTGTGTGATTATTATTATTATCATTGTGGTTGAGGTTTTCATTTTATCCTTCTCCTTATGAGAATATGGAAAGGATCATCAATCATTCATCATTATAGGAACCTATAATTCACATTCCATGCATATGTCATGCCATATATGTGCATTTCACTACTTACATTTTCTTGTGTTTCATGTAATTTTTGAGTGATCCATGCTTCTTATATATGCTTGTGCTGGTGATATATTTTATTCTAGGGTAGGGGATTTTTTATTTAATGTGTCAACATCAAACTAGATAGTGTTTTACTATATATATTTATGGTGTCATCTTAAATATTTGGTTTCTACCCAGGTCATCTATGTACCTTTGATTACATGAGCTTCTCTTTGGTTGTGATAGAGTGATTTCTAATTTAAATTCATAAGGTGTATGGGACCTTGTGGATTGGAATGGGTAATTTATTGGGTTGAATCATCATATACTACCTCTTACACTCTGATACTGAATATATATGGGGATAAATTGAGATTAAATGGGTGTGGATTTCAGTGATAAGGTGTATGGGTCCTGATTCACTGGGAATGGAAAACCATTTTAATTAAACCTGGATATATTTATATAAGAAAATAAAATATTAAAATGTAAAATCTAAATTATAAAAGTTTTTGGTTTCCATTAAATGAATAGAAAAGATATTATTTACCCTTCACCTACTAAAACCCTATAATTTAAACTTGAACACTTACCAATACCTTGGAATTTTAAGCGGTTAGTTGGGGTAGTATATCTTGGGTAATGAGATCTACTTATTACATTCTAATTTCTCTAGTTATTTTATTTGTTCTTAATGTTTTTCTGAGGCATGTGCTTGGAATTTTTAGAGTTATGTCAAAATTAATTTCTCGTGTCATGCACTATGAGAGTGGGGAAGACCATGTTCTAGATGTGGTGGGCCCTAAGCCGCCAGACTTACAGCTATGAGTTCCACTTGAGGAACTGCCTATTATACCTAATTTGGGAACTGATGATCATATTTTTGAGTGGTTTCTACATCTAATACAATCTATAATGTGTGATCCGTGACCTGAACCAACAATGGATGATCTGAATCATGAGTTCTAGCAACAGCATCCTCCCACCTTTTCGGGGGATGGCGTTCCTTAGGCTACTGAGTCTTGGATGGAGGTCACTCTATCTATCTTTGAGCATCTTGAGATTCCTACATATCATATGGTCAATCTTGATACCTATATGTTTTTTGATTCGTCCAAGCATTAGTGGGATGCGATTACAGAGGCTAGTCATCATCAGAGCATGATCTGGGATAATTTCTAGACTGCATTATATGATCACTTCTTTCCTTATACATTGAGAGTTGATCAAGGCATAGAGTTCATGAATATAAAGAAGGGTCCCAGGTCATTCATGGACTATTTTTACTGAGTTACAGTGCTTTAAACCACTTATATCTAGTGATGATCTATCATGTGTTTGACATTTTGAGGATGAGTTCCAGTATTCCATCCACACTCAGGTGGAAATTTTTCACCTACATAATTTATCTTAATTTTTAATCAAGCTCATATCACTAAGAAAAACCTGAGGGAATATGATTATACCGAGAAAAAAGGATCACTATTGAGGTAGACCAGTAGTTATTCCAGTATCAGGAAGCCTTCCTTGGAGGTTTCATGTTAGAGTAGTGGTAGTTAGAGTAACCACATTGGTATCTTTGTTTTATGATATCAATGTGGGAATTAAGGGAATATAAATCCCAAGTGTGATAGAGACTCGATAGATCATCATGATTGAGGTTGTATGAGGCATATTATAATATTTAGTCAAGCCTTTCCATCTAATTCTAGTGTAAGATGACCCACACTAGCTCCACCTTTAGGGGAAAGCATCTTTTACGCCCCATCAGTAAGGGAGTTGGAGTATCACCAGCAAGACTGGCTGAGGAGGAGGTTGTGGTTATGGTTGCCAGACTTTTTATTATCAGTACTGGTAGAGTGGTCATACTCAGGGTATTCCATTTGTAGCATAAGGTTTCAGATCAGGCAAGATGCATGCATTATAGTCGATATCTAAGGATCAAAGTGCAAGACCATCTGTAGTGGAAGATACTATTATAGTATCCTTCATTGTTGTATATGCCCTAATAGATATAGTTGTTTCACACTCCATTTTCCCTTATCCGCCATGGAGAGTATTAGGTTGGATAGTATTATTGTGGTGTTGTGACCCTAGATATGACGTTGGGTGTATGGTCTAAGGGGATACACCAATTCAGGGACTGGCCCTTGAGGTAGGCGGTTACCCTTTCTTTGGGGCCTCTTTGTTCTTGAGATGATGATCTTTAATTTCATTCTTGGGATAGACTGGTTGGTTATATCCTACACCTTTGCGGACTTTTATCATCATAGGGTGTCATTCACATCACCATAGGGTAGCGGTTATCTCCAAAAGGTTGAGTGGGATGTTCAGGCTAGTATAGATAGACCATAGCATCATGGGATAGGTGGAGTGATTGCTCATATTTCTAGTTTTATATGAAAGAGAAGGGTTTTCCTGATATTGATTATCCTCCCATAGTATATCATTGTAGTTATGTATTTCCTAAAAAAATTTCTAGATTATACCATGAAAGAGAGGTGTATTTTATGATCAATCTTATTCCAGGAGTAGCTCCAGTGTCTGTTCCTCCATACAGGATATAACCTACTGAGCACCAGGATCTCAAGAGACAGTTGGGGGATTTAGAGGCCAAGGGTTTTATATGACCCAACACTTCTTATTGGGGTTCACCCATTCTTTTTACCTAGAAGTTATATGGGACCCTTTGTTTTTGTGGGAATTACTGTTGATTGAATCATATTATGGTTAATAACTGATATCCACTTCCTTTTATAAATGATCACTTTGGATTGCTCTAAGGAGCTAGGGTATTCTCGAAGATTGGCCTAAGATCATGTTATCATCATGTATGAGTCATGCCTTAAGACATACCTCATACAGCCATTCATAATATGTATAGTCTATATGAGTATCCCATTATACCATTCAGTATTACGAATGCACCTTCCATTTTCATGGATTTTATTAATAGGGTTTTCCATCCCTATCTGGACTCTTTTTTCATGGTATTTTCGTATAACATCTTTGTGTATTCTCACACTCATAGTGACCAAGCTAGACATCTAGAGATTGTTTTGAATACACTGGGAGAGAATCATCTTTATGCCAAGATTACTAAGTGCCACTTCTGGATCAAAAAAGTTAACTTCTTGGTTCATTTTATCTTGGAATAAAGAGCATCTATTGACCTAGAGAGGGTGAGTGTTGTGGTTTCCTGGGAGCATCCAAAGAACATGTTCGATATATGGAGTTTCTTGGGGCTGGATGGATACTATAAGAGTTTCATATAGTACTTATCACACCTTACATCACCTATTACTAGTCTTAAAAAGAAGGGTTTCAAGTTCTTGTGGTCATAAGCATGCAATAATGACTTTCAGGAGCTGAAAGGAAGGATTGTTTTGTCACCTGTTCTAATTCTTCCAAATACTAGAAGAATATATATAGTGTTTTATAGTGAATTCAACATTAGTCTAAGTGCAGTACTGATATAGGAGTATGGAGTTATTCTATACGAATCTCAGAAATTGTGGCCTCATGAGAGAAACTACATGATGCATGAATTTGATCTAGTAGCAGTTGTCCATGCCTTATGTTGCTGGAGACACTATCTGATGGGTGAGTACTTTGTGGTGTATAAAGGCCACAAGATCCAAATGTATATCTTTACACATCATTAATTGAATTTCAAACAATGAATATGGGTTGAATATCTTTTATCCTTTGACTTTGAGCTATCTTATATGCATGGAAAAGGCAATGTGGTAGTAGATATTCCAAGTAAGAAAAATCAGGCCCAAGACGTACATGAAGTAAGTAATGAATGGAAATTGATGGTTCTCTTTTCTGAGATTCATCATAAGCTTCATGAAATCCACGATAAATCTTATCTCTCACCCTTGATAGTTACCTCTTCCCTTCTTGATAGAGTGAAGAGTATGTGGTTTTAAAATTCTGAAGGCCTGGTTCTCCTAGAGAGTATTTTAGGAGATGAACCGCCTCCAGATTGGCTTGTGGATAGAGATGATATTTTTCATATACATGTGTGTATATGGGTTCCATAGATATGAGAGAGGAACTGATGCAAGAGTCCCATGATTCTCAGTGGGTAGTTCATCTAGGAATCTCCAATATGTATCAAGATATGCAACAGTAGTTGTAACACCCTAGGTAAATAAAGAATATGACATTTTTATATTTGTCCATATTTTTGAATAAAATATTAATGATACTTTAAAGGGGATTCTATGCTCGATGGCATACCCAATACGCAACAAAGAGTTTCTTGGGAATCTTACGTTGCACTCTAATAATAAAATAATATTATTTTAAATGGTAGTTAACGCCAAGCCGTTGTAATGGCGGGAATGAACAGAAATAACTACAAAATCATTATATATGTTTGTCAAATAGTTTTACTCTTTATAATAAATGTTATAGGATTAAAAATGCGAATGAATCCAATTTTAAGCGTAAACATTCTAATATTCATTAAAAGGTTGATTAACCGCCTTTTGATAGCGAACCTCTTTTAAATCCACTTTTTGACAATTTTATGTGTTATATTTGAAAAAATAAAATTCTTCTTTAGAATCGGGACATAAAAATTTACTTTGTGTAAATTTTTGGTATTTTTCCGAAAAAGTTCATTTTTTAATGAATAGTGAAAAATGTTGTATTTTAATTCAAAACCTCTTTTTAATCTAATTTATTTATATGATTAGATTTTATTTTGAATTGTTTTTAAAGTAAAATTAGAATATATTTTTACCATTTAATCCAATAGTGTTCGTTGAAATTAATTTCACTTTGAAATCAGACTTAAACTAGTGTCAATCTTTTGATACATTTTGTTTCATAAAAACACGCTATTTGTTTTGACAGCGGGAATTAATTATTAAATTAATTAATTCAACTTATATGTTTTGAATTTTGTAAAATAGACATCATTTTTGAATTCGGAACATCAAATATAGCTTAGGGTAAAGTTTTAGTATTTTTCTGAAAAACTTCAATTTTTGATGAATAGTGAAACCACTAAGTGGTACTTATAAAAACTGATTTTCTGTTTAAATGAAATTTTTCCATCTTTTTTGTTTTGAATTTCAAAAATACGACATACATGGTTATCATTAAGAAGTAAAATGTGGTTCAATGGGATTAAAATAATTTTTTGGTGAATAGTAACTTATTAAGTTTTTAATCGCGATTAAAGGTGATTAGTGTAGTTTAAGGTAAAAATAATGTTTTAATAAAATGAAATGTCCTAGACACATGTCCTACCCTCATTGGATGTGTCATGTCCGACCAAGATAATCCATGGGTCAAATTTGGGACCCCATGGAGCCACTTTGGTTGGAAAATGACATAAATACCTTTTTATTTAATGTTAAAGTAAAAAATGACACAAACATGAGATGTTTTACTAAAAAAAATTTACATGGGGTCATACAAGTCAGATTTTTGACTATAAATAGTCATTGGAAAGCCAAAAAGATTTCCTAAATCATAGTATTGTTTTATAATTTTTAGACATTAAATAAATTAAATTATTTATGACATCATGATGATGCAGCGATGACCTCATTATTTAACGATTTAAATAAAATGGAAAGATAATGTAAAATCTAAGACCTAAACATGTCCAAAACCTATTGGATGGGGTGATTTCGAACCCTTATAACCTTATCCTCGAAACACATCAATGTGGGACCATTAAAATCCGAAACTCATTCTAAAACAAAGTAACATTTCTTTACTTTCCAAGAGTGCCCCTCCTCTGCTTTTATAAAAGGCCCCCACCTCTACCTCCTTACCCACACTTCCAAAGCCTTTGGCTCGTCCAAACACTGCCCATTTTGTCTCTCCACATCCCTCTATAACTCCTTGAATCCTAACTTTGGGCATAAGTCTTCCCAAGGAAGCCTTTGAGCTCAAATCAAAAAGAGTTACCTGGTTTTAAGGTAATGTCTTCACTTGTGTTCTTTTGTTTCATTTTCCTTCTACAACCCCCTAAAATCTTTTTATTCATTTATTTTGTAACAACTCCGGTATATTCAATATACTATGATTTTTTTTATAAGAAGGATTCGAGCTACACTTACACCCACCTACATCAAATGGTTAAAGAACATACTGTTTCTGTGGATGGCGAATTTCTGCCTCACGAAACGATGATTGTTCAACACTCATATAACACCTTAAAAGGTGGACATTAATATGTAACTATATTTATATATGATATATAATATGTTTATGTTTTACTTAAGCTTCTGTATTTTTCTTTTGTGGCATACCTTTATGGTTTCCATTCTGGGTAAACACGATAATTTCATTTTAGGAAGTGCGGACTACCGCCCCCTCAAAGTGATTTGATTCATTAATTTCTATATGTGGGATGTATAAAGGATGTATTTAAAGTTATTATATATGATTTATGTTACATATAAATGATAAATATAATTCTGGAATTAAAATATACATACCTATCATTTAGTTTTAATTCGATTAATATGACATAGAAATGAAAGTAGTGTTCATGCGTACGTACGGCTTACCGTCTCCATGAACGGTGCATTTCATTTCTTACCTATAAATGATTATGTAATATTATAAATACATGTATATTCTGGATATATATGATATATATGATATCCAAATCATGAATATCATTCTGGATATAATGAACCTTTGACCACACGAACAACATGTAATTGTAAGAAGTCCACTTTCGACTTAAGAACCAAATAACGACAAAACAAACATTATTAACTTAAATGATTACATAATGTTTATAACATGGAAATAAGTGATATAAAGGGAATAATGAACTTGAAAAAGGTTCTTAAGCAAGTATAAATTAACTCAAGTTTATTATTCAGGACGTTAAAGAATGATCGAGTCAAGTCGGACCCGAGGTAAGGGATCCTACTCCTCTCTTTCTTTTTAAGTACACTCTTTTATGTCATTCATTTTAAGCTCATATTTATTGTGATTGGGATGTTATTTTATATTACTCTTACTATAATTTTTATGTTCATATGATTAGAGACCCTATTCTCTCTCATCAATCCATTTTGGAAGTTTTGAGTGGCGCCGTTAGGCTGCCGAATTTTCGTAAGAGATCTAACCTCTCTCTTTCTTTTTAAGTACTCTCCTTTATGTCACTTCTTTTAAGCTCCTATTTGTTATGATGGGGGATTTTCTTCTATATTACTCTTTCTGTACATTTTATGGTAATATGATGAGAGACCCTATTTGATCTCATCAATCCATTTTTGGAAGTTTTAAGTGGTTCCGTTAGGCTGCCGAGTTTTCGTAAGGGATTTTTCATCTCACTTTTCTTCCCGTGAGATTTATGCTACATTTGCCACAATTTCCTTTGAGTGGTGTATGTACTAACCATTATTTTACTCATTGTGTAATATAATTTCATTTATGAGTATTTACATCAATTTTGTATTGTCCTTCTTTCATGGGGTGTATGTTTCGAAAGATACCCATGTCGGTAAGGGAATCTTTCACCCTCCTCTTTTAAAAAGACTTCTTTTGTTATGTCTTTTAATTAACATAACATTATGTTGGGATATGTTATTCTGTATCCTTAGTGATTTAAATTTTATGTCCAAGTGATGAGATACCCTTTGTATCACTCGTTAACTCATTTTCTGAATTTTGTAGTGACGCCGTTAGGCTGTCAAATTTTTGCAAGGGAACTTCTTAACCCAATTTTGATTCTTTGGGATAAGCTTGTACTCCTTGAATATGTCATTCTATGAATATGTGTGAATAACCTCTGATTTTTTTACACTTAATACCCACTTATATTTGGTGTATTAGTTTGTCACACATAATTATGTAATTGATTTATCCTTAATCCAAGGATACCATCTTTGTATGGGACTTCATCTCAATCTCCTTTCATTGAGGCATATTTTGTTTTATACACAACCTTCTTTTATACGGTGTATAAACCCCTTTGATTTTTACGTTTATCCGAAAGGAATATTTTTTATACAAACAGTTTTACTAAACGACAAAAAGTAATGTTTCTTTTAACGTACGCGGTGACAATGACATTTTCCGCCGTCGGGATTATTATTTGGTCTTTGGCTTCCTCAACAAGTCGTAATGTTTTTTAAAATGAAATAAATACCATATACTCTTTTATGTATGTTGGTATTGAAAATGTTTTTTATAAAGGATTTGTTATGTCGATATATTTAAGTGATATATTGTGATCGAAATGTGGAAATGTTTTATTTCCATTATATTTGTTTAATGTCTTATGATTTTATAATGGTACTTGGACATTATGACGGGTGGTTCCGTGAATACCAGGACGGGTGGTTACGTTATAACCTCCAATGAATTGGTAATGGAAGTTGGCTGTATGGATATTCCATTAATTATGTGTGGAAGTCGGCCGTATGGCTATTCCATTAAGTATGTGTGGAAGCAGACCGTATGGTTATTCCATTTAAGTATGTTTATGTCCCAAGTTACCTTTATATGTTATGTGTTCTTTACATGGGTTTTATGGTAATCTTTTGGTTAAAAAAGGGTAAGTAATGGTCTTTTATTCACTGAAGAGTTTTTACTACTTCATAAAGGTGAAAAGTATTACTTTGGTAAAGTACTCATGGTTTACTTGTTGTTTTGGAAAAACTAACAGTTTCCCTTCTTTGTGTATCCTTTACTGGGATTTTTATGCTCATCCCAAGTTTTTGAAATATTTTTTCACAGGACTTAATGTGGAATAGGGTCAAGGATGGGATCAAGGGAAATTCATGCTACCTAAAACATGGAACTAGACATGTTTCTTTTTAAGGGTTTTTTTTATGGAAACTCAGTAGAAGTTTCTACTTAGTAATCTTTTGAGATGTAATAGTCATGTCCTAATTCTCTAAAACTCTAAACCTGAATTAAATGAATAATTCACATTGAGGGTCTTTTCAAGTTTAGAGTTTTAGAGAATTAGGTCATAACTATTACATCTCAAAATATTATAAAGTAATCACTTCTACTAAGTTTCCATAAAATAAAAAATCTTTAAAAGAAACATGTCTAGTTCCATGTTTTAGATAGCATGACTTTCCCTTGATCCCATCCTTGACCCTATTCCACATTAAGTCCTATGAAAAAAATTTCAAAAAAAAAACTTGGGGTGAGCATAAAAAGCTCAGCAAGGGATACACAAAGAATGAAAACTATTAGTTTTTCAAAGCAACAAGTAAACCAAGTATACTTTATCAAAGTAATACCTTTCACCTTTAGGAAGTAGTAAAAACTCTTCCCTGAATAAAATATCATTACTTACCCTTTTGTAACCAAAAGATTACCATAAAACCCATATAAAGAACACATAACATATAAAGGTAACTTGGGACATAAACATACTTAAATGGAATAACCATACAGTCAACTTCCACACATACTTAATGGAATAGCCATACGGCCGACTTCCATACCCAATGCATTTGAGGTTATAACGTAACCACCCGTCCTGGTATTCACGACACCACCCGTCATATGGTTTATCACGTAACCACCCGTAAAATTTCCAAGTACCATCATTACACACAAAATACTGAAAATATAAACATTTCAATAACAACATTTCATTTTCAATTAAAATAAGTAATTCCATGATATTGAATTAATCAATCCATTTTCAAAAATCATTTAAAAGAGATTTTTGAATCAAAGTGTCCCATACCACTTTGAAGATTTTATTGGAATTATAATTTTAAAACATTAATGTCCATATAAATAAATACTGAAAACCATTTTGAAAACATTTACATTAAAGATAAAGATTTAGAATAATAAATCTTTAAAACATTTAAAACGATATTTTTGTTAAAGAGTTTTTAACAAAATGAGACACTCTTGAATACAAATAATTATGGAATAAAATTTAATCCGAACTTTATAATATCATGAGAATAAAGGGATTCACGATATAATATGTCAAAGGACAGTATACACACCATATTAGAGTGAATTGGTGCATAAAAACAATGAAGTCTCAAAAGAAATGTAAAATGAGGTGAAATCCATTATAAAGAATGTATCCTTAAAATAAGGATAAATCAATCTCATAATTATGTGTGAAAAATATAAATACACCCAATATAAGTGGATATTAAGTGTAAAACAATCAAAGGTCATTCACACTTATTCAAAGGATGACATATTCAATAACTACATGTTGAACCCAAAGAAATCGAAATTGGGTTAAGAAGTTCCCTTGGTAAAATTCAACAGCCTAACGGCGTCACATAAAATTTTACAAAAAGGGTTGATGAGAGAGATAAAGGGGATCTCATCACTTGGACATAAAATTTACATAAATAAGGATATATAAGAACATATCCCAACATAATAGTATGTAAATTAAAATACATAACAAAATAAGTCTTTTAAAAAAAAGGGGGGTGAAAGGTCCCCTTACCGAGTTAGGTAACTTTAGAAAAGTACACCACAAGGAAGAAGGGTCATACAATGAAGTTGTAAATACCCATAAATGAAATTATACTACACATAGTGTATAATAATGGGCAGTACATACACCACTCAAAGGAAATAGTGGCAAATGTAGCATAAATGTCACGGGAATAAATGTGAGATGAAAAATCCCTTACGAAAACTCGGCAGCCTAACGACGCCACTTAAAGCTTCCAAAAATGGATTTATGAGATCAAATAGGGTCTGTCATCATATGAACATAAAAATTACAGTAGGATTAATATAAAATAACATCCCAATCATAATGAAGATGATCTTAAAAGGAATGACATAAAAGAGTGTACTTAAAAAGAAAGAGAGGGGTAAGATCCCTTACCTCGGGTCCGACTTGACTCGATCATTCTTTAACATCCTGAATAATAAACTTGAGTTAATTTCTTTTTTCTTTAGAGACTTTTTCAAGTTCATTATTACTTTTATATCACTTATTTCCATTTTATAAACATTATGTAATCATTTAAGTTAATAATGTTTATTTTGTCGATATTTGGTTCTTAAGTCAAAAGTGAACTTCTTACAATTACTTGTTGTTCGTGTGGTCAAAGGTTCATTATATCCAGAATTATATTCATGATTTGGATATCATATATATCATATATATCCACAATATACATGTATTTATAATATTACATAATCATTTATAGGTAAGAAATGAAATGCACCATTCATGGAGACGATAAGCCCTACGTACGCATGAACGCTACTTTCATTTCTTTGTCATATTAATAGAATTAAAACTAAATGATAGGTATGTATATTTTAATTCCAGAATTATATTCATCATTTATATGTAACCTACATTATATATATCCATTATAAATATGTACTTATAATAGTACATTACATTTGGGGATAAGAAATGAAATGCACCGTTCATGGAGACGGTAAGCCGTACGTACGCATGAACGCTACTTTCATTTATATCTCATACATTAATGGAGAGAAATAATAATGATATAGAGGTATATTATAATTCCAGTATAATATCATATATAATAACTTTAAATCCATCCTTTATACGTCCCACATATGGCATTAACGAATCACATCACTTTGAGGGGGCGGTAGTCCGCACTTCCTAAAATGAAATTATCGTGTTTACCCACAATGGAGACCATAAAGGTATGCCACAAAAAAATACAGAAGATTAAGTAAAACATAAACATATTATCTATCATATATAAATATAGTGAAATCTTAATGGTCACCTTTGAATGTGTTATATGAGTGTTGAACAATCATCATTTCGTGAGGCAGAAATTCGCCATCTACGAAAACAGTATGTTCTTTAACCATTAGATATAGGTGTGTGTAATTGTAGCTCAAATCCTTCTTATAAAAACTTCCTAGTATATTGAATATACTGTATTTGTTACAAAAGAAATGAATAAAAAGAGTTTATGTGGTTGGAGAAGCAAAATAAAACAAAATAACACAAGTGAAGACATCACCTTAAAATCGGGTAACTCTCTTAGATTTGAGCTCAAAGCCTTCCTTGGGAAGACTTCTTCCCAAAGTGAGGCTTCAAGGAGTAATAGAGAGATGTGGAGAGACAAAATGGGCAGGGGTTGACCGATAGAAAGGCTTTGGATGTGTGGGTAAGGTTGTACAGGTGGGGGCCTTTTATAAGAGGAGAGGAGGGGCACTCTTGGAAAGTAAGGAAATGTTACTTTATTTTAGAATGGGTTTCGGATTTTAATGGTCCCACATTGATGTGTTTCGAGGATAAGGTGATAAGAGTTCTAAATCCACCCATCCAATAGGTTTTTTACATATTTAGGTCTTATATTTTACATTATCTTTCCATTTTATTTAAATCGTTAAATAATGAGGTAATCACTGCATCATCATGGTGTCATAAATAATTTAATTTATTTAATGTTTAAAAATTATAAAAAAATACTATGATGTATTAAATCTTTTTAGCTTTCCAATGAATATTTATAGTCAAAAATCGGATCTGTATAACCCCATTTAAAAATTGTTTTAGTAAAACAACTCATGTTTGTGTCATTTTAATTTTAACATTAAATAAGAAGATATTAATGTCATTTTCCTACCAAAGTGGCTCCATGGGGTCCCCAAGTTGACCCATGGCTTGTCTGGGTCGGTCATGACACATCCAATGAGTTTAGGACATGTGTCAAGTTCATTTCATATTATTACAACACTATTTTTACCTTAAATTATACTAATTACCTCTAATCGCGATTAAAAACTTAATAAGTTACTATTCACCAAAAAAATTATTTTAATCCCATTGAACCACATTTTACTTCTTAATGACAACCATGTATGTCGGATTTTTGAAATTCAAAACACAGAGGTGGTAAATTTTCATTTAAACGAAAAATCAGTTTTTTAAGTACCACTTAGTGGTTTCACTATTCATCAAAAATTGAAATTTTTCAGACAAATAACAAAACTTCCCCCTAAGATATATTTGATATTACAAATTCAAAAATGAAGTCCATTTTACAAAATTCAAAACATATAAGTTGCATTAATTAATTTAATAATTAATTCCCGCTTTCAGAGCAAATAGCGGGTTTTATGAAACAATAAGTATCAAAAGATTGACACTAGTTTAAGTCCGATTTCAAAGTGAAATTAATTCCAATGACCACTATTGGATTTAATGGTAAAAATATATTCTAACTTCACTTTAAAACAAACTCAAAAGATAATATAATCATATAAATAAATTATATTAAAAAGGGGTTTTGAATTAAAATACAACATTTTACACTATTCATTAAAGAATGAACTTTATTGGAAAAATTCCAAAAATTTACACAAAGTAAATTTTGATGTCCCGATTCTAAAAAAGAGTTATATTTGGTCCAATATAATGTATAAGAGTGATCAAAACTATATTTAATCACGGTTCTCCATCAAAGGTGATAAGTGATCCTTTAGTGAAAATTAGGGTATAAATGCCTAAAATTGAATTCTTTCCGTATTTTAAGCCTTTATCTTTTATTGGATAAATGTAAAAACATTTCAAAAACATATATAATCATATTTTAGTTATTTCTATCCATTCCTGCCAATAAAATGGCTATTTGTTAACTACCATTTAAAATAATATTATTTTATTACTAGTGTGCAACGTAAGATTTCAAAGAAACTCTTTGTTGCGTATCGGGTATGCTATCGAACATAGAAACCCCTTTAAAGTAAAATTAATATTTAATTTTTAAATATTAATAAATATGAAAATGTTTTATTCATTATTTACCAGGGATGTTACATCCTTCCCCCCTTTTGGGAATTGCGTCCTCGCAATTTTATTCACTTATCAAAATAAGTGGGGGTATTTATCCCTCATAGCATTTTCAGATTCCCACGTTGCCTCTTCAACCATATAGGTTTTCCACAAAACCTTTACCTGGTGAATTACCTTATTTCACAACACTTTCCCTCTTCGGTCAAGAATCTGGACTGGTTGTTCTTCATAAGATAGGTTCCCTTCTAGCTGAACTACCTCTGGACTCAAAACATGAGATGGATCTGGCATATACTTCCTCAACATCGAAACATGAAAAACATTGTGTACCTGAGATAAAATCGGAGGTAAAGCCACTCGGTAAGAAACTGATCCAACATTCTCCAGAATTTTGTATGGTCCAATGAACCTTGGACTCAGCTTTCCTTTCTTACCAAATCTCATCACACTTTTCCATGGAGAAACCTTGAGAAAAACATGATCACCTACCTCGAAAGATAGATCCTTCCTTCGGTTATCCGCATAACTCTTCTGCCTGCTTTGAGTTGTTCTCATGTGAATCTGAATCAACTAAACTTTTTTTGCCATCTCTTCTACCAATTCTGGTCCCATCAACTTCCTTTCACCCACTTCATCCCAAAATGCTGGAGTTCGACACCGCTTCCCATATAATGCCTCAAATGGTGCCATCTGTATACTGGAATGAAAACTGTTATTATAATAAAACTCAACCAAAGAAAGATGTTGGTCCCAACTTCCCTGATAATCCATCGAACAAGCTCGTAGCATATCCTCCAAGGTCTGAATTGTTCGTTCTGACTGCCCATCTGATTGCGGATGAAAAGCTGTACTAAAATTTAATTCAGTACTCAACAACTTCTGAAGGCCTTTCCAAAAGTTAGAAGTAAACCTGGGATCACGATCGGACACAATGGAGAGAGAAACTCCATGTAACCTGACTATCTCTTTAATATACAAACGGGAAAGTTGATCTAGGGAAAAGTATCTCGTATAGAAAGGAAATGAGTTGATTTAGTCAAGTGATCAACAATAACCCAGATTTCATTATTAACTCTAGATGTCTTCGGTAATCCCACGACAAAATCCATGGATATATTTTCATATTTCCACTCTGGCACTGGTAAAGGATAAAGCATCCCTTTAGGTAACTGCCGCTTTGCTTTAACCTGCTGACAAGTCAAACACTTCACAGTAAAATCAGCAATATCCCTTTACATTCCATCCCACCAGTAATACTCCCGCAGATCTCTGTACATCTTAGTACTGCCAGGATGAACTGAAAACGGGGAACTATGAGCCTCACATAACAAATCATTCTTCAACTGTGAATCACAAGGCACACATAATCTCTTCCCAAACCTCAAAACACAATCATTATCAATGTTGAATTCAGGCAGCTTACCCTTCTGAACCAACTCTACCTTTTTCTGCAACTCACTGTCTTGCTTCTGTGCTTGCTTGATTTTGTCTGACAGGGAAGATGTCACTGATACCTGAAACAAAACAGAAGGACTTCCTACACAAACAACTTCCATGCCAAAGTTCATCAAATCAAAAACCAAAGGATCACTTTCCAAACGTATCATGGTTACTGAAGCATTACTTTTTCGACTCAAAGCATCGGAGATTGAACAATCATCGTTTTGTGAGGCAGAAATTTGCCAACCATAGAAAAAGTATGTTCTTTAACCATTAGATGTAGATGTGTGTAAGTGTAGATATAAATATTCTTATAACAACATCCTAGTATATTTAATATACTAGAGTTTTTACAAAAGAAATGAATAAAAAGATTTTAGGGGGTTAGAGAAGCAAAATAAAACAAAATAACACAAGTGAAGACATCACCTTAAAATCGGGTAACTCTCTTAGATTTGAGCTCAAAGGATTCCTTGGGAAGACTTCTGCCCAAAGTGATGCTTCAAGGAGTAATAGAGGGATGTGTAGAGACAAAATGGGCAGGGTTTGGCTAATTCAAAGGCTTTGGAAGTATGGGTAAGGTGGTAGAGGTGGGGGCCTTTTATAAGAGGAGAGGAGGGGAACTCTTTGAAAGTAAGGAAATGTTACTTTATTTTAGAATGAGTTTCGGATTTTAATGGTCCCAAATTTATTTGTTTCAAGGGTAAGGTGATAAGGGTTTGAAATCCACCCATCCAATAGGTTTTTGACATGTTTAGGTCTTATATTTTACATTATCTTTCTATTTTATTTAAATCGTTAAATAATGAGGTAATCGCTGCATCATCATGGTGTCATAAATAATTTAATTTATTTAATGTCTAAAAATTATAAAAAAAAATACTATGATGTATGAAATCTTTTTACCTTTCCAATGAATATTTATAGTCAATAATCGGATTTGTATAACCCCATGTAAAAATTGTTTTAGTAAAACAACTCATGTTTGTGACATTTTTATTTTAACATTAAATAAAAAGTTTTTAATATCATTTTCCAACCAAAGTGGCTTCATGGGGTCTCCAAGTTGACCCATGGATTGTCTTGGTCGGCCATGACACATCCAATTAGGTTTGGACATGTTTCAAGTTCATTTCATATTATTACAACATTATTTTTACCTTAAATTACACTAATTACCTCCAATCGCGATTAAAAACATAATAAGTTACTATTCACCAAAAAATTATTTTAATCCCATTAAACCAAATTTTACTTCTTAATGACAACCATGTATGTTGGATTTTTGAAATTCAAAACACAGAGGTGGTAAAATTTCATTTAAACGAAAAATCAGTTTTTTAAGTACCACTTAGTGATTTCATTTCTTACCTCTAAATGATTATGTGATATTATAAATACATGTATATGCTAGATATATCTGATATATATGATATCCAAATCATGAATGTCATTCTGGATATAAAGAACCTTTGACCACATGAACAACATGTAACTGTAAGAAGTCCACTTTCGACTTAAGAACCAAATATCGACAAAACAAACATTATTAACTTAAATGATTACATAATTTTTATAACATGGAAATAAGTGATATAAAAGGAATAATGAACTTTAAAAAGGTTCTTAAGCAAATAGAAATTAACTAAAGTTTATTATTCAGGATGTTAAAGAATGATCGAGTCAAGTCGGACCCGAGGTAAGGGACTTCGTCTCAATCTCCTTTCATTGAGGCATATTTCGTTTTTTACACAACTTTCTTTTATATGGTGTATAAACCCCTTTGACTTTTACTTTTATACAAAAGGAATCTTTTTCTACGAAGAGTTTTACAAAATGAAAAAAAATGAATGTTTCTTTTAACGTACGCGGTGACAACGAACTTTTCCGCCGCCGCGAGTATTATTTGGTCTTTGGCTTCCTGAACAAGCCATAATGTTTTTTAAAATGAAATAAATACCATATACTCTTTTATATATTTTGTTATTGAAAATGGTTTTTATAATGGATTTGTTATGTCAATATATTTAAGTGATATATTGTGATCAAAGTATGGAAATTTTTTCTTTCCATTATATTTGTTTTATGTCTTATGATTTTTATAATGGTACCTTGACATTTGATGGGTGGTTACGTGATAAACCATATGACGGGTGGTGCCGTGAATACCAGGACAGGTGGTTACATTATAACCTCCAATGCATTGGGTATGGAAGTCAGCCGTATGGCTATTCCATTAAGTATATATGGAAGTTTTCCGTATGGCTATTCCATTAAGTGATATGTGTGGAAGTCGACCGTATGGTTATTACACTTAAGTATGTTTATGTCCTAAGTTACCTTTATATGTTATGTGTTCTTTATATGGGTTTTATGGTAATCCTTTGGTTACAAAAGGGTAAGTAATGATATTTTATTCAGTGAATAGTTTTTACTACTTCATGAAGGTGAAGGTATTACTTTGATAAAGTATACATGGTTTACTTGATGTTTGAAAAACTAATAGTTTTCATTCTTTGTGTATCCCTTACTGAGCTTTTTATGCTCACCCCAAGTTTTTTTTAAAATGTTTTTCACAGGACTTAATGTGGAATAGGGTCAAGGATGAGATCAAGGGAAAGTCATGCTATATAAAACATTGAACTAGACATGTTTATTTTTAAAAGTTTTTTATTCTATGGAAACTTAGTGGATGTGTCATGGCCGACCAAGATAATCCATGGGTCAACTTGGGGACCCCATGGAGCCACTTTGGTTGGGAAATGACATAAATAACTTTTTATTTAATTTAAAATTAAAAATGACACAAACATGAGTTGTTTTACTAAAACAATTTTTTACATGGGGTTATACAAGTAAGATTTTTGACTATAAATATTCATTAGAAAGCTAAAAATATTTCCTACATCGTGATATTTTTTTTATAATTTTTATACATTAAATATATTAAATTATTTATGACATCATGATGATGTAGCCATTACCTCATTAATAAAGGATTTAAATAAAATGGAAATATAATGTAAAATATAAGACCTAAACATGTCCAAAACCTATTAGATGGGTGGATTTCGAACCCTTATCACCTTATCCTCGAAACACATCAATTCGAGACCATTAAAATCCGAAACTCCTTCTAAAATAAAGTAACATTTCTTTACTTTCCAAGAGTGCCCCTCCTCTCCTCTTATAAAAGGCCCCCACCTCTACCTCTTTACCCACACTTCCAAAGCCTTTGGCTCGGAAAAACCCTTCCCATTTTGTATCTCCACATCCCTATCAAACTCCTTGAAGCCTCACTTTGGGCAGAAGTCTTCCCAAGGAAGCCTTTGAGCTCAAACCAAAGGGAGTTACCCAATTTTAAGGTAATGTCTTCACTTGAGTCCTTTTGTTTTATTTTGCCTCTCCAACCCCCTAAACTCTTTTTATTCATTTCTTTTGTAACAAATCTAGTATCTTCAATATACTAGGATGTTGTTATAATAAGGATTCGAGCTACATTTACACACACCTACATCTAATGGTTAAAGAACATACTGTTTCCGTGGATGGCGAATTTCTGCCTCACGAAACGATGATTGTTCAACACTCATATAACACCTTCAAAGGTGGCCATTAAGATGTCACTATATTTATATATGATATATAATATGTTTATGTTTTACTTAAGCTTCTGTATTTTTCTTTTTTAGCATAACTTTATGGTCTCCATTGTGGGTAAACACGATAATTTCATTTTAGGAAGTGCGGATTACCGCCCCCTCAAAGTGATGTGATTCGTTAATGCCATATGTGGGACGTATAAAGGATGGATTTAAAGTTATTATATATGATTTTATACTGGAATTATAATATACCTCTATATAATTATTATTTCTTTCCATTAATGTATGAGATAGAAATGAAAGTAGCGTTCATGCGTACGTACGACTTACCGTCTCCATGAACGGTGCATTTCATTTCTTATCCCCAAATGTAATGTACTATTATAAGTACATATTTATAATGGATATATATAATGTATGTTACATATAAATGATGAATATAATTCTGGAATTAAAATATACATAACTCTCATTTAGTTTTAATTCCATTAATATGACAAAGAAATGAAAGTAGCATTCATGCGTACGTACGGCTTACCGTCTCCATGAATGGTGCATTTCATTTCTTACCTCTAAATGATTATGTAATATTATAAATACATGTATATGCTGGATATATATGATATATATGATATCCAAATCAGGAATTTCATTCGGGATATAAAGAACCTTTGACCACACGAACAACATGTAATTGTAAGAAGTCCACTTTCGACTTAAGAACCAAATATCGACAAAACAAAAATTATTAACTAAAATGATTACATAATGTTTATAAAATGATAATAAGTGATATAAAAGTAATAATGAACTTGAAAAAGGTTCTTAATCAAGTATAAATTAACTCAAGTTTATTATTCAGGACGTTAAAGAATGATCGAGTCAAGTCGGACCCGAGGTAAAGGACTTCGTCTCAATCTCCTTTCATTGAGGCATATTTTGTTTTATACACAACTTTCTTTTATACAGTGTATAAACCCCCTTTGAATTTTACTTTTATACAAAAGGAATCTTTTTCTACGAAGCATTTTACAAAATGACAAAAAGGAATGTTCCTTTTAACGTACGCGGTGACAACGACCTTTTCCGCCACCGCGAGTATTATTTGGTCATTGGCTTCCTCAACAAGTCGTAATGTTTTTAAAATGAAATAAATACCATATACTCTTTTATGTATTTTGGTATTGAAAATGGTTTTTATAATGGATTTGTTATGTCAATATATTTATGTGATATATTGTGATCAAAGTGTGGAAATGTTTTCTTTCCATTATATTTGTTTTATGATTTTATATTGGTACTTGGACATTTGACGGGTGGTTACGTGATAAACCATATGACGGGTGGTGCCGTGAATACCAGGACGGGTGGTTATGTTATAACCTCCAATGCATTGGGTATGGAAGTCGGCCGTACGGCTATTCCATTAAGTATGTATGGAAGTTGGCCGTATGGCTATTCCATTATGTGATATGTGTGGAAGTTGACCGTATGGTTATTCCACCAAAGTATGTTTATGTCCCAAGTTACCTTTATATGTTATGTGTTATTTATATGGGTTTTATGGTAATCCTTTGGTTACAAATGGGTAAGTAATGATATTTTATTCATTGAATAGTTTTTACTACTTCATGAAGGTGAAGGTATTACTTTGATAAAGTATACATGGTTTACTTGATGTTTGAAAAAACTAACAGTTTTCATTCTTTGTGTATACCTTAATGTGCTTTTTATGCTCACCAAAAGTTTTTTTTGAAATTTTTTTCATAGGACTTAATGTGGAATAGGGTCAAGGATGGGATCAAGGGAAAGTCATGCTATATAAAACTTGGGATGAGCATAAAAAGCTCAGTAAGGGTTATAAAAATATGGAAAGGAAACATGAGTTCATATATACATAAGAATGAAATCATACTTTACCCATAAAACATAGGAACTTTAACATACCTCATCAAATCATGAATAAATCATAGAAACCATAAGACATAAAGGTAACTTGAGGCATTCATAACATTCTTACGTAGGGAGTGACCCTCTTGGTTACGTTTGGAATACCCATCACAGTATATTCCCTAAATCTCATTAGATAAACCTTAACGTTTCACTCCTTCGCGTTACCCAATGCATTGGAGAGCTATATCGGGCTCACTCGCCCTTAGTTTATCACGGAACCACCTGTCTTCATAATAATGCCCAAGAACCGTAACATAATCGTATCACATAAAACATACATAAAGGAAACATAACATTTCCACATTTCAATCACAAGATATCAATAAAACTCATTGATATAATAAAAACATTATGAAAACCATTTTAAATACCAAAATAAAAGAAAAGTAAAACATGGTATTTATTTTTCTTTTTAAAAAAAGGTATGGCTTGTAGAGGAAGCCGAAACTCAAATAATGGTCACGGCTGTGGAGAAGTCGTTGTCGCCGCATACGTACGAAAAAAAACATTCCCTTTTTCGTATAAAAATATTCCTTTTAGATAAACATAAAAGTCAAATGGGTTTATATACCGTATAAAAGAAGGTTGTGTATAAAAGAAAATATGCCTCAATGAAAGGAGATTGAGACGAAGTCCCATACCTCGGATCCGACTTGTCTCGGTCGTTCATTAATATCCTGAATAATAAACTTGAGTTAATTTCTACTTGTTTAAGAACCTTTTTAAAGTTCATTATTCCTTTTATATCACTTATTTCCATGTCATTAACACTATGTAATTATTTAAGTTAATAACGGTCGTTTTAACGATCATTGGTACTTGAGTCAAAAATAAACCCTTTATAATTACAAGTTGTTCATTTATCCATTATATTCAGAATGGTATTAATGATGTAGATATCATATATATCATATATATCCAGTACATGCATGCATTTATAATATTACATAACATTTAGAGGTAAGAAATGAAATGCACCGTTCATGGAGACGGTAAGCCGTACGTACGCATGAACGTTGCTTCCATTTCTATTTCGTATTTTATGAAATGGAATCATAATGATATAAAGGTATATTATAATTCCAGTGTAATATCATATATAATATCATAACTCTATCATTTATACGTCCCACATATGGTATTAACGAATCAAATCACTTTGAGGGGGCGGTAGTCCGCACTTCCTTAAATGAAGATATCACGTTTACCCATAATGGAAACCATAAAGGTATGCACAAAATGAAATATACAGAAGCTTAAGGAAAACATAAACATATTATATATCATATATAAATATAGTGACATCTTAATTTCCACCTTTGAAGGTGTTATATGAGTTTTGAACAATCATCGTTTCGGGAGGCAGAAATTCCCCATCCACAGAAACAGTATGTTCTTTAACCATTAGATGTAGGTGTGTGTAAGTGTAGCTCGAATCCTTCTTATAACAACATCCTAGTATATTGAATATACTGGAGTTGTTACAAAAGAAAATAATAAAAAGAGTTTAGGGGGTTGGAGAAGCAAAATAAAACAAAAGGACTCAAGTGAAGACATTACCTTAAAATCGGGTAACTCCGTTTAGTTTGAGCTCAAAGGCTTCCTTGGGAAGACTTCTTCACAAAGTGAGGATTCAAGGAGTAAGATAGTGATGTGGAGAGACAAAATAGGCAGGTTTTGGCTGATCCAAAGGCTTTGGAAGTGTGGGTAAGGTGGTAGAGGTGGGGGCCTTTTATAAGAGGAGATGAGGGGCACTCTTGGAAAGTAAAAAATTGTTACTTTATTTTAGAATGAGTTTCGGATTTTAATGGTCCCACATTGATGTTTTTCAAGGATAATGTGATAAGGGTTCGAAATCCACCCATACAATAGGTTTTTCACATGTGTAGGTCATAGAGTTTACATTATCATTTCATTTTATTTAAATCCTTTATTAATGAGGTAATCGATGCATCATCATGATGTCATAAATAATTTAATTTATTTAATGTATAAAAATTATAAAAAAACTATCATGATGTAGGAAATAGTTTTATCTTTCTAATGAATATTTATAGTAATAAATCTGACTTGTATAACTCCATGTAAAAATTGTTTTAGTAAAACAACTCATGTTTGTGTCATTTTTATTTTAACTTTAAATAAAAAGATATTAATGTCATTTTCCAACCAAAGTGGCACCATGGGGTCCCCAAGTTGACCCATGGATTGTCTTGGTCGGCCATGACACATACAATGAGGGTAGTACATGTGTCAAGCTCATCTCATTTTATTAAAACATTATTTTTACCTTAAACTACACAAATTACCTCTAATCGCGATTAAAAACTTAATAAGTTACTATTCACCAAAAAATTATTTTAATCCCATTGAACCAAATTTTACTTCTTAATGACAACCATGTATGTCGGATTTTTAAAATTCAAAACACAGAGGTGGTAAAATTTCATTTAAACGCAAAATCAGTTTTTATAAGTACCACTTAGTGGTTTCACTATTCATCAAAAATTGAAGTTTTTCAGAAAAATACCAAAAATTCACCCTAAGCTATATTTGATATTCCGAATTCAAAAATTAAGTTCATTTTACCAAAGTTAAAACATATAAGTTGCATTAATTAATTTAATAATTAATTCCCGCTGTTAGAGCAAATAGCGTGTTTTTATGAAACAATAAGTATCAAAAGATTGACACTAGTTTAAGTCTGATTTCAAAGTGAAATTAATTCCAATGACCACTATTGGATTTAATGGTAAAAATATATTCTAATTTAACTTTAAAACCAATTCAAAAGATAATATAATCATATAAATAAATTATATTAAAAAGATTTTTTGAATTAAAATACAACATTTTACACTATTCATTAAAAAATGAACTTTATCGAAAAAATACTAAAAATTTACACAAAGTAAATTTTGATGTCCCAATTCTAAAAAAGAGTTATATTTGGTCCAATAGAATGTATAAGAGTGATCAAAACTATATTTAATGACGGTTCTCCATCAAAAGTCGATAAGTGAACCTTTAGTGAAAATTAGGGTATAAATGCCTAAAATTGAATTCTTTCCGTATTTTAAGCCTTTATCTTTTATTGGATAAATGTAAAAACATTTAAAAAACATATATAATCAAATTTTAGTTATTTTTATCCATTCCCGCCAATACAACGGCTACATGTTAACTACCATTTAAAATAATATTCATAAACATAATATATATCATATATAAATAGAGTGACATCTTAATGGCCACCATTAAAGGTGTTTAAAAGAAGATTGAACAATTATCGTTTCGTGAGGCATAAATTCGTCAACCACAGAAACAGTATGTTCTTTAACCATTAGATATACATGTGTGTAAGTGTAGCTCGAACTCTTCTTATAACAACAACCTAGTATATTGAAGATACTGGAGTTGTTACAAAAGAAATGAATAGAAAGAGTTTAGGGGGTTGGAGAAGCAAAATAAAACAAAAGAACACAAGTGAAGACATCACCTTAAAATCAGGTAACTCTCTTAGATTTGAGCTCAAAGGCTTCCTTTGGAAGACTTCTGCCCAAAGTGAGGCTTAAAGGAGTAAGAGAGGGATGTGGAGACAAAATGGGCAGGGGTTGGCCGAGACAAAGGCTTTGGAAGTGTGGGTAAGGTGGTAGAGGTGGGGGCCTTTTATAAGAGGAGAGGAGGGGCACTCTTGGAAAGTTACAAAATGTTACTTTATTTTCAAATGATTTTAGGATTTTAAAGGTCCCACATTGATGTATTTCGAGGATAAGGTGATAAGGTTTCGAAATCCACCCATCCAATAGGTTTGTGACAAGTGTAGGTCTTAGATTTTACATTATCTTTTCATTTTATTTAAATCGTTAAATAATGAGGTAATCGCTGCATCATCATGGTGTCATAAATAATTTAATTTATTTAGTGTCTAAAAATTATAAAACAAATATCATGATTTAGGAAATATTTTTAGATTTCCAATGACTATTTATAGTCAAAAATCTGACTTGTATAACCATATGTAAAAATTGTTTTAGTAAAACAACTCATGTTTGTGTCATTTTTAATTTTACATTAAATAAAAAGTTATTTATGTCATTTCCCAACCAAAGTGGCTCCATGGGGTCCCCAATTTGACCCATGGATTGTCTTGTTCTTCCATGACACATCCAATAAGGGTAGTACATGTGTCAAACTCATCTCATATTATTAAAACATTATTTTTACCTTAAACTACACTAATTACCTCTAATCGCGATTAAGAACATAAAAGTTACTATTCACCAAAAAATTATTTTAATCTCATTGAACCACATTTTACTTCCTAATGACAACCATGTATGTCGGATTTTTGAAATTCAAAACACAGAGGTGGCAAAGTTTCATTTAAACAAAAAATCAGTTTCATTAACTACCACTTAGTGGTTTCACTATTTATCAAAAATTGATGTTTTTCAGAAAAATACCAAAAATTCACCCTAAGATATATTTGATATTACGAATTCAAAAATGAAATCTATTTTAAAAAATTCAAAACATATAAGTTTTATTAATTAATTTAATAATTAATTCCCGCTGTTAAAACAAATAGCGTGTTTTTAAGAACAATAAGTATCAAAAGATTGACTCTAGTTTAAGTCCAATTTCAAGATGAAATTAATTCCAATGACCACTATTGTATTAAATGGTAAAAATATATTCTAATTGAACTTTAAAACCAATTAAAAAGATAATCTAATCATATAAATAAATTATATTAAAAAGATGTTTTGAATTAAAATACAACATTTTTCACTGTTCATTAAAAAATGTACTTTATCAAAAAAATACCAAAAATTTACACAATGTAAATTTTTATGTCCCGATTCTAAAGAAGAATTTTATTTTGTCAAATATAACACATAAAATTGTCAAAAAGTTGATTTAAAAGAGGTTCTCCATCAAAAGGCGGTTAATCGACCTTTTAAAGAATATTAGAATGTTTATGCTTAAAAATTGGATTCATTCGCATTTTCAATCCTCTAACATTTATTGTAAAGAGTAAAAATATTTGACAAACATACATAATCATTTTTCAGTTAGTTCTGTTCTTTCCCTCCATTACAATGTCTAGGCGTTAACTACCATTTAAAATAATATTATTTTATTATTAGAGTGCAATGTAAGATTTCAAAGGAACTCGTTGTCGCGTATTGGGTACGCCATCGAGAATAGAGTTCTCTTTAAAGTAATATTAATATTTTTTTCCCAAATAGGGATAAATATAGAAATGTCATATTCTTTATTTACCTGGGGTGTTACATTCTTCCCCCCTTTTGGGAATTGCGTCCTCGAAATTTCAAAATTGGGCTCGGAAACATCCTTGAAAGTCCCACATTGGAACAAGAGTTGGTAAAAGTGTAATGAGATTTGGTAAGAAAGGAAAGCTGAGTCCAAGGTTCATTGGACCATTTGAAATTCTGGAGAAAGTTGGATCAGTTGCTTACCGAGTGGCTTTACCTCCGAGTTTATCTCAGGTACATAATGTTTTTCATGTTTCGATGTTGAGGAAGTATATGCCAGATCCATCTCATGTTTTGAGTCCAGAGGTACTTCAGCTGGAAGAGAACCTATCTTATGAAGAACAACCAGTCCAGATTCTTGACCAAAGAGAGCAAGTGTTGCGAAATAAGGTAATTCACCAGGTAAAGGTTTTGTGGAAAAACCATATGGTTGAAGAGGAAACGTGGGAATCTGAAAATGCTATGAGGGATAAATACCCCCACTTATTTTGATAAGTGAATAAAATTGCGAGGACGCAATTCCCAAAAGGGGGGAAGGATGTAACATTCCAGGTAAATAAATAATAATAAATTTTTATATTTATTAATATTTACGAATTAAATATTAATTTTACTTAAAAGGGGTTGTTATGTTTGATAGCATACTCGATATGCAACGATGAGTTTCTTTGAAAACTTACGTTGCACACTAGTAATATAATAATATTATTTTAAATGGTAGTTAACATGTAGTCATTGTATTGGAAAGAATGGATATAAATAACTAAAATATAATTATATTTGTTTTTTAAATGTTTTTACATTTATCCAATAAAAGATAAAGGCTTAAAATACGGAAAGAATTCAATTTTAGGCATTTATACCCTAATTTTCACTAAAGGTTCACTTATCGCCTTTTGATGGCGAACCGTCATTAAATATAGTTTTGATCACTCTTATAAATTCTATTGGACTAAATATAACTCTTTTTTAGAATCGGGACATCAAAATTTACTTTGTGTAATTTTTTTTTTATTTTTCCGATAAAGTTCATTTTTTAATGAATAGTGAAAATGTTGTATTTTAATTCAAAACCTCTTTTTAATATAATTTATTTATATGATTATATTATCTTTTGAGTTGGTTTTAAAGTGAAATTAGAATATATTTTTACCATAAAATCCAATAGTGGTTGGTGGAATTAATTTCACTTTGAAATCGGACTTAAACTAGTGTCAATCTTTTGATACTTATTGTTTCATAAAAACACGTATTTGCTCTGACAGCGGGAATTAATTATTTAATTAATTAATTCAACTTATATGTTTTTAATTTTGTAAAATGGACTTCATTTTTGAATTTGGAATATCAAATATAGCTTAGGGTGAAGTTTTGGTATTTTTCTGAAAAATTTCAATTTTTGATGAATAGTGAAACCACTAAGTGGTACTTAAAAAACTGATTTTTCGTTTAAATGAAATTTTACCACCTCTGTGTTTTGAATTTCAAAAATCCAACATACATGGTTTTCATTATAAAGTAAAATGCGGTTTAATGGGATTAAAATAATTTTTTTGGTGAATAGTAACTTATTAAGTTTTTAATCGCGATTAGAGGTAATTAGTGTAATTTAAGGTAAAAATAATGTTGTAATAATATGAAATGAACATGACACATGTCCTAACCTCATTAGATGTGTCATGGACGACCAATACAATCCATGGGTCAACTTGGGGACTCCATGAAGCTACTTTGGTTGGAAAATGACATTAATAACTTTTTATTTAAAGTTAAAATAAAAATGTCACAAACATGAGTTTTTTTACTAAAACAATTTTTACATGGGGTTATACAAATCATATTTTTTACTATAAATATTCATTGGAAAGAAAAAAATATTTCATACAGCATAGTATTTTTTTTATAATTTTTAGAAATTAAATAAATTAAATTATTTATGACACCATGATGATGCAGCGATTACCTCATTATTTAACGACTTAAATAAAATGGAAAGATAATGTAAAATCTAAGACCTACACATGTCAAAAACCTATTGTATGGGAGGATTTCGAACCCTTATCACCTTACCCTATAATTATATCAATGTTGGACCTTTTGAATCTGAAACTCATTTTTAAAATAAAGTAACATTTCCTTACTTTCCAAGAGTGCCCCTCCTCTCCTCTTATAAAAGGCCCCCACCTCTACCACCTTACCCACACTTACAAAGCCTTTGTATCGGCCAAAACCTGCCCATTTTGTCTCTCCACATCCCTCTCTTACTCCTTGAAGCCTCACTTTGGGCAGAAGTCTTCCCAAGGAATCCTTTGAGCTCAAATCTAAGAGGGTTACCCGATTTTAAGGTGATGTCTTCACTTGTGTTCTTTTGTTTTATTTTTCTTCTCCAACCCCATAAACTCTTTTTATTCATTTCTTTTGTAACAAATATAGTATCTTAAATATAATATTATGTTGTTATAATAATCTTTCGATCTACACTTACACACATATACATCTAATGGTTAAAGAATATACTAAATATGTGGTTGGCGAATTTCTGCCTCACGAAACGATGATTGTTCAATCTTCTTTTAAACACCTTTAATGGTGGCCATTAAGATGTCACTCTATTTATATATAATATATATTATGTTTATTTTTTCCTTATGCTTCTTTATTTTTCATTTGTGGTATACCTTTATGGTTTCCATTGTGGGTAAACACGATAATTTCATTTTAGGAAGTGCGGACTACCGCCCCTCAAAGTGGTGTGATTCGTTAATGCCATATGTGGGATGTATAAAGGATGGATTTAAAGTTATAATATATGATGTTATACTAGAATTATAATATACCTCTATATCACTATTATTTCTTTCCATTAATGTATGAGATAGAAATGAAAGTAGCGTTCATGCGTACGTACGGCTTACCGTCTCCATGAATGGTGCATTTCATTTCTTATCCCCAAATGTAATGTACTATTATAAGTGCATATATATAATGGATATATATGATGTATGTTACATATAAATGATGAATATAATTCTGGAATTAAAATATACATACCTCTCATTTAGTTTTAATTCCATTAATATGAGAAAGAAATGAAAGTAGCGTTCATGCGTACGTATGGCTTACCGTCTCCATGAACGGTGCATTTCATTTCATACCTCTAAATGATTATGTAATATTATAAATACATGTATATTTTGTATATATATGATATATGTGATATCCAAATAATGAATATCATTCTGAATATAATGAACCTTTGACCACACGAACAACATGTTATTGTAAGAAGTCCACTTTTGACTCAAGTACCAAATATCAACAAATGACCGTTATCAACTTAAATGACTACATAATGTTAATAACATGGTAATAAGTGATATAAAAGGAATAATGAACTTGAAAACTTAATCAAGTATAAATTAACTCAAGTTTATTATTCAGGACGTTAAAGAACGATCGAGTCAAGTCGGACCCGAGGTAAGGGACTTCGTCTCAATATCCTTTCATTGAGGCATATTTCATTTTATACACAACTTTCTTTTATACGATGTATAAACCCCTTTGAAATTTACTTTTATACAAAAGGAATCTTTTTCTACGAATCATTTTACAAAATGACAAAAAGGAATGTTTCTTTTAATGTACGCGGTGACAACGACCTTTTCTGCCGCCGCGAGTATTATTTGGTCTTTGGCTTCCTGAACAAGCCGTAATGTTTTTTTTAAATGAAATAAATACCATATACACTTTTATGTATTTTGGTATTGAAAATGGTTTTTATAATGGATTTGTTATGTTAATATATTTAAGTGATATATTGTGATCAAAGTGAGGAAATGTTTTCTTTCCATTATATTTGTTTTATGTCTTATGATTTTTATAATGGTACTTGGACATTTGATGGGTGGTTACATGATAAACCATATGACGGGTGGTGACATGAATACCAGGATGGGTGGTTACGTTATAACCACCAATTTATTGGGTATGGAAGTCGGCCGTATGGCTATTCCATTAAGTATGTATGGAAGTTGGTCGTATGGCTATTCCATTAAGTGATATGTGTGGAAGTCGACCGTAAGGTTATTCCACTTAAGTATGTTTATGTCCCAAGTTACCTTTATATGTTATGTGTTCCTTATATGGGGTTTATGGTAATCTTTTGGTTACAAAAGGGAAAGTAATGATCTTTTATTCAGTGAAGAGTTTTTACTACATCATAAAGGTGAAAAGTATTACTTTGATAAAGTATACATGGTTTACTTGTTGTTTTGATAAACTAAGAGTTTTCATTCTTTGTGTATCACTTACTGAGCTTTTTATGCTCACCCCAAGTTTTTTGAAATGTTTTTCACAGGACTTAATGTGGAATAGGGTCAAGGATGGGATCAAGGGAAAGTCATGCTATATAAAACATGGAACTGGACAAGTTTCTTTTTAAGAGTTTTTATTCTATGGAAACTTAGTATAAGTGTCTACTTTGTAATCTTTTGAGATGTAATAGTTATGTTCTAATTCTCTAAAACTCTAAACCTAAAAAGATACTCAATTTGAATTATTCATTTAATTCAATATTAATTAAGGTTTAAGTTCGTGGCCTTATAGTAATGAACCTTTGACCACACGAACAACAAGTAATTGTAAGAAGTTCACTTTCGACTTAAGAACCAAATATCGACAAAATAAACATTATTAACTTAAATGATTACATAATGTTTTTAAAATGTAAATAAGTGATATAAAAGAAATAATGAACTTGAAAAAGGTTCTTAAGAAAATAGAAATTAACTCAAGTTTATTATTCAGGACGTTAAAGAACGATCAAGTCAAGTCAGACCCGAGGTAAGGGATCCTACCCCTCTCTTTCTTTTTAAGTACACTCTTTTATGTCATTCCTTTTAAGCTCACCTTTCTTATGATTGGGATGTTCTTTTATATTAATCCTACTGTAATTTATATGTTCATATGATGAGAGACCCTATTTGATCTCATAAATCAATTTTTGGAAGCTTTAAGTGGCGCCGTTAGGCTGCCGAGTTTTCGTAAGGGATTTTTCATCTCACATTAATTCCCGTGACATTTATGCTACATTTTCCACTATTTCCTTTGAGTGGTGTATTTATTTCCCATTATTATAACCTCTGTGTAGTATAATTTCATTTATGGGTATTTACATCTTCATTGTATTACCCTTCTTCCTTGGGGTGTACTTTTCGAAAGTTACCCAACTCGGTAAGGGTACCTTTCACCCTCCTCTTTTTAAAATGCTTCTTTTGTTATGTATTTTAATTTAGATCTTATTATGTTGGGATATGTTCTTATATATCCTTATTGATGTAGAGTTTATGTCCATGTGATGAGATACCATTCACTCTCTCATCGCCTAATTTTCTTAATTTTGAAGTGACGTCATTAGGCTGTCGAATTTTTTCAAATGAACGTCGTAACCCAATTTCGATTTCTTTGGGTTCAACTTGTACTTCTTGAACATGTCATCCTATGAATATGTCTGAATGACATATGATTGTTTCACACTTAATATCCACTTATATTGGGTGTATTAATATTTCTCTCACATAATTATTTGATAGATTTATCCTTAATTTAAGGATACCATCTTTATAATGGATTTCATCTCAATTTACATTTCCATTGAGACTTCATTGTTGTTATGAACCAATTCACTCTTATATGGTGTGTATACTGTCCTTTGACATATTATATCATGAATCCCTTTATTCTCATGATATTATGAAGTTCCGATTAAATGTTATTCCGCAATTGTTTGTATTCAAGAGTATCTCATTTTGTTAAAAACACTTTAACAAAAATATCGTTTTAAATGTTTTAAAGATTTATTATTCTAAAACCTTATCTTTAATGTCCATGTTTTCAAAGTGGTGTTCAGTATTTATTTATCTGGACATTAATGTTTTCAAAATTATAATTCCAAAAAAAGCTTCAAAGTGGTATGGGACACTTTGATTCAAAAATCTATTTTAAATGGTTTTTGAAAATGGATTGCTTAATTCAATATCTTGGAATTACTTATTGTGATTGAAAATGAAATTTTGTTATTAAAATGATTATATTTTCAATATTTTATGTGTAATGATGGTACTTGGACATTTTACGGGTGGTTACGTGATAAACCATATGACGGGTGGTGCCGTGAATACCAGGACGGGTGGTTACGTTATAACCTCCAATGCATTGGGTATGGAAGTCAGCCGTATGGCTATTCCATTAAGTATGTGTGGAAGTCAACCGTATGGTTATTCCATTTAAGTATGTTTATGTCCCAAGTTACCTTTATATTTTATGTGTTCTTTATATGGGTTTTATGTTAATCTTTTGGTTACAAAAGGGTAAGTAATGATATTTTATTCAGTGAAGAGTTTTTACTACTTCCTAAAGGTGAAAGGTATTACTTTGATAAAGTATACATGGTTTACTTGTTGCTTTCAAAAACTAACAATTTTCATTCTTTGTGTATCCCTTGCTGAGCTTTTTATGCTCACCCCAAGTTTTTTTGAAATGTTTTTCACAGGACTTAATGTGTAATAGGGTCAAGGATGGGATCAAGGGAAAGTCATGCTATCTAAAACATGGAACTAGACATGTTTCTTTTAAAGAGTTTTTATTTTATGGAAACTTAGTAGAAGTGTCTACTTTGTAATCTTTTGAGATGTAATAGTTATGACCTAATTCTCTAAAACTCTAAACCTGAAAATATCCTCAATGTGAATTATTAATTTAATTCAATAATAAGTAAGGTTTAGGGCTGGGGCCTTATAGTTGGTATCAAAGGTCGGTTTAGATAACTTTAGAGGTTAGGGTATTTTTTAATCATAAGTGACATTACCAAAATTGTTAGGATTTCAGAAAGAGTCATAGTTTTTAGATAAAGTGAATGAGTAAGTATATCTTCCTCATTAGTACATGATGGTTTTGTTGATATACTCACACTGACCCATTTTGGTTTTAGTAAATGGCTGGATCTAGTAGGCACCAAAGTAACAGTGGATGTGAAGGAAACTACGACAGTTTTCTGAGCGAGCAATGGAATGATATGGGAGCTGCAATGAGAACTCTTGTGTTTATCCTCAACCAACTATCTGGAGTCATGATTGACCACCTAAACCTTGGTGATTTCTATAAGGCATCATATATGCGAGAAACAAATCCCTACGGAACTATAGGTAATAATCATAAAGGTAAGTGTGTTAAAAAACCTATGTGTCAAAGATGTGGAAAGAAACACCTAGGATAATGTTTCCAAGGGATAGAAATATGCTATAGATGTGGAAATGAAGGTCATAAAGCAAGAACCTGCCATGGAAAAAGGAAGCATCTAGTTGACTCAAGGAAAGGGAAAGAAGTTATTTCTGAGGGATCAATTGAATGTTTTAAATGTAGTGTGCATGGTCATTATGAAAACACATGTCCTATGAAGAAGTTTTGGGAATGGGATCACCAAGATCGTACAAATTTTCATTTACCAATACCTAATTCCATTCCGATTGAGGATGAAGAAACTGACAATGACCAATCAAAGGTATGGATTATTTCATAACTTTTGTTTTCGTATTTTGGAATCTTAGGATATGATTCATGATTTTTTTTGTAGGAAATAAGTATTTCAGAATAAGTTGGAAAGGAATGGTTAATGGATCATGAAGAATGTTGAATGAGTAAGAAGTCAACATATAAAGGCTTCAAGAGTTATGGTGAAATTATTAAGAGTATTAAGTCTCTTTTGATGATGTGGTTACATTAGAAGACTTTTTATAGTATGTGTAACCCTGATGTTTGATATATGAAAATTTTATTCAAGGAATAGTTATCTGTTCTTTTGTGGACATAGTTATAAAGAACCATTTGGGTTTATTTGATCCTTACTTTTGAGGTAATTATGGGTTACTATATGTTATGATGGAAAGTGAAAGTCATGAGATAAACTTGAGGTTAAAATATGTTATGATTATTTTTGAAGATTTTATCTCGTTTTGGGGAATGTTTTAAGAATTATATAGTTTTGGAAAAAGGACAACACGCAGACCGTGTGACAACCCGTTGCGTCAGACAAAGCTGTGGGAATCGAACCCACAACCAAAGTGCAACTGGTATTTATCGCCTACCACTGGACTACATGAAACCCCTAGTTATTTTGACTACTTATTTTTAGTTAGATGATTTTATGAATTAAGAGTAAGTTGATTTTGGGTTATCTATGGAAATTATTAACCTATCATGGAGGATATGTGATTAGGTTAATTACTTTTCAATTCGAGACTTTAAGAGCAACTGATGTTATTTGGAGATAAATGATAAGATTTAACTTTGAAGAATATGTGATTAAATCCTTCAAATATTTGGGTTTCAATCTTAGTTTGGTTTACTTATGGTCTTCGTTGAACTTTGGGTTTTGTTGGACAAATTTTGGAGATTAAGAATAGATTTTCTTTTTATATAGGGTTATCCTTTTCTGGATTATCTGATCTTGTACTAACCTTTTTGGTTTTGGTTTTGGTTAAAGTCTAAAGACATGGGAAGTATATATATCTCTTTTTTGGATTAGGTGATTCTCAAGAAGTTGATTATAGTACTCTTAATGTGAACAAGTCTTCCTAAATACTCATCTTTTGGAGAAAATATGAGTTTGATTAAGGAATCTAGTAAAAGTTGAAAGTCTACATGACAAGTAAGTATGTTTCATTATGATTTAGTTAAGCTCAAAAATAAATTCCTCAATAAAAATTAACTTAAAACAAAAATGTTGTCTATTTACTTTTCCTACTGGAGAATCGAATACCGTTTAACCCATCAAAAGTTTGTGATTTTCTTATGGTTAACTTTCTCCTAGACATGTTTACTATCACTCTCCATCAGAACATGACCCTTTTTTTCCTCCATGTCCATATTTTCATACATGGAATCTTAGTATGGGTTAACTTGGGTGACCTTTGTACTTACCTTTCTTTATTTTAAAGTGATAGTTTAATTTACTCTTTTTTCGATGTGGGACTTTCAATGGAGTTTTCAAGCCCAATTTTGAAATTGCGAGGATGAAATTCCCAAAAGGGGGGAAGGATGTAACACCCCAGGTAAATAAAGAATATGAAATTTTTATATTTAACCCTATTTGTGAATAAAATTTTAATATTAATTTAAAGGGAACGCTATTCTTGACGGCTTGCCCAATACGCAACAATGAGTTCCTTTGAAATCTTACGTTGCACTATAATAATAAAATAATATTATTTTAAATGGTAGTTAACGCCCAGCCGTTGTAATGGAGGGAATGAACAGAACTAACTACAAAATGATTATATATGTTTGTCAAATATTTTTTACTTTTTACAATAAATGTTAGAGGATTAAAAAATGTGAATGAATTCAATTTTAAGCGTAAACATTCTAATACTCTTTAGAAGGTCGATTAATCGCCTTTTGATGGAGAACCTCTTTTAAATCCAATTTTTGACAATTTTATGTGTTATATTTGACTAAATAAAATTCTTCTTTAGAATCGGGACATCAAAATTTACATTGTGTAAATTTTTGGTATTTTTCTGAAAAAGTTCAATTTTTAATGAATAGTGAAAAATGTTGTATTTTAATTCAAAACCTCTTTTTAATATAATTTATTTATATGATTAGATTATATTTTGAATTGGTTTTAAAGTTAAATTAGAATTTATTTTTACCATCTAATCCAGTAGTAGTCGTTGGAATTAATTTCATCCTGAAATTGAACTTCAACTAGAGTCAATCTTTTGATACTTATTGTTTCTTGAAAACACGCAATTTGTTTTGACCGCGGGAATTAATTATTAAATTAATTAATTCAACTTATATGTTTTGAATTTTTTAAAATAGAATTCATTTTTGAATTCTTAATATCAAATATATCTTAGGGTGAATTTTTGGTATTTTTCTGGAAAACTTCAATTTTTGATGAATAGTGAAACCACTAAGTGGTAGTTAAAGAAACTGATTTTTTGTTTAAATGAAACTTTGTCACCTCTGTGTTTTGAATTTAAAAAATCCAACATACATGGTTGTCATTAAGAAGTAAAATGTGGTTCAATGGGATTAAAATAATTTTTTGGTGAATAGTAACTTATTAAGTTTTAAATCGCGATTAGAGGTAATTTGTGTAGTTTAAGGTAAAAATAATGTTTTAATAATATGAGATAAGCTTGAAACATGTCCTACCCTTATTGGATGTGTCATGGTTGACCAATAAAATCTATGGGTCAACTTGGGGACCCCATGGAGCCACTTTGGTTGGTAAATGACATAAATAACTTTTTATTTAACGTAAAATTAAAAATGACACAAACATGAGTTGTTTTACTAAAACAATTTTTTACATGGGGTTATACAAGTCAGATTTTTTACTATAAATAGTCATTTTAAAACTAAAAATATTTACTACATCATGATATTTTTTTTATAATTTTTAGACATTAAATATATTAAATTATTTATGACATCATGATGATGCAGTGATTACCTCAATAATAAAGGATTTAAATAAAATTGAAAGATAATGTAAAATATAAAACCTAAATATGTCAAAAACCTATTGTATGGGTGGATTTAGAACCCTTATCACCTATCCTCGAAACACATCAATGTGGGACCATTAAAATCCGAAACTCATTCTAAAATAAAGCAACATTTCTTTACTTTCCAAGAGTTCCCCTCCTCTCCTCTTATAAAATGCCCCCACCTCTACCTCATTACCCACACTTCCAAAGCCTTTTTCTCGGCCAAACCCTGCCCATTTTGTATCTCCACATCCCTCTCTAACTCCTTGAAGCCTCACTTTGGGCATAAGTCTTCCCAAGGAAGCCTTTGAGCTCAAACCAAGTAGAGTTACCCGATTTTAAGGTAATGTCTTCACTTGAGTCCTTTTATTTTATTTTGCCTCTCCAAACCCCTAAACTCTTTTTATTCATTTCTTTTGTAACAACTACAGTATATTCAATATACTAGGATGTTGTTATAATAATTATTCGAGCTACACTTACACCCACCTACATCTAATGGTTAAAGAACATACTGTTTTCGTGGATGGTGAATTTCTGCCTCACGAAACGATGATTGTTCAACACTCATATAACACCTTCAAAGGTGGACATTAAGATGTCACTATATTTATATATGATATATAATATGTTTATGTTTTACTTAAGCATCTTTATTTTTATTTTGTGGCATACCTTTATGGTCTCCATTGTGGGTAAACACGATAATTTCATTTTAGAAAGTGCGGACTACCGCCCCCTAAAAGTGATGTGATTCGTTAATGCCATATGTGGGACGTATATAGGATGGATTTAAAGTTATTATATATGATTTTATACTGGAATTATAATATACCTCTATATCATTATTATTTCTTTCCATTAATGTATGAGATAGAAATGAAAGTAGCGTTCATGCGTACGTACGACTTACCGTCTCCATGAACGGTGCATTTCATTTCTTATCCCCAAATGTAATGTACTATTATAAGTACATATTTATAATGGATATATATAATGTATGTTACATATAAATTATGAATAAAATTCTGGAATTAAAATATACATACCTCTCATTTATTTTTAATTCCATTAATATGACAAAGAAATGAAAGTAGCGTTCATGCGTACGTACGGCTTACCGTTTCCATGAACGGTGCATTTAATTTCTTACCTCTAAATGATTATGTAATATTATAAATACATGTATATACTGGATATATATGATATATATGATATCCAAATCATGAATATCATTCTGGATATAATGAACCTTTGACCACACGAACAACATGTAATTGTAAGAAGTTCACTTTCGACTTAAGAACCAAATATCAAAAAAAAATAAACATTATTAACTTAAATGATTACATAATGTTTATAAAATGGAAATAAGTGATTTAAAAGGAATAATTAACTTGAAAAAAGTTCTTAAGCAAATAGAAATTAACTCAAGTTTATTATTCAGGACGTTAAAGAACGATCGAGTCAAGTCGGACCCGAGGTAAGGGATCCTACCCCTCTCTTTCTTTTTAAGTACACTCTTTTATGTCATTAATTTTAAGCTCATCTTTCTTTTGATTGGGATGTTATTTTATTTTAATCCTTCTGTAATTTTTATTTTCATATGATGAGAGACCCTATTTGATCTCATAAATCCATTTTTGGAAGCTTTAAGTGGCGCCGTTAGGCTGCCGAGTTTTCGTAAGGGATTTTTCATCTCAAATTTATTCCTGTGACATTTATGCTACATTTTCCACTATTTCCATTGAGTGGTTTATGTACAGCCCATTATTAAACACTTTGTGTATTATAATTTCATTTATGTGTATTTACATCTTCATTTTATGACCCTTCTTCCTTGGGGTGTACTTTTCGAAAGTTACCCAACTCGGTAAGGGGACCTTTCACCCTCCTCTTTTTAAAAGACTTATTTTGTTATGTCTTTTAATTTACATATTATTATGTTGGGATATTTTCTTCTATATCTTTATTTATTTAAATTTTATGTCCATGTGATGAGATACCATTCACTCTCTCATCACCTAATTTTCTGAATTTTGAAGTGACGCCGTTAGGCTGTCGAATTTTTACAAATGAACGTCTTAACCCAATTTCAATTTCTTTGGGTTCTACTTGTACTTCTTGAACATTTCATCCTATGAATATGTGTGAATGATCTCTGATTGTTTCACACTTAATATCCACTTATATTGGGTGTATTTATATTTCACACACATAATTATTTGATAGATTTATCCTTAATTTAAGGATACCATCTTTATAATGGATTTCATCTGAATTTACATTTCCATTGAGACTTCATTGTTGTTATGCACCAATTCACTCTTATATGGTGTGTATACTGTCCTTTGGCATATTATATCATGAATCCCTTTATTCTCATGATATTATAAAGTTCCGATTAAATTTTATTCCGCAATTATTTGTATTCAAGAGTCTCTCATTTTGTTAAAAACTCTTTAACAAAATATCGTTTTAAATGTTTTAAAGATTTGTTATTATAAAACCTTATCTTTAATGTCCATGTTTTCAAATTGGTGTTCAGTATTTATTTATATGGACATTAATGTTTTAAAATTATAATTCCAATAAAATCCTCAAAGTGTTATAGGACACTTTGATTCAAAAATATCTTTTAAATGGTTTTTGAAAATGGATTGCTTAATTCAATATCTTGGAATTACTTATTGTGATTGAAAATGAAATGTTGTTATTGAAATGATTATATTTTCAATATTTTATGTGTAATTATGGTACTTGGACATTTTATGGGTGGTTACGTGATAAACCATATGACGGGTGGTGTCGTGAATACCAGGACGGGTGGTTACGTTATAACCTCCAATGCATTGGGTATGAAAGTCGGCCGTATGGCTATTCCATTAAGTATGTGTGGAAGTCGACTGTATGGTTATTCCATTTAAGTATTTTTATGTCCCAAGTTACCTTTATATGTTATGTGTTCTTTATATGGGTTTTATGGTAATCTTTTGGTTACAAAAGGGTAAGTAATGATATTTTATTCAGTGAAGAGTTATTACTACTTCCTAAAGGTGAATGGTATTACTTTGATAAAGTATACATGGTTTACTTGTTGATTTCCATTAATGTATGAGTTAGAAATGAAAGTATTGTTCATGCGTACATACGGCTTACCGTCTCCATGAACGGTGCATTTCATTTCTAATCCCCAAATGTAATGTACTATTATAAGTACATATATATAATGGATATATATGATGTATGTTACATCTAAATGATTAATATAATTATGTAATTAAAATATACATACCTCTCATCTAGTTTTAATTCCATTAATATGGCATAGAAATGAAAGTAGCGTTCATGCGTACGTACGGCTTACCGTCTCCATGAACGGTGCATTTCATTTCGTACATCTAAATGATTATTTAATATTATAAATACATGTATATGCTGGATATATATGATATATATGATATCCAAATCAGGAATTTCATTCTGGATATAAAGAACCTTTGACCACACGAACAACATGTTATTGTAAGAAGTTCACTTTTGACTCAAGTACCAAATATCGACAAACGACTGTTATCAACTTAAATGACTACATAATGTTCATAACGTGGTAATAAGTGATATAAAAGGAATAATGAACTTGAAAAAGGTTCTTAATCAAGTAGAAATTAACTCAAGTTTATTATTCAGGATGTTAAAGAACGATCGAGTCAAGTCGGACCCGAGGTAAGGGACTTCGTCTCAATATCCTTTCATTGAGGCATATTTCGTTTTATACACAACTTTATTTTATACGGTGTAGAAACCCCTTTGAAATTTACTTTTATACAAAAGGAATATTTTTCTACGAAGCATTTTACAAAACGACAAAAAGGAATGTTTCTTTTAATGTACGCGGTGACAACAACCTTTTCCGCCACCGCGAGTATTATTTGGTCTTTGGCTTCCTGAACAAGCCGTAATGTTTTTTTTAAAATGAAATAAATACCATATACTCTTTTATGTATTTTGGTATTGAAAATGGTTTTTATAATGGATTTGTTATGTCAATGTATTTAAGTGATATATTGTGATCAAAGTGTGGAAATGTTTTCTTTCCATTATATTTGTTTTATGTCTTATGATTTTTATAATGGTACTTGGAAATTTAATGGGTGGTTACGTGATAAACCATATGACGGGTGGTGCCATGAATACCAGGACGGGTGGTTACGTTATAACCTCCAATGCATTGGGTATGGAAATCAGCTGTATGGCTATTCTATTAAGTATGTGTGGAAGTCGACCGTATGGTTATTCCATTTAAGTATGTTTATGTCCCAAGTTACCTTTATATGTTATGTGTTATTTATATGGGTTTTATGGAAATATTTTGGTTACAAAATATTAAGTAATGATATTTTATTCAGTGAAGAGTTTTTACTACTTCCTAAAGGTGAAAGGTATTACTTTGATAAAGTATACATGGTTTACTTGTTGCTTTGAAAAACTAACAGTTTTCATTCTTTATGTATCCCTTGCTGAGCTTTTTATGCTCACCCCAAGTTTTTTTTGAAATGTTTTTCACAGGAATTAATGTGGAATAGGGTCAAGGATGGGATCAAGGGAAATTCATGCTATCTAAAACATGGATCTAGACATGTTTCTTTTAAAGAGTTTTTATTTTATGGAAACTTAGTACAAGTGTCTACTTTTTAATCTTTTGAGATGTAATAGTTATGACCTAATTCTCTAAAACTCTAAACCTGAAAAGATCCTCAATGTGAATTATTCATTTAATTAAATAATAAGTAAGTTTTAAGGTTGGGGCCTTATAGTTGGAGGCGAAGTCCCATACAAAGACGGTATCCTTGGATTAAGGAGAAATCAATTACATAATTATGTGTGACAAACTAATACACCAAATATAAGTGGATATTAAGTGTAAAAAAATCAAGGGTTATTAACACATATTCATACGACGGCATATTCAAGGAGTACAAGCTTATCCCAAATAATCAAAATTTGGTTAAGAAGTTCCCTTGCAAAAATTTGACAGCCTAACGGCGTCACTACAAAATTCATAAAATGAGTTAATGAGAGATAAAAAGGGTATCTCGTCACTTGGAAATAAAATTTAAATCACAAAGGATATAGAAGAACATATCCCAACATAATGTTATGTGAATTAAAAGACATAACAAAAGAAGTCTTTTAAAAAGAGGAGGGTGAAAGGTTCCCTTACCGACATGGGTATCTTTCGAAACATACACCCCGTGAAAGAAGGACAATACAACATTGATGTAAATACTCATAAATGAAATTATATTACAAAATGAGTAAAATAAGGGTCAGTACATACACCACTCAAAGGAAATTGTGGCAAATGTAGCACAAATCTCATAGGAATAAAAGTGAGATGAAAAATCCCTTATGAAAACTCGGCAGCCTAAGGACGCCACTTAAAACATCCAAAAATGGATTGATGAGATCAAATAGGGTCTCTCATAACATTACAATAAAATATACATCAAGAGGAATATAAAATAACATCCCCCATCATAAAAAAGAGGATCTTAAAATAAGTGACATAAAGGAGAGTACTTAAAGAGAAAGAGAGAGGTTAGATCTCTTACAAAAATTCGGCAACCTAACGGCTCCACTCAAAACTTCCAAAATGGATTGATGAGAGAGAATAGGGTCTCTCATCATATAAACATAAAAATTACAGTAAGATTAATATAAAAGAACATCCCAATCACAAGAAATATGAGCTTAAAAGTAATGACATAAAAGAGTGTACTTAAAAAGAAAGAGAGGAGTAGGATCCCTTACCTCGGGTCCGACTTGACTCGATCATTCTTTAACGTCCTGAATAATAAACTTGAGTTAATTTCTACCTTCTTAAGAAACTTTTTCATGTTCATTATTCCTTTTATATCACTTATTTCCATGTTATAAACATTATTTAATCATTTATGTTAATAATGTTTGTTTTGTCGATATTTGGTTCTTAAGTCAAAAGTGGACTTCTTACAATTACATGTTGTTCGTGTGGTCAAAGGTTCATTATATCAAGAATGATATTCATGATTTGGATATCATATATATCATATATATCCAGAATATACATGTATTTATAATATTACATAATCATTTAGAGGTAAGAAATGAAATGCACCGTTCATGGAGATGGTAAGTCGTACGTACACATGAACGCTACTTTCATTTCTATGTCATATTAATGGAATTAAAACTAAATGAGAGGTATGTATATTTTAATTACAGAATTATATTCATCATATATATGTAACATAAATCATATATAATAACTTTAAATACATTCTTTATACATCCCACATATGGCATTAACGAATCAAATCACTTTGAGGGGGCGGTAGTCCGCACTTCTAAAATGAAATTATCGTGTTTACCCACAATGGAAACCATAAACGTATTTTACAAAAGAAAAATACAGAATCTTAAGTAAAACATAAACATATTATATATCATATATAAATATAGTGACATCTTAATGGCCACCTTTTAAGGTGTTATATGAGTGTTGAACAATCATCGTTTCGTGAGGCAGAAATTCACCATCCACAGAAACAGTATGTTCTTTAACCATTTGATGTAGGTGTGTGTACGTGTAGCTCTAATTCTTATTATAAGAACAGCCTAGTATATTAAAGATACTGGAGTTGTTACAAAATAAATTAATAAAAATAGTTTAGGGGGTTGGAGAAGCAAAATAAAACAAAAGAACACAAGTGAAGACATTACCTTAAAATCGGGTAACTATTTTTGATTTGAGCTCAAAGGCTTCCTTGGGAAGACTTATGCCCAAAGTGATAGGAGTAATAGAGGGATGTGGAGAGTAAAAAGGAGCAGGGTTTTGCCAATCCAAAGGCTTGAGAGGTGTGGGTAAGGTGGTAGAGGTGGGGGCCTTTTATTAGAGGAGAGGAGGGGCACTCTTGGAAAGTAGAGAAATGTTACTTTATTTTAAAATGAGTTTCGGATTCAAAAGGTCCCACATTGATATAATTCGAGGATAAGGTGATAAGGGTTCTAAATCCACCCATCCAATAGGTTTTGGACATGTGTAGGTCATAGATTTTACATTATCTTTTCATTTTATTTAAATCCTTTATTAAAGAGGTAATCGCTGCATCATCATGATGTCATAAATAATTTAATTTATTTAATGTCTAAAAATTATAAAAAAAATATCATGATTTATAAAATCTTTTTAGATTTCAAATGAATATTTATATTAAAAAATATGACTTGTATAACCCTATTTAAAAATTGTTTTAGTAAAACATCTCATGTTTGTGTCGTTTTTACTTTAACATTAAATAAAAAGTTATTTATGTCATTTCCCAACCAAAGTGGCTCCATGGGGTCCCCAAGTTGACCCATGTCTTGTCTCGGTCGGCCATGACACATCCAATAAGTGTAGGACATGTTTCAAGCTCATCTAATATTATTAAAACATTATTTTTACCTTAAACTACACTAATTGCCTCTAATCGCGATTAAGAACTTAAAAGTTACTATTCACCAAAAAATTATTTTAATCTCATTGAACCAAATTTTACTTCTTAATGAAAACCATTTATGTTGTATTTTTGAAAATCAAATCACAGAAGTGGCAAAGTTTCATTTAAACAAAAAATCAGTTTCTTTAACTACCACTTAGTGGTTTCACTATTCATCAAAAATTGAAGTTTTTCAGAAAAATACCAAAACTTTACCCTAAGCTATATTTGATATTACGAATTCAAAAACGATGTCTATTTTACAAAATTCAAATCATATAAGTCACATTAATTAATTTAATAATTAATTTCCATTGTCATGACAAATAGCGTGTTTTTATGAAACATTAAGTATCAAAAGATTGACACTAGTTTATGTCCAATTTCAAATTGAAATTGATTCCAATGACCACCATTGGATTAAATGGTAAAAACATATTCTAATTTCACTTCAAAACCAATTCAAAAGATAATATAATCATATAAATAATTTAGATTAAAAAGTGGTTTTGAATTAAAATACAACATTTTTCACTATTCATTAAAAAATGAACTTTATCGAAAAAATACCAAAAATTAACACAAAGTAAATTTTGATGTCCCAATAATAAATAATAATTTTATTTTGACAAACATAGCTTATAAAATTGTCAAAAGATAGATTTAAAAATGGTTTTCCATCAAAAGGCAGTAAAACAATCTTTTAAAAATATTAGTGTATTCCATGCTTAAGATCAGATTCATTTTCCTTTTAAGCCTCTAAAACACTATCTAATTCATTAATAGACATAGATAAAAATATCTATTATTCATTACTTACTTGGGAGGTTACATCCTTCCCCCCTTTAGAAAATTGCATCCCCGCAATTTATTTACTTATCGAATAAATGGGGGTACTTATCCCTCATTGCATTTTCAGATTCCCATGTTGCCTCTTCAATCATGTGGTTTTTCCACAAAACCTTTACCTGATGAATCACCTTATTCCGTAACACTTGATCCCTGTGGTCAAGAATCTGGACCGGTTGTTCCTAATAAGATAGGTTCTCTTCCAGTTGAACTACCTCTGGACTCAAAACATGAGATGGATCTGGCATGTACTTTCTCAGCATCAAAACATGAAAAACATTATGTACCTGAGATAAACTCGGAGGTAAATAATGAGTAATATCAAATAACATCCCCAAACATATGAAATATGAGCTTAAAATAAATGACATAAAAGAGAGTACTTAAAAAGAAAGAGAGAGGTTGGAACTCTTACAAAAAATCGGCAGCCTAACAGCGCCACTCAAAACTTCCAAAATGGATTGATGAGAGAGAATAGGGTCTCTCATCATATGAAAATAAAAATTACAGTAAGAGTAATATAAAAGAACATCCCAATAACAAGAAAGATTATCTTTAAAAGGAGTGACATAAAAGAGTGTACTTAAAAAGAAAGAGAGGAGTAGGATCCCTTACCTCGGGTCCGACTTGACTCGGTCGTTCTTTAACATCATGAATAATAAACTTGAGTTAATTTTTATTTGCTTAAGAACCTTTTTCAATTTCATTATTCCTTTTATATCACTTACTTCCATTTTATAAACATTATGTAATCATTTAAGTTAATAATGTTTGTTTTGTCGATATTTGGTTCTTAAGTCGAAAGTGAACTTCTTACAATTACATGCTGTTCGTGTGGCCAAAGGTTCATTATATCCAGAATGATATTAATGATTTTGATATCATATATATCATATATATACAGCATATACATGTATTTATAATATTACATAATCATTTATAGGTAAGAAATGAAATGCACCATTCATGGAGACGGTAAGCCGTACGTACGCATAAACGCTACTTTCATTTCTTTGTCATATTAATGGAATTAAAACTAAATGAGAGGTATATATATTTTAATTCCAGAATTATATTCATCATTTATATGTAACATGCATTATATATATCCATTATAAATATGTACTTATAATAGTACATTACATTTGGGGATAAGAAATGAAATGCACCGTTCATGGAGACGGTAAGCCGTACGTACGCATGAACGCAACTTTCATTTCTATATCATACATTAATGGAAAGAAATAATAATGATATAGAGGTATATTATAATTCTAGTATAACATCATATATAATAACTTTAAATCCATCCTTTATACGTCCCACATATGGCATTAACGAATCACATCACTTTGAGGGGGCGGTAGTCCGCACTTCCTAAAATGAAATTATCGTGTTTACCCACAATGGAAACCATAAAGGTAAACCAAAAATGAAAAATAAAGAATCATAATGAAAACATAAACATAATATATATCATATATAAAAATAGTTACATCTTAATGACCACCATTAAAGGTGTTTAAAATAAGATTGAACAATCATCGTTTCGTGAGGCAGAAATTCACCAACCATAGAAACAGTGTGTTCTTTAACCATTAGATGTATATGTGTGTATGTGTAGCTCGAAATATTCTTATAACAACATCCTATTATATTTAATATACTGGATTTGTTACAAAAGAAATGAATAAAAAGAGTTTATGGGGTTGGAGAAGCAAAATAAAACAAAAGAACACAAGTGAAGACATCACCTTAAAATCGGGTAACTCTCTTAGATTTGAGCTCAAAGGCTTCCTTGGGAAGAATTATTTTATATTCCTCTTGATGTAAATTTTATTGTAATATTATGAGATACCCTTTTTGATCTCATAAATACATTTTTGGAAGCTTTAAGTGGTGTCGTTAGGCTGTCGAGTTTTCTTAAGGTATTTTTCATCTCACTTTTATTCTCGTGACATTTATGCTACATTTGCCACTATTTCCTTTGAGTGGTGTATGTAATGCCCATTATTATACACTTTGTGTAGTATAATTTCATTTATGGGTATTTACATCTTCATTGTATGACCCTTCTTCCATGGGGTGTACTTTTCGAAAGTTACCCAACTCGGTAAGGGGACCTTTCACCCTCCTCTTTTTAAAAAGACTTATTTTGTTATGTCTTTTAATTCACATACTATTATGTTGGGATATGTTCTTCTATATCATTATTAATGTAAATTTTATTTCCAAGTGATGAGATACCCTTTTTATCTCTCATCGACTCATTTTATGAGTTCTGAAGTGACGCCGTTAGGCTGTCGAATTTCTGTAAGGGAACTTCTTAACCCACTTTCAATTCTTTGGGTTAAACCACTAATTCTGGATTTTATTATGCCAAGATTATGTGTGGAATCTCTATGTTGTATTTTCCACAAACGTTTGTGTGGATATACTATTTCTACACATAATCATCTCATTGATAAATTTTTATGTCATTTAGACGGACTTGTATCGGAAATCATAACTCAATCTCATTTCATTGAGTTAAATATCTATGTCATTCGTTTTGTTTTTTCATGATTATGTGTGAATGGCCTCTGATTGTTTTACACTTAATATCCACTTATATTTTGTTTATTCGTATTTTTCACACATAATCATGTAATTGATTTACCCTTAATCTAAGGATACCGACTTTGTAAGGGACTTCGTCTCAATCTCCTTTCATTGAGGCATATTTGGTTTTACACACAACTTTCTTTTATACGATGTATAAACCCCTTTGACTTTTAATTTTATTCAAAAGGAATCATTTTATATGAATCTTTTTACTAAACGACAAAAAGGAATGTTTCTTTTAACGTACGCAATGACAATGACCTTTTCCGCCGCCGCGAGTATTATTTGGTCTTTGGCTTCCTTAACAAGCCATAATGTTTTTTAAAATGAAATAAATACCATATACTCTTTTATGTATGTTGGTATTGAAAATGGTTTTTAAAAATTATTTGTTATGTCGATATATTTAAGTGATATATTGTGATCTCATCAATCCATTTTTGAATGTTTTAAGTGGCGTCGTTAGGCTGCCAAGTTTTCGTAAGGGATTTTTCATCTCACTTTTATTCCCGTGAGATTTATGCTACATTTTTCACTATTTCCTTTGAGTGGTGTATGTACTGCCCATTATTATACACTTTGTGTAGTATAATTTTATTTATGGGTATTTACATCTTCATTGTATGACCCTTCTTCCATGGGGTGTACGTTTTGAAAGTTACCCAACTCGGTAAGGGGACCTTTCACCCTTCTCTTTTTAAAAGACTTATTTTGTTATGTCTTTTAATTTACATCTTATTATGTTGGGATATGTTCTTATATATCCTTATTGATGTAAAGTTTATGTCCAACTGATGAGATACCATTCACTCTCTCATCGACTAATTTTCTGAATTTTGAAGTGACGTCGTTAGGCTGTCGAGCTTTTACAAGGGAACATCTTAACCCAATTTCGATTTATTTGGGTTCAACTTGTACTTCTTGAAAATGTAATCCTATGAATATGTGTGAATGACCTTAGATTGTTTCACACTTAATATCCACTTATATTGGGTGTATTTGTATTTCTCATACATAATTATGTGATAGATTTATCCTTAGTTTAAGGATACCCTCTTTATAATGGATTTCATCTCAATTTACATTTCCATTGATACTTCATTGTTGTTATGAACCAATTCACTCTTATTTGGTGTGTATACTGTCCTTTGACATATTATATCATGAATCCATTTATTCTCATGATATTATAAATCTCAGATTAAATGTTATTCCACGATTATTTTTATTCAAGAGTCTCTCATTTTGTTAAAAACTCTTTAACAAAAATATCGTTTTAAATGTTTTAAAGATTAATTATTCTAAATCTTTATCTTTAATGTCCATGTTTTCAAAATGGTTTTCAGTATTTATTTATATGGACATTAATGTTTTAAAATTATAATTCCATTAAAATCTTCAAAGTGGTATGGGACACTTTGATTCAGAATTTTCTTTTAAATGGTTTTTGAAAGTAGATTGATTAATTCAATATCTTGGAATTACTTATTGTGATTGAAAATGAAATGTTGTCATTGAAATTTTTATATTTTCAATATTTTATGTGTAATTATGGTACTTGGACATTTTACGGGTGGTTACGTGATAAACCATATGACGTATGGTGCCATGAATACCAGGACGGGTGGTTACGTTATAACCTCCAATGCATTGGGTATGGAAGTCGGCCGTATGGCTATTCCATTAAGTATGTGTGGAAGAAGACCGTATGGTTATTCCATTTAAGTATGTTTATGTACCAAGTTACCTTTATATGTTATGTGTTCTTTACATGGGTTTTATGGTAATCTTTTGGTTACAAAAGGGTAAGTAATGGTCTTTTATTCAGTAAAGAGTTTTTACTACTTCATAAAGGTGAAAAGTATTACTTTGGTAAAGTACTCATGGTTTACTTGTTGTTTTGGAAAAACTAACAGTTTTCCTTCTTTGTGTATCCTTTACTGGGATTTTTATGCTCATCCCAAGTTTTTGAAATGTTTTCCACAGGACTTAAAGATGAATAGGGTCAAGGATAGGATCAAGGAAAGACATGCTATCTAAAACATGGAACTAGACATGTTTCTTTTTAAGTTTTTTTTATGTTATGGAAACATAGTAGAAGTTTCTACTATGTAATCTTTTGAGATGTAATAGTTTTGACCTAATTCTCTAAAAATATAAACCTGAAAAGATCCTCAATGTGAATTATTCATTTAATTCAATAATTAAGTAAGGTTTAAGGCTGGGGCCTTATAGTTGGCCTTAAACCTTACTTAATATAGAATTAAATGAATAATTCACATTGAGGATCTTTTCAGGTTTAGAGTTTTAGAGAATTAGAACATAACTATTACATCTCAAAAGATTTACAAAGTAGACACTTCTACCAAGTATCCATAGAATAAAAAAACTCTTAAAAAGAAACATGTCTAGTTCCATGTTTTATATAGCATGACTTTCCCTTGATCCCATCCTTTACCCTATTCCACATTAAGTCATGTGAAAAACATTTCAAAAAAACTTGGGGTGAGCATAAAAAGCTCAGTAAGGGATACACAAAGAATGAAAACTGTTAGTCTATCAAAACAACAAGTAAACCATGTATACTTTATAAAAGTAATACCTTCACCTTCATGAAGTAGTAAAAACTCTTTACTGAATAAAACATCATTACTTACCCTTTTTTAACCAAAGGATTACCATAAAACCCGTATAAAGAACACATAACATATAAATGTAACTTGGGACATAAACATACATAAGTCGAATAACCATACGGTTGACTTCCACACATATCACTTAATGGAATAGCCATACGGCCAACCTCTATACATACTTAATGGAATAGCCATACGGCCGACTTCCATACCCAATGCATTGGAGGTTATAATGTAACCACCCGTCCTGGTATTCACGGCACCACCCATCATACGGTTTATCACGTAACCACCCGTCAAATGTCCAAGTACCATTATAAAAATCATAAGACATAAAACAAATATAATGGAAAGAAAACATTTCCACACTTTGATCACAATATATCACTTAAATATATTGACATAACAAATCCATTATAAAAACCATTTTCAATACCAAAATACATATAATAGTATATGGTATTTATTTCATTTTAAAAAAAACATTACGGCTTGTTCAGGAAGCTAATGACCAAATAATACTCGTGGAGGCGGAAAAGGTCATTGTCACCGCGTACGTTAAAAGAAATATTCCTTTTTGTCGTTTTGTAAAACGCTTCGTAGGAAAAGATTCCTTTTGTATAAAAGTAAAAGTCAAAGGGGTTTATACACCGTATAAAAGAAAGTTGGGTATAAAATGAAATATGCCTTAATGAAAGGATATTGAGATGAAGTCCCTTACCTCGGGTCCAACTTGACTCGATCGTTCTTTAACATCCTGAATAATAAACTTGAGTTAATTTCTACTTGATTAATAACCCTTTTCAAGTTAATTATTCCTTTTATATCACTTATTACCATGTTATGAACATTATGTAGTCATTTAAGTTGATAACGGTCGTTTGTCGATATTTGGTACTTGAGTCAAAAGTGAACTTCTTACAATAACATGTTGTTTGTGTGGTCAAAGGTTCATTATATCCAGAATGATATTCATGATTTGGATATCATATATATCATATATATCCAGCATATACATGTATTTATAATATTACATAATCATTTATAGGTATGAAATGAAATGCACTGTTCATGGAGACGGTAAGCCGTACGTACGCATGAACACTACTTTCATTTCTTTGTCATATTAATGGAATTAAAACTAAATGAGAGGTATGTATATTTTAATTCCAGAATTATATTCATCATTTATATGTAACATACATCATATATATCCATTATATATGTGCATTTATAATAGTACATTACATTTGGGGATAAGAAATGAAATGCACCGTTCATGGAGACGGTAAGTCGTACGTACGCATGAATGCTACTTTCATTTCTATCTCATACATTAATGGAAAGAAATAATAGTGATATAGAGGTATATTATAATTCCAGTATAACATCATATATAATAACTTTAAATCCATCCTTTATACGTCCCACATATGGCATTAACGAATCACATCACTTTGAGGGGGTTGTAGTCCGCATTTCCTAAAATGAAATTATTGTGTTTACCCACAATGGAAACCATAAAGTTATACCACAAATGAAAAATAAATAAGCATAAGGAAAACATAAACATAATATATATCATATATAAATAGAGTGACATCTTAATGGACACCATTAAAGGTTTTTAAAAGAAGATTGAACAATCATTGTTTCATGAGGCAGAAATTTGCCATCCACAGAAACAGAATGTTCTTTAACCATTAGATGTAGGTGTGTATAAGTGTATCTCTAAATACTCTTTTAAAAACATCCTAGTATATTAAAGATATTGGAGTTGTTACAAAAGAAATGAATAAAAAGAGTTTAGGGGGGTGGAGAAGCAAAATAAAACAAAATAACACAAGTGAAGACATCACCTTAAAATCGGGTAACTCTCTTAGATTTGAGCTCAAAGGATTCCTTGTGAAGACTTCTGCCCAAAGTGAGGCTCCAAGGAGTAAGAGAGAGATTTGGAGAGACAAAATGGGTAGGGGTTGGCTGAGCCAAAGGCTTTGGAAGTGTGTTTAAGGTGGTAGAGGTGGGGGCCTTTTATAAGAGGAGAGGAGGGGCACTCTTGGAAAGTAAGGAAATGTTACTTTATTTTAGAATGAGTATCAGATTTTAATGGTCCCACATTGATGTGTTTCGAGGATAAGGTGATAAGGGTTCGAAATCCACCCATACAATAGGTTTTTGACATGTGTAGGTCTTAGATTTTACATTATCTTTCCATTTTATTTAAATCGTTAAATAATGAGGTAATCACTGCATCATCATGGTGTCATAAATAATTTAATTTATTTAATGTCTAAAAATTATAAAAAAAACTACTTTGCTGTAGGAATTTTTTTTTATTTCCAATGAATATTTATAGTAAAAAATATTATTTGTATAACCCCATTTAAAAATTGTTTTAGTAAAAAACCTCATGTTTCTGACATTTTTATTTTAACTTTAAATAAAAAGTTATTAATGTCATTTTCCAACCAAAGTGGCTCCATGGGGTCCCCAAGTTGACCCATTGGTCGGCCATGACACATCTAATGAGGTTAGGACATGTGTCAAGTTCATTTCATATTATTACAACAATATTTTTACCTTAAATTACACTAATTACCTATAATCGCGATTAAAAACTTTATAAGTTACTATTCACCAAAATATTATTTTAATCACATTGAACCACATTTTACATCTTAATGACAACCATGTATGTCGGATTTTTGAAATTCAAAACACATAGGTGGTAAAATTTCATTTAAACGAAAAATCAGTTTTTTAAGTACCACTTAGTGGTTTCACTATTCATCAAAAATTGAAGTTTTTCAGAGAAATACCAAAACTTCACCCTAAGCTATATTTGATATTCCGAATTCAAAAATTAAGTCCATTTTACAAAATTCAAAACATATAAGTTGAATTAACTAATTTAATAATTAATTCCCGCTGTCAGAGCAAATTGCGTATTTTTATGAAACAATAAGTATCAAAAGATTGACACTAGTTTAAGTCTGATTTCAAAGAGAAATTAATTCCAACGACCACTATTGGATTTAATGGTAAAAATATATTCTAATTTCACTTTAAAACCAATTCAAAAGATAATCTAATCATATAAATAAATTATATTAAAAAGAGGTTTTGAATTAAAATACAACATTTTACACTATTCATTAAAAAAATGAACTTTAACGGAAAAATACCAAAAATTTACACAAAGTAAATTTTGATGTCCTGATTCTAAAGAAGAGTTTTATTTGGTCGAATAGAATGTATAAGAGTGAAAAAAACTATATTTAATGACAGTTCACCATCAAAAGGTGATAAGTGAACCTTTAGTGAAAACTAGGGCATATACGCCTAAAATTGAATTCTTTCCGTATTTTAAGCCTTTATCTTTTATTAGATAAAAGTAAAAACATTTAAAAAACATATATAATCATATTTTAGTTATTTCTATCCATTCCCGCCAATACAACGGTTATGTGTTAACTACCATTTAAAATAATATTATTTTATTACTTGTGTGCAACGTAAGATTTCAAAGAAACTCTTTGTTGTGTATCGGGTACGCTATCGAACATAGAAACCCCTTTAAAGTAAAATTAATATTTAATTCGCAAATATTAATAAATATGAAAATTTATTATTCTTTATTTACCTGGGATGTTACATCCTTCCCCAGTTTTGGGAATTGCGTCCTCGCAATTTTATTCACTTATCAAAATAAGTGGGGGTATTTATCCCTCATAGCATTTTCAGATTCCCATGTTGCCTCTTCAACCATATGCTTTTTCCACAAAACCTTTACCTGGTGAATTACCTTATTTCACCACACTTTCTCTCTTCGGTCAAGAATCTGGACTGGTTGTTCTTCATAAGATAGGTTCTCGTCCAGCTGAACTACCTCTAGACCCAAAACATGAGATGGATCTGGCATATACTTCCTCAACATCGAAACATGAAAAACATTGTGTACCTAAGATAAAATCAGAGGTAATGCCACTCTGTATGCAACTGATCCAACTCTCTCCAGAATTTCATATAGTCCAATGAACCTTGGACCCAGATTTCCTTTCTTACCAAATCGCATCACACTTTTCCATGGAGAAACCTTGAGAAAAACATGATCACCTACCTCGAAAGATAGATCTTTCCTCTGGTTATCCGCATAACTCTTCTGCATGCTTTGATCTATTCTCATGTGTTTCTGAATCAACTTAACTTTTCTGCCATATCTTCTACCAATTCTGGTCCCATCAGCTTCCTTTCACCCACTTCATCCCAAAATGCTGGAGTTCGACACCGCTTCCCATATAATGCCTTAAATGGTGCCATCTGTATACTGGAATGAAAACTGTTATTATAAGAAAACTCAACCAAAGAAAGATGTTGGCCCCAAATTCCCTGATAATCCATCGAACAAGCTCGTAGCATATCCTCCAAGGTCTGAATTGTTCGTTCTGACTGCCCATCTGATTGCGGATGAAAAGCTGTACTAAAATTTAATTCAGTACCCAACAACTTCTGAAGGCCTTTCCAAAAGTTAGAAGTAAACCTCGGATCACGATCGGACACAATGGAGAGAGGAACTCCATGTAACCTGGCTATCTCTTTAAGATACAAACGGGAAAGTTGATCTAGGGAAAAAGTATCTCGTATAGCAAGGAAATGAGTAGATTTAGTCAAGCGATCAACAATAACCAAGATTGCATTATTACCTCTAGATGTCTTCGGTAATCCCACGACAAAATCCATGGATATATTTTCCAATTTCCACTCTGGCACTGTTAAAGGCTGAATCATCCCTTTCTATAATTGTCGCTCTACTTTAACCTACTGACAAGTCAAACACTTCACAGTAAAATCAGCAATAACCCTTTTCGTTCCATCCCACCAGTAATACTCCCGCAGATCTCTGTACATCTTAGTACTTCCAGGATGAACTGAAAACGGGGAACTATGAGCCTCACATAAGAACTCATTCTTCAACTGTGAATCACAAGGCACACATAATCTCTTCCCAAACCTCAAAACACAATCATTATCAACGTTGAATTTAGGCAACTTACCCTTCTGAACCAGCTCAACCTTTTTCTGCAACTCATTGTCTTGCTTCTATGCTTGCTTGATTCTGTCTGATAGGGAAGATGTCACTGATACCTGATCATTCTGCATTAGGACGCAACCATGTCCTTTCAACGAAGTATCACTGTAGATAACAAACTCACCATTCCTAGAAGGAAGTGCCAAAACTGGAGCATTCACCAATCTTCTTTACAACTCCTGAAAACAATCATCGCATTCTTTTGTCCAGATAAACTTAACACCCTTCCAAGTTAGCTTAGTCATTGGACTATATAACCATGAAAACTTTTCAACAAACCTTCGGTAGTAACCTGCCAATCCAAGAAAACTATGGATCTCAGTTACCTTTGTGGTTCTTGGCCATTCTTCAACAACTTTTGTTTTAGCATGATCAACAGTTATGCCATCTTTTGAAACAATGTGACCAAGGAAAGAAATTTGTTGTAACCAAAACTCACACTTGCTGAATTTTTCATATAGTTTCTTTTCTTTTAAGGTTTGAAAGATAACCCTTAAATTACTTTCATTATCCTCTTTACTATTAGAAAACACCAAAATATCATCAATAACACAACCACCATTTATCACCTAATTCAACTAAGCCATCACTGCAGTAAACTACTCAATTCTGATTCTGACCATCTCAGTATGCTGATTTGGAAGGTCATTTCCCTCAGTATTCCTTCCCAAAAAATATTCTCTATTTACTCTACGAAAAACCATTATTAACACTGAAATACCTTAGGTGAAGCAACATGGTAATCTTTAAATGCTATATCATTTCAATCATACCATAAATTTATTTATAATTTCACAATTTTCTAACTCCTAAAGTTGTCTAAACCGACCTCTGATACCAACTATAAGGCCCCGACCTTAAACCTTACTTAATATTGAATTAAATGAATAATTCACATTGAGGATCTTTTCAGGTTTAGAGTTTTAGAGAATTAGAACATAACTATTACATATCAAAAGATTAAAAATTAGACACTTCTACTAAGTTTCCATAGAATAAAAAAAACTCTTAAAAAGAAACATGTCTAGTTCCATGTTTTATATAGCATGACTTTCCCTTGATCCCATCCTTGACCCTATTCCACATTAAGTTCTGTGAAAAACATTTCAAAAAAAATTTGGGGTGTGAATAAAAAGCTCAGTAAGGGATACACAAAGAATGAAAACTGTTAGTTTATCAAAACAACAAGTAAACCATGTATACTTTATCAAAACAATACTTTTCACCTTTATGAAGTAGTAAAAACTCTTCACTGAATAAAATATCATTACTTACCCTTTTGTAACCAAAAGATTACCATAAGACCCATATAAAGAACACATAACATATAAAGGTAACTTGGGACATAAACATACTTAAGTGGAATAACCATACGGTCGACTTCCACACATATCACTTAATGGAATATCTATACGGCCAACTTCCATACATACTTAATGGAATAGCCATACGGCCGACTTCCATACCCAATGAATTGGAGGTTATAACGTAACCACCCATCCTGGTATTCACGGACCCACCCATCATATGGTTTATCACATAACCACCTGTCAAATGTCCAAGTACCATTATAAAAATCATAAGACATAAAACAAATATAATAGAAAGAAAACATTTCCACACTTTGATCACAATATATCACTTAAATATATTGACATAACAAATCCATTATAAAAACCAATTTCATACCAAAATACATAAAAGAGTATATGGTATTTATTTCATTTAAAAAAACATTACGGCTTGTTTAGGAAGCCAAAGACCAAATAATACTCGCGGTGGCGGAAAAGGTCGTTGTCACCGCGTACGTTAAAAGAAACATTCCTTTTTATCGTTTTGTAAAACGCTTCGTAGAAAAAGATTCCTTTTGTATAAAACTAAAAGTAAAAGGTGTTTATACACCGTATAAAATAAAGTTGTGTATAAAACTAAATATGCCTCAATGAAAGGAGATTGAGAAGAAGTCCCTTACCTCGGGTCCGACTTGACTCGATCGTTCTTTAACGTCCTGAATAATAAACTTGAGTTAATTTATACTTTCTTAAGAACCTTTTTCAAGTTAATTATTACTTTTATATCACTTATTACCATGTTATAAACGTTATTTAATCATTTAAGTTAATAATGTTTGTTTTTTCGATATTTGGTTCTTAAGTCGAAAGTGGACTTCTTGCAATTACATGTTGTTCGTGTGGTCAAAGGTTCATTAATTCCAGAATGACATTCCTGATTTGGATATCATATATATCATATATATCTAGCATATACATGTATTTATAATATAACATAATCATTTAGATGTAAGAAATGAAATGCACCGTTCATGGAGACGGTAAGCCATACGTACGCATGAACGCTACTTTCATTTCTATGTCATATTAATGGAATTAAAACTAACTGAGAGGTATGTATATTTTAATTCCAGAATTATATTAATCATTTATATGTAACAAACATCATATATATCCATTATATATATGTACTTATAATAGTACATTACATTTGGGGATAAGAAATGAAATGCACCGTTCGTGGAGACTGTAAGCCCTACGTACGCATGAACGCTACTTTCATTTCTATCTCATACATTAATGGAAAGAAATAATAATGATATATAGGTATATTATAATTCCAGTATAACATCATATATAATAACTTTAAATCCATCCTTTATACGTCCCACATATGGCATTAACGAATCACATCACTTTGAGGGGGCAGTAGTCCGCACTTCCTAAAATGAAGATATCGCGTTTACCCATAATGGAATCCATAAAGGTATGAAATAAATAAAAAATACAGAAGCTTAAGGAAAACATAAACATATTATATATCATATATAAATATAGTGACATCTTAATGGCCACCTTTGAAGGTGTTATATGAGTGTTGACCAATCGTCGTTTCGTGAGGCAGAAATTCGCCATCCACATAAACAGTATGTTCTTTAACCATTAGATGAATGTGTGTGTATGTGTAGCTTTAATCCTTATTATAAAAACATCCTAGTATATTTAAGATACTGGAGTTATTAAAAAGGAAAGGAATAAAAAGAATTTAGGGGGTTGGAGAAGCAAAATAAAACAAAAGGACTCAAGTGAAGACATTACCTTAAAATCGGGTAACTCCCTTTGGTTTGAGATCAAAGGCTTCCTTGGTAAGACTTATGCCCAAAGTGAGGCTTCTAAGAGTTAGAGAGGGATTTGGAGAGACAAAATGGGCAGATTTTGGCCGATCCAAAGGCTTTTGATGTGTGGGTAAGGTTGTAGAGGTGGGGGCCTTTTATAAGAGGAGAGGAGGGGCACTCTTGGAAAGTAAGGAAATGTTACTTTATTTTAGAATGCGTTTCGAATTTTAATGGTCCAAAATTGATGTGCTTCGAGGATAAGGTGATAAGGTTTCGAAATCCACCCATACAATAGGTTTTGGACATGTTTAGGTCATAGATTTTACATTATCTTTTCATTTTATTTAAATCCTTTATTAATGAGGTAATCACTGCATCATTATGATGTCATAAATAATTTTATTTATTTAATGTCTAAAAATTATAAAAAAACTATCATGATGTAGTAAATGTTTTTAGATTTCCAATGAATATTTATAGTTAAAAATATGACTTCTATAACCTCATTTAAAAATTGTTTTAGTAAAACAACTCATGTTTGTGTCATTTTTATTTTAACATTAAATAAAAAGTTATTAAAGTCATTTTCCTACCAAAGTGGCTCCATGGGGTCCCCAAGTTTACCCATGGATTTTATTGGTCTTCCATGACACATCTAATAAGGGCAGGACATGTGTCTAGGTATTTTCATATTATTACAACATTATTTTTACCTTAAATTACACTAATTACCTCTAATCGTGATTAAAAACTTAATAAGTTACTATTCACCAAAAAAATTATTTTAATCCCATTGAACCAAATTTTACTTCTTAATGACAACCATGTATGTAGGATTTTTTGAAATTCAAAACACAGAGGTGGTAAAATTTCATTTAAATGAAAAATCAGTTTTTTTAAGTACCACTTAGTGGTTTCACTATTCATCAAAAATTGAAGTTTTTCAGAAAAATACCAAAACTTCACCCTAAGATATATTTGATATTCCGAATTCAAAAATGAAGTCCATTTTACAAAATTCAAAACATATAATTTTCATTAATGAATTTAATAATTAATTCTCGCTCTCAGAGCAAATAGTGGGTTTTTATGAAACAAAATGTATCAAAAGATTGACACTAGTTTAAGTCCAATTTCAAAGTGAAATTAATTCCAATGACCACTATTGGATTTAATGGTAAAAATATATTATAATTTCACTTTTAAACAAATTAAAAAGATAATATAATCATATAAATAAATTAGATTAAAAAGAGGTTTTGAATTAAAATACAACATTTTTCACTATTCATTAAAAAATGAACTTTATCGGAAAAATGCCAAAATTTTACACAAAGTAAATTTTGATGTTACGATTCTAAAGAAGAGTTTTATTTTGTCAAATATAACACATAAAATTGTCAAAAAGTGAATTTAAAACAGGTTCTCCATCAAAAGGCGGTTAATCGACCTTTTAAGAATATTAGAATTTTTATGCTTAAAATTGGATTCATTCGCATTTTTAATCCTCTAACATTTATTGTAAAAAGTAAAAATATTTGACAAAAATATATAATCATTTTGTAGTTAGTTCTGTTCATTCCCTCCATTACAATGGCTAGGCATTAACTACTATTTAAAATAATATTATTTTATTATTAGAGTGCAACGTAAGATTCCCAAGAAACTCGTTGTTGCGTATTGGGTACGCCATCGAGCATAGCGTCCCCTTTAAAGTAATATTAATATTTTATTCACAAATATGGATAAATATAAAAATGTCATATTCTTTATTTACCTAGGGTGTTACATCCTTCCCCCCTTTGGGGAATTGCGTCCTCGCAATTTTAAAATTGAGCTTGGAAACATCCTTGAAAGTCCCACATCGGAACAAGAGTCGGTAAAACAATCACTTTAAAATAAAGAAATATAAGTACAGAGGTCACCCGAGTTAACCCATACTAGGATTCCATGTAGGAAAACATGGACATGTAGGAGAAAACATAGGGTCATGTTCTGATGGAGAGTGATAGTAAACATGTCTAGGAGAAAGTTAACCATAAGAAAATCACAAACTTGTGATGGGTTAAACGGTATTCGATTCCCCAGTAAGAAAACTTAATAGACAAAATTTTTGTTTTAAGTTTCTTTTTATTGAGGAATTTATTCATAAGGAAACATAATCACTTATCATGTTGACTTCCAACTTTTATTAGATTTATTACAAAAACTCATATTTTCTCCAAAAGACGAGTATTTAGGAAGACTTGTTCACATTAAGAGTACTATAATCAACTTCTAGAGAATCACCTAATCCAAAAAATAGAACTATATACTTCCCATGTCTTTAGACTTTAACCAAAACCAAAACCAAAAAGGTTAGTACAAGATCAGATAATCCAGAAAAGGATAACCCTTTATAAAAAGAAAATCTATTCTTAATCTCCAAAATGTGTCCAACAAATCCCAAAGTTCAACGAGGACCATTCGATAAACAATTTTTCCATAAAATTCTTCAAAGTAAACCAAAATAAGATTGAAACCCAAATATTTGAAGGATTTAGTCACATAGTCTTCCAAGTTAAATCGTAACATTTATCTCCAAACAACATCAGTTGCTCTTAAAGTCTCGTATTGAAGAGTAATTAACCTAATCACATATCCTCCATGATAGGTTAATAAATTTCCATAGATAACCCAAAATCAACTTACTCTTAATTCATAAAATCATCTAACTAAAAAGAATCAGTCAAACTAACAAGGGACTTCACGTAGTCCAGTGGTAGGTGATAAATACCAGTCGCACTTTGGTTGTGGGTTCGATTCTCACAGCTTTGTTCGACGCGACGGGTTGTCACACGGTCTGCGTGTTGTCCTTTTTATAAAAATCTAAAAATAACCCTAACATGTTTTAACCTCAATAGTTTCCTTATACCTCTCATTTTCATCCAAATTCATTATGATCTCAATATCGAAATTCTTGAAGTCTTATTTCACCACCATAAGATAAAATAAAACGATTCCCAAAATGAATAACAGCATACCTTGATCATGGCGTCCACTCGGTTTCATCATCATCTTGTTCAAATAGTTAGACATCCCATGCATTACAACAATGATTTAGAGATCCTTCAAAATCATTTGCTTCCTCCATCCAAATACACCTTGTACAACATGGGTCATATGGGTGTTCACAGAAAAACAGTTTTGGAAAATAATCATGTATGACATATAATTCCAAAACATATGATAAAACATGATTTCTATAAAATAGTCGGATAGAATTTGAGTTGAAACTTTCTATTATTGGTCCTTTTAAAATACCATAAGTATGTGCTGAGAGAATATATTTTAAAAGCAAATATAAATAGGTTGCGCAAGGGTCTCCTTCCTCAGCACCATTTTTAAAATCATAATATGCTTCAAATTCTTGCGATAAGGTAAAATATTTGAAAATACCTTGATAATATTTACCTTTCTTGAAAATATGAGAATATTATGAAAATTGTATTTGTCTAAAAACAACCCATGATCCACAATGATAACGAGGTATAGTGGAGGTGTTTGATATCTCAAACAACTTCTTGCAAGTGAGTTGTATGCTAGAAAACGTTTCACAATCATCCGAACATGACTTTGCAATAATTATTGCAAGCATGTCATCAGGAAGAGATAGGAATGTCATTTGAGATCCTTCTTCTTCCATTCGTAACTGACTTTACTTGACTTGAAAAAAGTTATAAAACAAGGATTTAACTAAAATAATAGATATAGGGACTAATCATGTGTCTAACAAAAACTCCTAATCCCTAAAGTTGTCTAAACCGACCTTTGATACCAACTATAAGGCCCCAGCCTTAAACCTTACTTAATCTTGAGTTATTACAAGATTACACATTGAGGATCTTTTCAGGTTTAGAGTTTTAGAGAATTAGATCATAAAACTTGCATTACATTCCACATTTAAACAAAGTGGTTACATAAAAGATAGTATTCATTTTTCCCATCAACGGAAACATATTTAAAATAAAACATGGATTCTTTCTTGAAACTTTATTGACACTATAATCATATCATGTACCCTTCCCTTGACCTGTGAAAAACATTTCAAAAACTTGGGATGAGCATAAAAAGCTCGGTAAGGGATATAAAAATATGGAAAGGAAACATGAGTACATGTATACATAAGAATGAAATCATACTTTACGTATAAAACATAAGCACTTTAACATACCTCATAAAATCATGAATAAATCATAGAAATCATAATACATAAAGGTAACTTGAGACATTCATAAAATTCTTACGTAGGGAGTAACCCTCTTGGTTACGTTTGGAATAACCATCACAGTATATTCCCTAAATCTATTCGGAGAAACCTTAACGTTTAACCCCTTCACGTTACCCAATGCATTGGAGATCTATATCAGGCTCACCCGCCCTTAGTTTATCACGGAACCACCCATCTTCATAATAATTCCCAAGAACTATAACATAATCGTATCATATAAATCATGCATAAAGGAAACATAATATTTCCACTTTTCAATCACAAGATATCAATACAACACATTGATATAAAAACATTATGAAAACCATTTTCAATACCAAAATAAAAGAAAAGTAAAACATGGTATTTATTTTTCTTTTAAAAAGAAGGTATGGCTTGTAGAGGAAGCCGAAACTCAAACAATGGTCACGGCGGCGGAGAAGTCGTTGTCGCCGCATACGTACGACAAAAACACTCCCTTTTGTCATTTATTAAAAATCTTCGTATAGAAAGATTATTTTTCAATAAACGTAAAAGTAAAAGGGGTTTATACACCGTATAAAAGTAGGTTGTGTATAAAAAAAATATGCCTCAATGAAAGGAGATTGAAACGAAGTCCCATACAAAGACGGTATCCTTGGATTAAGGATAAATCAATTACATAATTATGTGTGACAAACGAATACACCAAATAAAAGTGGATATTAAGTGTAAAACAATCAGAGGACATTCACACATATTCATAGAACGACATATTCAAGGAGTACAAGTTTATCCTAAAGAATCAAAATTGGGTTAAGAAGTTCCCTTGCAAAAATTCGACAGCCTAACGGCGTCACTTAAAAATTTAGAAAAAGAATTGATGAGAGATAAAAAGGGTATCTAATAACTTGGACATAAAATTTAAATCAATAAGGATATATAAGAACATATCCCAACATATTAGTATGTGAATTAAAAGACATAACAAAAGAAGTCTTTTAAAAGAGGAGGGTGAAAGGTTCCCTTACCGACTTGGGTAACTTTCGAAACATACACCCCATTGAAGAAGGGTCATACAATTAATATGTAAATACCCATAAATGAAATTATATTACACAAAGAGTATAATAATGGGAATTACATACACCACTCAAAGGAAATGGTGGCAAATGTAGCATAAATCTCACGGGACTAAAAGTGAGATAAAAAATCCCTTACGAAAACTCGGCAGCCTAACGACGCCACTTAAAACTTCCAAAAATGGATTGATGAGATCAAATAGGGTCTCTAATAATATTAAAATAAAATGTACATCAAGAGGAATATAAAAGAGCACCCCCCATCATAAAAAATATGAGCTTAAAAGAAGTGACCTAAAGGATAGTACTTAAAAAGAAAGAGAGAGGTTAGATCTCTTACGAAAATTCGGCAGCCTAACGGCGCCACTCAAAACGTCCAAAATAGATTGATGAGAGAAAATAGGGTATCTCATCATATGAACATAAAAATTACAGTAGGATTAATATAAAATAACATCCCAGTCATAATAAATATGATCTTAAAATGAATGACATAAAAGAGTGTACTTAAAAAGAAAGAGAGGAGTAGGATCCCTTACCTCGGGTCCGACTTGACTCGATCGTTCTTTAACGTCCTAAATAATAAACTTGAGTTAATTTCAACTTTATTAAGAACCTTTTTCAAGTTCATTATTCCTTTTATATCACTTATTTCCATGTTATAAACATTATGTAATCATTTAAGTTAATAATGTTTGTTTTGTCGATATTTGGTTCTTATGTCGAAAGTGGACTTCTTACAATTACATGTTGTTCGTGTGGTCAAAGGTTCATTATATCCAGAATGATATTCATGATTTGGATATCATATATATCATATATATCTAGAATATACATGTATTTATAATATTACATAATCATTTAGAGGTAAGAAATGAAATGCATCGTTCATGGAGACGGTAAGTCGTACGTACGCATGAACGCTACTTTCATTTCTATGTCATATTAATGGAATTAAAACCAAATGAGAGGTATGTATATTTTTATTCCAGAATTATATTCATCATTTATAAGTAACATAAATCATATATAATAACTTTAAATCCATCCTTTATACATCCCACATATGACATTAACGAATCAAATCACTTTGAGGGGGCGGTAGTCCGCACTTCCTAAAATGAAATTATCGTGTTTACCCACAATGGAAACCATAAAGGTATGCCACAAAAGAAAAATAAAGAAACATAAACATATTATATATCATATATAGATATAGTTACATCTTAATGGCCACCATTTAAGGTGTTATATGAGTGTTGAACAATCATCGTTTCATGAGGCATAAATTCGCCATCCACAGAAATAGTATGTTCTTTAACCATTTGATGTAGGTGTGTGTAAGTGTAGCTCAAAATCTTATTATAAAAACATCCTAGTATAGTGAATATACTGGATTTGTTACAAAAGAAATGAATAAAAATAGTTTAGGGGGTTGGAGAAAAAAAATAAAACAAAAGGACTCAAGTGAAGACATTACCTTAAAATCAGGTAACTCCGTTTGGTTTGAGCTCAAAGGCTTCCTTGGGAAGACTTATGCCCAAATTTATGCTTCAAGGAGTAAGAGAGGGATGTGGAGAGACAAAATGGGAAGGTTTTGGCCGAGCCAAAGGCTTTGGAAGTGTGGGTAAGGTGGTAGAGGTGGGGGCCTTTTATAAGAGGAGAGGAGGGGCACTCTTGGAAAGTAAGGAAATGTTACTTTATTTTAGAATGCGTTTCAGATTTTAATGGTCCCACATTGATGTGTTTCAAGGTTACGGTGATAAGGGTTCGAAATCCACCCATCCAATAGGTTTTGGACATGTGTAGGTCTTAGATTTTACATTATCTTTCCATTTTATTTAAATCCTTTATTAATGAGGTAATCTCTGCATCATCATGGTGTCATAAATAATTTAATTTATTTAATGTCGAAAAATTATAAAAAAATATCATGATGTATGAAATCGTTTTATCTTTCTAATGAATATTTATATTCAAAAATATGACTTGTATAACCCCATGTAAAAATTGTTTTAGTAAAACAACTCATGTTTGTGTCATTTTTATTTTAACATTAAATAAAAAGATATTAATGTCATTTTCCAACTAAAGTGGCTACATGGGGTCCCCAAGTTGACCCATGGATTTTTTTGGTCGTCCATGACACATACAATGAGGTTAGGACATGTGTCAAGTTCATTTCATATTATTAAAACATTATTTTTACCTTAAACTACACTAATTACCTCTAATCGCGATTAAAAACTTAATAAGTTACTATTCACAAAAAAAATATTTTAATCCCATTGAACCACATTTTACTTCTTAATGACAACCATTTATGTTGGATTTTTGAAATTCAAAACACATAGGTGGTAAAATTTCATTTAAACGAAAAATCAGTTTTTTTAAGTACCACTTAGTGGTTTCACTATTCATCAAAAATTGAAGTTTTTCAGAAAAATACCAAAACATCACCCTAAGCTATATTTGATATTCCGAATTCAAAAATGAATTACATTTTAAAAAATTCAAAACATATAAGTTGAATTAATTAATATAATAATTAATTCCCGCTGTCAGAGCAAATAGCGGGTTTTTATGAAACAATAAGTATCAAAAGATTGACACCAGTTTAAGTCCAATTTCAAATTGAAATTAATTCAAACGACCACTATTGGATTTAATGGTAAAAATATATTATAATTTCACTTTAAAACCAACTCAAAAGATAATCTAATCATATAAATAAATTATACTAAAAATAGGTTTTGAATTAAAATACAACATTTTTCACTATTCATTAAAAAAAGAACTTTATCAGAAAAATACCAAAAATTTACACGAAGTAAATTTTGATGTCCCGATTCTAAAGAAGAGTTTTATTTGGTCCAATAGAATGTATAGGAGTGAAAAAAACTATATTTAATGATGGTTCGCCATCAAAAGGTGATAAGTGAACCTTTAGTTAAAACTAGGGCATATACGCCTAAAATTGCATTCTTTCCGTATTTTAAGCCTTTATCTTTTATTAGATAAAAGTAAAAACATTTAAAAAACATATATAATCATATTTTAGTTATTTCTATCCATTTCCTCCAATACAATGGCTATGTGTTAACTACCATTTAAAATAATATTATTTTATTACTAGTATGCAACGTAAGATTTCAAAGAAACTCTTTGTTGCGTATCGGGTACGCTATCGAACATAGAAACCCATTTAAAGTAAAATTAATATTTAATATGTAAATATTAATAAATATGAAAATTTTTTATTCATTATTTACCTGGGATGTTACATCCTTCCCCCCTTTTGGGAATTGCGTCCTCGCAATTTTATTCACTTATCAAAATAAGTGGGGGTATTTATCCCTCATAGCATTTTCAGATTCCCACGTTGCCTCTTCAACCATATGCTTTTTCCACAAAACCTTTACCTGGTGAATTACCTTATTTTGCAACACTTTCTCTCTTCGGTCAAGAATCTGGACTAGTTGTTCTTCATAAGATATGTTCTCCTCCAGCTGAACTACCTCTGGACTCAAAACATGAGATGGATCTGGCATATACTTCCTCAACATCGAAACATGAAAAACATTGTGTAACATCCCAGGTAAATAAAGAATAATAAATTTTCATATTTATTAATATTTTCAAATTAAATATTAATTTTACTTTAAAGGGGTTGATATGTTCGATAGCGTACCCGATACGCAACAAAGAGTTTCTTTGAAATCTTACGTTGCACACAAGTAATAAAATAATATTATTTTAAATGGTAGTTAACACATAGTCGTTGTATCGGCGGGAATGGATATAAATGAATAAAATATGATTATATTTGTTTTTTAAATGTTTTTACTTTTATCTAATAAAAGATAAAGGGTTAAAATACGGAAAGAATTCAATTTTAGGCGTATATGCCCTAGTTGCCACTAAAGGTTCACTTATCGCCTTTTGATGGAGAATCATCATTAAATATAGTTTTTTTCACTCTTATACCTTCTATTGGACCAAATAAAACTCTTCTTTAGAATCGGGACATCAAAATTTACTTTGTGTAAATTTTTGGTATTTTTCCGTTAAAGTTCATTTTTTAATGAATAGTGTAAAATGTTGTATTTTAATTCAAAACCTATTTTTAATATAATTTATTTATATGATTATATTATATTTTGAATTGGTTTTAAAGTGAAATTAGAATATATTTTTACCATTAAATCCAATAGTGGTCGTTGGAATTAATTTCACTTTGAAATCGGACTTAAACTCGTGTCAATCTTTTGATACTTATTGTTTCATAAAAACACGCTATTTGCTCTGACAACGGGAATTAATTATTAAATTAATTAATGAAACTTATATGTTTTGAATTTTGTAAAATGGACTTCATTTTTTAATTCGGAATATCAAATATAGCTTAGGGTGAAGTTTTTGTATTTTTCTGAAAAACATCAATTTTTGATGAATAGTGAAACCACTAAGTGGTACTTAAAAAACTGATTTTTCATTTAAATGAAATTTTACCACCTCTGTGTTTTGAATTTCAAAAATCCGACATACATGGTTGTCATTAAGAAGTAAAATTTGGTTCAATGAGATTAAAATAATTTTTTGGTGAATAGTAACTTATTAAGTTATTAATCGCGATTAGAGGTAATTAGTGTAATTTAAGGTAAAAATAGTGTTGTAATAATATGAAATGAACTTGAAATATGTCCTAACCTCATTTGATGTGTCATGGCCGACCAATACAAGCCATGGGTCAACTTGGGGACCACATGGAGCCACTTTGGTAGGAAAATGACATTAATATCTTCTTATTTAATGTTAAAATTAAAATGACACAAACATGAGTTGTTTTACTAAAACAATTTTTAAATGGGGTTATACAAATCAGATTTTTGACTATAAATATTAATTGTAAAGGTAAAAAGATTTCCTATATCATAGTATTTTTTTTATAATTTTTAGACATTAAATAAATTAAATTATTTATGACACCATGATGATGAAGCGATTACCTCATTATTTAACAATTTAAATAAAATGGAAAGATAATGTAAAATCTAAGACCTACACATGTCAAAAACCTATTGGATGGGTGTATTTCGAGCCCTTATCACCTTATCCTATAAACACATCAATTTGGGACCATTAAAATCCGAAACGCATTCTAAAATAAAGTAACATTTCCTTACTTTCCAAGAGTGCCCCTCCTCTCCTCTTATAAAATGCCCTCACCTCTACAACCTTACCCACACATCCAAAGCCTTTGGATCGACCAAACCCTGCCCATTTTGTCTCTCCACATCCCTCTCTTACTCCTTGAAGCCTCGCGTTTGGCAGAAGTCTTCCCAAGGAAGCCTTTGAGCTCAAATCTAAGAGCATTACCCGATTATAAGGTGATGTCTTCACTTGTGTTATTTTGTTTTATTTTTCTTCTCCAACCCCCTAAACTCTTTTTATTCATTTATTTTGTAACAAATCTAGTATCTTCTATATACTAGGATGTTTTTATAAGAATATTTCGAGCTACACTTACACACATCTACATCTAATGGTTAAAGAACATATTGTTTCTGTGGTTGGCGAATTTCTGCCTCACGAAACGATGATTGTTCAATCTTCTTTTAAACACATTTAATGGTGTCCATTAAGTTGTCACCCTATTTATATATGATATATATTATGTTTATGTTTTCCTTATGCTTCTTTATTTTTCATTTTTGGTTTACCTTTATGGTTTCCATTGTGGGTAAACACGATAATTTCATTTTAGGAAGTGCAGACTATCGCCCCCTCAAAGTGATGTGATTCGTTAATGCCATAGGTGGGACGTATAAAGGATGGATTTAAAGTTATTATATATGATTTTATACTGGAATTATAATATACCTATATTTAATTATTATTTCTTTTCCTTGATGTATGAGATATAAATGAAAGTAGCGTTCATGCGTACGTACGACTTACCGTCTCCATGAACGGTGCATTTCATTTCTTATCCCCAAATGTAATGTACTATTATAAGTAAATATTTTTAATGGATATATATAATGTATGTTACATATAAATGATGAATATAATTCTGGAATTAAAATATACATACCTCTCATTTAGTTTTAATTCCATTAATATGACAAAGAAATGAAAGTAGTGTTCATGCGTACGTACGGCCTACCATCTCCATGAACGGTGCATTTAATTTTTTATCACCAAATGCTATGGAATAGTATAAAATGAATATATACTGGATATATATGATATTTAAAAAATTAATACTATTCTGGATATGATGTACCTATAACTACATGGAAAATTATTTTCCAACAAGTTCAATCTTTGACTCATGTACCAAACATCAAAAAAAACGTCTGATATGAACTCACTTTATTAACCAATTATTATAACATTATAATATGTGATATGAACTGAATAGGGAACCAGCCTTAAACCTTACTTATTATTGAATTAAATGAATAATTCACATTGAGGATCTTTTCAGGTTTAGAGTTTTAGAGAATTAGGTCATAACTATTACATCTCAAAAGATTACAAAGTAGACACTTCTACTAAGTTTCCATAAAATAAAAACAATTTAAAATAAACATGACTAGTTCCATGTTTTAGATAGCATTACTTTCCCTTGATCTCATCCTTGACCCTATTCCACATTAAGTCCTGTGAAAAACATTTCAAAAAAAAACTTGGGGTGAGCATAAAAAGCTCAGCAAGGGATACACAAAAAATGAAAACTGTTAGTTTTTCAAAGCAACAAGCAAACAATGTATACTTTATCAAAGTAATACCTTTCACCTTCAGGAAGTAGTAAAAACTCTTCACTGAATAAAATATCATTACTTGCCCTTTTGTAACCAAAAGATTATCATAAAACCCATATAAAGAACACATAACATAAAAAGGTAACTTGGGACATAAACATACTTAAATGGAATAACCATACAGTTGACTTCCACACAAACTTAATGGAATAGCCATACGACCGACTTCCACACATACTTAATGGAATAGCCATACGGCCGACTTCCATACCCAATGCATTGGAGGTTATAAAGTAACCACCCGTCCTGGTATTCACGGCACAACCCGTCATAATGTCCAAGTACCATTATAAAATCATAAGACATTAAACAAATATAATGGAAAGAAAAAATTTCTACATTTCGATCATAATAAGTAATTCCAAGATATTGAATTAAGCAATCCATTTTCAAAAACCATTTAAAAGAGATTTTTGAATCAAAATGTCCCATACCACTTTGAAGATTTTATTGGAATTATAATTTTAAAACATTAATGTCCATATAAATAAATACTGAAAACCAATTTGAAAACATGGACATTAAAGATAAGGGTTTAGAATAATAAATATTTAAAACATTTAAAACGATATTTTTGTTAAAGAGTTTTTAACTAAATGAGAGACTCTTGGATACAAATAATTGTGGAATAATATTTAATCAGAACTTTATAATATCATGAGAATAAAGGGATTCATGATATAATATGTCAAAGGACAATATACACACCATATAAGATTGAATTGGTGCATAACAACAATGAAGTCTCAATGGAAATGTAAATTGAGATGAAATCCATTATAAAGATGTTATCCTTAAATTAAGGATAAATCTATCAAATAATTATGTGTGAGAAATATAAATACACCCAATATAAGTGGATATTAAGTTTGAAACAATCAGAGGTCATTCACACATATTCATAGGATGACATGTTCAATAAGTACAAGTTGAACCCAAAGAAATCGAAATTGGTTTAAGACGTTCATTTGTAAAAATTTGACAGCCTAACGGCGTCACTTCAAAATTCAGAAAATTAGGAGATGAGAGAGTGAATGGTATCTCATCACATGGACATAAAATTTACATCAATAAAGATATAGAAGAAAATATCCCAACATAATAAGATGTAAATTTAAATAAATAACAAAAGAAGTCTTTTAAAAAGAGGAGGGTGAAAGGTCCCCTTACCAAGTTGGGTAACTTTCGAAAAGTACACCCCAAGGAAGAAGGGTCATACAATGAAGATGTAAATACCCATAAATGAAATTATACTACACAAAGTGTATAATAATAGGCATTACATACACCACTCAAAGTAAATAGTGGCAAATGTAGCATAAATGTCATGGGAATAAATGTGAGATGAAAAATCCCTTATGAAAACTCGGCAGCATAACGGATCCACTTAAAGCTTCCAAAAATGGATTTATGAGATCAAATAGGGTCTCTCATCATATTAACATAAACATTACAGTAGGAGTAATATAAAATAACATCCCAATTATAATAAATATGAGCTTAAAAGGAATGACATAAAAGAGTGTACCTAAAAAAAGAGGAGTAGGATCCCTTACCTCGGGTCCGACTTGACTCGATCGTTCTTTAACGTCCTGAATAATAAACTTGAGTTAATTTATATTTGCTTAAGAACCTTTTTCAAGTTCATTATTCCTTTTATATCACTTATTTCCATGTTATAAACATTATGTAATCATTTAAGTTAATAATGTTTGTTTTGTCAATATTTGGTTCTTAAGTCGAAAGTGGACTTCTTACAATTACATGTTGTTCGTGTGCTCAAAGGTTCTTTATATCCAAAATGACATTCCTGATTTGGATATCATATATATCATATATATCTAGAATATACATGTATTTATAATATCACATAATCATTTAGAGGTAAGAAATGAAATGAACCGTTCATGGAGACGGTAAGCCGTACGTACGCATGAACGCTACTTTCATTTCTATGTCATATTAATGGAATTAAAACTAAATGAGAGGTATGTATATTTTAATTCCAGAATTATATTAATAATTTAGATGTAACATAGATCATATATATCCATTATATATATGTACTTATAATAGTACATTACATTTGGGGATAAGAAATGAAATGCATCGTTCATAGAGACGGTAAGTCGTACGTACACATGAACGCTACTTTAATTTCTATCTCATACATTAATGGAAAAAAAATAATTATATAGAGGTATATTATAATTCCAGTATAAAATCATATATAATAACTTTAAATGCATCCTTTATACGTCCCACATATGGCATTAACGAATCACATCACTTTGAGGGGGCGGTAGTCCGCACTTCCTAAAATGAAATTATCGTGTTTACCCACAATGGAAACCATAAAGGTAAACCACAAATGAAAAATAAAGAATCATAAGGAAAACATAAACATAATTTATATCATATATAAATAGAGTGACATCTTAATGGCCACCATTAAAGATGTTTAAAAGAAGATTGAACAATCATCGTTTCGTGAGGCAGAAATTTGCCAACCACATAAACAATATGTTCTTTAACCATTAGATGAAGATGTGTTTAAGTTTAGCTCGAAATATTATTATAAAAACATAATAGTATATTGAAGATACAGTAGTTGTTACAAAAGAAATTAATAAAAAGATTTTAGGGGGTTGGAGAATCAAAATAAAACAAAATAACACAAGTGAAGACATCACGATAAAATCGGGTAACTCTCTTAGATTTGAGCTCAAAGGCTTCCTTGGGAAGAATTCTGCCCAAAGTGAGGCTTCAAGGAGTAAGAGAGGGATTTGGAGAGACAAAATGGGCAGGGTTTGGCCGATCCAAAGGCTTTGTATGTGTGGGTAAGGTTGTAGAGATGGGGGCTTTTTATAAGAGGAGAGGAGGGGCACTCATGGAAAGTAAGGAAATGTTACTTTATTTTAGAATGCGTTTCGGATTTTAATGGTCCCACATTGATGTGTTTAGAGGATAAGGTGATAAGGGTTATAAATCCATCCATCCAATAGGTTTTTTACATTTGTAGGTCTTAGAGTTTACATTATCTTTCCATTTTATTTAAATCGTTAAATAATGAGGTAATCACTGCATCATCATGGTGTCATAAATAATTTAATTTTTTTAATGTCTAAAAATTATAAAAAAAATACTATGATGTATGAAATCTTTTTACCTTTCTAATTAATATTTATAGTCAAAAATGTGATTTATATAACCCCATTTAAAAATTGTTTTAGTAAAATAACTCATGTTTGTGTCATTTTAATTTTAACATTAAATAAAAAGGTATTAATGTCATTTTCCAACTAAAGTGGCTCCATGGGGTCCCCAAGTTGACCCATGGATTTTCTTGGTCGGCCATGACACATCCAATGAGGTTAGGACATGTGTCAAGTTCATTTCATATTATTAAAACATTATTTTTAGCTTAAACTACAGTAATTACCTCTAATCGCGATTAAAACTTAATAAGTTACTATTCACCAAAAAATTATTTTAATCCCATTGAACCAAATTTTACTTCTTAATGAAAACCATGTATGTCAGATTTTTGAAAATAAAATCACAGAAGTGGTAAAATTCCATTTAAACGAAAAATCAGTTTTTATAAGTACCACTTAGTGGTTTCACTATTCATCAAAAATTGAAGTTTTTCAGAAAAATACCAAAAATTCACCCTAAGATATATTTGATATTTGAAATTCAAAAATGAAGTCCATTTTAAAAAATTCAAAACATATAAGTTGCATTAATTAATTTAATAATTAATTCCTGCTGTCATAGCAAATAGCGTGTTTTTATGAAACAATAAGTATCAAAAGATTGACACTAGTTTAAGTCTGATTTCAAAGTGAAATTAATTCCAACGACCACTATTGGATTTAATGGTAAAAATATATTCTAATTTCACTTTAAAACCAATTCAAAAGATAATATAATCATATAAATAAATTAGATTAAAAAGAGGTTTTGAATTAAAATACAACATTTTACACTATTCATTAAAAAAAGAACTTTAACAGAAAAATACCAAAAAATTACACAAAGTAAATTTTGTTGTCCTGATTTTAAAGAAGAGTTTTATTTGGTCCAATAGAATTTATAAGAGTGAACAAAACTATATTTAATGACGGTTCTCCATCAAAAGGTGATAAGTGAACCTTTAGTGAAAACTTGGGCATATACGGCTAAAATTGAATTCTTTTTGTATTTTAAGCCTTTATCTTTTATTAGATAAAAGTAAAAACATTTAAAAAACATATATAATCATATTTTAGTTATTTCTATCCATTCCCTATCGCCTTTTGATGGTGAACAGTCATTAAATATAGTTTTGATCACTCTTATACATTCTATTGGACCAAATATAACTCTTTTTTAGAATCGGGACATCAAAATTTACTTTGTGTAAATTTTTGGTATTTTTCCGATAAAGTTCATTTTTTAATGAATAGTGTAAAATGTTGTATTTTAATTCAAAACCTCTTTTTAATCTAATTTATTTATATGACTAGATTATCTTTTGAATTGGTTTTAAAGTGAAATTAGAATATATTTTTACCATTAAATACAATAGTGGTCGTTGGAATTAATTTCACTTTGAAATCGGACTTAAACTAGTGTCAATCTTTTGATACTTATTGTTTCATAAAAACACGCTATTTGCTCTGACAACGGGAATTAATTATTAAATTAATTAATGCAACTTATATGTTTTGAATTTTGTAAAATGGACTTCATTTTTGAATTCGGAATATCAAATATAGCTTAAGGTGAAGTTTTGGTATTTTTCTAAAAAACTTCAATTTTTGATGAATAGTGAAACCACTAAGTGGTACTTAAAAAACTGATTTTTCATTTAAATGAAATTTTACCACCTCTGTGTTTTGAATTTCAAAAATCCGACATACATGGTTGTCATTAAGAAGTAAAATGTGGTTCAATTAGATTAAAATAATTTTTTGGTGAATAGTAACTTATTAAGTTTTTAATCGCGATTAGAGGTAATTAGTGTAGTTTAAGGTAAAAATAATGTTTTAATAAAATTAAATGAACTTGAAACGTGTCCTAACATCATTTGATGTGTCATTGCCGACCAAGAAAATCCATGGGTCAACTTGGGGACCCCATGAAGCCACTTTGGTTGGAAAATGACATTAATAACTTTTTATTTAAAGTTAAAATAAAAATGTCACAAACATGAGTTGTTTTACTAAAACAATTTTTACATGGGGTTATACAAATACAATTTTTGACTATAAATATTAATTTTAAAGGTAGAAAGATTTACTACATAATAGTATTTTTTTTATAATTTTTAGACATTATATAAATTAAATTATTTATGTCATCATGATGATGCAGCGATTACCTCATTAATAAAGGACTTAAATAAAATGGAAAAATAATGTAAAATCTAAGACCTAAACATGTCAAAAACCTATTGGATGGGTGGATTTAGAAACCTTACCACCTTACCCTTGAAACAGATCAATGTGGGACCATTAAAATCCGAAACTCATTCTAAAATAAAGTAACATTTCCTTTCCAAGAGTGCCCCTCCTCTCCTCTTATAAAAGGCCCCCGACTCTACCACCTTACCCACACTTCCAAAGCCTTTGGCTCATCCAACCCCTGCCCATTTTGTCTCTTCAAATCCCTCTATTACTCCTTGAAGCCTCACTTTGGGGAATAATTCTTCCCAAGGAATCCTTGGAACTCAAATCTAAGAGAGTTACCCGATTTTAAGGTGATGTCTTCATTTGTGTTCTTTTGTTTTATTTTGCTTCTCCAACCCACTAAACTCTTTTTATTAATTTCTTTTGTAACAAATCCAGTATCTTAAATATACTAGGATGTTGTTATAATAAGCTTTCTATCTACACTTACACACATCTACATCTAATGGTTAAAGAACATACTATTTCTGTGGTTGGCGAATTTCAGCCTCACGAAACGATGATTGTTCAATATTCTTTTAAACACCTTTAATGGTGGCCATTAATATGTCACTCTATTTATATATGATATATATTATGTTTATGTTTTCCTTATGCTTCTTTATTTTTCATTTGTGGTATACCTTTATGGTTTCCATTGTGGGTAAACACGATAATTTCATTTTAGGAAGTGCGGACTACCGCCCCCTCAAAGTGATGTGATTCATTAATGCCATATGTGGGACGTATAAAGGATGGATTTAAAGTTATTATATGGGATGTTATACTGGAATTATAATACACCTCTATATCACAATTATTTCTTTCCATTAATGTATGAGATAGATATGAAAGTAGCGTTCATGCGTACGTACGGCTTACCGTCTCCATGAACGGTGCATTTCATTTATTATCCCCAAATGTAATGTAATATTATAAGTACATATATATAATGGATATATATGATTTATGTTACATATAAATGATTAATATAATTCTGGAATTAAAATATACATACCTCTCATTTAGTTTTAATTCCATTAATATGACAAAGAAATGAAAGTAGCGTTCATGTGTACGTACGACTTACCGTCTCCATGAACGGTGCATTTCATTTCTTACCTCTAAATGATTATGTAATATTATAAATACATGTATATTCTGGATATATATGATATATATTATATTAAAATCAGGAATTTCATTCTGGATATAAAGAACCTTTGACGACACGAACAACATGTAATTGTAAGAAGTCCACTTTCGACTTAAGAACCAAATATCGACAAAACAAACATTATTAACTTAAATGATTACATAATGTTTATAACATGATAATAAGTGAGATAAAAGTAATAATTAACTTGAATAAGGTTCTTAAGAAAGTAGAAATTAACTCAAGTTTATTCTTCAGGATGTTAAATAACGATTGAGTCAAGTCAGACCCGAGGTAAGGGACTTCGTCTCAATCTCCTTTCATTGAGGCATATTTCGTTTTATACACAAATTTTTTTTATACGGTGTATAAACCCCTTTGACTTTTACTTTTATACAAAAGGAATCTTTTTCTAGGAAGAGTTTTACTAAATGACAAAAAGGAATGTTTCTTTTAACGTACGCGGTGACAACGACCTTTTCCGCCGCTGCGAGTATTATTTGGTCTTTGGCTTCCTCAACAAGCCGTAATGTTTTTAAAATGAAATAAATACCATATACTCTTTTATGTATTTTGGTATTGAAAACGGTTTTTATAATGGATTTGTTATGTCAATATATTTATGTGATATATTGTGATCAAAGTGTGGAAATGTTTTCTTTCCATTATATTTGTTTTATGTCTTATGATTTTATAATGGTACTTGGACATTTGATGGGTGGTTACGTGATAAACCATATGACAGGTGGTGCCGTGAATACCAGGACGGGTGGTTACGTTATAACCTCCAATGCATTGGGTATGGAAGTCGGCCGTATGGCTATTCCATTAAGTATGTATGGAAGTTGGCCGTATGGCTATTCCATTAAGTGATATGTGTGGAAGTCGACCGTATGGTTATTCCACTTAAGTATGTTTATGTCCCAAGTTACCTTTATATGTTATGTGTTCTTTATATGGGTTTTATGGTAATCCTTTGGTTATAAAAGGGTAAGTAATGATATTTTATTCAGTGAATAGTTTTTACTACTTCATGAAGGTGAAGGTATTACTTTGATAAAGTATACATGGTTTACTTGATGTTTGAAAAACTAACAATTTTCATTCTTTGTGTATCCCTTACTGAGCTTTTTATGCTCACCCCATGTTTTTTTGAAATGTTTTTCACAGGACTTAATGTAGAATAGGGTCAAGGATGGGATCAAGGGAAAGTTATGCTATATAAAACATGGAACTAGAAATGTTTCTTTTTAAGAGTTTTTTATTCTATGGAAACTTAGTAGAAGTGTCTACTTTCTAATCTTTTGAGATGTAACAGTTATGTCCTAATTCTCTAAAACTCTAAACCTGAAAATATCCTCAATGTGAATTATTCATTTAATTCAATATAATGTAATGTTTAAGTTCGGGGCCTTATAGTTGGTATAAGGCCCCAGCCTTAAACCTTACTTAATCTTGAGTTATTACAAGATTACACATTGAGGATCTTTTCAAGTTTAGAGTTTTAGAGAATTAGATCATAAAACTTGCATTACATTTTACATTTAAACAAAGTGGTTACATAAAAGATAGTATTCATTTTTCCCATCAATGGAAACATATTTAAAATAAAACATGGATTCTTTCTTGACACTTCCTTGACACTATCATCATATCATGTACCCTTCCCTTGACCTGTGAAAAACATTTCAAAAAAAACTTGGGATGAGCATAAAAAGCTCAGTAAGGGATATAAAAATATGGAAAGGAAACATGTGTACATGTATACATAAGAATGAAATCATACTTTACCCATAAAACATAAGCACTTTAACATACCTCATAAAATCATGAATAAATCATAGAAATCATAAGACATAAAGGTAACTTGAGGCATTCATAACATTCTTATGTAGGGAGTAACCCTCTTGGTTACGTTTGGAATACCCATCACAGTATATTCCATAAATCTCTTCGGAGAAACCTTAACGTTTAACCCCTTCGCGTTACCCAATGCATTGGAGAGCTATATCGGGATCACCCTCCCTTAGTTTATCACGGAACCACACATCTTCATAATAATGCTCAAGAACCATAACATAATCGTATCACATAAAACATACATAAAGGAAACATATCATTTCCACATTTCAATCACAAGATATCAATAAAACACATTGATATAATAAAAACATTATGACAACCATTTTCAATACCAAAATAAAAGAAAAGTAAAACATGGTATTTATTTTTCTTTTAAAAAAAGGTATGGCTTGTAGAGGAAGCCGAAACTCAAATAATGGTCAGGCGGCGGAGAAGTCGTTGTCGCCACATACGTACGACAAAAACATTCCCTTTTGTCGTTTAGTAAAATGATTCGTATAAAAATATTCCTTTTGGATAAACATAAAAGTAAAAGGGGTTTATACACCGTATAAAAGAAGGTTGTGTATAAAACAAAATATTCCTCAATGAAAGGATATTGAGACGAAGTCCCATACAAAGACGGTATCCTTGGATTAAGGATAATTCAATTACATAATTATGTGTGACAAACTAATACACCAAATATAAGTGGATATTAAGTGTAAAAAAATCATAGGTTATTCACACATATTCATAGAACGGCATATTCAAGGAGTACAATCTTATCTCAAAGAATCAAAATTGGGTTAAGAAGTTCCCTTGCAAAAATTTCACAGCCTAACGACGTCACTACAAAATTCAGAAAATGAGTTGATGAGAGATAAAAAGGGTATCTCATCACTTGGACATAAAATTTAAATCAATAAGGATATAGAAGAACATATCCCAACATCATTTTATGTGAATTAAAAGACATAACAAAAGAATTCTTTAAAAAAAGGAGGGTGAAAGGTTCCCTTTCCGACATGGGTATCTTTCGAAACATACACCCCGTGAAAGAAGGACAATACAACATAGATGTAAATACTCATAAATGAAACTATATTACACAATGAGTAAAATATTGGTCAGTAAATACACCACTCAAAGGAAATTGTGGCAAATGTAGCATAAATCTCATGGGAATAAAAGTGAGATGAAAAATCCCTTACGAAAACTCGGCAGCCTAACGGCGCCACTTAAAACTTCCAAAAATGGATTGATGAGATCAAATAGGGTCTCTCATCATATAACAATAAAATGTACAGAAATATAAATATAAAAGAACATCCCCCATCATAACAAATAGGATCTTAAAAGAAGTGACATAAAGGAGAGTACTTAAAAATAAAGAGAGAGGTTAGATCTCTTACGAAAATTCGGCAGCCTAACGGCGCCACTCAAAACTTCCAAAATGGATTGGTGAGAAAAAAATAGGGTCTCTCATCATATTAACATAAAAATTACAGTAGTATTAATATAAAAGAACATCCCAATCATAAGAAAGATGAGATTAAAAGGAATGACATAAAAGAGTGTACTTAAAAAGAAAGAGAGAGGTTGGATCCCTTACCTCGGGTCCGACTTGACTCGATCGTTCTTTAACGTTCTGAAAAATAAACTTGAGTTAATTTATATTTGATTAAGAACATTTTTCAAGTTCATTATTCCTTTTATATCACTTATTTACATGTTATAAACATTATGTAATCATTTAACTTAATAATGTTTGTTTTGTCGATATTTGGTTCTTAAGTAGAAAGTGCACTTCTTACAATTACATGTTGTTCATGTGGTCAAAGGTTCATTATATCCAGAATTACATTCATGATTTGGATATCATATATATCATATATACCCAGCATATACATGTATTTATAATATTACATAATAATTTAGAGGTAAGAAATGAAATGCATCGTTCATGGAGACGGTAAGCCGTACGTACGCATGAACGCTACTTTCATTTCTTTGTCATATTAATGGAATTAAAACTAAATGAGAGGTATGTATATTTTAATTCCAGAATTATATTCATCATTTATATGTAACATACATTATATATATATATCCATTATAAATATGTACTTTTAATAGTACATTACATTTGGGGATAAGAAATGAAATGCACCGTTCATGGAGACGGTAAGTCGTACGTACGCATGAACGCTACTTTCAATTCTATCTCATACATTAATGGAAAGAAATAATAATGATATAGATGTATATTATAATTCCAGTATAACATCATATATAATAACTTTAAATCCATCCTTTATACGTCCCACATATGGCATTAACGAATCACATCACTTTGAGGGGGCGGTAGTCCGCACTTCCTAAAATGAAATTATCATGTTTACCCACAATGGAAACCATAAAGGTAAACCACAAATGAAAAATAAAGAAGCATAAGGAAAACATAAACATAATATATATCATATAAAAATAGAGTGACATCTTAATGGACACCATTAAAGGTGTTTAAAAGAAGATTGAACAATCATCGTTTCGTGAGGCAGAAATTCGCCAACCACAGAAACAGTATGTTCTTTAACCATTGGATGTAGATGTGTGTAAGTTTAGCTCAAAATATTCTTATAAAAACATCCTCGTATATTTAATATACTGTAGTTGTTACAAAATAAATGAATAAAAAGAGTTTAGGGGGTTGGAGAAGCAAAATAAAACAAAAGAACACAAGTGAAGACATCACCTTAAAATCGGGTAACTCTCTTAGATTTGAGCTCAAAGGCTTCCTTGGGAAGACTTCTGCCCAAAGTGAGGCTTCAAGGAGTAAGAGAGGGATGTGGAGAGACAAAATGGGGAGGGTTTGTCCGAGCCAAAGGCTTTGGATGTGTGGGTAAGGTTGTAGAGGTGGGGGCCTTTGATACCAACTATAAGGCCCCGGCCTTAAACCTTACTTAATATTGAATTAAATGAATAATTTACATTGAGGATCTTTTCAGGTTTAGAGTTTTAGATAATTAGAACATAACTATTACATATCCAAAGATTACAAAGTAGACACTTCTACTAAGTTTCCATAGAATAAAAACTCTTAAAAAGAAACATGTCTAGTTCCATGTTTTATATAGCATGACTTTCCCTTGATCACATCCTTGACCCTATTCCACATTAAGTCCTGTGAAAAACATTTCAAAAAACTTGGGGTGAGCATAAAAAGCTTAGTAAGTGATACACAAAGAATGAAAACTATTATTTTTTCAAAACAACAAGTAAACCATGTATACTTTATCAAAGTAATACCTTTCACCTTTTTGAAGTAGTAAAAATAACTCTTCAATGAATAAAATATCATTACTTACCATTTTGTAACAAAAAGATTACCATAAAACCCATATAAAGAACACATAACATAAAAAGGTAACTTGGGACATAAACATACTTAAATGTAATAACCATACGGTCGACTTCCACACATACTTAATGGAATAGCCATACGGCCGACTTCCACGCATACTTAATGGAATAACCATACGGCCAACTTCCATACATACTTAATGGAATAGCCATAAATGAAAAATACATAAGCTTAAGGAAAACATAAACATATTATATATCATATATAAATATAGTTACATCTTAATGGCCACCTTTGAAGGTGTTAAAAGAATATTGAACAATCATCGTTTCGTGAGGCAGTAATTCGCCGTCCACAAAAACAGTATGTTCTTTAACCATTAGACGAAGGTGTGTGTAAGTGTAGCTCGAATCCTTCACATAACAAAATCCTAGTATATTGAGGATACTGGTGTTGTTACAAAATAAAAGAATAAAAATATTTTAGGGGGTTGTATAAGCAAAATAAAACAAAAGAATACAAGGGAAGACATTACCTTTAAATCGGGTAACTTCATTTGATTTGAGATCAAAGGCTTCCTTGGAAAGTATTATACCCAAATTGAGGCTTCAATGATGAATAGAGGTATGTGGAGAGGTGAAATGGGTAGGTTTTGGCCGAGCCAAAGGCTTGAGAGGTGTGTGTAAGGTGGTAGAGGTGGGGGCCTTTTATAAGAGGAGAGGAAGGGCACTCTTGGAAAGTTACAAAATGTTACTTTATTTTCAAATGATTTTCTGATTTTAAAGGTCCCATATTGATGTATTTAGATGATAAGGTGATAAGATTTTGAAATCCACACATCCAATAGGTTTGTGATAAGTTTAGGTCTTATATTTTACATTATCGTTTCATTTTATTTAAATTGTTAAATAATGAGGTAATCGTTGCATCATCATGGTGTCATAAATAATTTTATTTATTAAATGTCTAAAAATTATAAAAAAACTATCATGATGTAGGAAATCTTTTTATCTTTCTAATGATTATTTATAGTCAAAAATATGACTTGTATAACCCCATGTGAAAATTGTTTTAGTAAAACAACTCATGTTTGTGTCATTTTTACTTTTACATTAAATAAAAAGTTATTTATGTCATTTCCCAACCAAATTGGCACCATCCACCCGTCCTGGTATTCACGGCACCACCCGTCATATGGTTTATCACGTAACCACCCGTAAAATGTACAAGTACCATCATTACACATAAAATATTTAAAATATAAACATTTCAATAACAACATTTCATTTTCAATCAAAATAAGTAATTCCAAGATATTGAATTAATCAATCCATTTTCAAAAATCATTTAAAAGAGATTTTTGAATCAAAGTGTCCCATACCACTTTGAATCTTTTATTGGAATTAAAATTTTAAAACATTAATGTCCATATAAATAAATACTGAAAACCATTTTGAAAACATGGACATTAAAGATGAAGATTTATAATAATAAATCTTTAAAACATTTAAAACGATATTTTTGTTAAAGAGTTTTTAACAAAATGAGAGACTCTTGAATACAAATAATTGTGGAATAACATTTAATCCGAAATTTATAATATCAGGAGAATAAAGGTATTCATGATATAATATGTCAAAGGACAGTATACACACCATATAAGAGTGAATTGGTGCATAACAACAATGAAGTCTCAAAAAAAATGTAAAATGAGATGAAATCCATTATAAAGAAGGTATCCTTAAATTAAGGATAAATCAATCTCATAATTATGTGTGACAAATATAAATACACCCAATATAAGTGGATATTAAGTGTAAAACAATCAAAGGTCATTCACACATATTCAATCGATGACATTTTCAATAACTACATGCTAAACCCAAAGAAATCGAAATTGGGTTAAGAAGTTCCCTTGGTAAAATTCGACAGCCTAACGGCGTCACATGAAATTTTACAAAAAAGGGTTGATGAGAGAGATAAAGGGTATCTCATCACTTGGACATAAAATTTACATAAATAAGGATATAGAATAATAGATCCCAACATAATAGTATGTGAATTAAAAGACATAACAAAAGAAGTCTTTTAAAAAGAGGAGGGTGAAAGGTCCCCTTATCGAGTTGGGTAACTTTCGAAAAGTACACCCCAAGGAAGAAGGGTCATACAATGAATATGTAAATACCCATAAATGAAATTATACTACACAAAGTGTATAATAATGGGCAGTACATACACCACTCAAAGGAAATAGTGGCAAATGTAGCATAAATGTCACGGGAATAAATGTAAGATGAAAAATACCTTACGAAAACTCGGCAGCCTAACGGCGCCACTTAAAGCTTCCAAAAATGGATTTATGAGATCAAATAGGGTCTCTCATCATATGAACATAAAAATTATAGTAGGAGTAATATAAAACAACATCCCAATCATAAGAAAGATGAGCTTAAAAGGAATGACATAAAAGAGTGTACTTAAAAAGAAAGAGAGGGGTAGGATCCCTTACCTCGGGTCCGACTTGACTCAATCATTCTTTAACGTCCTAAATAATAAACTTGAGTGAATTTCTATTTGATTAAGAACCTTTTTCAAGTTCATTATTCCTTTTATATCACTTATTTCCATTTTATAAACATTATGTAATCATTTAAGTTAATAATGTTTGTTTTGTCGATATTTGGTTCTTAAGTCAAAAGTGAACTTCTTACAATTACATGTTGTTCGTGTGGTCAAAGGTTAATTATATCCAGAATGATATTCATGATTTGGTTATCATATATATCATATATACCCAGCATATACATGTATTTATAATATTACATAATCATTTAGAGGTAAGAAATGAAATGCACCGTTCATGGAGACGGTAATCCGTACGTACGCATAAATGCTACTTTCATTTCTTTGTCATTAAGAAGTAAAATGTGGTTCAATGGGAATAAAATAATTTTTTGGTGAATAGTAACTTATTAAGTTTTTAATCGCGATTAAAGGTAATTAGTGTAATTTAAGGTAAAAATAGTGTTTTAATAATATGAAATGAACTTGACACATGTCTTAACCTCATTGGATGTGTCATGGATGACCAAGACAAGACATGGGTCAAATTGGGGACCCCATGGAGCCACTTTGGTAGGAAAATGACATTAATATCTTCTTATTTAATGTTAAAATAAAAATGACACAAACATGAGTTGTTTTACTAAAACAATTTTTAAATGGGGTTATACAAATCATATTTTTGACTATAAATATTAATTGGAAAGGTAAAAATATTTCCTACATCATAGTATTTTTTTAAAAAAAATTAGACATTAAAAAAATTAAATTATTTATGACACCATGATGATGCAGCGATTACCACATTATTTAATGATTTAAATAAAATGGAAAGATAATGTAAAATCTAAGACCTAAACATGTAAAAAACCTATTGGATGGGTGGATTTCGAACCCTTATCACCTTATCCTCGAAACACATCAATGTGGGACCATTAAAATCTGAAACTCATTATAAAATAAAGTAACATTTCCTTACTTTCCAAGAGTGCCCCTCCTCTCCTCTTATAAAAGGCCCCCACCTCTACAACCTTACCCACACATCCAAAGCCTTTGGATCGGCCAACCCCTGCCCATTTTGTCTCTCCAAATCCCTATCTTACTCCTTGAAGCCTCACTTTGGGCAGAATTCTTCCCAAGGAATCCTTTGATCTCAAATCTAAGAGAGTTACCCGATTTTAAGGTGATGTCTTCACTTGTGTTATTTTGTTTTATTTTGATTCTCCGAACCCCTAAACTCTTTTTATTCATTTATTTTGTAACAAATACAGTATCTTCAATATAATAGGATGTTTTTATAAGAATATTTCGAGCTAAACATACACACATCTACATCTAATGGTTAAAGAACATATTGTTTCTCTGGTTGGCGAATTTCTGCCTCACGAAATGATGATTGTTCAATCTTCTTTTAAACACCTTTAATGGGGGCCATTAAGATGTCACTATATTTATATATGATATATATTATGTTTATGTTTTCCTTATGCTTCTTTATTTTTCATTTGTGGTTTACCTTTATGTTTTCCATTGTGGGTAAACACAATAATTTCATTTTAGGAAGTGCGGACTACGGCCCCCTCAAAGTGATGTGATTCGTTAATGCCATATGTGGGACGTATAAAGGATGGATTTAAAGTTATTATATATGATGTTATAATGGAATTATAATATACCTCTATATAATTATTATTTCTTTCCATTAATGTATGAGATAGAAATGAAAGTAGCGTTCATGCGTACGTACGACTTACCGTCTCCATGAACGATGCATTTCATTTCTTATCCCCAAATGTAATGTACTATTATAAGTACATATATATAATGGATATATATTATGTATGTTAAATCTAAATGATTAATATAATTCTGGAATTAAAATATACATACCTCTCATTTAGTTTTAATTCCATTAATATGACATACAAATGAAAGTAGCGTTGATGCGTACGTACGGCTTACCGTCTCCATGAACGGTGCATTTAATTTATTACCTCTAAATGATTATGTGATATTATAAATATATGTATATGCTGGATATATATGATATATATGATATCCAAATCAGGAATGTCCTTCTGGATATAATGAACCTTTGACCAGATGAACGACATGTAATTATAAGAAGTCCACTTTCGACTTAAGAACCAAATATCGACAAAACAAACATTATTAAGTTAAATTATTACATAATGTTTATAACATTTAAATAAGTGATATAAAATGAATAATTAACTTGAAAAATGTTTTTAATCAAGTAGAAATTAACTCAAGTTTATTATTCAGGACGTTAAAGAATGATCGAGTCAAGTCGGACCCAAGGTAAGGGACTTCGTCTCAATCTCCTTTCATTGAGGCATATTTCGTTTTATACACAACTTTCTTTTATATGGTGTATAAACCACTTTGACTTTTACTTTTATACAAAAGGAATCTTTTTCTACGAAGCGTTTTACAAAACGAAAAAAAGGAATGTTTCTTTTAACGTACGTGGTGACAACGACCTTTTCTGCCGCTACGAGTATTATTTGGTCATTGGCCCACAAACCTTTGTGTGGATATACTATTTCTATACATAATCATCTCATTGATAAATTCTTATGTCATTTAGAGGGACTTGTATCGAAAATCATAACTCAATCTCATTTCATTGAGTAAAATATCTATGTCATTGGTTTTGTTTTTCCATGATTATGTGTGAATGACCTCTGATTGTTTTACACTTAATATCCACTTATATTTTGTGTATTCGTATTTGTCACACATAATCATGTAATTGATTTATCCTTAATCTAAGGATACTGACTTTGTAAGGGACTTCGTCTCAATCTCCTTTCATTGAGGCATATTTGTTTTTACACACAACTTTCTTTTATACGGTGTATAAACCCCTTTGATTTTAATTTTATTCAAAAGGAATCTTTTTATACGAAGCGTTTTACTAAACGAAAAAAAGGAATGTCTCTTTTAACATACGCGGTGACAATGACCTTTTCCGCTGCCACGAGTATTATTTAGTCTTTGGCTTCCTCAACAAGCTGTAATGTTTTTTAAAATGAAATAAATACCATATACTCTTTTATGTATGTTGGTATTGAAAATGGTTTTTATAAAGGATTTGTTATGTCGATATATTTAAGTGATATATTGTGATCGAAATGTGGAAATGTTTTATTTCCATTATATTTGTTTAATGTCTTATGATTTTATAATGGTACTTGGACATTATGACGGGTGGTGCCGTGAATACCAGGACGGGTGGTTACCTTATAACCTACAATGCATTGGGTATGGAAGTTGGTCGTATGGCTATTCCATTAAGTATGTGTGGAAGTCAGTTGTATGGATATTCCATTAAGTATGTGTGGAAGTCGACCGTAAGGTTATTCCATTTAAGTATGTTTATGTCCCAAGTTACCTTTTTTATGTTATGTGTTCTTTATATGGGTTTTATTGTAATCTTTTGGTTACAAAAGGGTAGGTAATGATATTTTATTCATTGAAGAGTTTTTTTTTACTACTTTGAAAAGGTGAAAGGTATTACTTTGATAAAGTATACATGGTTTACTTGTTGTTTTGAAAAACTAACAGTTTTCATTCTTTGTGTATCCCTTACTGAGCTTTTTTTGCTCATCCCAAGTTTTTGAAATATTTTTTCACAGGACTTAACGTGGAATAGGGTCAAGGATGGGATCAAGGGAAAGTCATTCTACCTAAAACATGGAACTAGACATGTTTCTTTTTAAGAGTTTTTTATGGAAACTCAGTAGAAGTTTCTACTTTGTAATCTTTTGAGATGTAATAGTCATGTCCTAATTATCTAAAACTCTAAACCTGAAAAGATCCTCAATGTGTAATCTTGTAATAACTCAAGATTAAGTAAGGTTTAAGGTTGGGGCTTTATAGTTTGATATTTGGTTCTTAAGTCAAAAGTGAACTTCTTACAATTACATGTTGTTCGTGTGGTCAAAGGTTCATTATATCCAGAATGATATTCATGATTTGGATATCATATATATCATATATATCCAGAATATAGATTTATTTATAATATTACATAATCATTTAGAGGTAATAAATGAAATGCACCGTTCATGGAGACGGTAAGTCGTACGTACGCATGAACGCTACTTTAATTTCTTTGTCATATTAATGGAATTAAAACTAAATGAGAGGTTTGTATATTTTAATTCCAGAATTATATTAATCATTTATATGTAACATACATTATATATATCCATTATAAATATGTACTTATAATAGTACATTACATTTGGGGATAAGAAATGAAATGTACCGTTCATGGAGACGGTAAGCCGTACGTACGCATGAACGCTACTTTCATTTCTATCTCATACATTAATGGAAAGAAATAATAATGATATAGAGGTATATTATAATTCCAGTGTAAAATCATATATAATAACTTTAAATCCATCCTTTATACGTCCCACATATGGCATTAACGAATCACATCACTTTGAGGGGGCGGTAGTCTGCATTTCCTAAAATGAAATTATCGTGTTTACCCACAATGGAGACCATAAAGGTATGCCACACAAGAAAAATACAGAAGCTTAAGTAAAACATAATCATATTATATATCATATATAAATATAGTGACATCTTAATGGCCACCTTTGAAGGTGTTATATGAGTGTTGAACAACCATCGTTTCGTGAGGCAGAAATTCTCCATCCATGGAAACAGTATATTCTTTAACCATTAGATGTAGGTTTGTGTAAGTGTAGCTCGAATCCTTCTTATAAAAACATCCTAGTATATTGAATATACTGGAGTTATTACAAAAGAAATGAATAAAAAGAGTTTAGGGGGTTGGAGAGGCAAAATAAAACAAAAGGACTCAAGTGAAGACATTACCTTAAAATCGGGTAACTCCCTTTGGTTTGAGCTCAAAGGCTTCCTTGGGAAGACTTCTGCCCAAAGTGAGGATTCAAGGAGTAATATAGGGAAGTGGAGAGACAAAATGGGCAGGGTTTGGCCGATACAAAGGCTTTGTATGTGTGGGTAAGGTTGTAGAGGTGGGGGCCTTTTATAAGAGGAGAGGAGGGGCACTCTTGGAAAGTAAAGAAATGTTGTTTTATTTTAGAATGAGTTTCGGATTTTAATGGTCACACATTGATTTTTTTCGAGGGTAAGGTGATAAGGGTTCTAAATCCACCCATGAAATAGGTTTTTTACATGTGTAGGTCTTAGATTTTACATTATCTTTCCATTTTATTTAAATCATTAAATAATGAGTTAATCGCTGCATCATCATGGTGTCATAAATAATTTAATTTATTTAATGTCTAAAAATTATAAAAAAAATACTATGATTTAGTAAATCTTTTTACCTTTCCAATTAATATTTATAGTCAAAAATCTGATTTGTATAACCCCATTTAAAAATTGTCTTAGTAAAACAACTCATGTTTGTGTCATTTTAATTTTAACATTAAATAAGAAGATATTAATGTCATTTTCCTACCAAAGTGGCTCCATGGGGTCCCCAAGTTTACCCATGGATTTTATTGGTCGGCAATGACACATCCAATGAGGTTATGACATGTGTCAAGTTCATTTCATATTATTACAACACTATTTTTACCTTAAATTACACTAATTACCTCTAATCGCGATTAAAAACTTAATAAGTTACTATTCACCAAAAAATTATTTTAATCCCATTGAACCACATTTTACTTCTTAATGACAACCATGTTTGTCGGATTTTTGAAATTCAAAACACAAAGGTGGTAAAATTTCACTTAAACGAAAAATCAGTTTTTTTAAGTACCACTTAGTGGTTTCACTATTCATCAAAAATTGAAGTTTTTCAGAAAAATACCAAAACTTCACCCTAAGATGTATTTGATATTCCGAATTCAAAACTGAAGTCCATTTTACAAAATTCAAAACATATAATTTGCATTAATTAATTTAATAATTAATTCCCGCTGTCAGTGCAAATAGCGGGTTTTTATGAAACAATAAGTATCAAAAGATTGACACCAGTTTAAGTCCAATTTCAAAGTGAAATTAATTCCAAGGACCACTATTGGATTTAATGGTAAAAATATATTCTAATTTCACTTTAAAACCAATTAAAAAGATAATATAATCATATAAATAAATTAGATTAAAAAGAGGTTTTGAATTAAAATACAACATTTTAGACTATTCATTAAAAAATGAACTTTATCAGAAAAATACCAAAAATTTACACATAGTAAATTTTGATGTCCCGATTATAAAAAAGATTTATATTTGGTCCAATAGAATGTATAAAAGTGAACAAAACTATATTTAATGACGGTTTGCCATCAAAAGGCTATAAGTGAAGCTTTAGTGAAAACTAGGGCATATACGCCTAAAATTGAATTCTTTCCGTATTTTAAGCCTTTATCTTTTATTAGATAAAAGTAAAAACATTTAAAAAAAACATATATAATCATATTTTAGTTATTTCTATCCATTCCCGCCAATACAACGGTCATGTGTTAACTACCATTTAAAATAATATTATTTTATTACTAGTGTGCAACATAAGATTTCAAAGAAACTCTTTGTTGCGTATCGGGTACGCTATCGCTCATAGCAACCCCTTTAAAGTAAAATTAATTTTTAATTTGTAAATATTAATAAATATCTAAATGTTTTATTCATTATTTACCTGGGATGTTACATCCTTCCCCCCTTTTCGGAATTGCGTCCTCGCAATTTTATTCACTTATCAAAATAAGTGGCGGTATTTATCCCTCATAGCATTTTCAGATTCCCACGTTGCCTCTTCAACCATATGGTTTTTCCACAAAACCTTTACCTAGTGAATTACCTTATTTCGCAACACTTGCTCTCTTCGGTCAAGAATATGGACTGGTTGTTCTTCATAAGATAGGTTCTCCTCCAGCTGAACTACCTCTGGACTCAAAACATGAGATGGATCTGGCATATACTTCTCAACATCGAAACATGAAAAACATTGTGTACCTGAGATAAACTCTGAGGTAAAGCCACTCGGTAAGCAACTGATCCAACTTTCTCCAGAATTTCATATGGTCCAATGAACCTTGGACTCAGCTTTCCTTTCTTACCAAATCTCATCACACTTTTCCATAGAGAAACCTTGAGAAAAACATGATCACCGACCTCGAAAGATAGATCCTTCCTCTGGTTGTCCACATAACTCTTCTGCCTGCTCTGAGCTGTTCTCATGTGTTTCTGAATCAACTGAACTTTTTCTGCCATCTCTTCTACCAATTATGGTCCCATCAGCTTCCTTTCACCCACTTCATCCCAAAATGCTGGAGTTTGACACCGCTTCCCATATAATGCCTCAAATAGTGCAATCTGTATACTAGAATAAAAACTGTTATTATAAGAAAACTCATCCAAAGAAAGATGTTGGTCCCAACTTCCCTGATAATCCATCGAAAAAGCTCATAGCACATCCTCCAAGGTCTGAATTGTTCGTTCTGACTGCCCATCTGATTACAGATGAAAAGTTGTACTAAAACTTAATTCAGTACCCAACGACTTCTGAAGGCCTTTCCAAAAGTTAGAAGTAAATCTGGGATCACGGTCAGATACAATGGAGAGAGGAAATCCATGTAACCTGACTATATCTTTAAGATACAAATGTGAAAGTTGATCTAGGGAAAAATTATCTCGTATGGCAAGGAAATGAGCAGATTTAGTCAATCGATCAACAATAACCCAGATTGCATTATTACCTCGAGATGTACTCGGTAATCCCACAAAAAAGTCCATGGATATATTTTTCCCATTTACACTTTGGCACTGGTAAAGGTTGAAGCATCCCTTTCGGTAACTGTCGCTCTGCTTTAACCTGCTGACAAGTCAAACACTTCACAGTAAAATCAGCAATATCTCTTTTCATTCCATCCCACCAGTAATACTCCCACAGATCCTTGTACATCTTAGTACTGCCAGGATGAACAGAAAATGGGGAACTATGAGCCTCACATAACAACTCATTATTCAATTGTGGATCACCAGGCACACATAATCTCTTCCCAAACCTCAAAACACAATCATTATCAATGTTGAATTCAGGCAACTTACCCTTCTGAACCAGCTCTACCTTTTTCTACAACTCACTATCTTGCTTCTGTGCCTGCTTAATTCTGTCTGATTGGGATGATCTCACTGATACCTGAAACAAAACAGAAGAACTTCCTGCACCAACAACTTCCATGCCAAATTTCATCAAATCCTTAACCAAAGGATCACGTTCCAAACATAGCATGGTTAATGAAGCATTACTTTTTCGACTCAAAGCATCAGACACTTTATTTTCTTTTCCCGGATGGTAATGGATTGTTCAATCATAATCCTTGATTAATTCTATCCATCTCCTCTGTCTCATCTTCAATTCTTTCTGAGTGAATATATACTTTAAACTTTTGTGATTGGTATATATTTCACACTTTACTCCATACAAATGATGCCTCCAAATTTTTAAAGCAAAAACAACAGTAGCTAATTCCAAGTAATGTGTAGGGTAATTTACCTCATGATTTTTCAACTAACTTGGAGCATAAGCAATTACCTGATCATTCTACATAAGGACACAGCCAAGTCCTTTTAACGAAGAATCACTGTATATAAAAAAATCACCATTCCTGGAAGGAAGTGCCAAAACTGGAGCATTCACCAATCTTCTTTTCAACTCCTAAAAACAATCATCACATTCTTTTGTCCAGATAAACTTAACACCCTTCCGAGTTAGTTTAGTCATTGGACTAGATAACCGTGAAAAATCTTCAACAAAACTTCAGTAGTAACCTTCCAAACCAAGGAAACTACGGATCTTGGTTACATTTGTGGGTCTTGGCCATTCTTCAATAACTTTTGTTTTAGCAGGATCAACAGTTATGGCATCTTTTGAAACAATGTGACCAAGGAAAGAAATTTGTTGCAACCAAAACTCACACTTGCTGAATTTCCCATACAATTTCTTTTCTTTCAAGGTTTGCAAAATAACCCTTAAATGACTTTCATTCTCCTCTTTAATTTTATAAAACACCAAAATATCATCAATAAAAACAACCAACATTTTTCACCTAAGTCAACTGAGCCATCACTGCAACAAACTGTTTAGTTTTGATTCTGACCATCTTAGGATACTGATTTGAAAGGTCATTTCCCTCTGTATGCCTTCCCAGAAAAGATGTTATGTTTCCTCTATGAAAAACCATTCTTAACACAGAAATATATTAGGAGAAGCAACATGGTAATCTTTAAATGCTATATCATTTCAATCATACCATAAATTAACTTATAATTTAACAATTTTTTAACTCCTAAAGTTGTCTAAACCGACCTCTGATACCAACTATAAGGCCACGGCCTTAAACCTTACTTAATATTTAATTATATGAATAATTCAGATTGAGGATATTTTCAGGTTTAGAGTTTTAGAGAATTAGAACATAACTATTACATCTCAAAAGATTTAGAAAGTAGACACTTCTACCAAGTTTCCATAGAATAAAAAAAACTCTTAAAAGGAAACATGTCTAGTTCCATGTTTTATATAGCATAACTTTCCCTTGATCCCATCCTTGACCCTATTCCACCTTAAGTCCTGTGAAAAACATTTCAAAAAAACTTGGGGTGAGCATAGAAAGCTCAGTAAGGGATACACAAAGAATGAAAATTGCTAGTTTTTCAAACATCAAGTAAACCATGTATACTTTATCAAAGTAATACCTTCACCTTCATGAAGTAGTAAAAACTATTCACTGAATAAAATATCATTACTTACCCTTTTGTAACCAAAGGATTACCATAAAACCCATATAAAGAACACATAACATATAAAGGTAACTTGGTACATAAACATACTTAAGTGGAATAACCATACGGTTGACTTCCACACATATCACCTAATGGAATAGCTATACGGACAACTTCCATACATACTTAATGGAATAGCCATACGGCCGACTTCCATACCCAATGCATTGGAGTTTATAACGTAACCACCCGTCCTGGTATTCACAGCACCACCCGTCATATGGTTTATCACGTAACCACCCTTCAAATGTCCAAGTACCAATATAAAATCATAAAACAAATATAATGGAAAGAAAACATTTCCACACTTTGATCACAATATATCACATAAATATATTGACATAAAAAATCCATTATAAAAACCATTTTCAATACCAAAATACATAAAAGATTATATGGTATTTATTTCATTTTAAAAACATTACGGCTTGTTGAGGAATCCAAAGACCAAATAAAACTCACGGCGGCGGAAAAGGTCATTGTCACCGCGTACGTTAAAAGAAACATTCCTTTTTGTCGTTTAGTAAAAAGCTTCGTAGAAAAAGATTCCGTTTGTATAAAAGTAAAAGTAAAATGGGTTTATACACCGTATAAAAGATAGTTGTGTATAAAATGGAATATGCCTCAATGAAAGGAGATTGAGACGAAGTCCCATACCTCGAGTCCGACTTGACTCGATCGTTCTTTAACGTCCTGAATAATAAACTTGAGTTAATTTCTACTTGATTAAGAACCTTTGTTCAAGTTCATTATTACTTTTATATCACTTATTATCATGTTATAAACATTATGTAATCATTTAAGTTAATAATGTTTGTTTTTTCGATATTTGGTTCTTAAGTCGAAAGTGGACTTCTTACAATTACATGTTGTTCGTGTGGTCAAAGGTTCTTTATATCCAGAATGAAATTCCTGATTTGGATATCATATATATAATATATATCCATAATATACATGTATTTATAATATTACATAATCATTTAGAGGTAAGAAATGAAATGCACCGTTCATGGAGACGGTAAGCCATACGTACGCATGAACGCTACTTTCATTTCTATGTCATATTAATGGAATTAAAACTAAATGGGAGGTATTTATATTTTAATTCCAGAATTGTATTAATCATTTATATGTAACATACATCATATATATCCATTATATATATGTACTTATAATAGTACATTACATTTGGGGATAAGAAATGAAATGCACCGTTCATGGAGACGGTAAGCCGTACGTACGCATGAACGCTACTTTCATTTCTATCTAATACATTAATGGAAATAAATAATAATGATATAGAGTTATATTATAATTCCAGTATAAAATCATATATAATAACTTTAAATCCATCCTTTATACGTCCCACATATGGCATTAACGAATCACATCACTTTGAGGGGGCGGTAGTCTGCACTTCCTAAAATGAAAATATCGTGTTTACCCACAATGGAAACCATAAAGGTAAACCACAAATAAAAAATAAAGAAGCATAAGGAAAACATAAAAATAATATATATCATATATAAATATAGTGACATCTTAATGGCCACCATTAAAATTTTTTAAAAGAAGATTGAACAATCATCGTTTCGTGAGGGAGAAATTCATCAACCACAGAAACAGTATGTTCTTTAACCATTAGATGTAGATGTGTGTAATTGTAGATCAAAATATTCTTATAACAACATAATAGTATATTTAAGATACTGGATTTGTTACAAAAGAAATGAATAAAAAGAGTTTAGGGGGTTGGAGAAGCAAAATAAAACAAAATAACACAAGTGAAGACATCACCTTAAAATCGGGTAACTCTCTTAGATTTGAGCTCAAAGGCTTCCTTGGGAAGACTTCTGCCCAAAGTGAGGCTTCAAGGAGTAAGATAGGGATGTGTAGAGGCAAAATGGGAAAGGTTTGGCTGAGCCAAAGGCTTTGGAAGTGTGGGTAAGGTGGTAGAGGTGGGGGTATTTTATAAGAGGAGAGGAGGGGCACTCTTGGAAAGTAAGGAAATGTTACTTTATTTTAAAATGAGTTTCGGATTTTAATGGTACCACATTGATGTGTTTCGATTATAAGGTGATAAGGGTTCGAAATTCACCCATCCAATAGGTTTTTTACATGTGTAGGTCTTATATTTTACATTATCTTTCCATTTTATTTAAATCGTTAAATAATGATGTAATCGCTGCATCATCATGGTGTCATAAATAATTTAATTTATTTCAATGTCTAAAAATTATAAAAAAAATACTATGATGTATGAAATATTTTTACATTTACAATGAATATTTATAGTCAAAAATCTGATTTGTATAACCCCATTTAAAAATTGTTTTAGTAAAACAATTCATGTTTGTGTCATTTTTATTTTAACTTTAAATAAAAAGTTATTAATGTCATTTTCCAACCAAAGTGGCTTCATGGGGTCCCCAAGTTGACCCATGGATTTTCTTGGTCGTCCATGGCACATCCAATGAGGTTAGGAAATGTTTCAAGTTCATTTCATATTATTACAACATTATTTTTACCTTAAATTACACTAATTACCTCTAATCGCGATTAAAAACTTAATAAGTTACTATTCACCAAAAAATTATTTTAATCCCATTGAACCATATTTTACTTTTTAATGACAACCATGTATGTTGGATTTTTGAAATTCAAAACACAGAGGTGGTAAAATTTCATTTAAACGAAAAATCAGTTTTTTAAGTACCACTTAGTGGTTTCACTATTCATCAAAAATTGAAGTTTTTCAGAAAAATACCAAAACTTCACCCTAAGATATATTTGATATTCAGAATTCAAAAATGAAGTCCATTTTAAAAAATTCAAAACATATAAGTTGAATTAATTAATTTAATAATTAATTCCTGCTGTCAGAGCAAATAACGTGTTTTTATGAAACAATAAGTATCAAAAGATTGACACTAGTTTAAGTCCGATTTCAAAGTGAAATTAATTCAACCGACCACTATTGGATTTAATGGTAAAAGTATATTCTAATTTCACTTTAAAACCAATTAAAAAGATAATCTAATCATATAAATAAATTAGATTAAAAAGCATTTTTGAATTAAAATACAACATTTTACACTATTCATTAAAAAATGAACTTTAATGGAAAAATACCAAAAATTTACACAAAGTAAATTTTGATGTCCCGATTCTAAAAAAGAGTTATATTTGGTCCAATAGAATTTATAAGAGTGATCAAAACTATATTTAATGATAGTTCTCCATCAAAAGGCGATAAGTGAACCTTTAGTGAAAATTAGGGTATAAATGTCTAAAATTGAATTCTTTCCATATTTAAGCCTTTATCTTTTATTGGATAAAAGTAAAAACATTTAAAAAACATATATAATCATATTTTAGTTATTTCTATCCATTCCCACCAATACAATGACTATGTGTTAACTACCATTTAAAATAATATTATTATATTACTAGTGTGCAACGTAAGTTTTCAAAGGAACTCATCGTTGCGGATCGGGTACGCTATCGAACATAGCAACCCCTTTAAAGTAAAATTAATATTTAATTCGTAAATATTAATAAATATGAAAATGTTTTATTCATTATTTACCTAGGATGTTACATCCTTCCCCCCTTTTGTGAATTGCGACCTCGCAATTTTATTCACTTATCAAAATAAGTGGGGGTATTTATCCCTCATAGCATTTTCAGATTCCCACGTTGCCTCTTCAACCATATGGTTTTTCCACAAAACCTTTACCTGGTGAATTACCTTATTTCGCAACACTTGCTCTCTTCGGTCAAGAATCTGAACTGGTTGTTCTTCATAAGATAGGTTCTCTTCCAGCTGAACTACCTCTAGACTCAAAACATGAGATGGATCTGGCATATACTTCTCAACATCGAAACATGAAAAACATTTTGTACCTGAGATAAACTCGGAGGTAAAGCCACTCGGTAAGAAACTGATCCAACTCTCTCCAGAATTTCATTTGGTCCAATGAACCTTGGACTCATCTTTCCTTTCTTACCAAATCGCATCACACTTTTCCATGGTGAGACTTTGAGAAAAACATGATCACCTACCTCAAAAGATAGATCCTTCCTCCTATTGTCCGCATAACTCTTCTGCCTGCTCTGAGCTGTTCTCATGTGTTTCTGTATCAGCTGAACTTTTTCTGCCAACTCTTCTACCAATTCTGGTCCCATCAGCTTCCTTTCACCCACTTCATCCCAAAATGCTGGAGTTCGACACTGCTTCCCATATAATGCCTCAAATGGTGCCATCTGTATACTGGAATGAAAACTGTTATTATAAGAAAACTCAACCAAAGAAAGATACTGGTCCCAACTTCCCTAATAATCCATCGAACAAGCTCGTAGCATATCCTCCAAGGACTGAATTGTTCGTTCTGACTGCCCATCTGATTGTGGATGAAAAGCTGTACAAAAATTTAATTCAGTACCCAACGACATATGAAGGCCTTTCCAAAAGTTAGAAGTAAACCTGGGATCACGATCAGACACAATGGAGAGAGGAACTCCATGTAACCCAACTATCTCTTTAAGATACAAACGAGAAATTTGATGTAGGGAAAAAGTATCTCGTATAGCAATGAAATGAGAAGATTTAGTCAAGCGATCAACAATAACCCAGATTGCATTATTACCTCTAGATATCTTCGCTAATCCCACGACAAAATCCATGGATATATTTTCCCATTTCCACTCTGGCACTGGTAAAGGTTGAAGCATCCCTTTCGGTAACTGTCGCTCTACTTTAACCTGCTGACAAGTCAAACACTTCATAGTAAAATCAGCAATATCCCTTTTCATTCCATCCAACCAGTAATACTCTCGCAGATCTCTGTACATCTTAGTACTGCCAGGATGAACTGAAAATGGGGAACTATGAGCCTCATATAACAACTCATTCTTCAACTGTGAATCACAAGGCACAAATAATCTCTTCCCAAACCTCAAAACACAATCATTATCAATGTTGAATTCAGGCAACTTACCCTTCTGAGCCAGCTCTACCTTTTTCTGCAACTCACTGTCTTGCTTCTGTACTTGCTTGATTCTGTCTGATAGGGAAGATGTCACTGATACATGATCATTATGCATTAGGACGCAACCAAGTCCTTTCAACGAAGCATCACTGTATATAACAAACTCACCATTCCTAGAAGGAAGTGCCAAAACTAGAGCATTCACCAATCTTCTTTCAACTCCTGAAAACAATCATCGCATTCTTTTGTCCAGATAAACTTAACACCCTTCCAAGTTAGCTTAGTCATTGGACTAGATAACCGTGAAAAATTTTCAATAAACCTTCGGTAGTAACCTACCAATCCAAGAAAAATACGGATCTCAGTTACATTTGTGGGTCTTCGCCATTCTTCAACAACTTTTGTTTTAGCAGGATCAACAGTTATGCCATCTTTTGAAACAATGTGACCAAGGAAAGAAATTTGTTGTAACCAAAACTAACACTTGATGAATTTTTTATATAGTTTCTTTTCTTTTAAGGTTTGAAAGATAACCCTTAAATCACTTTCATTCTCCTCTTTACTTTTAGAAAACACCAAATATCATCAATAACCCAACCACCATTTATCACCTAATTCAACTAAGCCATCACTGCAGTAAACTGCTCAATTCTGATTCTGACCATCTCAGTATGCTGATTTGGAAGGTCATTTCCCTCAGTATTCCTTCCCAAAAATATTCTATATTTCCTCTACGAAAAACCATTCTTAACACTGAAATACCTTAGGTGAAGCAACATGGTAATATTTAAATGCTATATCATTTCACTCATACCATAAATTTATTTATAATTTAACAATTTTCTAACTCCTAAAGTTGTCTAAACCGACCTCTCATACCAACTATAAGGCCCAGGCCTTAAACATTACTTAATATTGAATTAAATGAATAATTCACATTGAGTATCTTTTCTGGTTTAGAGTTTTAGAGAATTAGGACATAACTGTTACATCTCAAAAGATTACAAAGTAGACACTTCTACTAAGTTTCCATAGAATAAAAAAAACTCTTAAAAAGAAACATGTCCAGTTCCATGTTTTATATAGCATGACTTTCCCTTGATCCCATCCTTGACCCTATTCCACATTAAGTCCTGTGAAAAACATTTCAAAAAAAACATGGGGTGAGCATAAAAAGCTCAGTAAGGGATACACAAAGAATGAAAACTATTAGTTTTTCAAACATCAAGTAAACCATGTATACTTTATCAAAGTAATACCTTCACCTTCATGAAGTAGTAAAAACTCTTCACTGAATAAAATATCATTACTTACATTTTTGTAACCAAAGGATTACCATAAAACCCATATAAAGAACACATAACATATAAGGGTAACTTGGGACATAAATATACTTAAGTGGAATAACCATACGGTCGACTTCCACACATATCACTTAATGGAATAGCCACACGGCCAACTTCCATACATACTTAATGGAATAGCCATACGGCCGACTTCCATACCCAATGCAATGGAGGTTATAACATAACCACCCGTCCTGGTATTCACGGCACCACCCGTCATACGGTTTATCACGTAACCACCCGTCAAATGTCCAAGTACCATTATAAAAATCATAATACATAAAACAAATATAATGGAAAGAAAACATTTCCACACTTTGATCATAATATATCACTTAAATATATTTACATAACAAATCCATTTTAAAAACCATTTTCAATACCAAAATACATAAAAGAGTATATGGTATTTATTTTATTTTAAAAAAAACATTACGTCTTGTTCAGGAATCCAATGACCAAATAATACTCGCGACGGTGGAAAAGGTCGTTGTCACCACGTACATTAAAAGAAACATTCCTTTTTGTCGTTTTGTAAAACGCTTCGTAGGAAAAGATTAATTTTGTATAAAAGTAAAAGTAAAAGTGTTTTATACACCATATAAAAGAAAGTTGTGTATAAAACGATATATGCCTCAATGAAAGGAGATTGAGACGAAGTCCCTTACCTTGGGTCCGACTTGACTCGATCGTTCTTTAACGTCCTGAATAATAAACTTGAGTTAATTTCTATTTGCTTAAGAATATTTTTCAAGTTCATTATTCCTTTTATATCACTTATTTCCATGTTATAAACCTTATGTAATAATGTTTGTTTTGTCGATATTTGGTTCTTAAGTCGAAAGTGGACTTCTTATAATTACATGTTGTTCGTGTGGTCAAAGGTTATTTATATCCAGAATGACATTCCTGATTTGGATATCATATATATCATATATATCCAGAATATACATGTATTTATAATATTACATAATCATTTAGAGGTAAGAAATGAAATGCACCGTTCATGGAGACGGTAAGTCGTACGTACGCATGAACGCTACTTTCATTTCATTGTCATATTAATGGAATTAAAACTAAATGAGAGTTATGTATATTTTAATTATAGAATTATATTAATCATTTATATGTAACATACATTATATATATCCATTATAAATATGTACTTATAAAAGTACATTAGATTTGGGGATAAGAAATGAAATGCACCGTTCCTGGAGACGGTAAGTCGTATGTACGCATGAACGCTACTTTCATTTCTATCCCATACATTAATGGAAAGAAATAATAATGATATAGAGGTATATTATAATTCCAGTATAACATCATATATAATAACTTTAAATCCATCCTTTATACGTCCCACATATGGCATTAAGGAATCACATCAATTTGAGGGGGCGGTAGTCCACACTTCCTAAAATGAAATTATCGTGTTTACCCACAATGGAAACCATAAAGGTAAACCACAAATGAAGAATAAAGAAGCATAAGGAAAACATAAATATAATATATATCATATATAAATAGAGTGACATCTTAATGTCCACCATTAAAGGTGTTTAAAAGAATGTTGAATAATCATCGTTTCGTGAGGCAGAAATTCGCCAACCACAGAAACAGTATGTTCTTTAACCATTAGATGTAGATGTGTGTAAGTGTAGCTCAAAATAATATTATAAAAACATACTAGTATATTGAAGATACTGTATTTGTTACAAAAAAAATTAATAAAAAGAGTTTAGGGGGTTGGAGAAGCAAAATAAAACAAAATTACACATGTGAAGACATCACCTTAAAATCGGGTAACTCTCTTAGATTTGAGCTCAAAGGCTTCCTTGGGAATACTTCTGCCCAAAGTGAGGCTTCAAGTAGTAATAGAGGGATGTGGAGAGACAAAATGGGCATGGGTTGGCCAAGCCAAAGGCTTTGGAAGTGTGGGTAAGGTGGTAGAGGTGGGGGCCTTTTATAAGAGGAGAGGAGGGGCACTCTTGGAAAGTAAGGAAATGTTACTTTATTTTAGAATGAGTTTCAGATTTTAATGGTCCGACATTGATGTGTTTCGAGGATAAGGTGATAAGGGTTCTAAATCCACAAATCCAATAGGTTTTTTACATGTTTAGTTCTTAGATTTTACATTATCTTTCCATTTTATTTAAATCGTTAAATAATGAGGTAATCGTTGCATCATCATGGTGTCATAAATAATTTAATTTATTTAATGTATAAAAATTATAACAAAAAATACTATGATGTAGGAAATCTTTTTACCTTTACAATGAATATTTATAGTCAAAAATATTATTTGTATAACCCCATTTAAAAATTGTTTTAGTAAAACAACTCATGTTTGTGACATTTTTATTTTAACTTTAAATAAAATGTTATTAATGTCATTTTCCAACCAGAGTGGATTCATGGGGTCCCCAAGTTGACCCATGGATTTTCTTGGTTGGCCATGACACATCTAATGAGGTTATGACAAGTTTCAAGTTCATTTCATATTATTACAACATTATTTTTACCTTAAATTACACTAATTACCTCTAATCGTGATTAAAAACTTAATAAGTTACTATTCACCAAAAAATTATTTTAATCCCATTGAACCACATTTTAATTCTTAATGACAACCATGTATGTCGGATTTTTGAAATTCAAAACACATAGGTGGTAAAATTTCATTTAAACGAAAAATCAGTTTTTTAAGTACCACTTAGTGGTTTCACTATTCATCAAAAATTGAAGTTTTTCAGAAAAATACAAAAACTTCACCCTAAGCTATATTTCATATTCTGAATTCAAAAATGAAGTCCATTTTAAAAAATTCAAAACATATAAGTTGAATTAATTAATTTAATAATTAATTCCCGCTGTCAGAGCAAATAGCGTGTTTTTATGAAACAATAAGTATCAAAAGATTGACACTAGTTTAAGTCCGATTTCAAAATGAAATTAATTCCACCGACCACTATTGGATTTAATGGTAAAAATATATTCTAATTTCACTTTAAAACCAACTCAAAAGTTAATATAATCATATAAATAAATTAGATTAAAAAGAGGTTTTAAGTGGCGTCGTTAGGCTGCCGAGTTTTCGTAAGGGATTTCTCATCTCACTTTTATTCCATTGAGATTTATGCTACATTTGACACAATTTCCTTTTAGTGGTGTATGTACTGACCATTATTTTACTCATTGTGTAATATACTTTCATTTATGAATATTTACATCAATGTTGTATTGTCCTTCTTTCACGGGGTGTATGTTTCGAAAGATACCCATGTCGGTAAGGGAATCTTTCACCCTCCTCTTTTAAAAAGACTTCTTTTGTTATGTCTTTTAATTCACATAACATTATGTTGGGATATGTTCTTATATATCCTTAGTGATTTAAATTTTATGTCCAAGTGATGAGATACCCTTTTTATCTCTCATCAACCCATTTTATGAATTTTGTAGTGAGGTCGTTAGGCTGTCAAATTGTTGCAAGGGAACTTCTTAACCCAATTTTGATTCTTTGGGGTAAGCTTGTACTCCTTGAATATGTCGTTCTATGAATATGTGTGAATAACCTCTGATTTTTTTACACTTAATATCCACTTATATTTGGTGTATTAGTTTGTCACACATAATTATGTAATTGATTTATCCTTAATCCAAGGATACCGTCTTTGTATGGGACTTCGTCTCAATCTCCTTTCATTGAGGCATATTTTGTTTTATACACAACCTTCTTTTATACGGTGTATAAACCCCTTTGACTTTTACGTTTATCCGAAAAGAATCTTTTTTATACAAAGCGTTTTACTAAACAACAAAAGGGAATGTTTTTGTTGTACGTATGCGGTGACAATGACTTCTCCGCCGCCGTGACCATTATTTGAGTTTCGGCTTCCTCTACAAGCCATACCTTTTTTTTAAATAAAAATAAATACCATGTTTTACTTTTCTTTTATTTTGGTATTGAAAATGGTTTTCATAATGTTTTTATATCAATGTGTTGTATTGATATCTTGTGATTGAAAAGTGGAATTGTTATGTTTCCTTTATGCATGTTTTATGTGATACGATTATGTTATGGTTCTTGGGCATTATTATGCTCACCCCAAGTTTTTTTAGTGAATGGATGGATCTAGCAGGAACCAAAGAGACAACAGGTTTGAAGGAAACGGTGGTGGTTCTCTGATTAAGATACTAGATAAAATGGGGGATTTAATGAGGAAACTCGTGGTTGTTCTAAACCAACTATCAAGGAGTCATGATCAGCCACTTGAAACTTGGTATGATCTGTAATGCATCATGTATGAGATGACCAATCGATGAGGAAGTTTAGGTAATAATTATAAAGGTAACCATTAGAGTTTATATGATCCTTACTTTTGAGGTAATTATGGTTTATTATATGTTATGATGGAAAATGAAAGGAATGAGATAAACTTGAGGTTAAAATATATTATGATTATTTTTGAAGATTTTATCTCGTTTTTGGGAATGTTTTAAGAATTATATAGTTTTGGAAAAAGGACAACACACAGACCGTGTGACAACCCGTCGCGTCGGACAATGCTGCGGGAATCGAACCCACAACCAAAGTGCGACTGGTATTTATCGCCTACCACTGGACTACGTGAAGTCCCTAGTTAGTTTGACTAATTCTTTTTAGTTAGATGATTTTAGGAATCAAGAGTAAGTTTATTTTTGGTTATCTATGGAAATGATTAACCTATCATCGAGGATATGTGATTAGGTTAATTAATTTTCAATATGAGAATTTAAGAGCAACTGATGTTATTTGGAGATAAAAGTTAATTTGTACCTTGGAAGACTATGTGACTAAATCCTTCAAATATTTGGGTTTCAATATTAGTTTGGTTTACTTTGAAGAATTTTATGGACAAATGGTTTATCAAATGGTCCTCGTTGAACTTTGGGTTTTGTTGGACAAATTTTGGAGATTAAGAATAGATTTTCTTTTTATAAAGGGTTATCCTTTTCTGGATTATCTGATCTTGTACTAACCTTTTTGGTTTTGGTTTTGGCTAAAGTCTAAAGACATGGGAAGTATATAGTTCTCTTTTGTGGATTATGTGATTCTCTAGAAGTTGATTATAGTACTCTTAATGTGAACAAGTCTTCCTAAATACTCGTCTTTTCGAGAAAATATGAGTTTGTGTAAGGAATATAATAAAAGTTGAAAGTCAACATGATAAGTGATTATGTTTCCTTATGAATAAATTCCTCAATAAAAAGTAACTTAAAACAAAAATGTTGTCTATTAACTTTTCCTACTGGGGAATCGAATACTGTTTAACCCATCACAAGTTTGTGATTTTCTTGTGGTTAACTTTCTCCTAAACATGTTTTCTATCACTCTCCATCAGAACATGACCCTATGTTTTCTCCTCCATGTCCATGTTTTCCTACACGGAATCCTAGTATGGGTTAACTCAGGTGACCTCTGTACTTATCTTTCTTTATTTTAAAGTGATTGTTTTACTGACTCTTGTTCCGATGTGGGACTTTCAAGGATGTTTCCAAGATCAATTTTAAAATTGTGAGGACGCAATTCCCAAAAGGGGGGAAGGATGTAACACCCCAGGTAAATAAAGAATATGACATTTTCACATTTATCCATATTTGTGAATAAAATATTAATATAACTTTAAAGGGGACGCTATTCTTGATGGCGTACCCAATACGCAACAACGAGTTCCTTTGAAATCTTACATTGCACTCTAATAATAAAATAATATTATTTTAAATGGTAGTTAAGGCCTAGCCATTATAATGGCAGGAAATAACAGAACTAACTAAAAAATGATTATGTATGTTTTTCAAATATTTTTACTTTTTACAATAAATGTTAGAGGATTGAAAATGCGAATGAATCCAATTTTTAAGCATAAACATTCTAATATTCTTTAAAAGGTCAATTAACCGCCTTTTGATGGAGAACCTCTTTTAAATCAACTTTTTGACAATTTTATGTTTTATATTTGACAAAATAAAATTCTTCTTTAGAATCGGGACATCAAAATTTACATTGTGTAAATTTTTGGTATTTTTCCGATAAAGTTCATTTTTTAATGAACACTGAAAAATGTTGTATTTTAATTCAATACCTCTTTTTAATATAATTTATTTATATGATTATATTATCTTTTGAATTGGTTTTAAAGTTCAATTAGAATATATTTTCACCATTTAATCCAATAGTGGTCGTTGGAATTAATTTCATCTTGAAATTGGACTTAAACTAGAGTCAACCTTTTGATACTTATTGTTTCTTAAAAACACGCTATTTGTTTTGACAGCGGGAATTAATTATTAAATTAATTAATGCAACTTATATGTTTTTAATTTTGTAAAATAGACTTCATTTTTGAATTCATAATATCAAATATAGCTTAGGGTGAATTTTTGGTATTTTTTCTGAAAAACTTCAATTTTTGATGAATAGTGAAACCACTAAGTGGTAGTTAAAGAAACTGATTTTTCATTTAAATTAAACTTTGCCACCTCTATGTTTTGAATTTCAGAAATCCGACATACATGGTTGTCATTATGAAGTAAAATGTGGTTCAATGGGATTAAAATAATTTTTTGGTGAATAGTAAATTTTATGTTCTTAATCGCGATTAGAGGTAATTAGTGTAGTTTAAGGTAAAAATAATTTTTTAATAATATGAGATGAGCTTGACACATGTCCTACCCTTATTGGATGTGTCATAGCCGAACAAGACAATCCATGGGTCAACTTGGGGACCCCATGGAGCCACTTTGGTTGGGAAATGACATAAATAACTTTTTATTTAATGTAAAATTAAAAATGACACAAACATGAGTTGTTTTACTAAAACAATTTTTACATGGGGTTATACAAGTCAGATTTTTTACTATAAATAGTCATTGGAAAGATAAAAATATTTCCTACATCATGATATTTTTTTATAATTTTTAGAAACTAAATAAATTAAATTATTTATGACACCATGATGATGCAGCGATTACCTCATTATTTAACGATTTAAATAAAATGATAAGATAATGTAAAATCTAAGACCTAAACTTGCCAAAAACCTATTGGATGTGTGGATTTAGAAACATTATCACCTTATCCTCAACATACATCAATTTGGGACCTTTAAAATCCGAAAATCATTTGAAAATAAAGTAACATTTTGTAACTTTCCAAGAGTTCCCCTCCTCTCCTCTTATAAAAGGCCCCCAACTCTACCACCTTACACACACCTATAAAGCCTTCGGCTCAGACAACCCCTGCCCATTTCATCTCTCCACATCCCTCTATTCATCATTGAAGCCTCACTTTGGGCAGAAGTCTTCCCAAGGAAGCCTTTGAGCTCAAATCAAAAAGAGTTACCCGATTTTAAGGTAATGTCTTCACTTGTGTTCTTTTGTTTTATTTTGCTTCTCCAACACCCTAAAATCTTTTTATTCATTTATTTTGTAACAAATCCGGTATCTTCAATATACTAGGATGTTTTTATAAGAATCATTAGAGCTACACTTACACACACCTACATCTAATGGTTAAAGAACATACTGTTTCTGTGGATGGCGAATTTCTGTCTCACGAAATGATGATTGTTCAACACTCATATAACACCTTAAATGGTGGCCATTAAGATGTCACTATATTTATATATGATATATAATATGTTTATGTTTTACTTAAGCTTCTGTATTTTTCATTTATGGCATACCTTTATGGTTTCCATTATGGGTAAACACGATATCTTCATTTAAGGAAGTGCGGACTACCGCCCCCTCAAAGTGATTTGATTCGTTAATACCATATGTGGTACGTATAAAGGATATATTTAATGATATTATATATGATACCATACTGGAATTAAAATACTATTATGTATCATTATGTTTAAATTCCATTAAATATGAAATAAAAATTAAAGTGGCGTTCATGCGTACGTACGGCTTACCGTCTCCATGAACAGTACATTTCATTTCTTATCTCAAAATGTTATGTACTATTATAAGTACATATATATAATGGATATATATGTAATATATTACATCTAAATTATGGATATAATTTTGTAATTATAACATATATATATATATATCTCATTTTGTTTTAATTCCATTAATATGACAAAAAATTAAAGTAGCGTTCATGCATACATACGGCCTATCGTCTCCATGAACGGTGATTTTAATTTTTTATCTAAAAATGCTATGGAATAGTATAAAATGAATATATAATGTATATATATGATATTTAAAACATCAATAATATTCTGGATATGATGTACCTATAACTACATGGAAAATTATTTTCCAACAAGTTCAATTTTTGACTCATGTACCAAACATCGACAAAAACGTCTGATATGAACTCATATTATTAACCAATTATTATAACATTAAAATATGTGATATGAAATTAAAAATAATAATTATAGGATTTCCTTAAGAAATTATAAATTGAACAAAGTTTATTATTCAGAAATATAAAGAAACGAACAAGACAAGTTGGACTTGAGGTAAGGGATCCTACCCCTCTCTTTCTTTTTAAGTACACCCTTTTATGTCATTACTTTTAAGCTCATATTTCTTATTATTGGGATGTTATTTTATATTAATACTATTTTAATTTTTATGTTCATATGGTGAGAGACCCTATTTTCTCTCATCAATCCATTTTGGAAGTTTTTAGTGGCGTCGTTAGGCTGCCGAATTTTCGTAAGAGATCTAACCTCTCTCTTTTTTTTAAGTACTCTCATTTATGTCACTTATTTTAAGCTCCTATTTTGTTATTATGGGGGATGTTATTTTATATTCCTCTTTCTGTACATTTTATTGTAATATGATGAGATACTCTATTTTATCTCATCAATCCATTTTTGGAAGTTTTAAGTGGCGTCGTTAGGCTGTCGAGTTTTCGTAAGGGATTTTTCATCTCACTTTTATTCCCGTGAGATTTATGCTACATTTTCCACCATTTCATTTGAGTGGTGTATGTAATTCCCATTATTATACTCTTTGTGTAATATAATTTCATTTATGGGTACTTAAATATTCATTGTATGACCCTTCTTCAATGGGGTGTACGTTTCGAAAGTTACCCAAGTCGGTAAGGGAACCTTTCACCCTCCTCTTTTTAAAAGACTTCTTTTGTTATTTCTTTTAATTCACATACTATTATGTTGGGATATGTTCTTCTATATCCTTATTAATGTAAATTTTATGTCCAAGTGATGAGATACCCTTTTAATCTCTCATCAACTCATTTTATGAGTTTTGAAGTGACGTCGTTAGGCTGTCTAATTTCTGTAAGGGAACTTCTTGACACACTTTCAATTCTTTGGGTTAAACCTCTAATTATTGATTTTATTATGCCAAGATTATGTGTGGAATCTCTATTTTGTATTTTCCACAAACCTTTGTGTGGATGTACTATTTCTACACATAATCATCTCATTGATAAATTCTTATGTCATTTACATGGACTTGTATCGGAAATCATAACTCAATCTCATTTCATGGAGTTAAATATGTATGTCATTGGTTTTGTTTTTCCATGATTATGTTTGAATGAACTCTGATTGTTTTACACTTAATATCCACTTATATTTTGTGTATTTGTATTTGTCACACATAATCATGTAATTGATTTATCCTTAATCTAAGGATACCGACTTTGTAAGGGACTTTATCTCAATCTCCATTCATTGAGGCATATTTGGTTTTACACACAACATTATTTTATACGGTGTATAAACCCCTTTGAATTTTAATTTTATTCAAAAGGAATCTTTTTATACGAAGCGTTTTACTAAACGACAAAAAGGAATGTTTCTTTTAACGTACGCGGTGACAACGACCTTTTCCGCCGCCGTGAGTATTATTTGGTCTTTGGCTTCCTCAACAAGCTGTAATGTTTTTTTAAAATGAAATAAATAACATATACTCTTTTATGTATGTTGGTATTGAAAATGGTTTTTATAAAGTATTTGTTATGTCGATATATTTAAGTGATATATTGTGATCGAAATGTGGAAATGTTTTCTTTCCATTATATTTTTTTAATGTCTTATGATTTTATAATGGTAATTGGACATTATGACGGGTGGTGTCGTGAATACCAGGATGGGTGGTTACGTTATAACCTCCAATGCATTGGGTATGGAAGTCGGTCGTATGGTTATTCCATTAAGTATGTGTGGAAGTCGGTCGTATGGCTATTCCATTAAGTATGTGTGGAAGTCGGCCGTATGGTTATTCCATTTAAGTATGTTTATGTCCCAAGTTACCTTTTTATGTTACGTGTTCTTTATATGGGTTTTATGGTAATCTTTTGGTTACAAAAGGGTAAGTAATGATCTTTTATTCATTGAAGAGTTTTTTTTACTACTTCTAAAAGGTGAAAGGTATTACTTTCATAAAGTATACATGGTTTACTTGTTGTTTTGAAAAACTAACAGTTTTAATTATTTGTTTATATTGAAGATACTGGATTTGTTACAAAAGAAATGAATAAAAAGAGTTTAGGGGGTTGGAGAAGCAAAACAAAACAAAAGGACTCAAGTGAAGACATTACCTTAAAATCGGGTAACTCCGTTTAGTTTGAGCCCAAAGGCTTCCTTGGGAAGACTTCTGCCCAAAGTGAGGCTTCAAGGAGTAATAGAGGGATGTGGAGAGACAAAATGGGCAGGTGTTGGCTGAGCCAAATTCTTTGGAAGTGTGAGTAAGGTGGTAGAGGTGGGGGCCTTTTATAAGAGGAGAGGAGGGGCACTCTTGGAAAGTAAGGAAATGTTACTTTATTTTAGAATGAGTTTCGGATTTTAATGGTCCCACATTTATGTGTTTAGAGGATAAGGTGATAAGGGTTCGAAATCCACCCATAAAATAGGTTTTTGACATGTGTAGGTCTTAGATTTTACATTATCTTTCCATTTTATTTAAATCCTTTATTAATGAGGTAATCACTGCATCATCATGATGTCATAAATAATTTAATTTATTTAATGTCTAAAAATTATAAAAAAATATCATGATGTAGGAAATATTTTTAGCTTTCTAATGAATATTTATAGTCAAAAATCTGACTTGTATAACCCCATGTAAAAATTGTTTTAGTAAAACAACTCATGTTTGTGTCATTTTTATTTTAACATTAAATAAAAAGATATTAATGTCATTTTCCAACTAAAGTGGCTTCATGGGGTCCCCAAGTTGACCCATGGATTGTCTTGGTCGTCCATGACACATACAATGAAGTTGGGACATGTGTCAACTTCATTTCATATTATTAAAACATTATTTTTACCTTAAACTACACTAATTACCTCTAATCGCGATTAAAAACTTAATAAGTTACTATTCACCAAAAAATTATATTAATCCCATTGAACCACATTTTACTTCCTAATGACAACCATGTATGTCGGATTTTTGAAATTCAAAACACAGAGGTGGTAAATTTTCATTTAAACAAAAAATCAGTTTTTTAAGTACCACTTAGTGGTTTCACTATTCATCAAAAATTGAAGTTTTTCAGAAAAATAACAAAACTTCACCCTAAGCTATATTTGATATTCTGAATTCAAAAATGAAGTCCATTTTACAAAATTAAAAACATATAAGTTTCATTAATTAATTTAATAATTAATTCCCGCTGTCAGAGCAAATAGCGTGTTTTTATGAAACAATAAGTATCAAAAGATTGACACTAGTTTAAGTCCGATTTCAAAGTGAAATTAATTCCAACGACCACTATTGGATTTAATGGTAAAAATATATTATAATTTCACTTCAAAACCAATTTAAAAGATAATATAATCATATGAATAAATTATATTAAAAAGAGGTTTTGAATTAAAATACAACATTTTACACTATTAATTAAAAAAATGAACTTTATCGGAAAAATACCAAAAATTTACACAAAGTAAATTTTGATGTCCCGATTCTAAAAAAGAGTTATATTTGGTCCAATAGAATGTATAAGAGTGATCAAAACTATATTTAATGATGGTTCGCCATCAAAAGGTGATAAGTGAACCTTTAGTGAAAATTAGGGTATAAATGCCTAAAATTGAATTCTTTCCGTATTTAAGCCTTTATCTTTTATTGGATAAATGTAAAAACATTTAAAAAACATATATAATCATATTTTAGTTATTTCTATCCATTCCCGCCAATAAAATGGCTACATGTTAACTACCATTTAAAATAATATTATTATATTACTAGTGTGCAACGTAAGTTTTCAAAGGAACTCGTCGTTGCGTATCGGGTACGCTATCGAACATAGCAACCCCTTTAAAGTAAAATTAATATTTAATTCGTAAATATTAATAAATATGAAAAAAAATTATTCATTATTTACCTGGGATGTTACATCCTTCCCCCCTTTTAGGAATTGCGTCCTCGTAATTTTATTCACTTATCAAAATAAGTGGGGGTATTTATCCCTCATAGCATTTTAAGATTCCCACGTTGCCTCTTCAACCATATGGTTTTTCCACAAAACCTTTACCTGGTGAATTACCTTATTTCACAACACTTGCTCTCTTCGGTCAAGAATCTGGATTGGTTGTTCTTCATAAGATAGGTTCTCTTCGAGCTGAACTACCTCTGGACTCAAAACATGAGATGGATCTGGAATATACTTCCTCAACATCGAAACATGAAAAACATTGTGTACCTGAGATAAACTCGGAGGTAAATCCACTCGGTAAGCAACTGATCCAACTCTCTCCAGAATTTCATATGGTCCAATGAACCTTGGACTTAGCTTTCCTTTCTTACCAAATCGCATCACACTTTTCCATGGTGAGACTTTGAGAAAAACATGATCACCTACCTCAAAAGATAGATCCTTCCTCCTGTTGTCCGCATAACGCTTCTGCCTGCTCTGAGCTGTTCTCATGTGTTTCTGTATCAGCTGAACTTTTTCTGCCAACTCTTATACCAATTCTGGTCCCATCAGCTTTCTTTCACCCACTTCGTCCCAAAAAGCTGGAGTTCAACACCGCTTCTCATATAACGCCTCAAATGGTGCCATCTGTATACTGGAATGAAAACTGTTATTATATGAAAATTCAACCAAAGAAATATGGTGGTCCCAACTTCCCTGATAATCCATTGAGCAAGAACGTAGCATATCCTCCAATATCTGAATTGTTCGTTCTGACTGCCCATCTGATTGAGGATGAAAAGCTGTACTAAAATTTAATTCAGTACCCAACGACTTCTGAAGGCCTTTCCAAAGTTATAAGTGAACCTGGGATCACGGTCAGATACAATGGAGAGGGGAACTCCATGTAACCTGACTATCACTTTAAGATACAAACGGGAAAGTTGATCTAGGGAAAAATTATCTCTTATAGCAAGGAAATGAGTAGATTTAGTCAAGCGATCAACAATAACCCAGATTGCATTATTACCTTGAGGGGTCTTCGGCAATCCCACAACAAAGTCCATGGATATATTTTCCCATTACCACTCTAGCACTGGTAAAGGCTGAAGCATCCCTTTCGGTAACTTCTGCTCTGCTTTAACCTACTGACAAGTCAAACACTTCACAGTAAAATCAGCAATACCCCTTTTCATTCCATCCCACCAGTAATACTCCCGCAGATCTCTGTAAATCTTTGTACTGCCAGGATGAACTGAAAACGGGGAATTATGAGCCTCACATAACAACACATTCTTCAACTGTGAATCACAAGGCACACATAATATCTTCCCAAACCTCAAAACACAATCATTATCAATATTGAATTTAGGCAAATTACCCTTCTGAACCAGCTCTACCTTTTTCTGCAACTCACTGTCTTGCTTATCTGCTTGCTTGATTCTATCTGATAGAGAAGATGTCATTGATACCTGAAACAAAACAGAAGGACTTCCTACACAAACAACTTCCATGCCAAAGTTCATCAAATCAAAAACCAAAGGATCTCGTTCCAAACGCAACATTGTTAATGAAGCATTACTTTTTCTACTCAAAGCATCAACCACTTTATTTGCTTTTCCCGGATGGTAATGAATTGTACATTCATAATCTTTGATTAATTTCAGCCATCTCCTCTATCTCATCTTCAATTCTTTTTGAGTGAATATATACTTTAAACTTTTGTGATCAGTATATATTTCACACTTTACTCCATACAAATGATGCCTCCAAATTTTTAGAGCAAAAACAACAACAGCTAATTCCAAATCATGTGTAGTGTAATTTACCTCATGAGTTTTCAATTGATGTGAAGCATATGCAATTACCTGATCATTCTTCATAAGGACACAACCAAGTCCCTTCAACGAAGCATCACTGTATATAACAAACTAACCATTCCTGGAAGGAAGTTCCAAAACTAGAGCATTCACCAATCTTCTTTTCAACTCCTAAAAACAGTCATCACATTCTTTTGTCTAGATGAACTTAACACCCTTCCGAGTTAGCTTAGTCATTGGACTAGATAACCGTGAAAAAATTTCAACAAACCTTCAGTATTAACCTTCCAAACCAAGAAAACTACGGATCTCGGTTACATTTGTGGGTCTTGGCCATTCTTCAACAACTTTTGTTTTAACAGGATCAACAGTTATGCCATCTTTTGAACCAATGTGACCCAGGAAAGAAATTTGTTGTAACCAAAACTCACACTTGCTAAATTTCCCATATAGTTTCTTTTCTTTTAAGGTTTTCAAGATAACCCTTAAATGACTTTCATGCTCCTCTTTACTTTTAGAAAACACCAAAATATCATCGATGAAAACAACCACAAACTTATCCAAGAACTCATGGAAAATTCTATTCATAAGGTCCATGAATACAGCAGGTGCATTGGTTAACCCAAAAGGCATAACTACAAATTCCTAATGGCCATATATAGTACGGAACACAGTCTTCGGAACGTCTACTTATTTTACTTTCAATTGATGGTACCCTGACCTCAAGTCAATCTTTGAAAAATACTGAGCTCCCTGGAGCTGATCAAACAAATCATGGATATGAGGCAAAGGATACTTGTTCTTAACAGTAATATTATTCAAGGCTCTATAATCAATGCAAAGTCTCATTGAGCCATCTTTCTTTTTAACAAACAAGACAGGAGGACCCCATGGTGATGTGCTAGGTTGAATGAAACCTTTATCTAATAACTCCTACAATTGCTTCTTTAACTCTAAAAGTTCAACTTGAGCCATTCAATAAGGGGGTTTTGAAATTGGATTAGAATCAGGAACTAAGTCAATAGTAAATTCAACTTCCCGATCATGAATAATACGAGGCAACTCATCAGGAAAAATATCAAGATAGTCATTTACCACTGGCACATCATTAATCTGAACAGTTCCTTTATTTTCAACAATATGTGCAGGGTAACATTCATTTCCATCTTTTACGAGTTTCTAAACTTCCTGATATGTTATCAAAAGCAAGGGTTTATTCTTGTACACAAAATGAAAATCTTTCTGAAAAGAAACCATTATAGCTCTACAGTCAATCTTAGCATGATAAAAAGAAAGTCAGTACATGCCCAAAATAACATCAAACTTTACTATAGGCAAAACAATAAGGTTTGCTGGTAGATTCTTTCCACACAAAAGGATATGAAGGTTCTTATAATTCCTTTTTGTCTCAACATTCCCTCCGGGTGTTTTTACTATAAGTTCAGGGTTCATATCTTGAGATGGAATTTCTAATTTACTAGAAAACTTCTCAGAAATGAAATAATGTGTAGACCCTGAATCAAACAACACATTGGCATAATCTGAACAAACAAATAGTGTACATGATACTACTTCATTCGATGGCCCAACATCTGCTGAAGTTGTTGTAAAGGATTTTACCACCCCTTTCTGCTTGTAGTCTGGCTTCTTTCCCCCAGTTGAGTTCTTCGTTAGACACTCATTTGCATAATGACCCATTTAATTACACTTAAAACATCTTACCGCTGGCTTTTCATTGCCTGCGTGATCATCTTCCTTACAGTTACGAGCAATATGACCAGACTTACCACACTGAAAGCACTTACCAGACTTGGATAAACATTCTCCAGGATGCATTTTACCACACTTCTCATAGGATGGATATTTAGTTTTCTTACCTCCTTGCTTCTTTGATGAATTCTTCCTCTTTGCCTGCCAACTGGACCTCTTATTCTGTTGTTTTTCATAGAACACCTGATCATCGGCAAACTCCATTTCCACCTTCTCCGCACATCGAACAAGTTTTTCATAACTTTTGAACTCACGAGAAGCCAAAGACCTTCGATACTTTGGAATTAACCCTGAGTAAAAATGGTTTATTTTACTATCAAGATCTCGTATGAAGTTCGGAGCATACCTTGCCAATCGAGTGAACTTTGCTTCATAAGTAGCCACCGAGTCATCCTCCTGCCTCAATTCTAAGAACTGTTTTTCCATCCTAAGAGGAACCACCTTAGGAAAATATTTCTCAAGAAACATACCTTTTAATTAGTCCCAGTGAAGATCATCAATCTCATCACTATCCCTGATATTTTTCACCATCGACCACCACTGATCAGCTTCACCTTCAAAATGGTAAACAGCAAGACTAACCTTTTGATGTTCTGAACACCCCATGACATCAAAAATATTCTCCAGTGATTTAATCCAGCCTTCAGCTTGCACAGGGTCAGATGATCCTCTGAATGATGGGGGATTTTTCCTCATGAAATGTTCCACCACTGACATGTTCCTCTGCGGTTGATCTAGCTGATCTCGTGCATGGATACCACCACCATTTATAGCCTGAGTCAACTGTGCCATCACTGCAACAAACTGTTCAGTTCCGATTCCGATTATCTCAGGTTACTGATTTGGAAGGTTGTCTTCCTCCTGATGTCGTACCAACATAGCTTCTTTGTTTCCTCTACGGAAAACCATTTTGAACACAGAAATATCTTAGGCGAAACAACATGGTAATCTTTAAATGCTATATCATTTCATTCATACCATAAATTAACTTATAATTTAACAATTTTCTAACTCCTAAAGTTGTCTAAACCGACCTCTGATACCAACTATAAGGCCCCGGCCTTAAACATTACTTAATATTGAATTAAATGAATAATTCACATTAAGGATCTTTTTCAGGTTTAGAGTTTTAGAGAATTAGGACATAACTGTTACATCTCAAAAGATTACAAATTAGACACTTCTACTAAGTTTCCATAGAATAAAAAAAACTCTTAAAAAGAAACATGTCCAGTTCCATGGTTTATATAACATGACTTTCCCTTGATCCCATCCTTGACCCTATTCCACATTAAGTCCTGTGAAAAATATTTCAAAAAAACTTGTGGTGAGCATAAAAAGCTCAGTAAGGGATACACAAAGAATGAAAACTGTTAGTTTTTCAAACATCAAATAAACCATGTATACTTTATCAAAGTAATACCTTCACCTTTATGAAGTGGTAAAAACTCTTCACTGAATAAAATATCATTAATTACATTTTTGTAACCAAAGGATTACCATAAACCCCATATAAAGAACACATAACATATAAAGGTAACTTGGGACATAAAAATACTTAAGTGGATAACCATACGGTCGAATTCCACACATATCACTTAATGGAATAGTCATACGGCCAACTTCCATACATACTTAATGGAATAGCCATACGGCCGACTTCCATACCCAATGCATTGAAGGTTATAACGTAACCACCCGTCCTGGTATTCACGGCACCACCCGTCATATGGTTTATCACGTAACCACCCGTCAAATGTCCAAGTACCATTATAAAAATCATAAGACATAAAACAAATATAATGGAAAGAAAAAATTTCCACACTTTGATCACAATATATCACTTAAATATATTAACATAAAAAATCCATTCTAAAAACCATTTTCAATACCAAAATACATAAAAGAGTATATGGTATTTATTTCATTTTAAAAAAAACATTACGGCTTGTTCAGGAAGCCAATGACCAAATAATACTCGCGGCGGCGGAAAAGGTCATTGTCACCGCGTACGTTAAGAGAAACATTCCTTTTTGTCCTTTTGTAAAACGCTTCGTAGGAAAAGATTCCTTTTGTATAAAAGTAAAATTCAAAGGGGTTTATACACCATATAAAAGAAAGTTGTGTATAAAACGAAATATGCCTCAATGAAAGGAGATTGAGACGAAATCCCTTACCTCGGGTCCGACTTGACTCGAATGTTATTTAACGTCCTGAATAATAAACTTGAGTTAATTTCTACTTGATTAAGAACCTTTTTCAAGTTCATTATTACTTTTATATCACTTATTATCATGTTATAAACATTATGTAATCATTTAAGTTAATAATGTTTGTTTTGTCGATATTTGGTTCTTAAGTCGAAAGTGGACTTCTTACAATTACATGTTGTTCGTGTGGTCAAAGGTTCTTTATATCCAGAATAAAATTCCTGATTTGGATATAATATATATCATATATATCTAGCATATACATGCATTTATAATATTACATAATCATTTAGAGGTAATAAATGAAATGCACCGTTCATGGAGACAGTAAGCCGTACGTACGCATGAACGCTACTTTCATTTCTTTGTCATATTAATGGAATTAAAACTAAATGAGAGGTATGTATATTTTAATTCCAGAATTATATTCATCATTTATATGTAACATACATTATATATATCCATTATAAATATGTACTTATAATTGTACATTACATTTGGGGATAAGAAATGAAATGCACCGTTCATGGAGACGGTAAGCCGTACGTACGCATGAACGCTACTTTCATTTCTATCTCATTAATTAATGGAAAGAAATAATAATGATATATAGGTATATTATAATTCTAGTATAATATCATATATAATATCATTAAATCCATCCTTTATACGTCCCACGTATGGCATTAACGAATCACATCACTTTGAGGGGGCGGTAGTCCGCACTTCCTAAAATGAAATTATCGTGTTTACCCACAATGGAAACCATAAAGGTAAACCACAAATAAAAAATAAAGAAGCATAAGGAAAACATAAAAATAATATATATCATATATAAACAGAGTGACATATTAATGTCCACCATTAAAGGTGTTTAAAAGAAGATTGAACAATCATCATTTCGTGAGGCAGAAATTCGCCAACCACAGAAACAGTATATTCTTTAACCATTAGATGTAGATGTGTGTAACTGTAGCTCAAAATATTCTTATAAAAACATCCTAGTATATTAATGATACTGGAGTTTTTATAAAATAAATGAATAAAAAGAGTTTATGGGGTTGGAGGAGCAAAATAAAACAAAAGGACTCAAGTGAAGACATTACCTTAAAATCGGGTAACTCCGTTTAGTTTGAGCTCAAAGGCTTCCTTGGGAATACTTCTACCCAAAGTGAGGCTTCAAGGAGTAATATAGGGATGTGGAGAGAAAAAATAGGTAGGGGTTGGCCGAGCCAAAGGCTATGGAAGTGTGGGTAAGGTGGTAGAGGTGGGGGCCTTTTATAAGAGGAGAGGAGGGGCACTCTTGGAAAGTAAAGAAATGTTACTTTATTTTAGAATGAGTTTCGGATTTTAATGGACCCACTTTGATGTGTTTCGAGGATAAGGTGATAAGGGTTCTAAATCCACCAATCCAATAGGTTTTTTACATGTGTAGGTCTTAGATTTTACATTATCTTTCCATTTTATTTAAATCGTTAAATAATGAGGTAATCGCTGCATCATCATGGTGTCATAAATAATTTAATTTATTTAATGTCTAAAAATTATAAAAAAAAATACAATGATGTAGGAAATATTTTTACCTTTCCAATGAATATTGATAGTCAAAACTCTAATTTTTATAACCCCATTTAAAAATTGTTTTAGTAAAACAACTCATGTTTGTGTCATTTTAATTTTATCATTAAATAAGAAGATATTAATGTCATTTTCCTACCAAAGTGGCTCCATGGGGTCCCCAAGTTGACCCATGGCTTGTCTTGGTCGGCCATAACACATCCAATGAGGTTAGGACATGTTTCAAGTTCATTTCATATTATTACAACACTATTTTTACCTTATATTACACTAATTACCTCTAATTGCGATTAAAAACTTAATAAGTTACTATTCACCAAAAAATTATTTTAATCCCATTGAACCACATTTTACTTCTTAATGAAAACCATGTATGTCGGATTTTTGAAATTCAAAACACATAGATGGTAAAATTTCATTTAAACGAAAAATTAGTTTTTTTAAGTACCACATAGTGGTTTCACTATTCATCAAAAATTGAAGTTTTTCAGAAAAATACCAAAACTTCTCCCTAAGATATATTTGATATTCCAAATTCAAAAATTAATTCCATTTTACAAAATTCAAAACATATATGTTGCATTAATTAATTTAATAATTAATTCCCGCTGTCAGAGCAAATAGCGTGTTTTTATGAAACAATAAGTATCAAAAGATTGACACTAGTTTAAGTCCGATTTCAAAGTGAAATTAATTCCAATGACCACTATTGGATTTAATGGTAAAAATATATTCTAATTTCACTTTAAAACCAATTCAAAATATAATCTAATCATATAAATAAATTATATTAAAAAGATGTTTTGAATTAAAATACAACATTTTACACTATTCATTAAAAAAATGAACTTTATCGGAAAAATACCAAAAATTGACACAAAGTAAATTTTGATGCCCTGATTCTAAAAAAAGAGTTATATTTGGTCCAATAGAATGTATAAGAGTGATCAAAACTATATTTAATGACAGTTCTCCATCAAAAGGCGATAAGTGAACCTTTAGTGAAAATTAGGGTGTAAATGCCTAAAATTGAATTCTTTCCGTATTTAAGCCTTTATCTTTTATTAGATAAATGTAAAAACATTTAAAAAACATATATAATCATATTTTAGTTATTTCTATCCATTCCCGCCAATACAATGGCTACATGTTAACTTCCATTTAAAATAATATTATTATATTACTAGTGTGCAACGTAAGTTTTTAAAGGAACTCATCATTGCGTATCGGGTACGCTATCGAACATAGGAACCCCTTTAAAGTAAAATTAATATTTAATTAGTAAATATTAATAAATATGAAAATGTTTTATTCATTATTTACTTGGGATGTTACATCATTCCCCCCTTTTGGGAATTGCGTCCTCGCAATTTTATTCACTTATCAAAATAAGTGGGGGTATTTATCCCTCATAGCATTTTCAGATTCCCATGTTGCCTCTTCAACCATATGGTTTTTCCACAAAACCTTTACCTGGTGAATTACCTTATTTCGCAACACTTTCTCTCTTCGGTAAAGAATCTGGAATGGTTGTTCTTCATAAGATAGGTTCTCTTCCAGCTGAACTACCTCTGGACTCAAAACATGAGATGGATCTGATAAATACTTCCTCAACATCGAAACATGAAAAACATTGTGTACCTGAGATAAACTCAGAGGTAAAGCCACTTGGCAAGCATCTGATCTAACTCTCTCCAGAATTTCATATGGTCCAATGAACCTTGGACTCAGCTTTCCTTTCTTACCAAATCACATCACACTTTTCCATGGCAAGACTTTGAGAAAAACATAATCACCTACCTCAAAATATAGATCCTTCGTCCTGTTGTCCGCATAACTCTTCTGCCTGCTCTGAGCTGTTCTCATGTGTTTCTGTATCAGCTGAACTTTTTCTGCCAACTCTTCTACCAATTCTGGTCCCATCACTTTCTTTCACCCACTTCATCCCAAAAAGCTGGAGTTCGACACCGCTCCCCATATAATACCTCAAATGGCGCCATCTGTATACTGGAATGAAAACTGTTATTATATGAAAATTCAACCAAAGAAAGATGTTGGTCCCAACTTCCCTGATAATCCATTGAGAAAGAACGTAGAATATCCTCCAATGTCTGAATTGTTCATTCTGACTGCCCATCTGATTGAGGATGAAAAGATGTACTAAAAATTTTTTCTGTACCCAACGACTTCTGAAGGCCTTTCCAAAAGTTAGAAGTGAACCTGGGATCACGGTCATATACAATGGAGAGGGGAACTCCATGTAACCTAACTATCTCTTTAAGATACAAACGGGAAAGTTGATCTAGGGAAAAAGTATCTCTTATAGCAAGGAAATGAGTAGATTTAGTCAAGCGATCAACAATAACCCAGATTGCATTATTACCTCGAGGGGTCTTCGGTAATCCAACAACAAAGTCCATGGATATATTTTCCCATTTTCACTCTAGCACTGGTAAAGGCTGAAGCATCCCTTTTGGTAGCTGTCACTCTGCTTTAACCTGCTGACAAGTCAAACACTTCACAGTAAAATCAGCAATATCCATTTTCATTCCATCCCACCAGTAATACTCCCGCAGATCTTTGTACATCTTAGTACTGCCAGGATGAACTGAAAACGGGGAACTATGAGCCTCACATAACAACTCATTCTTCATCTATGAATCACAATGCACACATAATCTATTCCCAATCCTCAAAACACAATCATTATCAATGTTGAATTCAGGAAACTTACCCTTCTGAACCAGCTCTACCTTTTTTTGCAACTCACTGTCTTGCTTCTGTGCTTTCATGATTCTGTATGATAGGGAAGATGTCACTGATACTTGAAACAAAACATAAGGACTTCCTACACAAACAACTTCCATGCCAAAGTTCATAAAATCAAAAACCAAAGTATCTTGTTCCAAACACAACATTGTTAATGAAGCATTACTTTTTCGACTCAAAGCATCAGCTACTTTATCTGCTTTTCCCGGATGGTAATGAATTGTACATTCATAATCCTTGATTAATTCTAGCCATCTCCTCTGTCTCATGTTCACTTATTTATGAGTGAATATATACTTTAAACTTTTGTGATCAGTATATATTTCACACTTTACTCCATACAAATGATGCCTCCAAATTTTTAGAGCAAAAACAAGAGTAGCTAATTCCAAATCATGTGTAGGGTAATTTACCTCATGAGTTTTCAACTGAAGTGAAGCATATGCAATTACCTGATCATTCTACATAAGGACACAGCCAAGTCCCTTCAACGAAGCATCACTTTATATAACAAACTCACCATTCCTGGAAGGAAGTGCCAAAACTGGAGCATTCACCAATCTTCTTTTCAACTCCTGAAAACAATCATCACATTATTTTGTCTAGATGAACTTAACACCCTTCCGAGTTAGCTTAGTCATTGGACTAGATAACTGTGAAAAAATTTCAACAAACCTTCGGTAGTAACCTGCCAAACCAAGAAAACTACGGATCTCGGTTACATTTGTGGGTCTTGGCCATTCTTCAATAACTTTTGTTTTAGCAGGATCAACAGTTATGCCATCTTTTGAAACAATGTGACCCAGGAAAGAAATTTTTTGTAACCAAAACTCACACTTTCTGAATTTCCCATATAGTTTCTTTTCTTTTAAGTTTTGCATGATAACCCTTAAATGACTTTCATGATCCTCTTTACTTTTAGAAAACACCAAAATATCATCTATGAAAACAACCATAAACTTATCCAAGAACCTTTGGAAAATTCTATTCATAAGGTCCATGAATACAGCAGGTGCATTGGTTAACCCAAAAGGTATAACTACAAATTCATAATGGCCATATCTAGTACAGAATGCAGTCTTCGGAACGTCTTTTTCTTTTACTTTCAACTGATGGTACCTCGACCTCAAGTCAATCTTTGAAAAATACTGAGCTCCCTGGAGCTGATCAAACAAATCATCGATATGTGGCAAAGGATACTTGTTCTTAACTGTAATATTATTCAAGGCTCTATAATCAATGCAAAGTCTCATTGATCCATCTTTCTTTTTAACAAACAAGAGAGGATCACCCCATGGTGATGTGCTAGGTCGAATGAAACCTTTATCTAATAACTCCTGCAATTGCTTCTTTAACTCTAAAAGTTAAACTTGAGCCATTCGATAAGGGGGTTTTGAAATTGGCTTAGAATCAGGAACTAATTCAACAGTAAATTCAACTTCCTGATCATGAATAATACCAGGCAACTCATCAGGAAAAACATCAAGATACTCATTTACCACTGGCACATCATTAATCTAAACAGTTCCTTTATTTTCAACAATATGTGCAAGGTAACATTCATTTCCATCGTTTAAGAGTTTCTCAACTTCCTGATATGTTATCAAAATCAAGGGTTCATTCTGTAATTATAATAAATATATCTCTCATTTTGTTTTAATTCCATTAATATGAAAAAAAATTAAAGTAGCATTCATGCGTACGTATGACCTACCGTCTCCATGAACGGTGCTTTTAATTTTTTATCTCCAAATGCTATGGAATAGTATAAAATGAATATATACTGGATATATATGATATTTAAAACATAAATACTATTTTGGAGATGATGTACCTATAACTACATGGAAAATTCTTTTACAACAAGTTCAATTTTTACTCATGTACCGAACATCGACAAAAACGTCTGATATAAACTCACTTTATTAACCAATTATTATAACATTATAATATGTGATATGAACTGAATAATAATATTTAAATAGGGTCCTTAAGCAATTATAAATTGACCGAATTTTATTATTCAGGAGATTAAAGAACGATCGAGTCATGTCAGACACGAGGTAAGGGATCCCACTCCTCTCTTCCTTTTTAAGTACACTCTTTTATGTCATTCCTTTTAAGATCATCTTTATTATGATTGGGATGTTCTTTTATTTTACTCCTACTGTACTTTTTATGTTTATATGGTGAGAGACCCTATTTTCTCTCATCAATCCATTTTGGAAGTTTTGAGTGGTGCCGTTAGGCTGCCAAATTTTCGTAAGAGATCTAACCTCTCTCTTTTTTTTAAGTACTCTCATCTATGTCACTTCTTTTAAGCTCCTCTTTGTTATGATGGGGGATGTTCTTTTATATTCCTCTTGCTGTACATTTTATTGTAATATGATGAGATACTCTATTTGATCTCATTAATCCATTTTTGGAAGTTTTAAGTGGCGTCGTTCGGCTGCCGAGTTTTCGTAAGGGATTTTTCATCTCACTTTTATTCCCGTGAGATTTATGCTACATTTTCCAACATTTCATTTGAGTGGTGTATGTACTTCCCATTATTATACTCTTTGTGTAATATAATTTTATTTATGGGTACTTACATATTCATTGTATGACCCTTCTTCAATGGGGTGTACGTTTCGAAAGTTACCCAAGTCGGTAAGGGAACCTTTCACCCTCCTCTTTTTAAAAGACTTCTTTTATTATGTCTTTTAATTCACATAATATTATGTTGGGATATGTTATTCTATATCCTTATTAATGTAAATTTTATGTCCAAGTGATGAGATACCCTTTTTATCTCTCATCAACTCATTTTATGAGTTTTGAAGTGAAGCCGTTAGGCTGTCGAATTTCTGTAAGGGAACTTCTTAACCCACTTTCAATTCTTTGGGTTAAACCTATAATTCTTGATTTTATTATGCCAATATTATGTGTGGAATCTCTATGTTGTAGTTTCCACAAACCTTTGTGCGAATATACTATTTCTACACATAATCATCTCATTGATAAATTCTTATGTCATTTAGACGGACTTGTATTGGAAATCATAACTCAATATCATTTAATTGAGTTAAATATCTATGTCATTGGTTTTTTTCCATGATTATGTGTGAATTGCCTCTGATTGTTTTACACTTAATATCCACTTACATTTTGTGTATTCGTATTTGTCACACATAATCATGTAATTGATTTATCCTTAATCTAAGGATACCGACTTTGTAAGGGACTTCGTCTCAATCTCCTTTCATTGAGGCATATTTGGTTTTACACACAACTTTATTTTATACGGTGTATAAACCCCTTTGAAGTTTAATTTTATTCAAAAGGAATCTTTTTATACGAAGCGTTTTACTAACCGACAAAAAGGAATGTTTCTTTTAACGTACGTGGTGACAACGACATTTTCCACCGCCGCAAGTATTATTTGGTCTTTGGCTTCCTCAACAAGCCGTAATGTTTTTTAAAATGAAATAAATACCATATAACCTTTTATGTATGTTGGTATTGAAAATGGTTTTTATAAAGGATTTGTTATGTCAATATATTTAAGTGATATATTGTGATCGAAATGTGAAAATGTTTTCTTTCCATTATATTTGTTTATTGTCTTGTGATTTTATAATGGTACTTGGACATTATGACGGGTGGTGTCGTGAATACCAGGACGGGTGGTTACGTTATAACCTCCAATGCATTGGGTATGGAAGTTGGCCATATGGCTATTCCATTAAGTATGTGTGGAAGTCAGCCGTATGGATATTCCATTAAGTATGTGTGGAAGTCGACCGTATGGTTATTCCATTTAAGTATGTTTATGTCCCAAGTTTCCTTTTTATGTTATGTGTTCTTTATATGGGTTTTATGGTAATCTTTTGGTTACAAAAGGGTAAGTAATGATATTTTATTCATTGAAGAGTTTTTCTTACTACTTCGAAAAGGTGAAAGGTATTACTTTGATAATGTATACATGGTTTACTTGTTGTTTTGAAAAACTAACAGTTTTCATTCTTTGTGTATCCCTTACTGAGCTTTTTATGCTCATCCCAAGTTTTTGAAATATTTTTCACAGGACTTAACGCGGAATAGGGTCAAGGATGGGATCAAGGTAAAGTCATGCTACCTAAAACATGGAACTATACATGTTTCTTTTTAAGAGTTTTTATTTTATGGAAACTTAGTAGAAGTTTCTACTTTGTAATCTTTTGAGATGTAATAGTCATTTCCTAATTCTCTAAAACTCTAAACCTGAAAAGATCCTCAATGTGTAATCTTGTAATAACTCAAGATTAAGTAAGGTTTAAGGCTGGGGCCTTATAGTTGGTATCAAAGGTCGGTTTAGATAACTTTAGAGGTTAGGGTATTATTTAAGCATAAGTGACATTACCATAATGGTTAGAATTTCAGAAAGAGTCCTAGTTTTAGATAAAGTGAATGAGTAAGTATATCTTAGTGTTTATCTTCCTCATTAGTACATTATGGTTTTTTTTATATACTCACACTGACATTTCTGTTTTTAGTAAATGGATAGATCTAGCAGGCACCAAAGTGACAACAGGTTTGAAGGAAACTGTGGTGGTTCTCTGATTAAGATACTAGATAAAATGGGGGATTCAATGAGGAAACTCGTGGTTGTTCTAAACCAACTATCAAGGAGTCATGATCAACCACTTGAACCTTGGTATGATCTATAATGCATCATGTACGATATGACCAATCGATGTGGAAGTTCAGGTAATAATTATAAAGGTAACCATTAGAGTTTATATGATCCTTACTTTTAAGGTAATTATGGGTTTTTATATGATATGATGGAAAATGAAAGGCATGAGATAAACTTGAGGTTAAAATATGTTATGATCATTTTTGAAGATTTTATCTCGTTTTGGGGAATGTTTTAAGAATTATATAGTTTTGGAAAAAGGACAACACGCAGACCGTGTGACAACCCGTCGCATCGGACAAAGCTGCGGGAATCGAACCCACAACCAAAGTGCGACTGGTATTTATCGCCTACCACTGGACTACATGAAGTCCCTGGTTAGTTTGACTAATTCTTTTTAGTTAGATGATTTTTGGAATCAAGAGTAAGTTTATTTTGGGTTATCTATGGAAATGATTAACCTATCATCGAGGATATGTGATTAGGTTAATTACTTTTCAATATGAGAATTTAAGAGCAACTGATGTTATTTGGAGATAAAAGTTAATTTGTACCTTGGAAGACTATGTGACTAAATCCTTCAAATATTTGGGTTTCAATCTTAGTTTGGTTTACTTTGAAGAATTTTATGGACAAATTTTTTATCAAATGGTCCTCGTTGAACTTGGGGTTTTCTTGGACAAATTTTGGAGATTAAGAATAGATTTTCTTTTTATAAAGGATTATCCTTTTCTGGATTATCTGATCTTGTACTAACTATTTTTGGTTTTGGTTTTGGTTTTGGTTAAAGTCTAAAGACATGGAAATTATATAGTTCTCTTTTGTGGATTAGGTGATTCTCAGGAAGTTGATTATAGTACTCTTAATGCGAACAAGTCTTCCTAAAAACTCATCTTTTGGAGAAAATATGAGTTTGATTAAGGAATCTAGTAAAAGTTGAAAGTCTACGTGAAAAGTAATTATGTTTCATTATGATTTAGTTAAGCTCAAAAAATAAATTCCTCAATGAAGAGTAACTTAAAACAAAAATGTTGTCTGTTAACTTTTCCTACTGGGGAATCGAATACAGTTTAACCCATCACAAGTTTGTGATTTTCTTGTGGTTAACTTTCTCCTAGACATGTTTACTATCACTCTCCATCAGAACATGACCCTTTGTTTTCTCCTCCATATCCATATTTTCATACTTGGAATCCTAGTATGGGTTAACTCGGGTGACATTTTTACTTCTCTCCCATTCTTTTAAAGTGATTGTTTTACCGACTCTTGTTCTGATGTGGGTCTTTCAAGGATGTTTCCGAGCCCAATTTTAAAATTGCGAGGATGCAATTCCCAAAAGGGGGGAAGGATGTAACACCCCAGGTAAATAAAGAATATGAAATTTTTATATTTATCCATATTTGTGAATAAAATATTAATATTACTTTAAAGGGGATGCTATGCTCGATGGCGTACCCAATACGCAACAACAAGTTTCTTGGAAATCTTACGTTGCACTCTAATAATAAAATAATATTATTTTAAATGGTAGTTAACGCCTAACCGTTGTAATGGTGGGAATGAACAGAACTAAATACAAAATGATTATATATGTTTGTCAAATATTTTTACTATTTACAATAAATGTTAGAGGATTAAAAATGCGAATGAATCCAATTTTTAAGCATAAACATTCTAATATTCATTAAAATGTCGATTAACCGCCTTTGGATGGCGAACCTCTTTTAAATCCATTTTTTAACAATTTTATGTGTTATATTTGAAAAAATAAAATTCTTCTTTAGAATCGAGGAATCAAAATTTACTTTGTGTAAATTTTTGGTATCATTCCGATAAAGTTCATTTTTTTAATGAATAGTGAAAAATGTTGTATTTTAATTCAAAACCTTTTTTTAATCTAATTTATTTATATGATTAGATTATATTTTGAAATGTTTTTAAAGTAAAATAAGAATATATTTTTACCATTTAATCCAATAGTGATCATTGGAATTAATTTCACTTTGAAATCGGACTTAAACTAGTGTCAATCTTTTGATTCTTATTGTTTCATAAAAACACGCTATTTGCTCTGACAGCGGGAATTAATTATTAAATTAATTAATGCAACTTATATGTTTTGAATTTTGTAAAATAGACTTCATTTTTTAATTCAGAACATCAATTATATCTTAGGGTGAAGTTTTGGTATTTTTCTGAAAAACTTCAATTTTTGATGAATAGTGAAACCACTAAGTGGTACTTATAAAAAACTGATTTTCTGTTTAAATGAAATTTTACCACCTCTGTGTTTTGAATTTCAAAAATACAACATACATGGTTTCATTAATAAGTAAAATGTGGTTCAATGGAATTAAAATATTTTTTTTGGTGAATAGTAACTTTTAAGTTTTTAATCGCGATTAGAGGTAATTAGTGTAGTTTAAGATAAAAATAATGTTTAATAATATGAGATGAGCTTGACACATGTCCTACCATTATTGGATGTGTCATGGCCGACCAATAAAATCCATGGGTCAACTTGGGGACCCCATGGATCCACTTTGGTTGGGAAATGACATAAATAACTTTTTATTTAATGTAAAAGTAAAAATGACACAAACATGAGTTGTTTTACTAAAACAATTTTTACATGGGGTTATACAAGTCAGATTTTTGACTATAAATAGCCATTGGAAATATAAAAATATTTCCTACATCATGATAGTTTTTTTATAATTTTTAGACATTTAATAAATAAAATTATTTATGACACCATGGTGATGCAGCGATTACCTCATTATTTAACGATTTAAATAAAATGAAAGATAATGTAAAATCTAGGACCTACACTTGTCACAAACCTATTTGATGGGTGTATTTCGAAACCCTATCACCTTATCCTAGAAATAAATCAATGTGGGACCTTTAAAATCTGAAAATCATTTGAAAATAAAGTAACATTTTTTAACTTTCCAAGAGTGCCCCTCCTCTCCTCTTATAAAAGGCCCCTACCTCTACCACCTTACACACACCTCTCAAGCCTTTGGCTCGGCCAACCCCTGACCATTTCATCTCTACACATACCTCTCTTCATCATTGAAGCCTCACTTTGGGCAGAATCCTTTACAAGGAAGCCTTTGAGCTCAAATCAAAGGAAGTTACCCGATTTAAAGGTAATGTCTTCCCTTGTGTTCTTTTGTTTTATTTTTCTTTTCCAACCCCCTAAACTCTTTTTATTCATTTATTTTGTAACAACTCCAGTATATTCAATATACTAGGATGGTGTTATTTGAATGATTAGATCTACACTTACACACATATACATCTAATGGTTAAAGAACATATTGTTTCTGTGGTTGGCGAATTTCTGCCTCACAAAACGATGATTGTTCAATCTTCTTTTAAACACCTTTAATGGTGACCATTAAGATGTAACTTTATTTGTATATGATATATATTATGTTTACGTTTTCCTTATGCTTCTTTATTTTTCATTTTTGGTTTACCTTTATGGTTTCCATTGTGGGTAAACACGATAATTTCATTTTAGGAAGTGCGGACTACCGCCCCCTCAAAGTGATGTGATTCGTTAATGCCATATGTGGGACGTATAAAGGATGGATTTAAAGTTATTATATATTATGTTATACTGTAATTATAATATACCTCTATATAATTATTATTTCTTTCCATTAATGTATGAGATAGAAATGAAAGTAGCGTTCATGCGTACGTACGGCTTACCGTCTCCATGAACGGTGCATTTCATTTCTTATCCTCAAATGTAATGTACTATTAAAAGTACATGTTTATAATATATATATATAATGTATGTTACATATAAATGATGAATATAATTCTGGAATTAAAATATACATACCTCTCATTTAGTTTTAATTCCATTAATATGACAAAGAAATGAAAGTAGCGTTCATGCGTACGCACGGCTTACCGTCTCCATGAACGGTGCATTTCATTTCTTACCTCTAAATGATTATGTAATATTATAAATACATGTATATGCTGGGTATATATGATATATATGATATCTAAATCATGAATATCATTCTGGATATAATGAACCTTTGACCACACGAACAACATGTAATTGTAATAAGTTCACATTCGACTTAAGAACCAAATATCGACAAAACAAACATTATTAACTTAAATGATTACATAATGTTTATAAAATGGAAATAAGTGATATAAAAGGAATAATGAACTTTAAAATGTTATTAATCAAATAGAAATTAACTCAAGTTTATTATTCAGGACGTTAAAGAACGATCGAGTCAAGTCGGACCCGAGGTAAGGGATCCAACCTCTCTCTTTCTTTTTAAGTACACTCTTTTATGTCATTCCTTTTAAGCTTATCTTTCTTATGATTGGGATGTTATTTTATATTACTCATACTTTAATTTTTATGTTCATATGATGAGAGACCCTATTTTTTCTCACCAATCCATTTTGGAAGTTTTGAGTGGCGCTGTTAGGCTGCCGAATTTTTGTAAGAGATCTAACCTCTCTCTTTCCTTTTAAGTTCTCTCCTTTATGTAACTTATTTTAAGCTCCTATTTGTTATGATGGGGGATGTTATTTTATATTACTAATACTTTAATTTTATGTTCATATTATGAGAGACCCTATTTGATCTCATAAATCCATTTTTGGAAGCTTTAAGTGGCGTCGTTAGGCTGCCGAGTTTTCGTAAGGGATTTTTCTTCTCACTTTTATTCCCGTGAAATTTATGCTACATTTGCCACTATTTTCCTTTGAGTGGTGTATGTACTACCCATTATTATACACTTTGTGTAGTATAATTTCATTTATGGGTATTTACATCTTCATTTTATGCCCTTCTTCCATGGGTTGTACTTTTCGAAAGTTACCCAACTCGGTAAGGGGACCTTTCACCCTCCTCTTTTTAAAAGACTTCTTTTGTTATGTATTTTAATTTACATATTATTATGTTGGGATATGTTCTTCTATATCCTTATTGATGTAAATTTTATGTACATGTGATGAGATACCATTCACTCTCTCATCGCCTAATTTTCTGAATTTTGAAGTGACGCCGTTAGGCTGTCGAATTTTTACAAATGAACGTCTTAACCCAATTTCGATTTCTTTGGGTTCAACTTATACTTCTTGAACATGTCATCCTATGAATATGTGTTAATGACCTCTGATTGTTTCACACTTAATATCCACTTATATTGGGTGTATTTATATTTCTCACACATAATTATTTGATAGATTTATCCTTAATTTAAGGATACCATCTTTATAATGGATTTCATCTCAATTTACATTTCCATTGAGACTTCATTGTTGTTATTCACCAATTCACTCTTATATGGTGTGTATACTATCCTTTGACATATTATATCATGAATCCCTTTATTCTCATGATATTATAAAGTTCCGATTAAATGTTATTCCACAATTATTTGTATTCAAGAGTCTCTCATTTTGTTAAAAACTCTTTAACAAAAATATCATTTTAAATGTTTTAAAGATTTATTATTCTAAACCCTTATCTTTAATGTCCATGTTTTCAAAGTGGTTTTCAGTATTTATTTATATGGACATTAATGTTTTAAAATTATAATTCCAATAAAAGCTTCAAAGTGGTATGGGACACTTTGATTCAAAAATCTCTTTTAAATGGTTTTTGAAAATGGATTGCTTAATTCAATATCTTGGAATTACTTATTGTGATTTCAAATGAAATGTTGTTATTGAAATGATTATATTTTCAATATTTTATGTGTAATTATGGTACTTGGACATTTTATGGGTGGTTACGTGATAAACCATATGACGGGTGGTGCCGTGAATACCAGGACGGGTGGTTACGTTATAACCTCCAATGCATTGGGTATGGAAGTCGGCCGTATGGCTATTCTATTAAGTATGTGTGGAAGTCAATCGTATGGTTATTCCATTTAAGTATGTTTATGTCACAGGTTACCTTTATATGTTATGTGTTCTTTATATGGATTTTATGGTAATCTTTTGGTTACAAAAGGGTAAGTAATGATATTTTATTCAGTGAAGAGTTTTTACTACTTCCTAAAGGTGAAAGGTATTAATTTGATAAAGTATACATGGTTTACTTGTTTCTTTGAAAAACTAATTATTTTCATTCTTTGTGTATCCCTTGCTGAGCTTTTTATGCTCACCCCAAGTTTTTTTTTTGAAATGTTTTTCACGGGACTTAATGTGGAATAGGGTCAAGGATGGGATCAAGGGAAAGTCGTGCTATCTAAAACATGGAACTAGACATGTTTCTCTTAAAGAGTATTTATTTTATGGAAACTTAGTAGAAGTGTCTACTTTGTAATCTTTTGAGATGTAATAGTTATGACCTAATTCTCTAAAACTCTAAACCTGAAAAGATCCCCAATGTGAATTATTCATTTAATTCAATAATAATTAAGGTTTAAGGCTAGGGCCTTATAGTTGGTATCAAAGGTCGGTTTAGATAACTTTAGATGTTAGGGTATTCTTTAAGCATAAGTGACATTACCAAAATGGTTAGGATTTCAGAAAGAGTCATAGTTTTTAGATAAAGTGAATGAGTAAGTATATCTTCCTCATTAGTCAATGATGGTTTTGTTGATATACTCACACTGACCCTTTTTGGTTTTAGTAAAAGGCTTGATCTAGCAGGCACCAAAGTAACAGTGGATGTGAAGGAAACTGTGACAGTTTTCTGAGCGAGCAACTGAATGATATGGGAGCTTCAATGAAAACTCTTGCGTTTATCCTCAACCAACTATCTAGAGTCATTATTGACCACCTAAACCTTTTTGATTTCTATAAGGCATCATATATGCGAGAAAAAAATCCCTACGGAACTATAGGTAATAATCATAAAGGTAAGTGTGTTCAAAAACTTATGTGTCAAAGATGTGGAAAGAAACACCTAGTAAAATGTTTCAAAGGGACAGAAATATGCTATAGATGTGGAAATAAAGGTCATAAAGCAAGAACCTGCCATGGAAAAAGGAAGCATCTAGTTGACTCGAGGAAAGGGAAAGAAGTTATTTCTGAGGGATCAATTGAATGTTTTAAATGTGGTGTGCATGGTCATTATGCAAACACATGTCCTATGAAGAAGTTTCGGGAATGGGATCACCAAGATCGTACAAATATTCATTTACCAATACCTAATGCCATTCTGATTGAGGATGAAGAAACTGACAATGACCAATCAAAGGTATGGATTATTTCATAACTTTTGTTTTCCTATTTTGGAATCTTAGGATATGATTCATGATTTTGTTTGTAGGAAATAAGTATTTCAGAATAAGTTGGAAAGGAATGGTTAATGGATCATGAAGAATGTTGAATGAGTAAGAAGTCAACATATAAAGGCTTCAAGAGTTATGGTGAAATTATTAAGAGTATTAAGTCTCTTTTGATGATGGGGTTACATTAGAAGACTTTTTATAGTATGTGTAACCCTGATGTTTGATATAAGAAAATTTTATTCAAGGAATAGTTATCTATTCTTTAGTGGATATAGTTATAAAGAACCATTTGGGTTTATATGATCCTTACTTTTGAGGTAATTATGGGTTACTATATGTTATGATGGAAAGTGAAAGTCATGAGATAAACTTGAGGTTAAAATATGTTATGATTATTTTTGAAGATTTTATCTCGTTTTGGGGAATGTTTTAAGAATTATATAGTTTTGGAAAAAGGACAACACGCAGACTGTGTGACAACCCATCGCGTCGGACAAAGCTGTGGGAATCGAACCCACAAACAAAGTGCAACTGGTATTTATCGCCTACCACTGGACCACGTGAATCCCCTAGTTAGTTTGACTAATTATTTTTAGTTAGATGATTTTATGAATTAAGAGTAAGTTGATTTTGGGTTATGTATGGAAATTATTAACCTATCATGGAGGATATGGGATTAGGTTAATTACTTTTCATTACGAGACTTTAAGAGCAACTGATGTTATTTGGAGATAAATGATACGATTTAACTTGGAAGACTATGTGATTAAATCCTTCAAATATTTGGGTTTCAATATTAGTTTGGTTTACTTATGGTCTTCATTTAACTTTGGGTTTTGTTGGACAAATTTTGGAGATTAAGAATAGATTTTCTTTTTATAAAGGGTTATCCTTTTCTGGATTATCTGATCTTGTACTAACCTTTTTGGTTTTGGTTTTGGTTAAAGTATAAAGACATGGGAAGTATATAGTTCTCTTTTTTGGATTAGGTGATTCTCAAGAAGTTGATTATAGTACTCTTAATGCAAACAAGTCTTCCTAAATACTTGTCTTTTGGAGAAAATATGAGTTTGATTAAGGAATCTAGTAAAAGTTGAAAGTCTACATGACAAGTAAGTATGTTTCATTATGATTTAGTTAAGCTCAAAAAAAAATTCCTCAATAAAAATTAACTTAAAACAAAAATGTTGTCTGTTAACTTTTCCTACTGGATAATCTAATACCGTTTAACCCATCACAAGTTTGTGATTTTCTTATGGTTAACTTTCTCCTAGACATGTTTACTATCACTCCCCATCAGAACATGACCCTTTGTTTTTCCTCCATGTTCATATTTTCATACATGGAATCCTAGTATGGGTTAACTCGGGTGACCTTTGTACTTCCCTTTCTTTCTTTTAAAGTGATAGTTTAATTTAATCCTTTTCTGATGTGGGACTTTCAATGGAGTTTTCAAGCCCAATTTTGAAATTGCGAGGACGCAATTCCCAAAAGGGGGGAAGGATGTAACACCCCAGGTAAATAAACAATATGAAATTTTTATATTTATCCCTATTTGTGAAAAAAATATTAATATTACTTTAAAGGGAACGCTATGCTCGATGGCGTACCCAATATGCGACAACGAGTTCCTTTGAAATCTTACGTTGCACTCTAATAATAAAATAATATTATTTTAAATGGTAGTTAACGCCTAGCCATTGTAATGGTGGAAAAGAATGGAACTAACTAAAAAATGATTATGTATGTTTCTTAAATATTTTTACTCTTTACAATAAATGTTAGAGGATTTAAAATGCGAATGAACCCAATTTTTAAGCATAAACATTCTAATATTCTTTAAAAGGTCGATTAACTGCCTTTTGATGGAGAACCTCTTTTAAATCCACTTTTTGACAATTTTATGTGTTATATTTGACAAAATAAAATTCTTATTTAGAATCAGGAAATCAAAATTTACATTGTGTAAATTTTTGGTATTTTTCCGATAAAGTTCATTTTTTAATGAATAGTGAACAATGTTGTATTTTAATTCAAAACCACTTTTTAATCTAATTTATTTATATGATTAGATTATCTTTTGAGTTGGTTTTAAAGTTCAATTAGAATATATTTTTACCATTTAATCCAATAGTGGTCGTTGGAATTAATTTCATCTTGAAATTGGACTTAAACTAGAGTCAATCTTTTGATACTTATTGTTTCTTAAAAACACGCTATTTGTTTTGACAGCGAGAATTAATTATTAAATTAATTAATGAAACTTATATGTTTTGAATTTTATAAAATGGACTTCATTTTTGAATTTGTAATATCAAATATATCTTAGGGAGAATTTTTGGTATTTTTCTGGAAAACTTCAATTTTTGATGAATAGTGAAACCACTAAGTGGTACTTATAAAAAACTGATTTTCCGTTTAAATGAAATTTTACCACCTCTGCGTTTTGAATTTTAAAAATCCGACATACATTGTTGTCATTAAGAAGTAAAATGTGGTTCAATGGAATTAAAATATTTTTTTGGTGAATAGTAACTTTTAAGTTTTTAATCACGATTTGAGGTAATTAGTGTAGTTTAAGGTAAAAATAATATTTTAATAATATGAGATGATCTTGAAACATGTCCTACCCTTATTGGATGTGTCATGGCCTACCTACAAAATCCATGGGTCAACTTGGGGACCCCATGGAGCCACTTTGGTTGGGAAATGACATAAATAACTTTTTATTTAATGTAAAATTAAAAATGACACAAACATGAGTTATTTTACTAAAACAATTTTTACATGAAGTTATACAAGTCATATTTTTTAATATAAATATTAATTGGAAATCTAAAAAAATTTCATACATCATGATATTTTTTTTATAATTTTTAGACATTAAATAAATTAAATTATTTATGACATCATGATGATGCAGCGATTACCTCATTAATAAAGGATTTAAATAAAATGAAATGATAATGTAAAATCTATGACCTACACTTGTCCAAAACCTATTGGATGGGTGTATTTAGAACCCTTATCACCTTATCCTCAAAACACATCAACGTGGGACCATTAAAATCCGAAACTCATTCTAAAATAAAGTAACATTTCCTTAATTTCCAAGAGTGCCCCTCCTCTCCTCTTATAAAAGGCCCCCACCTCTACCACCTTACCCACACTTTCAAAGACTTTGGCTCGGCAAACCCCTGCCCATTTTGTCTCTCCACATCCCTCTCTTACTCCTTGAAGCCTCACTTTGGGCAGAAGTCTTCCCAAGGAAGCCTTTGAGCTCAAATCTAAGAGAGTTACCCGATTTTAAGGTGATGTCTTCACTTGTGTTCTTTTGTTTTATTTTGCTTCTCCAACCCCCTAAAATATTTTTCTTCATTTCTTTTGTAACAACTCTAGTATCTTAAATATACTAGGATGTTTTTATAATAATATTTTGAGCTACACTTACACACATCTACATCTAATGGTTAAAGAACATACTGTTTCTATGGTTGGCGAATTTCTGCCTCACGAAATGATGATTGTTCAATATTCTTTTAAACACCTTTAATGGTGGACATTAAGATGTCACTATATTTGTATATGATATATATTATGTTTATGTTTTATTTACGCTTATTTAATTTTCATTTGTGGTTTACCTTTATGGTTTCCATTGTGGGTAAACACGATAATTTCATTTTAGGAAGTGCGGACTACCGCCCCTTCAAAGTGATGTGATTCGTTAATGCCATATGTGGGACGTATAAAGAATGGATTTATAGTTATTATATATGATGTTATACTGGAATTATAATATACCTCTATATAATTATTATTTCTTTCCATTAATATATGAGATAGAAATGAAAGTAGCGTTCATACGTACATACGGCTTACCGTCTCCATGAACGGTGCATTTCATTTCTTATCCCCAAATATAATGTACTATTAAAAGTACATATTTATAATGGATATATATAATGTATGTTACATATAAATGATGAATATAATTCTGGAATTAAAATATACATACCTATCATTTAGTTTTAATTCCATTAATATGACAAAGAAATGAAAGTAGCGTTCATGCGTACGTACGGCTTACCGTCTCCATGAACGGTGCATTTCATTTTTTACCTCTAAATGATTATGTAATATTATAAATACATGTATATGTTGAGTGCCCATCCTCTCCTCTTATAAAAGTCCCCCACCTCTACCACCTTACCCACACTTCAAAAGCCTTTGGCTCGGCCAACCCCTGCCCATTTTGTCTGTCCACATCCCTCTCTTACTCCTTGAAGCCTCACTTTGGGCAGAAGTCTTCCGAAGGAAGCCTTTGAGCTCAAATCTAAGAGAGTTACCCGATTTTAAGGTGATGTCTCCACTTGTGTTATTTTGTTTTATTTTTCTTCTCCAACCCCCTAAACTATTTTTATTCATTTATTTTGTAACAATTACAATATCTTCAATATACTAGGATGTTATTATAAGAAGATTTCGAGCTAAACTTACACACATCTACATCTAATGGTTAAACAACATATTGTTTCTGTGGTTGGCGAATTTTTGCCTCATGAAACGATGATTGTTCAATCTTCTTTTAAACACCTTTAATGGTGGCCATTAAGATGTCACTCTATTTATATATGATATATATTATGTTTATGTTTTCCTTATGCTTCTTTATTTTTCATTTGTGGTTTACCTTTATGGTTCCATTGTAGGTAAACACAATAATTTCATTTTAGGAAGTGCGGACTACCGCCCCCTCAAAGTGATGTGATTCGTTAATGCCATATGTGGGACATATAAAGGATGGATTTAAAGTTATTATATATGATGTTATACTGGAATTATAATATACCTCTATATAATTATTATTTCTTTCCATTAATGTATGAGATAGAAATGAAAGTAGCGTTCAAGCGTACGTACGACTTACCATCTCCATGAACGATGCATTTAATTTCTTATCCCCAAATGTAATGTACTATTATAAGTACATATATATAATGGATATATATGATGTATGTTACATATAAATGATTAATATAATTCTGGAATTAAAATATACATACCTCTCATTTAGTTTTAATTCCATTAATATGACATAGAAATGAAAGTAGCGTTCATGCGTACGTACGGCTTACCGTCTCCATGAACGGTGCATTTCATTTCTTACCTCTAAATGATTATGTGAGATTATAAATACATGTATATGCTATATATATATGATATATATGATATCCAAATCAGGAATGTCATTCTGGATATAAAGAACCTTTGACCACAGGAACAACATGTAATTGTAAGAAGTCCACTTTCGACTTAAGAACCAAATATCGACAAAACAAACATTATTAACTTAAATTATTAAATAATATTTATAACATGGTAATAAGTGATATAAAAGGAATAATGAACTTGAAAAAGGTTCTTAATCAAATAGAAATTAACTCAAGTTTATTATTCAGGATGTTAAAAAATGATCGAGTCAAGTCGGACCCGAGGTAAGGGATTTTGTCTCAATCTCCTTTCATTGAGGCATATTTCATTTTATACACTACTTTCTTTTATATGGTGTATAAACCCCTTTGAATTTTACTTTTATACAAAAGGAATATTTTTCTACGAAGAGTTTTACAAAATGACAAAAAGGAATGTTTCTTTTAACGTACGCGGTGATAACGACCTTTTCTGCCGCCGTGAGTATTATTTGGTCTTTGGCTTCCTGAACAAGCCGTAATGTTTTTTTAAAATGAAATAAATACCATATACTCTTTTATGTATTTTGGTATTGAAAATGGTTTTTATAATGGATTTTTTATGTCAATATATTTAAGTGATATATTGTGATCAAAGTGTGGAAATGTTTTTTTTCCATTATATTTGTTTTATGTCTTATGATTTTTATAATGGTACTTGGACATTTGATGGGTGGTTACGTGATAAATCATAAGACGGGTGGTGCCGTGAATACCAGGACGTGTGGTTACGTTATAACCTCCAATGCATTGGGTATGGAAGTCAGCCGTATGGATATTCCATTAAGTATGTATGGAGGTTGGCCATATGGCTATTCTATTAAGTGATATGTGTGGAAGTCGACCGTATGGTTATTCCACTTAAGTATGTTTATGTCCCAAGTTACCTTTATATATTATGTGTTCTTTATATGGGTTTTATGGTAATCCTTTGGTTACAAAAAGGTAAGTAATGATATTTTATTCAGTGAATAGTTTTTACTACTTCATGAAGGTGAAGGTATTACTTTGATAAAGTATACATGGTTTACTTGATGTTTGAAAAACTAACAGTTTTCATTCTTTGTGTATCCCTTACTGAGCTTTTTATGCTCACCCCAAGTTTTTTTTGAAATGTTTTTCACAGGACTTAATGTGGAATAGGGTCAAGGATGGGATCAAGGGAAAGTCATGCTATATAAAACATGGAACTGGACATGTTTCTTTTTAAGAGTTTTTTTTATTCTATGGAAACTTAGTAGAAGTGTCTACTTTGTAATCTTTTGAGATGTAATAGTTATGTTCTAATTATCTAAAACTCTAAACCCGAAAAGATCCTCAATGTGAATTATTCATTTAATTCAATATTAAGAAAGGTTTAAGGCTTGGTCCTTATAGTTGGTATCAGAGGTCGGTTTAGACAACTTTAGGAGTTAGAAAATTGTTAAATTATAAGTTAATTTATGGTGTGACTGAAATGATATAGCATTTAAAGATTACCATGTTGCTTTGCCTAAGATATTTCTGTGTTCAGAATGGTTTTCCACAGAGGAAACAAAGCAGCTATATTGGGACGACATCAGGAGGAAGACAACCTTCCAAATCAGCAACCTGAGATGGTTGGAATCAGAACTGAACAGTTTGTTGCGGTGATGGCACAGTTGACTCGGGATATAAATGGTGGTGGTATCCATGCACGAGATCAGCCAGATCAACCACAGAGGAACATGTCAGTGGTGGAACATTTCATGAGGCAACATCCCCCATCATTCAAAGGATCATCTGACCTTGTGCAAGCTGAAGGGTGGATTAAAGCACTGGAGAAGATTTTTGATGTCATGGGGTGTTCAGAACATCAAAAGGTTAGTCTTGATGTTTACCATTTTGAAGGAGAAGCTGATCAGTGGTGGTCGATGGTGAAAAATATCATGGATAGTGATGAGATTGATGATCTTCACTGGGACGAATTCAAAGGTATGTTTCTTGAGAAATATTTTCCTAAGGTGGTTCATCTTAGGATGGAAAAACAGTTCTTAGAATTGAGGTAAGAGGATGACTCAGTGGCTACTTATGAAGCAAAGTTCACTCGATTGGGAAGGTATGCTCCAAACTTCATATGAGATCTTGATAGTAAAATAAACCATTTTTACTCAGGGTTAAAGCCAAAGTATCGAAGGGCTTTGGATTCCTGTGAGTTCAAAAGTTATGAAAAACTTGTTTGATGTGTGGAGAAGGTGGAAATGGAGTTTGCCGATGATCAGGTGTTCTATGACAAACAACAGAATAAGAGGTCCAGTTGGCAAGCAAATGGGAAGAATTCATCAAATAAGCAAGGAGGTAAGAAAACCAAATATCCATCCTGTGAGAAGTGTGGTAAAATGAATCCTGGAGAATGTTTATCCAAGTCTGGTAAGTGCTTTTGGTGTGTTAAGTCTGGTCATATTGCTCGTAACTGTAAGGAAGATGATCAAGCAGGCAATGAAAAGCCAGCGGTAAGATGTTTTAAGTGTAATGAAATGGGTCATTATGAAAATGAGTGTCTAACGAAGAACTCAACTGGGGGAAAGTAGAAAGAATACAAGAATAAAGGGGTGGTAAAATCCTTTGCAACAACTTCAGAAGATGTTGGGCCATCGAATGAAGTAGTGTCAGGTACACTGTTTGTTTGTTCAGATTATTCCAATGTGTTGTTTGATTCAGGGTCCACACATTCTTTCATTTCTGAGAAGTTTTCTAGTAAATTGGAAATTCCATCTCAAGATATGAACCCTGAACTTATGGTAAAAACACCCGGAGGGAAAGTTGAGACAAAAAGGAATTATAAGAACCTTCCTATCCTTGTGTGTGGAAAGCATCTACCAGCAAACCTTATTGTTTTGCCTCTAGTAGAGTTTGATGTTATTTTGGGCATGGACTGACTTTATTTTTATCATGCTATGATTGACTGCAGAGCTAAAATGGTTTCTTTTCAGAAAGATTTTTAGTTTGTGTACAAGAATGAACGCTTGCTTTTGATAACATATTAGGAAGTTTAGAAACTAGTAAAAGATGGAAATGAATGTTACCATGCACATATTGTTGAAAATAAAGGAACTATTCAGATTAATGATGTTCTGGTGGTAAATGAGTATCTTGATGTTTTTCCTGATGATTTTCCTGGTATTATTCATGATCAGGAAGTTGAATTTACTGTTGACTTAGTTCCTGATTCTAAGACAATTTCAAAACCCCCTTATCGAATGGCTCAAGTTGAACTTTTAGAGTTAAAGAAGCAATTGCAGGAGTTATTAGATAAAGGTTTCATTCGACCTAGCACATCACCATGGGGTGCTCCTATCTTGTTTGTTAAAAAGAAAGATGGCTCAATGAGACTTTGCATTGATTATAGATCCTTGAATAATATTACTGTTAAGAACAAGTATCCTTTGCCTCATATCGATGATTTGTTTGATCAGCTCTAGGGAGCTCAGTATTTTTCGAAGATTGACTTGAGGTCGGGGTACCATCAGTTGAAAGTAAAAGAAGCAGACGTTCTGAAGACTGTGTTCCGTACTAGATATGGCCATTATGAATTTGTAGTTATGCCTTTTGGGTTAACCAATGCACCTGTTGTATTCATGGACCTTATGAATAGAATTTTCCATGAGTTCTTGGATAAGTTTGTGGTTGTTTTCATCGATGATATTTTGATGTTTTCTAAAAGTAAAGAGGAGCATGATAGTCATTTAAGGGTTATCTTGCAAACCTTAAAAGAAAAGAAACTATATGGAAAATTCAGCAAGTGTGAGTTTTGGTTACAACAAATTTCTTTCCTGGGTCACATTATTTCAAAAGATGGCATAACTATTGATACTGCTGAAACAAAAGTTGTTGAAGAATGGCCAAGACCCACAAATGTAACTGAGATCCGTAGTTTTCTTGGATTGGCAGGTTACTACCGAATGTTTGTTGAAAATTTTTCACGATTATCTAGTCCAATGACTAAGCTAACTCGGAAGGGTGTTAAGTTCATATGGAAAAAATAATGTGATGATTGTTTTCAGGAGTTGAAAAGAAGATTGGTGAATGCTCCGGTTTTGGCACTTCCTTCCAGGAATGGTGAGTTTGTTATATACAGTGATGCTTTGTTGAAGGGACTTGGCTGTTTCCTTATGCAGAATGATCAGGTAATTTCATATGCTTCACGTCAGTTGAAAACTCATGAGTTAAATTGCCCTACACATGATTTGGAATTAGCTGCTGTTGTTTTTGTTCTAAAAATTTGGAGGCATCATTTGTGTGGAGTAAAGTGTAAAATATATACTAATAACAAAAGTTTAAAGTATATATTCACTCATAAATAATTGAACATGAGATAGAGGAGATGGATGGAATTAATCAAGGATTATGAATGTACAATTCATTACCATCCGGGAAAAGCAAATAAAGTGGCTGATTCTATGAGTCGAAAAAGTAATGATTCATTAACAATGTTGCATTTGGAATGAGATCCTTTGGTTTTTGATTTGATAAACTTTGGAATGGAAGTTGTTTGTGTAGGAAGTCCTTCTGTTTTGTTTCAGGTATCAGTGACATCTTCCCTATCAGACAGAATCAAACAAGCACAGAAGCAAGATAGTGAGTTGCAGAAAAAGGTAGAGCTGGTTTAGAAGGGTAAGTTGCCTAAATTCAACATTGATAATGATTGTGTTTTGAGGTTTGTGAAGAGATTATATGTGCCTTGTGATTCACAGTTGAAGAATGAGTTGTTATGTGAGGCTCATAGTTCCCCATTTTCAGTTCATCCTGGCAGTACTAAGATGTACAGAGATCTACGGGAGTATTACTGGTGGGATGGAATGAAAAGGGATATTACTGATTTTACGGTGAAGTGTTTGACTTGTCAACAGGTTAAAGTAGAGCGGCAGTTACCGAAAGGGATGCTTCAGCCTTTACGAGTTCCAGAGTGTAAATGGGAAAATATATCCATGGATTTTGTTGTTGGATTACCGAAGACATCTAGAGGTAATATTTCAATCTTGGTTATTGTTGATCAATTGACTAAATCTGCTCATTTCCTTGCTATACGAGATACTTTTTACCTAGATCAACTTTTCGGTTTGTATCTTAAAGAGATAGTCAGGTTACATGGAGTTCCTCTCTTCATTGTGTCCGATCGTGATCCCAGGTTTACTTCTAACTTTTGGAAAGGCCTTCAGAAGTCGTTGGGTACTGAATTAAATTTTAGTACATCTTTTTATCCTCAATCAGATGGGCAGTCAGAACGAACAATTCAAACCTTGGAGGATATGCTACGACCTTGCTCTATGGATTATCAGGGAAGTTGGGACCAACATCTTTCTTTGGTTGAGTTTTCTTATAATAATAGTTTTCATTTCAGTATACAGATGACACCATTTGAGGCATTATATGGGAAGCGGTGTCAAACTCCAGATTTTTGGGATGAAGTGGGTGAAAGGAAGCTAATGGGACCAGAATTGGTAGAAGAGATGGCAGAAAAAGTTCAGTTGATTCAGAAACACATGAGAACAGCTCAGAGCAGGCAGAAGAGTTATGCGGATAACCGGAGGAAAGATCTATCTTTTGAGGTAGGTGATCATGTTTTTTTCAAAGTTTCACCGTGGAAAAGTGTGATGCGATTTGGTAAGAAAGGAAAGCTGAGTCCAAGGTTCATTGGACCATATGAAATTCTAGAGAAAGTTGGATCAGTTGCTTACCGAGTGTCTTTACCTCTGAGTTTATCTCAGGTACACAATGTTTTTCATGTTTCGATGTTGAGGAAGTATATGCCAGATCCATCTCATGTTTTGAGTCCAGAGGTAGTTCAGCTCGAAGAGAACCTATCTTATGAAGAACAAACAGTCCAGATTCTTGACCGAAGAGAGAAAGTGTTGCGAAATAAGGTAATTCACCAGGTAAAGGTTTTGTGGAAAAACCATATGGTTGAAGAGGCAACGTGGGAATCTGAAAATGCTATGAGGGATAAATACCCCCACTTATTTTGATAAGTGAATAAAATTGCGAGGACGCAATTCCCAAAAGGGGGGAAGGATGTAACATCCCAGGTAAATAAAGAATAATAAATTTTCATATTTATTAATATTTGCGAATTAAATATTAATTTTAATTAAAAGGGGTTGTTATGTTCGATAGCGTACTCGATACGCAATGATGAGTTTCTTTGAAAACTTACGTTGCAAACTAGTAATATAATAATATTATTTTAAATAGTAGTTAACATGTAGTCGTTGTATTGGCAGGAATGGATAGAAATAACTAAAATATGATTATATATGTTTTTTAAATGATTTTACTTTTATCTAATAAAATATGAAGGCTTAAAATACGGAAAGAATTCAATTTTAGGCATTTATGCCCTAATTTTCACTAAAGGTCCACTTATCGCCTTTTGATGGCGAACCGTCATTAAATATAGTTTTGATCACTCTTATACATTCTATTGGACCAAATATAAATTTTTTTTAGAATCGGGACATCAAAATTTACTTTGTGTAAATTTTTTGTATTTTTCCGATAAAGTTCATTTTTTAATGAATAGTGTAAAATGTTGTATTTTAATTCAAAACCTCTTTTTAATATAACTTATTAATATGATTAGATTTTATTTTGAATTGGTTTTAAAGTGAAATTAGAATATATTTTTACCATTAAATCCAATAGTGGTCGTTGGAATTAATTTCACTTTGAAATCGGACTTAAACTAGTGTCAATCTTTTGATACTTATTGTTTCATAAAAACACGTTATTTGCTCTGACAGCGGGAATTAATTATTAAATTAATTAATGCAACTTATATGTTTTGAATTTTGTAAAATTGACTTCATTTTTGAATTCAGAATATCAAATATAGCTTAGGGTGAAGTTTTGGTATTTTTCTGAAAAACTTTAATTTTTGATGAATAGTGAAACCACTAAGTGGTACATAAAAAACTGATTTTTTGTTTAAATGAAATTTTACCACCTCTGTGTCTTGAATTTCAAAAATCCGACATACATGGTTGTCATTAAGAAGTAAAATTTGGTTCAATGGGACTAAAATAATTTTTTGATGAATAGTAACTTATTAAGTTTTTAATCGCGATTAGAGGTAATTAGTGTAATTTAAGGTAAAAATAGTGTTGTAATAATATGAAATGAACTTGACACATGCCCTAACCTCATTTTATGTGTCATGTCAGACCAAGACAAGCCATGGGTCAACTTGGGGACCCCATGGAGCCACTTTGGTAGGAGAATGACATTAATATCTTCTTATTTAATGTTAAAATTAAAATGACACAAACATGAGTTGTTTTACTAAAACAATTTTTAAATGAGGTTATACAAATCATATTTTTGACTATAAATATTCATTGGAAAGATAAAAAGATTTTATACATCATAGTATTTTTTTATAATTTTTAGACATTAAATAAATTAAATTATTTATGACACCATGATGATGCAGCGATTACCTCATTATTTAACGATTTAAATAAAATGGAAAAATAATGTAAATTCTAAGACCTACACATGAAAAAAACCTATTGGATGTGTGGATTTAGAACCCTTATCACCTTATCCTAGAAAAAGATCAATTTGGGACCATTAAAATCCGAAACTCATTCTATAATAAAGTAACATTTCCTTACTTTCCAAGAGTGCCCCTCCTCTCCTCTTATAAAAGGCCCCCACCTCTACCACCTTAAACACACTTCCAAAGCCTTTGGCTCGGCCAACCCCTGCCCATTTTGTCTCTACACATCCCTTTCTTACTCCTTGAAGCCTCACTTTGGGCATAAGTCTTCCCAAGGAAACCTTTGAGCTCAAATCTAAGAGAGTTACCCGATTTTAAGGTAATGTCTTCACTTGAGTCCTTTTGTTTTATTTTGCTTCTCCAACCCCCTAAACTCTTTTTATTCATTTATTTTGTAACAAATACAGTATCTTAAATATACTAGGATGTTGTTATAAGAATATTTCAAGCTACACTTACACAAACCTACATCTAATGGTTAAAGAACATATTGTTTCTGTGGTTGGCGAATTTCTGCCTCACGAAACGATGATTGTTCAATCTTCTTTTAAACACCTTTAATGGTGGCCATTAAGATGTCACTATGTTTATATATGATATATATTATGTTTATGTTTTCCTTATGCTTATTTATTTTTCATTTGTGGTTTACCTTTATGGTTTCCATTGTGGGTAAACATGATAATTTCATTTTAGGAAGTGCAGACTACCACCCCCTCAAAGTGATGTGATTCGTTAATGCCATACGTGGGATGTATAAAGGATGGATTTAATGATATTATATATGATATTATACTGGAATTATAATATACCTATATTTCATTTTTATTTCTTTCCATTAATGTATGAGATAGAAATGAAAGTAGCGTTCATGCATACGTACGGCTTACCGTCTCCATGAACGGTGCATTTCATTTCTTATCCACAAATGTAATGTACTATTATAAGTACATATTTATAATGGATATATATAATGTATGTTACATATAAATGATGAATATAATTCTTGAATTAAAATATACATACCTCTCATTTAGTTTTAATTCCATTAATATGACAAAGAAATGAAAGTAGCATTCATGCGTACGTACGGCTTACCGTCTCCATGAACGGTGCATTTCATTTCTTACCTCTAAATGATTATGTAATATTATAAATACATGTATATTCTGGATATATATGATATATATGATATACAAATCAGAAATTTCATTCTGGATATAATGAACCTTTGACCACACGAACAACATGTAATTGTAAGAAGTCCACTTTCGACTTAAGAACCAAATATCGACAAAACAAACTTTATTAACTTAAATGATTACATAATGTTTATAACATGGAAATAAGTGATATAAAAGAAATAATGAACTTGAAAAAGGTTCTTAATAAATTATAAATTAACTCAAGTTTATTATTCAGGACGTTAAAGAACGATCGAGTCAAGTCGGACCCGAGGTAAGGGATCCTACTCCTCTCTTTCTTTTTGAGTACAGTCTTTTATGTCATTACTTTTAATCTCATCGTTCTTGTGATTGGGATGTTATTTTATATTACTATTACTATAATTTTTATGTTCATATGATGAGAGACCCTATTCTCTCTCATCAATCCATTTTGGAAGTTTTGAGTAGCGCCGTTAGGCTGCCGAATTTTCGTAAGTGATCTAACCTCTCTCTTTCTTTTTAAGTACTCTACTTTATGTCACTTCTTTTAAGCTCCTCTTTGTTATGATGGGGGATGTTCTTTTATATTACTATTTCTGTAATTTTTATTGTAATATGATGAGAGACCCTATTTTATGTCATCAATCCATTTTTGGAAGTTTTAAGTGGCGCTGTTAGGCTGCTGAGTTTTCATAAGGGATTTTTCATGTCACTTTTATTCCCGTGAGATTTATGCTACATTTGCCACAATTTCCTTTGAGTGGTGTAAGTACTGCCCATTATTTTACTCATTGTGTAATATAATTTCATTTATGAGTATTTACATCAATGTTGTATTGTCCTTCTTTCACGGGGTGTATGTTTCGAAAGATACCCATGTCGGTAAGGGAACCTTTCACCCTCCTCTTTTTAAAAGACTTCTTTTGTTATGTCTTTTAATTCACATACTATTATGTTGGTATATGTTCTTATACATCCTTATTGATGTAAATTTTATTTCCAATTGATTATATACCCTTTTTATCTCTCATTAACTCTTTTTCTGAATTTTGATGTGACGCTGTTAGGCTGTCAAGGGAACTTCTTAACCCAATTTCGATTTCTTTGGGTTCAACATGTAGTTATTGAATATGTCATACTTTGAATATGTGTGAATGACCTTTGATTATTTTACACTTAATATCCACTTATATTGGGTGTATTTATATTTTTCACACATAATTATGAGATTGATTTATCCTTAATTTAAGGATACCATCTTTATAATGGATTTCATATCAATTTACATTTCCATTGAGACTTCATTATTGTTATACACCAATTCACTATTATATGGTGTCTATACTGTCCTTTGGAATATTATATAATGAATCTATTTATTCTCATGATATTATAAAGTTTTGGTTAAATTTTATTCCTCAATTATTGTATTCAAGTGTCTCTCATTTTGTTAAAAACCCTTTAACTAAAATATCATTTTAAATGTTTTAATGATTTATTCTTATAAATATTTCTCATTAATATCCATGTTTTAAAAATGGTTTTAAGGATTTATTTATATGGATATTAATGGTTTAAAATTTTAAAAGCTTCAATGTGGTATGGGACACTTTTATTTAAAAATATCTTTATTAAATGTTTTAAATGGTTTTGAAAATGGTTTTTAGAATGGATTCATTATTTCAATATCTTAAAATGTTATATTGTTATTGCAATGTGGGAGTGTTACCTTTCCTTTATTCTTAAGTTATGTGCTATGATTATGTTATGGTTCTTGGGAATTTTTATGAAGATGGGTGGTTTCGTGATAAACTAAGGGCGGGTGAGCCCGATATAGCTCTCCAATGCATTGGGTAACGCGAAGGGGTTAAACGTTAAAGTTTCTCCGAAGAGATTTAGAGAATATACTGTGATGGGTATTCCAAACGTAACCAAGAGGGTTACTCCCTATGTAAGAATGTTATGAATGCATCAAGTTTCCTTTATGTCTTATGATTTCTATGATTTATTCATGATTTTATGAGGTATGTTAAAGTGCTTATGTTTTATGGGTAAAGTATGATTTCATTCTTATGTATACACGTACTCATGTTTCCTTTCCATATTTTTATATCCCTTACTGAGCTTTTTATGCTCATCCCAAGTTTTTGAAATGTTTTTCACAGGTCAAGGGAAGGGTATATGATATGATGATAGTGTCAAGGAAGTGTCAAGAAATAATCCATGTTTTATTTTAAATATGTTTCCGTTGATGGGAAAAATGAATACTATATTTTATGTAACCACTTTGTTTAAATGTGGAATGTAACGCAAGTTTTATGATCTAATTCTATAAAACTCTAAACCTGAAAAGATCCTCAATATGTAATCTTGTAATAACTCAAGATTAAGTAAGGTTTAAGGCTGGGGCCTTATAGTTGTGAAACTACTAAGTGGTACTTAAAAAACTGATTTTTTGTTTAAATGAAATTTTACCACCTCTGTGTTTTGAATTTCAAAAATCCGACATACATGGTTGTCATTAAGAAGTAAAATGTGGTTCAATGGGATTAAAATAATTTTTGGTGAATAGTAACTTATTAAGTTTTTAATCGTGATTAGAGGTAATTAGTGTAGTTTAAGATAAAAATAGTGTTTTAATAATATGAGATGAGCTTGAAACATGTCCTAACCTCATTGTATGTGTCATGGACGACCAAGAAAAGTCATGGGTCAACTTGGGGACCCCATGGAGCCACTTTGGTAGGAAAATGACATAAATAACTTTTTATTTAATGTAAAAGTAAAAATGACACAAACATGAGTTGTTTTACTAAAACAATTTTTACATGGGGTTATACAAGTCAGAGTTTTGACTATAAATAGTCATTGGAAATCTAAAAAGATTTCCTACATCATGATATTTTTTTTATAATTTTTAGACATTTAATAAATAAAATTATTTATGACACCATGGTGATGAAGCGATTACCTCATTATTTAACGATTTAAATAAATTGAAAAGATAATGTAAAATATATGACCTACACTTGTCACAAACCTATTGGATGGGTGGGTTTAGAACCCTTATCACCTTATCCTCGAAACACATCAATGTGGGACCATTAAAATCCGAAACTCATTCTAAAATAAAGTAACATTTCTTTACTTTCCAAGAGTGCCCCTCCTCTCCTCTTATAAAAGGCCCCCACCTCTACCTCTTTACCCACACTTCCAAAGCCTTTGGCTCGGCCAACCCCTGCCCATTTTGTATCTCCACATACCTATATAACTCCTTGAAGCCTCACTTTGGGCAGAAGTCTTCCCAAGGAATCCTTTGAGCTCAAACCAAAGGGAGTTACCCGATTTTAAGGTAATGTCTTCACTTGAGTCCTTTTGTTTTATTTTGCCTCTCCAACCCCCTAAACTCTTTTTATTCATTTCTTTTGTAACAACTACAGTATCTTAAATATACTAGGATGTTTTTATAAGAAGGATTCGAGCTACACTTACACACACCTACATCTAATGGTTAATGAACATACAGTTTCCGTGGATGCCGAATTTCTGCCTCACGAAACGATGATTGTTCAACACTCATATAACACCTTAAAAGGTGGCCATTAAGATGTAACTATATTTATATATGATATATAATATGTTTATGTTTTACTTAAGCTTCTGTATTTTTCTTTTGTGGCATACCTTTATGGTCTCCATTGTGGGTAAACACGATAATTTCATTTTAGGAAGTGCGGACTACCACCCCCTCAATGTGATGTGATTCGTTAATGTCATATGTGGGATGTATAAGGGATGGATTTAAAGTTATTATATATGATTTTATACTAGAATTATAGTATACCTCTATATCATTATTATTTATTTCCATTAATGTATGAGATAGAAATGAAAGTAGCGTTCATGCGTACGTACGGCTTACCGTCTCCATGAACGGTGCATTTCGTTTCTTATCCCCAAATGTAACGTACTATTATAAGTACATATTCATAATGGATATATATAATGTATGTTACATATAAATGATGAATATAATTCTAGAATTAAAATATACATACCTCTCATTTTGTTTTAATTCCATTAATATGACAAAGAAATGAAAGTAGCGTTCATGCGTAAGTACGGCTTACCGTCTCCATGAAAGGTGCATTTCATTTCTTACCTCTAAATGATTATGTAATATTATAAATATATGTATATTCTGGATATATATTATATATATTATATACAAATCATGAATATCATTCTGGATATAATGAACCTTTGACCACACAAACAACATGTAATTGTAAGAAGTTCACTTTCGACTTAAGAACCAAATATCGACAAAACAAACATTATTAACTTAAATGATTACATAATGTTTATAAAATGGAAATAAGTGATATAAAAGGAATAATGAAATTGAAAAAGGTTCTTAAGAAAATAGAAATTAACTCAAGTTTATTATTCAGGATGTTAAAGAAAGATAGAGTCAAGTCGGGCCCGAGGTAAGGGATCCTACTCCTCTCTTTCTTTCTAAGTACACTCTTTTATGTCATTCCTTTTAAGCTCATATTTCTTATGATTGGGATGTTCTTTTATATTACTACTAATTTAATTTTTATGTTCATATGATGAGAGACCCTATTTGATCTTATAAATCCATTTTTGGAAGCTTTAAGTGGCGCTGTTAGGCTGCCGAGTTTTCGTAAGGGATTTTTCATCTCACATTTATTCCCGTGACATTTATGCTACATTTTCCACTATTTCCTTTGAGTGGTGTATGTACTTCGCATTATTATACACTTTTTGTAGTATAATTTCATTTATGGATATTTACATCTTCATTGTATGACCCTTCTTTCTTGGGGTGTACTTTTCGAAAGTTACCCAACTCGGTAATGGGACCTTTCACCCTCCTCTTTTTAAAAGACTTCTTTTGTTATGTCTTTTAATTTACATCTTATTATGTTGGGATATGTTCTTATATATCCTTATTTATGTAAAGTTTATGTCCATGTGATGAGATACCATTCACTCTCTCATCGCCTAATTTTCTGAATTTTAAAGTGACGTCGTTAGGCTGTCGAATTTTTACAAATGAATGTCTTAACCCAATTTAGATTTCTTTGGGTTCAACTTGTACTTATTGAACATGTCATCCTATGAATATGTGTGAATGAATTCAATTTTAAGCGTAAACATTCTAATACTCTTTAGAAGGTCGATTAACCGCCTTTTGATGGCGAACCTCTTTTAAATCCACTTTTTGACAATTTTATGTGTTATATTTGACTAAATAAAATTCTTCTTTAGAATCGGGGCATCAAAATTTGCTTTGTGTAAATTTTTAGGTATTTTTCCGAAAAAGTTCAATTTTTAATGAATAGTGAAAAATGTTGTATTTTAATTCAAAACCTCTTTTTAATCTAATTTATTTATATGATTATATTATCTTTTGAATTGGTTTTAAAGTTCAATTAGAATATATTTTTACCATCTAATCCAATAGTGGTCGTTGGAATTAATTTCATCTTGAAATTGGACTTAAACTAGAGTCAATCTTTTGATACTTATTGTTTCTTAAAAACACGCTATTTGTTTTGACAGTGGGAATTAATTATTAAATTAATTAATGCAACTTATATATTTTGAATTTTGTAAAATATAATTCATTTTTGAATTCATAATATCAAATATAGCTTAGGGTGAATTTTTGGTATTTTTCTGGAAAACTTCAATTTTTGATGAATAGTGACACCACTAAGTGGTAGTTAAAGAAACTGATTTTTCGTTTAAATGAAACTTTGCCACCTCTATGTTTTAAATTTAAAAAATCTGACATACATGGTTGTCATTAGGAATTAAAATGTGGTTCAATGGGATTAAAATAATTTTTGGTGAATAGTAACTTTTATGTTCTTAATCGCGATTAGAGATAATTAGTGTAGTTTAAGGTAAAAATAATGTTTTAATAATATGAGATGAGCTTTCCACATGTTCTACCCTTATTTAATGTGTCATGGCCGACCAAGAAAATCCTTGGGTCAACTTGGGGACCCCATGGAGCCACTTTGGTTGGGAAATGACATAAATAACTTTTTATTTAATGTAAAATTAAAAATGACACAAACATGAGTTGTTTTACTAAAACAATTTTTACATGGGGTTATACAAGTCATATTTTTGAATATAAATAGTCATTGGAAAGCTAAAAATTTTTCCTACATAATTATATTTGTTTTATAATTTTTAGACATTAAATAAATTAAATTATTTATGACATCATGATGATGCAGCGATTACCTCATTATTAAAGGATTTAAATAAAACGAAAAGATAATGTAAAATATATGACCTACACATGTCCAAAACCTATTGGATGGGTGGATTTAGAACCTTTATCACCTTACCCTCGAAGTATATCAATGTGGGATCTTTTGAATCCGAAACTCATTTTAAAATAAAGTAACGTTTCTTTACTTTCCAAAAGTGCCCCTCCTCTCCTCTTATAAAAGGCCCCCACCTCTACCTCCTTACCCACACTTCCAAAGCCTTTGGCTCGGCCAAACCCTGCCCATTTTGTCTCTCCACTTCCCTCTCTTACTCCTTGAAGCCTCACTTGGGGCATAAGTCTTCCCAAGTAAGCCTTTGAGCTCAAACCAAAGGGAGTTACCCGATTTTAAGGTAATGTCTTCACTTGAGTCCTTTTGTTTTATTTTGCTTCTCCAACCCCCTAAACTCTTTTTATTCATTTCTTTTGTAACAACTCCAGTATATTAAATATACTAGGATGTTGTTATAAGAATTATTCAAGCTACACTTAGACACACCTACATCTAATGGTTAAAGAACATGTTGTTTCCGTGGATGGCGAATTTTTGCCTCCCGAAACGATGATTGTTCAACATTCTTTTAACACCTTAAAAGGTATCCATTAAGATGAAACTATATTTATATATGATATATAATATGTTTATGTTTTCCTTAAGCTTCTGTATTTTTCATTTTGGTCATACCTTTATGGTTTCAATTATGGGTAAACGTGATATCTTCATTTAAGGAAGTGCGGACTACCGCCCCCTCAAAGTGATTTGATTCGTTAATACCATATGTGGGACGTATAAAGGATGGAGTTATGATATTATATATGATGTTATAATATAATTATAATATACCTTTATATCATTATTATTTCTTTCCATTAAAGTATGAGATAGAAATGAAAGTAGGGTTCATGCGTACGTACGGCTTACCGTCTCCATTAACGGTGCATTTCATTTCTTATCCCCAAATATAATGTACTATTATAAGTACATATATATAATGGATATATATGATGTATGTTACATCTAAATTATTAATATAATTCTGGAATTAAAATACACATACCTCTCGTTTAGTTTTAATTCCATTAATATGACATAGAAATGAAAGTAGCGTTCTTGCGTACGTACGGCTTACCGTCTCCATGAACGGTGCATTTCATTTCTTACCTATAAATGATTATGTAATATTATAAATACATGTATATTCTGGATATATATGATATATATGATATCCAAATCAGGAATTTCATTCTGGATATAAATAACCTTTGACCACATGAACAACATGTAATTGTAAGAAGTCCACTTTCGACTTAAGAACCAAATATCGACAAAACAAACATTATTAACTTAAATGATTACATAATGTTTATAACATGGCAATAAGTGATATAAAAGGAATAATGAACTTGAAAAAGGTTCTTAAACAAGTATAAATTAACTCAAGTTTATTATTCAGGAGATTAAAGAACGATCAAGTCAAGTCGGATACGAGGTATGGGACTTCGTCTCAATCTCCTTTCATTGAGGCATATTTTGTTTTATACACAACCTTATTTTATACGGTGTATAAACCCCTTTTAATTTTACTTTTATTCAAAAGGAATCTTTTTTATACGAAGCGTTTACTAAACGAAAAAAGGGAATGTTTTTGTCATACGTATGCGGCGACAACGACTTCTCTGCCACCATGACCATTATTTGAGTTTCGGGTTCCTCTACAAGCCATACCTTTTTTTTAAAAGAAAAATAAATAACATGTTTTAATTTTCTTTTATTTTGGTATTGAAAATTTTTTTCATAATGTTTTTATTATATCAATGTGTTTTATTGATATCTTGTGATTGAAATGTGGAAATGTTATGTTTCCTTTATGTATGTTTTATGTGATACGATTATGTTATGGTTCTTGGGAATTATTATGAATACGGGTGGTTCCGTGATAAACTAAGGGCAGGTGAGCCCGATATAGCTCTCCAATGCATTGGGTAATGCGAAGGAGTGAAACGTTAAGGTTTCTTCTAAGATATTTAGGGAATATACTGTGATGGGTATTCCAAACGTAACCAAGAGGGTTACTCCCTACGTAAGAATATTATGAATGCCTCAAGTTACCTTTATGTCTTATGATTTCTATGATTTATTCCTGATTTTATGAGGTATGTTAAAGTGCTTATGTTTTATGGGTAAAGTATGATTTCATTCTTATGTATATATGTACCCATGTTTCCTTTCCATATTTTTATATCCCTTACTGAGCTTTTTATGCTCATCCCAAGTTTTTGAAATGTTTTTCACAGGTCAAGGGAAAGGTACATGATATGATGATAGTGTCAAGGAAATGTCAAGAAACAATCCATGTTTTATTTTAAATATGATTCCATTGATGGGAAAAAATGAATACTATCTTTTATGTAACTACTTTGTTTAAATGTGGAATGTAATGCATGTTTTATGATATAATTCTCTAAAACTCTAAACCTGAAAAGATCCTCAAGGTGTAATCTTGTAATAACTCAAGATTAAGTAATGTTTAAGGTCAGGGCCTTATGTCCAGTTCCATGTTTTATATAGCATGACTTTCCCTTGATCTCATCCTTGACCCTATTCCACATTAAGTCCTGTGAAAAACATTTCAAAAAAAACTTGGGGTGAGCATAAAAAGCTTAGTATGGGATACACAAAGAATGAAAACTCTTAGTTTTTCAAACATCAAGTAACCATGTATACTTTATCAAATTAATACCTTCACCTTCATGAAGTAGTAAATACTCTTCACTGAATAAAATATCATTACTTACCTTTTTATAACCAAAGGATTACCATAAAACCCATATAAAGAACACATAACATATAAAGGTAACTTGGGACATAAACATACTTAAGTGGAATAACCATACGGTCGACTTCCACACATATCAGTTAATGGAATAGCCATACGGCCAACTTCCATACATACTTAATGGAATAGCCATACGGCCGACTTCCATACCCAATGCATTGGAGGTTATAACGTAACCACCCATCCTGGTATTCACGGCACCACCCGTTATATGGTTTATCACGCAACCACCCGTCAAATGTCCAAGTACCAATATAAAATCATAAAAAAAATATAATGGAAAGAAAACATTTCCACACTTTGATCACAATATATCACATAAATATATTGACATAACAAATCCATTATAAAAACCATTTTCAATACAAAAATACATAAAAGAGTATATGGTATTTATTTCATTTTAAAAACATTACGGCTTGTTGAGGAATCCAATGACCAAATAATACTCGTGGCGGCGGAAAAGGTCGTTGTCACCGCGTACGTTAAAAGAAACATTCCTTTTTGTCATTTTGTAAAACGCTTCGTAGAAAAAGATTCCTTTTGTATAAAAGTAAAAGTCAAAGGGGTTTATACACCATATAAAAGAAAGTTGTGTATAAAATGAAATATGCCTCAATGAAAGGAGATTGAGACGAAGTCCCTTACCTCGGGTCCGACTTGACTCGATCGTTCTTTATCGTCCTGAATAATAAACTTGAGTTAATTTCTAATTGATTAAGAACCTTTTTAAAGTTAATTATTACTTTTATATCACTTATTATCACGTTATAAACTTTATGTAATCATTTAAGTTAATAATGTTTGTTTTTTCGATATTTGGTTCTTAAGTCGAAAGTGGACTTCTTACAATTACATGTTGTTCGTGTGGTCAAAGGTTCTTTATATCCAGAATGACATTCCTGATTTGGATATCATATATATAATATATATCTAGCGTATACATGTATTTATAATATCACATAATCAATTAGAGGTAAGAAATGAAATGCACCGTTCATGGAGACGGTAAGCCGTACGTACGCATTAACGCTACTTTCATTTCTATGTCATATTAATGGCGGTTAATCAACCTTCTAAAGAGTATTAGAATGTTTACGCTTAAAATTGAATTCATTCACACATATTCATAGGATTACATGTTCAAGAAGTATAAGTTTAACCCAAAGAAATCGAAATTGGATTAAGACGTTCATTTGTAAAAATTCGACAGCCTAACGGCGTCACTTCAAAATTCAGAAAATTAGGCGATGAGAGAGTGAATGGTATCTCATCACATGGAAATAAACTTTAAATCAATAAGGATATAGAAGAAAATATCCCAACATAATAAGATATAAATTAAAAGACATAACAAAAGAAGTCTTTTAAAAAGAGAAGGGTGAAAGGTCCCCTTACCGAGTTGGATAACTTTCGAAAAGTACACCCCAAAGAAGAAGGGTCATACAATGAATATGTAAATACCCATAAATGAAATTATACTACACAAAGTGTATAATAATGGACAGTACATAGACCACTAAAAGGAAATATTGGAAAATGTAGCATAAATGTCACGGGAATAAATGTGAGATGAAAAATCCCTTACGAAAACTCAGCAGCCTAACGGCGCCACTTAAAGCTTCCAAAAATGGATTTATGAGATCAAATAGGGTCTCTCATCATATGAACATAAAAATTACAGTATGAGTAATATAAAATAACATCACAATCATAATAAAGATTAGCTTAAAAGGAATGACATAAAAGAGTTTACTTAAAAAGAAAGAGAGGGGTAGGATCCCTTACCTCGGGTCCGACTTGACTCGATCATTCTTTAACATCCTGAATAATAAACTTGAGTTAATTTCTATTTGCTTAAGAACCTTTTTCAAGTTCATTATTCCTTTTATATCACTTATTTTCATTTTATAAACATTATGTAATCATTTAAGTTAATAATGTTTATTTTGTCGATATTTGGTTCTTAAGTCGAAAGTGAACTTCTTACAATTACATGTTGTTCGTGTGGTCAAAGGTTCATTATATCCAGAATTATATTCATGATTTGGATATAATATATATCATATATATCCATCATATACCTATATTTATAATATTACATAATCATTTAGAGGTAAGAAATGAAATGCACCGTTCATGGAGACGGTAAGTCGTACGTATGCATGAATGCTACTTTCATTTCTTTGTCATATTAATGGAATTAAAACTAAATGAGAGGTATGTATATTTTAATTAAAGAATTATATTAATCATTTATATGTAACATACATTATATATATCCATTATAAATATGTACTTATAATAGTACATTACATTTGGGGATAAGAAATGAAATGCACCGTTCATGGAGACGGTAAGCCGTACGTACGCATGAACGCTACTTTCATTTCTATCTCATACATTAATGGAAATAAATAATAATGATATAGAGGTATATTATAATTCCATTATAACATCATATATAATAACTTTAAATCCATCCTTTATACGTCCCATATATGGCATTAACGAATCACATCACTTTGAGGTGTGGTAGTCTGCACTTCCTAAAATGAAATTATCGTATTTACCCACAATGGAGACCATAAAGGTATGCCACAAAAGAAAAATATAGAAGATTAAGTAAAACATAAACATATTATATATCATATATAAATATAGTGACATCTTAATGGCCACCTTTGAAGGTGTTATATGAGTGTTGAACAATCATCGTTTCGTGAGGCAGAAATTCGCCATCCACGGAAACAGTATGTTCTTTAACCATTAGATGTAGTTGTGTGTAAGTGTAGCTCGAATCCTTCTTATAACAACATCCTAGTATATTGAAGATACTGTAGTTGTTACAAAAGAAATGAATAAAAAGAGTTTAGGGGGTTGGAGAGGCAAAATAAAACAAAAGGACTCAAGTGAAGACATTACCTTAAAATCGGGTAACTCCCTTTGGTTTGAGCTCAAAGGCTTCCTTGGGAAGACTTAGGCCCAAAGTGAGGCTTTAAGGAGTTAGAGAGGGATGTTGAGATACAAAATGGGCTGGTTTTGGCCAATCCAAAGGCTTTGGAAGTGTGGGTAAAGAGGTAGAGGTGGGGGCCTTTTATAAGAGGAGAGGAGGGGCACTCTTGGAAAGTAATGAAATGTTGCTTTATTTTAGAATGAGTTTCATATTTTAATGGTCCCACATTGATGTGTTTTGAGGATAAGGTGATAAGGGTTCGAAATCCACCCATCCAATAGGTTTTGGACATGTGTAGGTCTTAGATTTTACATTATCTTTCCATATGTTGTAACATCCCAGGTAAATAAAGAATAATAAATTTTCATATTTATTAATATTTTCAAATTAAATATTAATTTTAATTAAAAGGGGTTTCTATGTTCGATAGCGTACAAGATATCCAACGATGAGTTTCTTTGAAAACTTGCGTTGCACACTAGTAATATAATAATATTATTTTAAATGGTAGTTAACATGTAGTTGTTGTATTGGCGGGAATGGATAGAAATAACTAAAATATGATTATATGTTTTTTAAATGTTTTTACTTTTATCTAATAAAAGATGAAGGCTTAAAATACGGAAAGAATTCAATTTTAGGCGTATATGCCCTAGTTTTCACAAAAGGTTCACTTATCGCCTTTTGATGGCGAAATGTCATTAAATATAGTTTTGTTCACTCTTATACATTCTATTGGACCAAATAAAACTCTTCTTTATAATCGGGACAACAAAATTTACTTTGTGTAAATTTTTGGTATTTTTCCGATAAAGTTCATTTTTTAATGAATAGTGAAAAATGTTGTATTTTAATTCAAAACCTCTTTTTAATCTAATTTATTTATATGATTATATTATCTTTTGAATTTGTTTTAAAGTGAAATTAGAATATATTTTTACCATTAAATCCAATATTGGTCGTTGGAATTAATTTCACTTTGAAATTGGACTTAAACTGGTGTCAATCTTTTGATACTTATTGTTTCATAAAAACCCGCTATTTGCTCTGACAGCGGGAATTAATTATTAAATTAATTAATGAAACTTATATGTTTTGAATTTTATAAAATGGACTTCATTTTTGAATTTGGAATATCAAATATATCTTAGGGTGAAGTTTTGGTATTTTTCTGAAAAACATCAATTTTGATGAACAGTGAAACCACTAAGTGGTACTTAAAAAAACTGATTTTTCGTTTAAATGAAATTTTACCACCTCTGTGTTTTGAATTTCAAAAATCCGACATACATGGTTTTCATTAAGAAGAAAAATTTGGTTCAATGGGATTAAAATAATTTTTTGGTGAATAGTAACTTATTAAGTTTTTAATCACGATTAGAGGTAATTAGTGTAATTTAAGGTAAAAATAGTGTTGTAATAATATGAAATGAACTTGACACATGTCCTAACCTCATTGGATGTGTCATGGCAGACCAAGAAAATCCATGGGTCAACTTGGGGACCCCATGGAGCCACTTTGGTAGGAAAATGACATTAATATCTTCTTATTTAATGTTAAAATTAAAATGACACAAACATGAGTTTTTTTACTAAAACAATTTTTAAATGGGGTTATAAAAATCATATTTTTGACTATAAATATTCATTGGAAAGGTAAAAATATTTCCTACATCATAGTATTTTTTTTATAATTTTTAGACATTAAATAAATTAAATTATTTATGACACCATGATGATGCAGCGATTACCTCATTATTTAACGATTTAAATAAAACGAAAAGATAATGTAAAATATAAGACCTACACATGTAAAAAACCTATTGGATGGGTGGATTTAGAACCCTTATCACCTTATCCTCGAAAAACATCAATTTGGGACCATTAAAATCCGAAACTCATTCTAAAATAAAGTAACATTTCCTTACTGTCCAAGAGTGCCCCTCCTCTCCTCTTATAAAAGTCCCCCACCTCTACAACCTTACCCACACTTCCAAAGCCTTTGGCTCGGCCACCCCTGCCCATTTTGTCTCTCCACATCCCTCTCTTACTCCTTAAAGCCTCACTTTGGGCATAAGTCTTCTCAAGGAAGCCTTTGATCTCAAACCAAACAGAGTTACTCGATTTTAAGATAATATCTTCACTTGAGTCCTTTATTTTATTTTGCTTCTCCAACCCCCTAAACTCTTTTTATTTATTTCTTTTGTAACAAATAAAGTATCTTCAATATGCTAGGATGTTTTTATAAGAAGATTTTGAGATACACTTACACACATCTACATCTAATGGTTAAAGAACATATTGTTTCTGTGGTTGGCGAATTTCTGCCTCACGAAACGATGATTGTTCAATCTTCTTTTAAACACCTTTAATGGTGGCCATTAAGATGTCAGTCTATTTATATATGATATATATTATTTTTATGTTTTCCTTATGCTTCTTTATTTTTCATTTGTGGTTTACCTTTATGGTTTCCATTGTGGGTAAACACGATAATTTCATTTTAGGAAGTGCGGACTACCGCCCCCTCAAAGTGATGTGATTCGTTAATGCCATACGTGGGACGTATAAAGGATGTATTTAATGATATTGTATATGATTTTATAATGGAATTATAATATACCTCTATATAATTATTATTTCTTTCCATTAATGTATGAGATAGAAATGAAAGTAGCGTTCATGCGTACGTATGACTTACCGTCTCCATGAATGATGCATTTCATTTCTTATCCCCAAATGTAATGTACTATTATAAGTACATATATATAATGGATATATATGATGTATGTTACATCTAAATGATTAATATAATTCTGGAATTAAAATATACATACCTCTCATTTAGTTTTAATTCCATTAATATGAGATAGAAATGAAAGTAGCGTTCATGCGTACGTACGACTTACCGTCTCCATGAACGGTGCATTTCATTTCTTACCTCTAAATGATTATGTAATATTATAAATACATGTATATGCTGGATATATATGATATATATGATATCTAAATCAGGAATTTCATTCTGGATATAAAGAACCTTTGACCACACGAACAACATGTAATTGTAAGAAGTCCACTTTCGACTTAAGAACCAAATATCGACAAAAAAAAATTTATGAACTTAAATGATTACATAATGTATATAACATGGCAATAAGTGATATAAAAGGAATAATGAACTTTAAAAAGGTTTTTAAGAAAATATAAATTAACTCAAGTTTATTATTCAGGATGTTAAAGAACGATCGAGTCAAGTCGGACCCGAGGTAAGGGAACTTCTTAACCCAATTTCCATTCTTTGGGTTAATCTCCTACTTTCAAATTATGTCATGATATTATTATGGTCTATCTTATATTTGTAATTACATTATGTGTACCTATAGTTAATACACATAATATATCTATTTTATTTAAAAAATGATCTTTGTAAGGGAACTTCTTAACCCAATTTCCATTATTTGGGTTAATCTCCTACTTTCAAATTATGTCATGATATTATTTTATCCTATCTTGTATTTGTACTTTATTTATGTGTAATTATAGTGAATACACATAATAGATCTATTTTATTTTAAAAAATTATCTTTGTATGGGACTTCGTCTCAATCTCCTTTCATTGAGGCATATTTAGTTTTATACACAACTTTCTTTTATACGATGTATAAACCCCTTTTACTTTTACTTTTATACAAAAGGAATCTTTTTCTACGAAGCGTTTTACAAAATGACAAAAAGGAATGTTTCTTTTAACGTACGCAGTGACAACGACCTTTTTCGCCACTGCGAGTATTATTTGGTCATTGGCTTCCTCAACAAGCTGTAATGTTTTTAAAATGAAATAAATACCATATACTCTTTTATGTATTTTGGTATTGAAAATGGTTTTTATAATGGATTTGTTATGTCAATATATTTATGTGATATATTGTGATCAAAGTGTGGAAATGTTTTCTTTCCATTATATTCGTTTTATGATTTTATATTGGTACTTGGACATTTGACGGGTGGTTACGTGATACACCATATGACGGGTGGTGCCGTGAATACCAGGAAGGGTGGTTACATTATAACCTCCAATGCATTGGGTATGGAAGTCGGCCGTATGGCTATTCCATTAAGTATGTATGGAAGTTGGCCGTATGGCTATTCCATTAAGTGATATGTGTGGAAGTCGACCGTATGGTTATTCCACTTAAGTATGTTTATGTCCCAAGTTACCTTTATATGTTATGTGTTCTTTATATGGGTTTTATGGTAATCCTTTGGTTACAAAAGGGTAAGTAATGATATTTTATTCAGTGAATAGTTTTTACTACTTCATGAAGGTGAAGGTACTACTTTGATAAAGTATACATGGTTTACTTGATATTTTAAAAACTAACAGTTTTCATTCTTTGTGTATCCCTTACTGAGCTTTTTTTGCTCATACCAAGTTTTTTGAAACTTTTTTCATAGGACTTAATGTGGAATAGGTTCAAGGATGGGATCAAGGGAAAGTCATGCTATATAAAACATGGAACTAGACATGTTTATTTTTAAGAGTTTTTTATTCTATGGAAACTTAGTATAAGTGTCTACTTTGTAATCTTTTGAGATGTAACAGTTATGTCCTAATTCTCTAAAACTCTAAACCTGAAAAGATCCTCAATGTGAATTATTCATTTAATTCAATATTAAGTAATGTTTAAGGTCGAGGCCTTATAGTTGGTATCAAAGGTCAGTTTAGACAACTTTAGGAGTTAGAAAATTCTTAAATTATAAGTTAATTTATGGTATGATTGAAATGATATATCATTTAAAGATTACCATGCTGCTTCTCCTAAGATATTTCTGTTTTAAGAATGGTTTTTCATAGAGGAAACATAACATCTTTTCTGGGAAGGCATACAGAGGGAAATGACCTTTCAAATCAGTATCCTAAGATGGTCAGAATCAAAACTAAAAAGTTTGTTGCAGTGATGGATCAGTTGACTTAGGTGAAAAATGTTGGTTGTTTTTATTGATGATATTTTGGTGTTTTATAAAAGTAAAGAGGAGAATGAAAGTCATTTAAGGGTTATTTTGAAAACCTTGAAAGAAAAGAAATTGTATGGGAAATTCAGCAAGTGTGAGTTTTGGTTGCAACAAATTTCTTTCCTTGGTCACATTGTTTCAAAATATGGCATAACTGTTGATCCTGCTAAAACAAAAGTTGTTGAAGAATAGCCAAGACCCACAAATGTAACCGAGATCCGTAGTTTCCTTGGTTTGGCAGGTTACTACTGAAGGTTTGTTGAACATTTTTCATGGTTATCTAGTCCAATGACTAAACAAACTCGGAAGGGTGTTAAGTTTATCTGGACAAAAGAATGTGATGATTGTTTTCAGGAGTTGAAAAGAAGATTGGTGAATGCTCAAGTTTTGGCACTTCCTTCCAGGAATGGTGAGTTTGTTATATACAGTGATGCTTCGTTAAGAGGACTTGATTGTGTCCTTATGCAGAATGATCGGGTAATTGCTTATGCTTCACGTCAGTTGAAAACTCATGAGGTAAATTACCCTACACATGACTTGGAATTAGCTGCTGTTGTTTTTGCTTTAAAAATTTGGAGGCATCATTTGTATGGAGTAAAGTGTGAAATATATACCGATCACAAAAGTTTAAAGTATATATTCACTCAGAAATAATTGAACATGAGACAGAAGAGATGGATATAATTAATCAAGGATTATGATTGAACAATCCATTACCATCCGGGAAAAGCAAATAAAGTGGCCAATGCTTTGAGTCGAAAAAGTAATGCTTCATTAACCATGATATGTTTGGAACGTGATCCTTTGGTTAAGGATTTGATGAACTTTGGCATGGAAGTTGTTGGTGCAGGAAGTTCTTCTGTTTTGTTTCAGGTATCAATGAGATCATCCCTATCAGACAGAATTAAGCAGGCACAGAAGCAAGACAGTGAGTTGCAGAAAAAGGTAGAGCTGGTTCAGAAGGGTAAGTTGCATGAATTCAACATTGATAATGACTGTATTTTGAGGTTTGGGAAGAGATTATGTGTGCCTGGTGATCCACAGTTGAAGAATGATTTGTTATGTGAGCCTCATAGTTCCCCATTTTCAGTTCATCCTGGCAGTACTAAGATGTACAGAGATCTGCGGGAGTATTACTGGTGGGATGGAATAAAAAGGGATATTTCTGATTTTACTGTGAAGTGTTTGACTTGTCAGCAGGTTAAAGCAGAGTGGAAGTTACCGAAATGGATGCTTCAGCCTTTACCAGTGCCAGAGTGGAAATGGAAAAATATATCCATGGATTTTGTTGTGGGATTACCGAAGACATCTAGAGGTAATAATTCAATCTGGGTTATTGTTGATCTCTTGACTAAATCTGCTCATTTCCTTACTATACGAGATACTTTTTCCCTAGATCAACTTTCCCGTTTGTATCTTAAAGATATAGTCAGGTTACATGGAGTTCCTCTCTCCATTGTGTCTGATCATGATCTCAGGTTTACTTCTAACTTTTGGAAAGGCCTTCAGAAGTCATTGGGTACTGAATTAAATTTTAGTACAGATTTTCATCTGCAATCAGATGGTCAGTCAGAACGAACAATTTAGACCTTGGAGGATATACTACGAGCTTGTTCGATGGATTATCAGGGAAGTTGGGACCAACATCTTTCTTTGGTTGAGTTTTCTTATAATAACAGTTTTCATTCCAATATACAGATGGCACCATTTGAGGCATTATATGGGAAGCGGTGTCGAACTCCAGCATTTTGGGATGAAGTGGGTGAAAGGAAGTTGATGGGACTAGAATTCGTAGAAGAGATGGCATAAAAAATTTAGTTGATTCAGAAACACATGAGAACAGCTCAAAGCAGGCAGAAGAGTTATGCGGATAACCAGAGGAAGGATCTATCTTTCGAGGTAGGTGATCATATTTTTCTCAAGGTTTCTCCATGGAAAAGTATGATTAGATTTGGTAAGAAAGGAAAGCTGAGTCCAAGGTTCATTGGACCATATGAAATTCTAGAGAAAGTTGGATCAGTTGCTTACCGAGTGGCTTTACCTCCGATTTTATCTCAGGTACACAATGTTTTTCATGTTTCGATGTTGAGGAAGTATATGCCAGATTCATCTCATGTTTTGAGTCCAGAGGTAGTTCAGCTGGAGGAGAACCTATCTTATGAAGAACAACCAGTCCAGATTCTTGACCGAAGAGAGCAAGTGTTACGAAATAAGGTAATTCACCCGGTAAAGGTTTTGTGGAAAAATCATATGTTTGAAGAGGCAACGTGGGAATCTGAAAATGCTATGAGGGATAAATACCCCCACTTATTTTGATAAGTGAATAAAATTTAAAAGACGCAATTCCCAAAAAGGGGGAAGGATGTAACATCCCAGGTAAATAAAGAATAATAAAATTTCATATTTATTAATATTTGTGAATTAAATATTAATTTTAATTAAAAGGGGTTGCTATATTCGATAGCGTACTCGATACGCAACGATGAGTTTCTTTGAAAACTTACGTTGCACACTAGTAATATAATAATATTATTTTAAATGGTAGTTAACATGTAGTCATTGTATTGGCGGGAATGGATAGAAATAACTAAAATATGATTATATATGTTTTTTAAATGTTTTTACTTTTATCTAATAAAAGATGAAGGCTTAAAATACGGAAAGAATTCAATTTTCGGCGTATATACCCTAGTTTTCACTAAAGGTTCACTTATCGCATTTTGATGGCGAACCGTCATTAAATATAGTTTTTTTTCACTCTTATACATTATATTGGACCAAATAAAACTTTTCTTTAGAATCGGGACATCAAAATTTACTTTTTGTAAATTTTTGGTATTTTTCTGACAAAGTTCATTTTTTAATGAATAGTGAAAAATGTTGTATTTTAATTCAAAACCTCTTTTTAATCTAATTTATTTATATGATTAGATTATATTTTGAATTGGTTTTAAAGTGAAATTAGAATATATTTTTACCATTAAATCCAATAGTGGTCGTTGGAATTAATTTCACTTTGAAATTGGACTTAAACTGGTGTCAATCTTTTGATACTTATTTTTTCATAAAAACCCACTATTTGCTCTGACAGCGGGAATTAATTATTAAATTAATTAATGCAACTTATATATTTTGAATTAAGTAAAATGTAATTCATTTTTGAATTCGGAATATCAAATATAGCTTAGGGTGAAGTTTTGGTATTTTTCTGAAAAACTTCAATTTTTGATGAATAGTGATACCACTAAGTGGTACTTAAAAAAACTGATTTTTCGTTTAAATGAAATTTTACCACCTCTGTGTTTTGAATTTCAAAAATCTGACATACATGGTTGTCATTAAAAAGTAAAATGTGGTTCAATGGGATTAAAATAATTTTTTGGTGAATAGTAACTTATTAAGTTTTTAATCGCGATTAGAGGTAATTAGTGTAATTTAAGGTAAAAATAGTGTTGTAATAATATGAAATGAACTTGACACATGTCCTAACCTCATTGGATGTGTCATGGCCGACCAAGACAAGCCATGGGTCAACTTGGGGATCTCATGGATCCACTTTGGTAGGAAAATGACATTAATATCTTCTTATTTAATGTTAAAATTAAAATGACACAAACATGAGTTGTTTTACTAAAACAATTTTTAAATGTGGTTATACAAATCAGATTTTTGACTATAAATATTCATTGGAAAGGTAAAAATATTTCCTACATCATATTATTTGTTTTATAATTTTTAGACATTAAATAAATTAAATTATTTATGACATCATGATGATGCAGCGATTACCTCATTATTTAACGATTTAAATAAAATGAAATGATAATGTAAAATCTATAACCTACACATGTCCAAAACCTATTGGATGGGTGGATTTATAACCCTTATCACCTTATCCTCGAAACACATCAATGTGGGACAATTAAAATGCGAAACTCATTCTAAAATAAAGTAACATTTCCTTACTTTCCAAGAGTTCCCCTCCTCTCCTCTTATAAAAGGCCCCCACCTCTACCACCTTACCCACACTTCCAAAGCCTTTGGATCGGACAGCCCCTGCCCATTTTGTCTCTACACATCCCTCTCTTACTTCTTGAAGCCTCACTTTGGGCAGAAGTCTTCCCAAGGAAGCCTTTGAGCTCAAAACTAAGAGAGTTACCCGATTTTAAGGTGATGTCTTCACTTGTGTTATTTTGTTTTTTTTTGCTTCTCCAACCCCATAAACTCTTTTTATTCATTTCTTTTGTAACAACTACAGTATCTTCAATATACTAGGATGTTGTTATAATAAGCTTTCGAGCTAAACTTACACACATCTACATCTAATGGTTAAAGAACATATTATTTCTGTGGTTGGCGAATTTCTGCCTCACGAAACGATGATTGTTCAATCTTCTTTTAAACACCTTTAATGGTGGCCATTAAGATGTCGCTCTATATATATATGATATATATTATGATTATTTTTTCCTTATGCTTCTTTATTTTTCATTTTTGGTTTACCTTTATGTTTTCCATTGTGGGTAAACACGATAATTTCATTTTAGGAAGTGCGGACTACCGCCCCCTCAAAGTGATGTGATTCGTTAATGCCATATGTGAGACGTATAAAGGATGGATTTAATGATATTATATATGATGTTATACTGGAATTATAATATACCTCTATGTCATTATTATTTATTTTCATTAATTTATGAGATAGAAATGAAATTAGCGTTCATGCCACTACAAGAAAACCGTCGTTTAGTGGCGGTTTTTTCGCAGTGGTTTTTAAAACCGCCGCGAAATGCATTTCGGGCCGGCATTTCGCGGCGGTTTTAAAAACCGCCGCAAAACGGCAAAAAAAACTTATTTTTTATTTTTTTTTTGTTTTTTTTTTATTTTATTCGATGATTAGCGGCGGTTTTTTAAAAAACCACCGCGAAATAGCGGCGATTTCAATAAAACTGCCGCGAAATGAAATGAAAAAATAAAAAAACACGAGAAACCCCGAAATCACTAAAATGACCATAACTTTTGATCCGGGCATCCGTTGAAGCGCCACGACTAGTCAAATAGAAGCTCATGAAGAGATCTAGCGGCACATATAATCAAAACCGTGAGACGGTCTAAGGTGAGAAAGATATTAGAGTTATAAGAAAGTTGAAAAAAGTTCTCCAACTTCAAACGGCCGTAACTTTTGCTCCGGGTGTCCGTTTAAGCTCTACCACATTTCAAATCGATGCTAGCGAAGAGAGCTACGCACCAAATTGACACAAGCTAGCTTGTATCATGTTTTTCGACCCCAAAAACCCCTCCTAAGGCCTCTAAAACCCTGTTTCCGTCACCGGTGTCCCGTCGAACTTGTCTTCAAACGGACCTAACTTTCGATCCGCGTGTCAGTTCGGCCTCCTCCACCTGCCATATTATAGCTCGTTCCATGAGCTTCAGTTTGACTGGTCGCGGCACCCACATGCACTTCTAGATCATATGTTATGACCTTTTTAGTGGGTATCGGGTTTGTTATGTTTTTCAATGCCTCGTTTCTAGCACCCGTTCCCCGTCGTCTTTTTTTTAAATGGTCATAACTTCTGATCTACCTGTCTATTCGGACACTTTCACCTTTCAGGTCGAAGATCATTTCAGGATCTTTGATTTGACAGGTCTCAGATCTAAAATGGACTCTCGGATCATAAGTTATCTCCGTTAATGTGAGTCCAATGTTTTTGTCTCTTTATGACCGTTTTGACGGGTTTTAACGGTAGCTCCATTTATTACTGTTTACTTGGATTTCCATGACTTGTTATCTTTATCAATGGTTTTTTGTGGGTTATTATGATGATTATGTTGAATTATTAAGGAGTTTTCCAGAGTTGTCACGAGTTTTCATGCGTTCTCATTCTTTCTAATGTCTCATTCTTCATATGCTTCTCCATCCTTTTTCATGCGTTTTCATGATTTTTCATCCCTTATCACATCTTTTCATACTTTTCCATGTGTTTCCTTTATTATTTATTATTTATTATTTATAATATACTTTAATTTATTTATTATCTATTATTTGTAACTGATTATATATTATTTATTATTTATTATTTATTCTTTATTCTTTATATTTATTAATTATTTATGTTTATTTATTATTTATTATTTATTATTTATTATTTATTATTTATATTTATTTATTAGTTATTATTTATTATTTCTTATTTCTTATTTATTATTTATTATTTATATTTATTTATTATTTATTATTTATTATTTATTATTAGTTATTTATTATTTATTTATTATTTATTATTCATTATTTATTATTTATTATTTATATATATTTATTATTTATATATATTTATTATTTATTATTTATTATTTATTATTTATTATTTATTATTTATTATTTATATTTATTTATTAGTTATTATTTATTAGTTATTATTTATTAATTTTTATATTTTATTTTTTATTTATATGTATTTAATATTTATTATTTATTAATTATATTTATTTATTATTTATTATTTATATTTATTTATTATTTATTATTTATATTTATTTATTATTTATTATTTATTATTTTTTATTTATTATTTTTTATTTTTTATTTTTTATTTATATGTATTTATTATTTATTATTTATTATTTATAATTATTTATTATTTGTCATTTATATTTATTTATTATTTATTTTTTATATATATTTTTTATTTATATTTATTTATTATTTATTATTTATTATTTATTATTTATTATTTATATCTATTTATTATTTATTATTTATTATTTATTATTTATTATTTATTATTTATATTTATTTATTGAATATATATTATTTATTATTTATTATGTATTATTTAATATTTATTATTCATTATTGATTATTGATTATTGATTATTGATTAATTATTATTAATTATTTATATCTATTATTTATTATTTATTATTTATTATTTATTATTTATTATTTATATCTACTATGTATTTATTATTTATTATTTATTATTTATTATTTATTATTTATTATTTATTATTTATCTTTATTTATTATTTATTATTTATTATTTATTATTTATTATTTATCTTTATTTATTATTTATTATTTATATTTATTTATTATTTATTATTTATTATTTATCTTTATTTATTATTTATATTTATTTATTATTTATTATTTATTATTTATCTTTATTTATTATTTATTATTTATTATTTATTATTTATATTTATTTATTATTAATATTTATTTATTATTTATTATTTATATTTATTTATTATTTATTATTTATTATTTATATTTATTTATTATTTATATTTATTTATTATTTATTATTTATTTTTTATTATTTATATTTATTTATTAGTTATTATTTATTAGTTATTATTTATTATTTATTATTTATTATTTATTATTTATTATTCATTATTGATTATATATTATTGATTATTTATAATTATTATTAATTATTTATATCTATTATTTATTATTTATTATTTATTATTTATTATTTATTATTTATTATTTATTATTTATTATTTATTATTTATTATTTATTATTTATTATTTATTATTTATTATTTATTATTTATTATTTATATTTATTTATTATTTATATTTATTTATTATTTATATTTATTTATTATTTATTATTTATATTTCTTTATTATTTATTATTTATTATTTATTATTTATTATTTATATTTATTTATTATTTATAATTTATTATTTATATTTATTTATTATTTATATTTATTTATTATTTATTATGTATTATTTATTATTTATATTTATTTATTAGTTATTATTTATTAGTTATTAGTTATTATTTTTTTATTTTTTATTTATATGTATTTATAATTTATTATTTATTATTTATTATTTATATTTATTTATTATTTATTATTTATTATTTATTTATTTAATATTTAATATTTAATATTTATTATTTATTATTTATTATTTATTATTCATTATTTATTATTTATTATTTATTATTTATTATTTATTATTTATTATTTATTATTTATTATTTATTATTTATTATTCATTATTTATCATTTATTATTCATTATTGATTATTTATTATTTATTATTTATTATTTATTATTTATTATTTATTATTAATTATTAATTATTTATTATTTATTATTTATTATTTATTATTTATTATTTATTTTTTATTTTTTATTTTTTATTTTTTATTTTTTTTATTTATTATTTATTATTTATATTTATTTATTATTTATTATTTATTATTTATTATTTATATCTATTATTTATTATTTATTATTTATTATTTATATCTATTATGTATTTATTATTTATTATTTATTATTTATTATTTATTATTTATTATTTATTATTTATTATTTATTATTTATCTTTATTTATTATTTATTATTTATCAATTATCTTTATTTATTATTTATTATTTATTATTTATTATTTATTATTTATTATTTATATTGATTTATTATTTATATTTATTTATTATTTATATTTATTTATTATTTATATTTATTTATTATTTATTATTTATAATTATTTATTATTTATTATTTATTATTTATTATTTATTATTTATTATTTATATTTATCTATTATTTATTATTTATTATTTATATTTATTTATTATTTATATTTATTTATTATTTATATTTATTTATTATTTATATTTATTTATTATTTATTATTTATTATTTATTATTTATTATTTATATTTATTTATTAGTTATTATTTATTAGTTATTATTTTTTATTTTTTATTTTTTATTTATATGTATTTATTATTTATTATTTATTATTTATTATTTATTTATTTATTATTTATTAATTATTATTTTTTATTTTTTATTTATTATTTATTATTCATTATTGATTATTTATTATTGATTATTTATTATTTTTTATTTATTATTTATTATTTATTATTTATTATTTATTATTTATTATTCATTATTCATTATTTATTATTTATTATTCATTATTGATTATTTATTATTTATTATTTATTATTTATTATTTATTATTTATTATTTATTATTTATTATTTATTATTTATTATTTATTATTTATTATTTATTATTTATTATTTATTATTTATTATTTATTATTTATTATTTATCTTTATTTATTATTTATTATTTATTATTTATTATTTATATTTATTTATTATTTATCTTTATTTATTATTTATTATTTATATTTATTTATTATTTATTATTTATTATTTATTATTTATTATTTATTTATATTTATATTTATTTATTATTTATTATTTATAATTTATTATTTATTATTTGTTATTTATATTTATTTATTATTTATTATTTATATTTATTTATTATTTATTATTTATATTTATTTATTATTTATTATTTATTATTTATTATTTATTATTTATTATTTATTATTTATTATTTATTTATTTATTATTTATTATTTATTATTTATTATTTATTATTTATTATTTATTATTCATTATTTATTATTTATTATTTATTATTTATTATTTATTATTTATTATTTATTATTTATTATTTATTATTTATTATTTATTATTTATTATTTATTATTTATTATTTATATCTATTATTTATTATTTATTATTTATTATTTATATCTATTATGTATTTATTATTTATTATTTATTATTTATTATTTATTATTCTTTATTCTTTATTTATTATTTATTATTTATTATTTATTATTTATTATTTATTATTTATTATTATTGAGTTTATATCTATTATTTATGTATTATTTGTTTTTTCAATTAATATATTTAATTATATTAAATTCTGTTTATTAACCACATGGCGAGCTTGCTAGAGTGGTAAAGTCTTTGGAAAATATGCAAGAGGTTAGGGGTTCAAATCTCACCAAACGCAGAATTTCTTTATATTGCATGGGCATGCATGGGCATGCATGTACATGTGCATGGGATGTGCATGCATTGATAAATAAAGTAAATAAATAATTAAATAAATAATTAAATAAATAAATAAATAAATAAATATGAAATAAAATAAATAAATAATAAATACGAAATAAAAAAATAAAAAATAAATACGAAATTAAATAAATAAAATAAATAAATAAAATAACTACGAAATAAAATAACTACGAAATAAAATAAATACGAAATAAAATAAATAAATACGAAAAATAAATAAATAAATAAATAAATAAATAAAATAAATAAATAAATATATAAATAAAATAAATATATAAATAAAATAAATAAATAATTAAAATAAATAAATATATAAAATAAATAAATAGATAAAAATAAATAAATAGATAAAATAAATAAATAAATAAATAAAATAAATAAATACGAAATAAATAAATAAATAAATATATATATAATTAAAAATAACAAAAATAACAAAAATAACAAAAATAACAAAAATAACAAAAATAACAAAAATAACAAAAAATAAAAAAATAAAAAAACCGCCGCGAAACGTTCTGCGACGGTTTTGAAAACCACCGCGAATAGTTTCCCGACGCACGATTTAGCGACGGTTTTTGAAAACCGCCGCTAAATGCCTTTTTTGCCGTAGTGTGCGTACGTACGGCTTACCGTCTCCATGAACGGTGCATTTCATTTCTTACCTCTAAATGATTATGTAATATTATAAATACATGTATATGCTGAATATATATGATATATATGATATCCAAATCAGGAATTTTATTCTGGATATAAAGAACCTTTGACCACACGAACAACATGTAATTGTAAGAAGTCCACTTTCGACTTAAGAACCAAATACCGACAAAACAAACATTATTAACTTAAATGATTACATAATGTTTATAACATGATAATAAGTGATATAAAAGTAATAATGAACTTGAAAAAGGTTCTTAATCATGTAGAAATTAACTCAAGTTTATTATTTAGGACGTTAAAGAACGATCGAGTCAAGTCGGACCCGAGGTAAGGGACTTCGTCTCAATCTCCTTTCATTGAGGCATATTTCGTTTTATACACAACTTTCTTTTATACGGTGTATAAACCCCTTTGACTTTTACTTTTATACAAAAGGAATCTTTTCCTACAAAGCGTTTTACAAAATGACAAAAATGAATGTTTCTTTTAAAGTACGCGGTGACAACGACCTTTTCCTCCGCCGCACGTATTATTTTGTCATTGGCTTCCTGAACAAGCCGTAATGTTTTTTTTAAATGAAATAAATACCATATACTCTTTTATGTATTTTGGTATTGAAAATGGATTTTAAAATGGATTTTTTATGTCAATATATTTAAGTGATATATTGTGATCAAAGTGTGGAAATGTTTTCTTTCCATTATATTTGTTTTATGTCTTATGATTTTTATAATGGTACTTGGACATTTGACAGGTGGTTACGTGATAAACCGTATGACGGGTGGTGCCGTGAATACCAGGACGGGTGGTTACGTTATAACCTCCAATGCATTGGGTATGGAAGTCGGTCGTATGGCAATTCCATTAAGTATGTATGAAAGTTGGTCGTATGGCTATTCCATTAAGTGATATGTGTGGAAGTCGACCATATGGTTATTCCACTTAAGTATGTTTATGTCCCAAGTTACCTTTATATGTTATGTGTTCTTTATATGGGTTTTATGGTAATCCTTTGGTTACAAAAAGGTAAGTAATGATATTTTATTCAGTGAAGAGTTTTTACTACTTCATGAAGGTGAAGGTATTACTTTGATAAAGTATACATGGTTTACTTGATGTTTGAAAAACTAACAGTTTTCATTCTTTGTGTATCCCTTACTGAGCTTTTTATGCTCACCCCAAGTTTTTTTGAAATGTTTTTCACAGGACTTAGTGTGGAATAGGGTCAAGGATGGGATCAAGGGAAAGTCATGTTATATAAAACATGGAACTAAACATGTTTCTTTTTAAGAGTTTTTTATTCTATGGAAACTTAGTATAAGTGTCTACTTTGTAATCTTTTGAGATGTAACAGTTATGTCCTAATTCTCTAAAACTCTAAACCTGAAAAGATCCCCAATGTGAATTATTCATTTAATTCAATATTAAGTAATGTTTAAGGTTGGGGCATTATAGTTGGTATCAGAGGTCGGTTTAGACAACTTTAGGAGTTAGAAAATTGTTAAATTATAAGTTAATTTATGGTATGATTGAAATGATATAGCATTTAAAGATTACCATGTTTCTTCTCCTAAGATATTTCTGTGTTAAGAATGGTTTTTTATAGAGGAAACATAACATCTTTTCTGGAAAGGCATACAGAGGGAAATGACCTTTCAAATCAGTATCCTAAGATGGTCAGAATCAAAACTAAATAGTTTGTTGCAGTGATGGCTCAGTTGACTCAGGCTATAAATGGTGGTGGTATCCATGCACGAGATTAGCCAGATCAAATGCAGAGGAACATGTTAGTGGTGGAACATTTCATGAGGCAACATCCCCCATCATTCAGAGGATCATCTGACCCTGTGCAAGCTGAAGGGTGGATTAATGCACTGGAGAAGATTTTTGATGTCATGGGGTCTTCAGAACATCAAAAGGTTAGTCTTGCTGTCTACCATTTTGAAGGTGAAGCAGATCAGTGGTGGTCGATGGTGAAAAATATCAGGGATAGTGATGAGATTGATGATCTTCACTGGGACAAATTCAAAGGTATGTTTCTTGAGAAATATTTTCCTAAGGTGGTTCGTCTTAGGATGGAAAAACAGTTCTTAGAATTGATGCAGGAGGATGACTCAGTGGCTACTTATGAAGCAAAGTTCACTCGATTGGCAAGGTATGTACCAAACTTCATACAAGATCTTGATAGTAAAATAAACTGTTTTTACTCAGGGTTAAAGCCAAAGTATCGAAGGGCTTTATCTTCTCGTGAGTTCAAAAGTTATGAAAAACTTGTTCGATGTGCGGAGAAGGTGGAAATGGAGTTTGCCGATGATCAGGTGTTCTTTGACAAACAACAGAATAAGAGGTCCAGTTGGCAGGAAAAGGGGAAGAATTCATCAAAGAAGCAAGGAGGTAAGAAAAACAAATATCCATCCTATGAGAAGTGTGGTAAAATGCATCCTGGAGAATGTTTATCCAAGTCTGGTAAGTGCTTTTGGTGTGGTAAGTCTGGTCATATTGCTCGTAACTGTAAGGAAGATGATCAAGCAGGCAATGAAAAGCCAGCGGTAAGATGTTTTAAGTGTAATGAAATGGGTCATTATGCAAATGAGTGTCTAACGAAGAACTCAACTGGGGGAAAGCATCCAGACTATAAGTATAAAGGGGTGGTAAAATCCTTTGCAACAACTTCAACAGATGTTGGGCCATCTAATGAAGTAGTATCAGGTACACTGTTTGTTTGTTCAGATTATGCCAGTGTTTTGTTTGATTCAGGGTCTACACATTCTTTCATTTCTGAGAAGTTTTCTAGTAAATTGGAAATTCCATCTCAAGATATGAACCATGAACTTATGGTAAAAACACTCAGAGGGAACGTTGGGAAAAAAAGGAATTATAAGAACCTTCATATCCTTGTGTGTGGAAAGAATCTACCAGCAAACCTTATTGTTTTTCCTCTAGTAGAGTTTGATGTTATTTTGGGCATGGATTGGCTTTCTGTTTATCATGCTAAGATTGACTGCAGAGCTAAAATGGTTTCGTTTCAGAAATATTTTCAGTTTGTGTACAAGAATGAACCCTTTCTTTTGATAACATATCAGGAAGTTGAGAAACTAGTAAAAGATGGAAATGAATGTTACCTTGTATATATTGTTGAAAATAAAGGAACTGTTCAGATTAATGATGTTCCAGTGGTAAATGAGTATCTTGATGTTTTTCCTGATGAGTTACCTGGTATTATTCATGATCGGGAAGTTGAATTTACTGTTGACTTAGTTCCTGATTCTAAGCCAATTTCAAAACCCCCTTATCGAATGGATCAAGTTGAACTTTTAGAGTTAAAGAAGCAATTGTAGGAGTTATTAGATAAAGGTTTCATTCGACCTATCACATCACCATGGGGTGCTCCTATCTTGTTTGTTAAAAATAAAGATGGATCAATGAGACTTTGCATTGATTATAGATCCTTGAATAATATTACTCTTAAGAACAAGTATCCTTTGCCTCATATTGATGATTTGTTTGATCAGCTCCAGGGAGCTCAGTATTTTTCGAAGATTGACTTGAGGTCGGGGTACCATCAGTTGAAAGTAAAAGAAGTAGACGTTCCGAAGACTGAGTTTCATACTAGATATGGCCATTATGAATTTGTAGTTATGCCTTTTGGGTTAACCAATGCACCTGCTGTATTCATGGACCTTATGAATAGAATTTTCCATGAGTTCTTGGATAAGTTTGTGGTTGTTTTCATCGATGATATTTTGGTGTTTTCTAAAATTAAAGAGGAGCATGAAAGTCATTTAAGGGTTATCTTGCAAACCTTAAAAGAAAAGAAACTATATGGTAAATTCAGAAAATGTGAGTTTTGGTTACAACAAATTTCTTTCCTGGGTCACATTGTTTCAAAAGATGGCATAACTGTCGATCCTGCTAAAACAAAAGTTGTTGAAGAATGGCCAAGACCCACAAATGTAACCGAGATCTGTAGTTTTCTTGGTTTGGCAGGTTACTACTGAAGGTTTGTTGAAAATTTTTAATTGTTATCTAGTCCAATAACTAAGCTAACTCGTAAGGGTGTTAAGTTCATCTGGACAAAATAATGTGATGATTGTTTTCAAGAGTTGAAAAGAAGATTGGTGAATGCTCCAGTTTTGGCACTTCCTTCCAGGAATGGTGAGTTTGTTATATACAGTGATGCTTCTTTGAAGGGACTTGGTTGTTTCCTTATGCAGAATGATCAGGTAATTGCTTATGTTTCACGTCAGTTGAAAACTCATGAGATAAATTACCCTACACATGATTTGGAATTAGCTGCTGTTGTTTTTGCTTTAAAAATTTGGAGGCATCATTTGTATGAAGTAAAGTGTGAAATATATACTTATCACAAAAGTTTAAAGTATATATTCACTCAGAAAGAATTGAACATGGGACAAAGGAGATGGTTGGAATTAATCAAGGATTATGAATGTACAATTCATTACCATCCGGGAAAAGCAAATAAAGTGGCTGATGATTTGAGTCGAAAAAGTAATGTTTCATTAACAATGTTGTGTTTGGAACGAGATCCTTTGGTTTTTTATTTGATGAACTTTGGCATGGAAGTTTTTTGTGTAGGAAGTCCTTCTGTTTTGTTTCAGGTATCAGTGACATCTTCTCTATCAGACAGAATCAAGCACGCACAGAAGCAAGATAGTGAGTTGCAGAAAAAGGTAGAGCTAGTTCAGAAGGGTAAGTTGCATGAATTCAACATTGATAATGATTGTGTTTTGAGGTTTGGTAAGAGATTATGTGTGCCTTGTGATTCACAGTTGATCAATGAGTTGTTATGTGAGGCTCATAGTTCCCCATTTTCAGTTCATCCTGGCAGTACTACGATGTACAAAGATCTGCGGGAGTATTACTGTTGGGATGAAATGAAAAGGGATATTGCTGATTTTACTGTGAAGTGTTTGACTTGTCAGCAGGTTAAAGCAGAGCGGCAATTACTGAAAGGGATGCTTCAGCCTTTACCAGTTCCATACTGGAAATGGGAAAATATATCCATGGATTTTGTTGTGGGATTACCGAAGACATCTAGAGGTAATAATGAAATCTGGGTTATTGTTGATTGCTTGACTAAATCTGCTCATTTTCTTTCTATACGAGATACTTTTTCCCTAAATCAACTTTCACATTTTTATCTTAAAGAGATAGTCAGGTTACATGGAGTTCCTCTCTCTATTGTGTCCGATCGTGATCTCAGGTTTACTTCTAACTTTTGGAAAGGCCTTCAGAAGTCGTTGGGTACTGAATTAAATTTTGATACAGCATTTCATCCGTAATCATATGGGCAATCAGAACGAACAATTCAGACCTTGGAGGATATGCTACGAGCTTGTTCGATGGATTATCAGGGAAGTTGGGACCAACATCTTTCTTTGGTTGAGTTTTCTTATAATAACAGTTTTCATTCCAGTATACAGATGTCACCATTTGAGGCATTATATGGGAAGCGGTGTCGAACTCCAGCATTTTGAGATGAAGTGGGTGAAAGGAAGTTGATGGGACCAGAATTGGTGGAAGAGATGGCAGAAAAAGTTCAGTTGATTCAGAAACACATGAGAACAGCTCAGAGCAGGCAGAAGAGTTATGCGGACAACAGGAGGAAGGATCTATCTTTTGAGGTAGGTGATCATGTTTTTCTCAAAGTCTCACCATGGAAAAGTGTGATGCGATTTGGTAAGAAAGGAAAGCTGAGTCCAAGGTTCATTGGACCATATGAAATTCTGTAGAGAGTTAGATCAGTTGCTTATTGAGTGGCTTTACCTCCGAGTTTATCTCAGGTACACAATGTTTTTCATGTTTCGATTTTGAGGAAGTATATGCCAGATCCATCTCATGTTTTGATTCCAGAGGTAGTTCAGCTGGAAGAGAACCTATCTTATGAAGAACAACCAGTCCAGATTCTTGACCAAAGAGAGCAAGTGTTGCGAAATAAGGTAATTCACCAGGTAGAGGTTTTGTGGAAAAACCATATGGTTGAAGAGGCAACGTGGGAATCGTAAAATGCTATGAGGGATAAATACCCCCACTTATTTTGATAAGTGAATAAAATTGTGAGGACGCAATTCCCAAAAAGGGGGAAGGATGCAACATCCCAGGTAAATAATGAATAAAACATTTTCATATTTATTAATATTTTCGAATTAAATATTAATTTTAATTAAAAGGGGTTGCTATTTTCGATAGCGTACTCGATACGCAACGATGAGTTTCTTTCAAAACTTACGTTGCACACTAGTAATATAATAATATTATTTTAAATGGTAGTTAACATGTAGCCGTTGTATTGGAGGGAATGGATAGAAATAACTAAAATATGATTATATATGTTTTTTAAATGTTTTTACATTTATCCAATAAAATATAAAGGCTTAAAATATGGAAAGAATTCAATTTTAGGCATTTATACCCTAATTTTCACTAAAGGTTCACTTATCACCTTTTGATGGCGAACCGTCATTAAATATAGTTTTGATCACTCTTATACATTCTATTGGACCAAATATAACTCTTTTTTATAATTGGGACATCAAAATTTACTTTGTGTAAATTTTTGGTATTTTTCCGATAAAGTTCATTTTTTAATGAATAGTGTAAAATGTTGTATTTTAATTCAAAACCTCTTTTTAATATAATTTATTTATATGATTATATTATCTTTTGAATTGGTTTTAAAGTGAAATTAGAATATATTTTTACCATTAAATCCAACAGTGGTCATTGTAATTAATTTCACTTTGAAATCGGACTTAAACTAGTGTCAATCTTTTGATACTTATTGTTTCATAAAAACACGTTATTTGCTCTGACAACGGGAATTAATTATTAAATTAATTAATGCAACTTATATGTTTTGAATTTTGTAAAATGGAATTCATTTTTGAATTCGGAATATCAAATATAGCTTAGGGTGAAGTTTTGGTATTTTTCTGAAAAATTTCAATTTTTGATGAATAGTGAAACCACTAAGTGGTACTTAAAAAAACTGATTTTTCGTTTAAATGAAATTTTACCACCTCTGTGTTTTGAATTTCAAAAATCCGACATACATGGTTGTCATTAAGAATTAAAATGTGGTTAAATGGGATTAAAATAATTTTTTGGTGAATAGTAACTTATTAAGTTTTTAATCGCGATTAGAGGTAATTAGTGTAATTTAAGGTAAAAATAATATTTTAATAATATGAAATGAACTTGACACATGTCCTAACCTCATTGGATGTGTCATGTACGACCAAGAAAATCCATGGGTCAACTTGGGGACCCCATGAAGCCACTTTGGTTGGAAAATGACATTAATATCTTTTTATTTAAAGTTAAAATAAAAATGACACAAACATGAGTTGTTTTACTAAAATAGTTTTTACATGGGGTTATACAAGTCCGATTTTTTACTATAAATATTCATTAGAAAACTAAAAAGATTTCCTACATCATGATATTTTTTTTATAATTTTTAGACATTAAATAAATTAAATTATTTATGACATCATGATGATACAGCGATTACCTCATTATTTAACGATTTAAATAAAATGAAATGATAATGTAAAATCTATGACCTACACATGTCCAAAACCTATTGTATGGGTGTATTTATAACCCTTATCACCTTGTCATATAAACACATCAATTTGGGACCATTAAAATCCGAAACTCATTCTAAAATAAAGTAACATTTCCTTACTTTCCAAGAGTGCCCCTCCTCTCCTCTTATAAAAGGCCCCCACCTCTACCACCTTACCCACACTTCCAAAGACTTTGGATCATCCAACCCTGACCATTTTGTCTCTCCACATCCCAATCTTACTCCTTGAAGCCTCACTTTGGGCAGAAGTCTTCCCAAGGAAGCCTTTGAGCTCAAATCTAAGAGAGTTACCCGATTTTAAGGTGATGTCTTCACTTGTGTTATTCAGTTTTATTTTGCTTCTCCAACCCCCTAAACACTTTTTATTCATTTCTTTTGTAACAACTATAGTATCTTAAATATACTAGGATGTTGTTATAATAAGCTTTCGAGCTAAAATTACACACATCTACATCTAATGGTTAAAGAACATACTGTTTCTGTGGTTGGCGAATTCCTGCCTCACAAAATGATGATTGTTCAATCTTCTTTTAAACACCTTTAATGGTGGCCATTAAGATGTAACTCTATTTATGTATGATATATATTATGATTATGTTTTCCTTATGCTTCTTTATTTTTCATTTTTGGTTTACCTTTATGGTTTCCATTGTGGGTAAACACGATAATTTTATTTTAGAATGAGATTCAGATTTTAATGGTTCCACATTGATGTGTTTCAAGGATAGGGTGATAAGGGTTCTAAATCCACCCATCCAATAGGTTTTGGACATGGGTAGGTCTTAAATTTTACTTTATCTTTCCATTTTATTTAAATCGTTAAATAATGAGGTCATCGCTGCATCATCATGATGTCATAAATAATTTAACTTATTTAATGTCTAAAAATTATTAAAAAAAATACTATAATGTAGGAAATATTTTTAGCTTTACAATGACTATTTATAGTCAAAAATCTTACTTGTATAACCCCATTTAAAATTTTTTTTAGTAAAACATCTCATGTTTGTGTCATTTTTACTTTAACATTAAAAAAAGGTATTTATGTCATTTTCCAACCAAAGTGGCTCCATGGGGTCCCCAAGTTGACCCATGGATTTTCTTGGTCGGCCATGACACATACAATTAGGGTAGGACATGTGTCTAGTTCATTTCATTTTATCAAAACATTATTCTTACCTTAAACTACACTAATTACCTCTAATCGTGATTAAAAACTTAATAAGTTACTATTCACCAAAAAAATTATTCTAATCCCATTGAACCACATTTTACTTCTTAATGACAACCATGTATGTCGGATTTTTGAAATTCAAAACACATAGGTGGTAAAATTTTATTTAAACGAAAAATCAGTTTTTTTAAGTACCACTTAGTGGTTTCACTATTCATCAAAAATTGAAGTTTTTCAGAAAAATACCAAAACTTCACCCTAAGCTATATTTGATATTCCGAATTCAAAAATGAAGTCCATTTTACAAAATTAAAAACATATAAGTTTCATTAATTAATTTAATAATTAATTCCCGTTGTCAGAGCAAATAGCAGGTTTTTATGAAACAATAAGTATCAAAAGATTGACACCAGTTTACGTCCCACTTCAAAGTGAAATTAATTCCAATGACCACTATTGGATTTAATGGTAAAAATATATTCTAATTTAACTTTAAAACCAATTCAAAAGATAATCTAATCATATAAATAAATTATATTAAAAAGAAGTTTTGAATTAAAATACAAAATTTTCACTATTCATTAAAAAATGAACTTTATCGAAAAAATACCAAAAATTTACACAAAGTAAATTTTGATGTACCGATTCTAAAGAAGAGTTTTATTTGGTCCAATAGAATGTATTAGAGTGAAAAAAACTATACTTAATGATGGTTCGCCATCAAAAGGCGATAAGTGAACTTTTAGTGAAAACTAGGGCATATACGCCTAAAATTGAATTATTTCTGTATTTTAAGCCTTTATCTTTTATTAGATAAAAGTAAATACATTTAAAAAACATATATAATCATATTTTAGTTATTTCTTTCCATTCCCGCCAATAAAATGGCTATGTGTTAACTACCATTTAAAATAATATTATTTTATTACTATTGTGCAACGTAAGATTTCAAAGAAACTCTTTGTTGCGTATCGGGTATGCTATCAAACATAGCAACCCCTTTAAAGTAAAATTAATATTTAATTTGTAAATATTAATAAATATGAAAATGTTTTATTCATTATTTACCTGGGATGTTACATCCTTCCCCCCTTTTGGGAATTGCGTCCTCGCAATTTTATTCACTTATCAAAATAAGTGAGGGTATTTATCCCTCATAGAATTTTCAGATTCCCATGTTGCCTCTTCAACCATATGGTTTTTCCACAAAACCTTTACCTGGTGAATTACCTTATTTCTCAAGACTTTCTCTCTTCGGTCAAGAATCTGGACTGTTGTTCTTCATAAGATAGGTTCTCCTCCAGCTGAACTACCTCTGGACTCAAAACATGAGATGGATCTGGCATATACTTCCTCAACATCGAAACATGAAAAACATTATGTACCTGAGATAAACTCGGAGGTAAATCCACTCGGTAAGCAACTGATCCAACTTTCCCCATAATTTCATATGGTCCAATGAACCTTGGACTCAGCTTTCCTTTCTTACCAAATCTCATCACACTTTTCCATGGAGAAACCTTGAGAAAAACATGATCACCTACCTCGAAAGATATATGCTTCCTCCGGTTATCCGCATAACTCTTCTGCCTGCTCTAAGCTGTTCTCATGTGTTTCTGAATCAACTGAACTTTTTCTGCTATCTCTTCTACCAATTCTGGTCCCATCAGCTTCCTTTCACCCACTTCATCCCAAAATGTTGGAGTTCGACACCGCTTCCCATATAATGTCTCAAATGGTGCCATCTGTATACTGGAATGAAAACTGTTATTATAAGAAAACTCAACCAAAGAAAGATGTTGGTCCCAACTTCCCTGATAATCCATCGAACAAGATCGTAGCATATCCTCCAAGGTCTGAATTGTTCGTTCTGACTGCCTATCTGATTGCGGATGAAAAGTTGTACTAAAATTTAATTCAGTACCCAACGACTTCTGAAGGCCTTTCCAAAAGTTATAAGTAAACCTGGGATCACGGTCAGATACAATGGAGAGAGGAAATCCATGTAACCGGACTATATCTTTAAGATACAAATGGGAAAGTTGGTCTAGGGAAAAATTATCTCATATGGCAAGGAAATGATCAGATTTAGTCAATCGATCAACAATAACCCAGATTGCATTATTACCTCGAGATGTCCTCAGTAATCCCACAACAAAGTCCATGGATATATTTTTCCCATTTCCACTCTGGCACTGGTAAAGGCTGAAGCATCCCTTTCGGCAACTTTCGCTCTGCTTTAACCTACTGACAAGTCAAACACTTCACAGTAAAATCAGCAATATCTCTTTTCATTCCATCCCACCAGTAATACTCCCGCAGATCCCTGTACATCTTAGTACTGCCAGGATGAATTGAAAATGGGGAACTATGATCCTCACATAACAACTCATTCTTCAACTGTGGATCACCAGGAACACATAATATCTTCCCAAACCTCAAAACATAATCATTATCAATGTTGAATTCAGGAAACTTACCCTTCTGAACCAGCTCTACCTTTTTCTGCAACTCACTGTCTTGCTTCTGTGCCTGCTTAATTCTGTCTGATAGGGATGATCTCACTGATACCTGAAACAAAACAGAAGAAATTCCTACACCAAAAACTTCCAAGACAAATTTCTTCAAATCCTTAACCAAAGGATCACATTCCAAATGTAGCATGGTTAATGAAGCATTACTTTTTCGACTCAAAGCATCGGCCACTTTATTTTCTTTTCCCGGATGGTAATGGATTGTTCAATCATAATCCTTGATTAATTCTATCCATCTCCTCTGTCTCATGTTCGATTCTTTCTGAGTGAATATATACTGTAAACTTTTGTGATCGGTATATATTTCACACTTTACTCCATACAAATGATGCCTCTAAATTTTTAAAGCAAAAACAACAGCAGCTAATTCCAATTCATGTGTAGGGTAATTTACCTCATGAGTTTTCAACTGACGTGAATCATAAGAAATTACCTGATCATTCTGCATAAGGACACAACCAAGTCCTTTTAACGAAGCATCACTGTATATAACAAACTCACCATTCCTGGAAGGAAGTTCCAAAACTGGAGCATTCACCAATCTTATTTTCAACTCCTGAAATCAATCATCACATTCTTTTGTCCAGATAAACTTAACACCCTTCCGAGTTAGTCTAGTCATTGGACTAGATAACCGTGAAAAATGTTCAAGAAACCTTCAGTAGTAACCTGCCAAACCAAGGAAACTACAGATCTCGGTTACATTTGTGGGTCTTGGTCATTCTTCAACAACTTTTTTTTAGCAGGATCAACAGTTATGCCATCTTTTGAAACAATGTGACCAAGGAAAGAAACCTTTTGCAATCAAAACTCAAACTTGATGAATTTCCCATACAATTTCTTTTCTTTCAAGGTTTGAAAAATAACCCTTAAATGACTTTCATTCTCCTCTTTACTTTTATAAAACACCAAAATATCATCAATAAAAACAACCAACATTTTTCACCTAAGTCAACTGAGCCATCACTGCAACAAATTGTTTAGTTTTGATTCTGACCATCTTAGGATACTGATTTGAAAGGTCATTTCCCTCTGTATGCCTTCCCAGAAAAGATGTTATGTTTCCTCTATGAAAAACTATTCTTAACATAGAAATATTTTAGGAGAAGCAACATGGTAATCTTTAAATGCTATATCATTTCAATCATACCATAAATTAACTTATAATTTAACAATTTTCTAACTCCTAAAGTTGTCTAAACCGACCTTTGATACCAACTATAAGGCCCCAACCTTAAACATTACTTAATATTGAATTAAATGAATAATTCACATTGAGGATCTTTTCAGGTTTAGAGTTTTAGAGAATTAGGACATAACTGTTACATCTCAAAAGATTACAAAGTAGACACTTCTACTAAGTTTCCATAGAATAAAAAACTCTTAAAAAGAAACATGTCTAGTTCCATGTTTTATATAGCATGACTTTCCCTTGATCTCATCCTTGACCCTATTCCACATTAAGTCTTGTGAAAAACATTTCAAAAAAACTTGGGGTGAGCATAAAAAGCTCAGTAAGGGATACACAAAGAATGAAAAATGTTAGTTTTTCAAACATCAAGTAAACCATGTATACTTTATCAAAGTAATACCTTCACCTTCATAAAGTAGTAAAAGCTATTCACTAAATAAAATATCATTACTTACCCTTTTGTAACCAAAGGATTACCATAAAACCCATATAAAGAACACATAACATATAAAGGTAACTTGGGACATAAACATACTTAAGTGGAATAACCATACGGTCGACTTCCACACATATCACTTAATGGAATAGCCATACGGCCAACTTCCATACATACTTAATGGAATAGCCATACGGTCGACTTCCAAACCCAATGCATTGGAGGTTATAACGTAACCACCCATCCTGGTATTCACGGTACCACCCGTAATATGGTTTATCATGTAACCACCCATCAAATGTCCAAGTACCATTATAAAAATCATAAGGCATAAAACAAATATAATGGAAAGAAAACATTTCCACACTTTGATCACAATATATCACTTAAATATATTGAAATAAAAAATCCATTATAAAAACCATTTTCTATACCAAAATATATAAAAGATTATATGGTATTTATTTTATTTTAAAAAAACATTACGGCTTGTTCAGGAAGCCGAAGACCAAATAATACTCGCGGCGGCGGAAAAGGTCGTTGTCACCACGAACGTTAAAAGAAACATTCCTTTTTGTCATTTTGTAAAACTCTTCCTAGAAAAAGATTCCTTTTGTATAAAAGTAAAATTCAAAGGGGTTTATACACTGCATAAAATAAAGTTGTGTATAAAACGAAATATTCCTCAATGAAAGGAGATTGAGACGAAGTCCCTTACCTCGGGTCCGACTTGACTCGATCGTTCTTTAACATCCTGAATAATAAACTTGAGTTAATTTCTATTTGCTTAAGAACATTTTTCAAGTTAATTATTCCTTTTATATCACTTATTTCCATGTTATAAACATTATGTAATCATTTAAGTTAATAATGTTTGTTTTGTCGATATTTGGTTCTTTAGTCGAAAGTGGACTTCTTACAATTACATGTTGTTCATGTGGTCAAAGGTTCTTTATATCCAGAATTACATTCCTGATTTGGATATCATATATACCATATATATCTAGCATATACATGTATTTATAATATCACATAATCATTTAGAGGTAAGAAATGAAATGCACCGTTCATAGAGACGGTAAGCCGTATGTACGCATGAACGCTACTTTCATTTCTATGTCATATTAATGGAATTAAAACTATATGAGAGGTATGTATATTTTAATTACAGAATTATATTAATCATTTATATGTAACATATATCATATATATCCATTATATATATGTACTTATAATAGTACATTACATTTGGGGATAAGAAATGAAATGCACCGTTCATGGAGAGGGTAAGCCGTACGTACGCATGAACGCTACTTTCATTTATATCTCATACATTAATGGAAAGAAATAATAATGATATAGAGGTATATTATAATTCTATTATAAATTCATATATAATAACTTTAAATCCATTCTTTATACGTCCCACATATGGCATTAACGAATCAAATCACTTTGAGGGGGCGGTAGTCCGCACTTCCTAAAATGAAATTATCGTGTTTACCCACAATGGAATCAATAAAGGTAAACCACAAATGAAAAATAAAGAAGCATAAGGAAAACATAAACATAATATATATCATATATAAATATAGTGTCATCTTAATGGCCTCCTTTGAAGGTGTTAAAAGAAGATTGAACAATCATCGTTTTGTGAGGCAGAAATTCGCCAACCACAGAACAGGGCCGGCCCTAGGGCAAGCCCAAAGAGCCCCTGGGCTAGGGAAACGCCCAAGAATGAAAAAAAAAATACAAAGAAAGGGCATTAATTTTATTTTTTACCGTAGCTCTCAATTCTTTTAGGGCAAAATTTCTGATATTGGTCTGGGGCAACTAAATTTTCCGGGCCGCTCCTGCCACAGAAACAGTATGTTCTTTAACCATTAGATGTAGATGTGTGTAAGTGTATCTAGAAAGATTATTATAAAAACATCCTAGTATATTGAAAATACTGGATTTGTTACAAAATAAATGAATAAAAAGAGTTTAGGGGGTTGGAGAAGCAAAATAAAACAAAAGAATACAAGTGAAGACATCACCTTAAAATCGGGTAACTCTCTTATATTTGAGCTCAAAGGCTTCCTTGGGAAGACTTCTTCCCAAAGTGAGGCTTCAAGGAGTAAGAGAGGGATTTGGAGATACAAAATAGGCAGGGGTTGGCCGAGCCAAAGGCTTTGGAAGTGTGGGTAAGGTGGTGGAGGTGGGGGCCTTTTATAAGAGGAGAGCAGGGGCACTCTTGGAAAGTAAGGAAATGTTACTTTATTTTAAAAATGATTTTCGGATTCAAAAGGTCCCACATTGATATAATTATAGGGTAAGGTGATAAGGGTTCGAAATCCTCCCATACAATAGGTTTTTGACATGTGTAGGTCTTAGATTTTACATTATCTTTCTATTTTATTTAAATCGTTAAATAATGAGGTAATCGCTGCATCATCATGGTGTCATAAATAATTTAATTTATTTAATGTCTAAAAATTATAAAAAAAATACTATGCTGTAGGAAATATTTTTTTATTTCCAATGAATATTTATAGTAATAAATATGATTTGTATAACCCCATGTAAAAATTGTTTTAGTAAAACAACTCATGTTTGTGTCATTTTAATTTTAACATTAAATAAAAAGATATTAATGTCATGTTCCTACCAAAGTGGCTTCATGGGGTCCCCAAGTTGACCCATGGCTTTTCTTGGTCGTCCATGACACATCCAATAAGGGTAGTACATGTGTCAAGTTCATTTCATATTATTAAAACATTATTTTTATCTTAAATTACACTAATTACCTCTAATCGCGATTAAGAACATAAAAGTTACTATTCACCAAAAAATTATTTTAATCTCATTGAACCACATTTTACTTCTTAATTACAACCATGTATGTTGTATTTTTGAAAATAAAATCACAGAAGTGGTAAAGTTTCATTTAAACGAAAAATCAGTTTCTTTAACTACCACTTAGTGGTTTCACTATTCATCAAAAATTGAAGTTTTTTAGAAAAATATCAAAACTTCACCCTAATCTATATTTGATATTCTGAATTCAAAAATGATGTATATTTTACAAAATTCAAATCATATAAGTTAAATTAATTAATTTAATCATTAATTCCCGCTGTCATGACAAATAGCGTGTTTTTATGAAACAATAAGTATCAAAAGATTGACACTAGTTTAAGTCCGATTTCAAAGTGAAATTAATTCCACCGACCACTATTGGATTTAATGGTAAAAATATATTCTAATTTCACTTTAAAACAAACTCAAAAGATAATATAATCATATAAATAAATTATATTAAAAAGAGGTTTTGAATTAAAATACAACATTTTTCACTATTCATTAAAAAATGAACTTTATCAGAAAAATACCAAAAATTTACACAAAGTAAATTTTGATGTCCCGATTCTAAAAAAGAGTTATATTTGGTTCAATAGAATTTATAAGAGTGATCAAAACTATATTTAATGACGGTTCTCCATTAAAAGGCGATAAGTGAACCTTTAGTGAAAATTAGGGTATAAATGCCTAAAATTGAATTCTTTCCGTATTTTAAGCCTTTATCTTTTATTGGATAAATGTAAAAACATTTAAAAAACATATATAATCATATTTTAGTTATTTCTATCCATTCCTGCCAATACAACGGCTACATGTTAACTACCATTTAAAATAATATTATTATATTACTAGTGTGCAACGTAAGTTTTCAAAGAAACTCATCGTTGCGTATCGAGTACGCTATCGAACATAGCAACCCTTTTTAAGTAAAATTAATATTTAATTCGCAAATATTAATAAATATGGAAATTTATTATTCTTTATTTACCTGGAATGTTACATCCTTCCCCCCTTTTGGGAATTGTGTCCTCGCAATTTTATTCACTTATCAAAATAAGTGGGGGTATTTATCCCTCATAGCATTTTCAGATTCCCACATTGCCTCTTCAACCATATGGTTTTTCCACAAAACCTTTACCTGGTGAATTACCTTATTTCACAACACTTTCTCTCTTCGGTCAAGAATCTGGACTGGTTGTTCTTCATAAGATAGGTTCTCTTCTAGCTGAACTACCTCTGGACTCAAAACATTAGATGGATCTGGCATATACTTCCTTAACATCGAAACATGAAAAGCATTGTGTACCTGAGATAAACTCGGAGGTAAAGCCACTCGGTAAGCAACTCATCCAACTTTCTCCAGAATTTCATATGGTTCAATGAACCTTGGACTCAGCTTTCCTTTCTTACCAAATCGCATCACACTTTTCCACGGTGAAACTTTGAGAAAAACATGATCACCTACCTCGAAAGATAGATCTTTCCTCCGGTTATTCGCATAACACTTCTGCCTGCTCTGAGCTGTTCTCGTGTGTTTCTTAATCAACTGAATGTTTTCTGCCATCTCTTCTACCAATTCTGGTCCCATTAGCTTCCTTTCACCCACTTCATCCCAAAAAGCTGGAGTTCGACACCACTTCCCATATAATGCCTCAAATGGTGCCATCTGTATACTGGAATGAAAACTGTTATTATAAGAAAACTCAACCAAATAAAGATGTTGGTCCCAACTTCCCTGGTAATCCATAGCGCAAGCTCGTAGCATATCCTCCAAGGTCTGAATTGTTTGTTCTGACTGCCCATCTGCTTGCGGATGAAAATTTGTACTAAAATTTGCTTCAGTACCCAATGACATCTGAAGGCCTTTCCAAAAGTTAGAAGTAAACCTGGGATCACGATCGGACACAATGGAGAGAGGAACTCCATGTAACCTGACTATCTCTTTAAGATACAAACGGAAAAGTTGATCTAGGGAAAAAGTATCTCGTATAGCAAGGAAATGAGCATATTTAATCAAGAGATCAACAATAACCAAGATTGCATTATTACCTCTAGATGTATTCGGTAATCCCATGGAAAAATCCATGGATATATTTTCCCATTTCCACTCTGGCACTATTAAAGGCTGAAGCATCCCTTTTGATAATAGTCGCTCTGCTTTAACCTGCTAACAAGTCAAACACTTCACAGTAAAATCAGAAATATCCCTTTTCATTCCATCCCACCAGTAATACTCCCGCAGATCTCTGTACATCATTGTACTACCAGGATGAACTGAAAATGGGGAACTATGAACCTCACATAACAACTCATTCTTCAACTGTGAAACACAAGGAACACATAATCTCTTCCCAAACCTCAAAACACAATCATTATCAATGTTGAATTCAGGAAACTTACCCTTCTGAACCAGCTCTACCTTTTTCTGCAACTCACTGTCTTTCTTCTGTGCTTGCTTGATTTTGTCTGATAGGGAAGATGTCACTGATACCTGAAACAAAACAAAAGGACTTCCTACACAAACAACTTCCATGCCAAATTTCCTCAAATCAAAAACCAAAGGATCTCATTCCAAATGCAACATTGTTAATGAAGCATTACTTTTTCGACTCAAAGCATCAGCCACTTTATTTTATTTTCCCGGATGGTAATGAATTGTACAATCATAATCCTTGATTAATTCCATCCATCTCCTCTATCTCATGCTCAATTCTTTCTGAGTGAATATATACTTTAAACTTTTGTGATCAGTATATATTTCACACTTTACTCCATACAAATGATGCCTCCAAATTTTTAAAGCAAAAACAACAGCAGCTAATTCCAAGTCATGTGTAGGGTGATTTACCTCATGAGTTTTCAACTGACGTGAAGCATATGAAATTACCTGATCATTCTGTATAAGGACACAACCAAGTCCTTTCAATGAAGCATCATTGTATATAACAAACTCAACATTCCTAGAAGGAAGTGCCAAAACTGGAGAATTCACAAATCTTCTTTTCAACTCCTGAAAACAATCATCACATTCTTTTTTCCAGATGAACTTAACACCCTTACGAGTTAGCTTAGTCATTGGACTAGAAAACCGTGAAAAAATTTCAAAAAACCTTCGGTAGTAACCTTCCAAATCAAGAAAACTATGGATCTCAGTTACATTTGTGGGTCTTGGCCATTCTTCAACAACCTTTGTTTTTTCCAGATCAACAGTTATGCCATCCTTTGAAACAATGTGACCTAGGAAAGAAATTTTTTACAACCAAAACTCACACTTGCCGAAATTTCCCATACAATTTCTTTTATTTTAAGTTTTGCAAAATAACCCTTAAATGTCTTTCATGCTCCTCTTTACTTTTAGAAAACACCAAAATATCATCAATAAACACAACCAACATTTTTCACCTGAGTCAACTGATCCATCACTGCAGTAAACTGCTCAATTCTGATTCTGACCATCTCAGTATGCTGATTTGGAAGGTCATTTCCCTCAGTATGCCTTCCCAAAAAATCTGTTCTGTTTCCTCTATGAAAAACCATTCTTAACATAGAAATATATTAGGAGAAGCTACATGGTAATCTTTAAATGCTATATCATTTCAATCGTACCATAAATTAACTTATAATTTTACACTTTTCTAACTCCTAAAGTTGTCTAAACCGGCCTCTGATACCAACTATAAGGCCCCGACCTTAAATATTACTTAATATTGAATTAAATGAATAATTCACATTGAGTATCTTTTTAGGTTTATATTTTTAAAGAATTAGGACATAACTGTTACATCTCAAAAGATTACAAAGTAGACACTTCTACTAAGTTTCCATAGAATAAAAAAACTCTTAAAAAGAAACATGTCTAGTTCCATGTTTTATATAGAATGACTTTCCCTTGATCCCATCCTTGACCCTATTCCACATTAAGTCCTATGAAAAACATTTCAAAAAAACTTGGGGTGAGCATAAAAAGCTCAGTAAGGGATACACAAAGAATGAAAACTGTTAGTTTTTCAAACATCAAGTAAACCATGTATACTTTATCAAAGTAATACCTTCACCTTAATGAAGTAGTAAAAACTCTTCACTGAATAAAATATCATTACTTACCCTTTTGTAACCAAAGGATTACCATAAAACCCATATAAAGAACACATAACATATAAAGGTAACTTGGGACATAAACATACTTAAGTGGAATAACCATATGGTCGACTTCCACACATATCACTTAATGGAATAGCCATACGACCAACTTCCATACATACTTAATGGAATAGCCATAGGGCCGACTTCCATACCCAATGCATTGGAGGTTATAACGTAACCACCAGTCCCGGTATTCAAGGCACCACCCGTCATATGGTTTATCATGTAACCACCCGTCAAATGTCCAAGTACCATTATAAAAATCATAATACATAAAACAAAAATAATGGAAAGAAAACATTTCCACACTTTGATCACAATATATCACTTAAATATATTGACATAACAAATCCATTAAAAAAACCATTTTCAATACCAAAATACATAAAACAGTATATGATATTTATTTCATTTTAAAAAAAACATTACGGCTTGTTCAGGAAGCCAAAGACCAAATAATACTCGCGGCGGCGGAAAAGGTCGTTGTCACCGCGTACGTTAAAAGAAACATTCCTTTTTGTCATTTTGTAAAACACTTCGTAGAAAAGGATTCCTTTTGTATAAAAGTAAAATTCAAAGGGGTTTATACACCGTATAAAAGAAAGTTGTGTATAAAACGAAATATGCCTCAATAAAAGGAGATTGAGACGAAGAACCTTACAAAGATCATTTTTTTTAAATAAATTACATCTATTATGTGTATTCACTATAAGTATACATAAATAAAGTAAAAATAAAAGATAGGACATAATAATATCATGACATAATTTGAAAGTAGGAGATTAACCCAAAGAATAGAAATTGGGTTAAGAAGTTCCCTTACAAAGATCGTTTTTTAAATAAAATAGATCTATTATGTGTATTCACTATAGGTACACATAAAGAAAGTAAAAATACAAGATTGGAAATAATAATATAATGACATAGTTTGAAATTAGGAGATTAACCCAAAGAATGGAAATTGGGTTAAGAAGTTCTCTTACCTCGGGTCCGACTTGACTCGATCGTTCTTTAACGTCCTGAATAATAAACTTGAGTTAATTTCTATTTGCTTAAGAACCTTTTTCAAGTTCATTATTCCTTTTATATCACTTATTGCCATGTTATAAACATTATGCAATCATTTAAGTTAATAATGTTTGTTTTGTCGTTATTTGGTTCTTAAGTCGAAAGTGGACTTCTTACAATTACATGTTGTTCGTGTGGTCAAAGGTTCTTTATATCCAGAATGACATTCCTGATTTGGATATCATATATATCATATATATCTAGCATATACATGTATTTCTAATATCACATAATCATTTAGAGGTAAGAAATGAAATGCACCGTTCATGGAGACGGTAAGCCGTACGTACGCATGAACGCTACTTTCATTTCTATGTCATATTAATGGAATTAAAACTAAATGAGAGGTATATATTTTTATTCCAGAATTATATTAATCATTTAGATGTAACATACATCATATATATCCATTATATATATGTACTTATAATAGTACATTACATTTGAGGATAAGAAATGAAATGCACCGTTCATGGAGACGGTAAGTCATGCGTACGCATGAACGCTACTTTCATTTCTATCTCATACATTAATGGAAAGAAATAATAATGATATAGAGGTATATTATAATTCCAGTATAGCTTCATATATAATAACTTTAAATCCATCCTTTATACGTCTCACATATGGCATTAACGAATCACATCACTTTGAGGGGGCGGTAGTCCGCACTTCCTAAAATGAAATTATCGTGTTTACCCACAATGGAATCCATAAATGTAACATCACCAAATGATAAAGGGTTAAATGACTAAATGATATGACTCATGTCAACATAGTGCACCTTCCTTTTTAGGAGCCTGTCTGATTAGAACTCCACAGTTAAGCGTGCTTGGCTTGGAGTAGTGATCAGGATGGGTGACCTTCTGGGAAGTTTCCCAGGGTGTGTGTGAGTGAGGACAAAGCACAGTGAAAAGGACAAGTGTTGGCCTGTGGGGACTGTCATTAGTCAGATGACCCGTTCGGGCATGTGGGTGGACCCTGGGGTGGGCCCCACATGTCTGCGGGGGCAACTGGTGGTTCCTGGTGGGCTAGGACTCGACGACCATGTTAAGGCAGGGTGGTTGTGCTGTCACTGGGACCCGGTTCTCACGTTTGGTATCAGAGGAGGAACCCAGCCTTAAGTGCGGTGCACTGCCTGGGTTGAGATGTAGCACCCACAACGAGGGCGTTGTGCTCTAAAGGGGGGGGGGGGGGGGATTGTAACATCCCCAAATGATAAAGGGTTAAATGACTAAATAATATGACTCATGTCAACATGGTGCACCTTTCTTTTTAGGAGCCTATCTGATTAGAACTCCACAGTTAAGTGTGCTTGGCCTGTATTAGTGATCAGGATGGGTGACCTTTTGGGAAGTTTCCCAGGGTGTGTGTGAGTGAGGACAAAGCACACTGAAAAGGAAAAGTGTTGGCCTGTGGGGACTGTCATTAGTCAGATGACCCGTTCGGGCATGTGGGTGGACCCTGGGGTGGGCCCCACATGTCTGCGGGGGCAACTGGTGGTTCCTGGTGGGCTAGGACCCGACGACCATGTTAAGGCGGGGTGGTTGTGCTGTCACCGGGACCTAATTGTCACAATAAAGGTAAACCACAAATGAAAAACAAAGAAGCAGCAGGAAAACATAAACATAATATATATAATATATAAATATAGTGTCATCTTAATGGTCTCCTTTGAAGGTGTTAAAAGAAGATTGAACAATCATCATTTCGTGAGGCAGAAATTCGCCAACCACAGAAACAGTATGTTCTTTAACCATTAGATGTAGATGTGTGTAAGTGTAGCTCAAAAGCTTCTTATAAAAACATCCTAGTATATTTAAGATACTGGAGTTGTTACAAAAGAAATGAATAAAAAGAGTTTAGGGGGTTGGAGAAGCAAAATAAAACAAAAGAACACAAGTGAAGACATCACCTTAAAATCAGGTAACTCTCTTAGATTTGAGCTCAAAGGCTTCCTTGGGAAGACTTCTTCCCAAAGTGAGGCTTCAAAGAGTAATATAGGGATGTGGAGAGACAAAATGGGCAGGGGTTGGTCGAGCCAAAGGCTTTGGAAGTGTGGGTAAGGTGGTAGAGGTGGGGGCCTTTTATAAGAGGAGAGGAGGGGCACTAAGTGGTAGTTAAAGAAACTGATTTCTCGTTTAAATGAAACTTTTCCACTTCTCTGATTTGATTTTCAAAAATCCGACATACATGGTTGTAATTAAGAAGTAAAATGTGGTTCAATGAGATTAAAATAATTTTTTGGTGAATAGTAACTTTTAAGTTCTTAATCGCGATTAGAGGTAATTAGTGTAGTTTAAGGTAAAAATAATGTTTTAATAATATGTGATGAGCTTGACACATGTCCTACCCTTATTGGATGTGTCATGGCCGACCAAGACAATCTATGGGTCAACTTGGGGACCCCATGGAGCCACTTTGGTAGGAAAATGACATTAATATCTTTTTATTTAATGTTAAAATTAAAATGAAACAAACATGAGTTGTTTTACTAAAACAATTTTTAAATGGTGTTATACAAAGCATATTTTTGACTATAAATATTCATTTGAAAGGTAAAAATATTTCCTACATCATAGTATTTGTTTTATAATTTTTAGACATTAAATAAATTAAATTATTTATGACACCATGATGATGCAGTGATTACCTCATTATTTAACGATTTAAATAAAATGGAAAGATAATGTAAAATCTAAGACCTACACATGTAAAAAACCTATTGGATGGGTGGATTTCGAACCCTTATCACATTATCCTCGAAACACATCAATGTGGGACCATTAAAATCCGAAACTCATTCTAAAATAAAGTAATATTTCCTTACTTTCCAAGAGTGCCCCTCCTCTCCTCTTATAAAAGGCCCCCACCTCTACAACCTTACCCACACATCCAAAGCCTTTGGATCGGCCAACCTCTGCCAATTTTGTCTCTCCACATCCCTCTATTACTCCTTGAAGCCTCACTTTGAGCATAATTCTTCCCAAGGAAGCCTTTGATCTCAAATCTAATAGAGTTACCCGATTTTAAGGTGATGTCTTCACTTGTGTTATTTTGTTTTATTTTGCTTCTCCAACCCCCTAAACTCTTTTTATTAATTTATTTTGTAACAACTAAAGTATATTAAATATACTAGGATTTTGTTATAAGAAAATTTCGATCTAAACTTACACACATCTACATCTAATGGTTAAAGAACATATTGTTTCTGTGGTTGGAAAATTTCTGCCTCACGAAACGATGATTGTTCAATATTATTTTAAACACCTTTAATGGTGGCCATTAAGATGTCACTATATTTATATATGATATATATTATGTTTATGTTTTCCTTATGCTTCTTTATTTTTCATTTGTGGTTTACCTTTATGATTTCCGTTGTGGGTAAACACGATAATTTCATTTTAGAAAGTGCGGACTACCGCCCCCTCAAAGTGATGTGATTCGTTAATTCCATATGTGGGACATATAAAGGATGGATTTAAAGTTATTATATATGATGTTATACTGGAATTATAATATACCTCTATATAATTATTATTTCTTTCCATTAATGTATGAGATAGAAATTAAAGTAGCGTTCATGCGTACGTACGACTTACCGTCTCTATGAACGATGCATTTCATTTCTTATCCCCAAATGTAATGTAATATTATAAGTACTTATATATAATAGATATATATGATGTATGTTACATCTAAATGATTAATATAATTCTGGAATTAAAATATACATACCTCTCATATAGTTTTAATTCCATTAATATGACATAGAAATGAAAGTAGCGTTCATGCGTACGTACGGCTTACCGTCTCCATGAATGGTGTATTTCATTTATTACCTCTAAATGATTATGTGATATTATAAATACATGTATATGCTAGATATATATGATATATATGATATCCAAATCAGGAATTTTATTCTGGAAATAAAGAACCTTTGACCACATGAACAACATGTAATTGTAAGAAGTCCACTTTCGACTTAAGAACCAAATATCGACAAAACAAACATTATTAACTTAAATGATTACATAATGTTTATAACATGGCAATAAGTGATATAAAAGGAATAATGAACTTGAAAAAGTTTCTTAATCAAGTAGAAATTAACTCAAGTTTATTATTCAGGACGTTAAAGAACGATCGAGTCAAGTCGGACCCGAGGTAAGGGACATCGTCTCAATCTCCTTTCATCAAGGAATATTTCATTTTATACACAACTTTCTTTTATACGGTGTATAAACCCCTTTGACTTTTACTTTTATACAAAATGAATCTTTTTCTACGAAGCGTTTTACAAAACGACAAAAAGGAATGTTTCTTTTAACGTATGCGGTGACAACAACCTTTTCCACCGCCGCAAGTATTATTTGGTCATTGGCTTCCTCAACAAGTCGTAATGTTTTTAAAATGAAATAAATACCATATACTCTTTTATGTATTTTGGTATTGAAAATGGTTTTTATAATGGATTTGTTATGTCAATATATTTATGTGATATATTGTGATCAAAGTGTGGAAATGTTTTCTTTCCATTATATTTGTTTTATGATTTTATATTGGTACTTGGACATTTGATGGATGGTTACGTGATAAACCATATGACGGGTGGTGCCGTGAATACCAGGACGGGTGGTTATGTTATAACCTCCAATGCATTGGGTATGGAAGTCGGCCTTATGGCTATTCCATTAAGTATGTATGGAAGTTGGCCATATGGATATTCCATTAAGTGATATGTGTGGAAGTCGACCGTATAGTTATTCCACTTAAGTATGTTTATGTCCCAAGTTACCTTTATAAGTTATGTGTTCTTTATATGGGTTTTATGGTAATCCTTTGGTTACAAAAGGGTAAGTAATGATATTTTATTCAGTGAATAGTTTTTACTACTTCATGAAGGTGAAGGTATTACTTTGATAAAGTATACATGGTTTACTTGATGTTTGAAAAACTAACAGTTTTCATTCTTTGTGTATCCCTTACTGAGCTTTTTATGCTCACCCCAAGTTTTTTTGAAATTTTTTTCACAGGACTTAAAGTGGTATAGTTTCAAGGATGGGATCAAGGGAAAGTCATGCTATATAAAACATGGAACTAGACATGTTTCTTTTTAAGAGTTTTTTATTCTATGGAAACTTATTAGAAGTGTCTACTTTGTAATCTTTTGAGATGTAACAGTTATGTCCTAATTCTCTAAAACTCTAAACCTGAAAAGATCCTCAATGTGAATTATTCATTTAATTCAATATTAAGTAATGTTTAAGGCCGGGGCCTTATAGTTTGTATCAGAGGTCGGTTTAGAAAACTTTAGGAGTTAGAAAATTGTTAAATTATAAGTTAATTTATGGTATGATTGAAATGATATAGCATTTAAAGATTACCATGTTGATTCTCCTAAGATATTTCTGTGTTAAGAATGGTTTTTCATAGAGGAAACATAACATCTTTTCTGGGAAGACATCAGGAGGAAGACAACCTTCCAAATCATCAACCTGAGATGGTCGGAATCGGAACTGAACAGTTTGTTGCAGTGATGGCACAGTTGACTGCAGAGCTAAAATGGTTTCCTTTCAGAACGATTTTCAGTTTGTGTACAAGAATGAACCCTTGCTTTTGATAACATATCAGGAAGTTGAGAAACTAGTAAAATATGGAAATGAATGTTACCTTGCACATATTGTTGAAAATAAAGGAACTGTTCAGTTTAATGATGTGCCAGTGGTAAATGAGTATCTTGATGTTTTTTCTGATGAGTTTCCTGGTATTATTCATGATCGGGAAGTTGAATTTACTGTTGACTTAGTTCATGATTCTAAGACAATTTCAAAACCCCCTTATCGAATGGATCAAGTTGAACTTTTAGAGTTAAAGAAGAAATTGCATGAGTTATTAGATAAAGGTTTCATTCGACCTATCACATCACCATGGGGTGCTCTTATCTTGTTTGTTAAAAAGAAATATGGATCAATGAGACTTTGCATTGATTATAGAGCCTTGAATAATATTACCGTTAAGAACATGTATCCTTTGCCTCATATCGATGATTTGTTTGATCAGCTACAGGGAGCTCAGTATTTTTTGAAGATTGACTTGAGGTCGGGGTACCATCAATTGAAAGTAAAAGAAGCAGACGTTCCGAAGAATACGTTCCGTACTAGATATGGCCATTATGAATTTTTAGTTATACCTTTTGGGTTAACCAATGCACCTGCTGTATTCATGGACCTTATGAATAGAATTTTCCATGAGTTCTTGGATAAGTTTGTGGTTGTTTTCATCAATGATATTTTGGTGTTTTCTAAAATTAAAGAGGAGCATGAAAGTCATTTAAGGGTTATCTCGCAAACCTTAAAAGAAAAGAAACTATATGGGAAATTCAGCAAGTGTGAGTTTTGGTTACAACAAATTTCTTTCCTGGGTTACATTGTTTCAAAAGATGGCATAACTGTTGATCTTGCTAAAACAAAAGTTGTTGAAGAATGGCCAAGACCCACAAATGTAACCGAGATCCATAGTTTTCTTGGTTTGGCAGGTTACTACTGAAGGTTTGTTGAAAATTTTTCACGGTTATCTAGTCCAATGACTAAGCTAACTCGTAAGGGTGTTAAGTTTATCTGGACAAAAGAATGTGATGATTGTTTTTAGGAGTTGAAAAGAAGATTGGTGAATTCTCCAGTTTTGGCACTTCCTTCCAGGAATGGTGAGTTTGTTATATACATTGATGCTTCGTTAAAAGGACTTGGTTGTGTCCTTATGCAGAATGATCAGGTAATTGCTTATGCTTCACGTTAGTTGAAAACTCATGAGGTAAATTACCATACACATGACTTGGAATTAGCTGCTGTTGTTTTTGCTTTAAAAATTTGGAGGCATCATTTGTATGGAGTAAAGTGTGAAATATATACCGATCAAAAAAGTTTAAAGTATATATTCACTCAGAAAGAATTGAACATGAGACAGAGGAGATGGATATAATTAATCAAGGATTATGATTGAACAATCTATTACCATCCGAGAAAAGAAAATAATGTGGCTGATGCTTTGAGTCGAAAAAGTAATGCTTCATTAACAATGCTGCGTTTGAAACGAGATCCTTTGGTTTTTTATTTGATGAACTTTGGCATCGAAGTTGTTTGTGTAAGAAGTCCTTCTGTTTTTTTTCAGGTATCAGTGACATCTTCCCAATCAGACAGAATCAAGCAAGCACAGAAGCAAGACAGTGAGTTGCAGAAAAAGGTAGAGCTGGTTCAGAAGGGTAAGCTGCCTGAATTCAACATTGTTAATGATTGTGTTTTGAGGTTTGGGAAGAGATTATGTGTGCCTTGTGATTCACAGTTGAAAATTGAGTTGTTATGTGAGGCTCATAGTTCCCCGTTTTCAGTTCATCCTGGCAGTACTAAGATGTACAGAGATCTGCGGGAGTATTACTGGTAGGATGGAATGAAAACGGATATTGCTGATTTTACTGTGAAGTGTTTGCTTGTCAGTAGGTTAAAGCAGAGCAAAAGTTACCGAAAGGGATGCTTCAGCCTTTACCAGTGCCAGAGTGGAAATGGGAAAATATATCCATGGATTTTGTCGTGGGATTACCGAAGACATATAGAGGTAATAAGGCAATCTGGGTTATTGTTGATCGCTTGACTAAATCTGCTCATTTCCTTGCTATACGAGATACTTTTTCCCTAGATCAACTTTCCCGTTTGTATCTTAAAGAGATAGTCAGGTTACATGGAGTTCCTCTCTCCATTGTGTCCGATCGTGATCTCAGGTTTACTTCTAACTTTTGGAAAGGCCTTTAGAAGTCGTTGTGTACTGAATTAAATTTTAGTACAGCTTTTCATCCGCAATCAGATGGGCAGTCAGAACGAACAATTCAGACCTTGGAGGATATACTACGAGCTTGTTCGATGGATTATCAGGGAAGTTGGGACCAACATCTTTCTTTGGTTGAGTTTTCTTATAATAACAGTTTTCATTCCAGTATACAGATGGCACCATTTGAGGCATTATATGGGAAGCGGTGTTGAACTCCATCATTTTGGAATGAAGTGGGTGAAAGGAAGCTGATGGGACCAAAATTGGTAGAAGAGATGGCAGAAAAAGTTCAGTTGATTCAGAAACACATGAGAACAGCTCAAAGCAGGCAGAAGAGTTATGCAGATAACCGGAGGAAGGATCTATCTTTCGAGGTAGGTGATCATGTTTTTCTCAAGGTTTCTCCATGGAAAAGTGTAATGAGATTTGGTAAGAAAGCAAAGCTGAGTCCAAGGTTCATTGGACCATTTGAAATTCTGGAGAAAGTTGGATCAGTTGCTTACCGAGTGGCTTTACCTCCGAGTTTATCTCAGGTACACAATGTTTTTCATGTTTCGATGTTGAGGAAGTATATGCCAGATCCATCTCATGTTTTGAGTCCAGAGGTAGTTCAGCTGGAGGAGAACCTATCTTATGAAGAACAACCAGTCCAGATTCTTGACCGAAGAGAGCAAGTGTTGCGAAATAAGGTAATTCACCAGGTAAAGGTTTTGTGGAAAAACCATATGGTTGAAGAGGCAACGTGGGAATCTGAAAATGCTATGAGGGATAAATACCCCCACTTATTTTGATAAGTGAATAAAATTGCGAGGACGTAATTCCCAAAAGGGGGGAAGGATGTAACATCCCAGGTAAATAATGAATAAAACATTTTCATATTTATTAATATTTACAAATTAAATATTAATTTTACTTTAAAGGGGTTGCTATGTTCGATAGCGTACCCGATACGCAATAAAGAGATTCTTTGAAATCTTACTTTGTACACTAGTAATAAAATAATATTATTTTAAATGGTAGTTAACACATAGCCGTTGTATTGGAGGTAATGGATAGAAATAACTAAAATATGATTATATTTTTTTTAAATGTTCTTACGTTTATCAAATAAAAGATAAAGGCTTAAAATACGGAAACAATTCAATTTTAGGCATTTATACCCTAATTTTCACTAAAGGTTCACTTATCACCTTTTGATGGCGAACCGTCATTAAATATAGTTTTGATCACTCTTATACATTCTATTGGATCAAATATAACTCTTTTTTAGAATCGGGACATTAAAATTTACTTTGTGTAAATTTTTGGTATTTTTCTGATAAAGTTCATTTTTTAATGAATAATGGAAAATGTTGTATTTTAATTCAAAACCTCTTTTTAATCTAATTTATTTATATGATTATATTATCGTTTGAATTGGTTTTAAAGTGAAATTAGAATATATTTTTACCATTAAATCCAATAGTGGTTGTTGGAATTAATTTCACTTTGAAATCGGACTTAAACTAGTGTCAATCTTTTGATACTTATTGTTTCATAAAAACCCTCTATTTGCTCTGACAGCGGGAATTAATTATTAAATTAATTAATGCAACTTATATGTTTTGAATTTTTTAAAATGGACTTCATTTTTGAATTCGGAATATCAAATATAGCTGAGGGTGAAGTTTTGGTATTTTTCTGAAAAACATCAATTTTTGATGAATAGTGAAACCACTAAGTGGTACTTAAAAAAACTGATTTTTTGTTTAAATGAAATTTTACCACCTCTGTGTTTTTAATTTCAAAAATCTGACATAAATGGTTGTCATTAAGAAGTAAAATGTGGTTCAATGGGATTAAAATAATCTTTTGGTGAATAGTAACTTATTAAGTTTTTAATCGCGATTAGAGGTAATTAGTGTAATTTAAGGTAAAAATAGTGTTGTAATAATATGAAATGAAATTGACACGTATCCTAACCTCATTGTATGTGTCATGTCCGACCAAGACAAGCCATGGGTCAACTTGGGGACCCCATGGAGCCACTTTGGTAGGAAAATGACATTAATATCTTCTTATTTAATGTTAAAATTAAAATGACACAAACATGAGTTGTTTTACTAAAAAAATTAAATGGGGTTATACAAATACGATTTTTGACTATAAATATTCATTGGAAATGTAAAAAGATTTCCTACATCATAGTAGTTTTTTATAAATTTTATACATTAAATAAATTAAATTATTTATGACATCATGATGATGCAGCGATTACCTCATTATTTAACGATTTAAATAAAATTGAAAGATAATGTAAAATCTGAGACCTACACATATAAAAAACCTATTGGATGGGTGGATTTCGAACCCTTATCACCTTATCCTTGAAAAACATCAATGTGGGACCATTAAAATCCGAAACTCATTCTAAAATAAAGTAACATTTCTTTACTTTCCAAGAGTGCCCCTCCTCTCCTCTTATAAAAGGCCCCCACCACTATAACCTCACCCACACATCCAAAGCCTTTGGATCGTCCAACACCTTCCCATTTTGTCTCTCCACATCCCTCTCTTACTTCTTGAAGCCTCACTTTTGGAAGAAGTCTTCCCAAGGAAGCCTTTGAGCTCAAATCTAAGAGAGTTGCCCGATTTTAAGGTGATGTCTTCACTTGTGTCCTTTTGTTTTATTTTGCTTCTCCAACCCCATAAAATCTTTTCATTAATTTCTTTTTTAACAAATACAGTATCTTAAATATACTAGGATGTTGTTGTAAGAATATTTCGAGCTAAACTTACACACATCTACATCTAATGGTTAAAGAACATATTGTTTCTATGGTTGACGAATTTCTCCTCACGAAACGATGATTGTTCAATATTCTTTTAAACACCTTTAATGGTGGCCATTAAGATGTCACTATATTTATATATGATATATATTATGTTTATGTTTTCCTTATGCTTCTTTATTTTTCATTTGTGGTTTACCTTTATGGTTTCCATTGTGGGTAAACACGATAATTTCATTTTAGGAAGTGCGGACTACCGCCCCCTCAAAGTGATGTGATTCGTTAATGCTATACGTGGGACGTATAAAGGATGGATTTAAAGTTATTATATATGATTTTATACTGGAATTATAATATACCTATATATAATTATTATTTCTTTCCATTAATGTATGATATAGAAATGAAAGTAGCGTTCATGCGTACGTACGGCTTACCGTCTCCATGAACGGTACATTTCATTTCTTATCTCAAAATGTTATGTACTATTATAAGTACATATATATAATGGATATATATGTAATATATTACATCTAAATTATGGATATAAATCTGGAATTATTACATATATATATATCTCTCATTTTGTTTTAATTCCATTAATATGACAAAAAATGAAAGTAGCATCCATGCGTACGTACGGCCTACCGTCTCCATGAACGGTGCTTTTAATTTTTATCTCCAAATGATATGGAATAGTATAAAATGAATATGTACTGGATATATATGATATTTTAATCATTAATACTATTCTGGAAATTATTTACTTATAACTACATGGACAATCATTTTTCAAACAAGTTCATTTTTTTGACTCATGTACCAAACATCGACAAAAACGTCTGATATGAACTAACATTATTAAACAATTATAATAACATTATAATATGTGATATGAACTGAATAATAATCTTTAAAGTAGGACCTTAAGCAATTATAAATTGACCAAATTTTATTATTCAGGAGATTAAAGAACGATCGAGTCAAGTCGGACCCAAGGTAAGGGATCCTACACCTCTCTTTCTTTTTAAGTACACTCTTTTATGTAATTCCTTTTAAAGATCATCTTTCTTGTTATTGGGATATTCTTTTATATTACTCTTACTGTAATTTTTATTTTCATATGATGAGAGACCCTATTCTCTCTCATCAATCCATTTTGGAAGTTTTGAGTGGCGCCGTTAGGCTGCCGAATTTTTCGTAAGAGATCCAACCTCTCTCTTTCTTTTTAAGTACTCTCCTTTATGTCACTTATTTTAAGCTCCTCTTTGTTATGTTGGGGGATGTTCTTTTATATTACTCTTTATGTAAACTTTATGTTAATATGATGAGATACCCTATTTCCTCTCATCAATCCATTTTGGAAGTCTTAACTAAGGATAAATCTATCACATAATTATGTGTGAGAAATAAAAATACACCCAATATAAGTGGATATTAAGTGTGAAACAATCTAAGGTCATTCAAACGTATTCATAGGATTACATTTTCAAGAAGTACAAGTTGAACCCAAAGAAATCGAAATTGGGTTAAGATGTTCCCTTGTAAAAATTCGACAGCCTAACGGCGTCACTTCAAAATTCAAAAAATTAGTCGATGAGAGAGTGAATGGTATCTCATCACTTGGACATAAACTTTACATCAATAAGGATATATAAGAACATATCCCAACATAATAATATGTAAATTAAAATACTTGACAAAAGAAGTCTTTTAAGAAGAGGAGGGTGAAAGGTCCCCTTACCGAGTTGGGTAACTTTCGAAACGTACACCCCATGGAAGAAGGGTCATACAATGAAGATGTAAATACACATAAATGAAATTATACTACAAAAAGTGTATAATAATGGTCAGTACATACACCAATCAAAGGAAATAGTGGAAAACGTAGCATAAATGTCACGAGAATAAAAGTGGGATGGAAAATCCCTTACGAAAACTCGGCAGCCTAACGACGCCACATAAATCTTCCAAAAATGGATTGATGAGATCAAATAGGGTCTCTCATTATATGAACATAAAAGTACAGATGAGGAATATAAAATAACATCCCCAAACATATGAAATATGATCTTAAAAGAAATTACATAAAAGAGAGTACTTAAAAAGAAAGAGAGGTGTAGGATCCCTTACCTCAGGTCCGACTTGACTCGATCGTTCTTTAATCTCCTGAATAATAAAATTTGGTCAATTTATAATTTCTTAAGGTCATCCTTTAAAGATTATTATTCATTTCATATCACATATTATAATGTTATTATAATTGTTTAATAATGTTAGTTCATATCAGACGTTTTTGCCGATGTTTGGTACATGAGTCAAAAAAATGAACTTGTTTGAAAAATGATTGTCCATGTAGTTATAAGTAAATAATTTCCAGAATAGTATTAATGATTAAAATATCATATATATCCAGTACATATTCATTTTAGACTATTCCATATCATTTGGAGATAAAAATTAAAAGCACCGTTCATGGAGACGGTAGGCCGTACGTACGCATGAACGCTACTTTCATTTTTTGTCATATTAATGGAATTAAAACAAAATGAGATATATATATATATATATATGTTATAATTCCAGAATGATATCCATAATTTAGATGTAATATATTACATATATATCCATTATATATATGTACTTATAATAGTACATAACATTTTGAGATAAGAAATGAAATGTACCGTTCATGGAGACGGTAAGCCGTACGTACGCATGAACGCTACTTCCATTTCTATTTCATATTTAATGGAATTAAAACATAATGATACATAATAGTATTTTAATTCCAGTATGGTATCATATATAATATAATTAAATATATCCTTTATACGTACCACATATGGTATTAACGAATCAAATCACTTTGAGGGGGCGGTAGTCCGCACTTCCTTAAATGAAGATATCGAGTTTACCCATAATGGAAACCATAAAGGTATGCCCAAAATAAAAAATACAGAAGCTTAAGGAAAAAATAAACATATTATATATCATATATAAATATAGTTTCATCTTAATGGCCACCTTTGAAGGTGTTAAAAGAATGCTGAACAATCATCGTTTCGGGAGGCAGAAATTCGTCATCCACGGAAACAGTATGTTCTTTAACCATTAGATGTAGGTGTGTGTAAGTGTAGCTCTAATACTTCTTATAAAAACATCCTAGTATATTGAAGATACTGTATTTGTTACAAAATAAATGAATAAAAATAGTTTAGGGGGTTGGAGAAGCAAAATAAAACAAAAGGACACAAGTGAAGACATTACCTTAAAATCAGGTAAATCCATTTGATTTGAGCTCAAAGGCTTCCTTGGGAAGACTTCTGCCCAAAGTGAGGCTTCAAGGAGTTATATAGGGATGTGGAGAGACAAAATGGGCAGGGTTTGGCCGAGCCAAAGGCTTTGGAAGTATGGGTAAGGAGGTAGAGGTGGGGGCCTTTTATAAGAGGAGAGGAGGGGCACTCTTGGAAAGTAAAGAAATGTAACTTTATTTTAGAATGAGATTAGGATTTTAATGGTCCCACATTGATTTTTTTCGAGGATAATGTGATAAGGGTTCGAAATCCACCCATAAAATAGGTTTTGTACATGTGTAGGTCTTAAATTTTACTTTATCTTTCCATTTTATTTAAATCGTTAAATAATGAGGTCATCGCTGCATCATCATGATGTCATAAATAATTTAATTTATTTAATGTATAAAAATTAAAAAAAATACTATGATGTAGTAAATATTTTTATCTTTCCAATTACTATTTATAGTCAAAAATCCGACATACATGGTTGTCATTAAGAAGTAAAATGTGGTTCAATGGGATTAGAATAATTTTTTTTGGTGAATAGTAACTTATTAAGTTTTTAATCACGATTAGAGGTAATTAGTGTAGTTTAAGGTAAGAATAATGTTTTAATAAAATGAAATGACCTAGACACATGTCCTACCCTCATTATATGTGTCATGGCCAACCAAGACAATCCATGGGTCAACTTGGGGACCCCATGGAGCCACTTTGGTTGGAAAATGACATTAAATACCTCATTAATAAAGGATTTAAATAAAATGAAAAGATAATGTAAAATCTATGAGCTACACATGTCCAAAACCTATTGGATGTGTGGATTTAGAAACCTTATCACCTTAGCCTCGAATTATATCAATGTGGGACCTTTTTAATCCGAAACTCATTTTAAAATAAAGTAACATTTCTTTACTTTCCAAGAGTGCCCCTCCTCTCCTCTTATAAAAGGCCCCCACCTCTACCTCCTTACCCACACTTCCAAAGTCTTTGGCTTGGCCAACCCCTGCCCATTTTGTCTCTACACTTCCCTCTCTTACTCCTTGAATCCTCACTTTGGGAAGAAGTCTTCCCAAGGAAGCCTTTGAGCTCAAACCAAAGGGAGTTACCCGATCTTAAGGTAATGTCTTCACTTGAGTCCTTTTGTTTTATTTTGCTTCTCCAACCCCCTGAACTCTTTTTATTCATTTCTTTTGTAACAACTCCAGTATCTTCAATATACTAGTATGTTTTTATAAGAATTATTCGAGCTACACTTACACACACCTACATCTAATGGTTAAAGAACATACTATTTCCGTGGATGGCGAATTTCTGCCTCACGAAACGATGATTTTTAAACACTCATATAACACCTTAAAAGGTGGCCATTAAGATTTCACTATATTTATATATGATATATGATATTTTTATGTTTCTGTATTTTTATTTTTTGGCATAAATTTATGGTTTCCATTATGGGTAAACACGATAATTTCATTTTAGGAAGTGCGGACTACCGCCCCCTCAAAGTGATTTGATTCGTTAATGCCATATGTGGGATGTATAAAGGATGGATTTAAAGTTATTATATATGATGTATGTTACATATAAATGATGAATATAATTCTGGAATTAAAATATACATACCTCTCATTTGGTTTTAATTCCATTAATATGACATAAATATGAAAGTAGCGTTCATGCGTACGTACGACTTATCGTCTCCATGAACGGTGCATTTCATTTCTTACCTCTAAATGATTATGTAATATTATAAATACATGTATATTTTGTATATATATGATATATATGATATCCAAATCATGAATATCATTCTGGATATAATGAACCTTTGACCACACGAACAACATGTAATTGTAAGAAGTCCACTTTCGACTTAAGAACCAAATATCGACAAAACAAACATTATTAACTTAAATGATTACATAATGTTTATAACATGGAAATAAGTGATATAAAAGTAATAATGAACTTGAAAAAGGTTCTTAATAAATTTTAAATTAACTCAATTTTATTATTCAGGACGTTAAAGAACGATCGAGTCAAGTCGGACCCGAGGTAAGGGATCCTACTCCTCTCTTTCTTTTTAAGTACACTCTTTTATGTCATTCCTTTTAAGTTCATATTTCTTGTGATTGGGATGTTATTTTATATTACTCTTACTGTAATTTTTATGTTCATATGATGAGAGACCCTATTCTCTCTCATCAATCCATTTTGGAAGTTTTGAGTGGCGCCGTTAGGCTGCCGAATTTTCGTAAGAGATCCAACCTCTCTCTTTCTTTTTAAGTACTCTCTTTTATGTCATTTATTTTAAGCCAATATTTCTTATGTTTGGGGATGTTCTTTTGTATTCCTCATACTTTACTTTTTATGTTCATATTATGAGAGACCCTATTTGATCTCATAAATCCATTTTTGGAAGTTTTAAGTGGCGTCGTTAAGCTGCCGAGTTTTCGTAAGGGATTTTTCATCTCACTTTTATTTCCATGAGATTTATGCTACATTTGCCACAATTTCCTTTGAGTGGTGTATTTACTTCCCATTATTTTACTCATTGTGTAATATACTTTCATTTATGAGTATTTACATCAATGTTGTATTGTCCTTCTTTCACGGGGTGTATATTTCGAAAGATACCCATGTCGGTAAGGGAACCTTTCACCCTCCTCTTTTTAAAAGACTTATTTTGTTATGTCTTTTAATTCACATACTATTATGTTGGGATAGGTTCTTATATATCCTTATTGATTTAAATTTTATGTCCATGTGATGAGATACCCTTTTTATCTCTCATCAACTCATTTTCTGAATTTTGTAGTGACACTGTTAGGCTGTCAAATTTTTGCAAGGGAACTTCTTAACCCAAATTTGATTCTTTGGGATAAACTTGTACTCCTTGAAAATGTCGTTCTATGAATATGTGTGAATAACCTCTGATTGTTTTACACTTAATATCCACTTATATTTGGTGTATTCTTTTGTCACACATAATTATGTAATTGATTTATCCTTAAACCAAGGATACCGTCTCTGTAAGGGACTTCGTCTCAATCTCCATTCATTGAGGCATATTTTTTTTATACACAACCTTATTTTATACGGTGTATAAACCCCTTTGACTTTTACGTTTATCCAAAAAGGAATATTTTTTTATATGAAGCGTTTTACTAAACGACAAAAGGGAATGTTTTTGTCGTACGTATGCGGTGACAACGACTTCTCCGCCGCCGTGACCATTATTTGAGTTTCGGCTTCCTCTACAAGCCATACCTTTTTTTTTAAAGAAAAATAAATACCATGTTTTACTTTTCTTTTATTTTGGTATTGAAAATGGTTTTCATAATGTTTTTATATCAATGTGTTGTATTGATATCTTGTGATTGAAAAGTGGAAATGTTATGTTTCCTTTATGCATGTTTTATGTGATACGATTATGTTATGGTTCTTGGGAATTATTATGAAGACGGGTGGTTCTGTGATAAACTAAGGGCGGGTGAGCCCGATATATCTCTCCAATGCATTGGGTAATGTGAAGGAGTAAAACGTTAAGGTTTCTCCAAAGTGATTTAGGGAATATACTGTGATGGGTATTCCAAACGTAACCAAGAGGGTTACTCCCTACGTAAGAATGTTATTAATGCCTCAAGTTACCTTTATGTCTTATTATTTCTATGATTTATTCATGATTTTATGAGGTATGTTAAAGTTCTTATGTTTTATGGGTAAAGTATGATTTCATTCTTATGTATATATGTACCCATGTTTCCTTTCCATATTTATATATCCCTTACCGAGCTTTTTATGCTCATCCCAAGTTTTTGAAATGTTTTTCACATGTCAAGGGAAGGGTACATGATATGATGATAGTGTCAAGAAAGTGTTAAGAAAGAATCCATGTTTTATTTTAAATATGTTTCCGTTGATGGGAAAAATGAATACTATCTTTTATGTAACCACTTTGTTTAAATGTGGAATGTAATGCATGTTTTATGATCTAATTCTCTAAAACTCTAAACCTGAAAAGATCCTCAATGTGTAATCTTGTAATAACTCAAGATTAAGTAAGGTTTAAGGCTGGGGCCTTATAGTTGGTATCAAAGGAAATTTGACGGGTGGTTACGTGATAAACCATATGACGGGTGGTGCCGTGAATACCAGGATGGGTGGTTACGTTATAACCTCCAATGCATTGGGTATGGAAGTCGTCCGTATGGCTATTCCATTAAGTATGTATGGAAGTTGGCCGTATGGATATTCCATTAAGTGATATGTGTGGAAGTCGACCATATGGTTATTCCAATTAAATATGTTTATGTCCCAAGTTACCTTTATATGTTATGTGTTATTTATATGGGTTTTATGGTAATCCTTTGGTTACAAAAGGGTAAGTAATGATATTTTATTCAGTGAAGAGTTTTTACTACTTCATGAGGGTGAAGGTATTACTTTGATAAAGTATACATGGTTTACTTGTTGTTTTGATAGACTAACAGTTTTCATTCTTTGTGTATCCCTTATTGAGCTTTTTATGCTCACCCCAAGTTTTTTTGAAATATTTTTCACATGACTTAATGTGGAATAGGGTAAAGGATGGGATCAAGGGAAAGTCATGCTATATAAAACATGGAACTAGACATGTTTCTTTTTAAGAGTTTTTTTATTCTATGGAAACTTGGTAGAAGTGTCTACTTTGTAAATATTTTGAGATGTAATAGTTATGTTCTAATTCTCTAAAACTCTAAACCTGAAAAGATCCTCAATGTGAATTATTCATTTAATTCAATATTAAGTAAGGTTTAAGGATGAGGCCTTATAGTTGGTATCCTTTTGTTTTATTTTACTTCTCCAACCCCCTAAACTATTTTTATTCTTTTATTTTGTAACAACACCAGTATCTTCCATATACTAGGATGTTGTTATAAGAAGGATTCGAGCTACACTTATACACACCTATATCTAATGGTTAAAGAACATACTGTTTCTGTGGGTGGCAAATTTCTGCCTCACGAAACGATGATTGTTCAACACTCATATAACACCTTTAAAGGTGGCCATTAAGATGTCACTATATTTATATATGATATATAATATGTTTATTATTTCCTTAAGCTTCTGTTTTTTTATTTATGGCATACCTTTATGGCTTCCATTATGGGTATACACGATAATTTCATTTTAGGAAGTGCGGACTACCACCCCCTCATAGTGATGTGATTCGTTAATGCCATACGTGGGACGTATAAAGGATGGATTTAATGATATTATATATGATATTATACTGGGATTATAATATACCTCTATATCATTATTATTTCTTTCCATTAATGTATGAGATAGAAATGAAAGTAGCGTTCATCCGTACGTACTACTTACCGTCTCCATGAACGGTGCATTTCATTTCTTATCCCCAAATGTAATGTACTATTATAAGTACATATTTATAATGGATATATATAATTTATGTTACATATAAATGATGAATATAATTCTGGAATTAAAATATACATACCTCTCATTTAGTTTTAATTCCATTAATATGACAAAGAAATGAAAGTAGCGTTCATGCGTACGTACGGCTTACCGTCTCCATGAACGGTGCATTACATTTCTTACCTCTAAATGATTATGTAATATTATAAATACAAGTATATGCTGGATATATATGATATATATGATATCCAAATCAGGAATTTCATTCTGGATATAAAGAACCTTTGACCACACGAACAACATGTAATTGTAATAAGTCAACTTTCGACTTAAGAACCAAATATCGACAAAACAAACATTATTAACTTAAATGATTAAATAATGTTTATAACATGATAATAAGTGATATAAAAGTAATAATGAACTTGAAGAAGGTTCTTAAGCAAGTATAAATAAACTCAAGTTTATTATTCAGGACCTTAAAGAACGATCGAGTCAAGTCGGACCCGAGGTAAGGGACTTCGTCTCAATATCCTTTCATTGAGGCATATTTCGTTTTATACACAACTTTCTTTTATACGGTGTATAAACCCCTTTGACTTTTAATTTTATACAAAAGGAATCTTTTTCTACGAAGTGTTTTACAAAACGACAAAAAGGACTGTTTCTTTTAACGTACGCGGTGACAACGACCTTTTCTGCCACCGCGAGTATTATTTGGTATTTGGCTTCCTGAACAAGCCGTAATGTTTTTTAAAAATGAAATAAATACCATATAATCTTTTATGTATTTTGGTATTGAAAATGGTTTTTATAATGGATTTGTTATGTCAATATATTTAAGTGATATATTATGATCAAAGTGTGGAAATGTTTTCTTTCCATTATATTTGTTTTATGTCTTATGATTTTTATAATGGTACTTGGACATTTGACAGGTGGTTACGTGAAAAACCATATGACGGGTGGTGCCGTGAATACCAGGACGGGTGGTTACGTTATAACCTCCAATGCATTGGGTATGGAAGTCGGCCGTATGGCTATTCCATTAAGTATGTCTGGAAGTTGGCCGTATGGCTATTCCATTAAGTGATATGTGTGGAAGTCGACCGTATGGTTATTCCACTTAAGTATGTTTATGTCCCAAGTTATATTTATATGTTATGTGTTCTTTATATGGGTTTTATGGTAATCCTTTGGTTACAAAAGGGTAAGTAATGATATTTTATTCAGTGAATAGTTTTTACTACTTCATGAAGGTGGAGGCATTACATTGATAAAGTATACATGGTTTACTTTATGTTTAAAAAACTAACAGTTTTCATTCTTTGTGTATCCCTTACTGAGCTTTTTATGCTCACCCCAAGTTTTTTTGAAATGTTTTTCACAGGACTTAATGTGGAATAGGGTCAAGGATGGGATCAAGGGAAAGTCATGCTATATAAAACATGGAACTAGACATGTTTCTTTTTAAGAGTTTTTTTATTCTATGGAAACTTAGTAGAAGTGTCTACTTTGTAATCTTTTGAGATGTAACAGTTATGTCCTAATTCTCTAAAACTCTAAACCTGAAAATATCCTCAATGTGAATTATTCATTTAATTCAATATTAAGTAATGTTTAAGGTCGGGGCCTTATAGTTGGTATCAGAGGCCCCAGCCTTAAACCTTACTTAATTATTGAATTAAATTAATAATTCACATTGAGGATCTTTTCAGGTTTAGAGTTTTAGAGAATTAGGTCAAAACTATTACATCTCAAAAGATTACATAGTATACACTTCTACTAATTTTCCATAACATAAAAAAAACTTAAAAAGAAACATGTCTAGTTCCATGTTTTAGATAGCATGTCTTTCCTTGATCCCATCCTTGACCCTATTCATCTTTAAGTCCTGTGGAAAACATTTCAAAAACTTGGGATGAGCATAAAAATCCCATTAAAGGATACACAAAGAAGGAAAACTGTTATTTTTTCCAAAACAACAAGTAAACTATGAGTACTTTACCAAAGTAATACTTTTCACCTTTATGAAGTAGTAAAAACTCTTCACTGAATAAAAGACCATTACTTACCCTTTTGTAACCAAAAGATTACCATAAAACCCATGTAAAGAACACATAACATATAAAGGTAACTTGGGACATAAACATACTTAAATGGAATAACCATACGGTCGACTTCCACACATACTTAATGGAATAGCCATACGGCCGACTTCCATACCCAATGCATTGGAGGTTATAATGTAACCACCCGTCCTGGTATTCACGGCACCACCCATCATATGGTTTATCACGTAACCACCCGTAAAATGTCCAAGTACCATCATTACACATAAAATATTGAAAATATAAACATTTCAATAACAAATTTTCATTTTCAATCACAATAAGTAATTCCAAGATATTGAATTAATCAATCTACTTTCAAAAACCATTTAAAAGAGATTTTTGAATCAAAGTGTCCCATACCACTTTGAAGCTTTTAATGGAATTATAATTTTAAAACATTAATGTCCATATAAATAAATACTGAAACCCATTTTGAAAACATGGACATTAAAGATAAAGATTTAGAATAATGAATCTTTAAAACATTTAAAACGATATTTTTGTTAAAGAGTTTTTAACAAAATGAGAGACTCTTGAATACAAATAATTGTGGAATAACATTTAATCAGAACTTTATAATATCATGAGAATAAAGGGATTAATGATATAATATGTCAAAGGACATTATACACACCATATAAGAGTGAATTGGTGCATAACAACAATGAAGTCTCAATGGAAATGTAAATTGAGATGAAATCCATTATAAAGATGGTATCCTTAAATTAAGGATAAATATTTCAAATAATTATGTGTGAGAAATATAAATACACCCAATATAAGTGTATATTAATTGTGAAACAATAAGAGGTCATTCACATATATTCATAGGATGACATGTTCAATAAGTACAAGTTGAACCCAAAGAAATCGAAATTGGGTTAAGACGTTCATTTGTAAAAATTCGACAGCCTAACGGCGTCACTTCAAAATTCAGAAAATTAGGCGATGAGAGAGTGAATGGTATATCATCACATGGACATAAACTTTACATCAATAAGGATATATAAGAACATATCCCAACATAATAAGATGTAAATTAAAATACATAACAAAAGAAGTCTTTTAAAAAGAGGAGGGTGAAAGGTCCCCTTACCGAGTTGGGTAACTTTCGAAAAGTACACCCCAAGGAAGAAGGGTCATACAATGAAGATTTAAATACCCATAAATGAAATTATAATACACAAAGTGTATAATAATGGGTAGTACATACACCACTCAAAGGAAATAGTGGAAAATGTAGCATAAATGTCACGGGAATAAATGTGAGATGAAAAATCCCTTACGAAAACTCGGCAGCCTAACGGCGCCACTTAAAGCTTCCAAAAATAGATTTATGAGATCAAATAGGGTCTCTTATAATATGAACATAAAAATTACAGTAGGAGTAATATAAAATAACATCCCAATAATAAGAAAAATGAGCTTAAAAGGAATGACATAAAAGAGTGTACTTAAAAAGAAAGAGAGGAGTAGGATCCCTTACCTCGGGTCCGACTTGACTCGATCGTTTTTTAACGTCCTGAATAATAAACTTGAGTTAATTTATATTTGCTTAAGAACCTTTTTAAAGTTCATTATTCCTTTTATATCACTTATTTACATTTTATAAACATTATGTAATCATTTAAGTTAATAATGTTTGTTTTGTCGATATTTGATTCTTAAGTCGAAAGTGAACTTCTTACAATTACATGTTGTTTGTGTGATCAAAGGTTCATTATATCCAGAATGATATTCAGGATTTGGATATCATATATATCATATATATCCATCATATACATGTATTTATAATATTACATAATCATTTAGAGGTAATAAATGAAATGCACCGTTCATGGAGACGGTAAGCCGTACGTACGCATGAACGCTACTTTCATTTCTTTGTCATATTAATGGAATTAAAACTAAATGAGAGGTATGTATATTTTAATTCTAGAATTATATTCATCATTTATATGTAACATACATTATATATATTCATTATAAATATGTATTTATAATAGTACATTACATTTGGGGATAAGAAATGAAATGCACCGTTCATGGAGACGGTAAGCCGTACGTACGCATGGACGCTACTTTCATTTCTATCTCATACATTAATGGAAGTAAATAATAATTATATAGAGGTATATTATAATTCCAGTATAACATCATATATAATAACTTTAAATCCATCCTTTATACGTCCCACATATGGCATTAACGAATCACATCACTTTGAGGGGGCGGTAGTCCGCACTTTCTAAAATGAAATTATCATGTTTACCCACAATGGAGACCATAAAGGTATGCCACAAAAGAAAAATACAGAAGATTAAGTAAAACATAAACATATTATATATCATATATAAATATAGTGACATCTTAATGGCCACCTTTGAAGGTGTTATATGAGTGTTGAACAATCATCGTTTCGTGAGGTAGAAATTCGTCATCCACCGAAACAGTATGTTCTTTAACCATTTGATGTAGGTGTGTGTAAGTGTAGCTTTAATTATTCTTATAAAAACATCCTAGTATATTTAAGATACTGGATTTGTTACAAAAGAAATTAATAAAAAGAGTTTAGGGGGTTGGAGAAGTAAAATGAAACAAAAGAACACAAGTGAAGACATTACCTTAAAATCTGGTAACTCTTTTTGATTTGAGCTCAAAGGCTTCCTTGGGAAGACTTCTGCCCAAATTGAGGTTTCTAGGAGTAATAGAGGGATGTGTAGAGGAAACATGAGCAGGGTTTGGTCAATCCAAATTCTTTGGAAGTGTGGGTAAGGAGGTAGAGGTGGGGGCTTTTTATAAGAGGAGAGGAGGGGCACTCTTGGAAAGTAAAGAAATGTTACTTTATTTGAAAATGAGTTTCGGATTTAAAAGGTCCCACATTGATATAATTCGAGGATAAGGTGATAAGGGTTATAAATATACCCATCCAATAAGTTTTTGACAATTGTAGGTTTTATTTTTTACATTATCTTTTTATTTTATTTAAATCGTTAAATAATGAGGTAATTGCTGCATCATCATGATGTCATAAATAATTTAATTTATTTAATGTCTAAAAATTATAAAAAAAAATATCATGATGTATAAAATCTTTTTATCTTTCTAATTAATATTTATAGTCAAAAATATGACTTGTATAACCCCATTTAAAAATTGTTTTAGTGAAACATCTCATGCTTGTGGCATTTTTATTTTAACTTTAAATAAAAAGTTATATATGTCATTTTCCAACCAAAGTGGCTCCATGGGGTCCCCAAGTTGACCCATGGATTGTCTTGGTCGGCCATGACACATCCAATGAGGGTAGGAAATGTGTCTAGGTCATTTCACATTATTAAAATATTATTTTTACCTTAAATTACTCTAATTACCTCTAATCGTGATTAAGAACATAAAAGTTACTATTCACAAAAAAATTATTTTAATCCCATTGAACCACATTTTACTTCCTAATGACAACCATGTATGTCAGATTTTTGAAATTCAAAACACAGAGGTGGCAAAGTTTCATTTAAACGAAAAATCAGTTTCTTTAACTACCACTTAGTGGTTTCACTATTCATCAAAAATTGAAGTTTTTCAGAAAAATACCAAAACCTCACCCTAAGCTATATTTGATATTCCGAATTCAAAAATGAAGTCTATTTTACAAAATTCAAAACATATAAGTTGCATTAATTAATTTAATAATTAATTCCCGTTGTCAGATCAAATAGCGTGTTTTTATGAAACAATAAGTATCAAAAGATTGACACTAGTTTAAGTCCAATTTCAAAGTGAAATTAATTCCAATGACCACAATTGGATTAAATGGTAAAAATATATTCTAATTGAACTTTAAAACCAATTCAAAATATAATCTAATCATATAAATAAATTATATTAAAAACTGGTTTTGAATTAAAATACGACATTTTTCACTATTCATTAAAAAATGAAGTTTATCGGAAAAATACCAAAAATTTACACAAAGTAAATTTTGATGTCCCGATTATAAAGAAGAATTTTATTTTGTCAAATATAACACATAAAATTTTCAAAAATTGTATTTAAAAGAGGTTCGCCATCAAAAGGCGGTTAATCGACCTTTTAATGAATATTAGAATGTTTACGCTTAAAATTGGATTCATTCGCATTTTTAATCCTCTAACATTTATTGTAAAGAGTAAAAATATTTGACAAACATATATAATCATTTTGTAGTTAGTTCTGTTCATTCCTGCCATTACAACGGCTAGACGTTAACTACCATTTAAAATAATATTATTTTAATATTAGAGTGCAACGTAAGATTCCCAAGAAACTCATTGTTGCGTATTGGGTACGCCATCGAGCATATCGTCCCCTTTAAAGTAATATTAATATTTTATTCACAAATATGGATAAATATAAAAATGTCATATTATTTATTTACCTGGGGTGTTACATCCTTCCCCCCTTTTGGGAATTGCGTCCTCACAATTTTAAAATTGGGCTCGGAAACATCCTTGAAAGTCCCACATCGGAACAAGAGTCAGTAAAACAATCACTTTAAAATAAAGAATGAGAAGTACAGAGGTCACCCGAGTTAACCCATACTAGGATTCCATGTAGGAAAACATGGACATGGAGGAGAAAACATAGGGTCATGATCTGATGGAGAGTGATAGAAAACATGTTTAGGAGAAAGTTAACCACAAGAAAATCACAAACTTGTGTTGGGTTAAACGATATTCGATTCCCCAGTAGGAAAAGTTAATAGACAAAATTTTTGTTTTTTTTATTGAGGAATTTATTCATAAGGAAACATAATTAAATATCATGTTGACATTCAACTTTTATTAGATTTCTTACACAAACTCATATTTTCTCCAAAAGACGAGCATTTAGGAAGACTTGTTCACTATAATCAACTTCTAGAGAATCACCTAATCCACAAAAGAGAACTATATACTTCCCATGTCTTTAAACTTTAACCAAAACCAAAACCAAAATGGTTAGTACAAGATTAGATAATCCAGAAAAGGATAACCCTTTATAAAAAGAAAATCTATTCTTAATCTCTAAAATTTGTCCAACAAAACCCAAAGTTTAACGAGGACCATTTGATAAACAATTTTTCCATAAAATTCATCAAAGTAAACCAAACTAAGATTGAAACCCAAATATTTTAAGGATTTAGTCACATAGTCTTCCAAGGTACAAATTAACTTTTATCTCCAAATAACATCAGTTGCTCTTAAATTCTCATATTGAAAAGTAAATAACCTAATCACATATCCTCGATGATAAGTTAATCATTTCCATAGATAACCCAAAATAAACTTACTCTTGATTCCTAAAACCATCTAACTAAAAAGAACTAGTAAAACTAACCAGGGACTTCATGTAGTCCAGTGGTAGGCGATAAATACCAGTCGCACTTTGGTTGTGTGTTCGATTCCCGCAGCTTTGTCCGACGCGATGGGTTGTCACACGGTCTGTGTGTTGTCCTTTTTCCAAAACTACACAATTCTTAAAACATTCCCCAAAACGAGATAAAATCTTCAAAAATGATCATAACATATTTTAACCTCAATTTTATCTCATGCCTTTCATTTTCCATCATAATATATAACAACCCATAATTACCTCAAAAGTAAGGATCATATAAACCCTAATGTTTACCTTTATAATTTTTACCTAAACTTCCACATAAATTGGTCATCTCATACATGATGCATTACAGAACATACCAAGGTACAAGTGGTTGATCATGACTCCTTGATAGTTGGATTATAACAACCATGAGTTTCCTCATTGAATCTCCCATTTCATCCAGTCTATTAATCAAAGAACCACCACAGTTTCCTTCAAACCTATTGTCACTTTGGTGCCTACTAGATCCATCCATTCACTAAAAACAGAAATGTCAGTGTGAGTATATCAACAAAACCATCATTTACTAAGGAGGAAGGTAAACACTAAGATATACTTACTCATTCACTTTATCTAAAACCAGGACTCTTTCTGAAATCCTAACCATTATGGTAATGTCACTTATGCTTAGAGGATACCCTAACCTCTAAAGTTATCTAAACCAACCTTTGATGCCAACTATAAGGCCCCAGCCTTAAACCTTACTTAATATTGAATTAAATGAATAATTCACATTGAGGATCTTTTCAGGTTTAGAGTTTTAGAGAATTAGGACATGACTATTACATCTCAAAAGATTACAAAGTAGAAACTTCTACTAAGTTTCCATAAAATAAAAACTCTTAAAAATAAACATGTCTAGTTCCATGTTTTAGGTAGCATGACTTTCCCTTGACCCCATCCTTGATCCTATTCCGTGTTAAGTCCTATGAAAAACATTTCAAAAACTTGGGATGAGCATAAAAAGTTCAGTAAGGGATACATAAATAATGAAAACTGTTAGTTTTTCAAAACAAAAAGTAAACCATGTATACTTTATCAAAGTAATACCTTTCACCTTTTAGAAGTAGTAAAAAACTCTTCAATGAATAAAAGATCATTACTTACCCTTTTGTAACCAAAAGATTAACATAAAACCCATATAAAGAACACATAACATAAAAAGGTAACTTGGGACATAAACATACTTAAATGGAATAACCATACGGTTGACTTCCACACATACTTAATGGAATAGCCATACGGCCGACTTCCACACATACTTAATGGAATAGCCATATGGCCAACTTCCATACCCAATGCATTGGAGGTTATAACGTAACCACCCGTCCTGGTATTCACGGCACCACCCGTCATAATGTCCAAGTACCATTACAAAATCATAAGACAATAAACAAATATAATGTAAAGAAAACATTTCCACATTTCGATCACAATATATCACTTAAATATATCGACATAACAAATCCTTTATAAAAACCATTTTCAATACCAACATACATAAAAGAGTATATGGTATTTATTTCATTTTAAAAAACATTACGGCTTGTTGAGAAAGCCAAAGACCAAATAATACTCGCGGTGGCGGAAAAGGTCGTTGTCACCGCGCACGTTAAAAGAAACATTCCTTTTTTTCATTTAGTAAAATGCTTCATATAAAAATATTCCTTTTGAATAAAATTAAAAGTCAAAGGGGTTTATACACTGTATAGAATAAAGTTGTGTGTAAAACCAAATATGCCTCAATGAAAGGAGATTGAGATAAAGTCCCTTACAAAGACGGTATCCTTAGATTAAGGGTAAATCAATTACATGACTATGTGTGACAAATACGAATACACAAAATATAAGTGTATATTAAGTGTAAAACAATCATATTTCATTCACACATAATCATGGAAAAACAAAACCAATGACATAAATATTTAACTCAATGAAATGAGATTGAGTTATGATTTCTGATACAAGCCCGTCTAAATGACATAAGAATTTATCAATGAGATGATTATGTGTAGAAATAGTATATCCACACAGATGTTTGTGGAAACTACAACATAGAGATTCCACACATAATATTGGCATAATAAAATCAAGAATTAGAGGTTTAACCCAAATAATTGAAAGTGGGTTAAGAAGTTCCCTTACAGAAATTCGACAGCCTAACGACGTCACTTTAAAACTCATAAAATGAGTTGATGAGAGATAAAAAGGGTATCTCATCACTTGGAAATAAAATTTACATTAATAAGGATATATAAGAACATATCCCAACATAATAGTATGTGAATTAAAAGACATAACAAAAGAAGTCTTTTAAAAAGAGGAGGGTGAAAAGTTCCCTTACCGACTTGGATAACTTTCCAAACGTACACCCCATTGAAGAAGGGTCATAAAATGAATATGTAAGTACCCATAAATGAAATTATATTACACAAAGAGTATAATAATGGGAAGTACATACACCACTCAAAAGAAATGATGGCAAATGTAGCATAAATCTCACAGGAATAAAAGTGAGATGAAAAATCCCTAACGGAAAATCGGCAGCCTAACGGCGCCACTTAAAACATCCAAAAATGGATTGATGAGATCAAATAGAGTATCTCATCATATTACAATAAAATTTACAGAAAGAGGAATATAAAATAACATCCCCCATCATAACAAATAGGAGCTTAAAATAAGTGACATAAATTAGAGTACTTAAAAAAAGAGAGAGGTTAGATCTCTTACGAAAATTCGGCAACCTAACGGCGCCACTCAAAACTTCCAAAATGGATTGATGAGAGAAAATAGGGTCTCTCACCATATGAACATAAAAAATACAGTAGGAGTAATATAAAAGAACATCCCAATCATAATAAATATGATATTAAAAGGAATGACACAAAAGAGTGTACTTAAAAAGAAACAGAGGAGTAGGATCCCTTACCTCGGGTCCGACTTGACTCGATCATTCTTTAACGTCCTGAATAATAAACTTGAGTTAATTTCTACTTGATTAAAAACCTTTTTAAAGTTAATTATTCCTTTTATATCACTTATTTCCATGTTATAAACATTATTTAATCATTTAAGTTAATAATGTTTGTTTTGTCGATATTTGGTTCTTATGTCGAAAGTGGACTTCTTACAATTACATGTTGATTGTGTGGTCAAAGGTTCATTATATCCAGAATGATATTCATGATTTGGATATCATATATATCATATATATCCATAATATACAAGTATTTATAATATTACATAATCATTTATAGGTAAGAAATGAAATGCACCGTTCATGGAGACGGTAAGCCGTACGTACGCATTAATGCTACTTTCATTTCTATATCATATTAATGAAATTAAAACTAAATGAGAGGTATGTATATTTTAATTCCAGAATTATATTCATCATTTATATTTAACATACATCATATATAATAACTTTAAATACATTCTTTATATATCCCACATATGGCATTAACGAATCAAATCACTTTGAGGGGGCGGTAGTCTGCACTTCCTAAAATGAAATTATCATGTTTACCCACAATGGAAACCATAAAGGTATGCCACAAAAGAAAAATACAAAAGCTTAAGTAAAACATAAACATATTATATATCATATATAAATATAGTGTCATCTTAATGGCCACCTTTTAAGGTGTTATATGAGTGTTGAACAATCATCGTTTCGTGAGGCAGAAATTCGCCATCCACAGAAAACAGTATGTTATTTAACCATTAGATGTAGGTGTGTGTAATTGTAGCTCTAATTATTCTTATAAAAACATCCTAGTATATTGAAGATACTGTATTTGTTACAAAAGAAATGAATAAAAAGAGTGTAGGGGGTTGGATAAGCAAAATAAAACAAAAGGACACAAGTGAAGACATTACCTTTAAATCGGGTAAATCTTTTTGATTTGAGCTCAAAGGCTTCCTTGGGAAGACTTATGCCAAAAGTGAGGCTTCTAGGAGTAATAGAGGGATTTGGAGAGACAAAATGGGCAGGGTTTGGCCGATCCAAAGGCTTTGGAAGTGTGGGTAAGGAGGTAGAGGTGGGGGCCTTTTATAAGAGGAGAGGAGGGGCACTCTTGGAAAGTAAAGAAAGGTTACTTTATTTGAAAATGAGTTTCGGATTTAAAAGGTCCCACATTGATATAATTCTAGGATAAGGTTATAAGGTTTAGAAATCCACCAATCCAATAGGTTTTGGACATGTTTAGTGCATAAATTTTACATTATATTTTCATTTTATTTAAATCCTATATTAATGAGGTAATTGCTGCATCATTATGATGTCATAAATAATTTTATTTATTTAGTGTCTAAAAATTATAAAAAAAATATCATGATGTAGGAAATGTTTTTATCTTTCCAATGACTATTTATAGTCAAAAATATGACTTTTATAACCCTATTTAAAAATTATTTTAGTAAAACAACTTATGTTTGTGTCATTTTTATTTTAACTTTAAATAAAAAGATATTAATGTCATTTTCCAACCAATGTGGCTTCATGGGGTCCCCAAGTTGACCCATGGATTATCTTGGTCGTCCAAGATACATCCAATGAGTTTGGGACATGTGTCAAGTTTATTTCATATTATTAAAACATTATTTTTACCTTAAACTACACTAATTACCTCTAATCGCGATTAAAAACTTAATAAGTTACTATTCACCAAAAAATTATTTTAATCCCATTGAACCACATTTTACTTCTTAATGACAACCATGTATGTCGTATTTTTGAAATTCAAAACACAGAGGTGGTAAAATTTCATTTAAACGAAAAATCAGTTTTTTAAGTACCACTTAGTGGTTTCACTATTCATCAAAAATTGAAGTTTTTCAGAAAAATACCAAAATTTCACCCTAAGCTATATTTGATATTCCGAATTCAAAAATGAAGTCCATTTTACAAAATTCAAAACATATAAGTTGAATTAATTAATTTAATAATTAATTCTCGATGTCAGAGCAAATAGCGTGTTTTTATGAAACAATAAGTATCAAAAGATTGACACTAGTTTAAGTCCGATTTCAAAGTGAAATTAATTCCAATGACCACTATTGGATTTAATGGTAAAATTATATTCTAATTTCACTTTAAAACCAATTCATAATATAATCTAATCATATAAATAAATTATATTAAAAAGAGGTTTTGAATTAAAATACAACATTTTACACTATTCATTAAAAAAATGAACTTTATCGGAAAAATACCAAAAATTTACACAAAGTAAATTTTGATGTCCCGATTCTAAAAAAGCGTTATATTTGGTCCAATAAAATGTATAAGAGTGATCAAAACTATATTTAATGACGGTTCACCATCAAAAGGTGATAAGTGAACCTTTAGTGAAAATTAGGGTATAAATGCCCAAAATTGAATTCTTTCCGTATTTAAGCCTTTATATTTTATTGGATAAATGTAAAAACATTTAAAAAACATATATAATCATATTTTAGTTATTTCTGTCCATTCCCGCCAATACAACGGCTACATGCTAACTACCATTTAAAATAATATTATTATATTACTAGTGTGCAACGTAAGTTTTCAAAGGAACTTATCATTGCGTATCGGGTATGCTATCGAACATAGCAACCCCTTTAAAGTAAAATTAATATTTAATTTGTAAATATTAATAAATATTAAAATGTTTTATTCATTATTTACCTGGGATGTTACATCCTTCCCCCCTTTTGGGAATTGCGTCCTCGCAATTTTATTCACTTATCAAAATAAGTGGGGGTATTTATCCCTCATAGCATTTTTAGATTCCCACATTGCCTCTTCAACCATATGGTTTTTCCACAAAACCTTTACCTGGTGAATTACCTTATTTCGCAACACTTGCTCTCTTTGGTCAAGAATCTGGACTGGTTGTTCTTCATAAGATAGGTTCTCTTCCAGCTGAACTACCTCTGGACTCAAAACATGAGATGGATCTGGCATATACTTCCTCAACATCAAAACATGAAAAATATTGTGTACCTGAGATAAACTCAGAGGTAAAGTCACTTGGTAAGCAACTGATCCAACTCTCGCCAGAATTTCATATGGTCCAATGAACCTTGGACTCAGCTTTCCTTTCTTACCAAATCACATCACACTTTTCCATGGTGAGACTTTGAAAAAAACATGATCACCTACCTCAAAAGATAGATCCTTCCTCCTATTGTCCGCATAACTCTTCTGCCTGCTCTGAGCTGTTCTCATGTGTTTCTGTATCAACTGAACTTTTTCTACCAACTCTTCTACCAATTCTAGTCCCATCATCTTTCTTTCACCCACTTCATCCCAAAAAGCTGGAGTTCGACACCGCTTCCCATATAATGCCTCAAATGGTGCCATCTGTATACTGGAATGAAAACTGTTATTATATGAAAATTCAACCAAAGAAAGATGTTGGTCCCAACTTCCCTGATAATCCATTGAGCAAGAATGTAGCATATCCTCCAATGTCTGAATTGTTCGTTCTGACTGCCCTTCTGATTGAGGATGAAAAGCTGTACTAAAATTTAATTCAGTACCCAACGACTTCTTAAGGCCTTTCCAAAAGTTAGAAGTGAACCTGGGATCACGGTCAGATACAATGGAGAGGGGAACTCCATGTAACCTGACTATCTCTTTAAGATACAAACGAGAAAGTTGATCTAGGGAAAAAGTATCTCTTATAGTAAGGAAATGAGTAGATTTAGTCAAGCGATCAACAATAACCCAGATTGCATTATTACCTCGAGGGGTCTTCGGCAATCCCACAACAAAGTCCATGGATATATTTTCCCATTTCCACTCTGTCACTGGTAAAGGCTAAAGCATCCCTTTTAGTAACTTCCGCTCTGCTTTAACCTGCTGACAAGTCAAACACTTCACAGTAAAATCAGAAATATCCCTTTTCATTCCATCCCACCAGTAATACTCCTGCAGATCTATGTACATCTTAGTACTGCCAGGATGAACTGAAAACGGGGAACTATGAGCCTCACATAACAACTCATTCTTCAACTGTGAATCACAAGGCACACATAATCTCTTCTAAAACCTCAAAACACAATCATTATCAATGTTGAATTCAGGCAAATTACCCTTCTGAACCATCTCTACCTTTTTCTGCAACTCACTGTCTTGCTTCTGTGCTTGCTTGATTCTGTCTGATAGGGAAGATGTCACTAATACCTGAAACAAAACAGAAGGACTTACAACACAAACAACTTCCATGCCAAAGTTCATCAAATCAAAAACCAAAGGATCTCGTTCCAAACCCAACATTGTTAATGAAGCATTACTTTTTCGACTCAAAGCATCAGCCACTTTATTTGCTTTTCCCAGATGGTAATGAATTGTACATTCATAATCCTTGATTAATTCCATCCATCTCCTCTGTCTCATGTTCAATTATTTATGAGTGAATATATACTTTAAACTTTTGTGATCAGTATATGTTTCATACTTTACTCCATACAAATGATGCCTCCAAATTTTTAGAGCAAAAACAACAGCAGCTAATTCTAAATCATGTGTAGGGTAATTTACCTCATAAGTTTTCAACTGACGTGAAGAATATGCAATTACCTGATCATTCTGCAGAAGGACACAGCTAAGTCCCTTCAACGAAGCATCACTGTATATAACAAACTCACCATTCCTGGAAGGAAGTGCCAAAACTGGAGCATTCACCAATCTTCTTTTCAACTCCTAAAAACAATCATCACATTCTTTTGTCCAGATGAACTTAACACCCTTCCGAGTTAGCTTAATCATTGGACTAGATAACCATGAAAAATTTTCAACAAACCTTCGGTAGTAACCTGCCAAACCAAGAAAACTACGGATCTCGGTTACATTTGTGGGTCTTGTCCATTCTTCAACATCTTTTGTTTTAGCAGGATCAACAGTTATGCCATGTTTTGAAACAATGGGACCTAGGAAAGAAATTTGTTGTAACCAAAACTCACACTTGCTGAATTTCCCATATAGTTTCTTTTCTTTTAAGGTTTGAAATATAACCCTTAAATGACTTTCATGCTCCTCTTTACTTTTAGAAAACACCAAAATATCATCGATGAAAACAACCACAAACTTATCCAAGAACTCATGGAAAATTCTATTCATAAGGTCCATGAATACAGCAGGTGAATTGGTTAACCCAAAAGGCATAACTACAAATTCATAATGGCCATATCTAGTACAGAATGCAGTATTCGGAACGTCTGCTTCTTTTACTTTCAACTGATGGTACCCTGACCTCAAGTCAATATTCGAAAAATACTGAGCTCCCTGGAGCTGATCAAACAAATCATCGATATGAGGCAAAGGATACTTGTTCTTAACAGTAATATTATTCAAGGCTCTATAATCAATGTAAAGTCTCATTGAGCCATCTTTCTTTTTAACAAACAAGATAGGAGCACCCCATGGTGATGTGCTAGGTCGAATGAAACTTTTATCTAATAACTCCTGCAATTGATTCTTTAACTCTAAAAGTTCAACTTGAGCCATTCGATAAGGGGGTTTTGAAATTGGCTTAGAATCAGGAACTAAGTCAATAGTAAATTCAACTTCCCGATCATGAATAATACCAGGAAACTCATCAGGAAAAACATCAGGATACTCATTTACCACTGGAACATCATTAATCAGAACAGTTCCTTTATTTTCAACGATGTGTGCTAGGTAACATTCATTTCCATCTTTTACAAGTTTCTCAGCCTCTTGATATGTTATCAACATTAAGGGTTCATTATTGTACACAAACTGAAAGTCCTTCTGAAAAGAAACTTCTTTAGCTCTACAGTCAATCTTAGCATGGTAAATAGAGAGCCAATCCATACCCAGGATAACATCAAACTCTACTATAGGTAGAACAATAAGGTTTTCAAGTAGGTTCTTTCCACAGATAAGGATAGGAAGATTCTTATAAATTCTTTTTGCCTCAACATTTCCCCCATGTGTTTTTACCACAAGTTCAGGAGTCATTTCTTGAGATGGTATTCCCATTTTACTAGAAAAGGTTTCAGAGATGAAAGAATGTGTGGACCCCGAATCAAACAACACACTGGAATAATCTAAAAAAACAAAGTACCTGATACAACTTCATTTGATGGCCCGACATCTGCTGAAGTAGTTGCAAAGGATTTCACCACCCCTTTCTGCTTGTAGTCGAACTGCTTCCCATCACTTGAGGTATTTGTCGGACACTCTTTTGCATAGTGACCCATCTCATTGCACTTAAAACATTTCACTAACTGTAAATAAAATTTGCTCTTACCATCACCCTGATCTTTTTTAGTGCAATCACGAGCCTTATGTCCCATCTTACCGCATCGGTAGCACTTTCCAGAATTCAGAAGGCATTCCCTAGCATGCTTTTTACCACATTTATCACAAACTGGAAACTTAGTTTTCTTACCATCATACTTTTTTGAAGAATTCTTTCCTTTCTCTTGCCACCTCGGTCTCTTCTTCTGTTGGTTGTTATAAAACACTTGATCATCAGCAAACTCCATTTCCACCTTCTCAGCACATCGAACAATATTTTCATAACTTTTAATCTCACGAGAAGCCAATGCCCTTCGATATTTTGGCTTTAATCCTGAGTAAAAACGATTGATTTTACTATCAAGGTCTCAGATAAAATTTGGAGCATATCTTGCCAAACGAGTGAACCTCTCTTCATAGGCAGCCACTAAGTCTTCCTCTTGCCTCAATTCCAAGAATTGTTTTTCCATCCTAAGTCGAACAGCCTTAGGAAAATACTTCTCAAGAAACATACCTTTGAATTCATCCCAGTTGAGAGCATCAATCTCATCAGTGTCCCTGATATTTTTAACCATCGACCACCACTGATCTACGGGAGTATTACTGGTGGGATGGAATGAAAAGAGATATTGATGATTTTACTGTGAAGTGTTTGACTTGTCAGCAGGTTAAAGCAGAGCGGTAGTTACTGAAAGGGATGCTTCAGCCTCTACCAGTGCCAGAGTGGAAATGGGAGAATATATCCATGGACTTTGTTGTGGGATTACCGAAGACAGCTCGAGGTAATAATGCAATCTGGGTTATTGTTGATCGCTTGACTAAATTTGCTCATTTCCTTCTTATTCGAGATAATTTCTCTCTAGATCAACTTTCTCGATTGTACCTTAAAGAGATAGTTAGGTTTCATGGAGTTAATCTATCCATTGTATCCGATCGTGATCCCAGGTTCACTTCTAACTTTTGTAAAGGCCTTCAGAAGTCGTTGGGTACTGAATTAAATTTTAGTACAGCTTTTCATCCTTAATCAGATGGACAGTCAGAACGAACAATTCAGACCTTGGAGGATATGTTACGAGCTTGTTCGATGGATTATCAGGTAAGTTGGGACCAACACCTTTCTTTGGTTGAATTTTCATATAATAACAGTTTTCATTCTAGTATACAGATGGCACCATTTGAGGCGTTATATGGGAAGCTGTGTCGAACTCCAGCTTTTTGGGATGAAGTGGGTGAAAGGAAGTTGATGGGACCAGAATTGGTAGAAGAGATGGCAGAAAAAGTTCAGTTGATTCAAAAACACATGAGAACAGCTCAAAGCAGGCAGAAGAGTTATGTGGATAACCGGAGGAAGGATCTATCTTTTGTGGTAGGTGATCATGTTTTTCTCAAGGTTTCTCCATGGAAAAGTGTGATGAGATTTGGTAAGAAAGGAAAGTTGAGTCCAAGGTTCATTGGACCATATGAAATTATGGAGAGAGTTGGATCAGTTGCATACCGAGTGGCTTTACCTCCGAGTTTATCTCAGGTACACAATGTTTTTCATGTTTCGATGTTGATAAAGTATATGCCAGATCCATCTCATGTTTTGAGTCCAGAGGTAGTTCAGTTGGAAGAGAACCTATCTTATGAGGAACAACCAGTCTAGATTCTTGACCACAGGGAGAAAGTGTTCCGGAATAAGGTGATTCATCAGGTAAAGGTTTTGTGGAAAAACCACATGATTGAAGAGGCAACATGGGAATCTGAAAATGCAATGAGGGATAAATACCCCCACTTATTCGATAAGTAAATAAATTGCGGGGATGCAATTTTATAAAGGGGGGAAGGATGTAACATCCCAAGTAAGTAATGAATAATAGATATTTTTATCTATGTCTATTAGTGAATTAGATAGTGTTTTAGAGTCTTAAAATGAGAATAAATCCAATCTTAAGCATGGAATACACTAATATTTTTAAAAGATTGTTTTACTGCCTTTTGATGGAAAACCATTTTTTAATCTATATTTTGACAATTTTATAAGCTATGTTTGTCAAAATAAACTTATTATTTATGATTGGGACATTGAAATTTACATTGGATAATTTTTTGGTATTTTTCTGACAATGTTCATTTTTTTATGAATAGTGAAAAAATACTGCATTTTACATCAAAACTGCTTTTTCATATAATTTAATTATATGGTTAGATTATCTTTTGAATTGGTTTTGAAGTGAAATTAGAATATATTTTTACCATTTAATCCAATGGTGGTCATTGGAATCAATTTCACTTTGAAATTGGACTTAAACTAGTGTCAATCTTTTGATACTTATTATTTCATAAAAACACGCTATTTGTCATGACAGTGGGAATTAATTATTAAATTAATTAATGCATCTTATATGTTTTGAATTTTTTAAAATAGACATAATTTTTGAATTCATAATATCAAATATAGATTAGGGTGAAGTTTTGGAATTTTTCTAAAAAACTTCAATTTTTGATGAATAGTGAAACCACTAAGTGGTAGTTAAAGAAACTGATTTTTCGTTGAAATGAAACTTTGCCACTTCTGTGATTTGATTTTCAAAAATCCTACATACATGGTTTTCATTAAGAAGTAAAATGTGGTTCAATGAGATTAAAATAATTTTTTTGGTGAATAGTAACTTATTAAGTTTTAATCGCGATTAGAGGTAATTAGTGTAATTTAAGGTAAAAATAATGTTTTAATAATATGAGATGAGCTTGACACATATCCTATCCTTATTGGATGTGTCATGGCCGACCAATACAATCCATGGGTCAACTTGGGGACCCCATGGAGCCACTTTGGTTGGGAAATGACATAAATAACTTTTTATTTAATGTTAAAATTAAAATGTCACAAACATGAGTTGTTCTACTAAAACAATTTTTACATGGGGTTATACAAGTCAGATTTTTGACTATAAATATTAATTAGAAATATAAAAATATTTCCTACATCATGATAATTTTTTTATAATTTTTAGACATTAAATAAATTAAATTATTTATGACATCATGATGATGCAGTGATTACCTCATTAATAAAGGATTTAAATAAAATGAAATGATAATGTAAAATATATGACCTACACATGTCCAAAACCTATTGTATGGGTGTATTTAGAACCCTTATCACCTTATACTCGAAAAACATCAATGTGGGACCATTAAAATCCGAAACTCATTCTAAAATAAAGTAACATTTCCTTACTTTCCAAGAGTGTCCCTCCTCTCCTCTTATAAAAGGCCCCCACCTCTACCACCTTACCCACACTTCCAAAGCCTTTGGCTCGGCCAACCCCTGCCCATTTTGTCTCTACACATCCCTCTCTTACTCCTTGAATCCTAACTTTGGGCAAAAGTCTTCCCAAGGAAGCCTTTGAGCTCAAACCAAACGGAGTTACCCGATTTTAAGGTAATGTCTTCACTTGAGTCCTTTTGTTTTATTTTGCCTCTACAACCCCATAAACTCTTTTTATTCATTTATTTTGTAACAACTCCAGTATATTCAATATACTAGGGTGTTTTTATAAGAAGTATTAGAGCTACACGTACACACACCTACATCTAATGGTTAAAGAACATATTGTTTCCGTGGATGGCGAATTTCTGCCTCACGAAACGATGATTGTTCAACACTCATATAACACCTTCAAAGGTGGCCATTAAGATGTAACTATATTTATATATGATATATAATATGTTTATGTTTTACTTAAGCTTCTGTATTTTTCTTTTGTGGCATACCTTTATGGTCTCCATTATGGGTAAACACGATAATTTCATTTTAGGAAGTGCGGACTACCGCCCACTCAAAGTGATGTGATTCATTAATGCCATATGTGGGACGTATAAAGGATGGATTTAAAGTTATTATATATGATGTTATACTGGAATTATAATATACCTCTATATCATTATTATTTCTTTCCATTAATGTATGAGATAGAAATGAAAGTAGTGTTCATGCATACGTACGGCTTACCGTCTCCATGAACGATGCATTTCATTTCTTATCCCCAAATGTAATGTACTATTATAAGTACATATTTATAATGGATATATATAATTTATGTTACATATAAATGATGAATATAATTCTTGAATTAAAATATACATACCTCTCATTTAGTTTTAATTCCATTAATATGACAAAGAAATGAAAGTAGCGTTCATGCGTATGTACGGCTTACCGTCTACATGAACGGTGCATTTCATTTCTTACCTCTAAATGATTATGTAATATTATAAATACATGTATATTCTGGATATATATGATATATATTATATCCAAATCATGAATATCATTCTGGATATAATGAACCTTTGACCACACGAACAACATGTAATTGTAAGAAGTTCACTTTCGACTTAAGAACCAAATATCGACAAAATAAACATTATTAGCTTAAATGATTACATAATGTTTATAAAATGGAAATAAGTGATATAAAAGAAATAATGAACTTGAAAAAGGTTCTTAAGCAAATATAAATTAACTCAAGTTTATTATTCCGGACGTTAAAGAACGATCGATTCAAGTCGGACCCGAGGTAAGGGATCCTACCCCTCTCTTTCTTTTTAAGTACACTCTTTTATGTCATTCCTTTTAAGCCCATATTTATTATGATTGGGATGTTCTTTTATATTAATCCTACTGTAATTTTTATGTTCATATGATGATAGACACTATTTGATCTCATAAATCCATTTTTGGAAGCTTTAAGTGGCGTCGTTAGGCAGCCAAGTTTTCGTAAGGGATTTTTCATCTCACATTTATTCCTGTGACATTTATGCTACATTTGCCACTATTACCTTTGAGTGGTGTATGTACTGCCCATTATTATACACTTTATGTAGTATAATTTCATTTATGGGTATTTACATCTTCATTGTATTACCCTTCTTCCTTGGGGTGTACTTTTCGAAAGTTACCCAACTCGGTAAGTGGACCTTTCACCCTCCTCTTTTTAAAAGACTTCTTTTGTTATGTCTTTTAATTTACATCTTATTATTTTGGGATATGTTCTTCTATATCCGTATTGATGTAAAGTTTATGTCCATGTGATGAGATACCATTCACTCTCTCATCGCCTAATTTTCTGAATTTTGAAGTGGCGTCGTTAGGCTGTCAAATTTTTACAAATGAACGTCTTAACCCAATTTCGATTTCTTTGGGTTCAACTTGTACTTCTTGAACATGTCATCCTATGAATATGTGTGAATTAACTCTGATTGTTTCACACTTAATATCCACTTATATTGGGTGTATTTATATGATCCTTACTTTTGAGGTAATTATGGGTTATTATATGTTATGATGGAAAATGAAAGGCATGAGATAAACTTGAGGTTAAAATATGTTATTATCATTTTTGAAGATTTTATCTCGTTTTGGGGAATGTTTTAAGAATTATATAGTTTTGGAAAAAGGACAAAACGCAGACCGTGTGACAACCCGTCGCGTCGGACAAAGCTGTGGGAATCGAACACACAACCAAAGTGCGACTGGTATTTATTGCCTACCACTAGACTACGTGAAGTCCCTGGTTAGTTTTACTAGTTATTTTTAGTTAGATGATTTTATGAATCAAGAGTAAGTTTATTTTGGGTTATCTATGGAAATTATTAACCTATCATCGAGGATATGTGATTAGGTTATTTACTTTTCAATATGAGAATTTAAGATCAACTGATGTTATTTGGAGATAAAAGTTAATTTGTACCTTGGAAGACTATGTGACTAAATCCTTCAAATATTTGGGTTTCAATATTAGTTTGATTTACTTTGATGAATTTTATGGACAAATTGTTTATCAAATGGTCCTCGTTGAACTTTGGGTTTTGTTGGACAAATTTTGGAGATTAAGAATAGATTTTCTTTTTATAAAGGGTTATCCTTTTCTGGATTATCTGATCTTGTACTAACCATTTTGGTTTTGGTTTTGGTTAAAGTCTAAAGACATGGGAAGTATATAGTTCTCTTTTGTGGATTAGGTGATTCTCTAGAAGTTGATTATAGTGAACAAGTCTTCCTAAATGTTTGTCTTTTGGAGAAAATATGAGTTTGTGTAAGAAATATAATAAAAGTTGAAAGTCAACATGATAAGTAATTATGTTTCCTTATGAATAAACTCCTCAATAAAAAAACAAAAATGTTTTCTATTAACTTTTCCTACTAGGGAATCGAATACCGTTTAACCCATCACAAGTTTGTGATTTTCTTATGGTTAACTTTCTCCTAAACATGTTTTCTATCACTCTCCATCAGAACATGACCCTTTATTTTTTCCTCCATGTCCATGTTTTCCAACATGGAATCCTAGTATGGGTTAACTCGGGTGACCTATGTACTTCTCATTCTTTATTTTAAAGTGATTGTTTTACCGACTCTTGTTCCGATGTGGGACTTTCAAGGATGTTTCCGAGCCCAATTTTAAAATTGCGAGGATGCAATTCCCAAAAGGGGGGAAGGATGTAACACCCCAGGTAAATAAAGAATATGACATTTTTTTATTTATCCATATTTGTGAATAAAATATTAATATTACTTTAAAGGGTACACTATGCTCGATGGTGTACCCAATATGCAATAACGAGTTTCTTGGGAATCTTACGTTGCACTCTAATAATAAAATAATATTATTTTAAATGGTAGTTAACGCCTAGCCGTTGTAATGGAGGGAATGAACAGAACTAACTACAAAATGATTATATATGTTTTTCAAATATTTTTACTCTTTACAATAAATGTTAGAGGATTAAAAATGCGAATTAATCCAATTTTAAGCGTAAACATTCTAATATTCATTAAAAGGTCGATTAACCACCTTTTGATGGCAAACCTCTTTTAAATCCACTTTTTGAAAATTTTATGTGTTATATTTGACAAAATAAAATTCTTCTTTAGAATCGGGACATCAAAATTTACTTTGTGTAAATTTTTGGTATTTTTCTGATAAACTTCATTTTTTAATGAATAGTGAAAAATGTTGTATTTTAATTCAAAACCACTTTTTAATCTAATTTATTTATATGATTAGATTATATTTTGAATTGGTTTTAAAGTTCAATTAGAATATATTTTTACCATCTAATCCAATAGTGGTCGTTGGAATTAATTTCCTCTTGAAATTGGACTTAAACTAGAGTTAATCTTTTGATACTTATTGTTTCTTAAAAACATGATATTTGTTTTGACAGTGGGAATTAATTATTAAATTAATTAATGCAACTTATATGTTTTGGATTTTGTAAAATAGAATTCATTTTTGAATTCGTAATATCAAATATAGCTTAGGGTGAATTTTTTGTATTTTTCTGGAAACTTCAATTTTTGATGAATAGTGAAACCACTAAGTGGTAGTTAAAGAAACTGATTTTTCATTTAAATGAAAATTTTCCACCTCTGTGTTTTGAATTTCAAAAATCCGACATACATGGTTGTCATTAATAAGTAAAATTTGGTTCAATGGGATTAAAATAATTTTTTGGTGAATAGTAACTTATTAAGTTTTTAATCACGATTAGAGTTAATTAGTGTAGTTTAAGGTAAAAAATAATGTTTTAATAATATGAGATGAGCTTGACACATGTCCTACCATTATTTGATGTGTCATGGCCGACCAAGAAAATCCATGGGTCAACTTGGGGACCCCATGGAGCCACTTTGGTTGGGAAATGACATAAATAACTTTTTATTTAATGTAAAATTAAAAATGACACAAACATTAGTTGTTTTACTAAAACAATTTTTACATGGGGTTATACAAGTCAGATTTTTGACTATAAATAGTAATTGGAAATCTAAAAAGATTTACTACATCATGATATTTTTTTTATAATTTTTATACATTAAATATATTAAATTTTTTATGACATCATGATGATGCATCGATTACCTCATTAATAAAGGATTTAAATAAAATGGAAAGATAATGTAAAATCTAATACCTAAACATGTCCAAAACCTATTGTATGGGTGGATTTAGAACCCTTATCACCTTATCCTAGAAACACATCAATGTGGGACCATTAAAATCTGAAACTCATTCTAAAATAATGTAACATTTCTTTACTTTCCAAGAGTGCCCCTCCTCTCCTCTTATAAAAGGCCCCCACCTCTACCTCATTTCCCACACTTCCAAAGCCTTTGTCTCGGCCAAACCTTGACCATTTTGTATATCCACATCCCTATCTAACTCCTTGAAGCCTCACTTTGGGCATAAGTCTTCCCAAGGAAGCCTTTGAGCTCAAACCAAAGGGAGTTACCCGATTTTAAGGTAATGTCTTCACTTGAGTCCTTTTGTTTTATTTTGCCTCTCCAACCCCCTAAACTCTTTTTATTCATTTCTTTTGTAACAACTCCAGTATCTTAAATAAACTAGGATGTTTTTATAAGAATTATTCGAGCTACACTTACACACACCTACATCTAATGGTTAGAGAACATACTGTTTCCGTGGATGGAGAATTTCTGCCTCACGAAACGATGATTGTTCAACACTCATATAACACCTTCAAAGGTGGCAATTAATATGTAAATATATTTATATAAGATATATAATATGTTTATGTTTTACTTAAGATTCTGTATTTTTCTTTTGTGGCATACCTTTATGGTCTCCATTGTGGGTAAACACGATAATTTCATTTTAGGAAGTGCGGACTACCGCCCCCTCAAAGTGATTTGATTCGTTAATGCCATATGTGGGATGTATAAAGGATGTATTTAAAGTTATTATATATGATGTATGTTACATATAAATGATGAATATAATTATGGAATTAAAATATACATACCTCTCATTTAGTTTTAATTCCATTAATATGACATAGAAATGAAAGTAGCGTTCATGCGTACGTACGGCTTACCGTCTCCATGAACGGTGCATTTCATTTCTTACCTCTAAATGATTATGTAATATTATAAATACATGTATATTATGGATATATATGATATATATGATATCCAAATCATGAATATCATTCTGTATATAATGAACCTTTGACCACACGAACAACATGTAATTGTAAGAAGTCCACTTTTGACTTAAGAACCAAATATCGACAAAACAAACATTATTAACTTAAATGATTACATAATGTTTATAACATGGAAATAAGTGATATAAAAGGAATAATGAACTTGAAAAAGGTTTTTAAGCAAGTATAAATTAACTCAAGTTTATTATTCAGGACGTTAAAGAACGATCGAGTCAAGTCGGACCCGAGGTAAGGGATCCTACTCCTCTCTTTCTTTTTAAGTACACTCTTTTATGTCATTCCTTTTAAGATCATCTTTATTGTGATTGGGATGTTATTTTATATTACTCTTACTGTAATTTTTATGTTCATATTATTAGATACCCTATTCTCTCTCATCAATTCATTTTGGAAGTTTTGAGTGGCGCCGTTAGGCTGCCAAATTTTCGTAAGAGATCTAACCTCTCTCTTTCTTTTTAAGTACTCTCCTTTATGTCACTTATTTTAAGCTCCTCTTTGTTATGATGGGATATTTTCTTTTATATTCCTCTTTCTGTACATTTTATTTTAACATTATGATAGACCCTATTTTATCTCATCAATCCATTTTTGGAAGTTTTAAGTGGCGCCGTTAGGCTGCCGAGTTTTCGTAAGGGATTTTTCATCTCACTTTTATTCCCGTGAGATTTATGCTACATTTGCCACAATTTCCTTTGAGTGGTGTATGTACTGACCATTATTTTAATCATTGTGTAATATAATTTCATTTATGAGTATTTACATCAATGTTTTATTGTTCTTCTTTCACGGGGTGTATGTTTCGAAAGATACCCATGTCGGTAAGGGAATCTTTCACCCTCCTCTTTTAAAAAGACTTCTTTTGTTATGTATTTTAATTCACATAACATTATGTTGGGATATGTTCTTCTATATCCTTAGTGATTTAAATTTTATGTCCAAGTGATGAGATACCCTTTTTATCTCTCATCAACTCATTTTCTGAATTTTGTAGTGACGCCGTTAGGCTGTCAAATTTTTGCAAGGGAACTTCTTAACCCAATTTTGATTCTTTGGGATAAGCTTGTAATCCTTGAATATGTCATTCTATGAATATTTGTGAATAAACTCTGATTGTTTTACACTTAATATCCACTTATATTTGGTGTATTAGTTTGTCACACATAATTATGTAATTGATGTATCCTTAATCCAAGGATATCGTCTTTGTATGGGACTTCGTCTCAATCTCCTTTCATTGAGGCATATTTTGTTTTATACACAACCTTCTTTTATACGGTGTATAAACCCCTTTGACTTTTAAGTTTATCTGAAAGGAATCTTTTTTATACAAAGCGTTTTACTAAACGACAAAAGGGAATGTTTTTGTCGTACGTATGCGGTGACAACGACTTCTCTGCCACCGTGACCATTATTTGAGTTTCGTCTTCCTCTACAAGCCATACCTTTTTTTAAAAGAAAAATAAATACCATGTTTTACTTTTCTTTTATTTTGGTATTGAAAATGGTTTTCATAATGTTTTTATATCAATGTGTTGTATTGATATCTTGTGATTGAAAAGTGGAAATGTTATGTTTCCTTTATGCATGTTTTATGTGATACGATTATGTTATGGTTCTTGGGCATTATTATGAAGACGGGTGGTTCTGTGATAAACTAAGGGCGGGTGAGCCCGATATAGCTCTCCAATGCATTAGGTAATGCGAAGGGGTTAAGCGTTAAGGTTTATCTGAAGAGATTTAGGGAATATACTGTGATGGGTATTCCAAACGTAACCAAGAGGGTTACTCCCTACGTAAGAATGTTATGAATGCCTCAAGTTACATTTATGTCTTATGATTTCTATGATTTATTCATGATTTTATGAGGTATGTTAAAGTGCTTATGTTTTATGGGTAAAGTATGATTTCATTCTTATGTACACATGTACTCATGTTTCCTTTCCATATTTTTATATCCCTTATTGAGCTTTTTATGCTCATCCCAAGTTTTTGAAAATGTTTTTCACAGGTCAAGGGAAGGGTACATGATAAGATGATAGTATCATGGAAGTGTCAAGAAATAATCCATGTTTTATTTTAAATATGTTTCCATTGATGGGAAAAATGAATACTATCTTTTATGTAACCACTTTGTTTAAATGTGGAATGTAATGCAAGTTTTATGTTCTAATTCTCTAAAACTCTAAACCTGAAAAGATCCTCAATGTGTAATCTTGTAATAACTCAAGATTAAGTAAGGTTTAAGGCTGGGGCCTTATAGTAGTATTGGTTTCCTGGGATGAAATATCAAATATCATGTTTTATCACTAGGTTTTCCACCTATCAATAGGTGAAGGAGGATCACCAGTGATCTACTAGTTTTTTGTAGCCACTTCCATACCCAGAATAGAAATGGGAATTTGTTTCCATGAGCTTTGTAGTCGTCTAATCGAGGTTTCCTTAGGGTAGTGATGTGATTTGGGTTGTTGTTGATAGACTTACAAAAGTATACCACTTCCTTTTTATAAGGGAGAATTTCTCAGTTGATGATCTTGGAAAACCATATGACCGTGAGATCATACGACTACACGGTGTCCCTCTTACTATCATTTCATATAGGAATGCTCATTTCACACATATGTTCTAGAAGGGGTTGTAGAGATCTATGGGTACATAGGTGCTTCTAAACATAGCCTTTCACCCTCAGACTGATGCCTAGTTGGAATGAATGATACAGGTGTTTGAGTAAATGCTCCATGAATTCTTTCTTTATCTCTGTGACTCTTGGGATAATCATATCCCTCTCATTGAGTTCAAATGTAAAAATAGATTTTAGTATATTATTCATATGGATCCTTTTGATCCCTTGTATAGTTGGTCATATTTTTCACCCCTGTATTGGTTATAGGTAAGAGAGGTAGTGCTACTAGGTCCTCATATCATTTAGGAAACTTCAGAGTAGGTTCAACTAATGAGGAAGCATATGTATGCTTCTCATTCTAGACAAAAATATTATTTTTATCACTATCGGTGACCTCTGGAGTTCAAATTCAGGAACATGTTTTCCTATTGGTATCACCTAGTCTTGGTCATATATGGATACAGAGGCAATGGAAGATATCAATGCACTTTTTTGGGATGTTTAAGATCTTTTAGAGAGTCAAGCTAATAGCCTATCAGTTGATATTACCTCAAAGGTACCATGACATGCATGATGTATTCCACATTTCATAGCTTCGCCGTTATCATATTGACTCATCTCATACTTTAGATCCCAATGAGGTTGAGTTGGATTTAGATTATTCATTTTAGGGGTATCATATATGCATCGTTAACTGGAGAAAAAATGATCTCTAAGGCCGGTATGTCCCATTAGGGTTGTTGTTATGTAAGCATAGTCATTTACAGGATGAGACTTGGGAGCGGGAAGCCAACGTATGTGCTCAGTGGTTGGAGTTATTCTTAGATAGTGTTTCACCTCCCTTGGAAGGTGAACTCAAGGATGAGTTACTTTAAGGGGAGGAGTTTATAAGAACCCATTTTTTATTTCATGCATGAATCCTTTTAATTTTATGGTTTAAAACTTATTGAGGTTTTATTTTTCTCTTAGACCCTAAAGTTGGGTCATGGTCCAGTTGGGTGGTTTTGGAAAGGAAGAGGCAAGAGGTTTGTAGGTTGGATGTAGGCTAAATACAAATCATGTAATTGGGATAAAATATGTGTATCAGTTACATGATGTGTAATGGTCTAGGAAGAACCATTCACATCATGTGAAGGGTTTTTCTAGGGTGGAGAACATGAGATTTACATGACATGTAAAGCTTTTACACGTCGTGTAAATGCCCGACTTCAGTTTTTAAAAAATAAGGAAAGGTATTATATTTTTTAGATTGAATATCACCCCTCCCCTCTCTCTTTCATAGGATCCCCCTTTAGATCCCAAATCTAGGTTTTACTACCATTTCACAATTCAGACTCCAATTTTAGATCTATTTTTCGTGTTGGAAGTGCACTGGTAAGTGCTTTAGTCCTTTATCTCCTTTCATCGTTCTTCTTTCTATCAGATATGATATTTTATTGCATGCCCATATGCCCTGTTTTTATGGTGTTGATCCATTCATTGTATTTATTTTTATCCAATACAAACTAGTGGATGATACTAAATAAGGAGATTGTTATTGGTCTATGGTAGGTGGTCGATAGCTCATCCCTCAAGTCTCTCCATTTTATAAACTATCATTGTTGTGTGCATGATGATTTAATCTGGTGTTGACTATTTAATTCATATTCCATGATTATAATCAATATTATAATATTCTAGATCTCATTCTATATGTGTTCTTCATTATTAGAGGTTATAACCTCAACATCGACCACCCTAAGTAGGGTGTTTCCCTATTTATGCCTTTAGTGGCCTATTATAGTTATCTACGCCTATGATCAAGTGTGATTTCACTTAACCCACATATATTAAGAGTTATAAATTAATTTATAAATAATTAAAAGGAAATAATACTATAGATATCACTTATACATGGCTTATATAAATGGAAATGGGTTTCTTATCCCGATTTTCTTTGTTGTACCTAATAAAAGGAAATTGAAAGAACCTTTTAAATGTTTATAAATTGAAATGGTAATTGGATGCATGTCTTTATCCCACCATGTAATTATTATTAAAGGTAAAGGATGAACCTAATAATTGAATATGTAATTAAACTGATAAATGGTTTTATATCCTCTTATCCTTGTCACATAGTATGAAAGGAAAAAAGAATGAACCCACTAAATTATTAAATGGAATGAGTACTACATGGCCTATTTTATTAATTAATTGAGTATAAGGTGTCTATTTAATATGGATCTAATTATCATTGTAAGTTTGGTTAGACTCGATCCATCTTAGGATTCCCAAGGGAATGCCTTGAGCACTTGCAGATGCCATTCTAATTTAAGGGTGTCAGTTTCCAAAAGAGATAACCACCTTAGAACCCAATCCTTATATACTAGTGTATGTTCATATTGATGTCATAGGACCCCTCCATTATCATTTAGATATTAGTATGTCTTGGATACACTCCTTGGATCCAATATAACATCTTGGATAAGTGGTTCCATGGATATACCTAATGGTCCAATCATTGTTTATCCCATTTTACCTATTAGAATCATATTATAGTGTAATTACTTGGGTTATTCACCATGTATTAAATTAAAACCCCTTATATTTAGGACATATGTTATTAAAAAGTTGATGTAACCCCTGAGTTAAAGGATACCTTGATTACTACCTAGGATCATCTTCATTATTATCATCATTTTAGGATTCCTTGTTATATCTCTGATCCTTTATTATTATTATCATGACATGATGTGAGTGATGGTTATAACTCAAATGAATTACTTATATAAACTAGAAAATAATTAACTAATTAAATGATATCATGTTTAGATACATTTACAGCTAAGGTTGAAGTAGGTATCAAGGTATTTACATTACTGTACTGCTTTACTTTTATATATATGCATGCTTGCACACTGTTTCGGTTTATATTACACTGACCATATTGTATAGACACCATTGGGGGTGGAATAATGAGATTGATCCCACACCCTATCTAGGACATAAATGGTACCCAAGCAGATTACATGTATACAGGTGTTGAAAAGGGGAAGTGTCCCACTTTGGACACCTGATTTTTGACTACTTGCATTAGGATGGAGCTTGGTAGCAGATGACCAACTTGGAGATCAGGATGCTGAATAGTTTTTGGATTCTTTTTTATTATTTTATAAATCATGTATTCCATGCTAAATTTTATCCATGTTTTCTAGTTTTATAGATACATGAAATGTATCATCATCACTATATATATGATTCAATTTCTAGATTTTGATTACTATTTAGTGCTTGGATGTCTATAATTGACTTCTGTTGCAAGTTGTTTATTAATTATTATACTAATTACATTGTTTAACTTGTTATTATATCCATTTTTATACACTATAGAAATAATATCATAGTCTCCCCACAAACACACACTAGGTCCTCGTTGTTAGTCAGTAGCCTCTGGCATGCGGGGAGGCGCACTTGAGGCCATGTGGCCAACTGAGTTCGGGGAACTTATGAGTGGAAATAGGATTGGGATATCACATGTGTTGTATATACTATACATGAATGTATTTTATTATGTTTCTCTCAAAAAATATTTGGATTTAAATATCCATTTGAGGATCTCTCTTTCATGGGGTTTACAGTTCAAAAGTTACCAAATTGGTAAGGGATTTTTGTATCAATTTGAATTCTTTGAGATATATGGTTATGTTATGCACCTATTTTCTTTTATGATGTGTATATATATCCCATTTTATATGTAATTTCATGAATTTATTTACCCTCATGATATTTTAAACTTTATTTAATGATCTTCCTTCATGGGGCTTACATTTTGAAATTACCAAAGTGGTCAAGATTTCATGTTGCAATCTCATCATTTATCAAGATTTTTTATGATTATGTTTTTTATGATAAAATATTATGATCTATCTCTTAATAAATACATTAATTTTCTTCTCTTATGGTTATTTCGTGATAATATATGTTTTGCCTTCATTTTCCTTTCTCTATGTATCCAATAGTTCAAAATAATATATTTTTATGAAAATTATCTTTATTTCTCTTTTCAGATGAAAACCCTTTTTCCTCCAAAACCATGTTTTCTAAATATGTTTTCAAAAGTGTTTTATTATTATCCTATGATTTTTAAAATACATTTTTACTCATTTTTTACTTTTTACAAAAAAAATTTAAAAGGAATCTTCATGTCACTTTCCAAACAATTCACATTTGGATTTTACCGAACATGTGAAAAACATCTTTGTTTTAACATGTATGGCATGAACAGAATTTCCCACCATCATGACCATTATTTTATTTGAATAATATTTTATATTTTTTCAAGGTTATTTTCAAAAAAAATATTTTAAAATATATATATTTTTAAAAAAATTCAAAGTGGAAATGATATTTTTTCAAGAAATGTTTTAAATTATTTTTAAATATTCTTTTATAATTATTAAAATTTATTTTCAATGAATAGGATTTAAAAAAAATTATGTTTTAAAAAGTGATTTTTAAAGAAATTTTATCTTCCTTAAGAAACATTCCAAATGATTTATCTTTCAAAATAATTTTCCATCTAAAATGACATCCTTATGATGTTTATGAAACTCGTTTCTCTTCCATGGGTTATACCATGAAAAAATGATTATGAAACCCATTAATTTTTTCATGGGTTATGCTTTGATAAGAAGAATAAATGATTATGAAACCTATTTATTTTCCATAGTTTATGATATGATAAAAAATTTATTAAATCCATTTTGTTTCATGGGTTTTGATATGATTAATGTTTTATGATCTTGTGGCACACCTATGTATGATTTTCATTATGTGATGGTTGTTAAATTATAACCAAGGATGGTGGTTTCATTATATCCAAGTATCATGGTTACATTATAACCAAATATAGGTGGGACCTATATCTCCCTAGAATTCATTGGGTAAAGATTTATATCTTATGAGATAGATAGTACTGGAATAAGAAGTGAACTCAGTTCAATAAGGTACTTTGTCTGCTATAATGGTCTTGGGAGTAAACCATGACTACCATGATTATTTATAGATTGAACCCATTCCACTATGATGAAAGGTATTCTACTAGGGATTGTGGTGTGTCCCACCTAGGAGGTGTAGTTTCCCATAGAGTGCCCTGATAAGTTTTGGCAATGAGCCTTGATTATTGAGGAAATTATTTTCTATACTTATGTGTATGCCACAATTCTATGTCATATAACAATTTAATGCTCTCATGACTCATGTACTTTGATTTCTTTATGATTCATGTCTTATTAACTTCCAATATTTATTTCATGATTCAATATTTTGATCTTATATATGCAGTGTATTTTTTTGATATGTTATTCTAACATCCTCATACCCTAATGTTCATGTTATATTTATGTACTTTTTAATGACCCGTGTTTTTTAACCAGATGAAAAACCAAATAAATTTTAATTTTTCATTTACTGGATAGGAATTTTTACAAAATGAGCTTTGGATCTTAATTTCAATAGTTGGAACACTATGATGTATTTTTTAAAAAAGAAATTAAATTATTTAAATTAAAATTTAATAAATAAATTGGGGAGTAAAAATACAGAAATTTTTTAATAATAATAATAATGTTATTGTTGTTGTTTTTGTTTTTGTTTTTGTTTTTGTTATGATTATGATTATTATTAATATTATTAATATTCTTATTCTTATTATTCTTATTATTATTATAATTATTAGGTCAGTTATTTCTTTTTAAGAGACCCAAGGGGTCTCCCCCTCCTCCTTCAGTGCGACGCACCCACCCTACTCTCCAGCATGTAACCCCCTTGGCCGAACCCCCCTAGCGTGTGACCCCCTATCCTCCGGATCCCTCTCTTCTCGATGATTTAACCTTGATCCTTCAATAATCTTGTTCTAATCCTTGAGGTAAAGTCCTCTTCTTCCATCTACTCTTTCTCTTGGGCGGTTTTTCTCTCTTTTAGCACCCTGTGAGGTGTGGTCTAAACCCTGTGGTTAGGGGTTAACAAAATTTTTGTTTTCTTCTATTGATAGGTTGTGTGAAAGGATTATCATAACTCCTTGGTTCTTATTCTGGAAACTTCCACCAAAGGTGAAGAGATTTAGATCATCTCGGACCACCATCGTCGATTTGGGGTAAGTTTTTCCATCATTCTTCGTTATTGCTTAATTTATTTTTGGTGATTTCATAGTTTCTAAGTTCCTAATATTTTTTCATAAGTGGTTTGGACTCATTGTGATGGTTTTGGCTTGCCATCCTCGCTTCGAGATCATTTGGTGTCTCTTTAAAGACTTGCACTCATATACATAGGTATGTATATATATAAATATATATATATATTTCATGTATGTATTCTCTCATGGTGAGGGGAATATGTGCATTGGGCTAAGGGATATATATATATATATATATGAATTTATGTGTGTGAAAGTATGGTGTGCTTTTGAGTGGTCACCGATTAAACTATCGAGTGTCTAATGTTTGGATTGGTCTTCTTTGAGTTGGGATCCATTTCCTTTCCCTTTTTATTTAGGAAAGAATTAATTAATTAATTGCACGTTCTTCATACCTTTATTAATTATTTTCCATGTATGGTATTTTTCTGAAATGATTTTCCTTGATGAATGAAATGATTAGTTCTGTTACATGATTTTTCTGATAAAAAAAGTCATGGTTTTATAATAAAACCCCTCCAATGGAGGTCTACTGTCTTCGAAAACTCACAGTGGTGATTTTAGAATTCTAAATTTATTATACATATTTCTTAGTATATCCTTATGCTTTCACCTTGGTTAATTAATTAGCATGTTTAGGACTTTGACCTATTTTATAAATTGGAATTACCCAAGTAGTTAATTTCCCTATTTCAGTGGAATCTCTTAAGTTCTCATTGAGTTTAAGAGATTGATTGTCATGTTTTAGTAAATTTAATAAAAATGGTTTTAAATGGAATAACCCCAAGGGATGGTAATAACATGCCCTTTATTATTCTTAATAAAATATTTGACATGGGTAGAAATGATTTAAATGAAATATGACTTTGGCTAGCTTGGCACGTGAGAGGTGATACTTCATGTTGTGAATTATGAATAAGAACTTGCTTCTACTCTATGTTATATTAAATGATCCTTTTGAATTGTTAAGCCTTAATTTATTTGAACTTGGATAATGAATTGAATAAGATTCATTTCCTTATGCATTACTTATTAAATGTGGCAATGGTTATAGTGGGTTGATATAAATGAAAATCATGAGAGGTATCGCCTCATGTATTGCATCATAAACGTGTCTAAATGAAATAATAAAGATATGTATGGGCGATTTCTCTTTTCCCATACCAATTATAAATGTGCCTTTAAAAGATACTATGATATGATAGTAAGATAGGTATGATGAGCATAGAGACTCACACTCCTTTACATCGGTGTTGGGAATGGCGACCCTCACCACTACATCGATATGGGCTATGGGATTGTGAGTGCTACATTTTATCTAGAGTGTTTCCATGGCGTGAACACTCACGATCCTGAATGATGGGCGTGATGACCCCCCCCCCCCACTCTATCAGGATGTCAAGCTTACTACCCCATTAGTAAATCTTATCAACTCATAGACTAGTGTTGGATACCTATGTGTTACATCTCGGTCCACTCCAAAAAAAAGATGAGTATGTCGGGCTTACTACCCCGTGAGTAGAGCTTATCATCTCATAGACTGGTGTTGGATGCTTTCGTGTTACGTCCTCGTCCACTCCAGCAAAATATGTGTATGTCGGGATTACTAACCCATTAGTAGAGCTTATTATCTCATAGACTGGTGTTAGATGCTTACATGTTATGTCTCAGTCCACTCCAGCAAAATATATGTATGTCGGGCTTACTACCCTGTGAGTAGAGCTTACCATCTCATAGAATGGTGTTGGATGCCTGTGTGTTACATCTCAGTCTAATCTAGAAAAATATGTGTATATCAGGCTTACTACCCCATGAGTAGAGATTATCAACTCATAGATTGGTGTTGGATACCTGTGTGTTACGTCATGGTCCACTCTAGAAAAACATTTCTGTCACGATTACTACCTCGTGATTAGAGATTATTAGCTCTTAAACTTGTGTTGGATGTTTGTGTGTTACATACCGGTCCACTCCAAAAAAATATACCCTATATATATATATATAGTGAAATGATCAGACTCTTATTCCAGCTATGATCTGAAGCAGGTGTAGTCATAAGGTGTCCCTCAGGAACTTAGACAGGTGGTTATTTATTTATTCAAGATTTGTTATTATTCTGTATACTTGTTCACTAATTAATTTATATTTCACTGTCTATATTAGGCTAGAAACTATGGGTGTCAACCTACTAATATTTATATATCACACCCTACTCGGGCCACCATTACACTGGAGTACCCAAGTAAACCTTCTATTTTCAAGGCCTTAGACCTTGCTTGTTGTTGTGTGCTTCTACCAGGGAGTTAGGAGAAAAGTATTGAGTTGGAGATTAGGATGATAGTGGATATTTCCTTTGGTATTTTTAGTTCTTTTCTATACTTGAGTCATGTATTGTACCATATTTTCAATAATTTTGTATTGGTTGCCGTTTTAGCTTATGTATTATCATATATCATGCATTCTTTATATAAAATAGCATTTTACACTTTTATATTCAATTTTTATGTTATTATTCTACTTCTTTTTCACCTATTTATATGTTTATTATATTGTATATTGTTGTTTATTATCTTATGATAGCATTGTGCAACTCTGATATGAGGGTATAGTCTATCCACTGTCGCCTCTTAAGATCCTCGTTGCTAGTTATTGACCTATAGATTATGGGAAGATGTGCTTGAGGACATGTAGTGACCGGTTCACCCACTATCTTAATAGTGAGCTGGACCAAGATGTTATAAAGTGGTATCATAGCCTATTTTTTATTTTTTATTACTATTTTGGGCTAGTAGACAAGAGACTAGTAATGTGCCAATGCTTGGTTAATAGTCGTTCTTAGGAATTATTGCCCCACATATAGGGAAATGACTAAGTGGCTAGAGCTAGGATTGTTGTTCAGGCTATTCGATATTACAGTTGATTTTAATTTCACCTAGAGTGACTAGTGTTCTTTCTACTACTTACGGATTTATGTAAATTCATGGAAATTTATACTTGGATCAGTATAGAATGGAATAATCATTACATGCATCATATTAGTCACAAAGAAAATTTTCATGTCATGTATATTCCATGCCATGTAGTTTCACTTTAGGTTGCCTGCTAATTTGACTGTGTTCCTTGAGTGTTATGCCATGATTTTTCTTTATTTAATATGTCTATCTAGATAACATGATTGGGTGTTTAATTTTAGCATGTTTTTCCATGGTTCATTGATTATTTTCCATGTTACCTGACTACTTAGCATTCCTTCCCTATTTAGTATTCCATGCTTCTATGATTTCAACATGTTTCTATGTGTTAGCCGGTTGTAGTGACATTATTAACTTGGTTTGAAATATGTAATTGATGGAAGATGATAAATATAATTATTTTTTATTAAAACAGGATCCAAATTTCAAACTATAAAGTGTGTGGTCACTTTATGGATTGGTAAATGACTGCCCATATAACTGGAATGTTAAACATGAGCATGTTGTATTATGAAATGGTTTTAAATGTAAATTTTGTTCAAATTTAATTTGAAATGAATTGGTTAACCATGTAAATGATCAATTATACCCAAGTAGGTCATTTGGGGCATAATTATTATGATATAACCCTTCATGGGTGTTTTTAATTTCAATGGTTAAGTAACTACTATTGGGTTGCATGATAATGAACTAGGTTGTCTTTTTGGGACCCTCTTAGGTCGCCTTATCTGTTTAAGGTAATTTATTTTGATAAATTTCCTAATTATGACTGAATGTCAATAAGTGTAAAATGTTTTTAAAAGGATGTTTTTTGAGACTTTCCTTCTTTTCCTTGATGTTTCAGTTAAATTTTTTAAATGTTTAAAAGATTTAAATGTGAAAAAATTAATGACCTTAAAATGTAACCCTAGGTGGTTTCCTTAGTTTAAACCCTTTTGAAAGGGTGGCTTGATATTTTCTTTTTGAGTTTCCTTGGAATAGAAATGTGATCATATTCGATAGGCCCTCTTTTCTTTTTAGCAATGGCTTAGATGGTAGGCTCTTGAGATGGTGACTTTTGTTTGGTATGACCTAGTGTTAGGTTCAATGCTTATTCTTTTGTAAGAGGATAGAACGTGGTAGTTAGAACCCTTGAGTTTAAATACCTTTCTAGCACTATGATATTTCCAATGCTTGGTGCCATTCGAGTGTCGTTGTTCCTTATATGAATTTCAATTTTCAATTACACCCTTGTTCGGATGGGTGGTCATGGTATCCTTGAATTTTTATATGGGCGTGATCATTGGGTAATTCTCGTTTTAATCTAGTTAGACATGCCTCAGGCATGTTTGAACGATTCATCAGTTTCTTGACCCTTTCTAATTCCCCAGTGATGGATGATTGGGTATGTCATCATCTATGTTAATGGTCATATGGGGCAATACAACTCTAGGTTAAATCTCTTGTATGATCCATCCAATACTTGAATTCATAGGGTGGATGGTCTATGGATAGTATTCAAGATGTGTCATCTTTATTTTGAAACCTCAAGGTAACATGAGTTCTCATATGAGGTACCCATCGAGTTTTTAAACAACATAATGGATCAATTGAGTTTGGTGTTACTATTGATCCTTGTCTTGTTGAGTGAGTTCTTGGGTCATCTATGTGGTAGAATAACCTAGGAATTAAAAGGAATCAATTCATACCAATGCTTGGGATGAATTCCAAAAGCTTAGGTGTTTAACATGCCAGTCATTTTGGTTTTTGTTTTTCATTCCCAATGCTTTGACATACGTGATTGTGGCTAGGAGGAGCATCACATGTGTGTTTAATGTGTTTCTGATCTAGTGTTCTTGGGAGTGGCTGGTCTTTCTCTTTTCCTTTTTGATGATTAAGACACTCCTAAGGTGGGGGCATCTCATCAATTCTGTTAAATGTTCCTTTCTAGGTAAAATTAATACAACCAAGGAGTGCCATTTATAAATGGTCAATCTTGCTTGAATTATTTTGGGGATAGTAAGTTCTGTAAAAGTTTGTGCTTTCTCAGAAGCATGAAATTAAATGGTTGGTGGTGTATATAACCTCTTAAAAACACCATTGGTTTTGGATGGGATTCGGTGGTTAAATCTTGAGTTATCACAAGATGCCTCTAGTAGTGAAGGCATCGTGGATCGGTTGTTGATGTGTTGGTAGGTGAAGCTGAGATTTTTCTATGGTATCGACTGGTAGTGGTTTAACCATTTTCTTTTTGGTAATATTTAAAATCCTCTTAGTGTACTCTTTCATAAGAGACGAGCATGTCCCCTATCTTGATTTCATCCTTGATACACTAAGAGAGTGTTGGTATTATATGATGCTATATTTTAAAAGTTATTGGATGGTTTAAGTGGTCTCCCAGTGTTTCACGCTGAACGTGTGGTCCTTATCAAGGCTTGGTTAGTCTTGAGTTACTCTTGGACTCCCATGTAGGAATTTCATGGATGAACTCTTGTACACTATCCATTTCTTCTGACTTTACTGCCAGGCTGGTGTTGATTTGGGATCAGTCGATGTTTTTATGTGGATGTCTTGGAATTGTACCAATGTCTCACTCATAAACATGAAGTATAAACTACCCTGGGTTAGTTTCTTACACTCCATTCATTTCAATCTAAGGTTATCCCAAACTTATTGTCAGGCTCAGTGATTCTTAAATCAAGGAGCATCATTGGAAGTTAGGTATGGACTTCGGTGGATGTGTTCATGGTGAATAAAAGATACCTTGTAAGAAGGCATCGCATTTTAGTTTATAAAATATCGGTCGTCTAAGACGAGTGTCTTCTTGAATGGTTATACAAAGTGGATAGACTAGTTTTCCCTCTTGTTTGGTGGAACAGTCAGTGAAGGACCTTTTTTGGCACATCATCAGGTGAGATGGGTGGGGTTTGTGTCAGCTAGGGCTTTTCATGAGAAGTTAGATTGACCTTGTTAAATAAGTTCAGTGGGTAATCGACTATATAACCATTTTAAAATCATCCTAGGGCACCTCTAGAACGCTTGAGGCATTCTTTGTAAGAAAATTTCTATGGTGGAGGTGTCGTAGCTCGTAATTGGCCCCTTTTAAGGTTGAGACCTATAGTGGGGAGCACCACCAGTAAGTTGTTTCAAGTGAGGACAACATGGTCATGTCTCTAGCTAAACGGGATTAGATGAGCATTGTTTCAATGTTTTGATTGAAAAAAAATTGGTCATTGGCTCTAATATTAATGGATTAAGTGCCTCTTTATTAATCAATTCTTAGAGGTGTGTTGGGCATTTGGAAATGCAACATAGACATTTGAGCAAGACTTTACAACCCTTGTAGGTTGGGTGGTGTTTTTATTATTTCCAAAGTATTCTTGAGGACAAGAAGTTCTAAAGTGGGGAGGTTGTAATGACCTGTGTTTTTGGATTGGATGAAAAACCACATAAATTTAAATTTTTCATTTTCAAGATAGGCCTTTTTACAAATCAAGGTTTAGATCTTAATTTCAAGTGTTGGAGCATAGTGATGGGTTTTTTTAAAGAAATTAAATTATTTAAATTAAAATTTAATGAAAATAAATGGGGATTAAAATTAAAGTTTTTAATAATATTTTTTTAATAGACAGAAGGGGTCTCCCCATCCTCTTTCAGTGTAACACCCCCACCCCCTCCTCTCTAGTGTGCGATCCCCTTGGATAAAACCCTCTAGCATGTGACCCCCTCTCCTTAGGCTCCCTCTCTGCTCAATGATTTCACATCGATCCTTCACTAATATCGTTTGAATCCTCAAGGTAAGGTCCTATGCTCACATATCCTCCTTCACATGGGTGGTTTTTCTCTCTTTAGGTTCTAGGTGAGGTGCAGCCAAAACCCTAGGGTTAGGTGTTGACTTATTTTTGGTTTTCTTCTATTGATAGGTTGTGCGAAAGGATTCTCGAGACACCTTGGTTTGTATTTTGGAAACCACCACTAAAGGCGAAGCGGTTCAGATAATCTCGATCTGTTTTCATTGATTTGGGGTAAGTTTTTTCCTTCGTTCTTCATTTTTTTTAATTTATTTTTGGGGATTTCATAGTTTCTGAGTTCCTAGTATTTTTCTGCAAGTGTGTTGGCCTTTCCATGATGGTTTTGGCTTGCTCTTGTCTCTTCGAGAGTATTTTGTGGATCCTTAAAGAATTGAACTCATATACACAGGTATGTATATATAAAAATATATATATATATATATTCCATGTACATATTCTCTCATGGTGAGGGGAATGTGTGCATTATGTTAAGGGATATATATATATATATATATATATATATATATATAAATGTATGTGCATGCAAGTGTGGTGCAGTTTTGAGTGGTTGCTGATTACATGATTTTTTTGATAAACAATGTCATGGTTTTATAATAAAATCCCTCCAGTAGAGGTGATCTATCTTTGAAAAGTCACAATGAGGATTTGTGACTTCTAGCTTGCTTAGCCATATTGATTAGTAGCTCCTTATGCTTTCGCCTTGGTTAATTAAATATAATGTTTAGGACTTTGGCCTGTTTTATAAATTTTAATTACCCAAGTAGGTAATTTTCCTCTTTCAATGGAATTTTATAAGTGCTCATTGAGTTTAATAGATTTATTGTCATATGTTATTAAATTGAATGAAAATGGTTTTATATGGAATAACCCTAAGGGATGGTAAGACCATTCCCTTTATTATGCTTAATAAAATGTTTGACGTACATGGGAAGCAATGCTTTAAATGAAATCGTACTTTGGATAGCTTGGAACTTAAGGGGTGATGCCTTATGTTGTGAATTATGAATAAGAAACTGATTCATCTCCATGTTATATTAAATGATCCTTTTGAATTATTAAGCCTTAATGGATTTGAACTTGGTTAGTGAATTGCATAAGAGGGGTTGCCTTATGAATTGCTTATTAAATGTGGAAATGGTTATAGTTGGTTGATATAAATGAAAAGCATGATAGGTACTGCCTCATGTATTGCACCATAAATGTGATTATATTTATTTTCTAAATGGAATAATAAAGATATGGAAGGGTGGTTTCTATTTTCCTATGCCATTTATAAATGGGACTTTAAAAGAGACTCTGATGCGATGCTAAGGGAGGTCTGATGAGTATGGTGAATCACACTCCTTTAAATCGGTGTTGGGGATGGTAACCCTCACCACTACTTCAATATGGGTGATGGGATTTTCAGCACCATGTTCCATCTATAGTTTTTCCATGTCATGCACACTCTCGATCCTGAGTGACGGGCGTGATGACCCCCCCACTCTATCGGGATGTCGGGCTTACTACCCCATGAGTATATAGTATCAGCTTGTAGACTAGTGTTGGATTCCTAAGTGTTATGTCTTAGTCCACTTTAGAAAAATATGTGTTTTTCGAGCTTATCATCCTATGAGTAGATATTATCATCTCATAGACTGGTGTTGGATGTCATCGTGTTATATCCCGGTCTACTCCATCAAAATATGTGTATGTTGTGCTTACTACCCTGTGAGTAGAGATTTTTATCTTGTAGACTAGTGTTGGATGCCTACATGTTATGTCTCGGTCCACTCTAATAAAATATGTGTATGTCGAGATTAATACCCCATGAGTAGATCTTATCAGCTCATATATTGGTGTTGGATTCCTACGTGTTACATACCAATCCACTCTAGGAAAATATGTGTATGTCGAGTTTACTACCCCATGAGTAGAGATTATCATCTCATAGACTGGTGTCGGATGCCTTCATGTTATGTCATAGTCCACTCCATCAAAACATGTATGTTGGGCTTACTAACCCATGAGTAGATCTTATCAGCTCATAGAATAGTGTCGGTTGCTTGTGTGTTACGTCCTAGTCCACTCCAGTAATATATATATGTATATGTATATATTGACATGATCAGACTCTTATTCCAGCTATGATACGAAGCAGGTATAGCCGTCAAGTGTCCCTTAAGAACTAGGATGGGTGGTTATTTATTTATTCAATATTTTTTATTATTTTGTACACCTACTCACTGTTTAATTTATATTACACTGTCTATATTGGGCTAGGCACCATGGGTTCTGGCCTACTGAGATTTATATCTCACACCCTAATCGGGCCACTATTGCACTAGGGTACCTGAGTATACCTTCTATTTGCAGGGCCTTAGACCTTTCTTGTTGTTGTGTTCTTGTAATGGGGATTTAGGATCAAAGGATTGAGCTGGGACTCAGGATGCTAGTGGAGATTACCTTTTGGATTTTTAGTTATTTTCTTTACTTGAGACTTGTATTGTACCATTTTGTCAAGCACACTAAATTGGTTTCCATTTTATCTTATGTATAATCATATTTCGTGAATTATTTGTATAAACTGTCATTGGACACTTTTATATTCAATTGTTATGTTATTATTTTTCCACATTTTAACCTCTTTATATATTTTTTCTCCTGTCTATTGTTTTTTATTATTTGATGATGCAGTTGTGAAACACTGATATGAGGATATAGTCTCCCCACTATCACATCCTGAGACCCTTGTTACTAGTCAGCTGCCTCTAGTGTATGGGGAGACATGCTTGAGGACATGTGGTGACCGGTCCACCCACCGTATTAGTAGTGATCTGGGACGTGATGTTACATATTTCCCTTGTTTACCTTTACTAAGCATTTGAGATCACCTTTCTTATTACTTTCCCCAGGTTATGAAGAAAGGTTTTATATTGGGTATATATATAAATATTACTAAATAGGAAGATATTTGTGGGAAAAATTGAATATCTTTCACTAAATAAGATTGTGTAACTAGTCTCCAAAGACACTAAACTACTAAAATCCTCATGTGTGTGTTTGTGTAATGTATTGAGTATTCATCTAAAAGGATATAATATCTACGTATGTAAAGCCTTAGTTGCTATATTTTATACCAGAATTCTTCTTCTATGTGATCGCTTATGTTTCAATACTCACAGAATTCTTTAAGAATTTTGAATATTTATCTAGTGTATAGATTAATTCTCTTATGTGGAAGTTGCTTATTTTCAATGGGTTTCTTCAATTATTCACCTATAATCTCCCTTAAATATGGACTTCTATTTTTTCATATGATGATATATTATTCCAACAATCAAATTCCAGATTTGAAAATCTCCAGAAGCACCAATAATATCCAACAAATCTTCTTCTTTTTCATGTAGTACCATTCTGACTGGATATTGTGCTTTTTTGTTTTTGTATTTCACTTTACTTATTTATAGAATCATTTTGGGATTTATTTTTATTTACCTTTACAATATTAATCATTATTTTTTTATTTATCAGAATTTTTATCTACCCCATATTCCCATATTTTATATTTGAACATGCACAAGTAGATGAGATTGTATTAGTAGAAATAGAATAAACTGGTTTATGGGTTACCTTCTTCCATAATATTGTATAATATTTATAAATATATGTTTTAAAGCTCATATTTCTACCAATATGAGTCTCATGAATCTCATCAATAGTTTTTATGGAAACATCCCTTTTGGGGCTTGATAGTCTTCATATGTTTGGGTGGAATAATTATTATTCTTAGTAACTTGGAAAGTTCCAATAAGTGTATCCTTCAAATTTCTCAATTTAACCACTAGTTCAATACATTTAGTATAGAAGTAAAACTTATCATTTTCATCTAATATCATTCTTCCTTCTCATTCTCCTTTCATTTTATTAATCTAATCTTCATGTTTTCTGCTACTTCATTCAAAGAGTTGTCAAGGTCTCGATTCTTATAGATTTAACTTTAAATTGGGAATCCTTTAAACTACTAGTATCTTTATGTATTCTTCTAGAGAATATATATTTTGAATAGACACTTCATGAAACATGGTCTTTTATTCCTTTAAAATGTTAATCTCTTTGACCTTTCCATCTTTTTCTTCAAGCTGAGCATTCCTGAGATTCACGGAAACATAGAAAAATGTTTTTTAAGTGCATGGATTGCATCACCAAAAACATGTTTTCTCATGATGCTCTAAAAAACATTCCATTGAAATTATTATTCAATTAAAGAAATATTTTTATTTAAAATAATCAGATATTATTCCTTTTCTTCAACATGGTCTATGAAAACATCATGCCTTTTAAATTTTTTAACAAGTACATCCTCTTAATTAATAATTTCCTATTCAAGCTATAATTTTTCATCAAGAATATCATTGACAAAAAAATTATATCTATAACCAATTTATTATGAACATTCATTATGTATCATTAAAATTTAGAGAAGTATTAAATTGTTTGGATAGACTCATATTCATCATAATCTCTATAGCTTGAGCTAGTTTCTTCTAAAGGATCATTTTCAACTGATTTCAAAAGAGATAACTAATCCTTTTCATTCTTATTTGAAATTTTCTACAACCTATTTTCATCCCTATTCTTCCTATTTTTTAGAGTCTTGGTAGATACCTTCAAGTTTTCTTCAATGTGAGTGGATACAAATTATTTCACCATAGGTACTTTAGAATCAACTTAAAAATTTCACTTTATATGAACAATTTAGAATCGGATTTGGATAAAAAAAATTGATCCATTTAGAGATAAAACTATTCTCTAATATCATTTATAGATCCTATATGGATTTTGTAGGGACACTGAAAGGGGGTGAAATAGTTTACCCATATTTTACTGAGTTTATAATTTATTTTTAATTAACCCATATTTCTCTCAAACCTCTTCCCCGGTTAATAAGAATGGATCTGATATGCACACTCAATAATGTAATGAAGATGATAAATGATACAACAACACATAGATATTTTTACAAGGTTAGATACAAAGACATACTACTTGTATTGATCAGCCTATGGTTATTTCATGGATTTTATTATCACTATACCTTTATAGTGATTAAAAACTCATATAATTGGAACTTAATGTTCAAGTAATAAATTATCAATATTCTTGAGTGAGTGGAATTATTTATACCAGTACCACTAGTTCTTCAATGGAATTTCTTATACTATCACCTCTATTTATTAAAATATTTTCAACATAATTTTATAAAATTATCTCTCTACTGCATAGGATGTATTTGCATCAACTGAATAACCTTATTCCTTAAATGAAGGTATTAGAATACTACTACATCAATAATATTATATTTATGTCAACTCAATACTCTTTAATAAGTGGAAATGAAACTTCCACTCCAACTCACTACTTTATCAGAATGATCAACTGAAGAATCTATCAACACACTACAAGTTGTCTTCTTCCTCAATTATCAAAAGACCAGGTAGATGATCGTTCTATAAATTAATTTCTCTACCTCATTTATATTTTTGAAAGTGACACACACAATTTCTTTGATAATGTTTTATCCAATAACAAGCTTTCAAAATCTCAAATTATTCTTCTTGAATTCTCAACTAGTGCATAAAAAATGTTTTTTATTATTGTATGTGTTATCTCAAGATATTTATTATTTTTTGGATATCTTATCCTTGAAATATCTTATCTATCTCAAGATAAACTTTATACTTTTTTTTCATGGGTTTCTTCAATGTATGTGGATGTGTTTCATGATCATATTCATGTTCACAGTATCATTTATGAATTATCCTTTGAATTGGAACAGCATCTTCCACCACAAATATTCACTCATGTATACACCTTTTCTAAGTCAATTTATCTTCTTACAATAACTTCATGAAAATAGTACACACAAATCCTCAATTCTTTGTATATGTATATTTCACTATCTTCTATATTCAATTTATGTCTACATAGATAATTCATGAACTTCTTCACAAAATAGTATTATGTGACACAAATTCTTCTTCTTCGTGTACCTTACTTAGTTTTCAAAACTATCTCACTATACCTCATGCATCAATAGAATACACAGTATTCTCATACTTCTTCATGTAATTGTACACGGAATATGATCTTCTTAAAGCTTTGATTCTCATAGAAAAAAATCACAATTTCATCATGAGATTATTAAGGGTGATATTCACATGTCAATATGTCTCAGTATGTCAACCTTTTCAAACACAGTGTATACATGGGATCTCCTCTTCATGTGACTATATCAAGTGCAGCTCCCTCTTTGTGAAACAAAAGTTTCAAGGTGCTCTCTTTATGAAAAATGAGAGCTTTAAATATTTGAATTTTAGCAGTATTCATATGGATCAAGGTCTTAGTATTTAAAGACCTCAATCACTACATTTGATCCATATTTTATTCTATGATCAAAAAACTAATAATAATTTTTTTCCAAATCATTTTGAATGCCATAAGACCTTGGGTTCTTTGAATCCTTCGAACACGGGTTTCCTTATTCTCATGTGACACCAAAATTTAAAGTGTATCTTCTTATGTGACATAGTGCATTTTAATGGGAGAATAATCACATACTTCATCGTATTTTAAATTCTTGGATTCATTAATATTTCTTAGATACATGATAAGCCTCCTTAAACTATGTTTGTATTCAGAAGAAGCTCATTCTTCACATTATCTCATAAATTCGTGATGGAGATTTCATGAGTGGATTTAGGATGATCAAGAGTGACTTTTTTCAATTTTTTAGGTAGATAGGGTGTTCAAACTCCAGTTTGATGTTTGGAGGTCACATATTTCATATTTTCCAATGAATAGAATCCCTTCAAATGTTGGAGGTTGAACATGATGATTAAATGGTGTAGATGTAATAGATCCAAAAGCTTATATTTTTTACATATTTTTTAAGGAAGGTGAATAGTAAGTACTACCCATTTTTTCCACATTGTACTTAATATAATTATGATTGAACTTTATAAAAAACCCCACTTCTCTCTTCACTATTAACTAGAACTGGGGTCAGCAATCAAATAAACTACACCCACACATTTCATGGACTGCATTGTGTGGTCCATTGGGAACCCTTACGTATCCTATTCATGAATCATACACACCTTCTGTGTGCTCTCTGTGTGTGAAATATGCAATATCAAATCCCCATATACTACCATGGTTAGTTGGTCCAACCTCTCCCATGTGGTTGACCCTTAATTCCCGCATGGGTGGTTGAAGGGTCCTCGTTTGACCATTGGTTGGACCATTTTTTCAACCCCCGTATACTTAGTAATTACTAATTATAACATTTCCAACCAATAACTTAAATACCCTTTTCAAAATTTTCCATCATGAAATATATAAATATAATTTTCCTTTTTCATGGTTTTGAGAAATTTACTCATGAAAATAAATATTTTTATAATATTCCTAAAAAATCTTCATGTAATAATAAAATATTTCATGTCCTTCATTGATCTTCTTAAAACTTCATCCAAATTATTCAACCAATAATAATGGTATTTCATGCCTTCGTCAAAACATGTTCTTCATGAAAATAAGTATTTTCATGGTCTTCACTTTTTTTAATGTTGTAGACAATGTGTAGTCTCCAAGTACAATTGGAACTTGTCTTTTAACTCAAGAACATTTCAAAAATCATTACATTTAAGACATGGATAATTATCCAAGCATGGAATCTAATTTCATTTCAAGAATACATATCAATTCTATAGGAATTATCACCATCCTTATTCAATAACTCTCAAGGGATTTCAATATTTATGTTTTCATGATTAATCACTAATCATAGAGTACTTCATTATACATTGACTTTGATTCCTTATTATATATTTACAAAAAATGAAACCATTCTCATCAAACATACACATTATATTTTCATTAATGAAGAGTATAAATGGAAATTTATATTAATAAGGTTCTAAAATAGGTAATTAAGCTATTTTTATTTATGACATAGGAGTTCAAATCACTTATGTGGAAACTAAGGGTAAACCTAAGGTACTTGTTAACTAAAACTCCTTTCTTTGAGTTATACAATTTCTTATTGATCTTTGTGTTTCCAGGACTTACCATTCAACATGATTTTCTATTTTTGTTTATGAGGAAAAGAGTTGTTTATCCAAATCCATTTCCATGAAAGGATTTATTTTAACTTATTCTTATTTTATAAAAATGATACTTTTAAAAAAAAATCATGATTTGGTGTTTATTCTCTTTAAATGATATATCTCCCATGGAATTATGTTTTATATTTCACCCTATATTTTATTTAATTATTTTATTATTTTTAGGTGATCAAGTTTTTGGTATCAAATGATTTAATTCATGATTTAATTTTATACCATTTTGATTTTTTAAGAAACCCATTTTATTTATATAGTTTCTTTATGAAAATTAAATTATTTTCATTTGGATATTTAAGAAACCTATTCTTTTTAAATGGGTTCATTAAGATATTTTTATGATTGAATTTAAGTGGAACACATAAGTATGGATGAATTATCAATGGGGTCTTATATCACCCACTAATTAATTTTTTAAGAGTTTATATCACATGAGATAGGTATTCACAAGTACATTTTAATTACTCATAATCATGGGCACTGATTGCGTGTCTCATGAAAGTAATGTTTCTCTATGATAATTTTTGTGTCATAGTTGAAGGAAATTATTAATTATGGTATTATTCTCTCATCATTCAAGGTTTATGTTAAATTCATTTAATCCATGTTATAGCTACTATGTTTCCATGTTGAAATTTTGTGTCTTTAGGTTCTTATTCCATGTACTTTGGGGATTACTTATGTTTTATGGTTATTACTCATGATGTTGTGATATTTCTCCCATGATGATATTTTTATTTATTATTATCAACTTATAATTCATAAAATTTTTATTCAAACTATACTAAGAATTTTATCTCACCCCTTTCTTATTTTTTTCATTCCCCATGTTATGAGGATGAGACTTACTAATAATATGGATAGAAGATGGTCTAGTATAGTGACTTTAAGGATAAATAATCATGATTTTTGTGAAATAATATTATTATGTAGCTAGTATCTAAAGACATTGAACCAATCAATCATTTGAATATTATTATTTATGAATTATAATGTTTTAAATCATGTAAAATATGTAAAATAAAGGTATGTTTATCTTGGGTTACTATGGTTGATATTAGATAAAAGGTTTAGTTATTTTTGAAGATAAGAGAATTTATTTTGAGAATTAATATTATAAAACCATAGTGGAAGACCCTAAATATGAGTATAAGTATCATATGATATCCTAAAATATTTATAAAGTCTTGAGTTGGTGGTTTTCTTAGAAAATACATCCTTTTATGGATATTTCCAAGCGGTTGCAAGCTCTAGCATAGTTATATATAGGAGTAGTAACCCTAAAGATGGCATGTTGGGTATTAACTAAACTATAACCTAGTGCATGATAAAGAGGTATAACTACACACTTGGATAGATTCTTCTATTGGTTATGCTTTTTTTTTGGTCTCATACTCTTTAAGACCATTTTGAAGTATTTATTTCTTAGTTACTTTGAAGGAGTGTGTTAAGAAGTATGAGAAAACTTAAAATATTATTTATCCAAGAATGATATAAATTGAACTAAAAAAATTATAGGAAAAAATTATAGAGTAAAAGAATAATATGTTTTAATGTTGAATTCAATTCATTATATTTTTCATTATCAAGTTATTTTTTCATCAATCATTGTAACTCCTTTTTGATTTTAGGAATGGTCAAAAAAAGAAGAAACCTGGTTAACAATGGGTGTAAGGGACAATGTGATGGTTTACCTAATAAACTACCCAATGTAATGGGATCTGGAGTAGAATACCACAAAGAAATACCCAGTCAAATATCTTTAGTAATGAATAATAATGATAACTAGATTGAGTTCTTAAACACGCCAAGGAAGAATCATCATGTTATTGAGACTTTTATGCATCAACATACACCCTATTTCAGTGGATATTTAAATATAGTTATCATATAAAAATGTATCAATGTGATGGGAAAGATATTTTCTATTCTTCAATGCTCAAAACATTATAATGTTGTTCTAGTTGTTTTCCATTTGGACGACACAACCAAGTAATGGTGGACTCTTATTAAGAATACAACAAAGAAATAAAAATTGTAATCAATGTAATGGGAATAGATTATGAAAGTTTTCTTTGTCAATTATATTCCATTAATTCTTTTCATGAAGATAGAGAGGGAATTAATAGAGTTGAAAAAAGGAGGATTAATCCATTAGGATATATGGATAAAAATTCACAAAGATTGCAAGATACACCTCTGTTTTGATCTCTGATCTAGAAAGTAAAATTGATCATTTCTTCAGTGGATCAAAACCTAGTCATTGAAAGGATTTGGACATAAGAAACTTTGTAAGCTATGAATAAATTTTTCAATGTGTTATAAAGGTGGAGGTGGAGTATAGGGTCAATAAATACATCAGAGAGGGAAAAATAAAGGAGGAATGCCATTGTAAACTCAATGGTAAGTTACATGGGGGGGGGATTTCAACCCCACCCCCTACTATTCAAAAGTGAGGGGGGAAGCACCTAGGTAATTTCCTTAAAAGATCAGGCAAGTGTTTTAAGTTGGGTAAAGTATACCAATGATACTAAAACTACTTAGTTAAGGATAAGAGGCTGATTAACACAACATAGGACAATAAAGACTCACCTAATGATCTACTTGCACTAAAATTATTAAAGTGTAGGGAGCTGGGACACTATGTGATTCAAAGAACCAACCCTTAAGACAATAAAGAAAATAGGCCCCATCAACCTCCCAAATAGATGGAACAAGGAAGTTAATTCATGATCATTATCATTGAGGTAGATCAAAATAATGAAGTGATGTGAGATATAATTACTCTTTATTATAGTTCTACAAGTACCTTATTTGGTTCTAGCTCATCACATTCTTTTATATCACACATGTTTTCTAAGAAAATGTAACCACCACCTCATGTGATGGATATCAAACTATCTATGAAAACACCTGGTGGAAAAATTATTTCTTCTCAGATATATAAATCTTCTTTTATTGAGATTTGTGGTAGGATACTTCCTACAGATCTAATTCTTATAATCTTGGTTGAATTTTAGGTGATTATTTGTATGGATTGGTTATACCTATATAGATCACATATTAATTATCATGATAAGGGGTCTCATTTTATATTCCAAATAATATTATTCTGAATTAACAATAAAAGGATGATCTCCCCTTGGAAAAAAATTATATAATATGGGTTTTGATACCCAACAATGAGGGAATATTAACTTAAATGATTAGGTAGAAATTCAACGTTGATGACATGATTATTATATGGGAAATACTGATGTATTTCCAGATGAACATCATATTTTTTCCCAGATCATGAGTTTGATTTCTTAATTGAAATTATAACTGGATCTATTTATATCTCAAGGAGTCTATATAGAATATCTCCCATTAAACTGTATGAATTAAATAAGTAGTTAATGGATAATTTAGAAAAGGGTTTTATAACCCCAGTGCATCACCATGGGGAGCACTAGTCCTCTTTGATAAGAATAAAGATGGATCAATGTAACTTTTCATTAACTATCATGAGATTAATAATATCACAATTAATAATAAATATCATTTAACTCATATCGAAGTCATGTTTGATCGACTTAGAGGATATCAGTACTTATTAAAGATTAAACTTGTATTTGGGTATCATCATTTAAGGGTCAAAAGGGAGGATATTTCAAAAACAATATTATGAAAGAGTTATAGTCACAAAGAGTTTATAATTATTTCATTCATATTGAATAATTCTTCTATTTTCTTTATGGATCTAACAAATAGAGTCATTATAGGCTACCTAGATCATATTATGGTTTTATTTATAGTTTATATTCTTATGTACTAAATTTTTTGGGAATAGCATGAAGATCATTTATAGATTGTGAGGATAACCTTAAGAAAGGGTAAGTTGTATTGCAAATTTTGAAAATGTGAATTATGGAAACAAATATTTTCACTCTTAGGTCACGTAATCAATATCAAGGCATATATATATCCTTAAAAATAGAATTTATTAACCAATGGACCAAACCAACCACAATAACCAAGATCTATAGTTTTATCAGGTTAACTGGATACTATCAATACTTTGTGATAAATTTCACATGGATATCAAATCCACTAACCAAGTTAACACATAAGGGAGTTATGTTCCTTTGTATAGAATAATGTGAATAATATTTTAAGGAACTAAGGAATTGATTGGTCACAACACCTATATACACATTACCCTATAGTGGGAAATGGTTTATAATATACAATAATTCCTTGAAGAAGGGCTTTGGATTCATCCTCATGAAAAATTATAAGGAAATTGATTATGCATTAGGATAATTAAAAACTCGTGAGAAAAACTACATGATTAATGATTTAGAGATAGTGGTAATAATAATTGCATTTAAGATTAGCAAAAGTATCTCTACAGAGAAAAGTATGTTATATATTCTAATCAAAAGAGTTTGAAATATATATTAACAAAAAAATGAGTTAAATAATTTCTCTAGGATGTGGTTTTAATTGAAAAAATGTTATGATTTCTCTATAAATTACCACTCTGGGAAGGAAAGGAAAGGTTCTTGATGCTTTAAAAAGGAAATATCATGCAACATTATCTACGATGATGGTTGAAAGAGACACAATATTCATGTATTTTGCAAAAGATGAATCTTGAAGTCATCAAGGAAGGTGATAAATATTATCATTCTTAAGTGACTGCTCAACCATCCATTCTCATGAAGATAAAAACACCTAGAAATATTAATTAGAGCTATATAAAAATATAGAAAATATTATAGAGTTCAAATTTGATAAAATTGGAGTTATGAGGTTAGGAAATCTGATATGTGTCCTATTAAAACCAAAAATAAAGTGGGAAATTTTGTATGATGTTCATAGATCATCCATATCTATACATCCAAGAAGTATAAAGATGTATAGATATCTAAAACAACACTTTTGGAAAAATTGTATAAAGGGAGGGATTGTAGAATATGTATCATGATTCTTGGTATACTGGCAAGTTAAGACTGAATAAAAAATGTATAAGGGTATTTTAAGACCATTACTCATACCAATATGGAAATGGGAAAATATCACCATGGAAATTATCATATGACTCCCTAAAATGTCAAAAATCCATAATGATTTTTGGTTTTTGGTTGATCACTTTACAAGGTCAATTCAATTTATTTCCACCAAAGAGTATTTATCCCATGAAAAAATCACCAAGATATATGGGAAGTGGTAAGGAAGCATGGGGTACCACTATTCATTTTATCTAATCGGGATTTGAGGTTTACCTTGAGGTTCTAGATATGTATTTAGAAATCATTAGAGACAGAGTTTTGTTTTATCCCTACTTATCATCCTCAGATAGATAGTCAATATTAGAGAATAGTTCAAACTCTAGAGGATATATTGAGATCTTGTTCTATGTATTTACAAGGATGTTGGGATCAACACCTACCCTGATAATGTTCTCATATTTTTTCTTAGTTCGTTAATTCTTTGACTTAATAATCACAAATCATTTTTATATCTTTCAAATAAATTTTATTTTTTATGGAAGTTAAATATTTTTTATGGGAAATTTGTAAATTTTCAAAAGTATGGAAGATATCATAAATATAATAAAGTTAAACTATTGATCTTGAGTCCAAAAGAGTGAAATTTCACCAAGTGATCAAGAGACCATAAGGAGAATTTGATCGGCTACATAAAGAATCTATATCGACCATATGAAGGAATCTGGATAGAATAAATTTCAAAAAAGTTTCGAAGTTACCACATAGAAAATTTATCGACCATATGATCATCTGATCAAACATAACATAAATCTCAAAAAGTACTCAAGTGACTACAAGACCAATCAGAGTGACTTAAACTTTCTCATATTTTTTCAAAAGGTTGAACAGTCCTCATAGAAATTGGATCGAATGCAAGCCTATTTTATTAACCATGGTGGATATCTCACTAACACCTCAATTTATCATATCAGAAACCAAGTAACCACTAGGACATCTTGAAGGGATCTCAAGGTTTATCCTTATATCTGAAATCTTGCTAAGTATTGGAGCAACTGAATGTTGTTTTCCAATCGACTTCATAAATAAGTCAAAGTGAACATGTGATAATGTTGGGATTTGGACAAATTGTTGGATCTACCATGATATTTTAAGATATTTCATGATGAATTGAAGTGACCGCATGGTAGAGTTGGATTCTGGCCAAGTAATGAAGTGGTTATAAAGACTTGAAGAGACCATGTTAGATAATCATAATTTTTCAAAGTATTGGAATGAACGAGAGATCAAAGTAATTGACTGTATGGATTTTCAAGGAATATGGTCAGTATTTTTACTAAGTGTTAGATCTACCGTGTATAAATTAACATGGAACGCTTTAAGTGACCATGTATAAAATTTGGAATTATAATTTAATATAATTTATACCAACCACTTTTTGTACCAAATTAAATATAGAGTCAGTGACATTTACTGCTCCTAGATTTCATGATGAGTATGAGGATTCATAAATATGGGTTTCCAATAGATATTTATGGAGAAATTTTCTTCTAAAAGACTAAGGTCATAAAATATTAGATGGATTTTGAAGTGAAATTTTTACGATCATGGAAAATGTGAACTGTTATATTCTCTACAATGCGATACTTTGTTTTCATGAGGACCTAAATTAATGATTTGATGTAACATCCCATTACCTTGATCAGGTAATTTTCCACCTTTTCTAAGTTACTGTTTAGTTAAAAATCTTTTTATGTGATTTTTCTGGGATTACTGTAGATTGCAGAACAGGTACACATCATGTACCTAAAGTACATGTTGTGTACTTGGTGCTAGTTTCATTTCATGGACTAGGAGATCATGTCGTGAACTGGGAGATCATTTCATGAGTAGGTACATGTTTTGTACCTGAGTTACATGTCGTGTAGTGGTTAAATAGCAGTTTTTTAACCTGAGGTGATGGTTTTTCGGTGTACTTATCCAACGTGGCCTTCACGTCCTGACCAGGGGGTACACATCGTGACCCGGACCACACCCAGGTTAAAACCACATGTTTGGAAGTACCACTCAGTCTTTTATTCCCATACTTCTTGTATCTTAACACTAGAATCTCTTTAGGATATTTTCAGAGGCACCCCGCCTTCCGGTTCGACCCGATCAGCTTCAGATCTTCATTGCATATGTGGTGTGATTATTGGGTAAGAATTCTCCCCCATTCTTAGAGTTTCTCTCCTTCTCTCCTCTTGGTTTTTCAATGGGTCATATAGTAATTGATTGATATATGACATGTGGTGTTGGATCTTTCTTCTAGTTTGTGTTTCAAGGTTTCTTTCACCTTCATTATCGTTTATGGGTATCATTGCGAGTGTTGTTCTTTGGGAAAGAGGTAGGTGGTTCTGTCCTATTTTTCCAAATTGATTACAATCATATTGCTTGATTTATTTCAATTGTTTATTTAAATTAAAATGATCAACCTTGCTTTAAATTGCTTTGATAAAACCCAATTCTATTTAATTGGTATATTTGAAATGGTTTTGGCACGAAAACTTGGAAAACCCCCAATTCCATTGAATTAAGGTGGGTTTATGGAAACTAGATGATTTAAATTGTTGAATTTAAATTATGGATTTTATGGAAAGGTTTTCAATTTAATTTTTGAATTTAATTGTGGAAATTAGTTTCAAAAAATGATGGAATTAGTTTTGAATGTATTTCAAACTCATGGAAATGGATTAAATGATTTGATAGAAACCCAGTGGTTTTATCTTGTAAAAAAGGCATGTTTTTGAATAAAACCAGTTTTGGTTTTAAATGGAAAGAAATTGGAACTTTTGAAATGGAAGAATGTGATTGATCATATTTTTAATCAGTATTAAAATAGTTAACCCATCATGTAGAAGCACATGCAGGCCTTGAGTAGTTAGTCAGTTATTTGGATACACTCTACGCTATTACAACGTTCTAAAACATACATGAAGTGGGTCACATCCCTGAAGGGTTGGTGATGAGTCTCCTTTTTCCAGTGGCATAGGGATTTGTGAATATACATTTTTCTAAGTTCAATTAGAGAGTGAAGAATCTTATAGCTGGTTAATACTATCGTACCTTTTGGAAGATAACCATGTTGCTCGCTTGTTTATCTATATTTGAGATATAAATTTATGTCAATGTTGTCTGAACTTATTTATAGACCTGTTGAATTTATATAAACTATTTTATATAAACATTTTAATTAAGACATTGTTTTATAAATACTCCATCCCTCGTAATGTAAATCCTATGCTTTGAATATATTTTCCATCATTTTGAAAATGTATAGCATGTTTTGTTAAAATATGATTTTAAATTTCCAAACCTGTTTATTTTGAAAAACTAAAATCATTTATTTAGAAAATATATATTTGGTATCTGTTACGAAATATTTGGTTGTATCCTACTGGGCTTAGGCTCACACCCTACTTTTTCCTTCGGCTTTCTCTAGACTTTCTTCTTCTAGGCTCGAGTAAAGGGAATGGATCTCTTGGAGGTGGATCCAACTATTGAGCTTTGTACATGGTGAGTTGTGTCCTTAGGGACCTTGGGGACCTTGGGGTTGTTTTCCTATTTATTACTTTGATTTGTAGTACTTTGGCTTCTATTCCTCATTGTATTCTGGTACTTTTACTCCTAGTGAAGTTTTATTATTAACATGCATACTATGTTTTATCTTTACTTTCACATTATTTTGGTAGAAATCATTCCTACTTGTATGTTTTATGATTCTTGGTGATAGTCGCCAGCCCTTAGGGATCAATAATTCCCTTTGGATTATATCAGGACCAGCTCGGTTATCGGGTTACTAGGGTACCCAGGATGGTTCTTGAAAAATTGGTATCAAAGGAGGTTGTTGATCTTTTCTTTGAGGTCAGTATGAATTTTTGAAATCTTGTCGAGACTTAGGAGGTAGTTGTGATTGAGTGCTTGGCCATCTCTCACCGCAATGAACCTTAAGTGACTAGGGGTGGTTAAGTAATGACATCTTGTGGATTAGTTATAGTCTTTACTTATAGATATTTGGATAGGTTGAAATCCAAATCTTGTTTTTCACTTCTGTTGAGACTATTTTATCTTTATTCTCAGTTTGGGTGTCAATATAATGTCTTCTTTTATCTGCTAATGTTGTGCAGCATCATGCCTCTGAGAAGACATGCGAATCAGATATAGGAAAAGGCTGCTGGTGAACCTCAGCAGTCAAATACTTTTATTGGTCTGAATATGTTTGAGGTAATTGTGCGCACTATCCAAGATCTAGGATAGGCATCACCTCTATATCCCACTCAGGCTTCAACTATGGATCCTCAGGGGTATATTCTTCAGAATCATTCTCAAGATTTCTTTCGCCAGAAGCCACCATTATTTAAAGGATCCATTGATCCTCAACATGTTGAGGAATAGTTTGGAAATATAGAACTTTGGTTTTAGTTCTTGGAGATGTCAGAAGTGATCAAGGTGAAGTTTGTCACCTTCATGTTGGAGGGACTGAGTAAGAGATGGTGGGACATGATGGTGATGGTAGGGAAATATGAGGGCTTACAGTGGAAATAATTCAAGGTTATTTTCACCAATTAGTTCTATCCAGAGTCGATGGTGTTGTCTAAGGCTGTAGAGTTTTTCAAGCTTTATCAAGTTGATAAACCCGTGATTGAGTATTCAAATCACTTTTCTGAGCTGGTGTGGTTTTCTCCTAAGATTGTATCTAATGAGAGGATAAAGGATCTATGGTTTGAGTTGAGACTTAGATCAGATATTTGTTCTCAAGTTTTCTTACTGAAGCTTCCAACTTATGATTATGTGCTAGATAGGGAGATGATGGTTGAGATGGACTTGGTTGGCAAGTTAGGGTTGACGGGAGTTCCTTTTTCTCCCAGTGGAAGCATTGGTTCCTTTAAAGTAAAATGAAAGTGTGATGATCCTCATAAAAATTCTTGAATACAGAGTCATTCCAGACCTCCCACATCTCCAAGAGGAATTTCTTTGAATTTCTACCAGTGTGGAAAGCCAGGAAATTCTAGGAGGGTTTGCACTGAGGTACCAAATAACTGTAGCTCTTTCAGAAATTCAGGACACTTGTAGAGGTTCTTCCATCACTTATCTACTCTGAGTAGTGGGATAGGATCATCATATCCTCTTAACACTATGGGGAAATAAAATTATACACATTAAAAAGAGTTCCAACCACATGAATCCAGAAAGAAGCTTCTTCAAGCGGTGGAAAAGTCTCTAGAGGAAGCAGACACGAGTCCAATGACTGTGAAAGGTACCATTACCATTGCTTCATCATTAGTGACTTCTCTTTTTGATACTGATGCGTCTCACTCTTTTATTTCAACCCATATTGTTAACCTGTTTAATATTCTTATATAGAAACTATCTTGTGCAATGGATATTACTACACCCCTTGGTACGAAGAGAGAGCAGTGTCTATGTAGTCTTGCATGTGTCTTCTCTCTATCTAATATCAAGCTATCTTGGAGTTTTCTAGTTCTTGATATGAAACATCTTGACATCATATTCAGGATGGATTGGTTTATTTCCAACAAATCCCAAATTGATTGTTATCTTCGACAGGTATACTTTACTACACCCAGTGGCGTGCCCCTTGTTTTTCAAGGAGAATGGGACCCAAGGTCGAGCAGAGCCGGACCTTCTTATCCAGAGTTGGGGAAAGTGATATTAGTGTTTTCTTTTGACCTGGAGCAAGATTCTATGGGTGGTGATCTTCCTCTAGTTTTCACTGAATTTTGTGACATTTTTCCTTCATATTTCCATGGTCTTCCACCAATGAGAGAGGTTTAGTTTTATATTAACTAAATTCATGGTAATCAACCAATAATTATCCCCTCTTACCACATGGAACTATCTGAGATGAAAGAGTTGATGTCTCAGTTGGATGACCTTCTTGAGAAGGGATTTATTCATCTAAGTGTGTCACCTTGGGCAGCACCAGTTCTATTTACTAAGAATGCTGATGATTATATTCACTTATGTTTTTATTATCGAAAGATCAACCAAGTTATGATAAATAACAAATATATGTTTCCATATATTGATGATCTGTTTGATCAGCTAAAAGAGGCGAAGTGGTTTTCAAATATTGAACTTTGATATGGCTACCATCACTTGAGTATAAAAGAATCTGACATTCAGAAAACCACCTTTCGGAGCAGGTATGGGCACTTTGAGTACATTATTATGCCCTTTGGTTTGACAAATTCTCCTACTATTTTTATGCCTTTATTGAACAAGATTTTTCAAAAGTATCTAGATACCTTTATGGTAGTCTTTGTAGATGAAATTCTTATTTACTCCAACTCTGAGGAGGATCATGTGCAACATCTAAGAATAGTTTTTAATATGTTAACAAATCACTGCCTCTATGTCAAGCTTTCAAAATGTGATTTATGGATTCGGGAAGTGAAATTATTGGGACACGAATTGTCTGGATAGAGTGTATTAGTTAATCCTGAAAAGGTAAAGGCTATTATGACTTGGAAGCAACCATGAAATATCTTCAATATTCGGATCTTCTTGGTCTTAGCCAGATATTACCGTAGGTTCGTGAAAGACTTCTTGAAGTTGGATTCTCAGATGTCTGCTCTGACTCGAAAGGGGGGTAAATTTTTCATGGAATGATAAACGTCAGAGTTCTTTTGTTGAGCTAAAAAAATTTTTTACTACTGTATCAGTGTTGACTCTTCCAGAAGTCAGGTAGGGCTATGTGGTCTTTTGTGATGCATCAAGTTCTGTATTAGGCTAAATTCTTATGCAAGGTGGTCATGTAGCAACATATGGGTCTTGTCAGCTTAGGCCACATGAGAATAATTATCCTACCCATGATCTTGAACTTGCAGCTGTGATGCACATGCTTAAAAGTTAGCGGCACTACCTTTTTGGAGAAAGGTTTACAGTGTATTCTGTTGGGCGGAGAAGTGATGGAAAGAGGGGGGGGTGAATTGCCTTTTAAAAATAAATAACAATTTAAAATCAAAGTTAAAGGTGCAGCGGAAATAAAATAGGCAAGACACAAAATTGATAACGGAGTTCGGCTTAAACCAAAGCCTACGTCTCCGCTCCCAACTCAACCGTTGAGAGATTTACTACCGCTTTCTTTTTAATGGTTTTAGCAAGAAACCCACTAGACTTTAAGGTTAGTCTAGAACCTATTACAGCTTGCTTTTAATGGTTATGCAAGAACCCACTTGCTTTCAATGGTTGAGCAAGAACCCACTAGCCTTCTTACAGGTGAAGGCTAGCTCACCTATGACTCAAGCCTTTTAAAGGGAAGGCTTGACTAACCTCTTCACACCTTGAAGGTGGTGTGAAAACCCAAATGAAAGGGAGATGAGAGAAAGAGGGGTTTGTAGGCACAAACCCAAATTAAAGCTCAAAATGATAAAACAATAAAAACCGTAAAGAGGAGAAGCCTTGGGCGCCAAAGGATTGATGGAGTTGATGAAGGGAACTCCCAAGCTTCTATGGTGGTGCTCCTTGGATGTGGAAATGAGTTGGAGCAATTGGGGGTTCCTTGGAGGAATGCGCCGGAGGTTCGCCAAATGATCAAAAATGTTCCCGTGGGCTTCCGTGTTGTTTCCGGGGCTTCCTAGTCCTTTATTTATAGAGGGGGAACCCTCAAATGGCCTTTGGGGGGCTTCGGAGCCGTTGGAGAGGCCTTTGGAACCGTTGGGAGTCAAGTGGACAATCCTGGTCAAAGCCCAACGGCTAGTTTGACTGGCTCCACCGGCTGACCAGTGCTTGGCCACCGGTTGGCCGGTGCTTTGAAAAAGGGAGAGGGCTTGGGCTCAGGCACCACCGGCTGGCCGGTGAGGAGGCCACCGGTTGGCCGGTGCTGAGGCAGTAGCTGACACTATTTGTCTGGGTTCCACCGGCTGGCCGGTGGTGGGACACCGGTTGGCCGGTGGTCTGGACAGAGGGATGCCTTCTATCCAGGCTCCATCGGCTGGCCGGTGGTCTTCCACCGGTTGGCCGGTGGACTGAAAATCAGTCCACTTTGGGTCCTTGCTTTCTTGGCCCAATTCCTTGGCAACCTGAAATCATGCCTATCATCCAAAAACACTTAAAACAAGATTAGATAAATAAGAGAGTGATTGTGATCATGAAAATTAAACCACGAGGGGTACGATAGGTACAACATATTCAGACCAAAAAATCCTGATTTATATTTTCTCTCAAAAATATTTGAATCTTTGAAAAAGGCATTGGGTGGATTACATGAAATCTTTCTATTTTGACATCGCCTATACCCTGGGGAAAGGGGATGTCACTGCTGACACTTTGAGTAGGAAACTTCCAATCCAAGCAATGAAATAATCTTCGTAAGAGTTGAATTTGATGGATCTTTTTGCACAGTTACATATTGGAACTCATGAGGAAGGGGTTGAGGTTTCTTTATCCAACATTCATTTAACATCTACTCTTCTCGAGATGATTCTCCAAGACCAACATCTTGATGATGAATTCTGTAGCATTAGAGAATCCCTTTATAGTGGAGAGACAGTTTTCCCAATGGTAGTTCTCCAAAGAGGGTGTTCTATGCTATCAGAACCACTTAGTTGGGGCATTAGAGGCAAGAAAGGCAGTGATGAGAGATTTCCATAATTCCCATTGGGTTGTACACCCAGGAACCAAAACAATGTTCTATGAAATGAGGTGGTAGTTCTAGTGACCAGGTATGAGACGGGACATTGTTGAGTTTGTCTCTCATTTCTATATGTTCCAACAGGTAAAATCTGAGCACAAGAAACCTTTGGGTTTGCTTCAACAGATTCTAGTCCCTACTTGAAAGTGGGATGAGATCTCTATGTACTTTGTGGTTGGGTTTCCTCATAGCTAAAGAAATAATAATTCAATATGGGTTGTGATTGATAGGTTGACCAAGTCGTCTCACTTTATAAACATTCGTGATATGGCCAAATTTGAGGAGTTAGAAAATCTCTACGTGAAAGATATTGTTCATTTTCATGGAGTTCCATATGCTATAGTCTATGATAGGGATCCTTGATTCACTTCTCACTTTTAGATAAGCCTTTAGGAGGCACTGGTTTCTTAGGTTTGATTGAGCACGGCCTACCATCCATAGTTGGATGTCCAGATAGAAAGAGTTATACATGTTCTTGAGGATATGCTTCATTCTTGTGTTCTCAAATTTAGAGGTGCTTGGGATGATCACTTGGGTCTAGTTGAGTTCTCTTATAAAAAAAGTTATCAGCCCAGAATTATAATGGCACCTTTCAAGACCTTGTATGGTCAGCCATGTAAATATCTTTTGTGTTGGTCGGAGGTTGGTGAAAGTTCTTTGGTTGGACCAAGCTTGGTCTAGGAGATGAAATCAAAGATTCAGTTGATTCGTCAGAGTATGTTGATAGAAAAAATCTGATATAAGTCTTATGCTGATCAACGTCATAGGCCTTTGGAGTTTTCTATTGGTGATTAGGTGTTCTTAAAGGTTTCACCCCGATTGGGTCATCGACGGATTGGGAGGAAAGGGAAGCTTGATCTGCGCTTTGTAGGACATTTTGAGGTAGTTGAGAAGGTGGGTAAAGTTGTGTACCAATTGGCACTTACACCGCAGCTAACATTGATACATAACATTTTCCATGTATCATATTTTAGAAATTATCTATCTGATCCATCTCACGTTTTGAGCTGGAGTGATCTTGAGATCAAGCCAGATTTATCTTTGACTAAAAAACCAGTCAGGATAGTTGATTCTGATACCAAGGTACTTCATGGGAGGATGATACCTTTGGTTCATGTTCTATGGAAGCATGGTGCTGATAATCATGAGATGTGGGAACATGAGGCACTGATGAGAAAGCAGTGACCTCATCTTTTTGGAATGGGAGCTTCTTCATAGGCTTTCTAGGGACAAAAAATTTTATGGTGGGGAGGTTGTAACATCTTATTTCCTTGATCAGGTAATTTTCCACCTTTTCTAAGTTCTTGTTTGGTTAAAATTTCTTTTATGTGATTTTTCTGGGTTTACTACAGACTGCAAAATAGGTACACACCGTGTACCTGAAGTACACATCGTGTACTTGGTGTTGGTTTTAGGTCGTGGACTAGGAGATCATGTCATGAACTGGGAGATCATTTCGTGAGCTGGTACACACTGTGTACCTGAGTTACATGTCATGTATTAGTTAAATAGTGGTTTTTTAACCCAAGGTGATTGGGTTTTCAGCATACTTATCCAACGTGGCCTTCACGTTGTCACTAGGGGGTACACGTCGTGACCCGGCCCACGCCCAAGTTAAAACCACACATTTGGAAATACCGCTCAGTATTTTATTCCCGTACTTCTTGGATATCGACCCTAGACTCTCCCTAGGTGATTTTCAAAGGGGCCCCACCTTTTGGTTTGATCCGATCAGCTTCAGATCTTCATTGCATCTGCAGTGTGATTCCCGGGTAATCCTTCTCCCCCATTATTCGAGTTTCTCTCCTTATATCCTCTTGGTTTTTCAATGGATCATCTAGGAATTGATTTATTTATTCCATGTGGTGTTGTATATTACTTCTAGGTTGTGTTTTAAGGTTTCCTTCACCTTCTTTCTCATTGAGGGGTGTAGTTGCGAGTTTTGTTCTTCAGGAAAGAGGTAGTTGGTTCCATCCCATTTTTTCAAATTGATTACCATCGTATTCCTTGATTTATTTAAATTGCTGATTTAAATTAAAATTCTCAACCTTGCTTTCAATTGCTTTGATAAAACCCAATTCCATTTAATTGGGATATTTGAAATGGTTTTGGCATGGAAACATGGAAAACCCCTTATTCCATTGAATTGGGGTGGGTTTATGGAAATTGGCTGATTTAAATTGTTGAATTTAAATTATTGATTTTATGGAAATGTTTTCAATTAAATTTTTTAATTTAATTGTGGAAATTAATTGTGAAAATTATGGAATTAGTTTTAAATGGATTTCAAACTCATGAAAATTGCTTAAATGATTTGATAGGAATCCAATGGTTTTATCTTGTGAAAAAATCATGTTTTTTAATAAAACGTATTTTGGTTTTAAATGGAAAGAAATTGTCACTTTTGAAATAGAATAATGGGATTGATCATATTTTTAAGAAGTCTTAAAATAGTTCACTCATCATGTAAGACCTCATGAAAGCCTTATGTAGTTAGTGAGTTATTTAGATACACTCTATGCTATTACAACATTCTAAAATGTATATGCAGCAGGTCACATCCCTGACAGGTTGGTGACAAGTCTCCTTTGGCTAGTGTCATAGGGATGTGTGTATACACATTTTACTGAGTTCACTTAGAGAGTATAAAATCCTATAGCTGGTTAATACTATTTTGCCTTTTGGTATATGACCATATTGCTTGCTTGTTTATTTGTATTTGAGATATAAATGTATGTCAATGTTGTTTAAACTACTTTACATTCCTACTGAATTTATATAAACTGTTTTATATAAATGTGTTAATTAATCCATTGTTTTAGAAATATTCCATCCCTTATAATGTAAATCCTATGCTTTGAATGTATTTTCCATCATTTTGAAAATGTATAACACGTTTTGTTTAAATATGCTTTTAAATTTCCAAACCTATTTATTCTAAAAAACTGAAATCATTTATTTGGAAAATCTATATTTGGAATCTATTATGGAATATTTGGTGGTATCCTATCGGTCTTAGGATCACACCCTAATTTTTTCTTCGAGTGTTTGTACACTTTCTCTTCCAGGCTTGAGCAAAGGGAAGAGATCTCTTGGAGGTGGATCCAGCTGTTGAGATTTGGACATGGTGAGTTATGTCCTTAGGGACCTTAGGGATGTTTTTCTTGTTTAGTAATTTGAGTTGTAGTACTTTGTCGTCTATGCCTTATTGTATTATGGTACTTTTACTCCCAGTGGAGTTCTCTTATTGATATGTATATTGTCTTTTATCTTTTATTTTTCATTCTTGTGGCAGAAATTGTTCTCACTTATATGTTTTATGATTCCTGGTGCTAGTCACCGGCCTGTAGGGATCAGGAATGCCCTTTGGGTTATGTCAGGACCGACTCGGTTATCGGGTTACCAGGTTACCAGGGTACCCAGGCTGGTTCATGACATTTGATTACATCCTCATATCTTTGAATGAAATCTACATAATAAAAGAAGACATCAAGAAGAGATGATACATCTATATAATAGCTAAACTTTAATATTTTACTACATAAAATTCTTTTCACTTCTATTACACTCTATTTTTATTACTTTCGAGTTGTGATTTAATTTTCTATAAATATGTAAAATCACAAACTATTTTCGAGAATATAAGAGTAATTAGATAAACATACCCTATTCTTCATCATATTTGTACTACCACAACAACTTTGGAAGAAGCTATGTATTATCCTAGATAGTCTTGTGTGTTATTGTATTCTATACCCAATACTGGTTTTGGATTATCTATTTATTTCTAATAAATTTACTTGGTAATAGTTAAATTTAAATTGGAGAGGATTATGTATTGACTTGTGGATAAGCCTCTTATATTTTTATATTTTAGTATGCGTTTCAAAGTTTTTATTACTCTATTTTAAAAATATTTTTAAAATATCTTTTGTGAAAATGTACTTTGATGGAAAGATTTTATATGTGATATTTATACTATTTGATGCAAATAGAGTAACCTAAAAAGATTTTTATAATAATATTATTATTCTAATTGTTTTTTATCATACTTCTGAGAGGTTATTTAAAATCATTAAATTAGATATACCTACTATATTAGTTAACTAGGTGGATTTCAAAGTAAGGGATTTTGTTCTATAAAATGTTTTTAACAAAAAAATGGATACTAAATTCAACCCTATCTTGCTTAATCCTCTCCAACCATCATTTGGTATCAAAGGATATTATTTCTTTCTTATTTTTTCTGATCTAGTTTTAACTGTGATCAATTTTTTTTACCTAAAAGATCTGATTTTTTGTTTATTATAAATTTTTATCTTTATGAATAATAATAGACTTGAGGGGAATTATACTAATATACCTCCTTATTATAATGGTAATAACTATTCTAAATAGAAGATTAAAATGAAAATAAATTTTGACGGCATGGTTTTTTTCATCTAGATAGTAATAGAAGATAAATATGAAAAATATAAAGCTACTAGAGATAACTAGAGTGGTGAAACTAAGAAGGGTTATGGTTTTTATTATAAATCTATAAATGAATTATACTGTTATTTTGGAGAAGATGATTTTAGTATAATATATGTATGTGCCACAGATTATGAAAATTTGGATACACTTTCTCTATCTCATAAAAGCACATAAAATGTTAAAGAAATGAACCTAAATATTTATACTATTAAATATGAGACAATGAAAATGAATTTTGATGAATATATTTCTTAAATGTATCTCAGGTTCAATGAAATAATCAATATGATGCATGTTCCTGGAAGGAAAATAGGATACAAAGATCAAGTGATGAGAATCCTACAATGCTTACCTGGTTGATGGAGAGAAACTTTTGTCTCTATTCGAGAGTCATGTGACATAATAAATCACTAGTAAATGAGTTCATCAAAAAACTAATTATGAACGAGGAATATTTGAAATTAAATAAAGAGGATAATGAACCAAAAATGGAAACAATCATTTTCAAAACACCATAGTTAAGGATAAAAGAGAAAATCCAAGAGAACATCTCAAGTGAGGATGATCCAGCTTCATACAGTGATGAGTAAATGGCTCATATATCCAAAAGATACATTAAATTCTATAGAAATAAAAAGTTATTCAAGAAGAAAAATTCAAAGAAAAGTATGATAAGAAATAATATTGGAAGAAATATATTGATTTTGAAGTTACCTACAATGAGTGAAATAGAAAAGGGCATATCAAAGTTGAACATCCAAAATTAATGTGCATGAAAAAGTATAATGATAAAGTAAATAGACCCAAGAGAGATATAATGGAAACATAGAGTGCCTCTAAGGATAGTTCCATTGAATCTGATTCAAATGGGGAAAAAACAATGAAAGGGAAAATATATGTTTCATGTAAAACACATCTAAGGTAACAAATGTTATTCTTACCTTTTCTACTCAAATTTCATATATCTTTGAAAATTAAAATCATAATGAAAACGATATTTATAGGGAATATTTCTTTGAACATTTCAATAATCTAGAATATACCTTTAATGAGCTTCAAGATAAATATAAACATTTAAAGAAACAACTTTCTTTATCTACGTGTATTAAATTAGATTTTGTCGTTTAAAAGGGGAAGAACCAATTTATTCTTAAGGATAACAATGAAATTAAAATTTAAAATGAGAAAATTAAAAAGGATATTTAAATATTTAAAAATGGGAGATAAACCTTGACTATGATTTTTGGTAAGCATACCACGCCAAAGTACAAAACTGGGATTGGGTACTAACCTGACCAAAAGAGAATTTATAAAATTAAGTTTATTCCTAGTTCAATATCTTCTAATTCAATAAATAGTTCATATTATTATAGACCTAATAAGGTTTTTTTTTCTAAATATCTTAATTCTTATTATGGTAAAACTATTAAATATCTTTGTATTCCAAAATCTCTTGTTGATAACTTTTATGAACCCAAGAAAGTGTGGGTAATAAAATCATTTCTTTTTAAACTTTTTATAGGAAACATGATTTAAGGGTACTAGTAATAATTTATATTATTTGGATATTGTATTTTCTAGAAACATGACTAAATACTACTTGTGTTTTAAGATCCTTATAAAGGTGGATAGTGTACATGTCACATTTGGTAACAATGCTAATGGAAAAATAATTATACTTAGTCAAATTGGTAATTCTAATTCTGTTTCAATTTCTAAAGTCTTATTTTTTTATGTTTTAAAGTATACTTTTCTTATAATCTAAAAATTATGTGATAATGGTTATCATTTAAATTTATAAAATAATTCTTGGAAAATCTATGATTCTAAGCATGCTTTATTTTTTATTCTTTATACAATGATAATGTTTATGTAGTTGATGTAGATTCATTATTTTCTCAAAATATTTCTTATTTATGTGCCTTTCATAAATAATCTTGGCTATAATATAAGAGACTATGCCATTAAAACCTTCACTCAATTATAAATCTTACTGGGAAAGGTTTTGTTAAGGGTCTTACTAAACTAGAATCCCCAAAATAAAAAGTATGTAATCCATATCTAAATGGGAAACAACATGAGATTTCTTTCAAACCAAATAAATAAGTTTCAAAATCTCAATCCCTAAAGTTGGTTCACATGTATTTGTTTAGATATTCTAGAGTTTATAGCCTATGTGGGAATCATTATACCTATATTATTGTAGATGAATTTTCTAGATTTAATTGGGTATTCTTTTTATCTCTAAAAAGTGAATCTTGTTCCTATTTTACAATATATGAAAAATATATAGAAAACCATAGTTGACTTGATATTAAAACCTTAAGTAGTGTTCATGGTTGTGAGTTTGAAAATAAAGACTATGAGAATTTATTCTCATAAGATGTCTATAATCACAACTTCTCTACTCATAAGTCTCCCTGGAAAAATAGATCAGTTAAAAGATAGAATTGGACTATTCATGAGATTGTCTAAACTATTCTCAATGAATATGACTTACCTATCTATTTTTTGGAAAATATGTTAATAAGGCCTACTATATCATCAATATGGTTATTATCATACCAATTCTAAGTATGACCCCATATGATTTATTTAATGGAAGAAAAACAATGGTTAATTACTTTATAGTTTTTGGTTGCAAGGTTTTTATTCTCAACACAAAAGAGAATTTATATAAATTTTAATCTAAAAGTGATAAAGGAATTTTTATGGGTTATTCAACCTCTAGTAAATCATATAAGGTGTTTAATAAAAGAAAAAATCTCATAGAAGAATCTATTCATGTCATGTTTGATTAAATGGATCCTCATAAGCCTAAATCTATTTTAGAAAACCTTGAGGATGATTTTTATAAATTTTATATCAATACCTAAACCAATCCTATTGATCACCTTGTAAAACATGTTGTATAAAAGACTCCCAACATTGATGAAGTGTTTGAATGATACCCTAAAGAAGAAAATTAAGTACCAATTTATTCTATCCTTAGATCCATTAGAACCCATAGAGACTATCCTATAGATGTTGTTGTTGGAGATCTAGATAGAGGTACTCATATTATATATTCTCTTAGAAACATGGTCAATCATCAAGAATTCTTGTCAAAACATGAATTTAAATACATCACTGAATCTATCGATGATGAATTTTGGGTAATGGCTATGTAAGAATAGTTAGATTAGTTTGAAAGAAACAAATTTTAGGAGAAAATGAAAATACCTAAAGTCTACCTAACCATTAGAACTAAATGGGTGTTTAGAAACATGTTTGATGATTCTAACACCATAGTAAGAAATAAATCTACACTAGTTGAACAAGGATATAGTCAATAAGAAGGTATTTATTATGAGGAATCCTTTCCTCCATTATCTAGGCATGATTCTATTAAGATACATCTTGCTTATGAAACATAATTGAATTTCAAACTATATCTAATGAATGTCAAGAGGTATTTTATAAATGTTTATATTGTTGATAATGTTTTTATTAAACAACCTCCTAGATTTCAAAATAATAATTTTCCAAATCATGTTTTTTAATTGGATAAAGCATGTTATGGTTTAAAATAGACTCCCAGGTCTTGGTATGATAGGATCAACTCTTTCCTTATTTTAAATGGTTTTACAAAATATTTTACTGATACTACCTTATTTATAAAATGGACTTCAAAATATGATTTGGTTGCACAAATATATGTAGATGAAATTAATTTTAGTTCTTCAATAAATTATTTATATACTGAATTTGAAAATCTAACACAAAATGAATTTGAAATTATTTTGATGGGTGGAGCTAAAAATATTATTGGTTTTCAAATAATTAAAAATAAATAAGATGTTATTTTAAACCAACATAATAACACTAAATATCTTTTAAAACGTTTTATCATGGATATTTCAAAAATATGTGATACTCTAATGAGCACTATCTAAAAATTGGATACTGATGAAACTGGGAAACTAGTTTACCAAACCATTTATAGAGGTATGATAGGGATATTACTTTACTTAATAGCTAGATGGCCTAATATTATGTTTAGTGTGTGTATGTGTTCTTTTTTCAAGAAAATACAAAGTAAGGTCATTTAAATATTGTCAAAAGTATTTTTAAATACCTCGGAAATATAACTAATTTATAATTTTTTACATTATAGGGAAAACCTTTTAATTGGTTAGTTATTCAGATGTAGATTTTGATGGCTATAATATAGATAGAAAAAGTACCTCTAGATCATTTCACGTGTTGGGAAATCTTATAGTATCATGGTGTAATAAGAAACAAAATTTTATTTCATTGTCTACTACTGAAGCTAAGTACATATCTCCAGGAATTTGTTGTTCACCGATTCTATGGATGAAACACACCTTTTTAGTCTATGGATATCAATTCAAACATGTCCCTATAAGTTGTGACAATTTGAGTTCAATTAAAATTTCCAAAAAAACATTTGTATCATTATAATACAAGGCACATTGATATAAGACTTCACTTTTTTATAGACCAAAGACTGTGAATTGTGAGAGGCTAAATTATATTAGACATGGGTTAAGAATGATCGAATATGTTTAAATTTTATTTTTGTTCATTCAATTAATATGTAGTGATAATTTCTACTTATAAGGAATATTCAATTAATTGTTTTTATTTAAAGATACCATTTGTTTTTTTAGTATTTTAAGTATATTTTATTTCTATTTATCATGTTTTAATATACATTGATCCCTAAATGATTTAAATATCCTAAAATAGAATCAAAATCATCATTTCCCTTTCCAAATTGATTCAAACCCTCTTTCAACCCTTTACCAAAACCCTAGTCTTACAACCATTGAATCATAGTTTTGAGTAGTCAATATGAAGCACTCTTTCAAGGAACATGATCCTGAAGCTTATGATGCTTACAAAAGATAGAAGGTAATCATGATTGGATCTTGGAAACTCTCAAAGATATTTCTTTTATCATGTGAATTTTCTCTAGAAAAAGAAGTATATGTTGAGTGGTTTAGGGAAATTTGTTCTCTAGTTTGGAGAGTCGTTCTTAAAAAAGGTTAGATCGATTAGTTTTTGGATGATAATTAACTTTTATATCCTATATTAGTGAAGGAGTTTATATAAATATGGTTTTTGTTGTGGGAGACCAATCATATCTCATTATAACCTTTTTTTACAGTCATGAATGTGAGTTTTCTTCACTCTTTGTGTTGAGAGATTAGTAGTACCATATCAATGTGAGTATAAGTATTATAAAAGTATGTATCCTTTAAACCATCTACATTTTTATATTGTAAATTCTTTAGAATATTTAACTAGTGATAAAACCTATCAAATTCCTGGTTCTAGTGAATTAAATAGAGATTTTAGGTTGTTTTTGAAGTTTATATAGCATATCATATACCCTAAAAAGGGGTATTTCAAGACTATTAAGAACCAAGAAATCTTCTTTCTATATTTTATGGTTTATGGGATTCATATAAATTTGTCCATATTTCTAATTATACATATGGAATAGCTAAGTAATACTTCTATAATATTTAACACTCTGACTTACCCCAAGTGAATTTTATCTCTACTCGAATAAAAGAGACTTATTCCTAATTGAGTATAAAAGTTAATACTTTAATGTGGTATTTTTCTTAATCAAATTACATGAAAGAGAATAAAAATAGCTGGAATACATAGAAAAATATGTGGGTAGTAGATGAGGATAGGATTTATGAGTACTTGAATCATGTGAAGAACCCTACCAGGCTAAGGGATGCCATAAATACAAGTTGAATCCTAACTAGATAGTTGAAACTGACTACTCATATGACGAGAATAAATCTCAGGATACTACTGATATTGTTGAAGATTCCAAAATATCTTATGAAGAGAACACGGGATTCTCTCCTAGTCTAGAAGTCTCAAATAATTATGAATTCCCAATAGATGCTAAATTGGTAAGGGAATGAGTAGCAACTCTTCAAGGGGAGAAGAATCTAACTTCTATGTTACTTAGACCAAAACTCACTGAATCAGGGAGTGATATTGATGACGATCTAGTTGTATATAGTCCTCTTATGTTTGAGATAGGGGACCTATTTTTAATTTAACACCTCCAAGGGAAGATGAATCTCTTGAGAACCCTTTATTTAGATTGGATTCATCTAATCCTTGTAATGGTGGGGATAAGGGTGATAATGATGATAAGGGTTACAGTATACCCAAAACTATGGGATTGGATATTTTTATTATTCCCAATACCTTATAGATAGTTAAGTATGATCCTTCATATCTAGTTCTTCAATAATAGGGTCACCTAAAACTTTTACAAGAGCTATTTGGATATACTTCTCAAGGACCTGTTGTACCTTCCTCTCCAACACATGACTCAAATAATTTATTTCAGGGTGATACTATTTATAATTATTATCCTATAATAGAGGTTTTGTTTTTTGAGATTCAAAAAATTCAATTCAAGAAATTGAGAATCCTGAGGATGACCATTCAAACAATAAGGGTTCTATGTTGAGACCTTCAGAGTTAGAGTTCAGTTCCTCCACTCATAACCCTAGTCCAACTTCATCCTCTTAAGTTTCATGTGCTTCACCTCAACCAGCTACAACTCCTTGTATATTATTCATTACCTAAACTTATTTTATCCAGTTCAAGAATGATCTTATGGATGTATAGAAATAATTTTTTTTCATAGTACCTCTAGTGGAAATGAATATGTTAAGTGGGAAGATATTGAATTTAATATTGAAAGTGTGTTGAATCATATACATACTAAGATATTTCTAAATATAGATCGTATGGATCATGTGATTAGAATTTTTAGAACTCGTATGGAAGATTTATAGGGAGATATTAGAGATCCTTAAGTAATTCTGATAGATATGATTAGTATGAAGGATAAGAAATATCTTTTTTTAATCACCAGTCCTTCTAGGCCTTCTGTTTCTGCTCCTCCTACATCTGTTTCTATAGATGAATATATTATAAAAATAATTATGCATAAAGAAATTCAAAGTCTATTGGACAATGTTAAGGATTTAAAGAATCAAGTTCAAATAGATATTATTTCCCAAGGTGAGAAACTTTACGAAACGGTTAAGGTAGAATCAAAAAATATTTAAAAGGGTAAGTATGTAATTAAGGGAGTTGTAAAGTATTATCTCAAAAGGATTTACACTAAGTAATATTTCAAGACTCGGTTTCAATCCTTGTCGAGATACCTCAAAATTTCCCCCTTAATCGTAGCTTTAAAATCCATTATGGAGAAGTTGTTTATTATGGAACTTTTAATGGATTGTTTTGTGTTTGAGAAGGATGAGTTCCTACATTTCATAGAGAATGGGTCCATATGTAACACCCAAAATATTAAAGGGTTAAAATGATAAATGTTAATACCCATGTCAACAAGGTTCACCTTTCTTTTCAGAAGATTGCCTGATTAAAACTACATAGTTAAAGAGGTCTGGCCTAGAGTAGTGATTAAGATGGGTGACCTCCTAGGAATTTTCCCAAGGTGCGTGTGATTGAAAAAACAATACACTAAAAAGAACATGTGTTTTCATGTGGGGATATCCATTAGTATGATGACCCATTTAGGCGCGTGGGTGGGCCCCAAGAAGGGGACAACACATGCATGCGAGGCAAATGGGGTACCTGTGGGGCCTAGATGTTACACCAGGTTTGTGACATAAATTATCAAGATCTTGGGGCCCTACATGTATATTTATAATGCTCCAGTACCGGAACCTATATCCCTTCCTATACCTAACATATTCACTTCTCTAGGATAAGTGTTAATTGCTTCCTCTACTCCATCTTCTATAGCTACTTCTGCTCTAACTTCCACTACCTCTCATGTACCTCCTATATGACCTTTTTTCTCAACCCAAATCAACCCCTTCATCATATTAGACATATTTTAAAATACCACTTGATTATTAGAGACGCTTCTACTCCTCACCATGCACCTCCTCCTGCTCAAGTTATTAAAAAAGGAAAAGGCCTCATTGATTCTTCTATCATTCCATAATCTAATGATTCAGATTTTAATTAGGGACTAAGATTAGGCCTTATGTAATATTTTAAAAAAAATTAAATGAAATATTTTTTTATTCATATTTTTATCTCTTTATTTTCATCACATTATTTTATTACTATTTATATTCACTTTCTCACTATTTCTATATTCTTTTTGATAATCCTAAAAGGGGGAGTACAGTTAACCATGGGAACATATTTTCATATTTTTATTTGCATGGTTCATTAGTGAATTGTGTGTAGTTATTAATGTCTTGATTTTTTATCATAAAAAATGGGGATATTTTTTCTTAGTCTAGAAATTTATTATTTTAATAATCACAAATCTTGTTTATGTGTTTATAATCAATTCTATTTTTTATGAAAGTTAAATAATTTTTTGGGAAATTTAGAAATTTTCCAAAGTTTGGAAGAAACCGTAAATCCAATCAATCTATACTATCAAATCTGTTTCCAAAGGTGTAAAATTTAACCAAGTGATCAAGTGACCATAAGGAGAATAAAATAGACTACATGAAGACTCTCTATCAACCATATGAGGGAATATAGATAGAATAAATTCACAAATTAATAGAGTGACCATATTTAAAATTTATTGACCATATGACCATCTAGTTAAATATAATAGAAATATTTTAAAGTACTAAAATAGAAGCAAGACTAGTTAGAGAAACTGAAAATGTCTCATGTTTTTACAAAGGATTAAAGTGACCAAATAGAAATTGGATCAACCACGTGCCTATTAGATTTCCTATAGAGGATCTCTCACCAACTCATTAATCAACTGCATGAGGAACCAAGTGACCGCTAGTATAAATTGAAGTGGTCTCATGGTTTATCCATCTGTATAAAATCTATCTATGCATTCGAGTGACCGCATGTTGATTTCCAATCAACTGTGTGATAAATTCAAAGTGACAATATGACAATATTAGGTTTTTTAAAAACTATTGGAGCTACTATGAGACTTAATACTACCACACATTTAAGTGAAGAGATCGCATGGGAGAGTTAGATTTTGGAAAAATAATGAAGCAATCATGTGGTATTGAGGAGACCATGTCAGGTCATTAGAATTTTTCAATGTACTAGATCGATTGTAATATCAAATTAATTGACAATACTTCTTATCAAGGAATCTGATTAGTATTTTTTTTTAATTTCTTGAGCTACTATGGATAATCTGGCATGGTGCACTTCGATAAACCATATCTAAAAGTGGTAATTATATTTTCATATAATTTATTCCAACCACTTTGTAAAACAAATTAAATGTGAATTAAAATGCATTTATTGCTCCTAGATTTAATATCGAGTATGAGGATTCATAATTATGGGTTTCCAATATCTCTTTCTAGAGGGAAATTTCTTTTTTAGAAGACTAGGTTTAGATAAGAGTACATAGATTTTGAAGTGTAATTTTTTCAAGCATGGAAAATCCAAAATTCTCTGTTCTCGATAATATGATACTCTATCTTCATGAGAACTTGACTGCATGATCTAAGAATATATCATTTCCAAACATTTTATCTCTAAAACATTAACACATTGAGAAGAGTAGAGACATTTATAGAACAAATGAACTTCAATGTTTTGTATAATCAAATTATTTTCACTTCTCTTGCTCTCTGTTTTTATTACTTTTGAGCTATAAATATATTAAATATCAAAATTCTATAAATCATAGAAGATTACTTAGATACTCTTACTATATTTTCCTTTATATTTTTACTCCCACAGAAATTGTGGAAGAGCCTTTGTATTTGCCTCAACTATGGGTTTAGTATTCTATACTTGATCCAAGTTGTGGATCATCTGTTTATTTTTAATAAATTGGTTTGGTAGTAGGTGACTATTAAGTGTATAGGATTAAGTATCATCATGAAGTTTAACCTCTTGTATTTTTATATTCTATGGTGTTTTTTAAAGTTTTTCTTTCTCAATTTTAAAACTATTTTTAAAATCTATTTTTTAAACATTTGATAGTTAAATTTTATATATGATATTTCTACTAGTTAATGTAAGTAATCTCCAAATATTTGGATAATCATAACATTATTATAACTGAGTTTTGATCAAACTTATAGGAGTTTATTTAAATGAATTAAATTATATATACCTAAATTATTATATAACTATTTTAATTTCAAACTGAAGGATTTTGTTTAATAATTTTTTTTAACAAAAAAATTATTGGATACTATATTCACCCCCATCTTGAGTACTAAAATCCAACCAACATCATATAATAATAGTTTCTATTATAGAATTCATAGGGAACAATATTTTTATAGGAAGAGATATAAGACTCCAACATCGTAGGATGAAGTTGGAGAGAGGAATCTAATAGGTCCTAACATTGTACAAGAAATTAAAGAGGAGGTTTAAACCATTCAGTAACATATAAAAGTGGAATAAAGTTAAAAAAATATTTATATAGACAATTGTCATTAAGATTGACAGTTTGAATTTGGTGACAAGGTGTTCTTTTAAATATCCCCTTATGAGTATGTTATAATATTTGGGAAGAAATGGAAGTTGAGACCTGGGTATATCAGTCCCTTCAAGATCCTTGATCATATCAGGGAAGTGGATTATCACTTAGAACTCCCACATGACCTCTCCCAAGTAAATGACGTGTTCTATGTATCACTTTTAAGGAAGTACATACCAAACCCTTCACACGAACTGAACTCAAATTTTGTCAAACTAGAACATGATCACTCGTGTGAAGAACAACCAATGGGAATTGTAGATCGAAGAGATAATGTATTGTGGAACAAGGCCTCTCATATGGTCAAAGTTATATGGAGAAATCATCAGTTGAAGAAGTTATGTGGGAACCTGATTATGTAATGAAGAAAAATGACCCTGACTTTTTTATTCTGTGTAATAGAATTTCAAGGATGAAATTATTTTTAAGGGGGTAGAATGCAATGACCTGAGTTTTTCCTTCTTAAATAAATATTATTTTCATTGGATTGATCCACACACAACATTAAAATCAAAAAAATATATACTATTATATAGTATCCATATAATTTATTGCTATAAATAGTAGTGGTGAAATTTTGAAATATAAAAATATATATATATATATATAATGAAAGACAAAACAAAATAAAATTCACTTTAAATATTGACTCAATTAGTAAAACTAAGATACTAATAAAGTAATTTTATAAAATTTTATTCTTTCAAAGTATAATATATTTTCATTTGAATATATTATTAACACTATATTAATTGGTAATTTCTTGGAAAAATAATAGTTAACATAATAAAAATCATTTTCCTATAAAAATAGTTTTTTTATATTTTATGTTTTTAATTGAAAATAAAATTTATATATTTTAGGATGTGAATTTCAAAAAATTAAAATAATTTTTGGATTTATCATGTTTATATTATTTTAATATTATTTTTTGGAATTTTTCTAAAAAAATATTTTTAGGTGAATAGTGAAAAATATCATTTTCACAAATAGCATGACTTTTATGAAATTATTGGTATATAAGTATGGGTTATAAATTCATAAAACCTTTTTTTAATAATAAATACGTATTTTATATGTGGTTTTTTATTTTTAAAAATACTAGTTTTAGTTTATAAACCCTTATTTGTCATTTTCAATTTTAAGTTATATTTTTCAAAAAATTATTTTAATACATTATATAATTAGTGTCATAAAATTAATCATTATAACTTTTAAAATTTTTATCAAACAAAATTTATTTTGAATTTTGAATCATTAGGTCTAAATTATATAATAATTACTATTTTATTTTTAGTCATAAAGCATGAATTACATAGGTAAAAACTAGTTACCATGGTGAAAACCAAAATGGTAAAAATGAGTAACCTAAGAGGAAAAGGGTAAAACATGTTAAAAAATATTTTAATTGAGTTTTTATGGTTTATATTGACCTTATCTATTATACTATATATTATTTCTCAATTTTTGATCCATTTTCCTTGAGATTTACTTTTCGTTATTGAAATTTTTTGGGTGTTTAAAAGAATACACTCTTTTTCACTTATAAAAGGGATAATTCTCTCCTTAATTCCCCTCATAAAAAAATACATTATTTTAATCCCAAAATATTCCAAAATATATACTATACACTCCTAAATACATTAAATAGGTTTTGGTATTCCCAAAAAATTATCCCTCAAAGTTTTAATCCCCTTCACAAAGGAGATAATCTAAGAGGTGTGGTATAACTTTCTAACCTCACTTTATCTTTTCTATTTCTTTATGTTTGTTTATTCTTCCTAAAATTTCATTTCACCATATTAAAATGATAACATCAGTTTAATTAATTGTATTTTATGATAACTATGGTACAATCATTAACTACCCTCCCCATTTTCAATTAAGAAAACTAAAAACTTGAATCATGTGTTGTGCGGAAAACTGCCTCAATGAATAATCATGTTTCATTTTCCTTCACTTACAAAAATATATGGTTTTAGTTTATATATGATGATTATATATGATATATATATATATAAGTAATATATATAATTATTATAGTTCTTTTTGGATAACAAAAAATTTAACCATCATTATAAGGTAACCCATTGATATCGGTAAATAACCCAAAATGAGTTCATCACCATTTTCATATTTACAAAACGTGACTAAAAATCCCATGTAATGGAATTTTAACATTATAATAATTTATAAAACATAAATTCGAGTGCCTTTAATGGTTTTTAAATGATGATATTTTAGAGAAAAAGTAATATTGACACCGCTTTTATGAACCTAGTTCAAAATGGCCAAGATTATTAACACCCAATATTGAAAAAAGACTACAAAAATATAATACATGAAGAGAATTATTGTTAATAAATAGTATAAATGGAAATATATATGAATAAGGTTATAAAATAGGTAATTAATATTTTTATCTTTATGATATATGAGGTTAAATCAAATCTATGGAAATCAAGGGTAGTGGTAAGGTAAAAAGAGTTTTTGATCCAGATCCATTTCTATAAAATGTTTTATTTTCACTTATTATTATTTTTAAAAAATTGAGAATGTTTTTTTTTCAAAAAAAAAAATCATGTTTTTTATTTCATTATAATCAAATGATCTATCTCTGATGTAGTTATGCTTCATGTTTCACCATATATTTTATTTAATTATGTTACTTTTTAGGTGATTGGGTTTTCAGTATCAAACAATTTAGTTCATTATGTCATTAATATCATTTGTGTTTTTTAATAAGCCCATTTTATTTCCATGGGTTATTTTTGAAAATTTAATGATTTAAATTTATATTTCTTATGAAACTCATTTTATTTCCATGGGTTTGTTATAAAAAGTGAATGATTTCTATCTGGATATTTAAGAAACTGATTTTTTTCAATGGATTCATTAATATATGTTTATGATTGGTTTTAAGTGGAATATGTATGTATAGATGAATGGTGTTTTTGGTCCTATATCACACTCCAATGAATTGTTTAAGAGATTATATATCATCATATAGGTGTTATTGATTATATTTTAATTACTTAAAAGTGTGAGCATTGATGGTGTGACTCATGAAAGTAATGTTTACATATGTAAATGTTTGAAACATAGTTAAAGGATGTTATTAATTATGATATTATACTCTCATTTTTTAAGGTTTATATTAAATTATTCTAATAAATGTTATGGATTTTATTTTTCCATGTTAATATTTTTTTTCTTTAGTTTTTTATGTCATGTACTTTGAGGCTCACTTATGTTTTATGGTTATCACTCATTATATTATGATATTTATATTACGGTCATGTTTTTATTTATTATTATGAACTCATAATTAATGAAATGTTTATTCAAAAATTACTGAGAATTTTACCTCATCTATTTCTTATATTTTAATTCCTCAAGTTATGAGGATATGAAATAGTGCCTTTCAGGAGAAATGATTGTGAGTTTTTTAAAATAATCATATTATGTTGCTAGTCTCCAATGAAGATGAACTTATCAGTACTTGGGATATTATTATCTATGAAATTTAGTTTTCTAAATTATGTAATGTATGTAAAATAATTTAATTTTTATTTTGGGTTGAAATACCTATAATAACATCAAATATATTTAGGTCTAGACCTAAAAAATACAAAATGAGCTCAATGTTGTACATAAAGAAAATCATAGGGTAATAAAAAACCATGTACCATCTTATTTCCTAGAGGTTTCACCAATTACATAATGAATAGAATTAGTTCTATTTCACATTTTAAAATATCCACAATATGTTTCAATTTGATAGAGTGAGAGGAACCTATATCAAAAAAAGCATTTGATAAGTTTGAAGAAACAAAAATGGTACCTCTCACCATTGAAGGACTTGCATCAACTTCCATTAGTGTTGCCTCAATTGTGTGTAACTAATTTATTCTAGAGGATTATGGCTAAAACCCTATTGTCCATAAATAATGTGACTATATTATAGAACTTATAGGTGTCAAAGATATTGTTCCATAGAATGGAGAACTAAATTCTTGATATAACTTCTGCAAGTGACCATGGAATCTAAACGAGTTACATATATTTGGAGGCACGAAACAAATGCTCTTTATCTGACTATCTTCCCACACTAGAAACAAATATATCCACTAAAAGCTAATGATTGTGTATAAAATACTTCTAATAACACCATAGTTGTTTCCTCTATAAAACTAGCTCTATTTCCTCTTCACCTTATAAGAGCCACTTAAGCTACTACAGGGGGTGGGAGGGACTCCGATCAGCCCTGAATTTCTAGCCAGGTCAATATCCACCATAAATTCTTGATCCACCACCTCAAAAAAAGTATAAAGATTTAGAATAAATACCCATAACCATATATCAGGTTGAATACCCATCTAAAACTTTCAAGACTTCATTGTCTCATTAGATACAACCTCACGTGAAAAAGGGTGAGTTCGGTGAAGCGACTAGTGTACTCTATCACTATCATATTCCCTTTCTCAAGGATGAGTAACTCCATATAATTCACTAAAGTCATAGAATCCAATTATACATTATTAGTGAATATTTCCTTGAATTATTTACACTCCAAGCCCTCATACTTATTTTATAAAACAATCAAGTCCCACCACCTTATACTCAGGCCTTTCAGCTTGAATATTGCACAACTCACCTTGATGGAATAAGGGGTTTCTAGGAATCCAAATACTTTCAATATTTCTTATCTAATCCTACACCTTTTGTGGATATTTAATCCCTTGTAAAGATAGTGGTTTCTGATGAAGAAACACATGGGATTGATTCCTATCCTCATCCCTTTGAGGTTATACCTATATATCCTAAATAGTGGTAGATGTTGCACCTGGGTCTATAGCTCAGACTATGTGCATGAATTCTTCTATGAGATTTGGATCAACTAGAGGGATTTAATACTAAGTTTCATTGGTAGAACCCTCTTGAAGATTCATTATAAGTCTTATAAAGGCATATAATTTCACATCAATGTAAAAAGAGATATAAGAACATTAAACCTGACAATAAATTCTATATGAAATTAAATTAAGTAAAATGGGACTATATAGAGACATTTAAAAAGGAAATATCATGATTATATCACTCTATATCCCAAGAGACACATTTTCCAACCACCCATGGTAACTTAGGATCATCATGATGAGAGTTTCCCGGTAACTTGCTCATAACATACCCCTTAAGTCCTGGTATTCTAATATCCTTTCTACCAAGACATTATAAGATTTATACAAATAATTAAAATATAAAAATCTTCTTTTGATACCAATTTTTCATGAACTAACCTAGATTACCCAACTATCTGAAACATGATCCAGTCTTGACACATCCTGAAGGGCATTCTTGAGCCCCACAGGCTGGCGAAAAGAACCTATATAACAATAACTACCTTTGGAAATGTTTTTTACACAAAATAACATTATAAAAGAAAATATAAATAAATATAATTTTGGTATGAAAATATAAATAAATAGTAGAAAAGATAAAAAATTAAGGAAAAAAAGATTCCAAAACCACAACACAAACTTAAGTACCTAAAAAAATCAAACGACCATCTCCATGTGACATGTAGTCACTACCAGACTCTCACACTCTTCTAAAGAACAAACCCACCACCACCCAATGGAGCCTTGACTTTACATGCATAAAATAAAATAATACCAACATATAGCCAAAGGTGTATGCAGGGTGTGATCAAAACAAGCATAGTAGGATCCTTCCAAATGTTTCTTAATAATAATTTATAATATAAACTAATTATGCATAAGTAAAGACAAGAAAAGATTTTGAATTTAATTAGATTAATATAAAACATAGAGAATCACCCATTTCCATAATTTTTAAAAAAAATCCAAATAAGACAATTTTTAATCATTTCCATAAACATTTCAAATATACGTTTAAATTATAATGAGTAAAACATTCCCTTGGGGTAACATTATTTAAAATTCATTGAGGATCCTCATACAACTCCTATTATCAATAGGCAACCAAGTGTGTACATTACCCTGTAACAATGAGCCTAGGGGTAATAATTCACTGTTAAGAGTTGTTCTCTACCACAAATTAGTCCACCTAGTGCACAAATTACCCTAGTAGAATATGAATAGGGGGTAAGATTTAATCCCCGAAGATGGATCCCTTACAAGTTGATGATCATATATGTTCTTTCCATATTAGAATCATTCAAATAGAATTTCATATTTGAAACTATATAAAAAATGATTAAACCCCATTTTTGTTGACAACTCCAAAGGGAAAAATAATTTTTATAAACATAATCAAAACCACCATATTTCATCAAAAAAATTATAATTTATTTAAAAAAAATTACAAACCAATTCCATGGAGTAAACAAACAAGGTTATATAATAAATACAATTTATAAAACCACCTACCTTGAAACACTTGGTATATCGACCCCCACATGGAAACCACAAGCCAAGATGAATTGAGGAATCGAGGAATCTAGGGAGGACTCTAAACCATGAATTCCCAATCAATAATATAAAAATTACAATTTTATATAACAAAGGGAAAAAGGAATCACTTCCCAACTCAATTCCTATATAACTCGCCAAGAGGATTGGAGATCTGAAAATAAAACATCAATTCCATGAAAGATATATAACTAATAAGATTAGAAACCCAGATCCAAAAATTACCAAGTCTTCCATAGCCTTTAGGCAAGAGTAATGTAAAGAGAAAGATGATACAAGGTCAAAATAGAGATAGGATTACAAATATAGGATCACAGCTTCGATCATCACTTTGATCCTATAAGGATTTGAGGTGGGAGAGCCAAAATTGTTGAATAAAGGATCCTAGGTTTATAAAGGTATAAGTGAGTTCAATGGAGAAGAAATAAATATTAAAATAGATATTTTGGGGTGAAATTAAAATTATACCTTTAGTAATTCTCCAGCACAGGGGTACCACAGGCTAGACGATGGTGGCCCACCGGCTAGATGGTGGCTACAACAGAATTTTGTAACCATATCTATGCCCATTGGTTGTATGGTGGTGACCCACCAATTTTTTAGTGGCTATAAAAAATGTTTGTGCCACTACTAAGGCCACTGATGGGCTGTTTGACCACCTACGGCTTCATTAGTTGTCGGTTCTAGTTTACACCTCACCAACTCCTTGAGGCACACCTCTGACCCCTCTTAATAAATTAATAAATTTTAGAGAAAATATTAGATCGATAAATGGGGGAAGAAAATGAAAAGAGGATAAGTTCATACCTGGAAACAATATTAGGATTTAACATGTTTCATAGTCATACCTAAGATATTAATGTAGACATCTCATTTAAAAATATATCCTAAGTTATGATTATCTTTTAGATACTCTTAACTAATTTTTATAGTGAGTGATAATTAAAATTTGGAGGATATAATTTATTTAATGGTTGAGAATGTAACAGCCTAAGATTTTAAATTATATATTTTCCTTTAAAACCTAATGTGTTCAATATCTTATAATTCATGCAACACTGAACTAAAACAAAATTATGATATATTCTATTAAGTTAAAACCGTAAAAATTAAATATGATAGTTATAACATATCCATTGGTCAATATGGTATAAATATAAAAACTATATTACAAAATCAAGTTAAGGAAATGGAATTATGAAGTTGGAGTCTTCTTGTTGAATCTTATTTGTCTAGGCTTGGAAATGAGGTAGATTCACTAAGGTTTCCCTAGAACAAGCCCAAAACAAACTTGAAAAATTATAGTATAAGTGAAATCATATGTGAGATAAGTTCAAGATCATGAAAATTTCTATGAGATCCATGCAATTGGAATCACCACCCACAACTACCACCGGAGATTATCATATGCTTATGTGTTATGAAAAGATCTTGAGAGGTTATATAAGTAGAAATTAAGATGATATAAACATTTAATTATAAATATAATAAATTATTTATAAATAATATGTATTTTATACATTTCACATTAAACTTTTAAATAAAAATAAATTTCATTTTTAGTACTAATGCTTTGATAAATTTAATTAATGTAGCTAAATAACCAATACGACAGGTTTATGCTTTAAAATGAAACCTTTTGAAAACTTCGATTTTTATATGCTTTATTTTAAAAAAATAAATATTTTATAGATAAAATATATATTTATATGAATAATAAATCAAAAATAATTTTATTATTAATTCATAGGAAATAAGAATAATAATAGTAAATATTTTAAAATTTTATTTTCATATGAAAACGATTTTCATTATATTTTTATATTTTCATTTAAAATTAAATTCCTAAATTTTATAAATTGATTTTGAAAAAATGAAAATAATTTTTGTATTCATTATAGTATTATTTATTTAATATTAATTTTTAGTAAAATAGTTAATATTTAGGTTAATAGTAAAAAAATACATTTTTTACCAAAATTGTAAATTTTATGAAATTATCATTATATAAGAAATACCTAGAATTTTATAAAAAAATTAATTAATAAAATATTTATTTAATAAGTAAAACTATACATTTTAAAAATACTATTTTTAATTTTTAAAACCTATTATTAACATTTTAAATACTTAAGTAATATTTTCCAATAAAAAATTATTTTTGGTATTTTCTTTCAATGAAATTTAATTTTAGTAAATTTATGTTTTGGATTTATTTAAAATCCACATAACTTTTATTTTTTATACTAATCCAATGCATTTCATTAAAATAAAAAAACATTTATAATTTTATCTTATGGATAAATTTCAATCTTAAAATACTTTTTTTCAAAAAAACGATTGTTACGCCTTATGTGTTTAAATTTTAAAACTATATACTATCAAACATAGAAATTTAAATTGATAAAAATATTTTTAAAATATGATATAATCATATTATAATCTATTAATAATGTCAATTTCAATTTTTTTTCATTAAAATTAATTACCATGGTTAAAACAAAGTTAACGAGGTAAAAGTAAATTTAGATAATTAAAAGAGGAGAAAAGCCTAAAATCACTAAAAATTATACCCAAAGTGAATGTTTGATAGGGGTATCAACCATAAGCTATCCAAAACTCTAAATTTATACTCTTGGAGGCAATTATCTTTGAATGTTTTCATTCCATTTTTAATAAGTAAAGAGTATTTACAAAAAAACCCCATTTTATTCACTTATAAAAGAAGCTCACTTACATCATTTTAATGCTACACTTACACTTAAAAATTACCTTGAAAAACTTCCCATTTAACCTATCTTAGAATATATTTGCATTTATATAATCCCCTAGTCTTTATAATTTAGCCTAATACCTTCATTTCCAAGGAGTCTTTCAAGATAAAGTTCAAGCTCTTTACGTAAGTATTTCCTACGCCCTAACCTTTTATTCTCAATATTCCTATTCCAAAACAATTCTAACCATATACATATAATGATATAAATATAAATAAAATACTAAAAAATTATATTATTGGTATATCCATTATCTATTCCTCTCCCATTCATTTGAATAAAATGATAACACTTCTCATGCGTACGTGCGGACTACTACCTCAATGAATGATATGTTTCATTTTTTATCACCACCATTCATGGATGGTTACTAAAATTGTTTTAATAAATATATATTTTATTTATGTAATTTTTATATTCTATAAATATAAATTAGGTAATATATAATTAATATTAGAAATAGGTGATCATTGCAAAATTAACCGCATTAAATGAACATCCAAATAAGAAAAGCGATTTATTTTATTGGCTTCTTTTTCAATTATATTATTCTTATAAATCATCCCAATTTTAATTAATAACCTTAATATCGAATAAATATTTTCCTTAAAAATATATGAAAATGATATTTTAACAAAATAATTTATTCCATAATCATACTCATATGTAGATTATAGTTTGTAGTTGGTTGGTTCAGTTTAACCACCTACATTAACAATGATATAAATTTATATCATGGATGAATATGGAAACTTATCTAGTGGTGTTATTATAAATTAAAGATAAAATAACATTTTATTTATACATCTGGAAAGGTTATATTAATATTTAACATATTATTAATGTACCACCCTTTTTTCATTAAAATTTTCTAAAAGCAAGCTCATCGTCGATTTCATCATAATGAATCAAAATTTAAAATCTCATGGGATGAAAATATAACTTTATAAAAAATCAATTAAAACCTATTTTAGTATCTTTAATGATCTAGTAATTATTAAATGTTTAATAATAATGAATATTAATCCCATTATTATGAAACTGGTACAAAATTATCAAAAACTACCAACACTCAGTGTTGAATATATATAAGAACTAACTAATATACATCTAGATAATTATTATTAATGAATAATATAAATGTTAATAGGTATGAATAGGGTTATGAAATAAGTTATTAACATATTTATATTTTTTTATAAAAGAGGTTAGAACACATTTGACTAAGTGGTATTAAAGTTATGGATTTCTTGGTCGTAATTCCAACTCTTTGAGATATATTATATTTTGTGAACCATTTTCCCTTTTATATGGTGTAATTTTAATTTAATTTTAAATAAAGTACTCTAGTATATTTTACATGTAATTATTGGGATATAAAAATCCAAATTGAGTTCCTTTCTTCATTATTCATTCAATTCAAGTGTTAACCAAGCTGTAAGGGTTTTTATTAACTCAATTTTCATTCATTAAGTTATGATTATTGTTTTTGAGCTTGATTATTATAAGAATCCCATGTTTTGTCATGTGATTTTTTTATTTTTTATTTCCTCTTTTTTTGTTTATTTTCAATTATTTCTTATAAAATCCCTTACAATGAATCTTCCTTCAAAATACGATGTTTATAAGTGTTTTTCATAACTAAATTTCCTTTACTTCAGTTATAATGAATTTCATGAGCCCTGTTCTTCTAAGTTAAATTAATTTACCCTGTGATTATATAAAATTATATCTATACTTCCAATTCTATTAATTTACATTTCATCCTCTTGAACTCCTTTTTTGATGGACTATTTCCTATTGATATCCTTACGCCATTAAAGTATTCAGCACTACTACCTTGTTATCATTCTTTTTATAAGGGTAATATACATTATATTATGAATATTACTATTATTGGATATTAACCTAATTATCCACATTATTATATTATATGGGAAAATATTGATAATTTTTATATCTACTATTTCTATATATATAACTATTATCTACTTATACATAATTATATATGAGTTTCCTAAGGGAACATTAAGATATGTGTTGTTTAACCACCCACCTTATTTATCTAGATGGATTGTGATCATATATTTTGGTTTATTGATTTAGAAAATTATTTACTTAACTATATACCCATTAATCTATATGGTTTTAGTTTGATGGATGCTTACATAGCGAGCTATTCCACTTATTAATTAGGAAAATATTTATAATTAGTATGTTTTTCGTTTCAATATATATGGTTATTGATTACTAAGGCATGTTTTTAATATATTTTATAATTTATTCATTCCATAATATGATAGATTCATTGGACTTAATTAGTGATTTATGGGTCCTAGTATCGATATCCCCTCAAGGCATTAGTAGTTCTCATGAGATAAACTTTCATAGGTATTTGGTGTATACCTACACATTTATTATGATTTATTGGTTATGATCTTGATAGAAAGTATATGTCTATGTACATGGACATGATAGTATGTAATTTCTTGGCATAAGGCCTTGAAAAATCTAGTATTATTCATTAAATTTATTTTTATTATTTATTTTTTGCCATATTATTCATTACTTTCTTATTCTACAATATATTCTGGTATACGCATTCCCTTATGAGAATTTGAACACACCCTTCCTATGTTTCTATTTCCTAGGTTATGAATAAATGTATTACATGTGATATATCTAGAATAATATAATGTGTGTAGAATTTATAGGAGATGTTGAAGACTTACTATAGATCAAGTAGTTCCTAATGTAGTAGTAAAAATTCCATTTTAATGAGAAAGGCATGGGCTTTATTAGTTAATGAGTTTTCCTATTTCTCTAAATATTTAAACCTAAAATGTCATGGAAATATATATAGTGCAACGTTTTCTATAAATCATGTAATTATGGGATAGTTATTCCCAAGTTTCCATAGTTTATAATTGCACCCATTATTGAATCTTCATGTAATATTAACTCTAATAACTTCAATTTAATTAATTTTGAAAAAAATTTAGTCATCCCCCACCCCTATAGATCATATATCCATCTCATCTGAACCAAAAAATGGTATCAAAGCCTATCCATCTCTGATTTCATTCTATTATTTTTTGAAAATCACTATAATTTTTATTTTTGCCTATTTTAGAGCTAAATTTTATACTAGTTATTAAAAACCCCAAGGGAAATTTCTTTTGTAATGGATTGATATAAAAAAGAAATTTTCTAGGAAGGAAATTACATGTGATTTTGTGGACCAGGAAAACTCAATAAAACCTTTGTGTTTTAATTGTGGATAACCTAAACACTTGAGGCTAGATCATACAAGAAGGAAAATAAATATGAGACTTGATCAAATTAAAAATGTCAAAATATTTTAAATATTCTAGCTCCCCACCTAAAATAAAGAAACAAATATGGTAATATATGTTTCATGGTTGAATCTACTGTGGCAAAATCTTTTAATTTTGATTATACTAGTAATTATGGAAATGATTAGCTTAGTGATGATGAGTTAATAGAATTGTGTGAAACATATCAAGAACAAATAGAGAAAATGATTGTCATACATTTGGAACTAAAAAATAAATATAATAATTTTTTGAAGAGAAAAATGTATTATCTTTTGAATTTAAAAAGGTTAAGAAATTATTAGTTTGAAATGTTAAAGTTTAAAGAAGATAATTATGGGATTGAGTTTTTAAAAAAATTATTAAGAGGAATAAAGGAAAATTAATTTTTTATTTGATAATATATCTAAAGTTAAAAAGAATAATATTATTAAATAACAAAAATGAAATACTAATAAATACAGCTTCATCCACACATGAAAAGGTTTATAATAATCAAGACTCTATTCAAAAATAAAATTATAAAATTAAAAGATACTTGGTAAAAATTTCAAAAGAAAAGAATAGTCTAAGAGATATTATGTCTGATAAAACTATTTCAAAAGTATGCTTAGGCAGACCCAATTATTTTTAGAAGTATGTATATGGGAATTATATATCTAAATATTATTTAAATTTTATATATCCACTTAGTTGAAAAACATAATTTAATGCTACATCTTAGATTACTTCTAATAATCCTAAAGTTTTCTCAGCTAGGGTTTGAAAAGGTACTTTAAATAGTCCTATGGAACCTAAATAACTCTACATGCCCAAGTAATTTTTTATTTATGGTTTTTATACATATATATTTATCTTTATTATTTGGTATGTTCTCATGCGATTTTATTTTCTATTTTAATAATTTTGGTATGATAATTTTAAAGTTTTTATTTTCAAATATTCTTTAACAAGTTAAAGGTGATCAGTTTTTCAATATTAATATTTAATAAAAAATTATGTTTTTGGTCCATAATCATGTGTAATATGTTTTAAATTTTTGGTTTGTTTACATGTATTTAATTCCTATTTTACATATGGCTAGTGTGTAACACCCAAAGCTTCTATGGTACGTTTCCCTTTTAATAATGTAATAGCTTGCATTGTACGCAACTTCAAGATTCTAACACACCGCGACCAATCAAACTAGCCATTATGAATAGTAATACCAAATTTTTTAAATTTTATAAATTTTATTTTTCAAAATGGACTTCATTTTTGGATTTGGAATATCGAAATTATCTTAGGGTGAATTTTTTGTATTTTTCTAAAAACTTTCAATTTTTGATGAATAGTGAAAAACAATGTGTTATAGTTTAAAACTGACTTTTTATTTAAATAATTATTTATTTTATTTAAATTTATTTTAGGTCAAAATATATACATAATACCTATATAATTTCAATATAATTCGTTGGAGTCAGTTTATAATAATTTTAGATATATAAAAAAATTATCAAACTTTTTACCGTCTTTTACCCACCTCCTAGGAGCATTTGCAAATTTGCATAAAACTTAATTTTACCGCTTCTGTGAATTGAATTTCAAAAATACGAGAGACACAGTTGATATCAAGAAGTAAAATTTGGTTTAATAAGATAAAAAAAAAATTTGGTGAATAGTAACTTTTGACTTTTATTTACCATGGTTAAAAGTATATAGGGTAATTAAGGGTAAAAATAATATTTTTATTACCCTAACAAATTTCCTAATTCTATTGGATAAGTGTAATTCGACCAAACACAACCCTAGGAATAAAATATGATCCTTTAGGTCCACTTGGATTAGATTAGTACATTTATTATTATTTAATTCAAAGAAGAGTTAAAAGAGTTAAATTCAAAGTTTAATAACTAAAACATTTTTAATATAGGGTTACACATAAGATAAATTTGACTATAAATATTCATTATAAATATAAAAAGATTTCATACGTAATGGTATTTTATTTATAATTTTTAGACATTAAATAATTTAATTTATTTATGACACAATGATGATACAATAATTACCTTATTAATGAAATATTAAAATAATTGATATTATAAATATCCAAATAAATTTAATTTGAGACTTTTTATGAATTAAAATAATTTTATAGGTTAATATGACATGTTAGGGTTGATTAAATTATTTTTTTTTTTAAGTAATAATGTTGTTATAAATTTAACAAAAACAAAATAGAAAATAGTGTCAAAATTGATATAAAAGAGTTTTTAAAAAAAATATTATATTATTAATTAATATTCTATTCCTAAAAATATAAGGTTTGGAAAAAGATCTAAAATAATATTATATATGTCATTAATGAACCACTTGAGGTTCTCTTGGAAGTTTATAGTAAGTTTATTAACCATATAATATAAAAATACAAAGAGACATGGTAAATGTCTAACTAATTAACTAAGAGTTAAATCTAAAAGATAAGGTTAATCTAGTGACCCAAACAAATCAAAAACCTATTGTTTGAGTGGTTTTAGACTAATACCCACCTTATACTCTAAATAAATCATTTTGGAGCAATTATAAACTGAAAATGATTTTATTATAAAATAACATTTCAATCTTTTCCTAAGGTGCCCCTCACCCCTCTTATAAAAGGTCACTTCCCCTTATCTCAAATTTACACCTTCAAAGCCATTTGGCTCAGCCAAACCCTGCCCAAATATCCTCTCCACTGTCCTCCCTTAATCCTAGATTCCTTACTTTATTCATAAATCCAACCTAATAAGCCCTTTTGATCAAATCAAAAGGAAGAACCCGAAGAAAAGGTAAATATTTCATCACCTCTTTCAAGTTTTTTCTTCTTCCACTTCTTCTTTCCTTGTTGTTTCCATTTTAAAATAATAACTATAGTATATTCTATACACTTTTATATTATTATAAATATGGTACAATCATATTCATTATTCTATTCATCCTTTGAATGACATGTCACCATACATACGTACGTATGGCTTACCGTCTCCATGTTGTGGTGTAGTTGTTATTCAATACATTATTATTTAGATGCATATAATAATGATGTATAATTGATGTAAATAATAAATATAACATGATAATTATTATTTATATATGATATACCATACAATTATATATTATTTTAATATCAAAATAATGATATTGTCACTCGTGCGTACGTACGGATTACCGTCTCCACGAACACGATGAGATTCATTCCCCATCGTATCCATTCAAGACTAATTTTCATTTGATGAGTAAAAATAATGTTTAAAGAATTAATATCATTATGAATATGAATAAGATACATCCTATCCATAACAAACTTTACTTACATAACAAAGCATATAAAGGAAAACGAATCAGTTAACACCTGAAACGGCGATAATACTAAAATATTATTAACAAAGCAATATTAGAAGATCATATATGATATAATATTAATGTATATGGTTATTGTATAATTTAATAACAATTATTTCACCATTATACAGAATTTTAACCTATCCTCGACTAAGGAAAAGTACAAGGTAAGGTTTAATTCTACAATCTCTTTTTTATCCAAGGTTGTTTTTACGTAAGTATCTATTGGGACCTCTTTATCATCCACATTCATGTTGGGTCGGAATAAACGGGGAAAAGATGGAAAGAGGGGGGGGTGAATTGCCTTTTAAAAAATTGATTAACAAATTAAAAATCAAAGTAAAGTGCAGCGGAAATAATGAGGCAAGACACAAGAAATTGATAACGGAGTTCATCCAAAACCCGGCCTACGTCTCCGCTCCCAACTCAACCGTTGAGAGATTCTACCGCTTGCTTTTCAATGGTTTTAGCAAGAAACCCACTAGGCTTTGAGGTAGCACTAGGACCTATTACAGCTTGCTTTTATATGGTTGAGCAAGAACCCACTTGCTTTTAATGGTTTAGCAAGAACCCACTAGCCTTTTTACGGGTGAAGGCTAGCTCACCTAACTCAAGCTATTTAAAGGAAAGCTTGACAACCTCTTCACACCTTAGTGGTGGTGTGAGAACCCAAAATAAAGAGGGATGAGAAAAGAGTTTGGGGTTTGTAGGCACAAACCCAATTTTAAGCTCAAAAAGGATAAAACAATAAAAACCGTATTTGGAGAAGTCTTGGGCGCCTTTGATTGATTGAAGAGGTTGAAGGCCGCTTCCAAGCTTCTTTGATGGAGCTCCTTGGATGTGGAAGTTGTTGGAGCAAGGTGGGTTCCCTTGGAGGAAGTCCGCCGGAGGTACGCCAAGGATGGAAAATGTGTACGGTGGCTTCACAATTGTTCCGGTAGGTGTCCGGGGCTTCCTTGGCCTTTTTTTATAGGCATGGAACCCTTGGGGAGGCTTCGGAGCCGTTGGAGAGGTCTTCGGAGCCGTTGGAGGCCAAAAGATGGTTGACTGGTCAAACCCAACGGCTAGTTTGACTGGGCCACCGGCTGGCCGGTACAGCTCCACCGGCTGGCCGGTGCCTTGGTAGAGAAGAAGAGTCTTGATCCAGGCTCTACCGGTCGACCGGTGGAGGAGCCACTGGCTGGCCGGTGGCAAGACAGTAGCAAATACTATTTGGGCTGGGTGCCACAGGTCGACCGGTGACAGAGCCACCGGTCGACCGGTGGAACCTGGCAGTGGGCAATCCCTCTGCCAGTTCCACCGGCTGGTCGGTGCTATCACACCGGTTGGCCGGTGGACTGAATTTCAGTCCATTTCTTGTCCATTCTTGGGCCAATCCTTTGGCAATCTTTTGCCTATCATCCACAACACTTAAAAACAATGTTAGACAAATAAGAAAGGTGATTGTGATCATGAAAATCAAACAACGAGGGGAACGAGATGTACAACAATCTCCCCCTATTTTGATGATCACAATCACCAAAACAATTAAAGTAAAAACATAAATGAGAGACATGCTTAAAGAAAGTAAATGCTAAGAACGATCAAAAGGATTCTCCCCCAATCAATCAAGAAATTCTCCCCCTTTGTGATTATCAAAATAGAATGGGGCATAAAACTTGATTGAGGGAAGAGGTTTGAAAAACTATATATGAGAATTGAAAAATCAATTGAGATTTTTGAAATTGAAATGAAAATTTTGAATCAAAAATTGAATAACAGTTTGAATTGAAAGTTTTGAATCAAAAATTGAATTTTGAAATGAAAATTTTGATACCAAGAGTTGAAATTGAAAGTTGGAATCGAAAATTTTGAAATCACAAAAAAAACTTAAAAGATCCTAACTCCCCCTAAATAAAAACAAAAAGTCACCGGGGAGAGGGATTTTGAAAAGAGACAATTTTGGGCCCGGAGAGACTCGCTAAGAGGGATTTTTCAATCCACACTTGCCTTATAGCGGGTCTTCTCCTATAGAATTCATCCGAATAGAAAATAGACTTTGGTTGGCCGTACCGGGCATTTTTACAATTACATTCATATATCATGTGCCCGAGTTTCTTACAATAGTTGCAAAATTTAAAACTAGAGCTCCCCCTTACAAAAACAGTTGGAGCATGGGAGGAGGAAGCTATATTGGTGTAGCCTAGCCCTTGGGTGGTTCGGGAAACGTGTTGGGAACCAAGTAAATTGTTCAAATTTTGTTCCCCTTGGGTGAACTTCGCTAGAGTTTCTCTAAGGTCCTTGATGGTTGATTCCATGGAATCAACATTTGGAAAATTTTGGATTTTACGGGTCAACTCTTCCTTCTCTTTGAGAAGTTGTTCTTTTTCGGAAGAGAGTTTTTTGAAATTCTTTTTCAAAGCAACGAATTTTGAAGAAAGCTCATGAAAACCATTTTCTAATTGGTCTCTAGCATGTTGGAGTTCCTCATATGATAAATGATTAAATGAATTAGAAGAACTAGAGGAGGAGGATGAGGAATCGAAAGAAGTTACCTCGTGTTTTGCCATTAGGCAATTATTACCATTGTCGCTCGAGGAGAAAGAAGAGAAGGAGGAGCTATCACTCCAAGTTTTCTTTAAAGCCTTCTTCTTCTTCTTCTTGGCCCTTTTCTTGTGAGGTGGGCAAACGGGTACGGATTTTGCATCAGGTTCTAGCTTTCGAGCGGGTTCTTGCTTTTGAGCAGGTTCTTGCTTTTGAGCCATGCAAGTACCTTCATGGGTTAGCTCTAAACATTTCCAAATATCATGTGAAGATGTGCAAGAAGAAATACAATCAAAAACATTTCTATCTAACCCACAATGTAGAGCATTCATGGCTTTGCCATCAAGCTCGAAGTTTGCAATGTCTATGGGGGTCCATTGAGATTCATCTTGAGAAGAGAGCGTAAAACCATGCATAACAATTCTAAAAATTGGATAACCAATGCTTTTAAGAAAAGTTGACATGCGGGTTTTCCAAAAACTATAATCGGCTCCATCAAAGAATGGAGCACGATCCAAAGAATGTCCTTCGGGGGAAAAAGAGGTTGAAGCGGTAGAAGCCATCAAAAAATAGGATCTTTAATTTGAAACCGTTGAGGGAATTATTCAAACACTCCCTTTGATACCAAATGTTGGGTCGGAATAAACGGGGAAAAGATGGAAAGAGGGGGGGTGAATTGCCTTTTAAAAAATTGATTAACAAATTAAAAATCAAAGTAAAGTGCAGCGGAAATAATGAGGCAAGACACAAGAAATTGATAACGGAGTTCGGCCAAAACCCGGCCTACGTCTCCGCTTGATAACGGAGTTCGGCCAAAACCCGGCCTACGTCTCCGCTCCCAACTCAACCGTTGAGAGATTCTACCGCTTGCTTTTCAATGGTTTTAGCAAGAAACCCACTAGGCTTTGAGGTAGCACTAGGACCTATTACAGCTTGCTTTTATATGGTTGAGCAAGAACCCACTTGCTTTTAATGGTTTAGCAAGAACCCACTAGCCTTTTTACGGGTGAAGGCTAGCTCACCTAACTCAATCTATTTAAAGGAAAGCTTGACAACCTCTTCACACCTTAGTGGTGGTGTGAGAACCCAAAATAAAGAGGGATGAGAAAAGAGTTTGGGGTTTGTAGGCACAAACCCAATTTTAAGCTCAAAAAGGATAAAACAATAAAAACCGTATTTGGAGAAGTCTTGGGCGCCTTTGATTGATTGAAGAGGTTGAAGGCCGCTTCCAAGCTTCTTTGATGGAGCTCCTTGGATGTGGAAGTTGTTGGAGCAAGGTGGGTTCCCTTGGAGGAAGTCCGCCGGAGGTACGCCAAGGATGGAAAATGTGTACGGTGGCTTCACAATTGTTCCGGTAGGTGTCCGGGGCTTCCTTGGCCTTTTTTTATAGGCATGGAACCCTTGGGGAGGCTTCGGAGCCGTTGGAGAGGTCTTCGGAGCCGTTGGAGGCCAAAAGATGGTTGACTGGTCAAACCCAACGGCTAGTTTGACTGGGCCACCGGCTGGCCGGTACAGCTCCACCGGCTGGCCGGTGCCTTGGTAGAGAAGAAGAGTCTTGATCCAGGCTCTACCGGTCGACCGGTGGAGGAGCCACTGGCTGGCCGGTGGCAAGACAGTAGCAAATACTATTTGGGCTGGGTGCCACAGGTCGACCGGTGACAGAGCCACCGGTCGACCGGTGGAACCTGGCAGTGGGCAATCCCTCTGCCAGTTCCACCGGCTGGCCAGTGCTATCACACCGGTTGGCCGGTGGACTGAATTTCAGTCCATTTCTTGTCCATTCTTGGGCCAATCCTTTGGCAATCTTTTGCCTATCATCCACAACACTTAAAAACAATGTTAGACAAATAAGAAAGGTGATTGTGATCATGAAAATCAAACAACGAGGGGAACGAGATGTACAACAATTCATGTTTCTTAAAAATGTATTTCAAAAAAAATTACTATTTATTAGACAATGGTTTAAATTCATTTATACCCTTATTTGAACTTATATGTTTTGAAAGGAATATTTTAGTCATTTTCCAAACAAGGTACTTTACGACCTTTTCAACAAAATTAAGGTAAGAATGTATTTTTTTAAATTATACGGCGGGTGCGGTTATTCTCCGTCGTTCTAACATCTTCAAAGTGTAAAGACCCATAAAATTCAAGGGAAATTTTTTCTTAATTTTCTTTGGGATTTTACAAGAACTCAGTTTCTGACGGAACCTGATTCTGAGGCCCGGTGTGCCCGGAATAATTTTCCGAAGTTTAGCTCAGGTACGTTCAGTGAACGAATGAGCGGGTTTTCCTAACTTTTGAACCGGTGCTCGGAATCAAAATTCGAGGACACCAATGGAATCACAGCGCCGGTAATTGCTTAGGAACACCCATTCTGGAGTTGTGTTTTCTCGAGTGTGGTAATTAAAATTTTGGGTTAAGTAAAAGAATAAAAATAAAATGGTGTAACCAATTTTATTTTATTTAATGTAGTTTAACCTAAGCTAAGTGGTTGGAGTGGGAACCACTATATCCTACTCCACTAGGTAGGATATTTGTGGGGTGGGGCCCATACGAGCCCCCCTATTCAACTTCCTCAACCCCTATTAATTATGTAACTCACCCGCACTCCCCAATTAAATGAAAGTCAACTCTCGCATTTAACTAAATATTAAACGCATCTTTAATTGGGCGGTTAAAAACTTTGCAATTAATTAAATTAATTGTATGATTCAATTTTGAATTTCAAAAAACTTAGGCTTGAATAATAAAATAAGGCAACGCTTATTTTATTAGGGTGGTTTTGTTGTGCGAGAGGATTTTGGGGAGGAAAGCTCTAAGTTCCGAAGAACGTTCTTCCTCCTTGAAGAACGCGAAGAACGCACCGTCGCCGACGAAGAACGCCGACCTCCGACGACGGACAACGGTGAGAGATGCCTTCCTCGGAGATCGACGACGTGACGCCGTGTACCGCGACGCCAACGACCCTCTCCTTCCGCGACGCCTTCTTCCGCGATGTTCAATTCCGCGACGAACCTTCGTTCAACGTTCTCATCGAGGTAGGGGATTTATTGTTTTTTGTTCGTGAATACTTTCTTCGCCGATCATCATCTCTAATTGAGCCGCATGTTATCGCAATAACGGGAGGAGGTCGGACCGCGTGAACATGGCCGACCCTCCTCCCCCCTTGATTGTTTGATTTGTTTGTGGCACGAGCAAGGCAGTGTGGTGCCGTTGCGCCACACAGAAATAATAAAGAATGGGCGGAGAAGCGCGGAGCTATCGCGCCGCACCGTTAAAGATGAACAAAGCCGCGACACCGACGCGCCGCGCCAGATAACCTCGAAGAGGCCGCGGCCGGAGTGGGGCCGCAGCGGAGGGGCGCAGTGTCGTCGCGCCGCGCCGGTCGGACCAAGGCCGCAGCGGAGCAGGGATCGGCGGCCGGCTTCCGGCCGCCGGCGCCGAAGAAGGAGGGCGGGACCCCGGTGGACTCGCGGCAGTAGCAACCGGCCAGCCGAACCGGGCCGGCCGGCTTTCGAGAAGGTCGGGGGTCGTAACCCCCGGCTGGCTGAAGGAGCGGCCCCCCACATGGGGGCCGCGGTTACACAACAGGGGGGCACGAGCCCCCCCCCCCCCCCCTTCCGCTCGGTTGTTTCGGTCGAGCCGCCTGGCCCCGCCGGCCAGGCCGAGCACGCCGGGCCGCGCCCAGGCCGGGTCAGGTCGCGCCCTGGCCGGGCTGGGCCGCACAAGCCGGGTCGGGCCGCGCCAGCCGGGCCGAGCTGCACACAAGCGGGCTGGACCCGGACCCGGTTCGGGTCAAACCGGTTCAGGCTGACCCAGGGGGTATCGGGCCGGGTCGGACCGGGCCCGAACCCCCTATTTCCGGACCTCCTTTGGTCTTTTGCCCATAACTTGGGCTACGGACCTTCGATCGACGCACCGTTAGCGGAGATGAGATCCTTGGATTGAGACGGTCGTTTCGGTATATTACACTCAAGGTTTTGGAGAACTTTGGGTTTGGCCGGGTTGGTTCGAACACGAAACCAACCGGGCCCTCAGAGCGGAAATGCTTATAACCTGAGCTCCGGACATCTGATTGACGTGTCGTCGACTTTTATGGATTCCTCTTATTGAGACGGACCTTTTGGATTACTCCGCTCGAGGTTTGGACGCAGTTAGAGTACGGTCGGGTTGGTTTTGACTTAAAAACCAACCAGGCCCTATGACGAAAAGGCCAATAACTCACAGACTGGACGTCTGATTGACGCGCCGTCTGTGATGTTGAGTTCCTGTTGACGATACGGAACTTTTGGATACATCAACTCCGGACTTCGTGTCAGTTGATGTATCAGCCCCTCGGCTCGTGGAGCGGACCCTCCCGAATGAGCTTGCTGTGTGCGGGAACCCTAAAGCTGGCTGTGACTGCGACGAAAATGACGACTATACAGAAATACTCCGTGGGTTCGACAACGACAACTACAGAACTCAACGATCCTCAATGGATCAGTGCTACCGATCCTGTCTGGGTCAGATCCTGTGTGGGTCAGTGCTCAGCGGTCATGTGTGGGCCAGCGCATACCGATCCTGTGTGGGTCAGATCTTGTGTGGGTCATTGCGGGGGTTAGTACCTATCGATCCTATGTGGGTCATTGTGGGAGTTAGTACCTATCGATCTTGTGTGGGTCCGATGGCTTAGATGATTCAGTGGCTACATCTGATCATCTCTATCGTCATACGAAGAAGTATACCTGTGTGAGTTGAGTCTTAAATTTCAATCATTATCTTCGATATGATTGACTTGCTATCCTATTTGGATTTTGTTGTGATATCCTGTGTGGACGTGATCGAACTTGGGCTCGGATGTTGGAGCCGAAATGGAATTGATGACTTAGGTATATGTATGGGCATATACCTAAGTAGTGTTGGATGTTACTTCGTGATTGTATCTTTATTTTGTGGATTATCCTTTGTGGATTCTGGGAGACCTTCAGGGGGTCTCAGGGTCCCTACTGAGTAGCGTATACTCAGCCCTGCACGGGCTATGCCCGCACTACGTTGTGTTGGATGCAGACGACGAACAGCGTTGATCGTGGCAGAGGCTAGTGGAGTAGTCGGTACCTGGAGGTGGACCACTGGGCGGGACGTACACATAGCGGACGGCTGGACCCGAGGAGCTGAGGTGGCTATCTGTACCCACCCTTCAGGTGGGACTACCAGTGGATGCCTCGATGTTGCTGCTTTACTTTCAGTTGTTGTACTTTCTTTCCAGTTGTACTTTACTTTCAGTTTGGGTTTGTATTCTGGCCCATTTACTTTCTGCACTTACTTGTACTCAGTTTACTTAGTGTTTACTTCTGCTGGCTTACTCTGTGGTGTTTGTTTACTTTATAAAGGCAATGCCTTCCCTTTTTATTGGGATTTTCACCTTGGTGCTAGTCGCTAGCCCCTGGCCTATGGAAGGCAGTCTTGGGGTTGTCACGACACGGGCCTCGAGGACAGGTCGTGACAAATTGGTATCAGAGGGAGGTTCGGTTCTACTACAGAACTCAGGACTCTGATCTTTTTCTATGTGAAGCAATAATGTTAAGGGTATTGAGTGTGGTTATCAGTCCAAGGAGTCCAATGTTGGTGCGGCGGCCGACGTATCCGTACACCAGGACCCTGACTTATGATTTCCGACTCAATGCACGAAAACATTGATTGCATGTGTGTTTTAAAAGTTTTCTTTGTGATTGCTTTGTGTCAGCTCACCAGGTATACTGTTTGACCGTGGCGCACCTGTCTCTTTTCAGGATGGCCCCACGACGGCAGCCAGCTAGGGTTCTGAGTTTTGTACGTGACAAAAGCCCACCGAGCGACGAGGCCTCGGTGCAGGGCCCTATTACTGCGGAGGCACCGGCGGTACCACTACCCGCCGATCCACCGATGCTACCAGCTCCAGCTGCTGAGAGTGTGCATCGCCTTGGCGCACTGCATGAGTTTCAGTGTCAGAGACCGCCCAGGTTCCACGGGGAGACAGACCCTCAAGTAGCCGAGGATTGGCTGGAGGCAGTTGTACGAGTTTTCCGATTGGTAGGGACACTAGCATACCTCATGGTGATCCTTGCAGTGAGTCTCCTGCACGCGGCAGCAGGCAGATGGTGGAGCTTGATGCTCCAGGTTCACGATGAGGCATCTCTCCTCTGGACGGACTTTGAGAGCCTCTTCTGCTTGGAGTTCGTCCCAGCCACCCTCTGTGCGGTGCACATCCAGGAGCTACTACAGTTGCGGCAGGGCAGCTCGTCGGTCGCCCAATACTTGGCGAGATTTATCGATCTCTCGCGTTATTCGACGGACATGGTACGGGACCCATTCTTTCAGGACCGGACCTTCGAGAAGGGATTGAGGCATGAGATCAGGGCATTGCTGATCTCCCTCAGCATTCTGACACAGGCATGGGTACTAGAGTGAGCCCTTATCATCGAGAGCATTCTTACTGAGCCTACATCAGCAGCGAGACCTAATGCAGGGCGACACGTAGCAGAGTCTTCTGCAGTTGGAAATCGACGGATGACGCATGGGTCCAGGCGGACCAGACCCTCAGGCGGACGACCTCAGGACACTGGCTCAGAGGTGCGGGGCACACAGCGCAGATCCAGTCTTTTGAGAGGTAGACAGTGCTACGCATGTGGCAGGTAGGGCCACATGGCTCGTGACTGCCCGACCTGCCGTGCGGAGGAGCAGCAGACGGTTGGGGACCACCCAGGAAGAGGCAGAGGGTCGACCGTGGCGGTCCACGGGGAGCAGGTGGATGAGGCAGAGGAGCTGGCCGAGCAGCAGGTGGTGGGAGACGCTTTGAGGCTCTACCACCACCACCACCAGGAGGTCCACCCCGACCACAGGGAGCTGGCGGGCAGAGACAGGCACAGCTCTAGGCAGTAGAGGCCTATGACCACGGCGCGCCCGAGATGATTCGAGGTACTATCTGTGTCTACTCCACCCATGCTGCAATTTTTATAGACACAGGAGCGAGTCATTCTTTCATTGTCGCTACCCTTGTTCGGAGCTCGGAGAATCCGACAGAGTTGTTGGCTCGATCCTTACGGCTAGAGAATCCTACGGGAGCAGACTCGACGATTCCGCACTAGTGCCGACGGTGTTAGCTTACTCTAGGAGGCGAGAGCTTCGACTGGGATCTTCTTATAGTGGCGTCGAGGCCTTACGAGGTCATCTTGGGCATGGAATGGTTATCTACAGTCCATGCTCAGATTGACTGCCTTAGACGCATGGTGCGATGTGTTCGCACCGATGGGAGCAGGTTCACCATCACCGGCGAGAAGGGATCCTTGGCAGCGCAGGATGGACTCACGCAGAGGAGAGGACAGCCCATCACTCATCAGTTGTCTAGCTTCATCCTTGGAGCAGTTGACGTGCGGAGTCCGAGCTTACCTGCAGTGGTGGATCAGTATGCGGATGTTTTTCCCGACGACGTTCCAGGACTACCTCCTCGCAGAGAGGTAGACTTTTATATTGACCTGTACCCCGAGACAACCCCAATATCCACCCCAGCATATCTGATGGCTCCCTCCGAGCTTCGAGAGCTACGGGTACAACTGGAGGACTTGCAGGTCAAGGGATTCATCTGACCCGGTGTTTCACCCTAGGCTTCCCCAATATTGTTCACCAAGAAGGCGGACGGGAGCTTGAGACTGTGTGTTGACTATCGTCTCCTGAACCAAGTGACTGTGAGGAACAAGTATCCTCTACCGACGATTGACGACCTCTTCGATCAGCTCAAGGGAGCATGGTGGTTCTCAAAGATAGACCTCAGGTCAGGCTATCATCAGCTCAGAGTTCGGGATGAGGACGTGTAGAAGACGGCCTTCAGATGTCAGTATGGACACTATGAGTTCTTGTTTATGCCTTTCGGCATAACCAATGCTCCAGAAGTGTTCATGGGTCTCATGAACAGGATCTTTCAGCCATACCTCGACCGATTTGTCGTAGTCTTCATCGACGACATATTGATATACTCGACGACTGAGGAGGAGCATGCCTACCACTTACGGGTTGTACTGGACACACTCCGAGAGCACCAGCTTTATGGTAAGCTCTCGAAGTGTCAGTTATGGATACGTGAGTTCCACTTCTTGGGACACGTCATCTCTGAGGTGGGAGTTGCGGTAGATCCTGCAAAGATCGAGGCAGTGCTAGCTTGGGAGCCACCCAGGAACGTGACGGAGGTGCGGAGTTTCTTGGGGCTAGCTCTGGAGATTCGTGCCAGACTTTTACAGAGTTGCGGCACCACTCTTAGCATTGACGAAGAAGGGGAAACCCTTTGTGTGGTCAGACAGATGTCAGCAGAGCTTCCAGGAGCTGAGACAGAGATTGACCAGCGCGCCTATATTGAGGTTACCAGAGGAGGGAGTAGGGTACATAGTCTACTGCGATGCATCAGGGACCGGACTCGGATGTTTCCTGATGTAGGAATGGGCCGTGATCACCTATGGATCACGTTAGTTGAGGTAGCATGAGCATAACTATGCTACCCATGACCTGGAGTTAGCAGCAGTGGTCTTCGCTCTGAAGATGTGGCGACACTATCTGATGGGAGAGCGCTTTACAGTCTACTTTGACCACCAGAGTCTCAGGTACATCTTCTCACAGAAGGACCTGAACCTGAGATAGCGGATATGGCTTGAGTTCCTCCAGGACTATGACTTTGAGATGGTCTATACTCCAGGAAAGGGGAACGTAGTAGCCGATGCTCTCAACAGGAGGACGGGCATTCAGCATCTTGGGGAGGTGACAGAGCAGCTAGCCGCTTTGCAGATGTCCTTCGTGGATAGTGATGGGGAAGCCTTTCTACAGTCACTCCTCCACTTCTATAGTGGGTCATAGAGGCACAGCATGGGGATGATGAATGTGAGACGCGGCGTGCACAGATATCCTCAGGACAGGCAGCTGATGGATTCTCTATGGGAGGAGAGCACGTCATCCTTTTCAGAGGACATACCATGGTACCAGCTACTTTACAGGAGGAGGTGCTGAGGGAGTTTCACACTTCCACTTTAGCGGTACATCCAGGAGTGGTGAAGATGTACCAGGACCTCAGACGACAGCACTGGTGGCCGGGTATGAAGAAGGTTGTAGCAGAGTTCGTTTCACGATGCCTCACCTGCCAGCAGGTGAAGGCAGAGAACCAGGTACCAGCAGGCTTGGTACAGCCCTTGGAGGTCCCGAAGTGGAAGTGGGACATGATATCTATAGACTTCGTGACTGGACTTCCATGCACTTCCAGAGGTCATGACTCTATTTGGGTGATTGTCGACTGACTCACCAAGTCGGCCCACTTCTTACCCATCAGAGAGAAGGGATCAGTGGAGAGCTTGGGACACCTCTACATTCAGGAGATTATACGGCTTCATGGTGTGCCATCATCTATCGTCTTCGATTGAGATGCTCGCTTTACTTCCCGGCTTCGGAAGGGGTTGCAGGAGGCATTCGGGACGCAGCTACGTCTGAGCACCGCCTTTCACCCTCAGACAGATGGTCAGACGGAGAGGACCATTCAGAATCTCGAGGACATGCTCTGCGCATGTGTCCTCGACTTTGTTCACAGCTGGGAGGATCACCTACCCTTAGTGGAGTTCGCGTACAACAACAGCTACCACTCCACCATCAGGATGGCACCATACGAGGCATTGTACGACCGACCTTGCAGATCACCGTTGTGCTGGACAGACCGTAGGGAGTCAGCACTTATGGGACCAGAGATGATCCAGGCCATGACAGAGAAGGTCCAGGTCATCCAAGAGCGGATGAGGACAACTTAGAGCCGGCATAAGTCTTATGCTGACAGGAGGCGGAGGCCAATAGAGTTCGAGGATGGTGACCACGTCTTCTTGCGGGTCTCACCTCGATGTGGATTATGGAGATTTGGCCGAGGTGGCAAGTTATCTTCGCACTTCATCGTACTATTCCAGGTCCTCAACAGGATAGGCGAGGTGGTTTATCGCCTGGCTCTACCACCTCAGTTGCACCGGGTGCACGACGTCTTTCACGTATCTCAGCTGAGGAGATACGTGCACGACCCGATGCATATCATTGACCATGGGGAGCTGGACATTGATGATGGGGTGAATTTTTCATAGGTCCCAGTGGAGATCAAGGATCGACAAGATCGAGTCCTATGTGGACGGTCGATTCCTCTAGTGTGCATCAGATGGCAGCACGGGAACCTCCAGGAGATCACTTGGGAGCGGGAGGCTCAGATGCGTGCTCAGTACCCACTTTTGCTTCCCTAGTTATGATGTATCTTTACGGGGACGTAAAGCCCTGATGTGGGAGTAATGTAAAGACCCGTAAAATTCAAGGGAAATTTTTTCTTAATTTTCTTTGGGATTTTAGAAGAACGCAGTTTCTGACCGCACCTGATTCCGAGGCCCGGTGTGCCCGGAATAATTTTCCAAAGTTTAGCTCGGGTACGTTCAGTAAACGAACGAGCGGGTTTTCCTAACTTTTGAACCAGTGCTCGGAATCGAAATCCAAGGACACTGATGGAATCGCAGCGCCGGTAATTGATTAGGAACACCCTTTCTGGAGTTGCGTTTTCTCGGGTGTGGTAATTAAAATTTTGGGTTAAGTAAAAGAATAAAAATAAAATGGTGCAACCAATTTTATTTTATTTAATGTAGTTTAACCTAAGCTAAGTGGTTGGAGTGGGACCCACTATATCCTACTCCACTAGGTAGGATATTTGTGGGGTGGGGCCCACATGATCCCCACCTATTCAACTTCCTCAACCCCTATTAATTATGTAACTCACCCGCACTCCCCAATTAAATGAAAGTCAACTCTCGCGTTTAACTAAATATTAAACGCCTCTTTAATTGGGTGGTTAAAAACTTTGAAATTAATTCAATTAATTGTATGATTCAATTTTGAATTTCAAAAACCTTTGGCTTGAGTAATAAAATAAGGCAACACTTATTTTATTAGGGTGGTTTTGTTGTGCGGGAGGATTTTGGGGAGGAAAGCTCTAAGTTCTGAAGAACGTTCTTCCTCCTTGAAGAACGCGAAGAACGCACCGTCGTCGATGAAGAACGCCGACCTCCGACGAAGATGATGGTGAGAGACGCCTTCCTCAGAGATCGACGACGCGATGCCGTGTACCGCGACGCCAACGACCCTCTCCTTTCGCGACGCCTTCTTCCGCAATGTTCAATTCTGCGACGAACATTCGTTCAACATTCTCATCGAGGTAGGGGATTTATTGTTTTCTGTTCGTGAATACTTTCTTCGCTGATCATCGTATCTAATTGAGCCGTATGTAATCGCAATAACGGGAGGAGGTCGGACCGCACAAACATGGCCGACCCTCCTCCCCCATTGATTGTTTGATTTGTTTGCGGCACGATCAAGGCAGCGCGGTGCCGTTGCGCTGCGTGGAAATAATAAAGAATGGGCGGAGAAGCGTGGCGCCGTCGCACCGCGCCGTTAAAGACGAACAAAGCCGCGGAGCCGACGCGCCACGCCGGAGAACCTCGAAGAGGCCGCGGCCGGATCAGGGCCGCAGCGGAGGGGGCGGCGCCGTCGCGCCACGCCGGTCAGACCAAGGCCGCGGCCTTTAGCCGCGGCGGAGCAGGAAGCGGCGGCCAGCTTCCGGCCGCCGGCACTAGAGAAGGAGGGCAGGACCCCGGTGGTCCCGTGGCAGCAGCAACCGGCCGGCCGGACCAGGCCAGCCGGCTTCCAAGAATGCCGGGGGTCATAACCCCCGGCTAGCCGAAGGAGTGGCCCCCCACATGGGGGCCACGGTTACACAACAGGGGGGCACGAGTCCCCCCCTTCCGCTCGGCCGTTTCGGTCGAGCCGCCTGGCCGCGCTGGCCAGGACGCGCGCGCCAGGCCCGGCCGCCGGGCCGGGTCGCCAAGGTCGGGCCACGTCCAAGCGGTCCGGACCCGGACCCGGGTCGGGTCGACCCGGTTCGGGCCGACCCAGGGGGTATCGGGCTGGATCGGACCGGGCCCGAACCCCTTATTTCCGGACCTCTTTCGGTCTTTTGCCCATAACTTGGGCTACGAACCTCCGATCGACGCACCGTCAGCTGCGATGCGATGCTTCGATCGGGACGGTCGTTTCGGTATATTACACTCAAGGTTTCGGAGAACTTTGGGTTCGTCCGGGTTGGTTCAAACACGAAACCAACTGGGCCCTCGGAGCAGAAACGCTTATAACTTGAGCTCCGAACGTCCGATTGACGTGTCGTCGACTTTGATGGATTCCTCTTAGTGAGATGGACCTTTTGTCTTACTCCGCTCGAGGTTTGGACGCAGTTGGAGTACGTTCGGGTTGGTTTTGACTTAAAAACCAACCGGGCCCCTGTGACGAAAAAGTCAATAACTCACAGACCGGACGTCCGATTGACGTGTCGTCTGTGACGTTGAGTTCATGTTGAAGATACGGAACTTTTGGATACATCAACTCCGGACTTCGTGTCAATTGATGTATCAGCCCCTCGGCTCGTGGAGCGGACCCTCCCAAACGAGCTTGTTGTGTGCGGGAACCCTAGAGCTGACTGCGACTGCGACGACGATGACGACTGTATAGAAATCCTCTGTGGGTTCGACAGGGACGACTACAACACTCAGAAATCCTCAGTGGATCAGTGCTACCGATCCTGTGTGGGTCAGATCCGGTTTGGGTCAGCGCTCATCGGTCATGTGTGGGCCAGCGCATACCGATCTTATGTGGGTCAGATCCTGTGTGGGTCATTGCGGGGGTTAGTACCTATCGATCCTGTGTGGGTCATTACGGGGGTTAGTACCTATCGATCATGTGTGGGTCTGACAGCTTAGATGATTCAGTGGCTACATCTAATCATCTCTATCGTCATACGAAGAAGTATACCTGTGTGAGATCAGTCTTAACTTTCAATCATTATCTTCGATATGATTGACTTGCTATCCTATGTGGATTGTGTTGTGATGTCCTGTGTGGACGTGATCGAACTTGGGCTCGGATGCTGGAGCCGAATTGGAATTGATGACTTAGGTATATGTATGGGCATATACCTAAGTAGTGTTGGATGCTACTTCGTGATTGTATCTTTTTTTTGTTGATTATCCTTTGTGGATTCTGGGAGACCTTCGGGGGTCTCGGGGTCCCTACTGAGTAGCATATACTCACCCATGCATGGGCTATGCCCACACTACGTTGTGTTGGATGTAGGCGAAGGACATCGCTTATCGTGGTAGAGGCTAGTGGAGCAGTCGGTACCTGGAGGTGGACCACTGGGCGGGACGTACACAGAGCGGACGGCTGGACCCGAGGAGCTGAGGTGGCTATCTGTACCCACCCTTCAGGTGGGACTACCAGTGGACGGCTCGATGTTGCTGCTTTACTTTCAGTTGTTGTACTTTCTTTCCAGTTGTACTTTACTTTCAGTTTGGGTTTGTATTCTGGCCCATTTACTTTCCGCACTTACTTGTACTCAGTTTACTTAGTGTTTACTTCTGCTGGCTTACTCTGTGGTGTTTGTTTACTTTATAAAGGCAATACCTTCCCTTTTTATTGGGATTTTCGCCTTGGTGCTAGTCGCCAGCCCCTGGCCTATAGAAGGCGGGCTTGGGGTAGTCACGGCACGGGCCCTGTGGACGGGTCATGACACAAAGCTTCCCTTACAAGATTATAAGAATATTTTCAAAATAAATGTTTTCTTTTGTAATTATTTAACATTAAATTATTTCAAAAAAAATAAAGAGATATTTCTCTCAAATAATTTTTATTTCATCTATGTCAACATCCTTTGATGGATTTTATACTTGTTTGAAGGCGATTCATTATGATACAAATATTCCATATTGTATTGAAGGTTTTGTGATATTTTTTACTGTGGATGTGTTATTTTTATACCATTCATGTTTTATGGTTAAAGTATTGACATTTTGTATGCTAGTTTTAATATGAATGTTTATGTTATATTTTAACCTTTTCATATGAAGAATGTATTGGACTTAGTAAGTGACGGGTGGAGCCCTCTATAGATCCTCAATGCATCGGTAGGTCTCATGAGACAACTAGATGTGGAATTGGCTGAGGCCTTTTCCAATTTAATATATGGTTTTGGCCGAGGCTTTAATCATTTTTAGAAGTCTTGGTTGAGGCCTTGACAAAATGTTTTAGAGTATCTAGCATTATACATTCTCTCATAATGAAAATAATATTGATGGTTCACATGGTCATTCGACTAGTAGAATACCCATGATTATGTTTTATTATGGCATTATTTACTTAGCTCATATTCCTTCCATAAAAGTGTTCAAGTTTATTATTGGTAAAGGCATGTGTTTTAAATTATTCATCATGTTTAATATTTATGTTATATTTCACTATATTTCTTACCCTTACTAAGCGTTTAAGCTCACCCCTTTCTTATGTTTCATTTTCCCAGGATATGAAGAAGTTAGTTATGAGTGACTTGCAGGCATAATCTAGGATGCTTAAATGTTTCTAATGGAATAAATTAGTGTTTTATTTATTTTCAAGTTGTAAAGTTGAACTTATGTATGAATCTTGTTTCCAATAATACTAAACTGATCGGTCTTTGAGGACATGATTTCCTTGTGATCATGCCAATGTTATGTAATAATGCACCGACTCTGGGTAACTGGGGTCGGGGCGTTACAGTTGGTATCAAAGGAAGTTTATTACAAACCTTGGAAACTAGATTTAGATAAACTCTAATTAGAGCACGTTACCCTAAGATAGACTTTGAGGATTATTATAGAAGAAATTCCTAGAATTTTGGTAATGTAGAGATTTTTTGAGTTTTCCAAGAAATAAGTCCTTTTCTGGATATGATTAGGTAGAGGCACCTCTGGCACAGATGTACCTAGGGGTAAAACCTGAAAACACTACTTTGAGCTAGACTCGAATGGGAACTGGTGCACGACAACGGGCCTTGCTACACTCTTGGTTACGAAACTCCCAGGGGATATGCTTAGGATAATTCTAATTTCCTTTACAAACCATTATGAAGGGTTTATAAGTATATACTTCCTCAAATAATTTTTTTTTTATGATTATGGATTATATCCATAAAATTTTCAATTCATGTTAAGTGTTTTACACGTTTGAAATTATGTATTTCGATTCATAAACTAATCTATTTTATGCCATTGTTTAGAAATGGCATAGAGTGGAAGGAATGGAAACTGTATCAATGCACGTAATCCATATAGGGATTTCTCTCCTACACAAGATAATTATAGCGGAGTTGTTGATGTAACTGGTGCTGATCAGCTTATCACCATATTGGGACAACTCACACAGGTTATGAATAATAACCTTACCTGTATGGAGCACCCTAATCCATAACGCGGAGGATCAATGCTAGACCGCTTCATGAGGAAACAAACACCAACATTCAATGGGAGTAAAAATCCATTAGTGGCTGAGTAATGGATAAATTCCTTAAAGAAAATATTTTACGCTTTGGGGAGTAGCAAAAGGGAAAAAGTTGTCATGGGAGTTTATCGCCTCATTGGAGATGCTGATCAATGGTGTTCATTGATTCAAAACATAAAGGAAGATGAAGAAGTGTCTGGTATGGAATGGAGGGAGTTTAAAGAACTTTTATTAGAAAAATACTTTCCTCGTGACCATTGAGCAGATATGGAAAGACAATTTCTGAGTCTGAGGAAAAAAGAGGATGAGAATGTCGCAAAGTATGAAGCTAACTTTACAAGGTTAGCAGGGTATGCTGCAGATTATATACGTAACCCAAGAAGTAAGATTGACCATTTCTTTGATGGGTTAAAACCATTTCTCTGTCGAGCATTAGTATCAAAATCCCTATCATTGTACGAAGATATTGTCTCATGTGCTATCAAGACAGAAAAGGAATTCTCTAAGTCTTACAACTTTAAAGTAAAGCAAGAGAATAAGAGATATGATGAACACTCTGGGAAAGGAAATAAAAAAATAGGGAAGAAGGGAAGAATTGAATTTCCACCCTGTGATAATTGTGGAAGGATGCACCATGGTGCCTGTCTAAAAGGAAAAGAAGTGTGCTACAAATGTGGACAAAAAGGCCATCTTGCTGGTGATTGTAAGGGAAAGAAAGACACTACCAATGTTCAGTGCTACAATTGTAGGGAGATGAAACATTATGCAAATTAATGTCCTAAGATTCAGGGAAACTTACCTCATAAAAGGACAAGGGATCAAGGACAATCTTATGCGATCACTACTGCTGAGGTTGAAGCTCTGAAAGACTTGGTGGAAGGTAATTTAATGGTTTCATCAAGTTTAGCCAATGCTTTATTTGATTCTGGATCATCGCATTATTTCATATCTTCCCAGTTTTCTAATAAAATTAGATATTTTCAATTTCATTTAACAAGGGAGTTTCCAATCAAAACTCCTAAGGGTAGTATCATTGCAACAAAGTTTTGTGAATCAGTTCCCATTAGGGAATATAAATGTTATTTATCTACTAATCTCATCTTCAAACCCATGATTGAATTTGATATAATCCTCGGTATAGATTTTCTTTCGGACCATGATGCAAAAATTTATTTTAAGAAGAAGGAGGTTACAATTTTTGATGATGATAAGGAGTACCTTATCTTTAGAGAAGAAACGTCACCACCTCATTATTATCTAGATCCAACCCCAGTAGCTCAACTAAATTCAATTATTGGGGAGGAAGAGAATGAAATAATTGTGGGTGAGTAAAAGAATGTTCAAATATAGGATGTACCTATTATTCAAGAATATTTTGATGTGTTTCTAGAGGATTTACCTGGATATCCTCCAGAATGAGAAATTGAGTTTTCCATTAATTTAATTCCTAGTTCAAGGCCCATATCAAAGACCCCTTATAGAATGGACACTGTGGAATTAGTGGAACTAAAGAAAAAACTAGAGGAATTGAGTAATAATGGATTTATTCACCCTAGTTTTTCTCCATGGGGAGCCCCTGTTCTTTTTGTTAGGAAGAAAGATGGATCTATGAGGTTGTGCATTGACTATCAGGAGATCAATGCTGTAAAAATAAATAATAAGTATCCCCTACCTCACATTGATGATTTATTCGACTAACTTCATGGAGCTCAATATTTTTCAAAGATTGACCTTCGATCTAGAATCATCAGTTTTGTGTGAATAAGGAAGACATTCCGAAAGCTGCATTTTGAACCAGGTATGAGCATTATGAGTTTACAGTAATTCCTTTTGGGATGACTAATGCACCCTCTGTTTTCATTGATCTAATGAACAGAGTTTTCAAGGAATATCTTGATAACTTTTTAGTGGTATTTATTGATGATATCCTAGTATACTCCAAAATCTATGAATATCATGAAAAACACTTATGCGCCATTATGAAAACCCTTAGAAGAAATGAATTATACGAGAAGTTTAGCAAGTGTGAATTCCGGCTTCAGGAGATTTATTTTCTTGGCCATATTGTCACTAAGGATAGAATCTTTGTTGAACCTTCTAAGACAAAGGCAATCCAAGAATGGTCAGCACCGATAAGTATAACTGAGGTACGCAGTTTTATTGGTTTAGCAGCTTATTATCGACGTTTCATCCAGAATTTTTCCCAATTGGCTAACCCATTATTGAATCTCACACGCAAAGGGGTTAAATTTTTTTGGATAAAAGAGTGTGAAGAATGTTTCGAAGAACTGAAGATAAGATTAGTCAATTATCCTGTCTTGAATCTACCATCAGGGAATGATGGGTTTGTTATTTATAGTGATTCCTCAAAGAAATGACTTGGTTGTGTCCTTATAAAGAATGATAGAGTTATTTCCTATGCATCACAATAGCTGAAAAATCATGATAAAAAATATTATACTCATGATCTTGAGTTAGCAGCAGTAATATTTACTTTGAAGATTTGGATACACTATCTCTATGGTGAAAAATGCGAGATTTATACTGATCACAAGAGTTTTAAGTATATTTTCTCTCAGAAGGAACTCAATATGAGGCAAAGAAGATGGCTTGAACTACTCAAGGATTATGATTGCATGATACACTAACAATCGGGGAAGGCAAATAAGGTAGCAGATGCTTTGAGCAGAAAGGATCATGGAGTTTTGAACAAGATGAGAGTTGAAAGGAATACTATTTTCATGGATCTAGTAAAGATAGATATGGGAATAACCATGAAAGGTGAAACATCAATGCTTTTTCAGATGGTTTCTAAACCATATTTACTAGAAAGGATAAAAATTTCTCAGGATGATGATGAGGAATTTCAAAAGAAGATTAAATCTATGAACAATGGGAGACTGATCGACTTCGTATATGAAGATGGGATTTTGAAATTTGGGGAGAGACTTTGTGTTCCCGATATACCTGATATGAAAAGGGAATTATTAGATGATGCTCATAGCTCCAATTTCTCTATACACCCTGAGATAACCAAGATGTATAGAGATTTGAAGGAACATTTTGGTGGGACAACATAAAGAGGGATATTGCTGATTTTTTGTCAATATGTATGGTTTGTCAACAAGTGAAAGCTAGAAGGCAACAATATGAAGGATTCATGCAACCACTTCCTATACCTGAGTGGAAATGGGATAATATTATGATGGAATTTGTCATGGGACTACCAAAGACTCCTAGAAGGAATGATGCAATATGGGTCATTGTTGATCGTTTTACCAAGTCAGCACATTTTCTTACTATAAGAGAAGATTTTCCACTTAAACGTTTAGAAAGACTTCATGTAGTACCCCTATCGATTTTTTCTGATCGTGATCCACGTTTTACATCAAGATTCTGTAAAAATATTCAGAAAGCCCTGGATACTAAACTTCATTTGAGTACTGCCTACCACCCTCAAACTTATGGACAATCAGAACGAACTATTCAGACCTTAGAAGACATGTTGAGATCTTGCTCACTTGACTTTCAAGGTATGTGGGATCAATATTTACCTCTGGTAGAATTTTCCTATAACAATAGCTTCCATTCAATTATTCAGATGGCATCATATGAAGCGTTATACGGAAAGAGATGTTGCACACCAACCTGTTGGGATGATGTTGGTGAAAGAAAACTCGTAGGCCCAGAACTTGTGGAGGAAATGATAGAGAAGGTTAAGGTTAACCAAACCCACATCAAAGCATCTCAATGTAGGTAGAATATTTATGCCGATAACTGAAGGAAGGATTTGGAATTTCAGGCAGGAGATCATGTTTTCTTGAAGGTATCTCCATAGAAGGGAGTTATACGATTCGGTAAGAAGGGTAAATTAAGTCTCAGGTACATCGGACCTTTCGAAATTCTAGAACTAATTGGGGTTGTAGCTTACCGTTTTTCAATGCCGCCATGTCTCTCCAAAGTTCATGATGTGTTGCACATATCACTGTTGAGAAAATACATGCCTGATCCAACGCATGTGCTCACCTATGAGGAATTAGAACTGAAACCCGATCTGTATTATTGCGAAGAGTCTATCAAGATTATTGATACAAGAGAACAAGTGTTCAGAAACCGAACGACTCGTCTAGTAAAAGTTCTATAGAGAAACCATAAAATGGAAGAGGCAACGTGGGAACCCGAGGAACTTATGATGAAGAACCACTCAAATATTTTTATGCAGTAATATTCTAGAAATTTAGAGGATGAAATTATTTGAAGGAGGGTAGAATGTAACACTCCAAACTTCTATGGTATGTTTCCCTTTGAATAATGCAATAGCTTGCATTGTACGCAACTTCGAGATTCTAACACACCACGACCAATCAAACTAGTCGTTATGAATATTAATACAAAATTTTTTAAATTTTTTAAATTTTATTTTTCAAAATGGACTTCATTTTTGGATTCAGAATATCAAAATTAGCTTAGGGTGAATTTTTGGTATTTTTTTGAAAACTTTCAATTTTTGATGAATAGTGAAAAACAATAAGTTATAGTTTAAAACCGACTTTTTATTTAAATAATTATTTATTTTATTTAAATTTATTTTAGGTCAAAATATATAAATAATACCTATATAAGTTCAATATAATTAATTGGATTCAGTTTATAATAATTTTAGATATATAAAAAAAGTATCAAACTTTTTACCGTCTTTTACCCACCTCTTAGGAGCATTTGAAAATTTGAATAAAACTTAATCTTACCACTTCTGTGAATTGAATTTCAAAAATACGAGAGACACGGTTGATATCAAGAAGTAAAATGTGGTTTAATAAGATAAAAATAATTTTTGGTGAATTGTAAATTTTGACTTTTATTTACCACGGTTAAAAGTAAATAGGGTAATTAAGGGTAAAAATGATAATATTATTACCCTAAAAATGTCCTAATTCTATTGGATAAGTGTAATTCAATCAAACACAACCCTAGGAATAAAATATGATCCTTTAGGTCCACTTGGATTAGATTAGTACATTTATTATTATTTAATTCAAAGAAGAGTTAAAAGTGTTAAATTCAAAGTTTAATAACTAAACCATTTTTAATATAGGGTTAAACATAAGATAAATTCAACTATAAATATTCATTAGAAATATAAAAAGATTTCATAGATAATGGTATTTTATTTATAATTTTTATACATTAAATAATTTAATTTATTTATGACACAATGATGATGCAGTAATTACCTTTTTAATGAAATATTAAAATAATTGGTATTATAAATATCCAAATAAATGTAATTTGAGACTTTTTATGAATTAAAATAATTTTATAGGTTAATATGACATGTTAGGGTTTATTAAATGATTTTTTTCGAATAATAATGTTGTTATAAATTTAACAAAAACAAAATAGAAAATAGTGTCAAAATTGACATAAAAGAGTTTTTAAAACAAATATTATATTATTAATTGATATTCTATTCCTAAAAATATAAGGTTCGGAAAAAGGTCTTAAATAATATTTTATATGTCATTAATGAACCACTTGAGGTTTTCTTAGAAGTTTATAGTAATTTTATTAACCATATAATATAAAAATACAAAGAGACATGGTAAATGTCAAACTAATTAACTAAAAGTTAAATCTAAAAGATAAGGTTAATATAGTGACCCAAACCTATTTAAAACAAATTAGTTGAGTGTTTTTTGACCCATAATCACCTTAGACTATAAATAAATCATTTTTTAGCCATTATAAACCGAAAATGATTTTATTATAAAATAATATTTCAATCTTTTCCTAAGGTGCCCCTCACCCCACTTATAAAAGGGCACTTCCCCTTCTCTCAAATTCTCACCTTAAAATTCATTTGTATTAGCCAAAACCTGCCCAAATATCCTCTCCAATGTCCTACATTCATCCTAGAGGCCTTCCTTTAGTCATAAAGACAACCTAAATAGCCCTTTTGATCAAATCGAAAGGAAGAACCCGAAGAAAAGGTAAATATTTCATCACATCTTTCAAGTTTTTTCTTCTTCCACTTCTTCTTTCCTTGTTTTTTCCATTCTAAAATAATAAATCCAGTATCTTCTATATACTTTGATGTTATTATAAATATGTTACAACCATATTCATTATTCTATCCATCCTTTGAATGACATGTCACCATACGTACATACGTACGGTTTACCGTCTCCACATTGTGGTGTAGTTGTTATTCAATACATTATTATTTGGATGTGTATAATAATGATGTATAATTTATGTAAATAATAAATATAACATGATAATTATTCTTTATATATGATATAAAATCCAATTATATATGATTTTAATATCAAAATAATGGTATTGTTGCTCGTACGTACGTACGGATTACTGTCTCCATGAACACGATGAGATTCATTCCCCATCATATATATTCAAGAATAATTTTCATTTTATGATTAAAAATAATGTTTAAAGACTTAATATCATTCTGAATATGAATAATATACATCCTATCTATAACAAACATTACTTATGTAACAAATCATATAAAGGAAAACAAATCAGTTAACACCCGAAACAATGATAATACTAAAATATTATTAACAAAGTAATATTAGAAGATCATATATGATATCATATTAATGTATATGGTTATTGTATAATTTAATAACAATTATTTAACCATTATACAGGATGTTAATCTCTCCTCGACCAAGGAAAAGTACAAGTTAAGGGTTAATTCTACAATCTCTTTATTATTCAAGGTTGTTTTTATGTAAGTATCTATTGGGACCTCTTTATCATCCACAAACATGTTTCTTAAAAATTTATTTCAAAACATTTTTACTATTTACTAGAAAATGGGTTAAAGTAATTTATACCCTTATTTGAACTTAAATGTATTGAAATTAATCTTTCAGCCGTTTTCCAAACAAGGTGCTTTACGACCTTTTCGACAAAATTAAGGTAAGAATGTCTTTTTTTAACTTATATGGAAGGTGTGGTTATTCTCCGCTGTTATAACATCGTCAAAGCTTCCCTTACAATATTATAAGAATATTTTCAAAATAAATGTTTTCTTTTATAATTATTTAACATTAAATGATTTCAAAAAAAATAAAGAGATATTTCTCTCAAATAGTTTTGATTTCATCTATGTCAACATCCTTTGATGGATTTTATACTTGTTTGAAGTCGATTCATTATGATAAAAATATTCCATATTGTATTGAAATTTTTGTGATATGTTTGACTGTGGATGTGTTATTTTTATACCATCCATGGTTTGTGGTTAAAGTATTGACATTTTGTATGCTAGTTTTAATATGAATGTTTATGTTATATTTCAACCTTTTCATAGGAAGAATGTATTGGACTTAGTAAGTGACGGGTGGAGCCCGCTATAGCTCCTCAATACATTGGTAGGTCTCATGAGACAACTAGATGTGGAATCGGTCGAGGCATTTCCCAATTTAATATATGATTTTGGTCGAGGCCTTAATCATTTTTAGACGTCTTGGCTGAGGCCTTGACAAAATGTTTTAGAATGTCCAACATTATACATTCCCTCATTATGAAAATAATATTAATGGTTCATGTGGTCATTTGACTAGTAGAATACCCATGATTATGTTTTATTATGGCATTATTTACTCAACTCTTATTCCTGCCATAAAAGTGTTCATGTTTATTATTGTTAAAGGCGTGTGTTTTCAATTATTCACCATGTTTAATATTTATGTTATCTTCCACTGTATTGCTTACCCTTACTGAGCGTTTGATCTCACCCTTTTCTTATGTTTCATTTTCCCAGGATATGAAGAAGTTAGTTATGAGTGACTTTCAGGCATAATCTAGGAGGCCTGGATGTTTCTAATGGAATAAATTAGTGTTGTATTTCTTTTCAAGTTGTAAAGTTGAACTTATGTATGAATCTTGTTTCCAATAATACTAAACTGATCGGTATTTTGGGACATGATTTCCTTGTTATCATGCCAATGTTATGTAATAATGCACCGACTTTGGTTAACTGGGGTCAGTGCGTTACATAGTGAGCATATAATATTATTTTCTTTCTTACTTTATTAGCATAATTGTAAATGTGGTTATTCTTTCAATTCATTTCATGACTTATGTAAATTCATTGAATATCATTTAATCAAAGTATGGGTAATCATTGTGGTATTATTTAATATAAAAAATGAAACTTTGACTTAAGAGAAAAAATTTCTCTTAAAAACATTTTTTTATGCTCGAACATGAGTTGTTTGTAGTGTTTTTTTAACTATCTGAAGTAATTTGATTTGACAATAAATCTTGTATTTATTTTTTTAGTAAGATATTTACTTGTATTTTTATTTATCAGTTATCATATATTTTTTTGGTATATTTTTATGTGTTGTTGCGGTTTTTATACTATCTAGAACTAGAATTATGCCTAAAAAATTATTTTTTAAGAGAATGATGCTAAAAGTTAGGGGGAGACTTACCTATTTTTTAGTTAGTTTTGTTTTAGTTAAAACTCAAATTGAATCAATTAAAAGGTAATTTATTTCAAAGTTTTAATTTGTTTCAATAATATTGAAATCTTCTTTATATTTTATACTTCTTGTGAGTGTAGCTGAATTTTAAGATTTATTTTTTAGTTTTAAAAAATATAATTTTATACTTTTATTATAAATGTTTTTATTTTTGGGGATTTACTCTATTTAGTTTATTTTATTCTGATTGTTTTTTGTAATATATTATTTTATTTAATTTTAGGGAGTTTTTATTTGTTTTCTTAAACTATTTTAAACCTATTGGAATATTATTTTTAAAATATGAGACATCTTCAATTCCATTTTGAAACTATTTAAATATTTTTCTTGAGTAGTGTATTCGCTGTTATATTTTTATAAGTTGAAATGAAAAAATTTATTTAAAGGTATATTCTTATTTAGTAGTCAGTTTATTTGGAAAGTGAAATTACCTTTTTTAAATTATTATTTTAGTTCTAATAAATAATGATTTAAACTGTTCTAGAGAAATTATTTTTTTTAACTTGAAGATTTTAATTTTTTTTGAATAATTTTCATCTTTATAGTTTTAAATATCTTAGTTTTTTGGGTTATTTAAATTTGATTCATATTTTTAACATGAATTGAATTCATTTTTTTAAAACTATTTTCATTGATTATTTTATGAGGGGATTTATTTCTAGAATTTAGTAATTTTATAAAGGAGAAATTTTTTAGAATTTTTTCAATGGAAAATTAATTAGCTGATATTCTTTATTAAAACCCTTAATTCTATGAAGTTTGAGAAAATAAAGATTGAACTTGTAATAAAGGAACTATCATTTTAAATTACTAGAATTTTAAATGTTTATATCGATTTATTTTGATAACCATTCTATCAAACTTAATCTATCTTTGGGAATAGATTTAGGATATTGATGTTGGTTTGCTAGTTTTTTGCTAAACTTGTAGGTTGAAATAAATGTTACGTCTCTATGATAATTATGTTTATATAGGGGGATATTTTAGCTAATATTATAGTATTTTAATCATTCTCATTTTATATCCTTTTAATTTTTATTTTTTGAATTATTACTTCAATCACAAATTTTTATTTAAACATTTCAATTTTTAATTTTTGTTTATTATTTTTAAATTTAGGAGCAGTATACTTGTTTATTAGATGATATGTGAAAATTTATGATTTATAAATAATATACTACTTTTACATTGTTTTGTAAGAAGATGATAATTTTAAAAATTATTTTTTAATCTTTGAGGGAGATCTTTTAACTAAAATGTAGAACTTATTACATTTTTATAAATTTCAAAAGGGGGAGAAATTTTTGCGTTTATTGATTGGTTTTTTAATTTACATAAAGGAGGAGATTTTTAGTATCAGTGAGTTTATTAATAATTAGTATATTTGTTTTTATTTTTTTAATATTAAAAAACCTCACAATTTCAATATTGTATAATATAACTCTCACAGTATTGTTAAGTTTTATCTTATTGTGTTTATTATATAAATATTTGATGTTAAAAAATATGTTGTTTAATTTTGTTGTATTTAGTTTCTATGTTTTCTGGAAACTTATTTTTTATAAAGTTAAAATTCATATAGTATTTTTTTAGTCTTAAGAACACTATTTTTAAATACATTGTTAAGTATGAATTCATATAAAATGCATTTGAATTCATATGAAACTTTATAAGTCTTACTGTAACATTTTCAAAGTCTTATGAAAACATTAAAATTTATAAGAAACTTTTTTTGAAGTCTTATAAAAATACCATGTCATACAGAAATGATTTAAAGTCCTGTGGAATTTTTTTAAAAGTCTCACAAAACTAATTTCTAAATTAATACATGGTTTTTTAAATTCGGACATATTAAATGATAGCTTAGGCACTATTATTTTAATGTCTTATGAAAACCATTAAAATACTTACAAAATCTTTGTATAGACTTATGAAAACCTTTTAAAGTCATATAAATCACTTCTTAGGTAATTAGAGCCCACTCTTTAAAGTGAAGCTTTGCATACTAAAAACAGTACTTGATTTTCACTTTCTACATTTTAATAATTTGTTTTATCATAACTCCATGCATTTTGATATAGACAAAAGTCAGATCTTACATATTTAAAGTTATAGTTCTCATTTCAATATGAGTTCATATACCACATATTGTAGGATCACCACTTACAATGAAAAACATATAGGAATGAACTACAATATGTTCATGCTTATACTATATACAATTATCCATAAATTGGTTTTCTATTTTTATATTTTTATAAGAAGTTCAAGATTCATAGGAAGCTTATATGTTATATAAGTTCTCAATGTATGTGTTCTATCATTTTTGGAAGACAAATATACAATATAAAGATTTTCATTTTCTGGGTGTTATGATTTAAAAGTGTGCATATACAGTAATTGAATTTGCACATGAAGATAGTGGGATATAACAACATAACATGAACATGCAACATGAATTTTTGGTAACTCTCATAATACACTAGTGTCAATTCAATATCAATTCGATTATTGATTTTTATGAATTTTGTTTTCATAATTTCATAATGGTTTATATCTACTTTTTGTGGTCAGTGAAAAATATGGGAATGATTTATGTTAATTTTTGGTTGAAATCATGATGTTCACTCCAACTTACTCATTGTTATGATACTCTATTTTTACAAAATTTTGTTATTTTTATTTACTGTAATTTTATATACTTCATTATAATTATTTTATATATTTTATTATTATTTATAATTTCTAACGAATATGTGCAAAGTCATTTGAAAGTGTTTAATGTAAGAATAAATTGGGGTTTTATTTTTGAATTCGAGTGATGCTTAAATGAAGTTAATGTTAATAATTCCATGATTAAATTATTTATAACCATGGATATATATAATTGTTTTATATGAAATGTACATTTAAATAATTTTCATGGGAATTTTTAATAGAATTAGTCATTTAATAATTCAACTATAAATATAATCCAAAAAAATGAGTAGTGATATATCACACGAAACAATTCCATTGAAAAATACTAAAATCGTATAAAGATTGAGAAAGAAATTATCAACTGATGTCGATGTGTTGAAGCTATTCTTAAACACCAAAAGATAATTATTATATATAAATACTTAAGGGATTATGATCAATATTACACACCTGCAATATCTTTTTCAACTCATTATATGGTTTCATCAATTTAGTTTATTGTATTTACTTGTCTGTATTTCATTGTTTCTATAATATTCCAGTTTTCCATCAAGATATGGATCCTTTTTAATTCTATAAAACCTCACTTTTTTCCTTCAAATGGAAGTTCCCAAGGTATTAGTATAGGTTTCTGGAATGTTATTAAGTTATTGGGGCCTAAAGTTAAGGTTTTTATGGAAACAAAGTTAGGAGCACAATTAGCACACAGTTTAGTTAACCGTGCACCTCAACCATGTGGCCCAAAAATAGAGGATCATAGTTTGTTTAATTGTGTGAATAAGTCTTGTAAACCATGAAACCTATGAAATTTATTACTGGTTGACCATGCATAGTTTATGCGTGTTTTTTCTATCTGGACACCAAAATCGTGTGAGGTATGGTTCACTTGGAGAGTAGGTGCGCATGATTGGAACACAGTTTGTCTAATCGCATGACCAAACCATGAACCCCCCTTAAAAATCTAGAAATGACCTTTATTACCCAATTTCCTTTAAAAATAAAACACCCCTTTTCTTCACCCCATTTTCACGTAGCAATTGTAGGAGGCTCTTCATTTATTCTTTTAGATATCTTGTTGGATATCTCTCATCTGGACTCTGTTTCGATTGATGTTCATCATGTTGGATCACCCTCGGTAAGCCTAACGCTCCCTTTACTTTTTTTATTTTCTTTTCCATATTTGGTGTTATATCCATGCAATATTATATACCCTATATTCAAGTATTTTGTTTGGTTTTCTATTTTCTCTCATTCTAGCCCAGTTCTAAGGATAATACTAACAGAGGAATCTTCTGAAGGGATAAGGTATGTGGTTTATTAATGTTCCTTAAAATTCTCATTTTTTATAAATTACTCCATCATGTAACACGATGAAATTTCTATGTGTTGCTCCTAAAATATATATAAATCATTAAATTAATCAAGTAGAATTAACCTTAATGTTCCATGAGACCTTTGACACCATTGGAGGTTGATATCCTCAACTTGAACCACCCCTTAGGGTTTGTTTGATTAAATAGTCTTGATAAACTTTTCTTTCTTATAACCAAAACACCTCTAAATTGTTTTTGGCTTGTCACATATAAATGGATTGAAATAATTGAATTAATTAAATTTATAAATAAAATGGATACTTCCCTTGGACCTTCATCACTTATTATATCCTGATTGATTATCGTTATGGACCTGGATCACTATAAAGGTGTGGCCTACCTCAAGCGAGACTTGGATTCCTGACCTGGAACACCATGGGTGAACTCATAGGACACCAAATGATTTATTGATGAATATTTCAATAGTGATACCATAGTTGGATTTATGAAATTTCTTATATATTTGAATTCTATAGTTAGACATCGATGATTCACTTGCATACTCTGGAAGATTTTGCTTCCTGGGAAGAGCTCTTAGGATTCAACTTGATGTCCTCAAACATAGACTTCCTTCGATGATATCCTTAGACTCTAATTAATTTTATCTTGGGATTATCTTTTACTTTTCCTCAGACATTGTTAGAATCATTTATGGTAGAATTCCAAGGGTTCACCCCTTGGATTATAATCAATCCCATAGCCTAACTTCTCAATTGATAACTATGAGTGGGTTGAACCTCTTATAGTCATAGATGTTATGTTTCTCTCATGGATCCCTTGTGATTATCATACTTATACACCTTGGCTATGTTCATTGGGACCCTATACGAATAATGGTCATATAATCAAAGATATCTGACTTAGGCCAAAGAAGGTAGGGTTGGCTAGGTTTCCCATGAGGAGCCTGAGCTCAAAAGGGGTTATATTTATTATACCTATACATTGTTACATTTTATATTCATAGACTGGATATGATTTAGACATCGTTGGTGGGGCCCTATTGAGTTTTACTCACACCCTATTCACACATCTATTTAGTAACCAAAATAGAGTACATGGATATAGTTAAGGATAAAGGGAAGCACTTGGATTTGGATGCTTAATCTATTTTAGGGTTGGGAGATGATGATTAAGACAACATTTAGGATCCTCATAGAGATTTTTTTTATCTTTTATTATTTTGTTATATTTTTACTCTTCTATGCCTACTGCCATGTTTTCCTGTTCATATTTTTTTTTCAACTTGTGACATTATCACATGTATATGACATTATTACTGTTATGTCTGTCTATTATTATCTGGATGGTTATTTATGCCGCCTTCTTATTTATACTATGTTCATATAATATTTTCGATGCTTTATATCACTATTGTGATTCTCTCTAGTAAAGATGGTATATTCACCCCGCCATACCACCATACACCCTCACTGCTAGTCAGCAGCCTCTGGAATATGGGGAGGTATGCTTGAGGCCATGTGGCACTCGGGTTTGGTTACTTATAAGTGAACTAATCATAGTACATCACAAAGTGTTATTAAGGGTATTATTTTTTTCCTTTGACTTTCTATTTTGGGTCGGTAAACAAGAGGATAGGAATTTTAAAGACTTGTTAATTAGTTGTTCTTGGGAGTAGTTAACCCAATTATAAGGGAAAATCCATGTTATCAGGGATATGAATTGTTGTTTTGGATTTTTTTTCATGTTACAATTATACTAATTTCACCGTTGGGTGGTGCACATGATTTACGATGTTTTATTTTATGGATTTCTACCCATGGCTAGTTTGTAAAGTAAGAATTAGTTTATACATCATCATAGGCATGTAGGGATTTATATGTCATGCATATGTAATGCCATGTGCATATCATTTCTTATATTTCTCATTCCTTATTTTGTGTATATTTATTGTTATATATGTGGCTTATAACATTTCTAATAGTTAAAGAAGGGGAAAATTTTTGTTACTTAACGTGTATGTATCAACCTAAATGGTGTTTTCCCATATAGGTTTATGACTTTATCTTACCTAACTAAATTTTTATATGGTTTAATCTATGAAACCTTAGTTATGTAGATAAACCTTTTAGTTAGTTATAGTTAAATGGACTACCAATTTTAATTTATATCATTATTTTTATATAAATTGGGAATGGAAATTTGTATAACTGAACCATTGTATATGTGTTTGTTATATTCTGAGACCGGATGTAAAAGTACAGTTGCAGTTAAATGGAATGTCAATTTTAACTTATAAAGTTTATGTATTTATAACTTGGGAATGGAAATCTATATAACTGAACCTTATATATAAGGTCGAAAAAATTTAAATATCTAATGATGAAAAAAAATAGTTTCCATTAAATAGGGATTCCAATTTCAACTTAAAGAGTGTCTTCCTAAATAACTTGTAATTTACACCCTATATAATATAAATAGTTAATACTTGAATCATACCCTTTTGACCTAAATTTATAAGTAGGTAGTTTGGGTAGTGTATCTCTTGTAGTGAGGCCTTATAACTATCTCATTTTTCTATCTGAAATATTTTATATCTTGTATCTTATTTTGAGGTGTGTGCTTGGTATTTTAGACATATTACTCTATGGAGGCCTTAGTTCGAGTTCTAAGAGGGTGGTGATGACCATGATCCTAGAGTGGTGGAATCATAACCACTGGTAGTGTCACATGTAGAACCTCCCATAGTACCACCTATTATTCCTAGAATGTGCATTGAATCTTAGATCAAGGAGGGGTTCTTATGTCTTTTTTATTCCATAGAGGTATATTTATGACCCACACCATCTATGTTAGAGTTGACCGAATAATTCCAATAGTAGCACCCCCTACTTTTTCAAGGGAAGGAAGACCCCAGACTACGGAATCTTAGGTGTAGGCTACTCTTATGATCTTTGATCATTTGTATCTGGCTCTAGAATAAAGGGTGAAGCTCATAGAATATATGGTTTGTAGATCTACGAAGAGATTGTGGGATGTTCTTATAGAGGTATGTTAGCATCAGGGTATGGTCAAGATGTATTTTCATAATAATTTTTATGACTACTTCTTCCCAAAATTGTTGCAAGCAGATCGATTATGAGATTTCATGCATATGGAATATGGAACTATGTCTTTTATAGATTATTTGTCTTATTTCATGGAGCTCCAGCACTATGTGCCTAATTTTTTTGGTGATGAGATGTCCAGGGTGAGACATTTTAAGTATGGGATTAGGTATTTCATATGATCTTAGGTGAACATATTCCAACTGAATACCATCTCTGAAATGGTGAACCAAGACCATATCTCTGAGTGTAATTTGAGGGAAGATAAGGGTATAGGGCATGGTAGTTCAATGACCATAAAGGGAAGTGGTTTGTCCAGTGGTAGAAAGTGTCTCTTTGAGATTTATCATGAGATAATTGGTAATCATAGTATATTCACTATCAATTATATGATATTCCATCAATGTGGAAGGATGGGTCTCATGAAGCCCCAGTATAGAAGATACCTAGTAGAGTGTTGAGCCTATGGTAGAATGGGTCATCTACATATATTTTGTAGGACCTTTCCACTGGTTCTAGTGAGATAAGATCTGAACCAAATCCAAATTGTGGGGTGGAATTTATGGTACACATCAGGTAGGAATCTAGAGTATTACTGGGCTTTCAGGCCAAGAAATTGGTTGAGGTCGATGAAGCTAGATACAGCCAGTAGAGTAGACCTTCTTAGGGGGGGTCAGGTTATAGATTAGGATCTTGGATCTAGCTAGTTATATGAATTATAGCCTTCACCCAAGGATCAGAGTACCAAACCATCTATTATATGAGGTATGATCTTAGTATCCATGACTCTAATATCTTATTTTTTTTATACAAGTTATTCACACGTGTTTATATCTACAGCTTTAATGAGTATACTTGGTCTCGAGATAGAATAATTTTGGGGGTGATGTCTCTTGACACTCTATTGAGGATACAGTCTGAGAGTGTTCACTAATGTAAGAATAATCCTCTCGATATAGGAGACTACCATTTATTTTGGAACCTTTTCATCCTTGAGATGGTAGGATTTGATATAATTCTTGCAGATGGATTGGTTAGTACCATTTTGATCCCAGGTTGTTTTTTATTGTCAAAGGGTGTATTTCTTATCACATAAGGGTGGTAGCTATGTTTACAAGGGAGAATAAGATGTCCAAGAAACTTGAGCTAGAACTAAGAATCATGGGCTAGGTAGAGTGTCATCCTAGATTATCAAACTTTGTCTTGATGATCAGAAAGTACAATAGACCGCCTTTCTTCCAATGGTGTGCCAATTCAGTGATGTCTTTCTTGATGACTATTATGGGATACCTCCTGAGAGAGAGGTATAGTTCACTATTGAGATTATTTTAGGAGTAGAACCAGTATCAATTACCCCTTATAGGATGGATCTTATTGAGCTTCAGTAACTCAAGAGGTGGATAGAAGACCTGTAAGCTAAAGGGTTTATATGACCCAGTACTTCACCTTGGAGTTCACCTGTACTTTTTGATAAGAAGGTAGATTATACCCTAAGTTTGTGCATAGATTACTAGTGGTTGAATCATGTTATGGTTAAAAATTGGTACCCACTTCCTCATATAGACAATCTCTTTAGTTGGCTTCAGGGATCTAAGGCCTTCTCAATGATTGATTTGAGATCGAGATATCATTAGGTGAGAGTTAGACCCTCAGATGGACCACATACATATTTTTGAAGTAGGTATCGCTTGTATGAGTATCTTGTAATGTCTTTCGATCTAACCAATGTTCTTGTTGTTCTTATTGAATTAATGAATCAAGTTTTTGACCATTACCTGGATGCATTTATGGTAGTTTTGTGGTTGGAATCTTATTTTACTCTCAAACTCAATATGATCATGCCAAACACCTTGACATCATTCTGAGTACACTAAGTGAGCATCAGTTATATGCTAAGATCAGTAAATGAAACTTTTGAAACAACAAAGTTCACTTCCTGGGTCACATTATATCATAATCTGGGGTATCTGTGGACCCATAGAAGGTAAGGTATGATGTTTCTTAGGATAAATGCAATAATTTTTTTGATATATGAAGCTTCTTGGGACTGGTAGGTTACTATTTAAACTTAATCTATAAATTTTCATGCCTTTCAACACCACTTATAGGATTGAACAAGAAGGTTGTAAATTTAACATGCTCTAAATCTTGTGAGAATTCCTTCAGTAGTTAAAAGGAAGGATGACATCAGCATTGATTCGAATTTTACCTAATCCTACTAGGGGATACATGAATTGTTATGATTCATCCGGAATCGAGTTGGGATATATTTTGATGCAAGGGGAATGAGTCATAGTGTACAGGTCTCATCAATTGAGGCCTTATAAGCATAATTACCTGACATGTCATCTCGAGTTAGCAGTTGTTATACAAGTCTTGTGTTGTTGGAGACATTATCTATTGGGATAATGGTTTGTGGTATACACAAACCATTAGATCCTCAAATACATATTAACTCAGTAGGGTTTTAATCTCCAACAATAGAGATGGGTAAATATCTTCAGTATTTTTCTTTGAGCTTGCATACACACCATGAAAGGTTCATGCATATACTGGCACCATGAGCTGAAAGAGTCATACTAAATCTATTTAGGAGGTTGGTAGTGAATGGAAGTCGGTATCTCTTCTTTCTAAAATGTATTTGTAAGTTCAGGAATTCCACACACAACCTATACTCATAGTTTTATCATTAGCTTCATCACTTTTGGATATACTAAAGAGGAGAAGTGGGAAAAGGGTGTCTGATATACATGTTATGTGGTCATAATTTTTCTCAGTTGTAGCTCAAGCACCCTTAGAAGGGAAACTCAAGGTTGAGTTGTCTTAAGAATGGTAGGTTATAAGATCTTGGTTTTTTATATAGGTATGGTTCATTTTTAATTATATTAAACCTATCATTTTTATTAAAATGAATGAACCCAAAGGAATATTGGAGGTTTTAGGAGCATTATGAAAGGCTCGGGGCTTAGAGTTAATGTTTTGGGGGAAATAGGGTGAGGTGAATGATTAGTTCATGGTTTAGCTAAACATGCACCTTAACCATGAAACCTAGAAAAATGAGGAGTGTGGTTATTTTAATTATATGAATGGGGAATGTAAAATGTGAAACCATTATAATTTATTATTGGTTTACCGCATATGGTTTTGTACATGGTTTTTCTAATCATTCAACTAAACAGTGTGAGGTATGGTGCACTTGGAAAGTAGGTAAACATAGTTGGTGCATAGTTTTTCTAACTATGTGACCAAACCATGCACCCCTTTAAAAAGTTGGAAATTACATTTTTCCCCATTATGCCCCTAAAACTAAAACACAACTTTTCTTCTCTTCATTTGAATGTAGAATCAATAGGAAGCTCTCCCTTTCCCCACTTTATATATCTTGTTGGATATTTCTAATTCAAACTCTATTTCAATCTTTATTCATCATGTTGGATCATCCTCAGTAAGTATAATAGTTCTTTCCCTTCTTTCTTTGGTTTTCTTAACCATCATTGGTGTTATCTCAATGCAATTTTATATGCCCTATTTTCATGGATTTTGTATGGTTTTCCATTTTCTCTCATTCTAGCCTAATTATGAGACCAATATTGGGTTACGAGTCTTCTACAGGGCTAAGGTGGGTGGTCTATTCCTTTTCCCTAAATTTTATTTATTTATAAATTGTTTCATTGTTCCATATGGACTACTTTCTATGTGTTTCTCCTAAAATATTTAACTCCTTTAATTAATCACTTATAATTTACCTTGAAGTTACATGAGAAATTTTACACTATTAGAGGTTAATGAACTCAACATAAACCACCCCTTAAGGTGTGTCTGATTAAATAGCCTTTACAACCTTACCATGCTTGTAACCAAAACACCCATAAGCTGTGTTTGGCTTGTCACTTGTAAATAGAGTGAAAAAAATAAATAAAATTAATAAAATTAATAAATGACATGTATAATTCACATTTCCCTTTATCACTTATTATATCATTCTTGATTATCGTTATTTCTTTGGATCACTATAAAGGTGTGGCCTGCCCTGAGCAAGACTTGGATTCCTGACCTGGAATGCCTTGGAAGAACTCATGGGATACCAACCAATTTATTCATTCATCTACCAAGTGAGATACCACAATTTTATTAGGTTAATTTCATAGATATTTGAATTCCTCAGCTAGAAATCAGTGATTCACTTACATTCTCTAGAAAACTTGAGTGCTTTAGATGACCTCCTAAGATTCAGCTAGATGTCCTCAGACACAGACTTCCTTGGATGATCTCCTTATAATCTAATCAAGTCTATACTAATGTTACCATGGAATTTTCCTTAGTCTCAATTATAAACTTTCAGGGTGGAATTCTAAGGTTTCACCCCTTGGATTAAACTTAACCCCATATCCTTACTTCTTGGTTGATAACTGTGAGTGGGATTAACCACATAATGTCATAGATGCTATGGGTCTCCCATGGATACATTATGACTATCATAATTAAATACCTTGGATATTTTCCTTGAGTCCCTAGATGAATAATGGTTATATACTCAAAAACATCCATCTTAGGCCGAAATAGGTAGGGTTTCCCAGGTATCCCATGAGGATCTTAAGCTCAATATGGTTTCTATTTATTTTACTAATTTACATTTATTATACCTACATTCTATTACATTTTATATTCACAAATTGAACGTGTTTTAGACACTATTAGTGGTGGTCTATTGAGTTTTAATCACACCCTTTTTGGGTCACCATTTTGTACTCTGACAGATTACATAGATATAGAAAATGATAAATAGAAGCATCTGGCTTTGGATGCTTGATGTATTTTATGTTTTAGAAAAGATGACTAAGCCAGCACTCAGGATGCTTGTTGTGATAGTTATTTTTTTGGTATTTTCTTTTCTTTTGTTATATTGGTACTATTGTATACCTTCTACCATGTTTCCCTACTCATATTTTCTATCGTATTGTAAAATTATTACCTATAGATGCTATTGTTACTTTTATTTATGTCTATTATTATTTGGATGCTTATTTCTGCTAGCTTACTATTTAAATTTTATATATATACTATTTTCACTACTTTATATCATCAATGTTCACTCTGATAAATATGGTATAGTCACCCCACCATACTATTATACACCCTCACTTCTAGTCGGTAGTATCTAGCATATAGAGAGGCATGCTTGAGGTTATGTGGCCCTCAGGTTTGATTACTTATGAGTGAAATGGGCTTGGAACATCATAGTTTCACTCACAATTGTGTCTCTAGTAAAAAATTTATGTTTTGGTTATACCTCATAACCAAAAGAAACATCCTTGGATTTTGAATCCCATTCTAAAAAGTTGGCTTGGTTAAGTTCAAACTATACATTTAAAAGGGGAGGTTATTGTCTAAACCCATAAAAGATAGCAGAATTGGATTGTGCCTTTAGGTGAGAAAATTTTGTTTTTAAAGAGATTTTCTCCCTTTAAAAAGTTAGGTGTTAGTGGGTTCTATTCCTATTTAGGATAATTTGGGAGTGGAGAGTAGATGTAGGTTCACATTGAACCTAAATACTATAAAAATAGTGTGGTATTTGTTTTTATTTTCAAATGCACAATTTATTCGAACATGGTAATCACTTATGTAATTTTACCCACTATCTTATTTTAATATTCTATTATTTCATTTGTATTGTTTATAATTACACCCATCATTTAATAGGCATTTTTTTCAACTTTGATAACTTTAATTTCATTAAAGTTTGAAAAGGTCTATTCACCCATGACCATCTTTCCATCACATCTAGGCTAACAATTGGAATTAGAGTCTATCCCTCTCAAATTTTATTCATGTTTCTTGTATTATAATTGATTATTTTTTTATTATCATATGTTTTTAGATAAATTTTTTCTTAATCCTTAAAAAGACAAAGGTAAATAACTTTTATGATGTCTTGATATTAAAATTATGTTTCCATAAATGAAATTATAGGAGATTCTATGAACCATACAGACTCAAGAGAACTTGTGTGTTTTAAATGTAAACAATATGGGAACTTGAGGTCATATTATACAATAAGAAAAATAAATAGTAATTACACTCAAAGGAAAACAAATTCAAAATACTCTTGGATCTTATAGTTCATCACTAGAATTAAAGAAATACTCTTTTAATGCATGCTTCATGGATGAATCTATTGATGTGACATCATCTGATTCTAATTATTTTAGTAATTATGGAAATGATAAGAATAATGTTGAGTATTAAAATAAATGTGTGAAGCATATCAAAAAATATATATAATATGGTTTCCATATATTTATCACTCAAAACTAAATATAAGAAGGCTGATGAATAAAAAAAAGGTATTATCTTTTAAAGTTGAAAGGTTGAGAAATGTTGATTTCAAAATGTTAAATTTAAAAGAAGATAATGATCAGATTAAATATTTTCTTTCTAAAAATAATGAAGAGGAATAAAAGAAACTTAATTTGTTATTTGATGGTATGATTCAAGTTGAAAAATGAATATAAGAAGATTAAAGAAGAAAATTAAGGACTAGGAAATACATCTTCATCCTAACATGAAATAGTTTTCGATGATATATATTCTATTCAAATAGAAAATTATAAGTTTAAAAGAGACTTGGATATAATTTCAGAAGAAAATAATAGACTAAAAGAGACTATGTCTAATAAAACTATTTCAAAAGTTCACTTGGGAATAACTAGTTGTTTTTAAAATTATGATAATGAAACTAAGATAAAGGTTTCATATTCTTCTGTTACATGCTCTAAATTTCATGCACTTTAAGATTATCCATCATAATGTTATGGAAATTTTTTGCATCCACTTGGGTGAAACAAAATTTAATTTAATTCTATATCTTGGATGAGTTCAAATATCCATAAATATTTCTCATTTTTGGTTTTAAAATATATCATGAAGAATTTAATGGATCCTAAATAGCTCTACTTACATAATTAAGTTCTTATTTACTATCAACATACATATCTCTTTAGTTTTATTATTTGGTATGTTTTCATGTTGTTTTACTTTCAGTTTTAATAATTTTGGAATGATAATTACATAGTTTTAATTTTTAAATATACTTTAAAAGGTTACATGTGATGAATTATTAATTATTAATATTTAATAAAATGTTTTGTTTTTGGCTTATAATAATGTGTAATATATCCTATATTTATTATTTTTTGACATGTATTTATTTTTTAGCATATATCCAGTGAGCATGTAATCGTGTTTTATTTCCTGGTATAATGGCACAGGTTTAATTTTTTTTGTTTTTAATTCATTTATTATATTATATAAATTAATTGAATGTAATTTAATCAAATTATGGGTAATCATTTTTGGATTCTATAATATGAAAAGAAAACTGACTTAAGATAAATTTTGTAGTGTCCAACCTCGAGTGTCACTCAACAGTGCCCTGAGACGGTTGGCCACAGGACCTCAAACACGTATTCTCAAAGGCCAGAGGCTACCAACTATCAACAAGAAACTTGAGTAAGTCCATGGGGATATTATTCCCTCATTGATCAGATTGGATCCCAATAATAAATATATAATAAATAGAAGAAACGATGACATAATCTAGATATAAACAGAAAACAAAAGCATAATCATGAAATATAATGAAATAAAGTGTGGAAGATGAATAAATAATTAGAAGAAAATAATTATGATAGTATTTCATGTATTATTAAAAAAAATACTAAGCAAGGGGAAGGGGATACAAGCATATACAACATGCTATCAAAATGAAAAAAAATCCCAAAAACTGCTAAGTCTAGCATCTTGAGATAGGCTCGGTTCTATGCTCCCAACTCCATACAAGAAATGTAAATCAAGAATTGGAAGTTGGTTGATTCCCTTTTTCTGTACCTACCATCATAAATTCTACTCGGGTACCAAATCTGTCCGATCAGGGTATGAGATACAATCTTAGTAGGTTGGAACCCACGGTGTCTAGCCCAATCCATTTCATGCAATATAAATATAAGAAGTGTGCCATAATAGTTTAAATGAAATACATAACTAAGTAATTAAAAGCATTGTACTGGGTTCTATTTAGACACTCTCCCAACTACCAACTTTGGCTTAAGCCATGTTTCAACACTGAAAGAACCTGCAAGGGTATGGTGAAATGTATAATGTACTAGAGTATGTACTATTCTCAAGCTTGTTCTTTAGGATTGGAGGAAATTTTCTTTCATTATTAATACCAAGGATCATTTATATTCTTTAAAACATTCATTTTCCTTTTTAATTTCATTTGAAAACCACTTTATAGTACATAGTGAGACACCCATATCCCATCCTTAACAGTTCGATAAGACTTGAAAAGTATCACTCGAGGGGCTCATCACATAACCAATAACAAGGATCTCATACATGGTAACCCATGGATGAAGTCCCATGTCTCACTCCAAGCATGGTGAAAATTCAAATACTATCCTCTACGTTCGTACCTGGTATCGCACATAGGGGGATGAGTCTCTCTCTAGGAATGGTTTAACTAAACGTGCCTTAGAGCCTATCCAAGGGGTCTCCCCTAGGGAACCAACGTCTCTTGTTTGGAGGTAAACATAAATAACACTCAGTAAACCCATCCTAGGAATAACTGGTGTCATTATTGGCATGCCTACTATCCATTAACAACTTATAATAGAAGGAATACGAGTCCTTCCAAGGGGTACTTAAGTTGGAACCCCTTGGTTCACCCACAGCTCTAAAGAGAAAACACCAAAAAAACATTTCATATTTAACAAGATCAATTGAAGGGACATTACATTTAATTCAATCATTTAAGTCATAATTATCACATTGGTTAGGGAAATCCATTGGGAAAACCATGTATGTCATAAATCATAAGGCTCTTAACCTAATATAATGGCTATTCAAATAAAGGCATGTGGGGTATGGCTTTAAGCACTTGGCCAGTTCATTTAATTTAACCAACTCATTCATGAAATGGGATGTAGAGACCTAAGCACATAGATCATCTCCCAACCAATTTAATTTATAAATTCAAGGAATTTATTGTGAGTCAAAACCCCACAAGGGTTATCAAAAAGCTAATTAAAAAAAAGGAAAATAAGCCTTAAAGGCTAGGATCACCCATTTGGGTGACATGGGTCAAGGAAATCAACCTAAGGGTTTGATTCACTGGTCACACGGGTCTCAAATGGCATGAAAAAGCTATCAATTTAATTTAATTAAACATTTCAAAGTGAAACTAGAATAGACCATCCCACAGCATAATGGAACTATTTATTAAATACAAAAAAATGATAGGAAAAGGCCATGACCACTTACCTTAGCTTCATGGAGCTTCCCTCATCTAGTATCAACATTTGATTCGACCAAGATTGGAATATATTGACGAAACCATAAAATGACATGAAAATGGGGAAAATGATCTTAAAGACAAATAGTTTAATGGATGGGTTGAAGAACTTGAAAATGGTTGTAGAGGATTCTATATTGTACCACTATCTTTCCATAGGATCTGAAGGCGAATGAATCAGAGCTCGTTTGGAGGAGTTGTATCAAAACCTACTGAAGGAGGAGGAGAGGCTTAGTGCGCATGGGAGGAGGGAGCCTACTAGATAAATAAGGAGTAAGAAAGGAAAGGTTTTATTTAATTCATTTAAGAGGGTAAAATTCATAATTTTACCCAATTTTACATTGTGCGTGATTTGGCCGCACGGCTTGGCCAAACCATGCGCCAATCGTGCACCATTCACTACTATAAGGGGAAATTCACATGGTTTGTTGCACGATTTGACTAACCATATGAAAAATGTGCAAACTATAACTCTTAATAATTTTAGACATCTTGTATAGTTGTGCACCCTAGGTCACATAGTTGCATACAAACTGTGCGGCCCAATCTGCTCTTCGTATTTTGGGGTTTCGGGCTCTGAACAAGCCCCAGATGCACCTAAAACCTCCTTGACTTGATTATGAATAATATTTAGGGTCATTTAAAGTAATTAGAACAAAAAATTAATGGTTTATACCTTTAATAAGAGTCAGAAGGTTACAAAATCCCATGTTTAAGACAACTCGTCCCTGAGTTTCCCTTCTAAGGGTAGTAGAACGTCATTTGAGAAGAGTTCTGCCCACTAAACACATACATCAGTCTCCCACTCCCAGGTCTCAACCTATACAAGTATATACTTCCAAAGCACCTGGACTAGAGGAACTGACCTGCCTCAAATATCCTTCATGCTACGGTCGATGATACGTATTGGATGCTCCTCGAAGGATGTGTATGCTTCCAGCTCAATATCGTCAAGGTCAAATGAATGAGATGGTTTGACATGATATTGTCAAAGCTAAGATATGTATAATATTCCATGCATGTCACAATAAATATGAGGTAACAACAACTGATAGACTACTTTACCAACTCTATCCACTATCTCGAAAGGCCTGACATATCTCGGTGATAACTTGCCCTATCTCTTGATTCGTTTATGACCCAACTTGGGTGATACATGCAAAAAGACCCGATGTCCCACCTCAAATTCCAGAGTTCTACGGTGACAATCGGTATATGACATCTTCCTAGACTAACCTGTAGTCATTCAATTCTGAATCAGCTTGACTTGCTCTAAAGTCTCCTAAACGAGACAAGGACCCAACAGAGCTGCATCACCTACCTCTAACTAGCACAAAGGTGAACGAAATAGTCTACCATAGAGAGCCTCATATAGAGTCATCTGAATCATTTACTAAAAGATATTATTGTATGAAAACTCAACCAGAGGAATATGATTCTCCCAAGAACCTCCAAAATCAAGGATATAGACTCATAGTATATCCTCTAACACCAGTGTGGTTTGCTCAGACTATTTGTCAGTCTGAGGGTGATATGCAGTACTCAAGATCACCTTTGAATTCAGTTCCTTCTGCAACCCTCGAAATAACAGTGATGTGAATCGGGAATCTTGGTCTGATATGATAGAATAATGTAGTCCATGAAGTCTCACTATCTCCTGAATATGAATCCTTCCTAACTCATCAATAGAGAAGGACTTCCGGATAGGTAGTAAGTGCGTGACTTTGGTCAGCCTATTGATGATCACCCATATTGTATCGCTTCCTCAAGGGTATCTCGATAATCCTATCATGAAATCCATGGTGATTTCATTCTATTTATACTTAGGAATTTATAGAGGCTTTAGAAGTCTATCAGGTTTTTTGTTCTCTTCCTTCACCTACGGATAGGTAGAGCATCGAGTGATAAAACCTGTTATCTTCCTCTTCATACCTATCCACCAATACCGATGGTACATGTCTCTATACATCTTGGTGAGACTAGGATGAATTACCCAAACATAGGCATGTGATTCCCACATCAAATCTTCCCATATATCTGAAGGTACCCATACTCAACCACAGAATAGTAAAGTCTCGCTACCATCAACTATCAAACCAGGAGGCAGGTTATCTTCAGTGATGCTCTCACTCAAGATGAGGCCCTCAGAATCAAATAATTTCCTCATCCTGGCCTGCTCTAGGAGAGAGGACATCACTATTAAAGATGCTATAACTAGCTTCTCATGCTATTTCTAAACCTCTAAATGCATTTTAGAAAATAGTGTCATCAATTTCCACTCACTATTGGCCCCCTTGATGGCTTGCGTCTGAGTCTTTTGAATCAAGGCATCAACCACTACATTTCCTTTCCCAAGTTTATAAGAAATCTCAAAGTCAAATGACTGTAGTTATTCCACCCATCTGTGCTACCTTAGATTCAAGTCCCTCTAAGTGGAGATATATTTGAGACTTTTATGGTCTGTGTAAACAATGAACTGCTCATCCAACAAGTAGTGTCTCCAATAGTGTAGAGAGTGAACCACTATTTCCTGCTTGGGGTTTTTCATATGATAGTTCTGCCCATGAGGTCTCAACTGGTAGGATCCATATTCCATGACTCGATCACCCTGCATAATAACTTCACCAATTTCGATTCCTGAAGCATCATAGTTGACTGTATAACTTTTTATCAGCTCAGGTAGAATCAGAATCAGATCTGAAGTGAGTCTTCCCTTTAACTCCTGAAAATATGTCTCACAAGCTTCAGTCCAGTCAAACTTCACACCCTTCTTGGTCAATCCCATAAGTGGCACTACCAAGCATGAGAAGTTTTTGATTAATCACCTATAATATATGGCTATCCCTAAGAATCTACGTATGTCAAACACATTATTGAAATGCTCCCAGAAAACCATGGTGCTCACCTTCTATGGTTCAAATTATACTCTTACCTTGGATATGATATAACCCAAGAAGTGAACAATACTGATTCAAAAGTGGCACTTACCAAGCTTCACATATAGTTGGTTCTCTCTTAGTGTACTCAACATAATCTCAAGATGATTGGAATGGTTGTGTCTGGAGCATGAATACACTAAGATGTCGTCTATGAAGACTACCATAAAGGAATCAATATATGGGTGGAAAACTTGATTCATCAGATCCCTGAAGACTATCGACATGTTTTTCAGTCTGAATGGAATAACCAGATACTCATACAAGTCATACCTGATCTGAAACATTGTATGTGGCATGTTTGATGTCCTCACATGAACCTTATGGTAGCCCAAACTCAAATTGATTTTAGAGAAAATAGTTTCTCCTTAGAGCTGGATGAAGAGGTCATCTATATAAGGAAGTGGATACCTATTCTTCATCATAAGTTGGTTCAGTCAGTAGTAACCCACACACAATTCAAGGGTATCATCAGCCTTATTGGATAAAATTATTGGTGAACCCCATTGCGGTGTGTTGGGTCATATAAAACCCTTATCCTCTAATTATTCAAGTTGTTTCTTAGGTTCCAGGAGATCTGTAGGTTCCATCCTATATGGAGGAATAGACAAAGCTTCCATAATTGGCATGAGCTCAATGGTGAACTCAATATATCTCTCAACAGGTAATCCATATAAATCGTTAGAGAATAAATCCCTAAAACAATCCATGATAGGAGTAAATTCCACAAGTTGCATTCCTCGATCACTCGTGAAGAGACTGGCTAGCTGGGTTGTCATCCTGCCTAGATGAGTTTGCTTGGATCCAGCTCGATCTACCTGGATATCTCATTCACCCTTATGGATATAAATTTTTTCCTCAGTTGATGTGAAATACACTTAATGGTGATAGAAATCCACATGGTCTAAATAAGGCACAAGTAAGTCCATACTGAGAATGGCGTCGAAGTCGGTCATCTCGAGGATGATGAAACTCCATAGAAAATGGTACTGACCTATATCAAGGGGAAATTCCTTACACTGATGTATACCCTTATCCTGAACTCCCAAAAACATATCGAGGGACATAACACATTTGAGTACTTGATCAATAAGCCTAGACATCCCATAGTTGCAGCAGATAGGAAAGAGTGTGATGAACCTGTATCAAATAAGGAAGATACTATAATAGAGGATAACATAATAGTACCTATAATAATAGAGGCTAACAGAATAATACCTCTAACTATAGATGGACCTAGACTTTGTTCCTCTAATGTAGTCTTCACTGCATACATATGGCTCGAACCGTATCTATAAGATACTACCTAAGTAGCCTGATCAGGTCCACTCTACTGACGATGGAACACTAAAGCCTGACTACCTCAACCACGACCACTTTCTCAACCTGATTATCCTATAGAAGACTAGATTCCTGCTTGAAGAGGTTTCATTGACCCTACACTTGAAGGTGGTTCTGGTGTAGAACCTCATTCACTAGGCACTGAAGGAAAATATCAGCAGAAATGCTGGAGGTGACTCATCTTTCCGTAAGATCGGCACTTGATCAGGTTCTTTGTACACTAAGGATTTATTTAACCTAACATGCCGCACTGGTGACACACCACAAGGCTGCCGGTGCATGCCACCTGTCTAGTACTACCCCCCCCCCTCGCATGTACCATCAAAGTGTCACTTCTTGACACTGGATAAACCATTACTAGTATATCTAGAAACTAAACCACCCTGATTCATGTAACCTAACTCTCTCAAGTTTCTCTCAGTGATGAGGTTCTGGTTCATGATCTCATAAATAATGGTCATCCAAAATACTTTCACCTATGAGCAGATGGAATAAGAAATCCCATCCTTAAAGAGTCTCGTAGCAGTCATCTCATCACCAGTCAAGGTCGGTGAAAAATCTTGTAATTCAGTTAAGCGAGCTAAATATTCCATCACTAACATATCACCTTGATCCATGTACATTAATTCTCGAACTCGATCCATTATCAAGGTCTGAGAAAATAAATAGTCAAAAAAGGATGCCTGGAAATCCACCTAGACCATACCCTGATGTTGACTAGCCTGAATCAGAATGTCCCACAAGCGCTTGACAGAGTCACATAACAGATAGGTCACAAGCTTGACCCTATGCTCTGGAGGCATCTCGATGTGCTCAAAGATTGAAACCATGGCCTCCAACCATGTTTCAGCAGCCTGAGGTCCACAATCCCCTAAGAATGTGGGAGGATGTTACTACTGAAATTCTCTAGCTAGCTCTGCCATAGAAGGGGTGGGTCTAGGAACACCAAGCACTAATTGCATGAATTGAATAAAACTATCAAAAAACTGGGAATCAACACTCATTGGAATATCTGAAGGAGGTGTCTTAGGTTTCACTACAAGTGGTATCACAGGTGGCTCAAGTCCCACCACCTCAGGAGTATGCTCATCACCACTTTTTGGGTATATAGCACAGGTTCATCGTGGTGGCATAGCTTTACAAATTCCAAGCACATATCTCAAATAGAATTTATAATAGATAGGGAAAGATATGAGAAAATAAAAATACAAGGCTATCCTACTAAAGAAACATACCCCTCTGCCTACTCCAGGAGCCAAGTCTGGGTGGAGAATGAGTCACAAAAGGAAAGAAATTCAGACACGACCTATTTCCCACCACCAAGTCGGAATAGGATCAAGGTCTCATGTACAAGGTAGTAATTTCATTTAATAATCATATTAATTTTAGCCTTTTTAGCTTCATTATTATTTAATTAGTTATTAGAATCGAGATCTAGTTAATTACATCACCAATTCCAATTCATAAGGGCCCATACACCTTATAAATTGCAATTTTCACGTTAACTAACTGCATCCTAACCATTACACCAAACTACGGGTGTAACAGGACATGGTTGCAGTTTTATTAGATGAGCTACCATTGGCACTCACCAATCAAATCACTAATGTGGAATTATTGATCAAAAGGTCCAATTATTCCATCATTGGGAACATTATCGCACTGCAAGCATAACTAAAAAAGCACAAAAAGGCATAACAAACAAGATGCAGGCAGCAACCACATGAAAAATCGGCAATGCACGGAGAAAGTAGATATGACATGGCATAATGCATGGAAATTTATTCATATTGTGCCCAGTATGATGCATAATTTCAATGTGCCCTCATCTCATTGGGCCAGGGCTAAACAACCCATTTAAATATTATCATCAATAGAAACTGCACAAAATGAGTGTGTCACCCAATGATGAAATCCTATAAAACCGTAAAAAGCGCAAGAAAAAACAACATTTACCCATCCCAGGTAATTTGGGTTTCCCCTATACATGGGGTAGCTACTCCCAAACATAAGATCTTAACCAAATTCTCATGTCCTGGTCTCTTGTCTAAACCCAAACAGTAAGATAAAAGGAAAAAAATCCTCTGATACCACTTTGTATCATCATGCCCCAAGTGCCACTCAACTGTGCCCTGAGACGATTGGCCACAAGACCTTAAGTGAATCTCCCTAAATGACAGAGGATGTCGACTAGTAGCAAGGGTCTTGGGTAAGTCTGTGGGGAGACTATGACCTCATTGATCAAAGTAGAGTGCAACAATAAATATATAAGAAACAACAAAATTGGTGACATCATCCAGATAGTATCAGAAAATAAAATCATAATCATGAAAGATAAAGAAATAATGTTTCAAATCTAAATAAATAATCATAAGTAACTAATTATGATAGTATTTCATGTCTTATTACAAAATGACTAAGCAAGGAGCAAGGGATACAAGAATATAAAACATGTTATCAAAATGAACAAAAAGGCCCAAAAACTGCTAAGACTAGCATCTCGAGCATAGTTTCAATCCTCTTCTCCCAACTCCATCCTAGAAATGTAAATCAAGCATTGGAAGATGATTTCTTCCCTTTGTATATACCTACAATCATAAAGTCCACTCGGGTACCAAAGGTACCCGATCAGGGTGTGAGATATAATCTCAGTAGGTCAGCACCCACGATGTCTAGGCCAATCCATTTTGTGTAATATAAATATAAGCAGTGTTCCATAACAGTTTAAATGAAAAATATAATTAAGTAATTAAAATCATTAGACTGGGTTCTATTTGGACACCCACCCAACTACCTTCTTCGGCCTAAGTTGGTGTGTCTAAACCGAAAGAACCTATAAGGGTAAGGTGAAATGTATAATGTTATAGAGGATGTACTGTCTCCAAGCTTATTATTGGGCTTGTAGGACATGTCCTTTCTTTCTTAATACCAAGGATCATTTCTCTTTTTCAAAATGTTCATTTTCCTTTTTAATTTCATTTGAAAACCACTTTATAGAACATAGTGAGACACTTAGATCCCATCCTTGACAATCTGAGAAGACATACCAAGTATCGCCCGAGGGGCTCATCACATAACCAATGAAAAGTATCACATACATGGAAACCCAAGGATTAAGTCCCATGTATCACTCCAAGCATGTTGAAAAGTCAAATACTAGCCTCTGAGTCCACACCTAGTATCGCATGTAGGGGCCAGAGCCTCTCTCTGGTCATGATTCAACCAAACGTTCCTTAGAGACCATCCAAGGGGCCTCCCCTAGGGAACCAACATCACTCTTCTGGAGGTAAACATAAATAACGCTCATTAAACCCATCTCAGGCATAACTGGTATCGTTCTCAGTGTGTCTACTAACCATTCACAACTTATAACAGAAGGCACGAGAGTCCTTCCAAGGGGTCCTTAAGTCAAAACCCCTTAGTTCACCCTTGACTCTAAATCGAAAACACCAAACAAACATTTCATATTTAACAAGCTCAATTGAAGGTCCATTACATTTAATTCAAGAATTTAAGTCATAACTGCCACATTGGTTGGGGAAACCCAATTGGGCAAACCATGTATGTAATAAAGTGTGAGGCTCCTAGCCTAATCTAATGGCCATTAAAATCACGTAATGTGGGGTATGGATTTAAGCACTTGGCCAGTTCATTTAATTTAACCAACTCATTTATGACATGGGATATAGAGGCCTATGCACATGGCTTATCTCCCAATCAATTTAATTTAGCAAGTCAAGACATTTATTGTGAGGAAAAACCCCACAAGGGTGATCAACAAGCCATGAAAAAATAGTAAATAATCCTTAAAGGCTAGGCACACCCATTTGGGTGACATGGGTTAAGGCAATCAACCCAAGGGGTTGATTCTCCGCTCACACGGGTCACAAATGGCATGACAAGGCTATCAATTTAATTTAATTAAACATTTCAAAGCAAAACTGAAATGGTCCAGCCCACGACACAACAACTCTATTTTTGAAATGCAACGAAATGATGGGAAAAGGTAATGACCACCTACCTTATCTTCATATAGCTTCCCTCATTTGGTATCAACATTTGATTCGAGCAAGGTTGGAAGAAATCGATGAAACTGCCAAATTCCTTGAAAATGGGGCAAATGATCTTACAAACAAATAGAACAATGGATGATAGGAATAAATTGAAAAGGAATAGAAAGGATTATAGATCATACCTCTATATTTTTGTAGGATCCAACAGCGGACGAATCAAAGCTCGTTTGGAGGAGTTGTATCAAAACCTATAGAGGGAGGAGAGGCTTCATGCAAATGGGAGGAGGGAGCCTACCGGAAAATAAGGTGGAAGAAAGGTAATGGTTGATTTAATTAATTTAAGAGGGGAAAATCCATAATTTCACCCAATTTTACATTGTGCGCGGTTTGGACAAACCATGTTCCATTCACTATTATAAGAGACACTTCGCACGGTTTACCACACGGTTTGACTAACCATATGAAAACCATGCAAAATAGCACTATCAAGAATTGCATATGGCTCGCATGGTTGTGTGCCATGGGTCACACAATCTCAGACAAACCGTGTGGCCCAATCTTCTCTTACCATTTCGAGGTCCTATGAAAATGTTTTTAAGGTCTTACGAAACTAATTTTTAAATTCATACAAGGTTCTTTAAAGTGAGAAGCGTTAAATGGTTTCATATGACCTGTTATTTTAAATCCATATGAAAACCTTTCAAAGACTTAGAAAAACATTTTAAATACTTATTAAAAGCTTTTAAAGTATTACAAACCACTTCTTGGGTAATTAAAGTTTTCTATTTATAGTGATGCTTTGCATTCTAAATTTTCACTTGTTAAGTTTCACATATTTATCTTATCTTTACTCCATTAATTTTTATATGTACAGAAGTTGGATCTTCCAAATTTAAAAATGTAGTTCTCATTTCGGTATGATTTCATCCACCGCATATAGTTGGCTCATCTCTTAATTTAACAGACAATAAAGAAGTCATTGCAACTAGTTCACACATATGTTATATTTGATTATAAGTAAATGGGTGTTTTTTTAGAAGTAATTCTTGATTTTCAGGTAACTACAACATGACATGAGTTCTCAATATATGAGTTCTACCATTTTGAAAATAAAATATGTGACATGTAGATTTATAGTTTTCAAATACTATGATTTAAAAGAGTACACATGCAGTGATTAAAGATGTGTATGCAGTCTACAAGTCGCAACAACATGGAACAAACACGCAACAAGCATTTCTGATAACTCTCATGATACACCAGTGCTGATGTAATATTAGGTTGATTCTTGAGTTTTATGATTTTTTTTTTGTAATTGTGTCATGGTTTATATCAAATTTTCATGGTCATTGAAAAATTAGGGAATGATTTATGTTATGTCATGGTCAAGGCCATGATGTTCACTCCAACTTACTCAATATTAAGATACTCTATTTTTTCATAGTTTTTCTATTTTCATTTACTGTATTTTTTCATGGTTCATTAAAATTTTTCTATCTATTTTATTATTACTTATAACTCCTAATGAAGATGTGTGAAGTTATTTCAAAGTGTTTGATATAATAATGAAGCGGGAATTTATTTTTGAATTCATTTGTATTTTAAATAAAGGAAATGTTAATGTATCCATGGTTATATTATTTTTAAACATGGATACCTATTATTGGTTTACAAGAAACACCCACATGAAGAATATTCTTGTAAATTTTTAAGAGAATTATCCATTAAAGAATTAATCTATAAATAAAAGTTGAATCAAGTGACCAGTGATATATCACATGACAGGATTCTAATGAAAAATATGGATGTACTGTGAAGTTTGAGAAAGAAATTGTACATAATTGTCGACGTGTTGTATTGTGCCAAAACACCTAGAGCTAATTGTCATACTTCAATACTAAATGGTTGATGGTCATTGTTCTACACCAACAATATCTCCTAAAACTCATTCTTTGGTTTCATTGTTTTAATTTATTGTGTTGAGTTATTTTTATTTCATTGTTTCACTCACAACTGTGCCTCCAATCAAAAGGAAATGTTTTGGTAATACCTCATAACAAAAAAGGTACATCCTTGAGTTGTGACTCCCATGCTAAAATTCAAATCTGTTAGGCATGGTTTGTGCCTGTAAAAGCGTGAATTATTTTCTAATCCGATAAAATATAATGGAATTGGGTTTTACCATTGAGTGAGAAAAATGAAGGTTTTTAAGGGTTGTTAATCCCTTAAAAAGTATGGTTTGAGTGAGTTCCATTCCTCTTAAGGACAAGAGGTGAGTGAGTAGTAAATGTAGGTTCACATTCAACCAAACTACTATAAAAATAGTGTATTCTTTGTTTTTATTTTCTTCCATAGATTTTATTTGAACACATTAATCACTTTTGTAATTGCATATATTCTACTCTTTTAATAGTCTATTATTGCATGTGTACTATTTATAATTGTACCCAATATTGAATATGTATGTGTTTTTAACTCTGATAACCTTAATTTATTTAATGTTTGAAAAGGTTTATTCACCCCCCCTCTATGCCATCTTTCTATCTCATCGACCAACGATTGGTATCAGAGGCTATCTATTTAGGATTTCTATTCTTCTATGTTTATTTTAATTAATTATATTTTAGATTATAATTTGATTTTTATATAACTTTTATCCTAGTCCTTAAAAAGACTAAGGGAAATATCTTTTGCGATGGCTGGGAAAACAAAAATAAAGTTTCCATGATGTAAATTACAGGAGATTCTATGGACCATGCAGACTCAAGATAATTAATGGGTTTGGGATGTAGATTACCTGTACACTTGAGTATGGACTATCCAAGAAGGAAATGCAATTGGATGCCCACTCAAAAGAAAATTTAAAAATATTATAAATCTTTAATTTCATCACCTGAAGTGAAGAAACACACATGTAATGTATGTTTCATAGATGAATATATTGAGACGAAATCTTTTGTCACTAATTCATCTAGTAATTTAGGAAATGATAAGCTTAGTGTTGATGAGTTGAAGTAAATGTGTGAAACATATCAAGAACTGTTGGGAAAAAATCCCTCAAGGTATCATTGAAGCATTTTAGAGGTGATTGTGTTTGTTGACAAAGTAGACATCTGAGTAGTGATTGTTGACAAAGCAAAACAATGACATACAAGTTTGTTGACAAAGAGGATTTCATGGTGGAATGTCGAGTTCAAGAGCTGAGGTCAATGATCCATGTTTGATTCAAGAACTTCGATAAAAGTAATGGATGATCTGGAGGCGGTATAAAAGAACAGATACAAGGTGGCGTCGTTTTCCAGTGTTTGCCAAATTTTAGGGCCTGAAAATCGGCAGATGAAGAAAAGTGTTTTTGGCAAAGGGACTTGCACGCCGAGGACTTGGAGAATAGGAAACTTGCGCGCCATATGTTTTTCAAGATCAGAAGATCAAAATATGGCAAAGGAAGTAGGTTCGCGCAAGTTTGGGAGTTGGTCGCGCAAGGGTCCAAAAGGACAGAAGACTTGCGCGCCGAAACTGGGTCGCGCAGGTGACTTGCGCGCCGTCGCGCAGGGTGGTCAGATTGCCTATAAATACTGGACCACCCCTCCTCATTCTTCACCGGAGTTCAACACTTTTAAAAATCAGAGCTCCCGTCGCGCAGGTGTGGTGGTCGCGCAAGTGGTGAGTGTGGGTCGCGCAGGTGAACTTGTGCGCCAGTAGTTGAAGTTGTGCGCCAGTGTTAGAAGTTGCACGCCGGTTGGCAGTTGCGCGCCAATATTGGTTTGGGCGTAAAAGGAAGTGAGTGGCGCAAGTTTGGAGTGGAGGAAGCTTGTGTCGCGCAAGTGTCAGAGGAGGACTTGCGCACCCGTTGTGACTTACATGCCGATACTTGCGCGCCGAGATTGAATTGCGCGCCAAGTAAGGTTTTGTTCCAGCGGTGCTTCTCGGACTGCGTGGAAGCTGGTACGTTTCCCGATACCTTCAGTGCAAAGAGATATTCATCTACGGGTGAAAGTTGTACTTCAACAGAGCATCAACACACAGAGGAAGATGCATTCATTCATGCAAATGAAGAGACCTACAGGTCTATAAACTGCGAGTGGATTCCTTCCAAGAGCAGTGAGCTTAGGAAGAGGAAGAAGGTGATCCTCTCCACCGGCAGTGAGCCAGAGAGAGAGAAACAGGGAGTGACCCTTGGGAAAGCAGTGAGCTGACCCTAAACTTGTAAAGGCAGTGAGCCTGGGCATAGAAGTGATCTAGCCCAAACATTGTATCCACAGCTAGTGAAGATTAGTGGAATTTGGTACGACCGGAAACTTGTCGGCGTATGATCCTTGGACGTAGCCCAGTGAGGGTGAACCAAGTAAAAATCTCAGTGTCTATCTGTTTGCTTCCTTGCATTGCATTCAAAGCATCATCATTAGATAAAGAAGTAAAGAAGTGATCACAGTTTACACACAAGAGCAAACAAAGTGACCCTTGTAATAAAGAGGTCAAGATCCAGTGGGGTGGGAAGAACTTTGAAAAAGAATATCCATACCTTGATTCACCCCCCCCCCCCCCTCTCAGGGTATATAAGCCCCTATTGGCCTTAACAATTGGTATCAGAGGGAAGGTTGTTGTTATCATATTTGTTTGCTCCGACTTGGTATAGTCGATCTGTGTGCCATGGAAAAGGGAAAAACATCAAAGAAGAAGCAGAAGTCAGGTAGTATTGCTCAGTGTGGAAGTGTATATGGAAAAAGTGTGATTTAATTAAAAGAAACAAATGGCTTACTGAAGGAAGGTCTGGATGAATCTGATAGGGAAAATATTGATTCACTCAAGCAGGATGCAGGAATGAGTGAAGTACATGAACTTCAAAGTGATGATGAAGAAGAAAGAATTGAAGGAAGAATAGATATGCAAGCTGAGTTAGAGGCTGATCTTGAAGAGATAGATGTTTGGAGAGCCAAAACCAAGAAAGCCAACAAAGTGGTTCATGATTCCAAACTCTATATGCAGCAGCAGGAAGAAGAGAAGTCTGAGTTGATGGATAAAATTGAGAAACTCAAGTTATCAGCACCAAAGAACTCAGAATCAGTTGGTGAGTATAAGCTTAATATTAAAGAACAGAAAATGGAGATCGATGGATTGAATAGAAAAGTGAAAGATTAAGTCAAGTGCATCGAAAAACCTGATATTCCAAGTTATGTTGGAAACACCAATGAAATTAAGTCTAAAGACATTCGGATCCAAGCACTGGAAATTGAGATCAACAAGCTAAGAGGCTTAAATCAAAGGCTTATTGATGTTGCTACTGAGCTAAAGGAGAAGAATGATTCTCAGGGTGAAGAACTACAAAAGATGGCTAAAACGAAAGGAATGCAGAAGGCTGGTGATTATGAATACAATCAACAGTCAGATGAATTTCAGAATAATCAAAGGCTACAACAAGAGAATGCATGTTGTTCTGATTCTATCGCTCAAGAAAAATTGAAGGTAAAGGAGAAAAATGACATGGTTGATAAGTTTAAGTGTGAACTGGAAGATGAGATAATTTGTGGAAAGAATATCAGAAAAGAACTCAATTCCCAACTTGAATCAAGGGATATGAAAATTCAAAAGTTGGAAGAAGAACTAGAATCAATGAAGAAAGAAGTGGAGAAATCCAATGCTAGAGGAAAGCCCAAAATGAAGGATGCCTTACACTTGCTATTTGATTATCCTTCGACAGGTGATGATGAAATGAAAACAAAATTTGCAATTTCTGAAAAGAGGCAAGAACAAATTTTTTCAGCCCAAATACCATACAGTTTGGGAACAACTGGTATCGGATTTGATGAATCCCCTCCCGTACAAGATAGAAAGAGAGTTGTGAACAGTTCCAGATGTGAAATAAATCCTATAGGTTCTGGAGATAGGCCTAAGAGGACAGTTACAAAAGGTAGTGATGACATGTGCTATTTCTGCGGGATTCACGGCCACACATCAAGCTTCTGTCCAGATGCTCTGGAATACATTTCAGGCTGTGAAAATAGAAACTTTGATGAATCTAAGAATAAGAATAAGAGTACTGAGAAATTAGAGAGAAGAGTCTCTCATAGGAAAGCATCTGTTAGATGCTATTACTGTGGAAGAATGGGACACACCATGAGTATGTGTCAGGATGCTCAAGAGCCTCGTGTCAGAAGAAGAACTCAAGGTGTATCAGCATCTCGATATATAAATGATGAAAAGAGGTATGCCTTTGATGGAAATTGTCTTATATGTTCTAATTATGGGCATTTGGCAAGACATTGCAGCAAGAAGAAAGCAAGAAATGAAAAGGGACTCGAAAGGAGATTCTCATCCCTAGTGATGCATAATGAGAAATTCTACACTGGGAGACAATGTGGTATGTTTGAGAACAGGCTCAGAGCCTCAGTTGAATCATATATAGCTGAACGAAAGTTGTATCAGTCACCTCCTCTGTCACACTCACAACTGCCCCCTAAAAAAGAACATGAACAAATCTGGAAGAAAAAGGGAGGAAATGCTACAGCTGTGAGTAAGAGGAATGGACGTTCAGTGGAGGACCCACCACCAATGAAAAATAGGGTGGTGACTCAGACATCTGATAAAAGAAGGATGAACAAAGAATGTATTGAAAAATTCGCATGTCGTGTTTCTCATCGAGAAGTGAAGGAAAGAGGAAGACCCCTATGATGGGAGAAGAAGAAAGGGAAGATGCCAAACAGAGAGGTTCCTACTCAGAGAAATAATCAAGGAAAATGGAATTTTGATAAAACCTCAAAGAAGGAAATGTGTACTAGCGGGTTTATACCCCAAGCGGTGAGGAAGGCCGAGCCTACCAAATCTACATATCAGAAAAAGGCTCAAAATGTAGGCAATGAATGCCTAGTCATATGGCCAGAACATTTGAAGTTGGCTAGGCAGCTGGAGGAAGCAAGAAAAGAGTGTGATGCCCTCCAAGAAAGAATCAATGGGTTGACCCATCAGGATCAACCACAATCCTCATCTTGAGGAGTCCAGAAGGAAACCTCCCTCTCCCTATGTATATAAATGCTATTAACTGATGATTGATGTGTTTCAGGTTTTAGGGAGATAAGATCCAAGGGGAAGTGGCATCTAAAGATGCAAAATGGAAATGTGATATGCTCCAGTGTTTTGATTGACTCAAATCAGTTATCAAAGTTGATGATAAAAGGGAGCAACAGAGCACAACAGGAAGTGATTGTGTTATTGACTTTGTCTCTTGTTTCCTACACCGAGTTCCAACTCAGTAGGCTTAGAGATTTGGTTAATGGCTCGATGTTGAGTGCCAGATTAGAATAAATGATGCAGGAGAAGAATGATGTTTATGGGTATAAACAGTGGGTCTAACCCCAGGAAGTGTTGTATAACATAGGGGGAGCATTCAACAACAAAATCAGATGCCAGATCTATCAAGGAAATAATTGGATGACCTAGCTCAAGTGTTGTCTATCTAGAGAAGACATACTATGGGAGAAGCAGTAGTGATCAAGCATTTCATGCTTATTTATTTTGATCTAACATTTTGGTATTAGCTGACTGTTTTCAGGATACCAAGAAGCTGTGAGAAGTAGTTGAAAGGAATGATTTCACTGAACAATGAAACAGTGAGAAATTTCCTGATAAACGTGATGAGGAGGAAAGCAAGAAAGGGGAAACATAAGTGACTAATGCTGATTTAGAAATGAAAAATCCTTGTCTGCACAACAGTCAAAGAGTTAAGCTGAAATTGACATGCAGAATATCATTGGTGATTAGTTAGCTCTAGCTCAGACTCGAAGAATGAAATCATTACAGCAAACATCATTTTTATCTCAGGTGGAGCCAAAATGTTTTTCCGATGCAGCTGAAGATGAAAACTGGGTTCAGGCTATGAATGAAGAGCTTGATCAAATTGAGAAGAACCAGACATGGGAGATTGTTTCGAGGCCAGCTGACAAGAATGTCATTGGGACCAAATGGGTCTATCGTAATAAGATGAATGAAGATGGCACAGTGATTCGGAACAAAGCACGTCTAGTGTGCAAGGGGTACTCCCAGATCGAGGGAATTGATGTTGATGAGACATTTTCACCTGTAGCAAGGCTGGAGACAATAAGATTATTCCTAGCCATCGCAGTGCAAAGGAAGTTCAAAGTGTTCCAGATGGATGTCAAATCTGCATTCTTGAATGGTGTTCTGGAAGAGGAGGTGTATATTGAGCAGCCAGATGGTTTTCTCATTCATGAGGATGAGAACAAATTTTGCAGGCTGAAGAAGGCATTGTATGGGCTGAAACAAGCACCAAGGGCATGGTACTCAAGGCTTGATCAGTACTTGAAGAAGCTTGGTTTTCAGCGTGGAGGAGTTGATTACAATCTCTATTTCAGTAATGGCAGTAATCAAAGGATGATGGTGTTGGTTTATGTCGATGACATAATATTTGGCGGATCAGATGAAGCTCAGTGCAGACAGTTTTCCGAATTCATGAAAAATGAGTTTGAAATGTCAATGATTGGAGAGCTAACGTTTTTCCTTGGTCTACAGGTAACACAAGGAAGGAATGGAACATTCATTTCTCAATCTAAATATGCCAAGGAGGTCCTGAGAAGGTTTTTAATGGAAAATTCCAAGGAGATGAAGACTCCAGTGGCTACCCGGATGAAATTATCAAAAGATGAGGATGGCAAGGCAGTTAATATCACAAAATACAGGCAAATCATTGGAAGTCTGTTGTACTTAACCGCAACAAGGCCTGATATTGTTTTCGTCACATGCCAAGCAGCGAGATATCAGAGTAATCCCAAGGAAAGTTACAAGCTCGCAGTGAAAAGAATACTTCGGTATATCAAGGGCACAGTGGACTTTGGCTTGACATACAATGACAAATCTCAGACAGAGTTATTGGGGTACACTGATGCACACTGGGCAGGTTCAGCGGATGATAGGAAATCAACATCAGGTGGTGCTTTCTATCTTGGTGGATTGTGTATTTCATGGCTAAGCAAGAAGCAAGATTGCATTTCCCTGAGCACCGCGGAAGCTGAGTATATTGCGGCCACTCAAGCATGCACACAGTTATTGTGGATGAAGCAGCAGCTTGAAGATATGGGAGTTGAAGTGAAGTCTCCGATCGGAATCCAGTGTGACAACTCAAGTGCTATAAATCTCAGCAAAAATCATGTCCATCATTCCAGGACAAAGCACATTGAGATCAAGTATCATTTCATCAAGGAGAAGGTTGAGCAGGGCTTCGTGAAGTTGGAGTATGTGCCTATAGAGCTACAGGTTGCAGACGTTCTGACAAAGGCCTTACCCAAGGAAGATTTTGAGAGGCATCGACTGGATCTGGGAGTTCAGTCGATTCCCCGCACTTGAAATAGAGTGGATGTGGGATCCCCCCCCCCTCTCCCTGAGGTATGATGTGTTTTTCCCTAATGTGCTGATTTGTGTTCTCTACTCTGTTACAAACTACAAAGGAGTGACCTTTGTGTTCGTTGAAAAAGGGGGAGAAAATAGTTATTGGGAGACAGTGTGGATATTGGAGAAATCATGACAGATACGGGGAGAAGCTGACAGGTGGAGCAGCCAGAAAGGGGGAGCAATGAGAAAGGGGGAGTGTATGAAATCTGACGATGCTAGAAGTGATCGATCAAAGAATAGATATCACGACAGCTGAGGGTCATGATAAAAGCAGAAGAGTGGTGTTGGACAGTGGTAAGAATTTTTCCAAACCAAACATTGGTCTTCCAACAAGTCCATCAACAATTGGTATCAGTTTAGTACAAATTGGTATCAGTTTGGTGTCAACAGTGGATGTCAGAGATAAGGTGATTCATTGATGAACTTTTCATTTACTCTTGTTTCTCACACCGAGCATTGCTCATGTGGGCTTAGAGTATGTGTTGAGTAAATCCTTGATCGCTATCAGAATCGCAATGATGCGAATGGAGGCTGAAGAATCAACGACGTATCTTTGTTTTGGAAGAGTTGTCAACAAACCCAAAGGGGGATATTGTTGGGCAAAAATCCCTCAAGGTATCATTGAAGCATTTTAGAGGTGATTGTGTTTGTTGACAAAGTAGACATATGAGTAGTGATTGTTGACAAAGCAAAACAATGACATACAAGTTTGTTGACAAAGAGGATTTCATGGTGGAATGTCGAGTTCAAGAGCTGAGGTCAATGATCCATGTTTGATTCAAGAACTTCGATAAAAGTAATGGATGATCTGGAGGCGGTACAAAAGAACAGATAAAAGGTGGCGCCATTTTCCAGTGTTTGCCAAATTTTAGGGCCTGAAAATCGGCAGATGAAGAAAAGTGTTTTTGGCAAAGGGACTTGCACGCCGAGGACTTGGAGAATAGGAAACTTGCGCGCCATATGTTTTTCAAGATCAGAAAATCAAAATATGGCAAAGGAAGTAGGTTCGCGCAAGTTTGGGAGTTGGTCGCGCAAGGGTCCAAAAGGACAGAAGACTTGCGCGCCGAAACTGGGTCGCGCAGGTGACTTGCGCGCCGTCGCGCAGGGTGGTCAGATTGCCTATAAATACTGGACCACCCCTCCTCATTCTTTACCAGAGTTCAACACTTTTAAAAATCAGAGCTCCCGTCGCGCAGGTGTGGTGGTCGCGCAAGTGGTGAGTGTGGGTCGCGCAGGAGAACTTGTGTGCCAGTAGTTGAAGTTGTGCGCCAGTGTTAGAAGTTGCGCGCCGGTTAGCAGTTGCGCGCCAATATTGGTTTGGGCGTAAAAGGAAGTGAGTGGCGCAAGTTTGGAGTGGAGGAAGCTTGTGTCGCGCAAGTGTCAGAGGAGGACTTGCGCACCCGTTGTGACTTGCGCGCCGAGATTGACTTGCGCGCCAAGTAAGGTTTTGTTCCAGCGGTGCTTCTCGGACTATGTGGAAGCTGGTACGTTTCCCGATACCTTCGGTGCAAAGAGATATTCATCTACGGGTGAAAGTTGTACTTCAACAGAGCATCAACACACAGAGGAAGATGCATTCATTCATGCAAATGAAGAGACCTACAGGTCTATAAACTGCGAGTGGATTCCTTCCAAGAGCAGTGAGCTTAGGAAGAGGAAGAAGGTGATCCTCTCCACCGGCAGTGAGCCAGAGAGAGAGAAAGAGGGAGTGACCCTTGGGAAAGCAGTGAGCTGACCCTAAACTTGTAAAGGCAGTGAGCCTGGGCATAGAAGTGATCTAGCCCGAACATTGTATCCACAGCTAGTGAAGATTAGTGGAATTTGGTACGACCGGCAACTTGTCGTCGTATGCTCCTTGGACGTAGCCCAGTGAGGGTGAACCAAGTAAAAAACTCTGTGTCTATCTGTTTTCTTCCCTGCATTGCATTCAAAGCATCATCATTAGATAAAGAAGTAAAGAAGTGATCACAGTTTACACACAAGATCAAACAAAGTGACCCTTGTAATAAAGAGGTCAAGATCCAGTGGGGTAGGAAGAACTTTGAAAAAGAATATCCATACCCTGATTCACCCCCCCCCCCTCTCAGGGTATATAGGCCCCTATTGGCCTTAACAATTGGTATCAGAGGGAAGGTTGTTGTTATCAGATTTGTTTGCTCCGACTTGGTATAGTCGATCTGTGTGCCATGGCAAAGGGAAAAACATCAAAGAAGAAGCAGAAGTCAGGTAGTATTGCTCAGTGTGGAAGTGTGTATGGAAAAAGTGTGATTCAATTAAAAGAAACAAACGGCTTACTGAAGGAAGGTCTGGATGAATCTGATAGGGAAAATATTGATTCACTCAAGCAGGATGTAGGAATGAGTGAAGTACATGAACTTCAAAGTGATGATGAAGAAGAAAGAATTGAAGGAAGAATAGATATGCAAGCTGAGTTAGAGGCTACTCTTGAAGAGATAGATGTTTGGAGATCCAAAACCAAGAAAGCCAACAAAGTGGTTCATGATGCCAAACTCTATATGAAGCAGTAGGAAGAAGAGAAGTCTGAGTTGATGGATAAAATTGAGAAACTCAAGTTATCAGCACCAAAGAACTCAGAATCAGTTGGTGAGTATAAGCTTAAGATTGAAGAACAGAAAATGGAGATCGATGGCTTGAATAGAAAAGTGAAAGATCAAGTCAAGTGCATCAAAAAACCTGATATTCCAAGTTACGTTGGAAACACCAATGAAATTAAGTCAAAAGACATTCGGATCCAAGCACTGGAAATTGAGATCAACAAGCTAAGAGGCTTAAATCAAAGGCTTATTGATGTTGCTACTGAGCTAAAGGAGAAGAATGATTCTCAGGGTGAAGAACTACAAAAGATGGCTAAAACGAAAGGAATACAGAAGGTTGGTGATTATGAAGAGAATCAACAGTCAGATGAAGTTCAGAATAATCAAAGGCTACAACTAGAGAATGCATGTTGTTCTGATTCTGTCGCTCAAGAAAAATTGAAGGTAAAGGAGAAAAATTACATGGTTGATAAGTTGAAGCGTGAACTGGAAGATGAGATGATTTGTGGAAAGAATCTCAGAAAAGAACTCAATTACCAACTTGAATCAAGGGATATGAAAATTCAAAAGTTGGAAGAAGAACTAGAATCAATGAAGAAAGAAGTGGAGAAATACAATGCTAGAGGAAAGCCCAAAATGAAGGATGCCTTACACTTTATATTTGATTATCCTTCGACAGGTGATGATGAAATGAAAACAAAATTTGCAATTTCTAAAAAGAGGCAAGAACAAAAAATTTCAGCCCAAAGACCATACAGTTTGGGAACAACTGGTATCGGATTTGATGAATCCCCTCCCGTGAAAGATAGAAAGAGAGCTGTGAACAGTTCCAGATGTGAAAGAAATCCTATAGGTGCTGGAGATAGGCCTAAGAGGACAGATACAAAAGGTAGTGATGACATGTGCTATTTCTGCGGGATTCACAGCCACACATCAAGCTTCTGTCCAGATGCTCTGGAATACATTTCAGGCTCTGAAAATAGAAACTTTGATGAATCTGAGAATAAGAAGAAGCGTCCTGAGAAATTAGAGAGAAGAGTCTCTCAGAGGAAAGCATCTGTTAGATGCTATTACTGTGGAAGAATGGGACACACCATGAGTATGTGTCAGGATGCTCAAGAGCCTCGTGTCAGAAGAAGAACATAAGGTGTATCAGCATCTCGATATATAAATGATGAAAAGAGGTATGCATTTGATGGAAATTGTTTTATATGTTCTAATTATGGGAATTTGGAAAGACATTGCAGCAAGAAGAAAGCAAGAAATGAAAAGGGACTCGAAAGGAGATTCTCATCCCTAGTGATGCATAATGAGAAATTCTACACTGGGAGACAATGTGGTATGTTTGAGAACAGGCTCAGAGCCTCAGTTGAATCATATATAGCTGAACGAAAGGTGTATCAGTCACCTCCTCTGTCACACTCATAACTGCCCCCTAAAAAAGAACATGAACAAATCTGGAAGAAAAAGGGAGGAAATGCTACAGCTGTGAGTAAGAGGAATGAACGTTCAGTGGAGGACCCACCACCAATGAAAAATAGGGTGGTGACTCAGACATCTGATAAAAGAAGGATGAACAAAGAATGTATTGAAAAATTCGCATGTCGTGTTTCTCATCGAGAAGTGAAGGAAAGAGGAAGACCCCTACGATGGGAGAAGAAGAAAGGGAAGATGCCAAACAGAGAGGTTCCTACTCAGAGAAATAATCAAGGAAAATGGAATTTTGATAAAACCTAAAAGAAGGAAATGTGTACTAGCGGGTTTATACCCCAAGCGGTGAGGAAGGCCGAGCCTACCAAATCTACATATCAGAAAAAGGCTCAAAATGTAGGCAATGAATGCCTAGTCATATGGCCAGAACAGTTGAATTTGGCTAGGCAGCTGGAGGAAGAAAGAAAAGAGTGTGATGCCCTCCAAGAAAGAATCAATGGGTTGACCCATCAGGATCAACCACAATCCTCATCTTGAGGAGTCCAAAAGGAAACCCCCCTCTCCCTATGTATATAAATGCTATTAACTGATGATTGATGTGTTTCAGGTTTTAGGGAGATACGATCCAAGGGGAAGTGGCATCTAAAGATGCAAAATGGAAACGTGATATGCTTCAGTGTTTTGATTGACTCACATCAGTTATCAAAGTTGATGATAAAAGGGAGCAACAGAGCAAAACAGGAAGTGATTGTGTTATTGACTTTGTCTCTTGTTTCCTACACCGAGTTCCAACTCAGTAGGCTTAGAGATTTGGTTAATGGATCGATGCTGAGTGCCAGATTAGAATAAATGATGCAGGAGAAGAATGACGTTTATGGGTATAAACAGTGGGTCTAACCCCAGGAAGTGTTGCATAACATAGGGGGAGAATTCATCAACAAAATCAGATGCCAGATCCATCAAGGAAATAATTGGATGACCCAGCTCAAGTGTTTTCTATCGAGAGAAGACATACTATGGGAGAAGTAGCAGTGATCAAGCATTTCATGCTTATTTATTTTGATCTAACATTTTGGTATCAGCTGACTTTTTTCAGGATACCAAGAAGCTGTGAGAAGTAGTTGAAAGGAATGATTTCACTGAACAATGAAACAGTGAGAAATTTCCTGATAAACGTGATGAGGAGGAAAGCAACAAAGGGGAAGCATAAGTGACTAATGCTGATTTAGAAATGAAAAATCCTCGTCTGCACAACAGTCAAAGAGTTGAGCTGAAATTGACATGCAGAATATCATTGGTGATTAGTTAGCTCTAGCTCAGACTCGAAGAATGAAATCATTATAGCAAACATCGTTTTTATCTCAGGTGGAGCCAAAATGTTTTTCCGATGCAGCTGAAGATGAAAACTGGGTTCAGGCTATGAATGAAGAGCTTGATCAAATTGAGAAGAACCAGACATGGGAGATTGTTTCGAGGCCAGTAGACAAGAATGTCATTGGGACCAAATGGGTCTATCGTAATAAGATGAATGAAGATGGCATAGTGATTCGGAACAAAGCACGTCTAGTGTGCAAGGGGTACTCCCAGATCGAGGGAATTGATGTTGATGAGACATTTTCACCGGTAGCATGGCTGGAGACAATAAGATTATTCCTAGCCATCGCAGTGCAAAGGAAGTTCAAAGTGTTCCAGATGGATGTCAAATCTGCATTCTTGAATGGTGTTCTGGAAGAGGAGGTGTATATTGAGCAGCCAGATGGTTTTCTCATTCATGAGGATGAGAACAAAGTTTACAGACTGAAGAAGGCATTGTATGGGCTGAAACAAGCACCAAGGGCATGGTACTCAAGGCTTGATCAGTACTTGAAGAAGCTTGGTTTTCAACGTGGAGGAGTTGATTACAATCTCTATTTCAGTAATGATAGTAATAAAGGGATGATGGTGTTGGTTTATGTCGATGACATAATATTTGGCGGATCAGATGAAGCTCAGTGCAGACAGTTTTCCGAATTCATGAAAAATGAGTTTGAAATGTCAATGATTGGAGAGCTAACGTTTTTCCTTGGTCTACAGGTAACACAAGGAAGGAATGGAACATTCATTTCTCAATCTAAATATGCCAAGGAGGTCCTGAGAAGGTTTGGAATGGAAAATTCCAAGGAGATGAAGACTCCAGTGGCTACCCGGATGAAATTATCAAAAGATGAGGATGGCAAGGCAGTTAATATCACAAAATACAGGCAAATCATTGGAAATCTGTTGTACTTAACCGCAACAAGGCCTGATATTGTTTTCGCCACATGCCAAGCAGCGAGATATTAGAGTAATCCCAAGGAAAGTTACATGCTTGCAGTGAAAAGAATACTTCGGTATATCAAGGGCACGGTGGACTTCGGCTTGACATACAATGACAAATCTCAGATAGAGTTATTGGGGTACACTGATGTAGACTGGGCAGGTTCAGCGGATGATAGGAAATCAACGTCAGGTGGTGCTTTCTATCTTGGTGGATTGTGTATTTCATGGCTAAGAAAGAAGCAAGATTGCATTTCCCTGAGCACCGCAGAAGCTGAGTATATTGCGGCCACTCAAGCATGCACACAGTTATTGTGGATGAAGCAGCAGCTTGAAGATATGGGAGTTGAAGTGAAGTCTCCGATCAGAATCTAGTGTGACAACTCAAGTGCTATAAATCTTAGCAAAAATCTTGTCCATCATTCCAGGACAAAGCACATTGAGATCAAGTATCATTTCATCAAGGAGAAGGTTGAGCAGGGCATCGTGAAGTTGGAGTATGTGCCTACAGAGCTACAGGTTGCAGACGTTCTGACAAAGGCCTTACCCAAGGAAGCTTTTGAGAGGCATCGATTGGCTCTGGGAGTTCAGTCGATTCCCCGCACTTGAAATAGTGTGGATGTGGGATCCCCCCCTCTCCCCGAGGTATGATGTGTTTTTCCCTAATGTGCTGATTTGTGTTCTCTACTCTGTTACAGACTACAAAGGAGTGACCTTTGGGTTCGTTGACAAAGGGGGAGAAAATAGTGTTTGTTAAAGGGGGAGAAAATAGTTATTGGGAGACAGTGTGGATATTGGAGAAATCATGACAGATACAGGGAGAAGCTGACAGGTGGAGCAGCCAGAAAGGGGGAGCAATGAGAAAGGGGGAGTGTATGAAATCTGACGATGCTAGAAGTGATCGATCAAAGAATAGATATCACGACAGCTGAGGGTCGTGATAAAAGCAGAAGAGTGGTGTTGGACAGTGGTAAGAATTTTTTCAAACCAAACATTGGTCTTCCAACAAGTCCATCAACAATTGGTATCAGTTTAGTACAAATTGGTATCAGTTTGGTGTCAACAGTGGATATCATAGATAAGGTGATTCATTGATGAACTTTTCATTTACTCTTGTTTCTCACACCGAGCATTGCTCATGTGGGCTTAGAGTATGTGTTGAGTAAATCCTTGATCGCTATCAGAATCGCAATGATGCGAATGGAGGCTGAAGAATCAACGACGTATCTTTGTTTTGGAAGAGTTGTCAACAAACCCAAATGGGGAGGTTATTGGGCAAAAATATCTCAAGGTATCATTGAAGCATTTTAGAGGTGATTGTGTTTGTTGACAAAGTAGACATCTGAGTAGTGATTGTTGACAAAGCAAAACAATGACATACAAGTTTGTTGACAAAGAGGATTTCATGGTGGAATGTCGAGTTCAAGAGCTGAGGTCAATGATCCATGTTTGATTCAAGAACGTCGATAAAAGTAATGGATGATCTGGAGGCGGTACAAAAGAACAGATACAAGGTGGCGCCGTTTTCCAGTGTTTGCCAAATTTTAGGGCCTTAAAATCGGCAGATGAAGAAAAGTGTTTTTAGCAAAGGGACTTGCGCGCCGAGGACTTGGAGAATAGGAAACTTGCGCGCCATATGTTTTTCAAGATCAGAAGATCAAAATATGGCAAAGGAATTAGTTTCGCGCAAGTTTGGGAGTTGGTCGCGCAAGTGTCCAAAAGGACAGAAGACTTGCGCGCCGAAACTGGGTCGCGTAGGTGACTTGCGCGCCGTCGCGCAGGGTGGTCAGATTGCCTATAAATACTGGACCACCCCTCCTCATTCTTTACCAGAGTTCAACACTTTGAGAAATTAGAGCTCCCGTCGCGCAGGTGTGGTGGTCGCGCAAGTGATGAGTGTGGGTCGCGCAGGTGAATTTGCGCGCCAGTAGTTGAAGTTGTGCGCCAGTGTTAGAAGTTCCGCGCCGGTTGGCAGTTGCGCACCAATATTGGTTTGGGCGTAAAAGGAAGTGAGTCGCGCAAGTTTGGAGTGGAGGAAGCTTGTGTCGCGCAAGTGTTAGAGGAGGACTTGCGCGCCCGTTGTGACTTGCGCGCCGATACTTGCGCGCCGAGATTGACTTGCGCGCCAAGTAAGGTTTTGTTCCAGCGGTGCTTCTCGGACTGCGTGGAAGCTGGTACGTTGCCCGATACCTTCGGTGCAAAGAGATATTCATCTACGGGTGAAATTTGTACTTCAACAGAGCATCTACACACAGAGGAAGATGCATTCATTCATGCAAATGAAGAGACCTACAGGTCTATAAACTGTGAGTGGATTCCTTCCAAGAGCAGTGAGCTTAGGAAGAGGAAGAAGGTGATCCTATCCACCGGCAGTGAGCCAGAGAGAGAGAAACAGGGAGTGACCCTTGGGAAAGCAGTGAGCTGACCCTAAACTTGTAAAGGCAGTGAGCCTGGGCATAAAAGTGATCTAGCCCGAACATTGTATCCACAGCTAGTGAAGATTAGTGAAATTTGGTACGACCGGCAACTTGTCGGCGTATGCTCCTTGGACGTAGCCCAGTGAGGGTGAACCAAGTAAAAATCTTTGTGTCTATCTGTTTGCTTCCCTGCATTGCATTCAAAGCATCATCATTAGATAAAGAAGTAAAGAAGTGATCACAATTTACACACAAGAACAAACAAAGTGACCCTTATAATAAAGAGGTCAAGATCCAGTGGGGTAGGAAGAACTTTGAAAAAGAATATCCATACCCTGATTCACCCCCCCCCCCCCTCTCAGGGTATATAGGCCCTTATTGGCCTTAACAAGAACAAATATAGAAGATGGATTCCATACATTTAGGACTCAAAACTAAATATAAGAAGGTCATTGAAGAGAAAGGTATTATCTTTTGACGCTGAAAGGTTAAGAAATGTTTATTTTGAAATGTTAAAGTTTAATGAAGAGAATAAAAGGATTAAATTTTTTTAATTATAAAAGTGGTGAAGAGGAAGAAAGGAAATTTAATTTGTTGTTTTATGATATGTCACGAGTTGAAAAAGAATGTAAGAAACTTAAAGAAGAAAATGAAAAATTGAGAAATGTAACTTTATCTACACATGAAAAAGTTTGTGATTATCTAGAATATATTCAAAAAGAAAATGATAGGTTGAAAAAATACTTGGCTAAATTTTCAGATATAAAAGAATAGCTTAAGAGAGCCCATTCCTGAAAAAACTATTTCAAAAGTAAGCCTGAGAATACCCATTTATTTTAGTAGGTATGATAATAAATGTAATAGAAAGGTTTTATATTCTTTTATTACTTCCATTAAACGTGGTGTACATGGAAATTATGCAACCGGATGTTATGGAAATTTTAGACAGCCACTTGGGCGTAATAAAACAATATTTAATGATATATTTTGGATTAGTTACAATATTCCTAAAGTATGTTCAGTTTGGGTTTGCATAGGTACTATGAAGAATCAGGTGGAACCTAAACAACTCTACTTTCCCGAGAAAGTTTTTATTTACAATTAGCATACATATCTCTTCAGTTTTATTATTTAGTATAACGGTATGTGGTTTTACTTTCTATTTTAATAATTTTGCATGATAACTATGTAGTTTTAATTTTTCAAATATGCATTTACAAGTTAAATGTGAGCAGTTTTTCAATGCTAAAATTTAATAAAAACTTATATTTTTGTTCTACAAGCATGTGTAATGTGTCTTACATTTATAGTTTGAGGTCATGTATTTAATTTTTCTTTTACATATGGTCAGTGAGCATGTAATCTTATTTAATTTCAGGGTTTTTTGGGAAAGAGTTTAAATGTTGTTATGTTTTTAATCCATTGAATATCTTATATAAATTCATTGAATATCATTTAATCAAAGGATGCATAGTCATTGATGTATTCTTTAAGATGAAAAAGAAACATTTACAAGAGAAAGTTTTTCTCTTTAAATCTTATATTTTTTAATGTTCAAACTTGAGTTGTTTATTGTATTTTTTTTAAACAATCTAAACTACGTTGATTTGAATCCTAACATTTTATTGTTTTATTTGAGGGGAGTTGTGATTTTTTTATCAGTTGGTATATATTTTTATATTTTTAAAATGCGTTATGACTACTTTTATGCTAATCGGAACTATAAATCTACATAAAAACATTTCACTTTTTAAGAGAAGGAATATAAAATTTAGGGGGAACCTTACCCTTATTCAATTACTTCTATTTCATTTAATATTAAAATTGCATGAATTAAAGGGGGATTTATTTAAAAAATATCAAAAAAATTCAAGCATGACGAAATCTGCATTATATTTTACACTGCATGTGCATGCAACTGAAATTTCATATTTGTTTTTTAATTTAAAACTTGTTGATTTTACTCTCGGATTATCGGATTATCGATGTTTATCTTTTGGGGAGTTGCTTGAATTAGTTTATTTCATTCTAATTATTTGTCACAATACATTCTCTTATTTAATTTTGGGGAGTTTTTTATTTGTTTTCTTAATCTTTTTTAAACCTATTGGAATATTAGTTCCAAAAATATGAGACATTTTCAATTTTATTCTAAAACTATTTGAAAATTGTTTGTGAGTAATGTATTCATTGTTATATCTTGAATGGAAATGATTGATTTAAAGGCAACTTCTTCTTTAATAGTCTTTATTTTGATTTATTACTTTATGGGGAGATTGTTTTAGAATTTATTTGAACTGAAAATCAATTAGGTGATATTCTTTATTAAACTCCTTAATGCTAAGTTTGAGAAAATAAAGACTGAAAATGGAATAATGGAGCTTCCATGTAAAATTCTAGAATTTTAATTATTTATAACCATTATGCTGAATTGAATCCGTCTTTAAGAATAGATTTGGGATTTTGAAGTTGGTTTGCTCGTTTTCTGCTAAACCTGTAATCTGAAATCAATGATACATTTCTGGTAGAGATTGGTTTGTTCCTCCAGGGTCGGTTTCTATTCGGAATGCAATCTTCAAGATCGCATTCTTCACTCCTACAAGCGTCGGCTCCTCGGCTTCAAGGTGGATCACCCCCGCTCAGATCCTGTGTCGACTCCTCCTCCTCCCTCATCTACATTTCTTCCTCGGGAGGTCAGTTGTTCATCTCCTCCCCCTAACCATTGTTTCCCCCCTCTTGAGGAGGCTCCTCCCTCTGGTCTTCCTGTTGGTGAGGATGGTTCGAGGTCGAATCCCCCGTGTTCTGGTATCTTAATGTTGTCGCCTTCCCCTACTATTGGGACTCTTGGTGAGGTTCCTCCCGATGCCCCCTCTCCTCATCTGGCTGGCCCCCCCTCGCCTTCCCTGTGATCACTGAGCTCCCCAGTTAGAAAATTGGATAAAGATGATGTTTGCTCGCCGAATTCCTTTGTGCCCCTGGCTGTGGTTGGGGATGACTGTCCTGAGGTTCCTTCTCCTAGGACCCATCGTGGGAAGAGGGATCTTTCATTAGTGCCTTCCCATAGGATGACCACCAGATATAGTTCTTGAGAGATAACTAAGACCCCTATTACTTATCCTCATCATCCAGAGGATCTCAGTATCAGGGTACTCTCTATGGATTCGCCATGATCTCTTTTATTATTTGGAATGCCATAGGTCTTGGTTTGTCAGCCAAGACTAACTTTATCTCCCATGAATTTCGGGTTAATCGTCTTTTCTTATTTACTATTCTAGAACTGAAGCATGATGTAGGTGTCTTATATGAGTTTTCTGCTAAGATCCATGTTCAGGACTTCATGCACAGTTGTCCTACCAATAAGCATATCTGGCTTTTCTGGAAGCCACATCTGAATGTGGAGCTTGTCAATTCTTCTTCTCAGCACCTAACGGTTAAGGTCCATCTTTCATCTCAATTTTTCTTTCTGAGAACTATCTATGCTAAGTGTGTTCCTTTTGAAAGGGAGGAATTATGGGCCGGTCTTTTCTCCTTTGATCTCAGATCCCATGCATGGTTTTTTTGGAGGAGACTTCAATCTCATTGCTGATTAAGAATAGAAGAGGGGAGCCTCTTATGGAAAAGAATACATGATTTTAGATATTTCTTCACCCTTAATGGCCTCATGGACCTTGAATATTCTGGTATAGGTTTACATGGTGCAACAAAAGGAAGGTAAATCGGTGAATTTGGATCCAGCTAAACAGATTTGTATCAAATCTACAAGGTTTGTCGGATTTCCCCAACAAAACTGTCACTCACATGCCCAGAGCTCTGTCAGACAACTCTCCTATTCTAGTATATCTTCAAGTGTCGACTTCTTCAAGGATCCATTTTACCTTCTCCAGTCTGTGGATTTGTGAACGCGAATTCATGGACATTTTCTGCATGTCTTAGTTCTCCCCCACCCAAGGGAATACATGAGCTGGTCTACAAAATAAACTCAGAATGCTCAAAGAAGATCTTTCTTACCGGAAAGGCAGCAGGCATGACCGAAAATCTAGTCTGGAAGTGCTCAAAAATAATATTAATAACCATTATTTTAGATTGCAAGACTAGTGAAATGATAATGTTTTTTTACAATTGGTGATCAAACAGAAAATCTAGGCGGATAATCTGTCAGAAGTTGAGAAGGAATCTAGGGAGAAATATTGTGCTCTTTAGCTTAAGGAGAGAGATCAGAACATTGTGTTTTTTATACTAGTATTAAAGAGAGAAAGTTTGTTGGTAAGTTAAATATCCGTCTGAATGATGGTTCCTATGTCACTGATGTGAATGAAGCTGGTCGTCTTATTGTTAACCATTTTAAATATGTTTTAACCAAATCCAGGTGGGGTGAAGGGGAGGGGTATTCTAGAGAGGATCTTGGTGAGCCCCCTTTCAACTGTATTCTGAGATGTATTGATGATTTTGATAATAAATATATCAGAAGTGTTGGATCCCATTTCATTTAATTGGGTATTTCTGAGTCCCACATCGGACTTACCCTCTCTGTATTTAGTTTTACTCATCTATAAAAGAACATCCTCACCTCACATTGAGGTAAGGGGAATTCACCATTTACATGGTATCAGAGGGATCTTAATCCCGACCCTCCCAGCGGATTCCCAGTTCTGTCCGGCCACGCCTCTCTCTTCCCCCCTCTGGCTCTGCCCCAATCTCCCGGCGGCTCTCCCTCCCAGCGACCCTCCCTCCAGGCGGCGCTCCCTCCAGGCGACGCTCCCTCCCGGCGGCTCTCCCTCCCGGCGACCCTCCCTCCAGGCGGCGCTCCCTCCCGGCGGCTCTCCCTCCAGGCGGCTCTCCCTCTGGCGGCTCTCCCTATCGGCGCGGCTCCCTTCGCCCAGCGGCGCCTCGCCCTCGGCCTCGCCCCCGCGGATCGCCCTCGGCCTCGCCCTGGCGCCCTCGCCCTCGACCCAGCGGCGCCCCTCCCGGCCAGCCCCGCCGTGCGCGCGCCTCCTGCGCGGATCGCCCTCCTTCCTGGCGCGACGCCCTCCCGCGGCTCCCGGCTCCCCGGCGTCCCGAATCCCCGTCGTCCCGCGCCTCTTGCGCCTCTCGGCCACCCTCGCCTGGCGCGCTCCCGGCCACCCTCGCTTGGCGCCTCCCGGCCAGCCCCGCCGTGCGCGGATCGCCCTTCTTCCTGGCGCGACGCCCTCCCGCGGCTCCCGGCTCCCCGGCGTCCCGACTCCCCGTCGTCCCGCGCCTCCTGCGCCTCCCGACCACCCTCGCCTGGCGCGCTCCCGGCAACCCTCGCCCGGCGCCTCCCGCTGCTCCCGCGCCTCCCGCTGCTCCCGCGCCTCCCGCTGCCCCCGCTGCTCTCGCCCTGCGGCCCCCCCTTCCGCCGCCTTCACCCCAGCAGGCGCCCGCGCCCTCGTCCCGGCAGAGCGCCCTCGTTCCGGCGGCCCTTCCAGCACGCGCACGTCCTGCGCACGATCACCCCGCCGGCCCGCTGCCTCAGCTACCTGACGCTTCCATGGCAGACTCCTCGGGACGTGGCCGTGCTTCAAGTCGTCCACGTCCCTTCTGTCAACATTGTGGCAAGTTTGGCCACCTGATCGCCCGATGTTGGGTCCTGCATGGACGACCATCTCAGCACCCGCGGCAGGGATAGTCCGCGGTCCAGGACGCGTCCTCGACTGTCGCCTCTCTTTCCCCGTCTCTGGCTCTTTCTATGACCAACCTCAGGCGGCCTCATGATCCTCCGGCCTCTGTCCGACCCGGTCCCTCCTCGGCTTCTCTGGCCCGTACTGTTTGCCCTACTGCCTTTGTCAGCCATTGCTCCCCTGCATGGCTGCTGGACTCTGGTGCCTCCGACCACCTCACCGGTGATGCTGGTATGCTGACGTCTTACTGCCCATATGCCGGTTCTTCAGCCATCACCGTCGTTGATGGCTCCACTATCCCCATAGCGGGTTTCGGCGCATGCTCCCTGACTCCATCGATACACCCACCCTCTGTGGCACATGTGCCCCGCAGTCCCTTTAATCTGCTTTCCATCAGTAAACTGACTAAGGATTATAACTGTGCGACCATCTTTACCTCTTCTAGTGTTGTGTTTCAGGAGCAGACTACGAACCGGGAACTTGGTCGAGGCCGGCTTCGAGACGAGGTCTACATGTTCGAGGGACCAGCACCCATTGCTTGCACGTCTACCTCTTCTCGGGCACTAGATCTTCATTCCCGATTAGGACACCTGCCTGCATCCACCATTCATCAGATGTTTCCAGACTTCAGTCGGACTCCTACTTTTCATTGTGAGTCCTGTTCTTTTGCGAAACATCATCGCTCTTCCTACATTCCTCGCACGGATACACGGGCCTCCCACCCCTTTGATCTGGTTCATTCAGATGTTTGGGGCCTGTGTACCATTTCGAGTCACTTGGGGTATAAATACTATATATCTTTCATTGATGACTATTCGCGAATGACGTGACTTTACCTTCTTCAAGAACGCTCCGAAGTGTTTTCCACCTTCCAAACCTTTTTCAATGAAATTAAGAACCGTTTTTCTATCTCTGTCAAATGTCTCCGCTCGGATAATGGGCGCGAGTATCTCTCTACTTCCTTTCGGCAGTTTCTCCAGACGAATGGTATCCTTCATCAGACCTCCTGTCCTGATACACCCCAGCAGAACGGCGTGGCCGAGCGGAAACACAGACATATTTTGGAGACTGCTCGTGCCCTCATCTTCCACCGACAGGTGCCTCTGCTCTTTTGGGGAGATGCCATTCTCACTGCTACATACCTCATCAATCGCCTTCCTTCTTCTATCCTTAAGGGGGAGACTCCCTTTCAGGCTCTTTTCCCCACTCTCCCTCTTCATTCCCTCCCTCTTCGAGTGTTTGGCTGCTTCTGTTATGTTCGTGACACTCGCCCTGGCCGCACCAAACTCTCTCCCAAATCCCTCCGCTGCATATTCCTTGGTTATTCCCGCACTCAGCGCGGATACCGCTGCTTCTCCCCGGACCTTCGTCGGTATGTCATCTTAGCGGATGTCTCCTTTGTTGAGAGTTCTCCATTCTCCTTTCCCTCTCCTCCTCCTGACTCTGCTATTGATAACTGTCTTCCCCTCATCATCCTTCCTCCACCGGTGTCAACCCCTGTTGACACCCATTTTGGTCAGGTCTACTCCCGCCGTCCTTCGACTGTATCCTCGGTTCCGGCCAGTGACACTGATGCTCCCGCTTCGTCCGCTGCTCCTGCTCCGCCACCCGAGGACTTGCCCATTGCCCTACGGAAAGGTACTCGCTCCTGCCAGAGTACTCCTCTATTTGTCTCTTCATACAGGGGTCTGTCCGCTCTAGAGACAGTTTCTATACCTCGCACGGTTGGTGACGTCAAATCTCACCCCGGGTGGCTAGCTGCAATGCGGGATGAATTGCAGGCTCTGGAGGAAAACCATACTTGGGATCTTGTCCCCCTTCCAGCAGGCAAACAGGCAGTGGGCAGCAAATGGATTTATACGATCCGTCTCAATCCCGACGGCTCTCTTTGCCACCTTAAAGCCCGACTGGTGGCAAAGGGGTTTGCTCAGACATATGACATCGACTACTTTGAGACCTACTCTCCGGTCGCCAAGATGGCCTCTGTCCGCCTGTTCATCTCTCTGGCTACTCATCATCACTGGCCACTTCATCAGCTGGATGTCAAGAATGCCTTTCTCCATGGCGTTCTTGAGGAAGAAGTCTACCTGAAGCAGCCCCCTGGTTTTTTTGCCTCCGGTTCCGACTCCCATGTCTGCCGCCTCCGTCGGTCCCTCTATGGCCTCAAGCAGTCTCCTCGAGCTTGGTTTGGCCGCTTCAGCACTGTCGTCATGGCCTTTGGCCTCTCCCGCAGTCTGAAGGACCACACCGTCTTCTTTCGTACGACACCGCACGACTGTATCTTGCTCGTGGTATATGTTGATGATATCATCATCACAGGAAGCGACTCCAGAGGGATCACCAGCCTCAAGACGCACCTTCACCAAAACTTTCATACCAAAGATCTTGGTCCCCTGACTTACTTCCTTGGCATCGAGGTCTCCCGTTCTGAGGACTCGATCTCTCTCTGCCAGCGTAGGTATGCTCTTGATATCTTGCAGGATGCCGGTCTGAGCACCGTCACTGCCGTGGACACCCCACTTGAGCCTGGCGAACGTTCTCTCCATTTCGACTCGGAACCATTTCCTCATCCCGAGCGCTATCGACGTCTGGTGGGTAAACTGAACTACCTCACCATGACGCGACCCGACATTGCCTGCGCCGTTGGCAAAGTCAGCCAGTTCATGGAGCATCCAACCCAATCTCAGTGGGATGCTGTCCTTCGCATTGCCAAATACATCAAGCGAGACCCTGCACGTGACTTTCAGTATTCCCGTCATGCTCACTTGGATGTTGAGCCCTTCTGTGATGCCGACTATGCAGGTTGTCTCGCGACCCGCAAGTCTACTTCGGGGTTCGCCGTGTTCTTCGCTGGTAACCTCATCTCTTGGCGCAACAAGAAGCAGACTGTCGTCTCCAGATCGAGTGCCGAGGCTGAATACCGCGCCATGACCACCGTCACCACTGAGATCCTCTGGCTTCGTCATCTCCTACATGAGCTCGGCTTCCCGGCACACACCCCTGCTCATATCTGGTGTGATAATCAGGCCGCCACGAAGATTGCCTCGAATCCCATCTTTCATGAACGGACGAAGCATATCGAGGTGAACTGCCACTTCCTCCGCCACCATCTGGAGCAGCACCATATCAGCTTTGCCCATGTACCGACGACAGATCAACTTGCCGATCTCTTCACCAAAGGTCTCCCAGGGGCTCGCCTTGACTCTCTCACATCCAGGCTGGGTATTCACAGCTTCCATAACCCAGTTTGAGGGGGAGTATGAGTTCGTCTGTCTTGTCTTTTTTTTTTTCTTTGTGGGACTCAATCCAATCTGAGCATGTTCAGCTTGAGGGGGAGTGTTGGACCCCATTTCATTTAATTGGGTATTTCTGAGTCCCACATCGGACTTACCCTCTCTGTATTTAGTTTTACTCATCTATAAAAGAACATCCTCACCTCACATTGAGGTAAGGGGAATTCACCATTTACAAGAAGTATCTCGGAAGTGGTGGAGATTGGTCAAGTTATTTTCTCTCAACCCAAACAGTGCCCTCGATCCAGATGGTTTCCCGGATGCATTCTTTGTGGCAGCATGGGATATCATTAAAAAGGATCTTGTAAAAGTAGTGCAAGACTTAGTTAGGGTAGGGTCTCTCCATAGAGTTACATGTTCCACCTTTCTTCTTGATTACCAAGGTTAGCCAGCCTCCACCTTTTAATCAATATCAACCCATCAATATCTGAATTTTTTCTTACAATTTTTTGGATACTGTACTCAACAACCGGCTTGCTAAGTTTCTCCCCGGGCTCATTTCAAGTGATCAACATGGTTTTGTGCAGGGACCTTCGATGTAAGGATTCATTGCTCTAACTCAAGAGATGATCAGATATTTGAATAGAAAAGTGGTTTGCACTAATGTTATGATTAAAATCGACATGGAGAAGGCTTATGATGGGAAGGAATGGAACTGCATTCTCAAGGTCATGAAGCACCTCGGTTTCTTGAACTGGGCAGGAGACCTCCTCTTTCAGTGATTTTCATTATCTTGGTTCTTGATCTCTGTTATGGGGAAGAAGTTTGTTTTTTTTTTAAATCAGTTAGGTTCCCATGGAAAGGCAACCCCCTCTCCCCTAGTCTCTTTATCCACACTCAATACATTCTCAGTGGAAGTCTTAATAAATCCTTTCCTAATGGATAGATCCTTCCTTTCAAGGGAAGATACGGGTTTAGGGGTATTTCACATCTAATGTTTGTGAATGATTTGTTGTTTTTCATGAATGGAAGGAAAAATTATATTATGGCTTTCAACCATGTCTTGGATGAGTATACAAAATGGAGTGGTTAGGTTATTAATGCAAGAAAGAGAAATGTCTTTATTTCCAAACAATGTACTTCAACTCGAGGAAAAAGAATTGAGGTGTCTGGCTTAGAATTTCAGGAGGGATATTCCCCATGCAATACCTCAGTGCCCCTCTTTCTATGGGGAGGATTTGGGTTAACCAATTTGATGGTCTGGTTAATAAGATCACATCCCACATCACAAACTAGAAGTGTAGGTTTCTTTATTTCAAGGGTGCAATTACACCGGTTAATAGTGTTTTATCGTTTATCACTATGCAAGTTCTAGCTACAATCAGGTCCCGAAGACTGTCATTCGCAATATTGAAAGAATTATGAATTGTTTTATATGGGATGCCCAACAAGAAGGGTGAGGTCATTGGTCAGTCTAGATGGGAGATAGTAGACAAACCTTTGGAAGAGGGGTGAAAAAATATTGAAAGCCTGGAGGTTAACATGCAATGCATGCAAGCGAGGCTTGCGTGAGAGGTTCAGGCAGGCTAGTCACTTCAGGCCAGGTTTTATAGTGAAAAGCATGATTATCAAAGCCACCTCTCGGATAGAGAATACCGTTCAGCCACGCCTTTGTGAAGGCCTCCAAAATAGTCTCTGCACTCTTTAGGATCACTTCCGGTGCATCATGGAATGTGGGGATATTTTTTTTCTGGAATGACAACGGCTCGACGCTTGCCTGTTTTTTCTGGGATGTCCTCCTCCTAATATCTCCTTCTAATTGGCTATCAATCATCCAGCTTTCTTTAAAGATGTGATTGACAGAAAACAAAAAAACTTCTTGTTAAAAATTCAGTTGAAAGAGGAGCAAGATAGGCATGTCTTTACAATCTCAGGTTCGGGAAAATTTAATTTATCATATTTACATAAGATCATTTTTCTTCTACAGGTCACGGACTCCTGGGAAAGAAATATTTGGTGCAAGGAAATTTTGAATAAACTCAATTTTCTTATTTGGTGTGTACAGAATTGAGAAATTTCTACGGACTCTGGAGTTCAACATAGGGGCATCTATCTGGCGTCGTGATGTCACTACTGCACAGATGGGAATCTGGAATCCCCTCAGCATCTGTTTCTTGAGGAGGACTGGGAAGGGTATTTCTAGATTCTACTTGAAAATTATGTTTGGAATCATCTTCATCTAGAGTCGATGGAGGGTTTCCTAGATGCATGGTTCTGCGGTGCTGAGAGCGACCATAGCAAATCACAGGTGTGTAGCATGCTAATTTCCGTTGGCTGTGGGGTTATCTAGGGAAATCACAATCAGCCAGGCATCATGGGGCCAAATCTACTCTCGCTGCTACTAAAGCCAATGTTATGGGTATGGAGATGGAATTGGATCAGCTAATAAAATGTTGTTCTCTCTCTTTGACTTTTAGAATGTATATCCAAATCTATCTCCGACTTTATGTAGCGATCACGGGAGGCTACATGGGCGCCAGTCTTGGGCTGAAGCTGAACATAGATGGTGTATATTCTCTCATGGTAATATGAGTGGTGGTGGTATCATTCGAGACTCATGTAGATCTTTATTATTGGATTTCAAAGCCTTCTATGTGTTGGGGTGGAGCCTGACGTCGCAGCGGAAGCAGTCACAACAACACACCAGAAGATTCATCCGAAAGCTTTTTATCACCTGAAGATATTTTATCACCCGAAAGAATTTTACAATCACCCGAAGGCATTTTTAACATTCTCATCCGAAGGATTTTCACACCACACCTGAATGTATTTTTACAACACACCTACACCCATGAACATACCATTTTGATGTACCGCCGATCATCACAACCGGCACACGCCGCTTGATCTCCGCAATCATGAGGACTTTCGATACGTGGCATCGTCATCATCGCACGCCATCTTCGACGCTTTCATTCACCGTCATTGACACGCCATCATCGGCGTCGTCATCGCCTCTGCTTCGTTCTCATCGTCATCGCTTCGCACCGATTACCGCAAACGCGACACCCCCTTCCACGTTCTCTTTTGACTGTTATATCTTTGCCAGCCCACCTTCCAAAACATGGTACCACATCCTCTTATATAGGCACCCAGTCCATATCTCTAATTAATGCAGTCAACATTCATTATTCTATCAATAAATATTGAGAATAACTCTCCATTAATGTTGGGAGAAAATCCTCTATTAATGTTGAGATAAATCTCTCCATTAATAATTTTCTCTCTCCTCAATATTTGAATTTTAAATTAAAAAATTCCAACACTATGGACGTGGTGACTATCTCATGGAGGAGGCTTGTGCCTGGCATACGAGGCTTACTTTAAGTTGTATAACTTGGCTTTACATGAGGTTGAATCCAACTTTGCCTTGGTGGTGAATTTCCTGTCAGGTCTCCTTCCTGCCCATTGGTCCATTTCCTACTTCATCAGAGCCTGCAGATGTATGATTGGCCAGGGATTGGTAGTTATGCATACTTTCCATGAGGTAAAAATGGAAGTAAATGGTCTTGATTCCATAGGTGATCCTGAAGATCCTCTTAAAATTTGTGAGAATATTGGATCCCTTCCCTTCAACTGTAAGGATGCCATCCTTGAGGGTTCCCTCAAACTCCATTATCTTAGGCCCACTTGAGACGTTTTTCTTGGCATTTTCACCTTTAATAATTTTTTTATATTTGAGCAGTAGGGGGAGCTATTTTAGTTAATATTATAGTTTTTTAATCATGTTGAGTTTACATCTTTTTAAATTGTTTTTTTTTCATGATTACTGCGATCAATTTTTTTTAATCTAAACATGCTGATTTTTTACTAATAGGGCAGTATACATGTTTATTAAATGTTATATGAAAATTTACAATTTATTAAATAATATACTTCTTTTACACAGTTTTGTAAAAATGGGAGAATTTTAAAAATTCGTTTTTAATCTTTGATGGTCAGTTTTTAACTAAATTGTTACTCTTTACTTTTTGATAAAAAGGGGGTGAATTTTGTGGATTTATTTGTTCCCTTGTTTAACTTATAAAAGGGGAGATATTGTTAGTGTTGGGGAGTTTGTTAGTAATTAGTATGTTTTTTATGTTTTGAATATTACGAAACCTCATAATTTCATTATTTTATAATATAATTTCTCATAGCATTGTTAAGTTTTATCTTATTGTGTTTATTCTATAAATATTTGATGTTTAAAAGTTTGTAGCTTAATTTTACTTTATTTAGTTTCTGTGTTTTCTAGAAACTTGTTTTTTCCAAAAAGTCATACAAGTTTTTTCAGTCTTAAGAGCACTATTTTTAAAAACTTTATTAAGTATGAAGTCATATAAAATATTTTTGGAAGCCATATGAAAAGGATTTGAAGACATGAGAAAATTTCCAAGTCCAACGGGAACTTTTTTCGAAGTCTTATGAATACTTCAAAAGTTATATGAAACTCCTTTTGAAGTCCTATGAAAATAATAAATTCATATATAAATGATTTAAAAGTTCTCTGGAAATGTTTTTAAAGTCCTACAAAACTAATTTTTAAAGTCATATATGGTTGTTTAAAGTCTTATGTATTAAATGATGTCTTACAAAAACCATTGTTTTAAAGTCATATGAAGGCCTTTCAAGTACTTAGGAAATTTTTTCAAAATACTTACAAAAATCTTTTAAAGTCTTACGAACTGCTTCTTGGATAATTATAGTCTATTATTTGTAGTGAAGCTTTGCATGTTGAACATAGTACTCGATTTTCACTTGCTACGTTTCAAAGAATTCATTTATCTTTACTCCAAAGTCAGACCTTACAGATTTAAATATGTAGTTCTCGTTTCAATATGATTTCATCCACCGTATATAGTCAGCTCACCTCTTACAGTGATAATGAAGAAGAAGCCACTGCACCCATGGAGCGTCATTAACCTCTTATGCTCAAATTAATCAATTCTACCTAAACTAGGGAAAATCCCTTGATCTTGAGAAATTCACCGCTCTAGATGCATTACGTTTGACTCTTAATGTGAAAGGTGAATATAGGTGAATATTAGTTATTGGTCACAACTTAATTCACTCAATTGAATTGAGATTCCTCCCCTTACTCTCATCTTGGTAAGATTTATATAAGGTGATATGGTTTGAATTAAATAACAAATTCAATTCCAACCAAAAACGGCGTTGCTGTGATTAATGTAAATGATTCATGAAGTATATATCATTTTATTTTTGATCCCTCATTCTCTGACAAGTTTAGCCACTTCTGATGACAAATAGTTCCATTCATGAGCGAATGGTTTATCCTAGAGATCGATGTAGAAGAGAAGATATTAAAAACAATAAAACACATTAACCAAAATAAAGAACTTGAAAATCATGTGATTATAATTTAAGAAAAAGTGTTTGAGAAAAGAGAATGCATCAGTACTCCAAATGACTAAGGGAAAACCTAAAAAATGGAAAAAAGTCCCCTTAAATTTGATGAAAACCCTATTAAAATTATTCAACTCACCATGATGCAGGGGCCTGAAAAACGGGCATAGTGAATTTTGAATATGTGAGATAGCGTGAAGACTTTGGTTTCATCCTTCAAAGTTGACCACAAATACTTATCTCGATCCCAGATGACCTCCCCAAAACATACATAGAAAAACCTGGCCTCCCCATTATGCAAAATATTTAAATCTTTTAGAGAAAAGTTATACACTTTGATATATAAGAATATCAGTAAAACAATATAATTGGACACATATAACATTTAAATCCATAAAACTGATGATGAAAATATATAAAAAAATTAGAGTTATCACATATGACATTTAAGAAAGTCAGTAAATGGATTTTTTTGTTTTATGTTTTCAGAAATAGTTCTTGATTCGCAGGCAGATCAAACGCGATATGAGTTCCTCAAGGAAGTCAAATATGGGACATGAAGATTTTCAATTTTTGAGTATTACGATTTAAAATCATATGTGTGATTGAAGTTGCACATGTAGTCCAAAAGTTACAACAACATGACACAAACACACAACATGCATTTCTGATACCTCTCTTGATATGCCAGTGCTGATCTAATATCAGGTCGATTCTTGAGTTTTATGATTCTTGTTTTTGTAATTACATTATGGTTTATATCTAATTGTCATGGTCAGTGAAAATGAGGGAATGATTTATGATATGCCATGTTCGACGACATAATGCTCGTTCTGACTTACTCACCATTACAATACTCTATTTTTACACTTTTTTCTATTTTTATTTACTGCAATTTTATATGGCTCATTATAATCTCTATTTTAATATTACTTATAATTATTAATGAAGCTATGCTAAGTTATGAATCCACGTAATGTTTAAATGAATGAAACATTAATATTTCCATGATATTATTATTTCTAATCATTGCTGCCTATGATTGGTTTATAAGAAACACGCATTCATTTAAATTCTGAAGAGAATTATCCATTGAATAATTCATCTATAAATAGAATCCAAAATGGAGCAGTGATATATCACATGACGTGATTCCCTTGCAAAATACTGAAGCGCTTCAAATTTTGAGAAAACAATTTTCCACTGTTGTCGATGTGCTGAAGTTGTGCTGGAATGCCTAAAGCTATTTTTTTGTACTTCAATATTGAAGGTTCGGCGATCATTTCTCTACCCCAGCAACATCTTTTATAACTCATTCTCTGGTTTCATCATTTTAGTTTATTATATTGTGTTTGTATTTAATTATTTCACTCACGGTTCTGCCTTCAATCAAAATGCAGTGTTTCGGTTATACCTCCTAACCAAAAGGTACATCCTTGGGTTTTGACTCAGGTGCCAAAAATCCAGGTTTGTTAGGTTTGTTCTATACTTATAAAAGGTTGAGTTGTTTTATAAACTCTTAAAAGATGAGGTAATTAGGTTTTGCCTCCAGGTGATCAAAAGGAAGGTTTGTAAAGGGTTGTTACTCTCTTAAAAAGTAAGTTTTTAGTGAGTTCCATTTTTCTCAAGGAGAAGAGGGGATTGAAGAGTATATGTAGGTTCACATTGAAAAGAACTACAATAAAAATAGCGTGTTATTTGTTTTTATTTTCTTATGCACACATTTTTTTTGAACATAATAATCACTTCTGCAATTGCACCTACTATCTTATTTTAATATTCTATTATTGCATGTGTGTCGCTTATAATTTCACCCAGTATTGAATCTGTATGTGTTGTTAACTATGATAACTTTAATTTGTTTAAATTTTTAAAAGGTCTATTCACTCCCCCTTTAGACCATCTTTCCATCTCATCTTAGCCAACAATTGACTGGTTTAATTCTAGTTTTAATGAATTGTTATTATATGCCTTGTGTAACCATAAACATAATATTTGTGCCTAGTTTAGATATGGATGGATTTGTTTTCATGTTTGTAAATAAGATTTTCTACTTTTATAAAGAAATTATATGTTATAGGATGACACATTTGAGTAACACACTTTACGTAATAGAATATGAAAATCAAGTCTTAGAAATTATTAACGAATTAAGTTCACATGCCTCATAATAGACATAGTTGTGTCATCATTGGCTTGGTTATGTAAATGTGAAGTGTGAAAAAATTATATCAAGAAGGATATTTAGATTCTTTGGAACTAAAACCTTTGTAAATTTGTTACGTTTGTTTACAAGGTAAAATGACCAAAGTTCTATTCAGTGGAAAAGGAGAAAGGGCCATAGAGATTTTATAATTAGTTCATATAGACGCGCGCGCGCGTGTGGACCTTTTTAGTAGGATCTATCGGTGGATACTCTTATCTCAGTAGAAACATGAATATTATGTGAGCTTAAGTGGAATAAAAGTTATTAACAGTTGACTTTAGTGAAAGAGGGAGTCCGTTGGAGTTGGTGACCTAGAATCAACTAACTTTGTACTTTCAATTACCAAAATATTAATAAATATCTCATCTCATGATGAGTGTTCTTATGTATAACATTAATGTGATAATATCCTTGGAGTATTTTTCACATCAAAAGGTTATAATAACTTCCCACTATAATGTGAACCTTGAAGTGCTATGACAATATTATTTAACATACATCCTATAGTCTAGATAAAATCTATATGATGAGACACAGATGATATTTGAATATCAAGTGTTGATGGTTCATAGGACATTAAGAATTATTCTCATGAAGTTCACTTGGTAATTTCCAAGAAGGAAAGCTGTGAGGATAGACTCTACAATAAGAATTCCACATGTTATATGCGTCATTGGATATTTCTATATGTGGAGGTGTGTATTGATCTTTAGACTTGAGATTATTATCATTGTATGTCATAAATCACATACATTGATGTATGAATATAAATCATGAAGACATGTGTTCATGATGAGGTAGCATACATTAGGCGTGCCATAAGTGAATTCACATTAATTGAATAAGTCAAGAAATAATTTTCCCCTCCCAAGTTAACAGAAGAAGATATCATTGGACCTTTGATTGCAATTGAATTGTCTTATTAAATTCATATCCATGGTAGTTCATTGACGAGTTCATTTTAGAGAGTCAAAGAAAATTAATCAAGTATACAAGTTGATGACATAAGTATGTGACATATTTGATGAGATATCGAGACAGTGGTATTGTGTTACACTGTAAGCATTCGTAGAAAGTTGTTGTCATTACGACATTAAGTTCTTTCTCTATGGGTGCCTTGAGCGTTGATAGACACTAATCTTGGACATCAAAAAGGCCACTTAATTCCACTAAGAATGATTTCCAGAGGGTTGCACACTAGGCGTATCCAGAATCTCAGTTAAATTCTATTTGAATTTAATATAAAGAACTAATATTATTCTTAGTTTGTGGAATAATAATTATTCATGTTATCACATAATTTCAATCACAAGTTTTTAGAGTTTAGAATATATGAGTTAAATATTAAATAAATATTTTTTTCACGAGTTAGTGAATATAATATTTATTTCTCTGATTTTTTTTCAAGGTAATAAATAAATATTTATGTATCCACCGGTTTATTGAGGCAATTAATATAAATATTTATTTAGTTACGTCAATATTAAAATTAATATTTATACACAAGTTTAGTGAATATAATATTTATTTATTTAATGGATAATATAATGATATTTATTTATATAAATAAATATTTATTATTCAAGGTTTGATGAATGCCGAGCAAGATTTGACAGGTTGAGTTAAAGAGCTCAATGGAAATGATATTTTGATCCATGAGTTTAGAGAATGCCATGAGAATATAATATTAACAATATTATTATTTTATATGTAGTTTTCTTAGAAAAAAACAATTAGATAAAGGCCCTTTTCACAATTACTATTTTTTTAACCCTAAGTATATAACCCTATATATATCATTTTGGAGGATATGAAAAGTTGTGCAGAGTGAATTCTCTCTGGAGGATACTTCTGAGAGAAAAGCCTCTTTCCTCCCTGTAAATAACAAGAGATAAAAATAGAGAATTTCCTAAAGCCCAATTTATTTCTTATTGTAATTAATGATGAATAAAGCTAGGCGCTTGGATCCTCTGCACAAGAATATATAATACTAAGGGTAGCATTCTGAGATTCATAGAGCGCATATGGATACAACTAGATGGATCCTGGTTTGGATTCTCCACCATAATGACATGACTATGAGATTGTTTATCAAATTGATCAATAATAAGAAGAATTATCAAACTGATATAATTCTTATTTTAAATTAATTATAAATTAAATTTGAATAGATCATCTCTATAAAGATTTAGGGGTTTCTTTGTCACGTTCTTTAGATTTTATCTATTTAAAGTGAAAAAATATTATTGGCCATCGACCCAGCCACTAATGTTTCTCCCCAAAACCTTCACTTCTTCCATAGCACAAAACATATCCAAATAGGCAAAATAATTGAAATCCATCTACACCACTTCCTAGCATGTTAATTTTCTCTCAGTGTGAAAAGATTCATGGATGGCTGTAATATCATTCATATTTTATGACTGATAATGTATATTGTAATCCATGGCTTGCTATCTTTCCAAATTTGAAAAGGAAAGACTCTTACATATCTGTTCCTCTAGCCCAATTACACTTACATATTCTAGTGTACACTCTTCACCTTTAATAGAAAAGGAAACAACCCTTACATATCGCCCCTTTGTCATGAAAAAGACCCTGACGTATTTCCCCTTTATCATGAAAATGACTCTCTAATATCACCCCTTTGTTGTGGAAATGTTTCTTACGTATCACCCCTCTGTTGCAGAAATAACCCTTACGCATCAGCCATGTTACCTTTACATATCAATACTTTTTCAAAATTCACTCACATATCGATTGCTTACTTTTACATATGAGACTTTACCATTTTTCTAAAATCTATTTAGCAATGGTTACCTTTATGTATTAGGCCTAGTTACCTTTACATATGGGTCTTTACCATTTTTCAAAGACTGCTCAGAACTAGTTACCTTCACATTCCATACCTAGTTACCTCTATGTATAGTACTTTTTCAAATTCATGTGGGTGACCTTTACGTATCATCTAGGTTACTTTTAGGTATTACCTTTTCCATTTTCCACTCTTCTTATGGAGCTACTCTTATGTATCCAGCAGAGTGACTCGTACGTAATGCCTTTTTCTATTTTTCTATGAACTCCAGGGCTTGGTTGAATACTTCATCTTCTTAAAATTCACTTCTATAACAACTTCTAATTTACTTCTAGATCCAAAAATTCCTCATCAAGCTACTTCTTTACATCTAAAACAACTTCACTTTTGAAAACTTTTGGAACATCATTCAAAACATCTTAACTTTCCAAACAACATATTCCTCATTCATAATGACTTAACTTCTAGTCTTCTAAGAGCAACTTCTTAAGCATCTCTCTTGTAGAATAATTTCCATACATCCAATTGACAACAAATCGAACATTACAACTTGTGGTTGAAACAATATCCATGAGTCATACTAAATCTCTTGATGATTGAGAGGGATCCTCTCATAACCCATAGCATGTTATTGACTCATGTAATCTGAGTATGGAAGGGGAAGAGGTATACAAGGAGTGTTAGTATCAGCAGTAGCTATGCAAAAGTAAATCCCCATCTGAATGATCATGGCTCTATTTATATATCCCTTGGGACATTTCTGATTGTTCATCCATTAACTCATACATTAATAACATAGAAGTTAATTCTATTATCAACCATGTACTAATCACATTGGTGCATCACTTATATAGAATGTTTCAACTTATGAAACATCTTTAATTAGTATAGTGTATTAGTGGGAGAGATTTTGGTGTTAACATATAAACACTTGATTTCCATGCAACTACTATGAAACAGAAGCAGGAAGCCTTACGATATCTATATATCATAAGGAATTTCATACCCAAGCAGCATGTTTCATGCAATGATATCATACCATATGATATCTCATATTTTTTACATATGATATAATCAATATACATCATATGCATGAGGATTTAGGGAATATCTCTTTCAATCTCAAACTTGAAGCCAACCCTCATAGACTTGGTTCCATTTCACCTTATACTGTATCAAATATAATAACTTGTGACACCATATCCAAAACTAATTTTGGATATCATATAAAACACTTTTGGAAAACTATTATTAACATCAACTTGTATAAAATCGTATGAAATACCTTGTGAATACCCATACAAAACTCGTTTGGATTAACTCTAAAAGACTTTTAGAGTAGCTCTCTAAGTCAAACTCAATCCCCATTCAGTCAACCAAAAAGTGTGACCCCAATGACCTTTATAGCATTGAAAAAATATATGAATTCCTAGATTTACAAATGTAAACAAAGTGCATCTTTTAGAAAATCACCAGGGTTACTCAAGTAATAAAGGGATCTGATGTGATCTCAATCAAACATATGTATCTCAATACCTATTTTCACTAGATGTGTCATATACAATCATGCATTTTCATTTTATAAAGACCCAACCTTAAACATAACATAATCTTGAGTTTTAGTCAATAATTCATTTTCTTTCACTTTGAGGATCTTTTTCAGGTTTAGAGTTTTAGAGAATTAGGTCATAAATCATACATTACAAAACCATATAATACAAAGTGGGAACTTCCAATTAGTATCCATTTCCCCATAATATAAAACTTTTAAAATAAACCATGATTTCTTTTCATGGGAAATCTTAATGACTTTCAACTTGAATTCTTCCTTTCCCTTACCCACCATCCTTAAACCCCGTGAAAAACATTTTAAAACATGAGATGAGAAAAAAAAGCTCAATAAGTGACATAAAAAGAAAGAAAAATATTAGTCCAATGAAAAGCATGAAAAATCATGTAACATTTACCATTATCTTCAAATTTCTTTGAGCATATGAAATAAAACATTTTCACAAGGAAAACACACACTTTTTTCTTAGATAAAGCCTTTAAAACCCATAGAAAGCAATTAAAAACCCAATTTGGAAACTTAGAGCATCATATCCATAAAACCCTTTCAAAACCCTTTTAATTAGAACAACCATACGTCTGACTTCTAATATAATCATTACCAAATGCATTTGAGAGCTATAATGGGGATCACCCTTCATATAAGCTATATATGGCTCACCCATGAGTTATAATGGGGCACAACCCTTTGTATAAGTTATATCGGTCTCACCCATTTTTCATGAGCTATAATGGGCTCAATCCTTTGTATATTCTATATCTGGTTCATCTGTGATCTATAATGGGGATCAATTATTCGTATAAGCTATATCAAGCTCCCCCGTTTCTCATATATAATGTTCGAGTACCATTTCAAAAATAAAACATTTTATGCTTGCACCTTTTCATCATAAAACATTTTAATGAACTCTTTTAAACCCGTAATCAAAACACTTTCAAATATCAAAATACACTTTTATTTTAAAAACCCATTTTTAATAAAAAGTACCATTTTCTTTTAAAAACCTTTGAAAGAAATAAAAAATTTCCTTTATAAAACTTTCATGTCCATATAAGAAAATTTATAAAATCATTTTAAAAACATGGATGTGGAAAAAAATGGAGTTAGAAGGAAAACATTAAAAGATGTTTTTTAAATAAATGCCCCTTGTCACTTTGGAAACATTTTAATTGTAAGCCCCATGAAAGGATAACATTAATGAAAACTTTAAATACCATGATAATAAATAAATTAATGGTATAACATGTCAAAGGGAATGTATACACACTTCATAAAAGAATATAGGTTCATAATATCAAAATATGACTCAATGAAAGGAAATTGAGATGAAGTCCATTACCTTGAGCCTGACTTGTCACGTACATTATTTATCTTCCTGAATAATAAACTGATGTTAATTATTTGATTTCTTGAGAAAAATTTTCAAGTTTAATATTCCTTCTATTTCATAGATTACCATGTTATATATAATTGCTTTATCAGTCATGATTATGTCAAGTGTTTCAATGATATTTGACTTATGTGTCAAAAATTACTTTGGCAAGTTGACTATTGGTCAAAGTGGTCATTATTTCAACATCTAAAAAATAATAATCATGAAATATTTATCATATTTATACATCAATTATTCTTTTAAAACCAATCATGAATGATGGTTATGAAAAAGGAACCATGTTATAATCATAGATATGGTAGGTTGTATGTATGCATGAGTAATATTTCCATTTTTCAATGATCATTATGAAAATGAGGTAAGTAATATTTTATCTTTCTAGAATGATAAAAATATCATATATACCATATTATTTGTTTAAATATACTTATATATACATATATCATTCTTGTGATACGGTGATAGAAAAATAATCACATCGCTTTGTGGAGGCGATAGACAGTCCACACGCCCATGAACGACATTATCATTTTTTAGTGTAAGAAAGAAAATGATATATTATATTTTCAGAATGAGAAATATTAATATCATTATTATTTCATTTATATCACATATATTAATTAACTTTAATCTTATTACCTTTCATGTAAAGTGTTAGTGAAAAACAAATCGCATCACTTCATGAGGTGGTAGTCTGCCGTACACACGAGCGACGTTATCGTATCCCACATGGAATAGAAATTAAGAGTTATATGTGATATAATAACTAACAAAACATAAATATGTTACAAATATCTTATATATATACTTTAAATACATCATTAAAACAAGTCATGAGAGGTGATGATGAAAAATGAATGACATCAGTTTGCAAGGTAGTAGTTCACCGTACACACGAATGATGATTCTGTATCCCATTTGATGGAAGAGGAGATTGATTTAGGTCATTCCATTAAAATAATATAATAACAGTATATGGAAGACAATTGTGTTATTATATAATCATAATTTATGAATATTTGAAGGATGTGGAAGAATAAATAAAATAAATACGCTCGGTTAATCACAATACCTCTTCTTCAGACAACCTCCTTAGGTAAGCACTAAAAGCCTTCTTAGGATGCCTTTATGATCAAAACAAGGGCTCTAGGTCATGGGAAGGGAATTTAAGAAGTTATTTGGGTAGGGATTGGCTGAACCAAAGGGGGTTTGAAGTTGTGAACATGATAGGAGAGGGGGTGACCTTTTATAAGTGAGGAAAGGAGCCCACATGGAAACTACTTGGAAATTTCCCAAAAGAATCTAAAATGATAGTCATTCCCATGAAAAAAGATTAAAAACGTACATAGATTCTAAATTGGTAAGGATACTATTTAAATATGTCCATATAATAGAATTTTGAAAAGTTTAATTGGTAAAATTATCCTTATCTTTTTAGTTTAACCCTTGAAAAATTCATTTTTACCTTAACCACAATAATTAATCTGTACTATTTTCACTATTCATTATGGTAAAAAATTAAGTTGAACTTATTAGATAATATGAATAATGATGATTTGAAATATCGAATTAATTTTATCAAATTCAATTTACAGAAATAGCAAAATTTATTTTAAAATAAAACCCACAGACATGACGAAAAAGTAAGGTTTTAAGAAGTTTATTTTTCAAGCAAAAGATGATTTTATATTAACTCTATGGTTAATAATAATCAATTTATGAATCTAAATTAATATTTTTTTTTATATATAATCAATATATTTCATTTAAAAAATTCCTCATTAGGGATTATTTTAATTAATTAAAATCGAGAAACATTATGCCCATTAAAATAGTTTTCAGATTAACCCGTTTTTAAACCCAAAAATAAACTTATACTAAAATCCAATATAAATATGATTCAAAAGTAATTAAACATATTGAATATAGAAAAATAATACTTATATCACTTGAAATCATATTTAAAATATAATGATACTTTTAAATTACTTAATTTATTGAAAAGAAATGATTTTTTTACAAAAATCGGTAATTTTCACTATTCACTGAAAAATTAATATTTTATGAAAAGTCACAAATTTTAACTCTAAGTTAATTTTGATATGATGATTTAAGAAATGATATTAATTTTATCAAATATTTTTCCTAACATTTCTAAAAAATAATTATAATATTTTCTCACAAAAGCAATAAAATCATTTTTGAAGAAAACATATTTTTGAAGAATAAAATTACATTACTAAAGAATTTGTTAATGATTTGTATTGAGTAGGACACACACACACACATATCATAAAGTAGTTAATACTATTCATACCCACCAATTTAATGGCTAGGTTATAATGATCATATATTTCACGGGTCGTTTAAGATAGTTGTTTCATATCGAATATGTTATCGAACATAATGCTATTCTTATAAAAAAATATCAGGGTGTTATATCCTCCACCCCTTTAATAAATTGCTTTCTCACAATTTTAAATTTATCTCAGTAATCAAAGGTTGGTTATTTAAAAATAACTTTGTTGGAAACCCACATCGTAAAAAGGGTCAATAAAACCTCCTCTTGAGATGATAGAAAATAAAGTGCAAAGGCCATCTAGAATAATGCATAAATAGGTTTCCAAGTAGGAGAACATAGGTGAGAAGTGAATATTTGGACATGGATGAAAAGTGTATTGTCCAAAAAATGATAGAGTGATAAAGATCATTTATCACAAGAAATTGAATGATCAATAGAAAGTTAAGGACCTCAAAACCATACATTTTTGACTAGTTAAAAGACCATTTGATTCATAAAAAAGAACATAATAGGATATCATTTTCATTTTAGAGATCTTTTTCTTAGAGTTGAGTAATTACTTTACTATCTTGACTAAAAGCATAAGGAAATATACGTACTTGTATAGTATAATTTACTCCATTAATAAATTTCCACCACACCCTCATCTTTTTTCAAATGATGAAAATATAAGATTAATTTTCTATGCATGAAACACTAAAACCAACTTATAAAAAATCAAATTGTAGATTCCGACCCCAAATGCTACTTAAATATTCCTTGAGATGGTGGACACAAAACCTCATGCGTGCCTCCCCAAATTCCAGAGGCTGCTGACTAGAAGCGAGGGCCTAGGATGTGTCCATGGGGAGATTATTCCCTCATTGACCAGAGTGGAACATGACAAGATATATATACAATAAGAGGAAATAACAAAAGCAGTAACAACTAGAATACAACAGCGGAAAAAAACATAATCATGTAAGACAGATAAATAACTGGTGAATATAAATAAAAAAAAGATAAAATATGATGATCATGGTACATTAGCTATAAAAAGTGAATCCAGGGGACATGTGATACATGAATATACTACATTCCATACAAAAATACAAAAAGACCCAAAAACTACTACGACTAACATCTCGAGCATAGGCTTGGTCCTCTGCCCCCACACTCCATACGAGTAATGTAAATCAAACATTGAAAGATGGACGCTTCCCTTTATCAATACTTTCAACCATAAAGTCTGCTTGGGAACTAAAGGCGGTCCAAGAAGGGTGTGAGATATAATCTCAGTAGGTCACCACCAATAGTGTCTAGATCAAACCATTTGTGCAATATAAAATGAGTAGTGTGCCCTAATTGATAAATGAAAAATAGAAATAAATAAATAAGTACATTAGAATGAGTTCCACTTGGACACCCATCCAATTTACCGGCTTTGGCCTAAGCTGGTGAGTCTGAACCAAGGGATCCTGAAAGGGTGAAGTAAGTGGAATAATATGTGAAGGTGGATTTCCCCCAAGCTTGTGATTGGGCTTGGAGGGCACATCTCAATATTTGCAGAACCAAAGGAAAAATTCTATTTTAAAACCATTCATTTAATTTTTAATTAAATAAAAAACCTCTTTATAAAGTACAAAGAGTCACCCTGAGCTCATCCATGGATATTCTAAAAGAATTTCACGTATCACTCTAGGGGATCAGTATAAGTCCAATGCCAATGGATTCTGTCTAAGGTGACCCAAGAATGAAGCCCCAAGTGTCACTCCAGGCATGGTGTGATGACAACAAGAAGTAGCCTCTGAGTTGGTACCTGGTATAGTATGTAGGGGCCCAAGTCTCTATCATGGCATGGTACAACCATCACGCCATCAAGTTCATCAAAGGGGTATCCCCTAAGGAACCGATGCCACTCATCTGGAGGTAAAAAATAAATAACACTTGGTGAGCCCATCCTTAGCATAGCTAGTGTCACCCCGACGTGTCTACAAGGAATTAACAATTCTAACAAGAAGGCATAAAGAGTCCATCCAAGGGATCCTTAAGTCAGAACCCCAGTATCACCCTCAGCACTAAGGTGAAAGCGTTTAAACATGAAATTATATCACATTAGGAAAGCTGTTCAAGAAATTCAATTAAATAACCCTTTTAAGGCACAAGGGTAATGTGTAAGCACTTGAACAATTCAGCTAATTCAACAAATCCATTTATGGCATGTGGTGTGAGTGATTAACTCAAGGTTTATTACCCTAATCAATTGAATTTATAAATCAAGTTATTTATTATGTGGAAAGACCCCTTAAGGGCGATCAACAATATAAGGTGAAAGGAAATTAAACCTTAAAGTTAGAGTACACCCATTGGGGTGGAATAGGTCAAGGTTATCAACCCAAGGGGTTGATTCACCACTATCTCGAGTCACAAATGGAATATAAAGGTTTCTAATTTGAGATTTACCACTCAAGATCAAAGTATCACTAAGAGGGGGAGGGGGTGAATAAGTGATATATTTTTCTTTTAAGTTTCCTTCCTTTTGAAACAAACTTCGCCTCCTGTTAAAGAGTTATCACCTTGATGAAAACAAAACAGTCACACATCCATAGGAACATAAGAATTTACAAGGTTCACTACTCAACAAGAGTAGCTACGTCCTTGGTATGGTTTGGAAACAATCCAATACCACACAATACACTAGAAAAAAATCCTTTTGTATGGATATAATAAGTAATACATGACCTAACCCTTGTGTAGCACTATGTTTAATACAACATTGCACGTTCTTCAAGTAGCATAGAATGATGTAATACAATTTGTGTAACATGTTAAGAAAATTTCACCAGATGCTTCAAAACAAGTTACTATGCTGGCTTGTCAACTTTCACAAATATGATCTTCAAAAAAAAATCACTTTCCTACCTAGAAACAGGTAAGAACTTCTATAGAATTCATAATGATACTCAATTCGATTCCCAACTCAATCTGCTAGTATGATTTCTTAGTTTGATAATGTTACTATGCCAGAATACCGCTAAAACAATTCTAAAATGCTTTTACCTTAGTTCAGAAAACCAAGTCTGATTTCTCGATCTGATCTAGAAACTCTGAATATGATCTCCTTATTATACTTTAGCCTGAAAAACTTTCTCAGGAATGCTCAATCTGAAAAATCCTTCTCTTTAAAAACTTTTAGCGCTCCTCCTCTCTTCTTCACCCATGAATAGAAAAATTTGTCATAAAGTAAAAAGTACTTCCTCTATTTATAGGTGATCTGAAAATGGTTTAGGTGAGATTCTGAAAAAATTTCATGTTCAACCAAAATTCCCAAAACTTCAATTCCCATTGAATTTCATATACATATTTAACTTATTCAACACTTCTCAACTCTTCTCAAATCATCTTGAACCTTATTGAATCTTCTCACAACTTCAGCTCGCTTCATACTTTCTCACTATTCTTTAGTTTGATTCTGATTTTCTCATTACGATACTCCACACCAATTTAAAGAGTAATCCACCCATTCCAATTTCTTCATTACGACGAAGTCAAAAAATTATTTAGTATTTTTCTCTACACCAAATGATAATCATACTACTCAATCCGATGATCTGTACCAACTGTTTACTATAAAACATTCTTCCATAAATATTATTGCACCTTCGTTAGGCATTGATTGCCTTTATTTTGTCATAAACACAGTGGAAACTTCTAAAGATTCCTACACTTCTTCTACATTGGCTTCAACCTTCTTTGAATTTTTTTTCTTTAATCTCTTACACCTCCAAGCTCCCCTTGACAACAATTTTAAGTGATTACCCTTTTTCTTCTCTTATTCTCTTCCTCAATCTGATGATTCTGCTTCTGATGACTTTATCGGTGTTAGGAAACGCTTGATGAATTGGTCACTGCTTTACTCTAAAATATTGGTGTCACCTACAGTTTGATGAATCTTGAATTACTTGAAAATATATCAAAGTTCTTATTTAATTCTTGACCCACTTGATAAGGAAAACAACTAGAAATTTATCTTGTTGAAAATGGTTGACTACATTGTTGACCTTCATCAAGATGATTGTCCTTTGACTTTCATGCATCAGTCCTGAAAAACATTATTTTTTTTTCTTTTCCATTGGTCCCAATCCCCAATGAAAGTAATTATGCCTCTGATGTTTGGTGTCACACCACATCCAATGGACTAGTATCAGTAGTTTCAACTTCAGAAACATCTTCTCTTTTTTTATTACAATTCACAAAACTTACTTCTCTGAAGATTTAAATGTTTTTCATTATTGGTATGACTTAAAACCAACATCTTCATCTTTTTATGTTTCCAAAAAACATTCCAAACCTTCAAAAAATTCTACATCCAGTGATCTCGTATCGATGAACTGAGTCTGGAAAACTTTGACTTCAACAACTTCCTTCCTCTACATAGTTCATCTTTTATCATGAATTTCTCAAGACTTTTGATAACTATTAATATCGACTTTAGCATCATCTGACTTACATTAGGAAGCATTATAACTTCCTACTCTTCCATCAACTAATTTCTTTCCAACTAGCCTCAATATGATTTACAATACCTGTTCCCCACTTTCCTTTATCAATCTAGCATCGCAAGTTTTACATAATACTTATGATTTATTAGAAATCCAAGATTAGAAAAGCATTGCCATATTTTGATTTAATTCATTCAGAATCTGACACACTTCATCATTAAGATTCCTGGAATCAGAGAGAGTCTAATAAACCTTTTCTTCAAGAAAACTTATTCTCAAGATGATGGAATTTCTTAAGAAGTTTGAGTCTGATTGTTTGATTACGATTGTGAGTCTGATCACCAACTTTTACAAAGTGAGGTGATTTATTCTTCTTTGAAAATTCATTGATAATAAAAAAAAATATTTCAAAAAAAACTTCTTCCAGCTTCCAAAAAAAAACTTCCAGCCAATTTGGTCCTATCAATCCCCCCTTTAGATTTTATTGTCAACCAAGGTTCATAAATCACTAAACATGTAACCTCAAGCAATGGATTACTTATCAAAAATTTTAAGACTATGTTAGCTAATTCATTATAGTAAACAAGAATCATTGACAGAAAAACCATTTTATCCAAAAGTAGTGACTCATTAAACATCTTTATCTTTTCTTCACAACTTTCTTCACTTCTTTAACTTTCCTGAAAACAAATGGTTTCTACAACCACTCTAACAAACAGTCAGAATAGTTCACATACTTACATGTTAAATTCATATATTACCTACAACTCACCCTTTATACATGTTTCCTTAAATGTTTTAGCACATATCAATGAATAGATTGATTTATGAAACAATATACCCCTTTGAAAACACTAACAAAGGACAATATGAGAGAGGGGATAGAAACACATACCTTAACCTTGATGAGAAAGAGGTTGGAAGCCCATGTTCAACCTAAATTTATAAAATTATTCTTTTGGTAAAGGTTTTGTGAAAATGTCAGAAACTTGTTCTAATATAGGAACATACTCCAGCTTCAATTCATTATTTTACACATGCTTTTTGATGAAGTGGTATTTTCTATCAATATGTTTTGAATGAAAATTTTGTATTGGATTCACTGTAAGGTTGATTGTACTTTGATTATCACAACCCAAGAGAAAGGGTAACTTTAATTCAATAAGTAATTATTCTAACTGAGTCTTCATCCACATAAGTTGAGTAGTGTCCTGAGTGGAAGAAACATATTCAACTTTAGCTGTACTAAGAATTACTAAATCTCATTTCTTTGTATGCAAACTAACACAACTTTTCCCCAAAAATAAAACTCCACTAGATGTGGATCTTCTATCATCAAAATTTCCTTCCCAATAAACACATGAATACCCAAACAAGTCAATACTTTCTGAACTATCATACATGATTCTGAATTTTTTTGTGCCATTGATATATCCAAGAATCCTTTTTCCATCCGATAGATGTAATTATTTTGGATCACTCTAAAATCTTACACATAAGGTAACAATATAAACAATGTCGAGTCTTGAAGTAGTAAATTACAAAAAACTTCCAACTACCTTTCAAAACTCTTTAGGATCAACTTCCCTTCCTTCTCCATCTTTATACAACTTGGTTCCCACTAAAATTAGTGTGGAAACTGGTTTTGAATTTTCTATGCCTAACTTTTTAAGAAGTTCCTTAACATAATTCTCTTGATAAAGAAAAATATGTTTTTTATTTTGTAATATTTGTAACCTAATAAAGTATTTCATTTCAACCAACATGGACATCTCAAATAACTTTTTGATCACTTCAAAAAATCTTTCACAAGTTCTTTCATTATTCCCAGTAAAGATAATGTCGTAAACATAAAAAATTATGATGAGGGAAAACTCCTAACTTTCTTTGATGTAAAGATTACTATCAACCCTTTCTTTCTTAAAACCCATATTTCTTAAGAAGGTATCCAATTTGGAATACCATTCCCTCAGATATTTTTTAGCCCATACAAGGCTTTCTTAAAATTTTACACATAACTTTCATCTTTCCCAACAAAAAATTCACATGGTTGTTTGATATAAACTTCCTCATCATGATCGAAATTCATAAATGATGATTAAGCATCCATATGATTTTTTTGAAACTTCGTTATGAAGCAATAATAATACAGATTTTGATTGTTTCTAACCTTTCCAATGGAGCAAAAGTTTCATCAAAATCAATTCCCTCTATTTGTGAGTAGCCTTTACATACTGATCTTGATTTGTTTATTATCACTTCACCATCTTTATTCATCTTGTTCTAGAAAACCCACTTTGTACCAATAACATTTTTATTATCCAGTTTAGGCATGGATTCTCAAGTATCATTCTTCTCAATCTAATCTAACTCTTCATTCATAGCCTAAACCCATTCTGAATTCTCAAAAGATTCATTCAAATATTTCAGATCTAATTTTGAATACAAGGAAGTGTGTGTAATAACTTTTTATGTTCTTGTTTGAACCTTTTGATGTTGATCACCAATAATGTTTTGAGCTTACAATTTCTTCCTTATACTAGGATGATATTTTCTAGATTCTTTCTCATAATTGGAAATATCTGATTTCATTTATTCTTCATGATTAGGGTTACCATTGTTAGCATCCTTATCAAAATTGTCAACATAAATTATTTAATCCTTTTTATCTTCCTTATTTGTATGAGTATGTTTATCTTACTCAACTTTTTCAATAACTTTTACATCAAAAGAGTTAACTAATCTTCTTAACTCTTTATTGAATCAGCTGTATCCTTTTCCTTCTAAAGAATAACCAAGAAAAATATTATCTTCACCTCTATGCTCAAACTTTACAAGGTTTCCACCTTTCTTCTTTATAATTCATGGACTCACAAAAACTCTTAAGTGTTTCAAACTTGGAGTTTTATCATAAAACATTTCATATGGAGTCATATATAAACTTGGCCTGTAGAAACATCAGTTTTGAATATACATAGAAGTACTCATGGATTGCCTCCAAAAGTAATTAGAGAGACCATGTTCAAGTAACATAATACACCCCATTTCAACCATAGTTATATCATTCATTTTAGTAACACAATTTTGTTGACGAGTTTATGGTGTATTAAACTCATGATTAATTCTATGATTCTCAAGATAACTTTCAAATTCTTCGTTTTTTTATTCCCCACAATTGTCTGTTATCAACTTATTCACTGAATACTCACATTCTTTCTCAACTTTCCTCCCAAAACTTTTGAACATTTTTAGAGAATCTGACTTATGTTTCATATACATAACACAAGTAATGCGAGTAAAGTCATCAATTAATGTAATGAATTACTTATCTCCATGAGTTTATTGTTTTTTCATTGACCCATAGATATCAGAATTAATAAGTTCCAGGGTCGTTTTGAACAAATGTCAACTTTCTTATGCATAGAGCTTTTAATACCTACTTTATAAAAAATTATGCAGCACCAATATCTTCTTGTTTACATATCTGAAATACCATGTACACTGTCTCTCTTTGATAACTTTATCATGTTTCTCTAACATATGCATCCCAATATTTTATTCCACAATTTATTTTCTTCCACCATGCCTCAGTAACAATAATTTTGAACCCCATAAACTTGGAATAAGTCTCTCTTTGTATGTTGGTCTCTTGTAACCATATTTCCATTCTTTCTAACTTTTCACAAAATACCCATCTTTTCTAAAAATGAATTTTTTTTCCTTTATCATAGAGTTGTGACACACTTAGCAAGTTTTGTTTCATCCCATCAACAAACAAATATTTCTTAGACTTCAACTTTTCTTTCCCAATAATTGAAAATCCAATACCTTTGATTCTAAGGGATTCATCATTACCAAATGCTACTATTCATTATTTGAAGTCTTTTACATTCTTCAAAAATTTTAAGTCTCCTGTCAAATGAGAAGAACACCCACTATCCAAGATCCAAGTCATTATCCTTTTGTAGATTTGAGAGCATTTTCTACAACAAGATATTTTTCTTTACCTTTATCTTTATTCACATCCAGCTTCTGAGAATTGTTAAGAAGATTTTGTTGTACGAGTAAAAAAATAAGACATCCTTTCACAAGATGTCCAGGTTGTTCACATCTTTCACAAATAGTTTCCATAGGTTAGAATCTATTTTTTAAATTTCACACCAAACTTTCAGGTTTCTTAGGAACATCCTTCTTAGACTTCTTCCTTTGAGGGGATTGACTCCCCCTTAAATACATCCTTCTATAATTTTTGGAATAGTGGTAATGTTGTTGATTAAACCAACACATATTTTCTATATTCCAGAATCCGCCACAATACCACCAGTATCCATAAAAAGAATATTTACCTCTATAACTTCTATACCGACCAGAGTTGTGAGCATGTTTCCCAACAACCTTATTATATTTCTTATCATAATTTTTTTGACCACTAAACTTCTTCTTCATCATGTTTTTATTTTTATCCTTATCAAAACCAGAAGTAATAGAAAATTTTTCAGAAACAAAATTTCAAAAACTTATGATTTCTCTACTTTGTTGGTCTTGGACACATACATAACTTTCCCATAATTTTATTTTCAAAAGGAAATTCATCTTTATTCTTGATCCTTGAAGGTAACTTTTGATCCTTATCAGGCTTACCCTTTCCGAATCTTTCACCAACTTTAAAGATAGAATTATTGAAACTTCTAACCCTTTTTTCAACTTTAGAAAGTTTTTGTTGGAAAAGTTCCAACACTTATTCTATTTCTTTCAGCTTAACTCTTTTATGTTCATTACATTTATTTTCTTTCTCAAGATATTTATTCAAATCATCAATCTCTTCCAATAGATTAACTTTCTCATCAGGAAAACATTCATGATTATTTTTTAAAGAGTTTTAATTTTTCAAATTAATGATTTCTTTATCAAGTCTCCTAATATTTCTTAAAAATTATTTCAATTATTATTTAATATGAAATTATAATTGAGTTTCTTCTTATTTAGAACTATTTCTTTCAAATTCTTCATTGTTAACTATTGTAATAAAATTATTTTCTCCAGCCTTCTCAATAGACTTTCTGGATTCAGCTTCACTATCTTTTTCTTCATCATCTTTATATAATAAACTTCTCATTTTATATTTGGAGAATTTTCTACCATTTAATATGGAATAATATTTATCCTTGTCACTATGTTTTTTCCATGACCTTCTTAAACTTATTTCATCTTCATCACTATCCACATATTTATTTCTTTAAGGAAAATTATCCTCAAAGTGCTCAATAACTCCACATTGAAACATTTTAAGGGAATTTTACATTTGTATTTACCTATAAATCTTTTCATATTTAAAAAAGGATAAAAATTCATCAATATTTTGAGATACCTCATATTTTTAATTAGAATCACCAAATTATTCTTAAAGAACCTTCTTAGAATTTTCCTTCTTGGAAGCCTTGAAAGACATTTCTTAATAATTTTTTTCCCTTCATAAATTTCTCCCTTCTCATTTCATAGGTAATGAGAGTATTGTGAAGATCGTATAGAGATAAAGTTTCAGGATATTTGTCTTCTAAAGTTGAAACTTTGACACCAAACTTATTAATAATAATCCTCAATTTCTTTTCAACAAAATTTGAGTCTTCCAATTTTTCACCATGAAATTGATGGTGCTAACAATATCATTCACCCTTATAAAAAAATCAGCAATAGATTCATACTCACTCATTTTTAGATCTTCATAATTCAACCTCCATATTTGTAACTTTGCCTTATTTACTTTTATATTGCCTTCATAAATGTTCTTTAGATTATCCCAAATACCTTTGGTAGTGGAAATACCCTTTACTCTTAGAAATTCACTTTCAAAAAGTGATGATGGTAAAGAATTCTTATCTCTTCCATCACTCTCAAGATTTTTCTTGTCAAAGGATATAAGAGGAAATTTATCATCAATAACAAGAAATCCATTTATTACAACTTCAAGAACATAATACCCAAGACACATAAGATAAGGAAAAATTATATCTTTACAAATATGATAGTTATTACCAGCAAAGACCAGAATCCCCTTACTATTCAGATAATTCAGATTCTCCATCACAACTTTTCTTCAAAACTTTAGTAATGAGTAAATGAAGGGAACCTTCAGGATTTGATACAATTGAGATTGCTCGGTCAATATCAATTTATCACTGAGAGGGGGAGGGGGTGAATCAGTGATTGCTCCTTTTGAAATAACCTTGGACTCCTGTTATAGAGTTATCACCTTTCTGAAAATAAAATAGTCACACATCCATAGGAACACAATAATTTACAAGGTTTATTATTTAATAAGATTAGCTACTTCCTTGGTATGGTTTGGAAACAATCTAATACCAAACAATCTACTATAAAAAAAATCCTTTTGTGTGGATACAACAAGTAGGATATTCCCTTAAACTTATGTAGTACTATGTTCAATACAATATTGTATGTGATTCAAGAAGCATGAAATTATGTAATACAATTTGTGTAACATATTTAGAAAATTTCACCAGATGCTTCAAAAAACATTACTATACTACCTTGTCAATGTAACGTCCCAGTTCCGGAAGCCACCCAGAGGCGCCCCGTACCCGGTTGGTCACATGGCCTCAATCCCATTTCCCCAAATGCCAGAGGCTTCCAACTAGCAGTGATGACCTTGAGTGTGATAGTGGGGAAACTATGCCCTCATTGGCAGAGTACACAATAGAAGTAAACAATGCACAATAGCGGAAGCAGTAAATATCCAACAATAGTAAACAACGGAAGACTGATAAAGAAAAAACTGGGGCATAAATATATATAAAAGATGCATGATACATATATGTCTAGGAGAGAAGCCAAACAAGTCATAATGCTGAAATATAGTACTAAACCAAAGTAGAAAAGGAAAATGAATGAGCAACTCCTCAGCATCGCAATCCTCGACTTGGTCCCATGCTCTCCAGCTCCAATGTAATCAAGTACCTGAAGAAGAAGGGCGCTTTCCCTTATCTATACCTACAATAATATAATCTGTTTGGGACCAAAAGAATATCCCAAATAGGGTGTGATACTAAATCCCAGTATGCAACCACCACGAGATATGTGCCTAAAAGTCAGTGAATATATGGCATTAAAAGTATAGAAAATAGTAAACATGAAAGTATTCAACAGTAAACAATCCACAGTTTCAAGCATTCAATTCATAAAAAAGTAATCAGCTACTCAAAAAGGTAGAAACAAATAGGTAACCTTCTGGGTAGTTCTCATATCCTAGCCCCTATGGTTCAACCAACAAGTACTAGAAACCCTCTAGGAGTCACACACAGTCTCACCCATCTGGTTCAGCTAAAGTATAGACTCTCTGGGGAAGCACTCACTGTCAATTCCCCCTATAGTCTCATATCATACTAAAGGCACTCTAGGGAAGCACTCAACGTCTCATTCCCCCTGTGGCCCACGTCGAGGAACTACAAACACTTTGAGGAAGCACTCAACGTCAATTCCCCATGTGGTCTCACATCGTAAAATTATAAAGACTCTCTGGAGAAGCCCTTACGTCCATTCTCCATGTGGTCTACTACACTAGGTTCTCACGGCCCTATGTAAGTCAAATAAGTATAGCATGAGTAATGGCCAATGTAAACCTCAAGAACTATTTTGCTAGCATTCTATGGAATACCAGCACATTAAAACTACAATCATACCATCCTACAATACTAGGCATAGAAAGTAAACAACATCCAAAAATGCAAACTAGACCCAATGGTCCAGACAGGAAAAACATGCATGGAAAACATTTATAAAGCAACAATTATCCCTATTCACATTTAGTATCTTCTACTCTATCATATAAGCAAAGCATGAAAACAACAGGGCTAAAACGGTAAACACACAATACCCCGTTCAAGGGTATTGGTGGAAATTGCATAAAATATTCAATGACTTTCAACAGAAAGGCACAAACCACCTACCTCAGGGTTAGGAGATCAATATGATTGAAACCAAAAGCTTGAATCTCCTTAGAACACAATAGATATAAGAAAACGTCTAAAACGTTCAACCCATGATAACTTAGAAAAGAAGAGAAATCATGAAAAGAGGTTCCAGCAGAAGAGAGAACTCACTGATGCGATTCCAATGCAATCAATAGTGTTCGATTCGGAGGACGGACAGAGGCTCGAGGGATCGTCGAAGATCCATGGCCATATGAGTTCTCTCGGACGAAGACAACCTAGAAGAAGTGTGTTCTATCCGTCAGACGCAACCCTGATACGTTTGATGAAAAAAAGAAAGTACACGGCGTGTACTTTTGAAGTACACGACGTGTACTTGTTTTTTCCTTACTCCGCTTTAGGCTGCCTCCATGTCACCCTACATGGCTATGTGTGTGTCCATGACACGACCATTACACGGCCTCCAGCAGCATCGTAGTACATGACGTGTACTCATAAAGTATATGACGTGTACTTCGAAAATTTCCATATTTTCCTCTTTTTTCTCAAAAACGACTAAAAAAGGAAAAACATACCTGAAAAGAAGATCCGGGTTCTTAAAAACATTCCCCCTTAAATAAATTTGTCCCCAAATTTCCCTAGCACAACATAGAAGAAGAAACCTCGAATAGCTCCTGCCACTGGGCTCGTACATCGGCCTCCCTCTCCCAAGTCTCGTCCTGTACCCGCCCGTGCTGCCATAGCACTCGTACCAGAGGAACAGACCGGCCACAGAGAACCTTTGTACTGCGATCGAAAATTCAGATAGGATGCTCCTCGAACGATGCATCCACATCTAGCTCAACCTCATCGGGTTAAAGGACATGAGACAGGTTTGAAAAGTAACGTCGGAGCTAAGAAATGTGAAAAACGTCGTGCATATCCCGATACCTCTGAGGTAAGTGAAACTGATAGGCAACTGACCCAACTCTCTCCAACACCTCAAATGGTACAATGTCAATGTACCTCCATGAAAGCTTACCCTGTCTCCTAATCCTCTTGTGCCCCAACCTCAGTGTGACACGTAGGAAAACCTGATCCCTGACCTCAAACTCCATAAGTTGTCTCCGTTGAGCAGCATATGACTTCTGTTGAGACTGTGCAGTATCCATCCTCTTCTAAATCAACTCTATCTACTATGTGGTCTCTTGGACAAGATGAGGTCCCAGTAAAGCTGCCTCTCCTTCCTCCAGCCAACATAAGGGTGATTAGAATGGCCTACCGTACAAAGCCTCATATGGTGCCATCTGAATAGTTTCCTGAAAACTATTGTTGTAGGTGAACTCCACTAGAGGTATATGCTTCTCCCAATAACCCCCAAAGTCTAGAATGCAAGATCGAAGCATGTACTAAAGCACCTGAATCGTACGCTCGAACTGGCCATTAGTCTGAGGATAGTAAGATGTACTCAAAAGTACCTATATACCCCACGGCTTCTGAAGCCCCTGCCAGACCCGAGAAGTAAAACGTGCATCCCTGTCTGAAACAATGGAGTGTGGAACTCCATGAAGATGTACAATCTCTCAGATGTACAACTATCCCAGCTCATTAACATTGGAGGTCTCCTTGATTGGAAAGAAGTTAGCGACCTTCATGAGTCTATCAATGACAACCCAAACTACGTCATTCCCTCGAGGCGACCTCAGTAAATAGGTCACGAAGTCCATCGCGACATCATTCCACTTCCACTCAGAAATGGGTAACTATTGTAAAAGCCCTGCTAGTCACTGTTTCTCCACCTTCACCTACTGATAAGTGGAACACCTCATGACGAAACCAGCAATGTCCCTCTTCATACCTGGCCACCAATACTGAAGATGTAGATCACGATACATCCTGGTGACACCAGGGTGAACTGCCCAAACTGAGGAATGAAAATCCCACATCAACTCCTCACGTATGTCTGCTGGAACCCATATGCACCCCTAGAAACGCAATACCTCATCATCTTCTATGGTCCACCCAGGAATAGGGTCCTCTCCTGACATGCTTTCCCGTAGGAATAGGCCTTCATAATCTGATAGCTGCCTCATTCGTACTCAATCAAGAAGGGTAGAGGTAACAACTACAGAAGATAGAAAAGTCTACCCCTGTCTATCGTGAACCTCCAAAAGCATCTCAGAGAACAGAGCCATAAGCTGCCACTCACCTCTAGCTTCACAAACTGCCTGTATCTGAGTAATCCTGCTCAACATATCATCCACTACGTTGCCTTTCCCAGGCGTATAGGCAAGCTCAAAGTCAAAGGACTGTAGGTACTCAACCCACCCTCACTGTCTCAAATTCAGATCACACTGAGTGAAGATGTACTTGAGAATCTTATGGTCAGTGAAAACCCAAAAGTGATCTCCCAGAATATAGTGTCTCCAATAGCGTAAGGCATGAATAACAGCTGCCAACTCCAGATCGTGCATCGGGTAATTCCTCTCGTGTGGCCTCAAATGCCGAGACCTGTACGCAACGACTCCATCACACTGCATAATCATAGCTCCCAGCCCAATACCTAATGCATCACAGTAAATAGTATAGCTCTTACCTGGATCTAGAAAGATTAGTATCGGTGCTGAAGTCAACCGCCCTTTTAGCTCCTGAAAGGCTGACTCACAAGAATCTGACCATAAGAACTTCGCATCCTTCTTGGTCAGACCTGTCAGCGGTGCTGCTAAGTATGAAAAGTCCTGTATGAAGCGTCTGTAGTATCTATCCATCCCTAGAAAACTCCTTAATTCAAATACGTTCTTCGGCTACTCCCAAGAAACTATTGCTCTCACTTTCTCTAGGTCTACTGATACACCTGTCTCTGAGATGACATGACCCAAAAAGTGAATTTGGTCCATCCAAAAGTGGAATTTTGAGAGCTTATCATATAACTGATGCTCTCTCAATGTACTCAAAATGATCTCAATATGTGTGGCATGGTCGTGTCGAGTGTGAGAGTACACCAATATATTGTCCACGAAGACCATTATGAAGGAATCCAAGTATGAATGGAAAACTCAGTTCATCAGTGCCATGAAAACTGCAGGCGCGTTCGTGAGACCGAACAACATAACCATATATTCGTATAGACCATACCTTCTCCGGAAGTCTATAAGAGGTATATCAGATGGTCTAATACGCAATTGATGATAACCGGATCTCAGGTAAATCTTCAAGAAAAACCAGGCTTCTCAAAGATGATCAAAGAGATCATCAATCCTAGGAAAAGGATATTGGTTCTTAACTACCAAATGGTTCAGCTTCTGATAATCCACACAAAGCCTGAGGGTACTGTCTGCCTTCTTCGCAAATAGGACATCCGAACCCTAAGGAGAAGTACTGGGTTAGATGAAACCCTTTGCCTGCAACTCCTCCAACTACTTCTTGAGCTCCGACAACTCATGTGTGGCCATCCTATAAGGAAGAATGGACACCAGTGCCACTCCTGGCACAATATAAATAGAAAATTCTACCTCACGCTCCAGAGGAAATCCTGAAAAGTCCTTTGGAAAGACATCCCTGAAACAATACACCACTGAATAAAAGTCTAACTGAAAAGTCCCCTGGTCATCTAGATATAGACTATAAATATGGGTTGTAACTCCTCCTAGCCCATGATGCCCAGGTCCTGCTCTACTCGCCAAGAAATCCCACTCACCTCTATGAAGAAAATATCCACCCTCTTGTGATATGAAGCTCACTCTGCGGCAATAACCATCGACGACTGCCTGGAAGGGAACCAACCAGTCCATCCCGAGAATGAAATCATATCTTGTCATCTCTAAGACATAGAGGTCCCATAGAAAGTGACACCCATCAACCTCTAGAGGGAATACCTTACACTAATGTACACTAGCCGTCCTAGTCCCAAATGGTGTGTCTAACGTCAAGATATCGACAGAGTAAAAGATGTAGAGCCTAAGGCTCTCCACAACAGCAACAGAGATAAAGCTATGGGAATACCTTGTATTTAAATGAGTAGAAGATAAAAATGAGGCTACTAAGATCATACCTCGAACTGTAGAGGGTCCAGGATCCTGCTCCTACTAGGTCTGCTCCACTACAAAAGTCTGGCCTACACCGCAGCCCTGTGACCCTGCTTGACCACTCTGAGCTGATCCACTTTGCTGTCACTGAAAGAACGACGACTGAACACCACGACCACGATCTCCACCTTGGCCTGAATGTCCAGAAGAACTCCAGTTCCTTGACTAGTGAGAAACTGGTGGTGCTTCTCCTGAACGAGGAGTCATAGAAGAACCCCTGTCACCAGATGCTGGTGAAAATATCTGATAGAAGCGCTGAAGGTGACCCAACTTTCCGCATGATTAGAAATCGACTAGGTCTCTCTAGCACTGTGGCCTTGTATGATCAACCCTTCCACACTGGTAGCATACCACCTGGCTACCTGAAGATGTGTCTCACTGCCTCAGATCACCGCACGTAGACTCCCTATGGCACTTCCTGCTGTCAGCTGGTGAAGCACTAACTTTGGATGTCGAGCCGCCCTGGATCACAAATCTGGATTCTCTCAGATTCCGCTCCTTGATCAGCACCTGGTTGACGATGTAAGTGATGGAAGTCAACCTGAAGATATTCACCTGAGAGAAGATGTCCTGTCTGAGGACATCCTCGAACTTCCTTTCTAGTAATAACCCATATCCGCCCAGGATGGGTGTGAAACGCTGAATCTCGGTGAAACGATAGGAATGATCCACAACCGAAAGAGTACCCTGCTCCAGACTCATGAACTCCCGGGCTCGGTCGGCCCTCAAGGTATCTGGATAGAAGTAGTCATAGAAGACTTTCTAAAACTCCTCCCATGCCATAACCTGGTGATGACCGACCTGTGAGATCACGTCCCACCACCTCTTGGTGGAGTCTCATAGCATATAGGTAGCAAGATTGACCCACCTTTCTGGAGGCGTCTCCAAATGCTCAAAGATCGTCAGCATGGCTTCTAGCCATGACTCTGTAGCCTGAGGTCCTCCTTCTCCTGAGAAGGTGGGAGGATGCTGCTGTTGGAAAACCTGCGTCAAGTCTGCCATAGTCAAGGAATGAGGTGGTGCTCCCTGGAAGGTCTGCATCATTCTCAGAAATCCTTCCCTAAACTGCGCATCGACGCCTGTAACCGATATCACTACTGGTGCTAAGGCTAGCACAACAGGAGGATTTACAGGAAGTCCCTGATCAGCCATACCTGGAGTCTGATCACTGCCCTGCAACTGGCAGACAACCGGGGATGTCTCAGTGGCATGACTCTGCAAGGTCAATCACACACCTTAGATTCAAGATTATCAAGGACTGAAAACTGGAAGGAAAATAAAGGAACAGAAGAAGGAGAGCATTCAAGTTCTGCAAAACATGACTACACGGTGTGTACTTTTCCTACACGGCGTGTTCCCTTAAGTCATTCACATGGACTTGTACTTCAGCTAAAAACTGGTCGTGTAACACCCCAAATACATGGTGTGTTGTTAAAACACACGGCGTGTACTTGAATCCTCTTCCCTGCCCGATTCCTTCTACACTATTAAGCCACATGGATCTCCCAAGACAAGACTACACGGCGTGTTCAAGGTAGACACAACGTGTACTGGACAAGCTTCACCTGGCCCGTGTTGTTAGTGACATGGCCTGACACTACACAGCGTGTTCCGTATGGACACGACGTGTACTTAAAGGGATAACACCGACCCGTTTTGTTCGTGACACAGCTGGGTACCTGGGTTAAACTACACGACATGTTTAGATGGTACACGACATGTATTAGGCATAAATCGACCAACCTGTGTTGTTAGTGACACAGGTGGAACGAGGTCGACATGACACAACATGTAGGGAAGATACGCGGTGTGTTCACTCTAGATTTTCCCATATTGTGTCTCTGTCCACACGGACTACAACATGGTCAGAGACTACACAGCGTGTGCGTAAAGTATATGGCGTGTACTTAAGAAAAATAGTTTCTTCCCGAATATAAGAACACATGGCGTGTACTTAACATTACAAGGCATGTATTCTAGGTTTTTCCGGACAGTAAGCCTCAAAAACTACTCCAGAACCTAGAAAATACTGAAACAAACACTGAAAGTCCCAAATTCTGATTCGTGAGGGCCCATACTCCCTGCAAATAAAATCTTGGCATCTTAAACATGTTATAACAAGGAAAACAAGGCAATTATACACTAAATTATGGTCCATGAGGGACCATAACACCTCAAGAACCAAAGTTTGGCATTCATTCAAGGAAATCTCCACACACAAAAATACCATATCAAACAGTAGGTATTTCTATCAAGGCATCTATCACAATAGCATGCATATTTTACACAACGTCTATCAAAACAACATGCAATCACTAATGCATCCCAGGTGACAAGGAAAGAATGCATGGCAAGTGATTTCTAATAAGAGCCTATATGATGCATGAGATGACATACCCTCATCTCATCGGGTTGCAATAGAAGTAGAACCACAATAACAACAACAGTAACAACAAAAAACATGTGAATCACCCAACAGTGAAATCAAATCAACTGTAAAATTGAAAACTAGTAAAATTTCAACAAATGAGTTAGTATGGTTTTTCCCTGTACACGGGTTAGCTACTCCCGGACACAGCTTATTACCAAGTACAGATTCCGTTCTATCCCTGGCTAAAGGATCCAAACAGTAAATCAAGAGAAAAGAAATCCTCTGACACCACTTTGTAACATCCCAGTTCCGAAAGCTACCCAGAGGCGCCCTATACCCGTTTGGTCACATGGACTCAAGCGCATTTCCCCGAATGCCAGAGGCTGCTGACTAGCAGTGAGGGCCTTGGGTGTGATAGTGGGGAAACTATACCATCATTGGCAGAGTACACAATTGAAGTAAACAACACACAATAGCAGAAGCAATAAATATCCAACAATAGTAAACATCAAAAGACTAATAAAGAAACAACTGGAGCATAAATATACATAAAAGATGCATGATACATAAATGTCTATGAAAGTAGGAAAACAAGTCACAATGCTGAAATGAATTACTAAAACAAAGTACAAATGGAAAAAATATGAGCAACTCCTCAGCATCTCAAGCCTTGGCTTGGTCCCATGCTCTCCAGCTCTAATGTAATCAAGTACCTGAAGAATAAAGGAGATTTTCCTTATCTATACCTACAACAATATAATCTATTTGGGCTCAAAAGCATGGCCCAAACAGGGTGTGAGACTAAATCCCAGTAGGCAACCACCACGAGATATGTGCCTAATAGTCAGTGAATATATGGAAGTAAAAGTACAGAAAACAGTAAATAGGAAAGTATTCAATAGTAAACAATCCACAATTTCAAGCATTCAATTCACAAACAAGTAATCAGCTACTCAAGAAAGTAGAAACAAACAGGTAACCCTCTGGGTAGTTCTCACAGTCTAGCACCTATGGTTCAACCAACAAGTACTAGAAACCCTCTAAGAGACACACACAGTCTCACCCCTCTGGTTCAGCTAAAGTATAGACTCTCTGGGGAAGCACTCACCATAAATTCCCCCCATAGTCTCGTATCGTACTAAAGGTGCTCTAGGGAAGCACTCAATGTATCATTCCCCTTGTGGCCCATGTCGAGGAACTACAGACACTCTGAGGAAGCACTCAACATCAATTCCCCCCGTGTTCTCACATTCTAAAATTATAAAGACTCTCTGGAGAATCCCTTACGTTCATTCGCCCTGTAATATACTACATTAGGTTCTCACGGCCCTGTGTAAGTCAAATAAGTATAGCGTGTGTGGAGGCCAAAGTAAACCTCAAGAACTACTTGACCAACATTATATGGAATATCAGCACATTAGAACTATAGTCCTACCATCCTATAATACTAGGCATAGAAAGTAAACAGCAGCCAAAAAGGAAAACTAGACCTAACGGTCCAGACAGGAAAAACATGCATGGAAAAAATTTCTAAAGAAATAATTAAGCCTATTCAAATTCAGTATCCTCTACTCTAGAATATAATAAAATCATGCAAAAAATAGGGCTGAAATGGTAAACACGCAATACCCCATTCAAGGGTATTGGTGGGAATTGCACAAAATATTCAATGACTTTCAACGGAAAGTCACAAACCACCTACCTCGGGGTTAGGAGATCAATATGCTTGAACCTCGAATCTTGAATCTCCTTAGAATTACATAGATCTAAGAAAAATTCTAAGACTTTCAACCCATGATAAATTAGAAAAGAAGAGAAATCATGAAATGAGGTTCCAGCAGAAGAGAGAACTCACTGATTCGATTCCAACACAATCAACGATGTTTGATTCGGAGGACAGACGGAGGCTCGGGGGATCTTCGAAGATCTGCGACCGTATGGGTTCTCTCAAATGAAGACGACCTAGAAGAAGTGTATTTTGTCCATCAGACGCGACCCCAGTGCATTTAATGAAAAAAAATACATGGCGTGTACTTTTTAAGTACACGGTGTGTAAATTTGAAGTACACAGTGTGTACTCGCCTTTTCCGTACTCCGCTTTAGGCAGCCTCCATGTCACCCCTACATGGCCGTGTGTGTGGCCATGACACGGCCAGCACACGGCCTCCAACGGCATCGCAGTACACGGCATGTACTTTGAAAATTTCCAGATTTTCCTTTTTTTCTCAAAAACAATTAGAAAAAGAAAAACATTGCTGAAAAGAAGATTCGGGTTCTTACAGTCAACTTGCAAAAATATGATATTCAAAACAATACTTCAATTTCCTACCCAGTAGCAAGTAAGAACTTATCTATGCTTTATAATGATACTTAGTATGATTACTAATATGATATTCTAGCCAAATTTCTCAGTTTGATAATATAACTCTTCTAGAATACCGCTAAAAAAAATTCTGAACTGCTTTTGCCTCAGTTTGGAAAACCAAGTTCAATTACTTTGTCTGATCCAAAAACTCTGAATACAATTTCCTTCTTCCTCTACTCTAGTCTAGAAATCTTTCTTAGGAATGATCAATTTATAAAATCCTTCTCTTTAAAAACTTTTAGTTCTCCACCTTCTCTCTTCTTCACTAGTGAACAATACGAGTTTTCAGAAAGTAAAAATACTTCCTCTATTTATAGGTCATCCAAGATTCTTTAGGTGAGATTCTAAAATTTTTTCCTTCTCAACCAAAATTCCTAAAACTTAAATTCCCCTTGAACTTTGGATACATATTTAAATTATTTAGAGCTTCTCAACTCTTCTCAAATATTCTTAAACCTTATTGAATCTTCTCATGATTTCATCTCACTTATGAATTTATCATCATTCTTCTTTCTGATTCCGATTTTCTCATTATGATGATCTGTACCAATTGAAAGACTAATCTACCCATTCTGATTTTTTCTTTATGATGAATTAAACAAATTATTCATTACATTTCTCTACACCAAATGATAAACATACACTCAATCCGATTCTCTATACCAATTATTGACTATAAAACATTCTGTTATAAACATTGTTGCACCTTCGTTAGACTTTGATTACCTTTATTTAGTCACAAATATAGTGACAATTTCTAAATATTTTTACACTTAACTGGCATCAGTTTCAACCTTATTTGGAAAAAAATATCTTTAAACACTTTCACCTTCAAGCTCACCTTGACAACACTAAGAGATTACCCTTTTTATTATTTTATTATCTTCTCCAGTCTGATGATTCTTCTTCCGATGAATTTTTCGGTGTTAGGTAGTGCCTGATGAATCTATATTTTATTTACTCTTAGGTATTGGTGTCACATCTAGTTTTATTAATCTTGAATTACTTGAGAACATATCATAGTTATTATTTCGTTCTTTACCCACTTGATAAGGAAAACAACCATCAATTAATCTTGTTAAAAATTATTTACTACATTGTTGAACTTCATCAAGATGACCGGTCTCTAATTTTCATACATCGATCCCATCACACTTAAATTGCCTTTTTATTTTCCATTGGTCCCAATAACTTCCTTTGATTCAAGTCTCTCTTTGTGGAGTTTTATTTGAGACTTTTGTTATCTGTGTAAACAATGAACCACTCACCTAAAATATAGTGCCTCTAACAGCACATAGCATGAACCATGACTGCTAACTCAAGGTTGTTAATAGGGTAATTCTTCTCATGATTTATCAACTAGCAAGACCCACATTACATGAATTGATCATCTTGCATTAGAAATGAACCCAACATGATTCCTGAAGAATCAAAATATACTATATAATTTCTTCTTGGATTTGGGAGAATCAGGATCAGTGCTGAAGTGAGTCTTCCCTTTAGCTCTTGGAAAGCTATCTCACAAGCTTCAGACTAGATGAATTTCACCCCTTTCTTGGTTAGGCCCATAATGGGAGCTTCCAAATGTGAAAAGTATTGGATGAATTAGTTGTAATATCTAGACATCCCAAGAATCTATGTATGTTGAACACATTCTTGGGTTGTTCCCAGAAAACCATGATGATCACCTTCTATAGGTCAACTGATACATATGCTTCAAATATGATATTACTCAAGAAGTGAACCTTTCCAATCCAAAATTTTCATTTAATGACCTTTACATATAGGTGATGATATATTTGTGTATTCAGCACAATATCAAGATGGTTGGAATGGTTGTATCTAGTGAGAGAATACACTAAGATGCCATCTATGAAGACTACCACAAAAGAATCAAGATACAGGTGGAAAACCCAATTCATTAGAGGCATGAAGACTATCAGTGTGTTCATTAGACCAAACAACATAACCAAATACTCATAAAAGTTTTACCTACTCCAGAACATTTTATGTGGTATGCGAGATTTCCTCACATGAACCTGATGGTATATTGAACTCAAATAAATCTCAGAGAAAATAGTTTCTCCTCAGAGTCAGTCAAAGAGGTCTTCTATATGAGGAAATGGATACTAGTTATTTACTATAAGCTATTTTAGTAGGTGGTAATCCATGTACAATATAAGGCTACCATACACCTTCTTGTAAAAAAATACTGGTGAACCCCATAGATATGTGTTGGGTCGGATAAAACTCTTTTCCTACAGATATTCAAACTAATTCTTAAGTTCATGGAGATCTGTAGGTTCTATCCTATACAGAGGAATGGAAATAGGTTCTTCACCTATCAAAATATCAATGGTGAACTCAACCTATCTATCAAGTGGTAAGATAGAGAAATTTTTACGGGAGACGTCCCTAAAATGATCCACCATAGGATGGAATTTCACAAACTACATTCTCTGATCACTCATAAAGAGACTATCCATCAGGGTTGTTACTCCACCTAGCCTAGTATGATTGGGTCCAGATCAAATTTCTTGTTTATCCCATTTTTCTTTAAGGATATATGTGTTTCCCTTAGGTGATGTGAACGACACCCGATTGCAATATAAATCCACCTACCCTCGATAAGTCACAATCCAATCTATACCAAGAATGACGCCGAAGACGGTCATCTCTAGGATGAAGAAACTCAAAAAAAAATAGTACCCACCTTTTTCAAGTGGGAACTCCTTGCAATGACGTATATGCTTAGATCGTACTCCTAATGGGGTACCAGAAGTCATAACACCACTAGATTACTCTATTACTAGGCCCATACTTCCCATAGTTTCAGAAAATAGAAAAGTGTGAAATAAACCTGTATCAAAAAATAGGAAATGAGAGTGAAGGCTACTAGAATAAAACCTATAACTGTATATGAACCCAGAATCTGCTCCTCGGGTGTAGATTATACAAAATAGATGTGGTGTGAACCATGACCCTAAGATGCTGCATAAGTAGCCTGAGTAGGTCCACTCTGTTGACACTTAAACTCTAAAGCTTGACTGCCTTTGCCACGACCACCTGCTTGGCCTGAACAACCTGTAGAAGATTAGCTTCTAGCCTGACATGGTGTCGTTAATATTGTAATTGAAGGCATTGTTGGCATAGAACCCCGCTCACTTGGCATTGGAGGGAAGGATCAGAAGAAACACTGGAGGTGAACCATCCTACTATAAGCCCAACACTCAATTGGGTTCCTCATACACTGGAGATTTTTATGGCCTAGAATACCACACTGGAGAAAAACCACATAGATTTCAGTGCATGATACCCATATGGTACTTCCCCTACACATAACTTCGAAATGCCACTTCCTACCACTGGATAAACTACTAATCTAACTGGAAGATGAACTGCCTTGTTTCACATTGCATGATTCCCTCAGGTTCCATTTAGTGATGAGGGCCTGGTTCACTATCTTTGAAACAATGGTTAGCTAAAATACATTCACCTGAGAGAGGATGGTGTATGCAATCCCATCCTCTAAGTGCCTCGCAGTAGTCAACTCATCACCGGACAAGGTCAGTGTGAAACATTTTAATTCCATGAAGCGAGTTGAGTATTCCATCACCATCATGTCACCTTGATAAAGGTGCATGAATTATTCCTCATGATATGTTCTTAGAGTTTGAGGAAAGAAATAGTCAAAAAGGATGTCTGGAAGTCTGCCCAGACCATACCCTGATGTCAACCAACTCAAGTCAGAACATCCCACCAACACTTGGCAGAGTCACATAGTATATAGCTTTCAAGATTTATCCTATGCTTTGTAGGTGTCTCTATATTCTTGAAGATCATAAACACGACCTTGATCTATGAATCAACATCATGAGGTCCACTATCCCCCAAGAAGATGGATGGATACTGCTACTAGAACTCTTCGGTCAACTCTACTATAGAAGGGTTAGGTCGGGGAATACCATGTACTGACAGAATGAATAAAAAAAACTATCCTGAAACTGAGCACCGTCACCCAGTGGAAGATCTGTAGGAGGTGCCTTAGGTTTAACTATAAAAGGTATCATGGGTGGATCAGGACCAACCATCTCAGGAGTATTCTCATCGTCACCCTCGGCGTACAACACAAGTTCATCATGATGGAATATCTCTAAAATTTCCAATTGTACACCTCAAATATGAATTATAATAGATAGGGAAAGTGATAAAGAAAGGATGGGCAAAAGGAAATCTTATTAAAAAAACACACCCATTTACCTGCTCCTAGAGTTAGGTTCGGGTGATAAGAATGATTCACAGAAGGATCATAGGAGACACGACCTACTTCCCACTACTAGATTGGTTTAGGGTCAAGGTATCATTTTTCACATATAAGTTGTCCATTCCATTTTAAAGGTTTCATTAATTTTAGTTTATTTATGAATTTATATGTCCTTTAAATTGTTGAATTAGATGGATCGCCACTCTCAATTTATAAGGGACCATACACCTTATAAATTGAAATTTGGTATCCACTTAATCCTAACCATAACATGTTCTATCCCATGTGACCAATGGGGCATAGTGAAATGTGCCACAATTGGATGCTTAGGGAATATTATTTAACCCATGGAGGAAAAAACTATTAGGTTAAGGAAGATGATTTAAGTACCAATTGTGTTTTCTCAGTCCTATAAGGAAATATCATCACATTTCTATTTATATAATAATTAGGAAAAACAAGGCATAACAAACAAGGAACTAACAAAAATCACATGAAAAAAAGGCAATACACATGGAAAAGTAAATGTGGCATGACATAATACATGACATCTTAATCCTAAGGTGCCTAGTATGATTCATGTTCTTTATATTCCCTCATATCATCAGGCCAAGGCAATTTTTTTTTAATAAAATCAACATCCACATCAGCACAAGGTAAGAAAGTCACCCAATGATGAAATCCATGAAACTATAAAAAGCGCAAGAAATAACAACATTTACCTATCCTAGGTAATTTGGGTTTCCCCTATACACAGGTTAGATACTCCCATGCATAGGCTCATAACCAAATTTCAATATCATAATATCCCATATATCCCAAATAGTAAGACAAAATGAAAAGCATCTGATACCACTTTTTAGAATTCCACCTCAGATTCCACTTAATTGTATCCTGATATGGTGTCCCAATACCTCTAGTGAACCTCCATAAACACCAGAGGATATTTACTAGCAGTGAGGGCCTAGGGTGTGTTTGTTGGGAGACTATGCCCTCATTGAATAAAGTGGAACACAAAATGATATATATACAATAATAGGAAACAACAGAAGTAGTAACAACCAAAAGACAGTAGTGAAAAAAATACATAATCATGTGAGATAGATAAATAACTGGTGAAGCTAAATAAAAAAAGATACAGTATGATGATCATGGTACTATAGATATACAAAAGTGAATGCAGGGGACATGGGATAAATGCATATACTACATGATATACAAAAGTACCAAAAGACCCAAAAAAAATTCTAGGACTAGCATCTCAAGTATAGGCTCAGTCCTCTACCCACACACTCCATCCTAGTAATGTAAATCAAACATCAAAAGTTGTCCACTTCCCTTTATCAATACTTGCAACCATAAAGTCTACTTGGGTACTAAAGGCATCCGAAATAGGGTGTGAGATACAATCTCAGTAGGCCACCACCAATGATTTCCAGATAAAACTATTCATTCAATATAAAATGATATATGTTCCCTAATTGATAAATAAAAAAAGAAATAAATAAATAAGTATATTGGATTGGGTTCCACTTGGACTCCCATCCAATTTACTTACTTTGGCATAAGCTGGTGAGTCTGAACCAATGGATCCTACAAGGGTGAAGTAAGTGGAATAATATGTGAGAAGGTGGACTATCCCCAAGCTTGTGATTGGGATTAGAGGTTATATCCCTACATTTCCAAAACCAAATAACCATTTATCTTTTAAAGTCATTCATTTATATTTTAATTAAATCGAAAACCTATTTATAAAGTATAGAGAGTCACCCTTATCTTGCCCATGACTATTCTAAAATAATTCCACATATCACTCTAGGGGATCATTATAAGTCCAATGCTAAGGGAGTCCATCCAAGGCGACCCAAGAATGTAATCCCAAGTGTCACTCCAGTCATGGTGTGATGATAACAAGAACTAATGTAACATCTCAAGTAAGTAATGAATAATAGATATTTTTATCTATGTCTATTAATGAATTATATAGTGTTTTAGAGGCTTAAAATGAAAATAAATCCAATCTTAAGCATGGAATACACTAATATTTTTAAAAGATTGTTTTACTGCTTTTTGATGGAAAACTATTTTTAAATCTATCTTTTGAAAATTTTATAAGATATGTTTGTCAAAATAAACTTATTCTTTATGATTGGGACATCAAAATTTACTTTGTGTGAATTTTTGGTATTTTTCCGATAAAGTTCATTTTTTAATGAATAGTGAAAAATGTTGTATTTTAATTCAAAACCTCTTTTTAATCTAATTTATTTATATGATTAGATTATCTTTTGAATTGGTTTTGAAGTGAAATTAGAATATATTTTTACCATTTAATCCAATGGTGGTCATTGGAATCAATTTCAATTTGAAATTGGACTTAAACTGGTGTCAATCTTTTGATACTTTTTATTTCATAAAAACACGCTATTTGTCATGACAGTAGGAATTAATTATTAAATTAATTAATTTAACTTATATGATTTGAATTTTGTAAAATAGACATCATTTTTGAATTCAGAATATCAAATATAGCTTAGGGTGAAGTTTTGGTATTTTTCTGAAAAACTTCAATTTTTGATGAATAGTGAAACCACTAAGTGGTAGTTAAAGAAACAGATTTTTCGTTTAAATGAAACTTTGCCACTTCTGTGATTTGATTTTCAAAAATCCGACATACATGGTTGTCATTAAGAAGTAAAATGTGGTTCAAGGATATTAAAATAATTTTTTGGTGAATAGTAACTTTTATGTTTTTAATCGCGATTAGTGGTAATTAGTGTAGTTTAAGGTAAAAATAATGTTTTAATAATATGAAATGACCTAGAAACATGTCCTACCCTTATTGGATGTGTCATGGCCTACAAAGACAATCCATGAGTCAACTTGGGGACCCCATGGAGCCACTTTGGTAGGAAAATGACATTAATATCTTTTAATTTAATGTTAAAGTAAAAATGACACAAACATGAGATGTTTTACTAAAATAATTTTTACATGGGGTTATACAAGTCAGATTTTTTTATTATAAATAGTCATTGGAAAGCTAAAAATATTTCATACATCATAGTATTTTTTTTATAATTTTTAGACTTTAAATAAATTAAATTATTTATGACATCATGATGATGCAGCGATTACCTCATTAATAAAGGATTTAAATAAAATGAAATGATAATGTAAAATCTATGACCTACACATGTATAAAACCTATTTTATGGGTGGATTTCAAACCCTTATCACCTTACCCTCGAATTATATCAATTTGGGACCTTTTAAATCCGAAACTCATTTTAAAATAAAGTAACATTTCTTTACTTTCCAAGAGTGCCCCTCCTCTCCTCTTATAAAAGGCCCCCACCTCTACCTCCTTACCCACACTTACAAAGCCTTTGGATCGTCCAAACCCTGCCCATTTTGTCTCTCCACTTACCTATATTACTCCTTGAATCCTCACTTTGGGCAGAAGTCTTCCCAAGGAAGCCTTTGAGCTCAAACCAAAGGGAGTTACCCGATTTTAAGGTAATGTCTTCACTTGAGTCCTTTTGTTTTATTTTGCTTCTCCAACCCCCTAAACTCTTTTTATTCATTTCTTTTGTAACAAATACAATATCTTCAATATACTAGGATGTTTTTATAAGAAGTATTTGAGCTACACTTACACACACCTACATCTAATGGTTAAAGAACATACTGTTTCTGTGGATGGCGAATTTCTGCCTCCCGAAACGATGATTGTTCAACATTATTTTAACACCTTAAAAGGGGGCCATTAAGATGAAAATATATTTATATATGATATATAATATGTTTATGTTTTCCTTAAGCTTCTGTATTTTTCATTTTGGGCATACTTTTATGGTTCCCATTATGGGTAAACGCGATATCTTCATTTAAGGAAGTGCGGACTACCGCCCCCTCAAAGTGATTTGATTCGTTAAATACCATATGTGGGACGTATAAAGGATGGAGTTATGATATTATATATTATATTACACTGGAATTATAATATACCTTTATATAATTATGATTCCATTCTATAAAATATGAAATAGAAATGAAAGTAGCGTTCATGCGTACGTACGGCTTACCGTCTCCATGAACAGTGCATTTCATTTCTTACCTCTAAATGATTATGTAATATTATAAATGCATGTATATACTGGATATATATGATATATACATCATGATTATAATTATGGATATAATGGATACATGAACAACTTGTAATTATAAAGGGTTTATTTTTGACTCAAGTACCAATGATCGTTAAAACGACCATTATTAACTTAAATAATTACATAGTGTTCATGGCATGGAAATAAGTAATATAAAAGGAATAATGAACTTAAAAAGGTTCTTAAGAAAGTAGAAATTAAATCAAGTTTATTATTCAGGAGATTAAAGAATGACCAAGTCAAGTCGGACCCAAGGTATGGGACTTCGTCTCAATCTCCTTTCATTGAGGCATATTTTGTTTTATACAAAACCTTCTTTTATACGGTGTATAAACCCCTTTGACTTTTACCTTTATCCAAAAGGAATATTTTTTATATGAAGCATTTTACTAAATGAAAAAAGGGAATGTTTTTGTCGTACATATGCGGTAACAACGACTTCTCCGCCGCCGTGACCATTATTTGAGTTTCAGCTTCCTCTATAAGCCATACCTTTTTTTTGAAAGAAAAATAAATACCATGTTTTAATTTTCTTTTGTTTTGGTATTGAAAATGGTTTTGATAATGTTTTTATATCAATGTTTTGTATTGATATATTGTTATTGAAAGGTAAAAATGTTATGTTTCCTATAAGCATGTTTTATGTGATACGATTATGTTGAGGTTCTTGGGAATTTTTATGAAGACGGGTGGTTCCGTGATAAAATAAGGGCGGGTGAGCCCGATATAGCTCTCCAATGCATTGGGTAACGTGAAGGAGTGAAACGTTAAGGTTTCTCTGAAGAGATTTAGGGAATATACTGTGATGGGTATTCCAAACGTAACCAAGAGGGTTACTCCCTACGTAAGAATGTTATGAGTGCCTCAAGTTACCTTTATGTCTTATGATTTCTATGATTTATTCATGATTTGATGAGGCATGTTAAAGTGCTTATGTTTTATGGGTAAAGTATGATTTCATTCTTATGTATATATTGTACCCATGTTTCCTTTCCATATATTTTTATATCCCTTACTGAGCTTTTTATGCTCATCCCAAGTTTTTTTGAAATGTTTTTCATAGGTCAAGGGAAAGGTACATGATATGATGATAGTGTCAAGGAAGTGTCAAGAAAGAATCCATGTTTTATTTTAAATATGTTTCCATTGATGGGAAAGAAGAATACTATCTTTATGTAACCACTTTGTTTATATGTGGAATGTAATTCAAGTTCTATGATCTAATTCTCTAAAACTCTAAACCCGAAAAGATCCTCAATGTGTAATCTTGTAATAACTCAAGATTAAGTAAGGTTTAAGGCTGGGGCCTTATAACTAACCTCTAAGTCCATACTTGGTATTGCATGTAGGGGACCAAGTCTCTCTCATGGAATTGTAAAACCATCATGGCCTAGAGCCTATCTAAGGGTTCTCCCCTAGGGAACCATTGTCACTCATCTAGAGGTAAAAATGAAATAACACTCAGCGAGCCCATCCCAGGCATAGCTAGTGTCATACCTGGTGTGTTTATAAGGCATTAAAAATTCTAACAAGAAGATGCAAAGAGTCCATCCAAGGGGTCCTTAAGTCGTAACCCCTTTTATCACCCTCGAAATGAAGTTAAAATCATTTAAATATGAAATTATATCACATTAGGCAAGTTGGTAAAGACATCCAATTAAACAATCTATTTATGGAACAAGGGTAATGTGTAATCACTTGACCAATTCTTCTAATTCAATGAATTCATTTATGGAATGTGGTGTGAGGGCTTACCTCAAGCTTCATCACTCTATTCAATTGAATTTATAAATCAAGGTATTTATTATGTGGAAAGACCCATTAAGGGTGATCAACAAGATAAGTTGAAGGGTAATTAAACCTTAAAGGTAGAGTACACCCATTGGGGTGGCATTGGTCAAAGAAATCAACCCAAGGGGTTAATTCACCACTAGCTCGAATCATAAATAGCAAGGTAAAGCTTCCAATTTAATTTAATTAAAAATTTAGAAGTTTCACTGGAAGGGTCTGGATTGCAGCACAACATAAAATTTTATGGAAATTAACAAATAAGGGGGAAGATTCTAGACCACCTACCTTATCCTCATATAGATTCACTCACCCAGCATCGACCCTTGATTTGATCTAGAACAGAAGAAATAAAATAAAACATCAAATTTACTGAAAATGGGGAAAATGATCTTGCACCAAGATATCACAATAGAGGATGTAATCAAATTAAAATATAAGGTAAAGGATTGAAGAGATTACTGAGAGATTTTCAATGGATCTGATGGTGAGAGAAACTGATATTGGATGGAGGAGGTGTCTTGATCCCTAGTTTAAGAGGAAGGAGAGATCCATATGTAGAAGGAGGAGGATCCCATTACAAATGAATAGAAGTAAGGAAGAAAGGGTTAAAACAAACCATTAGAAAAAAACGTGAATTCACCCTCAAATATAGGGGTGCAAGGTTTGGCCACATGGTTGGACAAACCTTGCACCAACCATGTGCCAAGACACTTATTTAAGAGGCACCCTACACAGTTAAGGTGCATGATTTCCCTAACTGTGCACAAACCATGAAAAAAGCCTCTATCAAAAATTATAGATGGTTCACATAGTCGTCCACCCTAGGTTTCATGATTGCATACAAACCGTACGTCCCCCAGGTATCCTATGCCTGTAGCCACACAGTTTAGGGGAACCGTGCAAGCTGGGTGGCATAATTTCTACTAATTGTACGACTTAGTTCATCTCTTTAAATTTTAGGTCTCCAGGCTCTAAACAAGCCCTTGACACCCTTGACACCTCCTTGAATCCCTTACATATAATTATAAGGGCCGTTTAAATGAATTTAACTCAAAATCAAATGGTCCATACCTTTGGAAAAAGTCAGGATGTTACACACATAATCCCCAAAAGGATAACTAGATATTCTTAATATATTTAGACATTAACCATAACCAAAATGGTTATAATAAAGTAAGATGTTTCCCAAGATTATAGTGATCCTCTTCCAAGAAAATATTAATCACTTAATCACCAAATCACTTTTCAATCCCATGGTTATCTATATGATAAAAAAATGTTACATAAATCATATTTATCATTATCTTTCAAACTATTTAATTTAAATGAATTATTTCATACTAAATAGGACATCACATATTCCATTGGTAGGCATCAAACCCCTTTACCCCTTTGGTTTTGGGTTGAAGCCGCAAAAAATTTCCTACTATGAAGGGTTTTCACCCGAACTTTGAGCTATCCTTTTTCCTAAAATTTCATCCTTATAATGTTCTAAAAAATATGATGAAAATCCTTAAAAACAACCTTAATAATCAAATATCATATAAAACCTAAAGGTATCAATACCTTAAAACTAATTTCCAAAAATAGTAAGGGCATAATTCATGTTAAACCAAATCCTTACATATACATAAAACCAACAAAATGTCTCCCAAAATGTCATTAATAACTTTGAGATATCTTTAATTAAAAATCAAAAAGAGTATCTAAAACTATAAAATTATGATTAACCTTCAAAAAATACTGAGCCCCATAGAGTTTTCACTACTTCACTAGATAGCCCAACATCAACTGTAGTGGTAGTAAATAAATTTTCCACACCTTTCTGTTTTTTGATCATGATGATTTCCACCATGAGTAAGCAAGTTCTGACACACATTAGCATAATGTACAAGCTCATTTCATCTAAAACATCTCACTATTGATTGGATATCTGTTATCTCATTCTTTGATTTCTTATGACTCTTTTCATTGTAGTCACATACCCTATGACCAATCTTACCACACTGTAAAACTTTCTAGATCCTAAAAAACATTCACTAAAATGTATTTTACCACACTTGGTACATATTTTGTGCTTACCACCAGACTTATTATTTGGTTTATACTCCATTTCCTACCACCTTGACTATTTCTTACTCTTTTAATCTTGTGACACATAAGTGTCAACAAAATCCAACTCAAATTTCTCAGCACAACGAAAAACATTCTCATAACTTTTAAATTATTATACATCCAAATATCTTTGAAAAGTTTTTTTTGATCCTAATTGAAACCAATTAGTTTTACTATTAGTTTATTAAATAAAATTTGGCACATACCTGAAAAATCTTGTGAATTTTTCTTCATACATAACTACCGAATCTTCATCATTTTTCTTTAATTCCAATTTTTTTATACATCATAATCTAAACAATCTTAGGGAAATATTTCTCAAATAATATATTCTTAAATGTGTCCCATTACATGGAATCAATCTCATATCTCTATTTTGGTATTCATAACCAAATACCACCATTGATCAGCTTCACCTTCAAAATGATAAATGGAAAGGGTTACCTTTTGATGTTCTGAACACCCCATGACTTCAAATATATTTTCCAATGCATTGATTCATCCTTCTGATACCATAATTTCAGATGATCCACTGAATGATGGGGGATGTTGCCTCATGAAATGCTTCACTATAGAAATGTTCCTTCATGATAGACCAAGTTCATATCCATCATGGATACCATAACCATTTATATATTATGTTAAATGATCCATCACTATAACAAACCATTATGTTCCAATTCTAACCATATTAGGATACTGATTTGGAAGAGTATTTTCCCCTTGGTACCTTTCCGCTACAGCTTCCCTGTTTCCCCTACAGAAAACCATTATAAAAAGACATAATTTAGATGAAGAAACATGGTAATATTAAATGATATATCATTTTAACTCAACCACAAGGTAAAATATTTCAAGGACATGATATTAAAAATACACTAACCTCTAATGTTATCTAAATCGACCTTTGATACCAATTATAAGGACCAGACCTTAAGCATACCATAATATTGAGTTTTATTCAAGAATTCACTTTCTTTCACTTTAAGGATCTTTCCAAGTTTATAGTTTTAGATAATTAGGTCATGAATCATACATTACAAAACCATATAATACAAAGTATAAACCTACAATTAGTATCCATTTTTATTATAACATAAAACTTTTCAAATATATCATGATTTCTTTTTCATAGAAAATTTTCATAAATTTTAACTTGACTCCTTCCTTTCTCTCACCCATACTTAAACCCTATGAATTTTTTTTCAAAACATGGGATGAGAAAAAAAATATTAATAAGGGATATAAAAATAAAGAAAAATGTTACTCCAGTGAAAAATATAAAAAATTATATAACATTTATCTTTATCTTAAAATTTATTTGAGTGTATGAAATAAAACAATTTCACATGAAAAACACACACACTTTTTTCTCAAATAAAGCCTTTAAAACCCATAGAAAGAAATTAAAAACCCTTTTTGGAAACTTAGAGCATCATATTCTTAAAACCCTTTCAAAACCCTTTTAAATGGAATGACCATACATCTGACTACCAATATAATAATTACCCATTGAATTGAAGAGCTATAATGGGACTTAACCATTGTATAAGATATATCGGTCTCACCCATGAACTATAATGAGGCCCAACCCTTTGTATAATCGATATCAGGATCACCTATTTTTTATGTGCTATAATGGGGCTCAACCCTTTATATAAGTTATATAGGGCTCACCTGTGAGCTATAATGCAGCTCAACCCTTTATATAAGCTATATCAGGCTCAATCATTTCTCATATATAATGCTCGAGTAATATTCCAAAAATAAAACATTTTATGCTCACACTTTTTTATCATAAAACATTTGAAAAACTATTCTAAACCCATATGAAAAACACTTTTGAATATCAAAATACTCATTATAAAAACCATTTTAAATAAAAAGTACCATTTTCTTTTAAAAAAATTTAAAAGAAAGACAAAAATTTCATTTATAAAATATTAATGCCCATATAATAACATTTATAAAATCATTTTAAAAACATGGGCATGGAAGAAAAATAGAGTTAGAAGGAAAACATTAAAAGATGATTTTTTTAAAGAAAAGTCACATATAACTTTAGAAATTTTTTAATATTAATCCACATGAAAGGATAAAATTAAATAAAACTTTAAATAAACTTTGAATATTGAAATTCATGATATAACATTTCAAAGTAATATAGGTTCATAACATCAAAATATGCCTCAACTAAAGGAAATTCAGATGAAGTACCTTACTTTGAGTCTGAATTGTAACATATATTCTTTATATTCCTAAATAATAAAATTATTTTAATTATTTTATTTATTGAGAACCATTTTAAATTTTATTATTTATTTCATTTCACTTATTACAATTTTATATACAATTACTTAATCAATTAAGTTTATATCAGGTGTTTTGACGATATCTGGCTTATGTGTCAAAAATTACTTCAACGGATTGACTATTTTTAAAATAGAAAATTATTTAACCATATACATAATAATAATAATGACATATTTATAATATTTATACATAAATTATAATTTTAAAACCAATCATGAAATATGGTTATGAAAATCTAACTATGTTATGATTATGGAGATGGTAGGTCGTACGTACACATGCATAACATTTTCATTTTTCAATGATTATTATGGAAAGAAGGTAAGTAATATTTTATATTTATATAATTATAATAATATAATATATAACATATTATTTCTTTAAATATATTTTAATATGTCATTCTTGTGATGTGGTGATGAAAAAAGAATCACATCACTTTGTGGGGGTGGTATTCCACACATCCACGAATGACGTTATCACTTCTCAGTGTAAGAAATAAAATGATATATTATATTTTTAGAATAATAAATATTAATATAAATATTATTTAATTTATATAACATATATTATTTAACTTTATCCTTATTACCTTTCATGTAATGAGTTAGTGAAAAACGAATCACATCGCTTCATGAGGTGGTAGTTCGCCATACATACGAGCGACGTTATCATATCCCCCACAAAATGGAAAGTAAGAAGGTATATGTGATATAATAACTTTAGATGTATAAACATGTTAAAATTTTCATATATATACTTTAATTAAATCATTACAAAAATTCATGTGAGACAACAATGAAAAATGAATGACATCAATTCACAATGTAGTAGTCTGTCGTACACACGAATGACGATTTCATATCCCATTTGATGAAAGAGGAGATGGATTTAGGTTATTAAATTAAAATAATAATATCTCAGTATATGGGAGATATGTTTTTTATTATATAATCATAGTTTAAGAATATTACAAGGAGGTCGAAGAAGAAATTAAATAGAGATGCTCGGTTAAGCATGATACCACTTCTTTGGACAACCTCCTTAGGTAAACACTAAAATTATTATTAGGATGGATTTATGATAAAAAGGGATATAGTTCATTGGGAGGGAATTTATGAAATAATTTGGGAAGTTCTTGTCTGAGAAAAAGGGCTTTTATGGTGTGATGAGGAGAAGAGAGGGGTAGCCTTTTATAAGTGAGGAAAGGAACCCACATGGAAACTACTTGGAAATTTCCCAAAAGAATCCAAAATGGTAAAGTCATTCCCATAAAAAATGCTTAAAAAATACCATATATTAGAAATTTGGAAGTATAATACTGAAATATGGACATCCATTTGTTTTTTATAAGTTTAATTAGTAAAATTACCCTTATCTTTTTAGTTTAGCCCTCGATAAATCCATTTTTACCTTAACAATAATAATTAATTTTTATTATTTTCATTATTCATTATGGTAAAAAGTTAAGTTCAATTTATTAAATTATATAAATTATTTTGACTCTAAATATGGATTTAATTTTAAAAAATACAATTCATATAAGTGGAAAATTTTAATTTAAAATAAAACCCACAAACATGATGAAAAATTGGGTTTTCAAGAAGTGTATTTTTCAAGAAACAAATGATTTTATATTAACTATAAGATTAATAATATCATTTTATGAATATAAATTAATATTTATTGATATAAAATCTTTAAATTTAATTTAAAACATTCATCATTAGGTATTATTTTAATTAATTAAATGGAGAAGCATTATTCCCTTTAAAACAATTTTCAGAAAAACCCGTTTTAAACCCAAAAATAAAATTATACTAAAATCCAATATAAAATCGATTAATAATTAATTAATTAGATTATATATAACTAATTAATAATTATGTATCTTTAAATATTCTCAAAAACATAATTTTACTTTTAAATTACTTTATTCATTGAAAAGAAATGACTTTTTCAATATTCACTAAAAAATCAACATTTTGAAAAAAATCATGAAATATCACCCTAATTTAATTTTGATATAACAATTTTAAAAAATTATATTTATTTTATAAAATAAATTTTCTAAAATTTATAAAAATTAATTATAATACTTTCTCACAAAAAAATCATTTTTGATGAAAATATATTTCTGAATAATAAAATTACATTATTAAAGAATTTATCAATAATTTATATTGATGAGTACACACACAAGAACACACACACACACATTTTATAAATTAGTTAATAATATTAATACCCACCAATTTAATGGCTAGGTTATGATGATTATATATTTCACAGGTCGTTTAAGCTCAATATTACATGTCAAATATGCTATCGAACATAACGTTCTTCTTTAAAAAAAATATTAGGGTGTTACACATATGATATATTTTTCCAAGATATAGAGTGACCAAGAGATAAAGAGTATGTTAGTACCATATATCCAACTCATATGTTCTCAATTCTTAGAGTATAGATTGACTAGGTCAATGAATACATCACTTGTAATTCATCATTATAGATGAGCACATCACACATCCCTCACCAGAATGGATAAGAATATATTATGTAATATCTAGGTATAGTCATACACTTCCTCAATATATATCAATATAGGACCAAGATACTATACTCATCATATTATAGGACTAATACCATCTTGGTTAATCCCCAAGCATTAACATGATCAATAATATACCCAACCTCAGGTAGTAGGGACTAAAATTATAATCTATGAAACCCTAACATAGTGTATGATAATACATGTTTTATACTTCATGGGTAATTCAATGAAAAAACTCATTTTGTAACTTATGAGAATATTCTATATCGCATTAAAAAATCATACTTATGTTAACCTTAACATTTCATCATAACCCATAATAATCCATGACGAATATCAGTTAGGGATAACTCAAAGTCATACTTTGAGAGGTAAATTATCATTTAAATCCATGAAATGTTTATCAGTATGTAAATTTAGGAAGTAAATATTAAAAATGATAAAGTGGAGATTTCCATTTGTATAATGTGATACATTTACATTCTTAAACTCCTTTCACTACTAGAAATATTGGCTATAGCCATGGTTAGGGACTGTAGATATAGACACTGTGATTGTGGTCATATGTTATGGACATAGTCATAGTGCCTGTGAAGGATATTTTAATTACTATATCCTATGATTCCATGGCCATTGGAATGATTGTGGCTATCACATATGGTCATAGCTTGATCTCCATTGCATCACTATAACAGGCTTAGGGATACACCTATAGACACAATTTCTTGAATGTGGATATAAGGTGATAAAAATATATCACCAATGTAATTTGAACCCAGTACTAGGAAACTACAACATACCATAACCTACCACTCCATCAAATCATATATTATGTATATATAGGTAAAATTTATATAAATATATATATATGTGTAAAAAATTATAAATATATTTGATTATTATTATAGAATTAATAATTAAATAAAACATTAATTCTCAAAATCCTATGAATGTGATTGGACAACCGAACATGACCATAGGCCTTCCTCACCGCATTATATCCACATATGAGTCATACAATCATGGCCATAGTCCTTTAATTCCAAACTATAGCCATGGTCAGATGATCGACCATGGCCATAGGTTCTTTCCCGTGGCAATTCTATAGGAAATAAATTTCCTATATAAGCATGAGAGACCATAGACCAATGTTCGTGATTTGACGAAATTTATAGAGTACCTATAGCCATAATTGTTGGCATAACCATGGATATTGGCTACCTATAGCCACAGTCAGGCCAAACAGTGGCAATACGGGCATGGTCATAGGCTAAATTTGTAGTAGTGTTTAAGAATTTTAATAAAACTATATATAAGATTATGTCTAACATATCATATATGATATAATTCCATATCATACTTATGTTTGCTACACTTTTAGGGTTTTTTTTATCATTATTACATATTTATATACTTCCTACCATGTAGTGACCCATACTTCTCATATATAGATGTTACATATTTTTAGTTGAATATTTATTACATTACAAAAAATGTCTGAGGATCGAAATGGTTTAGTGCCTTTGGAGACTAGGTACACAATATTCTTATTTAGTGAAAGATATTTAATGTTTCCCATAAAGATCTTCTCATTTAGTACTCTTCATAAACATACCCTACTTAAAACCTTTATTCATAACCTAGGGAAAGTAAACATAAGAAAGGGTGAGTTTAGATGCTTAGTAAGAGTAAAAAAGGGAAAATATGCAAACATAATGTGAGAATAAGGGTATGAGAATGAGAGAATAACATATAAAAATCATACCCCACATATCAAAAATCAAAATATTATGTCATGGCATAAAATTTACATAACACATGGAATTTTGGAATACACATAAGCATAGAAATTCATTTCCATGTTAGTCAAGGTTCACTTCCAAGGATATCATAGTGGAATGAGTTCACTCCCTAAACCATCATAGTAGTCAAGGTTCACTCTCAAGACTATCATAGTGGAAAAAGTCCCTTACTGAACTAGGTTCACTATATATCATGAGATATAAATATTTACCCAATAGATTGGAGGGAGATATAGGTACCACCCATAACATAATAAAAAGCATACATATGTGTGCCAAAAGATCATAAAATATTCCTCATAAAATAACCCATGAAATTAAATGAGTTCCATAAACATTTAATAATTTCATAAACTATGGAAAAAATATAGGTTTCATAATCATTTCATCATTTCATGTAACAAAATAGCCCGAGTACCCTAGTAACCTGATAGATGAGTCAGTCCTGACATAACCCAAAGGGTGTTTTCGATCCCCATGGGTCGGTGACTAGCATCTGGTATCATAAAAAATAAAAGTTGGAATGATTTTTACACTAAAAATATAGAAGTAAAAGGGACAAGTCAGTAATGCATATAAAGGAAACTTCATTGGGAGAACTATTCTAGAAGTCAAACCAGGAAAATAGCCCAAATTACTATAACCAAGTACTAAAAAAATTGGAAAAAAATACCCAAGTACCAAAGGACGTAACTCACCAAGTCCATGGATCAACAACTAGAACCACATACAAGTGGTGCTTTACCTATTATCAAACTTGGAAGGAGATAATATACAAACACCCAAAGAAACAAGTAGGGTGTGTGATAAAATCCCAGTAGGGTCTTACCAAGGATTCCATAATAGATGCCAACATTTAATTAACCAAATAAAGAGCTTCTATTTTTCAAATAATCAGGTTTGTAATTTCAAAAGCATATTTAAAAAAATCATGCTTTACATTTCAAAAGATGGAATAAATTTTAAAAAATGGAAATACTTTAAAATAATTTCTAAAATAAACACCTTTTATATAAAAATTTTTATATAAATCTGAAGGCATGTACATTGGTTCACAAAAATGGAATATTTTCATTTGAAATACAAGAAATAGAGCAATATGTTCATATATCCAAGAAGGTACGATAGTTCCAAGCTATAGGGACCCCACACTCATAGTGACAAAACAATATGTACATACACCCTCTTGAACTTAGGCCAAATAGTACTTGTCACCATCTCCTAAGGGGTGTGACATGCTTCATTTATGTTTTGTAACATTGTAAATCATAAAGTTCCATCCAAATAACTCCCTAACTACCCAAGGATTTCATGTTCTCTAGTACAAAAAAACAATGATTGGAAATTTATTTTAAAAATGTTTAAAATACAATTCATCCCATTCTCTATTTCAAACATTCCAATTTCTATTCAAAAACCAGGGTTTTAATAGAAAACATGCTTTTTTCCAAGATAGAACCCAAAGGTTTCTATTAAAACCATTTTAATCCTTTTTTAATAAATAAAATTTGAAATCAATATAATTAAATTAATTTCCAAAAATTTTCCATCAAACCAATTTCACAATTTAAATTCAATAATTTAAATTTCACCAATTTCCATCAATTTCTCAAACACACTCTAATTCACTAGAATTAGAGGGGGGGGGGGGGTTCCTAATTTCATTCCAAAACCTAATTTCTAAAACTAAACTCCCCAATTCAATGGAATTGGGTTTTTAATGAACCAATTGAAATTTGTTTCAAGAAAGTGAATTTAAATAAAAAAATTAAGTTTAAATAAATCAATTCAGGTTAAATAAAATTTTTCCATCATAACGAAACCACTTACCTTTCACAAAAACACAAAGCCCACAATAAAACCCACCAACAAGCACAAAGGCACAGAAGATCTAGGAAATCAAACTAGAAACAAGATTCAACAACATGGGGTTTAGATCCATCAATCCCAAGATAATCTATCAAACTCTAAGGATATAAAGAGAAGGAGATGATGACACAGAGATAAACCTTACCCAAAAAGTCATAGCGCATCCACAACAACGATTAATCACTAATTGAAATTATCCAGAAGGGTTTGAGGGCTCCAAAATCACTTGGGGAAGAATCTTGGGTCAATATAAAAGAAAAATTTAGAAGAGGAATAGAAAAATCATCTAGTATTCCTTTAAAAAACTCAACTATCTGGACTTTACATGAAGTGTAACCAAATTACACATCATGTAATTGAAAAAATCCCAAAATAGACAAAAAATACATTAACTTTTGATAAAATAGTATTTATTATTATTTTATAATTTACATGTTATGTAACCATATTACATGGCATGTAAATCCCCAACACACTATAGAAAAAATATTTTTCTATTGAGAATCCAACAAATCTTTAACTTCAATATTACAGGTATCATCCCAATTCCTTCTCAGCCCTACCCAAACAACAAAAAAGGAAAACCATGATGAGGTTTGAAATGTACATGTCAGAAGAAGAATGGGATTCTACAACCTCCACACCATAAAAACTTTATATCCCTAGAAATCATATTAAGAAGCTTCCACATCAAAAATGTGATGCCACTACTCTCTCATTAGTGCCTCGTGTTCCCATGTCTCATGAAAATTAGAACCGTGCTGTCATAGCACTCAAACCAAAGGTATAAAAATCCCAAAAAGTACCTTGGTTTTAGAATCAACTATCCTAAATGGTCATTCAGTCATGGATAAATTAGGTTTAATCTCAAAATCACTCTATCTTAGAACATGAGATGGACCAGATAGATTCTTTTGTAGCTATGATACACGGAACACATCATGTATCAACGTCATCTGCGGTGGAAGTGATAAATGATATTCAACTTTCCCCACCTTTTCAATAAACTTAAAAGGTACCACAAAATGAAAATAAAGTTTCCATTTCTTCCCAATACATCTATGACCCAACCGAGGTGAAAATTTGAAGAACACCTAGTCACTAACTAATAATTCCAAAGGTTTGTGACAACAATCAGCAAAAGACTTGTATCAACTCTATGCCATTAACTTCCTCTGAAAAATCAACTGAATCTTTGTTGTCATATCTTGGACCAAGCTCGGTCTAACCAAGAAACTTTCACCAATATCTAACCAACACAACGATGATTTACAAGGCCGACCATACAATGCCTGAAAAGGATCCATTCTAATCACATAATGGTAACTATTGTTATAAGAAAACTCAACCAGACCTAAGTGATCATCCCAATATCCACCAAAGTTGATAACACAAGAATGAAGCATATCCTCAATAATATTTATAGCTCTTTATTATATGGACATCTGACTACGGATGGTTTTCCATACTCAAATAGATTTGAGAACCCAGTGCCTCCTGAAGAAATATCCAAAAGTGAGAAGTGAACTGAGGATCCATATCAGAAACTATAACTGAAGTAACTATGTGCAAACAAACAATATCTTTCACATATAGATTTACAAATTCCTCAACTTTGGTTGTATCACGAATTGGTATAATGTGTGCCAATTTAGTGAGCCTATCGATCACAACCCATATCACATTCTTATTTCTTTGGGTATGCAGAAACCTAATAAAAAAGTCCATAGAGATCTCATCCCACTTCCAAGTAGGGACCAAAAGTGGATGAATCAAACTCGAAGGTTTCGGGTGCTTGACCTTAACCTTTTGGCACATATAATATTGAGAAACAAATTCAGCATTATCCCATATCATTCCTAGCCACCAGAATTGTCACCACATGTCATAGAACATCTTTGTGGATCCTAGGTGCACTACCCATAGGGAACTATGACAATGACCCATTACAGATTTCCTTACCAAAGTCAGTAGCACAAAATGATTCCAAAAGCATAGAATTACCTATTTTGAGAACAACCAATAAATAATGGTCTCCCTACCATTAAGAGAGTCTCTAATGCTACAAAACTCATCATCAAGATGTTGTTCCTGAAAAATCATCCCGAGAAGAGAAAATTTCAACTGAACACTAGCTAGAGAAACCACATCCCCTAATCCCTAGACTCAAATATGAAACTATACAAATAGATATATCAAGTTCCACTCTTCTGATGATTCTTTCACTACCTGAGTTTGAATTTTCATGCTCAAAGCATCTGCAAACGACATTCCCTTTTCCCAGGGTATAAGCGATGTTGAAATTAAAGGATTATAGGAATTCCATCCAATGCCTATGAAGAATATTTAAATATTTTCGAGAGAAGATATAACTCAATATTTTTTGTTCTGAATACATAATAAACCTTTCTCCGTAAAGGTAATGCCTCCATATCTTAATTGTGTGTAGAATAGATGAAAGTTCAAGTTTATGGGTTGGATAATTATTCTCATGTGGCATAAGCTGGTGATATTCATAAGAAACAACCTAATCACCTTGCATAATAACACAACCCAAACCTAAACCTAATGCATCACAAAAGACCACATATACCTACCCAACCTCTAGAAGAGTCAAAATCAGCATAGTATTCAAAAGAGGTTTTAACTTAATAAAATAATTATGACATTTCTCATCCCAAGAAAACTTTACTCCCTTATGAGTTAGTGCAGTCAATAGAGAATCGAACTTTGATAAGTCCTTTACGGACCAATGATAATATCCAACTAAGCCTAAGAAGCTCCGAATATCAAATAAATTTCATGGTTTCTCCTAAGTCATGATAGCCTTCACCTTCTTAGGATCGACTAGTATTCCTTATTCCAACACCAAACGTCCCAAGAACTTCACTTCAAAAATTCAAAAATCACATTTTTAAAGCTATGAATAATGTTGGTGATTTCCCAAAAAACTCAGATATGTTCTTTGGTGATGCAAATGATTCTCCTCAGATTTAGAGTAAACAAGGATGTCATCCACAAATACTACCATGAAGGTATCAAGATACTCATGTAAAATTATATTCATAAAATTCATGAAAACTTTAGGATCATTGGTTATACCAAAGAGCATGAAAATATACTCATAATGTTTTTACCTACTCTGAAAGGTGGTTTTCAAAATATTATATTCCTTTATCCTAAATGGATGGTAGCCGTAATGAAGATCAATCTTTGAGAACCAATTATCCACTTTCAACTAATTAAACAGATCATCAATCTGTGGTAAAACATATTTTGTCTTTACTATAACTTGATTGATCTTTCAGTAATCAACGCATAGACGAAGTAAACCACCATCCTTCTTAACAAAGAGAACCATCACCACCCAAGGTGACACACTCAGGTGTATAAAACCTTTCTCAAGAAGATCATCCAACTGGGACTTCAACTATTTAATTTAATTTGAAGCCATGTGGTAAGAGGGAATATAAATTTGTTGAGCATTAGGAACTAAATCAATAGATAACTCTATCCGCCTTACTGGTGGAAGACTAGATAATTCAAAAGGAAACATGCCAGGAAACTCGATGAAAACTGGAGGGAGATCACCACTAAAATATTCTCTCTTCATATCAAAAGAAAACATAGATATCACTTTCCCTAAATTTATATTATAAGGTCTGGCTCTACTTGAACTTGGTTCCCATTCTCCTTGAAAGAAGTGGAACACACCATCGGGTGTATTAAAGGAGATCCATCCAAGATAACAATCAATATAGGATTTAATAGAAATGAGAGAATCCATCATAAAAATGACATCAAGAGATTTCATGTATAGAAACAGAAAACTCCAAGAAATATAAACATATGATAGAGAGAAAACACAAGAAAGACTATGGAGACCCTTATCTATCTTTATACTAATGGGTGTAGTAATATCTATTTTACAATATAAAATCTCCATATGAATATTAAAAATATTAACAATATAGGTTTAAATAAATGAATAAGATGCACCAGTATAAAATAGAGTAGTAACTAATGATGAATCTATAGTAATAGTACCTATCACAGTCGTGGACCCATATCTGCTTCCTATGGAGACTCTTCCACTATGTGGATAATCCTTATTCCAGTTGCCTATGGTTGGAAAACTTTCTTGCATGAAGCATCTGATTGCACCACAGTTTTAGAAGGTTCTGTTGATCTCTTTCCACTATGCAGAGTGGAATAGACATGAAAAAATCTCTACAAGTGACCTAATAATTCGTAGGATCCATAGTTCTTGGGTGCATTTGTGCAAACCCTCTTTTAATGTACTAGATTGACACACTGGTAAAAAAAGGACCTCTTCCAGGGACTATAGGAGTTTTAGAAATCCCTTCTATCAAGAACCACCATGAGAATCATCATGCTTCCTCTTTCCCTTAGAGGAACACACACTACCACTGGGGGTGAAGGAAACTCCTGATAACCCTGACTTTCTAGCCATGTACATCTTGACCATCATCGCTCTATCCAGTACATCATCATAAGAAACAATCTCTGACAAGAAGACCTGAGATTGAATATCATGATGAATCCCCAACTTGAACCTTTAAGCCATCATTTTATCATTCAATACTATCTCAAGTGTGAAATAAAAGAGCTTAGAAAAACAATTTTCATACTCTGTCACATTCCTATAATCCTTATCAATTTTGATAAACTCAATATCCTTTTCCAACAACATAGACTTTGGATAGAACTAGTCGGTGAAAATAACTTTGAAGTCTTTACACTCTAAGACCTCATGTTTCTTTTCTATCATGATTATGTAACACCATCTCCTTATTAGTCCTTCTATCAAAAAGGTGGAACACTTCAATTTGATTTCAATGGGTGTGTCCAAGAACCCAAACAAACACTTGATCCTACTCAACCATTCCTCATCCTATTGAGTATTATTCGATCCTTTGAATACTGGTGGCTTTTGGTGAAGGAACTATTGAGAACAATTGTTGATAATATCCCTCTGAGGTTCCACAATTGGATCCTGAATGGGAATTAGAGGTGGTTAATTCCCCAGATCTTAGTTATCATGCACAATCACATCAACTAGATTCAGATCCACAAGGTGATTATATCACTAAGGTTCAATAGTAGTTTCCACCTGGATTAGATTCACACATCTTCTCGAAGGCATGATGCTACACAAAATCAGCAAAAAACATAGAAGACATCATATTAACACTCAAATAGAGAAATAAGGGAAATTAATCCCAATAGATAGAGAAAATAAGATTTAGATTTCACTCTATCCAAATAAAAATAAGGAAAATATAGAACTAATCCATAAGACATATTTACCAAACCACCATTGGATACTTAAGGATAATTTTGGTGAGATCTGTCCAAACACTCAATTGAAACTACCTCCTAAGTCTTGATAAGATTACACAAATTCATACTGACTTCAAGACAAGAAGCTCAACCTCCCCCTGATACCACTTTGTCATGAAACAGACCAAGTAACCTGGTAACTTGATAGTTGAACCAGTCCTGACATAGACTGAAGGGAGTTCCTGATCCCCACGGGCTGAAGACTATCACCTAGCATCATACAAAATAAAATTGGGAATCATTTTTCCACTAACAATATGGAAGTAAAAGAGAAAATCCAGTAATAAATTCAAAGTAAACTCCACTGGGAGAAATATACCAGAAGTCAAACTAGAAAAATAGCTCAAAGTACTACAACTAGGTACCAGAAAATAGGAAAAAATTCATAAGTCCTAAAGGATACAACTCACTAAGTCCATATATCAACAGCTAGAATCACCTCCAAGTGGTGATTTACCTCTACTCGAACCTGGAAAGAGATAATCTAAAATACCTGAAGAAACAGGTAGGGTGTGATTTAAAATCCCAGTAGGGTCTCACCAAGGATTACATAATAGATTCAAACATTTAATTAACCAAATAAAGATATTTCAATTTTCAAATAAATAGGTTTTTAATTTCAAAATAATATTTAAAAAAATTATGATTTACATTTCAAAATATGGAATACATTTCAAATGATGGAAATACTTTAAAAAATGGCTTAAATAAACACCTTTTATATGAAACAGTTTATATAAATCTAAAGGCATGTAAATCAGTTCACAAAAATGGAATATTTCATTTGAATTACAATCAAGCAAGAAATATGGTCATATGCCTAAGAAGGTACAATAGTTCCAAGATATAGAGACCCCACACTCAAGGGGACACAACAATATGTACATACGCCACCTTGAACTCAGGATAAAGAGGTATTGTCACCATCGCCTAAGGGATGTGGCATGCTTCATTCATGTTTTGTGACGTTTTAAATCATAAAGTGCTGCCCAAATAACTCACTAACTACCCAAGTCTTGCATGTGATATAGTACAAAAACAATGATGGGAAATTTCTTTTAAAAATATTTAAAATAAAATTCATCCCATTTTAAATTTCAAATATGCCAATTTCTATAAAAAAACCACAACAAGTCATGCCTTTTTTCTAAGATAGAACCAAAAGGATCCTATCAAAACCATTTAAAGACATTTTTACCAAATAAAATTTGAAATAAATTTCATCAAATAAATTTCCACAATTTTCCATTAAACCGATTTCACAATTTAAATTCAATAATTTAAATTTCCCCAATTTCCATAAATTTCTCAAACACATCCCAATTCCTTGGAATTTTGGGATTTTTCACAATTTCATTCCAAAATAAAATTTCCAAAACCAAACTCCCAAATTCAATGGAATTAGGTTTTTAATAAACCAATTGAAATAAGTTTCAATCAAGTGAATTTAAATAAAAAAATTGATATTAAATCAAATGTTTCAAGTTAAATCAAATTTAGCCATAATAATAGAACCACCTACCTTTAACAGAAACACAAAGCCCATAACAGAACCCATCCACAAGCATGAAGGCACAAAAGATCTAAGAACACAACCTAGAAATAAGATTCAACAAAACAAGGTTTATATTCTTCAATCCCAAGATGATCTATCAAACTCCAAAGAGAGAAAGAGAAAAAGATGAAGAGATATAGAGAAATATTACCTAAAAAGTCACATTGCGATCGCAACAATGATAAATCACTGATTAAAATGACTCATAAGGGTTTGAGGGATCCAAAATCACATGGGGAAGACTCATTGGCTGATAGAAATAAAAACCAAAGAGGAGGAACAGAAAAATCATCCAATATGCCTATTAAAAAACAACCATTGGGACTTTACTTGACGTGTAACCCAATTACACGTTGTGTAATTGAATAAATCCCAAAATTTCCAAAAAACCCAACAACTTTTGATAAAATTGGACTTATTATTATTTTATAATTTACAAGTCGAGTAAATATATTACACGACAAGTAAATCCCTATAAGACTATAAAACAGATAGTTTTGTAATAAGAATTTAATAAATCTATAACTTCACCATTATAGGTATTCTCCAAATTCCTTCTCAGTCCTACCTAGACAACAAAAAAGGAAAACCAAAATAAGGTTTAAAATGTACCTATCATAAGAGTAATAGGATATTACATTTCATCATAGCATAACCCATGAAAAGAAATGAGTTTCATAAGAATTTACTCACGGTATAAACCGTGGAAGAGAAACAAGTTTCATAAACATCATGCCATCATAAACATAAACCATACAAAGAAAGAATAAGAATGGTATCCTTGGATCATATCCTCATTAAGGAAAAGGTAACATCAACGGATATCATCTTATATGGAAAATTATTTTTAAAATTCACTTGGAACATTTCTTGAGGAAAATAAATTTTCTTTGAAAATCAATTTTTAAAACTAAAAAATAATAAAACATTTTGGAAATCCTTTTCTTTGAAAATAATATTTTAAAGTTATAAAGGAATATTTAAAAATAATTTAAAACATTTCTTGAGGAAATTATATCTTCCAATTTTAAAAAAAACTTTTTAAATCATGAAACATATTAAAAATGCATTTATTTAAAAATAACCTCAAAAAAAATTAAAGGAAGTTTCAAAGAAAATAATGGTCATGATAGTGGGAAATTACATTCAATTCTTACATGTTAAAACAATTATTCCTTTCACATTTTCAGTAAAAGACAAACAAACATTGTTTAGAAAATGGAATACTGATTCCTTTCAAAACATTTTTTAAAAATGTCAAAAATAGTTAAAAATTTATTTAATAAATCATTTTAATAATTTTAAAAACATTTTTGAAAACATTTTTAGAAAACATGGTTTTGGATGAAAAATGGGTTTTTGAACGAAGAGAGAAATAAATAAGAATTTTCATAAAAAAATCATTTGAACTATTTAGTACATAAAAAAATGAAAATGAATGGAAAACATGTATTCTCATAACACAACCATAGTAGAAAACATTTATTAGTTTCTTGAGAGATAGATAATAATATTTCATTATTATAATAATATTCATAAGCAATCTTGATAATCGATGAGATTGTAACACAAAATATTTAACACTTTGGTACCTTTTAAATCATAAGTACCATTAAATATTAACATAAAATGACACATTAAATATCATTAAAATAAGGATATTCATGATATAACATTTAAAAGGGGATTTATATACACCTCATAAAATAAGATAGGTGTATAACATAATATATGTCTCAAAGAAGGTAAACTAAGACAAAAATCCCTTACCGCTTCGGTAACTTCTGAAATGTAAACCCCATAAAATAAAGATCCTAAAATGGATATTTAAATCCTAATAATTTTTATTTTAATAATTATAAAATAAATTAATGGTAATTATATACACCACATAAAATAAATAGGCGGTGAATATGGAATGTGTCTCATAGAAGTAAAAGGTGAGACATAAATCCCTTACCTTAAGTCTCAACTTCCTTTGTGCATGTTCAAACCTACTATATAATAAATATAAGTTTATTATAATTATTCTATATAACCATACTAATATGTATCATACCATATATGATTTTCTTATGGCCTTTCATTATCTTTTTATCAACAATTTCTTATTAAAATCGTGTTTCAGGTAATAATTGCTTTGGTTATCTTGTATGTTTTGATTTGTTTTTTTTGTCTTATTAATTTAATAATGGTTAAATAATCTATATAATTTTAAACATGATAAAAATATTATATACATTTATCATATATTTATTTATCATAATCCATAAAAGTTAAAGATAAAAAAAATGAAATACCGCTTTTATGGGTACGGTAAGCCGTATGTACACATTAACGTTGTTTCCATTTTATTAATGAAATTAAATAAATAAGGTTAAATATTATCTTAACATTACACAATTTTTTTATGTCATATATATCACACATGTTTTTTTGAACATATCCTTATTACCTTCCATGTAAAGTGTATGTGAAAAATGAATTACATCGCATCACGTGGCAGTAGTCCACTGTACACACAAATGAAATTATTCTATCCCCCATTGAATGGAAAGTAAGAATTTTTATGTGATATAATAATTAAATAAGTATAATTATATTATAAATATCACATTTATTCATTTAATCTATCCTTATTACCATCCAAGTAAAACAAAAAATGAAAAACACATCACATTGGTTCGCAATGCGGTAGTCTGCCGTACACACGAGTGACGTTATTATTTTACAATGGGTTAGGTGTTAAGACGGTATATGTGGTATAATGACATTATAAATATAATATATAAATATTAAATAAATCATTATATCTATCCTTGAGAGGTGGTGATGGAAAACAATAACATTGGTTTGTGGGGCGGTAGTCCTCTATACACACGAATAATGATTTTGTAACCCATTTGAAGGAAGTGTAGATTGATATCGATAATTAACTTAACATAAAGATATATTTATATAATTAATAAATTGTGTTTATTATATCATAATTATTTAATAATAATTGGATGAGGGGGAATAAACAAAACAAAACAATCAGTTAGGGATGTTACCTCTTCTTCAGAAAACTTCTTTTGTATTGCACCAAAAGGCTTCTTAGGTTAAATTTTTGACCAAAATAAGGATTATAGGATGATAGGAGATAATTAAGGAATTTATTTGTGTAGATATTGGATTAACCAATGGGTTTGTTTAAGTGTGAATAGAAGAGGAGAGGGGGTGAACTTTTATAAGTGAGGTGATTGACACACTTATAATTTTTGAGAAGGAAAAGGAGTACCAATGTTTTTCACCTTTTAAAAGACTATAAAATGGTCCAATATAAAAAATATAAGATATGAGGTCTAAAAATAGATATAAAATTTGATTTATAAATGTTTTGGTTCATTTTTAACCCTTATCTTTTTAGTTTAACCCCTCAGTAAACCCATTTTTACCTTAACCACACTAAACGATTCTTACTATTTTTATTATTCATTATGGTAGAAAATTAAAATGAAATTATTATATAATATAACTTAATATGATTATAAATATAGAAAAAGTTTTTAAAAATCCCATTCATATAATTGGAATGTTTTAATTTAAAATTAATCCTGTAGTCATGATGAGAAAGCAGTTTTCCAAAGAGAAAATGTTCAAAAGTTTAAAAAGTTTTTATATCAAAATTCAATATGAAATTGACTAAAATGAACTAAATTTGATTAATAAATATATAATTTAACTAAATTTACCTTTTAAACCATCTAAAATTAATTTTTATATTTTAAAATTTTTTAAATGAAATGATAATTCTAAATAAAAACCTGTATTTTTCACTATTTATCAAAAAAATTATCTTCTTAGATGTTTTTTTAAAATTTACCCTAAGATAATTTTGAAATTATGATTTAAAAAATAAATTTAATTTTTTCAAATAAATTTTATAAAATAAAAAAAAATAATTTCAAAATAAGTGTGCAAAAATAAGATAAAATCAATTTTTAGAAAAATATAGTTTTAAAGTGAAAAATTGAATTTATTATTATATATTATCTGTAAAACACATAATATGAATGTTAAAATATTTGAATGAATATATAATAAATAAATTTAATTAAAATATTTAATAAAAATTTATTTATTTAATTTATTGGAATAAAATTCATTTGTGTGCATAAATATAGTTTTTTTAGAAAAAGATTTCCTTTTTTTTCCAAATTATTTTTATTTTCATTTCTAATTAATTGGTCACCAAATAATTCATCATATATTTTCACAATTTAGTTAATCCTATTTATACCCTCCATTAAAATGGCTAGGTGATCACTATCATATTAAATAATAATATTTTAATAGTATATCATGCTTTTTTTAAACTTAGAGTTGCATGTAACAAAAGCTAAACTTAGTATTGCATGTTAATGAAAACTAAACTCGGTGTTTTGTGTAATGAAAAATAAAAAAAAGATTAAATTTATTTGAAAATAACATTTCACAAAATTTCAGGGTGTTAAATTCTACCCCCTTAAATAAATCACATCCTCCCAATTAGAACTTGTGTTCGATAAACAAGGGTTTAACATTTGATAATCCCTTTGTGGGAAACCCAGATCATAAAAAGGGTTGATAAAACTTCCTCTTGAAATGGTATAAAGGGATGTTTGAAGGTCATCTAGAAAAACACATGATTGGTTTTAAAATATAATAACATTGGTGGGAATTTAAAACATATACATAGAAGAGGAAACTAACACCCAAATATTGATGGATAATGATACAGAACATGCTCAGGATAAAGTTAACAACAAAAAATCCATAAATCTTTGATAGGTGAAAAGATAATTCATTCATTAGAAATGAATGTAAATGTTTAACATTTTATTTAAATATACTTTTCTTAAAGTTGAATAATTTTCATGAGAATATATACTTAGTTAATTTCATTCTATCTCATAAGCACAATCTCATCATTTGGTTGTGCCTTGATCAATTTCCACTTAATATCTTACTCTAAGAGATAATTTTTTATGCATGAAGAACTAGTGGATCATAAGATCCATAAAATAATAATAAATCATTCCTTTTTTTTTCTATAGTTATTATCAAAAATAGAATTGTTAGAATATGTTATCCAATAACGTCCAAAGTTAAATTTAATCCATTTCATAAATAGTTAAAATTAACAATCCTCCATAAATCCAAAAATGTTGTAAACTCCTTCAATGATAACATAAAACAAATTTTCATCAAATCATTAATCAATTCAAAGGTAATCAATACTATCCAATTTAATTTATCCATATCAATCATCTATTTATCCAAAATAAACACCATTTACTCAACATCAAGAACATATTAAGGGTTATATTACCTTAATAAAAATATCACATTGACATTAAATCATTTTTATAGGCTATTATTACCATTTAACATATTTTAAAAACTCTTTAATGAAGAACTACTATGGAAAAATTCATTGATGTTTCATGATTCTAATAACCAAAAATACCACAAATAAAAATGTAATTCTTTGAATCCCCATACATAAATACCTCAATCATTACAATTTATTTATACACCATTAACCAAGCTTGTTCATCTTATTCTTTAATACTTATTTCCTTTCATATTTCATTTTTATTTTCTTCATCATCATTAATATAACCATTACTCATATAACCTTGTTGATTCTCTTAAAGATATTTCCCTTCAAGACATTAAATTTCATAATTCCCATATGTAATATCCCATATTTTTTCAAGTACATCCCTCTTGAGGTTTTCATTTGAGCCTTGGTGGCTGAGTATTGTTCAGAGAGAGAGAGACTTTGTTGGGGAAAATGAACTAATGTTTATGGATATATGTTTATTTGAATTAATAGAGCCCATATATAAATGGGTTAAGTGTTACCAAGGGTTATTGATAAGTTGAGAATCCCTAAAGGGGGTTAGGTTATTTTTATAAGGAAAATGGTTTGAAAAACTGTAACTCCCCAAGTTTTTTTGAAATATATTTTTCTAATTAATTCATTCTTTTTGATATTTTTCATTCCACGCAACACTGAGAATAGTTTTTTATATTAAAGCACTAAGTTTTGATTGCATTATATGAAACACCAAGTTAATAATACACTACACATAACATACATTTTATCTTTCGCTACAAGAAACACTGTGGTTATCTTACATTACACATAAGATTGACTTTCCTCAATGTCTTGTATAACACACAAGACTAAGTTTTACCAAACAATAACATATTATTAAAATTATTATTATTTAATATAACAAGATATAAAATAGCTATTAAGTTGGAGGTTATGAATAATATTAACTAACTTATGAAAATAAGTGGTTGAATTCATTGATTAAAAATTAATTAGAAATTAATATAAGATCCAATTAATTATAAAGGAAATGTTTATATAAAAACAACTTTTATGATCACAAAAGAATTTTATCCTAATAAATTGAATTAATTACTATTGTTGAATGATATTAATGAAATATATATTTTATATAATTAATAATTTTTTTACATTCATAGAATATATTTGATAGGCATAAGATATGAACAAACCCAATATTACACATAAAACCTATATTTTTATAAAAGCTGTATTACCCCCTTTTAATGGAGAAACTATTTTTAATATAAATATTAGAACTTTAATAAATTTTATATGTCAAAATAAAATTCATTTTTTAATGTGAAACATAAAAATTAGTTTAGGGTGATTTTTTTATTTTTCTATGAAGTTTCATTTTTAATGAATAGTAAAGAATACTACATTTTAATTCAAAACTATTTTTTTGTACAATTTATTTATTAAGTTAAATTATATTTATAATTGGTTTTAAAGTATAATTATATCAATTATACATCAATTAATACAATTTAGTTCATTGGGATCAATTTAAATTTGAAATTAGATATAAAAACTCAGCAAACTTTTGAACATTTTTATTTTAAAACCCCGTATTTTCATCCCGCTTACGGGATTAATTTTAAATTAATTTATACCACTTATTTAATTGGAATTTGGAAGAATGGATTCTATATTTATAATTAACATAATTTATAATTTCTAATAAGGTCAAATTATTTCTTAACAAAAAATATTAGCGAATGTAATTATAATTAATTAAAATGATTAAGAGGAAAATTAGCTTAATAAGGGACTAAACCTTAAAATTAAGGTCCAAAATGACGTAGAAACTTGTAAAAAATCCATTGAATGTTCATATTTAGACCCTATTCTCCCTTGGATATAATTTGGTCCATTATTAGAGCCAATTGATATGGGAAAATTGTGGGTGTAATTCCCTTTTCCAAAATTTACAAGAATGCCACTCCACCACCACTATAAAAAGGCACTCACCCTCACCCCTATTCACATCTCTCAAGGCCTTTAGATTACCCAAAATCTACTCAAATAAGATCCCAAAATCAATCCATTCATCCTATAATCCTCCATTTTGGAATAAATCTAACCAAGTAAGCTCTTTGGTGCCAACCAAGAGGAGTTACTAAAAGAATAGGAGGTTTGAACATGTATGAAGAAACTCAAGACTTAAGGTAAGGGTTTTATTATATCAATTTTTATATTATTGAGGTACATGACTTATTCACTGCTCATTTATTTTTTGTGGTGTTTATACTTCCCATTATTTTATTATATGATTATTATAGTTAGATTTATGGGTATTGACATATCTATTTGATGATATTTCTTTCATGGGGTTTATAGTTCAAAAGTTACCAAATCGGTAAAGTAATTTTGTATTAATTTACCTTTTTTTAGAAACATTCCATGTTATGCACCTATATTTTTATATGATGTGTATATAATACCATTTAACATGTTATTTCATGAATATACTTATTTTTATGATATTTTGAGATACATTTAATGTTATTATTTCCATAGTATTATGATTCAAAGTTACCACAATAGTAACAGTTTATTTCTATAATCTCATTATTTATCAAGATTGTTTATGATTATAATACCATTTATGAAATATTATGATCCATCTCTTAATAAAACTAATGGTTTTTCTTATCTTCTGGTTATCCATGCCATCTTCATGTATTAGTATCATTTTGTATTCTTTGGTACTTAAGATAATTAAGATTTTTTTTAAAATCCAACTTTATTCCTCCTTTCGGTTGAGAATATGTGTTCTTTTAAAACCATATTTTATAAAAATGTTTAATTTATTTCTATTATCCTATGATTTTTAACATATATTTTTACCCATTTTCACCTTTTTACAAAATGGTTTTGAAAGGAATCTTATTTTCATTTGCCGATCAAGGCACTCTTCTAAACTATTAAGGTAAAAAGGAATATTTTAAATGTAAATACTTACTCACCATCATTAATGTCATTTACTTGAATATTCCTTTTAATTTTACAATTTTATTTTTAAAGAATTTTTTTTCCTAATATTTGGATTTTTTTTTTGATTTTAAAGTGGCTTTCAAAGAAAAAGGTTTTCAAAAATATTTTATGTTTAAAAAGAGTTTTAAATGATTTTAAAATATACCTTTATAAGTTTTAAAAAGGTTATTTTCAAATAAAAGGATTTCATTGATTATAAGTTTTATTTATAAGTTTTCAAAATAAATTATAGATATGGGTTTTCAAAATGATTTCAAGCCTTATTTTTAAAATTTTTAAGGTATTTTCAAAGAAAAATGTTTTCAAAATTATTTATATTTTAAAAGAGTTTTTCAAAGAGGAAAATATATTTTCCTCAAGAAATGTTTTAAATGAAATTGTAAAGCCTTATTTATATGAAATGGATTTTTGAAATTGTTTTATGAAAAGGATTTTCAAAGAAAGGATATTTTCATTAGGAAATGTTCAATGTGATATTTCAAATCATTCTCTATCTAATATGACATACTTTGTTATAGTTTATGAATACCATTCATACTACTTATTTAATGGTTTATATTTTAATGTAATGATGTTTATGATACCTATTTATCTTCAACAGGTTATATGATTTTGAAACCGACTACTTATCATGGTTTATGATTTGATGAAATTATTATATTTTCCATAGGTTATGATGTGGTGAAATGTTAATGATACCCATTTAATTTCATGGTTCATGATATGATGAATTTTTTGTTATCTTGTGGAGCATATATGTATGGTTTCATTATTTGAAAGGTGATAACTATATCTCCCTACAATGAATTGGGTAATGATAAATGTTTTATGAGCTCAAGTGGGTACATGGGTGGGAATCCCAAGACAGAAATAAAAGGGAATCTTAATCATGGAACAAGAGGGAATCTTAAACCCCAAAAAATAGGGTATATGGGAGGTCATCCCAATCCTTAAATAATAGGGTTCATGGGAGGGAATCCCATGCCCCAAACAAGAGGGTACATAAGAGGGAATCCTAATCCCAAAAAAGGGTACATGGGTTATATCCCAAGCCTAAAAATAAAATGGTACATAGGTTGTAGACCAAGCCTGAAAATAAGTAGGCACACAAGTTGTAGCCCAAGCCTGAAAGTAAGAGGGTAAATGGGTTGTAGCCCTATCCCAAAAATAAGGGGGGTACATGGGTTTTTATCCCAAGACCTATTTAGGTACACATGTTATTAGTCTAAGCCTAACATGTTATGAAGGTCTTGGTCAGTATACTTGACATAATATTTCCTATGTTTATGTGTTTGCTACAAATTCTATGTCTCATGCCTATGATATGCTCACATGGTTCATGTTCTTGATTATCTTATGATTATTTTATTATGAACTACCAATATTTATTCCATATATCATGTATATTATCTTTTACATGTAGGGTATGATCTTCAATGTTATGCTCATGTTCTTATACCCTTATGTTCATGTTATGCCAACATATTTTCTTTATTTACCCTCACTGAGCATTTGAGCTTTGACATTTCTTATATTTACTTTAAATAGTTTATGAATAAAGGTTTTAAGTAGAAGTAATAAAGGGGAAGATATTTCACCAAACTAGAATAACATGTTCCAAGTTTCCAAAGACACTAAACTATTATGGTCTTCGACCATGAACTTTTGTAATGTGATGAATATTCATATAAAATGATGTAATATTCATGTATGTTATGACAGGGTGGCTATAGTTGGTATAAAAAGAAAATTTTAGTAAACATTTGGAAACTTAGATGAGAAAACTTTTTTGATATCCCAAGGTATATTTATAAGGATATGTATAGGGATGTATCTAAGTATGAGTCTATGGATGAGTTAAGGTTTAGAAAATTGTCCTGGAATTTTGGTAAAGGATAGAGCAAGTGGTTTCCAAGAAAAAAATTACTTGTTTGGATGATAAAAGTGGATGTGGATCTGGAACAAATATACCTTGGGGTAATAAATCCAAAAGGGTACATCAGTCCTAACTCGAGCGTAACCTGGTACAAAAAAATGGGTCTTTTCGTACACCTGGTTGGACACTCACGGGGGATATTCTTTAAGAATTCACAAACTATTTACGAACCATAATGAAAGATTTAAATAGAGTATGACTATGATTAACCTATGATAAACTTAAGGTTTCATATATTAAAGAAGTATGTGTCATTATTTATACATCCTATAAATAAATTTTCATAATTATGTGGTTTTCTGTTATGATAAGTGTTTCTCACTCTATGTTTTCTGGTTTTATTCAATAGAGGGAACTAGAAGGAATTGGGTTAACATTGAATGTATCATATGTGTAAAGAACTGGCATGATGAAAATATATTTCCTAAGTGGAAATATCATGAAGAGAATCATGAAGGTCCACAAGTATTGGTTATACTACTGAAGATAAAGATACTGCAAACGACATGTGAAAGGTATGAGATGTTCTTCAAGTATTGTTTACATTAAAAGTAAGAAGCACGATTAGATTAGGATTTAGGAAGATTAAGAAATTATTCATATTTCATATTTTAGGATATAGGTATTAAGTAATAATATGATGAATCCTGAGCAATGTTTTAATAATAAATATTGATGAATAAAGTATTTACATTTTGGAATTTTATGATTATATTATATAAATCATGAAATATATAAGTATTTTCAGTATAAGTTTTTCATTAAGAATTTTAAAGGATACTTTAAATGGTTCTGATGATATAGAAAATATATTTAATATAATGGTTATATTTTGATTAAGGGAAGGTAACCCTTAATGTGTTTAAGATATATAGAAAATTGTGCTTATCTTGGATAAAGAGATTATTGATATGGATAAAGTAAATTGGATAGTACTGATTACCCTAGAACTGATTATTGATGTTTTAAAAAGTGGTTTATGTCATCATAGATGAATTTTACAACTTCTTAGTTTTAAGTAATATATCTAGTAATCGTTAGAATAAGGAAGAATGTATGTTTTCTAAAAGTATTTATGGTAATTCAGGTCATTACCATGTTTCAAGAGAATATACGATGAGGGTATTCAAATGTTTGGAATGTGATAACCAAGAGATGATTTGCGATATATGAGGGATCAATGTTAATATGATTTCATGACCTTCTTTATAAAGTTTTGTACTTTCATCTTTTGGAAAGGTTATAAGGTTAACAATTTATGGAAAGTTTAAGTTAAAATTTGGATAAAGTTCATGAGATTAAAGTATTATCTTCACACATGAGGATTTATGCATATTGGATAACCTGTTCTAACCACTTTGTGTTGATGTTAACTAAAGATATATGGGATAACTTATCATGGATCTCATGATCTGTTAGTGTTTCAGGAATGAAAAATTCACTTTCCTTTTTGGAGAAAGATGTGAAGTGGAAATTAGTCAAGACACGACCAAATGGTGAAATTTTATTTATAAAATAGAATGAATTAAAGTAATTATATGTTATTGAAAAAAATTATTCAACTTTATGAAAAGATCCTAGAAATAAAATGTTGTCTTATTATTATAATTTTTGATGATATCAATAACCTATTTCATGTTTCTTAACTTTATAGTTTTGTGATTATTAACTTTCTCTAGATCACCCAATTTTTTATGATCATTGATATTTATCAATATCTATGATTATTTACAATTTTATTCCATGTCCAATATTCACTCCCAACCTATGTTCTCTTACATAGAAACCTATTTTTTTATTAATTTGGGTAACCATTATAGTTCCAACTTTCCCTATTTAAAGGAAGTTTTAGTATTAATTTTTACGATGTGGGTTTTTATTAATGGGACTTTAAATTATTAAACCTTTTATAAACCATATGAATTTTGAGTGTGAAATTCATTTTAAGAGGGTAGAATGTTGCACCCAAAGATTTTGTGAAATATTTTTTTGAATTAATTCAATATTTTTGATATTTTTCATTTCACGCAACACTGAAAATAGTTTTTTATAATAAAGAACTAATTTTGGATTACATTATAGCATCCCGCCTTTTTGTCACATAAACTTTCATTACATTATACAAAACTGAGGATCTTTAAGGTTTAGTGTCTTGGAAACCAGGAACTTAATACATGAAACAAAAAAAACATTCTTCTTAAACACTTGAAAGGATTATACTTATGTTCATCCTAGGTTCATTACTGCATCTCATAACCTAGGTACATACATCAAAAGAAAAGGTGAGCAGAAGGCCCAGTAAGGGAAACAAGGTAAACATTTAACAAGTGAACTTGAGATACAACAATAAAGACATGAAAAGAACTTTAAGGCATGAGAATGAAATCATGAGGCATATCATAATAAAAATAACATATTTCATAACTTGAAGATGTGGCTAAAACATTTAACAAAGACACTCATTTTCGTTTCACCAAGGTCCATCCCCAAGGTGTCAATAAAAATTACCAAGGTTATTCACCAAGGTATCAGTCTAAAAGGTCATCTCTAGATATTAAGTCTTTACCCAATGCATTGAAGCGCTATCAGGGTGCACCCTTAAATTTTTCTTTATCATCATGTGATCCACATATATAATTATCAATAATTTCATAAACAACCCATATAGCATAAAAGAAATGGGTTTTATTTCATAATCATAACGTTTTAAAAACTACTTTAAAGACATGATCTTTGTGTCACTTTAAAACCTACAGAAAAGGAAGGTGGGTCTCATGTATGTAAATCCCAGAATTTAAAATAGAAAAACTTGGTATATATGTGAATACCCCTATAGAAGAGATATATTTGAGTATTCACTTAATAAAATAAAATAACTTTAGAAAAAGAGAGAGACATTTTGAGACGGAAATTTTGCAGCATAAAGGCTATGCTATGAGGTTTTAGAAAACATTGAAAAGAGAGGGGACATGGATCACCCACTCATAAATGATCCATAAAATAGTAGGGGAACAGAATATATAGGATTTAAGAACATTTTAATGAAATTTTAAAGACATACCATATGAAATGAAGAACATGAAAGGAAGACAAAAATAAGATTTATCTTATGAAAATTCGGCAGCCTAACGGCGTCACTTAAACTTCCAAAAAAATGAATTGACGAGATCAAATAGGGTCTCTCATAATATGAACATAAAATATCAGAATGATATATTTAGAGATCATAACACAACATAATAAAAAGGAACATGAAAGACTTGACATGAAAATCGATCTTGAAAATGAGAAGGGTGAAAGAATCCCTTAAAAATTCGGCAGCCTAACGACGCCACTTTAACATTCTTAAAATGAAATGATGAGAGAAAGAGGGGGTCTCTCATAATATTAACATGAAAGATCAGTATGATAGATATAGATATAATACCCCAAAAAAATAAAAAGGAAATTGAAATACTTGACATGAAAGTAGAACTTTGAAAAAATGAGAAAAGTAAAAGAATCCCTAAAAAATTCGGCAGCCTAACGGCGTCACTTAAACTTCAACAAAAATGAATTGAAGATATCAAATAGGGTCTATCATCATATGAAAATAAAAGATAAGTATGATAGATATAGAGATCATAACCAAACATAATAAAAAGGAACTTGAAAGACTTGACAAGAAAATAAAACTTGAAAAAGAGAAGGGTGAAAGAATCTGTTACAAAAATTTTGGCAGCCTAACGGCGCTACTTAAACATTCATAAAACGAAATGATGAGAGTAAGAGGGGATATCTCATCATATGAACATGAAAAGGGAAGTAAGAGGAATATAAAATAACATCCTCCAATACAAGAACATGGAGCATAAAAGAAATGACATAAAAGAGATTACTTTAAAAGAAAGAGAGAGGTCGGATCCCTTACCTTAAAACATAACTCTTAAAACTCAAAGGTTGGGACCTTGAGGGCTTGGGGGAACCTTGGGAGGACTCCTTGGGAGGTAATGAGACCAGAGATTTGTTGGGGGAGAGTTGGTAGTTGAATGGATGAGAGGATGAATTGGTATTTATAGGGAAAGTGAGGGGACAAGGCATTAATGGCCAAGAGACACCTCATTGGTGGTTTTGGCAAAACCATGGGCTTGCCCATGGTATTTGCCCATGGTATTGGCCACATGGATCCCCCCATACAATAATTCATCACCTTTGGTCGGAAAACCCTTAAAATATCTCATGAAATCATCATGACACAGTTATGATGTCATTAAACATACTGAAACCCTAAAACTGTATTTTCACTATTCATCAAAAATTCAACTCAGAAAAATCCCAAAATTTCACCTTAACCAAATATCATTGCTCTGATTTCAAAAATGAACTCCATTTTATAAAAATAATTTTCTAAATATTTTTAATTTAATTTTTAAATAAATACACTATTCACCGAAAATTCATTTTTCTCAAAAAAATCCCCAAAAATTACCTTAACATAATATCGATGCTCTGAGTTCAAAAATAAAATCCATTTTATAAAAATAATTTTCTAAATATTTTTAATTTAATTTTTAATAAAAAAACACTATTCACCTGAAAAAACTAATACTTTACTAATAATTTATGAAACCGTTATTTAACCATTTTATTGAATCACATTACTTAATCAAGGTGCCTAGATTATATTAATACTTTCTTTAAGTAAGATTACTAATCCATTTGGTCACATTACTCATCCTAAGCATAAAATCACTATTCATAATTTACTATTCATCAAAAATTAAGTTGATCTTATTAGACTCTAATTTTCGTACTGAACATAATTGTAGAAGACCATTTTTTGAAAATCATTACACATTTTTAATTATTTAAGGTTTACATAAACATTTTTAAAATATCCTTTCTCTAAAATTCATCAAAAATATGAATACCATATTTATCTGGACATTTGAAAATTCATAAAGTTCTTCATAAGAAGAAATCAAAATTTTTATTTAAAACAAAGGATTACACAAGGAAGTTACAGTCTCCTTACATAGCCCCTTATCACACCAGCATAGGACCTAAGTGTAAGGTGTGCTAAGGTGAGAGAATCTGAGGGAGGCTCGGCCAACATCGCACGAGTAGTAATTTCTATCAGTTTGAACTTCTCGTGAAGGTGATTCCATTCTAGCTTCACATGATGAATTTCAGCTTGGGTTTGGTCCAGAGCAAAGCCCAATGGTGCTACCTCCTTCCCAAGTTCCGTTAGATGGGCTTCGATTGGCCCGAGACTACTAGATGAGGCCATCAAATCTCCTTTCTATATTAATTAACCAAGATCACTTGTATTTAGAGACAATAATTGAAACATTTAGTTTCCAGTGGTCATATTGACCAATGGACATATGACAGTCAAAACTCAACGGTCTCATTTTAATTATACTCATGTTATCAAATGTAACAGTTTTGTTGAGTATGAAAAAATAAAATAACACACAAAATTAGGAAACAAGATTTATTCAAAATTTCGGGTCGTTACATACATTATATGCAACACCAAGTTAATTATTCACTATAAAAACCATAAAGTTTATATTTCTCTATATGGAACACCGAGGTTAACTTACGTTACATGCAAGATTGACTTTCCTCGATGGCTTGCGTAACACGCAAGATCGAGTTTTACCAAAGAATAATATATTATTAAAAATATTATTATTTAATAGAATAAGATATAAACTATACCTTAAGTTAGAGGTTATTAATAGGATTAACTAACTTATGAAAATATATTTTTGAATTCATTGATTATAAATTAATTATAAATGAATATAAGAGATAATTGAATATAAAGGGAATGTTTTTATAAAAACAAATTTTATACTCACAAAGGAATTTTATCTTAATAAATTAAATTAATTACTATTGGTGAATGATATTAATGAAATATATATTTTATATATTAAATCAAATATTTTTTTTAAATTCCTCGTATATATTTTATAGGCATAATATAGGAATAACCCCAATATTACATATAAAAACCTATATTTTTATAAAACTACTATTACCACCTTTTAAGGGTGAACCTATTTTAAATCTAAATTTTAGCACTTATATAAATTTTATATATAGAAATAAACATTATTTTTGAAAGTGAACCATAAAAATTAGGTTAAGTTAAATTTTTGGTATTTTTTTGTGAAGTTTTATTTTTTTGATGAATAATGAAAAATACTAAATTTTAATTCAAAAATATTTTTAATCTAATTTAGTTATAAGGTTAAATTATATTTATAATTGGTTTTAAAGTATAATTATATAAATTATACATCAATTAATCCAATTTAGGCTATTGGGATCAATTCCACTTTGAAATTAGATATAAAAACCTACCAAACTTTTGGACATTTTTACTTTAAAAACTAACATTATCATCCCGCCCAGAAGATTAATTTTAAATTAATTTCTACCAATTATATGATTGGAATTTGGAATAATTGATTCCATATTTGGAATTATAATAATTTATAATGTCTAATAAGTTCAATTTATTTTTTGAAAAAAAAATATATTAGTGAATGTAACTAAAATTAATTACAACGATTAAGAGGAAAATAGCTTAACAAGGGACTAAACCTTAAAATTAAGGGCCAAAATGACCTAGAAACTTTTCAAAAATCCATTGGTTGTTCATAGTTCGACCCCAACATCCCTTGTATATATTTGTTTCATTATTTTAGCCAATTTACATGAAACAAATGTGAGTGGAACTCCATTTTTTAAAATTTACAAGAATGCTTCTCCTCCTCCAATATAAAAAGAAACTCACCCTCCCCCTTATTCTCACATATCAAGACCTTTGGCTCAACAAAAATCTATTAAAATAATCTTTCAACATCTGTCCCTTAATCCTAGAATCCCCCCTTTTGATATAATTCTAACCAAGGAATCTATTTGGTGAAAAATAATCTTTCAACATCCCTCCCTTAATCCTAGAATCCCCCCTTTTGATATAATTCTAACCAAGGAATCTATTTGGTGAAAAATAACAGGGGTTACTCAAAGAAGAGGAGGTTTGAACATGTACGGAGAAAGTCAAGACTTAAGGTAAGAGTTTTCTCATCTAACTTTTTATATATATGAGATACATTTCTTATTAACCACTAATTTATTTTTTGTGGCGTATATACTTCCCATGAATATATTATATGATTATTTTACTTAAATTTATGGGAATTTACATATCCAATTTATGATCTTTATTTTATAGTGTTTATGGTTCAAAAGTTACCAAATCGGTAAAGTAATTTTGTCTCAATTTTCCTTCATTGAGACACATGGAATGTTATGCACCTATATTTTTATATAAGGCTTATATAATTCCATTTGAAATGTTATATCATTAATATAATTATTTTCATGATATTTTGAGCTTCATGTATTGTTATTATTTCCATATTATTATGATTCAAAGTTACCACAATGATAACAATTTATTTCTACAATCTCATCATTTATCGTGATTGTTTATGACTATGCTACCATTGATTAAATCTTATGATCCATCTATCAAGAACAAAAATGAATTATCTTATCCTCTGGTTATCTATGACATCTTTATGTATTAGTACCATTTTTCCACTCTTTGGTACTTAAGATAATTAAGAATATTTTTTTAAAAACCAACTTTATTTCTTCTTTTAGTCAGAAATATGTGTTCTTTTAGAATTGTGTTTTCTAAATTTTTTTTCAAAAATGTTTTATTATTATCCTTTTATGTTTTAAGGACATTTTTACCCATGTTTTACCTTTTAAAAAAATGGTTTTAAAAGGAATATTCTTATCATTTTCTTATCAAGGAACTTTCCTAAACTTTTTTAAGGTGCAAAAGGAATGTTCGACATGTATGGAATTACCCACCATCATGACCATCATTTCACTGAAGCTTCCTTTATAAGTTTATAAGTTTATTTTTAAATAATTTTTCCCTAATATTCTCTAAATTTGTCTATTTTAAAGTGATTTCAAAGAAAAAGGTTTTTAAAAAAAATTTATGTTTAAAAAGTGTTTTAAATGTTTTTTAAATCTCCCCATTTAAAAGTTTATTTGAAAATAAAAGGATTTCAATGATTCAAAGTTTTATTTATAAGTTTTTAAAATCATTTTCTAGAAATGTTTTTTCAAAATTATTTCAAGCCTTCTTTTTTTAAGTTTTCAAGGTATTTTCAAAGAAAAATGTTTTCAAAATGATTTATGTTTTAAAAATAAATTTTCAAAGAGAAAACTATATTTTCCTCAAGAAATGTTTTAAATTAAATTGTGAAGAATTATTTATAAGAAATTGATTTTTGAAATAGTTTTATGAAATGGATTTTCAGAGAAAAGATATTTTACTTAATAAATGTTTCATGTGATATTTCAAAATATTTCTCCATCTAAGATGACATACTTTGTTATAATTTATGAATACTATTCATATTTCTTCTTGAATAGTTTATGTTTTGATGGAATGATTTTTATGATAGACATTTATATTCAATGGGTTATATGATTTTTAAACCTTCTTCTTTTCATAGGTTATGATTTAATGAAAGGATTATAAAACCTATCCCCTTTTCATAGGTTATAATGTGACGAAATATTAATGATACCCATTTAATTTTTTGGGTTATGATATAATAAATGTTTTTTATCTTATGGAACATGAGTGTATGATTTAATTGTATAATGGGTGGAACCTATATCTACCTTCAATTCCTTGGGAAACGATAAATGTTTTATGATTTCAAGAGGGTACATGGTAAGGAATCCTAAGACTGAAATAAGAGGGAATCTTAATCCCAAAATAAGAGGGAATCTTAAGCCCAAAATAAGAGGGTACACGGGAGGGAATCCCAAGATTGAAATAAGAGGGTACACTGGAGGTTATCCCATGCCCAAAAAAAGAGGGTACATGGGAGGGAATCCCAATCCCAAAAAACAAGAAGGTATAGAAGTTGTAGCTCAAGCCTGAAAATAAGAAGGTACATGAGTTATAGCCCAAACCTAGAAGTAAGAAGACACATAGGATATAGACCAAGATTGAAAGTAAGAGGGTATATGGGTTATATAACAAGACCTAAAATAAGAGTGTACATAGGCTGTTAGCCTAATCCCAAAGCAGGTACACATGTGATTATCCCAATCTTAACATGTTATGAAAGTCTTGGTCGGTATCCTTAACATAATATTTTCTATGTCTATGTGTTTTCCACAAATTCTAAGTCTTATGCCTATGATATGCTCAAATGGTTTATGTTCTTGATTATATTATGATTGTTGTATTATGAAATACCAATATATAATTCATTTCTCATGTATATGATATTTGATATGCTGGGTATGATATTAAAATATTATGCTCATGTTGTTATAAAATTATATTCATGTTATGCCTATATATTTCATTTATTTACCCTTAATGAGCATTCAATCTCACCCATTTATTATGTTTACTTTCCCTAGGTTATGAAGAAAGGTTTTAAGTAGGATTACTAAAGGGAAATATATTTAAGGGAGGTTTTGAAGATATTTTACCGAACTAGAAGAATTTGTTATGAGTTTCCAAAGACACAAAAATATTACGGTTCTCAATAATTTAATTCTATAATATGATTAATATTCATCTAAAATGATGTAATATTCATGTATTTTAATCTCGAGGCACTATAAAAACCATCTTCAGAACATTTAAACAACATGTAAATGGATTAGATGTCGTGTAATGTTTTGGATAATTTAATATTCAGCCGAGGCAATGGATTTTTCGATGTATCCCTCTAAAAATAATTTCATGATGTGTAACTATATTACACTCTATGTAATTCAATTAATTTCTATTTTAAAGTGCATCATGCATTTGATTTTTATTTCATCTCACATGCAGCTTATTCCTCTCAACCTAGGGCATCCTTCCAAGAAATTTTTGGAAGCCTTCCCTCCCTTCCGAACATCTCAATCATGCAAATAATCCCTATTAAGTGATTTTTCTTTAGTTTTCCTCTTTTATTCCATCGTTCTATGATTATTGCTATATAATATCTTGAATGTGTGTGTTTTTTATATTGATCAGTTTTGATCTAGGACCCTTCTTGTGATCATTTTCATCATCTTCCCTGTGGGAGTTTTTTCATTGGAAGCATTGTGTGTTTCTTCAGTTAAAGGTTGGGGGTCTAAAACTTAACTCTATGGTTTGATAATTGTCAAGTATTTTCAATATTGAAATTGTGAAAACATAGTGTGTGCCTGAATTAATTAAATGAATAATTGGATTATTCCTTGGAGTCCCTTTGGATCCAACTGGTTATTGACCTAGATTATAGCTATCATTCAGTTGAGAGAACCCTTTTTTATAAAGGAATTGTTAAATTTTTTAAAGTGTGTTTATCATGCCATGGGATTTGGGTGATTGATTGATATAGATTCACAATGAATTGGATTTTTATTGAGATAAATGGTATTTTATTGGTTCTGACCAAATGATAAATGAAATGTGTAATTGGAAGATAAATAGTAATTTTGATAATTAACCATTGAGCCTAATAATATGATATTGTGATTTCCTTGCTACTATGACATGTGTTGTGATTTAAATGTTGTAATGCGTATATAGATCACTGTCCCAATTTAACTGTTGAAATGCTTATATATCAAGATATACCCTGAGACACATGTTGAAATGATTATATATTGGGCAATGCCCTGAGACATATACTGAAATGCTTATATACCAGGATATGGCCTAATACACATGTTGAAATGTTTATATATCGGGCTATGACCTGAGACACATAATGAAATACTTATATAACTGGATATTCCCTGACACAAATGATGAAATTCTTATATACCAGTATTATCCCTAAGACACATGCTAAAATTCTTATATACTGAGCATAACCCTGATTAAATGATAAAATTATTATATAGTGGGTTTTGACCTAGTTTTGTGTGATATATGCCTTTGTTATATGGTTATGGTTGGCATGGTTGTGAGATATTATCAAATACATTCTATCGTGGAACCAAAGAAGGTTGATGTGGTATTAATTTAATTATGTGAATTAATTAATACTCTTGTTTATTGCATTATCGCATACACTTATTATTAAACTGGTTATATTTAGACACAGTGGTGGCAAACTATTGAGTTATACTCACACCCTATTTAGGATACTATTTGGCACCAGATCAAATTACATGGATATAGAATTTTCCAAGTGAAAAAGACCTTACCTTTGATTTTTTTCTTGCTAGATGGGCTAGAGTTTGGAGGCAGGACCGACATGGGGTTCGAGACTGGGGACTATTGAGTCTTTTAGTATTTTACTTGTATTTATTATAGAATAACATTTAGTTACATTCCAAAATCCTATTATGTTGTTCCTTTAATATTTATTGGATTATTCAGTTGGATTTTATTGTTGGTTTTCTGTTGTATTATATTTTTTTCCATTACTTTCACACTATGATATTTTAGTCACTTATTTATATTTATTTTTACACTATGTTGTAACTTTGTAACTAGGGGTTATAGCCTCCCCAATATACTTATCAAACCCTCGCTGGTAGTTGGGAACCTTTGGTGTATGGGGAGGTACACTTGAGGTCTCGTAACCAACCCCTTTCGGCCACACGAGAGAGTGCTAGAACAGGAGATGTTACAAAGTGGTTTTAGAGAACACCAGATTTCTTTTTTGTTTCTTGAATATTTGGGAAAGGTAGAAAGGATACTAGGATGTTTCAGGACTTGGTAATGAGATTTTTCACGGAAGTAGATAACGCATGTATGGGAGAAAATTTAATTTCCTAGGGGTGTATTGTTTTTTATATTATTTTCTTATTATAATTGATGTTATTTCACCATGAGTGATTCACATGCTGTGTGAAGTTATTATTTCATGATTTTATTTGGTTATTGAATTTTATACTCATGGCCTGATATAGCATGGAATGAGTATGCATGCATCATAATATGCACATATGGATATATATTTACATGCATTGTTTATGATAGGGATATATTTATTGCTTATGATATATACTTTCCTATTGAACTATGATATGATAAATTTTTTATATTTGATGAAATGAAATAAATGAACTAATATTTCATGATAAAACACTTGTAATAAACATTTAGAGAGACTAGGATTCAGTGGTTCTCTATTGTTGTCACCTATTGAGGTTGACCTTATTATGGCTAGTGTTCCAAGGAGTGTGTTTTTCTTATAGAGAAAATGACTCCTCATCATCTTTGAGTTGAGCATCAAGAGAGTGGAAATCATCATGATCCTAACATAGATGAACCGAAGATTTATATAGTTCATGAGGATTAGATGGATGTTCAGCATCATGAAAGCTTCCTTAGGGTCATTCAATCCATGTAAAGAGATACTATTCTAACCATTCCTTTGATGTATGAGTTTAATAGAGAGTTCTAGCTACAACATCTACCAACATTCACTAGGGAGGGAGCCCCCTAGATAGACGAGTTCCAGATTGAGTATGCCTAGAAGATCTTTAAGCATCTTGAGACACTCATAGACAAGATGTTGAAGCTTGCTACATATATGAATCATGGACCAGCCAAGTGTTGGTAGGACATCATGGATAAGGAAGGGAAGTAATAGGATTTATCTTAGAAGGACTTCAAGATGATGTTTCTGGGCCATTTCTATATTGATATGTTGAAGGATGGAAGGATCATGAGTTCATGCACCAAACATAGGAGGGCTTGTTAGTGATGGACTATGATGAACATTTCCCTGACCTGCAGTGCTTTACACCACCTTTGGTAGCTAATGATATCTCTAGGGTGAAAACTTTTTAGGATGATCTTTGATATGAGATCAGGTCATAGGTGAACATGTTTTCTCTGAGTAGTTTTATGGACGTGATGAATCATAAAATCATTACAGAAGGGAGTTTGAGAGAGTCCCAAAGTAGAATACAAGATGTTTTATTAGTTAAAACTGTAATATCTTATTTTAGTGGAAATAAGAATCACTATGATAGTTTTTTCCAAGGAATTAGTGGTCAGAGCAGTCAGGGCAGTGCAAAACCATCTCAGGATTTTGGTTCAATGCAATGATTTTAGTGTGGAAAGATGGGCCACAAATGACCTCAGTGTCTATACCCCTCTTTGAAGTGTTGTTCCTCTTGTAATATGGGACACCTATAGAGGTTTTTAGGGGTATATAGTAGCATATAAATGGAAAAAGAATGTGATAGGTACTGGAGTTTGTGAATGACTCATCTACTCCTCAGTAGACATGTAACTGGAGTTCCATAGGTCATTCTAGATGAGGTAGGGGGCATGGTACCCCAGTGTAGGAATGAAAATACCAAGTAGAGGGAATATATCAGGAGATTTATGCTAGAGCATAGGGAAGAGGGGTTGGTCATCTGAAAATTATACAAACTACTCCATCTAGTGTGGATGCATGACCATCTACTATTAGAGGTATGATTATTATATCATGTACCCTTGCTTATTTTTTGTTTGATATAGGATAATCACATTCCTTTTTTATCTTCTATCTTTTTTAATCATTTAGTCTTGGATGTGGGAATATTGGATGTTGTTTTGACCATCGACACACTGTTGGAAGTGAAATTAGAGAATATTAAATATTGTAAGAAGTGTTCTCTAGATATTGGTGGTTACCATTTATTTTGGGAACCATTCATGCTGGAAATGGTAGGATTTTATTTTATTATTGGTATGGATTGGTTAATTATATTCTAGGATCATATGTAATGTTACTTAAGGATAGTTACCTTTTCATCTCCAGAAAGAGGCAACTATTCTCACCATGTTGATTGGGATATTCAGGCTGGTCGTGCATGACTAATTCAGTGTTGGTTAGATTGTCTCATAGATAAGATAACTGATCTTTATCGATTATAGTGGAATGTAGAAGGATTATTTAATTTTATTGTTAACATTTAACAAATAAACTATTAATCACCATATCTTATATATTTAAAGTATTTTTCATAAAAATTAGATTTTTTTTTAAAACATGTCAGTGGTGGTGGTGGAATATGTAGCACCTTGAGATTTTTTTATGAATTTTCATTTAAATAAATATTATGTTTAATAGCTTAATTCACACAAATTATTGAACTAAAATGAATCATGATAATTTTTGATGATATAAAAAATTTAAATAGAGTTATATGAAGCAATGTATTATATACCATGGTTGATTACATCCATTAAAAATGGATAAATTAAAATATGATAATAAATAGAAACAAATAGTATCTTTAAAACTTGGAGATCCCCCGTAACATCTTCACCATTGAGAATAACCATTAGTCGAACTAAACTTACAATGAAAATGAAAATCATCAAAGGTGAAAGCATCATAAAAAATCTTTAATAAGTAATGAGAAGTTTGAATTAATAAGTGAGTATGAAATGAATGATTTTATTTAGTCTATAGATAAGAATGAATTCTAACCATTATAAATATGGTCATTAGGAATATATTCATTAGGAATATGGTCATTGGAAATATAGTCATTGAATATACATATATCATATAGGTATTATAGAGTTATGTATTGTTAAAACAATATATTTCATTAATAATAAATAATGAAACAAAAATATTATTTTTAATTAAAATATTTTATTATAAAAAATAATTTTTTACACGTTAAATATTATTATTAAATAATTACATGATAAAACTAAAAGAAAATTTTTAAATTTAATTTAATGGTAAAATTAAATGGTTAGAATATAAATAATTAATTTTAATGGTATTTGGTTATGATCATTTAATATAAAATATGTTTTCTAAAGAAATATTTTTTAAGTGTTTTGTATTTTTATCTTAATAAAATAAATAAATACTAAAGGATGATCTTAATGAAATTTATTGATAATAAATTCAATGAAATAAATTAACATTCATATAATAGTTATCACTGGGAATTATATAATAATAGATTCATTTTATGCTTAAAAATATATTTTTACTTAAATTGTTTTTATGAATTATATGCTCTTATATTAAAATTAATTTTTAAAAACTTTAAGCATAACCAATTTTCACCTATTAACCATTTAAAGATCCGATACTCTGCTATAATGTGTATAGTGGCACTCAGGTTGAATCCTCAGTGATGGTATAAATTTTGGCGTCATTTTTTTTATTTATCTTTTGAGTGGGGGGTTTGTTTGCAGAGCTTATGTGAAATGAATGATTGATGGATTTGGTTTAAAAATTTAATAATAATTGGGACTATTTTATCATTATAGAGTTAATATTATAATATCCTTGAGTTTTTCTATATATTTCATTAAATTAACACTCACTTTACAAGATGATTTTTGATCAGAATTCCCAAATGTTTTAGATTTAATCCAAGCTTCAACTAGGGTACTGATCTCAATCAATTATTTTTTATGAAAGTTTAAATATTTCATGAACCCATGTTTACTTTTGGTTCCAATAATCTATTTAATCTTGAAAGGTGTTGTCGTGGGTGATCTCAAATGATATTCAGTTTTTTGTTATTTTGGTGCAAAAGAGTGGTTGACCAAGGTCACCTCTCAAAGGAGGAAGTAATTAAAACAACATATTAAAGGTATTTTGAAAATAAAATAAAATAACATAAAAACATTACTTAAATGGATTAGGGTGATTAATGTTTATAAATCTTGAATATGTATGTTGGAAGAAGATTGTATTTTTTTTAAATGAAATTTGATTAATAAGACACAATAAGAAGATGTTTTTTTGGAAAATATTTTCAGAAGACATAATAAATCTAACTCTACCTATTCACTTAATTATTAATAATTATCATTTAAATTAATATCCACTTATTTATGATCCCCTAATTTTTTTTTACTCGTGAACCTTATGAGAATTAACTTTACCATAAAGATGAAAATAATTAAACCCTAGGTTAGATTCAGAACATGCAATTGTAGAACCCTTCTTTGATTGATGTTATAAGGATAGATTATGGTTAATGGTAAATTAGGGCACACATAAATTATATAAATGAGGATAAATTGTTTCTTGAGATTTTTTTTGAACTCTAAAAATTGATCCTAGGTCATTTTTTTTACTGATTAAGATCACACTCTCACAATTCACACATTACTCGACCTCGTGTGTTTTTGTGTGAATTGTTCAATTGCTTTCTTAGTTTATTTTATTTTAAAACTCAATTCATAAATAATAATATGTGAATTACAATATCTTATTTATTTTAAATAATTAAGTGAATAAGGTTATAGGTATATCGATTACTAAGAATAATTACTCTTCCATGTGTGGTGTAGTCATCATAGAAAAGTTTTGCATTCACAAAGGTCATTGAAAGGGTATAACCCAATCATGTTTCCACTATTGATTTATATTCCAATGAGGATGATTAGAGAATAATAAAATTGAATAAAAGAAAAGAAAACAGAACAAATAGAAGAAATATAAGAGGAACTAAGAATTTTATTACGCAAACATAAACATTACAACATGAGAAGGAGAGGAAGGATTCGATGAAGAGATCCTTGTTTTAAGATATCTCCCTATGAGTATATGGATTTCCAGAACCTCCAAGGTGATGGGAGGAATCCTATGGAACTAAATAATGGAAGCACCTCACTCCTTGGTTAAACTCCCAAATGGGGTACCCATGGTGCCCTTTTATAGAAAAAAGGGAAGTGGTTTTGGGCACCCAGATTTTGAGATACCACTTGAGTCTCAGTTTTGGGTTAGTAAATGTCATTATATCGAATTGGAAAAAATAAAAAATTTGTTTTCAAAAATATTGAATATCATCATGTCAAATTAGATACTATTTCACATCTTTAATGGGAGATATTATTAAAATACCAAACCTAACTTTTGACTTCATGAAGGTTTGGTTCTTTGGACAAATCAGTTCAGTTGGGACACCAGATGGATGAATTGGGATTGGGTGGCTTGTGATCAGTTTTATTCCACTGTTTTATGGGTCATATCAAAAAATTTCATCACATTTGGATGCACTGATTTTGTGGTACATGAAAAACAGTTGACATATGTCCTTGGGATTCCACGTAGTTTGGCCAATTTTCCTTTTGTATAATCTATGACCCTCAAAATCACCTACTCATATAATTAAATCACTAAAACAAGTATAATTTACATTTTTAATAGTGATAATAATTGAATAATTTAATCAAATGGGAAGTGAAATTTGTTATTATATTTTTTATTTTTAATAAAAAAATAGTTTAAAATAGTGATGTAAGGGTGAAATAAATAAGTGAATCATGGTGTGATCACACCCCCACACTTACCATTTTTCACTCTTAGGAAAAACCTCATATCATGTATTCCAAAAAAAATTGAGAAAAGATATATATGTACATATTACTCAATTCATAGTGGAAATATATGCAAAGTAAGAATCCCATAAAGAGTCAATATCAATAAATTTAAAAGTTATTGTATCATAAATTGCATCAAAATAAAATACAATGATATTAAGGACACTAATCACAGTGAAACAAATTCTAGGTCTACAATTCCATTAATTCACCATGCATGTGTATTCCAAACATTTCAATCTAATATATCCACCCTTTATTCAATATATTTAGATCGAGTATAACAATTCTTCTTACCTAGTTTAATTCACCAAAACCTATTCTACATTCCTTTGTAATCAAATTTCAAGACCCACTCACTTAATCATTCCTGAAAGTCAATCCTTAAGAACCCAAAATAGACATCCTCACAAGTTTTAAATTTTATCACTCCCCTCTTTATTAAGATATTATATATATATATATATTTGATTTTTAAGGGAGTAAAAATATTGGATTTCAGGTAAACACGCATTGGTTAATTTGGTATAGTAATAAAACTGATCAGAAGAGAAATGAACGTATGGATCAACTATTTATATAAGATGATTTTTTACCTAACTCAGATATACCTTTAATTGAGTATAAAAAATTTCGTAAGTTAGGGTTGCAATAAAAGTTGTGTGGAGAAATCAATGGCACTATTTCCCAGAAATAAATATAAAAAATAATTGTGTCGAAATCTAAAAGATTTTATAATGACACAACAAATCATATCATCAATGAATTATATTTTTATAAAAATCAACCATTAATAATAAAATCTTGATTACTCTTATCATACCACCAATGAATTTTGAAAACATGTATTTTCCATAGGTTCCACATGTAAATGAGCATGTTACATGATATGTTTTTTAAATTTTGTTTTTGTGTTTTTTTTCAAAAATTTAATAGAGAACATAATAGAAAACACACAAAAAAAAACACAAATGAAAATCCTAAATAGCTACCCTAAATTTTTTCCCCCTCCCCACACTTAAAATATTGAATTTTACTCAATGTGAACTGACCGCGTTATCATGAAATGTCAAATTTATTATGATTTTAAGGTTTATTTATAGTATAGGGAATACCATAGGTCGTCTCTCAAGGAATATTCATAGGTTTAGAGTGTGTGTTTTTAATAAAAAATACTAAAAGAGTGGGGTGATTTTGAAAATAGTTTTAATAAAATAACTTGATTTAAAGAGTTTATTAATTGATAAATTAAGGTGGTGTTTTAATAATTATGAGAGAATTAGGTCATTTCAAGTTGACTATACATCTTGGAAAGTTAATTGTTCTAAAAAAATACACTTGGTTTTGTTTAATTCTTTCGTTGAGGGTTGTCAAGATCTTGATTCCCCTCTTGCCTCTTACATCATTGCAGAAAGTACCAAACCTTGACACAATAATTGTGTTGTCAAGGATTGGACCTCAAGCATAGAGTTAAGGATACCAAATAAAACTAACATATTATGTGTGTGTGTGATAAAGAGGATGCGTGTGTTTACCAATTGGAAAAACCCAATATTTCCACTTAAAATCTCAACCCAATAAGTGTTGAAATGAAAAGTGATTCACTTAGTTAAACCCAAACAAAGAATTCCTAGGAAAAGGGTATTGATATAAAACATAAGTGAAATATTTAACACAAAAATTATAGAAAAACATTAGAATAAAAAGTGTTGTAACTCCCTCCCAAGTATGTGTAGCTCCCTTGAAATGATCGCCAACCATTTAGCTCTCCATCGAGAGGAGGAGGCTCAGGTGGAACTTTTCCTTCATTCATGACCCCCCTTATGAATATATGGGCCTCCAAAAATTATTGGATAAGGGGAGGACTGATTTTGGGTATCCAAAATACCATATCTTGGCCTCCTGGCTGAACTTACAAATGATGTTCCCAAGGTATCATTTTATAGGAAAAATGGAAGGTGGTTTTGAGAACATAGATTGTGTAAAACCACTTGGACCATTGTTTTTTTGGGTATACAACCTTATATCTCTTTTTTAAAAAACTAAAAATTTGTTTCCACACCTATTTAATATCTCCAAAGAAAGTTTATCTTCATTTGGACACCTACATCTCGAGATATGGATAGATCACAACACACTACTTTTGATTTCATGCAGATTCGGTGTGCTGGATAGATTAGGTTAGTAGGTCCAATTGATGGTTTAATTAGGATTGGATGTCTTCATAATAGTTGTATAATATTGAAATTTGGACCAGTAAATAAAATTTCATCCCATTTTGATGCACGTATGTTTCTTAACATTCACAAAATTGGACAAGTGTTCATGGATCACATGCAATTTTGGACCATTTTTCTTCCACTTCATCTTGGGCCCTCCAAATCACCTCCACCTACAATGAAGTCATAAAATCAAGTATAATTTACCCTTTTAAAAGTTATAAATATAAAATAATGGAATAAAACATAAAGTGAATTTTTTTATTAAAATTTTAATTTACAATACAAAATTAGTTTAAGACAGAAGTATAAGAGTGAAATAAAGCAGTGAATCATAGTATGATCACACCCCAAAACCTAAACATTTTCACTCCTGGTAAAAGTTAAATTTCAAAAAATTATGCATGTAGATATTTATAACTTCATAAATATTTTAACATTCAATGAAAATTTAATTCCTGATAGAAATGTGATCAAAGAAAAAATCACACTGAGGAGTTATTCTCAGTGATCATAGAAAAAGATGTCTCAAAAACTATATCATAATGAAATTAAAAAAGATTAATGATACCAATAGAAAGAAATAATTCAAAAGTTAATCATGTCACTAATTCTCTACATGTGCATGTGACAACCATTTCATGCCATTCTTTCCACTTTCTATCGAGTAAATATAATTTATTTTAAAAATGGTCTACTTACATGATCTTTTCCACCAAACCTTCCCTATATCCTTTATAATAAAATTTCAAGACCCACTCACTTAATCATTCCTAGAAGTCAAACCATAAGCTATCAACCTAGATATCCCCATATTTTTTACATTTCATCACTTCCCTCAATGTTTATTTATTTTTGTTTTTGTTTTTATGTTTTTTTGGGTTTTTTGTGGGTGTACAACAGTTGGATAATAGATACACACTCATAGGTCAATATGGTATAGTAATGAAATAGATTAGATAAGTAAAAAAAGTATGGGAAAATAATTTTTTAAATTAGATACAAATTAACCTAACTCATATTTACCTTCTATTAAGTAATAAATTGTCACACTTCATGGTTGGGTGAAAAGGTGTGTAGAGAAATTAAGTGACCCAATTTTCCATTAAACTACACACATACAAAGGGCACTATTATTATCAATGGTTTCAAAATGATACAACCATTTATATCATCAAAAAACAACCAAATTTCAAGATAAATTCACACCACAATATTAAATTCTTGCTGAAATGCACATTTCATCATATTTTTTTTAAATGTTAAAAAAACATGTAATACAAAAATTCCACATGCATTTTCAATAAATTCCATGATTAAACAAGAATCATCTTCCATGATAAAGTGGGAATAAAAAAGTAATATTCCATAAAAAAAGTGAGGGGAGGGAAATGGGGGAAAGTAAAAATACTATTCAGCAAGCTAAAAAGAGAAAAAGAAGAAAGATGATGAAAATTCCTAACTAACCCAAGAATGTACCCATCCCCCCACACCTATAGTATGAAGTGTCCTCACTGTAATAAAATATAACGTGGTAATTAAGGATAAAACCTGATTGGTTTCATTCATATATTACTTCTTGAACATGGATTTCCTCCATTGGGGACTCCAGAAGGGCTTCGTGGAAGTTCTTAATCTACTGCCCATTGGAAATAAAGGTTTATCTAGTTTCTTAATTTTGAACCCAAGAAACACCAAATGGGTAAACATTAGTAATAGTGTATAGACCAAACCAATGGGAATAAAGCTTACCCAGATGCAACTTAATCCTTGCATTGTAAAGGAGGAAATTCTTCCCAATTTGGAATTGACGATGAAGGATGATACAATCAAGGGTAGCCTTGGTTCACACCTTATAAATCCAAGAGTTATCATATGAATCTCTATGAATTTATTCCAGATCCTGAATCTATAACTTCCTTTGAGAACCTGCACCAGAAAGATTATAATTACATTGTTTGATGGACCAGTAGGCCCGATGCTCTATCTCAATAGACATATAACAACTATTTACAAATAGAATCCTATAAGGTGACATTCTAATGGGAGTTTTAAAGGTAGTATGGTAAGCCCATAATGAATCATCGAGTTTAAGACTCAAATATTTTATGTTGGATTGAACTGTTTTTTGAAGAATTTATTTTAACTCTCTATTTGACACCTCATCTTGACCATTGGTTTGTGGGTGATAAGTAGTAGACACTCGATGCCCGAACCCATATTGACGCAAAGGTGATTACATTGTTTGGTTTCAAAGCTGAGAACCCTGGTCACTGATGATGAACCTAGGCAATCCAAACCTACAAAAATTTAAGTTTTCAAGAATTCCACAATATTCTTGGAATCATTAGTTCTTATGGCACATTCTTCTACCAATTTGGACACATAATAAAATTCTATAAAAATTTAAAAGTTCCCAAACGAAATGAGGAATGATCCCATAAAGTCAATTCCCAAAATATAAAAAATGTCATGGAAGAGAAAGGGTTGTTGTGGCATTTAATTTCTTTTAGAGATAATCCCTATTCTTTGACACTGAGGACAATATTTACATAAATCATCAGCATCCCGAAATAATGTTGGCCAAAAGAGACCAGAATCGAGGACCTTGAGAGCAGTCTCTTAGGGACCAAAGTGGCCCCCACAAGAAAGAGTTTGGAAGAACCTAAGGATGGAATAAAACTCAATATCAGAAATACAATGCCAAAGGACTTGATCACTACATGTTATCCACTGGTATAAATCATCCCAAATATACCAAAGAGACTCATGTTTTAGAGGGTTAGCTTGGTTTTTGTTGAAATCAGTAGTAATGAAAGAAACTTCCAAATAATTTTCAATTTCAACATACTAAGGAATAGAATCTTACACTCGGTATAATTGATCATCTAGAAACATGTCATTTATGGTAATTCAGGGGGATGATTCAATGTACGAGTATGGGTATATCCTACTGATATGGTTAGCCACCACATTCTCTGCTCCTTTTTATCCCTAACTTCCTGATTGAATTTCCGAAGGAGGAGCATACAATGAATGAGACGTGATTTGGCTTCTGGTTTCTTAAGTAGATACCAGAGGGATGCATGGTCTAAGAATAAAATGACTTTGAACCCTAGAAGGTATGACCTAAATTTATCAAATACAACCACCATGGAAAGGAATTATTTTTTAGTTGTGGGGTATTTTTCTTGGGTAGGATCAAGAGTACGTGAGGCATATGCAATGAAATGTGGATATTGATCGACCCTTTGTGATAAGACTGCCCCAACTGCATAGTTAGAGGCATCACACATGAGATAAAATTGTAAATCCCACTGAGGTGGTTGGATTATCGGGGGTGATGTGAAGCTCTATTTTAATTTTTTAAAAGCTTCATCACATTCATTATAAAAACAATTCTCTTTATTTTTGGAGAAATCAGAATAGGGGGAGTGAAATTTTACTAAATTCATGAATGAAATGATGGTAAAATCTAGAATGACCTAGGAAAGACCACATATCCCGTACATTTTTTAGAAATGGTAGGGAACAAATGAAATCCTATTTTTATTTATCGACTTGGATACCATCCCCAAAAATGACATGTCCCAAAACTATACCTCATCACACCATGAAATGAAATTTCTTATAATTTAATATGAGATTATTTTCAATATAGTGATGTAGAACTGATCCAAGACTACTCAAACATTCATCAAAATAGAAGCCATAAATAGTGAAATCATCCATGAATACTTCCATGTAATTCTCCAGGTAATCCGAAAAAATACTAACCGTGCATATTTGGAAAGTACTCTGAGCATTGAATTGACCAAATGTAAAGTGAAGGTTTTATTTTCCTATTCCTTAGGGGAAAATATGGATCTTAAAGTATACAGAATACCCATAAAGGAAATAATAATGGGACTTTCCTACTAGCCTCTTTAGCATTTGGTCAATGAATGGAAATGGGAAATGGTCCTTCCTAGTGTGTTGGTTTAATTAGTGATAGTATATCCAGACAGACCAACTATTTTGCACATGAGTTGGAACCAATTAATTTTTTCATTTATTATTACTATAAGACTAGGTTTTTAGGGACTAATTGTATTGGATGGAACCATTGGATGTTAGATATGGGTTAAATGATTTTAGCAGCCAATAATTTTGTTACCTCTTTTTTAACAACATTTATAAGGTTTGGGTTCAGTCAATATTGTAACTGCCTCACTGGTTTAGCCTCGTCATTTAACAATATATGATGTGAAAAAATTAATGGGATAATACCAGGAATGCATGAAAGTGTTTACCTCAAAGATTTTTTATACTCCTTAAAACTTTCACGCAGTCACAATTCATACTCAGGCGGGAGTAAACTAGAAATGATAATAAGAAAATTGTTTCTATTCTTAAGATATGAATATTTTAAATATTTGGGTAGTTGTTTTAGTTCCAATTTAGGTAGATTTTGGATTGATGAGAGTGTGTGTGAAAGTGAGAGGTAACTAATATCATCTAACTACTCAATGGTATCATCCTCATATGAGGAATAATCTTTTACAAGCTTTTTAGTATCATTGATGGTCATGTGATCCTCAATGTTCCTAAAATCATCAATTAACAAACATGAATGAAATTTTTCTAAACTAGTACAAATTTCTATGCATGATTCATTTCCCAGAATTTCAATCAATGAATAAAACTCAGAAATGGGATCGGGGAAATGAAAGGAAGTTTTTTAGGTGAAGGGAGTACACCAATTTAATTAACAGAGAGAGAGGAATGTTCTTCTGAGGGGTGCTTCATAGCATTAAAGATATTTAAGTGGATAATGTCACCAAAAAAATCCATAGATAATGTATCATTGTGGAAATTAATTATGGTTTTAGTGGTTTTCAAGAAGGGAATCCCCAATATAATCAGGTCATGTCTATTCATCCTATCATCTTCTATTTCTATAACATAAAAATCTGTAGGAAAAATTAAAATTTTCACCCACACAATAACATACTCTAGCACACTAGAGGGGCGTACGGTACTTCAGTTTTATAGTTGAACAACAATTCCTATAGGCTTCAATTCCCCAACCTAAAATGAAGAGTAAATAGAGTGAGGAATCACATTTATAGAAGCACCTAAATCAAGAATAGCATTGGAAAAGGAATACTCCCCTATGGTGCATGAAATTGAGAATGTTCCTGGATCATTGCATTTAGTGAGAAGTTATGGCTCTATCAATGTTGAGGCATTCCTCCCCAAGATCACTTTCTCATAACCTCTAAGTCTCCTTCATTGTGTGTACATCTCTTTCAAAAACTTGGCGTATCTTGGAATTTGATTCATGACATCAATTAAAGGAATGTTAACCTACAATTTTTTTTAAAGTTTATAATATTTCCTTATCAAGTTAAGTTTACTTTTGTTTTCTTAGTTGGGTGGAACTTTGGGGAAATGGAAGATGAATGGTTGGGCTAGGTGACTCATCAACATACACACTCTTTCCTTTGGAAGTGCTTCTCTTAGGACAAGGTTTTACCTCATTTAGACCATTTATAGTGGTTGGGATGGTGGTTTCTTTAGGAGGGTATGACTCTAAAGAAGGGTCCATTTGGATTTTAAGTTGATTTCCACTCCTAAGGGTGATGAAACTAACATTTCCCTTATCCCTAGGGTTAATTACTAGTTGAGAGGGTAGTTTACCTGACCCATGACTTTGGATTTCCCCCACAAAGTTGACGAGTTGGAATAATTGGGTTTTTAGATCTTGTATGGCTACTTGGGTGGTTTGTTATAATTGGATATTGTTGGTATCCATTTGTTTCAACACATCTTCTAGTTTAGGCTTGGGTTTTGGAGGGGGTGTTTGGAAAGGCCTTTGTTGTGTTTGAGGATTTCTAGGTGGTGGTGGATTGCTACTCTGCCTTGGTTGGTTCCATGGTTGTTGAGGTTGATTTGAATACCCCCTTTCCTATAAGCTTGGTTTTGTTTCTAATTAGGGTTGGATGGATAGTAAGGTTCTTGCCTAAAGAGTTGGTTATAGAGGTGTTCTAGAATGATTGCCTCACAACTCTCAGAAGTTTCTCTTAATTAAGGACATTGGTTATAGTAGTGGATGTCATAAGAAAATATACCACAATGGATGGGAGGAGGAGATTGGGATTTTACTTGGGAAATATCATGTTTTCTTATAAGGTTACTTACCTCTTCCAACTTCATATCCACCTTATTCTCAAATTCGGTTGATCACACCTCTTGGACACCTTGAATGGGTACATTGGATCTTGAACTAAATTATTGAGTGTTATATGCCATGTTCTCAATAAGGGTTCTTTCAGAAATTGGTTCCTTATCAACTAGTTCACCACCCACAATAGCATTAATCATATTTTGATCAATAGGAATTAAACTTTCAAAAAAATACTGAATTAAAAGTTGATCACTTATTTGGTGTTGTGGAAATCTTGAACATAACCTCTTAAATATTTACCAAGAGTTTCACATTGTTATTTTCTTATACCACATATTTATTTTCTTATTGTTACAATTCAAGAGTCTAGGAAATATTTTTCAAGAAAAAGGTGTTTCATGTCCACCCAACCTCTAATTTGTGAATTAATATAGTAAAGCCAATATTTTGCAGTATATTCTAATTAAAAAGGGAATGAACTTAGATTTAGTTGTTCTTAATTCACATTTATAGGTTTTAATGTATAACACATGGTATTAAATTATTTTAAGTGCTTATGTGGTTCTACTCCCATGAGTCTATTGAATCTGGGTAACAAGTGAATTAAACTGGATTTTAGTTCAAAATTGGGTGCATCGCCTTTTTTTTGAATGTAAATGGGTTGGATATCAACATCAAGTGAGGTTATTTATTTTAGTGTTTGATTTATTTCATCCATGTTATACATGTTAATTTCAGTTTCTAATTTTTTTCAAGAAGAATAGGGGTTTAAAAAAGTGTCAAATTGTGGTGTGTCCTCCTTCAAAGGGGTTTTTTATGTGTCTCGATGTCGTTGATGTAGGATCCTCTCTGGTTTAGGTTTGAAAGGGAGTAAATATCCTGGAGTATAACCCATCATTCATATATACTACACAAAAAATAAACCAGGACACAAAAATAAATGAAATGGTATAAGATAAAACAAATAAATATTCACAAAATTTATAAATATCTTAAAAAAACATGCACTAAAACCAAAGAGATCTCTGGAAACATTGCCAAAATTTGACCGCATTGTCATGAAATATCTAATTGATTATGATTTTAAGGTTGATATATATTATAGTTAATACACTAGTTCATCTCTCAAGGAGATTTTATAGGTTTATAGTGTGCATTTTTAATAAAAATTACTAAAAGGGGGTGATTTTAAAAATAGTTTTAAGAAAATAACTTGATTTAAAGAGTATAATAGTTGATAAATTAAGGATGTGTTTTTAGAATTATGAGATAATGAGGCCATTTAAAGTTTAATACAAATCTTTTACCATTCATTATTCTGAAAAATACACATGGTTTTGTTTAATTCTTTCGTTGAGGGTTACCAAGATCTTTATTTCCCTCATGCCTCTTAAATCATTGCACAAAGAACCAACCCTTGACACAACAATAGTGTTGTTAAGGATTGGACCTCAAGCATATAATGAAGGCTACCAAATAATACTAATATATTATGTATGTTATAGAGAAGGAGTATTCTTGTGTTTCCCAATCTGAATAACCCGAGATTCCTACTTGAAATCTCAACCCAATCAGTGTTGACATAAAAAGTGATTCACTTAGTTAAACCCAAAAAAAGAATTTAGAGGAGAAGGGTGTTGAGATAAAACATAAGTGAAATATTTAACACAAAAATTATATAAAACCAGTAGAATAAAAAGTTATGGAACTCCCTCCCAAGTATGTGTAGCTCCCTTGAAATGACCGTCCATCATTTAGCTCGCCATCAAGAGGAGGATGAGGCTCGGGCAGAACTTCACCTTCATCCTTGATCCTCCTATGAAGATGGTGGCCTCTAGAAATTCTTGGATAAGGAGAGTAATCCTTTGGGTCTCCAAAATAACACATATTTTTCTCCTTGGAGAACTTACAAATGTGGTGCCCAAGGTATCATTTTATAGGCAAAGTGGAAGGTGGTTTTGGGCACACAGATTGTGTAAAACCACTTGGCCCATTTTTTTCGATGGGTATACAACCTTATCCCACTTTGTAAAAAACTAAAAAGTAATTTACACACATCTTGAACATCTCTACATAAAGTTTTTATTCATTTTAACACATACATCTTGAGATATGGACAGATCACATCACAACACGTTTGACTTCATGCAGATTCAGTGCTCTGGACAGATCAAGTTGGTTGGGCCACTTAATGGACGAATTAGCCTTGGATGTCTTAATAAGAGTTGTAGATATTGAAATTTTTACCAAAAAAAAATAATACCATTTTTATTCACTTATTTTTCGTAAAATTCACAATAGTGGATAAATGTTCATGGATCCCATGAAATTTTGTCCCATTTTTCTTCCACTTCATCCGAGGCCCTCCAAATCACCTCCACCTACAATAAAATCATCAAAAATAATTATAATCTCCCCTTTTAACAGTGATAAATATTAAATAATGGAATAAAACATGAAGTGAAATTTGTTATTAAATTTAGAATTTACAATACAAAATTAGTTTAAAACTGCAGTGTAAGAGTGAAATAAAGTAGTGAATCACGGTGTGATAACGAACCTATGAGATGATATGTGCACATGAAATGTAGAATTTTAAATAGTACAAATAATATAAAATTTAAAGGTTTAGGATTAACCTGATATTCTGAAGTGATTATGGGGTTATAAAATGTGATGAAATCAATTGCATCATTAGGAATTCGCTCAATGTATTGCTTCAAACATTTCCTATTAACTGTAAATCTCCTTCCTGTGTCCTCCTGTGTGATCTCCACTTCACCATAAGTAAATACATTAGATAAAACATAAGGACCTAACCATTTGGAACAAAAATTATCGAGAATCAACTTTAATCATGAACTATAGAGTATGACTTTCTCTCTAACATGAAAATCCCTTTTTTGGAACATTTTATCATGATACACTTTTTATATTTCCTTATAGATCCTTAAGTTCTCAAATGACGACAATCAAATCTACTCAAGCTCTTGAATTTGTAGCTTCCTTTGAATTCCATCTTGGGCCAAATCCATGTTTCATTTCTTTATAGCCCAATATTCTCGATTCTCGACCTCCATAGGGAGATGACACGATTTACCAAAACAATCTGAAATGGGGACATACCGATTAGAGTTTTGAATGATGTTCTATAAGCCCAAAGTGCATCATCCAAGAGCTTTCTCCAATCCTTCCTATTCGGCTGCACAATTCTCTTAAATTTTTGTTTCAAATCCTGATTTGAAACCTCATCCTAGACATTTTTTTTGGGGTGGTATGGTGTTTATATTTTGTGGGTTTCCCCATACTTCCAAAGGGGTGGATCTAAATTCCAATTGAAAAAGTGTGTCCTTTGGACAGTGAACACGACCTTTGGTACTCCAAACCTACATAAAATTTTAAACTTGAAAAAATACACTAAAACATGAGAATCATAATTCATGGTGTCCTTGGCCTCCACCCATTTTCTCACATAATCAACAAATACCAAAATATACAAAAAACCAAATAAACTTGGAAAAGGACCCAAAAATTCAATTCCCTATACATCAAAAATCTCATAGAATAATATGGGTTGTTGGGGCATCTCTTTATCCTAGAAATGTTTTCAGTGTGTTGGCAATGAGAGCATGACTTAAGAAACACATGGGCCTCATAAAACAAGACCGTACAATATAATCCAAAGTCAAAGAATTTACTAGCTATCCGTTGCGGTCCAAAGTGTCCTCCACATGAATGTGTATAGCAGAAATGTATAACAGACTCAAACTAATGATTATGAATTCACCTCCTAATAACTTGATCACTACACATGCGCCAGAGGTATAGATCACACCACAAATAGAACCTTGACTCACTGTTTAATTTTTGGAATTTATGTTTCTTTAAATTTTCAATAATTTCACAGGAAATAATTTAGTTCACTAAATCTGTATACTAAGGATGTGTACCTGAGAGTGCATAAATATTGTCATCAGGAAAAGTGTCCTGAATTGGGAAATGGTTCAAAATTTCATCCTCTAGTGTGTGAGTAATCCAACTCATGTGGTATTACTCAAAGTTTTATGAACCATTCCTATCCTTTATATCAATATATAATTATTAGAGAAGGAGCATATATCAGAAAAGTATGGGCTTTGCATCTGGTTTCTTCAAGAGGTACCATAGAGCTGCATGGTCAGAAAAAATAACTGATTTAGAGCCTAATAGATATAAACAAAATTTATCTAAAGAAAATATGATAACAAGAAACTTATTTTCTCTTGTTATGTAGTTTTATTGGGCTGAATCAAATGTCCTATAAGTATAGGTAATCACATGTGAACATCCCTCCACCTTATGTGATAAGACAACTCTAACTATAAAGTTTGAATCATCACACATAATCTCAAATGGAATGTCCCACTATGGGGGACATATGATCGGTGGAGCAGTCATATTCTTATTTATCTCATCAAATGATACCCTGTATGAATCATAAAAAAAATAAGTTAATATACTTTTAAAGTAATCAAGATAAGGGTAGATCAATCTTACTGAAATATATGATGAAGTTTCCATAAAAACCTGCATACCCTAGGAATTATCTAACATCACACACACATGAAGGATATGAAAAAGATGTAATAATATATACCTTTGATATATAAACCTATATTCCATATTTTTACACTACATAACCTAAGACAATGCCATGATATACCATAAAATGATACTTTTAAAATTTCAAAACCAGATTCTTCTCAATACAATGATTCAAAACCTTTCCCAAACTAAATACGCATTCATCAAATGAAGATCCATACACTGTAAAATCATCCATAAATACCTCCAATAAGGTCTCAATGAAATATAAAAAATACTCACCATATATCTCTGTAAGGTACTTAGGGCATTTCATAGTCTAAATAGAATCTTTAGGTAGGAAAATGTACCAAATGGACAAGTGAATGTTGTATTTTCCTAATCATACAGTGCTATAGAAACCTAAAAATATCCAGAAAATTCATTCAATAAACAATAGTGTATCTTCCAAACTAGTCTCTCAAGCATTTGATCAATAAATGGGAGGGTTAAATGGTCCTTTCAAGTGGATTGATTTAGTTTCCTATAATCAATACACACATTCCAATTGTTTTCACCCACATTAAAACTAATTACTCTCTCTTGTTTTTAACCACAGTAACACCACTTTTCTTAGGCATAACCTAAATAGGAATCAACCACTAATAATCTGAAATGGGATAAATTATACCTACCTCAAGAAAAATTTTAAATTCTTTTTTAACAACTTCTAGAAGAATTGGATTTAGTATCCTTTGTGGTTATCTAATTTTTTTTGCCACATCCTCCAAAATAATCCCATGTATGCAAATAGAGGGGCTAATACCTGATATGTCAGTCAAGGTCCACCCGATTTCCCTAATTTTTCTCTCAAAATATTCAAAAGTTTTTATTCATGTTCAAAAGTGAGATTTTTAGTAATAATAATAGGCAATATCTCACCAGTAAATAAGTTTGAGTATTTGTGATTTAGTTTCAGTGGATTGAGTTCCAATGAAGGGGGTGATGTATGGATGGAGACATTGAAGGAACTAAAATATGTGCACAATGAACATTAGTATCAGAATAGACATCATAAAAAATATAGAATAATGCCTCAAATCCATTTGCATACTCAATAGTCATGTCATAATTAGAGTGAACATGATTAAAATCAGAATATGAATCCACATCAAAATCAAATCCAAGAGATGTTTGTGCATTAGAAGCAGGTGTGGAAGTACTCTTAGACATAAAAATAGAACCAATTCTCATAATCTATCTAAGAATATGACAATTAAAATCCATGGGGTTTTTACTTGGTGGTTCAAAATGGGAGATAAAAAAAGAATAATGGTCCTCTAAGGGGTACTTCGTGGAGACTATAACATTAAACATCACAAATTTATCTCCAAAATCCATAAAAAGTGTACCCTCATGGAAATTCATGATAGTATTTGTATTTTTGAGGAAAGTACTACCTAAGATAATTAGAGGAAGATAATTTACCTGATAATCCTCCATGTCAATCATGTATAAATATGATGGAAAGATCATGTATCTTACCCAAACAAGTACATCCTCAAGGACTACTACTGGATATGTTGTAGCTCTATTCTCCAACTACACCACTACTCTGGTTAGCTTCAACTCACCAACCTATAAAGAAGATAATATAGAGTAAGTCACCACATTTATGGAGTCTCCCAAATAATATTAAGAATTATAAAAGTGTAACTCCCCTATGGTGCATGGTATGGTGAATGTCTCTAGATCCTTTCACTTTGTTAGTGTTTCCTGAGTTAGTTTAATTAGTGATGACACATTCCTTCCAATATTGATTCTCTCATTCCCCTTTATCCCTCTTTAATTAGTACAAATTTATTTTAAGAATTTGTCACACCTTGGTATTTTATTAATGACCTCAATAAGGGGGTTGTTTATCTCAACACACTTGAATGTGTCCAATACATATTTTTACATCACGTATTCAGCCATATTTATTGTTTGAAAAAACATATTTGGAAAGGGAAGGGGTTTAGGAGGAAAATCATAAATATTTTAATTATACCTTTCTTTATCCTTCGGATGTTCATTAGTTAGTCTAGAATGGGTCTTATCCGGAGTTGAGGTGAATCCCATTGGAATGATAGGTGAAGATGTATCAGTAGTTTGCTTCCAAATTATTAATGTGATGGTACTAAAATTACCCTTTGGATTTGGAGTAGGTTGGGAAGTTAGATTTCTGTAGTTCTTACTTACCAGTTAATGGAGGGAGGTGGTAATTTGTATTATTTGTGTCTTAAACTCTCTCAACTTCAAACCTTGACTCTTCAGATCATTCTATTGATTAAGAATAGTTTTTTTCAAAATATAATCGGTATTAGAATCTAACTTTGGTTGATAATTCCCTTGTTATTGAATTTTTGATGCTTGAGCTTCAAATCTCATTTGGGGTTGTTATAAATCCTTTTGTTAAGGTAAGGGATACTGAAAATTTTGTTGAAAAGGGAGACTTTTTTGTTATCTAGATCCATACCTCATGTTCGATTGATCTTTCGATCCTTGGTTTTATGTTGGTGAAAAGGAATCATATTTATTATAGGGATGTGGTTGTTGTTGCTGATGATATGGTCTCTTAGGGAATACTTTTTGCGCAATCCTATATCTTTAGTAATTGGGGGAACAATCAATTAGGTGGTCTATTTTAGTGAAAATTCCATAAGGCCTCAAAGGTGTGGGTTGTGATATATTTTGATCCAAAGAAATATACCTCACCATAGTGGTTAATTATTCCAACTTGGTATCAGTTGAATGATTTTCAAGAGAAGACAAACTTACTTAATTTAGTCCTCTAACATGTGGTGTACCTCGATCACCAAATTTTTGGTAGTTTTGTGCCATCTTGTAAATCAACAGACGTGAAGCTATTAGTGTTTTTTAACCAATTCCCCTCTATATGTAGCATCCACCATGTTCCTCTTCATATGTGTGTGGCCTTCATAGAAGCACTGGATGAGGATTTGCTCACTAATTTGGTGATGTGGGAAGCTTGCACAAAACTTCTTGAATATAACCTAGTACTCATACATTGACTCCCCTTGGGCTTGATTGATCCCTGATATCTATTTTATAATGTTAGTGGTTCTTGATGTTGGAAAACATATCTGTAAGAAATGATGTTTCAAATCTTTCCAACATGTTACATATTAAGATTATAAATAATACATCCATTCCTTTTCTATTCCATCATGTGAAAATGTTAATTCTATTAGTTTGATTTGATATTTAGATATATTTACTAGTTTTAGGGTTGAGAAAACCACATTAAATTCTTTATGTTTTTTGTTTGGATCCTTTCCAAAGAGGTCACGAAATTTTGGAATAAATTATATCAATCTATATTTTAGTTTAAAGTCCCATTTGAGATTTGGGTATGCAAGTAGTCAATATCTGGTGCATCCAATTCATTAATGGTTCTATTAAGTTCATTGTTATTTTTTGCATCCATTTTTTCTTGTTTTAGGTTTGATTCAAAAGTGTTTCCAATTTTAGTGTTCCCAAAATGGCAGAATTCTCCAAATGATTGAATGCTGAAACTTCTCGTAGGGTGAAACTATTAAATTAAAGACCTGAGGATATATTCAATCTTAGGATCAATATCTACGAGATACTATAGATTAGTTCATCTCATAAATCAAATAAAAATGAAAATAATAAAAGTGGACCATAATAATAAAAATGATAAGTTTGAGTTGATGGTAATAAAAAGAATAAAAAAAAGAAAAAAATGAGAAAGGGGAAAGAAGGAAGAAATAATAGAAGAAGAGAATAAAATTATTTTTTTTGAAAAAGACCTCTAAATATTTTAAATAAGTACTTGCATCCCCGGTAATGATGCCAATTTGAAAGGCACTATCATGGGCGTTATCAAATGATGTTTTGTTTTTTTCTATTTTGGTGTAGTAGAGTGGTTGACCAAGGACATATCTCAAAGGATGAATTAATTAAAACAATATATTAAAGGAATTTTGAAAACAAAATAAAATAACATAAACACACTACTTAAAAGGATGGGGTGATTAATGTTTACAAATATTGAATATGTATGCTGGAAAAAGATTGTATTTTTTTTGAAATGAAATTTTATTAATAAGACACAATGAGAAGATATTTTTTTAGAAAATATTTTTAGAAGACGTAATATATATAACTCTATATCTTCACTTACTTATTAATAATTATCATTTAAATTAATATCCACTTAATTATTATCCCTTATTTTTTTAACCCCTGAACCATATGATAATTAACTTTACCACAAATATGAAAATAATTAAACCCTAGGATAACTTTGGAACATACAATTGTAGCACCCTTATTTGATTGACATCCTAAGGATAGCTTATGATAAGTGGTAAATTAGGGAACATAACCATTTTGAAAATGAGTATGAATTGTGTTTTGTTATTTTTTTGAACTCTACAAATTTATCCCGATTCGTTTTTTAAGATTGTACTCTCACAATTCACACATTAATCAATCTTGTGTATTTTTGCGTGAATTGTTCAACTGTTTGATTAGTTTATTTTAATTTAAAAATTCAATTCATAAATCATAATATGTTAATTATAGTAGCTCATTGATTCAAAATAATTAAGTGAATAAGGTTAGAGGTAGATCGATTACTAAGAAGAATTACACCTCCATGGGCGATGTAGTCATCATAAAAATGTTTTGCATTCGCAAATATCATGGAAAGGGTATAAACCAATCACATTTATACACTTGATTTACAACCCAAATAATATGAGTAGAGAAGAATAAAATTGAATAAAATAGAATAAAACATAATAAATATAAGAAATAGAATAATAATTACAAAGTTTATTATGCAAGCACAAACATTACAACATGAGAAGGATAGGAAGGCTTCGATGAAGGGATCCTTACTTAAAGAGATCTCCCTATGATTATATAAAGTTATATAATTTCAATTATGATGAGAGGACTACTCTAGAACTCTAAAATTACATAACTTCACTCTTTTTTTGAACTCCCAAATGAGGTGCCCATAGTGGCCTTTTATAGAAAAAATGGGAAGTGGTTTTGGGAACACAAATTTAAAGATACCACTTGAGTCATGGTTTTGGGTTGGTAAATTGAATTATCTAAACTTTGAAAAAAAATATGAAAGTTTTTGTCTGGAATATTGACTATCACCATTTCAAATTTAGTGGTCATTGGACATTGTAATGAGAGACATTGTCAAAATACTAAACCTAACTTTTGACTTCATGAATATTCAGTTCTTTAGGCAGATCAGTTCAGTTGGGACAATAGCTGGAAGAATTAGGATTTGGTGACTAAGATTATTTGTATCCCCCTGAGTTATATATTAGATCAAAAAATTTCATCCCATTTAGATGCATGGATTTCATGGTAAATTCAAAATAGTAGACATATGTCCTTGGGGTTCTAGGTAGTTTGGCCTATTTTTCTTCTACATCATCGTTGACCCTCTAAATCATCTCCTCCTATAATGAAATCACCAAAACAAGTATAATTTCACTTTTTAGAAGTGATAACCATTGAATAATTTAATCATATAGGAATTTCAATTTGTTATTATACTTGTAATTTTCAATGAAAAACTAGTTTAAAATAGCGATGTAAGGGTGAAATAAAGCAGTGAATCATGGTGCGATCAAATCCACATGTCAAACGAAACATTTCATTAATCCATGAAATTTTAAGTTCGATATACACAATATCAATTAAATAATATTAATTGTGAAAAATCTTCCAATCAATGAACATCCCCAAATTATGACTCACCCGAATGGTAGATTTACTTAGCCATTTGGGTGGTTATTAATATGGTTAAATATATTTATGGAGATGAGTTAAATATATAAGAAAAATAATGTGATAAGAAAATATTTGTGCATTGAACACATGCAAGAATGATGAAGAAAATTAAACATGGAATTTTTATTGAATTAAAAAGTGAAATAAGGAAATGATTTTCAAATTGATTTGAAAAAATTAAGAATAATAATATTACACAATAGAGGGTGGATGAGAATTTGTTATTTATAATTAATAAACATGTATTAAAATTTAACTAAAATGAAAAAAACATACATGATTAAAATTTAAAATAAGAAAAAAACAAACATGCAAAGAAAAGTGGAGGAGAGGTCACTCTTGTTGAAACAAGATTAAGGAAATTACTCCTAGGCCCTTGGTAAAGATCTATTCATGCCAAATATTCTCCTTAATTTCTAAAGTTCCAACCTATTACAAGGAGAAGAGGGGAGTGAATTTATATCCCAAGGTGGTGGACTATTTGTATTCCAAAACATACCTTCCACTTGTCTCACCAATTTGATAATTTATACATCCAAATATGGAGAAATATTCTTCTTAAAAGTTTTAGATATGGATGTAAATAGTAATCCCTCTAAATTTGGTGTCTATTGGACTTTCTTATCCAAATTTATGGATATTGTTTTTAAATAATGTGATGTTGCCCATTTTTATCTAGACTTTTTCAAAGGTCATAATGTGAATGAGTTTTTTCTAAGAAGATACCCTCAAATATGAACTATTTATTCAAACAAATTTGTCACCTATGTATTGGATTTCAAAAAACAAAATATAAACTCAATTTGATGTCTATGTTGGAAAGAAATTCAAGAATGATGGGATGTTTTTAATTCCAAAATAGAACTATGGGATGGAATTTGAAGCATTATTTTAGACCCTTTTTGGTATATTTGGGCCTTAAATTTTTTAAAAAATATGTGTTTCGATATTCTTGAATATATTTTAGAATTTTATAAAATTTTAGATTCTTTATTGAGCCTAGAAATTATATCTTCATAGCTGGTCCAATTTTCAACACATATTTGGGAGGACTTATTGTGTAGTCTATATGTCCTTTTAGATGGATGAATTTAACCAATCTCCAGTTGAATGATTTGTAGGAAATTGAATCACAAACCCTAAAAAATAATAATGAAACAATTTGGATAATTATTATGAGATTTATAATTAAAATAGTAAACTGAATCTGATTTGTATTAATTAAAATAACACTCAAAAATTATATTCAGTATTAAAACATGGGTATTTCACAATAGTTATACACTTTTACTTGAAAATAATTAGAGGGATTAGAAAAAAATCTATGAATAAATGAATAACATCAAATACCCTACAATTAGGATTTTGAATGTCCTCATTCATAATAAATATAAAAGTATAAAAAATAATTTTCACTCACCAAAAAATATTAATTTTTTTTTCACTCATCAGGGGGTCTAGAAAAGTTCACTCATCTATAAATAATTCCACCACAATTTTTTATAGAAATAATACATTGAAGAAAATACATTTTTCATGTTAAAAATTTGAATTGAAAAATGTGATAACTCATAATTCACTCCTCTCAAGATGATACAAATTTATTTATGGAGGTTCTCTCATTCACCAACCAAAAAGTGAAAATCTTAGAGTTTGTATGATATCTCAGCTTCCATTCCCTATTCTAAAGTTCATAAGAATCAAGAGATATTTTTAGGGGGGTTTTATTGGCCATGGGATGATAGGAATAAATTTTTTAAAAGATAGTAAAAGAGGGGTAAAACACCAACATGGAAAAAGTAATACACAATTTTTGTGAAATGATACATGGAATTAAATGTAAAAACATATTTATAATGGCATGAATGTGTGAAGGAAGAAAATAGATGGATAAAATTAGAAGGTGATAAAATTATGAAATATGTAAAAAACATAAATTTTCTCCCAATGAAACAAGAAAATATGATGCAAGTGTTCTTTTTTATTCTTTTTTTGGAAGTTGAACTTGGAAAAAATATCACACTCATATCCCATCCCTTATTTTATCTCCTCATGACACTAATTGTAATAGTTATAATAATATCAAAGGTTGATGAAGAGTAAGTTTTGACCTTCCCAAGACACAACCCATTATTTTTTTTTCAATTTTTATTTTATTTCAATTTTTTTGAACACTCTTTAATATCATTTGTGCAAGATGTCATAAGTATATATACATTCCAAAAAATCACTGAATGATAACCTATCCCCCACACTTAAGTAGATTCTTACCCTCAATCATATGATGACACATTGAAAATCAAGGAAACAATACCCAAAATAGAATCCATTCCCCCTACACTTAAATTTCAATAAATCATGCATTGAAAATCCATCTATATTTTTTTGGGACAAGGTTTTGTGATTGTAATTTGGATATCAAAATAAAAAGTTTTCATAGACTCAAAGGATATTTAAAAAGTAGGATGAATGTTAGGGTAATGGGAGGCTATTTGGCTATTTTGATTATTGTGTGGTTTAGAAAATTTCTCTATCATATTAATGTATTCTAAAGTAGTAAATTAAGATATAAGGTCCACAAACTTAAGACCAATGATTAGGAGTAAAAAACACACAATATGAAAATATGGGCATAGGTTACCTTGGCATGAAAACTAATGTTATTCCTCACTATTAGGGGAGAATAATTTTCCAAATAAAAAATTTACCAATCAAAATTTATTAGCCTTTAAAAAAAATTTATACAAATTTATAATGAAAATACATTTTTTTGAGATGAAAACAAGACATTAGAATCCCCAAAAAGGTTGGAAAAAATTGAGAATTTAATGGTGAGTAATTATGAAACTTTTCAATATTTTTTGTATATTTTTTAGCTTTTTATTAAAATAAACACCCACAACAAAAGAGAAATATGAGGAAAATAGGGTTTGATGAAGAAAGTGGTTAAAAAATGAGAATGAGAGAGGAAGAATAAGTGATAGAGAGAGAGAGAGAAAAGAGGATGAAGAGAGGGAGAGAAAGTTAAATAGAAAGAGGTTCCCCTAGTTTGGATTTAGTGGGTTTATTTCTCCATCTAGTAGTGGGTTAGTGGAAGTCGATGTGGTTCCTGGGGAATGTGTCCTCTCTAGTGATGATTTGGAAAATTTTATTAACCAAAAAAATAAAAATAATTATTTATTTAATAAAAAACTAAATATAAATAAAATTTCATAAAAGTAAAATAAAACTTGGGTTTCCTCTGAGGAAACGCTGCATTTATTTTGTCTATAGATGAAAATTTACGGTGGACTGCCCATAGTCTAATGATGGCCATAGTATTTTCTCAACCCCAATGTTTTTACAGAAAAACTTATCCTTTGGGAGGCCTAATTTTTCATTAGATAATTTATTCCCTTCATACTTGGTATGATTTTAATTCAATGGGAGTAGAAAGGGAATATGGGTATCCTTTCTTTGGTCTTAAACTTGAGGAATGATGCAGTACACTGAGGGTTGATTTTCTATGCATGGAAGTAAATGAAGATGCTTCAATTATAATGGTGTATTTATTTGTGGTTCAGACAATATGAAATCAGAGTTTGATATCCCAGTTGTTTTTAACTCATTTTTTTCATCGCTTTCTAATGGGGAGTAATGATGATAAAAGGAGACATGAGACTCAATACATTTTTAAAGATAATTTATATCAGTGTTGTTTTCCAAATAATGGTGAATTATAACCTCACCAATGATCAATTTATTAATTAGGGAAAAAATATCACAAAATTCACTTCCATTATAAAAATATAAGCACATTGGTTCAGGGTTCACTTGACTTATTAGATAATTTTTAGAATTCTGGATGGGAAATAATGAATATTGTATAATATGATTTGAATCAACAAATGATCATGCTAATTTATTTTCCTCATCACTATCCATGGTGGAGTTATTGAGATCATAGGTGATATGATATTCAAAATAGTTTTCAAGATCCTTTATACATATGGAGTTTACATGTGAAAGTTCAACATCAACTTCTCCTTTTATGACTTGTTTAATGAGGATTTAAAATTCAAAAACTTATATATCATTAACATAGGAAGAACGTGATGAATATGGGTTCAACACACTCTCAGAGAGACTCTTAGAAGCATGTATAAATAATATAGATTGATTCTCTGATTGGTATCACATGGATTTAAAAATATTGAACTTGACTAGTTGGTCACCAAAGTCCATGGATGATATGCCAGCATGGACATAAATTTTGGTTGTAGATGTCATGATGAAAGATATTACTAGAATTAAAGGATATTGGAAAGAATCTATCTCACCTTCCATATTAAGGACATAGAAATTAGCTAGGAAGATAAGTTTATTAACCCGAACAAGGACATCCTCAATTATTCCCTTAGGAATGGTAGTTCTTCAATTGGATAAATGGATGAAAAAACTTATTGGGTGCAAGATACCTAGACCAAGGTTAGATAAGATGGATTTGGGATGACATTTATTGAGGTTCCAATGTCTATGAGTGCATCATCAAAGTTGTAACTCCCTATTAAGTATGGAACCATAAAGGTACCTAGATCTTTTCACTTCATGGGAATGTATTGTGGGGTTGAAACATTGTCAGTGGTCCTATGTTTTCTCTTATGGGTGCACAGTTCCTTAAGAATCTTTTTATACTTAGGGATTTTTTATGGAATTTAAGAGGATAATGTTCAATTAAACACATCTAAAAATGTCAAGCATTTCAGATTAAGGTTCAAATGGATTATTCATCTTATAAATGGATTGAGGAAAAGAAATTGAGTTTATTATAGGAATGGAAGGAGGTGAGGGAGTTTATTTAGGTTCCCTTTTCATCCTTTTGCTATTTTCTTTTTCCATCTCAACATTTAAAGTGGTTATTTTTGATTCATCTTGAGGAATAGAAATTTACTTTCCCTATCTAAGTGAAATTGAACTTACATTACCCTTGGGGTTGAAAAATGGTTGAGTTGGTAGTTGGGAAGAATTGGATTTTTGTTTCTATTTGAGGTGGGATGCAATTTGACCAATTTGGTTTTTAATATTTTTAAGTATAGAAATAGTGGAGGAAAGATATTTTAAAGTTCTTTCACATGGTTTCTTAGAAGAAGAGGAATATCCCACATTATGATTGACTTTATTATGGTTCTTGGGAAATAGATTTTATTAAGTTGGGAAATGGTAAGGCTCACTAGGATAGTGAAATCTAGGAGGAGTAGGAGCAGGAGGATGATTTCTCCTTTGATGTTTAGAAACAAAAGGATAAAGTTGTTGGAAGTTAATATCACTTTGACCATATTGGAATTGGGTTGGATTTTGAGAAGGGAACTGAGGGGGATGAGATATGGTATTTACACACCTTAAGAAAGGGTTATAGGTAGAATAAAAGGGATTAGAGTGGGGTCAATTGGAGTTTCTAATGAACTGAACTAATTATTCAGGGTTGACTTTCCTCTGAGGAAATAATGCATTAATATCCATTGTACTAGAAAAATCATATTAATCATCTTAAAGTTATGGAAATTTGTCAGTTGGGTGATCTAGTGAGTTTTAGACTCCATAGTTTTTGATAGGTCTGGGGAAAATATATTGTGAATAATATGAGGTTATGTATTTGGTATACATATCTAGTTGTTGCACAATACCTTTAAGTTCACTCATCTACTCGGTCATCTTATTAGGCTCTATGTATTGATTATATTGGAATTTTTTGACTTGATCATGTGCTTGAGTATGGAATTTCTAAATGTTTGTAGCCATGTTTCTTATGATATATCGTAAAGCTATAGGAGTTTTTTCAACATGAACACTATCACTTGAGATATCAATGAGAGTTCTCTCCATATTATATAACCACTCATAGAATTATTAGATCAAGATTTGGTCAGGGATTTTGTGGTGTGAGAAATTTTTTAAAAGATTTTTGAACCTCTCCCAAAACTCATGGAGTGATTAATTAAGGAATTGACAGATACCACTTATTTTATTTCAGATAGAAGAGGTTTTATAATTAAGTAAGAATTTATCTAATAAGATTCACTTCATATCATTCCATGTGGATATGGAAATAAGTGGGAGGTAGTAAATCCATGACTTGGTGGAGTCATATAGGGAGAAATGGAATGCTTGAAGTTTGATTTTTTCTTTATAAACCCCTTGAGGCTTCATGGTAGAGAACACCACTTAGAACTCTTTGTGGTGAATAAGTGGATCCTTGCTGGTTAGACTATGGAAATGAGGTATAAGATTAATAAAACCTAATTTGAGTTTTAAATCTGCCTCAATGTTTTGATATTAAATAACAAGGGGTTGGTAATTCATATCAGGGGTAGAGAGTTATTTAAGGGATTGTTCCATATGATTGGAAATATCTAGTGTAATTGGATGGATAATGAGTGGGTATGGGGTGATTTTATTATCCCTAATGTTCCTCCTAATTTGGTGAAGAGTTATATTGATTTATTGGCCAAAAAAATCCAATGGATTGTTTGGGAGGCTATGAGGAATTCATAGAAATTTTAAAGGATGAATAATGTGGTTTTTTCTTTTTCTTTATCTTCATTTTATGATTTTTTATGGTAGGGATGGTTTTTATTTGTTTTTTTTTAATTTTTTTTTAATTTTTTTAAATATAAAAAACTACTAACTATTAGTTGCACCATACCCAATAACAATTCCATTTTAAGCATAAATGGTTATCACCTATCAACTATTCAAATATCCGTTGTTCTGAAATAATGTGTATAGTGGCACTCGGGTCGAATCCTCATCGATGGTAAAAATTATGGAGCCAATTGTTTTTGTTTTGTCTTTTGAGAGGGGGGGGGGGGTTGCAGAGCATATGTGAAATGAATTATTGATGATTTTTTTAAAAAATTTAATAATTTTTTGGCCAATTTAATCATTAGAGACTTAATCTTGTGATATCCTTGATATTTTTTATACATTTCATTAAATTAACACCCACTTCATAAGATGATTATTAATCAAAATTCCCAAATGTTTTGGATTTAATCCAAGCTTCAACTAGGGTATTGATATCAATAAATTCTTATTAATGGAATATTAAATATTTCATGAACCCATGTTTACTTTTGGTTCCAATAATTCATGTAACCCACATGTTAAACAAAACATGTCATTAATCCATGAAATTTTAAGTTCAACATACATAATCTCAATTTAAATAATATTAATAAAGAAAAAGCTCTCAATAACTTAACATACCCAAATTATGACTCAACCAAATGGTATATTTATTAAAAAATTTGGGTGGTTACTAATATGGTTAAATATGTTTATGGCGAGGGGTTAAAAATATAATAAAATTAATAAGATAATAAAAGAGTTGTGTGCTGAACACACACACAAACAATGAAGAAAATTAATCATGAACTTTTGATTGAATGCGAAAGAAAAAGAAGAAAATGATTTTAAAATTTATTTAAAAAATTATAAGAAAAATTATATTACAAAATATAGGGTGGATGAAAATTGTAGATCATGATGAATAAACATGCATTAAAATTTAATTTAAATGAAAAGAAACTTACACGATTACAATTGAAAACAAGCGAAAATAAATATAAAAAGAAAAGTGAAGGAGAGGTATTTCTTGTCCAAACAAGATTAAGGAAATTACTACTAAGACCTTTTCAAGGATATAGTAATTTTAAATCTCATTCTTCAGTGCTGGAGTTCCAACCCTCTTCAAGGAGAAGAGGGGAGTGGATTTATTGCCCAAGGTGGTAGGTTGTTTGCATTCTAAAACTACCCCTCCACATGTATTTCAAATTTGATAATTTATATAGACGAATATAGAGAAATATTATTATTAAAAGTTTTATATATTAATTTTAAAATTACACACTACAAATTTGGTGCCCATTTGACTTTTTACCCAAATTTATTAGTGTTTTATTAAACAATGTTCTGCTATCCATTTTTATCCAGACTGTTTTAAATATCACAATGTGAATGAGTTTTTGGAAAGGAAGACGCACTAAAATATGACTAATTTCTTAAAAAAAGTTGGGAGACTAAATCTTGACTTCCACAACACAAAATATCATCTCAATTTGATATCTATATTGGGAGAAAAGTTAAGAATAGTGGGTTATTTTTAATTCCCGGACAGAATTGTGGGTTGGACTTCAAAGCATCAGTTGGGCCCTCTTTTTATGGATTTGAGACGTAAATTTTTTAACCAAGACATGTTTGGATATTCAAGAACATATTATGGAGTTTAATCAAATTTTATCTTATGGATTGATACCATAAATTATATCTTCATGGATGGTCTAGTTTTCATCAAAGTTTCATTGGGCCTTCTAGTGTGGTCCATATGTCCCTTTAAATAACCAAATTAGCCCAAGATCCAGTTGAATTATTTGTAGGAAATTAAATTAAGAACCCTAAAAAAATAATCACAAAATTTTTATAATTAGGGTGAGATTTATAATTAAAATAGTAAACCAAATTGAATCTATATTAATTAAAATAATGTTAAAAAAATTTATTTAATATTAAAACATGGGTATTTCAAAAAAAATATGAAATTTTACTTGAAAATCACTATATGGAGTAGAAAAAAAGTTATTAATAAATGAATAACATCAGAAATTTAAAAATAATATATAATAAAATGGTTTTAATATCATTAATCATCGTATCCAAAAATTTTAATGATTTTATTTTCATTTTTAACATAAAAATAAGTTATCAAATTTAATATTAGTTACCACAATAGAACATATATTTTCTAATGGATTTTTTTTATAAATGTTGTGTAATTTTTATATAAATAAATCAAATTGATCTATTTATAATGAAGATAAAGATATTTTTAAAAATATAAACAAATATATTAGCCCTAATTTAATTATTAATTGATAGGAAATAATAATAAAAACACTTAATGTATAAAGACACTTTTTATAACAAATATATATTTTCTATATATATTATGTTTTAATTTTTTTAGAAATTGAATTATATTAATTTTAATATAAATTAAGATTCATAATATCTGAATTTTCTAGGATGGTTCATCTAATTTTTTAGTAAAAAACTAATTACCATGGTAAATTTTTATCAATATTAATAAGGGTAAAAATGGGTAACTTAAGATGGATCAGATTTTGATTAATTAAGATGAAAATTATACCTTATAATATATATTTTTAGGTTTTAAAGTCATACCCACATGTCACACCAACTTTATCTGACCTAACTCCAATGTGATTCCATCTTCACTCCTCACCTAACTTCCAATTCCAAGGAATAATCCCTATTTTTAACCTATAAAAGGAGGTCAATTCCACTCACTTAAAATCAAAATTTCCTATAAAATTACTCCAAAACCCTAACCATTTTAATTATAATTCAATCTTATTCTATTTTTTAAGTCTTTAGGTACAATAAAGTGTCATAAGTACTCTATTTCCAAGACATTTTTAAGGGTATAATCAAGTCCTCAATGTGAGTATTATCCACTCCTTAAACATTTATTATATATCATTATTCACCAAAACTATTTAAAACATACTAATATAATGACATTAGTATCATTAGTATACTAAAATTTTATTATATTTATTGAAAACCATCATATTCCTTCCTTCTATCAATTTGAAAAATGAAAACCTTCTTGTGTTGCATGCAAACTACCACCTCCATGAACGACGTATTTTGTTTTTCATTACATAATTTAATGGATGGTTATAAACATTAATTTAATGAATAAATATGATATTTTGAACATTATTAGGATTCTATAAAGATAAATTAGTCATTATATTTAAAATATTAATAATAAGTAATCATTGTAAATTTAACCGCCTAAAAAGAGCATGCCAATAGGAAAAATGATTTATTCTTTATATATAATAGTTTCTTATCTTTTATTATACATCCATATATTATCAATTATAATTTATCTATTTAATAAAATCTAAATAATATCATTATTATTTTAGAATGATGATATTATAATCACTTCATAATCATATTAATCCATCGATTATAATATGTTCTTGTTTGGGTCGGTTTAACAACCTACATGAATGATACTAAATATTTATATCATTGATGGATATAGAAAATTAATTACTGAAAATATGTAATATTAATAATTAAAGAATTAATTTTTTAGTTTTTGAATTGGAATTTTAATATTTAATCCATTATTAAGATACAACCTTGCATTCGATAAAAATTATTGAAACAAGATCATTGCCAATTTCATTTTAATGAATCATAACTAAATTACTAATAGAATGAAAGTAAATTTTTATAAATAATTTTAGAAATAGTATTCTAGTAAATTTATTAATTTTTAAATAATAAATTTTTCATCAATAAAAAAGAACTAACATCTTTATTATGAAACTTGTATGAAACGAATGAAATTACTAACACACAATGATGAAAATAAATAGTAACTAACTAATAAATTTATAATGAATGATTATAATTAAATAGTATAAAATGTAAACATATAAGAATAATTTTATGGAATAATTTATTAATAATGCTATCCTTATTATATGTGAGGTTAAATAACTTTCATTGATATCAAGAGTAAAGGTAAGGGTTTCATCTTAATTTCTCTTCATCGAGGTATATTTTCATATTATGAATTAATTATTATTTTAAATAGAGTACCTAATACCCAATTTGAATTAAATTGTTGTCATTAATTATTATTTAATGGTATTTACAATTATTTTCGTGAATTTATCATTCACATTCTTTTGATTCAATTGTTACCAAATTCATAAGAGTTTTGTTGACTCAATCTTTTTTATTGAGTCACGGTTTTTATCCCTTGACTATGAACTTCTAAGTTAACTATATTTTTTCATTTATTTATCTAATAATATAATTTCACCTTTTCTCTATGTAATTCTCATTCTTACATAAAAAATATTATTCTTTGATGGATTACCGCCTTCATAAAATGATGACGCTGATAAGAATAATTTGTATTCTCTATAATAGTTATTCTCTTATATCTCCATATTCTTTCTTTCCAATTTTTTCTTATTTTGAAACCCAAATATGTATTATCTCATGTGACTATATTATTTTTATTTTCCTATTTTCAAAAGGAAGTTTTTTTGTTTATTTTATGATGTGGGTTTGAATAATGGTATTTTAAAATCTTTAAAGGATTCTCTTTTCATTTTTGTATCTCTTATATTTTAATCCACATTTATTAAATTAAATTTATTTGTTTTCAAGGTTACATTTTTGGTATTTATTTTTTAATAATGTTTTTAAAATTTATTCCTATCACCTTATCAAAAATTACTTTTGAAAGTGACTTGTAACTTTTACTTTTTACAACAAGGTTGAAAATGTTTTATGAAATCTCTTTTTTATAATTTCACTTCCATTTTATTTATTATATAAAAAAGGATCCATTTACTATAGAGTTTTGTTTCATGAATCACCCTCTAAATTATCTCATGAAATAATCATTTTTTGGGTGATTTATTTTTTGGTATCAATTGATCTGATTCTTGAAATCATTTTACATAATACCATTTGGAAATGTTATAAAATCCATTTTTTTCATGGGTTTTTCATCATATAACATGTGATTGATTTCATATGTCACACATTTGTATGGATGTGGATGGGTGGGGTCTTATATTACCATAAAATTCATTGGTTAAGGTTTTATATACTAGGATATAAAATGGGTCATGTGTTATGATGCCCAAATCACTAATGGGCCATGAGTTTTGATGCTCAAGTCACTACTAGGTCACAAGAAGTGATGCATGAGCCACCATATAATGGGTTATAGGATTTTTATACATGAAACAATATGTAATTTTTTTCCTATTATTATTCTTTTCCATGGTTCTTTATTATGCTACACCACATTTTTATATTCCTATGATTATGCTCCATGGATTATGTTTATTATCTAACATTTTTGAAATATTATTCCATTGTATATGTTTTATCATTGAGTTTACATGTTATTCTATAGTGAAATGTTGAGAAATATTATTGTTTCATGTTATTTTAATAATATATTTCTCCCATTCTCATGTTTTATCATATGATTATGATCAGACCCTTTAATTACTAGTTAATAAGTTTTCCCTTACTAAGTGTTTGATCTAACCACTTTTTTATATTTACATATTTTCTAAGAAATTATATATAGAATCATGAATAGAATGAAGACATAAATAAATGTGTTTTAATATATTTTTAATCTATTATATGATATAATATTTTAATATATCTAATCTTTAAAGGTAGAAAAACTTAGGGTTTCAGGATTGTGTTATTATTATGAGATGTAATAAATTATGTAAATGATGAAAAATACATACAATTTTATCTTATTTTATCTCACTTGGTATCAATGATAGAATTTAAAATATGTATTTTTTTCATGAGACCCTATAATGTGGGTCTTTGGTGTCCTAGAATCCCAATTAATCATATTTTAACAAGCATCTAGATACACACTTTTATCCTAGATAAAACATTTTTTATCCTTGTCTCCCTATTAAAATGTTTTATATAATGTAATGAATTATAAAACATGTTCATTTAATTTATTATTACATATTTTTCATATCAAAACTTTCTTAACAAATAAATCCTCTTATCATATAATAGATATGATATAATACACATCCTTTACTAAGGTCCATCTGGGATTGATATATTATTTTACATTAAAATATTTTATATGTCAACTCTCTAGTTTATCATTTTAATGAAAACTAATAGATTTATCAATTATTCCCTTGAATTTTAACTCTTTTATATTCATAATTTTTTTAAAATATACATTTGGTATCACAAAACCTTAAAAATTAAATAATTAATTTCTATAGCACAAATACCTAAAGTGGAAAGTCGATGGAGTTTCTCAAACCCCTTATGGAATTATAGATATTTCTGTGCTATAGAATCATTAATCCTCCATCCCAATAACTTATAGTGACCTGTAATTTTCATAAATATTACATTTTATTAGATGAATATTCAATAAATAAAATTATGATACATGCTAGAATCGTATAGGTTTAGTGTCTTTGGAAAATTGGATACATAAGAAACTTGTTCATAATAGATTTAAATCATATCCCAATAAGTTATTCATAAATAGAACCCTTTTTAGACATATAATATTTAAAATCATTATTTATAACATGGGGAAATGAGACATACAAAAATATTGAGTTCAGATGCTCATTAACGATAAACAAGGGAGATATCAATGATCACTTAAACATAACATGATAATAAGGGTATGGGAACATGAGATTATCATTTGAAAACCACACTCAATATATCATATATCATAATCTTGATTAATGGAATAAATCATGGTAGTTCATAATACCTAAATCATAAAGGAATCGAATAACATGATCCATGAGAGCATAAGATTGGCATAATACATAAGTTTGTGGAATACACATAAACATAGAAAATCATTTCCTTAGTTAAGGATCACTCCCAATACTATCACAGTGGATTGGGTTCACTCCTTTTTCTATCATATCCTTATTCAAGGTTTACTCCCAATACTATCATAGTGGAAAAGTCCCTTACTCAACTGGGTTCACTCCCTATTATAGTCCCAATTATCTCATGAGATATTAATCATTACCAAATTCCTTAGAGGGATATATAATTATGATCCCAACCATCATAAAAAATCATACATATGTGTTACACATGATCATAAAACATTCATCATAGAATAAACAGTTGAAAGGAAATGAGTTTCATAAATATTTCATCATTTCATCATAGCATAATCTGTGGAAAAGAAATGGTTTTTATAAAGGTTTCATCATAACTTAATTAACTCATGAGAAAGGAAATGGTTTCAAAGAATCAATCATAAATCATCATCATAATAAGCCATCCCAATAATGAAATTTTATTTTATAATTTAATCATATCCCTAGTAAATCATAATTAACATCAAAGGATGTTATTATAGATTAAAAATTTCCATAAAATATTAATAGAACATATCTTGTGGAAAATACCCTATTCACTTTGAACTCACTTATTTAAAATATAAAATTTTCAAAAATATTTAGAAGAATATTTTCTTTTAAAATAACTTGTAAACTATTAAAATAATCTTAAAATCATTGAGTGGTCATGATGGAAAGAAATTACATTCAGGTCATGTACATTGAAACAAATATTCCTTTAACATTTTAGGTAAAAAGTCAAAATTACCCCATTTGGAAAAATACTAGAAGATTCATTTAAAAAAAATTATAAAAAGTAAATAATGTTTAAAAATGACTTTAAATAATCATAGGATAATATAAAAAAATTATTGAAAACATTTTTAGAAAACATGGATATGGTAGAAAAAGGATTTTCAACCGAAGAGAGAAATAAATTCGGTTTTTCTTAAAAACATCATTTCAGTATATCAAGTTCTTAAAGAGAGGAAAATGAAAGGAAACCATGTAATCTAAATATACAACCTGATGATAATAAAATTCATGGTATTATTGAGAGATAGGTAATAAAACCATATCATCTAAAACTTAATCATAATTAATCCTGATAAACAATGAGGTTATAACATTAATCCCTTACCTTAAGTTTGAATTTATTTGAAAGCGCTCTAACCAGTTGTATAATAAATTTAAATTTATTATAATTTTATAAATTAATCATTAAAATTATTATAATATCATATATTATCCACTTATAATATTTCACCACTTATTTATTAATTATTCTTTATTAAAATCTTCATTTTTAGGTGTTAACTATTTCATTTTTCATGAGAGTTTCAGTTCAATAGTTCCAATACTTATACATTGATCCTGGTTATATCATATCCATAATTTTAATCATGATATAAATATTATATATATTCATATATATAAATTTAGTTTCATCAGTAAAATGTTGAGATAGAAAACTGAATTACACCGTTCATGGAAACGGTAGGCCGCACGTACGCATAAACATTGTTTTCAAAATTTGATGGTTGGAATGAAATAAAGGTAAATAATAATTTATATTTATATAATAATTATTATATTATATATATTAAATAAATATATCCATATTACCATCCATTTAAATCAGAAATGAAAAATGAATCACATTATTTCGTAGAGGTGGTGACCCACACGTACGCACGAGTGACGTTGTCGTTTCCCAACAGATTGGAAGGAAAGAAGGTAGATATGATATTTTAATTAAAAATTAATTATTATTTCATATATATCATGAATATAAATTAAAATCATAATAATAATCATACGTGAATAATGGTGATGGAAAATTAATTATAACGCTATACGGAGGCAGTAATCCACATGTACGCATAAGGGATATTTTCATTTCCCATTTAATACAATGAAATTGAATAGTAGTGGATCCATAATACTAATAACATTTTAATATATTTAGGATACCTAATTTATTATTTTATCACGAATACGATAGATTTATAGTAAGTAGAAGAAGAAATAATTTGAAAGAGGTCAGGTAAGATGATTACATCTTCTTTAGTAAGCCTCCTTTAGATCCCTTTGTAAGGACCCTTGTAATTATATTTTAAGAAAAATGAACCTATAATTCAAGTATAGGTAATTTTATAAGATAATTAGGTCAGTTTTGGTTAATCTAGATGGCTCAAAATGGTGTAAAGAAGATAAATTAGGGGTTTTATTTTATGAGTGGGGAGAAGACACACTATGAATTTTTTAAAAGATTTAAATATAATAATGTAATACTCAAGAAAAATGTTTCCAAATGAATAGATATTAAAATATGGGATATTATGTGGTTGAAATATTTCTATAAAATAGGATTTATACATATTTAATAAGAAAAATTATCCTTATCTCTTGATTTAACCCCTATTCTGATAAACTCGTTTTCACCTTAACCGTGGTAATAATTTTTTACTATTTTTACTATTCATTATGAACAAAAACTAAGTTGAAATTATTAAAAAATATTGATTATAATGATTCCAAATATATAATCCATTTTATCAAATTATATTCACCAATGTGGTAGAATTTAATTTAAAATTAATCCTACAAAACGCGATGAAAAGTAGTTTTCCCTAAAAAATGTTCTCCTAAGTATAAAAAGTATTTATACTAAAATAAAATGTCAAATTAATTTCAATAACTTAAATTTGAATTTTAATAAAATAAATGAAATAATTTTAATTTTAAATCCATTTTAAAAAATTTAATGTTGAAAATGATTTAAATGGAAAGATTTTTTCAATAAAAATCAGTATTTTTACTATTCATTGAAAAATCAATATTTTTATAAAATTATCAAAAATAAATCTAATATAATTTTGAAATTATGATTTAAAAAATTATTTTAATTTTTATAGATACATTTTCTAAAATTTTAAAAAGTTAATTATTTTATTTTCCCACAAAAAGCAATAAATACCATTTTTTAGAAAAAATATATTTTTAACACATATAATGACTTTAATAAAAAACATTTCTTATTAATCAATATATTTGATTTATCTAAAACCTTTAAACATACTGTTTTTCAAAATTTGGCTATTCATATTCACTCTCGTAATTAAACAGCTAGTTTGTAAATATATACTATATTACTGTTCATTTAGACTCGGGGTTATGTGTATCTCAAGGTATTAAAGAAATTAAAATTATTTGAAGAGAAATATATCATAAAATATAAAGGTATTGCATTATTCCCCCATTAAAATTAATTTTTCACTCAAAATTCTATCACTATGATACAAAAAAATGAGGATATCTTAGTTTAATTACATCCTTGGGTTCCCATGTTGCTTCTTCAAATTTATAATTCCCCTAGATAACTTTAACCAAGTGATTAGTCTTATTCCCTAGAATTATATATATATGATCTATGATATCTACCAATTTTTATTAATAGTAAATATTACACTCTGGTGGCATGACCTCTGATTTCCATGTGATGGATCAGGTATGTACTTCCTCATGAGTGATACATGGTACACATCGTGCACTCGAGTGAGGTTCAGTAGGAGTGATAAGTGATAAGAAATTGTCCCTAATTGATCAATAATCTCATAGGGACCAATATACCTAGATATTGAATTTCCTTTTTTAGAATCCCATAACCTTTTTCTATGGATAAATTTACAAGAATACCTACTCACCATCTTTAAATTTTATATTTAATCGATTATTTCCAGTATAACTTTTCTATAAACTCTGGGCTATATTGGTGTGATACCGAATAACTATTAATTTCTATGATATTTCCTTAGATAACATAAATCCTAATAGATTTGTTTCTCTATGTTCATCCCAGAACGTTGGAGTTATAAACTTATTTTAATAGAGGGGTTAATAAGAATCCATTTGAATGCTCAAGTGAAAAATATTATTATAAGAAAGCTCAACTAGAGGATGGTGTTGATGCTAGACACCATTTAAATCCATATAAAATGATCTTAGAATATCCTATAGGGTTTCAATGGTTATCTCAGACTGATCATCTATTTGAGGGTTATAATAAGTACTAAAGCACAATTATGAATCTAGAGCTTTCTGAAGTCTTCAACAGAACTTTGAGGTAAACCTAAAATCTCATTCAGATACAATAGAATGCGATACTCCATACAACCTTACAAATTTCTTAATTTATATTCTATAAATATTATTATGATAAAGATATTATCTAATATAAATGAAGTGTGATAACTTTATAAGGTGATCGATTACAACCCAAATAGAATTATAACCTTTAAATGTTATTGAGTCTAATGAAAAAATCCATGGAATTTTTTTCCCATTTCCTTTCTGGTATGGGTAATAGTTATAAAATCCCCTTATAATTATATCTATTAGCCTTAAATTTATAACATACCAAGCACTAAGATACATACTCAAAAATATCTCTCTTTATGTTGTCCCACCATAAATACTCCTTAAGAAAACTATACATCTTCATTATTCCAGAATGAATAGAGAATGGTGAACTATGAGTTCATCCAATAGCTCCTTCTTTAAAAATGGTATGGACAAGACACACACATAGTTCCTAAACTTTATCATTACATCATAATAAAAGTTCAAATCAGAAACATTTCTTACCTTCTTTTTTAACTCTATATCTTCCTTTTTCACTTCTTTAATTTTCAATTGGATATAAGGTTAAACAATCATTTGATAAAGATATGATTTCTCCCCTTCCATAAATATTTCCATATCCATAATTTGAAAATATATAAATATTGGATCTTTTGTGATCATAATAATAGATAAGATATCATGATCCTTCTAACTCAGTGCATATGTTTCTTTTTTCTCTTTCCCAAGATGGTAATCAATTGAGTAGACATAATATTTAATTAAATCCAACCATCTTTTTTGGTGCATATTCAACACTTTATAAGTAAATATATACTTTAAACTTAATGAATAGTATATATGTCACACCTTTATATATAAATATAATTCCTCTATATCTTTAATTCAAAAAATACTATAGCTAACTCCAAATTATGAGTTGGGTAATTTAGATCATGAATCTTCAATTATTATGAGGAATAAATTATCACCATATAATTATATATTAGGAATCATCCCATTCACATATTTGATTCATTAGTATAGATAAAAGACTCTTCTCTATTTCAAGGTAGTGTGAGCAAAAGTGTGCTGACTAACCTTCTCTTTAGTTCCTTGAAAATTTACCCACATTCATATTTCTAAAGGAAATCAGATCCCTTTTGAGTTAACTTGGTGAGTGGATTAGATATCCATGAGGATTTTTTCACAAATCATCAATGATATCCATCCAAATAAAGAAAAACATGGATCTCAGTCATAATGGTTGGTCAAGGCCAACATCAATAACTTCCATCTTTGAGGGATCCACCAATATACCCTCACATGAGATTATATGACCAAAAAAATGTAAAATTTAATCAAAAAATCATACTTGGTAAATTTTTCGTACAATTTTTTCTTACTTAGGGCCTTTATTATAATCTTAAAGTGATCATCATGATATTACTTACTCTTATAATATATAAGAACTTTGTCTATAAATACTAGAACAAACTAATCAAGGAAATATTTAAAGACTATATTCATTAAATCAGTAAATATAACATGGTAATTAGTAACAATAAATGAAATTAATATAAATTCATAGTGTCCATACCTCATATAGAAGGCTTCCTTGGGTATTTCTTCACTTTTGACCCTCAATTGATAGTATCCAGACAGAAGATCAATCTTGAAAAAATATTTACCTCCTTATAATTGATCGAGAAAATTATCAATATGAGGTAGGGGATATTATTTTATATTATGATATTGTTAAGTTCTTGATAATAAATGTAGGTTTGAATTTATAAATTTTTTCTTATTAATAAAAATAGCAGGTTCACCCCATGGTGACATACTTGGATGAATGGATCCCTTATCAAGATTCACCTGGAATTTCTTCTTCAATTCCCGCAACTCAATCGGGACCATTCTATATGGAGTCTTTGAAATAGGTGTAGCACTAAGTAGAAGTTCTATTGAAAACTCAACTTCATGATTCATTGGAATACTAGGATATTCTTCTGAAAATACATCAAGAAACACTCATACAATATGAATATCTTTGATATTTAGTTTCTCCCCAACCATCTAGGATAAATATCCCTTTTGAATATGAATCAAAACCTATACAATAAATGCAATTTACATCAAAAGTTCATATTTATCATCGCATTGATAGATGATCTTAGGTTGGTTTGGAATATAAAATGTGACTTCCCTTCCTTAGAAATTGATGTGGGATTTATGTAAATAAAGAAAGTACATGCCTATGATAACATTAAATTCAACTAGAGGAATAATAAAAAGATTTTTCGGAAGCACATTCCCACAAACTTAAATCAGAGAAGAATCATATGTTGGAGATAAAATCATCATACTATTAAGAGTTTTAACTACTAATTCAATATCTAATCATTTAGGTGGTATTATGATACCCTTAGTAAAATATTTAGATATAAAATAACAGGTATATCTAAAATCAAATAATATATTATAAGTTATAGAGTGGATAGTAATTATAACTTTAACTTATTTTTTATCATACACAACATCAAAAATAGTAATCACGTGAGATTTACCTTCTTCTTTGGGATTAATAGGTTTCTGATATTGATTATAATCATTAAACTTCATATTTGAGAACTGTTTAGCATAATTAACATACTCCTTTCATTTGAAATAATGGAGTGTGGGTGGTGAATTTGAAATACTAGAGTGTGTGTGGTGCATTCAGTGGTTCTTTTCCTACACCGTTAGATGAATTTTTATTCCCATCACTTCAACATTTAATTACCTGATGAACTTCTTTTCCACACTTAAAACATTTACCAGTCCCATTAAGACAATTTAGTCCATGTTTCCTTCCACACTTCAAGCATAAAGGAAAGATTATCTTCTTCTCTCTATTGTTTTTAATATTATAGTTTCCTTTTAATTCCATATTTATTTTCTTATCAAAACTATAATATTTATGGGTAACTTCAATATCCATTTCCTCCTTTATAGAACATAAAAAGATTTTTTCAAAGCTACTGAATCCTATTATGGATAATTCCCTTCAGATATAGAGATTTAAGACACCAAAGAATAAACCAATCTCACTTTTAAGTTGGATAGTAATACCAAAAGTTTACCTCACAAGTCTTGTAAAATTTACCACATAGGTACTGAGGGATTTATAGTCAATCTACGTTAGCTCAAGGAATTACTTCTCCATTTTCATACAAAGAATATGAGGAAATTACTTATTAAAAAATAAGTTCCTAAAACCATCCCACTCTATAGAGTTAATTTCTTCTTATTGCCTTATGTTATTGATAAGATTCCACAATTTATATGATTTTTCATAAAAGTTATAAAAAATTTAAATAACTTTTTCATGTTCTAAAAACTGGAGAATGGAAAATATCTTTTCATTGGTACTAATCCATTTCTTAGTAACTCAAAGATCAATAAACCCACTAAAAGAAGGCGGATGTTGCCTCATGAAGGACTAAATAGAACATTATTTCCTCCTTTTCTTGTTTGTAGTATTAGCATGATTCATATCTTGATAGAGTTTCATAATTATAAGAATAATATTTTTAATTCCATGTCCAATAACATTTGGTTTCTCATGAGAAAAATAATTTTATTTTCCATTACATTCAATATTAACACTACTGATTTTGGTTCTATCCAATGAGTAAAACAAAAACTAATAGTATGAGAAACAATAATCATAGTGTGAAACAAAAAAATCATGAAAAAATATCTATAGGATATCTAAATCATGACACATTCTATTCAATCTATGACACCTTCTGTTTAACCTAGGTAATTCATGATCATCATCTATTCAAATCCTTCATAATAATTTATAAATAAAATGTGAATTGACCCAATAATATCCCTCGAGAGTGTCAAAACATGTGTATAGTAATTTCACACACATAATTTACCACAATTAATTTAAGATATACTCAAACAACTATTTTTAGGGTTTTTACCCCTAGATGCATCTGTTCCAAAACCACATTCACTTGTAGTATCCAAATAGAGATGTTTTTATAATACAACGACACTCCTTTTTTTTAAACCAAAACTTAGGATGTTATCCTATAAATAGTACCATCTTAATAGTTCTCACTAATGTTTTCTCATCATTGTTTCAAAGGTAACTAAACCATTCTTTGATACCAACTATAGTTACCCATATTTTTCATAAATATTACATCTTATTTGACGAATATTCAATACATAACATTATGATCCATGCCAGAATCATATAGGTTTAGTGTCTTTGAAGACTTGGATACATAAAAAACTTATTCATAATAGATCTACATCATATCCAATTAAGTTCTTCATAACTATAACCCTTCTTAGACATATCATACTTAGAAAATTTCTTTATAATCTGTTTAAAGGAAACATAAGAAAGGTTAATATCAGATGCTTAGTAAGGGTAAACAAGATAGATATCAATAATAACTTAAGAATAACATGAGAATAATGGTATGAGAACATGATTTTAACATTTTAAAACCATACTCAATATATAAAGATCATAATCTTGAGTTGTGGAATAAATATTAGAAATTTATAAGAAATGAATCAAAAAGGAATTAAATAACCTGATATGTGAGATAATAATATTGGAATTATACCTAAGTTTGTGGCATATATATAAGCATAGAAAATCATTTCCTTAGTTAAGGATCACTTCCAAGTCTATCATATTAGATTGGGTTCACACCTAGTTACATTATATCCTCAATTAAGGTTTACTCTTAATACTATCATAGTAGACAATGTCCATTACTGAACTGGGATCAATCTCTATTCCAGTCTTTATCATCTCATTAGATGTCCATATTTACCCAATGCATTAAAGGGATATATAATCTCACGCCTACCCATCACATAATGAAAATCATACATATGAGTGATACATTATCATAAAAAATTTATCATATCATAACCCATGGAAAGAAAATGGGTTTTATAAACATTTCATCATTTAATCATAGCATAACCCATGTAAAATAAACAGGTTTTATAAAGGTTTCTTCGCAACTTAATTAACCCTTAGGAAAGAAACTAGTTTCATAGAATCATCATTAAATCATAATTATAATAATACATACAAATAAAAATATGTATGGTATAATTGGGTTATATTCCTAGTAAATCATAAGTAAAATAAAAGGATGTTAAATGAAAATTCCTTTAATATATCACTGTAACATTTCTTGAGTAAAATACCCTTTTAACATTAAAATCACTTATTTAAAATGATTTTTTTTACAAATATTATGGAAAAAATTTTCTTTGAAAATAACCTTGGAAACATGTAAAGGAAGCATCAAATCATTGATCAGTCATGATGGTAGTAAATTCCATAGATTGATGTATGTTAAAACAAATATTCCTTTCACATTTTTGGTAAAAAGTAAAAAATACCTCATTCTAAAAATGAAAATAATATTAATTTTAAACAAATTTTTAAAAATTAATTCATGGGGAAAAATAAATTTTAAAAATCATAGGATAATATATAAAAATATTCTTTAATTTTTTTATAGAAAACATAGATCTAACAGAGAAAGTATTTTCCAACTGAAGGGATAAATAAAGTCAATTTTCCTTAAAAACATTATTTTTGTATCTTGAGTTTGTATAGAGAGTATAATGAAATGAAAAAAATACGATCTCAATATATAACCATAGGAAAATAAAATTCATGGTATTCTTGAGATATAGGTCATAAAATTTCATCATCAGGAACTTAATCATAAATAGTTCTGATAAACAAATATATTGTAACATAAATCCCTTACCTCACATTTGACTTGCTTCAAACGCACTCTAAAATTGTGTATAATAAATTTAAATTTAATATACTTATATACCATAATAATTTAAATACTTATACTATCATATATGATCCACTTTTAATATTTAAACACTCATTTATTAATAATTCCTTATTAAAATTACCATTTCTAAGTGTTAACTATTTCGTTTTTCATGAGAATTTCAATTCGGTAGTTTAAATCCTTATACTATTATACTGGTTCCATAATATCTATAATTTTAATGATTATATATATAATATATATTCATTATATATATATAGTGTCATTGATAAAAGTTAGAGATAGAGAAATGAATTACACCATCATGGTGATGGTGGGTCGTACGTATGTATGGATATTGTTATCACTTTTCGATGGATAGAATGAAAGAAAGGTAAATAATAATTAAACCTTATATAATAATAATTATATCATATATATAATATATATTAATTAAATATATCCTTATTACTATCCATTTTAAGTGGAAATAAAAACAAATCACATTGCTTTGTGGTGGTGGTAGTCCACACGTACGCACGAGCGATGTTAACATTTTACAAAGGATTGGAAGGTAAGGAGGTGAATATGATATTATAAATCAAGAAGAATAATTATTTCATAAATATAATTTCTAAACATCAAACTCATCATAATACCCATCCATGAAATATGGTGATGGAAAATGAATTGCATCACTACGTGGAAGTGGAAGTCTGCCCATAAGTATAACCGATACTTTCACTTACCATTTGATGTAAAAGAGGGTGAATAATGGTGGTTACATAATAATGATAAAATTTTATTATATTTAGGATAAAAAAGTTATTATTTTATGATTAATACAACAAATTTAGAAGAGTAAGGGGAAGAAATAATTTAAAGGAGGTCAGGTATGGTGATTACCTCTTCTAGGTAAGCCTTTTTTAGATCCTTTCTTAAGGACCATTGAATGATGTTTTTATAAGAGAATTTGGTAGGGTTTGGTCAATCTATATGAATAAAATATGTGTAAATAAGATAAATTATCACTTTCCTTTTATAAGTAGGGAATATGAAACACTTGTAATTTCTTAAATGATTAAAATATAATAAAGTAGTACTCAATCCAAATGCTTCCAAATGGACATATTTTTGAATGTGTGATAAAATTATGTATAAAAATGGATATACAATAGTATTTAGGAATCTTTAATTGTAAATTTTTCCCTTATCTATTGGTTTAACCTCCTCTCCCCTCGGTAAACCCGTTTCCACCTTAACTGTGGTAACAAATTTTCAATATTTTTACTATTAATTATGACCAAAAGTTATGTTCACATTTTTATCAAATATTAATTACTATGATTACAAATTTTGAATCCATTTTATAAAATTTAATCCATAGAAGTGGTATAATTTTTAACAAATCTAGTTTTTTCTTGTAAGATTTTGGAATATTTCTAGGAATATTTCTGAAGCCAAATGCTGAATCGGTGTGGGATTCTAGGGCTCAAATATCCTTGGTGTGGTGATATTAAAAAATTAAATATTTTATATTTCTTTCAAGTAGTTTTTCTAAAAATATATTTTAACTCCTAATTACGGTTTTGGATCAGAAATATAAGAGAATAGTTGAATACATAACACAGGTTTTACCTTCTGCGTAACATAATGCTTGCTGGAAATGGGTGCTCGATTGAGGGATATCATTAGTAGGCATGTTGATGATATATTAGTTTATTTAAAAATAATAATAAAAAAATATATCCTCCCCCATTAGTTTCCATATGTAGAAGTAGGAGGGGTTCTCTCTTTCACAATGGATGAACTGAGGTGGAACTGAGGGAGAGGAGGCACACCCAAATTTTGTTTTTGATACTAATTATCACCAAATCGAGGTGAAATATATTCTGGGTGTTTCATTGGATCCATAGATTTTGTGTTTTTCTATGAGATATGTATATTTATAATATTTAGTTCCCAATCCCCATTTATGTGTTTTTATGGTTTTATATTTCTATTAAAACTATTGGAGAACCCCTGGGAGTAGATCTGTTGGATTTAGGTAGAAATAAAGGGTTTAGGGTTACTCACAAGGGTTTTACATTTAGAATCCCCAATCACACAACATGTAGTTTAGGAGGGCATGGCATGCGTTCTTTTCATTTGGGGAATATGATATTTTGGGTACTATACAATGTGTAATGGGGGTACATTCCATGGAGTGAACTTTTGCAGTGTGGCTGAGGATATGTCTGGAATTTCCATGTCAAGGGACATGGTCATGTGTCAGTACACAACCAGATGAAACAAGCATGGATTGACTTATAAAGGCTTGGTTCGGGTCAAGAGAAACACACTATGTATCAAGGGTACACACCATGTGATTTGGGGTACATGCTATGTATTCTCCTTATACATGCCATGTATCAAGAGGGAACATGGCTAGGGGATGGTTCCGAGAGACACATTGTGTACTCTCCTATGATAATTATCCCTCACAAATCTCTATTATCAGGATTCATATAGAAACCCATTAGTATCCTCTCCTAGTTAGTTTTCTGTATAGAATGTGATGGTGGGCATGGTTTTTCATTAGAGATGCAACATAAGGTGATGCTAGTGTGAATCTTCCTTCAGCATCATGTAGAAAAATATCAGTTTAGAGGTTTCCCTTGATCCATTTCATATGAGGGTATAGTGTGTCATTATGTCCTCAGTATAGGATTATGATCCCATATATAGGATGAGTTTGGTTAGATTTCCTCCGGGAGGCCAGGGTATGATCCTCTATCATATCGTCTTCCCTAGGTGGAGTTTTTGGTATTTTTATAACCATCATATACAGGACAATGATCCTATACCTAATAGGTTAGACTAATAGGGTTTTGGTATCATCATCTATATGATCCCCTACATAAAGGGTGTTTTTAGTATAGTTTTTGGTATCATCATCTATATGATCCCCTACTTAGTGGGCAGTGCTAGTAAGGTTTGTGGAACCATCATCTTTACGATCTCCTACTTGGAGGTTATTTCCAAATTGGGTTTGTATAATCCCCAATAGTCATGGGTGTGATCCCAAATCTTTTTATTATTTTATGAGTCTCGTTAGGGTTTTTGGTCTCCCCAAATGGTCTTGGGTGTGATCCCCTATATGAGCATTATAATCTCTAGAATTAAAAATTAGGTTCATGGTGTCTGTTAGCTATTCTGGGTTTGATCCCCAACTCTGAGTTTTCAGATATTATGGATTTTAGTAAGGTTGTGGAGCCCCCATGAGATATGGGTGAGATCCCCAAGATGAGTATCATGATTTTTTGGGTGCTAGCATGACTTTATATATGGAAATTCCTAAAGAGCATGTTCTCTCAGATGTATTCCATTAGGGATGGTGGGGATGTGACATCAACTTAATGATAACCAATGAGCATGTTTTCTTAGAGAAGCACCATAAGGGATGATATAGCTATACTTGATAAGTGTGTTCTTTTATACTTGTTCCATCATGAATGGTATAGTTATACTTTATGAGAGATATCTCTTGGATGAGTTCCATTGGGGATGGTAGGTCTTGTAGAGTGAGTTCTTATAGATGAGTGATAACTTTGACCCTTGAGTAGAATCCTATGGAAATATTTATGGTTGAGATAATGAGACTTGGATTCTAAGATGAGTATATCTGGGTAATTATGGGATTCCTTGAAGTGATGTGTGATTAACATGCCATGTGAAGATGAGATGACAATTCATGTATAGACGAGGGATAGTTGAGATGGATTTTCCTATACTCTCTCTCTTGGGTTCTCCTTTGACTTGGGGTCGAGTGAACTATTGCCTTTTATTTGATCTCTTTTATTTTGGGTTTTTAGGGAACCTACTGGGAATTGTTATACTCACCCTATTCATGTTCTCTTCCTACATGTGTTGTGTCTTATGCAGACTATATTCTTTTTTATAGAGTCCCAGGAGGACCCAGATCATATTGTGCTAGAGTGACTGAGGTGTGTACCAAGGGCGACATTTGATAGTAGTCCACTCTATCTAACCAGGTTGAATTCTTTTAAAAAATTTGGTGGGATTAAAATTATCCCTTTTCATGCTTTCAGTACTTTTGATGTGCTCTAATTTTGGGATTGATGTATGTATGAATTTTGGTATTAGTTATTTTATTATCTCTTTATTGTTTCATGTATATGGATGTGTGTGTACGTGTATAGGTTTCATAGGCTAAGGCCTCCCATGTGAGTGATTTTCCTTCTTGGTTCTATTCACCATCTCATGGCCTATTAGAGTCAAGTTTGGGGTAGTCAACCTTATATCATCTCTATCCAGGTGGGCCTTGTTTGGATAGGTTGTGAAAATTGGTATCATAGGAGGTCCTTACTTAGGATCAAAGTTAAGATTTTTCTAGCTATGATCTTGGTTTGGATTTTATAGAAACAATGTTAAAGTGTTTTGAGTACATATTTCAGGATAGGGACTCTAGTATTGGTGAAATGACATATGTATCCATTCAAAAAAACTCTAATAACCTTCTTGTTGACTCATAAAATATAATAATTGGTTGCAGGGAAACTTTGGTACATGTATCATATAGGACTGGGTTGTGGTTTCCATGTCCTTTTGGAGTTGGCTTCCCAAATATACTCTTTGACCATGGTGCATCTTGATTCTATTTTAGGATGCCACCACAAAGACATCTAGTTGGGGATCCACTGTGGGATTATGGTGATGATATACCCAGTGATGAGACTTTGGTGTATGGGTATACATAAGAGGTGGTACCTTCAAATGGTTTTCCAGTTGAGAAACCATCCGTTGAGTAGCAGTTAGTTCTAGAGGTACTGGATGATGATGCGCATAGGATGAGTGCACTGAATGAGTCTCAGAGGAAGATAAGTCCTAGGTATTGGGGTGATATATACCCCCAGGTAGATGATGATTAGCTTGAGAAAGTCACACAAGATTTTTCACCTTATGAGGACACATCCCAATCATATGGTTGTCCAAGCTATGAGTCTTCTATAGGGTTTGGTCAGGAGATTGTGGAGTCTAGTGATGTAGACCCATGATGAGATGATTCTCACTTAGATATATTTTTAGTGTCTCTTTAGGGAATAATTTTATCTAGATGTGTTAATATCAGTGTGTATCTAGGAGCTTCTATAGCTTCGGTAGGGTAGCATTACCATGGAAGAGTATTTAGTGAGTTTCATGGACCTTTCACAATACTCCATAGATATGGTTCAAGATCCATTTTTTTGAGAACATACCTATTGGACTCCTCATGTATTAATCATGTTTTAATGATAAAAAATCTCATTAATTATCACAAGTCTCATTAATAATCACAAATCTCTTTAATAATCACAAATCTCTTTAATACTTCCAAATCTTATTCAATCATGTGTATTTATGTTTAAAATTCAATTATGCTTTATAATGGTTATGCTCAATCTAATTCATGCATATTTTTGTTTAAGTCTGAATACTGTTATTTGCCTAAGTATAAGACACCGTGATTTAGACACCGTGAGCCAGGCACCGTGAGCAAGACACCGTAAGCCTGACATCGTGAAGCCAGTCATAGTTAGCCAGACACCGTAAAGATAAGACACCGTAAGCCAAGACACCATGAAGACAAGACACCGTGACTGAGACACCGTGACCAAGACACCGTGAATACAAGACACCGTGAAACTCAGACTGTGACTCTCAGACACTGTGACACTCAAACCGTGACACTCAGACACCGTGAAGGAGACACCGTTTTCTCAACTTACTGTGACACCGTTTCTTAAAATATTTTTTCGTCTTTAAATTTAATGTTTAACGGTCATATTTGATGCCTTTAATGCACTGGAATAATTAATCTTTCTTTGTAGACATAGTATGAGGTACGAGGCACGAAACACATGGAACCTGTCAGCTAAATCTCATGCATTCGAAGATAAAGAGTAGAGAGTTCCCAATGACAAGGGAGCGCAATACTGAACAAAAAACAAGTGTGTGAGCATGACCAAGAATAACACCTTGCAATATTTTCAAAGAAAGCATTTTCACATACATGAAATCTGACTCTGCTGAAGAACATACGAAGTACACCAGAATACATAGAACATATTCACATTGTCAAAGCTCATGGAGAACACAAGCTAAATTGCGACACTCTGTTTTTCAAGACAAAAACCAGAGAAGGAATCAGAAGCATTTCTACTAAATCGAAGGAGTCCAGAGCTACAATTCAAATCACTAGAGCATTCTAAACTCATATCTACTCTCTCTTAGTGATTTTTTACTTACCTTTTGAGTAGTGTGTGTACTCTGTATATTCCACACACACACTGACTCCTGTGCTAAACTGAAGGATTTTTAAATCCTTACACCAAACTCTCTATTTCTATTTACCCACGAAAAATTTAAAAGAGGTCCCTGTGTGGCCTAGTTATTGTTTTTGTTTACCCATGAAAACTGTGGAAGAGGTCCCTGTGTGACCTGGATAGTTTGTGTACTATTGTTAACCCCGATCTAGGGTGTGGATCAAAGTTTATTTATATAAACTTCTTTGTGGTAGGTGATCACCAAGTGGAGTGGATTAGGTCTCGGCTTGAGACTGAACCACTTGTTTTATATCTGCTGTGCCATTTAAATTTAGTCTTTTCTGTTTTACTGCTTTATTGCATAATCCATAAAACTCTAATTTCACTTTGATAGTTAGTCTTGGAAAGAATTTATAACTGATTTTTCTTAGTAGGATAACTTCAAAAGTAATATTAATAATACATATTAAGATTACTGAGAATTAATCAATATTTTAAGAAGTTGTTTAAATAGTCAAACTCTTATAACAGTGTAACCTTGATTAGATGGACTGTATATATTATTGGGGAAGACCATTTCTTTTAAAATAATATTTTTTGTAACATAAATTTTTATAGTCACTCAATCTACCCTTCCCCTCTTGAGTGAACTACTCCGACCAACATTTGGTATCAGTGGTTTCTTTATTAAGACTCTATGTAATCTTAATCAACTGTGATTGTAGTTATACTTTAAAGATCTATAAATTTCTGTTAATTCTAAATTTCTATCTCTTTTAAAGTAATTTGTTAGTATGGATAATAGATTGGAAGGTGATGCAACCAAAAGACCATCATTCTTTAATGGAACCAACTATGCTTAATGGAAAATTAAAATGAAAATGCATCTAGAGAGTATGAGCTTTGAAATTTGGTCATCCATTATAGATGAATACAAAATTCCTGTGACTGATAGAATTACATGGGATGAACCTAAAAATCTTTCTTACAATAACAACTTCAAATCCATGAATGCTTTATATTGTTCCTTAGGATATGAAGAATTTAATAGGATTTCTTCCTGTAAAACTACCCATGAAATTTGGGATACCTTGTCTGTATCACATGAAGGCACATATAGTGTAAAGGAAATGAGACTTAATACTTATACTATAAAATATGATAATTTCAAGATGAAACCTGATGAGACTATTTCTGACATGTATCTTAGGTTCAATGAGATTGTCAACACAATGATTTCTCTTGGAAGAGAAGTCACTTCCATAGAACAGATCATGAGAATTCTTAGGTGTTTACCTGATAGATGGAGGGGAACCTCTGTCTCAATTAGAGAATCGTGTGGCATCAGCAAGATAACTATAAAATAACTCATTTGGAAACTGATTATGTATGAGGAAGAGCTGAAAGTCAACAAAGAAGAGGAGGATAAACCAAAGAGTAAATCTGTAGAATTCAAAACCACCTTATCAAAGCACAAAGACAAATGGAAACTAGAAGATTATATAGAAAGTTACACCACTGAAAAATCATCACCTGACAGTGATGAGGAGATGGCTCAACTGGCCGGAATATTCAAACAATTTTACAAAAATAAGAACTTTTTTAGAAATCCTAACTTAAAGGGAAAGTATGATAAAAAATGGAACAAAAAAAGGACTAGAAAATAAGTGACAAAACTGATGAAATTGTATGCTATGAATGTAATCACAATGGACATATAAAGGATGACTATCTAAATATCAAGTATAAGAAGAAGTATGAGGATAAGGACAAGAAGTACAAAAAATAAATGAAAGAAACTTGGAGTGCCTCTGAGGATAGTTCGAGCGACTCAGAGACATCACATGATGAACAGGCTAACCAATCCAATATGTGTTTTATGACAAACACATTTGAGGTAACACTGAACTCTTCTATGCATAATTCATACTATTCTGAAGAGGAAAGTGACTCTTAAAATATGACTAATGAAGAAATGTTTTAATACTGTAACATGCTTGAAGAGACATGCAATGAATTAAAAGATAAATATAAATCACTGAAGAAACAACATGCTCTCACTGCAAATGTTAAGTCTGAATTTCCTACTGAAAAGGAGAAAAATTCTCAACTGCTTAAAGAAAACAAAGAATTAAAAATGTCTAATGAGCAATTAAAACGTGACTTATAAAAGCTTACTAATGGGAAAAATTCCCTTACCCAAATGCTAGGAAAACAAATCACCCATAAATACAATAATGTAATTGTTTATCTTCAAGTTTTTGTGGACCAAATATAGTTTATTTTTCAAACACTTTACATAATGCTTATAGGAAACCTATGAGACAAATATGGGTTTCTAAAGAACTTATTACTAATGTTACTGGACCCAAACAAGTATGGGTACCAAAATATGTCTTTACTTGATCATGTTATAGGAAAGCTGCTTAAAGAGCTCCTAAAAGAATCTATGGTACTTAGACAGTGGGTGTTCAAGGCACATGACATGAGACTACACATGCTTCAAGAATCTGATAAAAGTAGATGGAGGACATGTCACATTTGGTGATAATTCCAAAGGTAAGATCATTAGATTAGGCCAGATTGGTAACTCTGATTTGATTTTAATTTCTAAAGTACTGTTTGTTAATGGCTTAAAATATAATCTTCTTAGTATCTCAAAATTATGTGATGATGTATATCATGTTAAATTTGAAAATGATGCTTGTAATGTCTTTAATTCTAAAGATGAATTAGTATTTTCTTCATCAAGGAATGAGAACATTTATTCTGTTAATTTAGATTCCTTAACTTCTCAAAATGTTTCATGCTTAAGTGTATTTCATAAAGAATCTTGGCTCTGGCATAGGAGACTAGGACACTATAATGTTCACTCCCTTAGAAAGCTAACTAGAAAAGGCCTAACTAAAGACTTACCCAAACTTGAGTTTCCAAATGGCAGTGTGTAATCCTTGTCAAAAGGTAAAACAACACAAAATCTCTTTCAAACCAAAGAAAAAAGTTTATACTTCTCAACCTCTCGAATTGGTTCACATGGATTTGTTTGGACCATCTAGAGTTTCTAGTTTAAATGGGAAGCACTATGTTTATGTTCTGATAGATGATTTCTCTAGATATACCTGGACCTTTTTCATGGCTCACAAAAGTGAAGCCTACTATTATTTTACTAAGTATGCCAAGTCTGTAGAAAACCTTAGTGGCCTTAAAATTAAATCTTTAATAAGTGATCATGGCCGTGAGTTTGAAAATCAGGAGTTTGAATCCTTTTGCTCACAAAATGGTTATAGTCACAATTTCTCTGCCCCTAGAACACCTCAAAAAGATGGTGTTGTAGAAAGAAGAAATAGAACCTTGCAAGAAATTGCAAGAACTATGCTTAGTGAATATGAATTACCTATTTACTTTTGGGCTGAAGCTATTAATACAACATGCTACATAATCAATAGAGTCTTGATTAGACCAATTATCTAAAAGACCCCATATGAACTCTGAAACAATAGGAAGCCTAAGGTTAATTACTTTAGAGTTTTTGGTTGCAAAGTCTTTATTCTCAACACTAAGGATAATCTTGACAAATTTTCATCCAAATGTGATGAAGGAATTTTCCTAGGTTACTCTAAATTAAGTAAGGCTTATAGAGTATCAAATAAAAGAACTAAATGTGTGGAAGAATCTGTTCATATCAAGTTTGATGAAATAGATCCACATGATCTTAGAACCATCATAGAAAATCTAGAGGATGATGTATCAAATTTGAACATCAACTCAAAATCCTTAAATTCTTCTATGAAAGAATCTATGAAAACTTCCAATTCTGGAATCTTCAATCGAGTCATAATGAACCAGAATCTGTTGATGAACCTGAAATCACTAGTCCCTCTTTTTCTAGAAAGGTTAGAACCCTTAGAAATCATCCCTTAGATGATGTTGTATGAGACTTAGAGAAAGGAACACAAACTAGAGCTTCTCTAAGAAATTAAGTTGAACATAAAACCTTCTTGTCACAACTTGAACCTAAAAACATTGATGATGCCATCAAAGAAGAATTTTGGGTAATGGCTATGTAAGAAGAACTTAATTAGTTTGAAAGAAACAAAGTTTGGAAACTTGTTGAAATACCCAAGGACACTTTCATCATATGCACTAAATGGGTGTTTATAAATAAAGTAGATGAAGCTGGAAATATAGTTAGGAACATGGCTAGATTAGTTGCACAAGGATATAGTCAAGAAGAAGGAATTTACTATGAGTAGACCTTTGCTTCAGTAGCCAGACTTGAAGCCATTAGAATCTTACTTGCTTATGCTGCACATATGAATTTCAAACTTTATCAAATGGATGTTAAGAGTGAATTCTTAAATGGGTATATAGATGAGGATGTCTTGGTAGAACAACCCCCTGGATTTACAAATCCTCATTTTCCCAATCGTATTTTCAAACTATCAAAAGCTTTATATGATTTAAAACAATCTCCAAGTGCTTGGTATGACAGATTAAGCACTTTTCTTATTTCCAAAGGTTTTACAAAATGAATAACTGATACTACCCTCTTTATAAAACGAATTTCTAATGATGTTTTAGTTGTTCAAATCTATGTAGATGATATTATTTTTGGATCTTCAAAAAATTCATTATGTATTTATTTTTCTAAAATGATGCAAAAAGAATTTGAAATGAGTTTAATGGGTGAACTAAAATTCTTTCTTGGATTTGAAATCTCTCAAAATAATTATGGAATTGTTTTAACTCAAAGTAAATACACTAAATATATTCTAAAAAGTATTGGATTGGATAGCACTAAAAGTAGTGACACTCCCATTAGTACCACCTGTAAGTTGGATCTTGATGAAGATGGAAAATCTGTTGATCAAACCACTTATAGAGAAATGATTGGAATTTTACTCTACTTAACTACTATCCATTTGGACATTATGTTTAGTGTGTGTATGTGTGCTCATTTTCAAGCAAATCCTAAAGAATCTCATTTAAATGTTGTAAAGAGAATTTTCAAATACCTCAAGCATACACCCAATCTAGGACTATTTCATCCTAAAGGAAAATCATTTGAACTAGTTAGTTATTATGATGCTGACTTCAGTGGCTGTAAGTTAGATAGAAAGAGAACCTCTGGAACATGTCACTTTTTAGGCAAGTCACTAGTATCATGGTGTATTAAGAAAAAAAAATTTGTTGCATTATCTACTGCAGAAGCTGAATACATAGCTGCTGGAAGTTGTTGTGCACAAATTTTGTGGATGAAACACACATTACTAGATTATGGATATCAATTCAGACAGGTACCAATAAATTGTGACAACACAAGTGTTATTAACATCTCAAAAAATCATGTTTCGCATTCTAGGACAAAACACATTGATGTAAGACATCACTTTTTGAGAGATCATTATCAAAAAGGTGATATTACCTTGGAATTCATTGGTAATGAATATCAACTTGATGATATATTCACTAAACCATTAAATTATGAGAGAATACACTATATTATACATGACCTTGGAATTCTAAATCTCAAATAGATATCTTACTTGTCTTACTGTTTAATATTTTACTATGTTTTACTGTTTAATGATTACGGTTTCTAAGTTACTATCTCTCATGTTTACGGTCTCATCGTTAACACTTTTTACTCACGGTATGAGATTTACTGTCTCACCGTAACACGCATTGACAAGTTCACTCACTATATCACCGTGACGTTCTCTCACTGTGTCACCATGATGTTCGCTCACTGTCTCACCGTGACTACCACTTGCTGTCTCATCGTAATAACCATTTACTGTCGCATCGTGATGACCGATCACTGTCTCACCATGAAAATTATTTATGAATTTCTTTAAACCCGTATCATTGTAATTTTTTTATTTCACCTCTTTTACTTTCCTGTGTTTTTTTTTTGTGACGTTTGACATTCCCAAATGATAAAACAAAGAGTTTCACTTGGTTCTTCACCTGAAATTTTCCATACTCACTCGTTTCGAACCCTTTCAACTTTGCAAACCTCCTTCTCTCTCAAAATTCGGTGAATTCCAAGAATGAAGCGACCGTATTCATCCACACCTGAGAAGAAAAACTCAAAGAAAAAGAATATAACACCTAAGCTGACGCCCGAAGGACCGTTGAATCTGAACCTGGTAAATCGTAGTGTTGTTCCTGAGAAAGAAATCTGCCATGAATGGATTTTTTCTAGAAAATCTCTAGTCCTGAAAGTTTTAAGAGAACAAGGCTAGTTATAATGGTTCTCAAAGGAGAATAGACCCATTTATCTTAGGCTAGTTGCTCAGTTCTATCAGTACACACAGTTTTCTTTTGACTTTGGTGAAATATTTGTTGTGAGGAGCTGGATTAATGGACAAAGATGTTTCTTCTCATTGAGGTTATGGGTTGCATGCCTTAGGATACCTCAAGAAAGAATTTGTGATGATTATCAGAGATAACCCCCACCTACAACTGATTTCTTTGACCTCGAAGATGCTCTGAAAACCCTAACCGGGAATGGCACCAAGAGAAGGGCCATAGCTGCTGAACTTGATGGGGAAACAAGGATGTTGTTAAAGTTTGTTCAAAATTTGGTTAGTCCGAGGAAAGGTGACTTTTATTTATTAAAGTACAAAGATGTGTTCTTGATTCATCTGATGAAGTATGCATACAAAATCAACATTTACAGGTACATCATTCACCATATGTGTGAATTGATCAAGGTTACATCCAAATCCACCTCTCTATTATACTCTCGGTTGATTTCAGCCATGATTGTTGCCAAAGAAGTAGTTGGACCCAATGAAGAAGTGCTTGTGGATTTCGAGTACTGTCTCTCTAAACCCATAATCAGAATAATTAATATAAACTGGAATCCTTGAAAAAAGGAGTGGGTGGAAGACACAGATGAGATTTATAAAAAGTTTAATCTTGTGGATAATCCATCAAGGTCGAAGGACATTGATGATCCTGGTTTGGAACCAAATGAACTTGGTGAGTATTCATAATAAGAGGAAGAAGAATCTGAAGTACCTCATAGGGAAGAAGTTGTTGTTGAGGAAGAAAGGCCTATTATTCCTCCTGTTGGTCTTGAAGAAGAACCTCCTTCCCCTAGAGATTATGTCAATCTGGAAATCCAATCTGAGGCTGAAAGAGAAGAAGTTTTCACAGAATCTCAAAAGCAAGCCATAGAAGAGGTTGTAGTAGAACAATTCCCTGTTATGGAATAAAAAAATATAGAACAACTCCTTGTTATGGAAGAAGAAAATCTGGAAGAACTCTCAGAGGAACAACCTGTTCTTGAGATAACACCCTCTGCTGAAGAGAGGATAGAGATAGCCTTTCAGTTGGCTAGATAGGAGATGAATGAGGAATTAAGAGATGAAACTGTGAATTTAGAACTAGCTCCTGAGCCTCTAGATCCTGAAAAGGAAGCATCTGTTGAGGGGGAGGAAACCCAAAATCTTGAGACTGATGAAGCATCACATCCAGATGAGTCTAGTCTCGTGGAAACTCAGTACAAATTCCCTAGATTTTACGATGTGAGTGAATATCAGCAAGTTACTGCCACTGGGATTGATATTTCCTCACTGTTTCAGTTGAAGTCAGTTTCTATCTTTATCCCTGAGAAGGAACCAGAACCTAAACCCACCCCTGTACTAATTCCTTCACCTGAACCTGCACCTGAACCTCTACCTACACAACTGTCATTTGTTAGTAAGGATGATTTGAAGGATTTTGGAAATACTATCTTGTCTGGAGTTGAGAAACTTTTGAATTCCCAACCTTGTGTTGTGACACATCTGAGTGAGAGAGATGCCTCTCTACTTTTGGAGAATATTATTTGGGAGATCCAACCCAAAATTCTCCATGAAATTCAAGTAGTTTGAGTTGAAAATAAATTGCTCAGTAGTGAAGTCTCAACTCTGAGAAGCATAGATGAAGATATGTAGAAAGAACTACATTCCAGATCAAAACCTGTTGCTGCTTCTCTAGAACCTTCTATGTCTCAAATCTCTCGAGATGTTGTGTCTTAGATTCACCCTTACCTATTATCCTTTGATGAAAAGATTGCAGAAAGGAACAAATAGTTGTTGAAATAAATGAGAGAGCTTGTGGTGAAACTAAATAAAATCACTGATTAGTACACTGGCTATCTTCAAAAGGTATTGAATTAGATTAAGTCTCTAACCACAACCGTCAAAGATTCTCATACCTCTGGTGAATCCTCTACACCTGCCTTGGAAAATTCTTTGCTCAGATCTATAGTACAAGAATAGCTTCAGAATGCTTTAAGTGGATTCAATGTGACTTCTTTATCTGAAGTTTTCAAGAATAGTGATAGAGTTATTGATCTTATGAAAATCCATTCCAAGATTGCCAATGATTCCCAACAGGATATTTCTAAGAAAGTGGATTTATATTTCAACCAGATTTTCCCCAAGACTGATATGACTAATCACTTCAAATATCTTGTAGAGAATCTGATAATTCCTCCTGTAACCCAAGACTTCAAAAACCAAGTCCAAGAAGCTAACCGAGTTTACCAGATTGTTGGAAAAGTTCATGGAAAAGAAAGATGACTTTGAAAAGGCCATGCAATATGGTGGAGAAATCATTGTAGACTTCATCAAACTTCTGAGACCGTATCTCCATGTACAGAGTACAATAATTATTGCTCCAGCGGATGCTCCTCTCAGACCTGGACTACCTACTTTTACCTCTGCCTTACCCTCAACTACCATGTCTGTTGGACAAGATCTTAGTTAGATCAGTCCTGTCATTATTGACCAGAAATGACCAAGATCATCCTCTTCTCCTACATTGGCTCCCTCAGTCTTCGAAGGTCTCCCTTTACCTTCTCTATCTACCACCTCTCTTCCTTCTTCCACCTCATCCACTTCCCCTATGGCTTCCTCTTCTGCTGCTGATAAAGGAAAAGAGAAGGCCAATCCCTGAAGAATACCAGTGATTACTACTTTTTGATGGGTATGTCATTCATTTATTGTATTTCTACTTTATTATGTACTACACTCTGCTTATTTTTAATGGAATGTGCACTGTTTTCCCTCTCTTATTTCAAATTTTTTATAATCCCAAAAGGGGGAGAAGTTATATGTATAGCTGCATCTAATTTCCATTTTAACTGTGTATAATTTGTGATCATCAAAAAGGGGGATATTGTTGGACTCCTCAGGTATTAATCATGTTTTAATGATAAAAAATCACATTAATTATCACAAGTCTCATTAATAATCACAAATCTCTTTAATAATCACAAATATCTTTAATACTTACAAATCTTATTCAATCATGTGTATTTATGTTTCAAATTCACCCATGATTTATAATGGTTATGCTCAATCCAATTCATGCATATTTTTTGTTTAAGTCTGAATACAGTTATTTGCCTAAGTATAAGACACCGTGAGTCAGACACCGTGAGCCAGACACCGTGAGCAAGACACCGTAATCCTGACACCATAAAGCCAGACACGGTTAGCCAGACACCGTAAAGACCAGACACTGTAAGCCAAGACACCGTGAAGACAAGACACCATGACCGAGACACCGTGACCGAGACACCGTGACCGAGACACCGTGAAGAAAAGACACCGTGACTGAGACACCGTGACCAAGACACTGTGAAAAAAAGACACCGTGTTACTCAGACCGTGACTCTCAGACACTTTGACACTCAAAACATGACACTCAGACACCATGAAGGAGACACCATTTTCTCAACTTACTATGACACCATTTCTTAAACTATTTTGTTGTCTTTCAATTTAATGTTTAATAGTAATATTTGTTTCCTTTAATGCACTGAAATAATTAATTTTTCTTTGTAGACATAGTATGAGGTAAGAGGTACGAAACACATGGAACCTGTCGGCTAAATCTCATGCATTCGAAGATAAAGATTAGAGAGTGCCCAACAACAAGAGAGTGCGATACTGAATAGAAAACAAGTTTGTGAGCATGACCACGAAGAACACCTTGTAATATTTTCAAAGAAATAATTTTCACATACATGCAATCTAACTCTGCTGAAGAACATACGAAGTACACTGGAATCCAGAGAACATCTTCACATTGTCAAAGATCATGGAGAACACAAGATGAATCGCGACTCTCTGTTTTTCAAGACAAAAACCAAAGAAGGAATCAGAAGCATTTTTGTTAAATCGAAGGAGTTCAGAGCTACAATTCAAATCACTAGAGCATTCTAAACTCATATCTACTCTCTCTTAGTGATTTTTTTACTTACCTTTTGAGCAGTGTGTGTACTCTGTATATTACACACACACACTGACTCATTTGCTAAATTGAAGGATTTTTAAATCCTTACACCAAAATCTCTATTTCTATTTACCCACGACAACTGTGGAAGAGGTCCCTATGTGGCCTGGTTATTGTTTTTGTTTACCCACAAAAACTGTGGAAGAGGTCCCTGTGTGACTTGGACAGTCTATGTACTGTTGTTAACCCCGATCCATGGTGTGGATCAAAGTTTATTTATATAAAATGATTGGTGGAAGGTGATCACCAAGTGGAGTGGATTAGGTCTCGTCTTGGGACTGAGCCACTTGTTTTATATCCACTTTGCCATTTAAATTTAGTCTTCTATGTTTTACTGATTTATTGCATAATCTAGAAAACTCTAATTTCACTTTGATAGTTAGTCTTGGAAAGAAGTTATAACTAATTTTTCTTAGTAGGATAACTTCAAAAGTAATATTAATAATACATATTAAGACTACTGAGAATTAATCAATATTTTAAGAAATTGTTTAAACAATCAAACTCTTATAACAGTATAACCTTGATTAACTAGGTTGTATCTATTATTGGGGAAAACCATTTCTTTTAAAATATTTTTTTTGTAACAGAAATTTTTATAGTCACTCAATTCACCCCTCCCCTCTTGAGTGAACTACTCCGACCTAAAATACCTTAGAGTAAGGATTACACCAAGATATTAGGGATTTATTCATATGATTGTTCATTCCCACCTATGTTTGAGTGATCAAGCGGGCCATAGTATTGGGGAACTTTCTAGCTATGAAAACTCCAACTATTAGTTATGGGAACATAGGAGATGTGACCTCAAAAACTGGTACCCAACAACAGGATCAGGGAACCGGGTGTGTAAGATGATTTATGAGACGATCCCATGATAGAGGGTCTGAGGCTCAGGGATCCTAGTATAGTTATAATCATTCATGATAGAGGTTTTTTTTTCTTATGATGGATAGGGACATCTCATACGATATTTTCCATCTAGTTATGCTACTAAGAGGGAGATGGTTGATGGACCACCCTGGAAAAGATAGTGATATGATCCTAGATTTATATATAGTGGAGGATGTGTTGGGGGAGTGGGTAGAGTAGCAATAGGTGGTAGATGGTTTGATATGTTTCCACTACTACCCCCAGGTGGTCCATGTTAGGATTAGGGGGCTCGGGAATGGGGGCGTGGATAGATACAGGCCACAGGGGCCTATGGCCTAGAGGTGATGAGTATAATTAGAGGTATGATCTATATAATTTCTAATTTTTTAGTATTATCGTTACATATAGGTTTTTGATACCCTTTTCTTTCTTCTTATTTCTTGAGGATTATCCAAGGTGACATGGGGTGTTAGTAGTGCCCTGCGATGGTGACGTTTGACATGGGTTCAGACTCATAAGAAAGATGTACACTTCCCCCACCAAGATGTGTTCTTGTGTCATGATACAAAACCATGAGGGTGAGTAATTTCTACCCAAATTTGATAGTGTTCAGGTGTGGCAGATGAGTTCCTTTGAATTATGTGTTCAAGGAAGTTGGTGTAGAGGTGTTGGGGAAGTCCCTAGTTGTGGCAGACAAGTAGGATAGGGAAAGGATGAGCTTTAGAAAAAAGATTCTTATGTCCTGGAGTAACAAGTGTTGTTTGGGATGAGACATGTGACTTTAATACCTTATCTACAATATAACATGTTCATGATAAAACTTTCCTTAAGTGTATATACAATTTGAGGCCTATCTATGCTAGTGAAACCTTTTTTTCTTGACTTTAATGATTTGAGGCTCTATCAGAGAGGATCAGAGGTCATGAACTTCTATTTTTAGTGTCACCTGACTATAGAGGTTAAATACTCGCATATAATATTTTTTTAATGGTATTGAAACCCTATGATTCTTTTCTTAGTGTCGATTGGTTTCCTAACATCGATGCTTAGATGGTTGACACCAGTTGAGGTGGTAGTGATATCAGCTTGTGGGATGGAGTTTTCCTCATTTTTAGAGGAGTGATCTCAGGCCAAGTAGGAAGATCTCATGTTTGTGAAGATACATCCAAATTTTATTAGGCATCGAGTATGACCCTTATAGTAGTGGTGCGATGATATTTTGGTTCCCTGCAATAGTTTTGGTGTTAAGGGCATCTTCCCAAGGACATGCCTGGTACGAATACCCATTGAGAGTTAGAATTCTACATAGAATAGAACCCAGGTACTGCCCTGATATTTTTTATAGAATATAAGTGTTAATACCCAGTGTTTACACTTAAGAAACCTTATGTTAACTAGAGAGACAGACGAGAGACTCATGGACCAGTTCCTCCCCCCTTTTGGATCATTTTTTTGGAGTCTTATTTGTTGGTAACCTCATGTGCTTGAAATCAGAGTTGCATGGATGTAATTTGAGGATGAATTCTAGACATAATTTAAGAGTAACAACATATTGGGGAGTGGTACACTTCTTTTTATATGTATTCTTAGACATGGGAGTGATGGAATACCCAATAGAGGTTAAGGTCATGCTATCTTGGGATACACCAAAGGGTGTATCCATAGTAGAATATTCTCATAATTATAGTGTTCTTTGTTTTTTAGTGTGGTAATAGATCATTTTACCTCTTTACAGTTGGACCTTATGGGTGATAATGATGCAACATATCTCCAATTTTGGTGGTTTCCCCTCCACTTTTTCAGCAAGGTAGGGAGGCATGACTATGAGATTTTTTCTATGAGGTCTCGCATGACATGATATCCACTAGACATGTTCTTGATGGTTTTTATGAAGGTGGGGAGTATGTATACCTTCTAAGTATTGATGATGACACCAGTCACACTATGAGATGAGGTGATGAGGAGGTTTCTTTCCATCCATAGTACACCCTAGAGAGGGGTATTTATTTCAATTAGAGGAAACCATTTGGATTATAATAAACATTATTTGGGTTTTTCATGTTTTTATGGTGTAGTTTTTACTCCACCATCCTTGTATCACCCTTTAAGGACATGTCTGGGAGTCCCTACAGGTCACTTTTGTACTGGTCGGATCCAGTAGAAGAAAACATCTATGGGCCTCAAGTTGGTGCTAGTGATGGATGTTGATGGTGAATAAAATATAGAGGCCAATGAGTACCATTTATTTAAATCAATATCTATACCGATTTAGAAAAGTGGTGTACTACTAGAACCTGTGAAAATAGTTGGACTGGGTTCTTGGTGTTCTCCACTTATCATGGCTGAGGAGACATGTTCCCACCTCATTGCATGATGTTGATCTAGTTTGATCTAGATAATAAGTGTGAAGTGTCCATTTGAGGTACTTAGTGGTGTTTGGGATATGTCCATAAGGTACCCTTATTGGGCTTGGCTTCCCCTAACTGTGTGTTAGTAGATAGCATAAGAACCATCTAGAGAGATAATTGGAGAGGGAGACCTGATTGAGAGCTTAGTTTTCCCCCTTGTTCTTCGGATTTCACTTTTATGGACAAAAATAATAAATGTGGGGAAAGTGTAACAACTCTAGTTTTTCCTTATAAGACTTAATAATATTTATAAGAGTATTTCTGAAGCTAGGGAGTAAGTCGACATGATATTCTATGGTCCAGAGAGCCTTGGTTTAGTGATATTAAAAATATTAAATATTTTATATCATGTACACATTTTTTTTGGAAATGTGGTTTAACTCTTGAGTGGGGTTTCACATTGAAAATATAAGACTATAGTTGAGTTTAGAACACATGTTTTACCCCAAGTGAAACATAAAGTTTGTTAACATTAGGTGCTCGGTTTAGGGAGAGTGTTGGATGGTGTGATGATGATATATTAGTTTATTTAAAATGATAATAATAAAAAACTAATATATCCCCCACCTTAGGTTTCATGCACAGAAGGAATGGGGGGGGGGGGGGGGTTATCCCTTGCACAATGGATGATCCAAGGTGGAATCAAGGGAGAGGAGGAACCACCAGACCCCATTTTTTGATGTCGATTATCACTAGATCGAGGTGAAACAACTTCAAGGCATCGTGTTAGACCCAAAGCTTTGGAGTTTCACCACAAGGTTGGAATATTTATGATATTTACATCTCTATCACCATTTATTCATTGTTTTAAGGTTTTAGATCCCTATTACGACTACTAGAGATATGCTTGGGGTAGATCTGTGGGTTTCAGGTGGAGATCATGGGTTTTGGTTTTCTTGTAGGAGATTCCCATTCAAAATTCTCAATCACACAACATGTAGTGTAGGATCACACACCATGTGTTCTTCACATTCAAGGAAGATGATCTCTTTGGGACTACATTCCATGTAATTGGGGAATGAACCATATAGTGATCCCAGGCCATGCATCCAAGGAAATGGATAAAATTTTCATGTCATGGGACATGGACATGTGTCAGTACACAAAAAAAATGACACAAACATGGGTTGACTTACACTGGATTGGGATGATCTTATAGTAATAAGCTGTGTATCAAGGGTACATGATGTGTATGGAGACATGACCAGTTAGATCGTGTGTGGGTGAGGACATGATCAGGTGTTTATGAAAGGTCCCACACCATGTGACTTGGGGTGAAAACCGTGTATTCTCCTTATACACACTGAGTTACAAAAGGAGACATGGGATGGTTCCGAGAGACACATCGTGTACTGTGGATACATGCCATGTATTTCCCTCAATGACTTCTCCCTCATGCACCTATATTATTAGGATTCATATAGAGTCCCATGAGTAGCCTCTCCTAAGTATCTTTCCACATAGAATGTGATGGTGGGCATAGTTTGTCATTAGAGATGCGACGTTAGGTGATGCTAATAGGATGATTACTTTAACATTGTGTGGACTAGTATTGGTTAAGTGAGTTCCCTTGGTCGATCTCCTATGAGGGTATAGTATGGAATTACATCCTCAATATAGGATTGGGATATACTATACAGGATGATTTTGGATAGAGTTCATGTATCCATCCAGGAGGCTAGGGCAGGATCCACTATCATATATTATTCTCTATGCAGGTTTCATGGTATCTTTGTAACCATCATATATAGGGAGAATATTATCTACCTAATAGGCTAGACTAGTAGGGGTTTTAGTATCATTTTCTATATGATCCCCTAGTAAGTGGGCAGTTTTACTAGGGTTTTTTTATATCGTTATCTATATGATATCCTACTTAGAGGGTGGTGCTAGTATGGTTTGTGGGATCTTCATCTATATGATCCCCTACTTAGAGGTTATTTATAGATTGGGTTTTCTCTATCCCCCAACTGAAATAGGTGTGATCCACTATCTGTGTAACATTGTTCTAAGTCTTGATAGGGTTTTTGATGTCCCCTAGTTGTCCTGGGTGTGATCCCCTATCTGAGTGTTATAATATCCAAAGTTTTAGATTGGGTTTCTAATGTCCCCCAATGGTTCTTTGTGTGATTACCTATCTCAGTGTTAAGATATTTTGGGTTTCTGTAGGGTTTGTGGAGTCCCCCATGAGACATGGGTGAGATCCCTTAGCTGGGTATCATGATCTCCTAGGTTCCAGTGTGACTTTCTTCATAGAGAGTCCTGCCGAGCATGTTCTCTTGAATGTATGAAATCCGTAATGGTGGGATGTTCCATCGACTTATTGATACCCGATGAGTGTGTTCTCATAGAAAAGTTCCATCAAGGATGGTAGAGTTATACCCGATGAGTGCGTTCTCTTGGATTAGTTTTATCAGGGATGGAAGATCTATACCTGATGAGTGAGATCTCTTAGATGGGTTTCATCAGGGATGGAAAGGATCATGGAGTGAGTTCTCCTAGATGAGTGATACCTTTGAGCCTCGAGTATAATCCTATAACAGGATCTATGGTTGAGACTATAATACTTGGAGTTTGATAATAGTATATTTAGGCTATTCTGTGATTTCTTATAGAGATGTCTAATTGACACACTATGTTGGGATGAACTGAATAGTCATATACAACCAAGCAATAGTCGAGATGGAGTTTCCTATACTCTTTGTCTTAGGTTCTCCTTTGGATTGGGGTCGATCAAAATATTTCCTTTCAGTTTCTACCTTTTATTTTGGGTTTTTTGGGAACCTATTGGGTATTTTTTATACTCACTCCTTCCTAGGATCTAACATCACATGTCATTTCTTATACATATGAAATTACTTTTTATAGAGTCCTAGGAGAACCCATAGTAGGAAGAGAATACTTATATAGACAAACCAAGGTGTATACTAATGGTTTCATTTGACAAAAGAACCCTCTATTTGATCATTTTGGACCTTTTTATAGTTTTTAGTGGGATTTTAGTTTTTTCCTTTCCATTTTTATAGTACTTTTTATGTACTCTGATTATGGGATTGATGCATGCATGAATTTTGTTATCAGTTGTTTTATTATATCTATACTGTTGCATGGAGATGAATGTGTGTGTGAGAGTACAAGTACCAATAGGCTAAGGCCTCTCATATGTGTGATATTCTTACTCAATGCTGGTTTCTATAACAAAGCCTAATGGAGGTGGAATTGGGGTAGTCACACTCGGATCATCACCGACTAGTTGGGACCCATTGGGTCAGGTCATAAAATAATTTAATTTAAAATTAAACCCGCCAAATACTAAGAAAATCAGTTTTCTAATTTTTTTCCTAAGTAATAAAATAATTTATACCAAAATTTAACATAAAATTAATTTCGATTACCTAAATTTTATTATTCATAATATAAATGAACTAATTTTACTTTTAAAACAATTTTAAAAAAATGACTCTTGAATCTGTACATCACATACACGTTCATCTATTCTCAATAATTTAAAAATTAGGTAAAATTTTCTTGAAGACATTCATATTATTGAAAAATTTCTGTTGATGAAAATGGAATGAATTTTACAACCAAATCAAGCCTTAAAAGAAACATATAGTCTCTTTATATCATTAACATACCCAATCATATTGAATATGTGAGGGGAGAATAGATATCCTTATGTTATTTTGTATCAAATAACTTTATAATTATAATTGAATCATTTTATTCTTTGCACACATATATAGATTCATATGTTGAACAAATTCAACACCTGGTTACTTAGGAAGGTGTTACTCTAATATACATTTTTTATATTAATTAATAACTCTTCTTAAGTTACCAATCTAAAGAGTTACTTGCATTACGATTCTTATTTATAAAGGATTGATCTCAAAGTTTGATAATGAGGGTGTTATTTATCTATAACATAATAATTTACACCACGAGTCTCATTTTTTAAAAAGAATTAATAAGAAATTTTATTAAACAAAATCCCACTAAAACAATGACCCCTTTTTAACTCATCATATCCATTAATGGTCTAAGATCCATATTTCATTATGAAATGAGTGTGATTTATCATTCTTCTAACCACTTAGTTATTTAGGCAGAGAATCCTCGCAATCGCATCATATATGACTCTTGGATAGTTGAGTGGATAAAGAATTATCCAATCTATAACAACCACATGTTACTATATTGGTTATTTTTTATTATTTAATATTATTCTAGGTCATCCTATGTTTTAGAAATTTTTTAATTTGAAATTATAAATTTTAGTACTTTTATGGGTGTATCATGGGTTTCCAGTACAATTGGAGCTAACAATGTGGAAGTCGTGTGATGGGTGATACTATGGTGACAATAGAGTTTTTCATTGGCTTTACAAAGATTTATGTGAGGCTCCCCAAGAAACTATGTTACTCAATTTTATGTGTTATAATATCCCACATGGTTGGTTCATGGAAAATGATGGAAATGAAAAGATCACATAAATAAAAATAGAAATGAAAAGATCACATAGATAACGATAACTAGTTTCTTATCCACAAAATTTATAATATCAGGCAACTAATTACATGATTTAAGAAAATACATCATGATCTTAGACATCATGATCTTACTAGAAAGGCCCTATGTCTGGGAAATATTTTGTTTTGGGTAGGAACACACCAAAATACCCAATCTAGATTCTCTCATGAGACCTACTAATGCATAAAAGGGTTATTTTGGTCCCTACCATCACCAATTAATTTCAATGCATTCCTTATATCAAGGAATGAATAAGTTATACAATACATCTCCAATATTCTTTAATAATCAATAAACATCTATATTAGAATAACAAATATATGAATTTTCAATATTTACCCAATCAATTACTTGGATAACCTTCAATGTAAGTATCCATAAAACTAACACCATATAGAGAAAGGGGTATATGGTTAATTAAATAATTTATCCAATAAATAATCATATATCATCTAGGTTAACACCCTTTAATAAAATGAAGGAAATATATATTATTCACAGAGGAAAGGAATTAAAAGAAAAATTATTCCTTTAACAGAAGATGATTTGGAAAGACAAAGGCAGTGATAGATTTTCATGAGTTTAAAATCATAAAATAAAATAGTATAAGAGTATTTATATGGTAATACATGACCAATATATATACTATAAAATAGAAACACATGGTGAATATGAATCATATCTCAGTGAAATAAAATTGAGATTTAATAACCCTTAAGGTAATGGTAACGTAATAATCAAAATAATTTGAGAGGGATACCTTGAAATTCAAATATAATGAAAGTAAAGATATTAATTATAATTGAATGAATTAGGTTAGTGAATATATAATATAAAAAAATGGCGTGCAATATCAAACATTTCTCTTGGGATTGAAAATAGAGACACATAACACTTATGACATTAGAAACATTCGAATCAAAACCCCTTAAAGGATAAAATTTAAAATAAAACATTAAATAAGATGAATAATTAGAGAATCATGTTATAAAATATAAAATTTGAAGTTATTACAATATTCAATATAAAACACGGTGTATAATAAGAAATATGTCTCAAGGCATGAAAATTTGAGAGAATAAACCCTTACCTTAATTTATGACTTCCACTAAAGTTCTTAAAAATATACTATATAAAAGAATATTAATCACTTATTTAATAAATTTATTCATATCTATAACCTTTTATAAATTTAATTTATAATTATTATCTATATGTATATTAGTTATTTATTTTCTACTTTCAATATCAGGTGTGAGTAATCTTCATAATTTTGAACTAGTTTTGTAATAACGGTGTTGTTATTAATATTTATCTCAAAGTTAATAACTACTAAATCATAAAAGGAACTTGAATAAATGTTTTATAATTATTTATAATTTTATAATTTCATTCTATGGGACTTTTTGTTAAAATCCTTAAAGATGAAATCAATGATGATAATGTTTCAGTGATTTTACATGAATGAAGGTTGGTATCATAATTAATGAGTTTAAAATTAATCTTAACATTCAAAAACAAAAAGCAAAATATTTATTATTTACATCATATTATATAATTAATTATGTTCTCATAGTCATCCATTATATTATTTTACATCATATTTCAAGTAGGTGGTCGGACCGACCCAAACACAAACATACCATAATTAATGGATGATTATGATATTATAATTGATTTCTTTTGGGAATAAGATAATTATAAAAGAATAATAATGATATTATTTATATAATTTTAAGGTGTTGAATTATATTTTAATATGTTTTAATAAATAAGAATGAAACTATATAAAAAACGAGATACATTACTTCATGATGTCCACACAACGTACGGTTAACATTTTCATTTCTTGAAAAATGAGGGGGAAAGAAAGTGGGTTATAATTTTTATCTTAATAATAATTATTATATTATATATGTCACATTAATATTTAATTTCAACCTTATAATTAGTTAAGATAGGTGATGGTGAAAAACAAAAGTCATCTATTTAAGGAGACAATTGTTTGAACAATGCATGAATGACTTATTTCGTTTTTCTTAATGAAAAAGTGAAAAGGAGGTTAATATTTATTTAATTAGAATAATAAAATTTAGTATAAAAAATAATGATGTATGTTGAGGACTTCCAAATGATCATGGAAAAATTTACAAGGGAATAAATACCCAAATCATGGGTATTATTTCCTCTGTAAAAAAAGGAAGAGAAGGTGGGAAAAATGTGGATCGCATAACCTTTAAAAGGACACATGATCACATGACATTAGAAAGGTCATGTGAATGGGTCTTGTAGAGAACATGATCTATTTTAGATCACATGGAGACCCTTTGATAAGCCACTATATTCTTGAAAAGGTATCCTGGAAAGCATTAGTGGTCATTCGTAGGTTTCCATACAAGTTTCTCCAAGTCACATGACTTTTTAACCAAAATGTTCCTGATAATAATCCAAAACCCTCATAAAATAAAGGATGAAAATATGGAGACCTTATACGGTCATTGATATTAATTATATGAACTCATGTGGTCCTTAAGGCACTACGGAACCCTGGAAACATGCCTACCTTTTCATTCAAAAGTATGATTGGCATGTCACCTTCATCATGTGAAGGGTTTCATACATGTCCATTCGATTATACAGTACCCTTTCGAATCTATAGACAAGTAGATGGGTTTTCCATAACAATGCTAGTGCATCACCATATGACCCATTATTTTTCATGCGATACATCACATGAAATGAGGGTGATTGTATTCAACAACACTAACACAACTTCACAAGATCCCCAACCCTTATAAAATAAATAAGGAGATAAAAAGTGGAAATATGGAAGTTTCTTGAGAAGAGGAGATATGATGATCGTCACATGAAAGGGGTTATATGAAACAAGAGATCACCATTGATAACACAAGGACCCCATCAACAAAACAACATGATCTCACTATACCCCTCGACATGTCAGCCTGATCTTGAAAATCGCATGGAAACCCACCTTTGTCTCATAGAAGACCCAGGTAAGTCATCTTCAATCACGTGAAAGAATTTCTATAGGCATGTTGATATCATGAAGACCCCAAGATGTGTCCTTTTGGACTTTTAAAAGCTCTTTAACATGTCCACATTGTTGGTAAAAATTCATTTGATCAGATGGGGTCTATTAAACATAGTGATGGTAGAGTGTTCTCATGTCCGCTGATCCTCATGCAGTACCATGAATGACCCAAAATAAGATCATACGAAGTGTGTGAAATCCAAACCCTCCACCAAATGCAACTCAAATCCATGGGATATGCTACATTAATAGAGGTGTATAACTAAGGCGGAGAGGCCTATAAATCCCTCCACTTAGTAAAAAAATACATCTATAAATAATCACATACATGAGCACAAGATTATATCTCTTAGAGAATCTAGTCACACAATCACAAGGTATTATACCAGGTAAAATCTGGGGAATTACCTAATAGATCACGCAGAATGTATAGAAAATTCACTTGACCACTCTATAGATTACGCAAAGGACTTATGGTGTGTCATATAAATAATGTGTAGTGGGTCCTACATGTCGGTTGGGTCACATGAAATATAAAATAAGCTAACACTGGACAAACCCAAGGCACATATGAAATAAAGGAAGGAATAAAAGACTAAAAAAACAGGAGACTTATGTGAAGAGAGTTTCACTGATCTTCATGTACTTTTCATGATCCACCCACATCATGTGAAAACATCAGGACATGTTTCTCTAGTCACACGACACTCCCTTAACATGCCAATTGGATCATGAAATTTCCCTTGGACATGTTAAGCAAGTTGTAAGACACCCTCCGAAAATGACACCCAAGTATTGAAAAGTCCTTGAGGCTTTCCAGCTGAATATTATGATGAAATCCAAACATGTATCTCAAGTTATGTGGTGGCACCAAGACATATCAGTTGGGTCTCACGATGTCACCAAGACATGTTATAAAGGTATCACGATGTCACCGAGACATGCCAACCTTGATCAGACGACACCCTCCAATCATTCCATCCTTGATCATGCGATGTCCTATGGATAAGTCAACTAGGATATGTGACACCCTCCAGATACTCCATCCTTGATCATGCAATGTCCTCTCGACAAGTCATCTAGACCACGTGACACCCTCTAGTCATGTCATCTAGGTAATGAAATGTCCTCCGGATGTGTTATTCCTGACCATTCAATTGCCTCGAGAAATTTCATTCAAATTACGGGACATCCTTCGGACAAGTCAATTGGATCATGTGATTATCTTTGGACATGTCCTCTAGGAAACCAGAACATGTCCAAAAACCCTCAAACATGTCAGGAAGAAAATCAATATGTGTTAAGCATAAATCCCAGGACATGATAACCTTATCCAGTGAATATATAAGGGAAACCTTAGTGTGTAATCCATGATCAAACTGAACTATGAGAAATATTATTCCTTCTATTATTAGGACATGTAGGATGCCTTCCTAAGGCCCAAGATCAAATTTGAATCCATCTCAACGTAATCCCCCCCCATGTATATGACATTTCAACCATTAGGACTTAATCTATCCCATGTGATTATCATTCTTCCTCATCCACCAATGGATTGAGAAGGAAAATAAACTATGATGACCTTGATTCCTACCATGACTAGGATATGTATGACACCTTTCTAAGGACTGATCTCTATATCAAACAACCAAAGGGATGTGCAAGCACATAAGTCTCACATCTGTATGCAGTGATACTAATTACTTTATATCCCTTGTTTCTCACATCGAGCATAGCTCACATGGTCTTTGTGATTTTCAATAATCGTATCATTTTCATTATGAAACTCCACCAGCTAGGGTGACCTCAGTGTATAAGCCTCAATTAGTGGCATGATATGACTACCCCCATACAAGGTCATTAACCTTAGGGTAAGTCCTAAGGGTGTGATTGAACTATGATGACTCTGATTTTTTCTATAAACGGGATACATAGGATGCCTCTTTAAGGTCTAAGATCAATACCTAGTGCCTAAGTTCCCTCATATATTTCTTTTCTGCATGATGTTTAACTGCACATGTTTAACTAACTACATGGGTTTTGATTCCTACTATAAACAGGACATATAGGACACATCATAGAGGTTCAATACCATCCTTGAGATATTAGTTTCCTCCCTATATGGTAGTAAACTCCAAAGTACTCGATGATATGTATTAAAAATATAAGTAGATACCTATAATAGAAAATGGATGAAGAACCTAAGATATGTATAGATGGACTCATTAATAGATTCCCTTTACACATGGAAGGGTTCAACACTTGATCATTTTGTTAGGGTAACCAGTATTGTATTGGGATTAGGAAGAGATTAATGAACATATCTTAAATCTATAAGAGAGTTATGGAGTAGGTAATAGTTCCCCCCTAAAAGGGTGTGATGAGCCCGACCTACCATCCTCTCGACCAATGTGAGTCCTTAACTGCTATTGGGTATTAAACCCCAATTAGCCACCTGCCTTGGTAAAGAAGTCCCATACTCAGTTATGTATGTGGGAACTATTGGGAGTTTCTGTGAAAGAAAAAAAACGGTAAACTCGATGTGATGAATTTTGCAGCACATGAAACCCCCCACACAATCACCTGTCAGGATTTCCCAAATACCCACCTTCCCATGAAATAAAAACGGTGAACCAGACATGAAATCATTTAACCATGGAATATTATTTACAGGATAAAATAGATATAATGATCGATTCTTATTGGAACATTTTTTTCCTACCATGCGGTTGATATTTTTACCATGAAACTAAAATGGTGAACTTGATTTGAATCTCTCAAATAACAAGAATGATCGGTTGACCATGCATCAGGTAATTGTTTTTTCATCTTCTACAAAACCAAAAATGGTGAAACTGATGTGAATATATAAAATAATAGAATTATTGGTTGACCAAATTTAACTGGGTTTCTCAGGAAATAAGTCCATCCTCACTGTGACAAGTCCACGTGAGCATAATGGCCAAACCAAGAATAAGAAAGAACAATTATGTTACTTGTACATATCTGATTGAGCATGTATGATGCCTATAATAACACACTAATTGATGTACTTTTTACTTGTTGTCTTCATGAATTAAAACACTAATGTCACAAAAAATACCCAACTTGAGATCATGTCTTCATCCAATGACCATTCTAGAAAATCAGTTATGACTACAACCCTTGAAAGTCGCAGAACGAACTCACCTTCCTGACATTTTCAGCATCGGACAATGAATGAAATAGTCCAAAAATACCACCAACATGGTAAAATACTGACCCTTTAGGCTATACATAAGGGTCTACAAGTGATAAAATTGATGAGTTCATATCTTCCAAAGAAATATATAGAAAATATAGTGGTGCTCATTACCACCTCTAATCACTTCAGAAGCTTATCCACAGAGTATAAAAATCACCACCTTTAGTATCTATTGAAGGTGGATCATGGAGTCAGCTATAGATCCCTTCCGGTTTAGGATCCATTGAGGAGGGATTCTATTAACCACCTTCACTAGCACCATCCCACCATTTCCCCTCAATCACCTATTGAGGGCACCGACCAACACATTTCCACCTATGAAACCCATGCAAAGGAGCCATGGAAGACACCTCGGGTGTGGAAATATTTGGAAAATTGGGAGTGGTATCATATCTCCACTTCCAATGATGAGACCCACTATCATATTTCAGTGGTATTCTGTGACCAACCTCATATTCTCACTCACTTGGAGCATGTATGTGGGCATATTCTTATAGAAATCATGGGGGGCACATATCCCTAACCCCACACATGAAGTCCATTGGAATATTATTATGGAATAAGAAGGATTGAAGTGGGTCCATATACCATATTAGATTGAAGACATATTCTGGTATATACTGTAGATAAAAAATGTGTAGGATTACATTCCTACACACACTTTGATAAAGCATCATTACATCTTATAAATAGATGATGAGCTCTGCCAGCATATTCCAACACCGGTACAAATATATAGATATGTTCATATTTCTGTCTCTAAAACTAGGGAAGAAAAAAACTATGATCAGTATAAAAAAGTGGTTTCTCTGGAGCAAGCACACATTATTTCTTTTAAAAGGAGGATTATTGACATATTCTGGTAAAGGATGAGGCATTATAATAGGCTCATATTCTCATTCCAAACAAGGATCACCAAGTAGAGTGGAACATGCCTTGAGAAATGTGTACATTCCTATCAATAAAGACCAATGAAATACTCTAAAGGCTCAAGATCGGGCTCATACCCTTATTCTAACCAGGTCTAAACAAGTGAGAGTGGAACATGCCTTGGGATAGGCACATATTATTTTTGAAAAAACTAGAGACATAATTCAAATTATTAGGATCAAGATCATATACCTATTATGATTGGGGATCACTAAGTGAGAGTGGAACATGCCTTAGGATAGGCTAATATTCATATTAGTGAAGATACTTGGAATATTCTACCAGCTCATAGAATCTAGGATCATATCCCTACTTCCACCGATGAACGACTGCACCGACATCATTTAGAGGCCACATAGGTGGAGGCTCATATCCCTTCTCCCATTACAAAGGTTTGGCGACATATTCTAGTAGGGAATACATATTTAAACTTGGATTTTATCCCCACTTTATCTATGGTTGAACAACATATTTTGGAAACCACCCATAGAAAAGGTCATATTCCTACTAATAATGAATAAGATCATTGGAATACCCTAGAAACATCTTAGCAGTGAGCTCATACTCACATAGCACTAGACGATTATCAAAATATTCTAGCAGCCTTTATACAACAAGCACATATCTATACACAAATCCCAAAAGGAAGATTGAAATATTCTGACCATGATGAAACATGGGGTTCATATCCTTAATATGATCAATTAGAAATATCCTTGAGTTTGTTTGATACACATTATCAACACCCCAAGGGTCCATAAACTCTTCAACTGAAGCAGAAGGTGATCATTACTATGATAGTCTTTCTCGTGGTAGTGTTGAGATAGATCATAGGGACTCTACTCCTAACATCCATTGTGGTCAACCTCCCATGATGATATCTCCCACAGAAAAGGAAGTAAACCCATTTCATATACACCTCTATATAGAGAGGTTCTATATAATTAAAAACATTCATATAGAGAGGTTCTCAGAACACCAGGGTCAATAGTATATAGTTCCCCATCAACTACCAATAACCCTTTACCACAGTTAGCAGGTGACCCCAAGATGAAACTTTTATGGTATGACAAAGTGGAGACATGTAAGTCTAATAAAGAGTAATCCAATGTGGAAATTTGGAAAGATTTATCCAAAAACAACCTCCTAAACATGTTTTAGACCCCTTCCACTTTTGAATATGAAACACCAGAAAAAATAGAAAGGTATTTCATGCCCTACCTAAATCTAAATAAGTGGGAAACTCATCAGAAATTGATGGCTAGACATATCCCTTATCCAAGATACGAGTATCACCTCAAAATCATCAATATACTTTTTTGTTAGCTGGATATAACTTCCTTTTATGTAGATCGAAACCTAGGAATGAAAGATAAAAACAAACAACTATGTAGTGTTTGTCTCTATATAATGATGACTATTTATCAAAAAAAAATTCTAGAGCCTCGTCATACATACATATTTGAGGGTGGAGAAGATGCTGAGTGTTTCACTTAACTATGTCCCCATAATAGAAAAACTCCCCAAATACAACATCCTATAATTCCATATACTCTAGTGAAATTAGGGGACCAGGTAACATGTGATCCAGTTGGTCACTAAAATGGAATTTCCTTGTTTTAATGATGATAATACATTATGACCGGAGGGAGAGTACTACCCATAGATCTTTGAACTGAGCCTCTCAAATTAATGTGAATGAATTATAGAAATAAAATCCAAAGTTGTGGTTAACCCAACAACTTCCCATAGAAAATGACTCCCTTTATGGGATGCCATTGAACCCAACTCATAAACAAGAATAGCTACACAAAATCAAATAGGTCTCAATAGTAGCTATCATATCAACTATCCAAGAGAAAACCTGGCCCACCGAGATGGGTGAATATTTACCACCACCTCCACCCCTTGGATCATCAATCCCTAAAAGGATTCATGATATATCAACGATAGCTGAAAATAAACCCCAGACCACTATGATGGTGGGATATTTATCTCAATAGGCATCAACAGGTTCATCACACCTAGAGAGGGTCTTGGAGAAATTAGTGGCAGTTCCAAATCAAACCCAACCCACTAGGATAAGGGAATTTATATCTTTATTCCCATCTCTGGAGTCATAAAATCCTTTTCTAGGATCATCATATCCTCAACAATAGGATCAAAAAATGCTAATGGTGGATCTAAATAGTCCTCATCCCATAGGGTTGGGGGAATTTTCATCATCATCATCATCACTATAGATGGAATTGGTATTCTCAAAGTTAGGAGGTAGATATCAATGGTTGAAATCCCATCCATTCCTCCTGCTGCAAGAAATACCTATGCTATTTGTGGTCCATTCAGAAATCATGAATAGAAACTCCCTCAAGGTCACTACTCACAGGCCGAGATCAGAGGAATATATGGTAAAGGAAATTAAACCCCACAAGTTTTGTAGGAAAAAAATTCTAATATGGATAAGGGTTTAAAAAATGACCCTGATATAGGTAGTGTAGAGTTATACTATTGCATTGAGAGTAATTTAATGACCCCAATTTCTTGATATACCTCTATGAATGTCATCACCATCAACACAACAAATAATGTGGATAAAGATGTAAATTTATAGGGATGAAATATAGAAAATATACCTCGATAGGAGGGTGATATAGATGCACTAACTGAGGCTACACTTATGTGAAACCATAGGAGAATTCAAAACCATCACCTTTGAATATTTATTTACCACCTCTATAGTAGAAATATGCCAATGATAAATGGAAAGAAGTGGTCATATCCCACCCATAACCTAGAATATCCAAAATTCCTTCCACGATGGAGTATCTGGCACAATATAAGAATGAGATACAAAAATATCAGACTACTAAATGAATAGATACTCAGGGGAAACATTACAATTGGGTATCATCTTTAAGATGAGATGAATATCCCTCCTCCCATGCATCAAAAAAGAGTCATTATTCTTGAAATAGTTGTATCTGAGCATTATACCAACTTCTGATCAAGGTAGCTAGTCTACATAAATGAGGAAATCGAAGATGATCATGACTTCCCTCCATTATGGTGAAAACATCTCCCCCTCTAGGGTGACCATCTAGTCTTATCACGGATCAAGAATTAGTAGTAAATGAAAATGGGGATACCTCATCAATCCCCACCCATTCCCTGTAGATGAGAGGTGGCTCAAAAAATAGTACCTCCAGAATCGCTCAACGTCATTGAGTCCCTGGATGCTCAAATGGAATCCATGGAAGGGTTACACACACCTATTAATCCTGGGAAGAATCCATATCCTAAATGGGTGGATGAAACATTTCCTCCAACCAATTTTTTTAATCCTACCATCTCCACCTTTGATGGAGTAAAATACCCAGAACAACATCTCATATACTCGAGTTTTTTATTTTAATACATTTTTTAAAAAAATTATTTTTAAAAAAACACCTGGGTTTAAAATATTTTTAAAACTGTGCCTCAAAGGCGGTATTGCAGATGCTGCCTTTGGCGTCGGGTGAAAGGCGTCATCCGTGATGCCACCATTCCACTAAAACCCAAAAAAATTATTTTTTTAAATTATTTTTTTATTTTTTTATTTTGTATATATATATATATATAAACAAAAAAAAATAAAAATAAAATAAAAATAAAATTTTCAGCAGAATTTATCCACTATTTAAAATCCAGCAGTACTGCCATTACAACAGTTTGGATTCTGACAGAAGCTCTCACCCATAGATCCCTTTTATAAGAGAGATTACCCTGGAAATCATTCTTCATTTCCGATGTGGGATTCTGGTTCTCCATTTCCTGCATAGAACATTCTACATTTCTGATGTGGGATTCTGTTTCAAGTACGTGACTTTGAAAGACTATAAAATATAAAATATAAGACCAATATAAATGAAACTTAAAACATGGATTAAATATATACAAAATAGTTGAAAAAAAATAATTTCATAAAAAATGATGATAAAAAATAATTTATAAGCTTTCAAAACCACCTACTTGAAACTTAAAAAGTTTCAAGTACGTGACTTTAGAAGCCTATAAAATATAAACTACAAGAATAATATAAATGAAACTTAATACATGTATTAAAAATATAAAAAATAGTTGAAATTAAAAAGAATTTCGTAAAAAATGTTTATGGAAAATAATTTATAATTTTTCAAAGACACCTACATAAAACTTAAAAATATTTCAAGCACGTGAATTTGAAAGCCTATAAAATATAAACTATAAGACCTATATAAATGAAACTTGAAATATGGATTAAAAATATAATAAATAGTTGAAAATAAAAATAATTTCATTAAAAATGTTCATGAAAAATAATTTATAATCTTTCAAAACCACCTACTTGAAACTTAAAAATGATTCGAGTATATGGCTTTGAAATACTATAAAATATAAACTATAAGACCAATATAATTTGAAGTTAAAACATGGATTAAACATATAATAAATTATTAAATTATTAAATTAATATTATTAAAAATTAATTATATAATAAATGATTCATGCATGTGGCTTGAGATTGTACAATGATTATTAGGTATCTGAAATGCAGAATGTTCTGTGCAGGAAATGGAGAACCAGAATCCCACCTCAGAAATGCAGAATGATTTCCAAGGTAAGCTCTCTTATAAAAGGGTGCCCTAGGTGAGATTTAATGTCAAAATACAGACTGCTATAATGGTAGTACTACTAGATTTGAAATAACGGATAAATTCTGCTAATTTTTTTTTTATTTTTATTTTTGTTTTGTTTATATATATATATATATAAACAAAACAAAACAAAAATAAAAATAAAAAATTTTAAAACAAAAAAATAGTAATTTTTTGTTTTAGTAGAAAGGCGGCAGCGGCACTGCCACCTTTCGCATGAAACCTAAAGGCGAAAACTGCCCTACCACCTTTAAATCTTATTTTCTTAAAAAAAATTTAACTTAAACATTATTTATAAAATATTTTTTGTAAAAAATTATTTTAAAAAAATCCCATATAATTTGTGTCTCTATGTGGTCTGATGATGGGCCCTTGAGATCAATAAGAAGAAACCAAGATGATGTGTTTTTTATAGACTCTGGTAGGGATATCATTTTTGTGGTAAATTATCCTTATACTAGGATACATTGTAATATGGTAAGACCTTCTTCATCAATTCCTTTATTAGTTCAGCTATACACTGAGAAAAATGGAAATTATTAATATGAAAAACTGCAATCAATGTGAAAATGAGAGGATGTGTGACTTTATATCTAGATGGAAAGTCTTAACCTCTTCACTAATCATACCTCTATAGCAGGAGTAGTTACTAGAAATTTGTGTTGAAAATATCTAGGATGATCTACATACACCACTTATCCTGATGAAGTATCTAGGAGGATTCCATGAGTTTGATGTAATGACACAACATCTAAAATATTCCATTCAACGAACTTGAGATAATTATGGACTCATTCCCTTATCATAAGGGAAAAGGATCAACACAGAAGATACTATAACTATTACCCTCAAACTAGTGGTAGTTTCCATTCAAGAACCTAGGATGGTCTTGAATTGCCTAGCGCCTTCTATCGAGCGACAACAACAATAAAATATCTCATGACTAGAAGAAAAAAAAAATTAGGGTCTCTCTTGATTTGAGGAATATATGATTAAAGTATACTCCATCTAAAATGAATAATTACAAGATTATTTCCTTGAATCCATGGAAAATGACCTATTCAAGCTGCCACAACTCAAGAAACCCAATGAGGTCAATCTCACTGATCATCCTGACTACCTCCCTTTCCTTAGAAGGTTGGGTTACAACATCTAGAATTTATTTATCATCAAATAAATCCTCAAAATCATGGTCAATTACAGACAAGTGGTGTTAGAAAACTCCCTGGAATGTGTAACTTGTGTAAAATTCACTCGTTCAGAAGAAGAAGGTGATTGGAAAGAAGTTCCAACTAGGCATGGGTAAAAGTTCAAAAATTGGATGACTTAAAAAAAAGTCGACCGAGCTCATGCCAACCTAGAAGAATAACTTCATATAAACATAAAATTTCCATCTCCTAGGGATGTTACATTAGATATTCCTATCAAATATGTATATAATCATTAGATATAAAAAGAGATAGAAGAAGAAGAGTCATATTCAGCTCCAATTCAAGCTCTGACTCTTGTAGAATTCTTCTCTAAAATATCTGAAGCAAGAGAAAAACCCCACCAAATGGGACCTTAATCATTTGAATAAATAATATTTGGTTATTTTAATGTGATATACTTGGAATAAACATTATCTAATAATGAATATTCCTTCGAGTATGAGTTCCACATACCTGACCAGGGAGTTGGTGGCCACAAACATAAAAGCCGAGGATACATGGGACATCACGGGCATGATAAAACCAAATATTTAGATCACATCCCAACATAGTACATATATGAAATTGAGAGTCATGGGAAAACACTCCAGAAATCACAACAGATACATGGAGGTGTCCCAGAACCCTTCAATGGTCTTTTATGCCCATTCGTCTTACATGGCTGTTTGGTAGGGGTGTGATTGTCTGATCATCCCAGACAACAGGGAAGGTCGATGTGACCCCACCAATAGAATAAGATGCCCACTCAACCTCTACACAGGTACCAAGACTATCCAACTCAAATACCTCAGATCTTAAATCACATAATATGGATAAACTCTACCTTGGGAAGAATCTACCTCTAGCACAAAAGTATGAAATTATGAAATAGTTGGCAGTTTTCCCATAAAAACTCTCAATCCTATAATCACTCTATCTTTCAAGAGAAATCATATATTAACTATTTTAATAACTCTAGAGACCCAAAGAGTTTGATAAATAATTATCTATAGTTGAGGTTTATCGAGTGGATATTGTGCCATCAGAATTTCATGTCACCATCTTATTCACAGGCCATGATTGAAAAGAGGTCATCCAGGGACACATCAGACCCCTATATGTTTTAGGAAAACTTGAAAATGTAGAAATCCAAAGGAATCTGATTGAAAATGGTTCCGGGATACACTAATTTCTTATTTTGATCCTCTAAAATTTGGGATATGGAGCGTGGGACTAATCTCCTACAAAGATGACCATTCAAGGGTATGATAAGAGTGATAGAATACCTCTCAAGTATATCAAGATCAAATATCAGTTTGGGTATATCACATTTAATTCTAAGGTTATGTTTATCCAAAAAAATAGTATATGATGTTCTTCTCTAAATGCCTTGGATTCAAAGCCACATGGTGGTACCTTAAAATTTCCATCAGTTCTTGAAATACCCCATCGATGGGAAGGTCAGCATACTACATGGTGAAAACACACCCTTTGAGTCCTGTGAATCCACATATTCTAAGGTAGGGTTTAAAAGATATGGAAAATAACCAATAGTGGATAAAAATATACAATTTTCATCCCCTAATGGCTTGATATCCATCCTGGAAAATTCTTAGAGTATGTTCAAAAATTATTATGTGCTATCCATAAATATGATTGAGGTAATAGACCTAATCCAATATTTCCAGGCTCATCCCATACCCAACAATGGTGTAAAAGAAATTCAGATTTCAAATCTCTCTACAATGACTCTAGAAGTAGGGGATGAAAATGTCTCTTCTCACAACCTCTATCACCATAAATGTGATATAGATTCCCTCAGATTTACTACCTCACCTGAAAATAACTCCATGGAATCAAAGGTGGAAGAAGAAGAGGATGGCCTGAAGAACTTCCCTTCCGCATTTGAGGAAGGAATATCCTCTACCATTAATGAGATCAGGTAGGTAAATATGGGAATTGAAGAAGACCCATGGCCTACATTGATTAATTCCACCTTGCCTCTTGAGGATCAAGAGATATACATCACATATCTAAATCAGCATCAATATGTGTTTACTTGCCTGATAAAATGTCTGGGCTGAAACCCAATGTGGCTAAACACCACTTAGTCTTACCTGATGACCATCAAGGCTTGAAGAAGGTGGACGAGTGGATGTAACCCTATCATGTTACTGATATAAATATGTAATTAAATAAATTGATCAAATCCAATTTTGTTCAGGAGGTGAAATACCCAAGATGGCTCACCAACATCATCTCTATAAAAAAAATAATGGACATATTAGGGTCTACATTAATTTTATAGACCTTAATCTACATTACCAAAGGATGAATTTTCATTTTTTATCCCTGAACTCTTGATTGATAAAACTAATAGATTCCAATAACTTTCCTTCGTGGATGGGTACTTGGAGTACAATACGATAAAGATTGCCCTAGAAGATGAGGAAGCCACTAACTTTAGAGCAGCCTAGAGGATCTTTTTCTATAAAGTTACAACCTTTGTATTAAAGAAAAATTTCACTATATATCAACGTATCATGCAACATATATTTAATCCCTTATTGGGATAAATAGTGTAATGTTATGTCAACGGCCTGGTGGTCAAATATTGATAGTGGTGTGATCACTTCACAGATCTTCAAACAGTCTTCGATAAGTTAGGGCAACACAGTCTGAAGATGAATCCACAAAAATGTGCTTTCAGGGTAAAATCAGGGAAATTACTTGTTTTGGTGTATGACACCATGACATTGAGTTAATCCCAAAAATGACTTGTGAAATTCTAGAAATTTCACCCCCTCAGAATCTTAAAGAGGTAAGGGGGGTCCAAGGGAACCTTTCATACATTTAGAATTTCATAGACAAGTTAGCAAGAAAATATCCCCCCTTCACCAACATAATGAATAAGGGAGTCATCTACCAATGGGATGAGGACTTCTAAGAAATATTTTAGAGTCTTAAGTAGTACTTATTTCACCCACCAGTATTGATGCCACCGGTGGAGGGAAATCCAATAATCTTATATGTGGATACTATGGAATGATCACATGTCACTCTCTTGACATAGAAAAATAATACAAGGAATAATAATAGTATCTAATAACTTAGTAAAACAATGATAGGTACCTAATCCCAATATTATAATGTTGAGAAGAACTGCATCATGCTCATCTTTGTAGTGAAAAAGTTGAGGCATTACTTGAAGTACCATGAATTCCACTTGGTCTCTCATATCAACCCGCTCAGGTATATCCTTGGTCTTCTTATGTTGACTGAGTGTTTGGATAAATGGTTGGTTATTCTTCAATAGTATGACATTCAGTTCATGTCAAGAAAGTTAGTGAAAGGGAAGGATCTAGCTGATTTCTTCACAGCACATCCTACCCAAGAAATTACACCACTGGACAAAAAAATTCTAGATGATAAGGTATTATATGATAATGAAACTCCCAAAACATGGGAGATGTATTTTGATGGTGTCTTATAAAGTCCTATTATAAGAAGACATGAAAACCCAAAGATTAATCGGGTTGGTATAGGAATTATATTTGTTTCACCAAAAAACAATTTCCCTATGATTTTTCACTATCTAAAGACTGCACCAATAATGAGTTAGAATATAAATCCCTCATAGATGGCTTGGAACTTTCCCTATAGCTGAAAATAGCCTACCTAGGTATCAAAGGGGATTCCGAGCTTGTGATAAAACAAATCAATGGTGAATATTCCATAAAAAAGGATGAACTGGCCTCACTCACTAGTTATGTTAGGGAAAAAATGGCATAGTTCCCTTTTGAAATCATAATAAATCATATCCTATGATCATTGACTGCTCGTGCTGATGAATTGGCTAATGCATCCATAGTTTTGGCTGAACCTAATCAGGATTAGGTGGTCTTCCACATCACACACCAAAGGATGGTCTCATCATTCACCATCTGTGACATGTAAGAGATCAATCATGTAAACAATTCCCAAGAGTGTGATGAATTTATATCCACCCCTAGATTTATAGAGACCATAATTTATTATCTCCAAAATGGGATCCTATCGATAGGCAGATCTATAAGGGAACATATTCAACACCAAGCAACTAACTTTGCCCTTCAGGATATTCCAAATGAAAAAATGGACCTCTATAAGAGAGGATTTGATGGAATCCTCCTCAAATGTATAAAAGAAATAGAAATTCCCACTGTAATGGAACAAATCCATGCAGGATCATGTGATGCTCATCAATCCGGGACTAGTCTCTCCCACCAAATTTGGAAGCTATATTACTACTATAAAATAATGATACGGGACTTTTTGGAATTCACTTGGTTATTTCATACATTCCATATTTAGGAAAAATTCATCCATCAACCCCCAAAATTGATGCATACAGATAAATATCCTTGGTTGTTTTTTGTATGGGGAATAGATATCATGGGACCATATCCCCCAACCACAGCTAAACAGTTTAAGTAAATCCTTACTACTACTGAATTATTTTACAAATGGTATGAGAAAATAATACTCAAGAAAGTAAAGAAAAATAATATCATCAATATTGTAAATTTCAGTACTAGACCTAGGTTCAAATCCTCTCCCACAATACTGACAGACAACAGAACCAACTTATATTATGAAGAGTTGAAGAAATTGTACCATGATTACAACATCAATTACAACCATTCATCCTGCTATCATGCAGAAAAAATGAAAAAAATAGAGGCATTCAATAAAAATATATCAAATATACTCTAGAAGATGGTGAATAATGACAAGAAGTCTTGGCTGAAAAAGTTCCTCCAGGATTTATGGGCCTACCATATCACTACGTTTACTACTACAAATGAAACTCCATATTCATTAGTGCATGGAACTGAGGTAGTGTTTCCTATAGAATTTTATTTTCCCTCGCTTCAAATAGTTATATGTGAAAAAATATCAGATGATGAGAAATCACAAAAGTGGCTTCATGAATTAGAGAAACAAGACGAGAAAAGGGTCCATACATTGAAAAACCTTAAAGTCCATAAAAATTAGATCGCACAATCCTTTAATAAAAAGGTTCACCTACACTCATTCATTCAAGGAGAACCAATATTTTATCTTATAACTCATATGATACCAAGGAAGAATCCTCATAATCCATAACCCAAATGGGAATGTACTTATATCATACATAAGGTCTATCACAATGGAGCTTACTCACTGGACACAATTGAAAGGGAACATGTCATGCCCCCAACAATGTGAGTTTTCTTAAGAAATAATTTGCATAGATAACATCAATCACCATTATCATCCTATTCATATGAAGTTAAACTATAGAAGTATTCCATGACCAAATGATGTTAAACTATACAGAACTCTTCCTAGTCACAAGATGTTAAATTGCACAAATTTGTCCTGAACACATGATGTTAAACTATATGAAACTCATCCTAGTCACATGATGTTAAACTTCACAAACTCATAATTACCACATGAAATTAAAATATATGAAAATTTTCATGGTCACATGATTTTAAATTACACAAATTCATCCTAGTCACATGATGCTAAGTTATACAAACTCATCCTAGTTAAATGATGTTAAATTGCACAAAATCATCCTAACCAAATGACATTAAAACTATATGGAACATGTCCTTATCACATGACAATAAACTACATGGAAAAATTCCTCACTATATAAAATTTTACTGAATGGAAAGACCCATCTCACCAATGTATCACTACACATGAGTTAGATCTATATAAAAGAGAAATGAAGTACCCCATCCCTGTGTGTGATTAAGATCCACATAGGGAATTCCTCATCCAAGAACTATACATGGCTTTATTCCTGCCATCACAGGATATATAGTGACACCAAGAACCCAAATCCTAGGTCCAACCACAATATATTCATCCTAGTCGCATGAAATCAGACTGCCCAACAATGGTAAAGCCTACTTATCCACATCAGGTGACCCTCATCCTTACTGCATGATGTTAAGCTACATATATGATGTCCCACCACATGATACTAAACTACATGATTTTCTAGAACTATGTGCGTCTTGATTTCTGACATCATAGGATATGTAGTGATGCTCATACCTCAATTATTGGTCCAACTGCAATATTCATATATTTTTTTTTCACGTCAAGTCACATTCATCCTTACCACATGACGTTAAACTACACAACTAATGTCCTCAATTCATATTAATAAAGTGCATGGTTTTCCAGAACTATGTATGGATTGGTTCTCATTCCAATGAGATACGTAGGGATGCCTAGATCCTATTTCTTAGCCCAACCATTGCATGATACAAAATACCACTATCATTTCTATAATTTCCTCCATGTTGTGAAATGAACCTTTACCATTCCTTATTTCTTACACCAAGCATGGATCATGTGAGATTAGGAATTTTATTAAGGTATTCCCCACATGGATAAGATATATCAGTTCACAATAGGGTTAATATAGTGCTATTTGTAATACCGTAAAAGTCAAATCATGAGTCCTTACCACATGGCATTAAGCTGCATGGTTGTTGTCCCTTTCATGAAATGAAACTATGAATTATCATAAATATCACCTAAGAGGACCACTCTCGTTGGTAATGGTCTCCCACCACACCTCCATTCAATAAATATGTGTGGCTTGATTCCTATCATTATAATATATATAGTGATACCCAAATCTCTAGTCTTGTGTCTAGTCACAATATTCCCTTTTCATGTCGGGGATTCTATGTCCTTGTCGTATGATGTTAAACTACATGGTTTCTAAAAAACTATGTGTGGATTGATTCCTGTCATCATTGTATATGTAGTGATGCCCAGATATCGAATCTTATTCCTAGTTACAACAATCAATGGGAACAATTACCCCCTCTTTATATGGGTAAGATATGTGTAGGGATTTTTCCTTAAAGAACTATATGCAGTCTGATTTGTATCATCATGGGATACATAGTGATGCATATATCTATGATTCTTGGGTCCATTGGTGATAAAACAAATACCCCCATCCCAATATATGGGTCATACCTGTGAATGGAACTTTTATACAAGAACTATGTATATATTGATTCCTAACATCACATGATACATAATGACACCCATATCTCTAATCCTAGGTTTATCCAAAATATATAAAATGATAAAAATGCATCCCCTGACTGCATATGGGTAGTAAATATGTATCAAACATCCTTATCGCATGATGTTAAACTACAAGGAAATAAAAACTTCCTTACCTAATGGTGTTAAGCTATAAGGAAAATTTCCGGGTCACCCAACATTAAAATTGCACAAAAAATACATCCCCACTAAATGATGTTCAAATGTGAAGGACATCAACCATCACCATTCCTTATCAAAGGGACACAAAATCCTAACCCCAGTCAACCAGAGTATGGTGCGTTTTCATCATATTTTAACCAACTCAACCCATAAACCACACTTCATGTCTTGAGCACCTTAGGTTGCTGAAAACCTTTCATGGACCCAGGAACGGAAAAAAGATCTATTTTTTTGACCTTGATATCACTTCATAAGGTCTTTGAACTACTAACCAGAGACATCTTGTCCCTATAAGAAGGGATTTCTAATCCTTGTGAGCCTGACATCACCGTGGCAAAACTCAACACCTAAGGGTGTTGTGGGATATCAACAGTATGATTTTCCCATATCATTAGTCATGGATTGAGAACCTTGAGTCATGATTTATGAAATTTTTCATCTCCCACTTAAAAGGATGTTGGAGTACACTTGACCATGGGTATCCTAATTATGTTTTTTTGTAACATTCCCCTCATACTAAGTCCATGAGCATCATGAACTTAATTCTGTATACACTTTGGTCAAAGTTGTACGACCTTAAACATCATCCTTTGATGATCCAAATTTAAAGACCATAAACTTCTAAGAAAATATACACAAAACTTGTCAGGTTGAAAACCCACAAAGGGAGGCCTAATAAAAAGTCAAGTCTTTTCTCACTAAACACTTCATCTCCAGAGTTTAGGAAAACATTAGAGAATAAATGAATAAGGCATGAATCTTATAGGCCCCAAATTATGGCCCTAGTAAAAGTAGATCCATGCTCGTTGGACCCCCTAGTCCATGAAAAAGTCAGAGTAATGATTTTTCACATTTCCTCGCCCTAATAATATTTTAACTTGGCAGCAACACAAATTTTAGGGTGCCAAAACCCTCCATGAATATTATATTTTACACAAATCACACTTTATTATTTGAGAACCTATAATCACCACAAACCTTTCTTGGACCTTGAAAGAAGATACCTAGCTTCAATAGACACTTTTTTTCACTATGAATGCATGCATATGGATCCTGTATATACACCTATGGTCATCAACCAAATGAATCATAAGTTAAAAAAGGGATTTCTAACCCTTGTGAGGCCTGACGTCACTATATTGGAACACATCACCTTTCAATGTTTTGGGTAATCCCTAGCATGATTGTCCCATATCATCCTTAAGACCCAAGCACTTCGTGCCATGATTTACACTCCCTATAACTAGACTATTCAAGTGTATTCAACATCCTCAGTGTTACTTCAACATGTTTTGTGCCCTTTCTTAAAGAAGGAATGTGTCACTTCATTCCCTAACATTTTGATGGACCAAAACCCATGAAACAAAACCATAGGTTGTAGGGACAATGATTCTCAATTAAGACCTAAACTTCCCTAGGTTTCCATAACCCTTCCTGGATAGGTTTCACTCTATACCCAAATTCATCATTCAAACATTTTAGTCTTCATAAATCTTTTATGGACCACAAAAAAGAGTGGGGAAACCTTTGTTTGACCATTAAATAGACACATAATGTCTTTGACCAATAAACCAAAGGTGTATCATCCTTACAGAAAAGTAAATCTGATCCTTATGATCCCTTCTAACACCATGGAAGAACTCATCACCTCAGGGTGTTATACATCATTCTTGGCATGTTTTCCCCATTCTATATACATTGAATCAAAATTTTGGGTTATGAATTATTCAACCCCCGTCATAATAAACCGTTTGGATTTTAAAAAACCCACCTTCTTACAAAAAATAATGGTGAACCTAACACTAAATCATTTAACCACATCATCTTCTTTATAGGATAAAAAGGATAGACAACCTGATTCTCATCAGACCATTTTGTTCCTACCATATGGGCGATCTTTTCCCTATGAAATAAAAATGGTGAACCCAACATGATGAATTACGTAGCACATTCAACCCCTCTCATAATCAACCATTTTTCTATTGGAAGACTCTAATATAAGCATATCTAAAGAAACTAAGTATTGATAATTGGACTACAATGGTAAAATCTTATAAGTTACCTGATTTTTTACCTAATACTCTTACAATAAGTGGTCTATCTAAAAATATTTTAAATTATAAATTTATGAATATTTTATATTATGCTATAAATAGAAATATTTTTAGTCACATTAATTATTAAAATAATCATGAAATTTATAGAATTTTTCAATTTTCTCTCATTATAATAAATATTTTTATAAGAACAAAGCTTGTAAGGATTTAGGATAAATATCAATATTTAAAGTTGGGTGAAGTTTAAATTTTCAACCATATTTTTCATAGATTTACTATAATTATAAATATAATGAATATTCTTAGAGAAGAACTGGAAACTATTATTCTTATTGATATATTTTTGATAGATATACCCAATAAGTTCCATGAAAATAATGTAATCATTGATGAATGTAATATATTCAAGGAATATACTCTTGATGAACTGATTAGTTCATTTATCCGATATGAATTGAAACTTAATAATATAGATGATTAAGAGATTACAAGAAAAGGAAATGAGTGTATTTTAGATTTGTTAATATTGTTTCTTCTAAATCTTCTGATTCTAAACTATAAGAAAGTAAAAAATAAGATATAGATTATATTTTTACTGGTGTTAAAAATAATGAAAAAGATATATTTTAAAAACCTTTCTAGAAAGAACTCTCAAAAGGATAAACAAAAATGAGAAAATAAATGTAACACTAACTATAATTATAATACCTTAGATGTTACATGTTTTGGATTAAAAAACGAAAGGGGATGTCAAGCTAGACTACCCAATATTGAAAAATTAAATTAAGGATAATAAATATAAAAATAATGAGAAAAGGGATTTAACTTCAATATCGATTTATATAAAGTAATTTTATTATAGTGAAAAATCTATAAATGAAAAGGAATCTGTTAACTTGTGTTTTATGGCATATTTTAATGTGTTCGGTGATTTTTGTTTTTATTATGGATTTTTTTGAAGATGATATTGATTTTGAGAAATGAAATATTGATGAATTAAATGAATATGTTGATATATTAATAAAGTACATTTTTAAGGATAAAAAATTATGTAATGAACTAAAATAAAATAATCATAAACTTGTAAAGTAAAATAAAGTTATTTTATATGAAAATGAAAAATTTGGAAATAATTCTTATACTTATAATGATAAAACATATAAATATCTTAAAAATATTAAAAAGTTTAAAATTAAACTTGTCTACTTTTGTTCAAGGAATAAATGGTTATGATAAATTGATGTATTTAAATAATGTGAATAGAAAAATGGTGTTGGATATGACGTAAAATTAACTCAGATTTATCAAAAAATTTCTTTGAAAATTTAAAATGGTTGTTCTTCTGCTGTTGTTTTTTAGATGTATGATGAAGAGATATTGTGCTAATAAATGTTCAATAATATTTCCAAAAATCGTTAGGATATACTAATAATTATATTTCTAAATCTGTATCTTTTAAAGTACCTATAAATACTTATATTAAATCTTTATGGGTACCTAAAAATAGTTTTAATAACCCTATTGGGCCTAAACTTACATGAGTACTAAAACTATCTACTAATTATTTTTTCATAAAAAAACCCCTTTGGATGTCATAATAATAATGTATGCTATATGGGAAATAGATTCTGAATTCATATGACTAAAGACCCATCAAAATTTATTTCATATAATAGATGTAATGGAGGAACTATAAAATTTGGGGATAATTCTAAAGGAAATGTAAAAGGATTTGGTGAAATTGGTATTTATTACTCGATAACTATTTTAAAAATTTTATATGTTGATGAATAACAATATAATTTAATAATCATATATCAATTATTTGATGATGGTATGAATTTTAAATTTTAAAATGATAAATATTTAGTTTTTGAGTATAATTATTTATTATTTTATTCAAAATAAATGAAAAATACTTATTCAATTGATCTTGATTGACTAACAGTTCAATATGTTAAGTTTTTGAATATTGTGTAGAGTGATAGTATACTTTTGTATTGATGATTTTTTCATATTAATTTTAGATTATTGAATAAAATTTCTAAGCATGAAAAGGTTCTACAACTACTAGAAATGAAGAAAGAAAAAATTCATGATTGTGATTCTTTCATGAGAAGAAAACAAAAAAAAAATATATTTAGACTATTTAAGGAATTTAAATTCAACTAACCTCGATATTTAGTTCTATAACACCCTGATATTTTATAATATATTTATCCTTAATAAATTTGAAGTGTTTTATATATTTATTTACATGAAACACTAAACATATGTGAATAATATTTATACATTATAAAATGAATCATATTATATGGTATTTAAATGAAATATAATTATTTAAAATAATTTCTAATTCACTTAGGAAATGCTATTGATCCTAAAAAACTATTTTGAAATATTTTGTTTATAAGGATTGTTTTTATCATGTATGTTATGTTAAATGATTAATTTATCTTATTTTAAAAATTAATTTAGTATATTAAACATATAAAAATATTTTTTAATAATGTAGAAAATTAATTCATTGGTTATCAATTGGTTAGAAATGAAAATAAAATCTTTTGAAGTAAAAGGGAGTTATTTTTCAGAAAACTATTTTTTTATTTGTGTGCAAAGTGTGTTTATCTTAATAAATTAAATAAATAACTATTTTTTAATGTTGATAATGAAATTTATAGAATATATATTCTAAAATATATTTTAACATTCAGTTGACTATTTTTCCATGAAAAAAATGACGGTGAACTTAGTTTTATTCTTAAAAACTCATTTAAAAAAACGGTTTTCATTGTATTTTTCCCACTTATTATAAAATGAATTCATACCACTTATAAAAAATTTATCTTTTAAAATTTATTAAATATTTTTAATTAGAATAATTAATATAATTTAATATTTTCAACTTAATTTTTGGTTAAAATGAATAATAAAAATAGTAAAAAAAAATTCACCACGGTTAGGGTTAAAAATAGTTTATTAGGGGTTAAAGTAAGATATAAGGGTAAAAATGAGACTTAAAAATGTCTAAATATTATTGGATTAAAATAATTTGACCTTTAATTTTTCTAAATTTTAATTATTTTCCATTTGGATCCACTTTCACAAGAATGTTACTTTATATTATTTATACTTTTAAGTAATTCCATGTGTGTACGTCCCCTAAATTATAAAATAGAACCTCTTTCCTCCATTATTCACATATTTTTAGCCTTAAATATGAAAAAATAAATACCTAAATACTTTAATATCTTCTTTACTATAATTAATGATATCCTTTTCATACCCTAGTACCATCTTAAGAAGGATTAAGGTGTAAGACTATGGAGGTCTCTCAAAGAAGAGGTAATCATCTTACCCAATTATTTCAAAGTTTATATCTTGTTATACTTTCTATAAATATATTATATTCATCATGAAATGATGAATTCAATATAATAAATAAAATATTATTATATTATTATTATTGGACAAAAATTTTCCACCTATTTTACATCAAATTGGAAATAAAAGCATTGCTCGTGTGTAAGTGTGGATTACCACCTCCATGTACCGATATAATTCATTTTCCATCACCATGTTTCATGGATAGTTATTAATATGAATATAATTTTTATATATGATATATATAAAATAATTAATACTCTATATTTATAATATATTATCTATTTTCTTACATTGAAATCAATTTGAAATTGATAATGTCGCTCACATGTACGTGTGGACTGCCACCACCATGAAACGATGTGATTCGTTTTTCATTTCCAATTTACATGGATGGTAATAAGGATTTATTTAACGAATATATATGATATTTATAATATATAATTTTTATTTTTTAAATATGAATAATTTTTACCATTATTTTATTCCATCCATAAAAAAGTAGAAACATCACTCATGCGTACATACAAACTACCGTCTCCACGAAGTGATGTAATTAATTTTTCATTACTGATTTATATGAATGACTATAAAAGTGTATATGGTGAATAAATATGATAATTATTTTATGATTAATATTTTATATATGATTAAACCATGACCATGGTATAAGTATCAGAACCATCGAACTGAAATATGCATGAAAAAACATACCAATTTTCACAAGAATGATCATTTTAATGAAGAAATTATTAATAAAATGATAATTATAAATTATAAAGGAATGATTTATAGTAATTTATGTATGAATATGGTTCTATTATATATATATAATAAATATATTTTTATTAAATATAAGTTTTGAACATGTACGATGTATGACGGGACTTGAGGGAAGGGTTTATGTTACAATATCATTTCTTTTCATGATTGTATAAGAAAAATTTTAATTGAGGGAAATTATATGGATATTATAATTCTAAAAAAAAATATATTCTTCTATGTTTATTCATATAATTTTAAAGTAATATTATATTTTTTCTATTTTAGTTACTCAAAATTATTGGTGTTTTTTTAAAGAAAATTCAACATTATTTACTCTTTGGTCAACGATATTTTTTTCCATGTCCATTATCTTAAAAAAATTATGGAAGTTTTCAAATATAATTGATTTTTTAAAAATTTTATTTTCATTACCTTTTACTCTATTTTATTTTTTATAAGAAATATTTTTAAAGAATCATTTTCCAAATAAGTCATTTAATAATTTTTCCAAAAAGTGTGAAAAGAATGTTCTCTTTAATGTATACGCTATGAATGAATTTTTCTATCATAATTACCATTATTTTATAGGATATTTATTTAAAACTTTCCATGTTTATTTTCCAATAAAATAATTTTCTCAATATTTTGGTAATTTTTAGTTAAAATTATTTCAAAAGAAAAGGATATTTTTATCATGTTTTGAATGAAAGGTTTAAATGTTATTTTAAAGGTATTTTTCAACCATGTCAACTTACTTTAAGTATTTCTATGTTTCACCGGGGATATTATCTTATGATTCCATCCAATTTTTTAGATGTCTTATGATGGTGATTTTCTTAGGATGATTACATGAAAACTATTTATTTCCAATGGGTTAATTAATCTATAATAAGATAATGAATTCTATTATAATATCTTACAATTTATTTATTTGGATGGATTGTGATTATGAGATGTTTATGAAACCCATTTATTTTCCATGCGTTATGATATGAGGATATTATGAATTTTTTATGATCTTATGGAAAACATATATAAATATTTCATTTTGTAACGAGTGGTCCTAAAATTATTTATCCCTCTAATGCATTGGGTAAAGAATGAAATCCCATGAGATAATAAGGACTATAATGTGGAGTGAACCCAGTTTAATAATGGAATTTTCCCACTTTGATTGTATTGGGAGTTAACCTTAAATAAGGAAATTATGGAATGAGAAGTGAACCCAATCCACTATGATAGCCTTAGCAATGATCCTTAACCAATGAAATGATTTTCAATGCTTATGTGTATTACAAAAACTTATACCTTATTATTATGATATGTTCTCATGGATCATGATTGATTATTGATGATTCTATATTCATATAACTTATGTATTTTTCTATAACAAATTCATATGCCATGATTTATGAATAATGATCTTTGACTGATTGGGTATGAATTTTATAAATTATGATCATGTTCCTACATAGTTATCCTTAACTTAAACTCACTTTTGATCATTGATTTAAATCTGTTATGTTTACCCTTACCGAGCATCTAATATCACCCTTCATTATTTTTCCATTCCCCAAGTTATAAAGAATGGTTTTAAGTAGGGTATGTCTAATAAGTGTATATTGTGATAAGAACTTTGTGAGTTATTTTGATGATATTTAATGAAATAAGATTATGATGTATATAGTCTCCAAATACACAAAACTTTTGTAGTTATTGGGAGTGTATTATTGTAAAATTTATTGGATATTCATATAATATTATGTAATTATTTTCAATTAATATCACTTTTTCCCTATTTTTGGTATTTAAAATGATCAATAAAATATTTTTAAAGAAATTTTGACCTTATTTCCTCTTTGGTCGATGGATTTTTCTTCTATATATATACTCTTAAAATTTATTTTATGTAAGTCTTTAACGATACTTGGAATGTTTTAGAAAGTTTGTTTTAAAATATTTTACTTTATTTAAATATTTTTAAAAGATATCATTTTAAAGAATTTTTTTCTAAATAAGTCATTTTGATTTTTTTAAAAGTATGAAAATAATTTTCTCTTTTAACATATATGATATGAAAAAAAATTATTTCTATCATGACCATTATTTTATTTGAAACTACCTTTACAAATTCCCACAATTATCTTTAAAGAAAACCATTTTCTCAATATTTTGGTAATTTTTAGTTAAAATTTTATCAAAACAAAAGGATATTTTTCTCATGTTTTCAGATAAAGTTTTGAATGTTCTTATAAAGATATTTTTCATTTTTGTAAACATTTATTAAGAATTTTTATGCCTCATTGGGGGATATGCTCTTATGTTTCCATCCAATTTTTAAGATCACTCATTATGATGATGTTCTTAGGATGATTACATTGAAATCATTTATTTCCAATGGGTTAATTAAAATATGACCAAATAATAAATTTTATTATGACACCATAAAAATTCTTTCTCTAGATGGATTATGATTACATAATTATGATATGTTTACAAAACTTATTTATTTATCATAGGTTATCCTATGATGATATTATGAATGTTTTATGATCTTGTGTAACAAATATGTATAGATTTCAGTATGTGATAGATGGGTCTGAAATTTTATAGAACTCCAATAAATTGGGTAAAGAATAAAATATCATGAGATAATAAGGAATTAAATAGGGAGTCAACCCAATTTAGTAAGGGACTCTGTTCACTATGATAGTCTTAGCTATGAATGATGACAAAGAAAATTATTGAATGTTAAGTAAACGCAATCCACTATGATAGCCTTTGAATTGAGCCTTGAATAAGGAAATTATTTTCAATGCTTATGTATATTCTAAAATCTTATGTGTTATTATTATGATATATTCTCATGCCTCGTGATTGATTATTGATGATTCCTCACACATATGAATTATGTATTTTGTTATGAAAAATCCTTATTCCATGATTTATGATAATGATCTTTGAATGATTGTGTATGAAATTCATAAGTTATGATCATGTTCTCATACACTTATGTTAGTTAAAAATAATATGAAGATACACAAGATGGGGGGGGGGGTGAATTGTGTTCCTTTAAAAATATTGACAAATTCAAGTTTTATCTCTCTTTGTATGTTATTAAGATGTGCATTATTATTTTTTTTAAGAAATTTATAAATCAGAAAAATAGAGAAGAATAACACAATAATTTTTATAGTGGTATAAGGAATAAAAATCCCTTAGTCCATTACACAAACTCTCTCTTAGAAATCTTGGTGATTTTCACTAAGTAGGACCTGTTATAATAAGACCTATACAACCAGGTGTAGGCCGTTAAAACCTTTAAAATAAGGCTTTTACAGGGCCTTTTGGTTCCTTTCAAATATCCACATATTAGAACCAGAAGATGACACTCCAACACAATTGAGTATGAGAATATGATACTTTAATAAATCAAGATTAATTGATTTGATTGAGAAAAGGATTTATCTCACAGTTGTAGTAGAAACTAAAAAATAATTTAACTTATTATTCATAGATATTAGTCTTCAATGAAGAATAATTTTGAAGAGATCCCAGTTTTAAATTATCTTTATTAAATACAACAAGAGACAAATAGTGGTAACAACAATAGAACAACAGTAAAACAACAAAAAATCAAAACAAGTATTTATCCAAAGCGTATCTCATTAGAATATCAGAGACGTCCATTCTTGTAAAAAGGTACTTTTATTTTGAAATAAATAAATCTTATTATTTAAAAATAGAAACTTTGTTTTCTTTCAGTTAAATAGATAAAAAAAATTTCTTGACAAATCATGAGTATTTGAATTTAAAACGATCAAAAAAATTCTTAACTTACCTCACGAATCGAAATGATTTGATCTACTAAATACAATACTTTGAATTTTTCTTTAAGAATATTTAAAACAGATTAAATAATCCTATAAATAACATTTCATAAATTTTAGAAAAAAATCTTGAATTTAAATTTAGTAGTTGACTAAGTCAAATGTAGGGTTAACTTTGAAAATATAGTTAACAGTGTACGTTTAACTTCAAAACATTGGGTTGTTAAATCATAGGTTAGTTTCACAAACGTAGGGTTTCTTATCAAAAGTACAGTTCCTAATCCATACTTTTATAATAGCATAAGGTAGCTAATATATATATTTACTCCAAACATAGGGTCTGAAAATTATACATTCTACTTACAAACATAGAGTAAAAAAAAATGTTTCTAGATGACTTAAAAACATATCCAGAATAATTTTATAAAAAAACCTTAATCCATAAATAAGATAAATTTATCAAGAAATATAATCCTAAAAAACACTTAAAGTAATTTCATGAGTAAAAAAACAAGTGTATTTGTAATCATCAAAATCAACAAGATTCATAGAGTATTGTTGAGATAATAAATTCCCAACAATCTCACCCTTTTTGATGATCACAAAACCCATATATCAAAAACTTATAGAAAATATTATAAATGTAAAAAAAAAAATATAGTCTTAAAGATATATAACAATAATTATAGCTTTCATTTAAAGTTTTATAAACTATGGATAAATAAAGAATATTAAAAAAAATTATGTTAACCAAACTAATTTATTTTATTCTCCATTTTTAATATTTTATAGTCAAAATAATTTTGAGTTTACCCAAATTTTCTCCCCCTTTTTTTGATATAAAAAAATTATTGAAAAATGGTATATAACAAGGTTAATGTTGTGCAAAGATGGAAGTAAATGTTTTGTTTAGGTAATAAAAAATTAATTCCTATATAATCAATAGAGTTGTACAAATAACAGGAATTAAATAAACACAATTATAATTAAGAAAATAATTTCATTAATTTTTTTTTATAATTACAAGAAATATATGGCTAAAAAAATCTAAGAAGTATGATTGAACGAGGGTGAATGTTTTGGTTCAAATGAGGTTTTAGATGTGAATAAATCTCAAACAGTATGATGAACATCCTTAAGCTCTGACATTATTGATTTAAAATTTTTATTAAACATCTCATCCCATAGTTTCATAAAAATCTTTAAGTACTGTCCCGTTTTTATATTTTTAACAAAATTTACCTTTAAAAACTAATGTAAATTCTCTAAAGACTATACAGACTTTTTTAGAATCTCACTTAACTGATTGAGAAGGCTTCTAATATTGGTATTATCAAATGTTAATCTCTCAACAAGATATTTTTTGATTTTCCAACAAAATTTGAAGTGGAAAATTATCACATTGAAGTCTTTTAATACAATCATTTATTTCAGATAAAACCATAATAATATATTCTTACATTCTTATCAAATATATAGAGGGTGTATAATTAGAAGTTTAATCCCTTTTTTGTCTAGATCTACTTCTTATCGATTCAAATTGACTTCCAAAGTATTTCTTTAAATCTCTAAAATATATCTTCAAAATTGATTCTACCTTGATATTACCAAGATGATCAAACATTTATCTCTAAAATCCATCAAAATATATTTTGGATATATAATTTTCATAAAGGTTGTGCAGCTAATCTTGAATTTATTCCAACTCTAATTGTAGAACAATTTGACTTTTTAAAACTTCAAAATATTTTTTAGTAACTTCCAACTCACTTTTCAAGTTTGAATTCTATTCTTTCATCTGATTATATTTTCAAAAAAATCTTGAATTTGAGAATTAAGATAATTATAAGATTCATATATTTGAACTAGATATGGTTGTCATACTTCAACTAAAACTAGGGACTAACCTTTATTTTTATCGTTGGATGATAATGATAATGATCTAAGAACTTAGGTTTTCTCACCAAATGTAGTAGTATCATTTTAAAAAGATTATAAAGCAATATAAACTATATGATTCAAAATTATTTTAGTAGTTTAAACCAAATATTATTATAATTTCTCACTATCTTGAGCATTATTTTTAACCGAAATCCTCATGCTCATCTATATTTTTAGTTAGTCTATCTAAAGAAGTAGTTGTTACACATATAAACAATAGTAGTTCAATTTCTATAACTCTATATTCTTATTCTTGAACTTAAGGTTATTCTCTTTTTTATGTCATATTACAAGATCCTCACTGTTTTCTTCTTCTGAGGGTTCTTAAGAAGAATGATGGGTATCTCTTGTAGCGATTGGGTTACTAATATCAACTATAAGTCTCCTGCCTATTGTTTCAAAAATATCATATATTATTTATTCCCTAACTTCTTCACCACGAATCTATATTGACCCACTAAAATCTTGGTACCTTTATCCCCTTGATTATGTATACCATATACTTTTTGATCATCAACACCAACATGAATCAGATTTCCTTTCAAGTTTCTCCAAAAGAAACCAATTTTTCTTAATCTTCCAGCAAAAGAACATTACTATAATGACATCTAATAGACATTTGAATATCACCTATTTTTTATTCTTATATAAAACCAAATAAATAATCCTAATATATAGATAAAAGGACATTCAAACCTCTTTTGACAACACCGATTCACATACCTCAACATATATATATATATATATTGAAATCTAACTTGATGTCACTTAATATAGAAACATGATATACATATCAAGAAATAGAATTTTCTATAACTCAACAATCCTTGGCAGCATTGCATATTGAGTAAATTTTATCAGTGCCTTCTGATCAGCTTTAATATCTTTGAAAAACATTTTTATTACAATGGTAGATTAAATAAGAAAATACATAATATCCTCTAATTCATGATTCACATCTTCAATGGACAACATATTAAAGTAAAAACCCTATCACATGGACACTAAAAAATCTTGGCTATTTTTAATGAAGATATAAATACTCTATATTTTTTACCTTTGAGGAGATGACATCCTTTGTGTTTCCAAAACTAAACTGGTCATGCTCATAAAATACTTTTTCTTTATTATCAAAAACATACTCTGTATTTTCACCATTGGAAATAAACTCTAAACTTTGAAAAGCTATATCTTTGTTTAATAGTAGATTCATCTGAAATCACCACTCAAAGTAAAAAAACTTCCCTTAAAGCACTCATCTTTCAACTCTTTCAACTCTTAAAGTGTGTTGGAACTTATATCCACTTGTTCCACCTTCTTCAATCCTATTTGTCTTTGACATTATAGAAAATATGAATTTTTGAGGTTCAGATCTTATGGATTTGAAGTGAAATAAAGATATCTAATGGTGGAAAGGGTTTGATATTGAGGGTAAGTGTGAGAGAGATAATTTATGATGGTTTTTATATCATTTTAGTTTCTTGATCCAAAATATTTAGTGTAATAATTATAGATGTTTATTTTGAAAAGACACATTTATGAAAAGAGTAATAAACCCAAAAATTTATTAAATAATTAGTAAATAAACAATAGTTAAATAAAAATTAAAATAAATAAATATAACATAAATTAAATTAAAATTTAATTTAAAATTAAATATAGATAACTCCCCCTTAATAAATTAAAAACTAGCAATGGGAAGTAGTTTAGTGAAAATATCAGAAAGTTGATATTCAGTATAAACAAGTTCTAAAGATATATCCTTTTTTGGAATATGATATCTTAGAAAATGATTCCTTATATCAATATTATAAGTTATTGAGTAAATTTTAGGTTTTTTCAAAATATTAATTTCACTTGTATTGTCACATAAAATTGGAATATTATTGGAATTGAGTCCAAAGTCCAGTAGTGCATGTTTTATCAACAATACTTATGCACAATAACTTCCAAGAGAGATATATTTTGCCTCAGCTATTGAAAAATAAACTAAATGTTGTTTCTTACTTGACCATGAAACTAATGAATTTTCTAAAAAGTGATAGGTTATTGAATTACTCTTTCTATCTAACCTAAAACCTACAAAATCATCATCTAAATATGAGATTAAATTAAAATAAAAAGTTTTTGGGTAAATTAAATATTGAAAAATAGTTACTTTTAAATATATAAATATTATTTTAATAGCATTAAGATGAGATTATTTTGGATTTTATTAATATATAACACACAAACATATGAAAAATATAATTTCTGGACTACTAGTAATAAGATATAAAAAACTGTTAATCATATCTCTATATAACTTGTTGTCAACTGGATTTTCAGCTTCATCTAAATCAAGTTTTATATTGGTTCACATGGGAGTTATATAAGTTTTTACTGTTTTCTAGTCTAAAATTTTTCCATAAATAAATAACATATTTAATTTGATTTAAAACAATCCAATAATCTATTTTATAGATTTGAAAACCATGAAAGAAATTTAATTCTCTCATCATACTCATTTCAAATTCCTTTTGCATAAGTTTTGAAAAATCATTACAAATATTTTTATTAGTTAAACCAAAAATAACATCATATACAAAAATCTATACTGATAAAATATAAAAAATAGTTTTATTAAATAGTGTAGGATATACCAATCCTATAGAAAATCCATTTTCTAGTAGAAGAGAATATATTCTTTCATACCAAGCTCTTGGTACTTGTTTAAGGCCAAAAAGAGCTTTAGTAAGTTTGAAAACAAAAGTTGGTAGATGAGGATTTTCAAAAACCAATATTTGATCAATATAAACTTCCTCCATTAAATATCCATTTAGAAAAGATGATTTTATATCTATATGATATAATTTAAAATTCATATATAATGCATAAGATAAAAGGATTCTCATATATTCTAATATGGCTATTGGTGTAAATATTTCATAAAATTCTATTCCTTATTCTTATTTATATCCTTTAAAAACCAATATAGCTTTATTTCTTGTAATTATTACTTATACATCTTTCTTATTTATAAAAACACATTTGGTTCTAATTACTGGATTATTGGTTTGGTTGTCAACCAATTCACAAATTTTGTTTCTTCTAGACTGGTTAAGATCTTCTTTCATAGTTATTATCCAACTTTCATCTTTTAATTATTCCTCTATAGTTTTAGATTCTAATTGATATAGTAAGGAAGATGGTTTATCTAGATTTCCTACACCCCTTATTATACTAACCCATATATCTAGATTTCATATTATTGTTTATAAAGGATGATCCTTTAAGATTATAGGTTGTCTAGGTAATAAACTTTTAGGTTCACCAATTTTATGTTCTTCTAGACTAGACTGAATTTCATTATATCTTATTCTATATTCATAGTCATATTTAGTAGATTAAAGAATTTTATTATCTAAATAATTAGTAGCTTTATCTGTTTGATTTTTGTTATGATTAAAAGGATCCCTTTCATAAAAATTCATATAGAAAGATTCTTACATTATTTTTGACCTTTTATTAAACACTCTATATGATTTATAAGTAGTATAATATCCTATAAATATTCCTTAATCATCATTTGGACCAAATTTTCCATGATTTTTCTTAGTATTCAAGATATACACCTTGCATCAAAACACTTTAAAGTACCCAAAATTAGGTTTTATATTATTCTATAATTCACATGGTTTCTTTTTAAGAGACAGTTTTATCAAAACTCTATTCCTGATATGAAAATTTGTGTTATGATATTCTACCCAAAAATAGGTTGGAAGACTATATTCAATCAACATAGTTCTTCCCATTTCTTGATTAGTCAAATTTCTTCTTTCTACAATTCTATTTTATTGAGGCTTTCTTAGATAAGAGAATGCATGTTTAATACCCAAGTCTGAGAAAAAATAATTAAATTCTCTGTTCTCAAATTATCTAACATGACCAATTCTCAATAAAATTATTCTAAAATATTTTTCATTATAATTTTTTTACAAAAGGTTATAAAAATAGGGAAAACTTTACTTTTAAATTTTAGGGAATAAACCCGAGTAAATCTTGAAAAATAATCATAAAAAACAAAAACAAAATATATGAAAGATAATATTGATACTCTTTATGGTACAAAAAAACATATGGATAAGTTATAGTGGTTTTTATGTAGAAACCTTATTAATAGATTTGAAGGATTACTTGGGATTCTTGCCTATTTGGCATGCATCACAAAATCTATCTTCATCAAAATTAAGACTAGTAAAATCAGAAACTAAATGTTTCTTGGATAATTTATATAATTTAAATACATTATAGTGTATAATTATCCTATTCTAAATCTAGGATTCATTGTTTTCATCATGTAAACAATTCAATTTTTGTTCAGGTAAGGAATTAATATCCAAAGTATAAAATTTTTCAGTTTTGGGTGATCTAAACTTAATTAGTTTATCTTTAAAAATAGAGAAGGAATTATTAGATAAATCAACATAAAAAACATCATCACAGAGTTGATAAATAATTATCATATTGAGTTTAAACCCTTGAATATATTTTACCTTTTTGATCAAAATTTATTTTGGATTTCCAACATATCTAACTCTAATAGTTTTTCCTTTTTCATTACTGTAGAAGGTAATCAGGCCTCCATATAAATTTTATAATGTATTAAAATTGGAAGAGCTTCCATGAATGTGTCTTGACAAGACACTATCCATATACTATATTGTATTTAGGTTCTTATGAATTTTTTGTTACAAAACATTTAAATAAAACCTTTTTACCAAAATTTTCTTAGGTCCAGCTGTATTAGTAAGTAGAGATATGGGTAACCATATTTGCCTATTTTCTTCAAAATTTATAGAATTAGCTTTAGTCATATTTCTAGAAATAAATTCCTTATTTATTCCATTGATTTGGGGATTTCTAAAACAACAATTATTAGAATAATAGCCTTTAATTTCACAATAAAAATAGGTGAATCTTGATATGTTGTCATTATTAAAACTATGTAAAAAATAATTTCTATATAATTTTTTTATCTATTGATTAATATTCCATATTCATATTTTTTTATGAACATTTTTACAAAGAATTTTATTTATAGATTCTTCTACCTTAGTCAATATAGTAGAATCACTTTTGAATGACTCTACTTTATCTTGTAACTCTTTAATTCTATTTTCAAGAACAATACAATTTGATGTAGATTTACTAATTTTTTATTTTAAGTCTAATTATTGATTTATCTTTCCATATTTTTCATTTAAAATAGTTGTATGGATATTTTATAATAATTTTTGGTTTTTACTAAATATTCATAATTTTCATCAATTATTGAATAATAAGAATCTAAATTACTATCATAGAAACTTTCATAAAAAAAGTATAAGAATAGTAATATTATACCTATTCTTCTTATTTATCCATAAAGAACATATTTTATTTCATATTGGTTGGATCTCTTTCTGAATCAGTTTAGAAGTACTGCTAGAGTCTTCAGAGACACTCTAAGAAACCTTCATGGATTTTTACCTTTGTGATCATAATCAATTATCATATGATATTTCCTTTTTTTCCTTTTTTATTTTTCCTTATTTTAGTCATAGAAAACTAGGTCTGATATGTCCAATTTTATTGAATTCATAGCATATTACTTATTTAATTAATCGACCATCTTTATTAATACTTTTGAGGAATTTTTGAAGCCTTTATTTTTTTATAAAATTTGTTGAACCTTATGAATAGATGAACTGATTATATTCTATAATCTGAGCATTAGGAATCATTTTAGGATACAACATATTATTTTTATATCTTTTCAAAATTTTGAGTATTAAATTTAAAAGCGGTATTCTCCATTTTTATCATCCTATGATCTTTAGCTTCATCTTTTATTTCAGATTCATGCATTATTACATTTACAATCAAATATTTCATTTTCAATTATAAGATCGAAGTGGATTATATGATTGAAATATACATCCCATTCCATTTAGAGGGTAAGACTCTTAGAAATTTTTAATCTTGATCTACTTATTTAATTGTATCTCATAAGGCAGTAACACCATTGCCCGAAGGCCTTCATTGTTTACTGATTTTTGATAACCCCCATTTCAAGGGATAAGGGGGAACCCTTACAAGGCCCGTAGGCTCAGATATTACATGGCCCATAGGCTTAAGAGATTACATGACCCGAAGGTATTAGGGAATCAACCAAACTATCTACAAGGAACTGCCCCTCCCCAGCATCTGCATCATGATAGTAGCTCTCCACCTTCGCATGGTCATCTGGCTAGGCTTCCTGTGCAAGAATAGGCTGGTCCTGATGGTATAGCCATACCCTCTCATTCTGAAAAATCCATTTGGCTCTACTCTAGTGAGTTCACCTTCTCTGAATCCTCTTCTGGGGCTGCTCCTTTTTTGTAGTGTGTCTGGGGAAACTGCATGTGGCCCGAAGGCCTTGTGGTGGCCCGAAAGCCCTATTGACCCGAAGGAATGGGTGGCTCGAAAGACTTAAGGACTCCAATATGAAACCGGTGTCCCAAGGTGAATAGTTACAGTTTCTATAATAACGAACAGTTCTTGATATAGTAACTGGTACAATGCCTGCTACAGTATCTACTACAGTGCTGCTACAGTACCCTAAAAATATGCATCTACCTAGTTTTTGAACCTAAGTCTTGTGGATGCACTTAAGGATACCTCATAAACTGGGCTAGTTCTCATTCTCTAGTAACACCATTGACAATTTATAGAAATCTTCTATTCATCTGAGTGATTATTTCACCATCATACATTATGAATGTTTTGAATTTCATCTTTGAAGTGTTGTATCTTAATTTCTTGACATTTTTAGTTCCATAAAACACAATTGAAATAGTTTTCCATATCTCATAGGTATTAGTACATTGAGATACATTATTAAATTCATCTGGACAAAGTACACATATAATAGCATTTAGGAATCTCTAATTAAAATTGTACTCATCTTCCATAGAAGTATCCCGTTTTTTTTATTCTTTAGTGATTTTTTTAATATTTTAAAATATTCATGTAAAATTTGAATCCAATATTATTTTAAAAAATAATCATGTGTACTTTCCAGCATCCATAATTATCAACATAAAAATAAGGAGCATAAATCATGAACATTCCTTCTTTTAATTCTTCCATAGACATTTGAATCTATAAAGACCTTTTACTTGATCTTGTTAGATCTTATCAAACTTATTCAAAAATAAATACTATAATACCAATTTTTAGGTTTAAATAATATTAAGATACCTAATAGGGGGTGAATTTTATTATTTTACAAATCTTGAAAAATTTTGTTTTATCCCTCTTTGTATGTTATTAAGGTATGCAGTGTTCTCTTATTTAAGAAAGTTATGAAATGAAAAAATAGAGAAGAAGAACAAAATAAATTTTATAATGGTTCAAGGAATAAAGATACCATATTCCACTCAACTAATTATCTCTTAGTGAGCTTGGTGATTTTTGATAAATAGGTCCTCTTATCATAAGACCTCCACAACTAAGTGTTGGCAGTTGAAACCTTTATAATAAGGATTTTACAGGGCCTTCTGGTTCTTTTTTAGGGAACCAAAAAATTTACAACATAGAATAAGAATCTAAAACTCCACCATGACTGAGTACAGGTATCTAATACTCAAAGAAATCAAGATTAATTGATTTTATTGAGAAATAGGTTTAGCTCACAATTGCATCAACAACTGACAAATAATGGATCTTTTTATTTGTAGATATGAGTCTTCACAAAAGAACATATTTGAAGAGATATTGGTTGTAAATTATCTTTAAGAAATACAACAAAAGAACAATAGAATAAGCAACAATAGAATAATAATTAAACATTAAAAAATCATAACATGTATGTATCCAAAGTATATCTTGTCAGAATATCATAGATGTTTGTTATTTTAAAAAGGTACTATTCTTTTCAATGAAATAAATATTAGTATTTAACAAGAGAAAAATGGTTTTCTTTTAGTTAAATAGATCAAAAAATATCACTTAAAAAATCACGAGTATTTTAATTTAAAATGATCAAATAAATTCATAAATTACCTCAGAAATAATAAGGATTTGATCTACTGAATACGAGCCTTTGAATTAATCTTTTTGAAAATTTAAAAGAGTTTAAATAATCTTATCACAACCATATCAAACATCACATAAAGTATATTGAATTTTAACTCCATAGTTGACCAAGTCAAATATAGGGTTAACTTTGAAAGTATGTTTGAAAATGTATAGTTAACTTAAAACATTGGATTTTTGAACCATACATTAGTTTCAAAAACATAGAGTTGCCTCTCAAAATTATGTTTCTAACTATATAATTTTACAATAATATTGGGTATCGGATCCATATGATTACCCCAAACATGGGGTTTTAAAACTATAGTCTCTGCTTACAAATTTAAGGTATAAACATTGTTTCCAAACTACATAAAAAAATATCTAGAATACGTTTTGACAAAAAAAATAACATTTTAATAAGTTAAATTTCTCTAAAAATATAATCCTAAAAAATAATTAATATAATTTCATTATTAAAACAAATAAGGTTATTTGTGAGCATAAAAATCAACAATATTCATAGAGTGTTATTGATACAATACATGCCCAAAACCTTATTCTTATCTTATGATCACTTATGATAATTGATTGATATTTATTATATTTACCCCTACTAAGCATATGAGTTGACCCTTTCTTATGTTTCCTTTCCCTGGGGTATAAAGAAAGGTTTTAAGTAGGTTATGTCTAATAAGTGTACTACATGAGAAGAACTTTATGGGAGATGTTGAATATATTTCATGAAATAAGATGATTTAATATCTAGTCTTTAAATACACTAAACCTTTATGGTCCTCAGACATATATTATTGTGAAATGTATTGAATATTCATATAAAATTATGTTAATATTTATGTATGTTATTCTCAATTCACCTCATGTACACCTTTGTAATGAACCATGTTTTTTAGCCAAGGTATAATTCTAAGAGAATTTGAATTTTGGCATGTAGTTGATGTGTCATTCTTTAAACCAAGATTTGGAATGTAATTCAGAGAGTTGGAACACTTAAAAGTGTTTTTTCAGACCTGAGTAAAGGTCCAAGGGGTTCCTCAGGTGCTCTATCAAGTTTCGATAGCATTTATCTCTAAAAAGTTGAAAACGATAAGAACTGGATAGGGCAAATGGTTTGTTTAAAACCGTGCAGCCCACCAATGCAAACCCTATGGCTGCAACAGGTGATAAGAAGTTCCCCACATGAGTTATGAATGATTTCCCAAACCATGTACCTATCCCACATGGTTAATTCCAAATAGATAGTATGCTTTAACTATTCATCACATGGTTAGGGAAACTGTGCGAGGTGGGGTTCCTAAGTAGTGGGAGCCGCACGGTTTGACCAACTGTGTGACCAAACCACGCGAATATGTTTTTAGGGTAAAATTACCCTTTTCCCTTAATGATTTTAATTTTCCTCTTTTCCTTTCTTCTCCTCCTCCCCCACCTGTGTGAGGCTCTCCTGCTTAGTGGGTTCTCCCTCCTCCTTCCTCACAAAGTCTTCATGATAACTCCTCTATCCAGACTCCAAATCAAACATCATTAGTATCCATGGATCCAAATTTTTAATCTCTCGAATCCTCTATATTATTTTCTAATTTACCATTCCAACCATTTTATCTATTTTAGTGCAAGCTCATTTTCCCTATTTTAAGGGTTACTTTTTGTTTTTTAAATTTCTTCCAAACCTGACTAAATCAGAGCTTGACATTGGATGAGTAGATCATCCTATTTACAAGGTAGGTGGTATAAAAACTTTTCCTCAAATTTCCATCATTTTATAAATAGAGCAATCGTTCCGCACGCCAACCTTTTTTGTGTATTTACTTAAAAATGTATTCTTTAATTTAAAATGGTTTACGCACCTTGGTATACACCTGTTGAGCCTTATTTAGTAGTTTTAGGTTGTAAACCTCAATCATGGACACTCCTTGGGTGTGATAACTTGTTTTATCCTTATTAATTAATTGTTTAAATTCCCCTAACACCCTCTAAGAATTAATATTAGATTTTAAATGGATTTTCACCTTGTAATAAAAACCCTAATTAATAACAGCACCTCCTAAGTTCCATGAAAATCATTATAGTGTTTTTTCAAGTTTGGTTATTTCTTTTATAAATTTATATTTAGTGAGTTGAGATTTAATTCTTGAGTGAGATGTTTAATTGTACGAATTGAATTAATTGATAAAGAATGTATTGTTTTTATAATAAAACCCCTCAAATGAGGTGTAATGACTTCAAAATTACAAAGTGATGATTGGTGACTTAAATTGTGCTTGGCCTTTTTTCATGGGTGTTTCTCTATGTTTTTGTTTTTGGTAGAAATATGGAATGTTTAGAACATGGTCATTATTGATGTTATAAAATGTAACTTCCCTATTTTTTATATAATAATGTTAAATAAACTAGTGCACCTCCTAAGTGCATGGATTAGTCCACTCCTATCTAAATGACCAATGAACTAAGAGCCTTCGAAGTGCTTGGATTGATTTTTAAATCGGATTTCCCATGTAGGTAATTACCCAATTGACCATGGTACCTTTTAAGTTCCCTTTGAGTTTGGTAAAATGAATTACCATGTTTAGTTTAATTATATGGCATGTACTATTGTGAATATCCTGTTCACGGTGGCTTGCTTTCATTGAATGTATTAAATGGTTTAATTGAAATGGAATTGAATTGGATGGTAAGACCATGCCTATTTATATAATTGAATAAGAATGAATCAAGTGAATTGTTATAATTTTGATGCCCTTAGTTATGATTGGGCTTAAAAAATGTAAAGCATGAGAGTTAATGCCACATGGATAATTATTATAAATATGATTATTCCTTGATATGGGTTGTAAAAATATGGAAATGGTTCTGTTGAACATAGTGGTATCATGATCCCTTACATCGGGTGTTGAGCATAATTTCTCGCATCTATGATAATATGTGGATGGTGGGCATGGCACACCACATCCATTGTTGAGTGTTGAAATGATGAAAAACTCACTTCTATTTGAGTGTTGACATGAATTCACACCCACCACCTTGAGTGAAAATCGTGAAGTCTCCCAATAATTATGAGATATAGGGCATGCACCCTTTAGCCTAGGATTATAGGCTCATTTAGACTATTTATTAATGACTGCATTATACCCCAGTCCAGTCATCAGCTAGTATTATAGGTATATAGACACTTATGTCCACGCATACTTGGTTTATATAGGTGGATGAAATATATAGCTATACTATGTATATATTATTACTCTATGCATATGGTTTCCGATCAGATACTCATTCCAGTCGTAAGACGATGTAGGTCGAATTGGCTATGTGTCCTATTGAAACCTGAGCTTAATAGAATTTATTTATTTATTCAACAATAATTATTATTCTGTTTACATACACACTTATTTTCCTTATATTCACAGACTTGTTTTAGGTATATAAATTGTGGGTAGAAATCTACTGGGATTTTTATCTCACACCCTACTCAGTCCTTCATTGCACTAGGGTACCTGAGTAGATATCATGTTCACAGGACAATGGGTTATTGCTGATATTTTCATGCTTGTGCCTAGGAGTTAAGAGAATGGGACCTAGCTGAAGCTAAATATTCTCATAGAGATCGCTATTGGGGATTGTAGTTCTTTTATTTACTCATGTACTACCTTGTATCATGTTTCGTGTTTTTTTATATTGTTTTAGTCAATGTATCATCATTTGGACATGTATACATTGTTGTATATTGGCATTTTCCATCTTTTATATTCAGTTTATATTATTCTTCCACTACTCTATCTTTCATTTATTACTACTTCCGCAATTATATATTATTTATTTTCTGATATAACATTATGCTACTCTGATCATGAGGGTATAATATCCCCACTATCACCACTTTAGACTCTTACTGTTAGTCGACAGCCTCTAGCATATAGGGAGGTGTGCTTGAGGCCATGTGACTCACCAGTCTAGCTACCATATTAATGGTCAGATGGACTAGGACATTAAAAAGTGGTATTAGAGCCATTATTTTTTCCTTTGTCTTGCTATTTTGGGATAGTAGATAGGAGATTATAAATTTTTTGGCACTTGGTAAACAGTCATGTCTAGGAATGATCACCCTACCCATGGGGAAAATTCCAAGTGGCTAGTGCTGGGATTGTTGTTCATGTCATTTTCTATTATAATTGATTATTATTTCACCTTGAGTGACTATTGTTCTTTCTTATGCTTATTAATTTATGGAATATATGGTTTTTTAACTTATCTTGGTATGGAAAGTAAGTAGCATTACATGCATCATTATAGGAACATAGAGATTCTCATGTCATGTATATGCCATGCCATGTAGTTACATTTGTAGGATACCTGATAATTTGGATTATGTACCATGAATGTTATGCCATGATCTTGTTTTCTTCAGAATGACTATTTATATAACATTCTTGGGTAATTTATTTAGCATGTTCATTTGTTTCCTTGATTAGATAACTATATTCCATGTTGCCTGATTATTTATCTTGTCTTGTATATATATCATGATTTTGTGCTTATTATCATGTTTCTCTATGACACTACTTATGATAACATGCTTAGTTATGATTTAAATATGTAATTGAATGCATGGGATGAATGTAATTGTTTTATATTAAAAGGGGATACAGTTTTCAGTTGTAAGGTGTATGGGTGCCTTATAATTAGGAAAAGGTAACTCATGTATTCGAACCATCCTTGAGCTTTGTATATATCTAAAGACTATTATTAAAATGTAAAGGCTACTAAAGTTTAACTATGAAATTGAATTGGTGTCTATTAAATGGGATCTAGTATGTAATCTATAAGGTTTATGGGTTCTTTATAAATTGGATATGACAACCCATATAATAAAACCATTATATATGACCATGTTATATTTTGAAATTGTTATAAATGTAAAAGCTATTTAATTTTTATCAGAGATGAATTGGTTAACTTCTAAAATTCAAAACTGGACAAAATTAGGTCAGTTGAAGTATGTTTCTTATGAGATAACTAGATATGGGTGTTTTGAAACTTTCAAAATTAATCAACTTTTATTGGTTTGCATTCTTATGAACCTAAGTTAACTTAATGAGACCCTCATTGGTCACCTTATCTTTTACCAAGTGATTTTTTCTTTTTATTGGTACTTGATGTTCTATTTTAAATCTTTTAAATGATTAAATATTTAATGTTAATCAATGTAATGTCATTAAAATTGAACCTTAAGTGGTATCCTTAGTTTAAACCCTCATGTAAGGGTAGTTTAATATCTATTTGAGCTGCATTTGTTGAAAACATGACTTTTTTTTATAGGATGATTCATTTTTTATCAATGGCATAAATGATTGGATCTTAATCCTAGTGACTTTTTTTGGCATGTACTATAAACAGGGTCAATTATTTTTCTTTAATAAGGGGATAACCTGAGGTAGGTATCACCCTTAAATCTTAAATGCATTGCTAAATGATATGGGTTTTCTACAATTGGTTTCATTCAGGTTCCATTGTCCCTAATAGGATTCTTAGCTTCTAAATGACACCCTTGTTTTATGGGTGTTCATTGTTATCCTTGACCCTTTGTATGGTCATGATAATTAGGCAATGCTTGGTTTTAGAAGGTTAGACATTCCTAGGGTATGGTCGACCACTTAGTAGGTCTCAGGACCCTGTATCTTTTTATTTGGGCGACTCGAGTGGTCATCAGTATATTCAACAGTCATATGGGATAGTATGAATTTGAGATAGATTTTTTCATGGGCCAATAGATACTTGAATGAATAGGAAAAACAAACCTATGGATAGTATCTAGGATGTGCCATCTTAATTTAAAAATCTTTGGGTGTTATGCATTGATATACGTGGTACCCATTGACTTTCTAAATGATATAACAATCTGGTTGAGTTTAGTTTAAATCATTTAGACTCGTACTGTTGATTACATTATTAGTTCAACTCCAAAGTGTAGTGACTTGGGTGTTAAAGGAATAATGTTCAAAACAATGCTCGGGATGGAGTTCCAATAGGATCGGGTGTTTTGACACACTAGTCAGGTTAGTCTCAGTTTTCATGCCAAATGCTTTAACGATTGTGTTTAAGGTGAATTTGACCTAGAGCACTTATGAGTAGCTGGTCTATCTCATCTTTCAATGTCTAGGACACTCCTAAGGTTTGGAGTGTCATGTTGGTTCTAGTGGTTATGTGCCCTTCTAAGTAGAAGGAACATAACCATGGATGACCATTTGAAAATGTTTAGTATTTCTTGAATTCCTTTGAGTTCATAGAGTTTTAGATCATGTCAGTGCTTGATTGGAAGCACAATGTTGTTGTGGTTGGATATGTATGAACCCCTTTAGAAAAATCATTGGTCATGGATGGACTTCCTTGTTTAATCTTGAGTGATCATGGGATGCCTCGGGTGGTAAGGGATTTGTGATCAGTTAATGATGATGTGTCAGTAGTTGAATCCAAGATTCTTCCAAGTAATAGACCTATAGTGGTTTGATTATTCTTATTTCTGATGGTTGGGTGTGTTTTATTGTAAACCATAATGAGAACTTCATCTCAGGTGTGATGGGAGTGTCTCAAATATTTTAGTAACTTCGAATACCCACTTAGTGTACTCTTCTTTAAGAGATGAGAATGCCCCCTATCTTGATGTCATCTTGGATTCACTAATGGAGTGTCAGTTATAAACTGAGATAAAAGTTTCAAATTCCCTTCTATTTATATAAAAATACTTTATCAAAGTTTCATGTTGTATGCATGGATTTTATCAAGGCATGGTTAGTCCTATGTGACACCTGGCTTCCCATGTTGGAACACCTTGGATAGAGCCTTGGACACCGGCTGTTATCCTCTGACTTGAATTCTAGGAAAATGATTATCCAATATTAGTAAAGGATCTTAATTGGACATATTGTCCTTGTACAAACACCTCCCTTGTAAACATGAATTATGTACTACCTTGGGTTATATCCCTGGACTCTGGTTTAATGAATCTGAGGTTATCCCGAACTTTTGTTAGGCTCAGAGGTGATGTTTAAAGGGTGATGATTCCAATGGTTTGTATGTTGGTTACACCCTTGTTCGTGTTGAGTCATGATAGTTTAAATTTCCAGGTGATGGTTTGATCAGGTAAAATCAACAGAAGATAGGTATGGGATTCAGTGAATGCGCACGTGGTAAACGCAAGATGCCTTCGAAGAATACATTGTGGTTTGGTTTGTTATACACCGAACATCTAATCTAGGTGTCGTGGGAATGGTTAGCCGGAGGTGGCTCAACTTTTTATCGTCTTATTCAATGTGTATGGTATAGTGGAATCGTTAAAAATCATGTTGTCGGGTCAAGGCAGGTGTTGTGTAAAGTTCAGCTGCATCATTTAAGGAAATATTGCGCAACCAATTTCAGTTAGGTCAATCAGGATTTTACCATTTCTTTTTGATGAGGTCCCTAATATGACCTTAGAAGTAATTGGGTTCACCCGGTTAAAGAGATCACACATGGAGGATCACTGGAACTCTTAGAGGAGTGATTTTTAAGGTAATTCCAATGGTGTAGGTACCATGGCTTGGAATTCGACCATTTTAAAATGTTAAAGCCTATGGGGGGAAGAATCATTATCCAGATGTTTAAAGAGATGATGATGTGTTTGTGTATCTTGCTAAACGAGATCATGTAAGAACCATTTTGGTGTTCGAATTTGGAAAATGAGTGTTGGATCAAGATATCATGACTTAAGTGTTGTATGCCTACATAAATATTGACTGGAGTGTTGGGTGTTTTGAAATGAAACATGACCATTTGAGTGAGAATTCATGACCCTTGTAGGTCAGATGATGTTTTAGTTGTTCCCCAAGGCTTCTTAGGGAAGAGAATTAAAAGGTGGGGAGGTTGTAATGACCCATGTTTTTGAGATAAGGTATAATTATAAGAGAATTTGAATTTTGGAATTTAGTGGATGGTTCATTATTTTAACCAAGATTTTGAATGTAATTATGAGATTTGGAACACTTCAAAGTGTTGTTTTTATACTTGGGTAAAGGAACGAGGGGTTCCATGGGTCCTCAGTCGATTTTCAAGAGTGTCAGGCTTTGAAAAAATAAAAATGGGAAGAATTGGACAGGGCACACAATTTTTCTGAAACCATGCATCCCACCAGTGAAAACTGTGTGGCTGTAGCAGATGAGTAGAAGTGCCCTGCACGGGCTGCACATGATTTCCCAAATTGTACTCCTTTCCTGCATGGTTAGTGACAAATAGGAAGTATGATTTCACTCTTTATTGAACAGTTAGGGAAAACCGTGTGGGAAAACAATGTGATGTGGGGTTCCTAAGCAATAATAGTTACATGTTTGGTGTACAGTTTGGACAATCATGTGACCAAACCACATGACTCAGTTTTTAGGGTAAAATTATGTTTTTCCCTTAATAAGTTTAAGTTTCCTTTTTTATTATTATCCTTTTCTAGTCGTGTGAGGTTCTCCTGCTCAGTGGGTTCTCTCTCCTCCTCCCTCACCTAGGCTTCATGATAACTCCTCTATCTGGAATCCGAATCGAATTTTGATGGTATTTATAGATCTGCATCAGCAAGCTATCAATTCCTATAGCCTCCTTTCCAAGTTTATCTTCTGATCTATAACAATATTTTGGTGCGAGATAATTTTCCCTATTTTCATGGGAAATTTTTGTTTCTTAGATTTATTCGAAACCTAACCAAATCAACGCTCGATATTAGACAAGTAGATTATCCTAAATATGAGGTAGTTGCTCTATAGATTTTCCTTAAGTTTCTATAATTTTATAAATAGTATTGTTGCCTCTCATGCCGACCTTTTGTTGGAACCAGGGTCTTCAAAGCATGATTTGGCGTTTGGTTTGTGTTTGTTGTCAATCCTCAGTGGAAGTTCATAATGTGTACCAACAAAGAGATCATACCGTTCAAGTAGAAAACAGTAGTGAAGGTGGCGCTGTTTCCCAGTGTTTGCCAAATTTTTGGGCCTAAAAATCGGCCAATGAAGTAAAGTGTTTTTGGAAAAAGGTACTTGCGCGCTGAGGTCTTGGAGGATAAAATACTTGCACACCATATGTTTTTGAGGATCAGAACTTCAAAATTTGGCTAAGGAAATAAGGTCGCACAAGTATTGGTTTGGTCACGCAAGTGAGTTGCGCGACAGAGGGTACTGGAGATAAGACTTGCGCGCCGCTGAGGGACTTGCACGCCTCCGCGTAGGGGGTCCAGTTTGCCTATAAATACTAGACCACCCCACCTCATTTCCAATAGATTTCAAGACTTATATATTGTTCGAGCTCTCGTCGCGCAGGTGGTTGAGCCGCGCAGGTGGTAGTTTGGTCGCGCAAGTAGAGCTTGCGCGCCGGTTGTCTGCTGAGCACCCAAGGCAGTTTGGGAGAGAAAGGAAGTGGACCGCGCAAGTTTGTTGTCGGGGAAGGAAGCGTCGCACAGGTACGTTGGAGACACTTGTGCGCCAGTTTGGACTTGTGCGCTGTATTGGGACTTGCGCGTCCGACTTGGAGAAGCGCGCCAGGTTTTCCTGAAGCCCGCCGGCCTGTTTGGAGCTGCACGAAAGCCAGAAGACTACCCGATACATTCGAGGAAAAGTGATATTCTACTTCTAGTGAGAATTGGACTTTAATAGAGCATCTACATACAACAAAGGATGCATTCTTATGCAAATGATGAAGAGACCTTCACATCTATAAACTGAGTGAGACTTCACCAACGGCAGTGAGCCAGGGGGAGTCAACGGGAGTGACCCGAGGGACGCAGTGAGCTATCCCTGAACAATTGTAAAGGCAGTGAGCCTGGGACAGAGTGTCTATACCCGAACCTTTGTAATCTATAGCTAGTGAAGCATAGTGTATTTTGGTACGACCAACATCCTGTCGGCGTATGCTCCTTGGACATAGCCCTTAGTGGTGAACCAAGTAAAAAGGGTTGTGTCTCCTCTGTGCATGTGAATGTTTGCTTTCTAATCATAATCATCATACAGGTTCAACAAGTTACTACCAACATGGGAACAAGATCCATCACATTAAAAGAAAAAGTGGTCACCCTGATTCACCCCTCCGCTCTCAGGGTGTCCCGGGGTCCTTCAAGTGGTATCAGAGGGAGGTTGCTGGTGTTGAATCTGAACCTTTTCGTCATGGAAAAGGCGGTCAATATCAGGGGAGTCCCTCACTTTGATGGAAGAAATTTCTAGATCTGGAATAATAGAATGATATCTCATCTAAGATCTCTTGGAATGGAAGTTATTTTTTCTACTGTGTAAGGAATACAAGTCACTGATCCAACAGGCCTGGCTATGACTGAAACAGACAGGAAACTTCTTGATACAGATGCTAAAGCACAGAATTCTCTCACTGCAGCCCTTTCTGATCAGATCTACCTGAAGGTGATGAATTGCACCTCAACAAAATCCATGTGGGATAAACTTGATAATATTTATGAAGGAGATAGCAAAGTGAAGGAGGAGAAACTACAAGTGCTACACAATCGGTTTGATGATCTGAAGATGCATCCATACGAGAATGCAGACTCTTTCTTCAATCGAATTACTGAAGTGGTTGGAGCAATTCGGGGTCTAGGCGAAGAAATCAAAGATATTGATATTGTAAAGAAAATATTAATAAGACTTCCACCTCTGTATAATGCGAAGGTGTCAGCCCTTGAGGAAAGAGATATTTCCAAACTTTCTCTAGATGATCTACTGAGCAGCTTGGTAGCATATGAAATGAGAGTCAAACCAGAAGATGTTACGACTCGGGTGAGAAAGGAAATAGAATTCAAGGCCATGGATTAATTGAAAATCTCAAAGGATAGTAGCAGTGATGATGATGAAGAGAAAGAAATTCTTTCTCTCATTTCAAAGAAGTTCCAGAAGGGGAAAGGTAAATTCAAAGGGAAGTTTCCTCTTTCATGTTTCCGTTGTGGAAAAGTTGGGCACATTGCCTCTCAGTGCTTGAAGAGTATCAATGACGATGACAGTGAAGATGAAAACTTCAAGAAGCCTCAGAGAAGGTTCTTCAAAAAGGGAGACTTCAAATCTGGTAAGAAAATGCAAAGGAAGAGTTTTGTATGTGAAGAGGAAGAAGATGATAATGAATTCTGTGATGAAGAAGAACCAGAATTCAAAACTGGGAACCATGCTTCTATGATGGCCACTGTTGAAAAGTCAAAAGATACTGATGGAGAAAAACAACTGAGAACTTGTGTAGATCCTGAGGTGCAACTTAAGGATGCGGTTAGTAAGCTTAAGATTAAATGTAAGAGCTGCAATAAGTGGAAATCAATTGTAGAAGAATCAACTGAATACGTTGATCAACTTGAGGCTGAAATTGAATGAATGGAAGAATTTGTGAAGGTACAGTCTAAAATAATTGAAAGCAATGATGATGTAGTAGATCTGAAGCTGAGAATTGAAGAGCAGGCAAAGGTCATCAATGACCTCATATCCATACTGGATGAAAAATACAAGACTGCTGAGGGTCTTGAGGAGGAAGTAGTTACTCTAAGGAGTAAACTGGAGACTGAATCAGTTCCAAAAGAATCAAGGAAGAAAATACAGTTTGGAAGATTCTCAGATGCAGAATTACTAGCAAGAGCCAAGTGTAGTTCAGATGGGGTTGGAAAAATCTTGAGTGATCAAAGACCCGCTTGCATGGGAAAGAGTGGAATTGGCTGTAAGGCTGAGTCATCAACTGCTGGAAGTGAAAAGATCCGAAAGAAAGATAAGATGAAAGTTGAACATATTGAAATGTTACCTAGAGTTCTGAAAAAGGAACCCTCAATCCAAACTAAAAGGAGACCTGAAAATTATCCTCAAACTCTCAAAAATGGCATACAATCTTACTATTCTACCAAGGAGGAAGGTATAAGGAGAAATTCAAGTGAGAAGACATTTCCTCTCATGAAGTGTCAGTTCTGTGGCTATCTGGGTCATACCATGTCTTATTGAGAAGAGGAAAGAAGCTATCTGAATGGAGAAGATATAGATTCTCAACAAAGGAGAACAATTTCATATCCTAATTCTTATAGAAGAAATAATTTATATGGATATTGTTTTCATTGTTCTAAATTTGGTCATAAGGCCGTTAATTGCAGGCAGAGAAGGGACATTGACACCTCATACCTAAGTTCCAAAAAAGTCAAGTCTCGTCAGCAAGACATTGTTTCTCTTTCAAACAGGTTCTCACCTCTCAAAGAAGACTTTGACTGTATGCGGAAGAGATAGTTGAAAGGCCATCAGTTCTATATACTCAATCTAATGTCTCATGGAAGGAAAGGAAGAAGATTGAGAAATCGAACCTTGCAGAGGTAGCCCTCAAAGCTACAAAGAACAACAGTACCTGGATTCTGGATAGTGGTTGTTCATCTCATATGACAGGTAATGCTGGCCTACTAACGAATATCATAAATAATGTTGATGGTACAGTAAGATTTGGTAATGATGGGGCTCTGAAAATCAAAGGGAGTGGAAGTACCAAATTAGCTAATGGAGAACTAAAGAGGATTGAAGTCCTTTACATAGATGGCCTACGTCATAATCTCCTCAGCGTGAGTCAACTCTGTGACTCAGGACTTATAGTTACTTTTAATCAGAAAGGCTGCACTATCAAGGGAAAAACCGGCAATTCACTTATGAAGGGATGCATAATAGAAGGCAACTTGTATCAGGTTTATAGTGAAGAAAATTCATGTTACATGACTGTTGAAGAAGAAAACAATTTGTGGCATTAGAGATTGGGACACATCAACCAACAAGACATGGAGAAAATATCAAAATTGAGAATTGTCATGGACATTCCCAACCTAAAGCGTGAGCATGAAAAATGTAACGACCCAAAGTTTCATTAATAGAAAATCCCTCTTGATCCAGTTAAATATTTCTTTATGAAAATGTTTTTATAAGATGTTAACTTCTTTAGTTTTACGTTAAGATTTGTGACCGTTACTTTTATAGCCATTGAACAATGATCATCTGAGTAGTATAAATATAAGGCTTTAACGAACCCATTTCTACTCAGACAAAGGAAGCGATGGCCTCATCCAGTAGAATTGCCCCTTACGAAGCCCATTTGTCAGAGCTCAGAAAAGAGGTGGCGTCTTTGGGATTTTCCCTTGACCAAGCCCAAGCTGAGCTTTATCATGTCAAGCTCGAATGTGATCGTCTATGAGAAAAGTGGAAGTTGATTGAAATTACCACTCGAGCGATGTTATCCGAGCCGCCCCAAGAGTCTGTCACCATCGCACACCTTACCCTTAGGTCTTATGCGGCTATTTTAAGGGGTTATGTAACAAATAAGTAGCACCATGTTCATGTACATTATTTTTGTATATAATAATAAATATAATTTCTAGTCATTTTTGATACATTGTAATTAGTTTTTAAAGTACAAATGGTGTTTTTAGTTATTATTTAATTAAGAATTATATTTTATTAAATTAAAGTATTTTTGAATTAAATAATATTTTAATAAAATATTATTATTAATATTAAATTAATTTTTTATTAAGTATAAATGATCTTATAATTTTATGAATTCAATTAAAATTTTTATTAAGGTTTGAAAGCCATTTCTGTCAAAACCCGTGAATTTTTTTATAAATGTCGGTTTTTTTTTAAAAGTGAAAATTCACATATTTAGAAAATTATTTAGACAAAATAAATATTATTTTTGGAATCAGGACATTGAAATTATCCAACGGTGAATTTTTCATAATTTTATGAGAGTCAAATTTTTGGGTAAAAATTAAATACCATTTAAATATATAATGTGTTTTATGACATCATAATGACCCAATGGTGATGTAATAAAATAACATAATCCTTATGTTCGGCCAATATGTGTTTTATCATTAAAATAATGAGGTTTTGGGTTTGTTTGAATTACTTTTTAAAGCATTAATGGATCCCTCAAGACTTATTCAACACTTTGCCTTTTTAAATTAATTTCCATGGGAGTGTGACTCACCTCCACATAAGAAACCCTAATTTTTTAATAATTTCGGACCTTGTCCTTGTAAAATATTGTTTTCCTCTTTCCTTTTTCAGAAACCATGGGCAAATACCATGGGATGGTTTGTGGTTTGGATTATTTTAATATAAGGGGTCCCAAACCTAAATAATAAAGAATTCCCTAATCTTTCCTATATAAACCCATCCAAGCTCCCACTTCCTCATCACTAAAATCCCTTGGAGTTCGTCCAACCTCTGCCATACTCTCTCTAGAATCCTCCCAAGGTGCCCCAAGCTCCCAAGAATCCTCTCACAAGCCTCTCTCCAGCCTTTGGAATCACACTTCCAAGTAAGGGTTTTTTCTTCCTTTCTCGTTTTTGTCAATTTTCTTTAAGTTGTATTGCCCTTTTAATTTAAATTATGAATGTTGGGGTATGGTTTCTCACCTCTCCCATACTGCCCTCTTATTGTTTGAATGATGGGAGACCCCTTTCTCTCTCATTAAAATCCTCCCATGTACACCCGTTACTAAGCTGAAATTCCGAAAGAAACCTTTTTCTCCTCTTTTATATTCAAGCAATACTTTTGTATCATGAATCTAAATTCCTTTTCAATTGTTGGTACATGTATATATATGACCTCCTTACTGTCCATTACATGTAAATATGATGAGGAACCCATTTCTCTCTCATCAACCTTTTTTATGAATTCTTATGTCACGCTGTTACGCTGCCGAAATCACACCGATTTTCTAAGCCAATATCATTGTGTAGTGAATACCATGCCCATTTCTCCATCAAGGGTATTCACCTTTATGCACATTTACTTATTGATTATAAAGTTTCATGTATGAATTCCACATTCCTTTATCGTGGAATAAATGATTATGTTTTATGAATCCATGTTTTATGATCCATGTGGCACACTTATGCATGAAATGAAATGTTTAAGAAGGGTGCGCCCTTTATAGTGCTCCAATGCATTGGGTAAAGTATAGTATCATGATACGTCATGTGCAATGAGTGTTGAATCATGCTAATTCAAGTGCAACGAGGGTTTACTCGTGCTTCAAGTGCAATGAGGGTTTACTCATGCTCCATGTGCAATGAGCCTTGGCTCATGTTAATTCAATGTTAAGTGTTGTTGCCACATTTCCATGTTATGGTTATCATGCTTTATCATGCCTTTATGTTCATGTTACTCTAATGCTCTATTGATGTTCCTATTTCCTGACATGTATTTTACTCCTCATGTTATTCATTGTGTACTCCCTTACTGGGCTTTATAGCTCACCCTTTTCTTATGCATGTCCTCAGGTTATCCCATGCAATGCTAAGTACGAAGGAATGTAGTGGTCATGTAAAGGAAGTTTTCAATAAAGATGATGTATTTAAAGTTTAAAGTTTTTATGTAATGATCCTAAGCCCCAAAGAAACTAAAACTCTCGATCTTCTTTGTTGTATCAAGTGAAGTTTTATGTAATAAAGCATGCTTATGTTGTAATAAAAAGCAGGGTTGTCATAGTTGGTATCAGAGGATAGGTTTAGTTATTTTTGAGATTAGGAAACCCTAGTAAAGCCTTAGATACAAGACTAAGCATAATAAAAACATCCCTAAGTTTTGGTAAATACTAAGTAAGCAGTTTATCAAACAAATACATCCCTGTCTGGATACGAGCAGGTAGAGGCGGCTCTGGCACAGATGTATCCTAGGGGTAAAACCCGAAAACACCGATTTGAGCTAGACTCGAACGAGAACTGGTGCATGACAATGGGCCTTTCTGCACTCTTGGTTACGACACTCCCGGGGGATATGTTTTGATAAATTCACAATCTTAGTATAAACCCTTATTAAGGGAAAAATTCCCCTAAGAATATATGTTAGAAGGAAGATCATGAAAAGCCTGGATTGAATCCTATAGAATCATGAGTTAAAGAGATTAAAGTTTATTTATAAGTCATCAACTTTTGTCTTTGGATTACCCTTTATGTGTTACCTCTAACTTTCCTTTTATTCCAGCCAATGGCCGGTAATAGGAGAACTCGGGCTAACAACCGTTGTGAAGATCAGTGTGATGATTGTACTAATGAGATGCCCAATCCAATGGGAGCGGGAATCGTGAACTTTGTCACGCTTCTATCTTAGCTAACTAAAGTTTTGAATAGAAACACGGGTCAAGAGGAACGTTCAACCCCCCCTCAGAAAGAACAAGTCGCTATCAAGAGCTTCATGAGACAAAGGCCTCCTACTTTTAGTGGATCATCTGATCCCACGATCGCTGAGCAATGGATCAACTCCATTGAAAAGATCTTCTCTATCCTTAAATGTTATGAACAAGAGAAGGTTCTCCTGGCAGCTTATCGTATGGAGGGTGAAGCTGATCAATGGTGGACGTTGATCAAAAATACGAAGCCTGAGGAGGAGATCAAGGCTTTGGAATGGAAGGAATTCTGGAAGATGTTTTTCGATAAATATTTTCCGCGCACCCTCTGTCTTAAGATGGAAAGGGACTTCCTTTCCCTCAAGCAGAAAGATGAATAATCTGTGGGAGCGTACGAGGCAAACTTCACAAGGCTTGCACAATATGCTTCCGGCTTTGTCGTTACCCCCGAATGCAAGGTTGACCGCTTCTTTGGTGGGCTGAATCCTAGCTTGCGGAAAGAATTAGCGATCTGTGAGTTCGACAACTATGAGGAAATTGCCCGATGTGCCCTCAAGGTTGAAAGGGAGATCAGAGAATCACAGGGGTATCATGGGGATAAGAAGCGGAAGGTGGACTTCAATGCTGGTGGTCCGATGGATAAATCCAACGGTGCTAAGAAGTTCCAGTACCCCACTTGCCAAAAGTGTGGAAAGAAGCACCCTGGAAATTGCCTTAGGGGGACAAGAAAATGCTTCAAGTGTGGAAGAGAAGGGCACCTAGCTGTTAACTGTCAGCAAGAAGGACCTGCGGCTGCGATAGAGGAGAGGAAAGCTCCGTTCGAACCTCAACGCGTTGTTCAATGCTACAAATGCAAAGAACTGGGTCATTTTGCAAATCAGTGCCCTAATCCAAGGGTTATCGGAGGCAACCAACAACCTCTAAGACAGCAAGGAAGAGCTTTTGCCATCACTTCTGCCGAAGTGAACCCCGACAACGAAGTGGTGATAGGTACGCTAGTTATTCATTCAAGAATAGCGAACATACTTTTTGATTCAGGTTCTACGCATTCTTTTATATCTCGAATGTTTAGTAGAACAATCCCAGCACCACCACAAATCCTGGAAGTAAAGATGTCGGTGAGTACGACAAATGGGGCAATCATTGCATCCCATGAATATAAGTCCTCCTCTATTATAATCTGTGGATTGAATTTCCTGGCAAACCTCGTTATACTCCCTTTTGTGTAATTTGATGCAATTATTGGCATGGATTGGATTTCCTTATATAGAGCCAACATAAATTGCCGGGAGAGGGAAATCACACTCCATATGGAGAATCGACCCCCGATTCTTTACAAGTGTCAGGAGGAAGATGAATCTCCTTTAGCTCCATCATCTCAAGCATGGATATTACTGCCTTATGAGCACACATATCTGGATCAGATGATTGAGTCCAAGGAAGAAACCACCCTTGAAGAAATGCCTATTGTGAGGGAATTCGCTGAAGTATTTCCCGAGGAACTTCCTGGTCTTCCTCCAAGAAGAGATGTTGAGTTCTCAATTGAACTTATACCAAGGGCACTACCAATATCCAAGACTCCATATAGAATGGATGTTGTTGAGCTTGAAGAGCTGAATAAACAACTACAGGAGAATCTGGATAAAGGGTTTATACGCCCAAGTGCATCACCATGGGGTGCACCAGTCCTCTTCGTCAAGAAGAAGGATGGGTCAATGTGGTTTTGCATCGATTATCGTGAACTTAACAAAATAACGATAAAGAACAAGTATCCTCTCCCAAGAATCGATGACTTGTTTGATCAGCTGCGTGGAGCATAATACTTCTCCAAGGTGGACTTGCGGTCGGGATATTATCAAGTAAGGGTGAAGAAGGAAGATATCCCCAAGACTGCTTTTCGTACAAGGTACGAGCACTATGAATTCATAGTAATGCCTTTTGGACTCACCAATGCTCCAACAATATTCATGGACTTGATGAATAGAGTCTTTAGAGATTTCCTTGACAAATTTGTGGTAGTCTTTATAGATGATATTCTAATATACTCCAAAACCAAGGAGGACCATGAGGAGCATTTAAAAACTGTACTAGAGACTTTGCGCAAGGAGAAGCTCTATTCAAAGTACAACAAGTGTGAGTTTTGGTTGAAGGAAGTCTCATTCTTGGGCCATATCATCACAAGCAATGGGATATCTGTGGACCCCTCCAAAACAGATGCAATTGAGGGATGGACGAGACCAACATCGGTAACTGATATCCGTAGCTTCTTGGGGTTAGCTGGATATTATCGACGATTTGTGAGAAATTTCTCACGATTGTCCAACCCTATTACCAAGCTAACTCGAAAGGGAGTAAAGTTTTCTTGGAGTGATGAATGCAAAGAAAGCTTCAAGGAGTTGAAAAGGAGGCTTATCACTGCACCTGTGCTCACTTTACCCACAAGTGGGGAGATTTTTGTGGTATTCAGTGATGCTTCGAAGAAGGGATTAGGATGTGTGCTGATGCATAATGATAAAGTGATATCCTATGCCTCAAGGCAATTGAAAATCCATGAGCGAAACTATCCAACACATGATCTGGAGTTGGCGGCGATGATCTTTGCCTTGAAAATCTGGCGGCATTACCTCTATGGAGAGAAATGTGAGATATATACTGACCACAAGAGTCTTAAATATATATTCACACCGAAAGAGTTTAATATGCGCCAGAGAAGATGGATAGAGATCATCAAGGATTACGACTGTTCAATACATTACCACCCTGGGAAAGCGAACAAGGTGGAGGATGCCCTAAGTAGAAAGGATCCAACTATTCTATCAATGATGAGAATTGAGAAGGATCCAATCTTCTTAGACTTGATGAATATGGATGTGGGAATCATAAATAAGGGAACATCATCAATCCTTTCACAAATGATTTCTCAACCATCTCTTTTGGAAAGGATAAAGGATGCTCAAAAGGATGATACGAGAATCCAAGAAAAAGTGGAAGCTATCAAAAAGGGAAAATTTTCAGAGTTTAATGTTAATGAAGAAGGAATTGTGCGGTTTGGGAAAAGACTATGTGTTCCATCAAGTCCGGAGCTGAAGAAGGAACTTTTGGATGATGCACATAGTTCAAATTTCTCTATTCACCCAGGGAGCACAAAGATGTATCGAGATCTCCGAGAAAACTTTTGGTGGGATAATATGAAGAAGGAGATCGCTGAATATACATCAAAGTGCCTGGTGTGTCAGCAAGTGAAGGCAGAGAGGCAGAAGTCTAAGGGGATGATGCAACCATTGCCCATACCAGAATGGAAATGGGAGAACATCACCATGTACTTTGTCACCGGACTTCCAAGGACATCCAACGGCAACAATGCAATATGGGTTGTTGTGGATCATCTTACAAAGACTGCACACTTCATTGCTATTCGAGAGGATTTATCTTTGGATCAACTGACACAGATATATATCAGGGAAGTGGTACGGTTGCATGGAGTACCACTATCTATTGTGTCTGACTGAGATCCAAGATTTACCTCTAAGTTTTGGAAGAGTCTTCAACATGCTCTGAATACTGAACTAAACTTCAATACGGCCTATCATCCTCAAACTGATGGCCAATCCGAGCGGACTATCCAAACACTTGAGGATATGTTGAGAGCGTGCTAAATGGACTTTAAAGGAGGATGGGATCAACATCTTTCTCTAGTTGAGTTCTCTTATAATAATAGTTTCCACTCGAGCATCCAAATGGCACCATATGGAGCCCTGTATGGGAAAAGGTGTAGAACACCAGCATGTTGGGATGAGGTCGGTGAACGTAAGCTGCTTGGACCAGAAATGGTCGAAGAAATGGTGGAGAAGGTGAAAACCATTCAGCAGCATATCAAGGCAGCCCAAAGTCGACAGAAGAGTTATGCAGATAATCGTCGACGAGACCTTGAGTTTAAAGTCGGAGACATGGTGTTTTTACGCATATCTCCGTGGAAGAAGGTCATGAGGTTTGGAAAGAAAGGTAAGTTAAGTCCAAGGTACATCGGCCCCTTCGAGATTCTTGATCGTGTTGGGGCTGTGGCCTATCGACTAGCACTTCCACCTACTATGGCCATGGTGCATGATGTCTTCCATGTATCCCTCTTAAGGAAGTACATACCAGACCCTTCACATGTACTCTCTTCCGAGGTGGTACAATTAGAAGACGATCTTTCTTATGAGGAGCAACCAGTGAAGATCTTAGATCATAGAGAAAAAGTTCTACGAAATAAGACAATGCCTCTCTTCAAGGTGTTGTGGAGAAACCACAAGTTTGAAGAAGCAACTTGGGAGTCGGAGGATATGATGAAGCTAAGTTACCCACATTTGTTTTAGTGTGGGAAAAGGAAAATTTCGAGGGCGAATTTTCTTAAGGGGGGAATATTGTAACGACCCAAAGTTTCATTAATAGAAAATCCCTCTTGATCCAGTTAAATATTTCTTTATGAAAAATGTTTTTATAAGATGTTAACTTCTTTAGTTTTACGTTAAGATTTGTGACCGTTACTTTTATAGCCGTTGAAAAGTGATCATCTGAGTAGTATAAATATAAGGCTTTAACGAACACATTTCTACTCAGACAAAGGAAGTGATAGCCTCATCCAGTAGAATTGCCCCTTACGAAGCCCATTTGTCAGAGCTTAGAAAAGAGGTGGCGTCTTTGGGATTTTCCCTTGACCAATCCCAAGCTGAGCTTCATCAAGTCAAGCTCGAACGTGATTGTCTATGGGAAAAGTGGAAGTTGATTGAAATTACCACTCGAGCGATGTTATCCGAGCCGCCCCAAGAGTCTGTCACCATTGCACACCTTACCCTTAGGTCTTATGCGGCTATTTTAAGGGGTTATGTAACAAATAAGTAGCACCATGTTCATGTACATTATTTTTGTATATAATAATGAATATAATGTCTAGTCATTTTTGATACATTGTAATTAGTTTTTAAAGTACAAATGGTGTTTTTAGTTATTATTTAATTAAGAATTATATTTTATTAAATTAAAGGATTTTTGAATTAAATAATATTTTAATAAAATATTATTATTAATATTAAATTAATTTTTTATTAAGTATAAATGATCTTATAATTTTATGAATGCAATTAAAAATTTTATTAAGGTTTGAAAGCCATTTCTGTCAAAACCCGTGAATTTTTTTATAAATGTCGGTTTTTATTTTAAAAGTGAAAATTCAAATATTTAGAAAATTATTTAGATAAAATAAATATTATTTTTGGAATCAGGACATCAAAATTATCCAGCGGTGAATTTTTCATAATTTTCAGAGACAGTCAAATTTTTGGGTAAAAATTAAATACCATTTAAATATATAATGTGTTTTATGACATCATAATGACCCAATGGTGATGTAATAAAATAACATAATCCTTATGTTCGGCCAATATGTGTTTTATCATTAAAATAATGAGGTTTTGGGTTTGTTTGACTTACTTTTCAAAGCATTAATGGAGCTCTCAAGACTTATTCAACACTTTGCCTTTTTAAATTAATTTCCATGGGAGTGTGACTCACCTCCACATAAGCAACCCTAATTTTTTAATAAGTTCAGACCTTGTCCTTGTAAAATATTGTTTTTATATTTCCTTTTCCAAAAACCATGGGCAAATACCCTGGGATGGTTTGTGGTTTGGATTATTTTAATATAAGGGGTCCCAAACCTAAATAATAAAGAATTTCCTCACCTTTCCTATATAAACCCACCCAATCTCCCACTTCCTCCTCACTAAAATCCCTTGGAGTTCGTCCAAACTCTGCCCTAATCTCTCTAGAATCCTCCCAAGGTTCCCCAAGCTCCCAAGAAGCCTCTCAAAAGCCTCTCTCTAGCCATTGGAAGCATACTTCCAAGTAAGGGTTTTTTCTTCCTTTCTCGTTTTTGTCAATTTTCTTTAAGTTGTATTGCCCTTTTAATTTCAATTATAAATGTTGGGGTATGGTTTATCACCTCTCCCATACTTCCCTCTTATTGTTTTAATGATGGGAGACCCCTTTATCTCTCATTAAAATCCTCCCATGTACACCCATTACTATGCCGAAATTCCGAAAGAAACCTTTTTCTCCTCTTTTATATTCAAGCAATACTTTTGTATCTTGAATCTAAATTCCTTTTAAATTGTTGGGACATGTATCTATATGAACTCCTTACTGTCCATTAAATGTAAATATGATGAGGAACCCATTTCTCTCTCATCAACCTTTTTTTATGAATTCTTATGTCACGCCGTTACGCTGCCGAAATCACACCGATTTTCTAAGACAATATCATTGTGTAGTGAATACCATGCCCATTTCTCCATCAAGGGTATTCACCTTTATGAACATTTACTTATTGATTATAAAGTTTCATGTATGAATTCCACATTCCTTTATCTTGGAATAAATGATTATGTTTTTTGAATCCATGTTTTATGATCCATGTGGCACACTTATGCATGAAATGAAATGTTTAAGATGGGTGCGCCCTTTATAGCACTCCAATGCATTGGGTAAAGTATATTATCATGATACATCATGTGCAATGAGTGTTGAATCATGCTAATTCAAGTGCAACGAGGGTTTACTTGTGCTTCAAGTGCAATGAGGGTTTACTCATGCTCCATGTGCAATGAGCCTTGGCTCATGCTAATTCAATGTTAAGTGTTGTTGCCACATTTCCATGTTATGGTTATCATGATTTATCATGACTTTATGTTCATGTTACTCTAATGCTCTATTGATGTTCCTATTGCCTAACATGTATTGTACTCCTCATGTTATTCATTGTGTACTCCCTTACTGGGCTTTATAGCTCACCCTTTTCTTATGCATGTCCTCAGGTTATCCCATGCAATGCTAAGTACGAAGGAATGTAGTGGTAATGTAAAGGAAGTTTTCAATAAAGATGATGTATTTCAAGTTTAAAGTTTTTATGTAATGATCCTAAGCCCCAAAGACACTAAACCTCTCAATCTTCTTTATTGTATCAAGTGAAGTTTTATGTAATAAAGCATGATTATGTTGTAATAAAAAGCAGGGTTGTCATAAAAAATCTTGTGATGCTTGTATTCGTGGGAAGCTGGTCTACAGTTCATATTGGCCAAAGAAGAAAAGGTCATCTCACCTTCTTGATCTGATTCATACAAATGTTTGTGGTCCAATAAATTTTTCCGAAACACATGGAGAAAGGTACTTTGTCCTTTTCATAGATGATTATAGTAGAATGGCATGTGTGATGGTCATTCACAGGAAACGAAAAGTCCTTGACTGCATGAAAACATATCGGCAAATTGCCGAGAATGATACTGGACGAACAATCAAAGTGTTACGATATGAAAATGGAGGAGAATACACGTCCATTGAATTTGAGAATTATCTAGAGAAGCATGGGATACAACATGAGGTAGCTGCTGTGAGAACTCCACAACAAAATGGAGTTGTTGAACATAGGAATCGACAGGTGAACAACATGGAACGAACTATGCTGATTGAGAGTCGTATTCCACGACATTACTGGAAAGAGGTTGTTCAAGCTGCAGTGTACATTCAGAATCGAACAAGACTTTATATGGGTGAGACTAAGACACCGTATGAATTGTGGCATGGATGGAAGCCTTCTCTAAAATACTTTCGTGTATTTGTAAGTAAATGCTTCATCAGGAACAAATAAGGAAATCAAGGGAAATATGGCAACAACGCAGATGAAGGAATTTTCCTTGGTTACTCAATGAATAGCAAAGCCTACAAATGTTTCAACAAGCGTTTGGGAAGAATTGTGGAAAGCAGTGATGTTAAGATAATTGAAGAGAAAACCACAAATGCTTCAAGGACATCATATGCTGATGTGATAGAAAGTCAGGAAGAATGTGAACGTGAAGAAAACACAAGTGCAGAAATAGATGAAGTTGTTCAACACACTCAGCATTCACATCATGATGTTGACTCAGAAGAAGAATCTGAAGAAGAAACTATGGGTGAAGAAAATGCTACTGAACCTCGCAGGAGAAATCGAAGAGATGAGATTGATCCATCCAACATAATTGGGGACAGGAGTGCACCCACTCAAACAAGGAGGATGAGGAATAACACGCAATCTGCATTTCTATCAGTTATAGAGCAATCCTCATTTGAAGAAGCTGCAAATAATGAATCTTGGGTGAAAGCCATGAATGATGAATTAGATCAGATTGAAAAGAATCAGACATGGGATCTTGTCCAGAGACCCGAAGGTCAAAATGTGATTGGTACCAAATGGATCTTTAAAAATAAGTTTGATGAGCATGGAAGTGTCATCAGAAACAAGGCACGACTGGTGTGTAAAGGATACTCTCAGATTGAAGGCATTGATGTTGAAGAAACCTTTGCTCCAGTGGCTATACTGGAGTCAATCAGGCTTTTCCTTGCCATAGAACTCCAAATAGGATATAAAGTATATCAAATGGATGTCAAGACAACATTATTGAATGGTGTACTCGAAGAAGAAGTCTACATTGAACAACCAGTGGGCTTTGTTTTGGGTAATGATGAAACAAAGGTCTACAAACTGAAGAAAGCTCTATATGGTTTGAAGCAGGCACCATGGGCATGGTACTCAAGGCTGGACTCATATCTCAAGAAGTTGGAATTCAAAAGAGGAGGAGTTGATCACAATATCTATGTGAAGAATTCTCCAAAAGATCAATTCATGGTTCTTTTCTATGTTGATGATATCATATTTGGTGGCAGCAGGCAGAAATCAGTGGATGAATTTTCCAACCACATGAAATCAGAATTTGAAATGTCTATGATTGGGGAGATCACATATTTCTTGGGGATGAAAGTGATTCAAAAGAAGGAATACACTTTCATTTCTCAAGAAAAATATGCAAGAGAGTTGCTGAAGAAGTTCAATATACAAGACTCCAAACCAATGTCAACTCCAATTGTAGTTGGAACTAAATTTGGAAAGCATGAGGATGGGAACTCTGTTGATCCCACCATGTACAGGAGGATCATTGGAAGCCTACTGTACCTGACAGTGACAAGGCCATATATTGTCTTTGCAACATGCCTTCCGGTCCGCTTTCAGAGTAATCCAAAGGAGGAACATATGGAAGCAGTAAAAAGAATCATGAGGTACATTCAAGGTACACATAACTTCGGGTTATTTTTTGCTGCAGGCAGGGAAAGTGAATTATCAGCATTTTCTGATGCTGACTAGGATGGTGATGTGGTAGAAAGAAAGTCCACTAGTGGTGGAGCTTTCTATATTGGGCAGAAATGTGTTGGCTGGTTGAGAAAGAAACAAGAAAGTACTTCTCTTAGTACTGCTGAAGCTGAGTATATATCTGCCACAAAGGCGTGCACTCAACTACTTTGGATGAAGCAGCAACTAACAGATATTGGTGATAAGGTGCAGCAACCAATGGTGATTTACTGTGATAACAAAAGAGCAATTGATCTTACAAAGAATCCGGTTCATCATTCTCGTACAAAACATATTGAAATACGGTATCATTTTATCAAAGAAAAGGTTGAACAAGGCATGATCAGAACGGATCATGTTGGAACTGAAGAGCAAGTGGCTGATATCCTGACCAAGCCATTTTCTGCGGCTGTGTTTGAGAAGCATCGGTTGAACCTCGGTGTTCAACCACCTCCTACTGCATAAGGAGGCTCCGGAAATCCCCTCTCCCTATTTGTTATAACTGTTTTTCTCTGCTTATGGTTGTGATGCAGGTTTATGGGGGAGATAATATCTAGGGGGAGTATGGCTTTAGCTGAACGTTGAACAACTTATCGGTCTTTGGTTTTATTGTCAATGGGGGAGAAAGGAATAAATTCAAGGCAAGAAATGCTTTTGTGATGAGAAGTCAAGAAATGCTTCTGTGATGAGAAGTATAAAAAGGATAACAACGGGCATCATGGAGAATTTCAAAACACTGGAACCCAATTCAAGCTTCCTCTCTTTTTTTCTACATAGAGCATTGCTCACATAGACTTAGAGTGTTGGCTGAGTTGATTCTTGCGTTTTGGGTTTGCTCATGGTTGGAGATCTATTGAATTTATTCTGATTGCCAACAAACCCAAAGGGGGAGATTGTTGTAACCAGGGTCTTCAAAGCATGATTTGGCATTTAGTTTGTGTTTGTTGTCAATCCTCAGTGGAAGTTCAGAATGTGTACCAACGAAGATATCATACCGTTCAAGCAGAAAATAGTAGTGAAGGTGGCGCCGTTTCCCAGTGTTTGCCAAATTTTTGGTCCTGAGAATCGGCCAATGAAGTAAAGTGTTTTTGGCAAAGGTACTTGTGCGCCGAGGTCTTAGAGGATAAAAGACTTGCGCGCCATATGTTTTTGAGGATCAGAACTTCAAAATTTGGCTAAAGAAATAAGGTCGTGCAAGTATTGGTTGGGTCGCGCAAGTGAGTTGCGCGACAGAGGGTACTGGAGACAAGACTTGCGCGCCGCTGAGGGACTTGCGCGCCTCCGTGCAGGGGGTCCAGTTTTCTTATAAATACTAGACCACCCCACCTCATTTCCAACGGAGTTCAAGACTTAGAGATTTTTCAAGCTCTCGTCACGCAGGTGGTTGAGCCGCACAGGTGGTAGTTTGGTCGCGCAAGTAGAGCTTGCGCGCCGGTTGTCTACTGAGCGCCCAAGGCGGTTTGGGAGAGAAAGGAAGTGGACCGCGCAAGTTTGTTGTCGGGGAAGGAAGCGTCACACAGGTGTGTTGGAGACACTTGCGCGCCAGTTTGGACTTGCATGCTGTATTGGGACTTGCACGCCCGGCTTAGAGAAGCGCGCCAGGTTTTGCTGAAGCCCACCAGCCTGTTTGGAGCTGCACGAAAGCCAGGAGACTACCCGATACATTCGAGGAAAAGTGATATTCTGCTTCTGGTGAGAATCAGACTTCAATAGAGCATCTACATACAACAAAGGATGCATTCTTATGCAAATGATGAAGAGACCTTCACGTCTATAAACTGAGTGAGACTTCACCAACGGCAGTGAGCCAGGGGGAGTCAACGGGAGTGACCCGAGGGACGCAGTGAGCTATCCCTGAACAATTGTAAAGGTAGTGAGCCTGGGACAGAGTGTATGTACCCGAACCTTTGTAATCTACATCTAGTGAAGCATAGTGGATTTTGGTACGACCGACATCCTTTCGGCGTATGCTCCTTGGATGTAGCCCTTAGTGGTGAACCAAGTAAAAAGGGTTGTGTCTCCTCTGTGCATGTGAATGTTTGCTTTCTAATCATAATCATCATACAGGTTCAACAAGTTCCTACCAACGTGGGAACAAGATCCATCACATTAAAAGAAAAAGTGGTCACCTTGATTCACCCCTCCCCTCTCAGGGTGTCCCGAGGTCCTTCACCTTTTCCGCGTGTTTCCTTAAAAACGTTTTATTCAATTTAAAATGGTTTACACACCTTGGTATACACCTTTTGAGCCTTTTTATTAGTTTTATATTGTCAACCTCGATCACAGACACCCCTTGGGTGTGCCAGATTGTTTTTACCATTATTAATTAATTATTTAAATGCCCATAATTCCTTATAATAATTCAACATATATTTTAAATGGATTTTCCCCTTTTAATCAAAATCATAATTGATAAAAAAATCTCCTAAGTTCCATATAAAGCCTTGTAGTGTTTTTATATGTTTGGTTATTTCTTTTCTAAATTTATTTTTAGATAATTGAGATGTTATTATTGATTGTGATTCTTAATTGGGTTAAATTAATTGTTTTATAAACAATGTCATGTTTTTATGATAAAACCTCCCGAATGAGTTGTGTTGTCTTCAGAATTAAAAAGTGATGATTCGTGATTTAAATCATGCTTGGAATTTTTTTTCTTGGGTGTTTCTCAATGCTTTTATTATTGGTAGACATATATAATGTTTAAAACATGGCCTTTATTAATGTTATAAAATTTATTTTCCCTATTTTTTATATAATAATGTTAAATGAAATAGTGTACCTCCTAAGTGCATGGCTTGGTAAACTCCTATCTAAATGGCCAATGATCCAAGAACCTTCTATGTGCTTGGATTACTTTTAAAATGGGATTTATGATATAGGTAATTACCCATTTGACCATGGTACTTTCTAAATTCCCTTTGATTCTGGTTAAATGAATTTCTAGGTTTAGTTTAATTTAATAGAATGCACTATTTTGAATATATTGTTAATGATGGATTACTTTCCTTAAATGTATTAAATGGTTTAATTTAAATGGAATTAAATTGGGTGGTATAACCACACCTCTTTCTATAATTGAATAAGCACAACTTATGTGAATTGTTATAATTTTTATTCCCTTAGTTATGATTTTGATTAATAAATGTACAACATGAGAGGTACTACCTCATGGATATTTATTATAAATATGATTAAGCCTTGATATAGGTTTTGAAATGATGGTAAGGGTTATGTTGATCATGGCGGTATCATGCTCTGTTACATCAGGAGTTAACCATGACATCTCGCACAAGTGATACTATGTGGATGGTGGGTGGGGTGCACCACATCCCTTATTGAGTGTTGACATGACGACGCACTCACATGATTGAACACTCACCATATTGATTGATGAGAATGATGTATCATAATCATTATAAGATTTAGGGAATGTACCCTTTTTCTTGGGATTATAGGCTCATTCATAATAGTTATAGATGACCGAGTTATGCACTGGTCTAGCTAGCAACTAGTATTCTAGGTATATGTCTACTTACGTACACACGTACTTGGTTCATATAGGTAGATTCAATATATAACTATAATATGTATATATTATTACTATATGAATATGGTTACTAATCATAAAATCATTACAACTATGAGATGAAGTAGGTATAATCTTTCAGGTTCCCTATTATAAACTAAGATGACTGGTATTTATTTATTTATTCATCACTGCTTATTATTCCATTTACCTACACACTACTTTTCCTTATATTCAAGGATTGTTTTTAGATATAGAAAATGTGGGTAGAAACCTACTATGTTTTTTATCTCACACCTTTTCTAGGCCGCCATTTCACTGGGGTACCTGAGTTGATCTCATGTTCAAAGGACAAAGGGTTATTACTTGCACTATCATTCTTGTTCCTGGGAGTTAGGAGAATGGGACTAAGCTGGTGCTTAAGATGCTTGTGGAGATCATCCTTAGGGATTTGACTTATTTTCTTTATTCATGTACTAACTTATATCATATTTCCTACTTTATTTCTACTATTTCAGTTGATATATCATCATTTGGACATGCATGCATTTTTTTATATTGGCATTGTCCATATTTCATATTTAGTTTATATTATTATTCCTATTCTTTATCTTTCATTTATTACTGATTCCACTATTGTTTGTTATTTATTTTATGATATACCACTATGATATTATGATCATGAGGGTATAGTCTCCCAACTATCACCACCTTATACCCTTGTTACTAGTCGGTAGGCTCTGACATATGGGGAGTCATGCTTGAGGTCATGTGACCCACTGGTCCATCCACCAGATTAATGGTAAGTCAGTACAGATTATTACAACCATGAAATATGTGGTCCTATTCAGATTAACAATTTTGGTAAAAAAAGGTACACATTAGTTTTATATGATTACTTCAAATCCACATGGGTATAATTTCTCTCATAAAAGTGAAACTTCGCCTAGATTCACTAATTTTTGTAATTTAGTGTACAATGAGAATGATTTTGTAATTATTTGTATTCATGGTTATGGAAAAGGTTAATTTTATAATGTAAAATTTGAAAGGTTTTTTTTAAAAATAAATGATATTTATAGAATTTTACTCACCTATAACTACTTAGTAAAATAGACACATTAAAAGAAAGAATCAAGATTTAATTGAAATGGATAGAACTATGTTAAGTGAATATAGTTTGCCTAAACATTTTTAGGATAAATATATTTTTTCTACTTATTATATTTAAAATAAAATTCTTTTTAGTAATATTTTAAATAAATACCCTTATGAATTATATAAATAAAAGATACCTTTAATTGGTTATCTTAGAGTTTTTGGATATGAAATTTTTGTTTAGAATATTAAATATAATTTCAATAAATTTTATGTTTAATGTGATAAAGGAATTTTTATAGGTTGTTCTAATATAATTAAAGCTTATAGATTTTATAATAAAATAAATGTGATTTTAAAATAATTAATTCATGTTAAATCTGATGAATATCAAATTTTCTGAACATTGAAGAAGAATAGAGATAATTTAAATTTGAAAAAGATAAACCTCAAAATAATAATGTATTAGTTAAATAAGTAAATATCTTTTATAAATATGATTCTAGATCTCGTAAAATTCTTAAAGATCACCCTATTAATAAAGTTATTTGTAATATTGATTCTAGAATTAAAACCAAAATAATTATTTTGAATTTCTATGAAAAAATTTATTTTGTTTCTGAATTTATACCTAAGGATGTTGATGAATTAATGAAATATTTTAATTGGATTATTTCTATGGAATGGTAATACTATTAATTTTCAATAAATCATGTTTATAATTTAGTTAAAACATAAAAAAACTAAAAATATTATTTGAAAAAAATGGATTTTTATTAATAAATTGGATGTATCTAGTCAAATTATAAAGTGTAAAGCTAAACTTGTCTCACAAGGTTATTTCAAAGAAAAAGGAATAAACTTTGATTAATTTTTTGAAAATTTTGTTAGAATTTAAACTATTATAATTTTACTGTATTTTTCATCATTTAAATGTTTTAAATTATATCAAATGGATGTTAATAGTACCTTGTTAAATAGTTTTATTTCTGAATAAGTTTATGTTCATCAACCAATGGGGTTTAACCATGAATTTTTTTTAAACAAGTTCTTAAATTATTAAAATATTTATATGGACTTAAGTAAGCTCTTGTATCCTAGTATGAAACATTTTCATCATTTTTTTGAATAATTAAATTAATAAAGGTAAATTATATTTTACTTTTTTATTAAGAATATTTATAATGACATTTTAATTATTCAAATTTATATAGATGATACTTTTATTGGTTCAACTAATGAATTAATTTTTAATTATTATTCTAATTAAATTATAAGTGAATTTGATATGAGGTTAATGGGATAATTAAGAATCATTTTAAAGCTTCAAATTTATTATAAGAAAGATGGAATATTTTTTAATCTATTTAAGTGTGATAAATAATTAGTTAAAATATTTGGTCTTAATTATGATAAAACTTTTAGAACCCCTATGAGTATTAATTCTAAATTTAATTCAAATGTTGTTGAAAAACCTATTAATGTTAAATTATTTAGAGGAATGATAGGTATTTTACATTATTTAACTACTTATAGACGTAATATTATGTTTAGCGTATGTTTGTAATCTAGATTTCAATCCAATTATAAAGAATCTCAATTAAAGACAGTGAAAAGAAATATTAGATATATTAAAGGAAATATAAATTCTAGATTATTTTATTTTGGATAAAAAAATTAAATTATTTAGTTACTCTGATTCATATTTTGAAGGTTATATAATTGATAGAAAAAGTGCATAAGGAATGTATTATTTTCTAGGAAAAAATTAAATTTCTTAGAGCTCAAAGAAGCAATTATCAATTTATTTATCCATAGTTGAAGTTTAATATATAACTGATGCTAATTTTTTTTCTTTATGTTTATGGATTAAGAAAAATTTGTTTTATTTTAATGTTTATTTTAATAATACCTTTATTTAATGTGATAACTCTTCTTTTATTTCAATTTCTAAGAATCCGTTCCAAATGTAATGACCTGGAATTTCCATGGAATTTTTTTTCTTAAATACATGGGAATTTTACGAGTCTGCAAAAATTGAAGACGCGTGATTCTGAGGCCCGGTGTGCCCGAAATCAATTTCTGAAGTTTTGTTCAGGTACATTCAGTAAACATACGAGCGATTTTTTATAACTTTTGAACCGGTGCTCGGAATTGAAATCTGAGGCCACTGTTGAACTCAAAGTGCCAGTATTCGCTTAAGAAGACTTTCACCTCAACGATAGATGGTCTGAAATAAAAGATAGTTTTTGGGTTTTTAATGAAAGAATTAAATAAAAATGAAGTTGTAGCTTTATTTTTATTTTGGTTGGTTGAAGCCACCATGTGGAATTTGGAGGTGGGGACCACCACACCTTAACCTCCCATGAGAGGTTATGGTGGTGGGGCCCACCATAACCTAACCTCCTCTTCCTGTTAAATATGGTGGGGACCACCTGAGGTTAAAACCTCTTGAACACCCCATTAAGTGGGAAGAAACCTCTTGAGCACCCCACTTAATGGAGCCACCACCCCTCCACATTAATGCTGCCAACACACCAAATTAATGGTTCCAAATCATCTCCATTAATTTTTAATGTGCCAACCAAGTGTTTAGCTTTTCTTTTTGAATTATTGCCAACGAAATAATAGATATTATAATCTATTATTTGGCACAACTTTTCACTTGGGTGATTTGAGAGGAGGATTATTCGGAGAAATCTCCCAACGAAGAACGTGTTCTTCCAATGAATAACGCCGGTAATGATCTCCTTTGACCTTCATCCCCAGATCCTACAGACATGGAGCATATTCCACGACCAACATTTCCTCTACATCATCGTCAATGAGCCGACGCAGGTCGGGATTGAAAGTGTGTGGCAGACGCGACGAAATATGACCTCCTTTGTCTTCTTTCTGCGACTTCATCGTCGAACAAAAATAAAAGGTAGGGGGATTATTTATGTAATATTACTTTCCTTATTTTCTTCTTTGGTTGGAAAGGAATCGTTGCGGTGGTTGTAAAAATTGAATTCTATCTTTCTTCCTATTTGATGAGCCAAATGTTACCACCCTAAATGCAGAGGGTGCGAGCCAAACCAACATAACCCGACCCCTTCGCTGTTCTTGTTTGTGATGATATTCGGCATGGCGATGATGTGACGGGATGACAAAGGCAATGACCACGCTACCCACGGCCTCCACGAACCGCACTGCCCACTGGCTTCTGAGTCGCGCCGCCCGCGCCGCCCATTGGACGAGCCATATGCCTTCCCGGCAGCCGCCTGGATGCCCACCGGCCTGCCCGACCGCCTCCTGTCCACCCGCCTGCCGCCACCCGGCCTGCCCGCCGGCCTGGATGCACCCCACCGTCCAGCCCGACCGCTGCTCGGCCTCCTGCCGGCCTGCCCAGCCGCCTCCTGGCCACCCGCGGGTTTCCACCCTGCCTGCCCGCCGGCCTGGCCGTGCCCCGCCGGCCTGCCCGGCCGCCTCCCAGCCTGGTCGGCCGCTTCCTGGCCAAAACAAAGCCCTGGTCGTACCGGCCTCCCGAGCCGGCCCTTGCCTTCCCTCGTGATGCCTCTTGGCCGAACCGGCCCCGGCCGCGCCCTCGTGGCACTCCGGGCCAAACCAGCCCCGGTCGTGCCCTCGCGGCACTCCGGGCCAAACCGGCCCCGAGCCCAAGCCGGACCGCCCTTACGGCCTGCTGGGCTGCGCCCAGTGGGCCATTCCAAAACCAACGGGCCAGCCCACCCAACGGTCCAGGACAGACCCAACGGGTTGGCCCGGACTAAGTCAGGTCGGGTCGGTCCGATCGGGTTGGACCAGACCCAGGCCCACTGCGACCCTTTACTTTCTTTTGGCCATATCTTTGGCACCAAACGTCTGTTTGATGAACCATTATAGGCACTGGTAATCATGGATCGTGAAGGTCCCTCTGAGTATATGCCACTTGAGTTCGGGGTATAGTTGAGTTACAGTCAGGTTGGATCGTGCACTAATCCAACTGGGCCCCCGAGACTAAAAGGCTAATAAGTCACAGACCAGACGTCTGATTGACACACCGTCTGTTGCGTTGAGACCCCTATGACGTGGAAGACCTTTGGGATACTTCTAAGTGGGAATTTGTGATGGTTGATATATCGAAACTTGGCTTGAAGAGAGGAGCCTCCCAGAATCAAGCGTGCTTGTGTGGAAACCCTGTGGCTAGATGCGCTCTGACTACTGTTCCTGGATCCTGTATGGGTTCGATAGCTCTAACGACTGTTCCTGGATCCAGTGTGGGTTCGACAGATCTGACCACTATTCTTGGATCCTGTGTAGGTTTGATAGCTCTAACGACTATTCCTGGATCCTATGTGGGTTCGACAGTTCGGAATATTGTTCCGAGATCCTGTGTGGGTTCGACAGTTCTGATTTCTGTACCAGGATCCTACATGGGTTCGATAGAATAGATTATTTAGTGGCTACATCCAATCATATATATCTCTCTACATAAGTTGTATACCTGTGTGAGATGAGTCAGTAACTTTTTTGTTTACTTCATGATTGAGATGGATTACTTGTTAACTTAGGTATATGTATGGGCATATACCTAAGTGGGGTTAACTGTTGATTTCGTACCTTGTGGTTTATTCTTGTTGGATTTTGTGAGACCTTGAGGGTCTCGGGGTCCCTAATGAGTATCGTTATACTCACCCCTGCACGGGCTATGCCTGCACCTCATTGTTTTGGATGCAGACGACGGACAAAGCTATCCAAGGCTAAGTGTACCAAGACTGGACAGTACCCAGAGGTGGACCACACGGCGTGATGGTACACAGATGTGACAGACGGACGTGGAGTGTTGCGGAGGCAATAAGTACCTACCCTTCTGGTAGGATTTCCCGGTGGATGATCTAGGAGATGTTTTCCGTTTTTCCAGTACTTTTACTTTCATTTTCTTATACTTTACAGTTGGTCTTGTACTTTCGACCCCTTTTACGTTTTCAACACTCTTTTGTTATATAGTTTTACTTTGTGTTTTGCTTCCAACTTGTACTCTATTGTGTGCATTCTTAGGATATAAAGGCAATGCCTTCCCATTTTTAGGGATTTAAACCTTTGGTGCTAGTTTCCAGCCCCTAGCCTATGGAAGGCGGGTTTGGGGTAGTCACGGCACAGTCCCCAGGGGTCGGGTCGTGACAAATTTGTATCAGAGGAGTCGGTTCTACTGCAGAACTTAGGACTCTGATATTTTCTATGAAGCAATAGTGTTAAGGGTACTGAGTGTGGTTTTCAGTTCATGGAGTCTAGTTTTTGTGCGGAGGCTGACATATCCATACACCAGGACCCTAAATTCTGATTTCTGAATCAGTGCACAAAAACACTATTTGCGTATGTATTTTGAAGAGTTTTCTTTGTGATATCTTTGAGTCAGCTCACTAGGTATAACTTTTTGACCGTGGTGCACCTGTTTCATTTCAGGATACCTCCACGTAGACAGCCAACTAGGGTCCCGGGCTTTGTTCGAGATGGAAGCCCATCGAGTGACAAAGCCTCAGTGTAGGGCCCTATCACAGCGGAGGCACTAGTGGTACCACTGCCCATTAGGCCACTGATGCCACCAGCTCCAACAGTAGAGACTGCACTCCGTCTGAGTGCTTTGCACGAGTTCCAGCGCTAGAGTTCACCTAGGTACATGGGAGAGATAGACCCTCAGGCAGTTGAGGATTAGCTGGAGGTTGTGGTGAGAGTCTTCATAATGGTAGGGACACCAGCAGACCTTATGTTGATCCTTGCCATGAATCTCCTTCAGGAAGAAGCAGGCAGATGGTGGAGTCTGATGCTCCAGGTGCATGATGAGGTGATACTTCTCTATGAAGACTTAGAGAGCCTGTTTCCAGCGGAGTTTTTCCCAGCCACCCTACATGCAGTGCGGATACAGGAGCTACTTCATCTGCAGTAGGGTAGCATGATGGTATAACAGTACTCAACGAGGTTCGCCGAACTCTCGAGCTACTCCACATATATGGTGAGAGAACCATTCTTCAAGGCCTGGACCTTCAAGTAGGGGATTAGGCGAGAGATCATGGATTCGATTATCTCCGTCAGCATCCCGACACAGGCGACAGTGTTGGAGAGATCCCTCTTAGTGGAGAGTTTCCTTACTGAGCAACCACCAACAGTGAGACCTGACATTGGGCGTCACATAGCGGAGTCTTCTATAGCTAGAAATAGACAGATGTTGCAGAGATCCAAGTGGACCAGACCTACAGGTGGATGACCTTAGGACTCGGGTTCAGTTGTGCGTGGCACACAAGACAGAGCCATTCATACGAGCAGCAGGCAGTGTTTCATGTGCGGTGGGCAGGGTCACATGGCTCGTGACTGTTCGACCCGCCGTTCGGATGATCAGTAGACAGTAGAGGGACCTCCCAGGTATAAGCAGAGGTTCGATCGGGGCGGTCTGTAGGGAGCAGGGGGATGTGGCAGAGGAGTTGGTCATACACCTGGTGGTGGGCGACGTTTCGAGGTGTTAGCGCCACCACCACCAGGAGGTCGACCCTGACCACAGGGAGCAGGTGGACATGCGAGAGCTCAGCTCCAGCCAGTTGAGGCTTTCGATCAAAACACTCCTAAGATGATTCGAGGTATGATTTGTGTCTACTCCACTATAGCTATAGTTATTATAGACACAGGTTCCAATCACTCTTTCATTTCCACTTCCCTTGTTCAGAACTCGGAGATTCTGATGGAGTCTTTGGCTCAATCCTTACGGCTTGAGACTTTTATGGGAGCAGAGACGACGATTACGCACTGGTGCCAGCAGTTTGATCTTACTCTAAGAGGTGAGAGCTTCGGCTGGGATATCCTAGTAGCAGCGTCGAGGCCTTACGACGTCATCTTGGGTATGGACTAGTTATCTACAGTCCATCCTCAGATCGACTATATTAGGCGCAAAGTGTTGTGTTTCTGCACGTATGGGAAGAGGTTTACCTTCACCAGTGAGAAGGGAGACTTTGTAGCAGAGGACAGACTTAATTGGAGGAGGTTTCATCCAATCACTCATCAGTTGGCTTGCCTTACCCTCATAGTAGTTGATGTGGAGAGTCTGACTTATCCTGTAGTGGTGGACCAGTACACGAATGGTTTTCTTGATGATGTCCCAGGTCTACCTCCTTGAAGAGAAGTGAACTTCTACATTGACCTGTACCCCAGGACGACACCGATATCTACACTATCATATCGTAAGGATCCCACTGAGCTTCGTGAGCTGCAGGTATAGCTGGAGGACTTGCAGGGGAAGGGATTCATCTGGCCCAATGTTTCTCCTTGGGCAGCCCCGATTCTGTTCACCAAGAAGGTGTATGGAATCTTGAGGATTTATGTGGAATACCGTCACCTGAACCAGGTTATCGTGAAGAACAAGTACCCAATCCCAAGGATTGACGACCTCTTTGATCAGCTGAAGGGAGCATGGTGGTTCTCGAAGATAGACCTCAGATTAGGCTATCACTAGCTCAGAGTTCGAGACAAGGATGTGCAGAAGACGACCTTTAGATTTTGGTGCGAACACTGCGAGTTCTTGGTTATGCCATTCGGCCTAAACAATGCTCCAGCAGTGTTCATGGGACTCATTAACTGGATCTTCCAGCCATACCTCGATCGATTTTTTGAAGTCTTCATCGACGGTATTCTGATCTAGAGGAGGAGAATGCCTACCATTTTCAGGTAGTACTGGACACACTACGAGAGCACCAACTTTATGGTAAGCTCTCGAAGTGCCAATTTTAGATCTGAGAGGTACAATTTCTGGGACATGTCATCTTAGAGGCTGGAGTTGTAGTGGATCAAGAAAATATTGAGGCGATACTTTCTTGGGAGCCACCCAGGAGTGTGATGAAGGTACAAAGTTTCTTGGGTTTGGATGGATACTATTGGATATTCATTCTAGAATTCTCCAGAGTTGTGGCACCACTATCATCCTTGACGAAGAAGGGGAAACCATTCATGTGGTCGGAGAGATTCCAGTAGATCTTTCAGAAGCTAAGGTAGAGGCTGACTAGTTCCCCCATCTTGAGGATTCCAGAGGAAGGTATAGGGTACGTAGTATACTGTGATGCATTAGGGATGGGACTTGGGTGTGTCCTGATGCTAGAGTGAGCAGTGATCGCATATGGTTCTGGACAACTGAGATAACACAAGCAGAACTACGCTACCCATGACCTAGAGTTAGCAGCAGTGGTATTCACCTTAAAGATGTGGCGACACTATATAATGGGCGAGCATTTTACCGTGTACTCTGATCACAAGAGTATTAGGTATATCTTCTCCCAGAAGGACATAAACCTGAGACAACGACGTTGGCTTGAGTTCCTCTAGGACTATGACTTTGAGATAGTCTATACTTCTGGGAAGGGGAACGTTGTTGCAGATGCACTTAGTAGGAGGTCTGGTATACAGCTTTTAGGCAAAGCGACAGAGCAGCTAGCCTCTTTACAGATATCCTTTGTGGATAGAGATGGAGCAGGTTTCCTACAATCTCTCGCAGTCACACCACCACTCTTTCAGCGAGTCAGGGAGGTGCAGCGTGTAGACGCTGACTGTGAGACATGATGTGCTCAGATATCAACAGGGAAAACACCTGATGGATTTTCTAAAAGTGGGGAGCACTTTATCCTCTTCATAGGACGTACTATGGTGCCAGTGTCACTTCAAAAGGAAGTGTTGAGAGAGTTCCACACATCCCCTCTAGTGGTATATCCAGGAGTGGTGGAGATGTACCAGGATCTCCGGTGATAGCAATGGTGACGAGGGATGAAGAAGGAAGTTATAGAGTTTGTCTCTCAGTGTCTCACTTGTCAGTAGGTGAAGGAAGAGCACAAGGTACCAGTAGGTTTGGTTCAGCCTTTAGAGGTCCCAGAGTGGAAGTGGGATGGGATAACCATGGACTTCGTGACATGACTTCCATGTACATCTAGGGGTCATGACTCGATTTGGGTGATCATCAACCGACTCACCAAGTTGGCCCACTTCCTACCAATCAGAGAGAAGGGTTCAGTAGAGATCTTGAGATGTCTCTACATGCAGGAGATTTTTCGTCTACATGGAGTACCTTATTCTATTGTCTCCGATCATGACGCACGGTTTACTTCCCAACTATGGAAGGGGTTGAAGGAGAATTTTGGGATGTAACTTCGTCTAAGAACCGCCTTCCATCCTCATAAGGATGGATAGACTGAGCAAACCATTCATACCCTCGAGGACATGTTGCATTCTTGTGTCCTCAACTTCGGTCGTAGCTGGGAGGATCACTTACCTTTGGTAGAGTTTGCATACAAAAACAGCTATCACTCCACCATTGGGTTGGCACCTTTTGAGGTGTTATATGGGCGACCTTGAAGATCACCCTTGTGCTAGACTGTCCCTAGGGAGTTAGCACTAGTGGGACCAGAGATGGTATGAGATACCAAAAAGAAGGTGAAAATTATCCAGGAGCGGATGAAGACTGCACAAAGCAGGCAGAAGTCGTATGCTGATAGGAGACGAAGGCCACTAGAGTTCGAGGATGACAACCATGTATTTCTATGTGTCTCACCTCGACAAGGACTATGGAGATTTGGACAAGGTGACAAGTTATCTATGAGATTAATCGGGCCTTTCCTGGTCCTCAGAAGATTGGGCGAGGTGGCTTACCACCTGACACTTCCCCCTCAGTTGCACCAGGTGCACGACGTCTTCCACGTATCCCAGCTATGGAGATATGTGCATGATCCTACGTACATCATCGACCATGGAGATATGGACGTCTACAATGGGGATACTTTTATGGAGGTTCCAGTGGATATTGAGGATTGACAGGAGTGGGTCCTTCGTAAACGGTCGATACCTTTGGTACACATTTGCTGGCAGCACGGGAACCTCCAGCAGAGCACATGGTAGCGGGAGACTCAGATGCATACTTAGTACCCCCATTTGTTCCCTTAGTTTGAGTTGTATCTTAAAGGGACGTAAAGGCCTGAGGTGGGGAGAATGTAAATACCTGGAATTTCCGTGAAATTTTTTTCTTAAAGACATGGTAATTTTACGAGTCTGTGAAAATTGACGGCGCGTGATTCCGAGGCCCGGTGTGCCTGAAATCAATTTCTAAAGTTTTTTTAGGTACATTCAGTAAACGTACGAGCATGTTTTTATAACTTTTGAATTGGTGCACGAAATTGAAATTTGAGGGAACCGTTGAACTCGCAGCACCAGTATTCTCTTAAGAATACATTCACCTCGATGGCAGATGATCGGAAATAAAAGATAGTTTTTGGGTTTTTAATGAAAGAATTAAATAAAAATGAAGTTGTTTCTTTATTTTTATTTTGGTTGGATGAATCCTCCATGTGGAAGTTGGAGGTGGGGACCACCACACCTTAACCTCCCATGAGAGGTTATGGTGGTGGGACCCACCAAAACCTAACCTTCTCTTCATGTTAAATATGGTGGGGACCACCCGAGGTTAAAACCTCTTGAACTCCCTCTTAAGTGGGGAGAAACCTCTTGAAGTACCCACTTAATGAAGCCACCACCCCTCCACATTAATGTTTCCAACACACCAAATTAATGGTGCCAAATCCTCTCCTTTAATTTTTAATGTGGCAACCAAGTGTTTAGTTTTTATTTTTGAATTATTTCCAACAAAATAATAGATATTATAATCTATTATTTGGCACATCTTTTCACTTGGGTGATTTGAGAGGAGGATTATTTAGAGAAAGCTCCCAATGAAGAACGCATTCTTCCAACAAAGAATGCCGAAAATTATCACCTTCGACCTTCATCCCTGGATCTTACCGATATGGAGCGTCTTTCACAATTGACCTTTCCTCCGCATCGTCATCAACGAGCCGACGCAGCTCGGGATTGGAAGTGTGCGGCAGACGTGACGAACGACGATCTCCTTCGTCTTTTTTTCGTGACTTCATCGTTGAACAATGAGCAAAGGTAGGGGGTTTATTTGTGTAATATTACTTTCCTTATTTTCTTCTTCAGTTGGAAAGGAATCATTGCGGTGGTTTTAAAAATTGAAGTTCATCTTTCTTCTTACTTGATGAGCCAAATGTTACCACCCTAAGCACGGAGGGTGCGGGCCAAACCAACATGGACTGACCCCTACGACGTTCTTGTTTGTGATGATCTTAGGCATGGCAATGAGGCGAAGGGACGACGAAGGCAATGATCGCACTACACACGGTCTCTGTGAACCGCGCCGCCCTCATGGCGCTCTGACCGAATCGGCTCTTACGCCTCAGGGAAAACCGCGTTGCCCGCCGGCTTTCGAGTCACGCCGGTCGTGCCGCCCGTCGTTCGAGCCACTCGCTTGCCCGACCGTTGCCCGGCCGCCTCCCGACCACCTGCTAGCCGCCACCTAGCCTGCATGCCGATCTGGTCGCGCCCCGACGGCCTGCCCGACCATCTCCCAGCCGCATGCCAGCCTGCCCAGCCGGCTCCCGGCCGAACTAGCGCACTGGTCGCGTCGGCCTCTCAAGTCGTCCTGCGGACCCCCTCGCAACACCTCCTGGCTGAACCGACCCCGGTTGCGGCCTCCGGGCTGAGCCGGCTAGGTCGCGCCTTCGCGTCGCTTCGGGCCGAACCGGCCCCGAGCTAGGGTCAGACCGCCCTCTCGGTCTGCTTGGATGGGCCTAGTGGGCCAGGCCAAACCCAACGGTCCATCCTGCCCAATAGGCTAGGCCGTACCCAATGGGTCGTCCCAGAATAAGTTGGGCCTGGTCGGTCCGACCCAGTCAGACCGGACCCAGGCCCACTGCGACCCTTTACTTTCTTTTGGCCATATCTTTGGCACCGGACGTCCGTTTGAAAAACCGTCAACAAAGCTGGTAATATTGGAGCGTGACGGACCCTCTGAGTATACCCCACTAGAGTTCGGGGGTTTATTGAGTTACAGTCAGGTTGGATCGTGCACGAATCCAACTAGGACCCTTGGACTAAAAGGCTAATAACTCATAGACCGGGCGTCCGGTTGACACGCCGTCTATTGCATTGAGACCCCTATGATGTGGCAGACCTTTGGGATACTTATCTATGGGATTTAGTGGTGGTTGATATATTGAAACTTGGATTGAGGAGTGCAACCTCCTGGAATCAAGCGTGATTGTGTGGAAACCCTGTGGCTGGCTGCGCTCTGACTACTGTTCCTGGATCCTGTGTGGGTTCGATAGCTCTGACGACTGTTCCTGGATCCTGTGTGGGTTCGACAGCTCTGACTACTGTTCCTAGATCCTATGTGGGTTCAAAAGCTCTGACAACTGTTCCTAGATCCTGTGTGGGTTCGACAGTTCTGAATACTGTTCCTAGATCCTGTGTGGGTTCGACAGTTCTGATTTCTGTACCAGGACCCTACGTGGGTTCGATAGAATAGGTGATTTATTGGCTACATCTAATCATATCTATCTCTCTACATAAGTTTTATACCTGTGTGAGATGATTCAGTAACTTTTGTATTTACCTCATGATTGAGATGGATTACTTGTTAAGTTAGGTATATGTATGGGCATATACCTAAGTGGGTTTAACTGTTGATTTCATACCTTGTGGTTTATTCTTGTTGGATTTTGTGAGACCTTGAGGGTCTCAGGGTCCCTATTGAGTATCTTTATACTCAACCTTGCACGGGCTATGCCCGCACCTCGTTGTATTGGATGCAGATAACAAGCAGCACTGATCGAGGATGAGTGTACCAGGACTGGATGGTACCCAGAGGTGGACCACACTGCATGACGGTACATGGAGGTGACAAACAGATGTGGAGTGTTGTGGAGGCTATTAGTACCTACCCTTCAGGTAGGATTTCTCAGGGGATGATTTAGGAGTTGTTTTTGCTTTTTACAGTACTTGTACTTTCAGTTTCTTGTAATTTACAGTTGGGCTTGTACTTCCATCCGCTTTTACTTTTTCAACACTCTTTTGTTATATAGTTTTACTTAGTGTTTTGCTTCCATCTTGTACTCTGTTGTGTGCGTTTTTAGGATATAAAGGCAATGTCTTCCCAGTTTTAGGGATTTATTCTTTTGGTTCTAGTCCCCATCCCCTAGCCTATGGAAGGCGAACTTGGGGTAGTCAAGGCATGGGCCCCAGGGGTCGGGTCATGACAAAAAAATCCTATAACTAAACATATATATGTTAGATTTTTTTATTGGAGATCATGTTAATAAAGGTAATATTGTTTTAGAATATGCGTCAAATAATAATCTTTTGGATAATATATTTATTAAATATTTTTATTCAAATAATTTTGAAAATATTAAATATGAACTTTGAATTATGGAAGATTAGTTAACTATTTTAAACTATTTAATATCACCAAATACATGAATCTTTTTTAAAATATATTTATATTTTTGTTATTGTTCATACATTCTTAGTTTTAGATTCTATTTTACTATGATATACTTAATCTGTATTTTTAAATTCATTGAAACTCATTTTACTATTCCCTGAATATCTTAACCTATTTTTTGGATCTTTATAGTTTTCAAATTAATGTACAGGAGGAATTATCACTATTTTATATAGCTAAATTTTCAAATCTTTTCAAAACAGATCTGTTTCATTAAGAGGGAAGATAAATTTTTGGGGGAGATTTATTTTTTATTTTATTTTACTTTACTTTATATATTTATTTTATACTGCATAAATTTTTAAATAATTATACTGTTAAAATATGTTTTTCATTTAAAACTGTTATTTAAATGTTTAAATATAGTTAAACATGTATTATATTTGATCATATAAGTTTAATAATTGATTTTTTATTAATATAGAGTTTTAGAATTAATTTTTTGTATATTCTAATATTTTAAACCATGATCTTCTCTACTATAATTTTAGTTTTTTAAGGGGAGGTGTATTTTTTTTTAAAAAAATTAATTTTTTTGATCGATTATAAAACAGGTGGGAATTGTTAATTGTTATGCTTATTTTCTTAATTATCAAGGGGGATATTATTAAGTAGATCCTTTTTACTTCATTATTTTTATTTTGATAATATAGAATTCCTAAATTATTTACAAACATTATTATTTTATTCCCTCTAACTTGAGTAAATAAAATGTTTAAATCATGCATGGATTGTAAAAGAAAATAATGATATATATAATTAAAAATTCTCATAGATTTATTTACATGGTGTTTAATTATTATTTTGTGGTAATTTTTATTTATTATCTATTTTTTATTTTATTTTATTAAATATGTATTTGTTCTCAAGATCATTTTTGAAATTTATCTAAGTTTTAAGTCATACAATTTTTATATAAGCGTTATGTTTTTTATTGAATTCTTACAAAATGATTTTAAAGACTTGTTTTTTATTTTTTCATTGTTTTTGTAAAGTGAAAAGACATGTGATTATTTATTTAAATTAATATGTGTTCTTCAAAGCCGTATACATTTTTAAAAGCCTTACAAAATTATCTTAAAGTCTTATGAAATGAAAATCTCACTAAGTATAAAGTCAAACACATGGTTTTAAAATCATATGAACCCAATATCTTTCAAATAATAAAGCCTTATAAAATGTAAAATACAATGAGATATATAAGTCTTATGATATTTAAAGTCTTAATATAATCAGAGACTTATTTAAATCGATTTATTATTATTTCTTTATAGTCTTATGATTTTATGAGAGTCTTAGAAAAAATAATTCTAATGATTTTTATATCTTATGGAAATATTGAACTTTATGAAAATATTTATTGATTATATTATTATTTTTTAATATTTATATCAGTTTATTATTTTATAATTATTCTAGATTACTCTAACTATTTACTATTTTTATTAACCATAATATTTCAATGTTGTTTAAATATTAAAGGTTGTATTATATTTTATGTATCTTCATGCATTATTTTTGAAAGAATTTTGAATTTCAGATATTATATAAGGAAACTAAAATGGGAGTTTAATGGGATTATACAAATTAGTTTGTATGAGTATTAAAGGATGCTTATTATGGAATCAGTTCAATGTGATTTAAAAAATAAAATAGTTCTAAATTAGTTCATTATCTTAAGGTTGATTTTTAATAAAGATTGATTGAGTATTATTGGTTCTTAATCTGTGGTGACAATCATGGAATATATTCTAGTATCCTCATTATTTTTGTTTTAAATTATTCTAACCATTATGGATAATGTGTAGTTATGGTAGATTATTATTTAAAAGAATTAAAAACTACTGGTGATGTATTGAATATGAAGTAATATGACACAACATTCATACTTCCTTGAACCACTTGAATGTACTCTCTGATTCCTATGAAAATATATTTTTTCAAATTGTTAGATAACTTGCAAGGAATAACATGAATTGTACAATATTTAATGACTTGAAGAGATAGAATGATCCATTTCTTAAGAACCTATTATTGTGCTTCAATTATTATACAATGACTTCTATCATGCTTGTTTCTTTAAGTATATTTTAATTCTTTCTATCTATCCACTTATGATTAAATGTTGTTGGTTTAATATTTTCCCTTCCAAAAGAATTATTATTTCTGGATTATGACTCCCAAGTTAAAAATTCAGTGTTGGGTTATAACACCATTCAAAAGGTATGTTTTGGTTGTAAATCTGGTTAAATAGTCAATGTTATAATGGGTTTTGACTCCCCATTTAAAGTTATTTTTATTATGTAAGTGTTCCTCTACTAGAAAAGATATCTTGTAATCGTGTTGTGGATCCCCTTAGAAATTTAATTCATGGTGAATACCATACCTCTCAAATATTATAGAGGTGTGAAGAGTGTATGTAGGATCACTTTGATCCAATCTGTTATAAAAAATTCATGATCACTTTATTTAATTTTTCTTCTACTTATTTTCTTGCACTTCTGCATGTTTATATCGATTTAATTTATTTAAAATTTTAAAATGGTCTATTCACCCCCAAACCATCTCCCCTATCAGTTGGGATCTATCACTCTTATGGTGGTCTAACATCCTCTCACCATTGATTTTGGCTATCACATTTTTCTTTCTCCTATGATTTTTAATATAAAAGTTTTTTTAATGGGATTTTAAAAAAATTGAAAAACATGTTAGGGTTTAAAGTATTTTCCATTATGGTTCTCAAGAAGTGTGAACCTCATTCATACTTCCTATTTTACCAAGAAGCATGAACGAGGTCCATGATTCTATTGAAGTCCAACTAGGAGGTGTTAACCTCATTCACTCTATAATTATCAATTAATAATATAATTAATAATCTTTTACAATATAGTTAAAAATAATATCCAATAATATAAACAACTTAATTAAAAAATATTAATTACTAATATTTTTAATTATCTAAATAAGTATTATAATTAATAAGTAAAATAACACATAATAATTTTTTTAATAGTAAAACCTATCATATTAATTAATTAATAATTATATAATTATTTTTATCATTTATTATATTTTTTACTATAATCAATAATTATATAATAATTACATTAAAATGACATGATAAATTATAATTATTAAATATAAAATATTTTCATAATTATTAATATTAAGTATTAATTATTTTTGGTAGTTCATAATTTAGTTAATTAATTAATAATTATAGCATTTTATTTTTAAATTTTTAATAAATTAAATATATTATTAATTATTAATTATCTTAATTAGTTTCCTAATTAATTATTAATTATATTATTAATGAGTAATTTCATTATATAATTAATTAATAATGATAATATATATAATTGTCAATTATATTAATTAATTATAAAATACAGTTTTTAAAACAATGTGCAAGTAATTTTACAACAACTACATAACATTGATTTCATCTTAAAATTTATGAACAGTAGGAAAAGTATCACTCATATTTTTTTCACTGTCTCTTATTATCCTTTGTGCCACAACTTGGTGTATGATAATGTGTCCACACCATGTCTATGGATGCCTATGATTTATTATATTCCCTACTTACATAGAATTTGTTACAACTGATTTTACATCATTCTGTATAATATGTCATGGATCCAAAGTCTCCTCACCTAGGCTCTATCCTAGCTGGAAGGAAAATTTCCACTAGCGAGAACTCTCTCACACATGGGATATAGAAAGCTGCTAGATAAGACCTTCTCCCATGTGGGAAGAAAATGTGTTGTGTAATGGGTACATCCTCACTAAGAAAAAATACAGACTCATAGAGGTTTTGGTTTTCAACTACAATACAAAATAATCAAAAAAAGTAAGGGATTATATAGTGGAATCATTATAAAAAGTGTCATGGATCTCTGTAATCATAGCCTACGACTATAGCTCATCTACAACAAGAAGTGTATGATCATTTAGATGATCATACTAGACAAACTCCTCATGTGATACATCATTGTATGACACATAAAAATCAGTTGTGTCACCCTATGTCACATTGACCTGAGGCTTTGTATCATGTGGAACATTAAAGAAAATCCGATTATAAATCTCATCCATAGGATAATGCATCTCTATCACTACTCCATGAAAATAATCCTAGTTGAATTATAATCTCTCTGAAGGATCAGAAATGTGTAGAATGTGTGTGATATGATCATCCTAAAAAAATTCAGTTAATTATAGTTAATAAAATATTTATTTAAAAGGAGAAAGCGTTATTACCAAGTAATGATATCCTCACCTATATCACATAAGATATAACAATGAGCTTATATAGATTCAGGGTTCATAATGAAATTGTTATGATAAATTCACGTGCATCATGTCTATCCCATGTAATCATGACTCATAACCTCTGTCCCACATCTCAATATATCACACATGATATGTCCTTCAGTCAAGGTCTCACTTCCTTGACATAATCAAATAATAAAGTGAAGTAAACTGACTGGGTGGTGAGGGAATGAGCTAAAGGAATATGAACTTCCACATAAGTCGGTAGGCATGGTGCTAATAAACCATGTGAAAATGAATAATAGGGACAAAAAATGTGTTATATGAAGGGTTTTAAAGGAATATAATAACAATTACTAGATGAAGCAGATGAAAAAAAAAACCTTTTTTATGAGGATCTCCATGAAAGATAATATAAAACACATGATAAAACTGAAATAAATTACATGATTTTAAACACACATTCCATTCAATGAAGATCCATCACAATGTTTGTTCTTTATATGATGAGTTTGATAAAGATAACCAAATTATAAAACATAAGAATCCCATATTTATGGGTGTCTATAGTCTATTATAAATCATCCGATGTTTAGATGTGATTCACCTTTTCTCTAAAGTATGCTAGTATCTCATATGAAAATGATAAAGATGAAAGATAGCATCAGGGACCAAGGATATTCAGCCTAGATAACATGGGAAAACCCACACCCTCTTCCATCACATGGAAATAGATTATATAAGAAATTAAGAATTATATGTGATTATCCTCCTATTTATTCACACTTTAACACACATGAATAAATTTCATGGCTGGTTCATGCATCATATGAATTTAATCACTTCACATTAAAACACTTATAATGTATTAATAAATGATATCTTATGTGGAGAATGGTTCAGGTGTCAAACACATACAAAATAATATACCCAATTCATGTCAATAATAATTTTCATGCAAGCTTATATACAACCCATAAATATATCATGCGACTTTAGGACATATCTCCTTCAATCTCCCACTTGTACTAAATCCTCGTAAACTTTGTGACATATCACTATATATTTTATCATATACAAAAACTTTTGAAACCATATCTAAAACTACTTTTGGATATATTCTAAAACAATTTTGGAAAGATACCATTAACCTTAAACTTGTATCCCATCATATGCAATACCTTGTGAACATACATCCAAAACACTATTGGATTAACTCTAAAATAATTTTATAGTATCTCTTTAAGTCGGAATCAATCCCCAATAATTCAACTAAAAAGTGTGTCCCCATGGTCCTTTACATCATTGAAAACAAATATGAATATTTGGATCCATATATGTAAGAAAAGATCAGCCTCTATAAAATCATCATTGTTACTCAATCTATAAAGGGATATGGCATGATCTCCATCAAATGCATGTATCTCTATATATGTGTCCACTAGTCTGCATCATATGAAATCATGAATTATCATATTTTCCCTTTTCCTAATACATTGAGTGGCCATGGGACATGGAGCATGTTAGTTCCATATAGATAAATCTTCTATTCATGATTCTCGGAGTATAGACTGATTTGATTGATGAATTCATTAGATGTCATTCATCCTTATAGATAAGCACATCATGTGTCCCTTATCTAGATAGATATACAATATATAGGTGCATCTATACACTCCCATAGTCTATCTCAATTATGGTCCTAGATGTCATACTCATCATATGAGAGGAAAAATCTCATCTTTCTTAATCTCTAACCGATGACATGATAAACAATGTACCCAACCACTCTTGTATTAGCTAAATCAATATGTAGACTTGTGTAAGTATGGTGTTAGAGTATAAATGTTATAATGATAGGTATCTCAGCAACCTTAGGTATTGGGGACTCATATATGATCCATGCACCCCTAGTATAGAAAATACATATATATTTATATGAATCTCCATGTGGTATACTTTAGTGGGTTATCCAACACTTACAAAAATCATATTCTATGTATTATTCCTTATGAGAAAATTTTGTATCTCTATTCAAGAATCTTATTCATGATAACCTTAACATTTTTTCATAACCTATAATACCCCATTAATAACATCAGTTAGGGATAAACTCAAAGTTATAATTTGAGATGTAAATTATCATCACACTTCAAAAAATGTATATCTATATATACATTTATGTAGTCAACATGAAAGAATGATAAAATATAGGTTTCCTTTTATATGATACATTTTAATATTCTTAAATTGTTTAAGAATATTTAACAAAGCCAATAAAATCACTAGTTTATCATATCAAGTATGATAAACTTCCAGATCAATCTTATTATTTCTATAATTTATGGGTTTTTTAACACATTACATCATATGTAATACATTTCACATCTCTTTGTGACCATATGATAAAACTCCCCCACTAAAATATTTATTAGGAAACATATATGAAGTAACCCAGTTTTTATAATGGTGGGACTTATGAATCATATTCTTAATTGTTCAACTTCTTGAACATATTAAACTTATTAACTTCACAACATCAAATGTTATGATGTCAACTTATTTTGTTTATTTAGAACTCTTTTTAAGTTTATCATCATCATCCTTGGAACCATATTCCATAAACAAAAATCATTAAAATAATTTAACTACTTACATTATTATTTAATAATATATCCTAACTCTCTTAAGATATTAAGTAAAATTTATTTTAAACTTATATTAGTGTAATTATTTATTTATTGTACTTATTTTCAAATATACTCCCATTATCCTCTTAGAAATTATATTCTATTCAAAATATCTTGTTAATATAAACAAAACCTTTGGTGTTAAGAAATAACATTTATTTTATTTTAGTAAGAATATATAAAAAAATAAAATATTTTTTCCATATGATATATGGTATTCCTTTTGTTTGTAACATTTTCATTTGAAAAGAATACTTTAAAAAAATGTACCACTGATGGGTGGTAGGAACACATTCCCGTATATTTTAACAAATAGCTAGATAAACACTTTTATCCAGGATATTTTTATTATCAAAATAATATTCTCAAAACATGTTATATAAATTTATGAATCCTAAACCAAGTATATATAATTAATAATCTCATACTTATTTACAACAACTCTTTGTAATCGAACAACTTATCTTATAATATAAGATAAATGAGATGAAGATACACACATTTTACTTAGATTCACTTGATATTGATAAAATCCTTTACATTTGAATCTTAAATGTGGTAAGAATTTACTACATATGATGAATATAAACTACAAGATTAATTAACTATTACTTTGATTTTGAACTCTTTTATATCTACAAAACATTTTAAAATATACATTCGGTATCACATACCTTTTTAAAATTGAAGAATTAATGTCTATAATATCCATACCTGGCATAAACATTCCATGGAGTTTTAAAAACTCATTTAGCTATTCTAGATAATCCCATCATATGGAATTATTATTTATCCTCTCTAAAATCCCTATGTTTCAATGACCTTTATTATATTCTTGAATAAAAATTTATAAACTTTTCAACTAACATTTATTCTCACAGTTTAAAATTTTACCCACTTGTACTTTCCATATAGTACCAAAATCCAGACATCATATTCCTAGTTCATCCATTCTCAACATTTTGAGAATATTGGGTAAAATATTTTAGAATACAATCATATTGTTAGAATATTTTCATAGATGACATTAGGATAAATACCCTAACCAGAACAATCCATTTTCCATTTAATGGATTTGAAAACTTGAATGAATCACTCAATTATTCCATAATAATCTAGATTCACTTTTTGAACAATTTCAAAACTTGGTTACTAATTAAGGAATTGTTATAAAACATATAAATTTCTTTAATAACTTTTATTAGATCACCAATATTTCTTAAGAATATTTCTTAAGTTACCAGTCTAAGAAGTATCTTACATTAATCTTCTCTTTATCAAGGAAATATCACAAATTTTATCCTAATGATGATGATGAAATTTTCTACAATGGAAGATTTTATTATATGAGTATCATGTATTATAACAATTTAATAATGTATTTTATTAAATTTTATCCCACTAAAATGTTGACCCCTTTTCAAAATTAATCATAACCATTGGTGGGATAAGATCTATATTCCACTAAGTAATGAGTCTATTTTAGCACTACTCTTGTCAATTAATTATTTAGGTATGGAATCATCCCAATCATATCATATATGATTCTTGGATAGCTGAGTGGAAAACCCTTTTTCCAATCCATCATATACATAAACTCTACTTTATGTTGAGACCAAGTTGGATGGATAATGAAGTTTGAAGAGATTAGCATTCGCAGAGTGTTGTCTATTATTGACAAAGAAGTTAAATCAATTCAATTTGTAAAAGACTTAAAACTAGAAGATGATTTGCTGATATGTATTTTAAAAATATCATAAGTCAGGATAACTTATGATGCAAGCCTTATCATGGAAAGGGGGAGAAATGATGATGCCAGTGATATATAGTTTTGATTGGAAGGAGTGATGTTGCTGGAAGATAGGAAAGTTTCAGTACTTCCCATTGTAATTTTGACAATGCTAGATCTGTTCTATCAAATGATATATATCATGATAGTGTAATTAGTGATAAAAGCTGGTGAATGGTTATGGGAAGCAGTGAAGAGAGAAATTACAAAGTAACGAACAATTTGGAGGCAGCACAAAAGCATAGTTTAAGGTGGCACCGTTTTCTAGTATTTTCCAAATTTTAGGGCCTGAAATATGGGAGATCAAGATATGTTTTCGGCAATAAATGTTGCGTGAAAGATTGAACATGGTTTATATTTTTACGCACAAGGCATGATTAAAGGTTAGAACATCAGAAAATGAAAAAGGTATGCAGTGCGCGGAAAAATGGGCCAAGTGCGCGATAAAATGAAGGTCACGCGAAATGTTTGTGGGATGTGCAAAATATCAACGTGCTGCACGAAAAATGAAGGCTGCGTGAAATATTGGCATAATGCATGAAATAGAGGAATAAAGTTTTTTGTGCAAAAGGTGTTTCGAGATCAGAAGCTCAAAAATTAGAAAAGGCATGAGGTATGTGAAATATTAAAGCATTGCGTGAAATGTGAAGTTTCGTGAAAGAATTTTTACGCGCATGAAGAGGGTTTTATGCGCGGATTAGTGGTTTTTGTGCCGGCTCAAAAATGTCTATAAATATGAGGTGAACCCTTCTCATTTATGAATTCTCGACACTTAGAAGAAATCCCGAGCTTTGGTGCGCGTAAAATTATATGCTAAGTGAGTTGCGCAAAAAGGAAGAGATTTGCGTGAAGAAGGGGAGCTGTGTGAAAAGAAAGAGGTTTACACATAAAAGGGAAGTTGCGTGAAATAGTGAACAGTTGCACGAAAAGAACATTGCGCGAAATAATTTTACCACACCAAAAGCGTATTTTTTTCCACACAAGGCTTTTGAATTACGTGCAAGAAACCCTAAAGGCTGTGTGAAAAATTTTGGGTCTTCTCACATATTTGGTTGTGTGTATGGGAGTTCTTACCAGCTTCTGGGTAGGAAAGTGAAGATTTGTACTTTAGAGAATACAACTGTCCTATTGTAAATAAGTACTAAAATACTGTAATTCCCTATTTCTGCTAAGAGGGTGCACATGCGCTTGCGGATTGTTTTCCAAGTTCTACACGAGTGTAAGGGTATATCCTACTCATTGTATTCCACATCCAATGATTGTTTTCTAGTGGATTTTGTGGTATTGAATTATTTCTGTACCATACTAAGGATGTAACTACTCTTGTTGAGTAGTGAAGTTTGTAAATCCTGGGTTCCTGTGGTTGTGTGTGTTCAGTAGAGAAGAAACTCTTTAACATGAGGCAAAAGTTTTTTCAATTAGAATGAAACATAAAAGAAAAAGATATCACTGATTCACCCCCTCCCCCTCTCAGTGATACTTGGATCCTAACCGGGAACTTCACTTTATTCCTCTTGTATCCTTCCCAAGTGTTTCCCAGCTATGTGTAACATAAAGAAAATATCAAAAATAGATTAAAAAAAAGACAACCCATGGGCAATGTTATTTAGAAGAAACTAACCGAGGATTATCTAGTTTCACCCATTACTTTTTTTCTTTACACAAGATAATTCAAGGTCCCCCTACTTTATCAGAACCTACCCAGTAGAATGATTGAGGTATTGAAAATGCCTCTTTTAAAAGGAATATCACACTTATTATTTACAAGGGATTTTATTCCCACCATATTATCTCATGTTATTCCATTTATGTATTCTTTATTCTAGTAATTAATTTTGGAATTGTATTCCCTCCACCAAATAAATATCTTTCAAATCATATTGATGTGTAACTATTTACACAACCCACTGGTTTTTGTTACTCACCCAAAAATAGAATTCAAAATATTCATACATATCCAAATTCATAATATGCATAAGGTACATGAACACTTTATGTAAATTCATAGAATTATATGAAATTATTAATATCCACATGAGTAATCTTGAATCTATAGATAGCTAACCTCATTATGTGGAATTCATATTTCAAATATATGAAATTTTATAAATTAAAAAAATTTACAATTCAATTTCTATTATGTAAAAATTTTACATAATCTAAATATAATATACTTAATTATTATTTAAACCATGATCATATCAATCATCCAAACATTTTTTATGTGGATTAAATAATATCTAAATAAGTACCCCTTTTTAATTTTTGAAAATTAAAAATAATTAATTATGAACAATTTAAAATTTAAATACAACCATTTTATATTATGGGTTTATTTCAAAATTTACAACCCTTTATAAATTATTTCTTATTATTTATAAATAAACACTTTAATTTATATATCATAAGAATTGTTATATAAATTGGTAAGAGGAATTTCAAATATTAATGATGCCCAACTATTATTGAAATTGGGTAAAAGTTTAAAATTTATGTTCCTACTAACTATTGTATAGTGGTGAGTAGGGCTGAACCCATAGGGAAGGTGGAACTACCAATATTCTATAAATATTTTAAAAACACCCCACTATTGTCAGCAGTGGGGATTTTTATATATTTTTAAAATTTTAAACATTTCTACTTTTTTTATTTTCGTTCTAAAGAACTAAGTCTTACTAAACTATGATGACTAACAAATTAATAGTGCTAAGACAGTGAAGCAATAACTGAAAAAAAATGATTCAGAAAAAGAACTTGGGAATTATTAATCTACTGGTTAAAAAAATAACATCCACACTTCTCTTAATTGAGTCACACCTTGAGTAAAAGTTGTTTAATCTTTTTCACCAAGAGATTAAACACACAAAACATTAAATCCTAGAGTTCTTCATTCCAAAATTCAATTGAACTACTATGAAATTTGAAAAGGAAACAATTGGAGTTAAAATTTCCATGAAATTCCAATTTCTTATGATAGTAAAATCTTTGATAAATTTATCCAACTTCAATATCGCTGATTGATCTTGAATTTTTGAATTTTAAAATTTTAAGTGTGAAAAATTAAAGTATAATCAGAATCAATATCACCGAATGATTCTAATTTTGTAAAAATAAAAGCAGTAAAGATCATTAAATAATGATCCAATATAATTTAGAACTCTTGAGCTGAATTTTTTAACCTACAATAATATTGTTTAAAAACACTAAAGACAACTATTTACAAATAAAGAAAATTGAAATAAATAGTGGAAAGAAGAACTCCCCTATGACTACTATGGTGCCACACTGCTGGTTCTTGGATCTATAAGAATAGGTTCAGGTGGTGCTTCAAGGATCGACTTTGCTCTGGTTCTACCTAAAAAATGAGTGAGTGTCATGAGTGAATGGCCTCTCTCCAATTCCCACTACTGCTCTATTACTAAAACCTTCTTTATGCACTGCATGCCACCCCTTATTTTCCACCTACTTTAAGTGTTCTTCATTATTTCCCTACACACGTGCACATTTTCGTGCATCACACATCACTCTATCCCTACCCTTGTAACTAACATCTCTCTAGGTAGTTAAAATGAACCTGGATGTCATTCTGGATACCAGCATGAATCTGCAAAATAGAATAGAAAATGGGTTAAACAATTTGATGTAAAAAATAAGATTTAATAAATATTAACTCTGATAAAAAGTAAATATAATTATTAAACTAATGCAAGGATTAAATAATTAGTAGTTGTTAATTAAGATTATAAAATTATTTGATTGCATTATTAAAGTTAATAAATTATAACATTTATTTTATTAAATTATTTATTTAATTAATTAATTTTTTTTACTATATTTATTTAATTAATTAAATATTTTTATTATATTTATTTATTTATTAATATTATATTTTAAAATTAAGTTAAATTATTAATATTTAATATTTATTTATCAATATTATAACTTTATTTTAGAATTAGATTAATTACTGTATTGAATTAGTTTAATAATTATAATTATTTTATTTAAAAAGTTAAATTATACTGAAAATATTTATTAAAGTATTTATTTTAATTTGATTATAAATTATTATTATTATTATAATTTATTTATATATTTTTTATTTAAGGTATTCTCCCCCCATCTCCACACAGCGCCGCGGGGGGGGGGGGGGTGTTCTTCTTCTTTTAGAAGCCTCCAAAATGCACAATAGGGTAGCGGCTCGGGTCATCCACGGTGGTTTACTGTTCTCCCAGCGGTGCTCCTTCAGCAGGATGGCGACTTGCGGCAAGTGGAGGCTTGGGTGAGTCTGGCAGTACAACTTCAGTGCAAAGCGATGATGATCCTAGCTTGGCTGTGATGGGACAATGCTATTCAGATCGGAATGGAGGCCCTCAATCGATGATGACTCCCCCACACAATGGTAACGAGCTCTACTTCAAATGACTTTGTGGTTAATCCATCCTTGCGACGGTGAAAGATCATCCACATAGTGGTGAAGGATTCCTAGATCACGGCTTGATGGTTTGGATCTTGATTTTTTTACAGATTCTTCTATTATTGAATCTGAAGATTTCAAATCAATGGGGTTACTTCTATTGAAGATGGGGTGGAGTGATATATCACAGTTAAATGGTATAAAATTGGGAAATGCTGGCGGTGGGAAAGGAAATGAGGGGAAACAATGCCAAGGGATGAGAAGCAGTGTGACGGTGAGGGAAACAGTGGCAAGGATGATACAGTGGTTGTGAAGAAGAGGAAATGGTCTCACAGATCACTGTGAGACAATAAATAGAGGGTTACGTTGGCACAACTCACTAGAAATGGTAGCACCGTTGTCATGGGTTGTTGTGATGCCAGTTTGATGTGAAACAAAAAACGGTGCAATAGTAAGAAAAAACAAATAGTTTAACTATGTGAAATAGAAAACATTTTAATTGTGCCACCGTTCATCTACAACAAAAATAAAGAAATTTTAAAAAAACTTAATTAAAAACCAAACTAAATATTCAATTGAAAACAAAAATTAATTAAAACAATTAAAACTTAAATAAATTATGAAACAAATAGAACTTAAATTAGAACTAAATAAAAGCTTAAATTAAAAATCAACTACATTATTTAAGTTCAAATAAAATTATTAAATAATAATTATTAAAAATTTCAAATTATTAAATGAAAAAGACTTAAACCACTAAACTAATTAAAATTTTATTATACTATAAAAATAAACTAAAACTAAATTAGTTATTTAAAAATATAAAAATAAAATATTAACTATAAAAATTGGTTAATTAAGAAATTTAATTATAAAAAATAAAAAAGTGTTAATATTTGGAAAAAAAGTGAAAAATAACTAATTAAATGATTAAAAACTAATTAAAAGGATATAGAAAACTATGTGTTTTAAGAGGCACATCAAATTCTCTCACACTTAAACATTATTTGTCCTCAAACAATCTCATGCTTTATCATCCTTGAAAAATAGAAAAGTATGTTTATTATTCTACTCAAAATGTAACATGTCTAGAAATTTTACAATAAAGGACCTCAAAATTGAGAATAGTCTTTTGAAAAGAAATTTTCAAATAAAATATTTCCCAACTAATATTTCTTACTGGGTAATAAATAGAGAAGATAATCATTCATAAATAAAGATGTCCTTCCCCATATATGAAACTTCCTAACAATTTACTTCTATTCAATTATAAGATCTAAATTCAAGAGTGATAAACGGTTAAAATTCTGTGGAGTTTAGAACTTAACAGTAGGAACTTTTCACTTTGACTCTTTCCTAGGTTCAAAAAATAAATAATTTTTTGAATCACCTTATTGATACAACCTAAATGGTTTCCATATAAACTAATTGCCCCCTTCTTCATTTGGTGTTCATCATCCCCCCCACCTAAATAAACTCATTTTTGACCCTAGACACTTTATTTTATTTTTCTCAATCCATGTATCATGTGCTAAGCATTGTTAATATGCACTTATTTAAAGTGTACATAGGGATTTTATTACATAAATGCACCCATTCCCTAGGGTCTCAGAGATTCACTGTGGGATCCCAAATTCCCATTTTACTCCAGTTTAAAAAGTTTTATATAAAAACCATTTATCTTGGCTCACTAAGGTGATTACTTTTTAATAATTTAAAGAAAGTGAGTCCCTTAAGATCAAGTTCAAACTTTTAATTCCTAAAATTATAATCTCAACTCCACTAACAAGTAACCTATATCACTCTCAAACATAATTCTTAAATTTTTTTTTCATAAAATCACTAAGAATATTCACTCAGCAGTCATTCACCCATATTAATTTCAGATTCAAATTAGATCTTAACTAACAAAAATATATCATCCTTAGTCAAGACTCATTTTTAAAACAAAGTGAAGCCTAAAATTGTGTTATAATTTTAAAAATGTTTGACCATTTTTTACAAAAAGTTTGAAGTGGAAGTATGAATTTAAGGTCTTTCAATTAAGTACACTTTAGCTCAACATATGTCGACCCCCTCCCCCACACTTAAAACCCACCATTTCCCCCAAAGTTTAATTCCAAATCGGGGATGAAAAATTTAGTAATTAAATTTCAAAACATATTTTCAATTGAGTAGATTTATGACATGTTAAGGGTCTCATTAAAGTTCAAAGAAAGTGTTTGGCAGAAAGATTATCTTCATACAACAATTTCACTTTCTTAATCATTTAGTTCATGTAAAATAATTATCAATTAATGTTCAAGAAGTTTCATGTGAAACATACAGGTATAAGTGAATAGGGTGTAGTAGCATAGAATTTTTTGTTCAAAAAAATGTTCAATTTTGCAGATAAATACATACAAAAACACCCAATAAATTTAAGAAGATTTAGTAAAAAAACAAATAGATAGCCTGAATGTACCCCCCCCACTTAATTTTTAGGAAGTAAAAATATTAAACCAATTAGACTCAAAACAATTTCAGTAAAGGGGGCACATGTAACAAAATTTCCAGCAAAGTGACATGTGCAGAAAATTTTCAACAAAGTGACATGCATCAGGTTTTTTTAAACAATAGAAATTCTCTAACTCACCTAAAATGCTACCAATGAGTCACTAGCAGCCGTGTATCGGTGTCTCAGGTGCATCGGTGAGTCAATGAATTACCGATAGTAGTGAAATTTTGACTAACAGTGAAAACTTTTATTAAAGTAAAATGAGTAGAAAATATGAAAGAAAACTAAAGATTAGAGTGCTTCCCTGAATGAAAGTTTATCATTAATCCTCTATTAAAGGAATTAAACTCTTTTATTGACACAACAACAACATCATTCCTAATTCAGAACAAGAAGACTAAGAACAAAGCAGCAACAATAATTTCACAAAAACAGAGCATGCAAGTAGAACTTTATTCAAAGTTAAAAATGAAACAAAGAAAAGGAAAAAACAAGAATCATGGGTTACCTTCCATTCAAAGTTTTGTTTAAAGTCTTCATCCCGACTTTATTCAGAATTAGTTTTCAAACACAGTGAAGGCATCCAAGCCCTTTGGGTGTCCTTCAAAATACAACTTATATAAGGATCCATCCTTAAAACATTACATAATCTTGAATTAAATGAATAATTCACATTGAGGATCTTTTTAGGTTTAGAGTTTTAGAGAATCGGTCCATAACTATCACATCTAAAAAGATTACAAAGTAGACACTCCTACTCAATTTCCATTTTTTTATAAAATAAAAACTCTTAAAAAGAAACATTTCTAGTTCCATGTTTTAGATAGCATGTCTTTCCTTGATCACATCCTTGAACCAATTCATCTTTAAGTCATGTGGAAAACATTTCAAAAACTTGGGATGAGCATAAAAAGCTCAGTAAAGTATACAAAAATAAGGAAAACTGTTAGTTTTTCAAAACAACAAGTAAACCATGAATACTTTATCATAAGTAATACTTTTCATCTTTATGAAGTATTAAATACTCTTCACTGAATAAAAGATCATTACATACAATTTTTTAACCAAAATATTACCATAAAACCCATGTAAAGGACACACAACATATAGAGGTAACTTGGGACATAAACATACTTAAATGGAATAACTATACAGTCAACTTCCACACATATCACTAAATAGAATAGCCATACGGCCGACTTCCATACCCAATTCATTGGAGGTTATAACGTAACCACCCGTCCTGGAATTCAAATCACCACCCGTCATTTGGTTTATCACGTAACCACACATCAAATTTCCAAGTACCATTATAAAATCATAAGACATAAAACAAATATAAAGGAAAGAAAACATTTCCACATTTCAATCACAATATATCACTTAAATATATTTCTATAACAAATACATTATCAAAACCATTTTCAATACCAAAATACATAATAGAGTATATGATATTTATTTTCTTTTAAAAAAATTATGGATTGTTGAGGAAGCCAAAGATCAAGTAATACTCACGGCGGTGGAAAGGTCATTGTCACCACGTACGTTAAAAAGAAACATACTTTTTGTCGTTTAGTAAAACGCTTCGTAGAGAAAAGTTTCCTTTTGAATAAAAGTAAAAGTCAAATGGGTTTATACACCGTATAAAATAAAGTTGTGTATAAAACAAAATATGCCTCAATGAAAGGAGATTGAGATGAAGTCCCTTACAAAGATGATATCCTTAGATTAAGGATAAATAAATGACATAATTATGTGTGACAAATATAAATAAACACAATATAAGAGGATATTAAGTGTAAAACAATAATAGGACATTCACACATATTCATAGAATGACATAATCAAGAAGTAGAAGGTTAACCCAAATAATAGAAATTGGGTAAAGAAGTTCCCTTACAGAAATTCGACAGCCTAACAGCGTCACTTTAAAATTCAGAAAATGAGTTGATGAGAGATAAAAAGGGTATCTCATCCCTTGGACATAAAATTTACAGCAATAAGAATATATAAGAACATATAAAAACATAATAAGATGTAAATTAAAAGGCCTAATAAAGAGAATCCTTTTAAAAAGAGGAGGGTGAATGGTTCCCTTACTGATTTGGGTAACTTTCGAAACGTACACCCCATGAAAGAAGGATCATACAATGAAGATGTAAATACCCATAAATTAAATAATATTACACAAAGAATACAATCATGGGAAGTACATACACCACACAAAAGGAAATAGTGGCAAATGTAGCATGAATCTCACAAGAATAAAAATTGAGATAAAAAACCCCTTACCTCGCTGTAATCAATCGAGTCGTATGACCAAAAGATAATAACCACCAAATGAATTATAGAACACCATGAATATAAATAGAATCATGATAATATATATCAATTGTTAGTATACAATACACCACATTCCATAAATAAGTGGCAAACAATAGAAATCTCACGAAATTAAAAGTGAGATAAGAAATCCCTTACGAAAATTCAGCAGCCTAACGACGCAACTTAAAACTTCTAAAAATGGATTGATGAGATAAAATAGGGTCTCTCATTATATGAACATAAAAAGTAAAGTAATATGAATATAAAAGAACATCCCCTAACATAATAAAGAGGAACCTAAAATAAATGACATAAAAGAGAGTACTTAAAAAGAAAGAGAGAGGTAGGACCCCTTACCTCAAGTCCAACTTGTTTTGTTCATTTTCTTTATATTCCTGAATAATAAACCTTGGTCAATTTATAATTGATTAAGTAATTAATTTAAATTTTATTATTCAATTCATATCACATATTATCATGTTATAATAATTAGTTAATTATGTGAGTTCATATCATATGTTTTGTCGATGTTCGGTACATGAGTCAAAAAAATGAACTTGTTTTGAAAAGAATTGTCCATGTAGTTATAATTACATCATCTCCAGAATATTATTAATGATTTAAATATCATATATATCCAGTATATATTAATTTTATACTATTCCATAACATTTGGAGATAAAAATGAAATGCATCGTTCATGGAGACGGTGGGTCGTACGTACGCATGAACGCTACTTTCATTTCTTTGTCATATTAATAGAATTAAAAATATATGAGAGAGATATATATTATAATTACAGTATAATATATATTTTATATAGGTCACATAAGTTCCTTAATCTCATTATTTATACATTACATGTATTTCATGAACGAGTCACATCACTTGAGGGGGTGGTAGTCCACAGTTCCTCATATGACATTATCGCATTTTCACAACATGAAAAGCATAATGGTATGTTTTAAATATAAAATACAGAAGCATAGAGAGGACATAAATATAATATATATAATATATAAATTCAGTTCCATCATAATTTCCACCATGAGAGGTGTTAAAAGGAGATTGAACAATCATCATTTCGTGAGGCAGTAATTCACCACCCATAGAAACAATATGTTCTTTAACCATTAGATGGAGGTGTGTGTAAGTGTAGGTAGAATCATTATCATAACAACATCATATTATATTATGGACACTTATGTTATTATGGGATCAAATAATAATAAGTTAGTGGTGAGTGAAGAAGGAAAATAAAAGAAAGAAACTCGAGAGAAGACATTACCTCTAAATCGGGTAACTCTTTTTTGATTTGAGCCAAAGGCTTTCTTGGGAAGACTTCTGCCCAAAGTGAGGCTTCTAGGAGTAATAGAGGTATGTAGAGAGACAATATGAGCAGATGATGGAAGATCCAAGGGCTTGATAGGTGTGCGTAAGAGGGTAGAGGTGGGAGCCTTTTATAAGAGAAAGGAGGGTCACTTTTGGAAAGTCTTGAAATGTTACTTTATTATAAAATGATTTTCGGATTTTAAAGATCCCACAATGATATATTTTGTGGATAAGGTGATAAGGGTTCGAAATACACCCATAAAATAGGATTTAGACAAGTTTAAGTCTCAGATGTTACCTTATCTTTTAATTTTATTTAAATTGTTCATTAATGATATAATAACTGCATCATCATTGTGTCATAAATAAATTTATTTATTTAATGTCTAAAAATTATAAATAAAATACCATGATGTAGAAAATATTTTTATATTTCCAACTTCTATTTATAGTCTAAGATATCATTTATGTAAACAAAATTAAAATTGTTTTACTTAGGTGATACATACTTTGGTTGTATTTTCCTTTCTTTAAAAATAATATGATAAAAGGTCACTATCACACTAAAGTGATTCCATGGGGTCAAAAAGTTGGAAAAAAGATCCCATGGTTGGAAATGACTCAAAAAATAGCATCAAGACACATGTTGAGGTCATTTTATATTATTATGATATTATTTTATTACCCTTAACTACACGATTACTAATTAATCATGATAATTAAAGATAATTGTCGTCGTTACTATTCATAATGTAAAAAAAACAAGAGTATTAATTAAATAATTTGGAACTTATGATTCCAAATATGGAATCCATTTTATCAAATTCCAAACACAGAAATTGCAGTAATTAATTTAAAAATAATTCCCATTGTCAAAACCAAAGACGGGTTTTTAAGAAGTAAAATTTATCAAAAGATTGACTTGTTTTTACATCCAATTGAAAAGTGAAATTACTTACAATGAACAAAATTGTATTAAGTGATAAAAACCTAATTCAATTAAACTTTAAAACCAATTAAAAGGAAAATCTAACTATATAATTAAATTAGATGAAAGAGCAGTGTTGAAGTAAAATGCAGTATTTTTCACTATTCATTAAAAATGAACATTTTTCAGAAAAATACCAAAAATTTATCCAAAGTAAATTTGGTATTCTAAATTCAAAAATGATTTCCATTTTACCAAATTCAAAACATAGAAGTTTAATTAATTAATTTTATAATTAATTTTCACTGTCAAAACAAATAGCGTGTTTTTACGAAACAATATCTATCAAAAGATTGACACTTGTTTATGTCCAATTTCAAAGTGAAATTAATTAAAATGACCACCATTGAATTAAATGGTAAAAATATATTCTAGTTAAACTTTAAAACCAATTAAAAAGATAATCTAACCAGAAAAATAAATTATATTAAAAGTAGGTTTTGAATTAAAATACAACATTTTTCACTATTCATTAAAAATAAACTTTATCGGAAAAATAACAAAAATTTACACAAAGTACATTTTGATGTCTTTCTTCTAAAGAAGGATTTTATTTCATCAAATATAACATATAAAATTGACAAAAAGTAGTTTTAAAAAGGGTTCATCATCAAAAGGCGGTTAATTGACCTTTTAAAGAATATTAGAATATTTATGCTTAAAATCGAATTCTTTTCTTTTTTTCAGCCTCTAACTTTTATTGGATAAATGTAAAAATATTTTACAAATATAAATAATAATTTTTTTAGTTATTTCTATTCATTCCCTCCATTACAACGGATAGACAATAACTACCATTTAAAATAATATTATTATATTATTACTGTGCGACGTAAGATTTTAAAGAAACTCGTTGTTGCGTATTGGGTACGCCATTGAACATAGCATCCCCTTTAATGTAATATTAATATTTAATTCAAAAATATTAATAATTATGAAAATTTCATATTCATTATATACCTGGGATGTTACATCCTTCCCCCCTTTTGGGAATTGTGTCCTCACAATTTCAAAATTGGGCTCAGAAACTTCATTAAAAGCCCCACATCGGAAAAGTAATCAATAAAACTCTCAATTTAAAAGAAATAAAGAGAAGTACAAAGGTCACCTGAAATATCCCACACTTGGATTCCATGAAATTATGGATATAGAGGAGAAAGGAAACCATAAAGGTCTGATGGAGAGTGATATAAAACATGATTTAAGAGAATGTTAATCACCATAATATCACAAACTTGTGATGGGTTAAACGGTATTTGATTCCCCAGTAGGAAAAGTTAACAGACAACATTTTTGGTTTTAAGTTACTTTTCATTGAGGGATTTATTTATGAGCTTAACTAAAACATAATTAAACCTACTTACTTGTCATGTAGACTTTCATCTCTTACTAGATTTCTAACACAAACTCATATTTTCTCCAAAAGATGAGTATTTAGGAAGACTTGTTCACATTAAGAGTGCTATAATCAACTTCTAGAGAATCACCTAATCCAAAAAAGAGAACTATATATTTCTCATGTCTTTAGACCTTAACCAAAACCAAAAAGGTTAGTAAGAGATCATATAATCCCCAAAAAGGATAATCTTCTACAAAAAGAAAAACTGCTCTTAATCTCAAAAATTTGTCAAACAATACCCAAAGTTCAACAAAGACCATTCAATAAACAGTTGTCCAAAAAATTATTCAAAGTAATCCAAACTAAGATTGAAACCCAAATCTTTGAAGGATTTAATCACATAGTATTCCACGGTAAATCTTAACATTTATCTCCAAATAACATCAGTTACTCTTAAAGTATCATACTGAAATGTAATTAACCTAATCACATATCCTCCATGATAGATTAATCATTTCCATAGATAACCCAAAATCAACTTTTTCCTGATTCATAAGATCATCAAACTAAAAAGAATTATTCATATTAACCAGGGACTTCACGTAGTCTAGTGGTAGGTGATAAATACCATTTTCACTTTGGTTGTGGGTTAGATTCCCACAGCTTCGTCCAACGCGACGGGTTGTCACACGGTCTGTGTGTTGTCCTTTTTCAAAAACTATATAATTCTTAAAACATTCCCCAAAAGAGATAAAATCTTCCAAAATAACCATAACATAATTTAACCTCAATTTTATCTCATGCATTTCATTTTCCATCATAACATATAGTAACCCATAATTACCTCAAAAGTAAGGATCATATAAACCTTAATGGTCACCTTTATAATTATTACCTGAACTTACACATTGAGTTGGTTTTCTAGTACATGATGCATTAGAGAACTCACCAAGGTTCAAGTGGTTAATAATGACTCCAGATAGTTGGTTTAGAACAACCATGATATTTCTCATTGAATCCCACATTTCATCCAGTCTCTTAATCAGAGAACCACCACAGTTTCCTTCAAACCCATTGTCACTTTGGTGCCTTCTAGATCCATCTATTTACTAAAACCAAAAATGTCAGTGTGAGTATATCAAAAAAATCATCACGTACTAATGAGGAAGATAAACACTAAGATATACATATCCAAATTATCTCAAACTCATTCCAACTTTCAAAAATAACAATGACTCCATCTAATATAATAACCATTGTGGTTATACACAAGTTGTCACTTATGTTTAAACAACACTCTAACCTCTAAAGTTATCTAAACCAACCTATGATACCAACTATAAGGACCCCGCCTTAAAACATTACATAATCTTGAATTAAAAATACACATTGAGGATCTTTTCAGGTTTAGAGTTTTAGAGAATTAGGCCATAACTATTACATCTCAAAAGATTACAAAGTAGACACTCCTACTCAATTTCCATTTTTTTTATAAAATAAAAACTCTTAAAAATAAACATGTCTAGTTCCATGTTTTAGATAGCATGTCTTTCCTTGATCCCATCCTTGACCCTATTCATCTTTAAGTCCTATGGAAAACATTTCAAAAACTTGGGATGAGCATAAAAAGCTCAGTAAAGGATACACAAAGAAGGAAAACTGTTAGTTTTTCAAAACAACAATTAAATCATGAATACTTTATCATGAGTAATAATTTTCACCTTTATGAAGTATTAAATACTCTTCACTGAATAAAAGATCATTACTTACCATTTTGTAACCAAAAGATTACCATAAAACCCATGTAAAGGACACATAACACATAAAGGTAACTTGGCACATAAACATACTAAAATGGAATAACCATATGGTCAACTTCCACACATATCACTAAATGGAGTAGCCATATGGCCGAATTCCATACCCAATGAATTGGAGGTTATAACGTAACTACCCATCCTGGTATTAATGACACCACCCATTATTTGGTTTATCCCGTAACCACCCATCAAATGTCTAAGTACCGTTATAAAATCATAAGACATAAAACAAAAATAAGGAAAAAAAACATTTCCACATTTCAATCACAATATATAACTTAAATATATTTCTATAACAAAATCCATTATCAAAACCATTTTCAATACCAAAATACATACTAGATTATATGGTATTTATTTTCTTTTAAAAACATTACGACTTGTTGAGGAACCCAAAGATCAAGTAATACTCATGGCGGGGGAAAGGTCATTGTCACCGTGTACGTTAAAAAGAAACATACTTTTTTTCATTTAGTAAAACGCTTCATAGAGAAAAGATTCCTTTTGAATAAAAGTAAAATTCAAAGGGGTTTATACACCGTATAAAAGAACGTTTTGTATAAAACAAAATATACCTCAATGAAATGATATTGAGATGAAGTCCCTTACAAATATGGTATCCTTAGATTAAGGATAAATCAATGACATAATTATGTGTGACAAATATAAATACACCCAATATAAGCGGATATTAAGTGTAAAACAATCATAGGTCATTCACACATATTAATAGCGTGGAATAATCAAGAAGTAGAGGTTTAACCCAAAGAATTGAAATTGGGTAAAGAAGTTCCCTTATAGAAATTTGACTGCCTAACGACGTCACTTTAAAATTTAGAATATGAGTTGATGAGAGATAAAAAGGGTATCTCATCACTTGGAAATAAAATATACAGTAGTAAATATATATAAGAACATATCCCAACATAAGAAGATTTAAATTAAAAGACCTAACAAAGAGAATCCTCTTAAAAAGAGGAGGGTGAAAGGTTCCCTTACCGATTTGGATAACTTTCGAAACGTACACCCCATAAAAGAAGGATCATACAATGAAGATGTAAATACCCATAAATTAAAGTATATTACACAAAGAATACAATCATGGTAAGTACATACACCACACAAAAAGAAATAGTGGCAAATGTAGCATGAATCTCAGGGGAATAAAAAGTGAGATAAAAAACCCCTTACCAGGCTGTAATCAATCGAGTCGTATGACCAAAAGATAATAACCACCAAATGAATTATAGAACACCATGAATATAAATAGAATCATGATAATATATATCAATTTTCAGTACAAAATAAACCACATTCCATAAATAAGTGGTGAATAATGGAAATCTCATGGAATTAAAAGTGAGATAAGAAATCCCTTACGAAAATTCGGCAGCCTAAGGGCGCCACTTAAAACATCCAAAAATGGATTGATGAGATCAAATAGGGTCTCTCATAATATGAACATAAAAATTGCAGTAATAGTAATATAAAATAACATCCCCCAACATAAGAATGAGGTGCTTAAAAGAAATGACATAAAAGAGAGTACTTAAAAAGAAAGTGAGAGGTATGATCCCTTACCTCAAGTACGACTTGTCTTGTTCATTTTCTTTATATTACTGAATAATAAATCTTTTTAAATTTATAAATTCTTAATTAATTTCTTTAAAGTTTATTATTCAATTCATATCACATATTATCATGTTATAATAATTAGTTAATTATGTGAGTTCATATCATATGTTTTGTCGATGTTCGGTACATGAGTCAAAAAAATGAACTTGTTTGAAAAGAATTGTCCATGTAGTTATAATTATATCATCTCTAGAATAGTATTAATTATTTAAATATCATATATATCTAGTATATATTCATTTTATACTGTTCCATAACATTTGGAGATAAAAATGAAATGCATCGTTCATGAAGATGGTAGGTCGTACATACGCATGAACGCTACTTTCATTTATTTGTCATATTAATGGAATTAAAACTAAATAAGAGATATATATATTATAATTCCAGTATAATATATATGTTATATAGGTCACATAATTTCATTAATATAATTATTTATACATTCCATGTATTGGATTAACGAGTCACATCACTTGAGGGGGTGGTAGTCCACACTTCCTCATATGAAATTATAGCATTTGCACAACATGCAAAGAATAAAGGTATATTTTAAATATAAAATAAAGAATCATAGAGAGGAAATAAATATAATATATATCATATATAAATTCAGTTCTATCATAATTTCCACCATGATAGGTGTTAAAAAGAGATTGAACAATCATCGTTTCGTGAGGCAGTAATTCGCCACCCACAGAAACAATATGTTCTTTAACCATTAGACGGAGGTCTTTGTAAGTGTAGGTAGAATAATTATCATAAAAAAATCCTAATATATTGAGGATACTGGTGTTATTATGCGATCAGATAATAAGAATTTAGTGGTGAGTGAAGAAGGAAAATAAAAGAAATAAACTCGAGAGAAGACATTACCTCTAAATCGGGTAACTCTTTTTTGAGTTGAGCCAAAGGATTCCTTGGGAAAACTTATGCCAAAAGTGAGTCTTCTAGGATTAATATAAGAATGTGGAGAGAAAATATGAGCATATGTTGGATGAGCCAAGGGCTTTAGAGGTGTCGGTAAGGGGGTAGAGGTGGGGGCCTTTTATAAGAGAAAGGAGGGTCACTTTTGGAAAGTCTTGAAATGTTACTTTATTATAAAATGACTTTCAGATTTTAAAGGTCCCAAAATGATATATTTTAAGGATAAGGTGATAAGGGTTTTAAATCCACCCATAAAATATTATTTATACAAGTTTAAGTCTTATATTGTACCTTATCTTTTCATTTTATTTAAATCGTTCATTAATGAGGTAATAACTGCATCATCATTGTGTCATAAATAAATTTATTTATTTAATGTCTAAAAATTCTAAATAAAATACCATGATGTAGGAAATATTTTTGTCTTTAAAACTAATATTTATAGTCTAAGAGATAATTTATGTAAAAAAAATTAAAATTGTTTTACTTAGGTGATACATACTTTGGTTATATTTTCCTTTCTTTAAAAATAATATGATAAAAGGTCACTATCACACTAAAGTGATTTCATGGGGTCCCAAAGTTGGCACAAGGAATACCATGGTCGGTAATGACTCAAAAAATAGAATCAGAACACATGTTGGGATCATTTTATATTATTATGATATTATTTTATTACCCTTAACTACCCGATTACTAATTAATCATGATAATTAAAGATAATTATCATCGTTACTATTCATAATGTCAAAAAAAAAAAGTCTTAATTACATAATTTGGACCTTATGATTCCAAATATGGAATCCATTTTACCAAACTCCAAACACAAAAATTGCAGTAATTAATTTAAAAATAATTCCCATTGTCAAAACCAAAGACGGGTTTTTAAGAAGTAAAATTTATCAAAAGATTGACTTGTTTTTGAATCCAATTGAAAAGTAAAATTACTTCTAATGAACAAAATTGTATTAAGTGATAAAAAAATAATTCAATTACATTTTAAAACCAATTAAAAGGAAAATATAACTATATAATTAAATTAGATGAAAAAACAGTTTTGAAGTAAAATGCAGTATTTTTCACTATTCATTAAAAATGAACATTTGTCAGAAAAATACCAAAAAATTATCCAAAATAAATTTGATACTCCAAATTATAAAATGATTTCCATTTTACCAAATTCAAGACATATAAGTTGAATTAATTAATTTTATAATTAATTCCCGCTGTCAAAAAAATAGCGTGTTTTTACGAAACAATATATATCAAAAGATTGAAGTTGTTTATGTCCAATTTCAAAGTGAAATTAATTAAAATGACCACCATTGAATTAAAAGGTAAAAATATATTCTAGTTACACTTTAAACCAATTAAAAAGATAATATAACCATATAAATAAATTATATTAAAAGGAGGTTTGGAATTAAAATTCAACATTTTTCACTATTCATTAAAAATGAACTTTATCGGAAAAATAACAAAAATTTACACAAAGTACATTTTGATGTCCCGATTCTAAATAAGGATTTTATTTTGTCAAATATAACATATAAAATTGACAAAAAAGTAGTTTTAAAAATTTTTCTCCATCAAAAGGCGATTAATTGACCTTTTAAAGAATATTAGAATATTTATGCTTAAAATCGAATTCTTTTCTTATTTTCAGACTCTAACTTTTATTGGATAAATGTAAAAATATTTAACAAATATATATAATAATTTTTTAATTAGTTTTATTCATTACCACCATTAAAACGGCTAGGTGTTAACTACCATTTAAAATAATATCATTATATTATTACTATGCGACGTAAGATTTCAAAGAAACTCGTTGTTGCGTATTGGGTATGCCATCGAAAATAGAACCCCCTTTAATGTAATATTAATATTTAATTCACAAATATTAATAAATATGAAAATTTCATATTCATTATATACCTAGGATGTTACAACTTAACTCTCTTCCCATTAACCAGCATGGATTAATTCTCTTTGCCTACAATTTTTACAGCTCTATTCATAATAACTCTAACAATAGTAAAAGGTCGAGACCACTTATATTTAAATTTTCCAAGAAAGAGTTTTAATCTAGAATTAAAGAGAAGGAAATTCTATCCAAGTTTAAATTATTTTGTTTGAATGATATAATCATGAAATATTTTAGTCCTCTTCATGTAAATTCTTGAATTATCATATGAATCTCTCCTAATTTCATCTAATTCACTCATATCAAGAAATATACTCTCACCAGCACTCTTAAAATCCAAGTTCATAGCCTCAAATTCCCAATATGACTTATGTCAAAACTCCATAGGAAAATTACAACATTTACCAAACAAAATTTTGTATGGTGAAAAGGCTCTTGGGGTCTTAAAAATAGTTATATAAGCCCATAAAGATTTATCTAGTTTGAGTGACCATTATTTCCTAAAACATGATACAGTTTTCTCAAGAATTTGTTTTAGTTACCTATTTGATATTTCCACCTGTCCACTGGACTATGGATGATAAGGATTTTCAGTCTTATGAACACAACCATACTTTTCCATAAAATCCTTAAACTTGTAAATTTTAAAGTGAATTCCATTATCAGTGATAAAGTCTTTTTAGACTCTAAATCTTGCGAAAATATTCTTTTCGAAAAATTTTATGACACTGCTGGATTGATTGTTGGGAAGTGTCACTGCCTCAACCCACTTAGACACATAATCAACAGCCACTAGAATATACTCATTCCCATGAGATGATTGAAATGGACCCATAAAATCTAAACCCAAGACATAAAAATTTTCCACTTCTAGAATACCTTTTTGGGGTAACTCCTGCTTCCTACCAACATTTTCTAACCTCCGACACCTATCACAACCAATCATATAGTTTCTGTAATCCTTGAAAGGGGTGGTCCAATAAAAACCATATTTAAGGACTTTTTGAGCTGTCCTTTCACCACCATGGGGACCTCCCCAAGGCGAGGAGTGACGACTCTCTAGAATAGGAAGCATCTCTTCCTCATGAACACATGTTCTAAGAATCCCATCATCACAGCTCCTAAACAACAATGGGTCATCCCAAAGGTAATACTTAAGTTCAGAGATGAATTTTTTTCTTTGGTTATTGGGAATATTTTTGGGAAAGACTCATGCTGCGAGGAAATTGGCAAAATCTGCATACCATGTAGACTGTCTAATTGACACAGAGAGCAGTTTTTCATCAGGAAAGAAAGAATTAATCTCCCTAGGATCTTTATAATGGGCATGGGGAAGCAAAGATAAATGGTCTGAAAGTAGGTTTTCAGCTCCCTTCTTATCCCTAATCTCTAAATCAAACTCTTTCAGAAACAGAATACACCTAATTAACATGGGTTTTGTTTTTTTCTTAGGCAATATGTATTTTAGGGCATAATGTTCAGTGAAAATTATGACTTCAGAACCTAAGAGGTACTATCTAAACTTCTCTAGTGCAAACACAATAGCTAAAAATTTCTTTTTAGTGGTGGAATAGTTTCTTTGTGCCTCATTTAGCAGTCTACTAGCATAGTATACCACATGCAACTTATTATCTCTCCTATGTCCAAGAAAATCTCTAAAATCCATATCACTAGCATCCCACATAAGTTTAAAAGGGAGTTTCCAATCTGGTGCAGAGATAATAGGTGATGTATTGAGTTTTTCCTTAAGTAGATTGAAATATTTTAAACATTTTTCATCAAAATGGAAGGGAGAATCCTTAGTAATAAAATAACACAAGGGTTTAGTGATTTTAGAAACATATTTTATAAACCTCTGGTAGAAACTAGAATTCCCTAAGAAACTTCTAATACCTTTAACATTTTTAGGAGGTGTTAATTTTTAAATAACTTTAATTTTAGTAGTATCTACTTCCAAACATCTCTTGGACACTTTATTTCCTAACACAATACCCTCAGTGACCATAAATTACCATTTTTCTCATTTAATCGCAAGATTGGTATCTATACATCTCTCTAAAACTAACTCAATATTTCCTAAACATGTATCAAATGTACTACCCACAATGGAGAAATCAACCATAAAAACATCAATGATCCTCTAAATCATATCAGAAAAAATAGTCATCATGAACCATTGAAAGGTATCAGGGGCTCCACACAACCCAAAAGGCATCATTCAGTAGGAAAATGTTCTAAAGGGTCATGTAAAGGTAGTATTATTTTGATCCTATGGAGCAATAGGAATCTGGTTGTAACTAGAATACCCATTCAGGATTTAGAAAAAATCATTCCCAGTAAGCCTCTGGAGTATTTGATCATGGAAGGGCATTGTAAAATGGTCATTCCTAGTGACTGCATTCAACTTCCTATAATATATACACACTCTCCATTTGGTGGCTTTCCTAAGTTGAATTTCTTCATTTTTTTCATTAGTAACAACCGTGAACCCTCCTTTCTTAAGGAAAACCTGGACCAGACTAACCTAAGTGCTATCAGAAATAGGTTAAATTATACCAGTATCCAGCAATTTCATGAATTCTTCTCTCACAAATTCTTTAATTTTTGGATTCAATCTTATGGGGGTGAGTGAGTGGTGAATTCTCTAAGGTTTCCCCGGTCACTACGTTGGCTTTGCAGGATGATTCTATATTGGTCTTGGACTTTCCAGTGACAAATTTTGATAAAACAGTGGTATACATCAGATGGAATCTTGTTGCTTGGTTTGGATCGGCGAAGCCGCCTCTCTTGGAGTTCAAGTGTTTTGTGTTTTCCTGGGATTTTAAAGATCCAGCAGAGGTTTCATCTATCCATCGAAATGATTTCTACTTAATTTTGTCTTATGAGGAAAACTTTGTGCATGCCTAGTGTAAGGCCCCTTGGCTCCTGGGGCGATGGAGGTTTAATATTTCAATATGGTCATTAGAGGTTCATATAGGTAAAGAAATATTTCTAGCAGTTGTGTGGATCACACTATCAGGGATCCCGCTGCCTTTTCAAAATGGCGCCCTGATCAAAGATATCAGAGACTCTCTCATCAATTTCTAGTGCGTGGATGATAGCACTCTGTGTTGTGCAGATGTGTTAGTAGCACAGATTTGTGTGGAGATTGATCTTGCTCTGCCTCTCCTACACAAAATTTCTTTGAAGGTGGGTGAGTCCTTATCCCAGAATCAAGATATCATCTACCCTGTGCCCCCTCGATTCTATTCCCACTGCTCTCTCTAGGGGCACTCAGTGATGGTGTGTAGGAAACTCAAACAGAGGGGTGGTCAGGGGTCCAATTCATCCCCTATAATTTTGGAAGTGCAGGTTGTGCCCCAACCCTGGTCTGGGTCTCCCCTGCCCCTTGGTCAGGCTAGCTCTTAGCTTGTTGATTCCCTCAATGTTTTTAGTCATCCCCTCGGGGGTGCCTCCATAGGTGTTTCAGTTCCTAATTCACTATTTTTGGTATTATCTTCTCTCATGGATTTTGATTCTAAAAGTTCTTCCTTGGTGAATATGGATACTCTTCTTCCTATGCCTCCTCTACCTTCCTTCTCTAGGTTTGGCTCTGTTCCTGTTCAGGTTATCAGGTTCTCTTGCATAGGGTTCTTTGGGAGCTTTCTGGCTACTATGTTTGGGTAAAAGGTGGTGCTATATCTTGGGCCTAGTCTTCTTACCTCCCTAGGTTCCTTTTTTGTTGATGTTAGGAAGGAGGTCCTTCCCTCAAGATCCCCAATAACCCCAATGTGCAATTTTTGGAAGACAGTGGTGGGATTGCTCTCGGTAAGACTCCCCATAGGCCTTTTCATCAATAAGAGGTTACAGTAAGGGGAATGCATGAGGTCATGGTTTCTCCAATGTTGAGTTCCCATGATTAGTGCTCCCCTCCAAGTAAGTTGAGAAGAATACCACATCGTAGTTGCTCCCTCTCGGTATCTCTAAGCAAGATTATACCTTCTCTGACTTTTGGGGTCTGTACAAGGGCTAAATCCAGAATATTTCTAGATTTTGTATCCTCCTATAATAATTAGCTCTCTGAGCCTAGGGACACTACCAGTATTTCTCTGTTTCAATTATTAAGATCGTCGTTTGGAATGCTTGTGGCCTAGGGGATCAGGTGAAGTCAGACTTCTTAGCTAAAAAGGTGAAAAAACACAAGGTCTGTATTTCCGTGGTTCTAGAGCACAAACAACACTCTGCAAAGTTAGGTGATTTCACTTGTAATGTTGGGATAAATGCGTGCTTGCATGAGGTTTCACCCAATCATAATATATGAATTGTTTAGAAGAAAGATGTACTGGTTGATTTAGAATAAGCTGACAATTAGTTCATCACTGTAAAAGTGTCTATGGGTATGGAGCATGTCTTTGTGTCCTTGGTGTATGGGAGCTATGATGTGCATCAGAGAGAGGTGATGTGGTAGGATCTCTATGTCTTTGACCCAGGGGATTCCCCTTGGTTTGTGGGTGGAGATTTCAATGTTATCATGGATCCAGAAGAGAATAAGGGCATATGTTCTTTCCCTCGTGAATCCAACTTGAGATATGTAAAATTTATGGCTAGAACAGGTCTTATGTATTTGGGGTATTAAGGAGATAGATTCACCTAGTGTAATAATCAAAAAGGGAGATGGAGATGTTGGATCCAGTTGGATAGATGTTTGGCTAACTTACATGCCATCTCCAGATTTCCTAATGCTAAGGCGGCCCATCTCACTCGAGGTATCTCAGGTCACTCTCCCTTATTGATATCTCTGCCTTTCATTCATGATGGATGTGATCGCTTTTGCTTTTGGTCTCATTGGGTTGGATCCCCTAGATATCACCAACTGGTCAGGGAGGTTTGGAGGGATCCCTCTCCCGACATCTCCTGGGTGTCCTTCCACAACTAATTGATATGGTTCAAACAATGTTTACAATTTTGGGCAAAGGGCATCCCCCCTCCTGATCAAGACCTTGATAACCTTGAAAATGAGGTTGAGTACCTCAACCGAAGCCTTGAGTATGCATCAGATGAAATGGTATTTGAGGAGCTCTCGAACAAGAAGTTTTACATGGAGGATATGGTTCTAAAGCTGGAACGTATGGCCCGAGAAATTTCAAGGGTGAAATAGCTCCAATATGGGGACAAAAACTCAGCTTACTTTCATGCCTACATCAAGGATAGAAGGAGGCCAGTGAAACCCAATATTATTCTTGATGATGGCTCGTTCTCAGGTGATAGAGATGTGGTAGGGGCATGAACTTTTCCTTTTTCAATAACCTCCTTGCAGGTCCTAATCAGGCCATGCTTAGGGGGTACCCAAGTGGGAATTTAGAGCTACTAGAGGTGATCCCTAACCTGATGTCTAGTCAAGACAATGCGGCGCTGGAAGCGATCCTTGATGAGAAGGAGGTTTTTTTCTGCACTAATGAGCCTCAACCCGGAGAGTGCTATGGGTCCGGATGGTTTCCCAAGTTCATTATATAGGGGGTCTTCGGACATGATCAAAGCTAATATCATATCGGCCATACATGTCTTCTTTCGGGGTGGCTCTATTCCTCAGGTGGATGGTTCCACTACCCTGATTCTTTTTCCAATGATCAAAGACCCTTCGTCCATACATGAATATAGACCAGTTAGTATGTGTAACTTTTCCTACAATATTTTTTCAAGCATAGTTAATTCAAGGATATCCATTCATGTAACTTGGTGGATATCCTTATAGAAACATGGTTTTGTCAAAGGCCAGTCAATTCAGGGTGTGGTGGATTTGGCTCAAGAAATTATTCGTGACATCAACATCAAAACCCATGGCTCCAATATGGACCTTAAACTAGATATGAATAAGGCCTATGATAGAATGGAATGAGGATTCATAAATAGTGTGTTTTTAGGTATGGGCCTCTCCCCTTTGGTGATAGATATCATTTTCAGATGCTTCAGTTCTTCCTAGATGGTCGTTTCCTTCCTAGGCAAGACCCATGGTTTTTTAGGCCATCATGGGGTCTCAGACAGGGAGATCCTATTTCCCTGAAATTTTTTATTATTTTTCAAGATACTCTTAGCTCACTTATCAACAAAAATATGTCCTTGGGATACCTTCAGCCATTTCACATGCGTAAGAGACATCCTCCTATTTCCCACCTAATGTTTTCAGATGAATCTCTCATCTTTATGAATTCCAAAAGATGATAGGTGGTTAGGTTCTCCAAAATCCTGGATGAATACTATCACTGGAGTGGCTATATCATCAAAAAATCCAAGAGTTGTCTTTATCTCTCAGACAGATGCAACAATCAACAAGACACTTCCCTGTGCAGTAAGTTGGGTATGCAGAGGGGTTAGTTTCCTTTTTCTTATATTGGTTCTCCTATCTCTCCAAGATAGATACGAGTTTGTGAATATGATGGGATTTTGAATAAGATCACCAGTTGAGTGCTAAATTGGAAAAACCACTATCTTTCCATTGGAGTCTGGATAACTCTGGTCAACAATGTACTTTCAGCTATTCCAGTCCATGTGCTTTTAGCATCCAAAGTTCCCAAGGGAGTTATCTCATCCATAGACAAGATTCTAGAAAATTTTATTTGGGATGCTCAGGCCTAGGGTAAACATCATTGGGCCTCATGGAGGAGGCTGGAAAGATCAATTCATGAAGGTGTGATCAACGTATGGAGCCTAGTTGATTCTGTTCATTGTTTTCATGCAAAGCTTTCATGGGAGGTTGTGGAAGAGAACACACTTTGGGTGAAAATTATGTCCTCCCAAAGTATAGGGCATGCAGAGGATGGTGTTCAGGAATCTCTTTTCTGGTCTATGATTCACAACATTAACCCAACTATTCACTAACATTCCTAGTGGATTGTGGGGAGGGGAGACCTCTCTTTCTGGTACCACAACTGGGCGGGTTTGATCATAGGATTTCGAGGATATCCTGCACCAAGGATCTCCTTTCGGGAGTCCTGTTTATACCCTAGTTTTACCAGCACAGTTCTGAATGTGAAGCAGCAAGGGGTGATGGACCTTATCTTGCTAACCCATGAGCCCGACTTTTGCGTGTTAACTTCCTCTTCTATAGGAACTTTTTCCTCAAAGGATTTCCATCAGCTTTTACCTCCCCACGAGTATCATGATGACTGGAATAGTGTGGTTTGGTGTGAGAGGGGCCCAACTAAGTGCAATTTTCTTACCTGGAGGATTAGGAATCATGCAACCCCTATAGATGAAAACATGAGGAAATTGGGGGTTAGCATGACCTCAAGGTTCCATTTCTATAAGGCGTATAGGGAGGAGTCCTCTGATCAACTCTTTTTTGAAAGATAATGGTCTATGAACGTATGGATGTTTTTTGGAATTTTCATTGGTCTTCTTTCCTCTGATTCTTCTAGGTATTTGTTTTTGGATAGATGGTATTGTGGTCCGACTGGTCCAGGGTCGGAACATAGGGCGAGATTGCTGATCTTTAGTGCTGGTTGTTGGTGTCCATGACAGGCCCACAACAATGCCAAGTTTAATGACATTTCTTCCTCTAGTAGGTCAGTGATTGCTCATTCCTAATCTATGCATGTTAATCTAGTACTTGGTTTTAATAATTGGTGTGATTCCCCTTCTCTGAGGGCTCTTCAAGGGATTTTTTCCTCTTTTTAGAAGATTAACATTGGGCCAACAGGCCACTAGGTGTCGTGGAAACTACCTATCATGGGGTTTAAGCTAAATTTCAATGGGTTGTGTGTTTTAGGCATCATGCGTGGGGGAGGTGTGGTCTGATACCACATGGGCAGTGTTATAACTGTGTTTTCTATGTACCATGGGGTGGGGATATCCATTTAGGTGAAGGCCAAGGCGATGTTCAGGAGGCTGGAGCTATACAGGAAAAAGGGGATCTTGATTTTTCAGGTGGAAACAGATTCCAAGATTATTCATGATTCCTTACACGGTATGACCTCCACTCCATGGTCGATCGCTTATATCATTAGGAGATGAAAATCCATCCTCAGCAATAACAATGTTCAGGTTATTCACACGTGGTGTGAGGTCAATAAGGTAGCTGATCATTTGGCCTCCATGACGGTGACTGGCCAAGGTTGCAGTGTCATTTTCTTTTCAAATGTTCTTAATCTGAGTACAGAGGGGGTTAACCTAATAAGAGGATATCATCTAGGGATCCATTAATTTAGGCCTCCCTTGTCCCTTGTTTTTATGGCCTTGATATTAGTTATGTCTTGTGTAATTTTCTTACATAATAAATATATAACCATTGATCTATCAAATGAGTAGGGGTGGTTTTAGTTCCAGACGTTCATAGACCATTATCAAATGAGTAGGGGTGGTTTTGGTCCTTTGACTTTTTTAAACACATTAAACTCTTCTTGTTATTCTCTAATTTTAAAGATAATTTTACCTTTAGACACATCAATTACAGCACCATCTGTGGTCAGGAAGGACCTACCCAAGATTATGGAAACCTCTTGATCACACTCCATATCTAAGACTAGAAAGTTTATAGGAATTAAAAACTTCCCAAACCCAAGTAACAGGTCATCTACCCTCCCCACAAGATGAGTGAAAGAACGATCAACTAATTGGAGTTTGATTTTTGTGGGTTGAAGATCACCCAATATCAACTATTGAAATAGTGATTATTGGAGTAGATTAATACTAGAAACTAAGTCACATAGGCAGTTTATCTGATCAAAATTTACTAAGGTACAAGGGATGACAAAGCTATTTGGGTATTTTTGTTTGGGTGGGATTTTCTTTTGGAGTATAACACTACACTCTTCAGTGAGGTTGTAGGTAGCAAATTCTTCAAGAGACTTTTTATTTGAAACCATTTTTTAAAGAGATTTCAAATATGATGAGATTTTAATTAAGGATTTAATGAAATTAATGCTCACTTGAAGTTTGGACAAGAGACCAAGGAACTGAAGAAGTTTAGCTTTAGGGTTACTTTTAGGTTTCAATTTTTTAGGGAAAGGTATGGGTGGGGAAAATTTTCTTAAGACACTAGGCATATCCCTAATTTATTCAGAAGTTTTCTCTTTTACTTTATTCTTTTAATTTTTAGAATAATTTTTAGCTTGAGTTTCAGATGAAAAATTCAGATTTTGATCATTTTCAAGAATTCTATGTGAATTTCCAGATTGTGAAAAAAGCACATTTTTATTTCTTGATTCAAACTATTTTTCATTTTGGGAATTTTCAAAGTTTTTTTAATTAAAAGATTGAGTATTAAGCCCAATAATAGTCACAACAACCATATATTTATCTCTAGGATTAAGTTAAATTGTTCTAGTCAATCTTTCTTTATCCCTAGATGTAAAGTTTTTAGCTATTTGGCCCAATCAAGTTTCCATATTCTGCATTCTTGCATCATTTTGAATTTTATCTGACTCATATAGATTTTGATGTATATTTAATTGACAAATGAAACTTTCTTATTGAGAATTCATTTTATTCAAAATTTGATCTAACTTAAAAGACATTTGGCCATCATTATTACCTTAAGAGATTAAAGAATCACCCCTTTGTTGGTTTTGAAATTGTTTTCTTGGTTGGTTTTGATAGGCATGGGTAGTGGATTGTTTAACCAGGCCCTGATCTTTACAATATAGGTTTGGATGGTTCCTATAGCCTTGGTTGTAGTTTTTAGACAATGGATCATCTTTAAGAGGTATCATGGGACCATAATTGACAAAATTTGAGTTTTCTTATTGTTGGGATTATATTTCAAAGTTGGGACATAAATTTTCAGTATTCCTAAACATTCCACATTGGGAACACTGTTACCTTAAATATTGGTTATTGTTTCAACATCCTAATTGATTAACAATTTGTTTTCAATTCTGGTTCATTAAAGATTGAAGTTGGTTGGTGATTTCAGAAAGTTTTTCTTGAGTTTTAGTCATTTAACCAGAGTTATCATTAACATTTCTATTGAATATTTTTCTTCTTGAATTTTTATGTTGTGAATTTAAAGAAATATTATTAAAGATTTTTCTTAGTTATTCATCAGTTTTATTATTATAGTTACCCCCATCAACTTGATCAACTAGGTTCTGTCCAGAGGATGATATCCTTTCATAGAAGGTATCCATGAGAATGTGGGATGGGATTTGATGATGGGGACACTACCTAAGAAGGTCCCTGAATCTATCCCAAGACTTAGGAAAGGATTCTACATCCTCTTGATAAAACTAGTTATCTTTGTTCTCAGTTCAACCTTAATTCTTTGGGGATATAATTTCATTATGAAATAATTATAAACTTGGTCCTAGTTTTCAAAAATATTCTCATCTAGGCTTAAAAACCAGGTCCTAGAATTCACTTTATAGAAAATGGGAAAGACTCTGATTCTCAGCTCATTTTCAGTAAGTCCTAGAAGAGGTAACAGATGCATAGTATTATATAATTCTCCAATGAAGGAAAGAGATTTCTCATTAGATATCCCATTAAATGCAGGAAGTAGTGAAATGTGGGATTGTTTCACCTCATAGTTTTAGGTTCTAGGTGGAAGTCGGATTGAAAAGGGATTACTTGACACTTGAGGGAGTTGGAACTCCCTCATCCTAGGACTCTCATTTTCTAAGAGTTCTAGATTGTTTTGGAAGTTGTTTACAAGAACTCTTTCATCTAGATTTTCCATTTCAGATTTTTTTTCTTTCTTAGAGCAGTTAGATGTTTGTCTAGTTCAGGGTTCATCGACTCTATTCTAACAGTGGAAGACCCAATGTTCAAAAACTAAAATAATAACAATTGGAATTCAGTAATAACAATTGTAAATAGCAACTCAGTAGTACAAAAAAGAAGTAGCAATTCATTAGTAAATGAAAGCATATTTTTTACAGTTTTAAAAAAAAATCAATTTTTTTGGTGTAATTTTTTTTATGTGAACTTTTTTATGGTTTTTAGAAAATTAATGGATCATGCCTTCCCTTAAAATGGTGCCAAAAACTGATTCCCAACTTTTATTGAAATTGGGAAAAAGTTTAAAATTTATGTTCCTACTAATTACTGTATAGTGGTGAGTAGGGTCCAACCCACAAGGAAGGTAGAACTACCAATTTTATATAAATATTTTCAAAACACGCCACTATTGTCAGCAGTGGGGAAACATTATATTTATTTTTAAATTTTAATTTTTTAATATTTTTTTTTATTTTTGTTCTAAAGAACTAAGTCTTACTTAACTATGATGACTAACAGCTTAATAGTGCTATGATAGTGAAGAAAGAATTGAAAAAGCGATTCAAAAAAAGCACTCAGGAATTCTTAATCTGCTGGTTAAAAAAAATAACATCCACACTACTCTTAATTGAGTCAAACTTTGAGAAAAAATTGTTGAATATCCCTCTCCAAGAGATTCAACACATAAAACTTTGAATCATTTATTTTTCCACTCCAGAATTCAATTGAACTACTATGAAATTTGAAAAGGAAACAATTGGAGTTGAACTTGCCATAAAATTCCAATTTCTTATGAGAGAAAAAGTTTCGATAAATGTATTAAAATTAAATCTCACTGATTGATCTTGAATTTTTGAATTTGAAAATGTGAAGTGTGAACAATTAAAATATAATCAGAATCAATCTTGCCGAATGATTCTAATTTTGTAAAAAGAAAAGCAATGTGGATCATTAAATGATGAACCAGTAGAATTTAGAACTCCTAAGATGATTTTTTTAACCTACAGTCATATTGTTTACAAACACTAAAGACAAATCTTTACAAAGAAATAAAATTGGAAGAAACAGGGGAAAGAAGAACTCCCTTTGAATACTATGGTGATGCACTGCTGGTTCTCAGGTCTCTAGGAAGAGGTTCAGGTAGTGCTCCTAGGATCCGCTCTGCTCTGGATCTCCCTGAAAAAATGAGCGAGTTTCATGAGTGAATGGTCTCTCTCCAATTCCATTGATGCTCTGTTACTAAAACCTCTATCATGCGCTGCATGTCACCTCCTGTTTTCCACCTACTTCAAGTGTTCTTCATTATTGCACCACACACGTGTACTTTTTCATGCATCCCACATCACTCTATCCTAATCCCTGTAACTAACTTCTCTCCAGGTAGTCAAAATGAACCTGAATGTTATTATGGATACCTAAAAGAATCTGAAAAATATAACAGAAAATGGGTTAAAAAAAATGGACGTAAAAAATAAGAGTTAATAAATATTAACTGATAAATAGTAAATATAATTATTAGACTAATGTAAGGATTAAATAATTAGTAGTTATTAATTAAGATTATAAAATTATTTGATTACATTATTAAAGTTAATAAATTTTAAGATTTATTTTATTAAATTATTTATTTATTTAATTAAATATTTTTATTATAGTTATTTATTTATTAATATTATATTATATAGTTAAGTTAAATTATAAAGATTTTATATTTATTTCTTAATATTATAACATTTTTTTAGAATTAGATTAATTAATTAATTAAATTAGTTTAATTATTATAATTATTTTATTTTAAAAGTTAAATTATAATAAAAATACTTATTAAAGTATTTATTTTAATTTGATTATAATTTATTATTATTATTATTTTAGTTTAGTTATATTTTTTAAATTAAGGTATTCTCCATGAGGTATTTTTTTTACGTTTTTTTTTAAAAAATTTCCAGAAAACGCTTATGGCAAAAATATTTTTAAAAATGTACCTCAAAGGCGGCATCCCGGATGCCGCCTTTGCATTTCGGGGGCAAGGCGGCATCCGCGATGCCGCCTTTCTCCTAAAAAAATCTTTTTTTGAATATTTTTATTTTTATTTTTTTGTTTTGTTTTGTTTATATATATATATATATATAAAAACAAAACAAAAAATTTCAGCATAATTTCTCTGCTATTAAAGATCCAGCGCTACAGCCATTACAGCAGTCTGGATTCTGACAGAAACTCTTACCCATGCCTCCCTTTTATAAGAGGGCTTGTCCTGAAAATCATTCTGCATTTTCGATATGGGATTCAGGTTCTACCTTTACTGCGTAGTACATTCTGCATTTCCGATGTGGGATTCTGTTTCAAGTACGTGACTTTGAAATACAATAAAATATAAACTATAAGGCCAATATAAATGAAATTTTAAACATTGATTAAACATATAATATATATTTGAAAACAAAAAGAATTTTCTAAAAAATATTGATGAAAAATAATCTATAACCTTTCAAAACCACCTACTTGAAACTTAAAAATGTTTCAAGTATGTGAATTTGAAAGACTGTAAAATATAAACTATAAAATGAATATAATTGAAACTTTAAACATTGATTAAACATATAATAAATAGTTGAAAACAAAAGAAATTTCCAAAAAAATGTTGATGAAAAGTAATTTATAAGATTTCAAAACCGCCTACTTGAAACTTAAAATTTTTCAAGTGTGTGAATTGGAAAGACCATAAAACATAAAATAGAAAACCAATATAAATGAAACGTTAAAAATTGATTAAACATATAAGAAATAGTTGAAAACAAAAGCAATTTCCAAAAAAATGATAATGAAAAATAATTTATAAGCTTTCAAAATCGCCTACTTGAAACTTAAAAATGTTTCAAGTACGTGACTTTGAAAGATTATAATTATATTACTAATTAACTAATTAATTATTATATAATTAATATTTATATTAATAATTAACTAATTAATTATTATATAAGTAATAATTAATGAGTAATAATTAATAATTAATAATTTAATGAATAGTTATAATTAATATTTATATTACTAATTAACTGATTAATAATTACTAATTACTTATTAATAATTATTAATTACTAATTACTTATTATAATGAATAATTATAATAAATATTTATATTACTAATTAACTAATTAATAATTAATAATTACTAATTACTAATTAATTAGTTATAAATATTAATTGTATTTCTAATTAACTAAATATTTATTATATATGTAATAATTATATTACTAATTAATTATTATATAATTAATGATAATATTACTAATTAACTAATTAATTATGACATATTTAATTATTAATAATTACTAATTAAAAATTATAATAATTATATTTAATAATAATAATACTAATTAGCTAATTAATTATTATATAATTAATAATTATATTACTAATTAACTAATTAACTATTATATAATTAATAGTTATATTAATGATTAACTAAATAATTACTCTATAAGTAATAATTAATAAGTAATAATTAATAATTAATAAGTAATATTTATAATTAATATTTATAATTAATATTTATATTACTAATTAATAATTAATAATTACTAATTACTAATTACTAATTAATAATTAAAAATTATAATGAATAAATGTAATTAAAAATTATATTACTAATTTACTAATTAATTGTTATATAATTAATAATTATATAACTAATGAACTAACTAACTATTATATAATTAATTATTAATTATTAATAATTAATAATTATAATGACTAATTATAATTAATATTTATATTACTAATTAAATAATTAATAATTAATAATTACTAATTACTAATTACTAATTACTAATTACTAATTAATAATTAATTATTATAATGAATAAATGTAATTAAAAATTATATTACTATTTTAGTAATTTATTATTATATAATTAATAATAATATTACAAATTAACTAACTAATTTTTATATAATTAATTATTATTAATTACTAATTAATAATTATAATGAATAATTATAATTAAAAATCATATTACAAATTTACTAACTAATTATTATAATGAATAATTATAATTAAAAATCATATTACAAATTTACTAATTAATTATTATATAATTAATAATAATATTACTAATTAACTAATTAATTTTTACATAATTATTTATTAATAATTACTAATTAATAATTATAATTATTTATTATAATTATTTATTATAATTAATTATCATATTTATAATTAACTAATTAATTATTATATAATTAATAATGATATTACTCATTAAATAATTATTTATTATGTAGTTAATAATTATATAATTAATCATTATATTACTAATTAAGTATTATATAAATAATAATTAATAATTAATAGTTATAATGAATAATTATAATGAATAATTATATTACTAATTAACTACTTATTTATTATATAATAATTTTTAATAATTACTAATGAATAATTATAATGAATAATTATATTACTAATTAACTATTATATAATTAATTATTAATAATATTAATTTAATAATTAAATAAATTATTATATGTTTAATTCATGTTTTAACTTTATATTATATCAGTCTTATAGTTTATATTTTAGTCTTTTAAAACTGCATACTTTAATCATTTTAAGTTTCAAGTAGGTGGTTTTGAAAGCTTATAAATTATTTTTCATGAACATTTTTTACAAAATTCTTTTTATTTTTGACTATTTGTTATATGTTTAATCCGTGTTTTATGTTTCATTTATATCGTTCTTATATTTTATATTTTATAGGCTTTCAAAGTCACATGCTTGAAACATTTTTAAGTTTCATGTTGGTCATTTTGAAAGCTTATAAATTATATTTCATCAATATTTTTTATGAATTTTTTTTTATTTTCAAATATTTGTTTTATGTTTAATTCATATATTAAGTTTCATTTAAATTATTCATATAATTTATATTTTATAAGCTTTCAAAATCGTGTACTTGAAACTTCTTATGTTTCAAGTAAGTGGTTTTGAAAGCTTATAAATTATTTTTTATCATCATTTTTTATGATTTTTTTTGTTTTCAACTATTTTTTTATATTTTTAATCCATGTTTTAAGTTTCATTTATATTGTCCTTATAGTTTATATTTTATAGTCTTTCAAAGTCACATACTTGAAACAGAATCCCACATTGGAAATGCAGAATGTTCTGTGCAGGAAATGGAGAACCAGAATCCCACATCGGAAATGCAGAATGATTTCCAGGGTAAGCTCTCTTATAAAAAGGAGCCCTGGGTGAGAGCTTCTGTCAGAATCCAGATTGCTGTAATGGCAGTACTGCTGGATTTTAAATAGCGGATAAATTCTGCTGAAAATTTTATTTTTGTTTTTTTGTTTTCTTTTTTTATATATATGTAAACAAAACAAAACAAAAAAATAAAAATAAAAAAAATTCTAATTTTTTTTTTCTGTTTTAGGTGAAAGGCAACATATAGGATGCCGCTTTGTGGCGTATTTTCGAATTTTTTTTTAACTTAGCCTATTTTTTAAAAATATTTTTAAAAAAAATCTTTAAAAAAGCTCTCTCTATGATGCAGAGTAGGGCAGCGACTCGGGTCATCTACGGTGGCTTCCTGTTCTCCCAACAGTGCGCCTTTAGTGGGACGGAGACTTGCGGAAAGTGGAGGCTTGAGCAAGTCTGGCAGTGCGTGTTCAACGCAAAGCAACGATGATCCTGGCTCGGCTATGACGTGACAATGCTATTCAGATCAGAATGGAGTTCGTCGGTCGATGGTGGCTCCCCCACGCAGCGACACCAAGCTATGCTTCAGACGGCTTCGTGATCCGTCCCTCCTTGCGATGACGAAAGCTCATCCACATGGTGGTGAATGATTCCCATATCGTAGCTCGATGGTTTGGATCTCGGTTTTTTCTAGATTCTTCTGTTGTTGAATCTGGATATTTCAAATAAACTGGGTTCCTTCAATTGAAGATAGAGTGGAGCGATGTATCATGGGTTGCGGTGGCACCAGTTTGATGTGAAACAATAAACAATGCAACAGTAAGAAACAACAAAAGGTTGATTACCCTTACATAGAAACCCATTCCTATGTTACAGTATCCTCCCTTTACCCTTATATAGATACTCTGCATAAGAGTAATCTATTTCTAGAACCCACTGTGTGAAGGTAATAGACCATTTTACCTTTATGTAGCTCTGATAAACCTCTCCGCATAAGTGTATAGCATTTACATAGCCGACTCATGTAAGAGTAAAAGGTTGATTACCTTTATGTGGCTTTAGGTACCACAGTATAAGGGAAAGGAGGAAACAACCCTCACACAAAGCCTCATGTATAGGTAATACCTTTATGCATGTCATACGTGTAAAGGTAATTTTTTATTTTTCTGCATAAAGATAAATTTTAAGGACCATTATGTAGAAACTCTGGTACATATACGCGTAAGGGTAAAGTACTTGATTAACTTTACATAACCCTTTTAAAAATACAAATACCTTAATGAAACCCTAATTTCATATAAAGGTAAGTTGTGATGAAAATTATGAAAACCATTGTATGTAAGGGTAAAGTCTTGGTTACTATTACGCATCACAACTACATAAGTGTTAGGTTTTTGTTTCCTTTGTGTATCCCAACTACATATGGATAAACCCTTATATGAAATTAAATTTCTAGAAATATGAAATTGATATATTTTTTGATTCTCCTCTTTTTTTCATCATGATATAAATAAAACTAAACATGGATCACTCTGATACCACTAAAGGGTTTTAAATGAGTCTACTAATAATTATTAGATGAAGTGGAAGAAAACCCCTTATATTAGGATCTCCATCCAAGATAATATGAAACACCTTATAAAACTAAAATGAAGAACATGTTGTAAAACTTGTTTACCATTCACCGAAGAGTCATCGTAACCTTTTATCTTCAACTGATGAGTTTGATAAAGATCAAAAAATTAGAAAACATATGAATCCCACCTCTATAAGTATCCACATTCTAATTTTAATCATCTAACATTTAGATGGGATTCACCTTTTCTCCACAATATTCTAGTACTTCGTAAGAAAAGAAGAAATATGAAAGAGATTTTTATGATCCAAGGAGATTCAACCAAGATAACATGTAAAACCCCACATCTGCTATCATCACACATAAATAGATTATATAGGCAATAAAGGATTCTCCTCGATTATCCTATAATTTATTAACATGTTAAAACACATGGATAAATGCCATGGTTGGTTCATGCATCATATCCATTTACTCCCTTCACATTACAACTCTTATAACATATTAATAAATGATAACTTATGTGGAGAATGGTTTAGATTTCCATTACATATGAAATAATATACCCAATTAATGAAAAACATAATTTTTATGCTAGCTGATATACATCCCATAAATATATCGTATGGATTTAGGGAATATCTCCATCATTAGTAGTAAGAATCATCATGCTATGAGGTGGAATATTCTAGAGAATAGGACCAAAAAATGGAATCCATGAAACCTGGAATAACAAAAAAATAATATACAATTAATAAAAGAAATAATTTATAATAAATATTTTAAATATACAATTAATAATCATGTACATCATTCAGTCAAAGACAACCCAACATATGCCTATAAGTGTGGATGTCATGTCTAACAATATCTAAATGTTAATTAGCACAAATCCATCTTTAGATAGCATTATTGTAGTTATAGTGTCATAATGAAAATTTATAGATTTGACTTTCACATAAGAAGTTTGGATAAATATACCATCATCTTCATGGTAAATATTATATAAAATCAAAATGAAATAGTACCTAAACATTCAGAGAAAATAAAGGAATGAACTCTCATAGCCACATCTGAATAGGAATAACATATCCTATAAACTACATCTTATTGATGTGGCCTGATCTATATAGCACTTTGTATGTATAAGCAAGACACACTAACCCCCAGTTGTATCTCTCTATCTGGTCTAAGTGATTAAGTGAAGGTAAATACATCAGATGGATGGATATAATATAATGATCGACAAAGAACATATCACCAATAAGTCACAAAATGTATGCATGTGAAAATATTAGGACAATGATCACATAATAATAATCATCATCAGTTAAATGGGTGAATTGATCATCTATCCATGTAATTCATAGATGGTTGGTGAAGATAAACTTTCAATCCTAAACCTTAATGACTAGTAGCCTATATTCCATATCAAACCAATCACCAATAACTCATCCTATCATTTCCACACCCTTAATAGAGAGGCCTAAAATAATGAAGGAATCCTTGAGAGTAATGGTCATCTCTCTATCTGGTAGATGGAAAGTATGTGTCTCTAGATTTTATCTCTCTATAAGTGTTTTAATGAGCTTGTGATTGACAAATATAAAGTTACTCATCATTTCACCATAAGACCCTTCACATTATAGATAGGGGATGATGGAAAAAAGGGATATGTTGTGATAGAAGTTGTGTAACCTTCATAAACTCATAGGTGGAATGTGAAAACCCCATAAGAAAGCACATGAAACACGACTATCCTACAAGGTGGGAAAATTAATATCGTTCATATATATATATGATATAATTTTTACTATTTATAGATATGTAATACATTTTCTAAAGAAATATGAAATATAAGAAAACAAATTGGTATATAGTTAATATTCATAACGAAAGATAGAAAAATTCATAATATAATAAAATTCTTACACAACAGTGATAAAATACATAAATACAGCCAACGTTGTTGAGGACTAGAGATAGTTCCTTCCAATATATATATCTTCCAATATGTAAAAAAATTATCATATATTGATTTCATGTGAAATTTATATTCTTTACCACATTTTTTCATAAAATGATGTATTTACCCATTTTTTACTCATCATTAAGGAATAAAAAATGTAATATAATGTGGTATTACTTAACCATATTTTTAATTCACTTTTACTTTCAAACTCCCTTCCAATAATTAATGTGTTGTTAATTGAGGAAGATGTGTTACCTAAAATTATTGGTAATTAACAACTTGGTGTAATGAAATCTCAATCACACTATTGTCAATGTGATATTTCCTTCACTAAGGAAGTTAATAAAGGAGGATGGTGAACATTTTTTGGTTCTTGTCTACCAATAAAAGGAATCTATAAAGGTTTTTTGACCATATATTCCTCACCTAACTCATATTTTTTCACATCTTTAGATACTTACTCATCAAAGAATGTCTCATTCATTAAATATATATTATTGTTAGAGATTTTTCCTATAGTTCTCTATATATTCTAGTCAGCATGTTCATAATTAGTCTCTTTTATTAGAGTCATTGGAAAAGATATTGAATCCTAGTTTTTTGAAGGAACAACTTCAATATATTTACCATAGTAGGGTTCTATTGTTGTTAGCTTCACCTCATTAATATAGAAATGTTCACATAAAATTTAATTAAACCATTGATAAATTTTTTCTTAAAAAATTACTATAATCCCACCCAATCGTCATCATCTTGAAAAAAATAAAAAATATTCTATGGGATATTGGTATATTAAATATTTCAATATGTGATTGATGGTATTACTTGATCAACCCTTGGTTTTAAGTTACTATTAATCCACATATAATTTTTTTCCAATGTCATACAATCATGAAGATTATAAAATATTATCGGTTTTAAATAGTAATTAAGACCATGATCATTATAAACTAATTCTTTTTTGTAGTATATAGATGTAGAAATGATTTCCCAGAAAGGAAATTTAGTATAATATTATATATATTTATACTAAATCATCAAATTCCTTACATGGTTTAATTAGTTCTTATTAAATAAATATGATATGATCTTGAGAATTTTTTTATGGATTGGTTTATCATTATATGGATTGGATTATTATTGGTTAAATAAATTTTACTTGATCTTGAGATTTTGATAGGTACCTAAGGAACCTTGACCGGGGGTTAATCATGGTGCATCTAATTTAATAAATTTATTTATAATTCTTCATGGATATTGTTACTATATAGATAAAAATGGTGTTCAAACATTTTTCTTTATATGTATTTAATCACTTCCTCACCAGAATTTATGAATGTGATGGAAAGTAAAACATACAGGGACACAATTATTTGTATTTGGTTCACCCTCGTTGGGATAATCCAAGGAGAATGCTATTGGTGATGTTTTTATGCCCTGAATTCCACTAGGATTGACATAGTTTTGTGGATACAAAAAAGTTTAGGTCAATCAATTCCTAGTCTCACTACCTCAAAATATAGTTTAGGAACAAGGTAACTCCTCTCCCAAGGCACAATTACCTTCATCCACCTTCACTCACTGATTTAGGGTAGGATCACTCATAGTTTATGGATATATAGTTCCCATTATATTCAATAACATATGTGAGGATGAATGAATCCTTGAATTTGTATGGATGCATTGTTGAACTCTTAACAATTGTTCCTTCATAGAGAATATGTGAACTACCATAACTCAGGAAACTTCTTTATCTTATTATATAGTGAGTTATTCATTAATATCCAAGATATCACCTTACAAAATGAATATAAAATTCCTTCTAATTGGTTCCAATGGAATATCTTTCCTTCAATCCTTCCCCTTATCTTGAATTAATCTCCATATTGGAAATCATCTCCTCAAGGAAGCATATATTTTTTTTATTATTATTTGATGAGTAGATGTGTTAAGGGAATAATATTATCATTAATCCATATATTCCCTTATACCTTCATGTGTGTAATTATTTGAGTAGAGAATTTATCCCCCTTGATTCTCATCTTTCTATTCTTCTTTATGGAAGGTAGAAACCCTACACACAATTCTTTCTATTTCAACTCCCATAAACACCATAATTAGAATGTATTTAAATAAAAAAATAAGAATTATGATATATGTGTAACATTACAAATTCATGTAAATAACTATTTACCATCTTTGGTATACACTTTTTAGTGTGAAATTATTAAAAAATCACTGAAACTCATTTCCTTAGATTTAATATTCTATCAAAGCTTCCAATAAAAGCACCATGATTTTTTGAGACATTTATGAACAGTTCCTACATCATCTAATGTGGTTGAAAATATTTATTTTAATGACTCACCACCACCCCAATAGGTACACCATCACTATGGAATGTTTAACTATTATCCTTAAAACAGTCAGTGAAACACCATTCTACTTGACACCATGACATGATGTAGTGAATCTTGAGGAAAAATTCCTTTCAAAACACCCATCATCACTTCTAATTCGCTGTTTCTTCTTAGATTAAGAACACTAGATAATAAACACTTTTTAGTCCTCTATAATGAAAAAAATTACCATGTTTGGCTTCCCTATTTCATATAGGTATTTTCCCAAACCACCATTCCAAGTTCCATGATGTGGTGATCCCCATTTTTATATCTTTCAGACTTTCAAAAATTTGATGCTCTCATTCTATAGGTTTAAGAAAACATTCTCAAACACAACCACCTCAAGATCCACTATTCCATTTTCCACTATAATTTTTTGAAAAATAATTTTTTTGTGTGAAACACAGATCTCCATAGAATTGTGTATAATGGTTGTCCATTTTTTATTCCACTACAACCATGGTCCATATACTCCATGGAATGGATTTAGATCCTATGGGAATGACTTCCTTTACTTCCTACCAAACTTATTCAAGTCCTTATCTTGACTCTTTATGCTCCTTTGAAAGTCCTCCAACTTATAGATTACTTCCATACTTCTTTACATTGGTTCCAATAATTCCAAAATAAAAAACCAAACTTTTATGGATAACAAATCCAAAAAAATGTCAACAGTTATTAAAAAAAATCCAACATCATTCATTCATTTATCCTTAATTAGATGCTAACAATATCCCCCTTTGTACTTTTTTGGAAACACTCATCATGAATCTAACATAATGAGATTTATTCACCCTTGTATATGCATGGGATACTTACTATGGATTCATGATTATTATCATAAACTTTTGACATCAAATCAAAAATAATTTCTCCACATAAAATTTAGTTCCAACTTCATGCCCCCTATCTTCTTGATGTCAAACAAAAAAACTGATTTTACTTTAAAAGATTCTTAGAAAACTTCATTTTCTTATCTCTTGGCATATGGGTTCTTTATTTGAAACCACTTATTCTTACCTTTTGAAAATAATTATAATGATACCAACAATAAATTATTTTAGGAGTGATCAAGTGATAATAATTGAGAGATAAATAACCACTTGTTTCTATATGGAACCATCAAAAAATATTCTCCCCCTAACTCAACATAGTACTTGCATTAAATGTAGAGAGACTAAGAACCCCTCTTAGAATATACTATTGTAGAAATGTCAGTAGAAACAATGATGAATGATCTCAGAAACAAGAGTAAAAGGTATAAAAAGATAAAATAAATAAGGAGAACAAGAACAAGAGATACATTGATTTACATGATTCTATAATAATCCATATATACACAAAGTGGAAGAAACACTTCACCCATATCAGGATAAAAAAATAGGGTGATTTCAGAGTATAACTAATACTTACCTTGAAATGGGTTCATAAAATAGATGGCGAAACAATGACACCGACCATATATAAGTCTACTCTATTATAGTAACCAGTTGCAGGAAGTCCACATAGTTATTGTACCATCGCCACTAAATTACAAGCTTCTATAGTTCAATGTTGACCAAGTTTTCACTAGTATATCTCCATGTTAGTGTCACTAGTTAGCTTTATTATAGTGATATTGTATTTCTATAGTACCCAAAAATTTATTTCCGGGGCCTTCAACCCCCAGAACCCTCAATAAGGGAGTAATTCCCCTACAACCCCAAACAACCTCACTATAGAGGTAAAACCATGAGATTTTTGGATTGGAGTGTAGTATGGGCTTCTAAATTTTTTCCCAAATTCATCCAAGGATCATGATACACCAGTAAAACATATACTTTAATGATATTTTCATTTTTATATCATTCTATATTTTTCCATCACCTATTAAAAATAGATACCAATTATTCAGATATAATATATTAAATTCAGCTGATACTTATTTTTAAATCCAATATTTGATTTGATTATAAAACACTATAAATTATTTTATAATTATGGTTGTAAACTAAAAAAACATTGGTGAGTGGACTCCAAACATGGAAATGAGACATCAGAACAACCTCTAATCCTGTTGAACTGGAGCTCAATGTAGAAACATAATAGATTAATCCAATGTCAACTCAACTTTCCATTTCACTTCAATTAATTCCATTAACTTCAATAAATCACAATTTTCAACTTCAACCAAGGAATTGTACCTATGAACTGAATCACCCTTTCAAAAAACCATCAGTGGATAGACATCAACTATATAGTGTGTGAGTCATACCAGATATTATCCTTTCAGATAATCTCTAAAATCCAAGATTAATACCAATAGTTGAACCTGATACCAAATGTTTAAAAACAATTGATACCAATTTGTTTGAATATATTTAGACACTTGTTTCATTGGGTTTCCTTCCTTTGTTAATGGGTATATCAAATTTTTATTAACACCTCCAAACTACCCCTAACTCTCAAACCTAATCAACAAATATATAATTTAATTCATGTAAGAGAATTATCCATCTATAATAGTATTTTGATATCCTAAAAATCTTTATATGATACAAAATAACAAACCACTTGCTGACATAAAACCAATAAATCCTGAAAAACATTTGTGTTCATGTTGATTCTCCAACGTATCTTCTTTAATATTTAAGGTATGATTCCAGTAAAAATATATACTCTTGACCCTGATATTTTAATAAAAACTTAATACCACTATGTGAAACATATTATTATTACTTTTACTCTTCTTTTTTACTATCCCATCCTTAATAAGATATCTTTTTTACCGCTTCTAACTTCAGGTTGGAACTCCAAATCATGCCATAATATCTATTTCATTTTTTAATAAAACTTTTCCATGGATTTTATCTCCTCCATTTCATGAAATAATTTATAAATAATTAATATAATTTAATAATATAGGTAGAGGGGTTATTAATATTTCCTTAAGTTTAATAATGGGGATAGTCATAATAAACCAACCCTTTATAACCACAATTTCATATTCCCTTTCTTATATTTAGGGAATGGAATTTCAACACTTCATTAACTTTCTATTCATCTTGATCATCCTCAATTGTTATCATATTAAATTTATTATAAGTGGATCTTATTTTTGTGATTCCATTTATATATTTTTTATTTCATATGATCTTTATTATGTTCTCCTTTCATTGATTGTGGATTCTTTTTTATAGTGAGTGAAATCCCACTTGTGAATTCCTCTATATTATATTCTTTTCTAATGCGCTCTACAATATAATTCCTCATCCATTGGAGGAAACTTCCACTAGTATATATCTCCTACCTCATATTGGTTTCTTTAATACCACATAGGCATTTTATGGTCATGAGTTCTATATTAAAAGTTTCTCTTCATGGTGTATTATTTTTCCCATTTTTTAACTTTCCTCATAGATAAAGAAACTCTTTTATTTTTTACCATATTTTCATTATTTCCTTCTAAGAGGGATGTTTTTATTAACCAAATTTCAGTGCTCAATGCACTTTTTATTTAGTTCCAAAATTTTCTTCTAAAATAGTGAACTTGTTTTCTATCTTGGTAGGTCCTTTTCTGGGGTAAACCTTTTCATTGTATGTCATAGGAGTGGAAGACCTAATTATGTAATTGTTTTCCAACCTAGATTTATTCTAGATATAATTCTTTTCTATATGAATGATTTTAGAACATATAAATTATTTACCATAGTAATCATACCTCATGTGGTATTTTTTTTGTTGAGTTGTAGAGGTATAAGTTTTTCATTCATAATTTTGCGTTTGGGATTCAAAACATATACTCATAATGTTCCCAAGTCTTCCACAATAGTCTAATTTTGTAGCTAATTTATTTTGAGAGACTCTATCAATATATTTTTCAAGAAACCCCTACTTATTTCCATATTTAACAAGTGAATTATATTTAATTATAGATTCAAGGATCAAAATGATTTTCCCTACACTTATTTAGGATTCCTTTAGGGGGATCTTTACCTTATCATTTTAGTTTCTCAGCATTTATTCATGTTCCATGATCTACATATATTTCACCTTTATTTGGGTAGTCATTTAATTAAATTTAGAGTTATCATCCATTCCACGTTTCCTTCTTTATTTAAGATATATTTTAAGAGGAATAACATAATATCCTAACTCATTTTTAGTGACCATCTTGTTCATTATCACTTATGAAATTTTTTCAAGTGGACCACCTTGATCTTTTATCTTTACTACGATATTCTTTATATCAAATTTCAATGAAACTTCAACTCTTATTATCCTTTTCATCAAGTCTAGGTCTTATATAATGGAATAATATACTTTATACATAAATTCCCAATGGTCCACCTTCTATTGTGAGGCTATGATATCCTCTTGTTCACTACAGGAACACCTACTGAATTTGTAACATGGTTTTTTTCTATTTAATCACTATAATATGATCTTCTTTTTGGATCCATGGGTGATTATTGAACATTTGGTACTCATTATTTCTCCAAAATAGGGTTAAGATTAGATATAATAGTGGATTAAAAATATATTACCTCAGTTAGAGATCCGATCTTACTAGGAGTCTTGTTTTTGTTCCCCCTCTTATCCTTTACTGTTGATATAATTCATTTTTCACCAACTTTTCTCACTAGTTTTGAATATAAATGAGTTTTTCAGTCTCCCTTAATTACACATTATTTACCATGAATCTTATCTAATTTTATCCACATATCTTTAGAGAAATTTTTATGATAAAATTTCTTTTAAATTTATTTATTTAAATCATGTTCTAATACATTATTGACAAAGAAATTAATCTCTAAGTTTATTTTATATGTTTCAAAGATTACTCAATATTAGATCATTAAAACAATTACTTCAAGGACCAATTCATGAGGTACTCCAAGAAAGTTTTCCATGTATACCATGAACTCATTTTTACACCTTTGGAATTTAACATCATTGGAAAATGGTGGTTTCATATTTGAATACATGTTCACAAGAACACCAAAAAAACATCATAGGTTGAACAAAGTTCGACCCTTTGAGCTCTGATACCACTTCATAGGTATGCAAGGCACCCTAGGAGGGGGAGTAAATCAAGTTGAAACCAATTTAACTATTTCATATATAAGTATTCTTGGATCTTATTCCCATATAGTTAGGAACTATGTTCAACCTTTAACTTGATATCAATTTACTCACTTTTCAAACTAAACTATACCAATTTGATATAAAGTGAAGTGTACAAGGTCATAATTATTTTTACTTGGTTTACATACATTGGGATAATTCAGGATACTATAGGTGATATGAAAATACACTAAATTACATTAGGATCACTTATATTATTGTGGATAGAAAATGGTTGTGGTCACTCCATTCCTAGGATAAATACCGTACAAGATAGTTTATGCATAAGTTTACTCCTCTCCCAAGGTGCACCACCCTTACTACTCTTTTATGCACTGATTTAAGGTAAGATAATTCACAGTTTATGTACATATGGGTCCCTTCATATTAATAAATAGATGTGAGGCCGAATGAATCCTAAAATATGAATAAATTCATTGTTTAACTCTTCATAATTGCTCCTTTATAGATAATTTTTGAATTAATCTACTCCAAGAAACTTCATTATCTTGTTATTTGGTGGGTTATTCATGAATCACTAATATATCTCCATTTATAATGAATATATATTTCGTTCAATATTCTAGTGGAACCATAGGCACACCATTCCTTTAAGCCTTTCCCTCTGTTTGACTTCCTCACTGTCTTGAAAACTAGATCATCAAGGAAGTACAAATTTCATTTCTTCTTATTTGAGGGATGTTTTAGGGGAATAATATTATATTTAATCTCTATATTCTATTATAAATTTAGGTGTATAATGAGTTAAGAAAAGACTATATCCCATTTTATTTTTGTCCTTCAACTCTTCTTTATGGAAGGTTAAAACCCTATGCATGATTATTTCTTATTCAATTCCCACAACCACCATAATTTACAAAAATTTAAAAATAAATGTTCACTAAATTATGATATCCATGTAATTTTAAATTTTCATACAAATAAATATTTATCATCATTGGTTTGCATTTTACAATTTGAATTTATTACAAAACTTTTACAACTCTTTTCACTCGATTTTGGATTATATCATGGAATTTATTCAAAGAAACATGATTTATAAGAAATTTATGAGTGGTTAATGCATAATTTTATGTTGTGGAAACCATATCTTTTAATTAATCATCGCCACCATAGAATATCCACTATCATCGTGGAATGTTTTAGTATTCTCTAGAAAAAAATCCAGTAAAACGCCCTCTTCTAGACACTAGGAAGTAGTGTAGTGAATCTATAGGAAAACTTCCCTTTGAAACTTCAATAACCATGAACGCTTTTTTATTTCATCTCTTCTTCAGAACACTTAATTCCCAGCACTGTTGAATCCTCTTCAGAGACTAAAATGCATATGGTTGGATTCCCCGTTCATATAAGGATTATCCATGGCCACCATGCTTAGTGATATAGGGTGGTTCTTCCCATTTAGATAGATTTTTGACCTTTATACTTCCAATTCCCCCATTATATATGTTTTGGAGAACCTACTCAACCATAGTCACCTTGAGCTCCACTACACCCATTTTGGGATACACTATTTTTCATAAGAAAACTTATATTGTGTAATGAAAATTCCCAAAACATAGGGAATAATGGTTGGATGTTTTTCAATCCACTACAATAGTGGTCCACCTGCTCCATGACCTATCCTTCAATCCTCTTGGCATAACCCCTTTACTTCCTCCCAAACTCCTTTAAGCCCTTCTCTTGACTCTTTATGCTTCTTTGGAATGAATCTGACTTACAAATATCTTCAAAACCTATTTACATTAGTTCCAATACATCTAAAACCAAAAATAAAACTTATTTGGACAAAAAACCCAACATAAAAAATTCAACACATGTTGATAAAAAATTCAACATTATCCAGATTCAGGGATATATTCAGCCTAACTTATATTTATGAATTAGAAAGGACCTACATGTTCATAAACTATAAGTGATACTACCATGAAATAGTGCATGAATAAGTATGAAGGTTAGTGAAACTTGGGAGAGGAGTGACTTTTTCCTAAATCTATCTTATAAGAAAGTGATCCAAAGAAAGGAGTAACCATGCAATCTTTATATCCAACAAATAGAAATGAGCCTAGTATATTTTGGTACATCATCAAATAATTTATAGTATGCTTCTTGAATTCTCCTATAGTAGTGAACCAAGTAAATAAATATTTATTTTTTCTATACCCATATACACAACTACTCACAGTACAAAATGGACCTTTTTGGGATCACTTCCCTCATGTATTTTCTTTCCTATAGTGCACTACCCAGGGTTCACTTATATTGACCAAAAAAGGTCTCATATAGGGTAGTGGATCTTTTAGGACTTATAATTTGTTCCTAGAACTCCCTCATGCCTCATGTGGGACTCACAGCTTGGGCTCTAGAAAAACAAGGAAATCCATGGGAGGTTAGAGCCCCTATTATCGATCCCTAGAGAAAAAAATTACATTTTATTTCAAAAAAACCCCCCTTTTCACATTATGTTAAAAATATGACCATATTAACTTACTTTGATACCTGGTGGAATTTACCAGCACCCACACACGTGACTGCTCACTATATGAAATTTTACACTTTGGTAGAACTTTAATCATGACATTTATTTCCTATGATGCACAACCCTTGACTGAAAAAGGCCTCAGAGAAGGAGGGGATATCTCAATAGTGATAATTCATGCCAATAACCCCCACAAACCCCATGTGGGAATGTCAAACCTGGATCCAGAATAACCAATATGTTCATGGGTGGGAAGATCCCCTACCACATATCCCTAGGGTAAAGTGATCAATTTTATTTACAAGTGATTTTTTCGCATAAAGGGAGATGGTAAGTGAGATATGTGGGTGTGGGTGACAATGATCGGGTGATCGATGAGTGATGGTGAGTGATCGATGATGTGAATTATGGTTATTGTTATGAGAGATGTTGAGCAGTCATGAAATCCTTTGGCGGTGGTGAAAATATTTGGCAGTCATAAAATCCTTTCACAATCATAAAAGAATTTGTAAGTAGAGAAATAATTTGTAAAATATGAAATCCCTTATAAATGGAGAGAGACTTTAGTAGTGGTAAATTTTTTTGGCAGTCATGAAAGACTATAAAAATGATCATAGAATTTAGAAATCATGAAAGTCTTTGGAAGTGGTAAAAGCCTTTGGTATTTATGAAAGACTTTAGTAGTCTTGAAAGAATTCAGAAGTAGAAAAATCCTTTGATAGTCATGAAATACTCTGGTAGTGGTGAAATCCTTTTCCAGTCACAAAATCCTTTGGCAGTCATAAAAGCATTTAGAAATCAAAAAATCCATTGATAGTGTAGAAATTATATTGTAGTTATGAAATCCTCAGCAGTCACGAAAGAATTTAGTAGTCACAAAATCCTTTGAGAGTTGTGAAATCCTTTGGAAGTGAAAAAATAATTTAATTATCATGAAATCCTTTGAAAATAGTGAAATACTTTGGTAGTCACAAAATTTGTTGGTAATCATGAAATCATTTGGTAGTAATGAAATACTTTGAAGATCATGAAATCCTTTAGCAGTGGAAAAATATTTTAACAATTGAAAAATCCACTGGGAGTTGTGGATTACTTTGTAAATAATGAAATATATAATGTGTTATTCATTACACCAATTGGGTATGAGGAATAAAAAATGAAAATATACCTAATTGTGCATGGGGAGGATTGAAATCAAGACCTCCCAAACACCGCCATAGGATGTAACCACTGGGCTACACCTGCTGGGATTTATATAATGTTTTATTTAATTAAATAAAACAATTATAATATTGTATTTATTTGTATTTTAAAAAATAATCATCTTATTTACCTAACCATATCCTCTTTATGTTGTTTTAAGAATTTCACAAGAAATAAATGTCATGAGTTATTAAAACTTTCACAACAAGGGTGAAAAATCATGTGACATGTGGGTGGGGACAATGATGAGTGTGGAATGGGTGAGGGGGAGAAATACTTCTATAGTCATGAAGGTGTTCATTAAAGCCTTATCAATCATTAAATAATTCATGAATCATTAAAGATATATTGTGTTATTTACATTAATAAAAATATTTGAATATTATATTTATTTGAATATAAAAAAAATAAACATATCATTTATTTTTGTGAATTTGTATATAAGATAAATTTTATTTTCCAAATATTTTAAGAAAAAATTAAAATAAATTTTTAATTATTTTGAAAATATATATTCATGAATTTTTTATATATTTATTTTAATATCATATATGTATAATAATTTATAATTAATTAAATATTTTAAAAGAATTTTTAATTTCATTTTTTATATTTGTTATTAAATTTACTACATACATTAATATTAAAAATTTAGTAAATATTATATTTAAAAATAGTAAAATGGCTATGAGGTATGTGTTGTGGGTTTGGTTTTTCAAAAAAAAATGATAAACCAACCACATCCTAAGGGAAATATTTATATGGTTTGATTAAATTGAAAGAAATGTATTAATTCTTCTTCAACCACCATTTATCAATGCAACATCAAACATCATCCACTCATTTGGAGTCTGCATTTTTTATTAACAACACTCTCATGAAAGTGAGGAATGTTAGGTTATTGTGATACATTTTATTTACCATAGACACTAATTTATTTCATATAAGGGAAATTGATTCTATAAAAATCATCTAAAATAAAATTAAAAATAATTATTACAAATTATAAATGTAAATAAAAAAACAAAACATACATTGGATGGTCTAACTCATGGTCATTCTATATTTATTAAAACTGTTGGTAAATTATTTTTAACAATTCTTTAATTCTTTGAAATAATTTATTTTTATATATAGTAAGTGATATAAATTTATTAAATTATTCAAAAATATTTTAATCATCCAAACATCATATCTAAATTTATTAAATCATTAATCACTATTTAAATCATCCAAACAATATATTTTTTAGATCATAGAATCAAAATATATTTTAAGTAATCTAAATGTCTAGATAAATAATATAAATAAAAAATTAAAAACAAAAATTAAAAAAAAACTTCCCAAAGACTAAAAAATAATAATTTGAAAAATATATTTCAATATGACAGAGCTTCACCACAAAATCAGAGAAAGAGAACAAGAAAATTGGGGTGTGGGTTTATAAAATTTTCCCTAAAGGGGGTGTGAACCGCATTCACACATCTTGTTTTCATATTGAACAAGAATCATGAATGTGATTCATGACTCCTACAGGGTATTAGAGTAAGCATAAACCCTATTCGCACTTCCTAGATAAAGTGGGAGCATAAATGAAATTCACTCTTATTTGGATCCATATTTCAAAATATTAAAAAACATACCCCTTATTTCTAAATTTTATTTTTTAAAAAACACAAAAAAAAAAATCATTTGGGTTCACCCACAGTGTCCCCCATCAAGTTAATTATAATTACCTTATATATATCATAGATTTTAAGGTGTTTTTTCACTGAGGGTATATGTTATCCCTAGTGGAGTGTTCCCAAGTCAGAATAGTTTTGGTGGTGGATATGGGATCAGATGATCTTGATTTTGGTTGGTGGTTGATTAATCCATAATGATATCACTTTTTTAGAGTTTTCATTGATAGATTCATTGTTTCTAAACCTTCAATTTCAATTTTTATTGTAATTTTCTCAATGTTTCCTTACCATCGATGATGTTAATTATTTCATCACCATCGACAATGATTTTTTCATGGGTTTTTATCATTTTCTCACTATCAAGGATGATTTCTATCACATTGATCAATTTTTTATAAGTTTTTGAAAAAAATGAAAATAATTTTATGTTGATTTTTTTTTGAAAAATAAGCTTAGAATACGTCATCCACCTTAACACCTTTCAGATTAATCTGAAAGGTGTTAAGTGTGTAACACCTTTTTTCCAGATCGATGATGTGGAAAAGGAATTACAACCTAAAATTGCTTTTTTCCTTTTATTTGGTGAAACACATTGGAGGAGAACATGCATTTGAACCAATAAAAGGTAAAAGGAATTTTTTATGATAATGCCTTTCACTCCCACCCCTATAAAAGCCCCCCCCACACTCTCTCTCTATTCTCAAAATTTTCCTTCCCTCTCTAAACCCCAACCAATTTTAGGCCCTCTCTCTCTAAAATTTTATTAGTTTTTTATCCCTTTCCTATGACTCTTTTGGTGGCCTTAAAGAAGTAAAAAAAATTGAAGCTTCGTGTAAATGTATTTTTTCTAATTTATTTTAAATGTTTTTATTTATTTATTTAGTTCTTTAGTTTTTTGTTTTTTTAATTATTTTATTTACTTAGTTGTTTAGATAGTTAGATTTAATTTTTAAACAATAGTTAATATTAGTTAATATTTGTGAGCAAATTATTATTATTTAATTATGAATATTTATAAATTAAAATATAATTAGTCTTAATAATCAAATAATTATTATGAATTTTTTTTATTTAGTATCACTTATTAGTTTAAAATTAATTAGTAAACAATAATTATTAACTAATTAATAATTAATTAAGTAATAATTATGAACTTATAATTAACTAATAAATAACTAATAATTAATTACTTAGTAATTAGTAATTAATATTAATTAGATGATGATTATATATCAGTGAACTAATGATTAACTATCAATTAACTAATAATTAACTATTAAGTTCTTATTAATTAAAAATGATTAACAAATGATTATAAAATTATTAATGAAATATTAACTAATGATTAACATACTATTAGATAATGATTAACTAATGATTAATTAAGGATCAAATAATTATTAACTATTGATTTACTAATAATAAACTAACGATTAACCAATAATTAACTAATGATTAACTAATAATTAACTATTAAGTGACTATTATTTAACTATTAATTAAGTATAAATTAATTATTTAATAACTATTAATTAATGAATGATTAATGGATCGTTAAATACTATTAAAGTAATGATTAAATAGTAATTAACTAATGATTAAATACGGATTAAATTATAATTAAATAATGAATAACTTATGATTAACATAGGATTAACTTAGGAGAAAATAATGATTAAATAATTATTATCTAATGATTAACTAATAATTAACTATTAAGTAGATAATAATTAACTATTAATTAACTACAAAGTATTTATTAATTAACAAATGATTAATGAGTGATTAGTGAATTATTAACAAATGATTAAGGATTTATTAGCTACTGATAAATGGATGATAAATTAAATATTAATTAGTGATTAACTAAGTATTAACTTAGGATTATTTAATGATCAGATAATGAATAACTTAGGATTAACATAGGATTAACTTAGGATCAAATAATTATTAACTAATGATTAACGAATGATTAGCTAATGATAACCTAATTCTTAACAAATAATTAACTAATAATTAACTATTAAGTAAGTAATAATTAAATATTAAATGACTACTTAATAACTATTAATTAACGAGTGGTTAAAAAACAATTAACATTTGATTAATGAATGAATAACTAATTATTAACTATTGCTTAAGTAATGATTAAATACTTATTAACTAATGATTAACTAAGGATTGAATTAGGGTTTAACAATGATTAGATAATGATTAAATTAGGATTAAAATAGGATTAACATAGTATTAAATAATTATTAACTAATGATTAACTAGCCATTAACTGATAATTAGCTATTAAGTAGCTAATAATTAACTATTAATTAACTACTTGAAAAATATTAATTAATGAATGATTACCGAATGGTTAAAAATGAATAATGAAATATTTTGTGGTTATACAAGCAATGAAATCCCTATATGGATACTATAAGTGGATATTGTCTCTAGTACAGTTGTACCTAGGGGTAATAACCCTGAAAATGGTAGATTGAGTATTAACTCAATCATCACCTAGTGCAAGAAAAAGAGGCCCAACTACACACCTGTTTTGACACTCCTAGGGTATTTGATTTATATTATTCACATTCTATATAATTAACATCTTTATATACCTTTAGGAATATTAAATTTTGGACTAAAAAACCTTAGTGATGCCATTAAGGATATAAAAAACATTCTAAAATTTTGGTAAAGTAAATATTTTGTGGTTATCTGAGAAATGAAATCTATGTTTGGATACTATAAGTGGATTCAGGCTCTCACATAGTTGTACCTAGGAGTAATAACCCCGAAAAGGGAATATTGGGTATTAAATCAATTGTCACCTAGTTTATGACAAATAGGTCTAACTACACACCTAGTTTGACAATCTTATAAGATCTACTTTAGATGATTCACATTATCTTTATAAACTATTGAGCTTCTAATCATATCCTTGTACTATGAAATAACTTTACATAATTATTTCATGGTTACCACTATGTGATTATTCCTTATTGTGAGTAATATTTACATTATTATAATCATGATCCGAAACCATTTTCATATAGACAATCGTATTTTCCTATGTTAATTACTACAAGGAATTTATTAAAACCTATCATGGAGTTTCATATAGTAAAAACCCAATAGTAATGGTAAGGATAACTAATTATGTTCCCCTAAGAGATTTTTAGGAAATGGATTTATTTTCAGTTAAATTTGAAACTTTACCAGTATATCCATTTTATTATATATAGACATTTTCAATTCCATGATAGGACATGCAATATAACTTATCAATTGGATGATGATGAGGATTGGTTATAAGAAATAAAAATATTTAACTAATGGTCTGATAATTTTTAATGGATTTATATATCGAGGTTTTTACTATACATCAATAGCCTGTTATTTTATGATGATAGAAGCATATAAGAGTCATCAAAGAAGGTCTATCCCAAGAATATGTGACTGTTTATTATAATGAGGAATAAGAAATCCAAACCGATCACCCATATATACTTAAAGATAATTTTGATTATGAGGAAGTATATAACAATGGATAAGATTGAAAAAATGTGATAATGAGGAGAAATATTGAGAATTTGGAGAAGAAGTTTCTAGAAATGAAATAGTTTTACATCATTATTGATGCATAATAAATCATATACCACTATTTTCATCTTGGTCATAAGCTATGAAACATTTTCTTGAGTTTGACTAGAATATTATCAAACCTACAAATGAGTTTTCTAGAGTTATAGAGGATATATTTGGTCATATGAAAAAAAAATATATTGAACGAGATTTTATAAGAAAATATTCTATGAAAAATATATTGAAATGATTTCAAATTGAGAGAAACTATCGATATTTATCTCACGATTCAAACTAAAAAAATACACCATATAGTGTGAAAAATATGGGGAAGATTATAGTTTTTTCTTAAGGGAGATTCCTCACATTTCTCTTAGAAGGTACATAATTTATAATATTAAGGCATCTCATTATAGTGTGTAGTCCAGCCTAACACAATATATTACATCATTGGATGCTGAATTTTTTCATCTATTATTGTTGATATGGTTAGGACTGGCCAAGACGTGCATGTAGCCCATGTAAAGGATATGATACAACAAAATTTTGGTTATAATATTTCTTATGGAATGGAATTGATAGTGAAACAGAAAGTAATTTTCAAAATGTATGGTGATTAGGTTGACTCATATCAGGTTTTCCAAAAAATTCTATCAATACGAAGGTAATAAAACTAAATTTTCTTCCACCTCATTATGAATGAACACATGTCTCAAGATAGCTGACTTGATCCTTCTCATGTCAAATTGCATTGGCTATTCTGGGAATTCATTCTATGTATTTCCACATTTCATTTCTGTAAACATTTTATATAGATTGAATGAAAATTTATATATATAAAGTACATGGGAATATTTATAATTGTGGAAACCGAATATGCTAATTTTACACCTCCACCTCTTGTATTCTCCATAATGTAGAATGAAAACTATGAATCTTGGAATGTTTTTTGGAATGTATTACCAACCATTTCACCCACAGTTAAGGTGTATGTTTCATATATGATCATCATAGGGAAATCAATGAGGAAAAAATATAGTTATTTAAAAATACCAAAATATATATCATTTATACCATATAAAATACATTACCAGCAACATGAAAAATACTTTTCATGATGAAGCTATGAGGAAAGCTATCAAGAAGCTTGGTACAATAACTATTTATTATTTTTTTACTTTGTCAATTTGATGATAAAATTAATTTATATGTAATATGATCACATTCATTTAGAGTATGAGTCAGATCAGCATAGGTTTGAGTATTTATTGGAAGGAATTTGTAAGGATAATCATGGAGTGTATGATTACATGATACACATTCCAAAATAGAAATGGAGATTAGTGTAACACCCGGGACTTTTATGTTATATAAATCATCAAAGGAATCTTTTTCTACACACAACACTTTCTTATCTTTCTTTACACGAAATCACGAGCTTCCTCAATAGCTTGCGTCGTACGCAATACCGAGTTTCACTAAACAACGATATACTATTAAAATATTATTAAAACTAGCCGTTATGAATAGTAATAACCACTTTTTGAAATTTTATAAATTTTATTTTTCAAAATGGACTTCATTTTTGGATTCGTAATATAGAAATTAGCTTAGGGTGAAATTTTGGTATTTTTCTGAAAACATTCAATTTTTGATGAATAGTGAAACCACTAAGTGGTAGTTAAAAAAACTGAATTTTTCATAAAACTTAATTTTACCGCTTCTATGAGTGGAATTTCAAAAATCCGAGAGACATGGTTGATGTCAGTAAGTAAAATGTAGTTCAATGAGATGAAAATAATTTTTTGGTGAATATTAACTTTTTACTTTTTTTTACCACGGTTAAAAGTAAATAGGGTAATTAAGGGTAAAAATAATAATATTATTACCATAACACATGTCCTAATTCTATTGGACAAGTTTAATTCGACCAAAAACAACCTTAGGAATAAAATATGACCATTTAGGCCCACTTGGATTAGATTAGGACATTTATTATTAATTTATTTAAAGAAGGGTTAAAATAGTTAAAATCAAAGTTTAATAACTAAATCATTTTTAATATGGGGTTATACATAAGATAAATTCGACTATAAATATTAATTATAAAGATAAAAAGATTTCCTACATAATGGTATTTTATTTGTAATTTTTAGACATTAAATAATTTAATTTATTTATGACACAATGATGATGCAGTAATTATCTTATTAATGAAATATTGACATAATTGATGTTATAAATACCCAAATAAATATAATTTGAGACTTTTTATGAATTACACTAATTTTATAGATTAATATGACATGTTATTATTGATTTAATTAACTTTTTTCGAACTAATAATTCTGTTATGATTTTCACAAAAATTAATTACTAAATAGTGTCAAAATTGATATAAAATAGTTTTTAAAACAAATATTATATTAGTAATTGTTATTTTATTCCTAAAAATATATGGTTCGGAAAAATGACTTATATAAGGTTATATATATTAATAATAAACAACTTGGGGTTTGTTTGGCTGCTTATAGTAAGTTTATTAACCTTAGAGTATAAGAACACAAGAAGACACGGTAAAAGTAAAATTATTTAACTTAATGTTAATGATAAGGTTAAAATAGGAACCTAAACTTGTCTAAATTCTATTGGGTGAGAGTATTTCGACCCATCCCCACCTTAGATTCTAAATAAATCAATTTGGATCTATTTAAAACAGAACTTTACTTTATAATAAAATAATATTTTTAGTTATTCCAAAGGTGCCCCTCTCCTCCCTTATAAAAGGGCACCTCCTTCCTCTCTTCCTCACACCACTTTGAGCCTTCATGCTCGGAAAACCCCTGCCACTTTCTCCTCTCAACTTCCCTAGAGACATCCTAGAGGTCCTGGTCTTCTTCAAAGACCAATTTTAGTGCCCTAAAAGAAGGTCTCAAAGAAGCACTTCAAAGAAGAGGTAATGTTCGTTACCGATTCTTTCATCTTTATTTCTTCTTCCACTTAGTCTTCTTTAGTTTTTTCATTATGAAGTAATAACATCAGTATCACTCATATATAGATATGTTATTATAAGTATGAAACAACCCTATTTCACCATCTATCCATCCTACGGAAAAACAAATCACCGCGCGTGCGTACGTACGGAATACCGTCTCCACGCCGTGGTGTAATCTATTTTCCACCACCACCTTACTTGGATGGGTATAATGGTGTAAATAATGACTATTATAAAGTGATACTGATTCTGAAATAGTATACATACACTCCAATACAATTCAACGATCATAGGAACGATATCATCACTCGTGCGTACGTATGGAATACCGTCTTCACGATGTGATGCGACTCTTTCTACATGATCTTCATTTCATAATGATTATATAAATGAATTAAATGAATGAATATGATATATATTACACTAATACCATTCTGGAAATGAGGTATCTATAACCTAAAGAGAAGAATAAGAATTTAGTCGACAAAACACGCATAAGAACAAAAAGTTATAAACACCCGAATAACAAGCTGCAATGAAATATTACTACTAAGAAGCTAAGAATATGACCAAATATGATATCATAAAAATAATTATGATTCTGGAATAAGTCAATAACATTATTTAAATCATTATACAGGAGGTTCGGACACGTACAAAGCATATCGGTCCTAAGGTAAGGGAAATATCACAATCTCATTTTTATCCGAGATTGTTTATACTTTGGCATTTAGTGGGGTGTATTTTATCATCCACATCCATGTTTCCTCAATATGTAATATTACTTACATTCACCTACAATTGTTTAAATCCTATTTTACCCTTCGGTGAGTTTTTAGTAAAATATATGAAAGGAATCTTTTGTCGTTTTTCGTATGAGGTACTTTTTGACTTTTCCGACAAAAGTACGAGAAGAAAGTTTTTTTAACTTATACGGCATGAATTGATTTTTTAAAACATTATTTCCAATAAGATTCCTTTAAAAATTTTCAAGTTTATTTTTAATCAACTTATTTTAGTTTAGAATTGTATGACATGTTAAGAAAGGAAAAATGTTTTTGAAGTAGAAAGGATATTTTCCTCAAGAATGGAGTTCAAGTGTTTTATCAAAATTATTTTCCATCTAAGATAATATAGGGTTCTGATTCTATCCCTATCATTACATTGATTTTATTATATTGTGATGGAATTATTTTTATGAATTCATTTATCTTATATGAGTAGTTTTATGATGTCACGATGTTTAAGATTCCCATTTTTATTATATGGGTTATGCTATAATGTATGGTTTATGATTTTGTGGCACACATAAGAATCTTATCATTATGAGATGGGTGGGACCTATATCTCCCTCCAATTCATTGGGTAAAGATTTTATATCTCATGAGATAGACATGGCGGGAACGGTAGGTTATACCGGTTCAGTGAAACAGGACTGAAACGAGGAGTGAACTTGGTTCAGAAATGGACTTTGTCCACTAAGATAGTCTTGGCAATGAGTCTTGACTAATAAGAAATGATTTTCTATGATTATGTGTGTATGCTACAAAGTTTCTTGTTTTAAGTTATGATTATTGGGATTACATTTCACTACTATTATTTATCCCATGTTATGAAATTATGATCTCTTTTGCAGGTTAAGATTTCCAAAAGTTATGTTCTTATATATGATATGATTGATATTTCTTTTGTTTACCCTTACTAAGCATTTGAGCTCACCCTTTTGTATTTTTTATTTCCCCAGGTCAGGAATAAGGTTATTAATTAGAATATGCCAAAAAGGGACTCTAGATATGATGAAATAAATGGGAGGCAAAGTAGATGCTTTATGAACCAGTTTTTTATGTTTCCTAGTTTCTAAAGACACTATACCTATACGGTCCTTTCTTGGTTTTGTTATATGTTGTAATAAGTGTGCTTCAATTCTGAAGTAATAACAATGTATGTAAAGTATGGGTCATTATAGTTGGTATCAGAGGAAAGGTATAGTCAACCTTTGGAAACTAGGATGTGAAAGCCTTAGTAAGAACCCTAAGGATAAGTCTAAGCATAGAACACAATCTTAGTGTTTTAGAAATGGACATGAATAACCTAGGATAAGACCTTAAGTGTGAAATTTTATTCTTGATTATGTGGTTTTCCTATTATAATTAGTGTTGCTCACACTATTCTTCTTGGTTTTAGTCAATAGCTGGAACCTAAAGGAACCGTGTTAATTCGGAATACGATGGGCAATACATTGATTGTCCCCCTGAGCAACCAAACATTATGGGAGCTGGAATGAAAAATCTTGTAGCCATGCTCACACAACTTTCTCAAGCTATGAATCATGCAGGACTTCCAAACGAGAAAAGGAAGGAGCAACATTCTGTTGAATCCTTCATGAGACAGCGTCCACCTTCATTCAGCGGGTCTACTGATCCATTAGTTGCTGAACAATGGATCAGTACTACTAAAAAGATATTTTCAGTTTTTCAATGTTCTGAGCGTGATAAAGTCATCTTAGTATTGTATCGTTTGGAAGGTGATGCTGATCAATGGTGGAATCTTATTAAGAATACAAGGTAAAGGGATGAAATTGAGTCCATGGAATGGGACGAGTTCAAGAAATTATTTTTCAATAAGTACTTCCCTCATATTCTCCGAACAAATATGGAGAAATAGTTTCTTGAACTGAAGCGAAAGGATGATGAATATGTTGGTACCTATGAAGAAAATTTTACAAGACTTGCAAGGTACGCTTCTGGTATTATTATCCAACCTGAGAGTAAGATCGATCGATTCTTTAGTGGCTTAAAACCAAGTCTTCGAAGGGCCTTAGCCATAAGGGACTTCAATAGCTACGAGGAAATCGTCCGATGTGCTCTCAAAGTTGAGATGGAGATTGGAGTATCCCATCAGTCATATAGGTTTGATAAGAAGAGGAAAATGGAATTCAAAGGAAAATATAAAGAGCACACTGAAAAGAAGATGAGCTTTCCCTTATGCTCAAAGTGTGGAAAGAAACATGGAGGGAGTTGTCTTAAAGGGACAAGTAAATGTTTCAAATGTGGAAAGGAAGGTCATCGGGCATTTGAATGCCATAATGATGGGAAGAAGATGTCTAATGATGCAAAAAAAGGAAGGGATGCACAGAATGAACCTACTACACTTCAATGTTTCAAGTGCAAGGAGATGGGGCATTATTCCAATCAATGCCCAAATCCAAGGGTTGATGATGATGGTCGACGTCAACAAACTCTTAAGGCTAAAGACAAAGGAAATCCACATGCAATTTCTATCAGCGATGTGGAGTACGATAACGATGTGGTGAAAGGTACACTTACCATCCACTCTAAAGTAGCAAATGTTTTATTTGATTCTAGATCCACCCACTCCTTTATTTCTGAAGAATTTTCTAAGGGTATCACCGTATTACCTCAACAATTAGATGTTGAGTTAGCTGTGACAACACCTAATGGCACAACAGTCGCATCAAAAGTTTATAATTCTTCTCCGATTGAAGTTTGTGGGAATGTGCTTCCTGCAAATCTTGTGATCCTTCCTATAGTGGAATTTGATGTGATTCTTGGCATGGATTGGCTTTCTCTACATGGAGCTCATATCAATTGCCAAAGAAGGGAAGTCACATTTCATATTCTAGATCAATCTATGATCGTCTATCGATGCAAGGATGAACATAACCTTCCAGTGGAAATTCCTTCCATCTTATGGGTCTTGATTCCACTAAATGAAGGTTATTTATCTAAAATGGTTAGTGAGAAACTCACAATTAAGAATATTCCCATTGTACGGGAGTTTGATGATGTCTTTCCGGATGAATTATCAGGTCTTCCACCGAATCGTGAAGTTGAGTTTTCAATAGAACTCGTACCTGGTGCTTTGCCTATTTCAAAGACACCTTATAGAATGGCCCCAATTGAGTTGCAGGAATTGAAGAAGCAACTCTAAGAGAATCTTGATAAGGGGTTCATACGCCCTAGTGTGTCACCTTGGGGAGCACCTGTTCTGTTTGTTAAGAAGAAAGATGAAACAATGAGACTCTACATTGATTATCGAGAACTTAACAAGATCACTATCAAGAACAAATATCCTCTCCTGCGCATTGATGACCTATTTGACCAACTACGCGGAGCTCAATACTTTTCTAAGATTGATCTTCATTCAGGGTATCATCAATTAAGGGTCAAAAGGGAGGATATACCAAATACGGCTTTCCGTACAAGGTATGGACACTATGAATTTATAGTGATGCCATTTGGTCTTACTAATGCCCCTGCTATCTTCATGGATCTGATGAATAGAGTCTTTAGAGACTATCTTGATCAGTTTGTGGTAGTATTTATAGACGATATTCTTGTATATTCAAAGAGCAAGGAAGAACATGAAAATCACTTGAGAATTATATTGAACAACCTGAGAAAGGAGACGCTTTATGCCAAATTTACCAAGTGTGAATTTTGGCTTCAAAAAGTTGCATTTTTGGGTCACATAATCTCAAAAGAGGGGATATTTGTGGATCCAGCAAAAACAGAGGTTATCGAAAGATGGTTGAGACCAACAATAGTGACTGAGATCCAAAGTTTTCTTGGTTTGGCTGGATATTATCGACGATTTGTGAAAGATTTTTCATGATTATCTAATCCACTCACCAAGTTGACTCGGAAAGAATTTAAGTTTGTTTGGATGGAGGAATTTGAAGAGAATTTCAAGGAGTTGAAAAGAAGGTTATCCAGTGCACCTGTGCTCACACTGCCTTGTAGTGGAGAAAGGTTTGTGATCTACAGTGATGCATCCAATAAGGGATTGGGGTGTGTTCTTATGCAAAATGATATGGTGATAGCTTATGCCTCACGACAGTTGAAAATACATGAGCAAAATTACCCAACTCATGATTTGGAGTTAGCTGCGGTAATCTTTGCATTAAAGATTTGGAGGCATTACCTTTATGGTGAAAGGTGTGATATTTATACTGATCATAAAAGTTTAAAGTATATTTTCACACAAAAGGAGCTGAATATGCGCCAAAGAAGATGGTTGGAGCTGATTAAGTATTACGACTGCTCAATTCATTACCACCCTGGGAAAGCAAACAAGGTGGCAGATGCATTAAGTCGACAAGACCATGCTAGTTTATCAATGATGAGGATCACAGAAGATCCAATATTTATGGATTTACAAAGGATGGATCTTGGAATTATAATGAAAGGGGAAAAATCTTATCTTTCTCAAATGAATGTTCAACCATCTATACATGTGAAGATTAAATAGGCACAGAAAGAAGATTTCGAGTTACAAAAGAAGGTGAGAGATGTTCCTGAATTCAACCTTGATTGTGATGGGATAATAAAGTTCAGGAATCGGGTTTGTGTTCCTCCCATCCCCAAATTAAAGAAGGAGCTGCTGGATGAGGCTCATAGTTCTTCATTCTCTATTCATCCTGGAAGCACGAAGATGTATAGGGACCTGAAAGAATACTTCTGGTGGGATGGCATGAAAAGATATGTTGCTGAATATGTCTCTCGATGCTTGATTTGTCAACAAGTTAAAGCTGAGAGACAGAAGTCTAAGGGGATGTTACAACCATTACCCATACCCAAATGGAAATGGGAAAACATCACTATGGACTTTGTCACAGGACTTCCTAAAATATCCAAAGTCAATAATGCTATCTGGTTCATAGTTGATCATCTTACAAAGTCTGCACACTTCATTGCTATTACAGAGGATTTCTCTCTGGATCAGCTTTCCATGATATATGTAAAGGAAGTGGTAAGATTGCATGGAGTACCACTTTCTATTATATCTGATCAGGATCCGAGGTTTACCTCAAAGTTCTGGCGAAGTCTTCAGCATACTCTGGATACAGAGTTATGTTTCAGCACTGCTTATCATCCTCAGACAGACGGTCAGTCTGAGAGAACAATTCAAACTCTAGAAGATATGTTGAGAGCTTGCTCTATGGATTTCAAAGGTGGTTGGGATCAACACCTACCTTTGGTGGAATTTTATTATAATAATAGCTTTCACTCCAGTATTCAGATGGCTCCTTATGAAGCTCTCTATGGAAAGAAATGCAGGACTCCAACTTGCTGGGATGAAGTTGGGGAAAGAAAGCTATTAGGACCCGATCTCATTGATGAAATGGAAGAAAAGGTCAGATCTATTCAACAACACATAAGAGTAGCTCAAAGTTGACAGAAAAGTTATGCCAACAACCGAAGAAAAGACCTAGAGTTTTAAGTGGGTGATAAAGTGTTCTTACGAATATCTCCCTGGAAGAGGGTAATGAGATTTGGAAAGAAGGGTAAGTTGAGCCCTAGATATATCGGTCCTTTCGAAATACTGGATCGTGTTGGGAAGGTAGCTTACTGATTGGCGCTTCCAACGAATCTCTCTCAAGTTCACGATGTGTTCCATGTATCTCTCTTGAGAAAGTACATACCTGATCCTTGACCTGTACTCAGCTCAGAAGTTGTACCGCTGGAGCAAGATCTTTCTTATGAAGAACAACCGATAGAGATTCTGGATCGTAGCGAAAAAGTCCTACGAAACAAGACCACTCGATTGGTGAAATTTTTATGGAGGAACCACCAATTAGAAGAAGCTACATGGGAGCTTGAGGATGTGATGAGGTAGAGGTATCCTCATCTGTTTGTTACAAAGTGACGAATTTCGAGGGTGAAATTCATTTTAAGGGGGGTAGAATATAACACCCGAGACTTTTATGTTATATAAATCATAAAAGGAATCTTTTTCTACACACAACACTTGCTTGTCTTTCTTTACACGAAATCGCGAGCTTCCTCGATAGCTTGCGTCGTACGCAATACAGAGTTTCACTAAACAACGATATACTATTAGAATATTATTAAAACTAGCCGTTATGAATAGTAATAACCACTTTTTGAAATTTTATAAATTTTATTTTTCAAAATGGACTTCATTTTTGGATTCATAATATCGAAATTATCCTAGGGTGAAATTTTGGTATTTTTCTGAAAACTTTCAATTTTTGATGAATAGTGAAACCACTAAGTGGTAGTTAAAAAAACTGAATTTTTCATAAAACTTAATTTTACCGCTTCTGTGAGTGGAATTTCGAAAATCCGAGAGACACCGCTGATGTCAGTAAGTAAAATGTGGTTCAATGAGATGAAAATAATTTTTTGTTGAATAGTAACTTTTTACTTTTTTTTACCACGGTTAAAAGTAAATAGGGTAATTAAGGGTAAAAATGATATTATTATTACCCTAACACATGTCCTAATTCTATTGGACAAGTGTAATTCGACCAAAAACAACCTTAGGAATAAAATATGACCATTTAGGCCCACTTGTATTAGATTAGGACATTTATTATTAATTTATTTAAAGAAGGGTTAAAATAGTTAAAATCAAAGTTTAATAACTAAATAGTTTTTAATATGGGGTTATACATAAGATAAATTCGACTATAAATATTAATTAGAAATCTAAAACGATTTCCTACATAATGGTATTTTATTTGTAATTTTTAGACATTAAATAATTTAATTTATTTATGACACAACGATGATGCAGTAATTATCTTATTAATGAAATATTGACATAATTGATGTTATAAATACCCAAATAAATATAATTTGAGACTTTTTATGAATTCCACTAATTTTATAGATTAATATGACATGTTAGTATTGATTTAATTAACTTTTTTCGAACCAATAATTCTGTTATGATTTTCACAAAAATTAATTACTAAATAGTGTCAAAATTGACATAAAATAGTTTTAAAAAAAAATATTATATTAGTAATTGTTATTTTATTCCTAAAAATCTATGGTTCGGCCAAATTACTTATATAAGGTTATATATATTAATAATAAACAACTTGGGGTTCGTTTGTCTGCTTATAGTAAGTTTATTAACCTTATAGTATAAGAACACAAGAAGACACGGTAAAAGTAAAATTATTTAACTTAATGTTAATGAAAGGTTAAAATAGGAACATAAACTTGTCTAAATTATATTGGATGAGAGGATTTAGACCCATCCCCACCTTAGCTTCTAAATAAATCAATTTGGAGCTATTTAAAACCGAACTTGACTTTATAATAAAATAATATTTTTGGTTATTCCAAAGGTGCCCTTCTCCTCCCTTATAAAAGGGCACCTCCTTCCTCTCTTCCTCACACCACTTTGAGCCTTCAAGCTTGGACAAACCCTACCAATTTCTCCTCTCCACTTACCTAGAGACATCCTAGAGGTCCTGGTCTTCTTCAAAGATCAATTTTAGTGCCCTAAAAGAAGGTCTCAAAGAAGCACTTCAAAGAAGAGGTAATGTCCGTTACCGATTCTTTCATCTTTATTTCTTCTTCCACTTCTTCTTCTTTAGTTGTTTCATTATGAATTAATAACACCAGTATCACTCATATACTGATATTTTATTATGAGTTTGAAACAACCCTATTTCACCATCTATCCATCCTACGGAAAAAGAAATCACCACGCGTGCGTACGTACGGAATACCGTCTCCACGCCGTGGTGTAATCTATTTTCCACCACCACACTACTTGGATGGGTATAATGGTGTAAATAATGACTATATATGACTATTATAATGTTATAATGATTCTAAAATAGTATAAATACACTCCAATACAATTCCACGATCATAGGAACGATATCATCACTCGTGCATACGTACGGAATACCGTCTCCACGATGTGATGCGACTCGTTCTACATGATCTTCATTTCATAATGATTATATAAATGAATTAAATGAATTAATATGATATATATTACACTAATACCATTCTGTAAATGGGGTATCTATAACCTAAAGAGAATAATACTAATTTATTCGACAAAACACGCATAAGAACAAAAAGTTATAAACACCCGAATAACAAGCCGCAATGAAATATTACTACTAAGAAGCTAAGAATATGACCAAATATGATATCATAAAAATAAGTATGATTTTGGAATAAGTCAATAACATTATTTAAATCATTATACAGGAGGTTCGGGCAAGTACAAATCATATCGGACCTAAGGTAAGGGAAATATCACAATCTCATTTTTATCCGAGATTGTTTATACTTTGGCATTTACTGGGGTGTATTTTATCATACACATCCATGTTTCCTCAATATGTAATATTATTTCCATTCACCTACAATTGTTTAAATCCTATTTTACCCTTCGGTGAGTTTTTAGTAAAAGATATGAAAGGAATCTTTTGTCGTTTTTCATACGAGGTACTTTTTGACTTTTCTGACAAAAGTACGAGAAGAATGTTTTTTTAACTTATACGTCATGAATGGATTTTTTTAAAAATTATTTCCAAGAAGCTTACTTTACAAGTTTTCAAGTTTATTTTTAATCAACTTCTTTTAGTTTAGAATTTTACGACATGTTAAGAAAGGAAAAATGTTTTTGAAGTATAAAGGATATTTTCCTCAAGAATGGAGTTCAAGTGTTTTATCAAAATTATTTTCCATCTAAGATAATATAGGGTTATGATTCTATCCCTATCATTAAATTTATTTGATTATGTTGTGATGGAATTATTTTTATGAATTCATTTATCTTATATGAGTTGTTTTATGATGTCACGATGTTTATGATTCCCATTTTTATTATATGGGTTATGCTATGATGTATGGTTTATGATTTTGTGGCACACATAAGAATGGTAGCATTATGAGATGGGTGGGACCTATATCTCCCTCCAATTCATTGGGTAAAGATTTTATATCTCATGAGATAGACATGGCTGGAATAGTAGGTTATACCGGTTCAGTGAAACAGGACTGAAACGAGGAGTGAACTCGGTTCAGAAATGGACTTTGTCCACTAAGATAGTCTTGGAAATGAGTCTTGACTAATAAGAAATGATTCTCTATGATTATATGTGTATTCCACAAAGTTTCATGTTTTAAGTTATGATTATTGGGATTACATTTCACTACTATGATTTATCCCATGTTATGAAATTATGATCTCTTTTGCAGGTTAAGATTTCCAAAAGTTATGTGCTTATATATGATGTGATTGATATTTATTTTGTTTACCCTTACTGAGCATTTGAGCTCACCCTTTTGTATGTTTTATTTCCCCAGGTCAGGAAGAAGGTTATTAAGTAGAATATTCCAAAAAGGGAATCTAGATATGATGAAATAAATGGGAGGCAAAGTAGATGCTTTATGAACCAGTTGTTTGTGTTTCCCAGTTTCTAAAGACACTATACCTATACGGTCCTTTTTGGGTTTTGTTATATGTTGTAATAAGTTTGCTTCAATTCTGAAGAAATAACAATGTATGTAAAGTATGGGGTCGTTATAATTATAATCTAATGGGGGAAGAGGTATGAAAACATGAATGAAAAAATTATGGAGTGCATAAATGGGATATTCATGAAGATTTGAAAGTTACCTATAACTAGACTAGTTTAGGAGACATTTTATCATTATTTAAAGTAATTTTTAGAAAGTGGAAGACAAACTACTGAAAATATTCTTCAGGGGATGTGGTATAGATGACACTTTTAATGAGATATTGACAAAAACATTGATGAATATTCCACTTATTGGGTGAAAATTTTTAGTTGATAATAAAGTAGATTCAAAGCGACTGAGTGTTAGGACCACATCATATGTAGCAATGGTTTAGTACTGGTGGTATTATTGGATGTGAGGCTTTGTGAATGTGGAAACTTCCAAGCATTGTGGTTTCCATGCACACAAGATATTGTGGCGTGTTCCCCTATGAACATATCATGGGAACCATATATTGATCCAGTGTATCAGATCAACACCATTGTTAACTGATATATTTCACCATGGATGACCATTGGGGAGTTTTTTCGTTTTAAAATCCCTTAAGATCATCACACATTGATACCTGACATCAACAGGTTGCAACCAATATGGGGGGATGACGTTCAATATGATTCTTAATGAGATAGACTGGCCTCAAGAATAAGGAAAACCTTTGAGATGCATAATATTCCATAGGGAAGGTCATAATAGGAAGTGGTTCCATAAAATTGATGGGAAAATTTCTCATTCTCATCCATGATGATTTATTGGATAAAAATAATGTAATTTCCTGAGTCTTTAAAAATTGGATTACAGCCGGACATTAGGTAATACTTTTGGGTGATTTTATAAAAAATTTAGTGATCCAAAATCAACCTTATTAATAATAAAGATATAATTATGTATAATACACTCAATGATGAAAAAATATCAATCCATGTTATCAACTAAAGAGAGATCAAATGGTGTTACCATAACTTTTATATCCTACATTCTACCAATCCTAACATTATACTGACTATAACATTATACTAAAATTTTATACTCACTTGATTTTTATTTCATTTTTACGCATATAGATAGAGGATATTACTCTAATAATTGACAAGTATAGGAATGTTTCACATGATGTGTTAGCGTTCCATGAGGTTCAATGGATTAGTGTACGTATGACACACCATTATCATCACATTTTCCCTCCAATTTCTATTATATCATACCTATGATGTTTTGGATTCTATGGAATCATTTTATTAGATTATTAATTTATTGATCACGACCTCCTTACCACCATCACTAAGTGAAAAAGACCTAATACACCCATCCCACTTTCCTGAGGAAGAGATGACCATCACCCTTGAGGATGTGGTAGTTACACTCAGTCTTCTTTCTTAGGTGCTGGATTTATAGAACCCACCCATGGAGATTGACCTAATATTTTATAGTGATTTCTATACCATGAAATTATGGGGGATGATACTACTATATATGGCGGTTCTCTATCTATGAGTTGTCTAGACATGAACTTCACACATTTACTTGCTAACGATGACAAGAATAATTTAATGCATCACACACATTCATATATCTTGTGGCTTATTAGAGGTATATTGGGTGATTATCTCTGGTATGCATGTCCACATGACATGTTTGGGGCTACTGTATGACTTTGATAAGGTAGGGAGATACATCTGGTCATATGCGTGCTTTGGAAACATGTACAGAGAATTATACATGGAATGTTGATTAGATCATAGTGAACTAGGGGGATGTGTTATCCTTATTCCGATGTGGGCATGGGTTTTCATCCCTCCCCTAGCCCCTATTGTTATTGGTGTGTAGTTTTATATAGATGTGTTGTGTGATACTCTGTGTGGACACAAGTATGATCACCCATATTTATTGTTTTTTGATGCTAGTATGAGTTATTATACTTAATCAATTAGTGTTTATCACTTTTCATATTGTATGTTAAAGGTGGAGTTGGGAACACTATTTCTTCAGGACACCGAGACACAATTTTGGGTGCATACCCTCTCATGTCAGACATTCTACTACCCCCCAATGTAAGTATATAAATTCTTCTATTGAATAACCAATTTTATAGTATTATAATTTCTATAAATTAATAAAAAATATATTTTAAAAAATTTCACACATCATTTCAGATTTTATGGCTACCATACTAGGCTATATTAGACTAGATTCCGATATACTACATTATCAGGCTTGAAAATTCCATGGTTGTAGTTCCTATCATACACTTTCATATTATTGAGTAGAACCATCCTAATAAAGTCATAGGGTAGTTTTTATTTGTTAAATATATTCCATTTCCACCTAGATAGCTGTTTCTTCTGGAAATGGTGATGATCTTGTTTGTTTAAGGTTCAAACTTTCCAATCGGTTTCTGACGCATTTATTCGTAGAACTAGAAATATCCAATGTTTCTATATCCATTTGGACCTACTTTCCAAAGGTAGGTGCCCATTAGTTATAGACTGATGAGACTTAAGATTTTTCATTGGTCGAGAGGATGGGAGGTCAGAATCATCACACCTTTTTGGGGGAAATTATTGTCTACTATGAGACTCTCTTATAGATTTGAGTTATGTTTGTGAATCATTATTAATTTACCAATCATGAAAATGAGTTTTTTCTTTAGATTTGGAAATAAATAATTGATATGTATGATATTTAGAGAATATTGTATATGTATTTGGGGTTCTTCATCGATAGAGAATCATCTGTATTTATTAGAGATTCTTAGTCAATGGTATCCTTCAATACATTATATAGAAATATATTGGTCATTATGATAACCATACTGGTTTTAAAGCCACTCAGTGGGGCACTTAAAGTTTATTGTCATTTAGAAAGACATGGATTATTTTAGAGTTGGGATCGTACCCGCAGATGGGCTACCTACGTATCCTTGTTAGAAAAGGAATCAGAACCCACATAGTTTTAGGGAGAAATATGAGGTTTATGCATGATTAATGGCTCAAAGAGAGATTTCATGGTTACTTTTACACTCTAAGCTCACGTGAGTCATGCTCGGTGTGAGAAACATGAGGTATTAGTAAAACCAGACGATTGTGCCATGAAAGATACAATTATAAGAAAGGATGTGGGGCTTACGTATGTATGACTACCCAAGTAAATGAAGACAAAGACTTTTAGAAAAGAAGCCCAAGAGCAGTGTCCATAAAGGTGTTTTTACTTTATGGATATTTGGGATTTTAACCCGGGACTTACTCCTGAAAAGGAATCCAAATTTAAGAGGGACTTATGATTAGGGCTTATTCCTGAGAAGGAGGCCCAAAATTAAAGGAATTATAACTGGGGAATACTCCTGAGAAGGAGACCCAGGTTAAAGGAAATTATGACTGGGGATTATTCCTGAGAAGGAGGACCAGGTTAAAGAAAATTATGACTGGGGATTACTCCTGAAAAGGAGGCCCAGGTTAATGGGACTTGAGACTTGGGGCTTACTCCTGAAAATGAGGCCCAGGTTAAGGGGACTTGAGACTTGGGGCTTACTCCTGAGAAGCAGGATGTGGTTAAGGGAAATTATGACTGGGGCTTACTCCTTAAAAGGAGGCGTAGGTTAAGGGGACTTGAGACATTGGTATTACTCCTGAGAAGGAGGCCCAAATCAAAATAACTCCTCAGAATTCCTTTCAGATAAGGAATCCAACAAAGGAACCATGCCACAAATGGATTTGAAGAAGGTTTTGAAGGTTAAATCTTGAAGAGGAGAGGTGAATTTGAGGAAAGTAAGTGAATTGGAAGGAGGCACACATGTATTGGTCTAGCGCGCAAGTATACTTGCATGACATGAGTTCACTTGGGCGACGAAGAACCTGTGAAGTGATACTTGGGTGACTTTGAATTTCAGCCCTTAGTATCATCCATAGAGGCTTTCAGATGGGTGGTGCACAAGTTTCCTTGAGAGAGAAAGGTGGCACACAAGTATCATCACTTACCTTAAATAGATGGATACTTAGGCGCGCAAGTATTGATGAGTTCTAATACTTAGGCCTTATTCTTCCTCTTTAGAGCTTCCATTGTAGGTAAAGAATTACCTTAGAAGTGTTCGAGAGACTTCAGACAGAGACTTGGGTGACCAGAGTGTGAATCTGAGTTTCGTATTTTTTCCATCCTCGAAATGGGGGGCCCAAAGGGGGTATTTATAGGCCACTGAGTACCTTGGGAGAAAAAAGAATAGGGTGCGCAAGTCACTTGCGCTACCCATATGTAGTTTGCAAGTGACTTGTGCGACCATAAAGAAACTTGCACGACCCATGTTTAAAAGGTTCCTTATTCATGCCTTTTTCAATTTTTAATATTCTTCAAAGGATGACTATCTTTGTACTTAAGGTATTCCCCATTTCCATTCATTAGACTCTGTGACGGAAAGGAGCGTCAACAAAATTCCCCCCTTCAGAGTTGGATCTGAAAAAGGAAATATGATTTGACTCTAAGGAAAAGGAGAAACCAAGATCTAGCAGCGCACAAGTATGAGGTATTCAGGTTGTGGCGTGCAGGTATGAGGATCACAGGTTTCTGGATCGCCTATAAATATAGGCGTCACTTCGTGCAAAGCAACCAGCTTTCGAACGCTTCTCGCTATCGTGGCGCAAATGAGCTCCCATCGCACGGGTGACTTGGATTTTCGCTTGTCCGCGCTTCTGTTCATTGTGTCACGCTTCCTCATTCTATTTTTGACTTGCGTTCCATTACTAGCGCGGTAAAACTTGCGTGACCATCTTAGACTTGCTTGCCAAGATTAGACTTGCACGACTTAATGCCTTAGACATTTTTTCGATTTCTTCACAAATTTTATGAAAAAAAAACTTACTTAAAAGTTAATTATTCGATCTTTGTGCAGATTCAATGGCTCCCAAAAGAATCAGATCGGCTGATGAGTTGGCTAGAAAGCGGACTGATGACATGATGAACATCGTTGGCCATGATTACTATGATATCTATGACAACACTCTCCCAGATTTGGCCAAGTACTTAAATAAATATCTTGTTAATTTCCCATAGAGTATTTACTTTCATTTATATGGCCATGGTAATCTTCAAGGAGTCAATGTTCTAGAGGAAAAGAATTATATTCCTCATTCCTGGTTTCAGAATTACACCAATTTTTCTTCAGCAAATGTCTCAGTTGCAGGATCATTTTTCAATGTTGGAACAGTGGAGAAGGCATTCATAATGCATCATAACCCTTGTGCCCCAGATCTGAAACCTCATACGCTCGAGATGCAGCCGCACTGTTATCCCTATATTTCGGTTATGCTGTGCATTAAGAGCATCAACAATGGTGTGAACTTTCAAAATTTTTCTCCATGCCATTTCCTTGTAGATATGAAAATAGAAAACCCATGGGCTGATATGTTTTCCGCTGCCGGTTGGTGGAGAGAATACTATCATGACAATAGAACAATATCTGAAAAGAGTACTCTCTCCAAATGGCTCTTTACTTCCAATTCTCTATTCTCAAATCCATGTATCCATCTTCCAAGTCTCTTGGACAAAAACAGAGTCACTTTTTGATCATCAGAAAATTTTCTCAAACCGTACTCAAGAACATTCTTTTACAATTCTTCCAAGAAGAGTTGGTATCACTGAGTCTCTTATTGTATCCAGTTGAATGAATTAATTCCAGGTGTTTACTGATGAATCTTGGAATGTTGTAAATCAAATGATGTTGAAAGCCTCTTGTAATTCTTGAAAACGAGAAGAGACTTATATATGTGGATTTCCTTATAACTCTTGTGCATTAATGAAAAACACTTTCATCTTCAATCATTTGTGCCTGCATTCTCTTGATACTTGCTTTAATTAATTTTACCTAATCCAATGGGCCTAGTAAGCATATTTTGATTTTTTCTAGGGTGATACAAACAACCCCACAAACTTTGCATCTTTTGTTGCTCAATATTGCCTAAATCATACAATATGTACATTTAGCGAGCTGAGACTCGACTTTTGTTCAGAGTTCCTTTTACAAGTTCCCAATTTAATGAGTACCCTATCTTTTTTTGGTAGTTTAAATTCATGCATGTCGGACATAAAAAATTCTAATGTTTAAAGGTCAAATAGCTTTGACTGAATGGATTAAAATTGACTCAATTCCTTGATAATTTGTTTGAAAACATATTACTACATTCAAGTATGGGGGAAAACATGTAAACTATGACCTTATAAAGTTTACATCTGAGGGATGATATGAAAAAAGGGATAAAAGGCATTAGAGGAAGTATTTCCTAAGAGTGAAGTTACCACTATTTAACAAACCCGTTAGGGGGTTGAATTATATAGGGACATTTAAGGACATTGGCTGCATAGTCAAATAATATCATCTTTTGGCTGACAGGTCCATTATGTAGACTACTTATGCAAGTCCACCTAGGGGCATGTGCTGCATAGTCAGGAAAAATAACTCTCAGAAATTTTACTTTTCTATTGCTAAAAATACAGTGGAAGTTTATGAAGATTCAAATTTTCCAAAGAATAGAGTTTTTTGTATGGATTGGGGTACTTTAATATGGAGAGGATATTCCCAATCAAGATTTTCAAATAATTGGATGAATGTCACTCATGCGAAGGTCTGACCCAAACGTAGGGAAGGGAAATATAGACCATAGACTTGAATACTTTCAGATCATGAAAAATATTCTGGGACAAATATGTTAAAGATAGCTATTTTTTGCAGATCCCTACATATTTTTGTTAAGACCAATAAGGAAAAAAGAGGTTCTCCTCCTAAGAATGAAATTACCACTATTTAACAAACCTGTTAGGGGGTTGAATTATGCAGGGCCATTTAAGGGCATTGGCTGCATAGTCAAATAATAGCATCTTTTGGCTGACATGTCCGTTATGTAGACTACTTATGTAAGGCCACCTAGGGGCACATGTTGCATAGTCAGGAAAAAGAATTCCCGAGTATCAGACATTTTGTGACCATATGTCAAGAAAAGGGTTATGGAGATCTGGAAGTATTTTAAGGTTAGGAGTATGACACATCAAAATGGACATTCTCCAATGCATGAAGTAGATATACAGACTAATGCTAATCATAATCATGTTGTGGCTGGGTCCTGAATTGAGATGTTGGACTTCATTACTTATCCCATAAGGATGTGAATCATTCCATGTGTAGTTCTTGAAATACAGTTTAATGTCATGTGGGACTAGAGTTTAAGAGATCTTAGTTTAGGGTCTTAGAGCTCGGACCATAATGAGGAATACACATTGTGTGTTTTATAAACCTGATGTGAATGAATACTAGGGTTTTCATACCACATTCATGTTTTCACAGGGGAAATTTTCATCCAAGGTACTGAAAGTGGAATTTAGGGTTAGGCCGAAAGACTTGGGGCTGTATTCGAGGGATGTTCGAACATTCCTACGTATCCCATAAGGATGGGAATCAATCCATACGTGGTTCTTGAAATAACCTCTGTACATATTTGGTTCATACAAGTGAAGGGTGAAAGACAAATTTAGTGCAATGATAGTTTGTCCCAAGATTAAAGGTTCAGGCATTACCATGTATGCATGTAGTATTTAAAATATTACATGATTGGAGATCAATGTCAATGATGATTCCCTCTCAGGAGAGGGAAAATAGGGGACTGTATAGTTTAACGTTGTATAGCAAGGACGATGGTGCTGCATAGTTTAGTGTCATGTAGCAGGGATAAATGGGACGTACACAGTTTAACGTCATGTGGGATGAAGGTGAACCAACATGAAGTGATTGGTTTTGGGATGCTTCACGGATCAACATCGTATGAGACGGAGGTGAACTGACGTGAAGAGATTGGTTTTGGGCTGCTTCACAGATCAACATCATATGAGATGGAGGTGAACCAACATGAAGAGATTGGTTTTGGGCTTGAACCTCAAGAGGTTTCCTACGTACCCAGCCTAGAAGGCAAGGATCAAAGTCTGCGTAGTTTTATTAAGAATGAATTGGTGATCAAGTTGTATTTGAGGACAACCCGAAGATGATATTGGGACTTACCTGTGGTTAGCGGCCCAGAGAGGGTGTTATGGTTGAATCTTACTCTAAGATCACGTGAGTCATGCTCGATGTGAGAAACAAGAGGTAACAACAACCCTAACGGTTCATAGTTTAACATCATATAGGACAAAAGGGACACAGTTTAACGTCATGTCGGACGATATAAGGACTACGTAGTTCAAAGTCGTGTGGTAAGGACTAAAGTAATTTAAGGTCACATGCATGGACTAGTGTTTCATAGTTTAGTATCATGTAGCTAGGATGATTAGTGCATTTTTTTTACACAAAATACTTCTTTAAGAATCTGGCATTGGTTGGAGTTGTAATGAGTTCTCCATCCATTGAGATTAAAGAATAAGCTCTATTGGAGTAGACCTTATGTATTGAGTGAGGTCCTTCCCACTTTGACTCAAGATTTGGAGGTTTCTTTCCTAGTATCATTGGAGTTCTGAGGTCCAATACCAATTATCCTTGAATGAATGAATGAAGACAAAAAAATTTGTTGAAAGACCGTGATATCCGATTCTGATAGTCTTCCAAGTGGTGCAGGGTGCACAATCTTTTTTCATCTAATCATTCCAATTCATCCAATCGCTTTCGAGATTTTTCATATGTAGATGAATGATCACAAATGGCTACTCTGAGTGAAGGTAATTGAACCTCAATGGGAAAGAATGCTTCTGTTCCATATACCAATGAATATGGAGTTGACCACACAGAAGTGCGGGTGGTGGTCCGATAAGCCCATAAAGCATGAAAAAGTTTATCAGGCCATGATTTCTTATCTTTATCCACCATATTTTGTAGTATGTTTTAAAGAGTCTTATTTAAGGATTATATTTTTCCATTTTCCATTACATGATACCGAGATGAATGATTGGATTTTATGTTGAATTCTTGATACAACTTCCTTACCTCGGATGAACAGAAGTTGGTGCCATTTTCCATCAAAATGGTATGAGGGACACCAAATCTGGTAATGATGTTAGACTTGATGAAGCTAACAATGATTTTAGAACTAACTTCTTTGATAGGTATTGCCTCTGTCCATTTGGAAAAGAATTTAGTAGCAGTAAGAATATACTTAAACTGATTGGATGTAACCAAAGGGTAAGGTCCTACTACATCCATTACCCATGTGGAAAATGGTCATGAGTATTTATCTGTATGAAGAAAATCTTGGGTTTGATGAATGAAATTGGCATATACATGGAAATAATGACACTTATTAGTGAAATCAACACAATCTTGTATCATTGAAGGCCAAAAGTATCCAAGCCTTTGAACTTGATCAGATAGTCTATGTCCAGACTGGTGGGCACTACAGACTCCTACATGTACTTCTTTCATGACAGCCATTGTCCTTTCACCATCAATACATCTGAAGAGAATTCCATAAAAACCTCTCTTGTATAGAATTTTTTCTAGGTGATCTAGGCAATCATAAAGAGTAAAATTGACCACACGTCGTCAAATTTGTTTTTTCCCGGCTTTATCAGGTGGGAGTGTTCCATTTTGAAGGTATTCCCTGATAGCTATCATCCATCCTACAGTATGACCATATGGTTCAGAAATGGGACTAATTTCATTGATTTCCTCTATTTTGATTTGAACATAAGGTGAAACTGTATGACGGTGGGCAATAATGATGATTATTTCATCCTGATTTGAATCTGCCAGAGCTGTGGCTACATTAGCTAGTGCATCAGCTTGAGCATTTTGTGATCACAGGACATAATAAAATGTTGGTTCCGAAGGAAATTCCGCTATTAACTCTATGACGTAATAATACAAAGGGATTAACTCTTCTTTTCTGATGGCATAGTCCCCATTGACTTGTTTGATTACCAAGTCTGAATCACCTTTAACCTTCAAGTGATTCACCTGTGCCTGAAGCACCAACTCCAATCCTGCAAAGAGAACTTGATATTCTGCTTCATTGTTTGCACCACCCTCCAACAATAAGAAGGAATAGGGTAGTACTTCCTTTTATGGGGAAATAAGTACAATTCTTAACCCAAATTTGTTGAATTTAGGATCTTCCATTTTCTTCCCTGTTGGACTTCTGGAATCACCATCAAAGTACATTTCCCATGTTTAAAGATTATCTTGAATATAGAAGACTTCCTCATCAGGAAGTTCAGTATATAAAGATGTATCTTCTACTAAAGGGTTTTCAATAAGGAAATCATCCAAAGCTTGGCCCTTTATTGCCTTTTGAGACACATAATGGATATCAAACTGCAGCAAAATAACTTCCCACCTTACTAGACGTACTGTAAGCATTGGATGACTAAGGATAAATTTGAGCGGGTTATTGTGAGATACCAATTAGACCTCATGATGTTGCAGGTAGTGTCTCAATTTCTGAACTACAAATATTAATGCTAGGCAACACTTTTCAATACTTGAATATCGAGTTTCTGCTTCAAGCATAGTCTGAATGAGATAATAAAGGTTGTTTTCATTCCCAGCATCATTCTTTTGGGAAAGGAAGGCACCCAATGATCACTCTAAAGCTGTTACATAAATAATAAGTGGTATTCCTTCAACAGGTGGAATTAATACTAGTGGACTCAAGAGATATCTCTTGAGAATATCGAATGATTTTTGGCATTCTTCAGTCCACTGGTAGGTGACTCCTTTCTTCATTAATTTGGTGAAGGGTACACATTTTCCTGCCAGATTGGAGATGAAACATCGAATATAGGCCAAGTGTCCTTGAAGTCCTCTCAATTCTTTCAAATTTTGAGGAGGTGACATACCAAGGATTGATTTTTTCTTCTATGGATCAACTTCGATACCACGATGGTGTACAAAAAAGCTGAGAAATTTTCCTGAGGTTACCCCAATAAAACATTTCAAGGGGTTCATCTTCAAATTGTGTTGTTGAAGTTTGTGGAATATGATTTCCAAATTAGCCAAGTGATTAGAATGTTGTTTGGATTTAACCACCAAATCATCCACATAACATTCAAAAAATTTCCCTAAAAAGGGTTTGAAGATATGGTGCATGTCACGTTGATATGTTGGATCTGCATTCTTCAGGCTAAAGGGCATTACCTGATAGAAAAATACACCTTGAGGGGCTCTGAAGGCTGTAAATTCTTCATCTTCTAGAGCCATTCAAATTTGATTATACCCAAAATATCCATCCATGAAATAAAGTGCTTCATAGCCAGCTATTGCATCAATAAAGAGTTCTGTGATCGGAACTGGAAAATCATCCTTGGGACAATGTTGGTTAAGATATCTAAAATCAATGAAAACTCTAATTTGTCCATTCTCCTTTTTCACAGGGACAATATTAGCCATCCATTTGGGATATTGAACTTCTCTGATGAAGTTAGCCTTGATAATATTATCCAATTCAGCTTCAATTTTGGAGTCATAAGTTGGGTGTGTTCTTCTTACAGCTTGATTGAATCCTCGATGTTCTTCTGGAAAACCCAAATGATGAGTAGAAACATCAGAATCAAGTCTTGGAATTTCTGTATAATTCCAAGAAAATGCATCTTGATTTTTCTTTAAAAATAAAATATACATTTCTTTCTCTTCAAGAGTCATGGACGCACTAATTAAAGTGGGGCATGGATCTTCTTTTTTACCCAGATTTATTTCTCTGAGTTCATCCACAGTGGTAGAGATACCTTCTTCAAATGATGGAGGAGCATCCCTGAGATCTTCCTCTTCTTATTCAATATGTGTTACTACTTTTGTTTCTACTTTCATAGTAGATGATGAAGCAAAATTTCCATGATCAGGAGAGAAGTTAAAATTTGAACATCTTGAAGAAGAGGCTACCATTTATGACCCTATTGATGATGAAGGTTCTTTCTAAGGTGATAGAGAGAAGATGATGAATTGAGAATCGACATCATTATTTTCATCTAGAATTGTGTTGAAGCTCCTTTTCATCACATTGTCTAAAATAATGGAAAGGGTAATGACTTAGCACAAATTGATTCATCCTTTGAAGAAAATATCAAAAATCGACAAAGGAATGAACAAGGAGAAGATTGCCCATAAGTCGCGCAAGTTCCCTCATAGTCGCACAAGTCCACTTGCGCGACGCATGATGGTCACGCAAGTGACTTGCGTGACCTAAGTGATAACCGCCCAGGGTCTTCACCTGCCTATAAATAGACCCTGTGGGCCCCCCATTTTGAGGGAGGATTTTTTCCAGAAACTCAGATTTGAGCTCCCGGCAACCTAGTCTCTTCTCGAAGCTTCCGAAACACTTCTAAGGTAATTTATTACCTAGAACGGAAGATATAAAGAGGGGGAGGAAGGCCTAAGTGTTGAAACTCATCAACACATGTGCGCCTGAGTGGCCAGCCCTTAAGGGAAAAGGCCACACTTGCGCGCCGCCTTACTCCTTCAATAGAACTTGCGTGCCCCTTTTTTGGAAGAACCCCAAGAGGATTCTAAAGGATTTAATCAAGAGTCACTCAAGTATTACCCTGCTGGTTAATCGTCGTGCAAGTACCCCATATGTCGCGTAGGCATACCTGTGCGACCATGACTTGTGCGCCCACGCAGTACTTGTGCGCCTGCCAGGACTTGCGCACCCCTGCCGTTTTGGGTGCCCTTCTTGCCCATTTCACCCCTCTTAAACCATTCCACCTTTCCTATTCAAGATTCAATCTTCAAGACACTCTTCAAATCCATTTATGGCAAGATTTATTGATTTGACTTCCTTATCTGAAAGGAATTATGTGGAAAATATCTCAAAACCTAGTGATTTACACATCTTTATATCACTAAATATAGAGATTTCATTAATTCAACCTCATCCTTTAAGATGAGAGATCCCTTAACCTAGGCCTCCTTTTCAGGAGTAAGCCCCAGTCATAATTCTCTTAACCTGGGCCTCCTTTTCAGGAGTAATCCCGAGTCATAATTCTCTTAACCTGGGCCTCCTTTTCAGGAATAATCCCCAGTCATAATTCTCAAATCTGGGCATCCTCCTTAAGAGTAAGCCCCAAGTCCTCATTAACCTGGGCCTCCTTTTTAGAAATAAGCCCCAGTCCCCTAATTTGGGCATCCTCTTCAGGAGTAATCCCCAAATCCCTTAATTTTTCAAGTCTCTTAACCTGGGCCTCCTTTTCAAGTGTAAGACCCAGTTTTAATTCCTCTTAACCAGTCCTAATTTACCTTTGATTTGGGATTCCTTCTCAGGAGTAAAAAAACCAATCAAAAGTCCTCTCCTAATTTGGGCCTCCTTTTCAGAAGTAAGTCCCAAGTTAGAGTATTCAAATCTCCATAAAGCACATATACCTTTATGGACCCTGTTCCTGGATTTCTTCCCTGAAGTAAATCCAAAACTTCATTTATCTGGGTAGTCATACATACATAAGTCCCACCTTATTTCTTATGATTGCATCTTTCATGGCATAATTTGTCTGATTCTTACCAATACCTCTTGTTTCTCACACCGATCATGACTCACATGAGCTTAGAGTGTAAAAGTAATTATGACATCCTTCATTGATCCATCAATCATAAACATCATACTCCCTTACTCGAACTACATGGGTTCTGATTCCTTTTCTAAACAAAGGATAGGTAGGTAGCCCATCTGCGGGTTCGATCCCAACTCTGAAATAATTCATGTCCTTCTGAATGAAAATAAACTTCAAGTGCCCCACTGAGTGGCTTTAAAACCAGCATGGTCATCATAATGACCAAGATACTTCTATATAAATGTGTCGAAGGGTACCATTGACCAAGAATATCTAATAAATACAGATGATTCTCTATCGATGAAGAACCTCGAATACATACAAAATATTCTCTAAATTTCCTACATATTGATCATTGATTGTAAAATCTGAAGGAAAGCTCATTTTATACTTGGTAATGTAATAAGGATTCACGAACATAACTTAAATCTATAAAGAGAGTCCCGGAGTAGACAATAATTCCCCTCAAAAAGGTGTGATGAGTCCGACCTCCCATCCTCTCGACCAATGCAAATTTTTAAGCCTCATCAGTCCACAAACTAATGAGCACCTACCTTTGGAAAGTAGGTCTGAATGGATGTGGAATCATTGGATGTTTCCAGTTCTACGAACAAACCCGTTAGAAACCAATCAGAATGTTTGAACCTCCCATCAAAGGAGATCATCCCCGGAATCCGAGGGAAACAAAAATGGTGAACCTAACGTGAATCCTTAACCAAGTTAAAATAATGTTTTACCTATTTTGTTAGGACCCTATTTAAAACTCAATGAGAGGGCCAACAAAAACAATCATTGAAATATGTGCTCATCCAAAAGATGTAGTGGCTGAATTTATCTTGATTACGTCTGTTATTGGAAACATGCACTCTTTTCCAAGATCTTCTGCATTTCTAGAATGGATGCTCTCAAGTTCACACCTGTAAATACTGCTGCTGCAAACTCCACTACTACTGCTCCTGCTGGATCATCATCCCCTCTAAGGACGATATCACCTACTCAACATCTCCAACGCTTGGTATCAAACGCACTGGTTAAGAAGTACCGTCAAAACGGTACCATCCCAACTCTGGAGGCTTCCCGACAAGCCCTCCAAGTAAATAACTCACATCGGTCGTCCGGAAAACGACGACCAGTGATCAAGAAGAAGGCGGTGCTGACTACCGTCTCCAACCGCTTCGGGTTGTTATCCCCGGAACACAATCACCATTTTCTCCCTTATTCTGGGGAGGTGAATGAGAAGGTCCCTCAGGACCTTAATTCAAACAGACAGGAGTCCTTCCTGAGGGCTCCCACCAATAATCGCCGCTAGACTCGTGCGGTAGTGCACCCTCAACATGATGAGGGTACCGACTCCCGGCGTTCGGCTCAGGTTCCTCGAACCCGAGCAAGCAAGACGAACCACCAGAGGCAGAATCCGGTCAACAGTGAGCAGGTTCTCATCTCTTCCATCTCTGGAGAAGTCTACCAACCTAACTTGGTGACAAGCAACGAGCAGGCACATACACCTGCCCGTTTTAATTCCGTTGTCCAGCAGACTCGTCTGGCAGCATCACGCCAATCCCGCCAGGCAATTCCAGCAGAGTACTATAGGCAGGAACATACACCTGTTTATACATCATCATCTAGTCAGCAGGCTCGTCTGACTACATATGATGGATCTCGTCAACCACATTTGGTGAAGTGAAATTAGCAGGCACATACACCTTCTGGTATTAATCAATCCTACCAACAGTCTCGCTTGGTAGCATTCAGAGAAGTTAGTCGGAAAGCCCCGACAACAAATAGGAGGCAGACTCAACTCTCTGCCCCCACACTTGAGTACTGTCAGGATTCACTGACAGGAAAAGGAGGACAGGAGCAGGCACATACACCTTCTCTAAGCCCGGAATGGACGTATATTCCCCTTTCGACAGCTGAAGTCACCAAGCATATTCTATCAATGGTGAAAGAGCATAAGCAAATCCCTGATCATATTCTGGAGGCCTGCCAGGATATTATAACAACTTTAGCGGCATCTCAGGGAAAGACACATAAATCTATCCCTACCAATGGAGTGACACATCAACAATTCACTCCGGAACAGACACACACATCTGTTCCAATCCAAGGGGGTTGTGGGGAATACTCCCCCATATCATATGGAAAACCAAGTCAGGCACATACACCTGATTTGAGTGGATATCTTCATCCTAACCTGGCCATGTTTCCTAATCAGGAATATACACCTGCTCAGAGCAACCACTTTCATCAACAAGTGGTTTCCAAGGTGAGTAAGAAGACGTCTAAGAAAAAGACCCGCCCAGCACAGTCAGGATATCAAGAGCCAATCAGTAACAAGGCCTTGCTCGATGATGGAGTTCTTGAAGCCATCAGACAATTATCTGTTGAAATTCAAGATTCTACTCCCTCATTTACCAATAGTGGGAACATTAATTCTGAAGGTATTCAACAGAAACTTCCTCATGAAGGCTTTCTTTATGACAATTCGGTCGATCTCAAAGTTTCACCTTCATATGAGAGCCATAGGAACCCTCTGTGTGGTCAGAAGACCAAGGAGCAAGAGATCTCATCTTTTGCTGTAACCCATTATGGTGGTACTCCCCATGATGATGAATTTCGCTGCGAAAGTCCTCTCCGCAATAGTGATGCACATTGCCCATAAAATGCTCCAATGGACAATGTAGTGCCGAGAAAGCCCTCTTATCTTGAGGCACTTGCAAATGCGAAACCAGTCATGTCTGAAGCTTCATCGCTAGTAGGTGAAATACTTTCTCAATCAGAAGATAGCCCAGGGTGTAGTTCATTCTCCGAACCACCCCTAAGTCATGCATCTTCTAGTTTGATCAATGATTTCTCTACCAATCATGTTGAATCCAATGAAGCAACAAGGAAACACCAACTCTGGTCAAATCAGGTAGAAGAATCTTCATCAAATGACAAAGAGGAAATGATGAACATGAGAAAACAATTGGAGAAAGGTGAATTGCCAGTCATGTTTTGGCCTTTGGATGACTCTCAGTATAATATTCCAGAAATGTTGACAGAAGATGAAATTCCTGATATTCGTCTCAACATATGGAAAACTCTTTGTCAGTTAAAAAATAAAGTATTATCTTATGATGAATATGAAAACCATCTTAAGATAATAGAAGGGTTACAACGTCAGATTGATTTGGCATCTCTATCAGTCTCTCGATATCCGAAGGCTGAAAAGCAGTAGAGATCCCTTCAACGTTCATGCCTTGGTGCACTAAGAATATTGCGTCAGTTAATTTCCAATTCCCCATCTGGTATTCATGTCAGAGGATGGGGTGTTCATGGAGCACTGCATTTCATGGTGCTCTCCAGTCAGCAAAGCCCACCGAAAATGGTCACATGCAATGTTATTGCCCATGGCCGGCCACAGTCAATGGGCTTTGTTTGTAATCAAAAGCTTACCCAAGAACATGATTCGACTAGTTCCTCTCAAAATCAAGAATATAGAGAACATGTTGTTGAATTAATCTTTCATTAAGCAAACGAGAATATTAAACAGGCCTCTCTTTTGGAGCAAGCACGACACCAAGTGACAGAAGTGTTAGAAATCATCCAACGGTCTTTTGAACCGGGTGATAAAAGCGGATATAGGTTAATGCATCCAGCTAATTTCTGGACTAAGGTTCACAAGATCAGGAGGACTTTCAAGAAAGTCTCAGACATAGCATATCAAGAACCACCCCAGCTCACCAGACTGGGGACTCTTTTAAACCAACCCTCTGAATCAACAAATAGGATTCGAGGAGTTGAGCGAGAATAGCAGGAACAGCCCCAGTCCACTGGACTGGGGACTTTTTCAAATCATCAATCCCCTCCTCCGAGAAAGTTGGTCTTTTCTTGATTGGGGAAGAAACCTCAAGAGGAACGAAGAGACAAATTATCAGGAGATTCTCTCCAAATTATGGTTCATCAAGAAGTTCCTGAGGGATCGAATCAACAAAAGGCAATGTCTCATCAAAGATATAGAAGAAGACAATATCACAGAAATGCTGATAGAAGGGATGCGATGAGTTATGCATCAATCAATGTCATCAATGTCGTTGTTGTTGATCCACCAATTGAGGCTCACTCAGGGGACTCAGATGAAGAGGTTCATGCTCAAGAAGATGTACGCACCGACATAAATGAAGAAGGTGTGCGTACACGAAGTAAAAGGATTACTCAGAACCTAGGTAATCCTTCGATTAACCCACTTCCCCCTCTCTGAAAAAGATCTAACAAAGGGAAGGGAAATAACCAGGTTATATATCTTTCCTATGGAGAAGGTCAATCGCTCTCACTAGAGCAAAGGTTTGTACAACCGGAGGAATAAATGAAGGAATTAAGAAGGTTGAATGCAGAACTACTTCAGAGTAGTCTTCTTCTTAAGCATGCTGGAGTCAATCAGCCAAAGGAATTTGTTACAGCTACTAATATGGATCAAGAATATCCTCCTCTATCAGTACACCCTTACAGGTCTAATACTATGGGTCAAGTGCAACAACATTTGGCAGTTCTACCATCATTTGCAGCACCAATCGCCACATCTGTCCAAGCTCCAGTCATTGCACCTACCCAAGTCCAAGTTCAACCAGATGTTTCTCAAAATTTAATAACTACTATTGAGTCATTAACAGATCGGTTAGAAACTATGGAATGGAAATGTGCGCAAGTTCAACCGGAAAAGAATGTTTACCCTGAATGGGTAGATTAAATTTCTCCTCCATCTAGTTTTGGGAACCCTGTATTCCCTATTTTGAATGGATCAGGAAATCCTGAGCAGCATTTGACGCATTACGTGTCTTGTTGCGATCCTATGATGGGAACTCTAGAGCAGCAAGAAGCAGTGAAACTCAGATGCTTCATGCGAACCTTGCAAGGACCAGCTTTTGTTTGGTATACAAGCTTGTAATCCCAGTCAATAACCAGATGGGAGGATATTCGCCAAAAATTCCTCCTTCAGTTCAACTCAAATTTTCCAAAAACAACAGTTTTCGATCTTAAAAACTATAAGCAAAGGGAGAATGAAAGGGTCTCTGATTTCATTGCTCTATGGAAGGGATTAACATATTCCTTGAGTTTAGCACTCCCTCAAGAAGAATTGTTGCCAATCTATGTGGAAAATCTACGTGACGAATTACACACGCCATTAATCCCTGCGAAATACAAAGGAGGGTTTCGAGACCTTACTTCAATCGCTCAGCAGATTGAAGATTCCCTTATACAGGCTAAGGCTAAATCTTGTGTAATTCCATCAGCTCCAAGAAGGAGAATGGGTAAAGCAGAAACTGCTACAGTTATGCTTAAACAAGAACCTATACCTATTTCTACCTCAAAACCTTCATCTTCTCAAAGGGCTCCACCTTCTGAGTGCCAACAACAAAGGCCTTTTCGTCCAAACAATAAAAAAGATCAAAGATGAAAACAATTTGAGGATCTGAAGAGCAAAATATACTCTTTCCTAAATGAACAAGTTCCTGGTCATTTCATTTCAGCTCTGGAAAACAATTTGGTTCAATTGCCAATACCCAAGAGGCCAAACAAGAAAGGAGATGAAGACAGTCCTAATTATTTCCCTTTTCATAAAATGTTGGGGCATCCCATCCAGGAGTGTTTCGTCTTCAAAGACCTCCTGCAAAAGATGGTCGACTCGGGACAAGTCACATTGAAAGTCTCCTCATCCCAGTTAGCATGTGTCACTGCTACAGTTCCAGAGGAGGAAAGTGAATGGAAAGAAGTCAAAAGAAAAAATTAACAGAAGTATGATGATTGGATGGTCATAAAGACAATCAATCGAACTCATGCTATTTTGCGAACACAATTAAGGAAACCAATTGTGTCTTCTTCCATGAATGTTGCGGAAAAAACCCTATTCGTCAGAGGGAAAGTCCTCAAAGAAACGACATGATTCAAAGAAAGAAAAAGAATTAGAAGAAGATGAGTATGTGTCAAAGCCTAAGTTATCTTTGACTTTGGAAGACTTCATTCCATCTACTTCAAAGCCACAGGCACCGCCCCACCAAACGGCACAGCCTAAACAGGCTATTCAGGTAGAGTCTTGATTATACGAAGAGTTAATCTTTGGTTCTGTTAATATGATTCAATTAACAGATGCATATGCCAGTCGCGGTTTTGATTTCAATGAGCCTGAATTCTATGTATCAAATAGAGGAATCAGAGGATGTTCCAAGGGTTCAAGATACAGGGGAAGACGTGGATCTTTCAGAATCCACTATTCCAATTCTACCCCTGCTAGAACTGTGTACGCAGCAGAAACTCGTGGTAGAACCCTTCAGCGAGCTCAGCAAGAACAAGAAAGTTCTTCTACCAATAGCAAATTCAGTCCTGGCACAATTATTTTGGAAGACCGGTTGAAGGTTCCATCTTCTTCCTCTTAGCAAGTAAATGGATCTAATCAGTCTAATCTTCTAAAACTAGGAATATTGACAACTCCTATCCCAATAAAAGATGTATCAAATTCCAAAGAATGTGTTTCCAAGTTACCTGATAAACCACATATTCCTATTGGGAAACGCAGACCTCCAGATCAAAAGTATGATATATTGAAACACTTGTCTCAAGTACCAGCCAAGTTATCAATTCTGGATTCTCTGAATCTATCAAAAGATCTTCAGTAAGCACTCATCGAGGCTTTGTCGAGTCCTCAGGAGTTTGAAACTGAAATTGCTGTAGCTGAAGTCTATCACATAGAGAATAATCTTGCAGAATGCCATGCAATAATATCCTTTACTGATGAAGATGAAGATGATGTTGTGCATGGTAATATTAGACCATTGTACTTGTCTGGAAAGGTCAATGGCTTGGATGTTCGAAGAGCTTTCATTGACAATGGTTCAAGAGTCAACCTCATGCCCATTCGTACACTTCGTCGATTGGGCCTCACAGAATCTGATTTATCTCCTTCCACCATGATGCTACAGGGATATGATAAAAATGAACAAGATCCACTGGGTGAATTTACACTTAGAACTCAGTTTGGAAATCTTGTATCCAATTCAGATTTCATGGTTGTTGATCAAGACTCAGCCTTCAACATCTTGCTTGGAACACCCTCGCTACATCAACATGTGGTTGTCCCTTCATCATACCATCAATGTCTCAAATATTGTTTTGATGGTCAAGTTGGGACATTGTATGGTGATAAGGCCCCATTCAAGACATGTGAGTCTCAATACATTGAGGCAAAATTATATCACATGATGAAAAGGGAGAAATACATAACATAGGATATTACCAAAGTTAATGTTCCATATGGTTTGGAAAAAAATTCCAGTAAATCCGTTTACACATGTGAGTACAGATTATGTGTTGCCTATCATTCAAATTAACAAGATATACCCAAATCAAAATACTCTTATGGAAAGATCCATAATGTCAATTACGACAATCGATCCAGACAACATGGGAGAATCTGGTAATCTACCAAGCAGTGATGAAAGCACAAATGGTGACATCTTTATTTCATATGCTGAAATCCAACAAGTCTATGCTTCTTCAATTATGCCAGAAGAAGTTATAGCAACATCAGAGGTGAACAATGATGTTGATTCTCAATCCATCATCTCTTCTTTATTACCCAAAGAAGACCCTTCATCATCAATCGGGTCAGAAATGGAAGCTTCTTCTTCAAGATATGCAAATTTTGACATCTCTTCGGATCATGAGAATTATACTTTATCATCTACTATTCAAGTTGAAAAGGAAGAAATAACACATGATGAAGAAGAAGAGGAAGATCTCAGAGATGATCCTCCAACATTTGAAGAGGGTATCTCTACCACTGTGGATGAACTCAGAGAAATAAATATGGGTACAAAAGAAGATCCACGCCCCACTTTAATCAGTGCAGCCATGACTCTTGAAGAACAAGATATGTATATTTCTTTTCTAAAGAAAAATAGAGATATATTTTCTTGGAACTATATAGAAATGCCTGGGCTTGATCCTGATGTTTCTACTCATCATTTGGGTTTACCAGAAGAACATCGAGGATTTAAGCAAGCCGCGAGAATAACACACCCAACCTATGCTTCCAAAATTGAAGTTGAAGTGGATAAGATTATCAAAGATAACTTCATCAGAGAATTTCAATATCCCAAATGGTTGGCTAATATTGTCCCTGTAAAGAAAAAGAACATACAAATTAGAGTTTGCATCGATTTCAGAGATCTTAATTGGCATTGTCCTAAGGATGATTTCCCAGTTCCGATTACAGAACTTATAATTGATGCAACAGTGAGCTATGAAGAACTTTCCTTCATGGATGGATATTCTGGATATAATCAGGTCCGAATGGCCCCAGAAGATGAGGAATCTACAGCCTTCAGAGCTCCTCAGGGTGTGCTTTTCTACCGGGTAATGCCCTTCGGCTTAAATAATGCAGGTGCAACTTATCAGCATGCCATGCATCATATCTTCAAACCCTTCTTAGGGAAGTTTGTTTAATGCTATGTAGAAGATTTTGTAGTTAAATCCAAACAACATTCTAATCATTTGGATGATTTTGAGGTCATATTCTTCAAGATTCGACAACATAATTTTAAGATGAACCCCTTAAAATGTGCTTTTGGGGTAACCTCAGGAAAATTTCTCGGGTTTTTTGTACGCCATCGTGGTATTGTAGTCGATCCTGAGAAGACCAAGTCAATCCTTGGTATGTCACCTCCTCAAAATTTGAAAGAATTAAGAGGACTTCAAGGACACTTAGCCTATATTCGGCGTTTCATCACCAATTTGGCAGGAAAAAGTTTACCCTTCACCAAATTGATGAATAAGGGAGTCACTTACCAGTGGACTAAAGAATGCCAAGAAGCATTCTATATTCTCAATAAATACCTCTTGAGTCCACCGGTACTCATGCCACCTATTGAAGGAAGACCACTTATCCTCTACGTGACATCTCTAGAGCAATAATTAGGTGCCTTTCTTGCTCAAAAAGAATGATGCTGGGAATGAAAATAGTATCTACTATCTCAGTCGAACCATGCTTGAAGCATAAACATGGTATTAAAGTATTGAGAAGTGCTACATGGCATTAATATTTGCAGTTCAGAAGTTAAGACACTACCTACAACATCACGAGGTCCAATTGGTATCTGGCAATAACCCGCTCAAATTTATCCTTAGTCGTCCAATGCTTACAGGACGTCTGGAAAGGTGGGCAGTTATTTTTCAGCAATTCGACATTCAGTATGTGTCTCAAAAGGCGATAAAGGGCCAAGCTATGGATGATTTCCTAGATGAACACCCTTCAGTGGAAGGCACATCTTCAGATATTGAACTCCCTAATGTGGAAGTCTTCTCTATTCAAGAAAGTCCTCAGGCATGGGAAATGTATTTTGATGGTGCTTCTAGAAGTCCAACAGGGAGGAAAATGGAAAATCCTAAATTCAACAAAGTTGGATTAGAAATTGTGCTCATTTCTCCAAAAAAGGTAGTGTTAACTTATTCCTTCTTATTGTGGGAAGGTGGTACCAATAATGAAACAGAATACCAAGCTCTCATCGTAGGTTTGGAATTATCACTTCAAGCACAAGTGAATCACTTAAAGGTGAAAGGTGATTCAGACCTGGTAATCAAACAAGTCAATGGGGATTATGCCATCCGAAAAGAAGAACTAATACCTTTGTATGATTACGTCAGAGAGTTAATGGCGGAATTCCATTTGGAAACAACATTTTCTTATGTCCCAAGATCACAAAATACTCATGCTGATGCATTGGATAATATAGCCACAGCTCTGGAAGATCCAAATCGAGACGAGACAACCATCAGTATTGCCCACCGTCATGCAATTTCACCTTATGTTCAAATCAGAACAGAGGAAATTAATGAAATTTGTCCCATTCCTGAACCGTATGGTCATACTACAGGATGGATGCCACCTATCAGGGAATACCTTCAAAATGGAACACTTCCACCAGATAGAGCTGAGAAAGAATAAATCTGGCGACGTGTGGTTAATTTTACTCTTTATGATAGCTTAGATCACATAGAGAAAATTCTCTACAAACATGGTTTTGATGGAGTTCTCTTCAGATGCATTGATGGTGAAGAGACAATGGTTGTCATGAAAGAAGTGCATGCAGGTGTCTGTGGTGCCCACCAGTCTGGACATAGACTGTCTGATCAGATTCAAAGGCTTGGATACTTTTGGAATTCAATGATACGAGATTGTGTCGATTTCACAAAGAAGTTTCATTCATGCCAAGTACATTCCAACTTCATTCATCAACCTCCAGAGTTTCTTCATACAGCTAAATACTCATGGCCATTTTCCACATGGGGAATGGATGTGGTGGGACCTTACCCTTCGGCTATGGACAAGCAGTTTAAGTACATTCTTACTACTACTAACTTCTTTTCAAAATGGGCAGAGGCAATACCTCTCAAGGAAGTCAGTTCTAAATGCGTTGTTAGCTTCATCAAGTCTAACATCATTACCAGATTTGGTGTCCCTCATACCATATTGACGGATAATGGAACCAATTTCTGTTCATCCGAGGTGAAGAAGTTGTATCAAGAATACAACATCAAATCCAATCATTCATCTCGGCATCATGTAGCGGCCAACAGCTAGATAGAATCATTTAACAAGAATCTTTCAAATATACTAAAAAAGATGGTGGATAAAGATAAGAGGTCATGTCCTGATAAACTCTTTCATGCTTTATAGGATTATCGGACTACCACCCGCACTGCAACTCGGTCAACTCCATATTCATTAGTTTGTGGAACGGAAGTCGTCTTGCCCATTGAAGTTCAAATTTCCTCGCTCAGAGTTTCCATTTGTGATCAATCATCTATAGATGAACAATCTCAAAAGTGATTGAATGAATTGGAATGGTTAGATGAGAAAATATTGTGCACTTTGCACCACTTGGAAGTCTATCAGAATCGAATAGCACGAGCTTTTAACAAAAAAGTTCATCTTCGTTCATTCACTCAGGGAGAATTGGTATTAGTTATTAGAACTCCAATGATACTAGGAAAGAAACCTCCCAAACTTGAGCCAAAATGGTAATGACCTTATTCAATACATAGGGTCTACTCCAATGGAGCTTATTCATTAATCTCGATGGATGGATAACTCATCACTACTCCAACCAATGCCAGATTTTTTAAGAAGTATTTTGTATAAACTGCAAAGTACGTACTTTTGTCCTCACTGCATGACATTAAACTGCAAAGTCCTTTTTGTCCTAGCTACATGATGCTAAACTGTACAAAATTCCCTTACATCCTACATGACATTAAACTATACTTCGTCCTAGCAACATGATGCTAAACTGTACAAAAGTCCTTTAATACGTCCTACATGACATTAAACTGTACTTCGTCCTTGCTATATGACGTTAAACTATACAGTAAAGGTCCATATATATGACCTTAAACTATTTGTATTAATTTCGTCCCACACGACGCTAAACTATGAAAAAAAATTCCCTAATTTGTCCTCACTGCATGACATTAAACTGCAAAGTCCCTACTTCGTCCTAGCTACATGACGCTAAACTGTAGAAAAGTCCTTTAATACGTCCTACATGACATTAAACTGTACTCCGTCCTTGTTATATGACGTTAAACTATATATAAATGGTCCATACATATGACCTTAAACTATTTGTATTAATTTCATCCCACACGACGTTAAACTATGAAAAAAAAATTCCCTAATTTTTCCTCACTGCATGACATTAAACTGCAAAGTCACCACTTAGTCCTAGCTACATGACGCTAAACTGTACAAAAGTCCTTTAATACGTCCTACATGACATTAAATTGTACTTCTCCCTTGCTATATGATGTTTAACTATATAGAAACGGTCCATACATATGACCTTAAACTATTTTTATTAATTTCGTCCCACATGACGTTAAACTATGAAGAAAAAAAATTCCCTAATTTTTCCTCACTGCATGACATTAAACTGAAAAGTCCCTACTTCGTCCTAGCTACATGACGCTAAACTGTAGAAAAGTCCTTTAATATGTTCTACATGACATTAAACTATACTTCATCCTTGCTATATGACGTTAAACTATACAGTAACGGTCCATACATATGACCTTAAACTACTTGCACTTTCATCCCACATGACGTTAAACTGTGAAAAAGTTCCCTAAATGGTCTAGTATGACCTTAAACTGCAACTAGGTCATGTATGACCTTAAACTATATAATCCACGGTCCATGCATATGACCCTAAACTATTTTCAAGTCCCTTACATCCAGCAAGACTTTAAATTGTGACGTCCTAACTACATGACACTAAACTGTATAAAAGTCCCTTATGTCCGGAAAGACGTTAAACTACATAATCATCAAAGGTCCTGTATGACCTTAAACTACACTTTTGTCCAGCATGACATTAAACTGTGGGAATAATCCCCAATGCGTCCAACATGATGTTAAATGGTGTACTCTTTTTTCCTCACTGCATGACATTAAACTACACAGTCCTCCTTTCGTCCAACATGTCGTTAAACTCTATTGTCCCCAATGTCCTAACTACATGACACTAAACTGTACAGAAAGTCCGTGATACGTCCTAGATGACATTAAACTTTGCAGCACCAATAGACCTAACTGCAAGACTCTAAACTACATAGTCCCTTTTTATGTCCTACATGACATTAAACTATGCATTGTTAAGGTTGTTGTTACCTCTTGTTTCTCACACCGAGTATGAATCACATGAGCTTAGAGAAAACTTCAACCATAACACTCTCTTTGAGCCGCTAACCATGTGTAAGTCCCAACATCATTTTTTAGGTCATTGTCCCCAAGAACAACTTGATCATTAATTCATTCTTTAATTGAACTACACGGACTTTGATCCTTGCCTTCTAGGCTGGGTATGTTGGAAACCTCCCAAGGTTCAAGCCTAAAACCAATCTCTTCACATCAATTCACCTCCATCACATACGATGTTGATTCGTGAAACCGCCCCTAGAATCAATATCTTTACATTGGTTTACTTTCATCCTTGTTATACGACGTTAAAATATACAACTTTTTTGTCCAGTATGACAATAAACTACAATATTCTTTGATACCCTCACCTGAGAGGGAAACATTATTTACATTGATTTTTCAATCATGTTTCATTTCAAAGACTACGTGCATACATGGAAACCCCCAAACCTTTTATCTTGGGTTAAACCATCATTGTACTAAAGTACCCTTTCACACTTCATATGTACGAACCAAATTTGTACAAAGGGTATTTCTAGAACTACGTGTGCTTGATTCCCATCCTTATGGGATACGTAGGAACGTTCGAGTGTCCCTCGAATCTAGCCCCAAGTCTTTGGGCCTAACCCCAAATTCCTCTTTCAGTCTTTTGGCTGAAAAGTCCCCATGAAAACACACACTTTCTATTTCTTACAATGGTCCAAGCTCTATGACCCTAAACTAAGATCTCTAATCTTTTTGTCCCACACAACGTTAAACTATAGTTTAAGAACTACGTATGACTTGATTCTCATCCTTATGGGATACGTAGTGAAGTCCAATATTTCAATTCAGGACCCAGCCACAACATGATTATGGTTAGCATTGATCTGTGTATCTCTGTATACATTAAACAATACCCATCTTTATGTGTCATAATCCTAACCTTAAATATTTTCAAATCCTCATAACCCTTTTCATGAATTCTAGTCACAAAAATGTCAAACTTCTGAGAGTTCTTTTTCCTGACTATGCAGCACGTGCCCATAGGCGGACTTGCATAAACAGCCTACATAAAAGACTTGTTAGCCAAAAGATACTATTATTTGACTATGCAGCCAATGTCCTTAGGTGGCCCTGCATAATTCAACCCCCTAACGGGTTTGTCGGATAATGGTAACTTCATTCTTGGGAAGAATGCCTATTTTGTCCTTATTTATCTTAAATGAAAGTATGTAGGGATCCGAAAAAATATCCATCCTTAACATATTTGTCCCATATCCTTTTTCATGATCTGAAAGTATTAAAGTCTATGGTTTATATTCTCCTTCCCTACGTTTGGGTCAGACCTTCGTAGGAGTGATATTCATCCAGTTCTTCGATAATATTTTTTGGAAATATTTTCTCCATATTCAAGTACCTCTTTCCATACAGCAAACTCTATACTTTGGAAGATTTGAATCTCCATAAACTTTCACTGGCTTTTTAGCACTAGGAAAGTAAATTTCTGAGAGTTCTTTTTCCTGACTATGCAGCACGTGCCCATAGGTGGCCTTGCATAAACAGTCTACATAACAGACTTGTTAGCCAAAAGATATTATTTTATTTAACTATACAGCCAATTCCCTTAGGTGGCCCTGCATAATTCAACCCCCTAACGGGTTTGTTAAATAATGGTAACTTCATTCTTAGAAAATAATTCTTCTAATGCCTTTTTAGCTCTTTTTCATATCATTTCTCGGATTCAAATATTCTTAAGTCATAACTTACATATTTTCCCTCATACTTAAATATGGTAATATGTTTTTCAGATGAATTTTCAATGAATTGAGTCAATTCTAATCCATTTCGGTCAAAGCTATTTTGAACTTAAACATTAGCCTTTTTATGTCCGACGTGCATGACTTTAAACTACCCACAAAATACAGGGGAACTTTGAATAAAAGTCAAGTTCCCAGCTCACTAAACATACATTTTTTATGATTTAGGTAACGTTGATCAATTAAAAGGTTTGAAGTTTTTAGGGTTATTTACATTAATCCTAGTAAAAATCAAACTATGATTACTAGTCCCATTGGCTTAGGTAAAATCTAAATAATGTAGCAAAAGAGAATGCAGGTACAAATGAGTGAAGGTGAAAGTGTTTTCCATTGATGTACAAGAGTTAGAAGGACATCCACAGACTGGAGTCTCTTCTCTTTTTCAAGAATTACAAGAGGCTATCAACATAACTCTTCATTTGATTTACGACACCCCGAGCTTCATCAGAAACCACTTGGAATTAATTCATTCAACTGGATACAATAAGAGATGCAATAGTACTATCTCTTCTTGGAAAATTTGTAAAAGGATATTCTTGAGTGCGGTTTGAGAAAATTTTATGTTGATCAAAAAGTGAATCTGTTTCTATCCAAGAGACTTGGAAGATGGATACATGGATTTGAGAATGGAGCATTGGAAGTAAAGAGCCATTTGGAGAGAGTACTCTTTTCAGATATTGCTCTAATGCCATGTTTGTCTTCTCTCCACCAACTGACAGCAGAAAACATTTCAGCCCATGGGTTTTCCATTTTCATATCTGCAAGAAAATGACATGGAGGAAGAATTTGAAAGTTCACACCATTGTTGTTGCTCTTAATGCACATCATAACCGAAATAGAGGAGTAGCAGTGCAGATGCATTTCAGGTGTATAGTTCTTTGCATCTAGAACATTGACTCCTTGCAGATGACCATGACCATATAGTGGCAGGTAGATGCTCTGTGGGAAATTAAGATGATATTTCTTCAAGTACTTAACCAAATCTAGGAGAGTGCTGTCCCAGATATCACAATAACCATGGCCAATGATGTTCATCATGTCATCAATATGTTTGATAGCTAGTTCATCAGCCGTTTTAATTCCCTTAAGAGCCATTGAATCTGCACAAAAGTTGAATAAACTAACTCTTAAATGGGTTTATTTTTCATAAAATTTGTGAAAGAATTCATAAAAATGACAAAGGCATTAAGACGCGCAAGTCTAAAAGTTGGCGTGAAATTATGGATATGCCATGCAAGTATTTGGCGCGCAGGTATCACCACGCAAGTCAAGATACCTTGACAGCAGTGCGCCATCAAGGAAACACCGGAAAACAGATCAACCTACGCGGTTAAGGTGACCTATGCGGCGAGAGCTCGAAGGTTTGAAGTCCGGAAATCCGGATGCTTTGTACGAAAGGGAGGCCCTCTATTTATAGACGCGGCCATAACCCTGCGCGTCGTACCCTGGGCGACGAAAGGCCATACCCCTGCGCGCCGGACTCTGCGTGCCCGAAGCTCATTTTGCATGCCCAAACTTGCACGCCGTCTTTTCATTGGTTTTCTTCTTTTACTCAGAGTCAAATCCACATTTCTTTTGGATCCAACTCTGAGGGGGGACTTTTGTTGACGCTCCTTTTCGTCACATTGTCTAAAAGAATGGAAAGGGTAATGACTTAGCACAAATTGATTCATCCTTTGAAGAAAATATCAAAAATCAACAAAGGAATGAACAAGGAGAAGATTGCCCATAAGTCGCGCAAGTTCCCTCATAGTCGCGCAAGTCCACTTGCGCGACGCATGATGGTCGCGCAAGTGACTTGCACAACCTAAGTGATAACCGCCCGGGGTCTTCTCCTGCCTATAAATAGACCCTGTGGGCCCCCCATTTCGAGGGAGGATTTTTTCCAGGAACTCAGATTTGAGCTCCTGGTGCCCCAGTCTCTTCTCGAAGCTTCCGAAACACTACTAAGGTAATTTCATACCTAGAACGGAAGATATAAAGAGGGGGAGGAAGGCCTAAGTGTTGAAACTCATCAACACTTGTGCACTAGATTGGCCAGGCCTTAAGGGAAAAGGCCACACTTGCGCGCTACCTTACTCCTTCAATAGAACTTGCACGCCCCTTTTTTGGAATAACCTCAAGAGGATTCTAAAGGCTTTAATCAAGAGTCACTCAAGTATTACCCTACTGGTTAACCGTCGCACAAGTACCCCATATGTCGTGTAGGCATACCTGCGCGACCATGACTTGCGCGCCCACGCAGTACCTACGCACCTGCCAGGACTTGCGCGCCCTTGCCGTTTTGGGTGCCCTTCTTGCCCATTTCACCCCTCTTAAACCATTCCACCTTTCCTATTCAAGATTCATTCTTCAAGACACTCTTTAAAGCCATTTATGGCATGATTTCTTGATTTGACTTCCTTATCTGAAAGGAATTCTATGGAAAATATCTCAAAACCTAATTATTTACACATCTTTATGTCACTAAAGATTGAGATTTAATTAATTAAACCTCATACTTTAAGATGAGAGATCCCCTAACCTGGGCCTCCTTTTCAGGAGTAATCCCCAGTCATAATTCTCCTAACCTGGGCCTCCTTTTCAGGAGTAAGCCCCAGTCATAATTCTCTTAACCTGGGCCTCCTTTTCAGGAATAAGCCCCAGTCAAAATTCTCAAATATGGGCATCCTCCTTAAGAGTAAGCCCCAATTCCTCATTAACATGGGCCTCCCTTTCAGGAATAAGCCCCAGTCCCCTAATTTGGGCATCCTCTTCAGGAGTAAGCCCCAAATCTCTTAATTTTTCAAGTCTCTTAACCTGGGCCTCCTTTTAGGAGTAAGCCCCAGTCTTAATTCCTCTTAACCAGTCCTAATTTACCTTTGATTTGGGATTCCTTCTTAGGAGTAAAAAAACAATCATAAGTCCTCTCCTAATTTGGGCCTCCTTTTCAGAAGTAAGTCCCAAGATAAAGTATTCAAATCTCCGTGAAGCACATATACCTTTACGGATCCTGTTCCTGGATTTCTTCCCTAAAGTAAATTCAAATCTTCATTTATCTGGGTAGTCATACATACATAAGTCCCACCTTATTTATTATGATTGAATCTTTCATGGAACAATTGTATGATTCTTACCAATACCTCTTGTTTCTCACACCGAGCATGACTCACGTGATCTTAGAGAGTAAAAGTAATTATGACATCCATCTTTGATCCATCAATCGTAAACATCATACTCCCTTACTCGAACTACGTGGGTTCTGATTCCTTTTCTAAACAAAGGATACGTAGGTAGCCCATCTGCGGGTTCGATCCCAACTCTGAAATAATACATGTCCTTCTGAATGACAATAAACTTCAAGTGCCCCACTGAGTGGCTTTAAAACCAGCATGGTCATCATAATGACCAAGAGACTTCTATATAAATGTGTCAAAGGGTACCATTGACCAAGAATCTCTAATAAATATAGATGATTCTCTATCGATGAAGAACCTCGAATACATATAAAAGATTCTCTAAATTTCCTACATATCAATCATTGATTGTCAAATCTGAAGGAAATCTCATTTTATACTTGGTAATGTAATAAGGATTCATGAACATAACTTAAATCTATAAAGAGAGTCCCGGAGTAGACAATAATTCCCCTAAAAAAGGTGTGACGAGTCTGACCTCCCATCTTCTCAACCAATGCAAATTCCTAAGCCTCATTAGTCCACAAACTAATGAGCACCTACCTTTGGAAAGTAGGTCTGAATGGATGTGGAATCATTGGATGTTTCTGGTTCTATGAACAAACCCATTAGAAACCGATCGGAATGTTTGAACCTCCCATCAAAGGAGATCATCCCCGGAATCTGAGGGAAACACATTGCTATAACTTCTTCTGGCCTGGTTGATGAAGTATAGAATTGTTGGGTTTTAACAGATGAAATGAAGACATCTCCATTTAAGATTTCATCACTTCTTGGTAAATCAACAATTTCTCCCATGCTGTCTAGCTCGATTACTGTAATTGAAATTATGGAAGTTTCTATAAGAGTATTTAGATTTGGGTCTATCCTGTCAATTTGACTGATAGGAAACACATAATCTGTACTCACATGTATGAATGGGTTTACTGGAATCTTTTCCAAACCATATGGAGTATTAATTTTGGTAACCTCCTTTGTCGTGGATATCTTCTTTCCCTCCATGTGATAGAATTCTGCCTAAATGTATTAAGATTCACATGTTTTGAATGAGGATTTATCACCATACAATGTCCCAATTTGACCATTGAAACAATATTTGAGACATTGATGGTATGATGAATTTATAGCCGCATGTTGATGTAGCCAAGGTCTTCCAAGCAAAATGTTGAAGGTTGTGTGATGAAGAACAGTCATGAAATATAAATTGGATACAAGGTCTCTAAATTGAGTTTTGAGTGTAATCTCTCCCAGAGGTTCTTGTTCATTTTTATCATATCCTTGCAACATCAAAGTAGAAGGAGATAAATCAGATTTGGTGAGGCCCAATCGACGAAGTGTACAAATAGGGATGAGGTTTACTCTTGAACCATTATCAATAAAATCTCGTTGGATGTCTACATTATTGAACTTTCTAGATAAATACAAAGGTCTAATATGTCCATGCACAACATCATCTTCATCTTCATCTGTAAAAGATATCACTGCATGGAATTTTGCAATTTCATTCTCTATATAGTAGACTTTAGCCACAGAAATTTCTGTTTCAAATTCCTAAGGACTTGACAAAGCCTCAATGAGTGCCCCCTGAAGATCCTTTGATAGATTCAAGGCATCTAGAATTGATAACTTGGCTGGTACTTGAGCCAAATGTTTCAAGACGTCATACTTTTGGTCCAAAGGTCTGTGTTTCCCAATAGGAACATGTGGTTTTGTAGGTGCCTTAGAATTTGATGCTTTGGAAGTAGATGTATCTTGTATCAGGGTAGGAGTTGGAAATACTCCTGGATTTGGAAAATTAGACCGACTTGGTATATTTATTTTCTGAGAGGAAGAAGGTGTAACCTCTAACCGATCTTCCAAAATAACTGTACCAGGACTGAATCTGTCATGCGTGGAAGAACTTTCTTGTTCTTGTTAAACCCGCTGAAGGGCTTTTCCACGAGTTTCTGCTCCATATACAGTTCTAGAAGAGGTAGGATGTGAATAGTGGCTTCTGAAATATCTACTTCTTCCCCTGAATCCTAGACCTCTGGAACTCCCTCTAATTCTCTTTTTGTTACAGAGAACTCAGGCTCATCAAGATCGAAACTACGACTGGTATACGGATCCGTTAAGCAAATCATGTTAATAGAACCAAAGATCAACTCTTCATCTGATGAAGATTCTACCTGATTAGATAGTTTAGGCTGTGCCATTTGGTGGGGTGGTGCCCGTGATTTTGAAGTAGATGGCATAAAATCTTCCAGAGTTAAAGACAACTTAGGCTTTGACACGAGCTCATCTTCTTCTGACTGTTCTTATATCTTCGAATTATGCTGCCTCTTTGATGATTTTACTTCTGATTAATTGGGTTTTGCTGTGAAATTTATAGTAGAAGACACAATTAGTTGATTCAATTGTGTTCGTAAAATGGCATGAGTTCGGTTGATTATTTTTCTGACCATCCAATCATCATATTTTTGCGCATTTTTTGATTTTGAATTCGTGCCACTTTCCATCTTTCTCTGGATTTGTTGCAGTAACACATGCTACCTGGGATGAAGAACCTTTCAGTTTTACCTATCTCGAGTCCACCATCTTTTGCAGAAGGTCTTTGAAGACAAAAGACTCCTAAATGGGATTCCCAACATCTAATGAAATAGGAAATAGTTGGAAAGGTCTTCATCTCCTTCCTTGTTCGGCCTTGGAAACTGAACCAAATTATTTTCTAGAGCCGAAATGAAGTAACCAAGAACTTGTTCATTTCGGAAAGAATAAACTTTATTCTTTAACTCCTCAAATTGTTTCCATATTTTATCTCTTTGATCATCTTTACAAGATGGCCTCTGTTGTTGATGCTTAGGAGGTGGATTCCTTAGATAAGATAAAGTTTTTGAAGTGGAACCAAGTACAGATGCTTGTTTAAGTGTAACTATAGCAGTCTATGCTCTCCCCATTCTCCTTCCTGGAGCTCATGGAATTACACGTGTTTTTTCCTTAGTATCTATAAGAGAATATTTGATTTGTTGAGCGATTGAAGTAAGGTCTAGCAACCCTCTTATGTATTTCATAGTGATCAACGAAGTACGTAATTTAGCACGCAAATTTTTCACACAGATTGGCAACAATTCTTCTTGAGGGAGTGCTAAACTTAAGGAATATGTTAATCCCTTCCAACGAGCAATTAAATTCAAAACTCTTTCATTTTCCCTTTGCTTACAATTTGTAAGATCAAAAACTATAGTCTTCGGAAATGTTGAGCTAAATTGAAGGATAAATCTTTGATAGAGATCCTCTCACCTAGTAATTGACTGGGATTGCAAGCTTGTATACCAGACAAAAGCATTCCCTTGTAATGACTATACAAAACACCTGAGCTTAACTGCTTTTTATGTTGAGGAGTTCCCATCACGAGATCAAAACAAGAAAAAAAATGTTTTAAGTGTTGTTCTGGATCTCCCGAACCATTCAAAATTGGGAATGCGGTACTTGCAAAATTTGATGGGGGAGGAATTTCATCCACCCATTCAGGGTGAGCTCTCTTTTCTGGTTAAATTTGTGCACACTTTCCTTCCATATCTTCCAACTGAGCTATTAATGACTCAATGCTTGTCATTAATTTTTGAGAAACATCTGGTTGAGCTTGGACCTGAGCAGGTGAAATAACTAGAGTTTGGACAGGTGTGGTGACTAGTACTGCAACTGATGGTAGCACTACCAGTTTTTGTTGCGCATGACCCATAGGATTGGACCTGTGAGGGTGTACTTGTAAAGGAGGATATTCTTGATCCATCCCAGTAACTGCAACGAATTCCCTTGACTGAATGACTCCAGCACGCTTAGTAGGAAGACTACCTTGAAGTAGTTCTGCATTCAACCTCCTTAACTCCTTCATTTTCACCTCTTGTTGTGCGAACCTTTCCTCTAATGATAGTGATTGGCCTTCTCGAGAGGTAGGGTGGGGTGTAAGCTGACTTTTACCCTTTTTCTTGGCATGTACCTTTCTAGAGTGTGGAAGGGCATTACTCAAATTAACATCTTGCCTCTAGGTAGCCCTCTGGATTCTGGTATGCACACCTTCTTCATTTACTTCTGTGTGTACAGCTTCTTGAATAGGAACTTCTTCATCTGATTCCTCTGAGTGAACCTCATGTTCTGGGGGATCAGTGACAACGACATTGATGAAATTTATTAATGCATAATGCATTGCATCCCTTCTATCAGCATTTATGTGATATTGTATTCTTCCATGTCCTTTATGAGACATTGCCTTTTATTGAGTTGATCCCTCAAGAACTTCTTGATGAACCGTAATTTGGAGGGAATATCCTGATAACTCAGCTCTGCGTTCCTCCAGTGGCTTCTTCCCTAATCAAGAGAAGACTGACTTTAGCTGAGGAAGAGATTGAGGATTTGAAAAATTCCCCAGTCTGGTGGACTGGGTCTGTTCCTGCTTTCCCATCTCAACTCCTTGAATCCCATCTGTTGATCCCAAGGGTTGAGCTAAAAGAGTCCCCAGCCTGGAAAGATGAGGTGGATCTTGAGCTTCTATATCTGAGACATTCTTATAAGATCTCCTGATTTTGCGGACAATAGTCTAAAAAATGGCCAGATGCATCATCCTACATCCACTCAAACCACCCAACTCAAATGATCGTTGGTTGATTTCTAAAACTTCTGTCACCTGATGATGTGCATGCTCTAAACAAGAAGCATGTTCGATATTCTCATTTACTTGATGTAAGAGTAATTCGACAACTTGATCTTTGTATTCCTGACTTTGGGAAGAACTAGTTGAGGCTTGTTCCTGAGAAAGCCTTTGATTACACCCAAAACCAATTGGTAGTGGTCATCCATGGGAAATAACATTGCATGAGACCACTTTTGGCAGGATTTGTTGACTGGAGAGTACAGTGAAATGCAGTTATCCATGAACACCACATCCCCTGATATAAATACTAGATGGGTAATTGGTAATTAACTGGTGCAACCTTTTTAGTGTGTCAAATAATTCACGCTAAAGGGATCTATACTGCTTTTCAACCTTTGGATATCAGAAAACTGAGAGAGATGCCAAATAAATTTGGCGTTGTAACCCTTCTATTATCTTAACATGATTTTAATATTCATAATAAGATAATATTTTCTCTTTTAAGTGAAAAAGAGTGTTCCGCATGTTGAGACAAATATCGTGAATACAATATTCCACCAACATTTCTGGAATATCATACTGAGAGTCAGCCAAAGGCCAAAACATGACTGGTACTTCACCTTTTGCCAGTTGTTTTCTCATATTTATCACTTCTTCCTTATCATTCGATGTAGATTATTCTACCTGATTAGACCAAAGATGGTGCTTCTTTGTTGTTTTATCAGATTCAACAAGATTGGTAGAGAATTCATTTATCAAATTAAAAGATTCATGACCTAGGGGTGGTTCGGAGAATGACCTACACCCTGGGCTATATTCTGATTGAGAAATTATTTCACCTGCTAGCGGTAAAGCATTATACATGACTGACTTCACATTGGGAAGTGCCTCAACATAAGAGGTATTTCTCATTACTGCATTTTCCTTTGAATAATTTTCTATGAAATGTGAATTACTACTATGGAGAGGACTTTCGAATCTAAATTCATCATCATGGGGAGGACCACCATGGTGGGTTACAGCAAAAGATGAAACCTTTTTCTCCTTGATCTTTTGGCCACGCAGAGGGTTATCGTGGCTCTCATCTGAAGATGATACATAGAGATCGACCTAACTATCATGAAGAAATAATTCATGAGGAAGTGTATAATGAAGACCTTCAGAATTATTATTCCCACTATTGGGAAATGAGAGAGTAGAATCTTGAGTTGCAACAGATAATTGTCTGAGGGCTTCAAAAACTCCAGCATCGATCAAGGCCTTATTACAGATTGGCTCTTTATTTCTCGATTCTGATAGAAGGCTCTTTTTATTAGACACCTTCTTACTCACTTTGGAAACCACTTGTTGATGAAAGTGGTTATTATGGCAGGTGTATGTGCCTGCTTAGGAGAAGTAGTCAGGTTAGGCTGATTATCTCCATTCAAATCAGGTGTATGTGCCTGACTATATTGTCCGTATGACATAGGGCAGTATGCCCCACAACCCTCTTGGACTGGGACAGAGGTGTGTGTCTGTTCCGAGGTGACATGTTGACGAGTCACTCCACTTATAGGGATAGATTTATGATTCCTTCCCTTTGATGCTACTGAAGTTGTTATAATATTCTGATAGGCATCTAGAATATGGGAAGGTATTTTCTTATGATCTTTCACCATTTTCAGAATGTGCTTGGTGACTTCAGCTGCCGGAATGGGAATATACTTCTATTCCATACCTGGAGTAGGTGTATGTGCCTACTTCTATCCTCCTTTTCCTGTCAGTGAATTTTCACAGTACTCATGTGTGGGGGCAGAAAATTGTGTCTGCCTCCTACTTGTCATTGGAGCTTTCCAATTGAAATCTCTGGGTGCTACCAAGCAATACTGTTGGTTAGACTAATGAATTGCAGGTGTATGTACCTGCTAATTGTTCCCCACCACATTTGATTGGTGAGTTTCTTTGGTTGTAGTTAGAAGAGCCTGCTAACTAGCTGATGAATTATAAACAGGTGTATATGCCTGCCTATAATACTCCGCCAAAATTGCCAGGCAGGATTAGCGTGTTACTTCCAGACGAGTCTGCTGGGCAGTAACATCAATATGGATGGGTGTATATGATCGCTCGTTTTTTTCCATCAAGTTGTATTGATGGACTTCTCCAGGGGGGAAGAAGTATGAACCTGCTCCATGTTGACCAGATTTCACCTCTAACGGTTTGTCTTGCGTGCTCGGGTCTGAGGAACCTGAGCTGAACCCCAAAAGGCGATACCCTCATCATGTTGAGGGTACACTACCGCATGAGTCTGGTGGCGATTTTTGATGGGAGTCCTCAGGAAGGACTCCTACCTTCTTGAACTGAGGCCTTGAGTGACCTATTTATTCACCTCCCCATAATATGGGAGGGACTGGTGATTGTGTTTTGAGGATAACGACCCGAAACGATTGGAAACAGTGGTTGGAACCACCTACTTCTTGACCACTGGTCATCGCTGTCCATACAAACAGGGTGAATTGTTAACTTGGAGGGTTTATCGAGTTGCCTCTAGAGTTGGAATGGTACCATGTTGACGGTATTCCTTAACTAATGCATTTGAGACCCATCGTTGAAGACGCTGAGTAGGTGATGTCATCCTCAAAGCGGACGGGGATCCAGTAGGAGTAGTGGTCGAGGCATTCACAGGTGTGAACTTTAAAGAATCCATTTCTGTAATGCAGCGAGATCTTGGAAAAGAGTTCATGTTTGATATAACAGACATAATTAAGATAATTTTGGCCAGAATACATCTTTTGTATGAGCACATATGTTATTGATTGCTTTGCTGGCCCTCACATTAAGCTAAATAGGGGCCTAACAAATAAGTAAAACATCATTTAACTTGGTTAAGGATTCACGTCGGGTTCACCATTTTTTTTCTTCTGGAAATGTGGATGAACATGTTTGTTTAAGGTTCAAACTTTCCAATCGGTTTATAACAGGTTTATTCGTAGAACCGGAAACATCCAATGATTCTATATCCATTTGGACCTACTTTCCAAAGGTAGGTTCCCATTAGTTATGGACTGATGAGACTTAAGAATTTTCATTGGTCTAGAGTATGGGAGGTTAGAATCATCACACCTTTTTAGAGGGAATTATTGTCTACTCCGGGACTCTCTTATAGATTAGAGTTATGTTCGGGAATCCTTATTAATTTACAAAGCATGAAAATGAGTTTTTTCTTTAGATTTGGAAATCAATGATTGATATGTATGATATTTAGAGAATATTTTATATGTATTTGAGATTCTTCATCGATAGAGAATCATCCATATTTATTATAGATTATTAGTCAATGGTATCCTTCAATACATTATATAGAAATCTCTTGGTCATTATGATAACCATACTGGTTTTAAAGACACTCGGTGGGTCACTTGAATTTTATTTTAATTCAGAAAGACAAGGATTATTTTAGAGTTGGGATCATACCCGTAGATGGGCTACCTATGTATCCTTGTTAGAAAAGGAATCAGAACCCACATAGTTCGAGGAAGAAATATGAGGTTTATTCATGATTATGGCTCAAAGAGAGATGTCATAATTATTTTTACACTCTAAGCTCACATGAGTCATGCTCAGTGTGAGAAATAAGAGGTATTAGTAAAACTTGAATATTATTCCATGAAAGATAAAATCATAAGAAAGGATGTGGGGATTACGTATGTATGAATGCCCAAGTAAATGAAGACAAATACTTTTAGAAAATAATCCCAAGAGCAGGGTTCATAAAGGTGTTTGTACTTTATGGAGATTTGGGATTTTAACCCAGGACTTACTCCTGAAAAGGAATCCAAATTTAAGAGGGACTTATGATTGTGGATTATTCCTGAGAAGGAGGCCCAAAATTAAAGGAATTATGACTGGGGGTTACTCGTGAGAAGGAGGCCCAGGTTAAAGGAAATTATGACTGGGGCTTACTCCTGAGAAGGAGGCCCAGGTTAAAGGAAATTATGACTAGGGATTACTCCTGAAAAAGAGGCCCAGGTTAAGGGGACTTGAGACTTGGGGCTTACTCCTGAAAAGGAGGCCCAGGTTAAGGGGACTTGAGACTTGGGGATTACTCTTGAGAAGGAGGCCCAAGTTAAGGGAAATTATGACTAGGGCTTACTTCTAAAAAGGAGGCCCAAGTTAAGGGGACTTGAGACTTGGGTCTTACTCCTGAGAAGGAGGCCCAAATCAAAATAACTTCTCATAATTTCTTTCAGATAAGGAAGCCAACAAATTCACCATGCCACAAATGGGTTTGAAGAAGGGTTTGAAGGCTAAATCTTGAATAGGATAGGTGAATTTGAGGAAAGGAAGTGAATTGGAAGGAGGCATACAAGTATTGGTCTGGCGTGCAAGTCCTGGTCACGCAAGTATATTTGCATAACAAGATTTCACTTGGGAGACAAATAACCTATGAAGTGATACTTGGGCGACCTTGAATTGGAGCCCTTAGTATCATCCCTAGAGGATTTCAGATGGGTGGAGCGCAAGTTTCCTTGAGAGGGAAAGGTGGTGTGCTAGTATCATCACATCCCTTAAAGGGCTGGATACTTAGGCGTGCAAGTATTGATGAGTTCTAATACTTAGGCATTATTCTTCCTATTTAGATCTTCCATTCTAGGTAAAGAATTACCTTATAAGTGTTCAGAATACTTTAGATAGAGACTTGGGAGACCAGAGCTTGAATCTGAGTTTTGGATTTTTTCCATTCTCGAAATGGGGGGCCTATAGGGGGTATTTATAGGCCACTGAGCACCTTGGGCGAAAAAATAATATGGTGCCCAAGTCACTTGCACGACCCATATGTGGCGCGCAAGTGACTTGCGCGACCATAAAGAAACTTACGTGACCCATGTTTAAAAGGTTCCTTGTTCACACCTTTGTCAATTTTTGATATTCTTTAAAGGATGACTCTCTTTGTACTTAAGGTATTCCCTATTTCCATTTGTTAGACTTTGTGACGGAAAGGAGTGTCAACAACAACCAACAACACTGTATTACTTAAAGTATATGGGGAGGTAGGATGTCGACTAGGGTTGACATAATGAACAGTATCTTGACATCTAGGATAGATGTGAATTGTTTCATATTGAGGGAATGCATATGATGCGATTCTGTTTATCACAACAACTCGAGTATGATCCATGATATAGACTGAAGTTTGTAATGTATATTACACCCCACAACATAGGGATTCACGATATGTTAATTCAATAACATTACATTAGCTTGTGTTTTGTACATTTTTTAATTTAATTTGAATCTTGTTACAACATACTGAACTATAACATATTATCCACATATCTAATCTGGAGGAGGGAGAGATATTTTGTTAGGTAGTGTATCATGCTACATACCAGGACATGTTACAATCATATAATGTTATACATTATTGTATATTAAAATTTTCACCTTAGTGAGATGATGTTCCTACTTAGGGAGATGTGGTTCCTACTCAAGAACCTCCTTTAACAACTTCTAATATAAATGAGGCACAACAACGATGACATAGACTATATCGGGCTACAAGTGAGGCCTCACCTATTCTATAAGAACATGAATCACCTATAGCAGACAAGCCTTAGCTAATTATGGATGTGTACTATTAGACATGGGATCTGTCTCTATAGTCATCATATCTATAATTTTTGTTGGGTATAACTGATTTGAGCTCGTATCAAGAGTCATTTCCCATGCCTCCATATTTTTTGATTGATCCTTTATTATATTTATGGTTCCCACATCATATTTAAGGTATTTCCACTTATACAATGGAAGAATGATCAAGTTCACATATCAACATCTTGATGAAACCTCCCCCATACAATTCATAGATAGAGCAACAGACAAGTGAGGTTTCTACACCTAAGGAAGATCCCCCTCCATCTCATCGCAATCTCTCCCAGCATAGAGGTTAGCAATCTCAATATTAGAATCCCAATCTCACACCAAATTATGGGATTGGACCTCATCACATACGTTGATTGTTCTAATTGATTTATATGTTTTCAATTGAATTAACGGATTTAAAAAAATAATTTTTTTCTATCATTTATATTGTTTTTTCTATTATATTGACGATTTTTTTTATTTTTATCTATATTTTATATGTTTATTATATGTTTAAATTTCATTTATATTTTACTTATAGTTTAATTTTTATAAGCATTTTAAGTTATCTTCTTGAAATGTAGAAAAACTTATTAAATTTAAAGTAACTTTAAAATATTATAAAATATAAACTATATATACAATCTAAATAAAACTTAAAATGTAAATTAAAACTATAAAATATATTTGAAAAAAATAATCAATATAATAAACCAAAATTAATTTACATGACACAAACATTATTTATAAAAATATAATATTTACCCATTAAAAAATATGTGCAAATAAAATATAGTGTAAATAAAATCTAAATGAAATTTAGAAAATTAAATAAACATATAAAAAACAATTTAAAATAAAATAAATGTCAAAAAATTATAAATACAAATTTTATGTTTTGAAAAAACAATATTTTGTGCCATTAAAATTATTTTTTATTAATTTTTTTATGAAATTGTTTTTATTTTAAATTAATTTTTGTATGATTACTTAGGGTGTAACATAATCCATGCACATGATATCCCATATCATAAACCCATTATACACTATGATAGATGCATCCCATGCCTTATAAAATATTAGTATATCATAATCTATGATATACATCATACATATATCGTAGGCTATGGCTTAGGGTATATCGTAAAATACAATATACCAATTTGATTCTTCCTTTATTACTAAGAAATGTTATATATTTATGGAAGGATGTTTTTAAATATATTTAAGAATTAATTTGGTGTTAAAAGGATTGTAAATTTTAAATTATAGTTTATCTATATATGTGATACTACCTAGGAGATGATAATGTTATGAGAGGTATTTATTCATTATGGGGAATTATATTTCAGAAAAAACTAGAAGAAGATATGTGACTTTTTGATTTATTAATACTTTTAATGATGAAATAAAGATGATAAATGTGGTTTATGTGAGTATGAGGTGAGATGATGTTATAAAATGGGATAATTGGGATACATGACCATTATTTTTGTTGTATATGCACTAAAATTGTTATATTGTATTGTAAGATATACCCTGAGCCATTTCCTACAATATACATATGATGAATATAACAAATTATGATATACTAATATTGTGTAAGGAATGAGATGCCTCTATCATAGTGTGAAATGGGTTTATGATTTGGGATATCAAGTGCATGGATTATATTACATCTCTATCATATTTTCCTTCAATTATGAATCAACAAGTTTATTCATTTATGACATGAATAATAATTTGAAATGTTTTTATGATAATATTCAAAACAATTTTTCATTATAGGTAACACATTTCAGGTTTCATATAATGGAAGTTGACCTTTAACTATATTTATTAAATGAATTAAGACTATATAAAGGAATTAGACACCCTATTAAGGATATAATATATTGACAAGGAATAGTTAAAGATCTTTATTTCTCCCTATTCTATATTCCTTTTTTGGAGAAATTACTAGAACAAATTTGGTGTTTTAGGGTCCTCTTGTAGAATATGAGGATCCTGGTTATCAGTGTCATATAAATGGAGATAAGAGTTTGATGGTTGTTTCTTGTTGATTTCCATCAAGAAATCTCCAGCATGCCTGATAGAAATAGATAACATTTTGATAAATTTATTCCTATATTATATTGTTATTTATATTGTATGTTGATTCATGATAATAAATTGAGAATATATTCAGGTTTCTTTCTATATAATGGTCATTCAATGACCCTCTAAAACCTATAAAGGTTATAAAAGAAATATTTATCAATAAATAGAAATTAATGTACTAATTTCATGAACAAAATGCATATAGTAATTTCTTAAGGCCATATCACAGCACATGATATGACATAGCTAAATATTATCCATCATATTTCTATGATGGAAATTACATTATAGGATAACATAATTTGTGTTTACTAGTCCTAAAATACAACCAATGTTTATTATAGAGTAAAATACATCAAAACTCATCATGTTGTTCTTTATCTTAAGCTATGATATAGATGATATCATGGACTATGATAAAAATTTTAGTTTCACAAAAACAAAGAAGCATTTAATAATGAATATATAGTGTATATCTTCAAATATGATAGGTTCCTTATCATATATGTATAAGGGTTTTGAGAGGATGAATAAGGTTTACACCAATATTAATCTTTATATATCAATTTTTACATATGCGCAAAAGGAAACCTTTATGTTTGTTCAACTTGATACATAAGGGTTACTTCCTTTTCTTTATATATACACATCTTAATAGGTAAGGATTACTATCTTTCCTTTACATATAAATTTCTTTATACATAATGGTTGCTAACTTTGTACAATACACAATATGTAAGGGTTACATTCATAAGGTTTCAATGTGTAATGTTACCATGCAGAAGGGTTACACTGCTGAAACTCCACAATATGTAATGGTTCTATATACAAGGGTTTATAACTTTATACGATACTCTCATATGTAATGGTTATTTTATTTTCCAAAAAATGGTACACAAGGGTACTCACCCTCTCCAATCATGGCTTACGATTGATATTTCTATTTATAAATCATAAAATACAATTCAATCTAAAAGGAAGAAAATTAATATTTTGGATAAAATTTATCATGGTTTATAAATGGTTTTTAAAAGATAAGTATTAATTATTATAAATAGAAGTTTTACATACCTAAATAAAATATGAAATGGTCATATTAATATCAAATGTTTTGAAAATAAATAAAATGTTTATTTAATCCTTTTGAATATTCCTTGACATCAATTTTTAATTAAATTTGTTAGCTTGAATTTTCTTGCTGAATATAGCTTATACATATTAGGTACTATTTTTATGATGAATTGTAATCTCTATTGAGTAAATTATACCTGGGTAGAGGGACTTTGGGTCCAAATTCCCACTATCATAGGGGATTTTTCCTTGTCCAATAAAGGTGAGGATCATCAATAAATATAATTGGGGTCACTCATGTAGGGATAACTAATTTCCTATAATTGTAAACCTTTAAAAGAAAATTTCACATACCTTATACATAGTATACATTCAGATAAGTGTAAATATGTTTGGATTCTATTTTTGTGTTACTAAAACAAATTGTGGGTTGCATAAAATGTTATATGTTAACATGGTTTAAACACATTAATTTTGTGGATAGAGTTGGTATTCAAAAACTAAACCATTAAAATCATGCATAAATTAAGGAATAAAATATGAGACAATAAATATTTCATCGGATGAAATAGTTATTTATTTAATATTCATGTTATTTATATTAAATTAAAGAGTCTTTAAAAGAAAACCCCCAAGATACTAAGTATGAGATTCATTAAAAAGTAAGAACATTTAAAGACCTTGATCATCTAATTAGGTAGGTTTTTTCATAGAAAGGTCCCCATGGATTATCTTTTGTAAGGGAAAATGTAAATGGATAACCCTAAGAGTTAAGTAACAAAATCCCATTGTGAGATTTTGGTAACACTTAGCTAAGAAACCCTAAGAGTTAAGATACCATAGGAATAGAGTTGAGTTTATATCCATATGATAGATTTATGAGAAGTGTTGTGTACTCAAATATCTAAGTGTTATATGTGATATGATTGTAAAGTTTTCCTAACTAAATTACTAAGTTGGATGAGGAAAACTTTCTCTTAAGGGTATATCTAGGTTTCCATCCTAGATAGAGACCCATAATATGTCACAAGAGCTTAGGACCCTGTAAATTATTCTCCCAAGGGTGGTTAAGCTTCAACTAGTGCCCCAATCCAGACTATGAGTCCTCTTCCCCATCTCATCCCATATACATAATAATATTCTCTTAATATGATTAAAGAGATCTACATACCTCCAAAATTTCCAAGGTGAAAGGAATATTTACCCATGATTGATTTATACTTGCCTGATCTCATTGAGGTTTCTTCTCTACATACTCTCTCTAGTTTCTACGTTTATAAAGCCTCGTCTTTTTTATTCTTTTGATAGACATGTTAATGAATATTGGTGATTAATTCACATTACATAAGTAACCCCTCTTATTCCACACCATATCATTATTCATTTTTTCAATAGGGAAGATCTAGCTTGATCTTTAAGAAGATAGTGGTGTTTGATTAATTCTTGTCATTTCTTTTTGTTTCATTAGACCTTGGATGTTCATAAGGGATAAGACTCACCACTAAATATTGTGTCAATTCAATTTTTAGGTCACCCTTTTCCTTTATATAATTGTGTGATTCATTGTCTTCTTTAAAATTTAATTGGTTATTTTATATGAATAGATTTGAATACAATTATAAAAAATTTCTATTATATTTCTAAATATGCGTGGAACTTAACTTATCTCATTCACTTTCTACCTTTATGTGGTTTGAGTTTGAATATGAATATAGTTTGAATAAATTTATTTTATTTGAATAAATTTTTGGTAATTTCACTTCCTTAAAAATTATAAAGGTGCTACCTTTAAAATTTTCATAAAATGAATAAGTCTTTAATATATTATTTGGTTCTTGGACCAACTAATTAAAGGACCAAAAATTTAGAAGATGTTTTGAACAAGGTGGTGTATACCCAAGGAGAGTAAACCCATGATGGGTATGAGACATAGGAAGTTGTATCCAAATTGGAACTTGTCAAATTAAAATATGATGAGGGATTTGTTATAGCGGAGGTATATACTACTACTGTAGTTGATCTATATAAGAATATGGATTTGTAAGAGGCCCCTCAAGTGGTGGGTTGGGCTAAAGAGACATTTATGGATGCCACGTGAGAAAATATTATGGGAGTTTCAACTAAAAATGATAATCCTTTACATCCTAAATAGCCTTCCAGAATTGGATTCCAGATAGTTTCTACTGGGAAATATTCCCTAGTAATTGAGGATGAATGATAATATACATACAAGGCTTCTCTATTTGGGGATACTCGCAGGAAGAATAATGTTAAACCTAATGAGGTTTTGCAATAGGGTATTACTGAGGTCCCAGTGTTGGATGTTGAATAAACTTATAAGATTGAAATGAAATTTGACCTCTAAGATGAGGTGCCTTTGGCTACTTAGGAAGGGGATATAGTTTGGCTTAAAATTGACTGTATAATTAATATAATAAGGAAAGATTATTCTGATTTAGAGAGAATGGTTGTTATTGAAGATCCTTTGTGATGTTTTCCTACAAGATTTTTTTATTTTTTACAATATTTTTTGATTAAAATGTTTTTGTTAACAGTTTAGAAATAAGTTACTAGAATTTTTTTAATAAGTTTTTTATGAATTTATTAGAGAAAGGTTAGAAATTTTCCTTAACTTTTTTAAGAAACTTTCTTGAAAATTCAGATGATACTAAGATGTTATCAAATGTTTCCAAAATTATGAGACTTTAAGATCCAAGATAATGTGTAAAAAATTATAAAAAATATGTGAATTCAAATGGGGAATTATAGATCACAAGAACCAGGTTTACAGATAAAGCTTTTCAGACTTAGATTTCTGAACATAGTTTATAGACAGACAAAACATAGTTCACCAGATGGAAGGTGAGTAGAAAGAGATGCAAAGGTATGAATTCCATGGGAGAGAAGTAAAATTTTGTTACTATATGCATAACACTACATACATATAACTAAACAGATGAAATCATATGGATATTTTTATGAGCAACAAGATACAGATGAGAAAATAGATATTCTTTACAAATAATTGTATGAAAAATAAATGATAAGTTTTTTATGTGTATGCACAAAAAGGAGAAAATATTAAACTATAATAAATTAATTAAAATGGGTAGAATTCAAAAAATGAGAAGTAAAATTTGATTTTTTTATTTAAGTGGACACAAAGGGATAAAAAGCAAAAAATAGTGAATCAGATATAGAAGTTTCATATGAATGAAGTCTCTAGAAGTTGTAGCAATGTAGTCAACCATATTCATTGAGTTATTGAACAGATAGTTTATATAATTTTTAAATTAGAAATTTTTATTTAAAGCTATATAAAGATCAAGACTGATAAGTTATGAAGTGAACTACTGAAAGAATACCAACAGAAAAATATCCTTCAGATGAAAATTCATTAGATGAAAAAAAATTGAACAAAAAATCATGATTTAATATAAAAATGATTTATAGAATTTATAATAGACTAAGTTTTGTGATAAAATATATTTATGAAGTTTAAGATGAGGTAGGATAACCAGATAGAGTCATAAAAATGAAGCAATTAGTAGAGAATTAGATAGAGGAGAACTAGATGGAATTATCTTAACAAATTCATTAGATAAACCTTATCGGGATGGATATTTATATAATATTTACATAACATTGTATAGTCTATAAGAATTATTTTTAAAAAAATCAATTGGTTTGTTATATAGTTGAGTAATAATCTCCTTAACTTATGAGGTTAAGGAATTTCTAAGAAGGATGGATCACTAGAGTCTTCACGAAGGCTAAAAAAGATTCAGGAATACTCTAGAAGTCTCAAGAAGCATTAATAGAATTTCATTGAATGTAAAAATGAAACTGGATTTCCACTATTTCTAATTTGGGAGAACCTCTATAAAAGGCATGAATAGTATGACTATACTCAAAATTGTTCACTAGTATGAAAAGATGAAGCATTTAAAAATTAGTGTAGGACTATGTTTCTAATCAATTTAATATTTTAGTTGAAAGAAGAGTTACCAGATAGAGGCTTAAATCAGATCATTAGATAGATCTTTCAGTTTATAGAAACCAGATAGAGAGTAACAGACAGATTTTTCAAGTAGAGTTTTGAGGAACAATAGTTTTTTTCAATAGGAATAACTGAAGTTAGAAAACAAGCATAGTTTTAGTGAGGAATACTAGATGAATTTTCACTATAAAAAGGATTATTTCACCAAAAATACATTACCAGATGAAAAATGGATGGATAATTCCAAAAAAAACTTTGGGATCTAGTTTTACAAAGTTTTTCATCTTTTTTTAATAATAATTTTAATAAGAAAATTATAAACTAACACGAGTTAGCATAATCATTCCTATCAGGAGATAGAAGGTGTCTAATGAGAGTTGTATCAAGTTTATATTTACTTATTACTAATAGTCAATTCCCATGAACCGATGGGATTCACTATGGAAAGGATGCAAGTTCTCACACTGAGGTAAAACCTTGTAGATATTTAATGACTTTTTAAATTTCTCATCATTTCATATTTGTGGTTTTTCTTATAAAAAGTTGATAAGTATAAAAAAATATAACAATTTATAGGGGTTAATTTCATAGAAAATAAAAATATAAAATAACACCACTCATTTAGCCCCACTCTCAATGGTTCAATAATCCTAAATAACTTTAAGGGGTATCAGATCCAAGGTTTCCCAATTTAATCCTTATCAGGTAAAATCACAATTCAGTCTACAAAATAGGTATTCCAACCTTTGATGGAAAAAAATTATCATGTTTGGAAAAAGAGAATGACACCCTATCTTCTATCTCTTGTCTTAGAGGTCATTGATGTAGAAAAAATTGGGTTTCAATCCATTAATAAATATACTCCAATGAAATTTACAGACAAAATAAATATTGAAGTAATTAGTAAAGTTAGAAATGTTATTCTAATTCCTTTATTTAAAAAAATCATAAAGGTGATGGGTCTCAAAACATCAAAATAAACTTGAGACAAAATTAAAAGTATTTTTGAATGAAATACCAAAGTTAATGAAGAAAAGTTAAAAATATTGTGAAGTAAGTTTGATGATATAAAAATGCCATATGAAAAAACTATTGATGAGTAATTCACCAGATTTAATGAAGATTTTTAACATAAAAGGATTCATAGATATCTTGGAAGATTCTACCATTGTTAATATACCCCTAAGAAACTTCCCTGAAAGTTTTGATTCCAAAATCACTTATTTAGAAGATAAAAATGATTTATATATTAATGAATTACATAACTTTCTTATTACATATGAGATTAGGAAAGCACCATTATTTAAAAATAAAATCAAGGATGAATTTTTTTGGAACCTTTGAGGAAGCAAAAAATTAAAGATGTTGAGATTATTGAACACAATGATTCAGGATATAAATAAAATGATTAAATGAATGAAAATATCATATCAATTATCTACAAAAATTACTGAATAGGTAGAGAAAATTATATAGGAAAACTCCCACTAAAATGTTCCAAGTTTAGAGGAATTTTACATTTTTCTATGAATTTTACTAATAAGAAATTTAGAATATATGAAGATGATACTAAATAAAAATGTTAGTGGATGAAGATGAATAAAACTTATAAGATAATAAATCCACTGGTGGTAATAACAAATTAACTATAAATAGAAAAATTTTGTTGAGTAAGAAATTTGATTATGACTCTACTAATAAAAATTATTCAAAAGATGAAAATATATAGAATTTCAGAACTTTCTTTTAAAATGTTAAGAATAATGAAGATTCATTAGATAGTAGAGAAGAATTATGTAATGTCCCAGAAATTCCGTATTTTTTTTAATTATATGGAATTATTCTGAGACCGTGAAATCTAACGGTGCACGATTTCGAGGCCCGGAGTTCCTGGAATGATCCGTCGAAGTTTTGTTAAGATTTAATTAGCACACGTAAGCAGTTTTCCTGAAAAAGTGGAATAATTATTAAATGGTTACTCGAATCATAAATATGAGGGCACCGTTGCACTTAGGATTGTGGATTTACACTAGGAGTGACTTAATTTTAGTCGGTGCAAGCCTATGGTGAGAAAACCCAAAAATGGAATAACTGTAAATAAAATAATTAAATAAAGTTATTTTATTTTTCAAATGATTATAACTCACGGACGGTAACTCGGATTAAAAATCTGAGACCACCGCTGAACTCATGAAGGTATGATTTCTTTAGGTAGATGCTAACATTGGTCGGCGCAAGTCACTAGTGAAAGTTAGTTTTAGGCTGTAAATAAAATAATTAAGTGATAATTATTTTATTGTAAAATCCATAACTTTTAAATGGTAACTCAGATTGAAAATCCAAGAGTACGGTTGGGTTCTTTGGGGTGTGTTTCACTTAGGCAGATCCTAACCTCGACTGGCGTGGGTCAAGGGTGACTGTTAATAATTTTTTGAAATTTTTTTCATGTAAGTTCAGTAAATGCGCAAGCGGTGTTTTGTAACTTTTGAACCGGTGCTCGGAATTGAAATCTGAGGACACCACTGAACTTGCAGCACCGATATTCGCTTAAGGAGACCTTCACTTAGACCATAGTAGGTCTGGAGAAAAGGTTAGTTTTTGAAACTTTTTAATAGAATAAATAAAATAACTTTATTATTTTATTTTTATTCTATTCTTCCAACGGACGAGCAGTAAGGTGGGACCAGCGACGTGTCAAGCCAATAAATGGCTTGATCTTTTAATTCTAATTAATTGCACTGTTGGGGAATTAGGAAGGTTCCTAATTAATGGTCCTCTACTAATCTCATGAACATTGCACACCATTCCCATTTCCTATTTATATGGAGCTTGAGGAGAGGTTTCAGCACTGCTTCACCAAGCAACAAAGTTCTGAAAAAGTGCAGTGACGCCAAACCCTTGGAGGACAGAGCCGGTACTAGCGGGAGGTGACAAGTGACACCAAAACCCCAAACCAGAGATCAAAAAATGAGTGATGTCGTTGGAGGCCAGTTGCGGGGGACGACGAACACCGACCCACTTCCAGAAACATGAGCTCACCATTGTTCTTGAGGTAGGGGTTTTATTTATGTTTGAATTTATTTGATTGAATCTTCATATCCAAAATTCACGACAATGATGGACAAATGAACATGGCCATCTTCCCGCACATAAACCTTGCTCCTCTTTCTTTTTATTATTCATTCTTTCTTTGTGCGTTCTTCAACGCCTAATATTTATTGATGCTGAAAACACGGAGTTTCACTGAGCACGATATATGGACACAGATCCCTCAAGGCAAGGATCGTGAATATGCGATCGTTTAATTTTTTGGTCTTAGAACGAAGGCGTTGTGGCTCGTGGAAGAAGGCGTTGTCCAGCACCTAGATGAATACGAGGGAGGAAGGGCGGCGCATGTCCACGCCACTGGTTGTTAAGGAGGTTGTGGTCCGTCGGCAGCGGCAGACCAGGGTGGCGGCCGACATCCATCCGGCCACATGGTGGAGCGGCGGTGTGCGTCCGTGCCACCGGTGGAGTAGGAGGCCGCGACCGCTTGACCGAGGTGGGGGCTGGAGGGTGGCCGACATCCGGCCAACCGCAGGTGGACGGCGACATCGTCTGGCTGCTGGAAGGAGAACCGTTCATCCATTATAGTTGTCCAAGGCACACCGTACGAGACCGTCGAGTGGTCCTGCATGCCAACAGGGTGACCGAATGGCCATCGGGTCATTCGAATTACCAAGGGGCGCCTCCCCCTCAGGTTGCAGCTAGGGCAGACCGCCTGCCTACCACGGGCCGCCCAGAGGGTAGCACCGTAGGCCGCCCAGTGGGCTGCGCCAATGGGCCGCACCCTTCACGGGCCGGACCCGGGCCCATCTGGACCGATTTTTACCTTTTGACCATAACATGAAAATTAGGTGTTCATTTTAAGAACCATATATAGCATTGGGATCCTTGGATCGAGAAGGTCCTTTTGGTATACTCCACTTGAGTTTTGGATAAGGCTGGTGTACAGCTGGGTTGGATCAGACCCCGAGTCCAACCGGGTCCTTGGAGCGAAAACGCTAATAACTTATAGACTGGGCATCCGATTGATGCGTCGTTTGTTATGTCGGGTCCCTTTTTACGTGAAGAACCTTTAGGATACTTCTTCATGGGAATTCGGGGTGTTTGATGTATGACTGATGGCTTGGGGAGCGGTTCTCCCAAGAGTGCTACGTGCAGAACCCTACGAATGGCTAAGACTTGACGATTGCTGACTATTACGACTCGGAGTGACTCGATAGGCCCAGTGGGGAGCGCCTCTGTGTGAAGTGACAAACCCATGGTGGGGAGAACCTCTGTGTGACACGACATTCCCATGGTAGTCGATAGGAGAAGTACCTCAGCAGGCCACGATGGGGAGCGCCTCTGTGTGACGCAGTAGACCAATGGTGGGGAGCGCCTCTGTGTGACGCGGAAAACCCACGGTACTCAATAGGAGGAGTACCTCATCAGTCTAAGGTTAGTAGGAAGTGCCACTGTGTGATGTTGCAGGCCCACTGTACTCGATAGAGGAGGAGTTCTCTAGCATCTGAGGTGTTCGACATTGTGACTGGGGATGTTACTTGTTACTACCCCTAGAATAAATCCTATTGTGAGCTGTATTAAACTTGTGCTTGTGATTGAGGTTATACTTTGTGGTACTTTACTTGTGTGGTAATCTACCTTCATGGTGTTACCTTGTGGTACTCTTCCCTCATGTATGAGATGTGTATATCTCAATAACTTAGGTGTATGTATGGGCATATATCTAAGTAGAGTTGATGTCTTTCTTTGTGGTTTTCCTTTGCGGAACTTTAGGAGACCTACGAGGTATCGGGGTCCCTACTGAGTATCGTTATACTCACCCCTACACGGGCTTCGCCTGAACCTTGGTTTGTCTTGTGTAGACGATGTAAAACATTGATCGAGGTTGAGGGAGCCAGGACTGGACGGTGCATGGAGGTGGAACATTTCGGCGTGACGTGACGTAGAGGAGACAGATAGATGTGGAGTGCTGAGGAGGTGATCTATACCTACCCTTCAGGTAGAAACCTCAGAGGATGGCCAAGTAGCTATTTTAATTTTTCTTTCAGTTGTATTGTATTTTCAGTTGTACTTATACCTTTATAGTTGGTCTTATATTTTGGCCACCTTTTACTTTCAGTACTCTTACTATAGCAGTTTACTTCACAGTTGCTTCTTTTCATATTCTTAGATCGTGTGTTTGTATAGGATTAAAAGAAATGCCTTCCCATTTTAGGGAGTATTCCTTTCGATTCTAGTCTCAAGCCCCTAGCCTATGGAAGGCGGGCTTGGGGTTGTCACGGCATGGACCCCAGGGGATGGGTCGTGAAAAAGTGGTATCAGAAGATTTTAGTTCTACCAAAGTACTAGGACTCTGATCTTTTTTATTAATAAATAGTGTTAAGTGTTATGAGTGTGGTTTTCAGTTTGGGGGGTATAGTGTTAGTGAGACAGCCGACATATCCATACACCAGGACCCTGAATTATGACTTCCAATTCAGTGCACAAAAACACTAATTGCGTGTGTTTTTGAAAAAATTTTCTTTCGATTGCTTTGGAGTTAGCTCACCAGGTATAACTTAATGACTATGGAACACCTTTTCCTTATTAGGATGCCTCCATAAAGACAGCCACCCAGGTTTCCTGAGAGAGTACACAATGACGGTCTACCGAGCGATGAGGCCTCGGTGAAAGGCCCTCTTACCGCATTAGCACCTTCGGGTGGTGTACCAGTAGCACCAATACCCGTTGGAAGAGAGTTTACACCAGCCCCACCAGTAGAGGATGCATGCCAACTGAGCATGTTTCACAAGTTCCAACAGTAGAATACTTCTAGGTTTCGAGGCGAGACTGGTTCCCAGGCAGCTGAGGACTAGCTGGAGGTTGTGGCTAGAGTTTTCTGCCTTGTTGAGACACCAGTAGAGCAGATAGTGATGTTATCTGTTAGTCTTTTCCAGTGAGTGACCATGAGGATGGTATGCATAGTGATGAGGCTTCAGTATGTGGATTTTTTCCCAAGATAGTAACTTCGAGTAGTGTGTCAGCTATATCACTACACGTTGGCCAGAAGTTACAACCAGCGGTACTGGTAGAGGACCCATGAAGGCTAATACCTTAAATGTGTTTCAGCATCTGAAACCCCTCAGGTTCCGAGGCAAGCCCGACTCACAGGAAGCTAAGGACTAGCTTGACGAGGTGGCTGAGAGTTCCCTAGAGCTTCTACAACTTCGGCAGGATGACATTTCATCAAGGCATACCGACCATTCCTGGTACTCTATGAATACAATACAATCAGTACTTCGGGGATCAGACTTCCGAGCGAGGTGACTTTAGGGATATACAATCCATCACTATTACTTTATGCATTTATACCTATGTTAGGGTGATAGAGGGAACCTTTTTGGTTGAATTTTCTTTACCTGAGCGGATACAGCCAGTGAATGTTAGTAGTGGGAAATAAGAAAACTGGCACCAGTCTTAGAGACTTGGGCGTATAAAAATATTTTGGGAAGAAGAAATGTTATGGAAAGATGAATATGTAGGGATACAGACATGGAAGCAGATCTATGAGAGTAGCATGAGGTGGTGTACATTTCAACATGTTACAACCACCCCCCTTTGTGGTCCCCATCAGGCTTAGGGAGCTGGAGGATAGGGGAAGGGAGTAGCTGCATACGGACAAGGAGTGCGACCCAAGAGCTCTAGGAATGATTAGATAAACGGTCTATGTCTACTACTAGCTGTCGTGTTAATATACATAGGTACCAATCATTCCTTCCTTCCACGAATATTTTCCAAGACCTAGAGTTTCCAGTTAAGCCGTTAACTTGACCCTCACATCTGTAGATACCTTTGGGAGGAGAATCGATAATCACACTTACGCTGACGGTGTGATCTGACCGTTGAGGCGAGAGTTTAGGTTGGAACCTATTGGTGGCAGTGTTGAGGACTTACGACGTTAGTTTGGGTATGGACTGGACATCCACAATTCATACTCAGATTTACTGTATTAGGCAAAAGGGTTGTGGTTTACCTAAAATGTTGGAATGGGATTCTCCTTGGTCAGCGAAAAATGAAACACAGGCAGCACATGATAAACTCGTTCATAGGAGGGTGCAGTCGATCACTCTTGAGTTGACTAGGCTTACCCTCATGATAGCAGGACTTTTCAGTTTTCAGTTCCAAATAGAAGCAGCAAAGTGTAGGGGACATCCTTTCAAAAGATGTTTCTAGGTTTACCTCCCTAAAGGGGGAGGTACTTCTACTTTGGTTAGGTACTACTAGAAATTTGTACCCGAATTCTCTAGGGTAGCGGCACCCTTGTTAGCTTTGTTGAAAAAGGGGGAGCCTTTCCGGTGGATGGAGAAGTGTTAGAAAATCTTTCAGAAGCTGATACAGAGACTGACAAGTAGAACTATGCTACCCATTACTTGGAGATAGCAGAAGTGGTCTTTGCACTAAAGATGTGGTGACACTACTTGATGGGCGAATGTTTTATAGTCTACTATGATCACAAGAGTATCTAGTATATATTCTCTTAGAAGGACCTAAATCCAATATAGTGGTGATGGATAAAGTTCCTCTAGGACTATGACTTTAAGATTGTCTATACACCTGGGAAGGGGAACATGGAAGCAGATGCACTCAGTTGGAGGTCTGGTCTGCAGTTGCTGAGTGAGAAGATAGAGCAGTTAGCCTCGTTGTAGATATCCTTTGTAGATAGAGATGGATCAAAATACCTCCAGTCTATGACAGTCACTCTCCCACTCCTTCAGCGAGTCAGGGAGGTGAAACTTGGGGACACTGACTGTGAGACTCGACGTGCTCAGATATCCACAGGACATGCACCTGATCAATTTTCTAAAGGTGGGGAGCACTTCATCCTCTTCAAAGGACGTACTATGGTACCAGTGGTGATACATGAGGATGTTTTGAGGGAGTTCCATATGTCCCCTCTTGCAGTACATCCTGGAGTGACGAAGATGTACCAGGATCTCACTTTTCAGCAAGTGAAGACTACACAGAGTTGGCAGAAGTCTTATGACAAAAGGATATAGAGACCATTGGAGTTCTAGGAGGGGGACCACGTATTCTTGCAAGTCTCTCCTTGACGGGGACTATGGAGATTTGGTCGATCCGACAAGTTATCATTGAGCTTTATTAGTCCTTTTCTGATACTTTGGAGGATAAGCGAGGTAGCATACCGCTTATCTCTTCCACGGTAGTTGGAGAGGGTGCACGATGTCTTCCATGTATCCCAGCTGAGGAGATATGTGCACGACCCATATCACATCATCGACCATGGAAAACAGGACTTTGATGATGGGGTGACGTTTACAGAGGTTCCAGTGGAGATTGAGGATCGAAAAAATCTGGTCATTCATGGCCAGTCGATACCTCTAGTGTGCGTATGCTGGTAGCACGAGAACCTCCAAGAGATCACATGGGAGCAAGATGTTCAGATTCGTGCTCAGTACCTTCTTTTGGTTTTTTTTCCTTTGTTGTGGCTTTCAGGGACGTAAAGCCCTAAGGTGGGAAGAATGTAATGCCCTGGAAATTCTGTATATTTTTTTAATTACATGGAATTATTTAAATACCATAAAATCTGATGGCGCGTGATTCTGAGGCCCGGAGTGCCCAGAATGATCCGTCGAAGTTTTGTTAAGCTTTAATTAGCGTGCGTAAGCATTTTCCTAAAAAAGTGGAATAACCCTTAAATGGTTACTCGGATCAGAAATCTGAGGGCATCATTGTGCTTAGGATGGTGGTTTTACCCTAAGCACGACTTAAGTTTAGTTGGTGCAAGCCTACGGTGAGAAAACCCGAAAATGGCATAACCGTAAATAAAATAATTAAATAAAGTTATTTTATTTTTCAAATGCTTATAACTCAAAAACGCTAACTCAAATTAAAAATCTGAGACCACCTCTAAACTTGTGTGGGTATGCTTTCTTTAGGAATATACTAACATTGGTCAGCATAAGCCACCAGTGAAAGTTAGTTTTTGGCCGTAAATAAAATAATTAAATGAAAATTATTTTATTGTAAAATCCATAATTTTTTAACGGTAACTCAGATTAGAAATCCGAGAGTAACATTTTGTGCATTGGGGAGTGTTTCACTTAGGAAAATCCTAACCACAATCGGCACAGGTCAAGGGTGACTGTTAATAATTTTCTGAACTTTTTTTCAGTTACGTTCAGTAAACATGCAAGCGGTGTTTTGTAAATTTTGAACCAGTGCTCATAATTGAAATCTGAGGACACCGTTGAACTAATAGCGCTGATATTCACTTAATTATACCTTTACTTTTACCATAGTAGGTCCGGAGAAAAAGTTAGTTTTCAAAACTTTTTAATAGAATAAATAAAATAACTTTATTATTTTATTTTTATTCTATTCCTCCAACGGATGAGTGGTAAGGTGGGACCGGCAACATGTCATGTAAATAAATTGATTGAACTTTCAATTCTAAGTAACCACATCATTGGGGAATTAGGAAGATTCCTAATTAATGGTCCTCCATTAATCCCACAAACGTTGCACACCCTTCCCCTATCCTATTTATATAGAGATTGAGGAGAGATGTCGGCACTAATTCACCAAGCAACGAAGTGATGACAAAGTGCAGTGATGCCAAACCCTTGGAGGACGGAGCTGGTACTAGAGGGATGTGATGAGCGACACTGAAACCCAGAACCGAAGATCAATGAACGAGTGACGTCGTTGGAGGCTAGTTGTGGGGGACGGCGAACACCAACCCGCTTCCACAAATGTGCGCTCACCATCGTTCTTGAGGTGGGGGTTTTATTTATGTTTGAATTTATCTGATTGATTCTTCATATCCTAAATTCATGAAGAGAATGACCAAAATAACATGGCCATCATCCCTCACATAAACCTTGCTCCTCTTTCTTTTTATTCTTCACACATTCTTCGTGCGTTCTTCAATGCCTAATATTTATTGATGCTGGAAATATGTAGTTTTAATGAGTGTGATATATGGACATAGAGTCCTCGACGCAAGGATCACGAATATGTGATTGTTTAATTTTTCGGGCTTTGAATGAAGCCGCAACAGCTCGTGGAAGAAGGCGGCGGTCGACACCCGACCGTCCGCGAGGGAGGAAGGGCAGCGCGCATCTACACTGCCGGTTATGAAGGAGGTCACGACCCGTCGGTCACGGTAGAGTAGGGTGGCGGCCGCGATGGAGTAGGGTGGCAGCTTGAATCCACCCGGCCACATGGCGGAGCAGCGGCGCGTGTCCGCGCTATCGGTGGATCAGGAGGACGCGACCTCTTGGCCGCGGCGGGGGCCGAAGGGCAGCCAACACCCGGCTGGAAGGGGCGCACTGTGCGGGATCACAGAGCAGTCCCACGTGCTAGCAGGGTGACCAAACAGCCATCAAGCAGTTCGGATTACTGGGGGGACACCCCCCCAGGTTGCGGCTAGGGCGGACCGCCTGCCCACCGTGGGTCGCACCGTAGGCCGCCCAGCGGGCCGCGCCCTTCGCGGGTCGGGCCGCCCCCTCTGTGGGTCGGACCGTAGCACAACCCAGTGGGTCGGTCCCGCCAAGGCCCAGGCCATCCGGGCTGGACCCAGACCGGGTCGGGTTGACTCGAATCGGATCAGGCCAGGTTGGTCTGACTGGGTCGGACTGGACTCGGGCCCATCTGGACCCAGTTTTACCTTTTTAACTATAACTTGAAAACCGAGAATCTGTTTGAAAACCTGTATATGGATCTAGGATACTTGGATCGAGATGGTCCTTTTGGTATAATTCACTTGAGTTTTGTATAAGGTTGGTATACAGCCGGGTTGGATCAGACCCCGAATCCAACTGGGCCCTCGGAGCTGAAACACTAATAACTTACAGACCATGAGTCTGATTGACGTGTCGTCTATTGCATTGTGTCCCTTTTGATGTGACAGACATTTGAGATACTTTTTTGTGGGACTTCAGGGTAGTTGAGATATCACTGATGTCTTGGGGAGCAGTTCTCCCAAGCGCGCTACATGCGGAACCCTACGACTGGTTGATACTTGACGACTGCTGACCATTACGACTCGGAGTGACTTGACAGGCCCAGTGGGGAGAACCTCTGTGTGATGCGGAAGTCCCATGGTGGGGAGAACCTCTATGTGACACGGTAGACCCATGGTACTCGACAGGAGGAGTACCTCAGCAGGCCACAAGGGGAAGAACCTCTATGTGACGCGGCAGACCCATGGTGGGGAGGGCCTCTATGTGACGTGGCAGACCCACGATACTCGACAGGAGGAGTACCTCAGCAGTCTAAGGTTAGTGGGAAGTGCCTCTTTGTGACACGGTAGGCCCACTGTACTCAATAGAGGAGTAGTTCTCCAGCTGCTGAGGCATTCGACATTGTGACTGGGGATGTTACTTATTACTACCCCTAGAATAAATTCTGGTGTGAACTCTCTTAAACGTGTGCTTGTGATTGAGGTTTTTCTATGTGGTAGTTTACTTGTGTGGTAATCTACCTTTGTGGGGTTACCTTGTGGTATTATTACCTCATGTATTAGATGTGTATATCTTAATAACTTAGGTGTATTTATGGGCATATATCTAAGTAGAGTTGATGTCTTGCTTTGTGGTTTCCTTTGTGGAACTTTAGGATACCTATGGGGTCTTGGGGTCCTTATTGAGTATCTTTATACACACCCATGCACGGGCTTCACCCACATCTTGTTCTGTCTTGTGGAGACGACATACAACATTGATTGAGGATGAGGGAGGCAGAACTGGATGGTGCACGGAGGTGGACCATTTCGGCGTGACGTGACTCGGAGGAGACAGACGAACATGGAGTGTTGAGGAGGCGATATATACCTACCCTTCAGGTATGAAACTTGGAGGACGACCCCATAGCTATTTTTTTCCTTTTAGTTTTATTGTATTTTCAGTTGTACTTGTACCTTTATAGTTGGGCTTGTATTCTGGCCCCCTTTTACTTTTATTACTCTTTTACTACAGCAATTTACTTCATAGTTTCTTCTTGTCGTATTCTTGGACCATGTGTTTTTATAGGATTAAAGGTAATGAATTCCCGTTTTAGGGAGTATGCCTTTCGGTGCTAGTCACCAGCCCCAAGCCTATGGAAGGTAGGCTTGGGTTAGTCACAGAACGGGCCCCGGGGGATGATTCGTGAAAAAGTAGGTGAAGAAACTTATACAGAATATCATTTGATATCAGAACTTGTATAATATATTTAGAAAAATAAAAAAACCATGAATGGCATAAGAATATTGAATAATTAAAGTATAAATAAAAATTAAGGAAGGAAATATATCCTTAAATAGAAATATGAGTATATCCAGGAGATCATAAACCTCAAACTAAAATTTTTTGAACAATGAAATATGGTGGAATATCATAATAATAAACATGATGCTAAGGAATATGAGGTTTTTAAAACATAATAAAAAACTATTGAGTTTAAAATTACCTTAATAAAGTTGAATGAAAATTTCAACAAGGATTAAGAGAAAAAAGTTGAAGCATCACAAACTGTGGATAAATATAATTCCAAGAATCTGGGTAAATCCTTACCCACTAAATGTAAAAGTTCATCTGATTTTACAAACCATTCAGGTGTGAGAAAAAATGTTATAAAAACTTGAGTTTATAAAGGATGTGAGAAATATAATACATAAATAAAATTTTAAAATAACCTCCATAATAAATTTTCCCCATTCTCGGAGGAAATGAGAATAGAAATATGTTACAAACCTAAAAAAAATTATATAGGGAAAGATCCAACTTCTCTAGAAGACCAAGATTTGATGGTTTTTATTGGTGTTGTGGAATATATGGGAAAAATATTAAAAATATTTGCACAACAAGTATCTCTTTGGAAATAGGAATGAATTTAGGGGGATAAATAGTGCAAGAAAAGAAAAAACTTTCTTAATCCATAGGAAGAAAGAAATAAAACATCAAAATATGTTATAACGTTTCTAATGAAAAAATAGTTTGACTAACCGGGGGAAGTTTTTGTAATATGTGACCAACCAAGTCACTTTGTTGAGGAATTTTGGAAACTCTCCTAGGATAAGTTTTTTGTGCTAAAAAATAAAAGTATTTTGAAAATAATAAAAATAAGGAAATAGCCTCTATTTTTTATACCACTCTAAAATATATCAAAAAGAACAAATAATGGATTCTTGATAGTGTTTATTCCTATCACATGAAATTTAATATAAAGATCTTGAAATTTTTTGAAGAACATGAATTTGGAGTGGCTACTTTTAAAAATTATAGTTCATTAAAAATAGAGGAATAAGAACGACTAGGATTACAATAAAGGAACTAAAATATAGGGAATTTTTATATTTTTATGGTCTTAGACATAACCTAATTAGTGTTATCAAAAATTTTTATGATGTTAATGAATTCATATTCAAGTAAGATTCATGTATTATCAAAAGTGTTGAAGATGTAAAAGTCATTACCACAAGATAAAGAACCAGTGGAAATCTCTTTCATATTGGAGAACTTTGTAACTCATGTTACTTGAGTGATAAGGATGAAAAAAAGTTGTGGAATACAAAACTTCTTAATATTTGATAGAAAAAAATATGTTAAATTTACAAATAAAATAATGTAATAAACTAACCACAACTAAAGAGGAAAGATTTTTTTGATTGTACAGCCTGTCAAAAAGTGGAAAAAAGAAGAAAGTTGAAATCCAATCCACTAGACCTCCTAGGATCATTTAATTTGATATTTGTGGGATTATAAGATATCAATCAAAAAAAAATTATTTTTACTTTATTAATTTTATTGATGACTTCACAAGAATGACCAACATAATGTATATGAGGTGTAAATTAAAGGCTATAATTTTCTTTTGATTTTTTAGAAGGGAAGTTGAAAGAGGGATGGGTGTTTATATACTGAAGCTAATAACCAACAATTTAAATGAGTAAACATTCAATTGATTAAAATCCCATCAGAATAAACATAGAATCAAACATCAATACATTTCTCCATACACCCCTCAACAAAGTTCAGTGGCAAAAAGGAAGAACAAAAGTTTAGTGAAAATGGGAAGAAGTATATTGTCTGAGTATAAAATTTTTGAGTTTTTTCTAGAGAGATGATGCAAATACTAGATGAAAAAATGTTTTTTGTTGAATTAATCCAAGATCACTTCCTAAAAAATTTGGTATATGAAAAATACTTTAGTAAAATATTCCAAATTTTTGGAAGTAATTGCTTAATAAAGATAAACAATCTAGATCTTTGAGAATTTGATAAAAAAATATAAGGAATTTTCATGGGATATTTATCCAATTGAAGAAGTTATAAATTTTGGAATAAATGTTGAAACAATTTGGTGAATTATTATAATTTGAAGGTTTTTTAAAACCCCACATCTTTAAAAAAATTGTTGAAAAAGTTATAAAAGATAAATTGAACACTTACAATGAGAATAAAAAAAATGAATATGAATTAGATCCAAAAAATGTATAAATTGATCCAAATTAATCATGTGATGAATAAATTGATATGAGAATAATATATATGAAATTTAATACCCTAAATAAATATAATGAACCTCACAACATCATTGGAAATCAAAAATCTCTAGTTCAGAAAAGAAGAAAGTTGAGGTTAGAGAATCAGACATCACTTATCGCATAGATTAAACCAAAATCATTTTCAGAAGTAGTTGAACATAAATAATGGGTACAAGCTATGAATAAATATTTAGATTGAATTGAAAAAAATGAAACCTCGGAACTTGTTCAACATCAAGTGGAAAATAATGTATAGGGACAAAGTGGGTGTTCAAAAAAAGCTAAATGAACATGGAGAAATTTTAAGAAACAAAACTCTACTTGTTTGCAAAGTTTACTCATAAGTGTAAGGTTTAGATTATGAATAAATTTTCTCCCTTATTACAAGATTATAAACTATAAGAATATAAATTGAAGTTTTTGTATTTCATTTTTAAAATGTTTATTAGATGGATGTCAAGTCATCTTTCTTAAATAGAGAAATTTTGGAAGAAGTTTACATTGATAAAACTTGTGGGTTCTTACTTGATAAAGATGAAACAAATGTGTGTGAGTTGAAGAAATATTGGTATGGGATAAAACAATATACAAATTCATGGTATTCAAAACTGGATAATTTCCTATATAATTTGAGCTTTTCTAAATGAAAATTTGATAGTAACCAGTATGTTAAGAAAGTGAGAATAGGTAATCTTAATATCATTTTTTATGTTGATGATATAATTTTTTTAGGACATATAGAAAAATTTTCTTAAGAGTTTGTTTAGGAAATAAGGAAAATATTTTAAATGTTAGTTCTTTGAGAATTAACTTTATTTCTGAGTTTATAAGCACAACATAGGGAAGGATATATTTTTCTATCACAAGAAATGTATGTCGAGGAGTTGTTACAAAAGTTTTTCATGGAGGAAGATAAAGATATTCTTACTCCTATTTTTATTGGAATTAAGGTGAGTAAACATGTAGCTACAAATATTATAAATATAAAAGACTTTAGGAATTTTATAGGAAGCTTGTTATATATTACAACTTCATGGATAGACATTTTTTACATTGTTACATTATGTGAAAAATATTAGAGTGATCCAAAGGAATCACATATACTGGTAGAAAAAATAATTCTCAGATATTTTAAAGGTATATATTCTTATGGATTTTTGTATAAAATAAATTGTGATATAAATTTCTTTAGATACAATGATGTTTATTTGGCTATAGATTCCAATGATATAAAATCAACATCAGGATAAACTTTTTTCTTGGGAAAATATTGCGTGAGTTGGAATAGTAAGAAACAAAATTTAGTTACTTTGAATACATTAAAAGTTGAATATTTTTCTTATATAAATTCTTATACACAAATGATTTGGATGAAATTTCAGATAGAGGATTTAAAATTTAAAGTTTGTAAACCATTGAATATCCTTTTTGATAACCATAGTTCCATTGATCTTTCCAAAAATCCTGTACAACATTTGAAAGAAAATAAAATTGATATTAAGTGTAATTTCATTAAGGAGAAAGTTTTTAGTGTAGATGTTATATTGGTGTATATTTTTAAAAAATATCGAATTGTTTATGTTTTCACCAAATCTATGTCAAGGGAAAGATTTGTGGAATTGATCCTTTAACTTCATGTTCAGCCTCCACCAATGAATTCATAAAGTTATTTAGGAAATTATGACACTATTATTTGGATTATATTGAAAAATGGGAATAATTGGTATAAATTTTTAAGGTGTAAAACTCTTTATATTATGAACCTTAAGTTATGATGTCATAAAATGGGGAGAGTAAAATATTTTGATAGAAAAATGTAGATGATAAAATTGATGTTGAATTTATCTTAACATTGCCACATATTTCTTGTCACCAAGGGATATAATTCCTTCAAAAACATTACTTTATCCAATAGTGTGGTGTTAGGAAATTATCCTTGAGAAACGTTATGTTTTAAAAAAAGTTTATAAAAAATAAATTATTGAGTTTAAATTGCTAACGATTGTTGCCAAAATATCTAAAGGGGGAGATTGAAGATCCTTGGTAATGTTTTCTTAAAAATATTTGTATTTGTTGACAACATATTTTCTTAATAATATTTTTTTAATAGATAAGAAATTAGTGGTGGATATTTTCTAATAATTTTTTATTATGAAATTACAAGATAAAGGTTATAAAGTTTCCTTAACATTGTTAAGAAACTTTATTACACAGTCAAATGTTGATAAGATGCTGTCAAATGTTTCCAACATCATGAAACTTCATGATCCAAGATAAAGTGTATAAACTTGTACAAAATTTGTGAAGTCATATGGAGAGATCAAGATCATTGAATTCGCATTTTCAGACAAAGGTTTCCAGACTCACATTTTTTGACATACTTTTTAGACGACAAAAAACAAGGTTCATCAAACGAAAGGTGAGAGAACGGAGATGTATCAGTATGAAGTACATGGGTATAGAAGTATAAAATTTTACCATATTTAGTCTATCTAACACATACCAATGGACATGTATAACTATATAGATGAAAGGAGATAGTGATTTCAATGATCCACTGGATATAAATGAGCATATAGAGATTCCGGACAAAGAATTTCAAGAAAAACCATGTGCTGAGTTTTGTATGGGTATGCACAAAACGTAAGAAATGTGTAACTCTAATAAATTAATTAAAAATTGGGTGAATTACAAATAAAATAAGTCAAAATTTTAGTTTTTATTTAAGCGAACACAAAGGGAGAGAAAACCAAGAAGGGAACCAAACAAAGAATTTGCATGTGACTGAAGTCTCTAAAATTTTCAAAAATGTAGTCAACTGTCTTAAATTAGTTTTTGGGTAGATATTTTGTAAAATTTTAAATTATAAATTTTTGTTACAGGATTTATGAAGTTTGATATTAATAATTTATAAATTATTTTACTGAAATAATATCAATTGAAAAAGATGTAATATCATAAGAGTAAATGGTTTACTACAAGAGGGGGATGAATTATAGTTTATAAAAATAAACCAACTAACTTCAATATTAGTATAAGATGAAAATTTAAAGAAACATTTATTTGATATATATATATATATATATATAAGTATTTGGACAAACCTTTTTACTAATACTTTATAATATTAGAGTTTAGGAAAAGTTTATAACATATGATATAAACTTTCCTTAACACATGGATAGTGGAAATATAAACTTGTAAAAAAAGTAAAGTAAAATTTATAAAAAAATTAAGAAAATCTTATATAAGTTTTATAAAAATTATATCCACTCTTTAACCTTAATATTTAAGGAATTCAGAAACCTTGACTTTGGGAATACAGTGTTTTAACCAAACTATATAGGTCTATATTCTTTAAGTAAAGAAGCTCTCAATACAAATATCATACAATATTCTATTTCCCAAGCCTCAAGAACCCTTGATCAAAAATATCATAATATCACATGTCTTCTTATCATCATAATCCCTTGATCAAATACAATATTGGAAAAACAATTATAAAAAAATATCTATAGGCATTTATAATCCTCACATGGATTCCTTAAGATAAAAACTCTATAAATATTATAATGGAACACATGAGTAACAAGATGTTACAAAATATTCAAAGTAACTTTAGATCATCAATGATGAAAAAGATTCCTCCTCCTCTAATTTTAATTCTATTTATAGTCATTTCTTTAATGGTCATATTCCACATTTCTTGGAGGTGGCTTCATTGGATTTAGACAACTCATTTTCAATTGATAAGTTTTATTACATCTTCTTTATCTGATGGTTGATTCTGATGAATCACTATTATAATGCTTTAAAGATTTTGTCTGTTTGAATGATTTTAGTTCATCTGGAGAAATGTATAAGGTTTTTATAATAGGTATTTATAAATAATCATCCAAATATAATGTCTTCCTATGTCAGATAAATTTTTTTTGATAGAATTTATATAACTTCATCAGGTGAGAATTTTTGTGTACCTTTCTTATGGAACTTTAAACACCTATATCTGATTTTCCTTAAAATCGTCCATCTTATTTAAAAAGTACAATTTCCATCTAATCTATATAGTATTTTATGTTTGATAATAATATAGGTTTTCTATAAAGCATTCTAAATACTTGTAAAGTATAAAGTTAGTAGAATGAAGTATTTAAGGAAATGTGTTTGATTTCAAAAACTAATGTTAGAATGTGTTTAAAGTAATCTTTTGACCCAACAATCTCCCCCTTTTTAAAAATCACAAAACATAACTCCAAAAGAGAAAAACTAAAGTTTGAATAACTTTGAAAATACATAATTTTTATGTATTACATATTTAATAACTTTTCTGTTTTTACTTCTTTATCTAACTATCACATTAGTCGATTTATCCCCATTTCTTGAATTTTTTTTGTCTAAAAGTGTTTTTTGGAGGTTATGTTTTATCAATCATTCTACCCATTTATTTTTTTTAAAATTATGGAGATATAAAGTGTACCTGAAATGATAGAGTAAGAAACATTTCTATGATTTTTTAAAAAAATGAAGAAACATCCATATAAAAATTATATGAAAAAATATTTATCTAAATAAATCGGAAGACATCCATAAAAAATATAAAGATGAACGCTCATTCAAAATGTTTATAAAAAAATTATATTTCTGTAATAAAAAAATTCAAGAGTTTAGGAGAGTAGAATGAATCTTTATTTAAAAGATTCTTTATAGTAACTTTCAACTTCTTGAAATCATCTTTATACTTTTATGATTTTGGAAATACAGATTTTAGATTTTCCATATCTTCTTCAAAAACTTGAAATATTCAATTCTCATACTTTAACTTTATAAATTATTCTTCTAAAGATCAAATCTTCTTTCCTTGTTCCAAAATCTCATCATATTTTCTCCTTACTAAATATTTGAGATTTACAATTTCCATTGTGCTATCATTGACTTAAGAACTCATATCTATTGTAAGATTCTTAACTAATTTTGAAGATTTTATTATTCCTTCAATATTTTCATCATAAAAATTTATATCACCCTCAGTATTCTTGATTTATCTAACAATTTTTTTTAACTTCCATGGATCTATTTTTTACTTTACTTTAAAATATTAAAACTCAAATTTATTTTGAATTATTGTCTCCACAAGTTGTTTTAATGAATTATATTTTTTTAGAAATTCAATATTCCCTTGGATTTTCTTGCATAATTATTGATTTTAGGAAAATAATGAAGAGAATATTCAAGATTATTAATAAATTCAATGAAAATGTTAGTCCTCATTTATATTCCCTAATTAGTTGTGTGGTGGGGGCATAATGAGTTGAATCAGATGAGGATTCTTGAATATATAGAGCTGGAGGTCTTAAATTATGATCTTATTATTTATTCTCACTAATTTATCCTTCAAAAATATCTACCAATTTAACTTTTTTATTAGACTTAGGTTTTTCTGAAACCTTGGTTTGTGAATGTGGATCTTCTTCTTCCAAAGTTTTATCTATATATAATATTTCTAGATATGAATATTTTCTATATTGAGTTGATAAAGAAGTAGAAGATGTAGTTATGATATCTTCAGATTCCATAGATTTTTACAAATCTTTTACAAGTTATTATTCTCTTCTAGACTTACCATTTTTATATTTTTTAATAACTTTAAAAACTCTAGTTCCAAAAATTTTAGAATGAGGCTTTTCCAAAAAATATTATTTTCCTTTTCCATTTTCAATAACCAAAGGAGGTTCTGAAGGTTGAACATGTTATCCTTTTGATAGAATAAAATAATGAATTTCTAGTTGTACAACTAACGTAGGCGAAACTTACATAGTTACTCCTTGAATTTTCACTTCAACACTGGAATTTAATTATTCAATACCCTTTAGAAAACTTTTATCCACCTTGTATTTTTCATCTCTTTTATCTATCTATTTTTCTTCCTCTTCTTTAATATTCTTATAGATTTTATCTTTAATATCTAAGGCCTCATCATTTTCAAATCCAAAACTATGATCATTAGGATTCTTATCTTATTTTTTCTTTATAAAGGCTTTAGAGGCCTCAACAAGAATTGTTTTCACTTTATTATTTGGAAAAGGTGGGGAAACTAATCCTTAATTTCTCTTTTAAATAACCTTCTCTTTTAAATTTTCAGTTTATACTTTGGATATATCTTTTTCTGATTTATAAATGAACTTTTTTAGATGAGATAAAAGCAAAAGTCCTGTATTTTTTATGGTTTCCTCACCAATAAAATATTCCTTCTATCCTATTAGATATTCTTTGTTCCTGACGGTTTAAACTTATATAAAGTATACAAAATATCTATTTAATAAACATGGAAATAAGATAATATCTAACTTAATCATTCCTCACTTGACAACATCTATGTGTAGGAATATGATCTTCACAAAATTAAAATTTATCATATTATACAAGAAATCCAAAACATATATATTACACACATTCAATGTATCCCTATCTCTTTTCTTATGAATCAGAAAATTTGGCATCCAAATTGCTACTATCCTTGCATCCAGATAAAGATGGTGAACTTTTATCACTTTTTCATATGAAAAAAATAGATAAGCTTCTACTCTTTATTTTTAAATAATTTCCAACTTATCAGGTAACTTTTGGGTAATAAGATTATATTCTCCTTCAAAATTAATTCTGAAAAAACTTAACCACTTGTTGGAAATTAAGTTTATATAATTATCCAAATAAATAAAAACTAACAATTTTAATACTTTCTTTTTCACTAAAAACAAACGAGAAATAAAACTCTCTATCTATTTCTAGATAATGAAGATAAAAATCTTCTTTCTCAATAAAGTTACTTTCCCAACATTGAAAAATAATAACAGGATTTATAAGAGAGCATACTTTTCAAACTCCCTTATTTCTATGAGTATTTATTTCACCATTAGTTTGGTTGCTAAATCACTTCAGGGGGTTATTTAGTTGAATGGGTGAATCTTTAGGAAAAGGAAAAAGTATAAAACTAGTGTATAGATAATAAAAAAATTGGTTAGAGTTATTGGAAAAATTAAGAGGTAAAGAAAGGATTAGTAAACCACACCCCTTTATATAGGCTTGAGAAAAGTGATGGTTCATCTTATTCTAGATCAAATATCTCATCTTAAAACCCTTTATATATTAATGTTTTATAAGTTTCTCAAAATATGAAAAAGATTCAATAAACACTTGATTTTTTTATAAACTTATGAGAATATTTTTATGAGATGAACATTTTTCTAAAATAAAAAAACATAAAAGTTTGTAAAACTATTTAGAATGTTGAAATTTATAAAATATATAAAAAAATATAAAATATATTATAAAAATTGATAATAAAAACTAAATATTTATAAATTACCTCTTGAAGAATAATAAAATAAACATTCATTAGGAATGTTTTTCCACTGATTGTAACTTATTGGTTTTCAAAAAAAAATTGTTAGAAACTTTTTAAGAAACTTTTTTTCAAAAAAATTTAGAAAAGTTTTTCTGGAAGTTTTTTATAAAAATATTGACAAAAAACTTTTTGTGAATATTTTTCTGGAAAATAAAACAGGGAAAAAGGTTTGAAATTTTTTGAAAACATATTAAAAAACCTAAAATATTAAAATAGAATAAAAAAATTTCTCCCCCCCCCCTTTTAAGGAGTTTTTACTATGAAGATAAGGTTACAATAAGAAGAAGATATGAATAATCATTTTATGTTGGCTATTATTATCTTCTTTTTAATATATTCAAATCTATTTGAATTTAGGGGTTTTTGAAAAATATCACCAAGGTAATTTTTGTGTTCTGAAAAATTAAAAAATAATATCTTATTTTTTGTGATCCTAAAATAAATAGTGTCTTATATCTATTTAATTATCTTTTGAGTGATGTTTTAGGTTTTTACTTGAAGTTATGGAACCTGTGTTATCACAACAAAATTGGAGTTTTAGAAAATCTCATTCCAAAATTAGTGAGTGTGTGTTGTATTCACAACACTTTAACACATCAACATCAAGCTTCCATGTATTTAGATTTAACAGTGGAAAATGATAATGACTATTATTTCTTACAATACCATAAAACTAAATCCTATCCTAACAAATGAAAATTTCCATATGTACTTTTATATCCACTTTACATCAAAAAAATCAACATTAGAAAACTTTTCAAATCAAAATCATTTCTAGAAATGTAAAATACACCAAGATATATTTTCCATTAAGGTAATGAAAATATATTTTTACAGCTTTAATATGTGACTCTTTTAGATTTTATAGATATCTCCCACATAAGTATATAGTAAACATTAAATCTGGTTGACTAGCTGTAAGATACAATAAACTACCAATCATTCCTCTAAAATTCTTTTAATTATCTGGTTTCCTAGATTCATCAAGGCCATTAGTTTTTGAGGTTTTGATAGGAGTACTAATACTATTAGTATTTTCATATCCAAAATTTTCAAGTAAATATATTATATAATTTTTTTGAGATATAAAATTTCCTTATGGTTTTTGAGAAATTTGAAAACCAAGGAAAAAAGGTTTGTTCACCCTTCATGCGTATTTAAAAATATGCTTTCATAATATCCACAAAGGAATTAGTGAGTGATTTTTTAAGTAGATCCAAATATAATTTCATCAAGATAAATTTAAATAATGATGGTATATTTGAAAAAAATAATAATAAAGTATTAGAACCTCATCTCCCTTAACAAAATCGTACTGTAAGAAAAATCTGGTTAATCTATCATATAAGGCTCTTGGGGATTGTTTGAGTCCATAAAGTGACTTAGTAATTCCAAAAACATGATCCAAATATTTTGGGTTTTCAAAAATAGGGTGTTGTTCTACATAAACTTCCTCATAAAATTATCTATTAAGAAAGTCACACTTTATATCAATTTGAAAAAGAGTGAAATATATAAATGTTTCATATGCTAGAAGTATAAAAATCGCTTCAATTATAGTTAATAGAGAACAAGTTTCTACATAGTCTATAAATTCTTGTTGATTATAACCCTTTGCAACAAGTATATATTTATTTATAACTATTACTTTATCTTCATCACATTTATTATAGAAAATAGATTCTACACCAATTACAGGAGAATCTTCAAGTTGTTCAACCAAAGTACAAATTGATTCCTCTCAAACTTATTGCGTTCATCTTGCATTACCTTTATCCAATATTCATCACCAAAAGTATCATCAGGATTATTAGGTTTTAATTAAGATAAAAATGCATAATTTTCACATTTTTTCTTAAGGATATTCTAGTTCTAAATGGTTGACCTACATCACCAATGATATTATCAGCGGGATAATTCTTATATATTATAAAAATTCTTGGGCTTTTAAAACTCTGTTATTTAACAATAGGTTAAATGTATTCAAGAGGTGTAACTTAAAAAAATGTTTTTTCTCTCATAAAAATAATTTTCTAGTATTGGTTAAAAATTAGTTTTAGAAAAAACATTTGAAGATGTGGTTTCAGGTTTTTTGAACACAAATGGATGAGTTTCATCAAATTTGATATGTAATATTTCGTCAATGGTAATTTTATTTTTAGTAAAAACACTATAAACCTTACTCATTTTAGAATAATCAAGAAAAATTTCTTCATTATATTTTAGATAAAATTTAAGTAAATTATCTTTAGTATTCAAAATAAAAACTTTACACACAAAAACTCTAAAGTAAGAAAGTTATGGTTTTCTTCATGTACACAACTCATAAGTATTTTTATTAAGAAAGGGTATATTAAAAACCTGATTTTTAGTATATTAGGTAGTATAAAATACTTCATCTCAAAAAAATTATCAATTGGTTAGTCACTTAACATGGTTCTAGTATCACCTGAAGAACTATTTTTCTTATTTCAACTACACTATTCTGCTGAGGTGTTCTAGTATCTAAGAATTTATGTATTATACATTTCTTCTACAAAAAGTTTCAAATTCAAAATTAAAAAATTATCCACCATGGTCACTAGGAATAGTTACTAAAGGTATATTTTTATCATTTTTAACATGGGGCAAAAATTGTTAAAATAAAAAAATCCTTCCACATTTTTGCTAGAAAATAGACCTAGATATATCATATGTAGGCATCAACTAGAACATTTACATAGTATTTTACACCAATACTTTTAGTTTTTTCTATACCAAATAAATCAATTTAAACTAATTGTAGATAATCATAATTTGAAACATCACCAATAGATTTTAAACCTGACTTGTGTTTCTTTCCAAATTGATAAGGATCACAAAATTTAGAATAATTAAACCTAAGTACTTATAGATCTATAACTAGTCATTTATTATAAATTTTTGATAATGTTTTAACATTATAATTTCATAGTATACTATGCCACAACAAATATTGATCTTATTTTATAGGCAAATAATATTTTGGCTTCTAAGGTCTTCTAAGTTTAGTGTGTTTACATTCTCATGCCAATCGGCAGAAAAAATAAATTTACCTTTTAAACTTTGAATAGTACATTTATCATTCTTTAAGTTCACAATATTTTATTCATCACATAATTGTCTTATTCTTATAAGGGTTTTCTTAAGTCCCATAACAAATAAAACATTATAAAATAATGGGTTTCCAAGAAACAAATATTACGTGTACCATATATTTCTCCTTGAGAATTATCACCAAATGTATCTTTTCAACATTTCATCTTTATAATCTTATAAAATAATAGTTTTTTTTTCAAGTCATGTAATGGGAACAACCACTATACATGTACCAAATATTTTTATTATTGGAATTTTTCTTATTTTCCTAAAATAGAGAAGGTTGGAATTTTGGAACCAATACATTCTTGGGTCTGACATTGTTAGAAAAAAACTTTTGTAATCTACTTTTTTTAACTTTTTTATGTTTTATAACTATAAATTATTTATAAAAATGCAATTTTTAAAAACCAAAAGGCTTTACTTTATTGAAATAACAATTATTTTTTCAATTTCCACGCCTCTGTAATTTTTTACAAAAGGTTTCATTTTTAGGAATAAAATAATTTTTTGAAAATGAGGTTTTTCTTTAGTGAAAAAAATCCTAGAAATATTTCTATAAGGATTTATTTATTTATAAAGTTTTTCAAAATCTTCCTTACCATAAATAATTTTTTTAAAGTTTCTTTAGACTAAAGATCTCATAATTTAGTTTTTTAACTAAATACTTATCCTCACTAGTTGTATTAAAATTAGATTTATTTTCTAATTTTAATGTAATATTTGAAATATTTGATGTAAATATAGAAATGATTGAATTTTATTTGGAAATTTATGCCTTATCATTTTCATATTTTTAGAAAGTTTAGAATTTTCTTCTAATTTTTTTTAAATCTATAACTTCCTAAAAGATTTTTAAATAATCACCATCATCATATAAAGTAGTGTTATCTCTTTCCAAATATGTGTAACTACACTCATAATTAGAATCATGATATTTTTAATTTAAATTTAAATTAGTAAGGGATTTTACAGATACCTTAGTCTTGTGGTATTCATTTATCTTTGGGATACAAGTATAAATTTTTTTAACTTTCTAATTTTCATCACTATTGTTAGTAGAATTTTCATAAGAACTATCTCCTCCACTTTCACTCCATGTTTTAAAAACAATAATAATTTTATTCCCTTTATTATTATAGAACTTTTTTGAAATTATTTCCTACTTATCTTTCTTTTTTAGCTTAGAAAGATATGGCCTAATTTGACTAGGCTTATTGAATTCATAGAAAATACTTTTATAAGAATATTTATCCTCATATCTATCTTTAAATATTTTCTTGTATTTATAATGAAGATATTTTTTGAAAACTATTTTATTCATTCAATTTTTAATATTATAAAGTTCATTCTAACTCTATTTAGAAGAGATAATTTCTTTCTCAACTTTGAATTTCTTCTTCTTATAAGATTTATAAATTTATTAGTTTATCCATATTTATTAATAGCTATAAATAAATAGGAAAAAGCTTCACAACCATTTTTTATGTTATATTTTTCAAAATATATTTTCAATCTAACCTCATATTGCATGTGAGTTCCAATCAAATCATCCTGACTAAGCTTTGTTAGATTCTTAGTATTATCAATAATTGTTCTTTTTTATTCCATTTGGTTAGGAATAATATAAATTATTTTTTCAACCAAATATTCATCATTTAAATATTTATCTCCAAAATATTGTAAACTATTCACAATAATAATGAATCATTTATGCATCTTAGAAAAAAATTATATAGGTAAATTATCAAAGTCTTGATAATAATATTTCAGCATATATCTTATTTTTTTAAATAATTTTGGACTTTCCAAAGTAAGTAACTTTAAATTCATTATTCAAAACTTACTAGATGGATATTTTTAGAAGCTTTAAATAAATTTTTGTAATCCATAAGAATAATTATGAATGTTTTTTTTCAATTGGTTTGTTATCTAGATTAGTTAAGGAAGTTTGAATTAGTTACTTAACGTCCAAGGTTAAGGAAGTTCTAGGAGGGTCAAAATCACTAGAGTATTGTTGGCACCGAAATTTGGGAAGAGGAAGTACAAATGCAAAGCCTTTGGGGCCAACTCGTGAAGCTTGTTCGTGGAGCCCCATAGCACCACGACTGGCACAAAGATACCCCCTTTGAGAAGCCTCCACGGAGCAAGGAGGTGGGAGGATCCGCGATTTTATCTGATGTTTTCAAAGCCACCATGGATCAAGGAGGCGGAAGGCTTCGTGATCTGATTTGATGTTTTTGAAGCTGTTGTGGAGCAAGGATGTGAGAGGCTTCGCAATTACGAAAAATTCCCACATAGCTCTGCATCGCGCAAGCTCTTTTTTAAGGTGCCTCATGCCTATAAATACATGGCTCCACTTGATCCCAAATGATGGATCCTCCGACCTTTCACCTTCTTAGCTCTCAAATCGCAAAACAATTTTTGCTCTGTGAATCATAAGCTCTTTAAGGTACTTTAGCATCACGAAGTTCCATTCCATTTGCTTAAATTCAACCCCTCTTCAAAAAGGGATGCCCTTCACGGATCCCACGGGCCTCCATGAAGGAAGGGGACTCGGGTCTTCGCAGAGCACTTATGTTTCATGTAGTACCCTCCATGAATATGTAACCCACATGCCAAGGCAGGGTCATTGTGCTTCGTGAAGCACATTGCTTCGCAATGATATACTTCACAGGGCACCCTTGCTTCGCGAAGAACTGCTCTGTGAATGTATTTCCACTTTGTGAGGAATATTCCATATACATTTATGCCCTATGACTAGGCTAGGACACTTCACTTTTCAAAGAATACCCCTTCGCGAAGTCCTTCCACTATATGGAGCACCAGAGCTTCACAAGGCCTCTTCCTGTGAACCCCATTTCTCTGTAACCCCTTTTCCCATGCAACCCTCCAGGTTTGCACGAAGTGATTTCATTGTCCCTTGGGTGGTGCTTCATGTTGCGTTGCTTCTCCTTATGATTCGTCGCATAGGCATGCTAACAGATATTGCTTCTTCACATAGCCACGCTAATGTGGTCCCCTCAATGGATCACTCCACGACACCCCCTCCCTATGGAATTGTTGATTCATTCCCTTCCCCAAGGGAGGGTGGGTATCAGTTATGTAATTCCTAGGGGCGCTGAGTGCACCCGTCTTGTCTGAGTTTCAGGATGTTAAACTGCCAAGAGCCATCATCCTCAACAAATGACATTAACGTATGACATCACCCTGTGCACTCTATGGGGGGCACCACTTCTCAAAAATTATCTTCACCCGCTCATCTCTATGGGAGTGAGATCTTCCTCACATGGAATGAGATCCTCTTTGATGGAGTGACACCTGTCTGTGGGGAAGGGAAACCATCTTGGTGTAAGCCCCTAGCCTTTTTTGTGGGAGGCAGTGTCCCTGCTTCTCCTCCTCTCTTCTTCGATGCCAAGGACTAGGGGGGATGGTCACTGGAACCCTCCTCTATTCCATGCCAAATCCATTGGGCTTTGTCTCCACCGGTCCTCTATTCAGGATTAAGTCCCAATCTCCATCTCCCTAGGATACTAACCACACATAAGCCCATGTTTTCTTTTTGGGTGACTAACCATGTGTAATCCCCACTTCACTTCCCATAGATGAAACTTTCATGATGTGATCATCAAGTCTTTGTTGCCTCTTGTTTGTCACACTGATCATGACTTACATGGGCTTAGAGTAAGCATTTACCATGGAATCCTCTTCGGGTCTCTTTATATTGTAAGCCCCAACACCCATTATCCTGAACTATGTGGACTTTGATCCTTTTCAAGGGAAGGTCCGTAGGAAGCCTCCCTGAGATTCAATACTAACAACCATTGGTTCTGACCCCTTCACATCGGTTCACCAAAATAACATCCCAAACTATGGGGACTTTGATCCTTGCCAAGGAAAGGTATATAGGAAGCCTCTATGAGGTTAAATCCCAACACCTACTTAACCCAACCCCTTCACTTTAGTCCACCCTCATCCCACATGAAGTTAAATTGTATGTATGCTCTGCATGACACTAAACTGTCTCCAAATCAGTAGTAAGCCATTGTCAACCCCAATCGATGTTAATCAGTCATGTTCCCCAATCGACAGTAAGCCATTGTAGTCCCCTTTGATGGGACCCACATTTATGCTCCACCCTAGTGGCATCAGACCAACTGGGATTCTAACCATGCATAAGCCCTAGTATATCATCAGGTCGATGTCCTCTGTGTACACCTCAATTCTATGCCCCCATTCCGAACTACATGGACTTTGATCCTTGCCAAGGCAAGGTACATAGGAAGCCTCCTTGAGGTTCAAGCCCAACAACCATTGGTCCTGAACCCCTTCATGTCATCTCACCAACACTTATGAACTACACGGATTTTGATCCTTGCCAAGGCAAGGTACATAGGAAGCCTCTTTGAGGTTCAAGACCATTGGTCCCAACCTCATCCACATCAACTCACCAACACTGTTCTAAACTACATGGACTTTGATCCTTTCCAAGGAAAGGTATGTAGGATGCCTTCCTGAGGTTCAATCCCAACACCTACTGGTCCTGACTACTTCACATCAGTCCGCTCTTGTCCTGCATGACATTAAACTATATGCCCCTTTTTGTCCCACATGACACTAAAATATCCCCCAATCATCAGTAATCCATTGTCAACCCCAATTGATGACAATACATCGTGTTCCAAAATAAATGGTAAGTTGTTGTAGTCCCATTTGATAGGACCCACATTTTTGGTCCGCCCTAGTGGTGTCAGACCAACCAGGATGCTAACCAAGCATAAGCCTCAGTATATCATCAGGTCACTATCCTCTGCGTACACCCCAATTTTATGGCCCCATCCTGAACTACGTGGACTTTGATCCTTGCCAAGGCAAGGTACATAGGAAGCCTACCTGAGGTTCAAGGCCATATCCCATGTATTATCCTGGTCTTTCCCTCAATCCTATGTGTTTTGGGGAGGTCATTTCCCAACCTAGAGGTTCCACTTCCTCTAGGTCTCATCTATAGGGGTCGCCTCCTTAGGTGTCACATCGCCTCACCAAACTACATGGACTTTGATTCCCTACCACGGGGATATGTAGGGTGTCTCTTTGAGACTCAAGCCTAACTTCACTATCTACCTCACGTTGGATCCATATCTCTCTCCATCCACTCTCAATGATCCAAGTCCATCTTGATTTTTACTCGGGCCTCCACATCTTGGAATAATCATGTTACCCACTTTCTCGCTGCTCCCAGCATCAGTGTTCCCTCTTGGGGTTGCACCCACCTGATCCACTCCAGTCAGTGTTCCGATCAGTCCGATCTATCTCTACTAGATGTTAAACTCATGGAATACCTTGTGTTAAACATGGGAAGATGAAGAAGACATCAGAGAAATTCCTATGGAATATAATTCCCCATATTTGACATGGGATTCCTCGGGCTTACGCACCCTTGAGAAGCCCTATAATAAGATGAAGAAACCCAAACGTGCCAGTGTTCTAGTGTCCAGACACGCCAGTGATGTCCAACGTGACTACTCCCCTGACTGAAGGTTGCTGACCTGACCGGAACCCTTGGAATGTTCTGACATAAGTAGTGTAATTAACCGGTGTCCATAAAGACATGGCACTGGGAATAATTTCACGAACAACGTCTTAATCTATAAGGGAGACCCAGACTAGGTGAAGAGTTCCAAGGAGAAATCCACAGAAGGAGAAACTGAAATCCCATAATCACATTTTGATCAAGGAGAAAACATCCCTAAATAGGTGACTGATGTCACCCTCCATTAGAAAGAGAGAATGCGAGACAACAAACAACGTTGTCCTCCGAAACAGACGGATGCGCGCACCCTGGGGAAAGCGTCGGAAACAAAAATGGTGAACCTGCCGTTAAATTATTCTCCTAAATGTGGAGATTAGTAGCATTCGAGACATCAGTGGACTAGCATTTCATTAGATCCAATTATTTTACACCAAGTCCCCCAAAGAAAATAGTGGTTCTTGTGTGAAACTCACCAGAAGTTGGGACAGTTGAATGTTGGATATCCCGATTTGTGACATTGTCAGCATAGATCCTTCTTACCAACCATGGAATACGGAATGGAATTGGGGAACTGGACATCGATTTCCTTTATGCAGTACTAATGGTTCAATCTCCCTTCTTTTCATGGCCCAAGTTTCCATAATATGAAACCGATCACCGCCCATCCACTGACGCAGGGGCAGGGGCAATGTCAACACGGAAATCCTGCATGGCTCCACTGATTTTGTGATAGTCCCCATATCCAAAACTTCTGGGAACCCATGACCCATCTACCCATCTGAATTCATTCATCAAAGGGTGATATATGACCTCATCCACTGATACAAGCAGGAGGGGATTATCCCGACTCGGGATATGGACCACCAGGATTTAAAGGCATTTGCGCCTTGTCACCAACGCTACCCCCAAGGGCTACGTGGGGAGTCACTGCTCCCCACTCCGATGCACAACCATTTCAGGAGACTCTCCCTGGAATGCTTCAATGACTCCCTCCCCTACGCCAATGAGGTGAGGGATGTCCAAGCCATCCCGGCTGGGATCCCATTCCAGGAGCTCTAAAGGAGGGCCCTCACTAGGTCGTGCCAGCGCCGCCACCCAGCCCCATGGGTCGAGAAGCAGGTAATCTATACGCCTGCACCACCGGCCCCAATCTGGCTGATCCGACACCAGCGTCGAGTGCAGGCCAAGGAGGACACCCTCCAAGGGGAGTCAAAGTCAATGACTATCGCGGATCGTGCCACCACCGATGTATACCATTAGTTCCCTATATATTCTGAGTAGGGGCATGTAGAAATCTGGCTCAGATCGAGGCCCCAATCACCCCACAAGTAGGCTGGGATGACTCTCCTAGTGTCTGGCATAGGTAGTGCCCACCGCGGACCGACCTGTGACAACAAAACCTAGTACAGAGGTCCTCCCCGTACTGCCGTCATTGAGAACGCAGGTCCTCCCCACTTCAAAGCTTGGCATGGAGGTCCACCATGTTCCCCATTTAATATGAATGAGGGTCCTCCCCACGACAGTGACACTCAGTACTGAAGCCTCTTCTATGATCATGACATTGGGTATGGAGTCATTCCTCTTACCACATACCGCCGATGTGGAGATGTCACACATATGATCAATCTCCATCATGGGGGCCTTCCCCATGTCCTTACAGTAGTTGGAGAAGGTCCTCCTCATCCCAACAATTAGAGGAGTGAAGGTCAGCCTCGATTCATTAACACCTAGTACAGAGGTCCTACTCGTGTTTGACTTGACCAGTATGAGGACCCTCCTCGTGATGATGGTGCCATGGGAAATTAGCATGGAGGTCCTACCCATGCTTCTACCCACTCTAGCACCTTCCACGAAGATTCCCTCTACAAATCGTCTAGTGGACATGGAGGTCCACCCTGCATTCCATTTGACATATGTCCAGGTTCTCCTCGCACCCTACCTCACTCATGCAAAGGTCCACTCTTCCCCAGCACCAGCTCGGCCGAAGGACATCCTCGGGCCAGAAATCTACCATGTCCCGAAGAACTATCCTGGGGTAGGAGGGTGGGTCATCACCGCCAAAAAAAGAATGCCAAGAATATTCTGACTGAGATTAAACTTTTCTGCTTCTCATATCCTAAGGTGGAATACGACTCAACAATGGAACCCCCACCTCGATCCTCCTTGTCAAGGGTCGGGTCAAGAATGAGGCGCATCAGCCTCATACTTCTGGAATGCGACGTCCACTGGATCCCAACCTCCCTCCGTAGATAAATCCAGGAGGATGAAGATTTGGCGTCTCCCCAGGGTTCGAACATGAAATTTACACCATCATCACCAGGAGCATTCTCTACCTAGACCGGAGATCACGAAGAGTTATTATGGAAAACGATGGAGAACGAGCAACAACATGGTTCACAACTAATAGTCGTAGTCCCTACACCAAAAATTACGGTCACCAGCTCGTCTTATCGCGATGTAGTGGCCAAGTCATTGAAATCTTCGGAGGATAGCCCAAGATGCGGCAATTTGTCAACCCACTCTATGTATTTTGCACCGGCTAGCCTACCATCTCAGCGGTCTTCTTTAGTACCACTACCAGTTCCCCAGACGCCTCCAATTGACGAGTGGGGAAATTAAGGGCCAGACCCAGATTCCGGGCCAAGGAGTTTGTGGTACATTCTTATAGTAGACCATTTTCTAGAGATGTTTTGGTCAGTCAAAGTACCAAACTTCAGTGCACCAGAATCGCTCACCCAGGAGGAAGTGCGATGCTTTCTCCAGACACTTTGGGTGACACATTTCCATCTTCGTCATCCATGAGTGGACTACCTCAAGCCAAGATCACTTTGAAAACATTGACCAACATTATCATCTGTTTTATTTTTTCGAAATTCTCGTGGCCCAGCACCTTGAGTCACTAGGCAGCCATAGGACCCTCCAACAATTATGCGTTCATAGCTTTAAAGTGCTCTTCAAGATTATCAATGAGGCTTCCCCCCACGTGCAGATCTGTGGTTGGGGGCAGTAGGCATAACTCTACTTCAGTTCCATCCAACGCCAGCCTGACTTTCCAGAATATATCAAGAATATGCCTCCAGGTAGGGTTGTGGTTAACATAGTCAACCTACCAGGGGAAGATAATGAGCTAGAGATTCTTGGGGAAGACCCACACCCCTAGAGAGTCACACATCTATTAGATTCGTTGGTAAGGATCACTCGTCAGTAGAGAAATATACTGGTCCTCCCTGTACCTACCGAGTCATTAAACCTTTTTCGGAATCCCAATAAGGTCAAGGAGCACCTTAGATCTGTCAAACCCTCTGAACCATCTGACTCAATACAAAAAATGGAGGATGATCCCGAGAAAGATGTGTTGCGTCAACAGCTCATGAATCATACGAAGGTGGTCGATAACCTTCTTTCTAATCATGCCACATGGCGACGATCAGACTACGGTGATCCTCATCTAGTGCTGCAGTGGAAATCACAACTTCCCCCTGGAGAATTGCCTCCAGGTGATCCTAAACATCCTGCCCACACAAATACGGTTGAGGCAGGAACTTTCGGTAAGAGGGCGTGGTATGTGTCACTAAATCCACCTGAGTAACGTGATAACCCTCAGGAACTAGCTGATCTATAGTTAATCCTACCAAATGCTCCATGAGATGTTGGGACTTCTTATCACATTGAAGAACCCACTAATGCACTGGTGGTTAGGGATCCCCATCAATACAAGAACCCCCTCCTAGATGATCCAATGGTAGTGCTCATTACCCATCTCTAGGAATTAGAGATGTGATAAGTGGAAATACCACCTGATGGAAAGCCGTATCCGGTGTGGGTGGACGATATTATATCACCCCTAGGTTTCAGAAATCCCACATTTTCCACCTTCAATGGGATGGGTGATCCGCTGCAGCATCTGGCCCACTTCATCTCAAGGTGTGGACCCATGCTGGGAACCCCAGCACAGTAAGAAGCAATCAAACTCTGATGCTTCATACAGACATTGGAAGGGAATATATTTGTTTGGTACATCCATCTGCCCATCAGATCAGTAGCCAAATGGGAAGATCTTTGTAGGAAATTTCTTTACCAGTTTAGTTCCACCACTCAGAAGATGAGTATTACAGGCCTCTTCAAGTGAAAGAAGAGGCCTGATGAGCGCATCGTGGACTTTTTGCCTAGTGGAAAAGGCTCACATACTCCCTTGACATGACATTGACTCAAGAACAACTACTGACGATGTGTTTGGGAATGTCAAGATAGAACTGTTCCCCTCTCTGATCACCCAGAACTACCATGGGGGATTCCAAGACTTCTCTGATAAGGCCCAGCGCCTAGAGGAAGCCTTACAGTAGGCCAAGCAGGCACACCCGTTGCCTCCTGTGATTCCCTCAAGAAGGAGTGCTAAGGCTGAGCACACCACAGTGGCACAGATAGAGGCCCCTAGGCAACTAGAGTTGTTCCCAATGGAGCCGCCCCCACAACCTTTTAGAGGCCCTCTACCTCAGGCGTTGCCTCTGTCCCAGCAGCACCCACCTCAGAACCAGCAGCCGACCCCGTGTAAAGCACCGCCACCGCCCAGGTGAGATAACCAGGCTCCACCTCTTCGATAGGTTCCTCCATCCCCTCATCAGGATTAGGCTCCTAGGGCCCCTTTCCCAGACAGAAGAAATTATACCTACTCATTTAATGAGGTTAAAATCCCTGGCTATTTCTTAAGTTATTTGGAATAGGGGATTGTACGTTTTCTTGAATGTAGGAGGCCAGAAGAGGCGGGTCTCATTGATCACCCCAATTACTGCCCCTATCACCTAATCTTGGAGAACACCCTTAAACAATGCTATGTGTTTAAGGACTGGATTCAAGACCAGGTCAATAACAACATAGTAAAGTTGGGCCCTACTCTAGAACATGTGGCATGTGTATTCGTGAAGCCCAATAGAAGTGACAATGAATGCGAGTGGCATCAGATTTCTAACCGTGGATCCCAGAAGTATGATGATTGTATAGATCGTAAGGCAGTCACCCATTCCCATGGCATTATTCGTGCACGTCTGAATCAACCTAAACCTTTAGAATATGTCGTGTGACCCGCAACTAGTACCTCTACATCAATGACTCAGCTATCCTCTTCCCAGAAGAGAAAGTATCAGCATTGTAAGGGAAAAAAATTCCCCCACCAATGTTGTCTTCATCCCATACTCTTGGTGATTTCATTCCCCCAGAGATGGATATTCCTCCCAGAATCCACCCAGTAGTGGATGACTAGGGTATGCCTCGGTTAACATTGTAGAGCCGATAAACCCCTACATGTTTTCTGACGACGAGGAGCACCAGGAGGATCCTCCCAATGTTCCCAGTTGTCGTTAACGTCGACAGATCTGTGAAAATATGGGTCTTCGGAGTGCCTCAGTCAGTATTTACATCTAGGGTGTGCATACCACCAAAACTAGACAGCATGCACAATGCAGATCTTAGAATATGTAGCCTTCTCATCTGGTGTCAATAGGTCCACCTTCACCACTGTTTGTGCTGCTTGATCAGGCAGATCCACCTCGACCGCACAGTGACCAGCCATGCTCTGCTATGGACCGGTCTCAGTAATCCATCCCTCATTCATTAGTCACTCCATAGACATTGACTAGTGAGTATCTATATATTCCTAGCACCAATCAGCCATCGGTCCAGCTAGTAGGGCCCGCCATACCACCTGTTATAGAGCGACCTCCTGTAATCAGAAGCTCACGCCTGGCATTGAATTATGATGTCCTCAAACATCTTTCCATCATTATAGGAAGGCTATCCATCCTTGAGGCCCTTCTCCTGTCATCTGATATGAACGAAGCCCTTACTGAGGCTTTAAGAAGCCCCTCTAGTTTGAGATGGAGGTAGCAGCTGTAGAATCCTTCTATGCTGAGGCAGTCGAGCATGATGAATGCCATACCATTATTTCATTCTCAGGAGAAGATGAAGGCTCTTCCATACAGGGGTACATTCACCCACTGTACATTACTGTCCAGTTTAATGTTTTGGAGGTTCATCGTTGTCTTGTCGACACAGGATCTAGGATCAACCTAATCCTGACTCGAACACTGCAAAAACTGGGGTTCTCTAAGGATGATATGAGTCCCTCTGACCTGAAAATTAAATGTTATGATAGGATGGAATAGATGCTATTTGAAAATATCCATCTAAAGACTCAGTTCGGTGCCCTTGTAGCCAAAACTGAATTCATGGTTTTCTCTCAGAACACCGCCTACAATGCATTGATGGGTAGGTCATGGCTCCACCTACATGCATCAATTCCTCTATCGTATCACCAGTGCCTCAAGTACTCCATTAATGTTCAAGTGGGAATACTTCAAGGTGACGCGTCTCCCTTTGCCTCTTTTTAAGCCCTCTATCTGGATGCCGACTATTATAAAAGTAAGGACAAGCATATCAGGATAACTAGGTTGAGCATGCTCTGGCTGCGACCGACCCGTGGACAGATCTAGATGATGCCTACATCTTTCCAATCCACTGATTAGAGGATACAACCTTGTACATGAGACAATGCTTCATTGTTTCTAGAATTAGGGGGGAAGAACATTCCCAAGTCTAAGCGATGCCGGAAGATCGCCTCATACTCCTATATGAATCAGGATCGGGTGATCCCAGAGCCCCCTACACTCATAAGGTATCAGGATGTCCACCCCATGGTAATGACAATACATCATAATTTATTGTTCCGTTGGGATGGGATAAACCGGATCAAGCCGACGCATCACTATTACTTTGATATCATCAAGAGTGGCCCCTTGGGATGAAGACTAGATGGTATCAGATCGACACCCTTCATCATTATGGTTTCAGCAGCATAGGAGTCCCCGGATGTAGTGTCCACCGCCGCTTAGGTTGGTACCATTCTCCCATTGGGATCTGTTGACTCATAGGAAACTCCTCCCGCCGAGGATCACTCCTCCATAATTGAAGAAGAGGATTTATAGGATGCTCCCCCCACCTTTGAAGAGGGTGTCTCTACCACGGTCGATGAAATGGTACAGGTGAACCTCAGTAGCGAGGTGGACCCAAAACCCACATTGATCAGTGTTGTTGTGCCTCTCAAGGAGAAACAACAATACATGGACTTCCTCAAACAACACTGTGATGTATTTTCTTAGAGCTATAATGAAATTTCGGGGCTAGATCCCTAGGTAGTCGTTCACCACCTCTGCCTCCCAGTAAATCACTGTATGTTTAAGCAGCCTCCCAGAAGGATGCACCCTTCTCATGGTGCCACGGTCAAGGCCAAAGTTGATAATATCATCAAAGCCAATTTTTTTAGGAGGTATAGTACCCCAAATGGTTAGCCAACTTTGTTCCCATCAGGAATAAGAACATACAGATCAGAGTCTGCATCGACTTCTGGGATCTCAACCATCATTGCCCAAAGGATGATTTTCCCCTCCCTGTTATGGAATTGTTATGTGATGCTACAGTTGGGTTCCAAGACCTCTTCTTCATGGATGGGTACTTTGAGTATAACCAGATCCGAATGGATCCTAAGGATGAGGAGTATACAAACTTCAGGGCACCACAAGGTACTTTTTGTTACCAAGTCATTCTATTCAGTCTAAAGAATGCAGGTGCCACTTATTAGTGAGCTATGCATCACATATTTAAGTCGATCCTCAGGACACTGGTGGAATGCTACGTGGACAATCTGGTGGTAAAATTTTTCCGGCATTAGTACCATCTCAAAGACCTTGAGAAAGTGTTATGATTCCTCCTTTATCGCCACCTAAAGATGAATCCATTGAAGTGTGCCTTCAGGGTCACCTCTGGAAAGTTTATTGAATTTGTTTTCAGATACAGGGGCATTGAGATCAACCCGGAGAAGATCAAGGCCATCAGCCAGATGCCTCCCCCAAGCAACCTCTAGGTTCTTCGAGGTTTCCAAGGCCACTTAGCCTATATACTCCGATTCATCGCGAATCTGGCTGGCAAGTGTAAGCCTTTTTATCAGATCATGAAGAAATGTAATGTTTATCAGTGGGATTAATAATGTCAGACTTCTTTAAAGGAAATCAAGAAATATATGCTCCAGTCTTTGGTCTTAATGCCACCCATCTCCAGAAATCCATTGGTCCTTTATGTGACCACCCTAGAATGATCTCTCGGTGCCCTTCTCACCCAGAAGAACAATGAGGGAACAAATAATTGTCTCTACTATCTCAAATGCATTCTCCTCAATACGGAGACTAGATACTTCCCTATTAAGAAGATATGCCTCTCATTGGTATTAATAGTACATAAATTGTGACATTACTTGTAGAACCATGTGGTATAGCCAGTGTCTTGAGTGGATCCACTGAAGTACATCTTGAACCTCCCCATGCTGATAGGTCGTCTGTCTTGGTGGCCAGTAATACTTCATCAGTTCGACATCAGGTTTGTCTCTCAGAAGGCTATTAAGGGGAAATAATTGGCATATTTTTTACCATCCATCCAGCTCCTACAGACCAGTCTTTGGACCTTTATTTTTTCGATGAGGCAATTCTCTCGGTAGACCAAGCCATTCCTTGCTAGAAAATTCACTTTTATGGTTCTTCCCGGAGTCCCACCGGAAGAAGGATCAATGACCCCAGGATCAACAGAGTAGGCCTAGGTATCATCTTCATTACCCCAGTATAAGTCGTTCTACCATATTCATTCCTGATCTCAGAAGGTTGTACCAACAATGAGGCGTAATACCAATCTCTCATTACTGGCCTCGAGCTAGCCCTCGAGATTGATGTTCCCCACTTGCACGTGAAAGGGGACTATGAACTAGTCATCAAGTAGATTAACGGTGACTATGTCATCAGAAATCCAGAGCTCGTACCACTGTTGGAATACACCCTCCAGCTGAGGGCCTAGTTCCCATCTCGGCCAGAAGTTACTCATGTCCCTTGATCCCAGAAAAGTTGAGTTGATGCCTTTCCATCCTAGCTGCATCACTTGTGGAGCCTCAACAAGATGATTTAATTATCCATGCAGCACACCAGAGAGTCATCGCTCCCGTCACTCTAGATGAAATCCACCTTACTGTTGGTGCCTCTACATTAGGACCTCCAAGTTCCCCAGATGCATTGATTGAGGTAACTCCCGACTGGAGAACCTCCTTTGTTGAGTACCTCCAAAACGGTAATCTCCCAGTAGATCGAGCTGAGCGTGAGATAATCTGACGTCGCGCATTGAAGTTTACCATCCATAGTGGTTCTGGTCTTGATTAGATCCTCTAAAATCATTTTTTTGATGGATTTATCCTCTGTTACATTCAAGGAGCTGAGACTTCTCAATTCATGCATGAGGTTCATGCCAGTTCCTGTGGGGCTCATCAAACTGGGCCAAAACTATCCCACCAAATCTGGAGACTAGGGTATTTTTGGACGTCTATGATCTGTGACTACATCAAGATTTCCAAGAGGTTCCATGCATGCCAAATTCATGCCAACTTTGTGCATCATCCGCCAGAGCCTCTCCACAATACCAAGTACTCCTGGCCCTTTACAGTCTAGGGACTCGATGTTGTGGGACCATATCCACTGGTGAACGCTCGCCAATATAGGTTCATCCCAATCGCTACAGATTTTTTTTCTAAATAGGCAGAATCAGTTCTTCTCATGGAGATCAAGGCTCTTTCTATCATTGACTTTGTGATATCCAATATAATTCACCAGTTTAGAGTCCCTCACGCCATCCTCATTGGTTGGTTGTTTTCCTAAAGTATTGTTTTCAGCACCAAATTAATTTCCCTAACTTGTAACTAGTATAGTGTGCAAGTACGGGGTCGATCCACAGGGAAGCAGTATTGGCATTTTATGGCTCTTGATTTTAAATAATTTAAGTGAAGATGATGAATTTAAATATGATTGGTTGGTTCATGGTACGAATCTCAAAAGATAACTAATTACTTGGACTTTTTTAATTCACTACGAATTAAACATGAAAACTGAAAATTACTTAAAACTGGATTTTTTATTTTAATGAAAATGTGTCAAGGCTGGACATTCATGTGGGAAGTTAAACCTTATTCCCTATTATGCTGTGTTGTTCATGATAACCCACATTTCTAGGTTTCATTTGTGTCAGAACTCCCATGGTCCGGTGAGTTCCAATCAAGTCGATAGGAATCAATCCCTTGGTCTGGAAATTGATTTCTACTGGCTCTTAATTTAGGAACTGCCCTCTAGAAACGACAAATATATCCAATGGTCCTGGATATCCTTGTTTTAATTCTCCTAAATATCCATTGAAACTCCATTCTTTGTCCGATATGGGGTTTTCAGCGAAATAAGAAACAGATGTTGGGAGAATTAGGTGAGAGACAATGAACAAACACAATAATAGAGAAATTAGTTCTAATGAACCCACATTTTCCCCAGCCCCAACACAGGGGGGTTAGCTACTCATAATGAAAAGGATAAGAAACTTACTAAGATTAATTAGAGAGTTCATTAAAACATAAAATAAAAGAATCTGAAGTGAAAAAAACTACAAGAATCAGTGCCTCCAAAAAACTTCCTTCCTCCGACAGCTTAGTTTCCAGCCTCTCCCTCTTCTTTCCCCCCCAATCCCCATTGGTCCATCTCACTCCCTCCAGTATTCTTGGTCAGAAAGGCCCTTTTTCTAGTTGTCCAAAAGAAGGTAGTATAGGGAACCCCGGGTCAAAGAGTGGGTGAAAAGTGAAAAAGCAAAAAAGGAGAAGGCTATAGTGGTCCGCACGGTTTGGGTGCACAGTTTGGTAGACCGTGCACCAACCGTGCAGATGCTACTGTCTCAAATCCTTTAGCCGCACAGTTTTCCTGGATGGGCCGCACGGTTTGGGTAGGCCATGCGCCAATCGAGTAGAGGGTACTGTCAATGGTATCTTCTCCTGTATGGTTTGCACATGGTTTGGATAACCGTGTGGTGACCGTGCAGGTTGCCTCTGTCATTGAAATTCCTGAATTCGCTTGTCCTTCATGACAAGTGATTGATTCGGGTGACTCCATTCCAGCATAGTCAGGGGAAAAGGGTCTATAAGCCTCCAACTCCCTTATGAATCTCCAAAATTCATAGAATCCATGCTTTATCCTTTGGTGACCGAAAAACAAAGAGCAAGGTACATCAAAATTGTAAAATTCATGCAAAACCATCCACAAAAACCATTTTATAGATATTAAACCAAGTGGAATTGACTTATGCACAACAGTGCATCAAACTCCCCCACACATAATTGATTGTTTGTCCTCAAACAAAGGAATAGACAGTCGTGTTCAAAGAGTTACCAAAGAGATAGGTATAAATATCAAAGATTATACCAATTAGATGAATATGAAATTTGAACTAATTATCATTAAAAATTAACGCATTCATAATTCATGGATTCCCAAGTCTATGAAGTTAGCCAACAAAGTATACTTAATCCAAAATAGTCAACCATTCATTCATAAATCAATTTTGCTTAAAACTGAGTTTTCTCTTCTTCATTCAAAGAAAGTTCCTACCTCCATTTTCATCTCGTTATACACTCATATTAGTTAAGCCTAGGTTACGCCGTTTCCAATTGGCAGGCTATCACTTTTATAGGTCACACAACCTCATTGACTTTCATTATTTAGAACATGATGAAAGGTCATCAAAATTATTGGGCATGCCTTTACATATCTCAAAATATTTTTCTTCTTTATAATGGGGTGATATACTAGCATAAAATGTGGCCCAATATTCTCATGTCAACACATGATGAGAATGTTTGATAAAGTCAAGAGTTTATGAAATTAAGACCGTGTAATATCCACTAGTGCAGCAACAATAATTCCCAAAACCTCACCTCTCCTTATGAAAAATTTGAATTCCATTTTAAGGGGTTCCTCAATTCTAATTACTCCATCACAAAAATCATTTTTAAACAAACTATTTTTCTAAATGAATGGCTAAATGCTCCTTTTAAAGTATTATAAGGTTTATTCACATCACAAACTAGGTTCGAAAATCCATACATATGAGCCATTTTCAGAGATAATTTCCACAGTTCGTTTTTAGCTAAATGATATAAACCCATGACATCTATAACAGCCCTTTAGACACACCTAAGAAAACATGATACCCCAAGTACATGGGAAAGAAATCAATCAAAATGGGGTGCCAATTAAGGGCGCCCTCCCCCACACTTAAAACCAATCATGGTCCCCCGTGAAGGTAATAAAGTAGAGAAGTGTGGGTAAGGAAGGATGAAAAGGGAGGGAAAATGAAGAACAGAAAACAGTGCAAAAAGTGAAAAACTCCCATGAATGTCGGTCAAGTGGGGAAATCAAGTGGTGTGGGAGAGCCCGATGAGAGGAAAGGTGGATGGCATGGAACAGATGAAAATGCCTACTGGTGAGAAAAAGGAACTATACAAGTGAAGTAGGAAAAATCAGTACTAGGAGTAGGGAAAAAATCACAACACACAATCACACCAAGCAGTCAAAACAACACACCATAAAAGAAGGTACAAGACAGGGCAAAGGGTGAAAAAAATAAAATAAGTAACAACGCATGAAATAAAAGCCCATTAGGGATCATATGGATTGAAAGAGAGTGATCGAGCAGCGACGTCCCAGGTCGGATCAGCGGTAGGCAGAGGTAGGTCCATGGGATCAGTGGGAGTAGAGGTGGTAGAGGGATCACTCGTCGAGGCACCGACTCCTGACATATAGTAGGAGGGAGGATGGTGGGGCACAACTTCATACAGGGTGGGAGGATGAAGATCGGCCAAGCTAAGGCCTTCCACCTCTTTGCACGTCTTCTCAAGCTTCCAGTGGAACATAGAGTACCGATCCTACTGCCACTTCCAAAAGTGGTCGGGGTCAGCATACGATGTTCCTTGCAGGGCGGGGTAGGATGGATAGGGTGGGTAAAATTGTGGGGGCATGGATGGGTGATAGGGGGAAGGAGGAGAATCAGGGGTCCTGTAACACCCCAATCTTCCACGGTATGCTTCTCTCTGAATAATACAGCAGCGTGTGTTGTACGCAACTTCAAGTTCTAACACACCACAACCAATCAAACTAGCTGTTATGAATAGTAATACCTACTTTTTAAAATTTATACATTTTATCTTTCTAAATGGACTTCATTTTTGGATTCGTAATATCGAAATTATCTTAGGGTTAAATTTTGGTACTTTTCAGATAACTTTCATATTTTGATGAATAGTGAAAATTACTAAATTTTAATTAAAAACAACTTTTTTAATCAAAATAATTAATAGTGATAAATTATTAATTTGAGTGTTTTTAAAGTATATTTAGAATATATTTTTACCATTTAATAAAATGTTGGTCATTGGATGAGATTTCACATTTAAACCAGACATAAACAAGTGTCAATCTTTTGATAGTTATTATCTCTTAAAAACACGCTATTTGTTTTGACGACGGGAATTAATTTTTAAATTAATTAATACAACTGATATGTTTTGAATTTGGTAAAATAGAAATCATTTTTGAATTCATAATATCAAATATATCTTAGGCCTAATTTTTGGTATTTTTCTGGAAATTTTCATTTTCTGATGAATAGTGAAACCACTAAGCGGTAGTTAAAAAACTGAATTTTTCATAAAACTTAATTTTACCGCTTCTGTGAGTGGAATTTCGAAAATCTGAGAGACAAAGTTAACATCAAGGAGTAAAATGTGGTTCATTGAGATGAAAATAATTTTTGGTGAATAGTAACTTTTTACTTTTATTTACCACGGTTAAAAGTAAATAGGGTAATTAAGGGTAAAAATGATATTAATATTACCCTAACACATGTCCTAATTCTATTGGACAAGTGTATCTCGACCAAAAACAACCTTAGGAGTAACATATTATAATTTAGGTCCACTTGGATTAGATTATGACATTTATTATTATTTAATTCAAAGAAGAGTTAAAAGAGTTAAAATCAAAGTTTATTTACTAAAACATTTTTAAAATAGGGTTATACATAAGGTAATTTTTATTTTAAATATTAATTAGAAAGATAAAACTATTTCCTATATAATTATATTTTATTTATAATTTTTAGACATTAAATAATTTAATTTATTTATGACACAATGATGACGAAGTAATTACCATAATAGTGAAAAATTAAAATAATTGATATTTTAAATACCCAAATAAATATAATTGGAGACTTTTATTGAATTAAACTAATTTTCTAGGTTAATATGATATATTAGTATTGATTTAATTGACTTTTTTCGAAGTAATAATTCTGTTATGAGTTTCACAAAAATCAATTATTGAATAGTGTCCAAATTGACATAAAAGAGTTTTTAACACAAATATTATATTATTAATTGATATTAAATTCCTAAAAATATAATTTTAGACCAAGAGACTTATATAATGATATTTGTATCATTAATGGACCACTTGGGAGTCTCTTGGATGTATATAGAAAGTTTATTAACCATATAATATAAAAATACAAAGAGACTTTGTAAAAGTGAAACTAATTAACTAAGAGTTAATACTTAAAGATAAGAATAATATAATGACCCAAACCTGTCTAAATTCTATTTATTGAGTGGTTTTAGACCTATCCCTACCCTAAACTTTAAATAATCTACTTTGGATCCATTAGAAACCGAATATGAATTTATTATAAAATAATATTTCTAGCTTTCCCAAAGGTGCCCCTCACCCCTCTTGTAAAAGGGAACTCCCCCTTATCAATACTTAACACCTTCAAAGCCTTTTGGTTCGGCCAAAACCTACCCAAATACTCTCTCAACTTCCCTCAATACAACCTAGAGTCCTTAGTTTGATCGGAAAGCCAACCTAATGATCCCTTTTGATCAAATCAAAAGGAAGAACCCGAAGAGGAGGTAATGTTTTTACCACCCTTTTTCAAATTCTTTTCTTCTTAAAATTCTTCTTTCTTTGTTATTCCCATTATAAAATAATTAATCCAGTATCTTCTATATAATATAATATTATTATAAATATGGTACAACCATATTCAGTATTATATCCATCCTTTGAATGACATGTCACCATACGTGCGTACGTACGGCTTACCGTCTCCACGTCGTGGTGTAATTGTCATTCAATAAATTATTATTTTTATGGGTATAGTAATGATGTGTAATTAATTTAAATAATAAATATAACATGATAATTATTCTGTCTATATGATATACCATCCAATTATATATTATTTTAACATCAAAAGAATGATATTGTCGCTCGTGCGTACGTACGAACTACCGTCTCCACGAAAGCGATGAGATTCATTCTCCATCGTATCAATTAAAGTATAATTATCATTTGATGATTTAAAAATAATGTTTAAGGATATGATATAATTCTGGATATGAATAATATACAACCTATCCATAACAAACACGGCTTACGTAACAAATAATATAAAGGAAAACGAGTAAGTTAACACCCGAAATGACGATAATACTAAGATATTATTAACAAATCAATGTTAAAAGATCATATATGATATCATATTAATGTAAATGATTATTTTATAATTCAATAACAATTATTTAAACATTATACAGGAGTTTAACCTACCATCGACCAAGGAAAAATTACAAAGTAAGGGGTTTCTTATCTCACTTTTAATTTCGCAAGATTTCCATTGTTCACCACTTATTTATTGCATGTGGTGTGTGTAATGCCCATGATTGTATTAACTGTGTAATATACTTTAATTTATGGATATTTAAATCAATATTTTATTATCCTTCTTTAATGGGTGCATGTTTCATAAGTTACCAAATCGATAAGGGAATTTGAAATTTCAATTTCCACTCATTCGGCTTTACGCATACTTCATTGAATATTTTACTCCAAGATTATGTGTAGAATATCTATTAATTTTATTATGCCATAATTTACACTCCCCTTTATGTGGATATAATTTTTATACACATAATCACTCCATTGATAAATTCTCAAGTCATCGGTATGAATTTGATAAGAATAATTTTTACTCAATCTCGATTTGTTGAGATAAACATCCAATTCATTGGTGTTGTTTTTACAAGAATATGTGTGAATGTACTTTGAATGTTTTACACTGAATATCCAATCATATTTAGTGTATTTATATTTTTCACACATAATTATGTCGTTGATTTATCCTTAACCTAAGGATGCGGCCTTTATGAGAGATTTCATCTCAATTTACATTCCATTGAGACTTCTTTGTTGTTATACACCAAATCACTTTTATGGGGTGTATATAATGTACTTTGACATAGTATATCATGAATCCATTTATTCTCATGATATTATAAAGTTTTGATTACCTCAATTATCTGTAATCAAGTGTCTCTCTTTTGGTTAGAAACTCTAACTAAAATACCATTTTTAAATGTTTTAAAGACTTATTCTTCTAACTCTTGCTCATTAATGTCCATGTTTTAAATATGGTTTTAAGGATTTATTTATATAGACATTAAAGTTTTCAAATAAAAATTTCTTTTAAAAGTTTTAAAGTGGTATGGGACACTTTGATTCAAAAATCTATTTTTAAATGGCTTCTTGACAAATAGTGTGACTTTTAAATGTTTTCAAGAAAAAGAGGCATATTTCTCTCAATAGTTTGATGATTATTTTAATCTATGTCAATATCCTTCATTATTCTCGATTGAGGTTAATCTGATACAATACAATCTTCCATATTGTATCGAATGAGTTATGTTTGACTGTGGATGTGCTATTTTTATACCATTCATGATTTGTGGTTAAAGTATTGACATTTCTTATGCTAGTTTTAATACGAATGTTTATGTTATGTTTCAATCTTTTCATATGAGGAATGCATTGGACTTAGTAAGTGACGGGTGGATCCCGCTATAGCTCCTCGATGCATCGGTAGGTCTCATGAAACAAACTAGTGTCTTGGCACAAGGCCTTGGCAAAATCTTATTTGTAGTCTTGGAACGAGGCCTTGGCTATGTGGTTATGATAGTCTGGCATTATGAATTCCATCATTATGAAAGTGGTTATTGATATTTCATGTGATTGTTCGACTAGTAGAATATCCATGTGAATAAGTAAATGACATTATTTCATTTTATCTTTTCCATATTATGCTCAAGTTCAAGTTTAAAAGGCTTTTGTTTTAGTTGTAAATTGATTTAAGTGTTTATGCTTATCTATGAAAGCTTCTGCTATATTGTTATCATTACTGAGCATCTGTGCTCACCCCTTTCAATGTTTTATTTTTCCCAGGATGTGAAGAAGTAATTTATGAATGACCTGCAGGGATAGTATGAGGGGATATGAAGACAAGATGTTGTTGTAGTTTTTTTTACCTTATGATGTAATGTAAGACTTATGAATATATCTAGTGTTTCCAAGACTACTAAACTAATTGGTCTTTTTTGACTTGATCCTTTGTGATCATGCCAGTGTTATGTAATAATGCACCGACTCTGGGTATCTAGGGTCGGGGCGTTACAGTTGGTATCAGAGGAAGTTTAGTACAAACCTTGGTAGCTAGATTTAGATAAACTCAGATTAGATCACATTGCCCTAAGAGAGAATATGAGGATTAGTATAGAAGAACATACTAGAATTTTGGTATTGTAGATATTTTGTGAGTTTTCAGAGCAATACATCCCTGTATGGATACGAGCAGGTAGAGGCAGATCTGGCACAGATGTACCTAGGGGTAAAACCCAAAAACACCGCTTTGAGCTAGACTCGAACGAGAACTGGTGCACGACAACGGGCCTTGTTGCACTCTTGGTTACGACACTCCCGAGGGATATGCTTTGGTAAATTCACAAGATTAGTATGAACCATTATTAAGGGAATACAAAAAATGCCCCTAAGAATATATGTCGACAAATAGATAGTGGATAACCTAGATTTTAACATAGGGTACCCCAAGTTAGGATATATTGTTAAATTACAAGATTATCATATTATGTCTATTTTTTTACATTCTTATTAGATGAGTATTCAAAAACCCTAATTGTATTTTCTTTTTGTTAGTTGAAACATGGAGGGAGAAAGTTCACGAACAACTCTTCTCTCTCTTCCTGAAGAACTACTTACAATTATTATCCAGAAGTCATGCACAGATGATGTTGAAACTTTTTCAAATGTCCAAGTTACATGAAAACAACTTTACGAGACATCCAATACATCTAGCATTGCACAATTATTTCAAGGATCAAGTACCGACTATGGGATAATGTTGCACTCTCAACTTTCTTCCCACACTAAGCATGGGAAGTACCATCAGGGTCTTTTCAAATTATTCACTTTATCTTAAAATTACGATGCACTAAATGATTTTCTAGATGCTGCAGAAGAGGGAGACCTTAGAGCATCCTATATGTATCAAATTATATATTTATGTCTTTTGGGATATACAGAAACTGATTTACCAAAACCTTATTTTGAAATATTTGAAGATGAATCAGTGAGAATTTTTATAAAAAAACATGTTAAAGATGATGTCTCAAAATTATATATAAGAAATAACTATTTTTTATGATGTATCGATGCTTCCATCGATATAATCCAAGATGGATGAGGAGTTTTTGGGTAAAGGAAGTAGATGATTTTGAAAAATTCCTGAGGTACCATTATGACACATGAACGCATTTTACCAAAAGGAAAATCTGCTTAGTCTCTCCAGAGTTCATGTTGTGATCCACATATCTCTAGTGACAAAATACATGCCTGACCCAACGCATGTACTCACCTATGAAGAATTAGAACTAGAACCCGATCTATCTTATTGTGAAGAGCCTATAATAATTCTTCATACCAAAGATCTAGTGTTGAGAAACCGGATGACTTATCTGGTAAAATTTCTATGGAGAAATCATAAGATGGAAGAGGCAATGTGGGAACCCGAGGAACATATGACGAAGAACCTATGTGGAAATAAATGTATGGTGAAATGTTTAAAAGTGTTAGTGCTCTTTATTGATGGGATTACATTGGAATAATTTTCTCCTTTATGTGTAAACCTGCAATTTATCATGTGAAAATGATATTTGAGGAAGAATTGTCTTTTCTGTTGCGGATATAGTAATAAATAACCATTTGGTCTTATATGATCATTGGGTTTGAGTCAATTACAAGTTATTATAATGAAAATGCAAGGTATGAGATAATATTTATGGTTAAATTATGTTATGGTTATTTTGAGGAATTTATCTCATTTTGGTAATGTTATAAAATATAGTTTTTGAAAAAGGACAACACGCAGACTGTGTAACAACCCATCACGTCGGACAAAGTTGTGGGAATCGAACCCACAACCAAAGTGCGATTGGGATTTATCACCTACCACTGGACTACGTGAAGTCCCTGGTTAGTGTGACTATTATTTTTAGTTAAATGATTTTATTGATCATTAATAATTTGATTTGGGATCTTATGTCTTATCAAATGAATACCCTTAGTAGAGGAAAATGATTTGGTAATTAAGTGATAAATGTTATTTTAGAAGTTGTTCTCTTTGTTGTATGGAAAATAGAATAGTATGGGATTTAATTTGAGGAGTAATGGTGGATTTTTGTGGATTTATAGTGATTTGGGTTGTTTATGGAAATGATTAGGTTAATTACTTTTATGTATGTGACTTTAAGAGTAATTAATGTCATTTAGAGATACAATTTAACGTGGAAGACTACATTCTTATAAGTTTTGAGTTTCAATATTAGTTTGGATTATATTTAAGGATTTTAAGGACAATTGATTATTGAATGGTATTTATTTAACTTTGGGGTATTGATGGTTTAATTTTAGAAATTAAGATTAGTGTTTTTTTTCTCTAATGGAATATCCATTTGGGGGGTCATCAGATATTATACTAACCATTTTGGTTTTGATTAATCTATAAATACAAGGTAAATATATAGTTTATCCTACGTGGATCATGTATTTCTATAGAAGTTTATTCTAGCTCTTCCATTGTGACCAAGCCTTCTTGAATACTCATTGTTAAAAAAATGAGTTAGTGGTAAAAAGTTATTAAAGAATGAAACTCTACTTAAAAAGTAAGTATATCTCTTTATGTTCTTAGTCAATATCATAAATTAATTCCTCGTCCTTATGTAATGTAACTTAAAACAAAAAAATGTTGTCTATTTACTTTTCCTACTGGGAGACTAAGGATCGTTTGTCCCAATACAAGTTTGTGATTTTCTTATTGTTAACTTTCTCCTGATCATGTTTTATATCCCTCTCCATTAGAACATGAAACTTAGTTTATCATCCATATCCATGTTTTTCTACATGGAATCCTAGTATAGGTTATCTCGGGTGACCTTTTTATCTTTCTTTCTTTTAAAGTGATAGTTTTATTGACTCTTTTTCCGATGTGGGACTTTCCATTATATTCCCAAGACCAATTTTAAAAATTGCAAGGATGAAATTTATTGAAGGAGGGGAGAATGTAACACCCCAAGCTTCCACAGTATGATTCTCTCTGAATAATACAGTAGCGTGTGTTGTACGCAACTTCAAGTTCTAACACACCACAACCAATCAAACTAGCTGTTATGAATAGTAATACCTACTTTTTGAAATTTTATACATTTTATCTTTCGAAATGGACTTAATTTTTGGATTTGTAATATCAAAATTATCTTAGGGTGAAATTTTGGTACTTTTCGGATAACTTTCATATTTTGATGAATAGTGAAAATTACTAAATTTTAATTAAAAACAACTTTTTTAATCGAAATAATTAATAGTGATAAATTATTAATTTGAGTGGTTTTAAAGTATATTTAGAATATATTTTTACCATTTAATACAATGTTGGTCATTGGATGAGATTTCACATTTAAACCAGACATAAACAAGTGTCAATCTTTTGATAGTTATTATCTCTTAAAAACACGCTATTTGTTTTGACGACGGGAATTAATTTTTAAATTAATTAATGCAACTTATATGTTTTTAATTTGTTAAAATAGACATCATTTTTGAATTCATAATATCAAATATAGCTTAGGCCTAATTTTTGGTATTTTTCTGGAAACTTTCATTTTTTGATGAATAGTGAAACCACTAAGTGGTAGTTAAAAAACTGAATTTTTCATAAAACTTAATTTTACCGCTTCTATGAGTGGAATTTCAAAAATCCTAGAGACACAGTTAATATCAAGGAGTAAAATGTGGTTCATTGAGATGAAAATAATTTTTGGTGAATAGTAACTTTTTACTTTTATTTACCACGGTTAAAAGTAAATAAGGTAATTAAGTGTAAAAATGATATTAATATTACCCTAACACATGTCCTAATTCTATTGGACAAGTGTATCTCAACCAAAAAGAACCTTAGGAGTAAAATATTATCATTTAGGTCCACTTGGATTAGATTAGGACATTTATTATTATTTAATTCAAAGAAGAGTTAAAAGAGTTAAAATCAAAGTTTATTTACTAAAAAAAATTTAATATAGGGTTATACATAAGGTAAATTCGATTTTAAATATTCCTTAGAAATATAAAAATATTTCCTACATAATGATATTTTATTTATAATTTTTAGACATTAAATAATTTAATTTATTTATGACATAATGATGATGCAGTAATTACCATAATAGTGAAAAATTAAAATAATTGATATTATAAATACCCAAATAAATATAATTAGAGACTTTTATTGAATTAAAATAATTTTCTAGGTTAATATGACATATTATTATTGATTTAATTGATTTTTTTTGAATTAATCATTCTGTTATGAGTTTCAAAAAAATCAATTATTGAATAGTGTCCAAATTGACATAAAAGAGTTTTTAACACAAATATTATATTATTAATTGATATTAAATTCCTAAAAATCTAAGGTTCGGCCAAGAGACTTATATAATGATATTTGTATCATTAATGGACCACTTGGGAGTCTCTTGGATATATATAGAAATTTTATTAACCATATAATATAAAAATACAAAGAGACATTGTAAAAGTGAAACTAATTAACTAAGAGTTAATACTTAACGATAAGGTTAATATAATGACTCAAACCTGTCTAAATTCTATTGGTTGAGTGGTTTTAGACCTATCCCCACCCTAAACGTTAAATAATCCACTTTTGAGCCATTAGAAACCGAATATTAATTTATTATAAAATAATATTTCTAGCTTTTCCAAAGGTTCCCCTCACCCCTCTTATAAAACGGCACTCCCCCTTCTCGTTACTTCACACCTTAAAAGCCTTTTGGTTCAGCCAAAACCTGCCCAAATACTCTCTCAAATTCCCTCACTACAACCTAGAGGCCTTAGTTTGATCAGAAAGACAACCTAAGGATCCCTTTTGATTAAATCAAAAGGAAGAACCTGAAGAAGAGGTAATGTTTTTACCAGCCTTTTTCAAATTCTTTTCTTCTTAAACTTATTATTTCTTTGTTATTACCATTCTAAAATAATGAATACAGTATCTCCTATATACTATAATATTATTATAAATATGGTACAACCATATTCAGTATTCTATCCATCCTTTGAATGACATGTCACCATACGTGCGTACGTACGGCTTACCGTCTCCACGTCGTGGTGTAATTGTCATTCAATAAATTATTATTTGGATGGGTATAATAATTATGTGTAATTAATGTAAATAATAAATATAACATGATAATTATTCTTTCTATATGATATAACTTCCAATTATATATTATTTTAACATCAAAAGAATGATATTGTTGCTCGTGCGTACGTACGGACTACCGTCTCCACAAAAGCGATGAGATTCATTCTACATCGTATCAATTCAAGTATAATTATCATTTTATGATTTAAAAATAATGTTTAAGGACATGATATAATTCTGTATATGAATAAGATACAACCTATCCATAACAAACACGGCTTACGTAACAAATAATATAAAGGAAAACGAGTAAGTTAACACCCGAAATGACGATAATACTAAGATATTATTAACAAATAAATGTTAAAAGATCATATATTATATCATATTAATGTAAATTATTCTTGTATAATTAAATAACAATTATTTCACCATTATACAGGAGGTTAACCTACCTTCGACCAAGGAAAAAGTACAAAGTAATGGGTTTCTTATCTCACTTTTAATTCCGTGAGATTTCCATTGTTCACCACTTATTTATTTCATGTGGTGTGTGTAATGCCCATGATTATATTAATTGTGTAATATAATTTAATTTATGGATATTTACATCAATATTTTATTATCCTTCTTTCATGGGATCATGTTTCATAAGTTACCAAATCGATAAGGGAATTTGAAATTTCAATTTCCACTCATTCGGCTTTACGCAAACTTCATTGATTATTTTACTCCAAGATTATGTGTAGAATCTCGATTCATTTGATTATGTCATAATTTACACTCCCTTTTTTGTGGATATAATTTTTATACACATAATCACTCCATTGATAAATTCTCAAGTCATCGATATGAATTTGATAAGAGTAATTTTTACTCAATCTCGATTTGTTGAGATAAACATCCAATTCATTGGTGTTGTTTTTACAAGAATATGTGTGAATTTACTTTGATTTTTTTACACTGAATATCCAATCATATTTAGTGTATTTATATTTTTTACACATAATTATGTCGTTGATTTATCCTTAACCTAAGGATGTGGCCTTTATGAGAGATTTCATCTCAATTTACATTCCATTGAGACTTCTTTATTGTTATACACCAAATCACTTTTATGTGGTGTATATAATGTACTTTGACATAGTATATCATGAATCCCTTTATTCTCATGATATTATAAAGTTTTGATTACCTCAATTATTTGTATTCAATTTTCTCTCTTTTGGTTATAAACTCTAACTAAAATACCATTTTTAAATGTTTTAAAGACTTATTCTTCTAAATATTGCTCATTAATGTCCATGTTTTAAAAATGGTTTTAAGGATTTATTTATATAGACATTAATGTTTTCAAATCAAAATTCCTTTTAAAAGTTTCAAAGTGGTATGGGACACTTTGATTCAAAAATCTATTTTTAAATGGCTTCTTGACAAATAGTGTGACTTTTAAATGTTTTCAAGAAAAAGGGGAATATTTCTCTCAATAGTTTGATGATTATTTTAATCTATGTCAATATCCTTCATTATTCTCGATTGAGGTTAATCTGATACAATACAATCTTCCATATTGTATCGAATGAATTATGTTTGACTGTGGATGTGCTATTTTTATACCATTCATGATTTGTGGTTAAAGTATTGACATTTCTTATGCTAGTTTTAATAAGAATGTTTATGTTATGTTTCAATATTTTCATATGAGGAATGCATTGGACTTAGTAAGTGATGGGTGGAGCCCGCTATAGCTCATCGATGCATCGGTAGATCTCATGAAACAAACTAGTGTCTTGGAACAAGGCCTTGGAAAAATCTTATTTGTAGTCTTAGCACGAGGCCTTGGCTATGTGGTTATGATAGTCTGGAATTATGCATTCCATCATTATGAAAGTGTTTATTGATATTGCATGTGATTGTTTGACTAGTAGAATATCCATGTGAATAAGTAAATGACATTATTTCATTTTATCTTTGCCATATTATTCTGAAGTTCAAGTTTAAAAGGATTTTGTTTTAGTTATAAATTTCTTTAAGTGTTTATGCTTATCTATGAAAGCTTCTACTATATTGTTATCATTACTGAGCATCTGTGCTCACCCCTTTCAATGTTTTATTTTTACCAGGATGTGAAGAAGTAATTTATGAATGACCTGCAGGGATAGTATGAGGGGATATGAAGACAAGATGTTGTTGTTATTTTTTTACCTTATGATGTAATGTAAGACTTATGAATATATCTAGTGTTTCCAAGACTACTAAACTAATTGGTCTTTTTTGACTTGATCCTTTTGTGATCATGCCAATGTTATGTAATAATGCACCGACTCTGGGTATCTAGGGTCAGGGCGTTACAGGTCCCCTAGGATGTGGAATGGTGGGAAACAGTAGGCTCGGCAGGGTTCTCCTCTACAGACGGGCCCGCTGGTGGAGGTGCAGCTGGTGCGGCCCCGGGAACACCTTGCAGTCGTAATTGGACACCATCTGACTCCAGCATCCACATCCAGTGGAGAAGAGTGATATCAAAGAAGGGTTTCGCCGGTAGTTCCACAAATTCTGTGGCATCAAACTCAAGGTGCATCCGATCTGACAGGAGAGTAATAAATGGTCCACCAAAAACGTCGCCCTTTGTCTTGGAAAACATTTGTTTCAAATACTTGGTGGAGAGGTAATCAAGATTGACATCGATACCCATCACCATGGATTTCAAAATCAGTAGGTCTCGAGTGCTCACCATTCCTTCACTATCCAACAGGGTTGTAAAGTAGGTGGTAATAATCTGATTAAGGACCCGGTGGATGGGGTTAATGAATCTAGAAGCTTTGGAAGTCTATGGTACGTATGGGGCCCTCGTGACAATGGTGGACCAAAAAATATGGGTTGGGTTGGGTCCCACTCAAATAGTGCCAGAAAAAAAAGAATCACTCTAAATGTAGTCATTGTCATACAGGCCAATGGAGGTAGAGAACTCACTCATCCTGATTCTTTTCTGCTGGTTCATCAAGCAAAAAGTGACATCATCGGAAGCTTCAATTGTAAATCCCTTCTCATCCTCATTGTATCACTCACAACAATGAAAAGTAGCCCCAAATTCTTAGAAAAGATCCTTATAAACTGGCTGGTGGACCTCTACATCTTGGGTGATATTTCCCCGGACAATATGCATCTGGAGCTCATTAGTAGTGCCCAAGGAGGCAAGGTTTTCTAAGGTAAATTCATGATGGGGACTGATGTCGCGGTTCAAAAGGGTGTGGTAGCGCATGATTTCCTCTTTCTTAGTGAACTTAACCTGTGGGCCATGGGTGGAGCCTGAGCTGGAGCCCTGGGCTCTCTTAGAGGTAGAAATGATAGGTTAGGGTTGGGTTTTGGGCACCTGCATAATAAAAAACATACAACGAAAGCATACGGTCACTACAAGTATGGATAGCAATTGAAATTTCCGAAATGAAAAATTGTACATATTCCTAAGGAAAATCCCAAATGTGGAAATGAAGGTTTTGAAAATATGTGTTCATTGGGAAATCATTGGTGCATATTTGGGTGATGAAGAAACAATGGAAAAATATTTGGTTCCCCTTGAATGAGATAAAATAATTTGACATTTTCCATAAGAAGTGTAAGACTTTCATTAACAAAATTCAATATGATACCCTGACTTGTAGTGATACTTACATACTATAACACAGAAGAATAGAAAAAACATACTATCATGAAGTCCTAGGCACACTCAAACAGATAAATTATTGGAACAGAAAATTTTTCAGAATGCCGGGTTACCTCCCGGTCAGTGCTACGTTTAAAGTCTCAAGCTCGACTTACCTGGTCCTTGAGCTACCCCAATTGCATGGTGGAAATGGTTCCCACCATGTCGTCCATGCTAAAGTAAGGCTTCAGGTGCTACCCATTAAACTTGAATGTTTTACCATCCGTGGCAGCCACTTCCATCACTTCATGGCAGAAAACAGTAATCACCATAAAGGGTCCCGACCAACGGGACTTCAACTTACCTGAAAAAAACTTCAGATGAGAATTAAAAAGTAAGACTTTATCACCTGGATGAAAGGATTTCCGGGAGATCATGCGGTCATGGATTGCCTTCGTCTTCTCCTTATAAATTTTCGCATTCTCATAGGCCTCCCACCTTATCTCATCAAGCTTGGTTAACTGGAATTTCCACTTTTCTTATGCAGCTTTGAGATCATAATTCATGGCCTTGACAACCCAATAAGCCTTGTTCTCTATGTCCACTAGAAAGTGAAAGGGTTTCCCATAGATCAACTGGAAAGGTGACATACCCAATAGTGTTTTGAAAGCTGTCTGGTAGGCCCATAACACATCATCTAATTTATTGGATCAATCATTTCTTGTTGCACATACTGTTTTCTTCAATATTTTCTTTAACTCTCAGTTTGACACCTCCACCTGACCACTGGATTGAGGGTGGTAAGGTGTCCCTTGGTTGTACTTGACCCCATACTTTAAGAGCAAATTTCTCATGAGAGTGTTGTCAAAATGTGTATTACAGTCGCTAATCAACACCTACAGGGTCCTAAACAGACTGAAAATATTTTTATTTATAAAAGTGATGACAACCTTAGTTGTATTATGAGTTGTTTTCACTGCTTCTACCCACTTGGAAACGTAATCTACACATACCAGAATGTATGTGTGCCCAAATTATGGGGGAAACAGACCCATAAAGTCGATTCCTCATACATCAAAAACATCAACCTCAAGTATTGGGTGTTGTGGCATCTCTTCACAACATCCCACATTGCTCGTCTGCTGGTATCGATCACAATAGGAGACAAAATGATGAGTGTCCTTATGCATGGATGACCAGAAAAATCCCGATTATAAAACCTTTTCTACTGTTTGATCTAGTCCATGATGTCCTCATGTCGGAGAAGAGTGACAGAATTTCAAAATACTTTGGATCTCCTCATCTGAGACGTAATGACGGATTACCCCATCGCCACATGAGCAGAAGAGTAGGGGGTCTTCCCAGAAATACCTCTTTACCTCTAACAAAAAATGCTTCCTCTACTGAAATGATAAGTCCGGGTGGAAAAATCCTATGGCTAAGTAATTTGCAAGGTCAGCGAACCATGGGTGAGGTGGTATGCCAATGGAAAATAGTTGCTCATCGGGGAAGTCTTCCTTGATCTCCCGGTCTTCTTCTCTCTCTAAGTGGGGTAGTTCTAGCCAGGAGAGATGATCAACCACCACATTCTTTCTACCCTTCTTATATTTAATTTCCAAATCGAACTCCTGGAGGAGGATCACCCAACAGATAAGTCATGGTTTGGCATCCTTCTTGTTTAGAAAATACTTTAGTGCAACATGGTCCGTGTAGACCACAACTTTTGAAAGATCCAAGTAGGAGTGGAATCTATCAAACACAAAAACCACGACTAGAATTTCCTTCTCCGTGGTGGTGTAATTCAGTTGTGCTTCATTTAATGCTTAGATGACATAATATAGTGGTCTGAAAATATGATCTCGTCATTGTCCAAGAATTTCCCCCATGACATAATCACTCGCATCTCACATAAGTTCAAACTACTCCTCCCAATTCAAAGTGATCATGATGGGGGCGATGACCAATTTTTTCTTCAGAATTTGGAAGGTCGTGATACATTTATCATCAAACTCAAAAATTTCATCCTTGGACAGTAGATTGGTTAAGGGATGAGCGATCTTGGATAATTCACAGACAAATCTTCGATAAAAACCCGCATTCCCCAAAAAGCTATGAATCACTCAGACTGATGTGGTAATGGGAAGCTGTGAGATAACTTCCATTTTATCTGGATCCACATGAATTCCTTTCATCAAGATCTTATGGCCTAACATGATTCCGTGTTGGACCATAAAATGGAACTTCTACCAATTGAGAACCAGATTGGTATGCTCACATCGCTCAAGAACCAGCTCCAGATTCGTCAAGAAAGTATTGAATCACTTCCCGTATACTGAGAAGTCATCCATAAAAACCTCTAGAATCTACTTTTCCATATCATGGAATATGGATAACATGCACCTCTGAAAGGTGGACGGAGCATTGCACATCCCGAATGACATTCGGCGGTAGGCAAAGGTTCCATAAGGATACGTAAAGGTACTCTTTTCTTGATCCTCAGGGGTGATATAGATTTGGTTATATCCTGAATAACTATCTAAGAAACGATAAAATTTATGCCCCTCCAATCGTTCCATCATTTGATCCATGAATGGAATAGGGAAATGATCTTTCCTGATTGCATCATTCAAATTTCTGTAATCTACAAAAAGCCTACATCCCGTAACTATTCGAGCCGGGATGAGCTCATTCTTTTTATTGGTCACTACTGTGATGCCTCCCTTTTTAGGCACCACCTAAAGAGGACTCACCCACGGGCTATCGGAGATGGGGTATATAATCCCAGCATCGAGTAATTTAATCACCTCCTTCTTGACCACTTCTTTCATGGGGGTTTCAATATTCATTGTGGTTGGTGAGATTCTTTTTCCCCTTCCTCCATAAGTACCTTGTGGGTGAAGACCATGGGGATTATACCCTTAAGCTCAATGACCGTCCATCCAATGGCTTGTTTCCGCCTTTGGAGGACTTGTAGAAGAGACTCTTCTTGATCTCCTATGAGCAAGGAATTTAGGATCACCGACAATGTATGTTCCTCTCCCAAATATCCATATTTCAACGAGGAGGGGAGAAGTTTCAACTCGAGATGGGGAGCCTTGAGAATTGAAAGTACGATCGGATCACCCTCATCTCGCTCTAATAAATCTGGAACAATCTCCCTTTGCCAGTAATGGATGCCTTGGCCTACAATAAAGCTTAATTCCTCATGGTTTTCTTCAAGCTGGTGGTCCTCCAGAACGAGTTCATTGTTGAATAAATAATATTTCATATCATCTTTTTCTATGTCTAAGCACTCATCCATTATTGTCAAAGCACAAAAATCCTCATGCTCTATCAGTGAAACCTGTTTCACCGCCTTCAGGACATTGTAGGAAACCTTCTCATCACCAACACGGAAGATCATCTTGCCTTGGTGCACATCAATTAACACCTTCCCGGTAGCCATAAAGGGTCTTCCAAGAATTAAATATGCCTCTTGTCCTTCTTCCATGTCGAGGATAGTGAAATCCACTGGCAGAATTAACTTCCCCAGTTTAACCAACATGTCCTCCAACAGCCCCCTGGGGTATTTAATAGAATGATTAGCTAGTTGGAGTGCCACTCAGGTTGGATTGAGATCGTTCAGCCCTAACTTCTTGAATACTCCTAAGGGAATTAAATTAATACTTGTCCCCAAATCACAAAGGTCTTTTCCAAACTCGCAAGGTCCGATAGTTCATGGGATAGTAAAACTTCCTAGATCTTGGATCTTAGGAGGGAGAGTATGTTGGACCACTACCGAGCATTCCTTGGTCAGGTTAATGGTGCCCAAGTCTTCCATGTTCCTTTTATTTGAAAGGATCTCCTTCGTGAACTTCATTCATGTGAGAATTTGAGTTAATGCCTCTAAAAAGGGGATGTTGATATGAAACTTCCAGAAGACTTCCATGAACTTGGAAAATTTCTGGTCTAGCTTCTGTTGTTTCATCCTTGCTGGAAATATCAAGGGAGGTTTATACTATTTAATCACTTCTTTACCCTTATCCTGTGGGACTTCAGGTTCTTTATCCAGCTCATGTTTTGGGAAAGTTTCATCAACTGCAACTTCTCCACTTGAGGAGAATGTGGACTACTTTGATGGTGTATCACCCTTAATGATAGTTAAATTCGGCGTCATCTTTTTCCCACTGCGTAGAATAACAGCATTAGCCTCCTCCCGTGAATTTTTCTCAGTGTTACCCGGTAGTGTACCAGGCTGTCTGTGAGAAATCTTATTGGAAAGCTACCCAATCTGGTTCTCTAGGATTCTAATTGACGTCTCCTAGTTTTTACATTATGTTTTAATAGTAGTTATAAATTTAGACATCATTTCCTCTAGCCTTAAGGGAGGTTTCTGCTGAGTTTTTTAGGATACTTGTGGGGGAGGTGGTTGTCACAATTTTTGAGAAGGACGAGGGTTTTGATACCCATACTACTGATATTCTCCTTTCTGAAATTGGTTTCCCTATTGCTACCTCAGATACAGAGTCTGAAACTTTTATTGCATGTAACCAGGTGGTCTTTGTGGTTGGGGCTAAGGATTTTGTTGTTGCTGCCCCCAGCCGGTATTTTGATTCTCTTTCCACCCCTGGTTTTGGTATTGAGGGTAGTTTTTGGGTCCTCTATTATGTGAAACATAATTTACCTCACTGGTAGAGGCTCCCTCACTTACCCATGGGCACTCACCCATAGCATGGTTGTCACTGCAATCACCACACACTGGTGGACTGATAACTTGAACTTGAAATAGATATTTTAAATTCAAATCATCGATCTTATTTGAGACGACATCGATTTGATCCACAAGCATGGTGGTGGCATCAATATTATGCATGCCTCTTTTTTGAGTTCCCTGCTCAGAATGCCACTGAAAACTATTGGCTGAAATGTCTTCCAATAATTCAAAAAGCTCTTCAAGGGACTTTCTCATGACTGCCCCTCTAGTAGATACATCAACCAAAGACTTTGTATTAGTTTTCAGACCTCTATAGAAAGTCTGGACTTGCATCCACAATGGCAGTCCATGGTGTGGGAATTTCCTCAGCTTCTCCTTAAACTGTTCCCATGAATCATACAAAGATTCTAAGTCATGATGTTGGAAGTTATGAATTTCATTCCTTAAGGTAACCGTCTTCAAGGGAGGGAAGTATTTCGATAAAAAGGCTTGGTCCAATTCCTCCTAGGTAAGAATAGATCTCTAAGGTAGCCCCTTGATCCCATCCTTTTCCTTATCCCTTTATGAGAAGGGAAACATCCTAAGGCACATTGCATCCTATGACACTCCGTGATACCGTAAAGTGTCACATATCTCTAAAAATTTGGAGAGGTGAGCATTGGGGTCTTCACTTAGAAAACCACAGAACTGAACTATATTTTGAATTAACTTCATTATCACCATCTTGATCTCAAAATGTTGGGCCTGCACTGGTGGTATTATTATTCTAGCGCTCGCTCCATAAATGGAGGGTAATCCATATTCTATAAGAGTACAGTGTGGCGACATCGGTTCCTAAGGTGCTTGGGGAATGGACTGTTGTTGCTCTTGAGGATAATAAGCCTACTGGTTCTGAGGAAAAAAGGGAGGTTGTTCCCACAGAATATATTTCCTTTGTTGTGGCTGCCTGAACCCTAGTACAAAATGAGTCAGTGGCCTCTGTTGGTTCCTCGGCAGGTATTCCACATAAGCCCCCGGTTGATTTAGATGTTGCTCTTCCTCACCACCTAGTGGTGGATTTACTTCAATAACGAATGGTTACCCAACTCCTTGGAAAAACCCCCAGTTCTTCCTCCTGATGCGCCAAAGCGTCATTTGTGGTGTGATCACCCATAAGTGCACGACATCGCATGGACAACGTTCTTTCGATTTCTGGATCTATCGGGTGTAACTCCGATGAATCGGCAATCTGAGAAAGAGTGACCTGGCCACTCATATACCTAGAGGCCTACAAAACACAAACAACACACCCAGATTAAAAGGTAAAAAATAATGAAAAACAGAAATGGGATTCCGAAAAGATTTTTTTTAGAAAATTTTTAATTTTTGTTTTCACTCAATGACTCAAATTTAATTAACAAAAATGACACTCATGTTCCCCAGTAACGATGCCAAAATTTGGTCATTCATTTTCCTGGAGTATTGTTTTCATCACTAAATTAATTTCCCTAACTTGTAACTAGTATAGTTTTCAAGTACGGGGTCAATCCACATGGAAGAAATATTGGCGTTTTATGTCTCTTGATTTCAAATCATTTAAGTGAAGATGCGGAATTTAAATAATATTGGTTGGTTCATGGTACCGATCTCAAAAGATAACTAATTACTTGAACTTTTTTAATTCACTGCGAATTAAACTTGAAAACTAAAAATTACTTAAAACTGGATTGTAGATTTTAATGAAAATGTGTCAGGGTTGGACATTCATGTGGGACGTTAAACCTTATTACCTATTGTGTTGTGTTGTTCATGATAACCCACATTTCTGGGTTTCATTTTTTTCATAACTCCCTTGGTCCGGTGAGTTCCGATCAAGTCAGTAAGAATCAATCCCTTGGTCTGGAAGTTGATTTTTACTGACTCTTAATTTAGGAACCACCCTCTAGAAATGACAAGTATATCCAATGATCATGGATATCCTTGTCGTAATTCTCCCAAAGATCACTGTAAACTCCATTCTTATTCTAATATGGGGTTTCTAGCGAAATAAGAAATGGAAGTTGGGAGAATTAGGTGAGAGACAATGAACAAACACAATAATAGAGAAATTGGTTCTAACGAACCCACATTTTCCCCAGCCCCAACAGAGGTGGGGGGGGGTAAGCTACTCATAATGAAAAGGATAATAAACTTACTAAGATTCATTAGAGAGTTAATTACAATAGAAAATAAAAGAATCTAAAGTATAACAAAACTATAAGAACCAGTGCCTCCAAAAACCTTCCTTCCTTCGGCAGCTTAGTTTCTAGCCTCTCCCTCTTCTTTCCCCCCCAACCCCCTTGGTCCGGCTCACTCCCTCCAGTCTTCTTGGTCAGGAAGTCCCTTTTTCCAGTTGTCCAAAAGCAGGTAATATAGGGAACCCCTGGTCAAGGAGTGGGTGAAAAGTGAAAAAGAAAAAAGGATAAGGTTGTAGTGGTCCGCACGGTTTGGGTGCATGGTTTGGTAGACCGTGAGCCAACCATGCGGATGCTACTATCTCAAATCCTTGAGCAACACAGTTTTCCTGGAGGGGCCACATGGTTTGGGCAGGCCGTGTTCCAACCGTGCGGATGCTACTATCTCAAATCCTTGAGCCTCATGGTTTTCCTGGACGGGCCACACGGTTTGGGAAGGTCGTGCGCCAACCGTGCGGAGGGTACTGTCAATGGTATCTTCTCCCGCATGGTTTGCACCATTTGGATAACCATGTGGCGATCGTGTAGGTTGCCTCTGTCATTGAAATTCCTGAATTCGCATGTCCTTCATGTCAATTGCTTGATCCGGGTGACTCCATTCCAGCATAGTATGGGGGAAATGGTCTATAAGCCTCTAATTACCTTTTGAGTCTCCGAAATTAATAGACTCCATGCTTTATCCTTTGGTGACTGAAAAACAAAGAGCAAGGTACATCAAAATTATGAAATTCATGCAAAACCATACACAAAAACCATTTTATAGATATTAAACCAAGTGAAAATTCCTTATACACAAAAATGCATCATTCACCGATAATGGCACCAACTTTTGGGAATCATAGTTAAAGAAATTGTATACAAAGTACAACATCAGTTCTAACCATACCTCCCACTACCACACGCAAGAAAATGGGCAGATCGAGGCGTTCAACAAAACCCTCTCTAATATTCTTTAGAAAATAGTTAGTCAGAAAAAGAATAGTTGGTCGGACAAGCTCCCCAACACCCTATGGGCTTACTAGGCGACGACTCGTAATTCCACATAGGTAACCCCATACTCCCTGGTCTATAGAACAGAGGTTGTCCGGCCCATCAAGATTCAATTTCCTTCATTACACACAGCTATCTACGATCAACAAGCACCAGATAAAGTAGTTGAAGTTCATTTGGCTGAATTGGAAGACCTTGATGAGATCAGGCTTCATTCCCTACACAATATAGATAGGCATCAGATGAAGAAAGATAGATCTTTCAATAAGAAATTTTTCTTCCACTCTTTCTTGCAAGGTGACTTGGTGTTGGCCTTGATAATACCAATGATACCTGGGCAGAAACAACCCAAATTGGAGCCTAAATGGGAAAGACCTTTCATCATTCAAAAGGTTTATCCCAATGGTGCATACTCCCTAGTTACCATGGATGGTGAGTGTATAAATCCTCCCACCAAAGTCAAGTTCCTCAAGCAATAATTTTCTTGAGAAAATGCGGTCCTACATGATCTTAAACTGTCAGGTCCTACACGACCTTAAACTGTTATTTTCCGCATGAAATTAAACTGTATGTCATCCTGAAATACATTAAACTGCTATAAATACATATGACTTGATTCCCATCCTCATGGGATACATAGAAATGCTTAGTCGCTTCATCTTGAGTCCATCCTCCAGTTTTCTCTTTGACCATCCCCCCTGGGTATAGTTCTCTTGGAGGATCCCGCATGGTGTTGTGTAGGATTCTTTGGCCCGACTCATGTTAAGATTACGATGATCACACCATGTTCTCCCCCTTATTCTTCTGTTCTCCCATGTCCTCACCACATGAAGCTAAACTTCATGGACTTAAAGAACTATGTATGGCTTGATTCCCATCTTTATGAGATATGTAGAAATACCTGGAAATTTTGTCTGTTGGACCAGCCCTAACTTTAAAATCTCCCCTCAGGTCAAAAAACATAGTTTGATGCTTGATTTTTCCTTCCTTTACATTAGATTCATCATGACCGCACCATATATCCCCTTCCCTAGAGATCTCCACCCCTTTCACTATCGTGCTTGAAGTTAAATTACATGGTCACATTTATACTCCACACACTCCCTTTACTTGGAACCCCATCATCTTTCACATCCTAAAGCGCCCCCAAATAGTATGGATACTTAGCCTAAGGGATCTCCTATCATTTTGGGCCAATGCCTTGGAGGACCTCAAACAAAATGTTGATATAAATCTCACGTTGTGAATATAGTCACTGGTCAATGCCCATTTGTTGTTCCCATTTCAGGTCACAAGATATAGATGTTGTGTTTTGAACCTGTTAGACATCTATCCTTTTTCATTTTCACCACACCCATATGTCCTAAATATTGGGTGTAGTGGTTCATTATTACTGATTAGCCACTAAATGAGGCTAATATTCATTGTTAATATACATAATTTGCATGTTATTTGTTATTCATAAACACCATTTTATTGCATTTTACACTTTGAACACCATTTCACATTATGATTGTAATACCTTCTTACAATGCACTATTATGTGGTACATTTTTTGAACATCATTTAAAGTACCCAATGATTCATCTGATTTTAAGGAATTTAATTTTACATATTTTAATTTGATATTTTTGGAAATTGATCTACACTTAAATATGAACATGTTTGATTCAGGGATCAATGGAGAATTCATGGAGGATGATGGAGATATTTGTCAATGAAAGGAAGCAATTCTGGAGAAGGCAGATTGGACACCATCCCAATGATGAGACTGTGGGGCCCAACATACAGGCCCAATTAATCCCAAATTTCGTGGGATTCTAGAAGACATGTACAGGAACAAATAACCCTTCAGGAGTTAATGCTAATTCGGCATCCATGTTGCTCATTTAGGCGGCCCAAGTTAGAGATAAATTTCTTGGCCAGATTCTGAGGCCCAGAAAAACAGTCCACCAATCTGATCATATCTCGGAATACATAACTCCAAATGGGCCCAAATTTTACAGGCGGTTATCAGACATCCGGAGCTCCATTTTCTTCTTCTATGGACCACACTGATTCTGCCATCTAGAAGGTCATACAAACGCGTCAGTTCGGTGGATGAAATCTGGATGCCACCTCGGGTCACATGTGGAAAATTCCAAATTCCACAAACTTTCCACCACCCTAGGCCTACCATACTCAAGTGGTATGACTTGTACTGTTGAAGTCTCGACCCAAGGCTCCCAAAATTCCTATTTAAGGCAGTGGTGGTGAAGGAGTTGAGAATCTTGGATGCTTTGTTTAATTGTAATGTTATGCTGCATTTTTGTTGCCTCAATTTTGTCTTTCACATGTAAGTTGTTCAATTCACTTTAGTTTCTTAATAAAAGTTCTTCTTCTACTCTTATTCCATTGTTCTTAATATCACTTTGATACCGTTGGATCAAGGTGTGAATTTATTCACACCAACCTTTGTGAAATTATTCACACAACGGTGGAGTGATCATTTTATTTTTGTTGTTTTCTTTACTTCTCCATTTCCTCCCTTATGAGTCTACTTTCCGCTTCCATTGAAACCATGGGATCAATGGAGGGCTAACCCACTTATGGGTTGATCCAAGGGAGTAGCAAGGGGATGTATTGGATGTTATTTATCACCTAATTAATGTATAATCACTTCTTTAATTGGGATTTTTATTTGATGATTTTTAAACTCTGTCGTCCTTGTTGAATTTAAGGCCACACACTTCAAGTACTAATACGATCTTTTACCTTGAAGTGCTCAAAACTTTGATCCTTCAAGTGTATAGGTGATTAGTATTAGAGGGTGTAGGCATTAAACCAGTAAGTGATGATGTTGTTTTATCTCCTTAAATGAACCCATCTCAAATTTAAGAAATTGAAATCATTAAAAAGAAAATACGTCCAATCCACCCCGAGTGATAACCTAGGATCAACTCATTCTTTTAAATTGAATCCACTTAAATCTTTTAGATATATTTAAAACCCATACAAAATCAATCCAAGTTGGCCACTTCATAGCCAAAAATCCATCCCTTAGGTTGTGTATCTTAGGTATCTTCTTAGGTCTCTGTGGAATCGACAACCCAAGCTACACTACAAGGACCGTTCTACCCTTCTTCTCTTGGGTAAATTTGGGCGTGAACCAAATTTTGGCGTCGTTGTTGGGGACCAAGTAAGTACCTTAGATCCAAAAAAAAAACCTTCTTTCCTCACCTCCATTCTTCTACTCTCACCCAAGATCTCTTATCTTGTCCCTTTCTCGCTTTTTTTTGGCGCATGTCCGCCTACACCCGCGATTTCTCAAACAGACTAGTTAGGGTGGAAAGTCCTAGGATAGGGGAGTCAAGTGAACCTAAGGGATTGTTTAAATCAGATTCAAATATTCTTGAAACCCCAAAGTCAGAACTTGAAACAAGTCCAATGGAGGGTCATCCACAAAATCAAATTGTAAACCCTGGGGGGAATCAAATGGGAAACCAAAACCAAGAAGCTCCAAACTTAGGGAATGTAGTTGATCAAACCATGAGCGACTACCTCACTCTAGCTTGGACCAATTCCCCCTCATGAATTAGACACAATTCCATAGGAGACACCAACTACATATTCAAACCCCATGTCCTAAACCACCTTCCAACCTTTCATGGGATGGAGTCAGAAATTCCATACCTTCATGTCAAAGAGTTCAACGACATTGTTGAAACCATGTGTCCCCCACATCAACTAGAATCCGCTAAGATGAGGCTATTTCCTTTTTCATTAAAGGATCGAGCTAAAAATTGGCTAAACAACTTGAGACCTGAATCAATCCACTCTTGGGACCAACTGCAAAGAGAATTCTACAAAAAATACTTCCCTCATCACAAAAAAAATTGTACTTAAAAAGAGCATCCAAAACTTTTTTGAAAAAGAGGGAGAGTCATTCTATGAAACATGGGAGAGGTTCAAAGACACCATAAACATGGTTCCACATCATGGGTTTTCCATACCTGAACAAGTGAGAATTTTCTATGAAGGGTTGGGTCCGGGGAACAAACAATTCATTGACATGATGTGTAATGGAACTTTTAAAAACAAGGCCCCAAATGATGCTTACGAGTATCTCGAAAGTCTGGCTGAACAAAACCAAACTTGGGGAACTTCACCTTATTCTGAAAAACCACAAAGAACCACTGGAATTCATACACTTAGAGAAGAGTAAAGCCTTAGGGCTAAACTCGCAGCACTCTCTAGGAAGGTTGAAGAGATAGACCTTAGGAAAGTCCATGAAATCCAAAATGTAGACCTTGTTTGCACAATTTGTGACAAACATGACCATAAAACAGACAACTGCCCAACCATTCCATCCATCAAGGATGTTCTTCTTGGAGGACCCCCAGCGGAAGTCAATGCCCTAAACTTTCAAAAGCCCCAATACAAAAACACCTTCAATCCAAGGTACAATGACCACCCAGGCTTCCGCTGGAAAGATAACCAACAGCCTAGCCAACCACAGGGACAAAATCCTTACCCCCATCAGAACTACCAAAACCATAACCAGTTCCAAACCCAACCTATCCAATACCAACAACCACCGGTCCATTTTCAACAAACCATCCCACCTCCAAAATATCCCCCTGGGATAAACCAACCTACTCAAGCACCAACCCAAATTGTTCCACAAAGCCTACTAGAACAACTATGCAAACAAATGGAGAGGATGAACTCGGAGGTATCTTCCCTAAAACAAGAACTTCAAACCATTAAAATAGGAAAGGCACCCATGCCTACTCAGGCGGTGCCGTCCTCAACTTCAAGGGGAGAGTCAAGTTGTGCTCAAACAACTCATGAACAACTAAAGGCTGTGACTATTTTAAGAAGTGGGAAATCAATTGAGAAACCTAAACAACTAATTCAGAACCCACCTGAAGATTCAAACTTGGATGAAAATTTAAATGAACCACAAGATCAAACTGAAGAAACTGATAACAATGTGAAAGAAACAACTCTTCAACAAACAACCACACAACCTGCACCATTTCCTCAACGCATGAGGGGGAAAACCAAACCTGAACTGAGTGAAACGTTGAGGGAAATATTTTCACAAGTCAAGTTGAACATACCCCTTCTCGATGCAATCCAAACCATACCTGCCTACTCAAAGTACCTTAGGGACTTGTGCACTTTTAAAAGAAAATTTTCACATAAAAACCAAGTCCTTTTGGCTGCTAATGTGAGTACCACCATTCAAGGTACAATTCCTCCTAAGTTGAAAGACCCAGGTTTCCCTTACATCAATGTTGAACTAGGAGAAAGAAAAGTTGTCAAAGCCTTGTGTGACCTAGGTGCTAGTGTCAATCTCATCCCATATGTTGTGTACTGCCAGTTAGGCCTAGAATAACTCCAACCCACATCTGTCACACTTCAACTTGCTGATCGTAGCATTAGGGTTCCAAAGGGGATTTTAAAGGATGTTCTGGTAAAGGTTGAAAACTCCATCTACCCTGCTGATTTCATTGTCCTTGACAACCATCCAAACTTAGGAAATAAGGAACAAACCCCAATCATCCTTGGTCGTCCTTTCCTTGCAACAATCAACTCTGTTATTCGAGTCTGAAATGGGAACATGACCATCACCTTTGGGAACATGAGTCTAGACTTGAACATCTATAATGCAAGCTCACAAATAGGGGATGACGAGGATATTCATGAAGTAAACATGATAGGAAGAATTGATAATAAATCCATGGAACATCAAGGAATATTTGATGAATGTTTAAGTCAGAATGAGATTGATTTCCTTTGTTCATATGAAGGAAGTTTATCTCCTTGGATTGAATCATTTTCAAATTGCTCTTATGATGAAGTCTTAGGTCCAACAATCAGTGAAACCTTTCAAGAAACCACTTTCATAGAGACCCCTCTAAATTCCTTCCCTAAATCTGATCAATCCAATCTAGTAGCTGAAACCTCTACATGTGAGGAATCAATCCTATCTGAACCTCTAAAAAAAGAAATTGATCTTGATCCAATGTCCCAATCTTCTGCTGAAATTTTGAACCAACCTGATCTTGAATTGAAGGAACTTCCTGCTGCACTAAAGTATGCCTTCCTAGGGGAAAATCAAACACATCCTATTGTCATTTCTTCTTCTCTTGAATCCAATCATGAGAGGATGCTTCTAGATGTCCTTAGGAAGCATAAGAAAGCCATTGGTTGGACCCTTTCTGATATTCCTGGGATAAGCCCACTTATCAGGACTCATAGGATTGTTCTGGAATCTGATTCAAAGCCATGTCGTCAACCTCAACGGCGACTCAATCCTAATCTCATGGAGGTAGTAAGGAAGGAACTTCTGAAATTGTTGAAAGCTGGTATCATATATCCCATAGCTGAGAGTGAATGGGTGAGCCCAATCCAAGTGGTTACAAAAAAGGCTGGAATCACAGTGATAACCAATGAGGATGGAGAGATTTTTCCAACAAGGGTGAGTAGTGGATGGAGGGTCTGTATTGACTATAGGAAACTAAACTCAATCACCAAGAAGGACCATTTCCCCTTACCATTCATTGACCAAGTCCTTGAGAGAGTGGCAGGTCATGCCTTCTACTGTTTCTTAGATGGGTACTCGGGGTACAATCAAATTGAGGTCTCCCTAGAGGATCAAGGGAAGACTACATTCACATGTCCTTTCGGTACCTTTGCCTTCAAACGCATGCCCTTCGGGTTATGCAATGCCCCTGGAACCTTCCAGCGGTGCATGATGGGAATCTTCTCAGACATGGTAGGGGATTTTCTTGAGGTCTTCATGGATGACTTCTCTGTGTTTGGGGATACTTTTGAGGGATGTCTACGGAATGTGGAGAGAGTCTTGTCAAGATGTGAAGAAAAAAATCTGGTACTAAACTGGGAAAAATGCCATTTCATGGTTAAAGAGGGACTTGTTCTAGGCCATCTGGTCTCGAGTAGGGGGATTGAAGTTGATAAAGCAAAGGTTGACATCATTCGTCACCTTCCATCACCCAAAACTGTCAAGGAAGTGAGGTCTTTCTTAGGACATGCTGGTTTCTATAGAAGATTCATCAAGGACTTTAGTTCAATATCCCGTCCCCTTTGTGCTCTCTTAGTAAAGGATGCTCCATTTGTTTGGACAGAAAGCTGTGAGGGTTCATTCTCAACCCTCAAATCCTCTCTCACCTCTCCTCCCATTATGAAATCTCCAAATTGGAACCTTCCTTTTGAACTTATGTGTGATTCCAGTGACTTTGCTTTTGGAGCTGTGTTAGGACAAAGTTGTGATAAAAATCCTTATGTCATTGCTTATGCAAGCAAATCCTTAAATGATGCCCAAATCAACTACACCACCACTGAAAAGGAGTTACTTGATATTGTGTTTGCCTTAGAGAAGTTTAGGTCCTACCTCCTAGGATCACCCATCACTGTGTTCACTGACCATTCTGCACTAAAATACCTCTTCCAAAAACAAGATGCTAAGGCTAGACTGATTAGGTGGGTCCTCCTCTTACAAGAATTTGACCTCACAATCAAGGATAAAAAGGGAGTTGAAAATGTTGTAGATGATCACCTCTCTAGGATGGAATTAAAAGACAAATCAAATCACCTCTCTGTGTCTGATTCATTTCCTGATGAACACCTATACTCTGTGAGTGACTGCCCTTGGTATGCTGACATAGCAAATTTCTTAGTGACAGGAGTCATTCCCAAATTCTTAGGGACTCAAGCTCGAAGGAAATTTCTTTATGATGTTAGACACTATGTGTTTGATGATCCTTACCTCTATAAGTTCTGCCCTGACCATGTCATTAGGAGGTGTGTTCTAGAATCTGAACAAGAGTCCATCCTTAAATTCTGTCACAGTGATGCATGTGGAGGTCACTTTTCCTCTAAGAAAACATATGCTAAGATTCTTCAATGTGGTCTTTTCTGGACCACCCTTTCAAGGGAATCCTACACATATTGTCAAAGCTGTCCTAGGTTTCAACAAGTAGGGTCCATCACAAAAAGGAATCAAATGCCACTCACTCCCATCTTAGTGGTTGAAATCTTTGACTGTTGGGGAATTAATTTCATGGGTCCCTTCCCAAACTCTCGGGGATACCTCTACATACTCTTAGCTGTTGATTATGTCTCAAAATGGGTTGAGGCCATTCCCACGAAATCCAATGATCATCAAAATGTGATTAGATTCCTAAAAGAAAACATATTCTCTAGATTTGGAATTCCTAGGGCTATCATAAGTGATCGTGGAACTCATTTTTGCAATCGTCCATTCTCATCACTCATGGAAAAATATGGAATTTCTCAAAAAGTGTCCACTGCTTACCACCCACAGACCAATGGTCAAGCTGAGTTAGCCAATCGTGAAATTAAGCAAATTCTTGAAAAAACTGTCAACCCCTCTAGGAAAGATTGGTCTGAGAAACTCTTAGATGCTCTTTGGGCCTATAGAACTACATATAAAACCATTTTAGGAATGTCCCCATATAGGTTGGTTTATGGCAAAGCATGCCATTTGCCAGTGGAGATTGAAAATAAGGCCTTTTGGGAAATTAAGAAAATGGATTATGACCTCTCATTGGCCGGAACAAAAAGGAAATTAGATCTCAATGAACTGGAGGAACTAAGGATGGAGGCTTATGAAAATTCAAGGATCAATAAAGCTAGAGTTCAAGCCTACCAATCTAGGAATATCAAGGTCAAACATTTTGAACCGGGAAAACTTGTGCTCTTGTATAGTTCAAAACTTCATTTACATCCAGGAAAGTTAAGGTCTAGATGGTCAGGACCATTCATAGTGCATCATGTATTCCCCCATAGGGCAGTAGAGATTCAAGATCCCACAAGTGGTCACATTTTCAAGGTCAATGGTCAAAGGTTAAAAACATTCGTTGAATCATTCAATAAACAGGAAATAGATGTTGAGTTAATTGATCCATTCTATGAACCAGGAAAAAATTGATAAATTTGGGATCTATGTCGGGCTAACGACGTTAAACAAAGCACTGCATGGGAGGCAACCTGTGGTTTTTATGTTTCTAATCTTTCTGAATAATCTTTATTTTTCAAATAAGATTACTTAATCATTTTTATATTTAAAAATAAAAAAATAGACTTTTGAACTTTTCTTCTATTATGAGTATGGATGGGTATGAAAGAGGAGCACCATATTCATCCGTGTCACGTGGTGTGATCCTTGAGTAATACCTTACCCAGAAATTTAAAAAGAAGACAATGTATCATCAGTTTATTTTGTTTTTATTATTCAATAGGTTAAGAAAAAAAATATAATAATACAAAAAAAAATTCCACGCCATAGGCCGTGGGGCAAACCCCGTCACAACCGGCAAAGCCGCGGGGACTCGAACCCAGGACCGAAGGGAGACAGGGGCGCGCGCTTACCACTGACCTGCGGCTTCTTGTGCTACCTTATTCTATAATTTTTATATATATTCTTATATTTTACTTCCTTTATTATATAAATATATATATATATATATATTGTTTGTTTTGTTTGTTTTGTTTTTCCTTTTTCCACTAGGGAACTTTGCAAGCGACATGGATATCAAAGGAATAAATTCGAGCGGCAAGAACTTCAAACTTCAACCACCAGGTGACTTCATTCCATAATCCTCATTTTCAATTTCCTTTTTAATTTTTTATTCCCTGCCTCTACTCCTTCTAATTTTTCATTTCTTCAAACACTGGGGACAGTGTTGTTTTAAGTTGGGGGGGAGATAAAATAAAAAAAATGCTTTTGTGTCAAAAACAAAAATTGAATGATTTGAAAAAAAAAGTAAATGGAAGGAAAAATTCCTTTAACTTTGAACATGGTAATACACATTGCACACTTTGAAACTGAATATCAAATAATTTAGCATGCCCTGATTCTGATTTTAATCCTTGTATAATTTCATGAGCATAGATTTTGGAAAGTGTGGCTGTCCAATGTGATATTTCATCGTTTATATTTTCATCCAAATAAAAAAAATGCCACAATGCACGTCCTCTAGACTGTGGGGTACTAATTTGAATTTTTGGGGTCCCATAATAAATAGCATAGGATGGTTTTATTTTTATGAATAATATGAGTATTCAAAAAAAATTATTAAAAAATAAAAAATAATAATAAAAAAAAAATTTGCGTGTAGAGCAATGGATTGATAAAATGCGAGGCTTTCGGCACTTGGGGATTGTGACTCCAGAGTTGTCTAGCCCTGAGTTTTTCAATATATCTCTATTTATGGTAATATGACTGTTTTTTATTAAGTTAACTCGAGACGATGCCCGAGTATGTGGGCTTCACTTGGTGCCCTAAGGCCTTTGAGTCTGGGAGTCATCGGCAAAGTCTTGCTACATGAGTTAATTTGATTAACTGCAATCTCAATTACTATATCAATATTGCAAAAAAAAAGATGAAGAATACTCATATTAGGATTAAATGTGATTCCACCTAGCGCTTCCATGATTTCCCCCTTGAATGAAAATGAACCCCCATATCTATTGTGATTCACAACACATCATTACACCTAATTGAGTTGGATGAAGTATGATGATGGATTTGATCAAAGGAATGGGCTTGGGATTGGGATCTGCTTATGAAAATATCTTGTATTAAAATATTTTTGATGGGTTTCATGATTGTTTGGTATAAGGTTTTTTGGTGATCATTGTGTATTAAAATGTTTTTAGAAAAGGGAATTAAAATTTCATTTTTGATGAGATATATTTTGCTCGGGACTAGCAAAACTCAAGTTGGGGGGTGTGATTAGCCACTAAATTAGGCTAATATTCATTGTTAATATACATAATTTGCATGTTCTTTGTTATTCATAAACACCATTTTAGTGCATTTTACACTTTGAACACCATTTCACATTATGATTGTAATACCTTCTTACAATGCACTATTATGTGGTACATTTTTTGAACATCATTTAAAGTACCCAATGATTCATCTGATTTTAAGGAATTGAATTTTACATATTTTAATTTGATATTTTTGGAAATTGATCTAAACTTAAATATGAACATGTTTTATTCAGGGATCAATGGAGAATTCATGGAGGATGATGGAGATATTTGGCAATGAAAGGAAGCAATTCTGGAGAAGGCGGATTGGACACCATCCCAATGATGAGACTGTGGGGCCCAACATACAGGCTAAATTAATCCAAAATTTCGTGGGATGCTAGAAGACATGTACAGGAACAAATCACTCTTCAGGAGTTAATGCTAATTCGGCCTCCATGTTGCTCATTTAGGCGGCCCAAGTTAGAGATAAAATTCTGGGCCAGATTCTGAGGCCCAGAAAAACAGTCCACCAATTTGATCATATCTCGGAATACACAACTCCAAATGGGCCCAAAAATTACAGGAAATTATCAGACATCCGGATATACATTTTCTTCTTCTATGGCCCACCCTTATTCGGCCATCTAGAAGGTCATCCAAACGCGTCTGTTCGGTGGATGAAATCTGGCTGCCACCTCGGGTCAAATGTGGAAAATTCCAAATTCCACAAACTTTCCACCACCCTAGGCCTACCATACTCAAGTGGGATGACTTGTACTGTTGAAGGCTCGACCCAAGGCTCCCAAAATGCCTATTTAAGGCAGTGGTGGTGAAGGAGTTGAGAATCTTGGATGCTTTGTTTAATTGTAATGTTATGCTGCATTTTTGTTGCCTTAATTTTGTCTTTCACATGTAAGTTGTTCAATTCACTTTATTTTCTTAATAAAAGTTCTTCTTCTACTCTTATTCCATTGTTATTAATATCACTTTGATACCGTTGGATCAAGGTGTGAATTTATTCACACCAACCTTTGTGAAATTATTCACACAACGGTAGAGTGATCATTTTATTTTTTTGTTTTCTTTACTTATCCATTTCCTCCCTTATGAGTCTATTTTCCACTTCCATTGAAACCATGGGATCAATGGAGGGCTAACCCACTTATGGGTTGATCCAAGGGAGTAGCAAGGGGCTTGATTGGATGTTATTTATCACCTAATTAATGTATAATCACTTCTTTAATTGGGATTTTTATTTGATTATTTTTAAACTCCATCGTCCTTGTTGAATTTAAGGCCACACACTTCAAGTACTAATACGATCTTTTACCTTGAAGTGCTCAAAACTTTGATCCTTCAAGTGTATAGGTGATTAGTATTAGAGGGTGTAGGCATTAAACCAGTAAGTGATGATATTGTTTTATCTTCTTAAATGAACCCATCTCAAATTTAAGAAATTGAAATCATTAAAAAGAAAATACGTCCAATCCACCCCGAGTGATAACCTAGGATCAACTCATTCTTTTAAATTGAATCCACTTAAATCTTTTAGATATATTTAAAACCCATACAAAATCAATCCAAGTTGGCCACTTCATAGCCAAAAATCCATCCCTTAGGTTGTGTATCTTAGGTATCTTCTTAGGTCTCTGTGGAATCGACAACCCAAGCTACACTACAAGGACCATTCTACCCTTCTTCTCTTGGGTAAATTTGGGCGTGAACCACTTACCTACTGTCTCTTCAAGCTTCAGTCTTCCTCGGGCAGAAGTGTGAGTCCATCTGTCGTACCCCTATATGATGGGGAGAGCCCAGTCCTACTCCTTGTTTCCCACACCAAGAATTGCTCACGTAGGATTAGGATCTGTGGTATGGAAATACCCATATGAGGGATCATATGGCTACATTTGGCCGGGACTCCCAGCCTTAGGTCCCTCAACCCTTTTGGCCCCCTAGTCCAAGTTCTCATCTGGGATTGTGTGGTGTGGTATGGACTCATGTCCTCATTCATGTCAGGATATTTTTCCAAGCCACACATATCCCCTTGAGACATCCCTTATTCATTTGGGTTTCCATCATCTTTTATATACAAAAGGACTTCCAAATAGCATGGATGCTCAGCCCAAGGGCTCTCCTACAATTTCAGGCCAACGTCCTTGAGGATTACGAATGAAAAATTAACACAAGTTTCGTGTTGCGAATGCGGCCAATGGTCGACACTCAATTGTCTTCCCACAAACCCTGGTCACAAAAATATGGATACTGTGTTGTGAACATGGTCAACAGGTATCCTCTATCATTGTTTTTGTTTTGTGGTTTTCCACAGGCATGATGATTCACCCTCTCCAACCTTCTATCCTCCATGATATTAAATTGTATGTCATCTTGAATGATGTTAAACTATATATAGTCCTACATGACCTTAAACTATTACGTCCTACATGACATTAAACAACACTCTTGAAACTATGTGTGGCTTGATTCCCATCCCTATAGGATACTTTGGACTGACTGAACATCTTTTCTTTGGGTCCAACCCCATATCTTAGAAACATCCTTATTATTCTGGCCTCTTAGTCTATGTCCTTCTGGGGGAGGGGTACGCGGTGTGGTATGGGCTTATGTCCCCATTCACACTGGGTTTGTAACAATCACGCCACATACATATCTCTACTAGTTTCCCTTCACTCCCTTTCCCTACACTCATTTTTCAAGTTGGATGCTTATAAGTTGAGCCCCTCGACCCACTTTGGTGATTCACCAATGTGACCAGGAGTACTCTAGTTCAGAACCTAGAGTGTCGGATTCTACCTAGACATGGTTTCACCCATTTTTCAGGCTTTTTGTTCCCCTTCATTTTGGATTTCATTATATTTCACATCCGAAGGGACCCCCCAAATGGAATGGATGCTCGGCCCAAGGGTTCTCCTACCATTACGGGCCAACGTCATCTAGGATTTAGAACAAAAAATTAATACAAGTCCCGCATTGTGAATATGGTCAGCAGTTGATACTCATTTGTTGTTCCCATTCCAGGTCACATGATATGGATAATATGTTTTGAACATGGTCAACAATTATCCTCCATCATCATGACAACCCCAACAAGCCTTAAGTTTCAGTTGCATGATTCAAATCATTTTACACCCCATCATGTCCAAGTGGAATTTCGACACTCATAGTACTATCCCTCAGTGAAAATTTGCATGTTACGAGGAAAAATCCATGGTAAGGCATCATTCGGGGCTCCACACCGACTTCCCCTTTATGTGTATCCCATGTGTTGAAAAAACATATTCCGCCCTTATTTCCCACACCGAGTTTGACTCACGTGGGCTTAGGGATCGAATCGAGGTTTGTGCTCAGTTGGAAGAGTTTCGCTTCTCCATGGTCCGTGATCTAAGACCTTAAACTAAGATCTCCCAATATGTACTCTCCTTAGAACTACGCATGGCTTGATTCCCATTCTCATGGTATACGTAGAAATGCCCAGACATCTCATCTTTGGGTCCAGCTCAAGTTCCACTAATTATCTCTTCGATTTATCATTTTAGGCCCCGACTCTTATAGGATTGTGTGGTGTGGATTGTGTGGGATTATGTCCTTGTTCATGTCAGGTTTGCAATAGTTGCACCACGTACTCCCCTTATAGAAGATAGTCCCTCCTACCTCATGTCCCGTATGACATTAAATTGTATGTTGTCCTGCATGACGTTAAACTGTATACAATCCTACAGGACCTTAAACTGTTACGTCCTACATGACATTAAAATGCACTCTCAGAACTATGTATGGCTTGATTCACATCCTCATGGGATACGTAGGAACACCTGGACATTTCTTCCACAGGTCCAGCCCCATATTTTCTGACCTTTGATGGTCCCTCCACCTAAGGTTTCATCCTCAAAACCATGTGTGGTGTGATGTGGACCTCCTCCTCATTCACATCAGGTATGATTTATCACGTCATGTGAATTCCCCCCATGGTCCCACATGACTTTAAACTGTTGTGTCTTTATTGTGCAACTTGGTCCTAACACACAACCCTAAACTGTGACAATATCGTCCTAGACGAACGATGAAAAACGACACTGGATTGTGATGTCCTCACTCAAGGACAAATCATGTTGGGTATTAGTCATCCAACATACCATTTTTCGATGCCTACATGCAGCTTGATTCCTGTAGCGATACCAGGATTCTCTGTACTAGGTTTATCGCTTCACAAAAAAAACACATCTATCTTAAAGGACAAACAAGATTTATCAAATTCTGCTTCTTTGGGTGCATGGACCAGACCCACACGACCTTATCATTCCTGGAACTAATACCTTACCATGTCAGTCCTAGAACTACATATTTCTTGATTCCCATTTTCATGGGGTATGTAGGAACGCCCACACACTTTTCCTCGAGCCCAACCTAACTTTCATTTTTAGTCTCTCAACCTAAGATATCCTCAAGAAAGACATGGTGATATGAACTCTAGATCCTCATTCACGTCAGGTTTTTTAATTACATCACCATGTGTCTCCCTCACTCCTTACCATCTCTGGTCCGAGCTCTAAGACCTTAAACTAAGATCTCTCTACGTCTTATCTACTAGGCATAAATACAACATTTTAGAACTACGTGTGTCTTGATCTCCATCCTTATGGGATATTTAGGAGCACCCAAAAATTCCATATTTGGGTCCATCCCTAGGAATCTTAAATCCTACCCCCCGTTTTAGGCCTCTTGGCCCAAACTATTTTAGGAACATGTGGTGTGGCGAGTACCTCTTGGGTTCTCATTCACGTTGGGTTTTGCAACATCCGTACCATGTGCCTCCCTTGTCCTTTCCCAACCTGGTCCAAGTTCTATGACCCTAAACAAATATCTCCCTATGGGAACTATGTGTCGGGTTTGGCTACTTCGCCACCCTACTCACAGTCCATTAAATCAAGTCCCCCCCCCCTAATGGTCCACCCTACGACCTTAAGCTGGAATCGGGTGACCCCAAGACCCTTTTTCTTGGAAAGGTACTCGAATCCCTCTATCTGATACGTCTTATTGTCGTACTTATGCATTGTGACAAAGATCCCAAAGTGTGTAATTTTCACAGAGATATTCCCTCGTTCCATGTCCAAGCTTCATGAGCTTGTTATTTGGATCCTCATCCTCTTTAATGTCTAAAGGGACCCCCTTTATGGACCGGTCCCATGCCACATTTTCTCACCTATTATCTTGAGCCAACGCCCCTGAAGACCTCAGACAACATTTGCGACAGGCCTCGTGTTTCGAACATGGTCAGTGGTTGAACCACATTTTTTCCCCATTCTAGGATAACGTGAAATAGATACTATGTTTCGAACATGGTCAGCAGTTATCCTCTATCTCCATGTAACTATCATTGTGGTACAGATCTCGAGCATCATGATTCACATCTTTCCACTCCCTTATGTTCAAGTGGAATTCCAACACACTCAGTTTTAAACCTCCACGCATCTATGTGCATTAAGAAGGTGGATCAATACTATTGGGATTTCATTCACTTAGCATCCCATTGCCCCTAATTTGTTCCTCCTAGTACTAGTAAAGTCCCATCACTACTCTTTGTTTCCCACATCGAGCACGAATCATATGGGCTTAGTAGTTTTGGTAGGACGTGTACTGGTGAAACCATGCCACATATGCCTTTCATCCCACATGACATTAAACTACACTCTCAGAACTACATGTGGCTTGATTCCCATTCTCATGGGGTATGTAGGAACGCCCAGACAACCTATCTCGGGCCCATCATAGTTTTCACCTTCAGTCCCTTGACCTAAGGGTTCTCTTGAGAGCGTGTGGTGTGGCGTGGACTCTTATTGTCCTTATTTACATCATGGTATGTACACCACCACACATTTACTTTATGGTTATCTGTGTCGTCAATGCATGACTTTAAACTACATCCCCTACCCTAAACAAGTTTAGGATTCCCCATGATAAGTATGGGACATGTCATCTTCCTCACTAGAGAGGATTCCCCCTACCAGCACTGGTCTCTGACAATGATTTTATCAAGAACTATGTTTGTCTTGATTCTCATCCTTATGAGATATGTAGCGATGCCTAGGCATTTCGCCTCGAGCCCAGCCTCAGGGTCATTAACCCTTATGGCCCCTCGGCCCAGGTCATGGTCAAGGCAGTATGACCTTTAAAACTATGTACATCGTTCTTACTGTATGATGTTAAACTACATGTCTATCATATTTCTTGGCATGAAATAAAACCAAAAGGCACCCTTGGTCCTCACTAGAGAGGTCCTGTTTGAAAATAAGTTTGATCCATGATCAGACTGATGCATCCACCTAATGTGTTTCCACCACGGTGGCATAATTTCAAGAGAGTTGGACTCCATTCGAACAACCCATCACTTCACCCTCCATGATTTGCGTGCCCTTTATTCTGACCCTCATCCTCTTTCATGTCTAAAGGAACCCCATAACAGTATGGGTGCTTGGCCTATGGCTCACCTACTATCCTGGGCTAATGTTCTAGAAGACTTATGAATGAAATTTCGAGTCAGGCCCCGTGTTTCGAACATGGTCGATGGTTGGCCCTCATTTGTTATCCACATCTCAGGCTAATGCATCAAGCTAATGAAATAAGGATACTATGTTTCGAACATGGTCAATAGTTATCCTTCATTGTCATTCCATACCTATAGTGTTCTGAATCTTGGGTATCGTGATTCACATTTTCCACTCCCCTATGTTTGGATTAATCCCAATGCCCCTGGCGTTACCCCGATCATGCACTAAAACACATTGGGAAAATTGAAATTCGACTGATCTGAGACCTTCATTCTCCAATCATGCCTCCCTATTTATTTCAAAAAATCTAGAATGGTTTTTCAAATTCCGAATTCCCAAAGCATGGTCATCACTCTCATATTCGGGTAGAATAACAAGGTCGTCATCCCTTGTTTATCACATTGGGCCTGACCCACATGAGCTTAGGGATTAGTCACCAGATGTTTCATGAATTTGATATACATGTAGCAGACTGAATAAAATAACAGAACTCATGCATGCATCCAGCATAAATAATCATAGCATTAAAGTGCAATCAAAAGTTACATGCATCACATCACCTGAGGATAGACCCCTCCCATGGATGGGTTAACCCCATCAAAATAGTGTTGTAGCTCCTCCACCCTCTAGCTTGTGTAATATAGGATTCAATGTCTCATGTTCAGTTCCCGCTCCTCCTCGATAGAAATAGGACACAGTTCATTAGCCACGATTTGGGCCCGCTCCGCATTGGTTTGGATGACAGTCATCTCCTCAGAGACTTGATTTATGCGCTCTTCAGCCTCTGCCAACTGAGCCTTCAGATGTGATATGATCTCTGATTGTGCGATGAGAAAATAAAAATGATCATCTTCCCAGACCTGTAGCCATTTAATCTCATTTTCATCCTCCTAAAACCTCTTGATGTTCATTGCTTTTCTCCGCTGCTAGCCCACACCAAGGCCACAGTTGTATTCCCGAATCTTCTTCACCATGAGATCTTAGAAAATAATGTGAGGATGCTGGGCATCCACTCCCCTAGAACACAGTTCATGTAGCCGAGACTGAAGCCTCCCCATCTGGTCTATTCATTGTTCTTGAGGGGTTTCATCGATGAATCACTTAATCAGCTTTCATGATCGGCGATGGGAAATTTTTCTATCCTCCTCATCGGAGGCCATCTTGTCCCGATCTTCTTGGTCAGTAGGTTCATATGCGAGAAATGCCCCCAAGAACTCATTAGTAGGGTCTGCATCTGGTTTCTGATTGTGTATGGTAGGACTCATGCTATCTGATCTATCTTCATCATTGGATCCCACCTCAATGATCTTAGGCTTTCTCCTGATAACAGTCCCACCAGTGATCGGGAGCATCGTAGCTTGGTCGGTTTGGATCTCCGCCTCCACGACCACCACTGTTCCCCTGGGAAAGGTGCTTCCGAGAGTACCAACCAACCTCTCCAAGGTATCCCATTCCATTTGAAGAACTGTGCATACCAAAAAGTGCACAGACTTCAGTTAACTTGATCAATGGGTGGAAGTCATGAATTTCATAAAGGATACTTACAGAGATCAAATTTTCAGTCTCTCTCTTGGGTTGTTTCCATTGGGACCTCGGGGCGTGGCCCTCTATATATTGTTTGGAAGTTTGAAAACTCCAGAAGAACTACCCTAGGTGTCCCATCCCCACTGGATGTAGTAATCTCTATAGCCGCAGGCGTAGATCCTGAAGTCCCCGCAGCTGCATCTACTGTGGGGCGGGAACAAGTTATACGTATGAGGCCCTCTTGCATAGTTCAAATATTAGTGAGGATTCTAAAGTAACCTGGAAGCATACCCCTAGGAAGGGAATTAGGATTTTAACTCAAGATCCTCTGCAAACTTTTCAAACTCTGGGTCTGAATCACCAACTTCACCCTCCTTTAGGGGACTCCCTCTACCAGCCTCTTCCCCCCAGGAGGATTCATCTAATTATTCCATTAGAGGGAATATCTCCCTCAATTCATCATCCTATAACTATGGAGGGGCCATTTGATCCAGAAAAACTTTTACTCGATCCGTCATTAGACGCGGGGCACCCCGGGAGTGAACAAAGTCCTCCAACTCGGCCAGGTATTGCTCTGCCTCCGCCTAGGTTACTACAATGTCGGCCCTGATAGGGCCGATCCCTGGAAAATCCATCCTGATATGGTTCAAGTGTTTCCACATCTTGGATGGCTTGAGAAATTTCTGGTTGACATCCCAGATGTCCCAAGATTCCAGGAAGACAGTGTTCTCTAGCATGTCTATGTGGCGCAGTCGCTTCCATGGAGCCCGGGTGGATATCCTGTAAAACCCCCCTAGGCAGCCTCCCCTGTGGATGACTCTGCTCCTCTGGGACCACTAGGTCCACCGCTACCACCTCCCTTTTGACCGGTGTAGGCCTCTCCACCATTGTATCCCCACCACCATGAGATTTCCTCGCTGCCTTCTGGCCCCGGCCTCGAGGTTGGGGAGGCACCTTGTCGCTAGCCCAAACAGTTGGATGCTTCAGCATCTCCCCATGGTAAGCCACCTCCCAACTCTTGGCGTACTCATTCACCAACCCGAATATTCTCATGGAAGAGGAAGCTCGTTGTACGTCTTCCCATCCTCCCGTGTAAACATGAGCCACATCTTCCTCATCACACATGGGTGATCCTCGTGACGCACCCCAAAATAGACCTGTGGGGTTAACCGATACATACACCAAAACTACATTGAAAATCAGTGTGGGGTGTATGGATCACAGATGGACTCATGGTCCACCTATGATACTAGGACACCACCACAAAAGGCTAGGATGTAGGACCGATTCCCTTCAGTTCACTGGCCGTCATCAGTGAACACACATGTTGGCATCGAGAACGGGTGGAAATTGAACTCATCTAGCTTCCAGACCCAGTTCAGCACCACCTGCATGGTCAGCTTAGTCAGAAAGCTCCCTGCCACATTCAGAATGGCTGAGAAAAAATTTTATCCTGAAGGGGAGATGGGGTTTGGATATTCATAGATGCCCTTAATATGCGTCGATATCCACCCATATAGAAGGTGGAATGAACCTTATATCCTCTACAGATTCTTCCCCTCGTTGATATTCCATAACATCTTGTTCCAATTGGAAAGTATTAAGATACCGAGGTTGACCCATCCCTCTGTTTACAACATGGACTCTATGATAAATGTGCTCAGTCGCACACCCATGTTTGTGTCTCTCACCGGTAGGATCCAACCACAGATGAGAATCGTAATGAATGCAGTCAACCTGACTACCGATTGTTTCTCATTACTGATGCAGAATCCCCACATATTCCACTGGATATCCTCCAAGAGCCACCAGTACGAGTGATCCTTGCCTCGTTGAGACCCCTTCATGAAAGTCCGAGGCCTCACAAGAAACTGTCTATTTTCCAGGAAGTTCAAGAACTGCTTGAACTATCATTTGAAATGGACGTCCCTCACCAAATTTTTGTCCTCTCCCAACACTAGGTCCATAAATGTTATCTCCAGTAGTGGAATCTACTCTAGATCCTCCCACGTACCCATAACGGGGAGGAAATCATCATACTCGCCCCTAGTATTAAGACCCCCGAGATCTGATGCAGGTCTCATAGACTGATACTGACTTCTCTGTGGTGAAAATGGAAGGTATTGGTCCTCTATGACCATCTGCTCAGAAACTATGGAATTAACTGCTTCAGTTGATAGATATGGAATTGGGAGGCCCAAGCCACCTCGTGCAGGCCCACTCTCCTCAACTCTGCCTTGAATTCTTCACATGAGGCACGTACCCAGTAGGCCCAGGCCTAATAATCTATGAATTTTCCACCCTATAGAAGATCCCACTCATTGGACCACCTGGTTCCCCAGGGATGCCTTCAAGTTAGTATGGTATAGTGGGGGTATGTCTCTTGATGTAGTTACTTTCTGTCGACATTATTCACATGATTGTACAGACAGTCGAAATTCACAGGCGTGAATTCCTCCCAGGTATGGTCGTCAGCTGCCCTGAACCATTGGTGTTGGTACAACATGCTCCTGAACCAGTAGTCTGGCTTGTCCCTACTCGCTTTAGGGATGAGGACGTCATCCCTTAGACAAAAACTGTATAGAGGCAGCCTCCTACACAAAGGATAGTCCTTATGACTCTCTAACAGTAGCTCTACCAGTGAATTATTGTCAGAATAGCTTCGTACGAACTCCCATATACCCAAGCTATCCACCATTTCCTCCATTCAGGAATCATCTGCAAGGACCCCCTTGGTATCCCCCTTGCGAGCCATTCAGTTTTTTGAAATTCATACCTTTTTAGTTTCGGTTCACGGAGCACTTTTGCGAAGAACTGTTCGCGAAGATTGTTCATGGAGCTCAGTCCCAGTAAAGAAATCGCAGAGCCCTACCCTGACCTTCAGGAGCAAGCCGCAGAGCTCACTGCCACAGAGTCAAAGACTCGTTGTGCACCACGAAGCAAAAAGCCTGATTTGTAGAGAGCAATCACAGAGTACACGAAGCTTCTTGAATCGAGAGTGCTAAATGCCAAAACACGGAGGTGAGAAAGGAAAAAATAGATGTCAACCTCCCTTATTTATAGGTGATGACCCCTTGTGCTTCATAGGGTGCCTGACCGTGGAAAGCCTCAAGGCACTCCCATCCCATGTGTCACCTCTCCGCCTTGCGAGCCTCCTTCACGATTCTTCTTCGCGGTTGACCAAGGAGTTTTGGTGATTGACCCTCAAACTTTGACCCTCATTTTCCCCTCGTCTTCATGTCTAGGGGGGATTTTTTGGATCCAAAATTTTGGAAGAGGAAGAACAAACACAAATCCTTTAGGACTACCACACGAAGCTTGTTCATAGATCCCCATAGCACTGAGGTCGGAATGAAGCTACCCCCTTTGCAAAGCCTCCACGGAGCAAGGAGGTGGGAGGATCTGCAATCTGATTTGATGTTTGCGAATCCTCTTCAGAGAAAGGATGTGGGAGGATTCTCAATCCTATTTGACGTTTGTGAAGCCACTACGAAGAAAGAAGGTGGTAGGATCTGTGATCCGATTTGACGTTTGTGAAACTGCCATGGAGCAAGGAGGTGGGAGGCACCGTAGTTATGACAAAGTTCCACATAGCTCTATTCCGAGTGAGCTCTGATTCTCATCACCTCATGCTGATAAAAATCGGGCTCCCCTAGATCCCGAATGATGGATGCTCTGACCTTTTTCTTTCTTAGCTCTCAAATCACAAATCAATTTATGCTCTGCGAATCATGAGCTCTTTAAGGTACTTTAGCATCATGAAGTTCATTTCCCTTTGCTTAAATTAAACCCCTCTTCAAAGAGGGATTCCCTTAATGGATCCCATAGGCCTCTGTGAAAGAAGGGGATCCCTAAGGGGACTCGGTTCCTTGTAGAGCACTTATGCTTCGCAAAGTACCCTCCATGCACATGTAACCCACATGCTAAGTCAGGGTCACTGTGCTTCACGAATCACATTACTTTGAAATGCTATGCTTCGTATGGCACCCTTGCTTTGCGAAGAACTACTCCATGAAAGTCTTTCCACTTTGTGAGGAACCTTCCATATGCACCTATTCCCTATTCCTAGGCTAGGCCACTTCACTTCGTGAAGCATACCCCTTTGTGATTCCCTTCCACTACATGGAGCATCAGAGCTTCACAAGGCCTCTTCCTGTGAACCCATTTGGTCCAAAAACCCTTTTAATGTGCGACTCTCCAGGTTTTCATGAAGTAATTTAAAATTCCCTTGGGTGGTGCTTCATGTTGCGTTGTTTCTCCTTATGCTTCTTCACATAGGCACGCTAACGGCTATTGATTATTTACATAGCCATGATAACATGGGACCCTCAATGGATCACTCCACGACACCCCATCACCATGGCATTGGTGGTGCTTTCCCTTCCCCAAGGGTGGGTGGGTATCAGTTATGTAAGTCCTAGGGGCACGGAGTGCACCCACCTCATCCGAGCTGCGGGATGTTAATGTACCAAGTGTCATCATCCTTAACACATGATGTTAAACTGTGACATCACCCCGCATACTCTACGTGGGGCACCCCATCTCGAACATTCTCTACACCTACTCATCTTCACGGGAGTGAGACATTACTCACATGTAATGAGATCATCTTTGCTGGAGAGACGTCTATCCATAGGGAAGGGCAACCATCTTGGTGTAAGCCCCTAGCCTTTCTTGTGGGAGGAAGTGTCCCTACTTCCCCTCCTCTCTATTTCGGTGCCAAGGACCAGAGGGGGGGATGGGCACCATAACCCTCATCTCTTCCATGCCAAATCCCTCTGGAATATTTCACCACCGGTCCTCCATACAGGAGTAAGTCCCAATCTCCATCTCTGTGGGCTGCTAATCATGCATAATCCTCTGTTTCCTTTTTAGGAGACTAACCACGTGTAAGACCTACTCCACTTCCCAAAGACTCACCTTTCTCGATGTGATCATCAAGTCTTTTCTTCCCATTGTTTCTCAAACCGATCATGACTCACGTGGGATTAGTGTAAGCATTGACTATGGCATCCTCTTCGGATCTCCTTAGAGTGTAATCCCCAACACTCATTATCCCAAACTATGTGGACCTTGATCCTTTCCAAGGAAAGGTATGTAGGAAGCCTCCTTGAGGTTCAATCCCAAAAACCATTGGTCCCAACCCCTTCACGTTAGTTCACCAAAAAACATCCTGAACTACAGGGACTTTGATACTTTCCAAGTCAAGGTATGTAGGAAGCATCCCTGAGGTTTAATCCCAACACCTACTTGACCCAAACCCTTCACATCGATCCACCCTCATCCCACATTATGTTAAAATGTACGTCTACTTTTTGTCTCGTGTGACACTAAATTGTCCCCCGATCAGCGGTAATCCATTTTCAACCCCAATCGATAGTAAGACATCATGATCCCCAATCGACAGTAAGTCCTTGTAGCACCCTTTGATGGGCCCACATTTCTGGTCTTCCCTAGTGGTGTCATACCAACTAGGATGTTAACCACATGTAATCCCCATTATATCATCAAGTCATTTTTCTCTATGTACACCCTGATTCTATGCCCATATTCTGAACTATGTGGACTTTTATCCTTGATAAGGCAAGGTACATAGGAAGACTCCCTGAGGTTCAAGCCCAACAACCATTGGTCCCTACCCCCTTCACATCAGCTCACCAACACTTTAGAACTATGCAGACTTTGATCCTTACCAAGGCAAGTTATGTATGAATCCTCCCTGAGGTTCAAACCCAACAACCATTACTCCTGACCCCCTTCACGTTGTCTCAACAACACCATTCCAAACTACGTGGAATTTAATCCTTTCCAAGGAAAGGTACATAGGAAGCCTCCCTAAGGTTCAATCCCAAAACCTACTGGTCCAATCTACTTCACGTCAGTCCACTCCCATCCTACATGACATTAAATTGTACACCCCTTTTTGTCCCACATGGCACTAAACTATCCCCCAATCAATGGTAAGTCATTGTCAACCCCAATCGATAGTAAGTCGTAATCTTCCCCAATTGAAGATATGCTATTGTAGTCCCCTTTGATGGGACCCACATTTCGGGTCTGCCCCAGTGGCGTGAGACGAACTGGGCTACTAACCATGCATAAGGCCTAGTATATCATCAGGTCGATGTCCTCTGTCTACACCTTGATTCTATGCCCCCATCCTGAACTACGTGGACTTTGATCCTTTCCAAGGAAAGGTATATAGGAAGCCTCCCTGAGGTTCAAGCCCATCACCCATGTCTCATCATGGTCTTTCCCTAGAGCCTATGTGTTTCGAGATGTTCATGTCCGAACCTAGAGGTTCCACTTACTCTGGGTCCCATCTATATGGGTCGCCTCCTTAGGTGTCTCATCGCCTCACCAAACTACACGGACTTTGATTCCCTACCATGGGGATATATAGGAAGTCTCTTCGAGGCTCAATCACAACTCCACTATCACCCTAACGTCGGCTCCATCTCTCTCTCCATCCACTCTCAACGATTTGCGTCCATCCTGATTCTTACTCAGGCCACCACATCCTAGCGGAATCATGTCACCCAATTTCTCATTGCTCCCAGCATCAGTGTTCCCTCCAAGGGTTTCACCCACCTAATCCACTCTAGTTAGTGTTCTGATCAGTCTGATCCATCTCTACTAGATGTTAAACTCACGGAATACCCTGTGTTAAACATGAAAGCTAAGGAAAACCTCAGAGAAATGAATAATATAATTCCCCTCATTCGACATGGGATACATCGGGCTTCCACGCCCTCAAGAAACTCTATAATAAGGGGAAGAAACCCAAACATGACAGTGTTCCAGCATCTAGACACACCAGTGATATCCAACATGACTACTCCCTCGACCACAAGTTTTTTCCCTGACCGGACCCCTTAGAATGTCCTGACATAAGTAGAGTAATTAACAGGCGTCCATAAAGACATGTAACTGGGAAGAGTTTCATGAACAATGTCTTAATCTATAAGGAAGACCAGGACTAGGTGATGAGTTCCAAGGAGAAATCCACGGAAGGAGAAACTGACATCCCATCATCCCATTTCAATCAAGGAGAAAACATCCCTAAATAGGTGATGGATGCCACCCGCCTTTGGAAAGTAGAAATGTGGGGCAACAAACAACGTCGTCCTCCAAAACAGACGGATGCGTGCGCCCTGAAAAAAGAGTCAGAAACAAGTATTCATAAAGGTTTGAGAAGAATAAATAATACTCTATAAGATTCAAAAAACTTAAAAAAAATCAGTGAGGGGGGAAAATGAAACTAGCCTCATGCCTTTTCTACTTTGCGATCACCTATTTAAATGGCGTGCAAAGTATGATTATACTCAATATTGTTCACCTATATGAAAATCTGAAATGTTGAAAAATTAGTTTCATATTGAGTTTCCAACCAAGTTAATATTCTTATTGAATAAGAGTTACCGGAAAGATGCTTTGATTAGAGATTCAGACAAATATTTCAGTTCAAATAAATTGGATACATAGTAACTGACAGAGTTTCTGAGTAGAGTTTTGAGGCATAATAATTTTTCTCAACGGAAATAAATTAGGTCAAAAAATAGGCATAAATTAAATGATTTGTACTAGATGTGGGAAGATATCACCTAATAGCATTTACCATATGGAAGCAAAAGGAAAAGATATCTAGATAAACCTTTGGGAGTTAGTTTTATAGAGTTTCACATCTTTTATGTTGGCTAATTTTTTAAAGAAAATTTTTAAAAATTGATGAGAATTATTATAATAATTCATATTAGAAGATATAATGTTTCTAATAGGAGTTTTATCAATGTTTTATTCACTTATTACTAATAGTTAATTTCCATAGACTGACATTGGTTGTCAGGGAAAGGATATAGGTTCTCACACTGAGATTGAACCTTATAAATCTTGTTTTCCTTATATAATTTTTTATCATTTCATGATTTTTAATTTGTTTATAAAAAGTTGATAAGGACAAAAAACTATAATAAGTTATAGGGGTTAATTTTAGAGATATTGAAATTGTAAAAGTGAAACATTGATTCACCCCCCCCCCCAGTTGTTCAACGATCCTAAGTAATTTCATATTCTTGTTCTATAAAGTACAATTTTCCTAAAGATGCTACTAAATAGGTAAAGCATGATCTGGTTTCAGATGATCCTTTTGTTTTATATCTAGATTTTATTTAAATAATTATAATTCTTCTTTATCTATAAATAATTATGAGATATATGAGGGAGAAATATGATTCATTCATGCTCACCAAATCAATTTTGGGCCACTACCCAAGTCATTGGAGCATCACTCATACCATCAGGAAATTTCAAAGTATGCTTTCCTTAAAAGTGGATATCCTATACACTTAGTGAGAGTGGAACAAGACAGTGTATATTATAGATTTTAAAGTTGAACAAGTAGTGGATTTTAACTTTTTCTCAAGTTTATAATCCCTACCTATGGACTATATTTCTGTTATCCAAGGAAATTACCTTGGTCTTCATCACTTTAATCCTCCATAGGAACTTTCCCCCTCTCTCATACCTCTTTTCTACTTTTGATCAATAATAAAAAATCAATTTTCTATCAGGTAGAGATATGATTCTAGAATTAGGGAGGGAAAATAAATACAAAAGGAAAATGATGTCTTGAATGAGGTGATAGAGGAGATAAATAATGTTCTTCAAGGCAACTACAATGATTATAAATCAAGAAAATTCATATATAATAAGTATCTTTAACAATTTCATGCCTTTATTATTATAGTTAATGAAAAAAATCCATCTATTTATAGATTCCTTGGATAGTGAAGATGTCATCTCCATAGAAGATTAAGGAGGAGAGCCGCATTTGGTCTATTTTTTTGTGTGATTTTGTTTTTTGAGACTATTTAGTTATAGTATTTCCTTTAGTTTTGTCATATTTATTTACTTATTTAGTATTTATGAATCCAATATTTTAGATAAACGTCATTTCATTCTCATCATATTGGATGTTTGTGTCATATCCTATAGTTGGTTTAGAATTGTGTAGATTTAATGGTGTGTTTTCTTTTCTAATGATTGTAGTTTTTTTCTAGAGATTTTGGGGTTTCGTACCAATCTCTTTGGATTGATTGAGGATCTTTCCAATTTCAAGATAATATCGAACAAATATTAATTTCTTCCAAAAAATATTTAAGCGGTGAGATTAATACCATATGAGACACATTAATTTATAAAATATGGATATTATATCAATAAAGGAAAGGATATGTGGGGTCATCATTTTAGTTGGAGTAATTTTATTAAAATTCCTTGATAAAAAGATATAAAACATGATATTCACCCATAAATATGTCCTCTTTTATATTATTTCCTACATTATGTTTATAATTTTGAGATCTCTTATAGGTATGACCTATAAAATAATTCTAAATTGGTATCTAAGGTTGAGAAGTGTCATCAAAGATAATAATTCTAAAAATTTAAATGTGAAAGTTATATAAATCAATTTATCTAAATCTATCTAATGGTTATTATAAATTAGTTGTGCATTACAAATTTTTGTTGACAAACACGGACTCATAGATAGAAGATAATTGAAAAAAAAAGGTAAATTTGAACTACATGTTGACAATAGGGTAAGATTTGTTGCATTAGAGGTCAACACTTATGATCTAAGCCTAACTTGTGGATAAGTTATGGAATTAGAGAACTGTTATTATGTTATAAATATAAATATAAATTTTATTTATGTATCTTGTTTGGACAAGATGGGATTTTCATTCACTATTAAGGATAAGATTTATTCTATATATATGAGCAAAATGTTTTATCACATTGGGAATTTGGTAAACAGTTTATAAATTTTGGATATGGATAATTTTGTCTATAAATTTAAAAATAATAAGTTAAAGTTTAATTCTAATACCAATTACTTTTATATTTACACATTGAACATATAAATGAGAAATAAATTCCAAGAATCTATACAGAGGGATTGCTGGAATTATTCAATTATGAATCATTTGATAACTTCAAATCTTCTGTATTAGGAAAAATGACCAAAGAATATTTTATTGGAAAAAGTGATAGGTCTAGTTAACTATTTCATCTTATACATAGTGATATATGTATACCAATGAGTTCATAAGAAAGTGGTGGGTTATAACGACCCGAACCCGGCCATCCACCCGAACAGTGCCGAACGGGTCGGGTGTCACTACCTTAGGCGCACCTCCCCTGAACGCCAAAGGCTGCCAACTAGCAGCGAGGGTCTGAATAGGTATAGTGGGGAGGCTATACCCTCTCGGAGGAATAAAATGGTATTGGTCCGAGTATAATACTAAAATATGCAGCGGAAATAAATGACTTCGCAGACTCGAACCAGACCTGCAGAGCGGAAGCATAACCAATATCAATAAACAGTGGAAAAAATATAGAACACAACTGCAGCGGAAAGTAAACAGAACCACATGCCAGCAAATAACTTCAACAACCATGGTAAACAACCAAGCATGCATCCAAAGCAGGTCATACATAACAGAGTATAAAAAGGGCGCCAATGGCTAACCAACGGTACCTACAAAAAGTAAGCATGCTGATACAGAAAAGGAAACAAAACAAAGTAAACCCAACTAGGCATGACCTTAAGGTCCATACCATCTCCATGCAACTAATGCAGCCCAGCTCCTAAAGGTGGCCTCTTTCCTGCACGCAAATCCATAAAGTTTTCACGCATCCCGAAGGGACCGTGCAGGGTGTGAGAAAAATCTCAGTAGGATACCACCCAACGGTGCGTACCAAATATATGTGTTTAAACAGTCATGCATTTACAAGGAAAGCAGTAAACAGTACGATGCATGAATAAACACAAGCTCCACTGGTGCTCAACAGCCACCACGGAGTGTCACCTGCTTCGTCCAATGCCAGAATCTCTGTTGTGTACCCCGGCACCAGGTGCCACCTAACACCTCATGTCTCAAGTACCGACGTCCCGAAGGCACGCCCAAAAATAGTAACCCAGAACCATGTGCCTCCTGACACCTTGTGTCTCAAGTACCGACGTCCCGAAGGCATGCCCAAAAATAGTAACCCAAAACCATGTGCCTCCTGACACCTTGTTTCTCAAGTACCGACGTCCCGAAGGCACGCCCAAAAATAGTAACCCAGCACTATGTGCCTCCTGACACCTTGTGTCTCAAGTACCGACGTCCCGAAGGCACGCCCATCCCCTGAAGGCTCCTCACCTCCCACGTGGCTTTCTATGGCAAGCACCCCCAACCAGAATACCTAACCGCAACTACGGGGGCCTCTACCCACATGAGTGGTCAAAACCACCTCATCATGGAGTATCTCTATGTGCACACTACTCAAGTCTCGGGTGAGCGGTAATCACCAAAATAGTCCTAATCCACCAATATGTCTGACACCTCGTGTCCCTGAGACCATGTCGCTCAAGTATGATGGCATCACCATCCTAGTATCTCAAGCCATGCCCAACCTGACAGTCGTACTGCCTCAAGCCAACGTCCATGACGCCCAATCCCATGGTCAAAACCACCCAAAGTAACTCGGTCCAAGCCCAACCCGTGATCAGCATCACTCAAGCGTAACCGGACCAAGCCCAACATAACCCAAAGGGTCCAGTAGATGCAATTCAGTAATTTCATATATAACATATTTAAACATAAAACATAAACTGGAAAAACAAACTAAACACTTGAATTTCACTCTACCAGGTATGGTCCCATACCAGCACTGAGGTCTTAAATGCATCCAACAATTTATATCAAACATCAATAAATTAAACTAACAGTTTATAACATTAATATTTCAGTTAAAACCATTTTGGCATTCCCCGGCCAAAATGCCCCGACGAGCAATGACCCCTCACACGGCCCTGCTCACGCAAACTGGTAACTGGGCATACCCAAAAGCAACCCAGAGGTCCCATAAGCAATATAGTATAAAAAAGCAGATAAAACGGGTCCCGCTCAAAATACCCGAAAACGCACTGAAGGCCGCGTTACCCAAACAACCACGAAAACACAAAACGAAGTATGCACCACCTACCTGAGACTCGCACGATGCTACTCCTCCGGTAACACCCACCCATTCGGTCTAAAACGCAGTTAATCTACAAAAGATTCAATACCGTTCAAACACCTATAACTCATTCTAGAATGAAAATTATACAAAACGGCCAAAGAGGAATCGAGGCCTTACTGAGGGGGTTCCAACGCACTAATCAGAGCTTGAAACGGGTCTCGGATGATGATTTGGGGAAGGATTGAATTCCCGGTCAGCTTGGTTTGCGAATCCGGGTAGAGGGTATGAGGTTCTGCCTCAATACAAGGCTACTTCCCATTTTAAGAAAAAAAATAAAAGTACACGGCAAGTACTTTAAGACTACACGCCGTGTATATTTTATTTAACTGTTCATAAGATGGCAGGATTCTACCGACTTACTTTCTGAACCTGCCGACATGAGTACACGGCGTGTACCTATGGGTACACGGTGTGTACTTGGTTCCTCTTCCTTTCCTCGCCGACGTACTGACACACCATGTGTTTCCCTTATACACGGCTAGACTACACAGCGTGTCCAAAGGGAACACGGCGTACCCCTGGTTCTACCCAGCCAACAGGCCTACACGCCATGTATGGCCTCACACGGTCGGGGGTATACACGGCGTGTTCAACACTACACGCCGTGTAGGAAGAAACTACTACACGGTCATCACACGGCATGTACTCGGAGATCACACGGCCAGTCACTCACCTACACATACACAGCGTGTACTTAAAGTACATGGTGTGTAGTCTGGAAATTTCCATAAACTTCGCATTTTCTCCAGTTTCCTCAGAATCCAGTCAAAAATTCAAACAGGGTCGGCATTTTGACCCGTTCCAAAAACCCAAGTTCTTACAAACTCCCCACCTTAATGTATCTCATCCCCGAGCTACCAAATGAAACCCGAAGATGGCACCAAACATACCACCTCAATCAAAATAACCCAGACTTCCCTGTTCGTAAAGGTCCCAGCTAAGTTCCTCAAGGGGGGCACCCCACCTTAGGAACCGCCTAACCTGATCTCAACCCAACAAGACGTAAATAAAATAGGGTTTACTAACCTGTTTTCCGGACTCATAGTCCTCTCGTGATGCATCGTCACCCCTGCACCCCATTGGTTCTCCTGTGTCGCTTCCGACACCTAACGTATCCCGCACCACATTGGTGTCCGCCTCCATGAGGTCCCAGTGCTGAGCACCCCAAGTAACTCGCATCATCGATGCCCCAATGCCCATGGCTCCTCAAGTAACCCGCATCCACGATGCACCGATGCCCATGGAACCTCAAGTAACCCGCATCCACGATGCCCTGATGCTACACATCTCATATATATATATATATATATCACGCACCTGATATGGTTCCAATCCCACTGACTAGCATCTAGATTGTCCACAAAGATCTTTTGCACTACGTGCACTCAAAACAGACATGTTTCTACAGGTCATGCCAAAAAGGAAACATGGAGATCACGGTCACACCACGGTGTACCTCTAACCGTCATTGGCTAACCAGGCTGCTCAGCCTCTGGAAACTCCACGGCATGCACCTAGCCTGAAACACGGCTGCCTGACGCCTGACCTCGCAATGTTGCTCCAGTCACCGGCCACTGACCCCTCAGCTGGGTCCCACCATCTCTGTCACGACCTCCGCGCATAGTTGAACCTCGACTACCCTCGCCGGGTACCGAACCCAAACCAACTCCAGATACTACAGTCTGTCTAGGTCCCTGCCTGCCGGCTATCTGAGAAGGCTGCCTGCAAAACCTCTCCAGATTTCTGTCCTGTCCACATGCCCAGCACTCCTTCAGAGGCCTATCGCACTGCTCCTGAACATGTCCCAGTTGTCCACATTGGAAGCAAATCACGGAAGAAACACCACGAGGTGGTCTAGCTGAATCCCTGGCCTGACTGCCCTGCTGGAACTCATTTCGTCCTCGCTTCCTGCTGTCTGAACCATCACATGAAGTTGTCTCCCTACCCAAGTGAGACTTCTCCCTCTCATTTCCCTCAGCTATGAGTGCCTGATTCACTACTTTAGAGAAAGAACCCAGCCTGAAGATGTTCACTTGGACCTGAATAGCGTGTCGTAAGCCATCCTCGAAGCGCCTCACCCTAGCTGCATCATCGCTCACCATACCAGGTGCAAAGCGAGACAACTCTGTGCAAGTAGATGCATAGTCCATAATGGACATGTCTCCCTGCTGAAGACTCAAGAACTCTCGATCTCTCTCTTCTCTCAGCATTTCCAGATAAAAGTGCTCGAAGAACCTATCTTCTAAGTCCTTCCAAGACAATCCCTCATGCCTATGAGCCTGAACCTGTACGTCCCACCAACGCTTCACCGGTCCTCTCAGCATGTACGTCTCCAGCTTGACCCTCTACCCTGGAGGCATCTCCAGCTGCTTGAAAATCATCTGCACCCTCACCCTAAAAAAGTGGCGGGTGTTACGACTGGAAATCCTGCGTCAGATATGCCATAGAAGGCTCTGTACCTTGCACGCCTCAGTTAATCCCCTGCAAGACGTGTTCCAGGCACGCTCGGAGCTGCTCGTCGAGCCATGGCCCGAATGATGCCAGACCCGGCTGTTGTCCTGTCTGCACTGGATCCTGAACCTGATCCTGTCTATGAGCCTGTACCTGCGGCTCGTGCTCTGCCTGTACCGAATTCTAACCCTGATCCTGTGGCACTGTATCTTCCCCTGCCTGACGCTCCATCGATTCGTGAAGGAGTAACCCGATGAATACCATAAATGGTCAGACAGCCCATATATATATAACAATATATTCTACGCAAATAAGGAAAGAAGTAAAAGTTAGTGCATAACTACTACCCTTTCTCCCCCTCACCGCAACCCATGCCCCAAGGCATCCCAGCCTCATGGACTCCTTACCCGCCCTCAACAAATCCAAGTATCATAAAGTTCCTCAGGCCATGCCCATAATAAAAACTCTCATTGCCTCAACAGATGATCGAGTCGCCCAATCCTGACAGTTACACTTCCTCCACCATAGTATTTGTCTGCTCTCATAAGAGCCAGACTCAAATATCCTTCCACATGAAATTCTACAAATATATAAAGCATGGCATATCACATTGCAACTAACAAGTAAATTCTATCAGTAATTTCACATATTCACATTTTTTTAAGCACAAAAGCATGACACTTGATTTTCATTCACATGGAATTATCACATCACAAAGCATACGTGCAATTATGAAATTGAAATACCCTAAAAATGTGCCTATCAAATCCAAGCAACCAAGCCTTTCCATATCGGGCCAAGGTCCAATTCTCCCTTACCACACCAGGTCAAGGGTCACATATCACAATAAAAAACATGACACATCAAGTGATCCATTGAGGTGGAAATCATATAAACTATAATCTGAGCAAAAAGAAAACAGCAATTCCCACCTGCGGCAACTAGGTCCATCCCTCGTACCTGGGGCTGCAGGCACCGAAGAACAAGCTAGAAACCCAGTCCATGTACCGAACTATCTCCGGTCTACCATATCCCAAATAGTAAAACCAGCAAAAAGAAACGAGAAGCCTCAAACTCATTAGTAGTTGGAAAACACTGCTACTAAATCCCTGTCAAGAACTCCTCTGATACCACTTTGTAACGACCCGGACTTGGCCAGCCACCCAAACAGTGCCAAACATGTCGGGTGTCACTACCTTAGGTGCACCTCCCCTGAACTCCAAAGGATGCCGACTAGCAGTGAGGGTCTGAATAGGTATATTGGGAAGGTTATACCCTCTCGGAGGAATAAAATGGTACTAGTCCAAGTATAATACTAAAATATGCTGCGGAAATAAATGACTCTGCACAGTCAAACCAGACCCGCAGAGCGGAAGCATAACCAATATCAATAAACAGAGAAAGCAATATAGAACACAACTGCAGTGGAAAGTAAATAGAACCACATGCCAGTAAACAACTGCAACAACCACGGTAAACAACCAAGCATGCATCCAAAGTAGGTCATATATAACGGAGTATAAAAACGACACCAATGGCTAACCAACAGTAGATACAACAAGTAAGCATGTTGATACAGAAAAGGAAATGAAACAAAGTAAACCCAACTAGGCATGACCTCAAGGTCCATACCATCTCTATGCAACTAACATAGCCCATCTCCTGAAGTCGGCCTCTTTCCTGCATGTAAATCCATAAAGTCTGCAAGCGTCCCGAAGGGCCCATGCAGGGTGTGAGAAAAATCTCAGTAGGATACCACCCAATGGGGCGTACCAAATATATGTGTTTAAGAAGTCATGCATTTACAAGGAAAGAAGTAAATAGTATGATGCACGAATAAAAAAAACTCCACTGGTGCTCAAGAAACCACCATAGAGTGTCACCTGCTTCGACCAATGTTGGAATCTCTATCGTGTACCCCAGCACCATGTGACACCTAACACCTCGTGTCTCAAGTACCGACGTCCCGAAGGCACGCCCAAAAATAGTAACCAGGCACCATGTGCCTCCTGACACCTTGTGTCTCAAGTACCGATGTCTCGAAGGCACGCCCAAAAATAGTAACCCAGCACCATGTGCCTCCTGACACCTTGTGTCTCAAGTACCAACGTCCCAAAGGCACGTCCATCCCCTGAAGGCTTCTCACCTCCCACGTGGCTTTCTACGGCAATCACCCCTAACCAGAATACCTAACCGCAACTACGGGGGCCTATACCCACATGAGTGGTCAAAACCACCTCATCACGGAGTATCTCTGTGTGCACACTACTCAAGTCTCGGGTGAGCGGTAATCACCAAAATAGTTCTAAGACACCAATACGTCTGACACCTCTTGTCCCTACGACCATGTCGCTCAAGTATGATGGAATCTCCATCCTAGTATCCCGGGCCATGCCCAACCTGACAATCGTACTACCTCAAGCTGACATCCATGACACCCAATCCCATGGTCAAAACCACCCAATGTAACCCAGGCCAAGCCCAACCTGTGATCAGCATCACTCAAGCGTAACCGGGCCAATCCCAACACAACACAAAGGGTCCAGCATATGCAATTCAGCAATTGCATATATAACATATTTAAGAAGAAAACATAAACCAGCAAAACAAACTAAACAGTTGAATTGCACTCTACCAGGTGTTGTCTCATACCAGCACTGAGGTCTTAAATACCTCCAACAATTTATATAAAACATAAATAAATTAAACTAATATTTTATAACATTAACATTTCAGTTAAAAACATTTTGGCGTTCCCCGGCCAAAATGCCCCGACGAGCAACAACCCCTCACCCGGCCCTGCTCATGAAAACTGGTAACTGGGCATACCCAAAAGCATCCCAGAGGTCTCATAAGCAATACAGTATGAAAAAGAAGATAAAACTGGTCCTGTGCAAAATACCTCAAAACGCGCTGAAGGCCGCGTTACCCAAACAACCAAGAATACACAAAAAGAAGTATGAACCACCTACCTGAGACTCGCACGATGCTACTCCTCCGGTAACACCTTCCAATTCAGTCTAAAATGCAGTAAATCTATAAAAGATTCAATACCGTTCAAATGCCTATAACTCATTCTAGAATGAAAATTAGACAAAACGTCCAAAGTGGAATCGAGGCCTTACCAAGGGGGTTCCAACGCACTAATCAGATCTCAAAACGGGTCTCGGGCGGCAATCCAGGGAAGGATTGAAGTCCCGGCCGGCTTGGTTCATGAATCCGGGTGGAGGGTATGAGGTTCTGCCTCAATACAAGGCTACTTCCTATTTTAAGCGAAAAAAAGAAAGTACATGGCATTTACTTTAGGACTACACTCCATGTATATTTCATTTAACTGTTCATAAGATGGCAGGATTCTGCCGACTTACTTTCCGAACTTGCCGACATGAGTATACAGCGTGTACCTATGGGTACACAGTGTGTACTTGGTTCCTCTTCCTTTCCTCTCCGACGTACTCACACTCCATCTGTTTCCCTTAAACACGGCTAGGCTACACGGCGTGTCCAAAGGGAACACGGTGTGCCTCTGGTTCTACTTGGCCAATAGGCCTACACGCCATGTATGGTCTCACACGGTCGGGGGTATACATGGTGTGTTCAACACTACATGTCGTGTAGTAAGAAAAAATTACACAGTCATCACACGACATGTACTCAGCGAGCACACGGCCGGTCACTCGCCTACACATACACGGCGTGTAGTTTGGAAATTTCCAGAAACTTCGCATTTTCTCCAGTTTCCTCAGAAACCAGTCAAAAATTCAAACAGGGTCAGGATTTTTACCCGTTCCAAAAACCCAGGTTCTTACATGGGTTTAGGTACTTTATAAAATATATAGATGATTTTATTGGATATGGTTTTGTGTTTTTGATGAGACGCTCATATGATTTTTTTTTAAAGTTCAGAGTCTCATAATGATGTATATAATCAACTAGGAAAAGTGTTAGGATTCTCTAATCAGATTAAGGTGGTCAATACTTAATCTAAGAATTCATTGATCGTATAATATATTATGGAATTATTCTATAACTTACTTCTCTGAGAACACCATGGTGGAATAGTGTGTCTGAGAGGAGGAGTCATACCCTGTTGGACATGGTTCAATCAATGATGAGTCAGTACGACCTTCCTATTTAATTTTTAGGAAATGCTCTAGAAAATATGTCATTCCTACTTAACTTCATACCATATAAAGTTATTATAATGAATTCATATGACATATAGTATATAAAATTCCCTAGTATGTCTTTTATGGGGATTTGGTGCTATGAAGAATATGTATAATGTTTGAGTTCTGATAAACTTCACCCTAAGTTTTATAAGTTCTTATTTTTTGTTTATCCTAAGGTAATTAAGGGATATTATTTCTGTAATCCTACTGATCACAATTTTTTTCCAATTTGATACATTCAATGAGAAATAATATATTAATCAAGGTTTTAGTGGTATGAAAGTTGAACTTGAATAATTCCAATACCAATAAATATAATGTGTTCCTTAGATAGATTTCCATTTGGTTATACAAATAATTATCAAAGAAGAACTGATGTTGATTTCATAAGAAGATTGAAGTTCTGGTAGAATTCATCGGGATCCTAATAGATATGAATTTTTTATAGAAAATTATGATGAAGTAATGTCCATAGATGATAAACCTACTGCCTATTGATATTCCATTGAGAGTTCTAATTCCAACAGATCGACAAAATATATGGAATTTGAAATGAACTCCATGTACACTAACCAAGTTTGGAACTTTTTGGATACAATTAAAGAGGTGATGGACATAATGTGAAATTGGGTTTTTTTCATATGAAAACTAACATGTATGGTAGAGTGTTTACTTATAACTCAGACCTATTGGTAATGGGTTACAAAAAAATTATGTTATTGACTATAAATAAACCTTTTCACTTTTTTATGATAAAGTACATTTGAATATTTATTTCCATAGCATCTCATTATGATTATGAGATATACTGAATGGATTTCAAAACCAATTTCCTTGATGGGAATTTATTTGAAGATTTTTATATGATAAAAACTTAAGGTTTTTAAGTTACAAATGAGTCTAATAAGATTATCAAGTTTCAATGATCCATTTATGAATTGAAGAAAGTCTCTCTGAGTAGGGATATCTAATTTGATCTTGTAATCAAAGAGTTTCGTTTCATCAAGAATGTGGATCATTCATGTGTATTAAAGTGGGATAGTGGGAGTGTGGTATTATTTAATATATTTTATGTGTATTTCAAATTTATTCTCAAAAATAATTTCCTAAATTTATACTTTTTAAAGATTTATTTAGGAAAATGATTCCCGATGAAATACATGGGTGAATCAGAAACAAAGGCAGAGTACACTGATACATTAGATGTTGTAAAGGAACCCATTTAGATTAGGAAGCTTAATTTTATAACTTGGGGTGGTTCTTGAAATTAAGGGAGAAATCAATATTTACTATGATAAGAATTCATACACTTCTCAAGATAAAGAACCCTAATCTCACCCAAGGATCAAACATATCCTAAAGTACTATATGATCTGAGATATCATTGAGATGGTAGATACAATGATATTTTGGGTTGATATATTAGAGAATGTAGGGGATCTATTGGCAAAACCATTAGCATATAAAAATCATAAGGATCATGTTTAATCTATTGATATTAGATACATGAGAGATTGGATATAATGGTTATAAAATGTATCATGGTTTTCTAATAAATTCAATATCCATTTATCATTCATGTGTGATTTTTTATATTACATAAATAGTAGAATGATAATATCCCATCAAAGTATAACTTTGAGTTGTGCCTAATCTATGATCATCATGAATTATTATGGGTTGTGATGATTTGTTAAGATTATCATGAGTATAATATTTTATGAGATATAAAGATTTGTATATGTGATACAAAGAATAGACTCATGATATAATAAACTGAGACTTATTATTTTTATTGACCCTCCAAATCATATCACATGGAATAGAATACAACCATTGATATATTTAGGGGTTTATGATCATTAATAAAACCCATTAAATAAGGTTGGCGAGATACATATTATTAGAACCTTCATACTTTGATACCTTTATTATGCGATCCTTGAGGCTTAACTAATAAGGTGATGGTTGGTTATATTTTTGATTATTTTTTCAATTGAAGCTCAACAAAAATGATATTTTTTCACAATTATGAAGAGTTAAATACATATGGTCCCTTGATTAAATTAGATAAAGGAAATTCATGGAAATTCTTAGTTGACTAAAATTTTATGTGCTCATCTATTCGGATGAATGACATGTGATGTATTCATTTATATTGTTTAGTCTATTTGGAGAATCATGAATATAAATGATGGTCTATACTAGATTTACATGTTCCATGTCTAGTGGTAACTCGATGTCATGAACAGAGGTATTATATTGGTATACATATGATGTATATGATATATCTTGTATTAGAAATTTTTTATAGAAATATGAGTTTGTTTGATCGAGATCACATCCGAACTCTTTGTAGCTTGAGTAGCACTGATATTTTTTTAGAGGATTATATTTTATTTAATCCATGAAATCATGATTTCATATTTGTTTTCAATGATATAAAGGCCCATAGTTTCTCATGATTAGGCCTTAGTATAAGGATTAAATTTTGGACAAAGTTTTTTCTTTGAAATAAATAGAGTTTTACAAACCACATCTAAAAGAGTTTGGATGGATTCAGAAATAATTGTGAATATTTTCATAAATAACTTATATAATTTTAGTGTAAGTGGTAGTTTTTATGATATTCACTAAAATGGGTATATCATATTGTATGATATACCCTAATTTATATCCATTTATATACATATATTTTATATTATAGATTATGATATACTGATATCACATAAGGTATGAGATACCTATATCATAGTGTGAAATGGTAATATAATATGGGATATCAAGTGAATTTATTTTTTCACTTCTCTCACATAGTTTCCATCAGTTATGAATAAATGGTTGGATTCATTTATAGAGTGAAAAATAATTTGAACCATTAAAAATGTAATGACCTTATATTTTAAAATAAGAACATTACATTTGATAGAATATATGACATGAAACACCAAGGTTAGAAGGGAATGTTGCACCTAGATACATTATGATATATATTATTTTTAAATAAATTAAATCTCTTTAGTAGCTTGTGATGCACACAACATCGATTTTAAATGAAACATGATACTCTATTAAAATATTATTATTTAAACATGACCATTATAACCTAGCCATTAATTTGGTGGGTATGAATAGGAATAACTAAATTATGAAAATTATATGGTTAACACATGTATAAAATAAATTCAATGGTAATCTATAGATCAGAAATAAAATAGAAACCATTTTAAAGAAAAATAAATGTTTTCTGAAAAACTATCTTTTTCTAAGAGGTGGTTTAGTCACGTTTTACGCACATAATTTAAAATTATTTTTTACCACTTTTAGAAAATTTATTTTAAAAATTAAACTTAATTTTTTAAATCTGCATGTCAAAATTATCTTTGGGTTAATTTATAATATTTTTTTGAAAATATTAATTTTTAGATGAGTAGTGAAAAATGCCGATTTTTTTATTGCAAAACACCTTTTCATTTAAATTATTTAAAAAGTTAAATTATATGTTAAATTGGTTTCAAAGTGCCATTAGTTAAAATATATTAAAATTTAAATAATTTAGGTCATTTTAATCTATTTCATATTGAATTGTGTTATAAAAACATTTTAAACTTTTGAAAGTTTTTCTTTGGAAAAATATTTTTTTGACATGTCTACAGGTTTAATTTTAAATTAAATTATGAAACATATGTTAGTTTAATTAATAAAATTGGATTATATATTTTTAATCACTATGATTTATTTATCTAATAAGTTAAACTTAATTTTTGACCATAATTAAGAGGGAAAACAATAAAAATTATTTACTGTGGTTAAGGTAAAAATAGGTTTATCGAAGAGTTATACTAAAAATATTAGGTTAAAAATGACACAAAACTTGTCTAATTCATATATAATGGCCATATTTTAACCTTTTATATTATAAGTTTCTAAAATGGTCTATCATGAAGCCTTTTTTTCTAAAAAACTTGGGTGGGGTTATTTCTTTTCAAAAATTCCAAGTGTGTCATGTCCCCCACTTATGAAAGGCCACCCCCTCTATTCTCCTTTACACACTTCCAAAACCCATTATTTCATAAAATACCTACCCAAATAACTAAATTAATTCCCTACCCTATTTATATAATGATTATTTTGGTCAAAAATTCAACCTAGAAAGTATTTTGGTGAAAACCAAAAGACGTTGTCCGAAAAAGCAGAGGTTAAAGAGCGCTCAAATAAAGGGAAACATGAGGTAAGGGGTTTTTTAACTCAATTTCCATTCACTAGGTTATATGACTATTTGGTTGATTATATTATGCCAAAATTATGTGTGAAATGAATTTTTGTTGCTTTATTTTTTATTTCCACTTATCTTTGGGAAGATCTATATTTGTTACACATAATCACTCCATTGATTAACTCTCACCTCAGTTATATGAACTCTGTAAGGGTCTCATCTCAGACTTCCTTATTTAAAAAATATATTCTTCTATGAAACTAATTTATTTTGAATGGTATATATACTTTTCCTTTATATACTATATCTTGAATCCTTCCCACATCATTATATTTTAATTTTCAATTCATCTACTTCATACATGGGAAGTTATGATTCAAAAGTTACCAAAGCATTAAGGATTTATATTTTGATCTCATTTTAATCAGGATTTCTTATGCTTGAATTTATATTAAAGGAAATTATTTGTTATTTTTCTAATAAAACCCTTTAATTTTCTTCTAATCTGGATATTCATGAAGATTTCAAGTAATGGTTCCATTTTCCTCCATTCAGCACTTAAAATTATTGATAAACTGATTTTATGAAAATATGAATTCATTTCTCTCTTAGGTTGAAAATCCTTTTTCTTCCAATTCCATGTTTTCTAAAAAAATCTGAAAATTTTTTCTAATTTTTTTAATATGATTTTTAAAGTCAACTTTACCCTTAATTTTATTTAAAAAAAATTAAAAGTAATCTTTCTATTATTTTCCAAAAAATGTAATTTTTGACTTTTTTTTAAATGTGAAAGGAGTATTTGTTTTTTTAATATATTCGACATGAACAGAACTCTTCTACCTTCATGAACACTCAATTTTTAAAGATTACTTTTTATGTTTCAAATTTTATTTTAAAAAAATGTTTTCATTAATGTTTGATAAAGTTTTAGATTTTAAAAAAGATTTTTCAGAATGTAAAGGATATTTTCCTCAAGAAATGTTCAAAGTGATCTTTCAAAATTATTTTCCATTAAGATGAAATCCTTTGATGTTACTCAAAGTGAAAATCTTATTTTACTCAAGATTTTGTTAATAGTTTTAAAGGTATTTTCATCAATGACAACAATATTTTATGTTATATATTACTTCTAAGTTATGTATATATGTATCTAACATATATACCTAGTTCATTATCTCTTCCTTGATAGGTTAATACATTCCTTATGATCATTTCTCAAATGAATTCATTATAAAAACTCCTTTGGTTATGATATGAATCAAGATTATGAAAACCATTTTCATTCCATGGGTAATTCTTATGTTATGCCTAATGATTTATTTTATTTATGTGGAACACATAGATCATGAACATGTTATGATGGGTGTTCCCAAATAGTGCTACAAGGCATTGGGTAATGCTATAGTCTCATGATATGTCATGTATGGGATTGGGGAGTAAACCTAATCCATTATGGGACTCTATCCACCATGTGATATTGTCAAGGCAGTTATCCTTGACTCATGTTTATGTCATGTTTTTGCATTGCATCCACATTTCCTATGATTCTATGATCTTATGATACCATGTTATTTACATTATTATTCCATGTTATTACTCATGTGCCTTCTTTTTATGATATATTGTTATACCTTTGACTCACATGTTAGGTTTCATTATCATGTTTATTCAATTATTGGTCTTTTTAGCTCACCCATTTCTTTATGTAATCCCAAGGTTATTCCATGCAGATTTAGAATCCCAAATGGATTTTAAGAGCTCACTATGGAAAATAAAATAAATATTTTATTTTTAAGTTTCCTTTTATATAATATGAACCCAATATTCTAAAGACATTATACCTTTATGGTTTGTGTGTTGTATTAATGTATATTTATGTTTAAGAATTGTATAAAAAAATGTATAAAAGGAATGGGTCTCTATAGTTGGTATTAGAGGAATGGTTTAGTTAACCTTTGAACTAGGATGATTAAAATTTATTGAGAAATCTAGGGATAAGTCTAAGAATGAGACTAAGTATAGAAAAATATCATAGAATCTTAGTGAAGTATAGAGAGAGTGGTTTCCGAGCAATTACATCCCAATATAGATACTGTAAGTGGAAGTGGTTCTAGAATAGATGTACATAGGGGTAATGACTTCTAAAAAGGTGCATTGGGTTTGACTTAGGCATTACCTGGTACATGATAACATGCATTACTACGCACCTATTTTGACACTCCCAAGGGTTATGATTTGAAAATTCAAAAACTCTTTATAAACCATCATGAAGTATTTGAATATATGATGATTATGATTGAACTAGGTTAAACCTAAGGTGTATTATATTTAAATGAATGTGTTATGATTTATAAATATCATAAATAATTTTTCATGATTATGTTGTTTCCCACTATGAATATTATTTATAACACTATGCTTTATTGTTTTAGTCAATATTAGGAACTAGAAGGAATCGAGTTAACGTTGAATGTTATAGACAATGTGTTGATGAGAAACCAAATTGGATGATGATAAGAGTGGTGGATATTATAGTTATTCCTAATAATTTATCATAATATATGATTAAAAACCTATACCTTAACCAACTCACAAACTCACTAAATAAGAGAAGGATAGGATTTATAGAGAGATTGGGTGGTGGACACCATGGATGAAAGAATATTCAGTTTTCTATATGTTAAGAATGTGGAAAGGAACACCCAAGTGAATGCATCAGATGAATGGGAATATGTTTTGGGTGTGGGAAATAAGGACACAAATAAAGTAATTTTCAAGGAAAAATGAAAAGTTTGGTTAACTCAATGGATGCTAATAATGGTCTCCTTAAGGTATCATAGACGTTTGAATGTTTTAAATGTGTAAATTTTGTACATTAAGAAAATAAATATCCTCGGGGTAAAGCTTAATAAGATGATCAACAAGGTTTTAAGAGTAAAGATATTAATATTGAAGATGAAGAGACTATGAATTACATATGAAAGTAATGAGGTATTAAGGAATAAGGTAATGAATCCTAGTTAATGGTTTAAAGATGAAGTAGAATGATTGAAATGTTTATGTATTGGAATTCAAGAATTATGTGAATCATGAAATATATATATATAAGGAAATTTATGTAGAAGTTTTGAGCCAAGAATTTTCAAGAATATATTTAATGGTACTAATGAATTAGAAATTTGTTTTAATGGTAAGGTGATAATCTATAAAAAACACATAATTAAGGATAATATAATCTTGGATATGTTCTTGATGTTGAGGTAATTAGTTGAATTTTTGGAAAATAATTAGTTTTATTGAAAACCTTTGTGGTTAAAAAAGTGATTTGAGGAATAATGTTATTTTTTAAGATAAACATCATATTATTAAGAACATTACATGATCATGGTTAATTATTTATATGATCATCACATAATTTTTTCCATAGTTTTATAAAAAGTAAAACTCACTAGTCAGGTGATAACCCATAGCATCTGGCAAGGCTGTAGGGATTGATCCCACAACTGAAGGGAGATATGGGTGTAGTTTCAACTACTAGACTACATGATGTACTAGTTAGTATAAAATTGTTTTTGATTATATGTTTTGGAGGTTAAATATTAAGTTTATTTTGGTAAAAATATTATAGGATCAATTTAATTGATTTTTGGGTGACTAAATATATTTCAAGAGACATTTTATTAGGTTAAATTATATATAAAATTTTGGTTAAACATAAAGGATTATTTTTGGAAGAATTATATTATGTTTTTATAGATGTAATTTTAAAGTTTATGAGATTAAATTTGAGGTTAAAACCTTATTTCATGTTGAGGATTCTGAGGTAATTTGGGATATAGGGTTATTTATTTAAGGAATGTTCTATGTTAAACCTTTGATTTTATTGTTGAATTTTAGAGATTAATATATTAATATTCATTTGTTTATTATCTTACATTATTCTAAACATTTTGGTTTTATTAAATTCAAGGGGGGATATCTTCTTATTTTATTATGGATATTATGATCTATTAAAAGTTAATTTTTTAGGAATGAAAAATCCATCATGAATACTCATAGTTTAAATAAAGGATTAGATTGAATTTATGAAATATAAATAAATAAATTAAATATATTTTCTTCTCTATATTGATGGTAAAATTTCACTCGAATTTAAGAAAAATATCTTCATAAAAAAAAATTTTCCTATTACTTTCATTTCTTTTGAATTAGGTGTATATTAACTCGTCATAAATCTATGGTCTTATGGTGGTTAAATTCCTCATGAACATGTTGTCCTACATGGAAACCTATCAATGTGTTATTATGGATGACCTTAGTATTTCCATTTATATCTTATCCAGAGGATATTTTATTGAACCTTATCATAATGTGGGATTTCAAAAAGAGTAGTTTCAAATTTAAAACCCTTGATTACTGAGATCGGGATTAAATTATGAGGATACAATTTAGTTGAGGGGGTATAATGTTATGCCCCAATATTTTAAAAGAATAAAATTATGTTCGATAGAATATATGACACAAAACACCAAGAATATAAGGTAATGTAACACCCTAAGACTTTACAATATGTATTCTTTTTAAATAAATTCAATCTCTTCAATATCTTTAGAATCACACAATACTGGATTTAAATAAAACATGATACTCTATTAAAATATTTCTATTTAAACATGACCATTATAACCTAGCAACAATGTTGGAGGGTATGAATAAAAATAAATAAATTATGAAAATTATATGGTTTACACATGTATAAAATAAATTCAATTGTTATCTATTGATTATAAATAAAATACTAACCATTTAAAAGAAAAAGATATGTTTTCTGAAAAACTATATTTTTATAATAGGCAGTTCATTCACTCTGTGCACATAATTTAAAATTAATTTTTACCAATTTATAAAGTTTATTTGAAAAAATAAAATTTATTTTTGAAATATACATGTGAAATTTATCTTTGGGTTAATTTTTTATGATTTTCTGAAAATATTAATAGTTTGAGGAGTTGTGAAAAATACTGATTTTTTTATTGAAAACTACATTTTCATTTAAATTATTTACGAAGTTAAAATATATTTAAAATTGGTTTTAAAGTACCATTAGTTAAATTATATTTAAATTTAACTAATTTAGGTAATTTTAATCAATTTCATATTGAATTATGATATAAAATCCTTTTAAACTTTTGAAAGTTTTTCTTTGGAAACCCCATTTTTTCGACATGTCTACAGGTTTAATTTTAAATTAAATTCTACCAATTATGTGAGTTTAATTTGGAAAAATGGATTCTATATTTGTAATAATAATAATTTATATTATTTAATAAGGTCAACATAATTTTTTACTATAATGAATAGTGAAAACAATAAAACTTATTTATCGTGGTTAAGGTAAAAACAGGTTTACCATGGGATTAAACTAAAAGTATAAGGGTTAAAAATGACCTAAAACTTAAATAATTCTTATTTCATGGTCATATTTTTACCTTATATCTTCTAAGGTTAGAAAATAGTCTATTTTGAATCTTTTTTACATGATAAAAATGCATTTAGAATTTTTTCTTTTCAAAAATTCCAATTGTGTCCTCTCCCCCACTTATAAAAGTCCACCCCCTATCCTCTCCTTTCCACAATTCCAAAACCAATTGGTTTTTTCAATTCATACAAAAATCACTTCTTTAACTCCCTATACTCATCATAGAATCATTTTTTTCATAAATCCAACCTAGGAAGGATTTTGGTGAAAAACAAAAGAAGTTTTCTGAATAAGAGTAGGTTAATGAGCACTCAAATAATAGTAAGTAAGGGTTAAGGGGTTTATTAACTCAATTTACTTTAATTAGGTTATACAAATAATTATTTTATTATATTATTCCAAAATTATGTGTTAAACTAATTTTAATTTATTTATTTTTTATTTCCACCTGTCTTTCTGTGGATCTATATTTGTTATACATAATCACCCCATTGATTAACTATCACCTCAATTATATGAACTTTGTAAGGTTATCTTCTCAAACTTCCTTATTTTAGACACATGTTATTTTGGGAACCTAATTTATTTTTAATGGTGTATATAATTTACCTTTAAATACTAAATCATAAATCCTTTCTAAATTATGATATTTTAAGTTAAGATTCATCTACTTCATTCATGGGAAGTTATGATTCAAAGGTTACTAGAGCAGTAAGGGTTTATGTTTCAATATCATTTTAATTAGGATTTCTTATGATTGAATTTTCATTTAAAAAAATTGTTTTATCATTGTCTAATAAACCCATTTCATTTCCTTATCCTTTGTTTATTCATGAATTTTTTAATTAATAGTAGAAATTTCCTCTCTTTGGTATTTAAAATCATTGAGAAAATGTTTTTAAGAAAATATGACTTCATCTCTCTCTTCGTTTGAAAATAATTCTTCTTACAAATCCATGTTTTCTAAAAAAATCAAAAATATTTTACTATGATTGTTTAAATTCATTTTTAACCTTAATTTATTTTTACAAAATGTTTTAAAAGGGATATTTATTTCGTTTTCTAAACAATGTACATTTTAAATTTTCTTAGAAAAATGTGAAAGGAATCTTAATTTTTTTAACATATTCAACATCAATATAATTATTCTACCATCATGACCACTTAGTGTTTTAAAGATTCCTTTTTAAGTTGCAAATGTTACTTTCAAAAAAATATTTTCTTTAATGTTTGAGAAATTGTTGAATTTTAAATAAGTGTTTTCAAAATAAAAAGGATATTTTCCTCAATAAATTTTCAAATTTATATTTCAAAACAATTTTCCATCTAATATGACACCTTTGATGTCACTCAAAGTGAAAAGGTTATTTTAATGAAGAATGTTTTAAATATTTTTAAATGTATTTTCATCCAAAAAAGAAACATTTTATGTAATGGATTGCTTCTAAATTATGTATATATGTCTCTAATATATATAACTAGTTCATTATCCCTTCCTTTATGTGGTAGTACATGCCTTACGATCATTTATCAAATGCCTTCATTATGAAATTTCCTTTTATTATGATATGAAGAAAGATTATAAAACTTGTTTTGTTTACATGGGTAATTCTTATGTTAGGCCTTATGATTGATTTTCTTTATGTGGAATATAAATATCATGAAAATTTTATTATGGATGTTCATAGATAGTGCTCCAAAGAATTGGGTGATTTTATAGTCTCATGAGATTTCATGTATGGGATTAGGGAGTAAAACTAATCTGTTATGGGAATTTTTCCACCATTTGATATTGTCTATGAAGTTATCATTAAATCCTGTTTATGCCATGTTTTTGGGTTGCTACAACATTTCTTATGATTCCATGATCTTATAATACCATGTTATTTACATTATTATTCTATGTGAATACTTATGTGACTTCTCTTTTTTGATATAATGTTATACCTTTTACTCACATGTTATGTTTCCTTGATATGTTTATTCTCTTACTATTATTTTTATCTCACGCCTTTCTTTATGTATTACCTAGGTTATCCCATGAATATTTAAAATATTTAATGGATTTTAGGACATCACTATGGAAAATAAAATAAATATTCCATATTTAAGTTTCCTTTTACATAATATAAACCTAGTCTTCCAAAGACACTAGGACTTTATGATCCTTGTGTTTTATTAATGAATATTTATGTTTAAGAATCATGTAATGAAATGTTTAAAAGGATTGGATATCTATAAAATATAATATTCTAAACTGATGTTAATTATAGGTAATTAAAATCGGTTTTCATGTGATGGATACTGATTTTAAACTCCCTTAATTGAATTAAGAGAGGCTATATAAAGGTATGTTGTCCTCTATTGTGGATATATGATACTTATAAGACCAATAAAAATATCTCTATTTCTTCTTGTTCACTATTCAACTTCATGGAGAAAGTTCTAGCACACATTTGGTGTTTGGAGGGCCTCTCATAGCATAAGAGGATCTTAGTGGCTGGTGTCATCCCTATGAAGGAAAGAGTTTTACGGTTATTACTCAATGATCTCTATCAAGAAAACCTCATTCTGTTTAATGTAAATGTTGTCCACTATACACCTATATTATTTTTTTATTTATAATGAATTTTGATTCATTATGATATACTGAGAATATATATGGGTTTCCTTCACTAAAATGTCCATCCAATGATCCTCCAATATCCATCAATTTTAATATTGTATAGATATTAAATTGTATCTTTTTTTGGAAACCTTTCATAAAATCTTGTATATGGTGACGTGGTAGGATGTTTTGAGATGTTAAAAAAATTATTGTTTTAGTTGTAAAGGCATGTGATTCTTATGGAAGTAATTATAATTAATTCCATGTGTCATATATTTAGTTATTTTTTATATTTATATTGATGTGTTGTTGCTATGGTTGTAATCGTATCATTTATGAACCCTGTTATCAAGTATTTTATATCAAGGTTAAAACTTGATGATTTTTACAAATAGAGGACATGATATGTCATAAGTATAAAGCATATTGTGAAATAATTGTTATATCTAACGTACCATTCTGGAGGCCACTCGAATGGTGCCCCAACCCGGTCTGACATAAGATCTCAGGCATGACTCCCCATACACAAGAGGCTACTGACTAAAAGTGGGGGTCTATAGAGGTATCATAAGAAGACAAAACCCTTGATATTAGAGTGAAAAATCATATAATAAGTCACCAAGTATCATACACTACACATGAACATTAGATAAATAGATCATCCAATCAATAATAATATGGGGGAAGAACATGCATACTGTGATACAATATGGATTTTCCACTAGGTCGATCACAAATAAAAGGTAAATAAGGAAATAAAAATAGAGTAATGGATCTAATATAACTCTAAACTATACTATATATCAATATACATGTACTATTCTAATCCATCCTATTTAATAAAACTTGGGCCTCAGCCTAACATGTGTTTGTAACCAAGAGATAGTCTACTTGGGTACCCTAGTGTAGTGGAGGCTCGATCAGGGTGTGATTATATAACATGGTAGGGAACAACTAATGTGGTCCCATACTATACCATTAATGTAGTTATGTGTTCATGTGACATACTCAGAATAAATAAACTACTAAAAGTAAATAAATAAACTAATATCAATCCTCATGTATGGGACCTTAATTGACCATACTTGCTTAATCTAGTGTTGGGGTGTCTCTGAGCACAACATGATGATTGTTCCTCCTTATAAATACCATATCATGGGGGAGTAATTTAGGAACCCCTAAATATCATGATCAATTGGTCAAGAAGTCATTATGAATGGCTTCATGTCTAGATATCAGGCATCCTAGTCTTATATCCAAACTCTAGTATAATAAATGGCTTGAATATGATTCCTATGTGTCCCAAGAAAACACTAAATCAAAATATCTCCCAAGTAACCATTCCCAATGGCAGAATCCTAAGAATCCTTGGCATCCCAATCAAGAACATGTAATACCATCAGGCTCAACTATCTGGATCCTAGATTTGACCTAGGAATCTCCTCATCATACTCATAATAATAATAATAATAATTCTCCCAATACTACATGATTGGATCCAATTCAAGATAGGCATAATAGGGACCTATGGTGTCTAGGAAATTTCATATAGACTCAAGGTAGAATCCTGAAATATCAATAATTGTTCACACGGCTCAATATATAGATCCCATGATATACACCAAACATCAATAGTGACACCGTAACATCTAAGACAATCCACATCAATATTGCATGAGATCCAAATCCAGATCCTAGGAAGTACCTTTAGGCACCCATTATATAATCTTCATATTATTCCCATAGGTTGGTTCCTAGGAAACACTTTTGGGTAGTGAAAGCATAAATAAAAGAGAGTGGTTGTCCAAAATCCTAACCCCATAAACACAGTCCACATCCCCAAGGAATCACATGTTTGGTTTGGGTTCTAAGATGGTACTTACTAGCATATCTACCCAATTCTAAAACACACTCGTTTAGGGCTGATCAGTCACCAGGGCACTCTTTAAGTCCTTGAGGTCAAAAAAACCAGAAACCCCTCTTGGGGTCCTTCTCACTTACTAAACCATCAGAGTCAACACCCATCACTCAAGGGGTGGAACTTCCCTTAATAATCTCATAATCAAGGTACAAACTCATAGTCCAATTGGGATATACCACATAGGAAACCCACAATTTTTTTATAAATCCTATCTTGAAATCCATGACTACTCTAGGTCAACCACTCACCCAACCCATAGTCATGTCATAACTCACTAAGGTCAACCAAAAAAATCATTACCTTCCTCTACAGGGAACACCCAAGAGAACCTACACTAGGGACTCTAAAACTAAATTCACTTCATTTTTATTTAATATCACCTAGTTTGGGGGTATCTGTATCCAAAATCATTCAATAGTTGACGCCTCACCTATAAATGGTCGAGGAATAAGGATAGTGCATAAGGTATAACATGTCCTTAGCGCCAATAGCCACTACCCACATTCTTGGGAACCTAAATCATTCTAAAAAATCCATATTAATTAAGTGTAAATAAATATAATTAATTAACCCATTTCAAATTAAATAGGCATAATCTCCAAAAAACTCATTCGATCGATGCGCCACACCATAACCATGTATGACCAACCATGAGAGGCCCATAATGTACCCTTGACACTGACGTAGTTTCAATACTTGACCAACATAACCATTCCAAAATTATTTTAATTTAATATTTAATAAAACCACCAAATAAATATATGTTGTAATGTATCTTTGATAAAAAAAATGAATAGCGATAGGCGGACATCGTCTCGGAGTATCCTCTTACTAGGATGTATGAAAGACCTATACAAAAAAGGTAGATTTCATCATTTTCTAGTGAAATCAGTATTTTGGCCAAAAACCAAACACTGATGAAATTAGCACAAAGGAAAGGGGAGTAAGGTAATGAGGAAATATAATACCTTACCCACAAACGTCATTCGATTCCACCTGTAATCACCTTAAACGAAGGGGATATAGAATATGGGAGGTCTGAACATCAACCTCCCATGAACTCTATAGGTTATAAGAATAAAGGGGGGGTTTTATCCCCCCCTCCCTTTACATTTATGGAAAACTTCCATCCAAGATTCATGATGTGACTGTAAGGGTTATATTGTGAATGTTTGGGCTAAGGTCTAAAACCCCCTTTTCATGTCCTGAATTTATTTGGTCCCCCCGGGAACCCTTTTCACATTTTTAATAACCTATTAATGACGTGAATAGGCTATATTTATTGTTTTTAGAATCCTTTTCCCCCTATCCACTCCTCTGGTGGCCTCCTGAACCCATGGGTCACCACTCGAGCCTTGAACCCTATCTAAAAAGGCCCTCTTGGGTTGTAAAAACCCTTGGAATCCAATTCCAAGATCTAGTCCTTGAAAATAACATTCCATTAAACCAATAAATAAAATTCCCTTAGGAATTTTTCAACCTATAAATACATGGAGTTTTATATTATATTCTTAAAATTTATAAGACGGTGTGTATGAAGTGAGTTATGGGTAGAGAGATGAATAAATTTACTATAAGTTATTTCTTTAATTATATCAATATGATTTGGATAAAAATTAGTATGTTCTACTCGTATTGATGCATGGGGTTCAATGGATGAATGTAATGAATATATTTTTATACTCACCCATAATTTATTATCTATTGTATATATTTAATGAATCATTTTGGAAGTGGAATTTAAATACACTAGTGTAGGTCACAGTAGGGTAAATTGGAAATAGGGAGGGTGAGTTTCAATTTAAAAATTAAAGTAATAATTAAAGTCTTAAAGACTAAAAACCTATTTTTAAATATTTATAATAACTTAAAACATTTTATATTATTTGAGAAGAACAAATTATATAATTAAATTAATGGTGTAATCAAAATTAAATAATTATAATAGATTATAAAAGATAAAGCATATAAGAATGAATTATTCATAAATTTAATGATTAAGATTATTGAGGTATGAAAGTATGATCGTAATGATAATAAAAATATAAAGTGAGAAAGAATAAAATAAACAACATGATTTGATAAATAAGTTTAACTAAAGTTATTTTATGGACCTCTACATATCCTACCCCAATTTCAAGAGGGTTTATTGTATTATTCCCTTGGATTTAGCAATATCCAAGATACCAAAAATAACATTATTTTTAGGTTATAACAAGAAACTAGAATAAAATAGACCCTTGATTTTTAATTGATGTTACTAGAAACCTCAAAAATAAGTGATCCATTTCCTTTTATCAATTTTTGGATTGAAGTTCTAGTTCCTCACTTTAAAAGGTAGTGATCACCAAAATGGAATAAGAATATAAGAGAAAGAGAGAGAGAGGGTATTTCTAGAAGAAATCTTGTTTAATGAAGGTCTTGATTATATAAAAAGGATAATAAGAAGTTTTTTGATAAAATGAGAAAGATATAAGAGTGAGAATAATTTTACAATACAATCACATTGTTAGATCGAAGATATATCACTTTATAATTGAGATCACTGGATAGAAAATTGATGATCATAGCCTATTGGCATTGTTAATTGGATTTCAAGGTATGAAGGTTAGTTTTCAAGCCTCCCAAGGACTATATTTATAGCATTTATAGTTGTTGGATAAGTCTAGGATCAATCTAGAACATTAATGAGATAATACAAGACTTTTTTAAATTCATTTAATACACCACATAAGGTTATACAATGGCTCCACTGGATAGCTTCCTTAGGCCAATAGCTATATGGAGAGACACCTAGGGATTAATAGGCTTTACCAACTTCCACCAGCTAGTCGGTGCTCCTCTACTGGTTGGTCGGTGGACACTTGTTGTATGGAGAGACTAATACCTTCATCACCAGCTAACTTGTGCTTCCAGTACTTTCCCAAACACCACCAAGGGGTAATTTGATTCCTTAAATTTCCTTTGAATGGGTTTCTAACTTCATTCCCTGGTTTCAAAAATTCTATCACGACTTCAATAACGTTTCTTCAATTCTTTTCCAATAATCTAATAAGTTTTTATAATGATTTTTCAATAACTAGTATCCCTTCATTTATAATAACTCAAAAAAATCATTAGCCACTTGAGTGTTTTGTGATCATTAAAACTTAAGAATCTGAGAAGCACAAAAATCTCCCCATTTTCTATAATCACAAAACACTTGATTACAATCAGAATATAACAAGATAATTTAATAGAAATATTTATCGTCCATAAAAACCAAATCATTTCTCTCCCATAAAACAAGATCAATAACTAGAGAAAAACAAAATACCAAATATTTCTCAAAATTACCATGACCAAATTTCTCAAAATACTAGAGATTTATAAAAATTACCTTTATCATATTTCTTTAAACACCAAAGATTTCTCCCCCTTTGAAAACATAGCACTTGATATTTCTTTACCAGATTTCTCTAAATAGTAGATATTTCTCTCCCTTTGATATTAATAAAATTAATTAATAAAAAAGGTAATAGGAAAATAATATAAATAATTTTTAAAAACTATTTTTATCATAATTAAGGTTCTTTTAAGAGAGATAAAAACAAAGTTTTTGAAAACATGAAAAACTAAAAATACAGAAAGTGATTTTTTCAATAAATCTCAAAAAAAATTATTTTAAACTAATTCTTAAGATAAAAATATAACTTTGAAAAGGTTTTCAAAAAATATTTATGAGTTAAATAAAATCCATAAAAAAATTAGAAAAAGTGTGCCTCTTATAAGATCATTTTAGTATTAACAAGATTATATCTCTATCAAATAATTAATTGTAAATATGATAAGATATTAAAAAATAAATAAAATAAAATAAAATAATTAATAAAATTCATTCATTTATTAAGGTTTAGAAAATATTATTTTAATAAACCATAAAAAGTTCCTTGGGAGTGTCAAACCATGTGTGTAGTAAAGGCCCACTACTCGTGCCTAGGGTGAAGATCAGATTAAAAATATAACCATCCATTTTTGAAGTAATAACCTCTAGGTGTATTTATACTAGAAACACATCCACTTTTTTTATCTATAAAATAATGTTTTCCCTTGCAGTATTACACTCTATTAACTTTACCAAAATTATTAAAATTTTGAAAAAAAATTGAATAAAGAAAATAATTTATTTATTAATAAAAAAATGAAAAAATTTGAAATTTTATCAAGATTTATAAGATTAAGATATAAGTATCATAATGTAATCATACCCAAATCACATTTAATAAATCCAGATGTATCAAGAGAATGGGGTTTTTGAAGATATAAACATGTTGAAGGTTTTTAAAAAACAATTCAAGGATAATATCACATTTTTTAGAGTAATGTCTAGGAAATTGGAATCTCATATCAATTTCCTTAGAGTGAGAGTTTTTTATAGTGATTTTAGTGAAACTAACCTCACTAGTGTTGTTGCACTTTATAGGTACATGATCATATATAAGTTCAAATTATAAGGGAATATGTTTCATGAATATGATTTGGGAACAACAATTTTCATCAAATATGTATTCCCCTTTGACTATAGAAAGAGAAATAGAGTTTTAGTTATTACTAATCCATGAGATGATGTATTTTCCTAGTAGGTGGAAAGTCCCACTAGTACTTTTCTAATAAAGTTGTAATCCTCTAAAATCAACATCAGGAAAAACAAGTAAGTTCAAAATAATTTTTATTTAGATAAAATAATCCAAGGTTTTTAGTTCCATTAAAATATATAAAAATTATTTTTAGATATTTTAAATAGAATTACTTTGGATTTGGTTAAACACAAACACAAAGCATACACTAAACATCATGTATGACCAGTTCACAGTAAGGTAAAGTATACTTTCAATCATACTTCTATAAAGATTTTTATCAACAGTTTGATTGGATACGTCCAATGTTAGTTTTCAATTTATACTCATGTGAGTTTTAATTTCAATATCATGATCCATGAAAAACTTATTTAAAATTTAATTAGTTTATTTACTTTGGTTTAAAAAAATTTCATCTAAATTTTTTAAATTTAAAACCATGGAAGAATTTGAGTTCTCCCATAAAACTCATTTTAAATTATTTATTCATTAAATTATAAAATTAATTACAAAGATTTTATTTAGTTTATATGAAAATAACATCGTCAACATTGATTTGAATAATTAAAAAATAATTTGAATTTTTTTAGAAAAATGAAGGATAATATTTTCCTATTTTAAAATCATTTGATAAAATAAATTTGGATAACCTTTCATACCAATCCCTAGGGGATTATTTTAAACCATAAAGATATTTGGTTAACTTGAAAACATGATTTGTAAATTTAGGGATTTTAAAACTATGTCGTTGATCCACAAAAAATAATAATAAATAAAACCATTTTAAAAAGAACTTTTAACATCCATTAGAAAAAAAATTAAATTTAAAATGAAAAAATAATGCCAATAAGTTTTTAATGTATTTTAGTCAGGAAATGGGTGAAAAGGTTTTACCATAATCAATAAAGTCGTCTTAATTATATCATTTATCTATAATTTGAGCCTTTTATGGATGATATTTTCTTATTCATAATGTTTTATTCAAAACCCCCACTTGGTACCAATAATTGGATGGTTATCAGGTTATTCCATAAGAGTACAAATAATGTTCCTTTAACATTATAATAACTTATATTGCATTCAAATTACCAATTCTCATCATTAATAGCACCATCAAGGGAATAAGTTTCAAGGTAAGAGATAAATTTTTTATGTTCAACCTCTTTTAAGACTTCCATTCTATTATGAGTTCCAGATTGTAATTAACCGATAACATTTTCATTGGGATATTATTTGGATTAAACTTATGCCTTAGGTAAAGGAGTATAAGGGGATTCTTGGTAATCTTAAATCTCTTTATAATATAGGGTTTTAAGTAAGGTTAAACTATCTTGGTCAATATTAGCATCAATTTGAGGATGTGATTTAGGAATATTCTCATTAAATTTGATGTGAATTGACTCATCTAAGGTGTTGTTCCTATTATTTAATATTTTGTAGGCTTAACTTGAGTTTTAGTACCCAATAAATATTTCTTCATCGAATTTAAGGACAAAATTTTCTATATTATACTTGGTATTAAGGATAAATCATTTACAACCAAAATAAATAAAGAAGTCAACTTTAGGAATTTTTTATTTCCAAATTTCATAAGGGTTTTTCTAAAGATAGGTCTTATGATAACATGGTTAAGGATAAAGAAATAATTATTGACCACCTCAATATAAAATAATTGAAGAAGGTTAAAATCTTTCAAGAGAGTCCTGAACATTTCTTATAGGGTCATATCTCATCTTTTAACAACCCCATTTTTTAAGGTTTTCTAGTTTTGGAGAAGGAAATATGATAATCTTGATAATCACAAAACTCATCAAATTCATTATTACCGAATTCTTCACCTTGACCACTTCAAGGGGAAAATATTTTTTAAACATTTTCATTTTTAATTTTCTATTATAAGTTAATAAATAATTTATAATCCTAATTTTTATGATCAAATAAGAAAACCCATGTAAATATAGTATAATCATTGATAATTATAATGGTGTAAAATTTACCTCTGATACTACCAACATTATTTTGTCTAAAAAGTTCAAGGTGAACTAGTTCTCAGGAATTAAAATTGTAAACTTACTTTTTATATTTGAATAAATATTTCTTTCCTTTCCAAGTTGGTAAGGTTCAAAAACTTATTGTATTTCAAAGAAAATTCTAGTAAATATCATACTACTTAGTTACGGTTGATCTTGACAAGAAGGTAAATATTAAAATTAGCTAGGTGATATTTTGAAATCCGAGATTCATTATCTTTTGAACATAAACACTTAAAATTTTTACTAGAAAAATATTTTAAATCTATAATGAAATACATTTTAAAAATAAGATTTGGTAAATAAAATTTTTCATTTAGAATTAAAAAGATTATAAAAATAATTTTCAAAAGTAATTTTAAAACCACTATCACATAAATGACTAATACTTAGTGAATTGTGATTTAATACATTAACAAATAAAATAAATTTAATTAAAGTATAATGGGATAAATGGATTATACCAATACCAATAATTTTACCTTTTGAATCATCACCATGTGTCATGCCCTCTGTCAATGTTTTTTAGATGATTGAATTCATAGGGAACACTGCACATGTGCCTCGATCTCCCACTATAAATATAAAAAGTATATTCTTGAGTTTTTTTCTCGATACCTTTGTCCAACAAAATATTAATAGACTAAGGTTTATGGTACCTATGTCTTGGGTCCACTTAAGTTGGCCAATAAATACTTTGGAATATAAACTTGTATAAAACAAGTTTTTCTATTAGAAATATGAGATGATTGATGAATGATATTTGGTCTACCATTACTACAATTCTTTCAATTTCATTTATAAACAAGATTCCCATATTTATTATAATAATTAAAAAATTTATTTTGGGAAGACCCTTTTACAAAAGTGGTCTTTTAAAATTTTTAGAAAAACTAGATTGTTTTGAAAAATCAAGTCCAAAATTAATTTAAACAACACATTGAGATCACAAAATAATATTTAAATAATTGATCAACATGTTTGAATTAAGAAATATTATTTTTAAGATCTTTAATTTGATATTCCATATTCTTTGAATTTTTTTGTTCATTTAGTTTTAAAACCGAATCATATTTTTTCTTTTTAATTTTTATCTTTTTCAAAAAAAATATTTTAATTATTTTTTTCTATCTATAAATTTTGAAAAAATTTAAAAAAAACATTTTTAAGTTGATCTCCAACATAAATAATATCTTTATAACATAAATAAGAGGTTGAATAAGTATAATTATAAGAAGTATAACATGAAGAATTTACTTCCTTTTATACCTCAATATCTTTCATGATGCACTTTGGACTTTTATCAGTTGATTCATGTGGTGAAATTGAATCCTAGATATCACTTTAATTCGAAACATTTGGAGATTTATTAATTTTATTCTTGTACTTATACTTGTTTTTGTTCAATTGATAATTGTTTTGATGTGACCCTTCTTTTTGGAACTGAAGCAAGTAACCTCATTTTATTGATTTTCCTTTTTTAAGAATTGAGAAGAAATTTTATTTTTCTAATACATTTTTATCATCCTAGAAAGATGAGAAATATTTATTTCACTTCTAGATGTTTTATATTTTATTTCCTTTAAATATATTATCTTTTTAGTTTATTTGACCTCATTTTCCTCTTTTTTAGCTTTTATTTTCATAGTTATCTCATATTTCATGAGAGATGTGATGAGATCATCAACCACCATATCCTTTATGTCTTTATCTTCTTGTATAATAGTGAATTTGGGTACCCAATTAATTGTTAAAACCCAAAGGAATTTCTTGACTAAAGCCTCTATAGAAAGATAAACATAAAGAGCCTTTTTACCATTACAAATGTTAGTGAATTGATTAAACATTTCAATGATATATTTTCTTGGATACATAGGGAAACTCTAAAAGTATTTTCTAAAAATATATAATATAGTTTCTTTGACTTTTTTCATTCCTTAATTATTTTATTCTAAGAGTTTCTATATTTCATGAGTTTCTTTACATGTAAAAATTTAATTAAATTCATTTTGGTCTAAACCAAAATTCAAGGCATTCATTTCTTTACCATATAATTTAAAGGTAGTCATATCATAGAGAATCCATTTATATTATTTTTCAGAAGTATAAATATAACCATGAATAATTATCTTTCATACTAGATAACCAATATATCTAAGAAAGGAAGACATGTGAGTTTTCTGATAAACATTATTATTACCATAAAAATGGATCACATCCCATAGAGTGTCCTTTGAGAGAAGCATGAGTGTTTAAAAAATACATTTAGAAAAAAAAATGTTTCTTGAAAAAATGGTTAAATATTTTGAAAAAAAATTATTATTTGAAATAATTCAAAAAGAAAGTAATAAATCAATTAAATATCCTTTGATACCAAATATTAGTGGGAGTAGGTAAACTAGAAATATGGGGTGAATTACTCTTTAAAATTAAAGAAATAATTAAAGTATTAAAGACTAAAAAACAATTTTTAATGATTGATGATAACTTAAATCCTTTTTTATACTTTAGTGATAAAAAATGATACAAGTAAATTAATAGAGTAAGTGTAATTGAATAATTATAATATATTATAAAAGTGTAATCATATAAGAATTAGTGATTCATAAATTGAAAAATAATCATATTTAGCTATGAAATTATAATCACAACGATAATAAAAAAATTAAGTGATAAAGCATAAAATAAATAACATGATTTGATAAATGAGTTTGGATAAATATATTTTATAAACCCCTACTTCACCTACCCCAATTACTTGAGGGTTTATTGTAATAGGCACTTGGTTTTAATATTAGCTGAGATATCAAAACTACCTTTCTTTTTTAGGTTATAGCAAGAAACAAAAATATAATAGACCCTATATTTTTAACAGTTGTATCTAAAAAACTCAAAAAGAAGTAATACCTTACCTTTTAAAGGTATTTGTAATAAACGTAAGTCACTCACATTAAAAGGTAGTGAGATATTCTCAGTCAAATTTACCCTATAGGTAGAAGTGGTTATTGTAGTATAGGTAGGGGTTGGATCCATAGATACCTAAGAAGAAACCTACATACATGTACATATAGGACCCAAAAACACCCTGAGATGAGAGGGGTGAATCAGGGTGTCAAATTTTTCTTTTAAAGTGACAAATCTAGTTCCCATGTTGGTAGAAACTTGTTAAACCTATCTTATGTAATATTTTAGTAATAAAACATTCACATATAGATAGATAACATAGAAATTTTACTTGGTTCACCCCTAAGGGCTAGTCTAAGGATCATACGTTGATAGTGTGTGAGTTGTACCTAAATCCACTAATCTTTACTTATTGTGGAATATATAAGCTCAGACACAGTCACTCTATTCCAGGCACATTGCCTTTATAATATTTTAGGGATAGTGCAATGCCTCCCTCAGAACACTTTTATCAACTCCTCCTGGCTCACTACTTTGGATGAAGTCTCATTCATTTTAACAACTTGAATACCGCTTTAGTAGATTAGAATTTTAGGATTTTTCCCTAACTAGAATGAGACTCGTATTGCATTGAATTCCTGAATGGATGAACTTGAAATCTATATTAATTTAAACTTGATGTGTAATACTTCCGTTTGTGAATCTCTTTCACGAAGCTCACTATATTCATGGAAAAAACTTCCATCATAGAAAAAACTATACTAAGGAGGCTCACTGAGTCATTTCAAAATACCTCATAATCATGAAAATCATTTTTCTCATATACCTAAGCATTTCTTAAGACTATAGAAGTCTTTTCATGATGCACAAGCTCAATTTGACTAATTGATTTAGAAATCTCTTTGGATTCTCTAATTTAGAGTGATTAATCCTTTACTCCAAAACTTTTCATGTGGAATGAAGTGGGGGTAGCCTCATATATATATTCTCGGCCCTTTGTGAAGCTCCCATGACTCCAATGCATTTTTTATGAACCTTCAAAAAAATCTTTGTAAAGCTCCTTCATTTGTGAAGATCCAATGAAATTTTTCATATTTGCAGATATTACCATCAACTCATCACGTATTCATCATACTATACTTCTCATAGTCATGGAGAACACCGTCAACTTATCACACAATTGGGAAGATACATAACTTCATGAATCTCAACCTTTTCAAAACCTGGTCTATATGAAACCCATGGTTTTATCATATTTATGAAGTGTTTATTTCAAAAAACAACCTTTTGAAATGCTTTCCTCTTTGTCCATATTTTGATCCTAAAAATTTGGAGAACACTGGGAAAGGATTCCAAATTCAATATTTTGTCATCTTGTACTATGAGATCACTTTAATTGAAAAATCATTGACCATATTAGTGTGGATTGAAAAAAACATAAAATACACTCTATTTACATCCAAGAATATCCTTGGTTCCAAAAACACATTCTATGGAGGATTTTCTATGAAGCTTCTAACATTTGGGTTGATTTTAATTGAAGAACTAAGGAGTTAATTTAAAGAAAAATCACAAAATGAATTAAACTAAAACAATTAATGATTATAGATCGATCCTAGGTTTTTTTTAGGGCTAGAATGAATGTAATTGTTTTCCTATGAATATTATGTTCATTAGTTTAAGAGGTATCCAATTAATGAGACAAGTACCCAACCACATTAATTTATTTAATCCATAAACAATTATAAGGATAATAACCAATGCACTTAGAGGATCACTTTCATGATCACTCTAACGAATTGGATCATACTTGCACTCAAAATGTGTAGTTATTAATGTTTTTGAAGAAGAAGAAGAAAATAATTCAAAGAAAGGAACTATCAAACCATAGAACTAATTTAAGAATTTAATAACATCAAATAAAATCCAATATAGACCCAAGAAACTCCCTATAATCAAAACAAAATAATGGTTATCCTTATATTTATGCAAGGATATCAATAGAAGCTGGAAGTTTACTTAAAGAAGTGTTATTGAAGAAGAGAAAAAAAACAAAAAATAAAAAACACTCCACCGTTCTGTGAAGTATTTCTCTCTTAATTGTGTGAATAAATTCACAACTTAATGAAATATTATCAAATTGTTAACAAAAAATATAAAATATTAAGAAGCTAAGGGAAATTAGAACAAATTAAATGTGAAATACAAACATAATACAACAAAATGGTAGCATAAAATTACAATTAAAACATATATCACTTCCTTAAATAGTAAATTTTTAAGCCTTGGGTTGAGCCCCCAATATTCCAAGTCATCCCACTTGATTATGGTAGTCCTTGTGTGGTGGAAAGTTTGTGGAATGTGGACTTTTCCACCCTTGACCTGGAATGGGGGACAACTTTCATTCCTCCAAAATATGTGTCCAAATGAGCATTTATATGAATGAATTTGGGTGGGACATAGAAGAAAAAAATGAATCATCAGATTTACCCTGAATTTTTTTAAAATTTTAGACCAAATGACATTTCTTTTTTGCAAGATATGATTGAAATAGTGGAATGTTTTTTTGGGTGATAGAATATGGCCCATAATTTCTTCTTCAACTTGGGACACTTGTAAATCTATTAAAAAATAATATTTAGCTTAGGTCACTATTTGATTAAATGTTCCCCATGATGTTATCTATCCCTATTTCAAATTTGATCATTATTGGGTTTGAATCTTGGACTATACAGTAATTTTATTAGGCTTTTGTCCATTTCACTTCGCTTAGAATGTATTGGCATGAATTCCCACTTTGGTCATATTTCAATCTGATTCTTGAACTTATTTATAAGAATTAAATATTCTCAATAGAATAGGAAACCAAAAAATGAAATATGAAAATAAAATCAAGACCATTATGTGTTTTAGGAGGTGTTAAAAAATATACCAAGTAATAGTGAATTTTAAGAAGTAATTACAATCATAATGTGACATAATGATTAATTTGTAAAATTCACTAAAAACTATGTTTATGAATAATGAAGAACATGAAAATTATATATAATATAAATGACTATTATCCTTTTTCATTTGCTAATCATGAGCACCGAAATAGAAGAAAGACGGAAGAGATGGTGGATTTTTAGAAACAATCTCATTTAATCATGGTCTTGGTTATCTCAAAAGGATAAGAAGAATAACTAGGAGAGAATGTGAAATATGTTGGAGTGGAAAGAATTTTACAATAATATCATATTCTTATATGGAATAGAGACCACATTGGAATTGAGATAACTTGATAGAAAATTAAAGATCATATCACATTGGCGTTTTTAATTGGATATCAATGTATGAAGGTAAGTTTACAAGCATCCCAAGGACTCTATTTATAGACTTTATATGTGCTAGAGATGTTTAAGAGAAAAATGTAACTTTAATGAGCTGATTTGATACTTTTTATATCATTTAATTCATCCCAGAGGGTTTTGGAATAGATCCACTAGCTAGTCACCTGAGGCCACTGGTTGGCCAGTGAGGTAACTGGGGATCACTATCCTCTACCTAATTCCTCTAGCTAGCTAGTGGAAACCTATTTCATGGGGAGGAAACTTCCTTCATCATTGGATTTATAGTGCCCTACACTAGCTAATTGATGTTATCTACACTTACCCAAACACCACCAAGTAACCACCTTTCTTCTTTCAATGCACTTTGAATGCTCTTACAAATTCATTCCAAGGTTTCAAAAATTATATCATGACTTCAATAAGGTTTCTTCAATTCTATTCTAAGAATATAAAAATATTTCATCATGATTCTTCAATAACCAATATCCCTTCATTTACAACTCAAAATAAATAATTAGAAACTTGAGTGTTTTGTTCTCATTAAACTTAAGATGGTGAGAAGCACAACAACTATCTTGTATAATTAGATATCTAGTCATTGAAGGAGCCTATTATTTTTATTTTATTTTGAACTATGAAATTTTATAAATATTAGAATGTGGTGATTTTTCTATATTTATTTTGGACTTTTGAGTGATTTTTTTAAAATTACATGCATATTTTAATTCATATTTATTTGTTATGGTGGATATTACATTGATTTATCTTTTTGTTTGAATTATTTTATATTTTTATAAAGATTATAAAAAATTAATACCTTCCATATGAGAGAGTATACCATTGATGATGGTATTAAACCCTTTCCCTACTAAATGTGTGTTTGGGAATCATTCTAGATGTCATTATTGACTCAACAAAGGCTCATTGGTTCATGGGAAAATATTATCAGTGATTATTTTAAGATATAGTTTTATAAAAACATTGGTGAGGATGAAAATTGGTTGGTATGAAAATAGTATTATTTTAAACCTAATATAGTTGGGGTTTCTAGGTACATATGCATCACTGATGGGGGAGGGGGTGAATCATTAGTCTATTTTCTATGAAAATCCTCTTATTTAACTTCAACCTATGTGTCCAGTTAAATACTTAATCTTATCATCTTTAATATCTCAGCCTCACCTTATATTCATGTAAAAACAGATAGAGATCAACACATAATATTTAAAAGGTTTGGCATATAATCACACTCCTTTTCATAGTTGGTAAGACACATCATCCTGTTAATTCTCTATTTTAATCTTGTAATCAATTACAATGGATCCTAAGAAACACAAGATATTTATTGGTTATACACCCCAATCACTATACTTTCACATCAATTGGTTATACACTCTATTAATCAAATCTATGATCGTATATGGTTATACACCCAAGACACAAACTCATATTCCGTGATTGGTTATATACTCAAACCTTGAATCCTCCCTTATTTATTGGTTATATACCCCAACCAAAATCTCCTTTAATTTTGATCCATTGATAGAAATACATCATACTTCTTCAAGTTTCTTATGAACCACTTCAAAATTATCTTCCTCCATGATTGTATAAGATCGTATTTTCTTGTGTATAGTTCTTTAAGATCTTAAATATCTTGTTGGGATAGATATTTTTCTCTTGAAACTCTTTTCAGATCTTTAGAGATCTGGTTCTTTATCATCTCTTTGAATAAACAAGCTTTTATTTGTTCTTAACCTTCAATTTTTTATAGCTTAGAGTCCTTCTTCACTGTTATACATAGTGTGTATCAGGTTTTCTTCTCTCATAATTTCATACACATATAATAATTTTTTTCTCAATATTTATATATATATGATCAAGTGCCACATAAAATTATTTCTATTATATTTTAAACTTTTAATTCACCTAAAAATCTAAACATTTAAAATATATATTATTTTTAATAATATCTTCTAGATACTCGAATGATAAACTCTACATGATATTTGAATTATTATGGAGTGATCTTCTCTATAAATTTCATAGCTTCCATGTCTTTATGAATCATGTAGAAACATAGCAAGTCATACAACATGGAGCTCCCTTTTTGGGACCTTGGTTAGATTCTATCTTTGAAGTCTTATAAAAAATCACCTATAAATTACCACAACATTTTATAACCCACCATTTCTCATAGATAAATTACTATCTCGCCATAGTCTTGGCCATAATGTGCTCTTCCCCATCTCATCATTTTTCTAACACTATAACTCATTATTCCTCATTAAAATGTAATTCCCCTAAAATTCTCACTAAAACAACATTAATGACTTTTTTTCTCACATATAGTCATTTAATTTGAAATTATCACCAAAACATCCATATAAAACACACAATGGTATGGTATTGTCTTTATTTCGAAGCTCCCAATAGTGTAGTCTCCATTTTTTGGTTTGGAGCATCATAGACTCTAGCTTCTTCCTTGACTAGATCCTCTTTAATATCAGCTTGGATTTATGATCATTTTATCAGTCATAATATTTTTATCCATGAATAAAATTATAACAACATCATATAAATTATCTCTATTTATCCAAAATATTTTTTATTCTTGAATCTTAGCATTTCAATATATAGAATCCTAAAAATTAAATAAGTCTGGAAGTCAAAAAAATTGATAGTCATATAAAATATTCCTGCATTTTCTAAAAAAACCCATACTATAATTTTGTATGACTTTTAAAGTCAAATGAAAATATTTTAAGTCATGTAAAATGTCATGAAGTCATATATAATTCTTTCAGATGTCATAATAAATTAATCAATTGATAAAAAATTAGAAAAGTCATATGAATATATATATTAAGTCATAATAAACTCACAAAGTCATATGAAATGTTTATAAAGTCATACAAAATGATCCCATACATATGAATTCATGCCTTTATAAAATACCTTCTTCGACACTCAAATTCCAAACTTCACTCAAATTAATTTAGGTCCTCTCTCTACCGTTTTTTACACCTCCTCAAAAATCTCAAAAACACTTCCAAAATGTTTTAAACCAAATTTTCTTTATCCACCAACACTTTCCTTGATATCCTTGAATAATAACACCATAAGAATCCCAATAATACTTGTATTCCTTAGAAATCATGACATTCAATGCCAACTCTTAGATCTATAATAATCCTACAAGAATCATCACTCTCCTTTAATGACCACATATTGAATGTTTCTCTATAATAACAACCTTACTCATTGATAGAAAATTTAATTCTCACTTGTACATAATAATCTCCCCCCCTTTGAATTTGTTTTCAACACAAACATACTTCAAATTCAATGTGTGCGAATCAATAGATTCATTCTTCTCCCCGTTAGTGAAAATAGATTCAATGGAATTATAGGGAGGGTCTACTAATCTCTTATTTTTCATGAAATAATCTCAAAAAACCTTTATCATTTCCCTTTTCATATATGAAAAATAACTTTCGGCCACTTGAATGAAAGATGACACCACATGGTTTTATAAACAATTAGCCTTTAGTTAATCTACTATATGTCTATGTGTGTGAAAATAGTCTAGAAAACAAGAGATATGTAACCAAGATAATCGATGTTATCCAAAAAAATCATAATGTGAAACCATGATCAAATTCTCATTTTATGGGATTCTAAAAAATATTTTTTTTAAACATTTAATCATGCACATCTTAACAAACACATAAAAAAGTTCAAGTTCAATATATTTGACTCCCCCTTTTTCTTATATTTTCACCTACCAACACTCCCCCCTTAATAAATGTATGTAATATAATTAAAAATAAGGGTCACAAGTGTGACTAAGTATCTCATTATTTATATTTCATGGGGATATCCAAAAATTATAGATTTTCTAGATTCACTACATGAGTGCTTCATCTTGCTTTTGATCCACCTCAAGGGATAAATTCAATACCTCCTCTCTAGGTTGATTAGAAAAAACACATGAAGAACATCTCCATTTTTTCCATATTATATAGCACTAAATATTCTCTTTTTATTACCTATATGTTGGAATAATTAAATAATAGTTTAAGGGAATAATTTGGGGCCTATTTTTTCCTTAGAAGTGACATTGATATTGAGAGTTTACTCTTAACCTAGGTATTTATTTCCTTACAACCTCAATACTTATTTTCTTATCAATGGTATTAATAGTTTTTTTATTTATCTGCTCCTCTTGAAATGATTCTTTGTGCAGATTAGTCTTCTTCACCTCAGATATCAAGGAAACTTCATTGAATTTTTATTACATCATCCTTTTTATGCACTCTTCTTAGGCTGGTAGGATTGTCATATAATCTTTTCTATAATGTCCAAAATGACCACACCTTTCACACAATTTTTCTTGGACTTCAAATCTATATCTATGGATAGATTCTCATGATATTTGGTCTTTTTATATGAAACCACTTGTTTTCCTCTCTACTTAGAACTCAGTTATTTTTTATTCATTTGGTCTATCTATATTTTCAAGCACTCCTTCCTGACATGCTCAACTTTTTTGGACTTCTTATTTGTCTTGTTGAAAATCTCAATATTATATAACTCCTCCTATTTGGATCTCTAAATTTTCATATCTTTCATAGAATAGGGAATATCTCCTAGTATTATGGTAATGCACACCTCATCCTTGTGACCATTTTTTATACATCTTCAAAATACTTCTTATAAAAATCCAAATATATTTTGGTTGGAAGGATTTGGTGCATATTTGGACACAACTTTCTTCCTATGAGTTTTTCTCTCATTTACTCACCAAAACTCCTCCTTGGTTATTTTTTCTTCCCTAAAAATAAATATTATACCATAAATAGAAACCTTTATGTAAATACCTTCCAAAACACCAGAAAAACCCTTGAAAATTTGATATTTGAGGTTGACTTTAGATCTTTTCATATTTAAATTAATGTTGTACTTCTGAAATATAAGCCTTATTTTTTTCTTGGGGAAATTGGTTTACTTTAGATATTCCTCTCTCTTTTTAATGTAGGTGAGGAAATATCATTTTTATTTTTTATCCAAGATATTTTAGACTCATTTTTGAACCATAAATTTTTAGGAATATAAGATATATTTTGAGATTTATTAAAACTAAATTTTAGCTAACGATTGGACCACTTTTTTCTTATTCGTGAAAAGATTCACCTTTCACCTCAATTTTTTGGTAATTATTAACTAATTTTAGATAAATTTTTTATGTTAAAAGACATATGTATTATTTCTCAGTTATATACTCTTCCTTCTGAACCATCTTCTCCTCAAGATTAGTTACCATATTCTCAATATCATCCACATTCAATCTATTCTTTTTCTTTTCTTCAATAAGAAATCTTTACTTTTTATCAAACTCGTCTTTATCAATATAAATCATCTTATTCAATTTAACTAATTTTATATCTTCCTTATTTAGTTGAATATTTTTATCAAGAAAATATTCCAAATCACCTTTTAATTGTAATTCCAGTTTTTTCTTTTCTTCCACATCATCACAGATATAGATTTCAAATAATTTTTTAACATGAGAAAAGAAATTAACTTCATCATCTGATGAATTACATAAATATGATGAGTATTCCTTCTTTATTTCTATAAAAAAATTAATTTTCTTTTCAATGAACTTAATTTTCTCATTCTTTTACTTCTTCTTCTATTGGGACTTCTTTCATTACACATCTAATCCAGTATTATTAGTATTCTTTTTTGGAAGTTCATAGGCAAAGTTTATAATACCTTCACAATTCTAGCACTTTTAAAATTATTTGACTTTACCTATCCACTTTTCCTTTCTAAATATCTTATAAATAATATAAATAATCTTTTTTAATTCTTCATAATCTTTTTCCTCATCAAAGTACCTTGATTTTATTGCTTCCTCATTTTTTATATTACCTTTTATTAGGGCCTCAAAGTTTATCTCATATTTTTATTTCTTTTTGAAAGCTGGGGTTTTTCTCATTTAAAAATATATGATTATATTGTGAGGTTTATCCAATGATAGTTCTTCTGGGTCTTACAAAGTTGAAACCCTATGATCAAACTAATCTAGAAAATTTCTCATGAAAATTTTAACAATGGTGGAGTCTTATATCTTCTCTCCAAACCCTTATGTATTTCCCAATATTTCATTTACCTAGGTGAAATATCCATCAATATCTTCATTATCTTCCATTTTATGTCCTCAAAACTACTCCTATTTTTTTTTGATTTTTTTACTTTGATATTTCCTTTATAATTGCTTCATAATTTTTCCCATGTCTTCTTTTTTGTTTGAATGTGCATTACCTTTGTGTATAACTTTTCTAATAGGGACATAAAAGTGAAATTTTGAGCCTTTCCATATAACTATATTTCTATGATCATATTGAGTATTATCATTTCCTTCAATAGTGGGATAAAACCCCACTATCTTTGTATCTCACACTTTCAATTCAAGTTATAAGAGGTAGGGTACCATCCTTTTCATCCAAATATGATAATTATTCCCATTTAATGTGGGATCACCATGGATATTAACTAAATTAAGATTATACTCATCACAAAATCTTCTAGTATCTTTAAAGGGGAACCTAGATTTGATACCACTTGTTGTTACGAGGTCTAGATGGATCATTGTGAGGGGTACGGGTGAATCAATGCACTTTTTAACTTTTTAAAAAGGTTCCTCCTTTTTAACATCAACTTCTATAGACAATTAAATCCTCTATCCTATCATATTTAATATCTCATCCTCACATCATATAAAATAAATATATTGAGAGTTAAGTGCATAAGATTTAAAATATTTTACATAAAATAATACTCCTTGATGCGGTTGGTTAGACCCCCTAGTTATAGATTCTCCATTAAAATATTATTATCAATTAAATGGATCTAGAGTTGCATAAGTGATTGATTGGTTATACACCCCAATCACTAAAATTTAGAACCAACTAGTCATGCACCCTAGTTTTAGATCCTCCAATCATGTCTGGTAATAAAAACTAGTCATCAAATCTTCTTCCATGATTGGTTATAAACCCCAACTGCAAATATTCCCTTCTTAAATGGTTATACACACCAAGCACGATCTCCTTTAATTTTGATATAGTGATATAAAGATCTCTTTTTCTTCATGTTTTTTCTATGCCACTTTAAAATGATCTTCCAACATGAGTATATAGGATATGGTGTGCTCATGTATAGTTCTTCAAGATATTAAATATATTATTGGAATATATCTATTGGTCTTGAAACTCTCTTCAAATCTTGAGATATCTGGTTCTTTTATAAATTTTTATATATACAGGAATATAGGTGTTCTTATCCTTCAATGGATCCCATCTTAGACTCCTTATTCTCTCCTTAACACAATGTGAATCTGGTTTAATTCTCTTATAAATCAAATGAATATTTTAACTTTATCTTCATATATATATATATATATATTCTAATGTTTTATGTGAAATTATTTCCATGATAGTTGGAAATTTTAATTCACCTGTAAATCTGGTCGTTTAAAAAAATTTAAACAAATATTATTTTCAATAATATCTCCTATATATTTGGATGATAAAATACATGTGATATTTTAATTATCATGGCTTAATATTCTCTGTAAATTTCAAATCTTTCATGTTTTCATTAATTATGCATAAGCATGGAATGTCTTGTGATGTAAAGCTCCTCGTGTTATACCTCAGTTAGATTTTAACTTTAGAAAAATCTCAAAATGGTCACCTATAAATAACTATGAAATTTTTTCCAAATATTTATTATAGATAAATTATTATCTCTTTTTGGTATATACTATGATGTGGTACTTATTATCTTGTTTTTTTCTAACATGGTGACTATTTATTCCTCATTGAAAGGAAAATCACCAAAAATGCTCATTACCATGGAATAAATGACTTTTTGTTTCTCATAGGTAATATTTTCATTTGAAATGCTCCCCAAAACGACCATAGAAAATACACCATGATGTGTTTTAATATACATTTCATATCTATTTGTAGTGTGGTCTCTGTTTCATTAGTTTGAATCATCTCATAATCTATCATCTTCCTTAGCTAGATCTTCTTTTATCTTGTCTTAAATTTAAGATCATTTAATCTATCGTAATGTTTATATCTATAAAAAATACAATAACAGCATCATCTAAATCATATCCATTTATCTAGAAGAATTTATATTTTGGAATCTCAATATTTCACTCATTATTATCCTCATAATTATTTAATTCTATAAGGCACGTGAAATTTAGAAGTCATACAAAATATTCATTAATTTTCCAAATTTCATGAAAATATAAATTTTATATGAATTTTGGAGTCATAAAAAAATATATGAAGTCATACAAAATGGCATGAAGTCATAAAAAAAAATTTATGAAATTATATGAAATGCATAAATTCATACAAAATAAGAAAGGTAATATGAATAAACCTATGAATTCGTTAAAATCTCACAAATTTCTAATAAATTTGTATGAATTCATAAAAAATTCTCCATGTAATACAAATTCATGCCTTTGTAAAATTCCTACTTAGAAACTAAAATTATAGACTTTACTCAAATTAATTTAAGTCTTATCTCAATCTTATTGAGACCAACTCAAACATATCAAAAACACTTCCAAAATATTATTGTCATGTGTTCCTTCATCCACCAACACTTTTCTTGATATCTTTGAATTACATCACTATAATCATCACAATAATATTTGGATAACTTAGAAATAATTAAATCCAATTCCAACTCATGGTTACATAACAATCCTCCAAACATCATCAATTTCCTTTACCAACCACATATTTACTAATTATCCATAATAAAAACCTTAATCATTGAAAAAAATGAAATTATCACTTAGACACAATAGTCTCCCCCTTAAAGTTTTTTATCAATACCACCATACTTCAAAGTCAATATGTATGCCTTAATGGATTCATTCTCCTCCAATTAACAATATATGAAAAGGTCATATAGGTAAGGTTCAATGTGTTTTCATGATACATTTAATTAATTGGGTTTTTGATGATTAAATGTAGTCTAGGGAAGACCCTAGTTCATATCCCAAAGAGATTTGGGATTTTAAATTGTGAATTATCAATAAGTTTTTTAAAAGGAAGATAAAAACAATGGGGTTTTTTGAATGATTTCTTAAAATAAAATGACTTAATTTAAAGAGTTTAATAGTTAAAAAAAATGTAGGTTTTGAGAGAGACAGAAGAAGTATATCATTTAAAGTTCACCAAAAAAAATCATTTCAATTTTATAGTTCCTAGATATTCATTTAGATTTCTATTAATTCTTTGGTTGAGGTTAATTTAAATCCCAATTTTCCTCTAAGACATGATATCAATGTAAGTAGAACCAAATCTTAACATAAAAATATTGTATCCATGGTAAAGCCATAATTCATGGTATAATAGCTTCCAAAGAAAATTAAAATCTCATATTTTGGAGAAATAAAAGGATTCTTGTGTTTTTTAATCAGAAGAATATAAGTCTCACACTCAAAATTTAACATTAACCAGTTAGAAATAAAAAATAATTTCATTCAAATGCATCAAAACAATGAAATAAAATCTAAAATAATGTATCCATTCAGTCAAATCTAAAATAATGTAATATAAATTTTATGGAAATTTTTAAAACCCAAGTTAAACCAAACCAGTAGATAATATATGTTTTTGGAACTTCATTGAAAATTGTTGAGTCAATAAGGTTTTCCTTATGACTTTTCCATTCCTTCTTGTTTTAAAAATCACAAACACCTTATCTTTAAGGAAAATTGCTTTCTTAAGGAAAATCGCTTTTATAAGAAAAATTATCCTTATCATATTTTCATTCATATTTTTCTTAAGTATGAGTTTCGGATTCATTTTCTCGGAATCATTGAAACTTTGATATAAAGCATTCTGTTTTAGGGTTCGGATTCTGGACAAGAACTATAAGGAAGTTTCATTCCGAATTCTGGATATGAACTCTGACTAAGTTCTATTCCAGATTCAGGATACGAATTCTGAAGAAGAATTCTCATTACGAATTCTAATGAAGAAATTCCATTCCGAATTCTCATTACGAATTCTGAAGAAGAATTCTCATTACGAATTCCAATGAAGAATTCCCATTACGAATTCTAATGAAGAAATCTCATTCCGAATTCCTATTACGAATTCTGATGAAGAATTCTCATTACAAATTCTAATGAAGAAATTCCATTCCGAATTCTCATTACGAATTCTGATGATGAATTCTCATTACGATTTCTGATGACGAATTCTCATTACGAATTCTGATGATGAATTCTCATTACGATTTCTGATGACGAATTCTCATTAAGAATTCTGATGATGAATTCTCATTACGATTTCTGATGACGAATTCCTATTCTGAATTCTCATTCCGAATTCACCTATTAAACAGAATCTGATTATCATTGTTTTATACACTCTGAATTTATTCACTCCGAACTTTCACTCCGAAGTTTTCATTCTGAACCTTTATGTTAGATTTAAAACGATGTCGTACATTCTGTTTCACTTGTTTTGTTATAAAACGATGTCGTCCATTTTGTTATAAACTAACCGTTGTCTAAGTGACACGTGTACAGGTACCTCCGATCTTTAAGGAAAATACGACCGTTGGAGAAGGAGCCGACCTTACCTATAAATAGGAGCTCATTTGAAAGAGCTCGGTGCTGATTGCTGAAAAAGTGCATACATGCTGTTGAAGTGATTTCTAGAGAGAGAGTCTCTTATTAACTCTCAAAGCTTCGTGCGACTCCGAATGTTGGTGATTACATTCGAGGGCTTCCAGGGATAGGAAGACAGAGGTGCCGACTACCTTAAAGATCGAGGGCTTTCTTGCTGAGAAAGACAGAGGTTACCAACTACCTTGAAGTTGAGGGCTTGCGGGGATAGCAAGACAGAGACTCCGATCTTCGTATCGAGGGCTTACCCTGGTGTGGGTAAGACAGACTTTCTTGAAAGTATAAATCAAGGGACCTTTATCCAAGGTTGTTGGATACCCTTCTCTTTGGGTTAAAAGACTTTTATCTTGTTACTAGTAGTTTTACTACTTGTTTTTATTCCGCTGTAATTTGTATCTTAAGGAAAGTATAACTTTCTTATACTTCCTTACTTACTCTGATTCATTTAGATTCTATACGCTTTAAGGTAGAATCTCATATTGTAACTTTTGTTAAGTTTCAATTTCCGGAATCATATTTCCGGAACCTACTTTTGGAATCACTTTCCAAGTTCAGTTCGGTGTTAGAGGTGTTGTGAATTTACTTAGTTTAACTTTGTTAAACTTAGCCCTTTCCTTTTCTTAAGGAAACTCTAGTTATTCATAACTAGCTTTAAAGGTTCCAAAGGAATTTTTAAAGTATACAATTCACCCCCCTCTTATATATTGAGCATCTCATATTATATTTCGATCCTACAATTGGTATCAGAGGTTGGAAACCTCTTACTCTATACCATTCTTACATTTGGTATCAGAGCCAAGGTTACTGAAATACTTGTACTCACATACAAGTTTTTCTTGCTCACTTTTCCATTCCAAACTTTGTCATTCCGATTTATCCATTCCGAACTTTTCTCATACCGAACTTTGTTATTACGAATCTTTGATACTAACAAGTTTGTGTGGAAAGTTATTTTTAGTATGGCAGGAATTAATGTTGGATCAATTGACAATCTGAATCCTACAAGGCCACCAATCTTCGATGGTAATGATTATGAATACTGGAGAGATCGTATGAAGACATTTGTTATCAATACTGGAGTAGACAACTTTTTGATGCTTACCGGTGATTATAAAATTCCTGACAAGGAAGTCAGAACCTTTACTAACCAGGAGAAGCAAGAATATCAACTCAACTATAAGGTACGCAATACTTTACTATGTTCAATGACCAGAAATATATATAGCCAAATTTCTTCTTGTGAAGCAGCTAATTGTATATGGAAGAAGTTAGAGGTTACACACTTTGGGACTTCTAAGGTGATTGAGACTAGAAGAGCTATGCTTAGAGCTGAATATCATGGTTTTAATTTTCCTTATGGAGAACCTATCTGTAAAGTTCAACAAAGATTTATGACTATCGTCAACAGTCTACAATCTATGAGAGAAAAAGGTTTAGATGATGAAGCTCTTGTGGACAAGATAATCGATATTATGCCTAATGAGTGGGAATCCAAGAGAACATCTATAGATGAGAATAGGAAGGTTACTCAAATTACTCTTGATGAGCTTTTTGGAACTCTTCTACAACATGAGACCAGAATGAAGAGAGATGCTGACAACATCAAGAAGAAGAATGGAAATGGTACTGTTGCTTTTACTACAACTTCAAATCAAATGAAAGATAATACTCCTGAGAGAGTAACCAGATCCAAGTCTAAGAAAGTCATTTTCCAATCTGAATCTAGTGAGAGTGAAGTCTCAGAAAATGAATTAGCCAATCTTGCTCGAAGGATGAACAAGATAGCTGGACAGAGAAACTTTCAATCCAAGTATAAGAAGAAGGATAGGAAAGATAAGAAAGATGGAGAAGTAACTTGTTATGAATGCAAAAGAGCTGGACATATTAGACCAGATTGCCCTATGCTCAAAAAGAAAGAAAGGAAGGAAAGACATTCAGACAGGAACAGGAAGAAGTATTATAAAGCCAAAGCTAAGAAAGTTCTGAAAGCTAATGACACCTGGAGTGCCAGTGGTGGTGACTCTTCAGATTAATCTTCTGATTATGAATCTTCAGGACATAAGAATCTTGGTCTTATAGCCAGATTTCCTATTGATAATCATTGTCTTATGGCTAAGGTACGAAATGCTGAATCTTTGACCAATGTTTCCTTAAATCCTAATGATAGTAAGTATTATAACTCTTCTGATGAAGAATCATCTTCTGATGAGGAAAATACTTTACCTACTTATGAAGAAGTTTCTAGGTTTTCTGAACTTCTTGAGATTGAGAATTCCAAACTCAATAAGAAACTCGATAAGGCAAATTCTAGGAATTCTATTCTTACTAAAGAAATATCAGATCTTTCAAAAGATCTTGATAAGAAAAATGCTGATTTTGAAAGTATTTCAAAAAATCTTGAGGAAGTAAGTTCTGAGAAGAACAAACTTTCTAAAGAGTTAGAAAAAGTAATTTCTAATAAAAATATTTTCGAGCCTAACTCTAGTTCAAAAAATAAAGATTTTGAGGATAAAAACTTGGTTGTAAAACTCAAGTCCGAAATTTTTTCCTTAAAGAAATGTTTATCAAACTTTACCCATGGTAAGGAAAATTTTGATAAGATGTATTCTCAAATACGACCTTTAAGAAATAAATCCGGATTTGGTTATACCCATGAAAAACCTATTTTCAGTAACAATTATTTTGTTCCTCAAAGTGCCCCATTTTGCACTAAATGTCAATGTGGTGGTCACTGGGCAAAGAATTGTTCCTTAAACAAAACCCAATCTCTAGGATTTCATAAAGCCTACTTTTCCAAGAAAATGTGGGTACCGAAAATTTTATTGTCTGGAAATCTCGGATCCAAGCAAGTTTGGATTCCGAAATTCTAACTTTGTTCTTGATTTCAGGAAAATAAAGAAAGTACCAGCAACAATACATGGTACATGGATAGTGGATGTTCCCGACACATGACTGGTAACAAAAGCTTTTTTGAAAAGATTATCAAAATGAAAGGAGGAAAGGTAACTTTCGGAGACAATGCTAAGGGAGAGATTGTTGGTATTGGTAATATAGTTCTTTTGGGTAAAACTTTGATTTCAAATGTTCTTTTTGTTAAAGGTCTTAAGCACAACCTCATTAGCATAAGTTAGTTATGTGATGAAGGTTACCTTGTGAATTTTAGGAATGATAAATGCTTAGTTCACAATTCCAAGGAAGAATTTATTCTCTCAGCCAACAGGCAAGAGAATGTTTACACCTTAAACTTAGAAGACCTAAGAAGACAAGATTTACCTTGCCTAAGTGCAATGGAAGATCACTCTTGGTTATGGCATAGAAGATTAGGACACTGTAATATAAGAAATCTATGTAAACTTTCTAAGAAGAAACTTGTTAAGGATCTACCGGAGCTTAGATTTGATTCTTCTAAAGTTTGTGATCCTTGTCAATATGGAAAGCAACATAAATCTAGTTTTAAGTCAATCGGTGAAGTCTCAACAACTGATGCATTACAGTTGGTGCACATGGATCTTTTTGGTCCAACACAAACTGGAAGCATTGGAGGCAAATACTATGTGTTTGTTATAGTTGATGATTACACTAGATTTACTTGGGTCTATTTTCTAGCAAAGAAATCTGAAGCTTTTTCTTATTTCAAAAGTTTTAGAGCTCAAGTTAAAAATGAGAAAAACCTTCCATTGAAAACTATTCATAGTGATCATGGAGGAGAATTTCAAAATTCTGATTTTGAAACTTTTTGTAGTAATAAAGGTATTACTCACAATTTTTCAGCACCTAAAACTCCTCAACAGAATGGTGTAGTTGAAAGAAGAAATAGAATTCTTCAAGAGATAACTAGAACCATGTTGAGTGAATATTCTATTGCTAGACATTTCTGGGCTGAAGCTGTAAGTACTGCTTGTTATACTATAAATTGAGTTTTGATTAGACCTTTTCTTAATAAAACTCCTTATGAGTTATGGAATAGTAGAAAACCTAGACTTTCCTACTTCAAGGTTTTTGGTTGCAAAGTATTCATTTTGAATACTAAAGATAACTTACATAAATTCGCACCAAAATCAGATGAAGGGATTTTCTTAGGTTATTCCACAACCTCTAAGGCTTATAGAGTTTTTAATAAAAATACTTGTACTGTAGAGGAAACGGTACATGTAAAATTTGATGAATCAGATCCTTTTGTTTTTAAACCATCCCAACTTACATCTTCAGATGTGTTTTCAAAAACTGATTATCAACCTTTGATAGAAGAACCTTCTGATAAGGAAATTGTTTTAGAAGATACTTCTGAAACATTTACCCCAGAAGACTTTCTACCCTATGTTGATGAACAGGTTTTACAAAACCCATATCAGGTGTTTCTTAAGAATCATCCCAGTGATAGTATCATTGGTGATGTAAATCAACCTGTAAGGACTAGAAGTTCCTTAAGAAATGAAATAGAACATCTAGCATTTCTTTCCCAATTAGAACCTAAAAGCACTAACGAAGCTTTAGGTGATGATGATTGGATCAAAGCAATGCAAGATGAACTAAATGAATTCAAAAGGAATAAAGTCTGGACCTTGGTTGAAAGACCTAAGGAAACTTCTGTTATTGGAGTAAAATGGGTTTTCAGAAATAAATGTGATGAAAATGGAGTCATTATTAGGAATAAAGCTAGACTCGTTGCTAAAGGCTATAATCAGCAAGAAGGAATAGACTATGAAGAAACCTATGCTCCAGTAGCTAGACTTGAATCTATCCGAATTCTACTTGCCTTTGCAGTATTCTTTAATTTCAAACTTTTCCAAATGGATGTAAAATGTGCTTTTCTTAACGGTTATGTTCAAGAGGAAGTTTTTGTTGAACAACCTTCTGACTTTAAAGATACAAAACATCTTGTTCATGTTTTTAGACTTACCAAAGCTTTGTATGGCCTTAAACAAGCCCCACGAGCATGGTATGATAGACTCACTGGATTTTTGCTTCAAAATAACTATGTTAAGGGAAATGAAGATCCAACCCTTTTTATAAAGAAAGATAAGAAAAATGTTTTGATTGTTCAAATTTATGTTGATGACATTATATTTGGTTCAACTCAGCAATCGTTGACTGAATCTTTTGCTAGTCTAATGAAATCTGAGTTTGAAATGAGTATGATGGGTGAGTTAACATTTTTCCTTGGTTTTCAAATTTCTCAAAAACCAGAAGGAACCTACATATCTCAACATAAGTATATTAAAGATCTTCTGAAAAAGTATGGTTATGAAAACTCTAAAAGTATAAGTACTCCCATTGGTACCTCAAACATGTTAGATCTTGATGAAGCTGGGAAACCAGTAGATCAAACATCTTTTAGAGGTATGATTGGAAGTTTACTTTACTTAACAGCTAGTCGACCAGACTTAATGTTTACAGTATGCTTATGTGCAAGATATCAATCCAATCCTAAGTAATCTCACTTAAAGGCAGTTAAAAGAATTTTTCGCTACCTTAAGGGAACCATGGATCTAGGATTATTTTATACTTCTGGAAATGATTTTGTTCTAAAAAGCTTTTCTGATGCTGACTTTGGTGGATGTAGAATGGATAGAAAAAGTACATCCAGAACTTGTCATTTCTTAGGAGATTCATTAGTTTCTTGGTCCTGCAAGAAGCAACATTCAGTTGCACTCTCCACTGCTGAAGCTGAATATGTAGAAGCTGGAAGTTTTTGTGCACAAGTGTTGTGGATTCAACACACACTCACAGACTATGGCTTGAGTTTTACTAAAACTCAAATTTTGTGTGATAACACAAGTGCCATTTCCCTAAGTAAAAACCCTGCACATCACTCTCGTGCAAAACACATAGATATTAGGCATCACTTTCTTAGGGATCACACACTGAAAGGAGATATTATTCTTCAGTTTATCGGAACACAAGATCAACTTGCTGATATATTCACAAAATCTTTTCCTTCTGATAGATTTGAATATATTAAACAGAAGTTAGGAATGATAACCGTAAGGTAATCTTTCTTAATTAACTTTCTGCTGAAAAAATCTCCTTACAGTAATAAACTCCTTTCATAGGGGGAGTACATTTGGTTGTTTAAAAAAGTTTTTCAAAATTTGTTTTCAAACTTTTCGGAACAAAGATTTCCGGAATGAAAACTTCCGGAATGAAAATTTTCCAGAATGGATATTTTCATACAGAATACTTCTGGAATGGAAGTATTCGTATTGAAACTTTCTGGAATGAAAAACTTTCGTAATGGTATTTTCATAACGGAACTTTCGTACTGAATCTTCCATAACAAGTTTTTTATTTACTTTTTCGTATTGAGTTTTTCGTATTGAGTTTTTCGTATTTAGTTTTTCGTATTGAGTTTTTCGTATTTAGTTTTTCGTATCGACTTTTTCGTAGTCGTCTTTATATTACCCATTACGAATATCTTTCCTAAGCTAATCTGAAAGGTATGATTTCCTTACTGAAGTTTTCGTAATCATATTTTACTTACTGGCAGTTTCTTATATTTTGTTTTCGGTTTTTGGATTTCTTAATTCTTTACTTTAATAAAAACCTCAAAAAGATCGGATTCGAGCTCTCAACCGTCAGATTTGATCTCAGTTCATTCTAAACCGTTAGATCAACCGTAGAAGGTGAACGGTCATCCCATTGCCTATATAAAGGGGACCCAATTTCTTGTCCCACATCGGTTTCAAGCTCTTGAATCCCGAAGCTTTGACTCTCCGATTTAAGGCCATTCTGAACCACAGTTTTCTCCGCTCCGAACTTCAGTCTTCTCCGTTCCGAATTTCCCAGAGAACTTCAGATCCGAATGTCTGCAGAGTTATCTTCTCAAGAAATGTCTTCAACCAAGCCTATATCTCAGTGGTTAGTATACAGAGAAAGGTTAGTTCATCCGACTTTCTTCAGCAACTACGATTCTGTCATTTCAAAGAACATCAAGTTAAATGGCTGGGAGGGTGTTGTGGTATCTAAAACCGGGAATCAAGATGAAGTTTATTCTGATTTGCTTGTTGAGTTTTATGAGTCAGTTGCTTTCTTCGAGGAAGATAATAGAGAAAAATTTTCGTTCAAATCGTATGGCAAGACATATAAGCTTTCTTACACCAAGGCTGCAAGCTTGGTAGGGTTATCTTATGAAGGTGAAGCTGAGTTTATTTCTCACGTATTGCCGGACTCCAAGGGTAGCTTCAACAAGGAAAAAATCCTTAGAAACTCTCGGATTGGATGATGACAAGGCTCCGAAAATTGCAAGCCTATCTACAAACATCCGGATTCTGGAGTTATGGGTGCAAGGGCTTATCGTACCGAGAAAAGGTGATAAGGATAGCTTGAAGAAGAGTGAGATATATATCTTAGATTTCCTGATAAATCTAAGGAAGTTTAACTTGATGAAGCATATTCTTCTTAATATTGAGAATTTGAAGAAGGGGAATCTGAGAGCTCAGATCGTAATGTACCCAGCAATATTATCAAAGCTCATAGTTCGGTGCCTAGAATCTTTCAAGGTAGCTTGCAGTTCTAAGCCGAGAGTTTGCAAGATCATGCTTCTTAGTGATGGCACGCTTAAAAGAATGAATATCTCTTTTGACAAGAAGTCTGGGAAGTTTATTGATCTACCTCCTCAAGAAGAAGTGACTCCGAAATCTGCTGATCTGGAATCATCCAAGCCGGTAAGGAAGAGAAAGCTAAAAGAAGTGGAAGAACAAGGAGAAAATCCCAAGTCTAAGGAAGTCCACTCCGCACCTCCAAAGCCTAAGAAGAAGAAGACCTATCCTGATGAGGTTGTTACAAAGTGGAGAGCTGACAAAGGGAAGAGGAAAGAAGGGGATCCGCAGTTCGGATTAGACCCTGCGGAAGCTAAAGCTTTGAAGGAGAAAGCTGCTGATGAGCTTGAGAAACAAGCTAAGGAAAAGAAGCTTAAGAAGAAAATGTCAGAAGCTGAGGCAGTCCAAGCGTTGTTGAAGTTCAATGAAATGGTTTCAGCAACTATTCCAGTTCCGAGATCTTTCTCCATGGAATCTCTACCGGAGACTCCAGGAAGAAATCTTGTTGCTCCGGAAGAGGCTGTTGCTACAAATACTGAGGAAGTATAGCAAGTGGAACAAGTTGAAGAGGCTGCTGAAGGAATTGGTGAGACAGGAGATGTGCTAAAACAAGTAGATGAGTATAAGGGAACTCCTTCGGAACACTTATCACTCCGGACTTCAGAAGCTCAATCTTCAAATCTAGTTACTCCTGAATTGGAAGAAGAGAAAGGGGAAGAAGAAGTTTCATATCATGGAGAAGAAGAACAACTTTTACATGATATTGCTCAGATGGAAAACGTAGAGTTTGGTGTTCAAGAAGTTGCTGATGAGGAAGATTTGGTTGTTCAAGTTTCTGACAGTGAAAAGAAAACTCCGGAACAGGATTCTATTCCGGAAAAAGATAAGGGAAAGAAAATTCTTACCGAGACTCCGAGCTCAGTAGTAAGAAAGAGGAAGGAAGCTGGTAGTTCTTCTAAGAGGAATTTGGAGCTTATTGAGGAAGAAAATTCTCCTAGCAAGGTTTCGGATTCGGAGTCATCCTCGTTGGGGAATGACTTTGTTGTTCAGTCCTTAAAGAAGTTGGTGGGAACCATTCCAACCTTCTCTAGTATTGACTCTAGATTCCAGATGCTCCAACATGCGTTGAATCAGAAAACCGACTCTGTATCGATGGTTATGGATAAGTGTGTTGAGATTGAAGCTCAGTTCAAAACATTCTTTGTTGGTTACGAAGCTCATAAAAGATCTTGTAAGAGGATGACAAGCTGGTCGAAGAAGAATGTTGAAGAGATGAGGTTGCTTGATGAGTTTCAAGATAATGTTAAGGATGCCTTTGAGACCGAAGACAAGAAGATTAATGAGCTGACTGCATCCTTCGAAGAGAAGTTGACAGAGGAAAAGAACTTTCGGATTCAGGTAGTGAGAGATCTGAATGGGAAGCTCAATTCCGTTTCTCAAAATTGGAAATATGAAAGGGATTATCGGATCGAGTTTGAAGAAAGGATGAAGGCTCAGGAAGAGAAGATGAAAGCTCAGGAAGAAAAGTTGAAGGCTCAGGAAGAAATAATTGAAGCTCAGTCCGCAAGAATAGTCGTCTTAGAGAAGCAAGCAGAGGAAGATCACAAAGACTTAAAGAAGATCAAGACGATTCTTAAGGGGCTAATGTCGAAGGAGAAAGATCCGAAATAACCAATCCGATATTTTTATTGTATTTTTTTCCTTTGTTGTCGAGATTCCAATTTTAATGAAAGTTGTACTTGTTGTTTCTATTGTTGTCATTACTAATTTTTTCAGGTACTTTGTTAAGTTTTTTCCATTCCCTCCAATTCTTTTTGAAAATCACAAAGGGGGAGAAGGAAAAGATCCTTAAGAAAAAGAGGAACTCTAATAAGAGTTTATCAAAGGGGGAGAAAGAAAAATACCCAAGGAAAAAGAACTCTAATAAGAGTTTGTTTAAGGGGGAGTTTTTCTTAAAGAAGACCTTCTTATGAAACATCACTCCAGAAATATGAATATGATCCTTAGAGTTTCAAAGCCTAAGGGGGAGTTAGTCGTATTCATCTATATCCTTAAACCAAGGTAGATAAGCTTTAATGTGTTTCTTTCTTCTTGGAATAGCTTTTTCGTAAGGATGTTTGTGCTTTCCAAGAAGGGGGAGATTGTTGAGTCAATAAGGTTTTCCTTGTGACTTTTCCATTCCTTCTTGTTTTGAAAATCACAAACACCTTATCTTTAAGGAAAATTGATTTCTTAAGGAAAATCGCTTTTATAAGAAAAATTATCCTTATCATATTTTCATTCATATTTTTCTTAAGTATGAGTTTCGGATTCATTTTCTCGGAATCATTGAAACTTTGATATAAAGCATTCTGTTTTAGGGTTCGGATTCTGGATAAGAACTATAAGGAAGTTTCATTCCGAATTCCGGATATGAACTCTGACTAGGTTCTATTCCAGATTCAGGATACGAATTCTGAAGAAGAATTCTCATTACGAATTCTAATGAAGAAATTCCATTCCGAATTCTCATTACGAATTCTGAAGAAGAATTCTCATTACGAATTCCAATGAAGAATTCCCATTACGAATTCTAATGAAGAAATCTCATTCTGAATTCCTATTACGAATTCTGATGAAGAATTCTCATTACGAATTCTAATGAAGAAATTCCATTCTGAATTCTCATTACGAATTCTGATGATGAATTCTCATTACGATTTCTGATGACGAATTCTCATTACGAATTCTGATGATGAATTCTCATTACGATTTCTGATGACGAATTCTCATTACGAATTCTGATGATGAATTCTCATTACGATTTCTGATGACGAATTCCTATTCCGAATTCTCATTCCGAATTCACCTATTAAACAGAATATGATTATCATTGTTTTATACACTCTGAATTTATTCACTCCGAATTTTCACTCCGAAGTTTTCATTCCGAACCTTTATGTTAGATTTAAAACAATGTCGTACATTCTGTTTCACTTGTTTTGTTATAAAAAGATGTCGTCCATTTTGTTATAAACTAACCGTTGTCTAAGTGACACGTGTACAGGTCCCTCCGATCTTTAAGGAAAATATGACCGTTGGAGAAGGAGCCGACCTTACCAATAAATAGGAGCTCATTTGAAAGAGCTCGGTGCTGATTGCTGAAAAAGTGCATACATGCTGTTGAAGTGATTTCTAGAGAGAGTCTCTTATTAACTCTCAAAGCTTCGTGCGACTCCGAATGTTGGTGATTACATTCGAGGGCTTCCAGGGATAGGAAGACAGAGGTGCCGACTACCTTAAAGATCGAGGGCTTTCTTGCTGAGAAAGACAGAGGTTACCAACTACCTTGAAGTTGAGGGCTTGCAGGGATAGCAAGACAGAGACTTCGATCTTCGTATCGAGGGCTTACCCTGGTGTGGTTAAGACAGACTTGCTTGAAAGTATAAATCAAGGGACCTTTATCCAAGGTTGTTGGATACCCTTCTCTTTGGGTTAAAAGACTTTTATCTTGTTACTAGTAGTTTTACTACTTGTTTTTATTCCGCTGTAATTTGTATCTTAAGGAAAGTATAACTTTCTTATACTTCCTTACTTACTCTGATTCATTTAGATTCTATACGCTTTAAGGTAGAATCTCATATTGTAACTTTTGTTAAGTTTCAATTTCCGGAATCATATTTCCGGAACCTACTTTTGGAATCACTTTCCAAGTTCAGTTCGGTGTTAGAGGTGTTGTGAATTTACTTAGTTTAACTTTGTTAAACTTAGCCCTTTCATTTTCTTAAGGAAACTCTAGTTATTCATAACTAGCTTTAAAGGTTCCAAAGGAATTTTTAAAGTATACAATTCACCCCCCCTCTTGTATATTGAGCATCTCATATTATATTTCGATCCTACAAAAATTGTGTATCTTCCTTGCAATGATCACCAACTATTTATATTTCCATCGAGATGAGGAGGAGGTTTGAGTAGAACTCCATCTTTATCCTTGATCTATCTATGAGGAGAGGGAGCTATAAAAAATCTATGGTGATGATAATAACCATATAAATCTCTAAAATAGAATCAATTCACCCCTTGGATCAACTTACAAATGGAGTGTACAAGGTTTTAATTTATAGGCAATGTGGATGGTGGTTTTGGGAACCCTAAATTTCAAAAAAACACTTAGATCAAGGATTTGGTAAAGAAGATAGTCTTATATCAATTTTTAAAAAAACTACATATTTTTTTACCAACCTCTTTAATATCTATATAAAAAAATGATATCAACTGGAGGAATATATCTCAATATATAGCTAAATTACTTAAGTACCCCTAATATTATGAATAGTGGTGATTCTCTCCAATGATAACATATTTTGGGCCTCTAAATGAATGAATTGATCTCCATTGTCATATATAAAATTGTATAACACATGGGTTTTCATTAAACCATCAAGTTTCGTCCACATTGGATACATAAATTAGTTATATTGTGGACTTTATTTGACATTTATTCTTGGCCCCTCATGTAGTTTGAACTGTTTTTCTTGAACTCCATATTGGGCTCTTCAAATAACCTCCACCTACCATGAAAACACTAAAACAAGTAAAATTTAAACTTTTAATATTTTTTTTAATTAAAAAAATTAATCAAATGAGAATTGATATTGATTATAATATTTTTAATTTACAATTCAAAAATATTTTAACGTAGTGGTATATGGGTGGAAATAAATAGTGAATCGTAATGTGATCACACCCACACAAAAAATCATTTTCCCTACTAGGAAAAGTCACATATTAAAAAATTATGCATGAAGATATTACCTAGATCATGAATATTTTACATTCATAGTAAATTTAATTCATGGTAGTAATGTGAGAAAATCAAAAACCACCCCAAAGAGTTAATCTCAATAATCATGGAAATGAGTATCTCAAAATTTATATCAGAACAAAATTCATGAAGATATATGATATTATTCATATAAAGGAAATACATGATTCAAACATGATGATAAATCCAATTATGTGTGTGTGACAACCATTTCATTATTATCTCTCTACTTTTTGTTCAGTAAATATAAGTCATTTTGATTTTTTTTTACTTACCAAATTCTTTCTACCAAAATTGACCTACACGATTTGCAATAAATTTTTTAAAACCAACTCACTTAATATTACTAAAATTAAAATCTATTTGTTTCCTTCCTATATGTTGTGTTTTAATGGTTTTTATATTTTTTTATAATTTATTTTTTTCAAAAAAAATATCTGGAATCAACTATAGGTAAATCCGATATAGTAATGAAATTGATCGAATAAGAAACCAATGTATATAAAAATCATTTTGTAAAGAGAAATAAAATTAATTATATATTATGTGTACTTTCAATTAATTAGAAAAGGTTCAAATTTTTGGGTTGTGTGTAATGAGGTTTGGAGATATTAAAAGAAATTATTTTTCTATAAAAGGCTTACACATAAAGTATCAATATCTTAATGGTTTTATATAAATAAAACCATTAATATCATTGAAAAATAACCAATTTTACATATAACCATCCCTTAATGTTAGTTATATACTCAAAATCACATTCTATTATTGAAATCAATTATATAAGAGCATTATTTTTTTCATCCATCTCACTCCTCTTAGACTCATTTCCAGTAAACTATAATTATGCACATGTCTTAAAAAATGATGAGCATCTTGAAATAACATTTTCCAAAAAAGACCAAAGTCTAAAATCATGTAGTTAATTAGGGACCAAAGTGACACCCATATGCAAGAGTGTGGTATAATTTAAGGAAATATGTAAACTCATGATTATGCATACAACAACTTATTACTTGGTTATTATATATTTTTCATAAATAGGGTTCATCTCAAATGTAATACCTTGACTCACTCATAAGTACATCCAATTAGTTTTTATTATATTCAGGAGGTTCATATGAGGCAAACAAAGATTTCACCAAGTTATAAAACCATGGGATTATATCATGAACAATGTATATGTAACACCTTGAGTTTTTAGGAATTATTTTTTTCAAATAAATTAAAATTATTTGATGGATTTCATTACATGCTACACTAAGTTAATATTGCTTTATACACAACACCAAGATAAGATTATGCTAAATGAAATACTGAGTTTAGATTATGGTACACACAACACTAATTTTGGATTGTGTTACACACAATACCAAGTTTATATTGTGTAACATGTAACATAAATATTATCTTTCATTTCATATAACATTGAGTTTAAATGAAACATGGCATATTATGAAAATATAATTATAGTTGTCACCTAACCATTAAAATTGAGGGTATGAAAATGATTAAACAAATTGTGTAAATAGGGTTTATTAATTTTTATAAAATTAACTATTTTGTAACCAATTAATTAAAAATGAAAGAAATATTTTAAAATAAAGAAATTTCTTTTTTGAAAAACTATTTTTCTATGCACAAACACATTTTTTCTTAATAAATTAAAAAAATTGATGAATGATTTTAATTAAATATATATATACATATAAATATATATATATTATATTAAATAAACTATTTAACATTCATATTATGTGTTTTATAGACAAGAGATAAGAATAAATCCAATTTTATGCATAAAAAGATGTATTTTAATAAAATCTAGATTTACTACCTTTTAAGGGTACACTTATTTTAAAATTAATTTTTGTCACTTTAATAAATTATATTTGAAAAAATAAACTACATTTTCAAAATCAGACCATCAAAATTATCTTAGGGTGAATTTTTGGGCTTTTTCTAGAAAGTTTTATTTTTTGATGAATAATAAAAAATACGGAATTTTAATTGAAAACAATTTTTTTGGATAATTTATTCATATATTTTAATTATATTTTAATTTTTTTATGTATAATTAGTTAAATTATACATCTATTAATACAATTTAGGTTATTGGAACAAATTGAACATTGAAATTGGATATAAAAAATTTATAAAATTTTAATCTTTTTTTTATTTTAAAAACCCGCTTTCCCGACACGTATGCGGGATTAATTTTAAATTAATTTTTTCTAATAATGTTGTTATAATTGGGAGAAATGGATTCCATATTTGGAATAATAATAATTTCTCATTTATAATAATTTCAACTTAATTTTTTACCAAATTTATTAGTAAAATCAATTAAAAATTAATTATAGTGATTAAGGTAAAAACAAGATTACACGGATGTTAAACTTAGAAAATAAGGTCTAAAATGACCCAAAATATATAAAACCCCAATTTTATGGAAATATTTAGACCTTTTGATGTCTAAATTTATATATTTATTAATATTTATACTCTTTCCATGTGAAAAAACTGGGTGGATTTCCCTCTTTCAAAAGGTTACAAGTTTGCCACTCACTTCCCTTATAAAAGGCCACCCACTCTCCCCCTTTATTTACAACTTTCATTCCATTTTGATCATGAAATATGTTTCCAAATATCTTCAATAATTCACTTTTATCATCCTAGAATCTTTAATTTTGGCATAAATCCAACCAAGTGTGGACTTCAGTGCAAACCAAAAGGAGTTACCTGAAGAAGAGGTAACTTTCATCAATGAATGTTTTTATTTTATTTCTTACTCAAACCCCTTAAATTATTTTTATATAATACTTATATAATAAAATCATTATATTAAATATATTTATATTTTTTTATGTTAAGTTTACTATCTAAAACCACAAACACTTCCATCAAATGGGTTATGAAATTATCATTTGTGTGTACGACAGACAGTCTCACGAACTGATATCATTCGTTTTTCTATTAACACCTATCAAGGTTGAGAATAATGATGAAAATAATGTTTATATATGATATATATGATATTTATGATGTATTAATACTTCTTGAATTATTATATAACACATTCCTTCATACTTTCCATTTTTTTGGAATACGATAACGTCATTCATGTGTACTGTGGACTAGCGCCTCACTAAGTGATATGATTCGTTAACGCTTTACATGAAATGTAATAAGGATTTTTTTAACAAAAATATGTGATATATATGAAAAAATAGTTCTAATATAATTATAATATATTTATGTATATAATTTACTTTATTTCCTTCAATATGACAAGAAAATGGAAACATCGTTCATGCGTACATACGGTCTACTGTCACCATGAATGGTGTATTTTGTTTCTTATCACTAAATTTTATGGGTTAATATAAATACATATATAATTAATATATATGATATATATATAATTTTTTATATTCTATAAATTATTAAATCATGATCAAATTAATCAGACCATAAATAATAGTCAAAACATATAAGAAAAACAAAGCAGTTATTACACGAAATGTAACTTTAACATGGGATTATTAATAAATTGGTAATATAAAGTCATAAGAAAATAATATATAGTATAATATATATTAATATTTTTATTTTATAGATTTATAATAAACTTATATTTATTATACATATGGTTTAAACATGTATTAAGGAAGTCAATACTTGAGGTGAGGGACTTTCGTCTCACTTTTTTACTTTTGAGAGACACATGCTATATTCACCACTTATTTACTATATTTGGGGTATATAATTCCCATGAATTTAGTATATGATTATTATAATTAATTTTCTTTGTATTTACATATCTATTTTAGGATCTCTATTTCATGGGGTTATGGTTTCAAAGTTACAAAAGTGGTAAGGGGATTTTGTCTCTATTTTTATTCTTTGAGACACATGTTATTTTATGCACCTATATTATTTACGAGGTGTATATAATACCCCTTTGACAGATTATATCATTAATATCCATATATTCATTATATTTTAAGCTTCATGTAATTTTATTCTTTCATGGTTATTATTATTCAAAGTTACCAAAGTGGTAAGATTTTATTGATACAATCTCATTGTTTATCAGGATTGTCTCTGATTATACTTCCATTGATGAAATATTATGATACATCTCTCAATAATTATCAAGAATTTTATTATACTATATTTATTCATTATATCATCATGTAATGGTTCTATTTATCCACTCTTTTTCACTTAAGGCAATTAATAAAATGTTTTTACGAAGATCTGACTTTATTTCTCTCTTCGGTCAGAAATTTTTGTTCTTTGAAAAAAATGTTTTCAAAAAATATTTTTAAAATGTTTTAAATTTTATTTTAATATCATAATCAAGGAAATGTATTTTTAAAATTTTTTAGGTTTTAAAAAGTGTTTAAAATAGTTTTCATGATTATTTTCAAAGAAAAAGGTTTTAAAAATGTTTTATGTTTTGAAAAGATTTTTTTAAAGTGAAAAGGATATTTTAATAAAGAAATGTTTTAAATTAATTGAAAATATTAATATATAGGTTTTCAAAGTGGTTTTCAAAGAAAATTATTTTAAAAAACATTATTTTCTAAAAAATTATTTTTAAAGAAGGGTTATTTTCCTTAATAAATGATCCAAGTGATCTTTCAAAATCCTTCTCCATCTAAGAAGAAAACCATTGATATAGTTTATGATTTACTGAGGATATGATCCAAGGGTACCATTACTATTATTTATTTGAATGGTTTATGTTTAATACGAAAAGTTTTTTATGAAACCTATTTCTCTTCTACGGGTTATACCATGATAAAATTATTGTGAAACCCGCTTCTTTTCATGGGTTATGCTATGATTAAATGATTATAAAACCTTTATCTTTTTACTAGTTATGATATGATGAAATTTTTATGATAACAATTTAATTTCTTATGTTATGATACGATGAATTTTTATGATCTTATGGAACACATAAATATGTTTTTCATTATGAGATACATGGGACCTATATCTCCCTCCAATTCATTGGGTAAATATTTATATCTCATGAGATATATAGAAATAGAATTGAAAGTGTATCTAGTTCAGTAATATAAATATATAATGGGGAGTGAACTTGGTTTAGTAAGGTACTTTTCCTACTATGATAGTTTGGGAGTGAACCCATTACACTGTGAGGAAAGGGATTATGTTGGGGATGGTGGTGTGTCCCACCCAAGAGGTAAAGCCTCCTAAAATAATGGTATATGGGTGGTCATCCAAAGCATGAAAGAGGGTTCATGGGAGGTCATCCCATGCCTGAAGCAGGTATACGGGTGGTTATCCCAAGTCTAACATGTTATGGATGTCTTTGTGGGTATCCTTGATGTAAGATTTTATATGCTTATGTGTATGCCATAGATTTTACGTATTATGAAAATGTTATGCTCTCATGGATCATGCTATTTGATTATCTTATTCTTCATGTCATATGAACTGCCAATCTTTATTCCATGAATCATGATTATAATATTTGATATGCAAGGTTTGTTTTTTAAATGTTATTCTCATGTTCTCATACATATCTCATATTTTTACCATTGATGAGAATCTAAGCTCACCCTTTCTTATGTTTCCTATCCCTAGGTTATGAAGAAAGGTTTTAAGTAGGAGTGCTAAAGTGGGAAGATATTTATGGGAGATAATAAAGATACTTCACCAAGTTATAATATTATGTTTTTAAGTTTCCAAAGGCACTAAAATATTATGGTATTAAACTATGTGTTTGTTTAATGTAATGAATATTAATAAAAAATTGATGTAACATTGATGTATGAAAATTTTGGGTTGCTATAGTTGGTATTAAATGAAAGGTTTAGTTAACCATTGGAAAATAGAATGTGAAAAATTTATTGAGATTCCTATGGATATTTATAAGGATATTTATAGGTATGTATCTAAGTATAAAAGTATAAGGATGAGTCAAAGTTTAGTAAAATATTCTAGAATTTTGGTAAAGGATTGATAGATTGGTTTCCAAGTAGTTAAATTCATGTATGGATACTACAAGTGTATGTGGATCTAGAACATATGTACATAGGGGTAACAACCCTGAAAAAAATTTATTGAGCTACACTTGATTGGGAATCGATGCACGATAATTAGCCTTGCTACACGCTTGGTTTGACACTCCTAGGGGATATGATTTAGAAATTCACAAACTCATTACAAACCATCATGAAGGATTTGAATAGATGGTTACTATGAATGACCTAGGATAAAACTAAGTTATTGCAGATTAAAAAGGTGTCATGATATATACATCATATAAGTGGTCTTTCATGATTATTTAGTTCCTAATTATAATTATTTTTTCTTATGTTATGCTTTTTGTTTTAGTCAATGGATGGAAGGAACCGTGTAAATGCTGAGTATATTGGAAAATGAAATGATTGTCCTCCTGAGAATCCAAATGTTATGGGAGATAGAATGAAAAATATTATTTTTATGCTCATAAAAATTTATCAATATATGAATTATTTTGGACTTCCAAATAGAAAATAAGGGAACAACATTTTTAGAGTCCTTCATGAGACAACATCCACCTTCCTTCAGTGGATCCGTCGATCCTCTAGTTGTTGATAAATGGATCAGTACCAATGAAAATATATTTTCCATTCTCTAGTGTTAAAAACATAAAAAATTCAATTTGTATATCTACCATTTGTAAGTAGAATCAAATAAATGGTATACTCTTATCAAGAATATGAGGCAACATAAAGAAATTAAATCCATGGATTGGGATGAATTCAAGAACTTATTTTTCAATATGTACTTTCCTCTTATTCTTCATACAAAGATGGAAAATGAGTTTATAAAAATAAACAAAAAATTATGATAAATATATTGGTTCCTATTATGAAAATTTTACAAGACATGTGAGGTACACTTCTAGTATTATCATCCCACCTGAAAGTATAATTGATCAATTCTTAAGTATCTTAAAACCAAGACTTCAAAGGGTTTTATCCGTAAGATAATTTAGTATATAGAAAGATATTTTTTGATGTTAAATCATGGTGTAAGTGGAGGTTGGAGTTACAATTAAATATCATGTTTTTAACAAGAAAATGAAGATGGGGTTCAAAGGAAAATATAAGAACCATGGAGAGAAGAAGATCATATTTCCTTTATGCACAAAGTGTGGGAAGAAACATGTAGGGGGTTATATTAAGAGGACTACTAAATTTTTTAAGTGTGGAGGGTAATTTCATCGAGTATATGAATTTATAACTGATGGAAAGAAGTTAACAAATGATGTTAATAATAAGAAATCCTCAAGAAATTCACCTATGATACTTTAATGTTTCAATTGCAAGGATTTTGGGTGTTATACTCACAAATTATCTAATCTAAGAACTAATGTGGATGATGATACACAAAACCTCTAAAGAAAAAGAAAAAGGACAATATTATATTATCATAATGGATGAAGTGGACCATGATAATTAGGGAATATTTATCCTTATCTCCTTATTTGAGAATTTCATTTTTTATTTTGAATGAATGATCCCTATGAAAATATTATTATTCATCCTTTAGTGAAATTTAATGTGATTATCTAATTTGATTGAGGAATAATGAAATCATATATCCTATCAGTATAAGGATGAAACCAAGATTCCAATGAAATTGTTTTTGTATATGATAAGATCTTATATAATAAATTAATAAGAATGTATGTTTTAAATATGGTTTTATGGAAATTAAGGTTATTACCATGTTTTAATAGAATACATGATGAAGGTATTCACATGTTTGGTATGTGAAATTCAAGAGTTAATTTATGATACATGGGGTACCAATGTTAAGCTTATTTTGAAAATTTTAGTGACCTCCTTTCTAATATTTTATATTTTCATCTTTAATAAGGGTAAAAAGGTTAAACATTTATAAAAAAACATTGAACTTTGAATGAGTTTTTAGAGATTAATATTTCAAAATATAAATATCTTTCCATATTGGATAACATGTGAAAACCATTTAGTTGTAATGGTAACTAAAGATATACATAATGACTTGTCATTATATTTATGTATCTTATGATTCATTGGTACTTTAGTCATAAAAAAATCAAGTTCATTTTTAGAGTAAGAGATGAAGTAAAAATTGATCAAGACACAACTAAAGGGTGAGAATGTGTATATTAAATGGAATGAAATCAATTAAGTATATATTCTAGTAAAAAATTTCAACTTCATGAAAAAAATCTTCAAATAAAATTTTATCCTATTATCACTATTTTATGATATCAGTGACCTTTCTCAAGATTCTTTGGTTTATGGATTTGTGATCATTAACTTTTCCCTGAACATGTTCTCAATCACTCTCCATCGGTATTTGAGTGTTACTTTTATCTTATATGTAAATTTTATCACTTCCCACCTATGTTATCATATGTAGAAACCTAGATATGAGTTACTTTAGGTCACTGTTATATTTCCAACTTTCCATTTTTAAAGGAAGTTTTAGTATTCATTTCTATGGTGTGGATTTATATAAAAGGAACTTTCAAGTATTAAACTGTAGATGACTCAGAAAAATTTGGAAGGGAAATTCATTTTAAGGGGGGGAGGTATAATGTATAACCCTAAGTTTTTATGAATAGTTTTTTTCAAATAAATTAAAATTATTTGATGGCTTGCATTTCACACTACACCAAGTTAAGATTGCTTTATACGCAACTCTAAGATAAGATTGTGCTACATGAAAAAAAAGAGTTTAGATTGTGGTACATGAAACACTTATTTTGGATTGTGTTACACACAATACCAATTTTATATTTCATTACGTGCAACACTAATCTCAGTTTTTGTTACACACAACACTAAGTTTTAATGAAACGTGACATGTTGTTAAAATATTATTATAGTTATCACCAAGTCATTGGAATGGTGGGTAAGAAAAGGATTAATTAAATTATGAAAATTTAGTTTATTAATGTTTATAAAATTAATTATTTGGTAACTAATTAATTAAAATTTAAAGCAAGAACAATTTTAAAATAAATAAATTCCTTTTCAGAAAAACTATTTTTCTACGCATAAACACATTTTATCTCAATAAATTAAGAAAAAAACTTTTGATTAATAATTTTAATGATATATAAATATATATATATATATTCAATTAAATATTTAAAATTCATTTTATGTGTTTTCTATACAATAGATAAGAATAAATCCAATTTTACGCATAAAAAGATGTATTTTTTATAAGGTAATTTTACCACCTTTTAATGGAACGCTTATTTAAAAATTAATATTTGAAAATTTTATATATTATATTTTAAAAAATAAATTTCATTTTCAAAATTGTAACATCAAAATTATCTTAGGTTGGTTTTTAGGGTTTTTTCTTAAAAGCTTTATTTTTTAATGAATGTTGAAAAATACTAAATTTTAATTGAAAACTACCTTTTTCTAATTTATTTATATAGTTAAATTATATTGTAAATTTGTTTTAAATTATAATTAGTTAAATTATGTATATATTAATCTAATTTAACTAATTTTAACCAATTCCATATTTAAATTTTATATAAAAACATTATAAGATTTTGATCATTTTCACTTTAAAAACTCGTTTTCTCGACATGTTTGTGAAATTAATTTTAAATTAATTATGGGAACTTTTTTTATAATTTAGAAAAATATATTCAATATTTTGAATCAAAATAATTTATAATTTATAATAATTTAAACTTAATTTTTTACCAAATTTATCTGTGAAATTAATTAAAAAATAATTACATCGATTAAGGTAAAAACAAGATTACTTAATGGTTTAACTTAGAATATAAGGTGTAAAAATGATCCAAAAATTTTAAAAAACCCTTTTTACTACCATATTTATACATTATAATGTATAATGTTATAACTTGAGCTATTTTTTGACACTTTTTCCATATGAAAAACCTGGGTGGAATTCCCTGTTTGAAAAAAATTACAAGTTAGCCGCTCACCTCCCTTATAAAAGGCCACCCCATCACCCCTATATTCACACCTATAAATATATTTGTCTCATAAAAGAACTATAAAAATATATTTCTAACTTCTATACTCTCATCATATAATCCTTACTTTGGGAATAAAGCCAACCAAGGAAGTCCTTTAGTGAAAACTAAAAAGAGATACCTGAAGAAGAGGTAACGTTCATCAACGAACGTTTTTGTTTTATTTCTTCCTAAAAACCCTTAAATTATTTTAATATAATGATTATATAATAACATAATTATATTAAATATACTTACATGTTTTTATGTTAATTTTATGACCTAAAATCACACACACTTCCATCAAATGGGTTATGAAATCATTGTTCGTGTGTATGGACAACTACCGCCTCGCGAACCGATGTTGTATGTTTTTTCCATCACCACCTCTCAAGGTTGGTAATAATGATGTAAATAATGATTATATATGATATATATGATATTTATTATTTATTTATTATTATTTAATTATTATATAATACATAACTTCATTCTTTCCATTTTTTGGGAATACGATAATGTCGTTCGTGTGTACGGCAGACTACCACCTCGCAAAGCGATGTGATTCATTCACAAATCACATGGAGTGTATTAAGTATGGGTTTAATAAAAATATTTTATATATATGAAATAATAGAGATAATTTAATTATAATATATATATATATATATATCATTTACTTTATTTATTTCAATATGACAAGAAAATGAAAATAGTGTTTATGCGTGTGTATGGTCTACCATCTCCATGAAGGGTGTATTTCGTTTCATATAACTAAATTTTATGGGTTACTCTAAATACATATATAACTAATATATATTATTTTTATATCATGTTTTAAATTCTGTAAATTATTAAATCATGATCAAAGTAATCCAACCATAAATAACAAGTCAGAATTTATACAAAAAAACAAAGCTATTATTACCTGAAACGTAAATTTAACATGGGATTGTTAATAAATGGGAAATATAAATTCATAATAAAATAATATATGATAAAATATATATATGAATATTTTTTTTTATAGATGTATAATAAACTTATATTTATTATATAGTAGGTTTTAATGTGTATGAAGGAAGTCAAGACTTAATGTAAGGGATTTTCATCTCACTTTTAACATTTTGTGAGACACATGCTATATTCACCACCTATTTCCTATATGTGGTGTATATAATTCCCATGAATGTAATATATTAATATTATACTTAAAATTTTTGGTATTTACATATCTATTGAAGGATATCTATTTCATGGGGTTATGATTTCAAATTTACCAAAGCAGTAAGGGAATTTTGTCTCAATGTTCCTTCTTTGAGATACATGTTATGTTATGCACCTATATTCTTTATGATGTGTATATAATACCCCATTGAAATGTTATATATTTAATATAATTATTTTCATTATATTTTAATCTTCATTTAATTTTATTATTTCAAGGGGATTATGATTCAAAGTTACCAAATTGGTAAGATTTTATTGTTAAAATCGCATCGTTTATCGAGATTGTTTATGCTTATGCTTCCATTGATGAAGTATTATAATATATATCTCAATAATTCTCATGAATATTTTTATAATTTTTTTATTCATGATATCTTAATGTAATGGTACCATTTATCCACTCGTTGATTCTTAATACAATTAATAAAAAAATTAATAAAATCTGACTTTATTTCTATCTTTGGTTTTAAATATATGTTCTTTCAAATAAATGTTTTCTAAAATTTTTTTAATTTTTTTTAAATTATATCGTAAGAACATTTTAAAGTAAAAGGATTTTAAAAATGTTTTATGTTTTTAAAAGTGTTTAAAATGGTTTTCAAACTTCCTTTATGAGTTTTCAAGTTTATTTTCAAAGAAAAATGTTTTCAAAATGTTTTATGTTTTAAAAATAGTTTTTCAAAGCAGAAAGTCTATTTTTATCAAGAAATTTTTTATATTATTTTTCAATATTACTTTATAATTTTTCATGTTTTTTTTCAAATAAAAATATTTTTAAAATATTTTATATATTAAAAAGTGATTTTCAAAGAAAGGTTATTTTCTTTAAGAAATTCTCCAAGTTATATTTTAAAATAATTATCCATCTAATATGAAAACATTTGATATATATTATTATTTAATAAGGATATTATCTAAGGAAACAATTCCAATTCTTTCTTTTAATGTTTTATGTTTAAGATGACAAGTTATTTATGAAACCCATTGTTTCAATGGAAAAAAGACAACTGGGCACCCTCATTAGGAAAACAAAATGGTTTGATGAGAACCAGAAAGTATATCTTTTTTAGATTGTGATAGATATTTCATGGATAAATAAATTTAAATTACGTTCACTATTTTTGTTTTGATAGAATAGAGACAACCAGGCACCTTCATTAGGAGAGAAAAATGGTCTGAAGAGAACTGGGTAGTCTATCCTTTTTATGTTGTAAAGGAGGTGTCGTGGTTTAATGAGTTCACATCAGTTTCACCACTTTTATTTCATTGGAAATATGTAAATGGCCTTTTCCTGAGGTTTTGATCTTGGGGGGTTCAATTTTTTTCACAATCATTCATATTAGGTCACCATTGTTGTTCTTAATGGAAACTCTCAATGGTTCCCACATCCATAATTGGGTACAGGCCTACTTTCCAAAGGCAGACGTTCAGTTAGGGTTTCAGACTGAATGATTCTTAGGGACTCACATTGGTCTAAAGGATGGGAGGTCAAGCTCATCACACCCATTTGGGGAGAATTTTTTTCTACTCTGGGACTCCTCTATAGATTTAAGATATGTTCAATAATCTCTTCCTAATCTCAATGTGGGACAAGTTACCCTAACAAAATGATCACAGATTAAACCCTTTTATATGAAAAATAATGGGATCTCATTAGTGAATCCATATGTATATATCTAAGGTTCTTTATCCATTTTCTATTAATGAGTATCTTCTTATATGATGAAGCTTCATAACCAGACACTTCATAATTTTCTTCCATACAAGGAGGCAGTTAATATTCTGAGGATAGGATTGAGTCATTGTTAGGAATCCAACATACCCTATTTATTATAGGAATAAAAAACCCATGTAGTTCATTAAACCCATTCGGTTTAACATCATGAGGAAAAGATATATGTGCAGGCACTTAGGCACTGGGTATTTGAGCTCGAGTCTCGAGGAGACATCCTACATATCCTGGTTATAGAAAGAATCAAAGTTATCAAATTTTGATCATGCCCTTGAGACTAGACACAAGGTAGATACCCCTATATGGAGGTAGTCATATCATGCCACTCATCAGGGCTTGCATACTAAGATTTCCATAGCTATTGTAGATTTAATATGCAAATAATATGACCATTGAAACTCTCGAAGTCCACATGATCCATTATTGGTGTGAGAAACAAGGGGTGGCAAGTAATTAGTCCCACTGCATATGGATGTGGGAATTATGTATTAGGATAGCCCTTCAGATGTGTAATGTGAATCTCGAGCCTTAGGAAGGTGCCATACGTATCTGGGTTATAGTAGGAATCATAGTTTTCAAATTCCAGTTGGGTTAGGGATTACACATCGAGGTTGACCTTATATTGAGGTCATAGAATATTATGCCTCTGATTAGGGATTATGCACTAAGGTTTCCCTTATATTAAGGGGATTGTATATTATACCTCTAATCAAGGATTACAAACTAATGTTTCTCTAGTATTAATGATGTGATCATTTCAACTCCCTAAGACCACGTGTGTTATGCTATGTGTGGGAAACTAGGGATATAAAATAATTAGTCTCACTACTTGTGGATGTGGGACTTATGTGTTGAGAATTACCTTTGGATATTTAATATAGAGATTGGGACTCAAGAACGCATCCTATGTGTCCTAGTTGTGGAATGAATCAGAGCCTTCGTGGTTTAGTTGGGTTGGTCATTACACACTGAGGTTTCCCTTATATGGAGACTGAACAAGGATATCATGTCTTGGGTTTCCCACCTAACCTGGATTTGTTGTCTACCTAACCTACTAGGTTTCTTTCTTTATATAACTTGATTGTATGATCTGACATGTCAAAGAATGTCAGTACATATCTGGTTATATTTCGGACATGTCCAAAGATAATTACATGATCTAGTTGGTATGTACAAGGGATTTCTCATAACCCGGATGGAATGTTTGAGGTCCATTGCATGACCAAGGATGAATTGTCTGGAGGACATCATAATACCTATCCAGTTTGTTCTGGAATCCATCGTATGATCTCGAATAACATTATTAGAGGGTGTCTCATGATCTAGTGAAATTTCCCTGGTGTCATTGTGAAAATCTGGCTGACATGTTTGGAGGGTTTCATGAGAGTCAATGTGACATGTCTATATTGGGAATGTATTGTCTCAATAATAATCTATATTAAATGTTAATTTTGATGATCACAAATACCCTTTTTTGTTTTCTAATGAAGTTATGTTAAGAATGTTTTGCGAATATATATCAGGTTTTTATTTATATTTTTGATGGAATGCGAGCTAAGGGATGTGTTATGAAAACACTGTTCAAACCCTACATTTGGTAAGTGAATATATGGATCATCATCCTTACACTACGCTTAATATATTGCACATGGAATGAAAACCCTACACTAGATATTTAGCGTATGGATCAATAACCCTACGTTTGGGAATCAGCAAAATTATGGAATATCAACCCTAATTTGGAGTATGGATTTACTATTTTTACCCTACATTATGGAAATTATAATGTATGGTTAATCAATGCTACATTTGGAATCTTATGCTGAAAAGTGTGACTGTATGGATCATCATCCCTATGTTACTTTTGTTCCCTACATTATGTGAACATGAAATTATTTTTAAGGAACCATATGTTGGTAGGAACCCTGCGCTACATAAAGGAACCCTATGCTATTCAAAGTAACCCTACGCTACGCAGTTCAACCCTGCATTGTCTAACTCAATATCGGAGTTTTAAAACCTGATATTTTATCCAAGTTACTTGCAAAAATATTCATAGAATATCAGGCCAGTTAAAAGTTTCAATTTGACTAATTCAAAGCTCATTATGATCAATTAAAATAACCATTTTTTTATCATAGAAAATCACTCCTATTTTTAAGGAAAGTTATGACTTCCCTTGTCAATTCAGATTTGAATTTATTCATTCTTTCAGGTGACTTTCTTAGATCTGTTCAACTAAAGAAAATCTATTTATATAATCGAAGTATTTTCGAATCAAGAAGTGTGTATGATATATGGGTAATATAATTTTTTTCTTCTATTGAAATAAATGATCAAATTTGAAAGAGACTACACTTTGGAGACATACATGTCCAATCTTTTACTTTTGTAAAAATTATTGCTGATATATGTTGCTACTTTTATTTGAAGATAAATTTTCAAATGGGATTGCTTCAGAACTAATATTTCTTGAAGACTTTCATTTATAAAGAATTAGATCCATCTAATATCAATTTTTTTTGAAATTTTTAATAACAACCCAAACTAACAAATAAACCTCTTTTGATTTATTGAGAGTATCAACTGTTTGTAGTCAATTGTAATGAAGTGTCAGTTTCTTGTAATATGTTCTGGATAATTGGTTCTCTTTTATAGAATCAAAAGGATCTGTTATTAGACTTGTTATAAAGGTTTCAAATACCTACACTCAATTGTGGATCTATGGTCTTGTGATAAGAGGGTCATTCTAGTTAAATTCACCAAGCTCGTAGAGAGAGTGATTGGTGGAGTGGACTAGGGGATCTTTGTGCCCCGAATCACTATAAAAAGTTGTGTTTTGTCTTTCTATTTATACACTTCTTATCTTTTCATAGAGAATAAAAACACTGCATATCTTCATTATTCATAAAGATAGTCAAAATATATAATTGTAGAAGTTTATCAAAAAGACACAATTCACCCCCCTCTTGTATTACTTTGTATTATTTTGACCTAACAATTAGTATCATAGGTCAGCTTTTGAGATAAATCTATAGCAAGATAAAAATCATAAGGTCTATATAAAGCATATGTCAATGGTTTATCCTAGATAAGTAATGTCTATGGTACGTGATCCATACTTTAATGGTGAAAATTATGGATAATGGAAATCTTTAATGATCATATATCTAAAAATATTGGATTCAAAGTATAGTAAAAAATAATTACCCCTTATAATATTCCTAAGAAACCAGAAACTTGGAGTGTTGAAATAGAAGTCGAGTAGGATATCAAAATCAAAATAAATGAATTCTATTATCTGTGGACTTGGTCCTGATGAATTTAATCGTGTATCACAATTCCCTACAGTCTATGATATGTGAAAAACTATTGCAGTTTCCTATGAAAGAACATACAATGTAAGATAGATGAGGTATGTTATAGAAAAGAGAAATTTTTACACCTTTAGAATGTTTGATGGTGAAAGAATCATGCAGATGAATGGAAGACTTACATAAATTATTAATAATATTACAACCTTAAGAGAATCCATCAAACAATCTGATCATGATTTGAAAGTACATAGAGTACTACCTTCAAAATGGAATGACATATCTTCTACTATTTTCCAATTATCACCTATCAAGGATCTGAAAATGAAAGAACTAATTAGGACACTAATGATGTATGAAGAATAAATTAAAGATAAAGATGGAGATCATAAGATTTTAGTGAAAAATGAAATATTTATCTAAAAGTAACATCTTAGAAAAATAACCAAAAATCAAAAAAAAAAAGTCAAAATTGAGAAAAAATTAGATTCCTCAGATTCTAAAATAGAACTAGATCAGCTAGACAAAAAGTTCAATAAATTGTACAAGAATAAAATAGGATTCAAAAAATCCTTTAAGAAGGATGAAAAATAACCTAGATAAGTTCAATGCTATGAATGAAAAAAATTGAGTCACATCAGACCTGATTGCCCTCAATTAAAAGATGAAATAAAGAGGATAGAAAATAAATACAAGAAGAATGCTGATTATGAGCATCAATGAAAGCTACGTGGAGTGTGCCTGAAGACTCAAGTATCTCCTCACAATCTGATTTAGAGAAAGAGCCATAAAATCTAAAATCTAACATGTGTTTTATGGCTGAAGAAGAAGAGGTACAAACTTATTAATCTTTATATTTTGATTCTAGTAGTTTCTCAAATGAAAAATTAGCTTCCTACTGACTAGTGTTAGAAGAAAAATATGATTATTTGTTTAAAGACTCACAAGTCATTGAAAAACATTCATAATGCTATTTTAGGAGAAATGGATACTATGCTAAAAAAATATTAGGATTTAGTTGAAAAATTTAATTCATCTGTATCAAATTGTATTGATCATGAAAAAATAATTAAAGAATTACAAGATAAAGTAGAATCCTATAAGAGTACCACAATTACTTTTACCAAAGGAGAAACAGTTTTGAATTAAATTCTTGGAAATAATGTTATTAAAAGATAAATATTTGGAATAGGAAGTAAGGACGAGAAATCTAAATTGTATATAAATTATTTTTTTCCCAATTCAAAAAATACTACCTATTATTTTTGTGAAACAAAAGGTCATAGCACTAATAACTATTATTTGAAAAATCCTTAAACTAGTGGTATTAAAAGAGCCTTTATTTCTAAAAGTTTTTCTAAAGCAAGTGATATAAATTATGGAAAAATAAAGAAGATATAGATTCCTAGATCATTTTTAGCTAAAATTGCAAGACCCAAGAAGATATGGGAACCAAAACAAACACATATTTAATTTCCTTTGTAGGAAATGGGTCATAGGAATATAAAGTCCATATGGTATATTTATAATGGTTATTCTAGGAACATGAGTGGATACTCAACAAATTTTCATATCCTAACTCAAATGAATAGAGGTCTAGTCACTTTTGGTGATAATGTGAAAGGAAAAATAGTTGGAGTTGTAACTGTTGGAGATCTAAAGACTATCTTTATCAATAAAGTATTTTATGTTCAAGGGCTAAATAAAAATCTAATAAGTATTTCTCAATTTTTTATGATGGTTTTTATGTTTACTTTTCTAATAATTATTATTCTATGTTTAAAGATAAATTTCTTAAATTTAGAGCACCAAGAACTGATAATGTTTATACTTTGTATTTAAATTCCCTATGTAAATAGAAAGTGAATTGTTTAACTACCAATACAAATGAGTCATGGATTTTTCATAGAAGAAATGGAAACTATAATATTTATGCATTAAATAAATTTTCTACAAAACAATTAGTTTCTGATTTACCTTGTCTTAAGTTTTAAAATGATAGATTCTATGATGCATGTAAAATTAGAAAACAACACAAATCTTCTTTCAAAACTATTAAAATAATTTCTACATATAAACCTTTAGAACTTATCCATATGTATTTTTTTGGACCATCCAGATTAGAGATTTTGGCTCATAAATTATATGCCTATGTTTTAGTTGATGTTTATTCTATATTTATGTGGGTTTATTTTCTAAAACTCAAAATTGTATTATTCACTGTTTTTGAAAGTTTTTGTAAAAATTTTAAAAATTAAAAAGGTTTTAATATAATTTCATTGAGAATTGATCAGGGTGGAGAATTTTAGAATCAAGAATTTAATTATTTTTTCTCAAATACGGGTATTAAACACACCTTATTAGCACCAAGAACACCTCAAAAAATAGAACTGTTAAAAGAATAAATATAACTATTCAAAAAATGGAAAGGACTACATTGAATGAATATAGTCTTCCTACCTATTTTTGGGAATAAGTTGTAAGAATATCCTGTTATATTTTGAATACAGTTTTAATAAGGCCTATTTTCAAAAGAAACCCCTTTGAACTTTGGAATAATAGAAAACCATAAATAATGTACTTTAAAGTTTTTTATGTAAGGTTTATATCTTTAATACTAAGGAAAACCTTGGTAAGTTTGATCCAAAAGATGATAAAGGAATAATTTTAGTATATTCTACTACTTCTATAGTCTATAGAGTGTTTAATAAAAATTTAAGGATTTTTGAAGAATCATTTCATGTGAAGTTTGATGAAACTGACACTTTTATAAAAGAGAACGATCAAACTGATTAAGTTACAAACTCATTTGACAATATGAGAATTGAAACCCCTAAAACTAATTTTGAAAATGATATTAATAAAATTTATTCTAGTTCAGAAGAACATGAAACTGAAAAACCTAAAAGTGTCTTTCCTAAAAAGTATATAAATTTAAAGAACCATCCTTTAGAATCTATAATAGGAGACTTAGACACAAAAATTAGAACTAGAATAAATGTAGGAAACCTAGAAAAATTTTCTTCTTTTTTATCTTAGTTGGAACATAATTCTATTAAAAAATCCTTAGAAGATGAAAATTGGATGTTAGAAATGCAAGAAGAACTAAACCAATTTAGAAGGAATGTAGTTTGGGAATTGGTAGAAAGAACATCTAATTATCCAGTTATAAGAACTAAGTGGGTATTTAGAAATAAACAAGATGATCAAGGCATCTTAACTATAAATAAATCTAGATTAGTATCTAAAGGATATAATCAGGAAGAATGTATAGATTATGATGAAACCTTTTCTATTGTAGATAGATTAGAAGATATGAGAATCCTTTTAGAGTATACATATCATATGGATTTTAAATTATATCATATGGATGTTAAATATGTCTTTTTAAATGGTTATTTAATGGAGGAAGTTTATTTTGAACAACCTTCTAGTTTTGAAAATCCTAAAAAACCAAACTCTACTTTTAAACTTACTAAAGCTCTTTATGGCCTTAAGCAAGAACCTAGAGCTTGGTATGAAAGATTGAGTTCTTTTATTTTGAAAAATGTATTCTCTGTTGGATTGTAAGATCGAATTTTTTTTAAGAAAATTGTTTGTTCTAATATTATATTAGTACAAATTTATGTTGATGATGTTATTTTTAGTTCAACTAATAAAAATATTTTTAATTATTTTTCAAAATTAATGAAAATAGAATTTGAAATGCATGTGATGGAAGAACTAAATTTATTTTTAGTATTTTAGATTTATCAAAAATATTATGGAAATGTTTTAAATTAAAGTAAATATATTATTGATTTATTAAAAAGGATTCACCTTTAAAACAGAAAGACATATATAACTCCTATGTGTACTAATATAAAACTTGATTTGGATGAAGATGAAAAACTAGAAAACAATAATTTATATAGAGGTATGATTGGAATTTTGTTATATAATAATGCTAGAAGAATAAAAATTATGTTTTTTGTATGTTTATATGCAATATTTCAATAAAGTCCAAAATAATATCATCTTACTGTTGTTAAAATAATTTTTAGATATTTGAGAGGAATTGTTTTTTCAATATCTTATTTACCCCAAAACTTATTATTTTAATTTAATTTCATATTCAAATACTGATTTTAGAGGTTGTAGATTAGATAAAAATCACCTTAGGAACCTATCACTTTTTAGGAAAATATTTAGTACCATGGTTGAGTAAGAAAAAACACTCAGTTTACCTATAAATAGTCGAGGTAGAATATGTTTATACTGGTAGTTTTTGTGCACAAGTATTGTGGATGAAAAATGTATTACTATACTTTAAACTAAATTTTAATAGTATACCTATTTCATGTGATACTACTAGTGCTATAAATATTTCAAAAAATCCTATAAGTCATTCTAGGACTAACCATATTGATATAAGGCATCATTTTCTAAGAGATCATGTTCTTAAAAAGGTTATATCCTTAGAATCTGTTATTAATGAATATCAATTAGATGATATTTTCACTAAAACACTTACTTGTACCATTTTTTATTTTATTAAGGGGGAGTTAAGAATATTTAATTTTAAATAAATTTTTAGTAATTTATTTTATTTTTAATCTCTCTATTTTTTTTTTTGAAACCCTGTATTTGATATATTTAATTGTGTATCACTCTTTATTTTATTCTATTACGCATTAATTAGTTTTTTAAGGGGGAATTTTAATTTTAATTTCTTTTTATTTGTCTTTTCAAAATTAAAACGTATTGAGTACATTCTCAAACAATTCAAGAAACCCATCAGCCTTCTCCTGATCATCTCCTTCACATCTTTTCGGTTTACATAGCTTCTCTCATTTCAATTTACCAAAACCCTAAATCCTAAAACCTTCAATCACAAAACCTTTAGAAATGAAAACTTCAGAAAGAGTTGAATATGTTGGCCCAAGTGAACCTGTTCTTCATTTTAATTATTGAAAGCTTCTTCAGTGAAAGGTAATTTATTTCGATTGGATAAAAAAAATATTTCATTGAATAATTTCATAAGATTCCAAGGATTGGAATTCATTTTTGATGACAGTAATACTCATTTTGTTTTTGATATAGAAGTAAAATACTTTTTTCAAAATGATTCTTTTAGTTTTGTATCTAATGAAGATTTAGTTTTATCTAAGATTCATCATGATGATTTTTCTCTCTCTATGATTCAGATTTCTAAAATCTTAGATTTTCTCCATAAGGGGGAATTTCATTTTGATTTAAGAAATATAGGTGATGAAAAGTACAGATCATAGGATATCATGTATTCTCTTCTTGGGACTATAACTGTTAAGAAAATGGTGACAATATATCTAAATGTTGATCAGTGAGTTATGATAATGTTTATTCAGTCAGGAATATTTATAATAATGGAAGATCTTGAGTAATTCATTTATCAAGATATGTATGTTATTTTTTTATTCTTGAACAATATCAAGATAAAATTCAGTAGATATATGCTAAGGTATCTGAATCATAACTGTTAAAAAGATGTAAAGATGGGTTTTTATACCTATAGAAGGATTTTTTTTCCTATTATTATTGAGGCTGGGAAAGATAAGAGATATATAATTTGGTCATAGATATTATCACAGCAACATTATCAATGCTAAAATTTTTAGAAAATTATGATTTTTCTGGAGTAATTCCTATAATAATCTTCTATCAGTTGGTATATAAGAACAGGAAAGTTTGATGCATGGGTGTCAGGGGGAGAAAAATATGTTACCTATTTTTGGTTTTGTGTAGAAAAGACCAGATGATGAAGAAAAATCTCAAATTTATGATGAAATTATTTAATGGAGGAGAATAATTTTAATCAATATTTCTAAACTAGTGGAAGTTGACAAATCTAGAAAAGAAGAATTTGTAAAGTTGGAGGATCATGTAACTAAAAATGTTGCTGAGCGAGAGGCTCATTTAAATCAAAATATTGAAGAAATTTGTCAAATTGATGATCAATCTAGTGAAATTGATCTTACTAATGATCAGGATACTCCTAGGAATATGTCTTTAGTAATTGTGAATTCGGTTGATGTAGGTGGATCTTCACTAAGAGAGGAGGAAGAGCTCCATTTACAATTGGTGGGAGTTATTAAAATAAGGAAACAATATACCGAGTCATATAACTCCTTATACAGAGATAATGAAGATCTAGTTTAGAGTTTCAATAATATTAATGCTCAAAATTTGACTTTGAGGTAATAATTTGAGTCTGAAAAGAATAAATATGAGGATCTCGGAAGTTCAACTATTCCAGGAGCTGATTTTGAAGCTCTTCCAACTCAAATTAGATATTTTCAAGAGAATTTGGTTTCAATGGGTGATGTTGAATATTTAATTACTACTTTAGGTAGATATTTCAAATCATTGAAAGAATAGTCTGTGAAGAAATATGATCCGTCGGCTGGCCTCTAATGAATCCTGGTTGAGACCAGTCATTCATCAAGTCAAAGATATATTAACAACCTTTATTCAATCAGAATAATTTTCGAATGAGTTATTGAAGGTGAATCTAGTGTAAATCTTAAAGGTAGGTCAAGATTCAAGAAATCCTCTACAGCAATGGACAGATGTCTTCAGCAACCATTTTCAAAGTCTGTTAGTGAATATGCTTGAAATTCAAAGTGTTGTAAAGACCAATCCTTATCCAACTACAGAAACTACAACCCATGGAGATTCAAAACAAGGAAACCAATCTAAAAGGATCCCATCGTTTTGAATAACTCTTGAGTTTATTTTTGGGAAATAATCATTAATTTTTAAAACATTTAATCTACTTTAAATTTTACTTTATTTTACCTTTATATATTTTTTGTTTTATATTAATTTCTTTACTATGTTATCTATGTTCAACTATCTACTGCCAAATCACATATCTTATTATTTCTAAATAGTAGAATATACTTTTCATTTACAATTCAGTGAAAAATCAACTATGATTTATGTCATTTATTCTTTCAAAAATTTCTTTTTGATATCAAAAAAAGGGGGAGAATATTTTAAAACCAGTACTTTTTGTAATTTGGGAGAATAATGGCCTATTTTTTATATTTTTGGGAGACACCTTTTTTAATCAAAATAGTACTATGAAATCAAAATATTTTATTAGTCTTTACAATTCCTATTTTCTTTGTTCATTATTCTATGGGTTTTGCGATCATAAAAAAGAGATATTATTGGGCATGTATTATTTTAACAATACTCTATATTAAATGTTAATTTTGATGCTAAAAAATAACCTTGTTTGTTTTCTAAATAATTTACATTAAGAATGTTGCAGGAATATATATCATGTTTTTATTTATATTTTTGATGGAATTCAAGATAAGGGATGTGTTATGGAAAATTGTTCAAACCCTAAGTTCGGTAAATGAATGTATGGATCATCATCCCTATGATATGCTGAACAGATTTTATATGGAACAGAAACCCTATGCTAGATATTTAGCGTACGGATCAACAACCCTATATTTATGAATCAACAAATTTATGGAATATAAACCCTACATTGGAGTCTAGATTTATTTTTTGTACACTATGTTTGGGAAATTAGAATGTATGGTTAATCAATTCTATGTTTGGAATATTATGATAAAAAGTGTGAATGTATGGATCATCATCCCTACATTAATTTTTCCCCTATTTTACATGAACATTAAAGTATGGTTGAGGAACCATACTTTGGTAGGAACCCTATGCTACATAGTTCAACCCTACATTCTCCAACTCAATAGCGGAGTTTTAAAACCTGAGATTTTATCTGAGTTAATTGCAATGGTCTTGGTAGAATATCAAGATGATTGAAAGATTATATATGAATAATTTAAAGATCATTATGATCAATTCAAAGAACCATTTTTTTTATAAAACAACTCTTATTCTTAAGGTAAGTTATGACTCCCATGGTCAATTCAGATTTGAATTTATGTGATCTTTTAGGTGAATTTCTTGGATGTGTTTAACCAAAGAAAATATATTTATATGATCGAAGTATTTTCAAATCAAGAACTTTATATGAGATATGGGGAATATATGTTTTTTTATTCTACTACAACAAACGATCAACTTTGTAATAGACTACACTTTGGATACATACATGTCCAATCATTTACTTATATAAATATTACTATTGTTATATGTTGTTACTTTTATTTGAAGATCAATTTGAAAATGAAATCACTTTAGAACTACTCTTTCTTGAATAATTTTATTTCTAAATAATAAGATCCATCTACTGTCAATTATTATTATTGAAATTGTAGAGAACAACCTAAACCAACAAATCAAACTCCTTTGATTTATTGAGAGTATAAACTATTCGTATTCAGTTGTGGTGAAGTGTCAACTTCTTGTTCTAATATGTGGATAATAGTTTCTCTATTATAAAATCATAATTACATGTTATTATCCTTGTTTTAAAGGTTTCAAATTCCTACACTCAGTTTTGGATTTGTGGTCTTGTGATATGAAAACCATTCTAGTGAAATTCACCAAGCTTGCAGAGAGAGTGATTAGTGGAGTGGACTATGAGATCTTTATTCCCTGAACCACAATAAAAATTTGTGTTATGTCTTTATTTTTATCCATTGATTATCTTTTAATACATAAGAAAAACATGTCATGTCTACATTATTCACGAAGAGTGTAAAAATCCAGAATTTTTGAAGTTTATTGAAAAGACACAATTCATCCCCCCTCCCCCTCTTGTGTTATTTTATATTATTCCAACCTAATAGTATGGAGGGTGATGCATGATCCAGGATGATATTTCTAGATGGCATTGTAAAATACAACTATTATGCCCAGATGAAGTTGTGATATATGGATGGAATGCCTGGAGGACAACGTGAGATCCAGTTGACATGCCTCGATGCTATCGTTTGACTTAGCTGAAATGTACCGGTGACACTATATGATTTGCGTAAAATGACTGAGAGAAATTGAATGGTCTGGATGGTGATCCCATAGGGTTTTTTGAGGCTTGGGTGGCATGCCCAGGGGCACCATGTTACTTTATCTTATATTTCTAAGGGACTTCACATGATCTAAATAGTATACCAAAGCAGCGTCGCACAATCTAGGCGATGTGTTCTAGTTTTTTCATGTGATCTAGGTAGTTCATGAAAATCACATGAGGATCGGTGTATATGTTCTTTGCATAATTATCCCATATTTTTAGTCTTTATTCCAACAATTTATTGTGTATTCATTAGATTTGTTCAATGTTATCTTGTTTAAGTATTGTGTGATTTATCATATATGTGGGATGCCCTCTGTGTGGCCCATTATAAGTCCTTAATGTGATATATGAGTGATCACATGAAGTTCCTATGCATTTTTTATGATCACTCCGATTAATCCTTGGATTTTACTTGACAAAAAAAATTTCTGGTCATGAGATCAGATGCTCTGAGAAATTTTCTCTGATTCCTGGGTGTGTCAGTGCATGGATATCCAAGGATTCACTTTTTTCATACTGGGGTGGGGGATTTATAGGCCTCTCCACCCTGATTATACACCTCTTTACATGGTGTGTATCGTGAAAATCCATGATGGACATGGTGGAGGGCTTAGGTGTCACATGTTTCCACATGATCTTACCATAGGTAACCCTGGGGGAATCACATGATTTTAAGCGATCCTGAGACCATCCCATCAACACCCCATTTATTTGATTGTATCCAATTATTGGGGTATCACTTGATCATGTGGACATGCCAAGGGGATTTCACATTGTTAGGTCGAAATGTCTAAGGTTCATCATGAGATCAAGATGCCAGCTGAAAAACCTTCATGTGATCTGAGGTGACATGTCTGGGATCTTCCATGAGACAATAGTGGCTTGTGAGGGGGACTTTACGAGATCAAGATGACATGCCAAGGGGTCTTTTGAGACTATTTTGTCTTGTCAAGGGGTTTCACATGATCAATGGTGATCATCGCATCTTCCCTTTTCAAGAATCTCCCAGCATCTCACTCTTTACTTCCTTTTTTTATTTAAAAAAAGGTTGGTTATCACACGAGGTTGTATGAATTTTTTCAAATACAACCACTCTACCCAATGGTGATGCATCACATAACTAAACAATGGTCATGTGGTGATGCATAAGAACTTCATGGACAAACCCTTATGTTTTACTTTAAAGTCGGAGGGGGAGCACAAGAATTCATGGACATGTCTGAAGCCCTTCACGTGATGAGGGTGACATGATAGTTGGATCTTACATGATAAGGAGGACATGTCACTAGGGTCTTGTAGTGTATCACAAATATCCTAAGTTAATCATGTGATTTTTATAACTGTAATAGGCTCCCATCATTCCCCTTTTTATTTCATTTTTTATTTGAAAAATGTCAGAGATCTCGAGAGCTTGTATTAGTGTTGTCAAAGACAATCACTCTCTCTATTGATGATGAGTTTCATGACCAAAAAAAGGTCATATAGTAATGTGTGATCATTTCCTGAACTAACCCTTATGTTTTTCTTATAGTATCATAGGGGAAGCACTGTACCACTTGGATATATCTGAAACTCTTTGTGTGATGAGGGTGACATGTTTGTGGGATCTTTTTCGGTGTCTTGTGAACCGCTCAAATGCATCACATGATATTTATGATCTCAAGAGTATGCATCCTTTTGGATATTTTCCTCCTATTTTCCAATGATTTTTTGATGTATTTTCAGGCATTTACCAATCAAAAAGGTGTGTGACTCTGAGGTTCTCATTTAGAAACCATTATATGATCATTTAATTTATTGGCCACCTTCACAAGACTAGGAGGAATCTTAAATGGGGATTTAATAGATCCTTTAGGAGGTTATTTTCTATGTATGGATGGTTCTTAAGAACTTCCTAAGTTCATTTGATCATGTGTCACGTTTTAGGTTATGTGATCCATGAGTTCTATCCAACTTATTATTTCTTTGATTTATAGAGAAAATAATACTCATATTTCGTTATTTCTTCTTTTTCTGATTTTTTGATGCTCATTTGGAAGTGTCAAAAAATGCCCCCCCCCCCTCAAGAGCGATGTATGTGGGTAGAAGGGCTCAGTTCTAATGAAATTAAATGACCTCCTAAGGCTTTGGTGTTGTCTCTAATCAGTGTATTGGGTAATGCTTGGTATGTTGGGTGAAGTTTGGTATTCCACAGAATTCCTTATAAATAGGGTAATGGAGGGAGTCTCAATCACCAGCTACCCAACTCTCATATCTCCTACACCCTAACTTTTTCACACGACCTTGTCATGAGAACTTTTTGTAAGAATCCATCATGAGACCTCGTGGTAAGACTATTTTTCTAGAAATGCTTCGCAAGACTTTCTTTTCCCAGATGCTAGCTCAAATCAACCACAAACTTATCTTTGGTAATTTTTTTAACTTTTTTCTGGGGGATTCATGGTTTTACTGAGGGTTTATTGGGATATTATGGCTTAGTCGTGTGATATTTAGACTATTGTGCGGATCATGTGACCATGACAAGGTCACACGATCGCAAGTCTTGTGAGATTTCATGGGGTCACGCGATGTTCTATGGGTTCATGTGGTTTGTAAAATCCTCATGATTCAGGAAACTAGTGAGTCCTTTATGTGATTCTTGAATCCCATTGATGATTCATGTGATGTGTATGATGCTTCCAAATTTTTTCATTTATTATGATGATATTTCAATCATCTAACTTATGCTTCTTAATTTTGTACATATGGATTCTGGATCTCATCATACTTCTTCTATCATAGCTAACCAAATGGTTATGACTACTATGAATCGTAATTTTGACCCTCGTTATCTTTTTCACTCTGACAATAAGGTTCTGAAGAGGCTTCTCCTGTCTGAACTTCATAATTATACTCTATCACAAAGGATTCCTCTATACAAGTTTTTCCTATTGGATGGAATTCATATACCTTCTCTAGACTTCAACATATCATCCTATTGGGTGTCAACTTCTCTTAACTGCATTCAAATGAAAGTTTTAGAGGCTAGTCAACTGGTTGAATATCGGTCCCAAGGGTTGTCTTATATATTATAAAACTCTCCCTTAGGCCCAAACGGTTGTTATTTCACTCACTAAGCCATCTCTCAGAGTTATTCAAGCATATTTTTCTATTTTATGAACAACTTGAGCAGCATCTAGAGTTTTAAGTGATATTTAATCCTTGGTGGTAGATTTTTCATGAATGTGCATGTCTATTTTGGGTCAAGAAAATATGCTTAGAGTTTACTGACCATCTATATGCTTCCTATCTCTATGAAATGGTGTGGATTTCCTAATTCATCATTTATCATTAGTCTAACCTTATCATATAATTTTTCAGCCTTTGGTTTCCTAGAACTAACTCATTATATTTGTCCCATGGTGAGGCCTCTAGGATATATATCAACTAGGTAGGATACCCCCTCTTACAGAGATTTACGATGAGTTCCTTCCTACCATATATGTCTGGGATGATCGTTTGAAAACTCCAGTCCTATAAAGGTATATTCTCATCATCATGAAGGAAATGTTTTGAAAGTATTTTACTATATTCACGCTCATATATTTCAAATATTGGAACAATATTTTCCTTTATTGTGGTGGAGCTAGGCCAACTGTTATATTCCCCCATCGATGCCCTTCTTAGTAGTTTTGTGTCAGTTCTAGTTTGTATTAGGCCATTTTGGAAGTTGGGGATCATAACTCATGGGATACTGAATGAAGTCAGAGGTATCACCAAGCCTTAGGCTAGTGGGTTTCATGGAAATGTTCCTGAATGGGTGGATTTTACCATCTAGGGACATGTGCTCAAGAATCCGAGGTAGAACACTTGTGATGGAAGCACGACTAGAAGAGGGATGGTGCCTCAATATAGAAGTTCCAAATCTTTCATTTCTCTACCATATATTAGGATACATTAAGTAGGGCATCATCTCTTATAGGATCAGTGGTCCTTTCCAGTTTCTATTTGGCTGGATAGGGGAGAATTTTCACTAATACGAATACTATAATTCCATCGGGATCCCCAGTACCTTACTTTATCCTGGGATCCTAAACATATTTGGTGTTGAGTTAATGTTGTTAGGACCTGATGAGGTTTATGATGTGTTCATCCAATACAATCACTTCAACTTTACCCCATATCTTGTACCAACTAGGAAAATTATTAATGGTGGTAGTGGAACTCTTGATGAAAGTTCATATAAGATCTCCCTTTGGGGTGAGGTTCTTTTAGTAAGATGGAAGATATAATTTTTTGTGATCTATACATTCCTTATTGGTCCGCTCTCTAGTTTGGATGCACCCAAAGGGTCTCCCCCTTCCTTCGGCTGGTGTGCAGGGAGGGAGACACCTCAGGATCATCTATCAGTTCTGGATGATATTAGCATGAAAAGATACCAATTTTGAGATCATTATTTTACCTTCTGATGCTCCTATATTTCTATCATAGTAATATGATCAGGATTGGGTAGAAGCCTACTTGGGTGGTGTGCTGAACTGATGGGTCCTCCTTGTAGAAAAACCATTTTCCTCACCAAACACCCTATTTATGGAAGTGATGGAGTTGATTCAGAACTTGGTCGAGACTCAAGAAATTCCCCTCATCCTTTAGATGACTATCTCATTATAAAGGCAGAACCTAATAAGGAATCTATCCCTTTATAATAGAAAATGGATGATGTGCCTATTGGGGGAAGAATATATGAGACTTCTCCTCCTTCTCCTTTACTACCTTAGCTAGTTGTTCCTCCTTTTGACATACCCATTCCAGAAGACGCAGATGAGGATAATACACAATATAGGTTGATTTAGAGGAATATTTATACCATGTTCACCAAAACCCCCTTATAAACATTTCTTGATCAATAATAATGTATTCATCATCTATTTCATGATTTAGGGGTGGCTTTGACTACCAACCATTATGTGAAATCATGAGATAAAGTATCCTAACATGACAAGAGTTGGAAACCAGTGACTGGGTCTTGTGTGTCTTGAATATGGGACTCCTCTAACTGAGAATATGAAGGAGGCTTCAGAGGCATTATATTAGAGCCATCAGTTCATGTCTGAGCTGCAATCCAAAATGGATGTCTTGACCATACAAATATAAAGATATGAGGAGATTATAGATCACTCAAGGTATAATATTTCAATATTATCATCCCCTTTGGAAACCACACAGAAGATATTTGAGGATTTTTTCAATCTTATTGAGACCCTTTATCCTCAGGCATAAGTATAAGAAGTAGGGCATATGAAATTTTGGCGCTCTATTTATGCTTCTTTACAAACTCTTACTGAACTAGCTAGCTTAGCCAATCAAATTTTATTATAGTTCGATTATTGATGTGTATTTTTTATTGATTGAATATTTAGAGAGGCTCTGGATTATGGAGATCTCTCCTTATTTCATGGTATAAATGAATAGATTTGAGGAACTTTATATGTTGTTGTCCAGTTTTCTTTCATTCATAATATGTATGATACTTCACTCATATAATTTTATATAAATCATAAATGATATCCATCCATTACATGATATCAAGTAAGCCTAAATTACTAGATTTGAATATTTATAATTTTGATAGATTCTCCTAGGAAATTCTCATTGATTCCCACCTACATGAGATTTATTATAGATATATCTGCTCCAACTATCTTGAAATTATCTAATTCTTGGAAGGATAATTTGGGTAGAATATATTTCTCAGAGGGATAGTTCTCTATCTTTTTCAAAATTTTATGGACTTGACGAACATAAAATGATTTTTTATAAAGCTATATGGTGGTCCTTGAAAGCTTTGTATATTTTACATTCATGTAGGCTATATTTTTGTTGTGTTTTAGTTTAAGGTCTTATATATTAGTCCTTCTATCACAGTAGTTTATGTTATATTTTCTCATACCTTATATTGATGTAGTTTAGGGTCTTTTACCTTGAACCTTCTATCACTGTAGTTTGGGGTTTTTTAGCTCAAAAACTTCTATCATGGTGGTTTAGGGTCTTTTATCTTAGTCCTTCTATGATGAAGTTTAGGGTCTTTTAGATCAAACCTTCTATCACTATAGTTTTGGTTCTTTTAGATCGAATCTTCTATTATTGTAGTTTAGGGTCTTTTAGATTGAACTTTCTACTATTTTATTTAAGTGTCTTTTAGTTTGGACCTTATATTGTTTTATTTTAGGGTCTTTTAGATCAAAACATATATCACTATATTTTAGGGTCTTTTATCTTGGACCTTTTATTTCTGTATTTTATGGAATTTTAGCTCAGAACTTATACTTCTATAGTTTAGGGTCTTTTAGCTCGGAACTTATATCATTGTATTTTAGTGTCTTTTATCTCGGGCCTTCTATTATTGTAGTTTAGGTACTTTTAGCTTAGAACTTCTATCACTATATTTTAGGGTCCTTTAGCTCATACTTTCTATCACTGTAGTTTATTGTCTTTTATATTGGACCTTAAGATACTGTGTAGTTTAAATTCTTGTTGACAGGACATAATTGGTGAATATGGAATATGGGGAAGACAGGCTTGGAATGACTCAAGATTACCAAAGGGAGTGTTGTGTTTTTCCATAGTTTTTTTTTTGAGGACCATGAGGATTATAGATCATTTCTTGAAAATAGGAGACACCTCTAGTTGGTAGGTTAAAGTCCTTATGCATCAGTATCATTTTCAAATAGATGTGCCTCCACCCTTTTCCAAGGGTTGTAGAAGATTTATGGGGGAATATTGGTTTAGGTTGAAATACTAGGGAGGCTAGGCCCACCAAGATAGTTGTAATGTGGATGGTGTAAGTCAAAACCCCAAAATTTGAGTTAGTGAGTATGGTATAGGTTGGACAAGTCAGGAATGATGCATAACACCTTAAGGTACTAAGTTCTACCATATTGTTACCAGGGATCACAAGGATTGGGGTTCATTTTTTATAAGGAGGAGACTCCTATGGTTGGTATGTTAGAACCCTTATGCGTCGATATTATGGTCAAAAAATGGTGTCCCCACCCTTCTTCCAAGGACTATGAAACATTTGTAAGGACTCAAGCATATGAACAATGAAGTTGGGTATAGAGGAGAAGCTATCCTGGAAGGGTTCTGGAACCCTAGGTCAACTTAACTCTTAAATTTTGAAGCTTGAGCCCTATATCCTATGGTTTTGAGTCATGAGGTGTGGGTTATCAAAAGGTCTGGGAATTGAGTATCACATACCTTCTTTGAGAAAGGGAACAAAACACGATGATGTAATGTTAAGGAATTCGAGTGAGCTTGTATAGTCTAGTTATGGGGATTGTAAATCACTATTTAAAGTGCTCAGGTCATGATGATGGAATGGAACAATCATACTAGGAATATTCTAGAACACACTAAGGTACTGAGTTCTGCCACAGTGATGTCAGGGCTCACAAGGATCAGAAATCCCTTTTTTCATAATGACACATTTGGTTGATGACCATAGGCACTTATGCAGAAGCCATAGGGATACACGCATAGTCAAACAAAGGGTCCCCTAAATCCGGTTGTCATTTTATAAGGGCCATAGAAGATTTATAGTGATTTGAAACACTCAAATCATGAATTGTGATTTGTAGAAAGTGTAACACCCATGAAGGGTTCGAGCACCCTAAAAGGTTTTTCCCGCCTAGATAACATGTTCTCACGGCAAGGAGATATGACAAATCATCACTCTAAATTTTTTCGAGGATAAGGGGTCCAGTGAGTATTGATTGGATTTTACTAGGGATATAATTTAAACCCTATGAGCTTTATGAATTATTCATTTATTCCCTAATTTTTTACCTAAACTCTAAATATGAAGAGTTTAGTGAGTATAGACTTAACTTTTTCTCAGGTCTCCCTTTTTGAGTTTTCATCCTAAAAAGATTTGTATCTCTTTCACTATCAGTTTAAGGTCTTGTGATTTGGACCATCAAATGCTAGAGTTTAAGTTTATATATCTTTCACCAAAGTGTAGGTAGTTTAAGGTCGTGATATACATGGACATAATATGAGGGGAATGTTACAAAAGCGCCTAATTAGGATACCCAAGGTCAAGATTACTCAATCATCCTTCTGATCATGAGATGAAAATATTGTAAATCATGGTTCGTGGTTCTCAGGTTATAAGTAATGATGTGGGAAAATCATGACAGGAATGACCCAGAACACACTGAGGTGCTGAATTCCTCCACAGTGATGTCAGGGATCACAAGGATCAAAAATCCCTTTTTACAAAATGAAGTATTCAGATGAAGACCATAGGCGCATATGCAAGAGTCATAGGCATTCATGAATAGTCAAAAAAAGTCCCCTAAAGTCGGGTATCTTTTTTCAAGGTCTGTGGAAGGTTTTTGTTAACCCAAGGAACTTGAGACGTGAAGTGTGTCGTATGAATTGAGGTTCTTAAAATAGGATAAAAGCACCCTATAATCTAGTTGAATGGGGAAAGGTTCTTGTGTTCCTTTGATATGAAATGATGATGGGTGATGGTTTTTAACTTTTAACACCATGTATTAGGGATGTATTTTTCATGAAATTTTAATTTCATGAAATAAGGAAACTTGCCTTTAAGTTTAATGTAATGTGGTAAGGACATATTTGTTTCTTTGTAGTTTAACATCATGCAGTAAGGAAGTGGGAACCGGTGTGAAAATTGTGCATGATATATTACATGCATAAGCAAGCCATACGTAGACTTGAATCGTACGTGGATGAAATGAGCTTGTATGACTCATCCGTTATACAGTTTGGGGTGCATTTTTTTCCTATTGGTTGTTGTAGCTAGACCCAGGATTGAAGATATTGGCATCACTATATATCATGTGATGGAAAGAATCAAGCCACACATAGTTCTTGAGAATCAATGAACACTATTGGAAAATGGGTTATTTACGATGGGGCTTCGTCGTAAATGCCATGTTGTGGAAAAGGGTGTCATAAATATTGTTTTTTATGACGGTCCATTGCAAAAAAAAATATTTGTGACAGTATATGGATCCATCACAAATAGTTTTCCTATGTTTTTTAAATAATTTTTTTGTGACGGGGCCCATCGCAAAAAGGATTGCTGAGCTTTTAAAATAATATTTTTGCGGTTGGCTATCACAAATACTATTTGCAATGGGGCCCATATTAAAAAGTTTTAAAAAATAAAAAATAACAATAAAAAAATAAAAATAAAAATAAATAATATTAATATTAATGAAATAATAATATTAATATTAATAAAATAAATAAAATAATAAAATAATAAAATAATATTCATATAATAATAATATTATTATTGATAATATAATAATATTATTAATAATATTATTAGTGAAATTATAATATTAATATTAATAATATAATAAAAAATTATAAAATAATGAAAACCTCAATATTCATGAAAAATAATAAAAATAAAATAATCAAAAATAATAATTAATAAAAAAATAAATAAAGTAATAAAATAATAAAAAATTAAATAAAAAATAAAAAATGTAATATTTACAAAAATATAAAAAATGCACTATATAGATAGATAAATAGTTAATATTACAAAAAAAAATTACATTCAAATGTTTTATCCTAAAAAATAAATAGATCACTAAGGGGGAGGGTCATCTGGAGGAGCTAGAGGAGATTGTGGAGGGAACTTCATCCCTAAACCACGAGTGAGACATTGCATGTACTCCAACTACTCATATTCCTGCTACTGCTGTTGCTGTCGTAGGAACTCTTCATGCTACTATTACTGCCATTGATGCATCTGCTCCTGCTCCCTACGCATACTCTCTATAAGCTCACTCTGAGCTCACAACCTCTCTTGATACTGTGTAGCAGATGATGATAACTCTTCATGAGATCCTCTCGAGCTGGATGTCGACATCGCATCAATGCCATAATAATCCACAAGCAGAAATAGAGAGTTGATACCAACAACTTACCCTTTCTTGAAGGCATACTGGGTCACCTGAATCCATATTTTCTTATCAAATCAGTGGGCACTAGTCTGAGTATCAGTCTCAGCCTGACTCTTAGTTTGTGTCTCAGAAATCACAACCTCATATGACTCCTTCAAATGTAATTTAAAAGTAAAATATTTAAAATATTACTTGCAGTTAATTTTTAAACTCAAAAAGAAAATATATTGACCACAATCTAATGTTGTTGAGCATCTATAATATCTCAAGTGGTCGAATCACTATACATCCTCCTATAAACATCAAACTCAAAAATATCAGGTTGTTCGAATTCCTATATGAATATAAAATAAACCGTTTACATTTAAAGTTATATAAAATATTTAAAAAAAATTATTTTCCATATGCTCTCTATGCGTACTAAACGTACGACTATCGGCTCGATGTGTCACCTCCTGTCTTCCCTGGTTTTGTCGACCAACCAATTATATCCTCAAAAATTGACCACCCAAACAACGTGAACATAATCCATTCCAAATCTGATATGAAATATAATCAGGTCGGTGGGTGCGACAAGACTCATCAAACTCTGTCTCTCCTACTTTCTCCATTGTTTTCCTTCTCAAATTGTGCAAAAACCGACTGCAATACTGATGCATAGTCCCATGTTATGCCTTCTAGATATCCCAACACATGATCTCATCTATGGGATACCATAAACTCTACAAATAATTTATAATATTAAGTTATTAATTAAATTAATTTCAAAATAAATTTGATTTATTTACGTACCATCCAATGATCGAACATGCAGTGATACACGTCAATGGGAATCTGATCCCATGAGACCCATGCTTTAGAAAAATAATTGCGCAATATATAACTCCCCTGTCTAGTAGTTTTATGCATAAATCTGTGAAAAAAGAACAAATAATCAAACAATTAGTATATAAATAAATTATTGAAAACTAACTAAAATACACAGGTAAACATACCCATGTACGTATGGATTGAAGCCAAGACATGGACATCGCTCGGGGATCGGATCAAGAATCATCAATCATGCAAGACCACGCCCCCTATGAGTCCCCCATAAACTACCAGTAGTCTTTAAGGGATAGATGGCCCAACATCCTGCTCATCCAAAGGTAGATCGTCTCCCTCTAACATATGAAATAGATCCCCATTCATCTAAAACATGAAATTAATGTTGTTAAAAATAGTTGAAAACAACTATTATATATAGATATATATTATATATGATTATAACCAGAATTTAACTATGTTAATGTTCATATTCATCATCATCTTTATATATGACGATTTCAATGTCTTCATATTCCTCCTCAGCATCATCAATTTCTATATAAGTTTCAGTTTCATCATCTCTCTTCATTTGAAATTGATTCATAACATCATCATCACCTTCTACCCTTAACTATGGGGTTTGATCATCAATATTCATGTCTCTTCTTGAAAAATATGAATTTAGAGCAGTCTCTTGAAAATTTTCAATTTCTTTCACTTCAGCGGAACCACATTCACTTTGAGTAAATTGATTTTCCCGAGATTTAATTTTTATTATGATCCACCAATCACTCAACTCTCTTAAAGTAGCACAATATTTTGAATAATAAATTTGATATACCTGATGATCTAATAAAAATGGTTCATTTACTGCAAGAATAATTTTATATTTAATATCAATGATTCCATGGGTCAGATGAACATGCAAGCCTCTCTTAGTATCCAACCACTGATAATTCATCATCATTATGTAATGTTTTCCTAGATAACACAGTTCAATAATTTCTTCCAGCATGTTGTAAAAGTTAACTTCATTTTCTCTATGATGATATTATCTCAATAAAACACCACTATTAATTGTTTTTTATTCCCTATATTTATGTGTATGAAATTTAAAACCATTCACCACATATGCATTATAATATTTTACCATTTTTTATGGTGGGTTACTCAATACACGCAATCGATTATCAATTTTATCAGCATGTGGAGATACTTGAAAATTGATAATTGATTTCCCATTTCACATTCAACATTTTCCTCATTACAGACCATATAGTTTTGTTTTGAGGGATATTCATATTGAAAGTAATGATAGTAGAAAAAAGAAATTTTCTTGTGAAAATAAGCTTCTGCTATTGAACCTTCAATAGATGTTTTGTTACATACTTTTTTCTTCAATTTCTGCATGCATCTCTCGAATGGGTACATGAATCGAAACTGTACCGGACCTCTACATTTTTCTTCATGTGTAAAATGTATATCAAATGTTCTATTGAGTCAAACAAATCTGGTGGGAATTTTTTTCCATTTTGCATAAAATTAAAAAATCTTCCTACAGCCTTCTTAATGTATCAAAGTCACTTGTCACTGTACAAATATCTTGGAAAAAATGATATGTCTGTTATCACATCCTAAATCATAGAATCCAACATACCTCCTAATACAATTGGTAGAAGTTTTTCTATTATAACATTACAGTCATGACTTTTTAATCTAGTAATATGGCCATTTCTGATACATCTACCCAAATTATAATCATAACCATCTGAAAGACTCAAATATAGAATAAATTTACAAAATAATAATTTATTCTCTTTGGAGAGTGTATAATATACTTTTGTCTTCATTAACTTCTGTGATCTGACATTTTCAAAAAGTTCAAGTTCTGGTCGCCTGAAAATTTAGGAAAGATTTAATTGTGATTTTACATTATCATTGGTCTTACCTGGTGTATCCAAAAATGTATGAAATAAATTATTGAAATAGTTCTTCTCAATATGCTTTACATCCAATATGTGATGGACCAACAAATCAAATCAATATGGTAGATCCCAAAAAATGATTTGTTTTATCCAATTGTGTTCTTTTATAAATCCATCAATTTTTTGTTGGTTTATTATTGGTCCAAATGTGATTGGAGATAATGAAGAGACAATTGATTTTAACTCTATACCTAAGATCATTTTTTTAGGTTCATATATTTTAATTTTAGTTTTTCTGAAATGGTATTAGTTTCTCCAAAAAGGATGATCAGTTGGAAGGAATATGCGATGACAGTCGAAAAAACAAGGTTTTTTCCATTGATGAGTATAAATGCTTTTTTATCTCTTATAAAGTATGGAAATGATTTTGGATCATGTTTAATCAATCTATATAACATGTCATATGTTGGGAAGTTGCCAATTTACCACATCAATTTAGCTTTCAATAAGAAATTTTGTATCGCAGTAACATCAAATGTACTGACACTATTAATCCATAATGAATTTTACTCATCAATAAATGGTTTCAAATAAACATCAATATTCTTTTTCAGATGTACTATAATTAATAAGTTCAAAAAGATATATGGTTCCTTCATCAACATCTAATGAGGTAAATTATACGGAGTTATAAATACATACCAACACAAATAATGACTACCATAAGAACCAAATGGATAAAAACCATCAGTAGAAATACCCAATCGCACATTTTGAGATTCTAAAAAAATAAGAATGCACTTGGTCAAAATGTTTCCATGAATCGCCATTAGAGGGATGATTTAAGGTTTTACCAGTTGGAATATTAGTTTTGTGCCATGAAATCAATATTGTTGTGTTCTGAGACATAAATAAATGATACAATCTTAGTGTAAGTGGGAAATGTCTCAATTTTTCTATAGGAATAAATCCATAATTCCCTTATTGAGCCTCTTTATACCTCGATTTTCTACATGTGGGACAACTATGCAATGACTCATTTTCACCATAATATAAGATGCAATCACTTAAACATGGATGAATCTTCTGATAACCAAGACCCAAATTACAAACTATCCTCTTTCTCTCATAGAAATTTATAGTCAACACATTTCCTTCCGGTAGAAGTGTTTTTACTAAAGATAATATTTTATCAAAACATCTATTTGACATTCAATTATCTGATTTAATAGGAATAAATTTAGCAACTACTTCAAAATTTCTTATCTTACAACCAGGATATAAGGAATCCTCAGCAAACCTCAACAAATCATAAAAATGAGATGGTTTCAACTCAAGAGTTAAATTAATATCAGCCTGAGTTTCAACTTTTTAAAAAGACAAACCTACCACATCATGTATTAAATTTTGAAACCGTGTTGGATCTGGAACCAAATTATTAGTATATTCTCTAGAACTGCGTTCACCATATTGATACCAAAAAACATAATATGGTTGAAAACCAAAAGGCAATAAATAACCCAAAATGTTGTCAAATGTGTCAAACATCCTCAGAGAACATTTTTTACAAGGATGCCTAATTTACACTTCTGAAACAAATTCAGGTTTTGATAATTCAAATGATAAGAAAGCTTCAACACCCTTAATATATACAGGATTTGAACCAAAATCATTTGGATTATTGTGCTGATTTATCCAAATTTGGTCATCTAATAATGATTGTCATCGACTTACTTATTCTATATTTCTCTAAAAAATATAAAATAATTAGTTTTTTGTATAATTTTATATAAGAAAAACACTATCCCAAAAAGAGAAGATAATTAAATTCCATTTTCTATCAAGTTATACTCATTTCTATTATTTCATACTTAATTATAGTGTTTTTTAAACTTTTCTACTAATGTACACTAACTTATAATAATTTATACTAATTAATACTAATTATTATTAAATATAGCTAATTTATACTAATAATTATTAATTAACAGTGACACAATTTCCAACGGATTGGCGGTATCTCTTTTTCTCGATGACTCATCTCCACTCTCTTTGACTAAAATCACTATGAAAAATCTACTCAGACATACGGATATCCATTTCCATATGCATGAAGATGGAGAGAAACGCTGTGAGGCCTCCCTGATCTCTATATTCATGCATACAAAAAGGGATATTCATACGTCTAAGCAGATTTTTCAGAGTGATTTCAGTTGGAGACAGTGGAGATGAGCCATCGAGAAAAAGAGCCTCTTTTTCCCGACAACTCATCTCCTTGCAACTTTCACTGACTAAAATCAGTATGAAAAATTTTCTTTGACGTACACGTATCCATTTTCTTATGCATGAGAATAGAGATCATGAAGGCCTCTCCATACTGCTCTCTATTATCAGGCATACGAAAATGGATATTTGTATGTAATGATAGATTTTTCATGGTGATTTTAGTGGGAGAAAATTGCAAGGAGGTAAGTCGTCGGGCAAAAGGGAGCTTCCAATCTGCTGAAAATTATGCCAATTTATTACAATTTGTTAAAATTTATTACATTTTCTTGCTAATTGTTGTTAATTATTGCTAATTATTTCTAATTATTACTAATTATTATAATTTATTACTAATTATTAGAATTTATTACTAATTATAAGAATTTATTACTAATTATAAGAATTTATTATTAATTACTACAATTTATTGCTAATTATTAAAATTTATTACTAATTATTATAATTTATTGGTAATTATAAATAATTGTTAAAATTTATTACTAATTATTACTAATTATTTCAATTTATTATTAATTATTTCAATTTATTACTAATTATTGCAATTTATTACTATTTATTGCAATTTATTACTAATTATTATAATTTATTACTAATTATTACAATTTATTAATAATTATTACAATTTATTACTAATTATTACAATTTATTACTAATTATTACAATTTAATACTAATTATTAGAATTTATTACTAATTATTAGAATTTATTACTAATTATTGCTAATTGTTGCTAATTATTAAAATTTATTACTAATTATTAGAATTTATTAATAATTATTATTAATTATTACTAATTATTAAAATTTATTACAAATTATTACTAATTATTACTAATTATCACTAATTATTATAATTTACTACTAATTATTACAATTTTTTACTAATTATTACTAATTGTTACAATTTATTACTAATTATTACAATTTATTACAAATTATTGCAATTTATTACTAATTATTACAATTTATTACTAATTATTACATTTTATTACTAATTATTACAATTTATTACAAATTTTTACAATTTATTACTAATTATTAAAATTTATTACTAATTATTAAAATTTATTAATAATTATTACTAATTATTAGAATTTATTACTAATTATTACTATTTATTACTATTTATTACAATTTATTACTAATTATTAGAATTTATTAGTATTTATTACTATTTATTACTAATTATTACTAATTGTTACAATTTATTACTAATTGCTACTAATTGTTACAATTTATTACTAATTATTACAATTTATTACCAATTATTTCTAATTATTACAATTTATTACTAATTATTACAATTTATTACTAATTATTGCAGTTTATTACTAATTATTACAATTTATTACTAATTATTACAATTTATTACTAATTATAAGAATTTATTACTAATTATTACAATTTATTACTAATTATTACAATTTATTATTAATTGTTATAATTTATTTCTAATTATTACAATTTATTACTAATTATTACTAACTATTACAATTTATTACTAATTATTACAATTTATTACTAATTATTAATAATTATTGCAAATTGTTACTAATTGTTGTAATTTATTACTAATTATTTCAATTTATTACTAATTATTGCAATTTATTACTAATTATTCCAATTTATTACTAATTATTACAATTTATTACTGATTATTACAATTTATTACTAATTATTAGAATTTATTAATAATTATTAGAATTTATTACTAATTATTGCTAATTATTACTAATTATTAGAATTTATTACTAATTATTAGAATTTATTACTAATTATTAGAATTTGTTACTAATTATTACAATTTATTACTAATTGTTACAATTTATTACTAATTGTTGCAATTTATTACGAATTTTTATAATTTATTACTAATTTTTGTAATTTATTACTAATTTTTGCGATTTATTACTAATATTTTCAATTTATTACTAATTATTACAATTTATTACTAATTATTAGAATTTATTACTAATTTCAAGATTTTATTACTTATTATTACAATTTATTACTAATTATTAGAATTTATTACTAATTATTACAATTTATTACTAATTATTACAATTTATTCCTAATTATTACTAATTATTACAATTTATTGCTAATTATTACAATTTATTACTATTTATTACAATTTATTACTAATTATTACAATTTATTAGTAATTGTTACAATTTATTACTAATTTTTGCAATTTATTACTAATTGTTGTAATTTATTACTAATTTTTACAATTTATTACAAATTATTACAATTTATTACTAATTATTACAATTTATTACTAATTATTACAATTTATTACTAATTATTACAATTTATTACTAATTATTACAATTTATTACTAATTATTATAATTTATTTCTAATTATTATAATTTATTACTAATTATTATTAATTGTTTCACTCTATTACTAATTGTTTCAATTTGTTACTAATTGTTTCAATTTATTACTAATTACTACAATTTATTAGTAATTATTCAAATTGATTACTGTTTATTCGAATTTATTACTAATTATTCGAATTTATTACTAATTATTTGAATTTATTACTAATTATTCGAATTTATTACTAATTATTGTAATTTATTACTAATTGTTGCAAATTATTACTATTTTTGCAATTTATTACTATTTTTTCAATTTATTACTAATTATTGCAATTTATTACTAATTATTACAATTTGTTACTAATTATTGCAATGTATTACTAAGTATTGCAATTTATTACTAATTATTGCAGTTTATTACAATTTAATACTAATTATTAATAATTAATATAATAACTATTAATTAATATTAATTCATACTAACCACACATAATTATTTGTAAAAATAGACATAAACAATGATAAATAAAACTATCTAATTCTAATTTAATTTAACTACAGCTAATTAACAATAATTATAACTAAAATAAAATCAAATGAATTAAGTAAATAATAAAATAAATAGATAAATACATTAAAACTGAATCTTTCGAAGGATATATGCTGTGAATAATGCCCCGAATAAAAATTTTAAACTATAAAAAAATTTGAGAGAAAATTTTCCACTAGAGAGAGAGAGGAGTAGAGAATTGAGCAGAATGAGGGGGAAAATGGGTGGGGGTATATATATGTTAGATTAGTTGCGACGAGATTATTTGTGACGGGACTACCGTCGGAAATACCCTCTGGTTAGAATGTCTTTTGTGAGGGGGCACGTCGTAAAAGACCGCCTGCCGATATAGTATTTGCGACGGGATATATATCCAATCGCAAATACTAAAATCGTTGTTGGATATTTGCGACGGGCTACTATAGCCCGTCGTAAATACCCTTTCCAGAATTTTGGCGCGCTACGTGCACCAAAACTTTTGCGACAGGAACCATCAATCCGTCGCAAAAACCTTATTATTTGCGACGAGCTAGTTTTCTCATCGCAAAAAATTTTTTCTGAATGACTATTTGTGACAGGATACTGGCCCATCGCAATTGTCCGGTTTTCCTGTAGTGGTAGTTTAACGTCATGCGATAAGGACATTAGTTCCTTGACGTGAAAAGGGAACATTATGGTTGGGCCCAATAATGGAGGCATGGGCATCACTATGTATCCTATAATGATAGGAATCAAGCCACATGAAGTTCTTGATCAAAAGGCTCCCTGCACAGGTCTAAACCATATGCAGGGAGGGGGATTTCTATGTTTATTTGTCATGACTAGACCTGGGGTTGGAGATCCAGGCATCACTATGTATCATGTGAGGATAGGAATCAAGTCACACATAGTTCTTGAACGGGAAACACTCTATACAGGACTGGCCCATACGTTGAGGGGGGAATTGTTTCTGTTGATTGTCATAGTTAGGCCCAAAACTGGAGATCCATGCATCACTATATATAATGTGATGATAGGAATCAAGCCACACATAGTTCTTGAATGGAGATGTAGTGGGAGACCAACACCATGGGTGGTGGCCCCCTCAGGTGAGCTCCATAGGAATGTGTAGTTTTTTGTCATGTATGAGACATCAACCATGCAGTATAATGTTATGCGGTGAAGACTCATGGTGTTTCTTTTAAGGTCTTACATCTAGAACCATGATAACCATATCATGAGTTGTATGACTTGTTTGTGTGGGGATGCCATTACCAAAATTCCTAAGCTCATTTGAACTATGCTCGGTGTGAGAAACAAGGAATGGAAAGGGTTCCTCGCACCATACAGAGGCGATTAAGGAGTGGATATGGGTATTTTTATCATGCAGTGGCTAGAAAAAGATATAGGATCGAGGCATCCCTATGTATCTCATTAAAAATAAGAATCAAGTCGTACATAGTTCTTGAATCTTGTGAAAATTAGTGTCGTGTTGTGAGGACATCAGCAGTACAGTTTATCATCATGTGGTAAGGACGTGGGTGACTTGATGCAAAAGAAGAGCAATGTCATGAGTCCATGTCGTTTTATGTCGTGTGGTTAGGACATCTTCCATTCATTTTAACATCATGCGGTAAGGACAATGGTCACCTGATGTGGAAGAAAAGGAATATTTTCACTGAGCCCAAGACTAAGTGTATAGGAGTCACTATATATCCTATGATGGTAGGAATCAAGCCATACATAGTTCTTGGATGAAGATATTCCCTTTTTAGATCTGACCCTCACATAGGGACATGGACATTTCATCTTTCTTTTTCATAGATCTAACTCATGTGTGATGAATTTTTAGTGAGACGGTGATTCCTGTGTAGTTTAATGTCATGCGATGATGAAATTTGCCGTGTCATTTAATATCATGTGGTAAGGAAGGGCTATGTATAGTTTAGTATCATTTGGTCAGGATGTACCTGCCTAGTTTAACATCATCCGACTAGGACATAAGATTTTGTGCAGTTTAACATCATGTTTTTAGGATGAGAGGTGATTGATGATAGTTATGCAAAGTATTTCTTAATAAACCTTGCATTGGTGGGTGGTGTGACATGCTCGCCATCCATTGTGTTCAGTGAGTAAGCTCCATTGTAATACACCTTATGTATGATGTAAGTTCAATTCCCATTTGGGTTCTAGCTCCAGAAGCTTCTTTTCTAGTATCATTGAGGTACTAAGAGCCAACACCAATTTTCCTTAGAGGAATGAAAGGAGTTTAATCTTTTTATTTAAAGGCTCGTGCGATCCAATTGTAATGGACTTCAAAGTTTTTCAATTTATGAAACTTGTTCTCATCGAGCCGTTCTAATTCATCCAATTTCTTTTGTGATTTCTCATCATCCATGATTTGTCCACAAATGGCTATTTGGAGTGAAGGTAGCTAGAATTATATGGGTAACACTACCTCGATCCCATACACCAATGAATATGAAATTTCTTGTGTAATAGTATGTGTGATGGTACGGTAGGACCATAAAACATGGAGGAGCTTGTCCGTACAAGACTTCTTATCCTTGTTCACCATCTTCTAAAGTATATTTGATATAGTCTTATTAAATGCCATTATCTAACCATTTTCCACTACATGATAGTGATATGAGTGATTGGACTTGATATTGTACTCCTGGTATAGTTTCTTCAAATTCGTAGAATAGAAGTTGGTGTCATTTTCCATCAATATTGTGTGAGGGACTCTGAACCTAGTGATGATATGGGACTTTATGAAGTCGATGATGTTCTTTATCCCAACATCTTTGCAGGGTATTTCCTCAATCCATTTGTAAAATTAGTCAGTAGTAATAAATATGTACATGAACTTCTTATTTATGGATATGGGATATGGACCCATAAAATTCATTCCCCATACGGTAACTTTCCAAGAATATTTAGTTGTATGTATCAATTATGTAGGTTGATGGATGATGTTTTCATGAATCTATAATGCATGTCATTTTCTGGTGAATTCCATGTAGTCATGTATCATGGTTTTCTAATAGTACACAGCCTCTTGATTTGGTGGGAGAGCTTGCTCCCAAATTGATGAGTGTCACGGGAGCCTGTATGGACTTCTTCCATGACAGTGAGAATATCTCTTTTTATGCATCTAAGAAGGATTCCATTGAATCCACGCTTATAAAGGGACTTCTGCTCATTTGGACCACCCTATAGGGTAAAGTTTTCCACTCGTTGTCGAATTTGTTCCCTTCTGGATTTATATGTCAGGAGAGCCCCATTTTGGAGATAACCAATTATGGGATCCATTTATATAGGGGTGGATGTCAGTTTATCATGCTATGGGGTAGTGTTGACCTAGTTGATTTCTTACATTCTTTTGATGATGATCAATGGGACCATTCTTCGGTGTGTGATACGGAATATTTCTTCCTCCTAATCAGGTTCATACAAGACTGTGGTTGTATTATTCAACATGTCAGCACGAGGTTTTTGTGATTAGAAAACATGATGAAATGTGGGATAAAAATTAAACTCTGCCATTAGTCCCCTAAAATATCCAGTGAGAGGGTCCATTTCTTCCTTTTCAATGGAATATTTTCTATTGATCTTATTTATCAATTTATATGAATCCCATTTGATATTCAGGTAGTATATTTGTAGATATATGGCTAGTTACAAGCTAGTGATAAGGGCTTGGTATTCGGCCTCATTATTCGTGCAGCCTTTGGATAGTGATAAAGAGTAGGGAAAAATGATTTGTCTGGAGAGAGAAATACAATCCCTAAACCAACCCAATTGAGCTTTGGGTTTTCTATCCTTTTACTTATAGGACTTTGGGACGTGATATCAAAATACATATCCCATGTCCAAGGAGTCTCATGGGCATATAATACCTCTTTATCTAGGAGTTTAGTGTCCACCAGTGTATTCTCTAGGGTGGGATATTCCATGAGAAAATCACCTAGGTATTTCCCTTTCACCAACTTCTATTATATGAATTGAATGTCGTGTTGCTGCAGAATGACCACCAATCTATCCAAATGCCTAGTCAACATAGGATATAAAATGATATACTTGAGCGAATTAATATGAGATACCATATGGAATATGTGGTGATGTAAGTAATGCCTCGTATTTTTCACTACGATGATGAGTGCAAGGAAGTTCTTCTCAATATATAATTATTGGGTCTCGGTATCTAGTATCGTTCAACTGATGTAGTAGAGACTATTCTCGCTCCCCACATTTTTTTCTATGTGAGGGAGACCGTTGAGTGTTCCATAGTGGCCACATATAAGATGAGATCCATCCCTTACAATGAAGATGTCATAACCGATGTGTGTAGAAAGTTCTTATTGAGACTCTTGATGGCTTATTGGTATTCATCGTCCTATTGATAGGTTGTTCCCTTCTTCATTATCCTGGTGAAGGGGAGATATTTGTCAGACATGTTGTCTATGAAATGTCGAATGTATGTGAGGTTCCCTTGGACCCCCCTTAGTTCTTTGAGATTTATTGGGGTGACATTTATAGAATATCACTAGACTTTATTGGGTCAACCTCGATGCCATGGTGTCATATCACAAATCCAAGGAACCTACCTAATGTTACCCCAGATTCACATTTTAGTAGATTCATCTTCATACTGTGTTGTCACAGGTTTTCAAAGACTATTTGAAGATCTATGAAGTGATCACACCGCTTTTAGGATTTGACCACCAGTTCATCAACATAATATTCATCTATTCATCACAAGTAGGTCTTAAAAATATGATGCAGGGTATGTTGATATGTATAACCAAAGTTATTTAACCCAAAGGGCATGACCTAGTATAAAAATATCCCATGAGGTGCTATAAAGGCAGTGGATGCCTCATCTTTAGGGTCATATTCATTTGATTAACCCTAAATAAACATATATAAAGGAGAGGGATTGGAAGCCAGTAGTTTCATCAATCAATAGTTATGTGATTGTTAATGATAAATCATCCTTTGGGTAATGCGGATTAAGGTCTCTAAAATTGATGCAAACCCTAATCTGCCTATTATTTTTCTTGATAGGGATTATTTTTGTGATCCATAATGGGTATTTCAATTCTCATACAAATTTTTATTTAATAAATTTTTCATATTTCACTTCTACATTAGTGGAATTAGATGGGTACATCCTCCTAGATGTCATCTTGAAGCTTCAATTCTCATCAGGTAAGCTGAGATGGTGTGTAGCCACACCTAGATTCAATCTAGGAATTTATGTATTGTTAAAAGTGAACACATATCATTGTTTCTTTATAAATTCAATATGCATAGCTTTCTCTTTGAGAGGCATGGTAGCACTAATCAATGTAGGTTGTGTGTCATGTTTTATTCCAAAATTCACCTAACTGAGCTCATCAATAGTGGTGGAGACACCTTCCTCAAATGTGGGAGGGTAATTCCTAAGGTTATCCTCATATTCTTCCACCTTTGATTCTATGGAGACATTTTCATATGATGTTGGAAATCTGGGGGCTTCTCTGTCACTATTAGGGTGAGAGTGGCCATGCAAAGAGACATCATCATCCCCTACTTCCTGAGTCATTATAGAGAGATTTTGAATCTGATTTTCTTTTTCACTGTCACTGGGAAAGGAAGATATTAGACATCTTGGATCATCTCTATTACCTCAACTAGATTTATAGGGAGCACATAGTCTCTATCGAGCATATTCTAGGGATTTTCAGCTGTGGTCCTCAATCCATTGGGGACTAGAACCTGTATATCATCATCCACCATTGGTTATTTTCATTCACTTTTTTAGAAACTTGCATCAACATATATGGATTCATAATTATCTAAGGGGAACTATCATCATGTAGTGTGATAAAATTTTCATCAATGGGGTATTTCAGAAACTGATGGAATGTTGAAGCTAACACTATGTGGCTATAGAGTCATGGCCTTTAGAGCTAGACATTTTATGTGGTGATAACTATAAACTTAGTGCCAGATGTGAGATCCCCAAACTAAGATTTGAGCTTGATCTTTCTAAGAGGTATTTTCTCATGCTTATCATACCCTTGAATGGTCATCTTTGTGTGAGATAGGTGTCCTTCACTATATCCCAAAAATTGGAGGGTTAGAACGTGGATTAGGTTGATCCCAGAATCATTTTCAATCAGATACCTTTGGACGTCAATATTATTGAGTCTACCCAAAACATATAGGGGCCCGATGTGCCCTTGGATAACCTCTTCCTGATCCTGGTCAGTGAAGGAGATGATGGCATGGAATTGTTTTAGCATGGTCTCCACTAAATAGACCTCGGCTGTAGTGACTTTTGTCTCAAACTCCTATCGGCTATGGAGGGATTCAATGAGTGTCTCCCTGACATATTTTGAAAGATGGAGTGCATTCAGGATTGAGATTTTGGTTGGGAAAACCACCATCTATTTTAGAATTTCATAATTTTGTGTTAGAGTTCAATGCTTCCCGGGGTGGGGCTGCTCCTTACTATGTGGTTTAAGATTTGAGGAATTCAAGGTGGACAGGCCTGGTTCTTGTGTAGAGGTTTAGGAATCATATTCTTCTAGTGGTGTAGGTCACACTACCTTCCTCATTATTTGGACTGATCAGATAATTTCACCCCTATTAGAAATTCATGTAGGAAAACTAGGTGTGAGCGATTAATAGAGGGTTACGGGACCCATTTATATCTCTTTTGGGACTGTTGAATCAATTTCCCATAGGTATCGGTTTCATATATGTCCTTTGTGGGGATGTGAAAAAAATATTGGGTCTGGCCACACACGTTCTGTCCCATGTATCCTCGGTTCCTGCACATGTGGACTCCTATTCTCCAGTTAGTTGTGGGGAACTCATATTCTAATTCATATTCATCATTCAAGAAGGGGTCTTCCAAGGGTATCACATTTACATAACCAAGGATGATATCTTCATCTGATGAGGGTTCCGTTTTGTGGGGTGGTTTCCATGATTTGGATGTTTTAGGGAAGAAATATGCAAGAGTTAGATCTTATGTTGGAGAAGAATACGACTCCTCCTATTCTATTTCTTCTAGAATATGATGGTTGCATCCACATTTAGAAGGTATATATGATGTTACCTCTCTGGTTGGTGTGGCGATTGTGGGTTTGTGCAGTTATGCTCTCAGGATGACATGATCTTGGTCAACTATTTTTTGAGTCATCCAGTTTTTAAACTCCCACCCACACCTAGATGGAACTTTCTTCCAATAAAATTATTCTTCTAACTAGGTGATGGTTATGCAATACACCTGCACTAGGGAGTTATTTAACATCGCCAATCTAGAATCAACCATGATTTGGAGGATACATTTTAAGATAAAGTAATCCTAGATATTATGACCCAGCCTCTGATGGAAATGGAAGTAGTCTATGTGATCAGTGAAGTTGACCTCATTGGGTTTCCTAGGATGTGGTAGCTTGAGTAGGTTATTTTCCATGGATACAATTAAATAACAAGGGACTTGTTCATTTTAGAAGGAGTGTGATTTATTCATCCATTCCTCAAATCCTGGGTGACCCTAATTTCTCTATGATTCCTCCCAATGGAAATTTTATGGTTTTATCCACTCGATAAGAGGATTTAGTTAGCTCAGGACCTTCCCAGTGGTTTGTATAGGAACTATTGCTGGTTTGATAGTGACAACTACAACTTACACATTTTTGAGCCTTTTCCCCTATGTTGAGGCAATGAGACAAAATTTGGATTGGGGTCACTGAATGGTGTCTTCTAATCATTGTGACCTTTTTGTGAACTCATGGAATCTACTTGGATACTTTATTGGGATCAAAGGCATCTACAACTCATCTCGAAGATTTTCAACATAGATTTATAGTAATTTCTCCTATAAGAGAGGGATGTTGAGTGAATAGGATAAACCTTTCCATATGGATATGAAGTCAGACACCCTCTCATTTTCATGTTGTCTAAATATTATCAGGTTGATGATTATCATTTTCTTAAGAATAGAGATGAACTGATAAAGGAATTGATGATGAAGGTCTTATCATCCTATAATGGATCTTGTTGGAAGACTGTTGTACCAAGAAAAGGCTAGCCCTATCAAAGCCTTTACAAAACACCTCATCTTGGCCACCTCCTATTGATCTCGAGGGCCCATCATCGGACCACATAAGGATACGAAGTGTGAGAGATTTTTTTCAGGGTCTCCCACACCATTAAAGGTAGATAAGATAGGATTACTGAAATTGGTGGGGTGGGGGGAAGTTTCATCCACCCACTCGGGATATGGCTTCTTCTCAGAAGAAGTGTGTGTCACCCTTCCATGGATTCTATTTGATCACTCAGGGATTCAACGACATTGAGAAGTTCTGAAGGTACTGTTATCTAAGTTGTCTCCTATCTACAAAGAGTTGGTGGGGATATATGAGGTTCCTCATCTTTGTATCCCATTGATTCTTGATCCATCCTAAGATTGAATGATCACATTTATTAGAGAGAGGATTTTTCTGTAATGGAAGTAATTCATGGGAATTCTTGACTTATTTATTTATGTAGATCAGTTTCCTGGATGCAGAGCTGGTCTAACACTCATATTCCTCTCTTATAGGAAGATTGTCTCTTTCCATATGTATGGTAGGATGAATATTTTCCTCAACCTAAAGATGATACCCATCAGTAATACTTCCCCTGAGTAGATCCTCATTGAGTTGTCTGAGAGTTTAAATTTCATTCTCATATTGTGACAATTGTTACTTCATGGAAGGAACCTCAAATAATTTGGGTGGTGATTGGAATATGGACACACCTTTCCCAATATTCTTGGAATTTTTCCTCCATAGAGGTGGCATATAAATATTTATAGGTTCCAGGTTTTGGAGCCTCCTTTGGTTCGGGGTGCGTGCAGCCTCAGTTGTTTCATCCAAGTCACCTTCCTATTGGGGAAAATTTTATTTATTGTGTCCCTTTACATCCATTTCTTAATCCATATTATCTTTTATGTTGATGGTGATGACATTTACATATGTTTTTCTATCAATGGTAGTTATTCTGTTACTCTCAACGTAACATGATGATTTTGCACTACCTGAATTTGGGTCATTTCTTTAAACCTTGGCCATATTGGACCATTTAGCTTATGACCCTATAAGGGTTTAATTCCCTTAATCATATGATTCAACTATCTTAGCATGTGATTAATGACCTTAAGGGAGTTTTTGGTCATGATTTCCAAATGGGCCATGAATAACAGAGGCTTGTTTTGTGGCCGGAGGAACTGGTGGGATGTCGACCATCAACATTTACCTCCCAAAATAGAGAATACTGACTCACTCTATGGTGATTATGATGATTAAAATGTCCCCATACTTGTGGTTTAGGGTTATTCTAAGACACAATTGGCATTAATTGATCCTTTTGTTGAGGATTTGATGCTTCCGGATGAGGATTTGATGATTCCTAGGATGGACATTAAGATATAATTCCTCCAACCTAGCAAGATGGGGTTGATATGGAATCACTATTGATTTCCCCAAGACCCTCTTAGTGGATGATGAACTTAGTGATGTTGATTAAGATATAAATTCCCCCATCCCGGTGGGATAGGGTTTTTTTTCAACTACTACCGATATATCCAGAATTCTCTTAGGAATTAATGATCCAAGAGGTGGAGGTAGTGGAAGATATCCCCCCAAACTGAAGGGTTGGGTTCTCTTTTATAAAACTACTATGGAATATGATATTTTGGATCATTTTATGTTGCATGGATATGCTCATGTGTTAGTTGGGTGCAATGTAAACCCATGATGGGAGTCATCCTTTACAAGAAGTTTTCTGGTTGGTTGCAAATTTGGATTCCGTGTCTGAGATGCATTCTCATTGCTTCAATGGTTAAAAATGAAATATATGTTGGCTATCCTCTCCCTTTTTTCATGATTTATTGTCATTTTTTAAGCGGTAAAATTTCATTTTAGTGACCAACTGGCCCGAGTATTACCCAGTCCCCAGATTTCTCTAGAGGTTATAACATTAAAGGATACCATATCTGAAAGGATCTACTATTCTAGTGGTGTGGTAAATTGTAATGATCCATACTTTACCCATCGTTGAATATGGATGCATGAAGTGGCTTCAGATATTAGATGCTAAAGATTTGTGATGAAATAGTGGAAATCATGTTACATATTTTCACTGTGCTTTTCCATTTTTGGATCCCAGACCATGAATTTAGCATCTAGCTTTAGTTGAAAATAGTGTATCTTGATGGTTTGATGTTGAACCTCAAATCCTGGATAAGGTATGTTTCTGTACTTCAATATTTGATGAGTCTCCCACATGTTTTTAAGTATATGGGGAATGCACTCCTTTTCTAGATCATCTAGGATCTCATAGTCAGATGTAGAAAAAGGCTAGAACATGGTGGAGATGTTTTTTATAGATAACTATCTCCATATGTCAATGTATTCTTCCTCTTCATCAGAATTAAATTAATCCATCTGATCATAACATAGAAGGTTATTCTTAGGGTCACCTACTGACTATAGTGGATTGTGACTAGGATTTTATGTGGAACTATATGTGGTGGACCCCAATGTTTTGAGCACCTCTCTATATGAATGCGTATGATTTTTTAACACCTATCTATATGGAGGTGTTGGGTAAAGAAGAGTATTTCCTTGTCCATGAGATATATCATTGTGGGGAGACTGACCATAGTGTATTTTAGGGGTAGAGTCCCTATGATCCATCTCTACACTAACAGGAGGATGACTATCATGGTAATTATGGCCTTCAACTTTTTTTTGAAGAGTCAAAAAATATTTGGGGTGTTGATAATGTGTCTCAAACATCATCAAGGACACTGGAATTAAGAAGATTGGGGATATGACCCTCATTATACTTCATAGACATAATATGTTGGCCTACCTTTTAGAATTGTGTAGGTATATGAGTTTGTTGTATGAAAATTTTTCAAACTTTTTTATAACCATCTGGTGCTGCAGGAGTATGATCCTATTGCTGAGATGATGTTGGTGTATGCTAATGAGATTCTTCATTATTGGATGGAATATGAGCCTACCCCAATGCATGTTCTTCTCTCTATTGGTGAGACTTGTTCAGAATGGGAATATGATCCTGATCTTAAGACTTTGTAATATGCCATTGGTCTTTCTTGATAGGAATATGTGCCGCTCTCACTTGGTGATCCCCGGTTAGAGAGGGAATATGATCCCAGTCTGTATATACATTCCCTAAAAGAATATAATGATGGACCTCTATAATGGGAGAAGGGATATGAGCCTCCTCTTGTATAGCCTCAAAAGGATATTGGTTTAGTCTTTCATTGAAGGAAGTATGGATATGAGTTTGACTTTCGTGATCTTCTAGAATATGTCAGGCAGATTCACTGACAGGAATATGAGTCTAGCCTGAGGCACGTTCCACTCTCACTTGGTTAGTCCTGGCCAGAATAGGGATATGAGTTCAATACTATCCCTTTATATTATTCCATTGGTCTTCTTCAATGGGAATATGAGCTTATACTGGGGTATGTTCCCCTCTCACTTGGTGATCCCTATCCAAAATGGGGATATGAGTTCAATCATGGGCCTTTGGAATATGCCACCATAATTTTTCAATAATCATGTTCCCCTATCCTAATTCATATTTTTCTCTTACCTAGCAATCCCTATTTGTAACAGGAATATGATCCTAGTCCTATGCCTTGTCCTTTATCGGAATTTACCAATAATCCTCCTAGATATGACCAAGAATGTGTGCTTGATCTGGAGAAACCACTTGTTCATAATTATCAAAGTGTTAATCTACCATGGCTATAGGGATAGGAATATTTTCCCATCCCTATATCTGTACTAGTGACAAAAATATACTGATAGAGTTCTTCAACTGTTTCTAATATGTAATTGCATTTTATCAAAGTGTGCATATAAATATAAGCCTGCACATTTTCTATCTCCACTATGTAATGAAAGATATATTCAATTGAAGTGGTAATATGATCTCACTTTTGTCATTCTTGTTCCACTTGAATATGGAGATGGACTTCATGCATGGGGATAAGGATATTATCCTCCCCCATGTCTGTTGTAGAAATATACCCACAGAATTGTCCCAAGTAATTAGGGATATGAGCCTTATTTTTTGATACCTCCAGAATGTTTTGGAAGGATTCATCGGTGAAAGTGAGGATATGATCCCACTCCTGGATATCTTGAGCATTTTATGCCTAATGTATCTTCCTTATTCTTCATGCAAGGGTGTTAGAGGTGGCAGTGTGTCGGGTGGTACCCCCGATAGGCGACTGAAGGGTACCGGTTGGATGGTGCTGAAAACGACGGTTTATAGGAGCCCTCCTTAGTGGCTTCTAAACTAGGAGGGATCCATAGTTGACTCCCTGGTCCACCTTCATCAGATACTTAAGGTGGTGATTGTCTCACTCTAAGGATAAGATCCCAAAGCAGTTGGTTGTGGAAATGAGGGCCACTGGATTTAATGTATATTACCTTAGATGATGTAGACTCTTTGGTTTCAGAACTTGGATACCTTCATGGGAAGCCTCAATGGTCATTATTGTACCATGTCAATGGTACTCCCAAACTATTGCATTCACCACCTAATATTGAAGTTGTCGGAAAGTTGATGTCATTTTACAACCTGTAGGGGTTGTAGCCATAGTTTATTTGCATAAATGGTGACTGGATGAAGACAATATCTTGGATCAGGGTGTTTTTGATGAGATCAGTATCAACAGACATGAAAACAGTAAGGAACAAGGTCACTAATCAGTGAACTATCATAGGCATGATGCATACTCAATCAGATATGCTTGGTTATCATAATTGTACTTTTATTTCCAATTTTTCCATTCTACTCATGTGAAATTTTCAAAGCAAGGATAGACATATTTTATGGGAACCCTGGTTAAAAAGGATCATCTGTAAGATTTATGTTAGTCTAGTCAACTCTTTTTGTGAATGATATGCAAACAAAGTTGCCTAACACATAGAAAACTGACCATCATTCTATTTGATAGTTTTACATCGGGCTCGTTTTCTTTGTTTTCATAGAATATGAAAATAAAAATGGACTAAATCATGATTAACTGATCATTATATCATTTGAGAGATTCACATTGGGTTCACCATTTTTGTTTCGATTGAAAAGAGGAAACTGAGCACCCTCATTAGGTGAAAAAAATGGTCTGACAAGAACTGGGCAATCTATCCTTTTTATGTTGTGAAGGAGATGTTGTGGTTAAATGAGTTTACATTGTGTTCACTAATTTTTCTATAGAAAATAGACAACTAGGCACCCTCATTAGGTGAAAAAAATGGTTTAACATGAACTGGGCAGTCTATCCTTTTTATGTTGTGAAGGAGATGTTGTGGTTAAATGATTTCACGTCAGTTTCATCAATTTTGTTTCATCTTAATGATGTGGATGGCCTTTTTCCTAAGGGTTTAATTGTTTTTGGTTTAATTTTTTGTATAATCATTCATTTTGGGTTACCATTATTTTTCTTAATATAAACTTCCAATGGTTCCCACATCCATAACTGGGTACAGACCTCCTTTCCAAAGGTAGGTGGTTAGTTGGGGTTTTCGACCCAATGACACTTAGGGACTCACATAGGTTGAGAATATGGTAGTTATAGCTCATAAAACCCTTTTGGAGTGGATTTTTTCCTACTCAGGGACTCCCTTATATATTTAAGATATGTTCGAGAATCTATTCCTAATCTCGATGCAGGACCGATTACCCAAACAAAATGATCATAGGTTAAACCCATTTATATTAAAAAAAGTGGATCTCATTATTGAATCTATATGTATGTATCTGAGGTTATTTATCCATTTCCCATTAATGAGTATTTTCTTATATGTTGAATCCACATAACCAAGAAATTTGGAATTTTCTTCCATACAGAGAGGCGGTTAATATTCTAAGGATGGATTGAGCCATTATGAGGCATCATACATGTCATGTTTATTATAGGAATAAAAACACATGTAGTTCATTAAACCCATGTAGTTTAACATCATGAAAAAATAAAATATGTACAGGTACTTAGGCACTGGGTATTTGAGATCGAGTCTCGAGGAGACTTCCTACGTATCCTAATTATATTAGGAATCAAAGTTATCATAGTTCAATCATGCCATTATGATTTGACCTAAGGTAGATTCCACTATATAGATGTAGTCATATCATTCAACTCATTGGGGATTATATAATAATATTTCCCTAGATAGTATAGATTCATGATGCAAATTATATGACCATTGTAACTCTCTAAGCCCATGTGAGCAATGCTCTGTGTGAGAAACAAGTGGTAGAAAGTAATTGGTCTCACTACATGTTGATGTGATAATTATGTGTTGGTAAAACCCTTTGGATGTGTAATATGTATCTAAATCCTTATAAAGGTTTCCTATATATTCTGGTTATATAAAGAATCATATTTTTTGTAGTTCAATTGGGTCGAGGATAGACGTGGAGGTTGCCCTTCTATTGAGGGCGTAGAATATTATGCCTCTTATCGAGGCTTGCACACTAAATTTGCCCTTATATTAAGGGAATATCATATTATTCCTCTAGTAGGGACTTATACACTAAGGTTTCCCTAGTATGAATGATGTAATCATTGAAACTCTCTAAGCCCGTGTGAGTTATGATCAGTGTGGAAAATAAGAGATGGTTGATAATCGGTCTCACTACATATGGATGTGGGAATTATTTTTCAAGACTTCCCTTGGGATGTTTAATATGAATATTGGGACTGTGAAAAGAATACTACATATCCTGGATATGATAGGAATCAGATTCACCATAGTTCAGTTAGGTAAGGTCTTACACGCAGAGGTTTCCCTTATATAGAGACTAGACAATGCTATAATGTCCTAGGTTTATTGCCTAACCTAGAATAGTTTTCAACCTGAAATGATTGGTTTCCTTCTTGACATTCCTTTATTGTCTTACCTGACATGTTGAAGGATGTCTGGAAATGTCTAATTATATTGAGGACATGTCCAAATACAATCTCATGATCCATTTGGCCTATCCAAGGGACATCACATTACCAGGATGGCATGTTTGAGGGACATCATATAACCAAGGATGAATTTTTTGGATGACATCACGAGACTTGGTCATATTATCTTGAAATTCATTGCATGATCTCAGCTGACATTCTTAGAGGGAATCACATGATCTAGTGGACTTTCCTTAGTGTCATCGCAAAAAGGCGGCTGACATTCTTGGAGGGTATCATGAGAGTCAATGTGACATGTTTGGAGGGTGATGCATGATCTAGGATAACATGCCTTGATGGTGCTGCGAAATCCAAGTGACATGTTTGGTGGATGTCATGAGATCTAGATGGAATGATTGAAGGACATCATGAGATACATTTAACATTCCTTGGTTCTATCATGAGACACATCTAACATGTACTCATGAATCCTTATAATTTGGTAAACATGGATGAGGGACATTGCAAGATCTGGATGGAGAGCCTAGAGAGTTTTGTGAGACTTGGGTGGCATGCCCAAGGGAACCATGTAACTTGCTCTGACATGTCCATGGGACTTTGCATGATCCAAATATTATACCAAAGGAGCATCATGTGAATTGGGTGACATGTCCTGATGTTGTCGTATGACCCGGTTGGTTCACATGAAGCATATGAGGATCATTATATATGTTCTTTTCATAATTATCTCATATTTTTAGTCTTTGTTCCAGCATTTTATTGCATATGAATTATATTTTTTTAGTGTTATCTTGTTTAAGTCTTGCGTGATTTAACAGATATTTGGGATATCCTTCACATGAACCACCAAAAGTCCTTCATGTGTTCTATGAGTGATCATATGATGTGCCTATGTATGTCTCATTATCTCTTTGGTTGTTCCATGAATTTTACCTGTTAGAAAACTTTTCCATTTTCAAGATCAGTTGCTTCTAGAAATCCACTATGATTACCGATTGATTTGGTGAAAGGATCCAAGGATAATTTTTTTTAGATTGGTGAAGTGGATTTATAGGCCTCACCGCCCCAATTATACACTTCTTTGTGTGATGAATATTGTGCAAATACAGGCTAGAATTGGTGGATGGATTAGGTGTTGTGCATTACCACACGATCTTGTTGTAGGTAATTCTGGGGGCATCACATGATTTTTAGATATTAGGAGACCATCCCATAAATGTCCCATTTATTTTATTATTTCCAATTAATGGGGTCTTGTCTAATCATTTGGAGATTCCAAGGGTATTTCTCAATGTTAGGATGACAAGTCTAAGGGCCTTCTCTAACTCAGGATGTCTGTTGAAAGGCCTTCATGTGATATGAGGTGACATATCTAGGATATTATACAAGACAAGAGTGGCTTAACAGGGGACCTTAATGAGATAAATATAACATTATAGGGGTCTTGTGATACCATGATTAATTGTCAAGGGTTTTTCTCATGATCAATGGTGATTAACATAGCATCCCTTCACAAGAAGATCTCATCATTTCACTCTTTATTTCCTTTATTTATTTTAAAAAAATTGGGGATTGCATGAGGTTGTATTAATTTTGTTAAAGAAAACCATTCTACTCATTTTTTATGCATCTCATTACCAACAAATGGTCATATGGTGATGTGTTGTCACTTCATGGAAAAACCCTTGTATTTTCTTTTGGAGTTGGATGGGGATCTCAAGAACACCTGTACATGTCTGGATCCCGTCGCGTGATGAGGGTGATATGCTAAAGGGATCTTGTGTGACAAGGAGAACATTTTTTAGGGGTATTTTAGTGTCTCATGAATAGCCTAGGTGCGTCATGTAATTTTTATGACCAAAAGAGGCTCCCATTATTCCCATTTTTATTTCTTTTTTTTATTTTACAAATGTTGGGGATCTCAGTAGCTTGTATGAGTATTATCAAAGACAATCACTCTTCCCATCAATGATGCACTATGTGACCAACAAAAGTTCATATGGTAATGTAAAATAATTTCTTGAAAAACCATTATATTTGTCTTATGAATCTAGAGGGGGAGGACTATACTTCTTGGACATGTATGAACCCCTTTGCATGGTGAGGTTGACATGTCTGCGGGCACTTTCATAGGGTTTTACAAACCACCCGAGCGCATCACATGATATTTATGACTGCAATAGACACTATCCTTTTTTATATTTTTCTCCTATTTTACAAGTATTTTTTTATGTATTATTAGTTTTCTACTAATTTACAAGTCATGTAACTCTGAGGTGCTCATTTTAAATCCGTTGTATGACCATAAAATGTCTTGGACACCTTCATAAGAGTATAAGGACTCGTCAATGGGGATTCGTGAGATACTTTATAAGGTTATGTGATGTGCATGGATGGTTTTCTATACCTTCTGAAGGCCATACAATCAAATGTAATATTATAGGTTACATGATCCTAGATTTCTATCCACATTCTTCTTCCTTTTCTTTGTGGGAAAATAATACACATATTCAGTTATTTCTTCTTTTTTTGATTTTTTGATGCTCATTTGGTAGGTTTCAACACCCGTTTCATTGTGAAAAATGGTTATTTTGATGGTTTATTATATGATGAAATAATTATGAAACTTGTCTCTTTTCATAGGTTATGATATGATGAAATGTTTATGATACCCATTTCATTTCATAGGTTTTGATATGGTGAATTCTTATGATCTTGTGGCATACATAAATATATTTTTTCATTATGAGATGGGGGAACCTATATCTCCCTCTAATTCATTGGGTAAATATTTATATCTCATGAGATAGATAGGACTATAATGGGGTGTGAGCTAGGTTCAATAATACAGAGCTAGAATGGGTGGTGAACTTGGTTCATTAAGGGACTTTATCCACTATGATGGTTTGGGGAGTGAACTCATTCCACTATAAGGAAAGGGCTGAAGGACCCCGGAACACCCTAAGAGGGTAGGGGTGAATCAGGGTGTCAAATATTTATTTTAAATTGATGGATCTTGTTCCCACATTGGTAGAAACTTTTTAAATATTTTTGTTGGTAATGTGTAGTGATTTAAACATTCACACGTAGAGGGATCACACAATAATTTTACTTGGTTCTCCACTAAGAGATAGTCTAAGGAACATACGCCGATAGGTTTTCGGTTGTACCAAAAGTACACTAATCTTAACCAGTTGTAAGTAACAAAATATTAGCACAATCACTATGTTACAAACGCACTTCTTTTTCAAGGTTTTATGGATATCACAATGCATCCCTTAGATCACTTTTTCTGACTCTCCCTTTCTCACTACATTGGGAAGAATATGAACTCAGTTTATCAACTTGAAGGTTGCTTCAATGGATTGGCATTAAATCATTAATCCTCAACTATATATAGATGATTTATTGAAGTCATTTTTTTACCCATATATCTAATCCACTTTTCCATGCACTATTAGTTCATGAACCGTTCTCCGTGAACTGCATTGGTTTCACATACCACCTCTGTGTACTACCTCCACAAACCACAACTGCATACTTCCATCACAAACTGCATCCCCGTACTACCTCCGCAAATTGTCTTTTTCGAAACATTTTCTATGAATTGTCTTCCTTGAACTGTTTTCCTTGTACCATCTTCCATGAACCATTTTGGATTTCACTGAAATCCTTTCAAATTTATAATAAAAATCTCCTTTGTAAGGTTTTATTCCCGTGAAACACTCTATACTTCAATGAATTCCTCCCATATTTTTAATCTTAGTTGCATTCTCTAATGAAGGGATTATAGTTCCTTATATAGGAAAATAGATCTACATAATCCTCTATATCAAGATTTACCAAAATCTTCAAAAGTGGTACTGCCTTCACCATGTACTACTCCTTCCGTAAACTATTTTCCTACATGGTCTGTGTACTGCCTTTCTTCCTTTGTTACGGCCCAAATCGCCATCCTTTTTTCTCCAATGATTCCCTTCATGGCTTCTCAAATCACTTCCCCATTTCCACAAATAAAAATCCATCCCTCATACTACAAGACTTCCTATGAACCACCATTTCTCTACAATCCATTCCTCTGACGTAGTCCATGTACCGTGCATAGAAGTCCATATAGAGATGCTATGTAGAATCCTTCCTTTGTCAAAATACCTTCATCGTTCTGCGTACCACCTTATGTGTTCCATGAACTATGGTTTGCGGTCCGCATACCATGTACCCCTATATGGAAATCATCCTTTTCCAAAAACCAAACTACCAATTTTGAGGCCCAAAAAATTGGAAAACACTGGGAAACTGTGCCACCTTAAATACCTACTTCGGCCTATACTATAATATCACTTGACTTGAAAACACCTTGATCAAACCAATGTGGATTGATAACAAAAACAAATCATACTCCATTTCCAGCAAAGAAAAACCTCAGTTCTATCAAGGGATACCACTAGGTATGGTGGTGTGTCCCACCCAGGAGTTGAAGCTACCTAAAATAAGGGTACACAAGTGGTTATCCCAAGCCTGAAAGAGGCTACACATGAGTTAATTCCAATCCTAAAGGTGGTACATGGTTGGTTATCTAAATAATAACATGTTATGATTGTCTTGGTGGGTATCCTTGATGTAATATGTTATATACTTAGGTGTATTCCACAGATTCCATGTATTATTCCAATGTTATGCTCTCATACCTCATTCACTTTGATTATATTATGATTCATATCTTATGAAGTTCCAATATTTATTCCATGAATCATGTTTATGATCTTTGATATGCAAGGTATGGTTTTAAAATATTATAATCATGTTCTCATACCCTTATGTTCATGTTATGTTTATGTATCTCTAATGTTTACCCTTACTGAGAATATGAGCTCACCCTTTCTTAAGTTTCCTTTTCCCTATGTTATGAATAAAGGTTTTAAGTAGGATTACTAAAGGGGGAGATCTTTATGGGAGACATTGAATATCTTTCACCAAGTTAGAAGATTATGTTTTCAAGTTTCCAAAGTCACTGAACTATTATAGTCCACAAGCATGTGTTTGTGTAATGTAATGGATATTCATAAAAAATAATGTAATATCTATGTATGAAAATCTTGGGTCGCTATAGTATTTTTTCTCATCGAGTAAGGTTTCTAGAATTGGGTATTTATCAGATGATCATATTTCTAGTTTAATGGGGATGTGTTTATTGTGGTCAGAAACTAAATTTCCCACTTCCTATTTATCCCAAATATTAAAATTAGACTTTTGAAGTAATAGAATCCATTGAATAAGTTATAGTTTAGCATCAAGCTTCTTCAAAAACTATTTAATGGTAGAATGGTCAGAAAACACCACTACTTTATAACCAAGTATATGTGAATGAAATTTATCCAAATCAAACATTATAGTAAGGAATTAGTTTTTAATTATTGTTTAGTTTACTTGTTCTTGGTCTAGAGTGTGATATGCATATGTAATAACATGAGAGGTGAGTCCTACCCATTGTGAAATGGAATCCCCAACAATATAGTTGGAGGCATCACACATGCATTTAAAGGGTAAATACCACCTTAGTGATTAGATGATTGGTGGTTAAGTGATAAAATTTAAAAATTCATCAAATTCCAATTTAAAATTTTCATCAAAAACAAAGTTCTCATTTTTTTACATGATTTTTAAAAAGAGAGTGTAGTTTTACTAAAATATTTAATAAATCAATCATAAAAACCATTATTCTCTAAAAAATAATGCACATACCAGACACAATTTGTGTAGGGTGGTGAATAAATAGCATCAATTTTTAACTTATCAGCCTAGATACCCACCCTAGAAACAATATGAACCAAAAAAATTCCTTGTTCCACCATAAAATAACATTATTAATAATTTAAAACAAGATTATTTTTCAATTAACCAATGAATCAAAAAACATAGATGATAAAAACATTCATCAAAAGATTATTCATAAATAGTAACCATAAAATGCTCTAGGTAAATAGAGAAAACACTAACCATACAATGTTGGAAAGTACCTAGATCATTACATAGGCCGAATGGAATCCTCCTATATAAAAATTTACCAATTTTGAATGAAAATTTTGCCTTTTATAGATCCTCAAGGGATATGTGTATCTGGAGGTATCCAGAGAAGTTATCAAGGAAATAATAATGATACTTACCCACCAAAATTTACAACATTTGATCAATAAAAGTTAATAGAAAATGGTATTTTTGAGTGAAATGGTTAAGATTGTGGTTGTTTATATAGACACTCCGTCTATTTCTTACTCTTGTGGGAACCAATTCATTATACTCATTATGAAAACCTATAAAATTTGTCTTTTTATTCACAATTTTTATATGACTAATCTGTTTACTATCATAGATAAGATCTATAATCCTTACTAATAATAGTTTCTTACCTTATTTTTGGAAACATCAAGGATGGTGTGTTTTAGTGACATGATTTTTGTAGAGAAGTACAAAAGCTAATTTAATTTCCAAGAGAAGTATAGTCACTGACCAGGGTCATCTCACTTGAGGAGCTTTGTAGTCAGTTCAATAACTAATTTCAATTCACCTATATTTTTTGTGGTTTTATTATTTTATGAAGTAATGAATTTTAGGTTTTTGGAAAAAATGGAATTAAAATCTAAAATTAAAGTTCAGATGAAAATGTAGACAGGATAAAATTAGGGAAGAAAGGTCTTGGTCCTTAGGGTTTGGTTATGTGAGTTCCTTCATTATTCATTTGTTTTTAAAGTTAAATTTGATAATTCATTTTATGAAACCTCGTCAATGAATTAATTTTATTTAATTTGTTGAGTGTAAAATTTTAGCATGCCTAGGAAAACTATTTGGAACACCAAATTCTACCTCCTCTAATATCCAAATAGGATAAACACATCAACCAAGAATTTAATAACCTAAAAGACCTGATTCCACCATGTTTTACTTCATCCCTTCAGGTATCCTCAACTCCATCATATGAAGATTTTACCCAAGATAAGGGAGGGAAAGATTGTAAATCAAAGGATAGGGATGAATTTGAGATCCATGTAATGTTTGAAAACTATTACACCCATGAAATTATATTGCATACACTACAAATAGAATTAAACCATTTTGAAATTAAAAGCATGTGAATTTAGGAACACCGAAAAACCTCACCCAAGGCCAAGCCTCGGTTCAGTTTCTTGTAATTGTGAGCGTAAGATAACATAGTGGAAATAGTGAAGAAAATTTGAGAATTGAGAGAGAGAGAGAGAGATATGGAGATATAAGAACACTTTAATAGAAATATATAATTGTGTTAAATTGAAAAATAAATTAAAAAACTAAATAGAAAATAAAACCTAAAAAGTAGTGATATCTCACTTCCTCAGCATGATGGCTAAATACCTAGCTTGGATGATTCTTTTTATAATCCCCCTGGCCTTTTATTTATAGGCCTCAATCCTCCCCTAAGTTCCATAAATGGTCCATTAAATTAGTAAAAGTATTCATATGTCATAATGGGGTGTTTTAAAGGTGAAGCATCATTTAATTCATCAAAACCTATAATTTTTTGGTCCCCTCTGAAGGTTTTGCAACATGAATAGTGATTTCATGATGTGAAATGTGTGTGGATGACACTTTCATAGATTCTTACATGTTCTAAAGAGTTTTTGGGTGTGTCCCACATGTGTTAAGGTGTGACTATAAGTGTCACTCCATGACTTAGGATTTCATGCTCTAGATTCTGTTTTTTATTCATGTTTTGACTTCATGTCCTGAATTATTCAAAGTTTACATCATGAATTCACTATTCATGATGTGAATTTATGTTTTCTGGAATATTTTTCTCTATTTTATCCCAGTTATTAATTTTCAAGCCTTGGACTTGGTTCTTCATCATGGGCCATCAATTTAATCATAAATTCATTACCTTTTATCTCATTTTCGATCATTCCTTGTATCCTTCCATAAAATACAAAAAAAAATACTATAAGAATTAATCAGTTAAAGTGTAAAATCAATGTATTTTATATTAAAATAATCATGTTAAATTTTTTTATTTTATTTAGTCGATGTTGTGGTTGCCTTACTAGTTTAGCCTCATCCTCAAGTATAATTCTATGTATGCATATTGATTGTTTAATTCTGGTGATATTGGCCAATGTCTATCCAATTTCCTTTTCATACTCTCTCAAAAGGTCAATAAATTTAATTCCAAGCTCCAAAGAGATTTTATTGGAAATAATGATGGGTAATTTTTCTATATCCTCAAGGAATTCATATTTTAAGTTATTTGGAAGTGGTTTAAATTCAATAAAATGAAGGTTTATAATAAAATGAAATGATTATGTGGGAAGAATCTCATTTATACCATATATCTACTCAATGTTTCTATCCTCAATGGGCGAGTTAGTATCAAAAGTAATTATAGAATCATAAATGGTTTTAAAAATACCAAGATGAAATAGATCATGAATATACTTACATGAATGGAATTTTTCCAAACCATTACAGTAACGAACACATGAATAATTACCTAAAAAGTCTATAAATGATGAAAAATTAAAAATGGGATTAGGGGTAAGAAGAGAATTTTCTTTATGGAAAGGGGTTACATCAATTAAATTAACTAAGGAAGAGTAATTCTCTTATGATGGGTGATTCATGGCATCAAGGATATTAAAGTGGACAATGTCACCACCAAAATCCATAGATAATATACCACTATGTACATTAATTATGGTTTTATAAGTATTAAAGAAAGGTATCCCCAATATAAATAGGGCATGTCTATTAATCTTATTGTGCTCCATTTTAAGAAAATTGAAATTAGTAAAAAAAATTAAAATTTTAACCCTCATAAGAACATCCACTGGCACACCATTAGGGTGTGCATTACTCCAATTTTCTAGTTGAACAACTATTCCAGTATGCTTTAGCTCCCCAATATATAATAAATAGAAAATGGAGTGATGCATCATATTTAGAGGAAACCAAATCAATCATGGAATTAGAAAATAAATAATCTCTTATGGTACATGGAATTGTGAATATTCTAGGATCCTTTAATTTAGAGGTAAGTGGTGGATAGATCAATATTGATATTTTCCTCTCTAATATCACATTTTCATTATCTCAAAGTTGTTTTTGGTATGTACACATATTCTTTAGGGACTTGGAATATCATGGGATTTACTTCAAAACATCAATTGATGGAATATTAACTGGAACATTTTTCAATGTTTCCAATATAACCTTATCAAGTTCAATTTACTTTTATTTTCTTGGTTGTGTGACCCATTATGGGAATGTAAAAGGAATGGTTGGGCTAGGTGGATCCTTAAAACAAACTCTCTTTCCTTTGTTGGGTAATCTCTTAGGAAAAATTTTCCCCTCATTTGAATTATTAGGGATGGTTGTTATGGGGGATTCCTTAGGTGAGGATAACTCTAATGGAAGGGTCATTTGGATTTTATGATTGGTAACACTCTAAAGGGTGATAGAACTAACATTTACCTTGTCCCTTTAGTTTATTGGAGGTTGAGAAGGTAGTTTTTCCACCCTTGACTTTTGAATTTCCCTCAATGATCTAGATAGTTGGTCAAATTGAGTTTTTAGATATTGTATGGGATATTGGGATGTTTATTGGAATTAAAAGCTATTTGTTGGCCATTTATTTTATTAGGTATTATAATATAGTCTCTGTTTTTATAGGGGCTACTGGAAATTCATTTGTGGTGGTTATTTATTTTTAGGTGGTAGTGGAGGATGAATACCCTAACATGGATGGTTCCATGGTTATTGTTGTTGGTTGGAATACCCTCTTGCCTATAGATTTATTTATCTTTGCATCTAGAGTTAGATAGAAGGTATGGTTTTGGCCTAATGGGTTGGTTGTATGGTAATCCTAGTAATATTTCCTAATAACTCTTACAAGGATCTCTCAATTGAGGGGATTGGTCAAAATATTGGGTGTTGGATACATAGATATTGCAATGAGTTGGAGGAGGAGGTTGGGATTTCCCTTGAGAAAGGGAAAGTTGTCAAATTAGGTTACTTACCTCCTAAAAATTCCTCTCCACATTATTCTCAAAGTTATAAATTTTCACCTCATGGATACCTTTTATGTTTACATTGTACCTAAAACCAGACTTATATTTGTTTACACCATGTTTTTATAAGGATCCTTGCAGATATAAGAGTATTTTTTACTAGGGAACCAGTTGCAGAAACATCAATCATATTATTATCCATATTAATCAAAACTTTATAAAAATATTTTATTAAAAGTTTATTGCTTATTTGGTGGTGTGGACAACTTGCAATAACCTTTTAAATCATTCACATTATTCATGGAGTGTTTCCCCTTCATATTTTATTATTCAATAGATTTTATTTTATTATTATATTAGTTTGATAGGATGGGAAGTATTTTTAAATAAAGTGGTTTTTCATATCCACCCATCCTTTAATTGTGGAGTGAACATAATACAACCAATCTTTTATAGTGTTTTCTAAAGATAATGTAAAGGACTTAAGTTTTATAATTTCTTCATCCAAATTTTCATTTTTTAGTGTTAATAACATAATATAGAATTATTTTAATTTTTTATGAGTTTCTCCTCAAGAATTTCCATGAAATTTTAGTAATAAGTGAATTATATTGGATTTTAGTTTGAAGTTTGGTGCTTCACCTTGTATTTAAATATATTCAGATTGAATATCAACATCATATAAAGTTAATTATTCTAATGTCTGGTAATTTCATCCATATTATTTAATTTTATTTTAGTTTCAACTTTATTTTTAGAATAATAAGGGTTTATAATGTTTTTTATGGGTTCTGTATCCTCCTTCAAAGAGACATTATGTGTGTCTTGGTGTCACTGATGTAGAATCCACTCTAGTCAAGTTCAAAATTTGGTAGTTATCATATAGTATAATGCATCAAACAAAAAAACTATATAGATAAGAATCTATAACACAACAATATATATATAAATAAAATATAAAAAGGATATATATTTTCAAAATACTCTAAGATTTTATCGATAACACACACTAAAAACTGAAGTTCTCCCCAAAAATAGTGCCAAAATTTGAACGTTTTTTCATGATATGTCAAATTATTTGGGTTTTGAATGATTAAATATAGTGTAGGTAAGACCCTAGGTCATATATGGAGGATCATTGGGAGTTTAAAGTTTTAATCAACAATAATTGTTTCAAAAGGAAACTGAAAACAAGGGGTATTTTTTAATTATGTTTCCAAATAAAATGAAATAATTTAAGATTTAATAATTAAAAAAATGGGTTTTCATATAAATAGAAGAAGTTGGTCATTTAAAGTTCCCTAAAAAACATTTAAAGTTCATAGTTCTTAGAAATCCATTTAGTTTGGGAGTAAGGATTTGGTTTAGGTTAACCAGAATCTTAGTTCCCCTCTAAGACTTTATATTGATGAAAGTAGAACCAAATCTTGACTAAGAAATCTTGTATCCAAGTTTCAGACCTGATTCATGGTATAAGTGATTCAAAAAAATATATAAATTTTTTTTGGAAGAAAAGTATTCTTGTGTTGTCTAATCAGAACAATACAAATCACACACCTAAAATTTTACACTAATCAGTTAGAAATAAAAAATCATTTCATTTACATTCATAAAAACAAAGTATTAAAATCTAAAATAATGTAAGATACACTAGATAAAAAAATTAAAACCCAAGTTACACCAAATTAATAGACTATATGTGTTCCATAACTCCCTTGAAAAGTCCATAGCTCCCTCGTAATGATCACCCTCCTTTTAGCTCACTGTTAAGAGGAGGATGAGGCTCGAGTGGAACTTTGTCTTCATACTTAATATACATATGAGGAGAGGGATATCTATAACTTATAATATGATAAAAGGAATCCTTTGAAAATCTAAAATTTCATAAATTCATCCCCTTGTACAAAATTATAACTGGGGTTATTAAGGTTCCAATTTATAGGCAATTTAAAAGGTGGTTTTGAGCATACTAAACTTTGAAAACCACTTGGGTTGAGGATTTAGGAGAGAATATAGTGATATATCACTTTTGAAAAAACAAAAAAGTTTTTCAAAATATCTTAATATATTCACTAAAAATTTGGCACCAATTAGAGTTATATAGCTTGAGATATATCTAAATTATAGAACTGACCTTCAGACTATAAATAGTGAATATTCTCTCCAATGTTAGTGCATTTGATGCCTCTAAAAGAATGAATTAGGATATATTTTATAGATAATGTTAACCCAAATTATTTTACATTCACTCACCAAGTTTTATCCCATTTGGATTTATAGATTAGGTTTTATTTTTATTTGATTCCACTTGTGTTTTTGTCCCCTTGAGCAGTTTGGTCTGTTTTTATTGAATTTCATATCAGGATCTTTAAATCACCCCCACCTACCATGAAAACATTAAAACAAGCAAAATTAACCATTTTAAAATATTTTTTAATTAAAAAATTTAATCAAATTATAAATTCAATTGATTATAAAATTTAAATTTTATATTTCAAAAATAGTTTAACACAGTGGTATAAGGTTGGAAATGAATCATGAATCATGCTACGATCAATGGTCTACTCATATCTTCTTTTTAATGAAAGATTCTAAAAACACCATTCTCTTCTCTATTTTAATATATAAAAATAATATTCATCCACTTGAGAGGATAATTATTTTTCATGGTTTTCTTATAAAGGAGCTTCTAGTTAATCTACTCTAATTCTATGTGGAAAAACTTGATGTAAAAAACAAGAGAGATATAACCATGATCATCAATTTTTTCTATAAGATTCCATTCATATGATAACATGCTCATAATATCATTTTAAGTGATAATTAAAATAATATTTTTTTTCTTAAGTAACATTTAATCATGCATATCTTAACAAAAAAACAAAAAATTCAAGTACAGGACATGTGACTCCCCCTTTTCTCATATTTTCATCAACCAATACTCCATAATGAAAAAATTGATACAATAAAAAATAAGTTTTTTATGTGTTATTGAGTACTTATTTATTCATATTTCATGAGACTATCTAGAAATTATAGATTTTCCAAATTCACTGCATGATAGTTTTTTCTCATTTTTTCTCCCCCGTAAGGGATGAATTCAATACCACCTCTCCATGGTGGTTAAAAAACACCATGAAGAATATCTCTATTACTGTATATATATTACAACACTCAAACTTCTCTTTCAATTCCATGCATTTTAGTACAAGTAAAAAATATTTTAAGGTAATGATTAGGTACCATTGTTTTCCTCCTAAGTGACATTGATATTGAGAGTTTCCTCTCAACCTAGGCTTCTCTTTCCTTCCAACCTCATCACCTATTTTCATGTCAATAGTCATAATAGGTTGTTTACTCATCTTATCCTATTGAAATTATTCTTTTTGATAATAATTTTTATTTAAATCATATTTCAAGGAAACATCATTTATTTTTTCTTGCATCATCCTTCTCATGCTCTCTCTATGGTATGGTAGGATTGTCATAAAATCTTTTATGTCATGACCACACTGACCACACCTTTCAAACAAATTTTCTTGAACTTTAAAATATGTATCTATGTATATTTATCATGATACTTGGTTTCATTATCTAAAAACACTTATTTTCTTGTATCCATACCAATCACTTGGGGTTTATCTATTTAGTCAGGTTATATTGTCAAGTACTCCTTAACATGCTCAGCTTATTTGGGATTCTCATATGTCTTCTTGAAAGACTTAATATTTTATAACTCTTAATCTTTGGATTTATAAATTTTCTTCCATTTAATAGCATATGTAATCTCTCATGGAAGTATATTAATGCACTCCTTAACTTTTTTACCATCTGGTACACATCTACCACATATTTCTTATAAACATCCAAATCAGTTTTGGTTAGACATATTTGGTCACAGCTTTCTTATTTGAAATTTTTTCTCTCATTTTCACACAAAAACTCCCCCTTGGTTCTTGATTATTCCTTATAAAAGAAAAATTATGCTAGAAAGAGAAATTTTTTTGTTAATATTTTACATAATACCAACATAAATCTTGAAATTTGTATCTTCTAGGTTAACTCTATATCTTTCCACATATAAATTGATGTTGTCCTGTTGAAATAAAAGCATTGTTTTTCCTTAGGGAGAAGCAGCTATCTTAAGATATTACTCTATAATTTTAATTAATAATAGGTTATCTCATTTTTATTCTCATTCTAAGTAGGTTTAAACTCATTTTTTAAGACTTCATTGTCATTAAGAGAATATTTGTTTTGAGATTTATTAAGATTATATTTTACTTCACTATTAGACCTCTTTCTTTCCCCTTCTTGAGAAGATTAACCATTCACCTTAATTAATTTTTTTAACACTTATATGATTTTCTTAACTCATTTTTTATATAAATATAGATGGATTTTGTCTCAGTTAGATACTTTTCCTTCTAAACTAGCTTCTCATTGAGATAACTTATGATCTAATCAAGATTATCCACCTCTACTCTATTCTTATTATTTTCATAGATTTGAATTTTTTCCTTTTTATCAAACTCATCCTTCTTGGTATCCATATTATTATTCTCTTTAACCAATTTTCTCTTTTATTTATTGAGTTTAATATTATTATCAATAAATTATTCCAAATCACTTTTCAGCTATCATTCTAGTTCTATCATTTCTTCCTCATCATCAATACTAAAGGTGTAAAATCCTTTTTTAACATGAGTAAAGAAACTGACTTCATCTTTTGATGAGCTGTTTAATAATGATGAGTGTACCTTCCCTATTTTTCTCAAAAAAATCCTATTATTACCAATGAACTTATTTTTCTTATTCTTATCCTTATTCTGCTTTTGGAACTTCTTTACTTCTTCATCAAATTTAGTATCAATAGTCTTATTCTTTAGATAGTCATAGGAAAATTTCCCATCACATTCACAATTCCATAACTTTAGTAAATTTTTACCTTTACCTTTAAACTTTACCTTTACACTTTCCCTTTATAAATCTATTAGAAATAATAGAAATAATCATGTTGAATTCCTCATCAGAGTCGTTTGATTATGCTGCTTCCTCATCTTTGATCTTTCCTTTTCTTAGGGCCACAAAGTCCATCTCATCCTTTTATTTATTTTTAAAATCGATAGTGTTCCTCATTTAATAATCTATGAGTATATTATTAATTTCATCCAATTAAAGGTCTTATCAATATTATAAATCTGAAACTATAGGATCAACTTGATCTAGAAAATTTTTTATGTGCTTCTTAGCAATGGTGGATTCTTATAGCTTATCACCAAACCCTAAAATATTTCTGATTATTTCATTTACCTGGTTGAAATAGCCATCAACATCTCTATCACCTACCATTTTCATATTATCTAACCAACTCCCCAAAACATGGAATCTAGATTCCTTAACCTTAACATTACCTTTGTAACTGCTACTCAATTTATCCCATGTCTCTTTTTCTATTTGAAGTCATATTACCTTTGTATAGACCTTTTATGATAGGTATATCAAGATGGAATTTTGGGTTTTTCTTATAACTCTGTATTTTTATTATTAGTATGATTCATAAAAGAACCTTTAGAAAAGGGATAAAATCCCACTATTACTATATCTCTCACTTCTAGGTTGAATGATAAGAGGTATGGTATCATTCTATTCCTCTATATGTGATAATTCATCCCGCAAAATGTGGGAACACCTCATATATTGACTAAATTATGATTATCCTTATCTCATAAGATTATTATATCTTCATAGGGTATTATAGATTTGATATCACTTGTGGTTCCTAGGTCTGTATGGATCACTGAAAGGGATAGGGGTTGAATAAGTGATCTCTATTTATTTTTATTAAATTTTCTCCAATTTAAATTCAACCTCTATGGACTATTAAAGCCTCAATACTATCTTATTTAATACATTAGACTCACCTCATATGTAGTAAATATAGAGATATTTTAGTACACAAGATTTATAAGGTTTTACATAAAAAACCTACTCCTTTCCAAAATTAGATAGACACCCAAACCTTAAGATTCTCCACTATAATTTTGTTACCAATTAAAATGGATCCTAAGTTACATAGGAGATTGGTTGTTTATATGCCCCAACTACTAAACCTTGATATAAACTGCTTATACACCCCAGTATTGTATCCTCTAGCCATGTCGGGTTATACACCTCTGTCGTAACTCTTTTTCCAAGATTGATTATACGCCCCAAACACAAATCCTACCATCTTGACTAGTTATACACTCTATCCACAAGCTACTTCAATTTTGATTCGGTGATAGAAATTCCTACTTATTCTTTAGGTTTCTTATGCACCACTTCAAAATGATATTCCTCCAAAAGATTATAGGATTGGGTGTGCTCGAGTAACATTCTTCAAGATCTTCAATATATTCTTAGAATAGATCTATTGGTATTTAAAATCTCCTCATACCATAAGAGATATAATTTTTAATCAAATATTCAAATACTCAATCATATGAGTGTGATTATCTTTCAATGGTTCTCAACTTCAACTCCTTATTTCTCCTCAATACAGTGTGTATTGGGTTCACTTATCTCATAATCCACACATGTACATAAGATGTTTCCTCTTTCATCATATATATATTCTCAGGTACCATGAGAAATGATTTCTAAGATATTTTGAACTTTTAATTCTCCTGAAAATCCATTCATTTAAAATATTTAAAAACATATTAATTTTAATATCTTCTGAAGACTTGGATGATAAACTCCATGTGATATTTGAATTATTATGACTTAATATTCTCTATAAATTTCAAAGCTTCCATGTATGTATGAATAATGCATCAACATGACATATATTATGATGTGGTGTTCCTTGTGTTATACCTAGATCAGCTTCTAGCTTCAAAGCCATCTAAAAAAGGTCAAACAGAAATGACCATGGAATTTTATAATCTATCATTTCTCATAAATAAATAATTATCACACCACGTTATGTATTACAATGTGATCTTACTTATATCATCATTTTGATAACATGATGGCTCATTATTCCCTATTGAAAATAAAATCACCTAAAATTTTCATCACCATGGCATTAATTACTTTTCCTTTCTAATTGTTAATCTTTTCATCTGAAACACTCGCTAAAATAGCCAAAAAAAATACACCGCGGTGTGGTCTCATCTTCATTTCAAAGCTCCCAGTTCCATGGTCTTTATTTTTTCAATGTGGAGCATATTAGACTTCGTATTATTCCTTTACTAGAAATTCTTAAATCTCAGATTGGATTTTTGATCATTTGATTGATCATAATATTTCTATCTATAGATAACATCAAAATAGGATCATTTGAATCATCTCCATTTATAGAGAATATTTCATATTTAGGAATCTCATTATTTTAATTTTTAGATTCCTTAAATTTCTCTAATTTTAGAAGTCGTATGATATTTGGAAGTCATATGAAATCTTACTACCATCTAAAAACTTTATACAGACTATAATTTCATATGGCTTGTGAAGTCATGTGAAAATATCTGAAGTCATACAAAATGGAATGCATTCATAGAAATTTATTTCTAAAGCCATACGAAATGCATGAAGTTATATGAAATGCATGAAGTTGCAAAAAATAACCAAAGTCATGTGAATAAACCACTGAATTCATATGAAACTCATAAAATCATAAAAAAAATCTTATGAAGTCATATAAAATTCTCCAAGTCAAACAAATTCCTTTATAAAATTTCTAATTTGATGCTCAAATTCCAAACTTCAGTCAAATTAATTCAGGTCCTCTCTCAAAAATTCAAATACATCTTCAAATATATCAAAATAACTTTCAAAATGATCTAGACCAGTGTTCTTTCATCCACTAAAACTTTTTTTGATCTCCTTGAAGAACAACACTATAATCATCACAATAATACTTAGATAAATTATCAAGCATAACATCCAATTCCAACTCATTAATTCATAACAATCCTCCATGCATCCTCAATTACCTTTACCAACTATATATTGATTTTTTATCCATAAAAAAACCTTAATCATTGAAAAAAATGAAACTCTTACTTAGAAACATTAATAATAAAAGTCTTTAATCACATATAGACCTTTACTAAGGGAAAATGTATTGGCCTCAGCATATCTTCATAGGTATGGATTCATGTATCCTAAATTATCAAACCATGATAGTTCTTTGTGATGAATACTGAATTATGTTTCTTCTTAAGGAAAATTTTGGGACAATAGTGGTAACATGCTCATATATCTTTGGGTCTATGTATCTTTACTTAATTGTATATATTCTTATAATGTAAAAAATCATTAGAATAAGTTGAGTACATGAAGGATACACTCATGGAAAAATTATAAATAATATAACAGATATCTAATGAGGATTTTAGGATGATCATGTAGAAGTTTAAGTGATAAATTTTAATTAAGTATGAAGTGATAGTCTCTAACCAGGATACCAAGTGATGATTAGAGGAGGTAGGGATAATTTTTCAGCTCATTCAGGCCATATAAGAACATTGGATACCATTAGTGGTGATATTTTTGTAGGATAAAGTTTTTTAGTGGTGGGATATTTTTCATAGGGATCATGATGTGTCCTCCATTCAATGGATTTGATTAGGAGATTAGTATTGAGAAAAAAATATCAACTAATATTTGAACTTGGTCAGTAGGATTTTTTATCCATTCAATAGAGAAATTATAATGTTCAATGGTATAAAGTGAGATTTATGTGTTTGATTTTCTATTCTATAGAATTCATATCTAATAATTAATAGGTATACCATCGCTTCAAGAGGGTCTTATGATCAAAGATTTAGTATCAAGTTAGTTATTTTACCTTAAAGACCAATATGACAGTTATAATGAAAGATAAATTTATTAAGAATACATTAGCAATAATAGGTTATATGTAAGTGGGGGATATTATAGAATTATTTAGGGTAGATTTAATAAGATTAATTTACATTTATCACTAAGACAAAATAGGCATTTAGCAGCAGTTTTTTCACAGCGATTTCAAAAACTTCCGCTAAATGTTTTCTTGAAAATAATTTAGCAGTGTTTTTTCAGTGGTGGTTATTAAAAACACTGCTAAATTTTTTTAAATTTTTTTTGCTTTGTTTTTTTTTTTTTTTTTTTGATTTTTTTTCAAAAAACAATTAATTTTTTTAGAAATGCTTTTCTAAAAAACCATTGGTAATTAGCAAAGGTTTTAAAAAAACCCCGCTAAATAAAAAGAAAAAAATAAAAAATAAATCTTTAATTATGATTTATTATTTATTATTTATTATTTATTATTTACTATCATATATAGTTTATTATTTTTAATTTTAATTAATTATAATGTTTTAATTAATAAATATTTATAGTTATTAGTTAATAATAATTTGAAAGTTAAAAAAAATGTTCAATAAGTTGAAAATCGGACTTTGGCATCAATTAACCATAACTTTTGATCTGAGGGTCCATTTTAGCTTCACAACCAGTCAAATCGAAGCTTATTAAATGAAATAAAACCAAATTAGATTTAAATTTTGTAAAAATTAAAAGAATAAAATTTATTATACTTTCAAGAAAATTAGGAAATTGAATTTGAACTTAAAATGACTATGACTTTTGATATGAGTGTTTGTTTGGGCTATACCACATATCAAATCAATGTCTAAGATGATATCTAAGCTATTTTAACTCATTGGGATCCTGATAAATGTTTTTTTAGTCCAAAAGAGGTCCTAAAGGCCTCTAAAACTAAGTTTTTAGTCGGGGTACCACAATTTTTTAACATTCGATGGATTTCCAGCCTCGTTTAAGGGGGTCTTATTACCTTTTTTGGTGGGGACTCAATTTATTCCTAGGGATTACATTCACATTTATATTATGGTTTTAAAATTTTACTATTTTTCACAATGTAGTTTTATTTATAATTAAATATATGTATATTTTATTATATTTACTTATAATAAATCACTTGTATAAATACATATTTATATATAAATATATTTTTAAACATATAAACCAAGTGAAAATAAATATTTTATATTCATTTCATTTTAAATAAATAATTATCAATTTTATTTACCTTATAAAAATGCATAAATTTGTATATATATACCTATACAAGTAATTTTTATGTATAAACATATGTGTGTCAATAAAAAATCAATATTTATGTGTATAATCTAATATATGTAAATAAATACATATATATATATATATGTGTGTGTGTAAATAAATATATATATATATATATAAGTATTTGTGTATATTTATATACATTTGTAAATATTTATACATATTTATGTTTATGTATTTTTATATCATATATGTGTAGATATATATATAGATATATTTATATTTACTTCTGTTTATATGTGTGTGTGTGTGTGTGTGTGTGTGTATTTATTTATTTATTTATATTAATATACAATTATATATCTGAGTGTGTTTATATATATTTATAAAACATAAATGTGTGTTTATATATATATATGTAAATTTATTATATCTATAGATATTTATAGATATTTATATCCATTTATTATTTTATTATTTTATTATTTATTATTTATTATTTATTTATTATTTTAATATTTATTTATTATTTATTTATTATTTATTCATTTATTTTAATTATTAATTTACTGTTAAATGTCTATTTAATATTTATTTATTATTTATTATTTATTATTTATTATTTATTATTTATTATTTACCAATTATTTATTTACTATTTATTATTTATTATCATGTAATATTATTTATTATTCATTTATTATTTTTTTATTTTTTTTATTTATTGAGTATTTATTTATTACTTATTTATTTGATTTTTATTTATTTATTATTTATTTAATATTTAATTATTACTTATATATTACTTATTTATTATTTATTTCATATTTATTTATTATTTATTATTTATTATTTATTTATTATTTATTATTTATTATTTATTATTTATTATTTATTATTTATTATTTATTACTTATTACTTATTATTTATTATTTATGTGTTATTTATTTTTTTGTTATTTATTTTTTATTTATTTTTTATTTTTTAAATATTTTTTATTTTTTAAATATTTTTTTATTTATTATCTGTTAAATATTTATTTATTTATTTATTTATTATTTATTTATTATTTATTTCATATTTATTTATTATTTATTATTATTTATTATTTATTATTTATTATTTATCATTTATTTTTTATTATTTATTATTTATTATTTATTATTTATTATTTATTTTATTTTATTTACTTTATATTATTTATTATTTATTATTTATTATTTATTATTTATTATTTATTATTTATTTATTTATTATTTATTATTTATTTATTTATTATTTATTATTTATTATTCATTTAATATTTATTTTTATTTTTTATTTTTTATTTTTTATTTATTATTTATTATTTATGTATTATTTATTTATTAGTTATTTAATATTTATTTACTATTATTTACTATTATTTATTCTTTATTATAATTTATTATTTATTATCGTTTTTTATTTTTTATTTTTATTTATTTATTATTATTATTTATTTATTATTTATTTATTATTTATTTATTATTTATTTATTATTTATTTATTATTTATTTATTATTTATTTATTACATATTTATTATTTATTTAATAATTATTTATAATCTATTTCTTATTTATTAATTTATTATTTTTTATTACTTCTTTATTATATATTCATTATATATATTCATTATTTATTATTCTTTAATATCATTGTTATTTTTATTTGTGTATGTATAAGTATATTACATACTGTTTACTCACTATATGAGGAGTTTGCTAGAGTGGTAAAGTCTCTTGTAGTATATCCAAAAGGTAAGGGGTTTAAATCTCTCTTAGTGTATAAATTTGTCAGATTTATGCAGAGAATGCATGGAATATGCATGCATGGTAAAATAAATAATAAGTAATAATAATAATAAAATAATAAGTAATAATTCATAATAAATAATAGTAAATTAATTAATTACGTAAATAAAAAAATTATAAAAAAAAAACTGCCGATAAATATTTAGCAACGGTTTAAACCACCGCACAAAAAGTGTCATGAAATTATTCTCGACACGCAAATACATGGAGCTTTTAGAAGGTGTTTTGTTTCATTTAGCGGTGATTTAAACCTCTGCTAAATTCCAAAAAACCCACCGAGAAACACCATATTGTTTTGTAGTGTATTTGGGTAGTTAATTTTGCAAAATAAGTAGAACAAACTTACTCACTGTCATTTTTTAGGAGCTAGCAGTTTTCATCCATTAGGTGGGAATCACAATATTAGATATTATTTATATAGAAAGATAGGTCATCACCAATATTGTTCCCTTCTTACCAAGGAAGATAGTTTATACTAGAGAAAATAATGATTGTCGATGGGCTACCCCTCCAACTATAATATGTTCCTTGTCTATTTAAACTATAGTAGGATCGATGACCCATTAGACTATCAATGTTTGATGGTTCTAGTGTGGATCAACTCAAAAATATTTCTTATCCACTGGGACCATGGGTTTATTAGATAATAGTAGACACCTAAAACATGAATGATGTGAATGAGGGGTTGGTAATAGATAACTCCATGCAATGGAAGCCGGTGAGGTGGAATGACCCAGGGAAGTGTGAGGTAAAATATATGTATTGATTAAAATCACTTCTTCACATTCATCCATTACACCTATCTAAATAAAAGAATTAAAAATCTAAATAGATGTGATTTAGTGACCAGTAGTGTTATCAGCTCTTTATGGGAGCACAATTGAGATTATTTAAGGTAATTCATAGTTTGGATTTACTACTGGGAAATTATCAAGTATCATAAGATCTAGTATTATTAAAAATTGATCCATATAATGTCATTAATAGCATGAATTGATTTTATTCCATATGATCTCATGTTTTTTGGTTTCATTGAAAGGTAATATTTTCTAATTCAATAGTATATGATCTAGTTTTCATTGGTTTAATAGATAGATGTATTGTTATATGATGTATTAAACCATAGATCATTATATCTAAATTGTTGAAATTGTTGCACTATGTATCTGAGGCATAAGTAAATGAATTTCCTAGGTGTTACAAATATTTATTGATTTTTTTATAAAGGTGATTTCAAGTTTACCTCCATGATAGGAAATAATGTTTGGTATAGAATTATATGTAAGGGTATCTCCAATTTTAGTGGAATCATACCAAATAGTGCATATGAATATTAGAGAAATGAGAAATTAATTGGATGAAATGTTACAGAGAGGTTTTATCAGGCATAGTACATCAAAAAGTGTTGCCTCAGTTTTATTTGACAAAAATTACAATAGTGGTTTATATTTAAGAAATAATTATTGGTGGTTAAATAATATGATAATGAATCATTGATATCCTTTATAGAGGATTAATAATTTATTTAACCAATTTATAGAATCTTCAAAGACTAATTTTTGGTTGGTCTATCATCAAATTTGAGTAAAGGATGAAGATATACTTAAGATGGTTTTTATATGTTTACATAAACTTTTTAAATTCATTATGATGGAATTTGGCATTACTAATACACCAATTGTACTTATAAGATTAATGAATCAGATATTCCAACCATTTTATAATCAGTTTGTAGTGGTATTCATTAATAATATTTATAATCTTTCTAAAGTGAAGGAGGATCATGAAAAACCTTTAATACTAGTTTTAGGATTAATCAAGATGAATCATTTATATGAAAATATGTCTAAATGTAATTTCTATATGAATCAATTTTATTTCCTTTGTCATGTTATCTCTAAACATGGGGTTTCCATGGATCCATTTATTATTGAGGTGGTAGTATCTTAGGATCCTCTATAGAATGTATTTGAGGTATGTGGTTTCTTGTCACTAGTGGGTTACTATCAAATATTTTCACTTGTATTTTCTCAATTAATAAAACCACTTATAAATTTAACTAAGAAGGGACAATTAGATCGATTTATTCAAAGAATCATTTTAATTATTGAAGGAGAAATTGATCATGCATCCATCCTTTGGTTACTAATGGAAGAAATATCAATTTATATATATTGTGATATTTAACACAAAAGAATGGGATGTGTTCCAATATAAGAACAAGAAGTTTTTTCCTATGGTTCTGTATAGTTATGCCCTCATCAATATAAATTTTCTACCCATGAACTTAAACTTACAATGATAGTTTTTACTTTGAAATTATAGAGGAATTATTTTCTTATTGAGAAATTCATAGTTTATACTGGTCATAAAATTTTGTGTTATGTTATATCCTGGATTTACTTGAATCTAATAGAATGGATATAGGTGAAGTTTATTCAGTATTATGATTTTTAGATCATGTATACCCTAGGGAGGATTAATATGGTACCTAATCCATTGATTCATAAGTATTATAATAATTTATATCATTAGAAAAGTGAGGAATATAAAATGATAGAGAAATTGGAAGCTTTATATCTTGATATTTAAGATTTTGATAGGAGATAATGACTTTATCAAATGATGAAATATTCTTCATTTTTATAGATTTTAATAGAATATTAACTCAATGATTCTAAGACAAATATATGTATGGATTATATTATTTAAGGTGGTTCACCATAATAATGGTTTGGAGGAAGAGAGTTTCAAGTCAAATTTTGATTTTTAGTTATGGGTTTCTTATGATACGTGAAAAAAAAATAATAAGAATATTTAATAATTCACCTCTAGAAGTACATCATGTAGTCGATAAGACATATCATGCTATTATCAATAACACTATTGACTTAAAATATGGATATAAATGATAGAATATATGACTAAGTATCTGAACTATGAGAAGGTAAAGGATAAAAATCAAGCACCATTAGGCTTTATGTAATCATTAATTATATCATAGTGTAAATAAGAATACATATCCATGGATTTTATGAACGATTTATACTATACATATATGAATTAAAATGTTATTCATATTTTTTTAATATATTGATAAAGTTGAATAAATTTTTACTAATCAAAAAATATATTTTAATTGAGATATTACATCAACATTATATGGTGTAAGTAGAAAGGTTAAAAAGAGTACCACAGGTGATTGTATCCAATAAAGATGCTCATTTTACATCTCATATTTATAGAGGATCGCAATGTACTTTTGGAACTCAATTTTGTCTTATTATCACATTTCATCCATAGAAATATTTTTTAAACTAATACAAATAATTAAACCTTAGAGGACATATTAAGAGAATGTATTTTAGACTTTAGTAGATCATGGTTTAAATATTGACCCTTTCTTGAGTTTTCTTATAAAAAGAATTATGACTCCTTTATTAGCATGGAACCATACAAGTCATTATATATTCAATCTTTCCACTTTCCATTTTTTTGGGTTGGAATTATAGATTTAACAATCATGGGTTCAAATATGGTTTAATATATGACTCGTTATTTTTATATGATTTGAGATCATATGAAGAGCATGTAGGATAGGAAAAAATCATATATAAATTAGATATTGAGACCTTTGGAGCTTATGATGGGGGATCATGTGTTTCTATCAGTTTCTATAAAAAATCCCAAAACATTTTTGGTAAATATATTAAATTATCACCAAGGTTCATTAGACCTTTATGAGTATTAAATAGAGTTCATGAAGTTTTTTATCATTTGGAACTTCAACCAAAATTGAAAATATATCATGATGTATTTTATGTATCTAAAATTCAAAAATATATTCATAATCTATATCAAATAGTTTATTATAGAAAATAAAACATTAATGGAACATTCTGTGGAGATTCAAGATAGCCTAGAAAAGGTTTTTCATGGATGAGTTATTCTATTGGTGTGAATCTTTTAGAGACTTAGTGGTTTGGAAGATAGAATTTAGGAGCAGGAAACCCATATTAAGCTTCATTATCTATAATTATTTGATTTATTATCTTAAAATGGTTTTAATGATAAGTTTAAAATATGAATTACTGAAATTTCATGGATTTGTATATGTTAAATTCTTATTAAATATGTTTTAATCTTTTTAAAACAATATTTTTTATGGGTATTTATTATCCTTAGACTTGGTGAAAATTTTATGGTGTATTTTAGTCAAATTTCATATTAAAGAGAAAAATATTAATTTTAATGTTATTATAATAAATTTTTGAGTTCTTTATCAAGATAAAAGTATTTTTTTTACCTTGAGTTGTGAATTTGGAAGGAATCCAAATCAAAAATCAAATTTTTGGGAGAAAATTTTCTTAACAATTATTTATAAGAATGTTTTACAAACCATGTTATAAACCATACAAGATCTAATAAAATAGGTCATATATTTTCATAATTTTTGTAATGGATTATGTATCCCACTAAAAAACCATTCCATCTTAAAAAATAATTCAGTAGTCTTTCATGGTTTATGATCATGGTTTATAAACCATGTTGCAAAACTATGTTATCCTTAAACAAATACAGTTGAATTTAGTTTTAACCACTCTATCCTCTCTAAGCATGTATTAATAACCCCAAAATGTATTAAAATAATCCTATACTCTATTTAGGGTGGTTTTAAAGGATTTTATTCATTGAAAGAAGAATATATCCTATGGATTGAGTGGATTGAACCCAGATTAAAGGTAAAAATCCAAGATCTATTCTTAGGGTGAATATCTATATTTTTATATATTTCTTATATTTGAAACTTGATCAAAAATATTTTGATCTTTATTAAATTGTATATTATATGTAAATTAAGGGATTTTATTATAGGATTTTAAGGATTGAATCAAAATTGAGGTCATTAGATATATAACTGTGAATTCAAAACTTTTTAAATGAGGTGGGTGAATCTAAATATTTATCTTCTTTATTCTATATGGATAAAAATGTTTTTTTTGTAGTGATTATATAAATCATGATATTATATAAATATTAATAATTATTTCCAAATAAATATAAATAATAATAAAAGATTAAATATGAGAAGGATTGTGGCATTGGTAGAATTATAAATATTTTATTATATGTGATTTTTATAAGAGTGAAAATTTATGATTACATAGAATATTAAGATCCATTTTTATAAAATGAAATATATTATTTATTTATTATAAAATTTAAATTAATTTTTTTCTAATATTATATTATGATGAATGGAGGAAAACTAATGATATCTTAATGGTGGAGGGGAGTATATGATTTGGAATTATGAATCATGGATGATTTTGACATAAATATATTATTATTATTATTTCCATTATTACTGTATAAATATTTATATTTATGGAAGGATATTTTTAGGGATAGTTATGAACATATTGATTTATTATAGGATTGTAACTTTTAAGGTATAGTTTAATTATATATTTGATGATTCCTGGGATGTGGAGATCTTATGTAGGGTAGTTATTGATTGTACTTACTAACTTATGTTGAGTAAAAACTAGGATATATTATGTGACACTTTGAAAAGGGTGATATGAGATTATTAGAACTTATAATGATCAATTAAAGTTAATTAAAGTGGTTTTTATGAGTATGAGGTGGGGTGATATTATTGAATTGGATAAGCGGGATCTATAAATATTATTTTATTGTTAGATAGATTTTATATTACATTATTTTCTAGAAAAACTTTCCTGACATATTGAGTATGATAATGTGGTAGGGTATGGGATGAGAGTAAATATTTATTATTATAGTCATAAAAACATGTGGTTTTTGTAGTTATAACTATAATTTCTTTAATGGGGGAGATATGTTGTTGTTCTCATCATATTTACATGTAGTTATTGTGGTTATAGATGTGTCATCTATGAAGTGTGTGACTAAGTTTTTTATGACCGAGGTGATTCCTAGATGATGATTATGAATGAAATATATGATATGTCAGAGGGATAGTGACTATTGAGAAATATTTTTTTATGGAAAATTAAAGTTTTTATTTTCAAAAAGAACTTTTTAGGAAAAAGTGGAAAACCTCACAAAATCGGAACAAAAAAGCATCAAACACCATAATATATCACAAAATCATTAAAGTAAAATTTAATATTATTATAAACCTTCTCCATATATAAACTCAAATGAAGTGCAGTTACATTTGTATTTGGTTTGTCCTTGATAATATCATCAAAGTGATACACCATCTTTTCCCAAGTTTGAATATTCTTTTCTTGGGTGATATTCCTTTCATTGAACACTACTAGAAAAACATGTATTTGTGACGGGTCATTTGCGACGGGATCCTGTCGCAAATGGATTTTTGCGACGGGGGCCCGTCACAAATGGCTCGTTGCTGAAAACGGTGTCGCAACAACAATTATTTGCGACGGGCCCGTCGCTAAAGCATTTTTCCGCGACGGGGAGAATCCCCATCGCAAATAGTACTCCGTATATTTGTAAAAAACTTTTTGAAATAGTAATTGCGACGGGCCCGCCGCAAATAGTTTTTGCGACGGGACCCGTCGAAAAAACTATTTTAAAAAAAATAAAAAACTATTAATAAATTATTTTAATGCATATAATAATAATACTATTTGCGACGGGCATAGTATCTCGTCGCAAATACTATAAAAAAAATAAAAAAAATAAATTATTAATAAATTATTTTAATTAATATAATAATAATCCAATTATAATTCAAAAATAAAAAATAATAAAATATTAATAAATGATTTTAATTAATATAATAATAGAATTATAATTCACAAATAAAAATAATAAATTATTTTAATTAATATAATAATAATAGAATTATAATTCAAAAATAAAAAATAATAGAATATTAATAAATGATTTAATTAATATAATAATATTAGAATTATAATTCATAAATAAAAAAATATTAATAAGTTATTTTAATTAATATAAAAATAATAGAATTATTTTACATTCAAATATTAAAATAATTCAAGTATTACAAAAAAATATAATTAAATTATAATATTATAAAATTTTAATATATTTATAAAATTTAATATTATAAAATATAAATAATATTATTATTCATATTAATATTGTTATTTAAAAATATAATATTATTAATATTTTATAATGAGATAGAAACTACGAATAGAAAAAAAACATATTTTGATTTCACAAATTTTATAACATAAAAACAAACTCTAATCTGAATGAGGGGGGAGGGGGGATCTGCAGATAGTGGTGGAGTAAACTTCATCCCTAAAGCATGAGTGAGTCGGCGCATGTACTCCATCTGCTCCTGATGCTGCTGCTGCCACCGACTCGTCTGCTCCTCGTACAGCTGCTGCTGGCGTCGACGCTCCTCCTTATGCTGCTAACGCATCTGCTCCTGCTCCTATCGGAGACTCTCTATCAGTGCAGTCTGAGATCGCAACTGATCCTCATACTGTGTAGCAGAAGAAGATGCACGAGCTCCTCTCGAGCTGGACGCCGACATCGCAGCACTGCCATAATAATCTCCGGGAGTCAGTCGAGAGCTGATACCAACTACCCGGCCCTTCTCGAAGGCATACTGGGTGGCCTGCATCCATGCCGCCTCATCAAACTGATGGCCAGTGGTCTGATCTGATGACTCGGCCTGACTCTCAGGCCGGGCCTGTGACGCTGCGGCCTCATATGACTCCTGTAGTTGCAATTTAAAATTAAAATTGTGAATATATTATATGCAGTTAATTTTTAAACTTGAAAACAAATAATACTGACCACGATGTGATGCTGACGATCAGCTCTGAGCTCCCCAGTAGCAGGATCACTATACATCCTCCGATATACGTCGTACTCTGTAATATCGGGGTACTCGACAGCCTATAAGAATAAAAAATAAACTGTTAATATTTATAGTTATATAAAATATTTATAAATAATGTACGTACCAGATGTTGTCTATGAGTACTGAAAGAACGACTCCCAGCTTGATGAGTCACCTCCTGTCTCCCCCGATTCTGCCTCCCCACCGATGATCTCCTCTGAAAGGCACCACTCAACCAGTGCGCACATAATCCATCCCATACATGGGATGAAATGTACTCTGGTCAGTGTGCTCTACATAACTCGTCAAAATCTGACACTCTTGCTTTCTTCATCGCAGCTTTTCTTAAATTATGTAAAAACTGACGAAGGCGATCACGCATGGCCACCTCCCATGCCTTGTGGATGGCGTCATGCATGGTATCCTCGATCGGATACCATAAACCCTACAAATAAATCAAAATATCAAGTTAGAAATGAAATAATTTTCAAAATAAAAATTATTTATTTACGTACGTACTAACCAATGGCCGAACATGGCCTGCTGCACATCAATGGGAATCTTCTCCCATGTGGTCCACGGCTGAGAGAAATAGTTGCGCAAAATAGCGCTGCCCTGTCCGACTACTATATGCGGAAAACTGTAAAAATAATAAACATTTATTATGTGAATAGATTAATGAAATCTTAGTCAAATCCACAGGTTATCACACAGGTTATCACACCTCTGTGTGCATGGATCAAACCCAATACGTGGACGTCGCTTGGGGACGGGGTCAGGAATCATCAATCGTGCAAGACCGCGCCCCCTCTGCGTACTCCCTGGAGCGCCTGCAGGCTGAGGGTCATCTTCCAGCAACTCATCTGCATCGAAAGGCAGGTCAGCATCCGCCAACTCACGAAATGTGGCGTCGTCCATCTGAAACAGAAAATGTTAATGTTGTTAGAAAATAATTGATAATTACTATTATATATACATATATACATATTATGATTATATATAAATACCATGTAATTCTATCAGTGTTCATCTTCATCATCATCTTCATATATGTCAATGTCATCTTCATATTCCTCCTCAACATCATCGATATCCATTCGAGTTACAGTTTCTTCATCTCTTACCATTTCAAATTCATATGTGACCTCATTAACATCATCGTCATCACCGACTCTTAAATGTGGGGTGTCGTCATCGATACTCATGTCTCTTTGTAAAAAATATTTATTTTGAGTACTCTCTTGAAAAACTTCAATTCTTTTCACATCAGTGAAAGCACATTCACTTTGACTAAACTGATTGTCTTGAATTTTGATTTTTATTACACTCCACCAATCAGTCAAGTCTCTTGATGTAGCACAGTACTTTTCATAATAAACTTGATGTGCCTGTTGAGCCAATAAGAATGGTTCATTTACTGCGAGAACACTTTTACATTTAATATTGATGATTTCATGAGTCGGATGAACATGCACGCCTCTCTCTGTATCCAACCACCGACATTTGAACATGGTTATGTAATGTTGTCCAAGATAACAGAGTTCAATGATTTTATCAAGTATGTCATAAAAGTCAACTTCATTTTCTCAATGATGAGATCCTCTCAAGCTAACTCCGCTGTTCATTATTTTTTTCGATTCCCCATATGCATGTGTGTGAAATCGAAATCCATTCACCACATATGCATTATAAGTTTTAACAAGTTTGGAAGGTGGGTTACTCAATACACACAGCCGTTTTTCAATTTTATCATCATGTCGAGACACCTGAAAATTTGTGAAATAATTATCAATATAGTAAACTATACATTGAATGAGTTTCTAAAAGATAAAGAATTTATGTTACCAGTTTTTGAAACCACTGAGAGAAATTTTTCAGTCGACGTTCTTCGAGAGCAGCTGCTGTAATTTGTGGAATTTGTTTCTTGATATGATTATCATACAACCTATAAAAACCAAAGTTATTTATTGTAACATAAATGATAGAATAAGTGATATAAACACTTACAGTACAACTGATGTCATCTCTTCACAGTTGAGAAGAACATACGTATGAGCTCTATGATGTTCATCATCTGAAAGCCAGCGTTCATAAACTCTACCAAAACCAAGCTCTGGATGGTTGAAAACAGATAATTGATTTTCGATTTCATCAATATTCCTCTCGTTCCATCCCATTCGGTTGTGTTTTGAAGGATACTCAGATTCAAAATAATGGGAACAGAAAAAAGATATTTCCTCTTGCAAATAAGCTTCTGCAATAGATCCTTCAACAGATGCTTTGTTACGTACTTTTCTTTTCAATTTTTGCATGCATCTTTCAAATGGGTACATCCATCGAAACTGTACTGGACCTCCACATTTGGCTTCATATGGAAAATGTAACATCAAATGTTCCATTGAGTCGAAGAAAGATGGCGGAAATATTTTTTCCAGTTTACATATAATTACAACAACATCTTTTTCAAGTTTTCCTAGAGCATCATAATCTACTGTAGCCGCAAAAATTTCCCGAAAAAAATGAGACATGTCTGTTATGGAATCCCAAATCACAGAATTCAACAGACCTCTTAATCCAATGGGTAGAAGTCTTTCCATTATAACATGACAATCATGACTTTTTAATCCAGTAATATGAGCATTCTTTACACATCTACCCAAATTGGAAGCACAACCATCTGGAAGTCTCAAATCTGCAATCCATTGACAAAATAATAAATGGTTATCTTTAGACAGTGTATAAGCTGCTTTTGGTTTCAGTAACCTTTCTGTTCTGACATTCTCAAACAGTTCCAATTCTGGACGCCTGCAAATTTGGGCAAGATCTAAACGTGCATTTACATTTTCTTTGCTCTTTACTGGTGTATCCAAAACTGTATGAAACAAATTATCAAAACAGTTCTTCTCAATATGCATGACATCTAACATGTGTCGGACCAACAAATCAGACCAATATGGAAAATCCCAAAATATGCTACGTTTAATCCAATTGTGTTCTTTCCCAAAACCATAAATTTTCTGTTGGTTTATTGTGGGACCAAAAGTTATGGGAGGTAATGAAAATACAACTGATTTTAACTCCGAACCTGATAGCATTTTTGGAGGTCCATCCCTTTCAACTGTTCCTTTTCTGAAATGAGATCTGTTTCTGCGAAAAGGATGATCAGTTGGAAGAAATCTGTGATGACAGTCAAAATAACAAGGTTTCTTTCCATGAATGAGCATAAATGCTTTGTTCTCTCCCATACATTAAGGACATGATTTTTTACCATGTGTACTCCATCCAGATAACATCCCATAATCCGGGAAGTCACTAATTGTCCACATCAATGCTGCTCTCAGTATGAAATTCTGTTTCGTTGCAACATCATATGTACTGACACCAGTACTCCACAATAAATTTAATTCATCAATCAATGGTTTCAAATAAACATCAATATTTTTCTTCGGATGTCCTGGAATTAGTAAATCCAAAAATATATATGGCTCCTTCATCAACATCCATGTAGGTAAATTGTACGGAGTTAAAAAAACAGGCCAACATGAATATTGACTACCATAAGATCCAAACGGACAGAAACCATCAGTGGAAAGGCCCAGTCGAACATTTCTAGCTTCTAAAGCAAAGGATGGATGCACTCTATCAAAATGTTTCCATGAATCACCATTGGCTGGATGATTCAAGCTTTTATCGGTTGAAATATTCTCTTTATGCCATGACATCATTGTCGTTGTATTCTTAGACATAAATAAACTCTGAAGTCTGGATGTAAGCAGAAAATATCTCAACTATTTTATAGGAATCAAACCATACTTCCCGTGTTGTCCTTCTTTATATCTCAGTTGCCCACATGTGGGACAACTATCCAACGACTCATTTTCCCCAGAATATAAAATGCAGTCATTTGAACATGCATGAATCTTCTGACAAGTAATTCCCAAATTTCGAACCAGCCTTTTACTCTCATAGTAATTTGCAGGTAAAACATTTCCTTCAGGTAACAGTGTTTTAAGCAAAGAAAATATCTAGTCAAAACAGGTGTTTGACATTCCGTTATCTGATTTGATAGCCATAAATTTTGCAACTGCTTCTAATTTGATCATCTTGCAGCCAGGATATAATGCATCCTCAGCAGACTTCAACAACTCATAAAATTCAGACGGTGCCAACTCAGGATTTGAAGCTATATCATCCGGAGTTTCTGTATGTTGAACAGATGAACCTACAACATCATGTACTAAATCTTGAAACCGGGATGGATCCGGAATCAAGTTGGTATCACCTGCTCTGGAACTGTGTTCACCGTATTGATACCAAAAAACATAATCTGGTTGAAAACCAAAATGCAAGATATGTTCCCCCACTTTTTCAAACGTGTCAAACGTTCTCAATGCACATTTTCTGCAAGGGCATTTTATTTTGCCTTCTGAAACAAATTCTGGATTTGATGTCGCAAATGATAAAAAAGTCTCCACACCCTCTACATATACTGGATTTAAACCAGAACCGTTTGGATTTCTATGTTGATTTATCCATATGCGGTCACCTAATAATGATTGTTGACAACCTCATTGTTCCATAATTTTCTATAAAATATAAAATCATTGCTGGTTTTGAATAATTTGTTAGAAAAAACACTCAGGCTAGGATAATTAAAGAGTTTACATCATACACGACTGATGCAAACTTTTTATTGAGATAGACCTAAAAATTGACCCTTTAAGAATTAAATATGTTGAGAATAAAGCAAAACATGTTACAAATATTGATAATTTTAATATTATATAAATTTTTTATTATTTTCATAGTACTAATATTACGAGTAATTATTACTAATTATTGGTAATTATTACTAATTATTGGTAATTATTACTAATTATTGGTAATTATTACTAATTATTACTAATTATTGCTAATTATTGGTAATTATTACTAATTATTGGTAATTATTACTAATTATTACTAATTATTGGTAATTATTCCTAATTATTGGTAATTATTACTAATTATTACTAATTATTACTAATTATTGATAATTATTACTAATTATTGGTAATTAGTACTAATTATTGGTAATTATTACTAATTATTGGTAATTATTACTAATTATTACTAATTATTACTAAATATTACTAATTATTACTATTTACCGGTAATTATTCCTAATTATTGGTAATTATTCCTAATTATTCGTAATTATTACTAATTATTACTAATTATTACTAATTATTACTAATTATTACTAATTATTACTAATTATTACTAATTATTACTAATTATTACTAATTATTGGTAATTATTACTAATTATTGGTAATTATTACTAATTATTACTAATTATTACTAATTATTGGTAATTATTACTAATTATTACTAATTATTGGTAATCATTACTAATTAATACTAATTATTGGTAATTATTACTAATTATTGGTAATTATTAGTAATTATTGGTAATTATCGGTAATTATTACTAATTATTGGTAATTATTACTAATTATTGGTAATTATTACTAATTATTGGTAATTATTACTAATTATTGTTAATTATTACTAATTATTGGTAATTATTACTAATTATTACTAATTATTACTAATTATTACTAATTATTGGTAATTATTACTAATTATTACTAATTACTACTAATTATTGGTAATTATTGGTAATTATTACTAATTATTACTAATTAATACTAATTATTGGTAATTATTGGTAATTATTACTAATTATTGGTAATTAATACTAATTATTGGTAATTATTATTAATTATTACTAATTATTACTAATTATTGGTAATTATTACTAATTATTGGCAATTATTACTAATTATTACTAATTATTACTAATTATTGGTAATAATTACTAATTATTACTAATTATTACTAATTATTACTAATTATTGGTAATTATTCCTAATTATTACTAATTACTACTATTTAGGGGTAATTATTGGTAATTATTGGTAATTATTCCTAATTATTGTTAATTATTACTAATTATTGTTAAGTATTACTAATTATTGGTGATTATTACTAATTATTACTAATTATTACTAATTATTACTAATTATTACTAATTATTGGTAATTATTACTAATTATTACTAATTATTACTAATTATTGGTAATTATTGGTAATTATTACTAATTATTGGTAATTATTGGTAATTATTGGTAAATATTACTAATTATTGGTAATTATTCCTAATTATTGGTAATTATTCCTAATTATTGGTAATTATTACTAATTATTACTAATTATCTGTAATTATTGGTAATTATCAGTAATCATTGGTAATTATTGGTAATTATTACTAATTATTGGTAATTATTACTAATTATTACTAATTATCGGTAATTATTACTAATTATCGGTAATTATTCCTAATTATTAATAATTATTACTAATTATCGGTAATTATTCCTAATTATCGGTAATTATTACTAATTATCGGTAATTATTGGTAATTATTGGTAATTATTCCTAATTATTGGTAATTATTACTAACTATTGGTAATTATTACTAATTATTGGTAATTATTACTAATTATTGGTAATTATTACTAATTATTGGTAATTATTACTAATTATTGGTAATTATTGGTAATTATTCCTAATTATTGGTAATTATTCCTAATTATTGGTAATTATTCCTAATTATTGGTAATTATTCCTAATTATTCGTAATTATTCCTAATTATTGATAATTATTCCTAATTATTGGTAATTATCGGTAATTATTACTAATTATTGGTAATTATTACTAATTATTCCTAATTATTACTAATTATTACTAATTATTACTAATTATTACTAATTATTGGTAATTATTCCTAATTATTGGTAATTATTCCTAATTATTACTAATTAGTGGTAATTATTAGTAATTATTACTAATTATTACTAATTATTGATAATTATTGATAATTATTACTAATTATTACTAATTATTGGTAATTATTACTAATTATTGGTAAATATTACTAATTATTGGTAAGTATTACTAATTATTGGTAATTATTACTAATTATTGGTAATTATTACTAATTATTGGTAATTATTACTAATTATTGGTAATTATTACGAATTATTACTAATTATTCCTAATTATTGATAATTATTGGTAATTATTCCTAATTATTAGTAATTATATGAATAATTACCAATAATTAGGAATAATTACCAATAATTAGGAATAATAACATTATTAGTATATTTTATTATTAATATTAAAATAATATAATTTTCTATATTATATACAATTCTCCTTTCATCTGTGTGTTTTCTGTCTCCACATACAAATAATACATGTGGAGACAGAAAACACACAGATGAAAGGAGAATTGTATATAATATAAAAAATTATATTATTTTAATATTATTAATAAAATATACTAATAATGTAATAATGTTATTATTCCTAATTATTGGTATTTATTACTAATTATTAATATGTATTCTTAATTATTAAAAATTATTACTAATTATTCCTAATTACCATTAACTATGAACAATACTAATAATTTAAATTTATTAAGTAACAAAACAATGTAAACATAATTAAATTACAACTAATTAAGAATAATTGAAACTAATAAAAAATTTAAAATAAATATTAAATTAAAATGAACATAAATACCTTGAAAATTGATCTGAGGTTGATCTCTGATCGTTCTTCAAAACTTCAATATCAACTCCGGAGAAAAAAATTAAACTTGAGAAAAACTGAACTTTAGAAATAGAATTTTGAGAGAAGAAGAAGATGGAGTTTGAGAATGATTTGAAAAAAACGGATGGGGGTATTTATAGGTTAGATTATTTGCGACGGGTCCATTTGCGACGGGATACCCGTCGCAAATAATATTATTTGCGACGGGTACCGTCGCAAATACCTTAGCCATCATTTATTACGGTCAACGGTTAAATAGTTATTTGCGACGGGACCCGTCGCAAATAACCACCTGCCGACATGCTATTTGCGATGGGGGAATATTCCCATCGCAAATACCTTTTACCGCCGCCGGTTATTTGCGACGGGCAATAACCGCCCGTCGCAAATATGTTTCCCGCGATTTGGCGCGCAAAGCGCGCCAGTTCTTTTGCGACGAGGAAAGCTATCTCGTCGCAAAAGGCTACTTATTTGCGACGGGCAAATACCCTCGTCGCAAATAAGTTTTTAACGGGGCTATTTGCGACGGGAATAAATCCCGTCGCAAATACCCATTTTTTCCGTAGTGGAAGTTGCGTGTCAAAATATGATCTTGTTTTTTGATCAACTCCTTATTCTCTTAATTTTCATCAACTTCAATAAATATATCATTCATCTGATTAAAATCCTTCTATGAAGCCTTAATCTCAAAGGTCTCCTCCGGCATTTCTTACTTAGAATGAATAATTAGCTCTAGAAATTTTTATTTTTCTTCTACCTCCTTCCCTACCACCCACTTTTAATCATTAGAAGGCACTAAACTCTAATACACTAATTTATTATTAGTGGGATTATCCATTTTGGGTCTCACAACCCTATTAGAATCCTCTGCAATCATGGAGATTTCCTACACCTATTCATGAGTAGTGAGTTCATATTCCAGTGAATTTGACCCCATATTTTAGGCAGATCTGATCTCTATAGGTTTTGGAAAGTACGAATAATCCTTATTCCTTTTTATGTTTATTTCCATTTTTCTCAATAAAACTCCCCAATTCATGATTTACCCTCTTCCCCTTCTTCCTCCTTGAGTTTTGAAGTCCTATACCATGCCTTACATATACACTATCTACTAAGAAATGGTTAGAGATATCATCACTAGACTCTGCCTGAGAGAAGCTTTGACCTTCATCATTGTCCTCCTCTTCTAGTATGATGACTTGGATATGAACAAAATCCCCTTGATATTGGAATGAGCCTTTAACATCCAAACCTTCAAAATGATTTCTCATATTAATAGTCCTAATGATCCTTCTAGGACTTGTTATGTTCACTAAATTCACCTAGCCTTCACTTGAAGCTAAGGTGAACTGTTTTGATCCTTCATTGGTCATCTAATCAGCTGAACCTTTATCACTATCCATCTTTGTCCTCGCCTCATTTAAAGATTCATCGCCAACCTGAACAACCACTTAATTCCTAAAACATGAGTAAATGATTAGACACTTTCCATCATTGCAATATTTCCAATTTTCCTCCATTCCAGCAACCACACCCTGATCATACATTGAAATAATAGTATGGGAGCTCGACCAAGCCATTCCCACAACCTGTATAATTGGTCTTCCACCTTCCATGTTGTTCCTCAAACCAGAAAAAATGTCTAAGATCTTTGGTTTAGGTTACAGAGTCATCACCCCTTTAAAAAGAGTAGAAACATTAAAATTACCATCATTAATCAAGATACTTGATGGGATATCTTCATGAGGGTTAGAAATCACCCCATGATGGAATTTGGAAATATCATGGACAAGACATTTACAAGATGACCAGAAAGAAACCCAAGATTCATAGCAAACTTGTTGCTTCCAATGAAGTTACCCTTTAATATCAATGTAGTTAAAATCCAACACATCTTTGGAGATGTTGAACTCAATGAAAATACAAGTAGAAACTAGATGACAGATAGTGTGAGTGGTGATCAGATCAAAGGAATCAGCCCACCATGTTACTGATAAATCGAAGAATATCTTGATTCTAAAATGGGAAGGGAAGGCTAAGAAGGGAGATCGATATCACCATGACAGGAGGATCTAGTTTTAGGTGAAAAATTAGTGACCACCAAAGAAAGATAATCTGAGACCTATTAGAATGTGAGGACTATTCACCCAAGATGAGATAAGATCTTTTTCTATCACGAACCGGATCAAAAAATCTTGCAAGTCCAAAAGCCCTAAAATTTCCGGATCTTACAAATTCCAAGAATCGAAGACAAATCTATCTAAGGAGTACACTGAGGGTCAATTATTTTAGAAAAAAACTACCAAGGAGAGATCCAACATCGCAGAGGTGCTCATCAAATCTAAGAAATAAATCAGAATTGAAAGAACCCCATCTTCATTTTATTTTTACTTATCTTACTCTAGATACAATGGAATGTGGTCATTTTTACCATCCTTATTTTGTATCCTTGGTTTTTTGTATAAAATTACATGTATATGTTCATCCATAATGATTTTTTTATAGTCAATATTTCATTTATTTATCATTTTAGTTTCAGTAAATTGTTATATGATTATTATTATAAAAAGTGGAACTCCTTTCATGTCATATATTATACCATTAACATTGGTCAACGATACTTAGACTATTGAATGTGAGATTATGGTGTTTCTCTCAATCTCATCACTAGCTCAAGAGAGGTATTGATGGGGTCATGTAATGATAAACCTAATGTGATATTTTTTTCCCTGAATTATGCACATTTAAGATATGGATAATCATAAAAACTACTTATATATTTTATGGTGTAGATAGATGTGTCAATTGGGGTTATAAAAGAGTTATAGTTAAACATTATAAAGAAATTAAATAATATTAAATTAAGTTGGTAATATTATATTTTGTGATAGATGAAGGCTATGAGATTATATTTTCAAATTTAAGATATTTTTTAAAGGATTTGGGTCTCATCAAAACATCAATACAAAGAGATGATTATAGTGATGGTGATAGCATTGTTGTAGAATATTCTACCTTAAAAATAAAACAACCTTATAAAGCTGGTGGTTTATATAAATTTTTATATTTCATTAATATAGTGATAATATATATGTGTTAATTGTATAATTTTAGTTTAAAATACTTCTATTGTTATAGGGTATTTCAAAGTAAGATAAAAGTGATGGATATGTTGTAGAAAAATAATTAAATGTTAATGTGATTTTTTATTAGTAAAAATTGAGGATGGTAATTTAAATTTGTTGTATAATGATAAGATTTCTTTTTATATTGTGGGAAATAACTTCCTCATGATTGGAACTAAAATTTCAGGTTAAATTAGAGTTTCAATGAAGATACATTATGTTAAATTAGTTGATGTATAGGATGGGTTATATTTATAGGTATTTTATATTATAAAATTTATTTATTTTCATGTTGTTTTTTTTAGAATTGTAAACTATTATTCACATAGTATTGTGAACTGATCTTCTATATTATAGTGAAAAATAGGGATCAAAATAAATTGATTTTGTATTGAAAATTTTCCATTGTATATTTGGTTTATACATTTTAGAAATTATATTTAAGGGTATGTGATATTTTTTTACTTAGAATAAGTGGTGTTATGGTTCATGATTATCAATGTATGATTGGGAGATATTTTTTGAGATTGAAACATAGAATTTTCATGGCCCGTTATTATTCCCTAGTGTAATTGTTAACTAGAATTCAAAAGTGGTATGATACAGAAGAAAACTATAGAAAATAATTTTTAAATTGGAATTATTGTAATTTTATGGAAATTTAATGGTAAAATTTAAACATGATATATATTTTTAAATTTATAATTACAAGTTGATAGTAATTTTTGTATTGATACTAATATAAAATAAGGATATTATTATCAAAAATTATGCCACTTGGGTTTTTATTATGAAAATTTTTGGGTTTATATTTTACATAGAGATGCATGGTAGATTTGCAATGGGATGTTTCATTTAAAAATTTATTATAGAAAAATTTAAAGATAAACATTTAATTTTAAATGCTGAATCATATTTAAAATTTGACATAAATTTTATAATTAATACTTTTATGAAAGTAGAAAATTTAGTTTATAAATTATAGCAATTCATTTTCTAGTGTGAACGTTCTCAAATAAATATTTCATATGAAGATGCAAAATGTTTATGCAATGAATATTTTCATTAAAAAATTACATTATAACACATATTTTAAATATTATATTTTGAACAATACCAACCCATTAGGCCCAAACTATAGATTAATAGTCAATACAATTTAGTTTAAATAACATTCAGTTTAAAGTCCAATGCTGCCCAATCAAGAATCATTAAACACTATCATTTCACTCATTTTTTACTTAATTAAATCTCTAACCACACCATATAAAATCTATTTATGTATCCTATATTTGTTAATATATTAATCGAGTCTATTAAGAAGTATTTTACCATATAAATTATAATATTTTAAACTTATGCTTGCATAAGGTTTATCTTAATTTCCGTGTTAGTTTCCAACTTCTCCATGACATGATAAACAATAGTGGCACAATTAAAATTATCATCACCTCATCAATGGTGGATATGGAATATGTTTTTTTCAAAATTAACATGGATAAGTGTTCATGATAATGTTTTTAATTTTCTTTACTTGTTCTCAATGGTTGTAAAAACATATTAACATAATGAAGTCAGTTAGTTAAATAGTGGATGCAGTCTTTAAGAAAACTCAACATAGCATAAGTACAACATTATCCAATTATGGATCAATACTTAAAATGTTTGACCTAGATTGAATTTAATTTATATTACTAAAAAAATCTTCATGTACAAAACTAATAGTATCTAGTGTAGGTTTTTTATATTTATGAGGAAAATGTACTCATTTAATGGAATTCCCTCTAGTGATTATTTATTTATAAATAACTCTTTAGAATTTAATTAGTTTATAAATAATTACATTAATTTTCATATCAATTATAATTATTATCACCCATAATATTATTGATTTTTAAATTTCATACATATACTGACTAACCGTGTAGGCACTAGTAAGGAATGTAAAATTATCTAGGAATATCTCAAATTCATTTCTCATCTGACACTAATTTTTTATTATTTAAACATATGCATCAATAGACTAATTTTATTTAAAATTATATAATCAAATAATATATTAGTATGTTTGGTGGTTTGTTAATTTTAAATATTGTTACAATCAATATTTATGATTATCACAATTATCCCTTTATTGAGAAGAATGAATTTTTCTACGAGTGTTATTAATTTTTTCTTACTTTCATACTAATATATGATGAAAATATAAGCATTACATATTTTTTTAAATATACCATGTAATACAAACTAAAATTTAGTTAATTAAAAATTTGATTCTAACATTACCAGTCAAGTTATTAGTCGATGGTATATTGAATAAGTTTAAATTATTCCTTATTAAACCAAGGATGTTATTTTACCCACTTCAGTATGAAAAAATAAATATCATAAAATATTTTCCTTATAATATTCTTATTTCCACTATGAATTTAATCCACTTCTTCTATGTTAGTAACATGTTTAATATTCTTTTCATTTTTCATGATATGTTTTTTCTCTATTCTCAATACATAGATTTATGTGGAGTTAAATGTTTTTCCTTTATTATTATAGATTTTATATTTCAGATCATATATCATTTATAAGAGACTCATTTATGATTTTGTTAGTTTTTGTAGGGGTGGTGGAGGTAGAAAATATACTTTATATATGACTTACACACCATCAGTTCTTGATCCTTACATATTTGGTTGTGGGATTACTCTCTCTACTTTTTTTCTCATTAATTATTTCCTATTATCTTGGATAAGGGTAAGGTATGACACTCTCCCCATGTTTGAGGTAATCCTTCCCATATTGGTTGTGTATATTTATTGCCTCCTTAATTTTCTATTTTCTATTATTGTTACCAAATAATGGCTCTTTTAGATCTTCACATTTCTTATAATTTCTAATATTTTTTTCCTGAAGATAAATTTTGCTTTTTTTAATTTTTGTGCTCAAATGAAAGTAATTAGACACTACCTTTTCCATCATTGTGATATTATTGACCTTTAAAACAATATTATTTTGAGACTATTATCTCTTTGGGTGGGATACAGTAGTAGTAAGTGTACATCCATGGAAAACCTATTTAAAATAAATTTTTTATTAAAGAAATTAATATTACACAATTTAAAATATGGTTAGGCTTCAAAATTTTATCTCATATGAGTCGATAGACTGATCTCATATATGATTATTAATTATATTATCTAATTTTATCAAATTATATTTTATAAATGGTAATTTCTCACTATTTTTAATCACTATAATTATTTCACTTATATCATAATATCAATATGAGATTAATAATATGTTCAGTTTATAATTTTTTTAGAAATAAAAAAAATCAAACTGTAATAGAAACTTAAATTATCACAATTAACTTTAAAACTAATATAAAATTTTTATGAATTCCATGAATAATTATATCAACTTTTTGTTGATAACATGATAATAATTGAGTGTGATCATTTTATTAAAAATCTTAACAAAATAAATGAATCCCAAACATAAATATGAACCATTTTTAAAGTATAAATTTGTTACACATGCATATTGACACGGTATCTATAATGTCCCAATCTATATAACTTAAATAGTAAATTAACTAGTGGTGAAACATGAACTTAGGTGTGCCTATCCATAAAATAAAGGTTATTGACTAGTATTGATGATCTGATAAACTAAGTGTAGAGACTATACCTTATAGTATCATTGCAAAAAAATAACTACCAATAACAAAACATCTATATCATGGATCATATTAGAGTATGAAATAAAAAATTACAACAGGAAGAAAAATATAATAAAAACATATCCATTCTATAACAAAATTAATGTGTAGGTTATATATTCATACATCAATGTGGTATAAATCAATATTATGATTGTAAAAGGTATAGAAATAAATTAAAATAAACAAAAGGAAATGTAAAATTATACTTAGCATCACCTTGGACCTATCTCCACATCCCCACTGAGATCCTCCATCTCATCTACCTATACTAGGGCCATCACTTGAACTTGTATGTAATCTATAAGATTTATAAGTGCACCAAAGTTCCATCATATGGGGTGATCCTAAAACCCAGTAGTCTTCCACCAGTGACCCTAATAAAAACTAGTATATATTTGCATTCATGTAATAAATATAAAGAAGTCATACACATCACATGCATACCCATATATAATCATTGATTACTCGAGAAGACACCCCTATAGTCAACTTATACCTACTTAATCCAATGATAGATTGTGGTATATCGGTGGTGCTACCATAAAAGGATGATTCATATACTGAATAACACATCTCAATAACTAGGTGTAAGCACACCCAACCACAGAAGCATATCTACTCTTAAAGGTAAGTGTATCCCACCTGGTATATCCAATCATCTTGGTAGGAATCACATCCAACCCATATCACAAACATACCAGGAGGCATCATGTCCATTATAAATTACAACCATGTTGGTAAGCATCACATCCAACCCATATCATAATCATCTTAGGGTTAATCTCATCCAACCTGCGTCATAATTATCTCATGAAGAATCATGTATAACCCACATCATAATCATCTCAAGAGGAATAATCTCCAACAAACATCATAATCATCTCAAGAGGCATCATATCCAACCCACATCAAAACCAAGTCGGGTAGCATCACATCAAAACCGCATCACCCAAATCCCCCAGGTTGGTAGTACACCCAACTACATGATAAAAAATCCCCCATATTGGCATTACACCCAACTATATCATAAAAAACTACTATTTTGTCATTAAACCCAACCCATATCATCCCATATGACTAAATATTCCCAATAACAGTTTTCATGTCATATTAAACACTTTCCATAAATCATCGACATGAACACTAGTAATATATAATTCATGAAAGGAAACTAATATGGTTGGTATTCTACCCAACCCTACTATATACATATACTAGATTATTTATCCATCTCCCAACCAAAAATATCCATACACATAACTATAACCATGGTTAATGGTTTATCTCCCTTAGAATTGGTTCATCTTAACCCATTACACTTAACAAACAACTCATGCCCAAAGCATGGTATATCTAGTATGCACATGTCAAGGTCGGACTCCCTCGGAACAGCTTAGGTTCCCATACCATTACCCATCACACAAGGGTTGATCCATAATAGGAATCATCATTCTGAATCCCAACAAAAATGCTAGATCACCACTCAGTCAAACCAAAATGTGGGTTCCCACCTTCTAGGAACACTTTAGGACACAATACTTGGATCAAAACTTAATATAGGGTCAAGGAAAAACCCCATGGTTCCATCACCTATATATCAAGTCACTTCCCAATGAGACATGACCCTTTATGGTCATATAATTCATAAGTAAGGTTTAGAAACCAATCACCATATAGGTAGACCATAGTCATCACCCAATAAATAAGGGAACCATATTTGGTTCTATTCTAGGTCAGACTCATGTGGCATCATCTTCCCACATTTCATATGGATAATTACACTATAATACATAGGTTTTCCCCTTTACGTAAACTTAGGATATCATCACACTGAAACAATATCCTCCTCGGTCACTAGATCCATAGCTCAAGGATAGACACACCTTAGGTTTTGATTCCCCTTTATTCAAGCCTCCCACATATGTCACATAGCCATCGGTGGCCATGTAATAATATATAACACTCAAGAACACCATGTGAATATAAAAAAACTCCTTAACATCATCTCACATAAGGAAACTCACTCATGTTTTCATCTTGGATTACTTTCACCCACTTTTCTACACTTACAAACTATACAGTATATAAAAAAACATATAAATAATAAATATTTAGTACCACCAACTTTTATCATAGATTTATCCCCGCAATAAATTCTCAAACACCATCTCCCTATGATTTTTCAATCCCATACCATCCATCGGCCCCGTCCACATTGTCCTAACTCCAACAAATTTTAACTTTATTTAATTATAATTAATTATAATTAATTAAAATTATTAATCCATATTAATTCAATTTTTCATAATCAAAGGAAAACTTACCAAAAGGAATTTCCTCGCCATAGTCTCATGCAATGGGGTGTGATATTCTCCCAAAACACCCTTGATTCCACTACTGGATAACACTTCAATGTCTGATGACAAATCACTGACCAATTAAATTAAAATTTGGTGAAAAACCAAATAATAACTAGGGTAGCGGAATACCTATAACAAAACGGTAAGAAAATATGTGTTTTTATCCTCCTAAATTCTACTCTATCATTTTCTTGAAAAATTACTCATGAAAAAAAATCGATCCTACCATGCTCAGGTTTAATAGACACTCAAAACCTAATTCTAACCTACTAAAATTAGAAAACAGGGAAAAGATGTAGAATTAGAGGAATAAAGAAGAGGAACCAACCTTTAATCAGTGAAAAAAACCTATAACCTACTTACATAAAGGAATAAAAAGGGGATAGGGAGATTGGAATAAGTTATCAGCCTCCCCTTAATTTTATGAATACCAAATGGGGAGCCCTAGTAGGTTCATCATTTTAAAAAATTAAAATTTACTTTTCCCCCTTATTTAAACAAAATGAGTCGAAGTATCACTGGGTACCAAGTCCACTGACATCAAATACCTGGTGCTAAATCAGGTGCCTTGTGCATGGAACTAGACATTTTTTGGCCCTATCTATGGGAATCACCTTTAAAACCTCCACCAGGTACCTGGTTCCACCCTATTAGGTACCTGGTTGCTCACTACATCCACTAATCTACATTTTTCAATCTTTAAAACCCCTAAAACTCACTCTAAACCTCCTAAAATTATGATACCACCATAGTAACTTCCCTTACATCATTTAAAAGACATCTATAATCACTATTTATTGGTCCAAACTCAAAAAAAATCATCCCTAGTCTCATGCTCATTGGAACCCAAAATTTCTCTGGATCCATTGACACCCATTGGTGCAAGTTTTTATAACCTACCCACCATAACACATCTTATCCCTTATAAGTCTTCATATACATCTCATGTGAACCACCTTAGTCACCAATTTTTAATACATGATGCATTTATCGATCTTCTACTAGCTATATCCATACTGATAATGCACTTAAACTAGTAAAACCACAAAAAAATCATTAATTTCTATTTCTCCAACTCATCACAATTTTATTCATCACCAAAAAGATGTTTTTTTGTTCTTATATAAGTCATTATACTTCATTGCACATGAAATTCACTAGTAATTACCCTCTTGTATTGATTTCCCTAGAAAACCTCATGATTTGTGCATCGTAGTGTTGAATAATTCCACCAATCCCATAATGATTCCCCACTCCCAATGGAATTCATAAATTTTAAATTTACTAATGTTATAAAAAAATGGTTGACATAACTAGTATCACCATGTCATTTCCCACTCGATGATACATTTGATAATATTTAAAATGCATGGGCTTTGATCCTAAATACTTGTACTCAAGACAATAATCAAAACATGAAACCTCTTCCCATCACATACTTCATTATACTTCTCATGAGTACTGACAATTTATTAGACTTAGTCACCCTTCTATCTTTTTTTTTGAAATTCATGACCATCAATTACTAAATGTATTAAATATATATGATCACCATAGTCCAATACCTGAATATAGGTAATTCTCACATAGAAAAAATAATCAGTCCACTTTCATCCAAGCTCCAAAAAATAACCACAGCCACTACTATTTCAAATGTTCCAAATACATCACTCCCAATGCTCGTTATACTTTACCCTAAACAAATGTTATAAATAAAAATATTTTATGGTGTTCTTTTCACTATAGGATTCTACTTATCATCAATCAATGAGATTCAACTTTATTTTATACCATATTTAGATAAAAACTGATATTCATGATCCCCACTCATTACCATGTGATAGATCCTCCCATGATCCTATCTCTAGGGTCTACACAACCATGGTGATACATGCCACCACTTCCCACATCATGTCACTGATTTTATTCCTTGATAGCCAGACTTGATGGATATAACTCAAGGTATATGACCTTACACAATACCAAATGACACTCACATCCCAACATGATACGGACCATAGATTTTCTCCATTTTAACTCACAACCTCATCGATTCCCAACTCACCAATAATAAATTGGTTAATTGATTCCCATTATTTAACCACAATTAACTTTCCCTAGAGAAACCTGCATTCTGATCAATGTACAATATAAAGTAGTAGACCAGTAACCTTTCTCAATTTACCAAAAAAAACAAGGTTTCATAAACCTTTCCACAATCATAACATACCTGATCACAACCCAAGTGTGATCATTCACTGAATTTCATCTTCATCCCTTGACCTATCCCCAATAATTCATGTAAAATAAGGATCCCTAGACCCCATCACAAAATAGATGCATCTCTCAAGTTCTTTCCCTTATATGAGTCTTGAGGGAATGAATTCACAAATCCAAAACTAGCCTAACCCACACACTAGAAAGGCATCACATATAATCATATTTCTTCAAAAACATCATCATAAAATAACACTAGGAATCTTGTGACCAATATACACACTCTCTATAACCTAAAAAGTTTCTAAAATATATCTATTTGAATATCCCATGCTGATATAAGATCAACCATGCCTATATGACCACTAAGAACACTACCTATGACCAAGATTAGGCTATTCTATCACACACACCAAGTGGATAGTATCAAGAACCACTCTCTTATACCCTTGGAAATAGAAATGTCACCAAAAAAACCCATTATGGTACACAATGTCCATTTTTTTCTATTGAGTCTCAAACATGAGAAAGCATGCACCTCAATGTTATCCTACTATATGGCTTAACTTATTTCATTAAGAGTTACATCCCAATAATCCCAGGCTCATTGGTCTAATCAATATCTGACCATAACTCACTATAATGTTATATATATCCCTTTAATAAAGTATTATCCATGATTTTATTCCTAATACATAACAAAATCATCCCTCACTTGAATATAACACAAACTTAATCAAACCTCCCATGCATCAATCTCATAATGAGAAACACAAATCCATTCTTAAAATCAAAAAATTCATACATGTTCTTGGGTTAACCTCTCTCTCTTAGGTTACCCTCATATATCATAAATCATCTTGAGCTATAATAGGAAAGGTTCCTTGTTATTATACTAACACATCATGACTCATTGAAATATTGAGTTGCATCTCATCACCACTAGGCATCCCAACCAAGTCCAGGGAACATAAATGAATATAGGTAAAAACTAAAAAAGAAATATATCTTCTATCTTGGAAACCATAAGGATACTCACATTCTAAAATACCCACTCCGGGGTTCTTATATACATCAGGTGTCCACTTACCCAAGACAATTTACACACTCCAGGGAACCGATCCTCACCTAGTTTCAACATTCCATACTACCCACATGAGGATCGATGCCACATCTATGTGTATATCTATGTTATCTCTCTATATAAATTCATGTTAGGAACTCAAAACCATCAATATTTATTAATTATAATTCCACCAATAAGTTATTTAGGAAAATAAAAAATAATTTATTACTAATGATTTAAATAACAGGACCCATTTTCCATGTGTCATCATATTAATCACACACAAGAATGCACATGTAATGTGAATCGATGTGAAAAAATTTAGGCATGAACACACACCTCTTAAAACCCTGGTATAAGAGTAAAACTATAAATAAATAAATCCATAATTTCTTCCTTTAAAAAAATAAACTCAACTATAACATTGAAAACCAAGAGCAACAATCCCAACTCCTTAGAAACTTAGACTCTGTGTCATGAATGTGTTGTCCAATCACAAGCATAGCTTCCATCTTAAGTTATAGCCAATCTTATCTCCATATAATATATTCCAAAAATTAATACCAAGAAAATAAGTCTTTGATAACAATTTTTAACATCCCAATCTAAAAAAATTGAACAATGACTGAACTGGTGGCGCCACATGACCACATTTACACCTCTCCAATTCCAAAGTTTGTCGACTAGCAATAAGGGTCTAATAAACTAGTTGGGGAGAGTACACCCTCTAGTATTTTTTAAAACAATAATAACCGATAAAAAACAACCATAACATAAATCACATCAAAGTGTAAAATATGGAATTATATAAAGAAGTAAACTATAATGATAATGTAGCCATGCTATAACAAACTGTACATTCAGGTCATACAGTCATACATCAGAAAAGTTTCAATTGATAGTCAAACAATAAATAGTATATGAATAAACTAAAATAAAAAAAATGATACATGAAATTATCCTAAACATCACTTAAAAAATGTATCTATATCCCAATGAATTCTTATAAATTATAAACTTATACTAGGGCCATTTCCCAAACCTGCATGTTATCTAAAAGATTTATATGTGCACCAAAGTTCTCAAGTAGATTGTGAGTATAAAAATTAGTATGCTTCCACCAATGGTTCCCCTAATAAAAATTAGTATATATTTGTATGAATGTAATTAATTTAAATAATTCATACACATAACATGTATACCCATATCAAACCATTGGGTTTGCAAGAATCCACCCATATGGTTAACTCATAAATTCTTTGGCCAGTGTCGTATTATGGTATGTCAGTGGTGCTACCTCAAAAAAACATTATATATACAGAGTAACATATCTGAAAAACTAAATGATAGTAAAACCAACCCAGAAATAATATCCACACTTAGGGGGGAGTATATCTCACCTAGAATACCCAATAATCTAGGGAGTAATCACATCCAATAAATGTCACAAACATCCCAGGAGGAATCAATTCTAACCTACATCACAAACAACTTGAGAGGAATCATATACAACTACACCACAATCATCTTTGGGGGAATAATATCCAAATTTCATTAGAATCGTCTCAGGATTCATCACATTAAAACCAAATTACAATCATATCAATAGGAATAATTTACAACTTGCATCACAATCATCTCAAGAGGCATCACATCCAGCCCTCATCAAAACCATATCAAGAGAAATAATGTCTAACACCCATAAAAACCATCTTAGGAATCATCATTTCCAATCACATAACTCGAATACCCTGGGTTGGAAGTGAACTTAAATGCATGAAAAACAATCCCCTATGTTTTAATTACACCCAAAAAACAACATAAACAAACCCCTAGGTTGGAATTACACCAAACCCATATCATCCCATGTGACCACATATCCCAAGAACAGTTTCTATATAATATCAAACAGTTTACATAATGCATTAACATTAATACTAGTCATATAACATTTAGGAAAGGAAAATACATAGTTGTAATTTTATCCAACCCTACTATATACTTACATTGGTTTGGTTATCCACACACCCAATCTATAACATCAATACACATAATCATACCCATGGTAAAAAAATTATCACCCTTGGATTAATTCATCCAAAACTATTCCACTTATCAAAAAAATAATGCCTAAATCATAGTACATCTAGTAAATTCATGTCAATACTAGACTCCCTCAGTAAGTCTTTGGATCTTATTATATTACCCTTAACATAAGTATTGAGCCATAATAGCACCTTTCATGATTATTTGAAACACAAAGGCCAGATCACCCCTCATCTAAACCAAAATGTGTGTTCCCATCATATAGTAACACTAAAGGATGCCATACCAGGATCACAAATTATACTAGGGATAAGCACACCCCTTATGGTTCTATACCCTAAGTATTAAGTCACTTTAAAATGTGATATGAACCTCAAAAATCTTGTATTCAACACATAAGTTTTAGGGAATTGTCACTGTCTAGGTTGCCCATACTCATCCCCCAAGAAACAAGAGAACTAAATTTGGTTCCATTATGGGTCAACCTTATATACCCACTCATGCTAAAATTTCATGGAGATAATTATACTAAAATATATAGGCTCACCCATAACCATATCCCTGGGTTAGTGTAACACACAACCAGGACACCCTAGGTCATAGAAGACATAGTTCAAGGATAGAAATCCCTTTAGTTATAATTACCACTTATTTAAGCCTTTCACATCAGAGACGTAACCATCAACTGCCATTTAATAATATACAACACTTCAGTACTCGCTACAAGTCTAATAAGTTTTCTTATCCACACCTCACACAAGGAAACACACTCATGGTTCTATCTTGGGTCACTTGTACCCAGTTACCCAAGATTATGAATCATGCAGTAAATGTATAGCCATATAAATAGGTAATATTAGGAACCAACTTCCATGTGAATAGATTTATCCCCTCAAGTAATGCTCATCCACCATCACCCCAGGCTCATCCAGGCCCATTACATCCATCAACCCTATCTATGTGGTCTTAACTCTAATAAACATCAACTTTAATTAATTATAATCATTGATAATTAATTAACTCGATTAATCCATGTTAATTTACTTAGTAATAATTAGGAGACAACTCACTATATGATTTATTATCACTCTAACCTCAAGAAACAAGGTTTGGTATTCTCCTAAAACATCCTCGAGCCCACTTATGACTAAATACCCAACATCCAATGAAAAATCATAAACTAGTTAAATTCTAATTTTCCAAAAAACCAAATAATAACAAGGGAATTAGCTTACCCCTAGTAAAATAGTATGTAGCCACATACATTCACCCTCCCAAGTCATTCCCCATCATCTACCAAAAAAATACCTCTTGAAACAAATTTATTTTACCATTATCTGATGGGATCAACACCCAACACCTAATTACAACCCACTAGAATTATAAAACATGGAAAAGAGTGAATGGGGGAGGAAAATGGGATATGTGAATAGGGGATTTATATCCTCTTGCTTGGATAACTACTAAATGGGTAACCTCGATTGGGTTCCTCATTTAAAAAAATAGAAATTTATTATTTTCAACTCATATAAAAAACATATGGGAAACATAGAGTACCTGGTCAACCAACACCATCCACCCAGTGAAACATCTTATCATCAATGCATGGAATCGTCCACTTAATGCCCCTAGCTAGGGGGAACCTACCCAAAAACCTCCACCAGATATCATACCACCTAACCAAGTACTCGTTGGCTCACTGTAGCCACCGGTACACATTTTTTGATCTCTCAAACCCCTAAAACTCACTCTAGGCTTCATCCAACTAATATACCACCTCAAGAAATTCCTTTACATCATTTAAAATGATTTTAAAAACAAAAAATATTGATCCAAATTTAAAAATTAAAATCATCTCTAATCCCATTATCATCATCTTTTCTTTGGATCCACTGACACCCACCGATGAGGGTTGTTACATTAGAAAATTTGAGTTAGAAAGGTCTATAATATCATTTATAATAATAGTTTCTAGAACTTATAAATAAATATATTTTCATTACATAATTTTTTTTTGAATTTTAAAATATATTTATTAATAATGGTGATTTTTTGATCTTGTAGGTGTTTTTGATTATATCACCTCACATTAACTATTTTTTACCTCAAATATCCATTGTATATAAAATTTTATAAGATGGTATTTGATGACATCGGAATGGAATGTTCACCTTAATCCATCATACTAACTCAGCATATATAAAACTGAGTTCTTATACCTTTTACAATCTAACATGGATAACTTCTTAGAAATTGGGGCATTGATATTTCTAAAAAAAATTATCTATCATAACATATTTATGATAATTTCTTATATGGGGATGGATTTATTCAATGAACCATTATAGAGTAGTCATGTTAGATTAAAATTCTAGATAATACCTCATTGTAGATTTATGTTCCATTTATATACCTTCAAAAAATTATAGTAAAATCATAAATAAAAAAGTATATTTTCCTTCCTACTATTATAATTAGGTCATCAACTATAGATGAAGTTTTACCATTGACGTTCATGTCAAACAATAACATTTAACATTGAAAAATTATATATAATTCATTGCTAATTTACATTAGATATTTTTATAATTGAAAATTGTTAAAATAAAATACTGATAGAAAACTTCTACTAAAAATTACTATTTAAAAAATATTGGGGAAACATTCATTGGATACTTGAGGTGTAAAATAATAGTAAAGAAATATAGAAAAGTCATATTGATAAATTCTTCTACAGGATTGAATTTATTTGATTATTTAAGACTCAAAGAAGAGTATTATGTTAATAATACTTGGTGAATTTCTTAGATCACTGATGAGGTAGGTGATTCTATATATTCTCTAGTCCTTGGATAAAAAACTTCTTACTGGAGTTTCTAAATCTATCAATTATTTAATTTTCATGTTTAAAATTTTTCATGGGTATATTTTGTAAATTTAATGACCTAAAAGATATTGGTTTAACTTGAAATATATCTTGTTTGAATTCTTTTATATTTAAATTTTTTGATATAATTTTAAATGGGGGTTTACAAAAATATAAAGTATATTTTATGAAAATGATTTATTTGAATTAGATTTAAAGTGAAATAAAAGTAATAAATGATTTTTTTTAAATTACTGATGATATGTTTGTATTTTATAAATGATCAAGAGGTTTTACGTTAACATTGAAATGTTTTTCATAGAGATTCAAATTTACCTTGGTAAATTAAGGTGTGTTTTGTTATGAAAAATGTGATGTTTTAATTTTAATACCCATGTGTAATACCATTAATAAATTATAAAAATTGTATATATTATATATGTATAATTGATATATGATAGGTATGTTTCTATAAATAGAGTTTCAGTGGTAAATAATGTGTATTTTTAATTAATTTATTATTTAATTTAGGGTTTTGAAACATCATGGGAACACATAGACTACTAGTTGCAATTTACTTTTATGATCCACTAGTTAGGCCTAGATTATACATGTCAGTTGGGTACCCCTAATTATGCTTAGATCATACGAGTCAGGTAAGTGGGTAAGATCACATCATTATGGGTAGGGTGTTTCTGCTGAGATAAAATTATAATTTTTCTATTTTATAACCTAGTAGTTTTTTTCCATGATGGTGATTATTTTTTATGCACCCCTGCGCCCAAGCATATTGAGTTGGTATGGGTTTTCTTTAAAAAGGTATGTGGTCACTAAGAATTTATCTATAACACTTTGGTTGTGCATTGTTCAAGAGGATGGTACATTGGATTATTTATTAAGGTTTTTTATGTCTCAATTAGGGATCTCTTAAATATTTAAGATATGTTTTTGAATCTATCCCTCTAATAATTTTGGTTTCCCTTAAGAAATTTATCTACTAAAAATATTAATTTGAAATAACACTACACATGGGAATTATATTGCCTGTTATTTTATCTAAGTATTTGGTTACTCTATATTTTGGTGCCATATTAGTTGTTACTATGGAATTTATCACCATCTAGGGAGGAATTGAGAAACTGTGAAAGGAGGCTAAAGGTTTTGTGTATTTGGGATCAATACCATGAAAGGGTATTCCTACATATCACTATAAAGGGAACCAGAACCCGTTCATATCAATAACGCTTTAATAGGAAATGCCTCATATTTTAAGGTCATGTGACAAGGACTGTCATGGAACCTTTTAAGGTAATACATCCATGAACACTTCCAAGTAGTTTAAAGTCATAAAACATGAACTAATAGGTGAAAGGCCCCAAGAAATGGTTAATGTGGGACTTATGAATGAGAGGCCCTTTCTGTTTCATTCTATTTGTTGGTAACTAAACAGGATAGGGAATGATAGAGGAATACGCCTAGTAGGAGTCCCTTTTATATTCCTTACATTAGAAGATGAAAAAATCTTATGCTCATCATATAAGGAAAGGAGAGATGTATTATCTTGGGGTAATCACATAAGGCATATTATTCTCATCACATAAGGAAGAATTTTTCATCTTATGTTCATCACATAGGGGACCTTATTCTCATAACATAAGGTGGTATAGGTTTCTTATGATCATCACATAAGAAGACTGGTAAATATTAAGAGATACCACCTCCTAAGGGGGGGATGGTATGGTAATGGTGTTGGGATTTAATCTTAAATAGGTGGCCTACGTATCCTATAAAAACATGAATCAAAACCCATATAGTTCAAGTTTTTCAATTTAAAGTCATATTTTAGGACTATTTCATGTAGTTTAACATCGTGCGGTAAGGGCACATGTGTCTTGAAATGGGTGAAAAAAATATTGAGTGGGGCTTGCATATGGGAGGACCTTTCTGGTTTACCATGTTTATTAGTAACTAAATAGAATAAGGTATGATTATGTCTTACACTAAGTAGGATACAAATATATATATTTCTACCTCTTATCTTTTGGTAACTATATGAGGAAGAGAGACTAGAAAGATTAGGGATTATACCTAGTAGGATTCCCATATATGGATGTGAACCTATTTTTTGTTGATAACCTGATAAGGAAGGAATACTAAAAGGGTTGGGTCTTACACCTAGTAGGAGGCCCATATATGGATGTCCACCTCTTGTGTGTTGCTAACTAGATGAGAAAAGAAGATAGATAAGGTTTGGTATGACAATTATAGGAGGCCCATATATGGATTTACACCTCCCTTATATTGGTAACTAGATCAAGATGAGAGACTATAAAGGTTAGTTCTTACACCTAATATGGGGATCATATATGGATATTCACCTCCGATCAATTGGTAACTAGACAAGGAAGAAAGACTGGATAGGTTAGGGATTACACCTAGTTTGAGGCCCATATATAAATGTCCACCTCTTATCTGTTGGTAACTATATGAGGAATGAAAACATGAATGGTTGGGTCTTACACCATGTATAAGGCCTATATATAGACTTATACATCCTATCTATTAGTAAATATATAAAGAATAAAGACTATAAAGTTTTGTACTTACACCTAAAAAGAGGACCATATAAATGATGACACATTAAGTGGACAAAAGTGGTCCATTTGATGTTGATGCTAACAAGAAGTTTGATATGGGGCATCCAAGGTGAGTAACATGATGTAGTAGGGATTTCATTTACTTCTTAAAAATAGGGAACCATATTATTAAGGGAATATATTATCATTATTACCCTGGGGTTTCTATCAGTTTATGAGGAAAACTCAAGAAAGGCCTTTTATCAACAGAATAATTATTGAAGGGGTACACTCTAGTACACATAGTGAAATCATGTATCTTAGTATAATGTGGAGGAGGCCTTGTTGGAATGGTATTTTTTGGGCTTAAACCTTTATTAAAGGAAACCTATAAGGTCATTTGGACCAATTTAGACTAGGTAGGTGACTTGGGTGGAAATGTATATTTTGGAGGCTTAGTTACCCATAGTTGAGTTCCTTATTTAAATTAACCATATTTGGTCAAATATTTCATGATTTTGGAGTATTTGGAAGAGATCAAAAAGTACATTAGGAAACCCAATTTTTATATAATGTGGAATTTTTATGAAAGAGGTGTAGTTTTCTAAAGCCATGGTATTTAAGGTTATCAATTTGAAGAAGTCTTATATGATCATCCCTCTATGTATATCCCTACCTGAAGGAAGTATTATGGGAATCCTTTCATGAATAAGTATTCATGAGATCCATTTTAAAAGGGATTTATGTGGGAGGTTGTGTGAAGGTTCTATGTGGGAGTAGTTTCATCATGAAAATCTTTCATGAGGCCCCTCCCCTCTCTCTAGATTGAAGAATAAGTTTTACCTAAGTTTATTTAAATTATTTTTAAAATGGAATGATTAATAAAGGATGTGATTCTTATAGTAGAGATCACATCGCTAATGAAATGATATCCTCAACTGATTCCTAATGAAAAAAAGTATTTTTTTCTCAAATTGCATTTCAGTATTTATAGGAAACAATTTGTAACCAATCTCCTAGGAGATTTGGTCACATAGGATGTTCATGGTAACTAATATTTATAAAACTAAAAATTATTCTATCAATGTATTTATAAAAAATTCTTATCCATGAAGGATTTACATAAACTTGAAGGATTATCACAATAACTTTGTAAATGATGTATGGTTTGTTAGACTTTATGTAGTCATAAAGTATTCTCATCATAGCTTATCAAATAATTCCCAACCATGAAGGCTTTATGAATACAAGAATAAATTTCACCATTCTTACAAAAATTATTTCTAATACATTAAAATATTACATAGTCGCAAAGGGTTTTCATAAAATCTTTCTTCATGTGATTTTTTCCTTTGTTGGTTTCTTTTCATGATAAAATGAATTCGAACAGAAAATGGACATTACTTTTTACCTATAAGTCCATTTTCACTCCACAAGATATAAAATTGAATACTATGAAATTAAAAACATTTATGGATGAAGGGTTCCCTCATATAAGGTATTTTATTATGCCTAAAAGTGCCTAGAAGGACCTAGAAGATGATTTTCATGGTTTTGAAACATCTTTTCATCAGCTATAGATAAAATAAAAAAATGAATCCAAGTGTGAGATTCTAACCACCATGTCATTGTATTGGAAAAAAATTAGAAATTTTTATCCCTCTATTTATGATAAATCATACGACACATGGATATTGATCCAATGACTCACTTTTAATTTTATTTTGAAGATGACAATACACTTCATTAAGAAATAGATTAACTTTAAGATTTTTTTATTTGTATTTATTTTGTAGAAATTTTTATTGATTGAATAAATTTTGATAATATGAGTTTTTATATAATACCAATAATTTAAGGATTTGTGGAAATATAATAATATGGTGAATTTTGAAACACCAATGAATTTAGGATTTGTGAAAATTCAGTAATCTAATAGGTTAAGATAAATTTCTTTTATTAGATATACAATCACTATAGTAGTGTTGGATAACATTATCATTAGATATATTGAGATATTGAGTTTTTCAAAAGATGATGAAGCTTCTACCAATGTTGTTACAGCTGAACCTGAATTATGTGTAATCCTACCATTGTAGGTTTTCATTTAAATATAGTTGTGCTTCTAGGAACAAAGGAACAATATAAATAGATAATTATAAAATTTCATGATTGCTTGAAGTTATAAAACATATTATTACTTTGAAAGATTCTAATAATTATAATATTTCTTTATGATTATTCTGCTAAGATTTTGTGTTTGTAAATTTTTGTTGAAAAATGTATTAGAATTTCTTACTATAATTTAATGTTTTTTACCTTTGTGTTGGAAGATTCTATGTGGAATATAGAGTTAACCTTATGATTTATATATGTGGGGAACTAAAACCAATCAAGGTGATCGAGGGATTCTATCAGCAAGATAGATCCAAGCTTCCAGTTTGTAGAAGTGGTCCTAAACCTACCAATAAGTTTAAGTCAAAGGCTTCTGCATTTGGGAATACATGTCTTTCGATAAGTTTTAAGTATATGATACCTTGAATCATGTTTATGATTCCCCTTATTCTTTAGGTTAAAAGTATAGTTTAAAAATATATTTTAATGTTTACTTTATTTATAAATCAATACTCCATATATTTTTAATTCCTACCATGTTTATTATTTTATCGGTTGTTGATAAAATACTAATAATTTTATTTCTGATGCATTATTATCTTTATCAGTAGTTGATAAAATATTGATATTTTTTATTCCACTTGTAAAAACATTTAAATACTCTAATTAATTTGTGGGTTTTCACAATTATTCATTTTTTATACTTTTAACACTCAAGGAGGACAAAAACCCATAAGTTTAGTTTTAAACTACAATTTACTCATCCCTCCCTCTTGTAAGCCTCTTAGAAAAATGTTAGGATCTCTAATGATAGTTGGTTCTAGAAGAAGAGTAAAAGGGAGAAAAAAATAATTAGAAGAATATTATAGGACGTATAGATTTACATAGTTTGGTAATAATCCTTACATCTATGGAGAGGGAAAAAACTTTACTAAACTTTTAGAGAATAATTACAGGGTATAATCTCAAAGTAAGTAACCCTAACACGAAATTATATCATAAAGAAACATGGTGTTATAGTAAACCACATTTTTATAGAATAAAAATTCACATTAATTTCATTGTAATATAGTAACCAGTGGGTGGAATTCTGCAAAGCTATAGTGACATGTCGGTGTCACCAGTCACATGCTACTACAATACCATGTCGAAGTCCACACTATTATAGTTTTTATACCTATATGTCTATATTAGTGTTTTCATGATCACAAAAACTCTTTTTTTGTATCTAACATTTTCATTTGATTGAATTTCAATATATAAATATGAATACCATGCCACAACCCTCTACTCTCACCACAGAAAGTTGCGGAAATAAACTATGGTGCAATGAGAAGTACCATGCTACAATACAACTCAATCTAACTTCCTCTTTTAATATCATAGAAAAAATCTTGGGATTTATGTTTTAGTAAAACCTTAGTTCCTATAATCTTGATTAAGGTCACATTACAAGATAAATGTTTACATTGTGGATATTTTATGCCAGAGTCATCCACACCACAGTATAAGTGCCACGCCATAGCTACCTTGAAATCTACAAAACCTACAAAAGGATCAATTAAGGAACTAAATCGTATCCCAAATTTGTATAACACAAATTCCACCTCTAAAAAATAGTGAAGTATACCATTTCACAAGGAGATTCAATCTATATCAATCAATAAGCGTTCATTACTTGTCTTTAAATCCTTATTTTGGATCCTTAATGAATTGGATCAACCCAAGATACCCCCAAATCTCATGAAAGTTATAAATAGAAATCTTGGGAGTATTTTATCTATATATTGAATAAAAATACTTGTTTAATAAATCTACAATAAAATTGAAATTGAATCTCTAGAATTATCCAATCCCTTCTCTCAAAGATCCATTCTTAATTTCCAAATCTCAAATGCTCTCCCATTTATCTTATCTCTCTCACTCCTATTTTTATAAATCTGTATTAGAGGGATATAAGACCATTTTTAAATAATTTTTAATAAGATATATCTCTTTACTCACCTCATCTTCTCAATGTTCTCACAATCACAAGTGAGGTATGTGTACTCAAAACCAGAAAAGTGATGCATCTTCATCAGTGGGTTTCTTTTCACAACCATGAAAAGGAAAGGGAAGTATTTCTTGAGTTTCTATTAAAACCATAGGAATTTTGTTCTTATATTTCTGTTAAAACCAAGGAAATTAATTTCTTGTGTTTCTATTAAAATAAAGGTAAGTTAGTTCTTGGGTTTCTGTTAAAATCAAGGGAAGGTCTAATAATTCATATCTCTCTAATTGAGGGGTGGGAACATAGGGGAATCATTATAATTTCAATATGTATAAATTGTATATATTAGATAAGTACTCTTTACATTTTTATTAAAATATTAATTAACTTTGATATTATCTTTAATATAGATCAAATTTACTGCTTTATTACTTTGTTGTATCAAAATAATTTCTTTTTAAAATTTTTGTTTGAATTCATAACTTTAATTTTTAAAAGTGAATCCACCCCCCCCCCCACACCTTTTTTAATTTATACTCCAAAAAAATTGGTATAAAAGGATATCTTTGTTCTTTTATCAGAAAATATTATTTTTTAAAAATTGATTTTATTTTTCAAAATCCTAACCAATTTCAAATCTTGATATTTCCTTTTAAATGGAATCTCTTTTTCAAAATTCTCCTGAAGGAATTTCCTTAGGATGCGCCACTTTTTTAATGGTTCAAATGATTATTATTAGAAAAAATCACATGCATACCTTTCTTAGTACCATAATTTATCCTATTTGGAAAATGGTTATGCATTTTTATACCCAAAAGCTAAATCATAATTTAAATAGGATTGTTGAGATATTGTTTCTTTTTAACTTAATGAAAAATCTATGAATTCTCTCCATTGATGGCTAGACCAAACATAATTTAATCAAATTTATTCTTTTAAAACCATTTATAAAATATCAAAACACTTATAATTCACTCAAAAAAAACATGAATAAAGTTAAATACAATTTACTATATATGTTTAGAAAAAGATTTAAATATTTTATATGCATAAAAATAAATTTATTGCTGATATTTTTATGAGTTTTACTAAAATTTTCAATGGCAGAAATTCTCTCAGTGATTATTTGTCTATATAAATTATCATTAAGAAAATTCTCAGGGTCTTTCCAAGATCTTTGGTTCCAAAGGTGATAGCTATAAAATATGTAAAAAATATAAAAAATATGTCTCTCGAAGAACTCATTGTCTCCCTTATGATATACAAAATAAAAATAAAGATAAAAACAAATAAATATGCTAAGGAAGATAAAAAAAAGAACAATTTATTTTAAAGTAATAAAAGATGATGATTCTTTAGGAAGTGAATCTGATAATCAATATTAGATTGAATTCTTGACAATAAGACTAAAAAGATAAATAAAAAAATAAATAAATCCTTCTGATGATCCAAAAAGTAAAATAATATTAAAGTTATGGAAGTAAATTACTCTGGTTGAAAAAATAAAGGTCACATAAATCTAGATTATCCCTTGAACAAAAAGTATAAAGAAAATGATAAAGGTAATAAATCTCTTAAAGTTTCAATATTGAGTTCTAGTAAGGATTCAATTTCAATATATTAATTAAGTGAATCAAGTTCTAAATTCCTCATGTCTCATATCAAGGTAGGTGAAGATGTTAGTTCTCACTCTCCTTCTTATTCATCTTCTTCATCTCATTCATCCTCTTCTATTTTCCCTTCTTATCATAAAAATAAAATTGAAAATTTTTGTAAGGAACTTATTTCAAAATTTTAGGATCTTTCAAAGAAATATACACAAGTTCTTAATGATAAAAATAAACTTTCCAATAAAAAGGATCTTCTTTCAAAAAAATGATTTGTTTTTTAAATTAAAAATCAACTGGATGTTGAAGTTTTAAATTATGAAATCAATTATCTAAAAATATCTATTTTTAAATTCACCCAATTTGGAAAAAATATAAACATGATCCATTTTTCTCAATGTGTTGAAATAAATAAAAATGGTTTTGATTTTTTAAATAAATAAATCTCTTCAAAAAAATACAACTTTTGTGAAAGGGGTTTCTCAAAATAATTTTTGCAATTATTTCCAAAAATTTGGTCATTTAATTTATGAATGTGATTGAAAAAATGATAGATATGGAAGAACTAAATAAATTTATATTTCTTCTTAAATTCCAAAAATAAATTCTCATTATAAACAAATTTAGGTTTCAAAATCTTTATCTTCCAATCTTAGTATACCAAAAAATTTGGGCCATCTCAATGTTTATTATCTAACATATTTGGACCTTATAGGGGAATACAAGGACCTTAATTTTAATATTTTGTAGGAATACACCACTAAACCTCATTGATATATCATTTTGTGGCTTCTCAATAATATGGTGGTTCAACTCTTGAAGTGATTAATCTATCACTTACCATATTGAGCTAATTTTTTAATGATACAATTGAGGGGGGATTAGATTTTACCTTTTCGATGAAGTTGTGGATGATATACATGGGGAAAAGGTATTTTGATATATTTAGTTTTATTTCCATCTTGAAATTAATTTTGAGATCTCTCCTCTATCTCTATCTCTCATCTATGCTTTCTTAAAATATAAGATGATGTATTTTTAATATTTTATTCATTTTTTTGTTCCTTTCTTTCTTTCTTTTAAAATTATTTTCAAATTTATTCTCTTTTCCTTTTTCTTATTTTTTCAAAATTATTTTTCTTTTATTTTTTAATATCTTGTAATTTTTTTATAATATTTATATAACTCTTATTATCATTCTTTAATTTCATTCCTTCTCTTTTTAATATGATGTAAACTTAAATGTTATATATTTAATCCATATTCTAAGATTTATATGCCTTATTCTCTAAACATAGTTTTTATATTTTTTAAATCATTAAAGGTGAGTTAGTATTATATGTTATAATTGTTTTACCTTTTGTGAAATTAAACTATTGTTATAGTCTTCTCTTTTACCTTCCTTTTTTTCTTTTTTATAATCACAAAGGGGGAGAGGTTTTTTGTTTATTGGTACTTTTGGGTCAAAGGGAGAAGAATTTTTTTTATGTCAAAGGAAGATATGTTTCATGATTTTTTAGGGATAATTTGGTTTGAGTCTTGAGCATGTTGAATATATTATTAACTCTTGAGAATATTATATATTTTTTATCTCGTAGGCATGTTAAATATCTTAATTTCTAATATCTTGAATTTCTTTGAAAACATATTTCACTCTTGATTTACACTTGATATATATTTTTATGTTAAATGTTTGTGATCATTAAAAAGGAGGAGATTATTGTACTTATATATATCTCTCTCTCTTGGTATTTTCATGATCACAAATATTCTCCTATGTATTTAACAATGTCATATGAGTGAATTTCAATATAGAAATATGAAGACAATATCAAAACCCTCTATTACATGCCACATAAAGTTGAAGAATAGAAACTTAGATTTAATGAGAAGGACCATGCTACAATACAACTCAGTCCAATATCCTCTCCAAAGATCATGATAAAAATCCTAGAATTTAAACTATAATAAAATAATTGATCCAAATTAGTAAACAATTATTCATGGTGAAAAATCTGCAGAACCTCTACAAGATAAATGTTCATTCCATAGATATTATATGTCATATTTATCCACAGGGTAGTATAAGGTCCATTCCACAGCTACCTAAAAATCTACAGAACCTCTAAAAGGATCGATCAAGACTTAACATCGTACCTAAAGTTGTATGTTGTAAATTCCACCTTCATGATGTATTGAAGTCTTCCATGCCATAAGGATATTTGATCTAGATTAGTAAATAAGCATTAATTTCTTGTATTTAAATCTTTTTCTTGGATATTTAAAGAATTGGATCGACTAATGATACCCCCCTACACTTATAAAGTATATAAATAAACATCTTGGGAGTCTTGGACCTCTACAAAGAATAATAATGAACTTGTGAAACAAATATCTAATAAAATAAATGTCGAATATCTAGTTTTCTCTAAGCCTCCTCTCAAAGAGTCATTATTTATTTACAAATATAAAAGGCTCTCTCATTTGTATCTATATATCTCTCTTTTAGTTTTTAAAATCTTTCTAGAGAGATAGAATACTTGTTCTATAAAGGATTTGTGATAAGAAAATCTCTCTTTTTTCACCTCATATTCTCAAGGTGATTACAACCATAAGTGAGAGAAATGTTCTCAAAAATGGAAAAGTGAGGGATCTTCATCAATGGGTTTCTTTTCACAAGCATGAAAAGGCAAGGGAAGTGATTCTTGGGTTTTCATTAAAACCAAGGGAAGTTATATCTTGGGTTTTTGTTAAAACTAATGTATTTTTTATCTTGGGTTTCCATTAAAACTAAGGGAAGGTCTAATAATACATATATCACTAATTTAGTGGTGGATACATAGGATAACCTCATGTTCTATTATTGAAATCCTTATCAAATTATGTTCTCTATATCTTTATATTTCCACATTGCATCATTCTAATATCTATATGCATAAAGTGAATAAATTTGATATTTTATCTTTCTATTTTTCTTAAATTATTAATTAACTTTGATATTATCTTTAATACATATCAAAATTTTCACTTTATTATTTTATTATATTGAAACATTTATTTTTAAAAATTTCATTATCATTCATTGCTTTAATTTCTAAAAGGAAATTCACCCACCCCCCTCTTGTCATTTCTACTCCAACCAACAATAATGACATATCAGTGTCATTAGTTAGATTTTCTATAGTGATTCAGCATTGATACAGTTCCTCATGTCAAAATATAAGAGTTTTGGTCCAGTTTATGATATGGGCGACTAATAGTTGGCCCAACTGCATCCAATGGATCGGGATACACCATTCCAACATAATTTTACCTATAATGGTTTTCTAGAACAATGGAGATCTCATTTATATCTTCTTAATGAAAAAAGATATTTTTCTACCCATAATTTACTTGTGTCATTTGAGTGAGGATCATATCATGTCTTCCAGGAAAAAGTAAAAGGTATACATTTTTTAGTGCCAAAAAATCCCCCCACCTTGGGATTATATTTTTTTAGAATGAGAATAATCTGATTTTGAGGTAATATAGGGAACTCTGTTTCATTTTTTGGAGTTGGATCTCCAATGAGAGGTTGTTCACCAAAAGGAGGATCTCAACTCAAGGATTCTTTTTATACTAAGAGAAGAATATTGACTCTAGGTGTTTGGGTCACCAAGAGAAATAATTGACTCAAGGATTTTGGTCTCACCAAGAGGAAAAATTGAATCATGTATTTTTATACCCTATCATAGGGTTAATAGAGGAAAACCCAACCTGAATTAGTGGGACAAAATGATAGGATGGTATGGGTGGAATTAAAGTGGAATTTTTAGTTTGGTATAAGATAGAAGATATATACATCACTATATATCCTATAAAAACAAGAATCAAACCACATATAGTTCTTAATAGGGAATTTTCATTTCTATATGGGATTATAACTAAAAAAATCAATGGATGTTCCCATGATAGGAGAACTTGGTTTCTATATATAGTGTCCCAGTCTAAATATGATTTAGAAAACCTAACATAAATTGATAAAGGTATCAAAACTAGGAACATGATGAAAATGAGGTATTATGACTTGGCCCAGGATGGGTGTTTTGAACATCACTAAGAATCCTATAAGAACAAGAATTAGGCAACACATAGTTCTTGATAAATGGTTCTTTGTGTATATCAGGATTATGTATAGGAGAAAATATAATGTTTCTATCATAGTTCATAGTTTTTTGGGAAAACCTGACATGAATTTGTAATATCATACACAAGGAACTTTTACATAGATTTATCTCTTATATAAGGGAATCATGTCAAATATAATAGAAAATTTTAAAAATTTAAAGGTATTTTAGGATGGAACATACATATTATAGTTTAGGTTCATGCAATAAGGGCCAAGTTCCCTTGGATGAATCATCTGAACCTATATATGTGAGGGAAAAAGGGTTCTATTCGTTTTTCATAGTTCTATGTACAAAGAGTGAATGAATATATTTTTTATAGAACCAAATAGTGGTCCTTGAATGTTTTATATATTTTAATTTTCTCAATAATTTTTTCCTAAATCGTTGATAGGAAGTATTACCAGGTAGGAACTCATATTTTTCTTAGGTGGCCCTTTGCGGGTTTTTAACCTAACACGTTTTATGCCTTTTACTTTTTTAAAATGCTCAAAACTTTTCCTAAGTTATGTGATTAATATGACTATAAAGTGGAGGCTTTACTTTTTCTCAAGATTCGATTTTTTGGTTTTTAACTTGGTGAGTAGCATGTCCCTTTCCTTGGGCAGTTTAACGTCTTGTATGTTAGACCATTATTTCATGAGGTTTAGGGTCATGTAACGAGGAGGATGTTCCCAATTGGAATTTTCCAATAGGAGAATATCATACAAGGTTTTGGGATTACAAATATGAGTATTTCATCTCAAGGAATTTGGTTATCAAAGGATATGAATACCTAGATATGAAAGGGAAAAAGTAAAGGATGTCACAATCTTGATTTGATAATGGGTACAATGAAAAAATGTGTAACATTGATGGTATTTAATTCCACTTGAATATTTGGGTTATTGTATGTGTAAATCATCACATAAGAATGTATAATCCAATGGGAAATAGAGATGTATTGGAATATGTTGATCATTAGTAAGGGAGAGACCACCCTCTCAGAGTTCGGAAATAGTATATGAGGTTAAGGTGGCCCTTTCCTCCAAGACCAAAGACATATTATAAGGGTTAATTACTGACTCAAAGGAAAATTTTTTGTTCATCATTCAGTGGGGTTTTATTCAGATTAGTCAAGAAACCTGTTACCAGTTTATATGAAAGGGGGAACTAAGAGGATTCCCTCAAGTTTATGGGTTTCCAAGAAGTGTAACACTACTTAAGAAATTTGGTTGGTGATGATTCATACATATAAAGTGTGAAGTAGGTTCATAGAGATAAGGGTATTCAAGAAGGGTTTGAGAACCCTAAAGGTTACATCACCATGTATTGAACAGATTCTTAGGGTGAAGGGATATAACATGAAATTTATTGTGTATGAAATCATCTAAAAGTGGTAGTTTTCTCAATATGAAGAATTGGACTCATCGTGAATGGGAACATACTCATGGAAAAAATTTAATCTCACTCACAAGAGAAAATAAAATATTCTCTAACTTTTTTCTAGACTAGTGGAGTATAGGAAGCATAGATTAACTTTTTCTAGGTCCAAGTGTTGCTCTCTATAATATTTTTTTCTTTTCTATTTTTTGATCTAAATTTTTCCTAAAACCATGAAAGTGAATGGATTAGAAAGTGGAGACATTACTTTTTATCAATATTCCCTTTATGATCATGCATCCATGACCACTTTCAAGCATTATAAAGTCATGTGGATTAGACTACTAGGTTAAAGGTACCTAGAAAATGTTTGTGTGGGGATTACACATTAGTGGTACTTTATATTTTATCCTATCTATTATTAACTAAATAGAAGAGTGTATGATTGAGGCTTACACTTGGTAGGAATCCCTTTTATCTTCCTCATGTTAGACCATGAGGGAATATTATTCTTGTCAAATAATGAAATGATAGATGGATCATATTATTCTCATAACATAAGGCATATTATACTCATCACATAAGGAAGAATAGGTCATCTTATACTTATCACATAGGTCACCTTTTTCTCATCACATAAGGTGGTATAGGTTTTATATGCTCATTACATAAGAAGACTGGTAAAGTTTGGGGGATATCACCTCCTGAGGGGGAGATGGGATGGAAATGGTTATGGGATTAAACCTCAGGGAGGTGTCCTAAATATCCTATTGGAATAGGAATAAAAAATCATATTGTTTTAGTTTTATAGTTTAAATTCATATATCATGACTGATCTACACAGTTTAACATCATGTAGTAACAGAACTTGTGTCATGAAAGGGATGAAAATAAGAGATTTAGTGGGGATTACACCTTGGAATCCCTTTTTGTTTCATCCTATTTATTGGTAACAAAATAAAAGAAGGTATGATTGGGGATTAAACATAGTAGGATTCCCATATATGGATGTACATCTTCTATATCTTGGTAAATGGATAAGGAAGGGAGACTAGAAAGGTTGGGTATTACAAATAGTAGGATCCCATATATAGATTTCTACCTCCTATCAGTTCGTAACTAGATGAGGAAGGAAGGCTGGAAAGGTTGGGGATTTCACCTAGTACGAGGCCCATATATGGATATCCACCTTCTGATTGTTGGTAACTAGATAAAAAATAAACACTAGAAAGGTTGGTTATTATACCTTATAGGAGGCCCATATATAGATTTCTACCTCCTTTTATTAGTAACTAGACAAGGAAGGAAGACTATAAAGGTAGGGACTTATGCTATAGGAAAAAAATTGTATTTAGTTGTTGTTTTTTGTTTTATGATTAGTCATGTTTATAAATGTTTCTAATTCATTTACCCATGTTTTATGTAAATTTGGGTAAATGATTCATTAATTTACCATGTTTTCATAAATGTGACTAATTAATTTTTTAGATTTTTTTATTTAAATTTTGTTTTTAAATCAATTTTTGATATTTTTTACAGGCTAACCCAACCTGTGTGTGCATCCCCCCCAGCCTATGTTATCTACCCTACATCACACACCACTCGTACCTCACCCCCACCCCCACCTATGTCAGCCTCCCCCTCACACCTCACCCCTGCCACAACCTGTGTCACTCACCCTAACAACACACTCATTTATTGCACGCCTTACATCACCCAAGCCCATTGTATATATAAATTAAACATGTTAGTAGTGGGAATTGAACATTAAACCACCATGTTTGAAAGGAACAAATAGACTAACTTGGTCACCCAAATTATCTATCTATTATCTATATTACACTTTATTTATACATATGTTAAGATATTTCTATATAAATAAAAATTATTATATAATTATATATAATTATATTATTAAATATATTAATATATATACATATATGTATTATTATTATTATATTTATATATATATATATTAGTGTAATTATAATTATAAATTTATATATTTATATATGTGTTAATATATTTGTGTGTGTACTTATAAATGTATATATTTATTTATATATATAATTTTATATATAGATTAATTGTGTAATGTATTAATATATAAATTAATATATATTTTATTATATATTAACATGTATGTTATTATATTTTACACATATATGTGTTAATATATTTTATTACATATTTATATATATATTAAAATATATGTTATTATGCGTTATTATGTATATGTGTGATTAGTATATACTTTATTTTATATTTATATATAAATTAATATATATATATATATATATTACTATATATTACATGTGTGTGTGTGTGTTCGTTATCATATCTTATTATATATTAATATATAATTTAATATAACTATATATAACTTAATATAAATATACTTATATATATTATTAATCATTTATTAAATTTCTATTAATTTATTATAATTATGTTTTAACTTTTGTGTTTATATGTTAAATGTGTTTATATATGTATGTTTGTATGGGTGTGTGTGTGTGCGCGTGTGCACCCCCAAACTGATCCCCCATGAGCCTGCACCCAATTAACTAATAAAATTTGGTGTTCATGGGAGTTGGAACCTGAAACCTATGGATAAGAATTGACAGATCACAACACTTAGTTAGTATGCAGTTTATGTTATATATAACAATACTAATCTATATGTGTATATATATGCTAATATATTTTTATATAAACAAAAATTAATATATAAATACATAAATATATATTATTATTATATTTATATATATAAATAAATATAATTATATATATGTATATATTAAGTGTGCGTGTGTATTATATTTATATATATGTTAATATATTTGTGTGTCTGTGTGTGCTTATAAATTTATATATTAATTTATATAATATATATACATTATAAATATTGTTATAAATATATATATATATATAATTAGTAATTTTGTAATATTATTACATATATATTCACATATTTATTATTAATTATCATTTATTTAGTTATTATTAATTGACTATAATTATGTTTTGACCTATGTGTATGTGTTTATATGTATGAATCTACATGTGTGTGTGTTTATTAATTTTATATGAATAATATTTATTTTTAATGTTATGTAATCTTATTATAAATATATACACATATAATAAATTTTAAATTTTTTATTTAGACTTTACACATTTAAGATACATATAAAATAAAAATTACCCACATTTTAAAACACAACTAAGTTAGTAATTTTTTAAAACATGGCTAAATTAAAAATTAGTGACGTTTTAAATCGCAACTAAAAAATGAAACTAATTACCTATTTTTTGTAGTGTTACACATAATGGGAGGCCCATATATAGGATGTCCACCTCTTGAATGTTGGTAAATATATGGGGAAGGAAGCCTGGAAAGGTTTGGGATTGTACCAAGTAAGAGGTGATGGGTTTCGAATGATCATTATATAATCATATGCAATGGAAGACAACTCAAACACAGGTAGATCTATCTTCAAGAATCAATGCGTAAATAAATATTTAAAATAGAGTGCCTACAAAAAACCCAACAGTAGTAGTATTTTTATTCCTCGATGAAGGAGAATGCTTGACAAATTTCACAAATCAGTGAACAAAAGCACTATGCCTCTGAGGGGGGAACACCAACTAATGGATATGTGATCGTATTGTGAGGATACCCAAATGTTAAAGGTGTTCTATAACCTTCATATTAGACAATGAACATTAGTATGGGAATAAGATAGAATTGAGTGGCTTACTCACAATCGTTTATTCACAATAGGAGGGATCACATCCCTTTATATACCCATCCATGAAGCATTTCATTAAAGTAAAAATGTCGGCCATATTTATATATCTATATACATTTATTGTAACATCTCGTTACCTTTTTGATAGGTATGTTCTAAACCCCTATATTGGTTTTCTTTTTTTGTAGGTTGAGTAGGGACGAGAAGGAATTGGGAGGATACCTGTAATGTTGAAGTCATAGATTTGTTAGAATTTTCAGAAAAAAAACAGTAGTTTTTGCAATCAACTGGGGATTTACATGTCATGTAATGGTATTACACAATTTGCAATCATCTCCTAGAATATTCTATGAAATTATTACACAACGTTCAAGGTTACACACTGTGAATAGTTTACATACCATGAAAATATTAAAAAAACCGATTTTAATAAAAGGAAACGTCTTTTTATACATATATGTCATCTAATAATTTACACAACGTGAACTGAGGTTACAGGACATGTAAGTATCAAGGAAATCATTTTTAATTCTACTTCTCAACTAATTTTTCATTCCATCCAACTTTTATCTCCTCTATCTTGATCTAGAACCATCCCAAAGAAATTTTGGATCCCTCCAACCCTTATGGATCATTTCGTTCAATGATTGGTTATTGTTGCGGTTGTGGTGTCTCTCCCTAGCTATGTGTATTCTTATCTATTTTGTCTCTATATCTATCTATTTTACTATTGGGGTTAGTATATCATATTAGTATTTATGGATCTAAACTCAATGTTTCTGAATCTTGTTTCTAGGTTGAGTTCCAAGATCTCATGCGCCTTTATTCTACATAGGTGAGTCCTATTGTGGGCGTTGTGTTTCTTTGAGAAAGGTAGGTGGTTCTATTTAAGATTTTACAATTGATTAAACCTTGAGTTTCTTGTGCTTGAAATTTATTTCAATTGATTTTTAAAAAACAAATTTAATTATAATTAGAACTTTGATTTGACTTGGCATGGAATTTTGGGGAAAATCCCCAATTCTGATGAAATTAAAATTTGGGGTGTGATGTGAAATTGATGGAATTTGTAAATTTATTTGAGAATTTATTTTTGGAAAATGGATTAAATTATTTTAATAAAAACCTATGATTGGTTTTGAATTGAAAAGGCATGAAATGATGAAAACCCTATGTTTTGGTTTTGAATGTGAATTGGAATTTTAAAAAGGAAAAGTGGGTGATTGTGAAGTATTTTGAAATGAAATTATTTGACATTATTTTTTCACTGATTTATTGAGCACGTGCGAACCTGGGTAGTTAGTGGGTTATTTGGGACAAACACATTAGGAAGGTATTTTCCTAGCAATGGATTGATGATTTACAACTCTAAAAAACCTAGTTTGGCATATCTTATCCCTGGTGGGATTTTAATGGGTCCTATTTGGCATGATCCTGAGGGATGTGTGTACACATATTTTCTGTGATCATTGGTATGTGATGTGTGAGGATCCCATAGCTTGGAACTATCATACCTCAGGGAAGATGACCATGTTTCTTGATGTTACTTTTGATTATATATGACATTGATTTTGAAACTTCTTTACTTGTGCCTAATGATTTATTTAAATTGTTTTATATAAATTGTTTATTTAATACATGTTTGAAATGTTTTCCATCATTTGAAATTAAAATCATCTTTTGTTTTAAATATGAAATTGTGTTTCTATGCCTGTTTTTATTAAATTTAAATCATGATTTTTTTATTATTATAGAACACTTAGTGATACCCTACTAGGATTTTTATCTTACACCATACCTTTAACTTTGGGTGTTTGTATATTTTTTGCTACTAAGTCTGATTAAAGGGAAAGAGCCTCTTAGAGGGGGTAGATTTTCTTGATCCCTTAGGTATTGGAGTAATGCTTCCTTTAGGACATGGATTTTGTCTTGTTAGAGTTTCTAATACTTTGATGATGTATTTTTTGGGTTTTTGATATACCTGTTTGGATTTTAAAACTATATCGCTTTGCAGTTTTTTTAGCATACTGATATGTATCTATTTCTTACTGTGTTTGAGGAAAATTTGTTCCCACTTTTATATTTTATGATGCCACATACTATTTTACAATCTGTGTGGATTGGTAATGCCCTTCGATCTATGTTAGGATCAGCTCGGGTGTTAGGGTAATAGGTTATCTGGGTTGATTCATCACAAATTGGTATCAAATGTAAAGGTTAAGCATCATTACTTGATGTCAATATGTAGTTGGAAAATATTTTCGGGACTTAGGATGTATCAAGTGAGTGTTTAGAAAGATCCCATCATAATGAAACTTAAGTCATCAGGGTTGGTATCATGAACTAGCCCAGACACCCTAGTACCCTAATACCCAAGCCAATCCTGACATGGCCTAAAGGGCATTCTCGATCTCCATGGGTTGGCGACAAGCACCTGGCATCATACAAGATAAAGAGAGAACATTTTTTACACATAAACAGTGAAAGAAATAGATACAAGTCAGTATGCTTAAAAGAAAACTCTACAGGTAGAATAGTATTATAAGTCAAACAGGTATAATCCCAAAGAAAAACCACAAATTACTAGAAAATAGGAAGATAAACAACCCAAATCCCAATAGAAACATCTCTCCAAGACCTAAAGATCAATAACAAGAACCACCTCTAAGTTTTTCTTTACACTTAGTCAAACCTAGAAAAAGATAATCTATAAACACCTGAAGGCACGGGTATGGTGTGAGCTAAAATACCATTAGAGTCTCACCAAGGATTCCATAATAAGATTCCAAATTTATTAACCAAACAAATCTTTAAATTTTAAATAAAAAGGCATGATAATGAAAAAGAATATTTATTACAAATCATGCTTTACATTTCAATTGATGGAAACATTTCTAAACAATTAATTAATAAAAAAAATTATATAAAAAAGTATATAAATTTATAAGGAATTTGTAAAATAGTTTACAAATAATGGAATATATATCAAATAATCACAAATGAGAAACATGGTCATCTTACAAAAGGTATGATAGTTCCAGGTTATGGGATCCTCACACACTTGAATAGGTGATCATATAAATATGTGTATACACATCCCTCAGACACTGATCAAGGAGGACTCATCACCATCCCATTGGGGATGTGACCTATTGCATTATGTTTTGTTAAATTTTTAAAGAATAAATAGAGTGTTGTCCTAAATAAATCACTAATTACCTAGTCTTGCATGTGCTCTAACAACAACCAATAAAGGTAAATTTATTTCAATACTGTTAAAAATACAATTGACCCATTTCCCATTTCAATGTTCCAATTTCCATTTAAAAATCAAAAATGGGTTTTTAATCAATTCATTTTTTCCTAGGATAAAAATAATGGGTTCTTATCAAAAAAAATAATCTTTTTTTCTCAAATAAAATTTTGAAATCAAATTCACAAATCAATTTCACAATTTTCCATCAAATTCCAAAAAACACACCCCAATTCATTGGAATTGGGGGGTTTCCTCAAATTTTCATGCCAAAGAAGACACAAATAAAAATCCTCAACAAATTGGTTTTTCAAAATTTAATTGAAATAAATTTAATTTAAATCAATTGATTAAGGGTTAAATAAATTGGAAAATCATAAATGAAACCACCTATCAAAACAAATAGATCACGTCTCACAACGTTTGTAATGGGAAACTCCAATGAACAATGTCAGAAAAGGAGATATAAGAATAAAATCTAGATTAAATATACAACACAATGGATATTAGAACCTACAATAACATGGAGATCTAAAAAACCCAAAGGAGGGGAGAGGAAGAGATTGAGAGAGACCAAGAAGAGAAAATTCACATACCTGGAGGAGATCTAACGTGATTCTTCGCACTTAAATCTGCCTAGAAAGAGGTTTAGAGGATACAAAAAGGGTCCTTGAGAGCCTTCTATGCCTTTTAAATTGTTATATGGGAAGTTTGGGCTGAGCAAGAGGTAAAAATAGGGGTTTGGGTATTTTTAAACAATTTTCGGAACAATTAAATCTCACATTCTTAGTTAGTTGGGAAAGATCACACGGTTTTTAAAACTATGAACCATAACCATGTTACCCTATTATAGGGTTGCATATTTTTCCTTGGTGGGAACATGGTTTTAAAAACTATGTGCCAACCATGAAAACCACCACTACCTATGTTTTCACTAGCAGGGTGCATGGTTAGGGAAAATCATGCGCCAACTATGAACAGCCCAAGAGCCCTCCAAAATTTTCAAAATTTATCCCAAAGCACCCCTAAATGATCCCCAACCTAATCATGATCAAAATAGAGGTTGAGAAGTACCTAAAAATAGTGAAAAGATGTTACAACCTCCTCGCCATAGAAACTTTCTACCCCCAAAAATCCTATTAAGAATCTTCTATGTCAAAAAGATGAGGCCACTGCTCTCTCATGAGTGACTCTCTCTCCCAAGTCTCATGAGTGTCATAATTGTGTTTTCATAGCACTTGAACAAATGTATCATCCTCTTATGAAGTAACTTGGTTTCAGAATCAACTATCATGTCTGGATGCTCAATTACGGATAAATTAGGATGGACATCAAGATCACTCCAACTCATAACATGAGATAGATCGTAAAGATACTTTTGAAGTTGTGATACATGGAATGAGTTATGTATTGACACCAGATATGGTGTAAGTGATAAATGATAAGACACCTTACCCACCTTATCAACAACCTCAAAACCTACCAGAAAATGAGGATCAAGCTTCCCTTGTCTCCCAAGCCGCCGATGACCCAAATGACGTGAAACATTCAAGAACACCTGATCACCAACTAAAAACTCCAGTGGTCTATGACAGAGATCATAATAATACTTATATAAGCTCTATTACATCAACATTATCTAATGAATCAACTAAATCTTTATTTTTGTCTCTTGAACCAGGCTTGGTCCAACCAAGGAACGTTCACCAATCTCCAACCAACACAATAGAGATTTATATGGTCGGCCATACAAGGCCTCAAAAAGGAGTCATTGTAATATAGAACTAGTAACTATTGTTATAAGAAAACTCAAACAACCCTAAATGGTCATCCCAATCTCCAAAAAAGTCAAGAACATAGGCGTGAAGCATGTACCCAAGAATCTATATAGATATTTCTATCTAGTCATCTGATTATGGATGGTATGTCGTAATCAAATGAACTTGAGATCCCAATGCCACCTAAAGTACTCTCCAAAATTAATAAGTAAAGTAGGGATCTCTATCAGTGACTATAGCAGATGGAACTCTGTGTAAATGAAAAATCTCTTTCACACAGAGATTTATCATCTCTTCAACTTTGGTTGTATCATGAATGAGTATAAAGTGATAAAATTTAGTCATCTGATTAATCACATCCCATATCGCAATCTTCTTTCTATGGGTATGTGGAAACCCAACCAAAAATTCCATATAAATCTCATCCCAATTACAATTCAACACTATAAGTGTTTGAAGCAAACTCGAATGTCTATGGTGCCTGAACTTGACCTATTGGAAAGTATAGCAATGAGGGAAAAAATCAACAATTCCTAGTCCCATACCTGGACACCAGAATCATCCTCACATATCATAAAACATATTCATGGTCCCTAGGTGGACTGCGAACTAGGAATTATGTCAATCCCCCATCACATATTTTCTCACAGAAAAATAAACAGCATACCAGTTTCGAAAACATAGAATGACATCTATAGAGAACGACTAGTTAGACATGATCTCCCTACCATAAAGAGTCTCTAATGATGTGGAACTTTTGATCAAGCAGTTGTTCCTGAAGAATCATTTCGAGAAGAGAAGAGGTCATCTGAACACTGTCCAAGGAAATCCTGGATTATAATTCCCAAAATCCTATATGAAACTTTGCAAAAATATCCATCAAGTTCCACTATTATGATGATTCTTTCATGGATTGGGTCAGAAGTTTCATGCTCAGAGCATCTACAATGACATTCCCTTTCCCTAGGGTATAGGTGATGTCGAAATCAAAATATTGCAGGTGCTCCACCTAATACCTCTATCAGAGATTAAAATATTTTTGATATAATATATAACTCAAGATCTTATGGTTGTAATACACAGTATACCATTCTCCAAAAAGGTAATGCCACCAAATATTAAGCGTATACATCATGGATGTGATTTTAAGATCATGGATTGTGTAATTATTCTCTTTTTTTCTAAGATTGCAAGATCCATAATCCACAACATGATTGCCCTGTATAAGAACATAACCCAAACATGAACTTGATGCATCATAGAAGACCACGTAGCCCTACCCGGGCTCTGGAAGAGTCAACATTTCTATAGCAGTCAAAATATTTTTCATCTCAACAAAATAATTCTAGCATATTTCATCCCAAAAAAAATTACCCCCTTTTGAGTTAGATCAATCATCATAGAATTTAACTTTGATAAGTCCTTTACAAACCGATGATAATACCCCACTAAACCAAAGAAGCTCTGAATCTCAAAAACATTACATGGTTTCTCCCATGTCATAAAAACTTTCACCTTCTCAAGATCAATTGAAATTACATATTTCAACATCATTTTTCCTATTAAATTGTCTTCATAAATCAATATATCACATTTAAATAGCTTTAAATAAATTTGGTGATTTCTTAATAACTTCCTAATTGCTCTCAAATGATGCACATGATCCTCCTCAGACTTACAGTAAACAAGGATGTCATCCACAATGACCACCATGAAAGTATCAAGATAATCATGGAAGATCATGTTCATTAAATCCATAAATATTGCAGAAGCATTGGTTAGACCAAATGGAATGACAACGTACTTATAATGTCCATATGGTCTGTCATTTCACCGAATTTATGTTATCGGTGTCCCAAATTGTTATTACCCACTCTTAAGCTATTATAGCACAAGTGCGGGGTCAATCCACAGGGAACTTGGTGAGTGTGTGAATTCAATTGAGTTTAGAATTAATTTGGTGAATTATGATGAATTTAGAGCTGTATTTTCTTGGTTTTGGATTAAGGAACTTGTTTTGATTACTTAAAAATAATGATTAATGATTAAGAAGAAAACAAAAATGTTTTTTAATGAGATTAGCATAAAAGAGCATGTAGGGGCTATGGTGATTATGGAGATTCATGCGGATTGCTTATTAGGTTGTATTTTTCATAATAATTCAACATTCTGGATCTCAATTATGACAAGATTCCCTTAGTCTGGTTAATTTTGTCTTTGAATCGAATAAATTGACTCCTTGGTCTGATAGTCAAAGTTTTAAAATTATTTATTTTAGTTTAGTCCATTTATGAATCGACGTATACCTTCAATGATCATGAAGATGTTCATAGCTATTCTTCTTTTAGATCCCTAAGAATTATTTATTTGGTCCGGTTCATAATTCCCAGTAGTAGTTAACAATGTTTTAATAAGAATAAGAAGAATTTTAAAAGAACAAACACAACCAAATAAATCATTACAACATACAATCCTTCATCATCCACAGCCCCAACACAAGAGGTGTTTAGTTATACATATATGACATAATGAAAATAACACCTTCGATACCTGATGAGATCATCGAGTAAGACTCTAGGAGAGGTGTCGGATGGTGGAATGGCGGAGCAGTGGCACCAAGGTGGCTTGGGAGGAATGGCAGTAGAACTTACCCCTTCTCTTCAAGTGTTCCACCTCCCAAAATCCGGAGGCCAAGGCCTCTATTTATATAAAAATAAAGTACATGACGTGTATGTAAATTAAACGCTGTGTAGTCATGTCAACTGGGTTTTGCTGCGGTTTTTCTTTAGTAGGTGGCCGGCCACACCGCCTTTGACTCACATGGAATCTACGGTCGGTTGGTGGAGGGTAAATAGCATGTAGCACTGCCGCACACGGCGTGTAGTCTCTAGAAGGTGCCACCAACCGCATATATAAGCCTGTACACAGCGTGTAGAAGTACACCACAAGGTGTGTGGTGTCTGGACTAGTGAATTGGGCGTGTACTCGTCCTTTTGATCCATGTCCCCGTCTGAATGTACACGGTGTGTAGTATAGTACACGCCGTGTAGTTGCAAAATTTTCAAACTCTTCTCCCGATTTGTGTGTTTTAGCCATAAATCTTCTGAAAGTAAACAAGATCACCAAAATCAAAGAATATGTCCATGAAACAATAGATATTTTCTGAAAACATGTTTTTATTTTCAATAAAATATATGTAAATATATACACAAATTGGGTGCATCAAACTCCCCCATACTTAGTCATTTGCTTGTCCATAATAAAATCTCAACATCTAATTAAAAAGAATCTATATTGTTAAAGGAATAACTTTAGTTAGTCATAAATGTAAATAATAAGTGACAGGAGAAAATTTCAAAAATAATACAAAGCAGTTTTAATCTAGGATATATTATAATAATGCATCATATATAATTCAATTAACTACTTTCATCCTCTTTTAACACATGTTTTCAACCTTTCAAATATAAGCAATCCACTTGATGATTTACCTCACCAAAAATATTCTCAACACTCAAGATGTTTTTAAAAAAAGTTATGATCAATCAAAGATATATACAATTTATCCATAGTTTTGCAAGAAATCTAGTTCTCCACTTTAAAAAAATTGACGTACAAAAATCATGAGAACTTTTCAAATAGGATCATATGTTTTTGTGGATAAAGTTTGGTAGGTAAAGATGTGAAAAATAACTCTGAGGCTTGAAAAGGGAGGCTAAATTATTAAATAACAATGCATGATATTCAAAGTTAAACTCAATGAAAACACGTCCTCAACAAGATTAATCAAATGATCTCATCACCACCGTCTCCTTTAGCTGGGTAGAAGTTACAAACCAAAAAATGTGTATAATTCCCCTTTGTTTGAACCATTTTTTTTACAAAGTAAACCTTTCTAAATTTCCAAAATAGAGGTTTGGAACTCTTTTAGTTTCTTTACAAATGATCAAGAGGTTCTCCCCCATACTTAATTTTTTTGACAATTCACGAATTTATACCATGTGTTTCCAATCCCTTCTTTTGAGCTCAAATAAATAATCATGCAATATTATAAAATAATTATGGTAGGAAGGAAAATAGGCTTGTAATGTGGCTTCCTATAAAGGCTATTCATGGTCTCTATGGGCTTCACGAAGATAAGATGTAGGGTAGGATCAAGATAAAGGGTTTAAAACAATCTTATGCCTCAATCATTTTAATGTAATTCAAAAATTCCTCATGTTTTGAAAAGAAAACTTGCAAATTATGGTAGTTATGTATATTCTAAGAATCTCTCAAGAAAGAGGGTATTATAAAGAATATGACAAAGGGGTTTAGAATACCTCTCGGGAGTGGTAGAAATAAATAAAGAGACAATCAGGTCATGACTTGCAAAATAATTGATTAGTCTAATTGATGTAATTATCCAAGGATTACAAGTTGTAATTTAAATTATATCAGCAATCATTTCAAAATACTTAAGAACCAAAATAAGCATGTAACTTTTAAAATTTTCCATTTTCAGCTTATTATTTAAAAATATGATTAACCAAAAATGTCTTCACATTTTAAAATATATCTTCTAATAATGATGTCTCCTAGAATCTGAAAAGGGCAAAGACTAAAGAGGTTGAGAGACACCCCCCCATACTTAATATCGCACGTGGTCCACCAAGTTTCCAAAAGGAGGAATAAGGGAAGGTGGGGACACAATAGTGGACCAGCCCGAGGGGAAGTAAGAAATAAAGGAAACCAAGAATGGGAAGTGAAAAATGGAAAGAGAATACTCTCCTCATGTCTAGGCGTAGGAAAACAGTATGTGATGGAAAAGTGCAGCCCAAAACGTGCCAGAGTACCTATGAGGGGGGGAAGAAAGAGAATACTACAAGCATGCATAACAAAAAAAGTCACAAGATAGCACAAAAATATATATATAATGAAAAGAAGGTGTCCCAAAACTATTCAAGGGGTCTCCTAAGAAGAGGCATCATCTAGTACAGAGCTGGCTGGTAGAGATAGATCAGGAGTTGTGGAAGATGGAGGCGTGGACTCGACATCTGGAAGGGAAGCTGGAGAAGTAGGAGCCACAGGTACTGGACTCGGCAAAGAAAGCTCGACAGCCCCCCTGGACTGATAACAATGGTGGTGGTAGTAGTAGTAGCAGTTGGGCCCACAGTAGAGAGCAGAACAGAATTCATGGCTAGCACAGTGAAGGGCGGTGGAGTATCAGCAGAAGGGCCAGGAACGGAGGAAGAGGTTGGCAGTGGAGGCAAAGGAATACCCAGATGCTGAATAATAAGCTCCAACAGCTTCTCTATGTGGTCCTGGCGGCTGTCGATGCGTACCAAATGATGCTCCATCGCGGCCAGGTAGAGGGAAAGGGAGAGATCTACCGAGGGTGTGGGGGTAGGTGGGACTGGTGGGGGGATAGAAGAATGAATGAAAGAAGAAGTTGGGTCATTAGAAAGGGGGTGGGGTGATGAAACTGGAGGGGTTGGGGAAGGAGGAGCAGGGGAATCAGTTGGGGAAGGAGGGTCAGCGGGTGGGTGGGGCCGAGCCTGGTCAAGGATGTAGGCACCCCCTACTTCCGGACCAATCCCATGATAATTATCATGAGAAATTCCATCCTCTGGGGAGAACCTAATAGGTAATGGGGTAAGAAAGGCTTGAAAACCCCAAGGTGGTGGGCGAGGAGAGTGGCGTAAAACCTGTCGTTTTGGTTTCCCTAACAGCCGGTAAACATAGCATGGAAATAGGAGGTGGCTAGGTAAGGGAGGTCTGGGTAGTCCTTCCGAATGACATAGGTAAGGATATCCATGTCATGAACCCCATATCCTCATGGTGGGAGAAAAGAATGGCGCTGAAGCACCAATGGGTAAAACGAAGGATGGGGTCGATGATAAGGGTTCTCTTCTGTGAGGTAAGGGCATAGCGGTGGTCATGCCCAGCAATCTTCCTCCACATAGCCACAAGGTCAGAGCGCTCGGGTCTGGTCAGGGTGAAAACAGGGGGTGGGGTAATAGGATGGGGGTAGAAACCGCACCCTCAGCCAAACTCTATCATGGTGAGGGAAAATCATTGACCGCCCAACCGGAACCGAACCATGGGCACCACATCACCAGGTGTCTCCTGGTACTCAGCTCCATCAAACTCGAAAGAGGGCGCGAACTCCAAAAATAAATCATGGAATACAGGAGTGTTGACTTGGAAAATAGCGAGCAGTGGAGTGTGGCCAAGGAGATCCTCCAACTCCCCCCAGATGCCTAGATACTGAGGAATGGTACTGTCAAGGTAGCGGCCGCTCAAAGGAATCGGACGGCGAGAAAAGTGTCTAACCCTATCATGTGCTATATCGGTGACCGGGAACACCATACAGGGATAGGGAACACCTACAGGTCCCAGCCCAGGTGCAGGTGTAGCAGCAGGAGCTGGCTCTGTGGTTGGATCGGCTGCAGTAGGTAAAGGGTCGCTGGATGGGGCGGTTGATGAAGTGCCATCAGCATAGGAGGAGATCTCAAGTGGAGTGGAAGCTGGGAGGGAAGGAAGGATGGTTCTCGAACTAGCCTTGGTAGAGGGAGTGAGGGGTGGAAGGTTGGCCAATTGAGGGAGCTCATAGACCAAAGCGTCTTGGTCTGGCTGTGTCGGAGGTTGGAGACTAATCCATCGAAAAATGGGCCTCTCTCCCTCAGTGGAGAAGGCCGGACACTTCCCCCAGGAAGGATCGCGATCTGCCATAACCTGAAAAATAAAGAAAAAGTAAACAAAAAAATAAAACAAAACAAAACAAAAATAAAGTGAGAAAACTGAAAAATAAAATTACACGGCGTGTACATCCTAAGTACAGAGCATGTAGTACAAGATGAGCATCATCTCGTGTTCTCTGGATTAACACGCCGAGGGTGAAGAAGATAGACCATGTAAATGTACACGGCATGTACCGAACATACACGTTGTTTGTATACTAAGTGTACATGGCTGTGTATCAGAAACGACACGGCCATGATTTTATTAGTTCTAAGAATAAAGGACACGTCGTGTATGAGACACACACGGCGTGTTCTTTATTTGAGAAACATGGCCATGTGGGGGTTATACATGGGTCCGACCGAAAGAAAATAGGTTACATGGTGTGTATCGAACACACATTCCGTGTATGGGAACATGGGGTGAGAGGTCGTGTCGATTGCTACACACTGAGGGGGGAAATTAAATGATATACACAGTGTGTACCAAACACACACGACATGTACATGAAAATGGTGTGTGAGGTCGTGTGCAAAGGGTACTCGGGCACGATGGGGGAAATTACACGGTGTGTACCGAACACACACACCATGTATATTCAAATTTTAAAGCATTTGTGTGTGGTCGTGTACAAAAGTATATAGCGTGTGTTCTTCATGTCGTGGTCGTGTACCGCAGAATTTGAATGGTCGGAAGATCCAAAAACACCCTAAACATGTCTAAAAATTTGAAATAGAGGGTTTAGAAGGGCGTACCCGGACCTAGGATCACAATGCAAGAAGAATCAGAACTCGAATCAAACCAAATCGACGGATCCAGAAATTGGGAGGTCGGGTGGCATCCGGGAGAAGAAAATGGGAAGAGGGGAAGAAAGGGGGAGCCACGTGACATGGGCTAAAGTCGGGTGTCTCATGGATTATATAGCTACAGTACACTGCGTGTACATCAAGACTACACGCTGTGTATCCCCAATTTTTTTTAAACATATATATATATAATTAATATAATAAACTATATAATAATTAATATTAATTAATTAAAATAATAAAATTAAAATAGGTATATATATGTATATAAAGAATTAAAAAAACTATACACATAATGTAGTGGTAAAATACACGCCGTGTGTTTAAAAATTGTAAAAAGAGAAGTACAGCCTTTGGTCTGGTGCCTGGGGCAAGGTTCGAACCGGCGATCGGGCATTCTGAATGGAAGCCCTCAACCACTGGAGCGAAGGTTGTACTGCTGTCCATATTTATTATTTATATACATGTAATCTATACAACCTATACATATGGAAAGAAATAAAATGCACGGCGCATGGTTTTTAATTATAAAAGAAGGGGATGAATTGGGGAGATTAGCTGAGTTCGAACCCGGATCTTCTGGATCCAGGGCCGAGACATTTCCAATCAGACAACTTCATCTGCATGAATTAATTTATATAGAAAAGTGTTTTTATATTTTAGTTTTTAGAAATAAAATTGGGCACACACGACGTATATTAGAAGACACACTGTGTGGTTTTATTAAAAGGGTAAATGGTAGAAATGGGGCGGTTATCAGGACTCGAACCCGGGTCTTTTGGAAACCGGGTTTTGATCTTGGCCAACTGATCCACCCCCACCATGGTTTTTCTTATAATTATATATATATATATATATATATAATTTACTACACACATTGTGTAAGAAAATATAAAAAGGAGGAACCTCGTGCCGAAGGTAGGTCGGGAGGATTCAAGCCGGGGCCGGCTCGGATAAACTCCAGTGACTTTACCATCGTCACCGGCATCATCCCTACTTATTAAGTAATTTAATCTATATATATATATACTATTAAGATTAAAAACTAAAAATATAAGTGCACGCCATGTATATAAGTGGGACATGACGTGTAACCTCTGGGTTGCCTCCCAGGAAGCGCCTTTGTTTTAGGTCGTTGGCTCGACCTACATATCATTGCTTACCTGATATTTATGGTGAATAATGGTCCCAATAATAGCCGCTCTGGCCTTCTAGGAATTGCAAGTTTTCTGGATCTTCTTCAATGAGAATGTCTAGAATGATAAAGTTATCAAAGATAAAGAAACAAACCAGATCATTTTCTTGTTTGCTCATTTGTTCATCCATGGTAGTCACTGCGTACTAGTACTCATGTTCGGGCGATGATGCATGCTTGATAGCCTTGAGTACATTGTAGGAGACTCTTTTGTCTCCTACCCGGAAAATCAGCTCCTCCTGGTGCACATCGATCAAGACTTTACCTGTGGTCAAGAAAGGTCTTCCCAATATAATAGGTGCCTTCTGATCCTCCTCCATGTCTAGGATAATAAAATCTGCAGGTAGGATCAATCTTCCCACCTTCACGAGCACATACTTCAGTAGCCCCTTTGGATATTTAATGGATCTGTCAACAAGTTGGAGGGAGACTCAGGTAGGCTTCAGATCGTGGAGTCCAAGCTTTTGGAAAACTCCGAATGGCATGAGGTTGACACTGACCCCTAAGTCGCACAGGGATTTTCCAAATTCATAGGGTCCAATTGTAAATGGAATATTAAATCTTCCTGGATCCTAGATCTTGGGAGGAAGGGAATGTTGTACAACTACGGATCACTCCTTTGTCAGTGATATGGTGCCCAAATCCTCCATCTTCCTTTTATTCGAGAGGATTTCCTTCATGAATTTGGAATATGTGGGAATTTGTGTCAGAGCCTTTTCAAATGGGATATTGATGTATAGATTTCTGAATACTTCCATGAATTTTCCAAACTGGTGATCCAGATTCCTTTTCTTCATCCTCTTCAGAAAAGTTAATGCAGACTCGAATGGTTTGACAACCTCCTTTATTTTTCCTGATTGAGCCTCTAGTGATGGATTTTCAGATGAAGAGGGGTCTGAAACTATACCTTTATTGTCAATAGAGATTATAGGTGCAGTTGAGTGTGCTGGTTCCTTCTGATGAAGATTCTTTCCACTTCGTAAAGTGATGGCATGGGCCTCCTCCTTGGGTTATTCTCGGTGTTGCCTGGTAGTGTACCAGGCTATCTCCCTGAGAGTTGGTTTTCTAACTGGACGATTTGGTTTTCGAGGCTTCGAATAGAAGCCTCCTGGTTCTGAAATCTGGTCTCAGCAGTAGATATAAATTTGGTCATAAGATCCTCTAACCTTGAGGTGTTCTCCTGCTGAGGAGGTTGTGCAGCTGGTGGAGGTGGTTGTTTCCTTGGCTGCTGCGGGCGAGGGTTTTGATATTATTGCGGCTGATAAGGGCCCTTTTGGTTATGTTGTTGCCTTGGGTATAGAATCTGATATTGTGGATGACTGTAGTTGGGTGGTCGTTGGGGCGGAGGATTCTGCTGCTGTTGGCTCCAGCCTGTGTTCTGGTTTTTGTGCCATGCCGGGTTCTGGTATTTTTGATACTAGTTTGACCCTCTGTTTTGAGAAACATATCTCACCTCGCTTGTCGAAGGGTAAACTGAAGGTCCCAAGCATTCTCCCAAGATTTGGTTGTTACCACAGTCACTGCATGCTGGATGGTTCACTGCATGGACTTGAGATAGGCCCTTGAGATTCAATGCGTAGATATTTTTGGATACTGCATCCAACTGGGCAATAATCATGGTAGTAGCATCAATACTATGCATACCTCATTTTTGGGTCCCCTACTCGGAATTCCACTGGAAGCTGTTGGAAGATATATCTTCCAGCAGTTCGAAAAGTTCTTCAGGGAATTTTCTCATTACCGTACCTCCAGCAGCTGCATCCACCACAGACTTTGTATTCATTGTTAGACCTCCATAAAAGGTTTGGACTTTCATCTAGAGTGTAATTCTATGGTGTGGTCATTTACGTAACATATCCTTGAAACTTTCCCATGATTCATACAGCAATTTAGAGTCATGCTACTGGAAGTTGTGGATTTCATTCCGCAAGGTCACCATTTTTTAGGGTGGGAAATATTTAGACAGGAACGCCTAAGCTAGCTCCTCCTAGGTTAGGATAGATCTTTGCGGTAACCCTTTGATCCAGTATTTCACCTTGTCTCGTATACAGAAGGGGAATAGGTGAAGATGAATGGTGTCCTCAGACACGCCATGGTAACGGAATGTATCACAGATCTCCAGAAAATTGGAGAGATGGGCATTCGGGTCTTCACTGGGCAGGCCGCTGAATGGAATGGTGTTCTGGATCAGCTGCATAATATCATGCTTGATCTCGAAGTTTTGGGCCTGTACCGGAGGACGAATGATGCCCGTATCAGCTATGTGGATTGAAGGCAGGCCATACTCTATAAGAGTACGTCGTGGAGGTGGCTACTGAGGGATTGGAGGCGGCATGTATTGCTGCTCCTGAGGGGCGAAGTAGAGCTGTTCAAAGAGTTTCCACTACTGCTAGGGCTTTCTGTACTGCAGAGGTGGTTGTTGTGGAGGTTGCTGGTAGTCCCTCGGGAGGAATTCCATGAAATCTCCAGGTTGGCCCTGCTCTAGTATACCAGCAGCGGGAGGCTGCTGGTCCTGGAATAGTTGACCAGCTGCAGCTTCAGTGGCCAGTGCTCCCTCTTCCTTGTTCACCATAGGTAATGATTTTTTTTCTGTGTGTCTCTACCAGTGTACGTCGACATCGCAACAAGGTTCGTTCAATCTCCGGGTCAATCGGAAGAATATCCGATGACTCAGCACTCCTGGACCATGTGAGGCGTTGGTTCATTCACCTGTGATCAGACACATACACGAAACAAAACCCAGGCATAAAAGGGAAAAAAAAGATAAACAGAAATGGGTTTAGGAAAGAAATTTTTGGGAATTTTTAATTTTTATTTTCACCTAATTAATTACTAACACAACTAAATTTAGCACTTGAACCGTTAAGATTCCCCGGAAACGGTGCCAAAATTTGGTCTGTCGTTTCACCGAATTTATGTTATCGGTGTTTCAAATTGTTATTACCCACTCTTAAGCTAGTATAGCGCAAGTGCGGGGTCGATCCACCGGGAACTTGGTGAGTGTGTGAATTCAATTGAGTTTAGAATTAATTTGGTGAATTATGCTGAATTTAGAGTGGGATTTTCTTGGTTTTGGATTAAGGAACTTGTTTTGATTACTTGAAAATAATGATTAATGATTAAGAAGAAAACAATAATGGTTTTTAACGAGATTAGCAGTAAAGAGCGTGTTGGGGCTATGGTGATTATGGAGATTCATGAAGATTGCTTATTAGGTTGTATTGTTCATAATAATTCAACATTCTAGATCTCAATTATGACAAGATTCCCTTGGTCCGGTTAATTTTGTCTTTGAATCAAAGAAATTGAATCCTTGGTCCGGTAGTCAAAGTTTCACAATTCTTTATTTTAGTTTAGTCCATTTATGATTCGACGTATACCTTCAATGATTATGAAGATGTTCATCGCTATTCTTCTTTTAGATCCCTGAGAATTCTGTCCTTGGTCCAGTTCAGAATTCCTAGTAGTAGTTAACAATGGTTTAATAAGACTAAGAAGAATTTTAAAAGAACAAACACAACCACATAAATCATTACAACATACAATCCTTCATCATCCACTGCCCCAACACAAGGGGTGTTTAGTTACACATATATGAGATAATGAAAATAACACCTTCGATACCTGATGAGATCATCTAGTAAGACTCGAGGAGAGGTGTCGGACGGTGGAATGGTGGAGCTGTGGCACCACGGTGCCTCGGGAGGAATGGGATCAGAACTTCCCCCTTCTCTTCAAGTGTTCCACCTCCCAAAATCCAGAGGCCAAGGCCTCTATTTATAGAAAAATAGGGTACACGGTGTGTATGGAAAGTACATGTTGTGTAGTCATGTCAACTGGGTTTTGCTGCGGTTTTTCTTCGGTAGGTGGCCAGTCGCGCTGCCTTTGACTCACACGGTGTCTACGGTCAGTTAGTGGAGGGTACACAGTGTGTAACGCCATCGCACATGGCGTGTAGTCTCTGGCAGGTGCCACCAACCGCATCTATAAGCTTGTACATGGTGTGTATAAGTACTCCACATGGCGTGTAGTGTCTAGACTGGTGACTTGGGCATGTACTCATCCTTTTGATATGTGTCCCCATCTGAATGTACATGGCGTGTAGTATAGTACATGTTGTGTAGTTGCAAAATTTTCAAACTCTTCTCCTGATTTGTGTGTTTTAGCCAGAAATCTCCCGAAAGTAAACAAGATCGCCAAAATCAAAGAATATGTCCATGAAAAAATATCAAATATCAATCTTCGAGAACCAATTTTACACTTTCAACTGGTCAAACATAACATAAATCCATGAAAATAGATACTTTTGCTTTACCTTAACTCGATTTAGTTTTCACTAATCAACATAGAGGTGAAGTGACCCATCAGCTTTCTTGGTAAAGGAACTTACACCACCCAATGTGACACACTCGAGCATATAAATAATTTCTATAAAAGATCGTCCAACTTAATCTTAAAATATTTCATTTCAGTTGGTACCATGTGGTAATAAGTAATAAATATTGGCTAGGTACCCAACACTAAGTAAATAGAAAACTCTACCTCCCTTACCAGTGTAAAACCAGAGAAGTTGGAAGGAAAAATGTTAGAAAACTCAATGAAAACTGGAGGGATATCACCACTCAAATATCCTCACTCTAGGTCAAAAGAAAATACAAATATCATTTTCCCAAACTCTATATAATAAGGCCTAACTCTACTCGACCTTAGGTCCCACTCTCTCTGAAATATACAACATGCCCTATTGGGTGTGGTAAAGGAGACCCATCGAAGATAAAAATTAATTTGGGATTTATTAGCAATGATTCAATTCATACAAAAAATGACATAAAGAGGTTTCATTTAAAGAACCATAAAATCCCAATTAAGGTCAATATTTGATAGAGAGATGACAAAATTAGGATAATGGAGACTCTACTCTATGTTTTTTCTAAGGGGGGAAGTAATATCCATCACATAAGATAAAATCTCCATAGGAAGATTTATCAAATTCAAAATACGAGTCAAAATAAATGAATGAGATGCACTAGTATCAAATAAAGTAGTCACTAATTATAAAGATATAGTGATGGTACCTATCACAGTCACTGGACCCATATCTATTTCCTCTGGAGACTCTTCTGCTGTGTGAAAAAGCTTCATTCCAGATGTCTATGGCAGGAACCCCTTTTTTCATGAAGCATCTGATTGCACCTTAGTTTTATTAGGAACTGATGATCTCATTCCACTAAATGGAGTATAATATACATGGAAAAACTTATGTAGGATACCTAATCATTTTTAGGAACCTCATATTTTGGGTGCCTCAATGCAAACCTATTTCTAGTTCCTAGGTTTTTCACACTAGTAACAAATAAAAGGGCCTATTCCAGGAATTATAGGAGGTTTAGAAAACCCCTAATATCAAGAAACACTACATGAATCATCATGCTTCCTATTCCCTTTATTGGAACTCACAGAACTTCCACTGGGAGAAAAAGGAACTCTCGTAAACCCTGGCTTTCCAGCCATTTCCATATCACCCATCAACACTCTATCCAGCACATCAGTATAAGAAGGCATCTTCAAAAAGAAAACCTGAGAACAAATATCATACTAAAGTACCATATCAAACCATTGAGTCTTCATCTTCTCATTCGATATAATATCATGTGAAAACTGAACAATATCAGCAAATTGATTTTCATATTCTTTCACCGTCCTTTCATCCTGGTCGAGTTTGAAGAACTCTAAATCCTTATCCAATTCCATAGACTTTGGATAAAACTAGTCGGTGAAAATAAATTTAAATTCTATCCATTCTAATCCCCTGTGATTATTTTTTGTCACTGCCATGTCCCACCATCTCCTACTACATCCCTCTAGCTTGAATATGTCACATTTCACCTTGATTTAATTGGTAATTTCCAATAACTCAAGAAGAAGCTCGATATCTCTCAACAAATCCTCATCCATTTGAGTATTATTAGATCCTTGGAATGTTGGTGGATTTTGAAGAAGTAACTTCCGAGCATGAATCCTAAATTCATCCCTCTCAGGTTCCATAGTTAGATCCTGAATGGGAATGGGTGTAGGTTCCTATCCCAGAGCTCGGACAACATGCACAATAACCACAACCAAATTCTGGTCCATAGGAGGATTTTATCACTTTGATTCATCGGAAAATTTCTCCTAGATCTAATTCATGCATCTTCTTATAGGCATGATGCTACGCAACATCAGCAGACAACATAGAAGACATCATATTAACACTCAAATAGATCAACAAGGGAAATTAATCCTGATAGATAAGAACACAATATTTGGATTTCATCCTATCCAAATAAAAAGTAGGGAAAAGACTAAAAATAATCCTCAAGATGACTTTCCCAAACCACCCCTAGTGACTTAAGGCTCATTGTGGTGAGAGCTATCCAGACACTCAATTGCAACTACATCCTAAGTCCCAAAAATATTACAAAACTACATATTGACATCAAGTAAATATGATTAACATACACCTTTAATATCACTTTGACATAAAATGGCCTAGACACCCTTATACCTAAGACAATACAAACATGGACCTAAGGGTTCTCCCAATCTCTACAGATTTCTGACAAGAATCTGGCATCATAAAACATAAATAGAGAAAGATTTTTCCACAAAAACAGTAGAAGAAATAGATACAAGTTAGTATACTCAAAATAAAACTCCATAGGAAGAATAGTACTAGAAGTTAAATAGGTATAACCCCAAAGTACAACAAAAAATTACTTGAAAACAATAATATAAGCAACCCAAGTCCCAATGGACACATATCTCCAAGAACTGAAAATCAACAATAAGAACCACCTCCAAGTGGAACTTTACCCTTGCTCAAACCTAGAAGAAGATAATATACAAACACTCAAAGGCATAGGTAGGGTGTGATCTAAAATCCCAACAAGGTCTCACCAAGGATTTCATAATAATATTTATTAACTAAATAAATATTTAAATTTTAAATAAACAGGAATGGCAGTGAAAAAGTATATTTAAAAAAAACATGCTTTAAATTTCAATTTATGGAAACATTTATAAATAATAGCTTAATAAACATTTTATATAAAATAGTTTATATAAATTCATAAGGAATTTTTAAAATAGTTTAAAAATAATGTAATATATATAAAATAATCACAAATGAGAAACATGGTCATTTATAGATAGGTTCAATAGTTTTAGGTTATGGGATCCTCACACACTCGAATAGGTGATCATGAAAATATGTGTACACACGTACCTCAGACACTGGTCAAATAGGACTCATAACTATCCCATCAAGGATGTGACCAGATATAATTTTTTTTGTTAAATTTTTAAATCATAAATAGAGTGGTGTCCCGAATAACTAACTAACTAACTAGTCTTTCATATGCTCTAACAATAATCAATAATGGGTAATTTATTTCAAAAATGTTCAAAATAAAATTAACTCATTTCCCATTTCAATATACAAATTTCCATTTAAAAACCAAAATGGGTTTTTAATCAATTAATTCCTTTTCTAGGATAAAATCAATGGGTTCTTTTCAAAATAATTTAATCCATTTTACTCAAATAAAAATTTAAAATTAAAGAGATCACATCTCACAATGTCCGTAAAGGGAAACTTAAATGAAGAACATCAGAAAAGGAGATCTGACAATCAAACCTGGATTCAAGATCCAACATAATATGGATTATATCCTCCAAAAACATATATATCTAACAAACTCTAAGGAGGAGAGAGAAATAGATCGGTAGAGACCAAGAATAGAATATTTACATAACCAGAGGAGATAGAACATGATTATCCACACTTCAATCTCCCTAGAAAGTGGTTTAGAGGAGCCATAAATGGTCCTTGAGAGCCTTATAAACCTTTTAAATCATGATATGGGAAATTAGGGTTGAGAAGGAGGTAAAAATAAGGGTTTGGAAATTTTTAAATAATTTTCAGAACAATTAAATCTTGCATGTGCGGTTAGCTGGGTAGGGCTGCATAGTTTTTCAAACCATGCACCCTAACCATGTTCCCCTACTTTAGGTTTGCACAGTTTCTTATTGGTGGTTATACGGTTTTACAAACCATGCACCAACTATGCAAACCCCCATTGCCTAGGTTTTCACAGTTTGAACTAGTAGGGCGCACGGTTTTGGAAAATCATGCACCAACCGTGCACAACCCAAGAGCCCTCCAAAAATTTTAAAATTTCTCCAAAATCACCCTTAAATGGTCTCCAATATAATAATGATCAAAATAGGGGTTGAGGAGTACCTAAAAATAGTAAAAGGATGTTACAGGTAGTTTGGGAAATACATCTTGAGGATTAGTTATATTCTTTTCCCTGCTTTCGATTTGGATAGGTTAAAATCCAAATCTTTTTTATCTATATAGTGGGATTAATTTCCATTTTTTAACTTGTTTGAGTTTTTATATAATTAATATTTGATGTATTCAATGTTATTTTTTGATGTTGTGTATCATCATTCCTTTGAGAAGACGTGTGAATAGGATGTAGGAGGAAGTTATTGATGAACCTTGGCGAGTGAATCCTCCCTTAGACCAAAATCTAGTTGATGTTATTGGAGTATTGTCCAAGATCTAGGATATTTACCTACACCCATTCTAATTAAATCTATATTTGTGGAGCCTAATAGGTTTGAATCTCAGAATCATGCTCAGGAGTTCCTTCTCCATAAGTCACCTGCTTTCTATGGATCTAATGATCCTCAAGAAGCTGAGGATTGGTTAATAAAGATAGATCTTCTCTTTGAATTCTTGTAAACTCTTGAAATTATTAAGGTGAAGTATTCTACCTTTAATCTTGAGAGACCTATCAAGAGATAGTAGGATTCCATGTTTATAGTGAATAATTATGAGGGTTTAGAGTAGAAGGTATTCAATGTTCTCTTCACTGACTAGTTCTATATAGAATCTATGATGATAGCTAAGGGTATAGAGTTTTTCAAACTCAATAAGGATGATGAGACCATGATAGAAAATGTGAACCATTTCACTAAAATTGTGAAGTTTACACCTAATATTGTATCAAATGAGAAGATCAAGACTCGATGGTTTGATATGGGACTTCAATATGATATTCTTTATCAGGTTTTCTTTCTGAATATATCTTCTCATGTTGACATGTTGGATAGGGTGTTGATGGTTGAAATTGATTTGGATGGTAATTTAGGGTTAACATAGGTTCCTTTTTCTCCCAGTGGTGGTTCTATGAGTTACCATAAAGGGAATAGAAAGAATGATGAGTCTTGTAGTGGATCTCGGCAATAGGGTTCTTCTAAACCAATTGTAATTCCTAGAATATTCCCTTTGACTTACTACCAATGTGTAAAGCCTGTGAATTTGAAACGGGTTTTCAATGAGGTGCACATGATATGTGGTTCTTTTGGTTATTTAAGAAACTTTCATAGATTCCATTATATATTATTTTCTCCATGAAGTGGCATGGGATCATCAGTACTAAAAAGTATTGTAGTGAAATTAGATTCTTTAAGATCTAAGGGGTTCTAGCTATAAGAATTTGGAATGAATCTTGTACACATAATGGAAGAATATCTAAAGGAAGATAATATGGTTCTAGTGACTGTGAGAGGTACCATCACTATAGATTCATCTTTAGTGAATACTTTGTTTGATACTAGTGTATCTTACTCATTCATTTCGACTCATATTATAAATATGTAAAATATTCATACGAATATTTTATCTTTTTTAATGGATATTACTAAACCCCTTGGAATGAAGAGAGATAAGGGTATCTGTTGTCTTGTTTGTGTGTTATCTTTATCATAGATTGATTTTTCTTGGGATTTTCTGGTTCTCAACATTAAACATCTTGATGTCATTTTTGGGATGGATTGGATCATTACTAATAAATCCCGACTTGATTATTATATTTGACAGGTTTCCTTTACTACACCTGATGTGGTGTTCCTTATCTTTCAGGGAGAATGGGTCCCAAGTTCGGGTAGAGCCAGACCTTCTTATCTAGAGTTGGGGAAATTGGTATCAGTATTCGATTTTTATCTAGAGTAGGAATCTTTGTGTGGTGATCTCCCTCCATTTTTCATCAAGTTTACCAATGTTTTTCCTTCTGAATTGTCTGGTTTTCCACTAGTAAGGGAGGTATAGTTTTCTATTTATTTATTACTTGGTACTCATCCATTATCTATTCCCTCTTACCACATGAAACTGGATGAAATAAAAGTGATGAAGACTCAGTTGGATGATCTGTTAGAAAGAGGCTTTATATTCCCAAGTGTGTAATCTTAGGTGGTGTTTTTTCTCTTTTCTAAGAAAGTTGATGGATCAATTCACCTATGTGTTTATTTCCATAAGCTCAACCGAGTCATAGTAAAGAACATATATTCGTTACCATGGATTGATGATCTATTTGACCAGTTAAAATGGGTGAAGTGGTTCTTGAATATTTATATTTTATTTGTTTATCACCAGTTGAAAATAAAAGAATCTTACATTCAAAAACTATATTCCAAAGTAGGTATGTCCATTTTGAGTATCTTTTCATGCCATTTTGTCTAACCAATTATCCTAAAATATTTATGGATATGATGAAAAATATTTTCTAGGAGTATATTGATATGTTCATGGTGGTCTTTTTGGATGACATCCTTGTTTACTCTATGTATGAGGAGGATTATGTGTTTCATTTGAGAGTAGTTCTAGAACTATTGAGAAATCATCAACTTTATGAAAATATATGAAAATTTGATTTATGGATTCAGGGAGTGAAGTTATTAGGACACATCATCTCGGAACATGGTATTTTGGTTGATCATGGGAATGTGAAAGCTATTATGACATGGGAGAAACTATATAATGTTTTCAATATTTTGAGCTTCTTGGATTTAGCTAGATATTATCACCTGTTTGTAAATGATTTCTTGAAGTTGGATTCTCTGATGACCACTCTAACTCAGAAGGGGGTGAGGTTTTATTAGGATTAGAAATTTCAAAGTTCTTTTGTTGATCTGAAATGTATTTTGACTTCTATGCTAGTGTTGAATATTCAAGAGGTTGGGGATGGATATGTGGTCTTCTGTGATGCATCAGGTTTGGGTTTGGAATATTTTCTTATGTAGGGTTATCACATCGTTTCCTATGGCTCTCGTAAGCTTATTCCACACAATAATAATTATCGGAACCATGACCTTGAACTTACAGTTGTGATGTAAGTTCTTAATATTTGTTGGCATTAACTTTTCAGAGAAAGGTTTACTGTGTATTATGACTACCATATCTTGAGTTATATCTTATCTCAAAAATATTTTAATCTTTGTAAGAGCCATTGGTTGGAGTACCTAAAATATTTTTATTTTGATATTTACTATACCCTAAGGAAAGAGAATGACATTATAGATGATCTAAGAATGAAACTTTCAACCCAGACCATGAAAGAATCATTGAAAGAGTGGAACTTGATGGCTCTTTTTGCACAGTTGCATATTGGAGTTTGGGAAACATGGGTTGAGGTTTTTTTGGCCAGTTTTTAGTTGAACTTCATTATTATAGATATGATTATTTAGAATCAACAGCTTGATGATTAATTCAATGGCATTATTAACTCTCTTTATGGTGGAGATACCATTATCAAGTGGCCATTCTCTATGGAGGGTATCCTGAGTTTTCAGAACCAGCACATTATACCTTTTCCTATGAGGAAATTTGTGATATGTAATTTTCATAATTCTTAGTGGAAAGTGCACCCAGGAAGAAAAAAGATGTTCTATGACATGTGGCAATGATTCTAGTGGTCGGGTATGAGATGAGACATTTCTGACTTTGTTTTTCACTTCCATACTTTCCAACAAGTCAAGGTCGAGTACTAGAGACCTTCGAGTTTGCTTCAGAAACTTCCAATGCTGACTTGGAAGTGGGGTGAAATTTATATAGCCTTAATGGTTGTGTTTTCACATACCTGTATAAATAATAATTTGATATGGGTTTTGATCGATAGGCTAACCAAATCAACTCCCTTTATACCCATTCATGATATAACCAATGTTGAGGAGTTGATAAATCTCTCTGTGAGATAGATTATTCATTTTCATGGAGTTACATTTGCTATAGTCTCTGATAGAGATCCCCATTTTATTTATCTATTTTGGAGATTCCTTTAGGGGGTATTAGGATATCAGGTTCATTTGAGTATGGCATACCATCCATAGTTGGATGGCTAAACAGAGAGAGCAATATAGATTCTTGAGGATATGCTTCATGCTTGTGTCCTCAATTTTGGTGGATCTTGGGATGACCATTTAGGACTGGTTGAGTTTTCTTATAACAATATTTACCAATTTGTGATTAGGATGACTCCTTTTAAGGACTTTTATGGTCGGCCTTATAAATCTTCATTGTGTTGGTTGGAGATTAGTGAAAGTTCTTTGGTTGGACTGAGTTTGGTTCAAGAAATGATAGAAAATATTTGTTTAAATCGTCAGAGGATGTTGACATCATGGAGTTGTTATAAATATTATATTGATCATTATCATAGAACATTGTAATTTTTAGTTGGTGATAAAGTTTTCATGAAATTTTTACCTTGTTTAGGTCATTAGTGGCTTGGGAGGCAAGGGAAACTTACTCCACATTTTTTGGGACCTTTTGAGGTTATTTAGAAAGTGGGGAAAGTATACTATCATTTATCACTTCCACCACATTTGAAATCAATAAATAACATGTTCTATGTATCACATATAGGAAAGTATATTTCTTATCCATCTCATGTTTTGAGCTGGAGTGATCTTGATGTTGAATCTGATTTATCTATGATTGAGCATCCATTCATGATAGTTGGTTCTAAGACAAATTTACTTTGTGTGAGGATGATACCTTTGGTCTGTGTTCTATGGAAGCATGGTTCTGATTCCCATGAGACATGGGAGCATGAGTCACTTATGAGAGATCAGTGGCCTCACCTTTTTTATATGGAATCTTCTTGATAGGCTTTCTGAGGATAATTTTTGTTTATGGTGGGGAGGTTGTAACATCTCGTTACCTTTCTGATAGGTATGTACTAAACCCTTATCTTGGTTTTACTTTCTATTTGGTTTATTAGGGTCAAGAAGGAATTGATAGTATACATGTAATGGTGAAGTTAGTTATTTTTTGGAATTCTTAGAAAAACTAGTAGTTTTTACAGTCAACTGGGCATTTATATGTTGTGTAATGGTGTTATGCGATGTGTAATCATCTCCTAGAAGATGTTGTGAAATTAGTACACAGTGTGCAAGGTTACATTACATGCATAGTTTACATGACATGAAAATATTAAAAATATGATTTTAATAAAAGGTGACACATTTTTCGGTGTATATGGCATCTGAGAATTTACACGATGTGAACTGAGGCTACACATTGTGTAAGTATCAGGGAAGAAATTTTTAATTATGCTTCTTGGCTGATTTTTCATTCCATATAACTTTCATCTCCGCTCTCTCAACCTCGATCCATCCCAAGGAAATTTTGGATCCCTCCAACCATTTTGGATCATTTTGTTCAGCAATTGGTTATTGTTACGGTTGTGGTGTATCTCTCTAGGTAACTGTCTTCTTGTCTCTTTTGTCTCTATATCTCCTTATTTTCCTCTTGGGGTTAGTAGATCATCTTGGGATTGATGGATCTAAACTCCGTGTTATTGAATCTTGTTTCTAGGTTGAGTTATTAGATCTCTTGTGCCTTTATTCTTCGTTGTCAAGTCCAATTGCAGATGTTGCGTTTCTTTGATAAATCTAGGTGGTTCTATTTAAGATTTGTCGATTGATTAAACCTAGAATTTTTTATGTTTGAAATTTCTTTCAATTGATTTTTGAAAACCCAATTTGATGAAAATTGGAACTTGGATTTGACTTATCATGGAATTTTGGGGAAAACCCCCAATTCCAATGGAATTGGAATTTAGGGTGTGATTTGAAATTGATGGAATTTGTAAATTGATAATTTTTGGAAAATTGATTAAATTTATTTGATAAAAATATATGATTGGTTTTGAATTGAAAAGGAATGAAATTGTGAAAAAACTATGTTTTGGTTTTGAATATGAATTGGTATTTTGAAAATGAAAAGTGGGTGATTGTGAATTATTTTTGAAATGAAACGATTTGACCTTTATTTTATACTGATTGATTGAGCATGTGAGAGCATGGGTAGTTAGTGGGTTATTTGGGACAAACATGCTAGGATGGTAATTCCTCAGCAATGGATTGATGATTTACAACTCTATAAAAAACCTATTTTGGCATATCTTATCCCTGATGGAATATTTATGGGTCCAATTTGATGTGATCCTAAGGGACGTGTGTACACATATTTTTTGTGATCACTGACATGAGATGTGTGAGGATCCCATAGCTTGGAACTATCATTCCTTAAGGAAGATGACTATGTTGCTTGTTATGAATATTTTTATTATATATTAAATTGATTGTGAAACTACTTTACTCATGACTAATGATTTATATAAAGTGTTTTATATAAAGTGTTTATTTAATCAATTTTTGAATTTTTTCCATCATTTGAAATGAAAATCATGTTTTGTTTTAAAAATGAAACTATACCACCATGCCTATTTTGATTATAATTAAAATCATGATTTATTTATTATTATGTAATATTATTATATAACACTTGTTGAGACTCTACTGGGATTTTTGGATCACACCCTACCTTTTCCTTTGGATTTTTATAGATTTTCTGCTTCCAAGTCTGAGTAAAGGGAAAGTTCCTCTTGGAGGAGGAGGATGTTCTTGATCCTTTGTATATTTGAGTGAAATGTCCTTTGGGATGTGTAGTTTTTCTTATTCTTCTTTCTACTACTTTGATGATGTAATTTTTTGGTTTTTGATATACCTATTTTGTTTCTAGTACTATCTCCCTTTGAAGTTTTTTTTGAGCATATTAGTATGTATATGTTTATTCCATTGTGTTTGAGGTGAATTTGTTCCCACTTTTATATTGTATGGTTCTAGGTGATAGTCTCCAACCTATGGTAATTGGGAACTCCCTTCGGGCTATGTTAGGATCAGCTCAGGTTTTAGGGTAATAGGGTATCCGGTCTGGTTCATGACATTTATTTCCATTATCTTTAATTCATTGAATCTTATTCAATGAATATTCAATCCATTTAATCCATTTATAAAGATTATTATTTAATGAAACTTCATGGAAGACAAATACACCTAAATTAAATATTTCATTTAATTATTTTAGTGAATATTCAACAATCTCACACTTTCAATAAAATCTGTAAGGACTTAGTGAAAATTTTCATAACTCTTTGTGAATCCATCCAAACTCTTTTGGATACGGTTTTTCATCAAACTATCCTTATTTTGAAAAAACACTTTGTCTGTAATTTTATCCTTATACAAAGGCCTAACTATGTGACTCTGCATACCTTATAATCATTTACAACAACTATGAAATATCGATTTCATACATGTAATCAAAGAGCGGTCTCTAATAAATCATTAGTGCTACTCGAGCTACTAAGGGTTCAGGTGTGATGTCCATCAAACATAATCATATCTCTATACACACATGTCAACCAAAATATGTATCATATACATCATATGTATCTTATATAATCCCTTTGTACATGACATCGAGTGACCACTAGACATGGAACATGTCAATCTAGTATAGGTCTCTCATCAATTTTCTTGATTATTTGAAAAAGACTGACCATGTGGATGAATACATCACATGTAATCATCTATCTGATAAACACATCACATGTCACTTATCCAATTACTTGAACACATAATATGTAAAAAATATAATCATGGCCATTCATTTCCTCAATCTAATTCAATCAAGGGCCAAATTTATTTTCTTGTCATAAAAGTGAACAAAAATCATCTTGGTTTTACTCCAACTAACGACTTGATCAACAATATACCCAACCACCCCCATATTAGATAAGTTAATATGTTGACTTGCATAAGTATTATATCAAATTATGATGGTTCTCATTCTAGGTATCTCTCAAACCTTAGGTAATAATGTTTGATAATAATCATGTACCCCTAAGTATATTTATGAATATATGGAATTCTATGAGTTATAATTTTGAGGATGAGTCCAAGTGATAATTCTCTACTTATTACCACAATAATATTTTCTTTAATATCTCATATACAAGCCTTTGTAATGGATATAATAATCTATTTAAGATAACCATTACATATCATCACAACCCATTATACTCCATGATGTTCATCGGTTAGGGACAACTCAAAGTGTTTAATTTAAGGGGATATTTATCATTCAACTGTTCATGTAAAGTAAATTCCATCACAAATTAATGAATGATAAATGGATATTTCCTTTATTATAAATGCATGATATTTTTAAAACTATTACAACTAATCTCTCAAGTGTTAAACACATAAATATATAACATGATCCTCATGAGATTACTTAAATAATGGATTCGTTTTCTAAACATTACATCCATATGTAATTTATGTCACATCTCTATTTGAACATATAATAAAATACTCCCACTAACCTCTTAATGAGTAAAATTTATGAATAAATCCATTTTGAATAATGGTGAGACTTAAGAATCATATTCCTTAAGTTCAACTCTCTAAACTTATATTCAAACTCCTTAAATTCATAAAATAAAATAGTATAATGTAATCTTATGTTGTCTACTCACATCTCTTTCTAAGTACATCATCATCATCATTTTAACCCTTTTCATAAAAATTTCCCTTGAAATATTTTATAAATAATGGAACTATTTACATTATCACTTTACTAGAACATCCTAAACTCATTTAGGATAAATTGATATCCACTTTTTAATGATAACTAATGTAACTCTTTACACCTATATTTACCTCAATACCCTAAAATATTTTAGGATATCAAGTGATATACTTTGAATATTAATCGGTATAAGCCTTTAGGTAATAGTAATGTTCACTTGTTATGATAACCAAATGTAACTCTTTATATTTTTATCCAGCGTATCCTAAACACTTTTAGGATAAAGTGACATTAACTTAATTGTGGTAAACATATGTAATCATTTAAATTTCTCTTTACCGTTATTTCCTAAACCTTTTAGAAAATCGATTTAATTTCACCTTTTAAATAAGATGGAATAATAGTGAAATTTACTTTATCATGGTAACTAAATGTAACTATTTACATTGTATTTACTATCACATATCTTAAATATTTAGGATTGAAGAGTCTCTATCATATTAGACTAGTATAATCTTTTAGTTAACAGTGATATTCACTTTCTTATAGTAACTAAATGTAACTATTTACATTTATTTTACTATCCCATATCCTAACTCTTTTAAAATATAAACTAAAAAATAACTCAAACTCATATTGTCATAATATTTTATTTGTTAGCTTTGATCTTTTATAAGTTTAAACATACTCCCACTAGTCTCTTAAACATTATATTTAGTTCAGAATATCTTTATTCTCAAAAAAATGTTATAAAAATAGATGAATCATAAATCATGTGCATATTTTTAATAATATCATAAAAACACGTTGTTATCAAACATAATATCTTATAATAAAATACAATTGAGATAAAGATACACATCTTTTAATTAGATTCATTTGATCTTGACACATTTATTTACATTCAAATTCTTGATATAGTAACTATTTACTTTATCTCATGAATATAAACTACAATCTCAATCAATTCTTCCTTTTATTTTGAACTCCTTTATATTTACAAAACTTATAAAACATACACGTGATATCACATACCCTTCACAATAAAAGAATTAATTCTTACAACATTAATACCTGACATAGAAATTCCATGAAGTTTCTAAATCCCTTCAGATATTTTAGATAATCCCATATTCTAAAATCATCACTTCTTCTTGATAATACCCTCAGGTTTCAAATAACCTTAACTAGCTTCTTAAAGAAATATTATTTGACTTTCAAACATTTCCTCTTCTGGCTTTGAAGCTTTATCTCCTTGTACTGTATGTATTGTACAAGAACTTAGACATCATATGTCTAGTTGATCTATTCTCAACACTTTGAGATTATTGGGTAAAATTCTCTTGAATTCATCCATCTTTTCGGGACATTCCCATAAATGACAATAGGATAAATTCCCTAACCAGAACAATCCTTATAGGAATTATTTAGTCTTTCCAAACATATTCAATCATATTGAATATCATGGACATACCCATTCATATTGAGTGTATAAGACTAAAATTCCTTAGGTAAATTATGCATTAAATGAATTTGAAACCTTAAATGAATCATTTTGTGATTCTATAAGCATCTAGATTCACTTGTGGAATAATTCCAACTATAAGTTACACAGAAAAGAAATTTTATAACACATAGAATATTTCACTTGATCAAGAACCTTTATTAAGGTACCAGTATTTGGAGTTTCTTACTTTAAGATTCTTATTTAGAGGATTATTATAAATTTTAGTTTGATGATGATGATTTAGTTATCTTTAATAGAACTTTTATCATATGAGTATCATGTTTTTATATCTTTTAATTAAGGAATTTTAATGAAATTGGTCCCACTAAAATTGATTACCCCATACATCATATCCATTTAGTGAGACAAAATACATATTTCACTAAGTAGTGGGTCTTATTGTTCATTCCTCTCATCAGTTAATTATTTAGGTAGGGAATCATCTCAATCAAAATAGTTATGACTCTTGGATAGTTGAGAAGATAACCCTTTACCCAAAACCATCATATAAACCAAAACCATCATATAGATTTAATCAACTATATTCCTATGGTATCCTTCAAAAGTGTTTCCTAGATAAGTGTATCCCAAATAAAATGTCAAAAAAAGATTAAAAATGGACAATTTAGGGGAACCATGTGAAGGAAAAACTTGTCTGTTTGAATGATTGAGGTCTTGAAAAGTTTTTATTTGAAAGGAATCTCACACTTATTATTTGTGCGGTTTTCTTTTAATTTATAATCAATTTAATATACATTATAATTATAATAAATTCATAACTATTACATAATATTTAATCATTATATTTTCATGTCTTATTCCCCTTCTGTGTATGCATGCTTCTAGTGATTTAGTTATGAAATATCTATTCCAACCACCAAATTAATGTGTTCATGACACATTAATGTGTAACTCTTTACAAAACCCACAATTCTATGTTAATCACTCAAAAAAAGAATTTAATTATATTTATACATATCCAAATACATCATATGAATAAGGTATATGAATAAAATAGGGAATAACCTTTAAATAAATGAAAACTTTAAATATTTAAACATGAGGTAAACATTTATGAACAATTTCACAAATAAAAGTTAATAAAAAAACCTTATATAATTTCAAATTTACCATTATGAATATCCCATAATTTTGATTATAAACTCTTTATATTATTTATATTGTTAACTCTTTCATATTTATCATTATATGTCACTTATTATTTAAATATATGATATTATATGAATTATAGACAATTTATAATTCAAATTCTATTATATAAACATTTTACATAATCTAAATATCATATACTTAATTTTTATTTAAACATTGATCATATCATTCATCAAAACATTTTTTACGTGACTTAAATAATATCCAAATAAATCCCATTTAATTTGAACAAATTGACAAATTAATAAATTATGAACTAAATATGAATATCAAGGAAATTTACAAATAAATAAATAAAATTATTTATTTTCCGAAACATGATCCATTGATGAACTATTCATAAATAAATGCTAATTATAAACATTTTATAAATTATAAAGAATATATAAATTTTATATTCATTTTAATATAAACCTCTCTCATATTTTATATTAAATGAAATTTATATGATATATCATTAATTATAAAAAATTTATAATTCAATATATATTAAATAAATATTTTTATTTAATCTAAATATTACATATGCTATAATTTATAAACATTTTATAAATCACCTATTATGATTTCTAAATAAACCATTTTTTCTATATCATAAAGTATTCTATTTAATTTATCAAATGGTATTTAATAATATTTATCAATTAACCATAAAAAATTTATAGTTAATTAATTTATAAAAAAATTACAAATTTTTATAAATATCTCAAAATATCATTTAATTATTTATAAACAATTTATAAATAAAATAATTCAATTCATAATTGAATTATCTTGATTAAAATAAATACTTTATTTATTTTCATAAATAAGAGTAATAAATATAAAATTTTCATATTTAATAAAGGTTAATAAAAAATTTATTAATCCTAGATTATTAATGTTATTCCCATTTTATAAACAATTTTATAAATACTAATAACATAAATAATTAAATAAACTTTTTATTTAATTACTAAATATGAATTTTTATATTTATTTCTAGGCTTGAAAAATCTTATTTTACAATTAAAATGTGTGTCATAAAATTATAAACACATTGATTCATCAAAGAAAACTACACTCTAATACCACTTATCGGTTTTAAATAATCATCAGATGATCATATGCAATGAAAGACAACCCAAACAAAGGTAGACCTATCTTCAATAATCAATGTGTAAATAAATTTGTAAAACATAGTGCTTAGAAAATGCCAATAGCGGTAATATTCTTCTTCCTAAGTGAAGAAGAATGTTTGATAAAGATCACTAAGCAGTGAATAAAAACACCCTACCTCTGAGGGGAGAACATCAACCAATAGATCTACAATTGTATCGTGAGGATAACTAAATGTTGAAAGGGTGTTAGCGCCTTCGTATCAGATGATGAATAATAGTATGGGAAGAAGAAAGAATTGAGAGTCTTTCTCATAATCAGTTATTCACAATAAGAGGGATCGCATCCCTTTATATAGCCATCTATGATCCATTTCATTAAACGAAGCACGTCATCTATATTTATATATCCATATATATTTATTCCCATTTTCTTTAACTCATTAAATCATATTCAATGAATATTCAATCCATTTAATACATTCATAGTGGATTATTATTTAATGAAATCACATGGAATATAAATACACCTAAATTAAATGTTCCATTTAATTATTTTAGTGACATTTTAAAAAAGTGACTAAATTAAAAAATAATAATGATGTTTTTAAAGTGCATCAAAAAAATCATGACTAATTTCCTTTTTTGTAGTGTTAAACCTGATGTAAGGACTATATATAGGATGTCCATCTCATGTCTGTTGGTAACTAAACAAGGAAGGAATCCTGGAAAGGTTGGGGATTACACCAAATAGGAGTCCCATATATGGATGTCCAACTCCTATCTATTAGTGACTAGACAAGGAAGGAAAATTGGAAATGTTGGGGCTTACACCTTATAGTTTAATCATATATGTATATCCAATTCCTCTATATTGGTAACTAGACAAGGAAGGAAGACTATAAAGGTTGGGGTTTACACCTAATAGGAGGTCCATATATGGATGTCTACCAACTGATTATTGGTAACTAGATGAAGAAGGAATACTATAAAGTTTGGGGCTTACACCTAGTGGGAGGCCTGTATATGGATGTCTATTGTAACATCCTTCCCCTCACCCATTAGCTTGGTAAGAGGCGGTGTGACATTACTAGGACTTAGTTGACATACCCAAAACACCAAAGGGTGGGAATAAATGTTAAGGGCTTCAAAAAAATTGGGGGATGATTTTCCCTTTTAATATAAAAAACGAACCAAGATAACCAAAACAACCAAACCTCTATATGATTAATGAGTATAAAAATAAAACTCAACATAACCATATCATAGTACAAGTATAAAACAAGTGACATAACAAAAGGAATCAAATACCACAAAACCAAAAGATACCAAATACATCAAACCAACAACTCCCAACCTGGTCTAAGCTCCAACATGATAGTTCATGCCATGGTATCAATAATCATCACTAAAGAACTGAGATAACTTGCCTTTAAATGTGTCTAGATAGATGAAATATACAAATGCACAATAGTTCCCAAGAAGGGGGTGAGTCTATACTCAGTATAATTTCCTCAATGAATTCCCAAATCACGCCACTAGGACAAAACTTGTTAGCGCATTTCTATAAAATAGTTTAAAACAATTTAAAACAATTTATATCAAATCCAAATATTTTTCCAAGCCAAAATAGTTTTTCTAAGGAAAGAAAATAAACAAACCTTTAAACATTTCTCATTCCATTTGGAATATTATTTTCCATGTCCATACACACAACCACACACACTCACACTCAATCTTGGTGTTACCATTGATGGTGGAAATTCATGTCCATACTTCATCCCATTGATGGTGGTACTTCATGACCATTATCCATCACATTCAACTCATGCCCAACCATTCATTCCAACATCATTCCAAGTCATTTAAATTAAAAAAATTATTTCTTTAAATAATTTTAACAAATAATTTACATGCATCAAACCAAACCATAATTTTAAAAAATAATTTTAAAATTATAAACAAGGGGTTTTCCAAAAGAACCAATCAAATTTACTCAATATCCAAGCTAATGACAAAATAAGATTTGCATCAAGATTCACACAAGAATTTCACCACCATTTCAAGAAAATGATTTAATTAAAACTAATCCTTCATGTTCTAAATAATTGGAGTTGAGAGAGAATCCACCTACCTCACAAACTTTGGAAAAAATGAAGAAAAACACAATGATTCTCTTGATTCGATCATGAATCACCTTTCCTTTCCTAGATACAACCACAAAACATCACAATTCTCATCAAGGAATAAGGATATATCTCCAGTGGATTAAATATAAGGTTTTGGGAAATAGAATGAGAATAAATCAATGAATAATATCCAAGAACAGAGACTTACCAGTGAATATGGATCTCCAACAACCATTACTTTACATATGGAATTATCCCAAACCAAAGGAAAATGTATCTCACACCTTGGTAGAAAACGGAGTTCATGAATCACATTTCCTTTCCTAGATCCAACCACAAAACATCACAATTATCATCAAGGAATAAGGATATATCTCCAGTGGATTAAATATAAGGTTTTGGGAAATAGAATGAGAATAAATCAATGAATAATATCCAAGAACAGAGACTTACCAGTGAATATGGATCTCCAACAACCATTACTTTGCATACAGAATTATCCCAAACCAAAGGAAAACGTATCTCACACCTTGGTAGAAAAAGGAGTTCATGCTAAGGGAGAATTAGGGGAAAACCAAGTGATTAAGGGGATAAATCTAATTAGATCTACAAATTTTAGAGGTTTGGTTATATGCCGTACATTTAGGCCACACGGTTGTGTTATCCTTGTTGTTACTACTATATCAAGCCAACACCTCACATGGTTGGCTCACAGGGCTAGACAAACTATGCACCAACCACACACGAGTTACTGTCTTAATGAGAGTAGGATCTCATAGTTTCCCCTGAGAACCCACATGGTTTGGAAAAACTGTGTGCCAACTATGTGGAGCTACTATCTCTCCTTCCACAAGACACATGAATTCCTGGAGATGTTTCGCGGTTTCTACTAACCATGCTCAAATTATGCGCCTCAAAAAAGCCTCCAAAACATTCCAAAACTCCTCTAAAACTCCAAAAACTTAACCCATTAATTACATATACATAAATTACATAAATAAAGGGTAAAGTTCTTGAAAATGAGAGTGAAAAATTCTCCCCACCGTTGGTGTTTCCATCCCCATAAAGTAGAAAACTAGATTTTTTCTGGAAGAGTTTAGTCCATTGCTCTAAATTTTCCTTTTCATGCTCCCACATTTCTTCCTAAATCCAACCATGCTTCCATATAACCCACACTAGACTGATGATTTCCCCATGCAAGACTTTCTCTTTTCTATCCAAAATCTATACTGACACATGAATCAACATAGCATCCGGCTCTAGGTCAACATGATCTCATCAAATCACATGGCTAGGATTTGGTTTATACTCCTTTAACTGAGATACATGAAACATATTGTGCACTGAACTAAACCTTGGAGGAAAATCCAATTGATAATACACTAAATTAACTCTTTAAAGTATCTCAAAAGGGCCTATGTATCTAGGATATAACTCTCCTTTATTTCCAAAAATGTCGATGTCCAAACCTTGGAGAGATTTTCAAGAACAAATGATCACTCACCTGAAATGAAAACGATCTTCAATGATGGTCTACATATGATTTCAAATTACTCTGATCCATCCTCATCCTATTTTTGATCAACTGACTCATTTATGTTGTCTCTCGGACAAGGCTTGATCCAACTAGTGAAGTCTCACCTGTTTCCACCCAATATAGTGGAGAATGACAAGGATGCCCATACATTGATTTAAAAGGACCCATATGTATCAAGGCCTAAAAATTGTTATTGTGCAAGAACTTCACTAACGATAAATTCTCCTCCCATGATCCACCAAAATTCATTACACAATCCCTATTCATATCCTCAAATGTTTGGATCATCCTCTCAAATTTTCCATCTATTTGAGGATGATACATCATAGTCATAGTCAAGTGAGTCCCAATGGATTTCTATAAGTATTTCCAATAATGAGACATAAACTTGGGGTCTTGGTCAGATATAATTGAGACTATAACATTATTCTACTTTAAAACTTCTTGGATATATATTTTTGGAAAATTCATTCATCATGTGGGATTCATGAATAAGGATAAAATGACCCAACTTCATGATCTGATCTATAATTACCCATATGGAATTTTCTTTCCTAACCATCCTTGGTAAACTTTTTATAAAATCCATGGCTATATATTCCCACTTCCCATGCAAGAATTAGTTAATACTGTAATATTCCCATCATTTGTTTATGCTCTGTCTTTACCTACTTACATGTGAGGCATCTCAAAAGATACTCTTCCACTTCCCTTTTCATTCCAACCCACCAAAATTGTGCTTTCATCTCTCTATAAATATTTGGAATTCCTGGATGAATAAACCATTTAAAATGGTGGTAAGCATTAAGAATTTGTTCCTGACAAGACAAAGGTACCATGATTTGATCCCTAAACTGCAAAACTGAACTTCCATCTAGCTTTCATCCCTCAATGGTCTCCCCTACATTGATTTTTGACCTCATAGAAATACATTTAGTATAAGGACTCTGACTTATTACATTACATAATCTTGAATTTAGTCAATAAATAACTTTCTTTTACATTAAGGATCTTTTAAAGTTTATAGATTTAGAGAATTGGGAAATAATACATTCATAAAATTACACATTATTTTAGAGTGGATACTATAAGAACAGTATTCATTTCTTACAAAATATAAAACTTTTCAAATAAAACATGATTTATTTGACAAATCTTCAAACATTTAATTTGGATTAATTATTTGTATTACACATCCTTGTAACCCATGAAAATAATTTAAAAACTTGGGATGAGCACAAAAAGATCAGTAATGGATATAAAAAGAAGTAAGGATCACATTAGTCCATGAATACATGTAACGTATAAAATCATTTTCAAAAGATACACTTGTCACCCATATATACTTACTTTATGAAACATGATATTTCCACAAGATTAACATAATACATAATAACATAAATATAACCATAAAGCTATATTGGGTAATTAATTACATAATCTTGTAATCCTCTTAGCTACCTTATAATTTTTAACCCTCACGGCTACCTTACAATTTGTGTAACCATCGCAGTTACACTTGGAGTAACTATACAACTGACCTCCAACTTGCACATACCCAATGAATTGGAGGGAGATATAGGTCCCACCCTTAATCATAAACAATTCCCAAGAACTATAAAATAATCATATAACATGAATAATTGCATAAAAACATTCACTTTGAATTTTGAAAACTAAGAAGTTTAAAAGAGGATTTTATTAGAAAAGTCACCTAAAAATAACATATAATTGACATGAGAATCAATATAAAAAAGGAATATGTGTATATATTGTAAATACACATAATAGAACATAATATAAAAAATCATTACACAAATGATCTTAAAACTACACAATTAATGAAGTAGAAATTAACCATAATGAATGGAAATTGGGTTAAGAATTCCCTTACCTCAGGTTTGTCTTACTTCAAACCTGTTTAAAATTTCTGTATAATGGTTAAAAGAGTGTTATTAATATCATACAGAAAGATATTAATCTTTATAATATCTTATATTATCATTTAATTACATCATTTCACCCTTTAATTGTTAGTATTTTGTTCCTTGCATTGTTTCTGGTGTGTTCTTTACATGATTTTCATGATCAGTTAATGATGGATATTCTTGTCGATTGGAAGTAAAACTCCAGAATTGGAATGTAATGGTATCTACATGTTTCTAGAAACATAAATTATACCATTTATCATTTTGAATTCTTATATGAGGATGATTCATAAGTTAAAATATTATTGATATTTGTTTAGGTCATTATGGCGATTCTTCGATCCTAAATAACTTATTTTGTTTCATAAATTAATAACATATGTGAAAAATGATTCTAGAACATTATATAAGTTATAATACATAAATTATAATTTGTTTCAATCATAAAATTGGTTTTATGACCATTCTTGAATAAATTAAATGAAATTGAAATCACATCATCCACGATGTCGGTAAATTGACACCTCGCTGACGGTGTTTTAATTTCTTGAATAAGTGGGAGAGGAGAAGAAATATAATGGTGATTATTACATAAACATGATGAAATCCAGAATATGTAAGATACTATATCATTCATTACTCTTGGATAAGTGGAGGTGAGGAAATAAAAATAAAAGAAAGGAATCTCGAAATGAAAGAAAAGTTGAGGAATCCCTTACGAAAATTCGGCAGCCTAACGACATCGCTTAAAATTTCATAAAATATTTTGATGAGAGAAAAGGGGTACCTCATCATTATTGCATAATATGGGAAGTAAGGGTTATATGGAATGAAATATCCAAACATAATCCAAAGGAAATTAAAAATTGGAATAAAATAAAGAAAACAAAAGAGGATGTTTACCTCTTGATCTCTTCTACTTGAGATCCTTCTTAAGGCCTTTGGTTTTGGCCTTTTGGTGAGACCGTCAGATCTAGGACATGGGGTAAGAGTCTTGGGAGGAGTATTGGGCAGAACTTAGGTAAGGTTCAAGTCTTGAGAGGTGTGGGAGGAAGAGGGGAATGAGGGTGGTATTTATAGTGGAGGAGAGGATGTATTTTACATTATTTTAATCGTTATTATAATATTTTTGCTCAATACTATGAATAGTCTTAATTAATGTGACCAAAAGTAGTAATAATGTCATGTGAGTTCTAACCAAGTGGTATTACATCACTTATCATGTCATAAAGAGTGTATTTAACTGATAATTTGGATATACAGTATTCTACCATATTTCACTATTCATCAAAAATTCTAGAATTTCAGAAAATTCCAAAAAATTCACCCTTACCATTTTTTGACATATAGAATTAAAAAATGAACTCCATTTTTTGAAAATAATTTTCTAAATATAATTAATTTAATTTTTAAATAAAATCATACCTTATTAAAAAATTAACAACTTTAATTCTATAACTGCTTTTATATCACATTGAAAAATTAACCAAGATTTTATTATCTTAAATCCATAAGAAAATAAAATATTAATACAATTTACTATTCATTAGGGTCATATTACTATTCATAAGGGTGTGTTACTATTCACCAAAAATCAAGTTGGTTCCATTAGACTCCAAATAACTTACCGATCACAATTCTAGATGACTATTTTTTGAAATTAAAAACATAGAAGATGCAAAATTGTGTTTAAAGGCTAGTTATAAATATCTACTTAAAACAAAATTTCATGCATTTCATTAAATTTTTTTAAACCTTGGGGTGTTACATTATCTCCACCTTCTATAAATTGCGTCCTCACAATTTTATTTACTCATTAAACAAGTGAGGTTACCTTTCCCTCATAACATTTTCATACTCCCATGTTGCTTCTTCAAACATGTGGTTTATCCAAAAAACTTTTACCTGGTGTATTACCTTATTCCGAAATACTTGTTCCCTTCAATCAAAAATCTGAATTGGTTTCTCTTCATAAGAAAGGTTCTCTTCCAGCTGAACTGCTTCTAGACTCAAGACATGTGACAAATCTGACACATACTTTCTCAACATTGAAACATGAAAAACATTATGTACCTGAGATAAACTTGGAGGAAAAGCTACTCAGTATGAAACTGGTCCAACTTTATCCAGGATTTCAAAAGGACCAATGAATCATGGAATTAGCTTTCCTTTCTTACCAAAATGCATCATACTTTTCCAATGAGAGATGTTAAGGAAAACATGGTCACCTACCTCAAGAGATAAGTCTTTCCTTCTGTTATCTACATAACTTTTATGCCTTCTCTAAGCTATACTCATGTGTTGTTGGATCATCTTTACTTTCTCAGACACTTCTTTTACTAATTCTAGCCCCATCATCTAACTTTCACTAAATTCATCCCAAAACATTGGAGTCTGACACCGCTTCCCATACAATGCCTCAAAAGGTTCCATCTGTATACTGGAGTAAAAATTGTTATTATAAGAAAACTCAACTAATGAAAGATGTTGATCCTAACTTCCCTAGTAGTCCATTGAACAAACTCAAATCATATCCTCTAGAGTCTGAATTGTTTGTTCTGACTACCCATCCGATTGTGGATGAAAAGTTATACTGAAATTTAATTTTGTGCCCAATGACCTATGAAGGCCCTTCCAAAAGTTAGAAGTGAACCTGGGATCCTGGTCAGATTCAATGGAAAGAGGAACTCCATGTAACCTGACAATATCTTTGAGGTACAGTCGAGAAAGTATACCCAAAGACATTATATCTAGAATAGAAATAAAATGTGCATATTTTTTCAACCAATCAACAATAACCCAAATTTCATTGTTACCTTGAGAATTCTTAGATAGTCCCACCACGAAGTCCATGGATACATTCTCCCATTTCCACTTTGGAATTGGAAAAGGCTAAATTATCCCATTCAGTAATTGTCGCTCTGCTTTAACCTATTGACATGTCAAACATTTCACAGTAAATTCTGAAATATCCTTTTTTATTCCATCCCACCAGTAATACTCCTGAAGGTCTCTATACATCTTAGTACTTATAGGATAAACTAAAAATGGATAACTATGAGCTTCACATAATAATTCTTTCTTCAACTAGGAATCACAAGGCACACACAACCTTTTTCCAAAATCTTAAAACACAGTCCTTATCAAGGTTAAATTTTGGTAACTTACCCATTTTAACTAATTCTACCTTTTTCTGTACCTCAAGTTCTTCCTTCTATACTTTCTTAATTCTGGCTAACAATGATGACTAAACTAAAACCTGAAACAAAATATAGGTATTTACTGCACCAATAACTTCTAATCCAAAATTCATCAAATCATTAATCAAGGGATCATGTTCCTAACATAACATGGTTAATGAAACATGATGTTTTTGACTCAAGGAATCCACCACATTGTTTTCTTTTCCTGGATGGTAATTTATTGTGCAATCATAATCCTTTATCAGTTCAAGCCATATTCTCTGCCTCATGTTTAATTCCTTCGAAGTGAATATATACTTCATACTTTTATGGTCAGTATATATTTGACATTTGGATCCGTATAAATGATGCCTCCAAATTTTCAAATAAAAAACCACAGCTTCCAATTCCAAATCATGTGTGGGGTAATTTAACTCATGAGGTTTTAGTTGTCTTGAATCATAATCAATTAATTTATCATTCTGTATCAAAACACAACCAAGTCCCTTCACAGAAGCATCATTGTAGATGAAAAACTCACCATTTAGGTAAGGAAAGGCCAAAACCAGAGCATTCACCAATATCTTCTTCAGTTCCTAAAAAAACATCACATACTTCTGTCCAAATAAATTTAACCTCTTTTGTGTTAACTTAGTTATTGTCACGAACCAACCCGGGTCGACCCTGAACCGGTCACCCGAGTCGGCCAGTGACAAGGCCTGAGAGGCATTCCTGGTCCTCCCGAGCTGGTGACAAGCTCCAAGGGCATCAATAGAGTGACGATGAGAATGATTTATCCAAATATAAATAAACAGAAGCAGCAGAAAAAAAATAAGAAATCAATCCAAAAATAAATAAACTGAATAGAACATCTAAGCAAGAACTGAAAATCAAAACTAACCAGACCTGATGACCACTAAACTCCATGTGACCCCATGGGTCACTCTCCGATCCCAAGACTCAACATCGCCCATAGAAATTGAGATTAAACTAAAACTTGCACATAATACTAAGAAAAATAATGAAGTATAGGCATGAATATTAAAACTCAGTAGGTGTGCCCAAGCAATCTATTCCCAAATTCATTTCTTTTAAACAAAAGAATCATCAATTTCAGGTTTGAACTACAACATATAAAATTAAGGATTTCTACATGTTACTCAAAAGAAAAGTACGATTCATTTCCCTTATTCATTTCTCAAAACCCAAATCAATATTTTAGTGAGACATTAGCATTTTCAAAGGGAAAGTGATGTTTACATTTTCAATTCACATAAAGAGAATAAAACACTTTTCTTTGAAAAATAGTTTTCATAAGACACATTAAAACTACACATCACTTTCGCGTAAGAAAACATTACACATGAAAATGCTATAGTATTTTCACTACAAGGGAACTAGAAAGAATTTATACATACAAGTAACACAATCAACTCTCAAGCACTAAGAATGAGTAGACATAGGTGAACCCAATAGATTGAGAATAATCCAGAAGACACCAATACATGATACCTCATCCTCGTTGATGTGTCACACACGATGAAATCAAAATGCTCAAAATGCTTGGCCATCCTTTCACAAGAAGGTTGAGGGAAAATCCCATAGTAATGAACCCAAACATATCTGCCTACTATGGGTCACTAGTCAGTACCATAACCTACCAGTGTGGCAATCATTCTCATAATATTCTCTCAATATTTCAGGTTCTTATGTCTTATGTATTTAAAAAAAATTGGGTGGGCCTACCGATGCCAGTCGAGCATCCAATCACAGTATATATAATAATAAAGCACAACAGGCAACACTCCGAGTCACCCCAAGGAATATGTCCCTCTCCTTTATACCATTGATCACAGGGGAGTCCTACACAGTGTACTCCCATAATATATAACTCAACTAAAGATATGGGACCACATCTAAGGAGAGTTTTATAGAGATAACTAGCTTTAAAAAAGTGCCAACTGGGCCTCACATGATTTTTTTTTCTCATGCCAAACCATTTCTTAAAGAATCACACACACACCATTTTAGAAACCAGGAACGCACTTGGAAACCCATTTAAGAAACCCAATTCACCACTTTAAATCTGAAGCACATTTATGAGGGACAAAGGGTCATTTCTAGAAACACTAATGAGCACAATTAATAAAATAGTTTCTTGAAATTAAAATACACAGACGGTATTACTTTATTTCACAATAAGCAATTATTCTAAAAACCATAAATTTCTAACTAACATTAAATAAAGGTGTGAAATTAAAGAAATAAATAATTATTTAATTTAAAGGAAAATGCATAGGGAAACGCACATGAGCCTCAGCCCAGTTGGTGAGGTATCCTTAAGTGCATCCACAAGACCCAGGTTCAAAACCAGGTAGAGGCATATTTTTCAGTACTATAGCAGTACTGTAGTAGGTACTGTAGCAGGCACTGTAGCGGTACTGTAGTAGTACTATACATTGTGCGGTACTGTAGCAGATTGTACATTGTATAGGTACTGTAGCAGAGCTGTACACTGTGTGGGTACTGTAGCTGGAACTGTAGCAGTTACTGTAGCAGGTATTGTTTGGTACTATAGCAGCTGGAACTATTCACCTTGGGCTACCGGTTTGGGCTTGGAGTCCTTAAAACTTTCTTCCCACCCAGGCCTTCAGGACAGTAGGTCTTTCGGGCCACCCTTAAGGCCCTCGGGCCACCTCAAGGCCTTTGGGCCACATGCAGTTTCCCCAGACACACTACAAAAAAGGAGAAGCCCCAAAAAAGGATTCAGAGCAGGTGTACTTACCAGAGCAGAGCCAAATGGATTTGTCAGAATGAGAGGGTATGGATTTTCCATTGGGACCAGCCTATGCTTGCACAGGAAGCCTAGCCAGATATCCATGCAAAGGTGGAGAGCTACTATCATGACGCAGATGCTGGGGAGGGGCAGTTCCATGTAGATAGTCTGGTTGAATTCCCTAAGACCTTCGGGTCATGTAATCTTCTAAAGCCTAAGGGCCTTGTAATCTCTGAGCCTACAGGACTTGTAAGGGTTCCCCCTCATCCCTTGAAAGGGGGGTTATCAAAAATCAATAAAAATTAAGGCCTTCGGTCCATTCGGGCATAGGGAAACCTACATCAAAAATGGAGCAGACCAAGACAAACAACTCGGCACCTGACGCCTTTGACGAAGACTGCCCCACAATTGCGCACACATACACTCCTATATATATACCCCTTAATATAATACACATATTCCCCATGCCATGAGGGAATATGTGCAAGTAAGATTTATATATATATATATATAGGTATATGTACCTATGTATGTGTCGGTGACCCTTTGAGGAGACATCGAACAATCTAATTAACCCAAAAGAGAATTGAAGATTACCAAAAACTCTAAAAAAAATTGAAACAATAAAAATGGATGGAAGTAATCAGCCAAATCCATGGGCCAAGACCCTTTGTAAAACCTTACATAAACCAAGATCATTTTGAAAACATGATTTTTACCACTCAAAACCATCTACAATTTATATTTAAAAAAATAGAAATCAAGTTCACATATTAAATATTTCACTTTCCTTCAAAAAATCTTTCAAAAATCATATGCACCTTAAGTGCCCTAAAAAAAAGGTTCGCGCCCACCAAACAACCCTCAAAAACATTCTCATGAAATGCCACTCCAAGATACTCACACAGAACATAACCAATTTTTGATACAAAATCTGAACCCAATACACGAGCATGTCAACCCCTTAAAAAATGTATTTCGCATCACTCAAAAAATATAATAAGCCATTTAAACATTTTATAAAAACCCTTTCAAGAAGAAAAACAAGATTTTAAACCTAAAGTACACACACTTTACCAACCAATTCCCTGAAAATCACATTTTAATAATTAAAAAAATCTAAAATTCATATGTAAAAATACACGACAAGGAGTACATGCCAAAAATACTCCCTTCTTCAATAAAAACTCATTTTGAACCAAAATGAACCTCAAGTTCCATTGAAAATATAATTTGAACATTACAAATAATTCATAAAACTCTTTTCAAGAAACATTACAATACAATATCACAACACGGTCATTTATTTTTCAAAAACTCATTTCCAACCCATAAACACGTTAAAACACTACCAATTCACACTTCGCACTACCCAAATAAAATTTATAACACATTAAAATTAACTAAACAATTAAGATGGTAAAATAAATCAACTTAAAACAATGGCGGATGAATCGGAATGGATTGAAGTGCTTCGCCTTCGGCGGCGGACGATGAAACCTACACGAGGAAGACCCGAAAGACCCGATGCACACCCTAAAAAGAAAGAAATCATCAAAACCCGGTCAACCCATGACCTAGGGTTCGTTCGAGACAAAAATCAAAGGAAATTACCTGTCAAAGGAGGTAATAGCGAGGTCGCACAAGGAGAGGAGGCCGCTGAAGGTAGAGGTCATGGAGAGGGAGGTTCTCCAGGATGAGGGAGTGAGGTCGGCGGTCTGGGAGGGAGGGGGTCGACGTCACGAGGCAAGGTGGAATGGGAGGGGGTTGGCCACATCGAGCATGGAAAGGGGGAGGGGAAGGGTTGTTCGTGCAGTAGGGGGGAAAGGGAAGGGTTATATTGGGTTTTTTTATTAATTTAATTAAGTCTATTTTAATTTTAATTCAATATATTTAATAAAAAAACTCAAAAATCAATAAAATTTAATTGAAACTCAGGAATAAAGAAAATAACTATGAATGTTGGGTCGGGGTGTGACAATTCTCCCCACCATGACACTTTCTTCCCCCAGAAAGTCCCAAGAGATTCAATTGATCAAAACCAAAGCAAAGATGATTTACAACCAAGGTAAAACCTGAAAACTAAAAGACTAAAGAACCAACACTCACTTTTATTCAGAGCCTAAAACTAAGGATTCTCAAAAAGAAACTACAAGACCATCCTCAAAATAAGTCACACATCCAAGGAAGATATCACAAAGGACCATAGAACTCGAACAAACAACAAAGATATTACAAAGAAGAGACTCACTCTTTTCTAAAGACAACCCGACAAGGAACACCCCAACCCCTAACACAAAAACCATCTAAGAAACTAGTTTTGTCCTGTTCGGGATCTCTGCAAGCATCCATTACATGGCCCACTATTCAAGTCAACCAACAACTATAATCGGGGTCGGGCGGAGCAGAAACAAGAAAGTGATCCATCAAGAACACTTGGAAGTTTGGTTCATCACAAGTTCATCCCATGGTGGTCTCCCCACCATATTATGATTCCATACAAACATTGATTTCACAAGCTAGAATCACTCTCGAATCATAACAAAGGCCAGAAAAACCCAAAGAAACAAACCATGGGAAAAAAACACCACCATTCTACATCAACAACATTAAAAACACTAAAAAGACATTCTCATTAAAAAAAGTTCCAAAAGGACATGAAACATCATTCTCCATATCCAAAAAGGATACAACACCACATATTACATTAATTACAGCAACAAAATCATTCACAATATAAGAATCTTCTGATTGAGCTTGCATCAGGGCTATGTTAATTCAAATGAGCTGGACAGTTCTCTAAGGGAGTGGATCTATCCCTATGTCACTTCCTGGCACCACCCTGGAAAAACCTTTGCAAATGACCTAAATTTCCATAGGTATTACAGATCTTAGGCACTTTGCGACATGAAAACTTCTTATGCCCCAGTTTCCCACACTGAAAACACAACCAGTACTTCCTATTGGATGAATCTGGTGAGGCAGAAAACAATGGCATTTTTGTGCCTCTTATCAACTGGCCAGACGCTGCTAAATCATCTTTTAATTGAACATCCTGCCTCATGACTTCTTCATAATCATCAGGGAATGATGGCATAGCTGGGAGGAATTCTGATCAGAGACCCCTCTCAAAGAATCGGGATTTCAAAAATTCATCCCCAGCAAGGTTTGGGAGATACGGCACCATATCGACGAAGCTCTTAGCATACTCCAAAACCGTTAAATTTCCCTGCTCGAGACCATAAAACCTAGAACCCATCGGTATCTTCACATCATCGGGGAAATATTGTTGTATGAACAAGTCTTTAAATCATTCCCAAGAGTAATTTTTATATGGTTTGTCCTAAAGAATGGATTTCCACCATTCCTAACTTAGGCCTTCCAACGTGAAGGTGGAAAGATCCAACTTGAGAGGTTCAGGAGATTCAAGCCGAACAAATATCTCCTTGATGTTTTGCAGCCATTCCTCGGCTTTCCCTAGTTCTGGTTGCCCAAGAAAATGAGGAGGGTTTGACTCTCGGAACCTCTGGATGAACTCCTAATATTGAGAACCACCAGGCTCCATATCCAAAATGGACAAACCAAATGTCTAAAACATGGCTTGATTAACTGAAAGTCACATAGGGAAAGAACTACCCACATATGATTCTCAAAATCCCTTAGAAATTAGTGGGGACGAAACCTGAAAACAGGGTGCACGAAACCAAATCAAAACATATCACAAATCAAAATTCCACATCTCATTTTCAAATCAACTACCCAACTCAAAAACAGAATTTTAATCACACCTCCAACACACTAAAGACAAAGTCCAAAAACAAAAATGCAACATCACACACTCACACCTTTTTAAAGCATTGAAATCCCATTTTTTGAAGAACATTTTCAAAAAACATAACAAGCCTTGTGAACCAATCACCCTCTATTGGCATTCCATTTATGATCACATATATACACTCTTGTGCTAGCTCAAGCACTCACCCAAATATACCAATAACTATCCACTCACCACATATATACATCCATATACATATATGTGAGCACTCGTAGGAATACCAAGAGTCGGATAAAAGAAACATTATCACTTTCAAAACCACTTTAAAAATACCTCAACCAATTTTAATACCATGCATCATCGTCAAAGAAAAACATTTTCAAATTACATATTCACTTTCCAATTTTACATTTCACAAAACCTTTCAAAAACCTCCAAAAAATTTTACAAAATAATCCCCATTTTCAAACAACACATTTCACTCTCAAAAGATTAAATGTTTTGGTTTTGGAAATCCCATTTTTGACCATATAATCATCATTTTGTCAAACCAAACATCATTTTAAAATCTAAACAAGACACCCCAAAACCATCCCAGCCAACATTAAGTACAATCAAAAGAAACCTACCATTCAACAGGTCAAAAATCTCAAAATCACAAAAGGATCCAAAACAATATACCAGGGGAAACTAGTATTGATGGGTGACTTGGCCATATGGTTGGAAACCATATGCCAATAAAACCACTATCATGGAGATTCTTTTAGGACCACATCCCCAGCTCCACATGGATTTCTAGGCCCTGTGAGCTCACTGATACAACTGGCCCGACTATCATTTCATTTCCCCAAATACCAAGCAACCCATAAGAACCAAATAAACCAAGAAAACCTGACTTCCCATGGTAACTCAAGGTTTATCCCATAAAGTGTCGGCCAGAAACTCCCCAGAACCTACACCCCAAACTTAGACAGTCCTACTCCATCTACCTTGACAACCCAAATAACAAAGGGCACTCTGAAATATAGGTCCTATAAAGAACATATGCCTTTGATACCATTTTTTCACGAACAAACCCAGGTCGACCCTGAACAGGTCACCCGAGTCGGCCCGCGACAAGGCCCGAGAGGCATTCACAATCCTCCCAGGCCGGAGACAAGTGCCAATGGAATCAACAGAGTGATGATGAGAATGATTTTTACCAATATAAATAAACAAAATCAGAATAAAAATAATAATAAAGTATCCCAAAAATAAATAAACCAAACAGAACATCTAAGAAATAACTGAAAAGCAAAACTAACCAGACCTAATGACCACTAAACTCCACGTGACCCCATGGGTCACTCTCCAATCCCAAGACTCGACATCACCCATGATAATCAAGATCAAACTGAAACCTTCACCTGAGACTAAGAAAAAGAATGAAGTATAGGGTGAGTATTAAAACTCAGTAGGTGTGCCCAAGCAATCTATTCCCAAATGCATTTCCTTTAAACAAAAGAATCATCAATTTCAGGTTTTAACTAAAATATATAAAATTAAGGATTTCTACGTGTTTCTCAAAAGAAAAGTATGAGTCATTGCCCTTATTCATTTCTCAAAACCCAAATCAATCTTTTAGTGAGACATTAGCATTTTCAAAGGAAAAGTGATGTTTACATTTTCAATTCACACAAAGAGAATAAAACACTTTTCTTTGAAAAAAAAAGTTTTCATAAGACACATTAAAACTACACATCACTTCCTAGTAAGAAAACATTACACATGAAAACTCTACAGTAGTTTCACTACAAGGGAAATGGAAATAATTTATACATACAAGTAACACACTCAACACTCAAGCACTAAGAACGGTTATACATAGGTGAACCCAGGAGATCAAGAATAATCCATAAGACACCAATACATGAGACCTCATCCTCATTGACATTTCACACATGATAAAATCAAAACGCTCAAAATGCTCGGCCATCCTTTCATAGGCAGGCCAAGGGAAAATCCCATAGCAATGAACCCAAACATATTTTCCTACTATGAGCCACTGGTCAGTACCATAACCTACCAATGTGGTAATCATTCTCAGAATATTCTCTCAATATTCCAAGTTCCTATGTCTCAGGTATTTAAAAAAGTGGGTGGGCCTATCGATGATAGTCGAGCATCCAATCACAATATATATAATAATAAACCACAACAGGAAACACCCCGAGTCACCCCAAGGAATATGTCCCTCCCATTTCTGCCATTGATCACAGGGGAGTCCTACACGGCGGACTCCCATAATATATAACTCAACTAAAGATAGGGGACCACATCCAAGGAGAGTTTTATAAAGATAAATAGATTTACAAAAGTGTCAACCGGGCCTCACGTGATTTTTCTTTCTCATGCCAAACCATTTCTTAAAGAATCGTACGCACACCATTTTGGAAACCAATAACGCACTTGGAAACCCATTTAAGAAACTCAATTCACCACTTTAAATCTGAATCACATTTATGAGGGCCAAAGGGGCATTTCCAGAAACACTAATGAGCGCATTTAATAAAAAAAATTATTGAAATTCAAATACACAGAGGGTATTACTTTATTTCACAATAAGTAATTATTCTAAAAACCATAAATGTCTAACTAACATTAAATAAAGGTGTGAAATGAAAGAAACAAATAATTCTTTAATTTAAAATAAAATTCATAGGGAAACCTACCTCAAAAAGGGATCGGACCAAGACGAACAACTCGGCACCCGACACCTTTGACAAAGACTGCCCCGCAATTGCGCACACATACACTCCTATATATATATACCCCTTAATCTAATACACTTATTCCCTACTCCATGAGGGAATATGTGCAAGGAGTATTTATATATATATAGGTATACATACCTATGTATGTGTGTGCGACCCTTCGAGGAGAAACCGAACAATCTAATTAACCCAAAATAGAATTAAAGATTACCAAAAACTCTAAACAAAAAATGAAACAATAAAATGGGTGGAAGAAATCAACCAAATCCATGGGCCAAGCCCCTTTGTAAAACCTTACATAAACCAAGATCATTTTGAAAACATGAATTTCACCACTCAAAACCATCTATAATTGATATTAAAAAAATACAAATCAAGTTCACATATTAAATATTTCACTTTCCTTCAAAAACTCTTTCCAAAATCATCTGCACTTTAAGTGACCTTAAAACAAGGTTCACGCCCACAAAATAACCCTCAAAAACATTCTCATGAAATTACAAACTAAGACACTCACACAAAACATAACCAATTTTAGATACAAAATCTGAACCCAATACACGAGCATGCCAAACCCTTCAAAAACATATTTCACATCACTCAAACAATATAATAATCCATTTACACATTTTATAAAAACCATTTCAAGAAGAAAAACAAGATTTTACACCTAAACTACACACACTTTCCCAACCAATTTCCTGGAAATCCCATTTTAATAATTAAAAAAATCTAAAATTCATATGTAAAAATACACGACAAGGAGTACAAGCAAAAACTACTCCCTTCTTCAATAAAAACACATTTTAAACCAAAAAACATCTCAAGTGCCATTGAAAATATAATTTTCACATTGAAAATAAGGCATAAAAAACTTTTCAAGAGACATTACAATACAATATCACAACACAGTCATTTATTTTTCAAAAACTCATTTATAACCCATAAACATGTTAAAACACTACCAATTCACACTTCTCACTCCCCAAATAACATTTATAACATATTAAAATTAACTAAAAAATTAAGAGGGTAAAATAAATCAACCTAAAACAACGGCGGATGAACTGGAATGGACCGAAGTGCTTCGCCTTCGGTGGCGGATGACGAAACTTGCACAAGGAAGAGCTGGAAGACCTATTGCACACCCTAAAAAGGAATAAATCATCAAAACTCAGTCAACCCATGACCTAGGGTTCGATCAAGACAAAAATCGAAGGAAATTACCTATCAAAGGAGGTGACAGCGAGGTCACGCAAGGAGAGGTGGCCACCAGAGGTAGAGGCTGCGAAGAGGGAGGTTCACCGGGAGGAGGGAGCGAGGTTAGCGGTCTGGAAGGGAGGGGGGGGCGTTGCGAGGCAAGGGGGAATGGGAGGGGGTCAGCCGCATCGAGCATAGAAAGGGGGAGGGGAAGGGTTGGTCGCGTGGTAGGGGTAAAGGGAAGGGTTAGATTTTTTTTCTTAATTTTCTTAATTTTATTTTAATTTTAATTCAATAAATTTAATTAAAAAAAGTCAAAAATCAATAAAATTTAATTGAAACTCAAGAATAAATAAAATAACCATGAATGTCAGGTCGGGGTGTGATAGTTATCGAGCTAGATAACCGTGCAAAGTTATTAACAAACTATCGGTAATAACCCGCTAATCTAAGAAAACTACAAATATTTATAACATTTGTAGGTCTTAGCCATTCATCAACCACTTTTGTATTGGAAGGATTAACTATTATTCCATCCTTATTTACAATGTGCCCAAGAAAAGAAATCTGTTGTAGGCAAAAATCACACTTGCTGAATTTTTCATACAGTTTCTTTTCCTTTAAGATTTTTAAAACAACTCTTAGATGTTTTTTATGCTCTTATTTACTCTTAGAAAATACCAGAATGTCATCAATAAACACAACCAAAAACTTATCCAAGAACTCATGAAATATTCTATTCATAAGATTCATGAATACAGCAGGTGCATTAGTTAACCCAAACGGAATAACAACAAAATAATAATTCTCATATCTAGTACGTAAATATATTTTCAGGATTTTATCCTCCTTCAACTTCAGCTGATGGTATCCAGATCTTAAGTCAATCTTGGAAAAGTACTGAGCTCCCTAGATTTGATAGAACAATTCATCGATGTGAGGCAAAGGATGCTTTTTTTAACAGTGATGTTATTCAAAGCCCTATAATCAATGAAAATTCTCATGGAACTACCTTTATTTTTAACTAACAAAACAGGAGAACCTCATGGTGAAGTGCTAGGATGAATGAAGCCTTTATCAAGAAAATCCTTCAACTAATTATTCAATTCAAGAAGTTATATTTGAGCCATACGATATGGGGGTTTTGAAATTAGCTTAGCATCAAGAACGAAGTCAATTATGAATTTGACTTCCCGATCAGGTATGACACTAGGTAACTCATTATAAAAAACATCAAGGTATTCATTTACCACTGGTACATCATTAATCTAAACAGTTCCCTTGTTTTCAAAAATATGAGAAAGATAACTTTCATTTTCATCTTTGAATAGTTTCTCAGCTTCCTGATATGTTATCAATTTTATGGTTTCTTTCTTGTATACAAATTGAAACTCTTTCTGAAAAACAACTTCTTTAGCTCTACATTCGATCTTATCATGATAAACAGAAAGCCAATCCATTCCCAGAATAATATCAAACCCGACTAAGGGAAAAACAACAAGATTTATAGGTAAAGTATTTCCACATACCATAATATAAATATTCTTATAATTCCTCTTTGTTATAATATTTCCCCTTGGTGTTTTAATAATAAGTTTTGATATCATTTTTTGAGGTGATATTTCCAATTTACCAGAAAATTTCTCCTAAATGAAAGAATATGTAGACCCTGTATCGAACAAAACTTTAGAAAAATCTGATTAAACAAATAAGGTACCTAATATAACTTAATTTGATGGATAAGAATCTACTAATGTAGTCACAAAGTATCTCACTACACTTTTTTTCTTATATTATGGCTTCTTTGCATCATTTGGATCTCTCTTTGGGCAGGCATTTTCATAATGACTCATCTTACCACATTTAAAAAACTTTACAGTTTTCTTATCAGGATTAGTCTTTGGATCATTTTTATTACAATATTGGGCCATATGTCCTAACTTACCACATCGAAAACACTTCCCAGTTTTTGTAAGACATTCCCCAGGTTGCTTCTTTCCATACTTTTCACAAACTGCAAACTTGATTTTCTTACTATCAGATTTCTTTGGTTGATTCTTACCCATCGATTGTCATCTGGACTTCTTTTTCTCCTTATTTTAAAAATGCATGTGATCATCATAAAACTCCATATCTACCCTCTCAGCACATCAGACAAGTTTCTCATAACTTTTAAATTCACAGGAGTCCAACGCCCTTTAATACCTTGGCTTCAATACTGAGTAAAAGAGGTTAATTTTTCTATAAAGTTCCAGAATAAGATTTGGAGCATACCTCACCAGTCAGGTGAATTTTTCTTCATACACATCCATTGAATCCTCCTCTTTTTTCTTCAATTCAAGGAATTGATTCTCCATCCTAAGTCACACCACCTTAGAAAAATATTTTTCAAGGAAAATACTTTTAAATCCATCCCACTATAAGGCATCAATATCCTCTATATCCCTGACATTCCTTACCATTGACCACCACTGATCAGCTTCACCTTAAAAATAATAAATGTCAAGACATACCTTTTGATTATCTATATAACCCATTACATCAAATATCTTTTCAAGTTATTTAATCCATCCTTCAGCTGCTACTGGGTTAGAAGATCCATTGAAAGCAGGAGGGTGTTGTCTCATAAAATGTTCCACTATCATCATGTTCTGTTGTGGTACCTCTGGTTGTTATCTTGAATGGATTCCACCACCATTTATTTCCTGATTTATCTGATCTATTATTGTCACAAACTACTCAGTTCCAATCCCGACCATTCCAGGCTGCAGATTCGAAGGATGTAGTTCTGTCAATGTCTCTCCTCTTCAGATTCCCTGTTTCTTCTACGGACAACCATTCTGAACAAACATATCTTAGTCGAAGCAACATGGTAATCTTTAAATTATATAACATTTCAAATTAACCATATAATAAAAAAACATTTATGGTATTATATTAACATCATCTTAACCCCTAAAGTTATCTAAACCATCCTCTGATACCAACTATAAGGACTCAGCCTTATTACATTACATAATCTTGAATTTAGTCAAGAAATCACTTCATTTTACATTAATGATCTTTTCAAGTTTAGAGATTTAGATAATTGGGACACAATACATTCATAAAATTACACATTATTACATAGTGGATACCATAAAAACAATATTCATTTCTTACAAAATATAAAAAATTTCAAATAAAATATGATTTCTTTACCAAATATTAAAACATTTAACTTGGATTCCTTATTTTTATTACACATCCTTATAACCTGTGAAAATCATTTAAAAACTTGGGATGAGCACAAAAATCTCAGTAATGGATATAAAAATAAGGAAGGATCACATTAGTCCATGAATACTTGTAACGTATGAAATCATTTTCAAAAGATACACTTGTCACCCATATATACTTACTTTGTGAATCATGGGATTTATAAAAGATTCACACAATACATAAGAACATAAATAGTACCATAAATATATATTGGGGAATTAATTACATAATCTTGTAACCCTCTCGGCTACCTTATAATTTGTAACCTTCATGGATACCTTACAATTTGTGTAACCATCACAGTTACACTTGGAGTAACCATACGGCCGACCTTCAACTTACACATACCCAATACATTGGAGGGATATATAGTTCCCACCCTTAATCATAAAAAATGTACAAGAACCATAACATAATCATACAACATGAATAATTTCATAAAAACATTTACTTTGAATTTTGAAAAACTGGAAGTTTAAAAGAGGGTTTTATAAGAAAAGACACTTACAAATAACATATAATTGACATGAAAATCAATATAATGAAATAAATATGTGTATATACTATAAATAAACATAATATAAAAAAAATCATTACACAAATGATCTTAAAACCACACAATTAATGAAGTAGAAATTAACCCCAAAGAATGGAAATTGGGTTAAGAATTCTCTTACCTCGGGTTTTTCTTACTTAAAACTTGTTTAAAACTTCAGTACAATTGTTAAAAGAGTGTTATTAATATATTATATAAACATATTCATCTTTATAATATATTATATGATCATTTGAAAACATCATTTAACCCTTTAATTGTTAGTATTTTGTTCCTTGCATTGTTTCTGGTGCATTCTTTACATGATTTCCATGATCAGTTCATGATGGGTATTCTTGTCAATTGGAAGTGAAACTACAGAATTGGAATGGAGTTGTATTTACATGTATATATAACCATAATTTATACCATTTATCATTCTGAATTCTGATATGAGAATGATTCATACGTTAAAATATTATTGATATTTGTTTAGATCATTATGGCGATTCTTCAATCCTAAAGAACTCATTTTGTTTCATAAATTAATAACATGTGTGAAAAATTATTCCATAACATTATATAAGTTATAATACATAAATTATAATCTGGTTCAACCATAAAAATGGTTTCATGACCTGTCTTGAATAAATTAAATGAAATTGAAATCACATCATCCACAATGTCGGTAAATCGACACATCACGGACGGTATTTTAATTTATTGAATAAGTGGGAGAGGAGAAGAAATATAATGGTGATTATTCCATAAACATGATGAAATCAGAAAAATTTAAGATATTGTATCATTCATGCCTCTTGGATAAGGAGATTTGAGGAAAGAAAAATAAAGGAATCTCAAAATAAAAGAAAAGTTAAGAAATCCCTTACGAAAATTTGGCAGTCTAACGGCGTCGCTTAAAATTTCATAAAATATTTTGATGAGAGAAAAGGGGTCCCTAATCATTATTAAATATTATGGGAATTAAGGGTTATATGTAATGACATATCCCAACATAATAAAAATTAAATTAAAAAGAATAACATAAAATGAAAGAAAAGAAAGAAAACAAAAGAAGGTGTTTACCTCTTGATCTCTTCTCCTTGAGATCCTTCTTAAGGCCTTTGTTTTTGGCCTTTTAGTGAGAACAGTAGCTCTAGGATGTGGGGAAGAGTCTTGGAAGGAGTATTAGGCCGAACTTAGATAATTCTTAAGGCTTGAGAGGTGTGGGAGGAAGAGGGGAATGAGGGTGGTATTTATAGTGGAGGAGAGGAGGTATTTTACATTATTTTAATCATTGTTATAATTTTTTTGCTCAAGACTATGAATAGTCTTAATTCATGTGACCCAAAATAGTAATAATGAAATTTGAGTTCGAAAAAAGTGGTCTTAAATCACTTATGATGTCATAAATAGTGTATTTAACTGATAATTTGGATATACGGTATTTTACCGTATTTCACTATTCATCAAAAATTCTAGAATTTTAGAAAATTCCCAAAAATTTACCCTTACCATTTTTCAATGTGTAGAATTCAAAAATGAACTTCATTTTTTGAAAATAATTTTATAAATAATATTAATTTAATTTTTAAATAAAATCATACTTTATTCAAAAATTAACAACTTTAATTTTATAACTGCTTTCATATCACATCGAAAATTTAACCAAGATTTTATTATCTTAAAGCCTTAAGAAAATAAAATATTAATACAATTTAATATTCATTAGGGTCATATTACTATTCATAAGGGTCTGTTACTATTCACTAAAAATCAAGTTGGTTTTATTAGACTCTAAATAACTTACTGATCACAATTGTAGATGACTGTTTTTTGAAATTAAAAACAAAGAAGCTAGAAAATTATATTTAAAGGATAGTTATAAATATCTACTTAAAAAAAAGTTTCATGAATTTGATTTATTTTTTTAAAACCTTGGGGTGTTACATTTAGAATCATATTTCTGAGCTTTTCTAACTTTCTCAACCAAATCAGGAACAAATGAAATTGGGAAGAAAACTACATCATCACCCTGGTCAGTAAAATCCAAGTGCATATCTACTATGAATGACATCATCTGCCACTAATTTGAATCTTCTTTAGCCAACTGATTATACAACTTCCTGCTTAATTAATCTTCCACTGAACTTCCTTTACCCAGTGTATACATCAAGTCAAATTAGAACATTTAAAGGTATTATATCCATCTTCTTTTCCTTATATTCAAATCTATTTGTGAAAAAATATGTTTCAAACTCTTATGATCCATAAAAACTATAAATTTCTCACCAAAAAGATAATGATACCGAGTCTTCAAATCATGGACTACAGTAGCTAATTACAAATTGTGTGTTGGGTAGTTATTCTCATGAAACCATAATTGTCATGAGCCATAAGGAACAACATGACCTCCCTTCATGAGAACACATCCCAACTCTGATCATGATGCATCACAATAGACTATATATCCCTATCCAGACTCTGGAAACATAAGGATAGGCGCTGATTTAAATCTAACCTTAAGCTCTTGAAAGGATTTTTTACATTCTTTTTTCCATTAGAAATAAACACCTTTCATCATCAAATATGTCATCGGTGATTCCAAACATGACAATTCATGTACAAAACTTTTGTATTATCCTACTAAGTAGAGAGAAATTTGTATATCAAAGACATTATTCAGTGGTTTCTAAGAGATAACAGCTTCAATATTTTCAAGTTCTACATAAACTCCTTTTTCAAAAATGACATGTACAAGGAAACATTCCTCTTGTATCCATAAATCACACTTTTATAACTTGAAATAAAAATGATGCTCCCACAAGATACCCAACATTATAGTCAATTATTTCTCATGATCCACCTTTTTCCTATAATACACCAGTATATCATTCACAAACACCACCATAAATGAATCCAGATACCTTTTAAATATCTGATTCATCATTTCCATAAATATGGTTGGTGTATTTATAAGACCAAAAGGCATAAAAATGAACTCATAATGGATATATGTGCTTTTGAAAGCTGTCTTTAGAATATCCTTCTTCTGAAATTGAAATTGGTGATATCCCTAACGCAATTTAGTTTTAGAGAACCATTGAGATCCCCTCAATTAATCAAACAGGTCATCAATACCTATAAGAGTATATTTATTCTTTATCATAACTTAGTTTAGATTATGATAATATACACAAAGCGTGAGAGTTATATCCTCCTTCTTCACCAAAAAAATAAACAGTGCTTCCCATGAAGACGTACTTGGTTGGATAAACCCTTTGCTTTCCAACTCTTCCAACTGATCCTTTAATTACCTTAATTATGTTGGTTCCATCCGATATGATGGAAGGAAAATAAGACTAGTGATTTTTAGGATATCAATCATAAAATCCACTTCTCTTTTGGGTGGAAACCCTGAGAAATTGTTAGAAAAAGCATCAAGGAACTGGTACACTATGGTTAGAAAGTATCTATTCTCAATCTCATCTATCTATTCCAAAGAAAATTTTGTCAACTAGTAATAAATTGTTCCAACCACTAATACCAAGGGTCATTTCCTACTTTCATCTACTACCCGGTCTCCTTTAAAGAGATTCCTAACACCATCTGAAGATTTAAATCTCGCCTTCCATACATAACAATTGGCATGGACCATAAATTTTTTCATCCAATGTATTCCCAAAATCAATTCATAAACATCCATCTCTGTCATAGATAAATCTCATACCAAATCAGTCTCATTGATAGTTATCAATCATGCTACACATTTTAAGTCTTGACACTCTCATTATCCCAAAGGGTTTTGGAGTTTCAAAATAGAGTGCATCATCTCAATATGTAAACCCATCAGATCAAAGACACAAGAAGCAATAAATGAATGGGGCATGCCCATATCAAATAAATATTTTATAAGGCTATAATTCAAAATAATCATACCTCTTTCCGTCTAAGGTCCTGATTGATCATCCATGATCACTTTCTTAGCTCCATACAATTTATTATTTGTTGCACTTTTCACTTTATTACCCTATTGAGATTGAACTAGTTGAGGTGTCATGGTATTCCTAGAATCACCATAGCTTGATTGATTCTATTTATGAGAGATATTTTATTGCACTAATCCCATCGAAGGATATGATGCTTGAGAATCATGAGATGTGTCTCTAGTACCCGATTTTGGAGCAATGTGACAATAGCACTGAAGATTTTCTATTAGGTTGTAATTGTGATATGCTCTAGGTGGCACCATATAATCTTTCTTAATGTGATATAATGAACCACACTAAAAACATATGGTCTTACTCTTTGGATGAGGAGGTAAGTTGACCGATCCCATAGTCTAATTTTGAGATATACCTCCCCCTTGAGAATAGGTGTCCCTCCTCTACTTGTTTCTATCATTGGAGTTACCACCTATTCCTATAGGAATAAACATGCTCCCTCTAAATGTGTTTCTAGATATTTATCTTTATACTATCATTTCTCTATTGAGTATTAATGTATAATACGTTATATAAATAATGTAAATCTTTAAGTAAATTTCTAGTTTCAACCTTGACTAAAAAATATGTGCCTTTAAGGATGCACTTGCAGAAACTTTTGGTAAAAAACGGACTAAATTCATAAATTTATACACATTATCTATTATCGAGAGATTATCCCACATCAAACTAAATAAGTCTATTGTTCTAGAAATTTTAAACATGTGAGGATAGAATTTTTTGTTGAAAATTTATTCAAAATCATACCATACCATGACTTGGTCCAATTTAGCATGAACTACTAAATCCCACCCTAGTGTGCTAGATCATCCAACATGTAAATTTCCAACTTCAATTTCATCTCTACCAGTGTGCTAAGGAAATAGAAGATTTGATTCATCCTATTCAACCACACTTATACTTTTTTTGGTTCAGAATCCCCCCGAAAGGTGGGTGGGTTCTGCTTCTAGAACTAAATTGAATGATCCACTTACCTTGGTTCATCCTTTCTATTCCCTATATCCACAACTTGAAAATTTTGGATAATAATATGGACCAACTATTGGTTCACATGTGTCTCAAGTTCAACCACATTCTCAAAATCCACTTCTAGTGGTTCCTATGATGCCTACCCAGTGCCATTCGCTATAACCAAAACAGACTTCATTTAATCTCACTCTCTAGAAACTAAAGGATTAGCTATTTCAATTTAACATTTCAATAAGTTCCACAATACTATTTATCCATAATAAACCATTTTAACCATTTTCAAAATACCACTACCATGCCTTTTCAAAATCTCATCTTTTGAAAACATTTTCAACACTTTTAAAAATAATAACTATAAGGACCCAACCATAGTTTCCCAGAGTCGATGCTTTATTTGATTACATTGGAATATAAAAAAGGAATATGAATCTTGAAGGAATGAGTAGTTTAGTAGCATTGGAAACAATATACATATATAATTTCAACATTACAACTTGAAACAAAACAAAAACAAAGAAATTTCTTCGACCACATCCATAACTCCTAGGATATTTCAGCATGTCATTCATAATAAAATTATTCATGTCCTGAGAGAATGAAATATAAGAAAGGGTTGAGCTCAAATTCTCAGTAAGAGTAATCAATACAGCATAAGATAACGTAAACATTAGGCATGGTGAATAATTGAAAACACGTGCCTTTACAAATAATAAACTTGAACACTTTATGGCAGGAATATGAGTTGAGTAAATAATGCCATAATAAAACATAATAATGGGTATTCTAATAGTATAATAACCACATGAACCATAAATACTATTTTCATAATGAGGTAATGCATTGGGTGGGACATCATAACCATACCGTTAAGGCCTCGTGCCAAGACCATAAATAATTATTTTGTCAAGGCCTTGTGTCAAGACCATAGTTTGTCTCATGAGACCTACCAATGCACTGAGGGACTATAGCGAGGCCCACCTGGCACTTAATATGTCCAATTAATTCCTTATATGAATGAGGATAAACATAAACAACATATACATTCATATTGAATCTGTTATATGAAATATAAATAACTTTCCCTGGCCATTTAGCATAAATACTAACCATTCAGAGTAAATTGGTGAATGGTTTTAAGATAGTACATCCATATACAAAATAATCATAAACCATTAAATTAAATATGGTAGATGATATCATAAAATATTAATCCCAATAATACATAAGAATCAACAAGAGTGTTGAAATAGATGAAGATACTCTTCGAGTAATTCTTGAGATAAATACTCTTTTACTTTGAAAAGAATAGTTCTTTTGGAAAAATATTTGTATAAAACCAGAAGTGAAGTAAGATAGTATTTTTATAATAAAATGAGTGATTTTATAAATATAATGGTTTCAAAAAATAGATTATAGAGTGCCCTTGAAAATAGGTAAGAATTTGAGAAAATCCCTTGAAATGGGATTGTTTATCAGGAAGGATTTTTGAAAGATCCTTATAAAACATATAACTCCACTTAAATTAAAGTATGATTCTGGTTGGTAAAAATATATAGATAATTATTACATAATATATTAGGATTAAATATGAATAAATAATAATTCAATTGAGGTAACTAGAAAATAAGAGTAACCCGAATGAAAATGGAGGTTCGGGTGGAAAACCCTTACCTTAAGTTCTAATGTGTTCCCCTCTTGAACTTAAGCTCTTGGAATATGAAATTAGACTTATTAATAACTTAATTAAGAACCTATTATACATGTATTTAGTTTATCATAATTTTATTAAGTTCATTATGTCCTTATTAATTAGTTATAATATTGGATTTTTTCGTTCCGGAGTGTTCATTTTCTTGATTTTCATAATCGACTCACTTGTTTTTATGTAATGGAGTTCATGTGGAATGGATGTAAATATCCAGAATTGGAATTAAATATTATTTATGAACATACAGAAGTTTTAATGGTCATTTATATTATTTTTTTACATGGAAAGAGGATGAATCATTATATTAAATATTAATGACATTCACTTAGATTATTTTAGCGGTATTTTGATTATTAGAAACTAGTTTGGTCATATGATTTAATAATATGTATGTGTACTGGTTAATAAATATTAAATATGTTATAATGAATATATTTTAGTCTGTTTCAACTATCAAAATCGTTTCATTACCAGTAATGAAGGATAAATTAAAGAACGAAACTTCGTCGTCCATGAAGGTTGTAAATTGGAACCTCATGGATGATGATTTCGTTTATAAAATAAAAGAGTGAGAGTAAGATTATTGATGATGGTTCTTCCATTAAAATTATATAATTCCAGTATATAGATGATACTGGAGTTATCATGGTAATTTGTACAGAGGATTTTAGGAGAGGATAACAATAGAAAAGAACTTGAAATAAAATTGAAAGAAATAGAATGTGAATTTACCTCTTGAATCCACCTCCTTGAGAGTCTCTTCAAGGGAGGGGGTTTTGATCTTTTGGAAAGACCAAGAGATTATTAGACGTGGGAAGTGACTAGATAAGGGTAATTGGGTAGAACTTTGAGAAGCTTCAAGGCTTAGATGAGTAAAGAGAAGAAGAAGTGATGGGGGTTTATAGTGGAGGAGAGGGGTGAATTTTGAATATTTTATTCATTATTTTATTGATTCTCTCAAGACAACCAATAGTATTATTTAATGTGACCCCTAATAGTAATAAGTGCATGTGAGTTCGAACCAAGTGTCCTTACATCACTCATGATGTCATAAATAGTGTATTTAACTGATAATTTGTATATACAGTATTTTACCATATTTCACTATTCATCAAAAATTCAAGAATTTCAGAAAAATTCCAAAAATTAACCCCAGACATTTTTCGACGTGTAGAATTAAAAAATGAACTCCATTTTTCAAAAATAATTTTCTAAATATTATTAATTTAATTTTTAAATAAAATCATAGTTAATTCAAAAAATAAAAATTTTAAAGGTAAAATTAGTTTTATATCACATTGAAAAATTAATTAAGATCTCATTATCTTATTAACTTAAGAAAATAAAAATAATATTATTATTTACCATTCATAAGGGTCATATTACAATTCATATTACTATTCATAAGGGTATGTTACTATTCACCAAAAATCAAGTTGGTTCTATCAAACTCCAAATGACTTACTGATCACAACTTTAGATGGCTCTTTTTTCAAAATTCAAAACATAGTAGAGGAAAATTTGTGTTTAATGGATACATTATAAAATGTGTTGTTTTGTAGGGACTTAGTGTTTCATGCATTCAATATTTATTTTCAAGATTTTGGGGTGTTATATTCTCCCCTCACAAAAATTTCATCCTCGAAATTCACAAAATGTTACCTCACAAAAAGATTTGAGTAGGTTTTCCTCATAAGCTCCTCGGGATCCCATGTTGCCTCTTCAATTTTATGATTCCTCTAAATTATCTTTACAAGATAGTTCATCTGATTCCTCAAAACTTGTTCTTTAGTGTCCAGAATCCGGATAGGCTCTTCACAGTAAGATAGATCAGGTTCCAGTTCTATACTTTCAGAAGTGAGGACATGTGTTGGGTCTGGCATGTACTTTCTCAACAATGATACATGGAACACATTGTGTACATTGGACAGGCTAGGAGGCATAGCCAAATGATATGAAACAGCTCCATTTCTCTCCAAAATTTCAAAAGAACCAATGTACCTAGGGCTTAGTTTCCCTTTTTTTTGAAAATCTTATAACACCCTTCCATAGAGATACTTTCAAAAAAAACGTGACCCCCCACATGAAATTACAGATCCTTCCTTCGACTATCGGTATATCTCTTTTGTCTTCTTTGAGCTATTTTGATATGACCTTCAATGGTCTTTACCTTCGATGTTGTTTCCTCCACAAGCTATGGACCCACACGCCTCCTTTCTCCAACTTCATCCCAACAAGTTGGTGTACAACATCTCTTTTCCTACAATTCTTCATATGGCACCATTTGAATACTTTAATGGGAAATATTATTATAGGAAAACTCCACTAAAGGTAAGTATTGACCCCACATACCTTGGAAGTCAAGTGAACATGATCTCAACATGTCCTTTAAGGTTTGGATCATCCTCTCTAATTTCTTGTCAATTTGTGGGTGGTAAGTAGTACTCAATCAAAGTTCGGTATTCAACGCTTTCTGAATACTTTTCCAGAATTTTGATGTAAAACGTGGGTCATGATCAGACACAATTGAGAGAGGTTCCTCATGAAGTCTCACATCTTCATTGATATATAGTCTTGCTAAGCTCTCCAGTGGAAAATCCTCCCTTATAGCGAGGAAATGTGCAGATTTCATAAGTCGATCCACAATTACCCACATCACATCATTCTTCCTTGGAGTTTTGGGTAATCCGATGAAAAAATCCATGGTGAAGTCATCCCATTTCCATGTAGGAATAAGTAGAGGTTGCATGAGTCCTTTTGGATGTTGCCTTTCAGTCTTCACTTGTTAACAAACTAAACATCTTGATACATGATCTGCAATTTCCCTCTTCATGTTATCCCATCAGAAATGTTCCTTCAAATCTCTATATATCTTAGTGATACTAGGATGTATGGAGAAATTATAATTATATCCATCATCTAATAACTCCCTTTTTAGCTCAGGTATAGTTGGAACACAAATCCTCTTCCCAAATTTCAGAACACCATCTTCACACACAAATTCATCCATCTTCCCATCTTTCGCAGCATTAATTTTCTTTTGTTGGTTCTCATCATTAGGTTGATAACTTTTAATCCTTTCTAATAAAGATGGTTGGGAAACTAAATGAAAACGTAGTGATGTTTCACCTTCTTTTATAATTCCCATATCCATCCTCACTATATCCATGTACAAAGGATCCTTTTCAATCCTCGTCTTGTTGAGAACCCCATGATCCTTCCTGCTCAATGCATCAGCTACCTTTTTTCCTTTATTGGGTGGTAGTGTATAGTAAAATCATAATCCTTAAGTAGTTAAATACATCATTGTTTCCTCGTGTTGAGTTATTTCTGTGAGAAGATGTACTTCAGACTCTTGTGATCTGTATATATCTCACACTTTTCACCGTAGAGATAATGTCTCCATATCTTTAGGGAAAATATTACCGCTGATAACTCAAGATCATGTGTGGGATAGTTTTTTTCATTAATTTTTAACTACCTTGATGCATAGGAAATAACTCTATCATTCTATATAATGACACAACCAAGTCCTTTCTTTGATGCATCTCTATAGATCACAAACTCATCATTCCCCGATGGTAGGGTTAGGATCATAGCATTCACTAATCTCCTCTTCAACTTTTTAAAACTGTCCTCACATTCTTTTTTCCATATGAACTTAACCCCTTTACGTGTAAGCTTGGTCATTGGGTTGGCTAAACGAGCTAAGTTCTGAATGAAGTGTCGATAATAACCTTCCAAACCAATAAAACTATGTACCTCAGTTATGTTCGTTGGAGTAGGTTATTCTTACACAGCCTTTGTCTTCATAGGATCAACAGATATTCCATATTTAGAGACAATGTAGCCCAGAAAGGAAACCGATTGAATCCAAAATTCACACTTGTTAAACTTACCATATAATTCATTTCTTCTAAGAGTCTTCAGAATAGTACGCAAGTGATTTTCATGATCTTTATAGCTTTTAGATTATACCAAGATATCATCAATAAATACCATCACAAATTCATCAAGATATTCCTTGAAAACTCTATTCATTATATCCATGAAAACATAGGGTTCATTAGTCATTCCAAACGGAATTACTATAAACTTGTAATGCCCATACCTAGTTTGAAATGTTGTTTTTGGAATGTCTTCCTTCCTTACAAGCAACTGATGATATCCAGACTGAAGATCAATCTTCAAAAAATATTGGGATCCATGAAGTTGATAAAATAAATTATCAATGCGAGGTAGGGAATATTTTTACTTTATTGTTATAGCATTGATCTCATTGCAGTCAATGCACAAATTCATAGATCCATATTTATTTTTAATGAAAAGAATAGGGGATCCCCATGGAGAAACACTAGGGAAAATAAATCCTTTATCACTCAATTACTCATGTTGTTTCTTCATTTCCACTAACTCTAGAGTGGCCATTCTATAAGGGGTCTTTGATATGGTCCTAGAACCATGAATTAAATCAATGGAAAACTCAATTTCCAACTCTGTAGGATGTCCAGGTAAATCCTTTGGAAAGACATCAACATATTCTTGCACAAAAGGTACATCCTATATTTGAACATTCCTCCCCAATAATTGAATTAATTACAGCTACTGGGGGTGGATCTAGATGAGAATCAGATGGTGATGTTTCTTCCCTAAAGATAAGGGATTCCACATCATCCTCAAAAATTATAACCTCCTTCTTCATGCAATAAATTTTTTCATCATGGTTCGAAAGACAATCCATACCAAGGATTATATCAAATTCAATAATGGGTATGATAATAAAATCAGTAGATAAATCATGTTTATATGCCATAATGGGGATTTCCTGACACAAATTTGTTGCAATGATACTTCCCTTAGGAGTTTTGACTGATAAATCCTTTATTAAATCAAATTGTAAATATCTTATTTTCTTAGAAAAGTGGGAAGATATGAAAGAATTAAATGATCCACAATTAAATAAAGAATTGTCTAAGTTTGATGAAACAATTAAAGTACATGCCACCACTTCATTAAAAACTTCAACCTCTGCAGTTGTGACTGCATAATCTTGGACTTTCTCCCTTGGCCTTCTTTGGGGAACATTTCCCTGACGCTTATGACATTCATATGCATAATTTCCAATATCCCTAAAATTGTAACATTGAACATTGGTAGATTCTTTCTTCCCCTTACATTCCCAAGATAGGTGGAATTTTTCTCCACACTTGTAATAGACTCTCATTCCCTTTAGGAAAGTGCCAGGGTGTTTCTTCCCACAATTACTATAGGATGGATGTTCAACTCTTCCCTTCTTTCCCATTTCCTTATTTTATTTTCCGAAGTTTTCATCATCCCTCTTCTTCTCTTGTTTTCCTTTAAATTCATAAGACTTAGAAAATTCCTTTTCCATCTTGATAGCACTTGAGACTATATCTTTATATGATGAGAAAATTTGGGAAACTAGATCCCTTCAGAGGAATGGTTTTAAACCATCAAAGAATCAATCAATTTTTCTCCTTGGATTATGTATGTAGTTCACAGCATGTCTTTAAAGCCTTGTAAAGTTGGCTTCATACTTGGAAACATTTTCATCCTCCTTATGCCTCAGATTCAAGAATTGTCTTTCTATATCTGCGCATTTTTCATGAGGAAATTATTTCTCTAGGAAGATTTAATTAAAGTCCCTCCATTCCATCTCTTCTATCTCTTCCTCCTTTGTATTTTGGATTACTGACCACCATTGATCTGCATCTCCCGATAGATGATAAACTGCCATAATGACCTTCTCTCTTTAATTACATCCCAAAGTAAGAAATATATTCTCTAGGTAACTTATCCACTGCTCAGCTACAAATGGGTTTGTAGTCCCATTGAATAACGAAGGCTATTATTGTATAAAGTGATCTAACAAAGCTCCTCTATGTGGTGGATCCTAATGCTCCATATGGGTAAGGTTATTATTCATAACCTAAGTAAGTTATCCCAGTATAGTTATAAGCTTCTCAACACCAGTCATAGTACCATAGCCAACATCATTATCTTGCATCAGAGGGAAATCCCTACATGGGACACGCATGTTCATGCAATTTCCATTCCTTCCACTAGGCGTCATTTCTAAATAATGGTATACACTAGATGGGGTATGAATCATAATATATAATCTCAATGTGGAAAAATAATTAGCATAAATTGAAATTGTATACATAGATAATCTATTAATCATAAACATGGTTTCTTTGAGGAAAAATTTACATTTAAATCCTTCATAATGGGTTGTAAAGAAAATGTGAATTATCCTAAGCATATCCCCTGGGAGTGTCAAACCAGGTGCGCAGTAAGGCCCATTATCATGTACCAGGATACCCTGGTTCAAGCCCGAAACTCCTTGTCAGAGTTTTCACTCTTATGTACATCTGTGCCAAAACTACGTCCACTTGTAGTATCCAGATAGGGATGTATTTTCTAGAAATATCCACATAATCTATTCCTTACAAAAATACCAGTATTTCCTTGTATGCTTATCCTTAAAGACTATCTTAGGGACTTGTTCCCTAATCTTCATTTTTTAAATCTATTTTCCAAGTTCTCTACTAAACTTCCTCTGATACCAACTATAAGGAACCGACCCCAGTTTCCCAGAGTCGGTGCCTTATTTGATTACATTGGCATATAAACAAAGAATATGCTTCCCGAAGGACCGAGTAGTTTAGTATCATTGGAAACAAGATACAAACATAAGTTCAACATTATAACTTGAAATGAAAAACAACATAGAAATTTCTTCGATCACATCCATAACTCCTAGGTTATTTCAACATGTCATTCATAATAAAATTCTTCATGTCCTAAGAAAATGAAACATAAGAAAGGGGTGAGCTAAAACGTTTAGTAAGAGTAATAAATACAACAGAAAATAACATAAACATTAGGCATGGTTAATAATTTAAAATACATGCCTTTACAAATAATAAACTTGAACACTTTATGGCAGGAATATGAGCTGAGTAAATAATTTCATAATAAAACATAATCATGGGTATTATACTAGTCGAATAACCAAATGAACCATCAATACTATTTTCATAATGATGGAATTCATAATGTGGTGCATCATAACCATACCTTCAAGGCCTCATGCTAAGACCATAAATAATCATTTTTGTCAAGGCCTTGTGTCAAGACCATAGTTTTTCTCATAAGACCTACCGATGCACCGAGGGGATATAGCGGGCCCCACACAACACTTAATATGTCCAATTCATTCCCCATATGAATAGGGATAAACATAAACAACATATACATTCATATTTAAACTTTTATATAAAATGTAAATAACTTTCCCCCAACATTTAGCATAAATACTAACTATTCAGAGTAAATTAGTGAATTATTTTAAGATAGTACATCCACAACCAAAATAATCATAAAAAATTCAATTAAATATGGTAGATTATATCATAAAATATTAATCCCAATAATACATAAGAATCAACAAGAGTGTTGAAATAGATGAAGATACTCTTCGAGTAATTCTTGAGATAAATACTCTTTTACTTTGAAAAGAATAGTTCTTTTGGAAAAATATTTTTATAAAACCAGACGTGAAGTAAGATAGTATTTTCATAATAAAATGAGTGATTTTATAAATATAATGTTTTCCAAAAACAGATTATAGAGTTCCCTTGAAAATAGGTAAGAATTTGAGAAATTCCCTTGAAACAGGGTTGTTTATCGGGAAAGGTTTTTGAAAGATCCTTTTAAAACATATAACTCCCCTTAAATGAAAGTAGGATTATGGTTGGTACAAATATATAGAAAATTATTACATAATATATGAGGATTAAATATTAATAAATAATAATTCAATTGATGTAACTAGAAAATAAGAGTAACCTGAATGAAAATGGAGGTTCGGGTGGAAAACTCTTACCTTAAGTCTGAATATGTTCCCCTCTTGAACTTAAGGTCCTGTAATATGAAATCATACTTATTAATAACTTAATTCATAACCTATTATACATTTATTTAGTTTATTATAATTTTATTAAGTTCATTATGTCCTTATTGATTAGTTATAAGATTGAATTCTGTCATTCCGGAGTGTTCGTTTTCTTTATTTTCATAATCGATTCACTTGTTTTTATGTAATGGAGTTCATGTGGAATGGATGTAAATATCCAAAATTGAAATTAAATATTATTTATTGACATAAAGAAGTTTTAATGGTCATTTCTATCATTTGGTTGCATGTAAAGAGGATGAATCATTAGATGAAATATTAATGACATTCACTTAGATTATTTTAGCGGTATTTTGATTATTAGGAACTAGTTTGGTCATATGATTTAATAATATGTATGTGTAATGGTTAATAAATATTAATTAGGTTATAATGCATATATTTTATTCTGGTTCAACCATCAAAATGGTTTCATGACCATTAATGAAGGATAAATTGAAGAATGAAACTTCATCGTCCACGAAGGTTGTAAATTGGAACCTCACGGGTGATGATTTCATTTATAAAATAAAAGAGAGAGAGTAAGGGTATTGATGATGGTTCTTCCATTCACATGATATAATTACAGTATATAGATGATATTGTAGTTATCATGGTCATTTTTATAGAGGAGGTTAGTAGAGGATAACAATAGAAAAGAACTTGAAATGAAATTGAAAGAAATAGAATGTAAATTTACCTCTTGAATCCACCTCCTTGATAATCTATTTAAGGGAATGGATTTTGATCTTTTGGAAATACCAAGAGCATCTTGGATGTGGGTAGTGACTAGGGAAGGTTAATTTGGAATAACTTTTAGGATCTTCAAGGCTTAGAATAGTGAAGAGAAGATGAAGTGAGGGGGGTTCTAGTAGAGGAGAGGGGTGAATTTTGAATATTTTATTTGTTATTTTATTAATTCCCTCAAGACAACCAATAGTATTGTTTAATGTGACCCCTAATAGTAATAAGTGCATGTGAGTTCAAACCAAGTGGCATTATATCACTCATGATTTCATAAATAGTGTATTTAACTGATGATTTGTATATACAGTATTTTACCACATTTCATTATTCATCAAAAATTCAAGAATTTCAAGAAAATACCAAAAATTCACCACAACCATTTTTCAATGTGTATAATTCAAAAATGAACTCCATTTTTCAAAAATAATTTTTTAAATATTATTAATTTAATTTTTATATAAAATCATAGTTAATTCAAAAAATAACAATTTTAAAGGTAAAATTAGTTTTATATCACATTAAAAAATTAATTATGATCTAATTATCTTATTACCTTAAGAAAATAAAATATTATTATTATTTACCATTCATAAGGTTCATATTACTATTCATAAGGGTGTGTTATTATTCACCAAAAATCAAATTGCTTCTATCAGACTCCAAATGACTTACCGATCACAACTCTAGATGACTGTTTTTCAAAATTCAAAACATAGAAGAGGCAAAGTTGTGTTTAATGGCTACATTATAAAACGTGTTTTTTTGTAGAGTCTCAATGTTTTATGCATTCAATATTTATTTTCAAGACTTTGGGGAGTTACAATAACATTTAACCATTTTCATAAATAATTAACTCAATAATGACCAATTCAGTCCTAGTGGGAATTTATACTACCAATTAATGTCATGCAACTCTCATCAGCTAAACCCATGATGATGAGGTAAAAACTCTCCTAGAAGTGTTTAAAAACACTCATGTACCTAAACTCCCAGGTAACTTGAAGCTCAACATAAATAGGTTAGCTTTGTCTTTTTATGCTCTATATTTCAAGTTCCAACAATCTTACTCCATACTATCATCCCAAGAAATAGACAAACTTACCATGACTAATACTCAAGGATCGAACAAACTAATACAATTTGTAACATCTCGCCCCTCACACATTGGCTTGTAAAGAGGCGGTGGGACATTACTAGGCCTTAGGTGAAATCCCCAAGACACTAAAGGTTGGCAATAAATGCCAAGGGCTTCATAAAAAATTGGGGGATGAATTTCCATTTGAATATAAAACAACCAAACCAAGATAATCATATCAACCAAACCTCTATATGATGCATGAGTATAAAAATACAACTCAATGTAACCAGAACAATAACAATATCAGAGTATAGGCAGAAACCAAGAGAAATAACAAAAGGAATCAAAGACCAAAAAACACAAAGACACCAAAGACGTCAAACTAGCAACTCCCAACCTGCTCCAAGCTCCAACATGATAGGTCATTCCATGGTATCAATAAGCATCGCTAAAGAACCGAGATACCTTACCTTTACCAATGTCTCGATAGTTGACATCTTCAAATGCACAATAGCGCCCAAGCAGTGGGTGAGTCTAAACTCAGTAGAATTTCCCCCAATGACTTCTCAACTCACGCCACTAGGATAAAAATTATTAACACATTTATATAAAATAGTTTAAAATAGTTTAAAACAATTTATATCAAATCCAAACATTTTTTCATGCCAAAATATCTTTTCTAAGGAAAGAAAATAAACATTCCTTTAGATATTTCTCATTCTATTTAGTATATTATTTTCTATGTCCAAACACACACTCAAGGTTGGTGTTCCATTGATGGTGGAACTTCACATCCACACTATGTCCCATTGATGGTGGTACTTCATGACCATTATCCATCTCATTCAAATCACGCCCAACCATTTATGCCAACATCATTCCAAGCCATTTCAATCAAACCATTTCTTTATTAAATCATTTTAAATAATAATTTACATGTTTCAAACCAAACCATAATTTTAAAGCATCGTTTTAAAATTATAAATAGGGGGTTTTCCAAAAACCAATCAATTTTCCACAATTTCCAAGCTAATGCCAAAACAAGATTTCCATCAAGAGTCACACAATAATTTCACCACCATTTCAAGAAAATAATTTAATTAAAACTAAGCCTTCAAGTTATAAACAAGTGTAATTGAGAGAGAATCCACCTACCTCACAAACTTTGGAAAAAATGATGAACAAAACAACGATTCTATAGATCTGGTCATGAATCACCTTTCCTTCACTAGATCCAACCACAAAACATTACAATTCCCATCAAGGAACAAGGATATATCCCCAAAATATTAGATCTAAGGTTTTGGAAAAGATAAGGAGAAGAAATCAACAAATAATGGTCAAGAATAGAGACTTACTAATGAATCTGGATCTCCAACATCCTTTACTTCACCTATGGAATGCTCTCAGACCAAAGGGAAACATCTCTCATAACTTGGGAGAAAAAGGAGTTTGTGTTAAGGGATAATTAGGGTAAAATTGAGTTCTTAAGGGGATAAATCGAATTAGATCCACAAATTTTGGAGGGATGACTATACATCACATGGTTAGGCCACACGGTTTGGATAACCATGTGATGACTGTGTGGCTGCTACTATCTCAATCCAATACCTTACATGGTTGGCTTGCATGGTTAGACAAATTGTGCACCAACCGTGCATGAGTTACTATCTCAATGATAGTAGGCTCACACGATTTCCCCTGGTCACCCACACGGTTTGTACAAACCGTGCGCCAACCGTGTGGAGCTACTTTCCCTCTTGGCACAAGCCACATGGTTTTCTGGAGGTGTTGCATGGTTTCTACTAAGCATGCTCAAATAATGCACCTCCAGAAAAGCCTCTAAAACATACCAAAACTCCTTTAAACCTCCCAAAGTTTAACCCAATCATTATATATACTTAAAATGAATAAATAAAGGTTCAAGTACCTGAAAATGAGGGTGTTTCATCTACCTCCTTTCTATTAGTAACTAGACAAGGAAGGAAGACTATAATGGTTGGGGATGATTCCTTATAGGAGGCTCGTATATGGATGTCCACCTCATGTCGGTTGGTAACTAGATGAGGAAGGAAGACTGGAAAGGTTGGTTCTTACACCTACTAGGAAGCCCATATATATGATCTTGGCTCATGGAGTGGACAAAAGAGGTCCAATGGATGTTGGGACCGATAGGATGTTTGATATGGGGCAGAGAAGATGAGCAGCATCAATCAGTAGGGGTTGTATTGGTTTCATAATGAAAGAGACCTTGGTTATTAAAGGAATACATGATCGTTATTACGCTAAGGTTTCAATAGGTTTGGGAGGAGAACTCAATAAAGTCCTTTTATTAAAGGAATGCATGATTAAAGGGGTCCACTCTGGCATGCATATCCCAATCACTTGTCTCATGAGGCTATGGAGGAGGCCTTGTTGGTATGGGATTTCCAAGGCTTAGACCTTGACAAAATGAATCTTGTAAGGTAATTTGGATCAATTCATCCCAGTTAGGTGACCTAGGTGGATGGGGAGATTTTTTAGAGGATCGGTTACCCATGAAGGAGTTCCTTCATGAAAAGAACCACTATATGTGAAATATTTCTTAGATTAGAACTGTTGGGAAGAGGTCGATAAGAACTTTAATAAACCTCATTTTTGTGTAAGATTGGATTTTTATATGAGGGATGTAGTTCTCTAAAGTCATAGTATTTAAGGTTTTTATTTCGTGAAAGGCTTACGTGAATAGCCCTATATGAACAATCCTATGGATATAACCATCTGTGAGGGAAGTCTCGTGAGCAGCCCTCTGCAAAGAAGTCTTCATGAGAGACCCTCACAAAGGTATTTATGGTGAAGGTTGTGCAAAGGTTCTATGCAGGAGGATTTTCATTATAGAAGTATTTTGTGAGGCATATCCCCTCTTCCTAGTTTTAAGTATAAGTTTTACAAGAGTTTTCTTTGAATTCATACTCAAAGGGAACCATTCGTGAAGGATGGGATTGTTCTTGCAGGGAGTGTACCATATGATTTCCTCAATCAATTCCCGATGCACAATAAAAGAATCATTCTCTTGAAGTGTGTTCTAGTATTTATAGGAATCACTTCATAACCACCATCCTAGGAGATGTGATTGCATAAGATGTTCACAGTTTCTAATAGTTATGATATCATGAAGGATTGTCACTATGGATTTGTAAATGACACATGGTCATGAAGACTTTACATAGCTGTGAACAATTCTCAATGTGGATTCACAAACAACACCCAAACACGATGTCTTTATATGGTCGTGGAGGATTCTTATCTCAACTTCACAAATTATGCCTGACTGTGAAGACTTTACACGGTCATGAAGGTAGTTTTCCATTCTTCCACAAATGATTTCTCATCCGTGAAAATTTTACATGGCTATAAAGGGATTTCATGAAAGCTTCATTTACAGGAATTTTCCCTTTTCCATTTTTCTTTCGTGCGAAAATGAATCCTAGATTAAAAATATCATAATTTTTTATATGTAAGTCTATTTTGGCTCCATGAATAGTCAAAACGAATCTTGTGAAATAAACTACGCCCTTGACCACTAGTTACCCCCATAAAATTGTTTTATGAGACCAAAAAGTGTCCAGAAGACCTCAAAATGGGTTTTATGGTTTCAACACCCATTTTCATCAGAAATGGTTAAAATTCATGGCCTACACCCAATGGGAGGTTCTCACCACCATGTCACCGAACTGGGTAACATTTTTAAAGAATATTCATCCCTTGGTATGTGAGAAACCATGTAGCGCATGGAGATCTCATTGCATCTTCTTCATGCAGAAATATATTTTTCTCCTCGCACTTGACTTGTAGCATCCGAGTGAGGACTGTATCATGGATTCAATGGAAAAGTGTGTGGTGCACATTCTTCACTAACAATAATGACACTTATGGATTTGATTATTATTTTATAAAATGATTTGGGTATGTTTTTTAAAAGAAACCATTTTATTACAACTTGATCAATGTTTAATACCCATATGGTGTTGATATGAAAATAACTAAGATATTTATTTTTTTATATAAAGTTTCATTTAATAAAATAAATGTTTTGTACAATTATTTTCAAACTAGCATCGGTGTGGAGTTATGGAGGTGGTGGCATGCGAAGATAGTTGTGTGTTGCATGGTGTTATCTATTTATTTTATTTCCCTTTTTATGTTGGGATGTTGTATTAGCCATATAGGTCTTATCTTTGTATTTATTTATTTTGGCATTATGTTATGTAATGTCCTGGTTTGTTTGCATTATATAGTTGGATGTTTATTAATGAAATTTTATGTCATGTTTGGTTGTTTTAGTAAAAAAATGAATTTCTATTATGGAAATTCTGACGTATGGGCATGTCGTGATGGATTTCCAGATAAAATCCTTGATTTATCCTCAATGTTTAAAAAAGGGTAAAATGTTCTTATATTTTATATATTGTGTCATCCTACAGTGATAGGGAACATACTTTAGGTTTGTGACATGTCAATTTGGTTGTATAGCTAAATATTTGGATCGGTATGTTACAACATCCAATTCTAATTCATATGTTAGATAATTATTTCCATGAGGTCTTAATTGTCTTGATCCATAAGCTACCACATTATCTGATTACATGACCACACAACCCAATCCTACTCCAAATGCATCAAAATACACTGCATAACCATCATCGGGTTTAGGCAATATCAAAATTATATTTGAGCTAAATCTTTAATTCAATTCATAAAATGTTTCTTAACACTACCCATTCCACTCAAACTTCACATCTTTCCATGTCAGATATATCATGGGTGAGGCTAATTTAAAAAAAAATCTTAAATAAAACATTGATATTATCCAACCAATCTAAGAAAACTTTGAATCTCAAAAACATTCTTGAATCTTTCCCAATACATCATCGCCTTGGATTTATCAAAATCAATAGAAATCTCTTTTTAAGAAATAAAATGTACCAATAAATTCACTTTTTGTATCCATAAATGACATTTCGAGAACTTTGTGTACAACTTATGTTTGTGTAAAGTTTATAAGACAGTATCTAAATTTTTTTCATGCTTTATTTTTGAACTTGAATAAATTAAAATATCACTTATGAATTGGTGATCTCTTGATCATAATTCAATCTTAGAAAACTACCTAGATCCCTTGAGATAATCAAAAAAAATCATCAATATAGAGTAAAGGGTATTGATTCTTGATAATTAAATGGTTCAATTTTCAATAATCAATGCATGAGCATAGACTATTGTCAACTTAGTAAATAAATCTAGTGTTTCCCACAATGAAACACTTGGTCAAATAAATTCATTACTCTACAGATCATCAAGTTACATATTTAATCCACATAATCCCATTAGTGTCATGCAATAAGAAGGTAAATAGATTGGATTCTTTTCAAGTAACAAATCAATGAAAAATTATACATCTATTTTCAATGGTAGTCTTGAAAAGTCTTTAGGACATACATAAGGGTATTTTTTCACAACATCCATAAGTTTAGGATGATCATTTACCATTATTGATTCAAGAACTAGTTCATCCAATTAACAGGATAAAGATTTGAAGACCCGGACAATGGGGCTTGCTCAACTTGCATTAATATTTCACTCTCCTTAAAAAGTGTTAACACTCACATCTAATGAGATAAAAACTCTACAGTTATAGCAGTAATTGCGAGTTTTATATCCCAAAATATTTACACATTGCTAATTATAATAGTACATGGTGGGAATTTAAGTCCTCATTCGCTTCTTTCTCCCAAGGGTATGTCAATTCTCATATAATAAGAAAAAATAATTGGGATTGAGGCCCCTTTTATTAGGAAAGAAAGCCTTTTTGAACTGGATTGAGAGCTGACTCTTACATAACCCGAAGACCCAGTGGCCCATAAGCCCATTACAACATGGCCCGAAGGCCCAATAGCCTGAAGGCCTCTACATGGCCCAAAGACCCTGAGTGAGTAGTCTACATCATGTCATGTCACCATTCATTTGTCATGTCGCCCCCCTGACAATAATAATCACACCATAATCCCAGTCTGAAAGCTACATCACCCCCTTCCATGAATCGTTGCATCATGTTGGACTGACACATCATGGCAAGGCACCCCTCCTATCCAAGGTGTGGGGGAAGGGCTAGATGATAGGTGTCATCACACATATCTCTCTTTTGAGCCACCCACCCAATGATTTCTGTGTGGCCCTTACTTGCATCACCTGACTATTACTCTGCATCCTCGGATCGGTCCCAAGTGTAGATGGCCATGTGGCAGGGTACCCCTTCATTCCACATCGGCACTCAATGGGGACAGAAGGATGAATGATAAGTGTCATCATGCCTATCCCTCTAATCGAGTCCACCCACCCAGCAGTTATTTCCCACACTGCCTTCCTGTTGCGCCGAGTCATTCGCCCAGTCTATGTCACTCTGCCTTCTGCCCACAGGTGCTGATCCGAAGGCCCTATGGCCCGTAGGCCCAATTCTGTGGCCTGAAGTCCCAATTCAAGTGAATAGTTCCACTGCTGTAATACTGCTACAGTGTCTGCTACAATACCGTTACAGTAACTCAGAAATATCCCCCTATCTGGTTTTAAACCTGGGACTTTTCGATGCAAAATCACAGGGGTTTACCACTCGGCTGCACCCCCAACCGCTTAGAATAAGAAATTAATTCTACCTGAAATCCCAATAGATCTGTTGTGAAAATATGAATGAATAAGATACACTTATATCAAACAATATAGAGATTTAAGTAGATTCAATAAACACGGTACCGCATACAATCATGAGACTAACCTCAAACTCTGTTGGCACAGGTTCTGCTGCAATGAAATATCCAAAGTTTTTTCGAGTCTCGCGTCTCTCCCCCTATTGAGGATTTCCACTCATCCTAACTTAAAGTTTAGATCCAACTTCCTTACACTTCTTAGATGGTATCCTCGATCCTCGCATCTGGTTAGATGCTCCATTACTAGATTGTCGAGAGAAAAATACAAAAAACCTCTATATATGTCACATCCTTCCATGTTGCTGACATACTCCAGGTGGGGCAGTATAGTTAGACTTCACTTGTCTCACACTGTGGCATTGAAAACACAAAAGTGGACTCCTTCCTTCAGAGGGATTTGAACGCATGGATCTCTTATAGATACCTCCCTATTGGAATTCATTTTCCTTCATCTTCTTCCCACCAAAAGAACTTTTAACTCCACTAGGTTGAGGAAGAAAAACACTTACATTGTGTGTTTCTGCCATGTCAACCTTTGTTGTAGCAACCTTATCCACAAACTCTGCATAGGAAGATAAATTAAATAAAACCACCTTTGACTAAATCTCAGGTCCAAGACTAATCACAAACCTCCAAACTTTGAGATTGTCATTAGTTACTTTGATACAAAGTTAACAAGCTCAGTGAATTGGGTTGCATGCTCCAAAGTAGTCATACTCCCCTGCTCAAGGTCTAGAGACTCGTGCTTTCATCAATTTTAATGTCGCGGGATAAAAATATTGGTTGAACAGTTTCTGAAATCTCATGTAAGTCAAATCCTCATGCATCTCCTCCAACCAATACTTGACTTTATGGGGTCTAACATCTCCTTTGAACACTAGAGGACTCTACCTTTGAAATTTTGAAACTCTATCTCTCTAGGGCTACACCGGCCCATCTCCCAACTAATCACTTGATGGATTGAATAAAAGTATTCAAAGCCTAATGATCTATAGGAATATCTCACATTTTCTCACCCCCCCCCCCATGAAAAGGTTTCCTTTGACGATTCATAACCAACAACACATATCACAGGAGTTTTAGAAGAACAATTTTGCCCATTTCACAAAAACTTAAGTTTCACCTCATTCTTATATAATCACATTCTTGACTACAATGCCTAAACACAATGTTCATCCAACCCATTAAAGTAAAGACACCTATCATGTCGCGATAAAATAAAACATTCAATGGATTCTCTAACTTCTTATTCTACTTGAAATCCTTGGTAACTCACGGTTCGCTATAAAGAGATTGGTTACGCCTTTTTATAACTATATTTAAAGTTCAAATCACCCTACCACTAACTTCCAAAGATTTCACACACAAAACATTCTCTAATGCCATTTTCTAATGCCCCCAACCCAAATACTCAACCTGATTCCTAAGATGAGGTGTCACATGACCTCAAGTGTGCTCCCTGTGGCTCACAACTAGTGTCAAGGGATAGAATAAAATTCACTGAGAAACAATTTTCCCTTAAATTAAAAAAAAAAACTCCAATATCTACATATAATGCAATATTAAAATGAAAATCAAATTCAAACTTTTATAAAACTAGAGTGCAATGAACATAATCTAGAACCATGTGTATAGATACACTGAAAATGATTATAATAAATGGAAACAAATCTTGCACATCCTCAACGGATACTCTGACTCCTCCATAGGATATGTGGTAGAACACACCTTTGTGGCTCCTAAGGCCAAGTGACCCTCATAATTTCCCGTGAAGGTGATATATAAAAATATTCAAGTCAATGCCATATTTAATTCTAATTGGGGAACCTTTGGGAACCCAACATTATAAAGGCAAACCATTTATCATGAACAAAAACATTAACTTCATCATAAGGCAATCCAACTCACACTAGAGTTCAAAATATTTCATCATAAAACCAACTCATGTAAGAGTTATAATTCACAGGGTAACCAGCTTGATTCTCGCATATCAAAATTATCATTCACAAAAAATAATCAAAAGAATCACTTACATGCGTCTTATCAAGACCATCATATTTCATCAAGTTCAAAGGCAAAAAGAGCTCATATTATAAAGGTCTTCATTCATGAATGATCAAAGCCTCGTTTGAAATAAATAATCTTCCGGTCAATCCATGTTGCAATACTTCGTTCGTATTTTAGCTACTCATCGTCCATTTCTCAAACCTTTTATTTTCGAATCATTTCCAAAACAATTTCTCCAATCATATATTAAAATCAGTGGTCTTTCCTACCAATTTAAAATCAAATCACCCATCATTCACATCATATCATAAGAATTCATCCTTTATGTTAAAACCCACATCTATCATTAATTTATAATGATTCATCAAAGCAAAATGTACCAATCAAATATTTTTTCTACAAAATCCACCACTAAAAATTCAAATTATTTTTCATCAGTAAAAAACCGCTTTCTGACTAATCCATGACCATTAAACAAAATCTTGATTTATTAAATTCCACAATATCATCAAATTCATATCCATTCATCAAATCATTTATGGGTGGCCCAACCCAAAATCCATACACCAAAACCCAAATCCAATGGAGTTTGAGGGAACTTGGGCAGCACACCCACGGGGAGCTTGAGGGAACTTGGGCAGCACACCCACGGGGAGAGCGTGCCTTGGTACCCTCGACCTCAGGACCCCATCCTAATTCCTAAAACCACCCTCAGCCGCCAGACATTCTTCAAGAAATAAATTGTCATCGCGCATTCTGATCACAAGGTCCATCAATGAAACGCCGCCAAGCAAAAACAGTGCCATGAACCACCAGCACAACACAACCTCCGCAAGAGTCTATTTGAGCCCTCCCGAAACACTATCACCAACTGAGAGTAACACCTATGCATCTAACACATCACCTTTGTTGCTCACAGCTTCAACTCCACCAGAAATTGCCACCGCACTCATCACGCCTCTTCCATCGAAGAACATCATCAAAGACCCTATCTAACAGTTGTCCTAAGAACAGATCAGAAAGACAAAAAAGATGAAACTGTGAGAAAACAAGAGTTGAGAACATCCACCAAAACTTCCTCCTCCGAGGAGGATCTGCACCCACCCCAACTTCATCGAAGCAACGCCGCGAACTAGCATGCAACCATCAAAGTCCACTCAGCCCAAGTCAAGTCCCAACAAAGAAGCAACTGCAACCATCAAGGTCCCACTCAGCCCGGGTCAAGCCGCAACAAAGAAGGAACGGGAAGAGGAAAACAAGGAAGGGGCAGCGGAGACATCAACTTAACGGGGGGCCATACCGAACCAAAAGACAACAACACGAAACAGGAAAGAAAGCGCAACCCCAAACCTCATCTCCGCCTCCTCAGCTCCCCAAACCTCACAACCAACGTAAGAGGAGAAAGAAGACCGACGACCATCCCAGCAGAAGAAGAAAACGAAGAAAAAAGGAACGGAGTGAAGGGCAGCAAGGAGGAGGAATGCCGCAGCACAGGAAACCCTAGCCCAAGAGAGAACCGGGCGAATGGGGTGCCATCAGGGGAACCCATCGTCATAAAGAGACCTGTGTTTTAGAATTTACCAACATGTTTATTGACAAGATGAAGGGTTTAGAATACTCCAAAATGATAGATCATTGATCTGGTACTTGAGCACCCACAGTCAAAGAGCAATCATCCTTCGATAGAATAGTCCAAATATGCTTCAGAATAAGAGCCCAAATACAAGCACTAATAATTAATAAACAAACTGCGTCTCAATCAACATTCATAGCCTTCCAAAGAACATGATGGATACGAGCCTCAATCTCTCTTCAAACCAAATTTGGAAGAGAGGGAACTGATTTAATAAGATAAGACTTTCAAAAGCTGGAAATAAGAAGTGAAACGCTTAAGTATCACACCAGCAACTTTCATTCCGTAAGTTCTACGACTTATTTCAAATAAGTGCCACATGTGATCTCCTTAGTTGATATAACAATATGACTTTTGGAAATATTTGTAATAATTGGGCGTTACAAAGAAAATAATGAATACGAGCCTCAATTTCTCATGGAACCAATCTTGGAAGAACAAACATCCCACCCGATAAATGTTCACTGTCTACCCCACACCTCCAAGCAAAGACACCATATAGCCCTTTGATCCTAACCCACCAGAAACGAACAGTTGTGTGCAGACGCGTGTCATCCCACCAATCAGCTCACCCATGTGTTAGAACGAAAAAAATAGTCACTTATCATACTAACAACTATCTCCATAGACCAACACATATTCTACCAGCATATTGTTTCCTCGCACATACCCTGAAAACTTCCTGTGAGGTTACCTATCCTGAAATTATTCCACACCAAGAATGTTCAACTTTGAAATTTTTATCATGCAAGCTCCTGAAAAGAAATGTCCACCTTATTGACCAACATAAATAGACCAGGAGATAAACATTCACTCTTTCACAAACAATGCTAACCCATAAAATACTCCTCCAAAATACCATTAATAGAAACAGAGAACATTAATGTAGATAAGCATTAATAGATCCAATTCATATAAATGGAATGAAAACTTGATATTGCCTTGTAGAGAAACATTAAGAAATAAGGCAAAAAAACAATCAGGTGACTCATTTTTAGGAATCAATGCGATAAGTATAGAGTCAACTCCTTTCATCATTTCATTGATTTCAAAGAAATTCAAAATTGATCAAAGTGTTGAACAAACACTCACCACCACGGCGCCGGCCCCCGTGGGGAACTGGGCTTCACCCCTTGGGTGGGCCTGGGGAAGGTAGGGGATTCTCGGGCCACTGCATGCCTGACCGCGTACCCACTCGGGGGCTGGGCCATCACCCGCTTTGTTTCCCGGCCCCTACCTTTTATAAAAAAAAGAGACATATACAACTCTACAATGATGAAACTAATAATTTGATGTTTTACATTGTCCAAAATAAAATGAATACCATTAGCTCATACATCACAAATGGGTCAGGACATCCTTGCTATTCCAATTATATATATCAACAGCAGCATGAAGGCAAAACTAAACAGTAAGGAATGTCCTCACCATGATTGCTCCGGTTGGGTCATAAAGTAGATGACTCACAAGGCCCCTTCTCATCCCATTTGGCGCAAAGACGAACATGTAAAATGCAAATAACACAAGGTCGGCAGAGGAGAGAGTGGAGCCAAGAAATCCTCGCCACAGCCTGTGACAATCAAAGTGTCGTTGACTAGACTAAAACTCAAACATTCATGACAGGCCAAAACATATTGATATCAAACTTCATTTTATTAGAAAAATCATCAAATATGGTCAGGTGCTGATGGATAAAATAGACACTGAACAAAACTGCAAAAAAATCATTCGATGCATGTTTTACTATATTCCAACGGATCACGGAGAGGATAATTTCAGCAAAAAAGTATAAAAAAACCGATTTGAAGGGAACAGAAAATAAATACAATCAATCATACCATTTGGGTAAGCGAAAGAAGGTCCGAAAGAATGTCCGGATGCCTTCAATATCCAAGTGCAAGATCAGTGCCAACCCAAAGAGAAAGAAGGCTCTTTGCCGCTTCCTTTCAGGTGGCCATAGGGCATCCCATGCTGATTGAAATTATGAAAGAAAATCATCAAAACAGTAAAAAAAATGATGAAGAACCCTGAGTTAAATGGGTTGGGCCGTATAACGCGCCGGTCAACCCATTTTATGTATAATATTTAGGCTGTATGTTACACAAGTTATGCTTTAATGCTTCAAAATACCTTGCTTTGAGAAATTTTCAACACTCGTAGAACATGAAAGCATATCCTCGGAATAATGATGCTTTAAAATGTTTGCGATCTCACAAGCATATTTTGGAGCCTCTGACAACGATCTCACAACTGAATAGCCTGTTTCAAATGCAATTCAAGTGGAAGTTATAAGATATCAATCAAATCTATTTTAATTATTTATTTATTTATCTTCCCTCTTACCTGTTGCAGGATGCACCATGCTAGCTGCTGCTCCAAATGCTATGGTTTTTTGCTCTGTGTTTGGCAAGGATCCGCCCACAGGAATGTAAGACCATTCCTGAATTCATTACCACAGCACTGTTAACCTTTTCTTTTGGATGCAAAAATAGAAAAAGCATTAGTGTAATTCCTGGCATTTTTTGGAATAATGACATGCAAATTATATCAAAGAAATGATGCTACCGGTAAACAAACCCAAATTCGAACACTTGCACGCGTGCATTCGGCTGGTGGGTTTTGTAAACCGGTCCAAAGCGTTGGACCGTTTTGGAGTGGTTGGGTGTTATTGGGGCTTCTCAATCCCAAAAGCTTGCTTATGAGGTGCGAGTTTCCCACACTTATATTGAACAACTCAGCCCCTTCCACAACCGATATGAGATAACCCAACTATCTCCCCCTCACACATCAAATTCTCACTTGGATCATCATCAATTGGATCGACCCATGGATTTTTGGACAGTTGTTGTAAACTGGGCTTTGAGACCACCGTTGGGTGTTTTTGGGTCTTCTAAACCCCAAAAGCTAGCTTATGAGGTGAGGGTTTCCCTCATACTTATATTGTGTTGGATTGGTGTAGCCCAATCCTCTTTGGATGTTGTTGGGCCGAATGTTTCCGGCTCATACTGCACACCAGGCCGCAACCTTCGCGGGTCGAGCTCCACGGTGAGCTCGTTGGGGGTTGCAGGGGTCAACGTGTCCCTGCTCCAGGGGGGGCTAGGGGCCGAAGGTCCCCGGCCCAAATTTGGGGGCACTGTAACATCTCTTACCATTGTAGCAGAGCTGACCAACCGACACCGACAGGGCACTGTGGCAGCACGGACTTCCAGCCGTCATTCACTATAGCTCCTTGGACTTCCAGCCGGCAGCCACTGCACCACTTTTGACTTGGGTGGCCACCATTCACAGTAGCAATGTGGACTTCCAGCCGTCTTTCACTATAGCATAGCGGACTTTCTGACAGTTGGTGGAATAGTGTTTCATCCTCCTTATTAACCCATTTTGGGATTTCGGGTTAGGATTTCATGTGTTAGAAACTCTGAGAAATCTCTTTGTAATTTGTGCTCCTGACATAGTGAATTTCTGCCTCACCGTGGACGTAGGGATTATTCCCGAATCACGTAAATCCTTGTATTCTCGTTCTGTTTTTTTTTTCCCTTTTACTCTTCTCCGAATCGTTTCTTTCTGTCGTTGCGACTCCCAACGTTTTCGCATCATATTGAACACCCCAGCCTCTTCCGCAACCGATGAGAAATAACCCAACAGGAGTTTGTGCAATTTTGGATTGTCGCCAACCAGTAAAATACCGGTTAGACCAGCTGGTTCCAGAAAAATGGACCTAATCAGCCGGGTTTTGGAATTTTTAAAAAAAATTAAAAATCAGGCGAGCTTAGAAATTTTTGGGTGGTCAAATTTTTAAAAACGAGCAGGAACCGTTAGTTCTATTTTACTTGTTTTATTTTGAATATATATATACATATATATATATAACTTTTTTGGTTAAATATATATTTAATGCTTCAGAAAGTATTTTTATAAATATATATTAATAAAACACTTCCCAAACCCAAATTTTACAAAGGAGTGATCCTGGAAAGTTTTGTAAATATTTCAATGTGGGTGGGATTCTGTCACACTCCTTTTATAAGTTTAGATAAAATTTCTTCCTCCGCTTTCCAACGTGGGACCCACACTATTTTAATAAACAAAATATCTAAAATTCGTTTCATAAAAAATAAATTAAATTAAAAGAAAATAAGAGATTAATATTTAGAAATAAAAAATAAAAGCATGTGACTTATAATGGAAATAAAATTAATATAAATATCATTAAAATAATTACATGATGACAAAAGTGCATTATAATTAATAAAAAAATATGATAAATAATAGAAGAATATTAAAAAATAATAATGATAATAACTGGTTTGACCAACCGGCTAAACCGATATGGCCAGTTCAACCTAAACCACCCGCTGTCCAATTCAACGACCAGTCTGGTTCAGAGAACGTTGTATTGCACGAGGACAAACTCATCCCCAACAGAATGCCTCTGTTATACAATTCGTTCATTGTTTGACCCTGTTATTGTTAGGAATTTTAAAGGAATACCCACAACTGTAAGTCAAAAAAAATTAATTAAATAAATAAGTAAGAAAATAAACAAGAATTTTATGTGGTTGCCTCAAAATTGAGGTACATTCAGAAGACTCGGAGGCTCAATTCCACAATCACCAAAGTTCAGATTAAAAAGTAACAGCCTTACAAATCAATGAGAGAAAACATCTCACCAGATTTTGGAACAAAACTTCGAAGACCGAAACAATACTGATGATCTAAACAGAAAAAATACCAAGGATCTTAACATGATTAACACCAAACATGAAGCATATTACCAGAGAAATGTTCTACATAAGAAAATCCCAAGAGAGCTTCTGAAATTCTCAGTATGGTCATTGAGAGGCATATCAACTTTCTAGGATTTATTTTCTCTTTAGAGATGATGTACTAGGGTTTTTGAGATTTCACATGGTCAAAAGAAATATTCCTAGGCTACCCCTTCCAGACCATTTGGGATAGGGATTTCATCATATACTTGTCAGTTAAAAATTATCTTCAGCATGAACCTTTCCAAATTGCAACAACTTATTATTTAAGACGCCTCTAATTCACTGATAACAAATGTCGGCATGTTACAACCTTCAATGAAAAAACAAGTTATTACCAAAGTGAATTACACTTTGATTACTGCAATAGAGAATGTAATTCCTTTACTTCAGATCAAACCCCTGCAAAAAGTTGTTCAAACGTGGAAATTCCTGGCAAACCACTGTAATGGCAATAAATTCAGCCACGGTGATAGATAAAGTGAACCACCACTGCAGTCTAAATTGCAAAGTGATAGCTCTCCCAAAAAAAGTCATCAAATAACTAGAGGTGAATTTTCTATTATTTATATTCTATGTACAATTAAAGTTATTAAACTCGTCAAGAATAAATTTCCCTTCACCAAAGCACACTCAATTCAGATGTTCTTCAAAGATATCTGGAAATCTATTTCACTGTATTTCAATGCTCTTTACCTGAGTTTGATAAGAATGCACCAACACCACCAACAACATTAGACATTGATAGAGGATTAACAATGACCAGAGGAATCCTCTTATTCAGCAGCAGATATCTGTACAAAATTGTTATACATCTCACTACTCAGCTAGGGGAAAGACTCGCTATAACGACCCATACATTACATGCATGGTTAATACTTCAAAATTGAAGCATACTTATTACAACATATAACAAAACCATGAAAGGACCGTATAGGTATAGTGTCTTTAGAAACTGGGAAACATAAACAACTGGTTCATAAAACATCTACACTGTCTCCCATTTATTTCATCATATCTATAGTCCCTTTTTGACATATCTTACTTAATAACCTTCTTCCTGACCTGGGGAAAGAAAACATACAAAAGGGTGAGCTCAAATGCTCAGTAAGGGTAAACAAAAGAAATATCAATCACATCAAATTTATAAGAACATAACATTTTGGAAATCTTACCCTGCAAAAGAGATCATAATTTCATAACATGGGATAAATCATGGTAGTGAAATGTAATCCCAATAATCATAACTTAAAACATGAAACTTTGTGTCATACACACATAATCATACAGAATCATTTCTTATTAGTCAAGACTCATAGCCAAGACTATCTTAGTGGACAAAGTCCATTTCTGAACCGAGTTCACTCCTCGTTTCAGTCCTGTTTCACTGAACCGGTTTAACCTGCCGTTCCAGTCATGTCTATCTCATGAGATATAAAATCTTTACCCAATGCATTGGAGGGAGATATAGGTCTCACCCATCTCATAATGATACCATTCTTATGTGTGCCATAAAATCATAAATCATACATCATAGCATAACCCATGTAATAAAAATGGAAATCTTAAACATCATGACATCATAAAACAATTCGTATAAGATAAAGGAATTCATAAAAATATTTTCATCACAACATAATCAAATCAATGTAATAATAGGAATAGAAACACAACCCTATATTATCTTAGATGGAAAATAATTTTGATAAAACACTTGAACTCCATTCTTGAGGAAAATATCCTTTCTACTTCAAAAACGCTTTTCCTTTCTTAACATGTCATACAATTCTAAACTAAAAGAAGTTGATTAAAAATAAACTTGAAAACTTGTAAAGGAAGTTTCTTAGAAATAATGTTTTAAAAATCCATTCATGCCGTATAAGTTAAAAAAAACATTCTTCTCGTACTTTTGTCGAAAAAGTCAAAAAGTACCTCGTACGAAAAACGACAAAAGATTTCTTTCATATATTTTACTAAAAACTCACCGAAAGGTAAAATTGGATTTAAACAATTGTAGGTGGATGGATATAATATTACATATTGAGGAAACATGGATGTGCATGATAAAATACACCCCAGTAAATTCCAAAGTATAAACAATCTCGGATAAAAATGAGATTGTGATATTTCCCTTACCTCAGGTCCGATATGCTTTGTACGTGTCCGAACCTCCTGTATAATGATTTAAATAATGTCATTGACTTATTACAGAATCATATTCATTGTTATGATACCATATATGGTCATATTCTTAACTTCTTGTTATTTGGGTGTTTATTACTTTTTGTTCTTATGCGTGTTTTGTCGAATAAATTCTTATTACTCTTTATAGGATTTAGATACATCATTTACAGAATGGTATTAGTGTAATATATATCATATTCATTCATTCAATTCATTTATATAATCATTATTCAATGAAGATCATATAGAACGAGTCGCATCACATCGTGGAGACGGTAGGTCGTACGTATGCACGAGCGATGATATCGTTCCCATGATCGTGGAATTGTATTGAAGTGTATGTATATTATTTCAGAATCAATATCACTTTACAATAATCATATATAGTTATTCTTTACACCATTATACCCATCCAAGTAAGGTGGTGGTGGAAAACAGATTACACCACAGCGTGGAGACGGTATTCCGTACGTACGCACGCGCGGTGATTTCGTTTTCCGTAGGATGGATAAGAGGTGAAATTGGGTTGTTTCATATTTATAATAACATATCAGTATATGAGGGATACTGATGTTATTACCTCATAATGAAACAACTAAAGAAGAGGGAGTAGAAGAAGAATGGAACTTGAAGAAAATGGTAGAAGGTATTACCTCTTTCTCGAAGTGCCTCCTTTAAACTTTCACTTAAGGCACTAGAGTTGGTCTTTTGATAAGACCGGTACCTCTAGTAGGTTTCTAAGGAAGTGGGGAAGTGAAATTGGCAGGGGTTGGCCGAGCTTGAAGGCTCAAATTGGTGTGAGGAAGAGAGGGAGGAGGTGCCCTTTTATAAGGGAGGAGAGGGGCACCTTTGGAAAGTGTGGAAATATTATTTTATTATAAACTTATCTTGGGTTTCAAAAGGTCGAAAAATCATTAAAGATGAAGATAAGATGACTCATAGTCGAAATAAAATCATCCAATCAGAATTGGACATGTTTTGGAAAATATTTTAATCATTATAATCTTATTTATTTAAATCATTTATTAATGAGGTAAATACTTCATCATTATTGTGTCATAAATAATTTAATTTATTTGGTGTCTAAAAATTATAAAAAAAATATCATTATGTAGGAAATCTTTTTAGCTTTCCAATGAATATTTATAGTCGAAAATATAATTTATATAACCCCTTATAAAAATTAATTACTAAAAGATTTTTGTTAATGTCAATTTTGTCTTTACATTAAATTAATTAATCCAAATTGTCATTGTCACTACCAAGTGGCTCAATGGGGTCCCAAAATCGACCCAAGGATGCCCATGGTCGACCACTACTCATCCAATAAGGTTAGGACAAGTGTCAAGGTAATTTTGAATTATTATAATATTCTTTTAACCTTGAATTACCCTATTTACCTTTAACCGTAGTAAATAAAAATTACCGTAGTTACTATTCATAATATCAAAAAAATAAAAGTAACCTATTAACATAATTTGGACCCACTGATTCCAAATATGGAATCCATTTTTCAAAATTCAAAACACAGAAGTTGCAGTAATTAATTTAAAATTAATCTCGTTGTTAAGCAAACGGGTTTTAAAAGTTAAAACATTGCCAAAGATTGAAATGTTTTTACCTATGAATTCAATGTAAAATTAATGCTAATGACATACATTATATTAAATGGTAAAAATATATTCTATTTATACTTTAAAAACATTCAATATTATAATTTAACCATATAAAGTATTGCGATGAAAAAAATTGTTTTTAATTAAAATATAGCGTGTTTTTACTATTCATTAAAATATGAAAGTTATCAGAATAATATGAAAAATTTATCCAAAGTAAATTTTTATATCTTGATTCTAAAGAAGAATTTTATTTTGTCAAATTAAACTTATAAACTTGTCAAAAACTAGATTTAATGTGGGTACGTCATCAAAAGGCGGTAAAACAGCATTTTTTAAAAAATACTTCTTTTATCCAAAAAACTAATTTTGTTTTCATACCTCATTCTAGAAAATGTATAAGATGAATTAAAATGTTATAAAATTCAAAATTCAGTTAATACTATTCATAACGGCTAGTATTATAATATATCGTTGTTTAGTGAAACTCGGTATTACGTACGACGCAAGCTATCGAGGAAGGTCGCGGTTGCGTGTAAGGCAAGTCAAGCTAGTGTTGTGTGTAGTGAAAGATTCCTTTGATGATTTATATAACATAAAAACAAAATATTTCTCATAAAAGTCTCGGGTGTTACATTCTACCCCCTTAAAATGAATTTCGCCCTCGAAATTCGTCACTTCGTAACAAACAGATGAGGATACCTCTCCCTCATCATATCCTCAAGTTCCCATGTAGCTTCTTCTAATTGGTGGTTCCTCCATAAAACTTTCACCAAGCGAGTGGTCTTGTTCCGTAGGACTTTTTCGCTACGATCCAGAATCTCTATCGGCTGTTCTTCATAAGAAAGATCTTGTTCCAGCGGTACAACTTCTGAGCTGAGACATGTGAAGGATCAGGTATGTACTTTCTCAGGAGAGATACATGGAACACATTGTGAACTTGAGAGAGATTCGGTGGAAGCGCCAATCGGTAAGCTACCTTCCCAACACGATCCAGAATTTCAAAAGAACCGATATATCTAGGGCTCAACTTTCCCTTCTTTTTAAATCTCATTACTCTTTTCCAAGGAGATATTCGTAAGAACACTTTATCACCCACTTCAAACTCTAGGTCTTTTCTTCGGTTGTCGGCGTAACTTTTTTGTCGACTCTGAGCTGCTCTTATGTGTTGTTGAATAGATCTGACCTTTTTTGCCATTTCATCAACAAGATCAGGTCCTAATAGCTTTCTTTCCCCAACTTCATCCCAGCAAGTTGGAGTCCTGCATTTCTTTCCATAGAGAGCTTCATAAGGAGCCATCTGAATACTGGAGTGAAAGCTATTATTATAAGAAAATTCCACCAAAGGTAGGTGTTGATCCCAACCACCTTTGAAATCCATAGAGCAAGCTCTCAACATATCTTCTAGAGTTTGAATTATCCTCTCAGACTGACCGTCTGTCTGAGGATGATAAGCAGTGCTGAAACTCAACTCTGTATCTAGAGTATGCTGAAGACTTCGCCAGAACTTTGAGGTAAACCTCGGATCCCGATCAGATATAATAGAAAGTGGTACTCCATGCAATTTTACCACTTCCTTTACATATATCCTGGCAAGCTGATCTAGAGAGAAATCCTCTCTAATAGAAATGAAGTGTGCAGACTTTGTAAGACGATCAACTATGACTCAGATAGCATTATTGCCTTTGGATGTTTTAGGAAGTCCAGTGACAAAGTCCATAGTGATGTTTTCCCATTTCCATTCAGGTATGGGTAATGGTTGTAACATCCCCTTAGACTTCTGTCTCTCAGCTTTAACTTGCTGACAAACCAAGCATCGAGAGACATATTCAGCAACATCTCTTTTCATGTCATCCCACCAGAAGTACTCTTTCAGGTCCCTATACATCTTCGTGCTTCCGGGATGAATAGAGAATGAAGAACTATGAGCCTCATCCAGCAGCTCATTTAATTCGGGGATGGGAGGAACACAAACCTGATTCCTGAACTTTATTATCTCATCACAATCAAGGTTGAATTCAGGAACATTTCTCACCTTCTTTTGTAACTCGACATCTTCTTTCTGCGCCTCTTTAATCTTCACATGTATAGATGGTTGAACATTCATTTGAGAAAGATACGATTTTTCCCCTTTCATTATAATTCCAAGATCCATCCTTTGTAAATCCATAAATATTGGATCTTTTGTGATCCTCATCATGGATAAGCTAGCATGGTCTTGTCAACTTAATGCATCTGCCACCTTGTTTGCTTTCCCAAGGTGGTAATGAATTGAGCAGTCGTAATCCTTAATCAGCTCCAACCATCTTTTTTGGCGCATATTCAGCTCCTTTTGTGTGAAAATATACTTTAAACTTTTATGATCTGTATAAATGTCACACTTTTCTCCATAAAGATAATGCTTCCAAATCTTTAATGCAAAGATTACCGCAGCTAACTCCAAATCATGAGTTGGGTAATTTTGCTCATGGATTTTCAACTGTCGTGAGGCATAAGCTATCACCATATCATTTTGCATGAGAACACATCTCATTCCCTTCTTGGATGCATCACTGCAGATCACAAACCTTTCTCCACTGCAAGGTAGTGTGAGCACAGGTGCACTGGCTAACCTTCTTTTTAGCTCTTTGAAATTTTCTTCACATTCCTCCGTCCAAACAAACTTAACTCCTTTTCGAGTTAACTTGGTGAGTGGGTTAGATAACCTTGAAAAATCTTTCACAAAACGTCAATAATATCCAGCCAAACCAAGAAAACTTCGGATCTCAGTTACTGTTGTTGGTCTCGACCATCTTTCGATAACCTCTGTTTTTGCTGGATCCACAGATATCCCCTCTTTTGAGATTACGTGAGCCAAAAATGCAACTTTTTGAAGCCAAAATTCACACTTGGTAAATTTGGCATAAAGCTTCTCCTTTCTTAGGGTCTTTAATACAATTCTCAAGTGATCTTCATGTTCTTCCTTACTCTTTGAATAGACAAGAATATCATCTATAAAGACTACCACAAACTGATCAAGATAGTCTCTAAAGACTCTATTCATCAGATCCATGAAGATAGCAGGGGCATTAGTAAGACCAAATGGCATCACTATAAATTCAGTGTCCATACCTTGTACGAAAAGTCGTCTTTGGTATATCCTCCCTTTTGACCCTTAATTGATGATACCCTGAACGAAGATCAATCTTGGAAAAGTATTGAGCTCCGCGTAGTTGGTCAAATAGGTCATCAATGCGTGGGAGAGGATATTTGTTCTTGATAGTGATCTTGTTAAGTTCTCGATAATCAATGCAGAGTCTCATTGATCCATCTTTCTTCTTAACAAACAAAACAGGTGCTCCCCAAGGTGACGCACTAGGGCGTATGAATCCTTTATCAAGATTCTCTTGGAGTTGCTTCTTCAATTCCTGCAACTCAATTGGGGCCATTCTATAAGGTGTCTTTGAAATAGGCAAAGCACCCGGTGCGTGTTCTATTGAAAACTCAACTTCACGATTTGGTGGAAGACCTGGCAATTCCTCCGGAAAGACATCGTCAAACTCCCGTACAATGGGCATATTCTTAATCGTGAGTTTCTCACCAACCATTTGAGATAAATAACCTTCATTTAGTGGGATCAAGACCCATAAGATGGAAGAAATTTCCACTGGAAGGTTATGTTCATCCTTGCATCGATAGACGATCATAGATTGATCTGGAATATGAAATGTGACTTCCCTTCTTTGGCAATTGATATGAGCTCCATATAAAGAAAGTCAATCCATGCCAAGAATCACATCAAATTCCACTATAGGAAGGATCACAAGATTTGCAGGAAGCACTTTCCCACAAACTTCAATCGGAGAAGAATTATAAACTTTTGATGCGACCATTGTGCCATTAGGAGTTGTCACAGCCAACTCAACATCTAATCGTTGAGGTAATACGGTGATACCCTTAGAAAATTCTTCAAAAATAAAAGAGTGGGTGGATCCAGAATCAAATAAAACATTTGCTACTTTAGAGTGGATGGTAAGTGTACCTCTCACCATTTCGTTGTCGTACTCCACATCGCCGATAATAATTGCATGTGACTTTCCTTTGCCTTTGGCCTTAAGAGTTTGTTGACGTCGATCATCATCATCAACCCTTGGATTTGGGCATTGATTGGCGTAATGCCTCATTTCCTTGCACTTGAAACATTGAAGTGTAGTAAGTTCATTCTGTGTATCTCTTCCTTTGTTTGCATCATTAGACATCTTCTTCCCATTATTTCGACATTCAATTGCCCGATGACCTTCTTTTCCACACTTATAACATTTGTTTGTCCCCTTAAGACAATTTCCTCCATGTTTCTTTCCACACTTTGAGCATAAGGGAAAACTCATCTTCTTTTCAGTGTGGTCTTTAGATTTTCCTTTGAATTCCATTTTCCTCTTCTTATCAAACCCATGTGACTGATGGGTTACACCAATCTCCATCTCAACCTTGAGAGCACATCGAACAATTTCCTCGTAGCTATTGAAGTCCCTTATGGCTAACGCCCTTCGAAGACTTGGTTTTAAGCCACTAAAGAATCGATCGATCTTACTCTCAGGTTGGATAATAATTCCGGAAGCGTACCTTGCAAGTCTTGTAAAATTTGCTTCGTAGGTACCAACGGATTCATCATCCTTTTGCTTTAGTTCAAGAAACTCCTTCTCCATCTTTGTTCGAAGAATACGAGGGAAATACTTATTGAAAAATAAGTTCTTGAACTCGTCTCATTCCATGAACTCAATTTCATTCCATGGACTCAATTTCATCCATTTGCCTCATATTCCTAATAAGATTCCACCATTGATCAGCATCACCTTCCAAACGATATACTGCTAAGATGACTTTATCATGTTCAGAACATTGAAGAACTGAAAATATCTTTTCAGTGGTACTGATCCATTGTTCAGCCACTAATGGATCAGAAGACCCGCTGAATGAAGGTGGACGCTGCCTCATGAAGGATTCGACAGAATGTTGCTCCTTCCTTTGCTCATTTGGAAGTCCAGTATGGTTCATAGCTTGAGAAAGTTGTGTGAGCATGAGTACAAGATTTTGCATTCCAGCTCCCATAACGTTTGGTTGCTCAGGGGGACAATCATTGCATTGCCCGTCGCATTCCGCATTAACACGATTTCTTCGGGTTCCAGCCATTGACTAAAACCAAGAAGAATAGTGTGAGCAACACTAATTATAATAGGAAAACCACATAATCAAGAATAAAATTTCACACTTAAGGTCTTATCATAGGTTGTTCATGGCCATTTCTAAAACACTAAGATTGTGTTCTATGCTTAGACATATCCTTAGGTTTCTTACTAAGGCTTTCACATCCTAGTTTCCAAAGGTTGACTATACCTTTCCTCTGATACCAACTATAACGACTCATACATTACATACATGGTTAATACTTCAAAATTGAAGCATACTTATTACAACATATAACAAAACCATGAAAGGACTGTATAGGTATAGTGTCTTTAGAAACTGGGAAACATAAACAACTGGTTCATAAAGCATCTACACTGTCTCCCATTTATTTCATCATATCTATAGTCCTTTTTTGGCATATCTTACTTAATAACCTTCTTCCTGACCTGGAGAAAGAAAACATACAAAAGGGTGAGCTCAAATGCTCAGTAAAGGTAAACAAAAGAAATATCAATCACATCAAATTTATAAGAACATAACATTTTGAAAATCTTACCCTGCAAAAGAGATCATAATTTCATAACATGGGATAAATCATGGTAGTGAAATGTAATCCCAATAATCATAACTTAAAACATGAAACTTTGTGTCATACACACATAATCATAAAGAATCATTTCTTATTAGTCAAGACTCATAGCCAAGACTATCTTAGTGGACAAAGTCCATTTCTGAACCGAGTTCACTCCTCGTTTCAGTCCTGTTTCACTGAACCGGTTTAACCTGCCTTCCAGTCATGTTTATCTCATGAGATATAAAATCTTTATCCAATGCATTGAAGGGAGATATAGGTCTCACCCATCTCATAATGATACCATTCTTATTTGTGTCATAAAATCATAAACCATACATCATAGCATAACCCATGTAATAAAAATGGAAATCTTAAACATCATGACATCATAAAACAATTCATATAAGATAAAGGAATTCATAAAAATATTTTCATCACAACATAATCAAATCAATGTAATAATAGGGATAGAAACACAACCCTATATTATCTTAGATGGAAAATAATTTTGATAAAACACTTGAACTCCATTCTTGAGGAAAATATCCTTTCTACTTCAAAAACACTTTTTCTTTCTTAACATGTCATACAATTCTAAATTAAAAGAAGTTGATTAAAAATAAACTTGAAAACTTGTAAAGGAAGCTTCTTAGAAATAATGTTTTAAAAATTCATTCATGCCGTATAAGTTAAAAAAAACATTCTTCTCGTACTTTTGTCGGAAAAGTCAAAAAGTACCTCGTACGAAAAACGACAAAAGATTCCTTTCATATCTTTTACTAAAAACTCACCAAAAGGTAAAATTGGATTTAAACAATTGTAGGTGGATGGATATAATATTACATATTGAGGAAACATGGATTTGCATGATAAAATACACCCCAGTAAATTCCAAAGTATAAACAATCTCGGATAAAAATGAGATTGTGATATTTCCCTTACCTCAGGTCCGATATGCTTTGTACGTGTCCGAACCTCCTGTATAATGATTTAAATAATGTCATTGACTTATTACAGAATCATATTCATTGTTATGATACCATATATGGTCATATTCTTAGCTTCTTGTTATTCGGGTGTTTATTACTTTTTGTTCTTATGCGTGTTTTGTCGAATAAATTCTTATTACTCTTTATAGGATTTAGATACATCATTTACAGAATGGTATTAGTGTAATATATATCATATTCATTCATTCAATTCATTTATATAATCATTATTTAATGAAGATCATATAGAACGAGTCGCATCACATCGTGGAGACGGTAGGTCGTACGTACGCACGAGCGATGATATTGTTCCCATGATCGTGGAATTGTATTGAAGTGTATGTATATTATTTCAGAATCAATATCACTTTACAATAATCATATATAGTTATTCTTTACACCATTATACCCATCCAAGTAAGGTGGTGGTGGAAAACAGATTACACCACGACGTGGAGACGGTATTCCGTACGTACGCACGCGCGGTGATTTCGTTTTCCGTAGGATGGATAAGAGGTGAAATTGGGTTGTTTCATATTTATAATAACATATCAGTATATGAGGGATACTGATGTTATTACCTCATAATGAAACAACTAAAGAAGAGGGAGTAGAAGAAGAATGGAACTTCTAGAAAATGGTAGAAGGTATTACCTCTTTCTCGAAGTGTCTCATTTAAACTTTCTCTTAAGGCACTAGAGTTGGTCTTTTGATAAGACCGGTACCTCTAGTAGGTTTCTAAGGAAGTGGGGAAGTGAAATTGGCAGGGGTTGGCCGAGCTTGAAGGCTCAAATTGGTGTGAGGAAGAGAGGGAGGAGGTGCCCTTTTATAAGGGAGCACAGGGGCACCTTTGGAAAGTGTGGAAATATTATTTTATTATAAACTTATCTTGGGTTTCAAAAGGTCCAAAAATCATTAAAGATGAAGATAAGATGACTCATAGTCGAAATAAAATCATCCAATCAGAATTGGACATGTTTTGGAAAATATTTTAATCATTATAATCTTATTTATTTAAATCATTTATTAATGAGGTAAATACTTCATCATTATTATGTCATAAATAATTTAATTTATTTGGTGTCTAAAAATTATAAAAAAAATATCATTATGTAGGAAATCTTTTTAGCTTTCCAATGAATATTTATAGTCGAAAATATAATTTATATAACCCCTTATAAAAATTAATTACTAAAAGATTTTTGTTAATGTCAATTTTGTCTTTACGTTAAATTAATTAATCCAAATTGTCATTGTCACTACCAAGTGGCTCAATGAGGTCCCAAAATCGACCCAAGGATGCCCATGGTCGGCCACTAATCATCCAATAAGGTTAGGACAAGTGTCAAGGTAATTTTGAATTATTATAATATTCTTTTAACCTTGAATTACCCTATTTACCTTTAACCGTAGTAAATAAAAATTACTGTAGTTACTATTCATAATATCAAAAAAATAAAAGTAACCTATTAACATAATTTGGACCCACTGATTCCAAATATGGAATCCATTTTTCAAAATTCAAAACACAGAAGTTGCAGTAATTAATTTAAAATTAATCATGTTGTTAAGCAAACAGGTTTTAAAAGTTAAAACATTGCCAAAGATTGAAATGTTTTTACCTATGAATTCAATGTAAAATTAATGTTAATGACATACATTATATTAAATGGTAAAAATATATTCTATTTATACTTTAAAAACATTCAATATTATAATTTAACCATATAAAGTATTGCGATGAAAAAAATTGTTTTTAATTAAAATATAGCGTGTTTTTACTATTCATTAAAATATGAAAGTTATCAGAATAATATGAAAAATTTATCCAAAGTAAATTTTTATATCTTGATTCTAAAGAAGAATTTTATTTTGTCAAATTGAACTTATAAACTTGTCAAAAACTAGATTTAATGTGGGTGCGCCATCAAAAGGCGGTAAAACTGCATTTTTTGAAAAATACTTCTTTTATCCAAAAAACTGATTTTGTTTTCATACCTCATTCTAGAAAATGTATAAGATGAATTAAAATGTTATAAAATTCAAAATTCAGTTAATACTATTCATAACGGCTAGTATTATAATATATCGTTGTTTAGTGAAATTCGGTATTGCGTACGACGCAAGCTATCGAGGAAGGTCGCGGTTGCGTGTAAAGCAAGTCAAGCTAGTGTTGTGTGTAGTGAAAGATTCCTTTGATGATTTATATAACATAAAAACAAAATATTTCTCATAAAAGTCTCGGGTGTTACACTCGCTCCTGGGAGACACACCTCCACGGACCACTAGCGCGCAGGCCGAGACTCCTGGAATAATAACTTGATACCCCCTTCTCTACCTACTCGATACCCTTTTATACCCTAACTAGCAAACAAAAGAATGTCAATTACAATTATACCTTCCCCCAAGGAACTAAGAAATGAAGAACCTTTGTAGTGTTTTGTTTTAACAAAGTTATTGTATTTGTTCACAACTAATCTTTTGTAAAAGAATGTTTTTGAAAAACAAGTAAAAGTTGTTGAATGTTCGAACCCAAACACAAAGGGGGAGAAAAGTTTTGTTTTTGAGAAAGTTGTTTTTCCGGACGCATAGAATCGGACTGAGCAGCACCGGACGTAGAGTATCGGACTGAGAAGAACCGAACACAGAAGTTGTCAGAAAGATGAAGTTGTTGATCAGACGCATCATCGGTCTCAGATCCATCAGCATGACTTTGAATATTCATCGGACCCCGTGTTGGTTAGAAAGTCAGAAGTTGTTGAGTGAGGAAGTCAGACGATGTTTTGTCAATCTTGAAGTTCTCATAAATCATGAAAATTCTCATAATAAAATCTTTTAAAAAAATAGAAGAATCGTAAAGATTGTATCGGTTCCAGGAATCAAGACAAAGTTTGCATCGGATCCAAAAGTACCGGGCACAGAAGTTTTCAGAAGTCTGAATGAATTATAGCTGATGAGGTTTGAAGATTTTCAAAGTTGCAGAGTGGAATTTTCATCGTAATGAGAATTCCATCGTAATGAGAATCGCATCGTAATGAGAATCGCATCGTAATGAGAATTTCATCGAACTGAAACTAAGAAAGTTCCGTCAAACTGACTCTGAGGAGGAAAGTCAATTGAACTGACTCTGAGGAAAGTCAATCGGAATGACTCTAAAGAGAAAAGTCATTCAGACTGACTCTGAGAAGGAAAGTCAATCGGACTTATCTGATAAGGAAAGTCAATCAGACTAACTCTGATGAGGAAAGTCAATTCGGAATGAGCTGAGCAAGTTCCATCGTACTGAAGAAAAGTTAAGAAGTCCAAGAGAACTGATTATGGAGAAAACTCAAGAAGATTCCAGAAGATTTGTGAAGAGTTGAAGTGGTCAAACTTGAAATTCAAATATGCGTAGATCTCAGAGTTTTTGAATTTGAGTAAGCGGAAAAAAAATTCAGTTTCCCGCCTTTACCATTCTGGGATACCTATAAATAGTTGCACAGTACATTAGAATTTTGCAACTTTTTCTTGTGCGGAAAAGGCGGAGCGCTACAGAGTTTGAATCGGAGTTCTTTCCGGACAGAGATCTCGTTAGAAGATCAGACACCTGAAAGTTTTCTTACCAGACTAAAGAAGATCGAATTGGGTAGTTGAGCAGAGTTTGAGAAGTACGGTTTGAGAAAAGGGGTCATCGTAATGAGTCCATCGTAATGAGACAATCGGACTGAGGCAGTCGAACCCACGGTCATCAGACTGAGGTTTGAGATGGAGTTTTGTGGAGCAAAAGTTGTTGTGATCTTTTCTTTTATGTCTTAATTGTTTATAAGCAAACTTTGTAAACTAATGGGAGTCGGTATAATCATTCTTATCGGGAGATAGAAGATGTCTAATGGGAGTTGACACAAGTTGGATTCACTTCTTCAAATTAGTAAATTTCCATAGACCCACAGGAGTGGCTATGACAAGGGTATAGGTTCTCACACTGAGGCCGAACCTTGTAAATCTCGTGTGTTTTTCTTGATTTCCTACCTTTACATGCATGAGTATTTACTAAAAGATGATAAGGTTATAAACTTTAATAGGTTACAGGGGTTAGATTTCAAAAGTATTAAAACTTATAAAAAGTGAACAATTGATTTAACCCCCAGTTGTTATTCGATCCTTTGAAACTTCAATTGGTATCAAAGCGAAGGTTCCCTTGTTGAATCCTTATCATGGATAATATCAATTCTGTCAACAGTAGAGGAATTCCTACATTTGATGGCAAAAATTATTATGGATGGAAAAATAGGATGATTCTTTATCTCCTATCTCTTGGCCTGAAAGTTGTTGAAACTGCTACAATTAGTTTTCCACCTATTGAGAAAGATGGCCCGATGACTTTTGCTGATAAGAGAAATATCGAAATTGATGGAAAAACTAGAAATGTTATCTTTATATCCTTATCAGAAAATGTTTATATAAAGGTGTGAATGATAAAGAGATAGGTGAACCCAATACCCAAGATTCAAGATGTCTCTCTAAGGGAGGTCTTGGTGTCTATTTATAATGAATAATAAAAATGACAAAACACCGAAATCCAATGTAGGACACAGACTCCAACACCCCCCCTCAAGCTAGGTCTACCTAGCTTGGACACATAATTAAAGAAAACAAACCAAATCAAAACAAAGCAGACACTTTCAACACTCCGCCTCAAGCTGGACATACCCAACTTGATTACAGAATAAGACGAAACAAAAAAGAAATCATCCGCGCTCGCAGCTGTTAGGAGTGTGGGGTGTGGGCTGACAGAGTTTGGAATAAGTGAGTGGGTTGTTGGGGGTTGTCCGTATGAGGCAAGAGGGGGTGTAACTGCCAAGGAGCAGTGTTGTACTTTTCTTTTATTTGTTTGTTGGGGTGGTTGGCTGGTTGGGTGGGCTAATAAATAGGGGGCCAGAGTGGGGGGTCATGATTCATTCTTGATTTTTCCAGCAGCAACTGCGGAAGGGGCTCGGACGTTGAGACGTTCTAGCTGGGACTCAATGGAGTAGTCTTCCAAGGATTTCTCTCTATCTTCTTCTTCTATTGTTTCTCCTACCTTTCTCCTCTGTAATTCTGCTTACTCCTACAGAAATAATAGGCATTGATGTGTTGTTGCTCATTTGCTTTTACTTAGTTCTGTTGAGCGACTACTCGTTAGGCCAGAGTCCTAACATTTGGCAACTCCGCTGGGGAGATTGAAGTGGCGGTTCTCGCTGAGGAACTGTTTTCTGCGACACTATCCTGGCGCTGTTCATTGGAAGTTTTTAAAAAAAGACTAAATGAAGTTGATCAATCATTTTTGCAGTGGAAAGAGAAGTCGCTGCAAAAAAGAAATACAATCGGAGTGAGCCGATCGCAGGAGTTGGTCGAAAATCCTGGTGGAGCTGCATACGTTGCTGGTGACGCGAATGAGAAAAAAAAATGTTTGTTGCTGCGCAGGGAGGCTTGGACGCCTGGGAACGATTTGCTGGAGGAGAAACGAAAGCAGTCGTTGAGGAATTTCTTTCCTCTACCTACTACCAGCGGTGCGATATTTCTGTGAGCCGATCGCAGCTGGAAATCGCGCGAGCAGAGAAGACGAACAGAGCTTGCACCCTACTGTGTGGGAGACGCCTGAAGCAGTGTGTCGCGACTGTTGAGGAAGGAAACGAACGCCAGTTAAGGAGACGCATTAGCTGAAGAGATTGAGGAGAGGCGCGAACACTGGGGAAACGCATTCACAGCAGGAGATGCGTACCACTATGAAGACTACTGGTGTGGTTGCGGACGCAGCTGTGTGACGCTGTCGCTGGAAAGAAATAGAAATCAGTGTGAAAAGGGAAAAAAAAGAAAAATACTACTATGCAGTTGACATCCATACAGTATGGAGTTGCTAGTAGAGCTGCCTTATTTTTCTGGAGAGGATCCATTGGGCTGGATCACTAAGGCGGAAGCATATTTCCAGTATTTTTGGACGAAAGAAGACATGAAAGTGCATTATTCGCAGTTGAGCATGGAGTACACTGTTTTGCACTGGTTTTTTACTTGGCAGTATGACAATCCTTATACGGATTGGGAGCATTTGAAGCTGGCTCTCATGAAAAAGTATGAGAACACTAAGGGGGATACACTGCAGCAGTTTGAGACGCAATCTGTGTGCCAGGAAGCAACACCAGTCTCCGTTGACATGCCTGAACGTCCAGAAAGTCCGGAACAGATACAACATGCGGCAGATGAGCCTAAAGAATTGAACAACGTCCGAGCCGAACAAGGAAAAATTGACCAGGAGGAGCATTTATTTTCCGTTCTAGAAAAGTGCGGTCCAGGCACCCTCCTTTTCCCGTCTGCTCTTCGCTCTTTCTGGCAGTGGCATGGCAAGAAATGTTTTACTTCTAATTCCAGTCATGATGACCGTCCTGAGACTTTTCTCCAGCCTATAAACTTGTGGTAGCTCACTGCTCAGGCAGAGAAGAATTGTACATGAGGCAGACAGCCGTGCAATATGGACTCCTTGAGGGCGCAGAAGCTCATGGTTTGTTTGGGGAGAAGATTTTGGTTGGTGCGTTAATGCTTAGGCCACCCCCAAAACTTCCACCAAGGGCGTAACCTTCATGGAATTTTCAGATTGCTATGTACGCTGAAGGAGCCCAGTTATTTCAGCCCACACCTCAAGTAGTTATCCAACTTATGGCTCGAGTTTGTGCTGTTTGTTTTCCTGGATTTTGTGGAGGCGTTAATATTTGCGAAGCTGAGTCAGGAGCTTGTGGTGTTAGAGGTTACAAAGTTGTATTGTATTGGAAACGTTATCCGCCTATATTAACTGGAGAGGTGTGGAGCTCGGCGATGTTTGGCTTCAAAATTGGGGTGCATGGGATCATTTTTTTGGCCTACATGCTGCATTTTCAGCCACAGGTAAATGTGGCCAGCAGTTTTCCCTCTACTTTGATTGCCCTAATTTGCTCAATTGGCTGTTATCATCTCCTTGTGAGGACCATGTTGAAGAAAGATTGATGCAGGTAGGTGCTCCATGTGATGTCGGTGACAGTAGAAGGGGTAAAATGGTACAAGAAACACCGCATCGGAAGGTGCTATATTGTGTTTCAAATGCGGAGAAGAGACAAATTTTCTTGATGTTGTTTTGAAGTCATTTGGTGGTCAGAAAAAACCCAAGGATGCAACGTGCAAAGCCGTGTTTTTTCACTGAAGATAAAGAGAAAAATAAGTTCCAGGAGATGCGCTAAGGACATTCGAGGTTTGAGTCTGCTTCTTTCCATGCTTGGGAGTACAGTTCCAGCTAAACATAGTTTTGGATAAAACTCTCCGCAAATGGCGCTTGGGTTAATCTGGCCAAGATTCGGTTTGATTTGTTTTGGGGATGAATTCTCATGGGAATCATGATGACATGATTAAAGCGCTAGCAGCAAAAGTGGTTAGACGGGCATTTGGAGGGTTGTATGCGGGTGAACAAGATAGCACTCGAAAGCAAAAACTCAAATCTGCAAACATATGGGAAGCAAAGGGTTGTCTTAAATTTCCAGCAGCTTACACTTGATGCAGGACTTGGTTTATCGACCGATGCTGTTGTTGTAGAGCATTTTGAGGAGGAGGCGGCCAATGTAAGGACTGGTGGCAACTTGATAGCTGAAGATGACTGAACTATTTTATGTAAGGCAACTGTTGCTAAGCCTGTATGGTTGGATCCAGGGATGTTGTTTACAGTTATCATTCGGAGAAATGAAGATTTGTTAGATGAACCAGGTCGACGAAGTGCTAGGGAGAATAAGGTTGTTTTGAAGCTTAGGCCGCCACCAACACCGCCAAGGGTACGTCTTCCGCAAAGTTTTTTCGGTTGCACAACATGTTAGCTGTGAAAAGATATCTCGGTCTACAACTCATGTAGATGTCCAACCAACGGTTCATATTGGGCTGGACAAGCTTCCTATTGTTGTGTTGATTTGTGGTACTAGTGGTTGTGGCAGCTCTTACCTGATATGCATTGTTGGGCGGCACCAATTGGAGTTTTGACAATGTTGTGGCTGATTTTGGAACAAGGGTCGATTATCTTTCCAATGTTGGAGTTGCCGATCCGAGATTTGAAATTTCACCTTGAGGACAAGGTGGTTTTTAAGGGGGCGGTAATGTTAGGAGTGTGGGGTGTGGGCCAGCAGAGTTTGGAATGAGTGAGTGGGCTGTTGGGGGTTGTCCATATGAGGCAGGAGGGGGGTGTAACTGCCAAGGGCCAGTGTTGTACATTTCTTTTATTTGTTTGTTGGGGTGGTTGGCTGGCTGGGTGGGATAATATATAAGGGGGCCAGTGTTTGTAGTGGGGGGTCACAATTCATTCTTGATTTTTCCAGCAGCAACTGCGGAAGGGGCTCGGTCATTGGGACGTTCGACTCAGTAGAGTGGTCTTCCACGGATTCCTCCCTATCTTCTTCTTCTAGTGTTTCTCCTACCTTTCTCCTCTATAATCCGGCTTACTCCTACAGAAATAATAGACATTGATGTGTTGTTGCTCATTTGCTTTTACATAGTTCTGTTGAGCGACTACTCATTAGGCCAGAGTCCTAATAGGAGCTCCCCCTCGAGATGAAAATGATGGATGATGGAAGATGTCACTGAAATAACCGGCTACATCAATGGCGCGGCAAGTCGCCGAGGCGCAGTAGAGGAACTGTGCAGGCGGGGCCGGTCGACAGGGCGTCGGGAAAGCCGCACAGGCGGGGCCGATCATCGAGACGCCGAGAAAGCAGCACAGGTGGGGCCAGTCGTCGGGGCATCGAGAAAGTCGCATAGACGGGGCGCCGGGAAAGCAACACAGGAGGGCTGAGCACAGCAGAGGCCGAGCTCGCGACGGCGTAGTGGAGGGGCGACCTAGCGCGGCGGGGTCTGCCGCGGGTGCACACGAGAGGGGAGGGGCCGTCAGGGCTGGCACACAGGCTGGCCGGTGGGCAGGTGGATCTACCTGGGAGGGACGATCACCGGATGGAAGAGGTGTCGCGGCCTGGTAAGAGAGGCGGACGGCCGGCGACGAGCGCACCGGGAGAGGGCCCTTCGCGCTGGGGATCGTCCCACAGAAGACGCAGGGGGGGCGCCGCTGTGACAGTGGCCAAGCGCTTGGGGCCGCCGCCCCCAACTGGGGGAATCGATAGAGAACCTAGGGCGAGAGAGGAAAAATGGGAGGGAGGGATCGGGTTAGAGAACCCACTCTGATACCATGTTGAATGATAAAGAGAGAGGTGAACCCAACACCCAAGATCCAAAATGTCTCTCGAAGGCCTTGGTGTCTATTTATAATGAATAATAAAGATGACAAAAACACTCACGTCCGATGTGAGACACAGACTCCAACAAAAGGTGATAGGTCTCAAAACTTCAAAAAGTAAGTGAGACAAGCTGGAATGTATTTTCGAAGGGAATATTAAAGTGAATGAAGCAAAACTGCAAATCCGACATAATAAGTATGAAGACATAAGAATGAGAGATAAAAAAACTATTGATGAATACTTCACGAGTAAATGAAATTGTTTGCAATATCAGAGTATTCGGAGATGTCCTGAAAGATTCTACAATTGTGAAGAAACTTATGAGAAACTTTCCGAACACATTTGATTCTAAAAATTTTGTTTTAGAAGATAAAGATGATTCATCTCTTAATAAATTGCATAACTTTCTTGTTACTTATTAAATGAAAAAAGCTTCAATATTCAAAAAGAAGATGAAAGACGAAATAGATTTTGAAGCCATGAGAAATAGATTTTGAAGCCATGAGAAAAATGAAAATACAAGATGTTGAAGATATTGATCCTTGTGACTCCGAATATAAAGAGGATGATGAGTTGAATGAAAAAATCATGTCTCTTATATCTAAAAACTATCAAAGATGAAGAAAGTATGGAGGTAAACTTCCTCTCAAATGTTTTGAGTGTGATGGAATCGGACACTTTGCTATGAATTGCCCCAAGAAGAATGTTGGAGAATATCGAGATGATTCTAATGAAAAATCTCGATGAAAGAAGTGGAACAAAAGTTCTCAAGAAGAAAAGTCATCTAACAAATATAAGTTCACTGGAGGCAAAAGGAGTATGCTGAGTAAGAAAGTTAAATCGGACTCAACTGACAACAATTCCTCACAGGATGAAAGTTCAGAAAAGTTCAGAACATTCATTGCCAAAGTTCAAAAAGTTGAAGACTCCTAAGATGGTAGAGGAGGCGAAGAATCTTACAGAGAATATCAATTTAGAACAGAACTTGTTGCATGTCTTGAGCAAAACAGGTCTCTCAAAAAAAGGAATCAGGGTAATGAAGAAAGATTGTAAAGAAGTTGTTGAAGAAAGAAAAGATGTCATCAGCCAGGGGGAAGAATGCATTCAAGAGATCTTAAGTTGCAAATTAAGAGTTGTTGAACAAGCGGTTGAAGATCTCAGTAAGAAATTGACAGCTAAGGAATAAGAAGTCAATAGGTTTCAATCTAAACCTCTTGAGTCCGAAAATACCTTAAGAAAGATGAATGAAAACTTCAACAAAGCTTCAAAAGTAAAAGCTGAGAATTCTAAAGTTGATGAGAGAGGTCAAATCAAGAATCAAGTGAAATCCACACCCACCAAAAATAATGTTTCACCAGATTTTTCTAACATTTCAGGTTCCGGAAAAAGTGTGGGAAAGCTTGGGTGGAAAAAGGATGTGAGAAACCTATTTCATCTACAAAAGATGAAAACTCACTCAGAAGGAAAGATGGTCCACGCCCAAAGTATGTTAGAGCGGAAAGAAGTTATCAACCTTAACAAAGCCTCTACAGAAAAAGATCGTATTTCAATAGAAAATCAAGATTTGATGGTTTCTGTTGGTGTTGTGGAATCTATGAGCACAGGGCTTATAATTGTTGGCACAACTTATCACTTCCTGGAAGAAGGTTTGAACAGTGAAAGAAATAGTGAAAAAGGAATGAGTAACTTTTCTAACACACAGAAAGTTAAAAAAGAAAAATCTCAAGATGTTAGAAACTTTCCAACAAAAAATCAATTTGAATGTCTGGAAAAAGTTTGCAAAAAATATGATCAGGCTGGTCATCATGCCAAAAAATATATGACTCTTTTCGGAACAAGTTTCTTATGGGAGGAAAAAAAAAAGAAGCTGGAAAGAATAAAGTTGAGGAAAAAGCTTTTGTTGTTGATGCTGCCTTGAAAGCAAGTAAAAAGAACAAACCATGAATATCTGATGGTGGTTGTTCTTCACACATGACAGGTGATTTAAAAATTTTGAAACATGTTGAAAATCATGATGGAGGTGTTGTTACCTTTGGGAATGATAGTTCCTTAAAAATCAGAGGAATCGGAACAGCTGAGATTAAACCAGAAAAGTTGAAATCTAATAAAGTTTTATTTGTTGATGGGCTAAAACATAATTTACTTGGTGTAAGTCAACTTTGTAATGATGAAAAAGAAGTTATCTTCGGAAAAGATTCTTGTGTTATCAAAAGTGTGAAAGATGGAAAAGTTATTACAAAATGAGAAAGAGTCGGTGAGAATCTCTTCAAAATATGAGAATTTAACAACTCTTATTACTTAAGGGTTGAAGATGAGAATAAGTTGCGGCACTGAAAACATGGTATCTTGAGCAAAAAAAACATGAACAAACTTTCTAAAATTGATGTTGTACGAAATTTGCCAGAATTGAAAAGAATAGAGGAAGATGTTTGTGTTACTTGTCAGAAAGGAAAAATGACTAATAAAAGTCATAAGAAAATTGAGATTCGGTCTATCAGACCTCTTTCTTATTCATTCCAATTTATGTGAGCCAATGAGACATCAATCAACAAAATAAGATTTATATTTTATCACTTTTATTGATGATTTCACTCGGAAGACAAACATCACGTTTATGAAACACAAGTCAGAGACTGTGGAAATGTTCAGATTTTTCAGAAAAGTTGAGAAAGAGATCGGGGTTTATATAAAGAAGTTGAGAACAGATAATGGTACCGAATTCACAAGTAATACTTTTGAAACTTATCTAAGAAAACATGGTATCAAACATTAGTATAGTGCTCTCTACACTCCACAACAAAATGGAGTAGCAAAAAGAATTGAAGTTTGGTAGAAATGGGAAGAAGTGTGTTAGCAGAATATAAATTTTCAAAGTTCTACTGGAGAGAAGCTGTTAGTACTGTTATACATATTCAAAACAGATGTTTGTTGAAACCGAAAACCAACATGACTTCTTATGAAATGTGGTGTAACAAAAAACCTTCATTGAAGTACTTCAAAGTTTTTGGAAGTCCATGTTTATTTAAAATCAAAAATCCAGATCTGAAAAAGTTCGATGAGAAAGCTGAGGAATGAACTTTTATGGGTTATTCACCCAATAGAAGAAGTTACAAATGTTGAAACAAACGTTTTCAAAAGTTGGTGGACTCATAAGATGAAAGTTATTGAGAATCCAACTTCTTTAACAAAAGTTGATGGGAATGTTGAGGAAGAAAAACTGAAAGTTTCCAACGAAAATGAAAGTGAGCAAAGTAATGTGCATGAAGATTCAGATGAATTGTGTGATGAGGAAAGTGATGCAGGAAGAGTAACTCTGAAATTTCCTACTTTACAAAAACATGTTGAGACTGAAAATATTCTTGAGAATCAAAAGGCTCCAGTTTAGACCTTAAGGAAGCTGAGATTAGAAAATCAAACTTCACTCATTTCAAAAGTTGAACCAGAATCAGTTTCAAAAGCTATTCTACACAAAGAATGGGTGAATGTTATGAATGAAGAGTTTGATCAAATTAAGAAAAATGAAACATGGGAGCTTGTTTTGCATTCGAAAGGTAAAAATGTTATCGGAACAAAGTGGATTTACAGAAACAAGTTGAATGAACATAGAGAAGTTTCAAGAAACAAAATCGGGCTTGTTTGTAAAGGCTACGCACAGGTGGAATGTGTGGATTTTGATGAAACCTTTGCCCCAGTTGCAAGGCTAGAAACTATCAGAATGTTTATAGCAGTGGCTACTCAGCGGAATTACAAAGTATATCAGATGGATGTAAAGTCATCATTTCTCAATGAAAAAATTGAAGAAGTTTACATTGAACAACCTTGTGGGTTTATACTTGATGAGGATGAAAACAAAGTTTGTAGATTGAAGAAAGCTTTGTATAGGCTAAAACAATCTCACGTGCATGGTATTCTAAGATTGACAATTGTTTGAGAATGTTGAATTTTTCTAAAGAAAAAGTTAATAGCTTATATGTGAAAGATGTTGACTCCGGAACTCTGATTGTAATTGCTTATATGAATGATAAAAATTTTGATGAGGATAAAGAAGATGTATGTAAAACATTTGCTGAAGAAATGAAAAGAAACTTTGAGATGTCAATGTTAAGAGAATTAGCATTCTTCCTTGGTTTACAAGTTCAACAAAAAATATACATTTTCCTATCTCAAGAAAAGTATGACGAGGAATTGTTACAAAAGTTTGGCATGGTAGAATCCAAAGAAGTTTCTACTCCTATCTCAATGGGGATGAAGTTAAGTAAAGATGAGTCCGGTGAAAGAAATTGTGAGATGAAGTTTCATGGTTATACTGAGACCGATTGGGTTGGAGATTATAATGATAGAAAATCAACCTCATGATGAACATTTTTCTTGGGTGAATGTTGTATAAGTTGGCATAGTAAGAAACAAAGTTCAGTAACTTTGAGCACAGCGAAATCAGAATATGTTGCGACTACTCAGACTTAAACTTACTTCATGTTCAGCCTCCTTCAATGACTTCCTAAATCTCATAAGGAAGTCTCTCACTGTGCTTTGGATTATGTTGACAAAGAGGGAAAGAAAGTAACAACTTTGTACTCTGTAAGAAGTTTTTGCTTATCTTTCTTTTATGAATCTGAAGTTGTGGTTATCAGGTAATGGGGGGGAGGAAAAGAAAAGTGAGAAAAGATAAAAGTGAGGGGGAGTTTATCTTAACATGGCCGCAAAATTTGTATGTCGCCAAGGGATGAAATTCCTTCAAAAACATTATATTATCCAATAGTGTGGTGTCATTACACTGTTTTGAGAAAGGTTGTGTTTTGGTAAAAGTCAAAAAAACTTGAGTTGTTTATAAAAGGTGAGTTGTAAAAGTTGTTAACAAAAGTTGTCAAACAAATCCAAAGGGGGGGTTGAAGAACCTTTGTGGTGTTTTGTTTTAACAAAGTTTTTGTATTTGTTGACAACTAATCATTTGTAAAAGAATGTTTTTGAAAAACAGGTGAAAGTTGCTGAATGTTCGAACCCAAACACAAAGGGGAAGAAAAGTTTTGTTTTTGAGAAAGTTGATTTTCCGAACACAGAGGATCAGACTGAGCAGCACCGAACGCAGAGTAATGGACTGAGAAGAACCGGACACAGAAGTTTTCAGAAAGATGAAGTTGTTGATCGAACGCATCATCAGTCTCAGATCCATCGGCATGACTTTGAAGATTCATCGGACTCAGTGTTGGTTAGAAAGTCAGAAGTCGATGAGTGAGGAAGTCAAAATGATGTTGAAAAGAATGAAGGAAACTAATGAAGTCCGGAGTTAGAATGTTCTTTACTTTCTAACCTAAAGTCAAACGATGCTTTGTCAATCTTGAAGTTCTCATAAATCATGAAAACTCTCATGATAAAAGCTTTTGAAGAAATGGAGGAATCGTAAAGATTGTATCGGTTACAGGAATCAAGACAAAGTTTGCATCGGATCCAGAAATACCGAGCACAGAAGTTTTCAGAAGTCTGAATGAGTTATAGCTGATGAGGTTTTAAGATTTCCAAAGTTGCAGATTGGAGTTTTCATCGTAATGAGAATTCCATCGTAATGAGAATTTCGTCCTAATGAGAATTGCATCGTAATGAGAATCGCATCGTAATGAGAATCGCATCGTTATAAGGATTTCATCGGACTGAAGCTGAGAAAGTTCCATCGGACTTACTCTGAGGAAAGTCAATCGGACGGACTCTCAAGAGGAAAGTCAATCGGACTGACTCTCAAGAGGAAAGTCAATCGGACTGACTCTGAGAATGAAAGTCAATCGGACTGACTCTGAGAAGGAAAATCAATGAGACTAACTCTGATGAGGAAAGTCAATTCGAAATGAGCTGAGAAATTCCATCGTAAAGAGTTGAGGAAGTTCTATCATACTGAAGAAGAGTTAGGAAGTCCGAGAAAACTAATTACGAAGAAGAATCAAAAAGATTCCAGATGATTTGTGAAGAGTTGAAGTGGTCAAACTTGAAATTCAAACATGCGTAGATCTCGGAGTTTTTTAATTCGAGTAAGCGGGAGAAATTTTTCAGTTTCCCACCTTTGTTATTCTGGGATGCCTATAAATAGTTGCACAATACATTCGTACTCTGCATCTTTTTCTTGTGCAGAAAAGGCGGAGCGCTGCAGAGGTTGAGTCAGAGTTTGAATCAAAGTTCTTTCCGAACAGAGATCTCGTTAGAAGATCAGACAGCTGAAAGTTTTCTTACCGGACTGAGGAAGATCGAACTGAGTAGTTGAGCAGAATTTGAGAAAAGGGGTCATTATAATGAGTCCATCATAATGAGACAATCGGACTGAGGCAGTCGGATCCAGGGTCATCGTACTGAGGTTCTAGAGAGTTTTGTGAAGCAAAAGTTTTTGTGATCTTTTCTTTTATGGCTCAATTGTTTCTAATCAAACTTCGTAAACTGACGGGAGTCAATATAATCATTCCTATCGGGAGATAAAAGGTGTCTAATGGGAGTTGACACAAGTTGTATTCACTTCAAATTAGTAAATTTTCATAGACCCCCAGGAGTGGCTATGGGAAGAATGTAGGTTCTTACACTGAGGTTGAACCTTGTAAATCTCGTGTGTTTTCTTTGCTTTCTTACTTTTGCATGCATAAGTATTTACTGAAAGATGATAAGGTTATAAACTTTAACATGTTGCAGGAATTAAGTTTTAGAAGTATGAAAACTTATAAAAAGTGAACAGTCGATTCAACCCCCCCCCACCCTTCTCAGTTTTTATTCAATCCTTTGAAACTTCAAGAAACATCCCTGCCCCCAACCTTGCTCCTATGTATGCAGTACTGGTGGCCTAATTCTATCCAAATATTCCCCAGCCTCCATATCATTGTCGCCCCCGTAAGTATCAATCTTGTCCTCGAGGTGGAAATTTGGAAACTGGGTCTTGATTTTGTCTGCAACCTCTCAGGTTGCCTCATCTTCTGAACACCCGATAGGACAGGAACAGTTCAAGAAAGGCAACCAGTATTGTTTACTTGCCACAGAATGGGAGGGGCTGGTAATCGGGGGGAAATAAGTCTTGTTTAGCAGGGAGGGGGTGTAACACCCCAGAATGATAAAGGGTTAAATGACTAAATGATATGACTAATGTCAACAAAGTGTAATCTTTTCAGAAGTCTGCCTGATTAGAACTTCACAGTTAATCGTGCTTGGCCTGAAGTAGTGATTAGGATGGGTGACCTTCTGAAAAGTTTCACAAGGTGTGTGCGAGTGAGCGCAAAGCACACTGGAAAGAACATGTGTTGGCCTGTAGGGACAGTCATTAGTCTATGACCCGTTCGGGCATGTAGGTGGGCCCTAGGGAGGGGACCACGTGTCTGTGTGGCAACTAGTGGTACCTAGAGGGTCAGGACCCGACGATCATGTTAAGGCGGGGTGTCTGTGTTGTCGGCGAGGCCTAGTTGTTACATTGGTATCAGAGGAGGAACTCAGCCTTGAGTGCGATGGCACTACCTGGCTTGAGATGTAAGGTCCACAATGAGGACATTGTGTTCTAAAGGTGGGTGAATATAACACTCTAGAACGATAAAGGTTTAAATGACTAAATTATATGACTCATGTCAACAAGGTGCATTTTCATTTCAGCAACCTACCTGATTAGAACTCCACAGTTAAGCATGCTTGGTTTGGAGTAGTGATCAGTATGGGTGATCTTCTGGGAAGTTTCACAGGATGTGTGCGAGTGAGGACAAAGCACACTGAAAAGAACATGTGTTGGCTTGTGAGGACAGTCATTAGTCTATGACCCGTTCGGGCATGTGGGTGGGCTCTAGGGAAGGAACCATGTGTCTGCAGGGCAACTAGTGGTACCTGGCAGGCCAAGACCCGAGGACCATGTTAAGACGGGATGTTTGTGGTGTCACCGGGGCTCAGTTGTTACAGGGGTAAACCTGTAATTCGGGTATTAATAAGTCAGTGAGGATGTATAAAGGGGGAAAGGGTGTGGGTTCTCAAGTAGGCAGTTAGAAAGTTGATAGTAGGCGATGTTCATTGGCCTGAAGAGAGTAGTTCACCCAGGAGTGTCCGTTGTAGCTGATTTTTGACCCCTCTAAATACGAAATCACAAGTAGGAGATTGAGCTCTTATCACTTTGGTGCTTTCATTTATTCGAACGAGTGGCAATCACTAAGAGGAAGGAATTGAGGAGAAGCTCGAATTGAAGAATCCGCGTCAGTGGATGACATGAATGGAGCCTAGCGTAGCACAGCTGGAATCGACTGCCACTGACCTAATGAATAACCTTTGTGTTTTCTTTTTAACAAAATTTTGTATTTGTTGACAACTAATCTTTTGTAAAAGAATGTTTTGAAAAACAGGTGAAAGTTGTTGAATGTTCGAACCCAAACACAAAGAGGGAGAAAGGTTTTGTTTTTAAAAAAGTTGTTTTCCGAACACAATGTATTGGACTGAGTAAGGTCAGATGCAAAATTTTCCAGTGGATGACACGAATGGAGACTCGCGTAGCACACCTAGAATCGACTGCCACTGACCTAATGAAGAACCTTTGTGATGTTTTGTTTTTTAACAAATTTTGGTATTTGTTAACAACTAATCTTTTGTAAAAGAATGGTTTTGAAAAACATGTGAAAATTGTTGAATGTTCGAACCCAAACACAAAGAGAGAAAAGTTTTGTTTTTGAGAAAGTTGTTTTCCGGATGCAATATATCGGACTGACTAGCACCGGATGCAAAATTTGTCAGTGGATGACACAAATGGAGACTCGCGAAGCACACCTGGAATCGACTGCCACTGACCTAATGAAGAACCTTTGTGATGTTTTGTTTTTAACAAAGTTTTGTATCTGTTGACAACTGATCTTTTGTAAAAGAATGTTTTTCAAAAATGATGAATGTTCGAACCCAAACACAAAGAGGGGGAAAAGTTCTGTTTTTGAGAAAGTTGTTTTTCGGACGCAGTGTATCAAACTAAGGAGCATCGGACACAAAATTTTTCAGAAAGATGAAGTTGTTGATCGGACGCATTATCAGTCTCAGATTCATCGGCATGAAGTTCAAGTTTCATCAGACTCAGTGTTGATTAGAAAGTCACAAATTTCTGAGAAGGAAAGTCAGAATGTTACTTGTAGAGGGTGAATTCCCCTTACCTCAATGTGAGGTGGGGATCCTCTTTTATAGAGAAGTAAAAAACTAATTACATGGTGTTAAGTCCAATGTGGGACTCAAAACAGAAATACCCCTTTAACCTTAAATGGGGTCCAACACTCCCCCTCAAGCTGGACATGCCCAGATTGGATAGAGTCCCACAAAGAGAAAAAGACAACAAAGACACAGGACCATCTCAGACTCCCCCTCAAGCTGGGCCAGGGAGGCTGTGAATACCCAGCCGGGTAGTGAGAGACTCAAGGCGAGCTCCTGGAAGACCTTTAGTGAAGAGATCGGCAAGCTGATCGGCTGTCGGGATATGGCCGAAGCCGATATGGTGCTGCTCCAGATGGTGGCGGAGAAAGTGACAGTCCACCTCGATATGCTTCGTCCGTTCATGGAAGACGGGATTCGATGCAATCTTCGTGGCGGCCTGATTGTCACACCAGATATGAGCAGGAGTCGATGCGGGGAAACCGAGCTCATGGAGGAGATGACGAAGCCAGAGGATCTCAGTAGTGACGGTGGCCATGGCTCGATACTCGGCCTCGGCACTCGACCGGGAGACGACAGTCTGCTTCTTGCTGCGCCAAGAGATGAGATTGCCGGCAAAGAACACGGCCAAACCTGAAGTAGACCTGCGGGTAGCGAGGCAGCCAGCATAGTCCGCATCACAGAAGGCCTCAACATCCATGTGAGCATGATGGGAGTACTGAAGGCCAAGGGCAGGGTCTTTCTTGATGTATTTGGCAATGCGAAGGACAGCATCCCACTGAGATCGGGTGGGATGCTCCATGAACTGGCTGACTTTGCCAACGGCACAGGCAATGTCAGGATGCGTCATGGTGAGGTAGTTGAGTTTACCGACCAGGCGGCGATAGCTCTCGGGATGAGGAAAGGGTTCCGAGTCGGAATGAAGGGAGCGTTCCCCAGGCTCAAGGGGAGTGTCCACGGCAGTGGCGGTGCTCAACCCGGCATCCTGCAAGATATCAAGAGCATACTTGCGATGGCAGAGAGAAATAGTGTCCGCAGTCCGGGAGACCTCGATGCCAAGGAAGTAAGTGAGGGGACCAAGATCCTTGGTGTGAAAGTGCTGGTGAAGATGCGTCTTAAGGCTGGCGATGCCTCTGGAGTCGCTCCCTGTGATGATGATGTCATCCACATAAACCACAAGCAAGATACAGTCATGCGCCGTCGTACGGAAGAAGACGGTGTGATCCTTCATACTGCGAGAGAGGCCAAAGGCTGTGACGACCGTGCTGAAGCGGCCAAACCAAGCCCGAGGAGACTGCTTAAGGCCGTAGAGGGAGCGACGGAGACGGCAGACATGGCGGTCGGCACCAGAGGCCGAAAAACCAGGAGGCTGCTGGAGGTAGACTTCTTCATCAAGAAAGTCATGGAGAAAAGCATTTTTAACATCCAGTTGATGAAGCGGCCAGTGATGATGAGCAGCCAGCGAAAGGAAAAGGCGGACCGAGGCCATCTTGGCGACTGGAGAGAAGGTCTCAAAGTAGTCGATGTCATACGTCTGAGCAAACCCCTTGGCGACAAGCCGGGCTTTGAGGCGGCAAAGAGAGCCATCGGGATTGAGACGGATAGTGAAAATTCATTTACAACCGACCGCCTGTTTGCCCACCGGAAGTGGAACAAGATCCCATGTATGGTTGTCATCCAGAGCCCGCAATTCATCCCTCATGGCGGCAAGCCACCCGGGGTGAGATTTTGCTTCACCGACTGTCCGAGGAAGCGACACGGTCTCCAAGGCTGACAGACCCCTGTAGGAAGATACAAAGAGAGGAGTAGTCTGACAGGAGCGAGTACCTTTCCGAAGCGCAATCGGCTCGTCCTCGGGAGCGGGGACAGGAGCATCGAACGAAGCAGGAACAAGGTGGTCCTCGGCCGGGATGGGAGGTACAGCGGATGGACGACGGGAGTAGGTCTGGCCAAAGAGATGACCGGGAGGGGGAGATATCAGAGGCGGGTGAACGAATAGCGGAAGGCAATCATCGATGGTAGTGTCAGGAGAAGGAGAGGGGAGAGTGAAAGGAGAAGTCTCGACAAACGATACGTCGGCAGAGGTGATATACCGGCGGAGGTCTGGAGAGAAGCATCGGTACCCGCGCTGAGTGCGGGAATATCCAAGAAAAATACAGCGAAGAGATTTGGGAGAAAGTTTGGAGAGATTGGGGCGAGTGTCCCGGACATAACAGAGACATCCGAAGACGCGGAGTGGAAGGGAGTGAGGAGGAATAGAGGGGAACAGGGTATGAAAGGGAGTCTCCCCCTGAAGTATGGAGGAGGGAAGACGATTCAGAAGGTAAGTAGCAGTGAGGATGGCATCCCCCCAGAAGAGAAGAGGGACCTGGCGGTGGAAGAGGAGGGCACGAGCGGTTTCCAAAATATGCCGGTGTTTCCGCTCGGCCACCCCATTCTGCTGAGGGGTATCAGGACAAGAGGTCTGGTGGATAATGCCGTGGGCGCGCAAAAACTGCTGAAAGTGAGTGGATAAGTATTCTCGCCCATTGTCAGATCGAAGACATTTGACAGGGATAGAAAACTGTGTTTGGATCTCATGAAAAAATGTCTGGAAGGTGGAGAGAACCTCTGTCCGATCTCGAAGAAGATAAAGCCATGTCATCCGGGAATAATCATCAATGAAGGAAATGTAATATTTATACCCAGATTGACTCGAGGTAGCACAGGGACCCCATACATCAGAATGAACCAAATCAAAGGGTTTGGCGGCCCGTGTGTCAACTCGAGGAGGATATGAGGTGCGATGATGTTTCGCAAAACGACACGACTCACAAGGAAAGGAAAAACGGGAACTAATATCGGGGTAGAGTCGATGAAGTGCAGAGGCGGAAGGGTGGCCCAACCGGGAATGGAGGTCAACGGCATGAGCAGGGAGAGACGCGCAGGCGATGGAAGGCGGGCCAGCGAACATGTACACTCCATCCCGAAGCTGGCCTCTACCAAGTTCCCGGTTCGTCGTCCGCTTCTGAAACAAAACAGAAGACGAGGAAAAGAGAGCAGTGCAATTGAGATCCTTGGTCAGTTTGCTGATGGAAAGCAGGTTAAAAGGACTCTGGGGTACATGAGCCACCGAGGAGAGGTGAAGGGAGGAGGTGAGGGAACAGGAGCCAAAGCCGGCTATGGGGAGAGTGGACCCATCAGCAACAGTGATGGCAGAGGATCCACTATAGGGACGGTAGTGGGAGAGCATACCTGCATCCCCGGTGAGGTGGTCGAACGCACCAGAGTCAAGCATCCATGCCGGGGAACGATGACTGACAAGGGCAGTGTGACCACCGGAATGGGCAAGAGAAGCTGACGAAGAGCCCGCGATGGAGGTGGACCGGTAATCATGAATCAGCTGGAGCTCAGCCAGGGAGAGATCCAACGACGAGGGAAGAGTAGCAGCAGGTGAGGGCGCATCACGGAGCGCAGTCTGGCCCCGGCGGGTGTGCGACTCAGGACGACCATGCAGGACCCAGCAACGGTCTACCAGATGGCCGAGCTTGCCGCAATGCTGGCAGAGGGGGCGAGGTCGGCCGTCCCCACGGCCGCGCCCACGAGGGCCGGTAGGACGACTACCGCCACGTCCGAGGAGCGCAGTGTGATCAGGGAGGGGGACGGGTGGTGCAAGGGCCCGATGTGCCTTCTGCAGGCGATGATAGACCTGCGGGATATCCAGTGTAGACGGGCTGGCAAGCATCTCGGTGGCTGTCGTGGCGTAGTCCGGTGCGAGGCCATTCAGGAGATTGAATAGGCAGAGCTGGTCCCGCTGAGTCTGCACTTCGGCCGGAGTTTGAGGAATCGGCCAGAGTTCCTGTAGTTCATCGCGGAGACCCTTCCATTCCATGAAGTAGGTGGGGAAGGTCCGATCCTGCTGGCGGATATGGGAGAGACGTTGTAGAACGTCAGAGACCCAGGCCAAGTTATTGGTCTCAGAGAACATGACAATCAAGGAATCCCAGAGCTCTTTGACGGTGTTGGCAGTTCAGGTGACATCTTTCACGGAGCGGTCCATGGAGTTGACCAGTAGGGCGAAGATTTTGCTGTCCGCCAGCTGCCAAGAGTCGAACTTAGGGTCAGTGAGTTCAGGTGGGGGTTTCTCAAGATGAGAATGAAGCCTCATGCCGCGGAGGGACATCAAGACCGTCTTCCGCCAGACGGAAAAATTAGTGGCATCCATCCGGTCATCGACAGGCCGGGAGGAGGCCGTGATGAGGGACGGAAGAACGGAGGACGCGTCCATGGAGGGCGGGCGCTGGACCCGTTCGCCGAGAGTCGGGCGGTGGAAGGGAAGCGGCCCGGAGATGCGGCCGGAGGGAGCAGCGACAGGGGGTCGCGCTCAGGATGGTGCGGCCGGGCAGGGGCGGCGCGGGTGCTGGGGCGCGGGTTCTGGGCAGGAGCGCCGCAGGGCCGAGGGCAGGGCTGGACCTGGGCGCGCCGGGCGCCGGAAGTCCGAACCGGGAGCAACGCCGGGAGAGGGCGGCGGGAAGGGAGCCGCTGGGGGGGCGAGGGCGCGGCGCCAGGGCGAGGCCGAGGGCGAGACGCCTAGGCGGGGCGCTGAGGGCTGGGCGCGAGGGCGCGACGCCGGGGCAAGGCGTTGAGGGCGGAGCGCCGGGGCGAATCGCCGAGGGCAGGGCGCGAGGGCGCGACGTCGGGAGGAGGTGCGCCGGGAGTCGCGGCCACGGGATCCGCGCGCAGGAAAAGCGGGCGCCGGGGCGAGTCGGGAGTCGGGGAGCCGGGACGTCGGGGCGAGCCGGGAGCCGGGGAGCCAGAAGCCGGGAGATGCCGCCGGGAGCCGGGAGCCGGGAGCCGCGAGCGCGCGGGAGCAGAGGGAGGCGCGGGAGCAGCGGGAGGTGCTGGGAGCGGCGGGAGGCGCCGGGAGCAGCGGGAGGCGCGGGAGGCCGCCGGGAGGGAGCGCGCAGAGGAGGGCCGCTGGAGCAGCGGGAGGCGCCGGGAAGCCGCGCAGGGCAGAGCGGCCGAGCGGGGCGCCGAGGGCGGGGCTCCGGGGTGAGTCGCGGAGGGAGGGGAGAGCCGCCGGGAGGATGGAGGGCAGCCGGGAGGATGGAGGGCAGCCGGGAGGATGGAGGGCAGCCGGGAGGGAGGGCCAGAGAGGCGCCGGGAAAGGGCTAGGGTAGCAGGGAGAGAGGCAGGGTCGGGAGGACGCCGGGAAGCCGCAAAGGAGGGAGGGTTCGGGATAAAAATCCCTCTGATACCATGTAGAGGGTGAATTCCCCTTACCTCAATGTGAGGTGGGGATCCTCTTTTATAGATAAGTAAAAAACTAATTACATGGTGTTAAGTCCAATGTGGGACTCAGAACAGAAATACCCCTTTAACCTTAAATGGGGTCCAACATTACTGAAGAGGTTGAATGAAGACTGTGATGTCAGAAGTTAGAAAGTTCTTTACTTTCTAACCTCCAGTCAGACGATGTTTTGCCGATCATGAAGTTCTCACAAATCATGAAACATTCTCATGATAAAAGTCTTTGAAGAAATGGAGGAATTGTAAAGATTGTATCGATTCCAGAAAAACAAGACAAAGTTTGAATCAGGTCTAGAAGTACCGGACACAGAAGTTGTCAGAAGTTTGAATGAGTTATAGCTGATAAGAATTGAAGAATTTCAAAGTTGCTCAGTGGAGTCACCATCGGTTTCAGAACATCGTAATGAGTATTTCATCGTAACGAGAAATACGCCATAATGGAAAGTCGATCGGACCGACTCTGAGAAGGAAAGTCAATTGGACTGACTCTGAGAAGGAAAGTGAATCAGACTGACTCTGAAAAGGAAAGTCAATCGGACTAACTCTGCTAAGGAAATTCAAGTCGGAATGAGCTGAGGAAGTTTCATCGTACTGAAGAAAAGTTAAGAAGTTCGAGAAGGTTGATTCCTAAGAAGACTCGAGACGATTCAAGAAGGTTCCAGAAGAGTTGAAGTGGTCAAACATGAAGTTCAAATATGAGTGGATTTTGGAGGTTTTTCAGTTTGAGTAAGTGGGAAAAGTTTTCCAGTTTCCCGCCTTTGCATCCTTTTCACGTGCGCAAAAGGTGGAGCGCTGCGAAGTTTGGGTTGGAGTTATTTTTCCGGACAGAGATCTCGTTAAAAGATCAGACAGCTGAAAATTTTTCTTAGCGGACTGAGGAAGATCATACTGAGCATTTGAGCGGAGTTTGAGAATAGATTCATCCTACTGAGTCCATCAGACCCAGCCCCATCGGACTGAGAGAATCGAACCTAGCCACATCGGACTGAGGTTCCAGACAGAGCTTTTGTGGAGCAGATTGAATAAAATATTTATACTTTTGTTGTGCCTCATTGTTTGTAAGCAAACTTTGTAAACTCACAGGAGTCAGTATAATCATTCATATCAGGGTGTCTAACGGGAGTTAGCACAAATTGTATTCACTTCTTCATAATAGTGAATTTTCATAGACCCACATGAGTGGCTATGGAAAAGATGTAGGTTCTCACACTGAGACCGAACCTTGTAAATCTCGTGTGCTTTACTTGATTTCCTATTTTTTCATGTATGGGTATTTACTAAAAGCTGATAAGGTTATAAACTTTAACAGGTTACAGGGGTTAAGTTTTAAAAGTGTTGAAACTGAGAAGTGAACAACTGATTCAACCCCCCTCCCTCAGTTGTTATTCGATCCTTTAAAACTTCACCTAACGACTGGAATACAACGGCATGAAGTTGGGCTTCAACACAGTATGGACGGGATGGTCCAATACTGGATCAATTCGCTCCGAACAACCAGGCTAGGTCTATCTTGGAGTCACCTCAAGGAAGAGATAATGGGACAGTATGGAGACGCTGCAGAAGAAGATCTGGTACCTGAAAGGCTTGCATCATACAGGGGCGGTGGACGCATATATAGATGACTTTGAGCGTGTAGTTATCCTCATACTAGACTTCCCTGAGAAATGGTATTTGAGCATGTTCATTAGAGGTCTCAGACCGGAGATTGGCAGCGCGGTCATGACTCGTGAACCTCGTAACAAGGCGCAGTTGCTCACCTTGTCACGACGGGTTGAGAGGGAGCTTTTGCTGGACCAGGAAGAGGCTAGACACCACCAATTCCGAAAAATATACTACCAGGGGATGTGCGAGTTCATGAAAGGAAAGGGGAAAATGCCGCCAGATGGAAGGGCGTTCGGAATTTGACCAGAGAGGAGTTTGAAGACCGAAAATCAAAGGGGTTGTGTTATTCTTGTGGTCAGCGGTTTAACCCCGAGCAACGGTGCCTGAAAAAAGGCTACAAGTTGATAGTGTGGTAGTGCATCGAGCCAGAGGAGAATGGGGCAGAGGAACCTAGAAAGGATGAGGTTGCAAAAGGTGAATCGGGAACAATATGGAAGATGGAACTGCTTGGAACTACCGCGACAAGACAGGGGCAACTTAGAGATTTTGGCACTCGGTCAATGTTAATTTAAGGAAAAGTGGAAGGAGTGTCACACCCTGTTGATAACCGGTTTGGCACTGTCTACTCACGACGTCCATCGAATGTGTCCCCCGTCCAGGCCGAGGACACCATCGTCCCAGCTTCATTCGATGCTCCTACTGTTGCGGAATCGTCGGGAGATGCAACGACAGAAACGAGAAAATGAAAGAAAGAATGCAACAAGGACACAGCGATTTACGTGGTTCGGGAATAATCCCTACGTCCACGGGAGAAGCAGAATTTCAGTATTCGGGAGCACAAAATTAAAGAGGATTTTCAGTAGTAACCCTAGCCCGAAAATGGGCTATAAAACAATGGAGAAGACGATCACTGTTCGAAAAGTGAGTCTGCGTCGCTACAGTGAACGGCGGCCAGCTTTGTCAAAAGCGCTGCAGTAACTGTCGGCTGGAAGTCAAAAGTGCTACAGTGCTGTTCACTCCGAAATCCACACTGCTACAGTATCTGTCGGTCGGTCAGCTCCGCTACAGTGGTCAGAGATGCTACAGTGCTGAAAAATTGGGTCGGGGGCCTTCGACCCCCAGACCCCCGGAGCAGGGGCGCGTTGCCCCCTGCAACCCCCAACGAGCTCACCGCGGACCTCGACCCGCGACAGTTGCGGACCACAAGCATTCGGCCCAACCGGATCGGGCTACACCAATCCAACACCTACTCCGACAACAAATGACTTGCCCATTGCACTACAGAAAGATACTCGTTCTTGCTAGGATACTCCTCTTTTCACATCCTCATACATAAGTCTTTCACCCTGGAGACGATATCCATTCCCCACACAGTTGGCGACGCCAAATCTCACCCAGGGTGGCTTCAAGCAATGCGGGATGAATTGCAGACTCTAGACGACAATCATACGTGGGATCCGATCCCCCTTCCGACAGACAAACAGGTGGTCAGAAGCAAATGGATTTATACGATTCATCTCAATGTAGATGGCACTCTTCATCGCCTTAAAGTCAGACTTGTGGCAAAAGGGTTTGCTCAGACATATGGTGTTTACTATTTTGATACCTTCTCTCCGGTTGCAAAGATGACGTATGTCCGGTTATCCATTTTTCTTGTCGCTCATCATCACTAGCCTCTTCATCAACTGGATGTCAAAAATGTCTTTCTCCGTGGCTTTCTTGAAAGAGGTATATTTGCAACAACCCTCTGGCTTTCGTGCCTCAAGAGCCGACTCTCATGTTTGTCGACTTCGTCGCTCTCTATATGGCCTCAAACAGTCTCCTCGTGCTTGGTTTGGTTGATTCAACACCGTCGTCACTTCATTTGGGCTATCTCGGGGTATGAAGGACCACATTGTCTTATACCGTACAACGTCCTCCGGCTGCATCCTACTGGTTGTGTATGTGGATGATATCATCATCACTGAGAACGACACGACTGGAATCGCCCAACTCAAAGGGCATATTCACCAGCACTTTCAAACCAAAGATCTCGTTCCTCTGACATACTTCCTTGGCATTGAGGTCTCGTTCTCCGAACACCATCTTTCTTTGTCAACGGAAGTATGCCTTGGATATCTTGCAGGATGCTGGTCTGACACAGGCAACTGTCGTTGAGCCTGGGAAACGGTCTCTATGACACCTCGGAACCGTATTCTCACCCAGAGCGGTGTCGTCGTCTGATGGGAAAACTCAATTATTTCACCATGACTCGTCCAGACATTGTCTGCACCGTCGGCAAAGTTAGCCAATTCATGGAGCATCCGACCAAATCTCAGTGGGATGTTGTCCTCTGAATTGCCAAATACATCAAGCAAGACCCTACCCGCGTGGTCTTTAGTATTCACATCACGATCATCTGAATATTGAGGTCTTCTGGGAAGCAACTTCATCTCATGGCGCAGCAAGAAACAGATTGTCGTCTCCAGATCCAGTGCTGAGTCTGAGTACCGTGCGATGGTCACAATCACTACAGAGATCCTGTGGCTTCTTCATCTCCTCCATGAGATTGGTTTCTCGCTGCAGAAGTTTGCTCATATCTGGTGTGATAATCAAGCAGCCACGAAGATTGCTTATAATCCCGTCTTCCATGAACGCACAAAGCATATCGAGGTGGACTGCCACTTTCTTTGCCACCACCTCAAGCAGCTCCATGTCAATTTTAGCCACATCCTGACGGCAGATCAGATTGCCGACATATTCACCAAAGGCCTCCCGAGAGCTCGATTGTCCACGCTCAATACCAAGCTGAGGATCCACCGCATCAGCGACCCAACTTGAGGGGTAGTGTGTTTGGTGTCTTGGTTGTGTTTTCTTTCTTTTTGCGGGACTTTTGGTCCAAGCTATCATGTACTAGCTTGAGGGGGAGTGTTGAACCCAGTTTATTGTAAGGGGTATTTCCGAGTCCCACATCGGATTACTCCACTTTGTAATCCTATTTATCTATCTATAAAAGAATGTTTTCACCTCACATTGAGGTGATGAAGAGGTCAATTATGAGCAGCTGCAAGAGAGATAGATAATCGAACAGAGGTCAGTTTAGCAACTGGAGAGAATGTATCGAAAGAATCAACACCATATGTCTGAGCAAAGCCTTTCGCCACGAGACGGGCTTTAAGGCGATGAGAGTACCATCTGCATTTAGACGGACTGTATAAATCCATTTGTTGTCAACAACCTGTTTACCTGCCGAAAGGAAGACAAAACCCAGGTGTGATTGTCGTCCAAGGCCTATAATTCATCCTGCATTGCTCGAAACCAACCAGTGTGAGATTTAGCCTCGACAACTGTACGAGGGACCAATATCGTCTCTAGAGTGGAGAAGTCGTTGTATTAAGTTGTGTATGGAGAATTATTCTGGCAAGAGCGAGTACCTTTCGTAATGCAATCGGCAAGTCATCAATACCCGTAACAGGATGCGACGGACGAAGACGGGGAAATGGTGTCCTCGGTCTGGGTGGGGGGCATGTTCAATGGACGACGAGAGTAGACAGAGCCAAAGCGAAGATCATCAGACCGGGACAACGAAAGCAGAGGTGGGGTGAATGGTGAGAGAAAGACAGTCATCGAAGGTGGTATCGGGGAGGGTAGAGGGTGGAGAGGATGAGAATAGAGAGTTCTCAATAAATAAGACATCAGCGGAGATGATATAACGCCCCAAGTCGGGAGAGAAACAACGGTAGTCACGCTGGGTACGAAAGTAGCCTAGAAAGATGCAACGGAGGACCCTTGGGGAAAATTTAAAGAGACGGGAACAAGTGTCACGAACATAACAGAGACACCCAAACACGCGAAGTGTAAGAGGGTGAGGATGAAGTGAGGGGAACAGAGCCTGAAACACTCTCCCCCTGAATGATAGAAGGAAGACGATTGATAAGATAGGTGATAGTAAGAATCGCATCCCCAAAAAAGAAAGAGGCAGGCCTGTATGTGAAATAATAAGGCCCGAGCAGTTTCCAGAATATGATGATGCTTACGTTTGGCCACACCATTCTGCTGAGGGGTATCATAGCAGGATGTTTGATGGAGGACACCATGATCTTTGAGAAACTGTTGAAGGGAAAAAGATAAATATTCTCAGTCATTGCCCGAGCGGAGACATTTAATAGGCTTGGAGAACTGGGTGTGAATTTCATGGTAAAATATCTTGAAAATATCACGCATCTCAGAATGATCACGAAGGAGATATAGTCATGTCATCCGAGAGAAATCATCAATAAAGGATACATAATAACTGTACCATAACTGAGCAAGGACCTTGAAAGAACCGCATACATTGAAATGAACTAAGTCAAAAGGGTTTGCCGCACGCGTCACCAAAATGAGGAACATAAGACGCCCGATGATGTTTGGCAAACTTACAGGATTCACAATGGAAAGTGTAGAATGATGAAATAGGTAGACCCGAACCCCCAAGGTACTCTCTAAAGGAGGCCTTGAGGTTCTTTTATAACAAATACTAAAGACCACACCGGACCTCAAGTCCGATGTAGGATGTAGACTCCAACATTCCCCCTCAAGCTAGGTGTACCTAACTTGAACACATAAAGAAAAAACAAAGCAATCAACAGACTGCAAACACTCCCCCTCAAGCTGGACATACCCAACTTGATTACAAAACAAGACAAAATAAAAGAAACAAGTGACGTTTGTAGCTCCCCCTCAAGATCGCAGCTCCCCCTCAGGATGGTGGATAAAGTTGTCGCGGGCGCAGCAGAGGAACCACACAAACCGGGCCGGTTGACGGAGCGCCAGGAATGCCCGGCTAGTGGAGTCAGTCAATGAGACGCCGAGAAAGCCACACTAGCACCGGGAAAGCCGCACTTGCAGGGCCGGCGACGGGAGGCGGTGATTCCGCAGAGTCGTTGCGGGATCTGACGGCGCCAAAGGGCCCGGATTCTAGGTGGTCGAAGTGTTGCGCCGCGGTAGAGAAAGTGTGAGGGCGTGCCGGCAGACAAGGAGACGGCTGCCGGGAGTCGTCGAGAGATGTCGGCGAAGGGAGGCAGGGATTCCACAGGAGGTGTCGGAGATCCGGATCTGGAAGCAGGGCAGCCGCTGGGAGAGACGGGAGCCGGGAGCTGTCTGGAGGAGGCGCACGCGTAGCAGGATGCACCGGCGACTAGATCTGGTCGGATCTTGCAGGATCTGGGAGGGGGGAGGCTGACATGGAGGGAGCACCGGATGGGGAAGGCTCATGCAAGAGGGTTGGCGCACTGAGGGGTGGCGCACGGGAAGAGGGAAAGCGCACAAGAGGGGAGCCCGTCGAGAGTCGCGCACAGAGAGGCGGAGGGTCGGCAGTAGCCTGGAAGCAGCGTCGAACGGGAGGGCGGGGTCGTGCGCAACGGGAGAGACCGTCGCACATGGAGGCGGGTGCCGGGAAGCAGCAAGGGGGCTGGCCGGCGGGAGGGAAGGGGGCGCCGAGATCGGGAGCCGCAGCAGGTGAGGCGAGCAGATCAGCAACGAAGGGGCGCAGTCGGGAGCCGCAAGTCGCGGCGGAGGAGGACGACAGGACGCGTCGCGCTGGATACGGGGGGGGAGACGCCGGCGGGGAGGAAGAGGGGGGGGCGTTCGGTCAGGCGCGGGGAGGAGGGCCGAACAGAACTGGGAATCCCGCAAAGAGGAGGGTCGGACGATCAGGCGCGGGGAGGAGGGTCGGACAGAACCGGGAATCCCGCAGGGAGGAGGGTCGGACGGTCAGGCGCACAGAGCGCGGGGGAGGGGCGATGGGAGGAGAAAGAGTCGCGGGAGGCGAGGGCTTCCGTCGTCGGGATTCCGCAGAGAGGGCGAGGCAGACGTTCGCGCCGCGACAATCGGGAAAGAGGGTCGCGACCGTGAGGCGTCGTCGCCGGCGACGGAGGAGCAGCGGGGTCGTCGCATGCAGGGAGTCGCGCAGGTAGGCGGGGAGTCGCGCTAAAAGGGAGGGGTCGTCGCGCGCAGCGGGAAGGGGACTCCGGGGAAGGAGGTGCCGGCAGGGGGGAGATCCGTCGGGAGGGCAGGGGCCGGGCAGAACCGGGAGGCCGCCTGGGATACGAGCCCGGAGGGGCGGCATTGAAAATAAACTCAGCCCTACATGGGGGGCCGCCGCCCCCCACGGGGGGAGAATTTAATGAAAAAACCCTAGACGGGATAAAATAAAAAATGGGAGGGAGGGAGGGTTTATCAATACCTCCACTGATACTATGTCGAATGATAAAATGAGGTAAACCCGAACCCCCAAGGTACTCTCTAAAGGAGGCCTTGAGTTTCTTTTATAACAAATACTAAAGACCACACCGGACCTCAAGTCCGATGTGGGATGCAGACTCCAACAAAAAGAAACGCGCAGACTGAAATGGTGGCAAAGCTTATATAATACTAAAGTCGGTTGATGACCATGGTGAAAATGTTGGTTGAAGGCACGAGCAGAGGTGGATGGGCAAGCAAGGGATGGTGGGGTATCGAACACTCCATCACTAAGACGACATCTACCAAGCTCCCAATTTGTCGACCGCTCCTAAAAAACAACACCAGAGGATGTAAAAATAGTATACAATTTAAGTCATTTGTGAGCTTACTAATGAAGAGAAGATTAAAAGGACTACGAGTAACATGAGCCACTGAAGTCAGGTGAATCGAAGGAGTTAAGGAGCATGTGTCAAATCCCGCAATAGGAATCGTAGATCCGTCACCAACAGTAATTGCAGTGGCATCAGTATACAGACAATAGGTAGTAAGCATACCCGTATCACATGTAAGATGATCAAAAGCACCAGAATAAGCATCCAAACTGTTGATCGATGAGATATACAAGCGATATGGCCACCGGTCTGAGCAATAGAGGCCGAAGAAGAGGCACGTGACAAAACAGTCTGATGAGAGTGGATAAGCACAATTTCAGTCAGAGAGTTTCAGGTTGTGATGGATAGTGTATGGTGGCACGGATGCTGCCATGACAGGAGGGAGATAGGGAATCAAACAAAATAGCTGGAAACGAGAAATTAGGCCTAGGCAGCAGGGTACTTGTATGGATAACCAGATAATGTCTCGGCAGGAATAGTCAGGTCAGTAGTATCAAGGCGTGCAGGGACAACACACAGTGGGACACTAATCGAATGTCTAACAGGAATAGTTGGAGTGTATCAATTGTGCGGTGAGACAACAGCATGAGCACGTGAAGACAAGCGCCGCGTTGGGAGCGGCATCAGAGGAAGGGGCGGTTGGAGGTGTTGCCTGGGGGCGCTGGCTGCAGTCGGCGCATGGGTTGGCGCAGTAGGGACCGCGAATCCGAAGAGTCGCCTCGAGACAGGGAGGGCGGCGGCCGTCAGGGGATGTGCACAGGAGGGGTCGTCGTCGGCAGGGGTGTCAAGGTGCGCCTGGATAGTCTGACGCCATCAGGGGTGGTGGGCGGAGGCGCAGTCGCCAGGGGAGCCACATGGGTGGTCCGGCGCACCGAGAGGAACGCGCGCTCGGGGAGTAACGCGACTAGGGCTTCTGGCGCTGAGGAGAAGGCGCGACGCGGCAGGGGGGACCGAAGACGCGGGGGGGGTCGTCACGCAAGGTGGGGCGACGCGCGGGGCGACGTCGGGGGGGGGGGGGTCACACAGGCGATGGATGGGCGCAGTGGGGGGTTGGAGAAAAAGAAATTGGGGGGAGAGGAAAAAACATGGGAGGGAGGGTTAAAGTTAGGGAACCTCCTTTGATACCATGTTAAACCGCGCTCTTTACCTCAATGAGAGGCGCAACCCTTTATTTATAGATAGAAGAAAAGGAATACAAGACAGAGCAAACCAATGTGGGACTCTAAAATACACATAATTAGGTCCAAAATTTACATTCATGCGTCGTATAAGAACAAATCGTCCCCCAAATTTATCCTAAGTCCTTGTAAACCAATGAATAGCGATGTCTTCCATGCTTAACTGAGCTAAGGCGATTTTATCAGCTTCGATGGTTTGGTGAAGATGAAAAAACATCTCAGCACGCACGATCAAACCCCTTAGATATGTGCCAGTGAAAACTAGGAGCTCTAATTGCCGAGCAGGAGACCGCTGCCCGAAGCCAATGTGGAAAGGGAGGGCACCTACACCAACCTCCTGATCGAGCGCGGGGGGTCTGGCTAATTGTTGGTCGTGTGAGGAAGAAACATCCGCATTAGTAATGGACGCACCTCGTCCGGCTGCAAGGTCTTGTCCAGGCGGCGGGCCAAGCAAAAAACTGTCTTGGTGAGTTCAGCAATGTCGTGAGTCGTAGACTGTCGGAAGGCAGTCTGCTCTTGTCCCCAGGTTTCCGATAAAACATTGAGTCGACCAAGTCGTTGCTCAACTTCATCCTGACGAGTTTGATTATGAGTTTCCATGAAGATATCTGATAGTGTCTAGGGTCCCGGATGGGGAGCAAGCAGTGCGGGAGTGGGATGTGCGTTGCAATCTGCCCTGGTCTGTGCGTCGCACTCTGCTCTAGGTTGTGCGTCACAGTCTACTCGTCCACACTGGTCAAAAGGGTTGATGCTGTTTTTTTTTTTTGGTAACGCTGCCTTGCGTGAAAAAATAACCGGAGGTCGCCTCCTCCCGCGCGATCGGAAAAGTCCAGGCTCGGTCCCCTCCTACGCGAATTGAAAATCCAGGCAAGCTCACCGCTTGCGTGATCGAAAGGTAGAGGCGCAGAGAGAGAGACGAACAGGGGCACCGCCGAGAAGGCAAGTCGTACGTCGTCCCGTCAAGTGGAAGATCTCGCGTCTGCGGTTGGGGAAAACGGTGGTGGTGAAGACGGCACGCGGCTCCGTCTCTCGAACAACCCTGTTGTGCGCAAGTTCCCATAGGCTGAAAACGGTCGGTGCGCACGAGGCGTCTGAGTGAGTACGGCTCGTGCATCGCCATAGGACAAAGTCCCTGCTCCCTCATCCCCTGGTTCTGTCAATGCTGGAAGAGGAGTTGCAACAGGTCTCGTGGTGGAGAGAGTTGATGTGCGTGCCTCCATCGATAAAAATCGGGCAAGCATGCGCCACGGCAGTGTTGTCTCCAGCAAATGAAGGCAAACAAAAATGTTTCCTCTAGCGGCGTGCTGTACGAGTCACTGAAGAAGTGCGTACCGATACGAATTGGAAACGCCCAATGCGCACCGGCATATCGGACCAAATTGATAAAGATCAAAGCACTGGCTACTTGTATTATAGAAGATAACTAACAGAAATACATGCAGAAGAGGAGGAGAAAGAAGATCGGAACTCTCAGAGAGTTCCGCCCAAACCCGCAGGTTTCCGAAACCAAAAGGCTGAATCCCTTCACTCCCCCTTGCTTCTACTTTTATAACACCCCCCCCCCCGACATGTGGAGACATGTGGAGCTAGCTACTTCCCCCACATCCAACATAGTAACAAATTCCCCTAACTAACCCAATACAAAGACCATTATACCCCTTACCCAAACTCCTTTCAGCTCATAGGTGTCTATCACTTTATTAGGGCTAACCGCATGCCCTGGATATTATTGGAACAAATACAGATATATGCTACCCTCAGGTGATATTTTAGCTCTAGATCCCTGGCTTCAAGGACATTGTGTATGTCAGCTTTCAATGCCTGCCATGTTAAAGCCATTGACTTCAAGGATTTAAAGGGAGTATTGTTGATAACTATCCCCCTGCAGCTACAGAAAATGGCATACTAACAAAGCATCTGTTTCCCCTTTCCAACCTTTCATTATTTAATCCACGTTGAATTTTGATAAAGATGTCAGGCATATTGTATACAATACAACCCCTTCGGCTTCTCTCTTATGTTGTACTTATATTGCCTTCTTATGTTCATACTTTAGCTTCTTAACAGAATTATACACATCCCTTCACTTGGATCTAAACATATATACAATAAAGAAATGAAGGAAAGTTGACAAAGTGTTCTACCGTCTCTTTTTCATTTTTTTGCGACAGAAAGTGTATAGATTTTGATGCAAAGAAAGCATGGTAAGTTCGAAATTATAGTACAACAAACTCCCCAACCAATATCCAAAAAGAACTTTAACATAAAAAATGAACGAGATTGGAAATGGTGACTACATGAAGCTCCATCACCTAACAGTTAAGTAAATTTTTTGTTGTTAATGCAGGCAAACTAACATTACAAACAAGGCATTGGAAGTTTGTTTCAACTGTAAATCGGATAAAAGGATTACCTCTTCGTAAGTTCTTATGATATGAACACCCATTTTCTCTAACCTTGAAAGGAGCCTTTTTTTCAACAAATCAAAAGGCAAGGCATCTTTTGAAGCCAAGCATGTTTCCTGAAATGCAATCTCTGTACATGCTAAGCCTAATTGATAGAAAATGCAGTACTGCGACACAAATAGCTGAGAGGCACATGCATACCTCAAAAAAAACTCTGGTTTGTGACAAGGGCATGGCATATAAAAATGTTGGGTACTGTGCTCCTAATGATTCGGCATCTTGATTCATATTGTCCCTATAGTCCATGAAAACCATGAGACTGGGATCATATGGATTGTTCTCTACCTGAGATTATAAATCAAAATCAACAGAATTACAGGTGATCAGGTTCACCACGAGCAAGCAAACACAATATATACATTATCATTGCAGCTCAGCACTGACTATAAATAAACATAATGCATTAGCAGCAGCAGAAAGATAAGTCGCCATTGGAAAGTACATCAGATGAGTTCAATATTTAGCCAAGCATATATATTTAAAATATAATGTGAAATGGTAATGATATTATTATCAAGATTGACAGACCATTTTGATTTCTTTGGATTGATCTGCCAATCTTCTCCCTTTGTCCATGTTTTAATCTTACCAAATAAATAAATAGGCATCATCTGAATCACTCCAAATGAGGTACTAAATAAGATGATTTTTACTTCAATACTTGAAAAAAATGCATTATTAAGTCTAAAGACTATCAGTCGATGGTACAAAAATCTAACAGCAACTCACAACAAAAGGTAAGTAAACAGGGTGAACAATGTGAGGCACCCTGCATTGCAGCAGTTAGGAGGAGATTTATTATACATTTCCGTTTTCCTTTTTTTTCATTTTTGAAGGAGTGCTCACAAAAAGATAAAAATTTTCTGAAAAGACTCATCCAATCATACGAAACAAGTAAAAATAGAAGAACAAATAATACTAAAAAGAATATGAGTATTTATGACCATTTATTATTACCTCAACTTCCATGCCATAGGCAGTTTGAACAGAAACCTTGGGACCACCAACCTCATACTGCAAGAGTTTTCCTGAAGCTGCCCCAGACGCAGCAGTAGCAAGCCTGCAGTGCCAAATTATAAAATTAGCAGGAGGTGCATTAAACAAATTTGAAGTATGAACACTGCATAGCGACCTTCAAAGATAATCTTACTTGCAAGGAACAACAATACCACATTCACAGGAAACAAGACTATGACCACTGGAAGACTCGGTGATCTTGTCCACTTTTGAGGAGAGATAAGAAACACCTGACTCAACACACCTACAGAAAAGTAACATGAATCATTCATGTATGGAAATCCATATCAAAACATGAAATAATGAGTTGAAATTAGTGTCTTCTAATGTAAACATGGTCAGCTTTACCTTTTCAACAACTCCTCATGGAGCAAATGCCGACTAACACGTCCATATGCACGGCCAATAAGCACAGGGTCGTCGTCATCAAGATATACAATGGTATCTTTCCAAACATGTTCAATACACCTTCCAAGCCCAAGATCTGAGAGTGCAGAAAAATCACTCTACTTGGATATTGAGGGTAACAGAAACTAGAGTTTACCCAGTTATTACTGAATCCTTTTGTTATGGAAAGCTTCAATCAGTAGAATGAAATTTAAACTAACACATGAATATTGTGAAAACAAAAGTATAGGCAGAAAACTGGCTACAAATTCACAAGATTTTCAGTTTGAAAAGAGGAAGGGAAATAAGACAAACATCTATCATTAAGCTGGCAAGGTGTTGCAATAAAAGAATAAAATGGCTACCACTGAGCTGACAAGGTGCTGCAATGAAAGAATAAAATGGCTACCACGAGACTCGGTAACTGATATCCCATCATCACACCGCTCAAGGCAACTGCCCTGGCAGACAATGGCTAATTAAGAAGTAATCACAACATTCAAATAAATTCACAAATTGTGAACTACTGGAGCAAATCCCAACTAAACAGGAAAGACATGCCTCTGAATTCATCCTCCCATACACCATAGTTATTTGTGAAAGGAAGATCTGGCCCAATAAGTCCAACGTTCAGTCCTAACTTGGCAGATTCTGCAGCCAGGGCAAGCCCAGCTGGGCCACAGCCAATCACCACCAAGTCCATAATTGGTTCTCCAACTGATATTTGTGGCAACTGCAAGGGTTATCAGTAAGACAGTTTATCAACACAGTAAAGACCCAATTAGAACTTATCAGGTTGCAAAACCAGAAAAAGAAGCATCGTCTCCATTCATATACTGTTACAGAATAACCAAAAATGGCCATTGTACCATATATGGTACAATACAAAGTTTGGGATCAGCTATATGAATAAAAAAAAAGAATTTGGAGCATTGTGACTTTCTTCATAGCCTGTGTTAGCCCAGCCCTAAGGCCGCGTTTGGCAGGAGGGAAGCCTTTTTAATGGAAATACACTTAGGGAGCGAATGAGAAAGGGGGTGGTAAGTCAATAATTAGTTTGATATGCATGGAAAATGTGTGATGAAATATGTTAAATAATATCCTAATATATTGTACAACAGTTACAGGAAGGAGGATAAATACAACGAAAATCCTATACTAATTCGATAAGGAAGTACTGGACGAGACTCGAACCCGAGACCTGACCGAGACTTCACAGGACCGCTACCTCAGGTGAACCCTGAGGGCTAAATAATATCTGAATATATAGTAACTAACAAAATTTGAAAAAGACAACTTTGAACCTGACAGGAATAACAATGTCAAAAGAAGAAGAAGAAAAGCAGGGAGAGAGGGGTCTAAACAGTGATAATATTCTCCAAAAAATGTGAATTTTCATTCTTTCACCCCCTTTCCACTGGTAATCCGGATGACCCATTGCCTTGAAATTTGAGTCTTTTCAAGGATCTCATTCCCTCCTACCAAACGTAGTCTAATAGTCTTCAGCACTCACGGCATCAATCGCTTCCTTTTGAATGGTGTCCTCATACAACCCACTTGTCATGGATGACAGATGGGCCAGGTATAAATGGACTTGGCCCGCATGAATATTTAACGATATTCCAAATTGATACAAAAATGCACCGCAGAAAATCATAACGTACTGACCAATGATTAAAATATAATCTATAAACAAGAAAGTAACCTTGTCTGCTAGTTTAGACTGTTTCCCCATGCGCTTGTTCTGCTGCATATTAACGTGAAGAAGTTCAGAACCACCAGCCTTGATATAATCTTCCTCGTCCGCGAACCCTTCCCTTACAGCGACACAACTATCACCAGCAGCACTAGCCCTTGCCTTGAGCAACAGAGGGGAGGAGCAAAGGTTATTCGGGAGTCTCCTCTGGAAACGCTTAGAAGGGCAATGGCAAATGGTCATCGCTGCGAGGTTTCTTGCTCCAACGCACTCCATTTCGAGAACCTCTTCTCTTTCTCGTTCACAGTTCATATTTCCACGCCATAACTGCAATTCAGCTGGCCCACCTCTACAATCCAGGCATTTGCAGTCTCTCTCCGTCTCCCTCCTCCCCACCTTCTCCGTGGGAAGGGATAGGGTGGGGGGAAGTTTTCTGGTCCGGGCAGTGTTGCCGCCAACCTGAAACCGCCACGTGGGAATGAGCTGTTGGTTCCTAGTTGGTAACGCTTCCCGAATCGAATCCGGGTGCGTCGGTGCAGCCGGCACCCCTGGACGTTAAAACTGTGTCGTGATGGGCCCGCGGGTGGATTGGTCTAAAAAATTTAACATTGTTAAACTATGATATTTGATTTATAATGATCATGTTAATTCATTATTCATTCATATTTTAAATAGGCCACTATTTATTATTTTAATATTATATTATATTATTTATATAGTAATTATTAACCATATTTATATGGTGTGTCATCTCATCTTTCAAAAAATGAAACTCATCTCTCATTTACATGGTTTCAATTATAAAAGAGTTACTATAATCATAATAATTTTTTTCAATTTAGTTTTATTTTATTATTAAGAAAATAGAAAGGGACCTCATGAGAACCCTAATATCCTCCTCTGAAACTGGTTGTTACCTGAAGAGTCGTCGTTTATTTACAGGTCTAGTCGTTTGCATCACCACACAACCAACATCATCATTCAACGCCTCTCACCGATCACTCACCTACTCTGCATCGCAACAGTTCGTCGCCAAATCAATGTTGCCGCATGACATCATTAACCCATAGAAAAATGTTATATCACATCTCTTAAAACTCTAGCTATGGTCAATTCATACTTCTTCCCACAACCACCATTAAGAATAAGAAAAAATACATTATTTAAATGATTATAAATATTATATTTTTTTTAAATGTGGGCTACTCGTGGGGTTATGTGGGGCGAGGCGGGCTTGAAATTTATTGTTTGCATTATACGGGGCTTTTGCGGACAAACCCGCGTGGGCTTGCCTCCCCCCACCCCCGTTTCGCATTACTAAAATTGTCTGATATGACTGGATTTTTTTTAACGATAGTTTTTAAAATTATATATATATAATAGGGAAAATGGAATCATTCATCAGGCAAACCAACCCAGGCAGCTGTGGGGTAATTCTCCTTTAGTGGGCAACCAACGGGGAACACACCTAGCAACGTAGGCAATTCCAAAGGTAGATGAACTACCCAAACAACTGGAGAAGAATTGGATTTTCCTTCACCTACAAAGCGGTATCGAATCTCAAATTGTAACGAAAAAAAACCGTTGTAATTGTGTATCCTCTGACATTTCATCCGAAGATAAATAATAGAACGGTCCCCCTTTTTCTTGTGGACACAGGCAACCTTGTTGAACCATGTTAAATCTTTTGCGTTCTTCAATTTATATCTCTGTTTTTCGTGTGTTTTCATCACATGGATCTTCCGTTGCCCCAACAAAGCAATATTAGAGTCATCGGGTCAAAACGACGAAGGTGCGAAAAGATTTTCCGATGACCAGAAAATTGAAGGTTGTCAGAAAAAAAAATGTGAAGCCAGATTCGTGAAGAAATCGTCGTGGCGATTCCAACGACGCAGACAACATCAAAAACGAAGTTGAAATGAAGTCGATAGAGGCGGTCAAAATTTCGATCAAACCCTAGGTGCTACAGTACCCCCTCGTCGGAGAAGACGGCGTTGTTCACACCGACAATAACATTCTGGCAGATTTTCCGACAACAATTCCGGTGAGCCGCGTTCTCAACTCCTCGCCGGTCAATCTAAACCATTAAAACTGTTCTGACTATATCTTGATAAATCAAAGTATGTTTTCAGCGATCTAGGAGTCGTTTCCAACTATTTCGACCATTCTGGACGCATCTGTATGATTATATTTTTATGATTATCAATGTATAAATAGAATAAAACATCAGTAATATGATTAAACTCATTGCTTTTAATCATGCCTTTTGGAAACCCAAAATAGATGATCTTTTGTATATTAAAGATTTGTGAAAAACAATAGTTGAGACCACTAAGCTCATTGCTGTGTAAGCAAATGAATCTTCAACAAGCCTTCAATCCGGTGAGAAGACATCTATGAGTACCTCACCAGTTGATGTGAAGTGGGTCGTGCTCAATAGGATGTGCACTGCCAAAATTCAGCAGTGGATCGACAAGAGTATCTTCTGGAATTTTTCCAACGTACACGATGCTTTCGTTCTATGGAGAAAATTGGAAAATATGTATGTAAGGACAACCACACAAAACAAAGCAAACCTAATACGCCGACTTGTCAATTTAAAATACAAAGATGAGAGCAATGTATCATAGCGCATGAGCAAGTTCCAATATATTGTTGATCAGTTGAATTCCATGAAAATGATGGTCGATGACGAGTTTCAAACATCATTGATGATAATTTCTTTATCGAATACGCGAGACACACTAGTTATGCCAGTCAACACTCCAGAAAGAACTATCATCGTGAAAATGGTGAAAGACAGAATGTTGAATGAAGAATCTAGAAGGATGAGGGATATTCACCTGAATCAGAGACTCTTGTCACTGAAAGATAAGAGAAGAAGAAATGACGGGGAAGAAGCGGAGGAAGAGAACCCTGCAAAGGATAAAGTGATTGAAATCCCGATCGAGATATGACATGAAGTGCCACCATTGTGGCAATCCTAGACACTTCATCTGAGAGTACAGAAGGTTGAAGGCAGAGCGGAGAAATCGGTAAGGTAAGACCCAAAATAATGATGTTGTGGTTGTCAATGAAGAGATCGTTATTTTTCAAGAAGATAATTAGTTCAGTCTTGCAAGCCAAGACTCGACATGGGTGATTGATTTAAGTGCCTCCTACCATGTCACCACCATAAAAGATATCTTCTCATTTTACACTTTAGAGAGTTTCAGACATGTGAAGATGGGAAATGATGGTACATCCGAAATCACTAGTATTAGTAATATTTTTTTAGAGACTAATATTGGATGTAGGTTACTGTTGAATAATATGAGGCATGTCCCCGATATTCGCCTCAATCTGATATCCACTGGAATTCCTGACGATGATGGATACGTCAGTTCCTTCGGAGATGGGAAATGGAAGCTTACTAAAGGTAGCATGGTAATTGCTAAAGGTAAGAAAGATACTTCTCTTTATCTCACAGATGCTAGACCGTGTAGAGGAGAATTCAATGCAACCAGAAATGATGTTCCTATAGAAGTTTGACACAAGAGGCTTGGTCACATGAGTAAGAGAGGTATCAAAATTCTCTTTAAGAAGGATCTCTTGTCAGGACTAAAAGGTACACATTTGGATACTTGTATTGATTGCATCATGGGAAAACAACACAGAGTATCATTTCATGATTATTTACCATCCATAAAAGAGAATGTTTTAGATTTGATTCACACTGATGTATGCATAATAAACACTAAGTCAACAGGAGGTTCTATTTATTTTGTTACCTTCATAGATTATCATTTTAGAAAATTGTGGGTCTTTTCTTTGAAAACTAAAGATCAACTGCAGGATGTTTTCAAGCAGTTTCATGTGAAGGTGGAAAGAAAAATAGACATGCAGTTAAAGTGTGTGCGAGTAGACAATGGAGGAGAATATCGTGGTCCATTTGAAGAGTACTACAGAAGTTTCAGCATCAGGATGGACAAATTAGTATTGAAGATGCCCCGACATAATGGTGTTGTTGAGGATGAACATAATAATTTTCAGGAGAGTCAGGTGTCTGATCTCAAATGAAAAAATTCCAAACACCTTTGGGGGTGAGGCAATGAGGATTGTGGTTGATCTTATTGACCTTTCTCCATGAGTTCCACTAAACTACGATGTTCTAGAAATATTTTTTACAAGTAAAGATGTTTCATACAAACACCTAAGAGTATTTAGCTATAGGACATCTGTTCACATACTGAAAGATGAGCGGGAAAAGATGGATGAAAAAAGAAAGTAGTGTATCTTTTTGGGATATGCTCACGAGGAGTATGAATACTGACTCTAGGATCCTATCATTAGAAGGATTTTCATAAGTAGAGATGTGGTGTTTCTTGAGGATCAGATGAGTAAAGATTTTGAGAAGCTATAAAATGCAGAGAAGTTGTAGTCTGAGGAAATTCCAGTCAATTTGGTGTTAGTCTCACCACCACTAGTTCTAGATAGTGTGAGAGAGATACGTGACACTGATGATACATCCCTACCAGGTAATATGTCTCCATCTGTTGATATCTCTCCATCATATGATCTTTAAGAACAAATTTCCCCAGAAGTGCAGTTGAGGAGATTCACTAGAGAATGAAAACTGAGTCGTAGATACTCACCACATGAGTATGTGATTGTAATGTCCTGAAAATTCTATGTATTTTTTTAATTTATATGGGATAATTTCAAGACTAGGCACTTAGAAGACACTTGATTCTGAGGCCCGGTGATCCCGGAATAAGTGTTTGAATTTTTTTAAGTTTATTTAAAATAGCGCGCATACGCGGTTTTGGAAACTTCTAAACGAGTGCTTGGATTAAAAATCTAAGGGCATTGTTGCATCTGGAACGACGACTTTACCTAAGTAAAGACTTAACCTCAACCAACACAGGTCGAGGGAAAAAGTTATTTTTCATACTTTTTAATAAAAATATAATAAAAATTTTTCTTAAGGAAAAAAAAAATCTTTTAGTTTATTTTATTCGAATTTCAAATTTCGTTGCAGCGTAACGACGTTGCAACCTGAGTGTAAAAAAAATGTTGTTTCATAAATGAAACAGTGCAATGATTCTTTGACTAAGTGTAACAGAAATGATGAAATGCGTTTTCTCTATTTTAATGGGTTAACCGAATACGATATCGTTGACACACTCTAGTATTGCTCTGAACCATTGGAGATTTGGTGTTGGCGAGCGACAATCGACGAACCGCCACCAATGACAGATTTAGGAACGACGAACGACAGTGGTGCGATCTTCGCCAACGAACAATCCAACCTCAAGGTAGGGGTATGATTCTAAGTGAATTTACTTTTTCCACATTCATGGATTTGAGTGACGAACATGGGTCAACCCATGAACAGGTGACCCATAGATCGATCACTTATGCGAGAGGGTTTTTAATCTTAGGGTTTGAATCAGATTTATCCATGTTAGATTCTTAAATGTCCTCCCAACTTGTTTTTTTTAAATTATAACATGGAGGGATTAGACAAAAAGGATCAGATCCCTCTGTTGGGGGAGTTCTTGTGTTATTTGTGAACGAACCTCCAGATCGACAGTGAGACAACTTGGAGTATGTAGCAGTGACAACGATGACCCGAGGATCCTGAAGGCGCTCACAGATCAGAAAACGAACCACCGAAGTAGGTTCGGTGGCCTGCGGAAGGAACCACCAGCATGCCACGGTGGCAGAAGAGGCCAATGGCAATGACCACATGTAGTGGATCAGGGCCACTAGCAACGGTCAGTGACAGCGCGAATGGATGCGGCGAGTCGTGCCGCGGTCCAGCTGGACCGCAACAGCAGACCCTGTGACGACCCACTCACGGTGGGCCGGGCTGGAGAAGGCGGGCCACCTTGGGTCAGATTCAGATCAAAATGGACCCAGTTTGGGTTGATGGCCCGGGTCGGGTCGGTGGACCCCAGGCCAGGTTGGGTCAGATCGGACCCAGACCCCACCCCCCTTTTCAGTAAAATAGGCATAACTTCAAAACCATACGTCCGATTGATGAATCGTTTGTGGCATTGGGATCCTCATGATGATATGGTCCTTTTAATATAATCCAATTGAGTTTTCATGGAAGTTGGGATATGACTGATGACTTGATGATTAGATTCTCCTAGAATCAAGTGCGTTGTGAGTGGGAATCCTACGACGGGCTATGACGAGAAGGAAGTGATGAATGGACCTCAGTGAACCAACCGACCTCAGTGACGAGCAAATCTCAGTTTCCCATTAGAAGAGCGTACCTCATTGGCCTAGCAGACGAGCAGACCTCAATGGCCCAACAGACCTCAGTGACGAGCAAACCTTAGTAGCCCAACATACCTTAATGATGAGCAGACCTCAGTGGCCGAGTAGGCCATAGTGACTCATCGGGGATGAGTCCCTCAGTAGTACAATATGTTCAGCATTACAACTGATAGTCTTGCTTTCAATACTTTAGGTTATACCTGTGTGAGTTTTCCACTACTTTGTGTGTACTTTTCTTTGTGGTATGTTCTTTATGGTTTAGGGTCCCTACTGAGTATTGTGTTACTCACTCCTGCACGGGCTCCACCCGTACATATCGTGTCTTGTGTAGATGACCGGTGTTTTGATATATTGGAAGTTTAGGACCAGGTGGTGGCCAGTGAGGACAGATAGACGAGGCACACTCCTACAACTTTAGGCATCTACTCTTCACCTACTCTTCAGGTAGGGTTTTCTATGGATGAGTTTATAGAGACTTTTGTACCCTCTTTTTTACAACTTTTCTTTTGTTGGGTTTTTATTCTACCCCCCTTTACTTCTAGCTTCATACCGTTTACTCTTAGTGGTTGTCATATTAGCATTCATGTTTTCCCCTTTTCAGCATTGTGGGATGGGGTTGTGAGTGTGCATGTGTAAATGTACTCGACAAATGACTCCCACTTGAAGGATAATGCCTTCGATGTTAGTCTCCAGCCCCTGGACTTTGGTAGGCTAGTTTGGGGTAGTCACAACACATAACCTAGGGGACGGGTCATGATAGTGATGCTCATTGATGGGGGAGATCCAAATAGTTATAATGATGAAATCAGAAGTTAACAAAGGATGGAATGGAAAAAGGCCATGTAAGAGGTGATGAAATCCTTGCACAAGAACCATACATTTGATTTAATAGCGTTACCACATGAAAATAAGGAACCCAAGAATAAGTGGGTATACAGAATCAAAGGAGAAGATGAAATCTCACAACCACACTACAAAGCCAAAAATGTTATGAAGGGATTTGATCAGAAGAAAGGTATTGAATTTGTTGATTTTTTTCACATGTGGTTAAAATACCTTCTATTAGAGTTTTTCTTGGATTAGAGGCTAGTCTAAACCTGGAGGTTCAAAAAATTGATGCAAATACAACATTCTTACTTGGAGATCTTGATGATGAGATATACATGGAACAACCAGAGGGATTTCTAGTGAAAGGTACATAAAATATGGAATGCAAACTTAAGAAATTTTATATGGTTTAAAATAGGAACTGAGACAATGGTACAAGAAATTTGACTCATTCATAGAGAAAAATGAGTACATGAGAACGATTGTATTTTCATCAAATAGTTTTCTGATGGTGATTTTATTACCTTGTTTCTTAATATTGATAATATGTTGATTATTGATAGAGATATCACCAAGATTGATAGGTTGAAGAAGGATTTGAATAAGTATTTTGAAATGAGGGACTTGGGAGACGCTACTCAGATTCTTGGTATGATAATTATCTCTAATAGGAGGAATCACAAGATTTAGTTATCTTATAAAAAGTACATTGAGATGGTTCTTGAAAGATTCAACATGATCAAGGAGAAACCAGCACTTGCGAGTAATTTCAAGCTCATGACAAGTCAGAGTCTATCAACTGAGGAGGAGAGAGCAGAAATGAAAAAAATTCCTTATTAGTCAGTAGTTGACAGTCTTATGCATGCCATGGTGTACACCAGACCAGATACTGATCACACTGTTGGATTTGTGAGTATATTCTTATCGAATCTAGGAAAGGAGCATTGTACACCAATTAAATGGATTTTTAGGTATCTTTGAGGTACATCTAGTCATTGTTTATGTTTTGAAAGTGATAAACCTATTTCGTAAGGATACACAGATGCTGATATGGCTAGAGATGTAGACATGAGGAAATCCATATCTAGGTGCCAAATATCATTTTTAGGGGGAGAAGTATTGATTCACGCTCAAATTTACCCAAGTGATGAAGGTAGAACAGTCCTTGTAGTTTAGCTTGGGTTATCGAATCCTCAGAGACCTAAGAAGAAACCTATAGACACGTACATTCCATGGACTGTTTTTGGCTATGAAGTGGCCAACTTGGGTTGGTTTTAGATGGGTTTAAAGTAACTCTAAGAGACTTAAGTGAATTCAATTTAAAAGAATGAGTTGATCCTAGGTTATCACTTGGGGTGGATGGATGTATTCCCTTTTCAATTATTTCAATTTCTTATATTTGAGTTGAGTTTATTTAAGGAGATCAAACAACTTCATCACTTACTGATTTAATACCAACACACCATAATACTAATCACCTATACACTTGAAGGATCAAAGTTTTGAGCACTCCAAGGTAAAGGTTCGTATTAGCACTTGAATTGTGTGGCCTTAAATTCAACAAGGACGATGGAGTTTAAAAATCATCAAATAAAAATCTCAATTAAAGAAGTGATTAGACATTAATGGGGTGATAAATAACATCCAATATAGCCCCTTTCTACTCCCTTGGATCAAACCATAAGTGTGTTATCCCTCCATTGATTCTATGGTTTCAATGGAAGCGGAAAGTAGACTCATGAGGGAAGGAATGGAGAAGTAAAAAAACACAATAAAATAACGATCACTCCACCGTTGTGTGATAATTTCACAAGGTTTGGTGTGAATAAATTCACACCTTGATCTAACGGTATCAAAGTGATATGAATAACAACATAATAAGAGGAGAAGAAGAACTTTTATTAAGAAACTAAAGTGAATTTAACAACTTACATGTGAAAGAAAAACTTGAGACAACAAAATCGCAACATAACATTACAATTGAACAAAGCATCAAAGATCCTTAAAACTACTCCACCACCACTGCCTTAAATAGGAATTTTGGAAGCCTTGAGTTGAGCCTCCAATAGTAAAAATCATCCCACTTGATTATAGTAGGCCTAGGGTGGTGGAAATCTTGTGGAACTTGAACTTTTCCACATTTGACCCGAGGTGGCAGCCAACTTTCATCCACCGAACAGACGCGCTTGGAAGACCTTCTATATAGCCTAATCAGAGTGGGACATAGAATAAGAAAATGGATCCCCGAATGTCTCCTAATATATTGTAAAATTTGGGCCCATTTAGAGTTGTATATTTGGAGATACGATTAGATTAGTGGGATGTTTTTCTGGGCCACAGAATCTGGCCCAGAATTTTATCTCTACCTTGGGCCACCTAAATGACCATAATGGAGGCCGAATTAGCACTGAAACCTAAAGAATTATTTGTTCCTATATATGTATTCTATTCTCCCACCAAATTTGGGATTAATTAGGTTTGTAATGTGGGTATCACAGTCTCATCAGTGGGCTGGTGTCCAATCTGACTTCTCCAGAATTGTTTCCTTTCATCACAAAATATCCCCATCTTCTTCCATGAATTCTCCATTGATCCCTGAATAAAACAGGTTCATATTTAAGTTTAGATCAATTTCCCAAAGTATAAAATTAAAATATTTATAATTATATTCCTTAAAATCAGATGAATCATTGGGTACTTTAAATGATGTTAAAAAATGTACCACATAATAGTGCATTTTAAGAAGGTATTACAATCATAATGTGAAATGATGTTTAAAGTTTAAAATGCATTAAAATGATGTTTATGAATAATAAATCACATAAATATTATATATATTAACAATGAATATTATCCTCATTTAGTGGCTAATCAAGTATCATAGAAATCATGACTTCAAAAGTGTGTTGCCTTGTCTACCATAGAAGTAGAGTATGTTGTGGTCACTACAGGTTGCAAGGAGATGCTATAGATGAAGAAGTTTTTATTGGAGCTAGGACAGAGTCAAGAGATATTCTCTATTGCAATAGTCAGAGCGCTATTCATCTCAAAAAGTACCCAACATTTCATTATAGGTATAAACACATCGATGTGAAATACCACTAGATATGATATGTGTTGAAAGAAATATTTTTGAATGTTGAGAAAATACACACCAATAATAATGAGGCAGGCATGATGATGAAATTTCTACCAAAATAGAATCTAGAAGCCTGTAAAGAGACTGTAGGCCTAACTTCTACCTCAAATTGTCCATGAGGGGGAGATTTGTGGGGCCACTCTCAATTAGGGAGTTGATTGAGGGAAGAAATTATCAACAATAGCTAGTGGAAGCCTTTATTGGGTAGAAACTAACCCAGGTGATTGTGGGATAATTCTGCTTTTGTGGGAATCCAACACGGAATGCAACTGGAAACATGGATGATTTCAAGGGTAGATAAACTACCCAAACAACTAGAGAAAAATTGGATTTTCCTTCATCTATAAAATGTGATCGAATAGCATGAAATTATAATGAAAAAACCTATTGTAACTCTATGTATCCTCCAACATTTAATCCAAAGAGAAATAATAGAATAGACCCCCTTTCTCCTATGAACATATTCAACCTTGAAGAACCATGTTAAATCCTCAGCATTTTTCCATTTATTTATCTATTTTGTGTGTGTTTTTGTTTCCAAAATATTTTTCTACCCCAATAATAAAGAACCAAAAAGATTATGAATTTTCAAATGAAATGAGATTTCACTTTATTCTAAAATAGATGAGGTCCTTAACTAGAATTAAGGGTATGTTTTATCCCTTGATTACCATTTCCCTTATAAAATACTATAAACATGTCAAATTTTTATGATGGAATGTATGTAAGAATTTTGGAAGGAAAATCATATACCACTACTAAAAAATCATCCTATAAAAACACTAGAAATTGGATATGTCAGTGAAAAAAACACTGATAATCGGAGCACCCTTAAAAGTGTGCAACCTTTATCAGCACTAGAAAAAATGTTGATAAAGGGGTCCTTTATCACCACTTTCCTTTAGTGTTGATAAAGGACATACAACTACTACAAAGATAGATCATCCCTATAATAATAAACCCAATCATAAACCAAACAGATAGAAATAAAAATATACTAAAAAGTATATTTAAATATAAATATAAAATTGCACTATCATTTCAATTCAAAATTTACATATAAAATATTTACATTGATGTGATATTTACAATTAATAAAAAAATTTACAACCAATATACAAAATCATAACTCTTATAACTGGATTTCTCAAAATATCAACCTTCATATAATTTTTTTCCCCACAATAAAACCAATGTTGATTTTAGTAACAGTAAATAAAAAACAAACAAATTTTAATTTTAATATTATATAATCCACATATGATAAATTGTATTGTTAATTACTATATATATTAATGATGTTATCAGTTAATCATGTGTCAGATTTACATGCGGTCAATTATTATATGTCAAAAATGAATTATGAATCATTTTAATAAAGATTGAAAACAATTTAATCTCTTTTTCTTAGTTTTGGCTATGTGATATGTTTTTTAAACTAAAATGAAACTTTTATATTGAAAATGCACACTTTGAGTCATACTGACCACATCATATGCCGTATTGATGTGCCATTATTTCCTATACATTAAAAATTAATTATGTATCATTGTACTAAAGTTTAAAACAATCGAAACTTGTTTGTTTGGTTTTGGCTATATGACACACGTTTTAAAATAAAATGACACTTTCATATTGAAAACACGCACTTCGAGTCATACCAACCACATAATGTGTTGGGTTGACATGAATTTTATTTCTACATGTCACAAATTAATCATTGATCATTGTCTTAAAGTTTGAAAAAAATTGAGCATTTTTCTTGTTTTAGGCTAGTGACATGTGTTTTAAACTAAAATGATACTTTTATATTGAAAACACGAACTTCGAGCCATACTAGACACATCGTATGTTAGAATGATGTGCGATCAATTTATAAATGTCACAAATAAATTATATATCATTGTACTAAATTTTTAAAACAATTTGAGCTTGTTTACTTAGTTTTGACTATGTTATGCGTGTTTTAAACTAAAATAGAACTTTTATATTGAAAACATGCATTTAGAGTCATACCAGACACATCATATGTCAGATTGTCGTGTAGTCAATTCATACACATCACAAATGAATTATGGAGCGTTACCCTAAAGTTTGAAAATAATATGAGCTCGTTTTATCATTTTTGGCTAGTGAAACACATTTTAAACTAAAATTACACTTTTATATTGAAAAAATGAACTTCGTTCCATAATGGACACATCATGCATCAAATTGATATGAAATCAATTCCTACATGTCACAAATGAATTATGGATCGTTTTTTAAAACTTGAAAATAATTAGAGTTTTTTTCTTGATCTTTTGCTATATGATATGCATTTTAAATGAAAATGACACTTTTATGTTGAAAACACACACTTCGAGTCATACTGACCACATCATGTGTCATATTGACACGTGGTTGATTATTACACATTAAAAATGAATTATGAATTGTTTCCATAAAATTGAAAAATAATATGAGCTCGTTTTCTTTTTTTTGGTTATATGATGTGAGTTTTAAACTAAAATGACACTTTTATATTAAAAACATGCACTTCGATTCATATCAACCAAATTGTGTGTCGAATTGATGTGTGGTTGATTCATACACATCACAAATGATTTATGGATTGCATTCCTAAAGTTTGAAAACAATTTGAGCTCATTTTCTCAGGTTTGGCTATGTGATGCATGTTTTAAACTAAAATAACACTTCTATATTGAAAACACACACTTGAAGTCATACCTACCAAATCATCTATCATATTGAAATACAGTTGATTCCTACATGTAATAAATGAATTATGAATTGTTTTCCTAATGTTTGAAAGCAATCTGATCACATTTTCTTGGTTTTGGATATGTAATACATTTTAAACCAAAATGAAACTTTTATATTGAAAATACATACTTCGAGTCATATCGAACACATCATGTGTCATATTGACGTGTAGTCAATTACTACATGTCACAAATCAATTATGGAATATTTTTCTAAAGTTTTAAAACAATCCAAGATCATTTACTCAGATTTGTCTATGTGAACCACATTTTAAACTTTAATGGCACTTTTATATTGAAAACACACACTTTGAGTCATATCAGCCACATCATGTGTTATATTGATACGCGGTCAATTCCTACACCTAAAAAATGAATTATGGATCATTTTACTAAAATATTAAAATAATATGAATGTGTTTGATTGGATTTGAGTATGTGATGTGTATTTTGAACTAAAATTTCTATGCAAAAAACACACATTTCAAGTCATACCAGTCGCACAATGTATCAAATTGAGGTGTGGATGATTTCTACATGTCACAAATGACTTATGAACCATTTTACTAAAGTATCAAAACAATTTGAATGTGTTTTCTCAGTTTTGAGCATGTCACATTTTTTGAACTAAAATGTCAATTTTAAACTAAAAAACATACACTTTGAGTCATACAGGGAATAACATGTATTTGATTGAGGTGCAATTGATTCATACATGTTAAAAATGACTTATGTATCATTTTTTTTAAAGTATCCAAACAATATGAATAATTTTACTCTATTTTGAGTATGTGATGTGTGTTTTAAACTAAAATGTCAATTTTCAACTAAAAACATACACTTCAAGTCATTCTGGGTACACTGTGTATCAGATTGAGTGCGAATAATTCTTAGACATTATAAATGACTTATGAATTATTTTCATAAAATATCAAAATACTCTGGATGTGTTTTCTTGGTTTTAAGTATGTGACGTGTGTTTTAAACTAAAGTGTTACTTTTAAATTAAAACATATACTTCAATTCATATCGGGAACACCATGTATCAAATTGAGCTTTAGTTAATTCTTACACATCACACCATTTCTTATTTTTCTAAAAAAATGTGCTTTTGGAATGGATCACATCCATGGTGATCAAAAACTCTCACCACAGATGTGATCCAATTCAAGAGCACATGATTTTGAGAACAACAATTCCTTAACCATCACACCATTTCTTATTTTATTCATTCAACATCTCCATGAAAATTAACTAAATAAGTATTAAAAAATGATAATAAAATTAAATAAAAAATAGCAGATAAAATGTTGATAAAATTAACTAAATTAGAAAGAAGTCACTTTTTTATAATGTTTTTAAATATTATTGACCCATTTCCCTATCTACATTATATTTCAATTACAGCCTCAAAGTACAATCTCTCATGAGTACGAGTAGCTTTAGACATGTTACTAGATCCACTAGTGGCCATAGAGAGTAACCCTACATTATACTTCTCTTTGAGTAACTGGTAAAAAATAATATATAAGCATTACGATACTAATACTTCACATCCCAAATGCATCTATAAGGTCATATCCCTTACTAGATCAAAAAAATAATAGGTAATCACCTAAATTTGATGTCAGCAAACATTATGACACCATATAATCTTTCCAATCATCTCTAAACAAATCTACTTCTTCTTTTGAGTATATAGATTATTAGTAATCTTGGTAGTACTAAGAAAATATAAACAAACAAACGATTAAAAATATTTTTTAAGGAAATTATAATTACCTTCAAAAATTACTTGTTCGGGGATGCTAGTATTTTGATGGTATATGATATCTTTTATAAATTTGAAAAAGTAATATCCACAATAATTGTTGAAATTTTTCTTTGGACATTGTAAAAACATTAACCAAGATAAGTAAATTGTTTTGAAATATGTTTTGATAGTTAAATCTTACTATATATACCATAATTTGTTTCCATCTAAAGAAATACATTGGATTATTAGTTTAGTCACTGACCTCATACCATGATTTAGCCTATATTTATAGATCACCCTATCATGAAAAAATTCTCATTAAAATATAAAATGAAACATATAATGTAAAGTTTATCTGTAAAATATTGATTGTAGTGCATTATAAATTCACAATAGACATCATGTGCAGTCAGTTTGATGGAAATCCATGCATTGGATCCAAAAAATATACATTTAGAGTATCCAAATTGATTGTGATGAGAATACAATACATCCTAAAAAACAAAAACAAATAAGTAATGAAAAAATAAAAATAAATTTTATATGATTATATTGTAGAGTTTTATCCCTACATTGTATGCATCACGAAGAGTTTGTCATTTGTTATTTCCTTCTCAAATGCCTCATATAGTGTATCTTTTTTCTTTTCAATTTATTATAACACCAAATAAAGTTCATGCGTAGAAATAATATCGGGATCAATGAGTCCAAATCATGATTCATAGGGTATTCCATTTATATAATAGTAATATATATGCTTGTAAAAAATATGAATAGTTATTAACTATAATGAACATAGTAGAACAATTTTTAGATAGACAAATTATGAAAATGCACCTCATGTGTGTATTCACAACTGAGACTCCCAACCATTCAAACTTGATAATCTCATTTATAATCTCCATGATAGCCATATCTGTAATGAAATATCCAAATATTTCTTCTTCATATTGAATGTATGACATATTTTCATCTTTGAATGTTGCGTCTGCATAAACTTGTAATGTTAATATATGAGGTAGTAGAACTGGCGGGGAGAAGGTACTCCCAAAAGTTCCTTTTGATTTCTTGGTTGATTCATTGTATTGTATTGATTTGACCTTCTATTTCCCTATCGATTTATCCTTCTATAATACCATACCTCATTTCAAACCTTTTTTCATAAAATTTTAAAGGTTTCTCATTTGAAATTTTTTTTAAGGACATTCCTCATGTATCTTTATAAGATTAGATGACCATTCTATGAAATTTACAATAGCATTATTGACCATGGTAACATCCAGATCATTAGGTGGAATAGACAACTCAACACTCAGCTTGTGAGTTACTTTAATACCCACTCTAATGTGATATTTTGGGAGTTTTTTGTTGTATAAAATGTATCCTAGGATATTATACACTATACCACTCACAACAAGGTGACACGTGGGTGTTTATAGATATAAATCACATACAACTTCAGCCTATAGAATTTTAGTAATATAAAGTTATCGAAAGTTGTTTGATTTACATTTAAAATAAATAGTAATGAAAAAATTGATTATCATGGGTAAGGCAAAGTTATTTGATTTACATTTAGAATAAAGAGTAATGAAAAAATTGATTATCATGGGTAAGGTATATGATTGAGGGGAATGACTATCCTCAAATCTAGTGGGGTTATTTAGATCTTTATGTAATGATCTTTGTTCCATTGCTTATTGACTTTAATCCTTTCACATATATTGGTCCACTAAACCAGACTAGACTATAAAATATTTCAAATAATATATTTGTGCATGTATTCCTTTAATCATATCACATGTATCTCTTTGTGACTTTGTCTTCTTGAAATATGTTCGAGGTGACACTCCAAAACCCACACCTCTATCATGGCTATATTGTTCTGACCGCTTAAAAGCTACTGAAAGTAGTTTTTCTTCAAGTATAGTCGATGTTGATTCTTGTGTCTAAATCGTATAAAAACATAATAATATAAATAGATATTTTTATGTAATACTATTATAAATCACAATCAATTACTATTATGTCCTGGTTACACATGATTTTCATGCTTCTTGTGTGTTTTCATCAACTAGTTCACCCTATTTATTTACACGAGCCTCCTTCCATAGCGCATGACGTGAGATGTAAATGGATTCAGATTTTGATTCATCAATATGCATATAAAAAAAGGAACATATGTTGTTTCATATCACAAAAAAATTTATTTTAGATTTAAAATACATACCATTTTCTTTTCAAGTGAAGCTTACCACATCCTTGCTTTACGGTAGGGGTACAATGGTTTTTCTACACATTGTTTATTTTTAGTACTCCTTTATTGTTTCATAAATTAACAATTTTGAATCAAATTTGATAAAATAAATAATGTAAAATAAAATATTATTTACTAAAAAGCACCTAAAATGATTTCTCATTGCAATGACTAATGAAATATTTCCATGTTTCATGGTTTATAATGTATGCATATGTAAATATTGGGTGGGGGTTTACATTCCCCTCAACATCACTGAGACGATGCTTTGTAAGAAGTGTCTGGAAGCCTCTATGATCTTTTCTAGAAACCATTAAGACATATTTCTTATGAAAATCATTGAAAATAAATGAACCCTGCAAGGGATAATGAAAATTAAACCAATGTTTTATTATATAATTTTTTGGTAGAATATAGAAAGAATACTGTAACATTACCTTAATATCTTTCCAAAGGGTTTACTTCAATGTAGGAAATACATAGTGCCATGTATCTATATCAATTGGAACATTCATTCTTATTATAATCCCAACATAACTAATGGACATTGACTTTTTTGGGGTCAATATGTTGGTCGCGTTGATTCTAGCCAACCTAAAATTTTATACCCTTACTTATTACCTTGATAATTTTAGTTAATACAGTGACACTAAATCATTCTTGTATTTTTATCAACATGTTATTGATCCCCTAATAATTCTACAATTTCATCATCAATCATGTGTTCTTCCTCGGGATTGATAACATAATCATGTGCAGAAGTCATTATTTTCATGAGTGGTAAAATATTTAATTGATATTACAAAAATACAGTAGATAATATATTATATTATGAGGAAAATCATAGTATATTAAAAAAAATTAACCTGGTCATTGAACTCTCTTTTTTTCTTTAAAGTTTTAAGGGATTTGAATCCTCATTGAGTTTCCAAAATCCCCTCTTTGTGGCCCCTATAACTTACAATACATTGTATACATTGGGAAAACCATAAAATGATTGTGATATACAAATGAAAGGGTCACCCTCAATTGAATTTTCATATGAACCTATAGTGCTTTAGTCACTAATAGGAAAATTGACCAATTCTTATTTGTTGGATCTGAGACATAAAATACCTACACTGTAAGGGTTGGTGTCCTCAGAACCAACTGTTTTGTACTTTGATTACATGAATGTTCACTTATTATATATTGTTCATTGTTCTGCATCACTATAATATAATAATGTCCTGGAATATTTGTTGCATTAATAAGGTCATAGCAGATCCCCGCTATGATGAGAACCTTAAAATGCTATAACAATATTCTTAAATAAAGTTCTGCGGTTGGATGACATACTATGATAGGACACATAGTATACAGACCGTCATGTGCGAGTACTCGTAAGAAGACGATACTCTCTCTCATGGAGTTCGCACTTGGTAATCTCCAAAATGGGAGATTATGAGAACAGACACGCCAGTAGTAATTCCGCATGTCTTGGTGTCATCAGATATTGCTATCTACGAGCGTGTGTAATGGTCCTTAGACTGGAATATTATCATTAACTCATGTCATGACTTGCACACTTAGATTTACTGACGAAAACCGTCACGCAAACAGTTGGCGGAAAGTAGGGTACGTTGGGTGCGTCACGAGTGACATATTGTTAATGGATAAGTTGATGAAGGATTTTTCCCTTCTATTTATGGAAGTTGATATCTCGGCCCTTTGATTGAAATAGAACTGTCACATTAAATTCCATGACCATGGTGTAAACGACGAGTTTATTTTAGGTAGTCAAAGAACGACGGATCAAGCATATAGGTTTATAACACTTCCATGAAACTTTCTTGATGAGATATTGAGACAAAGGGATTAAATTACACAGTAAACGTTCGTATGAGGTGATACGTCAATGCGGCGTCAACTTCTTTCTCTTGGGTGCCTTGAACTGTTGCTAGACAGTAATCTTGGACTTTAGGAAAGCCCACCTAATGCCAACAAGAAAGAGGCCTAGAGGGTCACACACTAAGTGTATCCAAGTATCTCAAGTTGAATAAAGATTATTCTCGTACGTGGTTTAATAATTATTCAAGGAAGCCTAAGTTGTTTTAAATGATGGAGGAAAAATAAAATAAAACAAGTACACGCCATGTATTATTAAATGTACACACCGTGTAGTTTTATTTTGGAAAGGAAATGAATAAATGAAAACAAGATATACACGTCGTGTACATTTAATGTACACGCCGTGTAGTTTTCAATGAAAAACAAGTACACGCCGTGTATTTATTATTATACGCCGTGTAGTTTTTCCAGTCAGGATTTTGAGGATATAATATCGTTTTATTAAATGATATTTATTATAATCAGCGTGAGCGCATGTCAAGGAATTAATTGTTCGACATGGGGTTTTCAATAAGAGTTAATGAAATAAATGAAATGCGTAACGCGTTTATTTATTGTCATAACTCTACAACCTCAAACTCAATTATAAATATCCTCACAACCCCAACTCTTTTCCTACACAAGAGAATCGTTGTGCACAACATCTCTGGAGAATTCTTTCAAGGCCGAAAGAACCTCTTCCTCCAAGAACACTCTCAAGACCGAGAGAGATCCTCTTCCATCGGATCAAGACGATCTAAGACGGACAATGCAAGCAAAGGCTTCTCCACGCTAGCACCCGGAGAATCCTTTGGCGACGTCTAGAGATACGAGGTACACGTGTGGATCACCACTAGAGGGAGTCTACACTTGGCTTCTACGACACAATGAAGGATCGCATCGACAATGTGATCAAGAACATCAACGAAGAAAGAACACCCAAAAGGTATTTCTTTACAATTAATTAAATTAATTATAATCAACCTGTAATGATCCTTGTTTTTGATTCTGGGACAAAACATATTCTTTGTCTTTTTATGTGATTCGATCCATGGAGACTGGCGTTTATCATCGTATTGATTCTGGATTGATCATTCCTAATGACAAAAATCCAAGTGGGCACATCCACCCATGCACTTCCGCTGCGCCCAGAACCTTCAAATGGTATCAGAGGGAGGTTACAACATTGATTATAGTTATTTAATTTTCGTTGATAATTTGCGCATTTATATTTGATTCAATTCGAAATATATCGTTCTATTAATCTGAACAAACGAGATCTATTCTTCCTCCTTAGTTTCTCGATTCATATCACAGAACCAACTTTTTAATTTTAATTTTGATTAAAATAAAAACGATGAATTCATCTGGAGGAGTCGCTCTTTCTGTCTGTACAACACGGGATTACACAGCGTGTGATTAAAACTACACGCTGTGTACTTAGGTTCAATGAACCGACACTGGTCTGCCAAACCACACCGTGTGAATTGATTATGCCTAAGTATTAATCACGCCGTGTTGACCAGAATTGAACGACGCATGGGAACCGAAATACACGGCGTGTATGTTGGAACAACACGCCATGTAGTCCGATCTGGTCCATGTGAAACCGTGTACAAGGAGAAGCCGTGTTCAGCGTACACGTGATTGCCAAGCCGGTTACCGCGTAACAAGGAAGTACACGCCGTGTATGATTCATCTACCCGTCGTGTACTCCAAAATTTCCAAAGTAGAGAAAACATGCCAAAGCCCCAGCGTGTACTTTGGAAACAAGGTGAAAAGAAATACACGCCGTGTAAATATATACTACACGCCATGTACTTTCCAGAAATGTAATTTCACCAGGTTTCCTCCAATGTACAAAGACCCGTACAAGGAATATGGATGAGAAGAATCTCAAGGAATTCAGAAAGGAATTTAAGATAAAGAATTGATTAATTATAAGATCATAATTAATTGAATTCGAGCGCAACTTATCTTAAATGAAAGAGAGATTAAAAGAATTTGAATTCTAAATATGCGTAAATGTCATTGCATGTTGTGGATGATCATGAGCTAGACCAAAGACCCTTTGTATGTGTATGGTTTCATTTAAATTTATTTAATTTAAATTTGTTGGACTGCAAGCCTTCTTCCAATAAAATGTAGGGCCTGCGTGCCCATGGTTTCTTTAATGTAAACCCATATAATGGAGGATCTCCCAAGCCAGAGGAGACAGTTCAAATCCCGAAGCTGAGGCAAAACTAACGCAAGAAGATACAAAGGTGGATAGGTGGGAGCTGCAAAACATGAACCAACAGGTTCAAGGTGTTTTCCCTAGGTCAGGGTTAGCTTATCAAAACCGCTAGATAAGCTAACCAATAGAAGATCATGATCATGCCATCTTATTTTATTTCTTTTTTATTGTATGGTTTATTTATTATGTATGTGTTGTCGCGATCACATAATTAATAAAATAAACAAGCATGCAAAGATGGAATAAAATAAAAACCGAACTATGCATAAACATTATCAGAACATGGTTAATCACTTAAGCAAGCATCACTTAATATTAACAAGCATGTGATAATGCGAAACTACACATAAAGGAATAAAATCCCTCAATACCATATTAAGTCAGACCAAGCCTTCTGTTACCTGATTAAGGGCAAGACTCAATGAAACTATGTGTTTGACCAACCCTTGTTGGGACACTTACTTTTATAAAGGAAGCCCTTATGAAAGGTTTCGGGTTGACTTAAACATATTACATCAAGAGAATTATCCCTTTCTAGACTTGGTGTAATATTGGAGGCAAGAGTTGAGGAAATCCAAGTCAGGATTTCAGGATTGGGGAGTCCACTCAACAGATCAAGGAACTGTAAGCTCACAATTGGCAAAGACCTGCCTACCTAAATACCTTCAAATAGCTTGACCAACCCTTGTTGGGGTTATGCGAAGGGAAATATGGATCCTTGCCACTAGAATGTCAAAGCAACTAGACATTCCGAGTTCAATGGTGAGGGACATTGGGACTTGATAAAATAGTGGGAGAATTAATTAATTTATTATTTCTCATAAAAATGTAATAAAAAAAGGTACTGATAAAGCTGCTCTTTTAATTTATAGAATCGAAATGAAAAACTCATCAACCACATTTTCTCTGCGATCAATACTGGATAAAGACAATATCCTCACCGGCAGTAACTTTCAGGAATGGTTTAGGTGCCTTCGGGTTATCCTACGCCATGAACGAAAGTTTTACGTGCCGGAGTCCTCACTTCCTGATTCTCCTACCCTAGGGGCGAGTGATGAAGATTTCCTGGTCTATGATCAACATTTGAATGACGCTCTTGACATTCAATGTTTGATGCTATCATCGATGTCTAGTGAGCTCATGAAGTCTCATGAAGACATGGATGCCTATAGCATGCTCGAGAACCTCCGTGGTCTATACTAGGAGAGAGAAAGACATGAAAGGTTTGAGATCTCCAAGGCTCTATTTCAGAGCAATCTTGGAGAGGGTGCCCCAGCTAGGCCTCATGTAGTCAAGCTCATTGGCTACATTGAGCGCTTGGAGGTTCTAGGGTTTAAACTCCCCGAAGAACTGGGCACCAATCTCATTCTTGCATCACTCCCCCAGAGCTTCTCAAACTTTGTTATTAATTTCAACATGAACAACATTGAGAAGTCTCTATCTGATCTTCTTATCCTTATTCACCAAGTAGATAATGACATGAAGCATGAAAAGCCTTCTGTCCTTATGGTGAATAAAAGGAAAGGGAAGGTGAAGATATTTAAGCCCAAAGCTTCTTCAAGGCCTTCCAAGAAAAGGAAGATCAAAGGGGAGGCAAAGGAACATGATGATGTTTGTTTTGCATGTGGCAAGAAGGGCCACTGGAAGAAAAACTGCACCTAGCCAAGGAAGCAAGGGGAAGCTTTAGGTGCATTTGTTATCGAATGCAATCTATCTCTTTCTACTAATTGGGTATTAGATACTGCTTGTGGTGCTCACATCTGTATCCAAATACAGGAACCAAGTAGATTCAAAAAGATTGATCGAGGTGAGGTGGATCTACGAGCAGCCAATGGAGCCAGACTCACTGTTGTAGCTGTCAGAGACTACCACCTCACATTGCCTACTGGGATGGTCTTGGTTTTGAAAGGTTGTTATTATGTACCTTCTGTTACTAAAAACATTATTTCAGTATCCAGATTAGATACTTATGGATTCATATTCAAGTTTGGAAATGAATGTTTCTACTTTTATAAAGATAGCATTTGTTTTGGTAGGGCACATTTATATAATGACCTTTATGTGTTAGACTACACAAACCAAGTAATGGCAATCGATAACAAAGTTAATTCACATAACTCATACCACACCCAACTTTGGCATCACCGGCTAGGTCATGTCAATGAGAAACATTTGAAAAAATTACATCAAGATGGGTATTTAGATTCTTTCGAACTAAAACCACTTGGTGTATGTCATGTGTGTCTACAAGGCAAAATGACCAAAGCCCCATTTAGTAGGAAAGGTGAAAAAGCTAAAGAGATTCTAGAATTAGTTCACACAGATGTGTGTGGACCATTTCCAGTTGAAGCAAGGGGTGGGTTCTCTTACTTCATAACTTTTACTGATGATTTTAGTAGATATGGATATATCTACTTAATGAGGTATAAGTCAGATTCTTTTGATCGGTTCAAAGAATACAAGAATGAAGTTGAGAACCAGCTTGGTAAGAAGATTAAGAAACTCCGCTCAGACAGAGGAGGAGAATATCTTAATCAGGACTTCATTGATTTCTTATGGGAGTTTGGGATTCTATCTCAACTCACTCCTCCTTACACACTGTAGTGGAATGGTGTAAGTGAAAGGAGGAACTGCACCCTGTTGGACATGGTGAGATCAATGATGAGTCTTGCGAGTCTTCCATTATCCTTTTGGGGATATGCATTACAAACAGCAACGCACATACTAAACCAAGTACCAACTAAATCGATAAATGGTATTCCATACGAGTTATGGAGTGGACACAAAACCATGTTATCGAATTTACATGTGTGGGGTAGTGAAGCATTTGTTAAGGCCTCTTCAGGTAACAAACTCGCACCCCGAGGCACAAAGTGTATCTTTATAGGATATCCCAAGGAAACAATGGGATTTTACCTATACAACCCCTTAGAAAAAAAGGTTACAGTGGCAAGACACGCCATATTTCTTGAGAGGGAGAACATCTCCAAAAGAGATAGTGGGAGCGAGATAGACTTCGATGAAGTCGAGGCTCAAGATACACATGAGTTGGTACAAGAACATATTCCACAAAGCCCCATGGAAGAACAATCTATTCCAGAGACACAAGAACTGCGTAGGAGCACGAGAGAGGTGAGAGAACCAGAACGATATGGTTTTCTTGTCATTGAGGATGGTGACTCATTATTGGTTGACAATAATGATCCTCTTACCTACAAGGAAGCAGTTGAAGGCACATACGTTGCCAAGTGGAATGAAGCCATGAATTCTGAAATGGATTCCATGTACCAAAACCAAATCTGGATTTTGGTAGATCCTCCAGTTGATGTAAAGCCTATTGGTAATAAATGGGTATTCAAGAAGAAACTGGACATGGAGGGGAAATTCAGCACCTATAAGGCACGACTGGTTGCAAAAGGTTTTAGAAAACGTCAAGGAATTGACTATGATGAAACCTTTTCACCGGTTACGATGCTAAAATCCATCATAATCCTATTAGCCATTGCTTCTTACCATGACTATGAAATTTGGAAAATGTATGTCAAAACAACTTTCCTTAATGGGAACCTCCAGGAAGATGTCTACATGACACAACCTGAAGGGTTTGTGACTCTAAAGGATGCCAACAAGGTATGTAAGTTTCAGAAATCCATTTATGGATTAAAGCAAGCATCAAGGTCATGGAACATTCATTTTGATGAAGTTGTTATGAAATTTGGCTTTGTTAAGAACGAATGTGAGCCTTGTGTCTACAAAAGGTTTAGTGGAAGTTCAATCGTTTTCCTAATAGTATATGTTGATGACATATTACTAATTGGAAACGAAGTACCTATCTTACAGTCATTTAAGGCATGGTTGCATAAATGATTCTCCATGAAAGACTTGGGCGAGACAACATATATTCTTTGGATCAAGATCCATCGTGATAGATCCAAGAGAATGCTGGGCCTGAGTCAAAGTACATACATTGACAAGATACTGAAGATATTCAATATGGAACAATACAAGAGGGGATTGTTTCCAGTGTCACATGACATTCATCTTTCCAAGAAAATGTTTCCTCAGACACATGAGGAAAGAAAGAGGATGGTAAGGATCCCTTATGCATCCACGATTGGGTTAATCATGTATGATATGCTATGTACGAGGCTAGATGTTGCTTATGCATTAAGTGCGGTAGGAAGATATCAAGCTAATCCAGGAGACCGCCATTGGATGACAGTCAAGACTATCCTTAAATATCTAAGGCGTACTAAGGATATGTTCCTGGTTTATGGAGGAGATGAGGAACTAGTCATCAGAGGACATGTAGATGCTAGTTTCCAGACTGATCAAGATGACATGAAGTCACAGACTGAATACATCTTCAGTTTGAATGGAGGTGCAGTGATTTGGAAGAGCTCAAAACAAAGTGTGGTGGCAGATTCTACAGCGGAGTCTGAGTATATCGCAGCTTCTGAGGCAGCTAAAGAAGCAGTATGGATGCAAAGCTTCGTCCAAGAGATGGATGTTGTACTGAGTAGTAGAGATCCTATCACACTCTATTGTGATAATACTACAGCTGTGACACTTGAAAAAGAGCCAAGGTCACATCAGCGGACAAAGCACATACTTCAGAAGTATCATCTCTTGAGGGATTTTTCTCAGAGAGGTGAAGTTGCAGTGAGCAGTATTTCCACGGAAGACAACGTGGTGGACACATTGACTAAAGCCTTGACTCAGCAGAAACATGATCATCATGTGAGGTATAGTGGACTAAAATTTTTAGGCAGCTGGCTCTAGTCCAAGTGGGAGTTTGTAAGGGTTGGTGTCCTCAGAACCAACTATTTTGTACTTTGATTACATGAATGTTCACTTATTATATATTGTTCATTGTTCTGCATGACTATAATATAATAATGTCCTGGAATATTTGTTGCATTAATAAGGTCACAGCAGATCCCCGCTATGATGAGAACCTTTAAATGCTATAACAATATTCTTAAATAAAGTTCTACGGTTGGATGAAATACTATGATAGGACACATAGTATACATACTATCATGTGCGAGTACTCGTAAGAAGACGAGACTCTCTCTCATGGAGTTCGCACTTGGTAATCTCCAAGATGGGAGATTATGAGAACAGACCCGCCAGTAGTAATTCTGCATGTCTTGGTGTCATCAGATATTGCTATCTACGAGCGTGTGTAATGGTCTTTAGACTAGAAGATTATCATTAACTCATGTCATGACTTGCACACTTAAATTTACTGACGAAAACCGTCACGCAGACAGTTGACGGAAAGTAGGGTACGTTGGGTGCGTCACGAGTGACATGTTGTTAATGGATAAGTCGATGAAGGATTTGTCCCTTCTATTTATGGAAGTTGATATCTCGGCCCTTTGATTGAAATAGAACTGTCGCATTAAATTCCATGGCCATGGTGTAAATGACGAGTTTATTTCAGGTAGTCAAAGAACGTCAGATCAAGCATATAGGTTTATGACACTTCCATGAAACCTACTTGATGAGATATTGAAAAAAAGGGATTAAATTACACAGTAAGAGTTCGTATGAGGTGATACGTCAATGCGACATCAACTTCTTTCTCTTGGGTTCCTTGACCCGTTGCTAGACAGTAATCTTGGACTTTAGGCAAGCCCGCCTAATGCCAACGAGAAAAAGGCCTAGAGGGTCACACACTAAGTGTATCCAAGTATCTCAAGTTGAATAAAGATTATTCCCGTACGTGGTTTAATAATTATTCAAGGAAGCCTAAGTTGTTTTAAATGATGGAGGAAAAATAAAATAAAACAAGTACACGCCATGTATTATTAAATGTACATGCTGTGTAGTTTTATTTTGGAAAGGAAATGAATAAATTAAAACAAGATATACACGCCATGTACATTTAATGTACATGTCGTGTACATTTAATGTACACGCCGTGCAGTTTTCAATGAAAAACAAGTACACGCTGTGTATTTATTATTACACGCCGTGTAGTTTTTCCAGTCGGGATTTTGAGGATATAATATCATTTTATTAAATGATATTTATTATAATCAGCGTGAGTGCATGTCAAGGAATTAATTGTTCGACATGGGGTTTTCAATAAGAGTTAATGAAATAAATGAAACGCGTAACGCGTTTATTTATTGTCATAACTCTACAACCTCAAACTCGATTATAAATATCCTCACAACCCCAACTCTTTTCCTACACAAGAGAATCGTTGTGCACAATATCTCTGGAGAATTCTTTCAAGGCTGAAAGAACCTCTTCCTCCAAGAACGCTCTCAAGACCGAGAGAGATCCTCTTCCATCAGATCAAGATGATCTAAGGCGGACAACGTAAGCAAAGGCTTCTCCATGCTAACACCCGAAGAATCCTTTGGCGGCGTCCAGAGATACGAGGTACACGTGTGGATCACCGCTAGAGGGAGTCTACACTTGGCTTCTGCGACGCAACGACGGATCACATCGACAACGTGATCAAGAACATCAATGAAGAAAGAACACCCAAAAGGTATTTCTTTACAATTAATTAAATTAATTATAATCAACCTGTAACGATCCTTGTTTTTGGTTCCGGGACAAGCCATCTTCTTTGTCTTTTTCTGTGATTCGATCCGTGGAGACTGGCGTTTATCGTCGTATTGATCCCGGATTGATCATTGCTAATGACAAAAACCCAAGTGGGCACATCCACCCACGCACTTCCACTGTGCCCGGAACCTTCATACACTACTTGTGATGCCATTTTGAATGTACTGTCCTTATACCCTTACATACTAAAATTATATTTCATGAATCCCAATTCATTGAATTTCATTACACTCTTGTTTTCAAACCATTTTCAATGGAAAATCATCACTTGAAATGTAGTATAATCCCAACTACCTAGGATCACCTGAAAACAAAACTCAACTTCAGTGGAACCAACAGAGAGAATAAACTCTGGAAAAATGTCAAAGTAGAAATTGGGAGAGAGGTTTAAACAAGATGAAATCAGATATAGATGTTTTTAATGTTGTACATGATACTAATTTAAAGAGTGAAGGGAAGTTTGAGTATAACTTTAAATAGAGTTTTGGGAGTCCTCATCTCAAACTAATGCTGGTCATAATTCCAATTTTTTCTATGGATATAAGTATTCTCAAACCTAAATCATATAAAAATTATCTAATTAATCTTACAATTGTTTATTCTATAACCATAAAATTGTTTTTGTAACTTTTCTATGTGAGAGTAAAATAAAAGGTAGGATTTTATATTTATTAATTTCTTCACTTGGTATGTGGAGGGCCTGGTGGTGTTTCAGTGACAAGATGCTTAGGATCTAAATTTTATCTTTCATTAGATGATTAAAATGTTGATAGATCCCAATCACATGTTCTTGAGAACCCAAGATTTGAATAAAATCTTGAATTTAAATCCAATGAACCTAAAGTCTCAGGCTGGAGTTTCCAATCTATTAGAAAAACCGAAGAAAAATCGAATTGGGGTTTGACAAATGCTTCAAATATAAACAATTCACATGGCTTGGATGAAGGCTAAAAATTTTATCATAGATTTTCATGACAATGAAAATATTAAAAGGATTGAGGTTCTTCTGCTTGTTAATAGAAGCAAATAGACATAATTGTTTGATTTTAAAGAAATTAAACCCACTGTGAAGTTTTATCCTTGATATTATTAATATAATGGTAATTACATAATTATAAAATCTTATAATTGACTTACCATTAGGCTTCTCAGTATAATATTCTTCTTATATATCTCCACTAAGAAAAGTAGACTTACATCTATTTAGAATATCTTATATATCCTTTGTGCAATAATAGTAGGAAATATTCTAATGGTTTAAAGTCTTTCAATAGGTGAAAAGGTATCATCAAAATCAATTCCTTCAACCTGTGAGTATCTATTACACAATAATCTTACCTTTTTTCTTATAACTTAACTTTTTCATTTAACTTGTTCCATAAAACCTACTTTATTCCAAACACATTTTTATATTTTGGTTTGGGTACAAGTTCCCATGTCTCATTTTTATCAATCTGATCTAATTAATTATCAATAGTATCAATCCACTTTTGACACTCCAAATATTTTTCAACATCTCTTGGCTCAACCTATAAAATCAAAGAGGTATGTGAAAATTTTCTCATTATTCTTCTAGTTTGAACATACTGTCCTTAATATCCAATGATATTTTGGGCCTATACTCACTTCATTATCCTTGTATGAGATGAATTCAATTGTCCCTCATTGCTTGAAGTGGATTAATAAATATCTTTATCCTATACATCTTCTATATCGTCACTTATATTGGAAATTTTATCATATCCTTTAACAAAAAAAACTTCATCTTTGCTTACTCTTATATTTGCAGCTGACCATGAAACATTTCTATTAGAACGTTTCAGCACTTTCAAATCTACATAGTCAATAATATTTTTAGTTTACTTATTATAACACATATATCCCCTACCACTAAGAGGGTATACAAGAAGATACCATCCACACCTTTTTTTTATCAAACTTTCCAAGATTATGACTTTTGACTTCGATAATTCAGGGGATTCCAAACACCCTTAAGTATTTCAAACTTAGGATATATTTTTAATACATATCATATGGAGTCATATCAGAGTTTATCCTATAAAAAAATGATTATGAATGTGAACTGCTACTACAATAGCTTATCTCCAAAATAATTGAGAAGTATCATATTCAATCAGCATAGTTCATATCATCTCAACTAAAATTCTATTATTTCATTTAGCAACAAATTTATATTATAGTGTGTATGGTGAACTGATTTCATGATGAATTCTATGCCTTTTAATATAACCTTTAAACTTCCCATTTGTGTATTCATTACCATTATCAGTTCCAATCTTCTTCACAGAATATCAACATTCTTTTTTATCACTTAACCTAAAACTCTTAAACATTTTGAGAGCCACTTATTTGTGTTTTAAAAACATAATACATGTAATATGAGTGAAATAATTAATAAAGGAAATAAAATACTTATATATTTTTTTTTATTTCTTTATCATGGGCCCACATATGTCAAATGAATAAGATCCAAAGGATGAGTTGTGTGTATCTCAAACCTCTCATGTATTGAATTTGCAATATCCCCTTTCCAGCATATAAAACACCACCAATATCTTATTCTTGTCATATCAATGAAATCACAAATACTTCCTCTCTTTTTTATTTTTTCTATATTCCTATATCACATATGTTCAAACCTTTTATAACATAACTGATTCCCTTCCATCATGATCAGATATCATAAACCCTGTACATCTCTAACCTAAAAAAAATTTCCCTCAGTTTTTTCTCCTCTTTTTACAATTTTTTCATCTTCAAGTATTTAAAAAAACATCTCTTATAAAAACTACTTCATTTACTTTATCACAAAGTTATGAAACACTCAATAGATTGTGTTTCATCCCATCAAAAAATAATGTACTTCTGGATTTCAATTTTTCTTTTATAATAAAATCATATCCAATGCATTTGATTTCAAGTGACTCATAATTTCCAAAAGTATCTATATTTTATTTTTATTCTTTCACATTTTTTAACAATTTAAAATCTACCATCATATGTGAAGAAAACCCACTATCCAATATCCAAGTTCATTCTCCTTTTGCAGTCTTGAGAGAAGTTTCAATAACTAAGGAATTTTATTTTCCTTTTTCCTCATCCAAATGAGGCTTCTGAGATTTTTCATATAAAATTTATTGAGATGATAGCATTACAATATATCCTTTATCAATATGAATAGGTTGATCACATCTTTCACAAATAGTTTTGAGTGGTTTAAATCCATTTTTAGTTTTCAAACTAGATTTTTTAGGCTGCCTTCTTTGAGTGGATTGAATCCCCTAAAAATTTGCCTCCAATACCTACTAAATTCATTGTATTGTAGATGATTAAACCAAAAAAATCATTGTATTAGAAAAACCTCCACAATACCATTAATATCCATAGAAATCATATGTTTCTTTGTAGCATGCATGTTGTCCAAAACTATGTATCTATTTTCCATCATCATTATGACCATCAAACTTGGATCCTTATTGTGAACAATTTTTTTAGAATCCTGAAATATTCTTATTAATATTATACTTCTTATTATCCTTAAAAAAGTATCCAGTTGTAGAGATTTTTGATTCAACCTTTGATTCCTTATAAATTTCAGATTTTTTGACTTCACTTATTTTAGCTATATACATGGTCTTCTTGATTTGATTATTTTTTTAAACATTTTCAACCTTGTTTTTACCCTAAAATGATGAATTTTTTTGACCCTTTCAAGGTTTATACTTCTTATAACTTTCACCAACTTCTAAAATTGAGTTTTGGAAGTTTGATATTCCTTGTTTATTTTCAACTAGTTTCTATTGAACAAGATCAAATTAATTCTCCTTCACCTTTATCTTTTAATTAATCTTTAGGTTTAGGTTTTTGTCTTAATTAAGTAACTTATTCAGATCATGAATATCTTTTAACAACCTGAATTTTTCTACAAGTGGTAATTTCATATTTTTTGCTGATAAATCTTTATTCTTAAACTTTTTATTCTCTTTCTCAAGTTAAATAATATTTTAAAGACATTATTTTAATTATATTTTAAGCATAAACTCCACCCAAGTTTCCCCTTCTTCTTATTCAAAGTTTATGATTTCAATATTTATAAAATTATCATCATTTAATTTTAAAATAAGCAACTTCTCATCACCATCATCAGTGGAATTTTTAGACTCCACTTCACTATCATAATCTTTCTCACACTTGGACAAAAAGTTTTCCTTTTTTATATTTAGAGAACTTATTATACTTTAATTTTGAATAGTACTTTGATTTATATATCTTATTTTTTAGAGGTCTTCTTGAATTTCCATCTTCTTCATCACTATCTTCATCTTCCTTTATCCTTGGAAAGTTTGTTGTGAAATTTTCAATGACTCCACAATTAAAGCACTTTAATAGTAATTTTTTATACTTACTTGTACCTATTTTCGTCTTTCTAGAAAAAAATGACATCAATTTATCACATTTTCTACTTACAAAATCTTCAGTGTCAGAGTCACTATCTTCTTCATCAATGTATTTCTTATAATTTCCTCACTTAATAGCCTTGAAAGTGATTTCCTAATCAACCTTTTCCTTATTCTTGACATATTTTTCTCTTCACATTTCATATATGATGATAATACTATGAAAATCATCTAGATAGAGAGAGTTTTTGGATATTTATCTTATAACTATGATAACTTAGTGTCAAATTTATTTATAATAATTCATATAATCTTTTACACAATAGTAGAATCTTCTAATTCATCACCAAAACATATTTTGGTGCTTACAATGTCATTAACTCGTGTAAATAACTCACCAATTGTAGCACCCCCAGTTTGAGGTATGTAACCCTTATTTATGCCTTTTTATGTGTATAAAGTGGTTGGGTAAGGTTTGGGAGAGTTTTGAAGGGTTTTAGAAAGGTTTTGGGGATTTTTAAGGGTGCACGGTTTGAGAATGATTTTTGGAAACTACACAGCTTCTCCAGGAAACTGTGCACAATGAGATAGTGGGCTATGTGTTGGCGCACAATTACAGTTCATGGTTTGAGCATGGTTTTCCAAACTGTGTGTCCATCCAGGTAAACTGTTCATTTTGAGATAGTGAGCATTCACACGGTTGGCACACAGTTGTCTAACTATGTGGGGTAACTGTGTGGGGTACTCTTTGGGATAGTAGCAGGTTCACATTTAGCGCACGATTTGCCTAACTACGTGACTAAACTGTGTACAACTTTAAAAGAGGGTTTTTAGAAAAATTAGGGGGCTCATAATTTCACCTAAAACACTCATTTCTCCTCCCACTCGATCCCAACTCAGGATTCCTTCTTATCAGGGGTTAGAGAGGATATCCCACTCATTTTGGAAGTGATTCGAATGGTTTTCAAGGTTCTTTGAAGGTGATTATACCTTGGCAAGTCTTCTCTATTGGTGGTTTAGTGGTTTTCTCTAGATCTACTTCTCTTTCTATCCCATTTTACTAGATATACTTTCATCACATGTAGATCTAGGGTTGTTATTTCTTATAATGGTAATATTTGGTCTATTTGATGTTAGGGAAAGGTATCTAAGTAAATTTTATGGAATTTTCACCCAAATTTGGTGTACGGTTGTGTGGTGGGTTTATTTCACCCAAACCCTAAGGTAGGTGGCTTTACTCTTGACTCCATTTTGATAGAACTAGGAGAATTAATTTCAATTAATTTTTTTCTTGAAATTAATTGTGAATGTGATGTGCAAAGCTTGATTGAAACACATTTTGTGTTGATTTTTGGATTTTGGGGGAAATGGGTTATTGTGGTGAAATGTTCTTTGTTGTTGGATTTTAAAATATTAGTTTTAAAATAAGTTGCTTGGTTTAGTTTATGGAAATGGTTTTTAAAAATGGTTTTCAATAAAAATGTTATTTTATTGAAGTATGGTTTGACATGGATAATGTATTGGGGGTGTTTTCAATAAATGGGTGATTTATTGAAGTGGTTTTGGCATGTTTTTGGAATTGTTTATTTTCTTAATGGATTGTTTGGTTTGGAAATTTTTGATTGGCATGCTGTTATGGTTTTGGTAAATTATATTTGCTTGATTTTTGACTTAAGTGTTTAAGTATGCGTTGGAAGGGATGGATAGTGGCTTTAAGTACCATTATAAAAAGGGTTGCAAAGTGGTGTGAAGTACCACTATAAAAGTGGATGGTTTTGGACGTGGAGTTCCGCCAACATGGTAACACCAAACTCAGGTGTGTGTGTGAGGAACTTTTGAATATGGTTGGAATATGTATGTGACCACGCAAGGTGAAATGGGTTATGCTAATATGTGTTGGGGAAATGGTTAATGACGCGTTTGGTTGCTTTCCTTGGTATTGTGATGATTTGGGTTAAATGGATTTGTAAGGGTGTGTGTTGGATTGCTGGAAATTGTTGCATTATTTGATAGTTTTATATAAATTGTTTAATATAATGTGCTAACCGATTCTATCATAGTGGCGTGTGTAGGGAAGTAATTTGGGGGAAAACCTACTGAATATTATTACCCATCCCCTACTTTGGCACTTTGGTGCTTTTGCAGATGTTGTACTCTAGGACATAGGTAAAGGTAAATCATTTCATTTCCTTAGTGATTCATCATGATTCTTGGGAGGTCTTATAGTGCTGGATCTTGGAGATTGGTGTGGAGGTATAGAGATTTATCTTGGTGTCTTGAGATTTGTTGTTTTAGTCTTCCTCTTGGTACTCTAATTTCGGATTATTGTGGTTTGGTTGTATTGGTCCTTTGGTATTGTTGTATGGTAAAACATTGTTGACATGCATCATGTAGTTGTTTTTGTTATTGGCACATTTGGTTGATTGTTTTCATTTCAAAGGGAAATTCATACCCCATAATTCATGAAACCTCCAACATTTATTGTCAGCCTTTGACACCTTGGGGATGTCACCTAAGGATGAGTAGCACTTACACCTCTAATCAAGCCAATGAGGATGGGTGGGATGTTACAAGTGGTATCAGTTTTTTCGGTACTTGACTTACAAGTGAGACTAGTCTTGTTTAGATTCTTTGGCATTGATTTTCGGTCTTGGAGTTGGCATTTGTTCTTGGTTTATTCCTCAAGTTGGGATGGTAGAAAGGAGTAGGATTCTTGGAAATTAAAATATATAGCATAAAAGGACATAGTTAACCCTTTTATTATGAACTTTAAGTTACCAAGGAGTTGGGTACATAAGTTTTTTGGAGACACTTATAGGAGTGCAGTCTCATTGTCGTGGGTGTAACCAATGTGATGAGCATGACATGCATGGTAGAAATTACTTCCCACTAGGGTTACATATTTTATTTGGCCTAATTATTTATGTTTTAGCTGTGAATGTGTTGATTTTTGAAATATTTAGATTTCCTTTTTCAAATGTGTGTATTTGAACAGAGAATGGTTATGGTATTTTGAAAATGAATTGATTTTCAAAACAAGGTGGATTTTTTAAAAATGACTGGACATAAAAAAATGTGAATTTTAAAAAACATGGTTATGATAGATTAAATGTGATATAATTTTAAATTTTAAGCCTTTAGTTACTAGGGGGTGAGACTTATGGTGGTTGTTTTGTTGATAGAAATGACTGAAAATGTGGTTCCACCTAAGCCCCAAGTGAACCAGTAGCTAGTTCAAAGCATACTTAAAGCTTTCCAAGCCATGGAAAGTGGGAATAGAATGGATGAGATGAAGCATGTGGATCACTCAATTTAGTTTTAGAAGCAGAATCCACCCATCTTTAAGGGTGATTCAGAACCAGAAAGGGCAGAAACATGGTTGAACATGATGAATCAAATCTTCAATTTCCTAGACACATTAGAAGAGTTGAAAGTCAAGTTATTAGCATATACGTTGGGAGATCTTTCATGTTAGTGGTGGGAGTTAGTGGTACAGTATAAAGGGGACCAAGGTATAACATGATATTATTTTTAGGAATTGTTCAACAAATAATTTTATCCTCACATGTTCAGAATTCAGAGAGTGAAAAATTTATTTAGTTTGAATCTGGAGAACCTCTTGGCGATGGAGTATGTAGCTAAATTCATGAATTTAGTTTGGTTTTCACCTAAGGTAGTAGCTAGTGCATCATTGAAGGTGTGTATATTTGAATTAGGGTTGAGGCAAGAAATCCATTTGAAGATTTCAGTGCTATGTATAACGGATTATACAGAAATGGTAAATCAAGAAAAAGTGACTGAAAGGGATATCTTGGGAGCTATAGGCATGGTAAACATGTTGGTACCCATGTTCAATGGTGGTAAATATAACACAGAGATCAAGCGGAAAAGGGATACTTATTTCTAGGGTGGGAGTATGGGTTAGAATCTAAGGGCAGGATCAATGAATATTCTTCTAAAGCCTAAGAGTAAGATTGGATGTTTCCAGTGTGGCTCTACAGACCACATAAAGTGATAATTTATGGAACATCCTTAATAATGTAATAATTTTAAGTATATGGGGAATATTTAGCATTATTGTCGCAATTCTATGAGATTGGGTGTTTGTGACACTCCTCAAGGGTCACAGGTGTCTTATGTCATGGCAAGATGAGGGCAACATCATACCCCCCATCAACAGAGTAGAGTTAGTCACGATGATTCTAGGAATACCATGACTACTCAACAAGGGAAATCCTAGTTGTGGAATAAAGAGAAGAGTGTGGAAATAAATCAGTTGTTTAGAGCCGAGTAGCTTGTGGTGGATGATCAGTCAGGACCATCCATGGTGAGAGGTATGATTCTTTTGAATTCTACCTTTATGAAAGTGTTGTTTGATACAAGTGCATCACATTATTTCATTGTGTAATGTCTCATAATATTTATATATTGTTTTTTAAATTATATGGAATTATTTGGAGACCACACGCTTTGAAGACACATGATTCTGAGGCCCGATGAGCCCAAAACAAAATTTTTAACTTTTTTTAATTCGTTTAAGTAAACATGCAAGCAAGTTTTTTTTTTTACTTTTAAACCAGTGCTCAGATCAAAAATCTGAGGGCACTGTTGAACTCGGAATGCTGAGATTCACCTAAAAAGGACCTAACTTCGACTAGCAAGGGTCGTACAGAAAATTTAGTTTTCAGATTTTTCAAAAAATAATAAAATAACTTAAAAAGTTATTTTATTTTTCTTCCCTCACCATTGAGAGATAGACAACAATTCTGCGGTGTGGCGATGATGTGCATTGAATAAATCTCATTAATTAATCTTTTTTGTATAGCGTAACGACACACTAATTGAAGCATAACAGATATGTTGTTTTATAAATGAAACATCATAACGACACGATGTCACAATGTAACAGAAACACTGCGACGTGTTTTCTTTTTTAATAGGATAATGTGTTGGAGAAATGAGAATTAAAATGTGGAAATTCTCTGACGAACCCATAATAAGGATTCCCTCCAATGACAAATGATGAATGCCGACAGGATCACTAACAACATCAAATATTTACAAAGAACAAGACCAGGAAGCAAAGAATTCCAACAAAGCTTGAATCCTCGAGGACAGAGCAATTCAATGACGAATGTCGATCAAGGTAGGGGTTTGTTTTGTTTCAAGTTTTCCCCATTCTTATTCTAAAATGAAGAACATGGATCAACCCACAAACAGGTTGATCTGCGGATTGTTCGTTCATGCGATAGGGTGTTCTTCTTGGGTTTTCTATAGCAGGATTTAATTATTGTTGATAGAATTGTGATTCCAAGCCTCTCCTTTTTAAACTTCTAATGTGGAGGGCATGAGTCGACACAAACAAGGCATGGACCCCTTCCTCCTTGTGAATTCTTGGTGTCTGAACATTCGAAATGGCGATAAGGAAAATTCGAGGCCTTCACAGAGAATACGACAACCCACAGAGGCCAGATACACAGTTGGTGTGAAGAATGGGCCACTAGTGTGGACCCGGTGGCCCGTGGAAAGACTCACTGGCGTGCCAGAGGTGGATTCCATGTCCAGTTGGGACACGACCCCTCAGCCATGTCGATGGAGAAACCCGCAGTCACAAGATTCATTTCTTAGGGGCACGCGGTCTCCTAACTATGTGTGGGAAATCTGGACGGCTGCATAGCGACAAGGCCATGGTCAACTGATCGCGGTAGAGGCATTGGCCCTGCGGACAACCCGTGGGGCGAAGGGGATTCGGACATGGCTTCTAGCCACATCCCGACTAGTAAGAACCAATCTTCCAAATGTGGAATAGGAAAGGCGTGTCCCAAACCCACCCCAGTGGGCTAAACCTGCCCCATCGGGCTGGACCTACCCTATTGGGCTGGGTTTGGTTGGTTCGACTGGATCGGATCGGACCTGGATCCAACCAACCCTTTTTTGGAAAAAATACCAATATCTTTCAAAACGAGCGTCCAATTGATGATCCATTTGCGGCTTTGGAACCCTTGTGATGAGGAATATCTCTTGAAATGATCTATGGAGGATTTAATGGAAGTTGAAATATGAAAAATGGCTTGGGGATCGGTTACACTGAGATCAAGTATGCTACGTGCGAAAACCATATGGTTGGATGAGACCTAGAGACTGCTGACAAGAAACCCTATGTGAATCAACTACTATGGCCCAGTGGGAAGCAACATCTATATGACCTAATAGGCCTACAGTGGGGAGAATATTCTGTGTGACCTGGCAGACCCATAGTACTCGATAAGAGAAATACCTCAGTATGCCCAAGGTGGGAAGCGACTTCTATGTGACCCAACATGCCCACGATGGGGATCGACTTCTATGTGACCCAGCATACCCACAATAATCATCAGGTATGAGTACCACATAAGTCCCAAAGTTAGTGGTAAGTGACTTCTATGTGACCTGACAGGCCCACTATACTCATTGAGGAGGAGTTCTCTAGTAACCCATGGTGTTTGATAATGTGACTAATAGTTCTACTTTCATACTCTAAATTATACTTAGTGTGAGTTTCCTTGTTTCATGATCATAATTCGTGATTATGATTCATGATTTGCTCTATGGATTTCTTTGTGGTATTTCCTTTGTGTTTTGAGGTCCCTACTGAGTATATTATTACTCACCCCTACACGGGCTTTGCCTGTACGTGTTGTGTCTAGTGTAGACGACCGCTGACTTGATGAAGGACTTGGTGGCCTAGGACCTGGTGGTGCCCAGTGAGACCAGGTAGGCGGGAAGTACTTCTACAATTTTCAGTAGTTACTCTTCACTTACCCATCAGGTGGGATTTTCCAGCGGACAACTTTCAGAGTTTTACTTGTACTTTTCTGCTTTCAGTTTATCCTTTGTTAGGTTTGTATTCTGTCCCATTTGACCTAAAATTCGTACTTTTACTTAGTGGTTGTTTAGTGGAATGCATGTTTTCTTTTCCAGGTTTGGGACATGGTTGTGTGTGCGTGCATAAAAGTACTCAAGAAAATTCCTCCCACTTGCAGGTTGACGCCTTCAGCGCTAGTCACCAACCCCTGACCTTCAGGAGGCGATCTTGGGGTATGTCAAAACATGGGCCCCAGAGAATGGGTTATGAAAAAGTGGTATCCGAGGTGGTCAATTCTACCTCAAAGGCCAAGATTCTATTGTTTTGTTTTTTGGGGCAATAATGTTGAATGTTTCGAGTTTGAATTTTAGATTTGGGGAGTCCAGTGTTGGTGCGACGACTAACATATCCATACACCAGGACCCTAAATTTTGATTTGCATCTCTATACATGAAAACATTGGTTGTATAAGTGTCTCCTTATGATATTATTGAATGAGATTCAACTTAATATGTATGATCTATTAACTGTGGTACATCTTGATCTGTATTAGGATTCCTCAATGCAGACAGCTAGCTCAGATTCCAATGCATGATTGTGAGGATAGATTGCCTAGCGATGAGGTACAAGTTCAGGGACCAGTGCTAGAGATATCCCCAACGAGTGGTGCACTGGTGTTTCCACCACCCATTGATCAGTAGTTACTGCTGGCATTACTGGTAGAGGATGTGTGCATCCTCATCTCCTTGCATGAGTTCTAGAGATAGAGACCTCCTAGGTTCAGGGGAGAGATAGATCCTCAGGTCGCTGAGGACTGGATGGAGGTAATGATGCGGGTCTTCCGCTTAGTGAGGACACCGCTTGACCTGATGGTGATCTTGGTTGTGATCCTTCTACAGGTATCGACAGGGAGATGATGGAGCCTGATGATTTAGAATCATAATGAGGTGAAACTCTATTGGGCTGACTTCAAGCAGCTTTTTCGGGATGAGTTCTTCCCCGCGACCTTGTGATTGGTGTGCATATAGGAGTTGCTTCACCTACAACAGGGCAACATGTCAGTGGATGAGTACTCTGCGAGGTTTACAGACCTCTATCGCTACTCCACAGACATGGTGCGAGACCCTTTCTTTAGGGCCTGGACCTTTGAGCAGGGACTCAAACGGGAGATCAGGGCATCCATAGTGTCTCTCTGCATCTCCACTCAGGCTGGAGTACTGGAGAGAGCCCTTCTTGTGGAGAGATTCCTAGCAGAGTAGGAACCGACAACCGGAGCCACCAGCAGACATCAGCCGGAAGATTCTTCAGTGGTGAGCAGCATGCATCATATAAGGGGACCCAATCGGGTCAGATATTTTAGGGGATGACCCCAGGACTTGGGGTCAGTAGTTCAGGTCTCCCAGAGCAGAGGAAGTCAGTAGGGAACCAGACTGTGCTTCACATGTGGTGGGTAGGGACACATGTCCTGTGACTACCTGACCCACCATACAAACGATCAACAGACAATTGAGGGACCTCCAAGGTAAAAGAAAAAGTTTTAATAAGGAGGTCCGTAGGGTGGTGGATGTGGAAGGGGATCAGGCTGAGTGGTAGGCGATGGACGATGGTTCTAGTTTCTACCACCACCACCCCCAGGTGGTCCACCACAGGCTCAGGGAGCTGGCGGATAGGGGTGAGGCTAGCTTCAGGTAATGGATGCCTATGACCATGGTGCTTCAGAGATGATTATAGGTACAATCTATGTCTTATCCACCTTAGTTGTAGTTCTAATATACATAGGTTCGAATCAATATTTCCTTTCCATGGACCTCGTTCAAGGACCATAGATTCTGAAGGAGTCATTGGCTCGATCCTTATGATTAGAGATTTCTACGGGTGGGGATTCAATGATTACACACTGGTGTTGGTAGTGTGAGCTTACTCTAGGAGGCAAGATCTTCGGCTGTGATCTCATAGTAGTGGAACCGAGCCCTTACGACGTCATCTTGGGTATGTAATGGTTATCTACAGTCCATGCTCATATTTACTGTATTAGGCGCAAAGTGCGGTGTGTCCGTGAGGATGAGACCGGGTTTTCCTTCACCGACTATAAGGGAAATTTTTCATCACAGGACAAACTTTATCAGAGGAGGGTTAATTTGATCACTCACCAGTTGGAGAGCCTCACCCTTAGTGTAGTGGATGAGAAGAGTCCAAGATTTCCTATAGTGATAGATGAGTATGAGTACGTATTTCCTAAGGATGTTTTGAGACTACCTCCTCTTAGGGAGGTAGACTTTTGCATCGATCTGTACCTGGGGATGACACTGATATCCACACCGGCATATTTAATGGATCCTGCGGAGCTTCATGAATTGAGGGTATAATTGGAGGAATTACAGGATAAGGGCTTCATGAGACCCAGTGTTTCACCATAGGCAGTCCTAGTGTTGTTTTCCAAGAAGCCAGATAGGAGTTTGAGGTTGTGTGTGGACTTTCGATGCTTGAACAAGGTGACCATGAAGAAAAAGTACCCACTATCAAGGATTGACGACCTCTTTTACTAGCTGAAGGGAGTGAGTTGGTTCTTGAATATAGACCTCAGATCAGGATATCATCAGCTTCAGGTATGGGATGAGGATGTACCAAAGACTACCTTCAGATGTCTATATGTCCACTATGAGTTCTTGGTGATTCCCTTCGGCATGACCAATACCCCAGTAATGTTCATGGGACTCATGATATGATATTCCAACCTTACCTTGATTGTTTCATGGTGGTATTCATTTATGACATCTTGGTGTACTCAGCTTTGGAGGAGGAGCATGCTACACACCTGTGGATAGTCATGGATACACTATGAGAGCACCAGCTTTACGATAAGCTCTTGAAGTGCCATTTTTGGATTTAGGAGATCCACTTTATGGGACATGTCATCTCAGAGGCTATATTTTCAGTAGATCTAACGAATATAGAGGTAGTGCTTGCTTGGGAGCCACCCAGGAGCATGGTTTGAGGTGCATAGTTTCTTGGGGTTGGTCGGATACTACTGGGGGTTCGTACCTGACTTTTTCAAAGTAGCATCACCTTTATCATCCTTGACATGGAAGGGAAAACCCTTCGTGTGGATGGAGAAGTGCCAGTAGAGTTTCTAGGAGCTAAGACGAAGACTGATGGGTGCCCCTATCTTGAGACTACTAGAAGAGGGAATTGGGTATGTAATATTCTACAATGCATTAGGGACTAGACTGGGTTGTGTCCTGATGTAGGAATAATCAATGATCACCTACATCTCATGACAGTTAAGGAAACATGAGAAAAACTACACGACCCATGACCTGGAGTTAGTAGTAGTGGTCTTTTCCTTGAATATGTGGTGACACTACTTGATGGGTGAACAATTTACCATCTAACACGACCATAATATTCTCAGGTATATCTTCTCAAAGAAGGACCTGAACTTGATATAATTAAGATGGATGGTGTTCCTCTAGGAATATAACTTTGAGATAGTCTATACTCCTGGGAAGGGGAACGTGGTGGGAGACACGCTCAGCAGGAGGTCTGGTTTATAGCTGCTGAGTGAGGCGACATAGCAGCTAGCTGTGATGAAGATATCCTTCGTGGATGGTGATAGAGCAGATACCTTCAGTCAATGACTATCACTCCCTCACCTTTACAATGAGTTAGGGAGGCACAACTTGTGGATGTTGACTGTGAGACCCAAAGTGCTCAGATATCCTCAGTACAGTCTCCTAATGGATTTTCGATAGGTGGGGAGTACAACATCCTTTTCAGAGGATGCACCGTAGTACCAATGACATTGTGGGAAGAGGTGTTGAGGTAGTTCCATACACCCCATTTGGTGGTACATCCCGATGTGGAGAAGATATACCAAGACCTATGACATCAGTAGCGGTGGTAAAGTTTGTTTCATGATGCCTCACTTGTCAGCAATTAAAGTTCGAGCATCAAGTTCCAGCAAGCTTGGCCTGACCACTTGAGGTACCATAGTGTAAATGATATGGTATCTCGATGGAATTCATAACGGGGTTACAATGCATGTCTAGGGGCCACGATTCTATCTGGGTGATCATTGACCAACTTACCAAGTTGGATCACTTCCTACCCATCTGGGAGTAGGGATAAGTAGAGGTCTTAGAGAGCTTATACATCCAGGAGATAGTGTGTCTACACAGGGTTCCTTCGATGATCGTCTCAGACCATGATGCACGCTTTACATCCCAGTTGTGGAAGGGATTGCAGGAGGCATTCGGGACTCAGCTGTGCTTGATCACAACTTTTCAACCTCAGACTGATGGTTAGATAGAGAAGACCATACAAACCTTGGAGGACATGATTCATTCTTATATACTTGATTTTGGTCACAATTGGGAGGGCCACCTACCACTTGTAGAGTTTGAATACAAAAAATAGTTATCACTCCACCATTGGCATAACACCATTTGAGGCATTGTACGGGGCGACCATGAAGATCACCTCTATGCTAGACAGACCCAGGGGAGTCAGAACTCATGGGCTCAGAGTTGGTACGGGCTACCAATGAGAAGGTTTAAATCATCCAGGAGTGGATGAGGACTACATAGAGTAGGAAGAAATTGTATACTGATAGGAGACAAATACCCTTGGAGTTCGAGGAGGGAGACCATGTTTTCCTTTGGGTCTCACCCCGACAGGGATTGCAGAGATTTGATCAGGGCAACAAGTTATCTCTGAGGTTTATCAGACCTTTTCAGATTCTTAGCAGAGTTGGAAAAGTGGCGTACTACCTAGATCTTCCCCCATAGAAGCACTGAGTGTATGATGTTTTCCATGTGTCACAGCTGAGGTGGTACGTGCATGATCCATCGCACGTCATCGATTGGGGAAAGATGGACATTGATGATGTGGCGATGTTTGTGGAGTTCCCGGTGGCGGTAGAGGATCGATAGAAGTGAGTCCTTCATGGATGGTCGATTCCTCTGGTGCGTTTTTAGTGGCAGCATGGGAATCTCTAGGAGATCACATGGGAGTGATAGGCTCATATTCGTTCTTAGTACCACCATTTGTTTGATTAGCCCTTGTTTTGGATTTTGGGGACATAAACCCCCAAGGTGGGGAGAATGTAATGTCCCAAAATTTCTATATAATTTTTTTTAAATTATATGGAATTATTTTGAGACCACACACTTTGAAGGAACATGATTCCGAGGCCCGGTGATCCTAGAAAAGATTTTTGAACTTTTTTTAGTTTGTTTAAGTAAACGTGAAAACAAGTTTTTCTAACTTTTAAACCAGTGATTAGATAAAAAATCTGAGGGCACCGTTGAACTCAGAAAGCCGAGATTTGCCTAAAAAGGACTTAACTTCAACCAGAAAGGGTCAAATGTAAAAGTTAGTTTTCGTACTTTTCAGAAAATAATAAAATAACTTAAAAAGTTATTTTATTTTTCTTCCCTCACCGTTGAGTGAAGGATGGCGGTGTTGCGGTGCGGCGATGAGGCGCATTAAATGAAGCTAATTAATGGATCATTTTTGTGCAGAGTAATAATGAATTAATTGAAGTGTAAAAGATACATTGTTTCATAAATGAAATAATATAATGACGCGACATCACAACGTAACAGAAACGCTGCGACATGTTTTATTTTTAATAGGCCAACACATTGGAGAAACAAGAATTAAACTGTGGAAATTCTCTAAAAAACCTATGACAAGGATTCCCTCCAACAACGAATGACAAATGCCTATAGGATCACTAACAACATCGATTCTTTACGAAGAACGAGACTGGGAAGCAACAAACACCAACAAATCTTGAATCCTCGAGGGAAGATCGCTTCAACAACGAACGTCGATCGAGGTAGGGGTTTGTTTTGTTTCAAGTTTTCCCCATTCTTATTCCAAAATGATGAACATGGATCAACCCACAAATAGGTTGATCTGCGGATTGTTCATTTGTGTAGGAGGGTTTTCTTCTTGGGTTTTCTATAGCAAGATTAAATTATTATTGATAGAACTATGATCCCAAGCCCCCCTTTTTAAACTTCTAACATAGAGGGAGCGGGCCGACACAAATAAGGCCCAAATTCTTTCCACATTATGCATTCTTGGTGGTTGAACATTCGAAATGGTAGCAAGGAAAATTTGAGGCCTTATCAGGGAAGACAACACCCCACAGAGGCCAGAGGCATAGTCGGTGAGAAGAACAGACCACTGATGCTAACCCGGTGGCCCGTGGAAAGACCCGCTGGTGGTGGCCATGGGCAGATGGCGACACGCCATGAAGGCGCATCAGATGTGGTTGTCATGGCCGGCTCAGGCTATGGTGAAGTATCCCGAAGCTACAGGTTTTGGTTCTCAGGGGAACATGGTCTCCTGACCGCATGGATAAAATATGACCAACCGCATAGCAGTAAGGTCATGGTCAACCGATCACGGTGGAGGCACTGGCCCCGTGGGGTGAAGGGGAGCCGAACACGGCTTCCAGCCACATCACGACCAGGTGGAACTGGTCCACCAATGGAGGACTGGGTAGGGCATGGTCCGCCCCAATGGGCCAGTCTAACTGGGTCAGACTGGACCCAGACCTAACTGGCCCCTTTTTGAAAAAACGACAATATCTTTCAAATTGGGCATCCGATTGATGAGTCATTTGTAGCGTTAGAACCCTTGTGACAAGGTAGATATTTTGGAATGCTATATGGAGGATTTCATGGAAGTTGAAATACAAAAAATGTCTTGGGGATCAGTTCTCCCGATATTAAGCATGCTACGTGCGGAAACCCTGCGGTTGGATGAGACCTAAAGACCGCTAAAAATAAACCTTGTGTGTATTAGCTACTATGAACCATTGGGAAGTAGATTCTATATGACCCAACATACCCACAGTGGGGAGTGACTTTTATGTGACCTGAAACATCCACGATACTCGACAGGAGGAGTACCTCAGTATGACCAAGGTGGGAAGCATATTCTATGTGACCTGACATGACCATGGTGAGAGAGGCTTCTATGTGACCCAATATACCCACGATACTCATTAGGTATGAGTACCACAACATTCCCAAGTTTAGTGGGAAGTGAATTCTGTGTGTCCCGGAAGACCCACTATACTCATTGAGGAGGAGTTCTCTTACAACCCATGGTGTTCGATGATGCGACCAATGGTCCTACTTTCATACTTTAAATTATACTTGGACCTGGTGGTTCCTAGTGAGACTAGGTAGGTAGGACACAATTCTATGGTTTCCAGTATCTACTTTTCACTTACCCATTAGGTGGGGTTTTCCAGTGGATGATTTTCAAAGTTTTACTTGTACTTTCCTGATTTCAATTTATCTTTTGTTGGGTTATTATTCTGGCTCATTTGACCTATAGTTTGTACTTTTACTTAGTGGTTGTTTAGTGGCATGCATGTTTACTTTTCTAGCTTTGGGACATGGTTGTGTGTGCATGTATATAGGTAATCATGAAAATTCCTCCCACTTACAGGTTAACACCTTCGGCGCTAGTCTCCAACCCCTGGCCTTCGGGAGGTGGGCTTGGGGTATGCCACAACACGGGCCCCGGGGGACGGTTCGTGACACATTGCTTCCTGTATTGTTGATTTGTTATGTTTAAATGTGGAAATGATGCCTTCTATTTTTAAACTTCAAACTCCTCTAGGTCAAAGAGAGTGTCAAGCCTTTTTGTGTAGAGCATGTTGTATTATAGTTGATGGGGTTGAGTTGATGTGGGACTTCTCAGTGATTTATATGGATGTTTATGATATAATCCTAGGTATGAATTGGTTGACAATGTTTAAGGACCACATTGACTGTTATGCACGAACGATTAGTTTCATGATGGATGATGGCATCAAGCATCTATTTTGATGAGAGAAGAAGGTAAAGTTGGGTGCAATGGGCATGTTGGCACTAGAGGTTGGGATGATCTCATATCAATTGGTGGATTTGTCTTTGGAATCAATGGAAGAGGTTGATGTAAGAAGTTTTATGGTAGTTATTGATTGGTTTATAAATGTCTTCACCGAATAATTCTTAGGGTTTCCACCCATAAGAGAAGTGGAGTTTATGATTGATCTCCTTATGGGGAACAATAATATATCACTTCCATCTTATCGGATGGAACCAATATAATTGAGGGAATTGAAAGTGTAGTTGGAAGAGTTAGAAAACAAAGGGTTCATCCATCCTAGCATGTCTTCGTGGGAAGCACCAGTTTTGTTTGTTAAAAAGGTGGATGGAACTCTCCAATTATGTGTGGATTATCTTAAGCTTAACCAAGTTACGATAGAGAATTGATATCCACTCCCACTCATTGATGCTATATTTGATCAGTTTAGGGGAGATCAATGGTTCTCTAAAATTGACTTTCGATCAGGATATCATTAGTTATGGGTGAAAAAGGATGATATTCCAAAAACAAATTTTAAAAGTATATATGTCCATTATTAGTATGTGGTTATGCCCTTTGGTATCAAAAATGTACTGGCGGTCTTAATGAAATTGATGAATCATATCTTTCAAAGATATTTTTATTTTTATGGTGATGTTTTTCGATGATATATTGGTGTATTTTAGGACGAGGTATGAGCATGAGTAACACTTGGAAATAGTATTGGGAATTTTTAGAGATCATTGGTTGTATTCCAAATTACCAAAGTGTGATTTTTGGATATAACATGTTCATTTCCTTAGCCATGAAATTTCTGAGAAAGGTGTTTTAGTAGATCTGGAGAAGACAAAGGTTGTTATTTTTTGGAAACTGCCAAAGAATGTCTTTGAGATATGAAGCTTCCTTGGTCTATCTTGTAACACCCCGAACCCTCTAGACCGGAGATGGTGAATTACTTGTTATATTGGCATGGTTAGAAGGGATAAAAATCATGAAGTAACGATCAGTTTAGTAGTATTAAGGAAACTAGATACATAGATGTTACTCAAATTACATTGGAAAAGTTTACAAAATACAATACATAAAGAAAACTAAAAGGTGCATCCACAAGAACTCAATAAATGGTCTCCTCTTTGTCAACTGTTGAAAGTAAACAATGAAAGGGGTGAGATAAAATGCTCAATAAGGGTTACAAATAGCGGAAAAATTAATCAATAATAACTGAATCATAAACAACTATGTCATGATGAATAAATGAAAAACACATGCCATTAATAAACTGAGAAAGGGCCTGCATCCATAGATTTTTTCACAGTGAAAATCTCATGGATAATAATAACTCATAATTAATAAAGAGAATTCTTATTAATTGGACATCATGTATCTAGCACATGAAACCATAATACCGTTAAAATGGTTTAGTTATGTAGGTAGAAACCTATCTGATTTTTGGAAACAAACTCGAAGGGTTTGTCGCCAAACTGATTTGTCTCATGAGACCTACCGATCCATCTAGGGGCTATAGCGGGACCCACCAGCCACTTCATGTCCAAATAATTCTTTATACATTGATTTAATACAAGATCAATATGCCTTTTCAATATCCGTATAGAGTAGAGTATACAGATTCATCAATATTTCCATAATTAAAATAACTTTCCAAATAAACACCGTATGTAAAATGGTATACGATTTAGAAAACAAACATATCCATGGCATGAGATTATGGATATTTAATATAAATACAATTTAAAATGGAAAGTGACCTCAAATGGGAACTAGGTACACCATATAAGTATTATTAGGTGCACAATACAAAGTTAGTCACAACGAAAAGGTAATTGAGACAAAGTCTCTTACCACAATGTAATCGGTCGAATCATATGACCATAACATAATAAACCTCAAATGAATAATTGAATAACATTAATATAAATAGGATCATTTTATTATATATCAAATGTAAATGCACATATACCACATACAAGAAATAAGTGACGAACAATGAAAAATCTCACAGAAATGAAAGTGAGATGAGAAACCCCTTACCTTTTGCTCTAGTGTGTTCTTAATTTGTTTAATGACCTGAATAATAAAATTTATATCCATTAATTAATAATTAAAGAACCTTTTATACATGTAATTTATTTATTATAACCTTATTATGTTCATTAATGGACCTTTTAATGGGTTTAAGAGGTTCAATTTTATTGTTTTGGAAGCATTTTCTTCCTTGGTTTTCATGATTCATTTACTTGCATTCATGAATAGAAGCTCATTTGAAATGTGGTTAAACATCCAGAATTTTTAATATATATTATTAGTTACATTAAAGATATATAAATGATATTATAATTATTCTAGGTTATATACTTGAGGATGAATCATTAGTTAAAAGTTTTTGATAAACGCTTGAATTTAGCTTGACAATTTTGTATACAATGAACTGTTTTGTATTATTATTCCATATTATGAGTGTGTAAAGATTAAAAAACATTAATGAGATGAATTAAATATATTATTATCTGGTTCAACTATTAAAATGGTTTCATTACTAGTAATTAAGGAGAAAGTGAAGAACAAAACTCCGTCGTCCACAAAGGTTATAAATTGGAACCTCATGGACGTTGATTTCGTTTATAAAAATAAAAAAGGGGAGTAAGAATATTGATGATGGTTATTAAATTAAAATGATATAATTAAAATATATATATGATACTGGAATTTATCATGGTCATTTGGAAATAGGATGTGAGAAGAGAAAAATAAAAGAGATGAACTTGAAAATAAAAGAAAAGTTGAGAGATCCCTTATGAAAATTCGGCAGCCTAACGGCGTCGCTTAAAATTTTATAAAATGAAATGATGAGAACAAATGGTTATCTAATAATATTGAAATAAAAATTTAAGTAAGAAGAATAGATAAAATCAAACCCCAACATATGATAATGGAAATTCAAATAGATAACATAAAAGAAGTGACGACTAAAAGAAGAGAATGAAGGATTCCCTTACCTTGTAGAGTAACTCCTAGATCTTGAAGGACAGGACCTTGGGGGCTTAAGGACACCTTGGGGGGACTCATAGAGAGGTAAAACCACCAGATATTATAGTATGTGGGATTTGGAATGAAATAAAATGAGTGGATGAGTTGGTATTTATAGAAAAAGAGAGGTAATGTTTTAATAATTTCAAAGGGACGCCTCATTAGTGGTTTTTGCCAAACCATGGGCTTGCCCATGGTATTTTCCCATGGTTTTAGCCACTTAGGAAACCTAATGTCATAAGTTATTGTACATAAGTCGACCATACTTTTATATTTAATTATTACATCATTATGATGTCATTAAACTACCAAAAACTCAAAACTGTATTTTTACTATTCATGAAAAATTCATGTATTTTAGAAAAATCCCAAAAATTCACCCTAATTATTTTTCGATGTGTATAATTAAAAAATGAACTCCATTTTTTTAAAATAATTTTCCAAGTATTTTTAATTTAATTTTTAAATAAAATCATAGTTAATTCGAAAAATAACAATTTTAAAGGTATAATTAGTTCTATATCACATTGAAAATTTAATTAAGATCTCATTATCTTATTACCTTAAGAAAATAAAATATTATCATTATTTACTATTTATAAAGGTCATATTACTATTCATTTTACTATTCATAAGGGTATGTTACTATTTATCAAAAAATCAAGTTGGTTCTATTAGACTCCAAATGACTTACTGGTCACAACTCTAGATGACAGTTTTTCGAAATTCAAAACATAGAAGTGGAAAATTTATGTTTAATGGATAGATTATAAGTTTTTTCGATAATATTTTGATTCAAAAAAGACATAGTGATTTATGAAATATAGGCTATGAATAGAATGTATTTAATAGCAGCATACCATAAAATTTTTGGGGTGTTATATTATCCCCTCCTTCAGAAATTTCATCCTCGAAATTTTATATATAAAGCCCACCAAAATGATGTGGGTGGTTCTTCTTCATGAAATCATCTGGTTCCCATGTTTCTTCCTCCATATTCTGGTTTCTCCAAAGAACCTTTACTAGAGGATTTGTTCGATTTCTCAATACCTTCTCCCTTGTGTCAAGAATCCTGATAGGATTTTCACAGTATGACAAATCCGGTTCCAGTTCTATTTCTTCATATGTGAGTACATGCGTTGGGTATAACATGTATTTCTTTAACAATGATACGTGGAACACATCATAAACTCTAGAGAGATTTGGCAGCATTGCTAAATGGTAAGCTACAACTCCGATTCTTTCCAAAATTTCAAATGGTCCGATGTACCTAGGGATCAGTTTCCCTTTCTTACTGAACCTCAAGACACCCTTCCATGGAGATACTTTCAGAAATACATGATCCCCCACTTGTAATTCCAAGTCCTTTCTCCAGTTTTCAGCATAAATCTTCTGCCTACTTTGGGTTGCTTTAATACGAGCTTGCATTTTCTTCACCTTTTTTGTGGTATCTTCAATAATTTCTGGGCCTATAAGTTTCCTCTCATCAACTGCATCCCAACAAGTTAGAGTTCGACATCTCTTTCCATATAATGCTTCATATGAAGCCATTTGAATACTATAATGGAAACTATTATTGTAGGAAAATTCCACCAAAGGCAAGTATTGATCCCACATACCTTGGAAGTCAAGAGAGCATGATCTCAGCATATCTTCTAGAGTTTGAATAGTCCTTTCAGACTGTCCATCAGTTTGGGGGTGATATGCAGTACTCATACGAAGCTCAGTATTCAAAGCCTTCTGGAGACTTTTCCAGAATTTTAATGTAAACTGGGGATCTCGATCATAGACAATCGATAGAGGTACACCATGAAGTCTCACAATTTCATTAATATAAAGTCTTGCTAGGCACTCAAGTGGATAATCCTCTCTTATTGGAAGGAAATGTGCTGATTTTGTGAGATGATCAACAATTACCCATATTACATCATTCCTTCTAGGTGTCCTCGGTAGTCCGATGACAAAATCCATCATAATGTTATCCCACTTCCATGTAGGAATAGGTATAGGTTGCATCACTCCTTTGGGATGTTGTCTCTCTGCCTTCACTTGTTGACAAACTAGACACCTTGACACGTAGTCAGCAATTTCCCGATTCATATTATCCCACCAAAAATATTCCTTCAAATCTCTATAAATCTTGGTGCTACCCAGGTGTATAGAGAAATTTGAGCTATAGGAATCATCTAATAGTTCCCTTTTTAGATCAGGTACTGATGGAACACATAACCTCTTCCCAAATTTTAGAACTTCTTCTTCATACACGAAGTTAGCCAGTCTCCCATCCTTGACAGCATTAATTTTCTTGTGCAGATTCTCATCATCAGATTGATATATTTTTATCTTCTCTAATAAAGATGGTTTAGAAATCATTTTAAAGAGAAAATATGTTTCCACTTCCTTAACAATTCCCATATCCATCTTTAGTAGATCCAAAAATATAGGATCTCTCTCAATCCTCATTTGAGTTAGAAGTCTATGATCCTTCCCACTTAAAGCATCTACCACCTTATTCGCCTTTCCTGGGTGGTAGTGTATTGAGAAATCATAATCTTTGAGTAACTCAAGCCATCTTATTTTCCTCATGTTGAGTTTTTTTGTGTGAAAATGTATTTCAAACTCTTGTGATCTGTGTATATCTCACATTTTTCACCGTAAAAATAATGTATCTATATTTTTAGAGAAAAGATTACAGCTGTTAACTCAAGATCATGAGTTGGATAATTTTTCTCATGGGTCTTCTACTATCTTGATACATAAGCAATAAATTTATCATTTTTCATAAGGATTCAACCCAGACCATTTTTTTGATGCATCAATATATATTACAAATCCATCACTTCCAGATGGAAGAGTCAAAATTGGAGCATTGAACAATCTTCTTTTAAATTTTTTGAAGCATTCAGTAAATTATTTGGTCCACAAAAACTTAACTCCTTTACGTGTGAGCTTGGTTAGCGGGTTATCCAATCGGGTGAAATTCTGAATGAAACGCCGATAGTAACTTGCTAAGTAATTAAAACTACATACCTTAGTTATGTTTGTTGGCATGGGCCATTCTTGGATTGCCTTTGTCTTTGCAGGATCAACTAGGATTCCATCGTTAGAGACAATATGGCCTAGAAAAGAAACTAATTGAAGCTATAATTCTCACTTTCTAAACTTCCCATATAATTTATTTATTCTAAGAGTTCTCAGAATAACCCTCAAGTGATTCTCATGGTCTTCATAGATTTTTGAGTATACTAGGATATCATCAATGAACACCATAATAAAGTTATCAAGATATTACTTGAAAACTCTATTCATTAAATCCATGAAAATAAAGGGTGTATTTGTCAGTTCAAAAGGCATCACTGTAAACTCGTAATGCCTATACCTGGTTCAAAATGATTTCTTTGGAATATCTTCCTTCCTCACACACAGTTGATGATATCCTGATCAAAGGTAAATCTTTAAAAAGTATTGAGCTCCATGAAGTTGATCAAATAAATCATCAATCTGGGGTAGAGGGTACTTATTTTTTATTGTAATATCATTTATTTCCCTATAATCAATGCATAGCCTCATGGGTCCATCTTTTTTTTTGAAAAACAAGACCGGGGCTCCCCAAGGAGAAACACTAGGTCGAATAAATATTTTTTCACTCAAATAATCTAGTTGTTTCTTTAGATCTACTAATTACATAGTATCCATTCTATAGGGAGTCTTTGATATAGGTATTTTATCAGTAATTAAATCAATAGAGAACTCAACTTCCCACTTTGGAGGATGTCCAGGTAAATCCTCTAGAAATAAATCAATGTACTCCTGCACTATGTGCACATCTTCAATTTGAATATTTCTTTCCTCGCCCATAGATATTGGTTTATCTTCCTCTCCAAGTATTTCATTCAGTAGAGCTACTAGGGGTGGTTCTAGATAAGAATCAGTTGGCGAAGTTTCTTCCCTAAAGACAAGGGATTCTACACTATTTTCAAAAATCATAACTTACTTCTTCTTACAATAAATATTTGCATCATAATTTGATAGCCAATCCATACTGAGAATTTTATCAAATTTAGTCATTGGTATGATGATAAGGTTAACAACTAAATCATGTTTTTGTGTCTAGAGGGGGACTAGTCGACATGCCTTTGTTGCAATGATACATCCCCTGAAAGTTTTGATTGGAAACTCCTTTACTAAATCAAATTGGACATATCTAATTTTCTTGGAAAACTAGGAAGATATAAATGAATGTGATGATCCATAATCAAATAAAGTGTTGTCTAAGTTTGAGGAAACAATTAAAGTACCAGCCACCATGCCATTAGGAATTTCAACCTCCGCGGTTGTAATCGCATAGGCTCTCCCTTGTTCTCTTGGATTTTTCTGAGGCATGTTTCCTTGGAGATTAGGACACTCATTTGTATAGTGTCCCATCTCTATACAATTGTATCATTGAATATCAGTGAATTGTTTCTTCCCCTTTTATTCATCAGATCGATGACCCTTTTCTCCATAGTTATAGCAGACTCCCATGCCTTTCAAGCATTTACCAAGATGATTCTTTCCACAGTTCTCACATAATGGGAATAGCTTTGTTCCCTTGCTCTTCATTAGTGCTTCTCCTTTTCCTTTGTCATCAGAGTACCACTTCTTATCTTGGTTTCCTTTGAAAATATTTGATCTAGAAAATTCCCTCTCTGTTTTGATGGCACTTGACACAATTTCATCATATGATGAAAATGATTGAGAAGCCAGTGCCCTTTGAAGACTTAGATTAAGACCTTCAAAGAAATGATCAATCTTGTCTGCCGAGTAACATACGTAATCTATGGAATACCTATCCAGCCTTATGAAAGTAGCCTCATACTCTACAATACTGTCTTCTTCCCTTTGTTTTAAGCTAAGTAATTTCCTCTTCATTTCAGTTCGTTGCTCATGAGGGAAATATTTTTCAAAGAATATTTCCTTAAAAGCAATCCATTCCATATCTTATATTTCTTCTTCCTCTGTGGTATTATGAATCAAGGACCACCATTGATCAACGTCACCCTTGAGACAATATACCACCAGTACTACCTTTTCATTTTCATTGCATCTTAATGCCATGAATATCTTTTCAAGGGACTTGATCCATTGCTCAGAAACCACTGGATTAGTAGTCCCACTGAAAGATGGGGACTTCTTCCGCATGAAATGATCTAACACAGGTGTGGAATGGTTATTCGTTACAAGTTGAGTAAGTTTTCCCAATATGGTCATGATCTGATCTGCTCCAACATTTAATGTGTTGACTTGCTCAGTAGGGATATCCCTACCTTGCCCACGAGTATTGATTCCCCTTCTTCCATTAGACACCATTTCTAAATAATGGGATACACTATATTATTTTATGAATCTCAAATAGAAAATCACTCAACATAGATTGAAATTATATGCATAGATAATCTTATAAACATGGTTCCTCTGAGGAAAAATTTACATTAAACTCCTTCATAATAGATTGTAAAGAAAATGTGAATTATCCTAAGCATATACCCCGAGAGTTTCGTAACCAAGAGTGCATCAATGATCATTGTTGTTCACTAGTTCCCGTTTAATACTATCTCAAAGCGGTGTTTTCGGGTTTTACCCCTAGATACATCTGTGCCAGAGCCACCTCTACCTGCTCATATCCAGACATGGGCGTATTGCTTAAAAAGATCCACATAATCCATTCCTTACCAAAATACCAGGACATTATTGTATGTTTATCCTAAAATATTACCTTAGGAATTTGTTCCCTACTATAAATTTCTTACTATAGTTTCCAAGTTTCCTACTAAACTTCCTCTGATACCAACTGTAACACCCCGACCCCTCTAGACCGGAGATGGTGCATTACTTGTTATATTGGCATGGTTAGAAGGAATGAAAATCCTGAAGGAACGATCAGTTTAGTAGTCTTGAAGAAACTAGATACATAGATGTTACTCAAATTACATTGGAAAAGTTTACAAAATACAATACATAAAGAAAACTAAAAGCTGCATCCACAAGAACTCAATAAATGGTCTCCTCTTTGTCACCTGTTGAAAGTAAACAATGAAAGGGGTGAGATCAAACACTCAGTAAGGGTTAAAAATAGTGGAATCATGAATCAATAATAACTGAATCATAAACAACTATGGTATGGTGAATAAATGAAAAACATACGCCATTAATAAACTGAGAAAGGACATGCATCCATAGATTTTGTCATAGTGAAAATCTCATGGATAGTAATAACTCATAATAAATAAAGAGAATTATTATTAATTGGACATCATGTATCTGGCACATAAAACCATAATACTGTTAAAACAGTTTAGTTCTGTAGGTAGAAACCCATTTGATTTTTGGAAATAAACTCGAAGGGTTTGTCACCAAACTGACTTGTCTCATGAGACCTACCGATGCATCAAGGGGATATAGCGGGCCCCACCCGCCACTTCATGTACAAATAATTATTTATACATCGATTCAATACAATATAAATATGCCTTTTCAATATCCATATAGATTAGAGTATATGGATTCATCAATATTTTCATTATTAAAATAACTTTCCAAATAAACACCGTATGTAAAATGGTATACGGTTTAGAAAAAAAACATATCCATGGCATGAGATTATGGATATTTAATATAAATAAAATTTCAAATGAAAAGTGATCTCAAATGGGAACTAGGTACACCACATTAATATTATTATATGCATAATACAAAGTTAGTCACAACGAAAAGGTAGTTGAGACAAAGTCTCTTACCACAATGTAATCGGTCGAATCATATGACCAGAACATAATAACCCTCAAATGAATCATTGAATAAAATTAATATAAATAGTATCATGTTATTATATATCAAATTGAAATACACATATACCACATACAAGAAATAAGTGGCGAACAATGAAAAATCTCACAGAAATGAAAGTGAGATGAGAAACTCTTTACCTTTTTCTCTAGCGTGTTCTTAGTTTGTTTTAATGACCTGAATAATCAAATTTATATCCATTAATTAATAATTCTAGAACCTATTATACATGTAATTTATTTATTATAACATTATTATGTTTATTCATGTCCCTTTTAATGGGTTTAAGAGGTTCAATTTTATTGTTTTGGAAGCATTTTCTTCCTTGGTTTTGATGATTCGTTTACTTGAATTCATGAATGGAAGCTCATTTGAAATGTGATTAAACATCCAGAATTGTTAATATATATTATTAGTGACATTAAAGATATATAAATAATCTTATAATGATTATATGTTATATAATTGAGGATGAATAATTAGTTGAAAGTTTTTGATAAACGCTTGGATTTAGCTTGGCAGTTTTGTATACAATGAACTTGTTTTGTATTATTATTCCATATTATGAGTGTGTAAAGATTACAGAACATTAATGAGATGAATTATATATATTATTATCTGGTTCAAACATTAAAATGTTTTCATTACTAGTAATTAAGGAGAAATTGAAGAACAAAACTCTGCTGTCCACAAAGGTTATAAATTGGAACCTCATGAACATTGATTTCGTTTATAAAAATAAAAAAGGGGAGTAAGAATATTGATGATGGTTATTAAATTAACATTATATAATTCTAGTATATATATGATACTGGATTTTATCATGGTAATTTTGAAAGAGGATGTGAGAAGAGAAAAAGAAAAGAGATGAACTTGAAAATAAAAGAAAAGTTGAGAGATCCCTCATGAAAATTCGGCAGCCTAACGGCGTCGCTTAAAATTTTATAAAATGAAATGATGAGAAAAAATGGGTATCTCATCATATTGAAATAAAAAGGGAATTAATAAGAATAGATAAAATCAAACCCCAACATATGAGAATGGAAATTCAAATAGATAACATAAAAGAAGTGACGACTAAAAGAAGAGAATGAAGGATTCCCTTACCTTGTAGAGTAACTCCTAGATCTTGAAGGATGGGACCTTGAGGGCTTAAGTAAACCTTGATATGACTACTAGAGAGGTAAAAACACCATATATTCTAGGATGTGGGATTTTGAATGAATGAAAACGAGTGGATGAGTGAGTATTTATAGAAAAAGAGAGGTAATTTTTTAATAATTTTAAAGGGACACCTCATTAGTGGTTTTTGCCAAACCATGGGATTTCCCATGGTATTTGCCCATGGTTTTAGCCACTTGGGATAACTAATGTAATAATTTACTGTACATAAGTCTACCATACTTTTATATTTAATTATTACATCATTATGATGTCATTAAATTACTGAAAACTCAAAACTGTATTTTTACTATTCATGAAAAATTCATGTATTTTAGAAAAATCCCAAAAATTCAACCTAACCATTTTTCAATGTGTAGAATTAAAACATGAACTCAATTTTTTGAAAATAATTTTCTAAGTATTTTTAATTTAATTTTTAAATTAAATCACAGTTAATTTAAAAAATAACAATTTTAAAGGTATAATTAGTTCTATATCACATTGAAAAATTAATTAAGATCTCATTATCTTATTACCTTAAGAAAATAAAATATTATCATTATTTAATATTTATAAAGGTCATATTACTATTCATTTTACTATTCATAAGGGTATGTTACTATTCATCAAAAAATTAAGTTGGTTCTATCAGACTCCAAATGACTTACTGGTCACAACTCTAGATGACCGTTTTTCAAAATTCAAAACATAGAAGTGGAAAATTTATGTTTAATGGATAGATTATAAGTTTCTCCTATAATGTTTTGATTCAAAAAATACATAGTGCTTCATGCAATATAGGCTATGAATAGAATGTATTTAATAAAATCATACCATAAAATGTTTGGGGTGTTATATAGTTGGGCATTACCGACACTTTTTTTGTGATTTATCACAACTAGCTTCATCGATGACAACTTTGACTAGGAATAATGTTCCATTTAAATGGAATGAGAAGTGTCGGAAGTCTTTTGAAGAACTTAAGGGTCACATTACATCAACACCAATCTTGGTTTTTCTAGAACGAGGTAAAGGGTACGTGATGTATTGTGACGCATCAAGATTAGGGTTGTGGTGTGTTCTCATGGAAGGGGATCATGTTGTTATGTATGGCTCATAACAGTTGAGGTCTCATGAGAAGAAATACCCAATGCATGATTTGGAGTTAGTGGTTGTGGTGCATGCTTTGAAAACATGGCGTTATTATCTCTTTAGTGAGAAATTCATAGTGTTTACCAATCATAAGAGTCTGAAGCATATTTTCTTACAGATAGATTTGAATTTGAGACAAAATATATGGATATTGTATCTCCAGATGTTTGATTTTGACTTTATGTTCTCACCGGGCAAGGGAAATTCAGTGGTAGATACATTAAGTAGAAAGTCATATGTTCTGGTGGAAAAAGAAGCTTTGGATCAATGGTAGTTGATGTCATTCATAGCCGACATGCATTTGGAATGTGAAGACCGAGGTGATATAGTTGTTTTCTTTCCAGTTTATTTGGTTTCTAATTTAGTGGGATTGGTAAAAGAGGTGTAGACTTTCAATTCATAATGTGTAGCTATGAGGTCAAAACTCAATGGTGGGGAGACCATTAAGGTGGTAAATAGGTATGATGTACCAGTTTCAATTATATCAGATAGAGATCTGAGGTTCACATCTCATTTATGGAAATCCTTATAGCAATCCCTTGTGACTTAGTTGACGATGAGTACGACATATCACCCTCAAATGTATGGGAAATATAAGAGGATTATACAAACATTGAAAAAAATGTTGTGGGATTGTGTCAGGGATTTTGGTGGATCGTGGGAGGAGCACTTTCCATTGGTGGAGTTCTCGTATAATAACATTTATCAGGCCTTGATACACATCACTCCGTTTGAAGAATTGTATGGGCATCTATGTCATTCTACACTTTGTTGGGTGGAAATAGATGAAACTTTGATGGTTAGGCCGATCCTTGTACAAGAGACTACATAGAATATTAAGTTGACCAGGAAGAGAATGGATAAGACTTAGAGTTGTCACAAATCGTATACAGATCATCGTTGTCATTCGTTGTTGTTCATGGTGGGTGATCATGTGTTCTTGGGAATCTATTCTAGGATGGGAAATCATCATTTTGGAAAGAAGGGTAAGTTGTCTCTGAGGTATATTTGTCCTTTTTAGATAATTGAGTGGGTTTGAGAGGTGGAATATCGATTGGATTTTCCACCATGGTTCAGTTTAGTGCATAATGTCTTTCATGTTTCTCAATTGAAGAATTATCAGCCAGATCCTGCCCATGTAATTTTATGGGATCATGTTGATCTAGAGACAGATGTTTCATTGGTGAACATGCCAATGCAGATTGTGGATAGGAAAGAGAAAGTCTTTCATGGTAAAATAATCGGTCTCGTGTGGGTTTTGTGGCAACATGGTCAAATTCAGGAGGAGACTTGGGAATGAGAGAAAGAGATGACTGAGAAATGACCCAACCTCTTTCAACAAAGTGATGGTTCTCTATTTTTTTAGGACAAAAAGGCCAATGGTGGGGAGAATTTATCACCCCTAGTTTGAGGTATATAACCCTTATTTATGAATTTTATGTGTATAAAGTGTTTGGATAAGGTTTGGGAGATTTTGAAAGGGTTTTGGGAAGGTTTTAGGGATTTTTTAAGGGTGTATGTTTAGAGAACGGTTTGTGGAAACCGTGAAACTTATCCAGGAAACTGTGCATAAGGAGAAAGTGGGATATGGGTTAGCGCACAGTTAGGGTGCATAGTTTAAGCATGGTTTTCCAAACCCTATGTCCACCCAGGTAAACTATGATTTTTGAGACAATGGGCATTCACACGGTTGGTGCACAATTATCTAACCATGCAGGATAATCATGCAGGGTCCCCTTTGGGATAGTAGTAGGTTCACAATTAGTGCACAGTTTTCCTAACCATGTGGATAAATCATGCATGGCTTTAAAATAGGGTTTAAAAGAAATGAGGGGGATTGAGATTTTCCCTAAAATACTCATTTCTCCTCCCACTCAAACCCAAATCAGGATTCATTCTTCTCAGGGGTTAAGGAGGCTCTCCCACTTATTTTGGAAGCGATTTTTGGGTTTTCAAGGTGACTTGAAGGTAATTATCCCTTGGTAAGTCTCCTCCCTTTGCAATTTAATGGTTTTCTCTAGATCCACTTCTCTTTCTCCACCAGTTTCCTAGATCTACTTTTTTTTCCATGTATATATAGGGTTTTTGCCTATAATGGTAATATTTTGGCTTGTTGATGTTAGGGAAAGAAATCTAAGGTTATTTTTTTGGAAGTTTCACCTAGATTTGGTGTGCGATGGGTTGATTTCACCCAAACCCTAAGGTAGGTGGATTCACTCTTGACTCCATTTTGATAGAACTAGAAGGCTTAATTTCAATTAATTGTTTTTTCTTGAAATTTATTATGAACGTGATGTGAAAATCTTGATTGAAACCCATTTTGTGATGATTTGTGGATTTTGGGGAAAATGGGTTATTATGGTGAAATGTTCTTTGTTGTTGGATTTTAAAATGTTAGTTTTAAAATTGATGCTTAGTTTGGTTTATGTAAATGGTTTGTGAAAATGATTTTCAATAAAAATATTGTTTTATTAAAGTATGGGTTGGCATGGATAATGTCTTAAGGGTGTTTTCAATAATTGGGTGATTTATTGAAGTGGTTTTGGCATGTTGTTGGAACTCCTAATTTTATTAAGGGATTGTTTGGTTTGGAAAATTTTTATTGGAATGTTTTTGTGGTTTTGGTAAATTCTATTTGCTTTATTGTTGGATTAAGTGTTTAAACATGTGTTGGAAGGGATGGATAGTGGCTGAATTACCACTATAAAACGGGTTAAAAGTGGCATGAAGTACCACTATAAAATAGGATGGGTTTGGATGTGAAGTTCCACCATCATGGTAACACCGAGCTCGAGTGTGTGCGTGGGGAACTTGTAAATATTTTTAGAATATTCATAAGGTCAAGCGAGGAGAAATGGGTTATGCCAATATGTGTTGGGAAAATGGTTAATGACATTTTTGGTTTCTTTCTTTGGTATTGTGATTATTTGGGTAAAATGGCTTGGTAAGGGTGTGTTTGGATTGCTGGAAATTGTTGAATTGTTTGATAGTTTTATATAAATAGTTTTATATATTGTGATAGCTAGTTATATCCTAGTGGCATGTGTAGGGAAGTAATTTAGAGAAAACCTACCGAGTATTATTACTCACCCCCTGCTTTAGCACTTTGGTGCTTTTGCAGATGTTGTACTCCAGGACATAGGTAAAGGTAAAACATATCATTTCCTTAGTGGTTCATTGTGATTATTTTGTGGTCTTAATGTGTTGGATCTTGGAGATTGGTGTATAGATATGGAACTTTATATTGGTGTCATGAGATTTTTTGTTTTAGTCTTTCGCTTGGTACTCTGATTCTGGATTATTGTGGTTTGGTTGTATTGGTCCTTTGGTATTGTTGTATGGTAAAACATTGTTGACATGAATCATGTAGTTATTTTTTGTATTGGAACATTTGGTTGGTTGTTTTCATTTAGAAGGGAAAGTCACCCCCCATCATTCATGAAGCCCTTAACATTTATTTCCAGTCTTTAACACCTTAGGGACGTCGTCTAAGTCTGAGTAGCACTTACGCCTCTACTCAAGCCAATAAGGAGGGGTGAGATGTTACACCAATATATTAATTATCTCCCATTTTAAGATTTTCATAATTAAATCTCAAGATATATAACTTGGAATTATTCACTTTCATATTTTTTTCATAAATATTTTTCAACTTGTCCCAAATGCCATTAGCTATTACAATTCCTTTAATACTAAAAAATTCACTTTTGGAGAGAGAGAGGAAAGTATACAATTTCTGGATCACCCATCATTCTCTATATTCTTCTTGTCTACAACTGTTAGGGGAGAACCATTAGTAATAGAAGTAAAACCATCTACAATAGCTTTAATAACTTCATAACCAATGGATAATAGAAAAGGTATAATTTTTTTCCTTCCAAATATGATAATTCTTCCCAACAAAAATAGGAATCCTTTTATTATTAACCGAGTTCTGAAGATCCTTAGAAACCTTAATCATTTTTAAACTTCAAACAACCATGAGTCAATGATGAAACCACCCTTTTATACCAATTTAATGAACTAGTTAGGACCTATGTGACCACTGTGGGGGGGGGGGGGGTGAATAAGTGGTATACCTTTTTAAGTTTTTCCTCTTTGAAAAAACCTTCACCTCTGGTTAGAGAGAATTGACTCCACTGGAAAACAACAATCATGAACACCAATAAGAACACAAAAAATTACATGGTTCACTACTCAATAAGAGTATATTATCCTTGGAATGATATGTAAATGATATAAGACCACACATCCACTAGAAAACAATCCTTTATGGTTTACAAAAAATAAGGAATATCCATCACTTTCATAAAACTATAGTCCTTCGGCAATTCATGTGATTACTATATATAAAATATGATAAAATAATGTTTAAATAAAAAAATTAACCTTTTCCAATAGGACTCAACACATCATCATTTCATTTATTAAATTATTTATAGTTTCCTTTCTACAAATTCTTCTTATTCCTTTTCGATTTCTTGCACATCAAAGAGAAAGAACTTGTAGAATCCAAGGACTGGTTAGGGTCCAATGAGAGGGGGGTGAATCATTGGTACCCTATTTTTACAAATTTTATTTTAATTCAACCACTTGAACTTTGTTCAAATTCTTGATCTACTCAATATAAACTATCAATCTTACCTCTAGTGCAGTTTCAATGATAGATAAAGAAGCACATAGTATTTAAAAGGTTCGTCTGAAATGTATACTCTTTTCCATGTTGGTTATACCCCCAACATGGATTATTCACTATATCCACAAGTAAATACAACAATATATAATCCATTGTTCTTTTTATACAATAACTCTGAATCCACTGTGCCCTCTCTTTCTCTAGAGTCCACTAGATACTTCTTATCTTATTCAATGATCCAGAGTTAGAAAGATATTATTCTTCAGACAGTCTTCCTAAAAAAGAAATTTGGACAACCCTTTAATTGTGTACAACCTAAATAACTTCAACAATTCTAGTTTTGATACTTCTTAAAGATTAAGTAAAATTTGGATTCTCCTCAGTCTTTGAATACTCGGGTACACAAGTTTTTTCTTCTTCAAAAGGGCTCCTAGATTCAAACTCTTTATTATATACTTTATTGTATTATATTATCAAAATTATCTTGCAAATTTTCTTGAAAATTATTCATCACCTACATTCACAAATTTTCCCACAAAATATTGTTCACATAATATCTCATTTATTTCCTCTTTTAAATGTGTTATGAATAATATATTTATTCTCATGAATTTTAAATATGAATACTCAAAAGTATTGGATATAATATTTCCTCATATTTAATACTCAAAAGTGTTGGATATTATTCCATCTTCATAAAACATGAACAATATTTGAAAAATTGAAGGGTTTTGGTTCTCTTAATTTGTTCACACGACATGCAACTCATCTCTCATGTTAATGTAGTATCAAAAATTTCATTTGATTCTCATTAAAATGACCAAAGGAATTAGATTCTATTTATTATTCATGTAGCTTAAATATTTTTAATACATAGAGGACCATACACCCTTTATTTTTTCATTCCCATAGATCACCTCAATCTACATGCATGCATCTCATTATTCACGAGATATTTCAAATACTGTAACACATTATTTCAAATACCATAAGGATCAAGATTCCTTCATTATTTCTCATGAAAAACAGCTCATTTATTCACATAGATAAACAAAAACCCAACTCATCTTATGTTTCTTTACATGTCATATATTTTTTGAACACCTGCGGCTTCTCATCACATGGCCTCTTCAATTTGGAATACCTGAAGGATCGGGATCTTTAAAAAAATGTGTGATTTAATATTTCATGAAATTATTGGATATAAATTTTATTTATTTTACTCATTAAATATATATATATATACATGCAAGTGAAACTGAATTTATATATTATTTAGATCATACTAGTGAATTTATTAGGTTTTAACTTCATCCAAAATATCAGCTTCATTAGGCGATATCACATCTTGGGGTTCTTCAATTCATGCATGGAAGATGCATGAATGTCATGTATAATGTGCACTTCAAACTTTCCTAGATCTCAATAGTTCAATGAGGCCTTATTTTAATGTGGATTTGACTTAAATTTATCATTGTAGCTTGTAAATGGTGGAATAACATTGCACAAAAGAACCCTCAAATGTTCAGAGAAAGATGATGATGTTGGCCTTGATCGGACAACTCAAATGGGAGTGATCAGATGACTGATGAAAGGTCTGCAAAATTTTTAACACAAGAATAGTGTTCCGCAACTTCTATGTCCCACATAGAACTTTATCCTAGTTTATCTCTCCCATATATTGTTTTGTGGTCCTTCACCTCAACAGATGTATGTAGCCTAGGGTATACTCCTAGAACCATCCTGCACCCACAAGCTTCATGGGTTGTGCCTCACCCGCACAAGCCCACCTACCCACGCACTCTTCCATATACACTCCTACCTACCTATAAAGTCACTTAAAACCTTCTTCCACCATTCTAGCTTTGTGAGTTGGATCTCTTATGTGGTTTATGCCTGCTCCCAAAATGTAGTTGATCAAGCTGGCTCCTTTGTTGTCTTGGCTGGGAAATTTTTTTAGCTAACAATGACAATAAAAATCTCCAATTTAAATATAGAAGATGGGAAATTCAAATTAAAAATTCCAATCTATATTCTAAATATTCTTTAATAATTATTCATGTGAAATATAAATACATTTTTCATGGACTTCTTTAATTCCTTAATGCAATTGATTTCTTTTTTTGCATTAAAATCTTCAAATCCTCATACAAATAAATATTTTCATGGTATTATTCAACTTGTTGTAAACATTTTTCACTTCTTAAAATATCTTTTACACATTTCTTTGATATTAAAGATCATTTCAACAATAATCACAATTAAATAAGGAGAATTTTCCAAGCGTGACATCAAATTCCATAAAATGATTCCATAATAATTCGATAAGCATCACTACTTCATCTTCAACTCACCAAATACACATTGACACATCATTGACAAAAAATGAAACACTTGGTCTAAAAAATACCCCCCTTTGTATTTTGTTTTCAATATCTATTCACATTATAAAAGTAAATATGTGAGAACAAAATTTTCTCCCAGTTATTAACAATCAAATGAAAAGGATAAATGGGGTATTCTAATCTCATATTTCTTCTCAAAATCATGTTCTCATATTTTTAAAATAAGTAATGATATCACATGATACTTAGAAAAGAGACATAGTTAATCAACTCTAAGTCTCTATGGGATAACTCGATGTAGAAAACATGAGATATATAACCAAGGATGTCTAAGATACCCATAAAAATAATCACATGTTAAATCATGATAAAAAATTATTAATTCACAAGATAGGGACTGTTAAGATAAGAAAAACATGATCCTACACACACTTTAGCAAACACATCAGAATGTTCAGGTGCACAAGAAAAAAATATCCCCCCTTTGTCTCATATTGTCATAAACCAAGTACTCATCCTTAATAACTATAATTAATAATGATGGATGAGAGTGAGATTGGAATAACTTAGATCTCATATAATCTCTCCCTCAAGGGATTCACTCATCTTTATTTCTATTAAGAAGTGATAGCCTCAAACTTCTCCTTTAATTCCCTGCATGTTAGCACATAAAAAAATGGGAATAAGGAGAAACCTCTTGTTTCTTTAGAGGAAACTTTCAAGGAGATTGTTTTATCTCATCCTTATTTTCTTCTTATTTCTAAGATCATTATGGGATGTGCTTTAATTTTTTTTGACATGCTTCATTGATTGTGAATATATTTTCTTCCCATGAATTACTTATTTTTGTGGAATACCTTTTTCCACCTCCTTCACAGTTGGAACAAATTCTTGTTTTTTCTTTTAGATTTGTCTTTTTTTCTTCCAAGAGAGTTATTATGAGTACTCAAATTTTGGTGCTTGATACACACTTTATTGATACTCATTTTTATCCTCCATAACATTGAACCTATTTTTCATCTTAATATGTCCTTTTCAAAGATAAGAAGTCTTCTTATAATTCATAAGGGTAGATTGTCTCCATATAGCCTATTCACCCTTCCATGAATTCCTCCAAGTACAATAACTTTTCATATGATCGAGGATAGAAAAAATGAAACATTTACCATAAGAATCATACCTCATTTGGTCATTCCTTGATTGAGATTTTGGAACTATGTGAGTTATTCTAACATCTTTGGGCTTATTGGATTACAAACATCTACTCATGATGTGTTAAAATCTTCCATAATAAAATAATTTTGGTGTTTTCATATTTTATAGAACCACAATTCTAGATTTTTCATTTTATACTTTACTTCAAAATATCAAAATGGGTTCCTATTTATTGCTACACATTTTTAAATAGATTTTGGAGGAATATTTATCTTCTATTTATAGGTGTTCATATTTTTCTCAAGGTATCTTATTTTTAAATCTATCTCTTTTAACTGAGCAACCATCACTTTCATATTTGAAGAAACATCCATAACTAGTTGTCTCATTTCTTTAATTTGGTTTTTGAGAGATATGATTATAGCTTTCAAATCCTTCTCCATGACATTTATATTAAACTATCTTAAAAAATATCTTCAATCATATCACTTTGATCCTTCATCTTGGTTCCCATTTTCTTTGTTTTGAATTCAAGGACACTTCTTATATTCTTAATATTTTATTTTACATGGAAAAAACTTTCACCATTGAATAATACACTTCATGCATGATTCTCCATTGATCTTCTTTGTCATTGTATGAGAATTCCTTAAAATAGAAACTTAATGTTATTGCTTCTTCATCGCTAGAGTTACATTTCTTTTTCAGTTACAAGAGAGAGTATGAAATTTCAAATTCTTTATCCACTCAAGAGTTAGAATCAAATTTAACATTAGGTTCAAATTTTACCTCGACTAGAGAACACAAATTCTGGGATGAATTATTTTTGTTATTATTCTTATGAAAGGTAAAGAGATTGATTTCATCTCTAAACCGGGATGACAAGGATGAATCAACTTTATTTTTTCTACTACATTCATTCTTCACTTTACCCTCTTTGAACTTTCTTATAATAAAGTTTGTGACCTCATTAAAGTCCTTATCAAATTCCATCTTAAAAAACTTCCTAGATATTTATAGGAAACCTCCATATAACACAAATTGTATAATACAAAGACCAGTTAGGTTCCAATTATAGGGGGTGGGGTGAGTCAGTGGTACCCTCATTTTTCAAATTATATTTTAATTCAACCTCTTGAGCTTTGTTCAAGATCTTGATCCACTCAATATAAACTCTCAATATTACCTCGAGTGTAGTTGTAATGACAGAGAGAAAAACACAAAGTATTTACAAGGTTTGGATAATAGTCCCACTCCTTAACATGTTGGTTATACCCCCAACATGGATTCTTCACTATCTCTACAAGTGAATACAATAAAAAAGGATCCACTATGCCATTTTTACTACAACATAGAATCTACTATAACCTCTCTTGATCTAGAGTCTACTGGAGACTTCCTCTCTTCTTTAATGATCCAAAGTTAGAAATATCTTGTTATTTAGATAGTATTCCTCCATAAGAAAGTTGGTTGCCCCTTTACTTGTGTACAACTACAAGAACTTCATTAATGTTGGTCTCAAGACTCCTTCTAGATTTGGAGAAATCTGGATTCTCCTTGGTCTTTGAATACTCAAGCACAAATGCTGTTTCTTCTTAAAAAAGGATCCTGAAATCAAACTCTTTATTTGATACTTTGTTATATCAGATTCTCAAAATTATCTTGAAATTGTTATTCAACATTCTTCATAACTTTCATGCAAAAACTTATCCACAAAATATTGTGCACATAATATCTCATTTATTTACTCATTAAATGTGTTACGAATAACACATTTATTCTATTTCATTTTAAATATGAATAATCAAAAGTGTTGTATATCACATTTACTCATATTGAATACCTAAAAGTTTTGTATATTATTTAATATTCATGTAGTATTCACCTCATTTGAAAAATAAAAGGGTTTCAGTTCTCTTAATTTTTTCACATGACATGCAACTCATCTCTCCTATTAATGTAGTATCACAAACTATATTTGATCCTCAATACAATTCTTGAAGGACTTCGGAACTCTTTCTTATTTATGAAACTTTAATATTTTAAATTCACAAAGAATTAGGGACCCTTTATTTTTCACACCCACTACTCACCTCAATCTACATGCATGCATCTCATTATTCACATGACATTTCATATACCAAAAGGATCAGACTTCCTTCATTATTTCTCATGACATGCATCTAATTTGTTCCCATAGATAAATAAATACTAGTCTCATCTTCTATTTCTTCACACAATATATCCTTTTTGAATACCCATGGCTTTTCATCACAAGACCTCTTCAATCAGGAATACTCTAAGGATCAAGATCTTTAAAAAAAGTGTGCATGAATATCACATGCAATTCTTGGATCTAGATTTCCTTTATTTTCCATGTTTAATGTATATAAATGCAAATGAAACTACATGTTTATATATTTGTGATCATACTAGTGAATTTATTAGGATTTAACTTCATCCAAAAGATTGAATTCATAAAGTGATATAACTGCTTGGGGTTCTTCTATTCATTCATGGAAGATGCATGGATATCATGTGCAATGTGTACTTCATACTTTCTTGAATCACAAGAGTTAAATATGGAATTCTTTTAATGTTTATGTGCCTTCGATATGATCACCATGGATTGAAAATAGTGGAATATATATGTATTAAATAACCCTCAAATGTCTGGAGTAAGATGACAATGCCGACCTTAATTAGACAAATTAGATGGGAGTGATTGGATGAATGATGAAATGTTTGTAAGATTTTATATGAGAGAATAGTGCATCGCAACTTTGATGCCCCACATTTCAATTTCTCCCAGTTTAGATCTCCTATATGTTGTTCTACATTAATTCACCTTAAAAAATGTGAGAACATGAATTTTTCTCCTAGAACCACACTATACCCATGGGATTTATGGGATGCACCTCACCTACATAGACCCACCTGCCCACACACTTACCCCTACGCACTGTCGCCTTTCTATGCAGGCACTCGCAACCTCCTACTTCCATGCTAGCTCAGTGAGAAAGTATTCCTATGTGGTTTAGGCCTCCTCCTATAATTCATTCAATCGAGCTGGCTCCATTATTATCTTGGCTGTCCAAAATTTTCAGCTAACACTTCAAACAAAAAATTCTAAGAGAAATAGAGAAAGTCCAAATAAAAATTCCAAGCTATATTCTCAATATTCTTCAAGAATTATCTATAAAAAATATAAATACACTTTTCATGTACTTATTTAATTCATCCATGAAATTATATTCTTTTTATATAGAAATATTAAAATCTCCATGCAAATAAATATTTTCATGGTATTATTTAACTTGTTGTGAAAATTGTTCACAACTTCAAATATCTTTTACACATGTATTAGAAATTAATGATAAGTTCAATAATTATCACAATTAAACAAGGATAATTGTCCAAACATGACATCCAATTATATAAAATGAATCCATAAAAATTATCAAAGCATCACCACTTCATATTCAACTCAACAAACACATATTAAAACATCATTGAAAGCAAATACAACACTTAGGCTCAAAAACACTTTTGTCTAAACTTATTTATCCAAACCTATTTATTTGATAACTTCTCTATCTGTTATTTGTTCATCTAACAATTATGTTTCTAGAACACCATGTCTTATACCCTCTATTTGGCACCCTCTTTCTGACACCCTCTGATTGATACCCTCTTCCCAACACCCTCATACCAATACCCTCTTCCCAACACCCTCTTCCCAACACCCACTATCTGGTACCCTCTTTCCACCCTCTATTTGGTACTCTTTTTCTAATACCCTATGTCCGATTATTTGATAAAAAGATATCTCAAGCTCCTCAATCAGCATCTCACTTCATCAAAAACTAGATCTTCTTCACAACATACCTTATCCCCTTTATATAGTCATAGTTTCTCTAAAAAATAAGGGATGATCATGAACTTTAAATTCAAATTTCCTACTTCATATGTCACACCCCAACCTTTAATATTGATTATTTTAATTATCTTAATTATTTTTAGACTTTATTTTGAGTTTTGGTATCCGGTGGGTTGAATTTTAAAATTTTGCAAGCCTTTTTACTATTGCACAGTTAGAAGTATCCGTATAGTGCTCGTGTGGCTAGACAGATGGGTTTGGGTCATGGAACATGAATTGTGCATGGTTTAATAAACCCTATGACAAGTGTGCATATTGAATTTGTAAGTCGACAGTGTCAAGTGGTGCGGTTTAAGCACAGTTTTCTCAATCGTGCATCTGGATACATGTAACCCGTGCGAGGGGTTCTTGGCCTTAGTAGTGTTCAGCGCATGACTAACACATGGTTTGGTAAACTGTGCGTGAACCGTGTGGCTGCCCAGTATTTAAAATAAAATAAAATTTAAATGAAAAATAAAGTAAAATATGAAAAATTAAATAAAAATTAAAATAATGTTTTAATAATAATGATATTATTATTATTATTATTGAGTTAAGTTTTTAATTTGTTTTTTTCTTTTCCTTTATTTCTCTCTTCCTTCTACGCCTGTGCGTCACGTGATGCATCCCTCCCTTCTTCCTCCCTACGCATTTGACCCCCTCAACCTCCCCTCTGGAAGATCCTCCTCATGTGGCCGACCTTCTCCCCTTCAGTGAGTCCTCCTCATGCGGCTAGCCTATCCCCTCTCCCGCTCGCATGGCCTGGTCGACCAGGAGATATTGCACACTGCTCCCTCCCCAGCCACTCATCGCTCCTCCTATCCCTCCATCGTGGGTGTGGCTTACTCCGGGTAAGCCCATCCTCCTTTCCGCCACTTCCTTTTTCCCCTTTCTCTATTTCCTCATTGTGGTGTGAGGTCGGTCGAACCCTAAGGGTTTATAATGGTCTGATTTTTGTGGGGTTTTCATACAACTAGGGTTTCTTTGTTCTTATAGGCTTCTTTGGACTTGTTTGAGGTGGGATTAGGTCTCACGTAGCAAAGGCAGTGGGTTTCACCATGGTTTTCGGGTAAGGGATTTTGATTCCATTGCTTTAGTTCAATTTTAATTAGGGAATTTGTAATATTTGAGCTGTTGAAAATTTATTTTGGGTGAATGGGTCTTTACTATGGCGTTTTGAGTTGTTGGTATTTTTTTTAGGGCGTGTTGGGTCCCGTTGATATGGTTTCGGGCTGCAGGTATCAAGAATTCCTATATATACATGCATAATTAAGGCATATATATATATATGCCCTCTTTGTATATATTACCTCATGGAGTGGGGAATATGTGCAATGCATCTAGGGGTATTTATATATATATGTATAAATGTACGTGCATGTAAGTGTGAAGGGTCGGTTCGGGTGGTCGTCATCAAAGAGCGACATTTTTGAGGTAGGTCACATATTCCTATGCCTTTAAATTGAATTCATTAATTTCTTGAGTGCTTTAAAAAGTGTTTTTGATATTAAATTGTATATTCGTGCTATGCAAAGTGATGGTGATGCCTGGTGTTAGACTTTCCTTTGTTGTTCATGTTCGATTTAAGTGTTAACATGTGTATTCTTTATTAAAATATGACCCCAAGATTGTTTTAGAATGCTCAACATTTTAAATGATTAAAGGTGGTTTCAAAAATGGTTTTAGGTGTGTGTCAAGTATTTCTCAAAATGTTTGGTGTGTATGTTAGTTGTAAAAATTGATTTAAATGAATATGGATTCTTGTGTGATTTTAAAAAGGGGAAATTCCATGATTTGGTAAGTTAGGAAAAGTATATGGGCTTTGGTGTAAATTCAAGGTTAAATAGTGATTTGCCTTTCTTAAATGGGTTGCTTGGATTTAAGCATGTATTCAAGTTGTTTTAAAATGTGTGACACCTTTTTTGTTTAATTGGAATTCCAAATGGCTTTTGAAATTTAAAGTGTAGGGTGATCATGTTTTCTAAAGCGAAGTTATTCTTTGTGAAGTAATGAGGTCTGTTTGGCACCTTGTAAATGATTTTTGAATGTGAAAACACCTTTTGAGGTATGCCCCATTGTTTTAGAAACATGATGTGTATGTTAAATGTGTGATTTGTGATATGCACCTAGTGAAGAGGCTTGTGCTTTGTTGTGTGACTTATAAAGGGAGATGTTCTCATGGTGGAAGATCAGTGTTGATAGTTTGGATGTGTTTTTGAGTAAAGAAAATGATAAGTTCATATATGTTTTCTTGATAAAAAATCAAAACCACTTGAAATATAGCACATGAGAAACTTGGGTATCTAGGTGGGTAGACTAAGACTAGTGCGCTAGTGATATAGAAGTGGCTAGTCCCAATTTCACTAGCTATATTGACGATTATAACACTAACTAAACTATGCTGATGATTGATCGCCACTGGAATTTTGAATTCTTCCCCTCTCTAGTGGTTCATGCATGAGGAAACTATTGATTGTGGTTACTATTCCATGTTTCATCAAGGTACGAGGTCTCTAGGGTCCCACTTGTGCTAGTTACCTATAGGGATTGACCATGGTGCTCATTTTTTTCATGGTTCTCATGATGTGATTTTCATTTCAGTTGTTTCATGCTTGTTACATGTTTTATGAAAACCATATTTTAATTTAAATTGTTTTTCTTTTATTTTTTAATGTTAATGCATGCTTGGAATATATTTTGAAAGTTTATAGAAGAGAAATATTTTTCTTAAAAATGAAAAATTGTTACTTGAATTTGAAAAAAATGAAAAAAAATTATTTTATTATGTCTTATATTCAAACTAGCATGATTGGGTTTCTTTTTAAAGGTAAGGTCATAGGGTGTTGTTGTACTTTGGAATTCATACTGAGCATCTAAGTGCTCAATCCTACTCTATATTTTCAGTTTTAGGTTCTAGTTTCGGGTCACTCTTTCAATGAGCATGCTTCTGTGTTTGGTGGTGACCCACGAGGTCACTTGGTGGTATGTTTGGCTATGGTACTTTATTTTATTTCTGATGCTAGTGTTTATCTATATTGTTTAGTTTATATTTATTTATCTGTATTTTTTTTATGGGCCAAATCATTCCCAACTGTCTTATTTTAATTTCCGACACTAGTTGCCAGCCTTTGGGGATCGGGAACACCCTTCGGGCCTTATCGCAGGCCGACTTAGGTGACCGGTTCAGGATTGACCCGGGTTGGTTCGTGACAAAATGGTATCAGAGAAGGCTCTTGTTATTTGTGGTTTTAGGTAGGTTATATATTAGGATTTGTTGGGACTCAAGAGGTAGGTGTGGAAAGGACGTCAAGAACCCTTTCCTGTCTTGAGCCTCGAGTTTCCAAGGGTAGTCCAGGATTTTATTTTTTTCTTTTGCTTGGTCCATATGGATAAGGGATGACAAAGGGAGTGATATGGCGTCACATGATGGGTTTTCATGGAGCAGTGACCTATGTGTAGCCCGAGTGCACAATTCAAGATACTTCCTGTGGTTGATGCTTGCTCAAATCATGGTCTGCTAAGCCATGTTCCTAGGTTGGCATATCCACTAGTTCCTTATTCTTGGAAGTTTTGACGTGAGTTATGTTTGGAATTAATTTTAGTTGGCTTGAGTGGATTTCAAAAATTAAAATGGTTTTCAGAAAAGGGGTTTTTGAAATGGAATGTGGTTTTTGGAGTAGAAAAATGGTTTTTAAAAATGAAAATGATTCTTAGAAGTGGTTTTATTTTAAAGGAATATGTGGTTTCAAAGGAAAAAATGTAAAGTGTTTTCGAAATCGTTTTGGGGTTTTTGAAATACTTTTTGGAAGGTTAAATAAAAGTTTCTTGGTGATTTGGGATTTAAGTTGAATCATCTATTTTGGGAATGATAAATGTTTTGAATTGACCCTTGGTATTTCTATGAATGACCACATATATGAATGTACAAATGTGTAGAGTGAATAATTGGTGGTATTTGTGGATGGGTGCTTGGGATAACACAAGGTTATATATATATTTGTGAGACTTAATGGAATACCAATGGTGGATATTTAAGTTGTTTTGTTTGCTGAAAAATAGTTTTCAAAAGGGGTGATTTCAATGTTTTGAAAAGTGAGAAATCATTTAATGTTTTCTTTTCATGTTTTTATCCTTTTTCATAGGCTTTTGGTTTTGACATACTAAATTGTGGTTAGAATAGTGATTTGAGTTTTAGTTTTGGTTTGTGATTGAAGTGTGAAATTCTGATTTATGATGCGTTTTGATTCGGCTTTTTGCCTCTTTTTTTTGAGTATTCCATAGAAAAGTCCCAATAAGGAGTGAACAGTCAGACTCCAGGATTCCTTCCTCTATGTTTTGGTGAAGGAAAATTTTGGGAATTAGTGTTGATCGTCATTAGTGGTTTGAACTTGTCAAAACTGAGTTGCTTAGGGGTTTTGAGGAAATTATGAACGAGTCTTTCTATGAGTATTCCCATTGATGACTCTACCCAAACTCTAAATTGAGTGGTAGAGTCAGTTCCTTCCTTGATATTGGACCACACCCAAGCCTTATTGATTTGTCACCTACCTTTGTTAGATGGAAAACAGAATAATGTCTTGTTTATAGGTGAAAATATGTTCTGTTCGGCGTAGTCACTTGGGTTATTTGAGGGGTTCTATGAGTTTCACTACTAAAAGAGAATTTTCAGTTGAGATTATCAGCTCTATACTGTAGGGAAATAGATGCTTCAATACATCAAAGCTCCAGTCACAGGTCTCAGAGTGAAGTTTTTCACGCAGTCTAGAAATCATTGGGTGTGTGTTGGATCGAAATAGATATGAGATAGCACAAATACAAGAGGGTTAGTGAATTTTATATCAAAATATTGATATTAAAACCTTTAAGGAAGGTTCTTAACATAAACTAAAACAATTCACAAATCCTCTTATGAAAGGAAACAAATAATCTGACTAACTCTCGGTCTGATGATATTGTTATGATACCACAAGTTATGAAACAATTGTATTCGGATTGAATACAAATATCAGAGTAATACATAGTGTAAATGATTCTACTATATATCGTATAAAATAAATACTAAAAGTATAAAATTTAATTAAAACAATTACAAAATAATATAAATAGAAAGAAGAAATAAAAGTATTCTCTTTCTATTATAATAAGTATCAGAAAAGTAAAAGATATTACAAATCTTTTATCCCAAAGAGTATGGTATCCTTTCACCTAGTATAATAGATATGTCTTAATAACACCGGTAATCACTCAATACGATGATCAACACGTTCGTATTTCTATCCCCTCAAGCCCTCGATTTTATAGGTAATTGAAACCTCTGTCTTTCAAACACTTGAAATCCCTAGATACAATGATAGGTTGCACTGTCTACCTATCCCCAGTAGCCCTCAATCGTTATCACCTGATCAGATGCAAAAATAAAAACAAATCACTTATTGAAATACAAAAAATAATAATGAGCCATTCACATTTTGTAATTTCAAGGCTTTCGCACGAAGTAGAGAGAAGTATCTCTTTAGAACTTGGAAGTAGTTGAAGTTGTTTTCTCTGCTTCAAATGACCTCCTATTTATAGACCTTAGGTTTCAATAGTCACATTTTCTCCAATGGTCATATTTATCTGGAAAAATCAGAGGGACTTGGACACCTGGCATTGCAACAATCATATTGAAATAGAAAACATGACATCATTTTGATTAGTTTATAACTAACTCCACGACACCATTTTGGTTAAAATAATAGATATATGAAAATGATAACATGAGTTCAATTGGTGTAAAAAATGTGTTTTGGTAAATGAATAAAAACAATCATGTGATAAAATATAACATGAGTATGATTAAAATTACATGTCAGTACAAAATAATGTAAAATACTAATATGATGCAAAATGAGTATGATGTACAATGTAAGTACAATGAACATAGTTAGTACGATAAACAAATTAAGTACAATGGCCAGAGTCAGTACGATAGATAAGGTCAGTATGATAGACAAAAAAATCATATTCAAAGTAAGTCCTTTATTTGAGAAATGAGTATAAAGATATTTGTGATTTCCAAAACAAAATACATAAAATTCAAAAAGAATACTTTTGAATTAACAATATCCCCCTTTTTGGAAATCACAAAACAAAACTTAAAACTAGAAATAAATACTTATCTCCCCCTAAGTTATGAAAACTCTTTTGGGAAAAGAAATGAATACAACTAACCCCCCTTAGGTATAAAATTTCCTAAGGATTGTATTCATATAGATTTTACTTTATTTATATTATTCTTTTATTTAATTTATTACTTTTGAGTAAAACATTAAGAACTCTCCCCCCTTTTTAAAATTTACTCCCCCTTTTATAAAACATTCTCCCCATTTGTGGTTTAAAAAAATAATGGGGTAGTCTTGAGTTACCTGAAAAGGTTATAGAGAAATAAAAATGAAAAACAATGGAAATGAAAACAAAAACCTCATTGAATTGTCAAAAGTTCATATAATTTCAGATAACAATCAAGAAATAAAGATACAACAAAACATTCATCTGTTTTCTCTTTCTTTTTATTTCTTGATCAAATTATGGAGAAAGACTTTATCTTATTAATCTATTTCTTTTCTTCCGAGAAAGAAACACCCTGATATTTGAGAAACTCTTGTTGGTCTACAAAAAGTTGATCTTGGTTTTTGATGGTCTCTTCTTGAATTCTGATCACTTCTTCAGGAGTATCAATTATGTCTAGAATATTCTTATTTTATTCATCCAAAAAAGTGTTTTGTTTCTTTAAAAAACTATTTTATCTTTGAAAGATGAAACCTTTGAAAATTCTGACCGGAAAGCACTGAACCTTTCTTGCAACTCTTTCACTGAATGAGAATCAACACCATGAGTTTTTGGAATCTGATTCAACCTTTCAATTGTTTCCTTATGAAGATCATTGAAAGAAATAACAAGATCATTTGAAATCCTCATCAAGTCCTCAATCGATTCCTCATGTTCATTTACTAAACTCTCTGGATTGTATGACCACTTGATCATTTTGTTACAAGATTTATTATGAGCAATAGAGCTATCACTCAAAACCTTTAGATCAGCCTTCAATTTCATCACTTTATTTCTGAGCTCTCTTACTGAACTGAATTTCTTACTTTGATTCTCTATGATGAAATATATTTTTCCTTAAATTCTGAGAAAATAAGGAATATTCTTCTCAATACTTCTTAAAACATGAACAATTTAATCACTTTTCTTCAAAGAAATTGTGTTATCTGAATCTGTATCATCATCATACAATTCTAGTTCATTTGATCAACTTGAGTCTTCATCAGGTTGTTTTACTTTTCCTTTATCTATTTCATTTTCAACTATTTCTTCTTATTTTTTAAATATTTGTTCTTGAAATTTGTCACTGATGATAATGGTTCTATCATCATGAGAACTTTGAGCCATTTTCCTGACCAAAGAAGGAACTAATTCTGATTGAGTTTTTATAAATTGTATTGATGTTTGATCGACATGAATATCATGTTGTTGAACCCCTTCACTTTTTCTTTTAAGGGAAGATTCTTCTGTACTTTTCTTATAACTCTGAAGGTATTCCATAAGAAATTCATCTTCCTCGTTTTCACCTTCCTGTTGTGAAGCCGATTGAATTACTTCTAGCACTTTTCCTTTTCCTTTCTCTAGAAGATTCTAAACGATCGGTTATTGTTGAATTTCTTATGTTAGTTGAGCACTTGCTAACTCCACACCTTTTAGAATTTGGAAAACATCAAAATCTTGAGATTTTATTTTCAAAAGTTTCTTCTTCTTCTTCTCAGCCTGTAGAGTATCTTCTATTATAATATTCTCAGCTAGAGCTTCAGATGGATCAAGACCAAACTGAGGATCACCTTCTTTTCATTGTTCTTTCTCTTTTATACACTTAGCTAAAAATTATTTACTATATTCAGTTTTCTTCTTAGACTTTGCACTGATTTGAGGATATAACTTTTGAGAGACTAAAACTGCTGAAGATGATTCTATTAGAAGTGGTGCCAATTGATTTAGTGCTGATTCTTCCACATCTTTAACAAAGAGTTTTGACTTTCCATCAAAACAAAAGACATAAAAGTCAAAATAAGACATTTGACTTAATATTTTGGGAGACCTTGGTCTAGATTTTGTCTTCAGTGTTGGAATGGGATGGTTTGAACTTCTCTGTTGTAGATTTATTCACTTTTAAATGCTCTATTTTGTTGAAAAAGGTGTAGAGGTCTTGTTTCCTCATCACGGTCTTTGTTGTTGGAAAGTCACTCTTTGGTTGTAAGAAGTCTTGGTGACCTTGCATCATTGTAAACCAATGTATTTTCAGTTGTGCCTTATGGAATATAAACCTTGAAAGATTTTCTATTTGTGGACGTGAGTCTCTAAATGGCTCTCCGTGTGTGGTTGTCCTTTGTAGACCGGTTTTGGTTTTAGTTCTGGTTTGTTCTTGTTTTGGAGATGCATGCGTCTTGGGAAATTATGGATAATGGTTTGGTTTACCGTTTGGTTTATATTTTTTCTTTGGTAACCCCATGTGGTGGGGGTTTGGTTTATGTGGAGAGTTTATGGGTCGGGTTGTGTTGGGTTTCCCATATCAGTCCGTACTGGGTGGTCAAATCCAATCAGTTCCAAACTGTTGGGGAGATCCACCATATATATTGTTGCGGTTCCTTTTAGAGTGTTCAATGTTAGTTGGTTTCTTATGGTGGGGATAACCCTTTTCTTTTCCTCATGGTTCTCCTCATTGCGTTTTCCCTTAGAGCTAGTTGGGTGTGACTGGTGGAGTCAAATGTCACACCAAGTTCATGATTTCGTTGGCCTCATTCAGTTTCGAACTCGAGTTTAATTCCTCACTTGGATGGGTGAATTTCTAGGGGTAGAAAGTATTTATGGTGGGAAGAATTGTCCCACCCTGACCTTAAATATTTATTTTTTAATTTTTTTAATTATTTTTACTCTTTATTTTGAGTTTCGATAGTGGGAGGGTCAAATTTTAAATTTTTTTAATCCTTTTTACTGTTTCACGGTTATCCTGCATGGTTAGGAGTAACCATGCACTGATCAAGTGGGTGACTAGTTGGGTTTGAGTTATGGCGTGCAACTTGCGCACGGTTTAATAAACTGTGCGAAAAGTGTGCGACTTGACTCTGTAAGTGGGTAGTGTCATGTGGCATGGTTTGAGCATGATTTGCTCAACTGTGTGTCTGGCTATAGGTAATCATGAAAGGGGTGCCTAGACTTAGTAGTGGTTAGCACACGACTAGTGCACGGTTTGGTAAACCGTGCGCAAACCGTGCAGTTGACCAATATTTAAAATAAAATAAAATTTAAATGAAAAAATAAAATAAAATATGAAAAATGAAATAAAAATTAAAAAAACATTTTAATAATAATAATGAGAATAATAATAATATTGTTATTATTATTGAGTTATGTTTTTAATTTCCTTTTCATTTTCTCTATTTTTCTTTATTTATTTATTTCTTTCCTTTTCCCTCATTTCTCTCCTCCTCTTCCCCTCGTGCATCATGTGATGCCTCCCTCCCATATTCTTCCCTGTGCGTGAGACCCCCCATCAGTCTTCCCTCCAGTGGCTCCTCCTCATGTGGCTGACCTCCTCCCCTCCTGTAGCTCCTCCTCACGCGGCCGACCTCTCCCATGTCCTGCTCGCACGGCTTGGCCAACCGAGAGATCCAGCATGCCGTTCCCTCACCAACCACTCGTCGCTCCTCCTCTCCCTCCATCGTGGGCGAGACCTACTTCGGGTAAGATTCTATTCCTCTCTATCACTTCCTTTCCCCCATTTATCTATTTCCTCACTCTGGCATGAGGTTGACCGAACCCTGAGGGTTTCTAATGGTCCATTTTTTGTGGGGTTTTCATGAAACTAGGGTTTCTTTGTCCTTGAGGGCTTCCTTGGACTTGTTTAAGGTAAGATTAGGTCTCACACAACAACGACAGTGAGTTTCAACTTGGTTTTTAAGTAAGGGTTTTTGATTCCATTTCTTTGGTTCAATTTTAATTAGGGAGTTTGTGATATTTGAGTTGTTGACAATTTATTTTGGGTGTGTGGGTCTTTTCTGTAGTGTTTTGAGTTGTTGGTAAATTTTTCTAGGGTGCATTGGGTCTTGTTGATGTGGTTTTGGGTTGAGGGTATCAAGAATGCTTATATGTACATTCATAGGTAAGGAATATATATATATGCCCTCTTTGTATATATTCCCTCATGGTGTGGGGAATATGTGAAATTCAGCTAGGGGTATTTATATATATGTATAAATTCATGTGTGTGTAAGTGTGAAGGGTCGGTTTGGGTGGTCGTCATCAAAGAGCAGCATAGAATGTTTGAGGTAGGTCTCATATGCATATGTCTTTAAATTTAATTCCTTAATTTCTTGAGTGATTTAAAAAGTGTTTTTGATAATAAATATTATATTATTGTTATGAAAAGTGATGGTGATGCTTTGTGTTGGACCTTCCTTTGTTTTTCATGTTCACTTTAAGTGTTAACATGTGTATTCTTCATTAAAATATGATCCCAATCTTGTTTTATAGTGATCAACATTTTAAATGCTTAAAGGTGGTTTTAAAAATGGTTTTGGGTGTTTGGTGGGTATTTCCCAAAATGTTTGGTGTGTATATTAGTTGTAAAAGTTGATTTAAATGAATATGGATTCTTGTGTGATTTTTAAAAGGGGAAATTCCATGATTTGGTAATTTAGGAAAATTGTATGGGCTTTGGTGTGAATTCAAGGTTAAATAGTGATTTTCCTTTCTTAAATGAGTTACTTTGATTTAAGCATGGTTTCAATTTGTTTTAAAATATGTGATGCCTTTGTTGTTTAATTGGAATTTCAAATTGATTTAAAACTTGAAAGTGTAGGGCGAGCATGTTTTCTAAAGTGAAGTTATTCTTTGTGAAGCAATGAAGCTCGTTTGGCACCATGAAAATTATTTTTGAATGCAAAACCCCCCTCTTGAGGAATGCCCCACTATTTTAGAAACATGATGTGTATGTTAAATGTGTTATTTGTGATATGTTCCTAGTGAAGAGGTTTGTTCTTTATTGTGTGACTTATAAAGGGGGATGCACTCAAGAAGGGAGATCAGTGGTGAGAGTTTGGATGTATTTTTGAGTAAAGAAAATGATAAGTTCATATATGTTTGCTTGATAAAAAATCACCACCACTTGAAATAGAGCACATGGGAAACCTGAGTAACTAGGTGGGCAGACTAGGACTAATACTCTAGTGATATAGAAGTGGCTAGTCCCAGTTTCACTAGCTGGATTGATGATTACAACACTAACTAAACTATGATGATGATTGATTGCCACTAGAATTTTGGATGCTTCTCCTTTCCAGTGGATCATGCATGAGGATGCTGACAATTATGGTTAATATTCCACATTTCATCTATGTACGAGATCTCTAGGGTCCCACTTATGCTAGTTACCTATAGGGATTGACCATGGTGCTCATTTTTGACATGGTTCTCATGATGTGATCTTCATTTCAGTTGTTTCATGATTGTTCTCTCTTTTGTGAAAACCATATTTTAATCTAAATTTATTTTTCTTTCACTTTGAAATGTTAATTCATGCTTGGAATCTATTTTGAAAGTGTAATAGAAGAGAAATGTTTTTCTTAAAAATAAAAATTTGTTACTTGAATTTGAAAAAAATGAAAAAAAATATCTTATTATGTCTTATATTCAAACTAGAATGATTGGGGTTCTTTTTAAAGGTAAGGGCATAGGGCATTATTGTACTTTGGAATTCCTACTGAGCATCTTAGTGCTCACACCTACTTTATATTTTCAGTTTTAGGTTCTAGTTTTGGGTCTCTCTTGCAACGATCATGCTTATGTGTTTGGTGGTGACCCACAAGGTCACTTGGATGTACGTTTGGATATTCTACTTTATTTTATTTTCATTGCTATTGTTTATCTGTCTTGTTTAGTTTATATTTATTTATTTGTATTTATTTTATGATCCAAATAATTCTCAATTGTCTTATTTTGATGTCCGACACTAGTTTCCAGCCCATAGGGATCAGGAACGCCCTTCAGGACTTGTTGTGGGGTGACTCAGGTGACCGATTCAGGGTTGACCCGGGTTGGTTCATGACATCACATTTGAATTTACCAATTGATTTTTTATTTAGTTAACCACCTTCAAAGCATATAAATAAATAGGATTCAATAAACTTAATAGAAACTATCCTCAAATCTTAACAACAATAATCTTTAAATATTCCTGAAATCTCAACTAGAATAATGATATTTAATTCATAATTATTGTGGTATTGAACATCTAGATCAACATCATCACAATTTATGACTTTATAAAATACTTTGTAAAGATACTCAAACCCTTTTTGGATACATATTTACAGGAACTCCTTCATCTAATACTATTCTTTCTGGTATAACTTCATAAGAACTCCTTTGTCTAGTTCTCCTTTGTTTGGTAACCTCTTTTCCAATTAACCTAGCTTGGAAACCTTCATCCAATGACTTTATCAAAAAACCTTTGTTTGATAATTCAAAAAACTCTCTCTAATGACTTTTAAAAGTTTTTTTCGTAGACTTAATTCACCTCTTCATCCGATAAAACTTCACCTGATTAGAATAACCTCATCTTGAACCATGAGAACTTTTAATAATCATGATATTTGTTACTTTGAAGAATCATCACTTGATTTTAATTTTTTTGAAAACCTCTGTCTAATTTACTTGGTAACACTATTATAAAAACAACTTGTATTATATTCCATCCAATCACCTCAGTATGCTAGACTTCATCTGATCACCTTAGTCCACTAGATTTTTTCTGATCACCTCATTTTTCAAGTGATTTATATATTGATAAAAAAAGAAAAAACCATAAAAAATTATTCTCCTAGTAAACTAAAATCTTTATTAGTTTAAAAAAAATCGAAACCAATTGGTATTAACACATTTCAACTCCTTATTCCTTATGTTATTTTGAGTTTTGGAAGAGATATGATTTTTTTCAATATTTGACATGACACCTCCAAGTTTATACTCCATGTATACTTTTAAATAAGAACCCAAAAAAACCCACACCTAAAAATAGCAGAGAATCCAAAATATTGGTGTGACTTTAGATCTGATACCAATTGTTATGATCTCAAAGGGATCTGTCCAATGCTGATAGGAGGGGGGGAGGGGTGAATTAGTGTTTGTACTTTTAAATCTATTTTATACTTTATCCCATTTTCAAATTTCCACTTATATAGTGATTGGATATCACTTATTTTCTCATTATATTTCTTCTTAGTTTGGTTTTCCTTAGTGATATGAAAGGAATAACATAGCAAGTCATCAAAGTTTATTGATGAGGTTCACCACCTTTACATGATGACTACATACCTAGTGTGTAGTGGTTATTATATCATGAACACAACTTCTTATTTATTATTAAAAGAATCTCAGGAAAGGGTATGGTCTTAGAATCATACAAACTATAATCAAACAATTAGAATAACTTAAATATAAGATGTTTCTTGTTACTCCATGAAGTAGACAAATAATGAGAATCGACGTAACTCCTAGAAAAAATGAATGATCTTCTTCTTGAACCAAATCAATCAAGACTGGATGCCTCAACCTACTGAAATATACAACATAATAAAGTTATAGGCAGGCTCTCTCACTTTACTCGGTCAAGATATGATAAGTATAAAATGAGGCTGACACTACTTCTCTTATTTTTCTCCAATGCATAGAAAATATCCTTAGCACCATTTTTCTTCCTTCAATACTCTTATATTTGAAATAATATATTTATCAACTATGAGCCTGATCATATTTGACTTTTTAGAATATATAATGCATATAGAGTAGGGTCTCACACTTTTTCTCTTTTGACCTATAGAATATTTATACTGCACACATACAATTGATCACTCACTCTCTCACACTTTTTATTCTTCTTTATTGATAATATATATTCATAGATTATGTGAACATTATTTTCATGAATATTTTATTTTTAAATTCCCATAAGTATTGGTATATAAAAATCCTTCATTCTCACATTTTCTAAAAAACTCAACATCTTTGATTTTATTTTGAATTTAAATCCTCAATCCTTCCCCAGGACTCAATATTTAAACTCTCTAAATTCTCAACTCAACATATTAGGTCTTCATATTATTTACACTTTCATTTTAATCTAGTTGACGACTCAAAAATTAATTTCCATAATTCTAATTCTTTTGAATTTCCATAACTCATGGTTTTTAGGATTCTTGGAATATTTCTCATTCAAAAACTCTCAGAATCTTCAGTCTCCATGACTGCACTATGATTTGCGGTGTGAATCTTGCCATAGATCTTTCTCATTTCACTATATATATATATATATTAATATAATCATGATATTTCATTTTTAAATCCCTATATACTAAATATAATTATATTCCATGAAACTCGATAACTCATTTTACAAATCTCTATATATTATACAAGAAACCATCTACATAGAAAGATATCATCTGTGAGAAATGTCTTACGCATAAGACAATTTTCATATGACAAATCATCTACATGATCAATATCTTATGCATAATATTCTTACGTGAATCTTCTTATGCATATAATAATTTTTCTAAAAATATCCTACATATATTTTCTCACATTGAAACTTCTTATGCATATGAAATTTTTATTATGAGCACAAAATATCCTACGCATATGATAATTATCTTATGTGCTGAAATTTCACTTTACGGTGTGAAAATCATCTTCCAAAGTTCACTATCTTTGACTCAGGATCAAAATTTTTATATGACTTCATGCCTTTGTATCATAATTCATGTTCATATTCTTCTTCACTTTCAACCACATTCATTGATCTCATATTTCATAGAAATCATTTAGACCATTAAAGATGCCGAGCTTCTGTACTTCTCAATCTTTTTTTGATCCACCTTTTTTTATTATCATCTTACTTATTGAAAATGAATTATATATTTTTAATGTATTTGGAATATCATGGAACTTAAAACTTTATAATGAAATTATTTTTTATGTACTGCAAGCTTCTTCTATGGTGGATCTCTTCATGGTAGTTTTCTACTACAAGCATCATGACATGGAACTCTTGCATGATGAGAGGTTGAAGACAAATGAAGATGCAATGCCATTTTATCTAAATGATATATGAAAACCACCTTTTTTAACATATGAATAGTACTAAAAATATTCTACCCCCAAATAAATTTTATCTTTGGGTTGGTGATTTTTAATAAGGAATCGTGCTCCCTTTTTGACCTGTTTAAATCCTATGGGAGCTAGTGCTCTCCCATGGCCCACCATGCCAACCCGCATGCGTGGATTCTAAACAAACTTCCCCTACATATGCTCTAAATCTTATGATGACCCATACATGTTCTCTTACCCCTCTATGTCATCGTTTCTTAGCTACCTCCTTTGTGTTAGGATCAACAGTCTTTATGATATCCATGCTACTCTGGTGGTCTATTTGGCTCCACAGTTGGCCAATTTTTTTCTTGTAATGAAAAATATCATAAACGAATTTACTAAATAATAATGTGCAACTTCTTCATGGATAAACAACAACATATCGAAACTAAATTTCCATATTGTAAATACTATTTCCACTTCTAATTATTCATGTAAATTATAACTTTATAACAACTCAAATACTCAAAAACTATTTTTCCATAAAGTGAATGGATTTATAATAATTCAATGGCAGTGAATTATTCACTTACACTTACAAGATTTAATATAAATAATTATTACTTAAAAATTTCTTCATACATTTCTTGGGAACCCAATATTATTTCTCATCAATCTTGGAAACTTCCAACTTCACTACCAAGTACTTCTTCTTCAAAATATTGACATAAATAATCTTTTCTTCCTTAATAACAACAAACACAACACAAACACAAAGTAGGTTCAATAATAATAGTCACATGATGTATCAGATTGATGTGTGGTTAATTCTTATACATTAAAAATTATTCATGGATCATTTTACTAAAGTATAAAGGCAACCCAAATGCATTTTCTTGGTTATGAGTATATGAAATGCGTTTTGAACTAAAATTCACTTCTAAATGAAAACACATACTTTCAATCATATCGACCACATAATGTATTCGATTGATGTGTAGTTAATTCATACACATAAAAAATGAATTATCAAAACTCTCCCTAAAATACCAATGCATTTTGAGTGTGTTTTATTTTTTTGAGTATGTGACACATGTTTTGAACTAAAATGCCACTTTTAAATACAAACATATACTTTCAGCTATATCAGCCACACCATATCTCAGATTGACTTGAGTTTAATTCTTACATATAAAAAATTATTTTTTACTACAATATCAAGATAATACAAACATGTTGGATCAATTTTGAGTATGTGACATGCGTTTTAGACTAAAATTCCACTTTTAAAATGAAAATAAGCACTTCTAGTCAATTCAACTACACCATGTGTTAGATTGATGAAGAATTAATTATTACACTTCAAAAATGAATTATGAAACATTTTTATAAATTATCTAGATAATATGAGTTCATTTTCTTGATTTGGAGCATGTGAAATGTGTTTGAAACTAAAATTTCACTTTTAAATTAAAACAATCACTTTTAGTCATACTGGCCATACTATATACCATTTTGATGTGTGGTTAATTAATACACATAAAAAATTAATCATTGATCTTTTTACTAAAATATAAAGACAATATGAGTGCGTTTTCTAGGTTTTTAAGTATCTGATGCACATTTTGAACTAAAATTTCATTTAAAAAACATACACTTTCAGTCATATCAGACACACCGCATGTCAGATTGACTTGAGGTTAATTACTACATGTCAAAAATGAATCATGGAGTGTTTTTATAAAGTATCAAAATAATTTAAGTGTTTTCATCTATTTTGATTATTTGATTCACATTTTAGACTAAAATGTCACTTTTAAGTTGAAAACATGCAGTTTCAGTCAATATGGACACACTTTGAGTTAAATTAATGTGTGTTTAATTACTACATGTCACAAATGAATCATGGATTGTTTTTATAAAGCATTTGGACAATCCGTGTGTGTTTAATTATTTTTGACTATTTTACACATGTTGTGAGCTAAAATGTAACTTTTATATTGAAAACACATACTTTGTGTCCTAACAGCGACATTGTGTGTTTGGTTTATACGAGGTTGATTCCTACACACCAAAAGTAAATCATAGATTTTTTCCCTAAAGTATCAATAAAATCTAAGTGTGTTTTACTAGTTTTGAGTATGCGATGCATGTTTTGAACTTAAATGTCACTTTTAAATGAAAACACACACTTTCAACCATAACGAACACAATGTGTGTCATATCTATGTGTGGTTACTTACGACACATTATCAATGAATCATTGATCATTTTACTAAATTATCAAGATAGTCCGAGCACATTTTCTCTATTTTGAGTATGTGATATGCATTTTAAACTAAAATGTTACTTTTAAATGAAAACACACACTTTTAGTCATACCAACCGCACCATGTGTTGAATTTACTTGAAGTTAATTCTCACATATAAAAAATTAATCATGAATAATTTTCTAAAATAATAAAGATAATTTAAGTTCATTTTCTTGGTTTTAACTATGTGAAGCCCATTATGATATGAAATGTTACTTTTATACTAAAAATATTCGCATTAAGTTATACCAGCCACACCATGTTTCTAATTGATATGTAGTTGATTCATACATATAACAAATGAATCATGGATAATTTTATCAAATTATTAAGATAATTAGAGCATTTTTTCTTAGTTTTGAGTATGTGATATGCATTTTGAACTTAAATGTCATGTTTTGACGTGTATTTTGATCTAAAATATCACTTTTAAATGAAAACACATAATTTCAATCATACCAGACACACCATGCATTAGATTTATTTGAAATTAATTCCAATATATAAAAAATAAACATTGGATATTTATCCTAAATTTTCAATACAATCCAAGGTAATTTTACTAGTTTTGAGTATATGACATGAGTTTTGGACTAATATATCACTTTTAAACAAAAAACATACACTTTAAGTCAATATGGATACAATGTGTGTCAAATTAACATGATTTTAATTCTTACACATCACAAATTAATCACATATAATTTTACTAAAGTATCAAGATAATGTTTCCTTGGTTTTGATCATATGATGCATGTTTTGAACTAAAATGCCACTTTTGAATGAAAAGACACACTTTCAGTCATACTAGACGTACCATGTGTTAGAATGATGTGAAATTGATTACTAAAAATTACAAATTAATCAATAATTGTTTAATATCCTGACAATTTAAGTGTGTTTACTTGGTTTTGACCACATGACGTGTGTTTTGAACTAAAATGTCACTTTTAAACCAAAAACATGAACTTTTAGTCAAGTTGGACACACCATGTGTTATATTGAAGTGAGGTTAATTTCTATATATCAAAAATAAATTATGGATATTTTTAAAAAACTATAAATACAACCCAATATTGTTTTATATGTTTTGACTATGTGGTGTTATGAACTAAAATATTACTTTTATTCTGAAAACATGCAGTTTTAGTTATACCAAATTCACCATGTGATAGATTAATGTGTGGTTAATTCCCAAATATCATAGATGAATCACATATAATTTTACTAAATTATTAATATAATTTGAGTTTATTTTATCAGTTTTGATTATGTGATGGTTATTATGAACTAAGATGTTACTTTTATATTGAAAACACGCACTTTGATTCATACCAGTCATACTACGTGTCAAATTAATCTATGGTTAATTCCTACATGTCACAAATGAACCACATATAATTTTTATAAAGTATAAAGATAATATAAATGTTTTTAATTGGTTTTTAGAATGTAACATGTGTTTTGAATAATATAATCATCTGTTAGAATGACACTCCATATGTTATGTCTTATTCCCACTTAGAAGGAAACCTTTCGATTGTAAATTCTCTCACTATAACTATAACTTAAAATTATAAGAAAATTAACTAAATAATAAATAAATAAACTAACTCTTCATGATATAAATGAAATAAAAAAAATAAAAACATGATATGAAATCACATTTTCATGATGTCAACAAACATTTTGACACCATGAAATCTTCCTGATCATTCCTAAACAAATTTACTTCTTATTTTGAATAAGTTGTATTTTAACCGTCTTGGTAGTACTGAAAAATATATATAAAGGATTAATATATATTTTAAATTAAATTGTAATTACCTGTATAAATACATCTTTATGGATTCTAGTTTATTGATGAATTCAAAAAATTTCATAAATTTACAAATATAATAACCATAATCATTATCATTACTTTTCTTCAATCACTACAGAAACATTGATCAAAACAAGTAATTTGTTTTGATAGTGAAATATTATTAAATATACCCTAATAATTATACAGTTGAAGTAACCCAAAACTTCTTTTGTGAATTGGTTATCCTCATACCATGCTTTTGATGACAAATAAACACCAAACTATCATAAAAAAATAGTTGTTAAAATATAATATAAAAATATATAAGTTGAATTTTATTTGTAAAATGTTGAATGTAGTGTATTAAAAATTCATAAAGGATATCATTTATGGTTTATTTATTGGATATACATGGTTTTAATCCAAAAAATATATCTTCAGAGTATCAAAATTGATTTAAATGATCATTTACTGAGTCATAAAAACAAAAAAGAATATGTAATGGAGAAAAATGAAAATATATTTTATATGATTAGATTTTAAAGTTTTACCCCTACAATGTAGGAATTAAGAATAGATAATCATATTTTATTTTCTTTTCAAATATTGTGTCTACTTGCTATTATTTTACTAAAATTTAATATTCCTACAATGATAATTTTTGTGTCAAAGGACATGGGGACTAATGAATCCACAATTTTATTCATATATTCATAGGGGTTTCCCTTTAAATTATAGTGATATATACACCTATAGAAAATATGAATAGTATTAATATGTAATTAACATAATAGATTAATTATTGGACAACCAAATTATGGAAATATATCTCATGTATACATTCACAACTAAGGTTCACATCTATTCATGATTACGAATTTTATTTAAATTTTCAAGGATGATCATGTCTGTAATAGCCTCTCCATATATTTTTTCTTCAACTTCAATGTATGCCATATTTTTATCTTGTAATTTTTCATCTGCATAAACTTACAAAATTAATAAATGAAATAGTGTAATTGGTGGGATAAATATACTCTTAGAAGGTCCTTTGAATCTATTAGTTGATAACTTAGATTATCTTAATTTTTCATTTGGTTTCCCTTTCTGTTTATCCTTCTGTAACAACCTAACTTAATTTAAAACCTTTTTCAACAACTATAAAAGTTTTTTCATATAAAATAAACTATAAATTATATACATAATTATCATCATGTATATTTATAAGATTTAATGGTCATTCTATAAAAGTTCTAATAGAAAGTTTAACCATGTGAATAATAAGAATATCAAGGAAAATAGGTAGCTCAATACTTGGATCATGAGCTATGAGAATCCCTACTCTCATGTGATCTTTTGGAGATTGTTTATTTTATAGCATACCACCTTGGATATTATAAACTATACCTATTTAAATAAGGCTATGAGTGGGTTATACTAGATATAAATCATAATCAATTTCTCTTTATAGAATTTTAGTACAAGAAAGGTATCATTAGTTGTTTGATTCACATTTATTAGAGATTGTCATGACAAAATCAACTACCTTGGGTAAGAGAGACCTTTGAGGCGAATGGATAGCCTCAAAGATGGGGTGTGTGGCACTTTGTGTTGTTGTTATTTTTGTGTTGTTTCTTATTATATATCCCTTTGAAGAAAATAGTCTATCAGACCATATTTCTAACTAAAATTTTCTCTTATATCATCTATTTGTGCCTACATGTATTTATTTTTCTCATTTGTATCCCACTATGTCTTTGATTTCTCAAAGTATACTCGAGGTGACACTCCAAAATATGTACATAGACCATACTATTCTATCCACTTCAAATCCATTGAAAGTAGTTTCTCATTAGGTACCTTCGATGGAAATTATTATGTCTAAACCATATAAAAAATATAATAAAATAATTAGTCATTTCCATGTAATACTATTTTAAAGTAGAAAAAATTTATATTATGTCATACTTAAACATGATTCTCATACTTTATATGTGTTTTCATTTATTATATATCCCTTTCTATTTACATGAGACTCCTTCCATAGTACATGACATGGAATGGAAGTGGCTTGAGATTTTGATTTATAAATATGTAAATACACAAAGGAATATAATTATGTTGTTGTTTCTTATCATGAAAAAGTTTTACTAGAGATTTAAAATAAATACCATTTTTTTCAAGTGAAGTATACCCCATCCTAGATTTATAGTAGAGGTATGTTGGTTTCTATATACACTACGTATTTTCTGTACTCCTTTTTTGTTTCACAAATTAACAATTATGAATAAAAGTTTTTAATAAATGTAATGTCAAATAAAATATTACCAATTATAACCTAACTTAAATGTTTCCTCCTCCCATAGGCCAATGAAAGCATCCCAGGTTTCTTTGTTTATAATTTATGTTCATATATAGTTGGTGGGTGGGGGTTTACTTTCCCCTTAACATCCTTAAGATATTTTTTTGTAAGAAGTATTCAGAAGACTCTATGAGACTTTCCAATGACCATTAATATGAATTTTATTTAGAAATCATATAATATAAATGTACTATACATGGGTTAATTAAGAGTAAATAAATATATTATTATTTAAATTTTCCATAAAATAGATAAAGTATATTGCAATGTCACCCTAATGTATTCCCAAATTAGCATATTCATTGAAGGAACAATATTGTGTTGTGTATCTACATAAATCAAAAAAATAATTCGAGTGTTGAACCCAATGTATCTAATAGAAATAGTCTTATCAGGGTCTAAAGTTTTTCCACATGCATTTCATCCAACCTCAAATTTTAAACATTCACTTATCGCCTTAATAATTTTTACTAAGATTTCCGCTCTACGCTGCTCCTGTCTTTTTTCAACCATTTGTTGTTCAATTTCTAACATTTTTTCAATTTTATAATCTCTCATATATTATTCCTTGACATTTCTAACATCAAAAAGTATAGAATCCATTATCTACACCAGTAGTTAAAAATTTAATTTAAATTATGTAAATATATTAGTGAACACATAATATTATGAGGAAACCCATTGTATAAAAAAAAATCATAGATATTTGAGATGATTATTGGAATCTTTTATTTTATTAAAGGTTGAAGGGATTTGTACCCTCTATCGAGAATCTAAATCCCCTCCCTGTGGTATAATTTGACATAAAAGACACTATCTACACTAGGACCACCATGAAATGATTGCGACATTCTGATGAAAGGGAAATTCTCAATGGAATTTTCATTTGGACCTACAGTTGTTTTAGTAAAAAATAGAACAATTGACCAATTTGCGTTTGTATAATCTATGGTATACTTATTATAATGCTATTATGAATGGTACATACTTACACCCTTCCTTACTAAAATTTAATTTCACAAATATGAATTCATTGATTTTAACTACACTCCAGTTATCAACCCATTTTTATTGAAAAATCATCACTTGGGATATTGTATAATCCAAATCCAATATTTTTTCTTTAATGCCAAAGTATGAAATATTTATGTAAATTGGAGTTCCATCCTTGGTACCAAATACATTCATCGCTTCTACCAAAAGAGAAAATCCACTATTTTTCAATAACTATGCTCATCCTCTTCCTTTGTATCTAACATATAACTACTAATTACATGACCACTATAAGATAATACATGTACATATGGTATACTATTTATCCATTAAAATCATTATAAAATTGAATTCATATATACATATAACTTCTTCAAAATATGGTCATAAACCATTCTATAAACTATTGATTATATGTATTTGATATCAATATTTCATCCCTTTATGAATTCAAATGACTAAAAATTACTTTGTGAGTTTCAAAATATGAAAAAAAAATTATTATGTAAAACATAATGGTTAACCTAATCCTGCTCTGTAATTGTAATTGTGATAACATCTCTTGTAGAAATCCCTTCACCCAAAAGTCGCCTACTATGATGAGATTTTAGGAGACCAATGCTATCCATATCGGACAGGTTGTTGGTACATAATTCAATGGACCTCTCAACAACATATCACTCTATAAAACAACCTTTTAGCTAACTTACATTATTAAAAAACCCTTTCAAAATCTCCATATAAAATTTATTGGGGTATATCCATCTGTAATGTACAATACCACATAGTTAGATTTCTATAACCAAGTGAAATATTATATCAAAGAATGATAGTGGGAATGATACATTCAAATCACTTAATATGATAAAAACTTACCTTTCCATAGTCGGAAACTTCACTGAGTCTATAATTTTACTACATGTAACTTTGAAAAAGAAGAAAAGTATGGTTAATGTGTGTTAGATATTTTTAATCAGAATTTAACATAAAGCCACATGCATTAAATATTGCATTAAAACATGTCATTCATGTGATTTTAGGCCATTTAACTTCAAATTAGTCATATACATGATCTTATTAATATTTTATTAATACCCCTATGGAACCTTTAAACCATTAAAAAAGTTTAAAAATTTGAAATATATCTTTCCAAGAAAGAGTGTAATCTACTATAGGAATAAAAGTTTGTCTTTCACTCTTTACTTTCACCAAATCATCTATTATGCTCATGTTAATCATGTCTAACTTATCCTTAATGCCACATTTTTTTTCTATATGAATTTAATAACATTACAATGAAACTATCACACACATTTTTTACATGCATGAAATTAAGAAAATGTATAACATATAAAAATTTACCTTATAGTAATTAAAAAAAACATATATATTTTTCCAACACATTTTTTAGGGTTTTTTAAAAATGTTTCACCAAAAATAGTTAGAATATCTTTTAACTTCTCAAAATGTTCATCACTATTTAATGGAGAAAGTGTTGTGCCTTATTCTGAATTCCCATCAAATGATGTTGTCTAATATTGGTATTTATGTCATTGGGGTAAAAACTTATGATGTACTAGAAACACTATATTTTATGAATATTACAACCTAACTGAGTGTGCACATTCTTCACAAATGGTTCACCCTAACATTCATTTAACGTTATATCTTGAAAAATTTCCATAAATAGGAAAGTAATTTATTATCCCATACAACATGGATCTCAATTTGAAATTTTCATTTATATGAGCACCATAAAATGTTATACTTGAATCCCAAATTAATTTTAGATCTTCAATAAAAGGATCCAAATAAATATCAATATCATTACTAGGTTGTTTTGGTCCTGATATAATCATATATAACATAATGTATTTTCACTTCAAGCATAACCATAGTGGAAAGTTATAATTTACCAATATAACCAGCCATGCACTGTGAGTGATACTTTGTACACCAAAATGATTCATTCTATATATAGATAACACAAGACATAGGTTTCTTTGATCATTTATAAATTTAGAATACTCATGATAAATTTTCTTCCACTGAGGAGAGTATGTTGGGTGATGAAGTTTCCTATCTTGAATTCTTGTATCTATGTGCCACATCAATTACCTTGCAGTGTACTCACTTCCATATAGTCATATAAACCTTGTGATGATTAGAAAGTACCACAAAAAATTTAAAGGACTTGTTTCATATTTCTTATATTGAGTCACACCAAACTTAGGGAATTTTTTAAGTGATTCATGGTCCTTATGAAACAATATACAGTTATATGGTCATACATGTATCCTTTCATAGATCATTCCCATTGAACATATAATTCTTTTAGCATTATATGTTTGAAAAAAAATATCATTATATTATGATTTCATATCATTCAAGAGAGAAATTAGTTCTATAAAGTTGGCGTCACTCAATTTGTTTCCAACTTTCAAAGTATATAGCTTCAATATGGAAAACAATATTGTATATTTAGTACAAAAAACATAAAATGGAGTCTTTTCACTACTCTTTAAATTCTCAGACAACTTTATACAATTTTTAAGGTCATATTAAATTGTCCTTTCCATTTCCTCAATATGATCTACATCATCTTTTGTAGTTGAAATCATATAATATGGTCCATAAACTAAATTATTATCCCATTTACCAGCTATATTCAATTCTTTCTCATATTTATTATAACATTTATAACTTTGATCTATTATTTGAAAAATCAAGTGTTTTTCCAACTTATTTGGATTAATACATTTTTAATAACAATAATTTAAACACAAATAAATGACCCGAGAAGGGCCATTTTCACATTCTATTTCAAGCTTGATGAACTTTTTAACCCCATCCTCATACTCCTTTATCATATGATTGAAATCCATCCATTTTTTGATTCAAATTCATCCTATTTGGTTAAAAAATATTCATATTTAACAAAAAATAAATTGATACACATAAGGTATGCATATAATGTATCATTTTTTACATGATTAAATTATATAAAGTATAACTATAAAAAAAATATAATTATAAATTATAATACATACATATATAAAGTATATAATATATATATAAAGACTCTGTTTTATAATATATTTAAAAATATATACATATAAAAAAATTGTTATATAGAAATATAATTTTATAATATATATATATAGATATGTACAAAAATTAAATATTTGTGTGTGAATATATAATTATGCGCATGTGTGTGTAGACATATTTGTGTGAAAATATATAAAAGGATATGTTTTATAATACATTAAAAAATATTATAATTTTATTACATTATAGTGTATCATGGTATGTATGGCTGTTTACCACTTATTAGTTTTATTAGGTTGAATTCAAATACATAATTTCATTGTATACATTCTCATGGAAGGTCAATTTACATGGGAGGTTCCTATGAATGTATTCTTCTCTATTCTCTCTCATTCTCTCTCTACATTCATGTGGTTATTTCTTTGACGTCTCTTGGTGGAATTGTGATATGTTGGTAGTGAAAAATTTGTCTCAATAAGTGCATTGAAAACCTAATCCTTTTATAAAAAGGCATCATGGTTTTTTCATTACAATGCTATATTTATCCTTTACATTTAGTTTTGTGATATTTTGAACTCCTTATGTTTTTGAAATAAATAAGTTTCTCTCTTGATGTAGATTTCTTTACTAGTTTATGGTAGGTAACTTCTGCACTCATTGGTGTTTAATTGAGCGATTTGATATGAATTGTGTGACCCACTAATGATTTAATTATTTGTGCGGGTTAAGTGACATGAAAAATTAATTGTAACATTATAGAATGATTTTTCATGAAATCGTATATGATGTGAAAACTTTATAAATACGTTTCAATATTAAAATTATTGAACTTCATATAGAATGTGATAGTATAATGAATAAAATGATAAAGTAAATTTTTAATTTTAGGTAATCATTATTAGTGAAATAAATGATGTGAATGTGAGGGTTGAAATTGTTGTTTTGATATTAAATTGATATATTAAAGTGTTGTTCACCACTATATGAATCAATTTCATGAGTGGAAGAATTTTAATGTTTTTTGGATTAATTTATTGATGTTGTGAGTGTTTTGGTTTCAATTAGGTGTTGTAATAAATATATCATTTAATGGAACTATAATTGTATAAGGGATAAAGACATCTAATAAACTTAAAGAATTATCTATGAGTTTATGATGGTTTTTATCATGGAAATTTAAGGAATTAAAGTGATGATTTATTGTTAGAAATTTCATTTCTAATAAGGTAATGTGATAATAAATTAGGAAATAATGACCTAATGATATTTTGATTGATGAATTAGTTAAATTGGATTAAAATGGGGATTTTATATGAATTATTCTTATTGAAAATAGAATAATGAAGCATAAAATTATGTTATGAATTAAAGGATGTTTTCATGTGTTTTTTAAAACTTGATGAGTTATTCTTGTTAGATGAATTGGGGTTGAATGATAACGTGTTCTTATAAAAGTAAAGTTGTGTTTGGTAAGATTTACCCTAACTATTTTTATTGTTAAATATGTCATGAAGTTTTTTACTTAAAGGGAGGTCGTAGTTTAGGCTCAGTCATATGATATCAATATGAGAGCCATAGGGTTGTATAGGACTTTTGTTAGTTCCATGAATTTATGAGATTCTAAGTGTATGTAAATGTAACCTATCATAAATAAAAATAAAAATAAAATAATAAATAATAAATATAGTATAAACTAATATTAATATAAACACACACATACACAGACACACCGGGGTTTATCCTAGTGTTTACTCAAAATGAAAAATAGGAAGGGTATAGGGTGAATCAGTTGCTAGTGGTGAAGCAGTTAAAGGCGATGAAACATGGAAATTCAATAGGAATCTGACAACCACTTAAGGGCCTGGTGTCATGGACCACACTATAGGTGGGAACCAAAAATCATGAAAACTATGCAAGATCGATTAAAAGATCCTTAAAAACAAGTAATTAATAACACACCATTGGTTTTAGGGGTTGATTCATTCAAAATATTACACAAAAGGCGACAACATGATTCAAGTTTGATAAGAGATTGACCGACGGGGAAGAGCATCACAACAACTAGGGTTCTTTTAAAAAGAGAGAAAGAGTTTTATCAACGAGGGTTCTTTGATAAAGATTGACCTTTATCAATGCTAACTGATATGTGCGGATAAAGAGTATTTTTTCAACACTAAAGTTCATGGTGGTAAATACTAGTGAATATTAAAAATTTAAAATTATATTTAAAAATTACAAAAAATTACTAATTACGTGAAAATGAATATTAAAAATTACAAAATTACTTTATAATAAAAATGAATAAATATTAAAAATGAATAAACAATGTTAATTATATTAAATTTATTAGTAAATGTATTAATATTATGATAAGTGTAATAATATTACGATAAATTTATTAATAAATGAATTTATATTATAATAAACGTATTATAATAAATGTATTATCAATGTTGTAATAAATATATTAATTTTTTTTTAATATTATGATATTACAATAAATATATTAATATTATAATAAATGTATTAATATTATAGTAAATGTTTTATTAATAAATGTATTAATATTATAAAAACTATTATGAATAAATATATTAATAGTATAATAAATTAAAAATTACAAAATTACTTTATAATAAAAATGAATAAATATTAAAAATGAATAAAATATAAGAATAAAAAAAATAAACAATATTAATTATACTAAATATATTAATAAATATATTAATATTATGATAAATGTATCAATAAATGTATTAATAAATGTATAAATAGTCATATTATGAATATTGAATGCATTAATATTATGTATAGATGTATAAATAATAATAATAACTATATAAATAGTAATATTATGTATAAATATTTTTCACAATATATTATTAATTATAAAACTGTAAAATTAAAAGTAATAATTTTAATAATTATATTTAAATAAATTTATAATTAATAATATATAGATATATTATTATTAAAAATTAATTATATAGATATATATATTATATGGATTGTATATTAAAAATATAATTAATTATTAACCACATCTAAATATTTTAATTATAATTAAAAATATTATTATTTATATAAATGATTAAATGCTTTTTTAAAACATATCATTAATAAATGTATAAATAGTAATATTATGTATAAATGTTTTTCATGTTATATTGTTAATTATAAAACTGTAAAATTAAAAGTAATTTTTTTAATATTCATATTTAAATATATTTATAATTGCTAACATGTAGATATGTTATTATTACTAATTAATTATAGAGATGTATATATTGTATTGATTGTATATAAAAAATATGATTAATTACTATCTATATTTAATTTTTTTAATTATAATTAAAAATATTATTATTTGTATAAATGTATAGATACTTTTTATATGTATACATATAAAAAGATTTAAAATATACATTACTAAACTAATTACTTAAATATAAATATTAATTAATGATTTTACTATTATAATAATATAAAAAAATTAATTGTAAAGTTACTAAAATTATAAATATAAGTTCATTTTATTGTTTAGATTCATTTAAACATTTGAAGTTTCATTTTTCCAATTACAGGTTTACACACACACACACACATGATTGTTCATTCACATATAAATGTGTATGTGTGTGGCGACACATGTCTAAAGAACCCAAAGACACGTGTGCATGTGATATATAGGTGAACCCAACACATACTCACGTGTATCCAGTTATACACGTACACACACACAGACAAATACATATACACATATACAGACATGAACACACACACACACACACACGTGTGTGCATGCCCACACACACATAGACACACACAAACATACAACACACACACACACACAAACATACACACACATATGCACATGCATATACACATACAAATAAAAATACACATACACATACACATACACATACACATACACATACACATACACATACACATACACATACACATACACATACACATACACATACACATACACATACACATACACATACACATACACATACACATACACATACACATACACATACACATACACATACACATACACATACACATACACATACACATACACATACACATACACATATACATACATACACATACACATACATACATACAAATACATACACATTGTAACGCCCTGACCCCAGTTACCCAGAGTTGGTGCATTATTACATAACATTGGCATGATCACAAGGAAATCATGTCTTGAAAGACCGATCAATTTAGTATTATTAGAAACAAGATTCATACATAAGTTCAACTTTATAACTTGAAAAGAAATACAACACTAATTTATTCCATTAGAAACATCCAATCCTATTAGATTATGACTGAAAGTCACTCATAACTAACTTCTTCATATCCTGGGAAAATGAAACATAAGAAAGGGGTGAGCACAAATGCTCATTAAGGGTAATCAATACAATGAAAGATAACATAAATATTAGTCATGGTGAATAATTTAAAACATATGCCTTTACAAATAACAAACATGAACACTTTTATGGAAGGAATATGAGCTGATTAAATAATTCCATAATAAAACATAGTCATGGGTATTCTATTAGTTGAATAACCACATGAACCATCAATCTTATTTTCATAATGAGGGAATGTATAATGCCGGACATTATGAAACATCTTGTCAAGGCCTCGACCAAGATGTATAAAAATGATTAAGGCCTTGGCCAAAACCATATATCAAATTGGGAATGGCCTTGGCCAATTACACATCTAATTGTCTCATGAGACCTACCAATGCATCGAGGAGCTATAGCGGGCTCCACCCGTCACATACTAAGTCCAATACATTCCTCATATGAAAATGTTGAAACATAACATAAACATTTGTATTAAAACTAGCATAAAAAAATGTCATTACTTTACCCATAAACCATGAATGGTATAAAAATAACACATCCATAGTCAAATATATCACAAAACATTCAATAAAATATGGAATATTTGTATCATAATAAATAAACCTCGATAAAGAATAATATCCCGTAAAGGATGTTGGCATAGTTGAAAATGATCAGTAAAAATCTTTGAGAAAAATATCCCCTTTTCATGAAATCATTTAAAAGTCACATAATTTATAAATGAAGTCATTTAAGATACAGTTTTGAATTAAAGTGTCATATACCACTTTGAAACTTTTTAAAAGAATTATCATTTCAAAATATTCAGGTCCATATAAATAAATCCTTAAAACTATTTTGAAAACACGGACATTAATAATAAAGGTTTAGAAGAATAAATCTTTAAAACATTTAAAATGATGTTTTAGTAAAAGAGTACCTTAAAAATAATACCTTTGAAAACTCTTTTATTAAACATGGACATGGATAATAAATATGTCCTACTAGATACTCACATAAAAACAACCTCGAATAATAAAGAGATTGTGAAATTAACCCTTACCAATTGGGTATCTTACGAAACATACACCCCATGAAAGAAGGATCATACAATGAAGATGTAAATACCCATAAGTTAAAGTATATTACACAAATAATACAATCATGGGTATTACATACACCACACAAAAGGAAATAGTGGTAATTATAGCATGGATCTCACGAGAATGAGAAGTGAGATGAAAACCCCTTACCTTGTTCTTTTCCTTGGTCGAGGGTAGGTTAAACTCATGTATAATGGTAAAATAATTGTTATTAAATTATAAATTAACCATATACATTAATATGATATCATATATGATCTTCTAATATTGCTTTGATAATGATATTTCAGTAGTATCGTCGTTTCGGGTGTTAACTGATTCGTTTTCCTTTATATGTTTTGATACATAAGACGTATTTTTTATGGATAGGATGTATTTGATTCATATCCATAATGATATTATGTTCTTAATCATTATTTTTAATAACCAAATTAAAATTATTCTTTAATGTTTATGATGGGAAAATGAATCTCATCGCGTTCATGGAGACGGTAATCCGTACATATGCACGAGCGACAATATCATTATTTTGATTTAAAAACATATGTAAATAGATGGTATATAATATATACAGAATCATTAACATGTTACATTTATTATTTATATCAATTATACATCATTATTATACCCATCCAAATAATAGTGTATTTGAATAACAACTACACCACGACATGGAGACAATAAGCTGTACGTATGCACGTATGGTGACATGTCATTCATAGGATGGATAGAATAATGAATATGGTTGTAACATATTTATAATAACATCACAGTATATAGAATATACTGGAGTTATTATTTTAGAATGTAAACAACAAAGAAAGAGAAAGTGGAAGAAGAAAAGAACTTGAAAGAGGGTGGTGAAATTATTACCTCTTCTTCGGGTTCTTCTTATTAATTTGATCAAAAGGGCTCCTTAGGTTAGCTTTATGACTAAATTAAGGCCTCTAAAATGAAGTGATGGATGTTGGGAGGATATTTAGTTAGGGTTTGTATGATCCAAAGGCTTTAGAAGTGTGAGAAATGGGTAGGAAGTGAGGGATTTTTATAAGGGAGAGGAGGGGCACTTTAGGAAAGTTTGAAACAATTATTTTATTATAACCTCATATTCAATTTCAAAAGGTCAACCATTCATTAATAACAAATTTAAGATGAATCATGGTCGAAATAAAATAATCTAATAAGAATTGGACTAGTTTTGGATATTGTTTTAATATTTATAATCTTATTTATTTAAATCATTTACTAATGAGGAAAATATTGTATCATTATTGTGTCATAAATAATTTAATTTATTTGATGCCCAAAAATTATAAAAAAAATACCATGATGTAGGAAATATTTTTATATTTCCAAAGAATATTTATAGTTGAAATGATAACTTATATAACCCCATGTAAAAATTTATTTACTAAAATATATTTGTTTATGTCATTTTTGTCTTTACTTCAAATTAATTAATATAAAATGTCATTATTACTCCCATGTGGCTCAATGGGGTCCCAAATTCAACCCAAGGATTCCCATGGTCGGATATGTATCATAAAATAGGATTAGGACACATGTTAGGGTTATTTAATATTATTATAATATTATATTTTATTCTTATTTATTATATTTACCCTTTAATCATGGTAAATAAACTATTTACTGAAGTAAATATTTAAAATGTCTAAATATAAAAGTTAAATATTTACAAAATTTGGTCCTAATGATTCCAAATATGGAATCTATTTTTCCAAATTTAAAACACAAAAGTGGCAGAAATTAATTTAAAATTAATTCCCGTTGTCAAAATAAAAAGCGTGTTCTTAGGAAATAATAACTATCAAAAGATTGACACTTGTTTATGTACAGTTTAAATGTGAAATTATATATAATGACCAAAATTATATTAAATGGTAAAAATATAATTTAATTATACTTTAAAACCACTCAAAATTATAATTTAACACTATAAATTATTTTGATTAAAAAAGTTGTTTTTAATTAAAATTTAGTATTTTTCACTATTCATAAAAATATGAAAGTTATCAGAAAAGTGACAAAAATTTATCAAAACTAAATTTTTATGTCCTGATTCAAAATAAGAAGTTTATTTTGTCAAATTGAATATATTAAAGTGTCAAATATTGGATTTAAAAAGGGTTCACCATTAAAAGGTGGAAAAATTGTTTTTTTTTGAAAAATACTTCTTTTATCTGAAAAAAATGAATTTGTTCTTATATTATATCTAAGAAACACATAATATGGATTCTAAAATTTTATAGAGTATATAAAATTCAAAATTCAGTTTACACTATTCATAACCATTTTTTGAATGGCTAGTTTGGTAAGTTGTGGTGCGCTCAAACTCGATGTTGTATGTTGCGCAAGTTATTGAATTACTTTGAAGAGATAGTGTACTATGAAATATTGGGGGGTTACATTCTACCCACCTTCAATAAATTTCATCCTCTCAATTTGAAATCGTTCTTTGAAAATAAAATGTTGTAAATAGAAAATACCTTTGTGGAAAACCCACATCAGAAATTGGGTTAATAAAATTTAGTCTTAATAAGAGGGAAAGGGAAATGAAAAGCACCACCAAATTATGGTCTCTATTAGGATAAAATTGGTGGAAATTAGAAACACATAATTAGAGGAAAAATGTAAATATTTTTAGATAGTGATTGAGGTCATCAATCCCAAACAAGTGTAAAATTGAGGGCCTCAAAGCCATCAATCTATGATGATTTAAAATATCATCAGTTAAACAAAACATAAGGTATTAGGATAATAAAATTTTTGTTTTAAGATCCCTTAACTAAATTTTAAGAATTAATTTCTTCATAGAATAAGAGATAAAAAAATACTTGACAAGTAAAGTTCTATCCTTTACCTAATTTCTACCACAAACTCATCTTTCACTCTAAAAGATAATAGAACATAAAAATACTCTATTTATCCTAATCATATAGGGTAAAAAAAATGAATTTATAATTCATTTGTGAGATTATTTAAAAAAAATGACATTATAAAAACCAAGACATCACATAGGCCAGTGGTAGGTGATGCACCCTTGTTGCCCTTCAATTGCGGGTTCAAGTCTCACGGCCTTGCCGGACGTGACGGGTTGTCACCCGACCTCCGAGTTGTCCTTAACAATACAAAAATAATCTTAAAAAAATTATTTATCCTTAAAAATAGCATCCAATTTAAAACTTAATACATTCCAACCTTTATACTTATGCAAAATAATTCTGTCGAGACACTCTCTAAAAGGTCTCTAAATTCCAAAATCAATGGTAAAATCGGATTCCCCAAACAAAGTAAAGTTTCTATTATTGTCACATACTGAAAATATGATTACCTTTATCATATTAAAACCATAATGAAAACAAAAAGTAATGCAGTACAATCCTTATATATATCACATTATTCTTAGAACCATAATATAATTCTTGAGTCTAAAAACACAAATACATTAATTATTCCACTTCAACTATAGTAACATCACAATCTTTGCCTTTCTCCCTTGACATTTTCTGAGGTAAATTTACTTGGATATTAGGAAATTCATTTTCATAATGACCCATTTCTCTACAATTATAGCATTCAACATTGACAACAACTTTCTTTCCCTTGCAATCACGATCTTGGTGGCCTTTTTCACCACACATGTAACAGACTCCCATTCCTTTTAGGCAAGTACTAGGGTGTTTCTTCCCACAATTATCACATAATGTAAAATCCTTCTTTCCCTTTTCCCCTTTATCTGTCTCTTGATCCATTGTTCTCTTCTTCTCTTGCTTTACTTTGTTGTCATAATATTTAGAGAATTCCTTTTCTATCCTGATAGCACATGAGACAATATATTCATACAATGAGAAGGATTGTGAGACTAATCCTCGATGGAGAAATGGTTTTAACCCATCAAATAATCGATCAATATTACTCCTTGAGTTACGTATATAATCTGTTGCATGCCTTGCTAACCTAGTAAAGTTAGCTTCATACTTCGCGAAATTCTCATCCTCTTTTTCTATCAGGCTTAGAAAGTTCCTTTCCATATCCGCTCAATGGTCATGAGGAAATTATTTTTCTAAGAAAATCTCTTTAAACTCCCTCCATTACATACTTGATACTTATTCATCCTCCTTTGTGTTTTGAATCAATGACCACCATTGATCTGCATCTCCTGTGAGGCGATAAACTACCATGAAAACTTTTTCCCTTTCACTACTCCCCAAAGCATAAAATATTTTCTCTAAGGAATTTATCCATTTCTCAGATACTAATGGATTTGTAATCCCATTGATTTTTGGTGGTTGTTTCCTCATGAAGAGATCTAACATTGATCCTCCACGTTGTGGATCAGGGTGCTCTATACGGGTAAGGTTATTATTCATAACCTGAGTGAGTTGTCACAGTATGGTGATAAGATGATCAACACCAGTTGCATCACCAGCTCTGCTATAATTATCTTGAGTAAGAGGGAAATCCATATATGGATTACGTGCATTGATACAGTTTCCATTCCTTCCACTAGGCGCCATTTCTAAACAATGTCATAAACTAGATTAGTTTATGAATCGAAATACATAATTCTATACTTGTAAAACACTTAACATAAATTGAAAAGTTTATGGATATAATCCATAATCATAAAAATGTTTTATTTGAGGAAGTATATACTCATAAACCCTTCATAATGGTTTGTAAAGAAAATGAGAATTATCCTAAGCATATCCCCTGGGAGTGTCGTAACCAAGAGTGCAGCAGAGCCCATTGTCATGCACCGGTTCCCATTCGAGTCTAGATCAAAGCGGTGTTTTCAGGTTTTACCCCAAGGTACATCTGTGCCAGAGCCACCTCTACTTGCTCGTATCCAAATAGGGATGTATTTCTTGTAAAACTCACAAAATCTCTATAGTACTAAAATTCTAGGAAATTATTCTATACTAATCCTCAAAGTCTATCTTAGGGCTATGTTCTCTAATCAGAGTTTATCTAAATCTAGTTTCCAAGGTTTGTACTAAACTTCCTCTGATACCAACTGTAACGCCCCGACCCTAGTTACCCAGAGTCGGTGCATTATTACATAACATTGGCATGATTATAAGGAAATCATGTCCTGAAAGACCGACCAATTTAGTATTATTGGAAACAATATTCATACATAAGTTTAACTTTACAACTTGAAAAGAAATACAACACTAATTTATTCCATTAAAAACATCCAAGCCTCCTAGATTATGCCTGAAAGTCACTCATAGCTAAATTCTTTATATCCTGGGAAAATGAAACATAAGAAAGGGGTGATCTCAAATACTCAGTAAGGGTAAGAAATACAGCGGAAGATAACATAAATATTAGGCATGGTGAATAATTGAAAACACATGCCTTTAAAAATAATAAACATGAACACTTTTATGGAAGGAATATAAGCTGAGTAAATAATTCCATAATAAAACATAGTCATGGGTATTCTACTAGTTGAATAACCACATGAACCATCAATATTATTTTCATAATGAGGGAATGTATAATGCTGGACATTCTGAAACATATTTTCAAGGCCTCGACCAAGACGTCTAAAAATGATTAAGGACTCAGCCAAAACCATATATCAAATTGGGAATGGACTCAGCCAATTCCACATCTAATTGTCTCATGAGACCTACCGATGCATCAAGGAGCTATAGCGGGCTCCACCCGTCACATACTAAGTCCAATACATTCCTCATATGAAAAGGTTGAAACATAACATAAACATTTGTATTAAAACTAGCATATGAAATGTCAATACTTTACCCATAAACCATGAATGGTATAAAAATAACACATAAACATTCAAATATATCACAAAACCTTCAATAAAATATGGAATATGTTTTTTTTGTATCATAATAAATCAACCTTGATCAAGAATAATATCCCGTAAAGGATGTTGGCATAGTTGAAACTGATCAGTAAAAATCTTTGAAAAAAATATCACTTTTTCATGAAATAATTTAAAAGTCACATAATTTATAAAGGAAGTCATTTAAGATAATTTTTTTAATAAAGTGTCCCATACCACTTTGAAATTTTTTAAAATAATTATCAATTCAAAATATTCATGTCCATATAAATAAATCCTTAAAACCATTTTGAAAACATGGACATTAATAATAAAGGTTTAGAAGAATAAATCTTTAAAAAATTTAAAATGATGTTTTAGTAAAATATTACATTAAAAATAATACCTTTGAAAACTCTTTTATGAAACATGGACACGAATAATAAATATGTCCCAGTAGATACTCACGTAAAAACAACCTCGGCTAATAAAGAGATTGTGAAATTAACCCTTACCGATTGGGTATCTTAGGAAACATACACCCCATGAAAGAAGGATTATATAATGAAGATGTAAATACCCATATGTTAAAGTATATTACACAAGGAATATAATCATGGGCAGTACATACACCACACAAAAGGAAATAGTGGTAATTATAACACGGATCTCACGAGAATGAGAAGTGAGATGAAAACCCCTTAACTTGTTCTTTTCCTTGGTCGAGGGTAGGTTAACCTCACGTATAATGGTAAAATCATTGTTATTAAATTATAAAAGAACCATATACATTAATATGATATCATATATGATCTTCTAATATTGCTTTGATAATGATATTTCAGTAGTATCGTTGTTTCGGGTGTTAACTGATTCGTTTTCCTTTATATGTTTTGATACATAAGACGTATTTTTTATGGATAAGATTTATTTGATTCATATTCTGAATGATATTATGTTCTTAATAATTATTTTTAATAACCAAATGAAAATTATTCTTGAATGGTTACGATGGGGAAATGAATCTCATCTTGTTTGTGGAGACGATAATCCGTACATACACACGAGCAACAATATCATTATTTTGATTTAAAAACTTATGTAAATAGATGGTATATCATATATACAGAATAATTAACATGTTAAATTTATTATTTACATAAATTATACATCATTATTATACCCATATAAATAATAGTGTATTTGAATAACAACTACACCACGACGTGGAGACGGTAAGCCGTACGTACGCACGTATGGTGACATGTCATTCATAGGATGGATAGAATAATGAATATGGTTGTACCATATTTATAATAACATAACAATATATAGAAGATATTATAGTAATTATTTTAGAATGGAAACAACAAATAAATAGGAAGTGGAAGAAGAAAATAACTTGAAAGAGGGAGGTGAAATTATTACCTCTTCTTTGGGTTCTTCCTTTTGATTTGATCAAAAGGGCTCCTTAGGTGGATTTATGACTAAAGTAAGGCCCCTAGAATGAAGTTATGGATGTTGGGAGGACATTTGGGCAGGGTTTTTACGAGCCAAAGTCTTGAGAAGTGTGAGAAATGGGTAGGAAGTGAGGACTTTTTATAAGGGAGAGGAGGGGCTCTTTAGGAAAGTTTGAAACAATTATTTTATTACAACCTCATATTTGGTTTCAAAAGGTCAACCATTCATTAATAACAAATTTAAGATGACTCATGGTCTAAATAAAATAATCCAATAATAATTGGACTGGTTTTAGATATTTTTTTTAATATTTATAATCTTATTTATTTAAATCATTTATTAATGAGGTAAATATTGTATCATTATTGTGTCATAAATAATTTAATTTATTTGATGTCCAAAAATTATAAAAAAATACCATGATGTAGGAAATATTTTTATATTCCCAAATAATATTTATAGTTGAAATTATAACTTATATAACCCAATGTAAAAATTTATTTACTAAAAGATATTTGTCTATGTAATTTTTGTCTTTACTTTAAATTAATTAATATAAAATGTCATTATTACTCCCATGTGGCTCCATGGGGTCCCAAATTCAAACCAAGGATGCCCAGGGTCAGCTATGTATCATCCAATAGGATTAGGATACATGTTAGGGTAATTTAATATTATTATAATATTATATTTTATCCTTATTTATTATATTTACCCTTTAATCATGGTAAATAAAATATTTACTGAAGTAAATATTTAAAATGTCTAAAAATAAAATTTACCTATTTACACAATTTGGTCCTACTGATTCCAAATATGGAATCCATTTTTCCAAATTCAAAACATAGAAGTGGCAAAAATTAATTTCAAATTAATTCCCGCTGTCAATATAAAAAGCGTGTTTTTAAGAAATAATAACTATCAAAAGATTGACACTTGTTAATGTACAGTTTAAATGTGAAATTACATATAATGACAAAAATTAGATTAAATGGTAAAAATATAATCGAATTATACTTTAAAACCACTCAAAATTATAATTTAACACTATAAATTATTTTTATTAAATAAGTTGTTTTTAATTAAAATTTAGTATTTTTTACTATTCATAAAAATATGAAAGTTATCAGAAAAGTGCCAAAAATTTATCAAAACTAAATTTTTATCTCTCGATTCTAAAGAAGAATTTTATTTTGTCAAATTAAATATATAAAAGTGTCAAATATTGGATTTAAAAAGGGTTCTCCATTAAAAGGCAGTAAAATTGTTTTTTTTTGAAAAATACTTCTTTTATTTGAAAAAATGAATTTGTTCTTATATTATGTCTAAGAAACACATAATATGGATTCTAAAATTTTATAGAGTATATAAAATTCAAAATTCAGTTTACAATATTCATAATCGCTTTTTGAACGACATGTTTGGTAAGTTGTGGTGCGCTTAAACTCGATGTTGCGTGTTGCGCAAGTTACTGAATTACTTTGAAGAGATAATGTACTATGAAATCTTGGGGTGTTACACACATACACATACTCTCTCACACACACATGAATAAATACACATACATTCACATAAAAACACATTCACACACTTTCACACACACACACACACACGTATACATATACATAAATAAATGAATACATACACATATACACATATACATACATATTTACACATATAAACACACACACACACACACATATTTATTAATTCACACAAACACACACGTGCACATACATATTTTATATACACACATGCATCAATTCTCCATTATTTTTCACTTTTGTTTTCTTTTATCGCATTGTGGGCTTTTTAGGCCATATCAAGGATTAGCGTCACAACACAAATTATTATATTAATATATTAATATTAATATTTATTTAAATATATTATATATAAATATACTTAAATACATAAATGTTCATTTATATATTTATATAAAAATTTAAATAAAATTTAAATATACAACATTTACATATATGTTTTTAATGCATTTAAATAAATTAATAAATATTTTTATTGATTAATATAAATTTGATAATTTTTTATATATAAATTATGAAAATAAAATTGATAATAAATTTTTATTTTAATATGAATTATAATTTTAAATATAAATTTTATGTGTATATTTATATTTTAATTTATTTATGTATTTATTTATATACAATCCTATATATATATAAATATATATGCAAACACACTCACATGAATAATTATAAATAAATGTATATTATAAATATATATGTATATTATAAATTATAAAATATGAATATAAATATATAATAAATTTAAATATGAACCAAATGTATTTATATATTTTATATAGTTCATATCATAATATTTTATAATATATATATATATATATGTAATTATAATTATATATATAATTATAAATAAGTATAAAGGATTAAAAATATACATAAATTATATTTATATAAATACATATATTTATTGTAATATAAATCATATTTAATAATATATCAATATGTATATAAAAAATATATTATGCAAGGTACCCATTATTAGTGCTTTTTTTAGAGACGATAAATGGCACAATTTTATTAGTGCTAAAAAAGAACTGATAAAGGTCACCACTTAATATTATAGAATTTATAATATTGATTATTACCTATTTATTTAAATTTTTTTAAAGAAGAAGCATGGGGATTTTTTGAAATAAGTGAAATGATCACGAAAACAAAAATATATCAATTGAGAAAAGTGTCTGAGCAAGTAAATGACTGTAGCTGTGAACAAGTTTTTAATTTTGTATTCTACCTTATTCATTGTCAAGATAAGTTTATCCTATTTAATTCTTCAATTCCTAGTCTAAAACCTTAGAAAATGCATCTGATCTAAAACCTTTGAATTTCAGATTCCACCATCAATCAATTAAAACCAACCACATTCACTATGATCTTAAAAAAACCTTGATTAAAAATTTTAAACTATGAATAAAATAAATTTAATTCCATAAAGAACAACATTTCCTCATTCAAAATCAACAAATTCAACTACATTCACTAATATTTTAAAGTATATAATATAAAACAAAATCATAAGAATTTTCATTTTCCAGAATGAAAACAACCACTAGTATTGAAAATGTCTTTTGCATCGGAGTTTTAATATTTTTTATTTAAAAACCAACATTAAGCATGTTTTCACATCAGTTATTTCTATGATCGACATGAAAACCTTTTACAGGGGAGGTTTTAACGTCAGTTATCACATAAATGACATTAAAACTATTGTTATTGGGAGTTTTAACATCAGTTATTAAAAGAACTAACATTAACATCAAAATTTTAGAATGTAAAAAAATGAAGTTTCAATTTTTTCAAAACATGACTTTCAACTTTCAAATATTTCCTAAAATTTATAACGACGTAATTTTTTTTTCTAAGGGTTACATATAAGTTTTCACACTCCATATTTACTCATTTATGATATAATGCTCCTTCGATTCAGATCTTCCTTCCATAGGTTCTTTGATAATGATTTCACCATGGCATTTATAAGTATTATCCAATTATTTCATTTATTTATTATTATTTTTATTAATTTATATACTTATTAATGATCATTTGTTTTATGATTGATAATACTTCTTTGGATCATGTAAAAAATGAAACTATTCCACATGAGATTAACAAGTTTGATTTTTTAAAATTCCTTACAAACCATAGCTTCAGATTCCTCATGAAGTCTTTCCTCTAAATAAAATTAAGTCGAACGACACCACAAAAAGGATTAAAATTTTGTCTAATTTTTTTTCATTATTTATTTTTGTTTCTAAAATTTTCTAAGTTTCTTGATTTATTTTTCATCCATTTAAGTGATTTACATATAAATATTTAAAAAATTCAATACTTTCAACATCTATTTTCATATAACCGATGTTGAAATTGTATTTAGATGTTAGTTATAGGAAAAATGATTTTGAAAGTATTGATTTTTTTTAAAATAATGATTTTAACACTAGTTTTAATAATTAAAATAAAAAATATATTTACCATGTCACTTATAATAATGTCACCTAGAAAACCACTGTTAAAAACCCAAAAAAGATGATGTAAAGAACCTATTTTTGTATTGTTGAGCCAATTTAAATTCAAGAAACAACATTTATAGAAGAATTTAAACTAAAGATAAATAAATTTGGACTTGGTAGGGGATCTGTGAGTCTCCACATGGCTGTAATGAACTTAGTCAAACACAACCAAGTAGTGTAAACCATGAGACCCGACTATACAAAGCCTACAACATGTTTCAAAGGTTATCAAATGGTTGGTGCATGGTTTACCAAACCATATGATCAAATCATAGAGTTAACCCATATATAAGGGACTCTTACACAAATTTGCTACAATATTTGGAGAACTGTGTGGCCAAATCATGCAATGTTCACTAGGTGCATCCAATGATATCTTTACAATTTTTACATGATTTAGTAAACCATTAAAAAAAACATATTGACTATCTAGATAATTTTTTTTTGAATTTAATATTTTTACTATATGAATTTAACCCTTTACCCTATCCTTTCCTCCCATTAGAAACCTATCTCTCTTAGGTGAATTCCCCCTCACTATGGGTTTTCTATATGTTTTGCTGTTGATTCTTTAAGATAAAGTGGTTCAAACCTCTCACCACCAATACTTATTCTTTTTATTCTTCTTTCCTTACCCTATAATGGTATTAGATACCTAGGGTTTTTTCTTGTTTTAATTTACTAGGTTTTCTTTTTTTGGGGCTTGTAATAGTTTTCCATGGGCCCCTATTTCATTATAATGGTGGATTAACACCGTGCTTTGTGAAAAAAAAAAACAGATTGATGTAGGTTGATTTTTATGCGAATCTTTAAATTTAGAAACATAGATTGATCGCCTGTTTTAACTCATGCATTGAGCTCATTTAAATTTATATTAAGTGTATCTAATGATCCTTACTCAAGGAACTTAGTTTATCATGCTTCAATGATTAAAAGTTATTTTTTAGATGTGTTGTACTATCCTAATGCTCGTTGAATTTCCTAATAAGAACTATTAAAAGAGATTTGATATATTAAAGGTTGTTTTGATTCTCATTCATTTATAAAAGAAATCGACTCATGTTTTAAGGATTTGTTTTCAAATTAAGGGTGTATTAAATTTATTCTAAAATTGTCTTTTAGTTACCTTGATTAATTGAGATGGAATGATGATGTTTATGGGATTTGGTATATAAAAAGTATTTTATAACTAGATATCTTAACGAATATTTCAAAGTCTTAGTTGTCAGTTTATAGTAAGGATTTTATAAAGAAAATGTACCCTTGAAGTGTGACCGTTGTTATTTTTTTGTATAAAGTATATTGAACTATCCTTATTATAGGGAATATTTGTTATATCAATCTTCGTGATAAAAAGGGGATGATTCTGTGATGGGTATTTGGTGGTAAGGTTGTTCTATTATTTTTGTTCACTATACTTTACTATTAATTAATATTTTATCACTCACCTCCATTTTATACATCATGGAGTACTGATAGTATGTAGGTAGGATATCCATATTCATATTATACACTAATGTGTGAATTTTCTCTAATAGTGGCCTCAAGTGAGGGTACACCCAACTTTGAGAATTTTTACCCTCGACCAGGTCAAGTAGGATAAGATCTAGTGTTAGAGAGATTGAATCACATCAGGAACTGATAGGATGGATTCCATTTTAGTTTTTTCCAAGACATTCCTCATATCTCATAGATGTTCCCTAATCACTAGTTCTTGATTATATTCTAATGACTATGATTTCACCTTCTTCATGATAATTAATCTATGATTATTTTATACTGATCCTTATTAATATTTTTGTGGTAATTATGATTTTTTTTCATTATCATTGATGTTTTATTTTAAAATAATAAATGTGTCACTTGTATCTTCTTTATTTTAAATAAATTAGATTATAAAGGCATGGATTTTTCTAAGTTTTATTATACATGGGTATTTCTAAATTAAGGATTTAAAATTATTTCATATACCAATGCCCTATTTTATATAAAATTTTAAAGTATTTTTTGGTTTTGAAATGTGTAACTTCAATGTTTTTAATGATATGGTTTAAAATTATGATAACATGTTATTGGTGTTCAATGTGAAAATCTTACAATAATATTTGTATTTCAAACTAGAATAAAATAGATTTAATTATAATGGTTATGCATAGGGTGTGGGTAGGATACCTACTGGGATTTTTTTCTCATGCCTATCACATTATAGGTTTAATAGGTTCCTATTGGATATAACATATATTACTTGGGTTTTAATTTGGGTATGTTTGTATCATTAAGTGAAGGAGATTTACTTGGCGCATAAAGACTGGTGGTTGTGGAATTTATTTGATTATGATATTTGGTTCCTTTGACATATCATACAATATTTTCACTTCTGCTCTTACTTTCTATCTTAGTTTATATTGAATTTGTATTTAAAATTTATCTTTATTGATGTCAGGATATATTGGATATGTTTATTAGACTTGTTCATTATTTATGAGTTATGTTTTCCCATTATGACTTATTTGTTTTTGTTTAGTTATATAACTTCTCATTTATTATGTTCGTGGTTATTATAATTTTTGAATGGTCATATTATATTTTTGGGCGTAATTACATTCTTTCATTATTGTTTTATTTGGTTAAATCATTCCCAATAATTTATTTTTGGTGCCCAGACACTTATTTCCAGTCCGTGGTGATCGAGAATGCACTTTGGGACATGTCTTAAGCCACATCAGGTACTCAAATTAAGGGTAGATTGAGTTGGTTAATGGAAAATGGTACCAGATCCTGATTTTTATTTGTGGATTCAACTAGTATAGAGAATGTATTTTTAGAACTCAAGAGGTAGGTCATGTGTAGGTGCATAATCACCAACTTTCATGATGAAACTTGAGTTATCAGGGATGTTGGAGATGTGAATTTCTCAAATTTTATATTTTTTATTGATTGTTTTTAAATTCATTTTAGTATTTATTTAGGTATTTATATTTTTCATTAGAGATTTATGAGGTTGGAGTGAAATTTGGGAAGAACCCAAGGGACTCATAGTTATTGTGCGCGGTTTGGAAAGCCATGAGTAGATTGTGTGGCTTGGTCTGGGGGATTTTAGTGTGCTTTTCATGGTATAAAAAGGTTTGCTAGACTGTTCAACCAAACCGTGCATAAATATTAATTCTATATTTTTTTGTATTTTAATTACTTAAGTTTTAAAATTGTTTCCTTTATTTTCTAATGTAATTAAAATGAATTGGGATCTTTTTTATGGAGTATTGATTCCATTTGGTTTGATTTAATTTAGAAGTTAAAAATGAAAGTCTTGGTGTTGTCCTTTTAAAGGTTGAAACTCATAACTAATGGGATGTTATTATATATTTTAAATTTAAAATAAAGTATAGATTTATTAAGGATTTGTTTTAATAGCAAGGGGGATGTGTAAATCTTTTTAAATTTTTGTTTGTGTGGAGAAAGGAAGTTTCATTATTATTTTTATTTTAAAACTAGTTTTGATGGGTTATTTGAAAAAGGGATTTTGCCTTTCATGAGGTGTTTTATAAAGAAGTTGATTTCATTATGTAATTTGGAAAAAGTTTTTAAATAAAATATGTTTTTTATAAATATTTTTAACTACCCTATAGAAATATTAGAACTTTTATTCATAAAAGAGTTGTGAAATGAACTTTCTATAGTTTTTAAAATGATGTGAAATGTTTTTAAAGTGTATTTATTTTTTAAAATGAGTTTTTAGATTTTTCTTTAAATGATGGAAATTTTAAATTATTTTTTATAGTGTATTACTTTTAGTGGATGTATGCATTTGGATTTGTCTTATAGTCTATATCTGTATTGTTTTATTTTAATTAAGAAACACAAATCAATTAGATTTATGTTTTGTGTTATTTAGAGTATTACTCCTAGAAAATTCTTGAAGAAAGGTAGAAATTCTATCTCTAGGGATCATCATTAGGGTGATTCCTCTCATTATTTAAGTGCGATTCATCTGGTTGTTGGACCTACTAGACCCAAAATTGAGTGGTAGTCCTGGAACTTCATGTGATATAGGACTTCTTAAATCACCATCCTCCTCTATCCACGATGACAAAGGTAAGATGGTCTTGATATTGAAATTTGAGTTGATGAGGGCCAGTCTCCTTAGAGCCATGCTACCCCTAATGATAAAATGAGATCTATTATTAATTCTAAGGGATTACTCTATCATGACTTCCTAGGAAATCCTTAGAAATTATATGAATTGAATTATTGGAAGAAGAAGATGTCCTTAGTGTAACTACAATTTTGTACGGATATGATTATATATTTTGAGATTTTTTCTTGTCGATTTTAGATTAGTTGAAGATTTTGAGGTTACTCTTGTTTGATGTAATTATGTAGGAATCCCCTTGATTAAATGTTTATTGTTTTGGTAATTCTTATGTATTAGTGACTGGTTGTGCTGTTTTGGTTATGATGTGATGCTATTCATATGGTGAGTTTTTTATTTTTAGGGGTTCTGAATGGGAAGCTTTGGGTGTGGTATTGAGTAATTGAGATGAGTGTTACACCAAAAAATATTATACTTTAATGATTGAACTATTTAAATCCTGTCAGGTTCATCATGGGATGGTGTCCTATGAGTGGGGTACTAGGTTAATTTTCCTTCTGATTTTTGACTCAAGGTTAGATCCCATGATTATCCTTTGTTGATGCATGTTTATGCTTGAGATATCTTCAATTATATCTTTTATTTTCCTATACAATCTATCTTTATTATTTTGATTTGATGTGGTAGCCTTTCCGAGATTTTGATTTTGAGTAAATGTTTGAAAACTTATTGTGGATGGTATCTTATTGTAGCATTTATGAATTATTGGTGAATTACTCTTGAACCTTTCACCTTTTTATGAGTTTCTTCTTGTGAGGAGATTTTTTCCTTGTTATTTATTGGGAGTGGTTGATTTTTTTAGATAATTAGCACATTAATGGAATTCTTATATGTTGGGGAGACCACTATGAATAATCTATTCCTTTTCTGTTTCCATATAAATGTATTGGAGTGAGAATTTCATGTGAGGTGTTTAGTTTACCCCAACACCACCCTACCCTATAGTGGGTTGTATATTCTTTTCGTTTGTTTTATTATAGTAAACTAGTCTAAAGAATTCTTGAGATTCCCATATGTGAAGAATTTGGGTGCTTTTGGAACATTAAAATTCAAGTAATGTAATGGAGTATGGTTTTATGATTCATATCAGTTAGTGTCATTGGTTTTTTCTTAATGGATGTCATTGTGTTCATTAGTTTTTGGAATTGATTTGTGAATATGGGAGGTAAACCTCATCCATTATTTGATCAACCTATTCTACTGAGACTTTTTGGGGGGTAGAAAGTATGATGGTGGGTAGATTTTTCCCACCACAAACTCCCTTTTACCTATTATTTTATTTATTTTTTATTGTTATATATTGTATTTAGGTTGAATTTATTTAAAATTTGGAGGGATAAAGACAACTATACATGTCACATGGTTTGCACATGGTTAGTGTAAACTGTGTGACCCAAACATGCAAAGCCTACATCTTTTTTTGTAAGTGATTACATAATTGAAGCATAGATTACCAAATCATATGGCCGAACCATGTAGGCCACTCTTGCTTTGGGGACTCTTACACATGGTTTTTTCATGTTTTGGAGAACTGTGCAGCTAAACCATGTGGTGATCACCAGGTACATCCAGTTCCATCCACATGGTTTGGTAAACTGTGCGACCAAACCCCATTGACTATCAAAATCATTAAAAAGTGTGAATTTCCCATTTTACCTATTTTAATTTAACCATTTTTACCATAATTTCCCCTATGTATACCCCATATATCACATTCAAATCTATCCCTTCACCCTCCCTTACTTTGGGGATTTCACTATGGGTTTTCTCTATGTTTTATTATTGATTCTTCAAGGTAAAGTATTTTAAACCCCTATACTATCTTTATTACTCTTATCATTATTTCTATGCACTATAAGGGTCTCTATGAAATAGAGTTTTTTATTTCTCAAATTTAATTGTCATTTTTCTTGTTTAAGGTCTTGTAATAGTCTTATAAGATCCACCCTTACATTTTTGTGGTGGATTAACACCATGATTTGTGAAAGTGATATATTGAGGCAGGTTTCTCCATGCGTGAACCTTTAAATTTTAATACACATCTTTCTTTTTTGTTTTAACTCATGAATTGGTATATTTTAAATTTATATTAAGTGTATATAATGATCCTTACTTAAGAAAGTTAGTTTTCTAATGTTTTTATGATCAAATATGGTTTTCACATGAGTTGTGCACACCCAATGATTTTTTAATTTCCTAAAAGGCTATTTTAAAAGTTATTTGATAAATTAAAGGGGTGTTTTAATTATAATTTTTTTATAAAATAAATCAACTTTTGTTTTAACAATTTTTTTTCCAAACTAATGGTGTGTTTGACTTCTTCTAAAATTGTGTTTGGGTTACCATGATTATTTGATATGTGTTGATGATGTTTATGTGATTTTGTTTTTAAAAAGGATTTTATAACTTGGTTTCTTAAAGTATGTTTCAAAGGACTAGTTGGAACTTTCAAAAAGTTTTTTATAAAGTAAAATTACCCTTAAAGTGTTCCCCCTTATTGTTGTTAGTATAAATTACATGAAATGTCCCCTGTTATATGACATATTTTTTATATCAATATTCTTGATAAAAAAGGGGATTATTTTTTAAAGGGAGTTCAAAGGTGTGGTTGTGCAATGATTTTTTTAGTATACATTCCCATTCATTAATTATTGATCACTTAACTCCATTTTATACATCATGGGGAACCAATAGTAGATTATTCGGATATTCAGTTTTATATACTACACTAGTGTATGAATTTACTCTGCTAGTATCCTCAAGTTTGGGTATTCCCTACTTTAAGTATTTCCCCCCTCGATCCATCTAGGTTGGGAAATACCAAGTATTAAGGTGATTGAATTGAATCATACACTGATAAGATGGATTCAATTTTATTTTTTTTCCAAGATAGTCCCCAATACTCCTAGGTGTTCTCATGATAACTAGTTCCAGATTATATTATGATGACTATGATTTCGTCTTCTTCATGATAATTGAAAAATTATTATTTTATATTGATACTTATTTTTTTGTTAGGGTATTTATGATTTTTGTTCAATACTATTAGTGTTTTGTTTTAAAAGAATAAATTCATCACCCACGTCTTCTTTATCTTAAATATTTATTTTATAAAGGATTGGATTTTTCTTAGTTTTTCTTATATGTGGTTATTTACAAAGTGAGGATTTAAAATTATTTACTATAAAAATGTCCCATTTTATATTAAATCATAAAGGTATGTTCAATTTTGGAATGTATAACTTTAATGTTTTTAATGATATGGTTTAAAATGATGATAACATGTTATTGGTTTTCAATAAAATTGAAAAGATTAAATTTATATTTGTATAAAAAACTATCATAAAATGGATTTAATTTTAAAGGTTATAAATTGGATGTGGGGAGGATACCCACCATTAATTGTTTCTCACACCTATCATATTACAGGTTTAGTAGGTTCCACTTAGATGTAGTAAACACTCCCTGGGTTTCATTTTTGATATTTTGGTGAAGGTAAGTGAATGTAACGACATGAGATTTCACTCTATTTTCTCCATAAATAAATAATATATTAAATATCATGGTTTACACAATATACTAAAAAATGAAAAAATATTGATATATTTTTAATATTAAATATGACTATTAAAACACAGCTATTAAGTTAGCTAGTATAAATTGAATTAACCCTATTGCAAGATCAATAAAGGAAGTAAGAAGAAATAGAATCCGGGAGTACAAGTCTACCCAACAAAGAAAATTTATTTAAGATGTAAAGGTTGGTTTATTCTCTAGTTTTTCCCCTAGACCAATCCCAATATGAACTTAAGTGGTTAAGTTTTGAGAAAATCCATATATGAAATAAGTTCAAGCTCATGAAGATTTCCACAAGATCCCTATGAGATGAACCTCCACCCAAAACTATAACTAGAGCTTATTTTATGCTTAGGTATTATGTAGAGATCATAAAGGGTTATATAAGTAGAAATTAGGATTATAAAAACATGTAATAAATTATTTGTATTTATATATTTATCATGGATTTTTATACTTTTTGAAAGTTCATTTTTGCTCAATTCACTTTATGCTTAAAAAATTTATTTTCCACAAATTAGTGTTTTATTTCAATGAAATAAGCTTATTATCATTGAATAATAACAATATATATTGATTACATTAATAATAAGTTAACACTATATTAATTAATATGAAAAATAATAGTGAATATAAAAAAAGTCATTTTCTTATAAAAACAAATTTTTTCTAAATTTTATGTTCTTAATTAAAAATAAAATTTATAAATTTTAGGATTTTAATTTGATAAAATTAAATTATTTTTTGTATTTATCATAAAAATATTAACTTAATATAAATTATTGAGATTAAAAAAAATGATTTTTAGGTGAATAGTGCAATATACCATTTTTACTAATATTGAAACTCTTATGAAATTATAAGTATGATGTAGAAATTTATGAAAAACATTTCTTTAAAAAATATATATTTAATAATTAAAATCATATTTATTATAGTTTTCAAACCTTTATTTGATATTTTAGAAATCAATTAATATTTTTCTCAAAAACCATTTTAATACATTATATATCTATTATATTAAAATAGATTTTAAAAACATTTAGAAATTGATTCAGAAGAAATGGGTTTCAAATTTATAATAAGGGTGTATAAATTATCTAATAAGGACCAATTTATTTTTAGGTATAAAGGTTATGTTACCTTAGGTAAAAATTAGTTACTGTAGTAAAAATATTATTTTTGAAAGAATGATACCTTTCTAAATATTGTGTATTTTTCTTAAATTAAATGTATGTATTTTAAATTAATACTATAATATTTTGTTTAAACATATATAAAAATTAATTAACACTCATCTAATCAGAAATCAATGTTAAATAATATTAAGAACACTTAATCATTAAAAAGACACAAAAGTAGTTTTTTAACACATTATATGTTTTAATTTGAAAGTTAATTTTATCCTATTTAGAAATTAAATTAGGTTAAATAGAGACTAAATTAGGATTAATCCCATTAAATTTTTGTAATATGGTTTATCTTATATTTTTAGTGATAATATAATTACCAAGATTAATATTTAATCAAGATTAATGAGTGTTAAAATGGGTAGCCTAATCTAACCTGATTTTTACTAAATAAACTTAACATTTGGACATTATAGAATACATTTTTTAGGATTTAAATTCATACCTACTTGTATCAAAAAAATTCCCCACATAAATCACTTAGCCCACCTAACAACCATGTGTTTCTATTCTTATCCCTCACCTAACTTTTGTTTCCATAGAAAATCCCCATTTTCACCTATAAAGGGAGCTCAATCACACCTAATCTCCCATAAATATCTACCATAAAGTCATTGATCATTAATTTAACTTCCAAAATCATATATAAATCCCTCCCAATGGGTTAATAAGGTTTTAAGTAGTTCACATAATCTTTACTAAGATACTTGGAAATGTAAAAGTTCTCCACACCCTCATTTTGATTCAAGTACTTCTTTTGTGATAATACCTTTTTAATTCCACGTTATTACGATTCCATGTGTTAATATTCAATAATTTACTACCCAAATTATTCACTATTGATGATATACTACCCTTATCTCACATTAATCTCATTTCATAGTCCCTTTAGTATAACCATCATGTTACCAAAATCACTCCTTGATTCACTCCCTCCTCTATTCAATTCAATCTATTCCTTATTATAAGACTTTTTAATTCCATGTTATTATGATTACATGTGTTAATAATTAATCCTTTAATATAAAAATTATTCACTATTTATAAGATACTACCCTTATCTCACATTAAACCAATTTCATATTCCCTTTTGTATAGCCATCATGTTGCCGAAATCGCTCCTTGATTCTCTTCCTACTCTTTTCAATTAAAGCTATTACTTTATTGAAAGAATTTTTATTTACATGTGATTATGATTTCACATGTTCATAAATAATCCTTTATTATCCAAGTTATTTCCTATTAATGAGATTCTACCTTTCACACTCATTAAACCCATTCCATAATCCTTTTGAATACTCATCATGCCGTTGAAATTATTCCTTGATTTTCCATCATCATGTCGTGAATACCCAACACTAATATCATTAAAGGGTATCCATATAAATGAAATTTATAAAATTTTATGGATACAAAAAAGGTACTAAAATTGGATATTAATATATTTATGGAGATTAGGGTTTATTTGATTAAGCGAGGAAACAAGGTAAGAGTTTCCATCTCAAACCCCCTTTATTGAGGCATGATTTAATATCATGCACAAATAGTTATTTTTATGGTGTAAATAATTACCCCTTAACTTATAATATCATAAATTATTATTAAACCTGTAATATTCACTTATATTCATAATCTTCCTTACCGTGGGATGTGATTGTTATCTTCCCTAAAATATAATGGTTTTTTCATAACTCAGTCTGCTTCTTGAGTTATAATGTTTATACTTGAGTTTTTTTATTTAATTTTATATGTTATACACTATTTTTATCTTGGGAGATAATTTTTATTCAAATATTCCTTATTTATGATTTCTCTTCCTTCTTTAAAATGCAACCATGTTAGGAATAATTCCCACCATACTTAATGATGGTTTCCCTCCTTGTCCATATTTTACTTTCCTACCAATGTTCTCCTTTATAACTAGAAATAAAAATATGCGTTTTCTCATGTAAACTTCTTATTTACATTCTTCTATTTTAAAAAGGAAGTTTTGGTTACTCTTTTATGATGTGGGTTTTCGACAAAGGTATTTCAAAATGTTTAAAAGGTTTTCCATCCTTTCAAAATAAACTGTTTTATCTTTCACTCCACATTATTTTTAATAAAATTTATATCTTTTAAAAGCTCTATTATTGAATATTTTTTTAAAATTAAAAGTTTTAATTGTTTTTTCACTTATATTTTTGAAAAAAACCTTTAAAATTTTCTATAAATTCTTTTTTTATGCCAAAGATAATTTTTTTTCTAAAAATCATTTATGATTTCACCACCATTTTTCCTCTTTATATCTTAAGGATTTATTTATTTGGAAATTAATTTTGATGAACCAACTTATAAATGTTATTATGATATTATATTTTGGGGTAATTTAATTTTGGGTATCAGCCATTTAAATTCTTGAGGTCAATTTTAGTGATACCATCTTGAAGTGTTGTGAAACCCATTTTTATTTCTCATGGGTTTTCATGATATGTTAAATGATCAATGTCTTATGGAAAACATATTTATAGATGATGATGGGTGGGGTCCTATATCTCCCTAAAATGCATTGGTTAAGGATTTATATCTCATAAGACAAGGATGTTAAGCTTGGACATTTTTTATTCACAACATGAATCATAGACATTTTGTTTATTCACAATACGAAGCATGAACATTTTATTTTTTCACAACATGAAGAATGGAAATTTTTTTGTAAACAAAATAAAGAGTGGGAATTTGCTTTGATTAAAACATAAAACATGGTCATTGTATTTTTTCACAATATAAATAGTGAGAATTTTGTTTGTTCAAAACATAAATCATGAGTAGTTTGTTCGTTTACAATATGAAGTGTCAAAATTTTGTCTGTTCACAGTATTATAATTTCTTTATAATTTTTTTGACCAATTTGAAATATTTCACGATTTTATGCTTATTAACATTATTATTTTATTCTTTCATGAATCATGTTTATTGAATCATTCATATCTTATATTATTCCATGTAAAATTCCCTGATTTATGATCTATTATTTATTGAGTATAGGTTTCTTATGTATCCTGATTATAATCATATGCTCATCAATTATTATCACTTATGTTTACCCTTACTGAGCATCTGATCTCACTATTTTCTTATGTTTTCCTTACCTAGGTTATATATATGAGTATAACCTAGGATATTTCTATAAGTGGATCTAGTGTGGTTCATAATATATGAAAATTTCAAAAAAGTGTTGTAAAATAATATATTTATGTAGCTAGTCTCCAAGAAAATAAACATCCCAGTCATCGGGTTGTGTTAATATTTGTGAGATGTATTAATTTAAGCATGGAATCAATCTAATATTTATGTATGTTTAGCATGGGTCACTATAGTGAAGGTTATTCACTTGGAACATAGTGAAGGGTGGTTATGGTTTTTTTTGGTATTTGGTTCCTTTGATGTATCATGCCATAACAACACTTCCGCTTTAGATTTCTCTCATAGTTTGTGTTGGAGTTGTATTTAATGTTAAGCTTTATTAATGTCAGGATTTTTTGGATGTGTTCATTAGAATTGTTTACTATTTATGAGTTATAGTTGCTCGTTTATGCATTATTTGGTTTTGTTCATTTATGGAATTACTTATTTATTTTGTGTATGGTTATCCAATTTATAGAATGTTCATGTCAGAATTTTGGGTTGATGTTTATTTTTTAGTTATTATTTTATCTGGTGAAATTATTCCCAATAGTGTATGTTTGGCTCCTTGAAACTTATTTCCAACCTTTGGTAATTGGTAATACTCTTCAGGCAATGTATTAGGCTAGCTCGGGTACCTGGATCATGGGTATTTCATGTTAGTTTGTGACAACCTACATATTTTAATTTTCTATAATATTCTAATATCTTTGGTCTTCCATTAAAATATACCCCATGAACATATTTCATTATTCTTAATTAGATTAATGAATTCAGTAAAAAAAATAGTTATGATAATATATTTAATGGATGAGGATCATAGGATGCATTCCACATCATAAAAGCTTTGACACTTTTGATTTTCCAAAGGACATGACCCTTATGTATTCCCTTTATTATGAAGTGGAACTTTACACATAATTCAAAATAACCCTTAAAAATGGGCCATAAATATTTTATAGAAATGGTATGGACCTTTATATATTGTCTGGGGACTCTTACGTATCAGTGGATTCACTTTTCCCAAATCCTCCCTAGCAGTAAAGGCATGAACTTTATATATCATGTGATGAAAAATCCTACGTATCAGTGTTTACTACCTATATAATAGTAATTTAATTTTATGTACCACTATATGAATCTGTGAATATTCCTTTGCATATCACTCACTTATAGAAATGAATCATACGTATCATCAATGTAGATAAAATTATACATATCAATAAATTAATTATCCTTTAATTATTAGTTCTTCCATTGAAAACCATTATGTATTTACCAACATTATTCTTATGTATTAAAAGGGAGTTTAGAACTTCACATATAGTGATAAAGTAAAATAACTTTACATATTCTTAAAGTTACTTTTATGTATTTCTTTTGACTCAGATTGACCTTTACATATTGGTGAATTTAATTTTACATATTGAAGACTTAACTAATTTTATCCTATTCTTATGCTTAACACCAAAGTGACATTTATGTTTTGAGAAATTTTACCTTTATATATTTCCTTTTCCAATTTTATATTGTCTGATTAGAATAACCTTTACATATTGATAAAATTTACCCTTATTTATTGAATTTATGATATTTGATACTTTTTAAATTTTTGAGAGGGAATATTCAAAATGGATCTTATGTATGAACTTTATGAGTCTTTTTTCAAATTCCTCAACATTTCTAGAAATTCATCCTTTTCCTCCCAGACTCTTATTTTTTTTTCCAAATTCTTCATGTTATCTTTTAAATCATTCTTATACACCTTAAAAATGAATTATCCAATGATTATCATATCTGGACATTAATTTTATTATATAAACAAAATAAAACAATTAAATTCACAATTTCATCTATTTAAAGTAATATTTTCAAAATCCAATGAAATGTTCCTTTAATTCCAAAACAACTGAAAAATTAATTAATAAATATGAGGGAATAAAATGAATCAATTATTAACAAAATATATTTCTTTTTATTGTATTTTTCAATTCCCCTATACTTAATCCTTGAACTCCTAGAAAAGTGAACATCAGAAATAGTACAAAAAAATTCAAAATACTAATAAACGTGAGTTTCTTTTTTATCACCCCGACCACTCAAGATTATCACACCTCTTAAATGTTATTTATTAAATTTTATTCATGAATTAAATTAAATTAATTTACACTTTTATTTATCCTACCATGTTTATTTATTCCCACCTTTCTAGAAATATTTCCCTCATCACACAGAGAATGAATTAAAGTAATGTTTTTCTCATTTTGAACTCATATAAGGGTCACCATAGGCTTTTTGAGTAAATAAATTTCCACATAATGAGAAAATTACTTTCATTTATCATGAGGTATTTTTAGTGTTTTTATGGATATGGGTTATTAGGTTCTAATGTACAAAAAGTAAGATATAGAATGAGGTGGTTTTTCTCTAATTAAAGAAAAATGTATGATTATTAGTTGACACTCAAGAATGAAATCCTTACTCTATTCCCTTTGTAGTGATTTAGATTTTAAATCCTTATGGATTCTCATGGAAGGTTTACACATTTAGTACTTTAGCATAAATATTTTGTTCTTATTTGTTCTTCATTGTACATTTTTTTATTTTCTTCTCTTTTATTTTATTTTAAATTTTTGAACAAATTTGAATGTTAAAGATAGAGGGAAATCTTTGAACTTAAAATAGTTTTATGAACTTACTTTCTAACATTTAAATGATATTTTTCATTCCATATCCCCTAGATTTTATGCTTCTCCCCATACCATTTCATACAAAAATTCTTTCCTTATATACTCCTAAAATAGCCTCCTCCACACCTTCGTTCAACTATGATCATACATTTAATTCTAGAGTTAGATAGTTAGGTATTATGGGATTTTAATGTTTCTAACTAATTATTTATATATGTATTATAAGGTCTAATAAGGGTTAGACATCAATTTAGGTAATAATATAAGTTTATTATAAAAATATATTTTCTATTAAAAGAATGCACTAATAATTTTCAACACAAGTCCATTAATGCTCTAATGTTTTGACTAGAATTCATAGAAAATTATGGTTATTCAAGGATGATTTGATTATATAAATAAGTGATGAAATTGTAATTATGATTCCAAAAATGTTTTATAAGCCTTATTAGTAAGTTATTTAAAAAGTGGAAAATACGTTATGGAATGAGATTTAAAATTTTAGTAGTCTTTTCTTGAATTTACCAAACTTTGAATATGAAAATTAGTTTTTTTCAACATTAATATAAGTTAAGTTTCCCATTTCCAATCAATTTATCAAAATTATAATAGGTTCCAAAATTAAAAAAGAACTAAATTTTAGGTCGAAAGGTTTTAAAAACACACAAAAAATTAAAAAAAAATACACAAAAATAAAAAAGACAAATATAAAAAACCATACACTAAAAAGGATGTTCCTTCCCCCAAACATATTTTGTGTGATTTATTCATTATGAAACTATTTCATGTGTGAATCAGAATGATGAAATTAAAATTATAGTGAAAACAAATGATAAGTAAGGAAAAAACCTATCCTCATATATACTCAACAACATGAAGAAGAACCTCCCCCTGTAGGCTCTTGAAAACTTTATATGAAAAAATCTAATCCATTCACATTGAATATAAATGGTGCATTTTTTTATAGGTATTTTTTTTAAATGGTGTTGTTTTGGTCAAAGACCAAAACATTAATTTTATTAGAGAAAAAAGTTACAGAATAAAATTACTTGCATTTGAAATAAGGGATTTTTTTGTAGTCCCTATCATAGAGAGAAAGAAAATAAAAGGGGAGATCATCCAGCTAGGTAATGTCATGGTTGAATCCCATATTAGTGAGTAAATATAAAACCTTTTTCACTTCATGGTAGGTGTGAGTAAAAATATATCTGGTATCCATTAATGAATGCAGACAGTCCATCCAATGTGAAGTAAGTGTCCATGCGAGGTGTACTACTCCATTCCATATGGCTTGTACAATAGTCATCGAATCACTTTCAATACAGATATTGTTCCAGGAAAGATGCTTTGAAAAAGAGATATCATGAATCACACTCATCATTTCAGCTTCTAGAGAATAGGCAACACCACATCTTCCATAGAATCAGCCTAGAATTTTCCTGTAGTGGTTTCTAAAGATAGCACCAGAACCAGAGGGTCCCAGATTGCCTTTAGAAGCACTATAAACATTAACTTTGATCCATCTAGGAGGTATATATTTTTATAATAATTAAAAAGTGAATCTAGGATGGGGGAAAATTCCTTTCACCCTAAGACACTAGAGAATCCCCAGGTCTCTAACCATGTTGCTGCAAATATCCTTTTGAATCGAGGCAGCTTCCCGAATGGCAATAAGGATTCTCATTTTACTTGTATTTAGACTAAATGAGTAATTTTTATGAATATAGGAATTTATATCATACCAGATCACATGGAGAATCTTAGATATAGCTGTTATGAATAGATTATTAATTTGTTTAGAGTCATCCATATCCACACAACACTATAGTTGAGAGTTTATAGAGTCATAAAGTAACCATCTTTACTCAAAAATATAAAAAACATAATTCCAAAGAGAAGTGGTTGTAGCACAAGAAAGAAACAGGTGATTAATGTCTTCCTAATGCTAGTTACAAAAATGACATTTAGAGTAGAGTTGAATCCAAAAATATTGAAGGCAGTTGTCAATTGGGATCTTGTTGTGTGCAATACACCAAACAAGAGTGAATCTCGAAGGATTTAACCATAATTTATTAATTTTTTTTAGAAAACTCAGATTATTGTTATAATTATAAAAAATATGATCATAAAATATTTTTGAGTCAATCATGCTATTGTGAGAAGGTTCCCAAATTAAAAAATCATCAGTAGTTGCAAAGGGATAATTTTCAATGACTTTCTTAATATTTTCAGGTAAATTAGAGTTTTGAGAGATTAAAATATCTTTTATGGTATTATTAGAGTGTTCAGGAGATTGAGTGGTGGAAACCATAGAAATTAGAGAAACACCTTTCCATTTAGCAAGACAAAAATTCAAGGTAGAGTCCTTGTTCACCATCCATATAGAGTTATACATGATGTTGGAAAAATCATTCGTAATGGAAGTCCAGATAGATGAGCTCATATAAGTTATATTTACTTTCTTTAATTTGTCAAGAAACCCATTTTTGAGGAAATAAAGGGAGGAAGAATATGGGTATTTAATATATATATAACACCAAAATAAAAAACATTATTAGCAATAGAGTTATAAAACATTTGGAGTGAAGTTTACTTGAAAAAATTTTTATTCTTAAATCAAATAACAACAATTTATCTACTTATTTAAAATATTTACTAAGAATTAATTCATCATAAAAAATATTGATTTTCTTCTTATAAAGCCTATAATTTTAATAAGCAATATTTATGATTCCTTTAACTCTAAAAATCTAAATTTCCTTTATTTCCTAGATTCAAATATACCCATGTTACAATTCTTGATAGTCCAAAAGGATTTACATTCTAACTCCACAGGTAAGTGATAAGATCTCATATAAACTAGACTAAAATGTGTAATCCTAATTAAAGCTTTTTGAGAAGTATTATAATCCCAAATACCATCATAAAATATCAATATCTAATACTTAATGTTAGGATATATAGTTTTCTAAATAATGTGATTGATCTCCATATTTGACACCTCATCCATGCCATTTATTTGAGGTTAGTAGGATTAGAAATTTTATAATGAACTCCATATTTCCTCAAAACATCCATTAGAGTTCTTTAAAAAAAGTGGGTGCCCTGATAAATGAGTATAAATCAGGATAGACCAAGACTAAAAAACAAGTTGGCTCTTATAAATTGGTATCTAAATCTGCATTAGTATTTCCAATGGAAATAGAATCTATCAACTTGGATATAGAGTCCATAACAATAATAATGTAAAGGTATCCAGAAAAACCAAGAAACGACCCCATGAAATTCATAACCCAAATATCAAACACATTAAAAAATAAGAGGGGATGTTTTAGAATCTTATTTCTCTTGGAAAAATTACCTTGAAACTAGTAGTTTTTATATGCTCGATATAACTCAAAATCATTCCTGAAATGGATTAAAACAAAACAAACCTAAATCAAGTATTTTACTAGTTGCACTTTTTGGTCCAAAATGACCCTCACAACTCAAAACATGATAGAATTTTATCACTTATTGTATCTCAGAATTTGGAATGCATATCCTAATGATTTAGTCACTTCTAAGGTTCCATAAATAAGGGAATTCCCATATGCACTTTATAACTTTACCAACGAACTTGGAAACTTGTTGATTAAAAATATATCAGGTAATTTCATTATCAACCAAGTAATTAACAATGTTACAAAACTATGGTCTAAAAATATCAATAACATTAATTTCTTCATTAGGTAAGGTTTCCCTAATAGGTGAAAATATTTGAAGTTTTTTACCTAGAACTGTGGGTTTTAAATCAAATAGACAACCAATATATTTTTATGACCCTTATTATACTTTATATGTACATTAAATTCCTATAGAAATAAAATACATCTCAGTATCCTTGATTTGGTTTAATGTTTCCTTATAAAAAATCCAATTATAGAGTGGTCAAACACTCTGGAGCCTAACAAGAAACACTAAAACTTTTCTAGATAAAAAAAGGTTGAAAACTCATTCTCAATGGTTGTATAATTGGATCGAACTGAATCTAGAGTCCTAGATGCATAATCTATGACATGAGACTTTATTTCCACTATTTAACTAAAAAAACCCTTAGAGAAAAATCTTATGCATCGAACATCAATTCAAAATGTAAAGACCACATAGGTGTTTGGATAATGGGGATAATAACTTCTATTTCATCTCCCTAAATGACTCTATGAATATCATAAAAGACAAATTGAGTTTATTTTTAGAGAAATTTGGTCAAAGGTAAGGCTATCTTACTAAAATACTTTATAAACCCCCTATAGAACTCAACGTGACTAAGGAAATATCTCACATAATTCAATATTTTTGGACATGAAAGTGAAGAAATATATCAACCTTGGACTTATCAACTTAGATTCCATCCATACACATGACATGTCCTAGCATAATTCCTTTTTCCACCATAAAATGGAATTTTTAAAAGTTGGGAACAAGATTTTTCTCAATGAATGTTTTGAGGACAACATCAAGACTCTTCAAAAAAAATTTAAAAAAAGAAGATACATAAACTCTAAAATCATACATAAAACCTCTATAAATTCCTTTAAAAACTCAACAAAAATTATCATAACACATATTTACATAGTTTCTAGATAATTCTACAATCCAAAGGGCATTATTAAAAAAGGAAAAGTTATAAAAGAATAGATAAAAGTGGTATTTTCCTGATACTTAGGTGTAATTTGAATATGAAATTACCCTAAAAACTATCCAAAAAATATTATTTAGACCTAACAATAAGTATCCCAATAATTTAGTCAAGTAATGAATGAAGGAAGGGATATTTCTTGGTCACATGGTTAAGTTTACTATAGTTTATACATAACCTCAATTTACTTGGAAGTATAACAAGGAAAATCTATACAAATTCATTATTTGAAATAGTGAAACCATTATTTTTAGGCATTATCTGGACGAACTAACCCATTTTCCATTAGAGATTAGAAAAATTATTCTAGAAACCATAAAAGTGGTCAATTATTTATTACGAAAATATGTGTACACACGTCCCTCAGACACTGGTCAAAGAGGAACCCATTAGCATCCCATTGGGGATGTGACCTACTACATATGTATTGTTAGTGTTATAAATCATCAAGAGAGTGTTATCCCAAATAACTCACTAACTACCTAGGATTTAATGTGCTCTAACAATATTTCAATAATGGGAAATTTATTTCAAAACTGTTCAAAATACAATTCAACCCATTTTTACATTTCAATAGGCCAATTTCTATTTAAAAACCAAAATGGGTTTTTAATCAAATCATGCCTTTTTCCAGGATAAAACCAATGGGTTTATATCAAAACAATTTAATTCATTTTTTTCAAATACACATTAGAAATAAATTCCATAAATTAATTTCACAAATTAAATTCCAAAATTAAATTACCCAATTTAATTTTCACAATTTTACATCCAATTTCACAACACACCCCAATTCAATGGAATTGGGTATTTTACCAAGTTTCATGCCAAATCCAATTCAAATCTCCAATTCAATGGAATTTGGTTTTTAATAAACCAATTGAAATAAATTACATTTAAATCAAGCAATTAAGGGTTAATCAAATTGGCCATCATAAATGAAACAACCTACCCCAGGATCATTGGATATCGAAACACAAATACCTAATCAGGATACTCCAATGAAGAACATCGATAATGAATATCCAAGAAACAAACCTAGATTCAAGATTCAAAACATTTGGGATTAGATCCTCTAACAACATGGGGATGTATTAAACCCTAGTGAGAAGATTAGAGAGAGCGGGAGAAAGAGAACAGAAAGAGGAAACTTATAAGGAAAGAGATTGAATGACATTTTCCTAGATTTTATTCACTTACGAAGGGGTTTAAAGGGTCCAAAATCACCTATTGTGATAATATAATGAAGAAAAAAAATAATATTAGGGTCATACAACCCCATCAGGGCACTTAAACTGAGGGTTTCAGAATAAAAATACCAGATTAATTAAATCCCATACATATGGTTAGTTGGGTAGGGCTACATGGTTAGAAAAACTGTATTCCCTAACCATGTTCCCATTTTTGACAAGGTTCACATTTTCTACTAGGTGGGTGCATGGTTTATCAAGCTATGCACTAGCTGTGAAACCCACCACTGTTTGGGTTTCCATAGTTTCCACTGAGAGGGTGTGCGGTTTAGGAAAACCATGCGCCAACCGTGCACAACCCAATTTTTTTTAAAATTTTCAACTTATTTCCCATAAAAACCTAAGAATAACCCCAAACAAAGTTTGAACGAAATGGAGGGTTTTAGATTACCTAAAAATAGAAATAGGATGTTACAACATCCCCACTAAATAAACTTTATTTCCCCATAAATCCTATTAAGAAGCCTCCCTTTCAAAAAGATGAGTCCAATACTCTCTCGTAAGTTCCTCCCTCTCCCACATCTCATGAGTATACAAAATGCATTGACATAGAAATATAAACAAAGGTATCTTCCTCCCATAAAGTACCTTGGTTTTAGAATCAACTATCCTGACTGGATGCTCAGTCATGGATAAATCAGGCTCGAAATCAAGATCACTCTAGCTTAGGACATGGGATGGATGAGAATGATACTTCCATAAATGAGATACATGAAACTTATTATGTATCAACGTTATCTATGGTGTAATTTCTAAATATTAAGACACTTTCCCCACCTACTAAAAAACCTAAAATAGTCCCACAAAACAAGGAGCAAGTCTCTCTTTCCTCCCAAGCTGTCGATGACCCAAATGAGGTGAAACTTTCAAGAACACCTAGTCACCAACTGAAAATTACAATGGTCTATGATGATGATTATAATAATATTTATACCAAATATATGTCATCAAAATTATCTAACAAATCAACTAAATCATTTCTATAATCTTTTGAACCAAGATCGGTCCAACCAAAGAACTTTCACCAATCTCTGACCAGTACAACAAAGACTTACAAGGCCGACCATGAATGGCCTCAAAAGAATCCATTATGATCATGGACTAGTAGCTATTATAATAATAAAACTAAACCAGTTCTAAATGGTCATCCCAAGCCCCACCAAAGTTAAGAAAGCAGGAATAAAGAATATCCTCAAGAATTTGTATAGCTCTTTCTTTATGGCCATTCGAATATAGAAGGTATGTCGTGTTTAAATGAACCTTGGATCCCAATGCCTCCATGCGGACTCCTTAAAAATGAGAAGTTAAGAATGGATCTCTATTAGAGTTTATAACATATAGAAATCTGTGAAAATGAAAAATCTCATTCACATAGATATTTCCTAACTCCTCAACTTTGGATGTATCACAAATAGTTATAAAGTGAGATGATTTAGTCAGCCTATTGATCACAAACCATATAAAATTATTCTTTATCTAGGTATAAAACAACCCAACCAAAATTTCATAGAGATCTTATCCCACTTCCAAGTCAACATTGTAAGTGGCTGAAGAAAGCTTGAAGGTATCTAGTGCTCAGCCTTGACCTATTGGCATGTATAACAATGAGAGAAAAATTCAGCAATTCTCCATCTCATACCTATCCACATAAATCTACCCCACATTTCATAGAACATCTCTACATTTCCCGGGTGCACTGGCCACTGATAATTATGGAAATAACCCATCAAAGCTTTCCTTACCGCTAATAGCAAAAAAAAAATGATTCTGGTAGCATAGAATTATCTCTTTAGAGAGAAAATAGCCAGTAAAATTCTCCCTACCATAAAGAGAGTTTCTAATTCTACGAAACTCATCATCAAGCTTCTATTCCTGAAGAATCATCTTGAGAAGAGTGAATGTCAACTGAACATTGGCCAAGGAAACCTCTAACCCTGATTCCTAGACTCCAATATGCAACTATGAAAAATAATTCATCAAGTTCCACTCTTTAGATGATTCTTTCATGGCTTGGGTCAGAAGTTTTCTGCTCAAATCATATATGATGAAATTCACTTCCCTTAGGGTATAGTCAATTTCAAATTCAAAATATTTCAAGTATTCCACCCAATTACTCTGGTGGAGATTCAAATATTTTTGAGAGAAGATATAACTCAAGATCTTATAATAAGAATACATGGTTTCTATGAAAAGGTAATGTTGCCAACTCTTAAGTGCGTGCATCACAGATGTGAGTTCAAGGCCATGGGTTAGACAATTCTTCTCATGTGACCTAAGTTGACAAGACCCATAAGCAATGACATGATTACTCTACATAATAACATAGCCCAAACCTGAACCCGATACATCATAAAAGACCACATAGCAATGCCAAGCCTCTGGAAGAGTCAACACCAGTGTAGTTTTCATAATACACAACATCTCAACAAAAGAACTCTGACATTTCTCATACCAAGAAAAATTTACTCTCTTCCAATTCATAGTAGTCATTAGAGAATCCAACTTTGAGAATAGTCCTTAACGAATCAAAGATAATATAAAGATAAACCCAATAGGCTCCAAATATTGAAAACATTCAGTGGTTGTCCCCATATCATAATAGCTTTCACCTTTTTAGGATAAAATGAAATACCATGTTCCAAAACCTTGTGTCCCAATAATTTCACTTCCTGAATCCATAATTCACATTTCAAAGGCTTAAGAAAAAGTTAGTGGCTACTCAAAAATTATAGAACCGCTCCCAGATGACGCAGATGATCCTCCTCATACTTAGAGTAAATAAGGATTTCATCCATAAAGACCACCAAAAAAGTATCAAGATACTCATAGAAGATCCTATTCATTAAATCCATAAAAACTACAATATCATTAGTTAAAAAAATGGTATGAAAAGGTACTCATAATGGACATACTTACTCTTAAAGGTGATTTTATGAATATAAAATTATTTTATTCTCAAATGATGGTAACCATATCGAAGATTAATCTTTTAGAACCACTTTCCCCATTTTAACTGATCAAAAAAATAATCAATCTAAGGCAAAAAATATTTTCTCTTTACGATAACTCAATTGAGTTTTCGGTAATCCACACAAAGGAGAAGTAAACCATCAGTCTTCTTAGAAAAGATAACTAGCTCCGCCCAAGGTTACACACTTGAGCATATAAATCCTTTCTCTAAAAGACCATCCAATTAATTCTTCAGCTCTTTCATTTTAGTTGATGCCATGTAGTAAGAAGGAATAGACACTAGTTGAGTTCTTGGTGCTAAATTGATAGAAAAATCTACCTCTCTTACCTGCTGAAAATCATTGAATTCAAAAGGAAATACGTTGGGAAACTCAATGAAAACTGGAGGTAGATCACCGCTCAAAGATTCCTGGTCTAGATAAAAATCAAACACTAATATTACTTTCCCAAACTTTGGATAAGAAGGTATATCTCTACTCGACCTCGGGTCCCATTCTCCTTGAAAGATACGAAACACCCCACTGGGTTTAGTAAAGGAGACTCATAGAAGATAACAATCAATCCAAGCATTATTGGAAATGAGCCAATCTATCCCAAAAATGACATCAAGTGATTTCATATCGAGAACCAGAAAATCCCAAGCAAGATCAATATTTGATAAATAGAAAACACAAGCAGGACTATGAAGACCCTGCTTTCTATTTGTTCTGAGGGGTGTAGTAATATCCATCACATAAGATAAAATCTTCATAGTAATATTTAAAATATTAAAAATATGGGTTGAAATAAATTATTGAGATGAAATAGTATCAAATAAAGTAGTCACTAATGAAGAAGCTATAATGACGATACCTATCATGATTTCTAGACCTGTATATACTTCCTCTGGAGACTCTTATACTGTGTGAATAAGATTTGTTCTATATGTATGTGACTGGAATCCCTTTGTTCACGAAGCATATGATTTCACCACAATTTTATAAGGTGATGATGATCCCATTACACTATGTAGAGTGGAATATACATGTAAGAACTTCTGCAAGTGACCTGAATTTCCACAGGAACCACATACCTGGGTGCCTTAGTGCAAACCCTCATTGAGTTCCCTAGCTTTCCACACTGGTAGAAAATTAGAGGGCCTCTTCTTGGAACTGCAGGAGGTCTATAAAAACCTTTCTATTGAGAACTTCCATGAGAACCATCATGATTTATATTCCATTTAAAAGAATTCATAGAACTTCCACTGGAAAAAAATGAACTCCCTTTAACCCTGAGTTTCTAGCTAGGTCCATTTTGACCATCAACACTCTATCCATTACATGAAAATAAGAGGGAATATTTAACAAGAAAACTCAAGAATGAATATCATCTCAAATTCCCATCTCAAACCATCGAGCATTCATCTTTCCATTCGATACTATCTCATGTGAAAACTATACTAGCTCAAAAAAATAGTTTTCATATTTTTTCATGGTACTTTCACCCTGCTCAAGTTTGAAAAACTCAATAGCCTTGGCCAACACCATCGACTCTAGATAGAACTGGTAAAAAAAAGAGATTTAAAGTCTTTCCACTCTAAGACGTCAGGCTTTTTCACTGTCACCATTATGTCCCACCATCTCCTGCTCGGTCCCTCTATCACAAAAATGGCACACTTCACCTTGATATCATTAGGTGTCTCCAAGAACTCAAACAAATGATCAATCCTACTTAACCAATATTTATCCTCTTGAGGATCATTGGAGACTTTAAACACCGGTGGTGTCTAGATAAGGAACTCCTGAGCATGATTCCAAAAAATATCCCTATGAGGTTCCACAACTGGAGCCTGAACGGTCACTGGTGGTGGTGCCTGTCCCAGAGCTTGGACAGTACGTACAATCACCTCAACCAAACTTGGGTCCACGAGAGGATTTACTTGTTGTGATGCATTAATATATTCCTCATGAATCTGATTCATATATCTTATTAGAGGCATGATGATACACAAAATTAGTAGATAACATTGAATTCATCATATTAACACTAAAATAGAGAAACAAGGGAAATTAATCCCAACAGATTGATAAAAAAGATTTGTATTTCATCCTATCCAAATATAAAGTAGAAAAAAGACTAGAACTAATCCTCAAGATGTCTTTCCCAAACTTCCCTTGGTGACTTAAGTCTCATTACGATGATAGTTTTCTAGACACTCAATCACAACTACTTCCTAAGTCCTAACAAGATTACTCAAACTACATGCTGACATCAAGGAAAGATGATTAACCTGCACCTCTAATACCACTTTATCACGAACCATCCTGGATACCCTGGTACCCTGATAACCAGTCTGGTCCTGATATATCCCAAATGGAGTTTTCAATTCCCATGGGTTGACGAAAATCACCTGGCATCATACAATATGAAAGTGGGAATGAATTTTCCACAAACATAATGAAAGAAAGATAAAAAATTTAGTATGCATACAATAAAAACCCCATAGGGAGAACTATACCAAAAGTCAAATAGGAAAAAACAACCCAATGTGTAACCACAAAGTACCAGAAAATAGGATAATAAACCAAGTCCCATTGGACACAACTCTCTAAGCCCAAGGATCAATAACTAGAACCACCTCCAACTGAAGATTTACCCTTTCTTAAACCTGTAAGGAGATAATCTACAAAAACCTGAAGACATAGGTAGGGTGTGAGCTAAAAGATTAGTAGGGTCTAACCAAGGATTCCATAATAAGACGACATAATTAATTAACCAAATAAAGCTTTAAATTTTAAATAAATAGGTATGGCAGTTCAAAAGAATATTTAAAAAAAATCATGCTTTACATTTCAATTGATTGAAATACTTTAAACAAATGGATTAATAATTTTTTATATAAAATAGTCTATATAAATTCATAAGGCATGTGTAAAAAAATTTACAAATAATTGAATATATATCAAATAATCACAAATGATCAAGATGGTCATATTCTAAGAGGTATGATAGTTTCAGGTTATGAAATTCCCTCACACTTGAATATTTATCATGATAATATGTGTATGCACACCCCTCAAACACTGGTCAAATAGGAAACCATCACATACCATCAGGGATGTGACCCACTTTATATGTATTTTTAGTATTGTAAAGAATCCAAAAAGTGCTATCCCAAATAACTCACTAACTACCTAGGCTTTCATGTGCTCTAAAAATATTTCAATAATGGATATTTTATTTCAAAACTGTTCAAAATACAATTCAACCAAATTTTCCATTACAATATTCCAATTTCCATTTAAAAACCAAAATAGGTTTTTAATCATATCATGCATTTTTCTAGGATAAAACCAATGTGTTTCTATCAAAACAATTTAATCCATTTTTCTCAAATACAAATTTGAAATCAATTCCAAAAATTAATTCCACAATTAAATTCCACAATTTAATTTTCACAAATTTCCATCTAATTTCACAACACACCCAAATTCAATGGAATTTGGGTTTTTTCCCAAGTTTCATGCCAAATCCAATTAAAATCCCCAATTCAATGAAATTGAGTTTTTATTAAACCAATTGAAAGTAATTAAATTATAATCAAATAATTTAATTTAAATCAATAAATTTAGGGTTAATCAAATTGACCATCATAAATGAAACCACCTACCTCAGGATCATGGGATCTTAAAACACAAATCCCTAATCGAGAAACTCTAATGAAGAACGTTAGCAAAGAAGATCTTAGAATCAAACCTAGATTCAAGATCTACAACAATGGGGATTAAATACTCCAAAAACATAGAGTCTATTAAACCCTAATGAGTAGAGAGGATATATCAAGAGAAAGATAATGGTAAGAGTAAACTTAATGGGAAAGATATTGAACGATGTTCGCCTAGCTTTGATTCACTTATAAAGGAGTGTAGAGGGGAAAATCACCTATTGGGAGCCTCCAAGGAAGAATAAATCATATTATGGTCATCCAGAACCATCAAGAACTTAAACATAGGGTTTCAAGATTTTAAAAACAATTTTCGGATTAATTAAATTCCGTACGCATGGTTAGACGGGCAAGGCCTCATGTAAGAAAAACCGTGTGCCCTAACCATGAACCCCCTTTTTCCAAGGTGCATAGTTTATACTAGGTGGGTGCATGGTTTTTCAAACCATGTGTTATCCATGAAAACCAACAATATTTAGGTTTTCATGGTTTCTATTGAGAGGTTTCATAGTTTGGGAAAACCATGCACCAACCGTGCACAACCCAAAAACTTTCAAAATTTCCAACTTCTTTCCCAAAATAGACCAAGAAGAACCCTAAAAAAATTTTGAACAAAAAAGAGGGTTTTTGAATACCTAAAAATAGTAATAGGGTTATATAATTAGTCTGTGTAATGCCCCATGGATTTTTGTTCATTTTGTTTTTGGAGGAATTTGAAATTTTCATTTAGTGGTTGCTTCATTTTCAGAACCAAGACTTGGAATAGGAATCCGATGGTTTTAAATACTCTAAAAGATGTTTTAGTTAATGTTTTAGTTGTTATAGGAGTTAAAATAGGTTCAAGGGTAGAAAATTTGTAAGATATAATAATTAATATCCAGGAGGTTGCATCAGGATAGGTTCACAGTGTGAACTCATGTGTCACACCAAGAAACTACCAGACAAAACCCCAATAGGGTACTGCCTTGGTAATTTTAGGGAATAAACTAATGGTTCACATCATGAATTGACCATGGGATTTGTGTTTTATTGCTTTAAAATAAGTAACCCACTTAGAACCATCACATTTCCCCCATGAACTCTCCTCATGATTTTGGGTGAAAATGGTGGGTTTTGTCTTTTAGGAGCTCCTCTAACCTCATTATTTTTTGAATTGTAGTGTCATTCAATCCTATGTAATCCACTTGGAAAGTCTAACCCTTTTAATTCCCTAGACCACTTCCTCCTCCTCTATTTTTTTATTTCTGGTTTGATGTGGATCTTGATAGGTTTTGGTGTCAATTCCTCCAGAGCATGGTGGAATCGACTGATGATGATGAGTATTTTGTGTGCGATGGATAGAGGAGGTTCTCAAAGGATATGTTCATGATGTTGGAAGAAATTATAGTTTATGTAAGATACTACCCTATTTTATTTATGGTTTTTGGTAATATCATAAAAAATGACAGTTTAATGGGTGTTTGGTGATAGGGATTTTGGTCAGGATGGTGTTGGGGGTGTGCCACTAACCTTCTATAAATGGTTGGTTGAGGTTTCAGTGTGATGGTAGTGTCTAGTGAGTTTTCCATTAAATAAATATCTTTATATTTTAATTAAATAATTATTTTTAATTTTTTATAATTAATTATTTATATTTTATGACATGAGGTAGGAGCTCAGATGATGGTATGAGGTTGGACGAGGCATGGATGAGATTGGTTAAGGTGATGTGTAGCTTATCTTGGGAGGTAACTACTTTATAGAGGTATTTTATCCCTTTAATATAAATCTATATGTGTGTTTATTCATTAATTCTTACCTAAATTCATGTTTCATGAGAATAGGTAGATAACTAGGGACCGAGAGTGCCTAGGTAAAAGAGTCAGGGTGGCATTGGTCCACTTATGATTGGTATGAGCACTTTTTGGCACTTCGGTAAGTTGGAATCGCCTGATGACTATGTCTCCAAGGGATGGGAGTGTTTTTTGATATAGTTTGATGCCTCAGATGGGTCTTGGGGTGAAAGATGAGATATAATTATACTAATTTGGTTCTCTTAGGGCTAGTTGGATGGGTATGAGAGGCTCAATCTTAATGGAGATGGGTGAGATGACCCTTCATCTCACGCCTGATGAGGGATACCATACCGAGGGTGGTTTGGGGCTTAGTGAGCCTATTGAGTGGAGTGAGTCCTCTAGGACTAAACAAGGTGAGACAAAAATGGGTTTCCTCTAAGTGATAGGCTAAGTGGTCTCCCTTAGGGGAGTGAAATGGGACCCATTGAGGGTTGTGGGATTTTCTTGAGGACTTGGATTGAGGTTTCCAAGGTGGATTAGTGTGTATATATTAGTATGATCCCTATGTATTAGGACCATGAGTAATGATAGACCTTAACGGGGTGGACTAAAACCTGAGGTCTAGGTTTGGATGAGCCTATGGGCTGTGGTTCCACTAAGGTTTGATGGGTATGATCCAATATAGGCGAGCTAAGATTGTGGCGGGTCTAGAGGAACCATTGGAAACCCTGATGGGTGAGATGATATGTGTTCATGATGATGGGATAATTCTTGAGAGACTAGTATCCTAGGATCATCTGAAGAGCTGTGTGATGGGTTGGAGCCCTTTTTACTTGATGTGAAATCTCTAGAGTTTGTAGGGATGGTTCAATGTGATTATAACCGCCCTAGAGTCTATGAGGATGGGTTTGTGTGCTTGTGATATCCCTAGTGTATGTGGGAATGGGAATGTGTGCTTATGCCCTCCCTTAAGTGAATTTGGATGGGTCAATGTAGATGATGGACTTTTTCATGAGAGGCTTGGTCTAGGGACAACCCTGGGGTCTAGTTCATGTTCATGAATTATAAATTTCTCTAAGAGGTTTGGGTCACAATAGTGGAATACCTATGAGGAATGGGTCATGGTATGACATGAGATGAGAATAATGAAACCTTCATCGAGTGATAAGGCAATGGGTGGAGATGTGGACATATGATTATTCCCAGTTCTTTTGGAAAATAGGTCAAGGTTTGGATACCACCCTACCCTGAGCCTTTGGTTATATTCCAGGCATTGGTACAGTGGCATGAGATAAGACAACAAGGTGTATTTTAGCACAGAACTAAAGTAGGTATGATTAGGTGTTATAGTTTATTGGTTAATAAATATTTATTTAATGCACATAGATTTTTGTTGGCCTAGTTATCACACAAAATCCAAGGTTCTTGTGTGACATATTTAATTTTTTCCTCATGCATACAAGAATATGATGGTGTATACTAGGGGAACTTAGTGAGACCCTATTGAGATTTACATCTCACACCCTATATAGGCACTCTAGTGTGTGTGTAGACCTCACATTTTTTTTTCAGGTTTGAGCATATGTTGTGTACTGGATTAGGCTAGACAATATCAATGGGTATTTTGGAGATAGGGTGTGTGAGGGTCAAGGATGTCATTAGGGAAAATGCGTGTGTGTTATATTTTTTTGGTTTATTTTATATTTGGGATCATCTTAGTGGGAGATTAGTGTATGTATGATTTTAATAATTCTGCATGGTATTTATTACAACATTTTATTTATTTGATATTGAATAATTTTTTGTTTATGTTTTGTATAATTTTGGTTATTTATATTGTGTTGTTTGAATATTATTCGAGGGCATAACCTCCCCATTATATGGATTATGACCTTAACATTATTCAGTAGCCTCTAGTGTGTGAGGAGGTGCACCTGAGGTTATATGATATATTTTGTCTAGAAACTACTAAGTTACCCGAGGTTGGGGAATTACTAAATGGTATCAATTTTTTTGACTTACTATTTTGGAAAATGGTGGAAATAAAATCTAGGAGTGTGTTGAAGCTTGTGATGGACCTCAAACTAGTGAATCATGGACAAATTTTTGGTGGTAGGTCCCAATTACTTGGGGTATGTGATTATTGTTCTTGGTTTGTGTTATTATGGTTGATATGTTTATTAAATATGAGGTATTTATTAGAGATTCTATTTATGGTTTTGGATCTTGGATCATTGGAAAGAGGCTTGTGTACATGAATCATGATTAGGCAGGTATGACTCACATGACATATATATTCTTATGTGTGGTTGTTTTCTGATGATAGGGGTTTAATTGTTTAAAGTGTCAATAATAACTTATATATTATTTTTCCTTATAATTTATTAGTGTCATTATACTTATCCAAACTATGATATTTCTTTTGATATATGGTCATTTGGATCCTGGTGTAAGAGGTTCTCCAAATATGGAAATGTACCCCCTTTGATAAGGGATGTATGGATACCCTTAGTGGGTAGGTGCATGCATCAATTGTTGCAGTGATGGAACCCTGATGGGTTTGGTTGTGATAAAAATTCCCGAGGAATGATCCAAATATGGGAATAAGTTTCCCTGAGGATGTGGAACCTTGGTGGGTTGGAAATTGGTTCAATTAATTAATGTCTGAAAAAAATCCTATATGGTCTTTTTCCAAATAGATTTTTGGTGGAATTATACTTAATTGAACTAGGTAATTTTGTGGATACCTAGAGAGGGTTGTATAGAAAATAATGATTGATATTTCTTGGGTTGTAACATAGGGAACCTGAGGTGATCTTGGCATTGAGGTTGGTTTCAAAGGGTAGGACTAGTTAGGTGCCTAAACCAATATATTCTAGATGCACTTTTAGTGGAATAGTGGGATCATGATTAGATACTCATGGTTTTATGGTTTATTCCCATGTGGATGGTGGTCATGCAGTTAGTCTTGGAATGAGTGAGATGCCTTGGGATATTGGGTGTGACTGATATACATGAGGGGCATGTTGAGAGGGTTAGGCATGTGATCCTAGGTTCTATGGGATGTGAATCATAGGAGCGAGTTCAGTTTTGTGATTGAGATATACAAGAGAATGCATTAATTGGGTTCATGTGAGATCAATTGAGATCATAAGAAAGAACCTACGATAGGGTTCTCGATGGAGCACTTTTCCTTGGGTGGAGGAGAGTGAGAATTGGTGAGGTTTTTAGGAAGTCTTAGTGTGTGAGGGAATGTGCATGTGGGTGATGCGTATTTCCAATGAGATGATTTTTGAATCAGTGAATGGGATGTATATGGGTCCATTGAGAGTTATTTAGGTTATGGATGAACCCAAGTAGTAATGTAGTGGTGAGATACTCATGGGTATGGTGGCTTAGGGTTTAGTGAGATGGAAGGTGTCCTTTGGCAATGGGAGGTGACATAGTGATGGATATAGGTACATTGGTACATTCAACCTAAGGTTGTGCCTTGACATAGAACATTAGGGAGGAATGGTGTCAAAGGTTGATGAAAGGTGAGTGTGGATTTTGAGGAGTGATAAGATTATGGTGTTGAGTTCTTTTGGGGTTGACACTTGAGGAGCGGTGTAAGGAAATCCATATGGTAGGGACCACACCATTGGTTTCTAGAGGATTTCATTAATTTTATGCTGAGAATTAGTGTTATAGTTTCATGTTGTCACTCAAGTGTGAGTAGGACGATCACATGTGGTCATTATGTGCAATAATGGATGGGGTGTGGGCCATGGAGTTAGGCGTTTGGGTTCTTTGAGTGATGATAAAGACACTCCTATAATAGGGATCATTGTATCAGTCATGGGTGAATGACCCTCACTTTGGAAGATTCATGGGTGCTATGACATTGTGATGTTATTGTGTGGGTGGATCAGATGTGATCTAGTTCCTAGGAAAATACCAAATTCAAGATTTAGAAGCAGTGGTGGTTAGTGTATGTGTGTTTTCATTGGGATCATGATGGCGCTGAGGTGATCCAAGAGTAAGTAATATCAAGGTGAACCATTATTCGTAACATGATTCATGGGGTGAAACCTTATCCATGACATGATTCAGGGGGTAAACCACAATTCATCATGTGATTCAGGGGTTGCATAATGTGGAAAAACACAGTGAAGGTTCCATTTTTGGGTGTTGGTGCTTGGGAAAACAAGGGAAGTTTGTTTCATGGTTTGATGTATGAGAGATAAAATACATATAAGGGTTATTGAAAATTCCAAGTTATAGGTAGGTGTTTCTTTTGGAGACATGTTAGTGTGGGAAGTAATAATTTTTTGGAAAAGTCGGATAGAGGAGGTATGACTGTAATTTTAGTACATAATTAGATGAGGTGAGGTGGAAAATGCATTGGGTGAATTTTTTGGGATGTAATTGGTGGTTTGGAGGATCATTGGAATTTTGTTTTTAGTATGTGATTTCTATAGTGGGGAGCACCATGGCTTGGAATTTTCCATCATGAGTAGATCCTTATAGTTGGGAGAAATATATGCCTCAAGAAGAATCGAGTGAAGACACCATGGTATCTCAGAGATATGGGTGTAATGAGAACCATATTAGTGTTGTTTTTGATAGAAATCATGTTACTTTACTTATGGTATATAGTAAAGTTGGTGTTTGAAGTTTTTAAATAGAAGATCATTTGGTGTTCGAGAGTAGAAAATTTTGGGTTATTAATAAATTGATGACTAGGATAGGTCAAGAGATGTGGTTTTAGGACTACCATGGATTCTTATGGAGTATAAGTGTTATATAGGGGATTTTGTAATGCCCCATGGAATTCTGGTCATTACATTTTGGGAAGAGTTCTAATTTTTCATTTGATGGATAGTTCATTTTGAGAGCTGGGACCAAGAATCAGAATATGAGGGTTTGAACACCTCTAATAGATATTTTTAGTTGAGTTTTGAGTTTTTTGAGGGGTTGGAAGAGGTTTGGAAACCAAAAATTGGTAGGATAATTGGAATAGTATCTAGGAGGTTACAACAAAATAGGTTTATAATGTGAACCTATGTGTCACGCTATGAAACTAACATGTGAAACCCTAAAAGGGTCCTAATTTGATACTTTTAGGGCATGAAATACCCCAAGGTAGTATTTTTGAGTGTTTTATAATAATGAACCATCCCAAAATCCTCTCATTTACTCCCATCACCCCTTGGGATTTTAGGTGAAATTGGATGTTTTTTGAATTTTGAGATCTCCTCTGAACTCATTTCTTTTGGGATCAAAGAATCATTTGATATTATTGACTAATCTTGGAAAATATAACCCCACAAACACCCATATTACCTTTTTATCATCTATTTTTGTTTCTAACTAATTTTATGCAAAACATGATTGGTTTTAGTGTCAATTTCACCAGAGCATGGTGGAATCGATCGAGGATGAGGGTATTTTATGTGTGGTGGCCAGATGAGGCTCTATAAGAAGTTTTGAATGTCTTTTAAAGTGTATATGATTAAGGTAATACATTACCCTATTTTATTTAGTTTTTTTAAATTATAAAAAAGTCAAAGGTTTATTGGGTGATAGGCGATAGTACTTCTGTCCAGGATGGTTCTAAGGGTGTTCCACAGAGATTTTGTAGGCATTTGGTTGAGGATTCAATGTGATGATAATTCTTGATGAGTTTTTCATTGAATAAAACTATTTGTATTTTTATTAAATAATTAATTATAAATGTTAATAATTAATTATTTATGTTGTATGGTGTGATACATGAGATCAGGTAATGGTATGATCTTGGGAGAGGCATGGATTGACTTAGCTGAGGTGATGCAAAGCTTGCCTTCAGTGGTATCTCCTTGATAGAGATAGGTGGTCCCTTTAATAAAAATTGATATGTGTGTTTATGCATGACTGTTTTCCTTCATGTATGTTTTATGATACTGGGAAGATTGATAGGGACCAAGAGTGCCTAGGTAGAAAAGATAATGTGGTGTTATGCCTTCTATGCTTAGGATGAGTGTTGTTTAGAACTTTGGTAAGTTATAATTTCCCAATGACTATGTATCCAAGGTGTGTGAGTGTTTTTTGAGTTTAAATGAGTCCTTGTATGTATATTAAGGTTAAATATGAGATGCAGGTAGCCTAGGTTGGTTTTCATAGGTTTAGTTGAATGGGTGCAAGAAGCTTAGGCCTAGTCGTAATGGGTGAGATGACCCTTTATCTCATGATTGATGAGGGGCAACCTTATAATGGTGGTTTGTGGCATAATGAGCCTAGTTAGTGGTATTATTCCTATATTATTAGACAAGGTGAAACAAATATGGGTTTCCTTTGAGTGACGGTTTGATAGGTCTCCCATAGGGGATGTGATATGGGACGTAGTGAGGGTTGTGGGATTTGATTTAGGACTTGGAATGAGGTTTTAAAGGGGTCTTAGAGTGTATGACATGAGAAAATTACAAGGTAGAAGGGAAAAGAGTGATTAGAGACCTTTATGGGGTGGATCAGACCTTGAGACCTTGGCCGAGATGAGCCTACAGGTTGTGGTTTCATTGAGGGGTGAAGGATATAAGCTACTATAGGTGAGTTGAGACCGTATCGGGTTTAGAGGACCCAATGGATGCCTTGATGGGCAAGGTGATATGTGTTCATAATGAGGGGATATGTATCAATTTACTAGTTCCATGGGATTAGTTGGAGAGATGTGTGATGGTATTTGGCCCTTTTTTCTTGATGTGACCTCCCTAGAGCCAAAGAGGATGGGTCAGTGTGCTTGTGACCTCCCTAGAGTTTACTGGGATGGTTTGAAGTTCCTGTGACCTCCATAGAGTCTATGATGAAGGGTTGGTGTATTTTTAACCTAAATTGAGTGTGTGGATATGGGTTGGTGTGGATGATGGAACTTTTTGTGAGAGGCCTAGGTTGAGGACTGCCTTGGGGACTAGGTTATGTGTATGAATTAGATCTTTCCCTGAGAGGCTTAGGTCATGGAAGTGGACTATCCATGCATAGGTAAGACATGAGACAAGACTAAAAAACATTCCTTGAGTGATAAGGTAGTGGTATGAGATGTGTATGTATGACCATAACCCATTCCTTGGGGTAATGGTTCAAGATTTTGACACCTCCCTACCCCGAGCCTTTAAGTACGAGTTGGGAATCAGTATAGTATCATGAGATGAGATGAAGATGTAAATTTCAACATGAAACTAAAGAAATTATAATAACACGTCATGGTGTCTTGGTTAGCACATGGTGACCTAATTCATAAGGAGTCATGGTGGTCTTATTATCACACGATGTCCAAGGAACTTATGTGACTTATTTATTTTTTTCCTTATGCATATACATATATGATGGTGTATACTAGTAATACTTGGTGAGGCCCTACTTAGATGTATTTATAACACACTACATGGGAAAGTTTTTGTGAATACACACCTTACATTTATTTTTTAGGTCCTAGAACAGGTTGTGAAGTGGATGGGTTGGAGAAGCTCAATGGGTATTGTTGAGATAGGGTGTGTGAGGCCCATGGATGATAGTAGGGCCAGTGTGTATGTGTTTTATTTTTAGTTTGTTTTGTATTTGGTATCTACCTAGTGGTTTATTGATATATGTATGATTTTATGAATTACACATGAAATTTATTACAACATTGTGTTTATTTGATCTTTCACACTCTATTGTTTATACTATGAATGGTTTTGGTTATTTATGATGTGTTTTATAAATATGATTTGAGGTCATAGTCTCCCCATTGTATGGATTAGTCCCTCATAGCTAGTTGGAATCCTCTAGAGTATGGAGAGGAATTTTTGAGGTCTTATTCTATCTCTAATCTAGGAAATATTGGGTGTATTAGAGTCAGGGAATTATAGTTCGGATCATAAATATCCTACATTTACTCTTCACACCCCTCTAATCATTGAGTGATGTGGTATTCACTAAAACAACCTCACTTTTCAAGGGGATTCATAACCTAATTACTACCTAAATTTTCTAGTGGAATAAAAATCACACACAACTTTAATTTTGAATGGGATTTACAACCTAATTATAGATACATAAATTTTATAGAGGTATAACCAATAAAAAAATTTCTTTTGTGAGGGAAGTATAATAAAATTTACAATTACAACTCAAAAAAAGATATGAAAATAAAATTTAAAAAAACCATACTTAAACATATGGATCTTAAACAGTAATGGGTTAATCAAATTTTGAATAGTGAATCTAGTATGATGAATCTTTCTTAAGTATTATCGAAGGAATACAGTAGTGGATGTGAATTCCAAGTTGTGTTTTTTATTTTTTTGTATATCTATTATGTGTATCACTTTTTAATATCACATTTTTATTGCCTGTAGCTTTGAAATTATTTTTTAGATGAATCTATATTAACTATAAAAATTATAACCATTAGAATAATTAAAACATAAATAAATAATAACATTAACCATGTTTCTTTCAATAATCAAAACCTTCTTATTATCAATTTAAAACACTCATTCAACATTATAAAATAACATATTTGAATAAAAAACTACATAAGAGTTGAATAATATTTCTTTAAGATAATTATAACTATTGGAAATCTTCAAAATAATATACATAATAATCATCCTTTGAAGACTTTGAATAGTCTTGATAATCACATGAATCAATGGCCTTTGAAAATCCCACCATTTGACTTTTTGAATATCATAATACATAATATCAGTTATAAGATACAATTGATAATCCAATCACGACCAACAATAAATAATTCTCCATGTCAATATGATCTTTTCCACAACATGATGATCATACGTAAAAATATTTATTTTGAATTTTCACATAACTTAACCTTTGATAAACTATCTTCTCATCAATATGTAATAGTCTTATTCTAAATACAAAGGAGTACATGACTTAGTAAAATCACAAATTTTCTTAACTTTTGAAAATTCATAAAAGAAATATTCACTTCAGACTTCATATATAAAATCCAAACACTTAGAAAAATTTATAAACTATGATATGTATATAAAGGTCATATCTTTTTATATAAGATTCAATTTTGAATTCCATTATAATGTGTACGAGTTATTTCCTTTACCAAAACTCCAAATATTAGCACATATAAGAGTTATTTCTTCAGAATGTAAAACTCATGCCTTTATAAAATTTCTAATAGAACATATAAGTAACTATTAATTCTAAATTTTACTAGAATACATAAGGGTCATATACCTAGGAAAATTCTAGAATTTTCCAATATATAAAAGTCCTATACATATAAAAATTATTTAAAAAATAAAACGTGACAAACAAGAATAATAAAAAATATTATAAATAGCAATAATAAAAAATGATAAAGAATAATGAGAGAATAATAAAAAAAATCCATCATAGAAAAAATTATTCTTTTCTTCCACAAGCAATGCAATCTTCAAATAATTATTGTAGAGTCCTTCATTCATTCTAACATGAAATATGAAAATAATAGAAAAAATAATAAATAAAAAAAATAATAAATAAAAATAAATAAAGTGAGGGATAAGTAATTATAAAAATATAAAAAATAAAGAGGTAAAGATTCACTCAATAATATCCTCTTTTTTGATAATTAATAAACTTGAATAACTTTACCCTTTTTTAAAGATAAAAAATATAAGAAAATATTAAATAGTTCATATAAAAATTCAAAGAATTATTAAATAACAAGATAAAATGTGATATGGATAAAAATAAATACAAATCATCTCACTCTAAATTAAATAATGAGAACATAAGATAATAAAAATCAAATAAATAGATAAACATGCTTAAGTAAAAGAGATATAAATTAGATAATATAATACATGATAAAATAGTAATACCGTTAGTTTAAATAATTAAATAAATAATAAAAATAGTAATTTATATTCCCCCTTAATCTGAACTTTATTCCTTTTAAAAGATATGACAGTGAATTCTTTATACTAATAAAATCTCTTGTACAAAATAATTCTCTCAAGATCCACAAAACTGGTTAACAAATTTTAATGAAGTATAAAAGATATGAAATGAATAGTAAACATCTGATTATAAAATACTTCTTATAATATATAAATATCCTCATGTTTCCATCATGAAAATATCATATTCAATATTTTTAAAATTCATAACATCCAAAGGATTAATGAATGTATCGCTTAGTTTATCTTTAGTAGGAATAAAATCTAAATTTATATCACTGTTATATACATGATCTCTAATAAAATGATACCTTACCTCAATATTCTTAGTTTAAAAATGTTTTAGACGATTCTTTAAAATAGATATGGTTGATGAATTATTACACATAATCCTCATCCATTCAAAATAAATATTAAAATCAAATAAATTTTATCTAATCTAGAGAGTTTTTTCATAAAAAACTGTTATTATGACATACTCAACTTTAACTATTGATAAAGATACTTATTTGAACTCCATGAAACCAATATTTTACCTAGAAAATGACACATACCACCATTTCAATTTCTATCTATCTTCCACCCTCTAAATTCTAAATCTAAATAACTCAGTAATTCAAAATATTTCTTCCCTTCAAATAATAATCCAATGTTAATAGTACCTTTTATATACTTAATAATTATTTTTTTACCATAGTCAACTGACTTTCCTTTAGGACATCCTTAAATATATTGTACATGAAAATGGTAAACATAAAATTAGGTCTTCTAAATATTAAATATAACAAACTTCCAAACATGAATCTAGAAGTTTTATGATAAACTGACTTACTAGAAAAATATTTATCCATTCCACATAAAGTAATAATTAGAGTATTTATACTTTTACAAGAATAAAGTATGGACCTCTTCATTAATTATTTATCATGATTAATTTAATTTAGAAAAATTCCATCATCTCATTGAAAAATATAAAATCATAAAAAGAACTTGATTTCTTCAATGAGACTCATGTCAAACTCATTAGTCATAAAATATAAAAATTATTTACAAATAAAATAACTATATGAATAAAAGATAATATCATCTATAAAAAACTGAATAATTAGAATTTATTGAGAGTAACATTTAATAAACAAATTATATTCAAAATTTAATTTAACAAAACCATTCTTCAAAATAAACCATGGAAACCTGTTGGTCAGAGTGGATACTCAAAGGGGGGGGGTGAATTGAGTACCAATTAAAATTTCTGTTTAAAATACTTTACCAAAATCCCCCAATTTAAAATACTAATTGAATTTTAGTGAATTTGAATTAAAGCAAACTTTCAATTAGGTTCTCAAGGGATTGATTAATTCCTAGTTAATCTCATCAGAAGATCAGATTAGCTTTTGAAACTAACCTAATGATTTACAAATAATGCAAACACTTGCTAATTCAATTATCAGAGTAACTTTGAAAAACAGTTTAAGTTTTAAAGAACTTGGAAGCGGAATAAAAGGTTTTAGATAAAACTAAATAAAGCACAGTAGATATGACCAATAGGTTCAGTCTCAAGCCGAGACTTAGTCCTCTCAAAAATTTATATAAATTGGATCCACACCCTAGATTGGGGTTCACAATAGTTTACAACTGTCCAGGTCAATGACCTCTACCAAAGTTCTACGTGGGAAACAAAACAACAGAAAATCCAGATGTCCAAGTCACACACGACCTATACCACTATCCACAGTGGGAAATAAAAGATGTAAAGAGTTGGATGAGGATTTACAAATCCTCCAGTTAAAGTATAGGAGACAATGTGTGTGTAAAATACAACAGATGACACACACTGCTCAAAATGTAAATAATAAATCACTGAGCAAGATATAGAGTTTATAATGGCTCTAGTGATTGCAGTGTAGCTCTGGATTCCTTTGAATTTGATCAGAAATGGTTCTGAGTCCTCTTCTGGTTTTTGTCTGAAAAACAGAGTGTCGTCTTCTTGACATCCAGGTTCAAAGATAGAGAAAAATGTAGTCGATGAAGTTCTTGTGTTGATGTTCTCTTTTTCGTTCTTGGCTCTTCACAGGTATGCAGGAATTTATGTATGTATACTAGTGTGTCCAGTTGTCTCTTTTCATGCACACGTTTCAACACCTTCTTATTTTTGTCACGCTCTTATTTTTTTTTCCAACCTATTTTTCAGTAGCAGGAGCATCTCTTATTTAAAGCACGAGCTCCGACAACAGAAATGATTTCCTTTTTGAAGGTACGAGGTACGGTTCCCTGACATCCAACAACACACATTAAATAAATGTCAGTGCAATAAAATATACCTGATATGACCATTGGTTAGATTAAATAAAGATAAATAAATTAAAGCAGCGTCGGGTTCTGTCTCTAGAACGATAGCTTTGGATATCGATAGCCTTGTGTATCGGTAGGTCTGAGCATCGGTAGCTTCTTTTGTAATGGTATCCCTTTGTGTAACGGTAGCCTTTCCATCGGTAACCCTTATATCGGTAGATTTCATGTCTATCGGTAGACTTTGGTAGCGGTAAGCTTTATTACATCGGTAGTGGTAGGCTTGATGTACCGGTGATCTTCCGTGTAACGGTATCGGTAACTCTGTATCGGTAGACTTGCATAACGGTGACTTGTATTGGTAACCTTCCCGTATCGGTAGACTTGTTGTCGCATATAGGTAGACTTTCATAACGGTGACTTGTATCGGTAACCTTCCCGTATCAGTAGATTTGTTGTCGCATATCGGTAGACTTTCATAACGATGACTTGTATTGGTAAGCTTGTTCTGTAACGGTGACCACTTTCCTGTTTAAGCATTCTATTGGCAGAATGTGTTAAGTCATAATATATATACATCCAGTAATGAAAAACTTATATTAAACATAAAATAATAGAGCATTTCTTAACCAAATTCTTTGATCATAATATGAATAGTATAACATATGAATATATGCCTGAAGTACACAAATAATAAGTATTGAACCATTATTCACAATAGGAATTATCAAACTATAAATAAGCATAATAATAAAGCATAATTGGGATTATCAAAATAATAGAGCATTTCTCGTGTTTGTCTTCTATTTTTCTCCCCCTTTGTGATTAACAAAAAGAAGGGTAGGATCAGAGAAAAGATAGTCTAAAAGAGAATAGATTGCAAGGAAACATAAACATAGTAAAGTAGACAATGAAAGAGTAAATTTCCATTTAGGTGCAAGAGGTACAACCTGAGAAGGTCAGGATTACAAAAAAATACAAGTCAATCCTATCAAAATAATTCAGAATCACTCAATCATCCTCTTGAACATGAGTCTTTCCCTTAGGATCAGAAGAGGGTGTAGGTTCAGATTGAGTATATGGCTTAGGAATAGCTGAAAGAACAACTGGAGGGTCAGCCACTGAAACTGTACCGGATCTGAAATCTATGCTCTTCTGTTGGATCATAGATGTCAAGCTGCGAATAGCCTGAACTGGAGTCAACTGTGGTGTACTCCTAGAGGCATAGGCAGGAAGTGCAGGAGGTACAATCACAGGTCTGACATCCACATGCAAGAATGGTAGCAACAGGTTCCTGAAATCCATAATAATACTCCCTCCTCTCTCCATTGCTGACACAAAATCATCTCGATTTTCAATGAATTTATCCAAGGTAGGAGTAAGCTCCCTGAGCTTACTAACCTGTTCTCTGAAAGATTGAGTCACTGGAGGAAACTTCAAATTCTCCATCAAAAGCTTGAAATGGTTGGTTATTTGATGCTTTGTATAGACCTTATCAAAATAAGCATCCACTTTATTTTTAATTTCTTCTTGAGAAGCAGTAGCTGCCCGTAGGTGATCACGAACAAAACTACTAACTTCCCTAGTGGTAGAAAGGATCTGAGTATCCAAGGAGCCACTGGTACTGGACTTAGCCAACTCTTCCTGAATAACAGTTCTGATCTGGTCAAGGATCACAGTGGAGCTAGATGAGGGAAGGGGTTTAACTGAAAAAGCTACTATCTCCTTGAAAGATTGTGTTAGATTACTAACCACATTCTGGAAAAGTTCATCTTGACTGTTCAAGTGTTCTTTGACTAATGTCTTAAAAGCCTAAAAAAATTCCACAAACTGCTTTACTACTTCTTTGATATATCTGATATCAGTATGCACTTGGGTTTGAGAGCTGTTCGTGGTAGTCAATGAAGCAATCAATTTTCTTAGAGCCACCACAGCTCCTGTCTAACTCTCAATTTGAGTATGGAATACTTTAACTTCATCCATCATTCCTTTCAATGTACTAGAAACAACACATCCTAGAGATAGCTCCAGGGATTGCTCCACATTTCTCATTTCATCAACCATGCTTTTATTCAAATCTTCCATTGATTCTCTCAGTGTTTCTTTCATTTCAGCCTTTAAGGACTCAAGGTCCTCCTTGGTTTCCAAATTCTCAGCCACAACAGGTAGGATAACCGATTCTCTTTGGGGCTGGTCTTCCTCATCAGAGTCTTCATAATTAAGTCCAAGAACCATGTATCCTGGATCTGATGTCCAACCTTCAATGTCATACAACACTGATACTGAACCAAGATTCTCCCACTCACTTAGAGCATTCACCTGAGGAATCTCCTCCAATTGTTCTGCTTGAGGTAATTCTATAATTTCCTCTACAAATGCAGCATATTCAATAGCCATTTTCTCTGATGGCTCAAGGACTCTCTCATCAACAGATGATACTTCTGCTTCCTGATCAGGCACTTTCTTGACTGTACTATCTATTAGAGGGCTCAAACTGAGCCCTTCTTCTTCATTTTCCTCATCATCTGCTTCACCAGAAGCCTCCTTCTCTTCATGAGAAATATGATCTGACTCGGTTGCCTCATCCTCTTCAGAGGTGTCTTGGAAAACAAACTGATATGCTTCTTATTCTTCTGTGGTCTCAGTGTCATTGTACTTGAAAATAGTTTCTCTCCTTAGTAGTTATTTTGGAGGGCTAGCTGCTCCATAGGAAATGTTTTGGGGCATAGGACTAGGAGGTAAATCTGGGTCTCCTCCTTCCTCAATTGATGTATCTTCTTCCTCAGCTTCAGCTTCATTATCACCGTAGACCAGTTCTGGCTCATCTGGTCCAAGACCAGGATCCCTCACATCCTTTGGTCTAGAAGGATGATCCACATAAGTGTACTTGTCATAGATTTTTCCATCATCATTAACCCATGATTTCTTCCAAGGGTTCCAGCTAACTTTCATAAAATTACAGACAGTCTTGGTGAGGAAAAAGTTATCCTTAACTATAACAGTTTCATCTTGAGGTCCAGCTACCTCCTTTTCCTTCAACATAATAGAAATCAATTTAGAAAAGAAAAGTTCATTGGACTTAGACTTCGGTCTAGTCATGTCCTCAATCTAAATCAGTAGCAGTCTGCATAAATTCACCTTTACTCCATGCTTTAACAGATACAACAAATAAATATCCTGAAATCTGAGGGTAGCAAAATCTCCTCTCCTTGGACTAATCACATGCTGAATTAACTTGAAAAGTAGTTTATCCTCCCCTACCATCTCTGCAGAAATGACCTTTCTAGGAGTTCCATTTCCTGTCAATTCTAACAAGGCATCCTCATATTCGAAAAATTCACTAGAAGTAGGTATGTATTTTGAATAAAATCTATAATCACCACTATGAGGAACCTTAAGGTTCTCATCCCATTCAACTGATGAAAACGAAAACGTTTGACTATTCACAAAGGAAATCATCCTATTTTCCTCCTCTGATGTCTCAAAACAGACAAAATCATAAAACTCTTTTACCAGTGTTGGATGATACGGTCCATTATTGTTCATGAAGCATTTTATCCATCCTTGTTCTTGTAAAACCTTCAGAATCAAGGACTTGCTTTCGAGCAGCCATGTCGCACATAATTCCTTTTCCACCAAAATTTCTCGCTTCGATAAATGTGGATTCACGGAATTCCTTCGAACAGCATGTCTACTGCTTCTACTGGCACTAGCATTGGTTACTTTCTACTTCTTAGCTTGTGGCGCATCACTCCCTTCATCCACTGAGGGTCGCTTCACACGGGCCATTTCAGATTCTGAGGCTTAGGGTTTTGCAAGCTTGAGAGGTTTAGGTAAGAGGGATTCGAACAGACGGGTTTGCGGTGATTGAGTGATGTCTAGAGTCGAGTTTAATATCATTTAGGATTCACATATAAAATAAATCTTATATTAAAAAGAAATTCAAAGTCTCGGCCTTAATACGAAAATTTAAAACGGCGCGAGAGATGTACCGGTGAGGTGTCCTTAAATGGTGAGGTCTGACAGTGAGGTTTATCTAACGGTGAGGTTCATCCTAATGGTGAGGTTTATCCTAATGGTGAGGTTTATCCTAAGGGTGAGGTTTATCCTAATGGTTAGGTTTATCCTAACGGTGAGGTTTATCCTAACGGTGAGGTTTATCCTAACAGTGAGGTTTATCCTAACGGTGAGGTTTATCCTAATGGTTTAAGAGTAAGTTATCATTCCTAATTCGTGTCTAATGAAACTTAATCTTTCTAAATTTAATGGCTTAGTGAAAATATCAGCTAGTTGGAGTTCGGTGCCTATAAATTCAAGAGTTATATCACCTCTTTGATAATGATCTCTTAGAAAGTGGTGTATAACATCAATGTGTTTGGTTCTAGAGTGAGACACAAGGTTCTTTGAGATGTTGATCACACTAGTGTTATCACAGTTAATTGAAACATGTTTAAACTCAAATCCATAGTCCAATAAAGTGTGTTTCATCCATAGAATCTATGCACAGCAACTACCAGCAGCTATATACTCTGCTTCAGCAGTAGATAATGCAATTGAGTTTTGTTTCTTACTACACCATGATACTAGGGACTTTCCAAGTAAATGACATGTTCCAGATGTTCTCTTTCTATCTAACTTGCATCCAACAAAGTCAGCATCTGAATAACTTATTAAATCAAATGATTGTTCTTTTGGGTAAAACAGTCCCAAATTGGCAGTGTATTTAAGATATTTGAAAATCCTTTTAACAACAAGTAAGTGTGACTCTTTAGGGTTAGCTTGAAATCTAGCACACATACATACACTAAAAATAATATCAGGTCGACTAGCAGTAAGATAAAGTAAACTCCCAATCATACCTCTATAACTAGTTTGATCTACTGGTTTTCCAGTTTCATCAATATCCAATTTACAGGTGGTACTCATAGGTGTATCACTCCCCTTAATACTATCCAAAACAAAACGTTTTAATAAGTCCTTACTATATTTACTCTGATTCAAAATAATACCATCTTTAGTTTGAAATATTTGAAATCCAAGAAAGTACTTAAGCTCTCCCATTAATCTCATTTCAAACTCATTTTGCATAACCTTTGAAAAATCAGTACATAAAGAATTTTTAGAAGATCCAAAAATAATATCATCAACATAGATTTGTACTATTAAAACATCTTTTGAAATTCTTTTTATAAAAAGAGTGAGATCATAAATTCCTTTTGTAAATCCTTTTGAAATAAGAAAATTTGTAAGTCTTTCATACCAAGCTCTTGGAGCTTGTTTTAAACCATATAAAGCTTTAGAAAGTTTAAAAACATGATTTTGAAAGTGAGGATTTGAAAAACCAGGTGGTTGTTCCACAAAAACATCTTCAACAATAAAACCATTTAGAAAAGCACTTTTCACATCCATTTGATATAACTTGAAATTTAGATGTGATGCAAAGGAAAGTAAGATACTAATTGCCTCTAATCTAGCTATAGGTGCAAATGTTTCCTCATAGTAAATTCCTTCTTCTTGATTGTAACCTTGTGCAACTAGTCTAGCTTTGTTTCTAATGATATTTCCAGATTCATCAACTTTGTTTCTAAACACCCACTTTGTGCCAATGGTTAAAGTGTCCCTATGTCTTTCTACTAATTCCCAGACTTTATTTCTTTCAAATTTATTTAGTTCTTCTTGCATAACTATTACCCAAAATTCATTATTGATAGCATCATTAATATTTTTAGGTTCTAACTGTGAAAGAAAAGCTTGATGTTCAACCTAATTTCTTAGAGAATCTCTAGTTTGTGTTCCTCTATCCAGATTATCTACAACAACATCTAAGGGATGGTTCTTCAGAATCCTAGTTGGTCTCAAAAAGGTCGGGCTAGAGATTTCAGGCTCATCAACAGGTTGTGAGTCAATAGAAGCAGGTTCTGGAAAATTTCTAGAACTGAATGTTTTAATTATAGGTCCACTGTCTTTGTCATTAAGGTTTAAAATAGAGAGGTCATCTTCAAGATTTTCAAGAGAGGTCTTAGGTTCATGTGGATCAGTTTCATCAAATTTGATGTGAACTGATTCCTCCACACATTTGGTTCTCTTATTGAAAACTCTATAGGCTTTACTAGAAATAGAGTAACCTAGGAAAATTCCTTCATCACTCTTGGATGCAAACTTGTCAAGATTATCTTTAGTATTAATAATAAAGACTTTGTAACCAAAAAATCTGAAGTAGTTAACCTTAGGTTTCCTATGGTTCCACAACTCATAAGGGGTCTTCTTAAGAACAGGTCTGATCAAGACTCTATTGATAATATAACAAGCTGTATTGATAGCTTCAGCCCAAAAATAAACAGGTAGGTCATACTCATTGAGCATGGTTCTGGAAATTTCCTTAAGGGTTCTATTCCTCCTTTCTACTACACCATTTTGTTGAGGTTTCCTAGGGGCAGATAAATTGTGACTATAGCCATTGTGTGAGAAGTAGGATTCAAACTCATGATTTTCAAACTCACAACCATGATCACTTCTCAAGGTTTTAATCTTAATTCCACTAAGGTTCTCTACAGACTTGGAATATTTAACAAAGTAAGAACATGCTTCACTTTTGTGAGCTAGAAAATATACCCAAGTATACCTAGAATAGTCATCTACTAGAACATAAACATAGTGCTTCCCGTTTAAACTAGAAACTCTAGAAGGTCCAAACAAATCCATGTGAACCAACTCGAGAGGTTGAGAAGTTGACACTTCTTTCTTTGATTTGAAAGAAACTTTATGTTGCTTTCCCTTTTGACAGGGATTACAAACTTTATCTGCTGGGAATTCAAGTTTTGGTAGGTCTCTAACTAAGTTCTTCCTAGTAAGTTTTCTAAGTGAATGTACATTGCAGTGTCCTAATATTCTGTTCCAAATCCAAGACTCTTTATGAAACGCATTTAAACAAGTAATATTCTTCATAGCTAAAGAATTTAAATCAATAGCATAGACATTTTCATTTCGCAAGGCAGAAAAGACTAAATCTTTTTTAGAGTTAAAAACATTGCAAGAATCATTTTCAAATTTAACATTAAAACCATCATCACATAATTGAGAAATACTTAGTAAATTATATTTAAGTCCATCAACAAATAGAACTTTAGAAATTAATACTGAGTCAGTGTTACTAATCTGGCCTAAGCCGATGATTTTCCCTTTTGAATTATCACCAAAGGTGACAAAACCTCCATCAACTCTAACTAAGATTTTAAAGCATAAGAAGTCTCCTGACATATGTCTTGAACATCCACTGTCCAAGTACCAAGTCTTTCTACATGATCTTTTTAAGCAGGTTCCCTACAAAGTAGATTTAGATAGGAAATGATTTTGGTACCCAGATTTTCTTGGGTCCAGACAGGTTAGCCAATAAAACTTTAGGTACCCAAATTTGTCTTATGGGTCTCATAAAATTTGCAGAATCAATGGAGTTAGATAGATAAACCTTATTAGATCCGTAACTATGAATATAAATAGTTGAAGCATATGAACTTCCAGAACTATAACTATCTACATTCTGTCCAGATTTAGGAATAAATTTAGTTTTGGTAATTTTTCTTTGTCCAAGTTGGTATCCTATGCCAGTAGTATATCTAGGTGCAATCTGCTTACCTAGAATTTGAGTAAGAGTATCTTTTCCATTTGTGAACTTCTCTAAATCCTTCCTAAGTTGCTCATTTGACAATTTTAGTTCAGTGTTTTATTTAAGTAACTGATAATTCTTTTCCATTTCTATGTCAAGATCAGATTTATGTTTAATAGTTAAAGCATACTATTTATTTAAACCTTTGTATTTGTATTTTAGCTCATTACAGGTTTCTTCCAACATATCACAATATTCAAATAGTTCATATTTTGAAATATTTTCAGAATCAGAATCATCTCCAGAATAATAAGAATTTAAAGCAGGAGTTTCAGATGTTACCTCAGAGGTGTTTTTCATAAAACACATGTTTGCCTTATTTCTGATTTTAGTTTCAGATGCTTCAGATTCACTAGAGCTATCCTTAGAATCACTCCAAGTAGCCTTAATGGATTTCGTATACTTATTGTCCTTATACTCATACTTCTTCTTGTATTTCAGCTTTGGACAGTCTGATTTTATATGTCCTTTTCTTTTGCATTCATAGCAGACAACTTCATCAGATTTTTCAGATTTCTTCCAGTCCTTTTTCCAGTGTCCCTTGTTGTCATACTTACCTTTGTAATTTGATTTTCTGAAAAACTTCTTTTTCCTATAAAACTTCTTAAATCTTCTGGCTATGTGAGCCATTTCTACATCATTGTCAGATGCACTTTCACTTTCTTCACAGCTTGAGATATCACTTAAAGCTTGAAGTTTCTCCCTATCCTTGTTCTTTGAAGTAGAAGTCTTGAAGGCAACTGACTTCCTTTTTGGTTCATCTTCTTCTTCTTTGTTTACCTTAAGCTCTTCTTCATACATCATCAACTTACCAATAAGTTCCTTAACTGGCAGTTCACCAATATCACAAGATTCTCTAATTGAAACAGAAGTGCCCCTCCATCTTTCAGGTAGGCATCTCAAAATTCTCATGATCTACTCCTTTGATGGAACATCCTTTCCCATTAAGATCATTGTGTTGAAAATTTTGTTAAACCTGAGATACATATCAGAAATGGGTTCATCGGGATTCATCTTAAAATTATCATATTTAATAGTATAGGTGTTCAATCTCATTTCCTTAACGTTAGTTGTTCCTTCATGAGAAACACTTAAGGTATCCCAAATTTCATGTGCAGTCTTACAAGCAGATATTCTATTAAATTCCTCATCTCCTAAAGAACAATACATAGTATTCATAGCTTTGCAATTATTATTGTAGGTTGTCTTAGTAGGTTCATTCCAAGTAGATCTAACAGCAGTAGGAATTTTATATTCTGATTCTATGGAAATCCAAATATCAAAACCCATACTTTCTAAATGAATTTTCATCTTAATCTTCCACTGATCATAGTTGTTTCCATTGAAAAATGGTGGTCTATTAGTAGCAACACCTTCAAGTCTGTTATCCATGATAACTAGGTTAAAGTATAAATTTTAAAAAGATAAAAATTTAGAAATAACAGAAATTTTAAGAACTTTAAAATAAAGCTAAAATCACAGTTGAAAAACAGAGTACTTCAGAAAATATTTTAAGCACCTCTGATACCAAATATTGGTCGGAGTGGATACTCAAAATAGGGGGGGGGGGTGAATTGAGTACCAATTAAAATTTCTGTTTAAAATCCTTTACCAAAATCCCCCAATTTAAAATACTAATTGAATTGTAGTGAATTTGAATTAAAGCAAACTTTCAATTAGGTTCTCAAGGGATTGATTAATTCCCAGTTAATCTAATCAGAAGATCAGATTAGATTTTGAAACTAACCTAATAATTTACAAATAATGGAAACACTTTCTAATTCAATTATCAGAGTAAATTTGAAACATAGTTTAAGTTTTAAAGCACTTGGCAGCGGAATAAAAGGTTTTAGATAAAACTAAATAAAGCACAGCAGATATGACCAAGAGGTTCAGTCTCAAGCCGAGACTTAGTCCTATCAACAATTTATATAAATTGGATCCACACCCTGGATCGGGGTTCACAACAGTTTACAACTGTCCAGGTCAATGACCTCTACCACAATTCTACGTGGGAAACAAAACAACAACAAATCCAGCTGTCCAGGTCACACACGACCTCTACCACTATCCACAGTGGGAAATAAAAGATGTAAAGAGTTGGATGAGGATTTACAAATCCTCCAGTTAAAGTACAGGAGATAGTGTGTGTGTAAAATACATCAGATGACACACACTGCTCAAAATGTAAATAATAAATCACTGAGTAAGATATAGAGTTTAGAATGTCTCTAGTGATTGCAGTGTCGCTCTGGACTCCTTCGAATTTGATCAGAAATGGTTCTGAGTCCTCTTCTGTTTTTTTTTGAAAAACAGAGTGTCGTCTGCTTGACATCCAGGTTCACAGATAGAGAAAAATGTAGTCGATGAAGTTCTTGTGTTGATCTTCTCTTTTTCGTTCTTGGATCTTCACAGGTATGCAGGAATATATGTATGTATACTGGTGTGTCCAGTCGTCTCTTTGCATGCACACATTTCAGAACCTTCTTATTTTTGTCACGCTCTTATTTTTTTTCCGACCTCTTTTTTAGCAGCAGGAGCATCTCTTATTTAAAGCATGAGCTCCGACAATAGAAATGATTTCCTTTTTGCAGGTATGAGGTACGATTCCCTGACATCCAACAACACACATTAAATAAATGTCAGTGCATTAAAATATACCCGATATAACCGTTGGTTAGATTAAATAAAGATAAAGAAATTAAAGCAGCGTCAGGTTCTGTCTCTGGAACGGTAGATTTGGATATCGATATCCTTGTGTATCGGTAGGTTTGAGTATCGGTAGCTTCTTGTGTAACGGTAGCCTTTCTATTGGTAACCCTTCTATCAGTAGACTTCATGTCTGTCGGTATACTTTGGTAGCGGTAAGCTTTATTGCATCGGTAGCGGTAGTCTTGATGTACCGGTGATCTTTCGTGTAACGGTAACAGTAACTCTATATCGGTAGACTTGCATAACGGTGACTTGTATTGGTAACCTTCCCGTATCGGTAGACTTGTTGTCGCGTATCGGTAGACTTTCATAACGATGACTTGTATCGGTAACCTTCCCGTATCGGTAGATTTTTTGTCGCGTATCGGTAGACTTTCATAACGGTGACTTGTATCGGTAATCTTGTTCTGTAATGGTGACCACTTGCCTTTTTAAGCATTCTATTGGCAGAATGGGTTAAGTCATAATATATATACATCCAGTAACGAAATACTTATATTAAACATAAAATAATAGACCATTTCTTAACCAAATTCTTTGATCATAATATTAATAGTATAACATATGAATATATACCTGAAGTACACAAATAATAAGTATTGAACCATTATTCACAATAGGAATTATCAAACTATAAATAAGCATAATAATAAAGCATAATTGGGATTATCAAAATATAATAAAGTGACTAGATTCCCAGAGGGTTCAACAAAACCTTTCATACCAAGATCGAGGTTTCCATTTCAATACAGAAAGACCTTTATAAAGCTTAAACACATGATCTAGATTCTTCCCACATTTAAACCCTAATGGTCATTTTACATATACTTTCTATGAAATAAGTCCATTAATAAATGGAATTTTCACATCTATTTAATATAAATTGAAACCTTGATGTGATGTATAAGATAATAAAATTCAAATAGAATCTAATCATGTAACTATAACAAAATCCTCACCATGATCAATTTCTTATTCTTGATTATAACCTTGAGAAACCAATATAGACTTATTCCATAAAAATTTCCCAAATTCATAAATTTTATTGATGAAAATACATTTAATTCCAATCACATATTCTGTGGCTTGATGTGAAAAAAATTGTGAAGTAAAAGTAGAATGTGAAAAAAATCATTATTGAACTTCTAGTTTAAACTCCAAAATAAACATTACCAATCACTTTTTCAATAGGTTTATCTTGACGAGTCTTTAAAATTATTTTTTTATCTGATAATTCCCCCCCTAAATTGGTGCATTAACCACTTGAGTCTGATTTTCTAAAGATAAAGGATCTCCAAAATTAAAATCTCTAGAGTCTTCTTCGATACAATATTCTTTAGTAGACTTCTCCTTATAATCCTTTTCATAAAATTTGAGATGAATTGATACTTTAATAATCACAGTTATTTTATTATAAACCCAACAAGATTTAATCAAACCAAAATACCCAAAAAATATTCCTTCATCACACATCACATAAAAATTTATCCAAACCATCCTTAATATCAAGAATAAACACTTTACATAAAAAACTCTAAAATAACCAACTATTAATTTCTTTCCTTTACATAATTCGTATGGATTTTTCTCTAGAATATGTTAGATAATAATTCTATTTGAAATAAAACAATATGTATGAATAAATTCTACCCAAAAATATATATGTAAACTATAATCACTTATCATGGTCCTTTCTATTTTTTATTATTTCAAATTATTTCTCTATACTACTTCATTTTGTTGTGAATTACAGAGGGTTAAAAAGTTGCAAGAATAACCATTATTTTAATATTTTTTTTAAAATTATATATTCTAAAATTATCCTTCTCTATTTCTTCTAATAAAAAACATTATACCTTTCTAATTATGAACTAAATTGAAGTAAGCAGAAAACTTAGATAAAGTTTCACTCTGGTGAGATGAAAAATATACCCAAGTAAATCTATGATAGCTATATATAATAACAAATGCATACTTATTTCATCCATTATTGTTATTCTAAGTAGGTCCAAACAAATCAAGATGAACCTAATGAAGTGGGTTGATAGTGTTAATTTACTTGATTTTCCTAATTTACTCCTTGTACCACTTTCATTTCATGCATGAATTACAAACACGAAACTTTTCTATATCAAGTTTTAGTAATTGTATTACACTTTGATGTTTTAAAAGTTTAAAAATCATTATGATGTTTATATGTCTGAGTATCCTATTCCAAAGGATAATATCTATTTTTTACAATAATTAAACACTTTACACGTTGAATTGTTAGCTCAAAAGGTGAATATAATAAATATTATCCTTTTGGATAACATAGAATCATATAGAATCATATTTAAAAAAAAGGAATTTATCATTTTGAAATTTAACATTCATTCCATCATCACATAATTGAGAAATGTTAATGAAGTTATATTTTAAACCATCAATATAAAAAACTTTATTAATACTAACAAAATTCGATATTACAACCTCACTAAAACCTTTTACCTTGACTTTATAATTATATTAAAATGTGAGAGTGTCTCCACCAAATCTATTCTAATAAATAAATATTGATGGGACTTTAGTCATATGCCTATATAATCTATTATCCATGTACCATACATCTTTATTAATACTTCCAAGGAAACTTTATTGAAATATAAAATAGTGGATAGTTTTGGTACCCATGAAACTTTGGGTCCATTAGGATTAGTAAATATATTTGTTAGTACCCATATAGATTTTTAAAAAGTATTAATAAATAATTTTCATGATAAATATTTATAAATATATATTTTAGTGTGTCCCAAATATTATGGAAATTTAGGAGATCATTCCTAGCATAGTTCCCTTGCATCCTTTATCTGAAACAAATTGTAGTGGAGATGATACCTTTTAAAAAATTTATAATGAAATTCCTATACATCTAAGGTAGTTTCTAATTATAACCAACACATTTTTTTTCCTATTCATCTTTTTCATTGAAATAATATTAGAATTACTTTCTCTTCCTTGTAACAAAATATGATAATATTTCCTTTTAAATTTCAATTTTATTCTTGAGTTTTTCATTCACTTTTTGATAGCCTATAAATCATAAAAAAAATTCATTTGAGATAAAATAAATATTCTTAAAATTATCATTTTATTGAGAAATAATATTTTTTCCTTTAGAAAGTTTCATATGACTTCCTTTATGTTCCTTATACAACCTATATATTTTAATAATATATATTTTCAAATTTTAAATATTTTCATTTAACTCATAAATACTAGGTTCATCAAAATTAGATTCAAAATTACAATAAAAGTATGAATCAAAACTAGAATGAATAACCTCATTTGTAATTTAAATGACTCGCAATTTATTATATTCCCTATTAGTTACAAACTATTAAATTGAATCAGATTATTTAGTACAACTATATCATGTATCCAATGATCTTTCCTCTTTCTTATTGATTTTTTTCCTTTATTTCATTATTTGATATTGGGAAGTTTGACCTGATATGACCTTTTGTTATTCACTCATAATATATGATATCTAATGTTTTATAATTATAATTAGAAGAACCTATCTTATTAACTTTGTGACCATATCTTCAATAATGTTTTCTAGATTATATTTTGAAAAAAATTCTTAATTTTCATGTATTTGTGAAATCCTATTATAAATTGAGTAACTTCATAAAGTGTGTACTCTTTGAAGTTATTTATTTCACCAATGGATAATTTTTTGGCATAAAAATTATTTTATAGTGATATGAGAACTCTTTTAACTACTTTAGTATTGTCCAATTCTTATCCATGGGTACTCATTATATTCTCAATGCTTGTGAATCTGTGGAACATTCAGTTTACTATCTTGGTTTCTATCATCTTCAAGTCTTGGTACTCATACCATAACATTCCTAACTTAGTTATTTTTAGTTAATATATACATAATGAGTAACTTGAAAAATTAACCACATATCATTATAATATTTACATATATATACATGACTAAAAACATTTCAACTAATAACACGATACAAAATATTCATGATTTTATATTTAAGAATGTACTTAGACATATCATTACCAGGAAGAGAAACTAGATATACCTCTATAAATTTATAAGGATTTACCATTGAGGTACAATGTTTAATGTTTAATTTTGTGAGGTAGTATTACATTCTAGATTTTTAGTAACCATAGCCATTCTCATAAAAGAATAGTGGGTTTTGAGGAATCCAAATATTATTTGAACCTTTACCTTCCATCAGACCGATCTTTCCCTTTGATTGTTAAGTCTAGGATAAGGCTAAAAATAGAAATATATCTAAAATATCCTATTCTTTGATACCAATTGTTGGACCAAAATTATAGATGAATAAGATTCAAGAGTGAGGGTAAATTGACCAAATTTAGAAACTTAAAAAAGAAAAATTCGAAAGTAAGACAAAAACACAAGCAGTTTTAATAGTAGTTCAGATCACAAATATCCCACATCTACTATACACACCCCTATACCCTTTTAAAGTTTTGGTATTAAATAAAACAACCAAATTTTTCAAGGGGAGTCACAACATAATTACAAATTGACTTTTATAATGGAAGCACAACCATTGCACAACCTGAATTTTGAAGGGGATTCACAACCTCAATTATAGAAACATATCTTTTATGGAGGTATAACCAATACATAAATTTATTTTTGGAGGGAAAATAATAAACCAATTTACAATTACAGCTTTTCATAATAGATATGAAAATACAATGCAAAATCATGAAACCTAATTTAGATAGATGAAGCTTGAACATTAGCATTTTTATCACACTTTGAACAATGAATCCAGTATATTGAATATTTATTAAGTATTATAATAGGAAATAAATAGTGAACATGAATTCTAGGTCCTATATGGTATTTTTTATGCATCGCTTATGTGTTACCATTTTTTATGTCACACTTTTTTTATTTCCTATAGGTTTATCCTCTTTTTTAGATGAATATATATCATCTATATAGATTATAATTGTTAGAATAATTCAAAAATAAATAAATAGTAATTTTAATAATGATTCTTAAAATGATTATAATTTTATTATTATTAGTTTTAAATACCTAGTCAAGTTTCCAAAATCATATCATTGAATAAAGAATTACTTCAGGGTTTATTGATATTTCTTTAAGATCATTATATCTATTGAAATGCTTCGAAATATATAATAAATAACATTTAAAGAATTTTAATAATCTTGATAATCACGCGAATCAGTTACCTTTGAAAATCCAACCATTTGGATTTTTGAACATAACAACCTAGAATATCAATCATATGATATAATTGATAATCCATTTATAATAAATGATAAATAATTCTCCCTGATGTGATGATATTTAGAACTATGTGATGATCATACATAAAATTATTTCTTCTAAATCTTTTAAAAAATTAAATTCCAATAAAATATCTTTGGTCAATACACAAGAGTATTCTCTTAAATAAAAAATAGTTGTTAACTTAGTGAAATTAAAAATCTTATTAACTTTCAATAACATGTAAAATTAATCTTTAATTTAGACTTCATATGTAAAAGTCAAAAAGTTAGAAAATTTTCCAAACCGTGTTGTGTACATAAAGGTTATATCTTCATATGTAATATTAAATTCTGAATTCCACTATAATGCACAAGTGTAATGTCATTTTACAAAAAATATAACTACCAATATATGTAATATTCATTTATTTAGAATGTAAGCTTCATGCATTGGAAAAATTTCTAATAGACCACATACACAAGGGTTAATTTTGGATATCATAAGAATACACAAGGGTCATATACTCAAGAAAATTATAGACTTTACCAATATGTAAAAGTACCATTATTAAACAAATTCTTCAACAAAAGAAATGTGAGAAACAAGAATAATAAAAAAAAATATAAACAATGACAATAATAAATTATAAATAATAACGAGATAATAATAATAATAATAATAATAATTCCCACTAGAGGCAACACTATTATTTTCTTCTACAAGTAGTGCAAGCTTCAAATAATGATTGTTGAATCCTTCATTCCATATAACATTAAATATGAGAACAATAGAAAAAACAAATAATAAACAATAAAAATAAAAAAATAAAGTGAGGGATAATTAATTATAAAAACACAATAAATAAATAGTCAAAGAGACACTCAACATATGTGATTAAAAAACATCATTTACAATAGTTTTATAGCATTAAACATTTGATTGACATGAATATTTATCAATTTATTCATGAAAATAGTCAACAGATTAATCACATCCAAGGTTCTCATCATTTTTAATGGAATCATTAAATAAAGCATTAATTATAGAATAATAACATATAGAATATCTATAAATTAAATCCTATTTCTTAAAAAACTATAATAATAATTTAAATAATTCTCAATATTAGAAAAAAATAGTTTTCAAAGACAAAAAATGGTGGATCATTAATTGTGAAATCTATAAATAATTTAGTGGAGAACTAATCAATCATATTGACTTGGTGAGATAAATGATATTCCATTGGATATTTCAAAGATTCAAAAATGTTAAAGTGAACCATTTGATTTCCAAATTCAAGTGACAATGTTCTATTGTGAATGTTTATAATTTATTTTATAGTCTTAAGAAAATTTATTCCTAAAATTAATGGTTCATGTATACTAATACTGTCATCTTAAATATCCAAAACATAAAAATTAGCTGAGAAAACTATATACCTTACTCTTATATGCACATATTCAATGAATCAAGTAGGTTTTTCGATACTTATATTGGATAATTAGATCAAAATATCAGTAGGTTTGAGGTATTAAACCTAAAAAGTAGAGTAAAAAGAGTGATTCATCACATTTATGTAAGATTATAATTCTAACATAACATCTTTAAACTAAAACTCCCCTATAGTTGGATAAAAAAATCCTCCCAAGGTTCCCTTTCTCTCCTCCCTTTAACTTACTCTAATGAGAGAACATATCCTTCAGGATTTTGAAATATTTAGGGATCCATTTAACTATATAAAAAAAATGCAATGTTAACTTGATATTTCTTAGAAGTCTCTAAAATATCCTTATCCAACTCACTTTTAACATTATTTTTCACTGAGGGGCTTCCTCGAGGGTAAGGTAGTGGTGGTTTTGACATGTCTTGGCCATCTTTAACACTATTTTTACCATAATAACACCCCATTATTGCAACAACCAAGATTTATTTTATCAATAATATATCCAATATCTTGTTATAAACATAAAACTAAGCTTAAATGAACCATTATATACTATAAAAATATAATTATTTAAATATGAACACTATAATCTACCTATTGGATTGATAAGTATGAATAAGAGTAACCAAATTATAAAATATATAAAGAAAATTTTTATTAATAAAAATTTATTTATTAATTTCTAGCAAATAAGTACCCAATTTTGAATCATAATAATGAAATCATATAAGGTTAAGAAAATTTAAAGTTAAAAAGGGTCATTTTTCTATAAAAGCAGTTTTGCTATATATTTTGTATTTTAATATAAAATATATATATTTTTAAATTTTATAAATTGAATTTGATAAAAGTATTTCATTTTTTATCATATCAAAATTATATTAGGGATATTTTTTTGGGTTTTTTAAAAAATAGTTGATTTTTGGGTGAATAGTGAAAAATAATGATTTTATAAATACCGTCACTTTTATGAAATTATCAAGATATGATAATGACTTAAGAGTTTATGAAATTATTTTATAAGACAAATATATATTTAATAAGTAATATAATTTATTTAAAAATATAATCTTTCACTTATAAATCTATATTTTAAATTTTTGGAAATCTAAGTAATGTTTTTATTCAAATAAAAACTATCTTTGGTCATTCTATTTTAGTCAAGTATTCACAAGGTTAATTTAAGTTTTGTTTTAGTTTTAAATTAAAATAATATTAATTTTGTTTAAAATAATATAATAAATTCCATATTAAAAAAAATTATACTTTATTTTTGTGTAAAATTATTTTTATGCTTAAAAATGACATTTTTTCTAAAAATGGTTTTCATCACGTTTTGCGGGCTTATATTAAAAGTGATTTTTACCACCTATGAAAATTTAATCTTATAAAATGAATTATATATTTTATATTTTAATATTCTAATTTTTTAATGATATTAATTTTATTTTTGGTCATAATGAATAGTAACTATGGTAAAAAGTTATCATTATGGCAAGGGTTAAAATGGTTAACGAGGGGTTTAAACTAAGAGATAAGGTTTCAAATATAAAAAAAACATGTTTAAATCTAATTTTTTGGATTTATTTATAATGTATAATTATTATATTATAATCTATGATGATTTTTAGCCAATTTACTTGAGTAATACATATATTATATAATAAAGTTTCAAGTATTTTTAAGTTTTCCTCTCACCTCACTTATAAAAGGGAACCTCCCCCCATCAGTTAAACACACTTATTGATCCACTTATTTCAAATAGTAACTACCCAAATGTATTTCAAAAATCCTTATCCACATACTACAGGTTTTATTCTTCCCAAAATACCACTCTTAAAAGGCTTATGGTGCAAGATAAAGGAGATTTACCAAAGAATAGGTAATAATCTTAACCGACTCCTTTCAATTTATTTATTCTTATGAATCATTAAAATTAGTTTTATAAATACATATATAATGAAATTATTATCATAAATATACTTTAATTTTATTATTTTTATGGAGAAATTATTATCTACCCCTTATCCATCCTATAGAAAATGAAAACTCTGCTCGTGCGTACGTGTAGACTACAACCTCCATGAAGCGATGTGTATAATTTTTCATCACCACCTCACAAGGATGGTTATAATGATATATTTAATAAATGTATATGATTTTTATGAAATAATTATGATTCTTTAATGATATAATATTACCTAATTTTTTACCCTCCCATCTTTTGGAAAATGATAACGGTGCTCGTGCATACACGTGGACAACCACCTCCACAAAGTGATGTGATTCGTTTTTTATTTCTGATTTACATGGATATTAATAAGGATATATTTAATGAATATATATGATTTTTATTATATAAATATTATTCTATAAATATTAATCATTATATAATTTATTTCCTTTCCAAATATTAGGAAAATGAAAATTCCATCATGTGTATGTGCATACTACTACCTCCTGGAATGAAATATTTCATTTTTGTATTAATGAATTGCTTGGATGGTTTAAAAATTATATAAAATGAATAAAAATTATATTCATGAAATTATTAAAAAAATTTAGGTGATGTAACTATTTCATAAAACCATTGACCATGGTCAGTATACCGAAGTAGTTTTGAAAAAATTTACTGAACAACCATAATTGGTCGACGTAAGAAAGAAATATATAATGAATAGATGAAAAATAATTATAAAAGTAACTTAGAAATAGAATACATATGAAATTTTTTCTTAATAAACTATTTAATAAATTTAAATATATTATTCAAGAGGTTATAATGTGTGTGACTAAGCATGAATCCAAAGTTAGGGTTTTTCATCTCAATTCCTCTCCATCGAGACATATTTTATATTATGCAAATAATTTCTTTTATATGGTGCAAATAATACCAATTTAAAATATTATATAATTAATTCATATTTATTCATGGTATTTTAACTCTCAATTATTGTTTTATATTTTAAGGTGTTTTGATTCAAATGTTATTAAATCCATAAGGTTTTATTTTACAATCTCACTCTTATTCAGAATTATTCATGTTTAAATTTATGATGAAAAAATTATATGATATTTATTTCATAAACTACATATATTTTATTCTAATATATTTATTTATGGGGTTTCCATGTTTTCTTACAACTTTTACTCCTTTTGGCATTCAAAACAACTAAAGAACTATTTATAAGAAAAATCGACCTTATTTCTCTTTTTTTGATTGGGAATATTTCTCTTTCAAAACCATATTCTTAAAATTATTTTATGGAAGTTTTTTTATAATTTTAAATAATTGATGAAGATAATTTTTTGACTACATTTTAATTTCTTTACAAAATTTTAAAATGATTTTTTTAAAGTTTTCTGATTAAGTCATTGTTGACTTTTTACAAAAGTGTGAAAGGAATTTTATTTTTAACGTATATTGTGTAAATGGATTTTACAACCTCCATGGAAATTATTCAATATTTTTATTCTTATAAAAGTTTCTATATTTTTTAAAGAAAATTATTTTCATTTATTCAGTGAATTTTCTCTAAAAGGAATTATTTTCTAAAAGGATGAAATTTTTTTGGAAGTAATTTATAACTTCATTTATTTGCAAAGTTACATAGGTTTTAAGAAAGTTTCATTCAAATGTTTAGATTCAATTTTACTCTATATTTTATAAAAGACTTGATTTTACTTAAAAAATTAATTTCTGATCAATTTATGGTGTTCTATCTTCCTTTATTAATTATTTATTATACCTTATTTTGTGAACATTCAATTTATTGTGATCATATTATCTATCACTCTCTATTATTCATTGAATTTTTTTTCTACTTAATGTCCAAATTTTTAGTGCCATGGATGTATTCAGTACCATTTATACTAATTAAATGTCATATTAACTATATACTATTTCAATATATGGTTTTAGTTTAAGTAATATTGTTAATAAAGTTATTTCATTATTTGGGGAAATATTTACATTCCATATTCTTGATTCAATATGGGTATTTATTTATCAATAAGGTATATTGATTATGTATTATATTTTTGATTCAATATATGAGGATTGCATTCGAAAAATGTAAGTGATGATTCACCCCCCCCACACATACCCCCTTGATGTATAGATAAGCCTCATGGGACAAACAATAATGAGTTTTTTATCAGTGTATACGGACCCATACAATTGAAACATTTTGGTATAAGGCCTTGATGATATATAAGATGTATTGACATAAGGCCTTGATGGTAATATTCATGATTCCTTGGAACAAGGGCTTGATGGTAGGATCATGAATGTATGGTATTATACATTTCTCTTATTTATAATTCATTTATTATTATCCATGTGATTGTTATGCTGATATTATATTTAGATGCATTTTGAGATCAAGTTATTAATTAAATTTCATGTGTTTTTATTATCCTCCCCACCATATTGATTATAACTTATTTACTTATGATAGATTACACTATATTATACCATTAATAATCATTATATCTCACCCCTTTATTTTTTCTTTCCCCAAGAAATAAAGAAGATATGTTTTATTGATTTTTATGAAAGTGAGGATGTTTTTCATGCTATGTTTTTAAATTCCAATTTATTATAAAAGTTATGTATGTCTCTAGTTTCCCAAGAATGATAAAATGATCGATACTTGGTGATGTGATCCCTTGTATCTTATACCAATATAATAAATTAAACACCATATCTGGGTTATCGGAGTCGGGGTTGTTACAGTTGATATCAAAAAAGTTTTGCAGGACCCTTGGAAACTAGATTTTAGAAGAATATATCTAGTATGGTCATTATGATAAATAACTTAGAATATATGAGAACTTTTACCTTTATATAATTTTTTTTCCATGGATCAATATTTATGATGATTATGAGATAGATTTATACGATCCATTATTTAGAGATTACTCTTAGCAAAAGTAAGGAAAATCATATCAACACCCATGGTCATCATATATATTTCCCACTAGATTAAGTCAATATGTTCAGTGTTTTAAATGGAAATATTATGACTATAATAGGGTAGTTATCTCAGGTTATGACCAATAACCTTGACTATATGGACCACACTATTGCTTCTCAGTATGGTTTAATGATGTTGGACCACTTCATGTAGTAGAAGCCTCCACCCTTTAATGGAACTAATAATCTATTGGTAACCGAGCAATGGATCGAGTCCCTTAAAAAGATATTTTTAGATTTTGAATGTAATGAAATGTAAAATTTTATTCTAGAAGTATATTGTTTAAAAGGAGATCCAGATCAATGGTGGTTATTGATTCAGAATACTAAGGAGGAAGTAGAGATAGAAAGTATGGAATGAGAAAATTTTAAGTTGATATACTTTAAGAAATATTTTCCTTAAGAACAAATAGATGATATGGAAAGTAAATTTCTAAATTTAAAGTATAATGAAGAGGAACATGTTGCTTAGTATGAGGCTAGGTTTACTATATTAACAAGGCATGCTATAGACTTCATACATAATCCAAAAAGTAAGATTAACTATTTCATTGATGGGTTTAAACATAACCTTATAAGGACCTTAATTTCAAAAGAAATTTTATCATATGGTGATATGGTATCAAGTTCCATTAAGATAAAAAAATAATTCTACAGGTCTTATATTTTCAAAGGAAATCAAGAGAAGAAAAGGAAGACTGAGTAGTTTGAAAAAGGAAATGAAATAAAGAAAAATAAGGTAATAATATAAATTCTAACATGTGATAATTATGGGAATAAGATATCAATAAATTTTTAAAGGGAACGTGAGTTTGTTATTAGTGTATAGTTAAAGTAAATAAGGATCATGAATTTAAATTCAATAAAGAAGCCACCAATATACAACTCTTTAACTGTAACAAGATGGGTCAATGGTCTATCGTTTCACCGAAGGTATGTTGTCGGTATCCCAAATTGATATTACTCACTCTTAAGCTAGTATAGTGTAAGTGCGAGGTCGATCCACAAGGAACTATTGAGTGCGTGAATTTGATTGCGTTTGGAATTAAATTAGTGAGGGATTCTGAATTTAGAGTTGGATTTTTGTTTTTGATTATGAAAACTATTTTGTTTACTGAAGTAAAGATTAATGTTTAAAGGTAAAGAAATAAAAAGTGGGTTTTTAATGTGGTTGATAGAAAAAGGAGCATGTTGGGGATATGGTGATTATGAAGGTTATACAAACTTCTTATTAGGTTGTGTTGTTCATAATAACCCAACACTTTGGGTTTCAATTGTGACATGGTTCCCTTGGTCCGGTAATCTATGTCTGGAACTGAAGAAACTAACTTCTTAGTTCAGTATTAAGTGTTTTACAATTCTTTATTTAGATCATTCCATTTGTGATTCGATGAATACTTTCAATGATCATGAAGGTATTCATCATTATTCTTCCTTTGAGTCCCTAAAAATTCTACCCTTGGTCTGGATCAAAATTTTTAGTAATACAAAGAAATGATTGAAGAAGAATAAGAAAAGTTAAACATAACCAACACAAACATAATAATTAATCCAAATTACAACACTATTTCATCACCCACAGCCCCAACACACGGGGTGTTTAGTTACACATGGAAGAAAAGATGAAACCATAACCCTCGATACCTGATGTAGTCATTACAGAGACTTCTAGGAGAGGTGAATTCCTTGATAGGATGGTGGAATGGCGGAGTAGCAGAACAATGGTAGCACGACAGCCAGGCAGCAGAACCTCCCTCCTTTGAATGTTAATGACTCCCAAAAATCAGAGTCCAATACCTCTATTTATAGAAAACAAAATTACATGGAATGTATAGAAAGTACACGCCGTGTAGTTTCGTCAACACATTTTTGTCGTAGTTTTTTTACCGGTAGGTGTCCAGCTGCACTGCCCTTGAATTCTGCGGCATTGATGGTCGGTTGGTAAAGGGTACACGATGTGTGTCGCCACTACACACGGAATTTAGTATCTAGAAAATGTCACCAACCACATCTAGAATCCTGTACATGGCATGTAGGTATAACTCACATGACATGTCGTCTGTGTTCTGGAGACTTGGGCATGTAATCGTCCGGCTGATCCGTGTATGATTCTGAATGTACATGTCATGTAGATATGTACACACTGTGTATTTGGGAATTTTTCTCAAAGTTATACTGGTTTGTGTGTTTTTCTAGAAAACACCTAAAAATAAACAAGATCACCAAAATGAAAGTATTTTTCCACTAATCAGTAGATATTTGCTGAAAACATGTTCTCTTTTTTAAAAATATATATGGAAATTCATACAAAAATCAGATGTATCAAACTCCCCCACACTTAGTCATTTTCTTTCCCTCAATAAAATATCAACATCTAATTAAAATAGACTATGTTTTAAAAGGAAGGAATTCAATTAATCATAAGTGTAAATGATAAAGTCATAGGAGAAAATTCTAAAAAGGTACAAATCTAATTCAATTCATAAGATATTCTAATCATGCCTCATATATAATTCAATTAACTACTTTCATCCTCTTTTAAAAATATTTTTCAACCTTTAAAAAATAAGCATGCTACATGATGATCTATCTCACTAGTAAATAACACACTCAACACTCAATATATTTTTAATTAAAGTTATGATCAATCTAAGGTATATACAATCTATCCATAGGTTTGTAAGAAATCTAGTTCTCTACTTCAGAAAATTGAATTAAAAAAATCATAAGGGATTTTTAATAAGTTTCAGATGTCTCTGTGGCCAAGGGATGGTAGGTAAAGATGTGAAAAATAAACTCTAAAGCTTGAAAAGTGAGGTTAAATTATTTAAATAACACTACATGATATTCCAAATAAATCTCAATATAAAAACATCCTCAACAAGCTCTGTCAAATGCTCTCATAACCACCATCTCCCTTAGTCAGGTAGGGTTCAGAAACCATTAAGTGAATATAAGGTCCCCTTTTCTTTATCATCATTTTTTTAAAACATAGTGGAAAAATTAGTAATTCCATAAATAGGGGCTTGGAACCATTTCTTCCCCAAATAAACAAGAGGCACTCCCTCACACTTAATTTCATGACTATTCACAAAAATATGTCATGCACTTCTAATTACCTCTCTAAATATCAAATGAATAATCATGAAAAGTTAAAAATAATTAGGGTAGGAATGGAAATTGGTTTTTAATGTGGGTTCCTATCAAGGATATTCATAGTTTCTTGGGGATTTACGAAGATCAGATGTAGGGTAGGTCTCAAGATAAAAGGGGTTGAAACAATCTAATGCCTCAATCATTTTAATGTAATTAAACAATTATTCATGTTTTGAAAAGAAAACTTGAAAATTCTGGTAGTCATGTATATCCTAAGAATATCTCAAGAAAAAGGGTATTAGAAAGAATACAATGAAGGGTTTAAAATACCTCTCAGGAGTGGGAAAAGCAAATAAAGATACAATCAGGTCATGGCATGCATATAAATGATTATCTTAATCAATGTAAGTAGCCAATGATTGCAAGTTTCAATTTAAACTATATCAGAAATTATTTTAAAACACTTAAGAACCAAAATAAGCATGCAACCATTAAAAATTTCCCACTTATAACTTTATTATTTATAAATATTACTAACCAAAATTTCTTCACATTTTTAAATATATATTCCAATAACTATGTCTCCTAGACGATAGTAAGGGAGGAGACTAAGATGGTCGAGAGACCCTCCCCCACACTTAGTACTACACATGGTCTACCAAGTGCACTATGAAGGGGAGAAGGAGGATGGAGACACAAAAAGGCACGAGAGACAGGAGGAATGATAAGTGAAACTAAAAATACTATGAAAAACAAATGAATACTTCCTTCAAGATGTCCAAAAGTTGCTCTAGTGTACTTGTGACTGTCAATGAAAAATAAAATTGCAAGAAAGTAAATAATCACAGTATAGAAATGGTCAAAAAATATATATAGAAGAAAACCCAAATGTAACTGTCATGGTGTAGCCTCATGGGAGGCACTGTCTAGTACAGGTGGGGTGTAATCATCAGATATAGTAGCCAGTGGAATAGATCCCTCAGCCTATGGTAGTGATGCCGCTAAAGGGGAGTCCGTGATGGAGAGCTCAGTAAGAGGAGATGGGTCGGTACCTATAGTAAAGATGAGTACGAAGTCTGTGGCCACAAAAACGCCAGGAGTGGGTACAGTAGAAGCCAGAGGCATGGAAGTAGAGGGAACCTCTAGTTGAATGGGAATCCCCTGATGCTGTAGCAGGAGCTCCACCATCTTCTCAATGCAGTCCAGGTGCTAAGTAGATGTAGTTTGTTGCTGAAGGATAGAATATTGCTGATGCTCCAGATGAGCCAGGTGGTGGTCCATCGCGACCATGCATATGGTGATGGGGAGGTCAGTTGAGGGCGTGGAAGGTGAATGGGTTGGGGAAGGTCTAGGAGGGGGAATGGGAAAGGAAGTAAGGAAGGGTGAGGAAATGGAAAGGAGTGGGGAAGGAAGAGCAGGTGCAGTCTCGAGGGCAAGAGGGTCGTTAGGGGGTGGTGGTGAGGCCTGGGCAAGGAGGTAAGTTCCCCTACTTCCGAACCAATCCCATGCGAATAAGCATGATAAATTCCATCTGCTGGGAGGAACCTAATTGGTCATGGGGAAGGGAAGGCTCGAAAATTCCAAGGTGGTGGGCAAGGCAGGTGGCGTAGAACCCACCGTTTAGGTTTCCCTAATGGATAGTGAACATGGCGTGGAAGTAATAGGAGGAAAGGTAGGGGAGGTCCGGGTAGTCCTTCTGGATGGAACAGGTGAGGAGCTTCATATCACGACTGATTACAACTACCATATCCTCATGGCAGGGAAACAAGATGATGCTAAATCACCGGTGGGTGAAACAGAGGATATGGTCAATGATGAGGGTACTCTTTTGGGAGGTGGTGGTGTAGCGATGGTCAGGCCCAGTAATATCCCGCCACATGGTAATGATCTCAAAACGCTCAGGGTGGGTCAGGGTGGAGACAAGGGGTGGGGTGACTGGATGGGGATAAAATCCACACCCTCGGCTAAAATCAGGCACGAAAAGGTAAAAAGGTCTACCGCCCATCCAAAATTGGACCACCAGAACTATTTTTCTAGGTGTCACCTGGTACTTGGGCCCATCGAACTCAAAGGAAGCAGTGAACTCAAAAAAAAAATATGAAAATAGGAGTGCTGACCTAGAAGATCATGAGTAACGGTGTGTGCTTGAGGAGATCCTCCAACTCCCTCCAGATACCCAGCTGTTGAGGCACGCTACTGTCAAGATAATGACTGCTCAACTGGATCATGCGGTGAGAGAAGCGCTGGACTCGGTCGCGTGCCAGGTTGGTGACTGTAAACACCAGTAAAGGATAGGGGGCACCAACAATGGTTGGCCTAGGTGGGTTAGCAGTAGGGGATGGCTCTAGTGGCGGAGCGGCCTTAGTAGGAAAAGGTCTGCTAGACGTGGCAGCTGATGAAGCATCAACCACTAATGAGGATGGATTATGAGGTGTGGCAGCTGGTGGTGAAGAAATGATGGTACTCGGAGGCTCCGTGCAGGGTGGTGGAGGCACAATACTAGTACCAGCCTCTGTCGGGGTGGTGAGTGGTGGTAAGATATCCAACGGAGGTGTCTGGAATGCCGAGAAGTCTGGGGCTGGTATCGTCATGGGCCAAAGTCGTATCCAGCAAAAAGTGGGCCTCTCGTCCTCAGTAGCGGAGGCGAGCCACTTCCCACGCACATGGTCTCTGTCTTCCATATCCTAAAGAAGAAAGGAAAACATAAAAAAAGAAAAATAAAATAAAAATGAAAAGAAGAAAATGTGAGAAAACTATAAAAGTAAACGAACACATCGTGTATATCTAGAGTAAACGACATGTAGTGTAAGTGGGTTAGCATCCCATGTTCTCTGGATAGACATGCCGAGTGGGCATGTCACTAGCCAGGGAAGGATACATGGTGTGTACCGAACATATACTCCATGTATGTGCAAATGGGTTCCTGGTCATGTGGTTCAAAGTCACGACCACTCTCTGAGTAGAGCCAGAAATGACGTACATTCCGTGTAAAGGTACGACACGGTGTGTGTAAGAACATAGTGCATATTACCGTGTGGAGTGTGGGACATGGGTTGTCCCATAGAAATGGGATACATGGCGTATACAGAACATACACACCATGTGTGTACACATGGTTTGCGTGGCCATGTGAATGAGGTACCCAGACACAATTTTGGATAGTACACGATGTGTACCGAATAGACACACCATGAAATTTCAAATTTTGATCTATCCTGTGTGTGGCTGTGTACAAAAGTATACGACGTGTGTTCTTGGTGTTGTGCCCATTTACTTCAGGAAGCCGAACTAGCGACCATTCTAAAAAACACCATAAACGCTATGAAAACTAATAAATAAGGAGTAAAAAACAGCGTACCTTGATCGAGGAATGAAATGAGGAAGAAACCCAGACCTAAAACGAACAAAAATGGTTGATTGGAGGAGGGGAGGCCATGCGGCTTTGGGGAGAAGAAAAAAGGGGGGGGGGGTCCGTGTGACATGGGGTGTGGCTGTGTAGGGTTTCTGTCTTTTATAGCTAGAGTACACAGTGTGTACTCTAACAGACACGGCATGTAGTACCCTTTTTTTACATAGGTATATAATATAATTATTATAGTAAACTATATAATAATTAATATTAATAATTAAAATAAAATAAATAAATAAATAAATATATAATTTAAAAATAAATCTATACACGTAATGTATCGGTAAGTACACGTCGTGTGGTCTAAAATTGGAAAAAGAGAAGTACAAACTTTGGTCTGGTGCTTGGGGTGAGATTCAAACCAGCAATCGACCGATCCAAACGCAAGCCTTAAACCACTGGATCAAAGGTTGTACTAATACTCATATTTATGAATTATATATATTTAATGTACAGGTCTGATACTACACGAGATGAATTAAAGGCATAATGTGTGGTTTTTAATTAGACTAAAAGGGATGAAGCAGGGAGATTAGCTGAGTTCGAACCCGGGTCTTTTGGATCCAGGGATGAGACTCTGTCAATCTTCCAACTTCACCCACATGTATTCCTTTATTTTGAAACTCTTTTTAGTTATTAATGAAAACATGGTGCACATGACGAATATCTAAATACATGTTGTGTGGTTTTATTAAAAGGAAAAATGATGGAAATGGGATGGTTGTTAGGATTTGAACTTGGGTCTTTTGGAACCAGGTTATGACCCTAGCCAACCGGTCCATCCCCATCATGGGTTTTCTTATATTTAAAAATATATATATATATATTATAAAAAATACAACACACGCTATGTAAGTAAACACGAGTATAAAGAGGATGAACCTCATGCTGAAGGTAGGTATAGAGGGATTTGAACCAGTGATGACTCGGATAAACTCCAGAGACCTTACCATCAACACCAGTATCATCCCTGTTTATTATTTAGTAAATATATATATGTATGATATTAAAAATATAAACTAAAAGTACTCAATACCTGCCATGTATATAGGTGGTATAATCCATGTAACCTTTGGGTTGCCTCCTAGGAAGTGCCTTTGTTTTAGGTCATTGGCTCGACCGACTTACCTCTGCTTACCTGAGATGCATAGTGGAGAGCATTCCCACAGGGTCTTCCATGTGATGGTAAGTCTTCATCCACTGTCCGTTCACCTTGAATGGTTGACTATCCTCCCCATCATTTTCCACCGCTCTATGGTGGAATACTCGTATGACTTAGAATGGTCCCGACCATCTCGACTTTAGATTTCATGGAAATAATCAAAGACGAGAGTTGAAAAAGAGTACCTGATCACCGGGTTGGAAATATTTTCACATAATCATCCGGTCACAGATTGCTCTCATCTTCTCCTTGTACAGCTTGGTGTTCTCAAATGCCTCCCATTGTATTTCATCAAGTTCTGAAAGTTGGAATATACTCTTATCTTGAGATGCCTTCAAATCAAAATTCTAGTCCTTGATGGCCTAGTAAGTAGTAAACTTTGTGCTCCAACTCTACTAGTAGATGGCATGGATTTCCATAGATGAGGCGGAACGGGGACATCCCCAGTAGTGTCTTGAAGGTGTTTCGATATGCCCACAAAGCATCGTCTATCCTTTTGGACCAGTCTTTCCTTAAAGTGTTCACTGTTTTTTCTAGAATTTTCTTGAGCTCACGGTTGGACGGTTCCACTTATCCACTGGACTAGTGATGATATGGCATCCCCATATGATGCTTCACGCCATACTTCAACATTACTTATTTCATCAATGTGTTGTCGAAGTGGGTATCTTTTTCACTGATCAGTATATGGGGAATGTCTAACCTACTGAAAATTTGTTTCTTTAAAAAGTCCATGACCACCTTGGCTGCGTCGTGTGTTGTAGAAGCGACTTCCACCCATTCGGAGATGTATTCGACATAGACCATGATGTAAGTGTTTCCCAAAGATTGGGGGAATGACCCCATAAAGTCTATGACCCAGACATCGAAGATCTCAACCTCCAAGATGGGGTGCTAGGGAATCTCATCTCTACGCCCCACATTACCTATCCTTTGGCATTGATCATAGTGGGAAACAAAGGCTCGAGCATCTCTATTCATGTTGGGCCAGAAAAACCTAGACTACAGGATCTTTTCTATATTGCGGTCTGGCCCATGATGTCCCCCAACTGGTGAGGCATGAAAGAATCCCGGGACTCCATGAATTTCAGTTTATGGGATGCAACGTCATATCACCCCATCCCCATAGGATTAGAACAGTAGAATATCTTTCTAGAAGTACCTCTTGACATCAGAGAGAAACCTCTTCCTCTACTGGAAGGAGAGGTCAAGGGGGATGGCACCTATAACTAAATAATTAACAATATCAGCATACCAGGGCCAAGGTGACTCTTCGACTGAAAAAACGTGCTCATCAGGTAAATCCTCCTTGATCTCTCGATCTTCCTTCTTCTCTAAATGTGGAATCTCCAGATGGGAGAAATGATCAACAACAACATTCTTGCTCCCCTTCTTGTCTCAGATCTCTAGATAAAATTCTTGTAAGATAAGTACCCATCAGATCATCCATTGCTTCACATCCTTCTTGTTCAGTAGGTACTTGAGTGATACATGTTCAGTATAAAAAATAACTTTAGATAGTACTAAGTAAGAACACAACCTATCAAAAGAGAACACCACTGCTAGAATCTTCTTTTCTGTGGTAGTGTAGGTCATCTGTGCCTCATTGAACATACTACTGGAATAATATATGGGTCATAAAATTTGGTCAAGTCACTGGACCAGGACTGTTCCCACTGCTTAATCATTGGCATTACACATCACTTTAGATTTCTCCTCCCAGTTGGGAGAAATCATCACTAGAGCTTCCACTAGGTGTTGCTTCAGGTGCTCAAAAGTTGTGGTGCATGCCTCATCGAACTCAAAAATGTCATCCTTGGTTAGAAGGTTGGTTATGGGATGAGATATCTTTGAGAAGTCATGGACAAACCACCTGTAGAAACCTTCATGTCCCAGGAAGCTACAGATGGCTCTGATAGAAGTCGGAATGGGAAGTTGTGAAATGACTTCTATCTTTGTCGGGTCCACCTCTATCCCCTTCGCTGAGATTCCATGGCCAAGGAAGATGCCACTCTATACCATGAAATGAAACTTTTCCCACTTCAAAACTAGGTTAGTGTTCTCACATATTTTCAGAACTAGATCTAGGTGACGCAATAAAGTGGTGAATGATTTTTCGTAAACAGAAAAATCATCCATAAAAACCTCTAGGATTTATTCTGCCATGTCATGGAAGATAGCCAGCATGCAATGATGGAAGGTGGTGGGAGCATTTCACATTCCAAAGGACATCCTTTAGTAAGAAAATGTACCATAGGGGCAAGTAAATTTGCTCTTCTCTCGATCCTCTGGAGTAATGGAAATCTGATTGTAGCCAGAATAACCATCGAGGAAGCAATAAAACTCGTGTCCTACTAGTCTCTCTAGCATCTGATCCATGAAGGGAAGGGGGAAATGATCCTTCCTCTTGGTGTCATTCAGATTTCTGTAGTCTACATAGACTCTCCAGACCGTGAAAGTACGTGTGGGGATGAGATTGTTTTTGTCATTTGAAATCATAGTGATACCCCCCTTTTTGGGTACCACTTGTAGGAGACTCACCCACAGACTATCTAAGATGAGGTATATGATGCCTACATATAGTAACTTGATTACCTCTTTTTTCACAACTTTCTTCATGGGGGGGTTCAGGCATCGCTGTGGTTGCCGAGATGGCTTCGCTCCTTCTTCGAGCAGCACCTTGTGGGTAAAAATGGTAGGGATGATGCCCTTCAAGTTTGCAACTGTCCACCCAATAGCCTGTTTCCACCACTTCAAAACCTGTAGAAGCGTATCCTCCTACTCCAGCGATAGTACTGAACTAAGTATGACATGAAATGTATGATGGTCTCCTAAGTACCCATACTTCATAGAAGACGAGAGAGGTTTTATTTATAGTTTAGGAACTTTTAGAATCAAAGGTACAAGTGGTTGTACCTCTAACTGCTCTAGAATGTTAAGAATAACAGCACTCTTCTAGTAGTGGCCACCCTGGCCTTCAAGGAATTGCTGGTCCTCTAGTGCTTCATCAACTGGAATGTTTGGAAAAACCAAGTCATCTAAGGTGGAAGAACATACAAGATCATATCCTTTTATACTCAAGTGATCATCCATGGTGGTCAATTCATAACAACCCTCATGATCTAGTAATGATTCTTGTTTGATGACTTTGAGGACATTGTAGGAGACTCGTTCATCCCCTACTCTGAAAATCATCTCCCCTGGTGTATGTCGATCAATAACTTCCCAGTGGCCAAGAAAATCCTTCCCAAAATGAGAGGCACCTCCTAGTATTCCTCCATGTTGAGGATGATAAAATATGTGGGGAGGATTATTCTACCCACCTTTACCAACATGTACTTCAGTAGCCCCTTCATATATTTGATGGATCGGTCGGCAAGATGAATGACTACTTGGGTAGGCTTCAAGTTCTTGAGCCCTAGCTTCTTAAAAACTCTGAAGGGCATGAGGTTGACGCTGGAACCTAAGTCACAGAGGGCCTTTCCAAACTCACATGGTCCAACAGTGCATGAGATAGTGAAGCTACCTGAATCCTAGAGCTTGGGGGGAATCGAATGATGCACGACCACTGAGCACTCCTTGGTCAGCGAAATGGTGCCCAGATCCTCCATATTCCTTTTGTTAGAGAGTATATCCTTTATGAACTTCTCATATGTGGGCATCTGCATCAGTGCCTCTGCAAATTGAATGTCGATGTGCATCTTTCGGAACACTTTCATGAACTTTATGAACCGGTGGTCCAACTTTCTCTACTTAATCCTCTCTAGGAAGGGTAAGGCATGCTCAAAGGGTTTCACAACCTCCTTTCCTTTGTCCTGTGGGGCCTCTTTTGATGGGCCTGTAGATGAGGAGGGGTCAATAACTATACCTTATTTATTACCAGGGGGTGTAGGTGCACCTGGCTATGCCGGTTACTTCTTTTGTAACTCCTTTCCACTCTGTAGTGTGATGACATGGGCCACCTTCCTTAGGTTTTTCTCAGTGTTACCCGGTAGTGTACTGGACTACCTCCCTGAGAGCTGGTTTTCCAATTGGACGATTTTACAGCTAGCCAATTTGTTTCTCCAGGATCCGAATGGAAGCCTCCTGATTCTGGAATATGGTCTCAGCAGTAGATATAAACTTGTTCATGAGATCCTCCAACCTTGAGGTGTTCTTCTATTGAGGTGGTTGTGCAGCTGGTGGAGGCAGTGGCTGCCGCAGCTACTGCAAGCAAGTGTTTTGATACCCTTACTACTAGTAAGAGACATACTAATGCTGTTGTTGCATCAGGTACTGGCTCTGATACTGGGGCTGACCGTAGCCGGGCGGTCGTTGGGGCGGATAATTTTTGCGGTTGTGAGCCCCAACCTGTGTTCTGGTGATCACACCATGCTGGGTTCTGGTACTAGTTTAGCCCCCGATTTTGTGCAACATAACTTACCTCACTCGTCAAAGGGCTAACTTTATGTCCCAGGCATTCTCCCATGATGTGGTTGTCACCACATTCACTGCACACTGGATGATTTTCCGCATATACTTGGGACATTCTATTCAGATTCAACACATTGATCTTTTTGGAAACAACGTCCAACTGGGTAACAAGCATAGTAGTGGCATCAATATTCTTCATACCTAGTTTTTGTGTACCCTGCTCAAAATTTCATTGTAAGATATTGGAAGACATTTCTTCCAGTAGATTGAAAATCTCTTCAGAGTACTTCCTCATAACTGTACCTCCAACAGTAGCATCCACCACAAACATTGTGTTCATCGTCAGTCCTCCATAGAAGGTTTGGACCTGCATCCAGAGTGAGATTTCATGGTGTGAGAATTTTCACAACATCTCTTTGAAATTCTCCCATGACCCGTACAACGACTTCGAGTTGTGTTGCTGGAAGTTGTGTATTTTGTTCCTCAAGGTCCCCATCTTCGATGGTGGGAAATATTTTCACAGGAACTTCTGGGCTAGCTCCACCTAGGTGAGGATAGATAACTGTGGAAAACATTTTATCCAGCCCTCCGCCTTATACCTAAGAGATAAGGGGAATATGCGAAGATGAATGGAATCCTTGGACACGCTGTGGTAGAGGAACATGTCACAGACCTCCAAGAAATTGAAGAGATGGGCGTTTGGGTCCTCACTAGGTAGGCCTCCGAACTGAACTGTGTTTTGGATCAGTTGCATGATAACAGACTTGATCTCAAAATTATGGGCCTGTACTGGCAGACGGATGATGCCTGTGTCAGCTCTTTGAATAGATGGAAATCCGTACTCCATGAGAGCATGATGTGGAGGTGGATGATGAGGGAGTGGAGGTGACATATATTGCTTCTCCTGAGGGGTGAAGTACGATCATTGAAAGATTTGATACTCCTGTTGGGGATGTCTATACTCTAGAGGGGGTTTTTGTGGTGGCCTCTGGTAGTTCCTCGGGAGGAACTCCATGAAGCCTCCTTGTGGGGCCTGCTCCAGCATACTTGCAGTTTGAGGCTGCTGGTCCTGGTATGGGTGCCCCACTACAGCTTTAGTGTTTGGCTCTCCCTATTCCTTGTTCACTATGAGTGGTGAGTTTTGGTTGTTCTCTTACACCAGTGCACGTCGACGTCTCAATAATGTCTGTTCGATTTCTGAGTCAATCGGAAGAATATCTGATGACTCGACACTCCTAGATCATGTGGGGAATCTTCTCATGCACCTGTGATCCTGCACACAAATAAAAAAACTATGCATAAAAGGAAAAAATAAAGATAAATAGAAATGGGATTAGAAAATATATTTTTGGATTTTTTTTATTTTTTATTTTCACCAAATTAATTAAAACACAATTAAATTTAACACTCAAACCAAAGAGTTCCCCAGTAATGACGCCAAAATTTGGGTTTTCATTTCACCGAAATTATGTTTTCATTGTCCCAAATTGATATTACACACTCTTAAGCTAGTATAGCATAAGTGTGGGATTGATCCACATGGAACTGGTGAGTACCTGAATTCGATTGCATTTGGAATTAACTTAGTGAGGGATGCTGAATTTAGAGTGGATTTTTTGTTTTTGATTATGAAAAATATTTTGTTTACTGAAGTAAAGATTAACATTTAAAGGTAAATAAATAAAAATTGGGTTTTAATGTGGTTGATAGAAAAATAAGCGTGTTGGGGCTATGGTGATTATGGAGGTTATACAAACTTCTTATTAGGTTGTTTTGTTCATAATAACCTAATACTCTGGGTTTAAATTGTGACAAGTTTCCCTTGGTCTGGTAATCTATATTTGGAACTGAAGAAACTAACTCCTTGGTCTGGTAGTCAGTGTCTCACAATTATTTATTTAGATCAGTAAATTTGTGAGTCGATGAATACTTTCAGTGATCATTAAGGTATTTATCGTTATTATTCCTTTTAGTCCCTGAAAATTCTTCCCTTGGTCTGGCTCAAAATTTTTAGTAATACAAAGAAATGATTGAAGAAGAATAAGAAGAGTTAAAAAGAACCAACAAAAACATAATAATTAATCCAAATTACAACACTCTTTAATCACCCACAGCCCCAACACACGGGGTGTTTAGTTACACATGGAAGAAAAGATGACAAAAGAACCCTCTATACCTGATGTGTTCATCACATAGACTTAGAGGAGAGGTTAATTTCTTGATAGGATGGTGGAATGGAAGAGTAGTGAAACAATGGTAGCATGACAGTTGGGTAGTGTAACCTCCATCATTTTAATGCTAATGACTCCCCAAAAAACAGAGGCCAATTCCTCTATTTATAGAGAACACAAGTACATGACATGTATAGAACATACACACCATATAGTTTCATCAATGCATTTTTATCGTAGTTTTTCTCCGGTAGGTATCCAGCTACGCCACCCTTGACTTCCGCAGCGTCGACTGTCAGTTGGTAAAGGGTAAACGACATGTGTCGCTGCCACACATAGTGTGTAGTCTCTAGAAAATGTCACCAACTACATCTAGAAGCCTATATATGACATGTATGTATGACCCAAACATCGTGTTGTATCTATTCTGGTGACTTGGGCATATACTCTTTTGGCCGATCCATGTTTGAGTCTGAATGTACACAGTGTGTAGATATGTACGTGTAGTTGGGAATTTTTCTCAGAGTTCTCCTGATTTGTGTGTTTGTCCAGAAAACACCTGAAAATGAACAAGATCACCAAACTCAAATTATTTTTCCACTAAGTAGTAGGTATTTCCTAAAAATATGTTCTCTTTTTAAAAAATATATGCGGAAATGTATACACAAATCTGGTGTATTGGTCACCATTTGAATAAATGCATCAAGTGTTAAAGATTACTTTGATAATTTTATTATAATATTTATTAATGTTATCTTGGTATACTATAAAAGTAATTAAGATCATGATAACCACTTATTAATCATTCATGGGACTCTCATAAGAAAGGATTTATTTGAGAAATTTTGAATGCTTGAATTTTGGATTTAGAATGTTTCTTTTCTTGACATATTGTCTCCAAGTATGAAATATTTGTTGATGTTTCTATGACAAGGGAGACCCTCATCATAATATATAACCTTTAGGGTTAGTATGTTATTTTAAGTAAGGGTAATTATAGTAAATTTGGGTGAATATATGATTATTATGTATTCATATTTGGTCTAGAATATCGAAACTTGGGTGTTATTGTTGAGGTTTTAGAGATTAAAATGTTACTCCTTCATTTTATGTTTTACTTTATTGAGTATTATATTTAATTATACTAGAATTTTTTTTGTTTTAATAAATGGATAGAAAGAGGAGGAATAATTTCTTTAGAAAACATTTCATATAATAAATAACACAATACTTTATTAGACCTCACAATCCTTTAAGAGTTGATTTAAGTGTTTTAGTCATGAAAGATTCATTTTTTCATTCATAATTTTGAAAATGGAAATAATTAGAGGTAGAAAATTGAACAAATCATGTTGATGGATGAAATAATTCTTATAGAATGTAATGAAATCTAGTAATTATATTTTCTTAAAATTCCTAAAATTCAAGTAATAGAAGATAAATCTATTGTGTTTTTTATGAGAAGTATCACTTAATAATCAAGGTATGATTATAGAAACACATTCAAAAGTGAAAATCTTATAAAGGTACTCATATTGTTTAAAAAATATTTATTTATGAAGTAATAAGGTCCCTTGTCTTAACCTATAAATTAAAATTCATGATAAAATCTATTATTATGTCATGATATGCTCAAAATGAATTAAAATTGTGAGGATGAAATTTTAGTGAGGGTATAATGAAAGAACCTAATATTTTTTTATGAATGCTATATATAATATCTTATGATACACACAACATTGAGCATAAATGAATCATGATATACTATAAAAATATTATTATTTAAATATAACTGTTATAATCTTTCCATTGTATTGATAGGTATGAATATGAGTAACTAAATTATAAAATATATTTAGAAAAGTTTTATTAATAAAAATTAATTTATTAGTTCCATGGAAATAATTACTAAATTTTTAATAATAATAATGAAATCATATAAGGTTAAGAACATTTAAAGTTTAAAAGGGTGTTTTTTTCTATAAAATTAGTTTTTATATATATTTTCTATTTTCATTTAAAATATAAATCAATAAATTTTAGAAATTGAGTTTTATAAGAAGTATTTTTTTAATCATATATAAATTATCTTATGGTAAATTTTTAGTATTTTTTAGAAATAGTTAATTTTTGGGTGAATAGTGAAAAATACCGATTTTATAAATACCGTCACTTTTATGACATTATCAGGATATAATAATGACTTGAAATTTTATAAAACCACTTTTATAGAACAATTATATATTTAATAATTAATATAATTTACTTAAAAATATAATTTTAAACTTATAAATCTATGTTTGACATTTTGGAAATCTAAGTAATGTTTTTTTCAAATAAAAATGTTTTTTGGTTGTTCTCTTTAATTCAAGTATTAACAAGGTTTATTTAGGTTTTATTTTGGTTTTAAATTAAAATAATTCTACTAAAATTTAAAACAATATAATTAATTTCATAGTAATAAACATTATAATTTATTTTTGTGTAAAATCATTTTGATGCTTAGAAAGGACATTTTTCTAAAAATAGATTTCATTGCATTTTGAAAACTTATATTAAAAGTGATTTTTACCACTTATGAAAATTGAATATTATAAATTGGATTTCATATTTTGGATAATAATATTATAATATTTTATTGAGTCAAATTTTATTTTTTTAATAATGAATATCAACCATGGTAAAAATTTATTAGTACGGTAAGGGTTAAAATGATTATCAAGGGGGGTCAACTTAGAGATAAGGTTTAAAATATCACTAAAACATGTTTAAATAAATTTTTTGGGTTTTATTTATACCTAATACTTATTAAATTATAAATTTTTACAATTTGGATTCACTTTACTTGAGTAATACATATATTATATAATAAAGTTTCAAGTATTTACAAGTTTTCCACCCACTACACCTATAAATGGGAACCTCCTACCCTTACTTATCCACACTTATTTATCCACATATATAGGACAATACTATCCCAAAATATCTTTATAAAATTATTATACATATCTTATATGTTTTTTTCTTCCCAAATGACCACTCCAAAAAGGATTAAATTCTAAGACAAATGAGGTTTCCCAAAGAAGAGGTAATAATCTTAATTGAATCATTTCAATTTATTTATTATTCTAACTTATTCAAATTGGATATGTTCATACTAATATACTAAAATTATTATAATAAATATACTTAAATATTATCATGTTTATTTAACAATTATCATTTAACCCTTCTCTATCTGATGAAAAATGAAAACTTCACTAGTGTGTACGTGGATACTACAACCTCCGTAAAGTGATGTATATTATTTTTCATCACCGCCTCACATGGATAGTTAAAATAATTGATTTAATTAATATATATAATTTTTATGAAATAATTATGATTATTTAAAGATATAATATTATCTAACTTCTTACCCTCCCATATTTTGGAAAAGTATAACGTCGCTCATGCGTACATGTGGATTACCACCTTAATGAAGTAGTGTGATTAATTTTTAATTTCCATTTTACATAGTTGATCTTAAGGAAATATTTACTATACATTTATTAATTTTATGATATAAATATGATTTTATAAATATTAATCATTATATAATTTCATTCCTTTCTAGCTATTAGGAAAATGAAAACATCATCATGCATATGTGCAAACCTTCAAAGGAAATGATTTATTTGATAAATTTAGCATGTTTTAATTTTGAATTCAGAATATTTATTTTCTTGGAAATATTTTCCCCAAGGATAAAATATTTGTGGATATTTTTAATAAAATTAATACCCTCATCTTTGTATATAACCTTTAATAATACTATGTGATTTGATGTATGGGTAATTATAGTAAATTTGAGTGAATATAAGATTATGATGTAATCAAATTTTATCTACTATATCAAATATTGTGTGTTATTATTGAGGTTTTAGAGATTAAAATGTTACTCCTTAATTTTATGGTTTACTTTATTGATTATTATTTTTACTTATGCTAATTATTTTTTTGGTTTTAGTAAATAAATAGAAATAGAAGGAATAAAAGGTTAGAAAATATTTTATATAACAAAGAACACAATCCTTAAATGGATCTCATGATCTATTAAGAGTCAAACTAAGTGGTTTAGACATGAAAAATTAAAACTTTTCATTCATAATTTTGAAAATGAAATGAATTATAGGTGGAAAATTAATCAAAACATGATAAGTTATGTAATAACACTTATGGAATGGAATGAAATCAAGTAAGTATATTTTCTTATAATTCTCAAAACTCAAGGAATGGAAGATAAATCTATCATGTTTTTGTGTAAATTATCACTTAACTATCAAGGTGTTCTTCTAAAACCACATTCATAAGTGTAAGTCTTATAAATGTACCCATATTGTTTAAAAAATATTTATTTATGAAATAATAAGTTACCTAGTCTTAATTTAGAAATTAAAATTCATGATAAAATCTATTATTATGTCAGGATATGCACAAAATGAATTAAAATGTTGAGGATTAAATTTATGTAATGAGGGGATAATGTAACACCCTAATATTTTTTATGAATACTATGTATCATAGTTGGTGATACACACAACACTGTGCATACATGAATCACGATATACTATAGAAATATAATAGTTTAAATATAACTTTTATAACCTAGCCATTGGATTGATGGGTATGAATATGAGTAAATGAATTATAAAAAAAATATATAAAAGTTTTCTTTATTAAAATTTATTTCTTATTTCATAGTAATTAATTACTCAATTTTGAATTATAATAATGAAATCATATATGGTCAAGATTATTTAAAGTTTTAAAGGGTTTTTTTTCTATAAATATAGGGTTTCTATATATATTTTATTGTTATTAAAAATAAAAATATTTTTTTTTTAAATTGAATTTGATAAAAATATTTTATATTTGGTTTCATCATTTCAAAATTTTATTAGGGTTATTTTTTGGATTTTTTATAAATAGTTTATTTTTGGGTGAATTGTGAAAAATACCAATTTTATAAATATTGTCACTTTTATGACATTATCCAGATATAAAAATGAATTTAAAGTTAATAAAACCCCTTTTATATAAAATTTATATATTTAATAAGTAATATAATTCATTTATAAATATAATTTTTAACTTATAAATCTATATTTGACATTTTTGGAAATCCAAGTAATGTTTTTATTCAAATGCAAAATATTTTTGGTTCTTGTCTTTTAATCAAGTATTCACTAGGTTAATTTATATTTTGGTTTGATTTTAAAGTAAAATAATCATCCTTTTATTTAAAATAATAAAATTAATTCCCTATTAATCAAAATTATACTTGATTTTGGCGTAAAACCATCTTAATTTTTTAAATGGACATTTGTTTTTCTAACAACGGGTTTCATTGCATTTTACGAACTTATATTAAAATTAATTTTTAATACTTATGGAAATTTGATCTTATAAAAACGATTCCATATTTTGGATCAGAATATTAAAGTTTTTTAATAATTTTAATTTCATTTTTGGTTATAAAAAACTATAACCATGGTAAAAATTTATCACCATGATAAGGGTTAAAAGGGTTAATGAGGGGGCTAAACTAAGAGATATGATTTAAAAAATCACTAAAACATGTTTAAATTTGATTTTTTGGTTTTATTTATACCTCATAATTATTATATTAAAAACCATAAAAATTTGGAGCTACTGGACTTGAGTAAGGCATATATTATATAATAAGGTTTCTAGTATTTATAAGTTTTCCACCGACATCACTTATAAATGGGTGCCTGCTCCCCACTTTTATCTACACTTCTTGAGCCACTTATATCAACAAATACCAGAACAAATATCTTAAAAATATTCTTATAAAAATAATATATTTTCTTTTCATTCTAAAAGATCACTCCAAAAATGTTTAAGGTGTAATTCAAAGGAAGTTTCCCAAAGAAGAGGTAATTATCTTAACTGACTCCTTTCATTTTTTTCTTCTTCTTTTTCCTCATTAAAATTGGTTGTATACATACTAATATAATGAAATTAGTATCATAAATATACTGAAATTTTATTATGTTGATCCAATAATGATTATATACCCATTCCCCATCCAATGAGAAATGAAAACTTCACTCATGCGTACGTGCCCACTACCGCCTCCACGAAGTGATGTGTATCATTTTTCATCACCAGCTCACATGGATGGTTATAATGATTGATTTAATGACTATATATTATTTTTAGGACATAATTATGATTATATAAGGATATATTATCATCTAACCTCTTACCCTCCCATCCATTAAAAAATTATAACCTCGCTTGCACGTATGTATAGACCACCACCTCCATGAAGTGATGTGATTCATTTTCCATTTATTATTTAAATAACTTATCATAAGTATATATTTAATGAATATATAAAATTTTTATGAAAAAAATATTATTATTTACATATTAATCATTATATAATTTCTTTCCTTTCTAACCATTAATAAAACTAAAACATCATTACATGTACGTGAGGGCTACCGCCTCAATGAACGAATCATTTCAATTTTATATTACCACCTTGTATGGATGGTTTTAAAATTATATAAAATGAATAAAAATTATATTCATAAAATTATTAACATTATTTCGGTTATGAAACCATATCATAACACAATTGACCATTGTCAACATACCAAAGTAGGTTTGAAAAAATTGACCAAACAACCTTAAGTGGTCTACGTAAACAGGAACTATACAATGAATGGATAAAAAATGATTATAAAAATACCTTAAAAAATGGAATATAGATGAAAAATGTTCTTAATAAAGTATTTAATAAATATAAATTTATTATTTAGGAGAATATAATACATCCAACCAAGTTGGAATCCAAGGTTAGGGTTTTTCAACATAATTCCACTCTATTGAGACATATTTTATATTATGCACATAAATTATTTTATATGGTGTATATACTTCCTATTTGAAATATTATATCATTAATTCATATCTATGAATGGTTTTTAAAGTTTTAATTAAGTTTTTATCTTTTAAGAAGGTTTTATTCAAATGTTATTAAATCCATAAGGGTTTATTTTACAATCCCACTCTTATTTGGGATTGGTTATGTTTAAATTCATGTTAGAAGAATTATATGACATTTATTTCTTAAATTCCACATATTTTATTATAATCTAGTTATTTATAGGTTTTCCATGTTTTATTACAACGTTTCCCCGCTTTTACACTCAAAACAATTTAAGGACTATTTATAATAAAAATCTACCATATTTATCTTTTTTAATTGGGAAACTTTATCTTCCATATCCATATTCTTAAAATTGTTATATGTAAGTTTTTATATAATTTCAAATTATTGGTAAATAAATTTCTTAATAACTTTTAATTTCTTTAAAAAATTTTAAAAGTAATATTTTTAAAGTTTTTTGAACAATTCATTTTTAACTATTTACAAAATTGTGAAAGAAATGTTTTTTAACATATACGGTGTAAATGGATTTTATCACCTCCATGACCATTATTACCTATTTATATTCCTATACAACTTTCTAGGTTTTCTTCAAATAAAATATTTTTCCATTATTATATGATGTTATGGTAAAATGTAATTATTTTTTGAAAGGTTGAAAATAATTTTTGAAGTAATGTATAACTTCATTTCTTTGTAAATTTACATAGGTTTTAAGAAAGTTTCATTTAAATATCTCAATTACATTTTCCTCTATATTTTACAAAAATAATTTATTTTACTTATAAAATTTATTTCTAATAAAGTGATGGTATTCTATCATCCCTTACTGATTTATGTATTATACCTCATTTTTTGATCATTCAATTTCTTGTGATCATGTTCTCTATCACTCTCTATTATTCATTGAACATTATTTTTCTCTTTATTGTCCACATTTATATTATCATAGATGTATTAAATATCATTTATAATAATTAATTATTTTCTTAAATGTATACCATTTTAATATACGATGTTAGTTTAAGGAAGCTTATTAAGAAAGTTATTTCATTGATTGGGATAAAATTGATATTCTGTATTTTTTATTCAATAAAAAAATTTATTTATTGATATGGTATGTTGATTTTATATTATATTGTTAATTTAATATATAATGAATGCATTGGAATCATGTAAGTTATGGGTGGGGCCTTCTTATAAATATCTCCTTGATGCATTGGTAGGTAAAATGAGACAAATAAGAATGGGTATTTCTTAGTGTATGTCAACCCATACAATGAAAATATATTTGCATAAGTCCTTGATGTTATATAAGATGTCTTCACACAAGGTATTGATGGTAATATCACTGATGGATTAACATGAGGCCTTGATGGTAATATCATCAATGTCTGGAATTATTCATTTTTTTCATTTAGAATTTAGTTATTATTATCCATGTGTTTTTTATGTTGATATTATAAATGTATGTTTTTTGAACTAGAGTTGTTAATTAAATTTCATGTGTTTTTATTATCCTCATTTACATATTAATTATGAATTATTTACTCATGAAAAATTCCACTATATTCTATCCTTACTGAGCATTCAAGATCACCCCATTATTTTTTTCATTTACCCAGTATATGGAGAAGTGATCTTTGGTTGATTTTTAAGGATGTAATAGTGTTTTTCATTCTATGTTTTTAAATTAAAATGTATTATAGAAGTAATGTATGTATATAGTTTTCCAAGTCTACTAAACTGAAAAATACTCAGTGATGTGACCCCTTATATCATGTAATAATGTAATAAAGTAAACACTAACTCTGGGTTACTAGAATTGGGGTTTATATAGTTGGTATCAGAGAAAGTTCAGTAGGACCATTGGAAACTAGATTTTAGAAACATATAGTTAGTATAAGCATTATGATAAATCCATTAAAATATTTTATAAGTTTTACCTTCATAGTGATTTTTATTCCATGGATCAATATTTATGATGATTATAAACTAACTATGTGTATTCCATTGTTTAAAGATGGCTTCTAGTAGAAGGAAGGGAAATCATATCAACACCCATGGTCAATGTAGCAATTTCTCACTAGAGAAATTAAATATTATTGGTGTTAAACTGAATAGATTATGACTATATTTGGGAATATATATTAGTTTATTACTAATAACCCTAATTTTATTTATAAACCTATTGCTTCTCAGTATAGTGTAACGATGTTGGACCGCTTCATGCAATTTTAGCCTCCACCCTTTAAAGGAAATTATAATCCATTGATAACTAAGTAATGGATCAACTCACTTGAAAAGGTATATTTTTTTCTTTAAGAATTAATGAAAAGGGAAAATTTATTCTGGAAGCGTATTATTTAAAATGATATTTAGATTAATGGTGGTAACTAATTTAGAATATTAAAGAGGAAGAGGAGATATAATGTATAGAATAAAGAACTTTTAAGGTTATATTATTTGAGAAATATTTTCCTTGAGGAAAATAAACTAACGTGGAAAGGAAATTTTAGAATTTAAAGAAAAATTAAAAGGAAATTTTTTCTTAGTATGAGGCTAACTTTACTATATTATCAAGGCATTATATGGACTACATACATATTCTAAAAAGTATGACTGACTGTTTCATTGATGGGGTTAAGCCAAGACTTTAAAGGGAATTAATTTTACAATAATTTTAATCATATAAGGACATGATATCAAGTTACATTAAGCCAAAAAATAATTCTCTAGGTCTTATATTTTCAAAGGAAATCAAGATAAGAAGATGAAGACTAAGCACCATGAATGAGGAAATAAAATAAAGAAGGGAAGAGTAGAACTTCCAACATGTGAAAATTATGGAAATAACATCCTGGTAAATGTTTCAAGGTAATTAGAGTTTATTACAAGTACAAAGATAAAGGACATAAGTCTTATGAATGTAAATTCAAAGAATCCACCGATATCCAGTGTTTCAACTGTAATAGGATGATGCAATATTTCAATCAATTCACCAAGTGTTAAGAATCACTTTAATAATTTAATTGTAATATTTATTGATGCTATATTGGTATAATATAAAAGGAATTAATAGAATCATAATCACTTATCAATCATTCATAAGACTCTCATAGGAAAGGATTTGTTTGAGAAATTTAGTATGTTTGAATTTTGGATTCATAATGTTTCTTTTCTTGGAAATATTGTCTCCAAGGATGGAGTATTTGTTCATGTTTCTAAGTAAATGTAAACCCCATCGCCATATATAAAATTTATAGTTAATATGCTATTTTAAGTAAGGGAAATTATAGTAAATTTTTGTGAATATATGATTATGAGGTATTAAAAATTGGTTTAGCATATCGAACCTTAGGTGTTATTATTGATGTTTTAGAGATAAAAATGTTACTACTTAAATTTATGGTTTACTTTATTTAGTATTATTTTTAATTATGCTAACCATTTTTTTGGTTTTAGTAAATGAATAGAAACAAGAGGAATAAAATATTATAAAAACTTTCATACAATGAAAAACACAATCCTTTAATATATCTCACAATACCTTAAGAATTTATTTAAGTGATTTAGGCATTAAAAATTCATCTTGTTCATTAGTAATTTTAAAAATAAATTAAGTCAGAGGTTGAAAACTAATCAAATTACACTGAGGGATGAAAAAACTATTATGTAATAGAATGAAATCAAGTAAGTATATTTTCTTATAATTCCTCAAACTCATGTAATGGAAGATAAATATATCATGTTTTATGTGGAAATTATCACTTAACTATCAAGGTATTCCTATAGAAACAAATTCACAAGTGGATACCTTATATGGGTACACATATTGTTACAAAAATATTTATTTATTAAATAATAAGTTCCCTAGTCTTAACCTAGAAGTAAAAATTCATGATAAAATCTATTATTATGCCATGATATGCTCAAAATTAATTAAAATTGTGATGTTGAAATTTCTATAAGGAGAAGAGAATATAACAAACTAATATTTTTTATGAATAATATGTACAATATCTTGTGATATACACAACATTGAAAATAAATGAATCAATATATACTATAGAAATATTATTATTTAAATATATATGTTATAACCTAGCCATTGGATTGATGGGTATGAATATGAGTAAATGAATTATAAAATATATGTAAAAAATTTTTCTTAATAAAAATTTATTGATTAGTTCCTATTAGATAAATACTAAATTTTTAATGATAAGAATGAAATCATTTAAGGTTAAGAAAATTTAAAGTTTAGAGTGATCATTTTTTTTATAAAAGTGGTTTTGAAATATGTTTTTTATTTTCATTTAAAAGATAAATTAATAAATTTTAGAAATTGAATTTGATAAAAATTATTTCATTTTTTGTTTAATAATATAAAAATTATCTCAGGGTTAATTTTTGAGATTTTTTATAAGTATTTTATTTTTGGATGAATAGTAAAAAATACAGATTTTATAAATAATGTCACTTTTATAAAATTTTCAAGATATAATAATGAATTAAAAGTTTATAGATCCTTTTATATAGTACAAATATATATTTAATAATTAATATAATTAATTTTAAAATATAATTTTGAACTTATAAATCTATGTTTGAAATTTTGGAAATCTAAGTAATGTTTTTTTATTCAAATAAAATAAATTTATGGTTCTTGTATTTTAATCACATATTCACATGGTTACTTTTAATTTTGATTTTATTTTAATATAAAATAATACTAATTTATTTTAACATAATCTAATTTAATTCCATAGTAATCAAAATTATACTTGATTTCGGTATAAAATCATTTTTATGCTTCAAGTGGAGATTTTTTCTAAAAATGGTTTTCATTACGTTGTGCAAAATTATATTAAAATTGATTTTTAAACTTATTTAAATTTAATATTAAGAGAATAATTTCATATTTCATATTATAATATTGTAATTTTTTGATGATTTAAATTTCATTTTCACTCACAATGAATTGTAACCATGGTAAAAATTTATCACTATGGTAATTGTTAAATGGGTTAACGAGGGGGTGAAACTAAGATATAAGGTTTAAAATATCACTAAAACATATTTAAATATGATTTTTTGGTTTTTTTTAAACCTAATAATTATTATATTTAAAAATATTACAATTTTGAGTTACTTTAATTGAGTAATACGTATATTATATAATAAAGTTTCAAGTATTTACAAGTTTTCCACTTACCTCACTTATAAAAGGAAACCTGCACACCTCAATTATACACACTTATTGAGCCACTTATCTTAATAAATACCTACCAAAATATATTCCAAAAATATTTATACACATTCTAAAGGTTTTTTCCCAAAAAACCACTCCAAAAATCCTTAAGGTGTAATCCAAATGAGGTTTCCCAAAGAAGAGGTAATCATATTAATTGACTCATTTCAATTTATTTCTTCTTTTACCTAATGAAAATTGGTTATATCTCTCATAATATAATTAAATTAATACAATAAATATACTTAAATATTATTATCCTTATGGAATAATGATTATCTACCCCTTTTCCATTGATGGAAAATGAAAAATTTTCTCGTGCGCACTACTGTCTCCATGAATTGATGTGTATCGTTTTTCATAACCACATCCCATGGATATTTATAATGATAGATTTAATAAATATATATTATTTTTAGGACATAATTATGATTCTTTAAATATATAATATTACGTACCTTCTTTCTCTCTCATCTGTTGGAAAATGATAATCTCACTCGTGCGTACATGTGGACTACCACCTCCATGAATCGATGTGATTCGTTTTTAATTTATGATTTAAATAGATGATAATAAGGATATATTTACTTATTATATATTATTTTTATTATATAAATATTATTAATTAAATATGAATCATTATATACTTTCTTTCCTTTCCATCTATTATAAAAATGGAAATGTCATCATGCGTACACGTGGACTACCACCTCTATGATTGACATATTTCAATTTCCTATTACTGAATTGAATTAATGATTATAAAATTGTATAAAATGAATAAAAATTATATAAAATTATTCACATTCTATAGGTTATGAAACCATTTCATAACACCATTGACTATGATCAACATACCTAAGTAGTTTTGAAAAAATTGATTGAACAAACTTAAGTGGTTGACGTATGCAATAACTATACAATGAATCGATGAAAAATGTTTATAAAAGGAACATAAAAAAGTGTAATATAGATGAAAAATGTTCTTAAAAGTTATTTAATAAATTAAAATTTATTATTAAGGAGGATATAATGATTTTGACCAAGCAGGAACCCAAGATTTTGGTTTTTCATCTTAATTCCACTCTATTGAGACATATTTTATATTATGCACCTAATTTATTTTATATAGTGTATATAAGGATTATTTAGAATATTATATTATAAATTAATCATTATTAATGGTATTTAAAGTTTCAATTCATGTTTTATATTTGAATGGTTTTTTATTCAAATATTATTAATGTCATAAGGGTTTATTTTACAATCTCACTCTTATTCAGGATTATTCATATTTAAATTTATGTTTGAAGAATTATATGATATTTATTTATTAAAACCAATATATTTTCTTATCCTATAGTTATTTATAGGTTTTCCATGTTTTCTTCTAACTTTTCCTCTCTTTGACACTCAAAAAAACTGAAGGATTGTTTATAAGAAAAACTGACCTTATTTCCTCCTCCTAAGTCTAAAGGCCTCAGATTTTTTTGTTAATGTTTGGATAAACCACCTTTTAAAATAGGTTTAAAGGGAAAAAAATGAACCATATAACCAAAGGCATAAGTCCTAAAACATAACCCAACGTCCTAGGTACCAGACACATAGAGCAACCCCTCCCTAGCTTCTTTCAACTTGAGGATTCGAAGCTCCCTCCCCAAATAGCTGATCGACATACAGTGCCACACGAAGAATTTCATGGTTCTTGTTATTGATTGTGAAAACCATACCCTCTATTAATTAAAAATATATTTATAACTACTAAATGTTTCATCATGATCTAAATTTCTCTCATTTAGGGCCCACACTTGTGGATCTGGCCATACCGCTTCCTACCTGAGCATGGATCACGCCTCAATCACTGTAGCTCCTACATGGTTAAACCCAAATGACACATTAAAACTTACTCCATGGCCCCTGTAACATATATACAAACTACCAATTATATTTCACCCTACATTTCATTCCACCTCTATATACCAAAGACATTGATGCCTCTCACACGCTGCTTTTGTGGTCGCTGTTGCCGAGCCGTCGACCTGTTTCCACCAAGGTTCCTTCCATGTCATGGTCTATCACCGATTATATTGACACAAAACCCCATGAATTATACATGGTACCTCATCCACCTCAATACACCATTAATAATACCCCACCTAGAATAAAACATAAATTCAGGGCCTCCAAGATTTGATCTTAGGATTGATGTAGGATTACAGGGCTTAGTTAACCACTTGAGCAAACCCCAACTTCCCTTATTTCTATTTTTTGATTGGGAATATTTCTCTTCAATATACATATTCTTAAAATTATTATTTGGAAGTTTTTATCTACTTTTAAATGATTGGTAAAGGTGATTTTCAACATCATTTTACTTTATATAAAAAGGTTTAAAATGAATCATTTTAAAATTTTCCTAACATGTCATTCTTGAATTTTTACAAAAGTGTTAAAAGAATGTTCTTTTTAACTTATAGGGTGTAAAAGGATTTTCTCGCCTCCTTGACCATTATGAACTATTTATATTCATATAAAAGTTTATATTTTTTTTATAATAAAACACTTTACAATTATTCTATGTTTTTTTGGTAAAAATGAATTATTTTATAAAAGGTTTAAATTAATTTTGGATGTAATTTATAACTTCATTTCTTTTCAAAGTTACAGAGATTTTAAGAATTTTTTATTTAAATGTTTCGATTCCATTTTTATCTTTATTTTCTAAAATACTTGATATTAATTTAAACCTTAATTTCTGATAAATTTATGGTCTTCTATCATTCTTTACCGATTTATGGATTATACCTTATTTTGTGACCATTCACTTTCTTGTGATCATTCACTTTCTTGCGATCATTCACTTTCTTGTGATCATTCACTTTCTTGTGATCATGTTCTCTATCATCTTCCATTATTCATTAGACATTATTTTTATCCTTCATGTCTATATTTTCAGTATCATGTATGTATTTAGTATCATTCTATTACTTTGATATTATCTTAACTATATACCATTTTAATATACAATGTTAGTTAAAGGAATATTATTAAGAAAGTTATTTCATTAATTAAAGAAATATTGATATTCTATATTACTGATTCAATATAGATATTTAGTTATTGATAATGTATATTAACTATATATTATATTATTGATTCAATACATTACGAATTCATTGGACACATATAATTGATGGGTGAGGCCCGATTATAGATGCCCCTTGATGGATTGATAGGTATCACGAGACAAATAATAATGGTTATTTCTCAGTGTATGCTAACCCTTACAATGAAAATGTATTTTCATAAGACCTTGATAGTATGTAATATGTATTACCATGAGGCATTTATGGTAATATTAATGATTTATTGGAATGAGACCTTGATATTAATATCATGAATGTATGGAATTATGCATTTATTTCATTAAGAATTCAGTTATTATTATCCATATTATTATTATGTTGATATTTCCTATAAATTTATTTTTAGATTAAGTTGTTAATTAAATGTCACATGTTTTTATTATCCTATTTTCCATATTTATTATGGATTATTTACTCATGATAGGTTCCCTTGTATGCTACCCTTACTGATCATTTGAGCTAACCTTTTTTTTTTGTTTTCTTTTACCCATGATATGAAGAGGGGATATTTGATTTATTTTTATGTATAGAAGAATATTTTTCATGATTTGTTTTTAAATTCAAATTTATTTCAGACTTAATTTATGTATTTAATTTTCCAAGATTGCTAAACCCATTGATCCTTGGTGATGTGATCCCCTGTATCTTCTACCAAAGTAATAAAGTAAACACCAAATCAAGGTTACTGGAGTTGGGGATTCTATAATCATTCTACTCCAGTATATTTGGGTTATCTCAAGAAAATAATCCTCTTTTAAAAATTATTTTTTCTCTTAAAATATGTTATGAACTTTTATTAGGATCACAATGTGTTGGACTCTCTTTAATAAGATCTGAATCAGGTGGACAAAGTGTGGAAGTTTCCTATGCTAGTTTAGGTTAAAAACTAACATCCTAAGGGTTATTAAAAAAAAACATTTCTAAGTTTCATGGAACTGAAATTATCATTATATTTATGGATAAATTTAATTTTTAATGTAATTACTCCACTCATTTGATTTCTTATCCTACCAATATCAGCAGCTATTTCCCCATTTGTTGGTTATTTCTCATTGTGGTTGTACAATAATATCTAATTTCACTTTTTTTATTATTGTATCTTTTTATGTTTTTTTAAAAAAATCTTAAGGATTTTTTGAAATTAATGTAAAGATCATGAAAATAGAAATAAATTAATTAAGAAAAGTGTGAGATAAAGTAAAATACAATAATTGTGAACTGATTTTAACTTTTGGATTCCACCTTCTTCATTTTAAATATAAATTTCTACCATGGAATTATTAAATGACTAGTATAAGAACTTATAAAATGAATATGATATTACTTTGAAATAATACTAAAACCCCCAATATTAATGTTATTTGTAACAACTATAATTTTTAGAGTTTAATTATTTGAATATTTCTATATATTTTTTTTGGTTTTTCCTTTGGAGTTGGCATGATATTATGAGTGTTTCAGGACCCTGAAATTAATATATTAAAAATATTTAGTATATTAAATCTTTCACATGAATTATTTTAGTATTAATGGTTTTCCCATTAATCTAAACCATAGATAGAAAATCTGAGACTGTGGTTGAATCTGGAAAATGGGTTTACTCTAGTTGTGATATAAGTTTGGACGACTTTGGATGTTCTCTTGAAATATAGTCATTGGTTGACATGTTAAATAAATTAAATGATTAATTTATTTAATTTATTAAATACTAAACCTATCCCACTCCTCTATAAATATGTCATTATGTAAAACCCCTAGGGTTATCTACATAACTATGGGAGTTTATAGAGGATATGGGAGAGACACCATTTGCATTGTTGAGATTAGGATCATGGATCAAGGAAAAAAAATTGAACAGATTCATGGGGTGAATACCAAATGCAATAGAATATTCAATGACATATCTAGTGAATGTGTTATTAACTAATGATCAATTCATTATCAAAAAAGGTCCCATTATTTTTTAGATTTTCACTATTATGTTTTTATTTATTGAGCATGGATTGAATATCTTCTTGATTTATTGAATCATGTTTTCCACATGACCCATGATTTTAATTAAAGTTCTTGATATCGATAATCTATTTTCATTGCACCAATTTTTTTTCACCTTTTGGTTTCCATGATTAATATCCTTGGCCAGGTTTATAATTTCCATCAATAATATCACTTTGTTATTGTGTCTCTCCCATCTCCGTTCTTCGTGTTCTTTGTCATTAGCCAATGAGGTTAGTGATTAGATATTTCCAGACTGGTTCTTGTATGATTGAACCTATGGATTCATGAAAATTATGCGAATGACCTTAAGATTGATATTTTATGTATGGATTGAGGTGGAACTATAGATCACAAATGATGGTTCTAGGATTGAAACCCTATTTGGAGATGATAGTCACAACAAGACATTCTTGGGTGATGGGAATATTTATTTTTGACCACTGAAGGATGAGAATCAATGATCAAAGTCGTTTCCTTTTGTTTTTAGTTGTTTGGATGAGCCTATGATGAGATTTTCAGTTGGATCGATGGATGAAGTGAGGTTTTATGAGGATGATGGATTTTCCACAAAAATATCGACTACACGCCATGTAATTTAGAGGAACACATGTCATGTTCCTCAGTTTCACATGGTGGATAGAGTTTTGACCTAAATTAAATAAAACACACTATGTGTAAGGGAACAAACTTCATGTGATACTACCAAGGTATCCGAGTAGTGTATGGGAAGAACATGGATAGGACCCTGAGTGATCATACACATTATTTACCTTTAGTAACACATCATGTGGAGAAACACATCATGTGGTGTAACATGGGAAATCGGGCCATGTTTAGGGAATAACATGCCTGTATCTGCAGGCGGTCCCACTCACTATGTTCCCCAATTCAAATACTTTCAATTACCCTAGAATCTTATACCTTATGTATATCTTTCTTTAGGAATCAGATTTGGGCTCATGAGTAGCCCATTGTGAGTAGAATCTAGTGTAGGACACAATTGTGGCCTTTGTTTTGGAATCAGAGATATGTTGTGCAGTGATACAAGCATTAATCTTATTTTAGTAATGCTTAGCTTATGAAATTGATTAGGTTAGAACATCAGAGTGATGCTAGGGTAGGTAATCCCCTAAATAAATAGGGTGCGGTCCCCTATATCCAATATATATGTATATTTGGTACTCCCCCACACTATAGTGGGTGATGGTTCTATATCTATGGAGTGGTACTCCCTCTTCATTATGATCTAGTGGGGAGATGGTCCTCCACTATATTGTGATCCCTCAGCCATGGTATACAATAATGAGGATAGGGATCTCCATTCAGATCCTTGTGTGGTTGTGTAGGGTTTTGGGCATCAGAGATGGGAAATTTAGAGCTGTAAGTAGACTCATCATCCTTAGTTGGGTGCAGAGATTGTGATTACTCTATTTCAGACTTATATTTCTTTATGAGCATATATGATGTTGGGTTTATTTTTCCTCTTTGATTTATGGGTTGAGATGACTATTTTATTCTACCATTTCCCTCTTGGTTTTCATTTCATCCTACTAAGTATATTTATACTCACCCCTACATGGGATTTTACCACATGTGTTGTGTCTTATATAGAAAAAACTAGTTTGGCAGTGACCATGGTGGACTTGGTATCAATGGAGTATAGGAGTACGTGGAGGCACTGACCATGTTCCGTGGTTAGACTTAGGGGTATTAAGATAGGATCTCATCTGAATTTACCATTTTTATTTATTACTATGTTTGGACTTATTTTACTTATTTGTGGTTGGGATTTTTTTTCCATTTTTACTTTCTCAAATTTTTATCTATCATACACTGATTTATTTTCTAGTGGCGGTTTCTTGAAATTTTTATGCTCTTGAGGTTTTATTTTATTATATATCTTCTCTATTTCATGGATATGATTGTGTTAGTGTGTATAGGTAATTTAGGATAGGGTCTCATCTTAGTGATATTCCCTCTTGGTGTTTATCACCAGCCCTTGGCCTATTAGAGGTGGGACTAGAGTGTCACTCTTGGCTTACTACCAGCCTAAGTGGGGATTCGGTGGGTCGGGTCATGATATAGTATTATCATAGTTTTCTATCTAAGGGAAATTTTTTGGAGTGATTCATGTTGTGAGGATTGGTTTCAGAACTTAGGGAAATGATGTTGTAGTGTATCAAGTTTTTCTCTTAGACCAGGTTATCCAGTGGTAGTGTGGAAGCTAACGTATCTATACACCTAGACTCTGAATAACTTCTAGTTGAATCGACATTACAAGGAACTAAGTGAAGGTAAACCAATGGAACATGCATCATATTTGATTTGTTCTTTTGAATTAATATCCTCATTGAGTCAACTACCCAGATATTCCCATCTAACCATGGTACATCATGTTAAATTTCAAGATTCCTCCATGATGATAACCAACTAGGATTCTGAGATAGGGTTGTGAAAATAAATAGTTGAGTGATAAATCCACATTATAGGAACCCATTATTGAGGTTTTCCCTCAAGGAGAGCATAGAGTAGTGCTTCCACCCAATGATCAAAATGTTGTCCCACCTCTAGTGGTTTATAAGGATGATCATCTACATGTTGAGTATCCAATTACTTTAGCAGGTCAGGGAGATGTTGTGTACAAGATTAACATGTTTCATGAGTTCTAGAAATAAATAACAGCTAGGTTTCATAGAAATCAAAACCCTTAAGCAGTATAGTATTGTCTCAAGTATGTGGTTTGAGTTTTCTAACTTAGAAAAAACCTAATTGATCTTATGGTTATGCTCTCAACAAACATTCTTCATAGAGAAGTAGGAAATTGGTGGGTATTGATCACTCAAACCCATGATGAGGAAATGATCTTGTGGAAAAACATTCAGAGTTTGTTCTATGATTAGTATTATCCTTTGAGTTTGTGCTCTATGTAGATCCAAGATCTTCTTGATCTATAGTAAAATGATATATCAGTTACTGAGTACACAATGATATTTACTAACCTCATGTTCTACTCTCTCGATATGGTTCAAGATGGATATTTTCTAGTATGTAAATTCAAGAAGGTCCTCCTCAGGGAAATCTGGGATAGAAAAGTCTCTTTATGAATTCCCACTTATGATGGAGTGTTAGAGTGGGCCTTAGTGATAGAGAAATTTTCTAACAGAGGGATGTCAGAAATCTAGATCAGTATGTGAACATCTTGGAGCTGAATCATCTATAGAAAATAGTTGGTATTGACTATTAGGGTCTTAATGTAGGAGGTATATTCATTCCCAGACTTAGACATTGAAATCTATAGTGAAAAGATCATATAGGGGGTCCACTCAGCCTGGAGATGGGAGATTCTATACTTGTGATGGGTGAGGTCACATGGATCATGAATTCCGGACCTCATACACTATAGATAGTGGATAGAAAATGTATATACCTCAACGAAAGAGTAAAATCATGACTATAGATCTCCTAAGCATGGTTAGGGAGTCTCCCAGGGAGGTTGCGTAGATAGAGGGGTAGGTGAAACCCCCTAGGAGGATATGTAGGTGCAGGATAATGCTATGGACTAATCCCTCCACCACCACCTCCACCAGGTGGTCCACACAAGGATCATAGGGTTGGAGATAAAGGACATGGCTAGCTGAAGTCGATGGAGGGAAAGGGCTAGACTACACATGATATGATTCTAAGTATGATCATGTCTTCTTTACTTTATATTTGGTACTTGTATATATAGGCACAAGTCAATATTTTATTTCCATATACCTTGTTGAGGATATGTATATTCACATGGAGTCTTAGGCATATCTTCTATGGATATAGGTTCCTACAGGGAGTGATTCTTTTATTTCACACATTTGTCGGCCGTGTGAGTTAGATATTTTTAGAGAGTGTTTTACATGGGACCTCTTGGATGATTTAATGAAACCTCATGGAATCATCCTGGGTATGGATTGGTTGTTTGTAGTGTATACCCATATATATTATCACTGTATAATATTTATATTCATATAGATGATGATATGAAGTTCTCCTTCACTAGTGATAAGAAACTATTAACATAAAAATTGGGTCTCATGAGTAGAAACTATAACCTATCACCCATCAGTTGGTGAGTTCTTCCCTTAGTGTAGTGGTCTCTTCAGACATATGGCTTCCAACAATAGTGTAAGATTATATAGATGTAATTACCAAAGTTGTTATAGGACTACCTATGAGGAAGGATATGGAATTATGTATTAAATTACACTCTTGGACCACACTGATATCTTTTGAAGTATATAAGATGGTTCCTAAGAACCTTTAGGAGATGATAGTGCAGTTGTAATACATTTTTGAGAAGGGATTTATCAGACCCAATGTATATTTCTAAGAGTCTTTAATATTGTTTATTAAAGAGTTGTATGGGATTTTGAGGCTATGTGTTGATTACTATTTCCTAAATTAGGTGAAAATCAAGAATAAGTACCCCTTTTTGAGGACTGATGACCTCTTTGAGCATTTTAAAGGTGAGAATGGTTCTCAAATATTAATCTCATTTGTGACTAAAATCAATTGAGGTTTCACGATGATGGTATTCCTAATATTACATTTTGATTTCTCTATGGGCTTTATGAATTCTTAGTGACAAATTTCAGTGTTAAAATGCCCCTACTATGTTCATGAAACTCATGAATTGGATCTTCCATCCTTTCTTGGACCGGTTCATGGTTTCCTTTATCGATGAAATTTTTATTTTCTAGTTGTATAAGTAGGATAATACAAATAATTTAAGTATGATTCAAGAATTACTTCAGGATGACTAATTATATATTAAACACTAAAAGTGTTAGTTTTTGATTTGATAGGTTCACTTTATGGGTCATATCATATCTAATAATGGTGTAGCAGTTGACCTGATAAGAATTGAAATAGTTCTCTCTTGGGAGCTACCCAAGAGTGCGTATACGGTGAATAGTTTCCTCGATTTACTAGGGTACCATCAAAGGTTTTTGGAATAATTTTCTAGGATTGTATCCCCTTTGACAACCATGATGTAGAAATGGAATCTATTTTCCTAGACCAAGCAGTGTTAGAGAGCCTTTGAGGAGCTGAGGAAGAGGTTGATCGGTAATCCTATGTTGAGTCTACCTGAGGAGGGTGTTGAGTATGTTTTTTTTCAATTCTTTAAAATCTAGGATTATATGCACATTGATGAAAAGGAAGGTAATGATTACTTATAGGTTGAGGAAGTGAGACCCCATGAGAAGAGCTATATGACCCATGACTTGGAATTGGTAGTGGAAGTACTTTCCTTGAATATGTGGAAACATTAACTTTTGGATGATCATTTCATTGTTTATTTAGATCCTTAGGCACACCTTTACCCATAGATACCTCAAACTAAGTTAGAGACATTGGTTGTAGTTATTACATGACTATGATTTTGAGATATTATATACTCTAGGGAAGAGAAATGTGATGGTAGATTACCTTACTAGGAAATCTAATTATTTCTTAGTGAAGGAGGTATCAGAGAAGATGCCCTTTTTTATGGCTGATCTTGGTAGAGGAGAGAGGGAAAACTTATCTATAGTTGATGGTGGTGATTCCATTTCTTCTTTAGTGAGTGAGAGAGGTTTAGTTGGGTGATATCAACTTTAAAGTTCTATGCGACCAAATATCATCAAGATATGCATCAAATGGATTTACTAAAGGTTGGTATAAATCCATCCTTTTCTAGGGAAATATGGTAGTTCTGGTCATATTGAAAAAGGAAGTGTTGATGGAGTTTCATAACACCCCATTAGTGGTATAAATAGGAGTGGAAAAGATGTATAAATACCTTTTATGATAGTTTTGGTGGGATAACATTAGGTAGAGTTTTTTTGAGTTTGTGCCTCGATGCCTCACATATTAGCTAGTGAAGGAAGAAAATTAGCTTCTAGTAGGTCTGACTAAACCTTATGATATCCCAAAATAGAAGTGGTATGAAATATAATTGGATTTTTATGGGGATTTTGTGGAAAGTGAGAGGAAACAACACTATCTGGGTGATTTTTGACTGACTTAACAAGTCTTTACACATCATTTATATCCAGGAATAGAGTTTGGTTGAGATTTTGGGGTGTATGTATGTGAAAGAGATCATATAAATTCATGAGGTACACATGAATATCATAAATGAATGTGATTTTTAGTTTATTTCATGGTTTTAGAGGGGTTTCTAGGAGGATTTTGGGACCCAGTTATAGATGATAACAACATTTCACCCCACAAATATGTCTAGAATGATAGAACCATCCATGTTTTGGAAGATATACTAAGATCTTGCATGTTGGTTTTTAGTTGGAGATGGGAGGATTTCTTACCATTAGTGAAGTTTACCTATAATAATATCTATCACTCCACTACCAGCATGACACCATTCTAGGCACCACACAAGAGACCCTACAGTTCTCCCTTATGTTGGTCCGAGATTGTAGAGACATCTCTTATTGGGCCAAAACTGGTACAGGTGATGAAAAAGAAGGTTTAGGTGATTCATGAGTGTATGAGGATAACATAGAGTCAACCAAAGTCTTATAAAGATCAATGTCATAGGCTATTAGAGATCAAGTTAGGAGATAATTTCTTCCTAAGAGTCTCCCCATGAATAGGATTATATATATTTATTCAGGGTAACAAGCTATCCACGAGGTTCATTAGGACATTCTAGATTCTATGGAGGACTGGCAAGGTTTCTTAACAATTTTCCTTACCCTCATAGTTTCACCAAGCACATGACATTTTCCATGTGTCTCAAATAAGGAGATACATTCACGACCCATCACACATTATTTACTGGGGTAATTTGGATATTGATGATGGTTCCACCTTCTTAGAGTACCCAATGATGATTGGGTATCTAGTAGATAATCCTTCCTGGGTGCACTATTTCACTAGTTTGAGTGCTTTATAAGTATGTGAACGTATAGGATACTTCATGGGAGTGTGAGATCTATATGTGGGCTCAATACCCTCAAATTTTTGTGTAGATTATGATTTTTGGGTGAAAATCCTTGAATGTGGGGGAATGTAACAACTCTAGTTTTTAAAGTTTAACCCTTTAAATATTTATATATAAATTTATAGGGTTTTCTTCAGAGTTGGTGAGAAATTATGAGTGTCATAGGACATTGGGATTAATATATTAAAAATATTAAAAATATTAAAACACACACACACACACACACATTATTTCAGGACTAATGGTTTTATCATCGATTAGAACCTAAAATAGAAAATTTAAGACCATGGTTGAATCTTAAATGAGGGGTTTACCCTAGGTGTGATATAAGTTTGGTTGAGATCAGATGTTTCATTGAAATAAAGTTATTAGACACTCTGTTAAATAAACTAAATGATTAATTTATTTAATTTACTAAATTCTAAACATACCCCCCTCCTTTATAAATACTCCATTATGGTAAACTCCTAGGGTTATCCGCATAACCTTATAAGATTATAAAGGAAGGAGGATAGCCACCATTAGAATTTGTGAGATTGGGATCATGGATTGATGATGAACAATCCAGGAGATTTGTGGGATGAATGATAAATGTAGTATAATCTTCAATGAAATTTCTTGTGAACATGTTCTTCACTAATGATTGATACTTTATCAAGATAGGGATTGTTATTTTGAGGATTTTTACCCTTATGTTCTTTTTTGTTGAGCATGGATTGAACACCTTCTTAATTTATTGAATCTCATTTTCCACATGAACCAATATTTTAATTATCATTCTTGATCCCAATCATATGCTTTTGTTGTACCAATTTATTTCAACTTTTAGTTTCTATGATTAAGTTTGTTGGCTATGTTCAAAATGGATAATGATAATCAAAATTTGTTATTGTGCCTCTCCCATCTTCATTCTTTGAATTCTTCATCATTGGCATATGAGGTCAATGATTTAACATTTCTGAATTTGTTCTAGTGTGACCAAACCTTTTAATTACCAAATGTTATGAAAATGACCATGAGATAAATGGTTTATGAATTTATTGAGGTATAATTACATATCAAAGATGATGGTTCTAGGGATTAAGACCCTGTTTGGTGATAGGAGGTGCAATAGGACATGCTTAGGTGATGATAATTCCATTTTTCAGCCACCGGAGGTTAGGAATCAATTACTGAAGGAGTTTCCATTTGTTTTTGGTGATTTGGGTGAGCCTATGGTGAGATTTTGGGTGGGATTGGTAGACACAATGAGGATTTGGGAGGATGATGGAGTTTCTGAAAAAATCATAAATTGAAACCGTGTAATCTAGAGGAACACATGTGCTTCTTAGTTTCACATTGCAGTTAGGGTTTCATCCCAACTTAAATATCACACTCCTTGTGGATGGGACCACATGTCAGGTGATACTACCCAAGTAGCTGAACTGTGTATAGGAAGCACATGGCCAGGACCCTAGGTGATTAGAAATGTTATGTCCCTTTAGAGACATGATGTGAAGAGGAACATGGACATCTGAGTTGTGTCTAAGGAATAAAATTCCATGTCCACTGGTGGTACCACATGTTGTGCCTCGATTAAAACTCCATGTACTTTACCTATAATCTCTTACCTTGTATATATCTTTCTTCAGGGCTTATATTTAGGCCCATGAGTTTCCCATTATAAGTATAATTACACATAGGATGTGATGGTGGAATTTGTTTCAACATCAGATATATGACATGAGGTGATAAGAGATATATTCTTATTCAAGAAATTCTTAACTAATTTCTATGATCAGGTTTGATCATTGGAGTGATGCCGAGGTAGGTACTCCCCCGACTCAGTAGGTACTCCCCCGACTCAGTAGGGAATGAGTCCCTTATATCCTATATACTAGTAGATTTAGTACTCCCCCACACTACATAGGCCACATTTCCTCTATCTACAGAGTGGTAGTACTCTGTCATTGAGCTCTGATAAGGAGCGAGTCCTCCACCGGAGTGTGATCCGTTGACCATGTTACACAATAGTAAAGAGTGGACCCTCCATTAAGATCCTTGTGATTTTTCATGGGGTGTTGGGTATAAAATATAAGACATTTGGAGATATAAGAAGACTTATTATCCTTAACTGGATATAGAGATTGTGATTCCTCTCTTTTCTACTAGGGTTACATTATGTGCATATCTGATGTTAGGTTTCTTTTCCCTCTTTGACTTATGGGTTGAGATGAATACTTTATTATACTACTCCCCTCTTATTTTTTGGGGAGTCATACTAAGTTTTTTTATACTCACCCTTGCATGGGATTTTCCCACATGTGTCATGTCTTATACAGATGAAAAATAGTTTGGAAGTGACCTTGGTGGACTTGGTATTAGTGGAGCATAGCCATTTTTGGAGGTGCTAAACATGTTCGATGGTCAGAATCTAGGATCTTGAGTTGAGCACTCCTTAACATTTCTCTTTTTAGCTATTACTAGGTTGGTACCTATTTTATTCTTTATATATGTATGTGTATTTTTAATTTCTTGGATATTTATTTATCGCACACTGATTTATTTCCTAAAAGTGGTTTTATGTATCATTTACACTCTTGAGGTTTTAGCTTAATATATATATGAACTGTTGCATAGAGTTGGGTGTGTGTGTGTGTGTAGGTACTTAGGATAAGGCTTATCATCTTCATATTATGCTAACTTGGTGCTTACCACTATCCACTATACTTTTGGAGGCGGGCCTGGGGTATCACTCTCAGCTTATTACTGGCCTAGGTGGGGCCTCAGTTGTCTAGGTCATGCCATTATTTTGTCTCTAAAAGTGATCTAACTACTCAATAACCATCAAAAAATCAGAACTAGTCACATTCACTATTCCCATTAACAAAATCTTGATTAATAATTTTAAAGAGTAAATAGAATTACTTAACTTACAAAATGAACAAAAATTCCTCATTTATAATCAAAAAATGAAACCATAATCACTAATAGTTGAAAGAAGATAATCTAAAATAAAATCAAAAGAATGTTTAATTCTTTGAATGAAAATAACCTGATTTGGTTCAAGAAATAACATTTCTATAAGAATTAAAATAAGAGAAAAATAAATCTGAGATCATAAGGGGATTTATGAGTCTCTACCAGATCACTACTGTAATAGACTTATCTGGACATGGATAATCATATTTATGGTTCTATAACCTACTTGTTTTTCACTCAATCAATATATCTTAAATTTTCTAATTAATTTTCTATCCTAAACTATGAAAAATAACCTCTTTAAAACCATAGTCAAGCTTCATGAGATTATTTTTCTTTGATTTTGTAAAATACACATATTTTAATTATCTCCAATATTCTAATATATTTAGTATTCCCTTAGAGTATCTCCCATGATCACATTTCTTTCTTATCCCAAAGATTAATATATTTGGTAAAAAATAGATATGAGATTATCTTTAATGACCGGGGATCATGAGATTCAATCCATATTGTGAAAGCATTGGATCTTTTTATTTTTCAAAGGACATGACCCTTATGCATTGAATTTGATATGAAGTTTACCATTAAACATCAATGTATTCTCTTGGTCAAAATCCTCCTCAGTAGTAAAAGCATTCCATTTACATATCAACCACTAGAAACTATTTTTTATCAGTTTATCCTACCCATGGAAAAGTTATTTACTTTTATATATCAACTTATTAATCCACAATAGTACCTTTACACATCACTCACCCATATAAATGACTCTTATGTATAACTAGCTTGACCTAAATTCTCCCCAACAACAAAGTAATGAACATTTGTATATCAGTTCTTCTATCAAGAACCTTTACATATTTCCCAAAATTACTCTTATGTATTTCAATAGAGATTTAAATTTCATATAAAATGAAAAAGGAAAAGATATTTATGTATTATAAGAGTTACTTTTACATATTTACTTTGCCTTAAATCAACCTTAACATATCAATGAAGTTAATTTTATATATTGAGGACTTAACCAATTATCCAGTCTTCTCCTGCTCAGCACCAAAGTGACCTTTATATATCAATAAAAGTTACCTTTATGTTTTAACTTTACTAATTTTATATCATATAATTAGAGTAACCTTTATATATTGAACAAATTTACCCTTACATATTTTCTTTGTTGTAACACCACAAGGTTTTAGAAATAAATTGAAATGCATGAAACTTTGTTTTAATTATATATTTATAACTAGACTTTAAATATATTTTTTCCACTTCTATGTTTTGAATTTAAAAAAATGATCATCTATGGTTCTGATCGGTAAGTTATTTAGAGTCTGATAGAACCAAATTGAATTTTTTGGTGAATAATAACATACCCTTATGAATAGTAATATGAATAGTTATATGACCCTAAGTAATATTAAATTGTATTATTTTTTTATTTTCTGAAGTCTTTAAGATAAAAATATTTTGACTAATTTTTAAAGGTGTAAAAAAATGAGTTATTTTTGAATAAATTATGATTTTATTTAAAAAATTATGTTAATAATATTTATAAAATTATTTTCAAAAAATTGAGTTCATTTTTTAATTCTATATGTTGAAAAATGGTTAGGGTTAATTTTTGGTATTTTTCTTAAATTCTTGAATTTTGGATGAATAGTGAAATACGGTAAAATACCGTGTATAAAAATTATCAGTTAAATACACTACTTGTGACATAATAACTGATGTAATCCCACTTGTTTCGAACTCACATGCTACCTTTACTATTTTTATCACAATAATGAATATTATTCATAGTCTTGGACAAAAATATTAAAATATTGATTAAAATAATGTAAAACTCCTCCTCTCCTCCACTATAAATACCACCGACTCCCCCTCTTACTCCCACACATCTCAAACCTTGATGCTTACCTAAGTTCTTCCAAATACTCCTCCAAAGACCCTTACCCATGTACAATACCTATTGGCATCACCAAAAGGCCAAAACCAAAGGCCTTAAGGAGGATCTCAAGGAGAAGAGATCAAGAGGTAAACATCCTCTTTTATTTTCATTCTTTTATTTTCATTTTCTTTCCTATTATTCTTATTTCATACCCACCCCTTATCCAAGAGGAATTAATGATCCATAATCATTTATATATTCTGGATTTTATAATGTTTATTGAATATTCACCATTATACTTCTTCTCCTCTCCCACTTATTCTAGAAATTAAAACATCGTCCGTGATGTGTCAATTTACCGACATCGTGGACGATGTGATTCAATTTCTTTTACTTCCTTTAGGACTGGTCGTGAAACCATTTTTATGATTGAACCAGATTATAATTTATTTATTATATCTAATATAATGTTCTGTAATTATTTTTTACACATGTTATTAACTTATAAAACAAAATGAGTTCATTATGATCGAAGAATTGCCAAAATGACCTAAACAAATATTAATAATGTTTTAAAATATGAATCATCCTAATGTCATAATTTAAAATGATAAATGGTATAATTTATGGTTCTATAAATATGTTAATACCTTTCCATTCCAAATATAGAGTTTCACTTCCAGTCGACAAGAATATCCATCATGAACCGATCATGGAAACTATGTAAAGAACGCACCCGAAACAATGTAAATAACAAAATATTACTAATAAATGTGTCAGATCATGTTTTAAAATGATCATATAAGGTGTTATAAACTTGAATATGTTTCATTAATATATTAATAAAACTCTTTTAACCATTATAAAAGAGTTTTAAACACATTTTAAGTAATAAGAACCCAAGGTAAGATAATTATTAACCCAATTTCTAATCTTTGGGTTAACCTTATACCTTTTCAATTATATGGTATTAAGATTATTTGTGTGATGAATTTTTGTTTAAATTATGTTTATATTATGTGTATTTACATTTTATACACATATCCATTCCATTCTATTAATTCTCACTCCAATTATATTTTAAGGAACTTTCCTTTTAAAATCCTTTTAAAAGTATCTTTAATAAATTTCCAAAGGATTGTTTTATATATATATATATATGGAATGAGTGGTTTCTCCTAATTTCATGATAATTTATTACCATGATATGTTCCTTGGACATATTTATGTTGGTTTGAGTCCATTATATCTCAAGATATGTTGGGTTGATCCCATTATAGCTCAAGAATGTTGGGTTGAGCCCATTATATCTCAAGATATGACGGGTGAGACCCATTATAGATCTCTAATGTATTGGGTACTCCGGAGGTGGAATTTGAAAAAATGGTTATTCCATGTGTAAGGGTGATAGAAATAGTGATATGGTAAATATGTCCCAAGGAAACTACATGATGTTTCCATGCATGTTAACACGTTTTTATGGGTTTTATTAGTTTTTATGTTATCACTTGACTAAAAATTTATTTCCTTATATCCCTTACTAAGATTTTTGTGCTCATTCCAAGTTTTAAATGTTTTTCATAGGTTATAAGGATTTTTAATATAAATAAGTAAGGAAATTTAAATGTCTTGAAGTTTTTTTTCAAAGAAATGATGTTTTATTTGAAATGTTTTATATTTTGGAAAAAATGGATATTGTTTTAATAGTATCCACATGTATGATTATGAGATGTTATGTATATTTTATGTCCTAATTACCTAAAACTCTAAACCTAAAAATATTATAAATGTGTAAGAATTTATGTTCTTGTCTAAAACTCAGGATTATTTAATGTTTTAAGGCTAGGTCCTTATAGTTGGTATCAGAGGGAGGTTTAGATAACTTTTGGGGTTAGGATAATGTTAAAAGAATACCATAAATGTTTTTTACTCTATGGTAATTTGAAATTTTATAAAATATAAGGATTACCATGTTGCTTCATCTATGTTATGTTTATTCAGAATGGTTTTTTATAGAATAAATAGGGAAGATAAAGTAGGAAGGCACCAAGAGGCTGATGTCTATCCAAACCTGCAGCTAAGAATGGTGGGAATTAGAACCGAGTAGTCTGTGACATCAATGGATTAGTTTAATAAAGCAATAAATGGTGGTGGTATCCATTCTAGAGAGGAACATGATATATGATGAAGAAACATGTCTTTTCTGGATCATTTTATGAGGCAACAACCTCCAGCATTTAGTGGAACCATATATCCAGTGATAGCCGAAGGATGGATCAATGCTCTATAAAAGATATTTGATGTCATGGGATGTTCAAAACATCAAAAGGTAATACTATCATTTATCATTTGGAAGGTGAATATGATTAATGGTGGTCTCTGGTTAAGAATATGAGAGAAAGAGATGATCTTAATAGTTTATAATGTGATGATTTTAAGAGTCATTTTTTGGAAAAATATTTTTCCAAAACTGTTCGAATTAGAATAGAGAAAAAATTATTGTAACTGAAGTAGAAAGATGATGATTCTGTGGAAGCATTTGAAACCAATTTTATAAGACTATCATGGTACATATCGAATTTTACTCAGGATTTTGATAATAAAATTAATAGATTTTAATTTGTTTTGAAACCATATTTGTGAATAAATCTGGCTTCATGATAGTTTAAAAGTTATAAAAAACTTATTTGTTGTGCTGAAAAAGTGGAGATGGAGTTTTCTAACATGTATGTACCTCATGATAACAAAAATAAGAAGTGTTTAGGTTGGCAGGCTTTGGGTAAGAATTTGTCATAGAAATACGGAGGTAAAAAAATCAATTTCCCTTCTTATGAAAAGTGTGGTAAAAGGTATCCTAGTGAATGTATTGTAAATTTTGGGAAATGCTACCAATGTGGAATGTTTGGAAAAATGTCTTGTGAGGGAAAGGAAAATGATCCAAAAATTAATGAGAAGCCGATGGTGAAAGGCTTTAACCATAAGAAATTGGGTAATTTTTATAATGTTTGTCCGAAGCTAGTCACTCAAGTAGAGGATCAAAAAGATTGGTAGCAGAAGGGTGTGGTAAAATCCTTTTCAACCACTTCAGTAGATGTTGAGCCATCAAATGAGGTGGTATCAGGTACATTTCTTGTTTTTATAGATTTTTCAAATGTGTTGTTTGATTTAGGGTTTACACATTTTTTTATTTTTTGAGAAATTTTTGGACAAATTTGGAATTCAACCTCATGAAATAATACTAGATCTCATGGTAAAAGCACTTGGAGGAAATATTTTGTAAAAAATAAATTATAAGAATCTACCTATTCTTGTCTATGGAAATATTTTACCTTCAAACCCTGTTGTTTTTCCTCTAGTAGTGTTTGATGTTATTTTGGGTATGGAATGACTTTCTTTTTATCATGCTAAGATAGATTTTAGAGAAGAATAAGTTTTTTTTTTCAGAAATAATTTTAGTTTGTATAAAGGAATGATCCCATACCATTTATAACATATCATAAATCTAGGAAACTGATAAAATATGAAAATTAAAGTTATCTTGCTCATATTTTTGAAGATAAGGGAACTATCCAGATTAATGATGTACTAGTGGTAAATGAATACCTGGATGTTTTTCCTGATGATTTTACTAGTGTTATTCCTGATCAATATGTTAAGGTTAATATTGACTTAGTTCCTAATGCTAAGATAATTTCTAAACCTCCTTATTAAATGGCCCAAATGGAACCTCTGAAATTAAAAAATCAGTTACAGGAATTATTAGATAAAAACTTCATCCAACCAAGCACTTCACCATGGGGTGCTCATGTCTTGTTTGTTAAGAAGAAATATGGTTCAATGAGACTTTACATTGATTATAGATAATTGAATAACATTACTATTAAAAAAAGTATCCTTTGCCTCATATCAATGATTTGTTTGATCAGCTCTAGGGAGCCTAATATTTTTTAAAGGTTGACCTGAGGTCAGAGTAACATCAGTTGAAAGTAAAGGATACAGACATCCTAAAGACTATGTTCTATACTAGATATGTTCATTATGAATTTGTAGTTATCCCTTTTGGGTTAACTAATGCACATGATATATTCATGGATCTTATGAATATAATATTTCATGAGTTCTTGGATAAGTTTTTGGTTGTGTTTATTGATGCCATTATGGTATATTATAGAAGTAAAGAGGAGAATAAAAAGCATCCAAGGGTTGTTTTGAAAAACTTAAAAGAAAATAAACTGTATGAAAAATTCATCAAGTGTGATTTTTGGTTGCAACAGATTTCTTTTCTTGTGCACATTGTAAATAAGGATGGAATAACAGATGATCCTGCCAAAAAAAGTGGTTGATGAATGTACAAGCCCTAAAAATGCTATAGAGATTCATAATTTTCTTGTATTAGTAGGTTATTAACAATGGTTTGTTAAAAAATTTTCATGATTATCTATCCCACTAACTAAGTTAACATGAAAAGGGGTAAAATTTGTTTGGACAGAAAAATGTGATGTTTATTTTCAAGAACTGAAGAAGAGATTGATGAATGCTCTAGTTTTGGCCTTGCCTTCCCGAAATTGTGAGTTTTTCATATACAATGATGCTTAATTGAAGGGAATTGGTTGTGTTTTGATGTACAATGATCAGGTAATTGATTATTATTTAAGAAAAATAAAACCTCATGAGTTAAATTATCCCACACATGATTTAGAATTGGAAGCTGTGATTTTTTTTTGAAAATTTGGATGTATCATCTGTACGAATCCAAATTTCAAATATATACTGACCATAAAAGTTTGAAGTATATATTCACTCAAAAGGAATTAAACATGAGGAAGATAATATGGCTTTAACTGATAAAGTATTATGATTGAACAATCAATTACCATCTGGGAAAAGTAAACAAAGTGGAAGATGCCATGAGTCAAAAACATCATACAACATAAACCATGATACGTTTAGAAAATGATCCTTTGTTAAATGATTTGATAAACTTCGGATTGGAAGTTGTTGGTGTAGGAAATTTCTCTATTTTGTTTCTGGTTTTAGTTCAATCATCGTTATCAGACATAACTAATCAAGTGAAAAAGGAAGACCGTGAGATATAGAAAAAGGTAGAATTGGTTAAAATGGGTAAGCTACCAGAATTTAACCATGATAAAGATTGTGTTTTAATATTTGAAAAAAGGTTACATGTGCCTTGTGATTCACAGTTGAAGAAATAATTATTGTATGAAGCTCATAGTTCTCTATTTTTAGTTCATCTTAGAAGTACTAAGATATAAAGAGACCTTCGGGTGTATTACTGGTGGGATGGAATGAAAAGGGATATTTCTGATTTTACCCTAAAATGTTTGAAATGTCAATAGGTTAAAGAAGATAGGAAGTTACCGAAGGGGATGATTTAGCCTTTTCCAGTTCTAGAGTGGAAATGGGAGAATATATCCATGGAATTCGTTGTGGGACTACTGAAGATATCTCGAGGTAACAATGAAATCTAGGTTATTGTTGGCCGACTGACTAAATCTGCCCATTTTTTTTCTATTCGAGATAAAATGCCTTTGGACTATCTTTCTCAAATTCACCTCAAAGAGATTGTCAGGTTACATGAAGTGACTCTTTCCATTATATCTGACTGGGATCCTAGGTTCAATTCTAATTTTTAGAAGTGACTTCAGAAGTTGTTTGGGACATAATTAAATTTAAGTAAAGCTTTTCATCCTCAATTATATGGGCAGTCAGAATGAATGATTCAGACTTTAGAGGATATGATTCGATCTTGTTCAATAGATTACCATGGAAGTTGAGATCAACATATTTCATTAGTTTAGTTTTCTTATAATAATAGTTTTCATTCTAATATATAAATGGCACCTTTTGCGGCATTGTATGGGAAACAATGTCGAACTCTAAATTTTTTGGATGAAGTTAGGGAAAGGAAGTTGATGGGACTAAAATTAGTAGATGAAGTGGATAAAAAAGTGAATATGATCCAGCAACACATGAGGACAACTCAGATCAGGAAGAAAAGTTATGTAGACAATAGGAGGAGAGACTTTTATTTTGAGGTAGGTGATTATGTTTTTCTTAGAATCTCACCATGGAAAAGTGTTATGCATTTTGGTAAGAAAGGAAAGCTAAGTACACAGTTTATTTGACCTTATGAAATTATGGAGAAATTTGGACCAGTCCCTACCGAGTAGCTTTGCCTCCGAGTTTATCTCAGGTACATAATGTTTTTCATGTTTCTATGTTGAGAAAGTATGTGCCAGATTCATCTCTTGTCTTGAGCCCAGGAGCAGTTCAGCTGGAAGAGAACCTTTCTTATGAAGAGAAACCAATTTATATTCTTGATCGAAGGGAACATGTTTTTAGGAATAATGTAATCCACCAGGTAAAGTTTTTTTTGGAGAAACCGCATGGTTGAAGAAGCAACATGGGAGTCTAAAAATTCTATGAAGGAAATGTATCCTCACTTGTTTAATAAGTAAATAAAAATTGCATAGATACAATTTCTAGAAGGTGGGGATAATGTAACACCCGAAGGTTTTAAAAATAAATTGAAATTCATGAAACTTTTTTTAAGTAGATATTTATAGCTAGCCTTTAAACATAATTTTTCCACTTCTATGTTTTGAATTTCAAAAAATGGTTATCTATGATTGTGTTTAGTAATTTATTTGGAGTCTGATAAAACCAACTTGATTTTTTTGGTGAACAGTAACATACCATTATGAATAGTAATATGAATAGTTATATGACCCTAAGGAATAGTAAATTTTATCATTATTTTATTTTCTTGATGATTTAATATAATGACATCTTGATTACTTTTTCAAGGTGTAAAAAAACGAGTTGTAGTTTTAAAATTGTTATTTTCGAATAAATTATGATTTTATTTAAAAAATTAAATTAATAATAATTAGAAAATTATTTTTGAAAAAATGAGTTTATTTTTTAATTCTACACATATAAAAATGGTTAGGGCGAATTTTTGGGATTTTTCTAAAATTCTTGAATTTTGGATAAATAGTGAAATACAGTAAAATACCGTATATACAAATTATCAGTTAAATACACTATTAATGACATCATAACTGATGTAATCCCATTTTTTTGAACTCACATGATCTCTTTACTATTTTGATCACAAGAACGAATATTATTCATAGTATTGGACAAAAATATTAAAATATTGATTAAAATAATGTAAAACTCCTCCTCTCCTCCACTATAAATACCACCCACTCCCCCTTTTCCTCCCACACATATCAAGCCTTGAGACTTGCATAAGTTCTTCCCAATAATCCTCACAAGACCCTTACCCATTTCCAAGACCTTCTGGTCTCACCAAAAGGCCAAAACCAAAGGCCTTAAGGAGGATCTCAAGGAGAAGAGATCATGAGGTAAACATCCTCTTTTATTTTCTTTCCTTTATTTTCATTTTCTTTCCAATTCTTATTATTTTCATTTTCTTTCATATTATTATTATTTCCTCACCACCCCTTATCCAAGAGGCATGAATGATCCAGAATATTTTATATATTCTGGATTTTATAATGTTTATGGAAGATTCACCATTATACTTCTTCTCTTCTCCCACTTATTCTAGAAATTAAAACATCGTATGTGATGCGCCGATTTACCGACATCATGGACGATGTGATTTAAATTTCTTTTAATTCCTTAAATACTATCCATGAAACCATTTTTATGATTGAACCATATTATATTTTATGTATTATATCTTATATAAGGTTCTGTAATCATTTTTTACACATGTTATTAACTTATAAAACTAAACGAGTTCATTATTATCGTAGAATTGCCAAAATGACCTAAACAAATATCAATAATGTTTTAACTTATGAATCATCATCATGTAATAATTAAAAATGATAAATGGTATAATTTATGTTTCTGGAAATATGTAAATACTATTCCATTCCAATTTTGGAGTTTCACTTCAAATCGACAAAAATATCCATCATGAACCGATCATGGAAACCATGTAAAGAACGCACCCAAAACAATGTAAATAAAAATATTTTACTAATAAATGTGTCAAATGATATTGTAAAATGATCATATAATGTTTTATAAACATGAATATGTTTCATTAAGATATTAATAAAACTATTTTAACCGTTATACATGAGGTTTAAACACATTTTAAGTAAGAAAAACCTGAGGTAAGAGAATTCTTAACCCAATTTCCAATCTTCGTGTTAACCTTCTACTTTATCCATTATGTGGTATTTAGATTATTGGTGTGATGAATTTTTGTTTATATTATGTTGTATTATGTGTATTTATAGTGTTTAAAAATAGCCATTCCATTCTATTAATTCTCACTTCAATTATATTTTAAGATAATTTCCTTTTAAAATCCTTTTAAAAGTGTATTTAATAAATTTCAAAAGGATTATTTTTTATATATATGGAATGAGTGGTTTCTACTAATTTCATGATACTTTATTACCATGATATGTTCCTTGGACATAGTTATGTTGGGTTGATTCAATTATAGCTCATGATATGTTCGGTTGAGCCCATTATAGCTCAAGATATGTTGGGTTGAGCCCATTATAGCTCAAGATATGATGGGTGATCCCCATTAGAGATCTCCAATGCATTGGGTAATCTGGGTTAGGGGTGTCAAGATCCAATCCATCCCAACAGGTTCAAACTTCCCAGACCGGGTTGAGTCTTGTTAGGTCGGGTTACATTGAAAAAAATTCGGTCCGTGTTCATAACAGGTCGACCCATACATGGGTTGGGTCGGGTCTCGAGTTGGAGTCATTTAGACCCAAACCAACCCGTGACCTGATCAGTTCCAGCCAAAAAAAATCCCTAATATCTCCTCTCATCCTCACAGAGTTGCGCTTTGGCCCTACCCACAGAACATTCCCTCCCTCCCTCCCTCACACTCCTCACCCGCCTGCTCTCATCCTCTCCCCCGACCCCTACCTTCCCTCGTGGAAAATGAAACCCTACTCCCTCCTTTTTCCCTTGTAATCTACATGAAACAAAAACCTACCCTCCCTCTCATCCTCCCCCTCCTTCCTCGAGCTTCCCCAACCCCTCTCCTTCTGTTCTCTCTTCAGAAGAAATCCCTTGGCTCACGTCGCCTCCTCATCCTGCCTGCTGTTGCACATGCGGTCTGACATGGTAGTAACTGGTGGTAATAAGTTAATTTTTTATCATGTTATTTTAATTTTTTTACCATTATGAGAGTCTCAATTTTTTCTACTCCTATAAAATTATGGTTTAGTCACATATTGAATGTTTACCTAGTTCGACTCAACCTCTTCACTTTCTACTAGAACTATTGCACTGTAATAGGCCTAATTCTGGTACGGTGATGTGGTTTTTGTAGGGATTTAAGGATGTGTTGGTTGAGAATCCACCAATTTTCCACAAGGAATGACCTGTGTTGGTTTCCTTTCTTCCTTTGGCTATCATTTTTCCTTTGATGGTGGTGGTTTGGGGTTTCCTTGTTTACTGGTGGTCTTGTGAAGTTGTGATGTTGATGATGTGGTCTGGTCTCGACTGATATTTGGTCTCAAGTCGATTCAAAATTATTTTGTGGTTGTGTTTTCTGGTGGAATTGGGTTTTCTTGTCCCTGATTTTTGTGATGGTCTGATAATATTGGTTTTTGGTTTTTCATACTCGATGGTGTCGATAGTGGTGTATTGATATTTGTGATTATAGTAGTGTAAAGTGTTGGATTTTTTGATGATGAGAAGTGGTCAAAAAGGAAATATTAATATTTGGGTGAAGAAGCCTTGGTTTTTGAGTAGGTGTCATATTGGGATCAAGGCATGATGTTCCTTATAATTATTTAAAAAAATTTGTTCTTAAAATTTTGATCATTGATTATCCTTATATTTTTAAATTAAAATCCATATATTGGTTTTAAAATTTATTCTCCTTATTCTGCAAGGGGTGTGTGTGCCACAACTGATAGTGGCTAGAAATTCATGGAAGGTGATAAATTAAGTGATTCTAATCCTCAAGTTGGTGCAATAACCCAAAGTCCGATGGGGTCTACTACAACTACAAATTAAATAGAAATAGGATGAGGGATTAGTTGCATACCAGGTGAATAAAGTGAGGGTAAGAGGTCTCCTAATAATATGGTAAAAATTTACAAACCTCTTGGTTATATAATTTCTCAAGATTGGGATCATTTTCATAAGAAAAATGAAAGGGTTGTTTGTAATTATTGTGGAAAATATTATGCTTTAACATTTAGAAAACATGGAACAAGTAATTTGAATAGGAATTTGATAAGGTGCAACAAAGATCCACAAAAAAATCTTGATAAAAGTCAAACCACTCTTGGTCTTACAAAGAAGTGTGAAGATAAGGATTATGGGATGGTTAAAATTTCAGTAGCTCATTTTAACCAAGAAGAGTGTAGAATAACTCTTGCTAAAATGATAATCATTGATGAGTTATCATTTAAATATGTAGAGAATAATGTTTTTAGAGAATTTATTGATGTTGTTCAACCTCAATTTCAAGCTTCATCTAGACAAATAGTTGTTAGGGATTACTTTCAGTTATATTTGGGTGAGAAAGAAAAATTGGAGTCTATGTTTGATATGTTCTCTCACATGGTATGTCTTACCACCAAAACATGGACTTAAATTCAGAATATGAATTATATGTGTGTGACTGCACATTTTATTGATGATAATTGGACCTTAAATAAAAAACCATTTGGTTTTTTCTTGTTTCAAATCATAAAGGGGAAACAATTGGCCAAGTGTTAGAGTAGACATTGAAACAATTGGGGATTGAAAGTATTAATACTGTTACCGTGGAAAATTTTAGTTCTAATAATATTGCAATTAGTTATTTGGAGAGGAGGGTTAATGATTAGAATGGGACTATTCTTAATGGTGATTATATACATATGAGATGCTATGCACATATTTTAAACCTCATTGTTAGTGACAGGATAAATGAAATATCAACATAAATGGATAGAATCAGAGTTTCCTACAAATTTTTGAGAAGTTCACCTTTAAGATTGGATCTTTTAAAGAGTATAGCCGAGGAGTTAAAAATTCCTAGTAAACATGCCATAATTCTTGATGTGCCTACTAGGTGTAATTCTTGTTACTTTATGTTGGATGTTGTAGAGAAGCATGAGAAAGTATTTATTCTCCTTGAGGAGGATGCAAGTTTTAGGAGTGCTCTTGTCTATGAAGGTGGGGCTCCTACAACATATGATTGGGATCATGCTCATTTATTTTTCAAGTTATTAATTTTTTTATGATAGCACTGTTTATTTTTCTGGTTCTATTCATGTGACATGTTACACTTTATTTAATACTCTTTGTGATATATATAGAGAAATAAAGAAATGGATGAAGATTCATGATATTACAGTGAGTGAAATGGCTCTTGCAATGAAGATTATGTTGGAAAATTATTGGGTTATTGGTTCAAATTTTAATTCTATCTTACTTGTGGTAGTTGTTCTTGATCCCTGATATAAATTGGAATATGTTTGGGATAGTTTTGAAATGATGTTTTATGATGAAGAAGACAAAAATCAGTTTATTAGTTAATTAATAGAGATTATTAATAATCTATATGAGTTTTACAAATGTAAATATCCCATTCCAATTGTTAATAAATGTGAGTCAAGTTATCATAAAGAGTCACATATTCATGATAATAGTACTGATAGTGTGGATGGTGAGAAATGAGAAGATGCATATAGATTAAAGAAAAGGAAAAGGCAATTGACACAACAAAGGGATAAACTATAAATATATCTTGAGATTGATGATTGTGAGTATGATTTTGAAGGATTTGATATTTTAAATTGGTGTAAAGGAAAGAAAACCAAATATCGTGTTCTCTCATGAATTTATAGATATATTATAGAAATTACTTTAACTACAGTATCTTCAGATTCCACTATTAGTACATGAGGAGGAGTCCTTGATTAATTTCATAGTTGTTTGAATCCCAACACCATTGAAGCATTAATTTTCTCACAAATTTTTTTTAGACATTCTAAACCAATTGACATTCAAAAGAAACTAGAAGAAGTTTAATATATTGAATTAGGTACCATTAAAGATATTATAATTTTTTTTATCATTTATCATTTGTCAATTATAAAATTTTGTTTGAAAAATTAAAATACTGACTTGTTCTTTCTTTTGTTGTGTTTTTTTAATATATTCCATCATCCACCACAATTCATGATTATAGTTTCACTATCTAAATTAGAAGAATCAAGGATTATGGATGGATCAGTGTTCATTAAGGTATAAATTTATGATTATTTTAAAAATTCTTTTCACAATACTATCATCACATACATTGATCACCCCAAATAATATATAGTTTCTTCCCATGAATTGATTCCTCATGTGAAGTTGTTTCATCTATCCCAGTTTTCAAGGCATATTTTGTGGATGACTACTCATGAACTACAACCACATGTTTTTATTTGTTCTTAGCATTGGATTATGCTTTATTAATTTTGTTTAGTCTTGTCCAATTGATCAGGCCAAACTAAAAACTCTTTCTTTATTTGAACAATATTTTTGGGCTGCTCACATGCCTTCTTAACTTCTTCCATATTTCATGAATGCATTTTTTTGTGGGTTTTTTTTGAATTTCATTCCCTTTCATAGCATAGAGACCTTATCCCATCAACAATAATTAAAACCTTAGCCTTTTTACCTTATTGAACGTACCTTATACATACTTACAAGGATGGAAATTTTATGTCATTTGTTTCTAAATTTTGGAAAATGATAAACTTTCTCAGTGAGAAATGGTCTGTTCCATCATTTCATGTGTGATTTTTTAAGTTTTTTCTTAAAATGTCGAGGTTTCTGTAATAAATATTTGTACCGGGTGATTGTTTCATGTTTTTTGTACAGAGATGTAAGCCCCGATGTCTTCCGATTTTATATTAACCTATTTCCTAAAATTGATCAGGGTGATATTAACTTTTAAGTTAAACATGGTTTTTCTTATGTTTTATTCCCTTCTTCATTTTGTTCTTAAATTGTAAAAAAATTTGAACTTATATAGGGTGAAATATTGTGGAGTCTATTCTCTCAGAAGCTTGGATGCTGGCTAATTTCTTCTATCTACAGTTTTTCTTACCTATACAAAGCATACACATTTTTTGAATATCTAAACTTCTGAATCCTGATATGAACCTTTATTTATTGGCATTTTCCCTAATTAGATGCTATTTTTTGATTTCTCCATGTTTATTGGTGTGATTTAATTCAACTGGAAATATATTTATATGATTATTCTTATAAAGAAAACATATTTAATATTTATTATTTTTCATTTAATACAAATACAGTTTTTTAGTTTTTGTTGAATTATATTCTTTTTACATTTTTTTACTTTTCATTTTTTCTGAGATATGTGTGGATACATGTGTTCACTATTCATTGTTGGTTCTAGTCTAGGGAAGGGGTGCATGCTAGTGTAGGGGTGCAGGGGGGGGGGGGGGGGTGGTGGTGGTGGTGGTGGTGAAGGGGTGCATGGGGGGGGGATGGGTCTTGTGTGTAGGGGGTAGGGGGAAGGCTGGTGTGTAGGGGGGAGGCTGGTGTGTAGGGGGGAGGCTGGTGTGTAGGGGGGAGGCTGGTGTGTAGGGAGGGAGGGGGTGTGGGAGTACAAGGGGGAGGGAGGCATTCTGGTGTAGGGGTGAAGGGGGGTGGGGGGGGTGGGGGTGGGGGGAGGGTTCAGGGGTATAATGTAGGGGTGTGGGGGGTAGGTTGGGTCTGGTGTGTAGGGGGGGGGGAAGCTGGTGTGTAGGGGGGAGGGGGAGGCTGGTGTGTGTGTGCGTGGGGGGGGGGGGTGTAGAGGAAGAGGGAGGCCAGGTCTAGTGTGCAGGGGGAGGGGGGCATGCTAAGGATGGTGTGTGAGGAGGGAGTGGGGAAGGATGGTGTATAGGGGGAGGGGTGTAGGGGGGAGGGTGGTTGGGTGGTGTGCGAGGGCGGGGGGGGGGGGGGATAAGGTTGGTGTGTAGGGGGGGTAGGCTGGTGTGTAGGGGGTAGGGGGAAGGGGTGCAACCTGTAGGGGGAGGGAGGCTGCGTCTGGTGTGTAGGGGGGAGGGGGGCGTGCTGAGGTTGTTGTGTACGGGGGGGGGGGGGGTGGGGAAGGATAGCGTACAAGGGTAGGTGTGTATGCTGGTGTGAAGGTGGGGAGGGAGGATGGGTGGTGTGTGTGGGGGGGGGGGGGGGTTGGGTCTGGTTTGGTGTACAGGGGGGAGGGGGTAGGCTGTAGGTAGTGTGCACTACAGGGGGAGTTTGGTTTGTGGGGGGGGGGGGGTGAGGCTGGTGTGTAGGGGGAGGGGGAAGGCTAGTGTGCAAGGGGGAGGGGGCATGCTGGTGTAGTGTAGGGGTGTAATGTAATATGGGGGGGGGATGGTTCTGGGCTGGTGTGTGTGTGTTTGTGTGTGTGTGTGTGGGGGGGGGGGGTTGGGTCTGGTCTGGTGTGCCGGGGGGGGGGGTAGGCTGAGGCTGGTGTGTAGGGGGGAGGGGGGAAGGCTGGTGCAGGGGTCCATCAGGTTGGGTTTGTGGGAGGGGTGTAGGATGGTGTGCAGGGGGGCGGGGGCAGGCTGGTGTGAAGGGGGGGAGGGGGTAGGCTGGTGTAGTGTAGGGGTCTATTGGGTTGGGTTTGGGGGAGGGGTGTAGGATGGTGTGCAGGGGGGTAGCAGGGGTCCATCAGGTTGGGTCTGGGGGTGGTGTGCCATAGGTTGGTGTAGTGCATGGGTCTATCAGGTTGGGTCTTAGGGGGGTTGGGTCTTAGGGGCTAGTTCGGGTTCATCAGGTTGAGTTGGGTTAGGTTGGGTTTACACATATAACCTAACCTGAATTGACCCGACCCACAATAGTTTGGGTTGGGTCAGGTCCTTTAGGAATGCGTTGGGTAACCCAACCCCAACATGTTGGGTTGGGTCAGGTTAACTGCTCATGAAGCATGTGACCCAACCTGACATAACTCAAATTTTTTTGTTTGGGTCGGGTCCTGAAACACCCTTGACTCAACCCGACCCGACTCATGGACACCCCTACTCCGGAGGTGGAATTTGACCAAATGGTTATTCTATGTGTAAGGGTGATTGTAAGAGTGATATGGTAAATATATACCAATCCAACTACATGACATTTCTATGCATGTTAATGAGTTCTTATGGGTTTTATTGGTTTTTATGTTATAACTTGACTAACAATTTCTTTCCTTATATCCCTTACTGATATTTTTGTACTCATCCCAAGTTTTTAAATGTTTTTCACAGGTTATAAGGATGTGTAAGAGAAATAAGTAATACAATTTAAATGTCATGAAGTTTTTTCAAAGAAATGATGTTTTATTTGAAAAGTTTTATATTTTGGAAAAAATGGATATTGTTTTAATAGTATCCACATGTATGATTATGAGATGTTATGTATGTTTTATGTCCTAATTACCTTAAACTCTAAACTTGAAAAGACCATCAATGTGTAAGAATGTATGTTATTTTCTAAAACATAGGATTATGTAATGTTTTAAGGTCGGGTCCTTATATTTATGATGCATGATACATTTCCAAATTTTTTAGAGGGAAGATTCGAAATAAATCTTATGTATGGGATTTTTGTACCCTTTGTCAGATTCCTAAACAAATTCTGTATATTCATTATTCTTCTCTTAGACTCCTTAATTTTAAACTCTTCATATTATTTTCTAGACTATTCTTCTTCACCTTTAAAATAAAAGATTAAAGTACTATCATAGTTGGCCATTCATTTTATTCTAGAAAATAAATAAATCAAATAAATTAAAAAATTTATCCATTTAAAGTAATATTTACAAAATTCAATAGAATGTTCCTTTAATTCCAAAACATCATAAAACTAAATTAATAAATATGAGGGAACTAAATTAATTGATTATCAATAAAATATATTATATTTGTTTCCTCTATCAAATACTACAAAATATTTAAGCAGTTTTGAAATATAGCGATGAATCATGGGGGTATCGACAACATAAGATTTGAGACACGATAATGGATGATGGGGGAGTGATGCACAACAGTGGTAGTTCATCTGGTTGTGAGGGATGACATGGGTTGATGTTAGTGGATGACTAGGGTATAGGTAACAATGTTGAGAGTATTTTTTTTGTAAATTTCTATAATTTTTAGAGATATTTTTGTCAATTTTTTTATTCCATTTCCTTACCTCATCTTCCACCTTTTTTTGATGGGATTTCTCTTCTATTTATTAAGAGAAAAAAGTTTTCCATTCTTTCACACCAAACATATGTTTTCCAGGGTTCTTTTCCCATTTCCCATTCCCTTCCACTCTTTATAATATATCAAATGGGACCTAAGTTCAATGTTGTTTATTGTATTGGTTAATTATAGTTTTAGGAAACACACATTTTTTATATTTAATCATCTTTACTTGGTATTGTTGATATACAAAATATTAATTATTGACCAGTTATATATATATATATAGATACACACAGAATATAGTTTAAAAAAATAATTATATATAAGATATTATAGATTATATATTGAATCCTGAAGCATAAATAAATAATCACACAGGAGAAATTCAAATTTATATGATTTATCCAATGAGATATATATATATAAGTAAATAAAGATCATTATGTCATTATATTCAAGTACAATATTTTATATATGATAATAAATCTTCCTTTGGGAAGTCAAAATAAAATTAAATATCCTATAAAGTCACCATTATTATTTGTAAAGGATTTTAAAGACATAAAAAACCCTAAACATAACAAATAAAGGGAGAGGTAATATGTGTGTGTTTATATACATACATGTATATAAATATATAAAGTGAGGATAAGTCCTTATATATGGTCAAAAAATGATTTATAAGATGATAAATAATTTTTTGGGGTTGTTTTTGATGTGACCTGTTCCTATAAAGTTTTGAGTTGGGACAAACCTGTTTTCTAATGGTAGATGATCACTGGGACATACCAGTGAAACTTTTGTGTTTTCATTATTTGAGCATATGGGATATTGGATATCACCTTAAGGGGTTTCATGCCTAGTTCTAAACTCTCTTAAAGATTTAAGACATGTTTATGAATCCTTTCCAGTAATAATACTAGTTACCCATAAGAAATAGATTTATTAACAACATAAATTTAAAAAGAAAATATATATAGGAATTATATTTTCTCTCTTTTTATCTAAATATTTTACCACTATATATTTTAGAACCATATTAGAAGGAACTTTAGATTTTATCATTATCCAAAGAGGCATTGGGATCTTATGAAAAGTGAAAGGTGTTATAGAGTCAGAATAAAGACCATGAGAGGGAACTCCTACATGTTTCTACAATGGAAATCAAAACTAATGTAGTTATGTGCCACTTAAAAAGACATATCATTCCTTTTAAGAAAATTTGATAAATACTATAGTGGTTCCTTTTAGGGTTGTGAAACCATGATCGCTTCTAATAAGTTTAACAACTAGTAGAATGGACTACCAAGTGAAAGGTACCTAATAATGGTTGGTGTGTGGCTTATTTCAAAGATACTATTTTTGGTTTAACATAACATTTGAATCAGGTGAGGGTGTTTTTGGTAATCAATATGAGAATCTCAAATTGAGGAATTTTAAGGAATCAAGAGAAGAATCTTAGGTTAGTGCATTTTTATCGGGATTACACATGATCTTCCCTTTCTGGTTTATCCTGTTTATTAACAAACAAATAGAAGAGGGTATGGTTGGGGTTTACATCAAGCCAGAGGCCCATATATATATATTTCCTCCTCCTATTTTTGGTAGTTAGTTGAAAAAGAAATACTATAAAAGGATGGGTCTTACACATAGTAGGAGGCCCATATATGTTTATGCACCCCTATATTTTGGTAACTAGATAAGGAATGAGGTCTAAAATAGGTTGGGAATTATACCTAGTAAGAGGACCATATATTGTTTTATTCCTACTTTTTATTGGTAACTAGATAGAGAAGGAAGACTGGAAAAGGTTAGGAATTAAACCTAGTAGGGGGGCTAATATATGTATTGTGGTGTTGGTATTAAAACTAATAGAGGCATCCTATATATCCTAGTTAATAAGAATCAAATCCCACATAGTTAAAGTTACATAATTTAAGGTTATATGTTAGGACCAACCCATGCAGTTTAACGTCATGCGATAAGGATCCTCATGTCGTGAAAGGGGTGATAAAAATGGATTAAATATTGATTAAGTATGGGTGAAACTTTATGATTCATTATATCTATTTGTAATGAAACATGTAAGTGTATAGTTAGGGATTTCACTTAGTAGATGACCCAAATAAAATTATCAGGTAAGTGACTTGGGTGAATGGGGAACCTAGGCAGGTGACCTGGGTGCGACCCCTTTGAGAAGAATTGGGTGAATTAGTTTCCATGTATGAGACTTGGGAGAATTTGGGTCCAGGCATAAGATATAGATGAATTGGTACCCACATTAGATACCCTAGGTGAAGTGGATCTATAATATATAGGCTTGAATAAAGGGTTTCTTTAATACAGGTATTTTAGGATGACTAGGTCATGCGACACCCTAGTATAGGAGACCTAGAAAAAGTGTAAACTATGTAGGAGTCTTGGTCGAAGTAGAACCTAGGTATGGGACCTAAGAGAAATAGTTACCAAGTAAGGGAGTCTAGGAAAAGTGGTGCTTGGTATCCCAGTGCCAAGGTGTAGATTGACGACCCGATATACCAGCACTTAGGTGTATCAATGCTTATATAGTATGACTCCTAGGTAGTATTTCACATATGTATGGTCACTTAGGTAGTTTAGTTACTAGGAAATAGCTCCAATTAAGATGTTATGGGAACATACTTTATATCTTCTCTCCTTACGTTTTGAATTGATAATCACTTGTAGAAAGTCATTGTGGGAGAATTTGGTGTGTAGGATATAACTTTGTGTTCTCATGTTCTCTAGGTGTGAACTTAGTCCATCGGGAGTTTCTAAAATGGTTGGTTAGGTATTCCTTATAGGAATCCATTTTCCTGGGCACATACAATAGTGCATGAGGTAAGGCATGCATGTAGTAGTTTTGTGCAAGGCTGAGCATGCAAGGCATGGAACACATGAAATAGTTATGCATTGAGTTGTTTACATGTAGTTTCACATGTGAAGTTGTGTGAGAGAAGTTGTGTGAAAATATTTGTGCACAAGACTAATCATGCAAGACAATTCATGTAGGAGTTTTTCACCTAGGTGTGAGATAAAAACTTAGTATAATTCCTTAAAACATCAAATGACCATACCTTTTGATCTGGGTGTCTATGTTTGTTCAAAGAGAAGTCAAATCTAATCCAAAAAAAACTATAACCTTGGATATAGTATTCTTCCATAAAAACGATTTCAAAAACCCTTTTCATCATCAATGGATGAAATACATAGCCAACTTCTAGTGGGAGGTTCTAACCACCATGTCACCAAACTAGGAAATATTTTTAAATAATCATCACCCTTTCTATGTGAGAATTTATAGGGCACATGAATAACCCATTTATGTCTTATTTATGTACAAAGATTAATTTTATTCCCACACATGACTCTTATTTTCTAAATAATGATTGTATCATTTCTTTCATTCAAATGTTTGTGGCACACATTTTCTAGTGCTAAAAAAATATCCCTAGAATTGGATTCATTTGGAATAAAAGTTATGTGCCACATGAATACCCCATTAGTTTCTTCTTTCTACAAAAATACTACTTTTATTCCCACACATGACTCTTATTGTCCAATTAATGACCATGTCATGGATTTCATTGAAAAGTGTGTGGCACATATTTTCTAATGACAATAAAATTCCCCAAGAATTAGATTCATTTGGAATAAAAAAACTAATTTTATTATAACATAAGTAACTTTTACACATAACATCAGATAGGCTTCTGGAGATAACTCACTAATGATATGATGTTCAAAAATAGGATTATCTCAATTCATTACTTTTTTGGCACAAAGAGAAGAATCTCAACTCAAGGTGCCTTGGTCACCAAGAGGAGGATCTTGATCCAAGTCATTTGTATTAACTAGGGGAGAATATTGAATCAAGGATTTTTAGAACCAAGAAGAGGATCTCAACATTAATACTTTTCATTTCCAAGAGGAATAATCAAATCAAGGCTTTTAGTATCATAACATGAGGTTAGTGGAGGAAAAATGACCTAAAGTGGTAAGCCCAAATACTAGGATGGTAGGGGAAATAGAATGAAATTGGAATTTGTGGGTAGGTCTTGGATATATAATGTAGAGATCACTACACATACTATGAGGATAAAAATCAATCCATAAATAGTTATTGAAGAAGATCCCCACATATATATATCTCATATGGAAGTGAAATGAGGAATGAATGGATTCCTTGGTGAAATAGAAAATAATGAAGCCCAATATGAATTGGTAAAAGGTCTCAACACTAGGGAAATTCATAAATGAGGTATTATGTTGGGGTCCATGATAGGTGGTTTGGGTGTCACTATATATCTTATATGAATAAGAATCAAGTGAAACATACTTATAAACATGGTTATTTTCATTCAGATATAATATTATAACTAAAAAATCTCCATAATTGTACCCAGGATAGAAGATTTGGGTTTTTGTATATAGTGTCCCCATGTATGGATGTTTCTATAATCCCGATGTGAATATGGATACCATACACTAGGAGAGTTCAGTTTAAAGTGAAATTTGTGACTAGGTTGAAGATGAGTGATCCCAACATGAGTATATATCATGTAAGAACAATAATCAAGCCGTACATTATTCATGGAAGAGTATCCATTTTGATTAGGTTTGGGCACAAAGATAATAAAATGTTTTTGTCCTGGTTTGAGGTTTTTGTTGAAAAATATATGTGAATTAGTAAAACCATATACTAAAAACTATTACATATATTTGGATCATACATAAGTGAATCAATTCATATAAAATAGAAAACTTTAATCAGTTTAAGGTCTTGAAAGATGAACCATTAAGTCAGAGGTTTCATGATCACATGAATAAGACTATGTACCCAATATAAATGTACCAAGAGGATTATCTTAACTCAAGTATTTGGGATATAAATAGGATTATATCAAAAAAAGTATTTTTTTTTCTTTTTTTAAATTTTATAACCATACATTAAAGGGTATACAAATATGATTTCATAATTTTACTTTGAAAGTGGTTACAATATAAAAATGTGTAACATAATGGGTACTTGAATCTACTTTAATAATTGGGTTATGGAATATATGAATCATAACATAAGAATTTTTGAGTCAATTAAAGATGAAAATATGTGGGAATAAGTAAACCATTAGTAATAGAGAGACTATCACTACACTATCAGTACACAACACATGCGTTTATGGGGGACCTTTCCTATGGTACTAAAAACATCCACTAAGGGTTACCTAATGCCTCAAAGTAAACTATATTATTCACTATTCAAAAGGAGATCTATTTAGATTAGTCAATAAATATATTACTAATTTATATAAAATGAGTAACTAAGAGGACACACTCAAGTTTTTTGGGTTGTTGTGAGGATAATATCAACTTAAGACATTGGTTTAGTAATTACTCATACATCAAATATATGTAGTAGGTTTATAGAAAAATGAATATCCAATAATGGTTCAAGAACTACAAAGTTTACACCATTGTGTATTGAACAAATTCTAAGGGAGAAGGGATATAACATGAAATTTATTGAGTATATGATCATATGAATATGATGACCTTATATATGTGAAGAAATGGACTTTTCATAACAATAATATATCCATAGAATAGTTTAATCTCACTTACAGGGTGCAAATAATATTTGAGCTATTTTTTCCTAGACTAGTGGTTCCAATGAGTATAACATGATTTTTTATAGGGCTATGTTTTTCCCTAAAATATTTATTCCTTTTATATTCTATACTCTAATTTTTTCATAAGACATGAAATAGAGTCTTAGTGAGTGAGAAATTAAAATTTTCTCAGGTCACTCTTTATAGGTTTTCAACTTGATATGCCTTTGTGTTTTTTTATTTAGGCCCTAAATTTTTCCAAATCCATTAATGAGGACATGATTAGTGGGTAGAAAATTATATTTTTATTAGACCACCCCTTATGGTTTTTGACCTAACAAGTTTTGTGAATTTTCTATTTTTTCAAATACATAAAAATACTCTTAGCCTATACAAAGTGTATTCCTAGTGATTGAGGACTTAAATTTTTCCAAGTATACCCTTTTTGAGTTTTCATCATAGTGAGTACTATGTATATTTACTTTGTTAATTTAAGATTATGGAATTAGAACCAATTATGCTAATATTTGAGGTCAAAAAACTTTTACCAATAGTTGATGAGGTATGAGGATACACAAATTTAACCAAAAGTTGAAGTAGTATATATAAAAACAAGTTCAATGAAAACCTAAAATAAATGAGATATCAATGCTAATATAGATATCCTTAAGGAATAATGAATATAGTTTAAGTTTATGATTCTTGGACTGATGAATGGGATTAAGGAATCACTACATATCTACTGAGGATAAGAATCAATCCACACATAGTTCTAAAATAAAATATGTTATTCCAATACATAGTCTAATGTAGATAGACCTAACACGAGTGAGGAGACCATAAACTAGGAGGGAGGGTTTGATAATGATGAAATTTATGGATGGTCTTAGATTGGAGAATCCAAGAATCACTAAATATCTTGAGATTATAGGAATAAATCCACATATAGTTCTGGATAGAGATTTCTATACACAAATATGATTGATATATAGGGGTAACATGATATGGATTATTATCTTGGTGTGAGAATAAAGGAAAAATTATGTGAATAGAGGTTCAAAATTAAGAAAAATTGAATGGTTCCATCCTGACACACAACCATAGGTAAACTTGGCATGAGATGGTATAAGTATCATTAAACAGGTAAGGTTAGACATGGATATGAAGTTCATGGTTGATCTTAGGATTAGAGATCTTAGTGTCATTATGTATCCTGAGGTAACATGAATCAAGGAGAACATAATTCTGGTAAAGGGGCATTTTTTTTATCACAGTTTAGTTGAACCATGATATTAGGTAAGATAGATGTTTCCATAGCCATCATAGTCTCCTTATAAAGAGAACTATTATATAGATTGATCATTTACATATTGAGGCATTTTAAAATTTGAGTTCACATGGAATGGACCACTCCTTGCAGTTTAAGGTCATGATTAATGGTCCAATAATTCTTATAGTATAGGATTAAAAGTCTTTGACCAAAGTGTCATAAAATTTATGCTCATGTGACTTGAATCCTCCTCCCTTGTGTATGTAATGCACAATGGCATAAAAAATAGATATATTTCAGATCCACTTGAATATAAGGGATAAAAATGAAGTAAATCATGTCTTAAAATGTTTGAATCAGAGATGATGGAATTATAAATGGTGGGAATGGGTTCAACATTAGTAATGGAGAAACCACCACCACACCATTAGAAAGTAGTAAATAGATTTTGAGTGGATCTTTTTTGGGATAAAAAACATTCCCTAAGGTTTACTTAGAGGCTCAAAGGAAACTATTCTATTCACTATTTATTCTTAATAATTCAATAAGAGAATGTTAAATCTTTGGGTCTACTCGGATGAGTTAAAAAACTTGTTACCAATTTTTATAAGAGGTGTAAAATAATAGGAGAATATTTACTTGAGGTTGTGGATTTCCACAAGTTGTATCTCAACTCAATAAATTTTTTTGATGGTTATTTAGACACTAAAGGTATGAAGTAAGTTGAGTATAATAGAAGATTCTTGAAAGGGTTTGGAATACTATATACTTATACCATTATTTTATAGATAGGCTATTTGGGTGAGTGGGGTATAACTTGATTCGTGAGGAGGGTAAATAAAACAAAACAATAAATAGAGTGAGGTCTCAAGATGTAATAGGGGAATATTTTTCATTGGGTGTGTAAACCATATTATTTTTAAGATAGTTTCTAGATTTTAACAAGAACTTCAACTCTCCCAAATAAAAATAAGAGGGGCCTATAAAGATCAATCTATTATATAAAGGAAGGGGGATATAGTTTAAGGTTATCTATATTTGACCAACATATGTATTTTATGGTCATACAGGATGGATAATACACCATATAGTTTATTCACATATAGTAAAACCATAAGTCATTAAATTTATGTTCTTGTGATAAGGACCTCATACTGTGCAGCTTAAAGTCATATAGAAAGGACTTATCTATTCAGTTTAACATTATAAGACACAAAATTCACATCATGTATTTTATGATATTATGATGAGGAACTTTTTCTGTGCAGTTTAGATTCAAGTAGAAATGAATTTATTCTTATAACATGGTTTATTAGGCATGGAGATTTTCTTCTAGAGTGATAATGACTCTCATACATGTTAAATGTGTCCCAAGATTCTCTAACTTAATTAGGCCTTGGTCTATCTACCTCTAGATACAATCCTTAAATATAAGAATTATTTAATCTCATGTACCAAAAGTTGGTGGCATGGGAAATAATTGGGATGATCACTCATAACTGCATCCTTGAGTATCTTGATGTTTTAAATCTCTATAAGGTCACACTCTAATGAAAAAGTGAAATGTGTATTCACATAATTCATCATAAAATAATAAAAATTATTTTATTTATCATTGAGAGATGGGTGACCATGATTCTTTTGAAATATTTGTGTGTTCTTCATAGGGTATTCACATGGAAGAAGTATAGATTTGGATGTCACTAACTCCATTATCCCATCACCCATTTGATTCTAAATACAACCCATAAAGATAAATCACCCATCGATTGTATTCCCTAACAATTGATGGTAGGGTTAGTAATTTGAATGATCTCTTAAATCTCCATCCTCACGTATCTTAATCATTGGGTACTCATTTAAATTATTTTTTATGGTAGAGGTAAAATACTTGAAAAATTTATATAGTTAAAAAGAATATACCTTTATTCATAAATCACTGATAGAAAAACAAAAAAATTATTTCTCCTATGTTCCAAATATTTCTTTATCAGTATGGAAACATAGTTGAATTTGATATTTGTGTGATAATTCCATAATACTGATCAATTTAGAGGTAGATTTTGAAGTTATTGATGAATGGAAAATTGATGGTGTTTCCCCTAGGATAAAGATATATGATTATATTTGGGGTTTCATGGTGATTATTAAGGTTATGAGATGTTTAGAATTCACCTGATGAGGGGGTAAATAATATAAAAAATTTACCGACTCTATGGGTTACGGTACTTCACTATTTGAAGGACCCTTAAAAAAGGACCATGATATTACACTATATGGAAAATATCTTTGAAAAAACTATATAATTATTATCTATATATTTTCATTTTCTTGATGTATTTAAGTGATCTATTCTTCAATAGAGATGGAGTTTCTATCTTCAGGGGGATGATAGGAAGAAGACATTATGGAACCCTTTCCTTTTTCAATAGGAATAAGGGTGGCCGATGATTAGAGTCTAGGTGTGTACCCTAGTGACTAGATATTCCACTAACATCAAGAAAATTCTCTGTTAACATTATATTTTATGGAATCAATAGAGACAAAAAAATCTTCTTCTAAGGTAGGAGGGATTCACCAAGTTCTTCTTCACCAATACTAGTAGTAGATGATGGGAAAACCTATTGAGTCTCATATTATTTTATATGTAATGGCACAGATATTTATTCCCATTATTTTTCTAAAAAATATGATGTTTGAGGTGTTCAAGGGTAGTCTAGGGTGTTTTTGGGACATGTGAGATGTTTCAATGGTGTTTCATTCCAATAGTTTTCCAAATTTCTAGTTTTCCAATGGCATTTCATTCTGGCATTTTGTCGGTTTAGCGACATGTCATTTTGGAGGTATCTCATTCTGGAAGTGTGTCATTATGGTGGCATGTCATTCTGGCTGTGTGTCATTATAGTGGCATGTCATTCTGGTAGCATCTCATTTTGGCAGCATGTTGTTTTGGCGGTGTGTCGTTCTAGAGAAGTGTCATGCTAGAGGCGTCTCATTCTAGTGGCATCTCATTCTGGTAGTTTGTCATTCCAGCGGTGTATCATTATGGTGGTGTTTCATTTTGGTGGCATGTCATTCTGGAAACTAGTCGTTTTGGCGACGTGTCGTTCTGGCGACGTGTCATTTTGGCAAAGTGTCATCCTAGCGGTGTATCAACCTAGCAGTTTTTCATCCTGGTGGTGTGTCATCTTGGTGGTGTCTCATCCTGGTGGTGTGTCATCCTGGAGGTGTGTCATTCTAGCAGTATGTCATTCCTGGCAGTGTCTCATCCTAGCAGTGTCTCATCCAAGCAGTGTCTCATTTCCAACGGTTTTCCATTTTTCTAATTTTTTCTAGTTTTTCCAGTTTTTCCCTTTTTACTTCCTTTTTAATGATAAAATGAGTTTAATGATATAATTAATGGGTTTTAATTCTATTTCAATGTATATCAATAATATTTAAATTTTTCTAACACCTAGAGGCTTTTAAATGGTCAAACTGCTTGGTTTTTTGAGATCCACATTTAATGTAAATTCAAAACCATATCTAATCCCGAACATTCAGGATCCAATCTTTCTAAAGAGAAGATCTTTCCCATCCTCATTCTTCCTTTCTTTCTCTTGATATAAGATGTGAAAAATCCCTATTTCCATTAGAGTCGTGTAACCTGGTTGTTGTAATTGGTTCATGATTCCTTGTAGAGTTTCCTGCTATATGGGCTCCCTTGTTACAGTGCAATAAGGTTGTGTCAATCATCTTTCATTTAAGTAGGTTATTCCTTAATTTATATTTATGTATATCATGTGGGATGAGTTTATTATTGTCACCTCATGTGTACATGGTTTCATCCAAATTAATGAATATAATGAACTAGTTTAGATTGAATTTAAAGGGGTATGGGAATTTGAACTATGATGGTGCATTTTCTTATTGATTTTACATGATTTGATTTGATATTATGATCATATGGGTGTTTTACCTTGATAAAAACATGTCTGTTTGTGGCATGATTATTATGCAGTAACTTTCTTTTTGAAATCCTATGTTTTTGTGATTCAATGGTATCATCATAAATAAATAAATGATTAACCACATATTTTTTATTAATTAAATTGATTCCCTAGTATCTTACGGATTATGTGATAACACCCTTAAATAAATAAGTAAAATTGAATAAGATACCCCATTTTGAAACCTAAATGTGTTGTGTTGTGATATATGATGTGATGAGTGGAATTGTTTTGGTTTGTGTGCATGGGATTAATGTAATGTGTAGTAGCTATATTGTTATCTATGTTGGGGAAGTGGATGAGATGTGGTTGTGAAATGGGGATGTGATTTTTGTTATGGTATAATGGGGTAGTGGGGCTGTGATGGTGGTTGTGATATGGTTATGCAGTGGGGCTGTAAAACTGGATGTGGCTATAAAGAGATGTGGATGTGAAAATTAAAATGTGGTGTTGTGATTATGTTGTGTGGTTGGTTCCATTACATCTACCCAAGTATTAATAGAATTAATATTGTATGTTAATAATTTAAACTCATTATTTTTAATGAGGAAATTGATGATGAGTTGTGTTGATTAACTGGTTAATGTTTTATATATAAACTAATGGGTTGGAAATGTAAAATAAGATATATTTCTAAATGAAATGGGTTTTCTAATGAATGTTGTTTACACAAATTAAAGAGGCTATTAAAGTGAAATTTATTGATATAAAGAGACTCTGAAAATTGAATTAAAGAATAAAGTACAATATTTGTATTCTTTCTTATTTGTGTGATTTTATACATCTAGAGGTGGCAGTGATTTTCTATATTCTGTGAGATGGTTAGTTCTTGTTATAAAACTATAGGATTAGCTTGTGTGTTGTAACTCTATATGTATATACACTTGTATTTCCTTGTGATTTCTATATGAACCCCACCCATGTTGAGCACTATGTGCTGAACACCCGCATCGTCATGAGGGGGTGTCTTTACAAAACATCTCGATGGGAATATGGATGGATAGCCACCCGCTCTTCCCTATTCCCTCTTCTAGGTGATGTAGGCATTGCACTGGATGTGATGGCCAGAGGTCTGTTAGTGAATTAGATGATGGACGTGATATGATATCCTAGGTGTCTTCAGGGTGAGTTTTGATGTGGTATCCTAGGTGTCTTTGGGATGAGTTGTGACGTACTATCCCAGGTGTCTTCGGTATGAGTTGTGATGTGATTTCCTAGGTGTCTTCGTGATGAGATGTTCTGCATTGTGAGGCCCAGGTGTGTGTGTGGGGGGATGTATTGTGAGTCCCAGGTGTTTGTGAGCTGGATGTGTTGTGAGGTCCAGATGTGTGTAGGAAAGATGTGTTATGACACCCAAGTATGTGCGGGAGGGATGTGATGTGGTATATTCAAAAGAGGTGGGATCACCAGGACATTTTCCATTGGGGAGAGAGAAACTAATCAGTGGGAAAGTGGTGAAAGGTACCCTATCATTGATGTGATTGATAATATATTATATTACTTGGATGTATTATTTGATGAGTGAGCCTTGGTGAGGTTGGGGTTTTGGTTAGTATACCTGTTCAGGTGCTGTTTGGTTCTATTACTTTAACACAGGTAAATTAGTATGCTCTTTTCACATGTGCATGAGAGACTTTGGTTTTCCTAATAAGTATACCTGTATGTTCACCCTAAGTATATAAAAACTGTTTTCAAGATTCCAGGATCAATTTGTGGACTGTGCTGGACATTTCTAGTTTGGACCTTCGGAGCTGTTGCTGTGTCGCTACCTTATTTTTTTTTCTTTTAGGATTTCATTTGGAGAATTTTATATATATCAGTTTTGATTTATACATGCATTATGGGATAGTTTTTTGGATTTATTTTTATATATGTCATGTATTTGATTCTGGTTAAAACATCATATCTCATGATCTTGTTTTCTTATAAAGGATAATGCCTCTAATATTGTGAGATCTTTATACCCTTGGTGTTAGTCGCCAACCCGGGGACTACTGGAGGTGGGACTTGGGGGTAATTATCACCTTTTCAGAATTTCCATACTAGGAGGGGTATATTTAGAGGGAGGGGTTCCTAAAATAGTGATATTATAGGTGATGGTTGATAGATTAGGCAGAGTTCGGAGTTAGGCATAGTGAGGATTGCATGGGTTGGTATGACAACAGTGTCAGTTAACATTAGTGCATGACATAGGTTATGAAGACCAGTCAGGACATGGAATTTTAGGCCCCCCTGTGATCCGATGCAAGGACTCTGAGACTACCAAAAAACTAAGTGAGGCTACACTGCTTGTAGGGTAGAGACCCAGGAGAGGTACATGCACCATGATGACTTGTGTTCTTATTTGAATTGGTTGATTTTGTGCTATTAAAATGAATTAAATGAATCATGAAATTTTATATGTGTTTCTATTAATTTTAACATGATTTTATTGCTAATAAAATTCATTAATTTTTTATTTAATTATTCATATAACCAAAAGAAAAGAGTAATATGATGGTTAACTAGCTTGAATTATTTGTTTGAAACCTTCTTGAGGTTTTAATGTGTTGTTTCTTTTCTTGTTATAACATGATTCTTAATGAATTGTATTTTTATTACTTTTTTAGAAATGTATAACATGCCATCTAGTTTTTCTAATGTTTTAAATTTTTATAGAAATTTGCTTAGTGTATTTTGTTAAGATCAAATGTTTAAATTTGAAAACCCTTATGAAGCATGTAACATCAAAGTATATTTCACACTGCCATGATAAAATAAATTATTTTGAAACCATGCTTAGAAGTATTCTAGTTTCCATGTCATCTAATATGTCTTGTGTTTATTTGAATTTGTAATTTTTTATGATAATGTGTTATGAAACTATTGTTAAACTTGGTTTTAACATTTAAATTCTGAAAATTTCTAAAAATAACAATCTTGATTATTGATAATTCTTTTAATTTGGAAGCCTTGATAATAATAACTTTCTTTTTTATTTAACTTGACTACATTTTGATAGTATTGATATAACTATATCTTGTAAGAATGTGTTAGGATATTTCTCTAATGAATTGGGTAAAGATTTAGTCTCATGAGCCTTCATTTAAGATATTTGGGAGTAAACCTAATCTGTTATGGAACTTTTTCTACTATGTGATACTATCTAGGTAGTTATCCTTGAATCATGTTTATTTCATGCTTTTTGTTTCTTCCACATTTATATGATTCCATAATATTATAATACTATGTTCTTTACATTATGTTTCTATGTGATTACTCATGTGAATTCTCTTTTATGATATCAGGTTATACCTTTGACTCACACGTTATTTTTCCTTATCATGTTAATTACATTACTTGTATTTTTAGCCCACCCCATTAATTATGTATTCCCTAGGTTATCCCATATATTTTAGGATCTCTAAAGTATTTAGTAGTTCATTATTTATAATAAAATAAAAAGCTTTATTTTTTTAGTCTCACCTTGATGTATTATGAATATAAACTTCTAAAGACACTAGGCCTTTATTATACTTGTGTCGTATTAATGGATATTTATGTTTAAAAATCATATAATGATATATGTAAAAGGATTGATTTTATATAGTTTATATCATAGTAAATTTTTAGTTAATCTTTATAACTAGGATAAAAAAACTTTAGTGAGAACATTAGGTATAAGTCTAAGGATAAAAATGGGTATAGAAAAATATCCTATAATCTTGGTGAAGTATAGAGTGATTGGTTTCCAAGAAATTAAATTCTTGTATATATATTACAAGTGGATGTTGTTTTGGAACAGATGTACCTAGGTGTAATAAATCCGAAAAATGTATATCGAGCTTGAATCAAGCATTACCTAGTACACAACAATGAGTTTCATTGTACACCTAGTTCGACACTCCTGGGAGATATTCTTTGGAAATTAAAAAACTCTTTATGATCCATTATTAAGGACTTGAACAAATTGTTAGGGTATAAAACCTAATAGGAATCATTACCATGGATAATGTAGATTGAAACCTAGAGTCCCATAATTCAGTACATACTTATCATTTATAAGTCATTCCTTCTAGTTTTATAAGTTTCCCTTTGATATGTTAATTCATTCTCATCCTATTTCTTTTAATATTTTTAGTTAATGGAGGGACATATGAGATATAATGTTGAAAAACAATGTGATGGGAAATGTAGTGATTTAACTAATAAGATTCCTAACCTAATGGGAATGGTAATTATACATATTATGATCATTCAAAATGATCTAACTTTAATTATGATTAACAAATAGAATATAGTTTAATTTCCAAGTGCATCAAAGAAGAGATGGATGGAATCTCATAGAAGTTCAAGTGTAAAAGATGATATATAAAATAAGATTCAACTTAATAAATGTTAAAAATTTTGGAAGAGGCACCATAGAAAATTCCTTAAAGAATTTATAAGATGATTTATGTGTGGGAAAAGAGGACATAAAGTAGCTATTTTTTGAAAGAAAATGAAGATTCATATTAACAAGATGTAGGGAAATAAAAGTTTAACCAAAAGAACCACTAATGGTTAAATGTCATAAATGTGGGGAACTTGGTCATTATCCGATTCAATACCCTAATCAAAGTATTAATTACTAAGGGAATATGTTATGAAAATCATTTAAGTGGAATGAGTAAATTATTTTGTTGTTGTAACTCAAGAATCATGTTTTTGAAGTTTTTTATCAATTGTATTCTGGTTATAATAATCATGAAACTTTTAAGGATTTTCCTAAAATAGATTTTCTTTAAGGGTTTTCAAGAATATTATGAATGTTACTAATGACCTATAAATTTTATTTAATAGTAAGGTGATATTTTATGAAAAAATACAATATTTAGGAAAATACAATCTTTTATATTTACTTAATGTTGAAGTAGTTATAGTCAATTAATATTATTTTATTTTATGGGAAAAATAATAATAAGATGTATAAAAGTAATTTTTGGTTAAAATTGATTTTATGATTGATGTTATTTTGAGGATATTAATAATATTTTGAAAAAAAAACTATTTGGTTGATATGTGGTTAGCCTTTAGATTTAACGTAAAATATTATTTGGGAAGAATTCTATTATGTTTTTGGAGATGCAAGTTTAAGGGTATGAGATAACCTTTGAGGTTAAAATATCATTTAATGTTAAGGTTATTGAGGTTTTTTAGGATATAGGGTTACTTATTTAAGAAATGATCTAGGTTAAACCCTTGGTTTCATTATTAAATTTTGGAGATTAATATATTCATATTCATTTTGGGTATTATCATACTTTGTGCTAACCATTTTAGTTTTAATATAAATAAGAGGAATACATTTTTACTCTTTTATAGATCATATGATATGTTAAAATTTAATTTTAACACTTCAGGCATAAAAAAATTCTTATTGTATATTCATTCTTTATAGTAATAGGTGAAGTGGAATGTGATTGACACACAACCAATGGATGAAATTGTGTTTATGAAATTAAAAGATATCAGGTAAGTATATTTTATAGTGTTTTCTATATTAATAGTAAAATAATCCCTCAAATATAGGTAAAGTTCCTTGAAATAAAAAAGTTATCCTATTACCTTCATATTTGATGAACCAATGATATTTTAATTCATTTTATACTAATGGTTTGGTGGATGTGGAATTTATTACGATCATTCAATTTATTACGATTAATGATCTCTACCACTCTCTATAATTATTTATGATTTTCTTCCATGTACATATCTTTACTTTCCACCAATGTTCTACTATATTTAAACCAAGTTATACGACGAATTTTTTATTTCCCTTTACCACTTTTTAAGAGAAAGTCTTATTAACCCTTTTTACGATGTATGTTTTTCCCTAAAGAAAATTTCAAATGTGAAACCCTTGATTTCTAATAACAAGTTCAAATTGTGAGGTAAAAATTTATTTAGGGGGGGTATAATTTAATATCTTGATATTTTAAAATAATAATATGTTTGGTAACATATTCAACACGCAATACTGAGTTTAAATGAACCACAACATATTATTAAATATTTGTATATAATATGACCATTTTAACATTGCCGTTAAATTAAATGGTATGAATAATATTAAATAATTTATTAAATGTATATAAATTTTCTACTTAATATAAATTTATTTATAAATTCTAATTAATTAGTCACATAATTTTAAGCAAAGTCATTTTATTCATCGAAAATATTTTTTCTTAAAAAAATGATTTTTGCTACGTTTTGTGAGAAAATCATATAATTTTTTCAAAATTTTATAAAAAGTATTTTATAAAATATAATTCATTTTAAAAACCATAATTTTGATATAAACTTTGTGTGAAATTTTTGTATTTGTTGAAAAATGTTAAATTTTTAGTGAATTGTGAAAATACTATTTTTTATAAAATCACCATTTATTTTTAATAAATTAAGTTTCATTATTATTTTAATTTTATTTAAAATTAACATAAGTATTATTTAGTTATATTAAATATAATTAATTAAATTTAAATCATATTTATACTTTGTTTTAGTATAAGTTTATTTTTGGCTTTAAAACACTTTTTTTAGAAAACTGTTTTAAAGCGTGTAATGTTTTTCCATTTTAAATAATTAAAATAACCTTTAATTAGGAAAGATTTAAATGAAATATATATTATATATATATATATAAATATTAATTTAAATTAAATTAATTATTATTAATTTTCATATAGTTAATATGGTATTATATTTTCCTTAAAAATGCATTTCTTGAAAAGCTATTTTTTGACATGTGTGCCGGTTTAATTTTAAATTTAATTTTGCCACTTATATGAGTTTAATTTGAAAAAATGGATTAAATATTTATAATCATAATAAATTATATTATCTAATAAACTCAACTTAATTTTTTACCATAATTAATTGTGAACAAGTAAAATGTATTTACTACGATGAAGGTAAAAACGAGTTTATCAAGGGGGGTAAACTAAAATAAAAAGGGTTAAAAATGACTCAAAACTTGTTTAATTTTTATTTTATGGTCATATTTTGACCTTATATCTTATAAGTATTAAAAATGGAATATTTTGAGTCCTTTTGGCATGAGAAAAATGTGGTTTCAATTCTTTCTTTTAAAAAATTCCAAGTGCATCCTCTCCCCCACTTATTAATAGTCACTCCCTATACACATCAAAAAACAATTATTTATTCCAATACCTTACCAAATAACTTAATTAATTTTCTAATATCATTATATAATCCTTTTTTTGATCATAAATCCAACCAATAAAGGCTTTTGGTGCTAACCTAAAGAAGTTGTTCGAAGAAGAGGTAACACCCTTAACCGAGTATTTTATTTTATTTCATATTTCACCTAATTAAAATCTTATTAAAACATTAATATAAAATAAAATTAGTATATTAAATATACTTATATTTTTTTATCTTAATTTCATGACCTATATCCATCCCCTCCTCCCTCAAATGGGAAACAAAACCGTTCATCCCGTGTGCAGCGGACTACCGCCTCACGAACCGACGTAATTATTTTTCCATCACCTCTTATCACATATAGATATAATGATTTATTTAATGTTATATATGATATTTATGATATAATTATACTTCATGAATTATAATACCATATATTCATTCTTAATTTCTAATCCATAGGGAATACGACAACATTACTCGTGTGTACGATGGACTACCACCTTACGGAGCGATGTGATTTCATTTTTTCACTCACACTTTACATGGAAGGGAATTAGGATTAATTTTATGTAAATATATTATATTAATGACATATTAATAATTATTTAAAATAAATATATCATATAATTTCTTATCTTACCATCCATTGAATAAATGATAAAGTCGTTCCTGTGTACGATGGGCTACTGCCTCGCGAAGTGATGCGATTCATTTTTACTACCGCATCACATGGATGGTATGTGTAAGGGTATTTAAAGAAATAATATGATATTTATGATATAATTATAATACTATAAAGATAAAATAAAACTTACATTAGTTTCATCATGATCGTCAAAAAATGGAAATGTTACCTATGAAAACGTACGACCTACCATCTCCATGATTCTAACATAGTTCATTTTTCATAACCATATTTAATGATTGATTTTAAAAGTATAATTTATGTATAAAAATTATAATAATTTAATTATTAAAATTATGAATATGATTAGATAATAATATCTTTTAACTTGGTCAAATTACTAAATTGATTATGGACATATGAACCGTTTATCATCAAAACGTCCAACGTTAAATTAATTGGTTAAGTTATTTAATGTGAAATGGTAACCAATAAATTAAATGGAATAATAAAATTAAAAAATATTATTATGAAATTAAATAATTAACATAATTTTATTATTCAGGAAGATAAGTAACACACGTGATGATTCAGGCTCGAGGTAAGGGTTTCATCTCAAAACTTCTTTCTTTGAGACACATGTTCTTTTATACACCTAGTTTATTTTATATGGTGTATATAATACCCCTTTAAATATTATATAATTAATAATTCATACTACATGTTATTTTAAGTTACAATTCATTTCATTCATTCATGGGGGTTATAATTCAAAAAAATTACCAAATCCGTAAGGGTTTAAGTTTCAATATCATTTTAGTTGGGATTATTTATGATTGAATTTAAATTATTGGAAATTATTTTATAATTTACTAATAAAAACATTCAATTTTATTATAATCTGGTTATTCATAAAATTTAAAAGTAATATTACCATTTTCCTCTCTTTGTTACTTAAACATATTGAGAAAATATTTTTAATAAAAAACATTTTTATTTTTCTCTTCAGTTGAAAACCCTTTCTATTCCATGTATAGGTTTTCATTAAAGTTTTTTTTAAATATTTTTGATATTATTATATGATTTTTAAATTAATTTTTACCCTTGTTTAATTTTAACAAAATGGTTTAAAAGTAATCTTTTTTTCCTTTTCTGAATGAGGAACTTCTTAACTTTTTACCGAGAATGTGGAATGAATCTTTGTTTTAACTTGTAAAACATGAATGGTATTTTCCAACATCATGTCCATTATTTGAATTAAATATTTCTACATAATTTTACAAGTTTATTTTAAAAACAATATTTCCACAATATTTTATGAATTTTAGTTTTTCAAAGTGATTTCCAAAGTGGAAATGTTATTTTAATCAAGAATATATTTAATTTTTTTAAAAGTATTTCTATTTATCAATAAAAAACCTTTAATAATATGGAATGATTTTAAATTATGTATATATTTTTCTCACATATATACATACCTTATTCTCCATTCCATTTATGGGGTAATACATGCCTTATTATCATTTCTCAAATGCCTACATTATGAAATTTTCTTTGATTATGATATGAAGCAACATTATGAAATCCATTTTCAATTATTGGGTAATTCTATTTTTTATGACTTATGATTAATTTATTTAATGTGGAACACATAGATTATGAGCATGTTATGATGGGTGCACCTAGATAACACTCTAATTAATTGGGTAAAGCTTTAGTCTCATGAGGCGTGATGCATGGGATTAGGGAGTAAACCTAATATGTAACTGTACTTTATCCACCATGTGATATTGTCTAGGAAGTTATCCTTGAATCATGTTTATGTCATGAATTCTGTTGCTGCCACATTTCCTATGATTACATGATCTTATGATACCCTGTTCTTTACATTATGTTTCCATGTGATTACTCATATGATTTATATTTTATGATATCATGTTATACCTTTCACTCACACGTTATGTTTCCTTATCATGTTTATTCACTTATTAGTATTTTTAGCTCACATATTTATTTATTTATTCCCTATGTTATCCCATAAATTTTAAGAGCTTGAAAGGATTTAGGTTCTCATTATGGAGAATGAAATATTTTTTTTTACTCTCACTTTGATGTAATATAAACCTAGTATCTCAAAGACACTAGGCCTTTAAAATCCTAGTGTTGTATTAATGGATATTTATGTTTAAAAATAATGTAATGATATGTGTAAAAGGCTTGGTTCACTATATTTAGAGCTCTTTTTAGTAGCATGATTCTACCATCGACCTTAAAAGTGAATTTTGTTAAATAGTTTCGAATCTCAGTTATATATTTTGGATTTAGTAGGAATTAATTAATTCCAAAAGAAATGGATTTGGATGAGGGTAAGGTCCAAGTGGTGAAGTTACATGGGAGAAATTTGGATTTTGGAAGTTGAAAAGATAATATTTTATACTGTATAAGAATTTTTATCTTTTTTTGACTTTCTCCAAACCAGAAGTGATAAAAATAGAGGAATGGAAAAGGATAGATAATAAATCACTTTCAATGATCTGTGTGACATCCACATGTTAGTACAATATTAAATATTATATATATATATATTTTTTAAATTTTTCAAATTTTTAAATTTGAAAATTTTAATGAATTTTATCCATTGGATAGTTACCATACCACTACCACACAACTATCAGTAGCTTTGAAAATGAATTTTACACAAAGGGTAAAACGTGTATATGAACCTTATGTATGGGTTTTTTCAATTCATTTTTGTGCACACTTTTAGTGAATAGTTAAGGGAAACCATGTATATTAACTTTATTTTTGGGAATGACTCTTACATATGGGTTTTTTCCTATGGTGCATGGTTAACTCATGGAAATGGTAGTTTTATTAGTAGTAGTGTGAGTGAATATTACATATTGTGTTATTTATCCTATAAGTTATACATGGTTTTGGGAAACATTTGTGATAGATATGATAGAGTGTAAACTTGGTTCTGGTGGAAGTTTCACAACAGGTGCACAAGTTGGTAAGCCATACAACCAAACCTTGCGAGCTTCCCATAATTTTAAGTTGTGAATTTATCTATTCACCTTAACTCAATTTAACCTTGTTTTACCATAATCCCATCCAAATTTAATCTGAATGAAACTAAGCATCGATCAAGGGAGATTATTCCTTATTCTTTCAAGCTTCCATGGCCTTACCTATAGAATTTCGAGTTGATTTGAATGGTAGAGTTACTCTTTTCTCTTCCTTATTCCATTACTTTTTTATTTCTTCTTATCTCAAGAACCCTAATGGACTTGGTAGTAAAATATAGGGTCTAATATGGTTTAATAATGCTGATTTTATTGTTTATTGATTGTGTAGTTCACATTATTCTATGACTTATCTTTATCCATCAATGAAGAGTTTTTTTCAATGATTAGGGTAGTTTTTTTGGAAACTCATTTATTTATAATATCATGAATTACTTAAGTTTTTAAAAATTCATTTTTCCATCATGTTATAACCATGTATTTTACCCTTAATGGGGTCATAAAATTCTTCAAAATTTTTCTATACTTGATATAGATTATTTTCAATGGATTTAAAGTATTCATTTTGAACTGAAATGTTTATATATTCCAAGTGTTTGTATAAATTATTGGGATTATTTTTGAAATGAATTTGAGGATAAAAGATGGGTTTTGGCCTTGTTTTTATTTCTAAATGTTGTAATACATGTTTTAGGGTTTTTTTCAATTAAAGAGGTGTTATATTTTCAATTAAATCCAAAGGGAGGAGAGTGATGCTTTCAGAGCGTTGATCCTTGTTTAGTTTTCAAATGATATTTTATAACATGGTTTCCCATGTTGAAATAAAAGTCCTATTTTCAATTTATAAAATGTTTCCTTGATTTTTATATATAAAGAGTAGTTTTATAACTTGTAATACCAATTTATTTTTAAAGGTTTGGTTAACACCTTATAAAACAAGTTCTCTTGATGATTGTGACACTCTTGTTTCAAGCCCCTTATGTTATGTCTTGTATAGATTTTTCTGTTTATGGAATGTGAAATGAATTATTGTTTGATGCTTATGAATCTATGAAAGGGGATATTTCTTGAGAGGTTTTGAATGTGTGATTATGATGATTTATTATTTTTTATGGTTTATTCATATGATAATCATATAGATTTTTATTTACTCTCCTCCACTTTTTATATATCATGGGAAACTGAGGTAACTAAGTGAGAGGTCCAGGTTCATGCTACACTAGCTTAGATCATGAATTGGCTAGTGTCCCGGAATGTATATTATATCCTTTATTGGATATTTCCTCCATGAGGATAGTGAAATTAATTCAGGAAGTTATTTATTTTAGTAATACAATATAGGTTGATGATTGATTCAACTTGAGTATGTCTAAGATTGTATCATGGTGGGAATTAGTAGGTTTTCCTATGATGATTGTTTCATTGAGGATGATGGAATTTTATTGATTCCTACTAGAAAATTTATTTGTGTCCCCTTGCAATAATCTTGGTTTTGTGGCACCATTTTCTTGATTTTCACTTACATATGATTATTTCTTGATATTATGGTTCCCACTTGATTTCATAATTTTGTTATGATTCTACTTAAATTTTAACTTGATTTGAAATGGAAGTTTTTCTAAAGGTTTTAAAATAAGTAAAATTCTTTGGTTTTGATTATATAAACCTATAATCCCACTTTTCTAAGGGTTTAATGTGTTTTAATTTTTAAAATGGATATTGTGCCCATTGGTTTAAAAAAATATATTTAAAAGAGATATTTCAAAGAAAGGTTGAATTTATTTTTTTAGTTTAAAAATCATTGTTTTCAAACCTCATAGTGATTTTTTTCTAATAAAGGGGTTACCTCATGGATTTGAAAAGGGATAAATGTATGATACTTTCTTTCTTAAAAATTTATCATTTTAAAAAACCTACTTTATAAATGATATTCAAACTAGTACTTATGATTTTTTTTTATAAAATTAATTGCATAAAATATTTGGTGGAATCATACTGAGGATGTTTATCTCACACTATACATACACAATGATATGTGTGTTTTTAGATAGATATCATGTTTTCATATAGGTTCCCAGGTTGTGATATAATTTTTTTTATTGTTTATACGGTCCACTTATGGATGTTTTGGATGTTGTGAGTGACCATGGGTCACATGGAGATGTATTTTGGTATCTTACATTTTTTTTCATCATGGGATGTTTTATGTTTTCCTATTAATCCATTTGTTATATTTATATTTTGGGTTTCCTTTATGTCATACTTCGTTTCTTATTCTAAATGATGTTGTATTTTTTATTTTAAAAGTGGGTTGGATGTTCATATTGATTATGACCTATTTGGTTGTAACTATTATTTAGTGATGTTTATTTCATATGCATGGAAGTAAAATGTATGGACACACCATACCATATTATTTTTTAGTTTACACTATTTTTTTATTATCATATGAAAATGAAACTATTTTCACTTGGTTATTATTTGATACCCCAATGCTTATTGTCATCCTTTATAATTTGGGAATATGATTCAGGATTTTCCATGGATTGACTTTGATGATGTGGTAGGTTGACCTAGGCTATTTCATGATGAAATGGTATATGTGTTCCATCTTATTATTTGGGTAAATCATGGTAGTTTGAATATAATATCATCAGAACATAAGAGGTCAGTCATGAGTAGGTTCCTAATAACCACCTTTCATGAGGAAACTTGAGTTGACATGGGTATTTGAGATTTGAGTATCAAATAATAATTCCTATTTTTATTATTTTTGATGAATTTGATATGAGATGTTTTTATTTTGATCCCCATTGAGTTATATCAGATACTTTTATGGTTACATTGAGTTTTGGGGTGAAAATATAAGAAGATATATATAGGTTCACCATAAGCTCACATAGTTTGAAAAACTATATGGAGATCATGAGAATGGTTCTAGAAACTTCCTATATCCCATCACATAGTTGGCACATAGTTAGCTAAACCATACAACAAAACCACGTATAGTTCTGTATACTTCATATAATTTTTCATTGAACCTATTTTGATTCCTAATTACTACTAATGTGGTGTTTATTTACTATAGATGGATCAAAAAGGGGATTTTGAAGTATTTATTTTATTTTGATTATATTTAAAGTTTAGTTTTGTGTGAAAAGATAATTATATGAAGTATTAAAATTTTGAAACCAGTTTTGGTGGTTCATTTGAAAAATCATTTTGACACTCATACAATGTTTTCAAAATTGATTTATTTTATGATGAAATTCAAGAAGATTTTTAAAATTTTAGAATATTTATATAAATGTTTTGAATTACCTATCATGTAAGTTATAATTTTAAATCATGATAGTGTTGTGAAATGGGTTTTCTCCACTTTTCCAAATTAAGTGACATGATTTCAAAGTGTGTATGATTTTTTTTAAAATGAGTTTTTATACCCTTCATCCAATGTTGGTTATTTTTTAAAAGGAATTTTTATAGTTTGTTATGATTTAGTGAATTGTAATTTGGAGTTTAATTACTTGGTTATATAAGGTTTTTTTATTTGAATTATGAAACATGGATTTATTAAGTTCTTGTTTCTTTTTATTTAGAAAATCCCTCCTAGAAAATTATCAATGGGTTATGGAAATTCCTTCTGTAGGGATGATCTTCGTAGAGATTCCTCTCATTGTATGAGTGTGACCCTTTTGGCTATGGACTCTTCCTAGACTCTGAATAGGGTGATATAGATTGAATCTTATCTTATCTTGGACCCCATCCAATACTTTTAAAATCATATACCATATATTTTTCATGGTTAAAAATTCACGATTGAATTGATGGAGTGGTTTGAGAGGGTTGTAGTCTTGTTTGAAGAACTGAGCTAAGTATGATGGGGAACTATTGTACCTTCTTATTTGTATGAGGAAATATCTCATAAATTATTTGATAACATGTTTTTTTAGTGTCAATATCCCAAATAAATGAAGGTGATGAAATCCATTGACTTCATGAGCCTTCATTAGGGTGAGAAAATGGTAAAGGAGTATATTATTCATTTTTTAGAGTAATTATTTTTTCTCCTAATCTAGCCACCAATGTATTTCTTAAATATCATTTCATTGATAGAGATCTTTCCCCAATCCTTAGATCATTTGTATTTGAATTTTTCCTGAAATATTATAGGGGAGTTTTTGAAAATTCTTTTTTGGTGTAAGTTAATTAATTTAGATAACATTTGATGGGTGGTTCCTCAATCCCACTTAGTTGGATGATGAGGGATAATATTATTAGAACCCTGCCAATTCTATTAAGAAGAAGAGATAACACATGTGTTTCTAATGTGAGATACTTAGGAATTATAATATCCCTTTCTTAAGAGATATAAGGACCTATCTTTTATGTGTTCATCTAGGATATCTTCAGAAATAATGTAAGTTTAATCATAAATGAACGAGGAAGGAAATGTGGATACATGTTGGATCTAGATGATTATAAATACTATAATTCTTGATTAGTTTAGAGATGATTAAGATTTTGAGTAAATTATTTCTTAGTAAATTCTTTATGTATCTCCTTTATTTTATTTTTTGAAGTTTCTGTTATTTTTTATTACGATCATGCCTCATTAATTTTTTATTCCCCCTTAGGTTCATATATTATGTTACCTATGTGATGAGATTTTTATTTTATGAGTTTATCACAAGAATCCATAGGTACATTCTTGGATAATTAGGATAAATTATATACTAGTTTATATTATTCATTTGATGGTTCCCCTAGTAAATATTATGCTTGGTTAGGTTTCTATCAAGTTCACCACGAGTCAGTGTTCTAGGAGTGAGGTCTCTGGTTACTTTTCTTCAAAGTTCCCAACCTGAGGTTATACCCCATGTTGTTTCACATCATGATATGTTTTTTTTATTGAAGTATCTTTTATATTCCTAGGTTTTGGGATGTTTATGGACTATTGGACCTTGTATTTTGGTATTTTGTGTATTCATTTGGGGTTTTATTCCTTTATGTAATTTTGAATCGATTTCTTGAATGATTGTTTATGGTTGGTGGAGAATGATCATTTATCTTGGTGATTTTAGGAAACATGTTTGTTTTTTGAGACACCCTTCTCATAGGAGTGTTTATATTTTAACTCACCATTTTATTATTGTTTCATCAAATTAGGTGGCGAACAGAATGGCCTGGTGGATTATAACCCAAAAATGTAGTCATTGGAGTTGTTTCATGTCAAATCATTTTATTTACATAGGGTTTAAGGTGATATCGAGAACCCTCATTGAGTGGATTTGGTTTGGCCTGATGGTTGATTGTATGTGGAATTTGTGTTGGGCATAATCATGAACATAGAGTTTCCATTTTCTCTCTTACTAGAAACTCCCAACGGTTCCCTCATTTGTATCTGGGTATAAACTTACTTTCCAAAGGATGGAAGTCATCTGGATTTTTAGGCACAACAACTCTTGGGGACTCACTTTGGTTGAGAGGATGGGAGGTCAGACTCATCACACACTTTTAGGGGGAGTAATTATTTCCTACTCCAGGACTCTATTATTGATTTAAGATATGTTCATAAATTTCTTCCTAATACTAATACAGGATTGGTTACCTCAAAAAAATAACTATAGGTTAATACTCTCTCATGTGCAAAAGACTGGGGTCTCTTTAGCAAGTCCATCTGTATGTATATAAGGTTCTCCATAATTTTCCAGTAATGGGCAGAAACTTATGTGCTAAAGCCATATAACCAAGTGATTTGGGATTTATTGCCATGCATGGAGTCCGTTTAATATTCTGAGGAGGGGATTGAGTCATTATTAGGTTTCCTACATATCTTATTTATTATAGGAATAAAAAACCACATAGTTTTTTAAACCCATTCAATTTAACTTCTTGCATAGAGGAAATATGTGTAGGAACTAAGGCTCTAGATATTTGAGTTTTAGTCTTGAGGAAACATCCTACATATCCTATTTATGGAAGGAATAAAAGTTATCATAGTTCAATCTTTCCATTAGGACTGGACCTAAGGTATACATCCTCATATATGGGAGGTTTATATCATGCCACTTATTGGGGATTACATGCAGAGATTTCCCTTACTGGTAGAGATTCAGTATGCCAATGAGGTGTTCATCGCGGTTAACTAAGCCCACATGAGCTATAATCAGTGTGAGAAACAAGTAATAACAAGTGATCAATGCCATTACACATGGATGTGGTACTTTCGTATTGGGAAAGACCTTGATATGTTCAATATGGAGCTTGAGCCTTAGGAAGGTGTTCTATATATCCTGGTTATGGAAGGAATCAGAGTCATCATACTTCGGTTGATTTATTGATCCAATGAGGGATGGGATAGAGTGATTAGACCATGGGAATGATCAGGTACCAATGGTTTAAATTTCATAGAGATGATGTGACTTATACCAAAGTAGATACCCATTTGAGTTTGGAATCAAGCCTTAGGAAGGCTTCCTACATATCCTAGTTATGGAAGGAATAAGTGTCCTTGTAGTTTTGTTCACTGGGGCTTACAAACTAAGGTTTCCCTTACCTTTGTAGAGGTTTTTAGTGAATATGTTATGACCATTGCAACTCTCTAATTCCACATGATCCATGCTTGTTGTGAGAAACAAGGGATAATAAGTAATCAATGTCATTACTTTGAATAATGGAATTAAATGTTGGGATTTCCTTGGGTGATCAATATGGAGCTCTAAACTCAAGGATATGTTTTCTATTTATCCTAAATATGGAAAAAATCATATTTGGCATAGTTTCCTTTATTAGGGATTACACACTATAGTTTCCCTTTTGAGTTTGGGACATATTATGTCAGTAATTGGGGCTTATGAACTAAGAATTCCCTATTTATTAGGGCTTAAATGCTAAGGATGAACAAGGTGGTCATGTCATATGATTCCTTTACCTTCTCAAAGGTTTATGATGTAAGTGTTATGATCATTGAAACTCCCTAAGACTACGTGATCTATGCTCGATGTGGGAAACAAGGGATAAAAAATGATCAATTTCACTTCTTTTGGATGTGGGACTTATGTATTGGAACAACCCTTGAGATATTCAATATAGATCTTAGGCCTTAGGAAGGTATCCTATATATCCTAGTTATGGTAGGAATCAGAGTCATCATAGTTCACTTGATTTGGGATTATACACTAAGGTTTACCTTATGATTGGCCTACTTGCTTGCCTGACATACGTTGACTATCTGCTTGACATGCCTTAGTTGTATGAATGATATATCAGAATTCAACCATGTAATCCAGTTGAATGGTCTAAAAGTCTCATCATGTCTTTTATGGAATGTCCAAGGGGATATTTTATCCTCATAGTTGGTTCATCCAGAGGACATCGCAAGACTCAGATGGTTTGGCTTGGAAGCTGTCATATGACCTCGCTTGCTTTTCTAGAGGGTGTCTTATGATCCTGATGACCTGTCCCAATGTCATCACAATATTTGGCTGCCACATATATAGGGAATCATGAGAGTCAATGTGTCATGTCTTGGAGGGAAGAATATGTCTTGATTGGCACCCCTATAGGGTATTGTGAGACCTGATTGGCATGCTTGGAGGGCATCACGAGAGGTATTTGACATGATCGAGTACTACCACAATATCCAACTGATCTAAACTATCAATATTATATGAGTCAGGTGACATTACTGAAGAGCATCGCAATATTAGGACGAAGATCCCAGAGGACTTCATGAGATCTGGGGAGGCATGCCTATGAGGCACCCCACAACTTGTGTTGGCATCTCCAGGGGACATCACATGATCTGAATAGTATAATAGAGGAGTGTCTTATAATCCAAGCAACATGTCCTGGTGATGTCGCATATCTTGGATAGTTCACTAAAAGCACATAAGGATCAACATATATTCTCTTTATCTTAAGTATCCCATATTTAGTCTTTATTCTATCCTTTATATTGAGAACATCTTACATCTATTCATTGTTAGATTACTTTTAAGTCTCGCATGATCTAGAAGGTGCACAGGTTGTCCTTCACGTATCCTTCCATAAGTCCTTCGCGTGATCTATGAATGATCACGTAAAGTTTTTTATACATGACTCATGATAACTCTAACTATTCACCGATATATTACCTGATAGAAGACATTACGATCATGAGATCAACCACTTTGAGAACTCTTCTCTAGTACCAGTGCGTATGAGAGTATAGAGGCCCGGAGTCGAACCATTTTTTCATGTTGAGGTGGGGAATTTATAGGCATCTCCACCCCAGTTTTTCATTGGTTTGTATGGAATAACTAAAAAAATCCAGGCTGGAGTCGGTGAAGGGATTTGGCACAAACATCTTCATGAGTCTTCTTCTTTGGATCATTCAGAGGGCACCACCTAATTTTCAGCGATCGTGAGTCCCTCCATCAATGAATCCTTTATTGAATTATTTCTAATTAATGGGGACTTTTTTGATCACACTAACATATCGATATACTTCCTTATTGTCATATTGATATTCCCAAGGGCCTTTTCAAGATCCAAGTTCCTATTGAAAGGCCTCCTTGAGATGTTCGATTCCTTTCCTGGATATATTGTGAGGCCAGGATGGATTTTCTGGGGGTTTTCCATGAGATTAGGGTGGCTCATCCTGGAGTCTCATGGGACTTCCATGCGGTCTTCCTCAGTGCATCACAAGTGTTTTACAACCATGAGTTCTTCCTCATCCTTCCCTTTTATTTCCTTTTCTTTATGTGAAAAAGGTTTGAAGTCATGCGATATTATATGAGTTATGTCAAGGAAAATTACTCTATTTTTTGGTGATGCATCATGTGACCAATATGGGTCATATGGGGGTGCACGAGCATTTCATGGAAAAATATATTCATTTTTCCTTGGAGAGACAACATGGGAGCATAAGGCTGTCTGGAAATACCCAAGGCCTTTCATGCACCAAGGATGAAAAGCCGTTGGTCTTTCACGAGACAAGGTGGATATGTTGTTAGGGTCTCGCGGTGTCTTGAGGATCGCTGGGAGCACATCACATGATGTTCATTGATCGTGATATTCCCCACTTCCTCACCTTTATTTTCTTTATTTTATATGAAAAAGGTTCAGGGGTCTTGTGAGTTTGTTTGAGTGTTGCCAAGGATAATTACCCTCCCCATTGGCGATGCATCACACGATCCTTGAGTCCACAAATTACTTTTACATTTTGAAAATTTTCCTCTTATTTTTTGAGGATTTTCATATGGTTTGTTAGGTGATCACTAATGAAAAACTACATGTCTTGGGGGAACTCATTCAGCTACCACTGCAGGAAACTGGATGTCTGAAGAACCTTCATTATAATAAGAGGTTTTGTCAAAAGGAGTCCCATGGGATCTACTACAGGCTATGAACTTTGTGGGGAGTCTTTACGTGACCTTATAATAATCATGCAATAAAAATTAATTATAAGGATCAAGCAATCTATAGGCTTCAACCATATTCTTATTACTTTTTTTGGGGGGGGAAATAATACCCATATTTTGGTATTTTTTCATTTATGAATTTTCTGATGCTTATTTGGAGGGCGTGAAAAATTATCTCCCATAAGAGTGACATCCACAGGGACAAGGAATTGGTTATGAGGATGGTAAATGCCTACCCGAGTCTTTGGCGGTGTCGTAAATCAGTGTCTTGGGAAATTTTTGGTCTGCCGGGAGACACTTGGTATTCCAGAAAATACCCTATACATATTGGGGTGGAGATCCATTCATTTCACTGACTACTCATTCTCTATAGTACTCTCTATTTTTCTCCACCGTGTTCCTCTATCATAATACTGTTCCATGAATCCTGATTGAGAGACATGTTTGCGAGCCTTTATTTCCATATTTTTCCTTCAAGATCGTGTTTTCTCAGTCACTCATCTAAACTAGATGAAAACTATATTTCAGTAACTGTTTGAACTTTGGACATGAGTATTACTATTTTTTGGAGAACTTCATGGGATTTGCTGCCTTGATCATATGATCGATCGAGTAGCATGCGATTCACATGACCATGTTTAGGTTACATGGTCGCGTGTCTCCAAAGGGTTCATGTGATTATGCGATTCCATACAGGATTCATGAAATCCATAAGACCTCTTAGGGTTTGTAAATTCATGATCACCTTATGCAATTTGTGGATCCCTTTTTGGTTCATGCGATGCGCATGATGTTGCCAGAATTTTTATGTATTTGTTTCTGAAAAGATTTTATTCTATCTGTCTAACATATTCCACTTACTTATTTTCATATGGATTACATTTCTCACCAATATTCCTTCAAGATATTAAAGAAGAAGGCAAGGGTAGCGATAACTCATCATGATACTATGGTGCCAAGAATAGATCCTTATTTTTATAGTTATGTTGGGCCATAACAGACAATTATGATAACATTTATGGGATTAAATCTCTCAGACTATCCCTTGTTATAAAATTTTTCTATTTAAAAGTTTGGTCTTACCGACGATTCTTCCATTCCTCCACCTAAGTAATCATTTATGCCCTCTTATTGGATTCAGACGACCCATAACATTTTTCAGGCTCAAATATCTCTGAGGGGATAATTTTCTCTTAGGGAGACCATGAATATGAGAATATAATGACATATATTCCTATATAAATTGATTGTATTGATCGCCCACCTGATGAGGATGTCCATATGTATCACTCAATAATGTGAAAATTCGCTCCCAACCAGAAGTTTGAGTGGAATACCAAATCTGACTTTCAATTCGGAGGTAGCTATGACATAGATTGGGGATAGAATTTCTAGGTCCAGTACATGGATTCTGATTTATCTAAGGAGTTGAAAGACATTGGAATGTATGAGTATGTTAGGATGTCCCATGCATCAACCTATTGCAATAAGGGTTTGATGATGAAGCTGTTCAGTCGCTGGAGCCCGGACACGAACACTTTCCACCTTATTCATGGTGAGGTGGACATTAGTATTTATGATGTGGAGCAGATATATAGTGCACCAATATTGGTAGACATGTATGATGAATTCTTCCCCCCACAATCTTCTTGGGATGATGCAAAGATGACTCCTCCTCTAACTCAAGAGATGATTGAGCTAGCCGAGAAGGCCCTTATGAAGGTGGTTATTCCTGGAGTGGATATCCATTTCAAGACATGGTTGGAATAATTTATTAAGAAGATTGGTTTTTAACTAGAAAAAAATTCCAAAATTATGTCTTATGATGGATTTTCATGGTGCGTCGGGCACTTATTGGCCCACAAATTGAGGAAGGGAATTTTAAATAATGGGTATGGGAGGTTTTACCTGATATTGATCAAGCCATTCAACTATTTGATTTTATTTTAATATACCTAAGTGGGTATTTATTTACCATAAAGGAAAAAAATGGAGTTAGAGTTTCCACATTTTTGGTAGTAACCTCTATGGATAGGGGGATGTATTGGGATATCGATCCATGTATTAGCCAAAATCTATCATCTTTTGAATCACATTTATGAGGGAAATTACCCTTAAAGGATCATGGACCATTTCAATGTATTATGGGGTTATATAGGAGCTCACCTAGGTATTTATAAATATATGAACTTTTAGGATATTCCCAATTCTCACTTCATACCATATTTATAGTGTATCTATGGGGTGAGACCCATCCCACTAAATGTTCAAGATGTTAGAGATTATATAAGACTCTATGATCATTTCAACTTTATAAGGTACATTACAATCCTGATAAGTGAAATTGTAGAAATTGGTGAGGCCAATATTGATGTCGGAGATTATGTGGTGTCACTTCATGAAGGAGTTCTTTTCACCAGTATTGATGGGGAACTCAACTACAAGTGGTATTCAACCTGCCAGCTAATTTTCTAGTTCCTATGTGTTCAATAAAGATATCCCCAATCTATTCATGTATGATATGAGGTGAATCCAATGGTATCTCTCTAATGTTGGTATATTTTTACCAAGGAGAAGACTGGTGCTAGGACAAACCTTCCTCTGTATACTACAATGATTAGTTTATCCCATGAATATAAAGAGATTTTGATTTGCTCATATTTGAGTGTGAAGTTATCCAGGTCGGTAAAAATGTTATTTTAACCACCTCCTATGGAAGATAATCCTAGTCCTAAGAATAAACTAGTTTCCAGAAGGCTGATAGCCCCAAAATCACCTTGTAAGGAAATCAAATGCCTACTACTATTGGGGAAAGAAACTACTAACACAACTATGAAAAGTGAAGTTATAAAAGGAAAGACTATAACATAGCTATTATTTCCCATAACATATTTTAAATGGAAGATCTAGAATTTAAAGCATGCAGAGGCCGTGTTCTGGGGTATATTGGATTTCTTAGAGGTTCTTTTGGAGGGTTTCACTTACATCACTACGCCACATGGTATCACCTTTGAAGAACATCCTGAGGAGGTTAGGGCCATTCTTTGAGGCATTTATGTGGTTTTTGTGAGAGTCAAGGGTCATATGTTCTATTCTCTATAGGTCCATCAAATGGTCATACTAGGCACACTTCATATGGCTATTGATGAATAGGGTTATCCTGCCATCGAGTAAGCGATAAGTCTGAGCTTACTGTGGGACACATGCCTTTTCAACTATATTGAAATTATTTATATGAATTGATGAAGTGGGCGGATACTGAATATTATCCAATCATATTGTCCCCTAAATATACTTCCCATGGTACAGTTGTGGAAGAGGAATTTGGCGACGACCAGAGAATCGATGATAAAGGGTCCCTAGGTCGACAGGATCAGATGAGGGAAACAATTGCCACTTCTAGAAAAATGGTTTTAGATTCAACACGTTTTGGAGGTCCTTCCTTGGAATTTAATAAGAAGAATAAAAGTAAGTGACATGTATTTTTGTATCCTTATCCTTTAGAATCCTAAATTAATTGTATAATTTTACTCTCCTTTTATCTTGGATCATTATGGAAGCACATTATGATTTGAAGAAAATGTGCAGGTCCTTGTATAACTCTATTAAAAAATAATGTGTCAACTTATGAGTATGTGGGTGAGCATTTGGTTACTCTAGAATACCCTTTTTTGTTTTCCCTGACCCGTTATGAAGAGAGGGTGGCTATGATGCCCATTCAATCGTGTTCGTTTCCTATTGCAGACACTTTAGTGATTGTACCATTTGATCCATCATGAGTGGGAACACTTTTGGAGGATGCTGACACATGTATCTATTCTTCTACTATGTTATCCTCAATGTAAGTGAGTTTTGAAGAAGGTGAATTACTCTTCAAGACTGTACACTTTGTTTTTTGTTTCATATCACTTGATATTGTCATTTTTATCTTACATTCCTCAAGGTTGGAGAGCATAACAATTCTTTTGAAAAAGCACCCAAAGTTCCACGAATCCACTCATCACAAGAAGGAGTTGCTTCTTCTCTTGAGGATGGGGTTGGTTTAGTGGATGTTTCCACTAAAGTGACCGAAAAAGGTATGTTTCTAACCTCATTCATATCCACCAATTATCTGGTTATATCGTGTTACTCATATTATAACTGATGAGCTCCTATGCCTTTTTTACTATAGCATATTCACCTTGAAGTTTAGGGTATTTAGTGCCTACTCCCTTGGGGGTTCCTCCGAATGGATCTACCAATGAATAGGCTAGGCCTCTTCCCTCATCACCAAATACCATGAGTAAAAATCTTTCCCTGAGTGACCTGGTACTAACATACATCTCCATTCCCAAAATGGGTTTAGGTGAAGGTATGGGGTCTAAAGAATTCTATTAGTCGAAGAGACAACATATGCGGAGGGGGGTCTAGACCTTAGTTTCAGATACCCCCATGGAGGAGTTGAAGAATCGGTTATGTCACCTTCGTTTTATGTTTCATACCCTTGGTTACGAGGGTTTTGAATATTACACTACTCATGCTCAGGTAAATAAAGTAGCCACATTGAGAGAATAGAATAGGGTCCTATAATTCAAGGTAGAAGTTGTTGAGGCCTCCTATTTGGTGGATCATAAATGGGATGAGGCCATGAAGGAATCCACTCAGCGTGAAATAGAGGCAACCACCCATTGGGATGTAGTCAATACTGGGAAGATTGAAATCGGCTATTTTCAGTATGAAAAGGGTCATCTTCAGTCTGAGATTAGCCTTCTTCAAGAAGAGCTATCCAAATTTCAACATGCACTCAAAACATTATAAAAGGCTATGCTAGAGTAACATGGACTTCTAAACATGGAATAAAATATGCGTATTAAAACCATTGCCAATGCATAGGGGTTACAAAAGGTTGTGAAGGTAGAAACTAAGTCCTCTGGTCAACAACGACAATCTGTAGTTTCCCTAGATTTGAGACCTATAGAACTTAAGGACTCATATAAGAGATTGATAGGATGGAATCGTAAAACTTGCAATATTTCTCAAGATTGACTCTTCATGGGAGAGACCCCAGTATGTAAATATTCCTCATTTTGTATGCTTTTTTTCCATTAAATCTACTTACCAAACATTATATGTGTTGTCTAGTTCATTTTCACTCATGATATGTATGTAATTTCATTATTATAATATTATGTGAATCAAAAATGATACCCATCCCTTGTGTTATATAGAATGAACATGAATGCCTAACATTGAATGTTGAAATTATAACAGATTCATCTTGAGAGATGCTCGTGAATGCCCACAAACATGAGATTATGTATTGTTAATTAGTTCTAGTTATATTGAGACCACTCAGTCTGTAGAAGGATCATATAGATAGGATATATGTCTTGAATAGAGATTCCTCTATCTTTAGATGAAGCTGATAGACTTGTTTAGAGTTGATTGATTTATGATAAGTCTATATGGTGGCCCTTACAAGCTTTTGCAGACCAAATTTCTACTATGTTATAGTTTAAGGTCTTTTATCTTAGAACTGATATTGATTTAGTTTAGGGTGTTTTATCTGGGACCTAATATTGCTTTAGTTTAGGGTCTTTTATCTCAGACCTGATATTGATTTAGTTTACGGTCTTTTAGCTCAGGACTTATATTGCTTTAGTTTATGGTATTTTAGATCGGACCTAATATTTCCTTAGTTTAAGATCTCTTATCTCAGACCTAATGTTGATTTTATTTAAGGTTTTTTAGCTCAGACCTAATATTTATTTAGTTTAAGGTCTTTTATCTCATAACTGATGTTTCTCTAGTTTAGGGTTTTATCTTGGAACTGATATTGCTTTAGTTTAGGGTATTTTATCTCAGATCTGATATTGCTTTAGTTTAGGGTATTTTAACTCAGACCTGAGATCGATTTAGTTTAGGATATTTTAGCTCGGACCTAATAGATGATCATGTGATATGGTTTAGACATTCCAGGAGTGACCCAAAACACACTGGGGTGTCGAGATTTGTCGTGGTGTTTCCAAGGATCACAAAGATTAGAATTTCCTTCACGAGGAGTGATGTATTTGGTTAATGACTATATGCGTATATTTATGATCCATATTCATACATGCATAGTCAAGAAAAGGGTACTTTGAAACTGGTTATCCTTTACAAAGGCAATGGAAGATTTAGGGAGATAATATTGGTTTTTGGTGGAAAACACTGGATGCTAGGTCTTCCTGGATAGTTGAAATATGGGTGATGTAAATCATAACCCAAAATTTGAGTTGTGAATATGATATGGGGTGGAAATTCCTGGTATGTCTCACAACATTACGAGATGTCCAATTCCTATGTGGTATTTTTAGGGATCAGAAGGATTTAAGATCCTTTCTGGAAATAAGGAGATGCCTTTAGTTACTGGGTTAAGTCCCTTATGCTTCGGTATCATGGTTAATAAAAATATGACCTCCACTCCTTTCTGAGGGTCATGAAAGATTTGTGAAGATTCAAACATCCTGAGGATGAAGTTGGGTATAGATGAAGGCTATCCAGGAAGGGTTCTGGAACCCTGGGACAATTATCTCTTAAATTATAAAACTCGATCCCTATTCCCTATGGTTTAGAATCATGAGGTGTGGACCCTTAAAAGTTTGGGAATAGAATTTCACATTCCATCCTTGAGAAAGGGTACAAAACACATTGACGTAACGTTGAGGATGTCAAATCCTCTTGGATAGTTTGGTATGGAGATTATAAGTCATGGTCCAAGATGCTAGAATCATGTGGACGATATGTAACAATAATATCAGGAGTATTTTAGACACACTAAGGTGTTGAGTTATTCCATAGTGATGTTAGGGATCACAAGGATCAGAATTTTGTTTTTCAGAGTGACGCATTTGGTTGATGACTATAGGCGCATATGAAGGAGCCATAAGTATACATGAATAGTCAAGAAAAGGGTCCCTTAAAGACGATTATCTTTACCAAGGTCCATGGAAGTTTCATGGTTATCTGAGGCACCCTAACTCATGAAGTGTTATTTATGGAAAATGTAATATCTGATAAGGGTTCGAACATCATAAATTTTGTGTCACTTCCTAGAGATTATATTCTCATGGAAAGAATATGTGAAAACTCATTACTCTATCTTTTTCCTAGGCTAGGGGGTCCACGAACAAATCTTGGATTTTAATATATCTTCAGAGTAGGCCCTATGAGCTTTGTGCCTTATTCATTTATGCCCTTACTTTTTCCTACACTCTAGAGATGAAGAGTTTAGTGAGAAAAGACTCAAATTTTTCTCAGGCCTCCCTTTATGGGTTTTCATCCTAAAAAGTTTTACGTCTCTTTCGATAGTAGTTTACGGTCTTTCGATTTGGACCATCATAGGCTAGATTTTAAAGTCGAACAAATTTTACCAAAGTGTAGGACATTTAAGGTCATGAAGAACATATACCTTTATATAGGATGATACATAAGGGCCTAATTAGGATAACCAAGGTCAAGATCACTCCATCATCCTTATGATATAGAGATAAAAATGTTGTAAATCATAGCTCTAGATTCTCAAATCATGAGTAATAATATGGGATAGTCATATCAGGAGTAGTTCAGACACACCAAGGTGTTGAGTGCTACCATAATGATGTCAGGGCTCACAAGGATCAGAATATCCTTTTTCAAAATGATGCATTTGGTTGAAGACCATAGGTGAATATTCATGATCCATAAGAATACATGCGTAGTCAAGAAAAGGGTCCATTGAATATACTTATCCTTTCTAGGGTCCATGAAATATTGGTGGTGACCTGATGAAATCGAGTCATGAATTATGGTTTATGGATTGAGGTGATTAAAAGATGATGGAATCAACTCATACTCTGGTTGACTAGGGTAAGGATCTTGTGGTCCTTTGATAAGGAATGATGATGGGTGATGGAATCCATAAAGTTTTGAGGCCATTTGGTAAGGATTCACTCCATACAATTTAACTTCATGTGGTAAGGATGTGTTCCATGCAGTTTATTGTGTTACAGTGAGGATGTATTCCATATAGTTTAACGTCATGTAGTGAGGATGTATCCCATGTAGTTTGACATCATGCGGTGAGGATGTGTTCCATGTAGTTTATTTTCATGTGGTGAGGATGTGGATGAACCGACATGAAAGTGCAGAAATTTTGTGGTTGGTCCCAAAGGTAGAATCCTAGGCATCACTACATGCCTTATGAAAATGAGAATCAAACCACACATTGTTCTAAAGGCCCATTCAATTTAACATCTTGTAGTGAGGATTTGGACCCCTGACTTGAAGTGGGGGTATTGCAGCTGGGCCCATGAATAGAGTGATGGGTGTCATTATGTACCCTCTGGTGATGGGAATAATGCCACACTTAGTTCTTAATGAAATTATCTATGCAGGTCTGGCCCGTACTCAAATATTGGGAATTTATATATATATATTTTGTGACTGGGACTAGTGTTGAAGGTCCAGGCATCACTATATATCCTATGAGGACAGGAATCAAGACACACATAGTTATTTAATGGGACACACTCTACACAGGTATGACCCATATGTAAAGGTAGGAATTTTTTCTATTTGATTATTGTATATGAACCCAGGATTGGAGATCTATGAATCACTATGTATCCTTTTATGGTAGGAATCAAGACACACATAGTTCTTAAATAACTATGTAGTTTAATGTCATGTTTCAAAGATGAATATGGAACGATGTGAAAAAGCAGTGATGTTGTGGTTGGGCCCAATGATGGAAATATGGGCATTGCTACGCATCTCATGAAAATGAGAATCAATCCACACATAGTTCTTGAAGAACCGTGCAGTTTAACATCATGTGATAAGGACGTAGGATCAAAATAGAGTGGATGAAGGTGTGGTAGAAGACCAACACCAACTATAGTGGTCCTCTCGAGTGAGGTCCACATAAGTTTTAGTTTCATGTTTTGTGAGGGACATTAGATATGTAGTTTAACTTTATATAATGAGAAATTATGGTATTACTTTTTAAGGTCTCACATTCAGGACCAGATGATCCTGTCAAAATCTAAACACCTTGTTTTTGCGGGGAATACCTTGTCAGAAATCCTAATCCCACATGAGCTATGATCAATGTGAGAAACAAGGAATGACAAGGGTTACTATCACTATGTATTGGAATTTAAGATGTGTACATATGAATTATGTATTATGCGGTGGATAGACCAATATATAAGATCGAGGCATACCTATATAGCTTATTGGAAATGAAAATAAAGTTGTACATAGTTCAAGGAAAACTCGTGAAGTATAACTTCATGTAGAAAGGACATCTCTCATGCAGTTTAACATAATGCGGTAAAGACATGGATGAACCGATGTGAATAAAGATGGATGTCATGGGCCTACACAATTTATCCTCATGCAGTAAGGATAAGATATTCCATATAGTCTAACATATTACTTCCAGGAAGAACCCATACAGTTTAAAATTATATAACTAGGATGAGTTGTATAGTTTAACATCATGTCACTAGGATAGAATATGGGACTTACACTGATGTGGACACCCATAGTGGATATTATTCGAAGTATTTATTAAGAAATATTTCATTGGTGGGTGGTGTAACATGCTCCCCATACATTGTGGCCAATTAGTAATACCCAATGTGATAGAAATTATGTATGCTGTAAGGTCCTTCCCATTTTAGTTCCAGCTCCAGGGGCTTCTTTCCCGGTATCATTGGGGTTCTGAGAGATAGCACTAGTTCTTCTTGAAGGAATGAACAAAGGTGAACCTTTTTATTAAAGGGTCGTGCTATCCAATTATGATGTACCTCTATGTTGTGATGTTTTCCAATCTATTATCATATAGACATTCCATTTCATCCATATGCTTCTGTGATTGATCATCACCTGAGAGTTGTCCACAAATGGCTATTCTAAGCAAAGACAACTGGACTTCTATGGGTAGAACTACCTCGGTCCGATACACTAATGATTATGGAGTTTCCTATGTGGTAGTACGTGTGGTGGTATGGTAGTCCCATAAATCATGGAGGGTTTTTTATAGATAGAAATTGTTATCCTTATTCGCTATTTTTTGAGTATATTAGATAGAGTCTTATTGAAGTCCTCTATCTATCCATTTTCCATTGCATGACAGTGAGATGAGTGATTAGACTTGATGTTTTACTCTTGGTACAACTACTTCCACTCTGTAAAAAAAATTGGTGTCGTTTTCCATTAATATTGTGTGAGGGACCCTAAACCTGGTGATGATATGGGAATTTATAAAGTTAATGATGTTCTTAGTCCCGAATTCCTTGAGGGGTATTACCTCAGTCCATTTGTAAAAGAATTATGTAGTAGTAAGGATGTACTTGAACTTCTTAGCTATGGATGGGGGATATGGCCCCACAACATCCATACTCCAAATGGAAAATGGCCAGGAATATTTTTCCATATGAAGCAAATTAAGTTCACATGGATCTGGTATGCATGAAATTTCTTGGTGAATTCCATGGAGTCATGTATCATGGTTTTTGACTTCATTGTCATGACACATCAAATTGATTATGTTTTTAAAGTTGATTTATACTCTAGGGAATACCCAAAGTCATCTCTAAATAAGAATTGGATGTTTAAATTTTGTATTTTTAATAAATATTACTAAAAGAGGGTGGTGGTTTTGAAATCAATTTAAAAAAAATTACTTAATTAAAGTGTTTAATAGTTGATAAATAAAGGTTGTGTTTTAATAATTATGTGATAAGGATTTCATTTCAAGTTCAACACATATCTTGGATAGTTTATTGTTCTGAAATGTGCGCACGGTTTCATGGAATTATTTGGTTGAGGGTTGTCAAGATCTCAATTCCCATATTGCCTCTTAAAACATTGCACAAAGTACCAACCCTTGAAACAACAATTGCGTTTTCAAGGTTTGGACCTCAAGAATAGAGTGAAGGATACCAAATAATACTAATATCGTATGTATATGTGAGATAAAGAGGATTCTTGTGTTTCCCAATTGATGTTGAAATGAAAAGTGTTTCACTTAATTAAACCCAAGAAATGAATTTAGTAGAGAATCATGTTAAGATAAAACATAAGTGAAATAATTCACACAAAAATTACACAAAACTTGTCACAAACCATCCCCTGGGGCCCGTTCCAAGACTACCCCAATCCTGCCTTCCATAGTCCAGGGGTTGGTGACTAGAAATGGAAAGGAATATCATAATAAGGGAAGTTATTGATTTTAAACCTATATATACACAGATATGACATACTGCACAAAGAAAATCACAAAGGAAAGAAAGTAGTACAACCGCCAAAAATTGCCACCACTGAGAGTAAAAGGGTGTAAAATTAAATTAAAGGGGCTAGAATACTAGCCCAACATAAAGGAAAGTACATCAAAAGAAGTACAAGCTCTAGAGGTCATCCTCTAAGGATCCTACCTAAAGGGTAGGTACAACTCACCATTGGATATCATTGCAGCACACCACATCTATCAATCCACATCCGAGCACCATCTAAATCTAGATCCCCAAAGTCCTAGAAAAATATGTCTATCATCTACACAAGACACAACAAGTGTGGGAGAAGCCCATGCAGGGGTGAGTACAACAATACTCAATAGGGACCCCGAGACCAACTCAGGTCTCACAAAAATCCATAAAGGAAGAATACCAAAAAGAAAGATCTCAAAGTAAATCACAAAGCAAGAGAAGAATCTCACATGAGGTATAACTTAAGTACATAAGTAAATATTATTAGTTGTAATGATAGATCATCTTATTCTGTTGAATGGATCTGCTGCTAATCTTCGAAGGGTCGCTCTGCTGTAGATCCACGAAGGGTCTCTCTCATGATGATCCACAAAGGGTCACTCTTATGATGATCTATGAAGGGTCGATCTTATGTTGATCTATGAAGGGTTTCTATTATGATGATCCATGAAGGGTCTATCTTATGCTGATCCATGAAGGGTTTCTCTCATGCTGATCCATGAAGGGTCGCTCTCATGCTGATCTACGAAGGGTCGCTCTTCATTCTTCACGTCATAGCCAGCCACTAGATTCCCGCACTTAGCTCACTTGATTTTAGGAGGATCTACTTCTCAAGACACTGGTCATACCTCAACCACCATGAAGTCCCACATAGATTAACCCAAATGACCGTCTCATCTTAAGGGTCCCAATGCAATAGACGATGAATAGAACAAATGCCCGATCTGTAAGATATGGGCATTTTTGTAAAAAGGGACTGGTTAGATTTAAGTTCGATCTAACCCGGTTGTATTCCAACCTCTTACAAAACTCACATAGTCTATCTTAAGGACCGCCTCATTGCAAGGGTCCTTGTGCCACTGACGGTGCATCGATCAGATGCACGGTCTGAAAGATATTGTCATTTTTGTAAGCAGGGGTCGGTTGCGTCCGGGCCCGGTCCAACTCAGTCAGACCAATCCGACCAATCCCGGCCTGGGATCCTGCATGAACCGTCTTGTTTTCTTGGCCCATTGGGACTCATCGGGCCCAATCTAGGTTGGTTTTGGGTCCAATCCACCGAGTTACCCAGTGACCTAAAATTATCTGGCCCTGCCCATACTGGCGGGCCGATCAAATTCTGACCCTGGCCGCTCGACACCCCAATCATTTTCCCCCAGATCAGTCTGAATTAGTCAGAATGGATTGAAAAAAAAGTCAGGCCACTCAGGAAGCCATGTCCACGGGCCTGACCCAGCTCTGTGGGCCGACCTATTCATCCTGGATCAGCCTGGACCGGCCTAGCTGATACGATGTAGCTCGGACCGGTTTGGCCGGTTTGGTTGGGGGCACACGCGGCTAGTCAACCCGGATCACCCCTTTGGCCAAACATGGCCCACAGATGTGGGATGATCCTGCACATCACCTGCGGACCAAGTCTGTAGGTTGACCCATCAACAAGGCACCGCAGGTCTCCAGCACCGCGACCATGATGACCGCGGTCTTCGCTGCTCGGTGAACTGTCGGGGCACGCCGTCTCCTTCAATCGCCAGCATGACCGATGAAACTACTGCCCCGCCACCTGGCATGTGGATAATACTGGTGCCCCCACCACTGGCAGGAACTTCAGCGAACCTCTGTACGAGCTCCAGCGGTCCGTTCTTCACACCACTTGCGCCTATGGCCTCTGAGGAATGCCCTCTTCACTAAAATGAACTAGGATGCACCTTGCCACCATCTTGGAAAATCCATTTACAAAGACCGCACAAGAACATGCAAGGTGGAGGGACTCGGGCCTTATTCATTTTGGCCCACGCCCTCTGCATTAGAGATGTATAATCAAAGGGGGGTTTTGTGATTTCAGCACATGAATCTACCCCACCATTCAAGTCCCTGAATTTAACAACCCTTCCGTAAGAACACACGATCTATAGATGAAACTATTAGTGGGTTGATTCACATTCATTGTTTTAGAATGAATAATGGGGAAATAAAAAAAATCACAAAGAAATCATAACCACTACCCCGTTTGACGTTCTTGCTGCAGCGTTCCGTCTTCGATGGTTCAAGAGGTCAATGTCGTTCATTGCTTCCCGACTTCGTTCTTGGAGGTACTTTGAAGTCGATGACGTTTCTTTGATGTTTATCATTATTAATTGGAGGGGAAACTCACTGAAGGATCATCAAAGAATTTCCCACAGTCTAATTCCCCACTCTTCAACACGTTAGCTAGTTAAAAAGGGAACGTGTCACAACATTTCTATTACACCATGACATTGCGTCGTTACACTGTATCTTAACGATCCATTAAGGGATTTCATATAATGTACCTCATCGTCGCCTTGTCTCTACACCATATCACCACCATCCACCGCTCAACGGTTGAGAAAATAAATAAAATAACCTTTTAAATTTATTTTATTATTTTCTAAAAATCCCCAAAAAATAACTTTTCTGTCTGAAACTTTCCGATCAGAGTTAAGTCCTTTCTAGGTGAATCCTGGCATTCCAAGTTCAATGTTTCCCTCAGATTTTCGATCTGAGAACTGGTTCAAAAGTTAGAAAAACATGATTGCATGTTTAATTAAGTGAGCTAAAGAAAAGTTCAAAATTCCATTCTGGGCTCATGGGGCCTCGGAATCACGTGTTGTCAAAGCGTGCAGTCTTGAAATAATTCAATATAAATTAAAAAAAATTACATGGAAATTCTAGGACATTAAATTCTCCCAACCTTAAGGCTTTACGTCCCCAAAATCCAAGATAAAGGCTAATCAAACAAGTGGGGGTACTGAGCACGAATCTGAGCCTCCTAGTCCCGTGTGCTCTCCTGGAGACTCACATGCTGCCATTGAAATCACACCAGAGTAATAAAACATCCATGAAGGACCCACTCATATCAATACTCTATATCCACCGGGAACTCTGAAAATGTCTCCCCATCATCAATGTACAGCTCACCCGAGTTGATGACGTGCGATGGATCATGTACATACCTCCTCAGCTGCGACACATGAAAAACATCATGCACCTAGTGCATCTATGGGGGAAGAGTTAGGTTGTATGCCACCTCTCCAACTCTGTTGAGAATCTAGAAAGGTTTGATGAACCTCAAAGATAACTTTCCACCCAGGAAAAATCTCCGCAATCCCTGTCAGGATGATACCCAAAGGAAAACATGGTCTTTCTCCTCGAACTCAAAGGATCTACATCTCTTATTGGAATAAGACTTCTATCTACTCTGTGCAATCCTCATCCACTCTTGGATGATCTGAACCTTCTCTATGGTAGCCCATACCAACTCTAGACCCATGAGTGCTGACTCCCCTGGGTCTATCTAGCATAGAGGCGATCTGCATTGATGCTTGTACAAGGTCTAAAATGGTACCATGCCAATGGTGGAGTGATAGATATTGTTGTGCGCAAACTTTACTAGTGGTAAGTTTTCCTCACAACTGTGACCAAAATTAAGAACACAAGCACGAAGAATGTTCTACAAGGTCTGTATGGTCCACTTCGTCTGACCATCTGTCTGGGGGTGAAAATATTTTTTCAAGTGTAGATGAGTCACGTAGGCCTCCTAAAATCCCTTCCCCAACAGGGATGTAAAGTTTGCATCAAGGTATGAGATGATCATTGAAGGAACCCCATGAAGCCGCACTATCTCCTGGATGTAGAGGCATCCCAAGCCCTCTACTAATCCCTACTCCCAGATGGGTAGGAAGTGAGATGACTTGGTGAGTTGGTCAATGATCATCCAGATGGAATCATGGACCCTGGACATGCATGGTCATACCATCATGAAGTCCATGGAGATATCATCCCACTTCCACTCTGGTACCTCAAGTGGTTGTGTCAAGCTTACTGGGACCTGATGCTCGACCTTCACTTACTGACAAGTGAGGCATTGTGAAATGAACTCTGCCACCACTTTCTTTATCCTTGGACACTAGTACTTACGTCATGGGTCCTGGTACCATGGTGCATCATCTGAAAAGGATGACATGCTCATCACCTATTGAAAATCCATCAAGAACTTTTCTTGGGGATATCTGATCATGTCGGGACCCACAGTCAATATTCACAAGCTATGCCTCCCTAACTTTCTGTAAAAGTGGAGAAGTGATAGTCATCGACTGAAGGTAAAATGCTCTATCATTATCCATGAAGGATATCTGCATCGTGGCTAGCTGCTCCATCGCCTCTCTCAATAGCTACAAACCAGACCTCATGCTGAGTGCATCAGCCACCACGTTCCCCTTCCTAGAAGTATAAACTATCTCAATGTCATAGTCTTGGAGATAATCCAGCCATCTTTACTATCTCAAGTTCAGTTCCTTTTATGAGAAGATATACCTGAGAATCCTATGGTCGGAATAGATGGTAAACCATTCACCCATTAAGTAGTTCCACCACATCTTCAAGGAAAAGACCACTACTACTAACTCCAGGTCATGGGTCACGTAGTTCTGCTCATGCTGCCTAAACTACCATGAGCCGTAGGCGATCAATTCTCATGCCTACATCAGGAAATAACCCAATATGATACCTAATGTGTCAGAGAAGAATATATACCCAATGCCCTCTTCTGGAAGTCTCAAGATGGGGGCACTCGTAAGTCTCTGTCTTAGCTCCTGGAAACTCTGCTGACACTTCTCCATCCACACGAAGGGATTTCTCTTCCATGTTAAGGCTGATAAAGGTGATGATACTATAGAAAATTTGGGTATGAACCTTTGGTAGTATCCAACCAACCCTAATAAACTCTGCACCTCAGTCACACTCTTGGGTTTCTCCCAAGCAAGCACAACCTCTATCTTCGTCGAATCCACCACAAATCCATCCTATGAGATGATGTGTCCTTGAAAGTGGACCTCACAAATCTAGAACTATCACTTTGAGAGATTACCATAAATATGGTTCTATTAAAGTGTATACATAACTTATGTAGGTGCATAACGTGCTCCTCCTATGATGCCGAGTACACCAAGATGTCATCAATGAAAACCACCATGAAACAATCGAGGTAAGGATGGAAGATCCTGTTCATGAGTCTCATGAACACTTATAGGGAATTGTTCATAATGAAGGGAATCACCAAGAACTCATAGTGGCCGTACTAGCATATGAAGGCTGTATTCAGTACGTCTTCATCCCATACCCAAAACTGATGATATCCTAATATGAGGTCTATCTTCGAGAACCACCTCTCTCCCTTCATCTGATCGAAGAGGTCATCAATCCTCAAAAGTGGATACTTGTTCTTCACGGTCACCTGGTTCTGGTGCCAGAAGTCCAGGCATACTCTCAAACTCCCATCTCCCTTCTTGGAAAACAACACAGAGGATACCAATAGAGAAACACTGGGTCTTGTGAACCCCTTTCTCTATAAGTCCTCTAGCTATACCCACAATTCGAAAAGCTCCGTAGGATCCATTTAATATGTCAGTGTGGATATCGGTGTCGTCCCGAGGTATAGATCTATGTATAATTCTACCTCCCTATGAGGAGGTAGTTCCGAAACATCCTTATGAATGACATACTCATATTCATACACCACTACAGGAAATATTTGAATCCTCTCATCCACTGCACCAAGGGTGAGGCTAGCCAACTGGTGAGTGACTGACTTTACCCTCCTCCAAGAAAGTACATCCTATACTGAAAACGTTCCCTTATCACCGATGAATGAAAACCTGGTCTTATCCTCATGAACACACCACACTTTGCACCTAAAATATTCGATCTGAGCATGGAATGTAGATAATGAATCCATACCCAAGACGACGTCGTAAGGCCTCGATGCTGCTACTAGGAGATCCCAACAGAATCTCTTACCTCCTAGAGTAATCTCACACTACTGGAACAAATGTGTAATCATAAAATCCCCTCCTATAAGAGTCTATAATCATAAGGATTGATCCAACAGCTCCACCGAAATATCCGAGCCTCGAACAAGGTCCGTTGCAAGGAAAGAGTTATTGGAACATACGTCTATAAGAACTTCATATAAGGAGTAGAAGACATAGATCGTACCTCAAATCATATCTAGAGCACCGTGGTCATAGGCCTCTATCACCTGAAGCTGGCATTTCTTATGTTTGTTGGCTCCCTGATCCCATGGTGGACCACCTGGGGGTGGTGGAGGTAGTACCTCGAATCGTCATCCACCGCCTGCCACTCGACCTGCTCCCCTGCCACGTCTACCTCCCTATGGAACTCCTCGCTAGAACCTATACCTATACCTTGTAAGTCCCTCAACCGTCTTCTGGTCATCCGTGTGGGGAGTCAGATAGTCACGATTCATGTGTCCCTACCCGCTACAGGCTTAACAAACTCTAGCCCTCAGCTGACCTCCTCTACCTTGCGAACACCACACCTCCAACCCTAAGTCCCGGGGTTATCCTTTGGAAGGCCTAGAGTGGAAATATCTACCATCTCCCTACCATGCTCTGAAAAAGGATAGCGGCTAGGACCACCATCTAATCTGTAGGTGTCTCTACTAGGTGAAAAACCCATGTAACTGCCTCCTTCCAGTCCTCAACTACCTTAGGATCTATCTCACCTCAAAACCTTATAGGTATATGTCTCTAGAACTCATGTAGAATGCTCGGTTGGCATGAACTGTCTATTGGTGGGGCTGGTAGAAACTATTACTCTATGGGTGGTGGTGCTGCTAGTACACCACCTGATGGTGCTATCACTGTAAGTGGTCCCTACACCAATGCCTCATCATTCGGTGGGTCATCATCGTGATACATCACTGGATTCCCGGCTGGCTGTCTTTGTAGAGGCATCCTATAGGGAAATAGATGTGCCACAATCAATAAGTTATACCTGGTGATCTGACTCAAAATATATCAAGAGAAAAAACATTTGCAAAACACATGAAACCAGTGTTTTAGTGTACTGAGTCAGAAAAAAGAATTCAGGGTCCTGGTGTATGGATACATTGGCCATTGCACCAACACTGGACTCCCCAGACTAAAATCTAAACTAAAGACACATAACACTATTTCCCCATAAAAAATACAGACTCTTAGTTCTTCTCGTAGAACCGATCTCTCTTTAATACCACTTTTTCACGACCCGTCCCCCAAGGCCTGTGTCATGGCCACCCCAATCCCACCTTCCATAGGCTAGGGTTTAGTGACTATCACTAGAAAGGAATATCCAAAAAAGGTAAGTCATTGCCTTTAAACCTGTACACACACAAACAGGGCATACGGCACAAAGCAAACCCTAAAGGAAAGAAAGTAGTAAAACCACCACAAAGTACCACCACTGAGAGTAAAAGGGTGTAAACTGAAAGTAAAGTGGAAAAATACAATCCTAAATGAAAGGAAAGTACATAAAAATAAGTACAATCTCCAGAGGTCATATTCTAAGGATCCTACCTAAAGGGTAGGTAAAACTCACTGTCGGATGTCATTACATCACACCATGTCTATCGATCCACCTTTGAGCACCGTCTAGCCCTGGCTCCCCAAAGTCACAGTAAAAAATGTCTATTTTCTACACAAGACACAATAGGTGTGGGTGAAGCCCGTTTAAGGGTGAGTATAACAATACTTAGTAGGGACCCCGAGACCAACTTGGGTCTCACAGAAATCCACAGAGGAAGGATACAAAAAATAAAGATCTCAAAGTAAAGAACAAAGCAAGAGAAATAGATCACACCAGGTATAACTTAATTACATAAGTAAACATGATTATTGTTAAAGCTAGATCATCTTATTCTATTGAGAGGCTATACTAATGATCCATGAAGGGTCGCTATGCTGCTGATCCAAAAAGGGTCTCTCCCATGCTGATCCATGAAGGGTCGCTCTTATGACGATCCATGAATGGTCGCTCTTACACTAATCCACAAAAGGTCGATCTTATGCTGATCAGTGAAGGGATTCTCTTATTATGTTCCATTAAGAGTATCTCTCATGCTGATTCATGAAGGGTCGTTGTCATACAGATCCACGAAGGGTCACTCTTTATTTTTCACGTCATAGTAAACCATTGGATTCCCGCACTTAGCACACTTGATTTTTGTAGGATCTGCTCCTCAATCCATCATTCATACCTCAACTGCCACGAATTCCTACATAGAGTAACCTAAAGGACTATCTCGTCTTAAGGGTCCCAATGCAATAGAAGGTGCATCTAACGAACGCCCGATCTGTAAGATATATGCATTTTTGTAAAAAGGGATTGGTTGGATTCAAGTATGATCCAATATTGATGTAATAAAACCTCCACCAAAACTCACTTAGAGTATCTTAGAAGGACTAAACCGTCTCAAGTGTCCTCATTCCACAGATGGTGCACCAATCAGATGCACGGTCTGAAACATATCGTCGTTTTTTTAAACAGGGGCCAGTTGTGTCCAGGCCCGGTCTGACTTTGTCAGACCGACCCGACCAATTCTGGCATAGGGTCCCGCATAACTTGTCTTTTCTACCTAGCCCATTGGGCCTCCCTGGTCCCGGCCTAGGTTGGCCGTGGGTCGAATCTATCGGGTCACCTAGTGACCTGAAATTATCCATCCCGACCCATACTAGAGGGCTATTCAAATTCTAGCCTGGGCCGTTCGATGGCCCAATCATTTTCCCCCATCCCGATTTGACTCAGTCAAACTGGCTCAAAAAACCAGTAGGTCTGCTCCGGTGGCTCATTCTACTGGCCTGGCCTGGCCCGATGGGCCGTCCAGTTTGGCATGGATCAGCTCAAACTAGTTCGGCCAGTCCGGTTGGGGACACGCATGACCAGTCAACCCGGCCACCCCCTTCAGCCAAACGAATCCCAAAAATGCGAGATTCTCTTCCACATCACCCATAGACCAAGTCCGTGGGTTGACCCATCAACGCTGCACCAGCGTGATGCTGTGGGTCTCCAGCATCGCGGCCGCGGTCTCTGCCACTCGGTATGCCATATCCTTCAGCCTATAACATGGCCAAAAACCCTATTTCCCCACCATCCAGCACTTGGTCGGTTCCAGCAAACTGGCAGGAACTTCATTGGACCACCGAACGCGCTCCGATGGTCCGTTCTTTACTCCGGTTGTGCCTATGGCCTCTAGAGAACACCCTCTTCACTGCGATGACCTCAGATGTTCCTTACCTCCATCTTGGAAAATCTGTTTACAAAGAACACACAAGAACATGCAATGTGGAGGGACCCGTGCCTTGTTCGTGTCGGCCTACGCTCTCCGCATTAGTGGTGTATAATCAAAGGGAGGTTTTGGGATTTCAACACATGAATCTACCCTTCCATTCAAGTCCCCAAATTTAAAAACCCTCCCACAAGAACACACGATCCTCGAATCAACCTGTTCATTGGTTGATCCACGTTTGTTATTTTAGAATGAAGGATGGGGAAATAACAACAATCATAAAGAAAGTATAACCTTTATCTCATTTTAAGTTCATTGCCATAGCATTCCATCCTCAAGGGTTCAAGAGGCCGATGTAGTCCATCAATTCCCAAATTTTTTATTCGAGGTATGTCGAAGTTGATGATGTTGCGCCAACATTATTAATTCTCCATTGGAGGGGAAAATTACTAGAGGTTTGTCAGAGAATTTCCCATGGTCTAATTCCCCACTCTCCAACACATTAGCTAATTAAAAAGGGAACATGTCTCAACAGTTCTGTTACACTAAGACGTTGCATCATTACGCTGAATCTTAACAAGATATTAAGGGGCTTCATTTAATGTTCCTCTTCTTCACCTCATCACCGAAAAACATCGCCACCATCCACTACTCACTGGTTGATAAAAGAAATAAAATAACTTTTAAAATTTATTTTTTTATTTTTTGAAAAGTCAAAAAAATAAATTTTCTGTCCGACCCTTTTTGGTCAAAGTTAAGTCCTTTCTAGACGAATCTCAACATTTCAAGTTCAACGGTGCCCTTAGATTTTCAATCTGAACACTGATTCAAAAGTTAGAAAAACTCGCTCACACATTTACTTAAGTGAACTAAATAAAATTTCAAAATTTAATTCTAGGCTCACCGGGCCTCAGAATCATGTTCCATCAAAGTGTGCAGTCTCAAAATAATTCAATATAAATTAAAAAAATACATGGAAATTATGGGAGTGGAATAATTTTGGACTCTAAAATGGAAGATATTTTCTTCTAGTTCAAACTACTAAATGAGGTTCCCAAGGTGTTTTTTTATAGCCAAAATGGGAGGTGGTTTTGGGTACCTTGATTTCGAGAAACCACTTAGAGCATAGTTTTAGGACAATAGTAAATCTTGTACCACTTTACAAAAAACTAAAAATATGTTAACCGGCCTCATTTATATCTATATGTCAAATTTGGAGTCCAGATATTGTTTATAATAAGAGATATTTCCAAAATACATAGGCATACTATTGACTACTCAGATTCATTTATTTGGATAGATTGATTCATCTGGGCCTCTTAATGGATGAATTGGGCTTGGGTTTCTTCAGAAGAGTTGTAGAAAAATTAAATTTGGATGATTTCACAAAATTTCATTCCAATTAGAGGCACATATAAGTATAATTATATGGTTGATTCCATATATGTTTTTGGATTCATGAACAATTTGGACCATTTTTCTTCATCTTCATCTAGGCCCTCCAAATCATCTCCACCTATAATGAAAAAATAAAAACAAGTAAAAATACCTTTTTAACAATGAAAAAATTGAATTTTTGAATAAAAAATGAAGTTAAATTTGTTATTATATTTGTAAATTTCAATACAAAGCAGTTCATAGTTCTCCTCAGAGTCACCTGTGCTGAAATGATTCACATTATATGGAGGAGAAGGAACACTGCTATCCACAACAGGGCGCACTTCAATACTGATCTTGCGATGGAAAGAATATATGTTGTATTGAAGTCTATTAATAGTATTAATACTGAAAAATGTTGTAAATCAGTTGCTGACCTCTTGACCCTAAGACGGATTTAGGTTCTAAGTAATTTCCCAACCCCCCTGTGGCACTTTGGAGGTTTTTTGGATACCCTATTTTGCTGGTTGGATAAAATTAAATACAGATAGGGGATCTAGGGGAAACCTAGGCCCATTAGGTTATGGTGAAATTTTCAAAGACTAACATGGAGATGTGATTGAATATCTATATAGTCCTTGTGGAATTACCACTACACTGGAAGCGAAGATGATGGGATTGATAATGGTATTTGATTTTTCTCATAAAAGAGTATGGAGATGCATATGGTTAGAATGTGACTCATCCACTCTTGTGAAAGTTGTAAGAGGAGGCCAGCTATACTTATCTTGGAAGCTAACTAAAAAATGGGTGAATTCTTGGAAAGACTTTCCCAGATGAACTACATCATTACTCACACCTTCAGATAAGACAACTATATTGCTGATGGGATTTCCAACGAAGGGGTCAATGCTAAAGGATGTATATATTCAACAACTCTACCTGGTAACATATTACCCATTTTAATCCATGAAAAATGTAAAATTCCCTCTTTTTGACTTGTGTAATCTTTCTTTGACTTAATACAAGGGCCCCAGAGCTCGCTTTTCTAAAAAAACAGTGAATCGTGGTACGATCACACCCCCACACCTAAACATTTGCACTCTTGAGAAAAGTAACACTTCCAAAATATGATTCATGTAAATATTCCCAAATTAATGAATATTTAACATTCAATGAAACTTTAATTCATTAAATCAACATGATCAAATCACAAACCACGCCAAGGAGTTATTCCTAGTTATCATGGAAATAGTTGTCTCATAAATTGTATCAGAATGGAATTCAAATATATGAATGATACAAATTTGGGAAACTAATTTAAAAGTAAAAAATTCCACTAATTATCTATGTGTGTGTGTGAGAAAACCATTCCATGAAATTATTTCCACTTTCTATCTAGTAAATATAGGTTATTTTAAAAAAAATTCTTCTTAAATTATTTTTTCCACTGAACCTACCCTGCATCCTTTGAAATAAAAATTCAAGACCCACTCACATAATAATTCCTAGAAGTCAAACCTTAATCTTCCAACCTAGATATCACCATATTTTTCATATTTTCTCACTCCACTAATTTATTATTATTTTTGTTTTTTAAAGTTAACCTTGGAAATAATCTCACATTCAATACTCAAACCTTTCTTGATCTCCTCACAAAACTAATTGTAATATTTATAACAAGATCAAAGGTCAAGGAAGAATGGTTTTTGACTTGACCAATACACAACCCATATTTTTATTTTATTATTTTTTTTTGTTTTTTGAGGGTGTACAACAGCCGAATAATAGGTACACACACATATAAATCAATTATAGTAATGAAAAAGATTGGATAAGGAAATAATGTATTGAAAAATACTTTTGGGAAGCTGAGAAATATTAAACTAACTTGTATTACCGTCTATCAATTTTGAAAAATTCACACTTCATGGTTGGGTGAAAAGATGTGTGGAGAAATTAAGTGACACAATTTTCCTATAAACTACTCACACAAAGGGTACCAAATTTCTCAAATGATTCAAAGTGATACAACCATTTATATCATTGAAAAAAAAATAATTTTCTAGAAAAAGGAACACCTCAATGTTAAATTCATGCTAAAATACACATTTTATCATTGAAACAAAAAAAATTAAATGCTAAAACCACATGAAATAGGGAAATTCCTCATGCATTTTTAATAACTTCTATGATTAAGCGGTAATAATTTTCCATGATAAATTGGGCATCAAAAATTAACATTATAGAACAAAAGTGAGGGGGAAAGGGGGAAAGGTAACAATACTATCCAACAAGAAAAAAAGATAAAAAAAGAAAGACAATGAACATTCCTAACTAACCTAGGAATATACCCACCCCCACACCTAGAGTATGTAGTGTACTAACTTTATTAAAAGAGAATGTGGGAAGGAAGGATAAAACCTAATGGGTTTCATTTGTAGGTTGCTTCTTAAACTTGGAGTTTCTCTATTAGTGACTCCAAAATGGCTTTGTGAAAGTGCTTAAGCTACTACCCATTGACAGTGAGGGTTTTCTTCTTTTCTTCATTTTTTACCCGAATAATGCCAAATGGATAAACATTAGTAATAGTGTATTATCCAAACCAGTAGGAATGAAGCTTACATAGATGAAACTTCAATATTTCATTGTAAAGGAGGAACTTCTGCATAATTTGGAATTGAAAATGAAGGATGAGGTGGAAATGGGATACCTTGGTTCACTCCTTATAGACCTGGGATCTCTCATATACATCACACAGAATTTCTTCCAACTCTTGAATCTATAACTTCATATGCTCACCTGCATCTAATAGATTCATATTACATTATTTTAAATCCCAATATATATAGTGATCTACCTCTATTTGGAGGTGACATGCCTTTAAAAACACAATCTTATATGGTGAAATTCTGATCGGGGCTTTAAAAGATGTATGGTACGACCAAAGTACATCATCCAAATTCAAAATACAATATTTTCTATTAGGTTGTACTATTTTTCCAAGATTTTATTAACTTATTGATTTGATATTTTTCCTGGTATGTTAGTTTGTGGGTGATATATAGTGGAGATTTTATGAACAACCCCATACTTATGGAGAAATTTGTTCATGTTATGATTGCAAAAATGTTAACCTTGATATTTAATGATGAATCTAGGAAAACATAACCTACTAAAATCTGGGACCTCAAAAAATCAAAAAACACTCGAGATTCATCAGTCCTTGTATCTTTTTATTACACCCATTTAGAAAGATATTAAATAGACAATAAGATATAAACAAATCCAAATGAATTTGGAAAAGTGCCCATGAAGTCAATGCCCCATGCATCAAAGATCTTAACAAATAAAATGGGTTGTTGGGGAATTTCATTCCTCTTTGAGATATTCCCTATGAATTTACATATTTTTCATGACTTAAAAAATATATGAGAATATTTAAATAATTATGGCCAATAATTTCTAGATTCAAGGGCCTTTTTAGCTTTACATTAAGATCTAAAGTGGCCCCTACATGCCAAAGTGTGATAGAACCTAAGGACAAACTGAAACTCATGGTCAGCGACACACCTTCAAATAAACTAATCACTAATAATTCTACACAGGTATGGATCATCCCAAATGTACCATCACGACTCATTCTTAAGACTTTGGGATTGTGAAGTACTAAAATCTATGGGGACCCTAGATGCTACCAAGAATTTCACAATGTCCACACACAAAGAGGTAAGTTTGACTACATCACAAAGGTTATCATGAGAAAATAATTCTCCAGTGGGGAGGGATGAGTCCATATGGTGGTCTAATAGTGGATAAATCCTGCCAATGTGGTCATCTACCTCATTTCCCACTACTCTATTATCTAAAATCTCAATGTCAAACTTCTGGAGTCGAATCATCCAATGAATGAGGTGAGGCTTAGATTTAGGTTTCTTTAGGAGAAATTGAAGGGTAGAATGATCAGAAAACATAATGATTTTTGACCCAATAATACATAAATGTAAATTTTCCAAGGAAAAAACAATTTAAATGAGTTATTTTTCAATGTTTGTGCAGTTTTCCTAGGCAGGGTCAAGGGTACATGAGGCATACACAATGAAATGAGGATCCTTCTTAACCCTTTTTGATAAAACTACCCCAACTGCAAATTTAGAGGCATCATACATAATTTCAAATGGGAGATCCCACCTTGGTGGTTTGATGATGGTAGGTGATGTGATAATACTTTTTATTAAATTTAATGCATCCTCACAATTTTTATCAAACAAAAATTCAGAGTCTTTCTACAATAACCGGGATAAGGGAAGTGTGATATTAATAAAGTCTTTAATGAATCAGTGATAAACACTAGCAAAACCCAAGAAATATCGCACCTTAAAAACACATTTTGGATATGGAAGTGATAAAATTAATTCAATTTTTGATTTATCCACTTGAATTCTATCATTTGAAATAACATGACCAAGAACTATCCCCCACTTAACCATGAAATGAAATTTCTCGTAATTTAATACAAGATCTTTTTCTATGTAACAAAAGAGGATATAACCTAGGTGTGTCAAATAACCATCAAAGGAAGTTCCATAAACTATGAAATCATCCATAAAAACTTCCATTAAATTCTCAAGTTACTTTGAAAATATACTCAACATACAACACTAAAAAGTACCAGGAGCATTACAAAGACCAAAAGGAATCCTTCTATATGAAAATGTGTTGAATGGATAGGTAAATTTTGTCTTTTCTTGATCCTAAGGGGATATATGGATTTGGAAATAACCTAAATATCCATTGAGGAAACAATAATGAGACTTACCATCTAGTCTTTATAACATTTGGCCAATGAAAGGTGGAGGAAAGTGGTCCTTTCGCATGGATTGATTTAGCCTACAGTAGTTAATATAGACTCACAAACTATTTTGAACATGTGTTGGAACCAATTCATTACTTTCAATTGATATTATGGTTATTCCATTTTTTAGGAACAATTTTCACTCGGCTAACTCATTTACTATAAGATATGGGATACATGGTCCCAGAAGCCAGCATTTTACCAACTTCCAATTTTACAACTTCAAGTAGGGTGGGATTAAACCGGCATTGAGCTTGCCTTATGAGCTTAGCCTCATATTATAAAAGTATATGGTGCATACAAATATATGGTCTAATCTTATGAATATCATCCAATGTACATCCAATTGCATTTTTAAACTCTCTCAAAAGGCTAAGTAGTTTTGATTCATACTATGGAGAGAGGTTATTGGAAATAACAACAGGTAATTGGTAAATAACCTCAATATAGACATATTTTAAATTAGATGGAAGTGGTTTTAATTCCAAAACTGGTGGTTTTTTGGAATGAGGGAGGGGTTGGATGAGTTCTGATCTCAACCCAAAGTTGGATGCTTCTTTAGGGTATTAGATGTGCACATGTTGGTACTCCACATCTGGGGTGGTTAGTTCTTTTAAGTTTTGGTAGTTTTGTTCCATTTTATATACGTTAATTTTAGTTTTGTTTTATTTCTATAAGAAGACGGTTCTAGAGGAGTCTCAAGGTCTTGTGTTTCCTCTTTCAAAGGATAAATTAATGGATCTTAGTGTCGTTGATGTAGTATCCTCTCTGGTTCGGGTTCAAAATGAGGTAGTTAACTTGGAGTAGAACACATCATACACAACAACTACAAACAAAAAGACTTTATAATACCACTTATCTACAAAATTTTAAGAGGTAAATAAACAAATAATTATAAGATAAACAAAGATAAAAAAAATAAACGCACACTAAAAACCAAAGTGCTCCCTGACAATGATGAAATTTTTTGACCACATTGTCATGAAACATCAAATTGATTATGTTTTTAAAGTTTATTTATAGTCTAGGGAATAAAAAAAGTTTCCTATCAAGGATATTTGGATGTTTTAAGTTTTTATTTTTAATAAAGAATACTAAAAGAGGGGGGGGGGGTTCAAAAAAATTTTAAAAACAAAACTACTTAATTAAAGAGTTTAATAGTTGATAAATAATGTTGGTGTTTTAATAATTATGATAGAAGGGTGTAATTTCAAGTTCAATACACATCTTTGATAGTTCATTTTTCTAAAATGTGCACATGGTTTAAGGTAATTATTTGGTTGGGGGTTGTCAAGATCTCGATTCCCCTCTTGCCTCTTAAAATGTTGCACAAAGTACCAACCCTTGACACAAGAATAATATTGTCAAGTTTTGGAACTAAATTATAGAGTGATGGATACTAAAACATACTAACATATTATTTATGTAGTAGAGAAAGATTATTCTTGTGTTTCCCAATCATAACAACCCAATATCCCCACTTGAAATTTCAACCAAAACTGTGTTGAAATAAAAAGTGTTTCACTTAATTAAACTGAAGAAATGAATTTAGAGGAGAATCATGTTAAGATAAAACATAAGTGGAGTAATTCACACAAAAATTACACAAAAAAAAAATTTGAGTATCAAGTGATGGAACTCCCTCCCAAGTATGTGTAGCTTCCTCAAAATGACCATCCACCGTTTAGCTCACCATTGAGAGGAGGAAAAGACTCAGGTGTAACTTCACTTTAATACTCACAAATGAGAATAGGGGCCTCTATAAATTCTTGGATGAGGAGAGGGATCCTTTGGGAATTTAAAATGGCATATCTTTTCTTTTGGTTAGAACTACTAAATTAGGTTCCCAAGGTGTTCTTTTATAGCCAAAATGGGAGGTGGTTTTGGGCACCCTGATTTAGAGAAACCACTTGGACCATGGTTTTTGGCCACTATACAACCTTATCTCACTTTACACGAAACTCAAAAAATTGTTGGCCTTTCTATTTTATATCTCTATATCAAATTTTGTGTCTATATATTGTTTATAATAATATATATTTTTAAAATACATAGTAATAATGTTGACTCTATGAAAATTCATTTCTTTGGACAGATTGATTCATTTGGGCCTCATAATGGACTAATTGGGTTTGAGTTTCTTCATAAGAGTTGTAGAAAAATAAAATTTTGATCATATCACAAAATTATATCCCAATTATACCCATATATCAGTATGATTATTAAGTTTAGTCCATATATGTTCTTGGATTCCTGCACAATTTGGCCCATTTTTCTTCATCTTTATCTAGGCCCTCCAAATCTCCTCCACCTATAACGAAAAAATCAAAACAAGTAAAAAATATAATTTAAAAAATGAAAAAAAAAATTAAATTTTTTGAATCAAAGAAGATTTGGAATTTGTTATTATATTTTTAATTTTCAATACAAAACCAGTTTAATATAGTGGTATGAGGGTGAAATAAAACAATGAATCGTGGTGCGATTAGTTTTCTAGTTATATCCCAACCTCTTGATTTGATGGGATAGCCTGGTTCTAGATTGATTGATGATGTTGGATCTTGCATGGAATTATTCCATGATGGTGGGAATTTCCCCTTTTATTATGCACTTTAGGAGGATTCCATCAAATCCACATTTGTAGATGGATTTTTTCTCATTTAGACCATCCCATAGAGTGAAATTTTTTTCACAACACCAAATTTATTCCCTTATAGCATGATCTATTGGAAGAATACAATTTTGAAGATAATTGATTATAGGCTCCATCCATCCAGTGGTGTACATTGGTTCATCATGATTAGGGGCGGTGTTTACCTGATTCATTTCTTCCATATCACATATGACGATTGATGAGACCATTCTTCAATGTGTGATACATAAGATAGATTCTTTCTGATCAGGGTCTGCTAGGATGGTAACTGCATTATCTAGTTCATTGGTGCAAGCATTCTGTGATTGGGGAAAATGATGAAATGTGGGCTCAAAATGGAACTCTTCCATCAGTATCCTAACATATCCAGTGAGGGGGGATAATTCATCCTTTTTAATGTAATATTATTAATTTATCTTCTTTATCACTAACTCCAAGACCCCTTTGACATTAAAGTAGTCTATTTGTAGCTTCATGGATACTTCAAACCAAAAAACAGGGCTTTGTATTCTACCTCATTATTTGTACAACCTTCAGATATTTATAAATAGTAGATAAAAATTGCTTTCTCCGAAGAGACAAATACAATTCCTAAAACAACCTGATTGAGCTTTGGGTTTTTCATATTTTTTTCTGAAAAGAATCTGAGAGGATATATTAAATTATATATCCCATGTTTATGGAGTTTCATGGGCATAAAATATCTTATCATATGGAATCTTGGTGTCCTCTGGTGTATTTTATGGGGCAGGATGTGCTGTAAGGAAATCAGCCAGGGCTTTCCCTTTCACCGACTTCTGTAATATGAACTGAATGTCATATTTCTATAGAATAAATCCCCATCAGGCCGAGAACCCAGTAAACATAGGGAGGCCAATGATTTACTTTATTGGATCAATATGAGAGATCATATGAACTTCTTGTTGCTTCAAGTAATGCCTCAACTTTTTCACTGTGAAGATGCATGGATGGCAGTTCTTATCGACATCAGAATATCTGGTATCAGTACCTAGCATTGTCTGACTGAGGAAGTAATAACTATTATAAATTCTTGTATCATTTTTATGTGTGAGTAGTTTACTTAGTGAGTGTTCCATGGAGGTCACATATTAGATGAGTGACCTACCTTCCATCGAAGGCATCAGGTCCGATGGGTGTAGGAGATACTGCTTGAGGGTTTTGAAGGCTTCTTGGTAGTCATCATCCCATTGATAGGTGATTCCCTTATTCATTAGACTGGTGAAGGGGTGATATTTTATATCCATGTTAGTAATGAATTTCCAATTGTAGGTAAGGTTCACTTTGATTCCCCTTAGTTATTTGAGATTTATGTGTGGGTGAAATTGCTAAAATAGAACTAGTCTTCTCTAGATAAAACTCAATGTCATGGTAGCATACCACAAAGCCAAGTAACATTCCGAATGTTACCCTTAAACAAAATTTTATCAGATTCATCTTCATACTATGCTATCATAGTTTTTAAATATTTTATGGAGATCCATAAAGTTATTACATCTCTATTGGGATTTAACAACTAGGTCCTCGACATAACACTCGACTATCCTTCCCCGAAATGGATTAAATATGTGATTCATGGAACACTGATATGTGGTTACAAAATTATTTAATCCAAATGGAATGACATTGTAGATTAAGATCCATTTAGGTGCTTTGAAGATGACGGATTATTCATATTTGGGGTCCATCTTGATCTGATTGTACCTTGAGTACTCATCCATGAAGGAAAGTGCTTGGAATCCAATAGTTGCATCGATCAAGAGTTTTGTGATTAAAAATGGGAAGTTGTCCTAAGAGAAATGCTTATTAAGGCCTCTAAAGTCAATGAAGACACTGATTTTCCAATTATTTTTCTTGATAAAGATGATTTTGGCAATCCATCTTGGGCATTTCAATTCACAGAAAAAGTTGGCTTTGATCAACTTGTCAACTTCCACCTCTACATTGTTGGCATGAGAGGGGTGCATCCTCCTAGATGTCTGATTGAAGACTCAATTCTCACTGGGTAGTCTGAGATGGTGCATAGAAACATCTAGATTCAATACACCCATTTCTGTGTAGTTCCAAGCAAACATATATTGGTGATGCTTTAGAAATGAAATATACATCTCTTGAACTTTAAGGGGAATGGTGAAACTAATAAAATTAAGTTGCAGGTGTTCTTATGTTACCATATTTATCTTCCTAATTTCGTTGATGGTGGTGGATAAACCTTCCTCGAATGTAGGATGGTAATCCTTGAGTTTATCCTCATCTTATTCCATCTCTGAGTGTATGCAGAAATCTTCAGACGAAGATAGAAACCTAGGGGATTACCTGTAACTATTGGGGTGAGTGAATCCATGAGAAGAGACATTATTATCCCCTACCGCCTGAGTCATTTCATAAAGATGTTAGAGATGATTTCCTTTCACACTATCATTGGGCACAAAAGGTGATTGGACCTCTAGGATTGTATTTACTGCTTCAACCATATTTATGTAAAGTACAAAGTCACTATGGAGCATACTACATGGATTCATAGGGGCTCTGTCCAAGCCATTAGGGGCTGCAACCTGTATATCACCATTTATTATTGCCTATTTTCCTCCCTTCTTATAGAAATCCACTTCAAAATATGTGTCTCTATAATTCTCGAAGGGGGAATTATCACCATGAAGTATTCCAACCTTTCCATTGATGGGGTAATTTAGACATTGATGAAATGTTGATGGTATCGCCAAATGGCTATAGAGCTAGGTCCTTCCATGTAGAAAATGATATGTGGTGTCTTGATGAATAACCAAAAACTTAGTGTCTGATTTAATATCCCCAAACTTATATTTGAGTTTGATCTTATTGAGATGTCTTTTCTCATGTTTGTCATACCCTTGAACGGTTATCTTTGTATGGGAAAAATCCCCTTTTACATATCCCAAATGTTGTAGGGTTCAAACCGGGATGATATTAATATTATATACATTATCAATAAGGGCTCTTTGTATATCAAAATTATTGAGTCTTTTTGAAATATATAGGGTCATGATGTGTCCTTGAAGGACCTCTTTTTAATCATGATCAGCGAATGAGGTGTAAACATGACATTCTGATGACACAGTCTCCACTCGATAAGCCTTAGCTATAGTGAAATCTATCTTGAACTCCTCTAGACTCCATAGGGCTTCAACAAGTGCCTCCCAGAGTTATTTTTAGAGACATAGTGCATTTATTATTGAGATTTTGGATGGGAAAATGGACAACTATTTCATAACATCGTACTTTTGTGCCAAAAGTCAGCACTTCTCAATATGGGGTTGCTTTTGGACATGTAGTTCATGAGCCTAGTCATTTGAGGAGGATGAGACTGGTTCTTTCACATAAGTTGGGGAAGTATCTACTACTAGTTGTATAGTTCATGCTGGTCTTCCTTGCTATTTATGTTGATCAGATTATTGAACCCCCTCTAGGCGGTCATGTAGGAAAATTGGGTGTGGACGACTGCTGGGGAGCTTTATAGAACCTCTCTACCTATTTTGGGACTTCTTTAGTGTTTTTCCATGGGTATCTACTAAATATATGTTCTCCATGGGGACATGAACAGAATATTGGGTCCGACCATGTATGCGCTGTCTCCTGTATCCTCAATTCCAGTGCATGAGGCATCCCGTTCCCTAGTTATGTGCGAGAAATTCATATTTGGGGGAACATTCATCATTGAAGAAGGGGTTATACAAGTGTATCATGTTGATAAAAACAAATATGAGCTCTTTTTTCGATGATGATTCAATTTGGTGGGGTGGCGACCATGCTGCGAATGTTGCAGGGAAGAAGTCTGCAAGAGTTTGGGACTTATTTAGAGAAGAATGTAACTCTTCCTCCTCGATTTATTCTTACTTCCAGTGGTTAAAACCACCTTTGGAAGGTATATACGATTCCTCCTTAGATGGTGGAAATATTGTGGGTCTGCACAGCTATGCTCTTAGGGTGTCATGTTCTTTATCAACTATTTTCTAAGTCATCCAATTGTTGATGTTTTGCACATGCCTAGCCAAAACATTATTCAAACCACCTTCCTCTTCTAACCAGATGAAGTTTATGAAATCCACCTACTATGAGGAGTTATCTAACATCGCCTGTCTAGAGTTGAACATGGCTTGAAGGACATTTTTGAAGACAAAGTAGCTCTGGATATTATGACCCAACCTTCTATGAAAAGGGTAGTAATCATAATGATCGATGAGGTAAACCTCATCAGGATTCCTGGGATTTGGTATCATGAGGATTTTAATATCCATGCATTCCAATGTTCATTTTAGAATAAGTGTGATTTATTAATCCATTATGCAAATCTTAAGCGGCCCTGATTTATTTGTGCTTCTAGACGATGGAGATTCTATGGTTGTCACCACTCGACAAGAGGTGTTGGGTGGTTTGAGACCTTTATGGGAGCTCAGATGGGCACCACTACAGGTTTAAGAGTGACCTATTTAGATTTTTTTCTTGCCTGGAATTTTCACCTGTACTGTGGGCATGAGTCAAGATTTGGATCGGGTTTACTAAATGGATTCCTAAATACATTTTACCATTTTAAAAAATTCCAAGAACCCACCTGGATATTTCATGGGGATCATAGGTGTCTGCAATTCATCCTAGATATTTTCATCACAGAGTTCCAGTAGTTTCTCCTATAAGAGAGGGATGTTGAGTTAATATGTTAAACATTTCCACCTGTTATGAAATCATACACCCTCTCATTATCATGTTTTTGTAGTTTTTTAGGTATAAAATTGTTTTTTTCCTCAGTGTGGAGATAAACTGATAAAGGAAATGATAATGAAGGTATTCACATCTTGCAACGGATCCTGCTGGTAGGTTGTTATAAAAAAAGGCTTTCCCTTTCAGAGTCTGTACAAAACACCTCAGCTTTGTTACATACTATTGATCTTGAGGTACCATCATTGGCCTAAATTGGGATATGTAGTGTGTGACATGTTTTTTAGGATCACCCATAACATCAAAATTAGAGAAGATATGATTTCCGAAATTGGGTATAGGTGGGGTGTCATCTACCCATTCGGGATATGGATTCTTCTTAGGTTGAAAAATTGCACATCACCCTTCCATGGATTCCATTCAAGTATCTAGGGACTCAATGAAGTTAAGTAACTCTAGGGAAACTACTGTTCGAGCTACCTCTCATCCATAGGGATCAGTCATGGCCTGATGCGGTGGTCCCACTTTCAATTCCCACTAATTATCAATTAATCCCAAGACTGAATGATTTCCCTATTCAGGGAGAGGCTATCACCACAATGGAGGTAAGTCATGATTATTTTTGACTTACACATTTATGTAGTATATCTACTTTGATTCGGATCCAATTTGATTTTTATACACCACTCCCGCTAGCGGATTGGCTATATGAGGGAGAATATTTGTCTCTTCCTGAAGACGATACCCTGTGGGAATATTGCCCTTGAGTATCTCCTCATTGGGTCACTTGAGAGTTTTTGTTTCTCTATCATATTATGAAAACAGTTCCTCTATGGAAGGGTTATAAACTCTTTCATATGGAAATTAAGATGAAGTCACACCTTCCCCTTTTTCTTTGGTAGTGTTCCATCGGAGAGGTGGCAATTCGGTATTTAGAGGTGCTAGATTTTGGAGCCTTTTTGGTTCCTGGTGCATGAAACTTTATTTGGTGCATCTAAATCAACCTCCCTTAGGGTAAATTTCTATGTTGTGAACTTGTGCATCCGCATCTTAATAAATTTCTATCATGTTTAAAGTGATGAAATCTATAGTGGAATATCAGGAAATGGTGGTTGTACCATTACTTTCAACACAACATGATAATTCTATATAACTTTCATTAGAGTCATTATTTGAACCCTTGACTATATTGGGCCATTTTTTCTTTCAATCCTGGTGGGGTCTAATCGCCTTCACTGTACGCTCCTCCCATCTCAGTATATAAACAATGATCTTAAGGGAGTTTCTGGTTGTGATTTCTGAGTGGACCCTGATTAGTAGAGGTTTTCCTTATGATGGGAGGGATAGTCGGGAAACCAAATGTTTTCCTCCCAACCTAGAGAAGTATGATTCTCTCGGTGATGAAAATTCCCCCAACCCTATGGGTTGGGGGTCATTCGGGGCCACAATTGGCACTGGTTAGTCCTATTGTTGAGGATATGATGATTCCTATCAGGGATTTTATGACTGTTAGGATGGACATGAAGATATAAATTTTCCCAACCCAGTAGGATAAGGTTGATCTAGAATCACCATTGATGTCTCCAGGGTCCTCTCAGGGGACAATGAACCTAGTGATAATGATTTAGATATAAATTCACCCATCCAAGTGGGTTGAGGTTCTCTTGCAGCTGCTGTCGATGTGTCCTGTATCCTTTCGGGGATTGATGATATGATAGGTAGTGGTGGTGCTAGAAATTATCCTGTCCTGGTGAGTCAGGTACATTCCTAGATGAATGATATGGAAGATTTTATTGTAACATATTTTATGTGGTTCAGTTATGTTTGTAAGGTATATGGTGTGATGACATCCCATGATGAGAACCATTCATTACGAGAAGCTGTATGGATGATCGCAACTTTGGTCTCCATGTCTAGAATGTACTTCTATTTCTTTGAGGGTTATGGTTAAAAGCCTTTTTGGATATCCTATCCCTCTGTTCATGATGTATGGGCACCATTGAAGTAGGGGAATTTTTTTTGTACTGACCAATTGGCCTAAGCGTTACCCAATCCTCTGATTTCAACAGAGGCTATAACATTACAAGATGTTGTATCTGAGGGTTTTTTATGTTATAGGGGTGAAATAAAGTGTAATTCTCTATACTTTATCCATCCTAAAATATAGATTTAGGAAGTGGATTTAGGGATAAGATGATGGAGTGTCATGATGCAATGAAGGGAAGCATGTTGTAGATTTTTAATAAGCTTTTTCAGTTTTGTATCCCAGACCATGGAGATAGCATCCAGTTATAAATGAAAATAGAGTATCCTGATGGTATGAAGGAGAAATTCATATCATGGATAACGGAGATATAGAACTTTCAGTCACTGATGAGTATCCCACATATTTTGGCATAGATAAATAATTCACTCATTTTCTATCTCATCTATGATCTCATAGCTAGAAGTAGCGAGTGGGTAGAACATGATGGGGAGGATATTTCTAGTTAAATCTCTCCATATTTCAATGTAGGTATCCTCCTTATCGGACTTATATGCCTCCATCTAGTTATACCATAGAAGATGGTTCTGATGGGAACCTATTGACAAGATTGGAGTGCTGCTATAATTTTATGGGGACCCATATATAGTTGACCCTAATATTTTGATCAACTCTTCATATTAAGGTGTTGGAGTTTTGAAAACCTCTCTATACAGAGGCATCTTTAAAAGGTGAGGATTCATTTTTTATGGGAGATATTTCATGGGGAGGTTGACCACAATGGATGTCATGAGTAGAGTCCCTATGATCCATCTCCACACAACCATGAGGAGGACTATCATGGTAATGAACGTCTCATAATTTCTCTTTGATAGAAGAGTCAATGGGTACTTTTGGTATTGAGAATGTGTTTTGAACCATTTCAAGGAAACTTACATTGAGAATATTAAGAATATGGTCCATGTTCTATGTCATGGTTGTAATATGCCAACATACCTTTTGGGATTGTGTAGGGATATGAACCTGCTGTATAATAGTTACCAAAACATGATTATAACCATCTAGTGTTGAAGGAATATGCACCCACTACTGAGAAGCTGTTGTAATATGCCAATAAGATGTCTCATTATTGACAGGAACATGGGTATTTCCCATGGATTGTTCTATTCTTAATTGGTGAGAGTAAGTCAAGATGAGAGTATGAGTCTGAACTTGAGACTTTGAGATATGCCACTAGTGTTCCTTCACAAGAGTATGAGCCCGTCTCGAGGCATGTGCCTCTCTCACTAGGTGAGCCTCAGTTGGAACAGGAATATGAGCCTTGTCCAAATATTTTTTCCCTCCAGAATATACCGATGGACCTCCATAATGGGAGAAGGAATATGATCCTCCTCCTGTATTTACATGGAATGATTCTAGCACAATAATTCATTGGCAGAAGTAGAAATATGTTACTTTATTATGTGATATGTGGGAATATGCCAGAAATATTTACTGATAGGAATATGAGCCTGTAATGAGGCTTGCACCATTCTTACTTGGTCATATATGACTATAAAGGGGATATATGCTCGATCTTGGGTCTTTGGAGTATGCTGTTGGACTTATTCGATATGAATATGAGCCTGTCATGAGACTTGTTCCCCTCTCACATGGTGATCCCCAACTAGAATAGGGAAATGAGCCCGATCCTATGCCTTTAGAATATGTCACCGGACATTTTTGATAGACATGTGCCTATATCCTGAGGCATGTTATGCTCTCACCTGGTGAGCCCTGGTTGGAATGGAAGTATGAGCCTGGCCTGATGCCTCATCCTTTATCATAATATGCCAATAATCCTCTTGGATGGGACCAAGAGTGCGCACTTCCTATGATATAACCACTTGTTCATGAAGATTATATTATTGAGTTTACCTGGCTGTATGAATAGGATTTTCACCTGTCCCTTCATCAAAAATAGTTCCGAAATATGCTAGCAGAGTTCTCCAGTTGCTAAAATATATTGGCATTTTAGAAAAGTGTGTACAGGGATATAAGCTTGCACATTTTTTATCCCCATTATACATTGGAATATGTCTTCGATGAAATGGGGATATGCACCCCACTTTTTTCATCCTTATTCCATCAGAATATGACGATGGGATTCAAGCATAGGGGTAGGGATATGAGCCTCCCCCATGCTTTCTGTGGGAACATGCCCATAGAATTATTCTGAGTGAGAAGGGATATGAGTTTTTTGTCCTTTCCAGAGTATAACAACAGGAATCTTTATCAGGAGTGGGGATATGATCCCTCTCTGAAATATTCAGTTCCTTCCTCCTACGATGAAACATACTTGTTTCTCGTGCATGGGTGTCAGAGGTGGAAGTGTGTTGAATGGAACCATCAGAAGGAAACTGGTGGTTATTGATGGGATAATTCTAATGAAAATTGTTGATTGGAGCCATCCCAGGTGACCCATTAACTGCAAGGGAGCTGTATTTGGCCTCCTGATCCACCTTTATCATATATTGAAGATGGAAGTTGTTACGGTCCGGGTATAATCTCACAAAGTGGTTGGTCCTAGTGATGAGGGATATTGGATTAGAAGTAGTGTTCCTAGAGTGATGTATAATCACTGGATACCATTCTTGGAGAGACTCACATGCAGCTTCCATGGTTGGGATTATACCATATCAGTGGTACTCTTGGAACATTGTGTTTTCAACCTGTCGTTGGAGTTATCGAGCAGGTGAAACTGCTTTTCATCTAGTGGGGTCATAGCTGCATATGATTTACTGGAGAGAATGATGGATGATGAGGACATTGAATTGTATTGGGACACTGTCGATGAGATTAGTATCTAAAATCATGAAGACAATAAGGAACATGGTTACCAATTAGTGAATTATTTTATTCATGATGTACTCAATCAGATATGCATGGTTAACACAAATTTCCTATTTCCCCGATTCGTCCATTATACTTGTGTGTATTTTTCAATGTGAGGATAGACTTACAGGAACCCTAGTTATAAAAGATCATCTATTAGATCATTTCAGTCTCACTGCTTTGTTCATATATGGTGTGAAAAACAAAGTATCATAACTCATGATTATTCTTCCATTTTAGAGTTTCACATCATATTTCCATCCTCATTTGGGTATGGTGGAGAAAAAATGGTTTAATGGATAATAATCATTTTTTTATTATTAGAGAGATTCATGTTGGGTTCACCATTTTTGTTTCATCATATTAGGAGGTGGATGAAATGGTCCGATAGATTATAACCCAAACATGTTGTCATTGGAGTTGTTTCATGTTAGATCCTTTTATTTCCATGGGGTTCAAGGTGCTATTGAGAACCCTCATTAAAGTGGATTTAATTTGGCCTAATGGTTGATTATGGAGGGAATTTATGTTTTCCACAATCATGAACATCAGGTTTCCATTTTTTATCTTTCTGGAAACTCCCAATGGTTCCCTCATCCATAACTGGGTACAAACCTAATTTCCAAAGGCCAACGATCATCTGGGTTTTTAAGCCCAACCACTTTTAGGGAATCGCATTGGTCGAGAGGATGGGAGGTTAGACTCATCACACCATTTTAGGAGGGGTATTGTTTCATAATTAGGGACTCTCTTATATATTTAAGATATGTTCTTGAATCTCTTCTTAATCCTGATATAGGATTGATTACTCCAAAAAAAAACTATAGTTTAATACTCTATCATGTGAAAGAATGGGGTATATTTAGAAAATCCATTTGTATTTATCTGAGGTTCTCGATCATTTTCCAGTAATGGTAAGCTACTTATGTGATGAATCCATATAACCAAGTGCTTCGGGATTTTCTTCCATTTTGGGAGGCAGTTTAATATTATGAGGAGGAGATTGAGCCATTATGAGGCATCCTACATATCCTAATTATTGCAGGAATCAAAAACCATGTAGTTTTTTAAACCCGTGAAGTTTAACATCTTATAGAGAAGATATATGTTTGGGAATTGAGGCACCAGATATTTGAGCTTGAGTCTCGAGGAGACATCCTGCATATCCTAGTTATGGAAGGAGTCAGAGTTATTGTAGTTTGATCTTTCCTTTAGGACTGGCCCTAAGGTATATATCCTCATATATGAGAGGTTTATATTATAACACTTTTTGGGGCTTAGATGTTAAGATTTCCCTCACTGTTAGAGATTCAGTATGCCAATGAGGTGTTCATTGTGGATCTCTAAGCACACGTGATCTATGATCGGAATGAGAAATAAGGGAATGAAAGTGAGCAACATCATTATATATGTATGTGGAAATTTTGTACTGGGACGACCCTTGAGATATTCAATATGGAGGCCAAGCCTTAGGAAGGCATCCTATATATCCGAGTTATGGTAGGAATCAGTCACCATAGTTCAATTTATTTCTTAATCTAACGAGGGATGAGATAGAGTGATTAAACCATAGTAATGATAGGGTCCCAATGGTTGAAATGTCATAGAAATTACAAGACTTATACAAAATCATATGTCATTTGAGTTTGGTATCATGCCTTATGAAGGAATCCTACAGATCCTAGTTATGGAAGGAATTAGAGTCCTCATAGTTTAGTTTATAAGGGCTTACACAATGAAATTTTCCTTACCTTTATAGAGGTTTGTGGTGAAGATGTTATGAACATTGAAACTTCTTAATCCCACACGATCCATGCTCATTGTGAGAAATAAGTGATAGTAAGTAATCAATATCATTACTTTGAATAAGGGAGTTAAATGCTGGGATTTCCCTGGGTGATCAATATAGAGGTTGAACCTCAAGGACAGGTGCCTTACGTATCCTGAATATGACAGGAATCAGAGTCATCATAGTTTCCTTTATCGGGGCTTACACACCGAGGTTTCCCATTTGAGTTTGGAACATATTATGTTAGTAATTAGGGATTATGCATTGATATTGACTTATTGATTGGGGATTACATTCTAAGGATGAAGAAGGTGGTCAATTATTATGATTCCATTACCTTCGTAAAGGTTTATGATGCAAGTTATATGATCATTTCAACTCCCTAATCCCACGCGAGCTATACTTGATGTGGGAAACAAGGGATTAAAAATGTTCAATTTCACTGCTTCTGGATGCATGAATTATGTACTAGAATAAACCTTGAGATATTGAATATGGATCTTGAGCCTTAGGTAGGAATCCTACGTATCCTGATTATGGTAGGAATATGAGTCATCATAGTTTAATTGATTGGGGATTACACACTGAGGTTGCCCTTATGATTGGTCTTCTTTCTTTCTTGTCATATGTTGATTTTCCACTTGACACACATTGTTTGTCTGCTTGATATATGAGAATGAAACCATAGTATTTGGTTAACTGGTCCAAAAGATTCCTCATTTATTGGATGGAATGTCCAATGGGATATCACATGTTCAATTTTGGATCATACAGAGGACATTAAAAGACTCAGATGGTTTGTCATGGAATCCATCACATGACATGTATGGCCTGTCTAGGTGTCGCATGACCCGATTGACCTACCTCAGTGTCATCATAACAGCTAGCTGATGGTATTGCAAGACCTGGCTGGTATGCTTGGAGGGTGTCGTGAGATCTAGTTGACATACCTGAGTACTACTGTGAGATCCAGATGATCTAAACTAGCACCATTATATGAGTCAAGCAACATGACTGAATAACATCACAAGACTAGGATGGTGATTCTGAAGGACTTCACGATATACGGGCGGTATGCCTATGAGGCACCACATGACTCTCTTTGTCATGTCCAAGGTACTTTTCATGATCCAAATAGTATACCAAGGGAGTGTCACATGATCCAAGTGAAGTGTCCTAGTGTTGTCACACGTCTTGGATAATTCACGTGAAGTGCATGAAGATCAACATATATGTTATTTAGTTTAAGTCTACCATATTTAGTCTTTATTCTAGCCATTATATTTAAAATTCCTTAGATCTATTCAATGTAATATTATTTTTAAGTTTTTCATGATCTAGCAGGTACGTGGGTTTTCCTTCGCATATCCTGCCATAAGTCCTTCGTGTGATCTATGAATGATCACACAAAGTATTTTATACATGAAACATGATCACTCTAGCTGTTCTATGTAATATTAACCAATGTAATACTTATAGGTTGTGAGATTAGCCACTCCGAGAAATCCACTATAGATCCGATTCGTCTGAGAGTCTATAAGTTAGGAAACTAACCCCTTTTTCATGTTGGAGTGGAGAATTAATAGGCATATACATCTTGGGTTTTCTCCAGGTTGTGTGGAATATCTAGCACGAATCTAGGCTGGAGTCATCGAAGGGATCTAGCTCACACATCTTCATTAGTCTTCTGTCGTGGATCATTCTGAGGGCATCACCTAATTTTTAGTGACCATAAGTCTCTCCAAAAACACATCATTTATTAGATTATTTCCAATTAATGGGGACTTGTTTGATCACACAATAATTAAAAATGAATTTCTGATTTTCATATTAACATGTCCAAGGGACTTTGCAAGATCCAAGTGCCTATTGAAAGACATCCATGAGAATCTTGATTCTTTTCCTAGATATCTTGTGAGGAAAGGGTGGCTTGTCCATGGGTTTTCTATGAGACCAGGGAGGCTCATCCAGGTTTCTCACATGACCACACTACAGACTTACTTAGCGTGTCACAATCATTTTTAGACCACGAGTGATTCCACCTCATTACCTTTTATTTCCTTTGTTTTATGTGACAAAGGTTAGGAGTCTTGTGTGATTTCATGAGTAATGGCGAGGAAAATTACTCTATTTTTTAGTGATGCGTTGTGTGACCAATATGGTTCTTATGGGGGTGTGGAATAATTTCATGGAAAAATATATTCATTTTTCCTTAGATAGATATAGGAGGAGTGAAAGGTCTTCTAGACATACCCGAGGCCTTTTGTGCACTGAGGATGACTATCTGTTGGGATTTTGTGAGATGAGGTGGACATGTCACTAAGGTATCGTGATGATTTTAGAATCAATTGGGGCACATCGTGGGATGTCCAGTGACCAAAATAGGTCATACTTCCTCCCCTTTATTTCCTTTTTTATATGGAAAAGTCTCGAGGGTCTTGATATTTTTTTGGGTATTTCCATGAATAATTACCCTTCCCATTGGTGACACATCACATGATCCTTGCACCTACAAATGACTTTTCCATTTTGGAAATTTTCCTCTTATTTTCTAAGTATTTTCAGATGGTTTTTCAGAAATTCTCCAATTAAAAACCACATGGCTTGGGGGAATTTTTTTGGTTGCTTCTGTGGGCCACTGGATGTTTGGAGCACCTTCATGAGAACATGAGAATTTGTCAAAAGGGCCCCTGCAGGATCTGCTATAGGCTATGCACTATGTGAGGATTCTTGGTTTGACCTTATAATGTACACGCAATTGTAAGTCCTTAGAAGGCTCAAAAAATTTATAGGTCTTGGCCACCTCCTTCTCCCGTTGATTTTGTCGGGGAAAATAATACCCATATTCAGGTATTTATTCCTTTATGAATTTGATGATGCTCATTTCGCAGAAATCGACAAGGATTAATTATAAATGGCATGGAGAATTATTTTAGGATACATTTATCCTTTATATTTGAGTTTCTTGAATTATAGGTTGGGTTATGGTTGGATATTTTTGATGAATTTTTAGAATTAGTTTCATTTATTTTGTGAGTTGTATTTTGTTATCAGGTGTTTGGTAAAAAGATCTCATAGATTTGTTTTATAAATGACAATACACTTTATATAAATAATATTTAACTTGTTGTTTGTTTTAGTTGTTTGTGTTATATAGGATGAAAATATAGTAGTCTTAAATTTGAAATAATTAAGGCTGATCTCTAAAGTATGAAAATCTAGATAATTGAGTCTTACTTACAGATTTCATTTAATGTTTTTGGAGTGTTGTAGTGGTGTATTTTTATGTCATCAGAAGATGAAAAATGATGTTAAACCCATAAAAATATGGAGGTTTATGCTTCCAATACCATTATAACTGATCCAATGATTTATAAAATCTGAAAGTAGGAGCATTGTCTATAAATAGTCATTTCTCCATGGAATAGATTTACTATATATAACTTAATTATATGAAATATTATGATCATTTTGTAGTCTACAACAAATTTATATCTTGAGAGATTCCAATTTTAATTTTATTTCTTAGTGTTTAGAAAAGTGGTTTGTTTTGAGGCTTTTCTTTTAAATCTATTAGTTAATTATTTATGTTTGTTATGTTTTTTATTATATTGATTGAAGAGATTCTAGTTCATGGAAGTGGGATCTTACTGATCTTTTTATTGAGAGATTCTGAGGAGGAAGATGAAATTGTTACCAGTATTGGATATTGAGGTATTTTGATAAGGAATACACAATTGTTTCTGATGGAGTAGATCAAGTGCTTCCATGTGGAAGATAAAATACCTTTCAATAGGCTTATAATAGAGGGAGTTCCATTATAGAATGGAGGTACCTTGGATCTGGTTTAATGATACTCCTTACAAATTGGATCAAAAGTGTGATTTTAATAATATGCTTTTTTGGAGTATAAGGATTTTTATCCTTCACTCCATGTTTTTTAATTCCATTGTAATTACTATTTTTAATATTTATTTAATTTCCACTAAATTTAAACTTTGAAACTTGTATTTTTTGAGTTGATTGAAATTTCTTAATTCCAATAATTTATACTTAAGGTGGATGAAATATTATAGGTTTATTTTAAACTAAAATCCAAACCCTTATTATAATTTATATTCCATATTTTTTTGTGAAAAAAATTGGTATGAGTTAAGGTATATACATTGTAGACTGATCTTGATATTTATTTGGATTTTTTAGATTATCAGAATTTATATCTCAGTTACCTTACACTAACTTTGTGGTGAATAAAATTTTTCTATGATGGAATATTTTTTCTATTGGTTCGATTTATAATCTCAATCCTAAGATACCTTTTATCTTTGATGGGAATTATTATTAATATTGGTGTGGAAATATGGAGACTTATGTTATTAATACCAGTGTGTAGAATTTTGTTATGCTTAACATAAGTTATAAAATTCTAGTGAGGGAATTATTTCTTTTAATCAGGTTGAAATAACAAAATTTAAATTGAATTTCCATATAATAAATACCTTATTGTGCCCACTTCAATGAAATATCTATAGTCTGGTTTCCTCGTATAGAGCTACATATGGTATTTGGAAGAAGATTGAAGTTACTGACTTAATAACTTCTAAGGTGTTGGAAATTAAATATTCTATACTTAAGGATGACTATAACAATTTTTTTGTCTGGAGAATCTATTTCTTAGATACATAATAGATTTAGGATGGTTTTGAATATCTTGCAATCACTTGGTGAAAAATAATTAATGAATGAATAACTTGTGGATAAAGTCATTAATATATTTAAAAATGAGTGGGAGATAAAGAGAATATCTATAAATGATAAAAAATATATATCAGTAAGATGAGTCTTGATGATCTTATTGGAAATTTAATGCAATATTAAAGTCATATTAAGATAAATATAGAGAAGAAAAATAATAGTAATTATATTTCTTTTATATATACTTCTAGAGATTTAAATTCTAGATATTTTAATTCAAATCCTATTATATCTAAATGAAATAGTTGTGCTGAGATGAGTAAAGGTAAAATTTCTTAGTTCTCCAGGAATATGAATCAATATATATGAAAAAATAATTTTTGAAGGGATAACCTAAAGGATATGAATTAAAAGTAAGAAAAGAAAGAATCTACTGGGACTATATTTTATAACTGTAAGAAAATTATTCCTATTCTACCTAATTTTCCAGAACTTAAAAAGAATGAAACAAAATTATTTTAAGTAATATTTAAATATAAAATAGAAGAAAATACTAAAATCATTAGACACCTAGAGTTCCATTGGAGATGACACTATATCTAATAGTTTGTGTAATGATAGTGATGGTTGATGGAAGATCATGGGATTATTTTATAATTTTCCTAGGAATGAAAAGAGTTTTACAAAAAAGGTAAACATATAATCTCTTATAAACATAACTATAGATTAAAAATATCCTTATGATTCAAATTATTAAAGTGATGATGAAGAAAATACCCCAACTTTTCAATAAATGGATTTATAAGTGACTAGTCTTAAGAAACATTATAAGTGAATGAAATAAGAATGTGATAAGGATAAGGATGATCTTACTAAAATTTCTAAGAAGTATAGTGAACTTAAATATAAACTTGTTAAAAAAAAGGAAGAATTTTTTAAATCTATAGATGATCTGGCCAAGATAAATAATAGAAATGAAAAAGTTAAATTTTGATTCAAAAGAGTATGAGTGTAAATACACTAAGATTTCTACAGATAGAAAAGAAAAAATATGTCATTTAATTGGAAGATAATATGAAATTAGATGACTGTAAGAGCAAAAATTATGGGAGGAAATCAAATTCAGTATCATTTATACAAGATAAGAATGAAGTTTTTAAGATGAATACTTTGGTTGAAATCATGAAAAAGTTATTGACAAACATCAATGCATGAAGAAAATATTTTAAAATATTTATGGTCAACTGAGGCCTAAGAGGATTAGTTCTAGACTTAGAAGTGAATCTATTAAAATAAGTGGTCTTTTTTATAAAAAAAAATATTTTTTCAAGAAAATCAAGATTTTATAAAAATTGTTATTAAGGTGGACACTAATAGAGGAGATATTATTTTAATAGAGTTCAGTTATTCAGAATACATCATTATTTTATTTATAATGAAATAAAAGATATTTAAAATTAGAGAGTATGTCAAATTTGGGTGTCAAAGGTTATATTTGTGCATAGTTTTGGACCTAAGAAGGATTATATTTAGTGAATTTAATTCTAATGACTTAATGTTATAGAATACCGGAAACTGAATTTAAATCACCATTACTTGGTAAATTTCCATTAATACTGTATAAAATTTTACTTTAAACATAATTTTTATAAGTCTTTATTTATTATTTTCATTTACTCCTATTACTTAGGGGGAGTTTTAGTGTTTTTTAGATAGAGTTTATATGTTTTTAAGATAGAATTTATCTATAACCATATTCTATAGAAGAAGATCAAGTCAATTTATAAGAAGATAACTTCCAAAGGATTATTATTTTTTGTTTTAAAATTATGGATTTCAAAGATCAATTTTCACATTGTGTAGATTTTTGATTATTAATGTTTTAGGAATTGTTAAATTAATCAAAATTATATTTTTATTCTTTAATAAATTAGAAATTTAATTCTTTTAAAGTGTGTATTATATCATATGTTTTGGCATGATTTTATTTTAACTATCTAATAAATGAATGATCAATGGTTACCTGAGATCCCTATGTAAAGGCAGGTGGATTTAGATTTTATTGTGAGAATTTATTTCAAAAGTAATAAAAATTTTTTTCCTGAATTTTCAACATCCTATTATTTTTTTTGTTTTTCCAATGTAATCTTTCAGATAAATTTAAACTAGAAAAATAATCCAAAATAGGATTATTGATCTCAAGTTATATTCTAAATAATATTTCTTACTAAAAGAAGTATTCTAATTTTGAGGTTGTAAATTATTTTCTTTAACAAAGGAAGGGTATTAATTATTTTATCCCTATATTATTTTTTATTTTTATGTATCAAAGAAGTTTGTTAAATTTAATATAGAAAATATAATTTTCTTTAATTTTTTTAATCATTAATTCACTTTGTCTTTAAAAAGGTTTACTAAGTTTTTATATTTACCACTTAAAGGTGAATCTTATATTGTTTCTCATAAATTACTAGAAGTTTCTGGTTCCATTGTTAAGTAAATATTATAATAAAGTTTATTCCATGTGAAGTAAAGAGTTATTAGAATGAACCATCTTCCACCTAAATCATGGATAGTTTTCAATGGCTTCAGTCCTTTTTTGGCCAAGAAAATAATATAAGAATAGTGTGAAAATTGAATATATCTATATTTTTGATTTTATAGTGAATATTAGGAGGTTAAAACTTGGGATTTTCATGTGGAATTACATTGATGTAATCTACACTGAAATGGTTAAATTGAAAATTTTATTATATTCCCAAATATTGGAAGAGTTTAGTATGAATATTTTAGTAGTTGAGAGTATTAAAAATGAAGCTGATGATGAGAGGGTTAAAGAAAAGTTAATCAATTATACTAACATCTCTAAGATGATTTTGTTTTATAAATATATGATAAGAAGTTAATTAAAAAATATTAGTTTCAATGGAAGACTCTAAATCCACTAAAAATAAAGCTATTTAGAAAAGAAAAGCATAAGAAGTATCCTCTATTAAAAATTCAACCCCATAGAAAAGGAACAAAATTAGATAAGGAGAGGATAATTATAGAAGTGTTTCTTTAGTAGAAAAATTTTATATATTTATGGATATATATAGAGTATCCTTGAGGAAAAAATAGAAAAAATTAATAATAGAAGAATAAAATAGCCTTTGTTAAAACTTATTTTGGGTCAGATAAGGCTAAGGTGAAATCATTAAAACAATATATTAATCTATAGGTTTCTAAGGAGAAAAATAAATGGTGATATTCTTAGAAGTTAAAAAAGTATCATATTTCTTGAGTTATTCATGATTTTTTTTTCATTTGTTAAAAAATTATTGAAGTGCATACAATCAAGAAAAATATTGATTTCACAATAAAAGGGAATGTGAAAATGATGTAAGAACCTGAAAAATATTCATCACTCTCCTCTCTTAATCATAAATAAGGAAAGGTTTCTTGGAAAACAAAATATGTTGTTACACATAAAGTATATGTTGAAAATTCATAAGAAGAAACTTCTGCTACCACTTCTATAAAAGTTGTTTCGTAGGAAAATGTTAATGTTCATATGAAATAGGTTAATAAATAAGTTAAAAAAGATCCTTAAACATAGGATTATTTAGTTAATGTTTCTATTTCTATGAATTCAAATCTTTTAATGAGTTATTGAAAGTAATTAACTTCAATAGAAGAAGAGTCTGGGTTGATTTCATATTCATCTAGTTCAGATAAAATAAAAAATTTAAGTTCACTAGAAGAAGGATATGATCGAAATAGAATTAATTTTGAAAAAATTGATGAGCCAATCAATGTTTTCAAAGTCACTCTTGAGAAATAGAAAACACTAGATGTTAAAACAAAAGAACCCTATGATAGAAAATATGATTGTGATAGTTCATTATAATTAATAACAAGCAATAGATTTTAAAGAATTGAGTGGAAGTTAGATTTTTAGAATAACTTGATGAAGAAATTTGATAGTTTGTATGAAAGTTTTCTAGATTTAAATGCAAGAGTTAATATGATGTAAGTGTAAGAGATTATTTTTTAAGATTAAAAACTGAAAAAGTATATGATAGATCCAGTTACTACGGTTAAATGAATTTTAAGTAATGTGAAGAAGTAATGTGAATTTAATTCTCATAAGATGATGAATTTTTATAAATATATAAAATCTAAAGAAAAATATATCAAAATTATTGATGAAAAAAATGTTTCTACGTTTTAGGATCTTAAAAAATTTTGTAAAAGGAAAGAAGAGCATGGAGAAGTTATTAGATATCAAGGTGAAGATATTGATAAAAAAAGTAATTTGATCAAAGTATTTAAGAGTTTAGTTGTTCTTTAAAATGAATGAGTGGAAGAATAAAAATAGGTGATAATCACATATGAAGAAAAGTTGGTGGTTCAATATAATATAATTAATAAACTGAAAATTATGATTATAAAAACTTAAATTAAATATTAGAATTTTAATTTATGATATTTTTTTTGATTTTCATAAATTTTAATGCTTTTAATTTATTATCTATTTTATAATTTAAAACTTAACTTTAATTGATCGATAAATAGGGAGATATTTCATTTTTTTTGAATTTTTATATATATTTGTGTATTAAATTCTACTAAATGTATTAAATATGAATAATTATTTCTATCCAAAAAAAGTGAAAGGTTTTTTTAGTGAATTCTATTGAAATTAAAAGGTAAAGTTCATATTAAAAAGAAAATCGACCCACTAGAAATTATAGATTACTTTATCATGTATAAATTAAGGGAGAGTATTTTATTCTTCTTTTAATATGATCCTTTTCCCTTTACTTAAATTTAATCTCATATCCAATATTTTCCCAACTCTTTTGATTATTTTTAAAAATCATAAAGGGGGAGAAGGTTAGAAAATTAATTTTTTCTCATTATTTTGTTATACCTAAAAGGGGGATTTTTTTATCAAGGGGTAAAGAGTTTGGAAATAATAAAATTAATTTCATTAAAAATATAAGCAGTATTATAGTGATTATTTATTTTTAAAGTTAGTCAAAACATTCATTTCCTTGCATGTATTGCACTTTTCAAAAAGGGTGATATTATTGGGTAAAAATACCTTTTTCATATCGTTGTTTTGAAAATCAGAATACACTTTATATAAATCTGATTTAAATTGAAGTTTGTTTTAGTTTTTTATATTTTAGATGATAAAAATATGGTAGTTTTAAATGCATAATAATTAAGTATGATATATAAAGTGTGAATATTTTGAGAATCGGGGGTTCATGCCAAATTTTATTTACTGGTTTTTATAGATATTTAGTGGTGCATGTTGATGTAATTATAATATTCATAATGATGTTAAATAAAAATAAATATGAAGGTTATTTTTTTAATTCCATGTAAAATGATCCCATGGTTTATAGAATCCAACCATTGGAGCATCATATTTAAATAGAGTTGTTACTTCTTGGAACTAAATAACAATACAAAAATTGATGATCTAAAATCATGTGATTGTTTTGAAGTCTAAAACATATTATTTTATTGAGATATACCAATTTTAATTTTACTTTTTTAGTTTTTAACTAATATATCCATTATGAGGCTTTTAATGTAAATATATTAGCTTGTACTTTGTATTCATTGTGCTTTTGATCATGTTGATCAATGATATTTCAATGTTTGGAAGTGGGTTTCTATCTAGATTTTGATAAAGGTATTTTGAGGAGGAAAATAGAGTGTATATTGATATTTTTTATTGAAGGATTATGAGGTGGATGATAGAGTTTTTTATAATCAAGGAGTTCAAGGGATTCCATGTGAAAGAGAGAATACCTTTAAAAAGTTTAAAATCAAGGGACTTCTAGGATGGAAGTATATAAGATCCCATCCTTTTCTGGAGAAATATTTCACATGTTTTTAGGTAATTTTTGTTGTTATTAAGTACCTTTGGGTTGGGGTATGACCTGAGGTGTGTTTGGGTGATGTTTTTAAGGAACTTGGGAAGATAGGGGTTTGTGCACGGTTTGCGCACGGTTTGGCCAAACTGTGCACAATCTTACCATGAGGAAAGTGGAGGTAGGTAAAATTGGTGTATTTTTCTCCTAATCATGTACCATTGAGTTGTTCGAGTAGTGGAATACCTAATGGTTGATGCACAATTTTCCCTAACCGTGCACATCTGCCCAGGAAACCGTGCGCGCAAGTATTAATTATCCAAAAATTGGTTTTAAAATCCTATGAACCCCTGAGACTCCCATATTTTTACCTTGGATCTAGATCGAAAAATTCTAGGTGTTCCAAAATCATCTTTAAGGGATTCCAAGGTTATTATAATACCATTATTCAAGATCAAAATTCCATATTGAAGATCCTCTCTCTTCTCGGTAAGTGGATTTCATCCCATTGCTTCTCCTGTTATTTCCTCTATCTTTTCTAGATCTTTCCATGGAAAATATACACTATTTTTTATGAATATAAATCTATGAGTTGAGATCTAGATCTAGGATTTTTGATCTAGATCTAGATTTAAAATATCTTGATGCTTTTGATCTTAATTTTGGTTTAGGGGTTTAGATCCAAAGCTTGATTGATGACATTATGCCGCTTGGATTTTGGGGATTTCAGTTGGGATAACTTCCATCAATAAACTGAGGTATGTGCTCTAAATCAAACTCCCATAGTTGTGATGTTGATATGTGTATGTGAGTTTATTAATTGTTATATTCCTTGATTATTGAATTCCTAAATTGGAGTAATTAGGAATGAGTAATTGACTTATGATTTCCTTGGTGATTAATTGATAATTGAGTCATGGAAGAAATGAAGGGGGTTTTCCCAAATAGGTATTTGGGAGATTTTTTATGTGTTGAGATATTGTAATTGAGATATTTAATTGGTTTCATTAAGATAATTAATTGGGGGAATTAATCATGAAATGATGTTTGGCTATGTAAGATAATTAATTATGAGAATTAATTATGTGCCATTATGCTGACCAAAGATAATTAATTGTGAGAATTAATTATGTGAAATGATTTTGATCAAAGATAATTAATTATAAAATGTTGATATTTGATATGGATAATTAATTGTGAATAATTAATTATGGAATTAGAATTGTGTTGATTAATTAATTAATTGATGAATTAATTAATGGGTTATGTGATTAGTTAATTAATGATTTAACTAATGGCCTTTGAAATGTTTAAATAATTGTTGGATTAGTAATGCAATGATGTGAAAATTCTTGTGAAATAATGAATGATTAAATGGATGATATTTCTGTGGTTCTAGACATAGCGTTCTAGACCGATTAGAAGTTGGGACTTGGACATGGTGTTTCTCCCCAATAGTTATCAAAGCTTGAGATTATGGGGTTCTAGGCATAAAGACCTACACAGAATGTGATTATGAGTTCTAGTCATGATGACTTACACCAAATGAAATATAAAGTGATAGGAATGGAAACCTACACTTAATGTGATTTGGGGTGCTAGGCATGATGACCTACACCAAATGAATGATAATAGTGAATAATGATTAAAATGGGAAACATGAATTGAAACTAGGCCTAATGTGATTTTTAAAGATTAAATGAAAATGTGATAACTGTTTAAATTATTCATTGTATTTATTGCTTCATAAAACTGCATGCACTATCTTTTGTCTGGACTCGTTTTAGACACCGTTGGTGGTGGCCTACTGAGTTTTACTCACACACTATTCGAGCTGCCTGATCAACAACCGAGTAGAATTTTTTTGTGGGACTTGATAAGGGAAATGACCTGTGATAGGTTTCTATTTTGGGATTAGAGCATGGTAGAGGGAAATAGATGTGGTTTGGGACCCGCTTTGGAGTCTTTGTGTCTTTACTTTTAGTTGCATTGTAGAAACTTGACACTTGTATTGTCATAGCATGTTTTACCTTTCTGTTGAGTATTTTATTTTATAGTTTTCACTATCATATGACATGGTATTGTTCTGGTTATTCATATGCTTTCACACTTGTTTATTTTTGTTTGCTTCTATTGGTGTTTTGATTCTGATAAAAAAGGGTATAGTCCCCCCAAGACTGACTTACCAGAACCTTGCTACAAGTAAACACCCTCTGGAATATAGAGAGGGGCGCTTGAGGGAATGTGGACAATTAGCTTAGGGAATTGTTTAGTGGCTCCTGGGTCGGGACGTCACAAAGTGGTATTAGAGGAGTTTTATTTTATTTCTTCTTCTTTTGTATTACTATTTTGGGAAAGGTAGACAAGAGACTAGGAAGAGTCGAGGCTTGGTAATAATCATGTGTATAGAAGTTGAAAACCCATGTATGGGGGGAAATTCGAGTACTCACCGTGGGATTGTTGTGATTTTTGTTTGTTTCTATAGTTGGATATTATTTTACCTTGGGTGACGCACTTGTGGTATGATGTGATATTTGTTTTGAAAATTGCTGAATTTTAATTTTTGGCCTAAAGAGGCACGATAATTGAGTCTACATGCATCATTCTAGGTACTCAGGGTCGTTGTGACATGCATCTTTCTAGGGACTCATGGGAAAACAGATTATGGGTAATTTTTTGAACTTAAATAGTTTTTCCTTGTTGTGAGATTGAAATAATGGTGCAAAATGAGAATAAATTGGTGTCTAATGAGAACCTTGATTGATAAAATGAGTTTTATTAATTAAGTAATTGTTCAATTAATTAATTTGAGATGATGTGATTAATTAATGGTGGAATTAATTAATGAGAATGAATGTAACCTTGTTAACCAAGACCTATGAGTAGGATGGTTAAGGGTAGTTATAAGGCCTTGGTGTTGACTGTATGGTGAGTAAAGGGGGAAAAGACATATGAAACTTGTTGTGTTAGTTTATTACCTTACGTAAATGTTATAAGGTTGTGTTATGAGACCTAATACATGTGTTTTTCTTTATAGAGATATGCCTCCATGATGCTTGTTGAGGGAGAGACCGAGGGGTATAGCCCAGAATGAACTTCCAGATAGGGAGATTGAGGCACCATTGGTGCAAGCTGAGGAGGAATGGGAATAATTCCAGGAGAAGTTTTCTCATTTCATGATATTCATGAAAAGAGACCTAGGGTGGGTTGTGAAAATAATGTTTGAGTTGATAAGGGAGTTTCACTTGCAACACCCTTTTACTTTTATTAGAGAGGGTGGAACTGAGGGAGTTGAATTATGGATTGAATCTATAGAGATGATACTTTAACATTTGGATAATTTAGTTAGGATGAGGCTCAAGTTGGATAATTATATTCTATGAGAGTCAATGAAATTATAGTGGGACAATCGGGTATGATCTGGACAGACTGATGATGTGTTATGGAAGAAATTTCTAGAGAAGTTCTTGGAATTCTTTTATCCAGAGACGCTGAGACAAGATAAGGATTCAGAGTTTATGCATCTGACCCAAGGAAACATTTCCATAATTTAATACACTAGATGTTTAATAAATTTACAATGTTTTTCTTCTAATTTGGAAGAATATGAGGCTTCTTCGGAAAAACGATTTCAGGATGGACTTAAGTGTGAAATTAATTCCCAGGTGAATATCTTTAAGCTGAAGAAATTCTCAGAAGTGGTTAATCAGGATATCATTTTAGAGGGGAACCTGAAAGAGGATTCCAGTGCTAGAAAGGTAGATGTCACTGGATGATCAGAGTGTGTGACTTCTGAGATCAGGAAGTGCTGTTACTAGAATCTTAATCAGAACAGTGGAAAATAAAGGTGGACAGTTAGGAGGAATAGTTTCACCAGACCTTACTCAGGTGCTTTTCCACTAGTGCGATAGGCAGGGACACTATCGTACACATTTTCCTTGACCAACAGTGGAGTACCAGTTTTGTGTCAAGATGGGGAACCTATAGAAGTTATACTGGAAGCAGTGATAAGCTGGTGATGAGGGAACAGCTGCTCAGAGTCAAAGTGTGGGAATGGGGTGTTCTACACCATTTAGGTATGGAAGTTGTAGTTCTACTAGAAGAGGTAGTAGAGGCAATGGATGTGGTGCTTCAGGGTATGAGAGCCTGTATCAGAAGAGTGGTGCTGCTCAAGGGATTCAGACGACACCATAGGGAAGAAGGGCATGACAGTTACATGCAGTGCATCCTACACTTGTGGAGAGCGAGGCAGGTCCATCGACAATGAGAGGTACTATTCTAGTTGTTTTTACTTTATCCAGTTCCTTGTTTGATACTAGTGCCTATCATTCTTTTATATTTTCATATCTTGTTAATGGATTGATCCTGGAGGTGGAGTTTGTAATCGGGGTGAGGAATATCAACATACCATTGAGAACATGGTCTAGGTATATCTGTTTGTGAATGGGATGTTCTCTAGAGATCATATAGTATCATTTTTTGGGATATCTATGTCCTTGAAATAATGGTCTTTGACTTGATTATGGGTATGGACTGGCTAGTCACATGCTGATCCCACATAGATTGTTACAAAAGAAGAGTGACCTTTGTATCTCCTGAGTGTGACTAGTATATTTATCATGGATAATGAGATATCCATGTAGGACGATCTGGTCCAATTAATCAACAATTGGGAGAGCTTACAACCCAAGTTTCTAGTCTTTTGTTGGATTATGGGAGTGGTAGGAAAGACATCCTTCCACTAGTAGTATAAATGTTTCAGGATGTCTTTCCTGAAGACTTTTCAGGTTTTGCACCTAAAAGAGATGTGGAATTCACTATTGAGATCATGCAAGGGCTAATTTGGTATCTATTCAACCTTACATAATGAAACCAACTGAAATTCAAGAGCTCAAGACAAAGTTGGAGGAGTTGTAGGATAAAGGGTTTATCCGTCCAAGTATGTCTCCTTGAGGATCACCTTTTTTGTTTACAAAGAAGGCTGATAGAAGTTTAAACTTGTGTGTAGATTACCAAAAGTTTAATAAAATGACCTTGAAGAACTGATATCATCTTCTGTGTATCAATGCTATGTTTGAATATATGAAGTGGTCTTGTGTATTCTCAAAGATCTATTTGAGATCAAGGTATCATCAGGTAAGAGTTCAAGCTTCTGATATACCAAAAACTTATTTCATAAGTAGGTATGGACTTTATGAGTTTGTTGTCATCCCTTTTGGGTTGACAAATGCTCCATCAATGTTTATTTCCTTGATGAAAATGATCTTTCATCAGTACTTAGATCAGTTTGTGGTGGTGTTTGTGGATGATATATTTGTGTACTCTAAGACTCATGATGATCATGCCCAACATCTTGACATCATCCTCGGTACACTAAGAGATCATTGGCTATGCTCCAAGCTATCCAAATATTAGTTTTGGATTGACAAGGTACACTTTTTGGGGCATATCATCTTGGAAGAAGGTGTGGCAGTGGACCCAGAAAAAGTTCTGGTAGTGATATATTGGGAGCATCCCAAGAATGTTTTTGATATCCAAAGATTTTTGGGATTAGCTGGTTATTATAGGAGGTTCATCCAAGACTTTTCCCATTTGGCAGCACCTCTTTCAGGTTTTACAAAGAAAGGGGTAAAGTTTGATTGGATAGGAGCATGCAATATTTCTTTCTAGGATTTGAAGAAGTTATTGAAATCGACACTAATTTTTATCTTACCTGAGTCGGGTGAGGAGTATACGATGTATTGTGATGCTTCTAGAATCAGACTCAAAGTTGTGTTAATGCAAGGGGGTAGAGTCATTGCTTATGGTTATCGGCAGTTGAGACCACATGAACGGAATTACCCTACACATGAACTTGAGTTAGCAGTAGTGGTTTATGCTCTTAAGTGTTGGTGACACTATCTTTTGGGTGAAATTTTTACAGTTTTTATGGATCACAAAATCTTGAAGTATAACATTTCACTGTGCAACTTGAATCTTTGATAGTGAAGATGGGTTGTGTATATGCAGTCCTTTAATTTTGAACTGACATATACACTTGAAAAGGGGAATAGTGTGGCTGATGCTTTGAGTAGGAAAACTCTGACTCAGTTTGTACATGAGTCAAGTGCAAAGTAGAATATGATGATTTTTCTGTCAGAAATGCATGTGGTAGTTTTGGAGAGTCAGGAGAGGATGACTCTGGTTTCTATAGTAGTGGAGTCTACACTCTTGAGACAAATAATGGACATAAATTATGAGTATTCAGAGTGTTTTTCCTTAATGGAAAGCCTTGAAGTTGGGGAGACACCTTCAAACTAGATAATATATGAGGATGTGATCATCTATGTGAAACATTTGGTTATTGTGCCTACGATTATGTGAGAGGAACTCATGTGATAATTTCATGCTTCAAGGTGGGTGGTGCATCCTAGGGTGATGAAAATGTACCATGACCTATGATGACTGTTTTGGTGGATAGGCATGAAAAAGTAGATATTAGGGTTTGTAACAAGATGTTTCACCTGTAAGTATGTGAAGAAATAGAATCAATGACCTGAAGGCCTACTCCAGCCGTTACCTATTCCATAATGGAAGTGGGATGACATGACTATGGATTGCGTGGTAGGAATTCCAAAGACTATTAGGAATAATGATGCTATTTGGGTCGTTGTACATTTACTAATGAAGGTAGACCACTTATTTCCTATAAGGGAAACCTTTACAGTAGAATAGTTGTGAGAAATTTATGTTATAGAGATAGTTTTTTTTGCATGGAGTGCCACAAATTATGGTTTCAGATCGTGATTCGTGCTTTACTTTACACTTATGGAAAGGATTATAAAAGGTGCTTGGTACACAAATTCTATTAAGTATGACCTTCTATGCATAGATATATGGGTATTCAAAGCATACCAAACAAGTGTTAGAGGATATGATATGAGAATGTGTGCTTGAATTTGGTGGTTCTTGAGAGAAGCACTTGAATTTAGTGGATTTTTCCTATAACAACATTTATCAAGAAACTATACAGATGGAAGCATATGTGTAACTGTATGGTAGACCTTGTAGATCAACACTTTGTTTGTTAGAGGTGGGTGAGTTAGAGCTATTGGGACCGATTCTCATTTAGGAGATGTCGGAGCACGTACTATGGCATCCCACCTTTTTATTAAATAAATTTTCATTACATTTTACAAACAGAGGATCTTTAAAGTCTAGTGTGTTGGAAATCGGGAACATAATGCCTGAAAACAACATAAAAAATTCTTCTAAACCACTTTTAAGGATTCATAATAGGTTCATCCTATGTACAATTACTGCATCTCATATCCTGGAGACATACATCAAAGGAAAGGGTGAGCAGAAGGCCCATTAAGGGGTAAACACATGAATCTATTTACTTGTGATATAAATAAGAACTTGATGAAAAATATGAAGACATGAGAAATGAAAAAATAGGAATGTAATAATAAAAATAAAATTAATCATAACTTGAATATGTGGCTACAACATTTCATTTATACATTCATGAACATATCACCAAGGTTTATCCCTAAGGTGTCATAAAAATTACTAAGGTTATTCACCAAGGTATCATGAAACTTGTCATATCTAGAGATTAATTTCTTTAACTAATTAATTGGAGAACTATTAGGGAACACCATTAATATATATTTACTTTTATGTGAGCCACATATATCATAATCAAACATTTCATAAAGAACCCATGGAGAATAAAAGAAATGGGTTTCATTTCAATATCGTGACGTTTTAAAAGTTCTTAAAAATAAGATCATTATGTCATTTATAACACATGGAAAGGGAGTGAGGGTTATATGTATGTCAATTAAAGAATAAAATATATCACCTTTATATATTTATGAACACCCATATAAATGAAACAAGTCTTGGTATTCACATAAATAAAAGAAGAGAATTTCTGGAGAGAAAGAGATAGAAATTTTGAGGCGAAATTTCTGTAGCATAACGGCTATATAACATGGTTTTAGAAAACATTGAAAAGAGATAGGACAAGGGTAACACACTCATAAATAATTCATAATACAGTATGGGTTCATAATAAAATCATGGTATGGATATTTTAATGATATACCACATGAAAAAGAAAACATGAAAGAAAAAAGAAGATGTGATTTCTTTTATGAGAAATTCGACAGCCTAACGACGTCACTTAAAAAAATTCAAAAAACAAATTGAGGAGAGAGGAAAGGGTCTCTCAACAATTAGACATGAAATGGAAAGTAATGAGAAAATATAATAACATACCCTCAACACAAAGATATGGAAACTAGATGACACAACATAAAGGAAGTCATGGCTTAAAAGAGGACGGTGAAAGATTCCCTTACCTTGAAGAGTAACTTCGAAAGCTTGAAGGTTGGGATCTTGGGAGGCTTGAGGGAACCTTGTGAAGACTACTTGGGAGGTAAAGATACCATAACTTCATTGGGTAGGATTTGGGAATGAAATGAATGAGGAAATGGCTTGATATTTATAGAAGAATTGAGGGAATAAATCATTAATTTCCAAGGGACACCACATCGGTGGTATTGGAAAAACCATGGGCTTGCCCATGGTATTTTCCCATGGTATTAGACACTTGGGACACCTCATAGAATATCTTAATATTCATAAGTCTACCAGAATTATTACATAATTATTACATCATTAACGATGTCATTAAACACCCGAAACTCAAAACTGTAATTTTTACTATTCACCGAAAATTCACCTGTTTCATGAAAATTCCCAAAAATTCACCGTAACCTAATATCGATGCTCTGAATTCAAAAATAAACTCAATTTTATGAAAATAATTTTCTAATTACGAGATATTTAATTTTTAATTAAAAACACTATTCACTAAAAATTCAACTGTTTCAGAAAAATCCCCAAAATTCACCTTAACCTAAAATCGATGCTCTGATTTCGAAAATAAACTACATTTTATGAAAATAATTTTCTAAATATTTTTAATTTAATTTTTAAATAAAAAACTATTCACCTGAAAAAAACTAATAATTTCTTGAACAATTATTTACTTATTTTATTGAATCACATTACCTAATCAAGGTGCCTAAATTATATTAATACTTTATTAAGTGAGTTTACTATTCCATTTGGTCACATTACTATTCATAAGTGAAAAATTACCATCCATAAATTAATATTCACCAAAAATTAAGTTGATCTTATTAGACTCTAAATTTCTTACTGAGCACAACTGTAGAAGACCATTTTTTGAAAATCATTACACATTATTAATTATTTAAGGTTTACATAAATATTTTAAAATATCCCTTTTTTCCAAAATTCATCAATAATATACATCCTATATTTATACAGAAATTTGAAATTCACAAACATTACCATAAGAAGAAATAACAATTTTATTTATATCAAAGGATTACACAATGTAGCTAAGGTCTCGTTACATAGCCCCTTATAACACCAGCATAAGACCTAAGTGTAAGGTGTGCTAAGGTGAAAAAATCTTGGGGAGGCTCGGCCAACATTGCCCGAGTAGTGACCTCTATCATCTTGAACTTCTCCCATAGGAGATTCCGTTCAAGTTTCACATGATGAAGTTCAGCTTGGGCTTGGTCCAGAGCAAAGCCTAGTGGTGCTACCTTCTTCCCAAGTTCCATCAGATGGGCTTCAAATGGCCTGAGTCTACTGGATGAGGCCATCAAATTTTATTTCTGTATTAGTTAACCAAGATCACTTGTATTTATAAACAATTCTTGTAATGTTAAAAGTTTAGTTTCCAACAGTCATATTGACCAACGATCATATAACAGTCGAAACCCAATAGTCTCATTTAATTATACTCACTTCATTAATTAAAGAATATAGTTTTGTTGAGTATAAATTAAAATATCACACAAAATTAGGAAACTAAAATTATTCAAAATTTCAGGTCGTTACATTCTTCCCCCCTTAAGAAATTTTGTCCCTGAAATTTTAACTCTTACCCTCAGAAAAGAAAAGGTGTGGGTACTTCTGCCTCATAGACTACTCTGGTTCCCACATGACTTATTCATACTTGTTGTTTCTCCATAGTACCTTGAAAAGGTGGGTAGTCTTGTTGCGTAGAACCTTGTCTCTACGATCCAAGATCCTTATCGGCTGGTCCTCATAAGAGAGGTCATGTTACAATTATAACACCTCTGGGTTTAGTACATGTGAAGGGTCAGGTATGTACTTCTTCAAGAGGGATACATGGAAAACATCATGAACTTGTGCTATATTTGGAGGAAGTGAAAGCCGATAGGACACTGGTCCTAAGCGATCAAGGATTTCATAGGGGCCAATATACCTAGGGATGATCTTACCTTTCTTCCCAAACCTCATGACTCTATTCCAAGGTGAAATTTGAAGAAAGACATTGTCACTAACATCAAACTCCAAGTCCCTTCGATGGTTGTCGGCATAGATTTTTTGCCAACTTTGAGAAACCTTAATGTGTTTTTGGATGGCATGGAATTTTTCCGTCATCTCTTTCACAAGATCATGCTCAAGAAGATTTCTCTCACCAGGTTCATGACAACACATAGGAGTTATACATCGCTTCCCATATAGAGCTTCATAGGGTGCCATTTGAATGCTCAAGGGGAAGCTATTGTTGTAAGAGAACTCAAATAATGGGAGATATTGATCCCATCTACCTTTAAATTCCATTGATAATGTTCTCAGCATTTCCTCGAGTGTTTGAATAGTCCTTTCAGATTGTCCATCAGTTTGGGGGTGATAGGTCGTACTAAAATTCAATTCAGTTCTTAGAGCATGTTGAAGACTTCTCCAGAATTTTGATGTGAACCTTGGATCACGATAAGATACGATAGAAAGTGGAACTCCATGCAACCTTACCACTTCCTTCATGTAAATCCTGGAAAGTTGATCAAGAGAGAAATCTTCCCGAATTGAGATAAAATGGGCAGTCTTGGTGTGATGGTCCACAATAACCCATATCACATTGTTTCCTTTGGATGTTCTTGGGAGACCAGTGATGAATCCCATAGTGATATTGCCCCACTTCCATGCTGGTATGAGTAGTGGTTGCAGTACCCCTTTAGGAAGTTGTCGCTCTGCCTTCACTTGCTGACATACCAGGCACCTTGAAGTTTAGTCAGCAATCTCCCTTTTCATATTATCCCACAAAAAATGATCATGAAGGTCCCTATACATTTTTGTGATTCCAGGATATAAAGAGAAAGTAGAACTATGAGCTTCATCCGTCATCTCCTTCTTTATTTCTGGAATAGATGGAATACATAGTATTGTACAAAATTTTTGTACACCTTCTTGATCAATATTGTACTCAGGAAACTTCCCATCCTTCACAGCTTCAAAATTCTTTTGTAACAAAGGATCTTATTTCTAAGCTTTCTTGATCTTCTCTAGTAATGAAGGTTAAGAAATCATTTGGGTTAGGGTTGATAATGTCCCTTCCCTTATAATTCCCATGTCTAGCTTTACTAGGTCATTGATAAAAGGATCTTTTTGAATCCTCATCATGGAAAGAACAACTGGGTCTTTCCTGCTTAATGCATCAACAACTTTGTTTTCTCTTTTGAGATGATAATGAATTGAAAAATCATAGTCTTTAAGAAGATCCAACCATCTCCTTTGTCTCATGTTCAATTCCTTTTGTGTGAAAATATATTTCAAACGTTTATGGTCTATGTATATATCATATTTATCCCTATAAAAGATAGTGCCTCTATATATTCAGATAAAAAACGACTACAGCCAGCTTCAGATCATGCGTAGGATATTTCTGGTCATGAGTCTTCAACTGTCGGGATGCATAAGAAATGACTTTTTCATTTTTCATGAGGACGCACCCAAGCCCTTTGAGAGATGCATCACTAAAAATAACGAATCCTTCTCCACTTGTGGGTTGAGTTAACATGGGTGAAGTAACCAATCTCTTCTTCAGATCTTGAAAAATTTCCTCAAACTCCTTTTTCTAGATTTAATTAACCCATTTTTGAGTTAACTTGGTTAATGGATTAGAAAGTTGTGAATTTTTTTTCACAAACATCCTATAATATCCTTCTAATTCAAGGAAACTTCGAATCTCAGTTATTGTTGTAGGTTGAGGCCACTCCTCTAAAACTTTTGTCTTCGTAAGGTCAACTATGATTCTTTTATTGGTAACAATGTGCCCCAAGAAAGCAACCTGTTGTAACCAGAATTCACATTTTTTGAACTTTCCAAAAATCCCCTCCTTCCGTAGAGTTTTTAAAATAACACTTAGATTATCTTCATACTCCTCGCGACTTTTGGAATATATCAGAATATCATCAATAAAAACTACCAAAATGTTATCATGGTAGTCCTTAAATAATATATTCATCAGATCCATAAAAATATTAGGTGCATTAGTTAGTCTAAAGGGCATAACAACAAACTCATAATGCCCATATCTTGATCAGAATACATTTTTTAGAATATATTATTTCTTAACTCTAAATTGATGATAAATAGATCAAAGATTAATCTTAGAGAATAATTGATCCCCATGAAGTTGGTCAAATAATTCATCAATTCTTGGAAGAGGGTTTTTTTTCCACTACGATCCCATTCAGTTCTCTATAATCAATGCATAGTCGCATCGATCCATACTTCTTCTTCACAAAGAGAACTGGTGCTCCCCAAGGAGACACACTTTTTGGATAAACCCCTTCTCCAAAAGATCTTGGAGTTGTTTCTTTAATTCCTCTAGCTCCACATTTTTCATCCTATAGGGGGTCTTTTATATTAGATGAGATCTAGGTATGAGTTCAATAGAGAACTCTACCTCTCTTTTTGGGGGAGGTCTAGGAAACTCCTCAGAAAATACATCAACATATTTTTGGATGATGGGGACACTTTCTATCCTTAAACTCTCATCTCCTTCTTCTTCTTCACTGATCAAATCCATAAAGAAGGATATAGGGGGTTCTTCTAGACAAAGATCAGGTTGAGATATCTCTCCTTGGAAGATAACTGTAGGTTTTCCATTCAAGACTACTAAGATTTCCTTGCTTCTGCATTTTATTTTAGCATTATACTTTGAGAGCCAGTCCATAACTAGTATAATGTCGAATTCCAGAATGGGAATGACTACTATATTGGAGATAATATTGTTCTCACCAAAGTAAATACTGGATTTTCTAAACAATGACAATGATTCCCACTAGGATTCTTGACTGACAACTCTACTTTTAGAAAATCGGGGGTTGATTCTAAATTCTTTGCAAACATGGAGGAAATAATGGAATGCGTAGAACGAGAATCAAACAAAGTACTTGATAGCATTGAGAGAACAAAAATAGTACCTTCCATGACATCATTTGGCGCTAAACTTCAGCTGTAGTGATTTCAAAAGTATGACCTTGTTCCCGTGGCCATTACTGAGGCTGATGGTGGTTCCCCTCCACTACCCTCAGATTTAGATAGTGATTGAAAAAGTTCCCAAGTTGTAAACAATTAAATCACTGGACATCAAGTAGTTCCTTCACCATATTCCCCTTGTTTTTTGTGTTATTAAGTTGAGGTTTCACCACACTATGACAATTCCTAGCAATATGGACATCTCTTCCACACTTGTAGCATTTACCGCTCACGAGCAGGTAGTTCCCCGAATGCTTCTGCCCACATTTATTACATGTGGAATGTTGCACTTGCTTGCCTCCTCTTCCCTAATCAAAGGTCCTCCCTAAGATAGTCTCCATCGATATCTTCTTGTCATTTGATTTATGAGACCACTGCGTATCACCAAATTCCAGCTCGACTTTCATCGCACTCCGCATGATCTCCTCATAGCTGTCATAGTCTTGTTGTCTAGATTCTTCTACAGACAAGGTCTCAGTCCACTGAAGAATCTATCAACCTTAACATTTGGATCCATGAAAAAGCTAGATTTGTAATATGAAAGCCTTGTGAAGTTCATCTCGTAGCTTCCCACAGATTCATTCTCCTTCTGCTTCATCTCGAGAAAGTCCTTCTCCATTCTTGTTCTCATGGAACGAGGGGAATATTTACTGAAAAAGGTCATTATGAACTCTTCCCACTTCATATCTTCAACTTCCACTATTTTCCTTGTGTTTTTAATCAGTTCCCACCACTTATCAGCTTCTCCTTCTAAGAGATAGACAACTAGGGTGACCTTCTCTTACTTTGAACAACGGGGCACAAAAAAGATCTTCTCGATGGAGCTGATCCACTGCTCAGCAATCAATGGGTCAGTTGATCCACTGAAGGTTGGTGGTCATTGACACATAAAGGACTCAATAAAATGTTGTTCCCTTCATGGTGAGATCGTTCTCTTAGATTGATTCAAGTTATTTCCCATAACTAGAGTTAGTTGGTTTATCATTCGCATGAATGTTTCCATTCTGGCTTCCATCGGAGGGCCGTCAGCGCATGGTCCATTGCGGTCACCATTTTCATGGTTCCTCCTATTACCCACCATTTTCTAAAAGAATAAAACCTTTGTGAGAAAATTAATTGATTTAATAATCTTTTAACTATAAATTATTTTATGTCTTAAAACTTCATGCTTTAAACAATTACATTTCTTTATAAATCCTTCATAATGATTCATAAAAAGATTACGATTAACCAAACATATCCCCTGGGAGTGTCATAATCAAGAGTGAAGAAATTCCCGTTGTCATGCACCATTTCCCATTCGAGTCTAGATCAACGTGGTGTTTTTGGGTTTTACCCCTATGTACATCTGTTTCAGAGCCTCCTCTACCTGCTCGTATCCAGATAGGGATGTATTTGTTTGATAAACCACTTACTCAATACTCACCAAAATACCAGGAAGTTTTCTTATATTTAAACTTTTCTATAAGATTATTCCTAAAGTTATCATATCCAAATTTCCATAAATAACTAAACTATCCTTTGATAACAACTATGACATCCCTCCTTTTTATTACATAACTTTTCATTACATTTTACAAACAGAGGATCTTTAAAGTCTAGTGTCTTGGAAATCAGGAACATAATTCATGAAAACAACATAAAAAATTCTTCTAAACCAATTTTAAGGCTTCATAATAGGTTCATCCTATGTACAATTACTAAATATCATATCATGGAGACATAAATCAAAGGAAAGGGTGAGAAGAAGTCCCAGTAAGGGGTAAACAAGGGAATTAGTTTACTTGTGATATCAATAAGAACTTGATGAAAATTATGAAGACATGAGAAATGTAAAAATAGGAATATCATAAAAACAATAACATGAATCATAACTTGAATATGTGTCTAAAACATTTAATTTATAAATTCATGAACATATCGCCAAGGTTTATCCCTGAGGTGTCATAAAAATTACCAAGGTTATTCACCAAGGTATCGTGAAACTTGTCATCTCTAGAGATTAATTTCCTTACCCAATGAATTGAAGTGCTATCAGGGTGCACCATTAATATGTATTTACTTTAATGTGATCCACATAGATAATAATCAAACATTTCATAAATAACCCATGGAGAATAAAAGAAATGAGTTTCATTTCAAGATCATGACGTTTTAAAAGTTCTTAAAAATAAGATCATTATGTCATTTATAAACCATGGAAAGGGAGTGAGGGTTATATGTATGTCAATTACAGAATAAAATATATAACCTTTATATATTTATGAACACACATAGAAACTAAATAGGTCTGGGTATTCACATAAATAAAACAAGAGAATTTCTGGAGAGAAAGAGATAGAAATTTTGAGGCGAAAGTTCTGCAGCATAACGGGTATATAACATGGTTTTAGAAAACATTGAAAAGAGAGGGGAAAAGATTCAAACACACATAAATAATTCATAATACAGTATGGGTACATAATAAGATCACGATATTTATATTTGAATCACATACCACATGAGAAAAAAAACATGAAAGAAAAGAGAAGATGCAATTTCTTTTACGAGAAATTCGGCAGCCTAAGGGCGTCACTTAAGAAAATTCAGAAAAAAAATTGATGAGAGAGGAAAGGGTCTCTCAAAAATTATACATTAAATGGATAGTAATGAGAACATATAAGAAAATACCTTCAACATAAAGATATGGAAACTAGATGACACAACATAAAGGAAGTCATGACTTAAAAGAGGAGGGTGAAAGATTCCCTTACCTTGAAGAGTAATTTCGAAAGATTTAAGGTCAGGACCTTGGGAGGCTTGAGGGAACCTTGGGAGGACTCCTTGGGAGGTAAAGATACTATAAATTTATTTGGGAGGATTTTTAAATGAAATTAATGAGGAAATGGCTTGGTATTTATAGGAGAAGTGAGGGAATAAATCATTAATTTCCAAGGGACACCTCATCGGTGGTATTGGAAAAACCATGGGCTTTCCCATGGTGTTTTCCCATGGTATTGGCCACTTGGGACACCTAATAGAATATATTACTATTCATAAGTCGACCAGAATGATTACATACTTATTACATCAATAATGATGTCATTAAACACCCAAAACTCAAAACTATAATTTTTACTATTCACCAAAAATTCAATTGTTTCAGAAAAATACAAAAAAATCACCTTAACCTAATATTGATGCTATGAATTAAAAAATGAACTCCATTTTATGAAAATAATTTTCTAATTATGAGATATTTAATTTTTAAGTAAAAACATTATTCACTGAAAATTCATCTGTTTCAGAAAAATCCCCAAAATTCACCTAAACCTAATATCGATGCTCTGATTTCAAAAATGAACTCCATTTTATGAAAATAATTATCTAAATATTTTTAATTTAATTTTTAAATAAAAACACTATTCACTTGAAAAAACTAATACTTAACTAATAATTTCTGAAACAGTTATTGACTTATTTTATTGAATCACATTACCTAATCAAGGTGCCTAAATTATATTAATACTTTATTAAGTTAGTTTACTATCCCATTTCGTCACATTACTATTCATAAGTGCAAAAATACTATTCATAATTTACTATTCACCAATAATTAAGTTGATCTTATTAGACTCTAAATTTCTTACTGAACACAACTATAGAATACCATTTTTTGAAAATCATTACACATTATTAATTATTTAAGTTTTAAATAAATATTTTAAAATATACTTTTTTTAAAAAAATTCATCAATAATATACATCCTATATTTATCTGGACATTTGAAATTCACAGACTTTACCATAAGAAGAAATGAAAATTTTATTTATATCAAAGGATTATACAAAGCAGCTAAGGTCTCGGTACATAGCCCCTTATAACACCAGCATATGACCTAAGTGTAAGGTGTGCTAAGGTGAAAAAATATTGGGGTGGCTCGGCCAACATTGCCTGAGTAGTGGCCTCTATCATCTTGAACTTCTCTCATAGGCAATTCCATTCAAGCTTCATATGATGAAGTTCAGCTTGGGCTTCGTCCAGAGCAAAGCCCAGTGGTGCTACCTCCTTCCCAAGTTCTGTCAGATGGGCTTCAAATGGCCCGAGTCTACTGGATGAGGCCATCAAATATTCTTTCTGTATTAATTCACCAATATCACTTGTATTTATAAAAAACAATTGTAATGTTAAGTATTTATTTTCCAACAGTCATATTGACCAACAATCATATAATAGTCAAAACCCAATAGTCTCATTTAATTATACTCACTTCGTTAATTAAAGAATATAGTTTTGTTGAGTACAAATTAAAATAACATACAAAATTAGGAAACAAAAATTATTCAAAATTTTGGGTTGTTGCAGGTATAGTTGATTCAGAAACATATGGCTATAACTCAGAGTAGGAAAAAGTCGTATGGTGATATATAGAGATGAACCATAGATTTTACAAAGGGTGATCTTGTATTCCTTCAGGTGTCACCTAGATTGGGCACCAAAAAATACAGAGGCAGGGCAAGTTGGCGTGTAGGTTTGTAGGACCGTTTGAGGTGCTGGGGAGAATCGAGCTGGTGGCATACGAATTAGCCATTCTATAAAAAATTCAGTGCTATGAATGATGTTTTCCATGTGTCACAACTATGACGGTATCACCCTGACCCTTCTCATGTGATTGATGTGGAAGAGGTTGACATTGAGATAGATGCGTCCTTTGAGGAGCATCTGATACGTGTGTTGGGTCGTAGTGAGAAAGTGTTACTGGGAAATACCATGCCTTTAGTTCATGTGTTATGGAAATATGGAAGTTTTTAAGAGGAAACTTGGGAATGGTAAGATGAAATGAGTCATCAATGACCCAATCTTTTTGGCTTGGAATTTTAGAGAAGTTCGAGAGTGAAGTTTGAGGAAGATCTATTATACGGTGGGGAGATTGTAAGATCTTGAACTTTTTTGGCGCAACCTCGGGTGTGTTTTCAAATAATTTTTTCTATTATTAAGTACCTTTGGGTTGGGGTATGAACTGGGGTATGTTTGGGTGAATTTTTTCAAGAACTTCTGAAGATAGGGGTTGTGCATGATTTTCACATGGTTTGGAAAAACCGTGCACTAGAAAATTGTGCAGACAATGGAGGTCGGTATGGTTGGAGCACAATTTTCTTAACCATGTGCCTTTGAGTTGTGTGGGTAGTGGAAGACCACACGGTTGGTGCACAATTTTTCCTAACCGTGCGCCTCTACCCAGGAAACCATGTGCGTGAGTATTAATTATCTGAAAATTGTTTTTAAAATCCCCCAAACCCCCGAGACTCCCATATTTTGACCTTGGCTTAGACTTGAAAAATTCTAGGTGTTCCCAAAGCCTTACAGAGGAATTACAAGGTGATTCAGACACTGTTCTTTGAGATTGAAATCCCAGATTGAAGATCCCCTCTCTTCTCGGTAAGTGGATTTCATCCTGTTGATTCCCCCATTCTGTCCATTATATTTTCCAAATATTTTCATGGAATATCTATATCGTTTTCCATGGATTTAAACCTATGAGTTGAGATCTATATCTATTATTTTGGATCTAGATCTATATTTACAAGATCTTGATGCTTTTGATCTTAATTTTGGTTTATGGATTTAGATCTGAAGCTTGATCAACGATGTTGGGATGCTTGGATTTTGGGGATTTCTGTTGGGATAACTTAAATCAATAATCTGGGGTAGGTGGTCTAAATTAAACTCCCATATCCATGATGTTGATATGTGTATGTGATTGTATTAATTGTTAGATTCCTTGATGATTTTATTTCTAAATTTAAGTAATTAGGAATGAGTAATTGACTTATGATTTCCTTAGTGATTAATTGATAATTGAATCACGGAACAAACAAAGGGGGTTTTTCCAAATAGATATTTTGGAGATTTTTTATGAGTTGAGATATTGTAATTAAGATATTTAATTTGTTGTGTTAAGATAATTAATTTGGGAGAAGTAATTATGAAATGATGTTTGGATATGTACGATAATTAATTATGAGAATTAATTATGATCCATGATATTGACCAAAGATAGGTAATTATGAGAATTAATTATGTTCCATGATGTTGATCAAAGATAATTAATTGTGAGAATTAATTATGACAATTTGATATTTGATATGGAAAATTAATTGTGAGAATTAATTATGACAATTTGATATTTGATATGGAAAATTAATTGTGAATAATTAATTATGGAATGAGAATTGTATTGATTGATTAATTAATTGATGATTTAATTAATGGGTTATTTTCCTAGTTAATTCTTGAATTAACTAATGGCCTTTGAAATTTTTAACTAACCATTTGATTATTAATGGAATGATGTAGATAATTCTTGTGAAATAATGAATGATTAAATGACTGAGATTTTTGTGGTACTAGACATGGAATTCTAGACTGATTAGAAGTTTGGACTTGGACATGGCGTTCCTCTCCAATAATTATCCAAGCTTGAGATTATGGGGTTCTAGGCATGATGACCAACAATGAATGAGATTACGGGTGATAGGAATGATGACCTACACCAAATGAAATATAAAGTTATAGGAATGGTGACCTATAGTTAATGAGATTTGGGGTGCTAGGCATGATGACCTACACCAAATGAAAGATAATAATTAATGATGATTCAAATGGAAAAAATTAATGAAATTGGGCCTAATGTGATGATTAAATATTAAATGACAACTATTTAAATTATGAATTGTATTTATTACTTCATAAAACTCCTTGAACTATCTTTTTATTGGAATACTTTTAAACACTATTGGTGGTGTCTTACTAAGTTGTACTCACACCCTATTCAGGCCTCCTAATCAGCACCCGAGTATACTTTTTTATTGTAGGAAATGATAAGGGAAAGGACTTGGGATAGGTTATTATTTGGGACTGGAGCATGGGAGAGTCAACCAGACGTGGTTCAGGACTCGCTTTGGAGTTTTTGTGTCTTTAATTTTAGTTGCATTATAGACACTTGATACTTTCATTGTCATATCATGTTTTACCTTTCAGTTGAGTATTTTATTTTTCTGGTTTTGACTGTCATATGACATGGTATTATTATGGTTATTCATACTCGTCCGCACTTGGTTATTGTTGTTTTATTATGTTGGTGTTTTGATTCTGATAAAAGAGGGTATAGTCTTCCCAAGACTAACTTACTATACCCTTGCTGCTAGTTGGCACTCTCTATCATACGGGGAGAAGCGCTTGAGGACATGTGGCCAATTGGCTCGGCGCACCATTCTGTGGCTCCCAGGCAGGGATGTCACAAATTAGGATATCTTAGATCTTGTTTAATGATCCTCCTTAAACTTTACATTAAATGAATTATTTTAATAATATCCTCTTAATGAGTATAAGGATTGTTATTATTTATTTCATGTTTTGTTTTAATTCCATAGTGATAACCATTTTTAATATTTATTTAATTTTTTCTGCATTTAAACTTTGATAATTTGACTCTATGGTTTGATCATAAATTTATAATTATAGTCATTTTACACCATAGGTGGAAAAATAATTACATGTTTCTTTTAAACTAAAATTCACCCACTCTTATAGTTTATTTTCTATTTATTTCTAGGACAACATCTAATTCCATTTTCCTAATGAACCTCTTTGAGTTTCCATGACACTCCCACCTTGTGTATCTAGATAAAAGTAGGTCAGAGTATGGGATTATTTTTTATATCAGTTGTTAATTTTGATATGGATAGAATATTACTTCATTACATGGATCATCTGTATCGACTTAATTAGTTTATTTTCTTAGTATTCTGTTGAGCCCATGATTGGGTGAAGAGGTTTTAATTTCAGTTGCTTTCCACTCATCGCAATAAAAATCTGGGGGATAAATTAGAATGGTGGAGATAATTTTGACACCCCCATGTTTTTATTGTATTAACTATTATATAATTATGAGTTATTTTGAATTTTTGGGAGTTTCTAAATTTTTAACTTTAATATGTTTAAATTATCTTATATATTAAATAATCACTACATGAATAGTAGTAACCATGAAAATAACTTTTATGTAGAGGGGAAAATGTATAGATGAACCTTATATGTGGTGTTTTTAATTCACTTTTGAGAACATGGTTAACACACATTTAAGGGAAACCATAAAGGTTACCTTTACATTTGGGAATAACTCTTACATATAGGTTTTCTCTATAGTGCATGATTAGCACACCACGATGGGAGATTTAATTGCAATGTTGAAAATGAATCTTATGTATGAGGTTTTTTCTTTAGTGAATTTTGCACGGTTTGTGTATAATTTAGAGAACCATACCAACAAGCCATGATATAGGTGTAGATTGGTTCTAGTGAAATCTATATAGTTGGTACACAATTTGGTAAATCATGCGGTCAAACTGTGTGAGTTTCCCAACATTTTATGTTTTGAATTTACTTATTTACCCCCACCTGATTTAATATTGTTTGACCCTCCTCCCCTGCTCATTTAATTTGAATGACCCTAAGGATATCCCAAGGTAGATCTTCCCTTATTATTCTAAACTTATAAGGCCTTCTCTATTGGATTTACTGTGAATTTGCATGGTAAGGATAATATTTTCTCTTCTTTATCCCATTTCCAATAGTTTTATTATTATGATATGAACCCTAATGGATATGATGGTTGAACCTAGGTTTTTATATCGTCTAATTTTAGGGATTTTTTGTTCTAGGGCTTGTAGAGGTTGTATTTTTTTTTCAGTTTATATTTTTCCATCGAGGGAAAGATGTTTTCAGTGATTGAGACATGTTTTTTTATGAATTATTTTATTTGGAATTTCATGAAATGATTGAGTTTTCCTAAAATAATTTTCCCATTAAGTTATTCCTATATATAGAACCCTTAATTTATTTTTAAAATGTTTAAAATGTTTTCTATACTTTTTATAGAGTATCTTCAATGAATTTATTATATTCATCCTAAACTAAAATGTTTATGTATGTAAAGTACTTGTATTAATACCTAAGAGTATATTTCTAATTAATTTAAGGATAAAATAAATGCATTATATCTATTTTGATTTCTAATAGATTTAACCCATGTTTTAAGGGTTTTTTTTTCAATTAATGAGGTGTTTTATTTTCAATTGAATCATAAGGGAAGAGAGTGATGTTTTCAAAGTGTTAATCCTTTTTTATTTTTTGCAGGGTGTTTTATAACATTGTTTCTTATGTTGGACTCAAAGGCCTATTTTTAACTTGATAAAAGGATTCCTTGACATATATATAATGGTGGTTTTATGACTTGGCATTCCATGTTGGTTTTAAAGACCCGATTGGCACCTTATAAAACAAGTTCTCTTGAGGATTTTGATACCTTGGTTGGGAACCTCTTGTGTCATGTATTTTATATACTTTTAAACATTATAGAATGTAAAATTAATTATTATATGATGCTTAGGTGTATTAAAAATGGATTATTTCTTAAAATGGTGTTGTAGGTGAGATAAGGTTTATTTGTTATGTTTTCTGATTGATTTATATAATTATTATATAGCTTGTTATTTCTCACCTCCACTTTGTCTATGTAATGGGAACTCAAGGTAACTAAAAACAAGATATATTTTTAAGATACAAAAGATTATATTACACATTGGGTAGTATCCCCAAGTGTATATTACATCCATGATAATGGATTTACCCTGATGAGGCTAGATAAAATAAGTTGGGAGGTTAGTTATTTTTGGAATTTAATATAGGCTGAAAATTGATTCACTAAGTATGTTTATGATTATCTCATGTTAGGACCCATTGTGTTTCCCATGATGGATGTTTTTTAGGATGATTTTTTCTTGGGTATTCCCAATACACACTTTATCTATGTCTTCTTGTACCCACATTAGTTTTATAGAAACATTTTTTTTGATTTTTTATTAATTATTATTATTAATTGATATTATAGTGAAAACATGATTATGTACCTTATTTATTTAATGTTTTGGTTTACATTATAACCTGATTTGAAATGGGAGTTTTGTGAAATATTTTGAAAGAAGGATTTTTTTGATTATATAAACTCGTAAGCCCACCATTTTATGGTTATAATGTGTTTTGCTTTTTTAAATGGTTATTCCACCCCTTTTTTATAAAAAGGGTATTTAATATGGATATTTAAAAGAAAGGTTGGATTTATTTTTATGAGTTTAAAAACCATTTTTTCAATATTGAAAGTTTTTATGTTTCCCAAGAATGGTTTTATGTGAGTGGTTTAGAAAAGGATAAATGTATGATACTTGATTTATTAATAATTTCTCATTTTGAAAAACCTACTTTATTAATGACATTCACACTAAAATTTATGAAATTTTTGTAAAAGGAATTTCATAGACTCATTGGTAGAATCTTACTGGGACTGTTTAACTCACAACTAATATACCCATTAGTGTGAGTGTGTAGCTCTTTTATTTTAATACAGGGCCAAAGTTTTGATCTTAGATTGTTTTTTATGTGATCTACTAATGGATGTTGTAGATGTGGTGACTGGCCTTGTATTACATGGATATGCCTTGTGTTATCTTGGGTTTTTGGTTCATCATGGGATGTTTTATATTATCCAATTGGGATATCTTATTTTATTTATATTTTGGGTTTCATTTATATTAGACCCTATTTTGTATTCTGCATGATGTTGTATTTTATATTTTTAAAGTGGGATGGATGTTCATGTGAATTATTCCCTATTTGGTTGGTTATATTATTTGGAACTATTTATTTTATATGCATATAATTTCAATGTATGGATTCACCATTCTATATTCTCGGTTAGTTTTTGATATTTGTTTATTATCATATGAGGATGAAACTATTCCCACTTGGTTACTATTTGATGCCTTGTTTCTTTTTTCCATCCCATGATGATCAATAATGAACTTCAGGATTTTTGACAGACTGACTCAGGTGATGTGGAAGTTTTACTTGGTCTGATCCATGATAATATATATGTCACCATCCTAGAAAATTACTTATAAAATCCTTATTGTGGATATGGATTTAAATATTATGAAGACTCTTATTGATATGTATGAGAATCCAACTAAAATGAAAAAAATATTTCTATTTAATAGTCTATTCAGTATGAGAATGTAAAAATGATAGCTAGAGTCTGATCATTTCAACGATTTTAGCATGATCCATAGTCAGTTAGAATCTTTAATGGTAATGTATTTAGATATAGAGTGGGAATTACTATTGATTTGATCACTCTCTAAATCATAGGATATTATGGTTACTATAGTGAGTAAATCATGTGATAATATATACTTAGTATTTTTGGATATTAGGGATCTACTTATGAATTAGGATATTTCATGTAAAAATATTGAACCTTCTACTAGAAATTCTTATATCCTAGAAGGTATAGGATATTATTCTTTATAAAAGAGTCACAAGAAAGATAAAGGAAGAAAATTATATGTTAGATTACATCAAATGAAGGTAGTCCCATGTGTTGGAATTATGGGAATGGGAAGAATCGTCATATAAAGAAAGATATTAGTGAGAAATGAGTAAATTTTAGAACATATTCTAATGGAAGTTCCTATGAAAATACCATTTCAAAAGATATGAGTTGTTTGTTGATGAGTGTCAACAGTTCACTTTAGTCTTTGATTATAAACTCTACAGATTATTTTAACTCTATATCTGAGAGGAGGATTATAAGAAATTAGACTTTCAAAATATTTAGTATGGTTCATCTTGTGGATGATGAATTTCTTGAGATACTACACAAGGGTGATTTTTCACTCGGGACATAAAATTAAATATTGTTATAATTTCAAGTATTGTGGAACATACCAAGTTTAAAGAAGAATTTGATTTTGGTTTGGAAACTCAATGATATAGATTTTTTATAATAATCTTTTGAGTAGAGCATTGAAAGTTACATGTAGTTCCATAGTGGTGGAAAAAGGAGTAAAGGATAGAATATAGTATATAAAAAGAGTTTTTGAAGGAGAAATTATTTCAATAAAAAAATCTTTCACAAAGTCAAGGAATGAATTTATTGGTTATTTAAGTGATAAGGGGATAAAATTCCTTACAGATAAATGAATTATTAAGATCATAAGAATAGATTATGGTATATGTTATGATTTTATTCTTAGGAAGGAGTGGAAGGGGTCATTCTAAACAAAATGTAAGGTACATAAGGATAAGAAATTAGAGTTGATTCATAATGATGTATGGGGTCTGGCTCCAATCCATTCTCATGAAGGTTCCCTTTACTATGTTACCTTCTTCAACTATGCGGCATATAAGGCGTGAGTGTTCTTTCTCAAGATCAAGTATGAATTTTTTGAAACCTTCATTTGATGGAGATCCATGGAAGAAAATATAACTGAAATAAAACTGATATATTGATGGTCTGATAATAGTGGGGAATATGGAATTAGGGAATAATAGAGGTTCTATTAGAGAAAATAAATAATTTTTAAGAAGATTATTCTTAGTACTCTGAAAATAAAATGGAGCCTCATAGAAAATGATTTGAACTTTAGTGGAAAATGAAAGGAGGATAAGGATATATGATGGTTTTCCCAAGGAGTTTTGGGTGGATTCCATGAATTTTACTTCCTACTTGGTGAATAGAAGTCCATAATCTCTTTTGGGGTATAAAATTTTGAAAATATCGTTTTAGAAATAATATTGAAATTTCCCATCTCAATGTATTTAGTTCACTCACCTATATCCACATTGATTCCAAATAAATGGATAAGTTATAGGATAAGTCTTGAGCATGTTTCTTTGTAGGTTATTATGATGAATAATTTGGATTTAGGTTATATAATAACAAAATTTAGAAGGTTTTTAGAAGCTAAGATATTATCTTCAATGAAAAGATCTTATATAAAGATATTAACCAAGAAAAAGTTACAGATGCAATTAAAGAATCATTACAATCAAAGGTTAATATGAATGGAATTTTAGAACTTCTGAATGTTCGAAAAGATTCATAGAGCATAACTATTCTTGAAAAACTAAACTATACAAAAGTTATTTAAAATGGAATTAAAGTTCCAATGGTGTTTCCATGACCATAAGTACAAGAAATATTGGGGGATATGGAAGTTCTGGGTCAATCACTAAAGATGAATTTTTAGAAGTAGTGGATCCGAAAGGAGCTTAACCACAATGTTAGATGTGGAGTTTTATGTGATTTAGTTCCAAGTTTAGAGATATTAAAGTGACATACACTATTTCATTCTCATAGATTATGGATAATTTGATGGTCCAGAAGAGGTTGTAAGTCTGAGTGAATCAAATTATAGGGATTTTTCCATGATAAATGAAATTGATTCCTTATTTGTTTTCAATACATAAGAGCTAATGTAAAAACCTCCTAGAAGGGGAGTAATTTAGATTAATTGGGTTTATTAATTAAAGTAATAATTACATGATATAAATAAAATAAATTTAATTATTTTCATGAATGGTTTTCAAAAAATGGAGGTATATATTTTTATGAGATTTTTCTTTATTTTTTAAAATCATGACCATTCAAGCGGTACTAGGAATGGTTTACATGGAAGGGTTACATATGTAATAGTTACATGTTTGAAAAATATTTCTTTATTGAGATATGGATGTGAATATTTACATGGAATATCCAAAGGGTTTTTAGATAAATAGAAAATGGATGTTGTGTACAATCTAAAATGGAACCCTCATGGGTTAAAGTGAGAAACAAGGTAGTGGAACTAGAAGTTTAATTCCTTTAAGGAAGAATATTTTTTTATAGAGTAATGAAGATCATTAATATTTCTAAAAGGTGTATGGAGATGTTAGTTTCATCACTTTGCTTCTCATTATTGATGAAATGCTCATTACTGAACCTATAAAAGAAAGGATCAATGAGACAAAAGATGAATTTTCATAAAGTGTTGAGATGAAGGATTTTAGTCCAATATATTTTTTAGGTATGTAGATTATAAGGGAATAAAAGTTAGAAACATTGTTCCAAAATAAGTATTCCTATATATAGAAAGTGGTGGAATGCTTCAGAATTAGTGAGGTGAAACTTGTTACCACTCCCCTATTGAAAAATTTAATCTATGCAAGGAGAAGGAACCTAAAACAAAAGAAGAGTATGATTATATGAATAAGGTTTCATCTTCAAAATTAACTAGAAACTTTATGTATTAAAGGATTTGTGTATGGATGGAAATCACACATGTAATGGGAGTTGTTAGAAGGTTCATGGATAATTCCATAAGAGAGAACTTGGAAGAGGTAATGAGAATTCATTAGTATTTAAAATGATTTAAAAGTTTATCCCTATGTTTTGGAATGGATAAACCACTAAATTAATTTATAGATTCAAAATTTAGTGGAGATGTAGACACTCTAAGGAGAACCACTAGCCATGTATTCACTTATAATGGTAAAACTATGATATGGATGTCAAAAATTAAATCAGTAGTTTCACTGTCAATAATATAGGAAGAGTGTGTTACACATATAGAAGATGGGAATCAATTTATTTGGAGAAAGGGGATATTATAGAGTATCAGAAGAAATAATGAGGAAAAGATGTTTTTTTATTTATAAAGTGTGACCCTCTTGGATAATAATCTAATATTTTACTCTAAGTTGAATAATATTAAATTAAAATATCACTTTATCTAGAAGTTGTTAGAGGAAAAAAGTTATTGGATCTATGAAAGGAGCTTAGAGTTTAGAATCTAGTAGATATGCTGACCAAGGTTATAGTTTAGGAAAATTGGTAGCATGTTGTGCCTCAATTAGTCTTAAATGACTAGATGCACATTAGGGGAACTATGAAGTTGTAAAAAAAGATAATTGAGGATGCTGATGGAGAACTTAATGGTGAAGAAATAAATGATCATCAAGTGGGATATTTTTAAGTTTAGTCATGTAAAAACTAATTTTTAACTAAGTGTTGAAAATTATGGAAAGAGTGGTTCCATAAATCCAATTTTAAAAACAGGATGAAGATTGTTGTGTGGAATGACCAAATTCTAGAAGTTCAGAAGCATATATACTAAAAGAAGTGAAATAATAAGAAAATATGTTGAATCTTGAAGAAGGAAGTGAAAATATGAAAATTAATTACATAAGGTTCAACTCTAAAGTTATGAAATGTGTTCTAAACATCCACAAGGATTAAATAAGGGTTATTTAAAATGATATATAAGGAGAACTAAAAGATTTTTCAGAAGCATTAACAATTCACTATAAAGAAGAGTTGATATATTGGACACCTTTGATCATGTAAAGGTATGACTTTGATGATCTAATCTAAAGGTCATGATCTTTATGAGGACTAGAAGGTTTTGAACCCAATCAAACCAATTGGGTACTACTTTAAATTATAGGGTAGTGAAATTTGTTTCAATGAAATTTTGACATTTTATTAATATTTTTTTCCTTTAATAAAATTCATTTCATCATTCAACCTATGGAGTAGGACATAGTCTAAACCACATAAATATTTGTGTTGTTATATGGTTTTATTTCTTGCATATATTTTGTCTCCTAGAAGTTCTTGTTTGGTATGTATGTGATCATTGCAGTCCATGAATGGGGAGATTTATCTTCACAGTTTTGGAAACATTATTGATTGAGGTTTTTTATGGTCATTGATGTTTTTGAACTTAGTTTCACTTTGAAGCTTAAAGAGGATAAATTCCGGTGACTAGTGGTTTCGATACCCAACACAGAATATGTTATTAGGGATAGAGGGAAACAATTAGAGGAAATAAGTTCCATGTTAAAATCTAAAAGTAGTTACTTAGTTGATAGATATTAGGTACTCAGAGGACTCCTAGTTTTTTTTAAATTTTAATTAAATTAATTTAAATGTTATTAAATGTGGTTATAAGTGAACCCACTATCTTTCTTCAGGCATATGAACCAACCACATCTTCCCTTATCTCTCTTCTATTCCAAGTGTGGTATCTCTATTATTCAATATTTAATTGATGTTCCATATATCCTTATGGATCACTAGAGGAAAGTGTAACCTCTCTCCCTCACATACACTCAATATATCTTTTTATTTCATTATTATTCTTAAAAAATCCTTAATTTTATGGTTTTATAAACTTTTATAATTTATTTCAATTTAGGTAGATTTTTCTAATGATATTTTATGTGTGGGATCCTATGACTATGAGGTAGGTGGTACCTAACTTTTTATATTGTTTTATATGAGCTTCATATATTTTTTATGCATATATATTTGTAGTCATATTTTATTATATTGATATGAACCTACATTGTGTTTCTTTATGTTCAAATAGTGAAATAATAATTATTAAGGTTACGAGAGGTCCCTTGGGTGTTATGTTTTGATTACATGGTGATATATGACCATGTTTTTAATGTAAAATGTTTTGTAACATTTAAATTAGAACCCTTTAGGGGTTTCTTTTGGTATATTATGGATTAGTGGACTGTGTTAGGTACCCTTACAACATCTCTTAACTATAAGAAACTCATATATGTGAGAAGATAGCATGGTTCTAGGATCATGATAATATTTTTACATGATTTATGGTTGTTTGGTTTGTTGTGAAAGTGGGAATGGGTAAGGGGGTGTTCACCTTAAAAATATAAAGTCTCAAGTAAGTGAGACATTAGGTTAAAAATGAGGGAAATGGATTTTGTGTATGAGAACCAAATAAATATTAATTATAGAATGAAATTAGGTGCCAAACTAATTTATGTTTGATATGGAAATGGAAATGGATGCTATGAAAATGAACACTTAGATATGAGATTCTATACCCATTTATTCCTTGTTAGGGTCAAGTGATTGGAAACTATGCCAATCCACTTAGACTTTAAAGAAGGATGAAATTCTATTCCCATTAATTCCTTATCTTTTCTTTGGGATATAAAACTATTACCACTCACACTTAACTTTGGTAATGGGTTGAAAACTAAGTATATTAGAACCTATAATTATTTAAAGTTGTATGAAATTCCCATAAAGTGTTTTTAATTAATATATTTTAATGATTAAATATTATTCTAACCTATATCTTGTGATATTCAATTATGGATATATAGGTGGATGTAATATTGAACCTTTATGTTATGTGTGTTATTATTAGACTAACATCGATACTGGATGAAGAAGGTATGGTTTCTCACAAAGTGTCTTGTTCAATACTCTATGATTTGATGAGTATCTATTATTATTATTATTGGTTAAAATATAACTTAGTACATGCACATATATATATTAAGTGAAATCTTGGAGTGATACAATGGAATTCCCCCTCTCCTCATATTTATATTACTTTTCACTTAACTCTAATTAATATTCCATGTAGAATTCATTTAACGAGTCAAATTACACTCATTAATTCCCCTTATTATCCATATAATATCCCAATTAATTACACCATTCTAAATTATTCATTTAAAACATTCCATAACTCTATCCTTCATAACCCATTCCAAAATTCATATCAGAGATAAATAATATCTCATGCCACAATACATTGAATCTGACATATTTCCCTTAATTCTATAATTTACTTTAATTTCCTATATTAAATTTATCATGTTAGTATTAATTACTTAATATCTCAATAAACATTCCAAATTTATTCTCCTAAATTAATTCTCCCTGACTTAATTATCCAATTCCCAAAATAAATTTAATTCATCATGAATACTAACAACTTAATGAATTGGTATACTTATTTGGGCCATCAAAACTCCAAATTTCAAAATCAAAATATCATCTAAAAAGTAATTATTCTAGATATTAATGACCCACCTACAGAATTTCAAGTCCATTAGACACATTTACACAAATATATAGATAAAATAAATATCTCGTTTTTATTGGTATTAATGATTCAACACAATTAAATGTTCTATGTTTACATACATTTATGGTCTGTAAAACTAAAGAATTTCACTTAGGCTAAAACATGAATGTTGTTAAAACATGTATTAGATATATAATTATAATATTTGAGAGTTATTTTATACTTGGTTTAAGAGATATATGGAATGTATTTCAAAATTTTAAAACCATATAAAAATTTATTGATCTCCATTAATTCTATGGTTCATCACCTTATAAATCAAAGATATACTTTCAATTTTTACATGAGTTTAATATATGTGTTGATATCATGGTCCATGATTTACAAGAATTATATAATTTTAGAGGTATCCCAATTAACCACAAACTTAAATTTTTTCCAATTTACACCATTGAAAAAATAAATCTTGTTGCCTAATCCATTAGGATAATAAAATGAAAAAATTAAACTCATATAATACAAATCTAATCCATGAAATTTCAAATATTTATTCTTTAAATTAACTTAATTGAACATAATAAATATCTATAACTCAAGCCATAATTTAATCCACAATATTTACATTTAAAAAGTTAAGGAATATATAATCCCATTTAATTATCTTTGAATGTATTTTTTAATTCCCATAATAATTATAACATCATTATGTTAAACCATAAATTAATTAAATTTGTTTCCACAAAATAATTCTTTAAACCAAAAAATTAATACCTACTAAAATCACATGATGTCAACAAAACATAATTTTAAATAACTAATTTAATTTATAACACCTTATCAAACTAAAATTAAGAAATAAAATAAAGTAAAAATACACTTCATTAAATAAACTAAAAAAACGAGTGTTAAAATTCTCCCAACCATAAGAATTTTCATCCTTGAAAATTCATTGGTTGGTTTCATCATTGTAAAGATCTATCAACTCCTACTTCATGTGAGATTCTCTCCCCAAAATCACCTCTTGAATAAGTCCATATTTCTATAGTACTCTCATAAAAGGTCTACTACATCCTCTAAGAATATTTTATCTTGACTCCACAATTTGAAATGATATTTCCACATAAGACACATTCAGCTTTATCTCAACCACTTCCCAATTAAATACATGAGAATCATGAGGTAAACATTTATTTAATTGAGAGATATGAAATATGTTATGACCTGGCACATAAAATTGAATAAATGAAAACCGATACACCAATTCTTTAATATGATCTATAATCTCAAAGGGTCCCATATATCATGATATAAACATCCCCTATTTTTCCTAGCCATTGACATCCCAAATTCAGTGAAACTAAAAATAATAATATATCCCTAGCATGAAACTTAAAGGGTTTTCATTGATGGTTGATGGAATATTTTTTTTTCTATTATGAGTTGATACTATACACTTCTAAATTAATTTAACCGAATCCGTGATATATTTCCCCTAGATAGGTCCAAGTAGATTATTTTTTCCAGTATCAACCCAATATAATAGAGATTAACATAGTTAGTTGTACAATTATTCAAAAGGTGACATATGAATCATTGATTGATAACTATAATGATAGGATATACTCTTAATAATTTCCAAAGTCATGTATAGACGTATAAATCATATCCTCCAGAATTTGGATAACCTGCTCCATCTTCCAATCTATTTGTGGATGATAAATAGTACTCATATTCAATTGCATACCCAAAGTATTCTAGAGACCCTTATAGAATATATATATAAATATTGGGTCCTTATATTAGATGATAGTCTTTGTCACACAATGAATTATAATGACCTATTTCATATAAATATTTACAAGGTCATAAACTAAATAAGTTTCTTGAATGGGTAATAAATGCACTGACATTGTAAGTCGACCCATCACCACCTAAACACCATCATGTTTTTCTATGAATTTGGTAACCCGATCACAAATTCTATATAGATGTCTTCTCATATCCATGTTTCAATGGGAAAGGATATGACAACCCTACCATTTTTTGATTCTACACCTTTATACATTAACATGTTAAACACTGAGAGATAAACTTTACAATATCCCAATTAATTCTTAACCACTAAAACTAACATCTTATTGCACGAAACATCTTGGTAGATCTGAGATGAACTTCCCAAAATTAATAGTGAAATGCTTCCAGAATATTCATTTTCTATTTCGTAGGAACCATCATCTATCCTTTGAAGTACAACACTAAATCTGATGTAACTTTCTAATTACCATTGGTATCCCTACAATATGTGGTTTCCCTTATCCTATTAAATTCTTTATATGATAATTTTTTCTCTCTCACCTTATTAGTCAAAATAAAAGTCACATCAATACTAGATAGAAACACACTGAACTTCCTTTTTTCTATCTCAATGTGAAAATTTTAAAGCAATCACATCAAATACCACTATTCTATTGCTTCCTTCAAGGATTTTGTGGGATTATTTCTATTGAAAGAATCCATAACTGCATTAACCTTTTTTGTGGAATAAAAAATTTCAAAATTAAAATTTTGAAGACACTCTACCCACTTGAGTTGTCTCATATTGATATCATGCTATGAGTAAATATTTTTTTTAATTTATGAGGATTGCTATATATGAATCCTTTTTACCAAATAGGTAATGCCTCTATGTATTCAAGGTATAATAAATCATAGCTAACTCTAATTCATGCATATGATAATTATTCTCATGGGTTCTCAAATTCATAGACTCATATGACATGAATTTTACCTTTTTCTTCAAGACACATCCTAAACCCAATATAAACACATAAAAATACAAATCATAGATAACTCATGGATTAGAAGAATTAAAATAAGAGATGAGATGAATATTTTATTCAATTCCTTAAATAACCCATGACACTTCCTATTCAAATCAAAATTTCATTATTTCTGAGTCAATTTTATCATGGGAGAATCCAATATTAAAATTTTCTGAATAAATATTTGGTAATATCTATCAGAACCCCAAAAACTCTATATCTCAAATTCATTCTTGGATTTTCCCAAGACATAATATCTTTGACTATTATAGGATTAACCAAAATCCCTATATCAAAATCCATTTGGATAATAAATTGAACTTCTTGAATCTAGAAGTTTTATTTTTAAAATTTAACATAAAGTATATACTCAAATAGATTTCATATGACAATATTTAGGTTATTTTAATACTCCTAATTCATACTATAGTATATGATAATTTCATCCAAAAATATGACCATAAAGGTATCCATTTTTTTAGACTATATTCATTAATTCCGTGAACAAAACAGGTGAATTGGTGACTCCAAAAGGCATAAATGAACATTTTTAGTGACCTTAAAGAAATTATAATTCCATTTTTGGAATGTATTCTTCCTTTAACCTTAATTAGTGATAACAATACTAGAGGTTAATCTTGGAAACCCAAGATGATCCCTTTATCTTGTCAAAGAGATCATTAATTCAAGGTAAGGGGTATTTATTCTTGATTTTCACATAGTTTAACTTCTGATAGTTAATGTATAACTACAAAATGCCATCAAATTTCTTGGAAAATAGAACTGATGCTGTTAAAGAGTAAAACATCAGATGAATAAATCCCCTTTTCTAAATATTATATATATATATTTAATTATTTCAACTCTATTGGAGCTATGTGTTATGATGGAAAGAAAATAAGATTTATTCTAGTTATGAGATCAATTGAAAAATCCACAATTCTTATGGGTGGGAATATAGATAAATATTTAGGGAAAACATGTAGGTATTGTCCCACCATCATCAAAAGGGGATATTGTTCCTTAATATTCATTGATCCATGTACCAATTCCACTAACTAATAAGATATGAAACCAAATTATCTCATTATTGACTCTACCCTACTATCTTGAATATCCCTATCTTCTTTGAAGGTGTGTATAATACTATCTCGTGTCATGATAAATAAATATTTGAATATAGTAGTCAATCTCATCCTTAAATCCACTAATCTAGTCTATCATAATTATCAACTCATACCTTTCAATCCCATGTAATATAAAATACCATGAGGATTTCTCATCATCCTTCATTATTTAACAAGATAGAAACTTGAAAAACATCTCAATAATTTTACCCAGTGGGGTATCAATATTAATTGAATATTTAATCAACTCCACTAATAATCCAAAGTGATAAAATCAATATATATATTTAAATGAATTTTATTATCCCAAATAAAAAAATAGAATGGAACCTTACACTATAAATGGTTCCACATAAATATATATCTCCACTACTACCTGATCAGCCATAATGAGATTCCATCGAGTCTTATATGGTTTTAAACTATATTCTTTATGAGGTCTCTAAACTCTAGTATGAGTCCTTGACTTATAATTCATTGTTATATAATCTTGAATTTTTGAACCCCACATTTAGTTTGATTCTCTCCCAGTATTTTCTATTGATAACCTCCCAAATAACATTTTTAAGTTTCCCACCTTTTAACATTTAAAAACTTAGAAAAGGTGGTTTTGGAAAATTTTACTTCAAATTACCTACTTCACCATAGTTGAGGAACTCTAGTGGACTCTTACCTTTAGAGAAGTAATAATATGAGTAAACTGGGTTCCATCTAAACTCTTTCCTATTCATCTTCTGGGCAATAAAGGTATTTATTCTCCCACTTGTATTGGGATGAAAAGAAGTATCCTTCTAGGTATTTGTGATTTCCACCTCTATCGAATCTTATATACTAAACACCTATGCATAAGATGGTAGTTTTAGCATGAAAATAATCTATTTCATTTTTGGATGGTGTCACATCTCGAACCTCTGAGCCTTAAAACTATCATTCATTATTAGATCCTAGACCTACTTAACCATCTCTATAGATTTTGATTCATATTCCATGATATAAAATCACCCTTTCTCATAGTATAAGAACTCCCAAAATCTTTCCAAATTTATTTTGTATGATTGATATTTATTATTAAAGATATCTTATAAACCTTTTGAGTCAATAAATTTTCCTTTCCCATCTTCTTTAATCGATTCCCACCACTTCCTAGATGAAACCTCAAATAAGTAAGACCCAAATTAAAACATTGTGGTTTAATGTGTCCGTAAGAATTTAAATGTATAGTTTATATTCTATTTCCACCCCTTAGCTTGTTCTAGTGTAAAATTACTCTTTAATGTGGGTGGATATTGCTTCATAAATTTCAAGGATTAGCCCAATTTAACTGGCCTATCCTGATTATAATTCTTCTCCATCCTTTGGATAACACTCATAATTGAGTTCAACAACTTAGGATCCAAAAAATAATTCTACACTACTCCTTACTCACATCTAGTTTGGATCCTTAAGGGTGGGATAGTTCAATAAAATATAGAATATATTATTAGTAATACACAACATATAAATGATAATCCTCACACTACGGGAAATTTACACTTTACCAATGGTTCACAACCGTTGTTAAAGTCCTGAAAACCATTGGTATATAGTATTCCAACGGTTCCCTCAACTATGTCCAAGTAATCCATGATAATAGGACTATATCAACGGTTTTGTGAAAACCATTGGTATAGGTGTCAAAATAGAAGGTATACCAACGGTTTTCTACAAACCGTTGGCATATGTGTGTTAAAGTTTAACATATACCAAATGTTTGTGAAATCGTTTGTATATGTGTGTTACAATTATACCAATGGTTTAAAACTGTTAGTATAGAGGGGATATGGAAATCCATAAGGCTATACCAATGGTTCTGTTATAACCATTGGTATAAATCTATACCAATAGTTATAAAAAACCATTGGTATAGTTATATTATATAATCTATACCAACGGTTTTGAAAACCATTGGTATAAATTTGCTCAACTCCAAAGAATAAGGCCCCTCTCCCCCTCTCTAGACCTGAAACAACACAACTCCACAACAACACACCTCCCCCTCTCCAGACCTGCAACAACACCAATACAAAATCTCCATCTTAAGTATTCAAAATTTAGAATTCATTCCAGAATTTAGAAATTTAGAAATTTAGAAATTAAAATTCAATAACACCCATAAGAGAAAAATCCTACATATTATAGGAAATGCAATAACACCCATAAGAGTATTACAAATTTAGAATTCATTCCTCACTCAAACCACAACACCAACACACATAAGAGTATTCAAAATTTAGAATTCATTCCTCACTCAAACCACAACACCAATACACAAAAGAGAAAAAAACTACATGTTATAGGAAGCACATGGGATGTTTAGTCATGGTCTTGGGTTGAGTATCTCAAATCCAACAGAAAAACTTGGGTAGAGTGGACAAGGATCATGATACCCATAAGATAGACAATGGTAGTGGTCATGTGCTTAGACCTAGGATGAGTTATAGGAAGCACATGGGATGTTTATATTCCTCTAATGATTATGTATCCTTGTATAAATGGTTCCTGATGTGTTAGTGGGAAACATTGGACAATCTAGACATATGAGATGGGTTACCGGAATAGCCTACATGTTTTTCATAGACTTTTCAATTATAATAAGGGGGTATGTGGGTAATTGTAATTTGCTCTCCTGGATGTGATGTGAGATGAATCCCCATATTGGGTAGTGGGTATGAATATTCAATTAAGTCTTTGGTATTGGGTTCCCAAAGGGACTTTGGTTTGGTCCTAGAACCCACAATTTGAGTATGGGATTGAGGCAATCCATGGGGCTATGGTGTCACCATATGTATTCCTCACCATTGGGGTATTTTTATGAGACTTTGAAACATATTTTTCAAGAATCTATGTGTAGACTTGTTGAACAATTTGTTATATGGTATTATTCAGTGTTCATAGGTTTCATATGAAATCACTATATGATATTTATTTGTTTTATGTTATTGTATAGAATGAACGACCCATGATTGATAATTAGAACATGAGTGTTGGTGCATGTTCATGATGGGATGTCGAGACTCATTCCTAATATAATTCAAGTTTTTCTATATATACTATGACCCATTGTGTTTCAATCTATGCCTTATGAATATTTTATTCTAATAACATATGACCAATAGACCATATTTTATTTTTTATCCCTTAATTTCAAGAATCTATGTGTATCCTTATGAAGATTTTCTGTATGCCAATTGTTGTCTTCACTTAAAATGTTGTCCATTTCAAACAAAAGTGAGAAACTTTGAGTGATACCAGTCACAATGTGCCTCATATTGAGTCAGGTTTGAATCATACCCTTCAAAAATGATCCATGTATCGTTGTACTAAAGTATCAACACAATCTGAATTCGTTTGATCGGTTTTCCGTATGTCAATTGTTGTTTTCACTTAAAATCCTGTCCATTTCAAACAAAAGTGAGACACTTTGAGTGGTAACCATCATATGATTCCTTGGATTGAGGTAGGTTTGACTCTTACATGTTACAAATGACCCATGGATCATTTTCCTAAAGTATCAACACAATCTGAATGCGTTTGATCAGTTTTATGTATTCCAGTTGTTGATTTCACTTAAAATTCTATTCATTTCAAATAAAAGAGAGAAAATTTGAGTGATACCAGTCACACCGTGACTCATATTGAGGTGGGGTTGACTCATACACATCACAAATGACCCATGGATCATTGTTCTAAAGTATCAACACAACTCGAATATATTTGGTTGGTTTTCCGTATGTCAGTTGTTTTGACTTAAAATGTTGTCCATTTTAAACAAAAGTGAGACATTTTGAGTGGTACCAGCCACACCCTACCTCATATTGAGGCGTATTTGACTCTTAAATATCACAAACAAACCATGGATCGTTTTCCTAATGTATCAACACAATCCGAATGCGTTTGGTCGGTTTTCCGTATGCCATTTTTTGGTTTTCACTTAAAATGTTTTCCATTTCAAACAAAAGTGAGAAACTTTGAGTGATACCGATCACACCATGCCTCAGATTGAGGTGGAGTTGACTCATACCCTTCAAAAATGATCCATGGATCATTGTGCTAAAGTATCAACACAGTCTGAATGCTTTTTGTTGGTTTTCCGTATTCCATTTGTTGTTTTCACTTAAAATCCCATCCATTTCAAATAAATGTGAGACACTTTGAGTGGTACTGGCCACACTGTGCCTCGAATTGAGGTGGGGTTGACTCATACACGTCACAAATGACCCATGGATTGTTTTACTAATGTATCAACACAATAAAAATGCATTTTATCAGTTTTTTCATATGCCAGTTGTTGATTTCACTTAAAATGTTGTCCATTTCAAATAAAAGAGAGACACTCTGAGTGATACTAGTCACACCGTGCCTCAGATTGAGGTGAGGTTGACTCTAACATGTCAAAAATGACCCATGGATCATTTTACTAAAGTATTAAGACAATATGAAAGCATTTGGTTAGTTTTCCGTATGTAAGTTGTTGTTTTCACATAAAATCATGTCTATTTCAAATAAAAGTGAGACATTTTGAGTGGTATCGGCCACACCATGACTCATATTGAGGTGAGGTTGACTTGTACATGTCACAAATGACCCATGGATCATTTTCATAAAGTATATACACAATCCGAATGCGTTTGGTCAGTTTTTTGTATGCCAGTTGTTGTTTTTACTTAAAATGATGTCCATTTCAATCAAAAGTGATACACTTTGAGTGATACCGGTCACACCGTGCCTCAGATTAAGGCGGGGTTGACTCGTACCCATCAAAAATGATCCATGGATCGTTGTGCTAAACTATCAACACAATCCGAATGCATTTGGTCAGTTTTCCGTATGCCAGTTGTTTATTTCACTTAAAATGTTGTCCATTTCAAATAAAAGTGAGACACTTTGAGTGGTACCGGCCACACCATGCCTCAGATTGAGGCGAGGTTGACTCTTACACATCACAAATGACCCATGGATCAATTTTCTAAAGTAATAATACAATATGAAAATTTTTGGTCAGTTTTTTGTATGCAAGTTATTGTTTTCACTTAAAATCATGTCCATTTCAAATAAAAGTGAGACATTTTGAGTGATACCGGCCACACCGTGCCTCAATATGATTCACTAACTACATAAAAGAAGTGGCTATGATGAATTCAAATCAAGTTGATTCATATAATCATGACACTTGAATTGTAGAATGAAAAAAGAAAACAACTCAAACTGAAGTTATTAGGTATGTCATGCCACACATAGCACCACCTGGTTTAAGTCAAATCAAAAGAGAAACAAACAATAATAGATGAAAAATATTAAAACTAAGTTAAGCCTTACCGATTTGGAGTGTAGAACTAAAAAAATTATTGACTCTAGATGAATCTATAGGGAGGAAGAAGTTCCAAGCCTGGGTAAATAGAGAGGGATATAGTTTAGACCAAATAAAAATAGAAAAAAAATAGATGAATAAAATTAGGACTTACAGATTAGAACTAAATAATTGATTGATTGAAGAGGTTGAAGGAATTTTCAAAGATCGGGGAGTTTTGAAACCTGGACGGGGAGTTGCTTGCCGTCTACTCGTACACCTCACGAATAATAATTGGGGTGTTTTCATGTGATTTCAAGTCATTTCGATGTCGTTTGGTATGCATTTGACCATTAAACGCATGTTTTGGCCATTTATGACATGCAGAGTGTGTTTTCAGACATCACGGTCACACAAAACCTCTGATTGAAGTACCGTCTGACTGACCATTTCACAATTCACCCACCCTTTGTTTTCGTCCGATTTTATGGCATTCCGAGGTCGTTCGGCTGATTCTGACCACCCCACGCAAGCTTTTCAAGTGCGCCAAACACCTAAAAAACACATATTCAGCTGTCTGCACAAACCGCGTGTCCAAATGACATATAGTCTCCTTGTACACCTCAAGAATAAATATTAGGGTGTTTTTGGGTTATTTCAAGTCATTATGATGTCGTTTGGTATGCATTTGAGCGTTAAATGCATGCTTTGGCCATTTATGACATGCCGAGTGCGTTTTCGGCCACTGCGGTCACACGGCACATCTTATTGACGCGCCATTTGGAAAACCATTTCACAATTCACCCACCATTTGTTTTTTTCCGATAATATGGAATTTCGAGGTCGTTCGGCCAGTTTTGACCACCCCACGCACGCTTTTCAAGTGCACCAAACACCTAAAAACACATATTCAGTCGTTCCACGCAAATCGCGTGTCTGAATGATGTGTCGTCTCCTCGTACACATCATGAATAAAAATTAGGGTGTTTTTGTGTGATTTGAAGTCATTCTAATGTCGTTCGGTATGCATTTGAGTGTTAAATGCATGTTTTGGCCATTTACGACACGCATAGTGCGTTTTCGGACACCGTAGTCACACGACACCTCTGATTGATGTGTCTTCTAGCCGACAATTTCAAAATTTACCCACCCTTTGTTTTCGTCCGATTTCATGGAATTTTGAGGTCATTCGGCCGGTTTTGACCACCCCACGCACGCTTTTCAAGCGCGCCAAACACCTAAAAAACACATATTCTGTCGTGCCGTGCAAACCGCGCGTCCGAATGATGTGTTGTCTCCTCGTACTCCTCACGAATAAAAATTAGGATGTTTTGTGTGATTTCAAGTCATTATGATGTTGTTCGATATGCATTTGAGCATTAAACACATGTTTTGGCCATTTACGACACACAAAGTGCGTTTTCGGCCACTACGGTCACACGACACCTATGATTGACGTGTCTTCTGGCATACCATTTCACAATTCACCCACCCTTTGTTTTCTTCCGATTTCATGGCATTCTAAGGTCGTTCAGCCAGTTTTGATCACCCCACGCATGCTTTTCAAGCGCACCAAACACCTAAAAAACACATTTCAAACCTTCCGTGAAAACCGCATGTCAGAATGACATACCATATCCTTGTACACCTCAAAAATAAAAATTATGGTGTTTTTGTGTTATTTCAAGTCATTTTGATGTCGTTCGATATGCATTTGAGTGTTAAATGCATGTTTTGGCCATTTACGACATGCATAGTGAATTTTCGGCCACCGTGGTCACGCGACACCTCTGAATGACGTTCAGTCTATTCGAACATTTCACAATTCACCCACCATTTGTTTTCGTCCGATTTCATTGCATTCTGAGGTCATTCAGCTGGTTTTGACCACCCCACAGACGTTTTTCAAGCGCGCCAAACACCTAAAAAACACATATTCAATCGTACCGTGCAAACCACGCGTCTAAATGACATGTCGTCTCCTCATACACCTCACAAATAAAAATTAGGGTGTTTTTGTGTGATTTCAAGTAATTCTGATGTCGTTCGGTATGCATTTGAGCGTTAAACACATGTTTTGGCCATTTACGACACACATAGTGTGTTTTCAGCCACCACGATCACACGACACCTCTGATTAACATGCCGTCTGACCGATCATTTCAAAATTCACCCACCCTTTGTTTTCGTCTGATTTCATGTCATTATGAGGTCATTTGGCCAGTTTTGACCACCCCATGCACGCTTTTCAAGTGCGCCAAACTCCTAAAAACCACATATTCAATCGTGCCATGCAAACCGCACGTCCGAATGACGTGTCGTCTCCTCATACACCTCAAGAATAAAAATAAGGGTGTTTTGTGTGATTTAAAGTCATTCTGATGTCGTTCGATATGCATTTGACCGTTAAACGCATGTTTTGGCCATTTACGACATGCAGAGTGCGTTTTTGGCCACTGCGGTCACACGACACCTCTGATTGATGTGCCGTCTAGCCGACCATTTCACAATTCACCCACCCTTTGTTTTCATCCGATTTAATGACATTTTGAGGTCATTCGGCTGGTTTTGACCACCCCACGCATGCTTTTCAAGCGCATTAAACACCTAAAAAACACATATTCAGTCATTCCGGGCAAACCACGCATCAGAATGACATGTCATATTTTTGTAAACCTCAAGAATAATAATTAGGGTATTTTCATGTGATTTCAAGTCATTCTGATGTCGTTGGGTATGTATTTGACTATAAAACACATGTTTTGGCCATTTACAACAAGCAGAGTGCGTTTTCGGCCACCGCGGTCACACGAAACCTCCGATTGACGTGCCTTCTGGCTGGCCATTTTAAAATTCACCAACTCTTTGTTGTCATCCGATTTCATGTCATTCTGAGGTCATTTGGATAATTTTGAACACCCCACGCATGCTTTTCAAGCGCGCCGAACACTTAAAAAACACAGATTCAACTGTGACATGAAAACCGCGCGTCCAAATGATTTTTCGTCTCCTCATACACCTCACGAATAATAATTAGGGTGTTTTCATGTGATTTTAATTCATTTTGATGTTGTTCGGCATGCATTTGACCATTAAACACATGTTTTGGCCATTTACGACACATAGAGTGCGTTTTCAGCCACCGCGGTCACACGACACCTCTTATTGATGTGAAGTCTAGCCAAACATTTCAAAATTCACCCAAACTTTGTTGTCGTCCGATTTCATGGAATTCTGAGGTCATTCTGCCAGTTTTGATCACCACACGCACGCTTTTCAAGCACGCCAAACACCTAGAAAACACATATTCAGCTGTGCCACACAAACCGCGTGTCCAAATGATGTGACGTCTCCTCGTACACCTCACAAATGACCCATGGATGGTTGTATTAATGTATCAAGATAATCTGAATACATTTGGTCAGTTTTCCGTATGCCATTTGTTTTTACTTAAAACGGTGTCCATTTTAAACAAAAGAGAGACATTTAGAGTGATTCTGGCCACACCGTGCCTTGGATTGAGGTGGGGTTGTCTTGTACACGTCTCAAATGAAGATTAGATCATTTTCCTAAAGTATTAACACAATCCAAATATGTTTGGTCAGTTTTTCTTAAGTCAATTGTTGTTTCACTTAAAATGTTGTCCATTTCAAACCAAAGTGAGACACTTTGAGTGATACCGGCCACACCATGTCTCGGATTGAGGCGGAGTTGACTTGTACCCATCACAAATGACCAATGTATCATTGTACTAAAGTATCAACACAATCCGAATGCGTTTGATCGGTTTTCCGTATGTTAGTTGTTGTTTTCACTTAAAATCATGTCCATTTCAAATAAAAGTGAGACACTTTGAGTGGTACCAGCCACACCGTGCCTCGGACAGCACCCCACCCCCAGATAGACCCCCTCACCCTTGACAGCCCCCCTAACCCCCCGGACAGCCCCCTCACCCTGGAAAGCCCCCCACCCCTTGAACAACCCCCTCCCCCCGCACCCCGGAAATCCCCCCAACCATTGGAAAACCCCCACCCCTCGAAAACCCCCTCACCCCGGACAACCCCCCCCCACCTCGGACAATCCCACCCCTAGAAAGCCCCTCCACCCCAAACAACCCCCCGTACCACCAGACAGTCCCCCACACCACCCGAACAATCCAACCACCCCCATACATCCCCCCCTCAACCCGGATAGCCCCCCTCACCCCGGAAAGCCCCCCAACCCCTGGACATGCCCCACCCCCAGACAACACCCCCACCTCGGACAACCCCCACCCCCAGAAAGCCCCCCACCCCCCGGACAGTCCCCCCCCCAGACAGCCCCCCCGCACTACCCGGATAGCCCAACCATCCCCCGGACATCTCCCTATCAACCCGGAAAGCTCCCCCACCTCGGACAAACCCCACCCCAGACAACCCCCCAACACCCCGAACAACCCCCCACCCCCATCCGTACAGCTCCCCCGACCCCCCGGACAACCCCCACCCCGGACATCCCCGCAACACCCTGGACAGCTCCCCCACCCCCCGGACAGCTCCCCCACCCCCGGACAGCCCCCCACCCCCCGGACAGCCCCCACCCCGGACAGCCCCCCACCCCGGATAGCCTCCCCCCCCAAACTGCCCCCAACCCCCAGACATCCCCCACCCCCCCAGATAGCCCCCACCCCCCGTACAACCCCCCCGCACCACCCGAACATCCCCCACCCCAGGACAACCCCCCTCACGCTGAACACCCCCAACCCCCTGGACCCCCCTCAACCCGGAAATCCCCCCCGGACAACCCCCCCCCCCCCCCCCCAACCCCCGGACAACCCCCCTCACCCCGAACATCCCCCCCACCCCGGACAACCCCCACCCCCTGACAACCCCCACCCCCGAACAGCCCTCATCACCCCCTCATTCCGAGAGGGTTCATTGTCATTTCACTAATTCAATCATTTAAAACTACTTAGAAAACATTAAATAGTTCAACTCATTTCGTTAAAATCAATTTATTTCATTCTTTGAATAAAAAGCTGAGACAAAGTCTCAATTTCACCAATTCATTCTTTAAATATTAATTGAAAATAAATCTAAACAGTCAAGGAATTGAATAATTCATAAAAAATTGAAAGATGTCAAAATTATAGTCATAAAATTCATGACTTTTTTAATTCAATGAGAATAGTATTAAATAATATTTCACAAGGAATTTCAAGGAAAACATTCATAAAAATTTTGTTAAAAACTAATAAACACATATAAATGAATTCGCAAGTAAAAATTAATTATAAGATGAAAAAAAATCATAAAAACACATAATTAGAAAATATGTAATCGAACTGCAATGAATCTAAGATGTTTCACCTCCGATGGAGGGTTAAATATTTAATTAATTAAATGGATCCGATGGGATGAAGAAAATCTAGGTTAAATCAAAACAGAAAAAAAGATACACATCGAAATCAAAACACAAAATTGAAATATTAGATGAATAAAAATAATAATAAGGCAAAAATTAAATATTTTAAGTGTAGAAAGAAGAAAATACCTGATTTGAGATGGATCTGATAGAGATTTAGAAGTTCGGATGGGGGAAGTCGAGTGAGGATGGCCTGCGACTACAACACATTTAGTTCTATTCACGAATGAGGAGGGGTTGCTAATTGGGGAAAACTTTTCCCAATGGGTTTTAAAAACCGTTGGGAAAGAGTTCCTATCCCAATAGTTTCTATTGAACCATTGGTAAAATCCCCTAAAAAAAGGCTTTACCCAACGGTTCTGTAGAACCATTGGTAAATCCTCCTACAAACATTATTATACCAACAGTTTTGTTAAACTGTTGGTATATCCTCCCTTTCCTAATGGTTTTTGTAAACCGTTGGGATAAAAGCATTGGGAAAACATCCATTTCCCATAGTGTCATAATAATATTATTTCTCACTCAATCTAGGTGGATTCATACCCATTTTTTTAGATAATCTTAGTTTCCATTGATTATTCACCATAAGTAAAAAAAAATTCATTATAGTTTTTAAAAAAAACCACTTTTAAAAAACTAAAAAACAAAAAGTCATTACAAATACATTTTATATAAAGAGATATATTTTATTTTAAAATCGTAGTCATGTGTTTTGTTTTCTTACCATGCCTATCATGATGCATTAAATCCTTCCATTTTTAACCCATTTTGCGTTAACATGGTATAAATAACAAATATCCTCTAAGGTTACCATCAACCTTTCACTTACCTTATACTTCCTGACAACTCAAGGTTCAACAAAAAAGGTTAGTTACATCTTTTAATGGATATATTTTAATTCAAAACCATATTTTTCTCCATTCCTATTAAAATTTCCAAGGCACAATATAAGAACCCATACCTGATACTATTTTTTAATGAATCAACCTAGGGACCTGATTCCTAAGACCCAAAATGAATTTCCACATATCCTCAAGCACATTTACTTAATCTCTAGAGTTTCTAAAATAGTGATAAGTGATAAAATAAATTATTGGGTAATGATTTTATTTCAAAAAATAGAAACTAAAATATAAAATTATTCTTGTGTAATAAAAAATAATTTTATAAGAAAAACCTTTGAAACTATATAGTGAAAATAATTTAGTATTACAATATCCAAATAGAAGTATGATAAAATTTTACAACTCAAAATAGATATATAAATGTGAATCATTTAAAAGACACTAAATTTACTGACTCCTCCCTCCATGTATTCAATATGGATCTATGACACTTCACTAACAAAACGAAATACTTTTCCTTTACCTTCATAATGAATAATCATTTCTATATGACTACTAAGGTGTGTGCATAATCAGTGAGTATAAAATATAGTATGATATCTTCAAGTACCCATTAAATTTCTATTAATGATAGAATAAAACAATGCAATTCTAATCAATAATGATAAATTTAAAACATTTTTATCCAAAACATTAATTTATCAATTGAAAACAATTCCAAACTAAAATATCAAAATCCTTGATATTAAAAACCATTTTATCAAAAACCAATTTTTCTTGGAAATTACCATATAATAAAATATCATATTTTATATTCATTTTGAAATCATGTTTTATTTTGAAGAAGTGTTCATCTAGAATTTATAATTTCTTGAGTTATTTGGAAAACTTCCAACTCTTAAAAAATAATAAAAAATAACCTATTTCCCAATACACTAGAAACACTCAATCTTCTAATAAATCACCCAAGATAATGAATTAATGAGCATAAAATAATTAAACTAAATACTGCCAATTATCTTTATTTTGATTAAATATAGTCTTTATTTTGTTATACTTAATTTTTAACCCTCTTTTGTACCATGAAAATGAGTGAGTTGTCACCTTTTCATCATTTCTCACCTTAATTTATACCCTCTAAGTTATTCCCTCTACATGATAGACTCTTAGATATTCACAATATAGGTATCACTAAAACCATTTTAATATACGCACCCACACCAATTAATAATTGAAAACAAACTATATTTAAATCATTTAATAAAAGAAAACCCTTTAATGAGTAATTTCACAAATCAGTTTATCAAAAATATATTTATAAGAAAGAACATGGGTTATCACAAAAAAATATTATAATTAAAGAAAATTTTATCAAAAAAGAATTTATAAAAAAATCATGGTTTATCCCACTATTTAGGATAAAATAATAATTATATGACCATAATCAATCAAAAAAGAATAAATGAATTATCCATTGTAAAAATAATAATTATTCCAATTACTAAGATGATCCTCCATAAATTATCCACAATTACTCAAGCAGATAATCTCCTAGGATGAACTTCCATGTCCTTAATTTCCTGAACAAATTATATAACTTTTTATCACCTTTGACCAACCATGCCATCCACGTTCCACCCATTTCTGTATATATTAATATGTATCTCATAATTATATAATGAAATCCTCCCTAACCTCATACTTATAGGCCTTTACACTAAAATCTATTAATCTGTCATAGAGAATTCCTTTAATTTTAGGAATATTAAGTTTATTCATGTTATTATTATGATGACTAGAATTAGAAGTTTGAAAAATAACTTCACCTTAAGAAGATAGTCATCATGGTATTTACTGGATGCAGTAAGGACTAGAAGATAGTAATTTTTGGTAACCAAGAGTGCAAGTGGTCAGTTTTCTGGATGATGGATCAATGAAAGTTATGGTTTGTTATGAAAGAGTCTTATAATGATGTTACATAAGAGTCATTACTCAAAACATTTCAGAAAATGTTGGAATATAAGAATCATCAGAGGATATATAAGGGTAACTACATTAGTTCATCAAAATTCAGAAGTCCAAGGAATATTTGTATAGGAGTTCAGATTTTTTTGAGTTTAATAGAGGGAATTTCAAAAAATTTGAAAGTCAGTGAAACCAATTGATTTATTGGGACCCACTCTAATGGTGGGATGATAACACATTCACATGTGTCATGTGATTACTTGTAATTTTCAATCTAATTGGATGAATTGTCAAAAGTAATTGTAATTATTATAACTTATAAAGGAATGAAAATGTAGTGGTGTTATCCTATAGATTCATAGATTAATGTAAAAACCACATAATCATTGTTTCCTTTAATTTTTACTTATTTTTTTATTTCAATGTTTTTTTGTGAGTTTTTTTTGAGTTTGTGAGATCCGGTTGACTTAGTGAGATGATTCAGGGTGTAAATATCTCCCATGTTATGGTTCATCGATATTGAAGGAGATCTTAAAATTATAGGATTTATAAAATTTTATCTAATATGAAAGAGGTTCTAGATGATGTATTCTTTGATTATCAGTGGTCCATGATCCTTAACAAGTGGTATCAGAGCTTGTTTCAAGACATAAATACACACACTCAATAGTATACTCAACTAAAATTCACTCTCTTTTTTTGAAGTTATTTCCATTTAGTGGGAGCCATTATATTGGAAGGTATGACATAAAAAAGGAAAGTTATGAATATGAAAGTTTGATAGGTCATGAAATAGATTCTAGAGGAATTATAATGGAAGAATATCTAATTTAAAAGTATTTACAAATTTTGTTAAAGAGATATAAACTAGGATGTATAGAAAATGTTGAATGGGAAAGGATGGATATAAAGGCACTTTAGTTTATAAAAATTTCATTAGATCAGAATATATACTTTAACATTTAATATTTTAATACCATATTTGTGCTAAATAAAACTCTGGAAGACATATATGAGAATCCGACAACTTTGAATATGGTGTTTGAGATTCCCTAGACCCTAACTCCCAAATCTAGTGCTAAAAAAATATTCTTTAATACAAACTTTGATACTAATTAAAGTGATAAAAATTTAACCATTCATAATTTCAATATCAATGACAAACATTCATTCACTTATATACCACAAACCTTATAGTTTTATATTTTTAGATAATTAGGAAAAAACTTTACTCAAAAAAGCCCATATGTCTCCTATCAAATGAAAAAATTTACTCCTATGTCATGAATTTTTCATTTCCTAATAAGTATTCAACATCTTCCATAAAATTCTCCACATAGGTTACCCTTATTGAAATATCTTATATAATATCATTCTTCATAACCTATGGAAATAGAAACATAATGAGAATGATCTCAAATTCTTAGTAAGGGTTAGCATATAACATAATTTATTATGGAATAATAAGTCATGAATAATATGTAAGTAATAAATAATAATAAAATAATATCATATAAATGATAACATGAGAATTTAATATACCCATGGATAACATAGAAATGTATATAATCACATGGATAACAGTAATTTATTTCATAGTGAATAAATTCATAATGCTGGATATCATAAACATACTATCAAGGTCTCATGCCAAACATCACACATAGAACGGGTAAGGTATACACCATGTAATCAAGATAGTTTATATCATGGGACCTACTAATGCATTTATGGGATATATAATTTCAATACCTACCCTTTACTAAATAATTATAGTGAATTTATCATATAAAATTAATGAATAAATAGTATAATATATAATAACCTAGCCTTAATAATCAATAAACATTTATATTGGAAAACTAACATACTGAATGTAAATATTTTCCCTAGTTAAAAGTTGGAACAAAATGACCATAAACCATCCATAGAAATGATATAGATGTTATAATTATATTATATCCCTATTATAGCATAAGAAACATTTAATGATGATAAAATTGATGAAAAATATTTTATAAATACACTATTAAGTTGCTTCAAAAATAAGAAGAAATATCATTTTATTTTGGTAACTTTTAAAAGTAAAAAAATTATAATACAATGGGAATATAATTTTATTTTAAATCCCATGATAACATGTAAAATAATATTAATAATATAGAATTATTATCATAGTGGGAAAATGTGATCAAGTGATAAACATTAAGAAACATTCTTTTCACAACTTTATAAAGAAAGTCATAAATAACCCATATTGAAAACATAAAAAAATTAATTTTTTAATCTTTTAAAAATTTTAAATATAGTTGAAATTGAATTTAAAAAACCATTTTAGTAAAGATAATAACATTCTTGAAAAAATATGAATAGTATGGACCTGGAGGAAAATTTGTCATTATAAATGATGAGAATTATTCTTAACAACATCATATTTTTATTGAGAATAAAATACATTAAATAAGAAGATTTATATTTAAAGATGTAATTTATCCATATATAAATTTAAAATACCATATAGGATATATAAATTATATAAAAAAATAATCTTGAAGGTTCATATCCATGAAATATAGTTTATAACCCAATGAAAGGGGTATCAAGTCGACGAAACCCTCACAAATATAATAATATTTGATGTTACAATACTTTTTAAAAGAGTTCATGAGAAAGAATTTTAAATACCTAGAAATAAATTGGAATTTTTTTTTTGATAAAACCATAGGATAAAATAAATCAAACTTATAAGAATTAATTTCAAGAATAAATATTATATCTCAAAAAAGAAAATCGAGTTATAAAAAACCACTATGACATTGTTAACTTTTGAAACAATAACATTTTAAAGAGAAAACTTGAAATATAAATTCATTTAAATTGAATAAAAATATATTTATGGTAAATTATATCAAAATTTAAGTATATAAACCATATAAATTAATATAAGTTCATAATTCAATGGACGTATCAAAGAAGAGAATTTGTTATGAAAAAACCTTACCTTTTATCCTAAATTTTATAAAAGTGATTTAACCTCCTATATATTAAAAAACCATATTAATTACTTATTAACGAACCTTATTAATACTAGTAACATTTTTTACACTTTATTTATAATTCATTATTACTCATATATTAATAGTTTATTATTACAATTAACATTCGGGGTGTTAACTTTCATGTTTCCCTTACATAGTCTAGTGTGACAGTTCTAATCCTTGAGTTTTGTTCATGAATTAATACTCTCTAGAATTTTCATGATAATTTAATTTATTTATTTTTGATATATTTATATATTCCCATAGCCATTTAATGGAACTAATATTGATGGTTCACATATAATTCTTAAAAATTCCCTTTTCAATGATTATTTAATAAAAAAATTGAATTTAAAGGTAAATATAATTTTGAATAGTAAAACTATATAATTATTAAAATATCATGAATTTATCATTATTACATATTATTATTGTAATGACCCAAACTTTTTGAATAATATATTAATTTACTCTTAATCATTTAATAGAGATGTTAATGGTTAATGTATAAAGAAGAGTTAATGGCTTCATCCACTAGACTCAAACCATATGAAGCCCACTTAGCAGAGCTTGGGAAGGAGGTGGCATCTTTGGGCTTCTCTTTGGACTAAGCCCAAGCTTAACTCCAGCGTGTCAAGATTGAACGGAATCGCCTATGGGAGATGTTCAAGTTAGTGGATATTACTACTAGGGAAATGTTATCCGAGTCTCCCTCAGATTCTCTCACCATAGCACACCTTACACTTAAGTCATATGCTGGTGTTATAAGGGGCCATGTAACAAGACCGTAGCTACTTTCTGTAATCCTTTGAGATAAATAAAATTGTGATTTCTTCCTATGGTGAAGTTTGTGAATTTTTAGATGTCCGGATAAAAATAGGATGTATCTTATGGATGAATTTTGAAAAAAAGAATATTTTAAAATATTTATGTGAACCTTAATTAATTAATGATATGTAAGGATTTTCAAAAAAATGGTCTTCGGAAAATGTGTTCAGTAAGAAATTTAGAGTCTAATAAGATAAACTTAATTTTTGGTGAATATTAAATAATGAATAGTGATTTTATGCTTAGGATTAGTAATGTGAACAAATGGAATAGTAATCTCACTTAAATAAAGTATTAATATAATTTAGGCACCTTGATTAAGTAATGTGATTCAATAAAATAGGTAAATAATTGTTTCAAAAATTATTAGTTAAGCATTAGTTTTTTCAGGTGAATAGTGTTTTTTATTTAAAATTTAAATTAAAAATATTTAGAAAATTATTTTTATAAAATGGAGTTAATTTTTGAATTCAGAGCATCGATATTTTGTTAAGGTGAATTTTTGGGATTTTTCTGAAAAAGTAGAATTTTCGGTGAATAGTGAATTTTTAGTTTAGAGTTTAGGGTGTTTAATGACACCATTAAGGATGTAATAATTATGTAATAATTTTGGTCGACTTATGAATAGTAATATAAGGTATGAGGTGTCCCAAGTGGCCAATAACATGGGCAAATACCATGGTCAAGCCCATGGTTTTTCCAATACCACCAATGAGGTGTCCGTTGGCCATTAATGCCTTGTCCCCTCACTTCCCCTATAAATACCAAGACATTATCTCATCCTTTCCATTCCAAAATCCTCCTCAACGAAGTTCTGGTCTCCTTACCTCACAAGTATTCCTCCCAAGGTGCCTTAAAGCCTCCAAGGTCCCAACTTTTGAGTTTTAGGACTTACATTTTAAGGTAAGGGATTCTTTCACTCTTCCCATTTTCAAAGTTCTATTTTCATGTCAAGTATTTCAAGTTCCTTTTTCCCATGTTGGGGTATGATCTATATATCCATCATAATTTTATTTTATTTTAATATGATGAGAGACCCTATTTCATCTCATCAATTCATTTTTTAAAGTTTTAAGTGACGCCGTTAGGCTGCCGAATTTTCATAAGAGAAATCTTATTTTTGTTTTCCTTCCATGTTTTTCATTTCATATGGCATGTCTTTAAAATTTAATTACCATGTTCTTATATCCTTTATATTCTGTACCCCTACTTCTTTATAGATCATTTATGAGTGGGTAACCCATGTCCCCTCTCTTTTCAATGTTTTCTAAAACCTTGTAACATAGTCGTTATGCTGCAGAATTTTCATCTCAAAATCTCTCTATCTTTTTCTCAAATTATTTTATTTTATTAAGTGAATACTCAAATATCTTTCTTAAATAGGGGTATTCACATATATATCAAAATGTTCTATTTTAATTCTGGGATTTAAATACATGAAACCCGCTTTACTTTTCCATGGGTTTAAAATGACATAAAGATCATGTCTTAAAAGCAGTTTTTAAAACGTTATGATTATGAAATGAAACCCATTTATTTTATGATATATAGGTTATTTATGAAATGTTTGATGATTATATATGTGGATCACATGATAATAAAGAAAAATTTAAGGGTTCTCTCTGATAGTTCTCCAATGCATTGGGCAAAGACTTAATCTCTAGAGATGACCATTTTAACGATACCTTGGTAATTTTTTTATTGACACCTTGGGGATGGACCTTGGTGAAACGGAAATGATTGTATAAGTTAAATGTTGTAGACACATCTTCAATTTATGAAACAAATTATTTTTATTATATTCCTCATGATCTCTTTCTCATGCCTTAAAGTTATTTATCATGACTTTATTGATGTATCTCAAGTTCACATGTAAAATGTTTCTCGTGTTTCCCTTACTAGGACTTCTGCTCACCATTTCCTTTGATGTATGCTCCCAGGTTATGATATGTTATAATGAACTTAAGATGAAAAATGAAGAATCCTTTCAATTGTTTAGGAATAATGTTTTATGTCATCATGTATTAAGTTTCTGGTTTCCAAGACACTAAACCTTAAAGATTCTCGGTTTTGTATAATGTAACGAAAAGCTTATGTAATGAAAAGGGCGAGATGTTATAATAATTATTATTATTTAAGTTTTCGTAATCTTTCATGCGATAAAAAGTTATAACAATGTTCATGTAGTTGGTAAAACCGACAAAAACAAGAACACATTATAACAATTGAATGAGTAAGAAAATGTTATTTTACAATGATAATATAAATTTTACAAAATATTAATGGTTTAATTTTTGTTTAAAGTGATAAATCGTAATAAATAAGTGGTATACGAATAGTATAAATGAAATATAATGGTAATATGTTATTACTTACATAGTGTCTCGGTATTCACATTTTAGGCGGTTAAATTTTACAATGAAAATATTATTAATAGAAAGGAAAAATAATATCTACAGAACCATAATAAGGTTATAAATATCATATTTACTCATATAATAAATTTCTATAACTATCTATTTAAGGAGGTGATGAAAACTGAAATACGTTGTTCATGGAGGTGGTAGTCCACAAGAAACATGAGCGATGTTTTCATTTACCAATGGAGAAGAGGAAGGTATATAATAGTTGTTCCATAAATATAAAAAAATATCAGTATACTTAGAATAAATATTTCATCAAATTATTTTGGTTATAATAGATTTTCAGTAGATGAACAAAGAAAGAATCTTGAAAGAACTCGGTTAAGATAATTACCTCTTCCTTTTAAATCCACCTTCAAACCACTCTTTTAGCCCTTCTAGATTTATATTTTGAGGATAAAAAACCTATATAAAATGAGAAATAGGGTTGTGAAGGATTTTAGGTAGATTTTGGTTAATCTAAGATGTTTTAATTTTGACAATAAGTGAGGCGGTGAAAGGCTCGTTTTATAAGTGAGAGGGGTGACATTTTAGTGAACACTTATTACTTTTTTTAAAGACATGTCACTTTCAAAGGAATGTGGATCCAAAGTGGAAAATATTGGATTTAGGATAGGTTTTGGTTGATAAATACCTTAAAAATAAATTTATATAGAGATTTTCATGATATTTTGAGCTTTTATTGTATACTTTTATCCTTTTTTACCTCATTTTACCTTTATTGTGGTAACTCAATTTTTACCTCAGTATCTTTTTTTATTCCTAAAAATAAAATTGACCATATAAAATAATTTGATCATGATGATTTAAAATATAAAAACCATTTTTTAAGATTAAATCCCTATATAAAGTAAATTTTAATTTTATTAAAATCACATTTAATGCAATAAAAATAGTTTTTAGAGAAATGTCTATTTAATCATAAAAATGAATTTACACCAAAATAATGTGTAGTATTGATTACTATTATATTTATTGGTTTAATATAAAATAAATAAGAGTTTTTTACTTTTCAAGAAATAAAAAATTGAATGTATCATTTTAAATACTTAACTAAAGGAAAAGGACTAAGATAGTTTTTATTTTCAAAAATATAACTTAGTATTCATAATGAAAAACATTGCTTTCTAAATTCAACACAATATTTTAAATGAATTATTCTAATCCTTAAAAAAATTTGGAATGTTAAAAGGTTTCAAAACATTTAATTCATTTTTAAGTCACGATGATGTTCTAAAAGTTATCATATTTGTAAAAACGATATTTTTCACTATTCAACTAAAAATCAATCATTCCAGAAAAATCAAAAAAATTAAGCATAATAAATTTTGTCATGTTGATTCCAAAAATTAATTCCTTTTTATAAAATTTAAATCCTAAAAGCGATAAAAATAATTTTATTATATGAACTCATAATGTATAAAAATAAATTTTAGAAAAATTATTTTTAAGTATAAAAATGATTTTTATTTTTAATAATGGAAATAATAATTTATTAAATTAATAATTAAATATTTATATTATCATAAATTTTACTTAAAAACCACTCAAGACCTCTATATAAGATATAATGGAAATATAATTAATGGTGGTAGTTTCAGGTGGTGATTCATCTAGAATTGATCCCATAGTGATTTCCATAGTCCTGAAGTTCCCCCATAGATGAATTCTATCAAGCCATACTTATTGTTGTTTATCTTAGTCTTAGTGTAAGGAAATCCATAGTAATTCTACCTTCTCTCCAAGCTCAAAAAAATTAGACTCATATTGTATACATTCACTATATGATTCCATTGTATCTTTATTATACACAAATTTCATAATGCGATTAATTCTATTTATTTTCTTCAATTCAACAACTATGTTATAAAAATCATATTTTTTATTTTTTATTTTATATAAATAAAAATGTATCATGGTTTTTTTTAATTTGATATTGAATTTAAAATAAACCATTTAATGTAGTATTTATTTAAAGAAAAATATATACTAAAATCTTGGGGGTTTACAATTTTCATGATATAGAGGTTATTTTACATGAGATTTTTAGAAGGTAGAATTGTGACCGATCATATGAATGACTTTATCATGATTTTATTATAGTTAAAATAATTTAATGTTAAGTTTATGGATGATGTGTGTGGAATTCTATTTTTATCATCACTTTTGGAGTCGTTGGACCGAATGGTAACTACAATAAGTAAATCTTTCAGAAAAATAGACTTGGTGTTTGAATATTTAAAGTATCCAATATTGAATAAAGAATAATATATATAGAAGTATTAAACCCTACCAGAACAATGATGAATGATGAAGGTAGAGGAGATTAATCTCATTAGAAGTTATGTAAGAGGAAATCAGAAGATAAGTTCAGAGATAATAGTTTAGGTAAATTGATCAATAACGAATTCATATTATTACATTATGGGAAGGGATGGAATTTAAATAAGGATTTAAGGGACCATGTTATTAAATCTGAAAGTTTATATTCTAGAATTTTAAGTTCCATAAATCCATCTGAAGGTAGTAGTAGGTTATTGTTGAGTTTTAATGTTTAAATGGAATCATTGATCATTGATTCTAAAGAAACATTCTTTTCCATTAGAGAGTAGGGATACACGGTGTATTATGTATCTATATATCTCAATAAGATGAAATTATCTAATGACGAGGCTCTCATGATCATGGAGAAATGAGATTTTAGAGTTTGAATGGAGAATTAAATATTTCTTGAGTCAAAGGTTATAGATACATTCTAGGTCCATGTAAGAACTTATTTTTTGTTTTTTAATTTGATAGAGTAGTACATAGGGAAACATTCATTAATGGAGTATATAAAATTTCTCATGGATCCATGGTTGAGGCTAATGGAGTAAAGTATGTGAAATTATATTTGACCAGAAGATTAGATTCTGTGATAACTTATGGGGTACCAACATATGAAAGTTCAGATTTGTGGAATTTTTATGTTGGGGAATTTAGTGAAAAGAACATGGAAGTTCAAGAAAAAATGGTATAATGAATCTTGATCACATGAATTTTGAAATTTTTGAGATATTTTACTCAATAATTAGAAAAATATATCATTCAACTTGAATGGAAGGAATCCTATGTCTTTGAATTTAGAACTTGTACAAATGAATTTTTGGATTCCAACACTAGCTCCTTCTCATGGAGGATCTTTGTACTTAATAACATTCATTGATTATTCAGTAAGGAAAGTATAGGTTTACTTCTTGCAAAAAAATAACTCAGGTGTTCAAAGTGTTTTTTTAATGAAATTTTAAAATGGAAAGGGAGACTATCTGTATGCTCAAAAGATTAAAGTAGGATAATGGTGTTGAATATAATAGAAGGGAAATACAAAACTATTTTTATAAATGAAATCAAGATGGAAAATATTATACTCAGAAAAATATAGAAGAATTGTATGGATGAATAGATGAATCAGATATTAATAGAGAAGGCACTGAGTATGTGGTTACATTTCAGAATTTCCAAAATATTTTGTGTAGAAGTGGTTAACTATGCATCTTAATTAGTTAATATGAGTACTTACAAACCAATGTAATAAGATATTCTTTAGTAGTTATAGATCAAAAAACTTTCAAATGTTAACCACCTAAATATTTTAATATTTTTATCATCTATTCATATCGATGCTAAGGATTAGAAAAAATCCAAAGATAGATCTTATAAATGTTTATTTGTTGGATTTGGTGATGAAAACATTTAATTATGACTTTGAGTTGATGAAAATAAAAATAAATTTAGAATCTAAAATGTTCTCTTCAATGGGAAGGTTTTGTGTAAAGTTTAAAACTTAGTTAAAAAAATAAGTTGGGAATAAAGTTTTAACTGAATAAATTTAAGTTGAACTATAAAGGAATTCCAAAAGGACAATAATTATGAAAAGATCTAGGGGAACTACAAGTTTGGAATATGGGACAACATAAGATATACCTAAATTCTCTAGGACTATAAAGGATTTGATTAAAGTTTTTGAAGGTGAAGATCTAGATATTTAAATTATGAAAATGGAAGAGCCATAGGTTAAGTTATAGATATCTACTAGAGTCATATAACTAATATATAAGTTTGGTAAAGACTTTAAATACTTAATTTTAACAGATTAAGGGGATCCCAAGGGAATATAAAAACTGGCAAGTATCAGTGATTTTAGAAAGTGGGAGGTATATATGAAAGATAATCTAGATTCATTATATAAAAATGAAACCCAGGTGGTAATGGATCTACCATAGGGGATGAAGGTACTTTATAAAAATGACTCTTCCAATTAAAAAAAAGAGGCTGATGATAACGAATGGTAAAAATCTAGAGTGGTTGTAAAATTATTTTAGTAAAAGTAAGGTGTTTACTTCTCCAAAGTATTTTAATCATTATTTAAGCACACTAATATCTAGACAATACTAATCTTGGTTAATTTTGATAGATTACATATCGAGCAGATGTTTGCGAAAATAAAATTACTTTATAGTGACTTAGAGGAATGAATTTACATGAATCATCTAGATAGTTTATTGGACAATTGTAATCATGAATTTTTGTTTAAACTAAAAGTGACCTCTATGGATTGAAGAAGGAACCAGAGCCATAAAAATAGATGTTTTATTTTTTCATGGATAATAAACATTTCATGTTAGGTAATGTGGATCATTTTTACTACTAGAATGCATTTTTGGTTGGGATTTTCATTCCTGTTCTCTCATATATAGGTTAAATTATCCTAGAAGGATTGAAAATTATGAGGACTTAGGAACTGAATATTGATTTTTTTTAATATTTGAGTTGAAATATCTCAATAAGGATACCAAAATCTTGGGTATGAGGATTTAATGTGATAATAAAACAAGATACATGGTTTCTTAAGATGGAATAAATTTATAAGATAATAGATAGATATGGGATTTTAGGATGTAAACTGGACTTAACTCCATTTGCTAAACACTTCAAACTATCCAAATATAATGTGAAAAAATAAGTGATAAATAAAGGTTTATTATGATTTTTTAATTAGTAGTGGGAAGAATAATGTATGATATAGAATGTGCATGCCTAGAAATTTCACTAGATGTGCGAGTCCTTATCTAGTTCAGGGTGAATCTATGTAAATATCACCGTGATGTAATGAAACGGATCATCTAGTATCTCAAAGTATTAGAAGATTCAACCTTATGTTTTCATATAGATGATCCATTTCTAGGGTATATAGAATTATAATTTAATAGATATTCAAACACTTGTAATATTACAACAAACTATGTGTTCAAATTCAGACGAATGAAATTTATCTAGATATATAGGCTATAACTGATAGTATCTCTATCTCTAATTGAAGTAGAATATGTATCTATAACAGAAGAAAAGAAATAATTTATAGTGTTTATAAGTCTATTGTAGGCAGTTAAAAGGATTTGAGAAGGTGATTTTTTATTATATGATAGTTAGTGTGAAATCCAATTAGCTCAAAACATGATGTTTCATTCACGGATGAAACACATTAACCTAAAAAGTAACTTCTTCTAGAAGATGCTAGAGGATGGTGATATAGATATTTAAAAGATAAATTCTAATTGAAATGTTGACCAAAGTTCTAGTCCAGGAAATTATGAGTCCATATTTTTCCTTAGTGGGAATTAGGTGAATGGATGGAGGATGGAGACACCATTGTTGTTATGGACAAATGGTTTCATGGTTTTCCTAAGTGTGAAAGGTTACCATGGTTTCTTTGAATCAGTATTCAAGGGGGTATTTTTAGAAATATTAATTCTATTCAAGTTATGATTATGATGATTGGAAGGAGAAACAACATAAGTTACTTCATCCTAATTAAGAATATTATTAAATGAAGATAGGATGGACTAGAAGTTATTAATTTTTTATAACTAGGATTGAAATCAGTCAGTAGTAAAGATGATGTTTTAATGGAAGTTATGATTTATTATACAAGAGTATTTTAATGATGTTTTATAAGAGTCAATCCTTAAGGTTTTAAAATTAATGGGGGAGTGTAATATTCATCAGAGGATACATAATATTAACTTCATTAGTTCACTAAAAGTTAGCGGTCAATGTTAGTTTTCTATAGGCGATCATAGGTTACAGAGTTCAATGGAGGGACTTCAATGAAGATCAAAAGTCAATGAAACTGAATAAATATCTTGGACACACTATAAAGTTTGGATGAGACCACATGTACATGTGTCAATATTTAATTTTAATTTATAATATAACCAGTTTACTTGGCTAAAGTGATTGAAATTCATGTAACTTATAAAATAATTAAAATTCAACACTGTTCTCATGTGGACAAATGAATTACAATTCAAACCAAGAAATCCTTATGTCCTTTGGTTTTTTCTTATTTTTTTCATTTGAAATTTTATTTGTGAGTTTGTGTTTATTGTGTGAGAGTTTGTATACTTTGTGTAGATATTTAGGTTGAAAATATTTCATGTGTTCTAGTACATCAATTTTGAAGGGTATCTTCTGGTTAAAAAAGTTTTGGAGCTTGTTCCACTATGTCAAATATTCCGAATGGTTTATATTTTAGTGATTGGTAGTCCATAGTCCTAAACATTTAATGAGTCAAATTATACCCATTAATTTCCCATATTATCCATGTAAAACCCCAATTAATTTCACCGTTCTAAATTCTCCATTAGAACATTCCCTAACTCCCTCTATCATAACCCATATAAAAACTTATATTCGAGATAAATAATCTCTCATACCAAATTAAATTTAATTATATATTTTCCCCTTATTTATCTAATTCAATTTAGTTACGCATAATAAATTATACATATTAAATTACTTATGTTAATATTCATTCCTTAATATCTAATCTAACATACTAATTTTTTAACCCAAATTATTTCTCCCTGGATTAATTCTCCAATTCCAAAAATTAAATTAAGAAATCATGAATTATAGAAAATTAATGAATTGGTATGCATGTTTTTCATAACATAACTCCAAATATTAAAAAATTATCATATAAAAAGTTATTTTCTCTTCCTCTTAATAATCCACCCATGAAATTCCATGTCCATTAGACACCTATATCCAAAGTTATGGATTAAATAAAAAACTCATTTTGACTGGATTTTATGATTCAATATAATTTAATATTCCAAATTTGCATGAATTTATGGTCCTTAAAATGGTAAAATATCACTCATGAAAAGGTGAGAAAGTTATTATCCTTCTCTTATCTATGTACCAATATAATTTTTAGATTCATTGGTAGCTTATATGGATAGATATGAGGAAGTTTTTATAGGAAATTGAAACTATGGATGAATTTTTTGAACTCCATTAAATTCCATGGTTGGTCACCTAAGAAATTAAATTTGTACTTGAAATTTAAACATGATTTTGATAATTTTGTTACGTTATTTCCCATTGTTTTACATAAAATTTTGACTTATGAAGGTGGTCTAATTATCTACAAACATAAATTTGGTCATATTTATCCCATTAAAAAAGGGGACTTATTTTATGATTTACGAGGAAATCGAAATGATAGAATTGGAATCAAATACCAAAAATATAGTCCATGTCATGTCAAATATTTTTTATTTAAATTCACTTAATTTAAAATACTAAATATATACATCTTATTCCAAAATTTAATCCATAAAAATTCCATTTTACAAGTGAGAAATATAATCCCAATTAATTCTCTTCAAATTATTTCATCAATTCCCATATTAACCCTCAAGATATTATGTAAAAATATAAATTAATTAAATTAGTCTAAAATAATTAATTCTTCAAACCAAAATATTAATACATCCTAAAATCACATGATACCAACAACAATTAATTTTATATAACCAATTTAATTTGTAACTCCATATTAAACAAACTTTAATAAATAAACTGATGTAAAAATATACTTTGTTAAATTAAAAAATAGAGGTGTTATATTTCAAATTCACCTAGGTGATCATGTTGACTTTTTAGTTTAGTATATATTAAGGTAAAGGGACTAATGATGGATGAGTGGGAAGGAATGATGGATGGAGTGGAAGATTGAACAAATTTAACACTGATACCTTGTTTTTTACATGTCACAAACTAAATCAGGCCACCCCTAAATCGGTTACCTAATTTGGTCCATAGAAAGGTACACGAAATGTTCCCAATCACCCTAAATGGTTAAATAGTTAAAAGGTGTTAAATAATTACCCTTATGAATGATTTCATCCTTGGATTCTAAATAACCACATCACATACTTCAACTAGAAATCTGATATGAACCATTCATACATTAGATTACCATGTGAATAAGGAAATAATTCAAATAAAAAAACATCCAATCATAGTAAACATAGTGGGGATGAAAAAATAACTCATAAAACACTTCAACACACCAAATAAAAATAAAATAACAAATAATATCACATATATAAGAAGAAACAAAAGAGATATCTAGACAAATAAGGCAAGTATATTATATGTCAAAATAAAAACCAAACCCAACTAACTACTAAGAATTTATATATGAACCGTGGTCACTCACCACATCTTGAACCACCTATCCCTAGACCGAACTGAATTCAAAATAGGTAAGAGATCATAACCAAGGAACCTAAAAGGAAATATTAGGGCTACAAACACCCATCAGTGTATGCAGGGTATGCACTAAACATTCTCGGTAGGATTTCACTAAATAGTTTATGCAGTTCCTTTAAAAATACATTTTGTTAATTATAGTTTGAAATATAATTATAAAATTGGTTTTTTTAAAAGTAACCATAAGAAAATAAATATAATTTCATAATCTATTTTAATGAACTTACTACTTATAAATAACCGCTTTGAAATATTTACAATGAAAATTTTAATTTTTCAAAACAAATCCAAATTCTTTTTCAAACCCACACTTAAAAAAAACCTATTTATCTTTTTAAAAACATATTTTTTCAGATTCACCTTTAAAAATATTTATAAAAACTAAATCAAATTACAAGAGTTAAAAAAATGCAACAAGGAACTATATTATTAATGGAAAATGGAAAGAAAAAACATACCATGGAACCAAAAAAGCTAATCTAATAATGGGTTATAATAAAATAAGTATCATAAATCCCATATCTAATTATATTTAGAACACTAATATCATGGGTAACTCCCTAGGTTCTAAGGTGAGATGTCACTCGACAACTCTATAACATTGAACCAACTTCTAGAGTATATTACATCCCAAACCAAAACATAAACCACCTAAATATTCAAATATAGCTTCATCATGGTACCCCCATCCCTGGTGTATCATGAAACTAGGGGGAAACTAGCCCTTGTTTACACTGAACTAGTGTAGTATGAGTTTGGACTCTTCTTTTGGTGCCTAGGGTTACATTGAAAGTAATAAACTAGAGTTTATAAATAATGAATCATGTAATCAACATATTAACCAACAACAATAGCATAAATATAAATATCATATCACCTTTTAAAACCCTTAATAAATAGACACTTTTTTATATCATCTATATCCCAATTTATAATAAACCACATCTCCCCTCAAGGATCAAAATCCATAAAAATTATATCCAAATAGAGGGGCTCAACTGTGGGTCTCACATTAAACATGAAAACTCTCTTATAAAGTGAAAGATTAGCCTAAAATGGAACAAATTTAGGTTGTTACGAAATTTATCATAATTTGGAATCCCAATTAAAATGTTACTTTAAAACTAATACATGTAAAACCACACATAAAACCAATTAAAATTTTATGCTTCTTCATTTGGAACCATTTAAAAACCCAAAATTTTTCCACTTTTTAAATAAATCCCTGAATTCCATGATGTTTCTATTTACAAAACCTAAATGGGGCCAAATGTCTCAAAAATATTAATTTCATTTTAAAAAATCCATTTTAAATACTTTCATAAATACTTTTCATTCAAAACATCCCTTTAGAAACTAGAAAACTCTTAGAAACCTATTATCCCAAGTGATAAAAAATGCTTAAAACATTATGAAACTATCATATATTGATATTATTTAATTAATTAAGTATTATAAAAAATAAAGCATTCAAAGAAATTTTAATTAAAAGAAGTGCAAAAAAAAACTACCTCAATACAATGCTAATAAATTTTGTACACATCACCTTCGATGGAGAAGTTCATCTAAGAAAATAAGATCTCTCCACAAGACCTAAACACCCAAAATATCTAAATTAGAACCCCCATGAAACCCTATTCTTAGAAACATTAACCCTGAAGTTCATGGGATAATGAAAATCATTAAATAATGACTGTAGGGAATAATAAAGGGGGAGAAAATGTGGAAAAGGAATATTTTCCTTGAAAATACACATGAAATTGAAGAGAAGAGACTCAAAACAAAGGAGGGAGGAGTTGATATCCCTAGTTTAGGATTGTAAAAGTATTAAAAATAATGCAACATATGGGTGGGCGGGGGGGGGGGGGTGAATTATAGTTTATAAAAATATAAATGTACAATTTCTCAACACATTGATTATAATAAATCCCATTGAACAAATGGTTGTTCCTATATACTCTATAATGTTAGAGTATGAAACAAGTTAATACTACACAATATTTTTTTTTATAAAATAAACAATAGAAATATAAAACTTGTATAAACAAGAATAAAATAGTATAAAAACTTTTTGAAAATAATGTAACCAAACTTAAAGATCCTCAACTAAGTGAGGTATTCACTTTTACCCAAAGTGATAAAGATGTATTTAACCATGACTTAAGTTATCCCCGATTTTCACCCTATCAAAAGTTCTATCTTCCAAAACTTGGAAGACCGCAATCCAATTGATCAAACAAGCTCTATATCGATATCCTTGGGAGTCCTAGATCCACTTGATTAGACAAATGTTTGTCTACCTATCTCTGGGAGCTCTTGTTCAACCTGAAAAGACAAACTTCTGTCTCCATATCCATGGGAGACCTCAATCATTGGATAAAAGAAAATAGTAATTAAAATGTAAAAAACTAAATAATTTAAAATGAGATACTTAAAAATTTATGCTCTAAGAAAACTCTCTAAAGATTAAAATATAAAGCCGACTCAACAAAAATATGTTGTAAAACTTCAATAGAGAAATTTAGAGCACATGTAGTTAGTCACTTCTTCTCTTTTGAGGTTTTTTTTCCTATTTATATATAAGATTGAAATGTTCATATTCCATAGTTATCATGATCAGTTGAAACAACATTATAAAATATACTATTCTCTCAATGAGTTTAGCATACTAGCACTTTGTTCAATGGTCTTAAAGATTAGCACCATTATAATTCATTTAATGATGTTTTATATGATTGGATTTAGTATATCTTGATTTTATGTACTTTGTATAATTTTTTGGTAGAATTTTTATATCTAAATTCAATAGAATTTATAAGTATCCATCTGATAGAGTTTATAAGTTTCAGTTCGGTAGACTTTGTAAGTGTTTGTCTGATAGAACTTTTAAGTCTCCGTCTGATGAATTTGTAAGTATCCATCTGATGAACTTTGTAATTCTATATTAAATAAACTTTATATGTATTTTTTATGATGTAATTTATCAATGTTCATTTGATAAAATTTATTTCTTCCATTCAAAGAAACTGAAAGCATTATACCTATAGAACTTCCTACACAACTTTAAACTTTGGAAGAAATAAAGATTAAAAATTGAAAAGTTATAAAATTAGTTTATGATTTTCTTAAGTAAGAGTAGAAAGAGATATTTTGATTAAAAAAATCCTCCCTTTTTAAATAACAATATACAACAAAATGATAAATTTAAAACTTTTAACCTTACTCTTCATGAAATACACATATCTCAAGTGCTCTTCCCTCCCCCCTTTATGGTTTTTGAGAAGAAAAAAAGTAAAGAAAATTATTAGAAAGAGTTATATAAATATTAGAAAAACTATAAAAACATTTGAGATGGGTAAATATATATTTATCAAAATATTTAAATTCAATCAGATAATCATATAAAAGTATTAATGTATACGGAGGGGTATTAATTACTACAACAACTAGGAGTTAAATAAATAAAACTCAATCATTCTTAGAATGTTTCCTGACAATGCTCTTCATTTTATTTAGATATTTTTTCATATTCTATAACTTATCATCCTTGGAATATATCCTTACAAGTCTTTCCTCCCAGGACTCTAATTTGTTTTTATATTAGGAGAGTACCAAATGTTTCAAAATATAAAAGGATTATAGATCATCGATTTCCCTTGAAAATTACATCACTTTTGAAATATTGCTATATGAAAACATGGAAACCAAATTTGTAACTATTCTAATACCTATAAAATATTCACTAAAAAGTGTTACATATTATTCTCTTTGACCCATACACTTTATAATTTCTTTATTATTTTAAACTCAACTATTTAATTCCCTTTTATATTTTTTAACTTAGCTTCATTCTAGATAACAGACTCAGATAATTTATTAGAGAGATTAAACCTTTGATATTATAAAATTTAACTTGGATATATTTTTATATGGAATAAATATAAAGAAAATATATTAATAATTCCTTCAATATTTTTGTTCAATTAAAAAAATAGTATATCTTTATTTCTATTCTCTTAGATATTTTACTCATAGATAAATTTTACGAATCAATAGAAACCTCCAGAAAAATGATTTTTTTGATTATATGAGGTGAGGTATCCTATTTCTCAACAAAATTAGACAGAGTAATATATTTAATTTCAATATCCTCATAAGACTGTCTTTATTCTAATTCTTTCAAACTTGAGGCTTGCTCTCACTTTCTAATGATTTTTTTTTCTGATGAACTCAATAACTCTTTATCTTTTGAATATTGAGAAGTTAAATAAATTGAGGCCAGTATAGAGGATTACTTTGTAAAATAATCCTTATATTATAATTAAATCTTTAGAGTTTTGTAAACTCTTAATTTCTTGAAAATATACCATTTCCCAAATCCTTCAGGTTTAAATTTGGGAGTATAATATTTCTGATAAAATTCAAAAAAATATTTTGGTTTATCTTTCACAATATACTAAAAAACTTTTTATATAGATTTTTTCCTTTTGTTTTTTATAAATAGAATGATATATTTCTTTTTTATTTATCTACTAGAACTGATAGAGAAACAGACTGAGAAACTACAATTTCTTTAATATATTCACAAAATATTTCTATTCATTTAATAAAATATTATGACACTTTATCTTTATTATCTTTAAGAATATCTATTTTTTATTCTATTATTACTTATCTCTATCAAAATATTCTTATTTTTTATCCTTGCCTTCCATAAGTTCAAGACCAAAACTAGGATCACCTTCTTTCTTTTCTTTTTTCTTCTTCATCATTTACATAAAGGCCTCATCAAACATAGTCTTATTTTTATTTCTAGAAAATTGATGAGACTTTTGAAAAGATTTTGGAACTTTAATCTTCTCATGAAATTTTCTTTTAAGAGATTTTATTTCCTCTATGTAGTAAACTTTTGATACATTATTAATAATCTTTATTCCAGCATGAAATTAAACTAACCTCATTTTTTTAATGTTCTCATCACCAAAATAATATTCCTTAACTCTAACTGGGGATGATTCATTTCTAATTTTCTATACATCCACAATATTTATAAGAACTATATTAAGAAAATTTGGGTATATAAATATATTAAACTTCACTATTCCTATTTAGATAAATTTAATATATTTCCATATGAACTTCACTATGTTAAGTTTCCTCATAGTATATAGAATGTTAATGACATATATATCTTAAACATTTAATGTGTCTTATTCTTCTTTTCTTGGAAGAAGATAATTTTGTATTCAAATAAAAATGATCCATGAATGAATGGATAAATGGAACATCTTTATAACATTCACATTTATAAAAAAATATACGTTCTAGCAAGATATATTTCAAAAGAACCTACTTCTTCCTAAAGTTTTTTTATAACAAATGAAGCATCACATTCAAATCATATACCAACCCACTTGGACATCCATTTTATATTCAAGCTGTAAGTTTTTCTAAATAGATTAAAGGAAACAAATTTCAAACTATTAAATTCATTAAAAACAAAACTGATATAGAATTATCAAATTATTCTTGGATAGTGTAAGTCTTAATCATCTTTTGTTACAGAAAACAATTCCCACCCTTGGAAAATAATATCTTATTTCAAAAATTAATCACACCTTTCAAACCATTATTGATCAATAAGCCTTTCTTTAAAGATTTATTAGGTTGAAAAATATCCAAACACTTCCATGAAACTTATCAGATAAATTATGAGGATTTTATAAAACTATCAGAAAAACCCAAAGGTCAATAATATTTAGAAGAAACATGGTGGTAAGAGTTATACATTGAAATAGCTAGTGAGGAAATAAAATTTATCCACTGGCACTATATATAGTCAAGTAGAGAAATGATTGAAATTATAAATAAATCGAATAGATGGGATTTGATCTCAGAAGATGATGATGTAAAAATATTTAAGAAATTATATATTTTAAACACTTGATTTTGTAATAAGTTTTGTTAGAAAGGTTGAAGTCATCATAAAAACATCATTCTAATAGAACTTCAAAAGTTAAAAAAATATTTTATAAAATTTCCACCATAAAAGTTATAATAAGAATACATAGAGTACATTATGATGTGTTTATAAACTTACTTTATTAATAAATTTTTATTGGTAGTTTATAACATGGATACATAAAAATCTTGAGAAATAAAGTTAGTCTGATGAAAATTTAGACTGACACCATTCTAATAAATCTTTAGAAAAATATTATTCCAAAAGAACTAATAAGTTTCATATGAAATTTTTTTCTAGATATTTTAACAACAAATATAAAACATAAGAAAAAAATAATGAAAACAAAAGAAAATTTATTCCCACTTTATCAAGGAGTTTTTTTATATTAAGGATAAGAGTAAACACGAATTATATTAAATATCCGTTTATATTGATCATTCCAAGATTCTATTTAATATATTCAAATATACTATAATGAAGAGGTTTTGTAAAAATATCATTAAATTTACCTTGAATTCAGATGAATTTAAGATTAATATCTCCTTTTTTATGTGTGATCCTAAAATAAATAGGTTATTATATCTATGTGATTTTATCTTGAGTAATGTGATAGTTTCTGATAAAAATTAATGACACTTGTGTTATCACACAAAATTGGTTTATTTAAAACTCATGAAAAAATCAGTGAGTGTGTGTTGCATCTACAACACTTCGGCACAACAAATTACAATTGCAACATACTCATCTTTAGTAGTGGAAAGTGATAATTAATTTTGTTTCTTGAATAAATAATACACTAAATATTCTTCTAAGAAATGAAATGTTTCATATGTATTTTTTTATCCATTTTATATCCACAAAAGTTTGCATATAATTTTTTTTGTTCAAAATAATTTCCAAATAAATAAAAAATACCAAGATTAGAAGTTATTTTAAGACAAAAATAAACTTATATTATAGCTTTAATATGGGATTATTTTATATTTTATTGAAATATCACACACAATAATTTATAAAGAGTTAAATCTAGTTGACTATCTATGAGATATAGTAAGATTACAATCATCCCATTAAAATGTATTTTGATCAAAAGATTTCACAAATTTATTTAGATCAAAGTTTTTATAGGTGTAATTATGGTCTTATAATTATAAAAAAACAAATATTTTGAGTGAATGTTTAGTATATTTTTTTGGGATAATAAATTTTAATCTGGTTTTTAAGAAATTTGAAAACTAAGGGAAAATTTTAGTTCACCCATCATGACCATTTCAAACTCAGACTTCATATGTTCTAAAAAAGAATCAAAAATATATTTTAGATTTGAACCAAAAATAATTCCATCAACATAAATTTGAACAATTATGGCATATTTAAAAACCTTAATTATAAAATTGTTGGATCAGTATCCCCATTAACAAAATGATTTTGAAGAAAAGTCAATTAAGTATATCATACCGATATCATAGAGTTTGTTTAAGTCTATAAAGTTCCTTAATATGATTGAGTAGATGTTCTAAAATTTTATATATTCAAAACTAGGTGTTTTTTATCATAAAAATCCTCTTAAACATACCCATTAAAAAAATCACACTTTATATCAATTTAATAAAGAGTAAAATTTTGGTATGCTATAAAGGATAGAAGTATACAAATAGATTCAAGTCTCATGACCAATGTAAAATTTTATTTATAAATTATTATTGATTATAACCCTTTTCAATAAGTCTTAACTTAAATATAAAAATAATACCATTTTATTCACATTTGTTTCAAAAATACCATTTTATTAAAATCATAGGAAGATCTATAGGTCATTCTACCAATTTCAAAACTTTATTCCTCACTTATCCAATATTTATCAACTAAAACCTCATAACATATTTTAGTTTCTACCTAAGATAATAATTAACAATGTACACATTCATTTATTAAAGGAATATGGTTTTGATTGGTTGATATATATATCTACAATGATATTATCATTAAGATGATTTCTTAAGATTGATTTATTTATTTGATTAGTAATTTTTTTTTCATCAATAACATGTTGAACTTCTTATGATGGTAAAAATTCTGAAATTATTTATTATATTGTTCTTTTATGTGAATAATTCTTCAAAATGTTTTAAAAATCAGTTTTAAAATCATCATTTTAGAGAAAAATTTCTAGATGTATAAAAAATAGCATCACTTTTATCAAACTTAACTTACACTATTTCCTCAACAGTGCTTAGTCATTTGTTAAAAAAATAACACACCTTACTTGTTATATAATTTCCAAGAAAAATCCCCTCATCATATTTTAGATCAAATATATATAGATTATCTTTAGTATTCAAATAGAACACTTTAAATCTAAAAACTATAAAGTAAGAATGTTTTGGATTTCTTCTAGTCCACAACTCATAAGTATTTTTATTTAGAAATGGTTGAAGAAAACACAATTTATAGTATAATAATAAGTAATAATAGATTAAACCCAAAAAAATTACCAATTGATTATTCACTCAAAATAAATCTATTAATCTTCTAAATAAATCTATTTCTTAATTCAACTACACCATTTTGTTGGGGAGTTATTAGAGCTAAGAAGTTACATGCAATGTATTTCTTAATATAAAAAGTTTCAAATTTGAAAATTTCAAACTCACCACCATGATAACTATAGATAATAACCACAATTATGTTTTCTTATTTTTAACATGATCATAAAAATTTAAAATAAAAAATAGCTTCTAACTTTTTTGATAGAAAATATAACATAATAAATCCATGTGCACTAATTGTAGATATTTAGAAGTTAATATTTCACTAATAGATTTAAAGATTGACTTATGCTAGTTACCATATTGACAAGGTTCATAGAGTTTTGAAAAATTAAACCCAAGATCTGGTAAATCTTTAAAAAAAAGTTTCTCAGAAATATTAGATAAATTTATACCACTATAGTATCCTAACATTCTATGGAAAAACTATGATTGATATTCCATTTCACTTAAAAAATATATATATTGGATTCTATGTTCTCCCAAATTTGAAGTGTAAACTTTGTCATGCCTTTTGGTTGAAAGAATAAACTCAACTTCAGAAAATTCAATAGTACATTTATCATTAATTAAGTTCAAAAGATATAAATAATTTCATAATTGAATTATATTTATGATATAGTTATTATGTTCTATAAAATATAAAAAATTAGAAATTAAATATTTACCTATATATTTAATATGAAAAATTCCAAATATTTCTCTTTGATCATTTTGGCCAAAAGTTACCATTAAAACTTTTATATTTAGAATTTTATGGAAGTAATTTTAGTTTACTATCATATTATTTCAACATCCTCTATTCATGTCCCATATATTTCAGCTAATGATACTAAACGTTTCTTCTTGAAATAAAAAATACTATGTTTTCGTGCCTAGACTTTTTGGGTCTGGTAGTATTTGTAAATAAAAATCTTAGAATCCATAAATTTCGTTATTTTTATAGTTTCAAATTATTTAAAAACATAATATTTATAAAATATGAAATAATATACATGATTTAAATAATATATATAATTTTCTAATTTCCTCCTCTTTAACATTTCATACAAAAAGGTGTGTTTTTAAGAACAAAAATAGTTTGATTAAAAATGAGGTTTTCTTAAGGTTTAACTTATTCCACAAATTGGAATACGTGGTCTCAGCTGTCTATAAATATTATCACAATTTTATTTCCCAGAAGTAAAATTTGATAGATGTTTTCTTAGACTAATAATTTCAGAATTATTTTTTATAACAAAATTCTTATCATAAAAATTTAAGCTATATTTATATTTCTTATTTAACTCTGATGAAATTTTATAAATTTTATAAACTTTAGAATTATGTTTATAAATTATAGTATTATTATTTTTTGATATGTTTTAGAAAAATCGTATTCTTTCATAACATTTAAATTCTTTTTCTTAATAAGAGTTACATATCTATCCATTTCATCAAAATATGGTACACTATTCTCATCCTATGATGTTATGAAATTTTATTATTTCAAAGATGTTGAAATAAAATATTCATCAGAAGTATTAAGGTAATTTTAATTTAATTTTAATTTTTTAAAATATTCAATGTATACCTTAGCTATATACCACTGATTATTCATTGGAATTCTAAGATAAAATCATATAACTTTCTGACTGTCAAGGATTCTATCAGAAGAAATTTCTTATAATGTATCTCCACCACTTGCACTCCTAGTTTCTATATCCTTAAAACTTTTCTTCCCATTACCTTTGTAATGTTTCTTTGAATTTTTCTCTTTTTATATTCACCCTTGAAAAATTAGTTTTGATATGAACTAGTTTCTTACACTCAGACTAGATTAGATCAAAAGTATATTTCTTCTTACTTATTTACTTTTTGATTCTTCTTATACTTATAATTAAAATCATTCTTCCCAAATATGTTATTCATTTTATTTGATATTTTATCAATATCACCTTCACTTTACTCTAAATAACTACTCTATAAGATAACTTTAACTTTCATCATAGACTTAGAATATATTAATACATTCTCTTTAGGATTAGCCCTTTTAGATATTACCATTATAGATGTTGAAGAAAAAGATACACCATTCTTTTAATTTTGATTTTGTTAATCTCTTTCCAACCTACTCTCATATTGTATAAGAGTTATAATGAGATCAGTAAAACTCAGAATTGTTAGAAGTTTTGTATCAACTATCACGATCCTCTTTGATTCCCATTCCTTGGGAATGACATCAGTAGTCTTTTCAATAATTTGATCATTTTTAAACTATTTTTCTCTATGTGATTATAATTTATTCATAATATTCATAAACCATTGATGCATTTTATTAATTGATTCACCATGTAAGAAATAAATATATTTATAGTCTTAAAGAAGCATATTTATTATAGTTTCCAAAAAATTAGAAGTTCCAAAATGATTCACTTTAATATTATCCAAATATTACTAGTTATCTCACAAGAATACATATTACTGTAGATATTTCATATCATTGAATATAAAAAAGTATTGCGAACTATGTACTTTAGCTGATATTTTTTCTTCTCTTCTCTAGAAAAAGTGATCGCTTTCTTATCCGGAATGTTATAGTTATCAGTCATCATCACTAAGTTATCAACACCAATTTTTATTACAATAGTCTTCATTAAATCCCTATAATATCCATAATTATCTACATTAAATATTGGTGGTCTGATAGGATTCAAATTCTCTAAAGTACGAATGGAGAAACCTTCTATCACAAAATACTTTTCCCTACCAAAATGATTAGTGTAAGGAATTTTATATAGATATATCCTTTGATACTAAATGTACTATCATAAAATTATTAAAAATACTATAAGTGGAAGAGTGGGGTTTGAATTGTTGTTTATAAAGAATTAAGTTTACAATTTTCCAAATCCATGATTTCAATAAAGTATATTGGAAACAAATTGTTGTGATATACCTTATAACCTATTAGTATAAAATAAGTTAATACTACATAGTATAAACTTTGTATAAAATGAATATCATAAATATAAAACTTATGTAAACAAGAATAAAAAAGTACAATTTTTTTATAAAAGAATGTAAACAAAAATATAGAGCCTCTATTAGGTGAGGTATTAACTTTCAACCAAAGTGATAATAATGTTTTTAAACCTACTTAACATTTTCCAAATTTTCACCCTTTTATAAGGGATGTCTTATAAACCTTGGAATCCCACAATCTACTTGATTGGACACAAATATGTTTCCCTACCCCTAAGAGACCTTGATCTACCTATTTTTATCTCACTATCCCTTAGAGCCCTCAATTACACAATAGTACAAACATTTATTAAAATAGAAAAACATAGAGGATTTAAAATTATAGCCTCACAAATGGATTCTTTAAGAAAATTCTATAAAGATTATAATATAAAATTATCTAAAAAAATATGTTTAAAAACTTCAATAGAAAAAATCATATCACATGTAATAAGTCACTTATTCTACGTGAGGTTTCAACCCTATTTATAAACACACTTATAATGGTTGGATTTCACAGTTCTTGGGATTAGTTACAACCAAATCAAACAAGCATCTTATTCTCTTAGAGAGTTCAATACAACAACACTTTTTTATGGAAGTCAATTTCAACACCATTAAAATACCTTGAATGATTTTTTGTATAATATGATTTAGTATATCCCCATCCATTATAGTTTATATATCTTCATCCTGCATAATTTTTTTCATTTTTATATGGTAGACTGTATAAGTTTTCGTTTGATAGACTTCGTCAGTGACATTTTAACATAATTTGTAAGTGTTTGTTTGATAAAATTTGTAAATCAATGTTTGATTAAATTTGTAAGTCTCAGTTAGATAAAAATTTTAAGTCTGCACTTGATATAATTTTTAAATATTTATCTAATTTACTTTATAAGTATTTGACCAATGGAATTTATAAATGTATGTCTGGTAAAAATTATTTTCTCCATCAAGTGAAACTCAAAACTTTATACCAGTAGAACTTCTTGCACAAATTTATAACATGGAATAAATAAATATTTGAAATAGAAACATTGTAAAAGTGGATTGTGATTTTCAAAAGTAAGATTAGAAATAGATATTTTGACTCAACACCTTAATCATGACCAATATCATCCAAATGAATGAGGGAGGGGAATGGGGGTCCAAACCCTTAAAATAGAGGTGGTTAAAATAGTAAAATCACTTTTAAATGAAAACTAGGAAGCTTAAAAAGGTTACCGAATAGTTCCCTAAAACGTGATAAAACTCTGAATCCTTAACTGGAAACACCTGGGACACATTACATGATTTGGATTCATGGTTAGATAGTCATGAACTATCTTGGGTTGACCCTAAACCGATCACCTGATCCGGACCGCGACATGGCCTGAAGGGCATTCCTGATCCCTATGGGCTAGAAACTAGTTCTGGGAATCAAATACAAACTAGATGGGAACAGTTTAAACCCAAATAAATTGGGATAAATAATTAATACCCAACAAGAATAAAACTAACCACAACTGAATTAATAATAAATATAAATGAAAAGATTCAGTTACAACCAATAAGAACGGTAATAGCCAAATACAAAAAAAACTAGACTAAACCAAACTAAATGGTTACCACACGATCTCTATGTGACCTATTGATAACCTCAAACTATAAGGAAAACTCTAATCTAACAACGAGTATCTGGACCAGGAGAATATGACCAAAAGAAGAACCTAAAAAACAACTCGGGTCTACTAACACCAAGTGGAACAAGTAGGGTGTGAGCTTTATATCCCAATAGGAAATAACCATAGAGTCCATACAATCCCTTTACCAAAATAATAAAATAATACTAGTTTGAAAATCCATTTATAAAATTAGGTTTTTCTCATGTAGGTAAATAAATATACCTTTCCTTTTTTAAATCAACATACACACACACACACCCACACCACTTTACCATTTTATAAATATGATTTTACTATTTTAAAAACAAAAACCTGAAATAAGGAAACACCCAGCTGTTGAGTCAATAAGGTTTTCCTTATGACTTTTCCATTCCTTCTTATTTTGAAAATCACAAACACATTATACTTAAGAAAATCTATATTTTACTTCTATAAGGAAAATTTACTTCCCAAAGGAATTTACCCCTACCTTGTTTTCATTGTTCATATCATTATTTTTCTTAAGTATAAAAATTAGATTCATATCTAAAACTTCGGAATCTAATAATACTTAGATATGAAGCATTCTCTTTTAGAATCTGAATTCTGGATACAAACTCTAATGAAGTTCCACTCCGAATTCTGGATACAAACTCTAATGAAGTTCCACTCCAAATTCTAGATACGAACTTTCATGAAGTTCCACTACGAATTCTAGATATGAACTTTCATGTAGTTCAACTCCAAATTCTGGATACGAAATCTCAAGTAGTTTGACACCGAATTATAGATAAGAACTTTCATGAAGTCCCACTCCAAATTCCAGATATGAACTTTCATTTAGTTCTACTTCGAATTATGGATACAAACTCTCATGAAGTTCCACTCCGAATTCTGGATACGAACTTTCATGAAGTTCCGTTCCGAATTCTGGACTCCGAACTCTTACTAGTTCGACTTCGAACTTCTATGAGTTATACTCCGAACTTCTATGAGTTTGACTCTGAACTTCTATGAGTTCGACTCTGAAATTCTATCAGTTAGACTCCTAACTTCTATGAGTTCGACTCCGAACTCTTTAGGTTCAGGTTCTGAATTCTAGTGAAATCAAACTCTGAATTTCCTTGAAATTTAGACTCTGAATTTCTACAGAATTCAGGTTCCAAATTCCTAAAAAAATAGAATCCGAATATCTCTTTACTATAGACTCCTAATTCCATTTGGTTAGACTCCAAATTTATATTTTCTTACATTCTAAACTTCAGTTTTAATTATTCTTACACTTGTTTCATTAAAAAATGATGCCATGCTTTCAGTTATTGACTAACCGTTGGTTGAATGACACGTGTACAGGTCCCTCCGAAATTCAAGGAGAAATATGACCATTGGAGGATGGAGCTGACCATTGGAGATTTTCCTATAAATAGAAACTCATTTGAAAAGACTAATAACTTTTGGAATTTTGATGATCGGATCTTCCTAAAGTGATTTATAGAGAGAGAGGCTCTTATCAACTCTCAAAGCTTCATGTAGAAAGTTTGAACGAATTGTTCAAACTTTTCTTTGTGAAGACTTTCTTCATGCGACTGCGATTGTTGATGTATAAAATCGAGGGCTTTCGGGGATAGAAAGACAAAGGTTCCAACACCTTGAAGTTGAGGGATTCCTTTCTGAGGAAGATAGAGGTGTCGACTACTAGATATTTGTGGGCTTGCGGGGATAGCAAGACAGACTTCGATATTCATATCGAGGGCTTACCCTAGTGTGGGTAAGACATACTTTCTTAAAAGTATAAATCAAGGGGCCTTTATCCAAGGTTGTTGGATACCCTCCTCTTTGGTTCAAAAGAGTTTATACTTGTTACTTTTAGTTTTTACTACTTTTTTTTTCTATGCATCTTGTATTGTTAAGGAAAGTATAAATTTCTTATACTTCCTTACCTGTACTCTGATTTTGTTAGATTCTATACGCTTTAAGGTAGAATCTTAATCTTTGTAACTTTAGTTAAGTTCCATATCCGAAATCACTTTTCTAGAATTTACCAAGTGACTAAAACTAATATAGGTCTTGTGAATTATATTGTTTAACCTTGTTAAACATAACCATCTTTAAAAGTTTCCCTAGAAATTTTTTAAAAGGTACAATTCACCCCCCACTTGTATATGAGGATCTCATACTTATATATTTGATCCTGCATTTGGTATAATAGAGTATATCATACTTAGTCACATACCATCCTAAAAATTGGTATCAGAGGGAGGTTAACTAATACCATGTATCAATTCAACAATTGGTCAAAGGATTTGGTTACATCTGAATTAATTTAACGATTAGATTCAGAAGATATTTTTAGGAATTGAATATTCAGATTCATATTTTTTTTTCATAATCTACTTTTCAGAATCATAGTTCGGATTCAATTTTTTCTTAGAGATTCTATATTTTCTTTCTTAGAATAATTTCTCTTGTTTACAAACTTTTTCTACTAACAAGTTTGTGTGCCAAAGTTTTTCTTAAGGATGGCAGGCTTAAATTTTGGTTTTATAGACAACCTAAATCCTACCATACCACCTATTTTTGATGGTAATGATTATGAATATTGGAGAGATCGTATGAATACTTTCATTATCATCACTGGGGTTGAGAATTTTGTTATGCTTACTAGTGGATACAAAATTATTGATAAAGAAGTAAGTGCCTTTACAAATCAAGAAAGTCATGAGTATTAACTCAACTATAAGGTACGCAATACTTTACTTTGTTCAATGACAAGAAATATATATAGCCAAATTTCTTCTTGTGAAGAAGCAAATTATATATCGAAGAAACTTGAAGTTACTCATTTTGGTACTTCCAAAGTAATTGAGATTAGAATATCCATGCTTAAAGCTGAATATCATGGTTTTAGTTTTCCTTATGGTGAACCCATATGCAAAGTGAAATAGAGATTCATGAATATAGTGAATAGTTTACAATCAATGTGAGAGAAAGGTTTGTATGATGAATCCCTTGTTGAAAATATCATCGACATCATGCCAAATGAGTGGGAATCTAAAAGGACTGCAATTGATGAGAATATAAATGTTACTCAGATTACCCTTGATGAGTTGTTTGGAACTATTCTTCAGCATGAGACTAAAATGAAGAGAGATGCTGATATTGTGAAGAAGAAGAATGCGAATAGAAGTGTAGCTTTTATTACTACTTCCAATCATATGAAATATAAGACTCCTGAGAGATTTACTAGATCCAGATCTAAGAAAGTTGTTATCCATTCCGAATCTAGTGGAAGTGAGTCCTCGGAAAATGAATTAGGAAATCTTTCTCAAAGGATGAAAAAGATAGTTGGACAAAGGAACTTTCAATCCAAGTATAAGAAGAAGGAAAGGAAAGACAAGAAAGATTATGAAGTTACATGATATGAATGTAAGATATCTGGACACATAATACATGATTGCCCTATGCTCAAAAGAAAAGAAAGAAAGGAAAGGCATTCTGATAAAAATAGAAAGAGGTATTACAAGTCCAAAGCTAAGAAAGTTTTGAAATCCAATGACACGTGGAGTGCCAGTGGTGGAGACACTTCAGATGAATCTTCAGATTATGAATCTTCTAGACAGAAGAATCTTGGTCTTTTAGTTAGGATACCTATTGATAATCATTTCTTGATAGCTAAGGTACACAATACTAAATCATTTACCAATGTTTCTTTGAATTATAATGATAGTAAATATTATAACTCTTTGGATGAAGAATCATCTTATGATGAAGATAATTCTATACCTACCTATGAAGAAGTTTATAGGTTCTCAAAACTTCTTGAAAATGATAATTCAAAACTCATGAAAAAACTCGATAAGGCAAATTCTAGGAATACTATTCTTTCTAAGGAGATATCAGATCTTTCTAAAGATCTTGATAAGAAAAATGCTGATTTTGAAAGTATTTCAAAAAATCTGGAGGAAGTAAGTTCTGAGAAGAATAAACATTCTAAAGATCTAGAAAACGTAATTTCTAAGGAAGATGTTTCCAAGCCTAGCTCTAGTTCAAATGTTTTTGAAGACAAGAACCTTGTTGTTAAACTCAAATCCGAAGTATACTCATTGAGGAAGTGTTTGTCTAACATTACCCTAGGTAAGGAAAATTTTGATAAAATGTATTCACAAATCTGACCTTGAAGGAATACTTCTGATTTTGGTTACACTAGTTCTAAAACATTTTTTAGTAACAACTACTTTGTTCCTCAAAGTGCCCCATTCTGTACAAAGTGTCAGTATAGTGGTTACTGGGAAAATAATTGTTCCTTAAACAAAACCCAATCCTTAGGATTTCATAAGGCTTATTTTTCTAAGAAGATGTGGGTACCCAAAATTTTTCTTTATGAGATTTCCAAATCCAAGAAAGTCTGGATTTCGAAAACCTAAATTTTTCTTATATTCAGGAAAATTGGGAAAGTACCAACAATAATACATGGTACATGGATAGTGGATGTTCCTGACATATGACTGGTAACAAAGAAGATTTTGAAAATATTATCAAGAAGAAAGAAGGAAAAGTAAATTTCGGAGATAATGCTTAGGGAGAAATTATTGGAATAGGTAACATTGTTCTTCTTAGAAAGCCTTTTATTTCAGATGGCCAGGACATTGTAATCTTAGAAACCTATGAAAAATCTCTAATAAAGGTTTAGTTAAGGATCTACCAAAGCTTAGATTTTATTCTTCAAAAGTTTATGACCCTTGTCAATTTGGTAAGAAACATAAATCAAGTTTTAAATCAATCGGTGAAGTCTCAACAACTGATGCACTACAGTTAGTGCACATGGATCTTTTTGGTCCAACACAAATAGGAAGCATTGGGGGAAAGAATTTTTTATTTGTCTTAGTTGATGATTACACTAGATTTATATGGGTTTATTTTCTAGAAAAGAAGTTTGAAGCCTTTTCTTATTTCAAAAGTTTTAGAGCCCAAGTCAAAAACAGGAAAAACCTTTCATTGAAAACTATTCATAGTGATCTTGGAGGAGAATTTCAAAACTATGATTTTGAAACTTTTTTTAGTAGAAAAGGTATTACTCACAACTTCTCAGCACCCAGAACACCTCAACAAAATGGAGTTGTTGAAAGAAGAAATATAATTCTTCAAGAGATAACTAGAACCATGTTGAGTGAGTATTCTGTAGCCAAACATTTTTGGGCTGAAGATGTAAGTACTATTTTTTATACTATAAATCTAGTTTTAATTGTACCTTTTCTTAATAAAACTCCTTATGAGTTATGTAATGGTACAAAACCTAGACTTTCATACTTTAAGGTTTTTGGTTGCAAGGTATTCATTTTGAATACTAAAGATAACTTACACAAATTCACACCAAAATCCGATGAAGGAATTTTCTTAGGCTACTCCACAACTTCTAAGGCTTATAGAGTTTTCAATAAAAACACTTGCTCTGTTGAAGAGACTGTTCATGTCAAATTTTATGAAACTGATTCTTTTTTTTTCAAACAACCCCAACCTACATCTTTGGATGTGTTTTCAAAAACTGATTATCAACCTATAATAGAAAATCCTTCTAATAAGGAAAATGTTCAAGAAGATACTTCTGAAACATTTACCCCAAAATATTTCCTACCATATGTTGATGAACAGGTTTTACAAAACCCAAACCAGTTGTTTCTAAAGAATCATCCTAGTGATAGTATCATTGGTGATGTCAATAAACCTGTAAGGACTAGAAGTTCCTTAAGAAATGAAGTAGAACATCTAGCATTCCTTTCCCTGTTATAACCAAAAATCACTGATGAAGATTTAGGTGATAAAGATTGGATTAAAGCCATGAAAGATGAACTAAATTAATTCGAAAGGAATAAAGTCTTGACCTTGGTTGAAAGACCTAAGGAAAATTCTGTAATTGGAGTAAAATGGGTCTTCAGAAATAAGTGTGATGAAAATGGAATCATCATTATAAATAAAGCTAGATTAGTTGCTAAAGTCTATAATCAACAAGAAGGAATAGACTATGAAGAAACCTATGCTCTAGTATCTAGACTTGAATCTATTCTTATTTTACTCGCCTTTGCAGCATATTTCAATTTTTAAGCCTTTTCAAATGGATCTAAAGTGTACTTTCCTTAATGTTTATGTAAAATAGGAAGTTTTTGTTGAACAAACTCCTACCTTTGAAGACACAAAACATCTTGGTCATGTTTTTAGACATACCACATCTTTTTATGGCAGTAAACAAGCCTCTTGATCTTGGTATAATAGACTTACATGATTTTTGTTTCAAAATAACTATGTTAAGGGAAATGCAGATCCAACTCTTTTTATAAAAAAAGATAAGAAAAATGTTTTGATTGTTCAAATTTATGTTGATGACATTATATTTGGTTCAACTCATCAATATTTAACTGATTACTTTGTAGATCTAATGAAATCTGAGTTTTAAATGAGTATGATGGGTGAGTTAACATTTTTCCTTGTTTTTCAAATTTCTCAAAAACTAGAAGGAATCTATATATCCAAACATAAGTATATTAAAGATATTCTTAAAAAGTATGGATATGACAACACTAAAAGTATTAGTACTCCCATCGGTACCTTAAATACACTTGATCTTAATGAAGCTAGGAAACCAGTAAATCAAACATCTTTTAGAGGTATGATAGGAAGTTTACTATACTTGACAGCTAGTCGTCCAGACTTGATGTTTTTAGTATGCTTATGTGCAAGATATCAATACAATCCAAAGGAATCTAATTTAAATGCAGTGAAAGGAATTTTTCGCTACTTAAAGGGAACCATGGATTTAGGACTATTTTACTTCTGAAAATGATTTTGTTTTAAAAAGTTTTTCAGATGCAGACTTTGGTGGATGTAGAATGGATAGAAAGAGTACATCCAGAACTTGTCATTTCTTAGTAGATTCATTATTTTATTGGTCTTGTAAGAAGAAACACTCAGTAGCACTCTCTATTGTTGAAGCTGAATATGTTGCAGTTGGAAGTTGTTGTGATCAAGTTTTGTGGATGAAACACACACTCACAGAATATGGTATGAGTTTCACCAAAAAACCAATTTTGTGTGATAGCACAAGTGCCATTGCTCTTATTAAAAACCTTGAAAATCACTTTTGTGCAAATAACATAGATATTAGGTATCACTTTCTTAGAGATCACACACAAAAAGAAGATATCATTCTTCAGTTTATCAGAACACAAGATCAACTTGACGATATTTTCACAAAATCTTTACCCTCCAATAGATTTGAATATATTAAACAGAAATTAGGGATGATAACCATGAGGTAATATTCCTTCTTTAACTTCTTTTTGAACCATTCTCCTTACAGTAATAAACTCCTTTTTATAGGGGGAGTACATTTGTTTGTTAGACTTTTAATTTTTTTTGTAATGAGTCTTTCAAAAAATTTCATATTGAGTCTTTCAAAATTTTTCGTAATGAGTCTTTCAAATTTTTTCTTAATGAGTCTTTCAAAAATTTTCATAATGAAGTTTTCATACTGAAAATTTTCATAATGATGTTTTCGTACTAAAAATTTTCGTAATGAGTTTTTTTACTAAAAATTTTCATAATGGGAATTTTCGTATTCATATATTTTTTTCTTAATTGAGTTTTTCTACTCAATGCTTTTGTAATAAAACTTTTTCATAATGAGTTTTTCATAGTGAGTTTTTCGTAGTCAAATTTTTTTCAAGAAGAATATTGCCTATCATGAATAAACTTTCTAGCAAATCTGAAAGGTATGATTTACTTACTTAAATTTTCGTAGTCACTTTTACTTACTCGTAGTTTCCTTTTCTTTTAATTTTTTTTTGATTCATTTCTTCTTAAATCTGAATGTTTTTAAAACCTCAAAATATCAGATTCAATATTTCCCTTCAGGTATGATTTCAACCTTCCGATCAGATCAGAGAAATTTTCAACCGTTAGATTGGTTTTGGAAGTTCAAAGGTCATCTCCATAGCCTATATAAAGGGCACACCGATGTTGTCCCACATCGATCTCCAAGCTATCGCGTCTTGAAGCTCTACCTCAGTTCTTAAAGAACATTCTGAATCTCTCAGAACCCTTCCATTCCGAATTTTTGTAGAAGACACTTCTTAAGAAATGTCTACCATGAAGCCAATTTCAAAATGGAAAGTGTACAGAGAAAGGCTGGTCCATCTGAACTTTTACAAGTACGATTATATCATCTCTAAGAACATCAAGTTGAATAGTTGGGAAGATGTATGTATATCTAAGAAAGGTGTTCAAGATGTGGTCTATTCAGAGTTACTTGTAGATTTCTATGAATCAACATACTTCTATGAGGAACAGGGAAGAGAAAAACATTCTTTCAAGTCTTATGGGAAGACTTACAAACTTACTTACACCAAGGCAGCAAGCTTGGTAGGGCTGGCATATGATGGAGAAGCTAAATGTTTCTCACATAAACTTCTGGATGTTCTAGGAAGTTTTCTTAAGGTGAATGCCTTGGAGTGTCTTGGGCATGATGATGTAAAGACAACCAAGATTTCTCATCTATCTCCTAATAATCGGATCCTTCAACTATGGGTACAAGGTTTCTTGGTTCCGAGAAAGGGTGAAAAAGATACCCTGAAGAAAAGTGATATATATTTCTTAGACTTCTTGGTGAATCTGAGAAAAATCTATCTGATGAGGCATGTTCTTGTGACAATCAAGAACATCAAGGAGGGAAACTTGAGAGCTCAGATCATCATGTACCCTGCCTTACTATCAAAGCTAATAGTTCGGTGTCTGGATTATTTCAAGATTTCATGTAAGTATAAGACTCGGAATTTCAAGGTTATCCTTGTTAGTGATGATACCTTGAAAAGGATGAATATGGCCTATTCCAAGGAAACATGAGAGTTTTATAATTTTCCAGAGGAAGAAGCTAAAACCAATCCAGAAAATGTGATAATGGTGAGCCAGTGAAGAAGTTTGGTAAGAAGAGGAAATTGAAAGAACTTTTTGCTGAAGACAAGACCCCTAAAACTAAGGAAACCCAATCCGCACCTCCCAAGACGAAGAAACAGAAAGAATATCCAGATGAGGTGGCTACTAAATGGAGGGAGGATAAGGAGAAAAGGAAAGAAGGGGACCCTCAGTTCAGATTGGACCCTGCTGAAGATAAATCCTTAAGAGAGAAGACAGTTGAATACCTTGAGAAGGTAGAAAAAGAAAAGAATATGAAGAAGAAAATGTCTAAAGCTGAAGTTGTACAATCCATTTTGAGAGACACAGAACTAGCTTCTGAGAAGATTCCTGTACTGGAAACCTTCCTTGTTGAACCATTACCAGAGACCCCTGGAAAGAACTACTTCACTCTGGAAAAGTCTAAAGGGAAAGAGGTTGTTGAAGCAGTAGAGAAAGGAGCTGGTGAAGAAGTAGAGGAAGAAGTTGTTGAAGAAATAGAAGAAGAAGAGGAATTAGAAGAAGAAGAAGAAGTATAAAAAGGAAGTGGTGATCTAGATGACTTGATTAAACAAGTGGAATATTATCAAGAGAAGGAAAACCTATCAGAAAAACTACCACTTCAAACTTCTGAGGCTGAGACCTCAAAGTTTGTCACTCCGAGAAAGGGAGGTGAGGAAGAAGGTAAGAAAGATGAAGATAAGAAGGAAGAGAAAGAGAATGAATCATCTGAGGAAGTAAGCTATGAGAAGAACTATCTTGAAGAAAGAGCAGAGAAGGAGAAACCCGATGAAGACAAGGTAGTTCAACTATCTGAGAGTGAGGAAGAATCTCTTGATGAGGAACCCATTCTGAAAGTTGATAAGGGTAAGAAAGTGCTGATGGACACTCCAACAAAAGATATCATAAGGAAGAATGATGTTGGTGGTTCTTCAAGAATAAATCTGGTGGAAATTGAAGAAGAACATTCACCTAGCAAGGTATCTGATTCGGAATCATCTGCACTCGGACACCATTTTATTGTTGATTCTTTGAAGAAGTTGGTGGATACAATTCTGATCTTTCCCACTATAGACTCAAGATGCCAGATGTTTCAACAAAGCATGAATCAGAAATTAGAATCCTTATCCATGGTGATGGATAAATGTGTGAAGATTGAGGCTGATCAAAAAAATTTTCTTATCAATTATGATGTTCACAGAAAATCTTGTACCAAAATGACTCTATGGTCAAAGAAAATTGATGATGACATGACAGAGCTTGATCAATTTCAGAATGATGTTAAAGAAGCTTTTGACACCGAGGATGCCAAAATGAAGAATCTTCAGGATAAACTAACCCTTGAGCAAAATTCTCGAAATCAACAGGTGAGGGATCTGAATGGGAAGCTTAACTTGGTTCCTCAAAGTTGGAAAAGAGAAAGAAATCTCCGGATTGAGATTGAAGAGAATCTTGTGGAGCAGGATGAAATTTTTAAGGCATAGTCTGAGGCTCTGAAGGCTCAAGATGAAAGGATTAAAGCCTTATAAAAACAAGTTGAGGAGGACCAGAAAGACTTGAAGAAGCTGAAAACCTTGTTGAAGAAGTTAAATACCAAGGAAAAGGAAGACAAATAGACCAATCCGATTTTTTGTTGTAATGTCTTTCCTTGTAAAAATTCTTTCAATTCTAATAAAATCTCTGGTTTTTTGTATCTTGTGTTATTATGTACTAATGTTTCAGGTACTTTATTTCTTTTCCATTCCCTTAAATTCTTTTTGAAAATCACAAAGGGGGAGAATGAAAAATAACTACTCAAAAGTGGGAGAAGGAAAAATCTAAAAGGGAGAAGAAACATTTCTAAGTTAAGAACTATCCTTAAGTAAGGGGGAGTTTCTCATTATGAAGTTTTTCATTCCCATGATAATGAAAACTCCATTCTGGAAATCCAGAGTACAATCCTTAGAGTTTCAAAGGCTAAGGGGGAGTTAGTTGTATTCCCCATCATCTATGAACAAAGGGAGATAAGTTTTAATTTCAAAGTCTAAAGAAATTTTTCCTTATATTATTTTTCGAAAGGTTGTTTGTGCTTTCCAAAAAAGGAGAGATTGTTTAGTCAATAAGGTTTTCCTTATGAATTTTCCATTTCTTATTGTTTTGAAAATCACAAACACTTTATACTTAATCAAATCTATATTTTACTTATATAAGGAAAATTTCCTTCCCAAAAGAATTTACCCCTACCAGGTTTTCATTGTTCATATCATTATTTTTCTTAAGTATAAAAATCTGATTCATATCTAAAACTTTGGAATATAATAATACTTAGATATGAAGCATTCTGTTTTAGGATCCGAATTTTGGATATAAACTCTAATGATGTTCCACTCCGAATTCTGGATACGAACTCTAATGAAGATCCACTTCGAATTCTGGATACAAACTTTCATGAAGTTCTACTCCAAATTCTGGATACGAACATTCACGTAGTTCTACTTCGAATTCTGGATACGAACTCTCATGTAGTTCGACTCCGAATTATGGATACGAACATTCATGAAGTTCCATTCCGAATTCTGGATACGAACTTTCATGTAGTTCAACTCCGAATTATGGATATGAACTCTCATGAAGTTCCACTCCGAATTCTAGATATGAACTTTCACGAAGTTCCATTCCGAATTCTAGACTCCAAAATCTTACTAGTTCTACTATGAACTTCTATGAGTTCGACTCTGAACTTCTATGAGTTCGACTCCAAACTTATATGAGTTCAACTCTGAACTTCTATGAGTTGGACTCCAAAATTCTATGAGTTCGACTCCGAACTTCTATGAGTTCGACTCCGAACTCTTTAGGTTCAGGTTCTGAATTCTAGTGAAATCAGACTCTAAATTTCTTTGAAATTAAGACTCCAGATTTCTACAGAATTCAGGTTCCGAATTTCAATAAAAAACAGAATCCAAATATCTCTTTATTACAGACTCTGAATTCCGTTTTGGTTAGACTCAGAATTTCTATTTTCTTACATTCCGAACTTTAGTTTTTCTTATGCTTACACTTGTTTCATTACAAAAAGATGTTGTGCTTTCAGTTATTGACTAACCATTGGTTGAATGACACGTGTGCAGGTCCCTCCAAAATTCAAGGAGAAATATGACCGTTGGAGGAGGGTACTGACCATTGGAGCTTCACCTATAAATAAGAGCTCATTTGAAAAGACTAAGAACTTTTGGAATTTTGATGATCATATCTTCTTGAAGTGATTTCTAGAGAGAGAGGCTCTTATCAACTCTTAAAGATTCGTGCAGAAAGTTTGAACGGCTTGTTAAAAATTCTCCTTGTGTAGACTTGCTTCGTGAGACTCTGATTGTTTCTATATAAAATCGAGGGCTTATGAGGATAGAAAGACATAGGTTCCAACACCTTGAAGTTGAGGGCTTCCTTGCTGAGGAAGACAGAGGTGCCGACTACCTGATAGTTGAGGGCTTGCGGGGATATCAAGACAAACTCCAATCTTCATATCGAGGGATTAACCTGGTGTGGGTAAAACAGACTTTCTTGAAAGTATAAATCAGGTGACCTTTAGCGAAGGTTGTTGGATACCCTCCTCTTTGGGTCAAAAGAGTTTATACTTGTTACTTGTAGTTTTTACTACTTTGTTTTTCCATTGTATCTTGTATTGTTAAAGAAAGTATAAATTTCTTATACTTCCTTACTTGTACTCTGATTTAGTTAGATTCTATACGCTTTATGGTAGAATCTTAATCTTTGTAACTTTAGTTAATTTCCATATCTGGAATCACTTTTCTGGAATTTAACAAGTGACTAGAACTCATAGAGTTCTTGTGAATTATATTGTTTAACCTTGTTAAACATAACCATCTTTAAAAGTTTCCCCAGGAAATTTTTAAAAGGTAAAATTCACCCCCCCTCTTGTATCTGAGAATCTCATACTTATATATTTGATCCTACGTATGGTATAATAGATTATATCATACTCAGTCACATACTATCCTAACACAGGCTATGCAGGAAATAAATAATCAAGGCAGCTTAAAATAAACAAGAAGATGGTAAAAATAGACTAGAAGTGTAAACAAAAAACCAACTGTAGAGAAATAAAAACAATAAAACAAAGATAATATCCATGGGAAATCCTAAACATCCCTATAATACCCTTGGATGTACTTGGTTCGAAACCACCTAATGATGTATGGTTAAGCCCCTAAGTCTTTAAGAAACTAGACGCCCTCAAATAGCAAATCCAGTGGCACATCCCACCTAGCCTATCTATAATCTAGGGGGTACCAACCCGTATAATTAGGGTTGATCAACAACCATCACTTAATCCTTTAAATATTCCTAGGAACCCATGGTGAAGTAATATTATGTAAGTAGGAGGCCCTCACACGCGTGAATCACCATACCTACCATCGCCACACTTGCCTACCCCAAACATAAACACCCTATATCATAAACCATAAAAAATCCATCCTATATAGGTTCCCACATCTATGTGGGTATATATATATACACCACATCATCAAGGTGCCAACTGGGCCATCATTTCACATAATCATTCAAACCATTTCATAAAATACTTTAAGTTTCCAATCAGGAGTTCACATTTTTCAAACCACATTTCATTATAATGTCAGAAAGTGACAACTAAGACTATGCCAAGTCTATCCCACATACATTTTCAAAATATTTTCAAACTTTTCTCAAATTCAATACAAATAATCACTTTCAAAAATTTGATTCCAAATGGGACTTTACACAAATCCAATTTTATCACAAAACAAATATGTAAACATACACAACACAATCAAATGTTCCAAACAAGATTTTAAATATTGAGGAAACGATTATCTTTTATAAAGGACTAAACATGTCATAATTTCCCATAAAATTTGAAAGTCACACTAGGTCATTTGGGGAGTCATGGAACCATTTAATAAATAGAGGGAGGAGAAAAGAGATAAGAGTCTTTTTTAGAAAATCAAGGAGCAAGAAAAGAATCACTTCCAATACTATCATCATTTGAATGCCCATCCATGTGTACACTACATGCATGGATGGATATTCCCACATCCAATGGCATGTCACAAATAGTTTTCCCCAAGTAATTTATAAAGAATAAACACATGGGAATAATTGAAAAATTACCCTAAACACTAGTTTTTAAAATTTTTACCAACACCAAAACACTATAATAGGATAAAAAAGGCACCATGGTGTTGATAAACATGTTTACCAATTTATAAAAAATGCTCAAACGTAATTTGGTGTGAAAATACATAGGCATAAATAGAAAATATCTTCAAAACCTATTTTTAACCAATTCTACAAACTTGAAAACACTATAAAAAAATAATTAAGTACATTATTAAGGTGCATATCATATTTAGAAATTATCAAAACAAAATTTGGTATTTAATTAAACACATTTGACACATGCATACATATAAATAATTAAATATTCTCTTTGAAATATATTTTAAAAAAATTATACCATCAATAAAACACCATAATAAATTCACCAAGTTCATTATCAAGGTGTGAATCATGTTCAAAAATTAAGTTATAATACCCAAGAAACATATAGATTTAATTATAAAGGGAAGGCACGATAACACCTAACTCAGAGGCATGCAAAAGTGACAAATATTCAAAGGGAGGAATAATAAAACCTCACAGATAATCCACACACCCTAGATTCAAAGGTAAATGACCCACACACCAACCCTATATTTAGGGTTTGAACAAAGTTAAAAAAACCCTAAATCAAAGGAAAACTCGTTGGATGGGGGAGCCGCCACCGGAGGAGGATAGCGATGCTGATGGGGTTGCATGCCAGAGAGGGGGTCGACGCCAGCGGGTTGCACACCAGAGAGGGGGTGAGGTAGGAGCAGGGGGTGTGCAAGGGTCCACATGACCAAGAGTCACCACATAGGGGAGGACCATCAGAGGGTGTGCCGACTGGAGAGGAGGGCGGCGCCAGCAGGTCGTGTTGGGAGGAGGATGGGGACACCGGTGGGACATGATGTATAGAGAGAGGGAAGGGGGTGACACATGAGGAAGGGGGAGAGGGATGGTGAGGGTTTATTTTTTTCCTCTTTTATTTTTAGTAAAACCCTAAAAAAATAAATTATTAATAATAAAAATATTCCTAATAATAATAATAATATTAATATAATGATAATAATAATAATAACCATAATAATAATAATAATATCATCATTATTATTGTTAAAATATCTTAATTTTATTTCACCTTTATTTTTTTATTTTATTTTTTTCATTTTATTTTCATTAAATTTATTTATTTTAAATAACAGAAAACCACATAGTCACCCCACACGACTCAATAAATCATGTACGAACCGTGTAGTAGCTTCTGTCTATTCTAGAAGCGTCTAAACAATTACCTAGGATGAACATAAATTTTCCTCTAACTGTGCGGTGCTTGTGAACCAGTGTAAAACCCACCAAAATTTATAAACTTCAAAAATTTTGTACCAACACTCAATCTAAACCTCTATGAGAATATCCAAAGCTAAGAAAAAATAAAATAAAATAAATTTAATGGTTGGGGTGTCAAAATTATTCCCACTACAGACTCTTTCTGCCCCCATAAATTCATCAAGCCCAAGGATTACAAAAAAATTGATTCCATGCCCGAACACAAGGGGGTTTTCACCACCACAAGGATTCTACTTGAATGAAAACTTTAAAGTCCAAAAACACCACCCTATGAGGGGGGGGGGATATGTGAATTCCTATCATGGACTAACCGAACCTCTCCATGCAACCAAGAATCACAACAAAGTATTAACTAGAAATCTTGCTTTAAAATGACCTGACAAAGAGAGACTATGGAAAATAGCTAAACATCTCCCACACTAACCAAACAAAAACCTCACTACACCTGGGTACTGGGAATGTTACAACATGAACTGCTCTAACTAAATGATATAAAACCACCAATAGAACTAGGAGCTTTTCTGTACTAGTTGAATCCACCAACATTAGGGGAAACCCATGAAAATGATTCGAACTAAAACTAAATAGTGAACCAGAACTAATACACATCCACCCTACAAAACCCAAACACTTTCAAACGATCAGAACCAAAGCCAAAACCACTAATTCAAGGTCCAAACACCTTTTAAATAAAATGAATGATTCAGAAAGACACATTTAGAATAGATTCAACAACTTGGATTATAATATAATGAGTTCATCATACTATTAAAATAAAGGATGAACTTACAACAGTAGGAAAACAAAAACAAGGAAACTTTAAACATTTCAATATCATTATAGAAAACAAAACTAGGCCAAGGTTTCACCCACCCTGACAACTCCTGACTATGCTCAAGATTTACCCTGAGACCTATGGCTGGGGATATGATGTCTGAAGCGTCTACTGCATCGCAGTCAAGAAATAGAATCCTTTTTTCACAATATCTTATTCAGGTGATGATTTCAGAAATTTTTTTCCAGATGACCCATGCAACTAAAACGATGGCATATCTTTTGAGGGATGCAACATGATGGATTTGAATGCCCAAGTCGGCCATAGTGGTAGTACACAACCAAATAGTTCGAATAACTGGGAGCTTGAACTAATGAATATGACTCTTTAATAATAGGTTCCTTCATTATGAACTTATCTTCAGATAGGGAAGCTTCACGAGCAACTGGATATGCCTGATTTCCAACCTCCTGTGCTTTAGAAACCAAATCAACAAAGAATGATTCATCTACTAGCTTCTCGAATTTATATTCCTTAGAAGAGAGGTCTCACTTCTTGATCTATGTACAAAGACCTCCAAGTAAAATAGAAACCTTCATTATATCCTACAATGCTACATCCATAGAAAAGGAAAACAATCCATTAATGTGGTCAACATAGGCCTTCACTGATCACTGACCTTATTGAATACCCACGAGCTCTTCCCCTTTCTTCATCTTCACCTCCTCAGGTACAAATAATTGGACAAAGACAAACTTAAAACATCCCACTTCATCACAACTTATAATGATGGCAGGGAGAATAACTCCCATTCATCTAAATATGGACCTTCAAAAAGACCTATAACATCATGAATCCTAACATCCTCAGGAGTTCCCAACACCCTGAAGACATGCTCTACCTCTTCAAGACACATACCTTCCTCTAACAGACCTTGACCATTGTAAATAACAAGCAATGTATGAGAAGTAAAAAAAATTGGGAAAGAATCATTGGCAACATTGGAGACCTTTTTGGGTGGAATTATCTAAACAACACGAAATAATTAACCAAAACCAAAATAAAATCGGAAAACTATCAAAGGCAACAACGTGAGCCAAGAACAACTAGCTCAGAAGCCACAACAATACAAACACAAAAAAACACCCCTTTTTAGAACCCTCATTTTCATTTAAATTTCAAAACTGGATTCTTAAAAGTGAAAGCCAATACTCACAAAAAAACCCACACTATAAAACAAAAACTGATTTCTAAAACCTTCAGATTTCGAAACCTCACCCATGGCATCCGATGAACCGTCACATGAATGTCCATCCATTCCACTCACATCATCCAAGAAAAATTTCCCCCACCCACTTTCCATACATACCCTATACACATGTTAACTTCCATAGAGAGTACCAAGGGTCACATATCTATTTTTATTATCAAATCCAAACATGCATCATATTTTCAAACCGAAACAATTTCTTTTAAAAACCCATTTTATTAATTTCAAAACCAATTAGAAGAATCCATTTTCTATTTTAAAATATGATTTCATTTTAAATTCCAACATACCAATTTAAATCCATTTAAAAGAAAGAATTTTTATTTTCAAAATGTATTTAATTTTCAAAAACACACTTACACCAACTAGAACCAAAAAGAACCACAACTTGCACAAAAATTTCAGAACGGGAAACTAGTAGTTATGATTAACCTGAATATATGGTAGTGAGACATTGCTAAAGTAAGAACAAACAACTAAGAGGATCTTAACCCGTATAATTGGACTCCACATGGGTGACTACTCCACGTGAGATCACGATGTAACACCAGATTTCCTATGTTGTTATCCCTCGGTCCAAAACAAGAATAGAAGACTCAAATCATGGACTACCCCTAGAAACTCAAGGTTCAGAACAAGAAAGGGTTCATTAAACCCTTCCCATACCTACCTCACAAGTTCTGACAGTCCTAATCTCTATATAATAGAATCCCTAGATAATAGGAACCTCTCTCTGATACTATTTTGTCCTGAAGCAACCTGAGTTGACCTTGAAATGGTCACTTGAGCTGGCCCACAACATGGCCCAAAGGGCATTCCCGATTTCTACGGGCTAGAAACTGGTGTCAGGTATCAAATTAAAACCAGATGGGAATGGTTTCAATCCAAATAAACTAGGATTAATAATCAAGACCAGAGAAGAATAAAAATAACCACAACTGAATTTCCAATCAATATAAATGAACATATTCAGTTATAACCAATAAGAAAGGAATGAACTAAATAAAAAACTAAAACTGGACTAAACCAAACTAAACCGAATGAAACTGTTACCATGCGATCTCCAGGTGACCTTTTCGTCACCTCCAACCATAAGAAAAACTATGGTCTAACAATGATCAGATAAACTAAGAGAATCTGAACAAAATCAAAACCTACAAAATAGATCAGGTCTACCAACACTGAGTGGCACAAGTAGGGTATGAGATTTACATCTCAGTAGGTAATCACGATAGAGTCTAGGAAATCCCTTTCTCGATACAATCCAATAACACTAGTTTGAAAATACAATTATAAAAACAGGTCTTTCTCATGTAGGTAAATAAATCTATCTTTACTTTTTATATCAACACACACACACACACACCACTTTTCCATTTTCTAAAGATGAGTTTAACTTTTTAAAAACTAAAATCCCAAATAAGGAAACACTAGGCTATGCAAGAAATAAATAAATAGGGAAACTAAAAATAAACTAAAAGATGATGAAAATAGACAAGTAGTGTAAACAAAAAACCAAGTGTGGATAAATAAAATAAGAAAACATAGATAATAACTATGGGAGGTCTGAAACATCCCTATAAGAACCCTAGACGTACTTGGTTCAGAACCACCTGTCGATGTATGATGAATCCCCTAAGTATATAACCAACATGTCTCCCTCCACTAGACAATCCAGTGGCCCGTCCCACTTAGCCTATCGGTAATCTAGGGGTACCAACCCATCTAATCAAGTTTGATTGGAAACTGACACTCTATCCTCTAAAATACGCCCAAGAACCCATGGTGAAGTAATACTTTTTAAGTAGGAGTCCCTCACTGGCGTCACTTATCTTACCTGCCATCACCACACTTTCCTACCTCAAAAACGAACACCCTATAAGATAACCCACAAATGAAGACCCTCCTATAGACATACCCACATCTATATGGGTATACATATATACACCACATCATCAAGGTTCCAATTGGGACTTCATTTCACATAAACATTCAAAAAAATTCATAAAATACTTTAAGTTGCTAATCGAGCATTCACATTTGTCAAACCACATTTCATCCCAATGTCAAAATGTGCCAATCAGACCTCATACAATGTATATCCTGCATACACTTTCAAAATATTTTCTAACCTTTCTAAAATTTAGTGAAAATACTCACTTTAAAAAATGTGATGCCAAATGATCCTTTACCCAAATACAATTTTATCACAAAACCATGATGTAAACATACAAAACACTATCAAAGGTTCAAAACGGGCTTTCAACTATTGAGGAAAAAAATTATCTTTTATAAAGGACCAAACAGGTCATAATTTTCCATATAATTTTAAATTCACACTAAGTCATTTTGGGATTCATGGAACCATTTAATAAATAGAGGGAGGAAAAAATAGATAAGATTCATTTTTAGAAAATTGAGGTTAAAGAAAAGAATCACTTCCCATATCATCATCATTTTAAGGCCCATCCATGTGTTCACTATGTGCATACATGGATGTGCACACATCCAATGGTGTGTCACAAATAGTTTTCCTCAAGAAATTTTAAAAGAATCAACACATGGATTTAATTGAAAATTTACCCGAGAAACTAGTTTTAACAATTTTCATCAACACCAAAACACTACAATAGATTAAAAAATGCACCATTGGAATGAAAAACATTTTTACCAATTTATAAAAAATGTTGAAACATCATTTGGTGTAAAAATACATAGTCATAAATAGAAAATCACTTCAAAAACTATTTTTAACAAATTTTAAAAACTTGAAAAAACTATAACAAACTAATTAGGTACATTACGAACGTGTGTATGATATTTAAAAATTATCAAAGAAAAATTTGGAATTTAATTAAACACATTTGACACATGAATACATAGAAATAATTGATGATTCACATTGAAATATATTTTTAAAAAATTATACAACCAAGAAAACACCACAATAAATTCACAAAGTGAATTATCAAGGTGAGAATCATATTTATAAATTAATTTATAATACCCAAGCATCATATAGATTGAATAGAAAAGGGAAGGCATGGAAACACCTACCTTGGAGGCATGTGAAAGTGATGAATATTCAATGGAAGGAAGAATAATGCCTTGTGGATTATCTTCACACCCTAGATTCAGAAGAAAATGACCCACACATCAACCATACATTTAGGGTTTGTACAAAGTGAATAAAACCCCCAAAATCAAAGGAAAACTCACTAGAGGGTGGAGCCACTACTGGAGGAGGAGGGTGACACCGATGGGGTTGTGAGTTAGAGAGGGGGTCGACACCGGTGGGTCACACTCCAGAGAGGGAGGGAGGCACGATGAGGGGGTTGTGTGAGGGGTCGTGTGAGTAGGATGTTCTACATAAGGGAGGACCACCGGAGGGAGGGTGGTAGTTGGAGGTAGATTCGGCCGGAGAGAAGGGTGGCACCGGAGGGTCTCATAGGGAGGAGGAAGGGGATGTCGGTGGGTCATGCTGTATAGAGATAGGGAAGGGGGAAGGGGCAATGCATGGGGAAGGGGGAGAGGGAAGGTTATGGTTTATTTTTTCTATTTTATTTTTATTAAAACCCTAATAAAATAAATTATTAATAAAAATAATATTCCTCTTAATAATAATAATAATATCATTATTATTATTAAAAAGTATTAATTTTATTTCACCTTTCTCATTTTATTTTATTTTTTTCATTTTATTTTCATTAAATTTATTTATTTTAAATACCGGAAAACTGTACGATCACTCCTCACAGCTCAAGAAACTGTGCGTGAACTATGCAGTATATTCGGTTCTTTCTAGAAGCATCTGCATGATTATTGGTTTGGCCACACGGTTTCTACTAACTATGTGGTCCCTTTACACCGGTCTAAAAACCACCAAATTCTCGAACTTAAATTTTTTTTGAACCATCACTCAATTCGAACCTCTATGAGAATATCCAAAGACAAGAAAAAATAAAATAAAATAATTTTAAATGTTGGAGCGTGACATAGATAGACCACCCACCACCCATGTGGGTATTTCTAAAGCGTATTTCATGTTTTTTTCATGGATGAGATACACGGTTAACACTAACCATGCACCTAGCACTAAAAATTATTATTTTTTGAAAACCTAAGTAAATTCAAACAAAAACTCATTATTGGACCCTTTGTGAGATAGTTGTTTTAATATTCACAAATCATGCCAATTTAAAAATCATGGTAATTCACATATTATGTTATAACTAATGTTAATCTTGTCAATGAATTATTATAAATGAATAAATTATGTCACATGGTATAATAAATTTCAATAAGTCAAAAAATTATGGATATTTATGTTTCAATATATTTACAATTTCATATTTACATGTAATTATGAATTTCATTCAATCTATTATTGTTCTGTATATGTTAGACACTTTGTAAGTTTTTCAAAGTCTTTATCACTCATTGGTTCAAAGGATTCATTAATGGTTGACTCATTAATAAGGACTCCCTGATTGAAGAAGATATTGATGAAGGATTCATCGATAGAAAAAATGACACACCAATGGGAAAGTCACCAATGATCGGTCACACTGATAGTTTAGGAAACTAACTGATAGACGACTCAAAGATGGGCGACACACCGATAGTTGAAAGGACTTATTGATGGACGATTCATCGATGGGAAACACACTGTTAGTTAAAAATGAGCCACTGATGATGAATCACTGATGCTCAGATAGACTGATAGTACAAATGGATCACTGATGTCCATAGTCACCGATACCTATGGAAATGACTCATTGATACAGAGAGTCACCGATGCTGATAGACCAATGCCAATGACTCACCGATACTTAAGACTCACCGATAGTTATAAAAACTATTTTTATTTTATTTATTCAAATTTATATCTAATAGTCATATTTAGAAAAATTAATGTTTCTAAAATTATTTAATGTTATCTGTAGGATATTCATAGGACAGTACGAGGTATATTCATGTGGGGAGATCATTATGTCTATTGGACCTCAAAGTATAAAATAATTACCAACTGGACCATTCAATGTAGCGAAAAGCAAGTGAAAAAGTGTACAAGAACACCTGTAATTCTCGATCATACTTCCAAAACCCAAGAACTCAAAAGGAAAAACATACAGAGAGATCAAGAAATGAAGCTAAACCTGTTAAGTTAACCTGAACATATTTTGAACAAGAATATGAACATCTCATACTCGTGGAAGCCAGAACATAACGGCTTCAACACTCTATTTTAGAGTCAACTTCCAGAAGAGGACTTGAACTTCTCTTCAAATACATCAAATGATTCTGGAGATGCACAACAAAACACATAGATAATTCTAAACCTAACTATATATCTTTAGCTATGTTGTGTTCATTTATTTATATTTTTGAGTAGTGTGTGTATCTCTATGTCGCACACACACTGAATCTTGTGCATAACTGGAGGATACTTGATATCATCAATCTTACAGTCTATTTATCTTTTTATATCCCACATAGAACTTGGAAGAGGTCATGTGTGACCTGTTTATTGTTTTTCCCATGAAGAACTGTGGTAGAGCTCAAGGGTGACCTGGACAACCTTGTGTGCTATTGTGAAACCTGATCCAGGGTGTGAATGGAACTTTTTTTATTAATTTAAACTTCTTGGTGGTAGGTGATCACCATGTGGAGAGGAATAAGTCTCCGCTTGATATTGAAACTCTTGTTTTAAATTCTATTATGCCTCTTATTATTTTCTTTTACTATTCTTTATAAAAAATTTCATACAAACAATGTTAAACTCTGATAGTTAGTTTAGAAAGTTTTTATAATAGTTTTTAACCATTAGGTAAGTTTCAAAAGTTATATTAATATTTAGGTTAGTATAACTAATAATTAATCAATCTCTTGAGAAATTAATTGAACATTTAGGACTCTTATAAATTCACTAAAAACTAACATGGATTATATTTTTAATTAGGGAAAATTTTCAAATAACTATTTTAAAAGAAATTTTTATAGGGACTCAATTCACCCCCTTATTTATTACTCTACTCCAACCAACATTTGGTATCATAGGGTTTAGAAAATTTTTAGTTTTCAAATCTTTTTCAAACTTTTTTAACTGTGATTGTAGTTGTATTTCAAAGATCTTAAAATTTATGTCAATACTAAATTTTTATCTCTTTAAAATATTTTCCAAAAAATTTATTACGAACAATATATTAGAAGGAGATGCTATAAATAGACCACCCTTTTTCAATGGAACAAATTATGCTCAGTGGATGCTTGAAATGAAAATACATTTAGAAAGCATGGGATTTGAAATCTAGACTGCTATTGAAAGTAAATATATACTCCGTGAAACTTGTAGAAACACTTGGGATGAAGCTACCATGACTTCCTATAACAATAACTATAAATAAATGAATTCTCTATACTGTTAACTAAGAGATGAATAATTCAATTTCATTTCTACCTGTAAAAATAGTCATGAGATTTGGTAAAATTTAGCTATTTCCCACGAGGGAACAACTAATGTGAAAGAGATGATATTAAATACTTATAATATTAAATATGAAAATTTTAGAATGAATCCTGATGAATCTATTTCTGATATATATCTCAGGTTCAATGAAATTTTGAAAACCACGATTTCTTTAGGAAGAGTTGTCACAATAAAAGAGCAGATCATGAGGATTCTGTGATGCTAACTAGGGATATGGCGAGGGACATCAGTATCTATAAGAGAATCATGTGACATTGATAAACTTTCAGTGAAGGAACTAATTAGAAAATTAATGATTTATGAAGAGTAATTAAAGGTAAATAAAGAAGAGAAATATCCAAAGAGAAAATCTGTAGCCTTCAAGACTACCAATTCCAAGAGAAAATACAAAGATAAAGTTTAAGTTGATGTTGATAGAAAAAGTAGTTAAGAACCAACTTTATATAGTGATGAAAAAATAGCCCAACTGGCTAGGAGATTCATATTTTTTTTAGAAAGAAAATTTTATTCAAGAAAACAAACTTTAAAGGAAAATATAACAACAAAGGCAATTGGATAAAGGATCAGAAGAAATATGATAAATTAGAAGAAATATTTTTCTATGAATTCAAAAGGAGAGGGAATGTCAAAGATAACTGTTCTAAGTTAAATTATAAAAAGAAGTATGAGTATAAAGATAAGAAATATAAGAAATCAATTAAGGCCACCTGGAGTGTATCCAAGGATAGCTCCAATGAATCAGCTTCTTCTTAGAATGAGAAAGTAGATATGGAAAATATGTTATTTATGAAAAATACTTCAGAGGTACTCTTAAACTCTCTTATACCTAATGACTATTATTCTAGAGATGAATTTGAATCTGAAAATATGAAAAATGATGAACTATTTGAGTATTTTAATATGATATAAGAAACTTTTAATGAACTTAAGGATAAGTATAAATCATTAAATAAACATTATGAACTCTATAAAAATATTAAATCTTAACTTACTATTGATAAAGAGAAAAATTCACCACTACTAAAGGGAAATAATGACCTAAAGTTATCTAATGATCAATTAAATAAGGATTTGGAAACATTTACCAATGGGGAAAATAAACTTACTCAGTTACATGGTAAAAAATAGATCCTAGGTATATTATTGGAATATAATATCATATAGGATAAATAAATTTATCTAAAACACATTTTATAACTAAATCTAGAAAATCTTCTTCTCTATCCAAAAATCAAGATTTTACTGCAAGTTCCAGTTCTGAAAAATCTTTTACTGCATCAAGTTTTTTCTGGACCAAATAAAATTTATTTTCAAATAATTTACATTCTACATATAAGAAACCAATAAGACAATTTTGGGTTTCTAAATCCTTTATTACTAATATTTCTGTACCCATACATATATTAGTAGAAAAGTATTTTCTTGGATGAATTGTTTTGTAGGTAAACTACATAAAGAGTTTCTATAGAAATATTTGGTACTTGGACAATGTCTATTCAAGACCCATGACATGGGATTACTCAGATTCAAGAATATCATCAAGATTGATGGAGGACATGTCACATTTGGTGACAATGGTTAATGAAAAATCATCAGATTAGGCCAGATTGGTAACCCTAACTCTATTTCAATTTCCAAAGTACTCTATGTTGATGGATTAAAATATAAATTACTTAGAAAATCTCAATTGTGTGATGATGTATTTAATTTCAAATTTTAAAATGATTCATGCCATGTTTTTTATGAAAAAAATAACATAGTATTTACTGCTCTTAGAAATGATAATGTATATGCTGTAAATTTAGACACACTAGCATCACAGAATGTTTCCTACCTATGTGCCTTTAATAAAGAGTCTTGGATCTGGCACAAAATACTAGGATATTATAATGTACACTCCCTTAAGAAATTAACTAGAAAAGGTTTAGTAAAAGACTTTCCCAAACCAGAGTTTCCATATAATAAAGTGTGAAATCCTTGTCAAAAAGAAAAGCAACAAAAAATATCATTCAAACCAAAGAAAGAAGTTACAACTTCTAAAACTCTTGATTTAGTTCACATGGAATTGTTTGGAACATCTATAGTTTCATGTATTAATGGGAATCACTATGTTTATGTTCTTTTAGTTGACTTCTCTACGTATACTTGGACATTTTCTTAGCTTAAAAAAGTGAAGCATGCTCTCATTTTACCAAGTATAAAAGGATTGTAGAAAATATTAGTGGACTTAAAATTAAATCCTTAAGATGTGATTGTGGCTGTGAGTTTGAAAATCAAGACTTGGAATCTTTTTTCTCACAAAATGGCTATAGGTTTAACTTATCTACCCCTAGGACACCTTAATAGAATGGTGTAGTAGAAAGAAGAAATAAAACCCTATAGGAAATTTCCCAAACTATGCTCAATGAAAATGATCTACTGATTTATTTTTGGGATGAAGTTGTTAATAAAATGTGTTTTATAATAAATAGAGTCTTAATTATACATATACTTAGGAAAACCCCTTATGAGTTTTGGAATAAAAAGAAACCCAATGTAAATTATTTTAAAGTGTTTGGATGTAAAGTTTATATTCTTAACACTAAAGATAATCTAGATAAAGTTGCCTCTAAAATTGATGAAGGAATATTAATTGGATATTAAACATCAAGAAAAGAATATATATTCTTTAATAATATAACCAAATGTGTAGATGAATATATACATGTCAAGTTTGATGAAACACATCCACATGAGCCTAAGACCTCTCTAGAAAATCTTGAAGAGGATATGTCCAATCTTGAAATTAATGAATAACCCTCTAACAATCCTATAATAGAATCTTTTAAAACTTCCAGTTATATAAATTCTCTAGATTCTAGAAATAATGAACTATAACCAAGTGATAAACATGAAATAACTCGCCCTAGTTTTACTAGACCAACTAGAACCATTAAAAACCATTCTTTAGATGTTGTAGTTGGAGATTTAGACATATGAACACAAACTATAGATTACTTGAGAAATCAGGTTGAACATCAAACATTCTTGTCACAACATGAACTCAAAAGTATGAATGATGCAATAAATGATGAATTTTGGGTGATGTATATGCAAGAAGATCTTAATTAGTTTGAGAGAAATAAGGTCTAGAATCTTATTGATATAGAAAAAGATACCTTGACCATAGGAACTAAATGGGTGTTGAGGAATAAAGTAGATGAAGCTAGAAATATAGTTATAAACAAATCTAGATTAGTTTCACAATGCTATAATCAATAAGAAGGTATTGATTATGATGAGACCTTTGTACTAGTAGATAGGTTTGAATCCATTAGAATCTTACTTGCCTATGCAACACACTTGGATTTCAAAATTTATCAAATGGATGTCAAAAGTGCATTCTTAAATGGTTATATAATTGAGGATGTTTTTTCTGAACAACCCCTAGGTTTTACAAATCCACATTTTCCAAAATAGGTTTTCAAATTATCTAAAGAAATATATGGTTTGAAACAAGCTCCAAGAGCTTGGTATGATAGGTTAAGTAACTTTCTTATTTTTAAATGTTTTACAAAATGAGTTGATGATCCTACTTTATTTATAAAAATAATTTATACAGATGTTTTAATAGTTCAAATATATGTAGATGATATTATTTTTGGTTCTAAAAATTCTTTATGCAATGATTTTTCGAAAATGATGCAAAGTGAGTTTGGAATGAGTTTGATGGGTGAACTTAAATATTTTCATGGATTTCAAATATTTCAAAACAAAGAAGGTATTATTATAAATAAAAGTAAATATACTAAATATATTTTGAAAAGATATGAATTTTATGGAATTAAGAGTAGTGAGACACCTATGAGTTCAACACGTAAGTTGGATCTTGATGAAAATGGGAAATCAGTTGATCAAACTACTTACAAAGGAATTATTGGAAGTTTTCTTTACATAACTTCTAGTAGGACATACATCATGTTTAGTGTGTATATGTGTGCAATATTTTAAGAAAACCTAAAAGATTCACATTTAAATTCTGTTAAAATATTTTTAAAATACCTAAAATATACAACTAATTTAGGACTATTCCACCCTAGAGGAAAACCTATTGATATGTTTAGTAATTATGATGATGACTTTGGTGGGTGTAAATTAGATATAAATATCACTTCTAGAACATGTAACTTTTTGGGAAAATATCTAATTTCATAGTGTAGTAAAAAGTAAAATTTGGTTGCAATATCAACTACTGAAGCAGATTACATTGATGTTGGTAGTTGCTATGCCCAAAGTTTTTAGATGAGACAAAATTTATTAGATTATGGATTTCAATTCAGACATATCCCTATAAATTGTGACAATACAAGTGATATTAATGTAACGACCCGAAATTTTGAATAAATCTTGTTTCCTAATTTCATGTGTTATTTTTTATACTCAAAAAAAATGTTTTATTTGATAAACATGATTATAAATAAAATGAGACCATTGGTTTTTGAGTGTTATATGACCATCGGTCAATATGACCACCGTGAACAAAATGTTTTGATTATTGTCTCTATATTTAAGTAATCTTGGTTAATTATTATAGAAAGAAGATTTGATGGCCTCACCTAGTAGCCTTGGGCCAATCGAAGCCCATCTAACAGAGATTGGGAAGGAGGTAGCACCATTGGGCTTTGCTCTGGACCAAATCCAAGCCGAACTTCATCATGTGAAGCTAGAACGGTATCGCCTTCGCGAGAAGTTCAAACTGATAGAAATTACTACTCGGGCAATGTTGACTGAGCCGCCCCAAAATTCTATCACCCTAGCACACCTTACTCTTAGGTCCTATGCTGGTATTATAAGGGGTTATGTAACGAGACCGTAATTGCCTTGTGTAATCTTTTTTTTAAATAAAAATTTGGATTTCTTCTTATGATGATGTTTATGAATTTTCAAATGACCGGATAAATATTGTATGCATATTTTTGATGAATTTTAGAAAAAGGATATTTTAAAAATGGTTGTGTAAACCTTAAATAATTAAAAATGTGTAATGATTTTCGAAAAATGGTCTTCTACAATTATGTTCAGTACGAAATTTAGAGTCTAATAAGATCAACTTGATTTTTGATGAATAGTAAATTATGAATAGTGATTTTATGATTAGGATTAGTAATATGACCAAATGGATTAGTAATCTCACTTAAAGAAAGTTTTAAAATAATCTAGGCACCTTGATTAAGTAATGTTATTCAATAAAATAGTTAAATAACGGTTTCATTAATTATTATTCAAGTATTAGTTTTTTCGGGTGAATAGTGTTTTTTAATTAAAAATTTAATTAAAAATAATTAGAAAATTATTTTTATAAAAATGACTTTATTTTTGAACTCAGAGCATCGATATTATGTTATGGTAATTTTTGGGGTTTTTTCTGAAAAAAAATGAATTTTCGATGAATAGTGTTTTTATTTAAAAATTAAATTAAAAATATTTAGAAAATTATTTTTATAAAATGGAGTTCATATTTGTAATCAGAGCGTTGATATTTGGTTAAGGTGAAATTTTGGGATTATTCTGAGAAAGTTGAATTTTTGATGAATAGTGAAAATACAGTTTTTAAGTTACGGGTGTTTAATGACATCATTAAATGATGTATTAAGTTTGTAATCAATATGTTCGAATTATGAATAGTGAGATAAGGTATGAGGTGTCCCAAGTGGCCAATACCATGGGCAAATACCATGGGCAAGCCCATGGTTTTGCCAAAACCACTAATGAGGTGTCCCTTTGCCATTAATGCCTTGTCCCCTCACTTTCCCTATAAATACCAAGCCATCCTCTCATCCATTCGACTCCCCACTCTTCCCCAACGAAGTTCTGGTCTCATTACCTCCCAAGGAGTCCTCCCAAGGTGCCCCCAAGCCCTCATGGTCCCAACCTTTGAGGTTTAAGAGTTACATTTTAAGGTAAGGGATCCGACTCCTCTCTTTCTTTTCAAGTGATCTCTTTTATGTCATTCCTTTTATGCTCCATGTTCTTATTTTGGAGGATGTTCTTTTATACTCCTCTTACTGCCCTTTTTATGTTCATATGATGAAATACCCCCTCTTACTCTCATCATTTCGTTTTAAGAAAGTTTAAGTGGCGCCGTTAGGCTGCCGAATTTTCAAGGGATTCATTCACCTCTCTCCTTTTCAAAGTTCTACTTTCATGTCAAGTCTTTCAAGTTCATTTTTATTATGTTGGGGTATGATCTCTATATTTATAATACTGGTCTTTTATGATCACATGATGAGAGACCCCATTTGATCTCTTCAATTCAGTATTTTGATGTCTTAAGTGGCGCCGTTAGGCTACCGAATTTTTAAGTGGTTCTTCACCCTTCTCGTTTTGAAGTTCTACTTTCATGTCAATTCTTTCAAGTTCCTTTATATTATGTTGGGGTATGATCTCTATATCTATCATACTGGACTCTTATGTTCATATGATGAGAGACCCTATTTGACCTTGTCAATTCAATTTTGTTGAAGTTTAAGTGGCGCCGTTAGGCTGCCGAATTTTCAAGGGATTCATTCACCTCTCTCCTTTTCAAAGTTCTACTTTCATGTCAAGTCTTTCAAGTTCATTTTTATTATGTTGGGGTATGATATCTATATTTATCATACTGGTATTTTATGATCACATGATGAGAGACCCCATTTGATCTCTTCAATTCAGTATTTTGATGTCTTAAGTGGCGCCGTTAGGCTGCCGAATTTTTAAGTGGTTCTTCACCCTTCTCGTTTTGAAGTTCTACTTTCATGTCAATTCTTTCAAGTTACTTTATATTATGTTGGGGTATGATCTCTATATCTATCATACTGGACTATTATGTTCATATTATGAGAGACCCTATTTGACCTTGTCAATTCAATTTTGTTGAAGTTTAAGTGATGCCGTTAGGCTGCCGAATTTTCACAAGAGAAATATTGTTTTGTTTTCTTCCTTTCATGTTCTTCATTTCATATGGTATATTTTCAAATTTCATTACCATGTTCATAAATCACTTATATTTTTTCCCTCTACTGTATGATGGGTCATTTATGAATGTTTGACCCATGTCCCCTCTTTTCTCAATGTTTTCTAAAACCTTGTAACATAGCCGTTATGCTGCAGAATTTTTCCCCTCAAAATGCCTCTCTTTTTCTCAAAAATTATTTTATGTTATAAAGTGAATACTCAAAGCTCTTATTTCTACAAGTTTATTCACATATATATCAAAATGTTCCATTTTAAATTCTGGGATTTACGTACATGAGACCCGCTTCCCTTTCCGTGGGTTTAAAGTGCCGTAAAGATCATGTCATTAAAGCAGTTTTTAAAATGTTATGATTATGAAATGAAACCCATTTATTTTATGCTATATGGGTTATTTATGAAATGTTTGATGATGATATATGTGGCTCACATGATAATAAATGCAAATTTAAGGGTGCGCCCTGATAGCGCTCCAATGCATTGGGTAAAGACTTAATCTCTAGAGATGACCATTTTAACGACGCCTTGGTGAATAACCTTGGTAATTTTTTTAACGACACCTTGGGGATGGACCTTGGTGAAACGAAACGATTGCCAATATTAAATGTTGCAGCCACATCTTCAAGTTATGAAAAAGTTTTATTTTTACTATGATATGCCTCATGATTTCATTTTCATGCCTTAAAGTTCTTTTCATGACTTTATTGATGTATCCCAAGTTCATATGTAAAATGTTTCACTTGTTTCCCTTGCTGGGCCTTCTGCTCACCCATTCTTTTGATGTATGTCCCCAGGTTATGAGATTTAGTAATGAGCCTAGGGTGAACATGAGGAGAAGCCTTTCAAGTGTTTAAGAATAATTCTTTATGTTGTTTTCATGTTTTATGTTCCTGGTTTCCAAGACACTAAACCTTAAAGATCCTCGGTTTTGTAAAATGTAATTAAAGTTTATGTGATAAAAAGGTGGGATGCTATAGTTGGTATCAAAGGATGGTTTAGTTATTTGTGGAAATTAGGATATGAAAACTCTAGGAGGAACCCTATAGAAAAGTTTAATATAGGAAATCTTCCTGGTATTTTGGTGAGTATTGAGTAAGGGGTTGCCAAGCAAATACATCCCTGTCTGGATACGAGCAGGTAGAGGTGGCTATGGCACAGATGTACATAGGGGTAAAACCCGAAAACACCGCTTTGAGCTAGACTCGAACGGGAACTGTTACACGACAACGGGCCTTACTGCACTCTTGGTTACGACACTCCCGGGGGATATGCTTTGGTAAATTCATAAGCTTGGTATGAACCATTATTAAAGGAACAAAGATAAAATAAAATAAAGATTCACATAAGAATATATGATCATGGATAACCTAGATGGGAACCTAGGGGATCACAAGTTAGGGTATACTTTTCTTCTACAAGTTATCCTTATATGCTTTAAGTTCCTTTTCATGATTATTGGTTAAGTATTTAAGCCTCTAATTATACTTTATCTTCTTAGTTAATGGTGGGAAATGGAATAACGTGTCCCAACAACCAATGTGATAGGAAATGTGACAATTTCCGTATTAATATGTCAGAGTTGATTAGGGGATTAAAAGATGATTATTATTTTGGAAGGCGTTCACTATTTTGGGGACCCTATATGATCGAGGTAAATAGATTACTATAGTATTTTCATTGAGGAGTAAGGTTGAATTATATTTTGAAGAATTGATGAATTTAAGGTGGACTTATAGTAATTTAGGTTACTTTTGGGAATGATTAACCTATCTTGGGTAAAATATGTTTAGGTTAGCTACTTTTGTTATAAGATGTTAGGAGTGGTTGATGTTTTCTGGAGATGAACAATGAAGTTGTTTTGGAATACTATGTTATCAAATCCTTCTTGTATTTGGGTTTCAATCTTAGTTTGGTTTATTTTGAGGAATTTTAAGGACCGTTATTTATGGAGTGGTCTATGATGAACGTTGGGTAGTACCATGGAACTTTGAAGATTTAAAAGTAGGTTCTATTCCTATGGGATTCTTTCTTTTTGAAGAGTTGTTTTACCTTAACCTTTCTGTTTTTGGGATAATGTTTAAAGATAGAAGAAATAGATAGATAATCTTTTGTAGATTATGTGATTCTATAGAAGATGATTCTTGTGCTTTTATGAGACCAAGTGTTTTTGAATTCTCATCATTTGGCGAAAAGATTAGTGTTGGTAGGGACTTGTTAAAGGATGAAACTCTACTTGAAGGTAGGTATATTTTCTTATGTTTTTGTTCTATGTAGTAAATGAAATCCTCAAAATTATGAAAAGAAACGTAACACAAAAATGTTGTTGGTTTACGTTTCCAACTAGGTAATCAAAGACCGTTTACACACATCATAAGTTTGGGATTTTCTCATGGTTAACTTTCTCCTAATCATGTTCTCTATCACTCTCTCTCAGAACTGACCCTTTGTTTTTCCTCCATGTCCATGTTTTCCTACATGGAACCTGAGTGTGGGTTAACTCGGGTGGCCTTTGTACTTCCTTTTCGTTCTTTTAAAGTAATGGTGTTACTGACTCTTTTTCCGATGTGGGACTTTCAATGAAATTTCAAAACCCAATTTAAAAAAATTGCGAGGACGCAATTTCTTAAGGGGGGAAGATTGTAACGACCCGAAATTTTGAATAAATCTTGTTTCCTAATTTCATGTGTTATTTTTTATACTCAAAAAAAAATGTTTTATTTGATAAACATGATTATAAATAAAATGAGACCATTGGTTTTTGAGTGTTATATGACCATCGGTCAATATGACCACCGTGAACAAAATGTTTTGATTATTGTCTCTATATTTAAGTAATCTTGGTTAATTATTATAGAAAGAAGATTTGATGGCCTCACCTAGTAGCCTTGGGCCAATCGAAGCCCATCTAACAGAGATTGGGAAGGAGGTAGCACCATTGGGCTTTGCTCTGGACCAAATCCAAGCCGAACTTCATCATGTGAAGCTAGAACGGTATCGCCTTCGCGAGAAGTTCAAACTGATAGAAATTACTACTCGGGCAATGTTGACTGAGCCGCCCCAAAATTCTATCACCCTAGCACACCTCACTCTTAGGTCCTATGCTGGTATTATAAGGGGTTATGTAACGAGACCGTAATTGCCTTGTGTAATCTTTTTTTTAAATAAAAATTTGGATTTCTTCTTATGATGATGTTTATGAATTTTCAAATGATCGGATAAATATTGTATGCATATTTTTGATGAATTTTAGAAAAAGGATATTTTAAAAATGGTTGTGTAAACCTTAAATAATTAAAAATGTGTAATGATTTTCGAAAAATGGTCTTCTACAATTATGTTCAGTACGAAATTTAGAGTCTAATAAGATCAACTTGATTTTTGATGAATAGTAAATTATGAATAGTGATTTTATGATTAGGATTAGTAATATGACCAAATGGATTAGTAATCTCACTTAAAGAAAGTTTTAAAATAATCTAGGCACCTTGATTAAGTAATGTTATTCAATAAAATAGTTAAATAACGGTTTCATTAATTATTATTCAAGTATTAGTTTTTTCGGGTGAATAGTGTTTTTTAATTAAAAATTTAATTAAAAATAATTAGAAAATTATTTTTATAAAAATGAATTTATTTTTGAACTCAGAGCATCGATATTATGTTATGGTAATTTTTGGGGTTTTTTCTGAAAAAAATGAATTTTCGATGAATAGTGTTTTTATTTAAAAATTAAATTAAAAATATTTAGAAAATTATTTTTATAAAATGGAGTTCATATTTGTAATCAGAGCGTTGATATTTGGTTAAGGTGAAATTTTGGGATTATTCTGAGAAAGTTGAATTTTTGATGAATAGTGAAAATACAGTTTTTAAGTTATGGGTGTTTAATGACATCATTAAATGATGTATTAAGTTTGTAATCAATATGTTCGAATTATGAATAGTGAGATAAGGTATGAGGTGTCCCAAGTGGCCAATACCATGGGCAAATACCATGGGCAAGCCCATGGTTTTGCCAAAACCACTAATGAGGTGTCCCTTTGCCATTAATGCCTTGTCCCCTCACTTTCCCTATAAATACCAAGCCATCCTCTCATCCATTCGACTCCCCACTCTTCCCCAACGAAGTTCTGGTCTCATTACCTCCCAAGGAGTCCTCCCAAGGTGCCCCCAAGCCCTCATGGTCCCAACCTTTGAGGTTTAAGAGTTACATTTTAAGGTAAGGGATCCGACTCCTCTCTTTCTTTTCAAGTGATCTCTTTTATGTCATTCCTTTTATGCTCCATGTTCTTATTTTGGAGGATGTTCTTTTATACTCCTCTTACTTCCATTTTTATGTTCATATGATTAAAGACCCCCTCTTACTCTCATCATTTCGTTTTAAGAAAGTTTAAGTGGCGCCGTTAGGCTGCCGAATTTTCAAGGGATTCATTCACCTCTCTCCTTTTCAAAGTTCTACTTTCATGTCAAGTCTTTCAAGTTCATTTTTATTATGTTGGGGTATGATCTCTATATTTATCATACTGGTCTTTTATGATCACATGATGAGAGACCCCATTTGATCTCTTCAATTCAGTATTTTGATGTCTTAAGTGGCGCCGTTAGGCTACCGAATTTTTAAGTGGTTCTTCACCCTTCTCGTTTTGAAGTTCTACTTTCATGTCAATTCTTTCAAGTTCCTTTATATTATGTTGGGGTATGATCTCTATATCTATCATACTGGACTCTTATGTTCATATGATGAGAGACCCTATTTGACCTTGTCAATTCAATTTTGTTGAAGTTTAAGTGGCGCCGTTAGGCTGCCGAATTTTCAAGGGATTCATTCACCTCTCTCCTTTTCAAAGTTCTACTTTCATGTCAAGTCTTTCAAGTTCATTTTTATTATGTTGGGGTATGATATCTATATTTATCATACTGGTCTTTTATGATCACATGATGAGAGACCCCATTTGATCTCTTCAATTCAGTATTTTGATGTCTTAAGTGGCGCCGTTAGGCTGCCGGATTTTTAAGTGGTTCTTCACCCTTCTCGTTTTGAAGTTATACTTTCATGTCAATTCTTTCAAGTTCCTTTATATTATTTTGGGGTATGATCTCTATATCTATCATACTGGACTATTATGTTCATATGATGAGAGACCCTATTTGACCTTGTCAATTCAATTTTGTTGAAGTTTAAGTGATGCCGTTAGGCTGCCGAATTTTCACAAGAGAAATATTGTTTTGTTTTCTTCCTTTCATGTTCTTCATTTCATATGGTATATTTTCAAATTTCATTACCATGTTCATAAATCCCTTATATTTTGTCCCTCTACTGTATGATGGGTCATTTATGAATGTTTGACCCATGTCCCCTCTTTTCTCAATGTTTTCTAAAACCTTGTAACATAGCCGTTATGCTGCAGAATTTTTCCCCTCAAAATGCCTCTCTTTTTCTCAAAAATTATTTTATGTTATAAAGTGAATACTCAAAGCTCTTATTTCTACAAGGGTATTCACATATATATCAAAATGTTCCATTTTAAATTCTGGGATTTACGTACATGAGACCCGCTTCCCTTTCCGTGGGTTTAAAGTGCCGTAAAGATCATGTCATTAAAGCAGCTTTTAAAATGTTATGATTATGAAATGAAACCCATTTATTTTATGCTATATGGGTTATTTATGAAATGTTTGATGATGATATATGTGGCTCACATGATAATAAAGGCAAATTTAAGGGTGCGCCCTGATAGCGCTCCAATGCATTGGGTAAAGACTTAATCTCTAGAGATGACCATTTTAACGACGCCTTGGTGAATAACCTTGGTAATTTTTTTAACGACACCTTGGGGATGGACCTTGGTGAAACGAAACGATTGCCAATATTAAATGTTGCAGCCACATCTTCAAGTTATTAAAAAGTTTTATTTTTACTATGATATGCCTCATGATTTCATTTTCATGCCTTAAAGTTCTTTTCATGACTTTATTGATGTATCCCAAGTTCATATGTAAAATGTTTCACTTGTTTCCCTTGCTGGGCCTTCTGCTCACCCATTCTTTTGATGTATGTCCCCAGGTTATGAGATTTAGTAATGAGCCTAGGGTGAACATGAGGAGAATCCTTTCAAGTGTTTAAGAATAATTCTTTATGTTGTTTTCATGTTTTAAGTTCCTGGTTTCCAAGACACTAAACCTTAAAGATCCTCGGTTTTGTAAAATGTAATTAAAGTTTATGTGATAAAAAGGTGGGATGCTATAGTTAAAATTTCTAAGAATCCAATTTCTCATTCCAAAACAAAACATGTTGATTTAAGAAATCACTTTTTGAGATACCATTATAAAAAGGTGACATAAATCTTGAGTTTATTGGGACTGAGAATCAAATTGCTGATATTTTTAGCAAACCCTTAAACTTTGAAAGAATGAGCTACATCAAACATGAACTAGGAATGATAAATATATAAAGAATATCTGACCTTATCTCCTTAGAAAAATATGTTTGTCTATGAAATTGATCACTGTGACACCAATCGTGTGAAACGGATCAGGTAAAACAAATTAGGTGAAACCGATTAGGTGAATACAATAAGATAAAACTAATCAAATTAAACTGATCAGAAAAAAATGATTAGATGAAATTGATCAGATAAAATCGATCAAATGAGACTGATACCGTTAGAGTGAAACTGATAACGATAAGAACCTTTTAGTAAATCTTTTTGTCTTTATCTTTTAAGTAAAATGTCACAGTTTCTTGTTTCTTAATTTAACATTATTCTATTTTGTATTTTTATGAAGTAAAATCCCTAAATGATAGAATTAAATCGATCCATGATCCTTAAATACCCTCACTACCTTCGAACCTCCAAACTTTTGACTTCCTTCTTCGAACCCAAACCTTCAGAATGGTGAAGAAAAAGCACGCAATGGAAGGAACAAGTGAATTGTTTTTGGCCAAGCATTAGAAAGGAGAATCAATTAGTGATGCGAGTTATGTGAAACCATAGTTGGGAAGCCACATAGTAATTACAGAGAAATAAGTGTCTGCCAAATGGTTACGGTCGAGAAAGTCTCTCTTTCTGAGAGTTTTGGAATCACAAGGGTGGATTAGATAGTTTTCAGAAAATGAGATACCTTTCTATCCCAAGTTGGTACACTAATTTTATCTCTACTTAGAAGTGTTTTGGAAGGATTTGAGGAGGCTTGGATGAAGTCTATGGTAAAGGGAAAATATATCTCGTTTTCTTTAAGAGAGTTGGAAGAATTCTTAAAGATGCCTCATGAGGGAATATTTTTTTACTACAAGGGTAACATTCCAACAACATCATACTTATTTTCTTATGAAAATGAATTAAAATATTTGACTGGAAATGAAGATTCAAGGAGGCTGATAGATTCAGAATTATATGGAGAGGCTATAATTCTTTTCAAATTCATCCAACACCAAATATGCCCACAAAAGGGAGATTTTTCTGCCTTAAAGTATTAGGATGTATTCCTGATTTATTGTTTTAAGACTAAGGTGAAAGTGAATATGTTTAGGTACATTATGGTACACATTTGTGAAATTATCAAACCATATTTAAAAGAAACTTGTCTATATTATTCAAGGATTATATCTTCAATGTTGAAAAAGCTAGGATGTATGGAGGATGGAGATGAGGTGATTACTACATGTAGTGGTTTCTTCTTATATAAAGAAATATACAAAAGGATGATTTTTTTAACCCATATAGGAGAATGTGGGTAGCAGATGAGGAGAATTTTTTTGAGGATTATAATCCTATTGATCATCCTACCTGACCAAGGGATAAAGTTTATTTAGGTCTTAAACCTGGTGAGAAGGTTGTGTTTCAGATGAAGAACAAGATGAGCCTGAGCTACAAAGAGAATAGGGGTCTTCTATAGATGATAGGAGTGATCCAGATATTGTTGAAATCCCTAGAGACATGAAATATGGACTTTCCAGTCCACCGTTAGAATTAACTTATATTGATCCTTTATTAGATGATGATTAAAAAGATACTGAAGTCTCTGGAGTTAAAGATTATGTGATTAGGACTGATGATGATGGTGGTGAGGATGATGATGATGATGATGATGATGATGGAGAGCATGTGAGTGAATAACTAAAGGATAGATAAGATGTAGTCAGTTCAGGTGAGGAGTATGTGTATAGAGATGATGATGAGGCTAGTAGATAGTATAATATTGATCCTAATGGACAGGTTAATGTTGATGGTTTTGATCATTGTGAAGGATATGTTGGACATGATGATAGACATTACCACCATGATGATGCTCAAGGCATTATTAAGTAACTTGATGATATTATGGCTGGAGGTCAAGAGGAAGAAGATAAATCTCAGATTGCACATGTTCATATGAATGAGGGAGATCCTCAAGTGGATGGAGTTCAAGAAGAAACAAAAGTTCAAAAAGAATCAGTGCCTTAGAATCATATTTTGGATTGAGGTCAAGAAGAATAAGGTGATGCTCATAATAAGGGGGAGCCTCAAGGTAGAAGAGTAAGAATTGATACTGTGGAGGCTAGATATTGGACTAGTTCTATTGAGTGGAATAGAAATCTAGGATATATCCTATTTGAGATGGATTATGATTAAGATGAGGAGATGGTAGCTCCTCCAGCTCCACAAGATGATGTGGAACCGACTACTCCTACTTCACCTATCTTACCTAATGCTAATGATCCTGTTGTACCTTCAGTGCCTAGGGACTATGTCACCAAGGCTGATCTTAAACAATTCAAAGACGATATATGTGAGTATTTTAGATCCTCTACTGAAGTTATAAACGAATCGTTTACTTCTATGATTATTTAATAGGAAGATGATATTAGGATTGAAAGAATGGTAATTCAAGAAATACAACCCAACCTTATCACTACAGCTGATACCATTGTAATAAATATTGTAATGTTGAGAGAATAAGTGAAAAAAATGAATAATGATATTGTATCTCTATCCAATGATTTTAGAAACAAACATGGTCCTGTTATGGAGGTTCTTAGGAACATTGTTACACATCTACTGAATACGGATTTGAAGAAGTTGAAGGAGGATCTTGGAAAGATTATTTATGGTGAATCCAGTTCTAGAGTTACTAGTCCTACTGCAGATATGGTGTCCTTTAGGACTGTGATAAGAGAAGAGATGAAGTCCATTCAGAATGACTTTGATAAAGAGTCCCTTGACAAAGTTCAAAGGAATGGTTATCATGTATATAAACTAGTGAGACAAATGTAAAAATGAGGAAACTACTGCTCAAAAAGAGACCAGAGAAAAAGTGGACAAGTATTTCTCTAAAATCTACACAAAGCATGAGTTGGATAAAAACTTTATGTACTTGGATGAGAACCCCAAGATACCTCCAGTGACTGAGGCATTCAATAAGTGATCCAGTTGAAAGATTTTACTCCCACATTAGATAAGTTCATGGAAAAAGGAGGTTTTAGAGAAGGCCAAATATTATGGGGGTGAAATCATCAATGATTTTATCAAGATTTTGAATCCCTACCTACATGCATAATATGAGGCTATAGTGGTCCCCGAAGCGGCATCCATCAAACCTAGTTCACTGTCTCCTTCTCCGATGACAATGTCTCAAGCTTTATCTTAGATCAGTCCAGTTATCCAAGATCATCCTCAAAGTCACGTTATGTTAGAGCAGAGACCAAGCTTTGCTTGTAATGTTCCTACAGTCCTTTCCTTACCTGGTGTGATAATTTTTCCCGTCCTTCCTTCATCCACAACACCACCTCCAAACCCTAATATTTACCCTTCAAACAAAAGAAAAGATCCTCAAAATCCCAAGCCTTATTTATGGATCATTCTTTGATAGGGATATGTATCTTTCTTTTTTATGAGTGTATGTTAATGTTTTCAATGATTTTTACTTTCATAAATATCAATTTGAGTTCCCTGTGTTTCAATTTTATTTGTGTTATTTTTCTTCATACTTTATTTTTTACATGTTTTATAATCCCAAAAGGGGGAGAAATATATGGATGGCATAAACTCTTAATCTAAGGTGGAGACTGTAAAGACCCATAAATTTCAGGAATTTTTTTTCTTAATTTCTTTGGAATTTTATGAGTTTTTGGCTTCTGACGGCACTTGATTCCGAGGCCCGGTGTGTAGGGAATCAATTTCCAAAGTTTATCTTGGGTAGGTTCAGTGAACGAATGAGTAGGTTTTTCTATCTATTGAATCGGTGCTCGGAATTGAAATTCGAGGGCACCGATGAACTCGTAGCGTCGGTAAATGCTTAAGGGGAACTTTAGCGCAGTTGCGTTTTAAGCGGGTTGAGAATAAATTTTTGGGGAATTAGTTTAAAAATAAATAAAATTGGTGTGTATAATTTTATTTATATCTACGGTGGTTAAATCCTACAAAGGGTAGTTAAGTGTGGGACCCAAAAACACCTAACTACCCTTGTGTGGATATTTGGGAGGTGGGGCCCACACGAGCCCCAACCTTCCACCTTCCATAAAACTTTTCAAACCCCTCTTTAAACTCCCCAAATATCTCCCTTAAACCCCTTTTTAATTAACTTGTTAATGTTGACAACTCACCAATTTATGAGACCTCTTCACTTTCTCCACTCCCATTAATTCATGAAAACACCTTAATTAATAAATTGAATCCTCCAATTTAATTAATGAGGTGTTTGAATTTTGAAATGGATGTGTTAATAAAAATATTATCCAAGCCTAATATTTTATTAAGGGAGGAGCCTTTTTGATGGGAGGGGGATACGATGGAGAACTTCCTCTCCTTCCTCTATTGTTGCACCACCACCGAGGTTCCATCTTCCCCGATGAGACACTGACGAATGAGCAGGGATCAATAGCGTGGTACGAGCACAACGAATTATGTTGACTTTGACGTCTTCCCTGTGTCGAATCCAACGAACGACGCTCGAGCTAGGATCGAAGGCACTTTACGGAACTGATGAATGCCAACGACCGCCGTCACCTTCATCTCTTACCTTGTGATGACGTCAACGAGTCGACATCCACCCTTTCATGACTCCGTCATCCATGATGCTCAGCTACCACAGATCTTTCCCGAGGTAGGGGGTTTTCGTTTATAGTGTATATGTGATTTATACCCTCATGCATGGGTATTTAATTACAGGTTGTTTGTATAATTTTTTTTTGAAAAAATTATACCATTTTCATTGATGAATTAAGTATTGAGCCTCTAATGAGGAGGGAACGGGCTAACAAACAAGCCCAGACCCTCCGCTCGTTGTTCTTTTGTGCGCGGATTGACGGGCGATGATGAAACGGGACCGGAAAGGCGTTTGTAAGCCTTCGTAGTAAAGTTCGGGACCCGAGAAGACCGTCGGCACAGATGGTAGCTAAAATGGACCACTGGAGAAACTCTGGTGGCTTGCGGAAGCTCGTGGCGGCGCCGGCGACCGGAGGCGGCGGCGCCCTGTGCGCCGCCGGACGAGAACCGCTGCGGAAACAGCCACGGCGGTGCGACGCGGTGGATCCCGCGGCCGCGCGGGATCCCGGGATGACAGCGTGGCGACTCTTTGTGCTTCCAGTGTCAATTAGCGGGGGTCGTGCTCCCCCTGCTCCGTGCATTTCACTCGGACAAGCTGGCCGAGCTAGCTCCCCCGGTAGGGCCGGGGCGGACCATGTGGGCTGAGCTGTGCCGACTGGGAGGGTCGGGCCGTGCCCAACCAGGCCGGATCCGGATCCGAGTCAGGTTGACCCGGTTTTGCCTGACCCAGGGGATGTTGGGCCAGGTCGGACCGGGCCGAGACCCCTTATTTTCAGACCATTTTCGGTTAAATGGGAATATCTTGAGCTAAGGACCTCCGATCGATGCACAGTTAGTTGCGTAGGATTCCTTGGATCGAGAAAATAGTTTCTCTATATTACACTCAAGGTTAAGGTGAAGTTTGTGTATGGCCGAGTTGGTTTGAACCTAAAACTAACCGGGCTCTCGGAGCGGAAACACTTATAACTTGAGGACCAGACACCCGATTGATGTGTTGTTGACTACGTTGGATTCCTCTTGATGATACAGTTATTTTGGAATAATTCACTCGAGGTTTTTATGCTGTTAGAGTACGGCCGGGTTGGATTGTACCCGAAATCCAACAGGGCCCCTGGAACGGAAATACTAATAACTCTCAGACCAGACGACCGTTTGATGAACCGTCAGCGGCGTTGGTAATCACGTTGAGAAACGGTCCCTTTGAGTATACCCCGTGGGAGTTCGGGGTACAATTGAGATACGGTCGGGTTGGTTCGTACACGAAACTAACCGGGCCCCTGGGACTAAAAGGATAATAACTCACAGACCAGGAATCTGATAGACGCACCGTCTGTTGCGTTGATTCCCCTTTGATGAGGCGATTCTTTGAGATACTTTTTCATGGGACTTTGTGATACTTGGGGTATCGACCCATAGCTCTTGGAGCAGATCCTCCTAGAGATGAGCGTACGAAGTCCGAAAACCTTGTAGCTGGCTGAGACCTGATGACTGCTTTTCTGATTTGAGTCGGAGTGACTTGACTAGCCCAGTGGGGAGCACTACTGTGTTTGGGTGGCAGACCCACAGCGGGGAGCACTACTGTGTTTGGGTGTCAGACCTGCGGTACTTGACAGAAGGAGTACCTCTGTAGGCTATTAGGGGAGCACTACTGTGTTTGGGTGGCAGACCCACAGTGGGGAGCACTACTGTGTTGGGGTGACAGACCCGAAATACTCAACAGGAGGAGTACCTCAGAAGTCTAAGGTTAGTGAGCCGTGCCTCGGAGTTGTGACAGGATCAGAGTACTCGACAAAGGCGGATCTCTTTAGCAGTTGTGGTTTCGATATCTTTAATGAAAATTCTGGTTTGAACTGAGTCAATGACCTTTGTGCTTTACCTCATGTTTGAGATGGGTTACTTTATAATTTAGGTATATGTATGGGTATATACCCAAGTAAAGGTTATCTGTTGAGATATTTCTTTGTGGTTTATCCTTGTTGGATTTTGTGAGACCTTGAAGGTCTCAGGGTCCCTACAGAGTATCGTTATAATCACCCCTACACGGGCTATGACCCCACCTCGTTGTGTTGGATCTAGACGATGGACAGCGCTGACCGTGTTGGAGTGTACGAGGATTGGACGGTACCCGGAGGTAGGTCTCATGATGAGACGATACCCGGAGGAGATGGATGGATGGACGGATGGACGTGGAGTGCTGAGGAGGAAATTTGTACCTACCTTTCAGGTAGGATCCGTGGTGGATGATCCAGGAGCTACTTGTCACCTTTTAGTTGTTGTCCTTTGAGTTGTACATTACTTTTAGTTGTAGCTGTACCATTCTATTGGGCTTGTATTTCCGGCCCCTTTGTATTTTCAGAACACTTGTTTTACTGCTTTACTTAGTGTATGCTTCCTCTTGTTCTCTATTTGAGTGAGTTTACGTTTTATAAAGGCAATGCCTTCCCAGTTATAGGGATTTACGCCTTTGGTGATAGTCGCCAGCCCCTGACCTATGAAAGGAGGGCTTGGGGTAGTTATGACTCGGTCCATGGGGGATGGGTCGTGACAAATTGGTATCAGAGGAGTCTGTTCTACCGCAGAACTTATGACTCTGATATTTTTTTTTTCTGTGAAGCAATAGTGTTAAGCGTACTAAGTGTGGTTTTTAGTTTAGGGAGTCCAGTGTTGGTGCAGCGGCTAACGTATCCATACACCAGGACCCTGACTACTGATTTCTGACCCAGTACACGAAAACACTAATTGCGTGTGTGTTTTCAAAAGTTTTAAAGTCAGCTCAAACCAGGTCAGCTCACCAGGTATAAATCGTTTGACCGTGTCACATCTGTTCAGGATGCCTCCACGTAGACTGTCAGTTGGAGTTTTGAGATAGTACACGATGACGGGCCACCAAGCTACGAGGATCCGATGCAGGACCCTTTTTCTATGTTGGCACCTTCGGGTGGTGTACCAGCAGCACCACCACCCATTGGACAACAGATTCCACCAGCCATACTAGCGAATGGTGCATGTTGACAGAGCGCGTCACACGAGTTCTAGCAGTAGAGGCCTCCGAGGTTACGAGGCAAGAAAAATTTCCAGGCAGTAGAGGACTGGATGGAGGCGATTGCTAGAGTTTTCCCCCTATTTTAGACACTAGTAGAGCAGATGGAGATCTTAGCAACTAGTGTTTCCCAGTGAGTGACCATGGGGTTGGTCCGCATAGTGATGAGGCTTCGGTACGTAGACCGATGCCTGAGATAGTACCTTCGGGTAGTGAGCCAACTATATCACTACCTGTTGGATAACAGTTACAACAGGCGGTACCGGTAGATGAAATATGTGGGTTCAGTGCCTTACACGTGTTTCAGCATCATATACCCCTGAGGTTATGAGGAGAGCCTGACTCACAGGTGGCTGAGGACTGGCTTGAGGAGGTGGCTGAGAGTTTTCTAGAGCTATACAGCTTTGGCAGGATGACATGTTGGTATCTGAGTAGTCATCGAGGCGTACTGATCATTCCTGGTACTTGATGACTACGATTCGATTAGTGCTTTAGAGCTCAAACATCTGAGCGAGGTGTGTTTAAAGGATATCTGAGCCAACTCTTTTCCTCTATGCATTCCTACATGTGTTAGGGTGCTAGAGAGAACCTTTGTGGTTGAGAATTATTTGGTTGAGTGGATACAGCCAGTAAAGGTTAGCAGTGGGAAATCAGGAAACTGGAGCCAGTCTCGGAGACTTGGGCGTGTAAAATGTTTTAAGAAGAGGAAGTTTTAAGGATAGATGAATCTATAGAGAAACAGACGTGGAAGCAGATCTAGGAGAGCAGCATGAGTTGGTGTACTTTTTGACATGTTACGACCACCCACCTTTGTAGTCCCCGCCAGGCTCTGGGAGTAGGAGGGAAATGGAAGATAGTAACTACACGTGGTCAAGGAGTGTGACTCAAGGTCTCTAGGAATGATTCAAGGTACGATCAGTGTCTACTACTAGCTGCCGTAACAACAAACATTGATACGAATCATCCCTTCCTTCCACGAATCTTGTCCCAGACCTAGATTTTCTGGTTAAGCCGTTGAATTGACCCGCACGTCTGGAGATACCTTGATAGGAGACTCGATAATCACACTTACGCCGATGGTGTGATCTGACCCTAGAGGCGAGGGTTTTGGTTGGAACCTCTTGGTGGTAGCGTCGAGGCCTTACTACGTTAGTTTGGGTATGGACTGGGCAACCACAATTCATACAAAAATTGGCAGTATTAGGAAAAAAGGTTGTGGTTTACCTACAAAGTTGGGACGAGTTTTTCATTGGTCGGCGAAAAGAAAACCCCAGGCATCACAGGATGGAATCATGTATAAGTGGTTGCAGCCGATCACTCATGAGTCGGCTAGACCTAGATTTGTGCCAGAATTCTCCAATGTTGCTACACCGCTTTTTTACGAAGAAGGGGAAACACTTCGTGTGGTCAGAGAGATGCCATCCGAGATTTATAGGAGCTAAGGCATAGTTTGACCAGTGTGCCCAACTTGAGGCTACAGGAGAAGGTGCAGATCATCCAGGAGAGGATGAAGACTGCATAGAACAGACAGAAGTCCTATGTTGATATGAGACAGAGACCACTGGAGTTTGAGGAGGGAAACCACGTCTTCCTATGGTTCTCACCTCGAAGAGGTCTACAGAGTTTTGGCCGAGGCGGAAAGTAATCTCCAAGGTTCATCGGACCATTCCAAGTCCCCAGTAGTGTAGGCGAGGTGACTTACATCTTGACTCTTCCACCTCAGTTGCACCGGGTGCACGACGTCGTCCATGTATCTCAGTTGAAGAGATGCGTGCATGACCTAACCATCATCATCGACCACTGGGAGCTAGATATCGATGATGGGGCGACTTTCAAGGAGATTCCAGTAGAGATTGAAGATAGACATGAGCGGGTCCTACGAGGACAGTTGATTCCTCTTATGTGCTTTCGCTAGCAGCACATGAACCTCTAGGAGAGCACATGGGAGTGTGAGGCTTAGTTGCGTGCTCGGTATCTCCTTTAGTTTCCCTAGTTTGTGTTGTATCTTTACGGGGACGTAAAGCCCTGAGGTGGGAGTAATGTAAAGACCCAGAAATTTCAAGGGAATTTTTTTCTTAATTTCTTTGGAATTTTACGAGTCTGTGGCTTCTGACGACACTTGATTCTGAGGCCATGTTTGGACTTAACTAGTGTTTCTTCAATTAATTTATCTATCTTAGTGTTGAGGGTTCCCATGAAGGAAACAACTAAAGTTGAGAAACCATGAATCATGTGATCAACATATCAACCAATAATAATAGTATAAATATAAATCTCATCTTAGCATTGATTCCATCGCAATAAAATGACACTTGTTTACTTCATATATATCACTGTTTCTAATAAAAAACATCCTCCCCAAAAGATACAATCCATAACATGTATAAAAAATAAAGGGGATCAATCTAGGAACTCACATTCAATATAAAACTCTCTTATAAGGTTCAAAACAAGCATTTAATGAAACATACATGGGATTGTAAGTAATTTATCATCATTTAAAATCCCACTTTAAAATATTCTTTAAAACCCAAGACATGCTAAACCACACATAAATCCATTTAAAATTTAAGCCCTAATAATTTGGAAATTTTTGGAAAACCCAACCATTTCTCCTATTTTTAAATAAATTCTTGAAAGTTATGCGTTTTCACTTTCCATGATATAAACAAGGTCAAATTTATCAAAAATATAATTTTATTTAAAACAAGACATTTTGATCAATTTCATAAATACTTGGAATTCTAAAAATATCTTTAGAAACTAGAAAACCATTTGACACCTTTTATTCCAAGTGAGAAAAACACTTAAAACATTATGAAATAAATTTTTACTATCACATATAGATTTAACAAAGTAAGAATTATAAAACACCATGTATTAAATGGCATACCAATTAAAGGAAATGCACAAAAACACATACATTAATCCAATCGTAATCAAGATATAACATGTCACATTTGATGGAAAATATCAACCAAGAAAAGAGGATCCCTATAAAATCCATAAATAACTAAAAAATCCAAATTAGAACCACTATAAAACCCTACTATTAGATACATGAATCATGAGTTTAATGAGATAATACTAAATCATGAAACAATGGGTGTAGGGAAGAATATAGTGGGTTAACATGAGTAAAAGGAATATTTACCTTAACATTAAACTTGAAATATATAAGAGACTCAAAATCAAGGATGAGGGAGGAGAGGATCTCCTTAGGTCATTCCCAAGCTTGAAATAATGAATGAGGGATGATGGGAAGGTGGGTGGGCAGGGGTGGGGGTCCAAACCCTTAAAATAATGGAGGGAAATGTGTAAAAGCACTTTTAAATTAAAACTATACTTCTCCCATGATATCAACACGATTATCGAAACCATGCTTTGATCATGCATCATTTACTGGATAAACTTGGGACACATCACATGATTTTTTACAAATAATTAGGAAAACTATGTGCCAACCATGAGAGTTTGTATAAAATGTGTTACAGGTTTTTCATTAGTAGGATACATGGTTATCCCTAACCATGCACCAACCATGTACCTAGCACTAAAAACTCAATTTTTTAAAAAACTCAAGGAAATTCAACCCAAAACTCAAGGATAAGAATATAAATAAATAAAATAATAATTAAAATAAAGGCTAGGGTGTGAAATTATATCTCTATCATTTTGTTCTTTTGAGAACATTATTTATAATTGAAATATTATGTGATATTTTTTCTACATGGATGATTGAATGAGATTTTAATTGGTTCACATTTTGATATAGAATATGGTATGTTATTTTCTATGCTTAGATCATAACTATAATGTTCATATTATGTAATTTATTATAGATAATGGTTATTTTTTTTTTCTATTTATATATGATTACATGATATAGGTTATAGTATCATTATTGTAGTGATATATACCCACTACTAGTTAGAAGCCTATTACATTCAAGGAGTCATGCATGAGGTCATGTGGCACCCTCAGATCGACACTTTTCATGCTAACCAATCTATGGAGACACTAAAAAGTGGTATTAGAGCCTTATTTTATTATATTTTATTATTTTGCACATAGTATATGAACATAGAAGTTTTTGGAACTTTTGATAGACCATATGAATGTGTGTATATAACAACTCCATGGGGAATGTTCAACTTACTAGGGTATGAGATTAATTTAATTAGTTTTATGATGTTATAATTTTTGTGATTTTCAAAGAATATGGTGTGTGATTTATAGTATAGTGTTTTACTCTTCTCTCGAGGTTCAAGATGGTGTATGTTCATATATCATAATTGAAAAATAAAATTCATATGATATTCATATGCTTGTATGTGGTTGATAACCTAGTTATGTGAAAGTTTTCTATTATTTAAATTTTTAATAATAAATTATATATTATTTTTCTATATAAGTTATTGGTGGAACTTAATTTGATTGATACTATGGTTACTGATTAATTTTTTATGTTTTTATAACTGATTATATAGATCATACATGGGTAATGTTTTTATCTATGAGATTGGGTATGTTGATATAGAGAGTTCCTAACTTTTATGAGACCCATGTATGGATGGGGTGTGTATAGAGAAGTAGGTTGCAATTCATGTTGTCAATTTCCTTAGTCTAAGACATCAAGAACTATGATAGATGTGTTTTGTTTTTTTAATTTGTATTTCCATGATATTTTACTATGGATACACATATTACAATTCCATAAGGTAGGGGTTGATAATTCTCAACTAATTTTTTATTTGGAATAATTTATTTCACCAAGACAGACTATGATTTAGCTGCAGTATATAGATTATGGGGCTTTGTGTGCTGAGTCACCAATATCTGATTTGACTAAAGAGTTATATATGTGAAATCCACCTCTCTTTATGGGTGAGGGTGGCACATAAGCTACTAAGTTATTGATTGAATCTAATTAGACCAATTTGTAATAGATAAAAACACCCCTTTAGAAGAGGGTGAATCTTGTGATGTATATGCTATGAGGGCCAACAAAACATTAGTAGGATGTGTTGGTAAAGGGATACTAGAAATAGGGGCTATCCTAGAATGATTTTTAGGATCGTTTCTTTTATCAGTTATTTCATGAGATTTTAAGGGTGTATATGGCATTAAAGTTCATGCATATTGTCTAATGAAACATGCTTGTGATGGATTATAATTCACACTTCAAACACTTAATTCACTTCTATCCCATATTGGTAGATCATAAGACCAAAAAAGTTTAATGTTTTGAGAATATATTGGGGAATAAAATACTATTTCAGGTGAATATCATTTACCCAAATTATTTTATTGTGGTGGTAAAATAATCCCTCATTATAGAGAAGAACCTGGTGGTAAGTGATATTCTAGAGTAGTGTAGTTATCTGGTAAGATCTTAGGGTGGATTATTGGGTAGTGAGAAAAGGTGATTTGATGATTATCATTAGGGAAATGATAGTAAATAAATATGTTATTGTTTTATCACTTCCTCTATAAGGGAGTTCTCTTTCTAAGTGTTACCAATATAGTTGGGTGGGGTATATCTGATATTAGTTCCACCAACCACCCCTAGATTTCGATCTTATGGGTAGATGAAACATATACAGTGATATTTTCAATGTGAATATATAATGAAACAACTTGGAAAAACATATGAACCCACACCCAAACTTTCTTGACATATACCCAAGGAGCTTCCTCGATACCTGAGGCTAACAATAAGCATTAAGGGTATCTGACATAACAGTTGGGGAGGCTTTCACCCTCAAATAACCAAATATAACATTCAACACGCCATAATGGGAACATGAGAAAGAAAAATTGAAAAAAATAAATATATAAACAATAAGAATTTAATACATAACTATAAAGCTAAAATAAAATCTAATTATAAAATAGAAGACCAAAAATGATGAAACAAAACTTAATCCCATCAGATCTATGAAACTAAAGGACTAATCAATATCTTCATGTGACTCACAACTCACCTTCATGCACCCAATGACCAAAAAATTCTTAAGGAATATGTTATTAGATCCAACCTAGAATCCAAACCTGAAGAAACATGCATAACACATGAATAGTACATACCATCCAACATAAGTATGTAGGGTGTGAGCCAAAGCTAGTATGATACCACCACAAGTCCATTTCACTTCTTTTATAAATGAAACCAATTAATCTAGTTTGAAAACATGGCATGAAAAATAGTTTTTAAATCTCTTTATAAAAAATGATAATAATGAAAACATGAAGTATGAAATTCCTAAAAGTGTTCCATTTATAAAATCATTTCACAAATATGGATTATTTCCAAAAGAACACCAATTTCAAGGGAACCAAACCATTATCTCTAAAACACCATATTTTTTAAAATAAACCACACATCTCTTCAAATATTTCAAAAGTGATAATTAAGTAAAACAATTTGAAAATATTTTCTCCCCTTTTCAATTTAAAAATTTTAAACACACAACTATAAGGTAAGAATGGAAACAAGGGTAAGAATAATGAAACAAAACCAAAGAAAGTTATTAATGATTCCAATTAATGTATGTAACAAAACTAGTCCATAGAAAGAATAAAATAAAAAAGTAAAAACATTAAGTAATTCCATATAAAAAATAATCAAATTTCATAGAAATATACAAGAAATTCGTAACATAAGCTACATATTATGAAATCATAAAATTTGATACATAACATGAGGCGACACTGTAGGGACTGAAGGGACAACTCGAGACACATATTAGTGGACCTACTGTCGACTATTTAACATTCAAACATCCATAAAAAATCACTATAACCTGTAACATCAATGAAATCAACACTATCTAGGTGTTACATAAAAATAGAGGGACTATCCAGTTCTAAATATCAACTAGCCAAAAAATTTCCCACTACTTCCCACTTAGTAGTCTCAGTCTCTGTAACACCCTAAGATTTTAAAATAGAAACTTCTTGTTTGATAACATGTATAAACTAAAACACAAAGATTAGAAGAAAATATAACACCCTGATACTATATGATATATTTATTTTTGAATAAATTTAATTTCATTGATACTTTAAGATTCTTGCAACACCGGGATTAAATGAAACACAATACTCTATTAAAATATTATTATTTAAAATATGACCACTATATCCTAGAAATAAAGTAGGAAGGTATGAATAGGAATAACTAATTTTTTAAAAATAAAATTTTTACACATTTTCATTGGTTATCTGTGATTTATAAATACAAATAAAAATCAAATCAAATTAAAATATATGCCTTTTAAAATATTGTATTTTTCAAAGAAAAAAACCTCATTACTTCTTGGGAACTTATGTTAAAATTGATTTTTGACACTATAAGAAACTTTATTTGATAAAATAAAATTTATTTATTAAATATACATTTCATAATTATATTTGGGGTGAATTTTTGTTATTTTTATGAAAAGATTAATTTTTTGATGAATAGTAAAAAAATTGAATTTTAATTGAACAATGCCTTTTTGTTTAAATTATTTATTAATTTAAATTGTATTTTAAATTTTTTAATGTAAAATGAGTTAAATTATACATATATTACTATAATTTAGGTCATTTTATCCATTTTTATAATGTATTTTGATATAAAAACTTTGCAACCTTTTGAACATTTTCTCTTTGAAAACCCGCATTCTCATTGTGTTTATGGGACAAATTTTAAATTGAAATTTTCTAATTCAATTAATGGTATTAAGAAATATGGATTTCATATTTTTAATAATTATAATTTATATTATATAATAAATTTAATTTAATTTCTTACCAGAATGAATAGTAAAAATAGTAAAAAAAATCACCACGGTTAAGGTAAATACTGATTTAGTGGGGGAGGGGGGAAAATAAGATAAGGGTAAAAAATGACCCAAAACTTATCCAACACACATTTTATGCACATATTTAGACCTTATATATTATAGGTTTGATAATGGGATATTTTGGAGCATTATGGTAGCTGAAAACCATGGGTATAATGTTTTCTTTTAAAAAACTACAAGTGTGCCACTCACATCACTTATAATAGGTTACCCCCTATCCTCTCCTCTTCACACTTAGAAAACAAATTTTTCATAAAATAAATATCCAAATAAATTCATTAATTTCCTCTTATAACCCTATAAGACTTATTTTGGTCAGAAATACAACCTAAGAAGCCTTTTGGTGAAAACCAAAGAAGTTGTCCAAAGAAGAGGTAACTCCCCTAACTAAGCATTTAATTTATTTATTCCTAAAACTCATTAAATTATTATTAGGCCATGATGATATAATAAATTATTTATATTATATATAATTATATTTTATCATGTTAATTTAATATTCTAAATTTTACTTCTCTTTTATCAATTGGGTTACAAAATCACCATTCATGTGAACGGCGAACTACCGCCTTGTGATCTGATGTCATTAATTATCTATAACCACATTTCAAGGTTGGATTTAATTATAGATATAAAATATTTATATTATATTTATAATATTATTATACTTATGAAATTATCATTTCCCATATACCTTCTTACTTTACATTCTATGAGGGGTACGATAATATCGCTCGTGTGTATCGTGGACTGTCACCCCACGAAGCGATGTGTTTCATTTTTCACTTAGTATTTACATGGAAGGATTTAAATAAAAATTTAATTAATATATGTTATAAATATGATATATCCATAATTATTGAAATATAATATCAAATATAACTTCTTACCTTCCAATCTAGTGGAAAACAATAACATCACTCGTGTATACGTGTGATTACCGCCTCCATGTAGCGATGTGAAATGTTTTTCATTTTATTTTTTACATGGATGGTAAAAAGGATGGATTTTATTAATAATAATTATATATATAAAATAATATTTATTATTTAAATATTAATTAATATATTTTTTTCATTCTATTTTTTCATAAAAATAGAAACAACAATCATGCGTACGTATGACCTACCATCTCCATAAATAGTGAAATCCATTTTATATATCTAAAATTTTCATATTAATATAAATAAGTATATAATTAATCTATATTATATTTATATCATTTTTATAATTATGGATATAATTTAACCATGATAAAAAATTAAAAGGATCAAAATTACCAAACCAAAACATACATGAAAGACGAAGCGATTATCACCTAAAACAATGATTTTAACAAAGAATTGTTAATAAAAGAGAGATAAAATTTTATAAGTAAACCATATATGGTATTATATATATGAGTATGGATATATAATATATGTTTAATAAACCTTTATTTATTATATATTAGGTTCAGAAACATACAAAGGAAGTCAAATAAGTGGTAAGAGTTTCTCGCCTCACTTTTACTTAAGTGAGACATATGCCATATTCAACAATTATTTCCTCTATGTTGTGTATATAATTACTATTTGATATGTTATTTCATGAATAAATTTATCTTCATGGTATTTAAAGTTTTATTTTATGTTATTTCATTCATGGGGATTATGATTCAAAAGTTACCAAAGTGGTAAGTGTTTATTTCACAATCTCACCATTACTCATGATTGTTTATGCTTACATCTCCATTGGGGGAATTAAATGATATTTCTATATTAAAATAAATATATTTTCTTCACATATGGTTATTAAGAAAATTTTTAAATGAATAGTACCATTTTACAACTCTTTGGTACTAAAAAATATTGAAAAAAGTTTTTTAAAAAATATGACTTTATTTCTCTCTTCGGTCCGAAATCCTTTTTCATCAAAGCCCGTGCTTTATAAAAATATTTTATGAAATTATTTTAAAAATTTAAAAAATATTTAATAAATAATTTTTTACCCATTTCTACTTTTTATATATTTTTGAAAGGATCTTCATGTCATTTTGAAAATAATTCCCATTTGGATTTTACCAAAAATATGAAAAGAATCCTTGTTTTAATGTGTACAACATGAACAAAATTTTCCTTCGTCATGACCAATAAATGTTTTAATGGTTATTTTAAATGTTTTCAAAGGTTATTTTCAATGAAAATTATTTTAGATTTTTTTGTAAACTTTTTGTTTTAAAATGTTATTTTCAAAGTGAAAAGGTTATTTTCCTCAAAAATGTTTTAAATGACATTTTTATGGTATTCCTATTCATAAATGACATTGAAGCTTTATTGTACTTATGATCCACATGGTTATATTCTATATTGAAACTATATTTATTCTTTTTATGGATATTTTATGATTAGTTTGTTTTATAATGTACAATTTTATTACCATTCACTAATTTAATCTAGATGGTTTATGATTATTTTTATTTTTTGGAGTAAGTATTAACATTTAGTATGTTATTTTTTAAATAAGAATGTTTATATTGATTATGTTTCACCCGTTTAATATGAGGAATGAATTTTACTTATTAAGTGATGGGTGGGGCCAAATATAGCTACTTGATACATTAGTAGGCCTTATGAGACAAACTAGATTGGGTTTTAGCCAAGGAATTATCCATTTATTTAGATTTTTTGGCACAAGGAATAAATAATATGTTTTAGATGTTCAGAATTATACATTCCATCATTATAAATTTAGTTATTGATATTCCAAAGGATTATTTAATTAGTCGTATTATCCATGATTAAACTTCATGCTCATATGATTAATTATATGACACTATTTGACCGACTTATATTCATTCCATATTATATTCAAGTTATTGATTAAATGACATGTGTTTTAGTTATTTACCATTCCATATTTAATATTCCTTATTTATTCATGATAGATTCTATTATATGCTTATGCTTTCTAATAATATGAGCTCACCCTTTTCTAATGTTTTATTTTTCTTAGGATATGAGGAAGTATTTTGTGATTAATATGCAAGAATATGATAAGGGGAATAATGGAATTATTAAAGAAAATTATTTATGTATTTTATGTTTTAAAATATAATGATAATTTCAAGTATTTGTCTAGTTTAACAAGACTAATAAACTATTAGGTCCTTCAGGATGTGATACCCTATATCTAGTGATAATGTAATAAACTAGACACAAAATCTGGGATACTGGAGTCAGGGTCTCTATAGTTGGTATCATATGAAGTTTAGTATAAACTTTGAGAACTAGATTTGGGAAAACATGGATTAAAAAACATAACCCTATGATATAATTTGAGGATATGTAAAGAAGATCATCCTAATATTTTGGTATGGAATAGATTATGTGTTTTTCATAGAAAATAAATCCCTGTTTAGATATTATAAGTAGATGTGGTTCTAGAAAAGATGTACCTAGGGATAATAATGATAAAAATGGATTATTGAGCCTGACACGATCATCACCTGGTGCATGAAAATGGGCCTTACTGTATACCTTATTTGAAACTCCAAGAGAAAATGCTGAGGATAAATAAAATTTTATTTACCTACCATTATAAAAGAGATGAAAATAAATATATCACCAATGAAAATATGTTTATGATTATGAGATTATCTATACATAAAATTTTTAACATATGTTAAATGCTTCTATAGTATTGTAATTATACATTATGATAAAAAATATTATGATCTAACCTTGTATATTTATTGTTTAGAAATGGTGCCCAGTGCGAGGAATGGAAAACATGTCAATGCATGTAATTTAAAGAGTAAGAATGATCATTTATTTGATGGGAATAAGACAATATTTCAAGGGGAACTAGTCTCCAAAACATTCTCATCTTATGAATACATAGTATCATGTTCTATCAAGACATATAAATAATTATTTAAGTATTATGGTTTTGAAGTGAAGATATAGAATAAGATGACGACATATCAAAATAAAAGTAAGGGTAAGAAGGGGAAGATGTATTTTCCCACTTGTAATAATTGTGGGAAGAACCACCCTAGTACTTTATTGAAGGGAATTAGAGTTTGATAAGAGTGTAAAGAGAAAGGAAACCATGATCATGATTTCAAGTGAAATAAATAAATTTACAATGTTTGATGCTATAATTGTAAAGATATAGGGAACTATGGAAATTATTGACCCAATATTCAATGGAATATACCCCAAAATAAGCTAAGTGATCATTGTCAAGATTATTCTATTACTATATACGAAGTGGAATGATTAATTTCTTGTGTTTTGATTAAATAATATTGTTATAGGAGTATTTAATCAATTATATTATGTTTATAAGAATCATGAAATGTATAAGTCTTTTATTAAAATACAATTTCTTAAAGTATCTAAGAGAATATGTTGAATGGAACTGCTAACCAAGAAAAGTGATCTAGTGAAAAGTTTAACATCTTGGAATACACATGATTAAGTGAGTATATCCATTAATATTTGATTTATGTTGAGGTAATAATGATAAATATATGTTTATTGGATAGTATTGGTGACCATGAAATTGGTTAGTGATTTGATGGTTTATTTTATCTTTTCCGTAATTTACAGTATATTTTGATCTATGGAATATATTAAAAAACGTGAGATTTTATTTTTAAAATCATGAATGTTTTCAATAAGGTTTTATGGTGATTAAGGTGTTCAAATATTTGGAATGTGACATTAATATCCACTTTATATTATTTATGGAATATAATGTCGATTTAGCGATCTTCCTTCTAAATTTTTGGACTTCAAATTTGGTTAGATGTATTTTGGATAAGTATTAAGGTTAAACATTTATAAAATTTATTTAGTTGAATTTTGGGAGTACTATTTAATTATTAGAGATTAATGTAGTATATTAGATAAATAATACTAAACATTTTGGTTTTGGAAAATATCTATAGATGATAGGAACACATTTTTATTTTTTTATTGATCTAATGATTTGTTAAATGTTAATTATAATGCTTTAAGAATTAAAAAAATAAACTTGGATATTCATTTCTTAGAGAAATAAATTAAGTGGAAATTGATCTAATAAAAAAAGTATGAAATTATAATTATATTTTCTGGTGTTCTCTATTATAATGGTAAATGAATTCCACAACTATAAGAAAAGTATATTGAAATAAAAATGTCACCATTATATTCGATGAATCAAACAACCTCTTAAATCATCAAAGATTTATGGTTTTGTGGTCCTTAACTTTTTATTAATCAATAACTTCCTTGTGATCAGTGATCTCTATCACTCTCTATTAATCCATGGGATTTAGTATTATCTTCTATGTCCATGTTTTTGTTCTCCTACTTTAAAAACTAGTAATGTGGATAACCTTCATACATACATTTATATATTATTAATAGGAAGTTTTATTGAACATTTTTATGATGTGGGTCTCCAAGTATTTTAAAAATTTAAACCCTTGATTACTGAAATCAAGATTAAATTGTAAGGATAAAATTAATTTATAGGGGTAGAATGTAATACCCCAATATTTTGAAATAGGAACGTATTCTTAGATAGAATGTATGACTCAAAAAACCAATATTATAAGAAAATATAAAATATATATACTTTCGGATATATTTATTTTAAAATAAATTTAATTTATTTGATATCTTGCGATGCACACAACATCAGATTTAAACAAAACACAATACTTTATTAAACTATTATTATTTCAAATGTGAAAATTATAAATTAGCTGTTAATTTAGAGGGTATGAACATGACTAAATAATTTGTGAAAATATATGTTTTACACATTTTTATTTTTTCTCTATTGATTATAAGTAAAAATAATAATCATTTGAAAGTAATAGAAATGTTTTCTGAAAAAATGTGGTTTTCAAAGAAAATGATTTCATCACTTTTTGTGTACTTATGTTAAATTTAATTTTTGACAAAAATTTATTTGAAAAAATAAAAAAAAATTAAATCACATATCAAAATTATATTTGGGTGATTTTTTGGTATTTTTTGAAAAGATTAATTTTTTGATGAATTGTGAAAAAAATAAATTTTAATTGAAAAATGAAATTTTGTTTAAACTATTTATAATGTTAAATTATATTTAAAATTTTATTTGAATTAAAATTAGTTCAATTATATATATTTTATTCAAACTAAGTTCATTATAATAATTTTTATATTGAAATTTGATACAAAAAATTTGTAAACTTGTGATACTTTTGTATTTGAAAACCATCTTTCTCATCGCATATGTGAGATTAATTTTAAATTAATTTTTTCTTCTTATGTGAACTGTATTAGGAAAAATGGATTTAATATTTTGAATAATAATAATTTATATTATCTGATAATGAAAACTTAATTTTTTATCATAATGAATATTAAAAATAATAAAAATTATTGAATGCGGTTAAAGTAAAAAATGATTTACCAGGGGGATAAGTTAATAAGATAAGGGTTAAAAATCACCCAAATCATTTAAAAACCAATTTTATGGAAATATATAAAACTTATATATTCTATATTTGATAATTTCTCATTTTCAAGACTTTTTCATGTTAAAAATGCACGTACACCTTTTTCTTTTTAAATATTACAAGTGTGTCAATCACCTTACTTATAAAAGGTCACCCACTCTTCTATCCTATTTACACTTCCAAAATCCATTGGATCAGAAAATAACTTCCCAAATAACTTCATTAACTCTCTCTTATAATATTATAAGCCTTATTTTGGTCATAAATCCAGCCTAATAATCCTTTTGCTGTAAACCAATGAAGTTATTCGAAGAAGAGGTAACATCTCTAACGGAGTGTTTTTTATTTCTTCCTCCACCTACACAAATTATTCTTAAACCATGATTATATAATAAAATAAGTATATTAAATATTATTATATGTTATTATGTTAATTTAATAACCTAAATCCTTCTACTCTTCTATTAAATGGGTTATGAATTCATCATTCATGTGAACGGTAGATTACCGCCTTGCGAACTGATGTCATTCATTTTCCATCCCCACCTTTCAAGGATGCATGTAATGATTTATTTAATAAATTTATATGATATTTAGTATATTATTATACTTATATAATTATAAAATTACATATTCCTTCTTAATTTCCATTATTTTAGGGATATGATATTGTCACTCGTGTGTACAGAGGACTATCGCCTTGCAAAGCGATGTGATTCATTTTTCACTTACGCTTTATATGGGAGGTAGTAAGAAAGAAATTTTATGAATATATGTGATATTTATTATCTAAAAATACTTGTGGAAATATAATATGACATCTAACTTATTACATTCCAATTCATTGGAAAACAATAACGTCACTCATGTGTACATGTGGACTATCATCTCCATGTAACAATCTGAATTTTTTTTCATTTTTTTACATTGATGGTAATAAGGTTGTAATTTATTGAAATAAGTGATATATATAAATTATTAACGATTATTTAAATGTTAGTTCATATTTATTTTCCTTTCATTCCATCCATTACAAAAATGGAAACAATGTTTATGCGTATATACGGCCTACTGTCTCTATGACTGGTGCAATCCATTTTCTATCTATAAATTTTATAGAATAAAATAAATAAATATATAATGAATTTATATTATATTTAAATCATGTTTTAAATTATTTATATAATGTAACCATGATTAAATTATAAGGAACAAAATCACTAAACCAAAACATACATGAAGTATGAAGCAATTATCACCAAAAATAGTTATTTTAACAAAGAATTGTTAATAAATGAGTGACAAAAGTATATAAGTAAATAATATATGGTATGATATATATAAGTATTGTTATATAATAGATGATTAAAAAGACTATATTTATTTTATAGGAGGTTCAAACGCATATGAAGGATCTCAAACAAGTGGTAAGGGTTTCTTACATCACTTTTACTTCTATGAGATGTATACCATATTCACCAGTTATTTACTTTGTGATGTGTATATAATTAATATTTGATATTTTATATCATGAATATATTTATAATAGTGGTATTTTAAGTTTCATTTTATATTATTTATTTCACGGGGATTATGATTTAAAGGTTACCAAAGTAGTAAGGTCTTATTTCACAATTGCAACATTATTATTGATTATTTCTATTTATGTCTCCCTTAGGCGAATTATTTTATATTTGTATATTAAGAAAAATATATTTTTTTCAAATATGGTTGTAACACCCCAAGATTTCATAGTGTGTTATTTCTTCAAACTAATTTAATAACTTGCACTACACGCAACACCGAGTTCAATTGCACCATGACTTACCAAAAAAAAAAGCCATTAAAAGAGGTCATGAATAGTATTAACTAAATTTTAAACTTTATATAATCCTTATAATTTTAGAATCCATATTATGAGTTTCTTAGTCATAATGCAAGAACAGATTCATTTTCAGTATTGCACTTTTATCAACTTTTGATAGTGAAACCTTTTTAAATACAATATTTTAAACTTTTTGACTAAATGGAGACATCAAAAAATTTAAAATGAAACATCCCAAGCTTCCACGGTACGCTTTCCTTTGAATAAAACAGTAGCGTGTGTTGTACGCAACTTCAAGTTCTAACACACCGTAACCAATCAAACTAGCTGTTATGAATAGTAATACCTACTTTTTGAAGTTATATATATTTTATATTTTAAAATGGACTTCATTTTTGGATTCGGAATATCAAAATTATCCTAGGGTGAAATTTTGGTACATTTCGGATAACTTTCATATTTTGATGAATAGTGAAAATTTCTAAATTTTAATTAAAAACAACTTTTTTAATCAAAATAATTAATAGTGATAAATTATGAATTTGAGTGGTTTTAAAGTATATTTAGAATATATTTTTACCAGTCAATTTAATGTTTATCATTGGACATAATTTTACAATTAAACCGAACATAAACAAGTGTCAATCTTTTGATAGTTATTATCTCTTAAAAACACGCTTTTTGTTTTGACAGCGGGAATTAATTTTAAATTAATTTCTGCCACTTATGTGTTTTGAATTTAGGAAAATGGATTCCATATTTGGAATCAGGATGTTCAAATTGTGTAAATAGGTAACTTTTATTTTTACACATTTTGAATAATTACTGCGGTAAATATTTTATTTACCATGGTTAAAGGGTAAATCCGGTAAATAAGGGTTAAACAAATAATATTATAATAATACTAAATTACCCTAAAACGTGTCTTAACCCTATTGGTTGATACATGGTCGACCATGGGCATCTTTGTGTCAATTTTGGGACCCCATGGATCCACTTGTAAGTGATAATGACACTTTATTTTAATTAAGTCAAAATGAATACAAAAATGACACAAGCATATATCTTTTAGCAAAAAAATTGTTACATATAGTTATATAAGTTGGATTTTAGATTATAAATATTCATTAGAAAGATAAAAAGATTTCCTACATAATGATATTTTATTTATAATTTTTAGACATTAAATAATTTATTTTATATATGACACAATGATGATGCAGTAATTACTATAATAGTGAAAAATTAAAATAATTGATATTATAAATACCCAAATAAATATAATATGAAACTTTTAATGAATTAAACTAATTTTCTAGGATAATATGATATATTAGGATTGATTTAATTGACTTTGTTCGAATTAATCAATCTGTTATAAGTTTCAAAAAAATCAACTATTGAATAGTGTCAAAATTGACATAAAAGAGTTCTTAAAACAAATATTATATTATTAATTGATATTAAATTCCTAAAAATCTAAGGTTCGGCCAAGAGACTTATATCATAATAGGTTCATAATTAATGTACCACTTGGGGGTCGCTTGGATGTATATAGTAAGTTTATTAACCATATTATATAAAAATACAAAGAGACATTGTAAAAGTGAAACTAATTAACTTAGAGTTAATACTTAAAGATAAGGTTAATATAAGTACCCAAACCTGTCTAAATTCTATTGGTTGAGTGGTTTTAGACCTATCCCCACCTTAAACTTTGAATTATAAGCTTTGGAGCCATTAGAAACCGAATATGAATTTATTATAAATTAATATTTCTAACTTTTCCAAAGGTGCCCCTCACCCCTCTTATAAAAGGGCACTCCTCCTTCTCATTTCTTCACACCTTCAAAGCCTTTTGGTTCGGCCAAACTCTGCCCAAATACTCTCCCAACATCCCTCACTACAACCTAGAGGCCTTAGTTTGATCAGAAAGCCAACCTAAGGAGCCCTTTTGATCAAATCAAAAGGAAGAACCCGAAGAAGAGGTAATGATTTCACCACCCTTTTCTAAGTTCATTTCTTCTTCCACTTCTTCTTCCTTTGTTCTTACCATTCTGAAATAATAAATCCAGTATCTCACATATACTGTGATGTTATTATAAATATGGTACAATCATATTCAGTATTCTATCCACCCTTTGAATAACATGTCACCATACGTGCGTACGTACGGCTTACCGTCTCCACGTCGTGGTGTAATTGTTATTCAATATAATATTATTTGGATGGGTATAATAATGATATGTAACTCATGTAAATAATAAATATAACATGTTAATGATTCTGTATATATGATATACCATCCATTTATATATTATTTTAATATCAAAAGAATGATATTGTTGCTCGTGCGTACGTACGGACTACCGTCTCCACGAACGCGATGAGATTCATTCTCCATCGTATCCATTCAAGTATAATTATCATTTGATGATTTAAAAATGATGTTTAAGGACTGTATATAATTATGGATATGAATAAGATACAACAACCATGGCTTATGTAACAAAACATATAAAAGAAAATGAGTAAGTTAACTCCCGAAACGACGATAATTCTAAGATATTATTAACAAATCAATGTTAAAAGATCATATATGATATCATATTAATATATATGATTCTTGTATAATTTAATAACAACTATTTCACCATTATACAAGAGGTTAATCTACCCCAACCAAGGAAAAGTACAAGGTAAGGGTTTATTTCACAATCTCTTCATTATCCGAGGTTGTTTATATGTAATAATCTACTGGGATCTCTTTATCATCCACATCCATGTTTTCTTAAAAATGTATTTCAAAACATTTTTATTATTTACAAGAATATGGGTTAAAGTCATTTATACCCTTATTTGACTTTTTATAAGAGGTTTATAAAGGAATCTTTCCGTCGTTTTCAAAACAAGGTCCTTTTTAACCTTTTCGACAAAATTAAGTTAAGAATGTTTTTTTTAACTTATACGGCAGGTGCGGTTATTTTTCGCCGTTATAAAATATTCAAAGCTTTCCTTACAAGCTTATAAGAATATTTTCAAGAAAATGTTTTATTTTATATGGATCTTAAATGATTTCAAAAGTAAAAGGAGATATTCCTTTAAAAATTTTGATTTCATCTATGTCAACATCCTTCATTATTCTTGATTGAGGTCAATGTGATACAATAAAATCTTCCATATTGTATCGAATGAGTTATGTTTGATTGTGGATGTGCTATTTTTATATCACTCATGTTTTATGTTTAAAGTGTTGACATTTCAGAAGTTATTTTTAATCCGAATGTTTATGTTATATTTCAAACTTTTCTTCAGATGAATGTGCTGAACAAGTATGTTCCGGGTTGGGGACTGGTTAAAGTAAGCCCTCCAGGTTGGGGACTGGTTAAAGTAAGCCCTCCAGGTTGGGGACTGGTTAAAGTAAGCCCTCCAGGTTGGGGACTGGTTAAAGTAAGCCCTCCAGGTTGGGGACTGGTTAAAGTAAGCCCTCCAGGTTAGGGACTGGTAAAAGTAAGCCCTCCGGTTTGGTCTCCGGTTATTAGAGGTACTCCGGGTTGGTGTCCAGTTATCAGAGGCACTCCGGGTTGGTGTCCGGTTATTAGAGGCACTCCGGGTTGGGTTCCGGTTAGAAGTAACCCCTAGGTCTTGGGATGAGGCCTAGACAATGAAATTAACGTTTGACATTATGCATTCCAACATTATGAAAGTGGTTATTGATATTGCATTTGATTATTCGATTAGTAGAATATCCATGTGAATAAGTAAATGGCATTATTTCATTTTTATTTTTGCCATACTATGTTGAAGTTCAATTTTAAAAGGCTTTTGTTTTAATAATTCATTGCCTTAAATGTTTATGCTTATTTTGAATGTTCCGCTATATTGTTATCCTTACTGGGCATTTGAGCTCACCCCTTTTCTATGTTTTATTTTTCCCAGGTAGTGAAGAAGTAAATTATGAATGACTTGCAGGGATATTATGAGGGGTTAATAGTGTGGATATGAAGACTTTGTTGTTGTAGTAGTTTTTCACTTTGAAATGTAATGTAAAACTTTATGATTATATCTAGTGTTTCCAAGGCTACTAAACCAATCGGTCTTTCGAGATTTGATCTTTCTTGTGATCATGCCAATGTTATGTAATTAATGCACCGACTCTGGGAAACTGGGGTCGGGGCGTTACAGTTGGTATCAGAGGAAGTTTAGTACAAACCTTGGAAGCTAGATTTAGATAAACTCTGATTAGAGCACGTAGACCTAAGATGAACTTTGAGGATTAGTATAGAAGAACTTCCTTGAATTTTGGTATTGTAGAGATTTTGTGAGTTTTCCGAGCAATACATCCCTGTCTGGATACGAGCAGGTAGAGGCGGCTCTGGCACAGATGTACCTAGGGGTAAAACCCGAAAACACCGGTTTGAGCTAGACTCGAACGGGAACTGGTGCACGACAACGGGCCTTGCTGCACTCTTGGTTACGACACTCCCGGGGGATATGCTTAGGATAACTCTCATTTTCTTTACAAATCATTATGAAGGGTTTATGAGTATATACTTACTCAAAGAAAACATTTTTATGATTATGGATTATATCCATAAATAGTTCAATTTATGTTATGTGTTTTATAAGTATGGGATTATGTATTTTGATTCATAAACTGATCTAGTTTATGCCATTGTTTAGAAATGACGCCCAGTAGAAGGAATGAGAACTCCAGAAATGCACATGATCCAAAGAGAAGGAAGGATCATATATTCCATGGTCTTAAGCTAGAATTTATAAGAGAAATAGTCTCCCATGTATTATCATCATATGAAGAAATAATATCATGCGTTGATAAGATAAGTAAAGAGTTTACTGAGTCCTATGGCTTTAAAGGGAAGCAAGAGAAGAAAAGGATGAAAGAGAGAAAGATGGATAAAGGGAAGAGGGAAAAGAAGAATTTTCCCATATGTGGTAACTGTGGAAAGAAACACCCCGGAACTTGCCTGAAAGGAATGAGAGTTTGTTATAAGTGTGGAGGAAAAGGGCACAAAGTACGTGACTGCAAGGGTAAGAAAATGGTTTCAAATGTACAATGCTTCATTTGCAAGGAGTTTGGACACTAAGCGAACCTATGTCCCAGTCATCAGTCTATGACGCAAATGATGTTATTGGATAATAATCAAGTTATGATACTACCACAGATGAAGAGGAATGATTAGAGTTCTTATGTTGATTATGTCAATTGAGTGTTGTATCAACAATGTACTTGTTACAATAATCATGGAGTATATAAGGATTGTACTGCAGTACTATTTCATCAAGGACTTGAGATTGTGTGGAACAAAGAAAAGTGACTCAATAGCAGGATAAATTTTTGGAAAATATATGGTTGAGAGAATGATAAATCATAATATAGTTCTGATACTGAGGTAGTGATTTTGGAATAATATGTGATTGTTTTGGATAAATTGGATATTCTTTACTACCTTGGAACTGATTAATGATTTGTATATTCCATCATTGTTGGGGTTTAAAACATTTTTGGATTAATGAAGTATATCCAGCATTCTATATGGAATAAGGGAGCATGAATGTAATCAATAAGGAATATGGTAATACATGATGAAGGTATGCATATGCTATTACGGGGTAAAAAGGATCTATATTATGTTTACATTCCTTATGAATGTTGGACTGTGAGTTTGGACAGAAGTATTTTGGATAGTTCTAGTTTGGATTATTTTGGATTGCCATAAAAGGACAACCCGGAGGTAGGCGGCAACCCGTCGCGTCCGGCAAGGCCGCAAGACTTGAACCCGAAACCGAAGGGCGACAAGGGTGTATCACCTACCACTATCCCACGAGATGTCCTGGATTAAATAAAGTAGTTTTTTTAAAAGGTCAGGTAGATGAATTATAAATTCGATTTTTTTTACGAGTGAATGATGAGTTTTTGGTAGAAATTTATTAATGGATAAAACTCTAATTATAAAGTAAGTATATCTCCTTATGATCTTAGCCAATCTCATAAATAAATTCCTCATCATTAAGAAAAGGAACATAGAACAAAAACGTTGTCCTAGATGGTACCTTAAATCATCACTAATTTATGGCTTTGGGATTGTTGGCCTTTTCATAGCCATGTTCTCTACCACTCTCCATCAGATAATTGATGGCTAGATTTTTCTTCCATATCCATATTTTCTTACATGGAACCCTAGTATGTGTTATTTTCGGTAATCTTTATACTTTCCACTCTTTATTTAAAATAGAGGCCTCATTAATTAATTTTTCAATGTGGGATTTCAACTAATATATTTTGAAACGTCAAAAATGTGTTATCCTAATACCCTATGTTTTGTTGAACCGATGGTATTTCAATTCATCATAGATTGATGAATTTAAGGACCTCAATTATACACTTGTTTGTGATTGATGACCTCAATCACTACCTATAAATATTTACGTTTTTCCTCCGATTATATGTCTCTAATTACCACCAATGTTCTCCTAATCAAGATCATAATTTGGTGGTGACCCTTTCATTTCTCTTTTCCTAATATTAAGACTAAATTTTAGTAACCCAATTTCCGATGTGGGTTTTCCCACAAATATATTATCTATTTTCAACCTTTTATTTTCGAAGAACAATTTCAAATTGCGAGGACGCAATTTATTGAAGGAGGGGAGAATGTAACACCCCAAGATTTCATAGTGTGTTATTTCTTCAAACTAATTTAATAACTTGCACTACACGCAACACCGAGTTCAATTGCACCATGACTTACCAAAAAAAAAAGCCATTAAAAGAGGTCATGAATAGTATTAACTAAATTTTAAACTTTATATAATCCTTATAATTTTAGAATCCATATTATGAGTTTCTTAGTCATAATGCAAGAACAGATTCATTTTCAGTATTGCACTTTTATCAACTTTTGATAGTGAAACCTTTTTAAATACAATATTTTAAACTTTTTGAATAAATGGAGACATCAAAAAATTTAAAATGAAACATCCCAAGCTTCCACGGTACGCTTTCCTTTGAATAAAACAGTAGCGTGTGTTGTACGCAACTTCAAGTTCTAACACACCGTAACCAATCAAACTAGCTGTTATGAATAGTAATACCTACTTTTTGAAGTTATATATATTTTATATTTTAAAATGGACTTCATTTTTGGATTCGGAATATCAAAATTATCCTAGGGTGAAATTTTGGTACATTTCGGATCACTTTCATATTTTGATGAATAGTGAAAATTTCTAAATTTTAATTAAAAACAACTTTTTTAATCAAAATAATTAATAGTGATAAATTATGAATTTGAGTGGTTTTAAAGTATATTTAGAATATATTTTTACCATTCAATTTAATGTTTATCATTGGACATAATTTTACAATTAAACCGAACATAAACAAGTGTCAATCTTTTGATAGTTATTATCTCTTAAAAACACGCTTTTTGTTTTGACAGCGGGAATTAATTTTAAATTAATTTCTGCCACTTCTGTGTTTTGAATTTAGGAAAATGGATTCCATATTTGGAATCAGGATGTTCAAATTGTGTAAATAGGTAACTTTTATTTTTACACATTTTGAATAATTACTGCGGTAAATATTTTATTTACCATGGTTAAAGGGTAAATCCGGTAAATAAGGGTTAAACAAATAATATTATAATAATACTAAATTACCCTAAAACGTGTCTTAACCCTATTGGTTGATACATGGTCGACCATGGGCATCTTTGTGTCAATTTTGGGACCCCATGGATCCACTTGTAAGTGATAATGACACTTTATTTTAATTAAGTCAAAATGAATACAAAAATGACACAAGCATATATCTTTTAGCAAAACAATTGTTACATAGAGTTATATAAGTTGGATTTTATATTATAAATATTCATTAGAAAGATAAAAAGATTTCCTACATAATGATATTTTATTTATAATTTTTAGACATTAAATAATTTATTTTATATATGACACAATGATGATGCAGTAATTACTATAATAGTGAAAAATTAAAATAATTGATATTATAAATACCCAAATAAATATAATATGAAACTTTTAATGAATTAAACTAATTTTCTAGGATAATATGATATATTAGGATTGATTTAATTGACTTTGTTCGAATTAATCAATCTGTTATAAGTTTCAAAAAAATCAACTATTGAATAGTGTCAAAATTGACATAAAAGAGTTCTTAAAACAAATATTATATTATTAATTGATATTAAATTCCTAAAAATCTAAGGTTCGGCCAAGAGACTTATATCATGATAGGTTCATCATTAATGTACCACTTGGGGGTCGCTTGGATGTATATAGTAAGTTTATTAACCATATTATATAAAAATACAAAGAGACATTGTAAAAGTGAAACTAATTAACTTAGAGTTAATACTTAAAGATAAGGTTAATATAAGTACCCAAACCTGTCTAAATTCTATTGGTTGAGTGGTTTTAGACCTATCCCCACCTTAAACTTTGAATAATAAGCTTTGGAGCCATTAGAAACCGAATATGAATTTATTATAAATTAATATTTCTAACTTTTCCAAAGGTGCCCCTCACCCCTCTTATAAAAGGGCACTCCTCCTCATTTCTTCACACCTTCAAAGCCTTTTGGTTCGGCCAAACTCTGCCCAAATACTCTCCCAACATCCCTCACTACAACCTAGAGGCCTTAGTTTGATCAGAAAGCCAACCTAAGGAGCCCTTTTGATCAAATCAAAAGGAAGAACCCGAAGAAGAGGTAATGATTTCACCACCCTTTTCTAAGTTCATTTCTTCTTCCACTTCTTCTTCCTTTGTTCTTACCATTCTGAAATAATAAATCCAGTATCTCACATATACTGTGATGTTATTATAAATATGGTACAATCATATTCAGTATTCTATCCACCCTTTGAATAACATGTCACCATACGTGCGTACGTACGGCTTACCGTCTCCACGTCGTGGTGTAATTGTTATTCAATATAATATTATTTGGATGGGTATAATAATGATGTGTAACTCATGTAAATAATAAATATAACATGTTAATGATTCTGTATATATGATATACCATCCATTTATATATTATTTTAATATCAAAAGAATGATATTGTTGCTCGTGCGTACGTACGGACTACCGTCTCCACGAACGCGATGAGATTCATTCTCCATCGTATCCATTCAAGTATAATTATCATTTGATGATTTAAAAATGATGTTTAAGGACTGTATATAATTCTGGATATGAATAAGATACAACAACCATGGCTTATGTAACAAAACATATAAAAGAAAATGAGTAAGTTAACTCCCGAAACGACGATAATTCTAAGATATTATTAACAAATCAATGTTAAAAGATCATATATGATATCATATTAATATATATGATTCTTGTATAATTTAATAACAACTATTTCACCATTATACAGGAGGTTAATCTACCCCAACCAAGGAAAAGTACAAGGTAAGGGTTTATTTCACAATCTCTTCATTATCCGAGGTTGTTTATATGTAATAATCTACTGGGATCTCTTTATCATCCACATCCATGTTTTCTTAAAAATGTATTTCAAAACATTTTTATTATTTACAAGAATATGGGTTAAAGTCATTTATACCCTTATTTGACTTTTTATAAGAGGTTTATAAAGGAATCTTTCCGTCGTTTTCAAAACAAGGTCCTTTTTAACCTTTTCGACAAAATTAAGTTAAGAATGTTTTTTTTAACTTATACGGCAGGTGCGGTTATTTTTCGCCGTTATAAAATATTCAAAGCTTTCCTTACAAGCTTATAAGAATATTTTCAAGAAAATGTTTTATTTTATATGGCTCTTAAATGATTTCAAAAGTAAAAGGAGATATTCCTTTAAAAATTTTGATTTCATCTATGTCAACATCCTTCATTATTCTTGATTGAGGTCAATGTGATACAATAAAATCTTCCATATTGTATCGAATGAGTTATGTTTGATTGTGGATGTGCTATTTTTATATCACTCATGTTTTATGTTTAAAGTGTTGACATTTCAGAAGTTATTTTTAATCCGAATGTTTATGTTATATTTCAAACTTTTCTTCAGATGAATGTGCTGAACAAGTATGTTCCGGGTTGGGGACTGGTTAAAGTAAGCCCTCCAGGTTGGGGACTGGTTAAAGTAAGCCCTCCAGGTTGGGGACTGGTTAAAGTAAGCCCTCCAGGTTGGGGACTGGTTAAAGTAAGCCCTCCAGGTTAGGGACTGGTAAAAGTAAGCCCTCCGGTTTGGTCTCCGGTTATTAGAGGTACTCCGGGTTGGTGTCCGGTTATCAGAGGCACTCCGGGTTGGTGTCCGGTTATTAGAGGCACTCCGGGTTGGGTTCCGGTTAGAAGTAACCCCTAGGTCTTGGGATGAGGCCTAGACAATGAAATTAACGTTTGACATTATGCATTCCAACATTATGAAAGTGGTTATTGATATTGCATTTGATTATTCGATTAGTAGAATATCCATGTGAATAAGTAAATGACATTATTTCATTTTTATTTTTGCCATACTATGTTGAAGTTCAATTTTAAAAGGCTTTTGTTTTAATAATTCATTGCCTTAAATGTTTATGCTTATTTTGAATGTTCCGCTATATTGTTATCCTTACTGGGCATTTGAGCTCACCCCTTTTCTATGTTTTATTTTTCCCAGGTAGTGAAGAAGTAAATTATGAATGACTTGCAGGGATATTATGAGGGGTTAATAGTGTGGATATGAAGACTTTGTTGTTGTAGTAGTTTTTCACTTTGAAATGTAATGTAAAACTTTATGATTATATCTAGTGTTTCCAAGGCTACTAAACCAATCGGTCTTTCGAGATTTGATCTTTCTTGTGATCATGCCAATGTTATGTAATTAATGCACCGACTCTGGGCAACTGGGGTCGGGGCGTTACAATGGTTATTAAAAAACTTTCACATATAATAGTACCATTTTTACACTGTGTGGTACTAAAAATGATTGAGAAAATGTTTTTAAGAAAATACGATTTTATTTATCTGCTCGATCAGAAGCCCTTTTTCATAAAAACCCATATTTTATAAAAATGTTTTTAATGTTTTAAAAATAATTTATTTAAAAAAAATTTATCCTTTTTTATTTTTTTAAAATGTTTCTAAAGAAATATTCAATTTGTTTTGAAAATAATTCCTATTTGGATTTTACTAAAAATTTAAAAGGAATCATTCTTTTAACGTGTATGCATGAAATTTTTTTCCCACAATAATTACTAGTAAATGTTTTAAAAATTATTTTATAAGTTTTAAAAGATTATTTTTGAATAAAATTATTTTCATTTTTTTGAACTTTTTTGTTTGAAAAGGTGATTTTAAAAATGAAAAGGTTTTTTTCATCAAAAATGTTTTTACAAAAAATATTATGGAATTTCTATTAATCAATGAAATTTTCCATTTGTTATACTTATGATACAATAGGGATATATTGTATTGAAACCATACTTATTATTTATTTGGAGTATTTGTGAACATTTTGATTCATGATGTATAATTTTATTACCGTTCACTATTTTACTCTAGTTGGTTTATGCTTATATTTATTGATTGGGGTAAGTATTAACATTTAATATGTTATTTTTTAAATAAGAATGTTTATGTTGATTATATTTCACCCCTTTTATATGATGAATTAATTGGACATTGTAATTAATGGGAGGGTCCTATTATAGCCCCTCGATGCATCAGCAGATCTCATGAGACAAACTAGATTGGGTTTTGGATGAGGCCTTACCCATTTATTTATATGTATTAAATTAAGACCATGAAGGTTTGTTTTATATGTCCAACATTATGAATTACATCATTTTGAATTTAGTTATTGATATTCCATGGGATTATTTGATTAGTTATAATATCTATGGTTAAGTATCAAGATCATGTGATTAATTATATGTCATTATTTGATCATATTTTATTCCTACCATATTAATGTAATGATATTGATTAAATGAAATGAGTTTTAGTTATTTACCTTTACATATTGATTATTCCTTACTTATTCATGATAGATTCAGTTGTATGCTTACCCTTACTGAGCATCTGAGCTCACCCATTTTTTTTTTTGATTTATTTTCCCCAGGATACATGGAAGTATTGTATAATTGATATGCAAGGATATACTTAGGGGAATAATGGAATTCTCAATGATTTTTTTTTATATTTTATGTTTTAAAATTTAATTTCTATTTCAAGTATGTATCTAGTTTACTAACAATACAAAACAATTCGATCCTTTTAGATGTGATACCTTATATCTAGTTCCAATGTAATAAAGTAAACACTGACTTTGAGATACTGGGTCTATGGTTGCTATAGTTGGTATTAGAGGAATTTTAGTTTAAACCTTGGGAACTATATTTAGGAGAAAATAGATTAGGGAACAGAAAATAATGATATAATTTGAAGATATTTATAAAATAACATCCTAATATTTTGGTAAATAAGAGATTATGTGGGTTTTCCGAACAAATACATCCATATCTGGATAATACAAGTAGGTATGGTTTTAATACAGATATACCTAGGTGTAATAACTCCAAAAGGGTATATTAGGCTTGAACTCATCATTATCTGGTGCATGAAATCTATCCTTACTGCGCACTTGTTTTATACTCTCACGGTATATGCATATGATAAATTAAAATTTCTTTATAAACCATTGCAAAGAAGTTAAAAAATAAATATATCCCCAAGAAAACCATGTTAATAATTATGAGATTATATATGCATAAAATTTTAATTTATGTTAAGTGTTTGACTAGTTTTGGGATTATACATTATTCCTCATAACTTTATGATCTAATCTAGTGCATTCCATTATTTAGAAATGGTTCCCAGTGGAAGGAATGTAAACTGTGTCAATACAAGTAATCCAAAGAGTAAGAATAATCATTTTTGATGGGATTAATCCAATATTTTGAATGTAACTAGTATTATAAATGTTATCATCATAAAAAGACATAGTATCATGTAATATCAAGATAGATAAAGAGTTCTCTAAGTATTATGGATTCAAAGGGAATTCAGATAAGAAGAGGAAAACATATAAAAAATTGTGTAAGGGGAAGAAGAAGAAGAATGTTTTTCCCACTTGTAATAATTATGGAGAGAAACACTCTGGTTCTTGATTGAAGTGAATGTCAGTTTTCTATAAGTGTGGAGAGAAATTCTCCAATGCTTGTGACTAAAAGGGAAATAAATACATTGTCAATGTTCAACACAACAACTGTAAGGATATGGGGCACTATAAAAATTAATTCCTCAAACTTTAAGGGAATATATTTGAGAAGAAGCTAAGGAATCATGGTTAAGCTTATTATATTTCCACATATGAAGTGTAATGATTAATATAAATTTTTTTGGATTCATTAATTATGTTATATGAGAATTTTATCACTGATATAATGGTTGTAAGAATCCTGAAATGTATAAGGATTGTACTATAATACTATTTCATATAGGATTTGAGAGCATATGATGAATGATATCGATGACCAAGAAAATTGATTCAGATAAAATTTAAATCTCTTGGAAAACACATGAAGTTCCAAAGGATCGAATAACAAATGAGAAGGGTGGGGGGGGGGGTTGAATTAATTATTTTAATTTTTATAAGTTTCACTAATTTTCAAAACATAACCATTACAACCTATTAAAATTTTATTACTTATCATTATTTATAAAAACTCATGCATAAGAAATTAGGAAAGAAAATAAATCACACATGATTTACATGATTAAGACTTATTTTGAGAACCTAAAACTTTTTTATAGACCCTACCATGTGTCCATGGAAATTTACTATTAATAAGAATTGAATAAAACTTATGCCAACTCCCATTAGACATCTTCTATATCCTAATAAGAAATATTACACAAGCTCTCATCAGTTTAAAATGTTTGATTATAAAAAATTGATCCAAACAAAATAAAAAATAGTTTTTTGAAAAAGATTCACAATTGCTCAGTTCGGATCTTCAATTCTATTTGGCTAGATCTGATTTTATCAATCTGAAGAGTCTGTATCTAATTCCCTGAATACGATGAGTCTGGATCTGTTTCTCTCAATATGGTGAGTCTGAATCCGATTCTATCAATATTATGAGTTTTTATCCAATTGTATCAATATGATGAGTCTAGATCCAATTATCTCAATATGATGAGTCTATTTATCATTCTCTAAAAACAATGAGCCTGAATCTAATTCTCTAACTACGATGAGGCTGGATCCTACGAGCTTAGTATGATGAATCCATTATCAATATGCATTAATTAAACACTATTAAAATTCTCAATATAATTTTCCCCAGTATGATATTCTTCAGCCATATTGAATCAATATGATCTTTTCAATACGATCTTGCTCAATATGTTAAAAAAAAAATTCAGCTATCTTATCCTCCTCATGAGATATATATTCAGAAATAACTTACACTTTATTTCTTCAGTTCTCCTCCTTTTATGATTATGTGAATGTTAACAATGAATAAATGGTCTGATCAAGTATTTATAGGTGACTCAGAAAAAAAGAGTGGGAATCTTTAAAACTTTCCCTGCTTCCTCATATTTCAAAACTCAAAAAATCTATTGCATTTAAACGTTAAGTTTGACTTGTTCAAACATTCTCACATTTCTTCAAGATTTACTCAAAATTGAATTTTAAAGTTTTACCTCTTAACTCTTCCCATATATTCTTCTCAGATCATTATGATATGTTTCTTTCTCAGTCCATTATATTTTATTTCCATACCAACTCATTATAATTTGTTTCATTCTCATATCATTACAATATGTTTCCTTCTTATATCATTACGATATGCCTTTGTTTCTCAGCTAATTATGATGAAATTTCTTAGATTTATCCCGATGGAATCCTCATAATGATGGAATTATCATAATGATGGAATTATCATAATGATGGAATTATCATTATGATGTAAATCCTATTATGATTATTTTTCCATAATTATGGATAATATTCAATGATGAATCCATTAAGAAACTTTGAGTTTCTTTAAACTCAATCATCTTTACACATTCTTAAATCTTGAAACTTCTGAGTCTTGTACTTGTGGAACTGAAACAATCATTACAATTCATACAATTTTTCAAAGGCTTATATCATGATAGATTTCATTATAGAGACCCAAGCTTGGTGTACATGTAAATTTCATTATTTTTTCAGAATACTTAATACCAGAAATAATTTTTTTCCCAAATACCGTATTTGTTTAGTGTCTTTGGAAACTTGGAACATAATCTTCTGACATTGTGAAAGATCTTCAACATCTCCCATAAAGATCTTCCCATTTTTTTCATTCCTAAAACATTTCTTTATATCCTAGGAAAAATAAAACATAAAAAGGGTGAGCTCAAATGATCATTAAGGGTAAACATGGAGAAAATAAAAAAAACCACATATATTTGAATGTAAAAACATGAACATAAAGTTTAAACATTAAAATCTTGAGTCATGAAAGAAATCTTGGTAGTACTTAAGGCATAGATCATAAAGGAACATTAATCATTATAAAATAGCATGGGAATAAAACATGGAATTTTGGAAAACCATTAATAACATAATATGATTTTCATAGTAGACAAGTCATTTTTGTTAAGACCATTATAGTAGACAATGTCAATTACTGAACCGAGTTTACTTGTCGTTCTAGCCATGTATTACTGAAGCATATTTACCTTTCGTTCCAGTCATGTCTATCACATGAGATATAAATATTTACCCAATGAATTGGAGGGAGATATAGTTCCCATCCATCTCATAATGAAATCATTTTTACATGTTCTACAAAAACATATATCATTTATCATAACATAACCCATGAAATAAAATGGTATTCTTAAACATAATGCCATCATAACATAATCTATATAAGATAAATGGAATTTATAAAAATAATTCCATAATAAAAATAATAAAATCAAAGTAATAATAGGGATAGAGACATGAAACTATTCCATCTTAGAAGTAAAATAATTTTGATAAAACACTTGAACTTAATTCCTGAGGAAAATATCCTTTCTTCTTTAAAAACATTTTCTTTTCTCAAAATGCCGTAAAATTTTGAAAGAAAAGAATTCAGTTGAAAATAAACTTGAAATAATGTATATGAAGCTTCATGGGAATAAGGTGTCATGAAACCGTAAAATTCCATCCATGATTTATAAGTTAAACAAAAACATTCTCCTCATATTTTTTCTGGAAAAGTAAAAAAAGTACCTCGTATGGTAAACAAAAAAAAATTTCCTTCCAAACCATGTAGTAAAAGTAAAAAATGGTTAAAAATGACCTTAAAAAAAACGTAAGAATAGTGAATATTTTATGAATTTTTTTTAGAAAACCTGGGCATGGATGATAAATATAACCCCTGTAAATACTTACGTATAAGCAATCTCAGATAAAAATGAGATTGCAAAATTATCCCCTACCTTAGGTTTGATTTCTTCCATATGTGTAATAAACTTCTATATAATGGGTTTAAACATATTATTAACTTGTAACATATGTAAAGACCTATAAATTTCAAGGAAATTTTTTTTCTTAATTTTATTTGGAATTTTACAAGAATGCAGTTTCTGACGGCACCTGATTCCGAGGCCCGGTGTGCCCGAAATCATTTTCCGAAGTTTGGCTCAGGTACGTTCAGTGAATGAACAAGTGAGTTTTCTAACTTTTGAACAGGTGATCGGAATCAAATTCTGAGGGCACTGATGGAATCGCAGCGCCGATATTTTCTTAGAAAAGTCTCTTCCAGAGTTGCGTTTGCTCGGGTGTGGTTTTTAATTTTTGGGCTTTAAGTTAAGAAATAAAATAATGTGGTACGACAAACTTTATTTTATTTCACTTGAAGCTGATTAAAGTCACTTAAAGCCACTTAAAGCTTCTTAAGCTGAGTTGAAGCAGATAGGGTGGAACCCAAAATATCCTACCCTCTTGGTAGGATATTTGTGAGGTGGGGCCCTCACGAGCCCCACTGTTTCTTTTCCGCTAAGTAACGCACCTGCGAAAAACCCTATTAAATGAAAGTCAACTGGGGCATTTCTTAAACTATTAAACACTCCTTTTAATTGAGCGGTTATTTCATTGAATTAATTATATGAATTAATTGTTCGTTTCTTAACCAGTTTTTCAACGGTTGGCATATTAACAAAATAAGACCAATACACCTTTCTTCTGGGGTGTGATTTGTTGAGAGGATTTGGAGATTCTGTGCCTTCATCCTCCTTCGCGAAGAACGCGAAGAACGCAAAGAACGCCGGCCTCCAACGAAGGGCAACAAAGAATGCCTGACCCCCGGAGATCGACGCGACGCCGATGCTTCTTCCATGACGTTCTTTCCCCGCGACAATCTTCGATCAACTCTTGAGGTAGGAGATTTAGAATATTTTAAATTCCTTTGTGTTTTTTATCCTCAACATGGATTTATTTGTTATAATTAAATCTATGTGTTTCTTTAACCCTCAGAGATCGTCGACGCGACGCCCTTCCGCGACGACGCGACGCCCTTCCGCGACGTGACGATCACCTCCTACCTTGACGGTCAATTCCGCGACGTACTCGCACTCGTCTGACGACAGCTACGAGGTATGGGTTGTTTTGAAAATGATAATACTCCATGTTTGTTTCCCTTCAAGGCATGCACGCGGACCAACTAATTAACAAGTTGTTCCATGGATTATTATTGCGGTTCGGGGTTTATCAAATTGATGGGAAATATTATGGTGTTGTTTCAAACCGCTAACGCGGTGGGTGCGGACCAACGAACAAGTCCGAATCACCGCATTCTTTCTCGTTATTAGTGTGAGGAACAACGGACGACGAAAAATGGGGCCGCAACGGCGATTTAAGGGCCTTGCAGTGAAGGTCGGGTCACGGGAGGACCACTGGCGAAGACCACACGTAAAACGGACCACCAGAGTGCGTCCGGTGGTCCGTAGAATCTCACACCGGCGTGGCGGCGCCGGCGGCCGGAGGCGGCGGCCTCCAGCGTTCGGCCGACAGGCGGCAGTGGTGCCTGACGCGTCGCCAGAAAAACCCACCGCGGCTGAAGCCGCGGCAGCGAGGTGGTTCCGCGGCCGCGCGGAACCGGGAGGCGGGACGCGGCCGACATGCCGCGTCCAGGGGCTGCGGAGCGGCCCCCGTGCGGGGGCCGCGGTTCCTTCGCTCGGCCGCTCGGCCGAGCCGAGCCGAGCCTAGCCGACCCGCCGGGCCGGGTCGCGCCCAGTCCAGGCTGGGCCGCCCTGGCCGGGCCGGGTCGCACCAAACCGGGTCGGGCCTGGTCGGTCTGGGCCCAGACCCCCCGTTTTCAGACTCTTTTGATTTTTTGCCCATATCTTGGGCTACGGACCTCCGTTTGACGTACCATCAGCAGCTATGTGATCCTTGGATCGAGACGGTCGTTTAGGTATGTTACACTCAATGTTTTGGAATACTTTGGGTTCGGCCGGGTTGGTTCGTCCACGAAACCAACCGGGCCCTCGGAGCGGAAACGCTCATAACTTGAGCTTCGGACGTCCGATTGACGTGCCGTCAACTTTTTTGAATTCCTCTAAGTGAGATGGATCTTTTGGCTTACTCCGCCCGAGGTTTGGACACAGGTGGAGTACGGTCGGGTTGATTGTTCCTTAAAAACCAACCGGGCCCCTGGGACGAAAAAGCCAATAACTCTCAGACCGGGCGTCTGATTGACGTGCCATCTGCGACGTTGAGTTCCTGTTGGCGATACAGAAGTTTTGGATACATCAACTCTGGACTATGTTTTAGCTGATGTATCAGCCTCTCGGCTCGTGGAGCAGACCCTCCCGAACGAGCTTGCTGTGTGCGAGAACCCTAGAGCTGGCTGCGACTGCTACTGTGACGACGACGACTGTACAGAGATCCTCAGTGGATTCGACGGCGATGACTACAACACTCAGCGATCCTACGTGGATCAGTGCTATAGATCTTGTGTGGATCTGATCCTGTGTGGGTTAGCGCTCAGCGGTTCTGTGTGAGCCAGTGCCTACAGATCCTGTGTGGGTCCGATCTTGTGTGGGTCTTTGCGGGGGTTAGTTAACTACCGATCCTGTGTGGGTCCGATTATGTGTGGGTCATTGCAGGGGTTAGTACCTTTTGATCATTTGTGGGTTCGACGACTTAGATGGATCAGTGATCATCTCTATCATCATTCGAAGAAGTATACCTGTGTGAGCTGAATCCTGTTCTACTTTCCTTTGTGGATTTCATTGTGTTGTCCTGTGTGGATTTACGTTTTGCTTTCCTGTGTGGAATGGGTTGTACTTGAGCTCGGATGTTGGAGCCGAGCGAGAATTGATGACGTAGGCATATTTATGGGAATATACCTAAGTCGTGCCGGATGTTACTTCGTGATTGTATCTTTCCTTTGTGGTTTATCCTTTGTGGATTTTGGGAGACCTTCGGGGGTCTCGGGGTCCCTACTGAGTAGCTTATACTCACCCCTGCATGGGCTATGCCCACACTACGTTGTGTTGGTTGCAGACGACGGACAACGCTGATCGTGGTGGAGGCTTGCGGAGGAGGACGGTACCTGGTGGTGGACCACTGGGCGGGACGTACTCGGAGCGGTCGGCTGGACCCGAGGAGCAGTGGAGGCTTTCTATACCCACCCTTCATGTGGGACTTCCAGTGGACGGCTCGACATTGCGGCTTTACTTTTCAGTTGCTGTTTTCCCCTTTCGAGTTGTAATTTACTTTCAGTTTGGGTTTGTATTCTGACCCACTTACTTTCCGCACATACTGTTGTACCAGTTTTTACTTAGTGTTTATTTCTGCCTGCTTACTCTGTGTTGTTTGTTTGTTTACTTTACAAAGACAATGCCTTCCCTTTTCCGAGATTTACGCCTTCGTGCTAGTCGCCATCCCCTGGCCTATGGAAGGTGGGCTTGGGGTAGTCACGTCACGGGCCCTGAGGACGGGTCGTGACAAATTGGTATTAGAGGAGTTCGGTTCTACCGTAGACTCTGATCTTTCTTATATGTGAAGCAATAGTGTTGAGCGTATTGAGTGTGGTTATCAGTCTAGGGAGTCCAGTGATGGTGCGGCGGCCGACGTATCCGTACACCATGATCATGACTTCTGATTTCCGACTTAATGCACGAAAACATTGATTGCATCTGTGTTTCAAGTTTTCTTTGTGATTACTTTATATCAGCTTACCAGGTATACTGTTCTGACCGTGGCGCACCTGTTCCTTTTCAGGATGGTCCCACGACGGCAACCAGCTAGGGTTCCGAGAGTTGTACGTGACGACAGCCCGCCGAGCGATGAGGCCTCGGTACATGGCCCTTTGATAGCAGAGGCACCGGCAGTACCTCTACCCGCCGAGCCACCGATGCTTCCAGCCCCAGCCGCTGACGATGCACGTCGCCTTAGTGCACTACATGAGTTCCAGCGCCAGCGACCGCCCAGGTTCTGCGGGGAGACGGACCCCCAGGCATCCGAGGACTGGCTGGAGGCAGTTGTATGAGTTTTCAGGCTAGTGAGGACACCGGCAGACCTGATAGTGATCCTCACAGCGAGCCTACTGCATACAGCAGCGGGCCGATGGTGGAGCTTGATGCTCTAGGTGCACGATGAGGCATCTCTTCTCTAGACGGACTTTGAGAGCCTCTTCTGCTCGGAGTCCATCCCAGCCACCCTCCGTGCGGTGTATATCCAGGAGCTTCTTCATCTGCGGCAGGGTAGATTGATGGTCGCCCAGTACTCGGCGAGATTTACCGATCTCTTGCGCTACTCGACCGACATGGTACGGGACCCATTCTTCCGGGCCCGGACCTTTGAGAAGGGATTGAGACATGAGATCAGGGAATCGCTGATCTCCCTCAGCATTCCGAATTAGGAATAAGTACTGGAGAGAGCCCTTTTGATCGAGAGCTTTCTTACTGAGCCTTCTTCGGCAGCGAGACCTACCGCAGGGCGGCAGGGAGCAGAGTCTTCCGCAGCAGGCAGCCGACAGATGACTCATGGGTCCAGGCAGACCAGACCCTCCGGCAGACGACCCCAGGACACTGGCTCAGCTGTTCGGGGCACACAGCGTGGGGCCAGTCTTTCTAGAGGCAGGCAGTGCTACGCATGCGGCGGGCAGGGCCACATGGCTCGTGACTGCCCGAACTGCCATGCCGAGGAGCAGCAGACGGTTGCGGGGCCACCCATGCAGAGGAAGAGGGTCGACCGTGGTGGTCCGCAGGGTGGAGGTGGACGAGGCAGAGGAGCTGGCCGAGCAGCAGGTGGTGGGAGACGCTTTGTGGCTCTACCACCACCACCACCACCAAGAGGTCCACCCCGACCACAGGGAGCTGGTGGGCAGAGACAGGCACAACTCCAGGCAGCAGAGGCCTATGACCACGGCGCGCCTGAGATTATTCGAGGTACGATCTGTGTCTATTCCACCCTTTCTGCAGTTCTTATAGACACAGGAGTGAGTCACTCTTTCATAGCCGCTGCCCTTGTTCGGAGCTCGGACATTCCGACAGAGTCGTTGGCTCGATCCTTACGGCTAGAGACTCCTACGGGAGAAGACTCGACGATTACACACTGGTGCCGGCAGTGTGAGCTTACTCTAGGAGGCGAGAGCTTCGGCTGAGATCTTCTTGTACCGGCATCGAGGCCTTATGACATCATCTTGGGCATGGATTGGTTATCTACAGTCCATGCACATATTGACTGTATTAGGCGCAAGGTGTGATGTGTACACACCGACGGGAGCAGGTTCACCTTCACCGACGAGAAGGGAGCCTTCACAGCACAGGATGAACTTCCACAGAGGAGAGAACAACCCATTAATCATCAGTTGGCTAGCCTCATCCTAGGAGCAGTTGATGTGCGGAGTCCTAGTTTTCCTACAGTGGTGGATCAGTATGCAGACGTCTTTCCCGACGACGTTCCAGGGCTACCTCCTCGCAGAGAGGTAGACTTTTATATTGAACTGTACCCCGGGACAACCCCGATATCGACTCCAGCATATCGGATGGCCCCCGCTGAGCTTCGAGAGCTATGAGTACAGTTGCAGGACTTGCAGGGCAAGGGGTTCATCCGACCCAGTGTTTCACCCTGGGCTTCCCTGATATTGTTCGCCAAGAAGGCGGACAAGAGCTTGTGACTGTGTGTCGACTATCGTCGCCTGAACCAGGTGATAGTGAGGAACAAGTATCCACTACCGAGGACTGATGACCTCTTCGATCAGCTCAAGGGAGCACGGTGGTTCTCGAATATAGACCTCAGTTCAGGCAATCATCAGCTTAGAGTTTGGGACGAGGACGTACAGAAGACGGCCTTCAGATGTCGGTATGGCCACTATGAGTTCTTGGTTATGCCATTCGGCGTAACCAATGCTCTAGCAGTGTTCATGGGCCTCATGAATAGGATCATTCAGCCATACCTCGATCGATTTTTCATAGTCTTCATCAACGACATTTTGATATACTCGACGACTGAGGAGGAGCATGCCTACCACTTACGAGTTGTACTAGACACACTCCAAGAGCACCAGCTTTATGGAAAGCTCTCGAAGTGTCAGTTCTGGATACGCGAGGTCCACTTCTTGGGGCATGTCATCTCTGAGGCAGGAGTTGCAGTGGATCCCGCGAAGATCTTGGAAGTGCTAGCTTGGGAGCCACCTAAGAGCGTGATGGAGGTGCGGAGTTTCTTGGGACTAGATGGATACTATCGGAGATTTGTGCCAGACTTCTCCAGAGTTGCGACACCACTCTCAGCTTTGAAGAAGAACGGGAAACCCTTTGTCTGGTCAGACAGATGTCAGTAGAGCTTCCAGGAGCTAAGATAGAGATTGACCAACGCACCTATCTTGAGGTTGCCTAAGGAGGGAGTAGGGTACGTAGTCTACTGCGATGAATCAAGGACCGGACTCGGATGTGTCCTGATGCAGGAGCGGGAAGTTATTGCCTATGGATCACATTAGTTGAGGCCGCATGATCAGAACTACACTATCCATGACCTGGAGTTAGCAGAAGTGGTCTTCTCCCTGAAGACATGGCGACACTATCTGATGGGCGAGTGCTTTACAGTTTTTTTGACCATCAGAGTCTCAGGTACATCTTCTCGAAGAAGGACCTGAACCTGAGATAGCGGCGATGGCTCGAGTTCCTCGAGGACTATGACTTTGAGATAGTCTATACTCCTGGGAAGGGGAACGTGGTAGCCGATGCTCTCAGCAAGAGGACGGGCATTCAGCTACTTGAGGAGGTGACAGAGCAGCTAGCTGCTTTTCAGATATACTTCATGGATAGAGATGGAGCAGCCTTCCTTCAGTCTCTCACAGTCACTCCTCCACTACTGCAGTGGGTCAGAGAGGCACAGCGTGGGAACGCCGAATGTAAGACGCGGCGTGTACAGATATCCTCAGGACAGGCACCTGATGGTTTCTACATTGGAGCAGAGCACGAAGTTCTTTTCAAAGGACGTACCTTGGTACCAGTCGCTTTACGAGAGGAGGTGCTGAGAGAGTTTCACACTTCTCCCTTGTCGGTACATCCCGGAGTGGAGAAGATATACCAGGATCTCAGATGACATCACTGGTGGCCGGGCATGAAGAAGGCTATGGCAGAGTTCATTTCTCGATGCCTCACCTGCCAGTAGGTGAAGGCAGAGCATCAGGTACCAGCAGGCTTGGTACAACCCTTGGAGGTCCCAGAGTGGAAGTGGGACGAGATATCTATGGACTTCGTGACTGGACTTCCATGCACTTCCAGAGGCCACGACTCCATCTGAGTGATTGTCGACCGACTCACCAAGTAGCCTCACTTCTTACCCATCAGAGAGCAGGGCTCAGTGGAGAGCTTGGGGTGTCTCTACGTTCAGGAGATTGTACGGCTTCACAGTATGACATCATCTATCGTCTCCGATCGAGATGCTCGATTTACTTCCTGGCTTTGGAAGGGGTTGCAGGAGGCATTCAGAACGTAGCTTCGTCTGAGCACCACCTTTCACCCTCAGACGGATGGTCAGAAGGAGAGGACCATTCAGACCCTCGAGGACATGCTCCGCGCATGTGTCCTCGACTTTGGTCGCAACTGGTAGGACCACCTACCCTTGGTGGAGTTTTCATACAACAATAGCTACCACTCCACCATCGGGATGGCACCATACGAGGCATTGTACGACAGACCTTGCAGATCTCCTTTGTGCTGGATAGACCCTGGGGAGTCAGCACTTGTGGGACCAGAGATGGTCCAGGCCACGAAAGAGAAGGTCCAGGTCATCCAGGAGCGGATGAGGAAAACTCAGAGCCGGCAGAAGTCTTATGCTGACAGGAGGCGGAGGCCACTAGAGTTCAAGGATGGCGACCACGTCTTATTGCGGGTCTCACCTCGACGTGGTTTACGGAGATTTGGCCGAGGTGGAAAGTTGTCTCCATGCTTCATCGGACCATTCCAGGTCCTCAGAAGGATTGGCGAGGTGGCTTATCTCCGGGCTCTACCACCTCAGTTGCACCGGGTGCACGACGTCTTCCACGTATCTCAACTGAGGAGATACGTGCATGACCCGACGCACATCATTGACCATAGGGAGCTAGACGTTGATGATGGGGCGACTTTTGTGGAGGTCTCGGTGGAGATCGAGGATTGACAGGAGTAGGTCCTACGTGGACGGTCGATTCCTCTAGTGCACATCAGATGGCTGCACGGGAACCTCCAGGAGATCACTTGGGAGCGGGAGGCTCAGATGCGTGCTTAGTACCCACATTTGTTTCCCTAGCTTATGATGTATCTTTACGGGGATGTAAAGCCCTGAGGTGGGAGTGATGTAAAGACCCATAAATTTAAAGGAAATTTTTTTTCTTAATTTTCTTTGGAATTTTACAAGAACGCAGTTTCTGACGACACCCGATTCCGAGGCCCGATGTGCCCGGAATCAATTTCCGAAGTGTGGATCGGGTACGTTCAGTGAACGAATGAGCGGGTTTTTCTAACTTTTGAACCGGTGCTCGGAATCCAATTCCAAGGGCACCGATGGAATCGCAGCGCCGATATTTTCTTAGAAACGCCTCTTCCAGAGTTGCGTTTGCTAGGGTGTGGTTTTTAATTTTTGGGCTTTAAGTTAAGAAATAAAATATTGTGGTACAACAAACTTTATTTTATTTCACTTGAAGCCGCTTAAAGTCGATTAAATCCAATTAAAGCTTCTTAAGCTGAGTTGAAGCAGATAGGGTGGAACCCAAAATATCCTACCCTCTTGGTAGGATATTTGTGAGGTGGGGGCTGCACGAGCCCCACCGTTTCTTTTCCGCTAAGTAATGCACCCGCAAAAACCCCTATTAAATGAAATTCAACTGGGGCGTTTCTTAAACTATTAAACGCTCCTTTTAATTGGGCGGGTATTTCGTTGAATTAATTCTATGAATTAATTGTTCGTTTCTTAACCTGTTTTTCAACGGTTGGCATATTAATAAAATAATACCAACACACCTTTCTTCTGGGGTGCGATTTGTTGAGAGGATTTGGAGATTCTGTGCCTTCATCCTCCTTCGCAAAGAACGTGAAGAACGCGAAGAAATCCGGCCTCCGACGAAGGGAAACGAAGAACACCCGACCCTCGGAGATCGACGCGACGCCGATGCTTCTTCCGCGACGTTCTTTCCCCGCGACAAATCTTCGATCAACTCTTGAGGTAGGAGATTTAGAATCTTTTAAATTCCTTTGTGGTTTTTATCCTCAACATGGATTTATTTGTTATAATTAAATCCATGTGTTTCTTTAACCCTCGGAGATCATTGACGCCACGCCCTTAGGGGACGACACGACGCCCTTCCACGACGCGACGATCACCTCCTACCGCGATGGTCAATTATGCGACGTACTCGCACTCGTCCGACGACAGCTACGAGGTAGGGGTTGTTTTGAAAATGATAATACTCCATGTTTGTTTCCCTTCAAGGTATGAACACGGACGAACTAATTAAAAAGTTGGTCAGTGGATTATTATTGCGGTTCAGGGTCTATCAAATTGATGGGAAATATTATGGTGTTGTTTCAAACCGCTAACGCGGTGGGTACGGACCAACGAACAAGTCTGAACCAATGCATTCTTTCTCGTTCTTAGTGTGTGGAATGGCGGATGACGACAAACGGGGCCGCAAGGGAGATTTAAGGGCCTTGCAGTGAAGGTTGGGTCCCGGGAGGACCACTAGCGAAGACCGCACGTAAAACGGACCACCGTAGCGCGTCCGGTGGTCCGCGAAATCTCACACCGGCGCACCACCGGCAAAACCCGCCGCGGCGGCGAGGCGGTTCTGCGGCCGCGCGGAACCGGGAGGCGGGACGCGGCCGACATGCCGCGTCCGGGTGCTGTGGAGCGGCCCCCGCACGGGGGCCGCGGTTCCTTCGCTCGGCCGCTCGGCCGAGCCGAGCCGACCCGCCGGGCCAGTTCGCGCCTAGGCCGGGCCGGGCCGCCCCGGCCGGTCCGGGACGCACCAAACCGGGTCGGACTTGGGTCGGGTCGACCTGGTTCGGGCCGACCCAGGGGGGGTCGGGCCGGGTCGGTCCGGGCCCAGACCCCCCTTTTTCGGACTCTTTTGTTTTTTTGCCCAATATCTTGGGCTACGGACCTCCGTTTGACATACCGTCAGTGGAGATGCGATCCTTGGATCGAGGCGGTTGTTTCGGTATATTACACTCATGGTTTTGGAATACTTTGGGTTCGGCCGGGTTGGTTCGTCCACGAAACCAACCGGGCCCTCGGAGCGGAAACACTCATAACTTGAGATCCGGACGTCCGATTGACGTGCCGTCGACTTTGTTGAATTCCTCTAAGTGAGACAGATCTTTTGGCTTACTCTGACTGAGGTTTGGAAGTAGGTGGAGTACGGTCGGGTTGGTTTTGCCTTAAAAACCAACCGGGCCCCTGGGATGAAAAAGCCAATAACTCTCAGACCGGGCGTCCGATTGACGCGCCGTCTGCGACGTTGAGTTCCTGTTGGCGATACGGAGATTTTGGATACATCAAATCTAGACTATGTGTCAGTTGATGTATCAGCCTCTCGGCTCGTGGAGCGGACCCTCCCGAACGAGCTTGCTGTGTGCGGGAACCCTAGAGCTGGCTGCGACTGCTACTGTGACGACGACGACTGAACAGAGATCCTCAGTGGATTCGACAGCGACGACTACATCACTCAGCGATCCTACGTGGATTAGTGCTATAGATCATGTGTGGATCCGATCCAGTGTGGGTTAGCGCTCATCGGTTCTATGTGAGCCAGTGCCTACAGATCCTGTGTGGGTCTGATCCTGTGTGGGTCTTTGCGGGGGTTAGTTACCTATCGATCCTGTGTGGGTCCGATCCTGTGTGGGTCATTGCGGGGGTTAGTACCTTTTGATCCTTTATGGGTCCGACAACTTAGATGGATCAGTGATCATCTCTATCCACATTCTAAGAAGTATACCTGTGTGAGATGAATCCTGTTCTACTTTCCTTTGTGGATTGCGTTGTGCTATCCTGTGTGGATTTACGTTTTTCTTTCCTGTGTGGACTGGGTTGTACTTGAGCTCGAATGTTGGAGCCGAGCGAGAATTAATGACTTAGGCATATGTATGGGAATATATCTAAGTCATGTCGGATGTTACTTCGTGATTGTATCTTTCCTTTGTGGTTTATCCTTTGTGGATTTTGGGAGACCTTCGTGGGTCTCGGGGTCCCTACTGAGTAGCTTATACTCACCCCTGCATGGGCTATGCCCGCACTACGTTGTGTTGGTTGCAGATGACGGACAACGCTGATCGTGGTGGAGGCCTGCAGAGCAGGATGGTACCTGGAGGTGGACCACTGGGTGGGACGTACTCGGAGCGGTCGGCTGGACCCGAGGAGCAGTGGAGGCTTTATGTACCCACCCTTCAGGTGGGACTTCCAGTGGACGACTCGATGTTGCGGCTTTACTTTTCAGTTGTTGTTTTCCCCTTTCGAGTTGTACTTTACTTTCTGTTTGGGTTTTTATTCTGGCCCACCTACATTCCGCACTTACTATTGTACCAGTTTTTACTTAGTGTTACTTCTGCCTGCTTACTCTGTGTTGTTTGTTTTTTTACTTTACAAAGGCAATGCCTTCCCTTTACCGAGATTTACGCCTTGGTGCTAGTCTCCAGCCCCTGGACTATGGAAGGCGGGCTTGGGGTAGTCACGGCACGGGCCCCAAGGATGGGTCGTGACAACATAACCATAATAATATTTATGATATCATATATGATTCACTTACGACTTTATATTACCCGTTAATTTGTCAATTCCATGTTAAAGCAACGTTTTGGGTAATAATCGTTTCATTTATCGTACATGTTTGAACTTGTTATTCTTCATATGATTACTTAGATCATGATTTCATTACTTCCAGAATTTAAAACATGATTTATATATATCTTATATACACCTTATATAAATATATATATACTAGATAGATAAATGATATGGAATACACCGTTTATGGAGACAATAGGCCGTACGTACGCATGAATGCTGTTTTTGTTTCCTTATCGAATTGGATGGAAGTAAGTAAATGAAATATATGTATACATAAATATGGTAGAATTATTATGTCATATTTTTCATTTTTATTTATTATATATACTTTATAATAATTCTTGAATGGTTAACATGGAGAATGAATCTCATCGCGTCGCGGAGACGGTAAGCCGTACGTATGCAAGAGTGATGATATCATTACCATAATTATTGAATGGTTTATGATATCCCAAAATTAGTATAATGTTATAATAACCATATATAGTTTTTATTTCAACCATTATACCCATCCAAGTAAGGTTGTGGTAAAAAATAGACTACACCATGACGTGGAGACGGTAAGCCGTACGTACGCACATGTAGTGATTTCATTTGTTGTAGGATAGATAGAAGGTGAAATAGGTTTGTTTTATATTTATAATAACATATCAGTATATGAGTGATACTTATGTTATTAATTTATAATGAAATAACTAAATAAGAGGAAGTAGAAGAAGAAATAAATTTGAATGAATCGGTAGAAGAGATTACCTCTTCCTTGACGTGCCTCCATTAAATTTTCTCTTAGGGCACTAGAGTTGGTCTTTTGAGAAGACTAGAAACACTATAATGTAACTAGGTAAGTTTAAAAGAGAAATGGGTAGGTTTTGGCCGATATTTAAGGCTTAAAATGGAGTGAAGTTGAGAGGGAGCAGGTGCCCTTTTATAAGAGAGGAGAGAGGCACTTTAGGAAACATTAAAAAAATATTAATTTCTAATAAACTCAAAACCTACCCAGAAACCTAAAAAGTGTCCCAAATTATAATATTAGATGATATAAGGTTTGAATATCATTAACCAATAAATTTTGGACAACATAATTTGTCAATTTAAACCTTATCTTTTTAATTGACACTTTGTTATTCTATTTTTTAGCAATAGAATTATAAATATTTAATGGTAAAGAATATGTACTTATGTGGTGTTAATTTACCATAAATGGATAATTTATGAAATTTTAGACCTTATAATTATCACTTTATAATTTTTAAACATTTTTATGATTTTTAAATAATTTAATAAAATGTTATGTTTATAAAATGTCAATAGTGTCAATTTTGACACTATTCATTTATTAGACGTTAAAAAAAATTCCCACAAAAGATAAATTCGAAAAAAAATATTTATTAAAATACTAACATATTATAGTCACCTAGAAATTTTTTGGATAACTTTAATTAGTTCATATGATATTTATTTTAATATTTTTAAAACCATTTATTTGATATTTATATTAAATAATTAATTTTTACATCACTATTTTGTCATCATTAATGATGATTAATTAATCTATAAAATAATAAATAAATTTAAATGATATATAAAATTTAATTATATTTCTGGTGAATATTCCCTTTCAATGTTTTATGAAGTTTATCACTAAATTAAAATTATTACACTTATAAGATATAAGAGAGTGACATGTTGTCACTTTCTTTTATTTTAATAATATTTACATAATTTTCAAGGAAAAAAGTCCATGAAATGAATCTATTACAACCCTTAGGTAATATGGGTCATATTTTATTCATGAAATAAAATTTTTTAGGTGTTAGGGTAATTTTATAATATTATTTTTACCGTTAATTACCTGATTTACCTTTTACTATGGTAATAAAAATAATTACCGAAGTTACTATTCATAATGCCCAAAAAATAAAAGTAACCCATTAACATAATTTGTAACTATTGATTCCAAATATGGTATCCATTTTTCAAAATTCAAAACATAGAAGTTGTATTAATTAATTTAAAATTAATCCCATTGTCGAAAAAGCGGGTTTTTGTTTAAAACAATGCAAAAGATTGAAATGTCTCTACATATGAATTTAATGTAAAATTAATGAAAATGACGTACATTGTATTAAAATATAAAAATATATTCTATTTATACTTTAAAATCATTCAATAATATATTTTAACCATATAAATTAAATCTATGAAAAAATTTGTTTTCAATTAAAATTTAGCATATTTTCACTATTCATCAAAATATGAAAGTTATCAGAAAAATATAATTTTTTCCAAAGTAAAATTTTATATCCTAATTCAAAATAATAAGTTTATATTATCAAATATAACTTATAAAATTGTCAAAAACTATATTTAATATGGGTGCGCCATCAAAATGCGGTAAAACTGCATTTTTTTTGAAAAATACTTCCTTTATCCAAAAAATTGATTTAATTCTCATATCATCTGTAAGATGAATGATATTGTTATAAAATTAAAAAAGTGGTTAATACTATTCATAACGGATAGTTTATATACCATTAATTAATATTATTTTAAAGATATATTTTTATTTAGCGAAACTCGGTATTGTGTACCACGCAAGCAATCGAGGAAGGTCGCTCTTGCGTGTAACGCAAGACATATCAGTGTTGCGTGTAGCGAAAGATTAATTTAGTGTTTATTATAAAATAATAAAAACTTTGTTGATTTATACATTGAACGAAATCTATACTCAGTGTTGTGTGAAATGAACTCTATCAAAAGAACTTGAAATTGTTTTCAACACAAGCCAAGAATAGTGTTGTGTATACTGCAAGCTAATATGATGTTGCATATAGTACAAACTAATACTAGTGTAGTGTACAACACAATACATCAAAGAAATAAAAAGGAATCGATCTCTAAATATCTCTAGGTGTTACATTCTACCCCCCTTAAAATAAATTTCGCCCTCAAAATTCATCGGGGTTATAAATGGTTTACTACTTGAAAGTTTATTTCAAGGAAACCAACATCATAAAAAGTAATAACAAAAATTAATTTTAAAAAGGAAATTTAGAAACATAACAGTTACCCAAATTAACTCATCACTGGATTTCGATATAGGAGAATGTATGTGGGATGTGAAAACACAGATATGGAAGAAAAATCTAACCATCAAGTTCTGATGGATAATGATAGAGAATAAGGATTAGAGAAAGTTAACTACTAAAAATCAATAAATATGTAATGATTTAAGGGACCATCTGATTTATCATATAATAAGGTACTAGGATAATTTTTTTTGGTTTTCAAGATCCTTTACCTAAAGTTGATGAATTTTTCATGAGAATAAATATTTACTTGATTTTGGTACAATCTCACCATTGTTTGTGCCATAAAAAATTTCCACTTTATCTCTTATTTAAAGAAATTAAGTCAAAATTTTCATTCTTAAAGTGTTAGAAGATCATGCGATAGATTGATAGGTCATTCCATCTGTCTCTATCACAAATAGGTTAGCACAAGTTATTAAATATTCAAAAGTCCATTTATGGTGAGATTAAGCGTATCTGGTTCAAAAAATGGACTTATACTTCTTCGATAATTCCACTTAATAAAATAAAACTAATTTATACTAACTAGGGACTTTCTATAGGACAGTGGTAGGCGATAAAGGCATGTCACACTTTGTTTGTGGGGTTGATTCCCGCAGCCTTGTCTGACGCGATGGGTTGTCGCCCGTCCTGCAGGTTGTCTTTTTTCTAAAACTATACTATTATAACATTACAAAAATAATATAACAAAAAGTTCTAGCCTTAAACAATACTATCTTATGTTCAACTTAATCCATTCCAACCTTTAAGCTTATCCAAAATAATTATATCCAATCTCACAGTACAAAGAAAACAATTACCAGAAAGGTCATATTACAAGCATGTGAATACCATCATTTATCCCCCATATATCATAAGATATATGTTGTTGGTCACATTCCAAAAATTTGAATGACTTCATCATTAATTCTTTTGAGTCATGGTAATAACTTAAATTACCATACATCCTTATTGAAAAAATGCATGTTTCCTTATTCCAAAACATATTGTATATATTCCTTAAGTCCTGAAAAGTTTTATACTTCATCCATGACAACATAACCCACATTTCAAAAAAAAACCTTAACCAATTCCAAGGTAACTAATATCATCCAACCTATCATTATAAAAATGTCATTATATCAACATCATGATTATATTAAGGGTTATTCTTCCCTTAATCATGTTATTTTTAGGAATATCACATTTTCATTAAATCACTTTTCTTATCCATTATATTACTATTCAACATATTCTTGAAAATTCTTAGTGAAAAACATAAACTAATTAATCTTATATAATTCACCATTCATAATTAATGGATAAAAATACATAAATAATTCAATCCTTCTAATTTAATGGTAGGTATGGAATAAGACCTTCCTTGTCTTAGAAGTAGATCCTTATGTCTAGTCATTGAGTTGGGTAATGCCCATGTTTTCCACAGATGAGACATTAAACTCCATAATAATTCGTCACTCTATGACCCCTTTTCCCACAAAGATAACATCTTCCCATCCATTTGAGGTATTCCTCAAGGTTCTTCTTCCATTCTTATTGATATGTAGGAATATTAATCTTATTTCCTCTATGTTCCTCACCATGGGAACATGCATGAAAGTCTATCTCCCTCTTATTTAATGACTTAGGAATACTACTAATGTTAACCTTGTTAATCATATACCATGATTAATGATTCGGTATAATCACAATATCATTTAATCTAGTAATTAGACAATTTTGTTGCTCATACTCACCAATTTGTTCATCTGATTCAATGTTTACCCAATTCCTTCTGGTTCCCTCCATTTACTAAAACACATAAAGAATATTGTGAGAGGAAAAATCATTCTAAGAAAACATCATAATCAAGAGGGAGTACTTTCAATCTCTGAAATCTTAGTTTTAATCCTTGATTATTTATGATCGTTACCATAATTCTTAGACTGTAACCTATAGTTATACATAAACTTTTTTACATCCCTATACATACCTTAAAAACACTTATAGGGATCTCACTAATGTTTTCACATACTAGTTTTTATAGGTTGAATAAACCTTCATTTTGATACCAACTATAGAGACTCAAGCTTGACATACATGGAAATTTCATTATTTTTTCAGAATGCTTAAAACAAGACACAAAAAGATTACCAAAGACCGTATTAGTTTATTATCTTTGGAAACTCGTATCATAATCTTCTAATACTATAAAAGATCTTCAAAATCCCCCATAAAGATCTTCCCTTTTTTTCCTACCTAAAACCTTTATTTATATCCTAGGGAAAAGAAGACATAAAAAGGGTGATCTCAAATGATCAGTAAGGGTAAAAATGGAGAAAATAAAGCAAACCACATACATTTGAATGTAAAAACATGAACATAAATTTTAAACATCAAAATATTTAGTCATGAAATGAATCTTGGTAGTATGTAAGGCATAGATAATAAAGGAACATTAATCCTGATAAAATAGCATGGGAATAAAACATGTAATTGTGGAAAACCATTAAGTACATAATATGATTTCCATAGTAGCCAAGGCATTGTTTCCAAGACTATCATAGTGGACAAAGTCCCTTACTAAACAGGGTTTACTTGCCGTTGAAACCATGTATTACTAAACCAGATTTACCTTCCATTCCATTCATGTCTATATAATGAGATATAAATCTTTACCCAATTCATTATTGGGAGATATAGGTCCTACACATCTCATAATGAAATCATTATTACATGTTCCACAAAAACATAAATCATTCAGCATAACATAACCCATGAAATAAAATGCGATTCTTAAACATCATGCCATCATAACATTATCCATATAAGATAAATGGACATCATAAAAATAATCCCATCATAAACATAATAAAATTAAAGTAATAATAGGGATCTAAACATGACTATATTCTATCTTATATGGGAAATAATTTTGATAAAAAACTTGAACTTAATTCCCGAGGAAAGTATCCTTTCTTCTTTAAAAATGTTTTCCATTTTCAAAATGCCATGAAATTTTGAAAGAAAAGAATTTAGTTGAAAATAAAATTGAAATAATTTAGAGGAAGATTCATATAAATAAGGTTTTATGAAACAATATTATTCCATTCATTCTGTTTAAGTTAAACAAAAACATTCTCCTCGTAGTTTTTCCGAAAAAGTCAAAAAAGTACCTCATATGGTAAACAAAAGAAAAATGCCTTCTATACCATGAAATAAAAGTAAAAAATGGTTAGAAATTAATTTAAACATACATGGAATAATATTAAACATTTTTATGATTTTTTTAGAAAATCTTGACATGGATGATAAATATAAACCCAGTAAATACTTACGTATAAGCAATCTTAGATAAAAATGAGATTGAAAAATTATCCCTTACCTTCGGTCAGATTTCTTCTGTATGTGTCTGAAACTTTTTTATAGTGGGTTTAAATGTATTATTAACTTTTAATAGAACAATAATAATATTTATTATATCATATAATATTAACTTATAACTTTATATTACCCGTTCATTTGTCAATTCCATGTTAAATCAATGTTTTGGGTAATAATCATTTCATTTATCGTACGTGTTTGGACTTGTTATTTTTCATAAGATTACTTATATCATGATTGAATTACTCACAGAATTAAAAATATGATTTATATACATCTTATATATTCAGTATATATATATATATAATAGATATATAAATGAAATGGAATACACCGTTCATGCAGATGGTAGACCGTATGTAAGCATGAACATGGTTTTCGTTTCCTTACTGAATTGGATGTAAGTAAGTAAATGACATATATATATACATAAATCTAGTATAATTATTATTTCATAAATTTAATTATTATTTATTATATATACTTTGTAATTATTCTTGAATGGTTAACATGGAGAATGAATCTCATCGCGTCGTGGATACGGCAAGCCGTACATAGGCACGAGCGATGATATCATTCCTATAATTGTTGAATGGTATTAAATTGTATGGTTTATAATATCTCATAATTAGTATCATGTTATAATAATCATATATAGTTATTAACTACACCATTATACCCATCCAAGTAAGGTTGTGGTGAAAAACAGATTACACCACAATGTGGAGACGGTAAGTCGTACGTACGCACGCGCGGTAATTTCATTTTTTGTAGGATGGATAGAAGGTGAAATATGGTTGTTTTATATTTATAATAAAATATCATTATATTATTGATACTTATGTTATTAATTTATAATAAAACAACTAAATAAGAGGAAGTAGAAGAAAAAATAAATTTGAAAGAATCGGTAGAAGAGATTACCTCTTCCTTGATGTGCATCCTTTAGATTTCCTCTTAGGGCACTAGAGTTGGTCTTTTGAAAATAATAAAACTTCTATAATTTAACTATAGAAGTTTATAAGAGAAATGGGTGGGGTTTATCTGATCTTTAAGGCTTAAAATGGAGTGAAATAGAGAGGGAGGAAGTGCCCTTTTATAAGAGAGGAGAGGGACACTTTAGGAAACTCTCAAAAATATTAATTTATAATAAAATAAAACCATAATCAAAAAATTAAAAATTGTCCCAAATTCTAATATGAGATGATATAGGGTTGTAATATTATCAACCAATAAATTTTGGACAACTTATTTTTTCAATTTAAACATTATCTTTTTAATTAACTCTTAGTTATTCTATTTTTTTGGTAATAACATTCTAAATATTTAATGGTAATGAATATTTACTTATGTGGTGTTAATTAACCATAAATGGAAAATTTATGAAATTTTTGAACTTATAATTATTAATTTATAATTTTTAAATATTTTCATGATATTTAAATAATTTAATATAATGTTATGTTTGTAAAATGTCAATAGTGTCAATTTTGACACTATTCATTTATTAAACTTTAAATAAAATCCTCACAAAAGATAAATTCAAAAAAAAAAATTAGTACACTCATAAAATTTCATAGTCACCTAGAAAATTCGTGGATCACTTTAATTAGTTCATATGATATTTTGTTTAATATTTTTAAAACCATTTATTTGAGATTTCTATTAATAAAATAATTTTTACATCACTATTGTGTCATAATTAATGATAATTAATTAATCTCTAAAATTTATAAATAAATTAAAATGATATATAAAATTTAATTATCTTTCTAGAGATTATTTACTTTTGAATTTTTATGAAGTTTATCAATAAATTAAAATTATTACACTTATAAGATATAAGAGAGTGACATGTTGTCACTTTCTTTTGTTTTAATAACAATTACATCATTTTCATGGAAAAAGTCCATGAAATGTATATATTCCGACCCTTAGGTGATATGGGTCATATTTTATTCATCAAATAGAATTTTCTTAGGTCTTAAGGTAATTTTATAATATTATTCTTACCCTTAATTACCAGATTTACCTTTAACTTTGGTAATAAAAATAATTACGAAAGTTTCTATTCATAATGCCCAAAAAATAAAAGTAACCCATTAACATAATTTGTAATACTGATTCCAAATATGAAATATATTTTTTAAAATTCAAAACATATAATTTTCAGTAATTAATTTAAAATTAATCCCATTGTTGAAAAAAGCGGGTTTTGGTTTAAAACATTGAAAAAGATCGAAATGTCTCTGCATATGAATTCAATTTAAAATTAATGAAAATGACTTATATTTCCTTAAAATATAAAAATAAATTCTATTTATACTTTAAATCAATTCAATATTATATTTTAAATATATAAATTATTTTGATGAAAAAAGTTGTTTTCAATTAAATTTTTTCATATTTTCATTATTCATCCAAATGTGAAAGTTATCAGAAAAATATCAAAATTTTATCCAAAGTAAAATTTTATATCATTCCTCCAAATAAAAATTTTATCTTCTGAAACATAACTTATAAAAGTGTCAAAAATAGATTTAAAATTGGTGTGTCATCGAAAGGCGATAAAGCCACTTTTTTTGAAAAATACTTATTTTATCCAAAAAATTGATTTTGTTCTCATATCATGTGTAAGATGAATGATAATGTTATAAAATTCAAAATTTTGTTAATACTATTCATAATGGCTAATTTATATCCCATTAAATAATAATATTTTAATAATATATCGTTGTTTAGTGAAACTCGGTATTGCGTACCATGCAAGCTATCAAGGAAGGTCGCTATTGCGTGTAACACAAGCCATGACAATGTTGCATGTAGTGTAAGCTTCCTTTGGTGTTTCTTGTAAAATAATCCAAACTTATTTAATTTATACATTGAAAAAAATCTATAATCAGTGTTTTGTAAAATGAATTCAATCAAAAGAACTTGAAATTGTGTGCAACACAAGCCAAGAATTGTGTTGCATATACTACAAGCTAATACAGTGTTGCATATAGCACAAGATAATCTTGGTGTAGTGGACAACATAAAACATAAAATAAATTAAAAGGAATCTATCAAATAAAATATTACGGTGTTACATTGTACCCACTTAAAATGAATTTCTCCCTCAAAATTCATTGGGGTTATAAATTGTTTACTACTTAGAAGTTTATTTCATGGAAACCCACATCGTAAAAAGGAATACTAAAACTTCATTTTAAAAAGGAAAGTTAGAAGCATAATAGTTACCCAAATTAACTCATAAATGGGTTTCATATAGGAGAACATAGGTGGGAAGTGAAAACATGGATATGGAAGAGAAATCTAACCATAAAGTTCTGATGGATAGTGATAGAGAATAAGGTTTGGAGAAAGTTAACAACCATAAATCCATAAATCTACGATGATTTCAGGGACCATTTGATTCATCAGATAATAAGGTACTAGGATAACATTTTTGGTTTTCAAGATCCTTTCCCTGAAGTTGAATAATTTTTCATGAGAATAAATACTTACTTGATTTTGGTAAAATCTCACCATTGTTTGTGCCTTGAAAAATTTCCAATTCATCTCTTATTTAAAGAAATGAAGTCAAAATTTTCATTCTTGAAGTGTTATAAGATCATGTAATAGAATGATAGGTCATTTCATCTGTCTCCATCACAAAAATGTTATCACAAGTTATTAAATATAAATGAGTACATCTATGGCAATATTAATTGTATATGGTTCTAAAAATGGACTTATACTTCATTTATAATACCACTTAATAAAATAAAACTAATTTATACTAACCAGGGACTTACTGTAGGCTAGTGGTAGGAGATAAAGTCCTATCGTACTTTAGATGTGGGTTTGATTCCCACTGCCTTGTATGGCGTGACAGGTTGTCACCCATCCTGAAGGTTTTCCTTTTTTTAAAACTATTCTATTATAACATTCCATAAATAATATAAAAAAAATTCTAGCCTTAAGAAATACTATTTTATGATCAATTTAATCCATTACAAGCTTTAATATTATCAAAAATATTTCTATCCAATATCACAATACAAAGAAAACAATTACTAGAAAGGTCATATAACAAGCATGTGAATACCATCATTTATCCCCCATATATCATAAGATATATCTTGTTGGTCACATTCCAAACATTTCAATGACTTCATAATGAATTATCTTGATTTATGGTAATAATCTAAATTACCACATATCCTTATTGAAAAAATGCATGTTTCTTTATTTCAAAACATATTTTATATATTCTTTAAGTCCTGAAAAGTTTTATACTCCATCTATGACAACACAACCCACATTTCAAAAAAACATTAACCAGTTTCAAGGTGACTAATATCATCCAACATATCTTTATACAAATATCATTATCTCGAAATCATTCTCATATAAAAGGTTATCTTTCCCTTAATCATCTGTTTCTTAGGAATATCACCTTTTCATTAAATCACTTTTCTTATCCATTATTACTATTCAACATATTCTTGAATACACTTAGTAAGAAACATAAACTGATAACTCTTATATAATTCACCATTCAACATTCTTGGATTCAAATACATAAATAATTCAATCCTTCTACTTTAATGGTATGCATGGAATAAGTCCTTCCTTGTATTAGAAGTATATCCTTATGTCTGTTCATTGAGTTGGGTAATTCCCATGTTTTTCACAGATGAGAAATTGAACTCCATAACAATTCTTCAATCTGTGACCCTTTTTCCCACATAGATAACATCTTCCCCTTCATTTAACTTATTCCTCAATATTTTTCTTCCCTTTTTCTTGATATGTCAGAATCTTAATCTTCTTTTCTCTATGTTCCTAACCATGGGAACATGCATCAAAGTACATTTTCCTCTTATTTTATGACTTAGGAAAACCAATAAAGGTCACCTTGTTAATCATATACCGTGATGACTAATTCATAATAATCATAATATCATTCACTCTAGTAATTTCACAATTTCATTGTTCATAGTCACCAATTTTTTCATCAAATTAAATTTTTACCCAATTCCTTCTAGTTCCCTCCATTTACTAAAACACAAAAAGAATAGCGTGAGAGGAAAAAATCATTCTAAGAAAAAAAATAATCGAGGGGGTACTTCCAATCTTTGATATCTTTGGTTTAATCCTAGATTATTTATGATTGTTTCCATAATTATTAAACTATAACCTATAGTTATACTTAACATTTGGTACATCCTTAGATATACCTTAGAAATATCTCTAGGTATGTCACTAAAGTTTTCACATCCTAGTTTCCAAAGGTTTACTAAACCTTCGCTCTGATACAAACTATAGATACCCAAGCTTGACGTACATGGAAATTTAATTTTTTTGTGGAATAATTAATACAATACACAAAAATATTCCCAAAAAACATATTAGTTAAGTGTCTTTAGAAACTCTAAACATAATCTTCTAACATTGGGAAATATCTTCAATAACCCCAAAAAAGATCTTCCCATTTTGTTTTCCTACCTAAAACCTTTCTTTATATCCCCGGGAAAAGGAAAAATAAAAAGGGTGAGCTCAAATTCTCATTAAGGTTAAATATGGAGATAATAAAACAAACCATATACATTTTAACGTAAAAACATGAACATAAAGTTTAAACATCGAAATTTTGATTCATAAAATAAATATTTGTAGTACGTAAGGAATAGATCACAAAAGAAACATTAATAATGATAAAATATCATGGTAATAAAACATGGAATTGTGTAAAACCATTAATCACATAATATGATTTCCATAGTAGCCAAGGAATTGTTTCCAAGACCATTATAGTGAACAAAGTCCATTATTGAATCAGGTTTACTTGCCGTTCCAGCAATGTATAATTGAACCAGATTTACCTTCTATTCCAGTCATGTCTATATCATGAGATATAAATCATTACCCAATGAATTGGAGGGAGATTTAGGTACCACCCATATCATAATGAAATCATTATTACATGTTCCACAAAAACATAAATCATTCGGCATAGCATAACCCATGAAATAAAATGGTATTCGTAAACATCATGCCATCATAACATAATCCATATAAGATAAATGGGCTTCATAAAAATAATTCCATCAAAAACATAATAAAATAAAATTAATAATAGGGATATAAACTTGAACCTATGTCATATTATATGGAAAATAATTTTTATAAAACACTTCAACTTAGTTCCTGAGAAAAACATCCTTTCTTCTTTAAAAACATTTTATTTTCTCAAAATGCCGTGAAATTTTGAAAGAAAATAATTTAGTTGAAAATAAACTTGAAATAATGTAGAGTAATATTTATGTAAATAAGGTGTCATAAAACCATAAAAATCCATTCATTCACTATAAGTTAAACCAAAACATTCTCCTCATACTTCTATTGGAAAAGTCAAAAAAGTACCTCATATGGTAAATAAAAGAAAAATTCATTCCATCCCATGTAGTAAAAGTAAAAAATGGTTAGAAATGAATTTAAACATATATGGAATAATAGTAAACATTTTATGAAAATAGTTTTAGAAAACATGGACATGGATGATAAATATAACCCTAGTAAATACTTACATATAAGCAATCTCGAATAAAAATGAGATTGAAAAATTATCCCTTACCTTAGGTCTGATTTCTTCCGTATGTGTACGAGACTCCTGTATAATGGGTTTAAACATATTATTAACTTGTAACAGAACCATAATAATTTTTATGATATCATATATGATTCACTGATGACTTTATATTACCTGTTCATTTGTCAATTTCATGTTAAAGCAGCATTTTCGGTAATAATAGTTTCATTTATTTTACGTGTTTGGACTTGTTATTCTTCATATGATTACTTAGATCATGATTTAATTACTTAAATAATTTAAAACATGATTTATATATATCTTGTATATTATGTAAATAAATAAATAAATAAATATATATATATATAATAGATAGAAAAATGAAATAGAATACACCGTTCTTAGAGACGGTAGGTCGTACGTACACACGAATGATGTTTTCGTTTACTTATTGAATTGGATGTAAGTAAGTAGATGACATATATATATACATAAATAAATTAGAATTATTATGTTTTATATTTTAGTATTATTTATTATATATACTTTTTAATCATTTTTGAATGGTTAACTTGAAGAATGAATCCCATCGCGTCATGAAGACGGTAAGTCGTACATACGCATGAGCGATGATATCATTCCCATAATTTTTGAATGATATTTAATTGGATGGTGTATAACATCTCATAATTGGTATAATTTTATTAAAATCATATATAGTTTTTATTTCCACCATTATACCCATCCAAGTAAGGTTGTGGTGAAAAACTGATTACACCATGGCGTGGAGATGGTAAGTCGTACGCACACACGCATGGTGATTTCATTTTTCATAGGATGGATAGACGGTGTAATAAGTTTGTTTTATATTTATAATAAAATATCATTATATTAGTGATACTGATGTTTTAACTTTATAATGAAACAACTATAGAAGAGGAAGTAGAAGAGGAAATAAATTTGAAAGAATCGGTAGAAGTGATTACCTCTTCCTTGACGTGCCTCCTTTAAATTTTCTCTTAGGGAACTAGAGTTAGTCTTTTGAGAAGAAAAAAACCTCTATAATGTTACTAGGGAATATTATAAGAGAAATGGGTAGGGTTTTGACGAGATTTAAGTCTTAAAATGAAGTGAAGCAGAGAGAGAGGAGGTGCCCTTTAATAAGAGAGGAGAGAAGCACATAGAAACTCTAAAAAATATTAATTTATAATAAAATTAAACCCTACTCAAAAACCTCCAAATTGTACCAAATTATAATATAAGATGATATTGGGTTGTAATATCATCAACCAATAAATTTTTGACAACTTATTTTGTCAATTTAAACACTATATTATTAATTGACACTTAGTTATTATATTTTTTTGGTAATAACATTCTAAATATTTAATGGTAATGAATATTTGATTATGTGGTGTTAATTGGCAATAAATGGATAATTTATGAAATTTTAGACCTTATAATTTCCAATTTGTAATTTTTTAATATTTTTATGATTTTTAAGTAATTTAATAAAATGTTATGTTTGTAAAATGTCAATAGTGTCAATTTTGACACTATTCATTTATTAGACTTTAAATAAAATTCTCACAAAAGATAACTTCAAAAATATATATTTAATACACTCCTAACATGTCATTGTCACCTAAAAAATTCGTGGAGCACTTTAATTAGTTCATATGATATTTCTTTTAGTATTTTTAAAACCATTTATTTGATATTTCTATTAATAAAATAATTTTTGCATCACTATTGTGTCATCATTAATGATAATTAATTAATATCTAAAATTAAAAAAAAATTAAAATGATATAGAAAATTTAATTATCTTTCTAGGGACTATTTACTTTCTAAGTTTTATAACGTTTATCACTAAATAAAAATTATTACACTTATAATATATAAGAGAGTGACATGTTGTCACTTTCTTTTGTTTTAATAATAATTACAACATTTTCATTGAAAAAAGTCCATAAAATAAATCAATTCCGACCCTTAGGTGATATGGGTCGACTTTTATTCATCCAATATAATTTTTTCTAGTGTTAGAGTAGTCTTATAATATTATTTTTACCCTTAATTACCTGATTTACCTTTACCTATGTTAATAAAAATAATTACCAAAGTTACTATTCATAATGCCGAAAAAATAAAATTAGCCCATTAACATAATCTAGACATACTGATTTTAAATATGGAATCTATTTTTCAAAATTCAAAACACATAATTTGCAGTAATTAATTTAAAATTAATCCCGTTGTCGAATAAAAAACAGGTTTTTGTTTAAAACATGGAAAAAGATAGAAATCTCTATACATATGAATTCAATGTAAAATTAATGAAAATGAATTAAATTGTATTAAAATATAAAAATATATTATATTTATACTTTAAAACCATCCAATAATATATTTTTACCATATAAATTATTTTGATGAAAGAAGTTGTTTTCAATTAAAATTTAGCGTATTTTCACTATTCATCAAAATATGAAAGTTATCAGAAAAATATAAAACTTTTATCCAAAGTAAATTTTTTATGTAATTCATCCAAATAATAAGTTTATATTCTCAAATATAACTTATAAAAGTGAAAAAACTATATTTAAAATGGGTGTTCCATCAAAAGGCGGTAAAACTGCATTTTTTTGAAAAATACTTCTTTTATCTGAAAATTTTATTTTGTTCTCATATCATGTGTAAGATGTATTCTAATGTTATAAAATTAAAAATGTGTTTAATACTATTCATAATGGATAGTTTATATCCCATTAAATAATAATATTTTAATAATATATCGTTGTTTAGTGAAACTCAGTATTGCGTACCACACAAGCTATCGAGGAAGGTCATTCTTGCGTATAACACAAGCCATGTCAGTGTTGCATGTAGTGAAAGTTTCCTTTGGTATTTCTTATAACACAGTCCAAACTTAGTTCATTTATACATTGAACAAAATCTATACTCAATGTTGTGTTAAATTAATTCAATCAAAAGAACTTGAAATTGTGTACAACACAAGCCAAGAATAGTGTTGTGTATACTGCAAGCTAATAAAATGTTGCATATAGTGCAAGCTAATATTAGTTTAGCGTACAATACAAGAAATCAAATAAATTAAAAAGAATCTATCTCATAAAATCTTGGGGTGTTAAATTCATGATTTCTGATAACTTCCTGATTAAGAAAGAATCATCTGATTTTGTTTTAGAAAGTATGAATACTTTCTAATTCCCAACATCACAATATTCTTTCAAAACTATTCATCAATAATAATACTTCTTAACTTAGCATCTTATGAATTTTTTACTTAGCTGAATATGACATCAGAAAAGTTCCATCAATCAGATATTTCTATCTTCGATTCTTTTGGATCCAATTATCTTCAACATCATGCCAATGGACCCGAGTCCGATGGTGCATCCGATCATCAATTTTATCTTTCTGACAAAACATTTTGTGTTCGGTAATGATTAGTTTGAAAATGTGAGCCTAGTTCTTCTCAATACGATCATCTAAGTATGAAAAAACAGATTTATTTTAAAAAAAATTCTCCCCCTTAATGTTTGGGTTCAAACTTTCATCAACTTTGAAATTTATTATAAATATCATTACGATAGAGAGGGTCTGATTCCAGGATAACAAAACATTATAATACAAAAAGTTTAGTTGTAATAAAATAAATTTTTTTTGTTAAAAACAATTATCACAATGTTTATTCAATCTCTCCCTCTGGATTTGTTTTCAACCCTTATTAACAACCTTTCCAACTCTCATATTTTTTTACAACTGAACTTTTTTAAAAAACTCAATTTTTTTGACTTTTATCAAAACATTTCCATTCTAAAAAGAGAGTGTCATGAAACCACACTACTATATAAATTAATGTTTTTTAATTAATTCCATCCCACAATGAAAAGAAATTTTTTCATCCATGTAAAGATAAATCCACCTCACTTTTCCTTTCCTCTCACTTTTCTCTCTCTCTCACTCCCATTATTTGATAACCACAACTTCATATTCATTTAAGAAATATAAATGAAAAATTCTTAAAAATTATAAACTTTTTACTTTATCTCCCCCTTTTTGAACATAATCGATAGAATGGTGGGGGAATTCCTTTTGATATTTAGGAAGTCCCTGGAGGAGAATGAACATGAAGTTTCAGCCCCAATTCCACAAACCTTTCTTTTGGAATTGCTTTTCTAAAGATATCATCAATATGACACTTAGTTGAAATGTATTCCAGAAAAAATATCTAGTAAAAAATTTCTCTTTTATAAATTGAAACTTTATATCAATGTGTTTTGATCTTTAATGTTGGATATTTTTTTTAAAGTTCAATTACACTTTGATTATAAAAAAGTATATTTAATGGTTTTGGAACTTTTACTTTCAAATCTTCCAGATAAACGTTCATCTATAAAATTTAAGTACAAGCCTGATTAGCTACAACATATTTGTATTAATCTGTGTGAAAAGTTACTAAATGTTTTTTTATTACTATTCCACCTCACACAACATTCACCCAAGAAAAATGTTCCTCCCGAGGTTAATTTTCTATCATTACAATCTACAACCCATTTAGTATCATTAAACCCATGGAACTTCATTTCAATATTTATTTTTTATAATAAACCTTGTGAATTTATTACTTTTACATATCTCAAAATCCTCTTTTCTCCCAACATATGTGATTCTTTTGGGGTTACTTTGATACCTAGCACACAAAGTCACAACATAAAAAATATTAGGATTTGAGGCTATGATGTAAAGTAGGCTTCTTATCAAATTATGAAAGTCTTTCTAATTCATACTTCTTCCAAACTCATATTTAATCATATTAATCCCCATTGAAATAGGATTAGAAACTGATTTAGGTTATACTATTACAAATTTTTGTAACAATTACCCAATATACTTTTCTTGAGATAAGAAAATTTATTTTTATTTGTGTTTAAATTGTAATCTAAGGAAGAATGTTAATTCTCCGAACATTTATATTTCAAAATTCTTCTTCATTTCCTTTAAAAATTATTTAAAAACTTTTTTTATCAGCCCCAAACAAAATTATATCATCCACATAAATAATTACAATTAGAGTTTCAGAGTCAACATATTTCACATATAAGTTTCTATCAACTTTTCCTTTAGAAAAAATCAACACTATAAAACAATTTTCAAGTTTAGAATACCATGCATGTGGAGCTTATTTTAGACCATAAAAATATTTCTTCAATTTACAATTATTTCATCCACATAAAGTAGAAACTCATAAGGTTTTTCAATTTAAACTTCTCACTAAATCTCACCATTTAAGAAAGATGTATTTTCATTAATCTGATAAAATTTGTAATTCCTATAAACAACCAATGGAAGAAAAAATCGAATAGTTTCTAGACATACAATGGGGGGAAATGTCTCATCAAAATCCACACCTTCAACCCATGCATATCATTCAAAAACAAGTCTTTCTTTTTGTTTCCTGAAACTTCTCCATGCTCATTCAATTTGTTTCTATAAAAACACATTGTTCCGATGACATTATTTAATTTTAATTAATGGAACAAGATCCCAAGTTTTATTTTTCTCAATATGATCAAACTCTTCATCCATAGCATCCACTCATTATTTTTGTTGAATAGCCTCTGAAACTAATTTTGGTTCAACTTTTGAGGTAAGTGAAGTATAATTTTCTAATCTAAACTTCCTTTTTGTCTAAAATAGTGATGTATGATTTCCAATAATGTTTTCAAATTCAACATGTTTTTATAATATGGGAAATTTAAAATTTTCTTTTCAAGCTAAACTTTCCTCATCACATGTTTGTCATGGATCTTGAGAAGGATGTTTTGACTTACTTCCACTATCATTGGAAATATTCATCTTACCCTCCTTAGCATTCTCAAAAACTTTTATTAAGGAGTTCTTATTTTCAATTACTTTCACATCATATGAGTCAACCAATAAATGTAAACTTTTGTTCCAACATTTTCATCTTCTTCTATTTGGTGAATAACCCATAAAAATTTCTTCACCATTTTTCTCATCAAACTTTCCCAAATCCATATTTTTGTTTTTAAGTAAACACAGACTTCTCAAAAATTTGAAGTACTTCAATGAAGTTTTTTTGTTATACCACATTTAATAAGGAGTCATGTTGGATTCCTGTATCAATAAAAATTTATTCTAAACATGTACTATTGTAATAATAATATATTTATAGTAAAACTTTGAAATTTTTTATTATGTTAACATACTTATTCCCATTTCCACCAATCTTCTATTATTTCTTTCTCCTAATCCATTTTTTTGGAGTATAGAGAGAACTATACTAATGTTTGATACCATGTTTTCTTAGATGTTCTTCAAAAAAATTAATTTCGAATTAGGTAGAATTATATATTCTGAACTTATTTATATAAGACCCCATTTATTAATCAACTTATTTTCTAATAATCTTAAACATTTCTACAACCTCTGACTTATATTTCATAAAAATTATGTTTATCATCTGACTGAAATCATCAATAAAAGTGATAAAGTATAAATCTTATTTGGATGATTTATGTCTTATCAAACAATATAAATCAGGATGAATAAGTTTCCATATGTTTGGTAGATTAAATCTCAATTTTCTTATGAATTGTTTTAGTCAGATTTCCTTTCTAGAATGTAATACAAACATATTCATCTATTCTTTTTTAATTTTAGAAAATTATGAACAACATAAAATTTATAAAATTTATTAATTTTTTTATTCCCAAGGTGGAAAAGTATTTGGTTCCACAAATTTTTTTCATATTCAACACTCAAGTAAGACAAGTTGTTGAATTCATATATTTAGAGGCGATTCCCACTGGTTCTTTCTCCTCATGTAATAAATTTTCTATCTTTAGAACTTTTGATGATACACAAATATTTTCTAATAACAGTATATTTTACAACATCAAAAAATAAAATTACACTAAGAAAGTTATGTTTTATCTCATTAACAAATAAAGCTTCCTTAGATTTCAAATTTTCATCTTCAATCTCAGCTGTTCTGATTCCTCTCATTTTTGAGGAGCTATCATTAGCAAATGTAACTACTCCTCCATCATGACTTTCAAAATGTTTCAATATTTTTATATCAAATTTCATATGTGAAGAAAAACCACTATCAAGTATCCATGATTTATTCTTTTTTTATTTCCTTTCAAAGATGTCTCAAAAATAAATGAATTTTCCTCAATTTTCCTTTTTTCGACTTCCGTTTCATTACTATTGTAAGAAAATTTTTCTAGAAGGAGTGTCATAAAATTTTCACCATTATGACTAGAATTATCAAATATTCCACAAACTTCTTCTAAAAATTCAAATTGATTTAATGTTGGAAAGTTTCTAACATCTTTAGAATTCACTTTTTCAACATTTTATAAGTTAATAAAGTTACTCATAATAATCCCACTATTTATTCTAATTTTCTCAATTATTTTTCCAGGTAAAGATAAGTTGTAAAAAAAAATTATATTCTATTTTCCCATAAATTACAAAACACCAATAGTAGACATAAAATCTTGTTTTTTAATTTAAGAAATATCTTTATTTATAGAAACCTTGTTGATGTTGGTAACTTCTTTCAGCTCTAACATACTCTGGATGTAGGCCATAATTTTTTTGGAGTGAGTTTTCTAATTTTGTGGTTTTTACAGGTTTATGACATCCTTTATCTACCAAATATTTCCCAATACTTTTTACAGAACTTGAAATGTTAAAAGAATTAGATGAAACATTATTTTTGGTAAGATAATATTTCACTTGATTCTCATATTGATCCTTCTCAATAACTTTTTAAGTCTCATCTTTTACTTCCAATTTTTTTGATGTTTTCATTCATATTTATCAAGATAATTTTAGACTCAATAAGTTTTGATTGAATCTTGTTAACTTATTCTTTCTTAGCTTCCATCTTCTTATTAATATCACCAATCATCTTTCACTTTTCTGAAATTATAGGTTTGTAACTTAAAATCTCCTCTATGTATTCTTCCTCCTTCTTGATGAAATATTTTCTTCCATAAAAAACTTCATCATATTCATTTTTAATTAGTCTAATTTCATTCTTGATGGTTTTTTTTTATCAAGATATTTAACAAGTTCTGTTATGAGGTGATACTCTCTATAATATTCTTCACAATTCTATAATCTTCCCAAAAATCTTTGAATATTCTGATGTTGCAAACAATTTCACTTACTCTCATGAAGTATTCATCAATTGTTTCTTTATATCTCAGTATGATGTGTTCATAATTACTATTTCATATTTGTAGCTTTTCTTCCTTAACTTTAGTATTCCCTTCAAAAACACTTTCCATCTTGTCCCACATACTTTTTAAAGTTTTGAGATCCATAAAATTCTGATAAAAATTTTCTAATAAGGACATAATAATAGAATTTCTATACTTTCGATAAACTTATATATTTCTCTTATCAGCAAAGATCATCTGTACGTATTTCCCAAAATGTGGAAACCTAATAGTAGTAGCATAAATAACTTCTCGGCCAAGAGATAAGAGATAAAGAATCATCATATTTTTCTATACATAATAATTTTTTCCATCAAATATATGAATTATTATACTATTGATAGAATTGATATTATCTAATATAAATATTCAAAAAGAGAAACTTTTCTCTAATAACTATTGAAGTTCAAAATGATCAAATAACAACAAGGGGGTGAATCAGTTGTTTTACTTTTTATAAGTTTCATTAATTTTCAAAACATAACCCATGTATCCTATTAAGATTTATTTACTTATAATATTTTATAAAAACTGATGCATGAAAAATTAGGAAAGAAAGTAAACAACAAAATATTTAAAAGGTTAGTAATCAGTCTGAGAACCTACATCCTTTCCATAGCCACTCCTTTGAGTCTATTGAAATTCACTATTAAGAATAATTGAATAAAAATTATGAAAACTTCTGTTAGACACCTTCTATCTCCTGATAGGAAATATTATATTGAATCCCATCCGTTTACAATATTTTCTTATAAAAATTGATCTAAAATAAGAATAAATAATTTTTTAAAACTGCTCCACAATTTCTCATTCTGAATCCTTAGTCTGATTTGGTTAGATCTGATTTTCAAAATCCAATGAGTTTGGATATGAATCTCTCAATATGATGAGTCTGGATCATATTATCTCAAAACAATGAGTCTCGATACCATTAATTCAATATGATTAGTTTGGACACAATTCTATTAATATGATTAATTTGGATTAGATTCTCTCAATATGTTGAGTCTGGATCCAATTCTCTCAACACGATGAGTCTGGATCCGATTCTCTCAATACGATGAGTCTCGATCCGATGAAATTGGTATGATGAACTGATTCTCAATCTGCATTACTCAAACTCTACTAAAATTATCAATACGATCTTCCTCAGCACATTTTTTTTTAGTCCTAATTACTCAATATGATCTTCTCAATATGATCTTTCTCAATCTGGTAAAAAAATTTAGATATTTGATCATCCTCATGATATCTATATTCAAATATAACTTACAGTTGATTTCTTCAGTGCTCCCCATTTTTTTCTTGTGCGAAAGTTTAAAATGATCAAATGATCTGAGTGAGTATTTATATAAAACTCATAAAATACAGAATGGGAAACTTTAAAATTTTCCCCACTGCCTCATATTTCAATACTATGAAAATATCTTTACCTTCAAACTTCAACTTTGACTTCTTCAAACCTTTTCATTTTTCTCTGATATTTACTAAAAATTGAATTTTCATGTTATCCTCTTAAAATCTTCACATATCTTCTTATCATCTCATTGTGATATATTTCATTCTCAGCTCATTATGATTTGTTTTTCCTTAGATCATTACAATTAGTTTAATTCTCATCTCAATATGATATGTTTCTTTCTTATCTCATTAAAATCTACCTTTCTTTTTCATCTCATTACGATTAACGTCCTTAGCTTCAGCTCGATGGAATCCTCATATTGTTGGGATTCTCATTATGATGGAATTATCATTATGATTGAAATATCATTATGATGCTTTCTTCATAATGATGAAAATTATTAAATGATGGCTCCATTAAGAAAATTTTAGTTTCTTAAAACTTAATTATCTTTACACATTCTAACATCTTGAAAATTATGAGTTTGGTACTTCTGGAATCGATAAAATATTTAAATTTCATCCAATTATTGAAAGGGTTTTATCATGATAGTTTTCATGATTTGTGAGAAATTATTGATTAAAACGAAATCATCTGATTTTGTTTTATAAAGTATAAGGAATTTCTAATATTTGAATTCACAATATTCTTTCAAAACTCTTCAGCAACAATACTACTTATTTACTCAGTAACTTTTGACTTTATAACTCATATGAATATTATAAAGGAAAAGTTTTAGCATTCAACAATTTCTACCTACAATTATTTTGGATATGATGATATTCAACACCATGATGATGGACCCGAGTTTGATGGTGCATCTAATTAGCAATTTCATCTTTTTGAAAAAACATATGTTTCTAGTAAAGGTTTGTCTAAAAATGTGATTCTAGTGTTTCTTAGTATGATCATCTGAGTTTGAAAACATATCTTTCTTTAAAACAAAATATTTCTCCCCCTTTATGTTTTGGTTCAAAATTTCATCAAATTTAAACTTTATTACAAATCACATTGTGATAGAATGGGTCCAATTACTGGATAACAAAAACATTCTTATAAAAAAAGGTTAGTTGTCAAAAAATAAAAATACTTTGTCAAAACAATTATAACAATGGTTCTTTAATACCCCCTTTGGATTTGTCTAAAACCCTTGTTAACTGCTTTTCTAACTCTATGATTTTTTTTTTCACAACTCAACTTTTGTAAACAACTCATGTTTTTTGAATTTTATCAAAACATAGCCTTTCTCAAAAGAGAGTTTCTTGACACCAAAATACTAAATAAAGTAATGTTTTTAAATAAATTCCATCCCTTGGTAGCAGGAAAATTTTTCATCCATGTAAATATAAATCCCCCCTCACTTTTCTTTTTCTATTAATTTTATTTTTCTCTCCCGTATTCTATGATGACTACAACTTCTTATTCATTTAAGAAAGATAATTAAAAACTTATTATAAAGTAGAAAGTTGTTACTTTTTATACCCTTTGTTAAAATAATCCAAATCGTAATGGGGGACTTCCTTATGATATTTAGAAAGTCATTAGAGGAGGCTGAACATGAATTTAAAGCCTAAATTCCATAAACCTTTGTTTCAGAATTACTTTTGTAAAGATATTATAAATATGATACTTTTTTGAAATGTATTCCAAAAAAAATATTTAGAATAAAATTTCTATTTTATAAAGTGAAACTTTATATTAATGTGTTTTGATCTTGAATACTGGATATAATTTTTAGAAAACTCAATTTCACTCTAATTATCACAAAGTATATTAAATGGATTAGAAACTTTTACTATCAAATATTACATATAGAATTTCATCTATAACATTTGAGTACAATACTGAGTAGCTACAACATATTAGGATTCATTTTTACTCAAAGTTTCTGAAATTTGTTTATTACTATTCCAACTCACACAATATTCACCCAAGAAAAATTTCCTCTTAAGGTTGATTTTATTTCATTACAATATCTAGCCTTATCAGCATTAGTAAACCCATGAAACTTCATCTCACTATTTATTTTGTATAAAAACCCATGTGAAGTTGTTAATTTGAAATATCTCTAATTCCTTTTTAATTCCAACATATGTGATTGTTTTGGATTAATTTTATACCTTATAGAAAAAGTCACAACATAAAAAATATTATGCCTTGAGACTGTGAGTTATAATAGACTTATTATCAGCTTTCAAAAGTCTTTCCGATTTACACTTTTTCCAGACTAATCTTTACTCATCTTCATCCCCGCTAAAATAGGAGTAAAAACTTCTTTATATTTTTTCATGCCAATTTTTTGCAACAATTCCCTATAATACTTTTATTTAGATAAGAAAATTTATTTTTCCTTTTTGTTGAACTGTAAGCCAAGGATGAAAGTTAATTTCCCCAACATTGACTTTTCAAAATTCTTCTTCATTTTCTCATAAAATTCATTACAAACTTTTTCTTAATCCCCCAAAAAATATATCACCCACATAAAAAATTAAAATTAGAGTTCTAGAGTCAACATATTTCAAATATAAGTTGCTATCAACTTTTCATTTATAAATTTTAAACATTATCAAACAATATTCACGTTTTTAGTACCATGCACATGGATTTTGTTTCAAACAATACAAAGATTTTTTAAATTCACAAACCTTTTCTAAATCCTCATCAAGTAGAAACCCACTAGGTTGTTAAATGTAAAATTATTCATCAATATAACCATTTAATAAATATATCTTTACATGAATCTAATAAATTTTTTAATTCCAATGAGAATCCACTAAAAGAAAAATTCGAATAGTTTCTATCCTTAAAACAGGGGAAAATGTTTCATCAAAATCCACACCTTCCACCTATGCATATCCTTTACAAATAAGTATTTATTTTTTCTTGAAACTTATCCATTTTCATTCAATTTGTTTCTATAAACCCACTTTGTTGCAATAAAAATTTTATTTGATGGTCGTGCAATAATTTCTAATGTTTTATTTTTCTCAATCTGATCCAAATCTTTATTCATAGAATCCACCCATTATTTGTGTTGAATAGCCTGTAAAACTAAATTTGGTTCAACTTTTGAGATATGTGACATATGATATTCTAATCTCAACTTCCTTCTTATCTAAACTAGATCCTTATGATTTCTAATAACGTCTTAGTACTCAACATTTTTTTTCTAATGTGGTAAATTTTAAAGTTTATTTTCTAGGTGAACTTTCCTCACCACACGATTCTCCTAGATCTTGATAAGGATGTTTTGACTTACTTCCACAATCATTGGAAATATTTAGCTTATCCTCCCCAGCATTCTCAAAAATTTTTGTTAAAGATTATTGATTTTAAATTACTTTCACATTATATGATTCAACCAACATTTCTAAACAATTTTACAAACATTTTTAACTTCTTCAATTTGGTGAATAACTCATAAAAATTCCTTTCTCATCTTTCTCATCAAACTTTACTATATATGGATTTTTTTATGTAAACATGGACTTAAAAAAATATTAAAGTACTTTAATGAAGGTTTTTTGTTATAACACATTTCATAAGGATTCATGTTAGATTCTGTTCTCAACAAATATATATTATGAACATGCATTATAGTACTAACAACTTCTTTCCAGTAAAACTTTGAAAGTTTGTATTCTGATAACATACATCTTCCCATTTCCACGATGATTCTATTGTTTTTTTTTCTGTTAATCCATTTTTTTGGAGAATATGGATAACTATACTAATGTTTGATACCATATTTTCTAAAATAATCTTCAAAATTATTACTTTTGAATTCAGTACCATTATATTATCTCAAATTTTTTATATAAGCCCCCATTTATTTCTCAAATTCTTATTTGGAAAATTTTAACATTTCCAAAATATTTGACTTATGTTTCATAAACATGATGTTTTTCATCCTAGTGAAATCATAAATAAAAGTGATAAAGTATAAATATCCTTTTTTTGTTTGATGTCTCATTATCCCACATAAATTAGAATGAATAAGTTTAAGAGGTTTGGTAGATTGAATCTCAATTTTCTTACGACTTTTTTAGTCATCATTGCTTTTTAGAAAGTAATACAAACATATTCATCTCATATTTTAAATTATTGAAAATTATAGAAATCATCAACTTTAGAAGGTTTATTCATGGTTTTTTTTCCCAAGGTGGAAAATATTTAATGCCAAAACTTGTTTTTTATCTTCATAACTCATGTAAACAGAGTTTTTGAATTCTCTTATTTAGAAGAGATTCCCACCATTTATTTCTCCTTTTGTAATAACATTTCTATATTTCACTCATTTTATGATAAAAAAATATTTTCTAAAGAAAAATTCTTTTCCATCATCACAAAGTTGACTTATATTATGTTATGATCTATCCCATTAACAAATAAAACTTCTTTATATTTCAACTTTTCAGCTTCAATAGTAGTTATTCTGATTCTTTTTATTTTTAAGGAACTATCATTACTAATGGTAACTACTCCTGCATCATGAATTTAAACCCATTTCAAGATTTTTATATCACCTGTCATATGTGAAAAAAAAACCACTGTCAAGTATCCATAGTTTTTTTTCTTTTACTTGCTTTCAAAGCTGTCTCAACAAAAAAAGATCTTTCCTCTAGTTACCTTTTTTCAATTTTTTTATTTACTATTGTCAGAAACTTGATCCAGAAGGAGTGTCATATATTTTTTGGCATGATGTCCAGGATTATCACATATTCCAAAACCTTATTTTAGATATTCAATTTTATTTCTTGTTGGAATGTTTCTATCATCTTGAGAATTCACTTTTCCAACTTTTTGTAAGTTAGGAAATTTACTCATTTCACTTACACTATTTCTTATACTTTTATAAAATATTATTCTAGGTAACGATAAGTTGTAACAAAAATTATATTCACTATGACCATAAATTCAACAAAACCAAAAATAGACATAAAATAATATATTTTCTATTTAGGAAAGATATTTATTTATAGAAACCTTATTGAGGTTGGTAACTTCTTTCATCTCTATACTCAAGACTTGTACTATATTTTTTTTGAGTTATTTTTCTACTTTGGTAGATTTGAATGGTTTCTCACATCGTTTCACCACCTAAGATTTCCCTATACTTTTTCCAAAACTAGAAATGTTAAAATAATCAGATGAAACATTATTTTTGGTAAGAGAATTTTTCACCTGATTCTCATATTGATCATTCTTAGAAACTTTAAGAGTCATATATTTTAATTCCAAATATTTTTTGATGATTTTATTCATCTTCTTCAAGGTAATTTCATACTCAAGAAGTTTTTTTTGAAACATTATAGCGTCTTCTTTTTTAGATTACAACTTCTTACTAAGATCTTCAATCATCTTTCCCTGTTCATCAATTTTAAGTTTGTAACTTAAAATCTCTTTGATGTATTCTTCCTCCTTCTTGATGAAATATTTTATTCCATCATCAAATTATTAAAAATATTTCTTTATTGATACAATTTATTTCTTGAGAGTTTTTTTCTAAAGACCTGAAACAAGATATGTTCTGAGTTGATACTCTTTAGAGGATTCATCAAAATTATATAATGTTTCAAGACATATATGAATCCTATGATATTTCAAACAATTTAATTTATTTTGGTAAATTATTTATCAATTTTTTATTCATATATCATTCTTATGTATTCATATTTACTATTTCAAATTTGTATCTTTTCTTCATTAGCATTAGTATTCCCTTTAAAAACACTTTCCAGCTTGTCCCACATACTTTTTGAAGTTCTGAGACCCATCAAATTCTGATAAACATTTTCTGATAAGGACATAAGAATGTCATTTCTAGAAATTCCATCAACTTCTATATTTCTCATACCATCAAAGGTCATTGGGACATATATATCAATAGGTGGAAATATGATAGTAGCAGCATAAACAAATTCTTTGAAAAGATATTGAAGATAAAGGATCATTCTATTTTTCCATCCACAATAATTTTTCCCATCAAATATAGGAATTCCTCTACAGTTGAAAAAATTGATATTATCCATGATAAGGACTCAACAAGGGAACCTTTTCTCTAATATAAATTGAAGTTCCAAAGTATCAAATAACAACTAAGAATGAGGAGAGGGGGTTAAATTAGTTATTTTACATTTTATAAGTTTCAATACTATTAAAATCATAACCCCTATAACCTGTTAAGATTTATTTTTATATCATATTTTGTAAAAACTAAGGTATAAAAAAGTAGGAAATCAAGTAAATCACACATGATTTACAAGGTTTGGCCTCAATGTGAGAACCTACATCCTTTCCATAGCCACTCCTGTGGATTTATAGAAATTCAATATTAAGAAGAAGTGAATATATCTTTTTCTAACTCCCACTAGACACCTTATATCTCCCCATATAAATGATTATACCGACTCTTATCAGTTTAAAATGTTTGATAATAAAACAATTGATCCAAAAAAATAATATAGATTTTTTTATAACTGATACATAATTTCTCTTTCTAAATCCTCAGTCTGATTTGGCTGGATCTGATTGTCTCAATTCAATGAGTCTAGATCTGATTGTATCAATCCAATGAGTCTAGATATGATTCTCAAAATAAAATGAGTCTGGATCTGATTCTATCAATACGATGAGTCTGGATCTAATTCTCTCAATACAATGAGTTTGGATCTGATTCTATCAATACGATGAGTCTAGATCCAATTATCTCAATACGATGAGTCTGGATCTGATTCTCTCAAAATGATGATTCTGGATCTGATTCTCTTAATATGATGAGACTGGATCCTATGAACTCAGTATGATGAACCCATTATCCATATAAATTACTCAATCTTTGCTCAAATGATCAATGCAATCTTTCTCAGTCTGATTTTCTTGAGTTCGATTGACTTAATACAATCTTATCAATATGATCTTTCTAAATATGGTAAACAAAACATTCAACTGTTTAATCCTCCTCATGATATATCTATTCATAAATAAATTACACTTTATTTCTCCAATGCTCTATATTTTTCACTTATAAGAAATTTAACAATGAATGAATGATTTGAGAAAGTTTTTATAGGCAACTCAGAAAATAAAGAGTGAGAAACTTTAAAACTTTTTTTGCTTCTTCAGATTTTAAAACTTTGAAAATCTCTCATATTTAAACTTCAAATTTGACTTCTTCAAACCTTCTTTAATTTCTCTGAGATTTACTCAAAATAGAATTTTCAAGTTTGACCTCTTTAAGTATTCATATATCTTTTTCTCATCTCATTATGATTTGTTTCTTTCTAAGATCATTATGATATATATATTTCTCATATAATTGTGATTTGTTTCCTTCTCAGCTTATTATGAACTATTTCCTTCTCATCTCATTATGATCTTCCTTTCTTTATTAGATCATTACGATGAACTTCATTAGCTTCATCTTGATGGAATCCTTATATTGATGGAATTGTCATTACTATGGAATTCCCATTACGATGTTAATCCCATTATAATTATTTTTCCATAACTATAGAATGTATTCAATGATGTATCCATTAAGAAACTTTCAGTTTCTTCAAACTTCATCATCTTTACACATTCTCACATCTTGTAGCTTCTGAGTCTGGTACTTCTAGAACCGATAAAATATTTACAATTTACCCAATTCTTCAAATGATTTTATCTTGATAGTTTTAATTATTTGTGATAAATTATTTATCATCAAAGAATAGTATGATTTTGTTTCAGAAAGTATGGAGACTTTTTAATTCTTGACTCCATAATATTATTTCAAAACTCTTTAGAAAAAATACTACTTATTCACTTAGAATATCATGACTTTATAACTCAGCTGAATATGATAAAGGAAAAGTTCCAGTAATCAAAATTTTCTGCCTCCAATTATTTTGGATTAGATGATCTTCATCATCATGCTGATGGACCTAAGTTTGATGGTGTATATTATCAGAAATTTCATCTTTCTGACAAAACCTTCTACATTCGGTAAAGTTTAGTCCAAAAATTTAAGACTATTCCTTCTCTATCTGATCATCTGATTCTTGAAAAACATCTTTATTAAAAAAAAACTTTTCTCCCCCTTTATGTTTGGGTTTGAACCTTCATCAACTTTCAACATTATTAAAAATATCATTAATATAGATTGGGTCCAACTCATGGATAACAAAAACATTCTTATACAAAAATGTTAGTTTTCAAAAAATACAAATACTTTTGTAAAATAATTATGACAAAGGTTATTCAACCAAAAATTAAGGGAATATAACCTTTAATATTTGGTTTATATTAATATAATAATGATAAATATATGTTTATGGGTTTGTATTGGCAACCGTTATTTTTTTATTTATTTGATGGTTTATGTTATCATTGATATATTTTATAGCTTGCTTGGATCTATAGAATATATTTGATAACTTATGATTTTATTTTTGAAAGTATACATGTTTTAATTAAGTTTTTATGGTGATCAAGGTATTAACATATTTGGAATGTGACATTAAGAGACACTTTATATTATCTTTGTCGATTTAGTTACCTTCCTTCTATTTTTTTGGACTTTGAATTTGGTCATATGTATTTTGGATGAGTCTTAAGGTTAACCATTTATAAAATGAATTATGTTGAATTTTTGGAGCACTATTAAAGTATTATAGATTAATATATTATATTTTATAACTTGTACTAACCTTTTTGGTTTTGGAAAATATATAGAGATAAGAAGAATGAGGTTTCATTATTTTATTGATATAATGATTAGTTAAATGTTAATTTTTGTGATCCAGGAATTAAAAAATCGTATGGAATATTAATTTATTGGAGTAATAAATTAAGTATAAATTGATTGAATCATAACAAAAGGATGAAATTATAAGTATATTTTCTAGAGTTCTCTATCATAATAGTAAATAAATTCATCAACTCTAGGAAAAGTATATTAAAATAAAAATGTTATCCTATTAAATTTATTTATGAAGAATCAAATAACCTCTTAAATCATCACAAATTTATGGTTTTTAGTTCCTTAAAGTTTTAAGTAATTAATCACTTTGTTGTGATAAATTATCTTTATCACTCTCTATTAATCCATAGGCATTAGTATTCTCTTACATGTCCTTGTTTTTGTTCTCTAACATGGAAACCTAGAAATGTTGACGAACTTCATAATTACATTTCTCTATTATCAATAAGATTTTTTATTAACCATTTTTATGATGTGGGTACCCAATAAAGTTATTTTTAAATATCAAAACCTTTATTATTGAAATAAAGATTAAATTATGAGGACACAATTTATTTAAGGGGGTTAAATACAACACCTCGAGATTTTAAAATAGGAACATCTTGTTAAATAGCATGTATGAAACACAACACCAAGATTAGAAGAAAATATAAGACACTAATAATTTATGATATATTTATTTTTAAATAAATTTAATTTCTTTGATAGCCTACTATGTAAGAAACACCAAGTTTAAATGAAACACAAACCTCTATTAAAATATAATTATTTAAAACATGATGATTATAAACTAGAAATTAAGTTAGAAGGTACGAATAGGACTAACTAATTTATAAAAATATATTTATTACACATTTTCATTGGTTATCTATTGAATGGAAATAAAAATACGAATCATTTGAAAGTAAAAGAAATGTTTTATGAAAAACTATATTTTTATAAGAAACAGTTTCATTGCTCCTTGTAAACTTATGATAAAATTAATTATTGAAAATTTAAGAAAAGTTATTTTTTTTAAAAAATAATTTTTTTAAATATACATATCAAAATTATCATTAGGTGAATTATTAGTATTTTTTTAAAAAGATTAATTTTGTGATGAATTGTAAAAAATACTGAATTTTAATTGAAAAATTAATTTTATTTTAAATTATTTATAGGGTTTAATTATATTTTAAATTGGGTTAAAGTAAAATTATTTCAATTATATATCTATTAATACAATTTAGGTCATTGGAATTATTTTTATAATTAATTTTTATATAAAAACTTTGTAAACTTTTAAACATTTTCTCTTTGAAAACTTTCTTTCATATCGCGTCTGCAAGATTATTTTAAATTAAAACATTACACTCATGTTAATGGTATTAGGAAAAATTGACTCCATATTTGGATTCATAATAATTTATATTTTATATTATGTCCAATTTAATTTTTTTACCATAATGAATAATAAAACAATAAAAATTATTTATCACGGTTAAGGTAAAAAATAATTTACTGAGAGGATAAAGTAAGAATACAAGGGTTAGAAATGATCAAAAACTTTTCCAAAACTAATTTTATGAAAATATTTATAAATTATCTCAACTAGGTTCAATAATTTCCCATTTTTGATCTCTTTGGCATGTAAAAAACATGGGTGCACCTTTTTCTTTTCAAAAATTACAAGTGTGCCACTCACCTCAGTTATAAAAGGCTACCCCTCTCCTATCATTTTCACACTTCCAAACCCCATTTGATCAAAAAATAAAAACTAAAATCACTTTATTACTTCCAGACTATAATCCTAGAATACTTATTATGCTCATAAATGAAACCTATGAATCCTTTTGGTGAAAATGAAAGAAGTTGTTTGAAGAAGAGGTAATGTTCCTAATTGATTATTTTATTTTATTTCTTACCACACCTCCTTAAATTCTTATTAGAACATTATTATATAATAATATCACTATGTTACATATAATTAGATGTTATTATGTTAATGGAATAACCTAAATCTTTCTACACTTCCATCACATGGGTTTAAAAATCATCATTCATGTAAAAGGAAAATTATTTCCTCGTGAATAGATGTCATTCGTTTTCCATCACCACATCTAAAGGATGAAGGTAATGATGTATTTCATAGATTTGTATGATATTTATGATATTATTATACTTTTTTTATTATAATATCACATATTACTTCTTAATTTCCATTCCGTAAGGGGTACGAACGTCACACATGTGTATGGAGGACTACCGCCTCTTAAATCGATGTGATTCATTTTTCACACACACTTTGCAAGGAAGGTAGTAAAGATAAAATTAAATTAATATATGTATTATTTATGATATAAAAATACTTCTTGAAATATAATATCACATATAACTTCTTACCTTCTAGTCCATTGTAAAACAATAACATCGCTTGTGCCTACCTGTGGACTACCACCTCCACATAGTGATGTTAAATGTTTTTCATTTAATTTTTACATAGATGTTAATAAAGTTTCATTTTATTAACATAAATTATATATATACCATAATAATTATTTAATAATGGTTAAATAATACTTATTTCCCCTTCATTATATCCATCGATAAAAATGGAAACAATATTCATGCATACGTATGAATTACTTTCTCCATGAATGGTGCAATCAATTTTATATCTCTAAATTTCATAGATTACTCTAAATAAATATATAATGAATATATATGATATTTATATAATGTTTAACATTCTGGATATAATCTAACCATGATTAAAATAAAATGACCAAAATTACTAAACCAAAACATACATGAAAGACGAAGCAATTATCACCCAAAACAGTGATTTTAACAAAGGATTGTAAATGAATAGGAGATAAAAGACTAAAATTAAATAACACATGGTATGATATAGTTTTTGAAGAGGACAGTGCCTTGGCCAGAAAAACAAGTCACAAATATTATAAAAGAAAGATATTACAAAAGTCTAAATGACGGAAACATATTACAATCCTTATTATAAAGGGGGAGTAAATCAGTAGGAAGATCTTTCATCCAAATGATATTTTGATTGATTCCCTTGTTGGAAAGGTCATCAACAACCATGTTTGCTTCATGATAAATATGAGTGAAGAAGAAGTTGATGTCGAGAAGTGAGCGAGTTCATTCCATCCAACATGTGGTGATCGACCATGCAAGGTGTATCACACCATTCCATATCACCTACACGATGTTGGTAGAGTCACTATTGATCCAAAGGTTGTTCCAACCATGATGCTTGGAAAAATAAATATAATAAATCGTACTCACCATCTCCACATCCAACAAAGAATAAAATCCACAACTGCCATAAAAGTAGCTGAGGATCTGACCAAGATGGTTCCTGAAGATGGAACCATAGCCTGAAGGGCCCAGATTGCCATTGGATGCGCCATCTACATTGAAATTAATCGAGACAGTGAAAAGAGTGTGCCAGAAAACTTAAAATGTACTTCGGGGTTTTCAGAAGTTTCCATAAACACAAATATGTCACATAATGCTAAAATCATTCACCGTGTTGTTTCAGTGGCCCTTTTGGATTAAAGCAGCTTCATGTATGGCAATGAGGATCTGCATTTGACCTGAATTATGGATAAATGATTAATTATTATGAATAATATAATTTCCATCATACCATATCACATGAATAATATTAGTAATAGAAGCAAGAAAAAGGTTCTTAATCTATTGAGAGCTATCCATATCTGCACATCTCTTTAGTTGAGATTTGACAGAGTCATAAGTCAACCATCTACAGTCAAAGATGTTAAACACATATTTACAAAGAGCAAAAGTAGTGGTACAAGAAATAAATAGTTGGTTGGTATTTTCTATGTGTTGATTACGGAGGCTATATTTAGAGTAGAGTTGAATGCCATGTAATTGGAGGCGATCATGCATGGGGATCCTATTGTGTTCCAGATGCCAAATAATAGTAAGTCTAGAAGGTTTGATCCAAGGTTTATCGATGTTTCTAAGACAACCAAAATCACTTTCCATGATACAAAAAATATTGGTTGTAAAGGTTTTTAGAAATGATCATACCATTATGAGTAGGTTACCAAACTAAGAAATCATCATTATTAGAGAAAGGGTAGTTGTCAATGGAATTCGTAATGGTGTCTGGGAGGTAATCATTTTGGGAATTAAGAACATATAAGATATAAGGGTGGAATTCACAGGTCTTTAGTCATGAGGGACCACGGAGATTAAAGGATCACCAGTCCAATTATCCAACTAGAAGTTTATAAAAGAATATATAGAGACCATCCATCCATCATTATTCCTAATAGAGAAAAAGGATTTCAATATCTATGGCCAAATAGAGGAGGTGAGAAAATTTGAGTTGCCTTTATTATGTTTTTTACAGAATCTATTCTTTAGAAAATAAATGGAGTCAGATTTATTGTAGAGAAGATTCCAAGTGAACCTGGTTTGAAGAGCCTCATTGAAGTACTTAATATTTTTTATGCCTATACCACCTTTGTCGATGGGTTGGAAACAGGTCGACCAGGGGATGGTTACATGTTTCCTTTCCACAGTGCTGTCAGTCCAAAAAAAAATTTTGATTGACATATTATTATTTTTTACTATACTAGTAGAACATTTTTAGACCATCATAAAGTAAACCAATTTTGGAAATAATAGTATATTTGAGAAGAAATATTCTACCCGCCATGGATAGAGATTTTCCTTTCGAAGAGTTCAACTGGGTAAGAACTTGGTCAACAATAGTAGAGAAATGATAGAATTTGGTTCACCCCCAAAAGATTGGGTCACATAGGTATGTAAATGGGAAAGATATATCTTTACTTCCTAGGTATTTTATAATATTACACTTCATGTTTGGGGGAAAGTTTTTTCCAAAGAAGATAGAAGATTTATTCCAGCTAATGGATTTCCCAGAAATCTCCTCATAGTGCGTGAGATCATTTTTTATGTTTCAAATGTTTCTTTTATCATCTTGAAGAAAAATAATAATTTCATAAAAAAAAGGTGGGTGGGGGAATTCGAATTTCTTGAAACATGAATGGGATTGAATTTTTTTTTGATGAATAAGACAAGTGATCAAGTGGATGAGATAGTTCTTCACAATTGAGAAAAGGATGGCAGAGACGGGGTCACCTTGTCTAACACCTTTGGTGCATATGAAGTAACCCATGAGGGAGTCGTTGATCATAATGAAAATGGTGTCTGAGTCGAAAAAAGTTACGATAGTAGTGATAATGGTGTCATTAAAACCAAAAAGAATGAAGTACCTTGAAAATAAACTCAATTCTATGGTATCAAAAGATTTTTTGATGTCCAATTTAATGGAAATATTACAACCTCTGGTAGCTTTATTTAAAGTGTTAATACACTTCGAACTAAGATAGATGAAATTTTTAATGGATCTACCCATAATAGACCCAAATTTATTCCAGGAGACAATTATTTCAGTGATAGGTGAAAATCTGTTAGCAATAATTTTTGTGATAATTTTATAAAGTGTGTTAATGAGAGCAATGATCCTAAACAATTGAATTTTCGAATCATTGTTAACTTTATGAATTAAAGAGAGGAACTGGTCATTTAGGAGATGAGGGAGAACACCATTAGAGGAAAAACATTTAAAGTTGCATTTGATTTTATTTCATTCATGGGGCTTATAATTCAAAAAATTTCAAAGTGGTAAGGTTTTATTTCACAATATCATCATTATTCGAGATTGTTTATGCTTAGGTCTCCCTTGGGGGAATTATTTGATATTTATATCTTAAAATAAATATTTTTTATTCACCTATGTTTATTAATTAATTTTATCATGTAATATTACAATTTCCCTCTCTTTGGCACTTAAAATTATTGAGAATTTTTTTAACAAAATCTGACTTTATTTCTCTCTTCAATCAGAAATCATTTTTCATCAAAGCCCATTTTTTTTAAAAAAAATTCATAAATATTTTTAAAATTTTTAAATTTATTTATTTAATACATTTTTACCCATTTTTACTTTTTACTTTTTTTTAAAGTAATCTTCACATTGTTTTCAAAACAATGCCCATTTGTATTTTACAAAAAATGTGAAAGGAATATTTATTTTAACATGTATGGTATAAACAAAATTCTCCACCATAATGAACAATTAATGTTTTAAAGTTTATTTTACAAGTTTTAAAATATTATTTTCAAAGAAAATTATTTTAAAAATGTTTTTAACCTTTTACTTTAAAAGGTTGTTTTCAAATTAAAAATATTATTTTCTTCAAAAATGTTTTTAATGAAATTTTTATGATATTTCTATTCATCAATGACATAAACCCTTTATTATACTTGTGATCCACTATGGATATGTTTAATTGGAGTAATAATAATTCTTTATATGTTTGGTTTATAATTATTTTGATTATGTATGTACAATTTTATTACCATTCACCATTTACTCTGGGTGGTTTATGATTATATTTATTGATTGGGGTAAGTATTGAAATTTCATATATTATTTTTTAAATATGAATTTTTTATATTGATTCTGTTTCACCCCTTTCATATGATGAATTTATTCGACTTAGTAAGTGATGGGAGGGGACCACTATAGACCCTTTATGAATCGTTAGGTCTCATGAGGCGAACTAGGTTGGGTTTTAGCTGATGCCTTGAACATTTATTTATATGACAAGGAATAAGGACTCAATGGTATTTTTTATATGTACAATATTATTCATTCAATAATTTTGAATTCAATTATTGATATTACATTTGGTTATTTAATTAGTTAGAATATCCACAGTTAAGTTTCCATATTATGTGATTAATTATATGGTATTATTTGATAATATTTTATTCCTTCCATATTTTTCATAAGTTATTGATTAAATATCATGTGTTTTAGTAATTTTCCTTTCCATATTGATAATCTATTATTTATTCATAATAGATTCCACTGTATTCTTACCCTTACTGAGCATCTAAATGCACCCCTTTATTATGTTTTACTTTCCCTAGGATACGTGAAAGTACTTTATGACTGATATGTAGAGATACACTAAGGTGAATAATGTAATTCTCAAAGAAAACTCTTTTTATATTTTATGTTTTATAAAATTTAATGTGAATTTCAATTATGTATCTAGTTTACCAATACTAGTGAACTATTTGGTTTTTCATAATGAGATACCTTGTATATAGTGCTTATATAATAAAGTAATTCACATGGGGTGTTAACTGAGTGATACTCACTGTGTTCATTATACATAGGGTGATTCAAATCCATTTCATAGATAGGGAACATGTGGTGAACTATGGGATTGGTCGGAGCCCCCCCCCCCTTTGGGAGTTGAGCATTACCCATTCACACATTTTGGGATTCTTCTTGATTCCACCCACACCCACCACTTTAGTTATTATATGAAGTAGGAGATAAGGATGGAGGAGCAAAGGGAAAATGGGGTGAAAGGGGGAAACCCTAAACCTGGTGAATCTGAATACTACATAAAGATTAATCCAAGAAAAATTAAAAGAGAAATAAATCGATCTGATCATGTCAGACATAATGAGCTCTTTCAACTCGTGACCAAACCTAATTTGAAGAAGAAGAATCTCGATTACCTCATTTCTATATAGAATAATTTGTAAGAGGTAGTGAAATCTACTACCTCTATTTATTTTGTAGATTTTGATAGACCTTTTCCTAGAAGAGTTATCTGGAAAGGAAGCATTACACATGTATCATCCAACCATGATGCTTTTTAGGAATGAGTAAGTCTATGCAAGTATTCCATTATCACACAAGTATTGGTTTCAAAGGGATAAATAATATGGAAATCCCATGATCTCACATGAATAATTGTTGAAGTATGGAGATTTTATGCTTATATAATGAATTCCATGGGATTTGGAAATTTCCATGTGGTTTTCCCATATGATGATTGTAAGAGATGATCTTGGAGCATGGGGTAAATATCTATAAAGCTTGGATTTCTGAGAATTCAGGAATGAGATAAAAAATTTAATCCTAAAAATTTCAAGAACACCTTTACTCGAGTTTGGATTTTCATATGTAAGATTAATTAGATTTACTAAATTATACAGATTCTTTGGGACATAGAATCATCTATTGGAAATCCCATTAGGATGGATAAACAAACTGATAATTTAAGGTTTGAGAACTATACCAGAATATTTGTGGATGTTGATATGTCCAATAACTTGGTGGAGGAGGTGGTGCTCACAACAGTAGATGACAATATTAAACTTGATTTCCAGTATGAAAGGAAGGAGAAATTTTTTACTAACTTCAAGTTCCTTAACTATCTAATCTATGAATTTAAAAGGGATATAGAGTGAATATTTTCAAATATTAAAGGACATGATGTGGTTTCTTGTAGAAATATGAAAGATAAGGAAACTATTCCCCATGATCCTCAACGAAACTAGGTTTCTTCTTCATGTTCATATGATAAGAAGGAAGATGGGAATATGGAACACATCAGTGAATCAAGAAAATTACCACCCTCTATGAAGTTAATACATGGGTCAGGTCCATTGAAGGTGTTCACATATGGTTCTACTAAAGCTGGGGTAGATGTGATAACTACTTAGGATAAATTTATTCCTATAAAATAATTGACCAACATCCAAAATAATGGAATGAACATGGAGAGTGTCTACATATCTGGTAGATATCTATTAAATGAAAGGAATATACAACTTGAAAGGAAAACTCACACTCCGTAGGAGCACTTCCCTAATGAGGTTCATATATTTGAGGTGAAAGAGGTGGATCATGTGCCATAAGAAACTTCAAGGTATATCACTAAAGACGGGTGGATGAATAATCACTTTGATGAGGCTCTCCTATTAGTGATAAATGCATTCTATCAAAGCATAGAGATTGTTGTAACTAGGGAAGAAATTTATGGAGTGGTTGTACATGAATTCCTTCTACAATCTGCTGTTACCATTCCCTATTCCTTTCGTTGTGATAAGGAGGTGGAAAATGAGAAATAAAATCCACAGGTGACCATTTCACGTGGATAGATCATGGAACACTCAGATGAGGCCTTAATGATTGTTCCAGATACATGATTACCAGATAAAGCATTAGAGAAATCGTTACTTGTTAACCGATATCATGATGGGAATAAATTCAAATACCCAACAATGTATGAAAATGAAAGACAATAAGTACTCCCAACATCCTAAAACATTTAACTACAGGGTTTATTCTCATAGGTACCTACCTCTAAGTTTTACATGAAGAGTATATCCATGGAAAATCCTAATGAACATTGATAATATATGAATAATTTCACACCCCTGAGTGGTGTCTTTTGGTATGATGAAACTGAAGACACACAAATAATTTTGTAGAATGTGATTACCTCAACTGAAGAAAATGAGGAGGACTGTCTATTAACTATAAATAGAAAGGAGCCTGGAATAAACAACAACTCAAGAGGAAGAAAGAATAAAATAAAAGGGCGAAGATTCAAGGGATAGGTGAATATGACACAATAAGGAGGCCCCCAAACAAGGGGAAACCCATAAATAATGAAGATAATCTATTGGAAATGTCTGGTGTTAGGGAACCCCCTGATGACCAAAGCCCTTAGAAATTTTATCATGGACTAAAAACCCATTCTTGTTGGAATTACTGAACCAAAGCTACTATATGACAACTGGAAAGGTTTTAAGTGGGAATCTCTTGGATATAAGTTTCTCTCAAAAAAATTGCCTGAATCCATCATGGATTACCTATGGGTTCTAAAGTATGAAACCATACACATTGAGACATATAACAAGAATCCACAGAGTGTTCTGATCTCTTGTAGCATATTAGTTTTCAATTTATCAATCTTGTTTTTGTATGCATGTGAATTCTATATCAGGAGAAGGGAATAATGGAAATAAATTTTGGAATCTTCTAAAAATATGAATCAGAAATGGGTGGTTCTTGGAGATTTCAATATTGTTATGAAACTATAAGAAAAATATTGATATAAATCCAACCACATTTCCTATTTGGAGTTCTGTTATTGTATCAATAAATGTAATCTTGTTGAGGTCCTAGTTTTAAGATATGACTTCACATGGAGTATATACACCTATAATGGAATACAATCAAATAAACCTGATAGATGTTTTGTTCAAATGGATGATAAGAGTGCTTCACATGGGGTCTCAGGATTCACCCTTCCCAAACATCACTTTAATTGCAATCCTATTATTGTGGAAATATTCATACACTTAACAAGGTCATCTCCTATTCCATTTCGGTTTAACAATGGATGGCTCTTGATTCTTTGATGCAAGGAATCTATATTGGAGGACATGAATATTGAACCCATTGGAATTCCATTCCAATGGTTGGATTGGAAATTAAAATATACCAAGGAGTTACATAAATAACGGAGCCAAAAATTATTTTCAAAGATGGATTTAGAAATTAAGCCTGCTAAAGAATGTCTTGATTGCAGCCAGATCAAAAATCAACATTAAAATATTCTATTTAGGGAAGAGATACAGGCTCATCATAGGCTAGATAATCTCTTAATGATCAAGAAAAGGCTGAAAAAAATTATTTTAATGTTAAATTGTAAAAATATGGAGATAGAAACTCAATATTTTTCCATATATTTCATAAAGAGAAGAGATCCAAAGTAGGTAACAAAGTAATCATTATAAATAGAAACCTATAAAAATCTAAAAATGAGATCTCTCAAGAAGTTGTAGAACATTTAAAGGGACTTTATTCATACAATTGTTTGGTCAACACACAAAAAATAGTTTAAAACATAAATACATGAATTGAGGAGCATCATAATAGAGCTCTTATCATGGATCCACTCAAAGAGGAAGTTAAAAGTAGCTTTATTATTTATTAACATGGAGAGTGATTATTTTATAGATGAATTTATGAAAAAAAAATAATGTTTTATTGGGATTTATTGTAGGATGATATATCTCAAAAAATCAATGAATTATTCAATCACTCCTCCATGACTTATGTGATAAACTCATGCTTCATTGCTTTGGTACCCAAGAAGGAGAATAAAAATGATGTTAAACACTTAATTATAGTTTCACTTCGGGAAAATATTCCCAAAATCATTATTAAGATAATCATGAACATGATAGGGGGAATAGTTAAATACTTTATCACTCCAAGACAATTTGGTTTTATTCCTAGGAGAAACATTTAGAACTGTCTCTTCAAAACTTCAGAGAGTGTAAACTTAATGATGAAGAAAATGAAGGAGTACAATTTTCATTCAAAATTGACATCTCTAAGGCCTTTGATACATTGAAATAGAGCTTTATTTTTTATTTTCTTAGAATATATGGATTCTCAAACATGTTCATCAATATTATTAACACCATTCTTAGCTCATCAAGGCTATCCATTATTATCAATAGAGACCCAGAGGTTTCTTCTAATGAACTAGAGGTTCGAGAAAAGGTGATCCACTTTTAGGACCTATGTTTTACATATCTTAAGAATACTTGAGTAGATGTATCAATGACCCTACTCATATTTTCCCCTATAAACAAATCAAAGTTGGTAATAATTATTTTGTTACTTCAAACCTATTGTATGCTGATGACATTCTTTTTCATGGATAAGATTTTAAAAAGAACATATCCTATATTAAGTCCCTATTTTCACATTATGAATAATAGTCTAGGTAGGATATAATTTGGGATAAATCCTCTATTTTCTTTGGTGATCATATACTGTTTGAAAAAAAACTATTTAACTAAAATCCTTAGGGTTAAGAGGGTATTCTGTACTTTCAATTACCTTGGTTTCCCATTATTTTGGGGGAAGGTTAAGAGAAAATATTTGGAATGCATATACTCTAATTTTTTTTAATAAAATGGATAAGTGGAAAGGAAAGGCCATTTATTAAGCTAGAAGGGCGTGTCTTGTTAATTATGTGATCACATATAATTTTTTTAATCCTTTTCACTTCATATATGGACTAGAGGTCTTATCAAGGAACTTCTAGGCATGGTTATGAATTTTATATTGACTGGATTGGTCTATAAAAGGAATTTGGTCACTGTTACATGGAAGGAGTGTATTAAAACCATTGAATTAGGAGGACATGGGGTCAAAGATCAAAGGATATATAATTATGGTCTTATCATGAAATCCACATGGAATCTGATTTCTAGTGATGCCTACTATGATTTTTTATCCAATAGGTTCAAAGGGATATTTTTGAATGAATATAAGTACTACCTCGCTTCCTCTATTTGGAAATCTCTTAAAAATCCTTTAATAGCATCATTTATGATAAAAAATGGCTGGTAAGTAGGAGATACAATCATAACTAGTGGGTCACTATATAGATTGATAACCCATTACAAAACATTATGAGTGTAACCTCTGAGATAAGACATATGTCTATTTCTGATTTTCTATCATAGCTACCCACTTCTGATAGCCTAGTTCCTAATCAATTTGGTTTAAATATTCAAAACTACACCTTAATGGATTGTGATACCCTTATAAGGAAACAAAACAGTAATGGTAACTTCAATACAAAAGGTTATTATAAACTAGAATGTGGGGTATCCAATCAACTACTATCTTGGCTTATGAATTTCAAGGCACAATTCATTCAACCATCCAGGTTTATTATTCTATAGAGTATATGGAAAAATAGACTCCCCATACATGATCAACTCAAAATGGATGGATTTTTTATTATTTCATCTTATCATATATGTTTGAGATAAGAAGAGGATATAAAACATCTCTTCTTGAAATGTGGGTGTTGCCAATAGTTATGGGCTTTTGAGGGTTCCTTGTTTGGGATAGAAATTGAAAAAAATATGAAGTTAAATGATCTTATGGAAAGGATTTTCACTACTTGATGTAGCGAGAAAGTCCAACACTTATTGTTAGAAGCAGTGGATTAAATCTTCTTGGCTATTTGGAATGCTTGAAATGCCAAAATGTTTGATGCGAAGGAACCTTATATACATATGGGAATTATGTCATTGTATAAATAGGTATACACTACATCGATGGTACAAATAGGAGGTGTTATAATAACTTGAATGACTAGAATATTTTCAGACTATTGGGTGTGCCAGGTCGGCCAAGAAAGCCCATAATGCTCAAGTTTATTCACTAGATACCTCCAATTAACCAATGGCTCAATGTTAATATTGATAGGAAATCAACCATCATGCTAGGACCCTCATTTTCTAGAGGTTTATTCCTAACACACCATGGATTCGTTAAAGGGTGGTTTTATAATTATACTAGAGTTAGAGTGGATTATGAAGATGAATTATGGGCTATGGTTTATACAGTTTGGTATGATGTACAATATAAGTGTAAATCATTATGTATTGAATCTAACTCTGAAATTTTTTCACAAGACATGAAAATGAGATTAATAAATGTTCCTTGGAGAACCCTACCTCATTGGATTGAGTGTATCAACAATTTATCTCATATCAACTTGGCAATTTCATATGAATATAGGGTGAAAAATCAAGTGGTAGATGTTTTGTAGAAGAAATTAGTCATGGAAACAAATATGATGTGGTCATTTAGGAATATATATTATTATGAACCAATGGTGGTAGACGATATGTGTGGTGTGATGTACTCCCATATTTTTAACAATCCATTACCATTATTGACTACACTTGCCAACATTTATAATATTTTCTTTAGGATGGCTTTGACCAGATCCTGGTCTTTTAGGTAACCATGTAACCACCAACATTGTTCTACTAGGATTGGGGTCACTACAGTCTCTCCATAGAATAATAATATAGGTGGTCCATGAAAAAACAACATGATATCATGAAAATAACAAATCCCCAAGGGATAACACCACAATCACATCCTTCCCACATCTCACACTACACTTAAAAAGATCCCCAATCCATGGAAACAACATGTCTCAAACATAAAAAAATCCATCCCATGTACAAGTATAAAAATCATCCATATCACAAGGGGGTCAATAATGGAAAAAACAAAATCAATTCACAAGTTAAAATCAATCCTGCTCTTTTCATACAAATATTTAACATATAAAATGTGAAATACTATTATAAAATAATTTGGAATTAAAAATCAATTCCACATCACATCATAATCATAAAAAATCCTAATCATACAAACCAAGGGAACTCCACTTCACTTTAAAAAACCACACCACCTTTTAAAAATAATGGAAACCCTTTGAATACAAAAGGGAAATTCTCTTAAAACACCTCTTCATCATAAAACCCAATTAAAAAGTAATTTTCCCAATGAAAACCATTTTAAAATTTTATCAAACAAGAAGGATGTATAAAACACCAATTTTCAACAAATCACCATTTTAAATATGAAATTTCAACCATTTTCACATGAAAACCAAACCAAGTCAAGTAAAGCTTTAAAAAATCATACCTAGAAAACCCTTGACACAATTACCTAGCTTAAACATGGATGTATAAAACCTAAACATCAATGTAACTCTCAAATAAAAGAAAAAGAAATAGAAATAACTACCATAAGTGGTAGATCCCTATCGCCTTCAACAAAATCCACGGTAAAGGAACTCCCATAGATCACTACCGTTAACACCAAAATAACCAATTTATACTAACCTTAACTAATAAAATTATCAAATCATTACCACTAGTGTTATAATATTTGGAGAAAATGATATAAACAAAGAGAAAGAGAAGAGAAAAACTCATGCCTCTTGAATTAGGTGAAGAATCATTAAGAAACCACCTTAAATCCAATTGGAGGAGGTCAGAGAAAGAAGAACAATAACTTGAGAAAAAATTTCGGTAATGGGGTTTGAATGGGGGATGATTGGGGTGAAATCTTCAAATAAAAAAGAAAAGTAAAAGACAAAAATACCCCAAACTAGGTAGTATATACAGTTTTCTCATACGGTATGATAAACTGTGTGTAGATGGTGTTCCTACCAATTTCCAAGGCCGCATGGTGTCTTTAATGGTTTAATTAACCATATGTAGATTGTACTATGCACACAAGCCCATTGAATAGGGAAAAATGATATACAACATAGTTTCCAAAATCGTGCAACATAATTGTGAACCCATATAAAATCCTTCAAAACTTAATAAACATAAAATTAGACACCCTATACCCAAGTGAAGAAACAAACACTATATTAGTACCAAGTAAGTGATACCTTAGGGTATTACAAAATCACTAACATGCCACTTTATACCTCTATAAAGTCCTAAAAAATGTAGGTCAAGTGGTAATGAAAAAATTACCTCTCCTATAAGAATAATTCAAACACTAATCAACTTCCCAAAACATCAATACTAAGATAATGAGATACAAAAAACCATTATTTGGTTAACCACCACCAAAAAAATTAGAAATCACCCACAAGAGACACAGTTGAAGTCCTATAAAGAAAACTACCCACCAAATGAGATTGATTAGAAAAAAAAGACGATGTTGGGATATCCAATCCCTTGACCTTATTACAAATCATGATCATCAAGTTATGCACCACTTCTCATAATGTATTCTTTAATTTTAAACTAATTCATATAAAAAAAAACATCACCTCTCGAACATCTTAGGTCACTAGAGAAAAACAATAACACACCCCAACTAAAGGCATCCTAAAGGATCACTCCTAGAGAATGTGAAAACACATGGATACCTGAAAAAAGTCTTCCCATTATTTATAATTTCTATAAGATAGTGAAACATTGGATATGCACACCCAAAGGAATAATTATCACCAAAGGGACATGATTCTACTAACCATGAAAACTACCTTAAACACTATAAGAAAATACACATCCTTAAAAACAAACAAGAGGACACTAGACCCGATCACTAAGAAAATAACTCCAAGAAACAAGATAGAGACAACCCACCCTACTCACGCCTCAAAACATAATGGCATGGTCCCAAACTCAGATCACAAAACTACAAGAAAGGTACATTGGGGTTAAATAGAACATTCACTCATGGAAATATTGAGGAAAATAATGACCCAATATATCTAATAGACTTCCCTAATACCAATATTTATTCCCTATTACCCTATCCTACACCCAAGGCATCCCCATGTCATCTATAAAAAAAGACTCAACATATAGTCTACACCACCTAGAAATACAATATGAATAACAAATTAATGAGGTATGAACATCTCATAAGACATTAAAATAGGGTCAAAATCCATTTAATTCATTGTAACTAAAGAACCGGGTATACAAAATATGGATCAAGTCCCAAACACAAAAAAAAAATTTCAAAAAAGGGTTCTCCAAAATCGATGCTCATATTAAAACTCTCCAATGGAAGTGAAAATAAAGATCACTAACCAAATTCAATCTAGGTATGATAATTTTATATTATCAAGCTCAAAAATCTCACAAAAATTATTAATGTGACCAGTTTAACCACATAGAATTCAGGTCTTTGAAGCTGACATGAAAAAATATTGAATGTTCATGGACTACCCACACTGGAAAGAAATAACTAGCTTCCATTTTATTGAGATAAGAACAATTGGTTATGTAGACAGTTTCCTATCACTACCACCTCCCTGATTCCCCTTCTAATTATCCAGATCATCTTCACCATATATAGTGTAAATTGAAGTATCAACCATCATAGTTTTCCCTTCTCTGATTTTTTAAAAAATGACATCCTTATAAACCACTTCTATATAGGTAGTCAGGCTAGATTAAATCATTAAAAACACATCTCTAGATGAAGGAATCTAAAAAAGAACCATTAATTCTTTAAATCACTATCAACCAACTTTTTATACAAAGGCACTAAGATTATGAAATGTTCAACACAGTCATTCACCGAATGACCACTTTGGAGGATACCCAAAAAACATCCCCACCTTCTCCACTCTCATTTATTCCAGGTAAAACCACTAAATGAAGGTAACCTTAAAATATAACTAAGTTAGTTCCTTGAATGGTTGTACATGAATGATTATACTTTACCACTCTAATCACGAACCTTTAAATAAATTAATGTTTCACCTCACCCTAAATTCTTCAAGAGTTTGTAGCAGGTCGAAAATATCTTCAAAATTAGAAAGACAATCGATCACCCCATGGGATCATAGATCACATTATAATACTGGAGTATAATAGTTCAATAACTATCATGAATGATCCATGAGATGTGAAGAACAAGACTCTACTATACCATCATGATTAGAGGTAGAGTTATAGACTAAAAAGATAACACCTTGATCACCAATACAACTACCAGATGCATTATCTACCTGAATTTATGGTTTTTTTCTGGGTGATCCATTCTAAAACATCAATAAAACAAAAACTTGACCAATGCACATTGAAATTAAACATAAGGAAATAATCACAACTAATCCAAACCAAAAAAGATTACAAATCACCTCAAAACCTCCACACAAGGGAAACACAATCTCAAACCAACCAAATCGAGGTCACAAACCCCTTTCAAATTTTCCAAGGAAAAATTATTAGAATCATTTTATACCACAAAAACAAAGTATTTTGAGACTAAAACATCCTCAAAATCACTTTATTTTTCTCAAACCACTTTTATTGAGGTTAAAAACATTTCAGAAAAACACCTCAATTCCCCCAAAATATTTAAAATATTTCAGCAATTAAAACTCATGATATTCTTTCTTTGAAAACAATAATAGTTCAAATAAAATTATTGGAGTCTAATAAAATTTCATCCAAGTAACCCAAAGAACAAAAAAGTTTTTCAAAATAATATCAAATACCAAATCATAAAAATTATTTTAATAATATTTCAAAAGACACAAAGCTCCCCTTAAATATCTACAAACAAGCCCATACAAACACAATACTAACTAACAAAAAAAGGGGGGATGGATAAAAAAATTACCAACCTTATTTACTAAATATGGTTTGGTTGCATGGGATTTCAGACCATGCACCAATTGTGTGAGTGCTATTTTAAGATATCCAGGATGGACCACACAAATTTGCTGACCATGTTCCTTAACCTTATGTCCCTTGAAACCCTAAAAATTTCCACTCCAAAATGAGGAATTTCCCATGATGTATCTCAAAAACACACTAAAAATAAGAGTAATGAGACTTATCACCAAAGGGTATAAAAAAGGACACCATAACAACAAAAACTAAAATTTTCCTCCCAAACACCCAAGGTAGTATGAGATCTGAACCAAGGAAGAGCGGACCAAGAACTTCCACAGACCTGCCACCTGAGTCCCAATATTCATATATCATTTCAACCACTAATAACCAAATAAAAAGAAGGTAAATTATAGTAACCCATACCAATTTTTGATAACCTATGATCTGATACCATTTTGTAATGAACCAACCCCGACTACTATCTTAATCGATGCCTGAACTAGCTTACCACATACCTGAGGAGTGTCCCCGATCCTACCAGGTTGATGAAAAGTGTAAGGGGTTTCTAACATAACCTTTGGGGATAATTTTACTCTCAAGGAACCAAATAAAACATCCCACATGTCATAATGGGAAATAAACAAAGAAAAATTTAAAAAAATATAGATACAATTAATAAGAATTTACAAATCTGAAAAATAATTTAAAGAAAAGAAAACAAAAGACCAAACAGGAGGAAAAAAATCAAGACAAATAGTACCATGAAGCTGAAGGAATTATCACAATATCTCTATGACTCATAATTCACCACTATAAACCCAAGGACCAACCACATCCTGAGGAAGATGACACTGGATGAAACCCAAAATCCAAGCCTAAATAAACCTGCACAAGACATGAAGATTACAAACCTACCAATGTGAGTATGTAGGGTTTGATATGAAGTAGGTAAGATATCACCATGATTTTATTTCACTTTTTTATAAAATAAACCAATTATTCTTGTTTTAAAACATGAAATGGAAAAATAGTTTTTCATTCTCTTTCCAAAACACGAGAATAAGAAAAACATAGAGCATTCACTTCCTCAAAGTTATCAATTTATAAAACCATTTAAAAAGATGTTGATTTTATAAAAAACACTAATTTCAAGGGAACTAAATATTTACTTAGAAAATACCACACTTTTTAAAATAAACCCACACATGGTTTAAAATATTTCAAAATTTCCAATAATGGAAAACACTCTGGAAACATTTTATTCCTTTTTCCCTTTAAAGCTTTTACATATCCAACTTAAATGTAATCGTGGAAACAAGGGATATAATAATTAAACACAACCATAGTAGGTTATAAATGATTCCAATAAATGGATGGAATAAAAATAGTCCATATCAGGACTAAAACCAAAAAAGACTAAACAAATCAAGTAATTTCATCCAGAAAATAAGAAAATGAATTCCGAAATGTAAGAAAGGAATAACATAAGATACATAGAATTTAATCATAACATATAATTCATAACATAATTAAACACTGTAGTGAATAATGGAATAGCTCAGGACATGTATAGATGGACCTACTGTAGGATGGTTAACAATCAATCATCTATTAACTAAATCACTCTGACCAGTCTCATCAATAAAAACCCCACTGGCTCGGTGTTATGTACAACTAAGGTGGACTATCTAATTATAAATATCAAATAGCCTAGAAAATTCATACTACTTCCCAATTAGTATCCATGGTCTCTCTATGGAATAATAATAGAGGTGGTCCATGAAAAAACTCTGTCATTTCATGAAAATAACAAAGCCCCAATGGATAACACCCCAATCATATCTTTCCCACATCTCGAACTAACCTTTTAAAGATACCCAATCATTAGACACAACATGAGTCAAATATCAAATAATAAATCCCGTAGACAAGAAAAATCATCATCTACATCATAAGGGGGATCAATAAGTCCACAAACAACATCACTTCACAAGTGAAAACCAGGCATGCACTTTTCATAAATATATATAACATATACAGTTGGAAAACACCTTTTAAAAAAAATTAATAAAAAATAAATTCTAAATCACATCATAATCATAAAAAATCATAATCAAACAAACCAAGAAAAATTAAATTCACATTAAAAAACCATAACACAAATTGAAAACAATGTAAGCCCTTTTAATATAGAAATGGAAACTCTCTTAAAAACCCTACTATTTTAAAAACCAAATTAAAAAGTGATTTTATCAATGAAAACCATTTTTGGATTTTTATCAAACATTAACAATAAATAAAACAACCATTTTCAAAAAATCACTATTTCAAATATGAAATTTCATCTATTTCCACTTGAAAACCAAACTATGTTAATGAAATATTTAACAAATCAAACCTATAAAACACATGCCATAATTATGTAGAATAAGAATGAATTTAAAAAACCTAATAATCAATTGAACTCTAAAATAAAAAAAATTAAATAGAATCAACTACCTTAAGTAGTGTACCCCTTTCACCTTCGACAGAATCCACTAGAAAGGAAATCCTAATATAGACCACAACCTTTTAAATGAAATAAACCAATTTATACCAACAATAACCAATAAAATCCACCAATAATGTCCACTAGGGTTATATGAGTTATAGGAAAATATATAAACCAAGAGAAAGGGAAGGTAGGAGATTATTCCTCTTGGATCAGGTGAAGAATCACACAGAAACCACCTTGAATCCACTTGGAAGTTCTTGGAGAAGGATGAAGAAGCCCTTGAGAGGAGATATGACAATATCACCAAATGTGATTCGAAATGAAACCATAGCCTGTTATAAAATAGTACTTTTAAAAAATATCATAGATAGTGATAAATTGATATCAATTTTCATGATATACAATAATGAAACAAGGTGTCACCTCTCTATTGTAGTCACAATAAGAAATTATTTTACATCACAAGGAGCGATCTGATGTCATGAAAACTTGTGATATATGGGTTAAATTTTAGTTTCTATTTATTTTCATTAATAAAATAGACTTATAATTTATAATTTGTATAAAAATTTAAAAAACAAGTCACTTAAAACATATATTTAATTTATGATGTTTTTATAAAATTAAATTTAAAATTTAAAATTATTCATATTTTGTTATTAAATACTTACAAAATATTTGAAAAACAAGTGTTTAATATTAATTAACTTATTTTAAATGGTAGATTTTATGATTTTTTTGTAAATTTTTTATATTAAAATTAAAAATTAATTTATATTTTTTAAAATAAGTCAAATAATATTTTTATATTGGTGTTTTCAAAGGTTCACAAATTCATAATATGAGATGTTCATATCAATGTATTATTTTGGGAACTTTATTTATGCCACACCAAACATAGTTTTAGTGGATGATATTAATATTTAAATAAATATAATATATATATATATGATATTTTTATAATGTAAATTTTTATTATTATTAATATGAAATGTTATATGAATTTAAAAATGTAAATAATTCATATTTTTATAGATATTATATTTTAAATATGAAGAAGTTACATGTAAATATGAAATGATAGTGTTTATATTTTAGATATTAATGTAAATTGTTTATATTTATATTTTATAAAATTTTTATATTCCTTTTTAGTTAATTATAAAAATTTTATACTCGTGATTTATAATTTTTCCATTTATTTATATATTACCTTTTTCATAAATATACTTTTGTATATTATGAATGTTAGTATAAATGGTATAAATTATTTAAATTGATTTTATATATGTCATACCATGCATTTAAGTTTCATACTAAGACATAACATAAAATTCAATTAATTTCAACAAAATTAGTGGTTTTTTGTTATAAGATCAATGTAGACGTTTTATTATAATTATTCTTTTATATTTAGAGTTCAGATTGTGTTGTAAATTTAAATCACTCTTGAGAAATTATCTATGGATTATGTGAATTTTTACTATATCTCTAACAAAATTTATGAATGAAACTTTGTCTTCAAAGGAGGGGGTTGGACACCTATCACACTATACATGGTCTAGAGTAAGATTTAGGTTTCTTATGAATTCAATCTTTTAAATGAAAGGGTTTAATGTACAATTTTTATGGGATGAATGTGGTTAGAAATTGAATATTATAATTAAATTTAATATCGATATACAGTAAAAATAATTGATTGTATAAAGCTTTATACATTAATGTGATTGGAACATATTAATTTGGTTGAAAAGAATATGTTATGTAATTTTTTTCTCTTTAAATTTGGGTTATTTTAAATATCATGATCATACAATATATATATACTAAATTAACTAGAATAATTCATATATATAATTAAAGCATGACATGTACTATTCATTATATGTATATAGAATTAGATAATGAGATAATATAAAAACCTCTTAAAATACCTCAGTATTAGATTCCTTCTAAAGTGAACACTCGTTAAAGTCTAAATAGTTCAATATAGGTGACCCTTACAGTTAGGTGAGAAAAAAAAAGCTACTCATATATATTTTATATAATTATATAAGATTATATATGATAACCTTATATTTTAAATATACTCCCAAAACCCAAAAGGTCTAGTGACTTTAATGATATACTGCATATTACATTTTTCACATAAGACTACAACCATTTTCCCATAAGATAATATTCATAACATTTACACATATTATAGACATGTCTCTAATCATTTAATTAATTATTCATCTACAAGAATCCATAACTTCCAAGTGATCCTTATACCATTGATCCTTTGTAATTACCATGTTCCCCTATAAAATTTTCAAAGAAGAAAAGGGTGAGATAACAACCTAGAAAGGATAAAATAATGTGTGATATAAATTGAAGTAATATGGGTGATCATGAATAATATAATAAAATAATAACCATAAAATGGAAATATTTATATTAATAACTAATCAAATTTCATGAAATATATATTAAGAAATCACATTGAGTTGATTATGAACCATGGAAACATAAATGTAAATTATATAATCTAAATTTTGCATAAAATATGAATGTGTAATATACATAACTATATGGTATCATAATAATATTTCAAATTTAACCACCAATACAATCATACCATAGTGTATTTGGTTAACCAATGATGTCCCATAATATAGAAATATCATGAGATATAAAGATTTTCCCAGTGCATGGAGGGATATATAATTTCTAGACCAACAGTCACTTAAAAATATATCCCTATATATGTATTACACATTAGAATAAAAAATTTATAGGTTTATCAAAATTCATATCATGATTAATGCATGAAAATAAAATAAGTTATATAAAAACTTTTAAGAGGTATATAAATCATCCAAAGAAAGAACATTTGTGATACTATGCATATTAATCCCCAGAAAAAAGAGAAAATATAACATAATAGATTTATAAATAGTGTAAAATAAAATATAATTAACAAAGATTAATAATACTTTAAAGTAATATAATAAATTTTATATGATTTAAGAAAGAGATTCCTTAATTTTTTTCAAAGTTGAAATATTCCATTATAAAGAAAAGAGTGGATAAAATATCGTTTTAAAGAAAATTATTAAAGATAACAATATTTATATAATAAAAATTTGTATTAAAGATTACTTAAGATCCAAAAATTTAATATAAATAAATTAATTGAAAAGGAATCTTGATAATAAAGTGATGAAATTTATAAGAATATTTAAAAAAAATTCTTTAGTATTTTTATAGTATATGAAATATTTATGAAATAAAAGTAATAGAATATAATGAAAATAGATAATAAAATATTACAAAATTAGAAAAATTTACACAAATATATTAAAAAAATATATAAATTGAAGATAAATAACCTGGATATGTAATAAAAAAATCCAATCTAAAGAGTGATTAAGAGTAATGTTTACATTTACAAACATTGAAAGTCATAAATGGTTGAGAGAACAATAAATAAGTATGTAAATTATAATAAATTATTAGAAGAAAATAAAAGTGTGAATTCAACTATAGATTATATAAAAATACTATAAAGGAAGATTATATAGTCTTATATAATAATAGATATCAATTAAAAAATTGTAACTAATAATTAAGAACCAATCAAAGAGAGAGTTTTAAATTAACATTAAAATACTAATGAAAATAATAGTTAAAGGTCTTGATAAATATCAAAATTTTAAAAATAAAATACAAAAGTGAATATGGATGTGTTTGATGATCTATATTGGGTGTCCTAAGAAGTTTGACAGACACTGTATTCATGTTTTCCTTTGGAGTATCATTGGTAATGTTGTTTGATCATAAAATCGGGTCTATTTATCGATGTTAATATAGGTTTCAATTTACTTAGGGGTGGTCCCAATGGAAGGGATGAAATTCATGTGTATGCATGTCAAAATATTGAAGTGTTTATATTCTAAACTCTGCTCTAACATCCTAGTCCAATGCTCCCTTCCAATTCGGTTTAGTGGGAAGGTCTTCAAGGAGGCTTTGGGATCTAATATTTGAGTAGACAAAAGTGTTTCAAGAGGCATTATTGGTATAATATTATCCTATTTTGGGTCTCTGTTGGTGTTCCTTATTGTATTTTTCTTAATGGAGTTAGTTTTCAAGGCGGTTATTTCTATTTTATAGTGGATATATCTATTTTAGTTTTGTTTTTTAGTTGTTAAAAGTGTTTCAATTATTGGATATGATATATTTTAGGGATTCTATTTTGGTGTTCTTAAACCATATTGGATGTATGATTCTGATGGGTTATCACCAGCGAGGTGGAGATGATGATGGTAAGATCAAGAATTAGGTGGTGTGGACCAAGGCCTATAATATATTGGAATCCTATGATCAGAGATAGAACTGGGTTCAATTCATAGTTAATTTTGAATTTTTAAATTCGAATGTTCATTTTTTGATGGCTTCAGTTTTTTTGGACACGTGGTTGTGAAATCAGTTGTCTATTTGGGCTTCACACTAGGATGTTTTGATGTTTTTAAAATTTGAATTTATTTTTTGGGAGACATGTAGGGATGTATCACAATGTTTATGGAATTTTTAGTATGAATTTTAGTTCATTATTTTTACTTTGTTTGGTATTTGTTTTCTTGGATGTTGGACTAAAACCAATTAGGTTGTTTTTATAAGGGTTCACACTTAACCTTATAAAGTTATTTCATAAAATATCAAAGATATGAAATTAGAGGAGAGGAATTACTTGAAGATATATATTATATATAAAATTGAGATCATGTATTATGTTCATATTATATGATATAAAAAACCTTACAAGGAATATTGATAATGATAAGATCAATCTTAGAAGAGAAATAATTTTAAAAAACAATAGAGAGAGTCTTGATTTCAACATGGTAATAAATAAAATATGGGATAGAAAATAGAATACATATCTAATAAAATATAATTAAAATAGAAAAATATACATATAAAGGGTATAATGTATAATATATTGAATAAAATAGACAATGAAGAAGGAATCACAATCACAAGAAAAATGATTTAGAGGGAGAACTGCTTAAAAACATCACAGTAGAAGAAATATGAATCAATTATAGGGACAAGGATAGTAAATTTCTGAAAATGATTAAAATATAAGAAATATGAGTATTTAATTATAATGTATATATAAATTCTCAAAATAAAGAATATATATATAGGGATAATCAGAGAAAAATAGTGATTAGAAGAGAAAAATATTATAAAAATTGAAATTTGTAATGATTGAATTTGGGATCAATGAAAGAGATAATATGAATTGGAAATGTAAACCATCAAAGTTAAAGGAAAAATAGAATATGTTACTTTCATAGGTTAGAATATACATAATAGATAAGAATAAATATAATGAGGTAGGATTATAACTCAATGAAGTGAGATTAAGACAAGAAACCCTTTACCTAAACTCCAGACCCTCTTGATATATCTCTAGCTTCCTACTTATATTAGATTGAATAATTACATGGATTTTTTTTCTTAAAAGTAATTGGGACTTATTATTTTTAACATAACCTATTGAACTTGATAGAGTCTTATAGGGGAGATAATTTGGGTAGAGTTTGGATAGAAATCCAAACTAGAAGTGTGGTTTGCAATAGACAGAGGATGCATCCTTTTATAAATAATATTAATTGATAATTTTTACACTAATATGAAATAGGATTTTCTCAACACTAAAAGTGGATTTATCAGTACTTAAAAAGAGATGATATTATTGGAGCTTAGAAAATTTGGTGTCCTTTCTCAATACTAAAAAATCACTGGGAATGTTACTTGTAAAATACTGCTTCTTATATTTAGTGCAGTAACATCCCAAATAAAAAAACCATTATTACAAAGAAATCATCACCATAATTAATAAAATACAAACCAAAATATATAAAATTAAAATAAAAAAAATTAATAACATATTTATACTTCATAAATATCATTTATTATAATAATAATTATAAATAAAATATTTACATAGAAAAACATGTGAGGAAAATCAACAATCCTTTGAATTTTAAGCTAATAAATAAATGAACATATAATTAAATTAATCTATACATAATAAATAATAAATATTATGTTTTTTTATTAATAACATGTAGAGGCTTGGATTGCTCTTTCTCCTCTACTATGTGTTTTTATGTTGTTGGGGGTGTTGGGTAGATGTTTAGAGGACTTTAGTAGAAAAGGGGTAGAGTTTTAGCTAACATTTCAATTGGAAGATAAAATCATACCATGAATGGTAGTGTTTAAATAATATTTTCTAGTTGAGGGATAAGGGTTGTTTTTATCTGGTGTGTTATTCCATTATTAGTGAGATTAATGTGGGGGTCGGTGAGTTATGACATAGAACTTTGACTATGAAAGTTTGATCTGTCATTGGATGGATGGATTTTAGTTATTGTATTGTGGTGTATTAGATTGTTTCATGGAGGGTATAATTGTGATTTTGATTTAATATCATCTATGTATAGTTTAATCTTACTTGAGTAGCATTGCATCGTAGTGTCAGATGCTACACCATGGTTTTTTACTAGGGTAGATTGAGTTCGAGGTAGAGGCAACTAGATTGCAATGTAACTTTTGTACCTTCAATAATTATGGAATGGTTGTTCCTATTAGACCATTAACTTATTTATATTGATTTATAACTGGTTTTAACCCCCAAGAATTAGGGATATTGTATAGTGATTCTCTGATTGAACCCTTATTACACTGTGATGAACCCAATGCACTATGATGCCACATTTTCTAAATTTTTAATATCAATTCAAGTTCCTTACTAGATTATATCTAATCCCTAAAACCTTATTTTAACCCTATATGTCTCTTGAAGTATAATGACTAATATTTTGTCTTTCTTTCATGACTCTAGATCCTTGTATTTGTGTGATCAAGTTCTTGGGATCCAAGGTGTGATTCTGTTCCTCTTTTAATTATTTATTCTTAATTTTTCTCTTACTAAATTTATGGTAGTTCTATTGGTTTTTAGTGATTTTTGGTCATGGTATTGATATGGGATGGATTTGGGTAGTTTTGTTTTTAATTTTTAATAAGTTTAGTGATTATCATTTTTTTCTTCTTGTTCTCGTGTTTCTATCATCGAAGCTTCTATTATGGTAGGGTATTCAAAATATATCTTCTCTTTTATTATGTGTGAATGTGAAATTATCATTCCTATTTTTTCAATGGGTATATATTTAATATTTACCGAATAAAGATAAATAAATGGAATATTGGAATTGGTAGGGAAGATATGATTTTATAAAATTTATGGGTTTTTATATTATTACCTATATATTATCTGCAAGATTGATTAGTATGTGATGTTTTGATATATTTTGGTTAGAGTTTTTTTGTATCCCTATACTAATTTTAAAATTATTATCCTAATAATGTAGCACAAACACTAACCTCAAGGTTGTCTCTTATAGATACCTAATAAACATAGTGATTCTTAGGTGTTAGTTTATTATGTTTATGGTTTTTTTATATTAGATAACATAGGAATTAAAGGGTTATGGTGTAATGAAAAAGTGAAAAAAAAAATCATTTCAAATGAAAATTCATGTTCAAGATAAGTTTTATCTTGTATTTAATTAATCATTATTATTATTATATATTTTTTCTTATAAACACTAAATTAATATATTTCTTCATAATAGACCATTGTCACATGGACCACCTCCACTATTATCAAGGTATGATTTGAGAAAGGAGAAACCAACACACAATATATCTTACCTATGTGCTGTCACAAATCATTCAATCCTCAAATACATAGTCTATTACTTAACCTGTATGACCAAACAAGGGATTCAGCTAATGCTTTAACTATTTAGATAAGAAAACATAGTGAATAAAAATGGTGGGTAACTATCACTGAACCCCAACAGTCAACACCATGAATTATTAGTGAAAAAAGGAATAACAAAACTATTGGAAATACTATTAAAAAAACTCTATAACTAAATTGTACATATCTGTTAGACTAACCATAAGATATTATCCTTCCATGTATATGGAAGTGATATGTCTGTGGTGGAGAGAACATAGATTACATAATGAATATAAAAAATCATAAAATAAACAAAATCCTTACTAATCTTGAATAAATTCTCCTAGTTTAAACCCTTATTCTCAAACATAATTTTACATTATATATCCACTATAACAAGGTTCATGTTATAGGATCTATTTCACATAAAAAATGGGAACTTGAGGTATTTTCTCTTCAATAGGAATTATGAAATCCTATGTTTTAGTGATTATTATATTCTTCTTCCAATTTTATACTGTCTTCCTCCATAAAACCTTTTCATTTATCCCTTTTATGATTTTTAAAGTATTTGAGTGTTTATGGTCCACTTGGATGCATATTTTCCACATGGAGCTTCTTTTTTATCAATAAAAAGTACCCCTTTATGCATCTATAACTGGTTTGGGCAAGCTTGACCTTTTTATAAACCTTATAAGAGGTGGGATTTAATACTAGTGGCATGTAAAGACTCAAAGTTAATATTATGAAAGTGAATATTACACTTAAGAAACCTTTTGAAATCCAAAACTAATCTTATGAAAGTGATCGAGGTTGAGTTTAAGATTTTTTATCTTTATAAGACCTATGTTATTCTTATACATATGTAGAAAATTCACTCATAGCTATAGTATTTTCCATTTAATTTACTATATAAATATTTTATTCTTAAACATCCCTTTAAATTTACAACTTAATCATACATAGATGGAATTTACTCTTATTTAGTTGGGATGATCCTTCGAGTTCTTAGAAAATATAAATACCTGATTTATCCTACCAAAATTTATAATTTATCTTACAATACTTGGTTAGATCTCCATTTATTCATACATGACTAGTTCAAGAGTTTATTTAATCAAACACATATAATTGAATTTATTCTTATTCTTATAAAACTGGCCTGATTGGTCTTCCTTTACTTGTACATCAATAAAAAATACTTTTAAAGCTCAAACATCATTATATAAATATAAAATAATCAAAAAAAATTCCCATTTTTCATAGTTTTTCTATAATGCTTAAAAATTCTAAATTTATTGAAAACAAACTATTTTACTAATAAATTAACAATAATGATATTATTTTCAATGTAAAATAGTATAAAAAATAATCTAAATAATTTTATAATTACTCACCCACACATATGTTATTTCACTCTTAAGAAATTATTAATGAATTAAAAAAATTATATACCCATGTATAGCCTAATTTCCATAGTTCAGTATGGTTAACTTTTTTCTATCTGAGGCATCCTCACACTCACAATTCTTTCTATATGATTTTCATTCCCTATTTTTTAATCTTTCCTATCATGGTTCATTCCACCTTTAATTTCCACCCATGCACACTAAACCTACATTTCAAGAAATATTTTCCTCATTACTCATAGAATATTTAATATAGATTCTAAATATCATGCATGAATCACTATAAGATTACTAAATTTTATGTTTTTCCAATAATTAATCATGTTTTTGTGCCAATATTAAGGGATTTATATGGTTATTATATAGGTGAAGGTGGGTTGGTAATAATTTTCAAAAATCATAGGTAGAAAGAGTAGTTTTGAATTTGAATAGAATAATGCATGATTTAACAATTGTGTCACTCAACGAATATTTCCCACTCAATATCTTTCAAAATATATTTCTATCTCAACACTTCCCTTTCTTGATGGAGGTTCATATAACAAAGCTCATAGTGAATAATACTTCTTATATTCAATATATATATTATTTTATTTTATTTTATTACCGTATTTATCTTCTTTTTATTGGATAAATAAAGGTAATTTTTATTTTCAATTAATGGAGTAAACCCCTTTACCTAATCCAGTGATGGAAAAACCACTCATCTTTCAAACAATGAATCCATAGTCCCAATAATCCCATGAAATAACCCTCCCCGTATACTTTTTTCAATGATAACTATGAAAAATACTCAATAGTAGCATTAGTGAGGATATATGTCATATATTATAGAAAAATAACAGGAATATCATGGGTTATATATGGTTGGTAATAAAATTCAGACATAAGGGCCATCATTAAGAGAATGATATTTCAAATGGTCTTTTAAAATGGTGCCTCAATCAGTTTTACAATGTTCTTTATGTTTATAAAATGTTTTGAAATAGAAAAATACCATGTTATAGTTATAATGGCATGGGTTAAGTTTTTACAAGAATTAGTAAAAAGTAATAATACTTGAAAAGGGTTAAAAAACCTCTTTGGAATGTAATATTTTTCATTAGATTGTGCTTCATGGAATGGGTTTCCATATTCTGTGAAATTTACAATCACCCTAAAAAATGAATCTAGGATTTAAAATGAATTTGAGAAATCAATTAAGGCCTGTATTTCTCAAATTAAATAAGTTTATAAACTTCTTCTTATAATAAAATAAACTTATCAATATTTTTAATATCATTCCATGTGTATTTTCATTTTTAGAAAACACTCTAAAAATAAAAAAATAAAAATAAACTGATGTTCTTAAAGAAAGTAGATTCCATTCACCACACTTATATATTGCTATCCCATTATGTAAATTCAAACATGATAATATAATATAGAGGAAAAAATTAAATATGAAGGAAATACACCACCTAGTTATTTTACAATGGTATCATGAGTTATATTCTTATACACTAATGATATGCAACATGAAAAAACGATATAATTATTTTTATTCCAATAAAAATAAATGAAAAGAAAAAGGGAAATAAATGAATGTGATGAAACTTTAATAGGTTCTTCATTTATCACTATCTATGGTTAGATAGTGATAGTATTTTATATTTCATTTCCTGGTGTATGTGGTTTTTTGTGATTTTAACCACTAAATCTTTGTTCGTCAAGTTCTCTTCAAATCATATTGGAATTGAGGTCCCCTTGATCAATGTGACATGTGTACACTCCCTACTCAGGGAAAAAAACTAACAAGGTGGGGGTTGAAGAAGGTAAGGATCCTCCTTCACTTATTATTGAGGTGTTGTGGCCTTCAATGATTGTTTCTTATCAATTCAAGAGTGTATCACTACAAAAAATAGGGGAATAACAGTAATTATATTTTCATTTGGTGGTGGTTTAAACTGTTGTAAAATAGTTCTATGCTAGATTTTTAAATTTTTTTCTAATGTTGGCATTGGCATCAAACTTACATTGGTTTCACCCATTTAGCAGCGGTATATGGGAATTTACGTGAAACATTTTTTTAGCATAGGTTATTTATTTTTTAGTGGTAGGTCTTCCTCTAAACATTTCATAGGAGTTAGCAGTGGTTTAAACCACCATTAATTTTTTTACCATATATAGTGACAGTTTAAAGAAACGTTATATAGTGCTATTAACAAAAAAAATTGTAGAAACTACAACCCCATAATATAAAAAAGGCCAATATCAAATAGTAATCAATTTCATTTCAAAATATGAAAAACTCATAAAAATAATACAATGGGGATCAAACCATGAGTGTATATTATAATCTAAAATCCTTTGGTAAAAGGTGTTGAACATGAATTTATCTTTAACCAATATTTTGAAAATTTAGTAACCTTTCTTAGATTTTTTTTTGAAATCAAACATTCATTATAAATCTCATTTAAAGAAAATAATCATTAACAATGATACAAAATGTACAATATATCAAATATAGAAACAAATCATTATAAAAACGTACCAAATTACATGAAAAAATAAATATTTTGGTAACATGGGAACATAACAAATAAATACATTGGGGTTTTATAATAATGAAATTCCCAAAAAAACATTAATTATAAAATTCTCCCACTTTGGTTTTTTTGGGAATATAAAGTATAATCTAATTAACTTCAATAGAATTCAACTTATAGAAAAGTCAAAATACAAATAGAATGAATTTATAATAGCTCAAGTATTATATGATCATAGATTAATTTAGAAATAAGAGATCAATATAAAATTCAATGTTAAATACATAACAATAAACTTTATAAAACCCCATGATGGTAGGATTTGAAACTCTACCAGACTCCTATATCTTCAACGATATCAATCTCTTTGAAGCACATCACCATGGATGATATATTACCATTTCATATATTCCAAACAATATATCAAGGATATAATCCATATTAAAATGATATATATTATCTTTCACTCTGCATTAATCTTTAATATATCATCAAATTTTACAAGGTAAATATACTCTGGATATTTGTATAATTTCACTTCCTTCATTTATAATGAAAACAATTTATCCTCTCTGGATATTAATCTGAAAGGGGTAACATCTTACCACACATTATAGAAACATATTAATAAATAAATGAATTTAGGGATAAGGGATTTTTAGAACTCCTTAAGATATGGTATATGGTTTAACACTGAAGAGTCTAGGTTTATATATATCACTGAGAGGTAGAAGGGTGAGTCAATGCTGTACTTTTACAATTTATTATTTTTCAAATAAACCTCAATGACCAATTAAGATATCAATCCCTCATTATTTAGAGTCTCAATTTTCTCATATGTAAACAATTTAAAACACTAAAAAGTGAACATATATTTGAACAAGGTTCACCCCTGATGTGGGTGACTAAGTCCTTGATATGTTCGAGATAATCCAAGACACAAAATTTACACTAGTAAAAAGTAATGTGATTATAAGTACAGACAATCTCCCTAAATTCATGATAGACAAACTCTCGTAATTCCTGGTCACAACTAATTACTATGGACTATCTCCCAACATGATCTTTAGATTGGAATCCCAGCAGTGTTATTTATACCGACTCCTTCCATTTGAGATATCTCTGTAAAAGCATCTTCTTTTTATACTGGCATCCCATCGGTTCTTCAATGTAAACATCTTGTGAAAATGTCTTCAATATCACTTAACTTATGATTAAATGATCTATTGGCCTTGTTCCACTTCAATTCCACCCAGTATAATCTTATGATTAACTATCATCCTTGCTCACAATACTTTTCACTATTTTCTCACTGTTCTTAGATCATACATTCATATTGTATGAAACTCACTACATAGCCTTTTCATATGATTTCACTTGCATGAGATCATGCATTTAATCTAAAGTAATTATACATCCATGCATGTATCCACGCATGCATTTCCTTCTTCTTAGCATATCCACTTTATTATTATCAATGCATGAAAATTACTAATAATGAAATCCCTCACACTTCCTCACTTTATCCTTACTATATGTGTAATTTTCACACTATCTCTTGTACTCCCAAATACAAGAACACATGCACATGCACTATGCTTTTCTTCTACCTTATGTACACTACACCTTTACACACAATATTCACACATTTCCATCAATACTGCCTCTTCACTATTATCTGATGCACGCACACACTAAACACTTACTCAACCTTTGTAGAGACCTCCTGCGTGTACTACATGTTCTACATCAACTCCTCCTCATAAATTATGATGCCTTAACATAGGTCGAACAGACCAAAATAAGAAGATACAACCTTGTGAGAAAAAACTGTTATGGTTCAAAACATTCTTGTGAGTATAAGAATTCATGAGTTTTATATGTTCACTACAAAAGATTAAGGAAATATTAAAGAGAGATCAGTATCTTCTTCGCACAAGACAGGGTGAAAACACGTATTGTGCTAACCCAATAGCTTTACAGAACAATGTTCTTATCAAAGAAAATTCGAGAGTGTGAGACACTTATTGAAGGCCCACAAAACACCTCTTCTCCTTTGCATGAGTTTATTACAAGGGAGGGTTTCTCCTTCACAAACTGGAGAATTGCGATGTCTCTATTTTTTTTTCACATATCGCTAAAACATCTCCTGTAAATATCATAATGAAAATGAACTTATCCACCGGTATTTATATACAATTATTCACCAACCGTGGCCATTCTTACAACCTCATTTCATTACATACTTAATTTTCTTCATGAAACAAGAAAAAACCTTCATCGAGAAATCACATTTTGTAACTCACTATATATCGACGTTTTGATCATCGTATTTCATGAAAATGAAGTTGCATGGGATTTTGATATCACGGTAATAATCTATATTCTCAAATGAAGGTTGGAATCTTGGTGAAATTAACTAGTGATGTGGCTTCATAAATATCTCTATTGATGAATAGAACACTCAAAAATAATCTATAGAGAAGATGATGACATGAAGAATTTAATTTATGGCCCAGATAAATAGATCATTTTTTTAGAACTACTAAAATATAATCATAGGAATTAGATAAAGATTTATTCCTCATCTCTCATGGATATCCTGCTGAACATTACACCTTCAATGGGTTTCTGGAGGAGATGACATACATAGCACTCAAATGAGGCTTGATGAAGATGGAGACATGCATCACTGATCAAACGGTCTGGATCCTAGATTGATTCTAATAGAACAATTTACAGAAAAATAGATTGAGTGATGGAAGTGTTTAAATTCAATCGGTGCTATGGTGAAGAGATCCCACATCGAAACATGAAAGGATTGAGTGCCTCCTAATAATATTAGACATGCTTCATTCGACTCACAAATTGGTTACTGATAACTCCCTTACTACACTGGCATCACCCCGTGATGGAAACCTCCTTTGCCAGTGTGTTGCCCTACATGTCATCTTACTGCCAACACTCTACCTTACATAGGCACCCCTTTCTATCTTTCTTTTGGCTATGGCCTAACCAAGCTATCTAGACATAGGTTCATGATGTAGGCCATTTTTTAATCAAATAAATATAAAATTTTAAGCACTATAATGAAATAAAAAAACCTCCATGAATAAAATTCAAAGCCAAGATATCGAATGTTTTCCTCTCAAAATATTCATCATAAAATTTTCATGAACATAATATTTTTATTCTTTCTTCTAACTCTTTCATGAATCATTTGACAATAACATCAACATATCATCAAAACATTATCCATATTAACTTTTCAACATTTCCTCAACACACTAAATGATAATCAATATCATGAGGTCTTCCTCAAATAAAATAAACAATGCACAATATTTTATTTCCATTTTCACATGTCTTGGTCATTAAGAACAAATCTACAATTATCAAACTCAAAAACTCAATGGATTTTCATTTCATTAACTAATTGAAAAAAAATTCAACTTCCACAAACCACTTGGATTCTTTAATTCCCCCTTTGGATTTGTTGTCAATACTCACTTTATTTAAAATTCAATGATATATTTTCCCCCTTATTAGAAATTAAATCAAAGATAATATTATAGGAAAGAATTAAACTCATCTCATTTCTTTCCTGAAAACATGACCATCTCATTTATATGAAAATTACATAATCACTTTAAAGAGAAGAATAATCTCACATAGTTATCTTTGGAAAGACCCTTTAGTTAATAAAATCTATGTCTACATGGACTAACCTAATTTAGAAGAAAAAAGAGTTATAACTAGGGATGTGTGAGATATGCAAAAAATTTCACGAATATGAAATCAATCTCTTGTTGTCTCAATTCTCTTTCAAGGGAATACAAATAACCATATTTATCAATGAAATGGTAAATCCTACACATACTTCAACAAAAAAATCATAAAGTTCAAGGGAAAAGGATAAACCCCGCCTATATTTTTTACTTTTTCATTAACAAATAACTCCCCCTTTATTGATAATATAATACAATTAATAATAAGGGATGAAAGTGTGATTGGAATACCTTGAGATTTTTTATTTTTTGAATCTATCCAATGTTTTCATATTCATTCACAACATTGATAACCCTTAGGGGATTCACACTCTTCTTTCATTTCATGAAAATAAGTAGAATCCATGAAGAAAAATCTCATCATGTTTTCTAGAAGTAATAGCTTGAAACATCTCCTTAAATTCCCTAAATTGTTATTTCAAAATAGATAAAATAATAATAAATAGGGAGGGACTTCTAGGTTTCTAAAAAATAACATTCAGACTGAGAGTTTCCTCTTAATCTTAGCCATTATCTTCTTCTTATCTTAGTATGGAAATATTTCTTAAAAATCTTCTTTCTATTTTGAATCATATTATTTTGAACATAATTTATCATTCCTTCTTATTCTAAGAGTTGAATAAAATTTTCAATGATATTTTATTTTAATTTATCTTTATTCCCTTTAGTAGTTTATAGTAACTGTCATGGAAGTGTTTTCATGCAAGATTTTTCACAATGACCTTGTTGGTCATATCCTATACAAAATTCCTTTAGAAAATCAGTATTATTATGAGTAGATAGTCTTTTTGATTTATCAGTGACTAACTTCTATAGACTAAGATTATTCGTTCTTCTCATAACACAACTTCTTCTTTTTAGAATTGCATCCCCTTGAAATATGAAAATTCTGAGGGAGTGACATATTATTCTGAGTTCTCTATCTTCATATTTCATGAAAATATAGTTTCATGGGATTTATATCTCATTGAAATTATTAGAATTATCAAATAAATCCTGGAATATCCATTCAATTCACTGGAAAAGTGGCTGCATGAAGATCTCCATTGATGAACATAACACTCACATAAGCTATGTGGAGAAGAGGATGAGATATATAATACAAGTTACAATGGAAAACATGGATAAACAGATCATATTTTTAGAACCATTAAAAGATAATTGGAGGACTCAGATAAATATTTAGTCACAATATCTCATGGAGATCTCGGTGAATAGCACACCTTCTATGGGTTGCTAGAGAAGAAGACATGTAGAACACTCCGGCGAGGCTTGGTGAAGATAGAGACATGCAACATTAATCGAATGTCTTGGATCCAGGATTAATTCTAATCGAACGGTTTACAAAAATAAATTGAGTGATCATACAATCAAAATTCAATTAGTACTAGAGTGAATATATCCAACATCAAAACACGATAAGATTGAGCACCTCCTTATAATACCAGGCTCGCTGTAATTATTTTGGAAGTCTATTACTGAGCAATCCCTTGCAACGCTGGCTGCGTTCCATCCTGGTAAATTTTTCCTCTACCTTTCCACTAAAGATTTCCTTATTTCTACTTCTATAAATCTCATAAGAAACCCTATCTATATTTCCATTGACTATGTTCTACCCATCCGAGCTGGCTTAGAGGGTCATGATGTAGGCCATTTTATTAATGAAAGAAATATAAAATTTCCTTGCACTATAATTAAATACAAAAACCTTTCTAAAAAAAATTTAAAGACAAAATATCCAATCTTTCTCTATCAAAATTTTCTATGAACATAATATTCTTCTTTATTTTAACTTGTTCATCGATAATTTGAAAAATCAACATCAATAGATCATGAACAAATTAATCATCCTCAAATGAAATAAACAACGTGAAATCTCCTAATTCCATTTTCACATGTCTAAGTTTTTAATAAAACCTTTAAAATCCTCATAAATAAAAACTCGTTGACTTTTCATTTCATTAACTAATTAACAACAATTTCAACTTCAATAAAACCAATTGGATTCTTCAAACACCAAGGTAATTTTTATGCTTTTTAGACACCAGTTTGTTAAATGGTTTATTGAGAATATTAACCATATACTTAATTGTTAAAATATGGTCCAAAAAGATCACTCCCTAATCTACTTTATCTTTAATAAAATGATATCTTAATTTAATATTCTTTATACTAGATTATCATACCATGTTAATTATTAATTCAATTTCACTATTTTTATCATGGGGAAATAACATAGGCACCTTCATATCTTTACCAAGATCATTAAGTTACTACTTCATCTGTAGAAGTTTACTACAAGCCATAAAATATAAAATGTACTTTTCCTCATCCATATTAATAGATGTAATCTCTTATTACTTACACAACCATCAAATACATTTTCTCTTGATAAATAATACTCCAAAAATTTTGGGGTATCAATAGAAAACATGTATATCCTATCAAAATATTAATAAAAAATCAATTTATACTCTTTTCTATATCAAAAATCTTTCTTTAATCAAGTGGACCTTTAATGTACAGTAGGACCTTCCCTACAATAGTGAGATATTCCTCTATCAGATTAAATTGAAAACAAAACACCAAAAAAGTACCATACATGATGTCTAACCTTGTTGAAACAATTTAAAACATGATACCCATCATTATTATATATAATTTATGATCAAAAGATTTTATATCATGCTAATTTTTTAATTTGGTTAATTGTAATTGGGGTAGAAACTAGGTTACCCTCATCCAACTAAAATTTATTCTACAAAAACCTTGTGTATTTTCCAGATAAATTAAATTAAATTAATTCCTTTAATTTACATATAGCCTAAGAAAATATTTCATCTCTCCAAATATCAATATACCAATATTATAGTTCAATAATCTATAAAAAATACTTCAGTTATTTCCACTTTATTCTATAAAATTTGATCTCAACAACATAGATAATTACAATAAATTTATTCTCCTTGATTAATTTCATATATAGTTTTTAGTCTATAAAAAACATTTTAATTTTATCTTCGTCAACTAAGAATAAAATTTAGCCTAGAAATATTGATGATATTTCAATCATCCATACACGACCTTATTCAACCCACACAACATTAATTTATTATAAACTATTTTAAATCAAAATGTTTTTTGTACACTTTCTATTTGATAACTCCATTAAAAAATACTATCTTAAAATAAAATTTATACACTTTTAATATTTTATGAATTACAACATCAATGAAGAGTAATGTTGAATCAAGTTATTTCATCATTGTAAACAACTCTTCCATCTCAACTCCATCGATTTATACATTTCTATTGGTCAACAATATATCTTTATTATTTTTCAACATTCCATGAGCATTTTATTTTTTAGTAAACACCTAATATGATCCAATTATATTGTGATACTATAATACTTTTCTGATATCCCCTTATTATTTCTTCTCTATCTCATTTAGACATTAATTTATGAATTTAACCCATGAATGAGATTTTATCATTAACTGACATTTTTAAAAGTTAGTAAGATTTATTAGAAAACAATTATAAATTCTAAAATTGATTAGAAATATCATTTAGTGAAATTAAAATCATTAACATTGATATAAAATGTCTAATATATTCTATATAAGAACAAAGTATCATAAAAACTTACCAAATTGCACATAAAATCAATATTTTGGTAACATAGGAACATAACAAAGAAATGAATTGGGGTTTGATAATAATGAAATTCCAACCAAAAAATAAATTAAATCATTTAATAACCATTAAATAAACAAAATATATTATTTATAATCATATAGAAATCAAAAAGAAAATTGAAACATCACTTTGATTAAAAACTTATAAAAAGAGCCTCTTCTGAATTTTACAAAACATTTAAAATGTAAACAAAATTTTTCTATATATGAAAAAAATAGAAACCAAGAGAATAAATTTTTATGTCAAGCTTGGAAAAAATAAGTACAATGAAAACCTATTTAAATTCCGCAATATTAGGACATATAATTTGATATTGAATAAAAGATGAGTTTTAGAAAACTAAAGCATCCATGGAATGTAAAATAAATAGAGTTGTATAAAAACATATAATCTAATGTTAACCCTCATCATGACCCAAATATCCAAGATCAACATCATCTCTGTCTTCATCTTCACTCCCTGATAAGGGAACCTATATGATAATTTTCTTGAAAATTAAATAGTTTTGAATATTTAAATTTAAATTTGAAACATAAAAAAGTTTATGTACTAAATTATTTTAAAAGAGTGTGACTTACCTTCTCACTCAAACTATCCATCTATGAAATATCACATGGGACACATCTAGTCATCCTCTAATATAAATTAAATAATACTATATACAGATCAATGACCTTCATATCTAGTATCTTTATATGATACCCTTATTGCTGGATTGTTTTCCCATGTTCCGGAATTGTGATGTTAATTTCTATAAACTACCTCTGAGTATATTTTGGAAGGGAGTAATTAAAACTAAGAGTAGATGCACCTAAAATCCCTAGTGACATTATAAATACCTCATATGGTACTTCTCTTGAACCCATTATGTACACGCAACCAAGATTCATCTTTCGAAGGACATGACCAACTAGATCATCCCAGGAGACTGAGAAGGGATGCATGGGATTGGAATCCCATAATAATTTTTTGTTTACCCATTAATCAAATATTATTCATATTTAAATTAATGATGTAATTTTACAATTTTTTATTTTTCAAATAAACCTATATGACTGATTAAGATCTCAATACCTCATTATTTAGATTCTAACTTTTCCCATATGTGTACAACAGAAAACACTAAAAAGTGAACATATATTTTTACAAGGTTGATCCCTGATGTGGGTGACTTAGTCCTTGATATGTTCAGGATAATCCAAGACACAAAATTTCCACTAGTAATAAGCAATGAAATTATAATTATAGACAATATCCCAAAATTCATGATAGAAAAACTCTCGTAATTCCAGATCACAACTGATTAATATAGACTGTCTCCCAACATGATCTTTAGATTGGAATCCCACCAATTTTATTTATACCGACTCCTTCCATTTGAGCTGTCTCTAGAAAACCATCTTCTTTTTATATTGTCATCCCACCAGTTCTTCAATGCAAACCTCTTGTGAAAATGTCTTAAACATCCACTGACTTCCGATGAATGGATTTATTGGCCTTGTTGCACTTCAATTCTACTCAGTATAATCTTATGATTAACTATCATCCTCACTCCCAATACTTTTCACTATTTTCTCACTATTCTTAGATCATACATTCATATTGTATGCAACTCACTACATATCCCTTTCATATGATTTCACTTGAAGAAGATCATGCATATATTCTAAAATAATTATACACCCATGCATGTATCCACAAATTCATTCCCTTCTTCTTAGCACATCCACTTTATTATTATCAATGCATGGAAATAACAAATAATGAAAGCACTCACACTGCCTCACTTTATCCTTACTATAAGTGTAATTTTCACACTATCTCTTGTACTCTCAAATAAAAGAACATATGCACATGCACTATGCTTTTCTTTTGCCTTGTGTTAACTACACCACACACGGTATTCAAACATTTCCGACAACATTGTCTCTTCACTATTATATAATGCACATACACACTGAACACTTACTCAACCTATATGGAGACCTATAGCATGTACTTCATGTGCTACATCAACTCCTCATCATAAAGTATGATGCCTTCACATAGGTCTAACAAACCAAAATAAGAAGATACACCCTTGTGAGAAACACAAATTATTATGGTTCAAAACATTCATGTGATTATAATAATTCATGATTTCTATATGTTCATCAAAAAATTTTGAGACACTATTCAAGAAAGATCATTATCTACTTCGCACAAGCCAGGGTGACAATGCGTATTGTGCTAACCGAATAGATTTATAGAACAATTTTCTTCTTAAATAAAATTAGAGAGTGTGAGACACTTATTGAAGGACCATGAAACACCTCTTCTCCTTTGCATGAGATTATCACAAGGGAGGGTTTCTTCTTCACAAACTAGATAATTAAAATGTCTCTATTTGTTTCTCACAGATCGCTCAAACTTCTATTTTAAATATCATACTAAAAATGAACTTGTCCACTGGTATTTATATACAATTACTCACAAACCATGACCATTAAAACCACCTCATTTCAATGCATACTGATTTTTCTTCTTGACACAATAAAATACCATCATCATGAAATCACAGTTTGTAACTCACTATATATCGACGTTTTGATTGTTATATTTCATGAAAATGTAATTTCATGGAATTTTGATCTCATTTTAATAATATGTATTCTCAAATGAAGGTTGTAATCTTGGTGCAATTCACTAGTGATGTGGTTGTACAAAGATCTCCATTTATGAATATAACACTCAAACAAAATCGACGTAGAAGATGATGATAATCAGAATTGAATTGATGGCCCAAATAAACAGATCATTTTTTAGAACTCTTAAAATATAATCATAGGACTCAGATAAATATTCATTCTTCATCTCTCATGGATATCCCGATGAACATTACACCTTCGATGGGTTTCTAGAGGAGATGACATATAGATAACTTGGATGAGGCTTGATGAAGATGGATACATGCATCACTGATCAAACGGCTATGATCCTAGATGGATTCTAACAAAACAAATTACAAAAAATAGATTGAGGGATCGAAGTTTCAAAATTAAATCGGTGTTATTGTGAATAGATCCCACATAGAAACATGAAATGATTGATGTCCTTATAATACCATACATGCTTCATTAGTATCATAAATTGGCTACTAAGCACTCCCTTACTATGCTGGCATTACCCCGTGATGGAAAGATCCTTTTCCGATGTGATGCCTTGCATGGAAGCTTACTGCTGGTACTCTACCTCACGTAGGCACCCCTTTCTATATTTCCCTTGGATATGTCCTGACCATGCTAGATGGATAGAGGTTCGTGATGTAGGCCATTTTTTAATCATGGAAATATAAAATTTTAAGCACTATAATTAAATAAAAAAAACCTTCATGAATAAAATTCTAAGCCAAGATATCCAATCTTCTCCTCTCAAAATATTCATCATGAAATTTTCATGAACATATTATTTTTCTTCTTTATTTTAACTATTTCATGAATAATTTTATAATAAACATCAAAATATCCTCAAAAAATTATCCATATTAACTTTTCAACATTTCCTCAACATACTAAATGATAATCCTTATAATGAGGTCTTCCTTAAATAAAATAAACAATGTACAATATTCTAATTCCATTTTCACATGTCTTGGTCATTAATAACCAATCTACAATCGTAATACATAAAAACTCAATGAATTTTAATTTCATTAACTAATTGAAAACAATTTAAACTTCGACAAACCACTTGGATTCTTTAATTCCACCCTTTGGATTTGTTTTCAATACTCACTTTAGTTAAAATTCAATGATATATTCTACCCCTTATTAGAAATTAAACCAACGATAATATTAAAATAAATAATTCAACTCATCTCATTTCTCTCCTAAAAACATGACCATCTCATTTATATGAAAAATTCCATAATCACTTTAAATAGAGGAAAAATCTCACATAGGTTTCTTAGGAAAGACCCTTTAGTTAATCAACTTGAAGTCTATATGGGCTAAACTGATGTAGAAAAAGAGAGAGATATAACCACGGATGTCTGAGCTATCCATAAAATTCCATGAATATGAAATCATTCTCCAAATGTCTCAATTATTATTAAAGGGAATATAAATAATCAGATTTATCAAAGAAATGATAAATCCTACACATAATTCAACAAACAAATCAGAATTTTCAAGTGAAAAGGATAAAACCCTCCTATATTTTTTACTTTTTCATTAACACTAAACTCCCCCTTCATTGATAATATAATAAAATTAAGAATAAGGGATGAAAGTGTGATTGGAATAACTTGACCTTTTTTTATTTTTAAATCTATCCAAAGTTTTCATATTCATTCAAAACATTGCTAACCCTTAAGGGATGCACGCTCTTCTTTCATTTCATAAAAATAAGTAGAATCTATGAAGAAAAATATCATCATGTTTTCTAGAAGTGAGAGCTTCAAACATCTCATTCAATTCCCTACATTGTTAGTTTAAATAGATAAAATAATAAGGAATAGGGAGGGAAATCTTGGTTTCTAAAAAATAACACTCAGACTGAGAGTTTCCTCTTAATTTTAGATGATATTTTCTTCCAATCTCTGTATGGAAATATTTCTTAAAAATATTTTTTATATTTTTAATCTCATTATTTTGAACTTCATTTTTCTTCCCTTATTATTCAAAGTGTTGAATAAAATGGTCAGTGATATTTTATTTTATTTCATCTTTATTCGCTTTAGTAGTTTGTAGTAACTATCTTAGAAGTGTTTTCATGCAAGCTTTTGCACAATGACATTGTTGGTCACATCCTATACAATTTTTATTTAGACAATCGATATTATTCCGAGTAGATAGACTTGTTGATTTCTCACTGAAAAACTTATATAGACTAATATTTTTCATTATTCTCATAGAGAAACTTCTTTTCTTTTCAGAATTGTTTCCCCTTGAAATATGAAAATTCTAAGGGAGTGACATATTATTCTTGTAGTTGTATGATTTCTGCCCAAATTTACCAAAACACTTGCAATAACATATGAAACATCATCTTCCATAATCCTAATATTTTTTGGTAATAAACTCTTCTATTAAGATATAATTCTACTATTAGTTTTCCTCGGCCTTGGAGAAAAATCATTTTCAAACTTACTTAAGTACTTAATATCATCTTTAGTCAATATTATTCCAGTTTTTGTGTTAGAACCTATACTAATAGATGAGATAGATTTAGTATCACTGATAAAATAAGAAATAACTTGCACCTTCTTCTTTGGACCAATATTCACAATATCTTTGAACGATTCATCTTGAACATCAACTACTTTATCAAAATCATATTTCATCTTTTTCATAGAGTTTTCTACTTTAAGACACCTAAACTGTGCCTTAATCAATTATTCTTCTTTTAAATCCATTTTTTCATTAATATCTTTCAACATTTTATCCTATTTTTTAGTTTTCAACTTTAAAGTTTTGATCTCTTCATTAATAATATTCTCCTTCTGGTTATCATTTTTTTTATTTCTCTAGCAGTTTGATTATTTTATAGAGTAGATTGTTTTGATCAATACATACTAAAAGTTTAGATCTCAACATGTACTCATGATAGCTATCTTATTATTTATCATCACTACTTGAGGAATTAACTTTCCTTTTTTTAACGTGTGCTATGAATGTTTTATTATTTTTAGTTTAACCCTTATCTTCTGATTCAGTCCATGCTAAAGAGTCTTCATCTACTAAACTACTCATCATATTTCTCTTATAATTCCTTGATAACTTTTTCTTCTTTCCACTATCAACCTTTATAGATTTTTATGATCTTATTTTAATGTAGTCTTTATCATCATCATCACTCTTAGAATCATAAAAATATTTCTATATACAATCAATTGAAAAGTATCCAATTTTACAACAATTAAATCACTTTAAAGTAAGTAAAACTTTAAATTTTCATATTCCTCTTCTAAAATTTTTAGAAATAAAGGACATGAAAATTTTATAATCATTATCACTAACCTCATACTCATCAGAATCCAAGGATTTTTCATCATTCTTTTCCTTCAACTTAATAATTTTAATTTCTTTGAAAGACATTTTCTCCCTAGCTTCCTTTTTGAACATAAGAGATTTTATAATTTCATAATTTATAAGTGTGTTTTGTAATTAATCAATAGATAAGTCTCTAACTTATTCCAAGGTAGAAATATTTGAATCAAATATGTCAAGAAAATTGCGCATCAATTTTTTTAACAACAACCGAATCTTCAAGAGTATCTCCAAAACCCCTAACATGACTTACAATCTCATTCACCCTAGTAAAATAGTCATCAATTGTCTCATAATCATCCATTATAATATCTTAAAACTTAGCTATACAGATTTGATTTTTGGATTCTTTTATATGCACATTCCCTTCATACATATTTTTGAGTTTATCCCACACCTTCTTGGCAGTTTTTAATCTTTTCACTTTAGTGAAAACTTAATCAGATAAGGATGAAAAAATATCATTTTTGGTTTTCCCATATACTTCAATATTTTTCTTATCTGCATGTTTTATGGGAGAATCTACTCATAGTAGAATAAAACCAACTATTATAGCATCACTATATTCAAGGACTTGTAAAAGAAGATATGGATGAATTCAATTCTTCCATCCATGATATTTCTTTCCATAAAAGAAAGGAACTACCCTATTTTTAGCTAAATTCAAACTCTCTATCCTTAGTTCCTAAATAAAAATTTGATCCTTATAGAGGTAACCTTATACTCTGATGCCACTTCAAGAGTCCAGGTTTAGATGTTATCACTAAGAGGGTGATGGTTTGAATAAGTGATGTAATTTTACAATTTATTCTTTTCAAATCAACATCTATGACCGGTTAAGATCTTGATCCCTAATTATTTAGAGTCTCACTTTTTCCATATGAAAACAACTAAAAACACTACAAAGTACATAAATTTTTTCCAAGGTTCAACCCCAATGTGGGTGACTATGTCATTACTATGTTTGGGATAATCTGAGACAGATAATTTCCACTATTAATATGATATGTGATAATAAGTACAAACAATCTCCTAAAATTCCCGATAGGCAAACTCTCATAATGCCTAATCCCAACTAATTACTATGGATTGTATCCCAACATTATCATTAGACTAGAATTCTTCTGGTATTCTTTATACTAACTCCTGACAGTTGACATGTCTCCTAAAATGATATTGTTTTTAATACTATAATCCCACCAATTATTCAATGTAAACATCTTATGAACTGGTCTCTAACTCCCACTGACTTCTAATGCAGTGATTTGTTGGCCTTGGTCTGCATCAAGTCCACTCAGTATAATATTATGATTAACTATCGACCTTTCTCACAATACTTGTCACTGTTTTCTCATTGTGTGTAGATCATACATGCATATTTCATGCAACTCACAACATAGTCTTTTCATATGATTTCACTTTCATGAGATCATGCGTGTATTCTCATATACTTATGAATACAAACATGTATCCACAAATGCACTGCCTTTTCTATGCACATCCACTTTCTAATTCTCAATGCATGAAAATAACAAATAATGAAATCACTCACACTGCCTCACTGTATCATTACAATATGTGTAATTTTCACACTCTCTATTGTAATCATGAATAAAATAAAATATTCACATGCACTGTGCTTTTCTTCTACACTGTTCATGCTGTAACTTGACACATATCATGAATAAACTGCCGTCAATACTATCTCTTCACTATTATATGATGCAAGCATAGATTGAACACTTACTAAACCTTTGTGGAGACCTCCTTCATGTACTACATGTGATATATAAACTCTTCTACATAAAGTATGCCTCCATCACATAGATCACGCTAGCCAAAATATAAAGAGAAACCACTGTGAACAACAAAAACTGTCACAATTCAAAACATTTATGCGAGTATAAGTATGCATGAGTTCTCTATCTTCATATTTCATAAAAACATAATTGCATGGGATTTATATCTCATTTGAATTATTAGTATGCACAAATAAATCATGGAATCTTGGTTTAATTCACTGGCAACGTGGCTGCATGAAGATCTCCATTGATGAACAGAACACTCGAACAAGCTCGGTGGAGAAGACGATGAAATGTAGAATACAAGTTTCAATGGATGACTCAGATAAATAGATAAGGTTTTTAGAACTCTTAATATATAATCACAGGACTCATATAAATCATCAATCTCTATCTCTAATGTAGATCTCGGTGAATAGAACACCTTCAATGGGTTGCAGGAGAATAAGACATGTAGAGAAGTCAAGCGAGGCTTGATGGAGATAGAAACATGAAACACTAATCGAATGGTTTAAAAAAATAAATCAAGTGATCAGACGGTCGAAATTCAATCAATTATACAGTAAATATATCCCACATAGAAACATGGAAATATTGAGAACCTCCTTACAATATAGGGTGCACTGTAATTGTTTTGGAAGTATGTTACTGAGGAATCCCTTGCTATGCTGGCTGCATTCCGTCCTCGTAACTTTTTCCACTACCTTGATGCCAAAGGTTGGCTTATTTCTTTACTCTAACTCCTATAAGAAAGCCTATCTATCTTTCCATTGGCTATGATCTGCCCATCTTGGCTGGCTTTGGCTATGACTTGCCCATCCTGGATAGCTTAGAGGGTCATGATGTAGGCTATTTTATTAATAAAAGAAATATAAAACTTCTAAGAACTATAATGAAATACAAAAACCTTTCTGAATAAAATTTAAAGACAAAATATCCAATATTTGTCTCTCATAATTTTCCATAAACATAATATTTTTCTTTATTTTAACTCGTTCATCAATCATTTGACAATCAACGTCAACATATCATCAAAAAATTATTCATTTTCAAATGAAAAAAACAATATGAAATCTCCTAATTCCATTTTCACATATATAGGTCATTAATAAAACCTTTACAGTCCTCACAATTAAAAACTCGTTGAATTTTCATTTCATTAAATAATTGACTACAATTTCAACTTCAACAAACCAATTGTATTATTCAAACACCAAGCTAATTTTGATGCCTTTTAGACCCTAATATGTTAAATGGTTTATTGAGAATATCTACCACTTACTTAATTGTTAAAATATGGTTCAACAAGTTCACTCCCTACTCTACTTTATCTTTAGTAAAATGATATCTGAATTTATTATTCTTTATACCAGATTATCATACCAAGTTAATTATTAATTCAATTTCATTGTTGTTATAATTGGGAAATAATATAAGCACCTTCATATCTTTACCAAGTTCATTAAGTTACTACTTCATCCATAGAAGTTGACTACAATCTATAAAATTTGAAATGTACTTTTCCTCATCCATACTAATAGATGTACTCTCTTATTACTTAAACAACCATCAAATACATTTTCTCTTGATAAATAATACTCCAAAACTTTTGGGGTTTCAATAGATAACATGTATATCCTATCAAAATATTAATATGAAATCAATTTATACTATTTCCAATATCAAAAATAATTCTTTAATCAAGTGGACCTTTAATGTACAGTAGTACCTTCTCTACAATAGTGAGATATTCCTCTATCATATTAAATTGAAAACAAGACACCAAAAAAGTAACATACATGATGTCTAAACTTTTTGAAACCATTTACAATATGATACCAATAATTATTATATAAAATTTATGATCAAAAGATTTTATATCATGCTATTTTTTTAATTTTTTCAATTGCAATTTGCTTGGAAACTAGGTTACCCTCATAAAACTAAAATTTATTCTACAGAAACCTTGGCTATTTTCCAGAGAAATAAAATTAAATTCATTCCTTTAATTTATGTATATCCTAATAAAATATTTCATCTCTCCAAATATAAATATCCCAATCTTATAGCTCAATAAACTATCAAAATACTTCAATGATTTCGAATTTCTTCTATCAAATATGATCTCAACAACATAGATGATTACAATAAATTTATTCTCCTTGATTAATTTCATATAGAGTTTTTGGTCTATAAAAACATTTTAATTTTATCTTCCTCAAGTAAGAATCAAATTTTGACTAGAAATATTGATGATATTTCAATAATCCATACAAGACCTTATTCAACCCACACACCATTAATTTATTATAAACTATTTTAAATCAAAATGTTTTTTGTACACTTTCTATTTCATAACAACCATAAAAAAACACTATCTTAAAATAAAATTGATACACTTTGAATATTTTATGAATTACAACATCAATGAAGATGCATATTGAATCAAGTTATTTCATCATTGTAAACAAATCTTTCATCTCAACTCCATCAATTTAAATTTTTCCCTTAATCAACAATATATCTTTATTATTTTTCAACATTTCATGAGAATTTTATTTTATATTAAACACCTAATTTGATCCAATTATATTGTGACACTATAATTAATTTATGAGCTCCCATTATTATTTCTTCTCTATCTCATTTAGACATTCATTTATGGATTTAACCCCTGAATAAGATTTTATCTTTAACCAACATTTTTAAAAGTTAGTAAGATTTCTTATAAAACAATTAAAATTTCTAAAATTGATTATAAATATCATTTAACTAAATGAAAATAATTAACATTGATACATAATGTTCAATCTATTCTATATAGGAATAAATCATCATAAAAACATTCCAAATTTCACAAACAAATCAATATTTTGGTAACACAAGAACATAAAAAAGAAATGAATTGGGGTTTGATAACAATGAAATTACAAAAAAAATACATTAAATCATTGAATAATCCTTAAATACACTAAATATAATATTTATAATCATATAGAAATTAAATAGAAAAGTAAAACATCACTTTGATTAAAAATTCATAAAAAGGACCTCCTACGAATTTTACAAAACATATAGACTATAAACGAATTTTTTTAAAATATGAAAAACATAGAAACCAATAGAATAACTTTTTATGTCAAACTTGGAAAAAATAAGTACAATGAAAACCTATTTAAATTCCTCAATATTATAACATATAATTTGATATTGAATAAAAGATGAGTTTTAGAAAACTAAAGCATCCATGGAATGTCAACTAAATAGAGTTGTATAAAAACATCTAATATAATGTCAACCCTCATCATGAACCAAAGTACCAAGATCAACATCTTCTCTATCTCCATCTTCACACCTTGATAGAGGAACCTATACGAGAATTTTCTTGAAAATTAAATAGTTTTGTATATTTAAATTTAAAGTTAAAACAAATAAAATTTTTTGTACTAAATGATTATAAAGGTGTGTGATTTACCTTATCACTGAAACTATCCATCGATGCAATATCACATGGGACACATATAGTCTCTTATAATATAAATTAACTAATTCCCTCTACAGAGTAATGACCTTCCTATCTAGTATCTGTATATGAGACCCTTATTCCTGGATTGTTTTCCCATGTTCCTGAATTGTGACGTTAATTTCTATAAACTACCTTTGAGCATATTTAGGTAGGGAGTAACTAAAACCAAGAGTAGATGCACCTAAAATCTCTAGTGACCTTATAAAGACCTCATAAGGTACTGCTCCTGAACCCATCATGTACATTTCTTTCCAAGGACATGACCAACTGAATCATCCCAGGAGACTGAGAAGGGATGCATGGGATTATAATCCCATAGTTATTTTATGTTTACCCATATTTTTCATATTTAAATCAATGGAGTACTTTTACCATTTATTCTTTTTCAAATAAACCTCTATGACTGATTAATATCTCAATCCCTCATTCTTTAGAGTATCACTTTTCCCATATGTAAACAACTAAAAACACTAAAAATTGAACACATATTTTTACAAGGTTCACCCCTAATTTGGGTGACTAATTCCTTTCTATGTTCGGGATAATCCAAGACACAAAATTTCCACTAGGAATAAGCATTGCGATTATAATTACAGACAATCTCCCAAAATTCATGATAGACAAACTCCCATAATTCCTGATCACAACTGATTACTATAGACTGTCTCCCAACATGATATTTAGATTGGAATCCCACTAGTTTTATTTATACTGACTCCTTCCATTTTATTTATCTACGGAAAATCATCTTCTTTTTTATATTGGCATCCCACCAGTTCTTCAATGTAAACCTCTTGTGAAAATGTCTTCAACATCCACTGACTTTTGATGCAATGATCTATTGGACTTGTTCCACTTCAATTCCACTTAGTAAAATATTCCGATTAACTATCTTCCTTGCTCACAATAATTTTCACTATTTTCTTACTGTGCTTATATCATACATTCATATTGTATGCAACTCACTTCATATCCTTTTCATATGATTTCACTTTAATGAGATCATGCATGAATTCTAAAATAATTATACATCCATGCATGTATTCACACATGAATTTCCTTCTTCTTAGAATATACACTTTATTATTCTAAATGAATGAAAATAAAAAATATTCAAACACTCACACTTCTTCACTTTATCCTTACTATTTGTGTAATTTTCACGCTGTCTCTTGTACTCGATAATAAAAGAACATATGCACATGCAATATGATTTTCTTATTCCTGGTGTGCACTACACCTTCACACACAGTATTCACACATTTTCCCCAATACTTTCTCTTCACTATTATGTGATGCACACACACACTAGACACTTACTCAACCTCTGTGGAGACCTACTGCATGTACTACAAGTGCTATATCAACACCTCCTCATAAAGTATGATACCTTCACACAGGTTGAACTGAACAAAATAATAAGATACACCCTTGTGAAAAACACAAAATGTTATGGTTCAAAACATTCATGTGATTATAAGAATTCATGAGTTTTATATGTTCATCACAAAATTTTGATAAAGTATTCAAGATAGATCATTATCATCTTCACACAAGACATGGTAACAACATATATTGTGCTAACCCAATAGCTTTACAGAACAATGTTATTCTCAAAGAAAATTCAAGAGTGCGAGACAATTATTGAAGTCCCATGAAACACCTCTTCTTTTTTGCGTGATTTTATCGCAAGGGTGGTTTTCTCCTTCACGAATTAGAGAATTATGATGTCTCTATTTTTTTTACACAGATTGTTTAAAATTATCTTATAAATATCATACTAAAAATGAACTTTTCCATTAGTATTTATATACAATTATTTAGTAACCTTGACCATTCAAACAACATTATTTGAATTCATACTTACTTTTATTCATGACACAAGAAAACACTATCATCGATAAATCACATTTTTTAACTCACTATATATCAACATTTTGATCATCATATTTCATAAAAATTTAGTTTCATTAAATTTTTATCTCATTGTAATAATATGTATTTTCAAATGAAGGTTGGAATCTTTTTGTAATTCACTAGTGATGTGGCTGCATAAAGATCTCCATTGATGAATAGAACACTCAAACAAAATCAGCAGAGAAGATGATGACATGAAGAATTGAATTGATGGCCCAGATAAATAGACAATTTTTTAGAACTCTTAAAATATAATCATAAGACTTAGATAAAGATTAATTCTTCATATCTCATGGATATCCTAATGAAAATCACACCTTCGATGGGTTTCTAGAGGAGATGACGTATAGAGCACTCAGATGAGGCTTGATGAAGATGGAGACATGCATTGCTGATCAAACGTCCGAGAGCCTGAATTGATTATAATAGAATAGTTTACAAAAAATAGATTGAGCGATCAAAGGGAAGAAATTCAATCGGTGTTATGGTGAATAGGTCCCACATATAAACATGAAAGGATTGAGATCCTCCTTATAATACCATAAATGATTCATTTAGATCATATATTGGTTACCGAGCACTCTCTTACTACACTAGCATCACCCCGTGATGGAAAGATCATTTTCTGATGTACTTCCCTGCATTGCAGCTTATTTCCAGTACTCTACCTCACGTAGGAACCCCTTCCTATCTTTCCCTTGGCTATGGCCTAACCATGTAGCTGGATAGAGGTTCGTGATGGAGGCCATTTTTTAATCAAAGAAATATAAAATTTTAAGCACTATAATGAAATAAAAAAAACCTTCATGAATAAAATTCCAAACCAAGATATCCAATCTTCTCCTCTCAAAATATTCATCATGAAATTTTTATGAACATAAAATTTTTCTTCTTTCTTTTAACACTTTCATCAATCATTTGAATATAAACAACAAAATATCATCAAAACATTATCCATATTCACTTTTCAACATTTCCTCAACATACTGAATGATAATCAGTATCATGAGGTCTTCCTAAAATAAAACAAAAAATTTAAAATATCCAAATTCCATTTTCACTTGTCTTGGTCATTAAGGACAAATCTACAATCGTCACACTTAAAAACTCAATGAATTTTAATTTCATTAACTAATTGACAATAATTTCAACATCCACAAACCACTTAGATTCTTTAATTCCCCCCTTTGCATTTGTTTTCAATACTCACATTATTTAAAATTCAATGATATATTCTCCCCATTATTAGAAATTAAACCAAAGATAATATTATAGGAAATAATTCAACTCATCTAATTTCTCTCCTGAAAAAATGTCCATCTCATTTATATGAAAATTCCATAATCACTTTAAGGAGAGGAATAATCTCACGTAGTTTTCTAAGGAAATACCCTTTAGTTAATCAACTCTAAGTCTATGTGGGCTAACCTGAGGTAGAAAAAAAAGAGAGATTTAACCAAGGATGTTTGAGCTATCCATAAAATTCCATGAATATTAAATCATTCTCCGAATGTCTCAATTCTCATTCAAGGGAATATAAATAATCAGATTTATCAATGAAATGATAAATCCTACACGTACTTCAACAAACAAATTAGAAAGTTCAAGTGAAAAGGATAAACCCCTCCTATACTTTTACTTTTTCATTAACATATAACTCCCCCTTCAATGATAATATAATGAAATTAAGAATAAGGGATGAAAGTGTGATTAGAATACCTTGACATTTTTTATTTATTTTTTGAATTTATCCAAAGATTTTCTATTCATTCACAACATTGCTACCCCTTAAGGGATGCACACACTTCTTTCATTTCATGAAAAAAGTAGAATCAATGAATCAAAATCTCATCATGTTTTCTAGAAGTGAGAGATTCAAACATCTCATTAAATTCCCTAAATTGTTAATTCAAAATAGATAAAATAATAAGGAATAGGGAGGGGACTCTTGTTTAAAAAAAATACATTCAGACTAAGAGTTTCCTCTTAATCTTAGCTATTCTTTTCTTCCAATCTCAGTATGGAAATATTTCTTTAAAATATTTTTTTTTATTTTGAATCTCATTATTTTGAACGTCATTTTTCTTCTCTTATTATTCTAAGTGTTGAATAAAATAGTCAGTGATATTTTATTTTATTTGATATTTATTATCTTTAGTACTTTATAGTTACTGTCCTAGAAGTTTTTTCATGAAATCTTTTGCACAATGACCTTGTTGGTCACATCCTATAAAAATTTCGTTTAGAAAATAAATATTATTCTGAGTAGATAGACTTGTTGATTTCTCAGGGACAAACTTCAATAGACTAAGATTGTTCGTTCTTCTCACAGATAAACTTCTTTTCATTTCAGAATGTCTTCCCCTTAAAATATGAATATTATGAGGGAGTGGCATATTATAATTGTATTTGTATGATTTGTGCTCAAATTTACCAAAACACTCGAAATAACCTATGAATATTCATCTCCCATAATACGAATCTTTTTTGGTAATAAAATCTTTTCTATTTAGATATAATCCTATTATTATTTTTCCTCATCTTTGGAGGACATTCTTTTTCAAACTTACTTATGTCCTTACTACCATATTTAGTCAATATTATTCCGGTTTTTGTGTTAGAACTTGTACCACTAGATGAGACAGATTTAGTATCACTGATAAAATCAGTAATAACTTTCACCTTCTTCTTTGGACCAGTATTCATAGTATATTTGAATGATTCATCTTGAATATAAACTACTTTATCAAAAGAATATTTTATATTTTTCAATGAGTTTTCTACTTTAAGACACCTAGACTGTGTCTCACTCAATTCTCCTTCTTTTGTAGCCATTTTTTCATTAATATCTTTCAAAATTTTCTCCAGTTTTTTAGTTTTTAACTTGAAAGTTTTGATCTCTTTATTAATAATATTCTCATTCTTGTTATCATTTATTTTTTATTTCTCCATAAGTTTGACTATTTTATAGAGTATAGTGTTTTAATCAATACATGATACAAGTTTAGATCTCAACATGTACTCATGATAGCTCTCTTATTCTTTCTCATCACTACTTGAGGATTCAACTTGCCTTTTTAACATGTACTGTAAATGTTTTATTATTTTTAGTTGAACCCTTATCTTCTGATTCAGTCCATGCTAAAGAGACTTAATATACTAAACTACTCATCATATTTTTCTTATACTTCCTTGAGAACTTTTCCTTCTTTACACGATCAAACTTTATAGATTTTTACGATCTTCTTTTAATGTAGTCTTCTTCATTATCATCACTCTTAGAATCATAAAAATATTTCTTTAGAAAATCAATTAAAAAATGTCCAATTTCACCACAATTAAATCACTTTAAAGTAAGTACACCTTTAAATTTTCCTATTCCTCTTCTGAAATATTTTGAAATAATGGTCATGAAACTTTTATAATCATTATCACGGACCTCATACTCATCAGAATCCAAGAATTTTTCATCATTTTTTCCTTCAGCTTAATAATTTTCATTTCTTTGAAATCCATTTTCTCTTTATCTTCCTTTTTGAACATAAGAGATTTTATAATTTGATAATTTATAAGTTTGTTTTATAATTAATCAAGAGATAATTATATAACTTATTCCAAGGTAGAAATATTTGAATCAAATATGTTAGGAAAATTATGCATCAATTTTTTAACAACAACCGAATCTTCCAGAGTATCTCCATAACCCCTGACATGAATTAAAATCTATTTCACCCTAGTAGAATAGAAATAAATTGTCTAATAATCAACCATTATAATATCTTTAAACTTAGGTCTCTATATTTTATGTTTTGATTTTTTGATCTCCACATTCCCTTCATACATATTTTCGAGTTTATCCAACATCTTCTTGGATATTTTTAATCTTATCAATTTAGTGAAAAATTTATCATATATGGATGATAAAATATCATTTCTGGTTTTTCCATATACTTCAATATTTCTCTAATCTGCATGTTTCATGGGACCATCTACTCATAATAGAATAAAACCAACTATTATAGCATCACTAACTTGAAGGACTTGTAAAAGAAGATATGTAAGAATTAAATTCTTCCATCCATAATAGTTCTTTCCATAAAATAATGGATCTACTATATTTTTAGCTAAATTTAAACTCTCCATCATTAGATCCTCAACAAAAATTTGATCTTTATATTGGGAACCTTGTTCTCTGATACCACTTCAAGAGACCAGGTTTAGATATATCATTGAGAGGGTGATGGGATGAATAAGTGATGTACTTTTACAATTTATTCTTTTCAAATCAACCTCTATAACCAGTTAAGATCTAGATCCCTCATTATTTAGAGTCTCAGTTTTCCCGTATGCAAACAACTAAAAAATCTACAAAATACATACATAATTTTATATGGTTTACCCCCGATGTGGGTGGCTATGTCCTTACTATGTTTGGGATAATCCGAGATAGGGGATTTACACTAGTGATAAGCAATGTGATTATAAGTACAAACAATCTCCAGAGATTCCTGACAGAAAAACTCTCATAATGCCTAATAACAACTAATTACTATATATTGTCTCCCAAAATGATCTTTAGACTGGCATCCTACCGATATTCATTATACTGACTTCTTCTAGATGAGGTTTCTCCTAAAATGATATTGTTTTTATACTATAATACCACTAGTTCTTCAATGTAAACATCTTATGAACTGGTCTCTAAATTCCACTGACATCTGATGCAGTGATCCGTTGTCCTTGTTCTTCTTCAAGTCCACTCAGTATAATCTTCTGATTAACTATCAACATTTCTCACAATACTTGTCACAGTTTTATCACTGTGCATAGATCATACATGTATATTGCATGCAACTCACTACATATCCTTTTCATATGATTTCACTTGCATGAGATCATGCATGTATTCTCAAATACTTATGAATACATGCATGTATCCACAAATGCACTACCTTTTTCTTAGAACATCCACGTTCTAATTCTCAATGCATGAAAATAACAAATAATTCAAGCACTCACATTTCCTCACTTTATCCTTACTATATGTGTAATTTTCACACTCTCTATTGTACTCATGAATAAAATAAAATATACACATGCACTATGATTTTCTTCTACCTTGTGCATGCTGAAACTTGACACACAGTATGCACACAATGCCCTCAATATTGTCTCTTCACTATTATATGATGCACGTATAGATTGAACACTTACTCAACCTTTGCGGAGACCTCTTGCATGTACTGCATGTGATATATCAACTCTTCCACATAAATTATGATTCTATCACATAGATCATGCAAGACAAAATAAAAAAGAGACACCATTGTGAACAAAAAAACTATCACGGTTCAAAAAATTCATGTGATTATAAGAATGAATGAGTTCTCTATCATCATATTTCATGAAAACATAGTTTCATGGGATTTCGATTTCATTGGAATTATTATTATGCTCAAATAAATCTTGGAATCTTGGTTCAATTTACTGGAAACATGGCTACATGAAGATCTCCATTGATGAACAGAACACTCGCACAAGCTCGGGGGAGAAGATGATGAAATTTAGAATACAAGTTACAATGGATGACTCAGATAAACAGATCAGATTTTTAGAACTCTTAAAATATAATCGAAGGACTCAGATAAATCATCAGTCACCATATCTCATGGATATCCCGGTGAATATCACACCTTTGATGGGTTACTGGAGAATAAGACGTGTAGAGAACTCGGGTGGGGCTTGATGAAGATGGATTCATGCAACAATGATCAAATGGCTTGGATCCAGTATTGGTTCTAATCAAACGGTTTACAAAAATAAATTGAGTGATCAGATGGTCGAAATTCAATCGGTGCTACAGTAAATATATCCCACATCGAAACACGATAAGATTATGAACCTCATTATAATACCGGGTTCGATTGAATTGTTTTGTATCTCTGTTGCTAAGAAATCCCTTGCAACGCTGGTTGTGTTCCGTCCTAGTAACTTTTTCCACTACCTTGCCACCGAAGGTCGGCTTATTTCTGCTACTCTAACTCCCATAAGAAACCCTATCTATCATTCCATTGGCTACGATCTACCCGTCCTATCTGGATTAGAGGGTCATGATGTATAATACTTTATTAATGAAAGAAATATAAAATTTCGAAGCACTATAATGAAATTCAAAAACCTTTCTAAATAAAATTTAAAGGCAAAATATCCAATATTTTTCACTAAAAATTTTCTATGAACATAGTATTTTTCTTTATTTTAACTAGTTCATCAATAATTTGACAATCAATGTCAATAGATCATCAAAAAATTATTCATCTTAAAATGAAAAAAACAATGTGAAATATCCTAATTCCATTTTCACATGTCCAGGTCATTAAGAAAACCTTTGCAATCCTCACAATTAATAACTTTTTGACTTTTCATTTCATTAACTAATTGACAACAATTTAAACTTCAACAAACCAATTGGATTCTTCAAACACCAAGGTAATTTTGATTTCTTTTAAAAACCAGTGTGTTAAATGGTTTATTGGGAATATCTACCACTTACTTAATTGTTAAAATATGGTCCAACAAGATCACTCTCTACTATACTTTATCTTTAATAAAATGATATTTGAATTTAATACTATTTATACAATATTATCATACCAGGTTAATTATTAATTCAATTTAACTATTGTTATCATGGGGAAATAACATAGGCACCTTCATATCTTTACAAAGATCATTAAGTTACTACTTCATTCGTATAAGTTGACTACACACCATAAAATATGAAATGTACTTTTCCTCGTCTATACTAGTAGATGTACTCTTTTATTACTTACACAACCATAAAATACATTTTCTCTTGATAAATAATACTCCAAACTTTTAAGGTTTCAATAGAAAACAAGTATATCTTATCAAAATATTAATACGAAATCAATTTACACTCTTTCCTATATAAAAAATCTTGCTTTAATCAAGTGGACCTTTAATGTACAGTAGGACCTTCTCTATAATATTGAGATGTTCCTCTATCAGATTAAATTGAAACCAAGATGCCAAAAAAGTATCATACATGATTTATAACCTTTTTGAAACCATTTACAACATTATACCATTCATTATTATATATAATTTATGATCAAAATATTTTATATCATTCTATTTTTTGAATTCTGTCAATTGCAATTGTGGTGGAAAATAGGTTACCCTCATATAACTAAAATTTATTCTACAAACACCATGTCTATTTTTTAGAGAAATTAAATTAAATTCAATCCTTTAATTTACATATATCCTAAAAAAATATTTCATCTCTCCAAATATCAATATCCCAATCTTATAGTTCAATAAACTATCAAATTACTTAAATGATTTATACTTTCTTCTATCAAATGTGATCTCAACAACATATATGATTACAATAAATTTATTGTCCTCGATTAATTTCATATAGTGTTTTTAGTATATAAAAACATTTTAATTTTATCTTCCTCAACTAAGAATCAGATTTATCCTAGAAATATTTATGATATTTCAAAAATTCATACACAACCTTATTCAACCCACACACCATTAATTTATTAAAAACTATTTTAAATCAAAATGTTTTTTGTACACTTCATATTGGATAACACCATTAAAAAATACTATCTTAAAATAAAATTGATACACTTTTAATATTTTATGAATTAAAACATCAATGTATAGGCATGTTGAATCAAGTTATTTCATCATTGTAAACAACTCTTCCATCTCAACTCTATCAATTTATACATTTCCCTTGGTCAAAAACATATCTTTATTCTTTTTCAACATTCCATGAGCATTTTATTTTTTATTAAACACCTAATTTGATCCAATTATATTGTGATACTATAATCCTTTTATGATCTCCCATTATTACTTCTTCTCTGTCTCATTTAGAAATTAATTTATGTATTTAACCCACGAATAAGATTTTATCTTTAACCAACATTTTTAAAAGTTACTAATATTTATTAGAAAAAAATTATAAATTCTAAAATTGATTATAAATATCATTTAGGAAATAAAAATCATTAACATTGATACATAATGTCCAATATATTCTATATAGGAACAAAACATCATAAAATCATACCAAATTGCACAAAAAAATCAATATTTTGGTAACACAGGAACATAACACAGAAATGAATTGGGGTTTGATAATAATGAAATTACAAAAAAAAAATACATTAAATCATTTAATAAACCTTAAATACACAAAATATATAATTTATAATCGTATAGAAATCAAATAGAAAATTGAAACATCACTTTGATTAAAAATTCATAAAAAGAGACTCTTATGAATTTTACAAAACATATAGACTATCAATGAAATTTTTCTACATATGAAAAAAATAGAAACCAATAGAATAACTTTTTATTTAAATATTTTACAAAATAAGTAAAATGCAAACCTATTTAAATTCCTCAATATTAGAACATATAATTTGATATTGAATACAAGATGAGTTTTATAAAACTAAATCATCCATGGAATGTCAAATAAACATAGTTGTATAAAAACATCTAATCTAATGTTAACCCTCATCATGACCCAAATAACGAAGATCAACATCGTCTCTGCCTCCATCTTCACTCCCTGATAGAGGCACATATATGATAATTTTCTTAAAAATTAAATAGTTTTGAATATTTAAATTTAAAGTTAAAACAAATAAATGTTTTTGTATTAAATGATTATAAAGGTGTGTGATTTAACTTCTCAATCAAACTACCCATAGATGAAATATCATAGGGGACACATCTAGTCATATTTGATTATAAATTAACTAATTCCCTATACAGAGAAATGCCCTTCATAACCAGTATCTGTATATGAGACCCTTATTGCTGGATTGTTTTCCCATGTTCCAGAATTGTGATGTTAATTTCAATAAACTACCTCTGACAATAATTAGGTAGGGAGTAACAAAAACCAAGAGTAGATGCACCTACAATCCCTAGTGACCTTGTAAAGACCTCATAAGGTACTTCTCCTGAACCCATCCTGTACACGCAACCAAGATACTTCTTTCCAAGGACATGACTAACTGGTTCATCCCAAGAGACTGAGAAGGGATTCATGGGACTGGAATACCATATTTATTTTATGTTTACCCATTAATCAAATATTAGTCATATTTAAATCAATGTTGTACTTTTACAATTTATTCTTTTTCATATAAACCTCTATTAACGATTAAGATCTCAATCCCTCATTCTTTAGAGTCTCACTTTTCCCATATGTAAACAATTAAAAACACTAAAAAGTAAAGATATATTTCTATAAGGTTCACCCCTGATGTGGGTGACTAAGTCCTTTCTATGTTTGGGATAATCCAAGACACAAAATTTCCACTAGTAATAAGCAATGCGATTATAAGTACAAACAATCTCCCAAAATTCCTGATAGACAAACTCCCATAATTATTGATCACAACAGATTACTATAGACTGTCTCCCAACATGATCTTTATATTGGAATCCCACTATTTTTATTTATACCGAATCCTTCTATTTGAGATATCTATGGAAAAGAATCTTCTTTTTATACTGGCATCCCACCAGTTCTTCAATGTAAACCTCTTGTGAAAATGTCTTCAACATCCACTGACTTATAATGAAATGATCCATTGGCCTTGTTCCACTTCAATTCAACTCACTATAATCTTTTGATTAACTATCATCCTTGCTCCCAATATTTTTCACTATTTTCTCACTATGCTTAGATCATACATTCATATTGAATGCAACTCACTACATATCCCCTTCATATGATTTCTCATGCATGAGATCATGCATGTATTCTAAAATAATTATACATTCATGCATGTATCCACAAATGAATTGCCTTCTTCTTAGCACACCCACTTTATTATTCTCAGTGCATGAAAATAACAAATAATGAAAACACTCACACTGCCTCACTTTATCCTTACTATATGTGTAATTTTCACACTATCTCTTGTACTCGCAAATAAAAGAACATATGCATATGTACTATGCTTTTCTTCTTCCTTGTTTGCACTAAACCTTTACACACAGTATTCAAAAATTTACTCCAATAGTGTCTCTTCACTGTTATATGATGTACACACACACTGAACACTTACTCAACCTCTGTGGAGGCCTACTGCATGTACTACATGTGCTACATCAAATCCTCCTCATAATATTTTATGCGTTCACACAAGTTGAACATACCAAAATAATAAGATACACCCTTGTGATAAACATAAAGTATTATGGTTCAAAACATTCATGTGATTATAATAATTCATGAGTTCTATATGTTCATCACAAAAGTTTGAGAAACTATTCAAGAGAGATCATTATCTTCTTCACACAAGCATTGTTGACAACACGTATTGTGCTAACCCAATAGCTTTACAAAACAATGTTCTTCTCAATGAAAATTCCAGAGTGTGAAACACTTATTGATGTCCCACAAAACACCTCTTCTCCTTTGTGTGATTTTATCGCAAGGGAGGGTTTCTCTTTCAAGAACTAGATAATTGCAATAACTCTATTTTTTTCTCACAGATCGCTCAAACTTCTCTTGTCAATATCATGCAGAAAATGAACTTTTCCACTGATATTTATATACCATTATTCACCAACCTTGACCATTCAAACCACCTTCTTTCAATTCATACTGACTTTTCTTCATGACACAAGAAAACACCATCATCGAGAAATCACATTTTGTAACTCACTTTATATCAACGTTTTGATCGTCATATTCCATGAAAATGTAGTTGCATGGGATTCTGATCTCATTTTAATAATTTTTATTCTGAAATGAAGGTTGGAATCTTGGTGTAATTTACTACCGATGTCGATGCATAAAGATCTCCATTGAATAATAGAACACTCAAACAAAATCGATAGAGAAGATGATGACATCAAGAATTGAATTGATGGCCCAGATAAACAGATCATTTTTTAGAACTCTAAAAATATAATCATAGGACTAAGATAAAGATTCATTCTTCATCTATCATGTATATCCCGATGAACATCACACCTTCTATGAGTTTCTAGAGGAGATTATGTATAGAACACTCAGATGAGGCTTGATGAAGATGGAGACATGAATCACTGATCAAATTGCCGTGATCCTGGATTGATTCTTATAGAATGGTTCACAAAAAATAGATTGAGAGATTGAAGGTTCAAAATTAAATCAGTGTTATGGTGAAGAGATCCCACATCGAAACATGAAAGGATTGAGTGCCTCCTTATAGAACCATACATGAATTATTCGACTCATAAATTGGTTACTGAGCACTCCCTTACTATGCTGGCATTACCCCGTAATTGAAAGATCCTTTGTTGATGTGCTGCCCTGCATGTAGGATTAATGCTAGTACTCTACCTCACATAGTCATCCCATTCTATCTTTCCCTTGGCTATGGCCTGACCATGCTAGCTGGATAGAGGTTCATGATGCATGCCTTTTTTAATCAAAGAAATATAAACTTTTAAGCACTATAATGAAATAAAAAAACCTTCATGAATAAAATTCCAAACCAAGATATCCAATCTTCTCCTCTCAAAATATTTATCATGAAATTTTCATGAACATAATATTTTTCTTCTTTATTTCAACTCTTTCATCAAAAATTTTATAGTCAACATCAAAATATCATCAAAACATTATCCATATTCACTTTTCAGCATTTTCTAAACCTACTGAATGATAATGAGTATCATGAGGTCTTCCTAAAATAAAATATACAATGTAAAATCTCCTAATTATATTTTCCCATGTCTTGGTCATTAAGAACAAATATACCATCGTCACACTTAAAAACTCAATGAATTTTCATTTCAAAAACTAATTCAAAACAATTTATACTTCAACAAACCACTTGGATTCTTTAATTCCTCCCTTTGTATTTGTTTTCAATACTCACTTTATATAAAATTCAATGATATATTCTCCCCCATATTAGAAATTAAACCAAAGATAATATTATAGGAAATAATTTAACTCATATAATTTCTATCATGAAAACATGACCATCTTATTTATATGAAAATTCCATAATCAATTTAAAGAGAGAAATAATATCATATAGTTTTCTTGTGAAATACCCTTTAGTTAATCAACTCTAAGTCTACAAGGGCTAACCTGATGTAGAAAAAAAGAGATATATAACCAGGGATGTCTGAGCTATCCATAAAATTCCATGAATATGAAATCATTCTCTGAATGTATCAATTCTCATTCAAGGTAATATAAATAATCATATTTATCAATGAAATGATAAATCCTACACATACTTGAACAAATAAATTAGAAAGGTCAAGTGAAAAGGATAAACCCCTTCTATATTTTAGACTTTTACATTAATAAAGAACTCCCCCTTCATTGATAATATAATATAATTAAGAATAAGGGATGAAAGTGTGATTAGAATACCTTAACCTTTTTTATGTATTTTTTGAATATTTCCAAAGTTTTCATATTCATTCACAACATTGAAACCCTTTAAGGGATGCACACTCTTCTTTAATTTCATGAAAATAAGTATAATCAATGAAGCAAAATCTAATCATGTTTTCTAAAAGTGAGAGCTTCAAACATATCATTCAATTCCTAACATTGTTAGTTCAAAATAGATAAAATAATAAGGAATAGGGAGGGACCTCTTGGATTCTAAAAAATAACATTCTTTCTGAGAGTTTCCTCTTAATCTTAGCCGTTCTTTTCTTCCAATATCAGTATGGAAATATTTATTAAAAATCTTCTTTCTATTTTGAATCTCATTTTTTTGAACGTAATTTTTCTTCCCTTGTTATTCTATGTGTTGAATAAAATGGTTAGTGATATTTTATTTTATTTGATCTTAATTTGCTTTAGTAGTTTATAGTAATTGTCCAAGAAGTGTTTTCATGCAAGCTTTTTCATAATAACCTTGTTGGTCACATCATATACAAATTTTCATTAGACAATCAATATTATTCTGAGTAGATAGACTTGTTGATTTCTTATTGAAAAAATTCTATCGACTAAGATTTTTCATTCTTCTCATAGAGAAACTTCTTTTCTTTTCAGAATTGCATCCCCTTGAAATACAAAAATTCTAAGGGAGTGACATATTATTCTTTTAGTTGTATAATTTGTGCCCAAATTTACCAAAACACCTGTAATAACTGATGAAAGTTCATCTTCCATAGTCCTAATATCTTTTGGTAATAAACTCTTTTATATTTAGATATACTCATATAATTAATTTTCCTCAGCCTTAGAGAACATTCTTTTTCAAACTTACTTAAGTCCTTATTATCATCTTTAGTCAATATTATTCCAGTTTTTGTGTTAGAACCTATACTACTAGATGAGAAAAATTTGGTATCACTGATAAAATCAGAAATAACTTGCACCTTCTTCTTTGGACCAGTCTTCACAGTATCTTTGAATGATTCATCTTGAACATCAACTACTTTATCAAAATAATATTTCATCTTTTTCAAGGATTTTTATACTTTAAGACATATAAACTGTGTCTCACTCAATTATTCTTTTTTTCATCCATTTTTGAATTAATAACTTTCAACATTTTCTCCTGTTTTTCAGTTTTCAACTTGAAAGTTTTGATCTCTTCATTAATAATTATATCCTTCTTATTATCATTTATTTTTTATTTCTCCACCAGTTTTATTATTTTATATATTAGATTATTTTGATCAATAAATTCTATAAGTTTATATCTCAACATGTACTCATGATAGCTCTATTTTTCTTTCTCATCACTACATGAGGAATCAACATTGCTGTTTAACTTCTGCTATGAATGTTTTATTATTTTTAGTTGAACCCTTATCTTCAGATTTAGTCCATGCTAAATATTCTTCATATACTAAACTACTCTTCATATTTTTCTTATACTTCCTTGATAACTTTTTCTTCTTTCCACTATCAACCTTTATAGACTTTTAAGATCATCTTTTAATTTAGTCTTCATCATCATCATCACTCTCAGAATCATAAAAATATTTCTTCAGACAATCAATTGAAAAATTTCCAATTTGACCACAATTAAATCACTTTAATGTAAGTAAACCTTTAAATTTTCCTATTCCTCTTCTGATTTTTTTAGAAATAAAGGCCATGAAACTTTTATAATCATTATCACTAACCTCATAATCATCAAAATCCAAGAATTTTTCATCATTATTTTCCTTCAGCTTAAAATTTTTCATTTCTTTGAAATAAATTTTCTCCTTACCTTCCTTTTTCAATATAAGAGATTTTATAATTTCATATTTTATAATTATTTTTTGTAATTAATCAAGAGATAAGTCTCTAACTAATTCCAAGGTATAAATATTTGAATCAAATATGTTAGAAAAATTATGCATCAATGTTTTCACAACAACTGAATCTTCTAGCGTATCTCCAAAACCCTGGACATGACCTAAAATCTCATTCACCCTAGTAAAATATTCATTAATTGTCTCATAATCATCCATTCTAATATCTTCAAACTTGTCCCTCTAGATTTGATGTTTGGATTATTTGATCTTTACATTCCCTTCATACATATTTTCAAGTTTATCCTATATCTTCTTGGATGTTTTTAATCTTATCACTTTAGTGAAAACTTTATCAGATAAGGATGACAAAATATCTTTTCTGGTTTTTCCATATACATCAATATTTCTCTTATCTACATGTTTCATGGGAGCATCTACTCATAGTAGAATAAAACCAACTATTATAGCATCACTAACTTCAAGGACATATAAAAAAAGATATGGATGAATTCAATTCTTCCATCCATAATAGTTCTTTCCATCAAATAAAGAAACTAATCTATTGTTAGCTAAATTCAAACTCTCCATCATTAGATCCTAAATAAAAATTTGATCCTTATAGAGGGAACCTTGTGCTCTGATACCACTTCAAGGGTCCAGGTTTAGATATATCACTGAGAGGCTGATGGGTTGAATAAGCGATGTACTTTTAAAATTTATTATTTTCAAATAAACCTCTGTGACCGGTTAAGATATGGATCCCTAATCATTTAGAGTCTCAATTTTCCCATATGAAAAAAACTGAAAACACTACAAAGTACATACATATTTTTACAATGTTCACCCATGATTTGGCTGACTATATCCTTACTATGTTCAGGATAATATGAGACAGAGAATTTTACCTTGTAATAAGAAATGTGATTATAAGTACAAAAAATCTCTGGAAATTCCTAACAGACAAACTCTCGTAATGCCTAATAACAACTAATTACTATGGATTGTCTCCCCAAATTATCTTTAGACTGGAATCCTTTCGGTATTCTTTATATTGACTCCTTCCAGTTGAGATGTCTCCTAAAAGGATATTGTTTTTTATACTAGAATCCCACCAATTCATCAATATAAACATCTTATGAACTAGTATCTAACTTCCACTGACTTCTGATGCAGTGATCCATTGGCCTTTTTCTACATCAAGTCCACTCAGTATAATCTTCTGATTAACTATCTGCCTTTCTTACAATAATTGTCACTATTTTCTTACTGTACATAGATCATACATTCATATTTCATGCAACTCACTACATATCCTTTTCATATGATTTCACTTGCATGAGATCATTCATGTATTCTTAAATACTTATGCATCCATGCATGTATCCACAAATGCACTTCCTTTTTATTAGCCCATCCACTTTCTAATTCTCAATGGATGAAAATAACAAATAATGAAAGAACTCACACTACCTCACTTTATCCTTACTATATGTTTAATTTTCAAACACTATCTTTTACTCATTAATAAAAGAAAATATGCACATCCATTATGCTTTTCTTCTACCCTGTGCATGCTGCAACTTGACACACAATATGTGCACACTACCCTCAATAATGTCTCTTCACTATTATATGATGCACGCATAGACTGAACACTTAATCAACCTTTGTGGAGACATACTACATGTAATACATGTTCTATATCAACTCCTCTACATAATGTATGCTTCCATCACATAGATCAGGGAAGCCAAAATAAAAGACACCCTTATGAACAAAAAAACTATCACTTTTCAAAAAATTCTTGCGAGTATAATAATTCATGAGTTCCATATCTTAATATTTCATGAAAACATAGTTGAATGGGATTTAGATCTCATTTTTATTATTTGTATGCTCAAATAAATCTTGGAATCTTAGTTCAATTCACTTGCAACATGCCTGAATGAAGATCTCCATTGATGAACAGAACACTCGCACAAGCTCGGTGGAGAAGATGATGAAATGTGGAATACATGTAACAATGAACAAATCGGATAAACAGATAATATTTTTACAACTCTTAAAATATAATTTGAGGACTCAGATAAATCTTCAGTCTCCATCTCTCATGGAGATCCCCGTGAATAGCACAGCTTCAGCGGGTTGTTGGAGAAGAAGACATGTAGAGAAATCAGGCGAGGCTTGATGAAGATGGAGACATGTGACACTAATCGATTGGATTGTATCTAGTATTGATCCAAATAAAACGGTTTACAAAAATAAATTGAGTTATTGGATGGTCTTAATTCAATCGGTGCTACAATGAATATATCCCACATCGAAACCCGACAAGATTGAGCACCTCCTTATAATACCGGGTGTATGACAACCCTGCTTTTATTACACACTTAAACATGATTTATTACATAAAATATTTACCTTATACAACATGTAATATCTATAGTTCTAGTGTCTTTTGGGATTAGAAACATTACATTACATCTTAAAACATGAAATACAACATCTTTATTGAAAACTTCCTTTACCTGACCACTACATTCCTTCGTACTTAACATTGCATGGGATAACCTGAGGACATGCATAAGAAAAGGGTGAGATATAAAGATCAATAAGGGAATAAACATGGAATATCATGATAAATATAATACATGTTAGAAAATAGGCATATCAATGTAGCACAAGAGAAACATGAACATAAAGGCATGATAAAGCATGATAATCATAACATGGAAATGTGGCAACAACACGTAACATGGAATTAGCATGATCCAAGGCTCATTTCACATGGAGCATGAGTAAAACCTAATTACACATAAATTATGATGATTAAAAACCCATTAAACATGATGTATCATGATACTATACTTTACCCAATGCATTGGAGCCCTATCTGGGCACACCCTTCTTAAACATTTCATTTCATGCATAAGTGTGCCACATGGGTCATATAACATGGAATCAATCAACATAATAAGTTATTACACGATTAATAAATGTGTAATAAATTCATGGAAGTACCATTAAATATGTATACATTCATAAAGGTTAATACCCTTAGTGGAGACATGGGTTTGGTATTCACTACACAATGATCTTGGCTTGGAAAAATGCGGTACAATTTTGGCAGCATAATGACATGACATAAGGATTCAAGAAAATGGTTGATGAGAGATAAATGGGTGTATAATAATATTTACATTAAATGGGATTAAAGGGGCTCATATAGATACATTTCCCAACAAACTCAATGGAATTTAGATGCATAATACAAAATAATTACATGGATGTAAAAGAGGAGAGAGAAATCCCTCACAGAATTTCGGCATGGTAACAGGTGTACATGAGAGGCATTAATGAGAGATAAAGTGGTATACCATCATCCAAACACAAATATAGAAGTATGGGAGAGGTTAAAAATCATACCCCTACATTTTTAATTTAAAATAAAAGGGCATAACAACTTAAAGAAAATTGGACAAAAATTAGAAAGGATGAAATCCCTTACTTGGAAGTGTTATCCCAAAGTCTTGAGAGAGGCTTGAGAGAGGCTTATTGTGAGATTGAAGTATCTTGAGAGGATTATAAAGAGAATAGGGTAGAGGTTGGATGAACTCCAAAGTCTTTGAGTGAAGAGGAAGTGGTAGCTTGTGTGGGTTTATATTGGAAAGGGGATGGAATTATTTAGTATTTAAGTTTGGGTCACCACACATTAAATTAATCAATACCACAAACTAGCCCATGGTTTTTTCTAAATAAGAGTGGAAAATAATATTTTATAAGTCTAGTGGATTGTCTTATTAAAATAATAGGGTTTCTTATGTGGAGGTGAGTCACACTCTCAAGGAAAACAATTTAAAAATACAAAATGTTTTATAAGTCTTGAAGGGTCCACTAAAGCTTTGTAAAATAAATCAAACAAACCCAAAATCACATTATTTTAAGGTTAAAACATATATTGTCCGAAAATATCATTTATAGTATTTTATTACATCACTATTGGGTCATTATGATGTCATAAAACACATTATATATTTAAATGGTATTTATTATTTTACCAAAAAATTGGACTGTCTCAGAAAATTATGAAAAATTCACTATTGGATAATTTCAACTTCTTGATTCCAAAAATAATATTAATTTTATATAAATAATTTTATACATATGTGAATTTTTACTTTTAAAATAAAAATCGACATTTATAAAAAATTCATGGGTTTTTGACAAAAACAACTTTCAAACCTTAACAAAAATAAAAATTACATTCATAAAATTATACAATCGTTTATATTAAATAAAAATTAATTTAATAATAATAAAATTTTATTAAAATTTTATTTAATTCAAAAATCATTTAATTCATCAAAATAAATTTCTTAGTTGAATATTAACTAAAAATAATATTTGCGCTTTAAAAACTATTTACAAAGTAACAATAATAAAAGGAATGTATATTTATTATTATAAACAAAAATAATGAACATAATCATTGCGCTAAGGTCTTATTACATAACCCCTTATAACACGCTCATAAGACCGAAGGGTAAGGTGTGCGATGGTGACAGACTATTAGGGTGGCTCAGAAAACATTGATCGGGTGATAATCTCTATCAACTTCCACTTCTCTTGTAGGCAGTTTCATTTGAGATTAACATGTTGAAGCTTGGCTTGGGATTGGTCAAGAGAGAATCCCAAACATGCCACCTCTTTTCCGAGCTCTAAAAAATGGGATTCATACGGGGCAAGTCTACTGGATGTGGCCATCACTTCCTTTTTCTGAGTAAATTGGATTTGTTAAATCCCAATATTTATACTAATTATGTGATCACTGTTCAACAGATATATTAGAAATATTCACAATTATTAACGGTATTTTAAAATATATAAACATAAAAAAAATAAGTGCATATGTTATATAACCATTTTACATAATAAGACATTTAATTAGATCAAGAGGAATTTTCATTAATAGAAGTTTGGGTCATTACAATCTCCCCCCTTAAGAAATTTCACCATCGAAATTTCCTTTTCCCACAATAAAGTAGATGAGGGTAACTCTACTTTATCACTTCTTTTGATTCCCACATCACTTCTTAAAACTTGAGGTTTTTCCACAACACCTTTATGAGGGGCATTGTCTTATTTCATAGGACTTTTTCCCTACGATCTAAAATCTTCACTGGTTTCTCCTCATAAGAAAGATCATTCTCTAATTGTACTACCTCTAAAGAGAGTACATGTGAAGGGTCTGGTATGTACTTCCTTAAGAGGGATTCACTAAAGACATCATGTACTTTGGCCATGGTAGGTGGGAGTGCTAGTTGATAGGCCACATCCCCAACACGATCGAGAATCTCAAAGGGGCCTATGTACCTAGGAGTTAACTTACCTTTATTTCCAAGAATCATGACATTTTTTAATGGATATATGTATAGGAATACCATGTCTATAACTTTAAAATCAAGGTCTCATCGACGGTTATTAGCATAACTCTTCTGTCGACTCTGGGCTGCCTTGATATACTGCTGAATGGTTTTAACCTTCTCCAACATATCTTCGACCACTTCTGGTCCTAGCATCTTATGCTCACCAACTTCATCCTAACATGCCAGTGTTCTTACCCTCTTCCCATATAGGGCTTCATAAGGTTCCATTCAGATGCACGAGTGGAAACTATTATTATAGGAGAATTCAACTAGAGGAAGATATTGGTCACTTCCTCTTTTAAAGTCCATTGAACAGGATATTAACATATCTTATTGTGTCTGAATAGTTCGCTCATATTGGCCATCAATTAGAGGATGAAAGGCTGTACTAAATTTCAATTCAATATCTAAAGCATATTAAATACTCTTACAAAACTTAGAGGTGAATCTTGGATCATGATTGGATACGATAGATAGTGGTAATCCATGCAGCCTTACCACTTTTTTTTGATATATATCTATGCTAGTTGATCTAATTAAAAATACTCATGAATTGAAATGAAGTTTTAAGACTTTTTAAGATGATCCAAAACAACCCAGATTGCATTATTGCCTTTGTATTTCTTCGGATGTCCGGTGACAAAGTCCATGATGATGTTATCCCATTTCCATGCTGGTATGAGAAATGGTTACATCATCTCCTTAGACTTCTACCTCTCTACCTTCACTTGCTGACACACCAAGCACTTTGATGTATACTCAGTGATCTCCTTCTTCATATTATCCCACCAATAATTCTCTTGGATATCTCGATACATCTTTGTGTTTATTGAGTAAATAGAGAAATTTTAACTATGTTCATAATCCAAAAATTCCTTCTTTATCCCCAGACTTGATGTAACACATAGTATTTTCCCAAATCTCACAATTTCTTCTTCATTAACATTGAACTCTAAGGATTTCCCTTTTCTGATTACTTCCACTTTCTTATGAATTTCCATATCATCCTTCTGATCATCCTTTAACCTTTCCAAAAGAGACGGTTGAACAATCATTTGTTAAAGGATTGATGATATTCCCTTCTTTATGATTCCCATTTCCATCTTCATCAAATCTAAAAATATTGGATCCTTCTCAATTATCATCACTGATAGAATCTCTAGGTCCTTTATACTTAGAGCATCTTCCACCTTGTTTGCTTTCTTAGGGTGATAATTGATTGAGAAATCATAGTCTTTGATCAGCTCTAACCTTCTTTGTTGGCGCATGTTTAACTCTTTCTGTGTAAATATATACTGAAGGATTTTGTGGTCCATATATATTTCATACTTCTACCCAAAGAGATAATGCTGCCAAAATTTTAAGGCGAAGATCATCGCAGCTAACTCCAGATCATGTGTTGGATAATTCTTATCATGAAATTTCAATTGCCTTGGAGCATTGGCAATGAATTTGACATTTTTCATCAACACACAACCTAGTCCTTTCTTCGAAGCATCACTGAATACCACAAAAAGTTCTCCACTTGTGGGTAAAGTGAGCATAGACACAATGATAAGCCTCCTTTTAAACTCCTTGAAGCTTTCTTTGCATTCATCACTCCAGGAAAACTTTACTCCATTTCGATTTAGCTTGGTATGAGGGTTTCACAATCGTGAGAAATTTCTCACAAATCGTTGATAATATCCAGCTAACCCCAAGAAGTTTTGGATATTTATTACTGATGTTGTCCTCAACCATCCCTCTATTGCAGCAGTCTTGGAGGGATCCACATATATCCCATTTCTTGTGATGATATGGCCTAATAATGAGACCTCCTTCAACTAGAACTCACACTTGCTGTAATTTTCATAGAGATTATCCTTTCGTAAGGTCTCTAGTATAATTTTTAGATTCTCCTCATGATCCTCTTTGGTTTTGGAGTATATTATAATATCATCTATAAAGACTACCACAAATTTGTTGAGGTAATATTTAAATACTCTATTCATCAAGTACATAAATATTGATGGAGCATTAGTGAGTCTAAAAGGCATTAAAATGAATTCATAGTGCCCGTATCTTGTACAAAAAGTAGTCTTGGGGATATCTTCCTTCTTCACACTTACATGATAATATCCTGACCGCAAATCCACCATGGAGAAGTATTGTTCCTCACACAGATGATCAAACAAGTCATCAATTCATTGAAGAGGATACTTGTTCTTTATCGTGATTTTTTTAAGCTCGCGATAATCGATAAAAAGGTGCATTGACCCATCATTATTCTTGACGAAGAGGACTGGTGCACCCCATGGTGAGGCACTTGGGTGTATAAACCCTTTATCTAGATTCTCCTATATTTGTTTCTTTATCTTCTCAAGCTCCACAACATCCATTATATACTGAGTCTTGGATATTGTAAATGCCGCAGATATAATATCAATTGATAATTTAACATCTCTTCTAGGAGGAAGACTAGACAATTACTTGGAAAAAATTTCAGAGATTTCTCTCACAATAGGAATGTATTCAAGGCTGGTTTCCTCTTAGACTTAATCATATGATCCAGATACACATGCTCATAGGGAAGTAATATCCACACTTGAGATGATGGATCTAAAGAAGATTCATCTTCCTCCTTGGACTTGTACAGAATCGGGGGTCGATTCTCCACATGAAGATTGATTTCCCTATCACGATAATTTATGTTGGCTCTATATAAGGAAATCTAATCCATGCAATGAATTAAATAAAATTCCATCGGAGGTAGTATGATTATGTTCTTTGGGAAGTTCAATCCATCGATTAAGATAGGGGAGGAGTTATATTCATGGGATGAAAATGATTGCCCCATTTTTCGTACTCACCCACATCTTTACTTCCATGATTTGTGGTGGTGTTGGGATTGTTCTACTAAACATTCAGGATATATAATAATGTTTATAACCTAAATAAAAAATTACATTTTCTATTATTTAATGAATAACTAGTGTACCTGTCACCACTTCGTTGTCGGGGTTCACTTCGGTAGTAGTGATGGAAAAAGCTCTCCCTTGCTGCCTTGGAGGTTGTTGGTTGCCTCCGAAAACCCTTGGATTAGAGTACTGATTTGAAAGGTGTCCTTGTTCATTGTAGTTGAAGCGATGAAAAACACGTTGAGATTCAAATAGAGAATTCCTCTCTTCTGTCGTAGCCGCAGGTTTTTCTTGCCGACAGTTAATAGCCAGGTGCCCTTTTCTTCCACACCAAAAGCATTTCCTCGTCCCCTTCAAGCAATTTCTGGGGTGCTTCTTTCTAAACCTTTAGCAAGAGGGGTATTGGATTTTCTTAGCACCGTTGGATTTATCCACTGGACCACCAGAATTAAAGTACACCTTACGCTTATTATCCACATAATACCCCTGAGTTTCACCAATCTCCATTTCAACCTTGAAGGCACATCAGACAATTTACCAATAGTTGTCGAAGTTTTGGATCGCCGGGGCTTTCTGCAGGCTAGCTTTCAACCCACCAAAGAAGTGGTCAACCTTGCATTTAGGGGTAATGACAAACCCAAAGGCATATAATGCAAGACTTGTGAAGTTTTCCTCATATTCTACAACGGATTCATCATCTTTTTTCTTGAGAGTAAAGAAGTACCTTTCCATCTTATGTCAAAGGGTGTGTGGAAAATATTTATCAAAAAAATTCATCTAGAGATCCTTCTATTCCAACGCCTTGATCTCCTCCTTAGGCTTCATGTTTTTGATCAATGTCCACCATTGATCAGCTTCACCCTCCACACGATAATCATCCAAGAGAACCTTCTCTTGTTTGGAACATTGAAGGATGGAGACGATCTTCTCAATGGAGTTGATCTATTGTTCGGTGATTGAGGGATCAGATGATCCATTAAAATTAAGAGGCCTTTGTATCATGAATCTTTATATAGCGAAATGTTATTTCTTGGGGGGGGGGTTGAACGTTTCTCTTGACCCATGTTTCTATTCAATTCTTGAGTTAACTGAGAGAGTATCATGATAAAGTTCGTGATTCCTGCTCCCATCAGATTGGGCATCTCATTATAACAATAATCACATTGGTCTTCATATCAGTTGTTTTCCCGAGTCCTAATATTACCAGCCATTGATTGGAATAAAAAAAAATTTAGGGGTAACACATAAATGGTAATCCAAAAATAGATGACTTATAGATATCTTTTATTTCCTTAACTTTTGAATCTATAGGCTTCAATCTATGTTATCCATGATCTACTTTCTATCATATATTCTTAGTGGAATTTTTTTATTCGATTAATAATGGTTACTACTAAGATTGTGAATTTACCAATGCATATCCTCCAGGAGTGTCATAACCAAGAATGCATCAATGCCTGTTGTCGTGTACCAGGATACCCTAGGTCAAACCTGAAACTCCTTGTCAGGGTTTCACCCCTAGGTACATTTGTGCCAGAGCCACCTCTACCAGCTTCTATCTAGATAGGGATATATTTTCTTGATAAAACACTTACTCAGTACTCACTAAAATGTATGGATGTTTTTATTATACTTAATCTTATCCCTAAGGATTTCACTAGGGTTTTCTAATCCTAATCCAAAAAATAACTAAACCTATCCTCTGATACGAACTATGACAACCCTGCTTTTATTACACACTTAAAAATGATTTATTACATAAACTCTTAACTTGATAAAATATGGAATATTGAGAGTTATAGTGTCTTTGGGGCTTAGTAACATTACATAACATCTTAAAACATGAAATACAACATCTTTATTGAAAACTTCTTTTACATGACCACTACATTCCCTCGTACTTATCCTTGCATGGGATAACCCAAGGACATGCATAAGAAAATGGTGAGATATAAATCACAGTAAGGGAATAAACATGGAATAACATGATAAATACATTACATGTTATTAAATAGTAATATCAACGGATCACAAGAGAAACATGAACATAAAGGCATGATAAAGCATGATAATTATTACACGAAAATGTGGCAACAACACTTGACATAGAATTAGCATGAGCCAAGGCTCATTGCACATGGAGCATGAGTAAACCATCATTTCATGTGAATTATCATGATTCAACACCCATTTCACATGATGTGTCATGATACTATACTTTACCCAATGCATCTGAGCGCTATCAGGGTGTACCCTTCTTAAACATTTCATTTCATGCATAAGTGTTCCACATGGATCATATAACATGGAATAAATCAACATAATAAGTTATTACATGATTAATTAATGTGTAATAAATAAATTACATTAAAATTAAATATGTATATGTGCATACTGGTGAATGAACTTGATATAGATATGGGTACGATATTCACTACACAATGATCATGGCTTGCAAAAATACGGTGCAATTTTGGCAGCATAACAGCATGACATAAGGATTCAAGAAAATGGTTAATGAGAGAGAAATGGGTGTCTCATCATATGTAAATGAAATGGGAAGTAAGGGGGTCATATAGATACATGTCCCAACAAATTTAATGGAATTTAGATGCATAATACAAAAGAATTACTTGGATGTAAAAGAGGAGAGAGAAATTCCTCATGGAATTTCGACATGGTAACAAGTGTACATGGGAGGCATTAATGAGATAGAAATGGGTCTACCATCATCAAAACATAAATAGGGAATTATGGGAGAGGTGAAAAATCATACCCTAACATTTTTAATTGAAAAAAGGGCATAAACACTTAATGAAAATTAGACAAAAATGAGAAAGGAAGAAATCCCTTACTTGGAAGTGTGATCCCAAAGGTTTGGGAGAGGCTTGAGAGAGGCTTCTTGGGAGCTTTTGGAACCTTGGGAGGATTATGGAGAGATAAGGGAAGAGGTTTTACAAACATCAAAGGATTTGAGTGAAGAGTAAGTGGAGCTTGGGTGGGTTTATATAGGAAAGGAGAGGGAATTATTTATTATTTAGGTTTGGGTCACCACACATTAAACTAATCTATACCACAAACCAGCCCGTGGTTTTTGCCCATGGTTTTTTCCAAAATGGAGTGGAAAAAATATTTTATAATTCCAATGGCCAAACTTCTTAAAATAATAGGGTTGCTTATGTGGAGGTGAGTCACACTCTCAAGGAAAACAATTTAAAAAGGAAAAATGTTTTATAAGTCCTGAAGGGTACACTAATGCTTTGAAAAATAAATAAATCAAATCCAAAATCACATTATTTTAATGGTAAAACATATATAATCCTAAAATATCGGTTATAGTATTTTATTACATCACTATTGGGTCATTATGATGTCATAAAACACATTATATATTTAAACGGTATTTATTTTTTACCTAATAATTTGATTGTCTCAAAAAAATTATGAAAATATCACCATTTGATAATTTAGAAGTCCTGATTCCAAAAATAATATTAATTTTATATAAATAATTTTATAAATATGTGAATTTTTTCTTTTAAACTAAAAACCGACATTTATTGAAATTTCATGGGTTTTGACAAAAACAGCTTTCAAACCTTAACAAAAATTACAATTGCATTCATAAAATTATACGACGATTTATATTTAATAAAAAGTAATTTAATAATAATATTATTTTTTTAAAATATTATTTAATTCAAAGATCCTTTAATTCATAAAATATATTTCTTTGTTGAATATTAACTAAACATACTATTTGCGTTTTAAAAACTATTTACAAAGTAACAATTATAAAATGAATATATATTCATTATTATATACAAAAATAATGCACATAATCATAGTGCTAAGGTCTTTTTACATAACCCCTTATAACACCCTCATAAGACCAAAGGGTAAGGTGTGCGATGGTGATAAAATATTGGGGTGTCTCAGATAACGTTCCTCGGGCGGTAATCTCTATCAACTTCCACTTCTCTCGTAGGTGGTTTTGTTCAAGAGTAACATATTGAAGCTTGTATTGGGATTGGTCAAGATAAAAGCCCAAATACACCACCTCATTTCTGAGCTCCAACAAATGGGATTCATATGGGGCAAGTCTACTGGATGAGGCCATCGCTTCCTTTGTCTGAGTAAATTAGATTTGTTAAAACCCTATATTTATACTAATCATGTGATCAATGTTCAACGACTTTATTAGAAATGATCATAATTCTTAAAGGTTTTTTAAAATCTAAAAAAATAAAAAAAAGAAGTTCATATGTCATATAACCATTTTACATTATAAAACATTTAATTATATCAAGATAAATTTTCATTAATGAAAGTTTGGGTCATTACAGGGTGCGTTGTAATTGTTTTAGAAGTCTGTTACTGAGAAATCCCTTGCAACACTGGATATGTTCCGTCCTTATAACCTTGTCCACTACCTTTCCACTTAAGGTAATCTTATTTTTTCTACTCTTACTCCTATAAGAAACCCTATCTATCATTCCATCAGCTACGATCTGCCCATCCTAGCTGGCTTAGAGGGTCATGATGTAGGCCATTTTATTAATCAAATAAATATAATTTTTTCAAGGATTAATGAAATAAAAAAACCTTCCTGAATAAAATTTTAAGAAAAAATATCCAATCTATTTCTCTCAAAATTTTCCACGAACATAATATTTTTCTTCTTTATTTTAACTCATTCATCAATCATTTTACAATCAACGTCAACAGATCATCAAAAAATTATTCATCTTAAAATGAAATAAACAATGTGAAATCTCCTAATTCCATTTTCACATGTCTAGGTCACTATGAAAAGATTTACATTCCTAAAAATTAAAAACTCATTGAATTTTAATTTCATTAACTAATTTAAAAAAAATTCAAATTCAACAAACCACTTAGATTCTTCAAACACCAAGGTAACTTTGATGACTTTTAGAAGATAGTGTGTTAAATGGTTTATTGATAATATCTACCACTTAATTAATTGTTAAAATATGGTCCAAAAATATCACACCTACTATAATTTATATTTAATAAATTGATATATGGATTTAATATTCTTTATACTATATTATCATACCAGGTTAATTATTAATTCAATTTCACTATTTTTATCACGGGGAAATAACACAGGCACCTTCATATCATTACCAAGATCATTATGTTACTACTTCATCTGTACATGTTGACTACTATACATAAAATATGAAATCTACTTTTTATCATCCATACTAATAGATGTACTCTCTTGTTACTTACACAACCATCAAATACATTTTCTCTTGATAGATAATACTCCAAAACTTTTGTGGTTTCAATATAAAACATGTACATCCTATCAAAAAATTATTATGAAATCAATTTATACTCTTTCCTATATCAAAAATCATGCTTTAATTAGGTGGACCTTTAATGTACAGTAGGACCTTCTCTACAATAGTGAGATATTCCTCTATCAGATTAAATTGAAACTAAGATACCAAAAAAGTATCATACATGATGTCTAACCTTATTGCAACCATTTACAACATTATACCAGTCATTATTATATATAATTTATGATCAATAGATTTTATATCATGCTACTCTTTGAATTTTGTCAATTGAAATTGGGGTGGAAACTAGGTTACCCTCATCCAACTAAAAATTATTCTACAAAAACCTTGGGTATTTACTAGAGAAAAAAAATTAAATTCATTCCTTAAATTTACCCATATCCTAAGAAAATATTTCATCTCTCCTATTATCAATATCCCAATTTTATAGCCCAATAAACTATAAAAGTACTCCAATGATTTATAATTACTTCTATCAAATATGATCTCAACAACATAGATGAGTACAATAAATTTATTATCCTTTATTAATTTCATATAGAGTTTTTAGTCTATAAAAACATTTTAATTTTATCTTACTCAAGTAAGAATCAAATTTAGCATAGAAATATTGATGATATTTCATTAATCCATACACAACCTTATTCACACCACACACCATTAATTTATTATAAACTATTTGAAATCAAAATGTTTTTTTGTACAGTTGATATTTGATAACACCATTAAAAAAATACTATCTTCAAATAAAATTTATACACTTTGAATATTGTAATGGACTGGAACCTCTTGATCCAGTACTTTTCCAAAAACTTGGATCCACTGAAACAATGTCACCAGCCACAGTGGCACCAGTCACAAAGGCAACATGACAGTGGCACCATGTTAGTAGAACTGGTCAGGGTAGCACCATGCTGGTGGAATCGGTCATGTCGACACTATGATGGTGGCACCATGGCCACGACACTATGATGGAGACACCTGACGACGGCACGTGATGAAGGCACCGTGAAAGTATGGTCACACCATCATAGTGGCACACCAAAATGGTTGAACCACTTACAGTGTTCCACCAAACCGATGGCACCATGATGGTGGCACTTTTATGGTGTCTCACCAAATAGTGTCTCATACTTTTATTTTTTTTCTAATTTCCCGAGTTTTCCCAGTTCCGCTCCTGCAACGTTTCTTTTGACATAAAAGTGTTTTAATACCCCTATAAAATCCATTTAAAGACCATAAATGATATTTAAAATCCCACAAGATCCGGGAGACCCTTGACTTACCAAGACGTGTGTATTTTTCTTTGGTTTCACACCCTTTTCTCGAACTTTCCATTTCCCCATGTTACGTGTTTTCCTCTGATTAAAGGAAACCCTTTAACTCACAACTGTTATGGCCACCTCTCTGATGAGAATTATTAAATGACAATTAATTCCATCATGTGTAACCACCCAACCCTGTGGAGAAACCATGATCTACCTTTAATTATATTCAATATTTCATATCTCGTAACTCTATGATATCACCTTTTATCACAAAAGATTCTTTCTTCTTCTTGGCTAGTCTTCTTTCTTTTCCTTGGTGCATTTGGAGTCCCCCTTCTAGAGAATAGTGGTCCACCTTTGCTGGAGCCTTTCTTGATCACTCTTGGAGTCCTTGGAGTTCCCCCTATAGGTCGCACATCCCTAGTTCTTGGAACATGGAGAAAAACTTTGATCGTTGATCACCCCAGTAGGTTTTTTCCCTTCATCTCTATTTACTGGGTATCATGTGGGGTGGGTACGATGATGTTCCTTCGGGGAAGGATGAAAAAAACCTTAACAAAGATAATAAATGGTTCCCAAAGAATTATGGGGTTAATTTGATGATACTGTTGTAATATTTTATCTTTGCTTATATGTTGTGAATTGTATGGGATTATGTCTACTGAAAATCGTGGTTGTTGGTGGTCCTTTCTTGCACACTAATGAACCTCTATTTTTCTGGAGAATTCTATGATTGAATGGATGTAATATAGAAACTGGTTAATCATGTAAACTTAGTTGTTTAAATGGATTCCAAATTAATAAGAATACTTGTATGGTCACCCTAGTTAACCAAACAGAAATATGGAACTAAATTAATGGTGTGTTTGAAAATATGAAAACTCCTTTACTTTGTGTTTTTTATGTGTATGATTGTTCTAATTGATGCTTGTGAGGTGAGATGGATGGGGATGGGATCCCTTGTTGTGTAGTTGTTAGTTTTTGGGTTTTGGGGCTGTGTGAGGCCATATGTTGGGCCTTGGTTTGGTTCTATTATTTCAAGGGATCTCACAGATCCCTTTTGTCATTGTGACTTTACAAGAGAACCAGGTGTGAATGCTTAATTTTCTACTTGGTTGTTTTTTCTTCCTTGTCTTGTGACTATGCCTATTAGTTTCTCGGTAGTGAAGAACTATTTAAATGTAATCACCTGAAAATGAAAAAAAGAATGGTTTCAATGGGGAATTGTTTTTTCGGGAATGAGTTGTGAATTGGTTGTGGCTATTGTGCTTCTTATGAATTAATAGTAGCGAGGGTGTTTGTGCATGGGATAGTTTTGGAACCACTAGGTCGAGATGAGTTCTTGTTTACTTATATGTATAATTTAGTTCTTATGTTTCTTATTTTCACCCCACCCAAGTTGAGAACATCATGTCGAACACCCCCATTTCATGGGGGGGGGTGTTTTTCCTAACACTCCTATGAGTGGCTGGTTATTAGCTCGTTTTCTGCTCCCTTTCCCGAGGAGCCCAAGACTATTTGGACAAGGTGTGATGGCATGAGTTCCATTATATCCCAAGATTATTTGGGGCCTATTGAAGGTGGGTCTCGGGGGTCATTATCTCTCCTTCAACTTGAGGAAGGAAGGGTCTAGCAATCTGTTTTCCCTTCCCTCATCTTGGTGAAGGCAAGTCGTGAAAAAATGGTATCAAAGGAGGTTGAGAGATAAGAAAGATTTCAGAGCTAGGAATGATGAGGATTGCATGGGATGGTAGGGAAATAGTGTTAGGAAATCTTGGTGAGTGAAATAGGCCAGGGAAGATCATCTAAGACATAGGATTTTAACCCCCCCTATGATCCAATGCAAGGACTCTGGAACTACTGAATGACCAAGTGAGGCCACACTGATTATAGGGTAGAGACCCTAGGAAAGGTACATGAATTATAATGACTTGTGTTATTTTGTGTCTTTGGTACTTTGGGGATTTAAAATAAATAAAAAGTTCAAGAAAAATTTAAAAACAATCTTCTACACTACTTGGTCTTAGGCATTCCTTGTTTACCTTGAAGATATGGCACCCAGATGATGACCACAAGTAGTGCGGGTTATTGAGGCCTAGGAGGATGATCTAACTGATCAGTAGAGGGATGATCAAGAGGAGGAGGAAAACCAGTGGTAGAAGATGCTTCATGCCTTTATGAGACAAACCCTCAGGATGTACGAGGGCAATGTCTCAGACTTGGAGACAAAGAGATGGCTCGAGGATCTGGAGATAGATTTCAGCTTGATCTGGGCTCTGACTGAGTACTGAGTTCCTCTAGCTATATTCAAAATGTGGGGAGCAGCATGTCTGTGGTGGATTCTCTATTTTGGTGAGAAGATAGATGCTGAGGTTTCGTGGACTAAATTCGAGAGGGATTTCTAGGTGGAATTCCTCTCTTCCATGATGAAGATGGAGAAGAGGTAGGAAATACTCTCCCTTTAGCATGGGAGCATGTCAGTGAGGGAGTTGGGGATCAAGTTCAGGGATCTCCTTCGTTTTCTCTCAACCTCTTTCCAGATGAGGAGTCTCGGGCGAGATGTTTAGAGGAGGCACCCTGACGTTCTCTTAATTATGCTATAACTCCCTTCACTCTACCAACAAACTTGGAGGTTCATAAGAAGGATGAAGTGGTGGAGAGGATGAACACGCTGGGAGGTGTATCGAGATAGGGGATCATGTTGGGCTCGTAAAAGGGGAAGGCCATCAACAGCATGCCTCCAGTGTCAGGGCCTTCCAGGTTTCAGCCAATGGGGAGCAGGCCCCAGAAATTCCAATTTCGATATCCTGGTCCTCACCCCTTCCTTGTAGGCCCACGACTGAGATTCTTCATCTATGGAAGTCATGGGAACTTTCAGAATCAGTTCCCAGACCGAGTGCAGTATAGTGGGGGTGGGAAGGTTTAACGCCCACCTCAGCAGTAGCAGTTTCCAGCTAGACCCTTTCAGCAGTAGCAGCAGGGATATCAATCTCCCACTCCTCTGGGAGAAGACGTTGCAGGAGGAGGCTGATTTTAGGTCTCTCCTTAGGGACCTCGACCAAGGCGTGGTTGGGGAGGTGGCTAATAGCTGAGGGGCAGAGGAGCTGGACATGGGCAGTTGTATGCCATAGATGCTACAGTTCTAGCAAGGCCAGAGGTCATTCGAGGTATGATAATCTTATTTAGCACTCTTTCCTGTGCCTTGTTTGATTCAGGAGATTCAAACTCCTTTTTTGCACCCAGTCTAGCCAATTCTTTGGGTCTAGACATAGAGAGACTTCTCGTGCCCCTGGTTTTGATTATGCCATTCGGAGGCCAGACCAACTTGTCTCATGTTTTCCAGGGATGTAAACTGATGTTGGGACCACATCAATCTATTGTGGACCTTCTTTTGCAACAGATGAAACGGTATAGTGTCATTCTAGGAATCGAATGGCTGTTATCTATGTGTGTCGTTATCAAATGCTTCCGAAGAAGAGTCATGTTTTCAGATATCGGTAGACAATGTGTGACTTTCATCGGCGAGTGAGGTTTCCAAGAATGCAGCCAGCGAGTGGATCCCCTTCTTTACTTGTTAGCTGAGCTGTTAGTGGAGTTAGCCGAGATAGAGATAGTGGATGTCTCAGGTATCATCAGTGAGTTCCTAGACGTCTTCCCCAGAGAGGTGGTGACTCTACCCCCTTGACGTGATGTTGAGTTTGGGATATACTTTCAACCCAGTGCCCGTCCAATTTATATGGCTCCCTATCGGATGGAGCCATCTGAGTTGTGAAAGTTATGGATTCAGATTGATTATCTGATAAAGAAGGGTTTTTTTTTCGACCAAGCGTGTCATAATAGGGTGCTCCAATCTTGTTCGTAAAGAAGGAAGATGGTGATCTCATGATGTGTATAGACTACCGAAGGCTGAAATAGGTGACGATCAAGAACTGTTACCCCCTCTCGAGGATTGACAACATTTTTGATCACTTAAAGGGGCAGGATGGTTCTCCAAGATCGACCTGCGGTCAGGATATCACCAGTTGAGTTTGAAGGAGGGTGACATCTCGAAGACTGCCTTTAGGTGTAGATATGGGAACTTTGAGTTCATGGTCATGGAGTTCGGCATTACGAACACACCATCCATGTTCATGGGGATCGTGAACCCCATATTCCAGGAATATCTAGACCGGTTTGTATTCAGTTTTATTGATGAAATTTGGATCTACTCAATATTAAAGGAGGATCATGTCAAGCATCTGAGGATGGTTTTAGAGGTCCTCCAACAGTACCATCTATATGGGAAGTTGTGCAAGTGAATGTTATGGACATGATAATTTCACTTACTTAGACACGTGGTGTCCGAGCAGGTAATAGCAGTGGAACCATTGAAGTTCGAAACAGTTGTTTCTTGGGAAACACCCAAGAATGTGGCAGAGGTTCGTAGTTTTTTGGGTTTATTAGGTTACTACTAGAGATTCATGCCCTACTTCTCCCCAGTTGCAGTGCCTTTGACAACCTTTACCAAGAAAGACCAGACTTTTATATGGAGTGAGCGGTGTCAGGCAGCCTTTAGTTATCAAAAGGGGAATTTGGTTAGTGCCCCAGTACTGAGTTTTCCAGAAGAAGGGCTGATGTTTGAGGTGTTATGTGATGCTTTAGGCCAAGTCTTGGGGAGTGTGCTGATGCAACAACATGGTGTGATCTCTTATTGGTCTAGGCAGTTATGTCCACATGATCATAACTATTTCACCCACGATCTGGAACTTACAAAGGTCGTGTTAGCACTAAGGTTGTGGTGGCATTACCTCATCGGGGAGCGCTTTGTGGTATTCACGGATCACAAGAACATGAGGTATATCTTCTCCCAGCGGGACCTGGACAATAAACAGTGAAGGTGGATGGAGTTTCTTCAATAATACAAATTTGAAATTTCCTACACCTCAGGAAAGGGTAACGTGGTGCATTATTCCTTGAGCAGAAAGTCACATAAGGATGTGGTTTGAGAATTGGAAGCTGCTTGGAAGTCGATGGAGGAGTTGGCTGCCCTACACCTGAATGCAAGGGTGGAGGGTGGAAGAGGTTGTCTGTTCTAGATGATAGTGCAGTCTTCTCGGTTGCAGCAGGTGGAGTATTTTTAGTGGGGGGGACTTAGAGGCTGAAGTGATGCATGATCGTGTTATCCAGGGCAATACTCCGGAAGGTTAGTCAGAAGATAGCCCGAATCAGATGATGTTTCACAAAAAAATTTCATCTTTATGGAAATGCATAAGATAGGTCATGGAGAGTTCCATAACTCACCTCTAGAGGTGCACCCAGGTGTTTCCAAGATGTACCGGGGCTTGAGGGGTCAGTTTTGGTGGCCTGGGGTCAAGTGGGTAGTGGAAGAGTTTGTGGAAAAGTGCCTCATGTGTCAGTAGGTGAAGGTTGAACACTTTGTCCCAAGAGGCCTGTTACAACCTTTAGATGACCCTGAGTGTAAGTGGGATGACATATCGATGGATTTCATTATGGGACTACCAAAAGTTCAAGGGGTTTGTGATTCTATCTATGTAGTGGTGGACTGGATGATGAAATCAACTCACTTCCTAGCAATCAAGGAGTCGAGTGCGGTGGATGCCCTAACACAGAGGTACGTGGATGAGGTTGTGCGGTTACATGGAGTTCCAAGGTTCATAGTCTCCGACCAGGATACCCAGTTTACCTCACGGGTCTGGAAATGATTGAAACATGCTTTTGGCACCCAGCTATGCCTCATCACTACTTTCCACCCCCATAAAGATGGAAAGACAGAGCGCACCATCCAGATGTTGGAAGATATGCTATGGGCTTGTGTTTTGGAATTTGGGGGATCATGGGTATGACACTTACATCTGGTAGAGTTTTTCTACAACAATATCCATCACTCTATCATTGGAATGGCTCCATTCAAATATTTGTACGGGAGGCCGTGTCTCTCACCCTGTGTGCTGGATAGAGGTTGGGGAAGCAGGTGTTATTGGCCTAGAGGTAGTGCAGATTACGATGGAGAAGGCTCAACTTATACGGGAGAGGATAAAGGAAGATTAAGACCGGAATAAGTTGTATGTTGATCAGGATGAGACCCTTATGATTTGAGGTCGGTGACCACATGTTCTTGAAGGTCTCCCCTAGGTATGATCAAAGAAGGTTTAGTAGGGGGAGTAAGATTTCTCCCAGGTTTTTCAGACCCTTAGAGGTGTTGTGGTGGGTCGGCAAAGTGGCTTATCAGCTGGCGCTACCACCACCGCTATAGAGGGTGCACAACTTCTTCCTTGTGTCTCAGCTCTGTTAGTAACTACATGATGATTTGCACGTCCTCAACTGGGGGAATCTAGATATCGAGGATAACACGACATTCGTAGAGCAACCAGTGAGGATTGAGGATCGTGAGAATATGGTTCTTCCTAGATGAACCATTCCCTTGGTTTGTGTGTTATGGAGGCATGGTGACCTTTAAGAGAGTACCTGGGAAAAGGAGGCATAGATGCATGCCTAGTACCCAGAGATGTTTTGAGTTTTGTTCTGTTTTGTTTAGTACTTGATTGTGATGTAGTGCTTGACCTTGTTAACTATGAAATTTGTTGTTTTCATTGTTCTTTGGATGTGTGTGAAGTGCCCTGATTGTGGAGAGGGTATGACTTGATCCCTACTCAATAAGTGTTAAGGTGGATAGGATTAAACCCGTATGGGTGAGTTAGTGCCGCCCAAAGCAGATAGTATCATGATACGGAGGAGGGGACTCCCTAACCCATATGTCTGGACAATGATGCCTTTATATGTTTTTGTAGTTTCTTGAGGGAGAAACTTTCCTAGATGTTGAGGAGGTGTCCTTGTGGAGCCTTAGAGTATTCATTATTTTTCAGAAGATAGATATCGAGGCGGTTTACTCCTGAGATCTATCTTAAGGATGGTTTCTCAGACGTCTTTTTCTGACCGGTTTTAAATTAAGAATAGTTTGAGAGGTATCTAATGTAATGGATTGGACCCTCCTGGTCTAGTACTTTTCTAAAAAGCCAGTTCCATAGAAACCATGGCACCAGTCATGGCGGTACCATGATGGTGGTACCATGGCGGTGGAACTGGTCATGGAAACACCATGATGATGTAAACTATCACAATAGCACCGTGACAGTATCATCGATCATGGCAGCACCGTGATGGTGGCACCGATCATGGCGGCACCGTAACGGTGGAACTATAGCGGTCACACCATCATGGTCACACATCGAAAAGGTGTCACCACTTACAGTGTTACACCGAACTGGTGGCACCGTGATAGTGGAACCGTGATGGTGGCACCATTATAGCGTCTCACCAAACGGTGTCCCACCCTTTGTTTTTTTCCAGTTTCCCGAGTTTTCCTAGTTCTTCTCCCCCAACGTTTCTTTTTTACTTAAAAGTGTTTTAATACCCCTTTCAAAGTGATTTAAAGGCCATAAATGATATATAAAATCCTCCAAGAGTCGTGTGACCCTTTGACTTACCAAAACTTGTGGATTTTTCATCAGTGTCACACCCTTTTACTATACTTTTCATTTATTCCCCTATTACACATTTTCCTCTGATTAAAGGAAACCCTTTAACTCATAGCTGTTATGGACACCTCTCCAATTAGAATTATTAAATGATAATTAATATCATTGTGTGTAACCACCCAACCATGTGGAGAAACCATGATCCTCCTTCAAATCTATTCAAGATTACATATCATGTAACTCTAGGATCTCACATTTTATTGCACATGATTCTTTCTTCTTCTTATCTAGTCTCCTTTCCTTTCCTGGGTGCGTTTTGATTCCCCCTAGCCAAGGATAGTGGTGCGCCTATGCTGGAGCCTTTCCTGCTCACTCTTGGAGTCCTCAAATTTCCTCCCCCGCAAGTCGTGCATCCCTAGTTCTTGGCGTGTGGGGAAAAACTTAGACCGTTGATCATCCAATTAGGGTTTTTTCCTTTGTCTCTCCTTACTGTGTATCATGTGGGGTGGGTACAATGACATTCATTTGGGGATGGATGAAATAAAACATTAACAAAGATAATAAATGGTTCCCAGAAAATAATGGGGTGTTTTTGATGATACTTTTGTACTCTTTTACCTTTTCTTATATGTTTTCAATTGTTTGGGATTATGTCCATGGAAAATAATGGTCATTTATGGCCTTTTCTTGCACACTAATGAACCTATTTGTTTTCTGGATAATTCAATGATTGAATGGTTGTAACATGGAAACTAGTTAATCATGTAAAATCAGTTAATTAAATGGATTCCCAATGAATAATAATCCTTGTATGGTCACCCCGATTAACCAAATGGAAGGATGTAACTAAATGAATGGTGTGTTCAAAAATTTAAAAACTCTTTTGCTCTGTGATGGTGATGTGTATGGTTGTTCTGCTTGATGCTAGTGAGGTGAAATGGATGGAGATGGAATCCACTATTGTTAGGTTATTAGTTTGTGTATTTTGGGGATGTGTGAGGTCATATGTTGGAGCTTGTTTTGGTTCCAGTACTTCGAGGGATCCCACCAATCCCTTTTGTCATTGTGACTTTACCAGAGAACCCGGTGTGAATGCTTAATTTGCTACTTGATTTTTTTCCTTCTTTGGATTATGGTTTTTCCTATTTCTTGCCCAGTAGTGAAGAACTATTTAAATGGAATCACTTGAATATGAAAATAAGAATGGGTTCAATGGGGAATTGTTTTCTGAGAATGAGTTGTGACTTTGTTGTGGCTGTTGTGATTCTTATGAATGAATAGTAATGAGGGTTTTTGTGTATGGGATGGTTTTGGAACCCCTGGGTTGGGATGAGTTCTTTTTTACCTATATGTATAATTTAGTTCTTATGTTTATTATTCTTGCCCCAAAAAAGTTGATCACTTCATGCTGAACACCCCCATTTCATGGGGGGGGGGTGTTTTTCCCAACACTCCTATGAGTGGATGGTTATTAGATCCTTTTCTGATCACTTTCTCGAGTAGACCAAGAATCTTTAGTTATGAAGTGATGATATGAGGTCCATTATAGCACAATATTCTTCAGGCAGGGTAGTTGTGGTGGTTTTACCAGGTGTGTGTGGGAAGGTTGTTTCCAAGTGTCTTTGGGATGAGGCCCCGGTGTCTTCGGGAGTGGTAGTAGTTGTTCTATCCTAGGTGTCTTTGGGTGTGGAAGTAGTTGTTCTGGACCAGGTTTTTATGGGTGTGGTTATGTGTGGTTTTTTTTGGACCAGGTGTTTGTCGGCAGGATGTGTGGTTATGGTAGCCCAGATGTGTGTGGGCGGGGGATGGTAGTGGGACTATGGTGAGAATAGTGGGGGAGGTCTGACACGTAGGATGTCTTTAATAACCAGGGGGAAAGTGGTGCGGGGTACCCAAACATCAATGTGTTATCACTATTATTTTACTTGAATTTAGTTATTTGGGGAGTGTGACTTGGTTAGGTTCGGTGGACAGTTTCTTTGTTAGGTTCTTTGGTTATATCCTTTTCTCATAAGGCATTAGAATTCCTCCCCACTTGTGCATGAGAGATTTTGTTTTTACCTACTGAGTATACCTGTATACTCCCCCTACATAAATAAAATTTCTTTTAGGTTTCTAGTAGTACTCGGAGGACCATGCCAGACCCTATTAGGTCGAACGTCAGGATCGTTGACGTTGTTATTTTTCTTTTCTTTTGGTAATTCCCTTTAGAGTTTTCTTATACTTTGTATCACTTATTATTGGAACATTCATATGGGAATGAATTGTTTTGTATTTACTTTTACTTATAGTTTTGGTGTTTTTTGGGATTTACTATCTTATCTCCCAATCCCATAAAATAAAAGGGTAATACCTTCCATATTATGTGTGATTTTATACCCTTGGTGCTAGTCTCCACTCTGGGGCCTATTGAAGGCAGGTCTTAGGGGTCATTATCTCTTCTTAAATTTGATGAAGGAAGGGTCTGGAAATCTCTTATCCCTTCCCTCATCTTGGTGAATTTGGGTTGGGAAAAATATTTTATGAATTAAAACATCAATGAAGAGTCATTTTGAATCAAGTTATATCATAATTGTAAACAACTCTTCCATCTCAACTCCATTGATTTATACATTTCCCTTGGTTGTCAATATATCTTTATCCTTTGTCAACATTCCATGATCATTTTATTTTTTAGTAAACACCCAACTTGATCTAATTATATTGTGATACAATGATCCTTTTATGATCCACCATGATTATTTCTTCTCCATATAATTTAGACATTCATTCATGGATTTAACCCATGAATAAGATTTTATCTTTAACCAACATTTTGAAAAGCTAGTAAAATTTCTTAGAAAACTATTATAAATTATAAAATTTATTATAAATATCATTTAAATAAATGAAAATCATTAACATTGATACATAATTTCCAATATATTCTATATAAGAACAAAACATCATAAAAACATACCAAATTACATGAAAAAAATCAATATTTTGGTAACATAGGAACATAATAAATAAATAAATTGGGGTTTGATAACAAATAAATTCCAACCAAAAAATACATTTAATCATTGAAAAACCATTAAATTCACAAAATATATTAATTATAATCAAATAGAAATCAAATAGAAAACTAAAACATCACTTTGATTAAAAATTCATAAAAAATCGCATCCTATGAATTTTATAGAATATATAGATTGTAAAGAAAATTTTTCTACATATGTAAAAAATAGAAACAAATAGAATAGCTATTTATTTCAAGCATAGAAAAGATAATTACAATGAAAACCTATTTAAATTCCTCAATATTGGAACATATAATTTGATATTGAATAAAAGATTATTTTTAGAAAACTAAAGCATCCATAGAATGTCAAATAACTAGAGTTGTATAAAAACATCAAATCTAATTTTAACCCTCACTTGGACCCGAAGAACCAAGATCAACAACGTCTCTATCTCCATCTCCACTCCTTGATATTGGCACCTATATATAAATTTTATTTAAAATTAAATAGTTTTGTATATTTAAATTTATAGTTAAAACAAATAAAAGTTTGTGTACTAAATGATTATGAAGGTGTGTGATTTACCTTCTCACTCAAACTATCCATAAATATAATATTACATGGGACACATCTATTCATATTGTGATATAAATTAACCAATTCCCTCAAGGAGAAATGATCTTCATATCCAAATTCATATATGAGACCCTTATTTTGAATTGTTCTCCCATATTCCTAAATTGTGACTTTAATTTTTATAAACTACCTCTGATCATATTTAGGTAGGGAGTATCTAAAACCAAGAGTAGATGTGCCTAAAATTTCTAGTGACCTTCTAAAGACCTCATAAGGTACTTCCCTTAAACCTATCCTATACACGCAACCAGAATTCTTATTTCCAAGGACTTGACCAATTGAATCATATCGGGAGACCGAGAAGGGATTCATGGGATTAGAATCCTATAGTTATTTTATTTTTACCTATTAATAAAATAATTGTCATATTTTAATCAATACATATTAACAAATTGAAAACTAGAAATAATTTATTACAATAATAAATGAATTCATACCCCAACTTCTTTGTCATGATCATTCATGGAACTGCAATCTAATTTCATATGAATATCAAATTAAAGTTTTGTTCAAGAGACTTGGTGCCATAAATTCTTTGAATATATTAAACAAAGATAAATAAAAAATTTAATCTATAAAATTGATAATTTTATCTTATAAATATTTAAACTAATGAAACTATTACCATAGAATATCAATTTATTGAAAAACTCTTTGAACTGGAGGTGTGAGCGTTGATTTTTTTATCTCGACTTGATACATTTTTTCTTGAAACATCCTGAAATAAATATCATGTAATTTAATAGTAATGTATGTAATTTCATATCCTTGTCATATACATTTATATATGTAAAATGAGACAGGTATAATAATATTATTTTAAATACCATGTGCTTCTTATGGTGATGGATATCAACAAACACCTTCCACTACTCTCTAAGTACCCCTTCTGGTACCTTGTCATACTACTGTTGACTGGTCAGTGATGTATCATTGAATTCATTCCATAATCTATATTCAAAATCACTTCATTTCTTACCCAAAATTTTTAATGTCCACATTTCTGTGATAAGATCAGCAATGTAAAAGTGAAGTAACATCTATATACATATATTCATTTTTAAAATATTATAATCTAATTAAATAATTACATTCAATTTATCCATATTGTATTAAAATTACCTTTATATGGGAATAAAATACTTCGTTCTTCCCATATCTAGGAACATTCCTCCAATCATAATATGTAATTGAAAGGGTAGCCATCTTAGCTACCAACTATCCTAGAATTTAGCCAAATAATATTACTGCATCATTTGTGGGGACCCCATAACAATCAAATTAGGTAACTATCTTTAATCCATTCATATTCCATACATATAAATTGTTAATATTTTTCTAATTAGTAAAATTGTTTCCATATTTTATGAAAAAATTGTTATTATTATAAAAAAGTGCAATAACTTTATTCACATTATTTTTTTACCTATAAACATCACCCTCCAATATCCTCATGATGAAATAGGAGTAACCACCTGTTCCCTCACCGTGCAGTCATAGCATGAGGAATCCACTGAATTTAGAGTAAATTTTCTATATTATGATGAGATAAATAATGATGGTGTTCTAGACACTAGAGGGAGGGATATAGAGGGTGTGTTAGACACTGATGGGGGAAAACCAAGGGTGTCCTAGATGCTATAGGGAGGGAGCCCAGTGGATCTTCATGTGCTTGTGTGGTCAATGTAAATCCATATGGGAGTTTAATGGGACTAGTAAAACACTTATTCTTTGGCATTAATATAATTTAAACAAATAAAAAATAACTTCAAAACATTTATTTCAAAAAATTCATATAGAAAAATAAATTTAGATTTGATAACAAATGCACAGTATTGACAAACAAAATATACATAGTTATGATAATGAATTACTATACATACAAACAAATATAACATTTAACTTTTCAAAATTATACAAATCTTGAGTAAAAATAAATTTAAATATAATAACAGATCCATATAATAAATAATATGTAATTTAAAAAATAATTACTAATTCTTTCTAAATCAACAATATAAAAAATTATTTAATATCCATATATCACACTATAGAGGCACTTCAATAAAAAAAATTAAAATACATAATAAATATTATTTAATTTAAAAAAACAATTTCTAATTTATCTAAAATCAAAAATATAAATAATTACTAATTTATTCAAGGGATAGGGCTTAAGAGTGTCAGCGAGGGCTTGGTGGATCAGCAGTGATGGATCAGTAGAAAGAGATCGGGGGCTCACCAAATATTATATTCTAGTTCTACCTAATGAAAAACCATAAAAAATCTCTAGAAATATTAAATAATTTAATTAAAATTATAAGGGATCAGTATCCAATAAAATAAATAAAGAAGGGTTGCAATGGACTTATAGACTCACCTTAAAGTATTGATCACACCCAATAATAGAAAAAATGGATAATGGATGAGAGAGGTCAACCATAGACTTAATGGGAGGATAAGAGGGTGTGGGAGAAGAGATACTGGATGAATGGGGGATAATATTTTGAGTGGTGGTTTATCATAAATAGATAAATGGGAAAGGGGAGTGACTGCGAGGACTCAGAAAGGGGATTTGAGGGATTGGGCAGCGGCTCGAGGAGGGGCATCGTCAACTAGGGGAGGGTAGTTGATGGCTCGGGGAGTGGTGAGGGGAGGGGTATCGACAGCTAGGATAAGGGAGTTGAGGTATCAAAGTAGAAGTAGAGAATTAGTGGTGACAAGGGGAAAAGTGGATCAACAACGAGGGGGGAAATCAGAGAGTCAACACAGGAAAGGGGAAAAGAGGATCATCAGTGGTGGAAAGGGGGAAACCAATGTGTCAACAAGGGGGGAAGGTAGTAAGGAAAAGGGATCAGGGGAGGGGGGGATCTTGGATAATTGTTTGTTTTTTATAAATGGAAAACATTTAGAGGAACTTTTTAAAAAACCACCACTAAATTCTTTCTATTTTTTAGCAGTGATTTCTTAAAATGCCACTAATAAACTACTATTAAACAATGGATTTGGTGTAGTGCATCTGCTCTTTTTTATGGAAATAAAACAATTTATCATGTGGTTCTATCTCTATGAAACATACCTCTTAAATTTTAATTAGAAGATATATTGGATCCACCATTATTTATTTTAAATGTTCCACCTCTTCTATGGATTTATCTTCATAATCATCCAAGTAAATTTTCATAAGTGTTGAATATGTAATATCAATAAAAGTGAGTTCAAAATAAAGTTCAAGATCAAAAAAATTAGAATAAAATTAATTTAATGTAAATATTCCCCTAATCTATTTCAACATAAAGTTCCTATTCATTATGAAATATCTCTGGTAAAACATCTTCAATAGGATCATGTAGTGGGAAATATTGATCAACCACACTCTTCATCTATTCAGTTTTATAATCAAAATTATTATGAATAGCTTCAAACATAGTGAGATTAGGTAATGTGGGTTATTTTAACACTTGTTAAAAAAATTATTCTATTATTTCAAATATTCCATCATGGGTTTGTTCAATCTCCTTAAAACTTTCTAGGATCATATTGGTATCAAGTGTGGGGTCAATGATCGCATAGTGATTCACTATTTATTTACACCCATATACCAATGTGTTAAACTGAATTTTTATTGTAAATTGAAAACCTAATAACAAATTTAACTTCAAATTTATTTCAATTAATTAATTTTTAGCACTGTTAAAAAAGGTATTTTTTTTTAAGGATTACATTGAAGGTGGATATGATTTTGGAGATCCTACAAAGGAATTCAAGAAAAACAGACCAAACTACGCAAGATCCCATACAAACACTTGGACTTAAATATTTACTATTGATAATTGGCGCATCAAATTAGGATTAAAATTGGTGGTCTAATGAAAAAAAATGTGTAGGATACATTTATCTAGTAGACCATAGAACCTAATTTATCCATTTGGAGGCCTAAAAGAGGCCCAAAATGTGAAGAAATTATGGGTGGGATATATTGGACCAATCTTCTATATTTGGGCCATAACTTAGGACTCAGACCTCCAATAGGGACAATTACACCACCATTGAACATATAACTAAAAGAACCACCTATCCACATAATTTGAAGTCAATTTAGATTTTTTTTGTTAGTCAAACAACCGAATAAACTTGGTGTAAAAATATATCATGAACAGCTCACCTGTACCCATAGAACATTGACCTTTCTTGGATACAACTTTATAAATTTATCTTTAAAATAACTTCATGGATAACTGGAATGGTCAAAGAAACCAGGGGTAAGGTTTAGTTTAATTTTAGAGCTTTATTAATACATTTTAATCCTCTTTTACATCATGTACTTTTAAACCTCTTAGTGTTAAATTGGGGGGGGGGGTCTTTGTTGTAATCCTGAGCTCCATATTTCTAATATTTAGAAGATAATTGAAATTACTGGTTTTTTGTCTTTTATTATTAATTTCATAATTTTTTTTATTCTAGTGTTATTAAATAAAAATAAATGGAACAATAATATTCATGATTTCATATATAACATGGATCTTTTGATGATTTGATAATGTTTTTCAATTTTCTCACCCCACCCCCTTAATGATTATATAGATAGATTGTGTCGGTTGATAAAATCCATAAGATATAACCTATGAATAATAATGTTTTTTCCCATGGAAAATTATATCATTTACTCAAATTTTTCCATCTCATCACATTGTTGATATGATGCCTTGATTGAGTTTGGTACTTACATCGACACAATTTTGTTGATTTTGAGCGGTTGTTGTTAATAAATTTCATTGATCGAAAAAATCATAGGTGTTAACCTCATAATAGTTCACATAACATGATGGTTTTATTATGTATAAATCAAGGAAACAATGATTTTCCTACTTACATTGAGAGTGAAGAATGATGAGAATCAAGGGAAACTCACCCGAGTTAATCACGATCTATCCAAATTATTTCTCTCGCTTAGTAATATAGTTTCAATTTATACTTTAAAATAATAAAACCTATAAACACTTCATCCCATTATTTATTTCATAAAAACATAATCAAAATATTCTTTGAAAATTAATGATCTAATGCTCTGTCAAGAGATGATGAAGGTTAAATTCTATACAGTCTAAATTCTAGTAAAAAAACAATTTCTGATTTGACATGCTAAAAAAATAAATCATATTTTAGAACTATTTCTAGGGAGAAAAGATCATTTTCCCCTTTTCTTGATTTATTTTCTTTTTTTTATTTCTTACTCCTTTCAATATTTCCCCCCTTCCCTTTTGATTGCTTTTTTTTGTGTATTTCTTCTCTCTCTCTCTCTCTTTAATTATTTAATGTAGATTTTTATTTTATTTTATCCTTTAATTATTCTTAAGTTTATTTATTTTAGTCATATTCCATTAAAAACATAAAAAAATGAAATAAACTTCATAACATATGTGTACGACCCGACTTGAAAAATAAAAACTATTTGAAATAGACCCAAAAATTGAAAAGACCCTTCATTCAAAATTTAGGTCATCTAGAATAGGACTTTAAAGTAAAACTAAGGAACCCCATGTGAAACATCATGTTTTCCTAAACCAATATAAGAGTGAACCAAATAAAGACCAAAAAAACATGGCTGTAAATAATATAACTTTAAAAGAACTAACTATCCATGACGTGAAATACCAACTTGTGTATATCTAATACCCTAAGGAAGAATACACCTTTTAACTAAGATTGGGATTCATCCACCTCCTTCATAAATTTCATGGTATTCATAGTGTGGACCCTCAGAAACATATAATTGAGTTTCGAATATTTTTCTACACCATGAAATCCTAAAATGTGACTATAGAACTCGTAATTATTAGGGAATTCCATTTCTCCCTTAATGGTGTATCCAAGGAATGTCTATATTATCTTACTACTATAATTGGGGGATTCAAACCTCTTAAAAATCCTTATAGAGGTGTTATTCACTGACTCTCAACCTACATCAATGTTAAAATAAATCTATGGAATTAGGAAATCACAAGGATATACTCTTCATGAATATTTAGTGAGATTCAAAAGAATTTTCTCAGGTCCCCCCCCCCACCAAATTAGTGAAAAAATTTTAATTAAATATTTATATAAGGGAATTTTCCCCATGGGTATGGGTATGATAAATGTTCCACTTTGTGGTTCTGTAGTTGATAAAATCCCAGCCACCGCTCATGACTTAATAGCCAACATGGATTAAAATTAATAACAATTTGGTTCATGAGAAATTTCACCAACCCAAGGAGTTAATGATGCAATCCATTAATAACTATAAAAAAGGTATATAATAAACTTGATGAGATGCATACCCTTATAATATAGTTAGGTCAAGTTAAAGGTAATTTTCACTCTCCACCCATTCCATTGCATTGTAGTATTTTTTATAACATTCATTTATTAGAAACGTTCCCCCAACTTTAGAATTCATCTGATTCTTAGAAAATAGTATTATTTGGGAATCCATTTAAATAAGAATCTCTATTCAAGAAAGAACCACTCCGTAGAAATCCAAACCTTCAGTGGGAAGCACAACCTCAATACCAATAAGGAGGCAACTCAAGCTACCCCAAAAAATTGGTACCAACAAAGACAAGGTATACAACCTTCTTATACTTCACCTTCTCAGAATAAAACTCCTCTTCTTAAATATCAACCAAGACTAGAGGACATGGTGAAGAAAATGGAATCTTAGAAACTCCAGTTCCAATAGACTACACAATAAATTATTCAAGACCTATGAACTCAAGTGGGACTTCTGGAAAACACCATCAGGGAGATAAAGATGCAAGGTTCTTGACAACTACCATTCCAACCCATTTCCAATCCTAAGAAAAAAGGTAATGTATATTCAATCACACTTTATAGTGGTAAATAACTTTCTCATTCTAATGATTCGAGCAAATAGGTATTCCCACCTTTTGAAAACTCTCTTTATCTACCCTCAAAAGATTTCAGTGAAGAAAAATAAAACAAAAATGGTAAATAAGTTATTATTGAGTATTTCCCTGAACAATCCATTCCTATTTATTTTCCACAAATACTCAATAAATCTAAGAAAAATTTTGATAATGAGATTGATAAAGAAATCATAGACACATTTTAAAAAGTACAAGTTAACATTCCACTACTGGATGTTGTTAAAAAAATTCCTTGCTACACCAAATTTCTTAATGAACTTTTCACCCATAGATGATGACCGAAGTGAAATGAGAGAGGAAAACTTGGAAGGAATGTCCCAACCTTAATAAAACTAGTGATGCCAAAAAAATACAAAGATATAGAAACTTTTATGATATCTTATACCATAGGCGATAATTTCTTTTCTGATGGAATACTTGATTTAGGTGATTCAATTAATTTAATTCCTCACTCCACATATAGTTCTATGTAGGTTGGAGAGATTCAACCAATGGGAATCATCATACAAAATTCCAACTAGATCACAACACACCCATTAAGAGTGATCGAGTATGTACTCATAAGAATGGATAATATCATCTTTCCAACAGAATTTTTCATTCTTCAAATGGAAGATACCCAAACTGAAGTACATGATCCTCTTATACATTTAATTCCATTCCTTAAAATAGAAAAGATAACCATAAATATTCATAATTGTATACTTTCTATGGAGTTATATGGAGAAAAGGTAAGTGTCAATATCACTGATGCCATGAAACACCCTATTGAAGAGAACTCCACTCTTCCTATCTATTAAATGGAAGTTCTCTCTAATGGCACACACACACAAAATTATTTCCTCAACCTGTACTTTGATTTGTTTTTCTATTATTCAATCTTCAATGATTTTGGACATGATTCATCTTTTTAGTGTGGTGTGGGTTTTTAAAAGTATAAATATTGTGTTTTTATTGATTATTTCTTGAACACTGAGGATCCTATGACCATTTATGATACTGATCATCATGTAAAATCTTATTCCTAATCTAGGTATATTACCATTGAGAAGTTATATGAGATCATTAACTCCCATAAATTCAAAATATCCTTGAATTAGAACTTAAAATAATAACTAAAAACTTGAAATATTCATATCTTAATAATAGAAACATGTTACTTATCATCATTACTAGTTAACTACCTCTAGAGAATAAATTGTGATTTCTAAACCTTTTTAGAGAGTATAAAAAATAATTAGTATGGAATTTTTTTGAAATACCTGGTATTTGACCATCATTTTACATGCATCATATATTGTTAAACAATGAGGCTAAATTGATGAGGCAGACACAAAGATGACTGAAATAGAACCTCCTTGATGTTATTAAAAATTTGGTAAACAAATTATTGGCTACTAGAAACATTTATCCCATATTTTATAGTTAATGGGTGATTTCAGTGTATGTAGTTTCTAAAAATACTGGTCTAATGGTAATAAAAAATGAAAAAATGAATCAGTTTCATCCTATGTATAGAATAGAGGGTGTGTCTATATAGACTATTTTCGACTAAACCAGAACACTAGGAAGAACCATTTCCCATTACCATTCATTAACAATATTCTAGAGAGTCTAGAAAGGAATTACCGCTATTAATTCCTTGATGGGTATTCTGGATACTTTTTTATCCATATTTCCATTGAGGATCTTGATAAGACAATATTTATTTGACCCTTTAGCACATTTTCATATAGGAGGATTCCATTTGGCATGTTCAATTATCCATGCACTTTCTAATGATTCATGGTTAGTATTTCTTGGATTACCTAGATCATTTCATGGAACTATTCATGGATGATTTCAATATTATTTGATGCTCCTTTGATGAGTGTTTGAGTAGTATTGGTTCCATCCTACATCAATATATTTAAAATAATATTCTATTAAATTATGAGGAATTCAATTTCATGGTGTGATAAGGTATAGTATTTGGAAATTTCATTTCATGGGATGGTATCCAAGTATATTAATCAAAAGAAGAAATCATTTATTTCCCACCTTTCCCCAAAAATGTGTGGGATGTGCAATATTTATTAGGTCATGATGTATTTTATCATCGTTTCATTAATGAATTTAGTATGATTACACTTCCAATATCCTTCTTACTCCAAATAGAAAAAGGAATTCATTTTTTATAAATACTATTAGGATTCTTTTAACAAATTAAAATGAAGTCTCACAACACCCCTTAGAAATCCAAACAATTTAGTGGGATTTACCATTTGAGATCATGTGTGATGCCTCTAACTTTTCAGTTGGGAAGTCTTATCATAATGTGTCAATAGAGATACACATTTCATAAGCTATGCCTCACACACACTAGAACCTTCCCAAGAAAACTACACCACAACTGAAAAATAATTTATTTCCATTGTGTTTTACTTGTATAAATTTAGGTCATACCTTTTAGGGACTAAAGTAATTATGTTCTCAGACCATGGATCCCTCCAATATCTTCTTAAGAAAATAGAAGTTAAGCCCTACCTCATATGGTGGATGGTCCTCCTCTAAGAGTTTGACCTAGATATTAGATATAAGAGAGGAGTGTAAAATATGGTAGCTTACCACATTAGTATGATTAACGCACCATTGGACATCCATGTTGACTCACCCCTCCCAATTGAAGAATTCATTCATCATGAGAACCTTTGTGATTTTGTAGATCTTACCCCATGGTATGAAAAAATTATGAATTTTTTAGATACATCTAGGGTCCCTATTGAGTTTAGAAATCCACAATCCCAAATAATTAAGCATAATTAACTATAGTACATTTGTGATGAACTATATGTGTGGAGAATTTGTAGTGACCATGTTGTTCATCAGTGTGTCCTTGTACATGAGTTCACCTCTTTTTTGAGCTTCTGCCACACTATGCCTTGTGGGGGCCACTTTGACTCTCATAGTACATCTCTAAAGGTCTTTACTTGAGAATTTATTGGAACAAATTATGTATAGATTCCCATAAATTTTGTAATTTAGGCACATGACATTAAGTCATAGTGAATATCTCTAAGGGGGATAAAATTCCCCAACAACCCATATTGTTTTGTGAGATCTTTGATGTAAGGTGAATTGAATTCATGGGAATTTTTACAAATTTTTTTGGATTTTTTTACATCTTGTTGTCTATTTAACATGTCTCTAAATGGGTGGAATCAAAGGATATCATGAATAATAACTCTTGAGTGATTTTGTATTTTAAGAGATCTCTTATTTTTATTTGGTTTAAGTTCCCATGATTCATAATTAGTGATCAATGTTCAGTTTTTTTCAATAGAAACATGAAAACATTTCTCCATATATATGGTATAGTTCATAAATTATCCACTTCTTATAACTCCAAACTACCAGACAAGGATAAATCTAAAACTGAGAAGTTAACAGAATATTCAAAAAAATTGTACAATGCAATTTGAAAAACTGGTGTTTTTTATTGGATGATTCACTTTAGGAATATCAAAATGTTTTTAAAACCCTAATTGAAATTTCATCATATAGTATTGGTTTTATAAATAATTTTCACTTCCTTGTAGAGGTAAAACACTATGAATGTTTAGTTGTTGAACAATTTGATATGAATCTCTCATATTTAGGTGGGCATTAAAATTTGTAGATTTAGGATTTGTAAAAAAATAGGCTTGATGCATATGAGAACTAGTAATTCTATAAAGAGAAGACAAAGTATATTTATGATGATATGATTCCTCAGTGGAAGTTTCATATTGATGAGAAGGTCCTCATGTACAATTCTAGGCTAAATCTATATCCAGGTAAGCTTTGTTCCCAATGGCTTGGTCTTTATAATGTTACTAATGTACACCCTTTTAGTGAAATATTTTTTTTCATGAGAAGAGTGGAAAAAGTATTACAATTAATGGGAAAATACATAAACACTTATATAAGTATTTTCCAAAGCATTTGGTGGAGGATATCCACCTTCAAGAAGAAATATACCAATGAAACCGGTATGGTTTTATCCTTACTCCCCACATTATATTTTATCACAATGATAATACTATACACTCTAGGTGTAGTTGGGGTGGATACATTCCTAGGTTCATTAGGATTTTTATAATCTTTTTTATTTTTTCACTTTTTCACTTGTTGAATGATATTTTTACTTTTCCCCACTATGTTGAGTTTATTATAATTTTAATCATATTTCTTATTCATTCTATTTTATTCTTACTACATATTATTTATACCTCCCCACTTCTTTTATTATTTTTTTGCCTAAATACTCACTTTTTATACTCACCTCATCATGGAAATTACTAAAAATTCATGTCAAAATTTCTGATTCCATGTTGTTTTAATATTTAATGAAAATTTGTATCTGTTATGGAATGAAAATTTTATCATGAATTTAACATTGGGGTGTGTTTTTTAGTAAATTGGTTTTTTATGATATAATTAGTTTTATCTATATGAAACCTTTAAGATGAATGATGCCCTTTATGTGAGTAGTTTATGAAAAAATTGTATCACTTAATATCACCACACATCTTTTTACACAACCATAAAGTGTGAATATTTCTTAATATAAGTTAAATATAATTTAGGTGAATAATTATCTTATTTATAAAATTATATTTCCATACATTCATTTATTATTTGGCCTAGTACATTATTATACCAGATTGACCTATGTGTGTATATCTATTATCCAACTGTTGTATGATGTAAATAAATAAATAAAAAAACAATTAATAATAATAAATAATTAGGGGAGTGATAAAATGTATAACATATGGGGATATCTAGTTTGGGAGGTTAAGGGTTGACTTCCTAGAATGAATTAGTGATTGGGTCTTGAAATTTTATTTCAAAGGATGTAGGGAAGGTTCCGTGGAAAGAATCAAGTAAGCAATTTTTTTAAAATAACCTATATTTAATAGATAGAAAGTAGAAATAATATGATGAAATGGTTTTCAAAAACACATGTGGAAAGTTAGTGTCATGTTTGAATTTTTAATTCCATTCTCATATTGTCATCATTCATATCCTTGATTTTTTTCTAATATAATTTATGAGACATATTTTTCCACGATCATTGGGAATAACTCCTCAGTGCGGTTTTTTACTTTGAGAAGATTTATATAATAAATTAAAATTTCAATGAATGTTAAATATTAATGAAGTTGGTAATATATTCATGCCCCATTTTTTGGAAATATGACTTTTCCCAGGAGTGAAAATGTTTCTGTGTGGGGGTTTGATCGTGCAGCGATTCACTATTCATTTCCACCCATATAACACTGTGTTAAATTGAATTTGTATTATAAATTGAAAAAATAATAACAAATAAAAAATTCAAATTTGGTTCAACTAATTATTTTTTATTGATGTTAATAAGGTAAATTTAACTTTTTTAATGATTACATTATAGGAGGAGGTGCTTTTAAGAGCCCATGATTGAATTCTAGCAAAATGGGCCAAATTGTGCAAGATCCCAAACACACATGTGGACATAAATATTTTCTATGAAAATTTATTAATATAATTAGACTTAAAATGGATGAAATAATGAAAAAAATTGTGGGATATATTTATCTAGAAAACCATGGATCCCAATTCATCAATTTGGAGGCTCAAAAGAGGCCCACAATGTGAAGAAATTATGGGTGTGATAGATTGGACCTCCCTTACATATTTGGGAAATAAATCGGGTTTTAGACCTACAATTTGGATTATTATACCTCCATTGGATAAATAACTCGAATATCCACCTCTCTAATGAAATTCAAGTCAATTGAATGTGTTTTGGTCAGTCAACCAACCAAATAAACTTGGTGAAACAATCTGTCATAAACAGATCACCTACACCAATAGAGAGTTGACTTTTCTTGGATTAAACTTGCCAAATTTACCTTTAAAATCACTCCATGTCTCATTGGAAATTTTGTAATGGACATTGGTAAGTTTGAGTCTAATTTGTGATAATTCTTCATCCAATTTTATCCTATTATGCATCTTATACTTCTAAACGTCTTAGTGATCAATTTGGGGGTGTTCTTTATTGTAATCCTAAGCTACATGCTTGTAATATTTGGAAGATAATTGAAATTACAGGTTTTTTGTCTATTATTATTCATTTCTACATTTTGATTTTTTTTATTATGGTATGATCAAATAAAAATAAAATGCACAATAATCCTCATTCTTTCATGCATAACCTAGATCTTGTGATGATTTGAGCATGTTTTTCTCTTTTCTCACCCCTTCCCTTTCATGATTGTGTGGATATATTAAACCGGTTGATAAAATAAAAAATATAGAACCCATGGATATTCATTTTTTTACTTTTTAAAATTATATCGTTGACCCAAATCTAGTTATCTCATCACATTGTTGATGTGATGTATTAATTGTGTTCAGTTATTAAATCGATGCAATTTTGTTGATTTTGAGCAATCACTGGTAATCGATATCATTGATTGAACAAATAATCGGTGTTAACCTTGTAATATATTACATAACATAATGGTTTTATTATTTATAAATCAAGGAATAAATGATCTTTCCAACTTCCCTTGAGATAGATGATATATGAGCATCAAGGGACACTCACCCGGGTTAATCATGATTTATCTAACTTATTTCTCTAACTTAGTAATATAGTTTCAATTTCTATTATAAAATCCTAAAACCCACAAACACTTCATCCAATTATTTATTTCATAAAAAAATAATCAAAATATTTTTTTTTCAAATTAATGATCCAAGGCTTTGTCGAGAGATAACCTGGGGTTCCTTCCATACTACAGAAATTCTTGTAAAAACAATTTCTAATTTGACATGATAGATAACGGGATCACTCAACATTAGCATATTATTCTTGGAATATTTTCTTCCATTGTTCTTGAAATCAAAAACCCATAGTTAGTTCCTATAAACTTTACAATAAACACGTAAAATTATGAAAGTATTATCACAAAACTAATTTTCCATTTTTATAGGTGAGGTTTAAATGAATTAATAAAAATGAATGAAAAATGAAATGAGGAACACCATACAACTTTGTTTCCTCCTTGATAGTAGAGAAAAAAAATTCGTTTTGTATTTTCATAGTCCTTCATGACTTTTAAATTTATCAACCAATGAATAAAGCACATAGTCTAACCTTAGGGATGTCTCTCGAGGATTCCAAAGAAATACAATGATCCTTGGGTGTCAATTTAATATATTTTTATATTTTTATAGTAAATAAATTAGGAGACAAGGGGGTGTGGTGTGATGAAAAAATAAAATGAAATATGCATGTAGATGGAAATAATAATGAAATGTGAAAGTTATGGCTTGTCTTTATTTAATCACCATTATTATTCTATAATTATTTTAACCTGAATTATATATTAATTCTATTCTACTTAGTGGAAAAACATCACCTTATACACCAAAATTATTTTCTATTTAGAGAGTAATTAATTTTTCTAAACACTACTTCTTTTGTTCCTTGGTTAACTGTTATATACTATTGAAGTGTGTAGAGGAACACTAAACTAACTTAACCATATAATTTGTCAAGGTATGCTTCTATAAAAGAAGAAAAAAGCACACAATCTAACTTACCTATCCAATTTCACAAACCATCCAATAATATACCAAATAATCTATTACTTACATTTCATGATTGATGAAAAGAATCAATTGATGATCTAATTTTTTTGAGAATAAAATACAATGAAGAATAACGGGTTGAAACTATTACTATCCCTTATCACTCAATAATATGAATTCATAGAGTGATAAATATGAATGAGAAAACTATTATAAATAATATAAACAAAAGTCCATAATTACATATGTAATCTCCCTTAAACTAAAAATAAAAGGTTTTCCTTCTATAGATTTGGACCCTTTATTCCCCAACCCTAGTTTTCATTGCATAGACACAACATCAAGGTTCAGGTATTGAGATCACTACCACATGGATATTGGGACTTGATGCTTTTATTCTTCACTAATAATCATCCAATCACGGGTTTCAGTTCCCATGATCTTTTTCTTCCTACTCTTTCTTACTATCTTCCTTCACATGGAATTTTTCATTTCTACCTTTCTCAATTTATTAAATCTATTGGGTATAGAGATGCATTAGGGTACCCTTAGATGCATGTGTCCAATATAGAGATTATTCATCATCAATAATCATGATCCCCATTCACATAAGTAACTATTTTAGTGAAATTTGGTCATGTTATAAACATGTAAAATCTTTGAGTTACACTTACACGGCCTATGCAGACTCAGAGATAATATTATAAAAATCAATAATATAATTACTCAACCTTTTTGAAATACCAGGTTAATTTTACAAAAGTGATATGGATGGAGTTTAATCTTACATATATTCCTAATACCCAGTTTATTCTTATATATATGTAGGTTATTCTCAAATAAATCTAGAATTTTCTATTTAATTTGATGAAATAAAATTGTATTCTAACACATCCGTTGAAATTCTCAACTTAATAATACATAGATAGAATTTCATCTTATATAGCTGGTATGTTCCTTCAATTTCATGGTAAAGGTAAGAAACTTATGTAGTCTGAAAAACATCTTGGTTGATATTTTATAGCTAGTTCAAATCACCATTTATTCATATGTAACTGGTTCATGAGTTTATTTAATCATACATAGTTTATTGAGAGCCATTTTATTCTTATAAAACTATCTTAGATGGTCTTCCTTTATATGTATATTAGGTAAAATAATTTTTAAATCTCTCCCATAATGATTAAAATATAAAATAATCAATAAAAATTCATATTTTAGTTTGGAAATAATGTCCTAGAATTTTAGATTTATTGAAAGTGAAATATTTTCCTTGGAAATTAAGGATAAAGGGGGTTATTTTCAAAGAAATAAATGTGAAAAATTAACTAAAAAACTCTATCATAATATTTTTTTTATTTTTATGTGATCTATCACATTCATATTTGGTTAATCCACATAAATATGATAATGAAATGAGTGACATGGAAAGTATGGAATTAAGAATGATAATTTTTATCCTTAAAGTATTTAATAAATATGGAAGAATAAATAAATGAGGTTGGTTGATTCTATTCACTACTAAAGAGGGCATTGTTTTCTATTTTAATCATTGATATTGTTTTTCGTAAAGTTTTTTAGAATGGGTTTTTACTACATTTAAGGAATACCTTATGATATGTTGGTAGCACTCCAAGAATTTAAAAATAAATTTAATATTGAATGCATGAAACGTTGTCTCTCTATGAAAAAACATTTTGTTATTACATAGATAATGAACATAATTTTTTCACTTTTGTGATTTGAATTTTGGAAAATTGACATGTACGGTTGCAATCAGTAAGATATTTAGAGTATGATAGGATTGACATATATTTTCGATGAATAGTAACTTGCCTTTATGAATAGTAACATACCCTTATGAATAGTAATGTACCCTTATGAATAGAAACATCACCCATGTAAGTATAAATAAAATTTAGGCACCATATAAATGAGAGTGAATATTTTAGAAATTAATAATTAAGTGTTTATATTTTTGTGAGTAATAAATATTTAATTATAATTTTAAATTAACAAATTTATTTAAATTAAAATATTTTTTCATAAAATGTATTCATAAATAAATATTTTGTTTTCCTATTATTTTAGGACAATTTTATGAGACCTCGGTTAATTTTTGAAAGTATTATAAAATCAGTTTTAAATTTTCAATATGTATTTTTCAAGTAAATTGTGATTTTGTTTAAAAATTAAATTTGTCTTATTTAAAAAATTATTTTGATTAAATGGACTTAATTTTTTAATTCTACACATAAAAAATGGTTAGGGTGAGTTTTTGGTATTTTTCTGAAATACTTGAGTTTTTGGTGAATAGTGAATTTGATAATTTACGAAATGTATTAAATAAATGAATTTTTGCATCATGATTGAGTCATGGATGATTTAAATGGACACTAGTTTGAATAAATTGTAATTATTACTTTATTTATTTATTTTAATCATTACTATTCATAGTCTTGAGCCAAAATAATAAAATAATGATTAAAATAACGGAAAAACCCTCTTCTCCACTACTATAAAAACCACCCCACTCCCTCTTATCGTCATTCCTATGATCCTTGAATCTTCTAAAATTTATACCTAAATACTCTTATCTAGTACCTCCCCACTTCCAAGAACCTATTGTCTTTCCAAAATACCAAAACTCCTTCCCTTAAAGAGGTTATCAAGGAGGATATTTCAAGAGGTAAATCCTCTTCCCATTTCTTTTAATTTCATTTCTATTTATTTTATTTTCGTAGTCTCTCACTCACCTCCTCTATCCAAATGATCATTATAACTGTATTACCATATATATAATATAATTATATCATGTTAATGGAATATCCATCATCAATATCCTTACTCTCCGTCTCTCTTTTATTTTAAAAACAAAATCATCATCTGAGAGGTGTTGCTTTACAACCTTCGTGGACGATGAACCTTCGTTCTTAAATTTATTATTCAGTTCTGGTTATAAAACCATTTTTATATTTGAAACAAAATATAATATATTTATTATAACCTATTTATAGTTATGGAACCAGTATATATACATAATATTAATACATACAACAAAACTAATCCATAATATTCAAAATACCACCAAAATAATCTAAATGATTATCATTGATGTTTCACCTAATAAATCATCATAAGACCATATAAAAAATGAATTCCATGAACATTAAAGATTATTAATTTTCATTAGTATCGTATAATTAATATTCATTATTTTAAAGATTATAATGAATCAAATACATGCAGATAATTTTCTGAATTAATTAATTAATGGGTTTAATTTGATTATCTTGGAAGTTAAGGTCAAGTGCAGAACACATTTAGACATAAGGTAAGGATTTTCTACCTGAACATCCATTTTCATTCAGGTTACTCTTATTCTATACTTACCTCAATGAAATTATTATTTATTCTTTTTTAATTCTCATAAATTTTGTTTTAATGTTATATATATTTGTATCAACCATAATACTTTATTTTATGGGGAGTTACATGTTTTAAAAAGATCTTTCAAAAAATTATTCCATAAATACAAGCCCGGTTCAATGGAATTTATCGAACTCTTATCTATTTTCATGGTCACTCTATAATATGTTTTTATAAATCATTATTTCTTTTTGAAATCACTCATTTTGTTATTAACAAACTATCTTAATTAACATCTGGTTTTATATAAAGATTTATCCAAAAGAATTCTTCTTTTCAATGTAAAAGAGTATTTATCTTAAGAATTACTCAATGATTCTATACGAGTATTTTCATATATTTCAACACTCTTTTTGATTCTTATGTTCAATTTGGATTAATATTTTATTATACCGTCTAACATATTTTTATTGAATAATTTATTATTAGTTTGATTGTGTATGTGTTATCTTAATACCATTCACCATATTACTATGAACGGTTAGTGATCATATTTAATGATTTGCGGGAAGGTTATTTACATATCATATGTTAGTTTCAATATGAATTTATATGTTGTTTATGATTTTCCCCATTCATATGAGTAATTAATTGGACTTATTACGTGACTGGGGGGTCCCCCTATAACCCCTTGATGCATTGGTAGGTCTCATTAGATATACTAGTTTTGGTTTTTACCTCTTTAGGTATAGTCTTGGCACGAGACCTTGACAGAATAATTATGATGTCTGACATTATGAATTCACTCATTATGAAACTAGAGATTGATAGTCCATGTGATTATTATACTAGTAAAATATCTATAGTTATGTTTTATGGCGTTATTTAATATGTTTTTATTTCTGGCATATTATGCTCAAGTTTATTTTTAAAGGCATGAATTTTTAGTTATTTGTCAACCTAGTATATATGTTTTCAATTTCTTATACTATATTATTTACCCTTAATGTGTATTTAAGATCACCCCTTTCACATGTTTTATTCTCCCCATATTTTGAAGAAGTATATTATGAATGGATTGTAAGGATAATCTAGGTGATTATGTGTGATTAAAAAGCATTTGATATGTTGTATTTCATTTCAATTTGTAATGTTGAACTTATGTATGTATATTGTTTTTCAAATCTACAAAACTATTTTTTACTTCAGGATACGACTTCGAAATTTATATTAAAATGTAATAAAATAAGGCACAAGCTCTGGACATATGGGGTCGGGTCTTTATAGTTAGTATCTGAGGAAGTTTAATAGAAAACTTAGAAACTAGATTTAGAAAATGCAGATTAGGGAACAAAACCCTAAGATAGACTTTGAGGATAAACATACAAGAAAATCCTAGAATTTTGGTATGCAATAAATTGTGTAAATATTATTAGTAAAGACATCCATTTCTGGATACTACAAGTAGATGTGGTTCTGGAACAAATGTACCTAGGGGTAACATCTCTGAAAAGGTGTTTTGGGCTTGACCTGGGGTAGCCTAGTACACGTCAACAGGCCTTACTACGCACCATGTTTGACACTCCTGGGGGATATGCTTCAGATAATTCAAATCTTTTTTACAAGCCATTATGAAGGATTTAAAAGTATTTTTATCCTCAAAGAAACCATGTTTATGATTATAGGATTAGCTATGTATAGGATTTCAATTTATGTTAAGTATTAAACTAGTTGAGATTATGAAATATGATTCATAACCTAATCTATTGTATTTCATCATTTATAAATGATTCATAGTGTAAGGAATGGAAACCACATTAACACACATATCCCATGTAAGGATTGCCTCCTATGCAAGATAATTATGTTGGTTTTAGAGCTGTGACTAGTGATGAACAACTTATAACTATACTGGGACAGCTGACTCAGGTTATAAACAATAAACTTAACCATATAGAGAATCCTAAACCACAACATGGATGAGAAATATTAGGTCTATTTATGAGACAACTACCTCCATCATTTAATGGGACTATAAACTCATTTGTAGAAGAGCAGTGGATAAGTTCTATAGAGAATATATTTCTCACTTTGGGAAGTAACGAAAGGGAGAAGGTTTTCATGGTAGTTTATCATTTATCGGGAGATCCTGGTCAATAGTGGTTACTAATTCAAAACACAAAGAAGGAGGAAGATATTTAAAATATATAATGGATGGATTGTAAAGAAATATTCTTATAAAAATACTTTCCTCATGAAGAACGAGTGGATATGGAAAGGCAGTTTCTAAATCTAAGGAAAAAGGGGATAAGAATGTTGAAAAGTATGAAGATAACTTCACAAGGTTATAAAGTCATAGAACAAACTATATTGAGAATCCAAGGAGAAATATTGATAAATTCATTGATGGTTTAAAACCATTCCTAAGAAGGGATATAGTCTCCCAAATTTTCTCATCATATGAAGATATAGTATCATGTGATATCAAGATAGAAAAATAATTATCTAAGTCTTATGAATTTAAGGGAATGCAAGAGAAGATGTGGGTTGCTGAAAACTCTAGAAAAGAAAATAACAAAATGGGGATAAAGGGAACAATTTATTTCCCATACTATGGTAATTGTGGAAATGAACAACCCAGTACTTTCATGAAGGGTATGGGTGTTTGTTACAAGTTTGGTGAAAAATGCCACCAATAACATGATTGTAAGGGAAAGAAATAAAACACCAATGTTCAATGATACAATTTCAAAGAGATGGGACATTATGAAAATTATTTTCCTAAGTTCCAAAGAAGAATTCCCCAGATAAGAACGAGGGAGAAATGCCAAGTTTATGTAATAACAACTGCTAATGTGGAAAGTCTTAATGGTGTGGTGGCAGGTAATTTAATCATTTAATCAAACATAGAAAACGATTTATTTAATTTTGAATCATTACATTATTTTATATCTTCTTAGTTTTCCATGAAAATTAGACATTTCCAATTTTATTTAATAAAGGATTTGTCGGTCAAAATTCTTAAGGGAAGTATCATTGCAACAAAGATGTGTCAATAATCCCCCCTTATGACACAAAAAGAGATTTAGTTGCTAAAATTATCATCATACCCATGATTGAATTTGATATAATCCTTGTTATGAATTGGATTTCATGTTATAATGCAAAAATCTATTACAATAAGAAGGAAATTATATTTTTTGAGAATGATGTCGAATCCCTTTTATTTAGAGAAGAAACATCATCATATAATTCTAATCTAGATCCACCCCCAATAGCCCTACTAAATTCAATTCTTGGGGACTAAGAGAAAATAATATCTATGGGTGAGGAAAGAAATCTTGAAATTGAGGATGTACCAATTGTGCAAGAATGCGTTAATGTGTTTCCAGAGGATTTACCTAGACATCCCTTAGAGTGGGAAATTGAGTTTTCTATTGAATTAATTCCTGGTTAAAGGCCTATATAAAATAATACTTATATAATGAACATTGAGGAATTAGTAGAACTAAAGAAACAACTATAGGAATTCAGTGATAAAAGATTTATTCTCCCTAGTGTTTCTCCATGGGGAGCCCATGTTATTTTTGTTAAGAAGAAATATAGACATATGAGGTTGTGCATTGACTATAGGGATATCAATGCTATTACAATAAAAAAAGTATCCCCTACCTAACATTGATTATTTATTTTATCAACCTCATAGAGCTCAATATTTTTCAAAGACTGAACTTCAATCTATATTTCATCAGTTGTGTGTGATGAAGATAGATATTCTAAAGATTGAATTTTTAATCAAGTATGGGAATTATGAGCTTATAGTAATTCCTTTTGGACAACTAATGAACCCTATATTATCATGGACCTAATGAATAGTGTTTTAAAGGAATATCTTAACGAATTTGTTGCGGTATTTATTAATTATATCCTAGTATACTCAAAAATTAGTGAAGATCATGAGAATCACTTTCTCTTTTTCTGAAGACTCTTGGAAGAGTTAAATTATACAGGAAGTTTAGAAAGTGTGACTTTTGGCTTCAATCATTTTATTTTCATGGCCATATTTTCTCTAAGGATGGATTATTAGTTGATCCTGCAAAGACAAAGGGAGTTCAGGAATGGCCTACTCTAACAAACATAATCGAGGTACGTAGTTTTATTGGTTTAGCGGGTTATTATCAGTTTTTAATTTATAAATTCTCCTGATTATCTAACCTGTTAACCAAGATTACTTGTAAATGGGATAAGTTTGCGTGGGAAACATAATGTGAATTAGTTTTTGAATAATTGTATAAGATATTAGTTAATTCTTAGATCCTAACTCTACCATCGGAGAATGGTGGATTTGTGATACGCAGTGATTCATCAAAGAAATAACTTGGCCATGTACTTATATATAATGATAGAGTTATAGCCTATGAATCAAGGCCATTAAAAATTCATGAATAGAACTATCCAAATCATGATCTTGAGTTAGCATCTATAATATTTTCTTTGAAGATATGGATACATTATCTCTATGGTTAAAGATGTGAGATATATACCAATCACAAGAGTTTGAAATACACCATTTCACAAAAATAACTCAACATGAGGCAAAGGAGATGGCTCAAGCTGCTCAAAGATTATGATTGTTCCATACACTATATCAAAGGAAAGGAAAATAAGTTAGATGATGCATTGAGTAGGAATGATCATAGAGTTTTAAACAAAATTAGAATTAGCAAGGATCTTATGTACATAGATCTAGAGAGGATGGATATGGGAATAATCAAAGAAGGTGAAATATCATTACTTTTTCAATTGGTTGCCCAAACATTCTTATCAAAAAGGATTAAAAGTTCTCAACCTGAAGATGAGAATCTTCAAAAGAAAATCATTGCTATGAATGACGGGAAATAGGAAGAACTCATATATGAAGATAGAATTATTATGTTTGGGAAGAGGTTTTGTGTTATTGTTATACCTGATCTAAAAATGGAGTTATTATATGATTCCCATAGTTCAATTTTTTTTATATCATGGTATCACTAAGATGTATATAGATTTGAAGGAAAATTTTTGGTGGGATAACATGAAGAGAGAAATTATTGATTATGTATCAAGATGTTTATTCTGTTAAAAGGTGAAGGAAGAAAGATAACATCATATAGGAGTCATGCAACCTCTACCTATTACAACATGGAAATGGGGATGACATCACTATGTATTTTTTCACTGGATTACCCAAAACCCTAAGAAATAATGATGCAATATGGTTAATTATAGATCGATTTACAAAATATGAACATTTCCTTGCTATAAGGGAGGATTTTCCATTGTATAACCTTGAAAGACTCTATATAATGATGTTTTAAGACTTAATAGTGAACCTATTTCAATAGTGTCTGGTCATGATCCTCGATTTACATCAAAATTATAGAGAAGTGTTCAGAAATATTTTGACACTAAGCATCGTTTGAGTACTGCTTATCACTCCCAAACCGACGGGTAGTCAAAAAGGACAGTCCAAAATTTAGAAGACATGTTGAGATCATGCTCTCTCAACTTTAAAGGTATGTGGGATCAGTATTTACCTTTGGTGGAGTTTTCCTACAATAATAGTTTCCATTCCAGTATTAAAATGGAACCATATGAAGCATTGTATGGAAAGAGATGTTGTACACAAATATATTGGGATGAAGTTGGTGAAAGGAATATTGTGGTCCTAGAACTTGGGGAGGAAACAAAAAAAAAGGTAAATACTATTCAAACGCATATCAAAGAAACTCAAAGTAGGAAAAATAGATATATTGATATTAGGAGGAAGGATTTGAAATTTCAAGAGGGAGATCACGTTTTCTTGAAAGTATCTCCATGGAAGGGTGTTATAAAATTTGGAATGAAAGGGTACATAGGACCTTTTGAAATTCTATAGATAATTGGATCTATGGAATATCATTTGTAAATGCCTCATACCCATTCTAAGGTACATAATGTATTCCATGTCTCATTATTGAGAAAGTACATGCCATACCCAATGAATGTCCTCACTTATGAAGGTATAAAATTAGAACCTGACTTATCTTACTATGAAGAGATTATCTGGATTATGGACACTAAAAAAGGTGTTGAGAAATCGGATGACTCAACTAGTAAAGGTACTTTGGATAAATCCTAAAATTGAGGAAGCTACAATAGTTACTGAGTAACTAATGATGAAGAACTACTGAAATATTTTTATAAGGTAACATTCTGGTAATTTTGAGGATGAAAATTTTTTAGGAGGGGAGGAATGTAGCACCCCATGAATTTACAAAAAAATTTAATATTGAATGCATGAAACACTAAGTCTCTATAAAATAGAACTTTTTTATAACCTAGCCAATGAACATATTTTTTACGCTTCTGTGATTTAAATTTCGAAAAACTGACATACATGGTTGCGATCAGTAATATATTTAGAGTATGATAGGATCAACTTACATTTTTAGTGAATAGTAACTTACCCTTATGAATAGTAACATACCCTTATGAATAGTAATGTACCTTTATGAATATAAACCTCACCCATGTAAGTATAAATAAAATATAGGAACCATATAAATGAGAGTGAATATTTTAGAAATTAATAATTATGGGTTGATATTTTTGTGAGTAAAAAATAGTTAATTACAATTTTAAATTAATATTTAAAAAAAAAATTAATGTTCAAAAAATGTATTCCTAAATAAATATTTTTTTGTCCCATGATTTTAGGATAATTTTATGATACTTCTGTTAATTTTTAAAAGTATTATAAAATCAGTTTTAAATTTAAAATCTATATTTTTCAAGTAAATAATGATTTTATTTAAAAGTTAAATTTCTATTATTTAGAAAACTATTTTTATTAATTGGAGTTCATTTTTTTAATTCTACATTTTGAAAAATGGTTAGGGTGAATTTATGGTATTTTTATGAAATACTTGAATTTTTGGTGAATAATGAAATTCAATAATTTACGAAATATGATAAATAAATGAATTTCTGCATCAAGATTGAGTCATAGATGATGTAAATGGCCATTGGATCGAACTATCATGAACATAGTACTATTTTTAGTCACATTAATTAATATTATTCATATTCTTGATCCAAAATAATAAAAAAATGATTAAAATAATGAAAAAACCCTCCTCTCCACCACTATAAAAACCACCCCTCACTTCCTCTTCTCTTAACTCATATAATACTTGAAGATTCTCAAAGTTATACCCAAATACTATTCACTAGTCCCCCCCACTTTCAGAATCCCTTAGTCTTTCCAAAATACCAAAAACCTTTCCTTAAGGAGGTTCTCAAGGAGGATATTTCAAGAGGTAAATCCTCTTTCCTTTTCTTTTAATTTCATTTTATTTATTTTCTTTTCCTAGTATCTCACTCACCTTATATATCCAAATGATATTTATAACTATATTATCATCTATATACTGGAATTATATATTTTTAATGGAATATCTATCATCAATCTCCTTACTCTCTCCCTCTATTTTATTTTAAAAACAAAATCATCGTTCAGGAGGTGTTGATTTACAACCTTCGTGGACAAAAAACCTTCATTATTCAATTTCTTCTTCATTTATGGTCATAAAACCATTTTTATGATTTAAAAAAAACTATAATATATGTATTATAACCTATTTAGAGTTCTTGAACTAGTATATATACGTAATATTATAGCCTCTTCCATGAGACTATGTGAATGGACTTCACTCAGAGTCGATCCCATCACATCGCACGTCATCGCTACATGATAGCTAAGAAAATGGGGATCATCGGTCTGATCCCAAAACACCTATGATCAAAAACACACACCCACAGTATTGAATAGATCCATTCATAAAACACCATCCTGATGGTTTATCAATCATTACCCAGACCATCGATTCGTGTGTCGTTCATGCGACTGCAATGAATCTGGGGGTTCAATCGCACTCAAACCCACAAAAAACTATCAAATCATGACCCCATGGTCAAATGATGAATAATGTGATGAATGGTGGGGTAAAGAACCAATAAAAAAGGTGATTAACATCATTACCCAATTATTCTTATCTAGTGATTTCCTAGTATATAAATCTTGGTGAGAAATATGGCATAGACAAGAAATAAATTGAACGGATAATTTATTTCAATACACAGGCTCATGTGATGGTTTATTTAAACTCAGATAAAATAAAACCAAATTAATCATGCTCATTCTTTTAATCATAAGGGAAGAAACCAAAAATGACAAGTCCTACCTCAATTATGGAATAATCATTGATAAAGAATTCATTTTATATCGATGAATGTGATCTGTTGCATTTGTTATCTATCAATTCACCTTGATCCGATCACTGATCATTATCCAATCATCATTCACTAGCAAAGAAGGGCTGAATGATCCTCTCAATGATCCTGGGGTTATACGGCTAAACCCAGTTATTTTCCATAACATATTACTTATATATGAAAATATTTTAGTTCATTTAATTCAAAATAAATAAATAAAATATTGATTTTAATTAAACAAACCTACCAATAACTACATTTACTGGACATCCCATGCTGTCCAAATTTAGGTTGCACTTTGGGTAAACTCCATGTTCTGAAATCAACGGTGGTCTCATATTTTCAATCTTATTCTCTATTTATGCATTATTTGGGTTAGGGTTATTAAATAAATTAATTTATTCAATGCACCTTGCAACGACTGCCACATTTGATCATCTTTCACTGACCAAACTTAGGTCACGCATAAGGTAAACCCCATTCTATGGATTTTACTGTGGTCTCATATTTACAATCAGAGAATCCATTCATGAGATATTCTATTTTTTCATGAGAACCATGAATGTGTAATATAAAAATATTTTTAGTATTTTTATAAAATTAATTTTGGGCTCACTAATCCTTGGAATCACACTCCGTCTCAGTGCCTGGATCTAAAAATATTCCAAGGATTTTTCCAAATTCTTACAAGGAAAGACTAATTCTCTAAATTATTCCCTTATTCAATAATTTTCATACCTAAAAATCACAAACTATGGAAAAAGTTGGGGACACAGATCCCACATTCAACACTTCCTCTTCCAAGAGCTCCCCAGATGGTTTCTTGTGCTGCCAATAAACATGCACCCAAGGAAAACTCTTTCCTGTAAAGGGTCTTTATCTGTCTGTTCTCAATGCCACTGACTCGTTGAAAAAATAATCTCTACTCACACAACCTAGTTTACCAAAATTGGTATCATACAACAAGTCATGCACATACCTCCACATTTTAGGCATGCAGAGAACACCAAGAACCCACTCCAATTACAAAGAGTTTGACTACTCTATCACATCACTCGACAACAGTGGATGAAAACCCTCATTGTGAGAATCTACTATCACAGACATTCCCTAGGTGGACCACAAGCTCACACCACCTCAACCTATATAGGGTCCACTATCACTCTAATGTATGATAAGACATATCCCAAGAAGTTGACCTTAAAATATAGAACTGACTCAATGAGAGATGTTATACTTCTAGCACTCTCGGATCATGTTTAGAACTATCATCCTATACATTTTTTTCTCCAACTATAATGCCAAGGATATGAGGGTATCATTTCAGAATACTACCATGAACTCATCCAAGAAAGGTTAATGATATATCTCATAAGTCTTGTGAACTCTACCATAGCATTCAACATTCCAAAGGGTATCACCAAGAACACAAATAAACCACAATGGCTATAGGAATCCATGCTCGGTACATCCACCTCTTGAACCTGGATTTGGTGATAACCCAACTTGAGGTCAACCTATGAGATCCACTTCACCTCCATCCACTAGGAGAAGAGGTCATCGATTCTCAAGGCTGGACACTCCTTCCAGTTATTCTCCTAGTTTCGAAAATGTAAATCTAAAAATGGAATCAAGCCATTAATGGAAATAGGGGAATTTGAGATGGGATCCCATTGAAAATACTCTTTTTTGACGGGCCCCCATCGCAAATGACCTATTGTAGAAAACGACATCACAAATAGGGTTTTTTGTGATGGACCATCGAAAAAAGTAAATATTTACAATGAGATGTGGCTCCACCGCAAATAGGTTCATCGTGGTTTTTAAATACATTATTTCAATGACCCATCACAAATAGTTTTACAAAATAAAATAATAATAATAATAATAATAAAATAATATTAATATTAATTAAATAATAATATCAATATTAGTAAAATAAATTAAATTATTAAATAATAAAAAATATTCATATAATAATAATATTATTATTATTAATAATATAATAATATTCTTTTTATTAATATTAATGAAATAATATTATTATTATTAATATTAATGAAATAATAATATTAATATTACTAATATAATAAAAATCATAAAATAATGAAAACATCAATATTCATGAAAAATATAATAAAATAATAAAAAGAAAATAATCAAAAAATAAATTAATAAAATAATAAAAATAATAAAAATTAAGTTAATAAAAAATTAAGTAAAGTAAAAAATAATAAAAAATTAAATATTCTCAATAATATAAAAATGTACTATATAAAAATTTAGATAGTTAATATTATAAATATAATTTACATTCAAATGTTTGGTCATAAAAAATAAATAGATCACTGAGGGGGAGGGTCATCTGGAAGAGATGGTGGAGGGAACTTCATCCCTAAACCATGAGTCAGATATCGCATGTACTCCAAATGCTCTAGATCCTGTCCTACCGCTTTCGACACATCTCCTCCTGCATCTTCTCATGCTACTATGACCATTGACACATCTACTCCTAATCTATACGCATACTATCTATAAGCTCACTCTGAGATCATAACTACTCATGATACTGTGCAGCAGATGATGATGAATCTCTACAAGCTTCTCTTAAGCTGGATACCGACATCGTAGTGGTGACATAATAATCAATATGTGCCAATTGAGAGTTGATACCAACAACTCGGCCTTTCTCAAAGGCATATTGGGTTGCCCTGCATCCATGTTGTCTCATCAAATCAGTGGTCACTGGTCTGAGTATCAGTGTGCGCCTCACTCTCATTTTGTTTCTGAGATGTCACAACCTCATATGACTCCTTCAATTACAATTTAAAAGTAAAATAGTTAAAATATTATTTATATTTAAATTTTAAACTCAAAAAGAAAATATACTGACCACAATCTAACGCTGTGGTCAGATCACTATACATCCTCTAATAAATGTCAAACTTAAAAATATCAGGCTATTTGAATTCTTATAAAAATATAAAATAAACCTTTTAAATTTAAATTTATATAAAATATTTTAAAAAATATACTTACCATATGCTCTATATGTGTACTGAATGTACAACTATCAGATCGATGTGTCACCTCATCTATCCCCCAATTTTGTTGGCCTACCGATGATCTACTCTGAAAACAACCACTCAACCAGTGTGAAAATAATATATCCCAAACCTAAGATGAAATTTAATTAGGTCGATGAGTGCAACATGACTCATCAAACTCCATCACTTCTACTTTCACCATTACTTTCCTTCTCAAATTGTGCAAAAAATGACTGAAATGTTGATGTATAGTAACCTATCATGCCTTCCAGATATCCCCACACATGCTCTAATCAATGGGATACCATAAAGCCTATATATAATTTATAATATCAAGTTATTAATTAAATTAATTTCAAAATAAATATTATTTATTTACATACTAGCCAATGATTGAACATGTGGTGTTGTACATCAATGGGAATATGATCCCATGGGACCCATGCTTTAGAAAAATAATTGTGCAATATAGCACTCCCCTTTACAGTGTCTATATGTGTAAAGCTATTAAAAAAAGAACAAATAATCAAAAACTAGTATATAAATAATTTATTGAAAACTAAATAAAATACATAGGTAAAAATAGCTCTGCATGCATGGATCGAATCCCAGAGATTGACGTCGCTCGGGGATCTGGTCAGGAATCATCAAATGTGAAAAACCACGCCCCCTCTAAGTCCACACTAAATTTCCAGTAGTCTGAGGATCATATGACCCAACATTCTTCTCGTCCAAAGTTAAATCAGCTTTATTCAATATATGATATAGATACTCATCCATTGAAAACACGAAATGACTATTGTTAGAAAACAACTGAAAACAACTTATATATGTAGATATATATTATATGTGATTGTAACATTCATTTAACTATTCAATGTTCATCTTCAACCTCGACTTTATATCTGATGATATCGATGTCTTCATATTACACCTGAACATCATCAATTTCCATATGACTTTCAATTTAATCATCTCTTGTCATTTCAAATTCATTTGTAACTTCATTAACATCATCATCACTATCGACCCTCAACTATGAGGTGTCATCATCGATATTCATGTATCTTCATGAAAAAGATAGATTTACAGCAGTATCTTGAAAAATTTCAATTCCTTCCACTTTAGTAGAACCACATTCACTTTGAGTAAATTGGGTTTCCTGATATTTATTTATTTATTATGCTCCACTAATCACTCAATGCTCTTAATGTGGCATAATATTTTGAATAAAAAATTTTATGTTCCTGATGAGGTAATAAAAATGGTTTATTTACTATAAGAAAACTTTTATATTTAATATCCAAGATTCCATGGGTTGAATGAACATGAAATCCTCTCTTAGAATCCAACCACTGACATTTAAACATCGCTATGTAATGTTTTCCCTGATAACAGAGTTCAATAATTTCTTGTAGAATACCGTAAACATCAAATTTAGTTTCTCTATGATGATATCCTTTCAAAAAACACCACTATTCATTATTTTTTATATTCTTCATATGCACTTGTATGAAATGAAAGACCATTCACCACATATTCATTATAATATTTAACCATTTTTTATTGTGGGTAACTCAATACACGCAATAAATTATCAATTTTATCAGCATGTTGAGAAAACTGAAATTTTTTAATAATGTTATCAATATAATAGATAATAAATTGATTTTATATGTTCAAAAAATAATTTATGTTACTAGTTTTTGAAACCAGTAGGAAAAGTTTTTTGCCAATGTTCTTTAAGAATAGCTACTGTAATTTGTGGAAGTTGTTTCTTGATATGATTATCATATAACCTATAAATAAAATAATATTAATTTACTATAACAAAAATTATAGAATAAGTGATAGGGGAACTCACTGTACAAATTGTGTCATTTCTTCACAATTGAGCAGAACATATGTATGAGCTCTATGATGTTCATCATCTGAAATCCATCGTCCATGAACTCCACCAAATACAAGTTTGGGCTGATTGAAAAAGAATAATTGATTATCCATTTCATCATCAATATTTCCCTCATTGCAGCCCATACAATTTGGTTTTTAGGGATATTCATATTGAAAGTAATGAGACTAGAAAAAATAAATTTCCTCTTGAAAACAATCTTATGTAATTAAACCTTCAACCACCGCTTTGTTATGTACTTTTATCATCAATTTCTACATGAATCTCTCGAATGGGTACATCCATTAGAACTATACCAGACCTCCACATTTTTCTTCATGCAGTAAATGTAATATCAAATGTCCCATTGAGTCAAACAAAGATGGCGGGAAGATTTTTTTTAGTTTACATAAAATTAAAACAACAGCCTATTGCAGCCAACTTAATGCATTATTGTCACTTGTTTCCATAAAAATGTCTCAAAAAAATATGATAAGTATTTTAGAGAATACCAAATAATATAATTCAACATACCTCTTAATCCAACTGGTATAAGTCTTTCCATTATAACATGATAGTCGTGACTTTTTAATCCAGTAAAATGACCATTTCTGGCACATCTTCCAAAATTGGAAGTATAACCATTTGGAAGTCTCAAATCAGTAATCTACTGAAAAAATAATACTTGATTATATTTAGAGAGTGTATAAGATACTTTCTTCTTTATTAACTTATGTGATATAACATTTTCGAACAGTTCAAGTTCTGGTCACTTATAAATTTGGGAAAGATCTAATAATGATTTTACATTATATTTTGTCTTACCTGGTGTATCTAAAACTATATGAAATAAATTATCAAAATAGTTCTTCTAAATATGAATAACATCCAACATGTGACAAACCAACAAATCAGACCAATATAGAAGATCCAAAAAAATGCTTTGTTTTATCCAATTGTGTTCTTTCCCAAAGCCATCAATTTTCTATTAGTTTATTGCTGGTCCAAATGTGTTGGTTGGTAATGAAGAGATAATTGATTTTAACTATGTACCTGATATCATTGTTATAGGTCCATCACTTTCAATTGTTTCTTTTATAAAATGATATTTTTTCATTCTAAAAGTACGATCAGCTGGAAGGAATCTGTGATGACAATAAAAAAACAAGGTTTTTACCATTCACGATCATAAATGATTTGCTACCTCTCATAAAATACAGACATGATTTTGGATCATGTGTACTCCATCCATAGAACATTTCATATGCTAGAAAGTTACTAATTTTCCACATCAATGCAGCTTTCAGCAAGAAATTTTGTTTCACAATAACATCAAATGTACTGAAACCATTACTTCACAATGAATTTAACTCAACAATCAATGGTTTAAAATAAATATCAATATTCTTTTTCATATGTCCTAAAATTAATAATGTAAAAAAGATATATGGTTCTATAATAAACATCCAAAGAGGTAAATTTTACAGAGTTATAAAGATAGACCAACATGAATTCTGACTACCGTAAGAACCAAATAGACACAAACCATCAGTAAAAAGACCCAATCGCACGTTTTAGGCTTCTAAAGTAAAATAAAAATTCACTTGGTCAAAATGTATCCATGAATCACCATTAGAGGGATGATTTTAGGTTTTACTAGTTGGAATATTGGTTTTGTTCCATGACATCAAATTTACTTTGTTATAAGACATAAATAAACATTACAATCTGGGTGTAAGTGGGAAATATCTTAATTTCGTTACAAGGATCAATCCAAACTTCCCTTGTTGCGCCTTTTTCTACCTCAATTGTCCACATGTGGGACAACTATGCAGGGAATCATTTTCACCAAAATATAAGATGTAATTATTTGAACATGCATGAATCTTTTTATAACCAAGGCCTAGATTACAAACCAGCCTCTTACCCTCATAGAAATTTATAGGCAACACATTGACTTTAGGTAGCAGTATTTTTACCAAAGATAATATCTGATTAAAAAGCTATTTTACATCCCATTATCTGATTTAATAGCCATAAATTTAGAAACTTATTCAAATTTACTTTTCTTGCAACCATGATATAATATATCCTCAGCAGACATTAACAACTCCTAAAAATGAGATGGTTCTAACTCAAGAGTTAAATTAATATCTTCCCCAGTTTCGGCTTGTTGAAAAGAAAGACCTGCCACATCATGTACTAAATTTTGAAACTATGCTGGATCTAGAACAAAATTATTAGTATCTTTTCTGGAACTATATTCACCATGTTGATACAAAAAAACATAATCTCATTGAAAACAAAAATGCAATAAATTACCCCCAATGTTTTCAACTATGTCAAAAATCCTCATAACACATTTTTTACAAGGACACTTAATTTTCCCTTCTGAAACAAATTCATGTTTTGATGATTCAAATGATAAAAAAGCTTCAACACCCTCAATATATATAGGATTTAAACCAAAACCATTGGGATTCTTTCACTAATTTATCCAAGTGCGATCATCTAACAATGATTTTTGTCGACATACTTGTTCCATATTTCTTTGAAAAATATAAAATAATTATTTTTTTGTATAATTTGATATAAGAAAAACATTATCCCAAATGAGAAGACAATTAAATTCCATTTTCTATCAAATGATAATAATTTCTATTATTTCATACATATTTATAGTATTTTTTAAAATTTTATACTAATCTACATTAACTTATACTAATTTATACTAATTACCACTAATTATTATCAATTACAGCTAATTTGTACTAATAATTGTTAATTACTGGGGATATAATTTCCAACAGATTGGTGGAAACTCTTTTTCTCAACAACTCATATCCACTCTCTCCGTATGAAATCACTATGAAAAATCTGCTCCGATGTACATATATCCATTTCTGTATGCATGAAGATAGAGATTAGCATGGTGATTCCTCCCTACTCTCCGTCTTCGTGCATACAGAAACATATATCCATGCGTCTATGCATATTTTTCATAGTGATTTTAGTCGGAGATAGTGGAGATGAGTCAGCAGGAAAAAGAGCCTCTTTTTTCCGATGGCTCATCTCCTTACAAATTTCTTTGACTGAAATCAGTACGAAAAATCTACTTCGACGTATGCATATCCATTTTCGTATGCACCATAATAGAGAGGAGGAAGGCCACACCATGCTTCTTTCCATTATCATGCATACGAAAATGGATATCCATACATGAGGATAGATTTTTCATAGTGATTTTTATAGGAGAAAACTGCAAGGAGATAAGGCATCAGACAAAAGGATCCACCAATCCACTGAAAATTATTCCAATTTATTATAATTTGTTATAATTTATTACAATTTTCTGCTAATTGTTTTTAATTATTTCGAATTATTGCTAATTATTACTAAAATTTAAAATTTATTACTAATTATTAGAATTTATTACTAGTTATTATAATTTATTACTAATTATTAGAATTATTAGAATTTATTTCTAATTATTTGAATTTATTAGTAATTATTACTAATTATTAGAATTTATAACTGATTATTAGAATTTATTACTAATTATTATAATTTATAATTTATTACTAATTATTACTAATCTATTTCTAAATATTATAATTTATTTCTAATTATTATAATTTATTTCTAATTATAAGAATTTATTACTAATTATTACAAATTATTGCTAATTATTGAAAATTGTTGCTAATTATTACAAATTGTTTCTAATTATTACAATTTTTTTTCTAATTATTACAAATTGTTTCTAATTATTACATATTTTTTCTAATTATTACAAATTGATGCAATTTATTACAAATTATTACAAATTATTGCAATTTATTAAAAATTATAGGAATATATTACGAATTATTAGAATTTATTAGAATTTATTAGAATTTATTACAATTTATTATTATTGATTACAATTTATTACTAATTATTACTAATTTTTACTAATTATTACCATTTATTACTAATTAATACAATTTATTACTAATTATTATAATTTATTTCTAATTATTACAATTTATTAATAATTATTACAATTTATTACTAATTATTACAATTTATTACTAATTATTACAATTTATTACTAATTATTACAATTTATTACTAATTATTAGAATTTATTCCTAATTATTCGAAATTATTCCTAATTATTAATTATTCCTAATTATTACAAATTATTCCTAATTATTACAATTTATTCCTAATTATTACAATTTATTATTAATTATTACAATTTATTGCTAATTATTATAATTTATTACTAATTATTACAATTTATTACCAATTATTACAATTTATTACTAATTATTAGAATTCATTGCTAATTATTACTAATTATTACAATTTATTTTTAATTATTACAATTTATTACTAATTATTACAATTTATTACTAATTATTAGAACTTATTACAATTTATTACAAATTATTACAATTTATTACTAGTTATTACAATTTATTACTAGTTATTACAATTTATTACTAATTATTACAATTTATTATAGATTTTTATAATTTATTACAAATTATTACTAATGATTACAATTTATTACTAATTATTACAATTTATTACTACTTATTACAATTTATTAAAAATTATTACAATTATTACTAATTATTATAATTTATTGCTCGTTATAAAAATTTATCACTAATTATTACTAATTATTTCTAATTAATGTAAGAACCTGGATATTCTTTTCAGGTATGAATCTTGTTTTCTAGTGTTTTTGAGAAAAAAGGGAGAATTTGGAAATTTAAGGAGTACAAGTCGTGTACTTTGGAGTACACGTCGTGTACCCGGTTGTCGCGGGTGATCGTGTACTAATCGTGTAACATCCAAGTACTTGACCGTGTGGGGTGGCCTGGAGACTGCCTATCACGAAGGCTGGTTAAAGCAAGTACACATTGTGTACCCTTGAAGAACATGTCATGTACTTTATTTTTATTTCTTTAAATGGACCGGGGTCATGCCTAATCGACGGAACACCCTTCTTCTCTGTTTGTGTCGTCCAGGAGCAACTGTATGGTGCGATTCTTCTCCGAGCCCTGACTCACCATCCGTTCTCCCAATCGAACTTCATCGGTTGCGTTGGAATCGCATCGGGGGGTTATTCCTTCTTCTAGAGTCTCATTCCTTCATTTATTCTCTTTTGTGAGATATTCATAGTTGAGCATTTTTTGATGTTTTTGTAGATCTACCACATTCTAGGTTGATTAAAGGGTCGATACTGGAGTATATCGATCATACAACCCCGAGGGAGGTGGTTTGTACCTTTCTGTAGTTAGTCTTTGAGTTATATGTGCAAAAGTGCCCAATACCCTTGTTCGGGGTATTGCGTGTTTATGGTTATTAGCCCTGTTAATGCCTGCTATGCCTTGAGTGCTTGAGCAGAGGATTTATGATTGTAAATAGGGTTATTTACCTTACTATGGATGTGTTTCCCATGTTTTCTTGATATTGACTGTTTGGTCTAGCTTTCCATGTTATGATGCTTTGTTTTCCATGACTAGTATTGTTAGGATGGAGTGAATTTATCTGACATGATATGAGATATTTTAGCCTATTTATCCAAGTAGTTCTTGAGGTTTACTTTGGCTGCCATATACCGTTTGTGCTTGATTGATTTACACAGGGCTGTGGGAACCTAGTATAGTAGACCATAGGGAGAATGGACGCTGATGGCTTCTCCAGAGTGTCTATTTACTTTTATATTGAGAGACCACATGGGGGTGGACTTTGTGCTCCCTCAGAGTGTCTGTAGTTCCTTATTACAAAACCACATGGGGAATTGGACGTTGAGTGCTTCCCCAGAGTGTCTATAGTTACCGATACGAGACCACAGGGGGAATTAACGGGGAGTGCTTCCTCATAGAGTCTTTGCTAAAGTTGAATCAGAGGGGTTTGACTGTGAGTACTTCCTAGAGGGTTTCTTGTGTTTGATTGGTAGAACCAGAGGGTTTAGGCTGTGAGTACTTCCCAAAGGGTTACTTATGATTGTTGGTTTCATTACTAATAAATGAAAATGGATGTAATTGAAACTGTAGGATTGTTTACCTTGATTTTTTCCTTGTTTATTGATTCATTTTACATATTGCCTACCATATATATTCACTAACTATTAGGCACATATCTTTGGGTGGTTGCCTACTGGGATTCATCTCACACTCTATTTGGGTCATGCTTTTGGGCCCAAGCATATTATATTATTGTAGCTCTAGATAAGGGAAATCGCCCTTCTACTTCAGGTACTTGATTACTATGGATCTAGAGAGCATGGGACCAAACCGAGGATTGTGATGCTGTTAGAGTTTATTTGTTTCCTTTGTAATTTGGTTTAGTACCATATTCTAGCATTGTGACTTGTTTGGATACTTTCCTAAACATATGTATGATGAATCATTTATATATGTGCTCCATTTGTTTATTTCTTCAGTATTCCATTGTTTAATGTTGTATGTTATTATTACTTCTTTTGATACTATTATATGTATCATTTCACTGCATTACTCTTCCAATGAGGGAATAGTTTCCCCACTATCACACCCAAGACCCTCATTTCTAGTCAGTAGCCACTGATGTTTCTGGAAATGTTCTTGAGGCCATGTGACAAACCGGGTACGGGGCACCTCTTGGTGGCACCCGGAACCAGGATGTTACAAAGTGGTATCAGAGGATATTCTTTTCTTCTTGACTTACTGTTTGGATCCTATAGCCAGAGATAGGAAGAAATATGTATTTGGTAATAAGCTTTTCCCAGTAATAGATAACCCGTGTATAGGGAAAATCCAAATTATCTCATATATTGCAATTTAACTAGTTTTTCAATTATTAAAGTTGATTTTATTTCACCGTTGGGTGATTCACATGTTTTGTGCTGTTATTGTTGATATTATTGGGGTTCTATTTTTGTTGCAACCCAATGAGATGAGGTTATTCTATCTCAAGAATCATATACGCACTTGCTTGAGATCACATGTCATGAATTCTTTCCATACCATTTAGGGTGCATTACTGATTTCATGTTGTTGTGAAAGATATTGTGCTATATATGCATGTTGTTGTGATAGATGCCTTGATAGAATACCTGCTGTTTGATAGGGTATTTCTAATGTTTAATGTTCATTTGAATGAATGACAAACTTTGGTTTCTGAGGTATTATGGTCTCTCATGAACCAGAATTTTGTGGATCATTACACTATTATGTTTTTATATGACATGTAGAAGATTACAAGCTTTGATTCGCGGGGAGTATGGGCTCTCAAAGATCTAAATTTGGCACTTTAATGTTCATTTCAGTGTCTTACGGGTTCCATAGTAGTTTTTGAAGCTTACTGTCTGGAAAAACCTAGAATAAATGACGTGTAATGATAAATACATGATAGGTATCCTTCTATTCAGGAAAGAACTATTTTTATTAAGTACATGTCGTGTACTATATGTACATGCCATGTAGTCCCTAACTGTGTTACTGCCTATGTGGGCTGAGACACGGGGTTGGTAAATCTTTGGTGAAACACACCGTGTACCTAAATCACACACCGTGTGTATAGATCATGTGTCCAACCATGTGACAAATGACACGGGTGGATAATGGGTAGTTAATACATGATGTTTCTGGCACAACAATGTTGTGTAGGGTCAGCCGTGTAATCAGTCGTGTCACAAACAACACGGGTCGATGAATTTCATCTAGTACACACCGTGTTAGGCACAAAAACACCGTTTAGTATTGTTATAGGGGAACCGTGTGGGTTAGTCGTGTAGAAGAATTGGGGTAGGGGAACACGATTCAAGTAGACTCCATATTTTGGAAGAACACACCGTGTTTATGGGGTGTTAAATGACCAGGGTTGGCAAGAGTACACACCCATGTGAAGGCTTAAAGGAACACACTGTTTAGGAGTTATACACACCTTTTACCCAACTTTTTTAAATATTGAATGTTTTCTTTCTCCTGTTTCATTCTTACACTTATAAGTTTCAGTCCTTAATAATCTTGAACTAAGGTGTGCACTTGAGCTTGCAGAGTCATGCCACCAAGACGTCCTCCAGTTGTACGCCAGTTATAGGGAAGTGATTAGACACTAGACATGGCTGAACAACGAATACCAGCAGATCCTCATGTAGTTCCATTCGTAGAACCAATTGTTATTCACAGATGTAGGTGATGATGCACAATTCCGAGAGGGCTTCATGAGGTTCATGCATACCTTCCAAGGAGTATCGCATCCCACCTCGTCTGTGGTAGAGTTGATGTAGTTTTTTCAACAGAATCTTCCTCCCAAATTCACAGGGGATGGAATACCTCAGGCTACAGATTCATGGTTAGAAGAAATGATATCTATCTCCGAGCATCTGGAGACACCTTCAGAGAGGATTGTGAAGCTCACTACATATATTCTTCAAGATTCCTCCAAGAGATGGTGGGATGTGATATCACAGGAGGGATGCCAGCAGGTTATGGCTTGGGATGAGTTTCGGCGTGACTTCTATGATTACTTCTACCTAGAGACTTTGAGGGCCGACCGAGCCCGAGAGTTCATGATTCTGGAGCAGAGTATTCTTTCAGTTATGGATTATTCTTCTCGCATAACAGAGCTACAACTCTTCACACCAATCTCAAGAGGTGTTGAGTTATTCATGGAGAAAAGTTTGAGGATGGCCTAAGGAACAACATCCGATATTAGGTGAGCATATTTAGGTTGACTTCCATCACTTCTATAGTCACCTAGTTGCTGATAACGGAGTGAAACCTGAGGGATTCTAGAGCTGCGATCCCAGGAGGTTTGGAATCCAGAGTTGGCACCCCTAAGACTGATAGTAGGAAGCATCGTAGAGAGTCTACACATGGAGATCATAGTAGGCGGGATACTTCTTATGGTATCCAGGTGATATGCTACCAGTGCGGAAAGAGTAGGCATACAAGGACATATTTCCTAAGAGACCCAGTTGAGTGATGATCTTGCGGAAATATGGGTCATCTTCAGCATTTTTGTCAGTTTTTCTCACCAGTAGCTGGTGATAGAGGTTCTATTTTGACTCCTTGTTCAAGAGAAGGACCACCAGTTTCTCAATAGTCTGGGAACTGGAGTTATTCCGACCATTCAGGCTGAGGTGGAGGTCATGTAAATGGTATCCAATTGCTATTCTTTCAGTGAAAACAAGGTGGATCAGCTCAAGGTGGTCAAGAAGGGTCACAATGCCACGGTACGGGCCAGACATTTGAAGTGGAGAATACCCAACAGGATCAGGATCTCATACTATCTATAGTTCGAGGTATGATCCTAGTTTCCTCAGTTCTAAATTCTACACTTTTCAATATAGGGGATTCCCGAAGTTTTATATCAGTTCCTATTGTGGAGATGCTTGGGATATGTATCTTTAATTATTTTGATATCTTGATTTTGGAAACTCTGTTGGGGAAAAGAACAACTAGTGTAAAATAGTGAAAGTAGTTCCCTCTAAAGGTTGGTGGGTATCACTTCTTATGGGACCTCTATGTCATAGAGATGACAGGATAGGATGCCATTCTGGGAATGGATTGGTAAGTTCCCTTCCATGCCGTTGTTGACTACTATCACTGTAGGGTGAGTTTCACATCACCAGAGGGCATATCGTTTCTTCATAAGGGAAAATGGGATGTCCAGGAAAGTATAGCAGGACCTGAGCATCAAGGGTTGGGAGGAGTTACAGCCCAGATTTCTAGTATATATCTGGATGACCAGGGGACTTTACATATGGACATTGATTCAATGGTGGATCGTTTCAGAGATATCTTTCCAGAGGACTTTTCAAGTTTTCTTCAGGAATGAGAGGTGGAATTTTCTATTGAACTCATTCCAGGATTAACACCGGCGTCCGTTACTCCTTATATAATGGCTACATCATAGTTACATGAGCTCAAGAAGTAGTAGGAGGAGTTTCATGCAAAGGGTTTCATCTAACCCAGTACTTCTCCTTGGGGTTTTCCAATCCTATTTGCAAAAAAGGCAAACGGTACCCTCAGAATTTTTGTGGATTATCATAATTTGAACCAGTTGACGGTCAAGAACCAATATCCCTTGCCAAGGATTAATGATCTCTTTGATCAACTTTGGATAGCATGGGTGTTCTCAAAGATCAACTTGAGATCCGGTTACCATAAGTTTCATGTTAGACCTTCTGATATACCTCTTACAACCTTTCAGAGTAGGTATGGTCAATACAAATATGTGGTTATGCCGTTCAATCTCACGAACGTGCCTGCTGTTTTTAAGGCACTGATGAACCGAGTATTCCATCCATAATTGGATTCTTTCATGGTAATTTTCATGAACTATATATTGGTGTAATCTCACACTCAACATGACCATGATACCCATCTTCATATCATTTTGAGTACACTAAGAGAGCATCAGTTATATGCTAATCTATCAAAATGCCACTTTTTGATGGACCAGATTTACTTCTTGGGTCATGTTATCTTAGAGACAGGAGTAACAATAGACCCATAGAAAGTGAGAGTAGTAGTTTCCTGGGAGAAGCCGAAGAACATTTTGAGGTACGAAGTTTTATAGGGCTAACTTCTTTCTATAAATATTTCATACATAACTTTTCACACTTATTAGTGCCACTGTCGGGCCTGAATAAGAATGGTGTGAAGTACTTATGGTCATATTCTTGTGAGTCAACCTATTGGGAGATGAAATGGAGGTTTACTTCATCACTGATACTAGTATTGACAGAGCCGGGAAGGAGCTATACTATTTAATATAATGCATCAGGTATCAGGCTGGGAGCAATGCTTATGCAGGGAGAATGAGTCGTTGCGTATGGGTCTCAGCAGTTGAGGCCACATGAGAGGAATTACCCGACACACGATCTCATGTTGGCTATAGTTTTTCATACTTTATGATGTTGGAGACATTATATTCTGGGATATCATTTTGTGGTTTTCACCAACCACAAAAGTATCAATTATATTTTTACTCAGTGTTATCTGAATCAAAGACAACTAAGGTGGGTTGAGTACCTTCAGTACTTTGAATTTGAGCTTGTCTGCATGCCAAGTAAAGGAAACATAGTAGATTATGTGTTGAGTAGGAGGACTCAGATATAGGTAGTTTAGGAGGCCAGTAGTGAGTGGAATCTTATGGATCTGTTCTCTGAGATACATTTAGAGGTTAATGGAAGATAGGGGAAGATGTTTATTTCTTCTGTAGTTGTTACCTCTACTCTACATGATCAAGTGTGAATGAGGAAGCTATCAGATTCAAAAGGCCTAGTCTTATGGAAGAGTGTTTTAGGTGAGGACCCTATTCTTGGATAGACCATGGATGAGGATGAGATGTTGCACTTTAATGGGAACATATGGGTGTCAACAGACATACCTGAGGAGCTGATGTGGGACTTTCATTCCTCAATTTGGGAAGTTCATACTGATGTCACCAAGATGTATCATGATCTACACCATTAATATTGCTGTCTAGGTATGAAGAGAGATGTTGATGGTTTTGGCATGAGGTGTTCCACCTATCAGCAGGTGAAGGCGGAGTATCAGTGACCAGTAAGGCTTTTTCAGCAGTCACCCATTCCTAAGTTGAAGTGGAATGTTGTTGTGATTGACTTATTGATAGGTTTACCGAGGTTTACTTGAGGGAATGATGCATTTTGGGTTGTCATCGGCAGAATCACGAAGTTTTTTCACCTCTTACCAATCAAGAATACCTTCAGTGTAGATGTGCTGGGAAGGTTGTACATCTGAGAGATTGTACGTCTACATGGGATTCCAAAATCCATTGTTTCAGATAGGGATGCACGTTTTACTTCTCTATTATGGAAAGGACTACTAAAGTATTTGGGTACACATGTACTTCGGAGTACAACTTACCACCCCTAGACAGATAACCAGTCTGAGCGTACGATTCAGGTGTCAGAGGACATGCTTCGAGCATGCGTCCTAGATTTTGGAGGTTCTTGGGAGAATCACATACCTCTTATGGATTTTTCCTACAATAATTGTTTTCAAGAAACTATTCATATGGAACATTATGAGGCTTTGTATAATAGGGCGTGCCGATCACCCCTATGTTGGCTGGAAGCAGGAGAGGTAGCTATGCTGGGACCTCATCATGTTAAGGAGACCACATATCAGTTAGAGTTGATTTGGAAAAGGATGGCTACTACAAATTCATAGTAGAAGTATTATGCTGATCGAAAAAGACTACCTTTGGAGTTCGAGGTTGGAGATCAGGTTTTTCTACGTGTCACACCATGGTTGGGATATAATAGGATTATGAGATAGGGAAAGCTTTCGACGAGATATGTTGAATCATTTGATGTTTTAGAGAAAGTTGGGATGATTGCCTATCCGTTGAAGTTACCTCATAGGTACCTGGCTATGCACAAAATCTTCCACATTTCTCAGCTATGCCGTTACTTCTCAAATCCATATCATGTTTTTCAACCCGAGGAGTTTGATCTAGAGGTGGACACCTCGTTTGAGGAGCATCCTATCTGGATTATTGATCGTAGTGAGAAGGTTATTCGTGGTCGATCTATTCCTTTGGTATGAGTTCTATAGTAGCACGGGCGAGTACAGGATGAGACTTGGGAGAGGGAGGTCAATGTATGATCGTAGTGGCCGGAGCTTTTGGAGGATTCTAATTCTACGCCACATTCTTAGGGAAATTCAGGGACAAATTTCTTTAAGGGGGGGGGGGAGTTTGTAAGAACCCAAATCTTCTTTTAGTTATGAATATTGTTTTATGGTGTTTTTAAGGAAAAGTGGAGAATTTAAAATTTTAAGGAGTACATGCCATGTACTTTGGAGTACACGCTATGTACCTGGTTTCCACGGGTGACTGTGTACTGACCGTGTAACGGCTGAGTACATGGCTGTGTGGGGTGACCTGGAGACTACCTAAAGTAGAGGCTGGTTAAAGCAAGTACATTCCAGGAACCCTTTAAGAATGCACCATGTACTTTCTTTTTATTTCATTAAACGGACTGGGGTCACGTCTAATCGACAGAACACCCTTCTCTCTATTCATCTCATCCAGGAGTGACCGTACAACATGATTGTTCTCCGAGCCCCCGACTCACCATCCATTATCAGAATCATACTTCATTAGTTGCATTGGAATCACATCGGTGAGTTATTTCTTATTCTAGAGCCTCGTTCATTGATTTCTTCTCTTTCATGAGATATGTGTGGTTGAGAATTTTTGACATTTTTGAAGATCTACCACATTCTAGGTCAATTCAATGGCTGTTTCCAGAGTATATTGATCGTATAACATCGAGGTATGTGTTTTGTGCCTTTTTGTAGTTAGTCTTTGAGTTATATGTGAAAAAGTTCCCAATATACTTTTTTGGGGTATTGCGTGTTTATGGTTTTTAGACCTGTTAATGCCTTATATGCCTTGTGTGGTTGAGTATAGGATTTATGATTGTAAATAGGTTTATTTACCTTAATATTGACGTGTTTCCCATGTTTTCATGATATTGTCTGTTTGGCCTAGCTTTTCCTGTTAGGCTGCTTTGTTTTCCATGCCTAGTATTGTTAGGATAGAGTGAATTTATCTGACATGCTAGGAGATATTATAGACCATTTAGCCAAGTAGTTCTTGAGGTTTACTTTGGATTCCATATACCATTTTTGCTTCATTGATTTAAACAGGGTTGTGGGAACCTGGTGTAGTAGACCATTGGGAGAATGGACACTGAGGGCTTCTCCAGAGTGTTTGTTTACTTTTATGTTGTGAGACCATAGGGGGGAAGGAATTTGTGCTCCCTCAGAGTGTATGTAGTTCCTCGTTACAAGAACACAAGGGGAATTTAACGTTGAGTGCTTACCTAGAGTTTCTATAGTTACTTATTCGAGACCATATGGGGAATTGACGATGAGTGCTTCCTTAGATTCTTTGATAAAGTTGAACCAGAGGGGTTGGACTGTGATTATTTCCCAGTGGTTTTCCTGTGTTTGATTGGTTGAACCAGAGGGGTTAGGTTGTGAGTACTTTCCAGAGGGTTACTTATGTTTATTGGTTACTTAACTAATAAATGAAAATAGATGTAATTTAAACTGTAGGATTGTTTACCTTGAGTACTTCCTTGTTTATTGCTTCATTTTTCATATTTCCTGCCATATATATTCACTGACTATTAGGTACATATCTTTGGGTGGTTGCCTACTGGGATTCTCCTAACAACCTATTTGGGTCATGCTTTTGGGCCCAAATAGATTATATTGTTGGAGGTCTAGATAAGGGAAAACCCCTTCTACTTTATGTACTTGATTTCTGTGGAGATGGAGAGCATGTGACCACGCTAAGGCTTGTGATGATGTTGGAGTTTATTTGTTTCCTTTGTACTTTGGTTTAGTACTGTATTCCAGCATTGTGACTTGTTTGGCAGCTTTCCTAGACATATGTATCATGCATCATTTATATATGTGCTTCAGTTGTTTATTTCTTCAGTCTTCCGCTGTTTATTGTTGTATGGTATTATTACTACTTCCGATACTGTTATCTGTTTCATTACACTGCATTACTCTTCCAATGAGGTCATAGTTTCCCCACTATCACACCTAAGGCCCTCGTTGCTAGTCGGAAGCCTCTGGCATTTGGGGAAATGCGCTTGAGGCCATGTGACCAACTGGGTATGGGGCACCTCTGGGTGGCACCCAGAACCGGGACGTTATAATTATTATAATTTATTCCTAATTATTACAACTTATTACTAATTATTATAATTTGTTTCTAATTATTACAATTTATTACTAATTATTACAATTTATTACTAATTATTACAATTTATTACTAATTGTTACCATTTATTACAAATTCTTACTAATTATTGCTAATTATTGAAATTTATTACTAATTATCACATATTATTCCAAATTATAATAATTTATTACTAATTATTACAATTTTTTTACCGATTATTACAATGTTTTACTAATTATTACAATATTTTACTAATTATTAGAATTTATTACTATTTATTACTTATTATTAAAATTTATTACTAATTATTACAATTTATTACTAATTATTACATTTTATTACTAATTATAACAATTTATTACTAATTATTACTATTTGTTACTAATTATTACTAATTATTAATAATTATTACTAATTATTACAATTTATTACTAATTATTACAATTTATAACTAATTATTACAATTTATTACTAATTATTACAATTTATTACTAATTATTTGTATTTATTACCAATTACTACTATTTACTACTAATTATTACTATTTATTACTAATTATTAGAATTTTTTACTATTTATTATAATTTATTGATAATTATTATAATTTATTACTAATTTTTACAATTTATTACTAATTATTCGAATTTATTAGTTATTATTCATATTTATTAGTAATTATTCGAATTTATTAGTAATTATTCAAATTTATTACTAACTATTGCAATTTATTACAAATTATTGCAATTTATTACTATTTTTGCAATTTTTTACTATTTATCACAATTTATTACTAATTATTGCCATTTATTACTAATTATTGCAATTTATTACAATTTATTACAATTTGATACTAATTATTACAATTTAACACTAATTATTGCAATTTACTATAATTAATTACAATTTAATACCAATTCTTACAATTTAATACTAATTATTAAAATTTAATACTAATTATTACAATTTAAAACTAATTATTACAATTTAATACTAATTATTACTAATTAATATAATAACTATTAATTAATATTAATTCATACTAATCACACATAATTATTTGTAAAAGTAAGCGTAAACAATTATAAATAAAACTATCTAATTCTAAATTAATTTAACAGCAGCTAATTAACAATAATTATAACTAAAATAAAATAAAATGAATTAAGTAAAAAAATAAAAGAAATAGATAAATACGTTAAAACTGATGTTTTTGAATGATATAGGCTGCAAATAATGCCCGAATTAAAATTTTAAATAATGAAAAAAATTAGGAGAAAATTTTCCACTAGAGAGAGAGGAATGAAGAAATGAGTGGAATGAGAGGAAAAACAGGTGGGGTATATATAGGTTAGATTTTTTGCGACGTGACCCGTCGCAAATACCCTCTGGTTAAAAAGTATTTTGCAATGGAACCTGTCGCAAAAGACCACCTGCCGACATAGTATTTGCGGTGATATATATATCCCGTCACAAATACTAAAAACATTGCAGGGTATTTGCAATAGGTTACTATAGCCTGTCACAAAAACATTATTATTTGCGACGAGCTGGTTCTCCCGTCGCAAGTATCTCGTCGGAATTGCTATGTTTTCCCGTAGTGAGCTCCCATCCACATCATAGGTGAACAACATTGGGATTCCTAGGTGACTACACTGGGTCTTATGAATCCCTACCTCTACAAACTCTTCCAACCACACTACTATCTCTCATAGCCCCATGGGGTCATTTGAGATACTAGTGAAAACATCAGGCCCCCCCTAGCGCAAGTTTATACAGAGGTCTATCTCACGATAGGTAGGTAAACCCAACACATCTTCAAGAAACACATCATCACCCCCACCATAATTTCAGGAAGCTAAGATCTAGTAACATCCACTACTCCAAGAGCAATACTAGAAAACTGATAAGTCTGTTATAACCTCATGCGAATGAGTTCATCCTGCCCTACTCAGGGATCACTCCTTATCCAAGGGAAAAAAATTCATCCCAAAAAATTGGAAGACCAACTACACTCATTGGTAGAAATCATCAGATCATGGATGATATATGACCAATCCATGTAGAGGAAAACATTGTAGGGCCCCACTGCCGCTATGGAAAGATTTCATGAAAGGCTCTCTCCCCTTATAGAGTCAAGTCACACTGTCAGCAGAAATGGGTGATCACTGATCCTCTCTACATGCACCTCCAACAAAAGGGTCAAGAAAAAAAATGCTTCTACTGGTATTGCTAAGTCTTGGACATGGGATAATTCTATGGAAATGGGGTTTACAAGTCTATGATATCACTGCAGCAGGAGCAGGGGAGACACATGTTGTATCCCGAACCATACTCGATGTCATTGAGTCACAAGATCCAACTGCATGAAACTATCCATTACATTGCCTACTTTTTTATTTCAACCAAGGCCTTCTATAATACCTTATCACATCATAAGTACCTCAAACACACAATTCAAAATAAATCATCCACCACACCTCTATACTATCCTATTTGGGATGTCATGGACTCCCCCACACAGTTTTAAATAGAATCAAAAGAACATGTCTTGGTGGGGGAGGTGTCCCTATTCCTTAAATTTCAAGAGCCACATTGATCATCACCAACATAGGTCTTTACCGATTACCCTTGTCTCTTTAGAGAATTCCCACCACTAGGGACACTATCAGGAGGGGTCCTATCTAAGCAGGAAATTCACACCACAGTCTTACTCCAAATCCTCTACCACTTGAGAAGGGGGAGTCTGGATCATCATGAAACCTGGGTGATCACTATCTTTGAAACCCTTGATGCATATTCAATCTTGGTGCATCATCTTTTGGTTCCCCTGGAGCCATAAGATTCCCCATGGATAAGACTGGATTCCAATGAAACCATCCAATCTGTTAGGGTCTCTATAAGCTGGAAAACATAGACCACTACCTCGAGTCAAACCTTTACTTCGTGAGGGTCTGTCTCATCATAGAACCTCAGCAGTCTCCATCATTAGAACTCAAAGAGTGCACTAATAATGAATTCATCATTATAATGATCTGTTGGTACTATTTTATGCTTGATAGTTAGATGTTCTTCTACCTTCCCACTTGGTGGAAGGACCTTACACGATGGCCCTAAACTTAAGCCTCATCACTCATGAGATCGTCTTCACAATCATGTATCGGTAACCAACTAGGTGTCTTCGTGGATACATATTGAAATTTATAAAGATATACCATGGTCAAATGATCATATATATATGGAGTGATGACTCAAGAAGGACAATTAATGACTCAGTCCTATAAGAAGCATGTACCATTGTTCCCCACAACCAATGTCTTGGTATTCCGAGTCGATAACCAGGTGCTCAGAGTCTTGATGTATGGATGCATTTCCACCACACCAACACTAGGTTCCCTATTTGAAACCCACACCCGAGACACTCTAACACTATTTACCTATATACAAACCAAATCCTCATAATGGGACTACTCCAAACCCCATCTTAAGGATCAAAACACCACTCATACCAATCTATCATGACCTGACCATAATCATGGCCCGATCCATAACTACCCTAAGCCCACCTCCATAGTCTAGGGCCCGAGGACATGCACCAAAGGCATAACTATCATGATGAGACTTTTTCCTAGGTACCTATATGCACACACACGACCAACTTGATGTATATGTGAAGTGGACTAATAATGAAAGATGAAAAGTACTAGCGGAACAACCATGCTTGTAAAAACTCTAGATAATACAAGAGTACGGTAGTGAAAACTAAAGATTAAAGGGGAAAATACATGACCAACTTGAAAGATGTCCCAACCTAAAAAAATTGGAATGTAAAATGCTAAGATATCCTAGCTCTTGATCTCCCATATATAACCACCATACACAGTCCAAAGCACCCAGTATTTCTAAGGTCATCTAAAGTCAACGCCAAATTGTCCATCTTCTTCATAAGACACGATACGTGCATAAAAATCCCACATAGGGGTGAGTATATACATACCCAGTAGAATGCCCCAAAATCTTATGGGGGGGGGGGGTAGTAAGAGATACAATAGGAATAGAAATATAATAGATAGTAAATAGTGAATATGATGCAACTCAACCAAAATTAAGAGAATGAGAGAGTAACCTCATCTGAATACATGGGGATCAACATAGCATGTAGATTGACTACACATTATATCTTTTCCACCCATAGAAGAATAGAAACCTCATCTAACCATGAGAACTAATCATGAAAATCACATGGCATACCCTGCATGTCTTCGCAACCCATGGAAGGAGAGTAACCAAATCCAAAGGTATGGATATATAGACACACACACACACACACATATTCTCAGTAAAAATAATCCTAAATGAGGGAGTAATAGGATCCCTATCTCACATCCCACCTAGGAAAAGATTCACCATTAGTTCCATAAGTCCTTTAAAAATGACAAGCATCCCACACGTCTGCCCGGTAAAAAATATCAGAGTAAAACCACACCTCATCACATTGCTATATAGTTGAGGGGTAAAAATATCTAGGTCGAGGACCCATGATCTGGTACAATATGAGGGTTCCACTCAAATTTTCGAGGACCCATTCCCAACGTGGTTGGAGGGTGCTAATCTGGTCATCGAGGACTGATGCCCTTTCCCACAAGAGGTTGCCACTCAAAATATCAAGAACCCATGCCCATCCTAGATATAGGTTGAAACTCAAAAGATTGAGGACCCATTCCCAGTCCTAATGTAAGGTTACACTCTAGTCACTGAAGACCCACACCCTGCCATGCAGGAGGTTACCACTAGGAAGGTTGAGGACCGATGACCTTCCCGGATGGAGGGTTACACTCTAGTCATCAAGGACTTATTACCTACCCCATAGGAGGGTGGACTCAAAATTTAGAGGACTCATACCCAAACCACCTAGAGGGTTTCACACTAGTCATCAAGGACCCATGCCCTGCCTCATAGGAGGGTGCCACTAGAAAGGCCTCTGGTGATCCTGCATGATCACTAGTGTCATCGAGCCTTACCTAAATAAGCATCATACCCAAAACATATTTCAATGTATCTTAAGAGCCACTATGGAGTGGAACATCACATTCTAACGAGAAACACACTCAGGATGGGCTGCTCATGGGCTAAAATACAAGTCTAAACGAAGAATATAGGAGAGGTTGAAGTTTCCTCTAAATGAGGTCCATGAAATGTAGGGGACCTACACGATGTGCGGTCCTACTCTTCTATCTATCCATGTCCTTGCTAGCACACAACTTGTTAGCCATATAGTACTAAATAGAATGTAAGGGTAATACATGACATGTCCCAGACAAATTACTGATGAATGCATGAGGCTCATCATCTTTCTAAAGGAAAAAATGTAATTCTATTGATATGACTATGTAAATGGATTCATATAGACAAGAAAATTACAAAATTGTGATCCTCACAAAAAATGATATGGACAGATTATTCACTTGCCTCGATCGGACACTTGGTAAAAAACACATTTCACCACATCATTTTTGAATGACATTTCATGGTCCCAAGGCACGAGTCTAAATTAAACACATGATATTGGTATTGAAATTCCTACCTTAATATCAGGGTCATAAATCCTTATACGGTTTTCCATTTCAACATCATATAAAGAAGATATGTATGATACAAGATTCCATAATAATAATAATAATAATAATAATAATAATAATAATATTATTATTATTATTTGGTGCTCCGTGGACCTGAAACATGATTATGAAATAGTAGGAAACATTGGTCTTTAAATGACTGTGTCAAAGTCAGGGTCACATTTTCACTGATGGTTCATCAATCTGACACTGTATGAAGATGTTACGACCAAACTAAGATTTTACCAATAATAATAATAAAAATAATAATAATAATTTTTTATATTATTATTATTATTATATAATTTTAATCAAATGAGGAGGAGTACCATGTAAAATCCCACCCACCCCCTTTATACAACGTATATGAGGTGCCCAACACCCCTTTATTTTTATCTAATTCCATCATTTCATTTTAACACATTTATTATTATTATTAATAGATATAAGGGGAGTAAAAACTTCTTCATCAACACATGGGAACCATGCCTCCCCCAACATCTTCATGTGCCCCAATATGTATCCCTATATTTATTTTATTCTTTTGTTAAAATTTAATCTCATTTAATTTAATTAACTCATTACCCTTATTATTATCAATAATAATAATATTAATCACTCATATTTTTATCAACAGTAATAATATTAATGCTCATGGTATTGAGCACATATAATCACCTCATCAAAGATTTCAGTCAGGCCACCATCTCATCCAATCCATATAGAATCTGGCATGATACGTTGTCCATGGATTCTAATCAGTACTGATCCCATCACACTACACATTATTGCAACGTTCTATCCGAGAAAATAGGGATCACTGATCTAATCCTGAACCACCTCTGATTACAAACCTGCACCCACAATACAGAACTGATCCATTCAAAAAACACCATATCACTCATTTATCAATTAGTCCCCAAACCATTGATCCATGTGTCATTAATGATACTAAAATAAATCTTGGTATTTTATCACACTCGAACCCACCAAATAATGTCGAATCATGGCCTGATGGTCTAATGATGAATAACGTGATGGACGGTGGGGAAAACACCAATAAAAAAGGCGATTAACATAATTGGAAAATATTTCTTGGCCAATGATTTCATAATGGGGAAACCAGGGTTAGAAACATGGCATTTACAATAAATAAATTGAAAGTATAATTTATTTCAATGCACAGGCTCATGAAATTGTTCATTTAAACATTGATCTAAGAAAAATGACTTGATCATGCTCAAAATTTTAATCATAAGGGTGTAAAACACAAATTATTAGTCCTACCTTGATTATGGATCAATTTTTGTTGAATAAAACATCCTATAGTGATGAAGGTGATATGCTGCATCTATTGTCAATCGATTCCCCTCGATCTGATCACTGATTTTTGTTCAGTCACCATTCTTCAATAAAGAAGGGGTGGAAGATCCTCTTAAAAATCCCATGGATATGCGGCTAACCCTGGAGATTTTTTAAAGTAGCTTACTTATATAGGACACTGGTTTAGGTAATTTAATTGAAAATAAATAAATAAATAAATAAATTTAATTGAATGCACCCGCCAATAGATTCTTTTATCGGACATCACTCACCGACCAACTTTAAATCATGATTTGGGAAGAATCCATGTTCCAAACTCAAACTTGGTATCATATTTCCAAACTGAGTAACTTTTTGTGAATTATTTGGGTTATGGTTATTAGATAAATTAATTAATTAATTAAATTATCCAATACACCTGCCAACAAGTGCCTTATCCTAATTTCATTCATCAACTAACCTTAGGATGCGCCTAGGGTAAAACCCTTACTACAGATTCAACTGTGGTATCTAATTTCTGACTAGAGACTTCATTAAATATATATTCCACTTTTTCAAGAAAAACTCCCATGGATAATATAAAATATATTTAATATTTTTATAAAATTAATTTTTGGGATCACCAGGCTTCAGAATCGCATTCCATCTCAGTTCTTAACTTCAAAAATATTCCTAGGAATATTCCAAATCCAAACATAATAAAAAAATATTCACTAAAAACTACATCCAAATACACCATTTATGGACATTAAAACCCTCAAAACCTTACTCTAACTCCTAAAATTAAAATTAATCATCCCCTAAAAGAAAAATTTAAATTCCTTTGGTAATTCGATTTGGTCCAAAATGTGGGACGCTAGAGCCTGAGGTTATTATGATAGGATGTGATGGCCTGGGGTTATGATTTTATATTTGGATATGATGTGATGATGTGGATATAAGGTTGAGGAATACATGGAATGAGTACTACATGAAACTTATTTCCTTCATGATTATTGTAACAATCCAATATTTTTTATCCTTTAAATTAATATTATATTCAATAGCTCGTGTCACATGAAAAATATAAATAATGCAACACTCAACTGAAATGAATCAGGACACATTAAAATCAAATTAATAATATAATCATAAGTAGATAAAATATAATAATCAATTAAAATAATTACATATAATTTTTTATTATTAATATTTTAAAAAAGGATTCCTTAGAAGAACCATTTTTAAAAAGGTGTACAATATATTAACTTAATAAATTAAATTTATAAAATTTAAAAGTTTATTATAATAGTTAATATTTATATTTTTAAACTATTATTTAAATATCCAATTATTTATAATTTTATATAAAATAATATTAAAGACAATTGAATTTTAAGAAGTAATTTTTCAATAAAAACAAATTTCCATTATATTTTGTATTATTATTTAAATAATTAGATATATAAATTTTATAATTTTAATTTGACTAATTTTTTTAATTTATAAGTTCAAAATAATCTTATGGTTGATTTTTTGTATTTTAGTAAAAAGATTGATTTTTAGGTGAATAATGTAAAATACAATTTTTATAAACAACATGGCTTTTATGACATTATTAATATGTAAGTATGAATTAGAAATTCATGATAACTTTTTCTAAGACAAAATATTTATTTTGAAATAGATTTTATAATTTTAAAAATTTTGATTTTAATTTATAAACCCATATTTTACATTTTAGAACATAAGTTATACGTTTCGAAAAAATGTTTTTAATACATTATACAATTAGAATTTTAAAATTAACATTTATCATTTCTAAAAAACTTATAAAATAAAATGGATTTAAAATTTTGAAAAATTAGGTCCAAATTATATAATAATTACAAATTTATTTTCAATCATAAATGATAAATTATGTTGGTAAAAACTAGTTACTTCATTAAATCAAAAGGGGTAAAATTGTTTAACCAAGAAATAAAGACCAAAAATATGTTTAAAACATGTATGGGAATGGGAGGTTGAGGAATTGATCAACCTTATAACTTCCCTAATCCATTATTTATCTATTTTGGATCTACTTTTTTTGATATTTACTTCCCATTATTAAAAAGTTTTTGGTATTTATAAAAATTGCATCCATTTTTACTTATAAAAGGGGCACTCCTCTCACCACTTACCCTCACACAAAAACCCACTTATTTTAGCCCAAAATCTACCCATAACTCTCCGAAAAATTCATACAATCCTTCAATAGGTTCTAGTATTCTCAAAATACAATCCCTTAAAGGGTTAACCCACTTTTTGAAGGAAATAATCCAAGAAGTGAGGTATAAATTTCTAACCACTCCATTATCATTCATATATCTTTATGATTAGTTATTCTTACTAAAATTAGATTAAAACATCCTAAAATGATAATATCAGTATCATTATTATACCACTAAATTATTATAATTATGTATAAACCATTAACCTCCTTTCCCTTTTCTATTAAGAAAAAAACCGCCATTTGTGCATTGTACGAACTACCGCCTCCATGATGAAACATGTTTTCACTACTAGAAAATGACCCTCTACCCACTGTTTTGGATAAAACTATGGGTATAGGTATTTTTTCCAAACATATACCCACAATTTACCATAACTGCGGGCACAAGATGAAAATTCCAACCTATACACATGATTTTTTGGGAACTGTGAGTATAGGTCCCCCTATACCTACAGTTTTTAAAAAACCATGGGTATAGGGTTCAGTTCAAGACCTATACCCACAGTTCTAAAAAAACGTGGTTATAGGTCAAAAATATACCCACAATTTTCCAAAAATCATGGGTATAGGTGTGGGTTAAAAACCTACACCAATAGTTCTGACAAACCGTGGGTATAGCTTTCTCGTGTGAGCACGGGAAAAAAAACTTCCACAGGAACATAAAAAATTTGGTAGGAACACCTATGGCCATAGTTTCTCTCTTATATCCATGATTTAAATATATATATTTATATATAAGTAAATATATATTATATACTCATAATTAAAGTTGGGGAAGTGGTTAGGCACAACGTCTCTAAAGAACTGATCCAGGTATTGAATCATGTGACCAATGATTTCATAAAACCTATACCCACAGTTTAAAAACCATGGGTATAAGGTTACGACATGGTGGGAAACACATATTCCCTCTATTTTGAAACTATGGGTATATATTTTTCCAACCATGGGTATAAATTAGATCTATAACAATGGCTTGGTTGCCCATGGTTCCCAAAACTGTGGGTATAGCCGATACCCACGGTTTTAGGGTCTATACCTATAGTTTTAAACCGTGGGTATAGGTGCATTTTTCAGTAGTGTTTTTTCCTTTACTACCTTAAAATTATTTTACTATTAGTGAATTTAATATCAAATTATAATATTTATAAAATATTTTATATTTTAAATTGATAAATCATATTACTCATTTTCTCTATTCTATTTTCAAAAATCATCATCCATTTGTACATGTAGACTACCGCCTCCATGGAACTATAAATTTCGGTTTTTATTTTTATCACCTATTTTCATGGTGTAACACCCTAATTTGAATCATCTAGTCCACAACATGGATTGATACATGATCTCATGTGAACCTCCCCTCATGCAATAGGCTATTGATGTAGTGATAGACTGAGAGGCATCTTGGGGAGACTATGCCCTCAGAAACAAACTACCAATAGAGAATAAAAATAAATAAATAATAATAAGGAAATAAATACTCTTAAAAAAATTGACATAAAGAATAAGAGTATCATCCCATTCTATAATAATATAACATGTCAATCATACAATACAAACCAAAATAAAGGATCCAAACAAATGGAGAATCAATGTACTAAAATAACAACACCACTAAGTAATATGTGGAAAATATGCAAGAAAAATAGTCATCCCAAAAATCACCTCACACCATCCCACTTATTATGCTCACATCCCAACATATGGACCTTTCCCATAACTGTATCCCTAATTATAAAATCTACACACGCACTGAGATTCTCATGTAGGGTGTGAGTATAAAACCCAGTGGATCACTACTAATGGATCCTTAACATAGGTGAAAAATATACACAAGTGTATGGAATGAAAATAGTAAAATATAAAAAAATAACCATATATGTGCACACATATGTCAGGTCCTAGAATATGAGGTCTACTTACTTTTTCTTTATGCTAGAGGGAAAGTAATATTTGGCCACATGTACTCGGACAAACAATCATCTAAACACACCCCCTTATAGAGATAATCACACCAAAATTTAAGGGAAAAACTCATGTAGAACCAATTAATAGATCTAGAGAAATCCACACACCACTTATCAACCCAATCACACAACCTTTTGTAAATCCATTTCCATGAATCGACCTAATCTCATGGATCTGGGGAAATCCATCACATCATCCACACTCCCCCCCCCAAAGAATAACTATCCTGTATGAATCAACCTAGCTGCTTAGTTGTAGATACAGATAAACTAAAGATGTAACACACAATTCTATAATGATGAAGTTTATAATCATGTCATGTCAAGCGATAATCATATAACCAACATGCACCCACATGAGAATCATATGAAGTATAGGTCTCATGGGGCTACACAAACTAAAAAATCAAGGAAACATAATTTATAGATGTAATATATGTTAAATAATCCATAAATCAAGTTAAATTTTGTTATAATGTCAATAATTTCCACCAAAGTCAAGTTATAGGTCAAATATCCTTGAGAAGTTCCATTACCATTAGCAGTCTAGGTTTAATCTAGAAGTAGATGCCAATTATCTTGATCTGATTGTCTTCTCTATCAATAATAGATAATTATCTCATTATACCATACCATAAATCTTATATCATATAATAACATCTAAAATATAAAGTTCATCCCAATAGAAATAAGTGAATTGGGATAGAAATGATAGAACTTACCAAACATTAATCATCAAATTTATCGGTAGTTTATAAGGCCAATAGTTGAGAGGAAAGAAGACAAAATCACCAGGAAGGGATTTCCAGGGTCCCCAAAATTGAGTGAGGGTCAAGGAATATGTATTTGAAAATAAAAATATAATTAATCAAATAATCATGTTTCCCATGACCTCATCTTTCCCATTATGATTCCACCAACTATGGATCAAGGAGTGGCACTTTTCTCTTCACAGTCTAGAGAGGATGAACCTCAAAAGAATGAGGATAAGAATCAAGACTGAATGTTTCTTCCTGAGAAACCACCATCTTTACAAGATATTAATGATAGTTATGAGGTAGAAGTTTTTTTAATAAATATTGAGATTATATTTTAATTCTTAGAGAACACGAATTCAGTGAAGCTGAGGTGTGTTGTCTTTAATCTTGAATCCACAAGTAAATGGTTGTGGGATTTGGTAGTTTTGGGAAATAAGCATGAGGTATTTGATTAGAAAGAATTAAAGGAAATATTAACTAATAAATCACACGCAAAGTTCTATGATATTGGTGAAATATATGAAGTTCCTCGACCTTGATTAAGGGAATTAGACAGTGATGGAATACACTAATCACTTTTCTAAGCTCACTCTTTTTTCACACTAGGTTGTGTCAAATGATAAAATGAAGGGTTAGAGTTTTTATATGGGACTTTTAATTGAATTACATTTGAAATTTTTCTTGCTAAATATTTATACCTATGACTAGGTGGTGGATAGGGAACCAACGTTATAGATTTACCTAGCCGGTAAGTCATGGTTTACTAGAGTTTCTCCTACCTATGGTGGTAGCTCTAGTGGTTCTTATAAGGTGAAGAATAAGATGAGTGAGTTTTGAAAATTAATAAATGAGGGTTTTAAAAAAAATCATACTATATTCCATCATCCATATTTATCAGTTTGGGTTGTTACGAGTGCGGCCCGGTGGGGCATAAAAATTAGCTTTTCTCTACACCTTTGAAATTTTGAAACTCATGTTGAAACAATGGACAATTATATATGTTTTTTTATGTTCTTTATTTTAAATGGTATGATATAGGATCTTTGACACCCATAGGATCTATAGTAAATTTATATACATGACATAAAATAGTATTCTAGCCATAATTCTCTGAGACAAAGCAATTACATGATGTAAAAGAGTCCACAATAGAAGTTGACGTGGGTCCCATGACCGTGAGAGGTCCAATATATTTCTTAGACCTTAGGGAATACTTTATTTGATATAAGTGCCTCTGAATCTTTCATTCCAACACTTATTTCCAAACTTTTACACCTTCTAATGAAACTCATACCATTTTTTATGGAGTTTGTGACACCTCTAGGAAAGAAGATGAAGTAGGGTTTTTGATTACCCTCTTTCCTTTTCATTATGTCTGATGTTGATCTGGTTTTGGATTTTATAGTTCTTGACTTAGACCTATTTGATGTTATTATTGGTATGGATTTGTTGATTAATCATAAAGATTAAATATATTATTATCATTAGTGGGTGTCCTTTAATTAACCCAATGGGGACTCCTCTGTGTTTTAGGATAATGGGATATGAGGTTCAATTGATTAGGACCTCGAATTCTAAATCTTAGTAAGTTGAAATATTTTTTTGTTGAGATGGGATGTAAATATTTCAATGGTTAACTTTATATAGCATTGAATTAATTCCCTAAGGAATTTCTAGATGACTTTTATAGTTTTACTATAGAGAGGTAAGTGGATTTATAAATTGACTTAGTGCTAGGAACCCACCTAATATCAATTCCATCTTACCACATGTTTCTAAATGAGTTGAAAGATATGAAAATTATATTGGATGATTTCAGATACAATTTATTTATATACCCAATTTTGTTATCTTGGGTGGACCATATACTCTTTTACAATATGGATGATAAAAAATATCCTCTTATGTGTTGATTATATAAAGCTATCCCAGGTAACAATCATGAATAAATACCCATTTTCCCATATTGATGATTTTTTTGATCAGTTGAAAAGGAAATGATGGATCTCTAAAATAGATATTTGGTATGGTAATCACCATCTCATAATCAAAGAGTCAAATATTCATAATACCACCTTTAGGAGTCGGCATGGCCATTTTGAGTACCTTGAAATTCTGTTTGTCCAGACTAATGATTTTTCATTATTCATGGCTTTGATGAACCAGATATTTTACCATCATCTTGAAAATTTTTTCTTCGTATTCCTAGATTCCATTCTGGTGTACTCAAAGATAATATAAGATCATGTAAATCACCCAAGACATGTTTTGGGAATCCGAAGGGATCATTGCATGTATTAAAAATTATCAAAATGCTAATTATGGATATAAGAAGTTAATTTATTGGGACAAGTGAGCATAAAAAGGGTTATCTCATTTGATCCTAAAATGGTGATGGATATCATGTCATTGGAATAACTATGAGATGTATTTGATATTTGAAATATCCTGGGCTTGGTAGGATATTATCAGTGGTTCATGAAGAATTTATCAAAAATTTAATCACATTTGACTGCTCTCACTTAAAAAGTGGTCAAGCTCTTGTGGGACTCCAATTTTCAAGATTCCTTCAACGAACTAAAGAATTTTTTTACCTAAAAACCTATTTTGACTCTTCCAAAGTCTTAACAGGTCTATTCGATTTACTAAGATGGTTACAGTATAGGTTTTGGATGCATCTTTAAACAAGGAGATCATGTGGTGGATTATGGTGCTTGAAAAATTTGATCTCATGGAAAGAATTATCTCACCCATAATATAGAGCTCGCATCTATTTTGAATGACCTTTAGAGTTGTAAATACTATATTTTTGGGGATAATTTCATCTTCTAATCATACCATAATAATTTTTGGTATATCTTCTCTTAGAAATATTCGAATCTCTCATTGAGGTGATGAGGGAATACTTGCAATCATTCAGCTTTCACATTACCTATAATCTAGGAATGGGTAATGTGGTTATTGATTCTCTTTGTAGGAAGTTTCCTTATCAATATAGGAATAAAGCAAAGGATGAATGAAAATTTATGGGACACTTTGAAAGGATTCACTTGGTGGTGTGGGAGGAAGAGTCTTATAATTTTATAGAAATAATTCAGTTGAATTCCACTCTTTTAGAAGATGATCCTCCAGTAACACTAGTGGGATAAAAAGTTTTGAAAAATAAAATATTATTTATATAATGGGAAGACTATTATAAAATAGTCCATGTCTTTAGAAATCATAATTTTTTTAGGAACCAATATTCCACCCCTTCATCCGTGATTAAGGTCGTGTTGGAATATTTTCATCATTCTCTAAAGGTTATCCAATCTGACACAAAAAATATGTTTTATGGAATGAAACATCAGTTTTTGTGTCCTGATATGAATTGAGACATATATGAATTTGTATCTTCATACTAAAATTTCCAAAGGATTAAGTTTGGGGCCCATTTTTTTGGTTTTCTTCAGAATCTTCCTATTCCAACATGGTAATGGAATTAGATATCAATGGATTTAATTGATAGTTTACCTCATACTCCCCAAGGTAAGAATTCTATTTGGGTGGTGTTTGATCAGTTGACCAAATATCTTCATTTCATATAGATTCATGACACCAATAATGTAGTAGAATTAGATAATTTGTATGGGCATGAGATTATAATATTCATGGGGATCCAACAACCATTGTCTCAAACTAAGATCATCGTTTTCCCTATATGTATTATAAGGTCCTCCAGGAGGTGATAAAATCTCATGTTAAGTTAATAATAACATATTATTACTAGATTCATGGGATTATAGAATGGGAAATTCAAATTCTGAAAGATATGCACCATGGATGTGTCATGGAATTACAAGGTTCTTGGGATAATCATTTAGGGATGGCTAAGTTTTCCTATAATAATAGTTAGTAATCAGCCATCCAGATGACACCTTTTGAATATTGATAAGAATGACCCTATAAATTAATCCATTATTAGCCTAAGGTTGGTGAAGCATCCTTGTTTGTAAAAATTTTGGTTTAAGAAACAAAAAATTATCCTAATTATTTATCTGTGTTTTTTGATGAATCAATGATGGTAAAAATATTATGTAGATCATCATCATTATCCTTGGATTTTTCATCTGGTGACTAGGTGTTCCTGAAATTCTCACATTGGTTGAGTGACCGATGTATTGGGAAATAGGGGAAGCTATCTCCCGGTATTGGGGGATGTTTTGAGGCTGTTGAATGGATTTAAAGGTTGGCATATCACTTGGATTTACCGTCTAAAAAATCGATTGAAGCTGTGATCCTATTTGAATGAGTCTAACTTCAAATTTTCTTTGATCCTCTTCTTCTTTTTTCCTCTTGTTTTTTGATATATATCATCCATGAAAAATATTTGAACTCATTGGATATGAGTTTTTATCTAGGAATTATGATTTTAGGTATCTTCTTCTTGCAAATTAATGTTTTCTCTCGCTCTCTCTCTCTCTGACTTATGGATCCTTTTTTATAGTTTAAATTTCAAGTGTTTTGAGGTAGTTAGTTTCATGAAAATCAATTATTCTCTTGACCATGCATGTATAATATTCCATATTTGTGTCTAAAAAATATTATACGCAAGAAAAATGTTTTGATTTATTGTGGATGTTTTGAATGTTGAAAATAAATGGATTCCCAATTTCAGTTTGTTGAATAAAATAGATTTAAAAGTATGTTTTATATGGTTGTAAATGTTGTGAGATTATCTATATGTGATAAGTCCTATTGAATGATATTGTTTGTGAAAAATAATATCCCCAAGTGTGGTCATTATTAAGGAAGGGAGCCACTCTTGGGAGTGAACTCTTACCCCCTGGGCTTGTTGTTCTTGGTTAATGTGAACATCCGGTGGCCTAATGTAATTAAGGAAGGGATCCACTCTCAGGAGTGAACTATTACCCCCTAGTCTTGTTGTTCCAGGTTAATATATGAACCAGGTTTCCTTTGGTCATATAAATTGTATAAATATCCTCTCTTACATATATGTAATTTATTACAGGGACTTATTTGAAAAGTTTTTATAAACTAATTATTATGGAAATTCTTTGAAAACTGGTTCATTTTCAAATGTTTTACAAGTTTTGAAATGGGTGGATTTATATGTTTTGTATAAAATAGTGTAAAAATGTATCTCACTCCTTGTATTTATTTAAATGATCATAATTGGTTTATCTTATAAATAATGCTTATGAATCAATTGGTGGGAACATTTTGTGCCCGTTTACTTACACACTACATACACCTTTAGGTATATGTAGATCTTGTTTTATCTAACACAGGTAAAGGAAAGGCACCATAGGATGGCGTTGGGATTGTTCATTAGAAATGTGTGGGAGTTTGATGGTGAATACATATCATGTGGAGATGGGTTATTAATGTACTTGTGTACTTTGGTTTGCTTTGTGGTTTTGGAACTTATATTTTCCTTCTTTACACCTCCTTTACATTTTTTATTTATATAGGAATATCAAATCTCTCACTATATACATCAACTTTATTTATGATCTTTTATGGAGAAATCATTCCCAAAGATAGTTTTTGATGCCCAGGTGATTTTTTCTAGCCTATGGGGATTTATAATTTCCTTCAGGCCATATGAAGGTCACCTCTCTTATTGATTCTGAAGTATGAGCGTCCCTCACCAGTTCCTCTCTCATAGAAAAAAGAACTAATACTTTACCATGAACATAATTCATATCACATCCTTATAAGATCTAACTCTAAATGGAGTCATATTCTACTAAAATTTCATGAATCATGAGATAATATAGATCACACACTTGATTAGTCTTTACTTTCCCTACCAATGAGTACATGATCACCAAGGGTGAAAACAACACTACTCCCTGATCCTAAATCACACCCACCTACCAGTCTACTAGTCTGGTCATTATCTTTCACTCTTTCTAGAATTCACTCTCTAATTTTATATGTTTTACTACAAAGATTATATCCATAAACATTCTATTTTATAGGATCATATATCATCTTTAAGACTAACATCTATAGGTACTCTACCCAATTCCTTTGAGTAAGATTTATGTTCGACTAGGAGAAGACATACCATAAGATCTTGTGTTCTGTATATATGAAAAAACTTTCACTGAAGAGTTAATGTCACTAAAACTTCAATTCATAAACCATGACAACTAACTCAAGTTCATTAGTATGGTATTTCTTCTCATGTGGTCAAAACTAGAGATACCTATAAGTAACTACCTTCTCATTATCCATCAAGATAGATCCCAATCCAACCCTAGAAGCATCACAAGATACTATATACCTAATTATGTGTTCTGGAAAAATAAAAATTAGATTTCAGGAAAAAATTAACTTTTGTTTTGGGAAAGATTATTCACACTAATTCATCCATTCAAACTTTACCCTCTTCATTGTAATCACAGTCATGGGAACTGCGAATTGGGAAATTTCTTGAATGAATCACCTGTAATAACTATATAATCCAAGGAAACTATAAATATTAAAAACATTCCAAATTTTTTTTCATGACATACAAACCTCCACATTCTTTGGATTAATATAAATTCCATCCTTATAAATCACATGTTCAATGAAATGCACCTCAGGGATCCAAAATTTACATTTCAAGATTTTGGAATAAATATAATGTACTCAAAGTGTACTTAGTAAAATATAAAGGTGTGTGGAATGTGATTATGAGGTATTTGAAAATATCATTATGTCATCAATGAACATAATGGAGAAGGAGTGAAGATATGGGTAAAATATCATATTCATGTGGTCCATAAACACTGCTGGAGTATTCATTATCCCAAAAGAAATAATAAGATACACATACAACCCCAATATTATCCTAAATTCTATATTTGGTATGCCCTACTCCATTAGACAAAACCGATGGTAGTCAAACCATAGAATAATCTTTGATAACTACTAGTCTCCCCTTAATTGATCAAATAAGCCATCAATCATTGAAAATGGATACTTTTCCTTCATAGTAATTTGGTTGAAATTCATATAGTCTACACATAGATGAATAATACCATCTGTATTCTTAGAAAACAACACCTAATCACCCCAAAGAGAAGTTATCGGTCTGATAAATCCCTTTTCTTTAAAATCCTTAATTTTAACCTTAAACTCTTTTAACTTGGTAGGTTATGTAGGACCTCAAAGCACCCTGAGAGGGGAGGGGTGAATTGGGGTGTCAATTTTTTATTTTAAATAAATGGATCTTTTTTCTGTGTTGGTAGGAACTTGTTAAAACTGTCTATTGGAATATTGAATAAATAAAACATTCACTTGAAAAGAGACAACAAAACAATTTTACATGGTTCACCACTAAGGGCTAGTCTAAGGATCATACATCGACAATGTGTTAATCATACATAAATCTACTAATCATGAATATTTTTGGAGTAAAAGAGTTCATACATAGTCACTCTATGATAAAGACACTTCCTTTACAATATTATAGGGATAACACACCGCGTCCCTTAGAACACTTCTATCAACTCCCCCTAGCTCACTTCCTTGCGTGAAGTCTTGCTCAGTTTATTAACTTAAAGGTCTATTTAATATATTTTCATTGAAATAATTCTATATTTATAGCATGAGACTCTTATTTAATTGAAATCATTAATTGATGAACTTTAAATCACTGAACTAACAAACTGAAAATTTAAAACATGAAAGTAGATCAACTCAGTACTTGTGTGCAACACCTGTTCATGCATGAAAGATTTGGGGTTGTCACACAAGTTGTATTTTTTACAACCTTTCTCTTTCATGAAACCCTTATTTTTTTTATCTACACCAAATGATTAAATTTTTCTTGATATAACCAAGGAATATTTTTTGTGGAACTCCCTTCTTATATGAAACTCATAACTCGCATGCAACTCCTGGATTATGCAGAACATTCTTCTTGTGTGTGACTTCCTACGTGCTCACAACTCACCACTTTCATGATTCAAAGCATGGATTTTCTATAAGTGTTGAACCTCTCTCAAATTCGAGGGGTATCCAACTATTTATAGGAATTTCCGACCCTTCATGAAACTCTGTGCAACTTTCCCCCTAGCACGCAAGTATCATCCATGCAAGTCTCTTTTCATGCAAACTCATGAAAACTCACCTTTCACACAAATCCAAAAAATTCTCACACTTATTTAATTTTCCATTTTTTGATTAAAATATCTTGAAATATGCCTTGCAATAAACTTTTCAAACCTCCTTAAATCTTATGCACATCTTGATTTTCCAAAAACACTTTTCTCTATTCTTCAATTTTTTGGACCCAAAATTTTGGAAAACACTAAGAAACAACACCACCTTCAATAATGTTATCATATTGAACTATAAAATACCTTTCTTTTCAAACCCCATAATCTTCCATGTGAGGATTGAAAAAAAAGCATACTCCATTTATAGAAAAGATCATCCTTGGTTCCAACAGGTTCTATATGTTAAGGTGGAATAGATATAGGCTATGCACAATGCATGAGTTAGATTTCAAACTCAACCCACATATCCAGAGGTAACCCTAATAAATGTTATATAAATAAATATTGGTATATGTATACCACATGAAGAAAATATTATGGAGTCATTTTTTGATCTTCAACAATGATAATGACATCCACCTACACTATAATGGCTCCAATCTTACAAGGGTCTAAGCCCACTCTTTCTACTTCAATGTACCACCCACTAATCAGCTCAAACTTCTCCCCCTTAGGAATTTTAAAGGATACTGGTATCCAATAACAATCGATGTGTGCATAGTATCTATTCAAAAAGTCCATACCAAAGATTAAACCAAATTCAAACATATCTAGAATTATGAAATCCCTCACATTCTCATAGACAAAAATTACTATGGGATACTCTGAAAAAATATGGAGATAATACACTTTCTTTCCAAAATATGTATCAATAGATAACAATTCAGAAGTTAATTTAAACATAAAGTCTAACCCAAAAAAATCTTGAGAAGATATAAATGAATGGGAGAACCTGTATCAAACAAATCTATATTGATTGTAGATGTAATTAGGGAAAAACATTACTCTATTGAAGGTCCCTCTCCACAATATCCTAGAACATGATCATTAATATAAACTCTACCCATGTTATCTCTTTGGTCTCACCCATAAGGCCCACAAGTTACTTGATTCATAGACCCCTGTGGATTCTTTACTCACTATTAAAACTCTCAACCCACAACTTGGTATGACCTCACTGACCCCATCCAAGAATACTTCATACAAAACCGCTTTATATGTTATGACTTTCCACATTGTTGAAAATATTTGGTAGGGTTAAGAAAATATTTTGGATCATTCCCTATCCATACACAATTAGAGCACCTAAAATAAACATCTCCCATATAGGGAGTTGAAACACCCTTTCTATGATCTAAATGTTGTATGTCTCCCTCACACATGTTCTCTATTTTCCTACTCTTTTTATTCAAATAGGAATCTAATGAATCATTGGAAAATAAATAATTAGGTCCATTGAAAGCTGAAGGAAGACCTACAACTCTATCTTCCTCTAGTACCATTTCAATATTCGGTTCTTTATAAAGCACCTCAGCATAATTTCCCAAATCAGAATTCCTGACCCAATATTTCAAATCAGGTTGAAGATAAAATTGAAACTTTTTGGACTTATGTACCTAATTAGAAACCATCATAAGAGAAAAATGAATTAGTTTGGTGATTTTTTCCGAATAAGAAGATACCAAAATAATCCTCCATTGAATTTACATGGAATCCTAATCATGGTCCAACTTTAGCGTATCATGGAATAATTACTCAAAGAAGAGTTCCTTAAAGGTTTCCCAAATTATTCCATCATGTATTACAACTTGATTTATAATTCCCCACCAACTCCTAGATGGCCCTAGAGCATAAAAGAATCATTTTTATCCTTATGATCCTTCATATTATCCACCAAGTCAAATATCATCTCTATGATGTCTATCCAGTCTTTAGAATCTTAGGGGCCTCCAGTGCCCTTAAAGGCTATGGGATAAATGTGTTAAAAGTCATTAGTGTAGTAAAATATTGACCTCTAAGATCATATTCCCTATGAAGAAACTATCCAAAAGAGTTAGGTTGGATCGACTCCGTGACCTGAATTACTAGAGAAACTATAGAAGCATGCCCAACTTCACTCCTTTATATAATAGGTGGTGAAACATGGGTATTCTCTCTTGATGAATCATTTTTACCAGCTTTCCTTTACGGTTCCATTATTCATTTTCATGGTGAAATTTTCTAAAAACACAATTTACAACCCCCTTAGAACTAGCCAAGTACAAGTCTAAGTCTTTGATACCTATATATTAATCATATCTATATATACACAATAAGTGTATAATTATTAGGTTTAGGTAATTAAATATAAGAAAAAATATACCAATAGGGAAAAAATAATAATTTCAATAAGCCTTTAATTAATTGAACCCTATCTAATGAAAAATTAGTCACATTATTTATAAACCTACATTCCTAAATAAGATGAATGAATTCACCCAATGTCCCATAAATCATGACACTAACATTAAGTTTATCACCCAAGGTGAAATAAATCAATGGTAATAAAAAACAATTGAAACATAAACCTAAATTTATTGAAAACTCATAGGTCCACTATACATTGCTAGGCATACAAATACATAATTACACTTCCCATGTCCTAACCACACTATATTCTATCTATAATTTCCAAAATCAAGCTAAAATAAATGAAATAGGTGAGCCATTAGATACCTTGTAACACCCTGAACTGAATCACCAAATCCAACTGGAGTGCTACATGAACTCATGTGTGACTCCCCATACATAAGAGGCTACCGACTAGTGGTGAGGGCCTACAAGGTATTTTGGGGAGGCTATGACATAATAAAAATACAACCAACAATGGATACAATAGAATATAAAACAATAAAACAACAATAAAAATAACAACAATAAGGGAAATTAGTAATACAATAGACAATAACATATAGGATAAGAGTATAAAACCATGTTATAAAAATATGAAATTGCAATCATACAATCCAAACAAAAATAAAGGATCCATACAAATGGCTAGTTAATGTACAAAAATTGGGAAACAATGAAATAATATATAGAAAAACATATAAGATCTAGATCCTACCTCATCCTCACCTCCCATAATACAACTTATCTTGATAAACTACCCACCATAGGGCCCTTTCCCTTAATTAGATTCCTAATCATAAAATCTACATGTTCTCTAAGATGTCTGGGTAGGGTGTGGGTATAAAACCCGGTGGAGAACCACCGATGAGTCCTTAATATAAGTGAAAAATATACACCAGTTTATGCCATGACAACAATCAAAGTGAAAAATAAACAAAAAATAATCATAATTGTGCACACATATATTGGGTCCTTGAAGACTGGCTCTACCTACTTTAGCTCAATGGTAGAGGAAATTCATATGTTGGCTTGATATAATCGTCCAAACAATCATCTTTACACATGCCCCTTGAAAGTATAGTCACACCCAGGGATAGTCACACCCTTATTTAAGTAAATAATCACATTGACCTAATTCACTACTATAGGGAATTACATACACTACATGTCAACCCCATATAATATATTTGGGGAAATCCATTTTTAACACACTAAGATTTTATGAAATATTTGTTTTTCAAATAAATTAAATATTTTCTATATTTTTCTCTACATGAAACACCAAATTAGGATAGTATTATACACAACACCGAGTTAATATTGTGCTATATGAAAAACCAAGTTATACTTTCTCCACACACAACCCTAAGTAAATCATTCTATACACATTACACTATGTTATATTTCATTGTACATGATACTGAGTTTAAAAAAACCATGATATATTAATAATATAGTTACTTAAATGTAACTATTATAACCTACTCATTAAACTTAGTGATATGAATAGAATAAATAATTTTAAAATATTATTTATAATGGTTTTATATATTTAAAACACATTTATAATAAAATAAATAATTTTTGGTAACGTATTTAGACATTTCAAAAATATTATTTCTCAAAAAATGTTTTATATGTATTGTTGTGAATAATAATAAAATTAATTTTTGACATTTTTAGAAAATTAATTTGATAAAATAAACTTAATTTTTTAATTAATAATTTCAAAACTATATTAGGGTTAATTGTAGGTATTTTGTATGAAAAGTTACATTTTTCATTGATGAATAGTGAAAATTGTGAATTTTAATTAAAAAATTCATTTCTGCCAAAAGTATTTACAAAGATAATTATATTTTAATTATTTTAAAGTATAGTTATTTTTATTATACATATATTAATAAAAATTTAGGTAATTTGAATCTAGTTCATATTGAAATTAAATATAGAAACTTTGTAAACTTTTGATCATTTTTACTTTAAAAACTCGTTTTCTCGTTGTTTCGTCGGTTTTGGCATTCGGGCCTCGAAACGCCCAACGGATCCATATGCAATGATTGATGGACCTGCTTTCCAAATCCAGGAGTTCGCCGGATGGTCTGACCAGCAACTCTTAAGAACTCACATTGGTCGAGAGGATGGGAAGTCGGGCTCATCACACCCTTTTTGGGGGGAATTATTGCCTGTTTTGGGACTCTCTTATAGATTTAAGACGTATTCATATGTTCACGAATCTTTGGTTTATACCCAAACATAGTATCCAAGGATTTAACCTTGGTGGTAAATGGTCAATTGGACGCAGGGGTTCGGAATCATTTATTCCCGAGGTTTACCATCCCTCGTTGGATTAATGACCCCGAAGAGTTGGAACTCGCTTGAGGCGTCACTAAGAGTGGCACAGTGAACCGACGTGAAGAATAGTCGGATCGACCGGTTGTTGGGCTTGAACCTCTTGGAGGCTTCCTACGTACCCTGTCTAGGGGACATGGATCAAAGTCCACATAGTTTGGATTGGTGTCGGGGAACCGACGTGAAGATAGACCGGGTGGTCCGATGGGTGATGGGCTTGAACCTCATGGAGGCTTTCTACATACCCTAACTAGGACACATGAATCAAAGTCCACTTAGTTCGCATTGTTTTGAGACTTACGCTCTGAGGCAGCCCGTAAGGGGATGTCATGGTCGATGCTTACTCTAAGCCCATGTGAGTCATGCTCGGTGTGCGAAACAAGAGGCAGTAGGGACCAGAGGATCACGTCGCGAAAGGTGCATCCATGAGAAGTGGAATGGGACTTACGAATGAGGGAAGCCCATGAGGTCGGGGATTACTCCTAGATGGATGACTAGAAGGTTGGGTATTACTCCGAGATGGATGCCCAGGGCGACTAAGCCCATCAGGAGAGGGAAAGGGGGTGCTCTGTGCCCATCTCCTCACTTGAAGTGCATGAGGGATTCCATCTGATGGCTATTTTACCAACTCTGATGAACCCTCAACAAGTGGAGCGGTAGAAAGGGGATTCCCGAGCTCAGACTCCACATTACCATGGGAATGTGAACCCAGGAATGCTTCGGGAATCTTCTCAAGGGTCGGGGAAACCCCTTTTCCCCTGTTTACCATGGGTATATGAACTCAAAATGGCACACTGATGAGCCTGAAATTTACACCACGCGGATCCGGTGGCTCTGGTGGAGGCCTCGTCTTGGGGCCGATGAATAGGCCAATGAGGGAGTCACGGAGGACATGGATGGATCAGAAGTATTTTATCTGGCTCGGGAAATGAGAACACCGAAGTATTTGGTGATCCACCGAGAGGTATGGGTGGTGGCGCCCTTCGCGTGGGGAAGTGACACGTGGCTAGAGAAGCAGTCCGCAAACCAGGGTGGTCCTCGGACTGATTAGCGTCCCACAAACCAGGGTGGTCCGTGGACTGATTGGAATCCCGCGAACCAGGGTGGTTCGCAGCTTCAGGTTCAATCCACGAACCAGGGTGGTTCGCGGAGGGTTCTAGGTGGGCAGCGGCGGCCAAGGGTGGTGCCGGTCGGAGGTTCGTCAGTCGGGGCTTCGCCCGCGTAGGATACTGCTACACAGTGCGATGGATGGGAAAAGAGGCATAAACTCCCTGGTCCATGGGGAAGTCATCCGCGAAGGGGGTGTGGTTCGCGGTTCTCCTTTTTTTTGTTATTTTAGGTTCGTGGTTCACCAAGTTATTTTGAATTTTCCAATTATTTATTAATTTTTATACCTTCTGTGGTTCACGGATGGGAATTTCGCTGTTTGTGAAATCCAATGCCTTCCTTCAACTGATCTCCTTCCGAATCTCCAATCCCTCCAGATCTGATTCCAGTTCTCTGACCCCTTTTTCCTTCCCCCTCAGTCTCCTTTTATAGAGTGGGGAAAAAGATGTATATGTGGCCACACAACACCTTTTGCAGAGGCCCATAACTAAATACTCAGTTTATAGCTGACTTGGTTAATCCGCGATTCGCGGTGGTGGGTATTGAACGCTTCCCCCCTCTCTGCGAGGCAAACTCAGGGAGTTCTCCATGGCTACGGAGGGTTCTGCCTCTATTCCGTGAAAGACAGTGGGTGCGGCTTGAACCGGTCGACACAGTCTGCGGTTGGGGCGGTTCATAACGGTGAACCGGACTGGCGCCCATCTGGCCTCGTAACCGCGGTGGCCCTTTGCCTCCATTTCGTGAACGAAAATGGTTCACAGAGGGGGTTCCTCGCGGGGCCTGGCCACGTTGTGCTTCCATGGGACCGATTCACGGGCCGGTCTTGTTTGTGTCCCTTCTTTGATTTTTTTTCATTCTTTTCCCCTATTCTTTGGGGAATTTGGGTAGAATCTCATTTGTGGATTTTTCAGGACCCTAAAAATTCCCCCCATCAGAATGGGGTCCGATCAGAACGAAGAGGAGGCCATTCCGATGAAAAGTGGCCCTAAAACTGAGATAGTTTGAAGTAGAGAGGTGGACCTGGTAGGGGACCACGACTATAAATACGGGGAACCCTTCATTTGTCCTTTACCGAATTCCTTATGAAACTAGAGCTCCTTCGCCTTCGTGTGCTCGCTCCTTCGCGAAGTGCCTCGTCCACGAACTGGAAGCAACCTCCACAAACCATTCCTTCTTCGTGGTCGCCTTCACCCGCGAACCAACTTCCCAACCATGAACCATTACTCTTAATTAATTAAAAAGTAAGTAATGATGGGTTGCGGTGGAACTTTCTTCACAGTTTCGATGCTCCGCGGACTAAAAATCTCTGGAACTTTAAAAGTGTCTGAGTCTCCCGATCTTAATCACTTAAACTCAGGATTAAAATTCCGTTGAGTGACTTGGTTTGCGGTTTCCTGGCCAACGCTCCGTGGGCCAGGGTTTTGCGGACAGATTTCACAAAGGTCTGTTTCACGGGATGATGTCATCATGAACCATCCTCTGAGGCCTCCTTGCGGGCTTTGCTTATGAAGGCTCTTTAGCCATATATCTGGATATTTTTGTCCAGATTTTTATTCCGGACTAACCAATTGTTGGCTCTCATTGTCCAGGGAGAAAATATGGTTCCCCCTTATTCTGCACTGAGGCCTGCTGTAGAGCCCCTCTCAACTGGCTCAGACAGACGTTCATCTATGATTCACAGAGCGGAGGGCGTCAAAGAAGACCCTAGTCGGTCCATCATTCCTAATGACGGTGTATTGAAGAACTTGCTCTCTCCGAAGCTTCTGAGTTATCCATTATCAAATCGTCTCCCGCTCTACGACTTCAGTCTTCATGATGACGTACCTATCCCCCCTACTTTCTCAAGTCTCCCATATCCCTTCCTGGAAGCACCTTCAAAATGAATTCAGGAAAACCTTACCCAATCCGGGGAGATAATCTCTAATTTTGGTCTGAAAAACACATTTATTCTGAGGGGCTCTGTCTGGACCCAAAGCGATCAGTGCACTCAAGAATTTTCTCAGAAAGCTATCCTTAAGGACTAACCTTCTATTATCAACCTTTCTCGAAGGGATCCTGATGCGGGGTGGGTTCCCAAGTGGGATCTTCGGTCCGGCGGGCTCTTCTCAAATGATTGGGCCTGGGCTTTCTGGGTCCATCATCATTTTTGGGAGTCTCCCGATTCACTGGAAGCGGTCAATCTATAATCTATAGTGTGGGCTCCCCAATTTGCTATTTACCCACCATCTCTGATCCTACCCGACCTGTTCAGACACTGGTGTTCAAGTACTAATACTTTCCACCTTGCCCACAGTGAAGTCGACATTAGTCTATGGGAAATATACCAGATAGGAGGACTCCCGATTACTGGATAGATGTATGAAGAATTTTTTGGCCACTCCCGATGCATGGGAAAATGTCGAACATGTGCCTTTATTGGCTAAGGAGTTTTTGGTTACGGCAGAGCAGTCATTGGGTCAGGAGTTGCGTGCCCGCTCTTTTATTCCCTATGGTACCTGGATAGGGTTATTTCTGAACACTACTGGTCCTGTGCTGAAGATCAAGCGCCCCAGGACACATCCTTCTTAGCAGTCACGAACCTCCCTAGGTTCCTACTGGGTAGTTCTGGAGGCAGGTGACTACCTTTCATGGGGTTACGAGGTGCGCCCTGGTGTGTCGCCTATGCTCCGGTTGGCCGGTATGTTTGCTATGTTTTTGAGCGGGTGGCTATTTCCTTCCCAGGATGATAACCCAGGTGTTCGAGCCTGCACTTTGATGATGGCTGCTGAGTTAGTAGAGGTTCACCTGGTGAATTTAGCCATGCCCACCTTGGACCATATCTATGAGCTACAGATCCACATGCAGGTGGGCAGGTCACCCTACCATATAAGCGGGCCATTTCAATTTTTGTACGGCAGGGTGGTGGATCATTGTCGCTGTTATGAGTATCATCACAACACATCCATCCTGCTCCCTACATTTCGACCTACCCTACTGGATATAGCCAGGGTTCGATTGAATTACCTCAACTATAGTGAAGTCCTCGAGCTTCTGAGAGACTTCTCCCAGTTCATCTTCACTCCCTACCCCACCCCTTCTGGCGTCTTAGTTGACAACCACCGAGGGAGCCTGGAGGATCCCTTTCTCCCATAGGGGTCATCGAGGAGGGATCCCTTGGCGCAACTGAGCTCATGGAAGCGACCATCGCAGACTCAGCTAGGGTCTTTCCTCCTCCCGTCCCTTCTAGAATTCTGGGCGAACTGTCCCCTGGGTAGATCCAGAGACGAAAACAGGGATTCCATTTATTAGAATAGATTAAATAGGGAACGTCGGGTAATCATGACTTCCTGTTTTCTCAATCGCCAACTTGCATTCTTGGACTTATTCAGTTATTAACTGTTTAACGTATGGTGTAGGGCCACTCGGGGATCTGGATGTGGCTACCCAAGTGGTTCTACCTTCCGCCTCCTTACTGTCTACAGAATCACCCGTAACCACGCCTGGGCATGACGAGATGGTGAGCTCTACCGGAGGGGCTGACGATATGGATGCTTTACTCCCATCTTTATTAGTTAGAGATACATCAGAGGAGGAATTGTTGGTATTCGAGACTCCTGCTGATCAAACATCCCTTCCAATTGCGGAGGAAGACAGGGTTCCCATGATCACTGAGGGGGCTCCAGACCTGACAGGGCCAACCACCTCAGACCTAATGGATCCTGTGGTAATGTAGGAAGATCCTACCATTAGTCCAATTGTTGGAAACCCAAAGTGGGCCATTATCTTGTTTAGCGGGGGAGTGATTTCCCCGAGCTTGGTCTCCGTAGGTGACCACTTGGGGACGACTTTGGAAACTACTGGCCTTAGACATGGCCTCAGGCCCTGGACCCCTCTAGGGGCTCCCTGGATTACCTTGCCTATCAAAGATGTGGCATCCTCTTTGAGTGGCTGTCGTGGCAGTGCAGAGCTTGCGGATGCCGATGCCTCATTGATTAGGAGTATGTTCCCCGGTCTCCTACCACTGACTCCTTTTTCTTCCCTTTTGTAACTAGGGGTACTCATCTGTCTTATTGACTCTTTGGCTTCAGGACCACAACCTTTGGTGCTGAAGATTGTGTTGCCAGGCGGGGGCGAAACTACCGCCGTACCAGAGTTTGCGGGTGAGGCCGCCTTGGGTCCCTCCTTGGTGACGTTCGTCCCCGAATATGTGTCCTCATCCAGGATTGATTTTGAGCCTGATCAACAACTCCTCTCTAGCCTTCAACCCGCTTGCCAAAGGGCTTGGGAGAAAATATGGATACTAATCTCTAAGATGCCCTTGGTCGAGATTCCGACCAAATTACGGAGGATAGTAATTTGTTTATGTTTCTAGGATTTGATGGCTTTTACTATCATGGTGTTTATTAAATAGTCAAGCAGGTAGTTGCTGATTAGGAGAGGCTAGGTGATTTCGAATCTCGCCATTCCACTGCCCAATCTGAAGCCTACCTTTCCGCAACTCGACAGCTCTACCTAACAGAGGATCATGACCACGTCGGGGTCGTCTCGAGGCTTCATAGAGAAGTTATTGAGTAGCGTTCTCACCTGGAGGTGCTGAGGAATGAGATACAGTGGCTGTAACAGGAAGAGGCCAACGTCGCCGCCATGATTGGAGAAGGGGAGCGGTGGATGGAGGAGGAAATGAGGGCAAGCACAAAGGCGGCTCAGGAGGCAGAAGAACTACAGGCTAGTGCAGAAGCTGAGACAACCTTACTTCATAATCTCTCTCAGACAATCGAGGATTCTCACTAGTGCCTGATACAGCTTTGTGAATCTTCCAAAAAACTTCTATAATCACCTTTCGCACTAGAGGAGGCTTCAGATTGTGGATGCCCTTTCTACCAACTTTTTTATGGAACAAAGAAACATTTCTCCTTAGTGCTCTTGTCGCCTTTTCCTGTGATAGAAACTATTTTTCTTGATTGCTGCATATGTTAATTCCCTGAACATAGAATAATCCGAGTCCAGGACTAAAAATAAATCAGGATCTAACTTTTTCCTGGACCATGGGATTCAGCAAGCATAGTTTGACTATTTCTAGGGTTTTGTAAGAAAACCCTAAAACTTTTTGTCTCTTTTTTTAATTCCCTGATTTTTCCTGGGTCCATTTAGTGTGGACCCAGCGGGTATAAACCGGCTTTTTCTTAGGTCGCCCTTTTTGGGTTTTCGGCCTAACAAGCTTTGTGCCTCTTTCTTCTTTGTGAGCAGTTTAAAGTCCCACCGTCAAGACTATCACTGATGATGTTTTAGGTTGAACAAATTTGACCAAATATGGTGGGAGAAGGGTCCCAATGAGGTTTGATTGACTAAATTATGTCTCAACACCCTTCAGACGCAAGTGGGGGGAAATGAATTTAAATTTGAGCGACATGCAGGTCATGTCTCAAGATATAGGAGTCACATCGGCGTACAGAGGTAGGAAGAGCATTGCCTAAGGAAAACGTGCCTTTGGTAGACGGGTCAGGGGAGATCAGTATGCAGGTCCGCTGGGGGCATGGTACGCATAGTCATAAAAAGGTGTCCATAAGTCAAAGACATATCCATTTCTGATGGCTATGGGACTTCATGGAAGCCCAACTCATGGAAACCATGATGGGTGGTTTGGAAAAAAAAATTGAAAACCACTGGGGGTGGCTCGGAAAGGGTATGTGATGTCTGAAAGGCTTTGAGAACATTTTTATCAATCAGGAGTTTGGAATCAAGGTTCCCGTCCTATGCATTTACCTAGCGTAAAGGACAATTGGGGCTTAGCGTAGTTTAAAGTCATGCAGCCTAGACATCATCTGAAATGGAACGACTTCTCATGGTTCTCCGTAATCTCATCAAAGACGTTCCGCCGCATTTAGGTAGGATTGTGTAAGAGGTTGGTAAACTATAGCTCAGAGGGTCTCCGAATCCTGGGAAAGAAATGGGGGCTCAGAGGCCAAGAGGCATATGGAGAGAATCATTGCCTAAGGAAATCTTGCCTTTGGTAGACAGGCCCGGGGAGATCAATATGCAGAGTCGCTGAGGGCATGGTATGCATAGTTGTACAAAGGTGTCCTTAAGTCAAAGACTATCCACTTACGATAGTCGAGCAACTTCAGGGAAGTTGAGATTTGGGACCACCAGGGGTGGCTTATGAGAGTTCGGCTTTTTCTGAGTACAGAGTAAGGCTTATGATGATAGGGTGCCTGAATACGGGGAAATATCTAGACTAAACATCCCAAGAATGGGTGAAGTAATTCTTTCTCACATTGGTGTGAGGCGGTGGTTCGTGCAGGTCTGACCCATGCACCGAAGGATGGAGAAAAGCCTATGTTTCTCATTGAACCCATGACGAGTATGACCATTTAATTTATCCTCATGTGGCTGGGATATATTCCGTGCAGTTTATCATCATACGGCAAGGACAAGAGGCATTTTTGAAGGTTTTTGGGCAGTTTAATGTCATGCAGCGAGGACGTAAGTGCAAAGGCCGCTCTTCATCAGAATATAACTAGGCTTGAATACCTCAACATGCCCCAGACGTGGGGGGGGGTTGATTGGTGTAAATCATGGTTCTAGGGCCTCTTGGATCATGAGAGGTGATATGGGGGCTCTAAGGTCGGTAATCATAAGGAGCTAGGAAGAGCATCGCCTGTGGAAATCTTGTCTTTGATGGATGAGCCAGGGGATATCATTAGGCAGAGCCGCTGAGGGCATGGTATGCATAGTCGTGCAAAGGTGTCCACAGGTTGATAACTTTCCACTTCCGATATCCAAGAATGGTTATGAGGATCCGCAATTATATGGGCCACAAAGTCTGTCATTTGGCAGGAGAATGTCTGGACATGTCGGGGATATCCGTCCTTGGATTCTTGTTGAGTTTCAAATACCCCCCTGTGCTAATATTTTCTCTTTTTTTGTTCACGGGGGTGTGCCCTCATTCCATGCAGTTTAACATCATGTGGTAAGGATGAAGTACTCCTAGTTTATCGGTCATAGATCTCGGACCATTGTGTGACTATCGCTGTAGTCACTCGAAGGATAACTAAGTCAACATGTTCTAATATACTTGGAACAAGGTGGGGGATGAAGGTTGTAAACTACAACTTTGATTTTTCCCGGATCAAGAGCTGTGGTGTGGGGGCTCTGAGGCCGATAGGCATATAGAGCTAGGAAGAGTACTTCCCAAGGAAATATTGCCTTTGATGGACGATCCATGAGCTATCATTATGTAGATCCTCTGAGGGCATGGTATGAATAGTCATAAAAAGGTGTCCCCGGGTCGACAAATTTTCACATCCGATGGCCATGAATGTTTATGAAAATCCGCGATAGGTCACAGTGCAGAGTTTGGCACTTGGGGATAATGGTGTCCGGGTATACAAGAAACATCTTCACTACAATTGTTCATTGAGTCAAAGTAGCCTAGTCTTGGATTGATGTTTGTTGATGCAGGTCGCTATGTGAACCACTGACAGACACATGGGCTATCCAGATAGGGATACCCTGGCAACACCTGGATATGAAAAGGGGAATGAACTTGTAAACCACTTCACCATAAAATTCTGGACCAGGAGGTATGGTATGGGGGCTCTGAGGCCAATAAACATACGGAGCTAAGAAGAGTGCCGCCTGTGGAAATCTTGCCTCTGGTAGACCAGCCATGGGCTATCATTATGACGAGCCGCTGAGGGCATGGTATGCATAGTAATGCAAAGGTGTCCATGGGTCGATGACTTTATACTTCCAATGGCCATGAGTGGTTATGAAGATCCATAATTATCCGGGTAGTGGAGTTTGATGTATGGAGAGGATGCATCCAAATTTGCAAGGAGTATCTACATCTCGTATCGCCATGTGTCTTGGGTGGGTCATGACGAAGTTCGTGAACTTTTGTGTCATGCGGTGAGGACGAAGTCCGTGCAGTTTATCGTCATACGGTAAGGACGAAGATATACACCATGTGCAGGTCTAGTCCATACATAGGGGAAGGGGAATTTTTAACATCATTGTTAGTGTAGTTTAACTTCGTGCGGTAAGGACGAGAAGTAAACCCCGTGCCAGTCTGGTTCGCACACGGGGGGAAAGGGCATTTTTTTTGTTTATTCAGGGGGCTGGGTCAGTATAGGGATCCAGACGTCGCAACGTATCCTGCAAGGGCAGGAATCAAGCCGTACATATTTCTCTGGAATAAGTACACCCCGTGCAGGTCTGGTCCATAAACGGGGGAAAGAAGGCCTTTTTTATCTTTTATTCAGGGGGCTAGGCCAGGACTGGGGATCCTGGCATCGCTACGTATCCTGCGAGGGAAGGAATCAAGTCGTACGTAGTTCCCTGAAATCCGTGTATTTTAACGTTATACGGTGAGGGCGAAGTCCATATAGTTTAACGTCATATGGTTAGGATGAGGGGTATTATTAGATTCTGTGTAGTTTAATGTCATGCGGTGAGGAAGTGATACTCATAGTTTAAGGTCATAGAGTTTGCACCGTTGGGTGCTTGGCAGTTTAATGTCATGCAGTTCGGAAAATGAATACACCATGTGCAGGTATGGCTCGTACACAGGGGAAAGGAAGCATTCTTGACTCTTATTATCCATGCAGTTTAGTGTCATGCGGTAAGGACAGACTCCATGCAGTTTAACGTCATGCAGTGAGGACGTGAATACACCTCGTGCAAGTCTGGTCTGTACACGGGGGAATGGGAATTTTTTGTTTTCTTTTTGAGGTGGATGGGATAGGGTGTGGAATTCTGGCATCACTACGTATCTTGCGAGGGCAGGAATCAAGCCTCATGTAGTTCTCTGAAAGTCGATACACCCCGTGCAGGTCAGGTCCGTACACAGGGGAAGAGGGAATTTTTAAATCATCTTGTCCGTGCAGTTTAACGTCATGTGGTGAGGATGAAATACTTTTAGTTTAAGGTCATAGAGTTTAGACCGTTGGGTGCTTGGCAGTTTAACATCATGCAGCTCGGACGATGAGTACACCCCGTGCAGGTCTAGTCCATACACGGGGGGAGGGGCATCCTTAACTCTTGTTATCCGTGCAGTTTAACATCATGCGGTAACGAAGAAGTCCATGCAGTTTTAACATCATGCGGTGAGGACATGGATACATTTGGTCTCTATGAAAAATACTTCTCTAGGAATATTGCATTCATAGGAGCGGTTGTAAATTGTCCGTCCATGGAGATCAGGGTATATGCTCTATTGGAGTAGACCTTGTGTACAACATATGGTCCCTCCCACTTGGGCTATAGCTTTGGAGGCTTCTTGCTGGGTTTCATTGGGGTCCGGAGGACCAACACTAATTTTCCTTCCAAGAAAGACCGGAGGTGGACATTTTTGTTGAAGGATCGTGCGATCTAGTTCTGGTACACTTCCAGGTGGTGCAGAGTGTGCAGCCGATTCTCATCTAGTTGTTCCAATTCACCTAGCCACTTTTCTTGTAACGCCCCGACCCCAGCTACCCAGAGTCGGTGCATTACTTCGTAACATTGGCATGATCACAAAAGATCAAGTCTTGAAAGACCGATTAGTTTAGTAGCCTTGGAAACACTAGATACATTCTTAAGTCTTACATTACATCATAAAGTGAAAAACTAATAACAAAGTCTTCATAGTCCACACTCATATCCTCTTCTGACTATCCCAGCAGGTAATTCCTAAAATACTTCTTCACATCCTGGAAAATATTAAAACATTGAAAGGGGTGAGCTCAGATGCTCAGTAAGGATAACAATATAGCAGAAGCTTTCATCAATAAACATAAACATTTAAGGCAATGTATAACTAAAACAAAAGCCTTTTAAAAATGAACTTCAACATAATATGGCAAAAGTAAAATGAGATAATGCCATTCACTTATTCACATGGATATTCTACTGGTCGAATAATCACATGCAATATCAATAACCACTTTCATAATGAGGGAATGTATAATGCCAGACATTCTGAAACATTTTGTCAAGGCCTCGGCCAAGACGTCTAAAATGATTAAGGCCTCAGCCAAAACCATAAATCAAATTGGGAAAGGGCCTCGGCCAATTCCACGTCTAGTTGTCTCATGAGACCTACCGATGCATCGAGGATCTATAGAGGGTTCCACCCGTCACTTATTAAGTCCAATACATTCCTCATATGAATAGGTTTAAACATATCATAAACCATAACATAATTGTATCACATAAAACATGCATAAAGGAAACATAACATTTCCACATTTCAATCACAATATATCAATACAACACATTGATATAATAAAAACGCTTTCAAAACCATTTTCAATACCAAAATAAAAGAAAGTTAAAACTTTGTATTTATTTTTCATCAAAAAAAATGATGGCTTGTAGAGGAAGCCGAAACTCAAATAATGGTCACGGCGGCGGAGAAGTCGTTGTCACAGCATAAGTACGGAAAGAAAAACATTCCCTTTTGTCGTTTAGCAAAACGCTTCATATAAAAAGATTCCTTTTTAATAAATGTAAAAGTCAAAGGGGTTTATACACCGTATAAAAGAAAGTTGTGTATAAAACCAAATATGCCTCAATGAAAGGGGATTGAGACGAAGTCCTTAAAAAGATCATTTTTTTAAAATAAAGTACATCTATAATGTGTATTCACTATAAGTACACATAAATAATGTAAAAATACAAGATATGACATAATAATATCATGACATAATTTGAAAGTAGAAGATTAACCCAAAGAATAGAAATTGGGTTAAGAAGTTCCCTTACCTCGTGTCCGACTTGACTCAACTGTTCTTTAATCTCCTGAATAATAAACTAGAGTTAATATCTACCTTATTAAGAACCATTTTCAATTTCATTATCCTTTTTATATCACTTATTACAATGTTATGAACATTATGTAATTATTTAAGATAATAACGGTCGTTTTGTCGATCTTTGGTACTTGAGTCAATAATAAACTTCTTATAATTACAAGTTGTTCATGTGGTAGAATATCCATTATCTCCAGAATTATATTCATGATTTATATGTCATATATATCATATATATCTAGTATATAACTTCATTTATAATATTACATAACATTTAGAGGTAAGAAATGAAATGCACCATTCATGGAGACGGTAAGCCGTACGTACGCATGAACGCTACTTTCATTTATATTTCATATTTAATGGAATAAAATCATAATGATATAAATGTATAATATAATTCCAGTATAATATAGTGTATAATACCATTTACTCCATCCTTTATACATCCCACATATGGCATTAACGATTCAAATCACTTTGAGGGGGCGGTAGTCCGCACTTCCTAAAATGAAATTATTGCGTTTATCCATAATGGAAATCATAAAGTATGCCATAAATGAGAAATACAGAAGCATAAGTAAAACATAAACATATTATATATCATATATAAATATAGTTACATCTTAATGGCCACCTTTGAAGGTGTTATATGAGTGTTGAACAATCATCATTTCGTGAGGCAGAAATTCGCCATCCACAGAAACCGTATGTTCTTTAACCATTAGATGTAGGTGTGTGTAAGTGTAGCTCTAATACTTCTTATAACAACATCCTAGTATATTTAGGAAACTGGTGTTGTTACAAAAGAAATGAATAAAAAGAGTTTAGGGGGTTGGAGAAGAAAAATAAAACAAAACAACATTAGAGAAGACATTACCTCAAAATCGGGTAACTCTTTTTGATTTGAGGCAAAGGCTTCCTTGGGAAGAGTTCTGCCCAAAGTGAGGCTTCTAGGAGTAATAGGGGGAAGTTTGGAGAGTATTTGGGCAGAGGTTGGCCGAGCCAAATGGCTTGAAAATGTGAATGAGGTGGTAGAGGTGGGGGCCTTTTATAAGAGGAGAGGAGGGGCACTCTTGGAAAGTAAGGGAATTTTACATTATTATACAATGCTTTTCGGATTCTAAAGGTCCCACACTTATATAATTCGTGTCTAAGGTGATAAGGGTTCTAAATATACCCATCCAATAGTCTTTGGACAAGTGTAAGCCTTGGATTGTACATTATCTTTTCATTTTATTAAAATCGTTAAATAATGAGGTCATCGTTGCATCATAATGATGTCATAAATAATTTAATTTATTTAATGTCTAAAAATTATAAAAAAATACTATGATGTAGGAAATATTTTTATCTTTCCAATGACTATTTATAGTCAAAAATATGACTTGTATAACTCCATGTAAAAATTGTTTTAGTAAAACATTTCATGTTTGTGTCATTTTTTACTTTAACATTAAATAAAAGGTATTTATGTCATTTTCCAACTAAAGTGGCTCCATGGGGTCCCCAAGTTGACCCATGGGTTTTCTTGGTCGGCCATGACTCGTCCAATAGTATTAGGACAAGTTTCAAGCTCATCTCATATTATTAAAACATTATTTTTACCTTAAACTACACTAATTACCTCTAATCGCGATTAAGAACTTAAAAGTTACTATTCACCAAAAAATTATTTTAATCTCATTGAACCACATTTTACTTCTTAATGACAACCATGTATGTCGGATTTTTGAAAATCAAATCACAGAAGTGGTAATATTTCATTTAAATGAAAAATCAGTTATTTAACTACCACTTAGTGGTTTCACTATTCATCAAAAATTGAAGTTTTTCAGAACAATGCCAAAATTTCACCCTAAGCTACAATTGATATTTCGAATTCAAAAATGATGTCTATTTTAGAAAATTCCAAACATATAAGTTGCATTAATTAATTTTATAATTAATTCCCGCTGTCACAACAAATAGCGTGTTTTTAAGAAACAATTTATATCAAAAGATTGGCAATTGTTTATGTCCTATTTCATTGTTAAATTAATTCTAATGACCACCATTGGATAAAATGGTAAAAATATATTCTAATTATACTTTAAAACCACTAAATAGTATAATTTATCACTATAAATTATTTTTATTAAAAAAGTTGTTTTTAAGTAATTTTCACTATTCATAAAAAATTGGAAGTTCTCAGAAAATTACAAAAAATTCAACTTTGGATAATTTCGATATTACGAATACAAAAATGAAGTCCATTTTGAAATATAAAATTTCTATAATTTTAAAAAGTGTTTATTACTATTCATAACGGCTACTTTGATTAGTCGCGGTGTTTTAGAACTCGAAGTTGCGTACAATGCAAGCTATTGCATTATTGAATGAGAAGCGTATCATGGAAGCTCGGGGTGTTACATTCTACCCTCCTTCAATAAATTGCGTCCTCGCAATTTGAAATTTTTCTTTGAAAATAAAAGGTTGAAAAGAGAAAATACCTTTGAGAAAAACCCACATCGGAAATAAGATTAATAAAATTTAGTCTTAATAAGAGGGAAAGGGAAATGAAAAAGTAACCACCCAATTATGATCTCGATTAGGAGAACATTGGTGGAAATTAGAGACATATAATTGGAGGAAAAACGTAAATATTTTTAGGGAGTGATTGAGGTCATCAATCACAATCAACTGTCAAATTGAGGGCCTCAAAGCCTTCAATCTATGTTGATTTAAAATATCATCAGTTCAACAAGACATAAGGTATTAGGATAACACATTTTTTGTTTTAATATCACTTTACTAAAGTTTAAGAATTAATTTATTCATTGAATAAGAGATAGGTATATATATATTTATGCTTGACAATTAGAGTTTCAACCTTCAACTCATCTTTCACTCAAAAAGATAATAGAACTCGAAAATATTATACTTATCCTAATTGTATAAGGTTCCAAATGTCAACACATACCATTTAGATTAGTAAAATTATTTTGTAATAACCAGGGACTTCCTGTAGGCTAGTGGTAGGAAATAAAGGCCTGTCGTACTATGGTTGTGGGTTCGATTCCTGCAGCTTTGTCGGACGTGACAGGTTATGCCCCACCCTTCAGGTTGTCCTTTTCCTAAAACTATAGTATCATAATATTCCAAAAATAATCTTCATAAATTTTTTAACCTTAAACAATACTATCCAAAGATCAACTTAATCCACTCCAACCTTTATAGTTATCCAAAATACCTCTGTCCAAACTTTCTCTAAAAGGTCTCTTAATTCCAAAATCAATTTATCAGATTCCCCAAACAAAGTAAAGTTTCTGTTATTGTCACAAACTAAAAATATAATTACCTTTATCATATTAAAACCTTACTGAAATCAACAAGTACTACAGTACAATCCTTATATATATATCACATTATTCTAATAACCAGAATATAATCCATGAGTCCAAAAGCACCAATACATTAGTTATTCTTCTTCAACTGTAGTAACAACATAATATTGTCCTTGATCCCTTGGCCTTTTCTGAGGTAAGTTTCCCTGATGCTTAGGACATTCATTTGCATAATGCCCCATTTCCCTATAATTGTAGCATTCAACATTGATAGTCTCTTTCTTTCCCTTGCAATCACGCACCTGGTGACCTTTTTCCCCACATTTATAACAAACTCCCATTTCTTTTAGGCAAGTACCAGGGTGATTCTTCCCACAATTATCACATAATGGAAAATCATTCTTTCCCTTTTTCCCTTTATCTGTCTCTTGTTCCACCATTCTCTTCTTCTCTTGCTTTACTTTGTTGTCATAAGACTTAGAGAATTCCTTTTCTGTCTTGATAGCACATGAGACAATATCTTCGTATGTTGAGAACGATTGTGATACTAAAGCTCGACGGAGAAATGGTTTTAACCCATCAATGAAACGATCAATCTTACCTCTTGGGTTACGTATATAATCTGCAGCATACCTCGCTAACCTTGTAAAGTTGGCCTCATACTTTGCGACATTCTCATCCTCCTTTTGTCTCAGACTCAAAAATTGTATTTCCATATCTGCTCGATGGTCACGAGGATAGTATTTTTCTAGGAAAATCTCTTTGAACTCCCTCCATTCCATATTCGATACGTCATCATCTTCCTTTGTGTTTTGAATCAGTGACCACCACTGATCGGCATCTCTAGTGAGGCGGTAAACTTCCATGACAACCTTCTCCCTTTCGCTACTCCCCAAGGCATGGAATATTTTCTCTAAAAAGTTTATCCATTGCTCAGCTACTAATGGATTTGTACCCCCATTAAATTTGGTGGTTGTTGCCTCATGAAGCGGTCTAACATTGATCCTCCACGTTGTGGATCAGGGTGATCCATACGAGTAAGGTTATTATTCATAACCTGAGTGAGTTGTCCCAGTATGGTAATAAGTTGATCAGCACCAGTTGTATCTCCAGCTCCACAATAATTATCTTGAGCAGGAGGGCAATCCCTGCACGGAGTGCGTGCATTGATACAGTTTGCATTCCTTCCACTAGGCGCCATTTCTAAATAATGGCATAAACTATATTAGTTTATGAATCAAAATACATAATTCCATACTTGTAAGATACTTAACATAAATTGAACTATTTATGGATATAATCCATAAAAATGTTTTCTTTGAGGAAGTATATACTCATAACCCTTCATAGTGGTTTGTAAAGAAAATGAGAATTATCCTAAGCATATCCCCCGGGAGTGTCGTAACCAAGAGTGCAGCAAGGCCCGTTGTCATGCACCAGTTCCCGTTCGAGTCTAGCTCAAAGCGGTGTTTTTGGGTTTTACCCCTAGGTACATCTGTGCTAGAGCCGCCTCTACCTGCTTGTATCCAGACAGGGATGTATTGCTCGGAAAACTCACAACATCTCTACAATACCAAAATTCTAGGAAGTTCTTCTATACTAATCCTCAAAGTCGATCTTTGGGCTATGTGCTCTAATCAGAGTTTATCTAAATCTAGCTTCCAAGGTTAGTACTAAAATGCCTCTGATACCAACTGTAACGCCCCGACCCCAGCTACCCAGAGTCGGTGCATTACTTCGTAACATTGGCATGATCACAAAAGATCAAGTCTCGAAAGACCAATTAGTTTAGTAGCCTTGGAAACACTAGATACATTCATAAGTCTTACATTACATCATAAAGTGAAAAACTAAGAACAAAGTCTTCATAGTCCACACTCATATCCTCTTCTGACTATCCCTGTAGGTCATTCCTAAAATACTTCTTCACATCCTGGAAAATATTAAAACATTGAAAGGGGTGAGCTCAGATGCTCAGTAAGGATAACAATATAGCGGAATCTTTCATCAATAAACATAAATATTTAAGGCAATGTATAACTAAAACAAAAGCCTTTTAAACATGAACTTCAACATGATATGGCAAAAGTAAAATGAGATAATGCCATTCACTTCTTCACATGGATATTATACTGGTCGAATAATCACATGCAATATCAATAACCACTTTCATAATGAGGGAATGTATAATGCCAGAAATTCTGAAACATTTTGTCAAGGCCTCGGCCAAGACGTCTAAAATGATTAAGGCCTCAGCCAAAACCATAAATCAAATTGGGAAAGGGCCTCGGCCAATTCCACATCTAGTTGTCTCATGAGACCTACCGATGCATCGAGGAGCTATAGCAGGCTCCACCCGTCACTTATTAAGTCCAATACATTCCTCATATGAGTAGGTTTAAACATATCATAAACCATAACATAATCGTATCACATAAAACATGCATAAATGAAACATAACATTTCCACATTTCAATCACAAGATATCAATAAAACACATTGATATAATAAAAACGCTTTCAAAACCATTTTCAATACCAAAATAAAAGAAAGTTAAAACTTTGTATTTATTTTTCATCAAAAAAAATGATGGCTTGTAGAGGAAGCCGAAACTCAAATAATGGTCACGGCGGTGGAGAAGTCGTTGTCACAGCATAAGTACGGAAAGAAAAACATTCCCTTTTGTCATTTAGCAAAACGCTTCATATAAAAAGATTCCTTTTGAATAAACGTAAAAGTCAAAGGGGTTTATACACCGTATAAAAGAAAGTTGTGTATAAAACCAAATATGCCTCAATGAAAGGGGATTGAGACGAAGTCCTTAAAAAGATAATTTTTTTAAAATAAAGTACATCTATAATGTGTATTAACTATAAGTACACATAAATAATGTAAAAATACAAGATAGGACATAATAATATCATGACATAATTTGAAAGTAGGAGATTAACCCAAAGAATAGAAATTGGGTTAAGAAGTTCCCTTACCTTGTGTCCGACTTGACTCAACTGTTCTTTAACCTCCTGAATAATAAACTAGAGTTAATATCTACCTTATTAAGAACCATTTTCAATTTCATTATCCTTTTTATATCACTTATTACAATGTTATGAACATTATGTAATTATTTAATTTAATAACGGTCGTTTTGTCGATCTTTGGTACTTGAGTCAATAATAAACTTCTTATAATTACAAGTTGTTCATGTGGTAGAATATCCATTATCTCCAGAATTATATTCATGATTTATATTTCATATATATCATATATATCCAGTATATACATTCATTTATAATATTATTTAACATTTATAGGTAAGAAATGAAATGCACCATTCATGGAGACGGTAAGCCGTACGTACGCATGAACGCTACTTTCATTTCTATTTCGTATTTAATGGAATAAAATCATAATGATATAAATGTATAATATAATTCCAGTATAATATAGTGTATAATACCATTTACTCCATCCTTTATACATCCCACATATGGCATTAACGATTCAAATCACTTTGAGGGGGCGGTAGTCCGCACTTCCTAAAATGAAATTATCGCGTTTAGCCATAATGGAAATCATAAAGTATGCCATAAATGAGAAATACAGAAGCATAAGTAAAACATAAACATATTATATATCATATATAAATATAGTTACATCTTAATGTCCACCTTTGAAGGTGTTATATGAGTGTTGAACAATCATCGTTTCGTGAGGCAGAAATTCGCCATCCACAGAAACCGTCTGTTCTTTAACCATTAGATGTAGGTGTGTGTAAGTGTAGCTCGAATACTTCTTATAAAAACATCCTAGTATATTGAGGATACTGGTGTTGTTACAAAAGAAATGAATAAAAAGAGTTTAGGGGGTTGGAGAAGAAAAATAAAACAAAACAACATTAGAGAAGACATTACCTCAAAATCGGGTAACTCTTTTTGATTTGAGCCAAAGGCTTCCTTGGGAAGATTTCTGCCCAAAGTGAGGCTTCTAGGAGTAATAGAGGGAAGTTGGGAGAGTATTTGGGCAGAGTTTTGCCGATCCAAATGGCTTGAAAGTGTGAATAAGGTGGTAGAGGTGGGGGCCTTTTATAAGAGGAGAGGAGGGGCACTCTTGGAAAGTAAGGAAATTTTACATTATTATACAATTTTTTTCGGATTCTAAAGGTCCCACACTTATATAATTCGTGTATAAGGTGATAAGGGTTCTAAATATACCCATCCAATAGTCTTTGGACAAGTGTAAGCCTTGGATTGTACATTATCTTTTCATTTTATTAAAATCGTTAAATAATGAGGTCATCGCTGCATCATAATGATGTCATAAATAATTTAATTTATTTAATGTCTAAAAATTATAAAAAAATACTATGATGTAGGAAATATTTTTAGCTTTCCAATGACTATTTATAGTCAAAAATATGACTTGTATAACCCCATGTAAAAATTGTTTTAGTAAAACATTTCATGGTTGTGTCATTTTTTACTTTAACATTAAATAAAAGGTATTTATGTCATTTTCCAACTAAAGTGGCTCCATGGGGTCCCCAAGTTGACCCATGGGTTTTATTGGTCGGCCATGACTCATCCAATAGGAGTAGGACAAGTGTCAAGCTCATCTCATATTATTAAAACATTATTTTTACCTTAAACTACACTAATTACCTCTAATCGCGATTAAGAACTTAAAAGTCACTATTCACCAAAAAATTATTTTAATCTCATTGAACCACATTTTACTTCTTAATGAAAACCATGTATGTCGGATTTTTGAAAATCAAATCACAGAAGTGGTAATATTTCATTTAAACAAAAAATCAGTTATTTAACTACCACTTAGTGGTTTCACTATTCATCAAAAATTGAAGTTTTTCAGAACAATGCCAAAATTTCACCCTAAGCTATAATTGATATTTCGAATTCAAAAATGATGTCTATTTTACAAAATTCCAAACATATAAGTTTCATTAATTAATTTTATAATTAATTCCTGCTGTCACAACAAATAGCGTGTTTTTAAGAAACAATTTATATCAAAAGATTGGCAATTGTTTATGTCCAATTTCATTGTTAAATTAATTCTAATGACCACCATTGGATAAAATGGTAAAAATATATTCTAATTATACTTTAAAACCACTAAATAGTATAAGTTATCACTATAAATTATTTTTATTAAAAAAGTTGTTTTTAAGTAATTTTCACTATTCATAAAAAATTGGAAGTTCTCAGAAAATTACTAAAAATTCAACTTTGGATAATTTCGATATTACGAATACAAAAATGAAGTCCATTTTGAAATATAAAATTTCTATAATTTTAAAAAGTGGTTATTACTATTCATAACGGATACTTTGATTAGTCGCGATGTTTTAGAACTTGAAGTTGCGTACAATGCAAGCTATTGCATTATTGAATGAGAAGCGTATCGTGGAAGCTCGGGGTGTTACATTTCTGACTGCTCATCATCGAATAATTGATCACAGACGGCAACACGGAGTGAGGGAAGTTGGAGTTCAATGGGCAGGACCGCCTCTATTCCGTACACCAATGAGTACAGGGTAGACTAAGTAGCGGGGCTAATTGTGGTTCGATAAGCCCACAATTCATGGAGGATTTTATCCATACATGACTTCTTGACTTTGTCCACCATTTTATAGAGGATTCTGGACATGGTATTGTTGAAAGATTTTATTTGTTTGTTGGCCACTGCATGGTAGTGGGATGAGTGGTTAGCCTTGATACCATACTCGTGGTATAGCTTTTCCTACTCAGCAGATCAGAAATTGGTGTCGTTTTCTGTTAGTATGGTATGAGGGACACCAAATATGGTGATGATATTGGTCTTCACAAAGCTAACAATGTTTCTTGCCCCGACTTCCTTGAGGGGTATGGCTTCTGCCCATTTGGAAAATAAGTCAGTTTCCGTGAGGATATACTTCATCTGTTTGGACATAGCGGGAGGATATGGTCCCACGACGTCCATCCCCCAAACGGAAAAGGGCCAGGAGTACTTAGCTTGATGATGTAACTTCGGGGGTTGGTTTATGAAGTTGGCATGAATCTGGAATGAGTGGAATTTTGCGATAAAATGCTCACAGTCTCATTCCACTGTGGGCCAGTAGTACCCAATCCTTCGAACCTGATGTTTAAGCTTGGTCCCTAGTTGATGTGCTCCACACGCTCCTGAATGTACTTCAGTCATGACAGCAGCAGTTTCTTCTCCATCAATGCATCTGAGAAGTACTCCATCGAGGAATCGTTTGTAGAGGACCTCTTGCTGACCCGCGCCGCCATATAGGACAAAATTGATTGCCCTTCTCCTTATTTGCTCTCGTTCAGCCTGGTCTGATGGAAGCTCTCCCCGTTGAAGGTAGTTCACGATGGGGATCATCCAGCCGGTGGCAGGAGCATATGGCTCAGGGATAGGACTGAATTCGTGGATTTCTTCCATCTTGGATTGAACAAATGGCAATACCATTCAACAGTGAGCAATGCTGATGACCGTTTCATCCCGGTCTGGGTCGGCTAGTGTTGTGGCTGTGTTGGCTAATGCATCAGCCTGAGCGTTCTGGGACCGAGGAATATAATTCAATGTTTGTTCTATGGAGAACTAAACCATTAGCCCTCGGACATGGTCAAACAGGGGGATAAGATCCTCCTTTTTAATAGAATAGTCACCATTGACTTGCTTTATGACCAGATCCGAGTGGCCATTTACCTTAAGGTGTTGTACTTGTGCCTGGAGTGCGAGCTCCAGGCCTGCAATGAGGGATTGATATTCCGCTTCATTATTTGTACATCCCTCTAACAGGAGGAAGGAATACAGCAAACCTACCTTTTCTGGGGACACGAGTATTATCCCCAGACCCACTTTATTGAATCTGGGATCCATCATCCTCTTCCCGGTGGGGCTTTTGGATGCGCTGTCAAAGTACATTTCCCATGCTGGGAACTCTTCTTGGATCGAGAATATATCTTCATCAGGTAGTTCGGTATCCATTGAAGTGGTCCCTGTTGAAGGGTGCTCTGCTAGAAAGTCTGTTAATGCCTAGACCTTGATGACTTTTTGAGGCACGAACCGGATTTCAAACTGTTGCAGGATGACCGCCCATCGGGATAGGCGTCCGATTAGCATCGGGCGACTGAGGATGTACTTGTGCGGGTTACTCCACGAGATCAAATGGATTTCATGATGATGAAGATAATTTCCCAGCTTTTGAACCATGAATACCAAGGCCATACATCTCTTCTCGATATTTGAGTATCGAGTCTTAGCATCAATCATGGTTCGACTGAGGTAATAGAGACTATTTTCACTGCCCGTGTCATTCTTTTGTGTGAGGAAGGCTCCCATTGATCGCTCTAGGGCCATCACATATAGAATAAGAGGTCTTACTTCAACTGGGGGCATGAGCACCGGTGGGCTTAAGAGGTACTTCTTCAAGTTGTCGAACGCCTCTTGGCATTCATCCATCCATTGGTAAGTGACCCCCTTCTTCATTAACCTGGTGAAGGGAAAACATTTGCATGCCAGGTTGGCTATGAACCACCTAATATAGGCTAGGTGTCCTTGGAATCCCCTCAGCTCAGTGAGATTTCGAGGAGGTGGCAGGCTTAGGATAGCCTTCTTCTTCTCAGGGTCGACTTCGATGCCACGATGGCGTATGACGAAGCCAAGGAATTTCCCTGAGGTAACCCCAAAGGCGCATTTCAAGGGGTTCATCTTCAAGATATATTGTCGGAGCTTATTGAAGATGGTCTCAAGGTCCGATAGGTGATCCGAGCACTGTCTGGACTTGACCACTAGGTCATCCACGTAACATTCAACGAATTTCACCACGAACGGCTTAAAGATCCGATGCATGACACATTGATACGTGGAGCCATCATTCTTGAGACCAAAGGGCATGACCCTGTAACAGAATACCCCTTGAGGGGCCCTAAAGGCAGTGGATTCTTCGTGTTGTCAGGCTATCCTGATTTGATTATATCCAGAATAGCTTTCCATGAAGGATAGGGCCTCATACCCGGTCGTTGCATCAATTAACAACTCGGTGATTGGAACCAGGAAGTCATCTTTTTGGCAATGCCGATTAAGATCTCTGAAGTCAATGTAGATGCGGATTTGTCCATTCTTTTTCTTAATGGGGACGATATTGGCCAACCAAATGGGGTACTGGACCTCTCAAATGAATCCTTCTTTAATGAACTTATGGACTTCAGTCTCTATCTTGGCAGCATGTGAGGGGTGTGTCCTTCTAGAGGCCTGTTTGTAGCCCCGGTGGTCTTCTGGAAGACCCAAGTGGTGCGTCGCTACCTCGGGATCGAGTCCTGGCATTTCCGTGTAATTCCAGGCGAAGACATCCTGGTGTTTCCTTAGGAAAGAGGTATACACTTCATGTTCCTCGGGAGACATGCCCACACTAATGAGAGTGGTCCTCGGGTCTTCCTCAGTACCCAGGTTTATTTCCCTGAGTTCGTCCACAGTGGTGGAGATACCTTCCTCAAATTTGGGAGGTGCATCCCTGAGATCTCTCCCTATTCTTCTCCCAAATCCTCATCTTCTTGGTCTGATGGGGAGAGAGCTCCTGTCACGAGTTCTTGGAATTCTGGAGGTGAGGTGTCATGGGAATCCTTGCTCAAGTTTTCATCCCCTTATCGAGGGTCAGTGGACGTTCCCACATTGTCACACTCAGCCTCTATGGATGAAGTCATGAGGACATCTGAATGCGTGTCCGGACTTGAAATCCTACCTTCCACATGGTTGATGGGGAGGACATAATCTCAGCCAAGCCGCCTGAGGGGGTCGTCAGGAACCATTTTCAGGCCATTTGGAGCGAGTATCCAGTCGACAACATCGACCAAAGGCTTATTTTTCTTTTACTCGTAGAACCCAGCGTCAATGTAATGTGACTCGGAGAGCTTGAAAGGGGCCTTGTCGGCGTGCAATGTCCCCCTTTGTCCATTGATGCAGTACCTGATTCACTGGTGGTAGGATGAAGGAACGACCATGTGCTTACGGAGCCATGTACTTCCCAGTAGGGCATTGAATGTTGTGCTCTTTCGAACCACCAGGAATTCTGTGTAAGCTACCAGGTCACCAAAATGGGTCTTTAGCTTAATTTGTACCATTGGTTTCTGCTCACTCTTATTGTAACCCAACAGAGTTGTGGCTGAGGGAATTAGATCGTCCTCACTATAGCCCAACTTATGAAGTGTCCGTAGGGGAAGGAGGTTAACTCTAGAGCCATTGCCTATAAAGAATTTCCAGATCTCAATACCATTCAGCATGTCGGACACATATAGCAGTCTGATGTGTCCTTGCATGATGGCATGTTCATCCTGATCGGTGAAGGAAATCACCGCATTGCATTCAGCTGGGCCAGTCTCCTTCCGATAAGTCTCGGTGGCAGCTACTTCGGCTTGAAATTCCTGGGGGCTGATCAAAGCTTCAATAAGCGCCTCCTTAAGGTCGGCTGACAAACTTAGGGCATCCAGGATTGACAACTTGGATGGTACTGATGCCAGTTTCTTAAGGATGTAGTATTTTTTCTCCAGCGGTCGACGCTTCTCCGTCGGCGGGAGAGTCTTAGTGGGTGCTTTGGGAGATGGAGCATTTGACGAGAAGGGACCGGTCAATGGGACTAATGTTTATGGTGTTCCCATGTTTTGAGGAATTGGCCCGGCTAGTCTGTTTGTGCGCACTAGGCGGCCAGACACTTGCTCCTCCTCTGGTGGGTATTAGAGAACAACAGGACCAGAGTGGCTTCTTGTAGAGGCGGATGAGCATTCCTTCTCCTGATGAGTCCGTTGAAGGGATCTCCCACGGGTTTCTGCGATATTGACGGTTTGGGATGGGATCCAGCCGTAGGGTTGGTTTCATCCATGGCTGCGCCTCCTCTGGTATCCTCTGCTTCTACGATTCCTCCTCCCGACTCCTCATGCAGGGAGCTCGGGTTCGTAACCATACCCTTCGTTAGGGAATGATTCCATTAGATGGATGACATTGATAGAACCAAAGATTGTCTCTTCATCCTCTGACAGGTCAACCTGGTCGGTTGTCTCTGATGGTTCCGTTTGGCAGGTCGGTGCCCGTGGTGCCAAATTCGAGGGCATGAAATCTGCCTGGGTCGGGACTAACTTTGGCCCGTCACGGAATGCTCCTCTTGCGATTATTTCTCCTTCGATTATGCCCAGATGACCGGCTCATGGAGGGTTGTGAGGCCGATGTTGTCGGCTCTGCGGCTTCAGGGGTTATTGGTGGCAACACCGGCTGATGTAGTTGAGCTCGGAGTATGCCCTGGTCTCGGTTGATAGTCTTCCAAGTCATCCAGTTGTCAAATTTCTGCCCTTGTTTGCTGATGACTATCTGCCATCCCTCCTCTTTGTTGGAGTCGGTGGTAGAGATACATGCCACATGTGCTGGGGGTGGTCCCAGCTCGACTTTTCCAGAATGTACCATCCTCTGCAGGAGTTCTTTGAAGACGAAGCATTCTCGAATATTGTGCCCCAACATCTGATGGTAGGGGTAGTAATCTGGCCTGTCATCACGGCCGACCTCTTCAGGTTTCCTCGGATATGGGAGGCGGATCAAGTTGCAGTTCATGGTGGTAATGAATTATCCACATACTTGATCATCTTGGAACGAGTATACTTTTTGTCTTTGTTACTAGAACTGGTTCCGTTTCAGTCCTCTCTTATCATCCTGTTTAGGCGGAGGTGGCCACTAATATGCAGGGGGCCCTTGATGATTTGGTGGAGGTCTGAGCGGTGGAGCGGGCACAGGGGCCGGCTTGAGTGTGACAGCAAACGCTTCAGCTCTAGGGGCTCTTTTCACAGGAGCCTGCGAGGCTATTCAGAACTTTGAATTAGTCCGCTGTAGGGAGTCCTCAATTCTCTGGGCAATGGCCGAGAGATGGCGGAAGCCAGTGGTTCACTCTACCGGTATAAGCAGTGTTCGTAGCTCATCTCTAAGATTATCGATGCATATGGCTAGCATCTCATCTTGAGGCATTGGCATGTTCAGAGAATAGGTCAGACCTTTCCATCTGGAGATGAAATCTGAGACCCTCTCATTCCCCCTATGCTTGCAGTTCATGAGATCGTTGACTGTTGTTTTAGGAAGCGTTGAGCTGAAGTGGAATAGGAACTACTGCCGGAGGTCCTCCTAGCTCTTTATCGATTGGGCTGACAAACTCGTGTACCAGAAGAAGGTGGATCCTTGCAAGGTCCGTACGAAGCATCTGAGTTTCACTGCTTCTTGTTGTTCCGGAGTCCCCATCATAGGGTCGCAATAGGATGCATAGTGCATTAAATGCTGCTCTAAATCGCCTGATCCATTGAAGATGGGGAATACAGGGCTCCCAAAATTGTGTGGAGGTGGTGTGTTGGTCACCCAATCTGGTTAGGGTTTCCGCTCCGGCTGTATCGGAGCACGTCATCCTTCCATCGCTTCTAATCGAGCTGTTAGTGCCTCGATGGTGTTGGTGAGTCCCTGGTTTACATCCTATTGGGCCTGGTCCTGGGCAGGCGTAGCCCGAGGCATTGCCTGAGGATCCAGATTGGCCGACACCAAGGGTGCAGTTTCTGTTCGGGGTACCCTCGGAGGGTTGGGGCGTACTTTCTCTGATTGCCTCCTAAGTGGAGGGAAATCCTGGTATTCATCATCCACGTTTAGGTAGCTAGATGAACCAGGCGCCTCATTAGGCAGGAGCCCTAATCATGCTTCGTTTGCCAGGTCAATCCTTAGCCTTTGAGGTGCACTTGCTGGGAGTGCATGCCGTGGCTCTTCTTGGGATGCACTTTCAATAAGGTGGTTCCTCTGGAGCAGCTCGGCGTTAATCCGCATAAATTCTTTCATCTCTTCTTCCTATCGAGCGAACCTCTCTTCGAGCATGAGTGGATCGTTTTTATCGAGAGAAGGGGACGTGTTAAGGGTAACCGTTCCTTTATTCTTATCCTTGTTAGAAGCTCGAAGGATAAGCAGAGGGAGGTTAGCTGAAGGGGCAGCCATATTTCAGGCAGCCCTCTGGTTCCGGGTGTGAACACCTAGGGGTTCATTGTGAGTCACAACCTGACCGGAACCATCATCTCCTGATCCGTCCAGATTTGCATTTTCTCCGGTGTCACCTACGGGGTTAGCCTCTATGGAATTGATGAACACATATTGCATGGTGGAGGGGACGTCATCTTCCAAATAGGAAGGGGATCTCCCACGTCTTCGGATGGCCTTCCCTTTCATGACCTGGGATTTCCTTCAGATTTCTTGACGAAGGGTGATGCGGAGAGTTATTTGATGCGACCTTACGGTGTGCCTTCCTCTCTGAGGGGATGATGATTCAAATGATAGGATAGGACAAGAACCTCCTCTTCTAACTGTCCTCCCTATATGAGAGAATACCGACTCTCGTGGGGGAGGTTGTTGTTGAGGGGGTAATATTGCCCCCACCCTTGAGGGCTGGGGTTGGCCCTGTTCCTTGGACATTGAGTCTCTTCCCAGTTTTATTGGTCTTATGGGGGAATGTTTTGTTAAAAATGCCCCCATCCCTATAGGCTGGGGTTGACCCTGGGTTGCCTTAGTGGCTGTTGCTATCGCTACCTTCCTGATCTCACGTGCCCCCATCTGGGGGTGAACTGGATTTGGTGCCAAATTCACCTATGGATCAGTCCCTTCTAGGGGGCAGGAAAAGATCGATTATTGGCCTCTCTTAGGCGAGAGGCTAGCTTTATGCTCTTGGTGGCCTGATTCAAGAGTTATTGAATGGCTTGTTCCTGCTGGGCCTGATGCTTCTGGGACTTACTCAAGGCCCAACTCTGTTGGGTGTGTTGCCTTTCCTGAATAGGGGGTCCACTTGATTGTTGTCTCGATGTGACAACGTTGCAAGATACAATGCCGAACGGATTTTTCTGGGCAGGGAGCGGAGTGAAATGCAGAGCTCCGTGTTCCCCCCATCCCTTGATATGCACTCCCGTTGGAGCGTCACCAATGAGGCGGCGCAACTCGTGCAGTTCATGGAAGCAAGCTACCTCCATATTCCCTTTGCGCCTCTCAGGGTGTTGTTACTGCGTCGAGGAAAGGGCCTCTAGGTCGATATGACGCAGGAGGTCCCCTATTGTCTTGACATGGTCTACATACCCGTCTTAGGGTAGGAATCTCAATTTCAGCTGGCGGAGGGTCTTCCATATATTATGGCGGATTCCATGCATGCATTCTTCCGAAAAATCCATGGGTATGTCATACTAAGAGGTGGTCGTGGTCCAAAACATAACTGGTATATCATTCCTGGCCAGTCGTTTCCTCAGGTGCAGCATATCAGCATACTCCTCTGCCAGTGATTCCTCTACCTGGTCATCCCAACTAAGGCACTCACTATAGTCAGAGGCAGTGGGACCAGTAGGTATTTAATAGTCTTGTGGGTGATTCTGAGGTGGTTCAGAAGATGAATGTGGCCCTGGAACAGATCCTGATTGAAGAAGGGTGTCGCTAGCGACAAGATGGGAATCTGACATGCTCGATCCCGTCCTTCTGAGTGCCTTGTCATAGGATGGCCTTTCAGTGCTTGCTTCGGCAGGGGGAGGTACTTCTTGTCGAAATAATATGTCATCGTGTGGAGGACCTCTGTAATGGTGGTCGTAATGTCGAGGACTACCATTACTGCTTTATGCTTCACTGCATAGAGGAGTTTTGCAGTGCACACCCTTGAGAGGACCTCCAAGGCATGTTGCAGCAGGGGGAGGACCTTCTGGCTACGTAGCGTTGGTACTAGGAGGAACTTCACAACAACTGCTATCATGGTGAGGATGACCATCATGGATTGACATTCGCCGCGCATCCTAGGGAGGACCTTCAGGACACGTCACGACAAGGGGAGGACCTTCTTGTTTCTTGGGGCCAATGCGGGGTGGACCTTTGCAATGGCGGTCGTGGTGGAAAGGACTACCATCACAGTTGTGGCAATGGCAAGGAATACCATTACTGCTGCCGCAGGGAGAATTTCTAAGGGATACATCCTGGGGAGGGCCTCTAGAATGTACAACAACGAGGGGAGGGCCTTCTTGTTGCTTGACATCTCTACGGGGAGGACCTCCGTCATCAGGGTGGCGAGGACTACCACCATGATTTGATGTCTGGATACGCAGAGTTCCATTGTAGCGTAACCCCTAGGGAGGACCTTCAGGGCAGGCCACGACAAGGGGAGGGCCCTATGGTCATGATGAGAGATCACTACGGGGAGGTCCTCCGTAGTTGAAACTATGATACCGAGGACTACCATCAGAATATGTGGTCCCACTGCATGGAGAGTTTTTGCAGCGTATACCCCAAGGAGGACCTTCAGGGCGGACCACAGCAAGTGGATGAACTTCTTGCTGCTTGATCTTCTGGTTACGTAGAGGGTTTCTGTGACTCGCATCAAGAGAGAAGCTCTCATGACCGATCGTTATATGCCTGAAGGGGAGGCCCCCACAGGTGCTCTGGGGAGGACCTTCAAAGCTGCTGGTAGCGCCATTGCGGGGAGGGCCTTCACAACTGTTACTTCCGCTCCCATAATATGGTAATGGGTGAGCAGGGTTTTGAGCCTTTGATGTGTGCTTAGCAGCATTGGGAACCCCAACATCTAGCAGAGTGGATTCATGAACCCGCTCTTTATTTTCCATCTTCCTTCGGCGTGTTCGGGGAGCTCTTTTGCAGGCATTAGGGATTGTATGCTGTTGAAATCAGCCTTCACCTTTTTTGGGTCCCTGTCTAATTGGGTCCCGCGATGCTGCCGGGATACGCCAAAAAACATCTTGACTTTTATAAGGGATATATGATTGCTCTAGAGCATCAACCGTGATGGACGGGTGTCCCCCAGTTAGAAAGAGTGAAGCTGGTCGATCTGATTTCCCTTGTGTTGTGGAATATGGTCGGTGACCCTCCTGGGCAGAATCAGGGATGTAGATCTGCTCTGAGGCAGCTATCTCGTCTCTTAGGTGAGTCCCCTCAATTTGGGAGACGGGCTCACGGGCCCGATTCCTTGCTATTGTCGTTGATGCAATTACATTTTGGAAAGTCTGCAAGATATGATCTGGGATCGATACCTGCTCCTCCATCATTGCCAGGATATATAGAGAGACATATTTGGATGGAACGGGTATGAAGGCCCATTCCAGTATCGGAGTAGGAATATCTTGCTCCGGTCCTCCAGTGGTTAGTGGGTACTAACAATTCTCCTTTGTCGGGGCAGGTGAACGAATCTGCCCCTATACCGGGATACGCCAGTTTATCTCTCTGTTTGCCTCCACATAGGGGTGGCGAGCTTTACTTGCATCCGCAGGGAGCTAGCCCTGCATATATTGGTTTCCCACCGTATCAATTCGGTGTCCTTTGTTGGCGGGGATACATGCCCACCTATGATTTGCTGCCACATCTTGGTGGCAGGCTTTGTTGATTGCCACCATATCCGGATGGCGGGCGTCAGAAGCAACTGCTAGGAGCTGGTCCTGTAGGCGCTGGGTCGCCACCACATCAAGCCGGTGGGCTTCATGAACCTAGGTAGGGAGAGGTGCCTGCCAAGTAAGTGTCGTCCTGTGTGAGTGACGAGATTGATGGAGCTCAGTGGGGATGCACTTCGGCTCATCTGATGCTGCCATGTCTGAATGGTGGTCTTGGGAGGATTGAACATATGTAGGTGCATGTTCATGGTACGTCTCCATGGTTGGGCAGTGGAGCTCCTCCTCAGGGACCAGGGTGATGACTGGTCCCCGATTGTTTGTCTGCCACCCTCGTCGAGCGGTCTGAGGGGCCGGAGCTCGGGGAGCGTGGGCTTGAATCCTCGGGGAGACATCCTCCTCAGTGTGAGGATGTTGGGTCGCGGCGTGACCGCAATGACGTCTTCTGGCAGGGGCCTTGGAGCGGAACCCCCGTTCGGGGGGATGAAGTCTTCAACGTCGACCTCGTCCACCTCCCTAAGATAAAGGAGGTACGCATTGTCCCGTTCCGGGGATAAACTCCCAAAATGGTTGGAGACAGCGACATGGGCTGTCTAGATCTGCCTTTGCGGTCACTGCTGGGCAGGCGATCGATGAATCTTGACAAATTGGAGGGCATGCATGGCTGCCTCCACTGTTGGGAGAGTACCATTCATGTGGTACTCTCAGATCAGCGTATTCTAAACCTAGCGTTGAAGAAACCGGGTGGGTGACGTGGTCCTCTGTTGTTGTGGAAGTCCCATCCTTGTGTTGTCGAAAGCATGCGATTGTGAGTTCCTTTGCGATGCCATTGGATTGAAGGGATTTCTAAAGGTAGTACCTAGAATTTTTTTTATCAAATACAAGCAGAAAACCCGTCAAATCAGCGTCTCATTATCCCATGTGTAATTAATGACCTTGCTTGGCCCTCCTTGTGAGTAAAAGGGGGAACATGGTGGGATTAAGTTAAATCCGTCATGTTTGGTTAAATATTCACATCGGGTTCACCATTTTTTCGGTTTTGGATTTCAGGCCTCTAAATGCCCAATGGATCCATATCCAATGATTGATGGACCTGATTTCCAAAGGCAGGTGTTCGCCGAATGGTCTGACCGGTGACTCATAAGAACTCACATTGGTCGAGAGGATGGGAAGTCGGGCTAATCACACCCTTTTTGGGGGGAATTATTACTTGTTCTGGGACTCTCTTATAGATTTAAGATGTATTCATGTGTTCACGAATCTTTGGTTTATACCCAAACATAGTATCCATGTATTTAACCTTGGTGGGCAATGGTCAATTGGACGCAGGGGTTTGGAATCATTTATGCCCGAGGTTTACTATCCCTCATTGGATTAATGACCCCGAAGAGTTGGAACTCGCTTGATGCAGCACTAAGAGTGGCACGGTTAACCGACGCGAAGAATAATCGGATTGACCGGTTGTTGGGCTTGAACCTCTTGGAGGGTTCCTACGTACCCTGTCTAGGGGACAAGGATCAAAGTCCACATAATTCGGATTGGTGTCGGGGAACCGACATGAAGATAGACCGGGTGGTCCGATGGGTGATGGGCTTGAACCTCATGGAGGCTTCCTACGTACCCTACCTAGGAGGCAGGGATCAAAGTCCACGTAGTTCACATTGGTTTGGGACTTACGCTCTGGGGAAGCCCGTAAGGGGATGTCATGGTTGATGCTTACTCTAAGCCCACGTGAGTCATGCTCAGTGTGAGAAACAAGAGGCAGTAGGGACCAGAGGATCACGTCGTGAAAGGTGCATCAGTGAGAAGTAGAATGTGGATTACGCATGAGGGCGGCCCAGGAGGTCGGGGCTTACTCCTAGATGGATGCCCAGAAGGTCGGGGCATACTCCAAGATGGATTCCCGAGGAGACAAAGCCCAACGGGAGAGGGAAAGGGGGTGATCATGTGCCCATATCTTCTCTTACAGTCCATGAGGGCTTCTTTCTGATGGCTATTTTACAATCTCGGAGGAACCCTCAACAAGTGGAGGGGCAGAAAGTGGATTCACGAGCTCAGACTCTACATTACCATGGGAATGTGAACCCAGGAATGCTTCGGGAATCTTCTCAAGGGTTGGGGAAACCCCTTTTCCCCTGTTTACTGTGGGTATGTGAACTCAAAACGGCGCGCTGATGCGCCTGAAAGTTACACCATGCGGATCCGGTGGCTCTGGTGGAGGCCTCGAATCGGGGCCGATGAATAGACCAATGAGGGAGTCACGGAGGACTTGGCTAGATCGGAATGATTTTATTTGGCTCGAAAAATGAGAACACTGAAGTATTTGGCGAGCCACTGAGAGGTATGGGTGGTGGCGCCCGTCGTGCGGGGAAGTGCCATGCGACTGGAGAAGCTGTCCGCGAACCAGGGTGGTCTGCGGACTGATTGGCGTCTCGCGAACCAGGGTGGTCCGAGGTCTAATTGGCATCCCAAGAACAAGGGTGGTTCGTGGCTTCGGGTTCTATCTGAAAACTAGGGTGGTTCGCGGAGGGTTCCAGGTGGGCAGCGATGGCCAAGGGCGGCGCTGGTCGAAGGCTCGTCGGTCAGGGCTTCGCCCGCGTAGGAGAGTTCTATGCAGTGCAACGGATGGGAAAAGAGACATAAACTCCCTGTTCTATGGGGAAGTCATCCATGGAGGGGGTGTGGTTCGCGGTTCTCCTTGTTTTTGTTATTTTAGGTTCGTGGTTCACCAAGTTATTATGCGTTTTCCAATTCCTTGTTAATTTGTATACCTGCGGTGGTTCGTGGATGGGAATTTCACTATTTGCGAAATCCAAAGCCTTCCTTCAACCGATCTCCTTCCAAATCTCCAATCCCTCCAGATCCGATTCCAGTTCTACGACCCCTTTTTCTTTCCCCCTCAGCCACCTTTTATAGAGTGGGGAAATGGATGTATCTGTGGCCACACAACACCTTTTGCGGAGGCCTATAACCAAATACCCGGTTTACAACTGACTTGGTCAATCCGCGATTTGTGGTGGGTATTGAACACTTCCCCCCTCTCCGTGAGGCAAACTCAGGGAGTGCTCCGCGGTTGTTGAGGGTTACGCCTCTATTCCGCGAACGACAGTGGGTGCGGCTTGAACCGGTCGACGCGGTCCGCGGTTGGGGCGGTTCATGACGGTGAACCGTACTGGCGCCCATCCTACCTCGCGACCGTGGAGGCTCTTCGCCTCCATTTTGTGAACAACAATAGTTCTCAGAGGGGGTGCCTCATGGGGCCTGGCCATGTTGCGCTTCCATGGGACCGGTTCGTGGACCAGTCCTGTTTGTGTCCCTTATTTGATTTTTTATTTTGGTAGAATCTCCTTTGTGGATTTTTCAGGACCCTACACTCGTCATGTTTGTGGGATTCAATTTAAATTATTTTTTTCAAACTATGTGAGTATAATTTTTAAAAATATATTACATATTTATAATTATCATAAAATATATTTTATGATAATGTAAACTTAAATTATGGTCAAAATAATTAGTGAATGTAGTAAAAATTAATTACCACTGTTAAGGAAAAAAATGGTTTACAGGAGGTTAAAGTAAAAATATAAGGGTATAAATAACCAATAAACTTGTATAAGAGCTATTTTATAGAAATATTTTGACCATTAAACCTCCAAGTTTTGATAATGAAGAATATTTTACCCTCTTAACATATGAAAAATATGGAACTCCATTTTTTCAGAAATACCAAGTGTGTCCTCTCCCCACTTATAAAAGGACACCACACTCCTCTCTTATTAACATCATAAAACCCATTTGGTTAGTAAAATAGCAACCCAAATAAATTCTCAAATTCCCTACCCTATTCCTATAATCCTTACTTTTTGCAGAATTTCATCCTAGCAAGGCTTTTAGTGCAGACCTCAGGAGGATACCTAAAGAAGAGGTAACATTTATCAATAAGCATTTTTGTTTCATTTCTTCCCCACCCCCTTAAATTATTATTAAATAATTATTAAATAATAAATTCATTATATTAAATATACTAATATTTTTTTGTTAATGGAATGACCTACAACCATCTCCACTTCCATTAAATGGGTTATGAAATCATTATTTGTGTGTATGTAGAACTACCGCCTTGCGAAGCAATGTCATTGGTTTTTTCATAAACAACTATCTTGGCTGGTCATTATATTTTATTAATTATATATATATATAATATATAATATATATTTTTATTTTTTATTTTTTAAATTTTATATTACACATACCTTCATGCTTTCCATTTTGTGGGAATACCATTGTGGCATTCGTTTGTACGATAGACTACTACCTCATGAAGCGATGTGATTCGCTCACAATATACATAGAATGTATTAATGATAATTTTAATAAATATTTTTTATATATATATAAAATGAACATGATTCTAGAAAAATAATATATATCATTTACCCAATAAGAAAAAGAAAACAACATTCATGCACACATATGGCATGACGTCTCCATGAATGGTGTATTTCATTTCCTATCACTAAATTTTTTGATTTAATAAAAATATATATATAATGAATATATATGATATTTATATCATATTTATCATTCTGGAGATTATAGAACCATGATCAAAGTAATAGGACGAAAAATATCAAAAATTAAAATGTATATGAAAAAAGCAGTTATTACCTGAAACATAACTTGATTAAGAAATTGTTAATAAACAGTAAATAAATGGTCTTGATGAAATAATATATGGAATGATATATATTAATATGGTTATTTAATAGATTTATAATAAAATTATATTTATTAAATAGGAGGTTTGAATAAGTATAAAAAAAGTTAAGACTTAAGCTATGGGATTTCCATCTCACTTTTTACATCCATGAGACACATGTCATATTCACCGCCTATTTCTTTTATGTGGTTTATATACTTACCATGAAGGTATATTATTATTATTATCCTGAATAATATTTGGCTTTATATATCCATTTTAGTATCTCACTTTCATAGGGTTTACAGGTCAAAATATAACAAATCTGCAAGGGATATTTGTCTCTATTTTTCTTCTTTGAGACGTATGTTATGTTATGCACTGATATTATTTCATGAGGTGTATATACAAACTCTTCTAAATTTAATATAATAAATTTATTAATCCTATTTATACTTTAAGTTTAATTTTTTATGTTATTCCTTGATGGGGGCTTATGATTCAAAGTTACTAAAGTTGTAACAATTTTATGTTACAATCTCAGTGTTTACCAGGATTGTTTTTTATTATATTTTCGATGATAAAATATTATGACATACCTCACAATAAACTCATTAATTTTATTTTAATTTGGTTATTCATGATATTTTTATGCAATAGTTTAATAATTCCACTATTTGGTACTTAAAATAATTGATATTTGTTTTCAGAAAACCTGACATTATTTATTTATTCTGTTAGAAAATACATTTTCTTCTAAAACCATGGTTTGTAAAAATATTTTTATAAATGTTTTCTTATTCTTATATGATTTAAAAAAATTAAAAAAAATTAATATTTTTTAAAGGAATGATCATGTCATTTTCCAAAACAATACCCTTTTGTCTTTTACTGAAAACATAGAAAAATATTTGTTTTTAACATGAATGACATGAAAAATATTTCCCACTATCATGACTACTCAAATATTCCAATCATCCTTTAAAATTTTAAAAATTTATTTTCAAATAAAATTGTTTCCTTAATATTTGGGATATTTTTATATTTTAAATAAATGATTTCAAAATAAAAATTATTTTTTAAAGTGTTTTATGTTATAATGTTTTTTCAAATATGAAAGGATATTTTCCTTTAGAAATATTTTAAATTATTTTTAAAATATCAATTTATATGTTTTCAAGAGAAATTATTTTCAAAATATTTTATGTTCTAAAAATTTATTTTCAAAGAAAATATTTTTTCCAAAAGATATGCCTCAATGAGGCTTTAAAAATTATTTTCGAACAAAGATGAAATTATTTGGGGTTACTTGTGATTTAATATGGATATGATCCAATTATACCATTCTTGTTAAATATCTAAATGTTTTATGTTTATGGTAACAATATTTTTATGAAATATTATTCATTTGACATGGTTTATGATTTGCTGAAATAATGAAATGATTATGAAACCTGTTTATTTTCCACATGCTATGTTATGATGAAATTTTTATGAAACACATTTCATTTCATGGGTTCTAATATAATTTTTTTAATATTTTAGGGAGCACATATGTATGATTGTCATTATGTGATGGTGGTTACATAATGACTAAGGATGGTGGTGAAATTATATCAAAAGATAGTTGGGGCCTATATTTTATTCCAATACATTGGGTAAAAATTTATATCACATGAGATAGATATGACTGGAATGGAGAGTGAAACTGATTCACTAAGTGAATTTGTATGCTTTGATCATCTTGGGAGTGAACCATGACTACTATGATTTTATATGTGGACCTATCTTTCATGTCTATAATTTTATACTTGAACCTGATTACATGTTCAAAATTTTTGTGTAAACCTGATTACATTCTCACAAAGTTATGCATAGACCTATATTTCATGTTAATAATGTCATATGTGGACCAAGTTTCATGTCCATAAGTTTATGTGAGGGCCCGATTTCATGTCCTTAACATAATTAGTGACTTTTTTTCTATTTATACATATTCACAATATTATAAAACAATGTGTATTCCAAAAATCCATGTCTTATTCTAATGTTATTCTCTCATGGATCATGTTATTTTATTTCTTTATGATTCATGTCTTATAAATTTCTAATATTTATTCCACAAATCAATGTTATGATATTTGATTTGTAGGGTATGATTTTAAAATGTTATTACCATAATTTTATACTCTTATTTTATTTTTGTTCGGTACTGTAGCAGCCGGAACTATTCACCCGATTTGGGCCTTCGGCCACCAGTTTGGGCCTATGGGTCTCCAGGGCCTTCGGGTCATCAAAGGCTTTCGGGCCTCAGGGCCTTCTGGTCATGTAGACCATGGAGTATCCCAGTTCACACAGAACAGGCCCTAGAAGAGGATCAGAGAAACCAGAGTAGCAACCACCAGATGCAGAGATAACTGGATTAGAAGAATGATAGGGTATGGCAGCCGCCATCGGGACTAGGCACCATGCAAATTTGTACGGGGCGATGCTAGCCGATCAGCAATGCAAGGTAGAGAGCTAGGTGATCAATAACGCAGAAATCTGGGGAGGGGAAGTTCAAGTGGGCTGGGCCTAAGGGTCATGTATTGGGCATGGTATGCCTCTGAGCCTTTGGGTCATGTATTGCAGGTTTGTCGGGCATTGTGCCTTGGGCCTACGGGTCATGTACGGGTTCCCCTTAAACCCTTAAAAGGGGGATTATCCATAATAAAAATAAAAAAGAAGGCCTTTGGTCCATTCAGACAGATAAAAGATGTAATATCTATATATGATAATACTATTTCACTATAGTTGGTATAAAATGAAAGGTTTGGTTAACCATTGGAAACAAGGATGAGAAAACCTTAGTGATATCCCTAAGGACATGTCTAGTGATAATTAAATTGATGATTTAATGTATAGTAAAGTATATTGGAATTTTTGTAAATGATATAGCATTTAGTTTCCTAGAAATACATCCCTATCTATATACTAAAATTGGATGTGGTGTTGGCATAGATGTACATTGGGGTAACAAACCTGAAAACACAAAATTTATCTAGAATCAATCAATAACTGGTTTATGGTAATAAGCCTTTCTGCACATCTGGTTTGACACTCCAAGGGGATATGATTTGAAAATTCAAAATATCTTTATGAACCATCATGAAGGATTTAAATAGTTATTGTCCAATAATGACCTAGATTAAGCCCAAGGTTTCATAGATTGAAAATAAGGTGTCATGATTGATACACCCTATAAGTAACTTTTCTTGATTATGTGGTCCCCCACTATGATTAGTGTTTAACTCAATATGTTTTTTGGTTTTAGTCAATGGATGGAACCCGAAGGAACCATGTTAATGAGTAATTCAATGGAAAATGCAATTATTTTCTTACTGACTAACCAAATGTTATAGGAGATAAAATTAAAAAACCCATTTATATGCTCACAAAATGTTCTCAAGCTATGAATCATGGTGAACATCCAAACAATAAAAGGAGGTAACAACATTATGTGGAGTCCTTCATGAGAAAATTTCCACCTTATTTTAGTGGTTTCACTAACTCGTTAGTTGTATAAAAATGGATAAATACCACTAAAAATACATTTTACATTGTCTAGTTTCCAGAACATGATTATTTTAGTTTGGATGTTTACTATCTGGAAGGTGAGGCAGATCAATGGTGGAATGTTATTAAGAATATGAGGAAATAATAAAAAATTGACTCCATGAAGTGGGATGAGTTTAAAATATTTTTTTAGTAAGTAATTTCTTCATATTTTTCATACAAAAATGGATAAGTAATTCCTAGAGCTTAAGTAGAAGGATGATGAATCTATTGGTACCTCTAAAGAAAATTTTACAAGACTTTTTAGGTACTCTTTGGGTATTATAATTCATCCTAAAATTAAGGTTGACTAATTATTTAGTTTTTTGAAACCAAATCTCTGAAGGGAATTAACCATAAGGGGTTTTTGATGCTATGATGAAATCATTCTATATGCATTAAAAGTGTAAATTGAAGATGGAAAGCTTAATGGTTATGGTCATAAGAAAATTAAAATGGGGTTCTATGGAAAATACAATGATATTTCACATAGAGGGAATAAAAATTTCAAACTTATACTTGAAAAAATTGTGAAAAGGGAACTTAGGTGAGTGACTGAAAGGAACAGGAAGGTTTTTCAAGTTTGGTACACATGGTTATCAATAAAAATAATGTAGAAGTGATGTGAAGAGGCCAATAATTGAAATGAATAAAGATATATTTCATCATAATTCACCACCCACAAATTATTTTTTCAAGTGCATGGAGTTAGGGAATTATGTGAATCAGTGCCCCTATCAATGGGATAATATGTATGATAATACATAATAAAATATAAAGAAAAAGGATAGAGGGAAAGCTTATGAAATCACAATGGATGAAGTGAATCATGATAATTAGGGGAACACTTATCCTCCCCTCCTTAGTTGGAATTTCATGTTTGATTTTATATGAGTAAGCCCTAGGAAAATGATATTGTTCATTATTTAGTGAAACTTCACGTGATTATCTCCGTCTATATGGATTATGGAATAATAAAAACTACATTTGATATTCTATTGTTAAAATGAGAAACCCAAGATTCCATTGAAAATGTTTTTGTATAAGATAAGATCTTTTTTATGGAATAAAGGGTGAATTAAATTTTGGATAAATATACGTCTCTAGGTTATATTAACATAATATTTATGGATACCATAACATGTTTATGAGTTTAAGGTTGATAATAAATTCAAAGTCATTAAAACCCCCTTTTATGTTTTATATGATTGGGGTTTATCTAGATTAAGGATGTTTTAAGATACATTTATGGAAATGAAACCCTTTGGTTTTGTATATAGTGACAAATTTATTTTTGGAGGAATGTCTTTAATATTTATGAAAATAAGATTAATGGTACTATAAACCTTTAAGGTTTATCTTATATTTTATGTTTAGATAATTATGGGTTATAGTATATCACCTTATGAAGTCAGTACACATTATTGGGATCAAATATGAGTTCTCTCTCTATCCTCTTTCTAAAATATACATTAATAAAGTGGAAAGGTTTCATGGAGTAACACATTAATTTTTATATGATTGGGATCCAAGGTTTAGACCAATGTTTTTGGTGATGTATTCAGAAATATCTAGATATAGAGTTGAGTTTCAGCATTTTGAGAACAATTTAAACCCTGTAAAATTAGCTATGCTCTTATTTAATATATCTCAAAGGTGGTTGGGATCAAACATCCCTCTAGTTGAATTTCCTAGAAACAATAGATTTAACTCAAGATATCAGATGGCTCCTTATTAATTCCTTTATAGAAATAATTATAGAACTCAAATGTTATAGAATGAAGTTGGAGAAATAAATCTATTGGGACCTGAGCAAGATGATGAGTTGACAGAGAAAGTTAGAATCATTCAACAACATGTAATAACTGTACAAAGTTAATAGGAATGTTATGATGATAATAATTAACATGATCTAGAATTTGAAGTTGGTAATAAGGTATTTCTCTAAATTTCTCCATGGAAGAAATAAAGGAAATCTAATCCTTAGGTATATTGATCCCATGAAAATACTTGATCGTATCATGACAATAGTTTACCGTTTAGTGCTTCCACTAAACCTCTATAAGGTTCAATATATGTTCCATGCATCACTATGAAGTAATTACATACCTGATCAATCACATGTATTGAAATAACAGGTAGTACCTATGGACATGATATTTCTTATGAGGAACAACCGGTAAGGATTCTAGATCGAATGGATAAAGTTATATGAAACAAGGCCACTCACCAAGTTAGTGTTTTGTGGGGAAACGAAAAGCTTAAGAAAGCTATGTGGGAACCTGAGGACATAATAAGGTATAATTATTCATAGTTTTTGGCACCAAAATAATTAATTTATAGGTAAAAATTCATTTTAATGGGGGTGTAATGTAACATGCTGAGATTTTGGGAAATATTATTTTTTCAAATAAATTAAATATTTTCTATATTTTTCTTTATACAAAACACCAAGTTAAGATTGTGATATATAAAAAACAAGGATAATATTACTCTACACCCAACACCAAATTATTATTTCTATGTGGAAAAACTAATTTAATATTATACTACATGCAACACTAGGTTAGCTTACGCTACAAACGATTCTGAGTTTTAACAAAACCACGATATATTATTAATATAGTTATTTAAATGTGACCATTATACAAATGAATTTAAAATTAGTGATATGAATAATAATAACTATTTTTTAAATATTATGTGTAATGGTTTTATATAAAGAAAACATATTGATAATAAAATAGATAATTTTCTATAAAGTCTTTATATGTTTCAAAAATAATATTTTTTTCAAAAAAAATTGTCTTTTTTCTGAACAATAATAAAAATACTTTTTTTGAAACTTTTATAAAATAAATTTGATAAAATAAACTTTATTTTTGAATTTATAATTTCAAAAATATTTTAGGGTAATTTTTTGGTTTTTTTCTAAAAGGTTTTATTTTTTTGATCAATAGTGAAAATATTGGATTTTAATTGAAAACTAACTTTTCACCTAAATTATTTAAAAATTTAAATTATATTTTAAATTAGTTTTCATGTATAATTAGCTTAATTATAAATCTATTAATCCAATTTAGGTCATTGGAATAAATTTCATATTGAAATTGGATATACAATCTTTGTAAACTTTTGATCATTTTCACTTTAAAAACCTCTTTTCTCATCACCATTGTAGGATTAATTTTAAAATAATTTTATCCAATAATGTGAGTGTAATTTTTAAAAATGTATTATATATTTGGAATAATAATTATTTAAATTTTATAATAATTTTAACATAATTTTTACCAAAATAAATAGTGAATTCAACAACAATTAATTACCATAGTTAAGGTAAAAATGGGTTTACCGAGGGGTTAAACTAAAAATATAAGGGTAAAAATAATCTATAAAATTGGATAAGAACAATTGGATGGAAAAATTTAGACCATTAAACCACTGAGGTTCTATAATGGTCTATTTTAGACCCTTTTGACATATGAAAAATGTTGGATCACTCCATTCTTTTCAAAAATACCAAGTGTGTTCTCTCCCTCACTTATCAAAGGACACCCCTCCCCTTTTATTCACACCTTAAAACCTATTTGGTTCAGAAAATACCTACCCAAATCACTTAAAAAAATCCCTCGCATAATCCTTGAATCCTTATGTTGGGTATAAAACCATCCTAGGAAGTCTTTCAGTGAAAACCTAAGGAGGATACCTGGAGAAGAGGTAACATTCATTAATGAGTGTTTTTGTCTTTTTTTCATCATAATCCCCCTTAGATTATTATTATACCATGATTATATTATTAGCTAAGTATCTTCCATATACTGAGATATTTCTCTGTTAAAGTCATTACCTATATATATCTCCACTTCCACCAATTGTCTTATGAAATCATCGTTTGTATGTATGGAGGACTACCGCCCCACAAACCGATGTCATTTGTTTTTCCATTACCACCTATCAAGGATGGTCATAATAGTGGATTTATTGTTTATATATGATATTTATGTTTTTATTATGATTCTATAATTGTTATATCACACATACCTTCATTCTTTCCATTTTTTGGGAATACGATTACGTTGTTCGTGTATATGACGGACTACAACCTTACCAAGCGATGTGATTCGTTCACTATATACATTAAATGTATTAAGGATAGGTTTAATAATTTTTTTTGATATTTATGAAATAAAAATTATTTTGGAATGATAATATATATAATTTAAATTTATTTATTTTTAACCTAATAATAAAATGAAAAACAACATTCATGCGTACATACCACTGCAACAAATATAGCCTTTAACAATGCTAAAATTGTCCTTTTTTCGTGAAAATAAAGAGATGAATAATAGAGAATGATTAAAATTCCAAGTCATTTATCATTTCAAGATAAGAGTTGATAAAGAGAAAATTTATCAGTGTAATTTAAATTGCTAATAAAAGGTACCTTTATTAGCACTTTTTAAGCACTAATAAAGGACCCCCTTTATCAGAACTACTCAATGCACTGATAAAGGGTCCCTTTATTAGTGATTTTTATAGTGCTGATAAAGGGAAAATTTATCAGTGCTATTACTAGAACTTATAAAGGTGCATACTTCTGTAGTGTACTATTAAAATTACAGCACCCTAAAATAGAAAAACAACATCAAAAAACAGAAAATATATATTACAAATACAGAATATAAATAAAATAAAATTTGAAACACAAATACAAGAAAAAACACTATATTATAGATATTTTAAACATTTTTTCACAATTACATGAGTAAGTAAAAATTATCACAAAAATTTAAAAACATTGATGTTCCTTTGTCTTTGGCCCTTGACCCCCAATCATGTTATTGCCGAACAAGCCACCCCAGCTTAAGAAAAATTATGCACCTGTATTAGAAAATTATTTATGTTAGTAATAATATAAAAAAATAAATTAAAAACAAATTATAAATTTTAAACTAAAACATATAATTTGAGTTATACCAAGAACACATTGCATCTGATTGAGTTGTAGTTGATTCTTTATTAGTACACCATTTCATTTCATTCTCAAACGAAGGTACTATTGAATTGGTTCTCATTTATGGTGAAAATTATCTCTATGAAAATTAAATAAAAAATTATAAGATAAAAATTATAAGGAAATTAATTAATTAATAGAAGATAAAATTATGAGAAAAAAAATTTGAGATCATTTTCTCAGTTTTGGTGATGTGATGCACATTTGAAACTAAAATGACACTTATATATTGAAAACACACACTTTGAGTCATACTGAACACATCATTTGTTTGATTGAAGTGCAGAAAATTTTTATATGTCAGAATTGAATTATGGATTTTTCCAAATTATCAAGATAGTTTGAGCATGTTTTCTCAGTTTTAATTGAGAAGCACACATTTTTAAGTAAATTGTCAATCTTATACTGAAAATGAGAAATTTGACTCATATCGGGAACACCGTGCATCATATTGAAGTTAGAATTATTTCTACACATCAAAAATGTATTATGGATTTTTTTAAAGTATCAAAATAACCCAAATTTGTTTTCCCAATTTTTAGTATGTCACTTGTCTTCTTCACCAAAATTAATGTCAATTTTAAATAAAAATACACAATTAGAGTCATACTAGTAACACCATGCATCAGATTGAGTTTTATATGATTCATACATAGAAAAAAATACTTATGGATTGTTTTCCTAAAGTATCAAAAATAATCTGAATTCATTTTTCTAAGTTTTGAGTATATTACTTATGTTTTTTACTAAAAGGTCATTTTAAATTGGAAACAAACAATTTGAGTCATACCAGTCACATCATGTTACAATTTAACATGATACCAATTCCTATATTTCAAAAATGTATTATGAATCATTTTCCAAAATTATCAAGAAAATCCAAGCATTTTTCCTCACTTTTCATTGAGTGACACACTTTTTGAACTAAAATGTTAATTAAAAACTCATAATAGACACTTTATGTCATAATGGGAACACAATGTGTCATATTGAGGTGTATATGATTATTACACATCACAAATGACTTATGGATAATTTTCCTAAAGTACCAAAACAATCCAAATGCATTTTCCTAGTTCTGAGTATGCCACTTTTCATATTTAGTAAAATTAATTTCAATTAAAAAAATACACACTTGGAGTCATACAGGTCATATCATGTGACATATTGAAGTGATGATGATTAAGACATATAAAAAATGACTTATGGATCATTTTACTAATGTATCAATACAATATGAATTCTTTTTCTATGTTTTGAGTATGTTGCGTGTTTTTTTACTAAAATGTCATTTTAAACTAGAAACACACACTTTGAGTCATACCAGTCAAATAATGTGTTGGTTTGATGTGAGACTGATTCTTATATATAAAAATGGAATTATTAATCGTTTTACTAAATTATAAATACATTAAGAGTGTTTTTATAGGTTTTCAACAAGTGAAACACTTTTTGAACTAAGATGTCAATTTTAAACTCATAACAGACACATTGAGTCATAACAGGAACACTTTATATCAGATCGAGGTTCAAATGACTCATAAAAATCAAAAGTGACTTAATTATTTCTATAGTAAAGTATAAAAACAATATGAAAGAATATTATTAGTTTTGATTATGTCACTTTTCTATTTTACTAAAATCAATGTTAATTTTAAATTAAAAGACACACTTAGAGTCATACCGGTCACACCGTTCTTTGTATTTTTTTGTGATTTATTCATACACATCAAAAAATTACTTATGGATCATTTTACTAAAGTATTAAAACAATATAAATTCATTTTCTGAGTTTTGAGTATGCCACTTGTGTGTTTTTACTAAAATGTCATTTTAAATTGTAAACAAACAATTTGAGTCATACTAGTCACATTGTGTATCTATATGACATGGGATTGATTACTACACATAAAAAATAAATTATCATTTATTTTCCTAAATTATCAATAAAATCCAAGAACATTTTCCTTGTTTTTAATTAGTGACAAACTTTATGAACTAAAATATCAATTTAAAACTGACAATAGACACTTTGAGTCATACTAGGAACATTGTGTATCAGATTGAGGTGAGCATGATTTTTACACATAAAAAATGGATTATGGATCATTTACTAAAGTATTGAAACAATATTAATGTGTTTTATTGATTTTGAGTATGTCACTTATCTTTTTTACTAAAATTAATGTCAATTTTAAATAAAAAGATACAATTGGAGTAATACTGACCACATAGTACATCCGATTGAGGTGAGGATGGTTTCTAAATTCCAAAATATAATATATATTTTTTTACTAAAGTATCAAAAAAATCCAAATGTGTTTTCTTGGTTTTTATTATGTCACTTTTTTTTAACTAAAAGTTAATTTTAAATTGGAAACACACACTTTGAGTCATAATGATCACATCATGTGTCAGTTTTATAGAGACTAATTCCTACACATCAAAAATGAATTATGAATCATTTCACTAAATTATAAAGACAATATGAGTGTGTTTTATTGTTTTTAAGTGATTGAAACACTTTTTGAACTAAAATTTAAATTTTAATATGATAATGGACACTTTCAATCTTATGGAGCACACCATGTATGAGATTGAGTTACAGTTAGTTACTACACATCAAAAATGAATTATTGATCATTTTTCTAGATAATAAATACAATAAAAATGATTTTTCTCAATTTTGAGGATGTCACTTGTCATTTTTACTAAAATCAACGCCAATTGTAAATAAAAAGACATAGTTCGAGTCAAAACAATCAAACTATGAATCAGATTAAGGTGAGGATGATTCCTACATGTCACAAATTACTTATGTATTTTTTTTTACCAATGTATAAAAACAATCTGAATGTGTTTTCTCAATTTTGAGTATGTAACTTTTTTTTACTAAAATATATTTTTAAACTAGAAACACACACTTTGATTCATTCTAGTCACATAATATATTGGTTTGATGTGAGAATTATTCCTACACGTCACAAATGAATTATGAATTATTGTTATAAATTATCAAGAAAAGCAAGGTGTTTTTTCTCAATTTTTTGTGTGTGAAACATTTTTTAACTAAAATTTCAATTTTAAACTGATAATGGATACTTCGAGTCATACTGAGAAAACCGTGTATCAGATTAAGGTGTGGTCGAGTGGATATTTAAAAAACTGAGAAAGTTTACTCAACCATTTTATTTTGATAAATATTTTAATTTTTACTCATTTTTTTAACTTCAATATAGTTTTCCTTAGCATTAAATTATTATAAATTTAAATACATGATATTAATAATATTATTATAAGTAAAAAATAACTCTTCATGTATTATCCATGACTTAAATACCTATAAGACACTTGATTCATGTTCACTACTACCCCAAGAGCGCTCCTTGGTCCCCAAAAACGGGTGGCTAGTGTTGTGAGTATCAACTTACAATTGGGAAATGATTTAACCATTTTTATATATAGATATCTCATGGATATTAATTACATAAAATTCAGAATGAATCATGAGTAAGTAAAACCTTCCAGGAATAAATTATTAACCAAAATATTCCATATGAAAAAAGAAAAATAATGGAAACCACCGATGAATAACTACATAAATAGAAACACAACTGAAAACATGGAACTAATAGTATACTGGTATTCCAGAATAGAATTCAAACCAAATAAATCCTGATACTAAGGAAAAACTAAGAGGAATTATATAGGATCAAAATAGGATAACAGATAACCTCTAGTAGCTCATACTCTAATATTGGAACCGACCCCTCTTTTATAACAAACATAAATGACCGGCTCAGGTGATCATTGATTTACTATTATCCTTATATATATGGAAATTAGTAGAAGAGATGTTTTATGTCCATAAAAGAGTCCATGTAGGGTTGGAGAAAAAATACATAGCAGGAAACCACTAATAGCATCTCAACATAGTCGAGAAAAAGTTTGTGAGAATAAAAATAGATACTAATTTAAACATTTATAGATTAGGATAGTTTTAACAGTTAAACTTGGTCATTCTAGTGGTATTACTTATGATGAAATGGTAATTCATAAATTTAAAACAATGTTTAAAGTTTTTAATAGACTGTCCTTATTATTATTTTTTGGTTTGTTTAGTTTCAATGTTACACTTCTTAACTCAAAAATCAACAAAAGGATTATGATCGATACTAGATATAACCACATTTAATTTAAGTGTATATTTTTTATAAGTTAAATGTGATTAGTAACTAACAAATTGTATAAAACCTTTTGAAGTAGAATTAAATATAGAAAAGAGAAAAAAAATACAAAGCATATACTAATATAACCCATTTATAGCATTAGGTTTTCATAAAATTTCCCTACATTAAATCTCATAAAATAATTACAGTTGTCATGTGTGATATTTGGGCACATATATTAATTATTTTTTTGGTTTTTCATAGTAAATTAGTTCCTCTATACTATTAAACTTAGCTTCCAAATCAACATTAAAACACTCTTTACCATAGGAGAAGTGTGGTTTGTCGAATGTTATCTTTTGCAAGTTCATGTGGGAATGATTGAATCTAATTATATAATTTGGTTGAGGTTAAAGAAGTCCACTTTAGTTATATGAAAATTAAACATGGTGATAAGTCAAGTGGAGTCCCTTAGCTAAAGGTTTCCTATAAAATATAAAAACTTAAAAACATACTGAAGGGTTCCATTTCTACCCATGTATATGTCAAGAGAAAGTGTGTGACACTTTAAGAGTATGGGGTTATATGAAAAGATCAAATATGGGGTACTAGATTTGAATTTCAATAAATATTCTGAAAAATTATGATATAGGTTTGTAGGGGATCACTAAAGTTTAATTTGAAAAGTAAGGTTCACCCCAAATAAGTAAGAGAGAGTGATTATCTCTACATACAATCATGTGGAACCATTTATTTAAAAATATAATTGGAAACCATACATTGATATTTTTAAATTATAATATGAGTTTTATAAAAATATTTTGAAAATAGAGGGAAAATGTTATAGGCATAGCCCAAGAATCACATTGTGAGTTGGGACCACCTACCAATATTAATAAATATATTTTAAAATTCTAAATAATTATTAGAATCCCCAAAAACCATCAAACTATGATTTCATTACAAAAGAAACCAAATCACAAAAACAACTACAATTAATGATAAAAAATACCATTGAAACTAGATCCCAAATAATCAACCCATAACCACATTTCCAACACATAACTCAGAAACACACCATGAATTATGACACAAATATTTTATCATATTTCTAATTAATAATCCCCAAAAATGACCCAAATAAATACCACAAAATTTGGAAATCCATAACTATCCCCTAAAAATAAAATCTTATTCCAGAATCTATAACCATAAAATCGTAATAAATACCAATAAGAAAAATATATACCAATAAATAATAATAAAATATATCAACAAATATGACCTAAACACCCTACGGATCAAGACATTAAAAATTTAGAACCTGAACCCAACTAAGGTTTGAAAAAAAGCACAAAGTAGTGAGGGATGAGAAGGAAGCACATGGATGGAGGATAAAATAAAGGAGGATGAAACCGTGGAACCCGAAAGAGCATCGAGAAAAGAAAACTCCGCACTAACACACACTAGAGAACCTAAATAAGAAATAAATGAGATAGAAGGAAAAAAATAAAATACCTTAGATTTGAGGCTTAATTTATCCAAAAGAAGGTCGAGAGGGAGTGACAACAATAATCGACTTCTGCAAGAGGTTGAGAGTAGCGACTAAAATCCATTCAGTTAGTGTTCTCTTAAGTATATTAAAGAGGGTTTTATCCACATTGCCAAAAAATCATTGACAAAGAAGTGATTTATTAGCACTAAATTAATAAGCACTGATAAAATACCTCTTTATCAGCGCTTTTTTTTATTGCTGATAAAGACCTATATTAAAGAATTATAATTATATTTATAAATAATTATTTTTATAAATTTTTTATATAATTATAAATATAATTATATCATTATATATATTTATATAATAAAAATATAAATAAATATAAATATCAATCTATTAAATATATTCATTATTTAGAAATATTTATTAAAATTTTAAAATTATTTAAATATGTAAGTATTTATTTATAATTATATAAATACTTTAAACAATATGTTTATTTATTTATAATTTTAAATATATAATTTTATAAATATATTTCTAATTATATTTGTAATTGTTTATTTATAAATATAAATATAGTTATATCATTATATATATATTTAATAAATGAATATAAATTTAAATATAGTAAATATAGTAATTATTTCAATATATTTATTATAATTTTATAATTATTAATATATTTATATCATTTTATATTTATATTGATATATATATTTAATAAATAAATATAAATATAAATATATACATTGTAAATATATTCATCATTTAAATATATTTATTATGATTTTATATTTATTTAAATCTGTAATTAATTATTTCTAATAATATATATAATTTTAAAAAAATATTAATTTATTTATAATTATAAATATATATTTTTATAAATCTAGTAAATATACATTTATAAATATATTTATCTATAATTTTTTATTTAAAAATATATTTTTTACATTATTAATGAATATATAATCTTAAATGCATGAATGTTAAAAATGAGTGAAATACTTTAAAAATAATGAAAAAGTATATAAGTTTTATTAATTTTATTAATTGTTAAAAAAATAAAATATGGAAATATATTAAAATGAAGAAGAATAAATATTGAAAATATGAAAATATAGTAAATAAATATGTATAAATAAATATAAAAAATGACTAAATTCAATATATATATATATATATTAAAAATGAATAAATAAAACTATCTGTAATAATATTAAAAGTAAATAAAAAAATTTACTGATTAAAAACATAATATATTAAATATATTATGTTCGTAAATCAAATTCTAAAGTGAATATAAAAATTTGAATAAACTGTATAAATATCAGGTGTATGTGTTTTTATATAAGATTTCATTAAATAAATATTTGCGGTGTGCACTGTGGGGTCGAGTCCCCGAGCTTGTTTTATTTCCTTGGGTGTATTATAAAACAAGAAAATTTAATACAAGTTTGATATATATATATATATATGTGTGTGTGTGTTAAATTGAACAATGAAATTATATAATATGTTGCATCTATTAATGAAATAAATAATAATAACAATGGATAAATTTTAAAAAAGAGTAATTGTTGTTGATTATACTGATAATTTTTTAAAGCATAAAATGAATATTTATATATGTTAATGAATACTTGTCAATTATATAAAATATATCTATATTAAAAACATTAAATGTTAACGAATAAACATGTATAAATAAATATTGAAAATGGGTAAAATTATAAACATATTGAACAATGAAAAATATAAAATTAAAAAATTACAAAAAATATGAAAATAAGAATTAATATTATTAATTAATAAATAATTTTAAAAATGAAAAAATTTAAAAAAATATTTAAAAGTTATAAATAATATATATTTAATAAAAATATCAAAAGTGATAAAATTTACTAATTATATAATATATATTAAATATAATTCTAAAATGAATATTGAAAATTGAATAAATTACAAAACAATTATGTATCTGTATATACAAATGCATTAATTATGTATATGTATGTGTGAAATCAATGTAACACATGTTTGATATATGTTATATTAAAAAATAAAATGGCATTCAATTAAATTTCCATTACTCGATACAATTAGTCAATATTTTTAATTAATAATAGTTTTTAATTATAAAACATCTTTCACTAAATATATTACTTATTTAATGCAAGAATAAATATTTTTTATTCTATAAATCATATTTTAGAAAATAATATATATATTGATATATATATATATGAATATATTTCCATAATAAAAATAATAATTATATTAAAGAATAAAAACCATTAAAAATAAATAAGACATTAATATGTTTTTAATTATTACATTTTATTCATTTTATATATTTATATTTAATATATATTATTTATTACTATTTATAATATATATATATTACATTTATTTATTTTTATTAACAATTGTTTCATTAATAGTTTTTTAATTTATTCATTTTTAATTTTTAATTTAATTATATTCATTTAGTAATTTTAAATAACAATTTTTAATATATAATATATATTAATATTTATAATATTTATATATTTATATTAAATTTATTATTTTTTATTAATAAATATTTAATTAATAAAATATTTAATATGTTTTTTAATTTACTCATTTTTTTAATTATTTCAATTTATTAACTTTTTATATCAATATTTAATATATACTATTTATTAATATTTATAATATATATATATATTAAATTTATTAATAGTTATTTAATTAAAATTTTAATATTTTTCTAAAATTTATTCATTTTCAATTTTTATTTATTTAATTATTACAATTTTTAAATATTTTTAATTATATAAAAAAATTGGGGTGTGGGCCGAAGAATGTAATCGATCAGACTGGTGGTCCGGGTCATGTAAGTCTTTATTGGGATAAGAGTTTTGAATCAGTATGACAGATAGGAGGTTAGAATGAGTACGACCAAAGTCAAGACTTAAGGTAAGGTATCTTCATCTCACTTTTTTACTTCCTTAAGACACATGTCATTCACCACCTATTTCTTTTATGTTTTGTATATACTTCTCATCAATGTAAATTATGAGTATTCTCCTAAAAACTATTGGGGTTTAGATATCCATTTGAGGATCTCTCTTCACAGGGTTTGCAGTTCAAAAGATAAAAAACTAGTAAGGGATTTTTGTTTCAATTATCATTCATCGAGATGTACATTATGTTATGCATCAATATTCTTTCATTACGAGTATATAAAAACCATTTGACATGTAATATCATGAATTTATTCATCCTCATGACATTTTAAGTTTCATTTTATGTTATTCTTTTATGGGGGCATATGATTCAAAATTACCAAAGTGGAAACGATTTTATGCTACAATCTCATTATTTATCGGGTTTATTTTTTATTATGTTTCTAATGATAAAATCTTATAACCCATATCTAATGAAAATAATGAGTTTTCTTCTCCTTTAGTTATTCATGATATTTTCACGTAATAGTAAAATTTCTAAATTATTGGTACTTTAAATATTTGAGAAAATATTTTTAAAGAAAACCAGACATTATTTATCTCTTCAGTTTGAAAATCTATTTTCTTCCAAAACCATGACTTCAAAAAATATTTTAAAAAATGTTTTATTAGTCTCCTATGAATATTAATAGAAATTATTACAAATTTTTTTCTCCTCCGAGGCAGCGCGTTTATGGGTTAGGGAAAAAATGAAAATAATGGTCCTACGGGTGACGAGCATTTGTCTGTTATTATATAGTCTTTCTCATCGCCATCTTTGTTTCAATCTGAGCTATATCGTTATCCTTTAGGGGGAATTGGATTGACCCTATGGGGATTGGCAAATTTATCCCTTTTCCATTATGAAGGTGGTTCCACATTCAAATGGTCCCAACGGGCGATTGTAGGGGGTTAAGTTTTTTTGAAATCGGTCCTCTTAGGATATGACTTCCTCGGATGGTCTCCAACGAGGTTATTTGTGGAGCCAGAAGTACCCAACCGCCCTGGTATCCATGATTCATGGACCTGATTTCCAAAGGCAGGCGCTTGTTGGATGATGATTTGGCCAATGACACTTAATGACTCCATTGGTTGAGAGGATGGGAGGTCAGGATCATCACACCCTTTTGAGGAGAATTATTTCCAATTATGGGGCTCTCTTATAGATTTAATTCATGTTCATATGTTCATGAATCATTGGTTAATTTCTGAAGAGTGAATCCACGGGTTACCCTTGGTATGCAGGATCATCATTGATATACATGGATTCGATGCTACAGAGGAAATGCTGACTTAAGTCATGCAATAAGGTGCTCTGGAGTTTATCATCATCTAGGAGGTATGGAAGATGGCTTGATATTGGGATCAGACCCATGAGGTGAGCTTCCTACAAATCCTTGTAAGAGGAATCAGATCCCACATAGTTCAGTATGGGTTGGGGGATTATGTATGGAAGCTTCCCATTTGAGGGGACATGATTGGGTGGACCCTTTCATAAAGGCACACATTTGAGCTTGGGACTTAAAGAAGGAATCCTACGTATCTTGGTTTTAATAGGAATCAGAGTTCTCGTAGTTCAGGATGGGTTGGGGCTTATGAATGGAAGCTTCCCATTTTAGGGGACATGATTGGGTGGACCCTTTTGGAAAGGAACCCTTTTGATCTCGGGCTTTCAAGCATGCATCCTACATATCCTGTTTTAACAGGAATCGGAGTTCTTATAGTTCAGAATGGTTTGGTTGTGTGGATGTTATAATCATCAGAAATATTTAATCCCAAATGAGTCATAATCAGTGTGAGAAACAAGATTATGTAAGAGATTAAACCAACCACACACCTTCTCCCCCACTAATGGGGGAGGGAGGGCCTATAACAGAAGAAACTGAGGTAATGGTGAGAGAGGGCATGGATCAATGAACACATCAATGTATAATGGCATTGGGGGTTATGCAGCTCAACTCCCAAATGGTTAGGGAATTACCTCAATGGGAGTGACTAAGAACGTGCTCTGGGAAAGGGGAGGAATGTCACCTCTCACCAAAAAGAGAAGAGAGTATGATTCCTTTGACTGATCACCATTATTCATTAAATGGAAAAGCAAGTGATCACCCTTAATACCTAGAATGGGGAGGTTCATGTTAGCATCCCAAGGTTGGACTCTAGGTTGCAATGGGAATGTAGACTTAAAAAAATTCCGAGAGTCCGAACCATTGTGGGGAGAGCGTTTGTGACTCTGGTTACCACATGTATATAAACTCAAAAGGGCGTGTTGATGCGCTCGATGATCTGATCAAACAGGTCTGGTGGATTTGGAAGAGTCTTTGGCCTGATGCTGGGGGACTAGTTCATGGAGGAGCTACGGAGGAGTAGATAGTAATGGAGAGGCGAGATTGGAGTTGTAGGGAAGGACAACCAAAGACGCCCCATTTCATGTACTATTTCCTTATGCGGTATGGGAGGAGCTCCACTTACTATAGTGGTATGCAGAAAGAGGGTTCGTCCATGTACTGAAGTAGTACACAGGCTTGGGCATGGAACACCACATACCAAAGTGGTATGCAGTTCTAGATGTGGTCCACTATTCCTCTTCTGGTTCCATCCAGATACTGATGCAGTACGCATTGTGAGGTTCGATCCACCTAGCAATGCACTATTCTGAGCATCGTATTGAAGGAGGGTCCAAGAACCTTTCGTCCATGGGGAGTTCATTCGGAAGGAATTTGTGGTTTTTTATGACACCAATTAGGTTCATGGTTTACCCATTATTATGAATTTTCTTCTTTTTATGGTTTGCATTTGGTTATACCTATGGAAACATGGTTTGCGGTTTTAACTCCATTGATGATTCGAAACCAAAGCTGGAATCCTCTCTGAATTATTTCTTCCAATCTCTTGGATCTCCTCTGTGCTTTCATCATCCGTTCTCTTCTTCTTCCTCCTATAATCCATTTATAGATCATTGGGGAAATCATATCTAGGGGCATGTAGCACCATTTTGGGAATCCCATGAAGAGACATCTCAATCCGTGTAAGACTCGGTCAACCGGGGTTTGTGGAGGCTGCAGTTCACAAGTCATGGTTTATAGAACCCTTATGATTTTCTTTGTCTGCAAACTACTGAGTTCGCAAGCTAGTATGAGGATGGCCTTCATGCGCTTGATTCCGCTAACGATGTGGTTTGTGGCTTCTTATTTTTTTTGGCCATTACTATTCAGGCCAATTCCTCGTAGGTCCTTCTGTGTATTTTTGGTTTTCGATTCATGCATTTCACGAACCCTTCCCGGTGGTAGTACGCAGATCACTTAAAACTCTTGAAAAAAAATGATCCCTTCAAGTTTCTTCCCAAGTTTAAAATTCAATTTGCATACATTTTCATTTCTGGACCTGTAGGAATTATTTCATCCTTCTAGAAAGTGCTTGTGGGGGTGTTTACTTCCTTTTGCGAAGTTTTTAGGTCCCTACAAATTCCCCCCATTGGAATGGGGTCCGTTCAGAACGAAGAGGAGACTATTCTGATGTAGAAGTAGTCCTAAATTGAAGTGGTTTGCGGTAGAATTGATAAGTCTGGTAGGAAGAGGACACACCTATTTATAAGGGCCCAGATCATTTTTTCTTTTACCGTTTCTCATGGATAAAAGTTCTCTCTACATCCCTTGTCTTTATTTATATCTTCATACCACCTCTTTTGCAAAATATGTATTCACAAACTACTTTGTACGTACCATGAACCAAACTCTTCAAAATTGCTTCCACCCGTGTACCAAATTTTGGGGTTGAAAAACTGTTTTGTAGAATTTAAAACTAAATCCCAGACATCCATGTTGGATAACACTATGAAATTTTAATGTTCCACACACCGAACTTAAACCAGTGAACTGAACTTTAATCCTTAAATATATGAACTTAAATTCTTAGTCAACACTCTATGAATATTAACATGGTGGCACCATGGTTTGTGGTTTCTTCCTTTCACAAACCCTTCTGTTTTATGGCCACTTCTCCGTGGGACAACAACTTGCGGGTCTTTTTCATATCACAAATATATGTGGTATAGCTTCCGCATACTGCTTCAGTATGTGGGAAATTTCTTTCATGTACAATTCAGTACGCTAAAAATGGTTTCTGTGTACCCTTTCCAGGAGTAGTATGTAGAGCCCCATACAAAACCTATTTTAAGTCCCTTGGCAATTTTTTGTGACCTTTATCCAAAAATTCTCATTGGACTGACTTTAAAATATCTCCTTATGCCAGATCTTATGGATTTCCCATCATTTGTGCAGTTTCCACTTTATGGATTTGGTATTCCTAATGTTGTTCCTTTTCCATTGGCTAACCCAAATAATCTTTTTATTTCCTGGAAGCACCACATGGTCATGATCGATCCAATATTTCCTCAACATGAGAAGTAATGGATACTCTGATTCATGAGGATATGTTCATATTAAGAGGCTTGGAGTGGACTCAGGGAAATCACAGGTGTCACAACCCATGCATTGAGACTAGTCGTTCAAGAGTACCCGTCTATTATCAACCTTTCTTGAGAAAACCTTAATGGTGGGTGGAGCACCAAATGGTACCTAAGAGCCAGAGTATACTTCTTTGAAAAATGATCCTAGGTATTCTAGGAACACCAAACCTATTTAGAATTCCCCGATCAGTTGGAGGTGGTGAACTTATACCAGCCAGCTTGGGTCTCCCAGTTTGCAGGTTTCTCTCTAGGCCAAATCTTGCCTCAGCTGTAGATCCACGGGTTCTCAAGCACCAAAACTTTCCATTTTTCACATGAGAAGGTGTAAATCAGCTTATGGGACGTCCACCATCTCAGAGGGCTCTCCATCCTTGGAAATATGTATGAAAAATGCCTTCTAGTAGCTGCTATTTGGGATGATACCGACCATGTGTCCCCATTGACAAAAAGCCTACTGGTCACAGTAGATGGATTACTTGATCATCTCCTCCATGCTCACTCTGTTATCCCATTTTAGGCTTGGATGTGGTCATTTTTTCCGGTGAATGGGCCTAATAAGAGAGCCCTCCATAGTTGAAATCATCCATCCCGTTAGTCTCAACAAATTTCAGGGTCATATTGCGCCACCCTCAAAGCGAGACGATATACTACCTGGGTATATGAGCTTCAACCAGATGTGCCACCTATTATTAGATAAGAAAGTTTCTTTTCCATGTTTTTGATAATATGGATCTTCCCATCCCTTTATGTATATACTGGGGTCAGGTCTTGCACTCTAATGATGGAGGCTATGCTGGTAGAGTGTCGACCAATTAATTTACTCATTCCTACTCTCTCCCAACTTTATGAGTTTCTTGGGAAGATATAACAAGGTAATCCTCTACATCATCTTAGCAGACTATTTAAATTTTTGTATGGGTGGATATTAGAACACTTCCCTTGATATGAATATCAACACACTGTGAGGGTTCCTCACTCCGACATTCAACCTGCCCTTATAAACATCACCGATGTTCGTCCTATGACTTTAAGAATTAGCGATGTAGTTGGGCTTCTAAATGATGCTTCTCACTTCTCATTTTCACTGTACCATACCCCTCATGGTTTACTAAGGGGTGACAGAAGTGGTTCTTCAGAGGAGTGATCATAAATTATCGTGCTTTGGGACATGATGCTCCCTGATCGCATTGATCGAGTGGCCATTCGTGAGCCATGTTTCCTGTACCGGTTTACCCGGAAATTTGGGTTCCTTCAATAGACTATGCTTCCTCCTACCGTTCAATGAAGGGGAGAATCTCATCCTATAATTCTCTACCAATTATGGCTTATAATAATGCAGTAAAGTACCACTATGGAGTTTATCATCCCTAATATGATGGGATCCACTTTTCTATCACTAGAATATGACCAGCTGTGGAAAAACTGTTACCCTGATGGGGTGCTGACAAGAAACATTCTATGGGTCCAAAAGACATTAACTGTATTTCCCACCATCTTGACCATTACATCCATTACATATATTCCTTCTTTTATGGTGACTGTGATAACTACGCCTTCTATTCCAATCTTTGTGATGAGAAGGCACTCGATCTACTATCAGATGCATCTGGAAGGGGCTTTATCTGTGTGTCCTATCTCGGTAGGGAGTGATTCAGACTTCTCTCCTTCCATGGATACCACATACAACCCTAATGAGGTTGTACCTTGCAGAGTGTCACCAGATAACCCAAACGTTGCAGCTAGTCCTCCGCATTCGGCTCCAGTAGTCGAACCATATGAGGGTAAGGAGAGCCCCCCATATTTGGTAACATATCTTAGGTCCCTTCCCACTCTTGTAATTATGCTTTCTACCTATATACCCAATGAGTAAGGGGAGTACCAAGGCCCTAGTGCTGTGGGGAGGCATTAGAAAGTGCAAAAATAGGAATGGCTTCAGTTAAGATCCCTTTCCAAGAAAACACCTATGGATAGATTTACTGATGATACTGACAACTTCTGATGGTTATTTACGAGTTGGGTTCTTGTGGCTTTGATTACCAGCATCTATACATTTTTATCTACCATATTTTCATAGCTTAGGAAGACCTCGCTTCTTGTGAAGATAAACTTTCCAAATTCAATTATTTCCATCATCTGGTAACGGCCTTCCGAGATGTTTCAGAGGAACTCGATCACCTGATGACTGAAGAGGTGAAGGATCGTGATTTGGTGATCTCCCAAAAGGAGGATCTATGAGAATTTGAGGCTCATGTAGCATGGTTGAAGGATCAACTAGACTCTTCGGGTTCCAATTATGAAGCTATCCAGAAGAAATAGGGGACCTTAATGTCATTATGAAATGTGTGTGCCCAATGGTTACAGATGAAGTGGATGTTAGAGCTTCTTTAGAGTAAACTCTTGATATCCCATGGCAGTCACTTTCCATTTTTCTAGAAATGGTGATCCGAGCCTTACTGTAACTTTCCCACATCATGATCTACTTATTTTTTTGACACTATAGAGAGACTCTAAATTGGGGATGTTCCTCTATTTTTTTTGTTGAACTTAATGGAACTAATTTGCCTTAAAATACTTCTTATTTTACTTTACTTGTCATGTAAATTAATCCAAACCAACCATATAAGCGTTATATCAACCAGTTATTAATTTTAAACCATTATTTGGAACTATTAAATTGAAATAATCAAATCAGGCTCTAATTTTTTCATATGTCATGGGACTTAGCGAGTGTAGTTCGACTATTTCAGGTTTATCATGTAAAACCTCATAAAATTTTGTGTCTTTTTCATTATTACCCTAATTTTTTCCTGAGCCTATTTGATAAGTATTAGCGGGTATAACTTGACTTTTTCCTAGGCCTACCTTTGTGGGTTTTTGACCTAACAATATTTATGTATATTTTGAGTATCTGGTAGATCAACATTTTTTTCCTAAACCATACACAATATAGGTTTAATGAGCAGGTACTTGACTTTTATTCAGCAGTTCCCTTTGCATATTTTCACTCTAGCAAGTATTGCGTCTTTTTTACTAGTGGTTTATTGTCCTGACAATCAGAATTATTACTAATGTTTTAGGTCATTTTTTTTTCAAAAAACTTGATAGGGTAGGGGCCCCAATGTGGGAGTCAACATCCAAGAATGTCCTAATAATAACAGACATGAATGAAGGATTTTTCTTAACCCCAAATTTTTGGGTTTTTGATGCATATTAGGCTTGATAGCCATATTACGCATACAGAAGTAGGATATGAATCTCCTGAGGATGAAATTGCCTTTGGTTGATGACTGTTTTGTAGTTTCCAAATGAAAAGCCACCAGGACATGATGTGAATAGTAAAACAAAGGTGTTTGCAAAACACTAGCCTTCTATCTATGATGGCCTGAGGGAATTTATAACACTTTGGGTTTGTTTTGAGGTTGGTAGCTCAATGGGTGTTCTGTCTGAGGAATGATGTTCGAAAGTATTAGGGGAAATTGTATTAACATTGAACGGGAAACCACTCCCACATGAATTTAACTTGTGTAAGGGAGGGTTGGAGAATGGTATAGTTTAATGTCATACAACCAGGAAACTTGACACCTATTATGGGAGATCATTTTTATTTAACCAAAGGAGAGTAAATGATACATCAGTTCAATTATAAATGCCTTTCATTTATGGGTGTTTGAAAAGGGAAAGACAAGTAATTCATAATATATGGGGTTTCCCAAATCCAGGGTGTGAGAAGAGACATAAATGTCATATGGGCATACGAAAACTGGAAAGGACTCTCCTAAGGAAAATTTTCCTTTGGTTGATGGTTGTTTTGTAGGCAACATTTGTATAGCCACCAGGGCATGCTGTTCATAGTCAAACAAAGGTGTCCACAAGACACTAGCCTTCTATCATTGATGGGCATGAAGGATTATGGAGATTGGGACCCTTCTGGATATGATGTGTGACATATAAAAGGGGTGCACCCAGACATGAAAGGGGGAATTTCTTTGGTTGAACATTTCTAGAAAACACGAAAATAGGTGGGGGTATTTTATTTTTTGTATGAGGATAAACTTCACACATATAGATGGGGTGTTTTCATTTTGTAGAAGCCTTAAGAGAGACCAGAGGTGAATCGGTCCAGGATATTTTGATATATCCAGGACGTGGGTAGGAAAGAGAATGTAAACCATGAATTTGAGGGTTCTTAAATTAGGAAGGATGTTATGAGGCTTGGGATATTTTAGGAATATAGAGGTAGGAAAGGACTCTCATGAGGAATAATTTTCCTTTGATTGACATCCATTTTGTAGGTAACATATGCAGAGCCACTAGGGAATGATGTGCAATGTCAAGCAAAGGTGTCCATAGGACACTGACCTTCCATCTCTAATGGCCCTAGAGGATTAGAGAGATTCAAGATTACTCAAAATCACAATGTTTGATGTATGGAAGGAGTGTATCTGGATAAAATATAAATGTTTGGGTTGTTATTCTCTCATGGGATTGGGTAATCCCCTACATAGATCTGATTAATAAACAGGGTAAGGGATTCGTCCCATCTTTGGAGTACCCTGTAGTTTAATGTTGTATGACCAGGACCCATGGATTATTATTGGGAAGGGAACTGTAACATTCCTTTTAGTTTCATACTTCTAGGACCAAACTTCTGGACAGATTCTCTATAATTTCATGGTGGATCCCCTTCTAAGGTCCCTAATCTCATGTAAGCTATGCTAGGTGTGAGAAACAAGGGATTGTGAGGATTCTTGATCACCACTTAATAATAGATTAATCAATGGATGTAGAATTTTATACTTCGACCAATGATATGTAGTTTAACATCATGAAGCAAGGATGAATTCCATGCAATTTATCATCATGTGGGGTGGAAGTAGGGAAATCCTGACATGAAAGAAGGTAAATAAGACAACCCTTAAGCAGCCCTGTAAATAGGGCTTGTCCAGGGATTCTCTTCTTTGATTCAATTTTTGTGTAGAAAAGGGGAAATTTAAACACCTTCTATGACAGAGTCCATATCGTAGAATTCAGTTATACCAAATATCATCTTAGAGGACATCCAAGTTATGCAGGATTCCCAATTAAAATTACTTGTAGAGGTTTTTCCCTTATGCAGGATGGAAAATAATTTTGTTTAAGGAGGTCAAGCCAATATGAGAATCTAATCATTTCCATTGTGAGGTGCATTTTAATGACGTGAAACTGGGATCCTTCTTTCCTTGAATTTTAGTGTCGTGTGATGATGACGTTGACATCAATGTTTATCATCATGTTGTATAGACAACTTGTCAAAAAGACCATAAATATCATTGAGTTAATTGTGGTCAGGATATTCTGTAATTCCTTCAGAATGAGTAATGATAGAAGGTCTAAAACATAGTCCTGGGGGGGTCTTCGATTAGGAGGAATTACATGGGTCTTGGAATCCATTAGGTGTATTGAGGTAGGAGAGGACTCACCTGAGTAAGAATTTTCCTTTGGTTGATGTCCATTTTGTAGGCGACATATGCAGAGCCACTGGGGCATGATGTGTATAGTCATAAAAAGGTGTTTGTAGGACACTGGCCTTCCATCTTTAATAGACATGAATATTTATGGGGACCTAATATTTCTTGGTGTATGGAGTTCAAAAAATGGGTAAGATGTGTCTGGGAATGTGAGAAATATTCAGACCGTGATTAGTCATGAACTACAAAAGGTTTTACATAGATCTAACTCATATGTAGGGGGAAGACTGATCTTTTAACTCTTTATGAGTGTTGTAATTCAAACATGGAATTTACATCTTCTCTTTGAATTTGTTATACAGGAAATTGGGGGCATGTTCGGGATCTCATAACGTTGAGAATCGGGCTGCACATGACTCTTTAGTAACCTTGAAATTTAATTTCATGTGGTTAGGACACTTCATGGATTACCCTATGAAAGTACAACCAATACATAGATGAAGGGGTATTTTTTAGGTGTGGTTGTACTGGGATAGAGGATCTGGGCATCACTACGTATCCCACTGATGAATGGGAATCAATCCATACATAGTTCTGAATGTTCCCGACAAGGGTCTGGTCTACGTGTAGAAAAATGAGAGGTCATTGTATTAATAAATTGATGGTTGGTCTCTACTATTAAATCCGGTTGTCACTACATATCCTTCATGGGAATGAATCAATCCATACATAGTTCTAAATGTTCTTTGTACCGATCTGACTCAGACATAGGAGTAGGGGCATTTTGGTTTCATCCGCTACGAGTGTTAGGTCTATCATATTCCTCAATATTTTTTTCATATAAGGGAATTATTAACACTGATCCTAAGATCACGTGATTTATACTCGATGTGAGAAATAAGGAGTGAAAAGTATTTCCCTCACAATATGTGGTGATAGAGTATACAATAGAGGCATTTTTTTATGTGGTGGATGGGCCAAGATCGAGGGTTGAGGCGTCGGTACGTATCCCATTGATGAATGGGAATCAATCCATACATAGTTAATTGAAAACTATAAATTTTAACATCTTTTGGAAAGGATTGATTCTATACAGTTTAATTTCATGTGGTTAGGACAATTTTAACCCTGTAGTTTATCATTATGCAGTTAGGATGATTTCTGTTATGTGGTTTAACATGTTGCAACTAGGACACTATACTATACAGTTTAGAGTCATGCATTGAATACATTGGTATCACAGTTTAATTTTGTGTTTCAGGGGATAATACCATATAGTTTAACATCACGTGTTTATAATGACAACTCATAGTTTAGGGTCATGGAGTTTGGACTATATATGTCGTCGTTATGTGAATTACTTCTTTAGAAACCTTGCATTGGTGGGAGCCATGATGAGTTTTCCATACATTGATATCAAGTTGTATGATCCATTGGAATAAAACCTATGTATGAAATATGGTCCCTACCACTTTGACTCATGCTTTGAGGATTTATTCCCAAGTATCATCTGGGTTTTGAGTACCAACACCATCTCTCCTTTGAGGAAAGACCGTAGGATAACATTTTTGTTGAAGGCTCGTGCAATCCTATTTTGGTAGAATTCAAAATGGTGAAAAGTGTAAATCCCTCCCATAAATCTTCTCTAACTCATCAAACAATTTCTTGGATTTCTCATCAATGGACAGTTGATCAAAAATAGAAATGCAGAGTGATGTAAATTGAACTTTTATGGGAAAAACTACCTATGTCCCATATACTAATGAGTATGGGGTGTCTTGGGTGGTAGTGTGGGTCATGGTATTATAAGCCCATAAACCATGAAGGAGCTTGTCTAGCCCTGATTTCTTATCCTTTTCCACCATATTTAGGAGTATGTTGGATAGAGTCTTGTTGAAAGCCTCTATCTGCCTGTTGCCCGCTACATGGTGGCGGGATGAATGGTTGGCTTTGATTCCATACACCTGGTATAGATTTTCCAACTTAGAAGAGCAGATGTTGGTTCCATTTTCCATCAGTATTTTATGAGGGACACCAAATTTGGTAATGATGTTGGATTTCAAAAAGATAACAATGTTTTTTCCCCGACCGCTTTAAGGGGTATGGATTCGGCCCATTTGGAGAAGAATTTGGTTACTGTGAGAATGAACTTAAATTTTTTAAATGTGGAAAGAGGATATGGTCCCAAAACATCCATACCCCATATGTAAAATGGCCAGGAATACTTAGATGTGTGAAGTAGCTCTAGGGGTCAGTGGATAAAATTGACATGAAGTTGGTACGAATATCACTTCTTGGTGAATGTGTCATAATTCTACATCATAGTGGTAAAATAGTATCCAATCCTTTTAATTTTATGGGAGATCTTGGTTTCTAATTTGTGTTATCCAAAAGATCTTGTGTACACTTCTTTCATGGTGGCATCCATTTCTTCTCCATTGATTCACCTGACAGGACTCTGTCAATTCCTCATTTGTAGAGAACCTGTTCATGGTTCCCATTGTTGTATAATAAAAATTTGACTACCCACTTCTGTATTTGTTCTATTATATCCCTATCTAGTGGGAGTCCCCCCCTATAGAGGTAATTTGCAATGGGAGTCATCCAGAAGGTGGTGTGACCTTAAGGCTCAGAAATAGGCCTAACCTTGTCGATTTCCTCGGTATTGTTATGAATGAATTGAAAGAGCATCCAAAGGTGGGAAATGATGATGAATTTTTCATCCCGGTCTGGATCATACAAGGATGTAACTACATTTGTCAATGCATCAGCTTGAGAATTTTGTGACTGGGGGACATAAGTCAGTTTTGGTTCTAATGGGAATTCTGCCATCAGTTCTGGAACATGGTTTATCAAAGGTACTAATACTTCTTTATTAATGGCACAATCACCATTGATTTACTTTATCACCATCTCCAAATCAACTTTTATCCTTAGGTGTCCAGCCTATGAATGAAGTTCTAGCTCCAGGCCTGCAATGAGGGCCTAGTATTCTTCTTTATTATTAGTGCATCCCTCTAAATGTAGGAAGGAGTAAGGAAAGATGACCTTCTCAGGGGATATGAGCATAACTCCATGCCCTAATTTTTTATTCTTGGGATCCTCCATAATTTTCCTTTTTGGGATTATAAAAGCACTATTGAAGTACATTTCCCATGCATGGGGGCCTTCTTGGATAGAGAACACTTCTTCATTCTGAATTTCAGCATCCAACAGGGTTTTTTCTTCCAAGGGGTGCTCTGCCAGGAATTTTGATATTGCCTAGCCTTTGATGGATATCTAGGGAACGTACCGCATGTAAAACTATTATATAATGACTTCCCACCGTGATAAGAATCTGGTTAGCATGGGACAATTGAAGATATACTTGAGTGGGTTGCGGAAGGAGACCATATAGACCTTATGGTGTTGTAGTTAATGCCTAAATTTATGAACCATGAAGATTAGGGGTAGGTAGTTTTTTTTTATTCTTGAATATCAAGTCTCAGCATCGATCATTGTTCGAATGAGGTAATAGAGACTATTCTTGTTTCCAGCATCATTCTTCTATGAGAAGAAAGTGCCTAATGACCATTCTAATGTGGTTACGTACAAAATGAGTGGTCTCCCCTCAACTGGAGACATCATCATTGGTGGTATTAGGTGATATCTTTTGAGATTGTGGAATGATTATTGACAATCATTATCCCACTCATATGTAACATTTTTCTTCATTAAACTAGTTAAAGTTAAAAATTTACCAACAATGTTGGTTATGAAGTGTCAGATGTAGGCTAGGTGCCCCTGGAGACCCCTCAACTCTATGAGGTTGTGAGGTGGATACCTTCCAAGGATGGATTTTGTATTCTCGGGGTTGACATCAATGTCACGATGGCATACAACAAAGAAAAAGAATTTACCATAGGTAACACTGAAAGAACACTTTAGGGGATTCATCTTTAAACTATGATTTCATAGTTTGTTGAAGATAGTTTGAAGATGTATAAGGTGGTTTAAGCACTTTCATTATTGAACCACTAGATTGTCAATGTATCACTAAACAAATTTTACCAAAAAATTATTGAATATGTGATGCATGGAGTGCTGATACGTAGCATTGACATATTTCTGACCAAAGGGAATCACCTTATAGTAGAACACTCCATGGGGGGGGGCATGAAGGTAGTAGATTCTCCATCTTCTCAGGCCATTCAGATCTGGTTGTATCTATAATATCCATCCATGGAAGAGAAGTCCTCATATCTAGCGGTTGCATCGTTCAACAATTATGTGATCAAGACCATGAAATCATCTTTTGGGAAATGCAGATTGAGGTCCCTAGAGTCAATGTAGATTTTAAGCTATCCATTATTATTTTTGATAGGGACTATGTTTGTTATCCAGTTCGGATATTGGACATACTGAATGAAGTTATATTTTATTAGTTTGTCAAATTCTGCCACTATTTTGGTATCATGTGTTGGGTGAGTCCTTCTAGATACCTTCTTATAGACTAAATGGTCTTCTGGCAGAGCCAGATGATGAGTGGCGACCTCAGGATTGATGCCTAGAATTTTTGTGTAGTTATAGGAAAATACATCTCAATTCTTATTTAGGAAGGAGGTATATGACTCTTGCTCCTCGAAAGTCATATCCACACTAATCAGAGTGGGTCTTGGTTCATCTTCTGTGCCCAGGTTAATCTCTCTAAGTTCATCGATTGTAGTGGAGACACCTTCTTTGATTGTGGGAGGGGAATATTTGAGGTCTTCTTATGATTATACTTCTTCTTCTTCTTTATTGTCTTCTTCCTCTTATTATGGTGAGATGATTCTCAAGATGAAATCTCTAGCATTGGGATATAAATTGCAACCTTGACTTACAAAAACTAAAACAACTCCTTTTTCCCTAACTGGCTATAGGGAATTCCCTGAAGAGGATGGAATTCCATTGCTTTCTTTTAGTGACAGGGAATTATTTTATTTCATTAGTGAATAAGGAGGGAACCACCTGGGGTCATGAGGATAGGCCGAGATCATCTTTTTTTGGGCCTTCCCTGACATCATATGGGCCAGACTGCTCTTCGGTGTCTTTGGACTTGGAGGCCATAATGAAAATCATACAGATGACTGATTATATATCCGATATTGAACTTATGTATTCAAATTGGTTGATGGGTAATACATAATCATGCCCAAGATATTGGAGGGGATCATAGGGATCCATTTCTAACCCATTTGGGCAATGATCCAATCAATGTTGTCAGCCAAAGAATGCTTCTATTTTGGTTCATAGAACTCTACATCAATGTAATGCGACTCACAGAATTTGAATGGGAATTTATTGGTGTGAAATGTCCCATTTTTCCCATTAACACAATATTTGATGCAATAATGGTATGATTAGGGAATTTAAGTGTGTTGATGTAACCAGGGCCTCCCTAAGAGGATGTTGAAGGCTGTAATTTTTCGCACTACTAGAAAATTAGAATTAAACATGAGGTCTCCAAGCCAAGTTTAAAGCTTGATTCATCCCAACGGATTTTACTTTCTTTTATCATATCCCAACAAAGTTGTGGTGTAGGGTGTCATACTATCCTCATCATAGCCTAACCAAAGAAGTGTTTATAGTGGGAGTAGGTTGACTCTAGAGCCAATGTTGGTGAAAATTCTTTGAACATCATTGTCGTTTATCCTTCCAGACACATATAAGGGTTTGATGTGTCCATTCATGATAAAACCTTCATCCTGATCTGTGAAGGAGATGATGGAATGTTATTCTTCAAGATTGGTCTTCATATAATATATTTCAACTACTATTACTTTAGACTTGAATTCCTAGGGAGTTAGTAAGGATTTAATGAGTACCCCCTAAGGTCTACTGACAGACTCAAGGCATCCAAGATCGATATATTTTCCGGTACTGAGGATATTTGATTCATAATATCATATTATTTCTCCAAAGGTTTGTTATTCTTGGCATGTAAATTCTCTTTCATGGGAACTTTAGGGGATTTATGTTTGGACGTAGATGATTTTTCATCTGTGATAAGAGCTGATGGCACTGCAATACTTTCCATGTTTGGAAAAACTATTCTGTGTGTATACCTTGGGTGATTGCATATTTGTTCTTCCTCCGACAGATAATCTATGATGATTGGGCTAAAATTTATTCTAGTAGGGGTAGAGAAACACTCTAATTCCTGTTGTGTATGATGGAGGGTTCTTCTGTGAGTTTCCACATCATTAACAGTTTGAGCTATGGTGTGGACGAGAATTTGACTCCTACCACGATCATTCCTTCCAGGAAACCCTTGGCCTTTATAGCCTCTTCTACTAGCTCTTTAATTGGACACGAGGAATTTGGGTTTGTGGTCATAGTCACCATCAGAGAAGGGGCCCATCAAGTGAATGACATTAATGGAGCTGAAGATCATTTCTTGATCTGACAATGCTTCTATCTGACTATCTTCTTATGATGGTTCCATTTTTTGGAGTGTTTCCCATTGTGCCATTTGGCAGGGAGGTTCCTTTTGTGCCCAATTTTCCATCATAATGTCCAAAAGTGTCAATTATGGATTTATCGTTGGTGACAAATCATATTCTTACTCCTACTTTCCTCCCTTCTGGCCCTTAGAGGACTGTAGGGCTGAGGATGATGGTTGTGTTACATCGGGATCTATTGGAGACCTAGTTGGTTTCTTCAACTACACTTGGAGGATGTCGTGATCTCAATTGAATATTTTTTGAGTCATCCAACTGTCAAATTTTTTCTCATTTTTTTCCAATGACTATTTTCCATTACTCTTCCACCCTTGAGTCTAATGTGGAGATATACGCCAATTGTATTGGCGGAAGACCCAACTTGACTTCTCTAGAATCCACCATCTTTTGCAGGAGGTTCTTTAATAAGAAGCACTCTTGGATGGTGTACCCCTGTATCTGATGACAGGGCCAATAATTTGGACTGTTGTCGAGACCCACTTCATTGGATCTCTTTGGATCTGGTAGCCAGAGCAAGTTACAATTCATGGAAACAATGAATTAGTCATAGACTTGGGCATCTAATAATGAGTAGACTTTATTTATTTTTTCCTTGAACTAATTTCTTTGAGCACCCCTTCACCCATCTTGATGAGGTGTGGGTGGTTGTTGGAGTCAAGGGGGTCCTACACGGTTTGGATAAGTCCTTGAAAATGTATTTGGTGTCGGGGGTGGCTTAAGCATGACATAATCCACTTAAGATTTTCCCATTATTTTTTCCTGGGGCTGATGGGGCCACTCGAGACTTGAGATTGGTCCGCTTCAAAGAGTCCTCTATCCTTTGAGCAATGGTGGAGAAATATTAGAACCCACTTGTGTACTTCATTGGGATGAGTAGTGTTCACAATTCATTATAGATATTATCAATTCACAGAGTGAACATTTCATCCTGGGGGAGTGTGTAAAGAGCCGTAAAATTCAAGGGAAATTTTTTCTTAATTTTCTTTGGGATTTTACAAGAACGTATTTTCTGACGACACTTGATTCTGAGGCCCGGTGTGCCCGGAATTTCTATCCGAAGTTTAGCTCGGGTACGTTCAGTGAACGAACGAGCAAGAATTTCTAACTTTTGAACCGGTGCTCGAAATCGAATTCCGAGGGCACCGATGGATTCGCAGCGCCGGTAATTGCTTAGGAACTCCTTTTCTGGAGTTGCGTTTTCACGAGAGAAGTTGATAAAAATTGTGGAAGTTAAAATAAAAATTTAACTACAATTTTTATTTTCTCTAAGTGGATTTACGCTTTGGGTCGAAGTTGGATAACTACCCAACTTCCCATGGAAGGTTATGAGGGTGGTGGGGCCCACACGAACCGCACCCCTTCACATTCTTAAACCCCCTCAACTCACCATTATGGATGACAACTTTTCATGAATTAATTAAGTGGAATTAATTAAAACTCTTGAAATTCAAAAGTTTATGTTATGTTAATAAAATAAGAGATGAAATTATTTTATTTGTGGTTGGAACCTTGTTGTGTGAACTTTGGGATAAAAGCCAAGGAACATGAGGAACTTCTTCGTCTTCGACGAAGAACGCGAAAAACACATCGGTCTCCGATGAAGAATGCCGAGTTCTCAGAAACCGATTACGAGATGTCGTGAACCACGACGCCGTCAACGTCTTCTTTCACCACGTCCCTTCCCATGACGAATCCTCATTCGACGAACCTCCATTCAAGCTCGCACGAGGTAGGGGTTTATGCGATTTCTTTTTGTGATTTACTCCCATTCATTATCCACATATAATTGGACCGCATGCTATCAATTAAAGGGAGGATACCGGACCGCACAAACACGGCCGACCCCCCTTCCTTTTATTTTATTGTTGTTGCGGTACGACGGGAAGTGACGCGGTGCCATCGCACTGCGTGGGAACGAACGACAAGAATGCGCGATGCCGACGCGCAGCGTTTTTAAAAATATGAACCAAGTCGCGGCGCCGTCGCGCCGTGCCGGAGAACCGCAAAAGAACCACGGTCAGAGAGGGGCCGCGGTGGAGGGGTGTGGCGCCATCGCGCTGCACCGGATGAATGAAGGCCGCGACTGGTACTGGACCGCGGCGGAGCATGGGAAACGGTGGCCGAAAACGGGCCGCCGGCGTCGGAGTAGGACCAGCGGCCGGAAACGGGCTGCCGGCGTTGGAGCAGAGAGGGGGCCGGCCGTCACCGGTCCCCTGGCGGCAGAAACCGGCCGGCCGAGGTGGGCCGGTCGGATAGGAGGGAAGCCGGGGGTTCAAACCCCCGACCGGCCAGCTAGCGGCCCCCATTAAGGGCAGCCGCGGTTAAAAAGCACGGGGTGGGGGGGGGGGGGCAGCGCCCCTCCTCCTCCCCCCCCCCCCCCCGCAAACCGAATGGCTCGGCCATTCGGCCGAGCCAGCTGGCGCCACGCGCCAACGTGCCGGGCCGCGCCCAGTCGGTCCGACCCAGGGGGTCTCGGGCCGGGTCGGTCCGCGCCCGAAACCCCCGTTTTCGGACCCTTTTCGGTCTTTTGCCCATATCATGGGCTATAGACCTTTGATCGACGCGCCGTCAGTGGCGATGCGATCCTTGAATCAAGACGGTCGTTTCAGTATATTGCACTCAAGGTTTAGGAGAACTTTGCATCCAGCCGGGTTGGTTCGTACACGAAACCAACCGGGCCCTCGGAGCGGAAACGCTTATAACTTGAGTTCCAGATGTCCGATTGACGTGCCATCAACTTGGTTAGATTCCTCTAAGTGAGATGGATCTTTTGGTTTACTCCGCCCGTGGTTTGGACGCAGGTGGAGTACGGTCGGGTTGGTTTTTCCTTAAAAACCAACCAGGCCACTGGGACAAAAAAGCCAATAACTCTCAGACCGGGCGTCCGATTGACACACTGTCTGCGACATTGAGTTCCTTTTGATGATACAGAACTTTTGGATACATAAACTCCTGACTTTCTGTCAGTTGATGTATCAGCCTCTCGGCTCGTGGAGCGGACCCTCCCAAACAAGCTTGCTGTGTGCGGGGACCCTAGAGCTGGCTGCGTTTGCGACTGTGATGACGACGACGAATGTACAGAGATCCTCAGTGGATTAGACGGTGACGACTACAACACTCATCAATCCTACGTGGATCAGTGCTACCGATCCTGTGTGGGTTCGATCCTGTGTGGGTCAGCGCTCAGCGGTTCTGTGTGAGCCAGTGCCTACAGATCCTCTGTGGGTCCGATCCTGTGTGGGTATTTGCGGGGTTTAGTTACCTATCGATCCTTTGTGGGTCAGATCCTATGTGGGTCATTGCGGTGGTTAGTTACCTATCGATCCTGTGTGGGTCAGATCCTTTGTGGGTCATTGCGGGGGTTAGTACCTATCAATCCTTTGTGGGTCCGACAACTTAGATGAATCACTGGAAATATCTGATCATCTCCATCATCATATGAAGAAGTATAACTGTGTGAGCTGAATCTTGTTTTTCTTTCCTATGTGGATTGTGTTGTGCTATCCTGTGTGGATTTACATTTTTCTTTCATATGTGGATTGTGTTGTGCTATCCTGTGTGGATTTATGTTTTTCTTTCCTATGTGGATTGTCTTGTGCTATCCTGTGTGGATTTACGTTTTGCTTTCCAGTGTGGACTGGTTTGTACTTGGGCTCGGATGTTGGAGCCGAACGAGAATTGATGACTTAGGTGTATGTATGGGCATATAACTAAGCGGTGTCGGATGTTACTTTGTGATGTATCTTTCCTTTTTGGATTATCCTTCGTGGAATCTGGGAGACCTTCGGGGGTCTCAGGGTCCCTACTGAGTAGCATATACTCACCCCTGCACAGGCTATGCCTGCACTACGTTGTGTTGGTTTCAGACGACAGACAGCGCTGATCGTGGTTGAGGCTTGCAGAGCAGGACGGTACCTGGAGGTGGACCACTGGGTGGGACGTACTCGGAGCAGTCGGCTAGACCCGAGGATCAGTGGAGGCTATCTGTACCCACCCTTCTGGTGGGATTTCCAGTGGATAGCTCGACGTTGCAGCATTACTTTTCAGTTGCTTTTTTCTCTTCCAGTTGTACTTTACTTTCAGTTTGGGTTTGTATACTGGCCCACTTACATTTCCGCACTTACTTTTGTAATCAGTTTTTACTTAGTGTTTACTTCTACTGCTTGCTTGCTCTGTGGTGTTTATTTACTTTACAAAGGAAATGCCTTCCCTTTTTACTGGGAATTATGCCTTGGTGCTAGTCACCAGCCCTTGGCCTATGGAAGGAGGGCTTGGGGTAGTCACGGCACGGGCCCCGAGGACAGGTCGTGAAAAATTTGTATCATAGGAGTTCAGTTCTACCACAGAACTTGGGACTCTAATCTTTTTCTATGTGAAGAAATAGTGTTAATCGTATTGGGTGTGGTTATCAGTCTAGGGAGTCTAGTGTTGGTGCGGCGGCCAACGTATCCGTACACCAGGACCCTGACTTCTGATTTCCGACTTAATGCACGAAAAAATTGATTGCATGTGTGATTCAAGTTTTCTTTTTGATTACTTTGTGTTAGCTCACCAGGTATACAGTTCTGACCATGGCGCACCTGTTTCCTTTTTAGGATGGCCCCACGACGGTAGCCAGATAGGGTTCTGAGAGTTGTGTGTGATGACAGCCCACCGGGCGACGAGGTCTCGGTGCAGGGCCCTTTGATAGCTGAGGCACCGACGATACCTCTACCCACCAAGCCACCGATGCTTCCAGCCCCATCCACTGACGATGCACGTCGCCTTAGTGCACTGCATGAGTTCCAACGCCAGCGACCGCCCAGGTTCCGCAGGGAGACGGACCCCCAGGCAGCCGAGGACTGGATGGAGGCAGTGGTTCGAGTTTTTCAGTTAGTGAGGACACCAGCAGACCTCATGGTGATCCTCGCAGCGAGCCTACTGCATGCGGAAGCGGGCAGATGGTGGAGCTTGATGCTCCAGGTGCACGATGAGGCATCACTTCTCTGGACGGACTTTGAGAGCCTCTTCCACTCGGAGTTCGTCCCAGCCACCCTCCATGCGGTGCGCACCCAGGAGCTTCTTCAATTGCGGAAGGGAAGCTTGACAGTCGCCTAGTACTCGGCGAGATTTACCGATCTCTCGCGCTACTCGATAGACATGGTACATGACCCATTCTTCTGGGCCTGGACCTTTGAGCAGGGATTGAGACATGAGATCAGGGAATCGCTGATCTCCCTCAGCATTCTGACCCAGGCAGGAGTACTGGAGCGAGCCCTTTTGATCAAGATTTTTCTTGCTGAGTCTACACCAGCGGCGAGACCTACCGCAGGGCGACACGTGGCGGAGTCTTCTGCAGCTAGCAGTAGACATATGTCGCAGAGGTCCAAGGGGTCCAGGCCAACGGGCGGACGACCATAGGATACTGGCTCGGAGGTGCGGGGCACACGTAGCAGAACCAGTCTTACGAGTGGAAGACAGTGCTATGCATGCGGCGGGCAGGGCCACATGGCTCGTGACTGCCCGACCCGCCATGCAGAGGAGTAGAAGACGGTTGAGGAACCACCTAGTCAGAGGCAGAGGTTCGACCGTGGCGGTCCGCAGGGAGTAGGTGGACGATGCCGAGGATTTGGTCAAGCAGCAGGTGGTGGACGACGTTTTGAGGCTCTACCACCACCACCACCAGGAGGTCCACCCCGACCTCAGGGGAGAGCACAGCTTCAGGAAGCTGAAGCTTACGATCATGGAGCTCCGGAAGCGGGTGGACTAGTGCAGGACTAGCTCCAGGCATAGAGGCCATTGCCCATAATTCCTCTATCTTCGTAGTTTGTGTTGCCTTGTGTCCTTGTACTTTGAGTTGAAGTAATAAAAGACACTTGCAATGGTGACGTTTTCTTTCTTGTCTTTTGTTTGTTATTACTAAGAGGTGCCGGTAAAAAACTATTGACTTGACCCTCACTTGCAAGATTCTCGGATGTTTCCTGATGCAGGAGCGGGAAATGATCACTTATGGATCACATCAGTTGAGGCCGCATGAGCAGAACTACGCTAACCATGACCTGGAGTTAACAGCAATGGTCTTCGCTCTGAGGACATGGCGACACTATCTGATGGGCGAGCGCTTTACAGACTTTTCTGACCATCAGAGTCTTAGGTACATCTTCTCTCAGAAGGACCTGAACCTGAGACAGCGGCGATGCCTCAAGTTCCTCCAGGACTATGACTTTGAGATAGTCTATACTCCTGGGAGGGGAACATTGTAGTCGATGCTCTCAGCAGGAGGACGGGAATTCAGCTACTTGAGGAGGCGGTAGAGTAGCTAGCTGCCTTGTAGATATCCTTTGTGAATAGAGATAGAGCAGCCTTTCTTCAGTCACTCACAGTCACCCCACCACTACTGCAGTCGGTCAGAGAGGCACAGCGTGGGGACGTAGACTGTGGGACGCGGCATGCACAGATATCCTCAGGATAGGAACCTGATGGTTTCTCCTTTGGAGAAGAGCACGATGTCCTTTTCAGAGTATGTACCTTGGTACCAGTTGCATTACGGGAGGAGGTGCTGAGAGAGTTTCACACTTCTCCCTTGGCGGTACATCCCGGAGTGGCAAAGATGTACCAGGACCTCAGAAGACCGCACTGGTGGCCAGACATGAAGAAGGTTGTGGAAGAGTTCGTTTCTCGATGCCTCACCTGCCAACAGGTGAAGGCAGGGCATCAGGTACCAGCAGGCTTGGTATAGCCCTTGGAGGTCCCGGAGTGGAAGTGGGACGGGATATCTATGGACTTTGTGACTGGAATTCCATGCACTTCCAGAGGTCACGACTCCATTTGGGCGATTGTCGACCGACTCACCAAGTCGGCTCACTTCTTACCCATCAAAGAGAAGGGATCAGTGGAGAGCTTGGGACGTCTCTACATTCAGGAGATTGTATGGCTTCATGGTGTGCCATCATCTATCATCTTCGATTGAGATTCTTGATTTACTTCCCGGCTTTGGAAGGGGTTGCAGGAGGCGTTCGGGATGCAGCTACGTCTGAGCACAACCTTTCACCCTCAGACGGATGGTCAGACGGAGAGGACCATTCAGACTCTCAAGGACATGATCCATGCTTGTGTCCTCGACTTTGGTCACATCTGGGAGGACCACCTACCCTTGGTGGAGTTCGCATACAACAACAGTAACCACTCCACCATCGGGATGGAACCATATGAGGTGTTGTACGACTAACCTTACAGATCTCCTTTGTGATGGATAGACCCTGGGGAGTTAGCACTTGTGGGACCGGAGATAGTCCAGGCCACGACAGAGAAGGTCCAGGTTATCCAAGAGCAGATGAGGACAGCTTAGAGCTGGAAGAAATCTTATGATGACAGAAGGAAGAGGCCACTAGAGTTCAAGGATGGCGACCACGTCTTCTTGCGTGTCTCACCTCGACGTGGATTACGGAGATTTGGCCGAGGCGGCAAGTTGTCTCCATGCTTCATCGGACCGTTCCAGGTCCTCAGCAGGATTGGCAAGGTGGCTTATCACCTTGCTCTACCACCTCAGTTGCACCGAGTGCACGACATATTCCACATATCCCAGTTGAGGAGATACGTGCACGACCCGACACATATCATTGACCACGGGGAGCTGGACTTTAATGATGGAGTGAATTTTACGGAGGTCCTAGTGGAGATCGAGGATTGACAGGAGTGGGTCCTACGTGGATGGTCGATTCCTGTTGTGCGCATTAGATGGAAGCACGGGAATCTCCAGGAGATCACTTGGGAGCGGGAGGCTCAGATGCGTGCTCAGTACCCACATTTGTTTCCCTAGTTTATGATGTAACTTTACGGGGATGTAAATTTATGAGGTGGGAGTAATTTAAAGACCCGTAAAATTCAAGGGAGATTTTTTCTTAATTTTCTTTGGTATTTTAAAAGAACGCAGTTTTTGACGGTACTTGATTCTGAGGCCCGGTGTGCCCGGAATTTCTATCCGAAGTTTAGCTCGGGTACGTTCAGTGAAAGAACAAGCGGGAATTTCTAACTTTTGAACCGGTTCTCAGAATCAAATTCTGAGGGCACCGATGGATTCACAGCACTGGTAATTTCTTAGGAACTCTTTTTCCGGAGTTGCGTTTTCACGGGAGAAGTTGATAAAAATTGTGGAAGTTAAAATAAAAATTTAACTACAATTTTTATTTTCTCTAAGTGGATTTATGCTTTGGGTGGAAGTTGGGTAACTACCCAACTTCCCATGGGAGGTTATGAGGGTGGTGGGGCCCACACAAACCCCACCCCTTCACATTCTTAAACCCCCTCAACTCACCATTATGGATGACAACTTGTTATAAATTAATTAAGTGGAATTAATTCAAACTCTTGAAATTCAAAAGTTTATGTTATTTTAATAAAATAAGAGATGAACTTATTTTATTTGTGGTTGGAACCTTGTTGTGTGAAATTTGGGAGAAAAGCCAAGGAACTTGAGGAATTTCTTCTTCTTCGATGAAGAACACGAAGAACACATCGGTCTCCGATGAAGAACATCGAGTTCTCAGAAACCGATTACACGATGCCGTGAACCGCGACGCTGTCAACGTCTTCTTTCACGACGCCTCTTCCCGCGATGAATCCTCGTTCGACGAACCTCCGTTCGATCTCACACGAGGTAGGGGTTTATGTGATTTCTTTTCATGATTTACTCCCATTCATTATCCACGTATAATTGGACCGCATGCTATCAATTAACGGGAGGAGGCCGGAACGCACAAACACGGTTGACCCCCCTTCCTTTTATTTTCTTGTTGTTGCAGTAAGATGGGAAGTGACGCGGTGCCATCGCACCACGTGGGAACGAATGACAAGAATGTGCGATGCCGACGCGCCGCGTTTTTAAAAATATGAACCAAGTTGCGGCGCCGTCGCGCCGCGCCGGAGAACCGCAAAAGCACCGCGGCCGAAGAGGGGCCGCGGCGGAGGGGTGCGGCGCCGTCGTGCCGCACCGGATGAATGAAGGCAGTGGCCGGTATCGGGCCATAGAAGAGCGTGGGAAACGGCAGCCGGAAATGGGCCGCCGGCGTCGGAGCAGGACCGGCGGCCATTGCTGGTCCCGTGGCGGCAGAAACCGGGCGGCCGGGGTGGGACGACCGAACAGGAGGGAAGCCAGGGGTTCAAAACCCCGACCGGCCAGCTAGCGGCCCCCATTAAGGGGGGCCGTGGTGACAAAACACGGGGGGGCATCGCCCGCAAACCGAACGGCTCGGTCGTTCGGCCGAGCCAGCTGGCGCTGCACCGCGCCCAGGTCGGGCCGGGCCATGCCCAGGCCGGGCCGGGCCGTGCCAGCCGGGCCGTGCCCTACCGGGTTGACCCGGACCTAGTTCGGGCCGACCCAGTGGGTCTCGGGCCGGGTCGGTCCGGGCCCGAAACCCCCGTTTTCGGACCCTTTTCGGTCTTTTGCCCATATCTCGGGCTACATACCTCTGATCGACACGCCGTCAGCGGAGATGTGATCCTTGGATCGAGGCGGTCGTTTTAGTATATTGCACTCAAGGTTTCAGAGAACTTTGGGTCCAGTCGGGTTGGTTCGTACACGAAACCAACCGGGCCCTCTGAGCGGAAACACTTATAACTTGAGTTCCGGACGTCCGATTGACGTGCCGTCGACTTGGTTGGATTCCTCTAAGTGAGACGGATCTTTTGGTTTACTCCACCCGAGATTTGTACACATGTGGAATACTGTCAGGATGGTTTTTACTTAAAAACCAACCGGGCCCCTAGGACGAAAAAGCCAATAACTCTCAAACCGGGCCTCCGATTGACGCACCGTCTGCGACATTGAGTTCCTGTTGACGATACAGAACTTTTGGATACATCAACTCCAGACTTTGTGTTAGTTGATGTATCAGCCTCTTGGATCATGGAGCGGACCCTCCCGAACAAGCTTGCTGTGTGCGGGGACCCTAGAGCTGGCTGCGTTTGCGACTGTAACGACGACGACGACTGTACATAGATCCTCAGTGGATTCGACGACGATGACTACAGCACTCAATGATCCTATGTGGATCAGTGCTACCGATCCTGTGTGGGTCCAATCCTGTGTGGGTCAGCGCTCAGTGGTTCCGTGTGAGCCAGCGCCTACAAATCCTGTGTGGGTCCGATCCTGTGTGGGTCTTTGAGGGGGTTAGTTACCTATCGATCCTTTGTGGGTCAGATCCTATGTGGGTCATTGCGGGGGTTAGTTACCTATCGATCTTGTGTGGGTCAGATCCTTTGTGGGTCATTGCGGGGGTTTGTACCTATCAATCCTTTGTGGGTCCGATGGCTTAGATGAATCAGTGGCAATATCTGATCATCTCCATCATCATACGAAGAAGTATACCTGTGTGAGTTGAATACTGTTTTTCTTTCCTATGTGGATTGTGTTGTGCTATCCTGTGTGGATTTACGTTTTGCTTTCCTATGTGGATTTTTTTGTGCTATCCTGTGTGTATTTACGTTTTTCTTTCCTATTTGGATTGTCTTGTGCTATCCTATGTGGATTTACATTTTTCTTTCTTGTGTGGACTGGGTTGTACTTGGGCTTGGATGTTGGAGCCGAACGAGAATTGATGACTTGGGTATATGTATAGGCATATACCTAAGCGGTGTCGGATGTTACTTCGTGATTGTATCTCTCCTTTGGGTATTATCCTTTGTGGAATATGGGAGACCTTCGGGGGTCTCGGGGTCCCCACTGAGTAGCTTATACTCACCCCTGCACGGGCTATGCCCGCACTACGTTGTGTTGGTTGCAGACGATGGACAGCGTTGATCGTGGTTGAGGCTTGCGGAGCAGGATGATACCTGGAGGTGGACCACTGGGCGGGACGTACTCGGAGTGGTCGAATGGACCCGAGGAGCATTGGAGGATATCTGTACCCACCCTTTAGGTGGGATTTTCAGTGGACAACTCGACGTTGCGGCTTTACTTTTCAGTTGTTGTTTTCCCTTCCAGTTGTACTTTACTTTCAGTTTGGGTTTGTATACTGGCCCACTTACTTTTCCGCACTTACTGTTGTACTCAGTTTTTACTTAGTGTTTACTTCTACTGCTTGCTTGATCAGTGGTGTTTGTTTACTTTACAAAGGCAATGCCTTCCCTTTTTACCGAGAATTACACCTTGGTGCTAGTCGCCAACCCATGGCCTATGGAAGGCGAGGTTAGGGTAGTCACAACACGGGCCCCGAGGACGGGTCGTGACAGAGTGGCCAACTCAGGGAGTAGGTCAGGCCCTTCCATCTGGCGATGATGTCTAAAACTCTTTCATTCTCTCACTACTTGTAGTTCATGATATCATTGATCATTGTCTTAGGTAATGTCAACCTGAGCTGGAATAGAAACTATTGCTGAAGGTCCTCTCAACCTGTGATAGAGTTACCTGAAAATCTATTATACCACACGAAGGCTTAACCCTAGAGGGTTCGCATGAACCACCTAAGTTTCATTTCTTCTTGCTGTTCTAGGGTGCACATCATGGGATAACAGTAAGAGGAATAGTGTATTAGGTGCTGTTATGGGTCCCTCGAACCATTGAACACTATGAATATGAGGTTCACGAAGTTTGGTGGTGGTGGAACATTGCTCACCCAATCAGGTTAGGGTTCACACTCTAGTAGTATCAAAGCATGCTTCCCTTCCATGGATTTTAGTCGATATGTCTATTGCTCGACAGTATCAAAGATCCCTTGATGCATGTCTTGCCGGACTTGAGCTTGGGCGGGTAAAGCACGAAGAAAATATGGAAGTACCATAACTATTGGAATTTTGGATGGATCCCCATCCAGGGGTATATTTTGTGGGTTTTCCTGAATATACTATAGCTTCCTTCCTAGTGGAGGGAAGTCTTGATGTGTAACGCCCCGACCCCAGTTACCTAGAGTCGGTGCATTATTACATAACATTGGCATGATCACATGAAAGACCAAATATCGAAAGACCGATTGGTTTAGTATCCTTGGAAACACTAGATATATTCATATGTCTTACATTACATCATAAAGTGAAAAGCTACTACAACAACATATTGTATCCATATTCCACACTCATATCCCCACATAATATTCCTGCAGGTCATTCATAATTTACTTCTTTACTTCCTGGAAAAAATAAAACATAGAAAAGGGGTGAGCTCAAATGCCCGGTAAGGATAACAATATAGCGGAAACTGTCATAAATAAGAATAAACATTTAAGGCAATGTATAACTAAAACAAAATCCTATTAAACTTGAACTTTAACATAGTATGGAAAAAGTAAAATGAAATAATTCCATTTACTTATTCAAATGGATATTCTACTAATCGAATAATCACATGCAATATCAATAACCACTTTCATAATGATGGAATGCATAATGACAGACTATCAAAACCACATAGCCAAGGCCTCGTACCAAGACTACAAATAAGATTTTCCAAGGCCTTGTGCCAAGACACTAGTTTGTCTCATGAGACCTACCTATGCATCGAGGAGCTATAGCGGGCTCCACCCGTCACATATTAAGTCAAATGCATTCCCATATGAAAAGGTTAAAACATAACATAAACATTCGTATTAAAACGAGCATACGAAATGTCAATACTTTCACCATAAACTATGAACGGTATAAAAATAGCACATCCATAGTCAAACATATCACAAAACCTTCAATACAATATAGAAGTTTTGTATCATAATAAACCAACTTCAAATAAGCATAAAATCTATCAAAGGATGTTGACATAGATGAAATCAAAACACTTTTTTGAGAAATATATCTTTTTATTTTGAAATCATTTAAGAGTCTTATATTTATGAAATAAAATATTTTCTTTTAAAATATTCTTATAAGATTGTAATGGAAGCTTCGACGATTTTATAATGGCGGAAAATATCCGCACCCGCCGTATAAGTTAAAAAAACATTCTTACCTTAATTTTGTCGAAAAGGTTAAAAAGAACCTTGTTTGGAAAACGACGGAAAGATTCCTTTATAAACCTCTTATAAAAATTCAAACAAGGGTATAAATGACTTTATCCTATATTCTAATAAATAGTAAAAAAAGGTTTTAAATTAATTTTTAAGAAACATGGATGTGGATGATAAAGAGATCCCAGTAGATTATTACGTATAAACAACCTCGGATAATGAAGAGATTGTGAAATAAACCTTACCTTGTACTTTTACATGGTTGGGGGTAGGTTAACCTCCTGTATAATGGTGAAATAATTGTTATTAAATTATACAAGAATCATATACATTAATATGATATCATATATGATCTTTTAACATTGATTTGTTAATAATATCTTAGTATTATCGTTGTTTCGGGTGTTAACTTAATCGTTTTCTTTTATATGTTTTGTTATGTAAGACATATTTGTAATGGATAGGATGTATATTATTCATATCCAGAATGATATCAAGTCCTTAAACATCATTTTTAAATCATCAAATGATAATTATACTTGAATGGATACGATGGAGAATGAATCTCATCGCGTTCGTGGAGACGGTAGTCCGTACGTACGCACGAGCGACAATATCATTATTTTGATATAAAAATAATAAATAAATGGATAGTATATCATATATAAAGAATCATTAACATGTTATATTTATTATTTACATGAGTTACACATCATTATTATACACATCCAAATAATAATATATTGAATAACAATTACACCACGACGTGGAGACGGTAAGCCGTACGTACGCACGTATGGTGACATGTTATTCAAAGGGTGGATATAATACTGAATATGGTTGTACCATATTTATAATAACATCACAGTAAATATATTATAGTGGAATTATTATTTTATAACGGTAATAACAAAGGAAGAAGAAGTGGAAGAAGAAAGGAACTTGGAAAAGGGTGGTGAAATCATTACCTCTTCTTCGGGTTCTTCCTTTTGATTTGATCAAACGAGCTCCATAGGTTGGCTTTATGATCAAACAAAAGCCTCTAGTTTGTATTTAGGGAAGTTGGTAGAGTATTTGGGCAGAGTTTGGCCAAACTAAAAGGATTTGAAGGTGTGAAGAAATGAGAAGGAGGAGTGCCCGTTTATAAGAGGGGTGAGGGGCACCTTTGGAAAAGCTAGAAATATTAATTTATAATAAATTCATATTCGGTTTCTAATGGATCCAAATTTGATTATTTAAATGTTAAAGTGGGGATAGGTCTAAAAAAATTCAACCAATATAATTTATACAGGTTTGGGTTACTATATTAACCTTATCTTTAAGTATTAACTCTTAGTTAATTAGTTTGACATTTACCATGTCACTTTGTATTATTATATTATATAGTTAATAAACTTACTATATACATCCAAGAGACCCCTAAGTGGTCCATTAATGATACAAATATCATGATATAAGTATCTTGGCCGAACTTTGGATTTTTAGGAATTTAATATCAATTAATAATATAATGTTTGTTTTAAAAACTCTTTTATTTCAATTTTGACACTATTTAATAGTTGATTTTTGTGAAACTCATAACAGAATTATTACTTCCAAAAAAGTTAATTAAATAAATTCTAATATGTCATATTATCCTAGAAAATTATTTTAATTCATTAAAAGTCTCAAATTATATTTATTTGGGTATTTATGATATCAATTATTTTAATTTGTCACTATTATGTTAATTACTCTATCATCATTGTGTCATAACTAAATTAAATTATTTAATATCTAAAAATTATAAATAAAATATAATTATGTAGGAAATATTTTTATCTTTATAATGAATAGTTATATTCTAAATTAAAACATATATAACCCTATTTAAAAATAGTTTTTCTAAAAGATATATGCTTGTGTCATTTTTGTATTCATTTTAACTTAATTAAAATAAAGTGTCTCTATCACCTACAAGTGGCTCCATGGGGTCCCAAAATCGACCCAAAGATGCCTATGGTCTAAAATGTATCAACCAATAAGGATAGGACACGTTTTAGGGTAATTTAGTATTATTATAATATTATTTTTAACCCTTATTTACCGGATTTACCCTTAACCATGGTAAATAAAATATTTACTGAAGTAATTATTCAAAATGTCTAAAAATAAAAGTTACCTATTTACACAATTTGAAAATACTGATTCCAAATATGGAATCCATTTTTACAAATTCAAAACAAAGAAGTGGCAGAAATTAATTTAAAATTAATTCCCGTTGTTAAAACAAAAAGCGTGTTTTTAAGAGATAATAACTATCAAAAGATTGACACTTGTTTATGTCCGTTTTAATTGTAAAATTATGTCCAATGACCAAAATTATATTAAATGTTAAAAATATATTCTAAATATACTTTAAAACCACTCAAATTCATAATTTATCACTATTAATTATTTTGATTAAAAAAGTTGTTTTTAATTAAAATTTAGTAATTTTCACTATTCATCAAAATATTAAAGTTATCCGAAAAGTACCAAAATTTCACCTTAGGATAAATTCGATATTCCGAATCCAAATATTAAGTCCATTTTAAAAAATAATATATATATAATTTCAAAAAGTATGTATTACTATTCATAACGGCTATTTTGATTGGTTATGGTGTGTTAGAACTCGGTGTTGCGTACAACACACGCTATCACATTATTCAAAGAGAAGCATACCGTAGAAGCTTGGAGTGTTTCATTTTAAATTTTTGATGTCCCCATTTAGTCAAAAAGTTTAAAATATTGTATTTAAAAAGGGTTCACTATTAAAAGTTGGTAAGAGTGCAATATTGAAAATGAATTTGTTCTTTCATTATGTCTAAGAAACTCATAATATGGATTTTAAAATTATAAGGATTATATAAAGTTTAAAATTTAGTTAATACTATTCATAACCTCTTTTGAAAGGCTTTTTTGGCAATTCATGGTGCACTTGAACTCGGTGTTGCGTGTAGTGCAAGTTATTGAATTATTCTGAAGAAATAACACCCTATGAAATCTTGGGGTGTTACATTCTCCCCTCCTTCAATAAATTGCATCCTCGCAATTTGAAATTGTTCTTCGAAAATAAAAGGTTGAAAATAGAAAGTATCTTTGTGGGAAAACCCATATCGGAAATTGGGTTACTAAAATTTAGTCTTAATATGAGGAAAAGAGAAATGAAAGGGTCACCACCAAATTATGATATCGATTAGGAGAAAATTTGTGGAAATTAGAGACATATAATAGGAGGAAAAACGTAAATATTTATAGGTAGTGATTGAGGTCATCAATCACAAACAAGTGTAAAATTTAGGTCCTGAAATTCATCAATCTATGATGATTTGAAATACCATCAGTTCAACAAAACATAGGGTATTATGATAACACATTTTTGGTTTTAGGATTCCTTAAATAATGTATAAGAATTAATTTCTTCATAGAATAAGAGAAGAATAGAAATATATTCTTGACAAGTAGAGTTCCATCCTTTAACTAATTTCTACCACAAACTCATCTTTCACTCTAAAACATAATAGAACGTAAAAAATATATTCTATTTATCCTATTCGTATAGGGTTAAAAAAATGAATTTATAATTCATCTACCAGATCTTTTAAAAAAACCTACATTATTTTATCCCGGACATCACGTGGGTCAGTGGTAGGTGATACACCCTTGTCGCCCTTCGGTTGTGGGTTCAAGTCTCGCGGCCTTGCCGGACGCGACGGGTTGCCGCCTGACCTCTGGGTTGTCCTTTTATGGCAATCCAAAATAATCCAAACTAGAACTATCCAAAATACTTCAGTCCAAAATTTATAAGGAAGGTAAACACAATAAAGATTGTTTTTTCCGCGTAATAACATGTGAACATCTTCATCATGTATTCTTTTAAAACACTGCAACATCTTGAATTACCATAAAACCTTATTGATTACATTCATGATCCCTTATTCCTTAAAGAATAATGGATATACTCCTTCAATAAAAAAATGTTTTAAACCCCAAAAATGATGGAATATACAAATCATTAATCAGTTTCAAGGTAGTCAAGAATATCTAATATAATTTATCCAAATTAATCATGTGTTATTCCAAAATCAATACCTCATTATCAGAACTATATTATGGTTTATCATTCTCTCAACCATATATTTTCCAAAAATTTATCCTTCTATTGAGTCACTTTTCATTTTTCCACACAATCTCAAGTCCTTCATGAAATAGTACTGCAGTACAATCCTTATATACTCCATAATTATTATAACAAGTAAATTGTTGATACAACACTCAAATGACACAATCAACACTAGAACTCTAATCATTCCTCTTCATCTGTGGTAGTATCATAACTTGATTATTATCCAATAGAATCATTTGAGGCATAGTCTGATGACTGGGATATAGCTCCGCGTAGTGTCCAAACTCCTTGCAAATGAAGCATTGTACATTTGAAACCATTTTCTTACCCTTGCAGTCACGTACTTTGTGCCCTTTTCCTCCACACTTATAACAAACTCCCATTCCTTTCAGGAAAGTTCCAGGGTGTTTCTTCCCACAGTTATCACATATGGGAAAATTATTCTTTTCCCTCTTCCCTTTATCCATATTTCTATCTTCCATCCTTTTCTTCTCTTGCTTCTCTTCAAAGCCATATGACTCAGTAAAATCTTTACTTATCTTATCAACACATGATCTTATTTCTTCATATGATGATAATACATGGGAGACTATTTCTCTTATAAATGCTGGCTTAAGACCATGAAAGATATGATCTTTCTTTCTCTTTGGATCATGTGCATTGCTGGAGTTCTCATTCCTTCTACTGGGAGCCATTTCTAAACAATGGCATACACTAGATTAGTTTATGAATAACAATACCTAATCCCAAACTTGTAAGACACATAACATAAATTAAATATTTTATGGATATAATCCATAATCATAAAAATTTCACCTTTGAGGAAGTATATACTCATAAACCCTTCATAATGATTTGTAAAGAAAATTAGAGTTATCCTAAGCATATCCCCCAGGAGTGTCGTAACCAAGAGTGAAGCAAGACCCGTTGTCGTGCACCAGTTCCCATTTGAGTCTAGCTCAAAGCGGTGTTTTCGGGTTTTACCCCTAGGTACATCTGTTCCAGAGACACCTCTACCTGCTCGTATCCAGACAGAGATGTATTGCTCGAAAAACTCACAAAATCTTTACAATACCAAAATTCTAGGAAGATCTTCTATACGAATCCTCAAATTCCATCTTAAATCTATGTGCTCTAATCAGAGTTTATCTAAATCTAGCTTCCAAGGTTTGTACTAAACTTCCTCTGATACCAATTGTAACACCCCGACCCCAGTTACCCAGAGTCGGTGCATTATTACATAACATTGGCATGATCACAAGAAAGATCAAATCTCGAAAGACTGATTGGTTTAGTAGCCTTGGAAACACTAGATATATTCATAAGTCTTACATTACATCATAAAGTGAAAATATACTACAACAACATATTATCTCCATATTCCACACTCATATCCCCACATAATATTCCTACAGGTCATTCATAATTTACTTCTTCACTTCTTGGGAAAAATAAAACATAGAAAAGGGGTGATCTCAAATGCCCAATAAGGATAACAATATAGCGGAAACTGTCATAAATAAGAATAAAAATTTAAGGCAATTTATAAATATAATAAAAGCCTTTTAAACTTGAACTTTAACATAGTATAGCAAAAGTAAAATTAAATAATTCCATTTACTTATTCACATGGATATTCTACTAATCGAATAATCACATGAAATATCAATAACCACTTTTATAATGATGGAATGCATAATGCCAGACTATCATAAGCACATAGCCAAGGCCTCGTGACAAGACTACAAATAAGATTTTGCCAAGGCCTTGTGCCAAGACACTAGTTTGTCTCAAGAGACCTATCGATGCATCTAAGAGCTATATCAGGCTCCGCCCGTCACATATTAAGTCCAATGCATTCCCATATGAAAAGCTTTAAACATAACACAAAAATTCGTATTAAAACTAGCATACGAAATGTCAATACTTTCACCATAAACTATGAACGGTATAAAAATATCACATCCACAGTCAAACATATCACAAAACCTTCAATACAATATAGAAGTTTTGTATCATAATAAATCAACTTCAAATAAGCGTAAAATCCATCAAAGGATGTTGACATAGATTAAATCAAAACTCTTTTTAGAGAAATATCTATTTCTATTTTGAAATCATTTAAAAGTATTATATTTATGAAATAAAGCATTTTCTTTGAAAATATTCTTATAATCTTGTAATGGAAGCTTTGACGATTTTATAACAGCAGAAAATATCCGCACCCGCCGTATAAGTTAAAAAAACATTCTTACCTTAATTTTGTCGAAAAGGTTAAAAAACACCTTGTTTGGAAAATGACGGAAAGATTACTTTATAAACCTCTTATAAAAAGTCAAACAAGGGTATAAATGAATTTATCCCATATTCTAGTAAATAGTAAAAAAATGTTTTAAATTCATTTTTAAGAAACAAGGATGTGGATGATAAAGAGATCCCAGTAGATTATTATGTATAAACAACCTCAGATAATGAAGAGATTGTGAAATAACCCTTACCTTGTACTTTTCCTTGGTTGGGGGTAGGTTAAACTCCTGTATAATGGTGAAATAATTGTTATTAAATTATACAAGAATCATATACATTAATATGATATCATATATGATCTTTTAACATTGATTTGTTAATAATATCTTAGTATTATCGTTGTTTCGGGTGTTAACTTACTCGTTTTCTTTTATATGTTTTGTTACGTAAGCCATGATTGTAATGGATAGGTTGTATATTATTCATATCCAGAATTATATAAAGTCATTAAACATCATTTTTAAATCATCAAATGATAATTTTACTTGAATGGATACGATGTATAATGAATCTCATTGCGTTCGTGGAGACGGTAGTCCGTACATACACACGAGCGACAATATCATTCTTCTGATCTTAAAATAATATATAAATGGATGGTATATCATATATACAGAATCATTAACATGTTATATTTATTATTTACATGAGTTACACATCATTATTATACCCATCCAAATAATAATATATGGAATAACAATTACACCACGACGTGGAGACGGTAAGCCGTACGTACGCACGTATGGTGACATGTTATTCAAAGGGTGAATAGAATACTGAATATGGTTGTACCATATTTATAATAACATCACAGTATATATATGATACTGGAGTTATTATTTTAGAATGGTAATAACAAAGGAAGAATAAGTGGAAGAAGAAAGGAACTTGGAAAAGGGTGGTGAAATCATTACCTCTTCTTTGGGTTCTTCCTTTTGATTTGATCAAAAGGGATCCTTAGGTTGGATTTCTGATCAAACTAATGCCTCTAGGTTGTAGTGAGAGAATTTGGGAGATTATTTGGGAAGAGTTTGGCTGTACCAAAAGGCTTTGAAGGTGTGAAAAAATGAGAAGGAGGAGTGCCCTTTTATAAGAGGGGTGAGGGGCACCTTTGGAAAATCTAGAAATATTAATTTATAATAAATTCATATTCAGTTTCTAATGGCTACAAAGTTGATTATTTATAAGTTAAGGTGGTTATAGGTCGAAAACCATTCAACCAATAGAATTTAGATAGGTTTGGGTTACTATATTAACCTTATCTTTAAGTATTAACTCTTAGTTATTTAGTTTGACATTTACCATGCCACTTTGTATTTTTATATTATATAGTTAATAAACTTACTATATACATCCACGAGACCACTAATTGGTCCATTAATGATAAAACTATCATGATATAAGTATATTTGCCGAACATTAGATTTTTAGGAATTTAATATCAATTAATAATATAATATTTGTTTTAAAAACTATTTTATGTCAATTTTGACACTATTCAATAGTTGATTTTTTTGAAACTCATAACAGAATTATTACTTCGAAAAAAGTTAATTAAATAAATCCTAATATGTCATATTATCCTAGAAAATTATTTTAATTCATGAAAAGTCTAAAATTATATTTATTTGGGTATTTATGATATCAATTATTTTAATTTGTCACTATTATGTTAATTACTGCATCATCATTGTGTCATTAATAAATTAAATTATGTAATCTCTAAAAATTATAAATAAAATATCACTATGTAGGAAATCTTTTTATATTTCTAATGAATACTTATAGTCGAAATTTTAACATACATAACCCTATGTAAAAATTGGTTTTCTAAAAGATATATGATTGTGTCATTTTTGTATTCATTTTAACTTAATTAAAATAAAGTGTCCCTATCACCTACAAGTGGCTCTATGGGGTCCCAAAATCAACCCAAATATGACTATGGTCGAACATGTATCAACCAATAAGGCTAGGACATGTATTATGGTAAATTAGTATTTTTCTAATATTATTTTTTAACCCTTATTTACCGGATTTACCCTTAACCATGGTAAATAAAATATTTACTGAAGTAATTATTCAAAATGTCTAAAAATAAAAGTTACCTATTTACACAATTTGAACATCCTGATTCCAAATATGGAATCCATTTTTCCAAATTCAAAACACATAAGTGGCAGAAATTAATTTAAAATTAATTCCCGTTGTTAAAACAAAAAGCGTGTTTTTAAGAGATAATAACTATCAAAAGATTGACACTTGTTTATGTCCGGTTTAATTGTAAAATTATGACCAATGAACAACATTATATTAAATGGTAAAAATATATTCTAAATATACTTAAAAACCACTCAAATTCATAATTTATCACTATTAATTATTTTGATTAAAAAAGTTGTTTTTAATTAAAATTTAGTTATTTTCACTATTCATCAAAATATTAAAGTTATCCGAAAAGTACCAAAAATTTCACCTTAGGATAAATTAGATATTCCGAATCCAAAAATGAAGTCCATTTTAGAAAATAAAATATATATAATTTCAAAAATTAGGTATTACTATTCATAACGGCTAGTTTGATTGGTTATGGTGTGTTAGAACTCGATGTTGCGTACAACACACGCTATCACATTATTCAAAGAGAAGTGTACCGTAGAAGCTTGGAGTGTTTCATTTTAAATTTTTGATGTCCCCATTTAGTCAAAAAGTTTAAAATATTGTATTTAAAAAGGGTTCACTATTAAAATTTGGTAAAAGTGAAATACTGAAAATGAATTTGTTCTTTCATTATGTCTAAGAAACTCATAATATGGATTATAAAATTATAAGGATTATATAAAGTTTAAAATTTAGTTAATACTATTCATAACCTCTTTTGAACGACTTGTTTGGTATGTCATGGTGCGCTTGAACTCGGTGTTGCGTGTAGTGCAAGTTATTGAATTATTCTGAAGAAATAACACCCTATGAAATCTTGGGGTGTTACATGATGTCCTTACGAGGCCAGATTGAAGTAGGTTTATGGTCTCGGTGCTAGATTTGATGGGTATCTAAGGTTAATTTCATTTACTAGGATGAGTGCCTATGGTATGGGCACCTCTTCTGGGATCACTTGTTGGCATTCCTCTTGAATAATACATCTGTCAAGATAGCTCCCTTGAAGAAGCTCAACATTGATTCGCCTGAGCTCTTTCATTTCTTCCTCCTTCTTGGCGAATAATTCTTTGAGTGTGAGGGACACATTATCAGGGGGAAGAGGAGGTGGTTCATATACAAACTAGGATTTATTTTTATCCTTGTTGGGGATTCATGTGGGAGGTATTGTTGGATTAACTGAGGGGGCACCCAAATTTAGGGCAGCTCTCTAGTTCTGGGTATGCACACCATTAATCTCAGTGTGAGATGCCTATGGGAGGGAACCATCTTCTCTTAAATTATATCCCTTTGTATCATTTCCTATGAGATCCGTGGGGTTTATGTTTACCATGTTCACTTATACATACTGCATTGAGGGTGGTGTACCCAGTTCTGAATGGTAGGAAATCTTTTTGCATCCTTTGTTGGACTTTCTCCTTCCATTTTGTGGTATTCTTTGGGTTTCTTGGGGAAAATTGACCTGAAGGTAGCCGTAATCTGGCCTCAAAATATGCCTTTGTCTCTGAGGGTATGAACCATGAGACAAGTTTGAATGGGTGACTTCTCTACTCATCTTTATTTCTATATTGGAGAAGACAGACGTTCGTTGTGTGGGAACTTGAGGTAAAAATGCCCCCACCCATGCAGGCTGGGGTTGCACCTGTTCTTCCACTGATTCACTATGGCCTAGATTTTTTGGCCTTACAGGGGAATTTTGAGTAAAAAATTCCCCCTTCCCTGCACACTGGTGCTGTTCTTGTATTGCGGCGGTAGTCTCAACTATTTCCACCTTTTTTATTTAATGCACTCCCACACAAGTGTGAGCCGAGTATGGAACTTGATACACATAGAATTTATTGTCTTTTAAAGACATGTGCACTACTTAATGGTTATATTACCTTAGGTGGGATGCCTTATATATGTTCTCAGTTTCTTGACTCAAAATATTTTCGATGGCTTGATCTCATCAGGCCTGACGCTTTTTAGACTTACTCTAGGCCAATTTTTGTTGAGTATCCCATATTTCTTGAGTATGGATTAAATTTTATTGCTGCCTTTGGGTAATGACATTTAATGATTTCATTTCTAATAAGGTCTGCTAGATGGTATATAGGGTGAAGTGTAGATCATCATGTTCTTCCCATCCCCGAATATTCTCTCGAGACAGGACATCATCGATGAGGAAACACAACTTGTACAGTGCATGGAGGCAAGCCAGTTTGAGGTTTTTCTTTCTCATTTTTTATCATGGCTACCATGCAGACGAAATGGATTCGAGGTCGATAAGACGAAGAAGCTATCCTAATGTTTTTACTTGATCTATATACCCTTAATATGTAAATAAAGTTTCCTTTAGTTGGCAAAAAGTTTTCCAAATATTGAGGTCAATGTTATGCATACATTCGTCAGAAAACTCCCTTGGTATGTCTAAGTGAGAAGTAGTCATGGGAAAATACATCACTGGTATATTATCCTTAGATAGTCATCTTCTCACGAGAAACATATCCTATTGTTGTTCTTTTGAGGACTCCTCTACTTGATATTCCCAAATTGACTTATTCTTAAAAATTTCATTCCAATCATCCAAACTGTTAGAAGTCTCATTGATATGTGAGTGGTGTGAGGGTGGATCATAAAATAAGTGTGTCCTCAGACCTTCCTATGGTTTAGAAATGATATAAGTCTTCATATATAGAGTTTTTGATATTTTTGAATCCTTATTTTTGAGTGCCTAAACATATGAGGGATTTCTCACATTAATCCCCGCAAGTGGAGGACCTTCTTACCGGCGTGAATTTTGATTGTGGGGAGGACCTTCACAATCCATGATACAATTGTCAGGGCTACCATTACAACTTGATGCTTGACTATGGGGAGCATCCCTATAATGTATACCTTGTGGAGGACCTTCAGGGAAGGATACAGTGAGGGGAGGACCTTCTCAATGAAAACTATGATAGCAAGGACTACTATGACAACTTGATATATGGATGCAGGGAGAATTTAAACAATGTACATCCGAGGGAGGGCCTTCAAAAGGTACTACAATGAGGGTAGGAACATTTTTGTTGCTTGATGTTTCTATGGGGAGGGCCTTCATAGAAACTTTCATTGCAGGGAGGGCCTTCACAATGTCTTTCATTATGGAAAGGACTACCATCATGACTCAATGTCTGACTGCAAGGAGAAGCATATCTATAGCGTTTACTCTGGGGAGGACCATCAGGGTAGACAAGATCAAGGGGAGAATCTTTTTGCTACCTAATATTTTGTTCAAGGGGATGGTTACCCAGACACACATTAGGAGATAGGCTCTCATGATCGATCATTCCTAGACCATGAAGTAAGCCCTCATGGGTGCTCTGGGGAGGACCTTCAAAGCTTCTAGTAGTAATAGTGCAGGGAGGGCCTTCGCAAATACTAATAACACTTTCATAATTTGATAATGGACTGATAGGTACTTGAGACATCATTGATATATACTCAAGGGAATAAATAACTCCATCTTCCAGTAGAGTGGGATCACATATATGCTCTTAATTTTCCAGTTTCCACTGGCACATTTCATATTTGGGGGCTCTCTCAAGGGTAAATGGGGTCGTCTTCTATTGGTAACGACCTTCATATATGGTTCCCTATCTTGTTGTTTCTCATGATTTCACTGGGATATGACAACATACATCATGAGTTTTGGAAAGAAAATATGTATTCCCTGGAGCAGCCACCACATTTGACCGGCGTCCCCTAGTTGGAATGAGTATTTTTTTCCTGATCTAGTTTTATGTGTATCATTGGATATTACCATTGACCCCTCTAGACTAGATCAGTGATGCATAACTACTCTGGAGTGACTAACCCATCTTGCATGTAATTCATTCCGATCGAGGAATCCGTGTCGTGGGCTTGGTTCCTAACCTTTTCCACTGATGTAGTGATATCTTTTCATGTTTGGAGGATATGTTCTAGAATTGATGTCTAATATTACATCATTTCTTGGATGTTTTGTGATACATATTTGGCTGGAACAGGTATGAAGACCCTTTCTGATGTTGGATTAGGATTTTGTGCCTTCTTCGGTTCTCTGTAGGTTGCTAGTAGGTACTGGAAATTCTCTTATGCCGAGACTGAGGAACAAGTCTACCTCCAGTTTTATTCTCTTATTGCCATCATATTTGACTTGCAGGATTCATATTCATGATCATGAATTTTCATATGCTCTTTTTCTGTTGTATTTGTCTTATGGGATTTGTATGCATCTATAAGAATTTGACTCTGCTTATATTTTCTTTCCACCCTATTTTGATGGTGGGATTGATATGCATTAGTAGGTATTTTTGTTGTTGGTTGACATCCTATTTGGATGACGGGCTTCTTGTGCATCGGTATATATCTGCATCTGCCTGTAATTTGACTCTCTATCTGCATGACAAGACCGGTGAGCATTGGAAATAATGTGCATGTGCTTGTATTGTGCCACCCTATATTTGTGTTGGGCTTGAGTGGAGGGGGAAGAGTTGTATGTATTACCATTTAATTCTACTACATTTTTACGATGGAGTTTCTCCTTAGGAATTAGGGTGATAGCCTATTCTTAATTATATGTTTTTTGCCCTCGGCGGGCTGCCCGAGGGGCCCGTGTCTTCTGTAATTTAGCAGGTTCCTTTAGTATAAGATCCTCTTAATAGTGGGGATACTTGGTCACCCGGTGTTGGTGGTGGCACTCTCTGGAAGGGGAACGTGATTAGGACCCCTGTGCATCTGAGATGAAGTCGTCAACATCAAATTTATATGCCCCTCTAAGATAAGGTAGGCAATTTTTGTCATGTTATGGGGACAGGCTCTTGAAATAGTTTGAGACAACCACTGGGGATGCCTTGTGTTGCGGTGATGGTCGCGGATGAGGAGACATCTGGAAATATTTTTCAGATTGTAGGGCTCGTCTTGCAGCATCCACTATAGAGAGAGTACCATTCGGATGGTACTCTTTGATTAGCATGTTGGATACCCAGCGTTGAAGACGATGGGTTGGAGAAGGGGTACCTCTCTTCATCGGGGGTCATACTGCCTGAGGGATCCCTGAGGCATGTGTCTGTAATGGTCTTTAGGATTTCATTTGGATAGAAGGTTTCTCTATAGGAACCTAAAATATATACATCGAACATATACGAACAACAAAACCCCGTCAATGTATCATCTCATGAACATATGAATATTTGACGATTCAACTTGAAACCTTTCCCTTTTTTTGTTATGAGACGAATGGAATTGAGTGTGGTGGAACTGCAACCTTGGTTAAGGATTCATGTCAGGTTCTCCATTTTTGTTTTACCTCTATGGTGGCACATTTATGGGTTTGAGAAAAAATGCAAAGAATGGTCCCATGGGTGACTATAATTCATCTGTTATTATAGATACTTTCTCATCTCCATATTTATTTCAACCCGATATGTATCATTATTCTTTAGGGAAAATTGGATTCACCCAGCAAGGACTGGTTAATTTATCCATTTCACATTTTTAAGGAGGTTCCACAGTAAAATGGTCCCAATGGGCGACTGTAGGGGGTTAAGTTTTTGTGCAATCGGTCCGCTTAGGATATGACTTCCTTGGATGGTTTCCAGCAGGTTTATTTGTGGAGCCAAAAACACCCAATGACCCTGGTATCCATGATTCATGGACCTTCTTTCCAAATTCAGGTGTTTGTTGGATGAAAATTTGGTAAACGACACTTAGGGACTCCATTGGTCAAGAGGATTGGAGGTCGGGCTCATCACACCCTTTTGGAGGGAATTATCGCATATTCTAGGACTCTTATAAATTTAAGTCGTGTTCATATGTTTGTGAATCCTTGGATCATTCCCAAAGAGTGTATCCATGGGAAAACTCTGGTTTGCAGGATCATCATGGATATACATGGATTTGATGCTACAGAGGCAATACTGACTTAAGCCATGCAATAAGGCGCTCTGGAATTTATCGTCATCCAGGAGGGACGTAAGATGGCTTGATGTTGGGATAAGACCCATGAGATGAGATTCCTACGTATCCTTAGGAGAGAAATTAGAGACCACATAGTTCAATATGGGTTGGGGGCTTACGCATTGAAGCTTCCCATTTGAAGGGACATGATTGGGTGGACCCTTTCAGAAGGGAACCCTTTTGAGCACGGGCTTCAATAAGGAATCCTATATATCCTAGTTTGAATAAGAATCAGAGTTCCCATAGTTTAGGACGGGTTAGGGATTACGCATGGAAGCTTCCCATTTGAGGGGACATGATTGGGTGGATGCTTTTTGATGGGTGCCCTTTTGAGCTTGGGCCTTCAAGCAGGCATCCTATGTATCCTGGTTTGAACAAGAATCAAAGTTCTTATAGTTCAGGATGAGGTGGTTGTGTGGATGTTATAATCATCACAAATCTCTAAGCCCATGAGAGTCATACTCAGTGTGAGAAACATGAGGATGTGAGAGATTCAACCAAGAACACACCTTCTCCCCTGCTGATGGGAGAGGGAAGGCCTATGATGAAAAATCCAAGGCGATAGTGAGAGAGGGAATAGTGAAATGAACCCTTCAATGTGGGATGACATTAGGGATCATGAGGCTCGGCTCTTGAAAGGTTATGAACTTACCTTAGTGGGAGTTCCCCATAACGCACTTTGGGAAAGGGGAGGAATGTAACATCTCACCAAAAGTAGAAGTGAGCATGATTCCTTCGACTGGCCATCGTTCCTCATTGAATGGAAAAGCATGCGATTGCACTTAATCCAAAAAATGGGGAGGTTCATGTTAGAATCCCAAGGTTGGAATATGGGTTACCATGGGAATGTAGACTTATATACATCCCAAGAGTCCGAAACATTGTGGGGAGAGCCATTGTGGCTCATCTTACCATGGGTATATAGACTTAAAGGGGTGCACTAATGTGCCCGATGATCTGATCATACAAGTCCAGTGGCTTTGGAGGAGGATTTGTCTTGAAGTCAAGGGGACTAGTTGGCTGAGGAGGTATGGAGGACATGATGGTAATGGAGGTTTGGGATTGGAGATGGAGGAAAATACATCCGAATATGCCTTATTTTGTGTACTGTTTTCTCATGCGGGATGGGGGGAGCTCCACATACCATAGTGGTATGCGGGTAGAGGGGTCATCCACATACCGAAGTAGTATGCGAGCATGGCCATGGACTACCCTGTACCAAAGTGGTATGTGGTTCTGGATGTGGTCCTCCATGCCTCTTCAGGTTCCATCTGCATACTGATGTAGTACATGATGCGAGGTTAGATCCGTATAGGGATGCACTATGCAAAGCACTATATTGAATGAGGGTCATGGAACTTTTTGATTGTGGTGAGTTCATCCATGAGGAATTTGAGGTTTTTGATGACACAAATTAGGTTCATGGTTTACCCATTATTATTAAGTTCCTTCTTGTTATGGTTCACAACTGGTTATACCTGTGGAAACATGGTTCTCGGTTTGAACTTTGTTGATGATTTGAAACTGAATCTGGAATCCTCTCTGAATTATTTCTTGTAATCTCTAGGGTCTCCTATATTATTTCTTCATTCATCCTCTTCTTCTCCTCTTGTGCTACTTTTATAGAGCATTGGGGGAAATCTTATCTATAAAAATACAACACCATTTGCAGAATCCCATGAAGAGGTATCTTAGTCCATATAAGACCCAGTCAATTGGGGTTTGTGGAGGCTGTAGTTCACAAGTCATAGTTCACAGAACCCTACTAATTTTCTTTATCTACAAACTACCGAGTTCACAGGATGGTATGAAAGTGGCCTTCATGGACTTTATTCTGATAATGATGTAGTTCATGGCTTCCTGGGTTCACTGGCCATCACTCTATGGACCAACGCCTCACAGGTCCTTCCGCGTACTAGTGGTTCATGATTCATGCATTCTATGAACCCTTACTAGTGGTGGTACATGGGTCACTTAAAACTATTGAAAAAAAAACGATTCCTTCAAGATTCTTCCAAAGTTTCCAATTCAATTTTCATACATTTTCTTTACTGGACCTGTATGAATGCTTTCTTCCTACTACAAAGTGCTTGTGGGAGTATTTACTTACTTTTGTGAAGTTTTCAAGACCCTACAAGATTTTTGATTTTTTACAAAAATGTTTTTAAAGGAATATTCATGTCATTTCCAAAAACAAAGTTCATTTTTCTTTTAATGATAATTTGAAAAGAATATTTATTTTTAACATTCATGACATGAATAGTATTTCCCACTATCATGATCGCTCAATTATTTTAAGATTACATTATATGTTTTCAATTTTATTTTCAAAGAAATTTTTTCCTTAATATTTTGGATATTTTTAGATTTGAAATAATTTATTTAAAAGTGAAAAATATTTTGAATGTTTATTATGTTTTAAAATGGATTTTTGAGGAAAGGGTATTTTCCTCAAAAAAAAATTTAAATGATTTTTTAAAATCTTACATTATAAGTTTCCATTGAAAATGATTTTCATAATTTTTTATGTTTAAAAATTTATTTTCAAAGAAAATATTTTTTCTTTAAGAAATGTCCCATGTAGTCTTTCAAAATTATTTTTCATCTAAGATGGAATTATTTATAGATACTTATTATTTACTAAGGATATGATCCAAGGATACCATTATTATTATTTCTATGAATGGTTTATGTTTATTATGAAAATATTCTTATGAAACCCAATTCTTTTTTCACCTATTATGCTTCAATGAAATAATGAAATGATTAGGAAAACTATTTATTTTCCACAAGTTATGTAATGATTAAATGTTTATGAAACAAATTTCATTTTAGGGGTTATGATATAATGAATGTTTTTTGATCTTGTGGAACACATATTTATGATTTTCCTTATGTGATGGTGGTTACATTATAACCAAGGACGATGTTTACATTATAAAAAAAATATGGGTGGGACCTATATGTCATTCCAATGAATTGGGTAAAAATTTAATTTCCATGGGATTAAAAAAATGGAATAGAGAGTGAACCCAGTTCAATGAGGGACTTTTTACTCTATGATGGTCTTGGGAGTGAACCTTAACTACTATGATGTTTTTTGTGGACCTATCTTTCATGTTCATAATATTATGCATGAACCTGATTACATGTTCAAACTTTTATGCATGAACCTGATCACATGTTTATAATATTATGTGTGAACTTGTCTTTCATATCCATAATGTTATGTATGGACCTGGTTTCATGTCCATAAGTTTATATGAGGGCCAAATTTCATGTCCTTAACTTAATGAGTGAACCTATTTATATTTATACGTATTCAAAATGTTATAATTTTATGTGTATGCCAAAATCCTTGTATTATTCTAATATTACTATCTCATGGATAATGATCTTTGATTTTCTTATGATTCATGTCTTATGAATTAAAAATATTTATCCTATGACTCAAAATTATGATCTTTGATATACAGGTTATGGTTTTCAAATGTGATGATCACATTATCATACCCTTATGTTTATGTTATGCTTTTGTATCTCCCTTGTTTACCCTTACTGAGCATCTTAGATCACCCTTTATTATGTTTCATTTCCCCCATGTTATGAAGAAATGTTTTAATTATAGTATATCTATAAAGAGTAATTAATGAGAAGATATTTATGGGAGACATTTTAGATCTTTTAAGAATTAATAAGATTGGGTTCCATGTTTCCAAAGGCACTAAACTATTACGGTCCCTAGACATGTGTTTGTGTAATGTAATAAATATTCATCCAAAAGATATAATATCTTTCGATGAGAATATTGAATCGATATACCATCACTACACGTCAACCTAATATCATGGATCTATCACAATCCATCACATCTTCTCAACTCCTCTTCTAAGGGAGAAACTAGTCTGTACAATCCAACCTGGTTACTCAATTTTAGATACAAAAAAACTACACATGTAATAAATAGTGCTGCAATAAGGTAGTTATTAATCATTCCATTTCAAGAAAGAATCACATAACCAATACATATCCACATGAAAATCTTATAAAAAATGGGTGTCATAGGGCTATACACAAACTCCACATAATTAAGGAAACATCATTTATATATTCCTTATATGTTATGGACTCCCTAAGTCAATCAAAACAACATTTTGATGTTAATAATCACTACCTGAGTTATGATTCACACCAATGATTCTTTAGGAGAGCTTATATCATTAATGGCCTAGGTCTAATCAAGAATTAAATTCCAATTATCTAGATATGGACACCACCTTTATCAATGATCAACAATTTTCTCATTATACCGTACAAAAACTCTTAGATTTGATCATCACATCATAGATCAAAGTTTCATCCCAAGAGAAATAATATAATTTGTCTAAAAAGTATGGAACTTACTAAATGAGGATCACTAGATTGATCGATGGTTCAAAAGGATTTGCTTCAAAAGAGAAGAAGCTAAAAATATTTGGGAAGGGCTCTCTAGGGTCGCCAGAACCAAGTGAGGGTTTAAGGATATTTGGAAGAAAATTAAAATAGAATTAATAAAAGAGTCATATGATCCCAAATCTCATCTCGCCCATTCTGATTCCACAAGTGACCCGATGGAAACCATCATCTATTTTTTTTCTATGGATAGAATGATGGTTTCTAAAAATTTCTACAAATTGGATAGATGCTTAAGGTGAGTTACCTAGGCTATAAGAACTCCCATTGATCTGTGGGATAAACAACTTTACTATAGCACAATCCTTCACCACTTTCTAACCAGTATTCTTGTACTGGATAACTAATGGTCCCATTGTAACCATAGTTCTATATACTCAATCCACCTACCTTGGTTTTCCAAATTATGGATTCCTGAATGAATCTATCATGCCTTAATTAATTTATCTTTAGTTCTAAATGATATGTAAAATCTTAAAATAATGTGTACCTTAAAATTGAGAATGTTACACAAGAATGGTCATGAGAATGGTTTTAATGGATAAATATTAGGTTTATGAAATTATTAATTATTTTTAAAGAAAATAAAACAACCAATTAAAAATATGAAAAATAAAAAACCATGGTACATCCAACCATCCAAAAGAGATTTATAAGAAAAAAATGGTTACTATATATTATGTAATAACTTCGTACACGTTATATTCTTTTTCTAATTATTCTTGACTTTGATATATCATGTTGATAAATACTAAATAATATCATTATGATTCTATTATAATTATATTAATACTAAATCACTTTATAATCATCCATTGATTATGGTATATTCCTGTTTGCATTGGTTTAACCACCCACTTGAATAATGTTATAAATTTATATCATAAATGACTATAGAAATTTAATTTCCAGTAATATATGATATAAATAAATAAATAATGAGTTATTTTTAGTTCTTTAATAGTAATTTAAAAATTTAAATAATCATTTATGAAAACACCCTTTGTTCATTAAGAATCATCGAAAGATGATCATCACCAAATTAATCTTTAAGAATCATAAACAAAAATCCCACATAATGAAATCATAACATTATAAATAATTATAAAACATCAATTCTAGTAAATTTTATAATCTTATAATGATAAATTTTGGGAGAATAATGAATAACAACACCTCTATTATGAAACTAGTTCAAAATGATCAAAATTACTCACATCCAATATTGAAAATAGATAATAATTAACCAATATATATATATGAAATAATTATAAATAATGATTATAAAATTTTATATACATGAATAAGGTTCTACAATATGTGATTATGATAGTTCTGTATGTTATACATAAGGTTAGAGTGTGATCAACTAGGTAGAAGTTAAATGTAAGGGTTTCATGCCCCAAATTTAATTTCTCATTACATAGTTATTAATTTGAACCATGAAATATTTTATATCATTTGAATACATATTAATGAATTTATTTTACCATATTAATTTAATTAATGGTGTTATAAGATCCATATCATGTTATTTATTTAATTTTCCTTCAATTCAAAAGAAACCAAAGTTATAAGGGTTTTTGTTAACTCAACTCCCTTCTTGGATTTATAATGTGTATTCTTGAACTTATTCCTTCCAAGACTGGTTTCTTTCACATTAATATTTAATTTCATGGTACTTTATATTTTTCTCTATATAAATTATTCTTTTTATTCATATATTACCCCTCAATGAATTTCCCATAAAAAATTATATAATTATTAAGAATAATTGAAATCCTCTTTAAATATAGTATCCCCTCTATATTTTCCTTTATCACTAATGTTGTCCTTTATATTTGGAAACCAAATTTATGTGTTATATCATGTGACCTTCTTATATTCCATTAAAAAATTTGAAGTTAATTTTTATTACCTCTTTTTATGATGACGTGTTTTAGGAAAGGTGTTTCAAAATATTAAAAAGTTTTCCGTCCATTAAAAATCAAATGATTTATTCCAAAAGGTTTTCACATAATCCTTTTAAAACCTTTACAAAATTTTAAAGGAATAATTGTTCAATATTTTTTTTTAAATTAAATTTTTTAATTTTTTACTTCATCTTTTTTAAGAAATAATGTATTTTTTAAGTATCAATTATTTAATATTATTTTTAAAAGTACATTTTTTAAAAATGTTTTCACTTAACCTTTTTAAAACCTTTATTTCTTTTCCAAGGATTCATTATTGAGATTTTGTTTTTGAAATATTGATATTTTGAATTCCTTATTTTAAATTTCTCAAAATATTATTTTATGAAAATGAATTTTTAAAGTTACCCATAACTCCATAACTTATGCCAAAGTTAAACGAATTTTCTATAAAACTCTATTATGATTTCACTAATATTTTAGTATTTATCACTAAAGGCCTTATTTATATGGAAGTTGTTTTTCATATATCACCCTATAAATTTTCTTATGAAATACTATTTTGGGGTGATTGAATTTTGGGTATCAACCATTTACATTATTAAGTCATGTTTTATGTCTTATGACTCAACACACATTTTCTATGCTATCTGTTTGTTCATTTGAGATTACATGTTCTTATATAATGAATTATGGACAAGTTTTATTTTTATATTCTTTTATAATAATATATTTATCCCATAATAATGTTTCCTCATGTTATTATGATCTAACCCTTGATTATATGTTGATAATTGTTCCCTCACTGAGGATTCGATCTCATTCATTTCTTATGTCTAGTTTCCCAAGGTTTTGAAGATAAGTGTAACTTATGGTATGTATATTTGGGAGTTTAGTGGAGTTCAATTATGTTGGAATGATATAATGTGTTATAAAAAAATTTCTTATGTAGATAGTACTCAAATAAACGAATATAAATGTTTCTCCAATTTGTGTGATATTATTTTTAGATGTAAAACAAATGTGAAATTTGTGAAAACATATATTGGATAATCTCACTTAGTATAAAATTTAATTTGTAAAATTATGTGTTTTCATTATATTTTGTATTTTTATTTAAATAACTAAATCTATCAATTTTATAATTTTAATTTGACAAAAATAAATAAATTTTTTAATTTATAATTTCAAAATTATATTAGGGTATTCTTTTGGTTTTTTCTAAAAAGATTGATTTCACATGAATAGTAAAAGATATGTTTTTATAAATAACATGACTTTTATAGCATTATCAGTATATAGTTATGAATTTTAAATTCATGAAACCTTTTTCTAAGAACAAATATGTATTTTAAAATTGAATTTATAGTTTTAATATTTTGGTTTTAATGTACAAACCCAAATTTTAAATTTTAAAATTTAAGTTATATTTTTCAAAAAAAAATTATTACATTATAAAATTAGTATTTTGAAATTAATTTTTATCACTTATATAAAATAAACATAATAATATTTATTTCTAATTTGGATTCATTAGTTCTGAATTATTTGATAGGGGAAAATTTATTTTCAATCTTAATGTTTATATTATGTTGGTAAAAACTAGTTATCTTTGTACAATTCAAAAGGGGTAAAAAGGGTTAAAACAAGAGTAAAAGTCAAAAAAATATGTTTAAAAATGTTTTTGAATGAGTTTTAGAGGAATTTAACAATCTTATACATTACCCTCTCTATTATTCACCAATTTTTGAGATACTTTCCTTGATAGTGACTTCCCATTATTAACACGTTTCAAGTATTTACAAAAATACCGTCCCTTTTTTACTTACAAAAGAGACACTCCTCTACTAACTTCCACTCACACCAAAATCATTTTATTTCATCCAAAAATCTGTTAAAACATCTCTTTAACATTCTTATACATAATTAAGAGGATTAAAATTCTCCAAATTTCATCCCTCAAAGGATTAATCCCCTTTACAATAGAGATAATCCAAGAAGCGAGGTATAAATTTCTAACCACTCATTTGTAATTTATATTTATTTATGTTCATTTATTATTCCTTAAATTCAATTAAAATATATTAAAGTGTTAAAATAAGTATAACTAGTATACTTTTATGTTACCATAATGATGTTATAATCATTATCAACCATTACCTTTTCTATTTTAAAAATGAAAATGCCATTCATGTGTTGTGCGGACCACCACCACCACGACGCAAAATAAATAATTTTCCTTGACCAAAATAGAAGTATTCTTCTAATATGATATTTATTATATAAGTATAATATTTATGTAATATTTTAGATTCTGAAATGACAAACCATATTAATCTTTTTCTATATTATATGGAAAACAACATCATCATCCATGCATGGGTGTAGACTATCACCCTCATGGAACAATCGATTTATATTTTTATTTTCATCACATCCTTAAATGGATAGTAATGAGAATGGGTTAAATGGATAAATATTATATTTATAAAATTATAAAGGTTCTATAAAGATAATTTTGATAATTTATTAATAATATGAGAAATAAACAATTGTGGTAAATTCGACCATCCAAAAGTGAATTATAAGAGAAAAAAATGGTTTATTAATATTATGTAATAAAATCATATAGATATATCACACTAATAAGTAATAAATAAGATAATTATTCTTCTGGTATAATGATATTACAACTGAATTGATTCATAATCATCCTTTAATTATGGTATGTTATTTTTTGTTTTGGTTTAAACATCTACTTGAACAATGATATAAATTTATATCATAAATGACTATTACAAAATAGATAATAACTAACTAATAAAAATATATATAATAATATTAAATAAATATTATAAAAGGATATATAAATGAATAAGGTTCTGAAATTGGTGATTAATATGATGATTTTTATTAAACAAAAGGCTAGAGTGTGACCAATTAGGTGAGAATTTTTAGTAAGGGTTTCATGTCCCAAATTTAATTTCTTGATACATATTTCTAATTGTTCACCATGGAATATTTGATATGGTTTGATATTACTTGTGAATGTATTTTACTATATTCATATAATTAATGGGGTTTTAAGATCTCTATCATGTTATTTATTTAAATGGAATTTTATTTAAAAGACACTAAAGTTTTAGGGGTTTTTGTTAACAGAACTCGCTTAATTGATTTATAATGTTTCTTCATGAATATAATTATTCAAATAATAGTTTCTTCCATATTAAGATTTTATTTTATAGTTAATTCACTTTCTCTGTAGAGAAATGAAACTTTTTATTCAAATCATCCTTGTCAATGAATTTCTTCCCCATAAAAAATTATATCATTATTCAAAATAATTTCCATCCACTTTAACAATAGTATCCCCACACTGTACATATTTTTATCTCCCAACAATGTCATAATTTATATTTGGAGACCTATTTATGTGTTATATCATGTGACCTTAATATTTTCTATAACAACTTTTCAATGGTAATTTTTACTACCTCTTTAAATGATAAGGGTATTTAAAAAAGATAATTAAAAATATTAAAAATGTTTTCCATCCTTTAAAAATGAAACATTTTTTCTACCCCTCAAAATTCCTATTGATAACTTTTATTTCATTTCAAGGAGATATTATTGAAGTTTTTTTTCAAAATCAAGTATTTTCCAAGGCTTTTACTTCACCTTTTTGAAACCAATGTGTCTTCTTCTGGGATCAATTATTGAATATTATTTTTTAAATGTAAATGTTACTAAAACATTTTTAGTTCACATTTCTGAAACCTTTATGTATTTTTCAAGGATAAATGATTAAATATTAGTTTTAAAATTAATAGTTTTCAAAAAAAATCAATTCATCTTTTTGAAACTGTTATGAATTTTTGAATACTCAATTATTTAAAAATCCTTTTGAAAGTAAATTTTTTCCAAATATTTTCACTTCAAATTTTTAAAACCTTTAAATATTTTCTGAGGCTTAATTATCTATATTTATTTCAAAATATTTATTTTGAAATTACATTATTTCCAATTTCTCAAATTTGATGTTTCTAAAAATTAATTTTTAAAGTGATCCATAACTTCATCACTTAAATTACAGTTAAAATAATTTTCTAAAAAAATCTTTTATGATTTCATTATGATTTTTCTATTTATACCTAAAGACCTTATTTTATTTGAATTTTTTTTCATGTATAACTCTCTAAATGTTCTTGTGAAATAATATTTTTGTGTGATTAAATTTAGCCTATAACTGTTTAAAATTTTAAGTTATTTTTTTTATACTAGCTAAACATATTGTGAGACCCATTTTTATTTAAATGGGTTCTTTGTGATGTTATGAATGATCCTTTTCAACTAGAACATATATATAGGGATTATTGATGGTTGGGGTACTATATATCACTCAAATTAATTATTAATGTTAATATATCAGGAACTAAAAAAAGAATAATAGAGGATTTATCCCAAGAAAATGGGTACACTGGTGGATTTATACCAATCCAAATGGTATACAAGAGGATTTATATCAATAAAATTGACATAAAAGAGGATTTATCCAAAGATAAAGGGGTATATGGAAGGATTATGCAAATCCAAAAATGATATAAAAGTTATTATACAAAAACTACTATGTGATGATTATATTTTTAGGTCACCATGAAATATGATTTATATGATTATGTTTATAGCACACTCTTATTTCAAAATCTCATGCCTATAATTATGCTCCTTAACTCATGTTTAATGCCTTAGGATTCAACATAATTTTCCCTTGGTATATGTTGGTTCATTTGAGATTAAATGTCCTTTTATCATGACTTATGAACATGTTTTATTATTCCATGATATTTTAATAATATATTTACCCCATTATCATATTTCCTCATATACTTATTATCTAAACCTTGGGGAATATTTCATATTTTTTCCCTTACTGAGCGTTTGACCTCACCCATTTCTTATGTTTCCTTTTCAATTTTTTTTATGATATGTATAAATTATAGGAATTATAAAAAGGAGAATAAATTTTTTATAATATAAAGAAATTATCACCCATTTTTTTTAAAAAAATTATATAGCTAGTCCTCAAATACACTAAAAAATTATATGAGTTATATGATATTATTCTGATATGTAATACTAATGTTATTTTTTTTAAAATTTAGCACATATAATCTCACCTGACATCAAAGTTAATTTTTAAAAGTATGTCTTTTTATCACCAAACCTGAGATTGTGAGTCTAGGGTGCCACAATTATAAACCCTACCATAGAGAGGTTTTGATGGTATTGTGAATATAAGGGGATGTGCTATACTTATTTGGTTATAATTTGGCAATGGATATGTGATTGTGCCTATTATGTGGTTTTGATTTTACGAGGTTATGTGGATATGGAAGGGTTGGGAAATCTAAGAAATATTCAATTAGGGTTTGAGGGTGTCTAGTTCAGTATGGGTGGGTCATGACATAACAGTTAACTACAAATATATATTTTTTATTTTAAGATAAGACACTTTAAAAGGTTGATAACAATCTAGATTACTAAAACTTGATATAGAAAATAGATAATAACTAAATAATATAAATATATGTAATAATTGTAAATAAATATTATAAAAGGTATAGTAATGAATAACATTTTAAAATAGGTGATTAATATGGTTATTTTTATTAAACATGAAGTTAAAGTGTGATGAATTAGGTAAGAATTCATGGTAAGGGTTTCATGTCCCAAATTTAATTTCTTGATACATATTTCTTATTATTCACCATGGAATCTTTTATATTGTGTGATCTTACTTGTGAATTCATTTTACCATATTCATATAATTAATTATGTTTTAAGATCTCTGTCATGTTCTTTATTTAAATGGAATTTTATCTAAAAGATACTAAAGTTTTATGGGTTTTTGTTAACACTACTCCCTTCATTGAGTTATAATGTGCCTTCACAAAGTCATTTATTCCATGAAAAATTTCTTACATATTAATACTTTTTTTCATGGTACTTTATATTTATCTCAAGAGAAATGAAAATTTTGATTCAAATCATCCTCATCAATCAATTTCTTCCACATAAAAAGTATATCATTATTAAAAATAATTCCCATCCACTTTAAAAATAGTATCTACTCATTGCCCATATTTTACTTTCCCACCAATGTCATCATTTATATTTGGAAACCCCATTTATATGTTATCTCATATGGCCTTCTTATTATCTATTACTACTTTTCAATGGAAATTTTCACTACCTTTTTTAATGATATGGGATTTCAAAAAATGTTTTACAAAATATTTAAAAGGTTTTCCATCATTTAAAAAAATGTTTTATCTACCCATCTAAATTTCTATTTATAACCTTTATTTTATTTCAAGGATCTATTATTGATGTTTTTTTTCAAAACCAAGTGTTTTAAAAATCTTTCACTTCAAGTTTTTGAAACCTTTCTGTCTTTTTCAAGGATCAATTATTGAATATTCTTTTTAAAAGTAAATGTTTTGAAAATATGTTCAGTTCTCATTTTGAAACCATTATTTATTTCTCAAGGATTAATTATTCAGTATTAATTTTAAAATCAATAGTTTTAAAAAAAAGCACTTGGCCATTTTTTAACCGTTATGTATTTTTCAATAATCAATTATTTAAAAATCATTTTTAAAGTAATAATTTTAAAAAAAATTCACTTCACATTTCTGAAACCATTATATATTTTCTAAGGCTTAATTTCCCATATTTCTTTCCAAATATTGATTTTAAAATTACATTATTTCCAATTTCTCAAAAGTTATGTTTATGAAAATGAATTTTTAAAGTGATCCATAACGTCATCACTTAAACTATATTTAAAATAATTTTCTAAAAAACTCTTTTTTGATTTAATTACAATTTTACTATTCATCCCTAAAGGCCACATATTATTTGAAGTTATTTTTCATGTATAACCCTATAAATGTTCATATGAAATAATATTTTTGTGTGATTGAATTTAGGGTATTAACCTTTCACATTACTGAGTTATTTTTTTTATACCAACTAAAAATATTATGAGACCCATTTTTATTTCAACGTATTATTTATGTTGTGATGAATGATCCTTTTCAACTGTAACATAGATATATATGGATTAATGATGGTTGGAGTACAATAGTGCTCTCAAATTCATTATAAATGTTTATATCTCAAGCACTCAAAAGGGTTTAAGAGAGGATTTATCCGAATAAAAAGGGTACACTAGTGGATTTATTCCAAGGAAAAGGGTATAAAAGAGGATTTATCTCAATAAAATGGTCGTGCTAGAGGCTTTTTACTAAACTAAAGGGGTATATGGAAGGATTATCCCAATACAACAATGATAGAAAAGTGATTATGCCAAACCAACTATGTGATGAATATCATGTTGGTCACCATGACATATGATTTATATGATTATGTTTATAGCACACTCTTACTTCCAAATATCATTCCTATGACTATGCTTCTTGACTCATGTTTAATGTATCATGATTCAACAAACTTTTTCCTTGGTATATGTTTGTTCATTTGAGATTAAATGTAATTTTAGCATGACTTATGGACAAAATTTATTGTTCCATGCTATTTTAATAATATATTTATCCCGTGATCATGTTTCCTTATATAATTATGATCTAAACCTTGATGAAGTTTTGATAAATTTTCCCTTACTGAGCATTTGACCTAACCCATTTCTTATGTTTCCTTTTCAAAACTTTTTATGATACATATAACTTGTAGGAAGTCAATAAATGAGAATAAAGGAGTTATATTATAAATAAATAATCACATGTATTTAAAAAAATTATTATGTATCTAGCCCTAAAATACACTAAACCAAATGTTTTTATGAGTTGTATGATATTATTCTGATATGTAATACTAATGTGAAATTTAAAAAATTTATCACATATAATATCACCTGATATTAAAGTTAATTTTTAAAAGTATTTCTTTTTATCATGATACCTGAGATTGTGAGTATAGGGTGCCACAATTATAAACCCTATCATAGAGAGTTTTCGATGATATTGTGAATATAAAGGGATGTGGTATACTGATGTGGTTTAATTTGGTGATGGATATGTGGTTATACCTATAATGTGGTTTTTTTATGAGGTAATGTGGATATGGAAAGTATAGTAAATCTAGGACATATTCAATTGGGGTTTGAGGGTTTCTAGTTCTGTATGGGTGGGTCATGACATAACACTTAACCACAAATGTATATTTTTTATTTCAAGATGAGACACTTTATAAGGTTGAAAACAATAAAGATTACTCAAAAATGATATAGAAAATAGATAATAACTAAATAATATAAATATATATAATAATAGTAAATAAATATTATAAAAGGTATAGGAATGAATAATGTTTTAAAATAGGTGATTAATATGGTTATTTTTATTAAACAGGAGGTTAAAGTGTGACGAATTAGGTGAGAATTCATGGTAAGGGATTCATGTCCCAAATTTAATTTCTTGATACATATTTCTTATTTTGAACCATGGAATCTTTAATATTGTGTGATATTCCTTGTGAATTTATTTTACCATATTCATATAATTAATTGGGTTTTAATATCTCTATCATGTTATTTATTTAAATGGAATTTTATCTAAAAGATACTAAAGTTTTATGGGTTTTTGTTAACACAACTCCCTTTATTGAGTAATAATGTGCCTTCGTGAACTTATTTATTCCAAGACTACTTTCTTATATATTAAGATTTTATTTCAGGGTAATTTCTATTTATCTCTAGAGAAATGAAAATTTTGATTCAAATCATCCTCATCAATCAATTTATTCAACATAAAAAAGTATATCATTATTCAGAATAATTCCCATCCTCTTTAACAATAGTATCCCCTCATTTTCCATATTTTAATTTCCCACTAATGTAAACATTTATATTTGAAAACTAAATTTATTTGTTATCTCATGTGACCTTCTTATTTTATATTACAAATTTTCAATGGGAATTTTCATTACCTGTTTTATTGATAAGGATTTTCAAAAAGGTTTTCCAAAATATTAAAAAGTTTTTCTATATTTTAAAAATATAATGTTTTGTCTACCCCTCCACATTTCTATTTATAACCTTTATTTCATTTCAAGGAGCTATTTTTGATGTTCTTTTTTCAAAACCAAGTGTTTTCCAATGATTTCACTTCACATTTTTGAAACCTTTATGTCCTTTTCAAGGATCAATTGTTGAAAAGTATTTTTAAAGGTAAATGTTTTTAAAATATATCTAGTTCTCATTTTTTAACCTTTATGTATTTTTAAAGTATAAATTATTGAAGATTAATTTTAAAATTAATAGTTTAAAAAAATCACTTAAATTTTTTGAAACCGTTGTGTATTTTACAATACTCAATTATTTAAAAATACTTTTGAAAGTAATAATTTTCAAAATGTTTTCACTTCACCTTTTTGAAACCTTTATATCTTTTCCAAGGATTAATTTCCCATATTTCTTTCCAAATTTTATTTTAAAATTAAATTCTTTCCAATTTCTAAAAATTGATGTTTATGAAAATGAATTTTTCAAGTGATCTATAACTTCATCACTTAAACTATAGTTAAAATAATTTTCTAAAAAAACTCTTTTATGATTTCCTTACCATTTTACTATTTATCTCTAAAGGCCATATTTTCTTTGAAGTTATTTTTCATGTATAACCCTCTAAATATTCTTGTGAAATAATTTTTTAGTGTGATTAAATTTAGGGTATCCTCCATTCACATTATTGAGTTAATTTTTTTTATACTAGCTGAAAATACTGTGAGACCCATTTTTATTTCAATGCATTATTTATGTTGTGATGAATGATCCTTTTCATCTGGAACATATATATATGGATTATTGATGGTTAGAGTACTATATGGATCTCAAATTCATTGTTAATGTTTATATATTATGAGCTAAAAAGGGTATAAGAGAGGATTTATCCCATGAAAAAGGGCACACTAGTTGATTTATTCCAAGCCAAAGGGTATACTATAGGATTTATCTCAATAAAATGGTCACGCTTGATGATTTATCCCAAGATAAAAGGGTATATGGAAGGATTATACCAATCAATAAATGATAGATAAGGGATTATACTAAACCTAATATATGACGAATATCATGATGGGTCACCATGACATATGATTTCTATGATTATGTTTATAGCACACTCTTATGTTAAAATATCATGCCTATGATTGTGCTTCTTGACTCGTGTTTAATGTATCATGATTCAACACACTTTTTCCTTGGTATATGTTTGTTCATTTGAGATTTAATGTCATTGTATCATGACTTATCGATATTTTTTATTATTCCATTCTATTTTAATAATATATTTCCCCCATGATTATGTTTCCTCATATACTTATGATATATTCCTTGATGATTTTTTTTATTTTTCCCTTACTGAGCATTTTATCTAACCCCTTTCTTATGTTTCCCTTTTAATGTTTTTTAATATGAATATAACTTGTAGGAAATCTAGAAAGGATACTAAAGGAGTTATATTATAATGAAATAATCACATGTATTTAAAAAAATAATTTATGTAGCTAGTCCTAAAATACACTAAACCAAAAGTTTCTTTGAGTTGTATGATATTATTATGATATGTAATAATAAGTTGAATTTTTTGAAAATTTAGCGTAGATAATATCACCTAGAATCAAAGTTAATTTGTAAAAGTTTGTGTTTTTAGCACTGTACTTGAGATTGTGGGTTTAGGGTGTCCCAATTATAAACCCTTTCATAGAAAGGTGTGTATGATATTGTGAATATAAGGTGGTGTGGTGTACTGATGTGGTTTTAATTTTTTATATGGATAAGTGATTGGGAATATGATGTGGTTTTGTTTTTATGATGTTATGTGGATATGTAAGGGAATGGAAATCTAGGAAATATTCCATTGCATTTTAATTGTGACTAGTTCAGTAGGGGTGGGTCATGAAATAACACTTAACCCCAAATATATATATTTTATTTAAAGATAAGACACTTTTTAAGGTTTATTGGGAACATGAATAGATAGAAACTGGTTTATAAAATTAAACTACATATTATATTACCATACTGTTCAAAAAAAGAGTGACAAAGTCATACACCCAATGTAAAATCCATTTAATAGATAATCCACCCCCCTATAGTTTATATTTTATGACGTCTTTGATATTGTAGGCCATATTGTCCCAAGTTTTAATAAACTATTACAAGGTGATATTTCCATCATTAAATCTATGAACCAATATTTGATTCTGGTTATTGATCCATGATGTTGGTTCCTCATTGATGCCAAATCACATCTCTCTTTCATACATTCTCTCGATATCCTCCAAAGGGGAATTTATTTCTAGATCCTATTAAAATATATCTCATTTGAAATGTGTTACCAGGTCAAAGGAATATTTTGATTCCCTTTCAACTATATTCTCCTTAAGTTCACCACTTTCTTCTTTAGGATGAATTTGGTTGTCTGTACTACAACATACAAATAATGAACCCTGAATCCGAGTAGGTTAATCCTTCTCATGTTTTTGGCAGTATATGTTTTGGAATAGAATAGTCATTAACCTATATCTCTTAAATATCCCTTCTTGATACAGATTTATGACTAGAATTATGCTTTCTTACTTCCTCCATTTTCTTTTATGTCCTTTTATTTCGAAGTTTAACATGTGAATCGGGCATTAATTGTTTACTTGTTGATTTGGTTTTCATCAGTTTAGGTAGCTTGGAGTAGTCATTTTTTGATCATTTTTTCTTTCATTTCTTGATTAGGGAACTCCATGAATTGACACCAACCTTGTTCACATTATTCACATCTATATTTGGGAGTTTTTTTCTGTCTTTCTAATTTATAGTTAGAGTATGGGTGTGAAATTTAATCTACCCCTTATATATCATCATTTGAAGTAACCAAACCCTATATAAATAATTATTCTACATTTTATTTTGTTTGTTCCCTATTTAAATTTTATTTAACTTATTACCATCCCTTAGATACATCTTTACTTGTAACATCATTTCCTAATATCATGAAACTATTCTTCTATTTGATTTTACATCATTCCGCCCCATACTAGAACCTAAAATAAAGGAAGTAGATAAACCTTGAATCTCATTCATTTTATCTACCATATGATGCATGGGGTAAAATAAATAATTTAAATTTAGATCAATATACATAGATTGAGATACAATACTAGTAACTTCTGCAGTGAAACTCTGGGTATAGATTATTCAACCAAGCACATGCCCAACCTTTGATGATGTAGCCTCACTAGACGTGTTAGTCAGATTATTCAAAAATTCTTCACAATAATCTCCAGGTGATAAGGGTATGGGAACAATTCATTACAATACACCTTCCTCATAGAGTTGATACTACAGTCCTTCTGAAAATAGACCATTACCATTCCATCTTGAGAGCGGACAACCTCATCCACATGATAAATCTCCACTAGATCATAAATAAATAAAACCTAAAAATTATTATTACCCACTATAATTGAATCTAAACCATCTTCATTCAACACCACCTTACTCCCAAAACATAGATGAAAAATCATATTTAAGGTGTCCCAATTGAAATCACAATGAGTAGTAGTCACACTAAGACTAAAAGTTAATTTCCCAAACCACCACGGAGGGATGATGCCATCTCATGTAAAAGTCATAGAACTATCTAAATAGAGAAAAACAATCACTATAGAAATTATATAGAGATTTGAAAAAAGTAAGTATGATGGCATCTTCAACCACAGACCATACAAGTATGTGGCATGAATCAAACAATCCAACTATGGGATGAACCTTTAAATTTAAAATTCATTTCTATTTATTCAGACCACACTATTAATCCGAATGATATAAGTTTCATTCCTATATTTATTAAATTTACCAATGATCATTTTATTATTGATAAGAAATAATAAAATATTTTTCCTTTATTTTTAACATGTGACATTCATTTTAATCTAAATTATCACTTTTAAATTCAAAACATGAGTTTTTAGTTATTTACACTACACTATATATTATAAATATGTGATGTTCATTCCTATAAGTTGTAAATGAATTTAATATTATTTGACTTTTTTTGTTATGTTAAAAAAATATTGTTTTATTAGTTTTGAACATGTGATGTGTGTTTCGAGCATACATAAGACTTAAAATGAAAACATATTCTTTAGGAAATTTCAATCACACCATGTGTCAAAATGATGTATGTTTTACTTATATTGGTCATTAATGTTACAAATATTTATTCATAGTGATTCAATAAAATATGATCTATTTGCTTAATTTTGAGCATGTTATGCTTATTTGAAACTAATGTATCACTTTTAAATTGAAAACATCCCCTTTTCATCATATTTACTATATCGCGAGTCAAAATTACGTGTTGTTTACTCCTAAATGTAAAAAATAAAAAAAAAGTTTTTTAAAGAGTTTCATGAAAAACTAAAAATGTTTTCTTTTTTATTATCATGTAATGTGAATTTTTAACTACATTAACTCTTAAAATAGAATAAGGATATTTATGTCATTTTGACCACACCACACATCGTAATGACATACAATTCACTAATGCATGTAAAAAATCGAATTAAGGATCATTTACATATAGTTTCCTGATAATCCAATGCCATTTTAATATTTTTTACCACGTAACACATGTTTTTAACTTAAATATCTCTTTTAAATTCATTAAATGAATTTTTGATCATTCTAAACACACTGCATTTCAGAATGAAATGAGGTTCATTCTTATGTGTTAAAAATATATCAAAGACAATTTTAATAGATTTAAATTCAATCTAATATTTTTTCACAATTTTGTCTATATGACACATGTTTTTAATTGAAATGTCTCTTTTAAACTGAAAACAATTTTTTTATCTTTCTAACCACACTTAACATTAGAACAATGTGTGGCTCATTAGTAGATGTCACAAATGAATCGATGATAGTTTTTATAATTTTTCATGATAATAAAATATTATTTTATTATTTTTTACCATGTGACACATGTTTTTAACCAAAATATATCATTAAAATTGAAAACAACTATTTTTAATAAGTTTGATCTCACCATGCATTAGATTAATATGAGAATAATTTGTACATGATTGAAATTAATATAAGACTATTTTACTTGAGTTTTATAACAAACAGATCATATTTTATTTTTTGGGGGGCATGCGACATGTGTTTTGAACATATATAGAACAAAAAATAAAAACTGCACTTTATTTAATTTTGACCGCACCACGCATCATAATGATAAAAAATTTGTCAATAAAGTTCAAAAATAAATTGATGCTTATTTTCCTTTAATTTCATGACAATCCAAACAATTTTTTTCTGTTTTGAAATGTGACACACATTTTGAACTAAAATATCACTTTTCAATTGGAAATAAACAATTCGGATCATACTGATCACACCTTGAATTAGAATAATATGTGAGATAAGCGTAAATGTCATAGTTAAATTTAATATCTTTTTCCACATGTTTCATGACAAATTTAGCATGTTTTCTAAGTTTTGAGAATACAACATGTGTTTTGAACTTATTTAACACTTAAAATGAAAAAATCTAGTTTAGATTATTTGAGGTATGGAACATATTGGAATGATCAATATTGGAAATTGAAGCATTTGCGATGGGGTCCCATCGCAAATAACTCGTTGTAGAAAATGACATCATAAATAAAATCTTTTGCGACAGACCATAGCAAAAGACCCTATTTTTGATGGGATCCCTTACCATTGCAAATAATTTGGCTGCATTTAAAAAAATCCTTTTGGTATGGGACCGTCACAAATAAGTATTTGCGATGGGACCATCACAAAAAAACATAATAATAATAATAAAATAAAATTAGTAAAATTAATAAAAATTAATAAAATAATAATAATAATAATAATAATAATCAAATAATAAAAAACACAATATTTGAAATAATAATAATAATAATAATAAATTAATAAATTAATAAAAAAAATAAAAAAAATAAAAAAATAAAAAATAATAAAAAATAATAAAAATAATAAAAATAATAAAAATAATTAAATAATAAAAATAAAATAAAAAAATAAAAAAATAAAAAAAACACAAAATTCACAACAATATAAAAAATTAACTATATAGAAATATAAATATATTGATTGATAAAAATACTACAAATTTTTTTTACATTCAAATGTTTATCAGAAAAAATATATAAATCACTGAGGGAGAGGGTCATCTAGAGGAGTTGGAGGAGCTGGTAGAGGGAACTCCATCCTTAAACTATGGGTCAAATGTCTCATGTACTCCATTGTCTTCTCGTGTTGTTGTTGATGTCATCGAATTATACCCTCCTCCTACTGCTGACAGAGCTCTTCCTACTCCCTGTCCAACTACTATATGTGAAAAGCTGTGAAAAAAGGTACAGATAATAAACCAATTAGTATATAAATAAATTAATAAAAATTAAGGAAAACTAACTATAATACACAATAGAACATACCTCTTCATGCGTGGATCAAACACAAGTTATGGACGTTATTTGGGGATAGGGTTGGGAATCATCAATCTCGCAGGACCAAAACCCCTCAGAGTCATCCCTGAACTTCCAACTATATGAGGGTTAGATGATGCAACACCATGCTTGTTACTATGTAGATCGGCCTCCTCCAACTCATGAAACAGAGCAGATTCCATCAAAAACATGAAATTACTATTAGGAAATTGTTAAAAACAACTATTATATATAGATATATATTATATAAGATTATAACCAACATTTAACTATGTCAATATTAATCACCTCATCATTTTCATACTGCTACTCTCATCAATGCATCACATCTGGCCTGCCCTGATTCTGGAGACTAAATGTAAAATTTGGACATGGATGACAAAAATTAGTCATTTCTAATAACCTTATGATTGGAAATTCTATGATTTACTAAAAAATATTGAATCATATATTTTACAATATTTAAGTGATGAAACCAATTTATGTCAACCATGTCAAAATTTGTCATTTCACTAATTTATGTCAACCATATCTTATCATCAACGTATCTCCTCTTGCTGTTGCTGCTTTCATTGACACATCACATTATGTTTGTCTCAGTTTTTGTGACCTAATGAAAAATTTGTACCTAGTTAGCATAGATTGGTAATTTCTAATCACCTAAAGATTGGAAATTATATGATATACTAAAAGGTATAAATCATAGATTTTAAAATCACTAGGTGCTGAAACTAATCTATGCTAACCATGTCCAAATTTATCATTACACAAATTTATATCAATTTTGTTATGTCATAAATGTATCTCCTCATGCTACTGCTGCTTCCAATAATGCATCACATAATATTTTTCTTGAATCTGGTGACCTAATGATAGATTTAGAGATGATTAGCATAAATTAGTCATTACTAATTTGTATCAAACACATATGTTCAAATTTTTGGTGGGCCTAAATTGGTCAATACTAATTATTACAATTTATTACTAATTAAGTTTTTATGATTAATTTGATATAATAAGAAGATGATCCAAAAAAGAGCAGAAAATTAAAAAATTAGAATTGACATGTAAATATTATAAATTTAATATATTTACTGCTATTTTCTTACTAATTAATGCTAATATTAACATATTTTTTTATAAATTAATAATAATTATTATAAATTTCTATAAAGCAACAAACTATATTACAAATTACTAGAAAGGTGTGAATCATATAATTTCTAATCTTCAGGCCATGAGAAATAATGATTTTGTGTCAACCATGTATGTACAAATTTGTTATTGCTCATGGCCTAGAAATTGAAAACCCATTTCATTTTCAGCATTCTAGAAATTTATAATAATTTCTATTATTTCATAGTGATTTATAGTAAATTGTTTAAAATTAATACTAACTTACACTAATTTATAATAAATTATACTAATTAACACTGATTATAACAAATCACCACTAATCATTACTAAATACCACTAATCAGTTTTATTTTTTGTTATTTTATAACAAATAATACAAATGATTACTAATTAATACTAATTATTACTAATTATTACTAATTTTTTCTATTTATTACTAATTATCTCTATTTATTACTAATTATTTATATTTATTACTAATTATTACAATTTATTTCTAATTATTAATAATTATTACTATTTATTAATATTTATTACTAATTATTCCTAATTATTACTAATTATTACTATTTATTACTATTTATGACTAATTATTATAAATTATTACAAATTATTAATATTTATTACTAATTATTACTAATTATTACTAATTATTACAAATTATTACTATTTATCACTAATTACTACTAATTATTACCAATTATTACTTATTATTACTAATTATTACTAATTATTACTAATTATTTCTAATTATTACAAATTAATATAAATTAATACAATTTATTACTATTGATTAATAATTACCGTTATTATTTCTAATTATTACTATATAAACTATTTTTTACTATTTATTACTAATTATTATTAATTAGCAGTAATTACCGATAATTATAATAATTTATTATTTTTTTACTTTTTTTACTATTTATTACTAATTATTACTAAATAATACAAATTAATACTAATTTATTGTAATTTATACTAATTAAAACTAATTACTACTAATTGATACTAATTACACGTAATTATTATTAATTAATGATAATTGAACCAAATTATTACAAATTAATACTATTTACTTTTAAATAAAAATATTAAATCTTAATGAAACAACATATTTGTACAAATAAATAAGGAAAAATAAAACTATCTAATTCTAAATTCATTTAATTACAGTTAATTAATAATAAAAATTATAAATATTAATTAAAATGAATCAACTAAAAAATAAAAGCAATAAACAAATACCTTAAAACTGAATCTTTTGTGGGATGCAAGTCCTGAAAATTGGTCCACTCTAAAATTTAAACTTTGAAGAACTGAAGATAGAAATATGAGAGTAGAGAAGGAGAGAGGACTTGAGAGAATAGTGAAGTGAGAAACAATCAGATGTGGGTATATATTTGTTAGACCATTTTCAACGGGGGTATTTGCGATAAGATTCCCGTTGCAAATGCTTACCCCTATTAATTAGGGCGGTGGTTAAAAAGTTATTTGCGATGGGTCCTGTTGCAAATAATTTCCTAATGAATTATTATTTGTGACGACCTATCACAAATATTATTTTTTGTGACGGGACTCGTCGTAAATAGTTCACTGGTTATTAATTGAGCCAGCAGTAAAAGACAATATTTGCGATGAGTCATGTCAAAAATACTATTATCACGACAAATTATTTACGCAACCCATCACAAATAATATCCCACTGACATATTATTTACGATGGATATCATCCCCCGTCGCAAATAACAGAAACCTGGGAAGAGTATTTGCAACGACCCCTCACAAATACCTCTTTTTTATAGATTATTTACGACAGGTCAAAATTCCCAGTGAAAATAGTCTCATTCGATAGACTATTTGCGAAAGGCCCTAGTCCCATCACAATAAGTCATTTTTTTGTAGTGGATGTAAAATTCACTCCTAGAGGACACAATTGAATAAATGAACATTTTTCCATAGTATCATGATAATCCAATATACTTTTATTAGAATTGATCTTGTGGTTTACTCATAGAATTCACACATTAGATAAAAATATTAAACATATAATTGGTAGAGAAATACCACATGAAGAATGTTAAAAGCATTGAAACACAACATAACATGCCCATTTATCCCTAAATGAATATATTTAATCCTCTTCAAATGATTTATCAACAACATACTCATAGCACTAGAAACATATAATTAAACAAATAGTTAATTAATATTTTAGATAAACATGTATAGATTTAAATACATATACAAATATATACATATATAATAGAACTACTTAAGGGTATTTTAACTCTTTTTAGGGTATGATATAATTTATAAATTTACAAGCATAACAAACAAATTCATATTCATTTTTTATAGACATTGTGAAAATATTAACAATTATGAGAAATTTGTTGTGATATATGTCCCAATATTGAAATATTAGTATATATATACCAGAACATATTTCCATATATACAAATCAATTAGTTTCTTTTTTAAAATATCATTTTCTTCCAACCTTTCACTAGTCAACACATCCACATTGCATTACCTAAGAAAAAATGAAATTTAATACATACTATATATCATGTAATTAAAATACTAAAAAATGTTAGAATATAATGTATTACTAATTAAAAAGGGAAATCATGCATTTCTGATTTATTAGATACCCAAGCCTTAAATTCATCAATTATATCTTCAGATTGACTTGATTTATTGATCATATTCATTATTCAATGTATTTATGTTTATTGTAATATTAAATCTAACACTAACCCCAATGTAAATAATGAATATTGATTTTTAGGGTTAATTGATTGTCCATGGTCATTCTATATAACCTGGAAATTTTAACACCTGCTTATTTTAAAAATTATTTTTTATAAAACTCTCATTTGATGAAAATCATGTTTTTCTCTTTTTTACTTACAATAATTTGTTCCTCATTATCGATATCATTGAAATGTTTCTTATCAGTGTGAGTAAAATCATGCGGAGGAGAAAAACTTTCTACAACATAAGCTAAGAATAAAAATTTGAATATTTAAACTTTTTCTTAAACACCTATAATATAAATAGAATACATATCATATATAAAAACCCCAATATTATCGAACCATCAATTTACACATGTTAATTTTTATTTAATGGTAAGAGTGTTTATTCCTCTCTATCGATTATATAAATTACCTCCTTATGGATGCCTTTAATATATAATACATCATCTTCATTGTGTCTAAGAAATAATTTTTATGATGTCCCAAGGAAAATATCATTCTCTAAGGAAATGACACTCAATTCTATTTTTTTGTTCACAAAAGAACAGTGGACCATTTTTTGATTACATGATAATGTGTAAAAAAACTACACTTCTTGTAGTTCTATTTGGAATGGATGATCTTATTACCCTTACTAAAATTCAGTTTAATGAATCCCAATTCACTAACCTTTACCATAATTCTATTATCAACCAACAAAAATTAGAAAACCATAACTTGAAATGTTGTATGGTCTAATTCCTATTTTTATATTGATAATCCAAAAGTAATAAAAATTCATATAAATTGGATTTGTATCCTTGACACTAAATACATGCATCTCTTCAAAGACTATAGTAACTATGTTATTTTTCATTGTACTACATTCATAATGTTCCTTTATTTAGAATGCATAACCATTAATTATGTATCCATTATAAGACAATGCATATATATTTGGTATATTATAAATCCAACATAATTCTCCAGAGACAAAATTTGGATTTTTGGATAACTCATTATAAATGTGGTCTTATAACCAATTAATAAATTTTTGGTTATGTGTATTTGATATCCAACCTTTAAACCTTGTTTGATTCAAATTTCTATGAATTTTCTTATTAATGTGAACATATGGAAAACCACCACATTATTATAAAAAGCATAAAGTTATCCATTTACCATTTTTTATATGTATTGTTACAACATATGTTCTTGAAATTACTTTACTATAAACACACCCTCCCTGTCAAGATTTTGGAAGACTAATACTATATTTTTTGAATATGTATTTAATAAATAATTTAATGAATTATTCTACAAAAAATCACTCTATTGTATAACATTATAGACATTTTTTATTTTTTATACACCCATTAAATATATTCATATGGAGATCAATAGGGTTCATCCATCTAAAATGTAAAATACCACAAAGTCATATCACTCTCACTAAGTGAACCATCATGTGAACCATAATATAAAAAATTATGGAGTGAAGGGCATCTATAGTTTATATAAAGTGGAAAAATACTTTTTCCATTATTTATAATTTTTCAAAAAAAAATTATAAATATTAATTATAAACATAAACATAGATTAATTTTTATATGAAAACCATTTTTTAGTTTTTATACCATATTTTAATCAACACACATTTTTAAATCAAAATATGAAAATCATGTAATTCTAATCATATTAGCTTTAGAATATTCATAGTTATAACATTATTAATATTTGATAAATACAAAAATGGAACCGTTACACCACTTAAAGAGTTTCAAAATTCAAATATCTATTGTCTAAAAAAATTTTTCGCTACTTTCTGAAGAAAAGTTCACCTCCCATTCTTCACTGGCACTAACTCTTCCCTGCTTCCCATGTTAATCATGTCTAACATTTACTTGATTCCATATTTGGTCTTCCCTCATGTATTTAGTAATTTTTTGACTATACTAAAGCATATATTTTTCTTGATATACATGAAATCTCGAAAATACTAGACATACAAAATCACTCAATAAGGTTTTGTAATAAAAATTGATATATTTTTTCAACCTCCAATAGGAATATTTTCATAGAAAGTTTTACCAAAATAAATAATAACATAATATACATTATTAAATAGTTATTTTACATTTTATTAAGAAGTTGATAAAAAATATTTTGGATTCTCATTGATTGGTTTCTTCTATTATCGATATAGATATAGTCAAGGTAAAAAATTAGATTTCCAAGTAATACTATCTTCATAAAATGTTTTGGCCTAACTATGTATAGACCTTATTCACACACATGATTCAATTTTATTAATTTAATGTTATAACCTAATAAATTAATATAATAAAAGAATTCATTTATCAAACCAAATAACATTTATCTTATTAAAATTTTTCTTTATTGTGAGCATCATTCACCAAAATGTATGAATCCTAGAAAATTTCAAATATTTAATAAGTAGAGTAAATTAAATGTAAATTCCAATACTAGTTTTTTCAGTCATGAGATAATAAATGAAAATTTAATGTAATTACACTTTATTTATAACCAAGGTATTAATTTATCACTTTCAAGAATAATCAAATATTTTATGTTAGTGATGTTTTGTACAAAATGGAGATTAATTTTATCTATAGATAATAAAAGAAAAATGTTTTGTGAAAATATCCCAAATTTAGGATAATATTTGTATACTTTATTCCACTGAGAAACAAATATTGGGTGTTTAATTTTACCTTTATGAATTTTTACATTTCTATATGACATCAATTAGTATATTGTCTCCAAAATTCCATACAATCATCAAACATATAGGAATTATTGGAAAGTAAAACAAACATTTTGATGAACATGATTTATTTTTATTATACTGAGATGCATCAAACTTACTATATTTCTATAGATATTTTTTCTCTTTTTGAAATAGTATATAGTATTTAGAGAAATCATGTATTTTATCATACCTCAAACCCAAGAAACATAACATCCATTTAGCTTCATATGTTTGATAATGAAGATCATTTTTATATAGACCGGACTGAAGGTTATTTTTTATTATTCTTAATTCAAAGAAGAACAAGAAAAATCCAAACAAAGAGGCCCTTCAAGGGGGGCGAAAATGATGAAGTCCAAGGGAATCCCCTTGCACCACACAAAATCACTCAAACGGAAGAGACTGAAGACTATCATAAACCACAAGAGTGTCCTTCTGTCTGCCCAAACGAGCAAGAGAATCACCAGCAAAGTTGGATTCCATCCAGCTATGGTGGATTAACCCTCCATGATTTGTTTCCTCCTTACACCGTCGAATAAGGTATATCAACTCCCAAGGAATCTCATAACTTCCCTGCAAGGCCTTGACCAGCACCTCAGAATCTGATTCCACCTCCACCACCTGCAAGCCCCTCCTCCTGCAGACCGTCAAACCGGTTATAAGGGCCCTAACCTCCGCACCTAGTGAATTACCCTGGCCATAAAATGCACTAAAGGAAATATGCACGGATCCCCAGTAGTCACGAAGTAGTCCTCCTCCCCTCATCACTCCATCCATAAACGACCCATCGAAATTCAGTTTCAACCCATGTCTTGGGGGATGTCACTTCACCCAAACTCCGCTCCTCCTTTGCAGCATGCATGGTTTCTGAAGGAAGTTACACAGATGGACCGATGCCAGCCCCCCTTTCTCCAGTGAAGACAATTCTGCAATGAGTGACTTAATTCGAATCTAAAGGGCCAGAGGAGACTTTTTGGAACCCAGCCTAACTTGGTTTCTTGCCTCCCAAATGGTTAATCAGATAGCCACTAGGATGATGGTCCTAATCATCCACTCCATAGCTCTATTCTCCATCCCAGCAAGCCAAGTAGACACAAACACTTGACAGGTCTAGGACTCTCCATCAGTAGATGGTGGTTGAGTAAACAGGGACCAAAGAAGCTAGGCCCATTGTCCTTGGAATAAGAGTTGATTCGTCGTTTCTGTAGTTGGGTATTCACAGTAGTAACACCATCATAACATGGAGACCCCTCTTTTATGGATATTATCCTCCGTTGGTAGATCCCTATTTATGATTCTCCACAACAATAAATTCATCCTCTTTAGTAAATCATTACACCAAACAATCGCCCCCCTTGCATTGTGCGGCTCTCCCTCTGGAGGGTTCTCCTGTAGTCACAGATGTTAAACCTGCCGGAACTTGCCTCCGTAAAATAACATACATCTGACTCATCGTTCATCACAATGTTTTAGAATAGGCTCATCTGGTTGGAGGTTAAAGAAGCATGGATGAACTCATACCTGTTGCTGGTATCGCTGAAAGAAATGCCAGGGGACGGACAACCGGGGCAGGCAAGTTTCCCATCTGCCCAGATGTCGTTCCAGAACTCAATCTCCCCCCGACCAATAATCCATCTGGTGTAACCAGACAACTCCCCCATCCGTGTGAACATACATTTGGCCAGACCCATTGCGCCTTGCGGTATACTAACCTCATCCCATCCGTAGGGCCCTTTAAATAATCTTTCCCACAACGTCTCCCCATTAATAATTTCCCATGCTAACTGTGATTGCAGACCAAGAACGGTGTCATTAATGTCCTGTAGACCGACTCCGTCATCATCTATCAGACGATCCAGCCACTTCCAAGAAGCCCAGTGTCACCTCCCTTCTGCCTTTGCATCCCAAATAAAAGAAGTAAGAATATGCTTCATCTTCTCCACAGTGCCCTTCGGTGGCTTAATTACAGCAAATATGTGCATGGTTTCAATTCATGTATTTCTTTTAGTTAGGTTATATAGTTTTAATACTACTAATAGTTTTTTATTTTTCATAAACTATTATATAATGAAATCTATACACATTTCACGAATCTCTCAAACATTTTTATACATTCTATAAGTTCACGTTCAACCACCATTTCAATTTCCTTAATATGATATATATCATCACATATACCTGTATCGATATGTAAAACATATTTTCATTTCACTCACTAGATACATTTATTTCTTCTACATGTTTCGTTTAATATTTATAACTCTGATCAATTCAATAACTCGTGAATTATTTTTAAAATATTGTCGGTTCAATTTAAATTAATAAAAAAATATAGACACAAACATATAATTTTTGAATGGATGTTTATATTTCCCATTGTAAATTTTATGAATTCTGTAACATCATCGTCATAGTATTTGATTAATAAATTATCATTCATCCATTTTGAATTCATATTCATCTTATTTCATTCAATAATTTTGAAACCATATATATATAATAACATACATTTATTAATATAATTATATATAATGCACACAAATTCACACACATACACACACACACACACTGAATAAAACATATTCACACACACACATGACAACATTTATATATATATATATATATATATATAAAACAAACACACACATATTATGAACAAAACATATACAATATATATATATATACATATATATACCACACATAGAATACACACATGCACATAATACATATATTTAAGCATATATATATATATATATAAACAACACACATACCTATGTATGTATGTGTGTTGTATGGATATATAAATAAATATAAAATGACAATATATGAAATTAAAATTAAAGTTAATTAGAATTGAAAATAAAAAACAGAGATTGAAATTGAAATTAATAAATCCCAAATGAAATTAAATATTTTATGTTGATATAGAAATATAAACTGGAAATGTAATTTTAAATTTTAAATTAAAATTAAAAATGGCATTAAAAATGAAACTTGAAATGAAAATTTAAATGAAAATTGATTATGAAGCTATAATTTATGTCAAAATAAAATTAAAAATGAAAAAAATTAAAATTTTATTATACATATATTATAAATATAATAAAAAAATGTTTCATAAATACTATACACACAGACACCCTCATTTATAGAAATAAAAAATAATTTATATAAGTATATTAGTATTTATATGTATTTAAATAAATTTACAAATAAACACACACACACATACACATTTCTATAATAAACACACACACACACACACACAAATTTCTATAGAGAGTACTATATCAGTGGTGGTACTATAGTAGGTAATGTATTTGCCCAGATATTTTTGTAGTATTATTCACGGAATGGGACTTAGGAAAACAAATTTAGGCCTATGGTCCATGTAATGGGATTTATGCCTATTGGGACTTTGGGGAAAAATATTTAATGTAATAAAGCGGCTAGTTGGGTGGGTTATCCCTTGGTAGGGCTATGACCTGCCTTTCAGGCTTGTGTGTGTGGTGTGTGTGTGTGTGTGGTGTGTGTGTGTGTGTTTCAATGTAATTGTACTCCGAAGAGAATAATATAATATAGCCTAATGTGAATTCCCTTTGAGGTCATGGATGTGTTAGGGGTGTCTGGGGCTAGTTTAGAGCCAAGAACCCAAGATTTGGGGTAATTTTATCTAAGTTCAGAGTTAGAGTAAACCTTGTGAGGTAGGTCGTATGGTTTAAAAAACCATGTGAGGCATGGGAAGAGTATAGGGATAGACTACACATTTAGGACAAACCATGCAAGTTGGTCTGCACAACCATGCGACTTGTTTATAATTTTTTATAGTGGTTCTTTGTACGGTTTCCACAAATTTAGTCAAACCGCGTGAGGTAACTATGCGACACCCCTTCATCTAGAGGTACCCATGCACAGTCTCCCCACGGTTTGTCAAGCTATGCTCCAAAACCATGCGAACCTCGTTATTTTAAGAATTTAATTTTTTTTAATGAAATTAAAAATCACATTAAAACCTAAAATGAGTTCTTATACCTCCATCACAACACCTCAAGATTTGGAAAGCTCTCAACCATAATAAAAATGAATTTGAGATATTTCCTTCATCCCGACTCTGATTCAACAGTTGTTCGTCTCATTGGTTCTATAATAGTAAGACCTTTATTCCTTTTTATCCCTTCGTGATTCTTATGGATATCAATTATGCTATTTTATTGCAAGATTATTTTCCCTATTATTTTTTTCTTTATCCTATAGAGGCTCGGGATTTTCATTGTAAGAGTTTTAGAATATTTCTATATATATTTCCAAAGCTAGGCGTTGAGGCGGTACACGATTATGTGACCCAATGTTCCTAGAATAATTTTTTTAAAAATATTAAGTATTTTTATAATATGACTAAGTAGGAAACATGTTATCTCTAAAATTGTAGCTCAGATTAGAAAAACAAGGCAATATTTGAGTCTGGGGCGTTCCGTTTACCCTAGGTAGGGTATAACTTTTGTGGATGCTTTTGCAATTTTCTTTTAGTGGGCCCTATTTTTCACTTTTCATTCTTCTACTGTACTCTGGTTGGGAATAGATGAATGGATGCATTTTTTCAGTTTTATATATCTATGAACTATTTTATTGAGGTTTATGTGGGTTCATGCATACAGGTACGATAGGATATGGCCTACCATGTGTTTGTGAGAGCCTACTCAGCACTAGTCGCCAGCCCTTGGCCTATTTGAGGTGGTCTTGGGATGTCGCAGATCCAGCCCCATTGGGTCAGGTCATGAAAAAGTGGTATCAGAGAAGGTTGGTTCCAATTTGGTACCGTAGTCATGAGCTTGGTTTGGGTTTCAAAACGATATTGTTACAGTGTTTTGAGTTTTTCTTTCAGGACAACGACTCCAGTGTTGGTGTGGCAGCCGACATATCCATTCACTAGAACTCTAATAATCTGAATTTTGACATGAGACAATAGGAAAATAGTTTTAGGAAAATAATGGTACATTAATCATATATGATTGGGTTTTTTTAATCCTTCTTGAGTCATCTCCCAAGATATATTATTGACCTTTGTGCATCTGGATGTTATTTCAGGATGCCTCCATAGTGAAAAACAGACAGGGTTCCATGGTGGGATTGTGGTAACGGTATGCCCCATGGAGAGGTTTTAGTGTAGGGAATAGGTTCTGAGGTAGGACCTCCAGGTGGTCTTCCAGTTGATCCACCACCTATCGAGTAGAAGGTTGTGTCGGTAGTATAGGATGAAGATGCGTGTAGGCTGAGTGTATTGCATGAGTTCTAGAGGCAGCGATTGTTGAGGTTTTGGGGATACCTATACCCCAAGAAGATGTTGAGTAGATCATGGTACTCACATTCATTTTTTTCCTTGTGAGGACACCTCCCAATCATATGGTGGTCCTAATAGCGAGCCTTTTTAGGGTTTGGTCAGGTGCTGGTGGAGTCTTGTGATGTAGACCCATGATGAGGTGTCGCTCTCTTAGGTAGAGTTTGAGTGGATCTTTAGGGAAGAGTTTTATCAGGACACGTTGAGGTCGGTGCATATCCAAGAGAATCTATAGCTTCATTAAGAGAGTATGACCATGGAAGAGTACTTAGTGATGTTCAAATACCTATCACGTTACTCCCTGGATATGGTTCGAGATCCGTTCTTCTGAGATCGAACCATCGAGAAGGGCTCATGTCCATGATATTAGGGCATCAGTCATTCCACTATGAATTCCCACTTATGATTGAGTGTTGGAGTAGGATTTATTTGTGGGGAGATTTCTGATAGATCAGACTTCGACCATCAGTGCTAGGCATGTGGGAGCTGAGACCTTTGAAGCCGGTTCGATATCTGGTAGTCGATGGCGGGATCAGGGGTCTAGGCATGCATAATATTTCAGGAGGTGACCCAAAGATGAAGGATCTGAGGCTCAGGGATCTTAGGGACATTTTTTAGCCATAAGAGAGGTTTTTTTATGCATGTTATGATTGGGAACATCTTGTGAGAGATTTTTCAATCCATCGTGCTTTTGAGAGGGAGATGGTCGACGAACCACCTTGGTAGAGGTAGTGTTTTGAGCATGGAGGTCCATAGGGTTGTAGATGTGGTGGAGGAGAGGGTGTAGCAATGAGAGGTGGAAGACGATACACATTTCCACCACCACCAATAGGTGGTCTAATCTAGGCTTAGAGATATCGAGGATGGGGGTGGTGACAACTGTAGGTTGTAGAGGTTGTTAACCGAGAGGCTTCATGGATGGATAGAGGTACACTTTGTTTTCTTTCTACTTTCTGCAATAGTTTGGAGGTACACTTTTTTTCCTCTATTTTATCATGTTTTGTTTGGAGTGACATAGGTGTTGGTAAGACCTTGTGTCATCATTGTTCATCATAGCTTCAAAGGCATGAGAAAGAGGTATCCTTCCTCCACTAACATGCATTTTTATGATACGACTAAAATTTTGCAAGTGATTTAGTGCCACCCAAAGATGATAGTGTTGAGTTGTGGTGGATGATTACCACTTAATTGTGTGTTAGGAGTTGGGATTTGTGTTGGGAAGTTTGCATGAAGTTCCTGGTAAGACCCAAGGTGTGTTCCTGGGTAGCCCTGTTTTGTTTGTTTATACCCTCATGTGTTTAGTGCCTTCTTGGTATGCGAGACACTTGAGGAGATCATGGGGATGTTAGACGTGGATTCAGACTCACAATAATGAGGGGCACTTTCCAAACTCAGATACATTCTTGAGACACGATGAAAAACCATGAGGGAAAGTCATTTCCACCCAAAGAGAATAGTATCAAGGTTGGGTGGATGAGTCCCTTTGACTTGTGTGTTTGGAGTATGTTTTTTGGTCTTTGTATCAGGTTAGTTAGGTGACATACCGCTAGAACCAATGACTACAGAAGAACAAGCTCTCAGTGTTTCCCACCTATCGCAGCTGAGGAGACGTGTTCCTAATTGTATGATGTCAACCGAGGATGAGCTAGACTTTGTTGTGGAAGCCCTTGTGGTTCCCCTGCGTGTGTACTTGTCGGAAGCACGAGAACCCTTAATGGCTTTGTGGTGATTTTTGGTAAACTCTCTAGTGAGAGAGAACTAGTTTAGAGTCCAGTTTCTTTCCATCATACCTAGAATTTTTCTTTTAGGGGAAGAAATGATTTAAGGTGGGGAGGATGTAGTGACTTGAGATTTTCTTTTTAAGACTTTGGAATATTTCTATATATATTTATAGATCAAGGTGTTGAGATGGCATGCGATTCCTGGGCCTAATGTTCCTGAAATAAATTTTATAAAAAAATTAATTATTTTGATACTATGAACTTGTAGGAAACTAGTTATCTCTTAAATGGTAGTTCAGATAAAAAAATCAAGGACACAGTTGAGTCCAGATTATATCTTTTACCCTAGGTAGGGTATAACTTTTGTGGACGCTTTTGCAGTTTTCTTTTGGTGGACCCTATTTTCCCCATTTCATTCTTATGTTGTACTATAGTTTGGAATATATGTATGTATTCATTTATTTTCAGTTTTATATATCTCTACATGATTGTATGGCGGTGTATGTGGGTGCATTTGTAAAAGTTATATAGGCCTCCAATGTTTGTTTGACAGTCTAATCATCACTAGTCGCCAACCCCTGGCCTATTGGAGGCGGGCTTGGGGAGTCGCAGCTCGAGCCCCATTGGGTCTGGTCGTTACACAAACATTCTTCATATTTCTTCCAAACAGAGTTGAATTAGGTGATGATACTGGATTAACTATCAGTTATGGACCTAAGGTTGGTGGTCTTGTTCCGTTTTCTTAAAGTTGGGCTATTTATATATGTCTTCTTACCATACACCCATTTTTCGGGCATCACATTAAATTGAAATCAAACCCTATTATTTCTAGAAATGTTATAAGCAATTGAATAGGATTGTTAATTATTTTTATGGTTTGATAACAATGAATGAACCACCCCATTGGATGTGTTTTCTTAAATGTCCATTTTTATATCTTATGATTTAGACCCCCTAGAGGTGTGTATTGTTACCCCATGTCATGAGATGTCAATCCTTAAATTTAATTGTGAATTAAATGGATTAAATGGGAAGGTATGGTTGAGCATGACCCTTATCCCTTGTCCTTTCTTTACATGTTAAATCTTTAGTTTCATGTTATGCTTGAATTTCCTTAGAGTTCTTTGCCCACGTGAGTTAAATAGAGGTCATGACATGTAATGAAGACTTGGATTGAATTTAACTCTGTATTGATTTTTTCATAGGATTTTAATGATAACTAACCCATGTCTTAACTTTTTATGCCAGTAAGGCTTGTTATATTGAAAATTCCCATGTGATTAGTTAAAGAAAAGCCTTCTAATATTATTTTTGTTATGAAATCCCTTATTCAAGTGTGAATTTACCATTTTATGGTTATGCCCAGGTGAGTTAGATAAATACCATTCCATGTACAAGTTTATTTAAGATTGGAAATATTATTATAATAATATTACCGTTTGAGTAATTGAAAGACCAAGCCTTTTGATGCTGGATTTTGGATTAAAACACATTTTGAGGTGAGAATGAATTGGATTATCTTGGTTTTGACAATGGAATGTTAAATTAATTGATTAAATGGAAATGAGTTGGTTGAATGATTATTAGAAATTAGTGATACATGGATTCACATTAGAATTCCATGGACAAAATCATTTGTATTTTGACTTTTATGCCTTGGGTGATACGTAGATTCATATAAGAATGACATGAACAGACTCATTTGGATTGAACTTTGATATTATGTCATGGGTGATACATGGATCCAAATGAAGGATTCCATGGATACTCATTGATTCTTGAATTATATGTCAACTGATACATGGAATCCAAATGGATTTCCAAGGAAACACTCAAAGGGAATTAATCATATTCCAAGTGATACATGGAATCCAACTTAGGATTTAAAAGGAATAACTCAAAGGTCATTGAGTGTATGTCATGAGTGATAATTGGGGCTTCCTTAGAGGACCTCCAAGGATGGAATCATATGGCATGGACTTTATACCATATGTAGAACAACACATGGGTTCATGAGAGGTTTTCCATGGATGGTCTTGTAGGGTGTTGGTTGATATTATACCTATATTGATACTTGAATTATAACTTAATAATTTCAAGGACCGACTCATGTTATAAATTGAATAAACAATGAAATGAAATTATGATGTGTCTGCTAGGCCAAATCACAAGCTTGGATTTTTTTCTGACTTATTCCTTTTAGATGGCCTATAGAGGAATCGTTTGTGCTAATAGCTATACAAGGATGTCAGGATTCTTCTAAATATAAAGGATTATAAGATTCAATAAGATTGAATTAATAAATTAATTGGTTAGATGAAATGGATATTTAATGGGAACCTAATTATATAAGATTTTTACTTTTTATTAATTCCTTGTTTATTGTTATATTTGTCTTCACACTTGTTATATATATTCACTAACTGATTGGCACAGACCATGGGTGGTTTCCTACTATCATTTAGTCTAAAACCCTATTTGGGACACTTTTTAGGACACAAAAAGACTATATGATTATAGGTGTTGATAAGGTAAACAACCCTACTATAGGTTCCTTATTTTTTTTATTAGGAACAGGAGAGCATAGGACCAAGGTGAGTATTGAGATGCTATTGGGATACTTTTAAAATATTTTCTTTTTTGTTACAAGTATTGTATATAACTACAGTGTACCTTTTTTGGACACTTTCTTAGATACATGTGGTGTGTGTCATCATTTGTATATGAGATGAATTTGGGATTGTTATATTATCAATATTCCTCTATTTATTTCTATCATCTATATAATCTACTACTTCTACTACTTGTATTTATTTGATATTCCTCTATGCTACACTCTATTGGTGAGTGAATTGTCTCCCACTGACACACCTATCCCCTCACTACTAATCGCACGACTCTAGTGTTTGGGGAGATTCACTTGAGGCCATGTGGCAATCAGTTTAGATACCAGATTAGTGGTCAGTTGGGATGGGATGTTACAAAGTGGTTTCAGGGCAGTATTTTCTGGTTTTATTTACAATTTTTGTGAAAATATAAAGGGATTGGAAGGAATAGGGATTTGGTAATGAGATGTGCTCGGGTGTAGCTAACCAATGTACCGGAAAAATCCAAATCTCCTCGAATTAAATTTATATTTTCTGGATTTTTAATATTACAATTGTTTTGATTCCACTATTGGGTGATAACATGAATTTTGATATTACAAATTATGTGATTATGGTTCTATTATGTCGTAACCTTATGAGATGAGGGTGTTACATCTCATTCATCATACATGAACCTACTATATTTCACATTCCATGCATTATGCCATTCCATTAAGGATGAATTACTTGTTACATGATGTTGTGATATGTGATGTCAAATATATACCTTCTGTTGTGATAGGTGTTTAAAATGTATTATGGTGGGAAATAGGTGTATTCCATAATTTGGTCTCTATGGTGTATGGTCCCTCTTACATCATAATTTGGTGGACTAGTGCTTCAACCTTTTAAATTAATTGTGAAATGAGTATGAAATTGAATGGGAATGAATTGTGACTTCAAGTGAAAGTGAATGTGAAATAAATATAGAATTAAATGGAAACTGGAATGGTTTATAGTAGATAAATTGACTATACATCACCTCAGTAGTGGGATTTTGGCAGTATCTCTCGCTTGTACATGATCTATTTAACACCCAAACCTAACCTATGGGGCATGTAGAGGGGTGTGTTCTTATATAGAAAGGATTATACCTATCATATTCCTATTTCTATACTTTTGAGTTGAGAACTTGGTTAAAAATATTGAATTGATGTATGCTATTAGAATTTGTAGAGGTATGCTTTCACAACATCATCCAATCGTACATCAGTAGAGTGGCGATGATCATACTCCAGAGGTGGTAGATGGAGTACTACCAGTGGATCCTCTAGTAGTTGTAGCTACAACACCAACTGTTATACCAGATTTCGGTGATGAGGCAAAGTTATATGAATGATTTATATGGTTTATTCATACCATTCAAGAAGCATCGTGACCTGCCCGAACTATGGAAATGTTGATGCATGAGTTTCAATGGTAGCAACCACCCACATTTTCAAGGAATGGTGGACCATAAGATATAGAGTCATGAATAGAGGCCATGATTTATATATTCAATAATCTTGAGACACCTCATGAGAGGAGGGTCAAGATCACTACATATATTCTACGTGAATCCTCCAAGAGATGGGGGATGTCATCACTTAGATGGATTTTCATTGGGAGATGTCTTAGAGTTATTTTTATATGAACTTATATGATTATTTCTATCCTAATACATTGAGGTCTGATAAATCCCTGGATTTCTTACATCTGAAGCAGGGGGCACTATCAGTTATGGATTATTCATTCTATTTTACTATATTTCAGTGATTCACACATATTCTGATGGGTGATGAGTTATCAAAAGATAGGTGATTTGAGGATGAAATTAGGTATGACATATAATCAAATGTGAACATTTTTTGGATGAATAATATTTATGGAATAGGGAATCTGTAACGCCCCGACCCTAGTTACCTAGAGTTGTTGAATTATTGCATAATATTGGCATGATCACAAGGGATTAAAATCCCGAAATATTGATTAGTTTAGTAGCCTTGGAAGTAATATATACACTAATAAGTTTTACATTACATTAGAAAATGAAAATCAACAACAGTTTCTTCATTGACTGAATTCATCCCTTAGACTGTCCCTACAGGTCAGTCATAATATACATATTCGCATCATGAGAAAATAAAACATAGAAAGGGGTGAGCTTAGATGCTCAATAAGGATAACAATATAGAAAAAAATTTCAATAATAAGCATAAATATTTAAGGAAATGTATAAGACTAAAAAACAAGCATTTTAAACTTAAACATCATCATAATATGGAAAAGATAAATCAAATAATATCATTTACTTATTCACATGGATATTCTACTAGTCAAATAATCACATGTAATGTCAATAGGCAATTTCATAATGTTGGAATGCATAATTCCAGACTTCATAACCACATAGTCAAGGCCTTGTTCCAAGACTAAAAATAATATTTTGTCAAGGCCTTTTGCCAATACAATAGTTTTGTCTTATGAGTCCTACTGATGCATCGAGGAGATATATCAGGCTCTACCTGTCACTTACTAAGTCCAATGCATTTCTCATATGAAAAGGTTTAAACATAAAATAAACATTAATATTAGAAATAACATAAAAAATTTCAATACTTTATCCATAAAACATTAATGGTGTAAAAATAATACATCCATATTCAAACATATCACAAAAACATCAATACAATATGGAAGAATTGTATCATAATAATAAATTTCAGACAAGCTTAAAATCCATCAAAGGATGTTACCATGGATGAAATAAAAACTTTTTGTAAAGAAATATCTCTTTCTATTTTGAGATCATTTAAAAGAAATATAATTATAAAAGAAAAAAATTATTTTGAAAATATTTTTATAATCTTGTACGAGAATCTTTAACGATGTTATAACAGTGTAAAATAGCTTCACCCGTTGTATAAGTTAAAAAAAAGACATTCTTACCTTAATTTTGTCGAGAAGGTCATAAAGTATCTTGTTTGGAAAATGACAGAAATATTCTTTTAAAATAAGGGTATAAATAACTTTAACCCATAGTCTAGTAAATAGTAAAAATGTTTTGAATTACATTTTTAAGAAAATACAGATGTGGATGATAAAGTGGTCCCAATAGATACTTACGTATTAACAACCTCGAATAAGTAAAGAGATTGTAGAATTAACCATTACCTTGTACTTTTACATAGTCGAGGGTACGTTAACCTCCTGTATAATAGTTAAATAGTTGTTATTAAATTATACAATAATCATATACATAAATATTATATCATATATGATCTTCTAATATTGCTTTATTAATAATATTTTAGTAGTATCATCATTTTGGGTGTTAACTGATTTGTTTTCCTTTATATTCTTGGTTACGTAAGCCATGTTTGTTATGAATAGGATGTATTTGATCCATATCCAGAAAGATATTAAGTTCTTAAAAATTATTTTTAATCATAAAATGAAAATTATTCTTGATTGATTATGATGGGGAATGAATCTAATCGTGTTCATGGAGACGGTAATCCGTACGTACGCACGAGCAACAATATCATTATATTGATGGTGAAATCGTATGTAATTGGATGGTATATCATATATAAAGAATAATTAACATTTTTTATTTATTATTTACATTATTTATAATCATTATTATACCCATCCAAATAATTAAGTGTTTGAATAACAAACTACACCACGACGTGGAGACGGTAAGTTGTACGTACGCACGTATGGTGACTTTGTCATTTATAGGACGGATAGAATAATGAACATGGTTGTACAATATTTATAGAAACATCAAAGTATATAGTAGGTAATGGATTTATTATTTTGATATGAAAACAACAATGAAAGAGGAAGTGGAAGAAGAAAATAACTTGAAAGAGGGTGGTGGAATTATTACCTCTTCTTCGGGTGTTTCCTTTTGAGTTGATCAAAAGGGCACCTTAGGTTGGCTTTATGGTAAAATTAATTGTTCTATGTTGAAGGTATGATAGTTTATAAGATATTTGGGTAGGTTTTGGCAAAGAAAAATGGCTTTGGAGGTGTGAAATTAAGAGAAGGGGAAGTGCCCTTTTATTAGAGAGGTGAGGGTCACTTTTGGAAAAGCTTGAAATATTATTTTATAATAAAATAATTTTCGGTTTATAGTGGTTCAAAAATAATTTATTTCTAGTTTAATGTGGGAATGGGTTGAAAACCTCTCAAAAAATAGGTTTTAGATAGGTTTATGTCACCATATTAACCTTATCTTTTAGATTTAACTCTTAGTTAAATAATTTGACATTTACCATGTCTCTTTGTATTTTTTATATTATATGGTTAATAAACATACTATAACAAGACAAGCGAACCCCAAGTGGTTCAGTATAAATATATATAATGTTATATAAGTCCTTTGACCAATACTTATAATTTTAGGAATATTATATCAATTAATAATACAGTATTGTTGTTAAATACTCAATTATGTCAATTTTGACACCATTTAGTATTTGATTTATTTGAAAGCCATAAAAGCATTATCACTTCGAATAAAATTAATTTAATAAACCCTAAAATTTCATATTAACCTATAAAATTTGTTTAATTCATCATAAGTCTCAATGTACATTTATTTGGATATATATAATATCAATTAATTTAATATTTCATTATTAAGGTAATTACTACATCATCATTGTGTCATAAATAAATTAAATTATGTAATGTATAAAAAATATAAATAAAATACAATTATGTAGGAAATATTTTTATCTTTCTAATGAATATTTATAGTCAAATTTATATTTTGTTCAACCCTATATTAAAAATGGTTTAGTTATTAAACATTGAATTTAACTCTTTTAACTCTTTTTTAAATAAAATAATAATAAATGTCCTAATCTAATCCAAGTGGACAAAATGGAATCTTACCTTATTAAAAAGGTTATTTTGGGTCTAATTATACTTATAAAATAGAATTAGTATGTGTTTTAGGGTAATTATAATATCATTTTTACCCTTAATTACCCTATTTACTTTTAACCGTGGTAAATAAAAGTAAAAAGTTACTATTCACCAAAAACTATTTTCGTATTATTGAACCGCATTTTATTTACTGATTTAAACTGTTTCACTTTGATTTTTTATATTCAACTCACATAAGCGGTAAAATTATGTTTTATGCAAATTTATAAATGCTCATAGAAGGTGGGTAAAAGATGGTAAAAAGTTCAATAAAATTTTATATATCTAAACATATTATAAAATGAATCTAATGAATTAAATTGAACATATATTGGTATTATTTATATATTTTTATAAAAAATAAATTAAAATAAAATAACTAATTACTTAAATAAATAGTTGGTTTTAAACAATAACGCAGTGTTTTTCACTATTCATCAAAAATTCAATGTTTTCAGAAAAATACCAAAAATTCACCCTAAGCTAATTTTGATATTCCAAATTCAAAAATAAATTCCATTTTGAAAATAAAATATATAAAATTTTAAAAAGAGGGTATTTCTATTCATAATTTCTAGTTTGATTGGTCTTGATGTGTTAAAACTCCAAGTTGCGTACAACGCAAGATACTACATTATTCAAAGCGAAACATATCTTGGAAGCTTGTGGTGTTACATTATCCCCTCCTTAAAATAATTTCATCCTCGAAATTTCTAGAATATTACTACATAAAATGATTCTGGTGGTTCTTCATCATAAGTTTCCCAGGTTCCCAAGTTGCCTCTTCCATCTTATGGTTTCTCCATAGAACTTTTACCAAACGAGTCGTCCAGTTTCTCAACACTTGTTCTCTGGTATCAAAAATCATGACATGCTCTTCACAATAAGACATATCAGGTTATAGTTCAATTTCATCATATTTGAGTACATGCATTGGTTCAGGCATATATTTTATCAATAGTAATACGTGGAACACATCATGAACTTTAGAGATAATTGGAGGAATTTCCAAATGATAAGCCACAACTTCAATATGTTCTAGAATTTCAAAAGTTCTGATGTTTCTGGGACTCAATTTACCCTTCTTACTAAATTGTATAACACCCTTCCATGGAGATACATTCAAGAAAACATGATCTCATACTTAAAATTCCAAATCCTTCCTCCAATTACTGACATAGATCTTTTTTCTACTTTGAGCTGCTTTGATGTGGGTTTGGATAATACTCAACTTTTTTATTATTTCCTCAACAAATTCTAGGCCTACGAGTTTTCTTTCACCAACATCATCCCAACAAGTTGGTGTGCAACATCTCTTTCCATATAAAGCTTCATATGATGCCATCTGAATACTTGAATGGAAGCTATTATTATAGGAAAATTCTACCAGAGGTAAATATTGATCCCACATACCTTTAAAGTTACGTGATAAAGATATCAACATGTATTCTGAGGTCTTAGTAGTCCGTTCTGATTCTCCATCAGTTTGAGGGTGGTAGGTAGTGCTCAAACAAAGTTCAATATCCATGGCCTTCTGAAGACTTTTCCAAAATCATTTTGTAAAATGAGTATTTAGATCAGAAATAATCGATAGAGGGTACACCATGGAGTCTTAAAACTTCATTAATATATATTCTTGCTAGATGTTCAAGTGGTAAATCATATCTTATAGCAAGAAAATGTACTGACTTGGTAAGACGATCAACAATGACCCATATTACATCATTCCTTCTAGGAGACTTTGATATCCCCATGACAAAGTCCATCGTAATATTATCCCATTTCCACTACGGCATGGGAAGATATTTCATGACTCTTCTTGGCTATTTCCTTCCAGCTTTCACTTGTTTACAAACCATACATCTTGTCACAAAATCAGCAATATCCCTCTTCATTTTGTCCCAAAAAAATTGTTCCTTAAAATCTTTATACATCTTGGTGATCCTAGGATGTATAGAGAAATTGGAGCTATGAGCATCATCCAACTATTCCCTTTTTAGATCTGGTATGTTAGGAACACAAATCCTCTTCCCAAATTTCAAAATTCCATCTTCATATATGAAGTCACTCAATCTCCCATCATTCAGAGCTCTAATCTTCTTTTGAAACTCCTCATCATCAGTTTGAGAACTCTTTATCCTTTCTAGTAATGTTTGTTTGAAAAAAATTTAAAAAAATATTAATGTTACAACTTCCATGGTTATTCCCATATCCATAGTTACTAGATCCATGAAAATTGGATCCCTTTAAACTCTCATCTTGTTCAAAACTCTATGATATTTTCTACTCAAAGAATCTGCCACCTTATTTGCCTTCCCTGGGTGGTAGTGTATAGTGCAATCATAGTCCTTGAGTAGTTCAACCCATTTTCTTTGCCTCATGTTGAGTTATTTATGTGAGAAAACATACATTAAACTCTTTTGATCAATATAAATATCACATTTTTCACCATAGAGATAGTGTCTCCATATTTTTAGAGAAAAAATTACAACTGCTAACTCAAGATCAGGAGTAGGATAGTTTTTTTCTTGAATTTCTAGCTGTCGTGATGCATAACAAATAACTATATCATTCTACATAAGGAAACAACCAATCCCTTTCTTTGAAGCATCACTATAAATAACAAACCCATCATTCCCCAATAGTAGATTCAATATAGGATCATTGACTAATCTTCTCTTTAGTTATTCAAAACATTCATCACACTCTTTTGTCCAAACCAATTTAACCCATTTACATGTGAGCTTGGTTAATGGGTTAGCCAACCGAGAAAAATTATGGAAAAAACAATGATAATAACCTGTTAAACCAATAAAACTATGTACCTCATTTTTACTCGTCGATGATGGCCATTTTTGGATTGCCTTGGTCTTTGAAGGATCAAGAGAGATTCCATACTTAGAGAAAATATGGCCATGAAAATAAATATCTTAAGGCCATAATTTACACTTTCTAAACATCCCATATAATTCATTTATTCTAAGGGTTTTTAGAGTAGTGCGTAAGTGATTTTCGAGATATTTGTAGCTTTTTGAGTATACCAAGATATCATCAATAAATACCACTACAAAGTCATCAAGATATTCGTTGAAAACTATATTCATTAAATCCATGAAGACAGAGGGTGAATTAGTCAATACAAAAGGCCTTACTATAAACACATAATGCCCATACCTGGTTCGAAATACTGTTTTCAGAATGTCTTCCTTATTCACACACAACTGATGATATCAAGATCTAACGTTAATATTTGAAAAATATTTAGATCCATGAATTTGGTCGAATAAATCATCAATGTGAGGTAGGGGATTCTTTTTATTTATTGTTATAGCATTGATCTATTTTTTAGTCAATGCACAACCTCATAGATCTGTCTTTCTTCTTAAGAAAAAGGACAGGGGATCCCCATGGAGAAAAACTAGGGTGAATAAATCCATTATTTCTCAATTCCTCTAGTTTTTTATTTAGTTCCACTAATTCCACAGTGGTCATTCTATAAGGGGTCTTAGATATGGGTCTTGAACTAGGAATTAAATCAATAGAAAAATCAATTTCTCATTCTCGAGGATGTCCAGGTAAATCCTCTGGAAACAAATCAACATATTATTGCACAATAGGTACAGCCTCTATTCGAACATTATTTTACTCACCCATAATTATTTCATTCTCTTCCTCCCTAATAATTGAATTTAGTTGAGATACTAGGGGTGTATCTAGATAAGAATCAGGTGGTGACGTTTCTTCTATAAAGATAAGGTACTCTTTATCGTCATAGAAAATTGTAACCTCCTTCTTACAATAAATTTCAGAATCATGGTCTGAAAGCCAATCCATTATTAGGATTATATCAAATTCAATAATGGGTATGACGATGATATCAACATTTAAATAACATTTATATTCCCTAATGGGAACTGATTCACAAAACTCTGTTGCGATGATACTTCCCTTAAGAGTTTTTACTAACAACTACCTTGTTAAGTCAAATTGAAAATATCCAATTTTCTTAGAAAACTGGGAAGATATGAAACAATGAGATGATCTATAATCAAATAAATCATTGGATACACTTGAGGAAACCATTAAATTACCTGCCTCCATGTCTTTCGAAGCATCAACCTCAGTATTTGTGATCACATAATCTTGAACTTTCTCCCTTGTCCTTTTTTGAGGTATGTTCCGTTGGTGTATAGGATATTCTTTTTCATAATGTACCTTTTCTCTACAATTTTGGTATTCAACATTGACATATTTTTCTTTCTGTTGTAATCACAAGCTTGGTGGCCTTTTTCCCCACACTTGTAACATACTCCCATTCCCTTCAGGAAAGTACCGGGGTGTTTCTTCCCACATTTACTATAGGATAGATATTAAAATTTTCCATTATTCTCCAAATTTCCATTTTAAGAGTGATCAACAGATCTCTTCTTCTCTTTCTTTACATTGAAGTCATAAGACTTAGAAAATTCTGTTTTTGTCTTCATAGAGTATGAGATAATATCTTCATATTATGAGAAGGATTGCGAGACTAATTCTCAACAGAGAAATGGTTTTAACCTATCTAAGAACCGATCAATCTTACTCTTTGGGTTATGTATATAATCTGCTGCATGCCATGCTAACCTTGTAATGTTAGCCTCATACATTGCGACATTCTCATCCTACATTTTCTTCAGACTCAGAAATTGTCCTTCCATATCTGCTCGATGGTCACGAAGAATGTATTTTTATAAGAAAATATCATTAAACTCCTTCCATTACATGATCAATATTTCTTCATCATCCTTTGTGTTTTTAATTAATGACCACCATTGATCTAAATCTCATGTGAGGCCATAAACTGCTATGACAAGTTTTTCCCTTTCGCTACTCCCCTAAGAATGAAATATTTTCTCTAATGAACTTATTCATTTCTCAGCTACTAATGTATTTTTACACCCATTGAATGTTGGTGGTTTTTTTTCATGAAGCATTCTAACATTGATCCTCCGCATTGTAGATCAGGGTGCTCCATACTGGTAAGGTTATTATTCATAACCTAAGTGAGTTATCCCAGTATGGTTATAAGATGATCAACACCAGTTGTATCACCATCTCCAATATAATTATCTTGATTAGGAGGGAAATCCCTAAATGGATTACGTGCGTTGATACAGTTTCCATTCTTTCCACTAAACGCCATTTATAAGCAATGGAATACACGAGATTAGTTTATGAATCACAATAAATAATTCCAAACTAGTAAAATACTTAACAAAAATTGAACAATTTATGGATATAATCCATAATCATAAAAAAATGTTTACTTTGAAAAGGTATATACTCATAAATCCTTCATAATGGTTTTTAATGAAAATGGGAATTATCCTAAGCATATCCCCTAGGAGTGTCATAACCAAGAGTGTAGCAAGGCCCGTTGTCGTGTACCGGGATACCCCGGGTCAAGCCCAAAACTCCTTATCAGAGTTTTCACTCCATGGTACATCTGTCCTAGAGCCACCTCTACCTATTCATATCCAAACATGGATGTATTTCTTGGAAAATACAAAAAATCTCCACGTTACCAAAATTCTAGGAAGTTCTTCTATACCAATCCTTAAAGTATATCTTAGGGTAATGTACTCTAATCATAGTTTATCTAAATCTAGTTTCCAAGGATTATACTAAACTTCCTATGATACCAACTATAACACCCCAACCCTAGTTACCCAGATTCGGTGCATTATTACATAACATTTTCATGATCACAACGGATCAAAATCCAGAAAGATCGATCAGTTTAGTAGCTTTGTAAGTACTAGATACATTCATAATTTTTACATTACATTATAAAATGAAAACAAACAACATTTTCTCCATTGAACACATTCATATTTTATACTATCCCTATAGGTCATTCATAATATACTTCTTCGCATCCTGGGAAAAATAAAACATAGAAAGGGATGAGATCAGATGCTCAGTAAGGACAACAATATAGCAGAAACTTTCAATTATAAGATTAAACATTTAAGGCAATGTATAGGACTAAATCAAAATCCTTTTAAACTAAAACATTATCATACTATGAAAAAGATAAATCAAATAATTCCATTTACTTATTCACATGGATATTCTACTTTTTGAATAATCACATGTAATATCAATAGCTAATTTCATAATGTTGGAATGCATAATACCAAACTTCATAACCACATAGTCAAGGCCTTGTGCCAAGAATACAAAAAAGATTTTATCAAGGCCTTATTCCAAGACACTATTTTGTCTCATGAGACCTACCTATTCATTGAGGATCTATTGCGGGCTCCACCCATCACTTACTAATTCCAATGCATTCCTCATATGAAAAGGTTTAAACAGAGCATAAACATTTTTATTAAAACTAGCATACGAAATGTTAATACATTATCCATAAACCATGAATGGTGTAAAAATAACACATCCATAGTCAAACATATTACAAAACCTTCAATACAATGTTGAAGATTTGTATCATAATAATCAACTTCAAACAAGCTTAAAATCCATCAAAGGATGTTGACATAGATGAAATCAAAACTTTTTGTAGAGAAATATCTCTTTATATTTTAAAATCATTTAAAAGTCATATAATTATAAAAGAATACATTTATTTTGAAAATATTTTTATAAGCTTGTATGGGAAGCTTCGATGATGTTATAACAACTGAAAATAGCTGCACCCACCGTATAAGTTAAAAAAAGACAATCTTACCTTAATTTTGTCGAGAAGGTCATAAAGTACCTTGTTTGGAAAACAATGGAAAGATTCATTTCAAAACATATGTGGTCAAATAAAAGTATAAATGACTTAAACCCATAGTCTAGTAAATAGTAAAATTGTTTTGAATTACATTTTTAAGAAAATATGGATGTGGATGATAAAGAGGTCCCAGTAGATACTTACGTATTAAAAACCCCAGATAAGTAAAGAGATTGTAGAATTAACCCGTACCTCATACATTTAATTAGTCGAGGGTACATTAAAATTATTTATAATAGTTAAATAATTTTCATTAAATTATACAAGAATCATATACATAAATATGATATCATATATGATCTACTAATATTGCTTTGTTAATAATATTGTAGTAGTATCATCGTTTCAGGTGTTAACTGATTCATTTTACTTTATATGCTTGGTTATGTAAGCCATGTTTGTTATGAATAGGATGTATTTTATTCATATACATACTTATATTAAGTTCTTAAACATTATTTTTAATCACAAAATGAAAATTATTCTTGAATTATTACGATGGGTAATGAATCTCATCGCATTCGTGGAGACGCTAATCTGTACATACGTACGAGCGACAATATCATTATATTTATGGTGAAATCGTATGTAATTGGATGGTATATAACATATAAAAAATAATTAACATGTTATATTTATTATTTAAATCAGTTATACTCATTATTATACCCATCCAAATAGGGAAGTGTTTGAATAACAAACTACACCATGACGTGGAGACAGTAAGCTGTACATACGCACGTATGGGGACTTCGTCTTTTATAGGATGAATAGAAAAATAAATATGGATGTACCATATTTATAATAATATAACAGTATTTATAAGGTATTTTATTTATTATTTTGGAATGGAAACAACAAAGAAAGATGAAGTGAAAGAAGAAAAGAACTTGAAAGAGGGTGGTGAAATTATTACCTCTTCTTTGAGTGTTTCCTTTTGAGTTGATCAAAATAGCTCCTTATGTTGTCTTTAGGATCAATGTAAGGACTCTAGGTTTAAGTTAGGATAGTGTAGAGGATATTTGGGTAGGTTTTGGCCGAGAAAAATGGCTTTGGAAGTGTGAAATTAAGAGAAGGGGACGTGCCCTTTTATAAGAGAGGTGAGGGTCACTTTAGGAAAAGCTTGAAATATTATTTTATAATAAAATAATTTTCAGTTTATAATGGTTAAAAAATAATTTATTTCGAGGATAAGGTGTGTATGGGTCGAAAAACTCTCAACCAATAGGTTTTAGGCAGGTTTAGGTCACCATATTTACCTTATCTTTTAGATTTAACTCTTAGTTAAATAGTTTGGCATTTACCATGTCTCTTTGTATTTTATATATTATATGGTTAATAAACATACTATAACAAGACAAGAGAACCCCAAATGGTTTACTATTAATATATATAACCTTATCTGTGTTCTTTGGCAGAAACATAGATTTTTTAGAATATTATATCAATTAATAATATAATATTTGTTTTAAAAACTCAATTATATCAATTTTTGACACTATTTAGTATTTGATTTTTTTTGAAAGCCAAAAAAACATTATCACTTCGAATAAAATTTATTTAATAAACTATAAAATTTCATATTAACCTATAAAATTATTTAAATTCATCATAATTCTCAATTTACATTTATTTGGATATTTATAATATCAATTATTTTAATATTTCATTATTAAGGTAATTATTGCATCATCATTGTGTCATAAATAAATTTAATTATTTAATGCCTAAAAATAATAAATAAAATAACATTATTTAGGAAATATTTTTAGCTTTCTAATTAATATTTATAGTCGAATTTATATTGTGTATGACCCTATATTAAAAATGGTTTAGTTATTAAACTTTGAATTTAACTCTTCTAACTCTTCTTTAAATAAAATAATAATAAATATCCTAATCTAATACAAGTGGACCAAAGGGGGGTCATATTTTGTTCCAAAGGTTTTTTTGGTCGAATTAAACTTATCCAATAGAATTAGGACATGTGTTAGGGTAATTATAATACCATTTTACCCTTAATTACCCTATTTACTTTTAACCGTGGTAAATAAAAGTAAAAAGTTACTATTCACCAAAAATTATTTTAATCTTATTGAACCAAATTTTACTTAAATATTTCAACCGTGTCTCTAGGATTTTTAAAATTCAACTCAGAGAAGTGGAAAAATTATGTTTTACGTAAATTTAAAAATGCTCAAAGAAGGTGGGTAAAAGATGATAAAAAGTTCAGTAAACTTTTATATATATAAAATTATTATAAAATGACTCCAATTAATTACATTTAACATATATAGGTATTATGTATCTATTTTTACCTAAAATAAATTAAAATAAAATAACTAATTACTTAAATAAAAAGTCAGTTTCAAAAAATAACATAGTGTTTTTCACTATTCATCAAAAAATGAAAGTTTTCAGAAAAATACCAAAAATACACCCTAAGATATTTTTGATATTCTGGATTCAAAAATGAAGTCCATTTTAAAAAATAAAATTTATAAAATTTCAAAAAGTTGGTATTACTATTTATAACGGCTAGTTTGATTGGTCATGGTGTGTTAAAAATCCAAGTTGCGTACAACGCAAGCTACTGCATTATTCAATGGGAAACATAATGTGGAAGCTTAGGGTGTTACAGAATCAGGAATTTATCATAGAGTGTTACCTGAGAGAGGTTGTAGGTGCAATCCAGGGTGGTTCAACACCGATATCTGGTACTACATAGACTGGTAGTAGAAAGCATCATCTAGAGCTTCCACATGTAGATACTAGCAGTCATACAACATACTCAAGTATCCAGTTGAGGTGACAATAGTGTAGTATTATAGGACCTTTGAGGTCACAGTGTACAAGAGATGTAGTTGAGTGCTGATATTGTGACAAGATGGGCTATCTAAAGAACTTCTGCATAACCTTTCCATGAGAATCTAGTGAGAGAGGGTCTGTGCCGACTCCACGTTTAGGACCAGGGTCAGCATCTTCTCATCATGCATGGAGCTAGAGTATAGTTGGCCGATAAGGCCAAGGTGGTGGTCATGGTCATGGTAGTCAGACCCCAGTTTCACAAATACAATAGGGTAGATTTTCTCAGGGTATCTAGGCAGTATCTCAGGGCCACAGTTCAAGCCAGGTATATGTAGTGCAACAGTTCCATCAGGAGAAGGATCCTAAACCTTCTACTATCAAAGGTACTATTCTAGTATTATCTACTTTAGCTTCTACACTTTTTGATTCAAGGTATTTATATCGATTTATATCAGTTCCTGTTGTGGCGTGCCTTGGGATTAGTGTTTATACTTCTAATGGTGTTTTAATGCTTGACACTCTGTTATGGATCAGAATGGAGGGTGTACATCAGTGTAGAGAGTGCCCCTTGAGATTAGTGGGTGTCAATTATTATAGGACCTATATTTCCCTAAGATAATAGGATTTTATATCATTCTCAGGATGGACTTATTGGTATTCTTCCATGATTTTTCTGATTTATATTTTTGAAGTGTGTCTTTTACATCACCAGAGGGAAGAGAGTATATTAAAAAGGGTTAATGGGATGTCTAGATGAGCTGGAATTGACCTGAGAATTATGGGATGTGCGGGATGATATTCCATATTTAGAGTTTGTATCTAGATGATTAGGGAACACAATAGATATATTTCCCTCAAGTGGTTGATCGTTTTAGAGACGTTTTACCTGATGAATTTTTATGATTACCTCAACAAAGAGAGAGGTAGAGTTATCTATTGATACAGTTCCAGGAGTTTCACCTATGTCCATTATTCTATATAGGATGGATATTAATGAGATAAAAAATTTTAAGATTCATCCAGAGGATTTATAGGAAAAGGGTTTTATCCAACCCAATTCTTCTTTGTGGGGTTTGGTGGTCCATTTTGTGAAAAAGGAAGACAAAACTCTCAAGCTATTTATGAATTACTGGAAATTGAAATAGATGTCAGTTAAGAACTAATATCCTCTTCCATAGATAAATGATCTCTTTGACTAGCTCCAAGGATTTTGGGTCTCCTCAAAAATTTATTTGAGATAGGTTTATCATCATGTGTGTGTTGTACCATCAGACATACCTCACACATCTTTCCGTAGCAGATATGGTCTATAAGAGTATTTGGTCATGTTGTTCAGTCACATGAATGCACTTATGGTATTAATGGAACTGATAAAACGTGGCTTTCCATCCTTATATTTATTTTTTATTGTGGTTTTCATGGGTGAAATATTGTCGTATTCTCACTATTGAAATGACCATTCTAAACATCTTATCATTTTGAACACACTGATAGAGCATCAGTTATATGCTAATCTCACAAAGTTCCACTTCTGGATGGATTATATTCACTTCTTGGGTCACATTATCTTAGAGAAAATAGTATTAGTAGACCCAGTTAAGGTGAGAGCTATGGTTTACTTGGAGTATCCCAAGAACATCTTTTAGGTATAGAGGTTCATAGGGTTAGATGGTCAGTACAGAAGTTTCATATATGACTTATCATTCTTAGAAGCACCATTTATGGGATTGAATAATATGGGTGTGAAGTTTATATGGTCATATTCCATTGATTTATCCTTTCAAGAGCTGAAAGATAGACTGACTTCAGTACCGATATAGAATTTTCTAGAGCCGGACATGAGTTACATGATTTAATGTGACACATCAAGTATTAATAAAGGTATAGTGCTTATGTATAAAGATAGAGTCATGGAATATGGGTATCGAAATTTGAGGACACATGATATGAATTACCATATGAACGATCTCGAGTTAGCTACATTTATTCACAGTTTTCACTATTGGAGGCACTATTTACTAGGAGAGCATTTTATGGTGAACATGGACCACAAAAGCCTCATGTATGTATTTACACAACATGATTTGAGTATGAGGAAGTGAAGTGGGTTGAGTACCTCCAGTATTTTGACTTTATGAATTTCTACATGCCTAGTAAAGGAAATGTAGTGGCTGATGCACTGAGCAGGAGTACTCAGAAACAGGCAGTGCAGTAGGCCAGTAGTGTGTGGATGATTATGTATTTATTCTATGTGATGAATTTAGAGGTGCACGAAAGTCTGGGGAAGACTTTTCAACCATCCTTATATGTGACCTATACACTTCTATATAGAGTGAGGATGACATAGTTATCATATTACAGGGGCCTAGTCCTATGGGATAGTGTGGAAGTTGATGACCCTCCTCTTGGTTGGACCATGGGAAAGGATGAGATTCTTCATGTTCATGGTTCCTTATGGGTCTCTTTGGACATGTGTGGGGAGATGATGAAATATTTTCATGCTTCATCTTAGAATGTGAATCCTTGAATCACCACGATGCATCAAGATTTACATCTCTAGTACCAGTGTTTAGTTATGAAAATAGTTGTGGTGGGGTTTATCATGAGGTGTTCCACCTGTAAGTTAGTGAAGGAGGAACACCAATGACCATTCATAATTTTACAGCAGCTACCCATTCCCGAGTGGAAATGGAATGATGTCATGATGGACATCATGACTGGTTTACGGAGCTCAGATCGATGTAATGATTTTATATGGGTTGTTGTTGATAGGAACTCAATGGTTTCACATTTTCTACCAATAAAGGAAACCTTTAGTGTGGATGAGCTTCGAAGGTTGTATATCTGTGAGATAATATGACTTCACGGGGTGCCAAATTATATCATTTATGATAGGTACACTCAGTTTACTTCATGGTTCTAGAAAGGGCTATAGAGGGAATTGGGTACACAGGTGGTTTTGAGCATAGCGTACCACCCCAAAATAGATTGCCATGTATAGAGCATGATTTGGGTGCTTTAGGACATGCTGATAGCATGAGTCCTCGATTTTTGGGGTTCTTAGGAGAGTTATATACCCTATTTGAATTCTCCTACAACAATAGATTTCAGGATATTATTTAGATGAAACCTTATGGGGCTTTGTTTGGTAGGAAATTAAGATCACCCCAATTTTGAATAGAGGCAAGAGAGGAAGCTATGCTGGGGCATCATATTATTTAGGAGACCACAGAGTAGGTGTAGTTGATTTGGAAGTTGATGGTTACTACACATTCTCATCATAAATCATACACCACTCACCACAAACAACCTATAGAGTTTTAGGTTGAGTATCTAGTTTTCCTACTTATTTTATCTTGGTTGGGACATAAGAGGATCAAAATACATTGTAAGATTTCACCAAGATACATAGGTACATTCAAGATTCTAGAGTGATTTGGGCCAATAGCCTATCGTTTAAAGCGACCTTAGAGGTACCGGGCCATGTATGAATCTTTCAATGTTTCTCAGTTGCGACGCTGTTATTTAGAAATATCTCATTATATTTAGGCTAAGGAGGTTGAGTTACAGGTAGATGCATCCTTTGAAGAGAATCCCATATGAATTTCAAATCGCAGCTCAAAGGTTCTTTAAGGTTGGTTAGTTCCTTTAGTATAGGTGATATGGAAGCATAACTATGTTCATTACAAGACATAGTAGCGGGAGGCTGATGTATGATAATAGTGTATCAATTTGTTCATAGATGTTCTTGATCACCATAAAGAATGAAATTTGGGGACGAATTTCTTTAAGGGGGTAAGTTTGTAAGAACCTGACTCTTCTTTGAGGTATGGATTCCTTATTTTCCATCAATTCTCTATTTAGTTGATTAAATATATCCTAATGTGAATTCCATTTGAGGTCATGAAGGTTTCTAGGGTGTCTGGGGATGGTTATGATCCCAAAACCAAATATTTAGGGTGATTTTGGTCTACCACATGGTTAGAGTAAACTGTTCAAGGCAGGCCGCATAGTTTAACAAACATTCCAAGGAATGAGCAGATAACAGGGATAGGCCACACGGTTAGTCCAAACCATCCGAGTTGGGTTATATGGACACACATCATGTTTGTAGTTTTTGATAGTGGGTTTTTTGTATGGTTTCCGCATGGTTAGTCAAAATGTGTGAGGTAACCATGTGGCGCCCCTTCCTCTATAAGTACCTATTCACGGTCGATGCACAATTTTCCAAACCATGTTCCAAAACCATATGAGACCTGATATTTTGAGAATTTTATAAATTTTAATTAAATTAAAAATCTTTTTAAAACCAAAATTGAGTTCTTATTTCTCCTACACAAAACCACAAGCTTTGTAAAGCTCTCAACCTTGTCTAAACATTTATTTGAGACAGATCCTCCATCCGGACTTTGATTCAATGACTGTTTATCTCATTATATCCATAATGGTAAGAACTAGATACCTTTTTAGATATTATTGATTATTTTGTGTATCAATTTTTCCATTTGAGTGCAAGCTGATTTTCCCTATTATTTGGTTCTTCGTTTGTTCTTTAGATATCTCCCAAAAGAAGTTGAATTATGAGATGAGAATGGACGAGATTTAATTTATGGAACTATGGTATTTTGTCTCATTCCTTTCAATTAATGTCAGACTATTTATATATGTAGTTGTGATGCACACCCATTTACTGAGTATCACTTTAAATTGAAATTTAACCCTACTATTATTCGTCACATTATAGCTAATTCAATAGGGTTGTTAATGCTTATTTTGGCCTGAGAACATTGAATGAAGAACCCCTTCATGTGTGTTGTCTTAAATGGACATTTTGATGTATTATTCTTTGGACCCCCTAGAGGTTTATTATTACCTCATGTCACAGGATGTCAATAATTAAATTGATTAGTGAATTAAATGGAATAAATAGTAAGGAATTGGTGAGCATGACCCTTAGACCTTTTCCTTTCTTAGCATGTTATTTTTTGAGTTTCATGTTATGCTTGAAGTTCCTTAAAGTGCTTTGTCCACATGAGTTAAATAGTGGTTATGCCATGTAATGAAGACTTTGATTGAATTTCTCTTAGTATTTATATTATCATGTGAGTTAAATGATAAATAATCCCTATATTATTTTGTTATTAATTAAAGTATTCTTAAATTAAAAATTCTTATGTGAGTAGTTAAAGGAAAGCCTTCTAAACTTAGACTATTTAAGAAATACCTTGATTATGTGTGAATTTACCATTGTATGGTTATTCCCATGTGAGTTAAATAATGACCATGAAATGTACTAGTTTATTTAAGCCTGATAATCTTGATATAATAATTTTTTCATGTGAGTAATTGGAATACCAAGCCTTGTGAGGTTGGATTTTGGTCTAAAATACATTTTGAGGTGAGAATGAATTGGATGCTATTGATTTTGACATTGGAATGTTAAATGAATTGATTAAATGGAAATGAATTCTTGAATGATTATTAAAAATGGTTGATAGATGGATTCACATTAGAATTCCATGGACATACACATTTGGATTTTGACTCTTATGCATTGGGTGATATGTGGATTCATATTAGAATGCGACTAATAGACTAAATTTTATCAAACTTTGATATTATTCCATGGGTGATACATGGATCCAAATGAAGGATCCCATGGATGAGCTCATTGTAGCTTGAATTATATTCCCTCTGATACTTGGAATCTAAATGGATTTCCATGGACAGACTCAAAGGGAATAGAGCATATGCCGAGTGATACTTGGAATCCAATTTAAGATTTTCAAGGATGGACTCAAAGGGAATATAGTATATGTTATTAGTGATACTTGGGGATTCCTTAGAGGACTACCAAGGATGGAATCATATGGCATGTAATTTATACCACGCCTAGTTCGATACATGGGTTCATGAGCATTTCTCCATGGATGGGATTTTAGGGTGTTGGTTGATATTATACTTAGAGTGACACTTTAATTATAAATTAGGAATTTCAAGGATGAAAATAGGTTCTAAATTGAATAAATAATGAAATGAAACTATGACATGTCTTCTATGACAATTCACAATCTTGGATTCAGTCTTGACTTATAATTTTTAGATGGACTGCTAAGGCATTTGTTGTACTGATGACTATACAGGTATGTCAGTCTTATGCAAAATATAGAGACATATAAAATTCATTAATTTTGAATTGATAAATTAATTGGTTAAATAAAATGGATATTTAATGAGAACATAATTATATAGGGTGTTTAATTTTGAGTAATAACTCGTTTACTGTTTTATCTACCTGCACAGTTGTTATATATATTCACTGACTGATTGGCACTATACTTGGGTGGTTTCCTACTAGGATTTAGTATCACACCCTATTTGGGACAATTTTTGAGACCCAAACAGATGATATTATTGGAGGTGCTGATAAGGGAATGCACCCTACTATAGGTACTTGATTCGATACTTACGAGAAGGAGAGCATGGGACCAAGTTGAGGTTTATGATGCTACTGGGATACTTTTGGATTATTGTCTTTTTTTATTGTATTGTATATGACTGATGGGTAGCTATTTTGGATGATTTCTTAGAGACGTGTGACATGTATCATCATTTTTATATGAGATGACTTTTGTCTTGTAATATTATCAGTCTCCTGCTATTTATTTTTGTCATCTGTATGATCTATCGCCTCCTCTACTTGTATGTATTTGATATTCTATTGTGCTACACTATGGTGATGAGGGAATTGTCTCCCCACTAACACACATAGGCCCTCGCTGCTATTTTACAGCCTCTAGAATTTGGGGAGATGCGCTTGAGGCCATGTGGTGACTGGTTCAGCTACTAGATTAGTTGTCAGTCGGTCGAGGACATTACAACACACAAGTATATAAAACAATAATATATATTTGGAAACATTTAATTATAGAATGATGGAAAAATAAAAGTTATGTCCAATCAACATAATACTATAGGAAAAGAAGAATATAGCACCTGTTTTAACCACCTCCTGTACTTCTTGCGGTGGTTTAGAAATTTTTTCTCAAAATAGACATTCATTAAATATGTAACGATGATTTTTTATTGTTCAATATTGTTTCAATTTTTACTAATATCCTATGATTTTAGTGGTAGTTTTTAAATTATCGGTGGTTTTTCTCGTGTGAAATTTAGCAATGATCTTATTTATTATAAATGGTTTTTATATAGAATGTATATTTATTATTGGTTAAAAACGCAATTAAATATGGAAATTTACCATATTTTGTAGTGATTTTAAGTTCCAATAGTTCATAAATTACAATTAAAACCACTTATAAACAATTAGAGGTTGTTAAAATCGCATCAAGCTATGTTATTTCAAAAAATATATAATAGAAATATTTCTCAATGCACTAAAAACCAATATACAATAAATATATATAAAAAATTAATTAATACAATATAAGGAAAACAATAACATATATTCATCAATAAACATTCAATTAAATATAATAAAACATAAATTACATCATATTTTACATAATTTCATGTTTTAAAAAATGAAAATACAAACATGAGTCCTTAATACTCATATAAGATGTATGTCCCTCACCATAAATTACTCGATCATGATGCTACCCATAACCTCCTTCCCAAATTCCTACTTCTGGTTCCAACATTTATAGTAGTTTACCACACATAAGTAATGAGAATATTCAATGAATAATAAATGAAATGCAATTAAAATGATATATAATTTGATCTAAATTTGGTATAAGTAATGGTAGAATAAGGAAATGAATAATTGGTAGCAATGCACATGCCCAAAATTTTTGTAACATACAATATCCTCAGTTGATTTAGAAGATACAAGAATATCCTCAAACAACAAGTCAACCTTTCCAAATCAGTTTCAATTTAAGGTAACTATATCAACCAATAATTACTACCATAATGATATTTAAATTTTTTTTACTGAAATCAATTAACAAACCTGACATTTACAAACTAAAAACAAGCATTTGATTATAATTAATTTATATTTTAAATGAAAAACATTCCTTCAATTATCTTAAAAATAAACACACTCCACACCATAAACATATAATTTAATACAATCATTTTCTCATACATGATTGAAAGTATAACATCAACTCAGTAGTAGCTTTCAAACCTATAAAGATTTTACCCAACATAATTTAATTTCATATCCTCTAAAATGAATCCTAAATAGAAATTTTGAATTCAAAGAGAAATCATATAATTTTATCAAAATTCAATGCACTTATAATAATAGAAATGGTGCTCTGAATAAATCATTTGCTTTGGAACCACTACCTTATGTTCCACTTGTTTTGATCAAATCAATGATTTATATTCTAGAATTTAAAGAATTATCGCAAGATTAAAATGTAGATTATTTCAAGCATTGATGACCTATTTTAATGATATATAATAAAGAAATATTTAAATTCATTTGACAGAATGAATTTATTAAACAACTATAGGATTAATAAATTTTTGAAAACAACTGTAAAGTTATGAAATTTTATAATCATTATGTGTCTTATCTGATTCCTCGACATCATCAGTAGAAGTCATACCTACATATGAAATCATATTAGGATAATATGAAATGGTATAAAAAAAGTTTTCAAGTAATGTGATAAATTTTACTTGTGTTGTTAAAGAAGAATGGGAACCCTGTGACATTGAGTGGGTACTGACACTAAACCTTTTTCGACATGAAATACCTATAAAAATTTATTCCTTGAATATATTAATATAAAATAAAATAGTGAATTATTTTATTAATATAAAAAAACATTAATTTCATTTATTAATATAAAAACAACTTACAAATTCTATTCCAAGTTTGTCATGTTTTTATCAAGTTTCCTTATTAACATTATTTCTTCTTATTTTGTTCATTATTATTATTATTCACTCCCTCTCAGAACACTAAATTTTTCAATATTTTCAAGTATAAAAAATCAATATATTCTTATTCATTGGGTTCATTGTGACATATTACTTCACCATCATCAAAAATATCATACATGTATCTCAATTTAATGTGGACAAAAATAGTCCCCTCATCATCTACTATATTATCAAAATAATATACCATTTTTCTTAAGAATTCATAATATATAGATCATGTTATTCCTGGTTACTAGTTTCAATCAATCTAGATAAATAAACATAAGTAAATTATATTGAATCTTTCTTTATACCCCTATTAATATTGACCAAGTCACATTTAAATAACACAACTGGAAAATTTCCTTGTTAATTTAACTCTATAATATCAAAAAATATTCTATAGTAAACTTGATATAATTCTGTGAATATACCACTATTTTTTTGTTTTCAAACCTTCCTCATGATCAATAGTATAAAACTTGAAACCAAAAATATTGTAACAATTGAGTCTCCTATCATGATTTAGTGGATCTTGAGATAAAAACTTAAAATATTTAGATAATTTAGTTTTATTATCAACATTTATTATCTAAAGAAGTTGATATAAAAAATTGTTACATAATTTATATAAATGTAAACATATTCAAAATACGTATTAGATTAATTACTTACATGACATGAAACCCATTCATTAATTTCTTTGATAACAACTTTTGTTATCACTATGTCATTACCAATTTATATTATAAGGGTTCTTCTCATTTTTTCCCTTCATTATTCAAAATATGGATCAATAATATCAGTATTGAGTATCATATATTTGTTTTCTTGTCCTAACTGCATATATTTCAATGAAAATTAGGATATTTTTTCCACTACTTGACCAAAAGATGGATATACTGATGACTCATTATTATCTCATAATTTACATGGATTATCGTCAACACATTCCACTCAATCGAATATCATCTCTATCGAATCCAAATACATTAAACCGAAGGTTAAACATTATTTGTAATGGTATCCTTCGGTAATAGAACCTTCTAGATGAGCTGTATTTTTCACGTAAGACTTCAAATAACAAAGATACCTAATGATAAAAGGTATTAAATTAATTAATATATTTTTTAAAATATTAACAAATAAATTTGAATTTTTTAAATGAAAAAATTATTAAAATAAAATACCTTTTAATGGGAAATATACATCAATAATGTACAAGCCCGCCAATTTTAGCTTCTTCAGAAAAATGCACCATCATATGAATCATCATAATAAAGAATGATGGGGGGAGAAAATATAAAAATGAAATAAAGTTCATACAAATGTTTCCTAAAGTTTATACAATTAATTGGGGTTTAATGTATTCTCACAATGTTATCTAAAAAATGTTCAAGAGTTGATTAGAATGATAATTATTTTATCGGGCAACAAATTATGCATTACCAAAGGTAAACAATTCTCCATAAATACATGTGATTCATGAATTTTTAACCCAAGTATAGTACAGATATTCAAGTCAAAACATATTGAAATGTTAATAAAATATCCATCTAGCACTTTCAATTTTTTTAATAATAAAATGAAAATATATTTTTGAGAGTTTTTCCTTGAAAATATAGTTATTGGATACTTCTGATTCTCATTTAACCAAATATCATGTTTTATATTAATTGATTCTAAGTATTTATGATAATTTAAATGATCCTTTGACTTTACATACTCATTAATCATTGTAAACAACACATTATCACACACATTCTTATCAATGTTCATAACATCAAGATTATGCTGTAACAAATTATATTCCCAATATAGAAGTTTGAAAAATATGATCATTTTCATCCATTATTGTGATCTAATTGTAATCAATAGTTTTCTAACTCTTTTTATACATTTATTTATCTAAAAATATTTTCCAAAATAAATACCAACAATTGATACTTATGTTATGATCTCTAACCCTAATAATAATTTTGGTGGAAGCCTCAAGTTAGTTTTTACATTGAAACATGAGTTTTTAAACCAAAATCTATGTTATATATCAAGGAAGAGATGATTACATATGAAGAAAAACTTTATGCTATAAGGTTTCCATTAAGACTCAAAATCATAGTTACAAACTAGACAAGCTAAACTAGTGTGTATATTCCAACCAAAAAAATTTCATAGTCTGAGAAATTCACTAATGGTACACATAAGGCAAGTATTTATTTTGAATATTTGAGTAGTAGATACATCATATGTTTCTAAACCATTATTCCATAACTCTTTTAATTATTCAATAAGAGGCTAAAGGTCAAAATCAATGTCATTTTTAGGAATTTTATTTCTAGGAATAATCATCGATATGATTAATGAAGTCTATTTCATACACATCTAGGGAGGTAGATTATAAGATATTAAACGAACTGGACAAATGTTGTAACTTCTACTTAATGTCCCAAAAGTATTGAAATCATCATATTCCAATCCCAAAAACATATTTCTAGGATCAAAAGATAAATTTGGATGTAATTAATTGACAGTATTCCATGATTTTAAATATCTTGGATGTAGCATGAACTCATCAATATTATTATAAAAACAATTCCACTTTATATAATCAATGGTTTTAGAAGACATAATATTTTTTCTATAACCATGGTTATAATTTCATGTAACGTAAAACCTTCACATCAATTTTTTTCTATTATTTTCGGTAGTACATAGATTCAAACTGACATCATTATTTTTTGATTTCCATCTATAAGTAGAACATCTATTTAACAATTCTCTAGTATAATTTTTTTTTCTAATAAAGCATAGAATCATTGGGACATGCATGTATCTTCATATAATTGAGTCCAATATTGTTAGTAATCTTTTTAATCTCAAGGAATTATACATAGATCTTAGTTTCATTAAACAAATCACATAAAAATTGTAATATCATATACATTTCTTTATTTATTAGTACACATAAACATTTGATGTGGAAAACATTTATTAGAAAAGAAAATTTTTAATATTTGAAACAACCTTCAAAAAAATCATGATTTCCGTCTACAACTAATTTCAAAAACATTGTTGTTTTCTCATTGGATTTTTCCTTTGTATTTTTTTTTCAACATCATCCATTAATATTTCATCATCTTGATCAGACTATCCAACAGTTTTGATAACATCATTAATAAATAAAACATTAAAAATTGAATCAATTGATCTGTTAAATTATTGATTGTGTTTCCCTACTGTCCTAAAATTAACATTTATCATGTTTTTAATTTTAGCATGCACTATTAGAGAATTATCTTGTTCATTTTTATTGTACAAAAAGTTGCTCAAATGTTATATAACGTTCAATTATCCATGCCATATCTAACATGTATAACAAAAAGGATATTGTTTCAATATCAAGTGTTCAAATAAATCATCTATCTTCAACCATCATATAAATTTTCAATTATAATATAGAAATTTTATTCATCCATACATAGATAGATTTAAAAATGAAAAATATAAAAACATATTCCAACTGGTAACATACTGAGATGTGTTTTGAGGTAAGGTAATGAAAAATTTATCCATATTTACTTGAATTTGTACACTATAAAATATAAAATATAATTATATTATTATATATAGAAATAAAATATATTTAATTTCAAAATTGAATAATTGATCTCAAACTACCCCTAGAACATAAAGAATTCATAAGTATACTAAACTAGAAGAATTGAAGAAGAATTAGAATATCTAAATTATTAAATTAAACTTTATTGAATAATTACAACCTAAAATAGATCACATAATCAACAACCTATGACTCAGGAGAATAAAATCTGATAAAACTCTCCAAAAATCATGTTTAGGGACCGATGGAATTGAGGTAGAGAGTGAATTAGAGAGGGGGATCTAGCATCAAGGTTGAGATGGAAGCTAGTTAAGAATATAGCGATGTCGAGTGGGGGGGGGGTCCATCATTGATAACATTTGAGTGGAAGTGTGAGAGGAGTCCAAATTTGGGCAGTAGTGAGTGGGAGTTCAAGAGATTTTATAAAGTGGGGATTTCAATGCTGAGCAAGGGTGAGGGAGGCCATCAATTGGTGGTGAGTGAGAGGTCAGGAGGCCGTGTTGAGTGGGGGTGATTAGGATGAGAGAGAGAGTGGTGGGGCGGATTGTTTTTTAAATTTAGTGGTGGTTTTTTAAAAACAATTTCTAAATTATTTTAATATTTATTTACCAGTGGATTTTTTAAAAATTCCCACTAAATACTGACACTTTTGATAAGAATCATTAAAAAAAGAGATGGTGAATATTGTTTTTTATTTCGAGGACTTACACAAAAAAACCACTGAAATTTACTAATTTTCTTATAGTATACCTATGATTTTATTAAAATAATGTGATGTAAAAAAAATATTGATGAGTTTTGGCATCACTTCATGTTAAATGATGTCATAGATAGCCAGATGAAAGGAGGATGGGGAAAAACAATTTCATGTAAGGTTTTAAATAAAACTGATATTTCTCAATGTTATAAGAAAATGTTTTGATAAATTTTACTTTTCCTAGATCTTCTAGAAAGTGTGAGGAAAGAGAATAAATATTATTTTCTTGAAATTTTCTAAGTGCAAATTACTGATTTTTAATGATTAAATAATATATCTTTGGTTGAAAAGTGACCCATAAATGAAAAAAATATGGGAATTTGGTCATTAATTCCTCACAGAGACAAGTTAATTGTAATGTTTTATGATTTTTTTATTTTTTTATTAATCAAAATTTCAATATATATCTTATTTACTATAATTACATGTTTATTTTTCCCGCTCACAACAACAATTTTTTTATTAAAAAATAATATTATTCTACTCACCTATGATTCCAAAATTTAAATCCATTTCATTAAAGTAAAACCCAAAATTTGATAACTTTAATTTTTAAATAAAAATATATAAACATAATATAATTGTTTTTGAATAAAAACTATTTATTTTTCAATGAATGAATACATTTTTACTTATTATCATTCTTTAACTATTTCATAGATGTTAATTATTTATTATTAATGTTAAATAATTTTTTTATAATACATTATCCACTTAAATAAAAAGTTTATATGTTAGTTATAAAGATTTTTATATACCTATCAATTATATAATAACCACATTACCCTTTTAATTTACTATATATATAGAATTACATATTTCTCTAAAAAACATTTATCCAATTCATTTTAAATTTCTATCATATTTACAATGTTTTGAATTATTTTTATATGTATAATCAATGATATGATTTTAATGAGAGATCAAGATGAAAAATATTTTAATATTGTATTATTTTTATTTTATTATATTTAATATCATTTTATTTATTTTATAATTATTTTATATATATGTTTCATGTAATAATAGTATTGTAATATTCTATCTTAATTAAATAAATCATTGTTCATTTTAGATCCATATTACATATGATTTGTTTTATTAATGAGTTAAATTCTTCAAAAAGAAAAGAATAATATATTCAATTATGTAAGATATATAATTTATGGAAAGAGAATGTATACTAAAACATGTGATGCTACATTATTCCTCCCTTTATAAATTTCACACTTAAATTTTTAATTTTCTCTCACCAATGAAAAACTAGTGAAAGTACCCTTAAAATGAGAATGAATCCAGATATATGTTTTATTGATAAAGTAACCTCACTATGTAGTGTAAGACAAGAAAATATGTTATTTCCCACATAATAATAATAGGAAAAGATTTTAATTAGTATCAATCATTTCATTCAAGTATACATTTTTTATTACTGGAATTATACATATAAATGATTTTCATAGGTGCACCTTTCAAGTCTTGTGATGTTTTACTAATAATACCCTGATATATTCATCTCCCATTTTGAGTTTAAGGAATTATCTCACCATTTTTGAGACAATGGAATTTTTTGTGTATCCACTTTCCTTACACCATAGCTTTGGGTGAAAAATATATTCATTATTTTTTTAATGGTAGTGCTTTATCATGGTCTTCTAAAACTGGGTTGGGTATATATTTGAAAACCCCTTAAAAATTATCATTCTCGGACTCATGATCTCTAATATTAGGTGACCCAAGTGCATAATTATAAGGTATTTTATCCCCCTTTTAATTAACTTTTATTATCATTTTATGAGATCAAGTGTTGGTGATCTATGTTGAGTCATAGCCCTTTACTTATTGGTTTTCTCTTCATTTTTCTCCTGAAAAAAGATGTGGCTATGAGATATGGTCCACTTGTGATGGTAAGAGATAATGGTTGATGTTGGGTGATTTGATTTAGGTTTTTGAAGTTCCTATTGGCCTGTCCTAAATATTGAAATCATCCATTCATTTATTTTTCTTTCACATAGATTTATATATCTCTAGTTTAGGTTAGATATTTGAGAAGTCTTCTTTATTGTTTTTAAATTATTGGATTCGTGTGATTTTTTTATCTTTGGTTAAGTATTAAATATTTACCCAATGAATACAATTAACTAAAGATAAAAGAAATTTTTGGAAAGGGTAATTAACATGAGTTTTACTTGTTTTCATGTTATTGTTTATGAATTTGACGCCTTCTCAATACTATTATTGAAAGTCATTGTTATTGTGAATTGTGTGTTTATGTCTTGTTTTTTTATGGAAATTTAGAATTATTAAAATTTTAATCAATTAAAGAGGTTAATTTAATCAGTTACATTAGGTATGATAATTAAATTTCATTTTATTCAAATAGGAAGGGGATACATTGATATTATTTCGAAATTTGGTTACTATGTTCTTTTTGTGCTAGTGTGGTTCTGTTGTTGATGTGTTTGTGTGGTTTTGTGGGGGATATTATGCGGGGTTCAATATGGATGGGTTTAGTTGAGTTAGTTTACTTTTTTTGGGATGTGAGGCTATATTGGTTAGTGGTTAATATCAAGTGGGGCTATGATGGTTGTCATGGGATATGCTCTGATCTAGTTTCATGGGGTTTGGTTAGTTATGGTTAGGGTATTAGTATGGATTGTGCAGAAGTGATGCAGTTTCCCATATTTTGGTTTGCAAGAGGGAATGCATAGTTCATTGTGAGATGGTGGAATGATTGTTCTTTGTGTGTTTTATTGTAGTTTCCCAAATGTAGAAAACTATGATTAGTATTTATAAACATGAAAAATTAGGAAAATGGATTGGAGTGTTTTTTAATTAAATACAGAAATTTAAGCACAGTGAACATAATGTCTTTAGTATTGATGAATTTGGTAATGGTGAAATGGTATGATTAATTAGGTCGTATTAAATTATTTTAGTATTTATCTTTTCATGGGAAATATGTTAGTTGGTGGTGATGTAATTGGATGTTGTGGTGGTGTAATAAAAATATGGTATGGTGTTGATGATGGACTATGATAATTCTATATAGATGTGAACCCTTTAGACTCGGCTTATGTGTGGTCACACACACACACACACATACATAAATACATACATACACACACATGCTGTATTTTCTTATGATTTTTTTTCACACCCCACTTGAGTAATATTATCTTACTGATGTCCAAATCTATGTGGTTAATGTGAATGAGGGGTATGGAATGGTTTTAGTTTTGGCATACATGGATTAATGCTACCATAGGATTCTAGACCCTGCAGGAGGTTGGGGTAGGTAGGGTTACAACCCGGCCCACATTAGATATTGGTGGGATTAGGCACAAGATAACATATATTAGGTAGTGAGAACATAAAATATTTTGGGAAGTATCTTCAAGCCACATTTGATTGTATCTGTCGGTAATATATTAATAAAATTAGATGTATTACTTGGTGAGTGACCCTTGGAGAGGTTAGGGGATAGTTCACCTAATAGGTTCTCATTGGTTCAGATGTTTGTTCACTAGTCCATTAGTATGCTTCTGTCACACTTTTATGGGAGGTCATGAGTATGATCCTATTGATTTTACATGTTATGATTCACCCATATATATATATATACTATTTTTTAGGTTATTAGGGTGATTTTGGTGACTGGCCTAGAATTTACTAGCTTGGAGTTGGGGGTTTTGTTGTAGAGTCACTCCCTAGTATTCTCTTGCTAATTTATTTGGGTTTTTTATTTTTTATCATATTTATGAGTTGTGGGATTATTGTGGTTCTTGATTTATTTATATTATGGTGATTATTTATGGTTTTATTTGTGTATTATTGGGATACATGAGGGTAATAATTCCTATATTTATGTTTTATACCCTCAATGCTAGTATCTAAACTGAGGCATATTAAAGGTGGCATTTAGGGTCACTTTCATCTTTAATGAATGTCCAAGAGGGGTTCCTAGTGGTGGAGATTCATCAAAGAGTGGTATCCAAGATTCTAGTTGAGAGATAAGAAGAATATCATAGTTAGGAACTAGTGATGATTTTATGTGTTAACAGATCAACGATACTAGTTGACCTTGGTGCATGATTCATATTGGGGAGATTAATTATGACATGAATTTTTAGGGACCATAAAGATCAAATATAGTGAATCTAAGCGTACTTAATGAACAGGTTAAAAGATTACACTTGTATGGTAGAGACCTATGGGAGGTACATTTATCATATTTGTTTTCTCTTGTGTCTGAATATGGCTGATTCTAAGAAAATACATGAATTTAAATTAAATGAACATAAATGAATGAATTCTGTATTACTGGGATAAAGATTTTTTTATAGAGATATAGAATGGTATTTATCAATACATAGTTCATGTTGGTGAGGTTCAATAGGATGACCTGGTCGACTATAAGGGGGTTTACCTGGCCAAGGAGGATAAACTTTGGAGGAAGATACTAATTGAATTTTAGTGTCAGGGTATGACTAAGTATAATAAGAGAGTATATGGAATATATATAGAGATAATGATAGATGATCTTTAGATTAATTTTAGTTTTATCTGAACTCGGTCTGAGTATCATATTCTATTAACCATTAATCAAATATGGGAAGTGATGTGATTGTTTTAGATCTTTTATCTTAGGGAGGTTAAGGAGGTAGATGTTATATACAATTACTTTTAGTGAAAGGTATGGGATGTGTTTATATCATCAATGATGAGGGTTGAGAAGAGGTTGGTTTGACTCCCCCTTTGGTAGGGGGACCCATGTGTGAGAGATATTGAGATCAGGTTTAAAGATATACTTTACTTTACAACCAATCTCTTTCTGTATTAATATTCAAGAGTTCAAAACTAGGAGGAGGAATTTATTCCAATTACTAGTTATATGATCACTCCATTTATGTTGAATACATAATTTTAATAATAAAAGATAGTTGAGGTGATTTATAGGATTCATGATTAGATGATATTTTCATGAGAGGATAACCATCTAGGTTCTTTGAGGATCAGGGATATTGTGTAGGATCACATGTGTTCGGGAAGTCAATGTTACCATTTACTCAGAGTTGACCCCCACAATTTTCTCCCTCCCAATTATTTGAGTTTAATAGTTCTGTTACCCCCATTGGGATATTTTATCTATTTTTTTCTTATAGAGGATATTTCCATTTCCGTTCTTATTTTTCAACCATTTTTAGGGATCAGTATGGTATGGGAAGTCTAGTCCCTTGTCACCCCTGGTAGAAATCATTTCCATATAGTACATATTAGTAGTAATTTCAATAAACTTATGTTACACAACAAGGTGATATAGTTGGTAGAGGAGAACCCCATGATGTACCTCTCCCTCAAGATAAGGGGGATGAACACAACCATGGAGGTGGTTATTCATAGTGAGGTAGATGAGAAAGATTTTGAAAAGTTCATCCTATGGATATGCCATCTCCATAGGGACAATATATCATCCAATATACCATAATTTTATCTTCTACCATGTATTATACTTTTATTATAGAGAATAAAACTCATTTATTTTACTTTCCTCGGAATATTCCTTGATAATAAATGTGGAGATACTTCTAATTCCTTTGGTGTTGACTATTCTAGTTGGGGGTTAAAAAATTATTCATGATGTTTATTGGGATGATAAGATGATGACGTGGAAACATTAGTTGTCTATGGATATCTTTCTACTTCATATCTATCCACATGATATCATTTTTATCATTGATTTGTTGTATTCAATCCATATAGTTATCAAATACGTTTAGAGTGAGTTTTGTTTTGCGATGAAGAGGACTAGTGTGCAGTGTTCATTGGAGAGTAGGTGCATTAGATGGGTTGTAGATTTTTAGAGTTGTTTTTTCCCAATTAACAATATTTTTATTGATCTTAGTTGAGGAAAAAAATAGTGATGTTTTGGTGGATTTTCAGGATGTATTCCTTAATAAGGTTGTGGTCTTTCCCCATCGACATGAAATCGAGTTCAGGTTCCAGTTGTAGATCGATGCCTCTATAATTTTGATTTCTTGTTATCTTAAAGAACCATACAAGTTATAAGAGTTGATGATTTAAGTTTATTACCTAATGCATAAAGGATTATTCTATCCTAGTGTGTCATTGAAAGTTTCTTGAATATTGTTCTCAAAGAAGGAGGAAAATGGTATGAGGTTGTGTGTAGACTACTATCCATTGAATTAGGATATGGTTAGAAACTAGTACCCTCTTTCAAGAATTGAAAATATGTTTAACCAATTAAAGGGAGCCATATAAATTTCAACAACTGGTCTGTAGTATAGATATGGCTAGATGATATTAAATGAGTATATTCTAAATACCTCTTTCAGGTTTCTATATCGGAATGTTTAGTTCACAAGCATACCATTTTGTGTTATTTATTCCCCATATGTGTTCATGGGAGTTATGAAATCTGTGTTTCATGAATTATTGAATCGGTTTATGTTCATTTATATCAAAAAATACTTATATAATTAGGTCCATATAAATATAATATTGATAACTTTAGGGATATTATATATGTCATAAAACATGGCCATCTTTATGGAAAGATATCCAACTGTGGGTTTTGGAAAATGGAGGTGAACTTTCTTAGACATGTGGTGTCTTAATAAGGGATGTTAGTGGGATAATAAATGATCAAGGAAGTTTTTTCTTTTGTAGAACTCAAGAATATTAAATAGGTCTATAGTTTCCTTGGTATCATGGACTATTATAAAAGGTTCATGTATGAAATCTCTTGAGTTGTGACCCCATTCATAGCATTTTCCATAAGATATAGACCTTTTGGTGGATTGATAAGTGTCATACAGTTTTTAACAACCTAGAATAGAGATTGACCAGTTCTCTTAATGTCCAATTTCTAGAAGAGTGGGTGGTCATTAAGGTGTTCTATGATTCTTCTTGAATCATCCTGGGTTTTTTCATGATGTAATAGAGAGTAGTGATATTTTATGGGTCAAGGTAGTTACACCCCCATGAGTGTAACTATGTTACCCATGATCTTCAGTTTGTGATGATTATATTTTTTCTAAAACTATGATTAAACTAAGTCATTAGTGTGTGCTTTTTAGTTCTCATAGTCCATAAGATTACAAGGTATATATTCTCTTAGTGGGATCTGGATATGTTACAACATAGGTGGATAGATTTTCTCTATGACTATGAATTTGAGATTTACTACACCCTAGGATAGGGAAATATAGTATAAAATTTACTGATTAGAAAGTTAGAGGGAGATGTTTTTAGGGAGTCTGGAGATGTATATGGAGGGGGAGATGTCTAAGGAGGGATATAGGACTTTGTAGTGATGAATCTTGATATAGAGGAAGATGATGGAAGGGGTTTTAAATTTTAGTCATGTGACCCTGCCCGCCGCATGTGAAACGTTGCATGTTCCTCGCATGACTAGCTCTGTCTTCTATACCCCGCACAACCGATCCTAAGTCATGCGGTCATCCACTTGTAGGTATGGCCCTCTTGGACCTCTGTGACAGCCGTCTGCTGCCAGCTGCAGAATACTATGCTATGTGACATTTGGTGGTGGGTCTAACTACTGGTGACTACTCAGTAAGAAAACTCTCCGCTACGAGAGCTCTCTATAACACCACCGCCTGCGTCAGAATGCTAAGAAAAATCATCGAAGCTCTAATCTACTACCTGAGTCCCTAATCGAAGGTCCGAGCCCTAATGAATGGGTCCCACACTATATCAGTGGAGTAGCATGAGAGTTTAGTGAACATAACTAAGTATTGAGCCACATTCATGCTTCCCTTCTGCTAATGAAGAAGCTCCTATATGTGCACTGCGTGAAGAGTCTCTTGAAAAAACTCTGCCAAAAAAAGGCTCTCGAAGTTTCCCTAGAGAAGCATCATCTCATCGTGAACTTGGAGCATCAAGCTCCACCATCTTCCTGTAGTAGACTGGAGGAAAGGATCACCATGAGATCGACTAGTGTCCCTACGAGTCAGAATACTCTCACCACGATCTCCAGCCAATCCTCAGCCATCTGGGGGTCCGTCTCTCCCCCGAACCTGGGTGGCCTCTGGAACTGGAACTCATGAAACGCACTCAATTGGCATGTACCCTCTCCTGCTGGGGCTGGTGGCATCGATGCCCCAACAGGTAATGGTACCACTAGTGCCTCTACTGGAAGAGGGCTCTGCACCGAGGCCTCGTCGCTCGGTGGGCTATCAACACGTACTATATCTGGAACCCTAGATGGCTGTCTTCATGGAGGAATCCTGAAAAGAAACAGGTGTTCCATGGTCAATAAGTTATACCTGGTGAGATGACTCAAAGAGATAACAAAGAAAACTCTTTAAAACACACACACAATCAGTGTTTTCATGCACTGAGTCAGAAATCAGATGTCAGGGTCCTAGTGTATGGATACGTCGGTCATCGAACAAACACTGGATTCCCTAAACTGATAACCACACTCACTAAACTTAACAATATTTCTGTTAAAAAATATCAGAGTCCTTTTTTCTACGGTTGAACCGACTCCTCTGATACCAATTTGTCACGACCTGTCCCCCGGGGCCCATGCCGTGACTACCCCAAGCCCTCCTTCCATAGGCCTGGGGATGAAGACTAGCATTGAAAGGTGTTTTCCCTAAAACCGGGAAGGCATTGCCTTTATAACCTATAAACACACACAACCAAGCCCACAGAGAGATACGAACACAAGTAAAATTGTATAGCAAAAAGAGTGTTGAAAGTAAGAGGGTCTGAAATACAAGACCAACAGTAAAGGTACAAGTACAACTAAAATAAAATACAACTAAAGAAATATAAATACAGCTACTGGGTCATCCTCATAGGTTCCTACATAATGTGTAGGTACAGATCGGCTCCTCAGCACTCCACGTCTACTTGTCTCCTCTGCGTACTAACACGTCGTATGGTCAACCTCAGGGCACCATCCAGACCTGGTACCCTCAGCCTCGATCAGCATTGTCCGTCGTCTACACCAAACACAACAAGGTACGGGCATAGACCGTGTAGGGGTGAGTATAATGATACTCTGTAGGGACCCTGAGACCCTCAAGGTCTCACAAAATCTACAAAGGATAAACCACAAGGCATGAAATCAACTGAAATCCCTACTTAGGTATATACTCATACATATACCTAAGTTGTCAAGTATACCCATCTAAATAATGAGGAAAACACAGAGTCCAACTCAAATCCCAAAGCTCAACTGTTCCACAAAGGAAGGAATACCACAAAGGTAAGTACCACATAGGTACGCCACACAGAATAATACCACCAAGCTATTACCACGAATGAAAGTACCACAAGGTACAGACTCAGCTCACACCAGGTATAAATTAGGTACAATAGTAAAGATGATTAGATGTAACTACTGAATCATCTTACCCTGTTAAGTGGTAGACCCAAAAAGGATCCCAAATCATCATCAGACCTACAGAGGATCGTAGTACATCGTCAGACCCACAAAGGATCATAGTACCTCGTCAGACGCACACAGGATCCTAGTACATTGTCAGACACACATAGGATCCTAGTACATTTTCAGTATGTCATCAGACCCACACATGATCCTAGTACATCATCAGTACATCGTCATACCCACACAGGATCGTAGTAAATCGTTGGTACGTTGTCAAACCCACACATGATCCCAATACATCATCAGTACATCGTCAGACCCACAAAGGATCTTAGTACCTCTTCGATACGTCGTCAGACCCACATAGGATCCTAGTACATCTTTTGTACGTCGTTAGACCCAAACAAGATCTTAGTACATCATCAGCATGTCGTCACACCCACACAATATCCTAGTACATCTTTGGTACGTTGTCACAACCAGCTACATGGTTCCCGCAATAAGCTCGCTTGTCTCCAGGAGGGTCCACTCCACAAGACACTGGTCAATACTACAACTACCACGAAGTCTCATGAAGAAGTATCTTAAAGGACCTTCATGTCATAGTGGTCTCAACGCAACTGGCGGTGGTCAAATGGATTTTCGGTCTGTAATTTATTAGCCTTTTAGTCCCAAGGGCCCGGTTGGATTCATGCTCGATCCAACCCAACCATACCCCAACTTTATCAGAATACCTAAGGGGGTATACCAAAAGGACCATCTCGCTCCAAGGTTTCCGGTACTGCAGACGGTTCGTAAAATGGACACCAGATACCAAAGTTATGGCCAAAAGAGATAATATGGTCGAAACTGGTCCGGGTCTAGTCCGACCCAGTTGGATCGATCCGGCCCGTGCTAGGCAGTCCGGCCCACGCTGGGCGGCCCGGCCTGGGCTGCAGCCCACGGGTTGGTGGGGTGTCCACATAGGCTACTGGTAGAAAAGGACTGTAGAGGCCGTGGGGCAAAAGAGGTCGCAGGGGCTGTGGAGCGGTAGAGGCTGCGGGGGCCGCAGAGGCCGCGGGGCGGCGGAGGCCATGGGGGCTATAGAGCGGCGGAGGCCGCGGGCGGCAAAGCAGTAATGGCCGTGGAGGCCGTAGGGAGGTTTTAGGTAGTGCGGAGGATACGGTCCACCGCGACTGGCCGGATGGCCAGCCATCCTCTCCACGCGCCGCGGTCGCGCGCCGCCCCATCGCCAATCGTTGTTTTGGCCAGCCGCTCTTCATTCTTTTCCATTCCAAAAGCTTCCTTCTTCCATCATGAAGGACACACCATTCATTAAGAACGATGGAGGGGTCAGGCCATGTTTCTTTGGCTTACACCCTCCGCATTAGAGTAGTAGCAAGCGGATCAAGGGGGATGATTCAATGTGAGGGGAAAAATTAACATTGATCAATTTAAAACACACCCCTACCTCATTCGTTTGTTGACGTCGATGTGGAGATAAGAATGGTCATCAATTGAAGATGTCCCATATTGGAGGATGTCCCAAGGAATATGTCAAAGTCGTTGGAGAACATCGGCGTTCTTCGTTGGAGAAGCTTTCTTCGTTGGAGAAGAAGAATTCCTCTAAGGTTCTCCTCTTCCAATCCTTTCTCCCAATTTCACCCAAAAAGAAAAGTATCCAATATGTTGTGTTTCATCTATCTAATTGTTGGCACAAAATTAAATTGATGTCATTAATTATGATATGGTTGGAACCATTAAAGTGGAAGGATACCAAAGGTTATATCCCATTAAAGGGGAGTTCAATAGTTATAACCATATTAAAGAAGGATTTTAAGGGGTTCGGGTGGTCACCACCCTTAAATTCAAATTGGGAGGTTTTGGGCTCGGTTTTCCCCACCTATATAACCCATGTTGAGGGGTTTCAATAATAAAAATAAAATATTAAAATAATTTTATTTTTATTTTCCCACGAAAAGTGAAAAACTAAATTTCACCCTCGACCTACTACGGTCAAGGTGAAGGTCTCCTTAAGCAAATATCGGCGTTACGTGTTCAACGGTGCCCTCGGATTTCAATTCTGAGCACCGGTGTAAAATTTTTAAAAGTCCTCTCATACGTTTACTGAACGTACCTGATAAAAGTTTAGAAATTCATTCCGGGCACACCGATCCTTAGAATCACACGCCATCATTTTTCCCAGACTTCTAAAATTTTATATATTTAAAAAAAATTACATGGAATTTTCAGGTCATTACACTCTCACACATTTTTGAGGAATGGGTCCTCTATATTCAACAATGTATTCGATACTCCCTTGGGCCCAATAAAGAATGAACCACCAATATGAATGAAAAATTCAAGAACTCCCCCACTATTAGGGCATGATTCTTCAATTTATGAAGTTATGGTGATATTCTAAATAAGGAATGGGTCCTCCATCGAGGTTCAAAACTACCTCGACTAACACAAATACTTTGGTGAGGCATGATCCCACAATTTCAAAATCTATGAGGTGATGTGGTTTTTTATACGACTAGGTAGTTCTGTAAGATCGGGTTTGGTAATCCATTAACCAATGAAGATAGCTAAGTGAGGAATGAGATCCAAAAAATGGTTTATGGTGGTAACATAGAAGATATAAAGTCTCAGAAAATACAATAATTCTATAATTATGAATCCTTTATCACTCCTTGTTTCCTCTAATATGTAACTTATTACTAGATTGTTGAATTCATATATTACAATACATTCAGTAGTCTTAGTATCCCTAGTTTCTTGTGAGATATTATCCTTAAAAAGGATGATCTATGATAACTTGGTCATCTATCTATCCCTAAAAATTCTAGTTGTAGAGTATATTTGGGATTTTAGTAACCTTTCAGTTACTTTCTTGTTCTGAGGTTTTAACTAACCTATTGTTTTGTATTTCCTTTATTGTTTTATGGTATCCTGCTGAGTATGTTTATACTCACCATTATATGGGATTCATGTCAAAATAAGTTGTGTCTCTGAAGACGATTCATAGATTGAATATGACCATGGAAGGTGTGTAGTTAGTATCATTGGAAGTGCTAATGCATATTAATGTATAGAGGAACATGATGAAGATATTTCTTATTGGATGTAAATCCTAAATTTTTTGCATTGAGGAGTTATTTTACCTTGTATAGTGTATATTATACCCAATGTTATTGTATTAATCATATATAACCCCTTGTTAGTTTCTAATGTGGAATTTTCTTATATAGTTATTATCCATTGGATGAATATGTTATAAATTTGATTATTTATATATTACTAGTTTTATTGGTTTTTACATATCAAAGATATATTTATATAATAGATTTTTATATGATAAGGTTTCCCATTATAATGAACCAACCTGAGTTAACCCAAAACATTACCCAAGACGGTCTGCCACATAGCCTGAATTGCATTCCCAATCTTCATAGGCTTGTGACAAGCACCAGGAATAACCAATTATCACTTAGGAATTATTTTACCCAAGGTAACCAGCATGACTCACCCATAAAATGGGATAGACAAACCAATATCACTATAGTCAACCCAAAAAAGATAAAAAATACCATAAATTTTGACATACATCAAGAACAAACATTCCATAATAGAAAATATACATACACATGGTATTTCAAAATAAATAATCCAAACAAAATTAAAGGGTATAAAGTCAACAAGTCCCAAGTATAACCCAATTAGTACAAAATTCCAAAAATGACTCTACATGAGTCCATCCTAGAAACACCACATCATCTCCATAAAAAATAGGATGATTTTAATAAAGAATATCCAACCTGGTACATGGTTGCATTTCCTTTACCTATGTCCTTCAAAATAAAATATTCAAATTTCCCAAAGGTCCCAAGAAGGGTTTGAGGAAAAATTTGTATTTGGATACCACCATGAATAAATTTAAGTATTTTACCCATAAATACCAACAAACTAGGTTGAAAACATTTTCAAAACTAAACCACTTGAAAACAAACCAATTTCAAGCAAACCTGCATAACCCATTTTGTTTTCCATAAAAAACATGGTTTTCCAAAAAAAAATTCCAAACATGGAAAATAAATCCCCAAGACACAATATGCTCAACGTAACCAAGAAGGAATAAAAAAGGTGATCATAACATCAAAGACATATAACTATATAAATTGAAAATGAACAAATGAGAATAATTCATATCATCACGTCAAAATGGGACTAATCAAATTCTTAAACCATATAAACCAAACTAGCATGGGTAAGGTGCACCTAGGGATCCAACCATCATGACTAACATGAATTAGTAAACATGTATTCTTGCTAGATAATAAATGGAATCTCTCACAGTTATCCATATGCCCAACTCCAAGAGATCACATGGTTTCTTGAAAATCAACATGGAAGAACACATGGTCTTCCTATCCAAAGGCTCGCTTGATACCTTGTAAAAAATTAGAGTCTCATACAGTCCTCCCCATAAAGTCTCAAATGGCCCCCCAAACATACCTCTCTCTCACAGCCTGGTTAACCCATGCGCTACTCTATGCCAACACAAAAAAAGTAAGTTTCCACATCAATTATTCTATAACACAATCATTTTTATAAAAAACCATTCCCATTATATAAAAACACCCTTTACAAGATAAATTAATTTTTAAAAGAACTTTTTAAATCAATTTGAAATTAGAAAACCCCTTTTCTCCATTTTATCAAACCCTTGATTGGAATACAAGCCACAACCATTTGGAAACCCCAACTTTTAACACCAAATGTTCCAATAAAATCCATGAAATACCAAAAAAATAGAATAAAAATCAATAATAAATCATTTAAATGGAAATAAAATAAACAAAAATTGATTAGAAATTAGACGTTTGGTCTTAGAAGACTCCTTTAAATAGATACACCTACCTCAGATTCAGTCTGAATCTTGTTTCCCTTGACAATAACAACCCATAAGAGGTAGAACAATTCCTCAAACACCTAAGACAATAAATATAACCAACACCAAATTATAAACACTAGATTTATCAAAATATACCCATAATTTTACCTATCTCAAAAAAAATTAAATAATAAGGCTTGAGGATGGGAAAAGAAAAAGTAATCATGAAGAAATCGACTTACCTCAAGACAAACCACTAAGAACCCAAGATAAATCCACCAAGGAAGGAGGGGGAGAGCTACACCACCGTGGTAGGAGGGATGTGCATGATGAGGGAGGAGAAAGATCCCTCAAAACATAAAACCCAATCAGGGAATTTGGGTAAATTTAAAAATTTTGATGATCTTTCTATGGTCATGGGGTTTAGACATATGGTGAGACAAATAATGCACCAACCATGTAGGTTACATTGTCCATCCAAAATAGGTCACACCATTTCTTCTAGGATATCACGTGATTTCACATACCATTCTCAAACCATTCAAAACTATACTCTAAAAAACTGAAAGACCCCTCACATGGTTACAGCATGCTTTATACAAATTGTGTGAAAACCATAATCTATGGTATTTCTCCCCAAAAACACCCAGTATTGACCCCAATAACTTGAAAACTTCATGAATGTTGCATCCACAACATGATTATCCACCTAAATAGTGCTATTGTTCTGGGTCCCACTAGCCTTAGGTGCACCTCCCCGAACTCCAAAGGCTGTCAAATAGAAACGAGGGTGTAACACCCCAAGCTTCTACGGTACGTTTCCCTTTGAATAATGCGATAGCGTGTGTTGTACGCAACCTCGAGTTCTAACACACACCACAACTAATTAAACTAGCCGTTGTGAATAGTAATACCTAATTTTTGAAATTATATATATATTATATTTGAAAATGGACTTCATTTTTGGATTCGGAATATCTAAATTAGCCTAGGGTGAAATTTTGGTACTTTTCGGATAACTTTCATATTTTGATGAATAGTGAAAATTACTAAGTTTTAATTAAAAACAACTTTTTTAATCAAAATAATTAATAGTGATAAATTATGAATTTGAGTGGTTTTAAAGTATATTTATAATATATTTTTACCATTTAATATAATTTTGGTCATTGGACATAATTTTACAATTAAACCGAACATAAACGAGTGTCAATCTTTCGATAGTTATTATCTCTTAAAACACGCTTTTTGTTTTGACAGCGGGAATTAATTTTAAATTAATTTCTGCCACTTCTGTGTTTTGAATTTAGGAAAATGGATTCCATATTTGGAATCAGGATGTTCAAATTGTGTAAATAGGTAACTTTTATTTTTAGACATTTTGAATAATTACTATGGTAAATATTTTATTTACCATGGTTAAGGGTAAATCCGGTAAATAAGGGTTAAAAAATAATATTATAATAATACTAAATTACACTAAAACGTGTCTTAACCCTATTGGTTGATACATGGTCGACCATGGGCATCTTTGGGTCTATTTTGGGACCCCATGGATCCACTTGTAAGTGATAATGACACATTATACTAATAAAGTTAAAATAAAAATAAAAATGGCATAAGCTTACATCTTTTAGAAGAACAATTTTTACATAGGGTTATACATGTTGGATTTTCGATTATAAATATTCATTAGAAAGATAAAAATATTTCCTACATAATTATATTTTATTTATAATTTTTAGACATTAAATAAGTTATTTTATTTATGACACAATGATGATGCAGTAATTACTATAATAGTGAAAAATTAAAATAATTGATATTATAAATACCCAAATAAATATAATATGAAACTTTTAATGAATTAAACTAATTTTCTAGGCTAATATGATATATTAGGATTGATTTAATGGACTTTGTTCGAAGTAATCAATCTCTTATGAGTTTCACAAAAATCAACTATTGAATAGTGTCAAAATTGACATAAAAGAGTTCTTAAAACAAATATTATATTATAAATTGATATTAAATTCCTAAAAATCTAAGGTTCGGCCAAGAGACTTATATTAGGATAGGTTAATCATTAATGGACCACTTGGGGGTCGCTTGGATGTATATAGTATGTTTATTAACCATAATATATAAAAATACAAAGAGACATTGTAAAAGTGAAACTAATTAACTTAGAGTTAATACTTAAAGATAAGGTTAATATAAGTACCAAAACCTGTCTAAATTCTATTGGATGAGTTGTTTTCGACCTATCCCCACCTCATAATTTGAATAGTCAACTTTGGAGCCTTTAGAAACCGAATATGAATTTATTATAAATTAATATTTCTAGCTTTTCCAAAGGTGCCCCTCACCCCTCTTATAAAAGGGCACTCCTCCTTCTCATTTCTTCACACCTTCAAAGCCTTTTGGTTCGGACAAACTCTGCCCAAATAATCTCCCAACATCCCTCACTACAACCTAGAGGCCTTAGTTTGATCATAAAGCCAACCTAAGGAGCCCTTTTGATCAAATCAAAAGGAAGAACCCGAAGAAGAGGTAATGATTTCACCACCCTTTTCTAAGTTCATTTTTTCTTCCACTTCTTCTTCCTTTGTTCTTAACATTCTAAAATAATAACTCCAGTATCTCACATATACTGTGATGTTATTATAAGTATGGTACAACCATATTCAGTATTCTATCCACCCTTTGAATAACATGTCACCATACGTGCGTATGTACGGCTTACCGTCTCCACGTCGTGGTGTAATTGTTATTCAATATAATATTATTTGGATGGGTATAATAATGATGTGTAACTCATGTAAATAATAAATATAACATGTTAATGATTCTGTATATATGATATACCATTAATTTATATATTATTTTAATATCAAAAGAATGATATTGTCGCTCGTGCGTACGTACGGACTACCGTCTCCACGAACGCGATGAGATTCATTCTCCATCGTATCCATTCAAGTATAATTATCATTTTATGATTTAAAAATGATGTTTAAGGACTTGATATCATTCTGGATATGAATAAGATACAACAAACATGGCTTATGTAACAAAACATATAAAAGAAAATGAGTAAGTTAACACCCGAAACGATGATAATTCTAAGATATTATTAATAAATCAATGTTAAAAGATAATATATGATATCATATTAATATATATGATTCTTGTATAATTTAATAACAATTATTTCACCATTATACAGGAGGTTAACCTACCCCAACCAAGGAAAAGTACAAGGTAAGGGTTATTTCACAATCTCTTCTTTATCCGAGGTTGTTTATACGTAATAATCTACTGGGATCTCTTTATCATCCACATCCATGTTTTCTTAAAAATGTATTTCAAAACATTTTTACTATTTACAAGAATATGGGTTAAAGTCATTTATACCCTTGTTTGACTTTTTATAAGAGGTTTATAAAGGAATCTTTCCGTCGTTTTCAAAACAATGTCCTTTTTAACCTTTTCGACAGAATTGAGGTAAGAATGTTTTTTTAACTTATACGGCGGGTGCGGTTATTTTCCGCCGTTATAAAATCGTCGAAGCTTTCCATACAAGCTTATAAGAATATTTTCAAAGAAAATGTTTTATTTTATATGGATCTTAAATGATTTCAAAATAAAAGGAGATACTTCTTTAAAAAGAATTTTGATTTCATCTATGTCAACATCCTTTGATGGATTTTAAGATTATTTGAAGTTGATTTATTATGATACAAAACTTCTATATTGTATTGAAGGTTTTGTGATATGTTTGACTGTGGATGTGCTATTTTTATACCATTCATAGTTTATGGTGAAATTATTGACATTTCGTATGCTAGTTTTAATACGAATGTTTATGTTATGTTTAAACCTTTTCATATGGGAATGCATTGGACTTAATAAGTGACGGGTGGAGCCCGCTATAGCTCCTCGATGCATCGGTAGGTCTCATGAGACAAACTAGTGTCTTGGCACAAGGCCTTGACAAAATATTATTTGTAGTCTTGGCACGAGGCCTTGGCTATGTGGTTATGATAGTCTGGCATTATGCATTCCAACATTATGAAAGTGGTTATTGATATTGCATGTGATTATTCGATTAGTAGAATATCCATGTGAACAAGTAAATGGCATTATTTCATTTTACTTTTGCCATACTATGTTGAAGTTCAATTTTAAAAGGCTTTTGTTTTAGTAATTCATTGCCTTAAATGTTTATGCTTATTTTGAATGTTCCGCTATATTGTTATCCTTACTGGGCATTTGAGCTCACCCCTTTTCTATGTTTTATTTTTCCCAGGTAGTGAAGAAGTAAATTATGATTGACTTGCAGGGATATTATGGGTTTATAGTGTGGACGTTGGAAACATTATGTTGTTGTATTAGTTTTTCATTTTATGATGTAATGTAAAACTTATGAATATATCTAGTGTTTCCAAGGCTACTAAACCAATCGGTCTTTCGAGATTTGATCTTTCTTGTGATCATGCCAATGTTATGTAAGTAATGCACCGACTCTGGGTAGCTGGGGCCGGGGCGTTACAGTTGGTATCAGAGGAAGTTTAGTACAAACCTTGGAAGCTAGATTTAGATAAACTCTAATTAGAGCACGTAGACCTAAGATGAACTTTGAGGATTAGTATAGAAGAACTTTCTAGAATTTTGGTATTGTAGAGATTTTGTGAGTTTTCCAAGAAATACATCCCTGTCTGGATACGAGCAGGTAGAGGCGGCTCTGGCACAGATGTACCTAGGGGTAAAACCCGAAAACACCGCTTTGAGCTAGACTCGAACGGGAACTGGTGCACGACAACGGGGCTTGCTGCACTCTTGGTTACGACACTCCCGGGGGATATGCTTAGGATAACTCTCATTTTTTTTACAAATCATTATGAAGGGTTTATGAGTATATACATCCTCAAAGGAGACATTTTTATGATTATGGATTATATCCATAAATAGTTCAATTTATGTTAAGTGTTTTATAAGTATGGGATTATGTATTTTGATTCATAAACTGATCTAGTTTATGCCATTGTTTAGAAATGGTGCCTAGTGGAAGAAATGGAAACCGTATCAATGCACGCACTCCATGTAGGGATTGCCCTCCTGCTCAAGATAATTATAGTGGGGCTGGTGATGCAACTGGTGCTGATCAGCTAATCACCGTACTGGGACAACTTACTCAGGTTATGAATAATAACCTTACCCGTATGGGGCACCCTGATCCGCAGCGTGGAGGATCAATGTTAGATCGATTCATGAGACAACAACCACCAACGTTCAATGGGAGTACAAATCCCTTAGTAGCTGAGCAATGGATATTTTCCCTAGAGAAAATATTTCAGGCTTTGGGGAGTAGTGAAAGGGAAAAAGTTACCATGGCAGTTTACCGCCTCACTGGAGATGCTGATCAATGGTGGTCATTGATTCAAAACATGAAGGAAGATGATTAAGTATCAAACATGGAATGGAGGGAGTTCAAAGATCTGTTTTTAGAAAAATACTTTCCTCGCGACCATCGAGCAGATATGGAAAGGCAATTTCTGAGTCTGAGACAAAAGGAGGATGATAATGTCACAAAGTATGAGGCTAACTTTACAAGGTTAGCGAGGTATGCTGGAGATTATATTCGCAACCCAATAAGTAAGATTGATCGTTTCTTTGATGGGTTAAAACCATTTCTCCGTCGAGCATTAGTCTCACAATCCTTTTCGTCGTACGAAGACATTGTCTCATGTGCTATCAAGACCGAAAAAGAATTCTCTAAGTCTTATGACTTTAAAGCGAAGCAAGAGAAGAAGAGACCTGCTGATCAATCTGGGAATGGAAATAAGGGGAAGAAGGGAAAGGTTGAATATCCATCTTGTGGTAAATGCGGGAAGAAACATCCTGGTACTTGCTTGAAGGGAATGGGAGTCTGTTACAAGTGTGGTGAAAAAGGCCACCAAGCTCATGATTGCAAGGGGAAGAAGGAAGCTACCAACGTTCAGTGCTACAATTGCAGGGAGATGGGGCATTATGCAAATGCATGTCCTAAGCGTCAGGAGAACTTACCTCAGAAAAGGCCAAGGGATCAAGGCCAGGCTTATGCTATCACTACTGCTGAGGTAGAAACTCCGAAAGACGTGGTGGCAGGTAATTTAATGGTTTCCTCAAGTTTAGCAAATGCATTATTTGATTCTGGATCATCGCATTGTTTCATATCTTCCCAGTTTGCTAAGAACATTAGATATTTCCAATTTGATTTAATAAGGGAGTTGTCAGTTAAAACTCCTAAGGGAAGTATCGTTGCAACAATGTTTTGTGAATCAGTCCCCATTAGAGCACATAAATTTTCTTTATCTGCTGATTTCATTGTCATACCTATGATTGAGTTTGATATAATCCTCGGTATGGACTGGCTTTCGGACTATGATGCGAAGATTTATTGTAAGAAGAAAGAGGTTACGATTCTTGATGATAATGATAAGGAGCACCTTATTTTTAGAGCAGAATCGTCACCACCTAATTCTTATTTAGATCCACCCCCAGTAGCTCAACTTAATTCAATTATTGGGGAGGAAGAGAATGAAGTAACTATCGGTGAGGAAAGGAATCATCAAATAGAGGATGTACCTGTTGTGAAAGAATTTTTAGATGTATTTCCGGAAGATTTACCTGGACATCCTCCAGAACGAGAAGTTGAGTTTTCTATTGATTTGATTCCTGGATCAAGGCCTATATCGAAGACCCCTTATAGAATGGCCACTGTAGAGTTAGTCGAACTAAAGAAACAACTAGAGGAATTGAGTAATAAGGGATTTATTCGCCCTAGTGTTTCTCCATGGGGAGTCCCTGTTCTTTTTGTTAAAAAGAAAGATGGATCTATGAGGTTATGTATCGACTACAGGGAGATCAATGCTATAACGATAAAGAACAAGTATCCCCTACCTCGTATTGATGATTTATTTGACCAACTGCATGGAGCTCAATACTTTTCAAAGATTGACCTTCGATCTGGATACCATCAATTGTGTGTGAAGAAGGAAGACATTCCGAAAACAGCATTTCGAACCAGGTACGGGCATTACGAGTTTACTGTAATGCCGTTTGGATTGACTAATGCACCCTCTGTATTCATGGATCTGATGAATAGAGTTTTCAAGGAGTATCTCGATGAATTTGTGGTGGTATTTATTGATGATATTCTGGTATACTCCAAAACCTATGAAGATCATGAAAATCACTTGCGCATTATCTTGAAGACTCTGAGGAGGCATGAATTATATGGGAAGTTTAGCAAGTGTGAATTCTGGCTTCAGGAGATTTCTTTTCTTGGCCATATTGTCTCTAAAGATGGAATCTCTGTTGATCCTTCTAAGACCAAGGCAATCCAAGAATGTCCAGCACCTACGAGTATAACTGAGGTACGTAGTTTTATTGGCTTGGCAGGTTATTATCGACGTTTCATCCAGAATTTTGCCCGATTGGCTAACCCATTAACGAAGCTCACACGTAAAGGGGTTAAATTTGTTTGGACAAAAGAGTGTGAAGAATGTTTCGAAGAATTGAAGAAAAGATTAGTCAATGCTCCTATATTGACTCTACCATCGGGGAATGATGGGTTCGTTATTTATAGTTATGCATCAAAGAAAGGACTTGGTTGTGTCCTTATGCAGAATGATAGAGTTATTGCCTATGTATCACGACAGTTGAAAATTCATGAACAAAACTATCCTACTCATGATCTCGAGTTAGCAGCAGTGATCTTTGCTTTGAAAATATGGAGGCACTACCTCTATGGTGAAAAATGTGAGATTTATACTGATCACAAGAGTTTGAAGTATATTTTCTCACAAAAAGAACTCAACATGAGGCAAAGGAGATGGATTGAATTACTCAAGGATTATGATTGTACGATACACTACCACCCAGGGAAGGCAAACAAGGTGGCAGATGCTTTGAGTAGAAAAGACCATGGAGTTTTGAACAATATGAGAATTGAAAGGGATCCAATTTTCCTGGAGCTAGTGAAGATGGACATGGGAATAACCAGGGAAGGTGAAACATCAATGCTTTTTCAAATGGTTGCCAAACCATCTTTACTAGAAAGGATTAAGAGTTCTCAGACTGATGATGAAGAATTCCAAAAGAAGATTAAAGCTGTGAATGATGGGAGATTGAGAGACTTTGCGTATGAAGGTGGAATTTTGAAATTCGGGAAGAGACTTTGTGTTCCCAATATACCTGATCTAAAAAGGGAATTGCTGGATGATGCTCATAGTTCCAATTTCTCTATACACCCTGGGAGCACCAAAATGTATAGAGATTTGAAGGAACATTTTTGGTGGGACAACATGAAGAGGGAGATTGCTGATTTTGTGTCAAGATGTATGGTTTGTCAACAAGTGAAAGCTGGAAGGCAACAGCCTGGAGGAGTCATGCAACCTCTTCCCATACCGGAGTGGAAATGGGACAATATTACAATGGACTTTGTCATGGGGCTACCAAAGACTCCTAGAAGGAACGATGCAATATGGGTTATTGTTGATCGTCTTACCAAGTCAGCACATTTTCTTGCTATAAGAGAAGATCTACCCCTGGAACGTCTAGCAAGACTATACATTAATGAAGTTGTGAGACTTCATGGAGTACCCCTATCGATTGTTTCTGATCGTGATCCCCGTTTTACTTCAAGATTTTGGAAAAGTCTTCAGAAATCCCTGGATACTGAACTTCATTTGAGCACTGCTTACCACCCTCAGACAGACGGACAATCAGAACGGACTATTCAGACCTTAGAAGACATGTTGAGATCTTGCTCACTTGATTTTCAGGGTATGTGGGATCAATATTTACCACTAGTAGAATTTTCCTATAACAATAGCTTCCATTCGAGTATTCAGATGGCACCATATGAAGCGTTATACGGAAAGAGATGTCGTACACCAACCTGTTGGGATGACGTTGGTGAAAGAAAACTTGTAGGCCCAGAACTGGTGGAGGAAACGGTGGAAAAGGTGAAGGTAATCCAAAATCACATTAAAGCAGCTCAAAGTAGGCAGAAGAGCTATGCCGATAATCGAAGGAAGGATTTGGAATTTCAAGTCGGTGATCATGTTTTCCTGAAGGTATCTCCGTGGAAGGGAGTCATACGTTTTGGTAAGAAAGGTAAATTGAGTCCCAGGTACATCGGACCTTTCGAAATTCTAGAACGAATTGGGGCTGTAGCTTACCGATTGGCAATGCCGCCAAGTCTCTCCAAAGTTCACGATGTGTTCCACGTATCTCTGTTGAGGAAATACATGCCCGACCTAACGCATGTACTCACCTATGAGGAATTAGAACTGGAACCCGATCTTTCCTATTGCGAAGAGCCCATCAAGATTCTTGATACAAGAGAACAAGTGCTGAGAAACCGGACGACGCGTCTGGTAAAAGTTTTGTGGAGGAATCATAAGATGGAAGAGGCAACGTGGGAACCCGAGGAACTTATGATGAAGAACCACCCGAGTATTTTTATGCAGTAATACCCTAGAAATTGCGAGGACGCAATTATTTGAAGGAGGGGAGAATGTAACACCCCAAGCTTCTACGGTACGTTTCCCTTTGAATAATGCGATAGCATGTGTTGTACGCAACCTCGAGTTCTAACACACACCACAACTAATTAAACTAGCCGTTGTGAATAGTAATACCTAATTTTTGAAATTATATATATTTTATATTTGAAAATGGACTTCATTTTTGGATTCGGAATATCGAAATTAGCCTAGGGTGAAATTTTGGTACTTTTCGGATAACTTTCATATTTTGATGAATAGTGAAAATTACTAAGTTTTAATTAAAAACAACTTTTTTAATCAAAATAATTAATAGTGATAAATTATGAATTTGAGTGGTTTTAAAGTATATTTAGAATATATTTTTACCATTTAATATAATGTTGGTCATTGGACATAATTTTACAATTAAACCGAACATAAACGAGTGTCAATCTTTTGATAGTTATTATCTCTTAAAAACACGCTTTTTGTTTTGACAGCGGGAATTAATTTTAAATTAATTTCTGCCACTTCTGTGTTTTGAATTTAGGAAAATGGATTCCATATTTGGAATCAGGATGTTCAAATTGTGTAAATAGGTAACTTTTATTTTTAGACATTTTGAATAATTACTATGGTAAATATTTTATTTACCATGGTTAAGGGTAAATCCGGTAAATAAGGGTTAAAAAATAATATTATAATAATACTAAATTACCCTAAAACGTGTCTTAACCCTATTGGTTGATACATGGTCGACCATGGGCATCTTTGGGTCTATTTTGGGACCCCATGGATCCACTTGTAAGTGATAATGACACATTATACTAATAAAGTTAAAATAAAAATAAAAATGGCATAAGCTTACATCTTTTAGAAGAACAATTTTTACATAGGGTTATACATGTTGGATTTTCGATTATAAATATTCATTATAAAGATAAAAATATTTCCTACATAATTATATTTTATTTATAATTTTTAGACATTAAATAAGTTATTTTATTTATGACACAATGATGATGCAGTAATTACTATAATAGTGAAAAATTAAAATAATTGATATTATAAATACCCAAATAAATATAATATGAAACTTTTAATGAATTAAACTAATTTTCTAGGCTAATATGATATATTAGTATTGATATAATGTACTTTGTTCGAAGTAATCAATCTGTTATGAGTTTCACAAAAATGAACTATTGAATAGTGTCAAAATTGACATAAAAGAGTTCTTAAAACAAATATTATATTATTAATTGATATTAAATTCCTAAAAATCTAATGTTCGGTCAAGAGACTTATATTATGATAGGTTAATCATTAATGGACCACTTGGGGGTCGCTTGGATGTATATAGTAAGTTTATTAACCATAATATATAAAAATACAAAGAGACATTGTAAAAGTGAAACTAATTAACTTAGAGTTAATACTTAACGATAAGGTTAATATAAGTACCCAAACCTGTCTAAATTCTATTGGATGAGTTGTTTTCGACCTATCCCCACCTCATCCTTTGAATAGTCAACTTTGGAGCCTTTAGAAACCGAATATGAATTTATTATAAATTAATATTTCTAGCTTTTCCAAAGGTGCCCCTCACCCCTCTTATAAAAGGGCACTCCTCCTTCTCATTTCTTCACACCTTCAAAGCCTTTTGGTTCGGCCAAACTCTACCCAAATAATCTCCCAAAATCCCTCACTACAACCTAGAGGCCTTAGTTTGATCAGAAAGCCAACCTAAGGAGCCCTTTTGATCAAATCAAAAGGAAGAACCCGAAGAAGAGGTAATGATTTCACCACCCTTTTCTAAGTTCATTTTTTCTTCCACTTCTTCTTCCTTTGTTCTTACCATTCTAAAATAATAACTCCAGTATCTCACATATACTGTGATGTTATTATAAGTATGGTACAACCATATTCAGTATTCTATCCACCCTTTGAATAACATGTCACCATACGTGCGTACGTACGGCTTACCGTCTCCACGTCGTGGTGTAATTGTTATTCAATATAATATTATTTGGATGGGTATAATAATGATGTGTAACTCATGTAAATAATAAATATAACATGTTAATGATTCTGTATATATGATATACCATTCATTTATATAATATTTTAATATCAAAAGAATGATATTGTCGCTCGTGCGTACGTACGGACTACCGTCTCCACGAACGCGATGAGATTCATTCTCCATCGTATCCATTCAAGTATAATTATCATTTTATGATTTAAAAATTATGTTTAAGGACTTGATATCATTCTGGATATGAATAAGATACAACAAACATGGCCTATGTAACAAAACATATAAAAGAAAATGAGTAAGTTAACACCCGAAACGATGATAATTCTAAGATATTATTAATAAATCAATGTTAAAAGATCATATATGATATCATATTAATATATATGATTCTTGTATAATTTAATAACAATTATTTCACCATTATACAGGAGGTTAACCTACCCCAACCAAGGAAAAGTACAAGGTAAGGGTTATTTCACAATCTCTTCTTTATCCGAGGTTGTTTATACGTAATAATCTACTGGGATCTCTTTATCATCCACATCCATGTTTTCTTAAAAATGTATTTCAAAACATTTTTACTATTTACAAGAATATGGGTTAAAGTCATTTATACCCTTGTTTGACTTTTTATAAGAGGTTTATAAAGGAATCTTTCTGTCGTTTTCAAAACAATGTCCTTTTTAACCTTTTCGACAGAATTGAGGTAAGAATGTTTTTTTTAACTTATACGGCGGGTGCGGTTATTTTCCGCCGTTATAAAATCGTCGAAGCTTTCCATACAAGCTTATAAGAATATTTTAAAAGAAAATGTTTTATTTTATATGGATCTTAAATGATTTCAAAATAAAAGGAGATACTTCTTTAAAAAGAATTTTGATTTCATCTATGTCAACATCCTTTGATGGATTTTAAGATTATTTGAAGTTGATTTATTATGATACAAAACTTCTATATTGTATTGAAGGTTTTGTGATATGTTTGACTGTGGATGTGCTATTTTTATACCATTCATAGTTTATGGTGAAATTATTGACATTTCGTATGCTAGTTTTAATACGAATGTTTATGTTATGTTTAAACCTTTTCATATGGGAATGCATTGGACTTAATAAGTGATGGGTGGAGCCCGCTATAGCTCCTCGATGCATCGGTAGGTCTCATGAGACAAACTAGTGTCTTGGCACAAGGCCTTGACAAAATCTTATTTGTAGTCTTGGCACGAGGCCTTGGCTATGTGGTTATGATAGTCTGGCATTATGCATTCCAACATTATGAAAGTGGTTATTGATATTGCATGTGATTATTTGATTAGTAGAATATCCATGTGAACAAGTAAATGGCATTATTTCATTTTACTTTTGCCATACTATGTTGAAGTTCAATTTTAAAAGGCTTTTGTTTTAGTAATTCATTGCCTTAAATGTTTATGCTTATTTTGAATGTTCCGCTATATTGTTATCCTTACTGGGCATTTGAGCTCACCCCTTTTCTATGTTTTATTTTTCCCAGGTAGTGAAGAAGTAAATTATGATTGACTTGCAGGGATATTATGGGTTTATAGTGTGGACGTTGGAAACATTATGTTGTTGTATTAGTTTTTCATTTTATGATGTAATGTAAAACTTATGAATATATCTAGTGTTTCCAAGGCTACTAAACCAATCGGTCTTTCGAGATTTGATCTTTCTTGTGATCATGCCAATGTTATGTAAGTAATGCACCGACTCTGGGTAGCTGGGGTCGGGGCGTTATAGAGGGTGTAAAAAGGAAATAGTGGGGAGGATATAACCTCAAGGAATGATAATATACTTATTTGAGTACACACACACACACATAACATGGAATGGAAATAAAGACTCAGTAAACTAAAACCAGACCCTCCATTGGAGGAATCACATTCAATATCAGATAAATAGTGGAATCAATATATAAAAGATGCAACATAAAGTAAATAAACATGCCAAAATAACACTTTTATCCACTAAAGAAAAAAAACAAGCATTCATATCGGGTCATATGTATCAATAAATTAGAGGGATCACCAATGGATGACCATAATAGCTATATACATATATAAATGTTGATACATAACGATAAACAAAAGGAAAAATCCAGATGAGGAAGACCTTAAGGTCTCATGCCAACATCCCCTGCCAAATAGCTACTAAGGTCCAACTCCTGAAGTTGATCCCTTACCTAAACATAAAATCATAATGTCTACACACATCCCAAAGGGCCCATGTGGGGTTTGAGAATGTGTATCTGTAGGATACCACCTAATTGTGCATAGCCAACATAATTTTGTATGAAGGTGTGATATAATAAAATAATAAAGAAAAACATGTGTAATGTAAATAGAGACTTCACAAGTGCTCAAAAGCCACCAAGAAGTCACCACCTTCCCCATCCACTACAAGAATAACTGGATAGGTGAGGATCCTTAGAATATTGCCAAAGGTATCCCCCGATATCAAATATCCTAGGTGAACCCTTAGGTTCAACCTCAAATCAAGTAACCCAGCACCATTTTCCTCCTGACACCTCATGTCTCACCAATACCACTGACATCCCGAATGTATGACCAAGAAAAAAAATCCAGTCCCTCAAACCCCTGCTCAAAAGCACTCATTAACTCAAATCCTAACATCTGGAGGAACATCGATATTTTTCCTCAAATAAAAAATCACCATCATCTTGTAGCATGACTTCCTAAGGAATGAAGTTCTCCATACTCCCAAATTAATCCTAGCCTAATGCCCTCAATCATGGTGAGCCACATCCCCCAACTCATAGCCTCAAACCTATCACCCAAAGGCGCCTCACCTTCCCCATGGAATTATATAGAAACTATCCCAAAAAAAATTCCTACCAAGGGACCCTACCCACACGAGTGTTCAAAACCACCTCATCATTTAGTTCTTTGTGTGAAACCTAATAGTCTTGTTGTCCATCACAGGTAATCGAAACTCACTAAATAAATAATCTAAACCACATCAAACCAACACCTCATGCCCATGTAACCATGTAGCTGAAGTCCGATATCCATACCATCCAATATCACAAGATCCTTACCCGTAACTTGATGGACACACCACCTCAATCTGATTTCCATGACACCCAATAAATGATCACATCTGTAAAGACCTGTAAAATTCAAGGGAAATTTTTTCTTAATTTTCTTTGGGATTTTACAAGAACGCAGTTTCTAACGGCACCTGATTCTGAGGCCCGGTGAGCCCGTAATTTTTATCCGAAGTTTAGCTCAGGTACATTCAGTGAACGAACGATCGGGATTTCCTAACTTTTGGACCGGTTCTCAGAATTGAATTCTGAGGGAACCAATGGAATCACAGCGTCGGTAATTGCTTAAGAACACCTTTTCTGGAGTTTCTTTTGCTCGGGAGGAGATGTAAAAAATTGTGGAAGGTAAAATAAAATTGAGCTTCAATTTTATTTTATTTTCACTAAGTGGTTATCCGTTGTGTGGAAGTTGGGAAACTATCCTAGATAGGTTATGGGGGCAGTGGGGCCCACATGAACCCCACCCCTTCATATTCCCTAACTCCCTCAACTCACCATTTAATTAGATAACTTAAGTTAATTAATTAAGTGAGTTTAATTTGAATGTTTGAAATTCAAATACTTAAGGCATAGGTAATAAAATAAGACTAAACAATTATTTTATTATGTTTGGAGCTTGTTGTGTTGAGAGTGGATTGGGGGAAGAAACTCTAAAGTTCTTCTTCATCGTCGAAGAATATGAAGAGCACGAAGAACGCACCGATCTCCAATGACGAATGCAGAATCCTCAGAGATCGACTACGCGATGTCGTGTACCGCGATGCCAACGATGTTCCTTCCGTGACGATCAATTCCGCGACGTTCCTTTTCACGACGAGCCTTCGTTCAACAATGCTTGAGGTAGGGGGTTTATTTTTTTTGTTCATGAATATTCGAGCGTTCTTCGTAATCTTAGCCGCTTGCTATCGAATAACGGGAGGGGGCCGAACCGCACAAACACGACCGACCCCCTCCCTTAATTCTGTTGATTGACCTTGATGTGGTTTGGAACATAGATGGCACGGTGTCGTCCCACCACATGGGATCGTGTGGCAAGGATGCACGGTGCCGTCGCGCCGTGCCGTTGAAGTCGAACATGGTCGCAGTGCCGTCGCGCCACACCGGAGAACTACAAAAGCACCTCAGCCGGAGCGGGGCCGCGGCGGAGGGGCACGGCGTCGTCGCGCCGCACCGGATGGACCAAGGTCTCGGCCTGAGGTCGTGGCGGAGCAGGGAGCGGCGGCCATTTTTCGGCCGCCGACGTCGGAGCAGGGGGTCGGGACCCCGCCTGTCCCGTGGCGGCAGCAGCCGGTCGGCCGGAGTGGGCCGGCCAGTCAGGGGGAAGACCGGGGGTTCGAAACCCCCGGCTGGAAGGGATGAGCTCCCCCCCCCCCCCCGCCCCCACATGGGGCCCGCATTTAATTAGACAGGGGGCAGCGCCCCCCCCCCCCCCCCCCCCCACCTTGTCCGCCCAGCTCCGTTACACCGAGCTGGCCAGCGGACCGCGCCATCGCTCCGGGCTAGGCCGCGTCCATGAGGGCCGGAACCGGACCCAGTTCGGGTCGACCCAGTTCGGTCCGACCCAGGGGGTCTCGGTCAGGGTCGGTCCGGGCCCAAAACCCCATTTTTGGACCTCTTTCGGTCTTTTTCCCATAACATGGGTTGCGGACCTCCGTTCGACGCACCGTCAGTGGCGATGCGATCCTTGGAACGAGACGGTCGTTTCGGTATATTACACTTAAGGTTTCAGAGAACTTTGGTTTCGGCCGGGTTGGTTCGTACACAAAACCAACCGGGCCCTCGGAGCGGAAACACTAATAACTTGAGCTCCAGACGTCCAATTGATGTGTCGTCGACTTTGTTGGATTCCTCTTAGTGATACGGACCTTTTGGCTTACTCCGCTCGAGGTTTGGATGTAGTTGGAGTATGGTCGGATTAGTTTTCACTTAAAAACCAACCGGGCCCCTGGAACGAAAAAGCCAATAACTCACAAACCGGACGCCCGATTGACGCGCCGTCTGTGACGTTGAGTTCCTGTTGAAGATACGGAACTTTTGGATACATCAACTCCGGACTTCGTTTTAGTTGATGTATCAGCCGCTCGGCTCGTGGAGTGGACCCTTCCGAATGAGCTTGTTGTGCGTGGGAACCCTAGAGCTGGCTGTGACTGCGACGACGAAGACGACTGTACAGAAATCCTTCGTGGATTCGACGGTGACGACTACAGTACTCAATGATCCGGCGTGGGTCAATGCTACCGATCCTGTGTGGGTCAGATCCTGTGTGTGTCAGCGCTCAGCGGTCCTATGTGGGCCAGTGCATACTGATCATGTGTGGATCAGATCCTATGTGGGTCATTGCGGGGGTTAGTACCTATCGATCCTGTGTGGGTCCGACGGCTTAGATGAATCAGTGGCTACAACTGATCATCTCTATCGTATTACAAAGAAGTATACCTGTGTGAGCTGAGCCTTGACATCCAATCTTTATCTTCGATAAGATTCAATTGATATTCTATGTGGATTACTATATGATTTCCTGTGTGGATTTGAGTTGTGTTTTCCTGTGTGGACTGGGTTGTATTTGGGCTTGTATTCTGGCCCATTTACTTTTCCGCACTTACTTTTGTACCCAGTTTTACTTAGTGTTTACTTCTTCTTGCTTACTCTGTGGTGTTTGTTTACTTTACAAAGGCAATTCCTTCCCTTCTTTTATCGAGAATTATGCCTTGGTGCTAGACGCCAACCCCTGGCCTATGGAAGGCGGGCTTGGGGTAGTCACGACATGGGCCCCGAGGATGGGTTGTGACATATTGGTATCAGAGAGTTCGGTTCTACCGTAGAACTCAGGACTCTGATCTTTTTCTATGTGAAGCAATAGTGTTAAGAGTTTTGAGTGTGGTTATCAGTCCAGGGAGTCCAGTGTTGGTGCGGCAGCCGACGTATCCGTACACCAGGACCCTGACTTCTGATTTCCGACTTAGTGCACGAAAACATTGATTTCATGTGTGTTTCATGTTTTTTTGTGACTACTTTGTGTCATCTCACCAGGTGTACTGTTTGATCGTGGCGCACCTGTCTCTTTTCAGGATGGCCCCACGATGGCAACCAGCTAGGGTTCTGAGTTTTGTACATGACGACAACACACTGAGCGACGAGGCCTCGGTGCACGGCCCTATTACGGCAGAGGCACCGGCGGTACCTCTACCTGCTGAGCCACCGATGCCACCAGCCCCAGCCGCTGAGAGTGCACGTCGCCTTAGTGCACTGCATGAGTTCCAGCGTCAGCGACCGCCCTGGTTCCGCGGGGAGATGGGCCCCCAGGCAGCCGAGGATTGGTTGGAGGCAGTTGTACAAGTTTTCTGTTTGGTAGGGACACCAGCAGACCTCATGGTGATCCTTGCAGTGAGTCTCCTGCACGCAACAGTAGGCAGATGGTGGAGCTTGATGCTCCAAGTACACGACGAGGCATCTCTCCTCTGGACGGACTTTGAGAGACTCTTCTGCTCGGAGTTCGTCCCGGACACCCTCCGTGCGGTGCGCATCCAGGAGCTTCTACAGCTGCGACAGAGCAGCTTGACGGTCGCCCATTACTCGATGAGATTTACAGACCTCTCACGCTATTTGATGGACATGGTATGGGACCCATTCTTCTGGGCTCGGACCTTCGAGCATGGACTGAGGCATGAGATCAGGGAATCACTGATCTCCATCAGCATTCCGATACAGGCAGGGGTACTGGAGCGATCCCTTCTCATCGAGAGATTCCTTGCTGATCCTACATCAGCAGCGAGACCTACCGCAAGGCAGAACGTAGAAGAGTCTTCTACAACAGGTAGTCAATGGATGATACATGGGTCCAGGTAGACCAGACCCTCAGGCAGACGACCTTAGGACACTGGCTCAGAGGTGCGGGGCACTCAGCGCAGAGCCAGTCTTTCGAGAGGCAGACAGTGCTACACATGCGGCGGGCAGGGCCACATGGCTCATGACTGCCCGACCCGCCGTGCGGAGGAGCAACAGATGGTTGAGGGATCACCCATAAAGAGGTAGAGGGTCGACTGTGGTGGTCCACAGGGAGTAGGCGGATGAGGTATAGGAGCTAGCCGAGCAGTAGGTGGTGGGCGACGCTTTGAGGCTCTACCACCACCACCACCAGGAGGCCCACCCCGACCACAGGGAGCTAGCGGGCATAGGCCGGCACAACTTCAGGAAGCAGAGGCCTATGACCACGGCGCGCCCGAGATGATTCGAGGTACTATCTGTGTCTACTCCACCCTTGCTGCAGTTTTTATAGACACAGGAGAGAGTCATTATTTCATAGCCACTGCCCTTGTTCGGAGCTCGGAGATTCCAACAAAGTCGTTGGCTCGATCCTTACGGCTAGAGACTCCTACGGGAGCAGACTCGATGATTACGCACTGGTGCCGGCAGTGTGAGCTTACTCTAGGAGGCGAGTGCTTCGACTGGGATCTTCTTGTAGAGGCGTCGAGACCTTACGACGTCATCTTGGGCATGGATTGGTTATCTACAGTTCATGCTCAGATAGACTGCATTAGGCGCAAGGTGTGGTGTATACACACCGACGGGAGCAGGTTCACCTTCACTAGCGAGATGGGAGCCTTTGCAGCGCAGGATGGACTCACGCAGAGGAGAGGGTAGCCCATCACTCATCAGTTGGCAAGCCTCATCCTTGGAGCATTTGACGTGCGGTTTCCAAGCATACCTGCAGTAGTGGATCAGTATGCGGACGTTTTTCCCAACGACGTTCTAGGACTACCTCCTCGCAGAGAGTTATACTTTTATATTCAACTGTACCCCGGGACAGCCCTGATATCCACCCCAGCATATTGGATGGCTCCCGCCGAGCTTCGAGAGCTACAGGTACAGTTGGAGGACTTCCAGGACAAGGGATTCATCCGACCCAGTGTTTCACCCTGGGCATCCCCGATTTTGTTCACCAAAAAGGCGGACAAGAGTGTGCGACTGTGTGTCGATTACCGTCGCCTGAACCAGGTGACTGTGAGGAATAAGTATCTGCTATCGAGGACTGATGACCTATTTGATCAACTCAAGGGGGAACGGTGGTTCTTGAAGATAGACCTTAGGTTAGGCTATCATCAGCTCAGAGTTTGGGACAAGGACATGCAGAAGACGAACTTCAGGTGTCGGTATGACCACTATGAGTTCTTGGTTATGACATTCGGCATAACCAATGCTCCAGCAGTGTTCATGGGCCTCATGAACAGGATCTTTCAGCCTTACCTCAATCGATTTGTCATGGTCTTCATCGAAGACATTTTGATTTACTCGACGACTGAGGAGGAGCACACCTACCACTTGCGGTTTGTACTTGACATACTCCGAGAGAACCAGATTTATGGTAAGCTCTCGAAGTGTCAGTTCTGGATACGTGAGGTCCACTTCTTAGGACACTTCATTTATGAGGTGGGAGTTGTAGTGGATCCTGTGAAGATCGAGGCAGTGCTAGCTTGGGAGCCACCCAGGAGCATGACAGAGGTGCAGAGTTTCTTGGGTTTAGCTGGGTACTACCAGATATTTGTGCCAGACTTCTCCAGAGTTGAAGTACCACTTTCATCTTTGATGAAGAATGGGAAACCCTTCGTGTGGTCAGATAGATTTCAGCATGGCTTCTAGGAGCTAAGACAGAGATTGACCAACACACCTATCTTGAGGCTACCGGAGGAGGGAGTAGGGTACGTAGTTTACTGCGATGCATCAGGGACTGGACTCGGATGTGTCCTGATGCAGGAACGGGCCATGATCACCTATGGATCATGTCATTTGAGGCAGCATGAGAAAAACTACGCTACCCATGACCTGGAGTTAACAGCAGTGGTCTTCGCTCTGAAGATGTGGAGACAATATCTGATGGGCGAGCACTTTACAGTCTACTCTAACCACCAGAGTCTTAGGTACATCTTCTCGTAGAAGGACCTGAATCTGAGATAGAGACGATGGCTCGAGTTCCTCCAGGACTATGACTTTGAGATAGTCTATACTCCTGGAAGGGGGAACGTAGTATCTAATGCCCTCAGTAGGAGGACGAGCATCCAGCTACTTGGTGAGGTGACAGAGCAGCTAGCCGCTTTGCAGATATCCTTCGTGGATAGTGATGGAGTAGCCTTTCTGCAGTCACTCCTCCACTACTATAGTGGGTCAGAGAGGCAAAATGTGGGGATGTTGACTGTGAGATGCGGCGTGCACAGATATCCCCAGGACAGGCACCTGATGGATTCTCTGTAGGAGGAGAGCACGTCATTCTTTTTAGAGGACGTACCATGGTACCAGATGCTTTACATGAGGAGGTGCTGAGGGAGTTTCACACTTCCCCTTTAGCGGTACATCCTGGAGTGGTGAAGATATACCAGGATCTCAGACGATAGCATGGGTGGCCGGGTATGAAGAAGGTTGTGGCAGAGTTTGTTTCTCGATGCCTCACCTTCCAGCAGGTGAAGGCGGAGCACCAGGTACCAGCAAGCCTGGTACAACCCTTGGAGGTCCCATAGTGGAATTGGGACGGGATATCTATGGACTTCGTGACTGGAATTCCATGCACTTCTTGAGGTCATGACTCCATTTGGGTGATTGTCGACTGACTCACCAAGTCGGCCCACTTCTTACCCATCAGAGAGCAGGGCTCTGTGGAGAGCTTGGGACGTCTCTATGTTCATGAGATTGTACGGCTTCATGGTGTGACATCATCTATCATCTCCAATCAAGATGCTAGCTTTACTTCCCGGCTTTGGAAGGGGTTGCAGGAGGCATTCGGGATGCAGCTACGTCTGAGCACCGCCTTTCACCCTCAGATAGATGGTCAGATGGAGAGGACCATTAATACTCTCGAGGACATTCTCTGCGCATGTGTCCTCAACTTTGGTCACAGCTGGGAGGACCACCAACCCTTGGTTGAGTTCGCGTATAACAACAGCTACCACTCCACCATCGGAATGGCACCATACGAGGCGTTGTATGACCGAACTTGCAGATCACCACTGTGCTGTATAGACCCTGGGGAGTCAGCACTTGTGGGACCGGAGATGGTCCAAGACACGACAAAGAAAGTCCAGGTCATCCAGGAGCGGATGAGGAAAGCTTAGAGCTGGCAGAAGTCTTATGCTGATAGGAGGTGGAGGCCACTGGAGTTCGAGGATGGAGACCACGTCTTCTTGCGGGTCTCACCTCGACGTGGATTACGGAGATTTGGATGAGGCGGCAAGTTGACTCCACGATTCATAGGACCAATCCAGGTCCTCAGTAGGATTGGCCAGGTGGAATATCGCCTGCCTCTACCACCTCAGTTGCACCGGGTGCACGACGTCTTCCACGTATCTCAGCTGAGGAGATATGTGCACGACCCGACGCATATCATTGACAATGGGGAGCTGGACGTTGATGATGGGGAGACTTTTGCGGAGGTCCCAGTGGAGATCGAGGATCGATAGGAGCAGGTCCTATGTGGACGGTTGATTCCTTTAGTGCGCATCAGAGGGCCGCCCAAGAACCTCCAGGAGAGCAGTTGGGAGCTGGAGGCTCAGATGCGTGCGCAGTACCCACATTTGTTCTCCTAGTTTATGATGTATCTTTACGGGGACGTAAAGCCCTAAGGTGGGAGTAATGTAAAGACCTGTAAAATTAAAGGGAAATTTTTTCTTAATTTTCTTTGGGATTTTACAAGAATGCAGATTCTGACGGCACCTGATTCTGAGGCCCGGTGAGCCCATAATTTTTATCCGAAGTTTAGCTCGGGTACGTTCAGTGAACGAACAAGCGAGATTTCCTAACTTTTGGACCGATTCTCAGAATTTAATTCTGAGGGCACCGATGGAATCACAGCGCCGGTAATTGCTTAGGAACACCTTTTCCGAAGTTGTGTTTGCTCGGGAGGAGATGTAAAAAATTGTGGAAGATAAAATAAAATTGAGCTTCAATTCTATTTTATTTTCACTAAGTGGTTATCCGTTGTGTGGAAGTTGGGAAACTATCCTAGATAGGTTATGGGGGTGGTGGGGCCCACACGAACCCCACCCCTTCATATTCCCTAACTCCCTCAACTCACCATTTAATTAGATAACTTAAGTTAATTAATTAAGTGAGTTTAATTTGAATGTTTGAAATTCAAATACTTAAGGCATAGGTAATAAAATAAAACTAAACACTTATTTTATTATGGTTGGAGCTTGTTGTGTTGAGAGTGGATTGGGGGAAGAAACTATAAAGTTCTTCTTCATCGTCGAAGAACGTGAAGAATGCGAAGAACGCACAAACCTCCGATGAAGAACGCTGAATCATCAAAGATCGACTATGCAACGTCGTGTACCGCGATGCAAACGACGTTCCTTCTGCGACGCCTTCTTCCGCGACGATCAGTTCCGCGAAATTCCTTTCCGCGATGAGCCTTTGTTCAACAACGCTCGAGGTAAAGGATTTAATGTTTTTGTTCATGAATATTCGAGCGTTCTTCGTAATCGTAGCTTCTTGATCTCGAATAATGGGAGGGGGACGAACCGCACAAACACGGCTGACCCCCCTCCCTTAATTCTGTTGATTGACCTTGATGTGGTTTGGAATGGAGATGGCGTGGTGTGGTCGCACCGCGTGGGATCGTGCGACAAGGATGGGTGACGCCGTCGTGTCGCGCCATTGAAGTCAAACATGGTCGTGGCGCAGTCGCGCCGCACCGGAGAACCACTAAGGCACCGCGGCCGGAGCGGGGCTGCGGCGCCGTTGCGCCGCGCCGGATGGACCAAGGCCGTGGCCTTAGGCCGTAGTGGAGCAGGGAGTGGCGGCCGGTTTTCGGCCGTCGGCGTCGGATGAGGGCGACGGGACCCCGTCGGTCCCATGGCGGCAGTAACCGGCCAGCCGGAGCGGGCCGACCGGTCAGGGGGAAGACCGGGGGTTTGAAACCCCCAGCTGGAAGGGAGGAGCGGCGCCCCACGTGGGGGCCGCGTTTAATTAGACAAGGGGCAGCGCCCCCCCCCCCCCTTGTCTGCCCAGCTCGGTTACACCGAGATGGCCAGCGGACCACGCCCAAGCAGGCCGGACCCGGACCCGGTTCGGTTCGACCCAGTTCGGGCCGACCCAGGGGGTCTCAGGCCGGGTCGGTCCGGGCCCAAAACCACATTTTCGGACCTCTTTCGGTCTTTTGCCCATAACTTGGGCTACGGACCTCCGTTCGACTCACCACCAGTTGCGATGTGATCCTTGGATCGAGACGGCCGTTTTGGTATATTACACTCAAGGTTTCAGAGAACTTTGGGTTCAGCCGGGTTGGTTCGTACATGAAACCAACCGGGCCCTCGGAGCGGAAACGCTTATAACTTGAGCTTCGGATGTCCGATTGACGTTTCGTCGACTTTGTTGGATTCCTCTTAGTGAGACAGACCTTTTGGATTACTCCGCTTGAGGTTTGGACGTAGTTGGAGTATGGTTGGATTGGTTTTGACTTAAAAACCAACCGGGCCCCTGAGACGAAAAAGCCAATAACTCACAGACCGGACGTCCGATTGACGCGCTGTCTGTGACGTTGAGTTCCTGTTGAAGACACAGAACTTTTGGATACATCAACTCAGGACTTTGTGTCAGTTGATGTATCAGCCCCTCAGCTCGTGGAGTGGACCCTTCCAAACGAGTTTGCTGTGTGTGGGAACCCTAGAGCTGGCTGCGACTGCGACGACGAAGACGACTGTACAAAAATCCTCCGTGGATTCGACGGCGACGACTACAGCACTCAGCGATCCTGCGTGGGTCAGTGCTACCGATCCTGTGTAGGTCAGATCCTGTGTGGGTCAGTGCTCAGCGGTCCTGTGTGGGCCCGCGCATACCGATCCTGTGTGGGTCAGATCCTGTGTGGGTCATTGCGGGGGTTAGTAACTATCGATCCTTTGTGGGTCATTGCGGGGGTTAGTACATGTCGATCCTATGTGAGTCTGATGGCTTAGATGAATCAGTGGATACATCTGATCATCTCTATTGTCTTACGAAGAAGTATACCTGTGTGAGCTGAGTCTTGACTTTCAATCTTTATCTTCGATAATATTGACCTGATATCCTATGTGGATTACTCTATGCTTTCCTGTGTGGATTTGAGTTCTGTTTTCCTGTGTGGACTGGGTTGTATTTGGGCTTGTATTCTTGACCACTTACTTTTCCGCACTTACCTTTGTACCCAGTTTTACTTAGTGTTTACTTCTTCTTGCTTACTCTGTGGTGTTTGTTTACTTTACAAATGCAATTCCTTCCATTCTTTTATCGTGAATTACGCCTTGGTGCTAGTCGCCAGCCCCTGGCCTTTGGAAGGCGGGCTTGGGGTAGTCACGGCATGGGCCCCGAGGATGGGTTATGACAAAATCACCCAAGTAACATGGTCCAATCCCAACTAAATGACCACATTGCCTCAATCTCGATAACCATGTCATCCAATATCTCAGGATAATCCCACCACGATCCGATGAATCACTTAACCTGAAATTCAAGAATTTTATATATGTAATTCATATCAAATAACTTTAAATAATCAATTAAACTTAAAAAGATTGAATTGCACAATTTAAATAAATATAACATTTCAATCTAATTGAATTGAATAACTCAATTTCAAATAAACATCAATTTTACCTCAAAATTAAATAAAAAATTCAATGAAATATAATTTTACAAATAAAAAATAAAAAATTCCATTTGATATAAAAAACCCCCCATCCAAAACACCAAAGGAGCGAAAACCTCTAATCTAACCCCACTTGTATAACACAGTGAAGGAATTCCCAACGACATCTCATAAGGTCATATGATCAACTTAATATCAAGAAACATGGTATATCACATATACCAAATGATGCTCTAAAATATGAATCCCCCAAAATTTTGAAAAAAACAAAAAAAAGGTATGAAACTCCTACCTTGGAATTGTAGACGTAGGCATGTACGGTACTAGCATCAAACTCAAAACATATTAGAAGAAATCGATGTTTTCATCGAATGCCCTAAATATAGGTAAAAAAATCAAATGTATTTAGGGATCTGTGAGGTTATATAAAAAGAGAAAAGAATCTAGGGTGAAGTTAGCCTTACTGACATGGTTCTATTACACCCAACGACTCACAAAATGGATCACTGGTGAAGGTGGGAGAGAAATCCAAGAGGAGGAGGTGAAATGATCAGTTTCTCCTACTGTGCACAGCCTAATAGGGAAGAAAGGGAAGAAAATAAATAGAAATAAGAAAAATAAAAGTATGGGTAAGGTAATTTTTACACTTTAAAGGGGTTGCACGGTTAGTTTTCACAGTTTTCCAAACCATGCACAAACCATGCATGATACAATGTATGGGTACTACCTACGTGGAACTACCCATGCAGTTTTCCATAGAGTTTCCTCTAACTATATTCAAACTATTCATAAGACTCTATAAAAACAATATAAAAGGACACAAAATCATGCTCCTCCCCTTCATGATTTATACAAACTTTGCATTAAATCAAAAATAGGGTGCACGATTAGCTGGAAGAGGTCGCACGACATACCGCAAACTGTGTTCCCTAAGCTACAACTCCAACAATAATCCCTCGGGTGTATGACACTCATGAAGCCCTTATAAATTACTAAGGAACTAGAAAAGCCTCTAAAACCATATAAAAACATGATTTAAGGTTGGAGGAACTCTCTGAATTTGGTTCTGATCAATAAAAAAGAAAAGGACATACCTGCTAATTTAGAAATTAAAAACTAAGGAGTTTTTGACCTGATTAAAAAACCTGGGAAGTTAGAATCTCCCCACCTTAACAAAGCTCATCCCTGAACTTTATAGAAAAACATGATGATGGTACTAAATATAAATATCAAATTTTAAACCAACCCAGACTACCGCGGTCTCAATAGTCGAAGTCAACTACCTTAAAGGGGGCTTCCCACCTTTGGAGTGAACTACCCCAGTTTAAAAATACTTAAAAAACTCCAATCAAAAAAGGGTCCAATGACCAATTCCTAGAATCAATATCCTCTTATGATGCATCATCACTCATACACTTCATCAGGTGTTACCATAGAAAATCAGAAACTATTTAGAATCTCGCACTGCATTGGTGCCCATCTCGTGACCATGTCACACATGGGACCAATGAGGTCCCGTAGTTTCCTAAAAGATCCTGGTGCATCACACATAAATCATGTATCATACCACAATGGTTCCCAGATGCCTCTCACCTCATGTAATTGCATCTTCTTTATTCCCTGATGCTCAAGCACATCAAAATATAGCACCCAATAGTGATCAAGTATAGAACTCGGTGCCACACACCTCATACATATATCACACACCCGAGCTAGTTTCAACCTACTAACCAGTGTCTAGTTAGTCTATGTACATATCCCATGATCCTATTGCACACAAAATAGGAATGCATCAATAGTCCATTCCAAAAAAATAGAAATAACATCAGTCACTCCCACAACGTACCTCTTACTGTCGTCATCTCACTAACATGCTCATCCCCTAGTAGATCCATGACATGAACCTGCACTAAAGCTCGACTGCCTGAAGCTTGAACTCCCTATGGTACTTCACTAGCCACTGACTACTAACCCCACTACTGGGTACCACTGTCTCTACCAAGACCCCCACATGCAGCTGATTCTTGGATACCCTCAATTGGTACCGATCCCGAACCAATCTTAGACACATTAGTATGCCTCTATCCTTAACTGCAAGCTGTTAAAGAAGGATTCTTTTAGAACCTTTCGAGCTTTCTGACCTAACCACATACCCAAAAATCCTTTGGAGGCTGCTTGAACTGAGTCCTGACATGTCCTAGCTGCTCACACTAAAATAAAACCATTGAAGAAGATCCAATCTGAAGTGGTCTGGCTGAGTCCTTGGCTAGACTTCCATGCTGGAAATCATATCATCCTCACTTATTACTATATGATGTATCGAAAATGAAGTCACTTGAAGTTTCTTCTTGGATCGGGTATGAATTATTCATTAGGTGTCCCTAGACTATGAGCACCTGGTTCACTGCCTCTAAAATGCGGACAACCAAAATATGTTTACCTACAACTGAATGGAATTTTGTAAACCATCATCGAAGTGCCTCACCCTCGAGGTGTCATCACTCACCATACCATAAGAAAAGATAGAACACTCATTGAACATTGCTACATAGTACATGATGGACATGTCTCCCTATTGAAGGCTCAAGAACTCATGTTCCCTTTCCACCCTCAACGTATTTAGAAATAAATACTCAAAGAACATGGACTCAAAGTCCTTCCAGGATAGTCCCTCATGTCTACCTTCGTGGAACTACACTTCCCACCAGCTCTTTGTTAGTCCTCTAAGAATATAGGTTTCCATCTTGTACCTCCACCCTAGAGGCATCTCTAACTACTCAAAGATCATGTGCATGAACTTGATCTATTTATTGTCCAACTATAGACCACCCTCACCCTAAAAAAGAATTAGATTATGTTATTGGAACTCCTAAGTAAGATAGTCCATTGATGGATCCACTACTTGAGCACCCCGATCGATACCCTGGAAAACACATACTAGGCTCACTAAGAGGTTCTCATCAATCCATGAATTGAATGTTGTAGGATATGTCAGCTACCCTGCTTGCACTAGAACCCGTACTTGATCCTGATCATGTACCTACTCTACCCGACCCTCATGGGTCTCAACCTGCTCGTGCTCCTATGAAACCAAGACAACACCCGCCTAACGCTCCATCTGATCCATCTAAGAGGAATCCACTGAATACCATCACATGGTTATACATCCCATATATTATACATATATACACACATAATGAAGATAGGGAAAGCAGTAACATGCATCACATCCTCACTACCCTTACCATTCTTATTGTAACCACTCCACATTACATCATAGCCTCATGGATTCCTTACCTACCCTCAATAGATCCAAATATCATAAATACCCCTGACCTTTCCCATCCTAATAACCAATGTTGCCTCAAACCAACAATCTTGTTACCCAACTTGGTGATCAAAATCAACCCATTTCGCAGTACCTACCTACTCCTATAATAGCTAGTCCTATTTCACATATCACAGAAAATTTATTTCATTATATATATATATATATACATCACATGGTATATCATATTATCAAATCATTTCACATTTCACAAGAAATTTTTACAAGAACATGATTATTATTAATTGAAACATTATATTTTTTTCCTATTGAAGTGTATAAACATTCCTAGTAATCACAAACATTGCCTCACTAGGCCATGGTTCCAAATATCCTCCCTTACCATACCATTTCAAGGGGCACAAATCATAACATTTAACAATAACACTTCAAGAATTCAAATTTAGGTGTAAATCATATAAACCATTAATTGTGAAAAATAGAAAAACATTTCCCACCCATGGTAACTTGGTTCATCCCTCATACAAGGGGTTATAGGAACCCATGCACAAGCTATGGATATAGTTCTGAAACATCCTAATCTTCAATCTACTATAACCTAAATAGTAAGACCAACATGAAAACAAAGTTAGTCTTGATCTCATTATTATCTAGCCTTACACCATGTCTAAATCTAATTCAATAACTACTCTAATACCGTTTTTAGAATCCTTGACCCGATTATCCACCCTATAATTGCAATCAAGAAGGGTTACAATGGCCTTAGGTGCACCACCCTAAATGTCAAAGGATGCTGACTATTAGTAATGGTTTAAAAAGGGAATTGTGGGGAGGATATACCCTCGAGGAATGATAATAAACTATTCCAAGTACACACACACACACACATATATATATAACATAGAGTGGAAATAAATACTTAGAGGACTCGAACCATACCTTCTATTTGTGGAAGAACATTTAATATCAGATAAATAATAGAATGAATATATAATAGATGTAGAGGAAAAAAAATAAACATGCCAATATACCACTTGTATCCACTGATGAAAAAAAGCAAGCATTCATATCTGGTCATACATATCGATAAACTGGACGGGTCACCAATGGATGACCGTAGTATCTAAATACATATAGTAATTTTGACACAAAAATATAAATAAAAGGAAAACTTAAACTGAGGTAGAACTCAAGGTCTCATACCAACATCCCCTTTAAAACATCTACTAAGGTCCAGCTCCTAAAGAAAACCACTTACCGGAAAGTAAAATCATAAAGTCCACCACGTTTTAAAGGGCCCATGTATGGTGTGAGAATGTGTCTTAGTAAGATACCACCCATGTGTTTTTACCCAACATAAGTGTTTAAGAAGGTTTTATATAATAAAATAATAAATATGAACTTGTGTAAAGTAAACATAGACTTCCCTGGTGATCAACAACCACTAGGAAGTCATCACCTGCCTCATCCAATTACAGAATCACTAGATAAGAGATGATCCTTGGACCAAGGAATAAGGTATCCTATGATATCAAATAGATTAGGTGAATCCTTAGGTTCCACCTCAAATAAAGTAACCCATCACCACATGCCTCCGGACACCTCGTTTCTCAACAATACCACAGGCATTAGGAAGGTATGCCAAAGAAAAACAATTTTGTCACTCAGACCCCATCTCCAAAGCACTCATCAGCTCAAAGATTGATATTCGGAGGCACAAAAATATGTGTCCACAAATAAAAAATCCCCATCATCTCCTAAGATGACGTCTCAAGTAATTACAATATCCATCCTCCCAAAATAATCATGGCCCAATGACCTAAATCACAGTGAGCCTCATCCCCTAATTGATAACCTCAATACTATCACCTAATGGCTATGCACCTTCCCTAAGGCTTTCTACAGAAATCACCCTCAACAAAAATTCTTAATCCTCACTAATGGGGGCATATACCCACATGAGTGGTCAAAACCACCTCATCATAAAGTCCTCTATGTGCATAAAACTACAACAGAACTTTGGCCATCATGGGTGAGCGACAATCACCATATATATAACCTAAGTTAGATACAACCAGAACCTCGTTCCCTAATGAACATGTCGATCTAGTCTGATGGCCATGAAAACCAATATCACATTATCCTCACTCATAAACTGGCTTCCTCACCATCTCAATTCAACATCCAGGATTCCCAACTGATGATCAAATCACCCAAGTAACCCTAGAAAAGCCCAACCAGATGACCACGTCACCTCAATATCGATGTCCCTGCCCTCCCGATTCCTATACCGAGCCCTCCATTATCCCATGGATGAAATAACATGAAATTAAATTATTTTCTATATGTAATTCATATAAATTCACTTTAAATAATCAATTAAATTTAATTTTATTGAAATAAAAAATTTAAATAAACAGAACATTTCAATCTAATGGAATTGACTAACTCAATTTAAAATACACCTTCAATTCACCTAAAAATTAAGTAAAAATTTTAATGAAATTTGATTGTACAACTAAAAAGAAAATAAAAAATTTCGTTTGACATAAAAAATCTCCATCTAAACCACCCAAGGAGCGATGACCTCTAACCCGAACCCACTAGTATTACATGGTGATGGAATTCCCAATGGCATCCCATAAGGTCATAAAATCATTTTAAAATCAACCAACAAAGTCTCTCTCCTCTACCCAATAACATTCTAAAATACACACCACGAAAAGTGCACAATGAAAAAACTAATGGTTTGCTCCACCTAACTTGGAGTTGTAGACGCAGGAATGTACGGTACTAGAATCTAACTCAAAGTAGATCAGAAGAAATCAACATTTCCATTGAAAACCATGAAAATATGAAAAAATGGATCAAATAGATTTATCAATCCACAAGGAAAGAGAAAAGGAGAATAGAAGCTAATATGAGGATATCCTTACCGACATGGTTTCATCGCACCCAACAGCTTGCAAAACAGATCACTATTAAAGGAGGGATAGAAATCCAAGAGGAGGAGGAGAAATAGAGGGTTCCTCTTGCTATGTGCGACCCACAAGAGAATAAAGGGAAGAAATGAAAGAGAAATTATAAAAAAATATTGGCAGTAAAAAAATATAAATTTTACACTTTAAAGGGGTCTCACAGTTATCTCACACGGTTTTCCAAACCAATGAAAACCGTGCAGGCAACAATTTACGGATACTACCTAAGTTGTACTACCTATGTGTATTTTTACACAGTATTCTCTAAATGTGTATAGACTATGTAGAATCCTATGAAAAAACATTATACAAGGTTGTATGTCCATGATCCTCCCCTATACGGTTTACCCAAATCATGTAGTAGTTTAAAAATATGGCACACAGTTAGCTGTAAGAGGCCACACGGTCTGCCCAAAACCATACACCCTAACATGTAACTCAAAAAATTGGTCCTCGGGCATCCGACACCTCTAACACCCTTAAAAACATCAGAGTCACTATCTAAGCCTCAAAATCCATGAACAAACACGATATAAGGTTGAAAGAACTCTCATAATTTGGTTCCGATCAATGAAAAATAAAAGGGCATACCAACTAATTCAAAAATTTAAAACAAGAGAAGTTTTTGAACCGATTCAAAAACTCGGGACATTACAATGAACACACTCGAAGATAAATAGAACTCAAAATTAGACATGGAAGTGACCCTGAAGGGTGTCATAAAATCCCCACTATACTAATTTCTACCCCTAAAAGTCCCCAGTATTCTTTAGAAGAAAATAGGTGTGGCCACCCCTCCCCCACCCAACCTTCCCTCTCTCATGTTTTATGGATATCACCATTATAATTCCATATAACATGGACTAATGGGATCACCTTCTCACAAAGAACATTATTCTAAACATCCATGATATAAAAAATCAAGTCCACAAAGGTGGAATAAATCTCAAACTCTAAATTTTCCCACTCCAACACCTGAGATGGTTCTAGATGGTATCTCTTTAGTTGGGAACCATGGAAGATGTCATGGATTAAATTTAACCATGATGAAAACTAAAAATGATTTTAAACCCTCCAAAGATTCTCTAAAATATGAAATAACATGACATAATGTGGTTACAACTTTCTCTCTTTACCCAAATGATACTACCATAATTGAATTGATGCTCAAAGAAACACCCAATTACTAACATGGAACTCCAATGGTAAATAATGATATTCATCATATGAATTATTATTTACAAAAACTACCTTTTTTAAGGATGTTTCAATATCATTTATAGGTACTATTTTTCCTTGTTTTTAGTTATTTTTTATTAGGTTTTATCTTGTGTGATTTTGGGTGAAAATAGGAGAATTTTGGATGGAAGAGGGGCAGTGAATGATTGGCACACAGTTTTCTCAAACTATGATCTCAACCCAAATTGAGGGGATTCACATGTCTAGTGCACAAATTTTTATATCATGCATCCTCTTAGTAATAACTATGCAACACCCTTGTGTGAGGGGCATTATTACTGAAAACCATGCACCCTGAGCAGGAAACTGTGCATGTAGAATTTTAAACCCCCCAAAATTAGAAAAAAAATCCCAAACCACCATAATTCTCCCTATGTCGACCTAAATTGATCCTAAAAAATTTTATATTACTTTTACAAGTTTCTAGATGGACTTTAAGGCATTAAAACTTCCATTATTGATGAATTGAATCCCTGATTGAAGATATGAACCTCTCTCGAAATGACTCATCCTGATTAGTTTCCACTATCTCTCCCACCCTTCTCTCATCCTTTGAAGGGATATTTTCCTCTGTTTATAGTGTATCTAGATATAGTTTTTGATAGATCTAATACATTTGATCTTATATCAATCCTTTGGATATATATCTTGTTATTTGTCATGATCTTGTTCATTCTTCTTTAATCGGTGATTTCTGTTGGCGAATATTCATCATCAATTTTGAGGTAGGTGGTCTAAATTGATAATATCATAGTCTTGTTTTAATTAAATTTATGTAATTATGATATTTCAATTTCCATGATTAAGAAATTATATTAATTATTGAATTAATTTAATTAAAGTCCATGTGATAATGATTTAGGTTAAGTAGGTGCAATTGAAATCGGTGGAATTTGATTAATTAATTGGTTAATTAATTAATAGAATATTGTAATTGTGGAATTGATGAGAAATAGGGATTGTAAAATTGTACAATTAATGTGATATAAATTAATTCAAAATTGGGATTATTATATTGTTGACTTGATCTTAATGGTTTAATGGGTTATATGAATTGAATATTACAACATGGTTTAATAGTGAATTGATTATATTAAATCATGTGATTAGAGTATCAAACCATGAAGTATTGTGAGAAATTGTAATTATATACATGATGTGAAATGATGATGAATGGGTTAATAATGATTAACTAGGATAAATTTAAAATATGGGATATATGTGTTTAATAGATATATGAGTGTGGGAAACATACTGCAACTTTAAAATCCCACTTGTGTGATTAATTGATAAACATGTGTGGGAAATCGACTGCTGCTTCAAAATACCACATGTGAGTGAATGATATATGTGTATGGGACATGGACTACTTATTCAAAATCCCATAGAGATAAAAGAGTTGTGGAAAACATACTTATTCTTCAAATACCCAGGGGGTTCTAGATATGGTGTTATAGGCCCAAAATGTTGGCATTGGACTATTGTTCCAATTAGATGTAATATGAATTGAATTTAAAGGATAAATCCTAGCCATGGGTTTGAGATATTTTATATACCTTGGAGATAGTTCAAACCCCAACATGGTTCGAAGAAGGTATTTATGGTTTTGGTTTCCTTAGGAACCCACCGGTTTATGTGGTTAATTAAAGAGTGATGAAATGTGATAACTTATTCCTTATGAATTTTAATTTATTCTTTATATAGCTACATACAATGTTATTGACTAGATATTGTTTTAGCAGTCTTTGGTGTTGGCCTACTAAGTTGTACTCACAACATACTCAGGTTTCCTGATCGGTACCCAAATATACTTTATTTTTACAGTACATGATAAGGGAAAGATTCCTCTATTATATGTATGAGTTGGGATTCAGAATGGATGAGGGAACCATACGTGATTTAAGACCTTCTTGGGAGTTGTCAATGCCTTTATTTATTTTGGGATTTTCATATTGACACTTGAAGTGTATTTTTCATGACATATCTATTTTTTAGTTTTTTTTACTATAATTCCTATTTTGTTCATCATGTGATACTGGTTTAGTTTGGTCATTGGTTATATAATTTGGTTGTTGTTTAGTTATTTTTCTCTATTGTGATACTTTGATAAAGAGGGTATATTCTTCCCATGATTAATATTAGACCCTCACTTCTAGTCATAACCCTCTAGAATATCGGGAGGCATGCCTAAGGTCATGTGACTAACTAGCTTGGGGAACTTGTGTGTGGATCTCAGGCCGGGAAGTTACAAAGTGGTATCAAAGTAGTTTTCTTTATTTTTTATTTTGTCTTAAAATTTGGAAAAATTAGATAGGAGAATATGATGATTTTTGACTTGGTTGAGAGATCTTTCATATGAGTAGATAAATCATTTATGATGGTAAAATCCAAGTACCCAAGGTGGTATTATTATTATTGTTGTCTACTATTATAGTCACATGTTATTTCACCTCGAGTGATGAAGTTGTTGTGTGATGTGATTTTGTTTTTGAGGTTTTATAATATTTGACTTGTGACCCAGTGTGGAATGAGATTTGAGTATGCATGAAACATTCTTGGCACTCATGATTTATTGTGACATGCATCATTTTAGGAACACATGTGAAAAGAATGATTTGAGTGATTTGTTAATGAAAATTATTTTCTTTAATTTTGTGACATAAATGAAACAGTTCTTAGTATGAGTTAAAAATGTTCAATGATGAATGTTTTGATAATTTTAAATGTAAATTGGGTGTCTAATGAGAAACGACAATAATGAGAATGTGTTTACCCTATGTTAACCATGATCCAGATGTAGGGTGGTTAAGGGTAGGGATAGAGCCTCAGTTTTGGTTGTGTAGTGAGGTTTGGGAAGATGAATTATTATGGATTCATGTAAATCTATATATTTGTGTTAAAAATGTGTTTTGTTTCCTATGATGTGTGTTTGAAATTGTAGAGATATTCCTCCATGAAATTTTTTTCTAATAGGATGACAGGATGATGTGGCTGGAAATGATCCACCAATAGTGGAACCTGAAGCACTGATAGTGCCTGGAGAGGGAGATGGAGAGATATTCCTTGACAACTTTTCTCGATTTATGATGTTTATGGAAAAAGACTCTGGGTAGGTTGTGAAAATAATGTTTGATCTGACATGAAATTTCTAGTTGCATCACCCTCTGACTTTCACTAGAGAGTGTAGACCTAAGGTAACTATGTTATGAATAGAGACTATAAAGATAATACTTGACCACTAAAATACTCCTATTGAGAAAAGAGTCAAGATGAAATCTTATATGTTACGTGTTCAGGAAAATTAGTAGAGGGACATCCAGTCTCAGGATGGAAAGCTATATAATATGGAGGGGAAGTACCTTTAAGAGAAATTTTTGGAGCACTTTTACCTTGAGATGCCCAGACATGAGAGAGAAGCTGATTTTATGAGGATAACTTAGGGGATTATGTCAGTTATAGACCATGATGGTCACTTTATAGATTTGCAATGATTTTTTTATAATTTTAAGGAGATGAGGTGACCACAGTAAAGTGGTTCCAAGATGGGGTTAAATGTGAAATTATATTCCAGGTGAATATATTTAGTCTGAAGAAGTTTTCAGAAGTGATGAATTAGGATCTCATTTTTAGGGGAGCCTGAAGGAGGCCTCCAGTATAGTAAATCTCATTTCTACTGGATGTTCAGAAGCTACAACTTTTGAGAGTAGGAAGAATCATTATGAGAATGTTGACTAAGGGAGTGGAAATAAGAGTTTCCATGGGGAATGATCAGTTACATAGGGCCTTACCTGGGTGACTTGTCACCACTACAGTAGGTCGGGTCACTTTCATAGACAATGCCCCGACCACCAATTGAGGGACAATATTGCAGCAGGATAGGAAATCTATATAGGTTCTTCTATAACCCATGACATATGAGTAATGATGGAGTAACTAGGAAGAATAAGAGTGTGTGTAGGGGATCTTCTACACCATATCAGTATGGCGGTTAGAGTTCTAAGGGACATTGTGATAGAGGTTGTGGATGTGGTTCTTCTAGTAAAGAGCCACCATATTAGCATAGTTGTATAACTTAGGGGACTTAGACTACATCCTATGGAATAGGGGCAGTAAAATTACATTTGTTCACCAAAACTTGTTGATAGAGAGGCTAGACCATCGACAGTTAGAGGTAATATTCTTAAAGATTCTACGCTTTCTAGTTACTTATTTGACACTAGTCTCTCTCATTTTTTTATATATGTACAACTCAGTAATGGTTTGAGTCTAGTAGTGGATTTTTTGAGTGGGGTAATGAAGATCAATACAAAATTGGGAGTATGATTGAGAACATCTATTTGTGCAAGGGGTGTTCTCTCAAGGTTGGGTAGTATTGTTTCCTTTGGGATCTCTAAATTCTAGATTTGATAGGCTTCAACATAATTATTGGTATAGAATAGTTGTTAGCATACTGATCCCACATTTATTGTTACCAAAGGAGAGTGACTTTTATGTCTCCTGAGGGTGACAATTATATTCACCATGTAGAATAGGATATTAAGGTGGGATTTCGGGGCCAGTTCATCAAAAACTGTGGGAGATTACCGCCTAGATTACTAGTCTATTTCTAGATGATGGAGGTGTAAATGAGGATGTCCTTCTACCGTATTAGACATGTTCCAAAATGTGTTTACTAAATACTTCTCATCACTTCCACTTTATAGAGATGTGGATTTTACATTTGATCTCATACTGGGGGCTGACACAGTTTCTATTCTACTATACAGAATGAAACTAATAGAGCATCAGGATATTAAGAGTCAATCAGAAGAGTTGTAGGATAAGGTATTTACCCATCCAAGTACATCACCATGGGGTTCACTAGTCTATTTTTCTAAGAATAATTATGAAAATCTGTCCTTATGTGTTGATTATTGGAAGTTGAATTAGATTAATGTGAAGAATCAATATCCTCTTATGTGTATCGATGACCTATTTTACCAATTGATGGGATCTTGAATTTTCTCCACGATCGACCTGAGATCAGGGCATAATCAGTTGAGAGTTTGACCTTATGATATACTGAGGTCTACTTTGAGAAGTAGGCATGGCCAATATGAGTTTTCATGATGTTTTTTGTGTTGACTAATGCACCAGTAGTGTTTATGTCCTTGATGAAAAAAATCATCCACCCATACCTGGATCAGTTTGTGGCAGTGTTTGTGGATGAAATTTGGGTGTACTCTAAGACTCATGGCGATCATGTCAAATATCTTGAAATTTTCCTAAGTACACCGAGATAGAATCATATATACGCCAAACAATTTAAGTGTCAATTATAGATTTGATCACATATAATTCTTGGGTCAAATAATCACAGAGGAAGGTGTGTTACTGGACTTATAGAAAGTGTGGATAGTTATTTATTGGGAGAATCCTAAGAATGTCTTGACATCCAAATTTTTCTGGGGTTAGTGGGCAATTATTAAAGGTTTATTCATGAATTTTTACTATTGGAAGCACCTCTTTTAGGCTTGATAAAAAATGGGGTGATATTTTAGTGGTATGTAAAATGTGAGAATACCTTCCAGGATATGGAGAAGCATCTAAAAATGACACCAATCTTGATTCCACCTGATCCAGGTGAGTAGTATATAGTTTTTTATGAAACTATGATAGGTCTTTGAGCAATGTTGATGCAGGGAGATCGAGTGGTAGAATATGGGTGAAAAGGTTGAGACTACATGAATGGAACTACCCTTTACATGACCTTGAGTTAGCTATAGTGATTTATGATTGTATGTGTTTGTGTAATTATCTCTTGGGAGAAAATTTTACAGTGTATATTGAATAAAAAAGTTTAGAGTACATCTTTTTGTAGTGAGTTTTGAACATACAATAGTGGAGGTGGGTTGAGTATATATAGTTATTTGATTTTGATAAAGAATATATTCCCAGGAAGGTAAATAGTGTTACTAATGCTTTAATCATGAAAACACAAAATCAAGCAGTTCAGAAGTCTAGTGATGAGTGAAATATGATTAATTTATTGGCTGAGATGCATGTTGTGGTTAAAGAGAGTCAGGAGAAGATAACTCTCATATCAGTTTCATTAGAGTATACACTTTTGAGTCAGATCAGGGAGAGATAATATGAGGATCTGTAATGTTTGGACTTGAGGAAAATCTGTGAAGGTGCGGAGTGACCATCATATTGGACCATATATGAGGAATATATCATCTATGTTAGGAATTGAGTTTTTTTTCCTTTGAATATGTGAGAGGAGATTATTCATGAATTTAATTCTATGAAGTGGGAAGTGAATATAGGAATGACCAAAATATACCATGACCTATGATGAAATTTTTGGTGATCGGGCATAAAAAACAAGATTGTAGGGTTTATTACATGATGCTACAACTATCAATAGGTGAAGGTCAAGCATTAATGACCTGGAGGTTTACAACAACCATTTCCCATTCTGGAATGAATGTTTGATGAAGCGGCCATGGATTTTTTGGTGGGTATTCTGAGGATGCCTTAGAAGAATTACACTATTTAGGTTTTTGTATACTAAATGATGAATGTAGTGCATTTATTACCTATATGAGAGAATTTTTTAGTGAATCAATTCGAAGAATTATATGTTTAGGAAATAGTCTCTCTGCACAGGGTACCATGGATTATTGTTTCATACCATGAATCATGTTTTAATTCGTGCTTCTAGAAGATATTGTAGAAGGTGAATGATAAATATGATTTACTATGTATGACATTCCACCCAAAGATAGATGGGTAGTTGAAGTGCACTATATAGGTTATTGGGGATATGCTTTAGGTGTGTTCCATAGACTTTGGCGGGTCTTGGGAGAATTTTTTTAACACTTATAGAGTTCACCTATAATAACAGTTATCAGGAAAATTTTCACATGGAACCATATAAGGTACTTTATAGAAGGACATGCAGATCCCATCTATGCTGGATAGAGGTAGGCAAGGAAGATTTTTTTGGTCAGAGTCACATATAAGATACATCATATCAAGTTTTAATGATTCAGAAGAATATTGATATGGATCAGATCAGGAAGATGTTGTATACTAATAGAAATTGGTGACCCCTAGAGATTAAAATAGCTGATCATGCGTTCCTTTGGGTGTCACCTAGATTGGGTCACCGCATGATTTAGAGACAAGACAAATTAGAACCCAGGTTTGTTAGACAATTTGAGTTTGTAGAGTGAATCTGGCTTGTGTCATATTGATTGGCTATTCCAAAGAGGTATCCATGGATGATGTTTTTCATGGGTCACAACTTCGACGGTATCACCCAGACCCTTCTTATGTAATTGACGTGGATAATGTTGATCTTGAGACCGATTCATCCTTTGAGGGGAATCTGATACGTGCATTGGATTAGTGTTAGAAAGTGTTGGGGGAAAATATTATGTTTATAGTTCATGTATTGTGGAAACATTACCATGTTTAAGAGGAAACACATTACAAATAAGCAGATATGTGGGATCCATGGCCCAATATTTTTAACTCAGAATCTTATAGATTCTTGGGTGTATAGCTCAGGTATGAGCTGTCATAAGTTGTGGAGATTGAAAGAACTAGATTTTTTTGGGATTTATTAGGATCATTTATAGGTACTCTTTTACCTTGTTTTGAGTATTTTTTTTCTAAGTTTTATCTTGGGTGAGTTTGGGTGAAATTTAAAGAATATTGGAAGGAAGTGGGACAGTGCATGGTTGGTGAACAATTATCCCAAATCATGCACCCAACCAAGAAAATTGTGTGAACCTAGATAGAGGAGGTTCACATGGCTGGAGAAAATTTAATGAAACCATGTGACCAATTTTTAATAACCATAAATAACCCTTGGGTGAGGAGAAAAATTAGGTTTCATGGTTAGGGAAAACCATGCACCCTGAGAAGGAAACTATGTGCATGGAAATTTAAATCCCTGATAATTCGATAAAAGATTCCCATACCCTCATAATTAACCCTAACTTAACACAACATGACCGTAAACCTATTTCTATCATTTTTAAAGGTTTATGGATATATTATAAGGAATTCAAACCTCTTTTCTTGATGAATTGAATTTTGTATCGAAGATCCTAACCTCTCACTATAAGAGATAATCATCATGATTAGTTTCCCCTCTCTCAACTACCTTTCTCTCATACTTTAAAGGGATGTTTTACTCCATTTTAAGTGGATATAGATATATGTTTTGATTGATCTGACATAGTTGATCTTGGATCTTTGTTTTAGATCTAGATCATGTTCTTTATCCCAATTTTGGTTGTTTCACTTCAATCAGGGGTTTATTTTTTTGAGAGTTCATAATCATTTTTGATGTAGGTGGTCTAAATTGAAAATATTATAGTCTTATTTTAATTATATTTTTTTAATTTTGAAATTATAATTTTAATGAATGAAAATTTCATTGATGATTGAATTGATTTAATATAATTTCCATGTGATAATGATTTGGGTTAAATTGGGGCAATTTAAATTGGTGGAATTGGATTAATTAATTGGTTAATTAATTAATGGACTGTTTTAATTTTCAAATTAATGGAAAATTTGGATTGTGAAACTGGTCAGTTAATGTTATATAAATTAATTAACAATGTGGATTATGATTTGGTAAAATTTATTTTAATGTGTTAATGGGTTATATAAATTGAATATTGAAACATGGGTTAATGGTGAATTTATTATATTAAATAATGTGTTTAAGTGTTGAACAATGAATTTTTGTGATAAATTGTAATGGTATAAATGATCTAGAATATTGATGAATGGGTTAATTAGGATTAATTGGGATAAGTGTGATATATGAGATATATGTGTTTAATTGATATATGGGTGTGGGACATGATCTGATACTTCAAAATCCCACTTGTGTGATTAATTGATAAATATGTGTGGGACATGGAATACTGATTCAAAAGCTTATATGTGATTTAATGATATATGTGTGTGGGACATAGACTTCTAATTCAAAATCCCATAGTGATAAATGAGTTTTTCATAACAGACTAGTGCTTCAAATACCCAAAAGGGTTCTAGACAAGGCCTTCAAGGCCTAAAATGATGGAATTGGACTATGGTTCCAATTGTCCATAATATAAATTTAATTTAAATGATAAATGATAACCATGTGTTTGGAATATGTTATATCCCTTTATATATGTTCATTTTCTTGTTAAAACTATGAGATCGATATGTAACTCCAACTGCTATTTCAAATTTTATTTCACAACACACAATCACTTAATAGATACTAAATTATTTTATGGACAATTCCCTTATAAGACTTGGATTTATGCCACTAAAGAACCTATAAACTTTACTTTTGGGTAATATGATAATTCCAAAATCATACCTCAAAAGGCTTGTGAAATTATTCTCATAGGGACTGACAGATTTATCATCCTTTTGCTATAACTCAAGGAACTCCTTTTCCATATTTGTATAAAGAACATGAGGAAAGTACTTATTGTAGAATAAGTTATTTATCATGTCCCAATCCATGGATTCAATTTCAACTTTCTTCCTCAAATTCTTGATTAGATTCTAACACTATTCTGATTCACCTTCTAACTGATAAATAGAAAGAATTACTTTCTCATGATCTGAATACTAGATAATGGATAATATATTTTCAGAAAAACCAAGTGGATTAGAAGACTCATTGAAAGAAGGCGGGAATTGCCTCATGAAGGACTCAATATAATGTTATTCCATCCTTTTCTCATTTGGAAACTCAACTTGATTCATAGGTAGAGAAAGCTATGTGAGCATAAAAATAAAATTTTGTATTCCAAATCCCATAGTATTCAGATAATAAGGAGGAAAATCATTGCATTGCCTATTGAAACCACTATTAATGTGGTTTATTTGATCTCCATCCATCGAATAAAACCGAGAAATCATAGAGTAAGAACCATTTTTCATAGCAAGGAACCACATAATGATGAAAAACCACTTAAATGATATCTAAATTAGGAAAAAATCCTTAATCTATAAAAACCTAGGTTTATCCTAGGTTATTACAAGGAAACTTTTTTTAAATACTTTATTATGGTTTGTGAAGAGTTTTTGAATTCCCAAAGCATATCCCCTAGTAATGTCAAACCAGGTATGCAGTGAGGCCCATTGTCGTGTAATCGGTTATGTTCAAGTCAGGACCAACACACCTTGTCAGACTTGTTACCCCTAGGTACAACTATTCTAGATTCAAATACATTTGTAATATCCAGATAGGGATATATTTCTTGGAAACCACTCACTATATCCTTTACCAAAATTCCATGTAATTTTATAATACTTTTCCTCAACCTTCAACCCATCCTTAGAGATATCCCTAAACAAATCCTTAGAAATATTCCTAGAGATATCACTAAATATTTATCATCGTAGTTTCCAAAGGTTAACTCAAATTTTTCTCTGACGCCAACTATAGTGAATGTTTCTTTTCATACATGAACATTACATAATATTTTTGGAATAATTAATACATAACATAAATAGACATCCAAATACGCTATTAGTCTAGTGCCTTTGGAAACGTGGAATCATAAACATTGGTAAATAAGTGAGCTAAATTATATCTTACATGGTTCTTTATGACTACAAACATTCTTAGACACATTATACAAAATACATGACTTCATAACCTAGGGAATAGAAACATAAAATAGATGAGATCAGATGCTCAGTAAGGGTTAACAAGGTGACATGTAAGCATAAACATTATAATAAGGGTATGAGAACATGATCATTACATTAGAAGATCATACCATTCATATTAAATATCATAAAAATGAATCATGGAATAAATATTGGTAGTTTATAAGACATGAATCATAAAGGAATCAAGAGAATAATCCATGAAATCACAACAAATGATTAAGACATTGAATTGTTGTAGTCACATAAACATGTAATATCATTCCCTAAAAGTCAAGTATCATTGCCAAAAACATTTTAGGGTACTTAATGGGGACTACACCTACTGGGAGAGACACACAAACATCCTTAGTCATAGTATATTCCTTGAAACGGGTTTTTTTTCTACAACTTCCCATAGTGTATCGGGTTTCCCCATCTTCCCATAGTGGATCAAGTTTCCCCATCATCCCATAGTGGATCAGATTTCCTCATATTTCATAGTGGGTCAAGACTGATGAATTGATTCCCATAATTATCTAACGAGATATAAATCATTACTTAATGAATTTAAGGGAGATATAGGTCCCAATAATCCAATAATAAATCCATACATACATGTGCGACAAGACCATAAACAGTTATATCATAACCCATGAAATGAAATTGATGTCAAAAACATGTAATCATACCTTAACCTATACAAAAAGATATAGGTTTCAAAATAATTTCATCAAATAATAACCCATGAAAATAAGTTGATTTCTTAAGAATATAAATCATGAAAGAGAAATAGGTTTCATTAAAATATAACTCAAGAAAGATAAATGGGTTTTATAAACATATAACCCCTAAAATAAAAGTATGTTTCATAAACATATAACCCATCAAAGTGAAATAAATATTATAAAAATATAGACCATGAAATAGAAATTGATTTTATAAACATATAACCCATGAAAGAGAAATGAGTTTCATAAACATCAAACCATCAAAATATAAACCATTAAGATAAATAATATGAATAGATCCTTTGGATTATTTCCCAGAAAGGAATAAGTAACACCAACATATGTCATATTATATAGAAAATAATTTTTTAAATATCTTTAAAAAAACTCTTGATAAAAATATACTTTCTTCTCTGAAAAATTATTTTAAAAACATAAAACCTTTTTTAAACTATTAAATTTTAAAATAAACATGAAAACTTATAAATAAAGCTTGGAAATGTTTTTAAAAAAAATTATTTGAATAAACATTGAAAAATTATAAATAAATCATAAAAAAAAGTGGAATACCATTTCTTTGAAAAAACTTTTAAAACTTATAAATAAAGGTTGGAAACATTTTTAAAACAATTTCTTTGAAAACACTTTGAAAACTTATAAAGAAATATTAAAAATGTTTTGAAAAACATTTATTTGAAAATAATTTGAAAAATTATAATGGATTATTTGAAAACCATAAAAAAATTTAAAATAATTTTTCCTTGAAGATGATCTTAAAGGATAATATTTTTTTTAAATATGGTTTTTGAAATTCATGGCATGGGTCTCAAAGAAGGAAAATTGAGAGAAAAATAATTTACCAATTTGGTAACTTTTGAAATGTAAACCCCATGAAAGTGAGATCATAAAATGGATATGTAAATACCCATATATTTATGGATGATAATTATAGAATATTTTCATATGTAGTATATACACCACAAAAAAGAAACAGGTAGTGAATAAGGCATTAATCTCATATAAATAAATGTGAGACTAGAAACCCCCTTACCTCATGTATTGACTCTCATCGTACTCATTCAAACCAAATGTATAATAAATATAAGTTTATTATAAATCTACCAAAAAAACATATTCTTATACATAATACCATACATGGATTTATATTACCCACTCATTAACACTTCTATGTTAATGTCACATTTCATGTAATATCATCTTTGTTTTTTGTATGGGTCTTAATTTGTTACATTTTTTGTCCTCACACTTATATCATGATATCCTTAATGTAAACCATGAAATTAATATCATGTGTTAGTCCCATTAGGTTATATACCATTATTGTTGGGTTGAATCAGGGTATGACATATTAAAACAAATACTCCACCAAATCTTATTTTGTTGTTAAACAAAACACTCTTCTCTCTATTTCCCATAGAAAGGTATGAATAGAAATTAAAGAAAGAATGAGACAAATAAATTTTAATTAGTTCAACCTCACTATGATACATTTAAGGAGAATACAATGAAAAGGTTCCATTTTAAAAAATCCACTAAAAGTGAACTACTATTTACAAAGATTGGAACGGACTCACTATCCCTCCTGGTTTACAACCATTCACAATTTGAAATCTCACTACTCTCTCAACTGAATTTTTCTCACTAATTTTTTAGAAGACACCTATTTGTCTTATTGAATCAATATTTTTTACACCTATTTTTTTATATCATTGAGTTCCACTTTCATTCACTTTATGAATACCCCTTTACCACATAATTACCGGGCAACTTAAATCTTTTGCACAACCTTTGAGTGTCTTGAACACAACTTTTTCACTTTTCACAATTTTTTTGCCTTTGTTATAGAAAACCATATTTCATGAAACTTTTATGTTTTTCGCACAATGATCTTATTATGTTCAACCCTATTCTTATGCGCAACTCCCTTTTCACACAATTCTTACTCGATTGAAAGTCTGGATTTTTTCTAAGAGATAAGCTACTAAAATGAGGAGTGTATCCATCTATTTATATAAATAGACAAATATAAGTGTATGATCCATAAACCTCTTCTATGTGTGCATAATAACCTCTATTATAACTTAAAACAAAATTTGACACCGCATTGGGAATGTAAGCCTCTTCCATACCATTCAGTTTATCTTTATTTCTCGGGAACGTGCTAATCGACTTTCATGCAAAAACCAACCTTTCATGTGATTTTTTTCTTTTCCATATTTTTATATGGTGATATCATAACATATCTTTTGTGAAAAATTCTAAATTGACTTCAATATTTCACAAAATTTTCTTTTCCAGAATCATCTTTCACCATTCATCAAATTTTGGACCTAGAAATTTGGAAAAAAACTAGAAAATAATGCCACCTTTTATTTGAACTTTTTTGTACCACATGCAGAGCATCCATTAATTTATCTTCAATATTTTCCAACATAACATGTCATGAATTTCTCTAGAACTCCAAAAATTATTAGGTAAAACCTCTTTGTAAAGAAACATAATCAACTGAAAAATGATTCAATGTTACCGTAAGGGATTTTTTCCCAACAATCTTTCCCTTTGGGTTTGTTGACAACTATTTACATTTAGATAAATAAATAAATATTCTTCCATATTCCACCACAATTTTCTTATTATTATATAGATAGGGATCCATGATTTATTCAACACATACTCTAATCACACATGATCCATTATCAGGGTGAGAAATAAGAGTTGCATTAAAATCTCATCAATAAAATACATCATTCTTGAAACTATTAAAATAACTTCATCATGAACTGTATCTTTTATGATATATATACTTTGATCAAACACTTTTATAGTTATTATATTTAAAACTTCCCTACTTCACTATTTGAGTTATTGTGCTCGCTAGAATGCTTAAAGATGTCCATGATAGGATCTAATAGACATGTCCACAAATTGTTTCCTCATAACACCAAATTTACATCATGTCAAAGAAGAATTGAATTACCCATACTTCACTACTTCCCCTATCAGGTTATTCCCCTTACTTCACTACTCCCCCTATCATCTTCTCACCATGTCTTTTTTATGACAGTTTCTCCCCTTTAAAAGCCACAGTTTCTCCCCCTTTTCCAATGAACCTGAAGGTTACTTCTTGGTGGTATGCAACAGGGTAAAAAACATAGATCAATACATTTGGGAGAACACACCATACCACTGGGATAGGGGGTCCCCTATCAAAAATTTAAAGTGAAGGAAGTCGAATAAACCTCTAGTGATAGTTTATTCCATTCAAATGATTCTTTGGAAAATTCCTTTTGTCAAAATGTCTACACCCACAAGTTCTGTAGGAACATAATCCAACTTACAAGCCCTGGATCCAACTTATACTTGATAAAATTATAATTGATTTAAATGTTATATGTGATTGAGTGATGGATTGTATTTATCTTAAGATTTATATCACTTGAATTATCATAGAGGATTTCGATCAGAGACTTCAATTCAACTCCAATGTCATCAAGATGCTACTTCATCCACAATAATTGTGTGCATGCTTGAGTATCCATAATATATTCTAATTATGAAGTGCTCAATGAAATTCAATATTTTTTATTTCTTAGACAAGAAATTCACAATCCATTAAGATAGAATTCACACCCATAAGTTTAGTTTCTATCATTTTTTAAACCCACCCTATATGAATTTGTATAGCCCAATAACTCTTGCTGCTATTTGTTATTATACAGCTAACCAAAATAAAATGTTCCCTTGATATATTAAAGTATTATTTTCACTTAAACCAATTGTTTTTCCATGGGATTTATTTGATACCATACTACTTGTCATGTGGAAAAACAATATCAGGTCTTGTCACTATCAAGTAAAATAAACTACCAATGATTTACCTATATTCTTTGATATTAATTGCATTGACTTCATTATCCTATGACAATTTTATCTGGGTAGCCATCAAAGTAATCATCTCCTTGGAATTATCCATTCAAAATATTCTCAAAACCTCATTGTTATATTTATATTGTGAAATGAATGTATCATTCCTTACTTGTGTCACCTATAAACCAAGTAAAATGTCAGTTCACCAATCATTATAATTTTGAACTCCCTTTTCATGAATTATGTGAACTTTCTGCACTATGATTCATCTGATCCACCAAAAAATGTGTAATCAACATATACCAGCACCATCATTCATTTATTAGAACCATTGTTGACATATATATTTTAATCAACTCCCCCAAAATGAAATCCTAGATTCTTAAAAAATTGATATAGTCTTGAATACCATGGTATTGGTTATTTCTTCCACCCATACAACACCTTATTCATCCAAAAAACTATATTCTCATATTAATGAAAGAGAATACCATCTGGATCCTCAGTTTAAACTTCTTCTTCTAGAACCCTATTTAGAAATGCTGACTTGACATCCATATGGAAAACTTAAAACTTCCTTTTCACTGTTGTGGCCAAGAGTAATTTGATTCTCTCCATCCTTACATCAGGTGCAATTGTTTCATCAACATCGAAACCTTTTTTATAGGATTACCCTTTCCACACTAGTCAGGTTTTTTTCGAATCACTATTCCAACTTCATTAATATTAGTTTGGAAGACCCATTTAGTTCCAACTACATTTTTATCTGCTAGTCTCAAAACAATATCTCATATTTGATTATTATCAATTTGGTTAAACTCTTCATTCGTATCTTAAATCCTAATCTCATCCCCAACTGCTTCATAAAAACATTTAGGATATTACTGAGATAGGAAGGATTTATACTGTAATAACATCATTATTCTTGTTTGAACTGGCACTATTTGATCACCAATGATATTTATCCTGTCAATTTTGGCTCTACTCTTTAGATTCTATGAATATAATGATTTGACTTCCTCCTTCTCGTATTTAGTTTATTATTATGAGTTATCATTCTCCACTTCTTCTCCCCCTGTTCTTCTTACCTCTTCATCACTTTCATCAAGGAATGGTTCATTGTACTATTGAATATTCTAATCATTTTCCACTATAGTGACATAATTACCTTCCATTATTTTTCCTAGCCTCTTATTAAATAATTTATATTCTTTTATTTTTCCTGAGTAGATAAGAAATATCCCCTCATCTTCTTGTGGCTCAAATTTACCATGTTTCTCTTTATTGATAATAAAGAACTTAATTCCAATGATTCAAAAGCATCTCAATATTTCCTTATTTTCATAAAATATCTCATAAAAAGTATTTTATTCCTTCAGAAATAATAGATCCATGTTAGATATGTAGACAGATGTTAAGACTTATTCCTTAAAAAATTTCTCTCGGAGGTATTTTTCAATAAGAATCCTCCTCACCATATTATTGATAATCTGATTTATTCTCTCAATAACTCTATTTTGTTGAGGATTTCTCTCATAAGAAACTTGATTCCTTATCCCGTGTTTCTTGAGATACAATTCCAATTGGTTGTTTGTAAATTACATACCATTATCGATACAAAACATAATAATTTTTTCCAAGAATCCTTTCTAATTCCCTATGGTATTGTTTTATGTAAATGAACGCATCAGTCTTATAGGAACACTAGTGCAGAAAATGTTTTTAACATCACCATTTTTTACGTCGGTTATATATAACTGATGTGATAATCTGTGATACGTGATTTTTTAGGTTGGTTATTTTATAACCGACGTAAAAAATACGGAGAGTAAAATTTTAACGCCGGTTATAAAATAACTGACATAAAAAACCAAAGAGCGGTGTTTTTTACATCGGTTATCAAATAACCAACGTTAAAAATGAGGTATATATGAATTTTTTACATCGGTTATAAAATAACTGACATAACAACCCAACCTGCAGAATTTTTTATGTCGGTTATATTATAACCGACGTAAAAAACTCTGATTTTTGATGTATTTTTTACGTCGGTTACTCTATAACCGACGTAAAAATAGTTGTATATGATACATTTATAATGTTGGTTATTATAATAAATGACGTTATAAATGTAATAAAAATAGTTTATAACATTGGTTATTAAATAACCGACGTTATAAAACATTTAAAAAATTAACACGCCCCCGTGGATTGTCATTTACGATTTTTCGATCGACAATCCGGTGACTCGTCTCTCTCGCGCGGAAAACCCTAATCGACTCGTCGATCTCATTGTGTTAACCTCATTTTTCCATCATCTTTTATAATCTTTACTCTCCTCGGATCTATCATCTCAACTTGCAACACTCAGGTAAGCCTCCCACGACTTTATTTCGTTCGTTTTTTCCCGGATAGTCTATATTTACATTTTGGGATTTTTTTGTTTAAACTAGTTAAGATTATTCGATTTCGAACCCTATTACATCATTTTTCAATCATCATCTTATTTATTATCCCTAGATCTATTAGATCAACTCGCAATATTCACGTAAGCATCACATACTTCTATTTTGTTTGTTTTTGTTTCGTGAATTCCCGACATTGATGGAAATTTTTGTTGTCATTTACAACTAATGATCTCATTCACCTATATTACTGCAATTTATATGTAAACCATTGTGATACACCCATTCCGTGTACCAGTGTGATTTATTTTATAAGTATATATGGTTTTTCATGGTGTAATGTTTTTTTGGATCCTTGGTTGTTTCTATTTTGGGTGTCACGTTTTGTTGTTCCATAATCTATTTGTGTCACTTATTTTCGCGGACTATTATAAGTCTTAATATTTTATTAAAACCCAATTCATTGCATAATAGAGCATTTTAGACTAGTAGGAGATACAATTCATGGTTCTCATTTTGAATAATTTCATGATACCAAAACTAGTAGCTTGAGGTTAAAATCTATATATATACCAGAAACTAGTAGCTTGAGGTTAAAATACCATGGTTCTAGGGGGCTGTCAAGAGGGTTGGTGGCTATCCAGGGGGTTGGGGGCTGTCCAGGGTGTCCATGGAGGTGGTGGGGGGGGGGGTAGTCCAGGGGTGTGTGGGGGGGGGGGGGGGTAGTCCAGGGGTGTGGGGGGGGGGGGGGGGGTCCAAGGTGTGGGGGTGTCGAAGGGGGTGGGGGTTGTCCAAGGGGGTGGGTGGGTGGGGGGCTGTCCAAGGGGGTGGGGCCAGTCCAGAGGGTTTGGTTGGTTGTCCGGGGGGTGGGGGTTGTCCAGAGGGTTGGGGGTGTCCAGGGGGGTGTCCAAGGGGGTAGGGGGTGGGGGTGGTGTCTAGGAGGGGTGGGGGTGCTGTCTAGAGGGGTGGAGGCTGTCCAGGGGGTGGGGGGCTATCCAGAGGGTTGGGGGGTGTCCAGGAGGTGTACAAGGGGGTAGGGGTGGGGGCTGTACAGGGGGTGGCGGGCTATCCAGAGGGTTGGGGGTGTCCAGGGGGGTGTCCAAGGGGGTAGGGGGTGGTGTCCAAGAGGGGTGGGGGGGGGGCTGTCTAGAGGGGTGGGGCCTGTCCAGGGGGGGGGGGGGCTGTCCAGAGGGTTGGGGTGTCCAGGGGGTGTCCAAGGGGGTGGGTGGGGGGGGGGGCTGTCCAAGGGGGTGGGGCCTGTCCAGAGGGTTTGGGGGTTGTTCGAGGGGTGGGGGCTATCCAGAGGGTTGGGGGTGTCCAGGGCGGTGTCCAAGGGGGTGGGGGTGGGGGTGTCCAGGAGGGGTGGGGGTGCTGTCTAGAGGGGTGGGGGTTGTCCAGGGGGTGGGGGTGTCCTAGGGGGTAGGGGGTGGGGGTGGTGTCCAGGAGGGGTGGGGGTGCTGTCTAGAGGTGTGGGGAGCTATCCAGGGGGGTGTCCAAGGGGGTAGGGGGTGGGGGTGGTGTCTAGGAGTGGTGGGGGTGCTGTCTAGAGGGGTGGGGGATATCCAGGGGTGGGGGATGTCTAGGGGGTGTCCAAGGGGGTAGGGGTGGGGGTGCTGTCCAGGAGGGGTGGGGGTGCTGTCTGGAGGGGTGGGGGCTGTCCAGGAGTGGGGGGCTACCCAGGGGGTTGGGGGTGTCCACGGGGTGTCCAAGGGGGTGGGTGTGGGGGAGGGGGGCTGTCCAAGGGGGTGGGGGCCTTTCCAGAGGGTTTGGGGGGTTTTTTTGGGGGGTGGGGGGCTATCCAGAGGGTTGGGGGTGTCCAAGGGGTGTCCAAGGGGGTAGGGGGTGGGGACAGTGTCCAGGAGGGGTGGGGGTGCTATCTAGAGTGGTGGGGGATGTCCAGGGGGGTGTCCAAGGGGGTAGGGGGTGGTGGGTGGTGTCCAGGAGGGGTGGGGGTGGTGTCTAGAGGGGTAGGGGATGTCCAAGGGGTGGGGGATGTCCAGAGGGTTGGGGGTGTCCAAGGGGGTTGGTGGGGGGGATATCCAAGGGGGCGGGGGCCTGTCCAGAGGGTTTGGGGGGGTTGTCTGGGGGGTGGGGTCTTGTCCAGAGGGTTGGGGGTGTCCAGGGGGTGTCGAAGGGGGGTAGGGGTGGGGGTGGTGTCCAAGAGGGGTGGGGGTGCTGTCTAGAGGGGTGGGGGCAGTCCAGGGGGTGGGGGGCTGTCCAGAGTGTTGGGCGGTGTCCAAGGGGTGTCCAAGGGTTTGGGGGTAGTGTCCAGAAGGGGTGGGGGTGCTGTCTAGAGGGGTGGGGGCTATCCAGGGGGGTGTCCAAGGGGGTAGGGGGTGGGGGTGGTGTCCAAGAGGGGTGGGGGTGCTGTCTGGAGGGGTGCGAGGGCTGTCCAGGGGGTGGGGTGTCTAGGAGGGGTGGGGGCTATCCAAGGGTGTGGTGGTGTCCATGGGGTGTCCAAGGGGGTGGGGGTGGTGTCCAGGGGGTGGGGGCTGTCCGAGGGGGTGGTGGTGTCCAGGGGGTGTCCAAGGGGGTGGGGGATAAGTGTCAGTTGGGATCGACTACTGCATCGTGGTTTCTGAGATTATGACATGATGATTGTGCCGTAATGATTGGCTTTACATTTTGATTTTCTCCATCTGAGTATTTATTTTAAATTTGATTTGATTCTCAGGTTTACTCCATTTTCTCCAATTTTCTATCAACCATTATAGGCCCCATGGTTTTCTTTGATTCAATGGAATTTAAAACTGTTATATTTAACTATATTATGTTTTTAAAATAATATTCAAGCATATTTTTTTAAATACGCATAGATTTGTTTTATATTTCAAAATTGTTTTACAATCAAATTATGATTTTTTTCATATAAACATATATTTGTATTGTCTTAAAAAAAATATTTTTGATATTTGTTATAGGTAATAATGAGTCAAAGTTGGATTAAGACACATCGAATGAGAAATGAATATGAGGAAGGTGTTGATGCCTTTTTGGAATTTGCTAAACGAAATATTCCAAGTAGTGACATTTTTTTCTGTCCATGCCTAAAATGTTTTAATATGAAGAAGTTGAAAAATATAGAGATAAAATATCATCTGATTTGTCATGGTTTTAATCCAAGTTATAGCCCTCATATTTGGCATGGTGAAACTGGATGGAATGTCACTGGTGATGATGATTCGCAAGATGGTAACTCTGATGGAATTGAGGAAATGATTCACGATATTGTAGTAGAACAAATTGAGATAGAACTGACAGTTGCACATCTATATGGTGATGCTGAAAAACCATTATATCCTAGTTGTAAATATTTTACAGTTTTTTGGAAGTGTTAAGATTGATTAACCTGAAGGCGAAACATGGATGGAGTGATAGAAGTTTTACAGAGCTGCTACAATTGATGAAATACATTCTTCCAAAAGATAACGATCTTCCAAATTCACATTATAATGCCAAGAAAATATTATGCTCGATGGGATTGGGATACAAGAAAATATATGCATGTCCAAATGACTACATTATATATAGGAAAGAATATGAATTTCTGTCAGAGTGTCCTAAATGTGGGACATCACGATATAAGGTGAAAGAAAAATCACAGGCTGATGTAGAGATTACAAAGATCCCTTCAAAGTTATTTTGGTATCTTCCTATAATTCATCATTTCAAACGTTTATTTTCTAATTCACATGATGCAAAAAAGGTTAATATTACATGCTGATGAGTGGGTATGTGATGGAAAAATACATCATCCAGCTGATTTTCCACAATGGAAGAAAATTGATGAGCAGTATTCTACATTTGGAAATGAAATTAGAAATCTCATACTACGGTTGTGCACAGATGGAATGAATCCATACCGAACCCTCAATATCACACATAGTTAATGGACTATTTTATTGGTAATTTAAAACCTCTCTTCTGAAGTTTGTATGAAGCGCAAATATTTCATGTTGATTATAATGATCTCTGGTCCAAATAAACCTGACAATGATATTGATGTTTACTTTTCACCGTTGATTGTTGATTTGAAATTGTTATGGGTTGATGGTATTAGGGTGTATGATTCTTATAAAATGGAATATTTTAAACTACATGCAGTGCTTCTGTTAACTATAAATGAATTCCCAATGTATGGAAATTTTTCTGGATAGAGTGTTAAAGGGCATAAAGCATGTCCAATTTGCGAACAACAGACGTCATATTGTCAACTGCATCATGGGAGGAAAATAGTGTACATGGGTCATCAAAAGTTTTTGCCTATGGATCAACCTTATAGAAGACTAAAAAATGAATTCAATGGATCACAAGAATTTGATACTGCTCCAAAACCTTTATCCCCTGATCTGTATTTTGAGAGGGTGAAAAACCTTGATGTGACATTGGGAAAGACATAAAAATCTGGTAATGACAGACATATTTGGAAGAAAAGGTCAATATTTTTGAGCTACCATATTGGAGGTATCATGAAGTTATACATAATATTGATGTCATGCATGTGGAGAAGAATATCTATGATTGTTTTATTGGAACATTTTTAGATATTAAAGGAAATAAAAAAGATGGGTTGAATGAAAGATTAGGCTTACTATCAATGGGAATGAGTTTGGAGTTAGCTCCCACTCCTAAAGGAAGATGAACATTTCTTCCCCCGGCTTGTCATACATTATCAAAGGGGGATAAAATTAGCTTTTTTCAGTGTCTTCATGATATCAAAGTGCCTCAAGGTCATTCTTCAAATGTAAAAAATTTTGTCTCATTGAAGGACTTGAAGTTGATAGGTATGAAATCACATGATTGTCATGTCATGATTCAACAAATTCTACCAGTTGCATTGCGTGGAATATGTCCCATCCATGTCAGAAAGACTATAATGAATTTGTGTTATTTTTTCAATTAGAATTGTAATAAGTCAATTGATGTGAATGCTTTGAACATTTTGGAAAAGGATGCAATTTTTATACTTTGTCAATTGGAAATGTATTTTCCTCCAACTTTTTTTGATATAATGGTGCATTTAATGATTATTCTGGTTCAAGAAATAACGCTTTGTGGACCTGTATATCTTCGTTGGATGTATCCTTTTGAAAGGTATATGAAAATATTAAAGGGGTATGTTAAGAATCTATATCGACATGAAGCCTCCATTATTGAAAAGTATATTTCTGAGGAGGTAGCAGAGTTTTGTATGAGCTACTTGGCTGCGGCGCAACACATAGGTTTGCCTCTATCTCATCATGAATGAGTTAATAATGAGGGAAAGGGGATTTTTGGCTTGAAAGTCAAATCATTGTCAGGTGAACAGATGAAGAAGTTAGAATCATACATCTTGAATAACATAGCTGATGCTCAACTGTATATCACATTGCATATTAATGAGTTGATACAATGTCATCCAAAGAATAAAGAAATGTGGATTTTGAATGAGCACCAAACACTTTTTTGTCATGGTTTAAAAAGACCTTTCTTGGTAGATCAGACGTATCAGAGACATTAAAATGGATAGTGGGCTGTCTATCTTTAAATGTGATAACATGGTCCTGTTATGACATTAATGGCAATACATTTCATACAAAAGCTCAGGACAACAGAAGTGATGTTCAGAATAGTGGTGTATTGGTGTTTGTAGAAGCAATGATTTTTTTGAGTGCTAAGGACAAAAACCCAGTTTATGCATCAAGTGCATATTATGGAGTGATTGAAGACATATGGGAGGTTGATTAATTTAAAATTAAGGTTCATGTTTTTAACTTTAAATGGTTTATCGGTAACAACAGTGTCAAACATGATGGATTTGGAATGACACTTGTTAATTTGAATAGATTGGAAGACACAACTGATTCTTTTATAATGGAAACACATGCGAAAAAAATTTCTATGTAGTAGATCAATCAGATATGCAGTGGGTTGTTGTTTTACAAGGGAAAAAACAATATGTTGGTGAGGATGAACTTGATGAAGATGGTGATTTATGTGATATCCCTACTTCCATGGAAAGATTAACAGAACATAATGATGAGAATGTTGAAGACATGGTTTGTTCCATAAGGAATGATCACGATGAAGGAATTTGGGAAAACAATCCATTTTTACATTCCTAAAATTACAGGTAACATATGTTTATTTCTTGTTTACATTTATTTTTTTCATAAAATGTTAGATATTGTAAGTTTTTTCTTTATTAAAACAAGTATTAAAACAAAATAAGTACAAGTTTTTGTTTGTTTTAAGTTTGTTTATTTTACTTTATAATTTTTACCATTACATGAATTATATATCTATTATTTTTGTTCAGTGACAATTACTTTACCATGTTTACCCGGTTTACCATGTTTACCATGTTTACCATGTTTACCATGTTTAACATATTTACCATCTTTACCATCTATACCATTTTTTAACATGCTTACCATATTAACAATTTTTACTATTACGTAACTTAGTACACTTTTCTATTTTCTTATTACAGTAGTATTATAATATTTGAATTTCTATATTTGTGAACTAATGTTTGTTTCTTTGATTTAAAGGATAATGACAGATCATTCAGTTGATCAACCACATGATTCTTGAGATGAGCATATTGGTCATACCTCTAGGGAGGAACATTCACATGCTCCTCTTGATGTTCCCCAATCTTCCTCATGTGCTCCTATTACGACAAAGAGTTCAAAGGTTGGTAAATGTGGGTGTACATGTTTACCAAAATTAGAACTTGCCCGTATGCAGGATCAGAGGACACTCGTTGAGTTTGATGATGATGATATTCCTAGAGGTCCAAATGCAAAATATTTTAAGAGTTTTGTATCAACTCAGGCTTATAGCAAAGTAAGAATTTTGTATGATGACTGGAGAAGTGTGGATAAAGCGATAATATCTCAGTTGTGGGAGACGATTTTCGTAATATCTTTTGCTGTTGTTTGACTATTATTTAAATGTTTCTAGTATATATAATATGTTTAACCTCTTCATTATCAGATGACATTTGATATTCCTGAAACTGGAGGAATCAGGAAGAAATGATTATCGTTGGCTTCCAGGAGATGGAGGGATTTCAAATCAACCCTCTCATATGATTTCATTTATGGTCATAGGAGTCATGACAGTCCATTTCGTATATATCCTTTTATAGATGAAGACACATGGAGACAATTTTTTAAAAGTAGAAGAAAAGAGTCATTTTTGGTAAGGGCAATGTAATCTTTTATAATCTTTCTTATATAAATGATCTTATTAATGTTTTGTCAATGATTTCTTATTCTTAATTTATAGAAAAAAAAGGAAATATCATCAGGAGATCCAATCTAAAAATATATACCCTCATAGTTTATCTCTGGGAAGGTATGCATTTTTTGAAAAACAAATGATGGAAGAAAAATTTCAACAAATAAGAGCTGATTCTTCAAGATCTGGAGAGGTGGCCCCTCCATCCCCTCCATCTAGATATGAAAAATGGAAGAGAGCGCAGATGGGAAAAAAGGGAAATATCTTTTGGAAGAATCAAGAATCGTAGCTGAGAGTATTGTAAGATATCTATTTTATTTATTTAAGTTAACTATTTTCTTCATGTAATTTCAATCACTACAGAAATCTTCAATTAATTAATACAGGACTTTCTTGAGGAGCAGAGTTCACAGGGGGAATTTACAGCTACTGGGAGGCAAGATATTTTATCTGTAGCATTGGAAAAGCCCGAACATCCTAGTCGTGTAAGAGGATATCCGGAAGGTGTATCAGTAAGAAAAGTGTTTCCATGTTCTTCAGCTTCTCACATTGATAGGGATTATAAAAAATATATAATCCTTGTAGGATGAAGTTCATAATAATAATGCGACGATGGACGAAAATATTAGAGCGTCGGTACAGTCTATGTTTGCATACATGCAAAGACAATTTCAGACTGCAGCTCCCACTCCTCCACCTCCCCCTGCAGACCCCATTATTTATCCTCCACCTTCTCCAGTAGCTCCTACTCCCCCACCTCAGCTTGTGGACCCCATTTTTTATCCTACTCCTCCACCTCAGCTTCCTAATTATTACGAGTTGTATGTTGATGATCCTTAACATCATATAGTTTCATATGGGTTGGTATATTGTATAGGAGATATAGTTCATCATCAACAATTAGAGGTAGAGAATCAGAGGGTCACTCTATAGGATATTATAGATAGATCAACTCAATTACCATTACCTACATATGAGGTGATGACAGTTGGACATAGTATCGGCCATTTTTTAATTTGGCCATCCAGACTTCTTCGACTCTTTACCATAGAGGTATGAATGTTATATCTTTTATTTTATTTTTTTATTAAATTTGTTTTATCATTTGAAAACTAATATATTTTTCTATTTATTTTTACAGGAATAATTCAAAGGTAATGAAATATTGTATAGAAAACAACAAAGAAAAATGGCTATAACATCAGATACAGATTCTATTAGTCTTGATAGATTTTCAAGACATTCAAATTTTTTGGCGGGTCATTATGAGTTTCCAATGGAAGCTCATGTTTGTGGATGTGCAATAACTGTGGGGATTATGAAAACTAATATCATGGAGCTTGTTACTAAAGATAAGTTGGGCATCAACGTGGTGCAAATTTTTTCCATGTAAGTCTTAACATCTTTTCCCTGCATAATATTTATTAAAAATGTTTACTTATGTCTCTTTTGTATTAGGTATCTTTATAAAATTTGTGGGAGGAATGAGCTGATAGATGTATATGGATTCATGGACCCGCAATTGATTTCCCCTGAAGCATGTGCATTGGATGAGGAACAAAGAATGATTTATATTGCTGAAAGACTTGAAAAGAATAGAGTCACACAATGTTGGATGATGCCTTTTTGTGAGAGGTATGAAAAACATCTCTCTCAATGATTTCATTATCTTTTAACATAAAAAAGAACTAACCTTAAATTTCCTTTTATCAGTGATCATTGGATGTCAGGGTTTTTTGACCAAGGGAGAAAACACTTTATTGGATATGCTCTGTCCATGATGATGTGCGGGAAAGTTTTAAGAATATATTGGAAAAGTATGTTTCAATTTCTCAATAGTTTTATATGTTATAATGAATTTTAAATTTACCCCATTTGTATTATTTTCTAACAGGGCATGGGTCTACTTTCGAAAAAAACACAAAGAAAAGGAGTGTAAAGATCAAATATGTAAATGCGAAGGTAAATATCCATTTATAATTTGTACTTTTTGAATTATTAAATAAAAATAATATATTGAATTTACACTCATTCAAACAGAATTATCATGAACAAAAAGTCATCTCTGAATGTGAATATTATATGTTAAGATTTTTGTATGAAATAATAACAACTGGGGCAGTTGTGAATTTTGACCTGGTAAGATTTCCTCTTAAACTTTGCCATAATATTTCAATTTGATTTATTCATTATACACGTTAACTACTATCCTTTTCATTTGTAGCATTTTGATGACCCTCAACCCTATACTACTAAAGACATCAAACACTTACAAGTGGAGTGGTCAAATTATTTTGCAGGTATTATTGAATTTTAGTTATTTGTAATGTAAAATGTAATTTTGAATATTTTCATTGTAATTGGGTATTTGGTAGTTGTTTAGGTTGGATTTAGTTTTTTTTTGAAGTTGACAGTGTAAGTTACGAATGTTATATATGTGAATGTTTAATTTTTCTATAATTCTTGTTTTTGCCTACTTATGATGGTTTTTCTGGTATGTATTTTGGGCTAGGGGAGGGGTTCCATGGGTGTAGGGGGGTGTTCAGTGGGCTGGGGGTGTCCAGGGGTCTGGGAGAGCTATCCGGTGGGGGGGGGGGTCCTGGGTTTCCATGAGAGTGGGGGGAAGTCCAGGGGGTGGGAGCATTTTCAGGAGGGTGGAAGGGCTGTCTAGGGGAGTGGGAGGCTATCCAGGGGGTGTCCAGAGGTGTGGGGGTGGGTGAGGGGGTTTTCCAGGGCTGGGGGGGGCTATCCAGTGGGGGGTCTAGGGTGTCAATGGGGATGGGGGGACAGTCCAGGGGTGTGGTGGGGGTTTTCTAGTGGGTTGATGGGGTTCTGGTCTGTTTTTTGTAACTTTTTGGTATGTTTCAAGGGTGTGGGAGGGTTGTCTAGGGATGTGGGAGTGTTTTCTAGGGGGTGGGGGGTCTAAAGGAGGGTGGGGGATGTCCATGGGTGGTGGTGATGTCCAGGGGTGTGGGTGGGAGTGTCCAGGGGTGTGGTGGGGGCAGTCTAGTGGGGTGAGGGGGTTCTGGTTTGTTTTTGGTAACTTTTTGGTCTGTTTCAAGGGTGTGGGAGGGCTGTCCAGGGGTGTGGGAGTGCTTCCCAGGGGGTGGGGGTATACATGAGGGTGGGGGGGTTGTCTAGGTGTGTTTGGGTCTGTTCAGGGGGTTGGGGGCAGTCCAGGGGTGTGATGGGGGTTGTCCAGTGGGGTGGGGGAGGGCTGTCCAGGGTTTGGGGGGGTATACATGATGGTGGAGGGGTTGTATCGGGGTGTTTGGGGATTTCCAGGGGGTTGTGGGGTAGTCCAGGGGTGTGGGGGGGGGAGTGTATAGGGGTATGGTGGGGGCAGTCTAGTGGGGTGAGTGGGTTCTGGTTTGTTTTTCGTAACTTTTTGGTCTATTTCAGGGGTGTGGGAGGGTTGTCCAGGGGTGTGGGAGTGTTGTCCAGAGGGTGGGGGTATACATGAGGGTGGGGGTTGTCTAGGGGTGTTTGGGTCTATTCAGGGGGTCAGGGGGCTGTTCAGGGGTGTGTGGGGGATGTCCAGTGGTGTGGGGGAGGGTTGTCCAGGGTGTGGGGGGGAGGGGGGTATACATGAGGGTGGGGGGTTGTCCCAGGGTGTATGGGGATGTCCAGGGGGTTAGGGGGGCAGTCCAGAGGTGTGGCGGGGGCTGTCAAGTGGGGTGAGGGGTGCTGTTCAGGAGGGTGGGGGGTTGTCCCGGGGTGTTTGGGGCTGTCCAGGGGGTCGGAGGGCAGTCCAGGGGTATGGTGGGGGCTGTCAAGTGGGGTGAGGGGGTGCTGTTCAGGGGGTGGTGGGAGGGCTGTCCAGTGGGGTAAGTTTTAAATGTTATCAATGTAAATGCTTAGTTTTTATTTAGTTCTTCTTCTGATCTACTTCTGTTTTTGTGGTACGAATTCTTGATTTGGTTTCTAGTTGTTTCTGGGGAGGGCAAAAGACTACATTCGATTTTTTTTAAAAAAAATTGTCTTCCATGTTAGTTATTTTATAACCGACATGATAAAGGAATCGAGAAGGGTTTATCACGTCGGTTTTTTGAATAACCGACGTGATAAACACCTGTGGAATGGTTTATCACATCAATTATTTAATAACCAACGTGATAAAAGGCCTGGTAAATGGTTTATCAAGTCGGTTATTAAATAACTGACATGATAACCCCCCCCCCAACTGGTTTAGCACGTCAGTTATTATATAACCGATGTGATAAACCATTTCCCAGGGGTTTATCACGTGGGTTATTAAATAACTGACATGATAAACATCCCCTCCACGGGTTTATCACGACGGTTATATAATAATCGACGTTATAAACCCCCCTGGTTTTTGCATGTCAGTTATTAATTAACTAACGTGGTAAACACCGCTATGTAATGTTTTTTACGTCAGTTTTTAAATAACCAACATAAAAAACGTTATTTATAATGTCGTCCGTATTAACATCTGCTAAAAACCGACGTAAAAAATGAAAAATAACCGACGTAAATAATGTTTTCTGCACTAGTGGAAATGACAAATACCCAGTCCATCCTACTAAAATAATCAATGAATAGAACATAATACTTCTTCCTATTAATGGATCGTGGCGTGGTAAGTCCATATACATATGCATGCACCAATTCAAGCACTATGATAGAATTATTTTATTTTCCTTGTATGTATTTATAAGGATATTACCTTTTTAACAAGCATCATACATATTATAATGATCATGTGATAGCTTAGGGAGGCCTCTAGATGCATCACATTTTACCAGATCTTCCTGGGATGGTTGGAAAAGATTACCAAGTCGTTTATGCCTAAACTTTTCTTTCTTCTTCTCTAGATAAAAACCATATATCTTCTTACCCAATTACATAGTATAGATTCCCATTTTTTATTTTTCTCTACAAGGAAGTTATACCATCTCTTCATTTGGTGATACATATCTTATTAGTAAATCTTATAGCATTCCCTGAGTCCCATAGTTGACTAACACTTAGCCAGTTGTGTCTGATACCTTCAGTGACTAAGACATCAGCATGTCTCATTTATTTTCCCCAAACCTGTCTTTCCTCGAGATAATTATCTTCAGAACTTCATTATTTCCAAATTTAACAACATCTTGTAAAATTTTATGCTTGTAACAAGATCCTTATTTCCCATCATATTGGATGTCAAACCAATTTTAAGGATCCATACATCATAATGATCTGATGCCTTATGGACAATTTCTACAATCTCTTCCTTCTCAGCTCTTTTCTTTCTGATCCATGTTTTTTACTTCAGACTTAGTAAAGATCGATAATCTTGATATTCGTCCATGTATGATTGACCAACATCATCTTGCAGAGCTACAAATTGATTTTTCATTTTCATCACCCCTAATGATTCATTGATTTTCTGCTTGCGATCACTTTGGTTCTTCTTTGGAACATTCCTTTACATGGTTGATGTATAATATCTATCCATGTGTCCAAATCCTCTACACCAAAAACAATGTCTCTCAAAATATATTATAGATTATTGATATATTTTTGGATACCTCTATTGTTCTTGTGCCCTTTGATATCTCTTAGCCATGGAACACCCATTTTGTGAGTTTCCCTTATTTCCACACAAATAACACCTGATGTGTGGTATATTCCTATGTTTCACTTCTACACCATTAGTTACCCCTTAAGAACTATGAATATTCTAATTATTATTTGTACCGAAATTAATCTATACTTGTGGAGTGGGTTCTTGTGGTCTGAAATTATTCACCATAACTTTTTGTTTTTGTTCAATCCCTATGTTAGTTGAACCTGACAGTTTCTTATTTTCTGTTGGATATCTATGATCCACTCCTATCTTTTCTATCACCTGAATGATATGATTTCCTGATAACATTCTAGGAGTTAGGAGTTTTTCTTATTCCTAAAATTTCTACCATAGGCTGAGGAATTACTCTTCATGTTATTCAATGCATTTGATTTTTTCTTTCACTGTGTTATTCAAACCATCAATCACCATTTTCATTATTCAACATTGAGTTTATTTTCACAACTCGTTTTTGAGTCCTCTAGTAATGAAGTCTTTAGATTTTCAATTTCTTCTATTAAATAAAAATTATATTCTTCCTGTTACTGCATGTAGAATTTGGAATCATGATCCACAATGATTGATTTCTTCTTTTTAGCTCTCCAAATATCTATATCTTTTAGAGTGGCTTCAAATTCAGCCTACATATCAACTCTTCATTAAACATATTATTCATTAATGTCTCTTTATTTATGGGAGTTACCTATGACTGCCACCATAAAATTATCTCCATGATATTTACATTTCTCTACCTCTTCAACCTTTGATTGATATGAACTATCATTTTCTTATACAAGAATATTTTTATTTTTGAAAAATTTCTCTTGGACTATTTATTACCTTTCACATAGGATGATTACTTCTTCATGGTAATTTAAAATTCATTCCCATAATCTTCTTGGAACTTCTTGGGGAACCTTTATACATGATGGGAATCCTTTCCACAAAGAAATCATGCTAGTAGAAGTTTCCCTTTGAACTTTACTTCTCCTCTTTATAGAATTGAAGGAAGGAATGACATCACCTTATCTGTCTCTTCTTCTTCCTAATAATCTTTAATAGTGAGATTCTTCATGGCCTTAGATTCCACCTATTTTTAATTCCCTTTTTCCATAGAATTCATGTCCTAGTTTATCATCTCATATGTGATAAGAGTATTTTTCTAGCTATCTAATCTTAGATACTTTGGATCTTTATCCCCCAACAAAAAAACTTTTGTATTAAACCAAGGTGGAAGTATTCTCAAGTTGGGATTGATGATTTTTACATCTTCAATAATTTATCTAAGGCCACATTTGTATTCCACAACAACATTAACCCTGTCAATGAATGCGTTAATAGATTCATTGGGTTTCATTCTCATATCCTCATATTTGTTCCAAAGAACTTTTAATTTTTTATCTATAGATTTTGAATCACCTTTATAGAGATTGATCATCTTTTCCTGCAAGGAATGAGTAGACTTACATGACATCACATGTATATATATTGATTGGATAAGGCTCCCCCTAATTCATTTATTCCTCTAGAATTGACATCTAATTACATTCAGCCATCTTATGATACAATACCACTATTAATATTGTCTAATATTCCATGTATCATTGTTGTAAAGTTATCCATTCCTAATGATCAGAAGTATTGTTGCATCTGATTCTTCCATAATTAAAAATTATTCCACTTGAAGATCTAAATCCATTTTTGATTAAAAACCTCCATTATCTTATAATGATATATAACCAATGAATTTAAACCTCTCGCTTTGATACCAAATGTTATTCCCACTAGGTTATATACCCTGAGGGGGGGGGGGGGGGGGTGAATCAATATATGACAGATTAATACAAGTACACCTTAGAATCTTGTTTATTTATTAAACAAAAATATATTATCTCCCTTTCCTAGAAATGTATGAAAAAATATTAAATCATGCATGAGACATAAAAATTTAACATGGTTCACCCTCACCAGGATACATCCAAGGAGCATGCAATGAAAATGTTCTGGTGTACCAAATCTGCTAAAAGTGCATTTCTGTTTATAATGTTCAGAGAAGACTCATTATCCCTCCTAGTTTACAACCATTCACAATTTTAAAGGTCACTACTATATAAATTTAAGTGTTATCATGTATTCCTCAGAATATACTCCTTTTATTTCTTGAATCAATATGTTTTACACCTCATTTAGTGTATCATTGAGTTTTTCTTTCATCTACCTGATTAATACCCATTTACCAAAGAATTACTGGGTAACGTAAATATTTCACACATCCTTTGAGTGTCTTGCACACAAATTTATCACTTTTCATGAAACATTTTCCTTTATAATGTAAAACCAACTTTCATGCAAATTTTAGGATTTTTGCACAAACCACTTATAACTCACAACTCTATTCTTACGTGAAAATAACTTAACACACAATTCTTATGTGATTTAGAGTTCTGATTTTATCTAAGGTTTAATCTTATGAAATTATGGGGTATCCATCTATTTATAATCCAAGTCTACCTAGTATTTATGATTTATATGTGTCTTACTCTATGTGTATAAGCTCCTCTCTGAACATGTAAATCCACATTTGATGCCACATTTTTCATGTAAGCCTCTTTTGTGCTGTTCAGTTCAAATTTATTTCCTTGGTGTGCGCAAACTTCCATTCCCAAAAAAAACATTCATTCATGCAATTATTTCTTTTTCTATATTTTGATGGGGTGATCTCAAAACACATATTTCATTCAACTTTCAAAAGTACCTTCAATATTTCATGCAGTTTCCCTTTCCATAAACATATTTCTCCATTCTCCAAATTTTAGACCCAAAAATTTAGAAAACACTTGTAAAAATATACTCTATATATATGAACTTTTTTTACCACATCCAGGGTTTCCATTAATTTGTTTTGTATCTTGTTTAACTTAGGTTTTCAAAAATTTCTCTCTAACTCTACAATTTATCATGTAAACCCTCTTTGTTAACAGACACAATTAACCAAAAAATGAATCAATGTTACCTTGAGGTATTTTTTCCAACATCATGTACTTTAATTATACTTTTATTTATAATAATATAGTAAATATAATATTATGAAAAGGATTACATTTTTTATGGAGACGTTATGTGGTACATACACATGGAGGCTATTTTCATTTAATTATCATATTTAAAGAAATAAAGTAAATGATATATATTTATATAAATATATATTTTAACTAAAGTAGCATTATTATTTCATATATATCATATAGGGTCACTAAACACATCTTTAATAAATTCCATGTATGGTTTGAATGAATCACATCTTTTTGAGAAGGCGGTAGTCCACACTTCCCCAAACGAAATTACCGTACTTACAAAAAATGAAAAACATTAAGGTGTCTATTATATAATAATTATAGAAACATAAATACATTATACATATCATATATATCATATATAAATATATTTTCTATCATAATTCCCAACCATGAGTGGCGGTAAAGTAAAAAAGAACATTATCATTTTGTGAGGTGGTAGTTCTTTGTACACAAGAATGGCAAGTTTATTACCCATTAGATGGAAGTGTGTGTGAGTGAAGATAAAATTACTACAATAAAAAAATTTAATTATATTGATGATAATATTGTTTTTATATAAGCCTCTAATAAGAATAACTGTGTTCGTGGAGAAATAAAATAAATGAATTGAGCTTGAGGAAGGATGTTACCTCTTATTTGGGTAACTCTTTTTGCTTTGCGCAAAAGGGATTCCTTGGTAGGATATATTAGCAAAGGGATTATTCAATGAAGAAGGTATGGATTTTGGGAGATTATTTTATCATATTTTGGGTGATCCAAAGGGCTTGATAGGTGTGAATAAGTGGGAGGGGTGAGTTCCTTTTTATAGTGGAGGAGGAATGGGATTCTTGTTAGTTTTTCAAAAAGGAATTACACCCACATTTTCCCTATGAAAAGTGGATCTAATAATGTATAAAATTGGAGACAATAGAGTATAAGGTATAAATATGATTATAAAATTATTTTTTTTAATAATTTTATAGATCATTTTCCCTTATGTGTAAGTTTTATCCCCTTGTTAAGTTAATTTCTTCTTAATCGATGTAGTTAATTTTAATCACTTTCACTAACATTTTTAGTAAAAAACTAATTATAACTAATTATAAATTATAAATTATGATTATTAAAAAAATGGTTCCATTTTTATAAATTAAAATCACATAAATTGAAGCAATTAATATAAAATTAATCTCACAAATGGGACACGACTTCGATTTTTTTAAGAAAAGAATGTTTAAATGTTTGGAATGTTTTGATATCAAATTTCATTGTAAATTTTATTAAAATTACTTAAATTGTATTAATTGATATAAAATTAATATTATTACAGTTTAAAATCAAATTAAAACATAATTTTAATTTATAAAAAATTTATAAAAAATATTTTTTGATATAAAATTCAGTATATTTCATTATTCATCAAAAAATGATTTTTTTAGAAAAATTCATAAAAATTCACTCTAATATAATTTTAAAATTATGAGTTAAAAAATGATATTTATTTTTTCAAATTTAATTCCTAAAATATTCTAAAATTTAATTTATTATTGTTCAGAGAAAGACATAAAATTCTATTTTTATGAAGATAATATTTTCAAACATGAAATGACTTTACTAAAAATGTATGTCTTATTATCAATATGATTTATTTATATAAAAAATTTTAAATAATATTTAAAAATTAGTTATTAATATTCATATTATGAAGTTTAATGACTATATTATTACTATCTCATTTAAATAATAATAATAATAATATGTTGTTTCATAGAGACTTTGTGTTGTGCGTAGCACAAGCTGAGTCGGTGTTACATGTAGAACATGTTTAACTTGGTGTAGCGTATAAATAGATTTTCAATTAGTATAGTGCTCATTAAAAGAAATTAATGAAAATTAATTTATTTAAAAAAATGCTCATAAAAACATGGGGTGTTACAATAATTATGTGTATGAAAGGATTAAATTTAGAAATGATAGAGATTTAAAGATTAATATAAATGAAATGATGAATATAACCAGAGAAAAATTGAAGAACATCCATGTACTATTAGTGGATATAATATGTCACAACCTCTTTATTTTGAGTTAATATCATTTAATAAAGGAATATTATTTTTCAAGAGTAGATATTAAGGTACCTTAATCCATGGTAGGAGGAAAATGAAAATTTAAATCAAGTGGAAATTAAGAATAACATATGTCACATCACTATATAATAAGAGAACATATTATGGAAAAGGTGGTTTGGATATATTCATTATCAAATAAAGGGAAATATCAAAATTCTCATGGAAGATAATTACATAACCATTTTAAAGATAAATTAAGAGAAAACTTAGTGATTATTACATGAAAGGAATGATTTTTCATAATCCTCACAATACAATGAATAAAAATGCTTCAAGTTATTTTTTTATGTATATAATTTTATTCACTAACAAGATCATACCATAGAGCTAAAATGCCACATTTCCTCAAGATTATTTTCCAGTTTCTAGAGGTGGGTAACTAGAACCAAATGTATATTATAATCATTGGGGAATGATTTACCTGCTATTTAAATAATAAAATATCAATAATAATAATAAAATATGTACAATAAAAAAGAAAAGAAAATTAAACATATATGGTGAATATATCAAATTAAAAACATAAATTTCTTATAATACATTCATATAATTTAAATATTGACTAAAATAGGTAAATAATATAAATACACAAGTTCTCCCATTAAGAGTCTTACGCTATCTTAATTTCTCAATCACCATATGCCCATTCAGTTTCTTAGACTCGCCTTTATAACATAAGGACTTTTCCCTTACATTATGAGATATAAAGTCTTCACATACAAGAGATGGGTATATAAAAGGTATGATTACAAATTAGTAAGACATAGTCAATTTCCCTAAGCATATCCCATGAGATAATATGTATCATGTGTAAATGTAAAATTTCTTATTTGCATGATTTATTTAATTAAAAACAAAAAACATATACTGATCTATCATGTGCTTACTGGGAGAATATTTTTCTCAGTCTCACATGCTGCAAAAATTTATAGAATGTATGAGTGATAGGGCACCACATAAGTAGCTCAAGTTCATGGAATAATATAGCCAATGAAAATACCCCATCCAAACAATAACATAAATCATATAATCACACCCTATCCATAACATAAAATATTTCATGGGAATCCCACTTAAATATATAGAAAAATATAGTCCATATAGGAACAAAATTATCACAATCATTAATATAATGTCATCATTAGATAAACAATTCAACTAAGACAAAAAAATATATTTAAAGAAAACATAACTCAAATTATAATTTGTATGAATTTCTGTAAATAACCAATGGAACTCAAACTCTTATAAAAATCACTCCAAGATTGAATTTATAGAATTTATTTCCTAAAAATATATTATTTAATATTAAATTCATATAAAAATTAACACAAAATATTATTCAATTAAATAAACATACTCGCTGAGTTCAACAATGCAGAATACCTTTTAAATTCAATTAGTCCCACGTGTAATCATCATTATATATATAATTTGTCACGTGTTATATTTTGATAAAATATAAACACCAAATATGTTTATTTAGATCCTATTTTTTAAAGTTTCATTACACATCCACACACAATTAAACCTGAAAAATCGACTAAATCATAACAATGTTTCACGGTCACCAAAACCAAAATCAATAATATCTTTTCACAAATAAAGATAATTGAAAATTTACAGAACCATAAATAGATAAAATAGGGTATATCCAAGATAAAAACTCTCAAATTAGTTTCATTGGATCTCAAAATAATAATCTTATCTTCTCATCATTATTAGAATTATAATTCAATATATTCATAAAAATCCCATTAAGAAATTAGAAGTGTTTATGTAATTAAATAACAAGATAACATAATGAGAAGAGAGGCCTACTCACAATTCATCATTCCAACAAAAAAAGAAAATAAATATTATAAAAAAATAGAAACCTTTAAATGACTAAAATACCTCTATTAAAAAATAACTGGGAATGATACCAGTGTTCCAGTTGTCATCCATTGGACTTGTTGTGTCCACTATACTTTAAGTGTCCACAGAAGTTCCAATGTATTACATCTAGAATCCTAGTGGAAGACATTACCATGAAGTAGCTCTGATTGGTCTAGTAGAGCTCTAGGGGATTACTATAAAATTTATATGGATTATAGAGATAGAATAATGTTTATTATAGACTATCGTGCTCTCAAAGATCTATATTGAAGTTTCAATAGTATACAGTTATGGGTTATAAGGGCCAAAAAAACTCTTAACCCTATAAAATACTCCTATAAACTTATTTAATAAAAATTCAGTCCAAATTATGAAAAACAATTTTATAATAACGTATAAAAAATACCTTAATTTAATTTAATTAACTTTTAATAACATATAGATCATTAAAAACTCCTCATTATAATGATTCTTGTCCTCAGGAATCATCACTGATCACCTTAAGTGAATAACTTTTTTCTGTAAGGCCGTGTATTTATTTTCATTTCCATGTATCATCCTTGACTCAACCACAATACTACAACACCAAATACAATGGTATAATATTGCCTCACATTTTCTTCTCACTCAAATATAATATTCAAACTATTCATTAAATGAAGGAAGTATTTGTCCCCAAATCTAATACATCATAGCTATGAGTGAAGGTTATATCAAGTAATTCAATAGTAGAGATTCATAGAATACAACATGAATTACCATTAACTAAGGAGGTAAATAAACAAGAAAATATACCACCCTAATACATTCTATAATCTCTAGGGGGCCTAAAAACTATGGTACAGTCATTTTATTATTTCTTAATCCATAATGTCAATTCCGGGGTAACAATCCTATAAATACCTAGTCACCTATTCCAAACTCTAATAATTGAAATCTCTGTTCTCCATAAATAATTTCCCACTTTCAACCATTTCCAATTAGTTTTTGATTATTTTTATTTTTATTATTGTTTCCTATACAATACTATATCATTTAAAGGGATATTACCCCATTTATATCCCTCACAGAGGTGATCAATATAGTATTTCATATAATGCATTGAATGAAAGAGTTTTATTAGTACCCTAATAATTATTGTTAAAAGAAAAATATACCATAGAAAAATGATGAGCCTAAGAACTATAGAAATCAAAAATAAATTCCCATTATATATATTTTAATATTATGGATACTATTATTCGACTAAAAATAAGTCTAAGGATGGTAAGTGGTAGAAAACTTTACCTGCATACGCAATTCCCAATAACGACTCATCCTGAATCATTAAGTAAATATCAAGTCTCTTTTTTCCATAATACCAATAAAAACATCATAATACTTTACTATATACTGTAGATACAAATTATAAAAGTTGAAAAACCTCATACTGAATCACTAGGCCTGATACAGATCACCATAAGGACCCATGCGTGCTTCCCCATATACGAGAGATTTTTGACTTGAAGAAAGGCCCTATGAAATATAGTGGGGAGACTATTCCCTTCATTTTAGTAACCACCAACAATACAATTAGTGAATGTAGTAATAAAAAATAAAATATAGTAAAACAACACATTAGTAATCCAATCATATAAATAATTTCATATAACATTATAAAATGGGTACATGTTATCCATATATAGAGTAAAGAAACATCCTCATAGGCTTTGGACCTTATATATAGTATACAAAAGAATATTATAATATAAGTGTTCCAATAAAAAATACCCCAAAGTATTTCCTGGTATCACCTCTATCCCTAACTAGCTTTAAGGGATAAAATCAATAAAATAGGATCATTCCCATTTGATTGATCCTTGATTAAAAATTATACACATGCATCTATATTGTAATGACCTAGACATTTATATATGGAAATTTCATTGTAAATAAATAAGTGTGTATCATATATAGTAATGAAATATAATATAGAAAATAAGCACCATACAATGAAGAAAAAAAATTTATTTTAGTAATTTAAACATTACATTTAAAGGACTAATATATCCTTAAAAATTGAAAGTGTTATAATGATAATGTAAAAAATGAAATAAAATGACTTGAATTGTAAAAATTAGATCATTATGGTCCCTTAGAATAATCACATCTATGAAAAAACTGTAAAAAATGTTAAAAAAATGTAACCATGTATATATTTTTTAAAATAAATAATTTATATCCTTAGGTGTTATTGGATTGAATGATAAAGGATGTAATAAGAGGTATTTATAGTGTTTAGTCATGAGTTTTTTGGTATGAAAACTAATTATATTTGAAATATTATACATGTTACTCACATTGGATTAGACAAGATGATTAAAACCAAACTCAAAATGATTAGAACAAACTACTAAGATTTCAAGAGGGTGGAGATGAATCTATAATTAAAATATTCCATCAACACATAGGCATTGTGAATGGAATGAATTCCATTTAAGTATCTTTTGGAACCCTATACTTGTAAAAAGATTCTTAAGAGTTATAACCAACAAATTTAATGCAATGATGGTTCTGATTTATGAAAGAAATAACTTTAAAGAGAAAAAAGGGATGAAATCACTAGATTATTATTACCATATAAACTTGAGTTGAATAATATCATGCAATAAGAAACTTCAAATAAGAACTATATTTCTTTAAAAAATCATATAAATTTTATTTTTAAATCTTTTTGAATAGGAGACATTAGAAAGTAACAGAGGGTAAATTTTAAATAAAAGAAAATGTTTCTATAACATGATAAAGAGAAATAAAAATTTCAATAAGATACAAAATTAAATATCAAAATAATTATTAAAAGAAAATAATATTACTATATATTGACCTGATAAAACCTATTATGAATATAGAAATAAAGGTCACATAAAACCTGACTATCCAAATATAATGAAATAAGGTAGATATAAGAAATAAAAAAGTAATTGACATGTTCTTATCCTGAGGGATGATGTTTCACTAAAGAATCCAATTTAATTGATGAATCCAAATGTGAGAAAGATTCTGACAACCTCTACTTGATAGTAGTAAAGAAAAAATGAGGAATTTAATGATTTTAATTCTAGATATTATTCTGATAGTGATGGTTATATATTTGACAAGTAATATAAAGAAAATTAAATACTTAAAAATGATGTTTTAAAAGATACTAAATTATTTAAATAATTTAAATAATAAAATAAGAGGTTTATCAAGGAATGTAAAAATTTAATAAGTAGAATGATCCTATTAAGGAGGAAATAGAAAATACTATTTCATTTTCTAAAGGTAAGATTTATGATGATTTTGTGTCAATTAAGAAGAAAATTGATAATCCTAGAAAGGAATTTGTAATATTAAAATTTAATTTACCATATTTTGTTCAAGGGAAGGAAAAATACTAAAACATGGAGCTATGATGAAACTAAAAAATGATTACACCAGTTTTAGTTATAATCAAAAAAAATTATAAATTACACAAGACTATCTTTTTAAGGATTTTATTTGAAAGGTTTATTCTATTACATGATTTAAGATCTATATGCAAGGATATTATGCTAATGAATGTTCCCTTATATTTCCTTAATTTTTTGGATACACTATATATTTTATTTAAAAATATTTATTTAATATAGTACCATACAATAAATGTTTTAAATATTTTTGGGTACCGAAGAATTATATTTATAACCCTGTTGGACCCAAAATACCATGGGTACCAAGATTGTTCTCTGTATAATTTATATTTTTAGTATAATCACCTTATGAATATCAAGAACATATAGTACATGTATATTGGTTATTCCTAAAACATAACCAGTGAACTATCAAATTTTATCTTTTACACCAAATGTGAGGGAGGCTCTATAACTTTTATAGATAATTATAAAGGAAAGTTTAAAGGTTTTGTTGAAGTAGTCATTTAAAATATTGTTTTAATTTCTAGTTTTTTATCTGTTGAAGGGATTAAACATAATTTAATTTTAATCTCTCTACTTTTTTATGACAGTATGCATGTTAAGTTTTATGATGATAAATTTTTTATGTTTTATTTTATGTATATAGAATGGATAATATTTATTATATTAATTTTTCAAATTTATCTAATAAAAATGTTAAGTGTATTAACTCAATAGAAATATAGGATTTTTTTATCACATATTTCCTGATCATTACCATTTTTGAATGATACACATTTTATCCAAGCATAAAAATGTTCTATATTTTCTCATGTTAAAATAAGAAAAAGAGTTTGTTTGTGATTTATGCTAAAAAGGTAAGAAGGAAAAGAAATATTTCAAATCTATAAATCATGTTTATACTTAAAGAAATATTTAATTACTTCATCATGATTTATTTGTTCCAATGAAAACTTATATTTTAATTTTAAATAATTATATTTTTCATTGTTGATAATTTCAGTATATTCACATGGGTTTATTTTATATCTCATTAGCATGAAACATTAGCTAGTTTTTTTAATCTAGTTCAAAATTTTAAAGGTTATTTTATTGTTTAAATTTTAAGTGTTAATGGATGTGAATTTTGTAATTTTATTTTTTATTTTTTATGAATAAAATGGTTGTGCTACTAATTTTTCTACTCCTCGAATACTATAATAAAATTTTATTGTAGAATAAAAAATAGAAATATTCAATAAATGACCCTAACCATGATTAATGACTATAGTTTATCATATCTGATATATCTTGAATATATTTTATGTTAGAACTTTGTTAAAGAAAAAATCCTTAGGAATTTTTAAATGGTAGAAATCCAATTTTTGGTTGTTTTAATGTTTTTTGTTGTAAAATTTTTATCTTGAATACAAATATAATTTAGATAAGTTTTATGGAAAAAGTGTTGAAGGTATTTTTCTTGGTTATTCTACTAACAATAAATATTATATATTTTTAATAAGAATATAATTACTTTTTATGAGTTTGTTCATAAATTTTTTGATGAATCTATTGATGTTCAGAAATTTGTTTTGGAAAATATTAAAGATGATTTTGTGGGTATCATTTTTTGTAATGAAATACCTCAAGATAGTGAATCTTTTGAGGGAGATAATTTTTTATCAATATTATCCTATATCATGTAAGATTTATAAGATCATACCATTGACAATGTGATTTCTAAAGTTTATTATGGTATGAAAACCAGAATCTATATTTTAAACTTCTTTGATAACTCTGATTTTGTTTTTGATCATGTTCCTGATAATGTTTCTAATTATTTAAATGATTATAAATTAATTGTTTATATGCTAGATGAGATTCTTCTATATGTTAAAAATAATGCTTGGTCATTTGTATAATTACCTTAGGGTAAGAATGAAATTGGAACTAAATGGATTTTTAGAAACAAGATGGATGAATATGGAGAGATTTTTTAAAAAAAATACCCACTTGCTACCCAAGGATACTCTCAAGAAGAAATTATAGACTTTGAAGATTCATTTAAACCAATTTATAGGTCATAAGATATTAAAATCTTGTTACATTTTTTCTTTTCTCAAGGTTTTAAATAGTATCAAATGGGTGCTAAAATAGATTTCCTAAATGGTTTTATAACTGATGAAGTTTATGTATCTCAAACCCATGTTTTGAAAATGAAATATTTTGTAATCATGTTTTTTAATTATCTAAATATTTTTATTTCATCAAATAAGAAATTCATGCTTGGTATTGAAGGATTTTTTGTTTCTATTGAATAACTGTTACAATCATGGTAATATTGATCTTACACTTTTTACTAAAAGAATTTTTAATGACATTATAATTGTGAAAAATTTTGTTGATGATATAGTTTTTTGTTCTTCTAGTGAATTTTAGTGTAATGATCTTCCTACTTTGATGTCATCTAAGTTTGACATGAGCTTAATGGGATAATTAATGTTCTATCTTGTATTTTAAGTTTCTCAAAGAATAGATGAGATATTTCTTAATCAGTATAAGTATATTAAAGATTTTTGTAAAGGTTTAGTCTCAAAACCTGTAATACTATGAAAATTATTATGATTTCTAGTTGTAAATTATATTTTTATGCATCTGGTAAATATTTTGATATTAATTTTTTAGAGGCAAGATAGGTAGCTTTTTTTATTCAACTACATCTAGACCAGATATAATGTTTAGTTCTTTTTTATGTGTAATATTTCAAAATGATCCTAAAGAGAGTAATATTAAATATATGAAAATAATAATTAGGTATGTTAAAGGAACTATCACCTATTGTTTATTTTATCCTAAATATTACTATTTTTATTTGATATTCTATTATAACTCTGGTTTTGGAGGAAATAGAATTGATAGAAAAATAACATCATTTATGTGTCATATTATTGGAAAAAGTTTAAATTATTATTCTTATAAGAAGAAATAATATATTAATTTATCTACCATAGAAGCTGAGTATATATATAATGCTAGTTTTTTATTCTCAAATTTTATGGATTAATCATACTTTATGTGATTTTGGTATTTACCTCGATAAATTCTCTATTTATTATGATAACAAATATATGATTTGTATTTATAAAAAATCATTACAAAATTATAGAAAAAAGCATATTTATAGCATCCTACCTTTTTATAACATAAACTTTCATTACATTACACAAAACTGAGGATCTTTAAGGTTTAGTGTCTTGGAAACCAGGAACATAAAACATGAAAACAACATAAAACATTCTTCTTAAAAAATTTAAAGGCTTCTCCTTAATTTCATACTAGGTTCATTACTGCATCTCATAACCTGGGGAAATACAACAAAAGAAAGGGTGAGCATAAGGCCTAGTAAGGGAACAAGAGAAACATTTAACATGTGGACTTGAGATACATCAATTATGTCATGAAAAAGAACTTTAAGGCATGAGAAAGAAATCATGAGGCATATCATAATAAAAATAACATTTTTCATAGCTTTAAGATGTGGCTACATAATTTAACATATAAAATCATGAACATATCACCAAGGTCCATCCCCAAGGTGTCATTTGAAAATTACCAAGGTTATTCACCAAGATATCGTGAAAATTGTAATCTCTAGTGCTTATATCATTACCCAATGCATTGGAGCGCTATCAGGGAGCACCCTTAAATTTGCCTTTATTATCACGTGATCCACATATATCATCATAAAAAATTTCATAAATAACCCATATAGAATAAAATAAATGGTTTTCATTTCTTAATCATAACGTTTTAAAAACTGCTTTAAAGATATGATCTTTACGTCACTTTAAACCCACGGAAGGGGAGAGCGGGTTTCATTTATGTAAATCCCAGAATTTAAAATAGATAATTTTGGTATATATGTGAATACCCCTGTATAAATAAGAGCTTTGAGTATTCACTTTATAACATAAAGTAATTTTGAGAAAATAGAGAGGCATTTTGAGATGAAAATTCTACAACATAACGACTATGTTTCGGGGTTTTAGAAAACATTGAAAAGAGAGGAGACATGGGTCAAACAATCATAAATGACCCATAAAACAGTAGAGGGACAGAATAAGAAGGATATATGAACATGTTAATTCAATTTCAAGGACATACCATTTGAAATGAAAAACATGGAAGGTAGACTTAAATTATATTTCTCTTATGAAAATTCTGCAGCCTAACAGCGTCACTTAAACTTCAACCAAAAATGAATTGACAAGATCAAATAGGGTCTCTCATCATATGAAAATAAGTTTTTTGTATGATATATTAAGATATCATACCCCAACATAATATGAGGGATCTTGAAAGACTTGACATGAAAATAGATCTTGAAAACGAGAAGGGTGAAAGAATCCCTTAAAAATTCGGCAGCCTAACGACGCCACTTAAAACTTCAAAATACTGAATTGAAGAGATCAAATAGGGTATCTCATCATATGAACATAAGAGTTGAGTATGATATATATAGAGATCTTACCCCGACATAATAAAAAGGAACTTGAAAGACTTGACATGAAATTAGAACTTCAAAACGAGAAGGGTGAAAGAACCACTTAAAAATTCGGCAGCCTAACGACGCCACTTAAAACTTCAAAATACTGAATTGAAGAGATCAAATGGGGTCTCTAATAATATGATCATAAAATATTAGTATGATAGATATAGAGATAATACCCCAACATAATAAAATGGAACTTGAATGACTTGACAAGAAAATAGAACTTGAAAATGAGAAGGGTGAAAGAATCCGTTACAAAAATTTCGGCAGCCTAACAACACCACTTAAACATTCATAAAATGAAATGACAAGAGTAAGAGGGGTCTCTAATCATATGAACATAAAAAGGATATTATAATGAATATAAAATAACATCCTCCAACATAAGAACATGGAGAATAAAAAATGACATAAAAGAGATCACTTGAAAAGAAAGAGAGGGGTTAGATCCCTTACCTTAAAACGTAACTCTTAAAACTCAATGGTTTAGACCTTGAGGGCTTGGGGGAACCTTGGGAGGACTCATTGGGAGTTAAGGAGACCTGAACATCGTTTATAATGATTTTGGAGTCCAAAGGATGAGAGAATGTCTTGGTATTTATAGGGAAAGTGAGGGGACAAGGCATTAATGGCCAAGGGACACCTCATAAGTGGGTTTCCCAAAACCATGCGATCTCCCAAGATATTTCCCATGAAGTTAGGCCACATGGGGCCCCAAATACAATAATTCATCACATTTGGTCATACAACCCATAAAATATCTCATGGAATCATCATGACACAGTTATTATGTCATTAAACATACCGAAACCCTAAAACTGTATTTTTACTATTCACTGAAAATTCAACTTTCTCAGAAAAATCCCAAAATTTCACCTTAACCAAATATCGATGCTATGATTACAAAAATGAACTCCATTTTATAAAAATAATTTTCTATATATTTTTAATATAATTTTTAAATAAATACACTATTCACCGAAAATTCATTTTTTTCAGAAAAATCCCAAAAAATTACCATAACATAATATCGACGCTCTGAGTTCAAAAATGAAATCCATTTTATAAAAATACTTTTCTAAATATTTTTAATTAAAATTTTAATTAAAAAACACTATTCACCCGAAAAAACTAATACTTGAATAATAATATATGAAACCGTTATTTAACCATTTTATTGAATCACATTACTTAATCAAGGTGCCCAGAATATATTAATACTTTCTTTAAGTGAGATTACTAATCCATTTGGTCACATTACTAATCTTATGCATAAAATCACTATTCATAATTTACTATTAATCAAAAATTAAATTGATCTTATTAGACCCTAAATTTCATACTGAACATAATTGTAGAAGACCATTTTTTGAAAATCATTACACATTTTTAATTATTTAAGGTTTACATAAACATTTTTAAAATATCCTTTTTCTAAAATTCATCAAAAATATGCATACTATATTTATCAGGTCATTTGAAAATTCATAAACTTCATCATAAGAAGAAATCGAAATTTTTATTTAAAACAAATGATTACACAAGGTAGTTACTGTCTCCTTACATAGCCCCTTATCACACCAGCATAGGACCTAAGTGTAAGGTGTGCTAAGGTGAGAGAATCCGAGGGAGGCTCGGCCAACATCGCACAGGTAGTAATTTCTATCAGTTTGAACTTCTCACGAAGGTGATTCCGTTCTAACTTCACACGATGAAGTTCGGCTTGGGTTTGGTCTAGAGCAAAGCCCAGTGGTGCTACCTCCTTCCCAATTTCTGTTAGATGGGCTTCGATTGGTCCAAGACTACTGGGTGAGGCCATCGAATCTTCTTTTTATATTAATTAACCAAGATTACTTGTATTTAGAGACAATAATCAAAACATTTAGTTTCCAGCGGTCATATTGACCAATGGTCATATAACAGTTAAAAACCCAATGGTCTCATTTTAATTATATTCATGTTATCAAATGAAACATTTTTGTTGAGTATGAAAAAAATAAAATAACACACAAAATTAGGAAACAAGATTTATTCAAAATTTCGGGTCGTTACAATATTGATATGAGATTTAATTTTCTTATAGATCATGTGAATAAGGGTGATATTGTTTTAGTATTTATCCATATTAAGATTTAGTTTATAAACTTATTTATTAATCCATTATAATTTTCTCAGTTTGAAAAATATTAAATTTTATCTTAGAATGTAGGTAGAATATTTTTTTATCATTTCATATGTTTAGGGGGAGTTTATGTTCATTTATCTCTATATTCATAGAGTTAATATGTTCTCTAAATTTTTTATCTACTATTAATGAAAATGGAGGGATAATTTATGTTTATAATAATAATTTCTAGATATTTTTTTATTTACAAATGGGGATAAATATTTGTTTTACATGTTCATTTTTGTTATAAATCAAAAATAGGAATATTGTTTGTGCATGTACTTGCATGTATATTTGTTTTGTTTGATTAAAAATTCTAAAATTCATGTTTAATATTATCATATTTTTAATTTTTTAGTGTTTTATATATTCTACATCACATGTGTTATTCATGTTAATTTTTTTAATCTTAAAGTGTAATATTAATCACATATATATATATATAATATTCTTGTTTCTTCTTCTCCATGCATCGTGATGCTACCACACCATCACCATACACTCATCCTCTACAATTTGATTAGTTTTCCTCCCCAATGGTAGTATTGGGTGTGAAAGTAGCATGCATTTTGTTCAATCCGATGGTAGCACTGACCTCTACTTCTAACTGGTAGCATGAGTTCTCCACACTACAATGGTAACAATTTCGTTAAACTAGTGGTATCACTGATTTTTAATACACCAGTAGAAGTCTCTTCTATGAAGATAGAAGCATGAAATAATGACACTACTCAACTAAAATAGTATCACCACTTGTATTATGGTAGTAGTGCCTCAGGTTTAATTGTAACATAATATTTCTACCATGAGGTAAATATTTTCATGAAACAGTTATTTAATTTTTCTAGCACATTCAGGAAAAATATGCTACCACCAATTACTATTTTTTAAGACCGATTTTTTTCTCCAAGTACCACCATTATTTTTTTCTAGTACTGTTAGTTCAGAATAATAAGTTTTATTTCATTATTTATGAATTTGTTATGTCTAACTTATTTATATTATAAAATATTTTTTATACTCTATTTTTAGTATTATTTTTATCACCATGTGTTTTGAGTATTTATAAAAATATTGTTGCATACTTTATTGATATATAATTAAATTTATTTATTTATAGACATGTTGAAATACTGTATTTATTTTATTTCATTATTCGACACATTATATTAAGAGATTATTTACACTTTTAATTTTGGTGGAATTATTTGACTCGTTATTATGAAATTAGTTTTGATGGTATAATTAATTTTTTTGACTCATTATAATTATTCTAATTATTTAATTAATTTAATTTGAATTCTTTCTATATTTTTAGAATCTTTTTTATCTCTAATAAAACAGGTTGATCCTATTTTTATTATTTTTAATAATTCTAAATATTTTCATGAGCTTTCGTTATCTATTGTAATATTTATAGAATTTAATAAATGAACTTAGGGATATATGGTATAAATATTTTTAACATCTTCAACACTCTTTTTTCCTCAATAATAAAGTTTTGAACTTTCAAATTTATGTAAAATATGTAAATTCCCATGTGATCTATGTTTCATCATCTAGCCGATCTATCAAGTGCTAAATTACATAATCTCTTACATATACTATCTTAAAGAGATGAGTGATAAAGATAATATTTTCATTATATTTTATCTGTGTTTCAATGATTTAACCCCTACCAATTAATCAATTTGATCTTATTTGTATCATTTTAGTGTTTTGTTGAATTATGAGCTTAATTGTGGAAATTGGTTAATTCTGGAAATATAACAGTTTTGTGGAGCTTCTGTATTTTGGGCATATCTTTTATATTTTTTATCCAAATTGTGTGATTATTTTTTTAGGCTTTCCATGCTCCTGGAATTCAACCTCGTATTCTGGACCAAGGTCCAATTTGGCACACATAGGCCTAGAATAATTAATCAAATGGAAAAAGTTTTCTGGCCGACATAATGGACCCCACCCTAATTAATGAGTCATATCTCAACCTAACATGTCTAAATGAGGTGATTATAGCTAGAACCAAAAGAGGACTCTGGTCTTCACATTCTCATTAAATTTCATAAAGAAATTCGGTTATTAAAGTAACTATTGCATGCATAAAAAAAGATGAAGTTGAAGATTCCCCTCGGGTAGAACAAGTTATAATTAGTAATTCGGGGATAAATTTTGTTAAACTTGGCCAAATTATCTGTGATTTTGTGGAAGCATGAAAAATACATTTAGGAATAACATTTATGAAGACACATTCCCAATATTTGGCCATTATTATGATAATCGGACTCAAACTTTTAATTGATTAATTTTGTAGGAAAATTTTATACTTCACAAGCCTATAAATAAGAGTGTTCACTTCCATTCAAAGGGGTTGAAGAAGGTGCAAGAGGGGATGTGATGGAGGATTGAGTTCTTGAAGTTCTTTATATTTTCTATTTTCTATTTTCTTTGTTTTATCATGCTCTCTTCTTCCCCTTTCATCTCTATTACCCTTCACATGGAGGGGTAAAACCTTTGAGTGATCGAGGAAGAGGGAGTTTCACTTTTGTAATGTCAGAGTGTTGTGCTTAAATGTAAAACCCCTTTTTCTTTTGAATGAATTCTATTATAATTGTTTCCCAATTCTCTTAATGCGATCATGTTTTGGGTTTGGTGTATTCATTGTTAAAAGATTTGGTTCAAGACTTTTAATCTCCCTCTACCTTGTGCAATTTGTCTCGATCGAGCATATTGTGTTAAGTGGTGAGTGTCCAACAATCGTTGAAATGTGTGTGGAACTATTTGACTTTTTCTAGACTTCTAAGGAGAAAAAAGTCCTGATTGGGAATTTCCTTAGTTTTTTAGGAATTGTTTATGAACTTCCATGCACATAAGAGCGAGTTCCATTTATTTCTTCTACCAATGGTGATTGATAACTCCATCGAGGAGTATTTGTTTTGTCATTTAATAGGAAGAGAGGGAAGATAATATATATGACTATGATTACATTTTAAAATGTGATCCTACCCTGACCCCATAACCCTCTTAATATATTTGTGTTCAACCTTTCTTTTTATTTCTTTCTTTATTTTTCAACTCAAAAAATTTCAAAACAACCTCTTCTTCGTTCTTTAATTTAATTGAAAAACATAATTGTTGTGAAATCCTCTATAGATACAACCTAGTTTACCCACTTTACTACATTTTAACTTAGGTTATATTTGTTTTTTTCACACTCCACAAAAGGCACGTGTCAAACCTTGGCGCCGTTGCTGGGGAGGTAGTCCCAACAATTTTTTTTTTCTTTTTTTCTATTTCTTTTCTCTTTTCTTATTTTCATTCCAAAGTTGCATGAATAGAACATAAAACACTGAAACTTTCCCCATTGATCCTAAAATTGAATGAAATTTGTCGAATAGGCTCAAAAACCTCAATCTACAACCTAAATTTGAGGAAATTTCTCTTACAGACTCGAGTGAAACTTCAAGTGTTCACTCTGAGCCTGTCATCATAGCTAGAAATAAAAACCCAACCCTTAGAGACCTTTGTGCCCCACAATTCATTAATAAGATTAATCAGCATGTCTTTCTAGTGTTACAAAATGATTTTGAGATGAAACCTAACATGATTCCATTGCTTCCAATGTTTCATGGATTGGAAGGTGAAGATACCAACAAACTTATTAAAGAGTTCACACATGTCTTCTCAACATTCAGACCACATAGAGTAGGTGAGGAACAAATAAAGTGGAAGATGTTACCATTTTCATTGGAATGAGATTCTAAAGAATGGTTGTATAGTCTAAAACTTAGAAATGTGGATGATTGGAATGACCTGGTGGGATTCTTCATGCAAATATTCTTCCTCGCCTCGAGAAGCAAAACCATTAGAAAAGAGATCTATGCCATCAAACAGTCATCTGTAGAAACCCTTTACGAGTACTGGGATAGATTTAAAAAGCTTTGTACCAACTACCCACATCAATCCATTGAGAATCATCACTTTCTTGTCTTCTTCTATCAAGTATTACTGGACAATGATAGAAACCTTCTCGATGCATCATCTATAGGTGCATTGATTGGAAAGTCACCAGAAGAATACAATGGTTTGATTGAGAATATTTCTCATAACTCGCAACAGTTTGGTACAAGAGGTACTGGAACAAGAGGTATTCATGAGGTAAGAACATCTAATCCATCACCTTTAATAGAAACTAAGATTGAACAGTTAACTAGTTTGGTGAGACAGATGGCCTTGAAAAAAGTGGGTGACGAACAAGCAACGGCTAAGGTATGTGGTTTATGTTCATCACCTGATCATTTCACTGACCAATGTGCTGAAATACATGGAATGGAAACTTGTGTGGAATATTTTCAGCAAAGGAAATTCCAACAAAATCAAGGATGGAGAGAGCTAAACCATGTTCAATATGGGTTTGGAAATCAGAAGAATCGAGCTAGACCCCCCTTCCAGCAACAATTACAAAACCCCCCACCATTTCAACAAAATCAATCTTATAGCCAGCCTTCTCACCAACCAACCACTTTCTTAAAAACCTATGAGCATCCATCAACCAGTGCACAACCCATAATTTTTAACCAATAACATATATATGATATTGAGGGGCTGAAAACTCTGTAAAATATTTTTCCACAAAGTTTGAAGGTGTCATGGACTTCCGAACAAAAAATCCTGGGAAACTTCCTTCCCAAACAATCCCAAACCCAAATGAGAATGTCAGTATGATAACAACAAGAAGTGGAATTGAGCTCCCACCACCAACATCCCATGAACCTGAAATAAGACCACCTGATTTGAGGGATAATGAAGTTGTAAACTCTAAAAATTCTATGAAAATTCATTGTAAATAAGAGAAGAAATAGGAGGAAGAGAAGGATAGGCCAGGGAAGAAGAGACAAGAAACACCATTTCAAAGGAAAAAAAGGGATAAGAAATACTTACCCCCTCTATTCCATAAAGGATGATTGAATCAAAGAAATTGTAGGAGGAAGTACTTCAAAAATAAATTCTGGACACCTTCCAGAAAGTGGAAATCAATATCCCATTACTTGAAGCAGTCAAAAAAATGCCAAAGTATGCTAAATTTTTGAAGGATTTTTGCATCAAGAAGAGCATACTTCAAGGTAATGAAAGGATCAACTTGGGAAGAAGTGTCTCAGCCCTTATCACACCACAATTTCCAACCAAATGTCAATATCCAAGGATGTTTTCCATTCCATGCATGATTAGTTCTTTAAATTTCTCTAATTCTTTGTGTGATCTAGGTGGTTCAATTGATGTATTTTTTCACTCGGTATACACTTATTTGCAGATGGGAGACTTGAAGCCCACAAGAGTGGTGTTCTATCTTGAAAAAAGATCCACAATTTTCCCTAAAGGAGATTTGGAGGATGTACTTGTAAAAGTCAAATATCTCTTATTCCTAGTTGACTTATATATACTCAATATGTAAGAAGATAGGAGACCTTCGCATTCACCCCTCATTTGGGGTAGATGATTCTTTAATATGGCCAAAAAAATCATCAATGTCCACTTGGGGACACTCACCATGGAGTTTGGAGAGAGCACGGTCCACTTCAATATTTTTGAATCCATGAAGCACCCATCAGATGATCACCCACTCTTTTCACTATCCCATAAAGATGGTGCATAACCCATTGAATAATAATGCATGATTTATGAATTCTTAGACTTAGGAGATACCTCTTCCATCGAAAATATCATTGAATATGTGGATTCCCAAGATGCTGGAGATTCGGACATCATGTGGGAGGAAGAGATGAAATCTGATTTCTTTGATGATTTGTTGAATGATGAGGAAGACGATAAGGTTTCTTGTGTGCAGGAGGTCAAAAAATTAGAAGTGGGAAATGTCAATTTAGTTTCATCCCTTGAGAATCCCCCGGATCTGGAACTCAAACCACTCCCCACTGACATGAAATATGTGTACCTTAGGGAGGGAGAGAAACTACCAATGATAATTTCTAATAATATTTCTAAAATACAAGAAAAATCATTGATTGATCTTTTGAGAGAGAATATCCAAGCGATAGGGTGAAGTTTAGGTGATATTCTAGGAATCACCCCAAAAATATGCTCATAAAAAATTTTCCTTGAGGGAGATTCAATACATATCAGGTAACCGCAAAGGAGATTGAATCCCACTTTAATGGAGGTTGTGAAGAAGGAGATTAAAAATATATTGGAAGCTAGGATCATATATCCCATCTCATATTCACAGTGTGTTAGCCCAATTCATATAGTTCCAAAAAAAAATTGGCCTAACCACTGTGAGGAATGAAAATAATGAATTAATCCCTGTGAGAATTCAAAATAGCTGGAGAGTGTGCATTGATTTTAGGAAGTTGAATCAGGTCACTCGGAAAGATCATTTCCCCATTCCCTTAATTGATCATATGTTAGATAGATTGGTCAGGAGAACTCAGTATTGATTTTTGGATAGATTTTCAGGTTATTTCCAGGCACCCATTACTGTAGAGGATCAAGATAATACAACCTTTTCATGTCCCTTTGGCACTTCTTCATATAAAAGGATGTCTTTTGGATTATGTAATTCTCCAAGTACATTTCAAAGGTACATGGTAAGAATATTTTCTGATCACATTGAAGATTTGTTGGAGGTTTTCCATGATGATTTCACAGTTTTTGGAAACTATTTTGACCAATGTTTGAAAAATATGGAAAATGTTTTGAAAACCTACATTGAACAGAATCTTGTTTTAAATTTTGAAAACTGTCATTTCATGGTTAAGAGAGGGATTTTTCTTGGGCATTTCATTTTCAAAAAGGGAATTGAATTTGATAAATCTAAAATTGAAGTGATAAATTCATTGGCTTACCCAACTTGTGTGAAGCATGTTATATCTTTTTTAGGACATGCTGGATTCTACAGGAGGTTTATCAAGGATTTTAGTAAGATTTTTCTCCCTCTCTATAGATTTCTTTTGAAAGATGTTGATTTTGATTTCAATGGTGCATGTAGGGAATCCTTTGATTATCCTAAGAGGATATTTATTGAACCACCTGTGATGCAACCACCAAATTGGGAATAACCATTTGAGCTACTTTGTGATGTTTCCAACCAAGTAGTTGGAGAATCCCTTTCTCAACGAATTTAGGGTAGGCCACAAGTCATTGAATGTGCTGCAAGAACCTTGGATGAAGGTCAATTCAATTACACAACCACATAAAAAAACATTTAGCAGTTTTTTTTTGATTTGGAGAGATTTATATCATATATGCTTGGAACTAAAGTCACTGTATTTTCAGATCATGCAGCCCTAGGGTACTTGATGAAGAAGGTTGAATCTAAACCAAGGCTAGTGAGATGGATGTTACTATTGCATGAGTTCAACAAAGAAATCAAGGATAAAAAGGGATCTGATAACCAAGTGGATGACCATTTAAGCAGACTTTCCAACACTGCTGAAGCTGAAATTCCAGAAAAAAAACCATTGAATGATTACCTTCTAGGAGAACAGTTGTACTTGGTTAAATGAGAAGTGCCTTATTATGCTAACTTGGTCAATTATCTGGTAACATCTTAGGCCCCATCTCATTTCAATTCTCACCAAATTCACAAACTGAAATCTGAATCTAGATATTACATTTGGGATGATCCATATATTTGGAAGATTTGCAATGACCAAGTGATAAGAAGATGTTTTCCTGAGAGTGAAATTGGTTCTATATTTGAGTTTTTTCACACATTATCTTGTGAAGGCCACTTTAAACCTCAAAGAACAGAAAATGAGGTTCTAGAATTTGGACTTTATTGGCCAACCATTTTTAAATATTCTCATGAATTTTGAAAAAGGTGTCCAAAATGTCAGTTTTCTGGAAACATTTCAAAGAGACAAGAAATGACATAACAAACACATAATCTTTGTGAGATTTTTTAAGTATAGGGGATATATTTTATGGGCCCTCTACTAATTTCATTTTGAAATTCTTATGTCTTGCTTGTGGTTGATTATGTTTTCAAATGGGTGGAAGAAAAATCCACTAGGACTGACGATGCTAATTTTTTTTTGTGATTTTGTCAAGACAAACGTATTTCGTACGTTTGGAGTTCCTAGATCCATCATCAGTGATCAAGGGACTCACTTTTACAATAGTAGAATGTAGGATTTACTGAAGAAGTATGGGGTGCATCATAAAACATCAACTCCCTATCACCCACAAAAAAATGGTCAGGCTGAAGTGTCCAACAGGGAAATCAAAGGAATTTTGGAGAAGACTGTTAAACTAAACAGGAAGGATTGGATCTAGAATCTGGAAGAACCATTATGGGATTATAGGATAGCCTAAAATACCCCAATTATAATGAGTCTATATAGGTTGATTTATGGGAAAAAATTTCACCTACCTATGCAACTGGATCATAAGGTGTATTGGGCTGTTAGGAAGATGAATTTGGATCTTGAAAGTGCTGGGAAAGAGATATGGTTGCAATTACAGGAGCTGGAGGAAATTAGAAGAGAAGCATTTGAAAATTCTAGGATTTACAAAGAGAGAACAAGAGTGTCTCATGAAAAGCTAATCCAACTAAAATAATCCCATCCTGAAGATAAAGTGTTACTTTTCAATTCAAGACTCAAGATAATTCCAGGTAAACTTCATTCTAGATTGTAGGGTCCATTTATAGTTACTCATGTATATCCTTTCGGTTTTGTGCAGATTTTGAAATATGGAGAAAAGGATCCATTCAATATTAATGGACACTGGCTAAATAAATACCATGGGACCATTCCATCAGATCTAGTGGAGGAGATCTCACTCCTCCGACCTGTCTATCAATAAGATCCATCAGGTTGTACCTATCCTTCACACTTAATTTCTATTGTGATTCATTTTAAAACATTCTTACATGTTAAATCCACTTAAATGAATTGAGGACATTGCACCATTTAAGTGTAGGGGAGGGAACCTTTGTAGTTTAATATTTTCATTTGTTGTGTGTTTTATTTTCAAAAAAATAAAATATAAAAATTGTGTGTTTTCAAATTTTTATGTGTTTATATTTCAATTTTGGGTGTGTTTTTGAAACTTTTGAGCTAAAATGATTATCATTTCAATTTTTGAAACCCATTTCCTCGATTGAACCAATTTATTCCATGAAACTGAGCTTAATTGAATGATGAAAATGATTTTGTTTCAAGTTCAATTATTTGGGAATTTCAGGAAAAGTACTCAGATTTTTGAATCTCATGATACATCTCACTATCTGTATATTTGAAATCACTTTACCATGAGGATTATAAACCATTTTCTTTATATTATTTTCATTGACCTCCCTTCTTTAGAGAACCATACCATGATTGTTTTAACCGAAATTTGATTTATTCCTTTCAAAACATGTGGGCTTAGGGTATATGTGTTTTAAATGATTGAGGCATTTCTTTGGTTTGAATCCACCTTTTCAAGATAATCCCTTCATTATAGCATACCTTGTAAATTTAATCCTTATCTCCCATAGAATCCATGAACAGCCTATTAGGTTAGCCACATTGCAATCCAATTTTCCCTATCCAACCTTCTCTTGAAGTGAAATTGCATGTTCTAGTTGAACTTAAGTGTGGGGGAAGCTGTCTTGTGTTGTGCTACCTCATTTAGTGAAACTTTGGGTGGAAAAAAATTATAAAAAGATGTGTGTGCTAATGAAAAATCATTCTGTTGAAATTTTTTTCTTTTTCAGGAGCTTTTATGATAAGAGAATCTGTGCCTTTCTAAAGCCTCTAATAGAGGAAGAAAGGTGTGCCTTTTTTGGAGATTTCAAGAAAAACCATGTTTGAGAAGATTGAAATATTTTCTACTGAAATGATGGGATGTTTGGAAATTTCATGATATTTCATGATGACTGAATTGAATTTCTACCAAGGGGAGTGAGGAGGATACCATACTTGAGTGAAAATTTGAATTATGCAATTTTTCATAAAAAAGAGCCAAGCCGTCCTCATTCTGCCTCAAAAATATTTTTATATAAAAATTATACCAACCAAAATCCAGAGAATAACCCTACAAAGTACTCATGATAAAAACATGTCCTTGACTCACATCGGGTGGAGAATTAGGAGTTTTTCAAACCTATGGTCACCCTTGCATTGGTTTGGATGAGAAAAACATTGTTTAAAATTGATATTTGTGAGATGAGAGAAATTTAATGTGATGTAGGTGTCTTGTGTGCATGGGAGGAAAAATGAAGAGGAAAAATAATGAATGATCTGATTTGAGAACTTGGAATAATGGTTATGTATGATGCATGATATATTTTATTTCTTGATGTGGAATTGGTGGATCTCAATGGCATATGTTTTGAATTTGATTTGATTTTGATTTTGATTTTGACTTGTCTGGGATTCCAAGTGCTAAGTGTGGGGGAATTGATAGAGATAATATTTTTATTATTTTTCATATGGGTTTCAATGACTTAACCCCTGCCAATAAATCTATTTGAGCTTATTTTTATCATTTTTGTGTTTTGGTGAATTATGGGATTAATTATGGAAATTGGTTAATTCTGGGAATTTAACAGTTTTGCGGAGCTTCTGTATTTTGGGAATATATTTTATATTTTTTATCCAAATTGTGGGATTATTTTTTAGGCTTTCCATGCTCGTGGGATTTAACTTTTTCTTCTGGACCAAGTTCCAATTCGGCACACACTATCCCAAAACAATTAAAAAAATTGAAAAAGTTTTCTGGACTATAGAATAGACCCCACCAGAATTAATGAGTCATATCTCGGCCTACACATGTCCAATTGAGGTGATTCTAGCTGGAAAATAAATATGACTCCATGTATCACGTTCAAATTAAATTTTATAAAGAAATGTGGTGTTTAAATCACCCATTTCATGCATTCAAAAAGATAAAGTTGAAGAGTCACCTCAGGAAGAAAACGTTATAAATAGTAATTCGAGGATAACTTTTGTTAAAATTGGCCAAATTTGCTGAGATTTTGTGGAAGAATGTACAAGACATAAATTAACAAAATTTATGAAGACACGTTATGAGATTCTTCCATTTAATATGCTAACCAGACTCAAACTTTTGGTGGATCAATTTTGGAGAGAAATTTTCTACTTCACAAGCCTATAAATAAGAGTGTTCACTTACATTCAAAGGGGTTGAATAATGTGTAAGAGGGGATGTGATGGAGGATTGATTTCTTGAAGTTATTTATATTTTATATTTTTTTTCTTTTCTTTATTTCATGAGGCTATATTCTTTCCCTTTCAACTCTATTACCCTTCACATGGATGGGTAAAACCTTTGACTGATCGAGGAAGAGAGAGATTCACTTTTGGAATGTTAGAGTTTTATGCTTAAATATAAAAACCTATTTTTATTTTGAATGACATATATTATCATTGTTTCTCAATTATCGTAATGTGATCATGTTTTGGGTTTGGAGTATTCATTGTTAATAGGTTTAGTTCAAGACTTTTAATCTCCCTCCGCCTAGTGCAATTTTGTCTTGATCGAGCATATTATGTTAGGTGGTGAGTGTCCAGCGATAGTTGACATGTGTATGGAACTAGTGGAATTTTTCTAGAGTTATATGGAGAAAAAATTTCCGATCGGGACTTGCCTTAGTTGTTTAGAATTTTTTATGAACTTCCATGCACAAAGGAGTGAGTTCCGTTTCTTTCTTCAACCAAAGGTGATTGATAACTCGATCGAGGAACCTTTCATTTTTCATTCAATAGGAAGAGAGGAAAGATAATATTTATGACTATGATGACATTACAAAAAGATATCCTACCCTGACCCCATCACCCTCTTCATCCACTAGTATTCAAACTTTCTTATTATTACTTTCTTTGTTTTTCAACTCAAACAATTTCAAAACAACATCTTCTTCTTTCTTTAATTCAAGTGACAAACATAATTGTTGCGCACTCCTCTCTGGTGACAACATAGGTTACCCACTTTACTACATTTTAACTTAGGTTATATTTGTTTTTGTCACACCCCTCAATAGGCACGTGTCAATGAGCCAATCCAATACTCAAGAACCAATACCTATACATATTCATCTATCTCTTTTATCCTCGTCACTTGTGTCTATAACTCTACTTCCTATATGACCTAACATATAAGAAGTAGAATACCAATATGAACATTAGAATACTAACCTAAACATTATTAAAAGTAACCCTACTATTAGAATAGTAATTAGACTCATATAATAAAAAATCAGTTTTATGAATAAATAAAAATAATAATATATTATATTAAATAAATGTATTAAATATGAAAAAATAAATGTTTAACATAATGAAATAATAATTATATTTTTTGAAAAAAATAGATTATTTATTTTTTTTGAAATTATTTGTTATAATAAATTTAAAATTTTCAAATAAAATTTCATTTTAATAAAATTATTTCCTAATGTAACATATATATTAATTAATACAGAAATAAACTTTTATGACATCATAAGTAATTTTTTTAAGTGACATAAATTTGATCGTGTCATAAAAACCGTTTTTTCAATAATTTTTTTTATTTAATATTAAAATTCCAATATTTAGAAAATTATTATGATAAAATTATCATATTTTTTATAATCAATGCATATCAATATGGTTAGGGGGAATTTGTTTTTCTATGTTCCATTAAAATAAAATATGAAGGTGAATAGTGAAATACATTATAAGTATTGTATTTTTTAACAATGTTTATGATTTTTTTAGATTTATTTCATTTATATGAATATTTTAATGTCCACTTTAATTTAAAATCACAATCCACTTAATATTTAATCCCAATATGGGTCACTTTTTTAAGAAATAATATTTTATTTTAAAACACCCCATATTCTTTTAATAAGTACCACCATTCACCACCCCATTTATCCACACATTCTAAGCCCCTTATCTCACTAAATATCTACCAAAATATGTTACCAACACTCTTCATAAATCCAAGAAGAATTTTTATCACCAAATGACAAAACTAAGTATCCCTATGGTGTATCCTAAGTGTGGGCATCTAATGTGAGATGAAATATTGTTAATTGAATTCTCTTAAATTATTTTCTTCTTATAATTACTAAAATATATTATATCAATGCTAGTATAATAACAAAAATATTATTCATATTGTAAAATTTTATTATGTTAATGGAGTATCTATTATCCAACCACCCCTCATTCTATTATAAAATGAAAACATTATTCATATTATGGTCGGTTCACTATCTCCATGGACAACATATTTCATTTTTCATAATCTCATTCATGGATGATTATAATAAAAATATAATGGTTAAAAAATTTATAAATAATTATATTATATATTGTTTTATATATTGGAATTAATAAATTCTTATAAGGTTAAATGGAACCATATGTGGTCATCATGGTAAGAAAAGCCACCAAAATCAACCAACAATATAATGATAACATTTAAACTAAATGAATCATCCATTTTTCAGAAAATATATAAATTTTTGTGAAAATATACACCCTTGATATGAAATGAAAATAATTTTATTACAATTATAGTGTGATGGCCTCATTAGACACAATATTTTATAATTGGTGATAAAAAACTGTGACCTTAGAACAGTGTAACAAACATCTACAAGAAAGTGAAAAAAATAATAATATCATAATAATAATATCATAAATATAAATAAAATAATAATAATAAATTATATATACCTAAAATATGTTCTTAATAAGGTATTTAATAAATTTAATTTTATTGTTCATAAGGTTTGATGAACATAAAAAATGAGTCAAGGACCCGATGTAAGGGATCTTCTAAACCACCCTTATTAATTTTGGGTAACGTAATATATTTATTTTTCTAAATTTTCCTTTATAATTTTCAGTTATAATTCATCCTTATTATATATATATATATATTCTTTACATATATAATTAGTTTACTTTACCTATCTTTTTTGGGTGATAATAAATGTTCTTAAAGTTCCCTTCTCAATTCATTCTTTTATGCAAAAGAATTTAAAGGAAACATGTTTATATATTATCTCGTATCATGTAGCACTCCATATAATGGTTTTAAAATTTTATGGTTCATAATATAACTCGTTTTTTATTTATTTTTTTGGTTTAATTTCTATATTTAGGTAAATTATTAATCTCTTTCCCACTTTAATGACACTTTATAATTTTTTTAAAGTCTCACTTAAGAGTTTCATTTCCAAACTTCATTCCCCATTTTTTATATCTTCACTTAACTTTAACATAATTTACATGAAATATGATTACTTATTATGTTATTAATGTTTATGAATGATTTAACCCCTTCTTTCATGTGAATCATTATGACATTCTATTTGATTATTCTCTAAGACAGGATTATGTAACCTATTTACTTTCCATGGATTTTTCTTATATTTATTCCCTATGTATAATTTTATTATGTAGAAAACATATTCATGTGCATATTATTAATGCGTTAGGTGGTTATAGAATTATACAACCCCTTAATTAATTGGGAAATGTTTTCATATCCTGAGATACCATGTATGGTGTAGGAGTAGTAAAGCCTTGACTTTTTTCTTATGATGTCGTGTATTGTAAAGCTTCCACATTCCTATGATTCCACGTTACCATGATATCATATTATTAATTTAATTTTTCATTTGAAAATATTTCATACTTAAATTTTATATTATCATTATATTCCCATTTTTTCATATGTATTAAATATCATCATGCTTTACTTTGATTATTACATTACCCATTTCCTTTATAAATTTCAATGGAGTATCTTATAAAATAATAAAAGATCAATGGGATTTAGGAACACATTATTAAGAATTAAATAAATATGATGTGGTTTATATTTAACTTTATGAGTTGTGTATATAATCTCTTAAAGTCACTAGACCACTAGATTTACAGGTTGTATTTTATATAATTATATATTACAAATCATTAATTAAAACATATAAGAGACTAGGGTTACTATAACGGGTACCAAAGAATGGATTTATTATTTTATTAATATTATAATAATAATACATTAGTGAAAATACTAGGTATAATATTAAAAAAATATCTGAAAATTGTGTTAATGTATTAATCATGTGTTTCCTTGAAATTAAATCCCTGATTTGATATAAAAAAGGGGATACATGCTCTAGCATAGATGCTATTTGATGTAATATACCGAAAAAGATTGGTTGGGTATTAACATGATCTTTATTCAATGCACAACAAGTCATCCTAACTGAAAACTTAGTTTGAGACTCGCGAGGGATATGTTTTGGTTAATTCAATAGATTTTTATAAAAAATATTAAGGATTGGGTATATTTTTATGGAATTTGATGATGTAATATTTAACTAGTTAGGTTAGTAGAACTAATTGGAAAATGACTATGGATAACCATGATTGAAAAATATAAATTTATAAGATAGGTTATACATTTAATTTATGTGTTAGTCATTTTATGTTTATATTTTCCATTTTATTTGATTATTACTTTGAATACTATAATCCCTAATTTTCCTTTATTTTAGTTAATGTATAGAAATTAAAAGAATCATACCAACAACCAATGTGATGAGAAATGTGGTGATTGACCAAAGGATATTCCTAAACTTATGGGAGAAATAATTTTAAACTTTATGGTATTAGTTTCTCAACTAAGACAAGTTCTGAATAAAAAATTCAATTATGTGGAAAACCCCCATATCATATGAAAGTGAAAGTTCTGGTTGTTTCCTTTATATGACAAGGGATTCCAAATTTTAGGATATCTTCTGATCCCTTAATACCAAAATAATAATTTAATTCTACTAATATGATATTCTCCATCCAATAGTTATTTAAGAAAGATAAATTCACATTTTCCACATATCAAATATAGGGAGAAGAATATTATTGGAGGAAACTAATCAAGAATAAAAATACCAAGGGTGATATCAAATCTATGGAAATGTAAGGATTCAAGAAGATATTTTTTAATAAATATTTTTCATGAACTCTCCATCATAAAATAGAGAGTTGATTCCTTATACTTAAACAAACAGAGGATTAATCCATCATGATTTATAAAGAAAAAAAAAATTATTTCATGAAATAAATATAACATTTTAATTAACCCTAAAAATTAAGATAAAATCTTTATTTAGTGTAATAATGTTTATTCTTAAAAAAACTTTGATGTATTAATAATTTTATATATGTGATGTAATTTTCTACTGTTCTTTTAAAATAGAGATAGAAATTGATGATTCTCAATGGTGTTAGGGGTTTGGAAATAAGATGTGGATAATAGAGTCTAATTTAGAAGTATTACTTGATAAACCCTTAGAGGAATAAAAATCAAAATGCCCACATGTTAAAAGTATATAAATAAGAATTCAAGAAATTGCCTCAAGGGAAAAATGAGATGTTTGAAGTGTCAAATAGAGGCCCATCAAGCCAATGAATTCCAAAGGGCGATGAAGATTCCAACTAATATGATGGAAGAGAATATGGTTCTGATCAATCCTCATTCTATGGTCTAATATTCCAACTACAATAAATATGAACACTATGTAATCGGATACCCTAATAAAAGGGTTGTGAATGATAACGAATGATAATAATGTAACTACATGTTTATTTATGAATAAAATTCACTTTTTTTAATTAAATGTCTTATGAATATAGGAAACACATGAACACTTTTTTGTTATTATTGGGTTTAAATGACCATTAAGTATCATTACCATTTATAATATAGTTGTTGAACAATGATCACACAACTGATATAAATATATGGTTTTAAAAAATCCTTTCGATACAGAAAAAGGAGAGGATGGACTCATCCAATAGAATTGGGTTGTACGAAGCTCATTTTTCAAAGCTCAGAAAGAGGGTAGCATCACTATGCTTAGTTCTTGACCAAGCCTAAGATGAGTTTCAACACGTTAATCTTTAATGGAATCACCTACAAGAGATGTTCAAGATAATAGATATTACCACCCAGACGATGTTATCCAAGTCGCCCCTAGAGTATGTCACCATCGCACACCTTACCCTTAGGTCTTATGTGGTTTTTATAAGGGGTTATGTAATAAGGTATTAATTACTTATTCTGTAATCCCATTTTATAAAAAAAATTCTTATTACACCAATTACTTTATGAGAATAGTCTTTCTTAAAAAAATGATGAATTTGATAAATTGATTTTTTGGGAAAAAATGGTACTTTTAAGAAATATATAAATTAATGTTTTTATTAATAATATAATGAAAAAATCTTATAAATTATTATTATATCAATTCCATAGCTATAAATTATTAGGAAGTCTGTTTGATAAGTGTTATATTTTTATATGATAAAAAAAAGTGTGTTTTTAATGAATTTAATTTAAGGAATTAATAAATTTTTCAAATAATTAATATTTTAATAAAATTTTATTATCAAATTAATTTTATTAAAAATAAATGAGTATATAATTTGTAAAAAGTCAAATGTAAATTTTTATTAAGGTTTAAAAAACTATTTTTTTCAAAAGTACTCAATTTTTAATAAATGTCAGTTCCCATTTTAAACGTGAAAATTAATATTATTTTTGGAATTAGGAATTCAAAATTATCTAATGGTGAATTTTTCATAATTTTATAAGACAATCGAATTTTTGGGTGAAAATTAAATAATATATAAATACAGTGTGTTTTATGACATCATAATTACCCAATAGTGTTGTAATAAAAACTATAAAATAGATATTCAGAAAAATATATGTTTTAACTTTAAAATGATATGATTTTAGATTTATTTGATATATTTTATAATGCCTTAGTGAATCCTCCAAAATGAATAATATATTTTATGATTTTAAATTCATTTCCATGAGAGTATGACTCACCTCCACAAAAGCAAGGATAATATTTTAATATCACCAGAACTTTTCCTTATACAATAATTTTTTCACTCCCCTTGGATAGAAACCATGGGTTGGTTTTTGTTTTGAAATATTTTAGTATGTACTGTACAAAACCTAAATAATAAATAATTCCCCCTATTGTCCTATATAAACCCACCCAAGAACCCATTCTTATTTACTCAAACTACTTTAATCTCATCCTAACTCTTATATATACTATCTAGATTCCTCCAAATGTTCCCCCAATATTCTAATAATCCTCTCTAAATCCTTTGGGATCACACATCCACGCATGTGATCCTCATTTCCTTCCTTGCTCATTTTTGTCCAAGTTTCCCTATATTATTATACACTTTTATTTTTTCAATTAAGAATGATAGGGTATGTTTTAAAACCTCTATCATACTACTTTTATTATGTTTTAATGATGAGATACTTCATTCAATCTCATTAATTCCTCCCATGTACACCTGTTACCATGCTGAAATTTCGTAAGAGTTATTGTATTTCTCCTCTTTATTCAAGTTTCTTTATTATGTTGCACCTTCTATTTACAAATTCCTCATGTTGGGAAATGTATTTATATAAACCATAAATTTCCATTTCAAGTATATATGATTAAGGGCCCTTTTATCTTTCATCAACCATTTTTATGAATTTTCATGTCATGCTGTTAGGCTGCCGAAATTACACTGCAATTTTCGTTGCCCAAATAATCGTGTAATGAATACCATGCCCATTTATCTATCAAGGTTATTAAACTTTATGCACATATAATTGTTGATTATATACATTCATGTATGTATTCCGCATTCCTTTATCATGTAATAAATGATGATGTTGAATGAATCCATGTTATATGATCTATGTGGCACACTTAAGTATGAGATTGAAATGATTATGAAGGGTGTTCTCTGATAGTACTACAATGAATTGGGTAATGTTTAGTATCATGATACGTCATGTTGGGAAATGGTTTTACATGATTAATTTTTAAACATTTTTCCACCATTTTTGGATAGGGTTTTACCTGATTCTATTATGTTTATGATGCAGTGTATTAAGTTGTTTCCACATTTCCATGTTATGATAATCATGTTATATCATGCATTTATGTTCATGTTTTCCTTGTGCTCCATTAATATGCCTATTTCCTAACATGTATTGTATTATTCATGTTATTTCTTGTTTACTACCTTACAAGTCTTTATATATCACCCTTTTCTTATGTATGTCCTCAGGTTATCCCATGCAATGCTATGTACGAAGGAATGGTTTGGTCATGTAAAAAACGTTTTCAATAAAGATGATGTATTTTATGTATTATGTTTTCATGTAATGTTCCTAAGCCCCAAATACACTAGGCCTCTCAATCTTCTGGGTTGTATTATGTTCATGTTTATGTAATAAATATTTTTTAAGTGTCTAAAAAAGACCAGGGTAGTTATAGTTTGTATTAAAGGATTGATTTAATTATTTTTGATATTAGGATTAGAAAACCCTAGTGAAATCCATAGGGATAATAATAATTATAATAAAATCATCCATTAGTTTTTGTGAATATATAGTAAATGGTCTATCAAGAAAATACATCCCTTTCTAGATACAAACAAGTAGAATTGGCTCAGGAATATATGTATCTAGGGGTAAAACCTAAAAACACCACTTTGAGCTAGACTCGAGTGGGAAACGGTGCATGAAAATGGGCCTTGATGCACTTTTGGTTTGACACTCCTGGGGGATATTCTTTCAAAAATACATAATCTTAGTACAAACCATTAATAAGGGAACAAAAAAATCCCATAAGAATATACGCTAGGAAATAAATCATGGATAAATTAGGTTGAATACTAGAAATTAATAAGTTAAGGAAATAAATATATTTTATCCATTTTCTTCATTGGATTCCACATTATGTGTTTAATAGTTTAAAATACTCACCCCTAATTTTCCTTTTATTTTATCTAATGGATGGTAATATGAGGACTTGGGCTACCAACCGGTGTGAAGATCAATGTGATGAATGTTCTAATGAGATTTCCAATCCAATGGGAGCGGGAATCACAAACTTTTTCATGATAATATCTCAATTAACTCAAGTTTTGAATAGAAACCTGGGTTAAGAGGAACATCCAACCCCCATAAGAATGAACAAGTCACAATTGATAGCTTCATTAGACAAAGGCCTCCTACTTTTAATGGATCATATGGTCCCTCAATCACTGAACAATGGATCAAATCTATTGAGAAGATGTTCTTCATCCTTCAATGTTATGAACAATAGAAGGTTCTTCTGGATACTTATTGTATGAAGGGTGAAGCTAATAAATGGTGGATATTGACAAAAAATACCAATCCTGAGGAATAGATTGAGGCGATGGGATGGAATAATTTCCAAAAAATGTTTTTTGATAAATATTTTCGAACACCCTCCATCTTAAGATGGAAAGATATTTCCTTGAACTTAAGAAAATGGATGATGAATCTATAGGGGCGTATGAGGAAAACTTCACCAGAATTGCATGATACGCCTTTGTTTTGGTCGTTACCCTCGAATGCAAGGTTGACAACTTCTTTATTGGGCTAAAACCTAGCCTAAGGAAAGCCCTAGAGATCGGCATATTTGACAACTATGAAGAGATTGTCTGATGTGCCCTCAAAGTGGATATAGAGATCAATGAATCTTAGGGGTATCATGGATATAAGAATCTGAAATTGAACATTAATTTCGGTAGTTCGATGGACCATTACAAAGGTGCTAATAAATTATATCATCCCACTTTCCAACGGTGTGGAAAGAAGCACCCTGAAAATTTCCTAAAGGGGGTGAGGAAATGCTTTAGTTGGGGAAAGAAGGGAACCAAGACATCGATTACCGATAAGAAAATCCCACTACTACGATAGAGTAAAGGAACACTCCATTAAATCCTCAATGCATTGTTCATTTCTAAAACTAAAAATAACCAAGCCACTTTGAAAATCAGTGCCCTAAGAAAAGGGTTTTTGCAGGCAACCAACAACCTCCAGGGCAGTAAGGGTGAGCCTTTTCCATCACTATCGCCGATGCAAATATTAACAATGAAGTGGTGACAGCTACGCTAGTTTTTCATTAAATAATGGAAAATGTAAATTTTGATTCTGGTTCTATGTATTCTTTTATATCCTAAAAGTTAAGTAGAATAATCCAAAAAACCCCAAAAATCATAGAAGTAGAGATGTCGTTGATAATGGAAAATGGGGAAATTATTGCATCCCATGAATATAACTCTTCACCTATCACAATTTATGGATTGAACTTATCAAAAAACCTAATCATACTTCCCTTGGTGGAATTTTATGTAATTATTAGCATGGATTGGCTTCCCTATATAGAGCCAACATAAATTATCGTGAGAGAAAAATCACTATCTATATGGTGGATCGACCCCCGATTATATACAAGTGCGGAGAGGAGGATGAATCTTATTTAGAACCATCATATGAAACATTTATATTACTTACCTATGAGCATACGTATCTTTCTCAGATGATTGAGTCTAATGAATTAACAATCCTTAAAGACATGCCTATTGTAAGGGAATTCAATGATGTGTGTCTTAAGTAATTGTTTTGTCTTCCACCTAGAAGAGATGTTGAATTCTTAATTGATCTTATACTTGGGGTGCTTCCAATAAACAAAAATCTTTATAGAATGGTTATTTTAGAGATTGAGGAACTAAAGAACAAACTAAAGAAGAATCTAGATAAAGGGTCTATATACCCATGTGATTTTTGATGGGGTGCACCAGTCCTCTTTGACAAGAAGAAGGATGGGTCAAAGCACCTTTTCATTGATTATAATAGACTCAACAAAATCACGATAAAGAAAAATTATTCTTTTCCACAAATTGATTACTTTTTTGATCAGATATGTGGAGTGAAATACTTCTCCAAGATGGATCTGCAGTTGAGATATTACCAAGTAAGGATGAAGAAGGAGGAAATTCTCAAGACTACTTTTTTTACAAGGTATGAGCACTATGAATTCATTGTAATTCCTTTCAGACTCACTAATGCTCTATCAATCTTCATGGACTTGATGAATAGAGTCTTTAGAGATTACCTTAAAAAGTTTATGGTAGTCTTTATAGATAATATTATAATATACTCTATAACCAAGGATGATCATGAGGAGCATCTAAGAATTGTACTAGAGACCTTGAGAAAGGATAGTCTATATGAAAATTTCAAAAAATGTGAGTTCTAGTTGAAGTAAGTATCATTCTTGGGGAATATCATCACAAGAAATGGGATATCTATGGATCCTTCAAAAACAAAAGAAATCGAGGGATGGTCAAGGCCTCCATCTGGGATAGATATCTGTATCTTCCTAGGGTTACCTGGATATTACCGATGATTTGTGAGAAATTTATCAGGATTGCAATCCCTCTTACCAAGATAAATCATAAGGGAGTCAAGTTTTCTTGGAATGATTAATGTGAAGAAAGATTCATGGGGTTGAATAAGAGGCTTATCACTACCCATGTGCTCAGACTACCCTCAAGTGGGGATCTTTTCGCAATCTTCAGTGATACTTCAAAGAAGGGATTAGGTTTTTTGTTGATGAAAAATGACAAAGTCATTGCTTATGACTTAAGGCAGTTGAAAATTCATGATAAAAACTATCTCATACATGATCTGGAGTTGGTAAATGTGATATTTGCATTGAAAATATGGCTGCATTATCTATTTGGGGAATATGTGAAATATATACAGATAAAAAATGTCTCAAATATATATTCACACAGAAAGAGATGAACATGTGCCAATGAATATGGTTAGAGCTCATCAAGGATTATGACTGCTTTATCCATTACCACCTTAGGAAATCGAAAAAAGTAGCTGATACTCTATGTAGAAATGACCCAGTGATTATATCATTGATAAGAATTAAAAAGGATCAAATCTTCTTAGATTTTATGAATATAGACATTAGAATCATAAAGAAGGGAAAATCATCAATCCTTTCTCAAAATATTTCTCAACTGTCTCTTTTGAAAAGGTTAAAGGATTCTCAAAAAGATGATGTGGGAATTTAGAAGAATGTGGAAACTACCATAAAAAGTAAATCCTTAGAGTTCAATGTTAATGAAGAAAGAATTGTGAGATTTGGGTCAAGACTATGTGTTCCATCAAATATGGATTTAAAGAATGAAATTTTGGATGATGCACATAGTTAAAATTTATCCATTCACCCCTGAAACACAAAGATGTATCAAGATATACGAGATCATTATTGGTGGGATAACAAAAAGAAGGAGATCAGTAGGTATACATAAAAGTGAATGGTATGTCAGCAAGTGAAGGATGGGAGAAATCAGTGTAGGGGGATGATGCGACCATTACCCATAACAACATGGGAATGTGAAAACATCACCATGGACATTGTCACCGGACTTATGAAGATATCAAAAGGAAACGATGCTATCTGGGTTGTTGTGGATCATCTTACAAAGACTACACATTTCAGTGTGATTCAAGAAGATTTCTCATTATATCAACTAGAATGGATATAAATTAGAGAAGTGGTAAGGATTCATGGTGTACCACTATTAATTGAATCTGATTGAGTTCCAAGATTCACCTATATGTTTTGGAAGAGTCTCCAAAACGCTTGGAATACTAAGCTGAACTTCAATACAACTAATCATCATCAAACTGATGGTCAATCTGAGCGGACTATCCAAACACATGAGGACATTTTGAGAACATGATAAATGGACTTAAATGGAGTATGGGATCAACATCTTCCTCTAGTTGAGTTCTCTTACAACAACAGTTTCCACTCAATCATCCAAATGGATCCTTATGAATCTCTTTATGGGATGAGGTGAAGAACACCGACATGTTGGGATGAAGTTGGGGAGTGAAAACTTCTATGTCCAGAAATGATCGAAGAAATGAGGATAAGATTAAGACCATCCAATAGCACAACAGAGCTTCTTAGAGTCAACAAAATAGCTTGCTAACAACCATATAAGATACATAGAGTTTGATGTTCGAGACATAGTATTCCTCTACATATCACCATAGAAGAGAGTAATGAGATTTGGGAAGAAATGAAATCTTATTCCAAGGTACATAATACCATTTGAGATCCTTGATCACATTGGATTAGTGGCCTATCGACTAGCACTCTAAAAGGCACTATAGTGGGTGCTCTCAAATGAAGTGTTATTTTTTGGGTACTTGGGTGCAGCATAGTAGATAACCAAGGTCATCTCTCAAATGAGGAAGTAAATTAAAACAACTTTTTAAAGGTATTATAAAAATAAAATAAAATATAATGAAAACACTAATTGAATTGATGGGTGGTTTTTTATCATTTATAAAACTATAAGAAGTTTTCTAGAATAAGATTTTATTTTTTTTGTTTTTAATTTTGAAATGAAGTTCAATTAAAAAGACGCAACAAGAAAATGTTTTCTTAGAAAATATTTTAAAAGACATAATAAATCTCACTCTACGTCTTCACTGAATTATTTATCATTATCATTTAAATTAACATCCACTTAATTATAGTCCCCTAATTTTTTAACCCTCAAACCCTATGGGAGTTAACTTAACCACAAAGATGAAATTACTTAAACCCTGAGCTAGTTTCGGAACAAGCAATCATAGCGATGTGCTTTGATTGATGTTCTTAGGTTAGTTTATGGTTAGCAGTTAATTAGATCACATATCCACTATGGAAATGAGGATTAATTGAGTTTAGGGATTATATTTAAACTCTACAAATTTATCCTGTGTGTTCTTGTATTACCAATTAAGTTCGCACTCTCACAATTTAAACAACTTCCGACCTCGTGTGTTTTTGTGTCAGTTGTTCAATTGCTTGCTTAGTTTAATTTAAATGAAAAAATAAATTAATAGATCATATTAAGGGAATTACAGTTTCTCATTGATTCAAAATAAATTAATGAAGAAGGTAAGAGTTAGATTGATTATTAAGAAAATTACTCTTCCATGGGCGGTGTAGTCATTGTAGAAACGTTTTGCTTTTGAAAAAGTTTAGAAAGGGTATGACCCAATCTTGTTTCTAATATTTAATTTCAGCCCAAATAATAAGATTAAGAGAAGAATAAATTTGAACAAAACAGAAGAAAAAAGAAGAAATAAAAGTGGAACTAAGAAGTATATTATGAAAACGCAAACATTACAATATGAGGAAGAAGAAGAAGTCTTCAACGAAAGGATCTTTTCTTCAAGAGATACCCTTATTGAATTGCTTAGATAATTCTAGTGAAACAACTTCTCCTCTACCCTAAACTTTTTAATGCACGTCCCAACCCCTCCAAATGAGAAAAAATATATTTATAGAGTAGAGGGGAGGATAGTTTTAACGAGGTTTCAAGTGTGATTGGGGAATCTTAGAAAAATATTTTAAGCGAACATGCACTACAAATTTGACCTCTAAAATGCATGAACCAACAGCTCTTCCATGATAATTATTTGTACATAATTGGGTTGGAGAAATCCTTTAAAATTTTGGGCCAAATCCAAGCTCAGATGAAGAACTTATTGCCCAAATACAGAATCAATGTCAAATATGGCAGGTCCATCCAACCTTTGACTTCATGGTCCATTTATTCCAACAAAATGCACGATTTAGCTCTAATTTTTTAACACCCCAATATTCCACATTATGATTACCTTTGAAAAATGCATTATTTTGCGTTGTATGCAACATAGAGTTTTAACACACCACGGCCAATCAAACTAGCAGTTATGAATAGTAATACCCACTTTTTAAAATTTTATAAATTTTATTTTTTAAAATGGTTTTCATTTTTGATTTCGGAATATCAAAATTATCTTAGAGTGAAGTTTTGGTATTTTTCTAAAAACTTTCAATTTTTGATGAATAGTGAAAAACACTACATTGTTGTTTAAAACAGAATTTTTATTTAAGTAATTAGTTATTTTATTTTAATTTATTTTAGGTCAAAATAGATAAATAATACCTATATATTTTCAATTTAATTCATTGGAGTCATTTTATAATAAGTTTATATATATATATAATTTTATTGAACTTTTTACCGCCTTTTACCCACCTTCTAGGAGCATTTGAAAATTTGCATAAAATACAATTTTACCACTTATGTGAGTTGAATTTCAAAAATTTGAGAGAGAAGGTTGAAATAAGTAAGTAAAATTTGGTTTAATAAGATGAAAATAATAGTTGGTGAATAGTAACTTTTGACTTTTATATACCACGGTAAAAGTAAATAGGGAAATTAAGGGTATAAATGAAATTATATTTACACTAACACATGCCCTAATTCTTTTGGATAAGTGTAATTAGACCAAAATAACATTAGGAATAAAATATGATCCTCTTTGGTCTACTTGGATTAGATTAGGACATTTATTATTATTTTATTTAAAGAAGAGTTAAAAGAGTTAAATTCAAAGTTTAATAACTAACCCATTTTTAATACAGTGTTACACACAATATAAATTTGACTATAAATATTCATTATAAATATAAAAATATTTTATATATAATGATTTTTTATTTATAATTTTTATACATTAAATAATTTAATTTATTTATGACACATTGAAGATGCAGTAATTACCTTAGTAATGAAATATTAAAATAATTGATATTGTAAATATCAAAATAAATGTAAATTGAGATTTTTGATAAATTAAACTAATTTTATAGGTTAATATTACATGTTATGGTTGACTAAATAAATTTTATTTGAAGTGATAAAGTTTTTATGGCTTTCAAAAAAAATCTAATACTAAATAGTATCAAAATTGACATAATTGAGTTTAAAAAAATACTATATTATTAATTGATATAATATTCATAAAAATATAAGGATATGAAAAAGGAATTAGATAAGGTTATATATATTAATACTTAACCAATTGGGGTTCTCTTGTCATGTTATAGTAAGTTTATTAACCATATAATATAAAAATACAAAGAGACATGGTAAATGTCAAACTATTTAACTAAGAGTTAAATCTAAAAGATAAGGTTAATATGGTGAACTAAACTGGTCTAAAACCTATTGGTTGAGATGTTTTAGACCCATCCACACCTTTTACTAGAAAAAATTATTTCAGAGAAATTAAAAACCGAAAATTATTTTATTATAAAATAATATTTCAAGCTTTTCCAAAAGTGACCCTCACCTCTCTTATAAAAGGGTACTTCCCCTTATCTTGATTTCACACCTCCAAAACCATTTGTATCAGCCAACACCTACCCAAATATCCTCTCAACTATCCTCCCTTCAACATATAGTCCTTAATTTGATCATAAATCCAACTTAAGAATCACTTTTGATCAACTCAAAAGAAAACACCCAAAAAAAAGAAATAACTTCACCACCCTCTTTCATGTTCTTTTCTTCTTCCACTTCCTCTTTATTTGTTATTTACATACCAAAATAATAACTCCAGTACCTTATAAATACTTTTATTTTATTATAAATATGTTACAACCATATTCATTATTCTATCCATCCTATAAATGACAAAGTCACCATATGTGCGTACGTACGGCTTACCGTCTCCACGTCGTGGTGTAGTTTGTTATTCAAACACTTCATTATATGAATGGGTATAATAATGATTATAATTAATGTAAATAATAAATATAATATTTTAATTATTATTTATACATGATATACCTTTCAATTACATACAATTTCACCAACAATATAATGATATTGTCGCTTGTGCGTACGTACGGATTACCTTCTCCACGAACGTGATGAGATTCATTCCTCATCGTAATCATTAAAGAATAATTTTCATTTTATGATTAAAAATAATATTTATGAACATAATGTCATTCTTTATATGAATCAAATACATCATATCTATATCAAACATGGCTTACGTAACCAATAATATAAAGGAAAACAAATCAATTAACACCCAAAATGATGATACTACAAAAATATTATTAACAAAGAAATATTAGAAGATCATATATGATATCATATTTATGTATATTATTCATATATAATTTAATAAAAATTATTAAAATATTACACAGGAGGTTAATTTACCCACTACTATGGAAAATTACAAGTTAAGGGTTAATTATACAATCTATTTACTTACCCTAGGTTGTTAATACGTAAGTATCCACTGGGACCTCTTCATCATCCACATCCGTGTTTTCTTAAAAATTTAATTCAAAATATTTTTACTATTTACTAGACTATGGTTTAAAGTCATTTATACCATTATTTGACCACATATGTTTTGAAATTAATCTTTCCATCATTTTCCAAACAAGTTACTTTATGACCTTCTCTACAAAATTAAGGTTAGAATGTCTTTTAACTTATACAATGGGTGCGACTATTTTCCATTGTTATAACATCAACGAAGCTTACCATACAATATTATAAGAATATTATCAAAATAAATGTTTTATTTTATAATTATAGGACTTTTAAATGATTTCAAAATAGAAAGATATATTTTTCTACAAAAAGTTTTGATTTCACCTATGTCAATATCCTTTGATGGATTTTAAGCTTGTTTGAAGATGATTATTATGATACAAATATTCCATATTTTATTGAAGGTTTTGTGATAAGTTTGATTGTGGATGTGTTATTTTCACACCATTCATGGTTTATGGATAAATTATTGACATTTCATATGCTAGTTTTAATACAAATATTTGCGTTATGTTTAAACCATTTAATAGGAGGAATGCATTGGACTTAGTAACTGATGGGTGGAGCCCACTATAGATCCTCGATGCATCGATAGGTCTCATGAGACAAACTAATGTCTTGGCACATGGCCTTGACAAAATATTATTTGTAGACTTGGCACAAGGTCTTGATTATGTGGTTATGAAGTCTGGTATTATGCATTCCAACATTATGTAATTGGCTATTGATATTACATGTGATTATTCGACTAGTAGAATATCAATGTGAATAAGTAAATGGAATTATTTGATTTATATTTTCCATATTATGATGAATTTTATGTTTAAAAGGATTGTGTTTTAGTCTTATACATTGCCTAAAATGTTTATGCTTATTCTTGAAATTTTCTGCTATATTATTATCCTTACTGAGCATCTGAGATCACCCATTTTTATGTTTTATTTTTCCTAGGATGAAAAGAAGTATAGTATAACTGACCTACAGGGATAGTCTAAGGGATGAATGTGGTCAATGTAGACAATTTTGTTGTTGTTTTTCATTTTATAATGTAATGTAAAACTTATGAATGTTTCCAGTACTTCCAAGGCTACTAAACATATTGGTATTTCGGGATATTGATCCCTTGTGATCATGAAAATGTTATGTAATAATGAACCAACTCTGGGTAACTGGGGTCAGGGCATTATAGTTGGTACTAGAGGAATTTTAGTACAAAACTTAGAAACTAGATTTTGATAAAATCTGATTAGAGAACATTATCCTAATATAGACTTTGAGGATTGGAATAGAATAACTTCCTAGAATTTTGGTAATGTATATATTTTGTGTATTTTCTAAGAAATACATACATTTCTAGATACGAGTAGGTAGAGATGGCTCTGGCATAGATGTACCTAGTAATGAAAACTCTGATAAGGAGTTTCGGGCTTGACCTAAGGTATCCTGGTACACGACAATGGGCTTTGCTGCACTCTTGGTTACGACACTCCTGAGGGATATGCTTAGGATAATTCACATTATCTTTAAAAACCATTATGAGGGATTTATGAGTATATACCTCCTCAAAGAAAACATGTTTTATGATTATGTATTATATCTATAAATTGTTCAATTTATGTTAAGTGTTTTACAAGTTTGGAATTATGTATTGTGATTCGTAAACTAATCTAGTGTATGACATTATATAGAAATGAAGTCTAGTGGAAGGAATGGAAACTATATCAATACACGTAATACATGTAGGGATTTCCCTCCTACTCAAGATAATTATAGTAGAGCTAGTGATGAAACTAGCGATAATAAATTTATCACTATACTGGGACAACTCACTCAGGTAATGAATAATAACCTTACCCATACGGAGAACCCTGATCCACAACGCAGAGGATCAACATTAGACAACTTTATGAGGCATCATCCACCAACATTCAATGGGAGTACACATCCATTAGTATCTAAGCAATGGATAAGTTCCTTAGAGAAAATATTTCATGCTTTGGTGAGTAGTGAAGGGGAAAAAGTTTTCATGGCAGTTTATTGCCTCATAGGAGATACAGATCAATGGTGGTCAATAATCCAAAACACAAAGGAAGATAAAGAAGTTTCAAACATGGAATGGAAGGATTTTAAAGATATTTTCTTAAAAAAATACTTTCTTCATGACCATCGAGAAGATATGGAAAGAAAATTTCTGATTCTGAGGAAAAAGGAGGATGAGAATATCGCTATGTATGAGGCTAACTTTACAAGGTTAGCAAGGCATGAAGCAGATTATATATGTAACCCAAGCAGTAATATTGATCGATTCTTTTATGGGTTAAAACCATTTATCTGTCAAGAATTAGTCTCACAATCCTTCTCATCGTATGAAGATATTTTCTCATGCGCTATCAAGATAGACAAAGAATTATATAATTCTTATGACTTCATAGCAAAGAAAGAGAAGAAGAGATCTACTAATCACTTTGGAAATAGAAATAAAGCGAAGAATGGAAAATTTGAATATCCATCATATGGTAAATGTTGGAAGAAACACCCCAGTACTTGCCTGAAGTGAATGAGAGTCGGTTACAAGTGTGGTGAAAAAGGCCACCAATCTCATGATTATAAGGGAAAGAAAGAGGCTATCAATGTTGAACTCTAAAATTGTAGAGAAAAAGGACATTATGAAAATAAATGTCATATGTGCCAGGGGAACGTACCTCATAAAAGGACAAGGGAGAAATTCCAAGCTCATTAGATCATTACTACAGAGGTTGAAGCTCTGAAAGATGTGGTGGCAGGTAATTTATTGGTTTCCTCAAGTTTAGCCAATGATTTATTTTATTTTGGATCATCACATTGTTTCATATCTTCCCAGTTTTCTATGAAAATTAGATATTTTCAATTTTACTTATCAAGTGAGATGTCGGTCAAAACTCCTAAGGGAAGTATCATCGTAACAAAGTTTTGTGAATCAGTTCCCATTAGGGCATATAAATGTTCTTTATATGCTGATCTCATCATCATACCCATGACTGAATTTGATATAATCCTCAGAATTGATTGGATTTCAGACCATGATGTGAAAATTTATTGTTCTAATAAGGAGATTACAATTTTCAATGATGATAAAGAGTATCGTATCTTTACAGAAGAAACATCACCACCTGATTCTTATCTAGATCCACCCACAATAGCTCTAATAAATTCAATTATTAGAGAGAAATAGAATGAAATAATTATGGTCAAGGAAAAGAATGTTTGAATAAAGGATGTACCTATTGTGCAATAATATGTTGATGTGTTTCTAGAGGATTTACCTGGACATCCTCCAGAAAGAGAAATTGAGTATTCCATTGATTTAATTCCTGGTTCAAGGCTCATATTGAAGACCCCTTATATAATGGCCACTGTGGAATTAGTGTAACTAAAGAAAAAACATGAGGAATTGAGTAATAAGGGATTTATTCACCCTAGTGTTTCTCCATGGGGAGCCCCTTTCCTTTTTTTAAGGATAAAGACATATCTATGAGGTTGTGCACTGACTATAGGGAGATCAATGCTATAATAATAAAGAACAAGTATCCCCTACCTTGCATTGATGATTTATTCTACCAACTTCATGGAGCTCAATATTTTTCAAAGATTAACCTTCGATATGGATATCATCGGTTGTGTGTGAATAATGAAGAAATTCCAAAAACAACATTTTGAACCAGGTACGGGCATTGCGTGTTTACAGTAATGCCTTTTGTATTGACTAATGCACCATAAGTCTTCATGGATTTAATGCATAGAGTTTTAAAGGAATATCTTGATGAATTTTTAGTGGTATTTATTGATGATATCTTGGTATACTCAAAAATATACAAATATCATGAAAATCACTTGTTCACTATTCTAAAAACCCTCTGAAGAAATGAATTATATAGGAAGTTTAGAAAGTGTGAATTATTGATTTAAGAGATTTCTTTTCTTGGCCATATTGTCTCTAAGGATGGAATCTTTTTTGATACTTCCAAGACCAAGGAAATCCAAGAATGGCCAGCACCGACAAGTATAACTAAGGTATGCATTTTTATTGGATGTTTAACAGGTTATTATCGAGGTTTCATCCAGAATTTTTCCCGGTTGGCTAACCCATTAACCAAGATCACACGTAAAGGGGTTAAATTTGTTTGTAAAAAAGAGCATGAAGATTTTTTGAAGAACTAAAGAGAAGATTAGTCAACTCTCCTATCTTGAATCTACCATTAGGGAATGATGGGTTTGTTATTTATAGTGATGCTTCAAAGAAAGGACTTGGTTGTGTCCTTATGCAGAATGATAGAGTTGTTACCTATGCATCATGACAGCTAAATATTCATGAGAAAAACTATCCCACTCATGATCTTGACTTAGCAGCTATAATGTTTTCTCTGAAGATATGAAGACACTATCTCTATGGTGAAAAATGTGAGATTTATACTGATCAAAAGAGTTTGAAGAATATTTTTCACAAAAAGAACTCAACATGAGGCAAAGGAGATGGCTTGAACTACTCAAGGATTGTTATTCCATAATACACTACCACCTGGGGAAGGAAAATAAGGTGACAGATGCTTTGAGCAGAAATGATCATGGAGTTTTGAACAAGATGAGAGTTTAAAGGGATCCTATTTTCAAGGATCATGTAAAGATGGATATGGGAATAACCATGGAAGGTGAAACATTGATACTAAAAAGGGAATTGTTGGATGATTCTCATAGCTCTAATTTCTCTATACACCCTGGGAGCACCAAGATGTATAGAGATTTGAAGGCACATTTTTGGTGGGAAAACATGAAGAGGGAGATTGCTGATTTTTTGTCAAGATGTATGGTTTTTCACCAAGTTAAAGCTGGAAGGAAACCACATGGAGGAGTCATAAAACCTCTTCCCATACCTGAGTGGAAATGGTATAATATTACTATGGACTTTGTCATGGGGATACCAAAGACTCCTAGAAGGAATGATTCAATATGGGTCATTGTTGATTGTCTTACCAAGTCAGCATGTTTTCTTGAAATAAGAGAAGATTTAACACTTGAATGTCTTGAAAGACTATATATTAATGACGTTTTAAGACTCCATGGTGTACCCCTATCAATTGTTTCTAATCACGATCCCCATTTTACATCAAGATTTGGGAAAAGTCTTTAGAAGGCCTTGGATACTGAACTTCGTTTGGGGACTGCCTACCACCATCAAACCGATGGACAATCAGAATAGACTATTCAAACCTTAGAAGAATTGTTGAGATCTTTCTCACTTGACTTTCAAGGTATGTGGGATCAATATTTACCTCTGGTAGAATTTTCCTATAACAATAATTTCCATTCAAGTATTCATATGGCACCATATGAAGCATTATATGGAAAGAGATGTCACACACCAACTTGTTGGGATAATGTTGGTGATAGAAAACTCATAGGCCCAGAACTTGTTGAGGAAAAAATGAAAAAGGTGAAGATTATCCAAACCCACATCAAATCAGCTCAAAGTAGAGAAAAGAGCTATGCTGATAATCAGAGGAAGGATTTGGAATTTCAAGTAGGAGATCATGTTTTCTTGAAGGTATCTCTAGGGAAGGGTGTTATATGATTTGGTAAGAATGGTAAATTGTGTCCCAGACACATCGGACATTTCGAAATTATAGAACGAATTGGAGTTATGGATTATCATTTGGAAATGCCTCCAAGTCTCTCCAAAGTTCATAATGTGTTCTGCGTATCACTGTTGAGAAAATATATGCCTGACCCACCGTATGTACTCACCTATGAGGAAATTGAACTAAAACCTGATATGTCTTTTTGTGAAGATCCTTTCAAGAATCTTGATACTAGAGAAAAAGTACTGAGAAACCGGATGACTCATCTGGTAAACGTTTTATAGAGAAACCATAATATTGAAGAGGCAACGTGGGAACCCAAGGAACTTATGCTGAAGAACCACCCAATTCATTTTATGTAGTAATATTCAGGAAATTTTGAGAATGAAATTATTTTAAGGAGGGGAGAATGTAACACCCCAAGCTTCCATGGTATATTTCCCTTTGAATAATGCAGTAGTTTGTGTTGTACGCAACATGGAGTTTTGACACACCACGACCAATCAAACTAGACGTTATGAATAGTAATACCGAATTTTTTAAATTTTTTAAATTTTATTTTTTAAAATGGACTTCATTTTTGAATTTGAAATATCAAAATTATCTTAGGGTGAATTTTTTGTATTTTCCTGAAAACTTTCAATTTTTGATGAATAGTGAAAAATAATGTGTTATTGTTTAAAACTGACTTTTTATTTAAGTAATTAGTTATTTTATTTTAGTTTATTTTATGTCATAATAGATACATAATACATATATAGGTTCAATGTAATTCATTGGATTCATTTTATTATAAGTTTAGATATATAAAATTTTATTAAACTTTTTACCGTCTTTTACCCACCTTCTAGGATCATTTGCGAATTTGCATAAAACATAATTTTACCGCTTATGTGAGTTGAATTTAAAAAATATGAGAGAGATAGTTGACATAATTAAGTAAAATTTGGTTCAATAAGATGAAAATAAAATTTTTGTAAATATTAACTTTTGACTTTTATTTACCACGGTTAAAAGTAAATAGGGTAATTAAGGGTAAAAATGATATTATAATTACCCTAACACATGTCCTAATTCTATTGGATAAGTTTAATTCGACCAAAAACAATATTAGGAATAAAATATAACCCTATTTGGCCCACTTGGATTAGATTAGGATATTTATTATTATTTTATTTAAAGAAGAGTTAAAAGAGTTAAATTCAAAAATTAAAACCTAAACCATTTTTAATATAGGGTTACACACAATATAAATTCAACTATAAATATTCATTATAAATCAAAAAAATAATTCTACATAATTGTATTTTATTTATAATTTTTAGATATTAAATAATTTATTTTATTTATGACACAATGATGATGTAGTAATTACCTTAATAATAAAATTTTAAAATAATTGATATTATAAATATCCAAATAAAAATAAATTGAGACTTATGATGAATTAAACTAATTTCATAGGTTAATATGACATGTTAGGGTTTATTAAATAAATTTTATTCAAATTGATAAAGTTTTTATGGCTTTCAAAAAAATCTAATACTAAATAGTGTCAAAATTAACAAAATTGAGTTCTTAAAACAAATACTATATTATTAATTGATATAATATTACTAAAAATAGAAGGTTCATCCAAATGAATTTTATAAGGTTATATATATTAATAATTAACCACTAGGGGTTCTATTGGCTTGTTATAGTAATTTTATTAACCATAAAATATAAAAATACAAAGAGACATGGTAAATGTCAAACTATTTAACTAAGAGTTAAATCTAAAAGATAAGGTTAATATGGGGACCTAAACCTGTCTAAAACCTGTTGGTTGAGATGTTTTTGACCCATATCTAACTTATCCTCGAAATGAATCATTTTTGATCCATTATAAAACAAAAATTATTTTATTATAAAATAATATTTCAATATTTTCCTAAAGTGACCCTCACCTCTCTTATAAAAGGGTACTTCCCCTTCTCTTAATTTCACACCTCCAAAGCCTTTTGGCTCAGCCAAACCCTACCAAAATATCCTCTCAACTATCCTCCATTCATCCTAGAAGCCTTACTTTGATCCAAAATCCAACCTATGTATCCCTTTTGATCAACTAAAAAAGGAAACACCCGAAAAAGAGGTAATAATTTCACCACCCTCTTTCAAGTTATTTTCTTCTTCCACTTCTTCTTTTTTTGTTGTTTCCATACAAAAATAATAAATCCAGTACCTTATACATGTTGTGATTTTATTATAAATATTTTACAACCATATTCGTTAATCTATCCATCCAATAAATGACAAATTCACCATACGTGCGTACGTATGGCTTACCGTCTCCACGTCGTGGTGTAGTTTGTTATTCAAACACTTCATTATTTGGATGGGTATAATAATGAGTATAAATAATTTAAATACTAAATATAACATGTTAATGATTTTGTATATATGATATACCATCCAATTACATATGATTTCACCATCAATATAATGATATTGTTGCTTGTGCGTATGTACGGATTACCGTCTCCATGAACGTGATGAGATTCATTCCGCATCATAATCATTCAAGAATAATTTTCATTTTATGATTAAAAATAATGTTTATGAACATAATATAATTATGTATATGAATCAAATACATCATATCCATAACAAACATGGATTAAGTAACCAATCATATAAATGAAAATGAATAAGTTAACCCCCGAAATGATGATACTACTAAAATATTATTAACAAAGAAATATTAGAAGATCATATATGATATCATATTTATGTATATGATTATTTTATAATTTAATAACAATGATTTAACTATTATATAAAAGGTAAAAGTACCCTCAACTAAGGAAAATTACAAGGTAAGGGTTAATTCTACAATCTCTTTACTTATCCGAGGTTGTTAATATATAAGTATATACTAGGACCTCTTTATCATCCACATCCATGTTTTCTTAAAAATGTAAATAAATTTTTTTTTACTATTTACTAGACTATGGTTTAAATTCATTTAAACCCTTATTTGACCACATATGTTTTGAAAAGAATATTTCCTTCAATTTCCTAACAAGGTACTTTATGAAATTCTTGAAAAAATATAGGTAAGAATGTCTTTTTTTAAGTTATACGGTGGGTGTGGCTATTTTCTGATGTTATAACATCGTCGAAGCTTCCCATTCAATATTATAACAATATTTTCAAAATAAATTCTTTCTTTTATAATTATATGACTTTTAAATTATTTCAAAATAGAAGGAGATATTTCTCTACAAAAAGTATTGATTTCATCTATGTCAACATCCTTTGATGGATTTTAAGCTTGTTTAAAGTTGATTATTATGATACAAATATTCCATATTCTATTGAGGGTTTTGTGATATGTTTGTCTATGGATGTGTTATTTTTACTCCATTCATGGTTTATGGATAAATTATTGACATTTTTTATGCTAGTTTTAATACGAATGTTTATGTTATATTTAATCCTTTTCATATGAGGAATGCATTGGACTTAGTAAGTGATAGGTGGGGCTCTCTATAGCTCCTCGATGCATCGGTAGGTCTCATGAGACAAACTAGTGTCTTGGAAAAAGGCCTTAAAAATATTATTTGTAGTCTTGGAACAAGGCCTTGAATATGTGGTCATGATGTCTGGAATTACGCATTCCAACATTATGAAATTGGCTATTGATATTACATGTGATCATTCGACGAGCATAATATCCATGTGAATAAGTAAATGGAATTATTTGATTTATATTTTCCATATTATGATGAAGTTTAAGTTTAAAAGTCTTGTATTTTAGTCTTATACATTGCTTAAAATATTTATGCTTTTTCTTGAAATTTTCTACTATATTGTTATCCTTACTGATCATCTGAGCTCACTCCTTTCTATGTTTTATTTTTTCCAGGATGTGAAAAAGTATATTATGAATGACCTACAGGGATAGTCTAAGGGATGAATGTGGTAAATGGAGACAACGTTGTTGTCATTTTTAATTTTATAATGTAATGTAAAACTTATGAATGTATCTAGTACTTCTAAGGCTACTAAACTGATTGGTCTTTTGGGATTTTGATCCCTTGTGATCATGCCAACATTATGTAATAATGCACCGAATCTGGGTAACTGGGGTTGAGGAATTAAAATTGTCCTGAACAAAAGTTTTAGACCATTAAGTCATAAACACAATTCAAAAATTTAATGTTCAAATAATAAATATAAAAATATTTATTTTCGAAATATTATAGTGCACTATAAAGGGTAAAATTGGACTTTCCATGAAAATTTTAAATGAATGATCTAATCCCCAAAATTTTATAAATAAACATATTAAACATAATGAGATGAAATTTTATCATTTATTATCAATAAAATATTGAATAAAAATTTGTTTTATAAAGTCCCCCACACTTACCCTTTTTCACTTATGGGAAAAATCTCATATCATATATTCGAAAAAATTGTTACAAGATATGCATATTCAAATTTCTCAATCCACAGTGCAAATATTGGAAAAGTAAGAATCCCATAAAGAGTCAATATCATTAAATTTTAAAGTCATTGTCTCATAAATTGTGTCAAAACAAAATCTAGTGAGATTCATAACACATATCATAGAGAAACAAGTCATGGGTATACCATGCCACTAATTATCCACGTGTGTGTGTTCCAACACTTCCAAGCTCATAAATCCTCCATTTATTCAGTATATTCCTATCAAGTAAAACAATTCTTTTTACCTAGTTTAATTCACCAAACCTTTTATACATTCCTTTGCAACTTAATTTCAAGACCCACTCACTGAAGTATTCCCGAAAGTCAATCCTTAAGCTCCCGACCTAGATATCCCCATATGTTGTACATTTCATCACTCCCCTAATTTATTATTATTATTATTATTATTATTATTAAGTTTAACTTAGAAAAAATATCACACTAAACTGTAAACCCATGTTTTATCTCCTCACTACACTAATTGTAATAGATATAACAAGATCAACGTTCGATGAAGAGTGGTTTTTGACCTGTCCAAGACACAACCCATATTTATTTGAGGGTGTACAATAGTCGGATAACAAGTATATACACATAGGTCAATTCGGTACAGTAATGAAACTGATTGGAAGAGAAACGAACGTATGGATAAACCAAGGAATGTTTTTACCTAACTTGACTATACCTTTAATTGAGTAAGAAAAATTTCACAAGTCATGGTTGAGTGAAAATTTGTGTGGAGAAATCAATGACACAATTTTCCATGAACAAATATCACAAATAATGACGTCAAAATCTAAAAGGTTTTATAATGACACAACCATATATATCATCGATGACTTAAATTTTATAAAAATCAACCCTGGATGATGAAATCTTACTCAAGCTTATAAATCTACCAATGAATTTTTGAAAACATGCATTTTCCATATGTTCCACATGAGAATTTTACATAATATATTTTTTTATCAATTTGTTTTAGTTTTTTTTTGAAAAGTTTAACCAAAAACATAATAGAAAACACACACACAAAAACAAATAAAAATCCTAAATATCTACCCTAAAATTTTATCCCCTCACCCACACTTAAAATATTTCATTTTACTCAATGTGAACCTATGAGATGATATATTAAAATGAAATGTATAAATGTAAATAGGAAAAAGAATATAAAAGTGAAAGGATTAGGAATAGCCTAATATGCTCAAGTGATGATGGGGTTATACAGTGTGATGAAATCCGCTGCATCAGTTAGAATTTCCTCAATGTATTTCTTCAAATGTTTCCCATTGAGTGTAAAGCTCACTCTAGTGTCCTCTTTTGCGATATCCATTGCACCATAAGAAGAAAAATGAGATACAATATAAGGACCTAACCCTTTGGAACACAACTTACCAGGCATCAGCTTCAGTCATGAACTATAGAGAAGGACTTTCTCTCTAACATGATATTCCCTTTTCTGGATCATTTTATCATGATCTTATTTGGATATTTCTTTATAGAGCCTTGAGTTCCCAAATAAAGACAATCGAATCTCCTCAAGATCTTGAATTTGAAACTTCCTCTGGATTCCAGGATGGGAAAAATCCATGTTACATTTCTTTATATCCTAATAAGCCCGATGCTCAACTTCCATGGGGAGATGACACGCTTTCCCCTAAAAAATGAAATGGGGACATACAGTTGGGTGTATTGTATACTTTCCTATAATCCCATAGCGCATCATCCAAGAACTTTCTCCGATCCTTCCTATTTGACTGCATGGTTTTCTCCAAAAAAAATTCAACACGCACTTTAAAACCTCATCCTAGCCATTTTTTTGCGGTGGTAAGGGGTTGATGTTTTGTGTGTCACCCCATACTTCCAAAGGATGGAATCTCAATTCCAATTGCAGAAGTTTGTCTCTTGGTCACTGATGATGGCCTTCGGTACTCCAAACCTACAAAAAATTTGTTTCTTGAAAAATTCCACTACAACATGAGAATAATCAGTCCTGGTGGCCTTAGCCTCCACCCATATACTCACATAATCAACAGAAACAAAAATATACAAAAACCAAAATGAATTAAGAAAAGTACCTATAAAATCGATGGACCATACATCAAAAATATCATAGAATAGTGTGGGTTTTTGGGGCATTTCATGTCTCTTAGAAATGTTCACAGTGTGCTGGCAATGAGAAAATGACTTAAAAAACACATAAGCATGATGGAATAATCTATTCCAATATAATATGGAGTCTAATACTATCTCAGTTATCCATTGGGGTCCAAAGTGCCTACCACAAGCAAGTGTATGATAGAATTGTAGAACAGACTCAAACTCGTGATAAGGAACACACCTTTTAATAACTTGGTCACTAAACATGCACCGTAAGTAGAGATCATCCCACACATAAAATCTAGAATCACTATTTAACTTTTGGACTTGATGTTTCTTTAATTTTTTAGGTATTTCAAAGGCAAAAAGGTCATTAACTAAATCAGTATACCAAGGATGAGTACCTGACATGGAATAAAGATGATCATCGGGGAAAGTGTCCCAAAGTGGTAACTGGACCAAGGTGTTATCATCTAGTGTGTGAGTAAGCCTACTCATATGGTCCACCACCAAGTTTTCTATCCCCTTCGTTTCCTTTATCTCAATATCAAATTCTTGAAGAAAGATAATCCATCGGATTAGCCTGGGATTTGTATCCAACTTCTTTAAGAGGTACCTTAGAGCTGCATAGTCAGAAAAAACAACTACTTTATAGCCCAATAAATATGAACGAAATTTATCTAAAGAAAATATGATAGTAATAAACTCCTTTTTTATGGTTGTGTAGTTTTATTGGGTCTAATCCAATGTCCTTGATGCATAGTAAATCACATGTGAGCGTCCCTCCACCTTCTGAGATAAGACACCTCTGACCGCAGAGTTGGAGGCATCACACATAAGCTCAAAAGTAAGCTCCCACAATGATGTTTGTATGATATTTGGAGTGGTCAGATGCTATTTTAGCTCATCAATGGAATTCCTGCAAGAAACATCAAAAACAAATCAGAATTATTTTAAAGTAATCATGACATAGGAAGAGAAATATTACTAAAATATTTGATGAAGCACTGAAAAAATTATATATTCCCTAGAAAAGATATAACATCACACACACCTGAAGGATATGGTAAGGATGAAATAATATCTACCTTAGATCTATCAACCTATATCAAATTTTTTGACATTACATTCCCTAATACAATTCCAAGATCTACCATAAAATGACCCTTTTCAAAGTTCATGACCGGATTCTTCTCAATACAACGATTCAAAACCTTTCCCAAAATAGAGATACAATCATTAAATGAATTCCCATACACTATAAAATCATCCATGAATATCTACATGAAGGTATCAATAAAATCAGAAAAAATAATGACCATGCATCTCTAGAAGGTACCTGGGGAATTGAAAAGTCCAAATGGAATCCTTCCATAGGTAAACATACCAAATGGACAAGTGAATGTTGTCTTCTCCAGATCCTCTGGAGCAATAGTAATCTAAAAATATCTAGAAAATCTATCCATGAAACAATAGTGTGTTTTCCAGGATAGTATCTCAAGAATCTAATCAATAAATGGGAGGGGGAAAGGTCATTGAAAGTAGACTAATTTAGTTTCCTATAATCAATACACACGTCAACTATTTTGTACCCTCATTGGAACTAACTCATCTTTCTCATTTTTAGTAATAGTAACACCACTTTTCTTAGGCACAACCTGAATAGGACTCACCCACTGGGAATCTAAAATGGTATAAATTATACCTACCTCGAGCAATTTTTCCACATATTTTTTAACAACTTCTAGAAAGGTTGGATAGGGTCTCCTTTGTGGCTGCCTAATCGGTTTAGCCCCATCCTCCATAAGAATCCTATGCATGAAATGTAGGGGATAATACATGATATGTTATCCAAGGTCCACCCAATTTCCATAATTTTCTCCCTCAAAGGATTCAAAAGTTTTTCTTTATGTTTAAAAGGGATATTGTTATCAATTATAACAGGTAATTTCTCACCACTTAACAAGTATGAATATTTTAGATTTGGTGGTAATGGCTTGAGTTACAATGTAGGGGGAGATGTATGGATGGATAAATATAAGGAACTGAAATATGTGTACAATGAACATCAATATCAGAATATACATCATCAAAACTAGAGAATAAAACATCATATTTATTAGCATACTCAACAGCCAAGTCATAATCAGAGTTCACATGACCAAAATCAGAATATGAATCCATTTCAAAATAAAATATAAGAGAGTTTTTTGCATTATAAATAGGTGTGTAAGTACTCTTAGACATCAAAACTAGAACCAATTCTCATAATCTTTCTAATCATTACACAATCAAATTCTATGGGGTTTTTACTTGGTGGTTCAAAATGGGAGATGACAAAAGAAGAATGGTTCTCTGAGGGGTAATTCATGGAGTCCATAACATAAAATATCACAAAATCATCTCCAAAATCCATGGAAAGTGTACCCTCATGGAAAATTATGATAGTTTTTTTAGTTTTTAGGAAGGGCCTACCTAAGGTAATTAGAGCACGAGAACTTACTTGATCATCATCCATGTTAAGCATGTAGAAATCTACTAGAAAGATCATGTCTCTTACCCAGACAAGTACATCCTCAAGGAATTCCACAGGATATATTGTAGCTCTATTTTCTAACTAAACCACTTCTCACATCAACTTCAACTTTCCAACCTACAAATAAGAGAATACAGAGTGAGGCATCACATTTACGGAAGATTCTAAATCACAAAGAGTATCAGAAAACTGAAACTCCCCTATGGTGCATGGGATGGTGAATGTCCATAGATCCTTGAAATTTTTTGGCATTTATAGAGTTGGTGTAATGAGTAAAGAAACATTACTTCAAATATTGATAATCTCATTTACCTTAATCCCTTTTTTATTGGTACAAAATTCTTTTAATAATTTCGCATACCTTGGGATTTTCTTGATAGCTTCAAGTAGAGGGATGTTGATCTGCACATGCTTGAATGTGTCCAAAACCTCCTTTTTCATTACTTATTAAGCCATATTTTTTGTTTGAAAAACTATTTTAGTAAAATTAAGGGGTTTATGAGGAACATCATTAATAATTTTCTTACCTTTATCTTTCTCCTTGTGTTTCTCATCAGCTGGTTTTGAATGGGGATTCTCCAGATTTGAGGTGAATCCCAGTGGAATGATAGGTGCAGATGTATCAGTTAATTTCTTCTCACTTCCCAGTGTGACATCACTGAAATTCCCATTGGTATTTGGAGTAGGTTGGGAAGGAATATTTCCAGAGTTCTTACTTACCAGTTCATGGAGGGCAGTGGAAATATGGTTCATTTGAATCTTTAACTCCCTTAGCTCTGAACCTTGAATCTTTAGCTCATTATGTTTATTAAGAATAATTTTCTTCTAAAGGTCATCAGTTTTAGAATCTACCATGGTTGGCGGATTCCCATGTTGTTTTCTTGTTGATGATTGGGCTTCAAATCTCATTTGGGGTTGTTCGAAACCCTACTGGTAAGGTGGAGGCTGCTGGAATTTTTGTTGAAAAGGGGTCTTTGTTGTTGTCTAGAGTCATTCCTCATGTCTGATTAATCCTTCCATCCTTGTTTGTATGTTAGGGAAAATGAATCAAGATTATTTTGGGGATATGGTTGTTGTTGCTGTTGATATGGTCTCCCGGGAAGCACTGCTGCACAATATTCTATATCTTGTAGTTGGGGGAAACAACCAGTTGGGTGGCTGGTCTCTGTGAAAATGCCACAAGGTCTTGAAGGAGGGTGCTGGGATGTCTTTTCTGATAGAGAAATCTACCTCACCATAGTGTTCAATTCTCCCAACTTTGTATCAATTAAATTACTTTCAGGAAAATAAGGACTTATCTGATTTACTCACCTGACATGCGGTGTACCTCGATTGCCAAATTGTTCGGAGTTTTGGGCCATCTTTTCAATAAATGCATGTGAAGATACAGGTGTCATTTCCACCAATTCTCCTCCAGCCGCAGCATCCACCATTCTCCTCTCCATAGGTGTGAGTCCTTTATAAAAGTACTGGATGTGGAGTTGATCACTGATTTGGTGATGAGGGAAGCTTACACACAACTTCTTGAATCTCTTCTAGTACTCATACATTAACTCCCCTTGGGATTTCTTGATCCCAGAGATCTCTTTTATAATTGATGTGGTCATTGACACTGGAAAAAATATCTTCAATAAAAGTTGTTTTAAATCATTTCAATAAGTTACATCTTCAGGTTGTAAATAATACATCCAGTTATTTTTAGCTCCATCAAATGAAAATGAGAATGCTCTTAGTTTGATTTGATCTTCAGATACATTTCTTAGTTTTAGGGTGAGTAAACTACATTAAATTCATAAATGTGTTTATTGTGATCCTCATCAGAGAGGCCGTGAAATTTTGGAAGCATTTGAATTAACCCGGATTTCAGTTCAAAGTCTGATTTGAGATTTGGGTATGCAATGCAATTTAGTTGATAATAAATATCAGGTGCAGCCAATTTTAGAATGGTTCTATTAAGTTCATTTCCATTATTTTCATCCATTTTTTCTTGTTTTATGTTTTAATTTTAATTTCTTCCAATTTCAAGGTTCTTGGAGTGGAGTAATTCTCCAAATGCTTGAATTGTGAAACTTCCCGTACACTGAGAATGTCTGATTCAATCTTGAGGGCTACGTTCAATCTCAGAGTGAAGATCTAAGAGATATTTGGGATTAGTTCGTATCATAAATCACTGAATGATAAAAAATAAATGAATAAAATTGGATGATAATAAAAATAAAAAAAAATTGATCCGATAAAAATAAAATAAGAGAGTAAGAGAAAAAAAAAGAAAAAACTCGATAAAGGGGAAAGAAGAAAGAAATGGGTGAAGAAGATAATTAAATGAAAAATAAAATAATTACCTCTAATTAGTTTAATAAATTAATTTCATCCCTGGAAATAGCACCAATTTTAATTGCACTGTTGTGGGCGCTCTCAAATGTAGTGTGATTTTTTGGGAACTTGGGTACAGCAGAGTAGTTGACTAAGGTCATCTCTTAAAGGAGGAAGTAAATAAAAAAACGTCTTAAAGTTTTTATAAAAATTAAATAGAAGAGAATAAAAACACTAATTAAAAGGATGGGTTTTGTTTATCATTTATAAAACTAGAAGAATATTTCTAGAATAATATTGCATTTTTTTGTTTTTAATTTTGAAATGAAGTTCGATTAAAAAGATGCAACAAGAATATGTTTTTTTAAATATTTTAAAACTTGTAATCGATCTAACTCTACCTATTCACTAAATTATTTATCATTATCATTTAAATTAACATACACCTAATTATAGTCCTATAATTTTTAACCCTCGAACCCTACAAGAGTTAACTTAACCACAAATATGAAATTACTTAAACCCTAGGCTAGCCTTGGAACATGCAATCGCAACACCCTAATTTGATTGATGTTATTAGGATAGATTATGGTCAATGGATAATTATAGTACATATCCACTCTATAAATGAGGATTAATTGAGTTTATGGATTATATTTTAACTCAAAAAAGTTATCCCGTGTGAACTTGTATTACCGATTAAGTTCACACTCTCACAATTTACACAACTTATGACCTCGCTTGTTTTTGTGTCAATTATTCAATTTCTTGATTAGTTTAATTTAAATTAAAAAATCAATTAATATATCATATTAAGTGAATTAAATTATCTCATTGATTCAAAATAAATTAATTAAGAAGGTAATAGGTAGATCGATTAATAAGAAAACTACACTTCTATGGGTGGTGTAGTCATCGTAGAAACATTTTGCTTTCGCAAGAGTTTAGAAAGGGTATAACCCAATCTTGTTTATACTATTGAATTCCAGACCAAAAAGGAAGATTAATATAAGAATAAATTTTAACAAAATATAAGAAAATAGAATAAATAAAAGTGGAACTAAGAAGTATATTATGAAAACACAAACATTACAACATGAGGAAGAAGAAGAAGGCTTCGACGAAGGGATCCTTGCTTCAAGAGATACCCTTATTGAATTGCTTGAATAATTGGAGTGAAAACACTTATCCTCTACCCTAAACTTTATAATGCACATCCCAATCCCTCCAAATGAGAAAAAAACTTATTTATAGAGTGAAGGGGAGGCTAGGATTAAAGAGGTTTCAAGTGTAAATGAGGAATCTCAGACAAATATTTTAATCTAAATTTCACCACTCATTTGACCTCCAAAACGCGTGAACCAGATGTTATTCCTAAATAATTATTTGTGAAAAATTGGGTTTTCGAGCTCTTCTAAAAATTTGGGCCCAATAAAATTTAAGATGAACAAGTTATAAACAATATACTGAACCAATTTCCAATCTAGTGGGTCCATCCCACCTTTGACTTCATGGTCCATTTAGTCCAACCAAATTCATGATTTAGCTCCAATGTCCTGAACAAAAGTTGTAGAAAATTAAGTCAGGAACATAATTAGAACCTTTCATGTTCAAATAATAAATATAAAAATATATATGTTTGAAATACCATAGTTTACTATAATGGGTAAAACTAGAATTTCCATCACATTTTCAAATGAATGATCTAATCCCAAATATTTTATAAATAAACATATTTAAAAAAATTGAGGAAATTTTATCATTTATTATCAATAAAATATTAAATAAAAATGTGTTTTATCACACTCCAACAAAACATGTCTCATGTACATGATGTATTACATGTATCACTATTGAGGAAGTACTTACCTGACCTATCACATGTACTCTACCCAGAGTTGGTACTATCAGAGAATGAATTATCAAATGAATAGAAGTCAGTGAAGATATTAGATTACAGGGAAAAAATTATATGAAATAATACAATACCCCTCATCAATGTGTTTTGGAGAAACCAAAAGTTTGAAGAAGCAACATGGGAACTACAGGAATTGATGAGGCAGAGTTACCCTAATCTGTTTTTGTGTGGGAAAGCGAAATTTTGAGCATAAAATTTCTTAAGGGAGGAATGTTGTAATGACCTGATCATTTATGAATAAAATTAAATTTCTTTTAATCAAATATCTTATTGATATGGAAAACACATGCACTCTTTTTTTCTTATTATTGGGATTAAATAAATGTTAATTATCATTACCATTGATAATATAGACACTAAACAGTGATCACACAACTGATATAAATATAAGGTTTAAAAAAATCCTTTCGAAATAGACAAAAGAGAGGATGGCCTCATCTAGTAGACTTGGCCCATATGAAGCTCATTTTTTGGAGCTTAGAAAGGAGGTAGCATCACTAGGATTTACTCTTGACCAAGACCAAGTCAAGCTTAAATATGTTAAGATTGAAAGGAATCACATATGGGGGAAGTTCAAGTTAATAGATATTACCAACCGAGCGATGTTATTTGAGCCATCCCAAGAGTCTATCACCATCGCACACCTTACCCTTAGGTATTATGAGGGTGTTGTAAGGGGTTATATAATAAGATATTAGTTACTTACTATGTAATCCCTTTTTATAAATAAAAGTCTTATTCCACCAATTTATTTATGATAATAGTATTTCTTAAAAAAATAATGAATTTCATAAATTGATTTTTTGGGTAAAAATGGTACTTTTGGGAAATATATACATTAAGGTTTTTATTAATAATATTATAAAATAAATTCTTATAAATTATGATTATATCATCTACTTATCTATAAAATATTAGGAAATTAGTTTGATAAGAGTTATATTTTTATACGATAAAACAGAAAGTGTATTTTTAAAGAATTTATTTTAATGAATCAATGAATTTTTAAAATAATTAATATTTTAATAAAATATTATTATCAAATTACTTTTATTAATAATAAATGAGTATATTATTTTTAATAAGTCAAATGTAATTTTTAATTAAGGTTTAAAAAATTGTTTTTGTCAAAACCTATCAATTTTCAATAAATATCGGTTCTCATTTTAAAAGTGAAAATTCACATATTTAAAAAATTATTTATATAAAATGAATATTATTTTTTTAATCAGGACATCAAAATTATCCAACGGTGAATTTTTCACAATTTTCTGAGACAATTGAATTTTTGGGTAATAAATAAATAATATATAAATATATAGCGTGTTTTGTGTCATCATAATGATCCAATGGTGATGTAATAAATACCATAAAATAGATCTTCGGTCAAATATATGTTTTAAATATATAATAATGTGATTTTATATTAATTTTACTTATTTTATAATGCCTTAGTGAATCCTCCAAAATGTATAATATATTTTTTGATTTTAAATTAATTTCCTTGAGAGTGTGACTCACCTCCACATAAGAAAGGTAAATATTTCAATATATTCGGACATTTTACTTATTAAATAATTTTTTTACTCCCATTTTCTAGAAACCATGGGAAAACCCAGGGTTTGGTTTTTAGTTTTGAATATTTTAGTGTGTGGTGTTTAAAACCTAAATAATAAAGAATCACCCATCCTTTCCTATATAAAAACACCCAATAACCCATTCCTCTTCACTCAAACTCCTTTAAGCTCATAATAACTATTTTATCCACCCCCTAGAGTTCTCCCAAGGTTCCCCAAGCTCCCAATTAGCCTCTCCTAATCCATTGGGATCACACATCCAAGAAAGGGATCCCTACTTTTCTTCCTTTCTCATTTTTTTATCCAAGTTTCTTTATATTATTATACCCTTTTATTATTCAATTACAAAGGATGGGTTATATTTTTTCACCTCCCCCCTACTAAACTTATTATTTTTTAATTATGAGTTCCCTCTTTCTCTCTCATAAATCCCTCCCATGTACACCTGTTACCATGGCGAAATTTCGTAATAGTTATTCCATTTCTCCTATTTCTTCAAGTATCTTTATTATATTACGCTTTATATTTCCAAATTACTTATATTAGGACATGTATTTATATTACCCCCTTACTTTCCATTTCATTTATATACTATTAGTGACCTATTTCTCTCTCATCAACCATTTTTATGGATTTTTATGTCACGCTGTTAGGTTGTCGAAATTGTACCGCGATTTTCCAAACCAAAATCATTGTGTAGTGAATACAATAAACATTTCTCTATAAAGGGTATTCAACTTTATTCACATATATTTATTTATTATATACTTTTATATATTTATTCCACATTCCTTTATCATGGAATAAATGATGATATTGAATGAATCCGTGTTATATGATCTGTGCAACACACTTAAGCATGAAATTGAAATGATTATGAAGGGTGTGCCCTGATATATCTCAAATGAATTAGGTATTGTTTAGTGTCATGATAAATCATGTTAGTATAATATTTTACCTGATTACTTTTAGTACATTTTTCTGCCATGTTGGTATAGGGGTTTACCCGATTCTTTATGTTTATGATGCAATGTTTTATATTGTTTCCAAATTTCCATGTTATGATAATCATGTTATATCATGACTTTATGTTCATTTTTCTCTTGTTCTCCATTTATATCTTTATTGCCTAACATGTATTGTATTCTTCATTTTTTTCCTTGTTTACTCTCTTAATGGGATTTATAGCTCATCCTTTTCTTATGTATGTCCTTAGGTTATCCCATGCAATGTTAAGTATGAAGGAATGTTGTGGTCATATAAAAGAATTTTTCAATAAATATGTTCTATTTTATGTCTTAATTTTTCATGTAATGTTCCTAATATCCAAATACACTAGACCTATTAATCTTCAATGTTGTATTTAGTGAATGTTTATTAATAAATCATGTTTAATTGTGTAATAAAGACCATTTTTATTATAAATAATCTCTAAGGTTGAGAGAGTAAGTACCTGGTTATTCTATCACTACTATTGAGGTGGATTGTTATAAAAAAGTGGCGATGAGCTTGATAACTATTCAGTAAATAATAGATAAAGTAAAATTTGATTCAGGTTATATGCATTATTTCATATCATGGATGTTTATTACAACTATTAAAACACCACCTCAAAATATAAAGGCTAAGTTATTGGTGAAAATGGAAAAACAAGAAAATTATTAAATCCCAATAATATAACTCTTACCCAATCAATTTTGGTAGGATGAATCTCATAGAAAACATTATCATACTCTCTTTATTAAAATTTTAATTTATAGTGGGCATGGATTGTATATCTTTATATATATGAAGCATCAACTATCTAGAAAAGTAAATCAATTTCCATATCCCAAATCATCCCCTGATTCCACAGAAGTGTAATGAGGCCATTGAATATCATTTAGAAAATTCTTCTCAGGAATGGAAATTATTACCTCATATCGAGAAATAATGATTGAGATAAAGGAGAATATAATCCTTGAATACATTCTCATTATTAGAGAATATAATTATGTTTTCTCTAAAGAGTGTCTTAGTCTTCCTATTGATTTAGAGGATGAGTTCTAAATTAAAATTATATATGGATCTCTACCCATATCCAAGAGTCCCTATAAAATAACCCCTATTTAACTGGATAAACTAAATAAAAAACTATAAGATAATATTTACAAGGGTTTATATGCCCAAAATTTTCACCATGTAATGTTTGGGTCCTCTTCTTGATGAAGAAATATGAGTAAATGTGCCTTTTCATTGATTATATTGAACCCAAAAAATTATGATAAAGAACAAGTATCTAATACAATAGTTTTTAAAATTGTTCAGTCAACTACACGGCTCTGATTATTCACTAATGTGGATATTATATCAGGATACTAACAATTTAATATGAAAAAGAGGATATTAACAAGAATTCCTTCCAAATAGGGTATAAACACTATGAGTTCATTGTATTGTCGTTCATATTCACTAATGATCCTTCTATATTCATTGAATTGATAAATATTGTATTTATAGACCACCTCAAAAAAATTTAGTAGCGATTATAGATGATATTATAATATACTCTAAAATTATGGAAGGTTATGAGGATCATTTGAGTACTATTTTAAAGACATTAAGAAATTAGAAGTTAAATGAAAAGTATAGTAACTATGAGTTTTGGATGGAAAAAGTAACATTATGTTGGAATATTATCACCAAAAGGGATATATATTGATCCTTCTAATAAAAAGGTTAGTTGAGGAATTGAATAGGGCAAAATCAGTAACAAATATCCGTATTTTCATTGAACTTTCTGGGTACAATCAATTATTTTTGAGGAACTTCTCAAAATTTTTAAATACTGTAACCAAGAAAAGTTTAAATGGAGAAGAGTTTTATCAGACATATGAATGTGAAATTAGATTCGAGGAGTTAATTAAGAGTTTGATCACTAAACCTATACTCACACTACCCACAAGTGAGGTATGGTTTTTGATCTATAGTGATTAAACCAAGATTTTATTGAGTTGTCTACTCATGTAAAATGAAAAAGTCATAGATTATGCCTCTCGATAGATGAAGATACCTGATAAGAATTGTAAGATGAATGAAATAGAGTTGGATGAAATAATATTTTAATTGAATATTAAATGGAATTATCTCATTAGAGAGAATAGTGACATATATATAAACCATAATATACCTAAGTATATATATTCACATAATAGGAGATCAATATAAAACAACTATGATTGTTAGATTTGATCAAGGATTGTGATAGTTCAATCTATTATCATCATGGGAAGGAAAATAATGTATAAGATTCTCTAAGAAGAAATGATCATATGACCTTATCCCTGATAAACATTGAGAAGGGTCCAATCATATTAAACAAATAGAAGATGAAAATGGGGAACATAATGGAAGGAAAATCATCTTACCATACACAAATGATTCCCCAACCATCCATTCAATATAATATTCTGAAAAATCATAGGGATGATATAGAGATTAAAAATATGGAGGATTTAATTAGAAAGAGGAAAGCTTTAGAATTCAAAAAATAAAGCATAAGGGGTTTTGATATTTGTTTCATGACTATATGTACCATAAAATCCTGAGATAAATAAGGATATATTGAATGATTCCCATAGATTGACCTTCTCTATATACCATGGGATAAAAAAATATTTATAAATATCTCTAAGTTAACTTCTGGTGGGGCAATATGAAGAAGGGTATTACAGAATATAGATTAATGTTATTTTTCTATCTATAAGTTATTTTAGAATAGAAAAATTCTATGGGGATGATGAATTGATTACCCATACCTACATGGAAATGGGATAACATCGCCATGGATTTTTTCATGGGTCTTATGAAGACATCCAATGGAAATAATTCTATATGGGTATTGGTGGATTTTCTTAAAAAGACTTCTTACTTTATCAACATTCTATATGACTTCTATCTTAGTCATGTTTCAAATATATATATTAGTTATGTATTAGTGATGCATGTAACTCCACTATCATTAATATCCGATCGAGATATGAAATTCAAATCAATGTTCTAGAAAATTCTTCAACATGCCTTGAACACAATTTTGAACTTCATTATAGCCTATCAACCCTAGAAAAATGGTCAATTAGAATGGAATATCTTTATAAATGATGATATTCTAATAGAATTATCCATGGAATTTAAATAAATTTATGATCAACATTTTTTTCGGGATGATTGATTATAAAACAATAAACTCTACTTAATAATTTAGATGGATACTTATTAATTCATCAATGGAAAGAAAATTATAACTTCTAAATGATGTGATGGTCCTAGATAAAGAAATATATTAGGTCCTAAAATATTTGAAGAAATGGAAAATAAGATCATAGTCACTCACCAACACATTATAGTAGATCAGATTTAATATAAAAGATTTGATGATAATCGTCAATGAGATCTAGAGATTGTGGTTGTAGATAAATTATTTCTTCATATATATAAATAGAAGAGAGTCATGAGGTTTGGGAAGAAGGTAAATCAATGTCCCATATACATTGTGCCCTTTGATATTCTTTATCGCAACAGAGTGATAGCCTATCAAACAACATTCCCCCAAACCTATATCACATAAATGACATGATTTACATATCTGTCTTAGGTAATTCGATACGAGATCCCTCACGTGTACTAAATCCATAGGTGTAATAGTTTAATAATGCACTACTACAAAACTGGTCATGTCCAGCGCTAGCCTTTATTAGTGCTAACGAAAAAGCACTGATAAAGGGGGGTACTTTTATTAGGGCTAAAAAAGCGCTGATAAAGGATACATTTATCAGTGCTAAAAAAAGCACTGATAAAAGTACACATTTATCAGCACTTTTTTTAGCACTGATAAAAGGGTACCCTTTAACAACACTTTTTTTAGCGCTGTTAAAGGGTACCCCTTTATCAGTGATTTTTTTTGTAGCGCTGATAAAGGGGGTATTTATAAGCGCTTTTTTAAAAGCGCTAATAAAGGGTCTACTTCATAAAAAATCATTAAAAAAATATAATAATATTTAAATATATAGATATATTTATATTGATATAAATATAATATATATATTTTAAATATAATTTTAAATATATTTTAGAAAAGTATAAATATAAAGTTACACATAATATATACTATATTTAGTGAAAATGGCTTATAAAAAAATTTAAAAAATATTTTTAGTACAAAATTTGCTAATTGTTATGAAGTAATAGTTATTTAATAACAATTTCAAGACTAAAAAAATAAAAAAAAAATAAAAAGATCCAAAATATGTTGAAAACGCCGCTCAAACTTCAAACGGCCATAAATTTTGATCCGGGTGTCCGTTTGAGCTCTACATCATATCAAATCAAATCCTACAATGAGATCTATGCGCTAGTGACTAAGGAAAAGCCTCTCACATTTTTCGAGGCCAAAAAAGTTCTAAAAGGCCTCAAAAACTGAGTTTTTAGTCGGGATACCCCAATTTTTTAACATTTTGTCGATTTTTAGCCTCATTTAAGGGGGCATTATTGGATTTTTTTTGTTGGGTACTGAATTTATTCCAAGTTATTACATTCATATTGATATTATTTCTTTGAAATTTTATCATTTTTTATAATGCACTGCTATTTACAATCAAATATCTAACAATATATACATATTTTTTATATATTGACACATAAAAAATAAATTATAAATATAAATAATACAATATATTTACATATAAAATATATTTTCTTTATATAATTAATAACTAATATCCATTTTATTTAAAATACAAATATAGGAATATTTATATACCTATATATTAATCTAACATATATATATTAATATAACTACATATATATATATATTCATATAACTATAAATATATATATTAATATCACTATAAATACATATACTAATATAACTATAAATATATATTAATATAACTATATATATATTAATATAAATATATATTACTATACAAATAAATATAACTATATATATATATATAGAGATATCATTAAATGGAAAACAAATCAAAATAGAGGAGTAGTAAGGGCTTAGGCGCGCTGGGGGAGGTCTCGAGTTCAAAACCTGGTGGAGGAAGGGGCGCGCGCATGGGTGTGGATTTGGGGGGCTAGCACTGATAAACGGTGGAGGGGGTGCGTGCGGGCACTGGAGGAGCTGGAAAAACGCTGTTAAAAGGGGGCTCATGCACTATAAAAGCCCCCCCCCGATTTGCAGAATTTTTTTTAATTTTTTTAATTTTTTTTAAATTTTTATTACTTTTATCATCGCTAAAAAAGCGCTGCTAAAAGGGGTCATTTATCAGTGCTAAAAAGAAAGCGCTGATAAAGGACCCTTTTATCATCACTTATTTTTAGCGATGATAAAAGACCCCTTCTACCTGCGCTTTTTTTAGCACTGATAAAAGGGGTCTTTATCAGCGCTTTTGGAGTGCTGATAAAGAGGACCCCCCCTTTATCTTCATCGGCATTAACAGCACTTTTTTAGCGCTGTTAAATGAAATTTTTAGCGCTGATAAAAGGCGTATTTGTAGTAGTGATGATCTTTATTATAAGGATAAGATGATGAACATCTTGGTTCATAGAGATAATGTTCTATACAACAACACAAATCACCTAGTCAAAATACTTTGGTGGATCCCTAAGTACGAATAAGCAACATGGGAAAATAATAAAGAAAAAAAATGTACCCTAAATATATATCATATTAGTTTATAGAATGAAATTTTTTCGTACATATTTCTAAAATGGGGATAATTTAATGGCCTAGACTTCTATATGTAAAATTTTCTTATGAATAAATATACACATGTTATATCGAGTAATATAATATAATATAAAATTAAAGTACCATATATTGAAGATAAAAAACATTATTATATTAATTTGAACATTTAATTTAGTGAATAAATATAGGATTATAATTTCAAAGTGTTACAATGGGATAAAAAACAAAAAAAAACTAGAATTGGGGTCTTTGGATCACTCTAGTCTCCTAGAATAATCACACCTACAAAATATAATATAAATTGATATAAATAATTAGTAACTAAGTCAATTTTTTTTAAAATAAAGAATTTGTGACCTTTTGAGGTACTCGATTGAATGGTAAAGGATGTAATTAGAGGTATTTATAGGAATTAAAAAGGAAATAATGTCATTGGAATAGTAACATGAACGTTTTGAATAGTAACCCAACCGTTAGAATAGTAACTGAACCTATGAAATAGTAAAATAAAATATTTTGTTTTTTAATAAATAATAATAAAATTATATTATGTTAAAAAAAATTATTAAATATAAAAAAATGTTTGGAAAATTGAAATCATAATTATATTTTTGTAAAATATATATGATTTATTTTCCTTATAATAAATTTTATATGATAAATTTAGAAATTTTAAATAAAATCACATTTAAATTAAATTGTATCAAGAAAAAATATATTTTCATAAATGTGATAATATAATTTTGTGAAATAATATGTAATTTTTATAATTGATAGAGATTCAATCATATCAAAAAACTATTTTTCAATTAATAAGGATTTTATTTTAATAATAAATTTCCCAAATTTAGAAAAATATTTTAATAAAATGGATGTCATTTTTTTAATTGGAACATAAATAATTTTTTAGGGTGATTTTTTTTATTTTTCATAAAAAATTAATTGGGGTTGTGAATTGGGATATATCATATAAGTACCAATTTTTTTAATTTTGTGTATGAATGATATTTTCTGGTTTCTAGAAGTTATATAACCATTTTATTTTCCAATTGTTTGTAAAATTACAATCCCCTTACTATTGAGTCATAATATGGCCCCTTTTGGTGAAATAATATTTTATACAAATATTATATCTTAAAATACCTTCCTCCTCCACTTATAAATACCACCCTTCATCACCCAATTTATCTACACATCATTAGACCCATATCTCACTCATAATTATAAAAACATATCTCCCTAACCCTCTACCCATGTCCCATAATCCTTCGTCTCACAAAAAGACCAAACTAAGGAGCATTAATGTGTAATCTAAGTGTGATCTTCCAAAAGAAGTGGTAATATTCTCAACTAAATTATCTTAAATTATTTTCTAATTATATTTCCTAAAATAAATTCTATCTATGATATTATAACAACATTAGTATTATTAGTACACTAAAATATTATTATATTAATTAAATATTCATTATTTAATCTCTTCTCATTCTATTCAAATATGAAAAATTAGTTCATATTATGGTCAGGTAACCTCCTCTGGGAACAATGTATTACATTTTTCATCACCACCTTCATGAATAATTTTAATGAAAATTTTATGGATAAAAATGGGATAAATAAGTATATTTTAAATTTTTTCATATTCCCAAATGGATAAATAGTACTATGGTAAAATAAAAGAAACTAAGGTAATCATGGTCCGAAAAAGTGCTAAATGAACTAATCGTATAATGATAACATTTATACTAAATGAATCATCCCTAAACCATAACACACATGGATATTAGGGACTATATTAAACTATGTAACAAAATGAAAAAAATTCCATTAAATTATTTATAGCATGGTCTCAATATCCAAGAACTTTTATAACTACTGATAAAATAATGCGACCACTGAAACATGTAAAAGAAATCCTTGGGAAAGAGAGCATAATTATAATATAATAATAAAATGATTATAAAAAACATAAAATTATATTAATAAATTAAATATACCTAAAACATTGTTGTAAGAAATTATTTAATAAATTTAATTTGATTATTCAAAAGTTTAGATGAACGTAACAAATAATTCAAGGACCAGAAGTACATGATCTTTTGATTCAACATCATTAATTTTGGTTTAAATATTATATTTATTTTTATCCTTTTACCACTATCATATTCTTAGTTACTTCTTCCATATTTTCATATATGTTCATTACATATATACTTTGTTTTCGTTACCTTTCTTTTTTGGGGATATTACATGTTCTTTAAGTTCCCTTCTCAATTCTGTATTTCAAGAAAACCCATTTAAAGGGAAATTGTTTATTTATTATATCCTTGAATATACCACTAAATTTAATTATTTTATCCATTTATAGTTTCTAAAAAACCAAATTTTATGTAAAAAAATTATGTTTTATTTATTGTTTTATGGAAATTATTATGATCTTACTCTCTTTAAATACTATTTACTTTTTATTAAACCCCCTTATTAGATGTTCATTTACAAACATAATTATTATTTTTTATTTATAAACTTCACTTGAAATTAATTTTCATGACCCATACTCAATAATTCATTTATTAAAATCTAAAAATTCTTTAATATCTTTTTTTCATTGTAAACTTTCTGATATTCCATTTGGTTATGCTCTATGTTTATATTATGTAATCAAATTCATTTTCATGGGATTTTATTATCATTATCACCCACACATTATTTATTTATTTGGAACACATATGAATGTATATATAATGAAAATTATGGTTGGGAATAAAATTAAACACCCTAGTGCATTGGGTAATGTTTTCATCACATGAGATACCAGGTATGGTGCACGAACAATGAGCCTAATTATAAAGCCCTGACCTTTTTTGAAGATTTATCGGGCATGTTTACAGGTAATCTTTTGAATTGTGTAGAATTATTTTCATTTTCTATTTACCTTAGGGTGTGATTAGGTTAAATTTTGAGAAAAATAGAAGAAATATGGAACTGAACAATTGGCACATAGTTTTCCCTAATTGCACGCCCTGTACTAGCAAATCGTGAAACCCTTGATAGAGGGGTTTTGCACAGTTAGCACTGAGTTTTTAAAAACATGCACCCTCTTAGGAGAAACCATGCACCCCATTTAATAGGTGAATGGTTAAGGCACATGGTTAGAGGAAATCATGCACCATGAGTAGAAAACCGTGCATACAGAATTTCAATTTCTTCAATTTTATTAAAAAAATTCTCTAACCCCCGTCTAATACCCAAAAACTCCCTATCTCAACCCATAATAATTTTATATCAATTATAGAGCCTCATGGAGGAATTCCAAGGCCACCGACCTCCGATCTTGGTGATTCAAAGCTTGGTTGGTAGATCAATACCACCTCAGGTATTTTGGTTCTTCCCAATTGATTTCATGTTCTCCATATATTACTTTGGTGGGTTGTTATTATTTATATTTTTTGGATCTAGATATAGGAATATTGAATCTAGATCTAGTATTGTTGGATTTAGATCTATATTTGAGAGACCTGGTTTTGTTTAATTGTGAAGTTAGGTTTTAGATCTAGAGCGTGGTCATCATTGCACTCTTGATTGATTCACTTCAAATTAGGGTTCTCCTTTGGGAAATCATTCTTCAGTGAATTGATATAGGTCATTTATAATTCAAATACCAATGGATTGATTTCAATTATGTGTATGTAATTAAAAAAAATTATATTATATTTTTAGCAATTGAGTTCCTTATCAAATTAATTAATTTGGTGATTTAACTAATTGAAGAAAATTTTAAATTGCGGATATTAGGGTTGTAGACTTTAGATAATTAATTGTTGAATTAATTATGAGGTATTGAGATTATTTATTTGAGATAATTAATTATTTAATTAGTTATTATTTATTGAGATTATTGACTTGAGATAATTAATTGTTGAGTTAATTATGTGATATTGAGATTTTAGACTTCGGATAATTAACTGTTAAATTAATTATGATATATTAAAATTGTTGATTTGGGGATAATTAATTATTGAGTTAATTATCAGAATATTGTGTTTGTCAATATTGATTAATTAATTGTTGAATTGATTATTATAATTGATGTTCTTAATTAATTATGGAATTAATTATGGGTATCAATGTGATGAACTAGTTTTTGAATTAGTAAGGAAAATAAGAAGAGTAATTCATTATTGAATTAATTAATGAAATGATGTGAATATACAATTATTGAATTTGATTAATTAATTTTTGAATTAATTATTGTGTTGTGATATATGTGAATTATGATAATGAAAGTTAAAATGGATATTCAAATGTGAATTGTGATGACTAATGGTGAAATTTATATTCATATGTGTTATAGAACAATGAATGGTAATAGTGGTAGTCATGTTTTAATTGTGATAATGAATAGTAACATGGAAATTCATATGTGTTATAGAAAAATGAATGGTAATAGTGGAATTCATGTGTTAATTGTGATAATGAATGGTAAAATGGACATTTATATGTGTTATAGAATGATGAATGGTAATAATGTAATTCATGTGTTGATTGAGATAGAGAATGGAAACAATGTCATTCTGAGATATGATATCCCTTAGGGATGGTACGGGCTTCGTCATGGGTTGAAGTAGGTATTGAGGTACCTATGTATATAAAAACTGCAAGATTTATGTGGTTAAATGAAGATTAATTGATAATGTGTTAACAGTTTACTTATTCATTGTAATTATTTATTTATGAGATTTCATACCCTATTATTTTATAGTATATTGTTTTATACACCGTTGGTAGTGGATTACTGAGTTTTACCCACACCTTACTCGGTCTATGTCAGGACACTCTGCCAAGATGAGGGAAGGGATGGAAAATCATTGTGTCATTCTTCCATCAAGATGAAAAAGAGATAATAACCTTATATTCGCACCTCTAGTAGGCTCCAGGGTGGCGACCATCACCAAGGGTATAAAAATATTACAAAATGGGAGGCATTACCCTTTTTATAGTAACCAAGAACAAGAGATAAGATGTATCAAACTCAAAAAAACTCCATGACATATATATAAAATAATCCAAAATCCATCCCACATGCATGTTTAAAGTAAAACTGTTATAAATACAATGAAAAACTACAATGTAAATACCAAAAGAATAGTGCTAAGTAGTGACACAACAACTATCTTAGTGCTCGATCTAGTAGGGTACAACATGGTCCACATAATCTCCCTTAAGATCTACAAATAGTTTTATATATGTATGGTGGTCATACAAGTATACTCAGTAGGAAAAGCCAATGTCTCTCGTGCATAAGTAGGAGAAGTATACTAATGAACATATGAGAAATACAATATAAATTCAAAAGCACCAAACAAGGTATACTATCCACCCCAACCTCACCAAGGCACGCCCACCAAATAACAAAAGTTAAGTAAAGTAGTAAGCGCATCGATGAAAGGGTACCCTACACCACTTCCCACTCGTTAACTACTCATCCCTAATTACGAATGTCCTAATGCTACCATGCTCTTCTACAAGCCCCATTTTCATAACCTACCCTCACACACCTAGTCCAAATTTTAAATATCTCTAGAAAACACTTGGGCTGCAACCACATCACATCCCAAATACACATGGTAAAGTATAGCATATCTAATTTTGAAGACACTAGGGAAAGCACACTTCTCCTGTAAACACCTAGTCCTCACAAACACACCACAACATGCTCAAAGAGTCTAGAGATACCAATGCTTGGAATAGGGAGAATAAAAGAGCCAATTAACATCCATCCATCCTCCCACCATGATTTTGGGAAAGGACACCCTCCCCCATGATAATGGGGGTTTTCAACACATTGTTCTCAACATGGGTGGGGTGCATATAGAAATCACAAGGAACTACATGTATATACAAATGTACCAAACACTTATCCCAAACTATAGGTTTTCAAAACAAACAACAATCCCACAAAAACTTGACCTTGCTTCTACCTCTAATGCATAACCACAAAACCAACCATAGACTTAATTCATAACCCTAGCCAATCCATTTAACTAATTATCACTATGTATTAAAATTTTTATTTATTTATTCATTTATTCCATACCTACTTAGGAAAATACCAACACAACACACCATAAGTAACATCATTATCCACACAAACTTCACAAAAGTATCTGGAAACTCTGGTCGAAAGGCCCAAGCAAGGTATTACCATATTTCTTAAAAATTATCCCTCCCAAACCATTATCAGTAGCCCTGCTTCATGAAAGGCACCACATCCCATAATAATAACAAAACTCAACCAGGTTGCAGTCCCACTGCAAAAACAGACCATGCACAACAACCATAACACAACCTAGATGCCGACCCACTATTTAATAAGTTCATACATTCAAAAATAAATCAAACTCTCTATTTGAGATTCCATTACACTGCCTTCCCAACCTCATACACACATCCACACTCCCACTCCACCAAAATTTCCACCCTGCTACACAAACATGCCACACCACCCCCACATAACCAACCCCATTTTAACCCCTATACCCATAATTATACTTCCAACTGCTGCACCATACAACCTACATAAGGCACTAAAACCGAACATGGCCATAAAAACACACATCCACACCTATAAAATAGAGTGTATTAAGATTTTACCAACATTGTTCCTTAATTCCACTTTCATAATTTAAGGGTGATCACAACACAAATTTAATCCTAGGGAATTCATTTATTTAACCATGTGTATGTGATTTACCAGGTTCTCGTATTTTTATACATTAAATAGAGGATAAAAAAAGTATAAATCCTATCATGTGTGCAAGAAAAGACCACCAATGACAATGATTTTCATAAGGATACTACCCATACGATTCAAAATAGGGATAAAATATAATAGATAAAACAAATGATCATTATCAACATCACCCCTTCCCTCATTTATCTTTGTTAAATTGGTTTCAACCATACCCACAAGAAAAAATCAGCACATATACCCCTCATGATACAAAATTAAAGAGATACATAGGAATACCTAACTTAAAAAAAGATAATAAAATACTCCTCCTTGTGCCAAAAACAGGGTGTCGATCAAGCAACAGGAAGGAATCCAAGGAAAAGTACATATGAAGGCCACAACACAACACACCACTCTATGGGGAAGGAAGGATATGAGTCTACAAAGAGAAAATGGAAACACATTGGGAAGATAAGATATTGGATTAGAAGAGCCATGTCTTATATCAACGGAAGCAAACAGTTTTAAGGGCCATTAAAGGTGGATCACAATCAATATTACGCATTTTGACTATTTCAAAGTCCTGGGTGCATTATAATATTAAATATATAATTAATATTCATTGAAATGAATTTAGAAATTCTAAAAAAAGGTTTTAAACTCGGTTTACAACAAATAAAATGTAAGAGGGGCGAAACTAGAAAAAATGAACAAGGTTGGAAATGACTCACCAATGGGTGAGTCACCAATAAGGACTCATCAATAGAAAGTCACCGACATGACCCACCGATGTCTGACTCACCAACATGAGTCACTAAAGCCCGAACTAATGATGCTTGACCTATTGTTACCATCTACCAATGTGAGCTACCAATGCGAGCTACTAATGAAACCTACCAATGCAAGCTACCTAAGTGAGCTTATGATACCACCTACTGATGCGACCTACCAACACTAATTCACTGATGTGACCTACTGGTGGGAAAACAAGAATTTTTCAAAACTCTTGAAATGAACTGTATTTTCCCCCTAGAACACCCCAAACACTGGATTTTGAAAATGTAATGGATTGGGAAGGTCCGAGCCATTACATCAGATGCCTCTAAAACTATTATCACCTTCAAGAATTCAAACCAAAACCCAGAAGAAAGAGGGGTCCAAACAACCACCCTATAAGATACCTCTCAGGGATAAACCACCTTGTGTTGTCCGAAATTTTGAGTGAAACCTCAACCTCCAAGAACACCTCATCCCACATATGCTTACCCAAACATCCACTAGATAACCCACACAAGCACAAACTCTCCGGACACATGAATTAGAGATTTCCCTCCTCCATGTCAAGATATTATCTACTTGGGGTGGCATTGACTCTACCACATGGGTTTAATCACATCTAAATTAATATATCTTGATTAGGAATCTGGTCTCTCCCTCTTCACATTTTATGACTTTATCATAATTTACAGAACAAGGAAACAAATCATCTCATAAACAAGGTTAAAGAATTACATCATAAGAAAAGAATACAAGAAAAACCCAAAACAACTTTGGGTATTGGGCACACATCTACGATTCTTGTTCCCAAGCACTATCCTCCAAGACACACTGCCCTCACAACATGTGAAACAAAAGAATGGTCCATCCATGTAGCACCTTATACCAATGATCCTGGACCACCAGTAGCCACTCCATGAATGTTGCGTCATCCTCAATATCAAACTCTCCCCATTCAATGACATGGGAGTCATCATGAAGATACCGATGAATATGGGATATATGAAATACGTCATGGATCCTCTCCAAATATAGTGTAAACACCAACTGGTATGCCACATTGCCAACTCCCCCCAACACCTTGAAGGGTTTGATGAACGTTGGATAAATCTTGATCCCTCGGCCAAACCTCCACTGCCCACGGTAACAAGAATCCTTCAAGAATATGTGGTATCTAACCATTAAGTCCACGGGAATTCTCCTTCAGTTGATATAAAACTTCTTCTAGTCTTGTGAAGACTTCATCCTATCATGAATTAGCTAAACCTTCTATGTAATTCTCTTCACCACATCAGGTACAAGAATAGTCATTTCCCCCAACATTTATCCAGCAAAAAGGTGAATGAAACAACCATATGTATAAATATTCAAAAGGAGTCATTACAGTGGTATAGTGGTAGCTATTATTGTAAGAAAACTCTTCCAAGGGTAGGTGTCTCACCTAAGACCCACCAAAGTATATGATGCAAGCTCACAGCATATCCTCCAACATTTGGATGGTCCTCTCAATTTTCTCTTCTATCTGAGGGTGGGAAATAGTACTGAGGAATAACTGAGTTCCAAAATAATATTGTAATCCTCTTTAGACTCATGAGGTAAAACATGAATCCCTCTCTAAGATAATGGATCTCAGAACCCCATGCAGTCACACCACCTCATCCAAATACCTTCCCTCCAAGGCATCCAATGTGCTTGACTCCTTAATTGCTAACAAGTGAGCTGATTTCATCAGCTGATACACTACTACCTAGATAGCATCACAACCTACCTTATCCCTAGGTAGTCCTATGGTGAAATCCATTGAGATTTTACCCCACTTCCACTCAGGGAAATATAAGTGATGAAACAAACCACCATGAACATGGTGCTCAACATTCACTTACTGGAACACCAAGAACTTCTCCTCCATAGACTCCTCTATAACTAACTTCATCCTTGGACATAAAAAATTAACTCTAATTCCTTGGTACATCTTAAAAACGCTTGAGTGTACTGCTAATAGTGAGTTGTAAAATTCATATAGAAATCCCTCATGCATTTCCATCAGGACAAAAAAATTCCCATGGAACAACATCCGATTATGACCATCCTCCAACCATCCCTCTAGAGCATCACCCTGGTCAATGTGATCACACATCATCTTCACCTCTGATTCTACCCATAGAGACTCCTACACCTACTGCCTCAGAGATGAATTCACCGTCATATGAAATAGAAATCCTCTACCACCAACCATTCCTATATCTAAGTGCAATGCGGCCAACTCCTGCATCGCCTTCCAAGTGTCCGTAGATTCCCAAAAAACATCCTTTTGCGAATTCCTACTCAAAGAATCAGCCATAAAATTCTCCTTTACTAAGGTTTAAGATATCTCTAAGTAATAATCCTAGAGAAACTCTGTCCACCTCTATCGCCACAAGATTATTTCTTGCTGGTAAAAGATATACCTCAAGATCTTGTGATTTGTGAAGACCATAAATCATTCTCAAATGAGGTAATACTGATAATACTTGAATGAAAAACATTATTATTGCTATCTCTATATCATGGGAGGCATAGTTTTATTCATGGATATGTAACTACATATACCCATAAGAGACCACTACCCATTGTTGCATAAGCACACACCCCAAGCCTAGAAGAGAAGCATCACAAAACACCTCAAACATTACCCCTTCCTCTGGAAACCTGATCACTAGAGCATTGAAAAACTTCCCCTTAAGATAGCTAAAAGCTACCTGACACTACTCACTCTACAAAAAAGGCATGGTATTTTCTGGTAATATCTATTAAAGGAGGTTCTACTCGAGTGAAATCAGGTACAAATATCTGATTATATCCTTCCATACCAAGAAATTTGTGATCCTTTGCCACATTCTTGGGTTATTCCCAAGAAACAACTACCTTGACCTTCAATGGGTCAACTGCTTCACCTTGATGAGACGCCACATGTTTAAGGAAGTGGACCTCCCGTGTTCAAAACTTTAACTTGGACAAGTTTCTGTAGATCTAGTGGCATTGAAGGACCTTGAGGACAGTCCTGAGATGCTCAGTATGCTCCTCCTCTGACTTCTAGGAAATAAAAATACCATTTATGAATATGATGATGAATTGATCTAGGAACTAATGAAATAATGAGTTCATATGTCCCATGAATATGGATGGTGTGTTCGTAACACTGAAGAATATAACAAAGAACTCAACGTGACCATACCTACACCTAAAATTAGTCTTTAGGATATCATCCTCCTTCACCCTCAGTTGGTGATATCTAGACCATAGATTGATCATAGAGAACCAAATTTCTCCCCTTATAAGGTCTAAAATATCATCTATCCTTGGGAGAGGGTAACATTTCTTGACTGTTACCAGATTGAACCTCTGATAATCTTTAAAAAACCTTAGAACATCATATTAATTCTTTAAAAATAAGACTAAAGTGCCCCCACGGCGACACAATGGGCTAGATAAATCCCATCTTCATAATATTTTCAATATAAATCATTATCCCCGACAACTCAGAAGGTTCCATTTGATAATGAGTTATCAAAATCAAATAATCACTAAGCTGCAAGTCTATGTCGAACTCAAAGTTACTTCAAGGGGGGTAGAGTCACAAAATCCTCAGGAAAAACATCCAAGAACTCCCAAAAAACTCTTTTAACCACCACCATCTCAGCATCCATTGATTCCACTAATATCTTAGACAACAAAGAAAAGAGAGGCTTCACATGACGCCTACCCATCAGACAACTCTGCTCACTAAAAAAATCTACATGTTTTCCATCCACATATAAAAATAAAACTCTCCTCTAGAATAAGTAGATGAAAAAATGAACAGAAAACAACAAGTCGATTCCAAGGATGACATTGTATGGATGAATCTGTAGCAAGAAGAGATCCCCACTGGACTGATGTGGCCCTGAAATTAGTCAACCTCCCTAGAAAATATCAAACATGCTATTATGACCTATGATTGGTGTACTAAATACTAGGGGCACATAAAGTCACTTTATGTCTAGTCCCATAGCAAGGGATAGATCGAGTGAAATAAAGGATTGAAAATCTCATAAATCAAACAAGGTACAGACAAGGGCACTAAATAAGTTGATCAAACCACGAATGATCTTTGGCCCCACTGGACCTACTGCCTCAGAGAAATGAAACCGAACACACCCATATCCTTTTCCCCTCTTTTGTTGACCACCTCCTAAACCATGTCTTGGTTGAGGTCCCTGAAGATCACCCTGAGGTCGGACTCCACCTGCTTCATCTCCTCTTGGTGGAGCAAGATCTTGATGTTCTTATTGTAAAAATGGCATGGCCAGCAACTGCTGCCAAGGCAGGCGCTGAACCTGCCCAACTTCACCATACATAGCTCAAACTGGGAACCAACATTTTAGGTTCCTGTGACCTCCACAAGAAAAAAACCTTGGTCCCAAGACTATAAGAAAAACATGAGGAACAAAATGTTGAAACTGAAACTGTTGAGGTTGACTCCCTGCTGAAAAAAACCTCTAAGGCCTTCGTGCCAGAGACCTATTGATAGAAGACTTACCCTTGTTAAAACCCTGCTAACTCCCCTCTTGTAGTATACCTCCTCACGAGTGCATCCTCTCAACCAATTACTCTTTCTTTTGGGCCTATAGGTATGTTGGAAAGGTGAAAGGAGTAACTGCGTACTAGAGGGAAGGACATAGTTCCTCCTCTAAACGTCTCACCCAAAAATACTAATCTAGAAAGAGATATAGAGAAAAGTGAAGGAGATCCTTGAACTTGAACCCAAATTCCCATATCTACAAACTCCCCTACTGGAAGAATGTTATCTTCTATTACTTCTCAACCTTTATGATCGAAGAAAGGAATTTCGCCCAGAACTCATTCTCAAAACCAACCCACAGAACATCGGTCTCCTTCCTCTACCCCGGGTAGAGCATCCACCACTGATGTGCATCACCCCATATCTAGATAACTTCTAGAGGAGCCCAGTACACCATAAAATCCTAGATCAAGCTGAAATTGATCACCAGCTCTTCAAGCCAACTCTCTATCTCAATATTTGAAACACTACCTTTGTACTTTCCCATAGTATGCCACTAGAAATCAAGAAGAATATTCTTCTACTGATCATCCTCCCCCACTAGGTCAACCCTTCGTTAGTCATCCATATCATCCTGATTATCCTCCACTGCATGAGCCACTCATGGATGACAACTTGGTTCCATAGCTAAAAGGTAAACAAATAACTCCTAAGCCTGAGTAGTATGTAATTTTATTTAAGGTTCATTTTAACTTTTTATTATTTAATTTCCTTGAAATGGAAAAATAAAAAAAAAATAACACAAATCATCATGATTCATTCACCTTTCCAAGGGTATCTTCTTTGAAAATAGTGTATCCTCACTTGGTCATTCATAGACTCAGATCCATTTCATCGGATCATGGGGGTGCTAAAATCCTATGTCCAAGATGCTCTTCCCTAGCCTATGTCAGACACCATGATCTCCTACCAATGCTTCCCCACCATCCCATGAAATAATTACTATGCCTAACTCGAAACTCCATCCTATCTCACAACCATCATCCACTGATACAATTCAGACACAACCCTCCTTCATCAAGATGTGGGAAGGGATGGAAGAGTGTTGTGACCTTTATTTTTCAAGATGAAAAAGAGATAATGACCCTTGAGACCCACTTCAAGTAGAAACTCGGGTGGATACCCACACCAAGGGTATAAAAATCTCATAAAATGGGAGGTATTACCCTTTGTATAGTAACCAAGATTAGGAGATAAGATGTATAAACCTCAAAAAAATTCCAAGAAATATATATAAAAGAATAAAAAATCCACCTCACAAGCATATTTAAAGAAAAATACTAGTAATATAATGAAAAAATCCAATGTAAATACCAAAATAACAAAGATAAGAAGTGGCACAAGAACTAACCCGACGCCCGAGCTAGTAGGGTCTTGCACGGTCCGCGTAATCTCCCTGGAGACATGAAAATAGTTTTATATACGTAGGGTGAGCATACATGTATACTCAGTAGGGAAAGCCAAAGTATCTCATGAACAAGTGGAGAAAAATACTAATTCCCCTATAAGAAAAATATAAGAAAATCAAAATCACCTAATAAGTTATACTATCTACTCCAACCTCACCAAGGCATGCTCACCAAATAATGTAAGTCAAGTAAAGTAGTAAGCACATCAATGATAAGGTACCCTGCACCACTTCCCACTAGTTAACTGATCATCCCTAACATTTAACTTCCTCACGCTACCATACTCTTCCACAAGACCCATTGTCACAACCTGCCCGCACACACCTATGCCACAAACCACATCCAACCCACAAGCACATGGGCTGCAACTACATCAAATATTGAAGATGCATGGGAAAGTACAATATATATCATCCCAAATACACAAGGTAAGTCTCACCTCACTCGCAGATACCTAGGCCTTACAGCCATACCAAAACCTGCATGAATAATCAACGACTACTAATGCCTAGAAGATGGAATATAAAAGATATAACAACTATCCATAAATCCTCCCACTAGGATATTGGGAATGGAATCCCTTCACCATAACAATGGGGGTGTTTGGAATGTAGTTCTCAATATGGGTGAGGTGAGTATAGAAATCACAAGAAACTACATGTATATATATAGGTACCAAAGACTCAACCCAATCTATGGGTTTTCAAAACAAACAATTATCCCACACAAAACATCCCTTTATTATACCTATAATGAAAAGCCACATATCCAACCATAGAATTATTTAATAACCCCAATCAATCCATTCAACCAATTATCACTCTTTATTAGAAAAATTATTTATTTATTCATTTATTCCATCCCTACCCAAGAAATTACCAAAAAAAGCACACCACATGTAACATCATAACCCACACACACTTTAAAAAGTATCTAGAAACTCTAGGAAAAAGGACCACACAGGGTAAATATCTTTAAAATTGTCCCTCCCAAACCATTCTCAGCATCCCCGCTGCAGGAAAATCACTACATCCAACAATAACAACAAAACTCAACCAGATTTCAGTCCCACTGCACAAATAGAGCATGCCCAATAGAACCAACCCCCTTTTCCACCCCCACACCCATAATCGTGCTTCCAACCACATCACCATAAAACAAACACAAGGCACTAGAACTGAACATGACCATACATAGAACAAAAAACACCTATAAAATATAGTTTATTCAAATTTGACCAACACTATTATTTAATTCCACTTTCATAATTTAGGGGTGATCACAGAACAAGTTTAAACATGGGATATCCATTTATTTAATTGGGTTTACGTGATTAACTAGATTCTCATATTTTTATCTATTCAATATAGAATCTATAATAAGTATAAATCATCACCTGTGCGTAAGAAAATACCACCAACAGCCATGATTTTCAGAAGGATACAACCCAAATTATTCACAAAAGGGATCAAAGATAATAGATAAAATAAATGATCATCATCAACATCACCTCATACCTCATTTATCTTTGTTAAATTGGTTTCACCCGTACCCACAAGAAGACATCAGTACACCCACCCACATGATGAAAAATTAATGAGAGATGGAGGAATCCCTACCTTGAAAAACAGAAAATAAATAATTCATCCTTGTGCCAAAAATAGGGGGTCGCGCAAGCAACAGGAAGGTCTTTGAGGAAAATCAGATCTAAAGGACACAACACAACACACAACTCCATGGAGAAGGAAGGATCTTGGTTCACCAAGAGAAAATAGAAACACACTGGGAATGGAAGATCTCATCTTAGAAGAGCTAGATCATATATCAATGGATGGAAATAGTTTCAAGGCCATTGAAGTCAGATCACGATCAAGATTAAGTAGTTTGACTATTTAAAATTCATGGGTGAGTTAGGATGTTAAAGATATAATTAATATCCTTTGAAATTCCTTTATAAATTCTCAAAAAATGTTTTTAACTAGGTTTACGTCAAATAAAATGTAATAGGGGAGAAACTTGAAAACTAGAAAAAAAATGGAAATGACTCACTTATGGGTGATTCATTGACACAATCCACCAATAGTGAGTCACTAACAAGACACACTGATGCATGAATCGCCAATGTGAGCCACTGATGACCAACCTTCTGATGCACAACCTACTGATGCTTGACCTACCAGAGCATGACCTACCAGCTTCTGACCTACCAACGCCTGACCTACCGAAGCCCGACCTACTGACGCCCAACCTACCAAAGCCCAACCAATTGATATAACCTACCTACATGAGCTACTAATGTGACTTACCAATGTGATCTACTGATACCACCTACCAATTCAAATTCACTGATGCAACCTACCAATGGAAAAACTATAATTTTGAAAAACTCTTGAAATAATAAATGATTGCCTCCTAAAACACCCAAAACACCGGATTTTGTCAAATTAATAAACTTAGGAGGTCCAGGAAATTACTAAATTCCTAATCAGTACCTGAATATACTTAATGTTTGCAGGACAAGATAATGGAAAATTCCTCATGTTAGATAGATGATTTTGGATGGAGAAGGGATGAGGAAGCCAAAAATGGTTTGGGATCCTCTTGGGAGTTGTCAGTGTATTTACTTTTGAGTTACATTTTTACACTTGGAACATAATTTAACAAGGTTTTTCTATTTTTTAGTTTTGATTGAGCATTTCTAGTTTTTTTTCATCTTGTGATACTAGTATTTTCTATTTTATATCATATAATTTGGTTATTTTTATTATTTAGAAATGTGTATTACTCTTAAAAAAAAGGTTATAGTCTCCCCATTATTGATATTATACCATGTATCCTAGTTTGTGGCCTCTTCCATATGGGGTGGAACACTTGAGGTCATGTAGTGGACCGAATCAAAGCACCGGTCTATGGAATCATGGTTGGAACATTAAAAAGAGTTATCATAGGTGGTTTTATTTTATTTTTCTTTGATATTACTATTTGGGAAAGGTGGAGTAGAGAATAGGATGAGTCAGGTCTTGGTTAAAAACTCATGCATGGGAGTAGCTAACCCATGAATGTGGGTAAAACCCAAGTACCTAGGTTGGTATTATTGTTATTGATGTGTATTGTTATTGTTGATGTTATTTCACCTTGGGTGAAACAATTGTTGTGTGATGTGAATATTCTTTCAAATATTTGTCAGTATTTGACTCATGGCCCTGTAAGGCATAAGAGTTTGGTTTTAATGAATTATTTTAGGCACTCAGGATTATTATAACATACATAATTTTAGACACACATGAGAAAAAGGGTTGTGGGTAATATTTTTAACTTCAATAGTTTTCCATTTCTTGTGAAATATTTTAAAATGATTCAGGATGAGAATAAATGTGTGTATAAAAGAGGAACTTGAATGATGATAATATTTTTACACTTATTAATTATGAACTAGGTGTAGGATGGTTAATGGTAGCGATAACGCCTTAGTTTTGACCATGTAGCAAGGTTTGTGAAAAAAGGATTATTGTGTTTTGATATTATATAAACATGATAAATTGGTGTTATGTGTCTCAAGATGTTTTTTGGAATTATAAAGATATTCCTCCATGATAATGCCTGTTGAGAGGATGATAGGGGAATAGTCTTAGAGATGATCTACCAGTAGTGGAACTTAAGTCAATGATAGTGACAAGTGAGGAATCAGGAGAGTAGTGCTGTGATAACTTCTATCACTTCATGAAGTTTATAGAAAGAGATCTATGATGGGTTGTGAAGAGTGTGTCTGACCTCACATGAAATTTTTAGTTACAACACCCTCTAAATTTTATTGGAGAGGGTGGACCAGATGGAGTTGAGTTCTAGATTGAGTCTATAAAGGTTATAATTTACCATTTAGAGACTCTTTCCCTGAGGAAGGTCAAGTTGGGTGATTATATGTTATGAGGATCAACGAATAACTAGTGGTACATTCAGGCTCAGGCTGGACTTGTTGATGGTATGTTATGGAAGGTGTTCATAGGTAATTTCTTGGATAACTTCTATCCAGATACATTGAGGTGGGGTAGAGTATCTTAGTTCACTCGATTGACTTAGGAGATCATGTATGTGATGGACTATGTTGGACACTTTACATATTTCTAGCACTTTGTTCTAGCATTGGAAGGGGATGAGACAACTATAGTGAGATGTTTTCAAGACGAGGTTAAATGTGAGATTAAGTCCCAAGTTTACCTGTTTCAGTTAAATAAGTTTACAGAGGTTTTGGATCAGGATATTATAACTAAGTGGAACCCAAGGTAGGCTTCTAGTGAAAGATAGGTGGTTGCTTCTAGATGATCAGGAGGTACGAATTCTAAGAGAAAGAATCATCACCATGATAGTGGTAGCTAGGGGAGTTGGAATAGGAGAACCCAGATAGAGGGATTAGTGGTTTAATATCTTACTCAAGTGATCTTTCACTAGTTAGGTAGGTTGGGATACTTCCTTAGACAGTTCCACCAACCACTGTTATATTTACAAGGTTGTGACAAGTTCTAGCATCTATAGAGGTTTTATAGGAATTTGTGACAGATGAGTAGTGGAAGAGGATCATGGAAGAACCAGGGTGATGTAAGGGGATATTATTCCCTATATCAGTCTATGATCTTGTAGTTATTATAGAATAGGTAGTAGAGGTAGTTTACATAGTTATTCTTGGAAAGAGTGCCTGTATCAGTATAATGGTTCAACATAGGGGACTCAGGTTAAATCACAGTGAAGAGGGGAAGGACATTTGAATTCAATTCAACCTACTCTTATGGATAGAGATATAAGACCATTAAAATATAGAGGTATTATTCTTGTATATTCTACATTATCTAGTTCCTTATTTTATATTGGTGCCTCTAATTCCTTTATTTCTAAATAAATTGTGAGGGGTTTGAGCCTGGCGATGGAGTTCCTGAGCAGGGTTTTGACAATAGATACACCTTTAGAGGTATGGTCAAGAGAGATCTGTTTATTGAAGTTGTGTTCTCTAGAATTTGGGGAGTATCATTTTCTATGGTATCTACCTATTCTTCACATGTCAGGATTCATCCTAATTTTGGGTATGGACTAGTTAGTATCATACCAAGACCACATACATTACTACTTGAGGAGAGTGAAATTTACATATTCAATGAGTGATAGTTACATTCACCATGGAAAGTGGGATATCCAAGCAATCTAAGTAGGCCAATTACTCGACAACTAGGAGACATGACAACCTCGGTTTCTAGTTTGTTGCTGGATGATGTGGGTGTGAAACAAGGTGTCTTTCCACCCATAGTTGATAGGTTTCAAAATGATTTTCCTAAATAATTCTCAGGGATTCCACCTGAGAGAGATTTGGAATTCACCATCAATATAATTCCTTTGTCTAAGCCAATTTATATTCCACAATATAGAATGTCATCGATAGAGATTCAAAATCTCAATACTCATCTAGAAAAGTTTTACGATAAGGGGTTTATCTGACTGAGTACGTCTCATTACGGTTCACCAATTTTATTTTTTCAAGAAAGAGGATGTGAGTTTACACTTGTGTATTGATTATCAAAAGTTGGACCATATTACAATGAAGAAAATGTATCATCTTCTTCATATAAAGGATCTTTTTTACCAGATGAGGGGACATTGTGTATTTTCCAAGATAAACATGAGATTAAGGTACTATTAGTAGAGAGTTCAAATCTATGATATACTGAGGCCTTCTTTCAAAATCAGGTATGGCCTAGGTGAGTTTGTTGTAATGCCTTTTGGGTTGATGAATACACTGGCATTGTTTATAGAATTGATGGAAAAAAAATCTTCCAATCATACCTATATTAGTTTGGGGAGGTGTTTTGGGATGACATCTTGGTGTAATCTAAGAGTCATGATGATCATTACAAACACATTAAAAACGTCCTGAGTACACTGAGATAGCATCATCTATACGACAAACTATCTAATTATTAGTTTTAGATTGATAAGGTACACATTTTGTTGTCACGTCATCTTGGAGGAAGGTGTGTCAGTATTCCCAAAGATGTTTTAGGTAGTGGTTTCATGGGAGTAGTATAAGAGAATGTTTGATATCTTAATATTTATGGGGTTAGATGGATATTATTAGAGATTCATCTAGGACTTTTTCTGATTAGAAGTGTCACTTTAAGGTTTGACCAAAAAAGTGATAAAGTTTTAATGGATGGAAGAATGTGAGAGTGACTTCCAAGAATTAAATAAGTGCTTTACACTGACACCAATATTGATCATACCTAAGCCATGTGAGGACTAAACAATTTTTTTTGATTATTTTGGGATCAGACATAGAGGGGTGTTGATGTAGGGAGATTGTGTTGTGGTAGAAGAGTCTCATTATTTGAGGCCTCATGAACAAAATAATACTATGAATAACGTAAATTTTTTTGTAGTGGTTATAATTTGAAGTGTTTGTGACATAATCTATTGGGTGAAAAGTTTACAATGTATAGAGATAAAAAGATCTTAAATTATATATTTTCATAGAGATATTTTAATCTCCGATAGTAGAGGTGGGTTGAGTACATGTAGTTATTTTATTTTGAGCTAGCATATACACCCAAGAAGGGAAATAGTGTGGATGACACTTTATGTTGGAAAACCTGGACTTAGGTGGTTCAAGAGACAATTTTTGAGAGGAATATGATGAATTTTCTAGCTAAGAAGCATGTTGTAGTTTAGAAGAGTCAGGACCAGGTGACTATCATATCAGTTTTAGTGGATTATAATCTTTTCAGATAGATCGTGGACATAAAGTATGAGGATCCACAGTGTTTTACCTTGATATAAATTCACTAAGGTGGGTAGTCGCCTTTCGATTGGATCATAGATGAGGATGAGATCATCTATGTCAAGAATCATGTTGTGGTGCTTATAAGTTTGTAGGAGGAGCTGATGCATGTTTTTCATGCCTCGAAGTTGGTGGTACATTTAGGTGTGACCAGAATGTTCCATGACCTACATCAACAATTTTGGTGTTCAAATATGAAAATAGAGATAGAAAAATTTGTGACATAATGTTACACCTGTCAGCAGGTGAAGGCCAAGAATCAATGACCTGGTGGTATACTAAAGCTGTTTCCCATTATGGAATAGAGGTGGGATGAAATTACCATAGATTTTTTGGTGGGTGGCCTGAGGAATCCTCAGAAGAATGATTCTATTTTTATGGTTTTGGACTGACTCATGAAAGTAACATACTTCTTTCTTATATAGGAGACTTTATTAGTGGAGAAGTTGGGAGATCTATATGTTCAGGAAATATTCTATCTTCACGGTGTTCCATGGACTATTGTTTCAGACCATAACTCACATTTTACTTTTTACTTCTATAATGGATTAAAAAAGTCGTTTGGTACGTAGTTTTTTTAGTATGAACTTCCACCCACATAAATATGGGCAGTCAAAATTCACTATCTAGGTTCTTGAGTATATTATAAGGGAATGTGTCCTAGAATTTTGTGGGTCATGGGAGAAGTACCCATATTGAGTGAATTTTTCCAATAATAATAGTTATTAGGAAACTATACAAATGGAACCATACAAGGCACTTTATGGTAGACCATGTAGATCACTCATATGATGGATGGATGTTGGTGAGTAAGAGTTGTTGGGACCGAGTCTTGTGAAGGAGATTTCAAAGAAGGTTTAGTTTATTCAGAAGTATATGGCTATGGATCATATTAGACATAATCTATATGAAGATAGATGAATAATACCCCTAGAGTTTACATAGGGTGATTGTATATTCCTTTCGGTGTCACCTAGATTGGGTTACCACAAGATACGAAGATAGGACATGTTGGCACCCATGTTCATTGGAACGTTTGAGGTGGTGGAGAGAATTAGGCTAGTGGCATACCAATTGTCTCTTTCATATAGATATAGTGTGATGAATGAAGTTTTCCAAGTGTCATAACATTGATGGTATCACCCTTACCCTTCTAATGTGATTGATATTGATGATGTTGATATTGAGATAGATGCATCCTTTGAGGAGCATCTGATACAAGTGTTGGATTGAAGTGAGAAAGTGTTGTGGGGAAAGACCATGACAAAAGTTCATATGTTGTGGAAACATGGACATGTTTAGGAGAAAAATGGAGTGAGAGAGGTATATATGAGGGCTTGGAGGACCAATATTTTTGACTTAGAATATTAGAGGTTCTTGGGAGTACATATCGAGGAAACTATTATAAGTTGGGCAGATTGTAAACCCCGACAATTTATAGAGATGCATCAAGCTCATTTACAGGTACTCTTTTACCTTTTGTTTATTATTTTTCATTTCGTTTTTACCTTTGGGTTATGTTTGGGAGAAAATTTGACAAAGATAGAAGAAAGAGGCTAGTGCGTGGTTGGCGTATGGGTTTCCCTAACCATGCTCCCTAGACTAGCAAACTGTGAAACCTTGGACAAAGGGATTTTTCATGGCCGGAACATGATTTTTCAAATCGTGAACCCTCTTAGGAGAAATCGTGCACCCCTTTGAAGAGGTGCACAATTAAGGTGAATGGTTAAGGGATGTCGTGAACCCCAAGTAGTAAACCATACATACGAGATTTTAATACCCCAAATTTTATTAAAAAGTTTCCCGAACCCCCGTCTAACACCCCTGAATTCCCTAGATCAACCAATTACCATTTTCTATCAATTTTAGATCCTCTCATAGGGATTATTACGCCCTATGGTCTAAATTATTGGCAATTTGAAGCCTGATTGGTAGATTGACATCTCCTCTAGTATGTGCTTTCTTACCTATTGATTTATAGTTTTCCTCACATTCTTTTGGTCGGTTTTTATAATATTTTTTGTTTGATCTAGATCTAGGTTTGTTGAATCTAGATCTATAATTCCGGGATCTATATCTATATTTAAGATATCTTATTTCCTATAATATTGGATTTAGGTTTTATATTTAGACCGTGTTCATTCACTTCAAATTGGGATTCTCATTTGGGAAATCATTCATTAGTGAATTGAGGTAGGTGATATATCAGTCAAATTACAATGTCTTGATTGAAAATATTAGTATTTAATTGTATAATTTCTGTTAATTTTTTTAGAAATTTTTTTCTTGATTGAATTAATTAATTTAGTGAATTAATTAATTAAGGAAAATGTAAAATTGAGGATATTGGGACTGTAGACTTTGGATAATTAATTGATGAATTAATTATGATATATTTGGATTGTTGATTTCATAAAATTAATTGTCGAATTAAATATGAGATATTGAGATTGTTGATTTAAGATAATTAATTTTTGAGTTTATTATGCAATATTGATATTTTAGACTTTGGAAAATTAATTGTTGAATTAATTATGAGATATTGAGATTGTTGATTTGAGGATAATTAATTACTGAGTTAATTATCACAATATTGAATTATAAATTGAATAATTAATGGTTGAATTAATTATGGGATAATGAGAATGTAAACTGAATAATTAATTGTTTAATTAATTATGGAATATTAATTTTGTGAGTATTGATTAATTAAATTTTGAATTAATTAATGGAATTGATGTTCTTAATTAATTTGGTAATTAATTAATGGGATTGATGTGATGAATATTTTTTTATTTAGTAAAAAGTATAAGAAATTTAATTAATTTTTGAATTAATTAGTGGAATTATGTAAATATCCAATTATTGAATTTCATTAATTAATTTGTAAATTAATTAATGTGTTATGATATATGTGAATTGTGATAATGAATGGTATAATGGACATAAAAAATGTGAATTATGATAATGAATGGTAAAATGGACATTCATATGTGTTATAGAACAATGAATGGTAATAGTGGAATTCATGTGTTAATTGTGAAAATGAATGGTTACATGGAAATTCATATGTATTATAGAACAATGAATGGTAACAGTGGCATTCATGTGTTAATTTTGTTAATGAATGGTAACATGGACTTTAATATGTGTTATAGAACAATGAATGGTAATAGTGGAATTCATGTGTTGATTAAGACAAACAATGGTAACAATGGAATTCTAAGATATAATATCCCTTGGGAGTAGTTCGAGCTCCAGCATAGGCCGAAGCAGGTATTGAGGTACATGTGTCTATAGGAACTTGGGGGTTTATGTGTTTATATAAAGATTAATTGATAATGTGTTAACTATTTTCTTGTTCATTTAAATTATTTATTTATATAAATGCATACATTATTATTTGACTATATGTTGTTTTAGAAACCATTGTTAGTGGCCTACTGAGTTGTACTCACACCCTACTCGGGATGCCTGATTAGTACCTGAATAGACATCAGGTTTTCAAGACAAGATAAGGGAAAAATGACCTGTTTTAGATGGATGATTTGGGATGGATCAAGGATGAGGAAACCAGACATGGTTTGGGGTATTCTTGGGAGTTTTCGTTGTCATTAATTTTAATTTTCATTTTAACACATGGAACATAATTTAGCATGACATGTCTATTATTCAGTTTTGATATTGTATTTCCAGTTTTGGTCATCTTCTGATACTAGTATTATCCTATTTATGTCATATCATTTGGTTATTTTTATTATTTATGATAGTACATTGCTCTGATAAAAATATGGTATAGACTCAACATGATCGATATTAGTCCCTCACTACTAGTCAGTAGACTATTGTATACATGGAGGTGTTCTTGAGGTCACATAGTGGACTGAAACGGGGCACCGATGTGTACCACCCGAGTTAGGACGTTACACAAGTACAATATGTTATATTGTCTTACTTATAAAGCCTTCACCTATGCTTATGATACCATGTTTTATATTATTTCAACATTATTATAATTCCAAGATCCTATGATATCATAGTCTCTATTATATGATTTCATGTGAGCATATATGATCCTTCTCTTTTATGTTATCAAGATATTCTCCTTTACTCATATGATTTATTTGTCATCATTATTTATTCTTATTTTTCCCTTACGGGGATTTTATTATCACCCTTTTAATTTATATATTTCCTTAGGTTATCCTATGTAGTAAAAAATTATCATTGGGATTTAGAATCCCATTATAGATAATAAAATAAAAATAAAATGGTTTATATTTATGTTAATGGTTTATGAATTTAATCTCCCAATGATACTATACCTTAATTTTTTATGGTTATATTTTATAGAACTTTATGGTGAAAATGATGATGTAAAATATAAAATAGACTCAGGTTTCTATAATGATACCTCTATAGAGTGTGGATAATAATACCAATAGTACATCACCAATGAATCCATAAAATAATTGAAATAGATATATGTGAGTGTATGTAATATTATAAATAATTAAACAAAAAATCATACATCATTGTCAGGTCATAATGTGCCAACAAGACCTCCATAAACCTCAACTATACATACTTCCACTCCATATTGGGGGAAGAAGCACCACCTACAAAAGATACACCCTAGAGTATGGATGGTAACCTATCACTCAAGTTACATACCCAACCCAAGTCTCAGACAAACACACTCTCACTCAGGGGATGTCGCATGTTATAATCCTATTCCAATGCCATATCAGTAAGGGAACGACTATGCAGTCCCTACCCACACCAACACCCTTTTACTCAGGATGTGGTATAACATATACATCATGTGTCACCACCCTTTAACTCAGGATATAATTAATTTTATAATTTATCTCAACATGAATAATAATAGTCATAGGGTCATCGAGACAACACCCAACCCACTCAATCCAATTCATGATCCAGCAACCAATGCCACATCAAGATCCACAAGGAAGTTTCCTTATTTTCCATTCATTAACTATATCCATAATAATATTCGTATACTTTCCATACCCAAACATCAAAACCATTATATATTAATGGTAATCAACACTGATAACCATGTTCCTTTCCTCAAGGTCATCAATATACCAACTAAGCTATGTTAAAACACACCAACCCTAATAACCCAACCTGAAAAACCCCAACTCAAACCCTGATGTAGGATATAGTTCCCTCATTACCAATATAATTCACCCATATATACCTTTAAGTGTTCAATTCAATCAACCCAAACTCACAAGACCACTAAGATACTTGATGTAGAACAATATCAAACAACACATACACCTGTAAAAATGAATTCCCATATAACCACATACAAATGACTAAAATTTTCATAGACTTACTAATTCAAGATTAAGAGAGATAAATAATTGAGATACACCACTTAATCTATTATTCATCTAAATAATCCCTATAATCACACATCAAACCACAAAAATAATGGATTTAGAACCAAAATGAAATAAATAGCAAGGAAAAACTTTATCTAATGCCTAAACGAGGAAGGACATAACAATTGAGATCCAAACCATTGAATGAAACATTGAATAGGGAAAAGATGAGTCTTATAATGTCTGTAAAATTTAAAATAAACTGAAAAAATTAGGTCTATATGAATGGGGTTATAGGGAGGATGAGAGAAAGGGTAAAAGGAATTACTAGTTGAAATTATAAGACTGACCCTAAACAATTCAACAAACTGGGCACCAGGTACATGGTAAGCTTGTATTGGGTACTTGAGGACCATATTGGGAACCCATTCCACCCCCTTTTCTACCAAGTGGAGAAATAGGCCCTATAAATCTATATCCTAGATCATTAGGCATTTGGTTGAACTATAGTGGGTACTCTCTACCCTCCTGCTGTATATTTTAGCAATACCCCCCCCCCCCCAAATCCCTCTTTGAAATGCTCCTAAGCCCCTATACCCCTAATAAAATTGTAAATAATCCAATAATAAACAATTTAAAGTAAAATAAAATCCTTAAATTAGTACATTAAATATTAATTTTTATTTCAAACTCTCCCTCTTAGTTATTCTCATCGCAATGAAGAATATCTATATCTCTTCACTGAGAAACATATACAACTAGACTCATAAATTTGACTCCATTTTCTAGGTATCTTCCAAGATATTTTTATGCTTCCATAATACCTAAAAAAGGAACTCATTTCCCATAAATTACCTTCTTTCTTTGGTCCATGATACAAATAGGGACCTCCTCAACGGATGAACCTGCCTCAAAATCTACATCATAAATAATAATCATGTGCGTCGGATCTATTTTTTTCTTTCCAAGCTATGAAATTTAAAACACATCATACATTACCCAATTTCATCAAGGAAGATACAACTGATAATCCATAGCCCCAATCTATTCCAAAATCCCAAAAATATCCAAAAATCACAGTTCAAGCTTCTATTTATTCATCAAATATCGATCCCAACCTAGGTGATACCCATATAAATACTCGATCACCCATGGTGAACATAAAATTTCACCAACTCAAGTAGAAATATGATAATTTTCTACAATTATTAGAAACTACCTTCTTCCAAATCAATTGTACTCACTCAGTGATCTCCTTAGCTATGTTTGGACTAATAAGTGCTCACATTCCTTCTTATAACTAGCACAAGGGTGAGTGGAATGATCTACCGTATAAATCCTTGTAATGGAATATCTGAATCAGATATTGAACATTAATGTTATAGTAAAACTATTCAAATTCTTGGTATTCATCCCTTACTCCCCCAAAAATCAAATATGCATTCCCAGATCATATTCTCACGTATCGGTATCATCCACTTAGCCTTATCATTTTTTTAGGTTATATGTAGTACTAAGCTTTAGTTGAGATCCCAAGGACTTATGTGTACCCTGTTAGAATCTTTATGTGAAATTCATATCCAAATATGATAATATTCTCATTGGTATATCACATAATTTCACTCTCTTATACATATACAACTTTTTGAGATCGTTTCGTGACTGATTTATTTTGATAGGAAAGAAATATGATACCTTCACTAGTCGGTAAACTACCACCCATAATGTATTATAACCCCTTAGTGTCTGGAATGTTTTTGTGATTAAGTCTATGGAAACCTCATCCCACTTCCACACTAGAATTAGAAGGTGTTTAAGTAACCACCTAGTCACTGGTGGTCCACCTTAATCCACTAGTATGTAAGGTGATGAAAAATGAAACCCATGATATATCTCCTCATACTAAGAATATATAAATAGTTCTTGATATCATGGAACATATTTTTCATCCCTAGGCCCATTTCCTACCATGAATAGTGAGAGTCCTCAATCATCTCTTCCCTAATGAAAGCATTTTTCTCCACCTTAACATGGATATAAATCACCCTATTATCAATCTACAACCATCTTGTAATTGGGTGGTCCCCCATGAGCTATTCCTATATCATGAGATAATATGTGTAACGACCTAACATGATCCACCATTCAGACCAACACCAAATCCATTCCACCACTAACCCTAGGAACATCCTAGATCCCCCTAGGATAATGATAAGAAGAATAGGTAGAAATATTGATCATTGGTGATAATTTATACCATATAAACAAAAATTTAGAAATAGTATAATTCTAATAAATTTTTATCATGATCCATCCATAAGTCGAATGTCCATTAAAAATAGATAAATAGAAATAAAGCAAACAACTGATAATGTAGAGTAACAGTAGAACAAAATAGATAAAAAACAAGATCTCAACCCACACTCTAAACACCCTCCCATACATAAATGAACTCCATCAGATTCCAATCGTCAACGACTATAGAAATACTACACCTATAACCATAAAAGGTATTAAAATTACTACATTGATAATTCTAGTTAAAAGGTGAAAATAAACATTGATGTACCAGAAGAAGCTAAATATTGTGACTTTATGTCACTATCCATCAAATTGATCTTATCACTGGTTGAGAAACCAAGACCTGAATCTACATATATAAGAAGGGTACTTGGTTTACAAGAACTAATTTTTGTATGTAGGGTTTCATCTATAAGCCTAAAATGTAATAATTATAGAATCACTTTTTTTATCTTCACAAAGCATTCCATAAACACTAGTTTAAAATACAATAATTTATATAAGGATATTTAATTTTTTCAATAAAACTACTCAATATATTTTACAAATTCTCTTTTAAAACATTAATCTTGATTTTTAAAAAATATTAAAAAATTACTTTTAATCATTCCATTTAAAACAAGATTAAAAAAAACCCTTTTAAACCATGCCTTTCCCAAAACCCCTTTTAACCAAATCATTATTTTAGGAAAGAAAACCATAAAATAAAGGAAAAACCATTTCACCCATGAAGTTAAAAAATAACAATAACCATGTAAAACCAACATGACCATAAACCAAAAGATCAACCGTAATAAAGAGAATATACATGAGTGTGGGTATAAAAGAAAATGAATCATCATAAGAATATTACAAACAACAGGGGAAGAGCTCTCGATTATAGGTTCCAAAAGAAAATTGGATCGCTCTCAAAACACCAAATGCTAAGTAATATAAAAATAAATATAACCCAAGACTTTTGGGGACACCAGAATGATAATCTAACAAGAAACACATGCGTAACTAGGGAATTATCTACCCTTGACTAACTAACATGAGGTATCCCATGTGACAACCATAAGAAATCTAGAAATCCAATCCAGAACAAGACATAAGACTATACACAAAAAAAATATCCCATAAATTCCTCTTTAAAAAGTCTCCATGAAAATCCCTTTGGAAACCAAGAAGAATTTAAAATTATTTTAAATTTCTTATTGAAATCCCCTTTTCAAAACCAAGAAATAATTTAAGAAACAATGTTTTAAAGAGAAATTTTATGAAATTTCCATATATATAAAAGTAAACATATAAAATTACACATAAGTCTACAAATATATATAACTAGAATATATATATATATATATTCATAAATAATTCCCAAGTATCAAATAAAGGGATACAATTTTAATCATTTTCCATGAACACCTGAATTTCCATGTAAAATCACTAATACTAAAAATCAGAAATTCCCAATACTAAGAAATCATCACTAAAATAACATACACATTTAAAATAAATAAACAACCTAAAATTGATCCCAAAACATACTTAAAATTATAGTATATTAAAAAACCCCATGGAATACCAACAAGTATTTAATGAAAAATTAATTGGAAAAACAAACAATTATTTTAGACCCTCGAATCCCTTAAGAAATGTTCTTAAACAATTAATTAAATAGGTTTTACAATTAATTTATAAAAACCATGAATTCATAACCTCAATCATAGCATGGTATGGTGAGAAAAGGGAGAAAAATTTAAGGCACATACGTAAAAAGCATACGTATGCAATGAAATCATAAAATATAGTAAAAGAAAACTAAATAGAACATCCACACTCCTTAGAAAAAAGAATTATAATGGTATATAATTGAATTCCCCACATAGGGTTTGAAATATAGAAAATAATAGTAAGGGAGAGGTGAAAATTAAATAAAATAATGAAACATAGGAAAATAAACCCTTTCATAGGAACATCACATGAAAAAACAAGTGAAATGGAGGCCTAATTGGAGAGGAGAGGAGGAGAGGAGTAAAATTTACGAGGGATCCCCCTAGGGATTTTGCATCACATAGAGGAGGATAGGATTTAGGGAGATTGTTTTATTTTATTTTTCATTAAGGATGATTTTGGAATTTTTAAATGAAAGGAAACCTGAGCATCCCACATAGTTTTCCAAACAGTGTGGTACCCGTGTGGACCACAATGAATACCCTAACATAAACTGCATGGTTTCCCTTGGGCCTCTCATTTATTTATAACCATGATATGAACATTCCAAATGGAACTATTTAATTACAGAATCAAATTCCTAATTTCATAATGGTTTACCAATCTATAATGAATAAGAGTATGACACCAAGAATGTTTTTAAAAAAATATAAAAAATTAAGATTCTAGGGGCTAAAAATGAAGATAAATAATAAATCCCAATAAATAAATAAAATAAAATAAATAATCAAGGTCTAGGTGTCACAATTATTCCCTCCATAATTCTTTATTTCCTCATAAATCTTTGATTAATAGAGACAAATCAAAACAAATATCTGGTTCATTCTTATTTTGTAAAGCATAACTCTAAAAACCTTGGGACACAATAGAATTATCCAAAATTATCTCCAAAGAATATCAAGATCAATTATGAATAATAAATATACCACTATCCTTAATGTGAATTTTGAGTGTACTGAAAGTACCCAACCATCTCTAATCATGGAAAAATATTAGATATTCTTATATAATCCACCAATATGAAAACTTTCTTGGTGGTATCCCCACTATTTATAAATGTTTCTAGAATTAAAGTTATCTAAAATCAACCGATAAACCCAAAAACTATATAAGACTATATTCTCCAACATATGAATCAATAAAGAACTAGAGACTCATGGGGAAATTCACTAACACACTAGAAAATCTTATGTATATATCCCAAATCTCTAGGACATCTCAATAATGAACTATTCCCAAATAAAACTTAATAAATCCATCATAATTGAGACCATAGAAGTGATACCTCATCAAAAAAGTCACTCTATATGGAACCAATAAAAAAAATATTAATTTTAAAGTACATTAAATTTAGGGATATCTAAGAAAAAACATTAGATCCAGTCCGGGGTCTAGTTAGGGTCACTTGGGACCCTATCCTTAGGACACTGACCTCTGGTGAAACCAACCAAAAAATAGAACACCAGTGAGAGAATAATCTAATTTGGAAGTAACAATGGTCCCAGTAACCCAAACTCACCCCCAAGACATCCCACATATAACCCCTATAAAATTGATGTTTATCACGAGGCTATATTCCTACCAAAACAATCAAGGGTCATAACCCCCACTAAAATATGAAATCATAAAAACCACCACATACAAATAGGAAAACAAAAAAGGTTCCTAAAGAACACATCAAATAATTATTTCCTAAAGATATTAATATAGTCTATAATCTACATGAATAAATCCAAACAATCCAATTTCTGACCTTAAAACAGACACCCATCCACAAACTCCAAAACTAATTTACAATAAGGCAAAGGATAAAGACACTCTATGGACCTTTCCTAGATATTTACTCTCTATATTTCATCAAGATATTTTTCTGGGATACATAATATAATAAAAATCATGAAACCATCCATTCATGTTTCCTAGATTAAACCATATAGCCCAAGACTAACCCATGGGATGAAATCAATCACATACACCCATAGAAAATATGCATATATATATATATATATTAATTTTTTTCTAGAATTTCAAAATGAAATCCATAATTTTTTATGAAAACCTATTTTTGAAATATCCTATCTAAAATTGAAAAGATCCTATTTTTTAAATAAAATTAATTAAAATCCCCTTTACAAAAACAATCTATTAATAAAATTCCACACCAAAATATCCAATTTTTACTCAAAATTTAAAAACATTCAAAACCACTTAAAAGTTTCTAAATAAATTTAAAATATAATAAATTCTTTCACATTGAATCTAAAATTCTTAAAATATTAATTTCAAAACATTAAAATACAAGAAAATAATATTTCTTAAACATACACTAACGTGTCTTTAGAAATATTTTTCTTCCATTTCAAAAATCTAGGTTTAAAAAAAATATTTTTTAAACAATTCAACATACCCTTTTAAAATATTTTTTATTTCAAAAAGAACAACTTTTTTTATTTTTTTAAACTTTCTCCTTTTCCACACACAAAAATGAGTTTTCACCAATACACACACAAGAAACAACACATCTTAACACAATTTTATTAATTCAAGATTCTCAAAAGGTTATTGGAACAAAAATTGTCCTTTTTTCCATTACCAATATCCATGAATCATGGGATATAAATGAAAAACCTATGTGGAGTGTGGATCCTTGATTGAACTTTCCATGTGGGTTGATGGGACATGGACCGATCATCCAAAAATTTTAAAAAATGATTTGGAACCAAAATTTTCTTTTTGAAAAAAATTACTTAATTTTCAACGATGTCATTATATGTTTCGAAAATATAATTTTATTGAAAACAAATATTTTATTGTTTTTTGTGAAAAAACAATAAAAGTAATTTTTTAAATTTTTAGAAATATTATTTTGATAAATGAAATTTATTTTTTAAATATAGATGTAAAATTTATCTTATCTTAATCTTTTTTGGTTTTTAAGAAAAGATTAATTTTTTGATGAATTGTAAAAAATATTACTTTTTTGTTGAAAACTTCATTTTTATTTAAATCATGTATAATGATCATTTTTTTAAAAATGGTATTGAATGTAAAATTAGTTTAATTTTATATTAATTAATCCAATTTATTTCATTGGAATCAATTTTATATTGAATTTCTATATAAAAACCTTTTAAACTGTTGAATATTTTCTCTTTGGAAAACCCTTTTCTCATCGCTTCTGTAAGTTTGATTTTAAATTAAAATTTTCCATTTATATGAATGAAATAAGAAAAAATTAATTCCATATTTAAATTAATCATAATTAATATTATATAAAAATTTCAAATTTATTTTTTTTCTAAAATAAATTGTAAAAACATTAAAAATTTATTACCGTAATTATGGTCAAAACATGTTTACCGGGGGTTAACATAAAAATATAAGGGGTAAAATCATATAGAAACTTGTCAAAAAATCCACTGTATGGCCATATTGAGACCTTAAAACCTATAAATTTTGATAATGACCCATTTTGGAGCCTTTTTTCATGTGAAAAGTATGGGTACACTTTATTCTTTTTAAAAAAATTAGGAGTTCATTTCCCCTATTTATAAAAGGCCACCCATATATTCCCCTTTTCACACATACAAAACACTTTGTTTTTGACAAATAACAACCCAAATACCTTAATTAATACCCTTGTATCATTCCATAATACTTATTTTGATCATATATCCACCCTATGAATTCTTTGGTGCAAACCCATGGATATTACATGAAGAAGAGGTCACATTCTTCCACAAGCATTTTTATTTTATTTCTCCCTCCATCTCCTTCAATTATTAATAAAAACACGATAGTATAATAAAATAATTATCTTAAATATATATATTTTATAATACTTTGGTAATTACCTATACCCATCTCCTCTTCCCTCAAATGGGGAATGATAACGTCACTAGTGTGAACAACGATCTACCACCTCATGAACCGATGTGACATGTTTTAGATCAACACTTCTCAAGGTTGGGTATACCGATGGATTATATATATATATATATATATATATATTATTTTTAACAAAAATATAATTATTTAATTATTATATCACATATAACTTCTTACTTTCTATTCCATGGGGGATACGATAACAACATTCATGTGTATAACAGACTACCACCTCACGAAGCGATGCGATTCGTTTTTCCGTAATGCATTTCATTTAAGGTAAATGGGTAAAATTAATGAATATATGTGATATATATGACATTAAAAGTGTCCTTTAATGGTAAAATATTATCTAACTTTCTTTTGTTTCATTCTTTGATAAAATCAAAACATTATTAATGTGTACGTACGACCTACTGTCTCCATGAATGGTGTATTTAATTTTCTATATCTAAATTTTAAGGATTACTATAAATATATATATAATGAATATATATGATAATTATATAATGGTTAAAAATATTTAGATTATGGAACTATGATCAATGTAATAGGACCAAAAATAAAAAATCAAAATATATAAGAGAAACAAAGCAGTTACTACCTAAAACATGAAATTTATAATGAATTGTTAATAAACAGGTAAAAAAAGGTAATATGTAAATCATATATCATATGATATATATATCTGTGTGTGTGTGTGTGTTTGTTTGTGTGTGTTATCAAAATATTTATAGTAAATTTATATTTATTATAAAGAAGGTTTGAACGCGTATAAAGGAATTAAAGACATAAGGTAAGAATTTTGGCCTCAATTTTTCTTCTTGGAGACATATGTTGTGTTATAAACCTATATTATTTTATAAGGTGTATATACAACCACTTTTAAATTTGATATAATGAATTTATTTATTCTCATGATATTTTATGTTTTATTTAATGTTATTATTTCATTGAGTTTATGATTCAATGTTACCAAAGTGACAAGGGTTTGACGATACAATATTATAGTTTATTAGGTCTACTTCTGTTTATGATTCTGATGATGGAATATTATGATAAAACTCTCAATAAGCTCTTGAATTTTATAATAATCTGTTTATGTTAACATAATACATGTTTTCCCTTCATTTTTTACTTTTTTCACTCAAGTGTTCAAAATAATGTTTTTAAGAAAATATGATTTTATTTTTCTCTCCGGTAGAAAATTATTTTTCTTCTATGTACATGTTTTCAAAAAAAGATTTTAAATATTTTTCTAAAAATCTTCTAATACTATTTTCTAACCTTTTTTACTTTTTAAAAGATTGTTTTGAATGGAATATTCCTATATTTTTCTCAAATAGGGGCTTCTGAATTTTACCAAAATTGTAAAATGGAATATTTTTTTAAAGTGTACGGCATGGAAAAAAATTTACACTATCCTGAAAAATAATTGTTTTAAATATTACTTTATAAGTTTCAAATTTTATTTTCAATGAAAAGGGCTTCCAAAAATATTTATGACTTTTTAGTGATTTTAAAAATTGAAAAGATATTTTCCTCAAGAAATTTTTTAAATGATTATTCAAGATCCCTTTATAGGGTTTCATTGTAATTTTCAAAGAAAATGATTTTAAAAAAATTTCAGGTTTCAAAAACTGTTTTCAATGTGGAAAGACTATTTTCCTATATAAAAATTGGAAACAAGTTGATAGGCTTGATCTAAAATGGGAAACATGTGAGTCTTATTCCACTATGGGATATAGGTGCATCCTAATCCAAAATGGGAAATAGGTGATAAAACTTGATCAACTATGTAGATGGTCTTAGTAGTTATCCTTAACAAATTAAATGGTTTTGATTATTTGTAATGGTTATACACTTTTATGACGTTAGATTATTTTTCTTGATTGATTTCTAATTATTTCTCACTCTTATGGGATTTGTTTTCAGAAATCATAAATTTTTATTCTATGAATCATGTTTATGATCTATGATAGGTTGGGTATGAAATTTTTTTGTTATCTTAATGATTGTATATACTTATTATTGTCTTATGACATTATATGATCATAGATTGATATCTACTATCACTACTAGAAATTGGACCATTAGAGACCACCATTGGTGGTCGCTAATCGTCTTTAGAGACCGCCTTCTGATCGCCAATGGTGGTCGCATTAGGTACGTCTATGTAGGTGACCTAAAAATCATCCAAATAGCGGTCACTATTGGGTTGAGCTATAGCGACTGTCTTTGGCAGTCACTATAGCTAACCTAAGAATCGTCCTACAATGACCTCCATTGGCGACCGCTGAGATCTGAAAAAAACAACCATTAGAGACTGCCATAGGTGACCTGTAACCTGTGATTTTTAAAAAAAAATCACAGTGCTTCTTCTCAAACAACAGAAACATAGCTAAAATTAGAAAAAATATCAATTCAAAAGAGCAAAAACACTAGGATCCTCAAAAAAATAAATGACAGATATACTTCTTCACATATCCAATGATCCAAAGAGCTTCAATCCATTCCAGTCTTATACTTCAATAAACCTACAATAAGATACAAAAGAAACAACTAAACAAATAATATGAAAATTGGACATATTTATTCAGTTAGTATATATATATAATAATAAAATTAGTTCTTTAGGGTGTTAGGGAGTTAGGTTGTTAGGGTGTTAGGATGTTAGGACATTAGGGTGTTAGAGTTTTAGGCCGTTAGGCAGTTACAGCATTAGGTCGTTAGGCCGTTTAGGCCATTAGGGCGTTAGGTTGTTAGGGCATTAGGATGTTAGGGCGTTAGGCCGTTAAGGCGTTAGGGAGTTTGAGTGTTAATGTGTTTAGGCATTAGGCCATTAGGTTGTTAGGCCGTTATGGTTTTAGGTTGTTTGGGTGTTAGGCCATTAGGGTGTTAGGCCTTTAGGAAGTTAGGCCGTTAGGGAGTTAGGATGTTAGGAAGTTAGGTCGTTAGGGTGTTTGGCCATTGGGCATTTGGGAATTTGGCCAATTGTCCAAGTATCCATTTAGCCAATTGTCCATTAGGCAATTTGGTCATTAGGTCAATAGGCTAAATTCTATTAGGACAATAATACATTAGGTAATTAAGATAATAGCCCATTTTTTCAATTTTCCATCAATCCATTGGGTCGTTAGGCCATTAGGGCATTATGACATTAAGGTGCTTGGCCATTTTGGAATTTGGCCGATTGGAAAAGTCTCCATTTAGCCAATTGGGCATTAGGAAAATATGCTAATATGTCATTATACCATTTGGTCATTAGAATATTAGGTCAATATTCCATTATTCCAATAGTCTAATAGGACATTAGGCCAATAGAACATTACGTAATTAGGATAGTAGTCTATTTTTCAAATTGTCCATTAGGACATTAGGTCATTGGGATGTTAGGTTGTTGTTAGGATGTTGGTCTATTAGGTTGTTAGGGAGTTAGGCCATTAGGGTGTTAGGCCATTAGGGAATTAGACCGTTAGGGCGTTAGGGCATTGAAGCATTTGGCCGTTAGGGCGTTTGGACTTTTGGGAGTTAAGCCATTAGGGTATTTGGCCATTTGGGAATTTTTGAATTTGGCCAATTTCCCAAGTCTCCATTTAGCCAATTGGGCATTAGGCCAATAGTCTAATATGTCATTAGGCTATTTGGTCATTAGAAAAATAGGATAATATTCCATTAGGCCAATAGGACATTAGGTAATTAGTACATTAGGTAATTAGGACAGTAGTCCATTTGGAAAATTTTCCAATCGCTCATTAGGTCATTAGGGCATTGGGTCGTTAGGGTGTTGGGTCATTAGGGCATTGGGCAGTTAGGGCGTTGGGGAATTAGGGAGGTTGGGAATTAGGGCGTTAGTCCATTAGGGTGTTAGTCCATTAAGGAATTTGTTTATTTGGGAATTTATCCAATTGGCCAAGTCACCTTTTAGCCAATTGGCCAATTTTGACATTAGGCCAATCGACTCACTACTCTACTCTAGTAGAGACCTACAGTGTTTCTCGTACGGGATGAGGTGGTTTGAAAAGAGGTTTGGATAACCATTCTGTTGTGTTTTCTCAAAATTGAACTATATAGAGTAATTTTTGGTACTAAATAGCCCCACCCCCTTTGAATATCCCCCTCCCAACCCCCTCCAGCCCCCACACTCCCCCTCCCCCCCGGGCAACCCTCCCCCCTCCCCAACACACCCGAGATAACCCCCCCCCCCGGACATCCCCCCACCCCCAAACACCCCCCACTCCCAACACCCCCACCTGATATCCCCCCTCGAACAGCCCCACTCCCAACCCCTGGACATCCCCACCTTAAACACCCCCCCCCCAGATATCCCCCTACCAACCCCCTGCATACCCCACACTCCCTCCCCAGACACCCCCCCCCAAAAAAAACTCCCTCAGGACAGCCCCCCACCCCCGAACAACCCCCACTCCCAACACCCCCCCCCCCAAAAAAAAACAAACTCCCCCTGGATATCCCCCCCCAACTCCTATGAGACAACCCCCACTCCCAGCCCACCCGAACAACCCACACTCCCCCATGAACACCACCCCCCCACCCACCCACCCTCCCACACACACACTCACCCCAGACAAGGCATCACTTACAAGTGCAAGAAGTGGTTGAGTCTGATCCTGTTGAAAAAAAATTTATACATAATTTGACAGATGTGAATATATATATATATGTGTGTGTGTGTTTGTGTGTGTTTTTGTGTGTTTATAAATTACAAAAAAAAATAAAAACAATTATATTCAAACATACCTCGACCCTCAGACGTAGATGGCTCAGATGGATGAAGTAGATCTATTACCTGTTCTCCTGAAATGCCTACAGTTTTAGAAAACATTAGTAAGGGCACCATCCAAAGTGTCAAAAAGACAAATTGGATTGTTTTTAAAAAATAAAACTTGTACAGTTGTTAATAAAACAAAAAGGGATAGAATAATTAGTTGTAAATGGGGTTGTCTGGGGGTTTGGGAGTGGGGATGTCTGGGGGTTCGGAGTGGGGCTGTCCAAGGGGGTTGGGGTGTCCGGGGGGAGTTTTGTGGGCTGTGTTGTCCGAGAGCCCTACTATAGAGTGCTGACATAACATGTTCTCACGTGAAACTCAAAGGACTAAATCAAAGGGGAGAAAACCCGAAACAAATAGAAAACCCATTGGATAAATGCAAAAAACAAAAAAAATGAATAATTTTTCTTTCAAAAAATAGAGTTTATTATTTTTGGACACTTCTATGATTACTTCAACAAAGATGGTCATTTCTATTAAGAGTGTTAGTATGTACCAATCCAATAAAACAATTATTATATTGAAAGGAGAATTCCACAACAACAGAATAAACAATCAAAATCATACCTTAGTTCACGAGAGGGGCTGTGCAGGTGGGGGTGGAGGTGGGGGCTGTTCTAAGGGATTGGGGGGGGGGATGTTCAGGATGGGGGCTGTCCAGGGGGTTGGGAGTGGGAGTTGTCCGAAGGGGTTGGGAGTGGGGTATGTCCAGGGCTGGGGGTGGGGGGCTGTCCAGGTGGAGGGGGAGGGGCAGGGTGGCTGTCCAGGGGCTGGGGCGGGGGGATTTTCAGGTGGAAAGGGTGATTCTGACTAATAATAAATAAATATTCTTATGTACCAAATTAGTTTTGGGTTGTTTTACACAATTTTTTTTAAAAAGGCTTTAAACTGAAGAGCAGTAAAAAAATTATACCTTTCATTAAACATAAAAATCGACCATTTCTCCTTCAATAGCCACTCTAACCCAATAAATATCTTCTTCATGTTAAACTACGATATATTGATCAAGCTATTGGGAAATAAAGGGAATATTCTCAAGTTCATCTTTTTCAAATAAAAACACTCCTCACTGGGAAATTTTCACAATAACTTGCCAACTAGGATTCGAAGGCAAAGTAACGAAGAATACTTGTTCCGCTTGTGATTTCAAAAAAAAATTCATTATCAACTCATTTATTTTTGTATAACATATAGTTAAAATTCACCAAATTAAACTGATATTGATCGACTTTACTTCCACACACTGGATTAACCCAATTACACTTTAACAATATGTACTTAAACCCATGTGCATATAAAACTTCAATGATTTCTTTCAATTGATCATAGTAATAACCAAAATCAACGAATGGAAAACTAAGGCCACTATTTTGTGTTTCTCTTTTTTCATCAACATATTTAATGTGAAATCAATATCCATTAGAATCTATATATTTATAACGATGAGCCATTATCGATGGACCCTCATCTAGTTGGATAAATTCTCCAGTTAGCATGGGTCACCTAACTCCCTCAGGTTATGAACCTACATAATTCACATAATTCAATAATTATTTCTACAGAAATAAATTATTATAATACTTCACTCATAATGAAAATAAATTTATATGTAAAAAATTCTTGAACCAATTATGAAATGACGTATAATGAGATTGTTGAATTTGATACTCAGTCGCACAATACATGTCTAATTCCAGCTCATTAATGTGTTTCCTACAAATGATAACACGATGTTTAAATGATCAAATTATGAAAAAAACATGTAAAATTTAAACAATAAAAATGATAAGACACTTACCACATTAATGGTCCAACTGATGGAGTATTTAACAAGATATATCGATGTGCGTGTATCCACTCGATGTTTTCCATATCAAATATGGTTCCTCCTCCAACTAGAACATCATGAATCTGAGATGGCTTATCTAATTTTTTTTTAAACATCCATAATATATTCTGCATAAAAATCAGTACACTCATCCATAAAATAACCATTGGCTATTGATGCCACCGAATGAGCTCTGTTACGTACAAATTGTTTCAATGTATTTAGATACTGCTTAATAGGATACATCCACCTGAATTGCACTAGACCGAAATCCATTACTTCATTAGTTAGGTGAAATATCAAGTGAACCATAACATCAAAAAATGGGGGGGGGACAGTTTCTCAAAGTGAAAAATCATAAGTACAATTTGGTCCTACAAACTTTTTAAATCACTCATTCATTGATTTCATAAACAAAGTTTTCTAAAAAAAATTAATCATCTTAATCAACTTTTGAACAACATTGGGGGATAAACAATCATAAATTAAGATTGGAATCAATAGATTAAGTAGTATGTGATTGTCATGAATTTTCAACCCTTGAAATGTAAAGATTTTCAGATTCACACACTTTGAAATATTATAAGAGTAACCATCAGGAACCTTGAGCATCTTCAAAATGGAAAGAAATGTCTCATTCTCCTTTGTAGTCATCATATACTATGCAGCAAGAATATATACCTAGATTCCCTCAGCTAACTGTAAATGCAACAGTTTCCTTAAACCCATTTATTTTAAATCATGATGTGCATTAACATGGTCCTTTGATTTTTCAATGATTCCAAAAATGGTCCACAATATATTATCACAAAAAAATAAATATTCAAGAAATCCAAATTATTCCTTAGCATGTTATTTTTCCAATAGGGGAGATTGTAAAAAAAACTTTTCTTTTTTCCAATGGTGACTGTGTTTTCTACCCACACCATGAATATTAGGTAATGGATGAGCCACCAATTCCTGAAATACATATACTATGCAAATGTTTTCTTCCTCATCTATGATAACATTTTGACTCCTGTCATGATCTTTGGTACTGGGTTGAACTCTATATAACCAAAAAATGTCAATCTGTTCTTTATGAACCTTTTTTGAGGGGATGTAAAACATATGTGACCCATGTATGCCCATTTTTTGTAATGTTTAATCCATACAGATTTTTTAGTTTTATTGAAAAAAGGGAAAGAAAATTTCCCTTTCATACTCCAACCTGATAAATTTTCATAAGCCATGAAGTCATTGACTTTCCACGATAAAGCAGATTTCAGTTTGTACATTTCATTCATTTCATAGTGATAAGTCATTACACAATCACCCCAATATTCATTCAAATCATCAATCAATGGATGAAGTTAAACATCTATCTTATCCCCCGGACTTCTAGGTCCATCAATAAGAGTGTAAATTAATATAAATTGTTGCTTTATACAAATCCACAGAGGAAGATTATATGGAACCAACACCATGGGCCATGTTTTATGAGTTGCACTGACCATAGACTTGAATAGATTGAAACCATCTGTTTTTAACCCCAATCGAACATTACGAACATCTTTAGAAAATTCAGGGTGTCTCTTATTGAAATCCTTCCATGTGCAAGAGTCTGTTGGGTGGGTTAACATATCACTTTCTTGATTTCTTTCCTCATGCCATCTCATTAAATTAGAAACTTTAGATGACCTAAAAAATCTTTTCAGCCTCATATTTAGGGAAAATTAACGCATTTGCTTTATGGAAATCAGTTTTCACAGTTTCACAGTATTAATTTGATGAGTCTGATTTCCCCAGTTCTCTTTCCTCTTGGAAGTGCCACAGACCGTACAAATATCCAAATGGTCAGTTTTTTCTAAACAACAAACATTTGTTTACACTTGAATCTATGGTCACATTTGTAAAAACTAAGTTCTATATAAACTTACGAGCACGGTAATATGACTCAGGAATCTTAGAATCGACAGGAAGAACCTTTTTTCATTAACACCAACAACATGTCGAATGATTTGTTTGACCACAAATTCAAAGTATTCAAACGAAACAACTCCATGATAAATGAAAATTTATTTTAAGCAGTATATTCAGGATATAATTCCATTTTTTTCATCATCAAGTACTTCATAAAACCTCCTCGAATCAAAATATTCACTAGAGCTTAGATTTATCTCACCGATCTCAAAATTCTGGATTTCAATGCCTTCATGATCTAACCTACATACAATTTCAGTAAGTATTTCATGCATTGGATCATTCAGCCTCACATCAACATCTATTTGAACTGCATCCGTATTTTGACAATGAATATATTCATCCCTACGATAATTCCAACTCTTATAATTTTTCATAAATCTATTCAAGAATTGCTGCTCCCTCATGGTATCTTGTGTGAATTGATATCTATTTTTACATTTTCTATATGGAAAACTAATATAGTCACTTTGAAATACTCCATTTAACTCTATAAACTGCATAATTCCCTTGAAATATTCTCTAGACATTTGATTTGAAAGATCAATCCAACTCTTATCCATAATAATATATGTATAACAAAAACATACACAAGACTTCATATTACATGAATTTTTCATATCAAATATATTTAAAATAAATACTGACCAATTTCATGTAGACTATTGATAAAATAAAAAAATTTATATCTCTGAATAATAAATAAGAGAATAGATAATGTAATGGAAGTGAAATCCCATGTCATTGCCACCAAGTTGTCATGGTAAATCTAATGGTGATTCAATATTCAAGAGTCCCTAATCATATTTTGATTATTATTTTTTAAATGGAAATGAAATATTTCATAACTCTTGAAATATTAGACAAAATATGTATAATAAATATATTATATTGAGAATAAATTTGGTATATAATTACATAGAGTAAATTGTTTTCAAGAAAGTAATGTTATAGCTATAGAAGCTCATTATTCAAACATCTAGTATACTAATTTTTCTTCACAACTATTTAATTTTTCACAATCATTGGTTAATTTTTATCCTAAGGTAACCAATTGGGTCATCCACAACAAGATTGTTAGCAATGAGCTGTGAATTTCCTATTTGGTTCTCAAATGTGTTTCCATAAAGTGACTGAAACTTATCATATTCTACTCCTATAAAAAATATCATTGGTTACCTTAAATATATTGTTATTCCTAATATGGAGTTGGATATGTCATGGTTCATATATGATGACATTACTTAACTCATCTGATCAGATGGGTGGGGGAGTTGATCATTTATGAAACAAAATATATTATATATTGCATATATTAAAAAATTGAAAACCAATATGAATAATAAAGAATATGTGGTCTATTAATATCATAATGCATAAATTTTGATACACTATAATCAAGACATATAAAGAAACTATAACTATAGAAATTAAAATTCCAAATAAAAAAATGAAACACAACATAATAACCTGCACGTGTATGTGGTACATGAGAAAATTCATCAAATGAGAATCTTGAACTGTCAACCTTGGCAACTAAGTTAATGCCTACCAATAAATCAATAAATATACTTTGTGTTGAAAGTTCCCAAAATCAATTAGTGATGAAAAATATTCTCAAACTCATAGAAAATGTATCTATGTAAAAAATAATGTCTCACTACCTCTTGGATTCACATTTCTTTTATGCCATTAGAGGCAGTAAAGATTAACCATCAAAGATAGAAACCAATCTCTAATTTATGGAATACTAACTAATATATATCAAGGATAATATAAAATATATACAATTAAATAACAAAAAAAATACGAATCAATCTTGACTTATGTTATCAATAAAGAATATGTGGGACAATGAATGTGACGCCCAATGCTGAATCACAGGGTCTAAGAAAGTGTTCCTCATGGCCTTAGGCAAGTTGTTTTTTACTAGCAGTAAGGGTCTAAATGTCATCAATTCAGAAAATATACCCTTGGTATCGATAAATAAAAGGATAAACAATAACATAATAGATTCAATAAATAATGAAAAATAATAATATATGGTAGGTATCTCAAGTCATTTAGTAAAAACACAAATACCCCCAAAGTGTTAGGTCAATAAAAGTGTGGGAAATAACAAAAATTTGAAACAAATATTGATACATCACTCTAAATTCCATCAAAGTTCTACCTATAAACACCATTCCTTATATCCTAGCCCTTATCATCAGGGCATTTTCCTTCCTTGTATCCCAGACTATGAAGTCTTCACATGCATTGAGATGCCCGCGCATGGTGGGAATATGAAAGTAGTTGGAAACAACCAATTTTTCTTTAACACATGTTCAATGTATAAGAGTTTATGTTGTGATAAGAAATAAATGTGCATAAAATAAAACACACAACCATGTTCGGAGTGGTCATGTGCTAAAAAAACTTTATCTCTGTGATGGACATGTAGTTATAATAAAAATCATGAACTTAGTCAACCACAATGTCATGTCATGTATTCCAAAACATAAAAAAGGTAAGAGTATCAAGTCAAACCATAGAAGGACATCAAGACCCATCTCTCTCTTAGTTAATCAATAAGGCCAAAACATTTATACACTCTCTTGGGCCTTCGTATCCCAAAACTATGTCTCAAGTCATGTCCTTGAATACCATCATTCCCCATTGTCACCTCAAGGTTCAGATAACATAAGTATATCATGTCCCTTTGTGAGGATTAAAAAATAAAATATACCCCATCATCTATCTCAATCCAATCTTCATGGAAAATATATCATCTTATCATGCTCCCCCTTAAGGGATACTAATCCCCAATAAGTACACAAGTAACATTGGTACCATCCATAGAACAACACAATATAAAATATAAAAAGTATGTCACATTGAAACATGGAATGTCACATAGAGGAAAAACATATAATATTAATAAAAAAATATGGTATCAAAACACACACATGTGATCAAACTCAAACATGGGTCTCATGGGCTATAAAAGCACACACATGTGGTCAAACCTTAAATATTTTCTCATGGGATACACACAGAGAGAGAGAGACATGTGATAAACTCATGAATGGTATAAATAAAATAACAACAAAACTTAATATCAATCTAGTCAACATATACATGGACTCCACATTATCTGTAACTTCCAACCTCATGTAAAGTGTGAAGTCTTCTAATACACACACGTTGTTTCATAATTCTTCATGCACACAAGCCCGTATACACATGTACTTCCATTTCCACAATTTTTATTCAAACAAAATATTCATATAATCTTTATGAATTACAAATTTGTGCTGTATATTACTCAAAATTAAAACCCTAAAATAGAAATTAGGTAATACCTTATAGCACAAAAAATCTGGAAGGGAGGGGATCCAGAGGTTGTGCTGCAAGGGAGAGGAGGGGCAGTGGATGGGAGATAGAGATGGAGGCAGTGCGACGAGGGAGGGGATGGGCGGAGATAGCGGCAGGGAGCCAGAGGAGGAGGAGGTGAGGTGGAAGCTGTGCAATGAGGGAGGAGACAGTAAATGTGGCAATGGATGGGATGGGCAATGACATCAGTGGGGAGCCGGAGGCAGAGGCAGTGTGGCATCAGTGGTGCATTGTCACTGGTGTAGTGAGGGAGGGGACAGGCAGTTGCGCGGGGGGCGGGGGTTGGGATTGAGTGTGAGGGTGGGGGAGAGGGGGGACGATTTTTTTTAAATCCTTATGATCACCATTAGTGATCGCTATAGAGTACCAATGGTGGTCGGTCGTGTAAGGGGTCTCTAAAACCTCCTTTTCTAGTAGTGTATGGTTACCCTAACTAAGCATATGGGATCACCCATTATAATGTTTCTTTACCCAGGTTATGATGAAAGGTATTATGTATGATATGTCTAAGAAGGGTTCTATTTATTAAGAAACTATAGGGAGTGATTTTGATCACTTATGGACACTTTTATTTGGTGTTCAAGTTTCCAAAGGAACTATACCTAAATTATTTTGGCATGGATCATAATTTTATGCAATGAATATTGGTCTATTAATATATAATATATATGTATGATAATTTTGGGTCTTCATATTTGGTATCAGATTAAGGTGTAGTTATACTTTGATAACTAGAATGACAATGCTTTAGTGAGATCTATAAGTATATATCTAAGGTTAAGTAAAAGGATGAGTCAAAGTATAAGAAAATTTCCTAGAATTTTGGTAAAGGATAGTAGGAGTGGATACCATAAAATTACATCCCAGTTTGGAGACTAAAAGTGGATATGGATCTATAACATAGGTACCTAGGGGTAATAACACCCAAAATGTTGCATTGATATGAAGTCAATCATAACCTGGGGCATGACAATAGGCCATGCCACACACCTGGTTTTAAACTCCCAGGGGAAATGATTGGGAAATTCTATAACTATTTATAAACCATCATGAAGGATTTAAATAGATGATGACTATGAATAACCTTGGATAAACCTAATGTGTCGTATATTAAATATAAGGTGTCATCATTTAGACATCCTATAAGTGATTTTTCATGATTATGTGGTTCCCCACTAGGATTATTGTTTCTTACACTGGGTTTTCTTGTTTTATTCAATGGATGATACCCAAAGAAATCATGTTAGTTATGAAGGTGATGTAAAATGAAATTATTTTACTTATGAGATACATAAATTTAATGGATATAGAATGAAAAATATTTTTTCCATGCTCACACAACTTTCTCAATCTATGAATCATTCTAAACTTACAAATGATCTATGGAGTGAAAAATGATCTATCAAGTCCTTCATGTAAAGATATGGAATTTCCATGTAATTTTTTTTTAATTATATAGGAATTTTACGAGTCCACAAAAATTTACGGCATGTGATTCTGAGGCCCAGAGTGCCCAAAATGAATTTCTGAAGAAAAAAAATCCGGTACGTTCAGTAAACGTGCAGGTGGGTTTTTGTAACTTTTGAACCGGTGCTCGGAATTGAAATCTGAGGACATCGTTGAACTCACATCGCCCATATTATCCTAAGAAGACTTTCACTTCGATGGAAGTTGGTCAAGGGTGAATGTTAGTTTTTGTGTTTTTCGTGTAAGAATAAAATAAAAATAATATTTAACATTTTTATTTATTGAAACCTCCCACATGTGTGTTACGAAAGTGTGGACCACCAAGACTAAAACCCCCATTTTTAATTCCTAAAGGTGGGGACCACCCAACCCCTCTTAATGGGAGAAACCCCTAGAACTCCCCAATTAACTATTTGAGTCAACTAAGATATTAATTAAATGTTTCAACATTTAATTATGCCAACTTTCTTTTTTGTGCCAAAGTAATTTAATTTGATAAACTTAAATTAATAAGATGGCTATTTCACATTTTGGTGTAATTGAGAGGAAAGGGTTGGAAATAGGAGGGATTCTCGGGGATTATTCTCTCTAATGAAGAAAACATCCCAATGAAGATATTCTTAAACAAAGAACATGCCATCTTCTCCAAAAAAGAATGCACCACCTCCAACGCAGGACGTCTTCACCAATGACCAACCGATGTCTGTCTTCCTTCCTCTCTGAAATCAACAATCCTTCGAGGTAGGCTGGTTGTTTGAATTTCCCCCCTTACCCATTCTTGACAATTCTTTGTAAATCAAGAATAAATTATAGCCGCTTGCTACAGCTCTAATGAGGAGAGTGTGGGCCAAACAAACATGGCCCGAACTCTCCGCAATTCTTGTGATTTTTGGTTGTGTTCTTCATGAAAAAGTCTTGGCGCGTGACTGCTCTATGCGGAGAGGAAGGCTAGCCAGCCGCGCCGCCCTGCGGCCCCCGTGCCACCCCATGGGCCCCGCGCCGCACCGCAGCCCCTACACCACACTGCTGCCCCCGCGCCGCCCCGTGGCCCCCGGTTCGCCCCGCTGCCCCACTGCCAGGCCGGCCCACCTAGTGCGGGCCGGGCTAGACCTAGTGGGTCGGGTCGACCCAAACTGGGTCGGGTCAGCCCAGGCCTCATCGAGCCGAGTCGGTCTGACCGTGTCAGACCGGACTCGGACCAGCTTCGACCCATTTCATCTCTTTTGTCCATAACTTTAGCACCAAGTGTGAGTTTGACAAACCGTATGCGGCACTAGAAACCTTGGAGTGAGAAGATCCCTTTGGTATACCCCAATTGGAGATTTCCGTACAGTTGGGGAATGGTCGGGTTGGATCGAGCACGTATCCAACCTGGCCCTCGGGACTAAAAGGATAATAAATTATAGACTGGGAGTCCGTTTGATGCACCTTATGTTGCGTTGAGACCCCTATGATGTGGAGGTACTTCTGGATACATCTTTGTGCGACTTTGTGGTAGTTGGAGTATTGACTAGTGGCTTCAGGAGTAGACCCTCTTGGAGATGAGAAAGCTAAGTGCAGGAATCCTATAGTTGGTTGTGATGATGTACTGACGATGTACTAGGATCCTGTGTGGGTATGACGACATACTAACGATGCAGTAGGATCTTGTGTGAGTCTGATGAAGTAATGATGATGTACTAGGATCCTGTGTGGGTCTAATGACGTACTGACGATGTACTAGGATCATGTGTGGGTCTGATGACATACTGATGATATATTAAGATCCTATGTGGGTATGACAAGGTACTGATGATGTACTAGGACCCTATGTGGGTTTGACGATGTACTAGGATCCTATGTGGGTCTGACGACATACTGAAGATGTACAAGGATCCTGTGTGGGAATAACGACTTACTGACGATGTACTAGGATCCTGTGTGGGTCTAACGACATATTGACGATTTACTAGGATCCTGTGTGGGTCTGAAGACGTAATGACGATGTACTAGGATCATGTGTGGGTCTGACGATGTACTGATGATGTACTAGGATCCTATGTGGGTTTGACGATGTACTAGGATCCTGTGTGGGTCTGATGAGGTACTAGGATTCTGTGTGGGTCTGACGATGTACTACGATCCTCTATGGATCTGATGATGATTTAGGATCTTTCGTGGGTCTGCCTCTTAGTAGAGTAAGATGATTCAGTAGTTACATCGAATCATCTTTAGTATTTTACCTAAGATATTCCTGATGTGAGCTGAGTCCGTACCTTTGTGGTACTTTCCTTTGTGGTAATACCTTGGTGGTATTCTTCTGTGTGAGATGATCTCGTACCTGTGTGGTAATTTCCTTTGTGGTAATACCTTTGTGGTATTCTTCTGTGTGGCGTACCTATGTGTTAGTTAATTTCATGGTACTCCTTCATTTGTGGAATAGTTGAGCTTAGGCTTTTGAGTTGGACTCTATGATTCCTCATGACTGAGTTGGGCATACTTGATAACTTAGGTATATGTATGGGTGTATACCTAAGTAGGGTTTTCAGTTGATTTCATACTATGTGTTTTATAATTTGTGGATTTTATGAGACCTTGAGGGTCTCGAGGTCCCTACTCAGTATCGTTATACTCAACCCTTCACGGGATATGCCCACAACTTATTGTGTTTGGTGCAGACGACAGATAGTGCTGACTGAGGACGAGGGTACCCGGACTGGAAGGTGCCCAGAGGTGGACCATACGGCATGTCAGTACGCAGAGGAGACAGGCAGACATGGATTACTAAGGAGGCAATCTATACCTACCCTTTAGGTAGGATCCTCGAAGGAAGACCCAGTAGCTGTCTTTTTATTTCTTCAGTTTTATTGTATTTCAGTTGATCTTGTACCTTTACTATTGGTCTTGTATTCCAGCCCCTCTTACTTTCAGCACTCTTTTTTCTTTACAGTTTTATTTGTGTTCGTATCTCATTGTTTTCTTGGTTGCGTGTGGTTATAGGTTATAAAGGAAATTCCTTCCTTGTTTTAGGGAATACTTCTTTTTGTGCTATTCTCCATCCCCTGGCCTATGGAAGGCGGGTTTGGGGTAGTCACGGCATGGGACCCAAGGGATGGTTCATGAAAAATTAGTATTAGAGGAGTCGATTATACTATAGAACATAGAACTATTATCTTTTTAACAGTTATAATGTTAAGTGTAGTGAGCGTGCTTATCAGTTTAGGGAATCTAGTGTTGGTGTGGTGGACGACGTATCCATACACCTGGACCCTAACTTCTGATTTCTGACTCTGTGCATGAAAATAATGATTTCATGTGTGTTTTTAGGAGTCTTTTTTGTGAACTCTTTGAGTCAGCTCACTATTTATAACTTATTGACCGTGGATCACCTGTTTCTTTTCCGGATGCCTCCACGCAGATAGCCAATAAGTGTTCCGGGTATAGTACGCACTGATAGCCCACCTAGTGATAAGGCCTCAGTGCAGGGCACTCTTCTAGTAGAGGCAACAGCGGTACCATTACCCGTTGGGCCACCGATGCCACCATCCTTAGCAGCAAAGAGTCCACGCCGCTTGGGCGCATTGCACGAGTTACAGTGCCAGAGGACTCCGAGGTTCTAGGGTGAGATAGACCCACAGGTGTTTGAGGATTGGCTGGAGGTTGTGGTGAGAGATTTCCGACTGGTAGGGACACCAGCTGATCTCACTATGATCCTTGTCTCCATTCTTCTACAAGAAGCAGTAGGGAGATGGTGGAGCTTGATTCTATAGGTTCATGACGAGGTGACACATCTCTGGGAAGACTTCGAGAGCCTGTTTCAGGCAGAGTTTTTTCCAGCAACTCTTCACGCAGTGCGCATACAGGATCTTCTTCATCTGCAGTAGGGCAGCAGGACTGTGCATTAGTACTCAGCGAGGTTCACTGACCTCTCACGCTACTCCACTTATATGGTTCAAGACCCATTCTTCAGGGCATGGTCCTTTGAGAAAGGGTTCAGGTGATAGATCATGACTTCAATGATTTCTCTTAGCATCCCGACACAAGTGGGGGTGTTAAAGCGAGACCTATTTGTGGAGAGTTTTCTTACTGAGCAGTCACCGGCAGCGAGACCCACCATAGGACGTCACGTTGTAGAGTCTTCTACCGCTGGCAGCAGACATATGTCACAGAGGTCCAAGAGGACCAGACCTACATGTGGATGACCTCATGACTCAGGATCAGTTGTGCAGGGTACTGGAGACAGATCCAGTCATGCGAGGAATATGCAGTGTTTTACATGTGGTAGGAAGGGTCACATGGATCGTGACTGCCTTACCCGCCATATGGATGATTAGAAGATGGTCGAGGGACTTCCCAGGTAGAGACATGGGTTCGATCGACGAGGTCCACAGGGAGCAGGCGGACGTGGAAGAGGAGCTGGTCGTGTAGCTGAATGTGGGTGACAATTCTAGATGTTACCGCCACCACCACCAGGTGGTCCAACCCAGCCAGAGGGAGAAGGAGTACAGGGGCAAGCTCAACTCCAGGCAGCTGAGGCCTATGACCATGGTGCTCCAGATATGATATGAGGTACGATCTCTGTCTAATACACCTTATATTCACTTATAGACACATGTTCCGATCAATCTTTTATTTCCATTTCCCTCGTTCGGATCTCGGAGATTCCGATGGAGCTGTTGGCTCGATCCTTATGGCTAGATACTCCTACGGAAGCAGATTCGATGATTAGACAATGGTTCTGGTAGTGTGAGCTTACTCTAGGAGGAAAGAGCTTCAGATGGGATCTCCTAGTAGCGACATCGAGGCCTTACAACATCATCTTGGGTATAGACTGATTATCTATAGTCCATGCTCATATTGAATGTATTAGGCACAAAGTTTGGTGTGTTCACACGGATGGGACTAGGTTTACCTTCACTGGAAAGAAGGGAGGCTTTAAAGATCTGGATGGATTTATCCGGAGGATATTACAGCCGATCACTCATTAGATGGATAGCCTTACCCTCAGAGTGGTTGATGTGGAGAGTATGAGTTATCCTGTAGTGGTGGACCAGTACGCGTATGTCTTCCCTGATGATGTTCTGGGTATACCTCCTCACAGAGAGGTGGAATTTTATATTTACTTGTACCCAGGTATGACACTAATATCCACACCCGCGTATTGGACAGCTCCCATAGAGCTTCGTGAGCTGCGGGTACAACTGGAGGACTTAAAGGGGAAAGGGTTCATTTGGCCTAGTGTGTCTCCTTGGGCAGCCCTGATTTTTGTTTGATAAGAAGGTGGATGGGAGCTTGAGGCTTTGTGATGACTACCAATTCCCGAACCAGGTGACCGTGAAGAACAAGTACCCACTACCAAGGATTTAAGACCTCTTTGATCAACTGAAGGGATGATAGTGGTTCTCGAAGATAGACCTCAGATCAGGCTATCGTCATCTCAGAGTACGGGATGAGGATGTGTAGAAGATGGCTTTCAGATGTCAGTACGACCATTATGATTTTTTTGTCATGTCATTTGGAGTGACCAATTATCCAGATGTATTCATGGGTCTCATGAATAGGATCTTACAACCATACCTTGATTACTTTGTAGTAGTCTTCATCGATGACATTCTGATATACTCGACTACTGAGGAGGAGGATGCCTATCATTTGCGGGTAGTACTGGACACACTCCGAGAGCACCAACTTTATGTTAAGATCTCAAAGTGATAGTTCTATATCCGAGAGGTTCACTTTCCAGGACATGTCATCTCGGAGGCTGGGGGTGTGGTGGATCCAGCGAAGATTGAGGTTGACTTTCTTAGGAGCCACCCCGGAGTGTGACGGAGGTACGGAGTTTCCTGGGTTTGGATGGATACTATTGGAGGTTTGTACAAGATTTATCCAGAGTTTCAGAACCTTTATAAATATTGATAAAGAAGGGTCAACCCTTCGTGTGGTCGGAGAGATTCCAACAGAGTTTTCTGGATCTCAGGCTGAGGCTGACTAGTTCCCCCATCTTGAGGCTTCCAGAGGAGGGCGTAGGGTACATAGTCTACTGCGACACATCCGGGACCAGGCTTAGATGTTTCTTAATGTAGGAGCTATAAGTTATCACATATGGTTCTTGACAGCTGATAAAACATGAGCAGAACTACGCTACCCATGACCTGGAGTTAGCATTAGTGGTCTTTTCCATGATTATTTGGTGACATTACTTGATGTGAAAGCATTTTACAGTCTACTAAAATCACAAGAGTCTCAGATATATCTCCTCTTATAAGTACCTAAACCTGAGACAACGATTTTGGATTGAGTTCCTCTAGGATTATGACTTTGAAATAGTTTACACTCTTGGGAAAGGGAATGTTGTAGCAGATGCACTCAACAAGAGATCTGGTATACAACTGCTAGGTAAGGCGATAGAGCAGCTGGCCGCTTTGCAGATATCCTTTGTGGATCAGGATGGAGCAGCTTTTCTTTAGTCTCTTATAGTCACTCCCCCACTTCTTCAGCGAGTCAGGGTGGCGCAACATGGGGATACTGACTGTGAGGCTCGACATGATTAGATATCCACAGGACAGGCACCTGATGGATTTTCTGAAGGTGGGGAGCACATCATCATTTTCAAAGGATTTACCATGGTACCAGTGTTGCTTCAGGAGGAAGTGTTGAGGGTGTTCCACAAATCCCCACTAGAGGTACATCCAGGAGTGGAAAAGTTGTTCCAGGATCTCCGACGACAGCACTGGTGGCCGGGAATGAAGAAATCAGTAGTAGAGTTTTTCTCTCGGTGCCTCACTTGTTAACAAGTGAAGGTAGAACATCAGGTACCAGCAGGCTTGGTTAAACCTTTAGAGGTCCCAAAGTGGAAGTGGGATGAGATATACATTGAATTCATAATAGGACTTCCACATACATCTAGAGGTCATGATTCTATCTATGTGATCATCAACCAACTCACCAAGTCGGCCCACTTCCTAACGATCATAGAGTAGGGTTTGGTAGAGAGCTTGGGACGCCTCTATGTGCAGGATATTGTGTAGCTACATGGATTACCCTCGACGAATGTCTCTGATCGTGATGCACATTTTACTTCCTGGATATGGGAGGGGTTGCATGAGGCTTTCAGGACGCAGCATCATTTGATCACCGCCTTCCATCTTCAGATGGATGGCCAGACTGAGCGAACCATTCAGATCCTCGAGGACATGCTACGTGCTTGTGTCCTCAACATCGGTCATGACCAGAAGGATCAATTTCCCTTGGTGGAGTTTTCATAAAACAACAACTATCACTCCACCATTGGGATGGCACCTTTTGAGGCATTGTACGAATGACCTTGCAGATCACCTTTGTGCTAGACTGACCTAGGGGAGTCAGAACTCATGGGTCCAGAGATGGTATGGGCTACCATATAGAAAGTTCAGGTCATCGAGAAGCGAATGAAGACTGCAAAGAGTATGAATAAGTCTTATGTTGATAGGATACGGAGACCTCTGGAGTTCGAGGATGGTGACCATGTCTTTCTACGGGTCTCACCTCAACAAGGTTTGTGGAGATTTTTCTGAGGTGAAAAGTTATCTTCGAGGTTCATCTAACCCTTCTAGGTCTACAGTAGAGTTGGAAAGGTGGCTTACTTATTAGCTCTTCCACCTTAGTTGCACTGGGTGCACAATTTCTCTGACGTATCCTAGATCATGAGATATGTGCACAACCCTTATCACATCATCAACCACGGTGAGTTGGACGTCAATGATGTGGGGAATTTTATGGAGGTCCTAGTATAGATTGAGTATCAACAGGAGCAGGTCCTTAGTGGGTGGTCGATACCTCTGGTGCATGTTTGATGGCATCATGGGAACCACCAAAAGAGAACATGGGAGCAGGAGGATTAGATTCATGCTCAGTACCCCCTCTTGTTTCCTATTTTTTTGATGTGGATTTTGAGGAAGCAAAGACCTGAGGTGGGGATAATGTAAAACTTTAAATTTTCATGTAATTATTTTTAATTATATTTGAACTTTATGACTCTTCTAAAATTTATGGCACATGATTCTGAAGCCTGGATTGCCCAGAATGAATTTCTAAACTTTTTTATGGTACATTCAGTAAAGCTGTGAGTGGGTTTTTGTAACTTTTGAACCGGTGCTCAGAATTGAAATCTGAGGAGACTATTGAACTCACAGTGCTAGTATTCGTTTAAGGAGACTTTCACCTCGACGACAGTTGGTCGAGGATGAAAGTTAGTTTTTTTGTTTTTCTTTTAAGAATAAAATAAAATAAAAATGTTTAACATTTTTATTTGTTGAAAACTCCCATATTTGTGTTATGAAGGTAGGGACCACCGAGCCTAAAACCCCCATTTTGAATTCCTAAAGGTGGGGACCATCTGAACCCTCTTAATGGGAGAAACCCCCTGAAATCCCCAATTAATTGTTTGAGCCAACTAAGAAATTAATTAAATGTGTCAACATTTAATTATGACAAATTTCTTTTTTGTGCAAAGTAATTTAATTTGATAAAAATAAATTAATAAGTTTGCTATTTTACATTTTGGTGGAATTGAGAGGAAAGGGTTGGAAAGAGGAGAGCTTTCGGAGGATTATTCTCTCCAATGAAGAACACCTCCCAACGATGATATTCTTCAACGAATAATATGCCATAATCTCCAATGAAGAGCGCACCACCTCTAATGCGGGACGTCTTCACCAACAACCAACCAACATCTATCATTTTTTCCTCTCTGACGTCAAAAATCCTTCTAGGTAGGGTGGTCATTTGAATTTTTTCCCCTTACTCATTCTTGACAATTCTTCGTAAATCAGGAAGAAATTATAGGTGCTCGTAACTGTTCTAATGCAGAGAGTGCAGGCCAAACAAATATGGCCTGACCACTCTGCAATTATTGGGATTTTTCATTGTGTTCTTCACGACGAAGGCGACGACGTGACCGCACTTCCCGACATAAGAGAAATGCAGCTTGTGCCGCAGCGGTGAAGGAAGAACGGTTGGCCGAACTAGTCATCAGCGAAGTCACGGCGTGCAACCGCTCCACACAGAGATGAAGGTTGTCCATCTGGTTAGTTGTGGCAGACCACCTCACTTTGGCCCCCGTACCATGCCGCGGCCCCACACTGCACCATGGCTACCCTGCCACTAAGCCAGGCCGCCTTGTGCGATCTGGGCCGGACCCAGCGGGCTGGGTCGACCCGAACCAGGTCGGGTTGGACTGGACCCGGACCAGCTTTGACCCATTTCCGCTCTTTTGGCCCTAACATTGGCACCGAGGGTCCGTTTGACGAAATGTATGTAGTGGTAGAAACCTTGGAGCGAGACAATACCTTTGGTATACCCCACTAGATATTTGGATAAAGTTGGGGAACAGTCGGGTTGGATCGATCACGAATCCAACCAGGCCCTCGGGACTAAAAGGCTAATAACTTACAGACCGGGCGTCCATTTGACACGCCATCAGTTGCGTTGAGACCCCTTTGACATGACGGTACTTTGGGATACTTCTTAGTGGGAATTTTTGGTATTTGGAGTATCGAACAGTGGCTTGAGGAGAGGACCCTCCCAAAGATGAGAAATCTTAGTGTGAGAATCACGTAGCTAGTTATGACGATGTACTGACAATGTACTAGGATCCTATGTGGGTATGACGTCGTATTGAAGATGTACTAGGATCCTATGTGGGTCTGAAAGTTACTGAAGATGTACTAGGATCCTATGTGGGTTTGACGATGTATTGACGATGTACTGGGATCCTGTGTGGGTCTGACGACATACTGACGATGTACTAAGATTCTATGTGTTTTTGAAGAGGTACTGATGTTGTACTAGGATCTTGTGTGGGTATGACGGCGTACTGATGATGTACTAGGATCTTGTTTGGGTATGAAGAAATAATGAAGATGTTCTAGGATCATGTATGGGTATTAAGACGTACTGACGATTTACTAGGATCATGTGTGGGTCTGAGGATGTACTGACGATGTAATAGGATCCTGTGTGGGTCTGACGAGGTACTAGAATCCTATGTGGGCCTGACAATGTACTACAATCCTCTATGGATATGATGATGATTTAGGATCCTTCATGGGTTTGCCTATTAACAGAGTAATATGATTCAACAGTTACATCTAATCGTCTTTACTACTGTAAGATATACCTGCTTTGAGCTGAGTCTGTACCTGTGTGGTACTTTCCTTTGTGGTAATACCTTGGTGGTATTCTTCTGTGTGAGCTAATTCCGTACCTACGTGGTACTTTCGTTTGTGGTAATATCTTGGTGATATTCTTTTGTGTGGCGTACCTATGTGGTACTTACCTTCATGGTACTTTTTCCTTTGTGGAACAGTTGAGATTGGGCTTTTGAGTTGGACTCTATGTTTCCTCATGATTGAGTTGAGAATACTTGATAACTTAGGTATATGTATGGACATATACCTAAGTATGGTTTTCAGTTGATTTCATGCTATGTGGTGTATCCTTTGTGGATTTTGTGAGACCTTGAGTATCTTGGGGTCCCTACTAAGTATCATTATACTCACCCCTGCACGGGCTATGCCTGCACCTTGTTGTGTTGGGTGCAGACGATGAACAACGCTGATTGAGGACGAGGGTACCATGACTGGATGGAGCTCGGAGGTGGACCATATGGTGTGTCAGTACAAAAAGGAGACGGGCAGATGTGGAGTGCTGAGGGGGTAATCTGTACCTACCCTTCAGGTAGGAACCTCAGAGGATGACCCAGTGGTTGTTTTTATCTTTCTTTAGTTGTATTGTATTTCAGTTTTACTTATACCTTTACTGTTGGGCTAATATTCCAAACCCTCTTACTTTCTACACTCGTTTTACTATAAAGTTTTTCTTGTGTTCATATCTCTCTGTGTGATTAGTTGCGTGTGTTTATAGGTTATAAAGGCAATGCCTTCCCAGTTTTATGGAATACCCCTTTCGGTGCTAGTCGTCATCCCCTGGCCTATGGAAGGCGGTCTTGGGGTAGTCATGACACAGGCCCTAGGGGCTGGGTCGTGACACTTCATGAGGAAACGTCCCCCTTATTTTAGTGGTTCATCTGATCCTCTATTTACTAAAAAATTGATCAATACCACTGAAAGGATATTATCCATTCTCTAGGGTTCAGATCATAAATAATTCATTTTTTTCAAACATTTTATAGGTGAGGCGGATCAATTGTGAAATATTATTATGAATTTGAGGAAACGAGATGAAATTGACTCCATGAAGTGGGATAAGTTTAAAGGATTAAATTTTAATAATTAAATTCCTCTTATTTTTCATACAAAAATAGATAAGGAATTTTTCATTCTTAAATAGAAGGATGATAAATTTATTGGTACGTGTAAAGAAATTTTTTCAAGAATTTTGAGTTACTCTTCTGATATTACCATTTGGAATAAAATTAAGGTTAAATTATTATTAAATGGATTAAAAAATATCCAAAGGTAAATAGACATAAAAGAATTTAGAATCTATGAATAAATTTTTCAATGTGCACTGAAAGTGAAAATGGAAGCTGGAAACCCTATTAGTTTTGGTGATAAGAAGAGGAAGATGTGGTTCCATGGAGGTGGAAATGTTATGTCAGATAGAAGAAAGAAAAGTTTTCAAAACAATACTTACAAAACTACTATAATGGTAACATAGGTGATTTTTTTAAAGGGTAAAGAATGTTTATTAAGTTAGGGAAGCCTTTCTATCGAGTAAAATAATATAGAATTTTTGTGAAGAAGACAGTTTGTGAAATGAATGGAAGAGAGATCAACAAAATGCATAACCCACACTATAGTGTTTCAAATACATGGAGTATAGGAATTATTCTATCCAATTCTCAAATTCAAAGGTTAATGATGGTGATCAATTCTAGAAACCACTAAGTTCAAGAGACAAATGTAAATCTCACGTGGTAACTATTTTTGAAGAAGGGTGCGATAATGATGTGGTGAAATGTACACTTACCATAAATTATGGAACTGCTAATGTCATATTTTACTATGGGTATACCCATTTTTTAATATATGAATAATTTTGTAAGGGTATAAAGATTACGGAAAAAAATATTTTATGTTTAGTTGCATAATTGGTAGTGAAAACCACTGTTGGTATGATGATCACGTATCAAGTATATGATTCCACTCCATTTGAATTCTATGAGAATGTACTTACTGAAAATACTTTCATTATTCCTCCGGTTGAATTTGATGTTATCTTAGGAATGAATTGGATTTATCTACATAAATATCACATTAATTTCTGAGGAAGGGGAGTCACATTTGATATTCCAAACCAACCTATAACCATTTATATGTACGATGATAAATATAAACTTATTATGGGAATCAAATAAATTGTATGAGTTTTGATTCCAATTCAATAGGGGAATTTTTCTCATATGGTCAGATTAAAATTAACCATAAATGATATTCCTATTATAAAAGTGTTTTTTGATTTATTTCTAGAGGATTTTCATAGTCTTCCACTGAAACATGAATTTGAGTTCTCAATAGAAATCATACATACTTCCATACATATTTTAATGACTCCCTATATAATGAACCCTATTAAGTTTCAGTAATTTAAGAATAAACTCTTGGAGAAAATTGACAAGGGATTCATTTGGAAAAGTTTGTCACCTTGGGGTGCACCTATACTATTTTTTTAAAAATAAAGATGGATTTATGTGACTCAGAATTTATTATCAGCAGTTTAATAAGATAATGTTCAAGAAAAAGTATCTTCTAATATGTGTTGATGAAATTTTTTATCAAATGAATAGAGTTAAATACTTTTCAAAAATTGAACTTTATTCTGGATATCATCAATTAATAGTCGTGAAGGAAGATATGGGTGAGAAAATGTTCTATACAATGTATAAACACTATGGGTATATAGTAAATTCATTTTGTCTTATAAATTCACATGCTATCTTCATGGATTTAATTAATAGAGTATTTAGAGAGTACCTTGATCATTTTACTGTAGTCTTTATAGAAAATATTCTAATTTATTCAGAGATAAAGGAATATATTAAAGACCACTTGATAATTTTACTAAATACCTTAAATAAGGATAAAATTTAGGAAAAATTTACAGTGTGTGAATTTTAAAAATAAAAGGTTTCATTTCTTGGTCATATAATATCAAGAGAGAGTATATTGGAGGATCCATCAAAGACTGGAGTTATTGAAAATTGTCTTAGACCATCCATGATGACTTAGATCCATAGATTTTTTGTTTAACTAGATATTACCAATTGTTTTTGGAGAATTTATCATGACTATAAAATATACTTACCAAGTTAACTCAAAAGGAAGATAAGTTCCTCTGGAGAGATGAATCTGTGGAAAATTTCAAGGAACTAAAGATAATATTTGTCAATGCAATTGTCCTTACATTACCCTATTGTGGAGAACGGTTTGTAATCTATAGTGATGTATTCAACAAGGTATTAGGATGAATTTTTATATAGAATATAATGGTTATAGCTTATTCCACATGAAAATTTAATGTACATGATTAAAATTACCAAATAATTATTTGGAGTTAGCCATAATATTTGTTTCATTAATGATAGGAAGGATTTATATTTATAGATAAAAGTATGATATTTACATTGATAACAAAAGTTTAAATTATTTATCCACACAGATGGAGTTGAATATATGCCAGAGTAGATTGGTTAGAGTTGATTAAAGATTATTACTGCTCAATAAATTAACACCCTAGGAAAAAGAACAAGGTAGAATATGAATTATATTGAAAGGATCATGTTGGATTCTCCATTATAAGTATCTCAGAATATACAATATTTATTGATATGCAAATGGTGGATCTTGAAATCCTGAAGGAAGGGAAGATATCTTATCTTTCCCGGATGAATGTTCAACCATTTATCCATTTGAAGATTAAAGAGGTGAATAAAGAAGATGTAGAGATGAAAAAGATGGTAATAAATTTTCATAAGTTTAACCTTGATCATGAAGAAATAATAAAGTTATAGAACCGTGTATTTGTTTTTTCCATAACAGATTTGAAGAAGGGTTTGTAAGAGTAATCTCATAGTTATTTATTCTCTATTCATCCTGGTAATACAATTATGTATAGATATTTGTAAGATTATTTATGGTGGGATGGAATTAAGAGAGATATCATAGAGTTTTTAACTTGGATATTGATATGTCAGTAAGTTAAAGATGAGAGAAAAATTATAAGCGGAAGTTACATCCATTATCTATACCAAAATGGAATTGAGAAAAAATTGCCCAGTATTTTTTCTTTGGAATCCCCAAAACATCTAAATGGGATAATTTAATATGGGTTATAGTTGATTGCCTTAAAAAGACAACATAGTTCATCACTATCAGAGAATATTTATCTCTGGATCAACTTTCTAGGATATACATTAATGAAGTGTTAAGGTTTTATATAATAGTACATTATATTATGTATGATTAGGTTCCAAGGATTACCTTGATGTTCACACAAAGTATATAATAATATATTGATATAGAGTTAAGTTTTAGCAATGAATATCACCCTCAAATATATGGACAGTCTGATAGAACAATTGAAACACTCAGGTATATATTGATAACTTTTTCTTTGGATTTCAAAGGTGTTTGGGATCAACACAATCCTCTAGCTGAGTTTTCATAAAATAATAGATTTCACATGATGATTCAGATGAAACCTTATGAATCTCTCTATAAAAATAAGTTTATAACTCCAATGTAATAAGATGAATTTGAATAAATAATTTTATTGGTACATGAGATAGATGAGTAAATGGTTTAAAAGGTTATATCCATTCAATAACACATAAGGGTAGCACACAAACAATAAAAAAGTTATGAGAACAACCAGAAACATGATTTGGAATTCAAGGCCGGTGATAATATATTTCAATGAATTCCTCTATGAAATACGAATATGAGATTTTGGAAGAAAGGGAAAATAATACCTAGGTATATTTGTCCCTTTGAAATTCTTGATCATATCAGGACAGTATCCTATTGTGTGGTTATTTCACTAAAACTCTCTAAAGTTCATTATGTGTTCCATGCATCTCTCCTAAGGAAGTACGTACATGATCTATCACATGTGATAAAATTCTATTACATACCATTAGATAATTATATTTCTTATAAGGACCAATTTATAGAAATTCTGGATTGTATAGATAAATTTCTACAAAACAATACCACTCACCTGGTTAATGTTTTTTGGCGAAACCACTAACTTGAGGAAGCTATATGGGAAGCTAATGATGTAATGAGGCAGAAGTATCCTCAGTTCTTTATATTAATGTGATGTAATTTTTAGGGTGAAATTAATTTTAAGGGGTTTATAATTTAATAGCATGAGATTATATAAAATATATTTTTTTAATAAACTTAATTTCTTTGATATCTCATGTCACACACAACACCTAGATTTAATGAACTACAACAAACTATTAATATTATTATTTTAAAATCACCACCATTACCTAGTTATTAAACTTGGTGGAATGAATAGTAATAAAAAAATTTTTAATAATTAATTATATTTTTATTATATAAAAAATTACTTAATTTTCAGTAATGTTTTTATATGTTTTGAAATTTTGACTTTCTAAAAAATGTTTTGTATTTATTTCTCTGATCAAATAATAAAATTAATTTTTGAAAATTTTAAAAAGTTTGTTTGAAAAATTAAAATTAATTTTATAAATCTACATGTTAATATTATCTTAGGATTAATTTTGGGGATTTTTCTGAAAATATTAATTTTTTGATGAACAATGGAAAATACTGGTTTTTGTTATTGAAAGCTACCTTTTAATTTAAATAATTTATAAGTATAATTTAATTATAAATTATTTAAAATATTTAGATTTTTCTATTTATATACTTACTAATCCAATTTTTTTCATCTGAATAAATTTCATAATGAATTTTTATATAACAATATTTTAAACTTTTGACCATTTTCTCTTTTGAAAACTGTTTTCTCATCGCATCTGTAAGTTTAATTTTAAATTAAAATTTAACAATTTTGTGAATGGAATTTGAAAAAATGGATTCAATATTCAGAATAAGAATAATTAAAATTATATAATAAGTTTAACTTAATTTTTTTTCAAAATGAATATTAAAAATAGTAAAAATTAATTACGAAAGTTAAGGTTAAAATGGGTTTATCGGAGGGTTAAACTAAAAATATAAGGGAGAAATCAATTATAAACGTTTCTGAAATAAATTTTATGTACATATTCTTACATTATCATCTCCAATTTTTTTTAATGGTTAATTTTGGATCCTTTCTTCATTTTAAAAACTTGGGTACACTTTATTATTTTCAAAAAAATTATGCCTGTCCTCTCCCCAACTTATAGAAGGACACCCCATATCCTATCCTCTTAACACTTAATTTTTTTTATAAAAATACCTAACTAAAGAACATAATTAATTACCTTTACTCATCATATAATCCTCAGTTTTATCATAAATATAACCAATGAAGGATTTTGGTGAAAACCCTAGGAGGTTACCCGAAGAGGAGGTAACGTTCTTTAATGGTTGTTTTTTCTTCCCAAACCTATATAAAATATTATTAAACCATAATAATATAATAAAATCATTATATTATGTATATTGAGATTTTATTATTCTATGATAATTACCTACATCCATCTACTCTTCCCACAAATGGGAAATAATAATATTGCTTGTGTGTACAACGGACTACTACCTTGTAAATTGATGTGACACATTTTCCATCAACACCTATCATAGTTGGGAATGATGATGGATATAATGTAAATATATATAATATTTTAAACATAAATATTCTTCTATAAATTTTTCATTAATAAATTCTTATTTTATATTTGTGGGGGATGTGATCAGGTCGTTCTTGTGTATGGTGGAATACCGCCTCGTGAAGCGATGTGATTCATTTTTCACTAATACTTTTAATGGAAGTTAATTATGGAAAATTTAATCAATATATGTTATATATATGAAATAAAATATATTTTTAATTTTATTATTTTATTTACCTCTCTTTAATTTAATTCATCTAGAAAATGGAAAAACATTCTTACATACCTAGGACCTACCATCTCAATGAATGTAGTATTTCATTTTTTATCTCAAACTTTTAAGGATTAATATAAATAAATATAATATATATATATATATGATATATATATTATTTTTAAAATTTTTTATATCATGGAACCATTTTCAAATTAATAGGAATGAAAATTACAAATCAAACCATACGCGAGAAACAAAGTAGTAATTACCAAAAATGTGATTTTTAGAATGAATTGTTAAAAAATGGGTAATAAAGGTTAATAAGTAAATAATATATGGTATGATATATATATATATATATGTATGTATGTATGGTTATTTAATATATGTATAATAAACTTATACTTATTTTAGAGGATGTTTGAATGCATATAAAGTAAGTTGAGTATTAAGGTGAGAGATTTTTTTCACAATTTCTCTACTTTGAGACATATGTCATGTTATAAACCTATCTTATTTTATAAGGTGTCTATAAAAAACCTTTTACATGTAATATAATGAATTTATTTTTTCTGATGGTATTTTATGTTTAATTTAATTTTATTCATTCATTGGTATTATGATTCAATGTTACCAAAGTGGTAATGGTTTTACAATAAAATCTCGTCATTTATCAAGATTGTTCATGTTTATGATTTGGATGAGGAAATATTATGATCAATCTCTCAATAAACCCATGAATTTTATTATCCTTTGGTTATAACATGAGAATACATATTTTTACTTCATTTTTCTATTTTTATGTACTTAAGAGTCTAATATAATGTTTTTTTTAAATCAGATTTTATTTCCCTCTATAGATGAAAATGATTTTTATTCCATGTCTATGTGTTGAAAAAAAATGTTCTAATGAGTCTTTTAAAAATAACCTAAGATTTTTAAAATAATTTATACCACTTTTTAATTTTCAATCTTTTTTTAAAAATGAATATTCTTTTCTTTTCAGAATGAGATGATTGTGAATTTTACCAAAAATGTTAGAGGAATCATCATTTTAAAGTGTATAACGTGAATATAATTTTCTTTCATTATAGAAACTCAATGTTTTAAATATTACTTTATAAGAATAAATTTTTATTTTCAAGTAATATGATTTCCAAAATATTTTATGAATTTTTAGTTATTTTTAAAATATAAAGGATATTTTCCTTGAGAAATGTTTTAAATTATTATAAATATTTCTTTAAATGTTTCAAATTTTATTTTCAAAAAAAAATAATTTGAAAATTCTTTATGTTTTAAAAAATTATTTTCAAATTATGAAGGCTATTTACTACAAGAAAATTTCCATGTGATCTTTCAAAATCATTTTCTATCTATGATGACAACTTTTCTTGATTCCTTTTCTTTACTAAGGATAATATTGAATGATACTATACATATTATTACATTGGATGGTTAATTTTTATTTTGATGGAATTTTTCTAAAGACCATTTATTTTTCATGGGATATTCTATAGTGAATTAAGTAAAATTTAATGAATTTTTTTTTATTTACACTGGTTATGATTTGATGATATGAGGACTATTTTATTATATTTTGGAACACATAAGTATGGTTTCCATTACATGATAGGTGGGACCTATATCTCCCTCTAATGAAATGGATAAATCTATATATCTCATGAGATAAAAGTTGTAAACAAGTCAATGAGAATGATCCACTATATAAAACATGTGTGTCTTAATCCAGTATGGGAAATAGGTGCGTCCTAATCAAAAATGAGAAATAGGTGATAAGTCTTGATATACTATATTTATGGTCTTGGTAGTGAACGTTGACATATAAACTGGTTTTCTATATTTATGATGGTTCCAGACTTCTATGACATGAGTTTATGGTTCATTATTGATTTATGACTATTTCTCACTCTTATGATCCATCTTTTCTAAAATGATAAAGTTCTACTATATGAATCATATTAATGATCTATGAAATGTTTAGTATGAACATCATATGTCATGTTCTTGATCACATACCCATTTGATTGTCTTATTTTTTCATATGATCATAGATTGATATCTCATATGTTTTTCCTTACTGGGTATCTAATATCACCCTTTATTATGATTCCTTCCCTAGGTTATGAATAAATCCTTAGGTAGGGTATGCCTAAGAGAAGTGCTATATGAAAATATCTTTGTGGGAAATTTTTAAGGTATTTCATGAAATAAAAATACAATGATTCTAATATACAAAGACACTAAACTATTTTGGTCCTTAGGAATGTGTTTATTAAATGTATCGAATATTCATCTAAAAATACATGATATTTATGTATGAAAATCATGGGTTATTATAAGATGAATTTGGGAATCTTGATAAAAATATACCATTGTAGGACCACCTCGATGTATCCCTCGACCACCGAAATATATTATTTGTAACACCCCTAGCTTAAGTGTCTTTTTTACCATAACTACTGAGCATCCTTTGGAACATCCTCAACTCCACCCTCATGTATATCTATAGGTATAATGGGATTATTATGAACCTCAATGATATCTTTAATCTTGTCCTTGGGTGAAACTATGGAACATTATCAAGGAGATCATTTCTAAAATTATAAAACATAAAATTAAATACACCCTTTAATAGCTTAAATATTAATAGTGTTTAAGAATTAATATGTGAACATGCATAGAATTACCATAAGAGATATACCCTGAAGGTCAACCCATAAGACACTAGACATCCCAACCCATTACTCACCCAAGACATAAGACCATACCACTCCTACTAATTGTTTAGTAAAAATCATATATAACATAATAATCCACATGTTTAGGTTAATTCGATTAGATTTAATAAAAAATGTATTTATGAAATCATTGAATATATTATCATTTGAATTATATTTTATTTAAATCTTTAACAATTAGATGCAACATGGAATATGACATGTGAACCTATGTGTCGACTCATGATGCATGAACTCATGCACTCTCACCACCCTTAGTAAGAGGAAAAACCCATAAAATATAACATTACAATATCATTTTAAGAACAAAATACAACTATAATACAATATTTAATAAAGGTAATACCATTACCCTATAAACATGAATATTTTTATATAGATGTTGGAATGAAACATGAATATATTCTAACCTATGTTATGACTATCTTATTTCTTTTTTATAGAACCCCAAGTAACAAATTAAATGAAAAAGGGTCTCTAATATCATTTTTTAATTCCCCATAGTGAATCAATGAGTCAAATATATAGTTCTATAAAGATTAATGTGTGCTTCTATATATGAAAGAGGGTACGAACAAATTGTGAGGTTAAGACCCATCCAATAAGGATACTACACCCTTGATATCATTATCCATCAAAACTTAAAGCATTGGAAGTAGACATAAATAATAAAAGATATCAAAGTTTCAAAAAAGTAATAAAACCATATAAATAACATCAAATGATATAATAAAATTTCACATGCTAGTGATACATCGATAGTAAAAAAGGTATTTCAAAATATTATGAATCATATGTACATTATACAAAATAAAAAATAATATTAGATATTTGATAGAAAAATACATTTAAGTATGTCCTATATTTTCCTCTATCTCCAACTATCTCCAAGTTCTCAACAACTAGTTGTATAAAGTTTTCATTTACTGGGTTACTTACTAGGGAAAAACACACACACACTATGATTCCCATGTATAGTGTGAGTAATAAACCTTGAAAGGGGACAAAACATTTTAATTAACATATGTACCATAGATATAAGTGATTTTATTTATTGATGGAAATGATTAATCAAACAAGAATACATCCTTGTGGGGTCATTGTATGTTAACAAGGACATTTAAAACCTTGACCATACCAACATCATCTTCATGCCAAGGGAAGTTTCATATTGTACATAAAAATATATCCTAGATCATTGATAGTTCCCTATCACTCAAGTTGAACCCAAATATCTAACCTGAGTCTCATACCAACACCCCCTCACTCAAGGGGAGGTCATATAATTAAATCCTATTACAATTATCTATCACTCTTTATGAGGCCCCATTGCTACCACTTTCACAAACACCCTTTCACATATGTTTTGGTCTCACAATCACATCACACATCACTATTGTATTACTCATTATGTGTTTATCCATCTCATCTATCTCAATATGGAAAACAGTAGGCACACGGTTATTGATCCAAAACCCAACTCATTCAAGTCAACTAATGCCTCAACAACCAATGATGCATCATGAACCACAAGAGGGTGGCCCTTTTTACATTCCTTAACTCTATCCCCATATATATTACTATGATGGTCATTCTCACACATTGAAACCTTTATACAATAATGGATACAACACTCATACCCATGTTACTTTCCACAAGCTCACTGATACACTAACCAATCCAAGTAAAACCCACCATACATAATAATACAAGGTAGATATCCATACCACAAACCATGATATAGTCTTTGATTCCATTTTAACAAATCAATTTCATCCATAACTACCCCTAAGGGGTCAATTTGAGTAACCGAGATTCACTCAAACACTTTAATACCCAACACATGACAATATCATGTAATTCATGCATCTCGTATACATGACATCACATACAATCATATATAGATGTTGAAATATGGTAATTATTTCTAAACATAATATTAAGAAGGTTCAATGAAAAATCCATAACAAATGATAAAATCTTGAACCACTGAATCCCTATAATTAGACATTAAACCCATATAATTTTTTATTTAAACCAAAAATAAAGAATCACCAAGTGAAACCACTATTAGAGGCCAAGATGGGGTTATAATTACCAAATAGGATCCAATATAATGAATTAAACCTTAAATAGGTAAGAGAATAGACTTATTGGGGATTTTTAAGCTTAAAGGACCTTTTAAAATCTTGCATGCATGAATGGGGATTGATGGAGGAGTATATGAAGGATAAAACAGGGTACTAGATGAAATATGGGGTTGCACCTGAAAACTAGAAATAAGACATTGGTTAGATGACCAACCTATATCTTGTACCTATTTCCCCTACCATCCATTCATTACACTCCCACGAGCCACCTAATGCGACTCTAGGCCCTATAGAAAAATTGCACGGCTCACTGGGCACCAAGTGGCATTGAACAGAGTATCTGATACCCATATTATATATATTTTAGCATAGGTCCATAAAAACCCCTATAAGAAATTATATAGATCATATTTATTCCATAATAATATCCTAAATCATCTAAAAAATAAAAATTTTAAATAAAAAAAATATACATATAATTACATGGAGAATCATCATAGGCATATGACTTAAAATATGGAATGTCATGGAAACATAGAATAATAAGTAACTTTGTCTCAAAAAAAATAACAAGGAATCATTATATTGTGATAAAACCAATCATGATCAACCATTAATTTTTGAAAAAAATGATATATTTCAACCCTTTAAGTTGTGAAAAAAATCAAGAATGTCCATCATTTTAGTTATCAAATCCAAGAATGTCCACCCTTTAAGTTGTGAACAAATAGAATCTTGTACACCCTTTATGTTGTGAAAAAATCTAAGAATTTACATGATTTATTATATTATGAGACATAAATTTTTAACTAATGTAGTGGAGGTTGATATAGAACCCCACCCATCTATATCCATACATATGTGTTCCAAAAGATATCAATCATTCATCATATCCTAATACCCAATGGAAAGAAAATTGGTTTCATATAATTTATAAAGGTTATCACATAACGTGATATCAAAATTGGATTTATTGATACCAAAAGTTCAATAAACAAAAAGGAGTATTTCATAATGGAATTTAGATCAAAATTAACAAAACATAACTCTATAGGAGTTAAATATTTTGATTTTAAAGATGAAAATGTAATGGAAACTTAAAAGAGTCTTCAAAAAAAATTATTAACATCTTCATAAAAAGGAGATATTATGAGTTAATTTTTAAAGTATCATGTTTGAATTATTGAAATAAATTATTTTTCAAAAATTATTTGGAAATAAATTTCAACAATGTATCCTTAAAATTACATACAATTTATCTAGTGTAAATGTGAAAGTGGAAGCTAAAATGAGTGAATGAGAAAGGAAAATAATAAATTCTAATATTTTAAAAAATACATTTCTAGAAAACCACATCCTTAAAAGAGTGGTAAATCTTACTTTTAAAAGTAGTTAAAGAGAAATTTTAATATCACAAAAAATTATAAATATTTATATTTCATAATAATAAATGAGGACATTGGTATGAATATTGAATATATGTATGGAATAAAAGTGATTATTTTGAGATAATGAGAATTATTATTAACATCATGAAATTTTATGAAGAAAGAAATAAATAAAATTAGATACATTTTATTAGAAAATGAAATTTCCTAGAATAAAAGGAGGTAAATAATTATAATATCATCAAAAGGTAGAAAAACTAATATTATTAAACTATAGTCAAATAAAACTAATTATGACTCAAGAAAGCAGTTAAGTCAACATCACCCCTTAAATTTTTTACAGTGACTTCCACAAAAGCTCTCTAAACTATGGTATAATAAAAATTATCATATTAATCAAATATTTATGAAAATTATTCTTATATATTACTCTATAAATCATTAATTATAATAATTTATTATGAATTTATTAGTTGTTTAGAGTTTCCTTTCATTACTAGATGTTAGCAATTTGATTGTTTTGGGCATGCTTTAAAATGTTGATATTGAAAACCATTCCATGAAACCAAGTTCATCATAACTATATTATAAAAAATAATTGAATATGATATATATAATTATTTAATATTTATAATTTCATTCAATTATAATTTTAGTTATGATTTGTGAAGAAGGAATTAGTGGCGATATGGTTTTGATAACTTTTGATGAATAAAAGATGAAAAATGAATAATGATTTAAATATTAATATAACTTAACCAGAATCATAATCATGACATAAAAATAATTTTAATACGTTGACTTTTTTTAAATTATCCATATACGATGGTGGTGAAAAATTAAATGTGTCGTTCCATGGAGGAGGTAGTCCGCACGTAAACAAGAGCAATGTTTTTAAATTTACAAGAACCAAAAAAACGTAGGAATTTATTTATATATTTAGAATATAAATAATTTTATAAATATTATATTTATTTATTAAATAAAATTTCTGAACCATCCATCTAATGTGGTGATGAAAAATAAAATACATCACTCATAGAGGTAGTAGTTCACACATACACATGGATGGTGTTTTTTTCTTAGGATAAGGGGGGAGGTAGATATTTTATTATTCCATTAATATCATAAAAATCAGTATGATAATGATACTGATGTTATTAATTTAGCATGTTATAATGAAATTTTAAGAATAATGATAAGATATAAATAAATTTAAATGGAATGGGGTAATTTTATAGTTTTTACATTACTCATTCAAAAAACTCCTTTGAAAATTACATTAAGGATTTGAGGAGTGGTCCTTTGAAGAGACTATAACCTCTAGAAAATTGATAGGAGTTTTGTAGATGTATTTGTTTAGATTTTATTTAAACTAAATGTAATATGGTTTCAAGAGAATTGGGGTGGTGAATTAATCCTTTTCTAAGGGATAGGAGTGTATTTTTTTGTAATAGGAGGTAAACTATTCAAAAAAAATGACACCAAAAGTAAAAAATTCATTTATATTCTTTAATTGTTTCTTTATATTTTATATTCTGATATATTACAATACCTTACCATAATTATTGTTATACCTCAAACATGATCATTATAAAATTAATGTTTGCGCCATGATATTTAATTTACATGTTTTTTTATTTTAATGGGTAATTATATGCTACATGAATTATTTTTATATTTCTTCCTATTAAAAATTCCATAAATAGTGAATGAAAGACATATGTTTCTGGTTTTAATAATTCCTAGTATTTTGATTACATGTTGAGAAAAATTAAATAGAATTGTAAAACATTTATTTTTTTAGAAAGATAATATTTTTATCTATGTTTTCTTCAACTACTGTGATATTTGAATCAGTCTCTAGATGTTCACATTTTTGGTCCAAAGTTTCTACATGTTTTCAGTTGTAGAATAGTTTTAAATTTTTAGTTATCCACTATTTTTTAATGATAACTCTAGATATAGACCTTTTAATTTCACACCTCTTGTTGAATTGGAATGATAATATATTTAGATATATTTCATTTAGCTGAATGGAAAAAAGAAATATAAGATCCTAAACTTTTTTGGAGATGAATTATACAAATTTTTAGGCAATAATTTTCCTTGTTTCAGTTATATACATTGGGTGGGTTTTGTTTTAGGGATTATTTGGGTGAGTTTGGAGAATTTTTGTATCCGAAGCGGCTATCAATATTTGGTTCATGGTTAGGGAAAGTCATGCAGTTTCCCTTATAAAATAGTACGCACTATTTTGGAGAGGCGGGAAGTGGCGCATAGTTAGTGCGTGGTTTGACCAAACCATGAAGCTACCACCCAAACTATGCACCCCAAAATAGTGGGGGTTATAAAATTTGGTTTGGGGTTTTTCAAACCATTCCCAGTTAGGATAAATTGTGATCCCACTAAGAAGAGGCACACTGTTAAGGTGTATAGTTTGGAAAACAGTGCGCCCAGCCCATAAAACAATGTGTTTGGGTTTTTCATTACCTAAAATTTTATTTTAAATTCTTGAACACCCAAATATTATCCCTAAACACCCTATTTTTTACTAACACAAATTCCTACAATTTTTTAGGATCCTGAGAGAATTACAAGGCTAGTCAAACCCATTTCACGATGAATAGAAGATCCGATTGAAGGATCAACTCTCGTTCTGTATGTGATTTTCTTCCCCATTTGATTCACTCTCTCCCATATCTCATTTATAATGAAGAATAATGATATATACACCATTGTAAATGGGTTTAGATCTAGGTTTTGATTTTTATTCTATTTTATCTTAATCTTAGGTTTTGTTCTAAGATCTTTCATGTCGTTGTGATTCATATAGTGTTGCTCAAATTTTGGTGGGTTTTGGTTTGAATAACATTTATCAACAACATTGAGGTAGGTGGTCAATTTTTTAAATACCATATTATTGATTATAAATGAATGTTTTTTATTGTGAAACTATAATTTCAATGTTTGGAAATTACATTCTAAATTGAATTAATTAATTGATTGATTTTCCCACATGATAATTAAATTGGTTGGTTGTATGATAATGAAATTGGTGAATAATGAGAATATAAAATTTATTGATTAATGGGTTATGAAATTGATAGTGACCCATGGGGTGTGATGATATGATTAAAATTGGTATACACCCTTGGGGTGTGCCGATATGATGAAAATTATGTTTTATAAGTTACGATTGTTTAAATATATGAAATTGTTAAATGTGTTGAATAATGATTTATGATAATTGATGGTGAATGGTAGGAAATATGGACCCATGTGATGTGATATTTGTGATTGTGTTGGGGGTAGGAACTAGTCATCCAAATACCCATGGGGCGCCACAATTCTGCTCTAGGCCCCTAAAATATTTAAGTATTATATGTGATCATTGAGTTGCTGGATAGTGAATATTGCTCCAAATACCCATGGGGTTCTATACTGCTACTATAGGCTCCAATTATATGAATGATATAATTAAAATTAATTGATTAATCAAAACCCATATATTGTTAAAATTTGATATCCCTTGGGGGATGGTTCAGAATATAGTGTGGGCAGAAAGAGGTATTAATGGTTATGGTGTCATCATTAACCCAAGATTTATGTGGTTAAATTAAGAATAATTTTAATGTGAAAAACTCTTTACTTTATTATTACACTTTATTTTTATACAATTTCAAACAATATTATAGATTTTATATTGTTTAAACTTCATTGGTGGTGTCCTTATATGTTGTAATCACACCTTACCCAGGCTTCCTGGTTAGAAAATGAATTGACTTCATGTTTACATGATGTGAAAAGGGTAAGGTCCCTATGTTAGATGGTTGAGTTGGGATGAATCATGGATGAGGAAAATATTTATGATTTTGGGACGCACTTGAGAGGTTTTAGTGTATTTATTTTTTCTTTTTTATTTGAAACTTGATACATATATGAAATAACAGATCTACTATATTGGTTTGGGTATTTTTTCCTATTTTGGTTCATCATGTGATACTGGTTTATATTGGTTTTGTTTTTTTAAAAAAATGTTATGCCTTAGACCAAAATGACTAAATAAAAAATATTATTAAAATAAATATTACAAGAGTCTAAAATATTGGATCATATTACAATATTTTTCATGAAACTAAATAGGAGCAGTGGGAAGGTATTCAGACCAGGTAATGTCCTAATTTACTCCCATGTTGGCCAGACTATCTACAATCGTGTTTTCTTCTCGATAAAAATTTGTGATGATATAGTTAAGATCGATTATAGAATGGGTTCATTCCATCTAACAGGTAGTAATTGTCCAATCAATATGAGTTATGACATTCCAAATCACTTGAACGATAGTCATTGAGTCACATTCAATCCATAGGTTGTCCCAACCAATGATCTTTTCAAATTCAATAATATGTATCAAACTCAGCATCTTAGCTAGTTATTGTTTATTTATTTATTTTTTGTTCTAATTTTATAAATAGGGTATAGTCTCCCAACAATATATATATATATATATATATAACCCTTTCTGTTATTTGGAGGACTCTAGTGTATAAGGAGGCACGCTTGAGGTCACATAGAGAACCGACTCGGGGCACCGATATTGGAAACCCAGGTCGAGGTGTTACAAAGTGGTATTAGAGGAGTTTTATTTTATTTTAATTTTTCATACTAATTTTTTATGGTAGAAAGAATAATATGATGAGAGGAGACTTGGTTATGAGCTTATTCATGGTAGTAGCTAACCCATGTATGGAGGAAAATACAAGTACATAGTGTTGGATTGTTTTTATTGATGTTTACTGTTACAGTTGAATATTATTTCGACTTAGGTGATGATATTGGTGTGTGAAGTTATTGTTTTCTAAGATTTTACTCATGGAATGGTATAACACCAGAGTTGTGAGTACATGCATCATTTTATGCACTTAGGAATTATTGTGGCATACATCATTTTATGCAAGCACATAAAATCATATTTTGGGTTAGTTGTTAAAATGAAATTCTTTTCCTTGTTAAGTATTTTTTAAATCTAAAATGGTGGAGAAATTGAAATTAAAAATTTTAAATGATGCTAAATATGGTAAATCAAATGGATAAAATGGATGTCTATTGAGAAACTTGTATTATAAAAGTGTTTACCCTATGTTAGAGATGGCCTAGATGGGGGATGGTCGAGTGTAGTGATAGTGTCTTATTTTTTATTGCGTGGATGGTTATGGGGTATGAATTGTTATGAATTTATGTGAATCCCTCTTGGTAAAATGTTCTAATTGTATGTTATGTGTGGTTAGAAGTGTTCTTCGAATTGTAGAGATATGCCTCCATGACGACGCTCATTTATAGGATGTAAAGAATAAATTGAAGGAAAGGATCCTATAATAGTGTAACGTGAGGCCCCGATAGTTCTAGTTGAAGGGACAAGAGAGAAGTTCCAGGAGAACTTTGTTCACATTTTACAGTTTATGAAAAGAGACCTAAAGTGGGTTGTGAAGAATATATCCAACTTGACATGGGAGTTCATATTGTAGAGCCCTCTAACCCTCACCGTATAGGGTAGACCTGAGGCAACTGAGGTCTAGATTGATTCTATCAAGATGATATGTGAACACTTATAGACTCCTACTGAGAAAATAGTCAAACTGAATACTTATATTTTACATGGTCAAGAAAAGCATTGGTAGGTTATTTAGACACATGATGGAAAACTGGATAATAGGGTATACAAGGACATTCAAAAGAAGTTCTTGGAGAACATTAACCCTAATATTCTCATGTAATAGAGGTCATATGAGTTTATGAATTTGAACTAGGGGCACATGATCATGATGGACTATGTTGGGAACTTCATTAATTTGCAGTGATTTGTTTCATTGTGGGAAGTAGATTTGAATACCATAGTGAAATGTTTTTAATATGAGATTAAATGTGAAATTATGTACTAGGTTAATATATTTTTTCTAAAAGTTTTTATAATTTGGTGAATCAAGGTATCATTTTTTAGGGAAACCTGAATGTGGCATTCAGTGGAATAAAGGTGGTTTCTTATAGATGACCAGGAGGTACGTCTTTTGAGAGTAGAAAGTGCCACTTTGATAATTTCAACATAGGTGATTGAAAACAGAGTGGATAAGGGGATTGATTGGTTACTCAAAATAGTAAAAAAAAATATTGAAACTAGAGTGGAAGGTTGGGACACATTCATACCCAGTGTCTAAGACCACCAGGGGAGTGCCAAGATTGCAGCAAGATGAGTGTAATGTCCCGGTTCTGGGTGCTGCCTAGAGGTTCTCCATACCCAGTTGGTCACATGGCCTCAAGAGAATTTCCCCGAATTCCAAAGGCTATTGACTAGTAGTGATGGCCTCAGGTGTGATAGTGGGGAAACTATGCCCTGATTGGCAGAGTAACACAGTGGAAATAAATAGATGATAGTACCGGAAGCTGTAATAATATCATGAAATAGTAAATAGGAGAAGAATACAATAAGATAAACAAATAGAGAACATATAAAAATGATGCATATCACATATGTTTAGGAAATAAGCCAAACTAATCACAATGTAAGAATACTGTACAAAACCAAAGTACAAAGGAAAATAAGTAAATAACTCCAGCATCATCGTAAGCCATAGCTTGGTCCCATGATCTCCAGCTCCGCAACAATCAAGTACCTGAAGTATAAGGGAATTTTCCCTTATCTATACTTGTAACAAAATAATCTATTTGGGCCCCAAAGCATGACCCAAATAGGGTGTGAGATTAATCCTAGTAGGTAACCACCCAAAGATTTGTGCCTAACTATCAGTGAATATATATGGTAGGCAATATGAAAAATGAAGTAATAAACAAGGAATTACTCAAAAGTAAAAATACTACAGTTTAAACTACATTCATTTACATTTATTAAAATAATATCCAATCAACACAAGAAACCATATGGTAAGTACCCATTGCCTAACCCCTCTGGTTCATCTTAAAAAAAGACTCTCTAAGGAAGCACTCACCACCAATTCCCCATGTGGTCTTTTATCGGTAAACTACAGACACTCTCGGAAAGCACTCTACATCCAATTCCCCTTGTGGTCTCGCAATGTGGAACTACATAAACTCTAAGAGGGCACTCACATCCATACCCCCTACGATCTTCCAACATGAAAGCATTACATACACTTTGGGAAAGCCCCAAAATCCATTTCCCCTATGGTCTAACTACACAAGGTTCCCACAACCCTGTGTAAGTCAGTTGTGCACAAACGATATCCACCAACCAAAGAAAATCTCAATATACTACTTGGATAAATAGAAACAAAGCATGGAACAAGAAAGTTAGATTATATCAATCCATCCTAACAGCACTAGGTGTGGAAAAAATAGTAGACTAACAGGATAAACTAGGCCCAATGAACAATATCAGTTCAACCATTGGAAAAAATATCCATAGAATGGTAATTAAACCCTATTATCAAAAAAGATCCCTAACTCCAACACTCATGGAATAGCAGGCATTAAAGGGGTTAAATTCCCTAAACACACAATACCCCAAACTAGGGTATTAGGAAATTTTATACATATAATTAAAATTCAAACTACAAAAAGGCACAAACCACCTACCTCGATGTTGTAAAATCGATATAGTTGAATCCTAGATTTTGATTTCACCTAGAACTTTTTAGATCTACAAAAAATTCAAAAAAAATCAACCAATAATACCTCACGAAAGAGGGGAGATCAAGATATGAGGCTCTAGAAGAAGGAAAAACTCCCTGTAGTGATTCCAACTCAATTGACAGAGGTTTATTCGGAGAACAGATGGTTGATTGGGGGCTCTGTGAAGAATCGACTATATTCGTTGCTCCTGGACGAGATGAGTCTAGAAGAAGATATTTTTGTTGATTAGATGTGACCCCGGTCTGTTTAACAAATTAAAATAAATATACATGACGTGTCATTTAAAATTACATGGCATGTATATGCCTTTACCAGGTCCCGCTTCAGGTTGTCTGTAGGTCACCCCACATGGCCATGTACTCGGCCATTACACGAACAGTACACGGCTACCTGCAGCAACCAGGTACATGGAGTGTTCTCCTTAAATTTCCAGAAACACCTTGTTTCTCAAAAACACCAAAAATAAAGATACATACCTGAAATAAAGATCTAGGTTCTTATAAACATCCCCCATTAATGAAATTTTTCACCAAATTTCCCAAAGATGGTGGCAAAGAAAAATCCTTGAACAGTTCCAGCCACTGCAATCGCACATCGATCTACCTCTCCCAAGTCTTTTCATGTACTCACCTGTACTACCATACCACCTATACTATAGGTACAACCCACCACAGATAACCTTGGTGATTTGATCAATTATCTGGATAGGATGATCTTTGAATGAGGCATCCACCTCCAACTAAACCTCCTCAGATTGAAAAACATGAGATGAGTATGATAAGTAACATTGTAGCTGAGAAATGTAGAAGACATTGTTCATAGACCGGTACTTCTAAGGTAACTGCAACTGATAAGAAACCGGTTTGGATCTCTCAAAAACCTCAAATGGCCTGACGTATCTCAGTGAAATATTTCTCTGTCTCTTAATCCTCATGTTTCCCAACCTCGGTGTGACACTTAGAGAAACCTGATCTACAACCTCGAACTCCAGATATCATCTCTCTCGATCAGCGTAAGACTTCTGTTGTTCTTGTGCAGTAGCCATCCTCTTCCGGATCAACTCTATCTGCTCTGTGGTCTCCTAGAAAAGATGAGGTCCCAGCTAATCCTCCTCTCCTACCTCTATCCATCATAGGGGTGATCTCCATGGCCCACTGTAAAAAGCCTCATAAGGTTCCATATGAATTGTTTCCTGGAAACTATTATTGTAGGAAAACTCCACCATAGGTATGTGCTTCTCCCAAGAACCTCCAAAATCTAGGACGCATGCTCGAATCATGTCCTATAGTACATGTATCGTACGCTCAGACTGGCCATCTGTTTGGGGATGGTAAGCTTTACTCAGAAGTACCTATGAACCCAAAGCCCTCTATAGCCCCTATCAGACCCAAGAAGTAAAACGTGAATCCCTATCTGAAATGATGGAGTGCGGAACCCCATATAAACATACAATCTCTCAGATGTACAACCATCCCATATCATCAACACTGAAGGTCTCCTTGATCGGCAAGAAGTGTGCAACCTTCATGAGTCTGTCAATGACAACCCAAACTACATCGTTCCCTCAAGGAGATTTTGGTAATCCTATCACGAATTCTATCATGACATTATTCCACTTCCACTTGGGAATGGATAACTTCTTCAAAATACCTACTGGTCACTGATTCTCCACCTTCACCTGTTGACAGGTGGAACACCTCATCAAAAAACCAACAATATCTCTCTTCATGCATGTACACTAATAATGACAGTGTAGATCTCTATACATCTTGGTGACACCATGATAAACTGCCCAAACTAAAGAATGAAAATCTTGCATCTGATCCTCGCGTATGTTTGCTAACACCCATATGTTCCCATAAAAACACAAGATATCATACTCACCTAAAGTCATTTCAGGAATAGGTTTCTCTCCTAAAACATTCACATGTAGGACTAGGCCTTCAGCATCTGATAGCTACCTCATTCACACTCGATTAAGTAGAGTAGAGGTAATATCTACATAAGAAAGAAAAGGTTTTCCCTGTCTATCATGAACCTCTAGATGCATCTCACAGAAGATAGACATAAGCTGCCACTCACTACTAGCCTCCTGAACTACCTGTATTTGAGCCCTCCTGCTCAATGCATCATCCACTGTGTTGCCTTTCCTAGGTGTATAGGAAAGATCAAAGTCAAAGGACTGAAGGTACTCAACCCACCTTCGTTGTCTCAAATACAGATCACACTAAGAGAATATGTACTTGAGACTTTTTTGGTCGGTGAAAACCACAAAATTCTCTCCCAATAGATAATGTCTCCAATATGTTAGAGCATGAAACACTCCCGCTAACTCAAGATCATGTGTTGGGTAATTCCTCTCATGTGACCTCAACTATCGAGACCCGTACACGACTACTTCCCCTTCATAAGTACTACTCCCATCCCGATACCAGAATCATCATAGTAAACATTATAGCTATTTCCTAGATTTGTTAAAACTAGTATCGGTGCTGAATTCAACCTCCCTTTCAGTTCCTGAAAGGCTGAATAGCAGGAATCTATCCACAGGTACTTCGCAACCTTCTTGGTCAGGCCCATCAGTGGCGCTACTAAGCATGAAAAGTCTTGTATGAAACGTCTATAGTAACCAGACATCCCTATAAACTCCTTAGATAAAATAAGTTGTTCTTATACTCCCAAGAAACTATTTATCTCACTTTCTTTGGGTCTTCTCATACTCTTGTCTCTGAGATAACAGGACCCAATAAGTGAATCTGGTCCATCCAAAAGTGGCATTTTGAGTGCTCAACATATAACTAATGTTCTCTCAGTGTACTCAAAATGATCTCAAGATGATTATAATGGTCATGTCAAGTGGGAGAGTACACCAGGTTATTGTCCATGAAAACCACCACAAAGGAGTCCAAGAATGGATGGAACACTCGGTTCATCAGTGCCATGAGAAATGCAGGTGCATTTGTGAGACTGAATGACATAACCATATAATTTTATAGACCATACTTTATTCTTAAGGATGTATGAGGTATATATGGTGGTCTAACGTGTAACTGATGATAACCGGATCTCAAGTAAATCTTTGAGAACACTTGGGCTCCTAAAATATGATCAAAGATATCATTAATCCTCGTAAAGGGATATAGGTTTTTGACCATAAACTGGTTCAACTTCTGATAATCCACACAATTTATGAGGGTATCATCTACCTTCTTCGCAAACAGGAATGGATAACCCCAAGGAGAAGTACTGGGTTCGATGAAACCCTTTGGCTGTAACTCCTTTAACTACTTCTTGAGCTCTTGTAACTCTCGTGTATCAATACTATAAGGAGTAATGGACACCGGTGTCGCTCCTAGTACACGCTCAATTGAAAATTACACCTCTCGCTCGAGAGGAAAACCTGAAAATTCATCTGTAAAGACATAAATGAATCGATACACCACTAGAGGAAAGTCCATCTGTGAAGTACCTTGATCATCTAGATATTAAATAGAAATCTGGGCTCTAACTCCTCCCAACCCATGATGCTTGGGTCTCGCTCCACTTTCCTAGAAATCCCATTCACCCTTCTGAAGAAACGATCTACCCTATGGTGATGTGAAACTCACCCTACGATGATTGAAATCAACCACAACCTGAAATGGAACCAACATGTCCATTCTGAGAATTACATCATAGCCTATCATCTCTAGGACATAGTGGTCTCATTAGAAGTGATACACACCAACCTCAAGAGGGAACTCCTTGCACTGATGTGCACTAGATATTCTTATCTCCAATGGAGTGTCCAACGTCAATACATCAGAAGAAGTAAAGATAAAAAGTATAAGGATCTCCAAAATAGTAACAGATATGAAACTATGGGAATCCCTTGTATCGAAAAGTATAGAAGATGTAACTTAGGAAACAATAATCATACCTTGAACTATAGAGGGTTTGGGATCTTCCTCCCATTGGGTATGCTCTACTACAAAAGTCTGACCTATATTGTGGCCCTATAACCCTTCCTGACCACCCTAAGATGATCCACCATTTTGTTTCTGAAAACCTGGAGACTGGATACCATGACCATGACCTACACCTCAGACTGAATGGCCAGACGAACTCCAGTTCCCAGACTGATGAGAAACTGGGTGTCCTTATCCTGTACGAGGATTCGAAACAGAACCCATATCACCAGCTTCTGGTGAGAAAATCTAATAGAAGCACTGAAGATGCCCCATTTTACAACAAGATCAGAACTCCACTGGATCTCGTGGGCAATGTGGCCTCGTATTCCAACTCTTCCAGCACTAGTAGCACACCACCTTGCTACCAAAAGAAGTATCATGCCTCCTTGGATCTCCATGCATAGACTCTATGTGGTGCTTCCTAATATCAGTAATAAGGGTACCAACTCCAGATGTTGAGCCTCCCTAGCTTGAAGATCTAGAATCCCTCAAGTTGCGCTCTATGATCAGTGCATGGTTGACTATAAAAGTGATGTAATTCAACCTGAAGTTGTTCACCTGATATTGGATGTCATGCCTGAGACCATCCTCAAACTTCCTCGCCATAAATAATTCATCACCTCCCAGAATGGGTGTGAATCATTGAATCTTTGTGAAACAAGAATAAACTTCATAATTGAGAGAGTACCATGCTCAAAACTCATAAAATCTCAGGTTCAATCGGCCCAAAAAGTCTCTGGGTAAAAGTAATCGTAGAAGGCACGCTGAAACTCAACCCAAGATATAACCTGCTGGCATCACACCTATGAGATCACATCTCACCATATCTTGGAAGAATCCCAAAGAATGTGTTGGTCGTAGTGGACACTCATGAGGGGGGTGAATAGAGTTCCAATTAAAATTTCAGTTAAAATATTGTCTAGTTAAAATTCCCCGATTTATAAAATAAGTTAAACTGTAGTGAATTTATACAGATTGTAAATGTTCACTTAGCTTCTCAAAGATTGATTAGTTCTCAGTTAGTTTAACCACAAGATCAAACTTACTTTTGAAACTAATCTACTGATTTACAATAAGTGTAAACACTTTCTAATTTAACTATCAAAGTAGCTTCAAAATAATTTTGTATTTCAAAGTAATAGCAGCAGAATAAATATGATATATTTTGTATACTTTAAACATAAATAAAAGATGCACAATAGATATAACAAGAGGTTCAGTCTCAAGCCGAGACTTAGTCCTCTCAAATATATATAAATTTGATCCACACCCTGGATCGGGGTTAACAACAGTTTTACAAAACTGTCCAAGCCACGTAGGGACCTCTACCACTGTTCTTTGTGGGAAACAAAACAAAGACCGGGTCACACAAGAACCCCTTCCATAGTTGATGTGGGTAAACAAAAGTTAAGATAATTTGAGTGAGGATTTTGATATCCTCCAGTTCAGTGCAGGATATAGTGTGTGTAATGATATACAGAGTGAACCACAATGCTCAAAAGTTAATAAATAAATCACATAGAGAAGATAGATGAGAGTTTACAAAGCTCTAGTGATTATCAATGTATCTCTGGAATCGTTGGATTCAGCAGGAATGCTTCTGAGTTCTTCTCTGGTTTTTCTGTTCAAAAACAGAGTGTTGTAGTTCATCTTGTCTTCTTTAGGAGTGAGAAAGATGTCTTGATTCGTCATGTGTTCTTCAGCAGTATTGGATTGCACTCATGAGAGTTCTTTGAAGGTCTTGCAATCTCCTTCTTGTTCAGCACAGTGCACTTGGGTGTACGTAAGTTCTTTGCATTGTATATTCACACTTGCACACCGCTTCTCTTCTTGTTTCGTTGTTGCTTATTTCGTTCGTTACATGTGTACTGCATCTCAATATTTCTTATATTCCACGAGTTCTGGTAGTAGGAATGATTACCTTTTCATAGGTTCGAGATACGGTTTCCTGACATGCCAACAACTATCATTAAATAACATTAATTGCATTAAAAACAAAAAATATAACTGTTAGCATTATTTAAAATAATATTGACAAAATCTTAAGAAATGGTTTCACAGTGATCATGGAAACGGTGTCTTCTTCACGGTGTATGATCACGGTGTCTGGTCATGGTGATTCCTTAACGGTTTCTGGGTCACGGTGAGTCCTTCACGGTGTATGCGTCATGGTGAGTCCTTCACAGTGTCTGGGTCACGGTGAGTCCTTCACGGTGTCTCCATACTTAGACGAATATCTGTATTTGGACTAAGACAATGATATGCAGAATATGGATTAAGGTTAATCATTAGAGAGTAAGAGAATGTGAATCATAAATATAAATGTGTGATAATATATGAGAGAATTGGGATCATGCATAAGACTTGTAAATAATAAAGAGAGTAATTAACATCCATAAGATTTGTTATTATAAAAACATGATGTGCAGCTATTATTGAGTTTGAAGAGAATTAGAAAGATGTGCAATGAAGATCAAGATTAATTAATAGTAATGAGATTTGTGATCATTAAAACATGATTAACACATGAGTATTCCAACAATCTCCCCCTTTTTTATGATCAAAAATCATATATAGGCAGAATATAAATGACAGGTAATATTAAAGATACTAGCATAGAAAAAACATTATAGAACAGATACTTGTAGTTTTTTCTTCCCCATTTATACTATTATAGAACTGAGACCTGTAGTTTTTCTCCCCCTTTTGGGATTATCAAAAAGCAGAGAGAAAGAAATGAAACTCGCCAGTTGTCATTAAACAAAGGGTTCAGAATAAAAAGTACAGGAGAAGTACAAACTGGAAACAAGAGGTGACATCCCATCAAAAAGAAAAACAGTCTCTAGACTCTTTAGGGATCTATATTTTCCTTGCCTTTATCAGTAGTAGGAGTTGGTGCTGAAGTAGAAGAAGGCATAGATGTGGTAGACAACGAGGGTAAGGGTAGACCTTCAAAAACAGATGGATCCAAAGTAAGAGTAGTAGAGGATCTAGGCCATGGTTGATCAAGAATGACTGGCCAGATCTGAGAAAGGGCTTGGCTAACTGTCATGGCAGTTGAGGCTAAGGCAGGTAGTCCAAGTCTAAGGGGTGCAGCAGCTGGAGAAACTATATCAGTACTCTGCACATGAAGATATGGCTTCAAAAGATTGATGAAATCAGTAATGATTTCACCACCATACTTCATAGCCTTTCCAAAATCATCCATATTTTCCAGAAATCTATCCAACAATCTGGTGAACTCTGAAAGTTTCTGAACTTGAGCTTTAAAAACTTGAGTCACCGGAGGGATTCTCAGATTTTCCACAAGATATCTAAAGTGATCTGTCATATCAATTTTAGAGAAAATCTGGGAAAGATGCAAATATATTTTCTTAGATATCTCTTGTTGAGCATCATTGGCTATCTTAGAATGAATCCTAACCAAGTCCAATGATCTATCACTATTCTTAATCACTTCTGACAAAGAAGATAGATCCAATCCACTGAAAGCATTCTGAAATTCTTCCTTAATTATGTATCTCAGCATAGAATCATCCAAAGAAGGTGTGGAGGTCTGACCAGAATCAGGTGAAGCCTTGACAGCTTCGGTTAGAACTTTGAGCTGTTTCAGAACTTTTTGCAGACATCCAGTGTATTCATCTATAAGCTTATTCAGAGTTTCCACAAGCCCTCTCATGCGTTCCAGCATCTTGGTGTGACTTTTTCAAATCTTTTCATCAAAAGATAGTAGGTATGGATGAACTTTAGACACAATATCCCTAGAAAGAAGGGAATCAGAAGACTTAGGAGAAATAGCAACAGGTGCAGGGGCAAAAACATGAGCAAGCTCTGATCTCAAAGATAACTCATTCTGCAGACTTTCCACCATATTTTTCAGATTTGCAACATCAGCACTCAGCTGCTTATTCTCTACTCTGACTTCTTTAATTTCTCGGACCATCCTTGGTTGAATATGCAAGATACTATTTTCCAAGATAATTGATGCATCTTCTTGACTTAATTGAGTCACTGGGTGAGGTTGAGTGGAGACAATTTTCTCAAATCCAGGTAACAAAGTCTCGCCAAAAACTTTCAGATCACATTTGGTCACAAAGGAGTGAATCTCAGTTAAAGATGCAGGTAAAGGTAGAGGTTCGAATTCTGGTTGAGGGTCAGAGTCATCTTCAGACCCAGATTCTGATTCAGATTGAGGTTGGGGCTCTGGTTCTGGTTCTGAATGAGCTAAAGACTTCAGTTGAAACAGAGAAGAAAGATCCATTCCAGTTGCAGTCACTTGCTGTGACCCATTCACATCATAAAATCTTGGGAACTCATACTGAGAGTGCACAGAGTAAGTGATAGAAGGTTGAGAAGCTTCAGCAGATCCAGCTTCCACAATATCAAGATTTTTAGTTTCCTCCCCCTCAGCTTGTGCTTCCCTTCCGGACTCTTGAGTTTCAGTAACATGGACAAGATCCACAGGGTCATCCCTAATCTCTTTAGAAAACTCTTTCCTTTCCAGCTGAAAGGAAATTTTCATTCTTTCTTTAGTAGATGGAATAATCTTAGGAACCGATTGTTCCACTAGATAAACTTCCAGACTTGCTTCTTTCTCAACAGAAAGATTCTCTTCAAAAAAATCTGCCTCTAAAGTTGCTTGCTGTTCTGAAACAGGAAAAACCAATTTCCTTACAGTATTAGGATGAGCTTCTTCTTTTTGAATAACAACTGAAGGGTCCTTAGTCCTTTTCTTTTCAACAACTTCCTCTCCTTGAGGTATTTCAGCAGGGATAACAGCAGGGACAATAGCCCTTTCCTATTCAACAAGAACTATTTCCATTGGAGGTATTATAGGTTCTTCTCTAGGTGGAACTTCAGCTATTACTTCTTCTTCTTCCTCTTCTTCTGAATACTCAGACACTTCATCTGGTTCCAAACCAGGATCAGCTAGGTTCTTAGGCCTTCATGTATAGTCAACAGGATTAACCTTTTTATACAGTTGATCAATATCCTCAACCCATTTATTTTTCCAGGGATTCTAGCTGATCTTCATCCTTCTGATGATAGGAATGGATAGACAGAAATCAAGGTCCTCTAATTTTTCTTCATTCGGTCCAACCATCCCTTTTGCAACTAACATGGCTGAAATCATCCTTGAATAAAATAGGGAGGTGGATTTGGAAGTTACTTTGATCAGCTGATAGATATGGTTGATAACATACTTACACAAATTGATCTTATGGTCTTTCTTCAACAGGTTAATCAGGAACACATCATGATACTTCATCACAGAAAAATCTCCTTTTCTTGGACTAACCAAATTCTGAACAAACTTGAACAGAAGTCTTGTCTCCGCATCTAGTTCAGCGGCTACGGCCCTTCGCTTGGTGCCATTTCCAGTTAGACTTTCCAAAGAGGTTTCCAGGTCAAAGATGTCGGTTGTTGGAGGTGGGTCTCTCTGGTAATCTTCACACACTCCTTCATGTGGAATTCTTAGGCATGCAGCCCACAGGCTTGAAGAGAAAGAGAACTTCTGACCATCGATCCAACTGGTCACCAAAAATCTTTCTCCAAACTCAAAAGAGAACTTCACATACTGATAGAATTGAGATACAAGCCTCAGGTAAATCGTTCTATTCTATCCAGTGAACCATTCAATCCATCCTTGTTCTCTTAAAACATTCAAAACTAACGATCTACTAGACAGTAACCATTCAGGGGAAACCTCTTTTTCAGGTACAACAGTATGGCTTACCCGGTTTGGGTTTAGAGGTCCTTTGGGAGCTATCCTCGGTATCCTATTTTTTTTCTTAGAGCGACGCTTCTCAGACGAGGGTGAAGATGGACACTTCATCCTTGGCATTCACTAAAGGTTCGGGTGAGAGGGAAGAAGAAGTTCAGGAGAGAATTTGGGTAAGGAATTGAATGAAACCCTTAAGTTTTATCATTTGGGAATGTCAAACGTCATAAAAACACAAATGCAGGAAATCAAATAACAGTGAAATAAAAATTACCGCGATACGGGTTAAAAAAATAAAAATAAACATAATTATCACGGTGATACCGTGAGTAGGTATTACGGTGAGACAGAAAACTATTCATCACGGTGAGACAGTTTATAGTTGTCACAGTGAGACAATGAGCATTTTATATAGTCACGGTGAGACAGTGAGTTGTCAGACCGTGATCATAAAACAGTAACTTAGAAACAGTAAGTATGAAACCGTAAGGTAAAGTACAGAAAAGTATTAAACATTAAGATCAGTAAGATATTCATTTATGATTAATCATACCAAGATCATGTATTACGTAGTCTAGTCTTTTATAATTTAATGGTTTAGTGAATATATCAGTAAGTTGATATTCAGTGCCAATTAATTTCAAAGTGATATCACCTTTTTGATAATGATCCCTCAAAAATTGATGTCTTACATCAATATGTTTTGTCCTAGAATGAGAAACACGATTCTTAGAAATATTAATAGCACTTGTGTTGTCACAATTTATTTAGACATGTCTGAATTGATATCCATAGTCTAGTAATGTGTGTTTCATCCACAAAATTTGTGCACAACAACTTCCAGTAGCTATGTATTCAGCTTCTGCAGTTGATAATGCAACAGAATTTTGTTTCTTACTACACCATGATACTAGTGACTTGCCTAAAAGATGACATGTTCCAGAGGTGTTTTTTCTATCTAGCTTACATCCAGCAAAGTCGGCATCAAAATAACTAACTAATTCAAATGATTTTCCTTTGGGATAGAACATTCCTAAATTGGGAGTATGCTTGAGGTATTTGAAAATTCTCTTTACAACATTTAAATGTGACTCTTTAGGGTTTTCTTGAAAATGAGCACATATACACACATTAAACATAATATCAGGACGACTAGTAGTCAGGTAGAGTAGACTTCCAATCATTCCTCTATAAGTGGTTTGATCAACAGATTTACCATTTTCATTAAGATCCATCTTACAGGTGGTACTCATGGGAGTGTCACTACTTTTTGTGCTATCCAATCCAAAATGTTTTAAAAGAACTCTAGTATATTTACTTTGAGTTAAAATAATTCCATCATTATTTTGAAAGATTTTAAAACCAAGAAATAATTTAATTTCACCCATTAAACTCATTTCAAATTCATTTTTCATCATTTTAGAAAAATCAGTACATAATGTAGTTTTTGAAGATCCAAAAATAATATCATCTACATAAATTTGTACAACTAAAACATCTTTAGAAATTCGTTTTATAAATAGAGTAGGATCATCTATTCCTTTTGTAAAACTTTTTATAAATTAGAAAATTACTTAATCTATCATACCAAGCTCTTGGAGCTTGCTTTAAACCATATAAATCTTTTTATAGTTTGAAAATATGATTTGGAAAATGAGGGTTTGAAAATCCAGGTGTTTGTTCAACAAAAACATCCTCAGCAATATATCCATTTAAGAATGCACTCTTGACATCTATTTGATATAGTTTGAAATTTAGATGTGCAGCATAAGCAAGTAAAATCCTAATAGATTATAATCTGGCTACTGGAGAAAAATTCTCCTCATAGTCAATACATTCTTCTTGACTATAGCCTTGTGCAACTAGTCTAGCTTTATTTCTAACTATGTTTCCGGATTCATCTACTTTATTTCTAAACACCCATTTTGTGCCTATTGTGAAAGTTCCCTTAGGTCTTTCAAAAAGATTCCAAACTTTATTTCTTTCAAACTGATTGAGTTCTTCTTGCATAGCAATTACCCAAAATTCATCATTAATAGCATCATCAATGTTTTTAGGTTCAAGCTATGACAAGAAGGCTTGATGTTCAACCTGATTTCTAAGAGGAGCTCTAGTCTGTGTCCCTCTATTAAGATTTCCTACAACAACATCTAAAGGATGATTCTTTAGAATTCTAGTTGATATAGTAAAGGTAGGACTAGAAATTTCAAGTTCATCAACAGGTTGGGAATCAATAGAAGCAGGTTCTGGAAAATTTCCAGAACTGGTTGTCTTTATAGTAGGTTCATTTGATTTGTCATAAAGGTCCAGAACAGATAAATCTTCTTCAAGATTTTCAAGAGATATTTTAGGCTCATGTGGATCAGTTTAATAAAACTTGATATGAACATATTCTTCCACACACTTGGTTCTTTTATTGAAAACTTTATGGGCTTTACTAGAAATAGAATAACCTAGGAAAATTTCTTTATCACTCTTGGATGGAAACTTGTCAAGATTATCTTTGGTATTAAGAATAAAGACATTGCAGCCAAAGACTCTGAAGTAGTTAACCTTAGGTTTCCTATGGTTCCAAAACTCATAAAGGGTCCTCTTAAGAATAGGTCTGATTAAGACTCAATTGATAATATAACAAGCTGTATTTACAGCTTCAGCCCAAAAATAAATTGGCAGGTCATACTCATTAAGTATGGTTCTGTCAATTTCTTGCAGGGTTCTATTCCTTCTTTCTACTACACCATTTTGTTGAGGTGTCCTAGGGGCAGAGAAATTGTGACTATAGCCATTGTGTGAGCAATAGGATTCAAATTCATGATTCTCAAACTCACGGCCATGATCACTTCTTAGAGTTTTAATCATAAGTCCACTAATATTTTCTACAAACTTGGAATATTTAACAAAGTAAGAACAAGCTTCACTTTTGTGAGCTAGAAAATATACCCAAGTATACCTAGAAAATTCATCTACTAAGACATAGACATAGTGCTTCCCATTTAAGCTAGAAACTCTAGATGGTCCAAACAATTCCATGTGAACCAACTCGAGAGGTTGAGAAGTTGAGACTTCTTCCTTTGGTTTGAAAGAGATTTTGTGTTGCTTTCCCTTTTGACAGGGATTACAGACTTTGTCATTTGGAAACTCAAGTTTGGATAGGTCTCTAACTATGTTTTTCCTAGTAAGTTTTCTAAGTGAGTATATATTGCAGTTTCCTAATCTTCTGTGCCAAAGCCAAGACTCTTTATGAAAAGAATTTAAACAAGTAATATTTTGCATGGCTAAATAATTTAAATCAACAGCCTAAACATTTTCATTCCACAGGGCAGAAAATACTAAAGAATTTTTAGAATTAAAAACATTGCAAGAATCATTTTTCAAATTTAACATTAAAACCATCATCACATAACTGAGAAATACTTAACAGATTATATTTAAGTCCATCAACAAATACAACTTTAGAAATCAATACTAAGTCAGTGTTACCAATCTGGCCTAAGCCGATGATTTTCCCTTTAGAATTATCACCAAAGGTGACAAAGCCTCCATCAATTATGACTAAGATTTTAAAGCATGATAAGTCTCCTAACATATGTCTTGAACATCCACTGTACCAAGTCTTCCTATAGGAGCTCTTTAAGCAGGTTTCCTACAAAACAGATTTAGATAGGAAATGATTTTGGTACCCAGATCTTCTTGGGTCCAGACAGGTTAGCAATCAAAGCTTTTGGTACCCAAATTTGTCTTATGGGTCTCATAAAATTTATAGAATCAACAAAATTTGAAAGATAAACCTTATTAGATCCATAACTATGAATATAACTAGTTGAAGCATATAAATGTCCAGAACTAGACTTAGCAGCATTCTGTCCAGATTTAGCAATAAATCTATTCTTAGTAAACTGTCTCTGTCCAACTTTGTAGCCTATTCCAGTAGTGTATTTTGGTGCAACTTGATTTCCTAGAATTTGAGTTAGTGTATCCCTTCCATTTGTGAATTTCTCTAAATCCTTTCTGAGTTGCTCATTAGACATTTTCAGTTCAGTGTTCTCCTTTAACAGTTGATCATTTTTCTCTTTTTCAATAGTAAGTCCAGTTTTAAAAGTAGTACTGAGAGCATGTTGTTTATTTAATGATTTGTATTTATCCTTAAGTTCATTGCATGTCTCTTCAAGCATATTACAATATTCAAACATTTATTCACTAGTCATGTTTTCAGAATCAGAATCAGATTCTGTAATATCTTTAGAATAATAAGAATTTAAAGAAAGAGTATCTAGGGTTACCTCAGATGTTTTTATCATAAAGAACATGGTTGCCTTATTTCTGGTTTCAGTCTCAGAATCTTCAGATTCACTGGAGCTATCCTCAGAAGCGCTCCAAGTAGCCTTAATAGCCTTTTTGTACTTACTGTCCTTGTAATGATATTTCTTCTTGAATTTGAGCTTTGTGCAGTCTGCTTTAATATGTCCTTTTATTTCGCACTCATAACAAACAACTTCATCACTTTTATCTGGATTTTTTCAATTCTTCTTCCAATGTCCCTTATTTTCATACTTTCCTTTGTAATTTTATTTTCTGAAGAATTTCTTCTTCCTATAAAATTTCTTAAACATTTTGGCTATCTGAGCCATTTCAGCATCACTATTAGAGTCTTAATTTTCACTGGTTGAACTGTCAGTAGGTAGTTGAACTTTATCTTTGTCCTTGCTCTTTGAAGTAGTAGTCCTGAAAGACACTAATTTCCTCTTAGGTTCATCATATTCCTCTTTATTCACCTTGAGTTCTTCCTCATACATCATAACATTACCAATGAGTTCTTTGACAGGTAGAGCAGCAATGTCACATGACTCTCTGATTGAAACAGATGTGCCTCTCCATCAGTCTAGTAAACATCTCAAGATTCTCATAATTTGTTCCTTTGCTGGAACATCTTTTCCAAGTGAATTCATTGTATTGACTATCTCATTAAACCTGAGATACATGTCAGAAATAGGTTCATCAGTTTTCATTTTAAAATTATCATATTTAATAGTATAAGTATTTAATCTCATTTATTTAACATTGGTTGTTCCTTCATGAGAAACACCCATGGTATCCCAAATTTCAAAAGCAGTTTTATAAGCAGAAATTCTCTTAAACTCTTCATCTCCTAAAGTATAGTACAGGGAATTCATGGCTTTACAATTATTATTGTAAGCAGTCTTTGTAGGTTCATCCCAAGTGGGTTAAGAAGTAGTGGGAAGTTTATATTCTAATTCTATGGAAGTCTAAATATCAAAACCAATGCTTTCTAAATGAATTTTCATTTTAAGTTTCCACTAAGCATAATTGGTACCATTGAAGAAAGGTGGCATGTTAGTAGCAGCACCCTCTAGTCTATTATCCATAACTAGATTTTATAAAGATAATGTAAAGAGATAAAAATTTATAACTAACAGAAATTTTAGATCATTAAAGATGAAACAAAAATCACAGTTTAAAAACAGAGTATTTCAAAAATCATTGAACAAAAAAAACTAAACCTCTGATACCAAATGTTGGTCGTACTGGACACTCAAGAGGGGGGGTGAATTGAGTTCCAATTAAAATTTCTGTTAAAATATTGTCTAGTTAAAATCCCCCGATTTATAAAATAAGTTAAACTGTAGTGAATTTATACAGATTGTAAATGTTCACTTAGCTTCTCAAAGATTGATTAGGTCTCAGTTAGTTTAACCACAAGATCAAACTAACTTTTGAAACTAATCTACTGATTTACAATTAGTGTAAACACTTTCTAATTTAACTATCAAAGTAGCTTCAAAATAATTTTGTATTTAAAAGTAATAGCAGCAGAATAAATATGATATATGTCATATACTTTAAACTTAAATAAAAGATGCACAACAGATATAACAAGAGGTTCAGTCTCAAGATGAGACTTAGTCTTCTCAAATATATATAAATTTGATCCACACCCTGGATCGGGGTTAACAACAGTTTTACAAAACTGTCTAGGCCACGTAGGGACCTCTACCACTGTTATTTGTGGGAAACAAAACAAAGACCAGGTCACACAAGGACCTCTTCCATAGTTGAGGTGGGTAAACAAAAGTTAAGATAATTTGAGTGAGGATTTTGATATCCTCCAGTTTAGTGCAGGAGATAGTGTGTAAAGATATACAGAGTACACCACACTACTCGAAAGTTAATAAATAAATCACGTAAAGAAGATAGATGACAGTTTAGAAATCTCTAGTGATTATCAATGTAGCTCTGGACTCGTTGGATTCAGTAGGAATGCTTTTGAGTTCTTCTCTAGTTTTTCTGTTCAAAAACATAGTGTCGTAGTTCATCTTGTCTTCTTCAGGAGTGTGAAAGATGTCTTGATTCGTCGTGTGTTCTTCAGAAGTATTGGATTGCACTCATGAGAGTTCTTTTAAGGTCTTGCAATCTCCTTGTTCAGAACAGTGCACTTTGGTGTACATAAGTTCTTCATGTTGTATATTCACACTTGCACACCGCTTCTCTTCTTGTTTCATTGTTTCTTATTTCGTTCGTTACACGTGTAATGCATCTCAATCTTTCTTATATTCCACGAGTTCTGGTAGTAGGAATGATTCCCTTTTCATAGGTTCGAGATATGGTTTCTTGACATGCCAAAAACTATCATTAAATAACATTAATTGCATTAAAAACAACAAATATGACCATTAGCATTATTTAAAATAATATTGACAAAAGCTTAAGAAACAGTGTCACAGTGATCATGGAAATGGTGTCTTCGTCACGGTGGCTGATCACGGTGTCTAGTCACGGTGAGTCCTTCATGGTGTTTGGGTCACGGTGAGTCCTTCATGGTGTCTGGGTCACGGTGAGTCCTTCACGGTGTCTGGGTCACAGTGAGTCCTTCACGGTGTCTCCATACTTAGACGAATATCTGTATTTGGACTAAGACGATGATATGAAGAATATGGATTAAGGTTAATCATTAGTGAGTAAGAGAATGTGAATCATAAATATAAAGGTGTGATAATATATGAGAGAATTGTGATCATGCATAAGACTTGTAAATAATAAATAGAGTAATTAACATCCATAATATTTGTTATTATAAAAACATGATGTGCAGCTATTATTGAGTTTGAAGAGCATTAGAAAGATGTGCAATGAAGATCAAGATTAATTAATAGTAATGAGATTTGTGATCATTAAAACATGATTAACACATGAGGAGTCCAACAGAATGTATGTAGTGAGCTTCACCCCCCTCTCTGGAGGCATCTTCAGATGCTCAAGGATAGAATCTATGGCTTCTAACCATGACTTAGCAGCTTGCAGTTCTCCATCCCTTGAGAAAGTAGGAGGATGATGCTGCTGAAATACCTGCGTCAGTTCTACCATAGATGGGTTAGGATGCAACACTCCATGGAAGGTCTACATAAAAATCATGAATCCTTCTTGGAACTATGCATCAGCACCTGTATCCGTAATAACGACTAGTGCCAAGATAGGAACGACGGGAGTATCTACTGGTAGTCATTGACATCCATGTTTGGTGTTTGATCGTTGCGATGTATTTGGCGAACAACCAGAGGATGTCACGGTGTCATGAATATAAAAGGTCAAGAACCCACCTTAGATCAAGATTATCAAGGACTAAAAATTAGAATCACAAGAAAGGAATATGAGAAATAAATCATTCATGTTCTTCAAAACATGGATACTTGGCGTGTATGAACCCTACACAGTGTGTTCCCTTAATCTTTTACATTGGTGTGTTCCCCTACCAAAACCGGTCATGTATTACCCCATACACCTGACGTGTTTATCCTCAGACATGACATGTACTTGAATCCTTTACCCATACCCGAGTTCCTCAACCCAGCTAAACCACACGGTTCTCTTAGGACAAGAATAAATGACTAGATTGTTCCAGATACGATGTGTACTATGAGGAATCCATCGACCCGTGTCATTAGTCGCACGACCAGTTACATGGTTGACTCCACATGGCGTGTTCAAGATGGACATGGCGTGTACTATCTGAGTTTCAACCACCCATGTCAGTAGTAAAATAGTCGGAGACAGGGTTTACTCTACACGACATGTTTGTACTAGACACGACGTGTACTTTCTAGTTTTCATCCAGCCATGTAGTTAGTCAGACGGCTGGATACATGGTCTCTACATCACAACGTGCACATTTGGTACATGGCGTGTTCCACACAAGGTTTCCAAACTCCATGTTTCTTCCCACATAGGCAATCGCATAGTTAAGGACTACACGGTGTGTACATATAATACACGATGTGTACTTAAGAAAAACTTTTCCTTCTCGAACGGAAGGATACATGGCGTGTATTTATCAATATACACTGTGTATTTTGGGTTTTTTCAGACAGTAAGCCTCAGAAACCACTCTGGAATCCCATAAAAACACTGAAACAAACATTTAAGTGTAAAATTATGATCTGTGGGGTACCATGCTCCCTGAGAATCAAATCTTGGAATCTTATTTATGTTATATCACAAGGTATAACTATTACAGTTCAAAATGATCCACCAAATTCTGATCCATGAGGGCCCATAACACCTCAGGGACCAAAGTTTGGCGCTCATTCAAACAAAACATTAAACAATCCAATACCCTATCAAATATCAGGTATTATTTTAAGGCATCTATCACAAAAACATGCATATCTAGCACAACATCTATCACAACAACATGCAATCGGTAATTTACCCTAAATGTAATGACAAAATTCATGACATGTGATCTCTAGAGAGTTATTATATGATTCATGGGATGACATACCCTCATCTCATTGGGTTTCAATAGAAATAGAACCTTAATAATATCAATAATAATAGAAAAAAACATATGAATCACCCAACAGTGAAATAAAATCAACTGTAATAATTACAAAACTTGAAAAATGCAATATTTTAGGTAAATTTGATTTTACCTATACACGCGTTAGATACTCCCTGGCACAACTTGTTATCAACTACCTATTCCTTCCTATCCATGGATATAGGCTCCAAAAATAAGTCAAGAATAAAAGAATCCTTTTATACCACTTTGTAACGTCCTGGTTCCAAGTACCACCCAGAGGTGCCCCATACTCAGTTGGTCACATGGCCTCAAGCGCATTTCCTTGAATGTCAGAGGCTTCCACTAGCAGTGAGGTCCTTTGGTGTGATAGTGGGAAAACTATTCCCTCATTGGTTGACTAACATAGTGGAAATAAAAAGATGATAGTAGAGGAACCATTAATAATATACTTCAATAGTAAACAGCAAATTAATGCATGTAGATAAACAAAAAGAGCACATATATAAACAATGCATGTCACATATGTCTAGAAAATCATCCAAACAATTCACAATGATGGAATACAGTACAAAACCAAAGTACAAATGAAAACAAGTAAATAATTCCACCAGCATCGCAGGCCTCAACTTGGTCACGTTCTCTTTAACTCCGCAACAATCAAGTACATGAAGTAGAAAGGAACTTTTCCTTATCAATACCTATAGTAATATAATTTATTTGGGTCCAAAAGCATAACCCAAATAGGGTTTGAGATGAATCACATTAGAAAACCACCCAATGATTTGTTCCTAACTATCAGTGAATATATATGACAGACAATATGAAAAATGAATTAATAAAAAAGGAATTACTCAAAAGTAACAATCCTAAAGTTTCAACAACATTCATTTACATTTATTAAAATAATATCCAATCAACACAAGAAAACTTCTAGAAATTACTCACAGTCTAACCGCTCTGGTTCAGCTTTAAAAAAGACTCCCTGAGGAAGCACTCACCGTAAATTCCCCATGTGGCCTTTAATCGGTAAACTACAGACATTATGTGGAAGAACTCATCATCCAATTCCCCATGTGGTCTCACAACATGAAATCATAACATACACTCTGGAAAATCCCTCAACATACATTTCTCTTATGGTCTAACTAGACCAGCTTCCCATAGCCCTGTGTAAGTCAATCGTGCACAAATGATATCCAGCATCCAAAGTAAATCACAATATACTACTTAGATAAATAGATAAAAACCATGGCACAAGAAATTCAGATAATATCACACCATCCAAACAGCACTGGGCATGGAAAACAGAGTAGCCTAATAGGTAAAATGAGGCCCAATGGCCAATATCAGTTCAAACAAGGGCAAACACATTTATATCAAGGTAATTAAACCTTATTCTCAAACAAGATCCCTAACTCCAACACTCAAGGAATAACAAACATTAACAGGGTTAAATTACCTAAACACACAATACCCCTAACTAGGGTATTGGGAAATTGTTTGTATATAATTCAAAGACAAACTATAGAAAGGCACCAACCACCAACCTCAACGTTATACGATGGATATAGTTGAATCCTAGCCTCTGATTCGACATAGAATATCATAGATCTACAATAAATTATAAAAATTTCAACCAAGAATATCTCCTGAAATAGGAGATATCAAGAGACGAGGCTCTAGAATAAGGAATAAATCACCGTAGAGATTCCAACGCAATCGATGATGGTTGATTCGGAGAACGGATGGTCGATCGGGGGCTCCAGGAAGAATCACTGATATCTGTCACTCTTGTATGAGACTAGCCAAGAAGAAGATGTTTATTTCAATTAGATGTGTCCCCGGTTTGTTTAATCAATTAAAATAAATATACACAGTGTGTCCTTTAAAAGAACACAGTGTGTATATGCCTTTACCAAGCCCTACTTTAGGCAGTTTCTAGGTCACCCCACAAGTCCATGTACTCAGCTATTACATGACCAGTACACGGCTACCCGTGGAAACTGGGCACACGACGTGTACTCTTAAGTACATGGCGTGTACTTCTTAAATTTCCAAAAACTCTTATTTTTATAAAAAAAACTAGAAATCAAGATCCATGCCTGAAAAGAAGATTTGGGTTCTTACAATGAGACACTTGTAGAGGTATTACAGAAACCCTAGACCTATGGGTTGGGATAGAGGATCAAGTTAGTTTCAGAACACGTGAAGGGGGTATTCTACCCCATATCATTCTAGTAGTTTTAGTTATACTAGTCTTGGAGGTTGAAAAAGTGGATATGATACTTATGGGAAAGAGCGCCCATATCAACAGAGTAAAGAAGATCATGGGACTAAAACCGCAGCACAAGAGGTGAGGGATAGTTGCATACAGTTCAGCCCGTACTTGGGGATAGTGAGGTCAGACCATCAAAATTCAGTGGTATTATTCTTGTATATTCTACACTTTCTAGAGCCTTATTTGATATAAAATCCTATCATTATTTTATATATGCACAAAATTTGAATGGTTTGATTCTCATAATGGAGTCTATGATTGGTGTTATGATGATCGATACACCTTCTATAGTATAGTTTAGAGACATATGTTTATTCAGGAGTGTTCTCTTCAAGTGGGTGAGTATCATTTCTATTGGGATATCTACATCCTTGACATGTTATCTTTTAACTTGATTTTGGGAATGGATTGGTTGGTATCATGCTGATCCTATAATTATTGTTATCACATGAGAGTGGACTTTACATATCGTGAGGGTGACCTCTATGTACATCATGGAGAGTGGGATATCTAGGAATTCCATGCAGGGCCAATATGTCATCAACTGGGGGAGTTCACCTACAAGGATGTAAGTCTTCTTCTAGATGACGGGAATTGAATCATGGTGTCTTTGAAACCTAGTGGACTGGTTCTAGGATGTGATTCATGAGGACTTCGTAGGACAACCACCAGATAAATGCTAAGAGTACTATTGAGTTCATTCCTGAAGATGAAACAGTTTATATTCCACCTTACAGAATAGAACCAATAGATATTCAAGATCTTAAGACTCAAATGAAATAGTTGAAGAATAAGGGATTTATCCATCATAATACATCTCCTTAGGGTTCACCAGTTTGGTTTTCTAATAAGTATGATGGGGTGTTTTTCTTATGTGTTGATTAGCTAAAGTTTAACCATATGACAATGAAGAACTAGTATCCTCTTCCACATATCGATGATCTCTTTGATCAATTGAGAGGGGATTGTATTCTCTACAATATTTAATTGATATTAGGGTATCATTGGTAGAGATTTTCACATTATTATGTACTTTATATCTCTTTTAGAAAAACTTAAGGCCTATATGAGTTCATTGTAATGTAGTTTGGGTTGATAAACACTTCAATAGTGTTTATGGAGTTGATGGACCAACTCTTAATATGGTATATGGATCAATTTGTGGTTGTTTTGAGGATAACATCTTGGTGTACTCTAAGACCCATGATGATCATGCCCAACATCTTGACATCATCCTAGGTACACTGAGAGATTATAGTATTTATGAAAAAAACTCTATGTGTAAATTTTTTATTAATAAAGTACATTTTATGGGTCACAAAATCTCATAGGAAGGTGTGTCAGTTGACCCATAAAAGGTTCATGTAGTATTTTCTTGGGAGAAGCCCAATAATGTTTTGGTATCTATAGTTTTTTGGGTTTAGTGGGCTATTATTAGTGGTTCATACATGAATTTTACCACTTGTAAGCACCACTTTCTAGATTGAATAAGAATAGGATCATGTTTTATTGGTTTAGATAATGTGATAATTATTACCAAGAGTTGAAGAAAAGTATGAATACTACTGAAATTGTGATCCCACCCGAGCTAGGTGAAGAATAAACAATTTTTTGTGATGAATCCAGGATAGGACATGGAGTAGTGTTGATGCAGGGGGATTATGTTGTGGCATATGGATAATGGCAGTTGATACCATGGGAATGGAATTACACTATGAATGTTCTTGAGTTACCTATGGTGGTTTATGCCTCAATTTTTTGGTGACATTATCTGTTGGGTGAAATGTTTACTTTGTATTCTAATCAAAAGTGATTAAATTACATCTTTTAAAAATGAGATTTGAATCAACAACTATGGATATGGTTTGAGTATATACATATTTTTTGATTTTGAGACAACATATATACCCAGGATGGTAAATAGTCTTACTAATTCATTGATTAAGAAATATCATACTCAGGCAGTTTCGAAGTCTAGTTCCGAGTGCAAGATGATGAACTTGCTAGATGAGTTGCATATTATGGTTTGGGAGGGCCCAAAATAGATACCCATCATATCAGTATCAGTGGAATCCAAACTTTTTAACCAGACCAAGGACGGGCAGTATGGGAATCTGCAATGTATGTCCTCGAGGGAAATCATTTAAGGTGGGAATCACCTTCTGATTGGACTGTATATGAGGATGAGATCATATATGTCTGGGGCCATGTAGTTTTTACTATATGTATGTAGGATGATCTAATGTATGATTTTAATTCCTCAAAGTCTGTTGTGTATCCAGGTTTGACCAAAATGTACAATGACTAACATCAAATGTATTGTTTTCTGGGTATGAAAAAGGATATTGTATGGTTTGTGACCAAATGTGACACATTTCAAGAAGTGAAGGATAATAATCAATGACCCAGTGGGTTACTACACCCATTTTCCATTTCAAAATAGAAGTGGGATGACTTTACCAATGCCTTTTTTGAAGGAATTATGAGGATATATCAAAATAATTACTCTATATGGGTAATTGTAGACCTATTGACTAAAAGTATCCAATTTATTTACTATTTGGGATACCTTATCAGTGGATTAGTTAGGGGGATTACACATTTGGGAGATAATGTGTCATCACGGTGTTTCATGGAGTATAGTTTTTGACCGTGACTCGTGATTCACTCCAAACTTCTTTAAAGGATTGGAGAGGGTTCTTGGAGTGAAGATATTACTAAGTATGAATTTCCCACCATAGACATATGGGTATTCATAACATACTATTCACGTTTTAAAGGATATACTACATGAGTACATTCTTTACTATGGTGGGTATTGGGAGAAGAACCCAGCACTCATTGAGTTTTCTTATAAAAAAAATTATAAGGTTATTATTCAGATGGAACCATATGAGGCACTTTATAGTAGGCCATGCATATCAATTCTATGTTGGATGGAGGTAGGTGAGTCATATATGTTGGGACCAATTCTCATACATTTGACATCAGAGCCGGTTCAGTTGATTTGAAAACATATAGATATGGCTCAGAGTAGATAGAATTCATATACTGAATGAAATTGAAAACCCCTGTAGTTTATATTTGGTGATTGTGTATTCCTTCTGGTGTCACCTATATTAGTTATAGGTAGGATTCAAGGATAGGACATGTTGGCACCGAGGTTTGTTGGACCTTTTGATATTGTGAAGATAATCAGGCCAATGGTATACAGATTGGATCTTTTTAGAGGTTTAGTTATATACAATACTTTTTTTTCATGTTTTGCATCTTCAGTGTATCACCCTGGCCCTTCTCATGTGATTGATATTGATGATTTTGAGTTTGATACCGATGCGTCCTTTGAGGAGCATCTGATATACGTTATGTATCATAGTGATAAAGTGTTATAGGGAATGTATATGTCGATAGTTTGAGTATTATCGGAAAATGGACATGTTCAAGATGAAACATGGGAGAGGGAAGAAGATATGTAATCCTAGTGGTACAAACTTTTTACCTCAAAATCTTATATATTTTTAGGTGTACAACTCGATGATGAACTATTATAAAGTAGGGATATTGTAAGATTATCACCTTTTCTAGAGATGACTCGTGCTAGTTTTTAGGTATAATTTTTTATTATTGTGGTTATTCCCTGGGTGGGTTTTGTTTCAGGGTGGTTTTGGGTGAGTTTGGGGAATTTTGGAATCCATAGGGGCTATGCACATTTAGCACATAGTTAGGGAAAATCATGTGATTTGGCCCAGAAAACCATGCGCCCTATTTTGGAGGGGTAGGAGGTGGAACATGGTTTGGAAAAACCATAAAAACACCCTCCTAAACCATGCACCCTAAAATATTGGAGGTTTTCACCGTTGGTGAATGATTTGTAAAATAGTTTTCCACTTAGGATAAACCACGAAACCCATAAGAAGAGTAATATGATTAAGGCACACAATTTGGAAAACCATTCACCCTTGCCCAGGAAACTGTGTTCCCCTAACCAGGAAACTGTGTGCACATATTTTTAATTACCAAAAAATTTATTTTAAATTCCCAAACCCCTAATTTATAATCCCCAAATAACCTATTTTATCCTAACATAAATTCTTATGATTTTAAAGGCTCCCTGGAGGATTTCAAAGCTTCTTGAACCCCTTTGTTAACAAATTGAACGATCGTTTTTCCTCTAGTATGTGATTTTCTTCCCCATTTGGTTCTCTCTCTCACCCTCGTATATCTATTTCTGGATGAAGGTGAATGATTTATCCTTCATTGGTGATCGTTTTATATGTAGGTTTTGATGGTTTTGTTTTTTTTAATCTTGATCTTAGGTTTTGGTCCTAAATATTCTGTGTTGTTGTGATTCCTATCAGTCCACTTCAATTTGGGGGGGGGGATTGGAAGACATTCATAAAGGACCTTGAGGTAGGTAGTATAATTGTAAAATCCCATAGTTTTGTTTATAATTTTGTAAATTTTATTTTGAAACTATAATTTCCATATTAGGAAATTGAATTTTAAAGTGAATTAATTGATTGATTGATTTTCCCATGTAATAATGAAAGCGGTTGATAATGTGATAATGAGGTTTTTGAAAAGTAATATTATTAAAATGATTGTCTAATGGGTATTAAATTCATCACTACCCTTGGGGGGTTCTGATATGATTGAAAATGGTTTCCACCCATGGGGTGTGCCGATAAGATAAAAATGATGTTTTATAAATTATGTTTGGTTGAATACTTGAAATTATTAAATTATTTGAATAATTAATTATGATAAATGATGATAAATGTTTAGAAATATATAACCTTATGATGTGATATATGTGACTGATTTTTGGGATAGGTACTACTTCTCTAAATAACCATGGGGTTCTAGATTTACACTCTAGGTCCCCAATATATTTATGTAATATATGTGATCATTAAGTTGTGAGACACGGACCGCTGCTCCAAATATCCATGGTGTACCAGACTGTCGCTCTAGGCCCCCATTATATTTATGTATTATATATGTTCACTGAGTTGTGAGATAGGGACCGCTGCTCCAAATACCCATGGGGTACTAGACTATCGCTCTAGGCCCCCATTATATGAATGATATAATTGAAATAACTTGATTAATGGAAACCCATGTCTTATTAAAATGTGATATTTATTTGGGAATGGTTCAGAATCTAGCACGGGGTGAAGTAGGTATTGTTGGTTAGGGTGTCATTGTGAATCTGGTATTTATGTGGTTAAAAAAGAATAATTTTAATGTGGAAAACTATTTACTTTATTATTGAACTTTATTCTTTTTATAACTGCATACATTGTTATAGATTGGATATAGTTTTAGACCCTGTTGGTGGTGTCCTACTAAGTTATACTCACACTATACTCAGGTTAACTGATAGGTTCCAGAATAGAATTCATTTTTTTATGATATGATAAGGTTAAGGGCCCCTATTTTTTATGGATGAGTTAGGATGAAGTTTGGATGAGGTAACCATATATGATATCAGGACCCTATTGGGAGTAGTTAGTTTATTTTGGGTTTTCATTTGAAACTTTACACATATATGGCATAAAATATCTACTACTTTGGTTTTGATATTTTTTCCCCTGTTTTGGTTTATCATGTGACACTGGTATATATTGGCTATGGTAATATTCTGATTATTAATTTTTATCAGTCGGTTATTGTTTATTTATTTTCTCAATTATGATGCTTTGATAGAGGTTATAGTCTCCCCACAATATCTATATCAGACCCTCATTGTCATTTGGAAACCTCAGCATTGGGGAGGCATGGCTGGGGTCACATAGAAAACTGGATCACGGCACCAGCATGTGGTGCTCGGGTCAAGGAATTACGTGAAATGGCCATTTGGATGCTCTAAAAATTTTATCAATATCTCTGAAATATTTAAGTTATATTTTCTATAGATTTCATATTTTATTTTTTATTTGTTTTTATGATATCACATGGTAAAAAAGTGATATTAAGGTGTTATTTGATTCATTATAAATATAATGAAATTATATAAATATAATTCAAAAGGACCAAATGATGAATTAGATGTTTAAAGGGTCTAAATATCACCAAATATTATGATGATAAGATGATGCATGATTACAAATTTTTCTATTTTCACTGATCTAAAGTTATTTTTTCTCAACCTACCTCATGAATCGAACTCAATATACCTCATTATGAGATTTGAACCTATTACATGATGTAAAATTTGACCGATCAAAAGTCATATTTTTTTAAAGCATTATAATGAATTAGTTATATATAAAGCTACCTTATGAGTAATATAATACTTTCATAAGCCTTAAACCTACTAACCATGATTCCAACTCTCCTCAACCAACCTACCTAGTATCTCCACATAGAGTCATTACTATTCATAATGCTCAAACCATCACTGCTTACTACATCTCATCCATGAATCATCCAACTTACCTCAATCAAGATATTGCATCATCCACACATCTCCTATTGTACCACAACATGTTTTATTTACATGAATTACCTTTTTTTGTCTCACATTTTTATATATTTTTATTTAGTATTTAAGTTTTTGGGAAGCATGTGTATTCATCTGCAGCATGGGTACTTGAACAGAACTATAATAATTCCTTATATACTTATTTTTCTCCACATGTGCAACAAACATAAATTATTCATGATGAAATATTCTTGCTCATATAAATAATAACTTGTAGAATTAAAACCTCCCAATATGAATACATGAGTTATAGTGAATCTAATTCATACTTCAAGAATGGGAATCTTATTATAGTAACATAATATTTAGTGTTTTTATAGAAGATTTGTTTTATATTTTCAATGAATTATTGTGACATACATTGAAGGTGTAACATACAGTTAACATGATATGATCTATCACATGAAGTAGAAGGATTTGTAATTCATTTGGTAAGTGAACTTACCACAAACTGAACATTCAACTAACCGCATGAACATGTGGTAAGTACATAAACTGCAAGGTTATCATCCACAATAGCTTGATAAACTGATCATGGTTCATATGGTAACTCAACCGACCACATGATATGTTCTCTTGATAAGTTGAAATTTCTTAATATAATCACTAAATAAACTAAAAATTATTTAGAAATAACTTATGTTATACTTTCTCATGGTCACTTGACACTCATGGTCAGTTCAAATTTTTTTCCTAATTTAAAAAAATAGAATTTTTCCTGTATGTATTGTTTTTCATTTATTTTCATTATTTGAATTCCTAAAAGTTCCTAGTAAAGGTTTTTTAATTTATTTATTTTATAAATTCATATTAATATTAAATAAGCTATTTGAATTTTTTATATAATTTTTTAAACTATTTAAAAAAATTAGCTAACTTATTTTTCATTTCATGCATATACGTACAACATATAATTAAGAATATTTAAATTTTAATATTTTTAGTTGATTTATTTGTTTTATTATATTCTAAATTAATATTTAGAGGGATGTAAATTATTAAAACATGTTTTATAATATTCATATCAGTGGAATTACTTTTGTTCATAATTATGCATCTACATAAATATAGATGGTGTTTTCAATATTCAAATTTTAATTTTACAGAAAAAACAATGTGATATTAATGGGATTTTCTTGACCTATTATTATGGAGATATTTTTTATTATTTAACAATGATTTAAAATATTTTTTAATTAGTATTCAATGTTTGGATATTGTTAGTAATTATCGAACGATTATTCTCTTTCTCTATGACAATTCATTACTATATAAATTTGAATTATTTAATGAATTACATGGCTATGTTTAGATTTTCTATTATTTAAATGACTCAAGACACATTAAAATGAAATTATTTACAAGATACATTAATAATCTAATAAATTAATTTGAAATGAACTTTAAAATTCTTAAAGTATTGTGTGATTTAATTGATCATATGTGAACAAAGTTACATATGTAGGATGATCTCTCAAGGCGAACATAATATTCTTTATATACTACTTTTTCGATGAGATGTACTACTCCTATACTCAAAGTACTATTTTTTGATTCATTTGTCTTAAATGAATTTATCTACTCGGTTTTGTTTTATTTTTCTATAATTATTTCTATATCTCTCAAATGTACTCCAATATTCATTTTATTATTTTCCTAACAGAAGCATTATTTGTTTTTGGGTTATAACTCCTGGATTCTAAATTTGGGATTGTTCAGGTTGTGAATCCCACTATCTAAAGTTATTTTGTGAGGGTTGTGACTCCCCCAAAAAATGTTATTTGTCTTGGTTATACTTCCACCATAAAAATTATGTTGTGATTGGGTTAGGATTCCCCCTAAAGATCCAGGTAGTGCGTAACAAATATCTCAAAGATTAAAGATGTGGAAGAGTATAGTAGGTCTATTTTGAACCAAACATATATAAAAATCACCTGGGTTCATTATTTTATTTTATTCTGCATATTATCCCATGAAGATTCACTCTGATAATTAATTTAAGTAATATATTCATCTATTTGAAATCTTAATTTGGTCTACTCATCTGCCTTTAGACCATTAACTATCCCTATATGGGACCTGACAATTGGTATCAAAACTTGGACTGTTTTAAGGATATATTTTCTAATTTTTTTTCTTTTCTTGTTATAAAACATTTGGTGTCAATAATTAGTTACTCTGGGATTTATAGTCTTTTTTAATATTTTCTTATGTTTTATTATTTATCATAGAACTCATAGTCTATGGAAAAGGATTATTGTAAGACAAAATTAATGAAAATAATTGATGCATGGATTCCTCAAAAGCCACATCACTTTGATGGAAATGATTATGGTTATTGTAAATAAAAAATGGAGTCATAACTCATGAATTTAATCATTTATCATTGGTTGATCATGGTAAAACAATAAAAAGTACCAAAAGCAGACAAAAAAACTCTTAGAGTAAGAATTACTTCTAAAAATGTCTTGAATTATAATTTAATATATATTTTAAATTATATAATTAATATAAGTGTGTTTAGTCAGTCATGTTTAGAAATATATGAAGAATTATTATTTTTGTAAGATTCTATATTTTACTCACACGGTCCTAGAAAAGTTTATCAGAAATATTCTTAGGATTGTTCAGACTGAGTACCAAGATTTCAATATGGCTAAAGATATAAGTGTCAACTAATTATTCCACTAATTCATGAGAATTATGAATGGAATGAATACCATTTGGTAAAATGTGGACAACCCTGTAATTTTTAAATGAGTGCTAAGAGGTCTACCTAAGAAGTGGCATGTGAAGAAAGAACCAATCGATGAAATAAAAAAATAGGAATATATGTTGGAAAAACTCATCAGTTTATTAATTTAACTATATTTGAGGAATATTGTTGAATAGGAGAGTTCAATTAATAAAGGTGTTTTATTTAAATCAAATATAATTGTTCCTACTACCTCTTATGATTCTAAATGACAATAAATCAAGAAAGTGATAGTAAATTTCACTAAAGGTTTCTATAAAATGATGAAAAGAACTATCAGATTAAAAAAATTATTTGATAAGGATAATGATCAAAGAAAGAATGGTGAAACCAATTATAATGATGCTTCTGAACTCAAATGTTTGGAGTACCGAAATAAGGGACACAAAAAAAAATTTCCTATGTCAAATAATTCTAAAAAAGATAAAAATATATATATAATATAATGGAAAAAATATAATTGGCTACTGTATGGAGTTGTATGAAAAAATTAGATTCAAGTGATGGAACAGAAGTGAAAAATAAATGGATAAAGATTATTTTATAGATCAAATTACTAATGAGGTTTGAAATTTTTCTGATAGTTGTTAATATTATTCTGATTATGAACATCCAAATACAGAATATTTCATTGAGAAAAAAAATGAAAAATTTATTTTTGGAATTTCTAATTTGTATAAAAAATTAAAAAGAGAATATAATGAGACTATTTAAAAATAATAAGATATATAATTAAGAAAACAAAGTATTTAAAAACACAAATTCTTCCTCAAAATATTTTTTTTAGTGATTTAGAGATTTCCCAAAAATAAAATTCAAATTTAAAGAAATAAATTCTTGCATTAAAAGAGAATTTATTTAATTTTTTTGAGTAAAAGAGGAATATGATAAAATGTTTTCAATAATGAAAAAAATGAATATAAAAGTGTATTTTGATACAATAAATAGATACCTATGATATATAAGAATTAATTTTTTAAAATTTCTAAAGTAATTATATCAAATATTAAATGAATTAAATATTTTATTCAAGGGAATTATGATAAGAATGTTTTTAAGGTTTCCTAAATATCTTGGTTATACTAATACTTTTATTTCAATGAATTTATTTTATATATGACACATGATTACCTATTAAAAATTAGTATGGTTACCAAATAATTCATTTACTAACCTGATTGGAACCAAGATAACGTGGCCACCAAATTTTTTCTACATATTTAATATTTTTTGGGAAACATGCCATTAAAGATTCAATTATACATGGTATATAAACATTGTCTCCTCTAAACACATAATGAAAGATCAATAAATGTATTTATTATACAATCAATATGATAGAAGATTTGTACAATTCAATGATAAATGTAAAGGAATTGTTTAGGGATTTATTGATATAGGTATATATATAATTGTTTAATTCTTAAAGTATTATATGTTGAAGGTTTAGAACATACCCTAATTAGTATTTATACTTTATGTGATGATGTAATGATTGTTAAATTTGAAGATAATAAATGATTTTTTTTTAAAAAAAATTATTTTATGATAATAGAAGAGATAATATTTATTATATTGATTTTTTTGAATTAACTAACCGTAATGTCAAGTTTATTAATTATATAGAAACATATGATATCTTTTGGAATCAGAATCTTTGGCATGAGAACTTTTTTACTGTCACACAAACTCCTAAAGAATGGACATGTACAACAGTTACCCGATTTAAAAATTCATTATAATTTTATTTGTAATTATTATTTTAAAGGTAAAAAATATAAAATTAGAACTTATTAATTTATATTTTTTTGGTCTTGTGGATGTTACAATTTTAGTGGGTAAGAAATATGTTTTTTTCATTCTTTATGATTTTAGTATATATACTTGGACTTATTTTATGTCTCATAAAAGTGAAACTTTTTCTAGATGTACTGATTTATTTAAGTTAGTTAAAAATTTAAAAGGATATTTAATTTTTTATATTATAAGTTATAATGTAGGTGAATTAGTTAATTATTATTTTTTAAAAAATTGATATTTTAATTTTTTTCTGCCCTTAGAATATAAAAATTGAACTATTATTGAAATGGATATAACCATGTCAAATGAATATAGTTTACCTAATTATGTTTTAGATTAATATGTTAATAAAACATATTATATTTTAAATATATATTTAATTGGTTATTTTCTAAATAAAAATCCTTATAACATTTTTAAAGGTAAAAAACCTAATATTTGTTATTTTAACATTTTTGGATGTAAATGTTTTATTTTAAATACAATGGATAACTTGAATAAATTAAAATTTAAAACTGATGACAATATTTTTATTATAAATTATAGTAAAAGTAAATCATTTAATGTTTATAATTAAAGATCTATTGTTCTATAAGAAACAATTCATGTAAAATTTAATGAATGTTCCTTGAAAAAGTATTTGAGTTTAGATAATTTTGAAGAATAATATAATGTATATAATTTTGGTGAAGATAAAAATCAAGATAATGTAATTATATAGGGGGATATTACTCTAATTTAATTCCATTTAAGTCATGTAAAACTCAAAAATACCTCCCTATTGATAATTTTATTGGTAATGTGACTATAAATTATGTTTTGAATTTCAATGAAAATTATGATTCTGTTTTTTAATGTGCTCTAAATAATTTTTTATTGCATTGAATGATTCTTATTGAATTATTATAATGAAAGATAAAGATAATTTTTATTCTATAAATACTATTTGTAATATATTTGATCTCCATTTATATAAGCATGTTATTAGAACTAAATGTATTTTTAGAAATAATAGGGATAAATCTGGTCAAATTTTTAAAAATAAAGCTAAAATTATTACTCAAGGTTGTTGTTAGGAATATGGTATAGATTTTTATGGATATTTTGTTCCTGTTTCAATAATTTATTCTATGAAAATTTTGTTTGTGTTTTTTTATTTTCAAGGTTTTATGTTATTTCAATGGATGTTTAAAGTGAATATTAAAAAAAATTATTTCTAAAGTAGGTTATGTTTCTCAATCACCTATTTTTGAAAATAAGAAATTTTATTGTCATGTTTTTATAATATTAAATTCTTTTTATATACTTAAGTATGGACATCATGATTGATATGATATATTAACATTGTTTTTGTTGAAAAATGATTTTAATGAATTTAAATTATATTATACTTAGTTTTTATTGGTATTTCAAATTTTATTTTAATTGTTCAAATTTATAATGATGATATTGTTCTTGGATCTTCACATGAATTTAATTGTAATGTATTTTATAGTTATATGTATTGTGAATTTTATATAAGTTTAATGGAGAAATGTATATTATTTTTTAGGTATTCAATGTAATCAAACAAGTTATGGTATATTGTTAAATCAATATAAATATGTTAAAGTTTCAGATAAGTTTTTTGGATTAAATTATTGTAAAAATTATAAAATCATATGAGTAATAGTTATAAATTAGATTTAGATAACTTAGGTAAATATATAGATTCTTATATTTTTAGAGGAATGATTAGTATTTTTTATATTTGAATGGTTATAGACCTGATAATATGTTTATTGTCTTGTGTGTTCAATATTTCAATATGATCCTAAGGAATCTCACTTAAAATATATTAACTAAATTATTTGACATATTAAAGGAAATGTTAATTTTATATTATTTTATGATTGAGAAAATCATTTTTATTTTATTATATATTTTTATTCTGAATTTGGAGGATTCATAATTGACAGAAAAACTACCTATAGTATATATCCTTTTCATAGTAAAATCTTAGTTTCTTTGAGTTTATGAAAAAAAATGTGGCTTTATCTAGTACCAAAAGTGAATATATATCTAAAACATTAGTCTATTATCAATCATTATGGATTAAAAAATAATGTCTTACTATGATTTTAATTTTGAAAACATTTCTATACAATTTCAAAATTTTTCTACAATTTAAATTTCAAAAAATCTTATACAACGTTTGAGAGATAATAAAATTCAAAATTAAATTTAATTTTATTAGATATTATATTAATAAATATTATATTATTCTTTAATTTTTTTAATTGAAAATACATTAATATATATTTTTAACAAACCATTGAATTTTAAAATGTTTTATAAAAAAAATTCTCATCTTGGAATATAAGAAATTTAGTTTTAAAATCATATTTTAATTTGTTTTACTTGACTTAATATACATTTTAAGGGGGTATTTTTTCCTTTTCTTTAAAATGAAGCTTATAAAATATTTTTTTAATATGATTATATATGTATTTATTAAAATTTTATTATTTGTAAAATTATAAAAGGTTGAAAATTTTATAAAATCTTGTTTTGGCTTTTTAATTTTCAAAAAGTTGGAGTTTGTTGGGAGTTTTTTTATTGTTTTTTATATTTTATTTTTTCATATATTACAATATATCATAATAATTATTGTTATAATTTTAACATTATCATTATAAAATTACACTATGTGCTTTGATATATACTTTATATGAATTTTTTATTTTAATTTATAAATAAATTTTATATGTTTAATTTTTATTCTTCTTGAAATTAAAAAGTCCATAAATAATGAATGCATAACTAGTGTATCAAGTTTTAATAATTCTCGATATTTCGATTATATCTCATTATATAGTACTTGGAATTTTAAAAATTTAAATTGTATATAAATATAAAAATTTTGTATGTGTTTTATTCACTATGAATATGTTTGGATCAATGTCTAGATTTTTGTTGGTCTAATGTGGCTTCATGTTTCTATTTATACAAATGTTTTCTATTTTTAGTTAGCCACTATTTTTAAATTATAAACATATCTATGCAACTAATAATTTAGTTCTAATTATTTTGTTAGAAATATAAGACATTTATATATATATTCCTAAACATCAAGGAAGGATCAAGGGGATACCTGGATGCTCTAAACATTTGGCTGAATCTCACAAATAATTTAGTTATATTTACTAAATAATTTAGATTATATTTTTTATTGTTTTTAAATAATATGTCATGATATAAAAGTATTATTTTGGGTTTTTTATTCATTGGAAGGTTAATGATATTATTTAAATATAAATCAATATGATCAAATGATGAATATAGTGTTTAGAGGGTATTAAAATTTAATGAATCTTATGATGATAAGAGAATACAAAATTTCATATTTGAATATTTTCATTGACCATAATTTAATTTTTACAAACATAACACATGAATTAAACACAATCTATAGCTTGATGATATTTTAACATACTGCATGAATTAAACTCTAACCTACCACATGTTATATTTTTTTTATCCCTACATTATCTGCAACATATTTAAAGATACCACATGTGTAATATCAATCTCTCGTATGACTTCAACCAACCTCCTTGGTCTCTAAAAATTTTATAACTACTAATCATGAAGATCAATGTAAAGACACGGAAATTCCCTAGAATTTTCTTTTTCTTAAATACATGGGAATTTTGTGAGTTCGCGAAAACTGACGGTGCGTGTTTCTGAGGCCCGGTGTGCCCGGAATCAATTTTTGAAGTTTTTTTCGGGTACGTTCAGTAAACGTATGATCGGGATTTTATAACTTTTGAACTGGTGCTTGGAATTGAAATCTGAGAGAATCGTTGATCTTACAGCACCAATATTCTCTTAAAAAGTCTTTCACCTTGACGGAAAATGGTTGGGAATAAAATATAGTTTTTGGGTTTTACATGAAATATTAAAATAAAATAGGTGCATGTCTTATTTTATTTTGTTTGTTTTAACCACCATGTGGAGGTTGGAGGTGGGGATCACCACAACATAACCTCCCATGAGAGGTTATGGTGGTGGGGCCCACCTGAACTCAACCCCCAATGTGGGGATTAAATTTAGTGGGGACCACCCGAGATAGAAGCCTCTTGAACTTCCCATTAAGTGGGTAGAACCTCTTGAGCTCCCCACTTTATGGTACCAATTCACCCAAATTAATGAATTGAGCATCAATTACATAATTTGAATTTTATTTAATTATGTGAAAATGATTAAATAATAGGTAAGATGAATCTATTATATGTTTGGAATTTGTCTTGGGAGAGGGGAGAACTAGGGAGAAGGCTCTCGATGGATAACACTCCAACTGACGAAGAACACTCCAACCAACGAAGAATGTCGACCTCGATCCCAACTTCAACTTCCTTCCTTAGAACCTCCTTGATGTAGGATGCATTCATCTACAACGAATCGACATCTTCCTTTCCACGACTTCATCAACGATCAAAAAAGTTAGGGGTTCGAACTTGTTTCATTTCTTTTTCTTCATCTTCCTTCGTGGATTATAATTCAAAGCTGCTTGATATCACCCTAACGCTGAGGGCGCGGGATGAACAAACATGGCCTAACCCCTCCACCTTATTTGTGGAATTTGATGCTCAATGCTAAATAAGTCTGGGATGAGAATTATTCATCAACAATGGTTTTGGATCGAAGGTGGCGTCCCAAGGAGTGTGTGACTTCTTCCGGAACAGGAATCGGGCCACTGGAACTTGTCCGGTGACCCGCAGAAGGTTTGTCGGTGGTCAGAACCGGCAAAAGACACCGATGGAATGAAAGAAGGGTGGCTGACACACCGGCCAGCCACATGGACAGCGGCGGTGAAACCACGCCGTCGGAGGAGAATTTGTGGCCCCTGGCCACGTCAGTGCAGCGGTGGCCGGCGTAAGGACGACCGTGAAAGAAGCTGGTGGCTCGAGCCGCCAGGTTGACCAGGAAGGCGCGGCGCAACAGAGCCGCGTAGTGGGGCCTAAAGAATCTGCGACGGTGAAACAGCGGCCGGTGTAAGGCTGGCCGCGAGGAGTTCTGGCATCCTGAGCCGCCGGGTCGCTGGAGGAGGCGCGGCGTAACCAGCGTCGCGTGGTAGGTGGCTGGCCGCTCGGCCAACCAGGAAGAGCGGGACCCAATGGGTCCCGCGTGACACGGACTGGCACCACGTGGCACTAGTTGTCCCCCACCCGAATGGGTTAGCCATTCAAGAACCCCATGGGGCGTGGTCTCCCCCCTGGACGCAGCTAGGGCAGACACCATGGGCCGTCGGGCCGCTAGCCGGGTGGGCCGCCAGCCGCGCGGGCCGCCGGGCCGGACCCAACACGGGTCAGGCCACCCTCGCAGGCTGGACCCAGCATAGTCTAAGACACCCCCACAGACTGGGTTGAACTTGCGGACTGGGTCGGGCCGGGTCGGTCCGACTGGGCCGGACTGGACCCAAACCCGTTTTGACCCGATTTCACCTTTTCGTCCATAACATGGGCTACGGGTGTCCGATTGACAAACCATCTGCAGAGAAAAAAATCTTGGAACAAGATAGGTCTTTTGGTACCCCATTTGAGGTTTGGACATAGTTGGGGCATTATCAGGTTGGATCGTACAAAACTCTAACCAGGCCCCCTGACTAAAAGTCTAATAACTCATAGACTGGGCATTCGATCGACGCATTGTCTGTTGCGTTGAGACCCATATGATGTGGCGGTCCTCTGAGATACTTCTTTGTGGGACTTCATGTCAGTTTTATCATCGACTAGTAGCTCATGGAGCAGATCCTTCCAGAGACGAGCGGGCATAGTGTGGGGACCTAGTATCCGGCTGAGACCTGACGACTGCTGACCGATTCGACTCAGAGTGTTTCGACTAGCCTAGTGGGGAGTGACTTGGTTTCATAGTAGGCCCACAGTGAGAAGCACCTCTATGTGACACAACATACACATGATACTCGACAGGAGGAGTACCTCAGCAGTCTAGGATAGTGGGAAGCACCTTTGTGTGACGCGGTAGGCCCACAATACTCTATAGAGGAGGAGTACTCCATCAGCCGAGGTTTTGAAAGTTTGACTAGGAGTGTTACATGTTACTGCCCCTAGAATAAAATCCTGGTTTGAGCTGAGTCAGTGAATTTTTTATTTACCTCATGACTGAGATGGATTACTTGATAACTTAGGTATATGTATGGGCATATAGCTAAGTAATGGCTCTCCGTTGATTTTTCATACTCTATGGTTTATCTTTGGTGGATTTTGAGAGACTATGGTGGTCTCGGGGTCCCTACTGAGTATCCTTATACTCACCCATTCATGGGATTTTCTTGCACCATGTTGTGTTGGTTACAGATGACGGACAGCGCTGACTGAGGCTAAGTGGGCAGGACTGGATGGTACCGAGAGGTGGACCACACGGCGTGACGGTACATGGAGGAGACGGACAGACGTGGAGTGCTGTAGAGGCTATCAATACTTAACCTTTAGGTAGGATCTGTGGCGGACGATCCAGGAGCTTCTTTACAACTTTTAGTTGTTTTTGTTCCTTACAGTTGTACTTGTACATTATAGTTGGGCTTGTATTTCCGACCCATTTAATTTTCATCACTCCTTTTGTATATAGTTTTACTTAATGTTTTTCTTCCAGCTTATACTCTGTCGTGTGTGATTATATTTTATAAATGCAATTCCTTCTAAGTTTTAGGGATTTACACCTTTGGTGCTAGTCGCTAGCCCCTGGCCTGTGGAAGGCAGGATTGGGGTAGTCACGGCATGGGTCCCGAGGATAGGTCGTGAAAAATTAGTATCAGATGAGTCGATTCTACCGCAGAACTTAGGACTCTGATCATTCTTTTCTGTGAAGAAATATTGTTAAGGGCATCGAGTGTGGCTTTCAGTTCAGGGATTCCATTGTTGGTGCGGTGGCTGAAGAATCCATACACCAGGACCCTGACTTCTGATTTTCGACTCAGTGCATGAAAACACTGATTTGAGTGTGTGTTTTCAAAAGTTTTCTTTAAGTCAGCTCAACCATGTTAGCTCACCAGGTATAATATTTTGACTACGTCGCATTTTTTTCTTTTAGGATGCCTCCCCACGGAAGACCATTTAGAGCCCTAAGAGTCGTACTCACAAATAGCCCACGGAATGATGAGGCCTCGGTTCAGGGCCCTCTTCCAGCTGAGGCACCAGCGGTACCACTACCCATTGGGCCACCGATGCCACCATCCCCAGCAGTAGATGATGCACGCCATTTGAGCACTTTGCACAAGTTCCAGCGCCAGCGGCTGCCCATGTTCAGGGGTGAGACGGGCCCATAGGCATCTGAGGATTGGCTGGAGGCTGTGGTGAGAGTCTTCAGACTGGTAGTGACACCAGCAGACCTTATGGTGATCCTTTCCACGAGTCTCCTTCAGGCAGAAGCAGGCAGATGGTAGATCCTGATGCTCCAGGTGCATGAAGAGGTGACACTACTATAGAAAGACTTCTAGAGATTGTTTTGGGCGGATTTTGTCATAGCCACCCTTCGTGCAGTGCAGATACAAGAGCTACTGCATCTACAATAGGGTATAATTATGGTAGCTCAATACTCAACAAGGTTCACCGACCTCTCGTGCTACTCCACAGATATAGTACGAGACCCATTCTTCAGGGCCCGGACCTTCGAGCATGGGCCCAGGCAAGAGATCAGGGCTTCGATGATCTCACTCAGCATCCCGACGTAGGCAGGGGTGCTAGAGAGAGCCCTCCTGGTGGAGATTTTCTTTGTCGAGTAGTCTCTGACAGCGAGACCCACCACTAGTCGATATGCAGTGGAGTCTTCGGCAGCTGACAGTATACAGATGACACAAAGGTCCAAGAGGACCAGACCCACAGGTGTACGACCGCGTGACTCAGGATCAATTGTGTGGGGCACCCGGGGCAGTGACATACATTCCATGAGCAGACAATGTTACACATATAGTGGGCAGGGTAACATGGCTCGTGAATGTCTGACCCACTGTTCGGATGATCAGCAGATAGTTGATGGACCTCCTAGGAAGAGATATATGTTCAATCGAGGCAGTCCTCAAGGGAGGAGGCAGACGTGGTGGAGGATCTAGTCGTGCAGTTGGCAGTAGATGATGATTCGAGGTGTTACCGCCACCACCACTAGGAGGTCCACCCCGACCGCAGGGAGTACGTGGACAGGGGAGAGATCAGCTCCAGGAAACTGAGGCTTATTTTCATGGTGCTCTGGAGATGATTCGAGGTAATATCTGTCTCTACTACACCATAGTTGTAGTTCTTATAGACATAGGTGTCAATCACTCTTTTATTGCCACTGCCCTCGTTCGGAGCTCGAAGATTCCGATGGAGCCGTTGGATCAATCCTTACGGCTAGAGACTCCTACAGGAGAATACTCGATGATTACGCACTTGTGATGACAGTGTGAGCATACTCTAGGAGGTGATATCTTCGGCTGGGATCTCCTCGTAGCGGTGTTGAGGCCTTACGACGTCATCTTAGGTATAGACTGGTTATCTATAGTCCATGCTCAGATTGACTGTATTAGGCACAAAGTGTAGTGTGTCCACATGGATGGGACAAGGCTCACCTTCACCAGGGAGAAGGGAGCCTTTGCAGTGCAAGACAGACTTACTCAGAAGAGGGTGTAGCTGATCACTCATCAGTTGGCCTGCCTTACCATCGGGGCAGTTGATGTAGAGAGTTTGAGCTATCCTGTAGTGGCGGACCAGTACTCGGATGTTTTCCCTAAATATGTCTCAAGTCTACCTCCTCACAGAGACATGGACTTCTACATTGTCATGTACCCCGAGACGTCACCTATATCTACACCAGCGTATCGGATTGATCCCACAGAGCTACGTGAGCTGCGGGTACAGCTAGACACTACTGGAAAAACGACTTATACCCACGGTTCAAAACCGTGGGTATAGCCCCCAAAACCGTGGGTATAGTCTATACCCACGATTTTAGGAACTGTGGGCTAGAACGGCGTCGGTATAGGGGTATCAGCCTATACCCACGGTTTTGGAGAACCGTGGGTATAGGTGGGTCAAAGTGTGCCACACCATTATTCCAACGTGGCACACAACAGAGCCCACGGTTTTCAAAACCGTGGGGTATTGAATTTAAAAAACCACGCAGGGGGTGGGAATTGAACCCGCAACCCCGCAGCGCCTCAAACCAGCACCCCTCCACGAAACCAACTAATCTAACGCCGCTATTGATATATATGTATAATTTAATTTTAATATATTAATATAACATTTACAATCAAAATGATAATTCTGCCGGGTTTCGAACCTGCGCTTCCCGTTCGCTGCACAGTAACATTGACCAACCGAGGTAACTACGGAATTGACATATCACTATATTTTAATATTCTTATATTAATGTTTATGCTATAATTGAAAAAAACATTCCAGCGGGTTTTGAACCCGCGCTCCCTGTTTGCCGAACAGTCACTTCGACCAACCGCGGTACAGACACAGTTGGTATATTAGTATACTTTTGTTTTCTTATATTAATATATATGCTATTATCAAAAAATAAAATACGCGGGATTTCGAACCCGCGATCTATGCGGAGGGATGTGAGGCACTTACCAACTGATCTGAACATATTATACGGTTTAATATTTCGTAGCCATAGTTTTATATTATATCATATCATCTTTTAACAAAAAAAATTTCCCATCCCGCGGAATTTTTTGTTCCCGCCATAACGCGGGAATGATATACCCACGGTTTTGAAAAACCGTGGGCATAGGTCTTTGAAAAATATACTGCCTATACCCACGGTTTTTAAAAACCATGGGTATACGTCTGCATAACAACACCTATACCCACGGTTCTGTTAAAACCATGGGTATAGGTCTTCAAAAAAACCCTATACCCACGGTTTTCCCAAGAACCGTGGGTAAAAGGGACCTATACCCACGGTTCTCCAAAACCGTGGGTATAGGTCCCGATACTGTCCCTATACCCACGGTTTCCAAAACCGTGGGTATAGGGGGGGCCTATACCCACGGTTCTATACAAAACCGTGGGTATATACCCATTTTCCAGTAGTGTAGAGGACTTGTAGGGGAAGGGATTCATCTGGCCTAGTGTTTCTCCCTAGGCAGCCTTGATTTTATTGTCCAAGAAGGAATATGGGATCTTGATGATTTGTATCGACTAACATCGCTTGAACCAGGTGACCGTGAAGAACAAGTACTCACTCCTGAGATTGACGGCCTATTTGATCAGATGAAGGGAGCACGATGGTTCTTGAAGATAGACCTTAGATCAGGCTATCACCAGCTCAGAGTTCGAGATGAGGATGTGCAGAAGATAGACTTCGGGTGTCGGTACGGCCACTACAAATTCTTGGTTATTCCCTTTGGCGTAACCAACTCTCTAGCAGTGTTCATGGGACTCATGAATAGGATCTTCTAGCCATATCTCAATCTCTTTGTCGTAGTCTTCATTGATGACATTCTGATCTACTCGACTACTGAGGAGGAGCATGCCTACCATTTTAGGGTAGTACTGGACACACTCCGAGAGCACCAGCTTTATGGTAAGCTCTCAAAGTGCTAGTTCTAGATCCGAGAGGTTCACTATCTGGGTCATGTCATCTCAGAGCCTGGATTTGTAGTGGATCCAGCAAAGATTGGGTTGGTACATGCTTGGGATCCACCAAGGAGTGCGACGGAGGTATGGAGTTTCTTAGGTTTGGATGGTTATTACCAGAGGTTCCTATAAGACTTCTCTAGAGTTGCAGCACCACTATCAGCCTTGACGATGAAGGGGAAACCCATCGTGTGGTTGGAGATATGCCATCAGATCTTTTAGAAGCTGAGGTAGAGGCTGAATAGTGCCCCCATCTTGAGGCTTCTAGAGGAAGGAGTAGGGTACATAGTTTATTGTGACGTATCAGGGACCGGACTTGGGTGTGTACTGATGCAGAATCGAGTAGTGATCACGTATGGTTCTCAATAGATGAGACAGAATGACCAGAACTACGCTACCAATGACCTGGAGTTAGCAGCACTGGTCATCGCCTTGAAGATGTGGTGACACAATCTGATGGGAGAACGTTTTACCATGTACTCTGATCACAAGAGTCTTAGGTATATCTTCTCTCCGAAGGACCTGAACCTGAGACAACAGTGATGGCTTGAGTTCCTCTAGGACTATGAATTAGAGATAGTCTATACTCCTGGAAAGGAAAAAGTTGTAGTAGATACACTCAGCAAGAGATCCGGTATACAGTAGCTAGGTGAGGCGATGGATCAGCTTTCTACCTTATAGATATCCTTTGTGGATTAGGATGGAGAAGCCTTTCTATAGTCTCTTACAGTCACTCCCCCACTTCTTCAGTGAGTTAGGGAGGCTCATCATGGAGACACTGACTGCGAGATACGACATGCTCAGATATCCACAGGACAAGCACCTGATGGATTTTCTGAAGGTGGGGAGCATGTCATCTTCTTCAGAGGATGTACTATGGTGTCTGTGTCACTTCAAGAGGAAGTGTTGAGGGAGTTCCACACTTACCCTCTAGCAGTTCATCTAGGTGTGGTGAAGATGTATCATGACCTTAGACGACAACACTAGTGTCCAGGTATGAAGAAGGAGGTAGTATAGTTTGTCTCTCGATGCCTCACTTTTCAGCAAGTGAAGGCGGAGCACCAGGTACCAGTAGTATTGGTGCATCCATTAGAGGTCCCAGAGTGGAAGTGGGATAAGATATCCATGGACTTAGTTATGGGTCTTCCACGTATATATAGGGGTCACGACTCGATTTGGGTGATCATCGACCGACACACCAAGACATCCCACTTCCTACCGATCAGAGAGAAGGGTTCATTAGAGAGATTGGGACACCTCTATGTGTAGGAGATTGTGAGTTTACATGGTATACCTTTGACGATTGTCTCTGATCGCGATGTATGATTTACTTCCCAGTTATATAAGGGGTTGCAGGAGGCTTTCGGGATGCAGCTTCATCTGATCATTTCCTTCCATCCTCAGATAGATGGTCAGACTGAGCGGACAATTTAGACTCTCAAGGACATGCTCCGTGCATGTGTCCTAGACTTTGGTCATAGCTGGGAGGATTACTTAAATTTGGTGGAGTTTTCCTACAACAACAGCTACCACTCTACCATTGGGATGACACCTTTCAAGGCGTTGTATGGGTGACCATTCATATCACCATTGTGCTGGACAGACCAGGGGCGTCAGCACTGGTGGGACCAGAGATGGTATAGGCTACCACAGAGAAGGTTCATATCATCCAGGAGTAGATGAAGACTGCACAAAGTAGGCAGAAGTCATATAATGACAGGAGATGGAGGCCTATGGAGTTTGAGGATGGTGACCACGTCTTTCTACGGGTCTCACCTTGATGAGGCCTATAGAGATTTGGACAAGGCGGAAAGTTATCTCTGAGATTCATCGGACCTTCTGAGGTCCTCAGCAGAGTTGGCGAGGTGGATTAACACTTAGCTCTTCCACCTCATTTGCACCGGGTGCATGACGTTTTCCACGTATCTCAGCTGAGGAGATAAGTGCACGACCCTACTCACATCATTGACTATGGAGAGATGGATGTCGATGATGAGGCGAATTTCACAGATGTTCCAGTAAATATTGAGGATCGACATGATCAGGTCCTATCTAGTCGGTCGATACCTATGGTGCACGTTCTTTGGCAGCACGAGAACCACCAGGAAAGCACATGAGAGAGGGAGTCTCAGATGCATGCTCTGTACCCCCATTTGTCCCCATAGTTCAAGTTGTAGATTATGAGGACATAAAGTCCTGAGGTGGGGAGAATGTAAAGACCTGGAATTTCCCTGTAATTTTTCTCTTAAATACATGGGAATTTTGCGAGTCCGTGACAACTGACAGTGCGTGATTTTGAGGCCCAGTGTGCCCGGAATCAATTTCTAAAGTTTTGTTTGGGTACGTTCTGTAAACGTACAAGCGGGATTTTATAAATTTGGAACCAATGTTCAGAATTGAAATCTGAGGGCACAGTTGATCTCGCAGTTCCGATATTCACTTATAAAGACTTTCACCTCAATGGAAAATGGTCATGAATAAAATATAGTTTTTGGGTTTTACATGGAATAATAAATAAAATAGGTGAATGTCTTATTTTATTTTGTTTGTTTTAACCACCATGTGGAGGTTTGAGGTGGGGACCACCACACCTTAACCTCCCATGAGAGGTTATGGTGGTGGGGCCCACCCGAAATCAACCCCCCATGCGGGGATTAAATCTAGTGGGGACCACCTGAGATAGAAGACTCTTGAACTTCCCATTAAGTGGGGAGAACCTATTGAGCTCCCCACTTTATGGTTCCAATTCACCCAAATTAATGAATTGAGCATCAATTACATAATTTGAAATTTTTAATTATGTTCCAACAATTAAATAATAGGTAAGTTGAATCTATTATTTGTTTGGAATTTTTCTTGGGAGAGGGGAGAACTTGGGAGAAGGCTCTCGATGAAGAACGCTCCAACTGATGAAGAACGCTCTAACCGACGAAGAACATTGACATTGATCCTGACTTCTACTTCCTTCCTCGGAACCTCCTCGACATTGGATGAATTCGTCTACAACGAATCGACGTCTTACTTTCTGCGACTTCATCAACAATCAATAACGGTTGGGGTTCGAACTTGTTTCTTTTCTTGTTCTTCGTCTTCCTTCATGGATTATAATTCAAAGCCGCTTGATATCACCCTAACACGGAGGTCGCGGGCCGAACAAACATGACCCGACCCCTCCGCTTTCTTTGTAAAATTTTACGCTAAAAACAACATGAGTTTGGGATGAGAGTTACTCATCATAAATGGTTTTGGATCGAAGGCAGCGTCCTGAGGAGTGCGCGACTTCTTCCGGAACGGGAATTGGGCCACCAGAACTCGTCTGGTGACCCGCAGAAGATTCACCGGCAGTCGGAAATGGCAAAAAACAGTGGTCGAATGAATGATGGGCGGCCAGCACAACAGCTGGCCACATGGACAGTGGTGGAACAACCGCACCACTAGAGGAGAATCCATGGGCCCTAGCTGCGGCGGTGCAGCAGCAGCCGGCGCAAGGCCAGCCGCGAAAGAAACTGGCAGCTACAGCCATCGGGTCGACCAGGAAGGCATGGCACAACGACACCGTGCGGTGGAGTAGAAAGAAGCCATAACCCTTGGCCATTGTGGTGCAATGGCGTCCGACACAAAGGCCGGCTGAGAGGAGGTCCGCCGGCCCGAGCCGTCGGGTCGCTGGAGGAGGCACGGTGCAACTGGTTCCACACGGAAGGTGGCTGGCCGCTCGACCAGCCAGGAGGAGCAGGACCCAGTGGGTCCCACGTGACGTGGAACGATGCCACGTGGCGTTGGTTGTCTCCCACCCGAATGTCTTAGCCGTTCAAGAATCCCAGGGGGCGCAGCCTCCCCCCTGGACGCGGCTAGGGCGGACCCCATGGGCCGCCGGTCCACTAGCCATGTGGGTCGCCAGCCGCGCGGGCCGCCGGGCCAAACCCAACATGGGTTGGGCCGCCCTCGTGGGTCGGGCCGCCCCCACGAACTGGGTCGGACCGGACCCAGACCCGTTTTGACCCAATTTCACCTTTTCACCCATAACTTGGGCTACGGGTGTCCGATTGACGAACCGTCTACGGTGAAGGAAATCTTGGAGCAAGACATTTCTTTTGGTATACCCCACTAGAGGTTTGGACAATGTTGGGGTACAGTTAGGTTGGATCATACATGAATCCAACTAGGCCCCGGGACTAAAATACTATTAACTCATAGACCGGGCATCCGATCGACGCGTTGTATGTTGTGTTGAGACCCCTAGGACATGGCGGACCTCTGAGATACTTCTTCATGGGAATTTGTGGTAGTTGGAGAATCGAATAGTATATCGTGGAGAGGATACTTCCAAAGACGAGTGGGCATAGTGTGGAGACCTAGTAGCTGGCTGAGACCTGACGACTACTGACCAATTCGACTCGGAGTGTTTTGACTAGCCCAGTGGGGAGCGCCTTGGGGTCGCGGAAGACCCACAATGGGGAGCGCCTCTATGTCATGCAGCAGACCCACGGTACTAGATAGGAGGATTACCTCAGTAGGCTACGAGGGAGAGTGCCTCTGTGTGACACATCAGACCCATAGTGGGGAGCTCCTCTATGTGACGCAACAAACCCACAATACTCGACAGGAGGAGTACCTCAACAGTCCAGGATAGTGGCAAGAGCCTCTTTGTGATGCAGCATGCCCACTATACTCTATAGAAGAGGAGTACTCCAGCAGCCAAGGTTTCGATATTTTTACTGGGAGTGTTACATGTTACTACCCCTAGAATAAATCCTAGTTTGAGTTGAGTCAGTGACTTTTGTATTTACCTCATGAATGAGATGGATTACTTGATAACTTATGTATATGTTTGGTCATATACCTAAGTAATGTCTATCCTTTGATTTTTCATACTCTATGGTTTATCCTTGGTGGATTTTGAGAGACCATGGTGGTCTCAGGGTCCCTACTGAGTATCGTTATACTCACCCCTACACGGGCTTTTCCCTCACCTCGTTGGGTTGGTTGCAGACGACGGACAACGCAGACCGAGGCTAAGTGGGCAGGACTGGATGGTACCCGGAGGTGGACCACACGACATGACAGTACACGGACGAGACGGACGGACGTGGAGTGTTGTAGATGCTATCTGTACCTACCCATCATGTGGGATCTATGGCAGACGATCCAGGAGCTGATTTACACCTTTCAGCTATTTTTGTTCTTTAAAGTTATACTTGTACTTTACTGTTGAGCTTGTATTTCCGGCCCCTTTACTTTTCAGCACTCCTTTTGTATATAGTTTTACTTAGTTTTTTTCTTCTATATTATACTCTATTGTGTGTGATTATATTTTATAAAGGCAATGCCTTCCCAGTTTTAGGGATTTACGCCACTGGTGCTAGTCGCCAACCCCTGGCCTATGGAAGGCGGTCTTGGGGTAGTCACGGCATGGGTCCCAAGGACAGGTTGTGACAATCAACCCCTCATTTCATATTTCATCTCATCTACAAATAATCCAAATTAATTCAAGAAATATACTACATAATTGATTCCTTTCCTACTAAACACTAGAATGTTTCATTGACATGTAGTTATATAAAGACCCAAGATTCTAATGCATCGATATTATATCATTTTAGATGAATATTAATTACATTAAAAAAACACACACCTAAGGATCATAATGGTATAATGCCTTTGGAAAATTGTAAATTTAAATCACTTGTTCATAAGAGTTATACAACATCTTTCAATTAGTTCCTCATAACTACAATCCTTATTAGACATATCACACATAATACCTATCATGATAAAATGGGGAAAAAAACAAAATAAAGAGTGATCTTATATTCTTAGTGAGGGTAATTAAGGAAAATATGAAAATACAACATGTGCATAAGGGTATGAGAACATGAGCATAACATATATAAACCATACATTTCATATCAAAGATAGAAATATTAAGTCATGGCATAAATATTAGCTATTCATAAAACATAAATCTTGAAGAAATGAAATAAAATGATTTATGAGAGTAAAAATTGACATAAGACATGGATTTGTGGAATAAACATAATCATATAAAATATTATGTCAAGGATACCAACTAAGACATTCAATGAATGTTAGGCTTGGGATTACCACCAATGTACCTACTTGGATATTGGGATAACCACCCACATACCCTCATTTGGGATTGGTATAACCACCCATGTACCCTCTTTTGGGCATGGAAAAACTGTCTATGTACCATATTTTAGGCTTAGGATAACCTCGTGTGTACCCTTTGAGCTCGTATAACATTAATCATTACCCAATGCATTGTAAAGAGATATAGGAACCACCCATAACATGATTAAAATAATACATATATATATATGCCAAAATATTATAAAATATTCATCATATCAGAACCCATAAAAATGAAATGGGTTTTATAATCATTTCATCATTTCATCATATCATAACCCATGGAAAAATAAGTGGGTTTCATAATAATTATGTCATGGTATAACCCATGGAATATTTTCATCATAAAAATAAACCATATAGAGAAAGAATAAAAATATAGTATAATTGGTTCATATCCATAGTAAATATTAGTTAACATCAAAGGATTTTATCTTATATGGAAAATAATTTTGGAAGAAAAATATTTTGGAACATTTCATTAGGAAAAAGCCTTTAAACTTTAAATGTTATTTTTAAAATATAATACATTTTATAGATCATTCTATTTGAAAATAACATATAAAACTTATAATGTAATATTCAAATAGAATAATCATCATGATGTTGGTAAATTATATTCATGTTGTACATGTTAAAAAAAATATTCCTTTCATATTTTAAGTAAAAGTCAAATGGGCCTTGTTTAGAAAATGACAAGAAGATTTATTTAAAATCATTTTTTAAAAAAATGTGTAAATTTTTCATTAATAAATCCTATGAATAATGTTAAAACATTTTTAAAGCATTTTAAAAAATCATTGTTTTGGAATAAAAAGTTTTTTTAACTGAGAGATAAATGCAAACAATTTTTCTTAAAAACATTCTTTTGAACTATTGAGTAAATAGAGAGATGAAAATAAAGGGAAAATATGTACATTAATGAAATAAACATATTAAAATAAAATTAATGAGTTTCCATATATATGGATTCAAATATTTCATCATCTAAAAAAATCATAAACAACACTGATAAATGATGTGATTGTATCATAAAACCATTACCAAATTTATAACATTGAATCATCAGACCCGTGAAGGAATAACCATAAATAAAACTTGTAATGTCATGATAATAAATAATTTCATGAAATTATATTTCAAATGGGTTTTATATGCACCTCATAAAACAATATAGGTTCATAACATTACATATGTCTCCAAGAAGGAAAATTGAGACAAAATCCCCTTACCACTTTGGTATCTTTTGAACCATAATCCCTATAAAAGTGATATCCTAAAATGGATACTTAAATATAAAAGAAATTCCTTGAGAAGAAATGTAAAAGTAATTCATCATAATTATATACACCACATATAAGAAACATGTGGTTAATATGTCATGTATCTCACAGTTGTAAAAAGTGCGATGGAAATCCCTTACGTTAAGGCTCGACTTCCTTCGTACACATTAAAAACTATTGTATAATAAATATAATTTTATTGTAAATATATTAAATAAACATAATAATATTTATCCTAAAATATATAATTTACTTATGACATTTCATTAATCATTTATTAAAATTTTCTTGTCAAAATCACATTTTTGGTAATAACTGCTTTATTTTTTGTGCTTTTGTGGATTTTTAATTTTTGATCCTGTTAAATTTTTCAAGGTTACATCATTTATAGAATTTTAAAAGTTATATAAATATAATATATATTCATTATATATGTATTTATACTAATCTATAAATTTTATATATAGAAAATGAAATATATTGTTGATGGAGATGGTAGGTCGTACATATTCATGAACGTTGTTTCCATTTTCTGAATGGATTGAAATAAAGAAAGTTAAATAATATATTAAAATTATAAAATAATTTTTACTTCATATATATTACATATTTATATTTAAAAATTTCCTTATTACCTTCCATATAAATTATATGTGAAGAAATAATCACATTGCTTCACGAGGAAGTAGTTCGATTTACAAACGAACGACGTTATCATATTCCTACAGAATGGAAATAAATAAGGAATATGTGATATTATGATTACATAAGCACAAAAATATCATAAAGATTATATATAAATAATAAATATATCATTATATCCTTCCATGAGAGGTGTTGATGGGAAAAAAATAACATAAGTTCACTAGGCGGTAGTTCGACTAACACAAGAATAATGATTTTGTATCCCATTTAATGGAAGTGGAGATGGATTTAGTTTATTAAATTAATATAAAAAACATATAATTATATTTAATATACTAAGGTTATTATATCATCACATTTTAACAATAATTTAATGAGGTGGAATAAAAAATAAAATAAAAACCCAAGTTTAATAATTTACCTCTTCTTCGGTGAGCCTCATTAGGTTTCTACCAAAATACATTGGCCAAAACATTGGGTTTTGGATATGTGAAGAGGATATGAATGAATGTGGCCTTTTATAAGTGAGGTGAGTGACATAGTTGTATTTTTTTTAAAAGAAAAAGTTCTAACTATGTTATTCACATGAAAAAAAAAGTTCCATTATTACACCTAGAAGATATTATGTCTAAATATTTCCATAAAAAGTATTTTGTACAAGTTTCAGGTCATTTTTAACCCTTATCCTTTTTTTAAACTGTAGGTAAACCCATTTTTACCTTAACCACAGCAAATATTCATTACTCTTTTCAATATCAATTAAGGTAAAAAGTTAATTTGGCCATATTAGATAATATAAATTATTATGATTCCAAAAATGAAATCCATTTTTCCAAATTCAATTGAAATGATTACAAAAAATTAATTTAAAATTAATCATGGAGATAGGATGAGAAAACTGGTTTTCAAAAAGATATTCAAAAGTTTAAGGTCTTTTTATATAAAATTATGATATGAAATTGATTAAAATAACCTAAATTATATTAATAAATAAATAATTGAAATAATTTTACATTTAAAACCATATTAAAAAATTATGGAAGTTTTTATATGCTTTAATAAAATGACAACTCTTAATAAAAACTAATATTATTTACTATTCATCAAAAATTGTATCTTCCTAGAAAATTTTAAAAAATTTACCGTGAAATGATTTTGAAATTTTTATTTCAAAAAATAAATTTCATAAAGGTTTCAAAAACTTATTTCCAAATAAGTGTTCAAAAGGTGAAAAAACTGCTTTTTAGAAAAAATATAGTTTTTAGTGTAAAATTGAATTTATTATTATCTCATGCCTAGAAAACATATAAGATAAATATTAGAAATTCAATTAAATATATATATATATATATATATATAATTAGAATCATTCATAATAAGTTATTATTTTTAATTTATTGATGGAAAATGTGTTTGTATTCATAAAAATAGTTTTCTAGAAAAATATTTCATTTATTTTCAAATATTTTTTTTCATTTATAATTAATTGGACACCAAATAATTAATTTTATATACATGTGTAAACCATATATTTTCATAATTTTTGTAATCATATCCATACCCACAATTCCAATGGATGTTTGATAACTATCATATAAAATAATAATATTTTAATAGTATATCATGTTTTATTAAAACTAGTTGTTTCATGTAATGAAAGACAAACCCAGTGTTGTGTGTGTTTCCAAATACTAAAAATTATAAATTTAATTGGAAAAAAAATTCACAAATTTTTGTGATGTTACATTTTACCCCCCTTAAAATTAACTTCTTCCTCAAAATTCATCACTTTTGTGTAAACAACTAAGAATAATTTTTACACATTACATCCTTAGGTTTCTACATAACAACCACAAGCTAGTGGTTTCACTACAAAACATTGACCGGGGGAATGATCTTGTTTAATTGAACTTTATATGATCCATAATCTCCACTTATTTTTCCCCATAACAATGATAACACTTTAGAGGTATGGAATTTGAGTACATTATATGTGATATATCATGTATGTATGTCCTCTAGAGAGATATATGGAACATGTTGTGAACTTATGAGAGGTTAGATATAAGTTCCAAGTTATAAAATATAGTCTCGGTATAATCATGAATTTCAAAGGGACTAATGCACCTAGGGCTTAACATTCTTTTGTATTTTTATAAAAAATTTATCCTTTAGTTGTGCTTCGATCAATTTCTACTTCATCGCTTACTCTAAGAAATAAAGATAAATTTTTTATGCCTATAGAACTAACAGATCAAAAGATCCATAATAGAATGATAATTCATTAAATCTATATCTAGTTATCCTAAAAAAGGTTAACATTGGTAACTAGTATTCATAAATCTTTATATAGTGAAGTAATATATTAATCACTAAAACCCCATCCAAAGTTAATCTTAAAACATTCGACAAATTGTTAACCTTATGATGCATACAGAATTGAAAATTTATAAGGAAGGTCCGTAAATTTACAAAAATCAACTTAACATTAATCCTCAAAATATCATTAATAAGATCCTAATGGTCACATTCCAAATATTTGAAGACCTTGGTAATATATTCTCTTGATGCATGGTAACAATCAAAATTAACAAAAAACCACAATGAAAACATGAATTCTTCCTCGTTCCATGAATGAAACCATAAATTATGAAATATATTCCATAGATCCAATAATTTATTCAACTCCATCAATGTAACATAAACAAATTTTTCAACAAATCCTTTTTTAATTCTAAAGTCATCAATAATATCCTATTTACATTATCCATATCAATCATATCTTTATCAAAACTAAACACCACTTTCTAAAAATTAGAAACATATTAAGGTCCACCTTACCTTAATTATATTTTTTTCATAAAATATTACCTTTCCATGAACCTTTCTAGGTCATTAGTACTATTCAACATATTATTACAGATATGTAATTAAAAACTTCTACATAACAATCCTTATATAGTTCATGATTCATGTAATATAATTATTGAATTACAATACATATACATTTCAATCATTCCACTTCATTCCTAAACCATTAAATAGGCTTCATCATCTTATTCATTGTTATCTATTTCTAAAAATATGAAATATGAATCATTTTTGAACATTTATCCACCTCAATTTAATCACTCATCTCATATTTAACACACCAAAATACTATTATAATATTCAATTCATTTCATATTTCATTCATTGTATCTTCATCATTAGATGCATAACAATTACTCATTCCACCTTTCTGATTCCCTTCATAAGACTTTCCCCTGGGACATTGATTTGTATAATACCAATACTTCCATATTTATAACATTCAATAGTTGATGATTCCTAAGGGAAACCATTATTCTCATCCACTATGTTAACTAAACTTTTCATTTTTTACATAGAAATGAATTTATTTGTTTCATTCTTTTCCACACTTGAAACATATTATCATTCCTCTAAGACATGAAATTGGGTGATTCTTATCACATTCTCAACATATTGGAAACTAAATATTTTTTCCTATATGGTCTCAACCACCCGAAATCTCAATGAACTATATCCTTCTCTTATTTGGTGATTCCAAGAGTTGGTTAAGGTGAAAATTTTTAATCATATATTGTGATAAACTATTAGGAATAATCATAATATCCTTCAATATAGTCATCAACCCATTTGGTTTCTCATCAACACAGAGTGTATTAAATAATAATCATAGTAGGGAACCACATAATAATGAAAAATCACATATAGGATGTTTACATAATGACAAATTATTTTTAATATGTGACACCTAATACATAACAAAAGTCATTTATGGTAATTATTCAAATATTTATTGTGGTTTGTAAAGAGTTTGTGAATTTCCAAAGCATATCACCAGGGAGTGTGAAACTAGGTGTAAATAAAGTCTAGTTTTCATGCACCTGGTGATGATAAAGTCAAAATAATTTCACTATTTTCATATTTATTACCACTAGGTAAATCTTTTCTAGTTCCATATCAACTTATAGTATCCATACAGGGATGTAATTTCTCATATATAATAAATCTACCCATTACATAAATTCAAGGACATTTTCATATACACATCCAGATAAATATCCCTAGGGATCTCACTAATGTTTTCTCGTCTTAGTTTCCAAAGGTTATCTAAACTTATCATTTTATAGAAAATTTAAATAACCAAGCTTCTAATGTATATATATTACATATTTTTTTGATGAATATTCATTACATTACACAAACAAATGCCTAAGGATCATAAAGGTTTAGTACCTTTGTAAACATGGAAACATAAACAACTTATTCACTAAAGTTATACATCATCTCCCACTTAGTTCCTCATAACTAACACCCTTCCTAGATATATGACATGTAATACCTATCAGCATAACATTAGGAAAATAAATATTAGAAAGGGTAATCTTAGAATCTTAGTAAGGTTAAAAAAATGGAAATATATAAACATAGCATGACTATAAGGATATGATAATGAGATTATAATATATGAAAATCATACCCTACATATCAAAGATCAAAATCCCAAGTCATGGAATAAATATTAGAAGTTCATAAAACATGAATCATGAGAATATCAAAGAACATGATCCTTGATATCATAAAATTGAAATAAGACATCGATTTTTAGAATAAACATAATCATATAAAATCTTATGTCAAGGATACCCACTAATCCATTCATAAAATGTTAGGATTATTTTAATAACCCATGTATCTACTTTTGGATAGGGATAAAATCCCATGAAAACTATTTCGATATTGGGATAACCTCCCATGTACCCCATTTCGGGCTTCAGATAACCTCCCACGTACCCTATTTTGGTCCTTGGATGACCTCCCTTGTACCCTATTTCAGGATTGGGATAACCTCCCATATACCTTTTGTGCTCATATAACATTAATCATTACCCAATGCATTGGAGTGCGATATTGGTCCCACCCGTCACATGATGAAATGTATACATAGCTATGCCCAAAGATCATAAAAGTGTCATTATATCATAATCCATGAAAAGGTATGGGTTTCATAATGATTTCATTGTTTCATCATTCCATCATAGTATAACCTTTGGAAAAAGAAGTGGGTTTCATAAAAATTCTATAATGTTATGTAACATCCTATCCTTGGTTCCACACACCAGTGTCCTAAGATGAACCACCACATGACCTCAAGTGCACCTCCCCATACACTAGAGGCTACCAACTAGTAGCAAGGGTCAGGTAAGTCATTAGTGGGGAGACTATACCCTCTTTCATCAGATTAAAGCACCATAAAAAGTAAAAAATAAATAGTTTAATCACATACAATCATAAAAATACCAATATCTCAGGATAATCAAAGCAGGAAAACACAATATCCAACTGAAGTAGAAAAACATGCCATGCTAATTTATTTCTAAAGTGTCAAAAAGGAAAGACTGAAAAATAAAATAAAGACACCAATGAATCCCAAGAGGGTACCGAACCATATCATGCTCCCTCAACCATGCTCCATACTGATATAACCATCTAACATGACCCTTTTACCTTGAACTATCCCGTATCCCTGAAATCTATATGGGTATCGATCAGGAATACCGACTAGGATGTGAGTTCAAATTAGTAGGCCACCACCAATGGTGTATAAAAAAATCCAGTCAATAGTAGTGTATGCAATTGTATAAAATGATAAAATAATTCAATATGGTAAATAGTTTACATTTATTAAATTATCGGTTACTTAACCACATAACCCATAGGTTCCCTAGGACACCCAAACCATAATACTTTCTTCTACCAATGTTAGAGTCTTAACCATTTCCCATATTCAACACTTTAACATTATTTCACAATATTAAATTTATAAAAATCCAATTGGAACTATATTCAAAAGATAATAAATGGGTGTAGAATGTCATGACTAGAGGGATTTTGAGTATTTAAACTATCAATCCCAATCTCACACCCCATGGGTATTTGGAGTATCAGTCTCTATCCCATACAAGAATATTTTCATGACGGTCATTGGGTCTAGAGCACTATGTCTATCACCTCCATGGACATTTAGAGAATGAGTATGTGTGTCACACCCCATTCTCAATAAAAAAACATATATTTTATATATCACACCATTCAAGGATAACCAACATTAACCTTACATCACAATTATCATTCAAAATATTAATTAATTAATTCAGTGTTTAATTAATATATTTCAATCATTTTCAATAAAACAATAATTGTTCCATTAATTAATTTATTAATTAATTAATTAACATAATTCATGATCTCAATCACCCAATAATTAATTCAAAAAATAATTATTTACATAAATTCCATAATCTTAACAATCCCATTAATTATTTTACAAATTAATTAATCAAATCACAACCATTAATTAATTAACTAAATATATCATCAAAAAACCCACATAATTAATTCATAAATTAATTATTTAAACCAACCCGATTAATTAATCATCTCACAATAATTAATTAATTCCAAAATTAATTTAACCAAATATACCATCAATAAATCCTCATAATTAATTAATTAATTAATTAATTAAACCAATAAATTCCATTAATAATTTTTACAATCCTTAAATTAATTAATTCACCCAATTGATTAATTGAATATATAAAAAAATAAAATTTTAATCATACCAAAAAATTTATACAATTTCATATGTATAAACAAAATCATGACTATGGGATTAGAATTTAGACCACCTACCTTGAGATCGGTGATGAAGAATGCTCTCCAATGAATATCCAAAAATTAAGCGTAATCAATAAAGAATGTCTAGAAGAACATGATTTAGATTTGACTCCTTTAAAGAAGAGGAAGTAGTGAAAATGATCTTATGTCTGTGATAGCAATCGTCTTTGGGATTCCTCTCAACAAGAACCAAATAATACCTTACGAACAAATCTAGAAGAATATTAATAACTGGGAGTCAGACCTTAAAAATCTAGGTTTGGATATCCAAAATATGATGTGAGATAACTTCCATATTGAAGAAACTCCCATAAATCAATGTAAGAATACACATAATAAGGAATGAAGTGTGTAGAGGGTCTTCGGTTGAAGATTGTGGTGTGCATGGTAGTTTCTGTCCAAGGTAGAGGTGTGAAGGATGTCTTGGGTAGAAAAAAAGTAGTGCATAGAACTTTTTCAGCCAAGAAAATCAGGTTCGGGGGGGTTATGCAGTACTGGAGACATGTTTTTAAAAAGATAGGTGTGATAATTACACAATGTGAATCCTCATTTCACATTATGTAATGATTTGAAACCTATTTACCCTTTTTCTCAAGGAAATCACTCAATCCATTAAAAAAAATCAACCAAAGATTACATGTAGTGTAATCTAATTACACATGGTGTAATATGACACATGATGTAAACTTATTTCATGATATTTTGACACGTGATGAAAGACAATTACAAGGGTTGTAATCTACTTTCAGGACATGCTGACACACGACAAATGCTACTTATAGGGGGTTTAAATTTTCAAGGTTATTTAAATTCAAAATAACCCATATTGACCAAAAATTTAAAAATATTCATATCTGTATCTTACAATATCCCCACATTATAATAGCTCATCCTTGATCTACACTCCCAATCCACTCTAAAATTATGAGTCAGAAATATTGGGCCACTGAGCCCATATATCTGCCTCCCTTTCCCAAATCTCCTTATGAACTTTTCCTTGTTTCCACAAAACACGAAATATCATAATAATATTACCCCTCAACACATTCTCATTATGATCCAACACATGTATTAGATGCTCCTTAAATAATGCATCTATCTCAAGCTTTATATCACCCGCATAGATCACATGAAAAGGGTTAGGGTGATACTGCTGAAGTTGTGATACATGGAAAAGACCATGCATTGATCTGTATTTATATGGATGGTCCAATCGGTAATCCACCAGCTTGATTCATTCCACGATCTCAAAAATTCCAACAAACTTGGGTGCTAATATGCCCTACTTTTGTATCCTGTGGTGACCCAACCTAGGCGACACATGAAGGAAAACATGATCACCCTCTGTAAACTCAAGAGGTCATCTCTGTCTATCAGAATATGATTTCTACCTACTCTGAGCTATATCCATACATTTCTGAATAAGATGCACCTATTTTTTGTCTCTTGCATGAGACTCGGCCCCAATAACTCAGACTCACCGGCCTCCATCCAGTATAGCGGTGATATACATGCCCTACCATAAAGAGACTCATATGGTGATATCTAAATAGTTTCATAATAATTTTAGTTATAGGAAAACTTCATGAATTCCAAGTGTTTCTCCCATGACCCACCAAAGTCTAGAACACATTACCATATCATATCCTTAAGAAATTGTATAGTACGTTCTGACTACCCATTTATCTATGGGAGAAAATCCATACTCAATAATACTTATGTTCCAAGCCCCTTCTATAAGACCTTCCAGAAGCATGAGGTAAATCATGAATAATGGTTTGAAATTATAGTCCATGAAACCCCATACAGATGGACTATCTCTCAAACATATAGTTCTCTCAACTGATCTAAAGTGAAGGTTTCCCATATTTCTATGAAATGTTCTATTTTGGTTAAATGATCCACAAAAACCCATATATAATCATTATTCCTAAGAATATTCAAATGACCCACCCCAAATTCCATGGTGAAGTCATCCCACTTCAATTTCAGAATGGAAGATGGTTGTATCAAACCTCTTGGTCATTGATTTTTTTATTTTACCTAGTGATAATTATAACATTCTATTATAAAACCCACTATCTTATTTTTCATTCCCAGCCACCAAAGCTACCTCTGTAAGCCATGGTACGTTTTCTTTACACCTAGATGTACCACCCATTTCGAGGAATAAAATTCCCACATGCTCATAGTCACAGTAACATGATTCCTGCCATATATGATGTCATCCCCATCTATGATCCAGTCTAAAGATGACTCCCCACCTTCACGGTTTTCCCTTAGAGGAAGGAATTATTGATCCCCACACTATATGTTTCTGATATATTTAAAAATGTATAATCCACTGATATAGGTATGGAAGTCTTCTGCTCCTGGATCTCCCAGGCCACCACATGCATCTCAGCAAGTAGATTCAACATATTCCACTCATCACTAGACTCTTGAACCACTTGAGTATGAGTCTTCCTGCTTATAGCATCAGCAATTTTTTTCATTTTTTGGGAATATATGCGAACTCAAAGTCAAATGACATCTTATACTCTACCCATCTACGCTATTGAAGATTCAAATACCATTGTGAGAAGATATACTTTAAACTTTGGTGATCGGTAAACATCATAAACTTCTTTCCCAATAGATAGTGCCACACGTACTTTAAACAATAAACCAAAGCTTCCAACTTGAGGATATTGTAGGGTAGTTCTATTCATTTGACCTCAACTACCAATACCCATACACCGAAACTTTATCTCCCTACATCATGGAAATTTAAAGTACAATTCCAAAAGCATCACAATACACTGTGTACTCCTCACTTGACTCGGGTAGGATCAAAATTGGTGTTGATGTCAAACTCTTCTTTAATTCCTAGAAATCTTCCTCACAAGAATTCGACCATTCAAAATTTACACCCATTTTGGTCAAGTTCAAAAGAGGTGTTTCCAAACTATAAAAGTCTTGGATGAATCTCATGTAATATTTAATTAACCCAAAAAATATTTAGATATCGAAAACACTCTTGGGATACTCCCAAGAAAACATTGCATGAACCTTCTCTAGGTCCACTAACACACCTTCCTCTGAGATGATGTGTCCTAAGAAGTGTACCTGATCAATGCAAAACTGAATCTTAGATATCTTTTTGTATAGATGATTCCATATCAGTGTACTCAGGATGATGTCAAGATGTTAGGAATGATCGTCATGAGTCTTGGAATACACCAAGAATTTTACCACAAACACCACCACAAACCGATCAAGGTATGGATGAAAGATTATATTCATAAAGGCCATAAAAACTATTCATATGTTCATCCACGTTAAAATAATTACAATTAATTCATATAGGTCGTACCTTCTTCTAAAAATAGTCCTCAGTATATCAGAAGTCTAAACTCTCAGTTCATGATACATCGATATCAAGTTGATCTTTGAGAACTCAAAAGATCTTTTCAACTGATCAAATAGATCATCAATATGGGGAAGGGGATATCAGTTCTTCAAATTCATCTTATTCAACTTTTGGTTATCGAAAAACAAATTTAAACTCCCTTCATCCTTCTTTGAAAAAAATACAGGTGATCCCCAAGGTGACGTACTTGGATAGATAAATCCCTTTTCCTCCAACTCCTATAGTTGGGTCTTAATCTCTTGAATATAATTAGTTTCCATTATGTATGGTGGAATAGATATTGTCTCAACCCCCAAATGATCTCAATAGTGAATTACACATCTCTCTCAGGTGGCAGACCTGAAAAGTATTCTAAAAAGACATCATGAAACTGTTCCACTATTGGTGGAAGTAAATCTTCCCTAACACCCCTATCATACAAAAATATACTATAAACGTGGGTTGTGAGATCTCCGAGTTGCTTAGTAATTGGTTCTACTCATCCCTCATTTATATTCCACTCTCCTCTGTTAATATAAAGGCCAGCCTTAGGAGATATAAATGTAACTCTTCTGTTATAACAGTTTACATGGGCTTAATATGCGATAAGCTAGTTCGTACCCATAATTAGATCAATGAATTTCATATCAATAATATAGATATACCATATGAAATGGTATTCTCCAATATCAAGATAACACCCCTTGAACATATAGATGTTTCTCAACCATACTCCCAAAGGTGTATTTATTATCATAACCTCACTCACAAACTCCATTGCTAGTATTAAACCATAAAGATGTTTTGTAAATTTAAAGGAATTAGAGCCACCATTATCAAATAAGGAACTTTTTTTAAAGGTATAACAAAACATAATTATTAAGAAGTAAAAGATTACAAGAGTATAAAGTATGGGATCATGTTACAATCTTTTTCATGAAAGGAAATCAGATTGGAGGGGAGGCCATCAAACCAAGTGATGTCATGATTAACCCCCATGTTGGAAAGGCCATCTTAAGCCATGTTGTCTTCTCAATATACATGTGTGATGATATAGTTGATATCAGTATGTGAACAGTTTCAATCCATCCAACGAGTAGAAATTGTACAATCAAGATGAGTTACGCCATTCAAAATCGCTTGCACGCTGGTCGTCGAGTCACTTTCAATCTAGATATGTTGTCTGACTCCCCTAGATTACACCAAACTGCTGATATGGGATATCTTTACCAAAAGCACCTTATTAACATCCTCTACAGCCTCATCTAGTAGAACTCAAGTTGTCAGACTGGTATAGTGCAGAAGATCCCCTCTGTGCACCCTAATTTTGCCTAGCTCTTCCTTCACTAACTTTTTATCTCATGATCCTGTAGAACCTCTATAGATGTCCCATTTTACCACATGATATTCACTCCATAGGGGGTTGGGTACAATGAAAATGATAATCTCCCTAACTACTATACTGGTGGAAAAGCACTTAGGTAAGGTCCTGCATAACTAACCCCTCTGTATGGATACTCTCCTTTCCATTAAAACAGATAACATTCTCATAACATTACTTCATACTATCAAATGTTATACCACCTGACCATACAGTAGGAGTCACTTATCTACCCTTGGAATCCACTTTCAGTTTCCTCTCATATATGAGAGCCTGATTAACCATATTTGTAAAATTCTTCAACCGAAAGATATTTAATTGGGTCTTAATTTCATAATTGACTCCCTGAAACATATTTTCAGTAGTAGAATCATCTATATCCAAAGACATAGAGAAGTGTTGTAGATCTGTGAAGTTTCTAGAATATTCCATCACGAACATATTCCTCTAAGTTAGTCTCATGAACTTAGCTACTCTCTCTTACCTGGTCATCTCTGGATAAAAGTGCTCAAAAAACTTCTCCTAAAAGTCCTTCCACTCAATAGTCTCTAGTTGTACATCCCGATTTTGAATGTCCCACCAATGATTTTCTTGACCACATAACATATAATCACCCAGCTTGACCCTATTCTTAGGAGGAGTCTTTAATTGGTCAAGTATAGTTCGTATAGAATAAATCCAGAACTCAACCCCCTCAGATCCACCCTCTCCAATTAAAGTCAGAGATTTCTACAACTGAATCTCCCATGTAAGGTCAGACATGCTCTTCACAACCCACCCTGTGGATCTTTCCATAAATTATATGAAGTGAGGAATGTTATATCAAAGCTTATCACCAACTTCCTCACATGGAATTATCAGTGTTGTAGGTTCCACTACTAGAGGATCATCTACTGCCATGTCCTCCACTTGTCCCCTCAACAAGAGTCATCATGGTGGAATATATCTAAAAATCCAAACACACAATTTATGATATAGTTCAAAAAGTTAACATGTTTATATAAGAGGTAAATATAAAAATCTAAAAAAAATTATTTTCCCCAATTCTTGTCACATAGTCAAAACCGATGTGTTATCACTACCCTTAACCATCCAACACCTAGGTCCCAATTAACAAGGGTAAACACATTATAATTAATCAAGTTTATCATTTAGACACCCATTTATTCACATTTTCTTTTTCATAAATTTACCATGTTCAAATTCATATTAGTAATATTTCTAAATATAAATTTACCAGTATAGAAAAACAGTCTAAGTTCAACAACTTACCCATAAACCATTTTTCCATTCGTGTCTAAAATGATGTAAGTCACAAAATAGTCTTGAGTACTAAAAATGATGCATGAAGACTCAACTCTCATGTAATTATGGTCCATGATTAAATTATCATAAATCTAAAAAACAATTATCACTATATAAAACAAGTGTGTCACCCAAGGTGAAATAATATTCCGCTATAATAACAAACACCAATAACAAAAATCCCACCCTGAGTACTTTGGTTTTCCCTTATACATGGGTTTGAAACTCCCATTCCTGATATCATTACCAATCCTTGACTCTTCCTAGTATCATGTATACCTTTCCCAAATAGTAATACAAAAGAAGAAGAAAGAAAAATGGGCTCTAATACCACTTTGTAACATCCTGGTCCGGGTTCCACGCACCAGTGCCCCAAGCTGAACAACCACATGACCTTAGGCACACCTCCCCATATTCTAGAGGCTTCCAACTAGTAGCAAGGGTCTAGTAAGTAAGTCATGGGGAGACTATACTATATTTTATCAAATTAAAACACTAGTGGAAGTAAACAATCAATATAAGTATTTATAATCATAAGAATACCATTATCTTAGGATAGTCAAAGCAAGAAACCATAGTATGATGCTAAAGTAGAAAAACTTTCCATGCTAATGTATGTCTCAAATGTAAAAAAGGAATGACTAAAAAAAATAAAGACACCAATTACTCCCAAGAAGGTCCTGAACAACATCTGGATCCCTCAACTATGATATATCCCAACTTAGCCATCTGACATGATCCTTTTTTCTTAACCTATCTTATATTAATGAAATATATTTAAGTGCCGATCAAGCAGCCTGAGTAGGGTGTGAGTATAACTCAGTAGGCCACCACCAATAGTGTCTAAAACAAATCTAGTCAATAAAAGTGTATGAAATTTTATAAAATGATAAAATAAGGAAATAATGTAAATAGTTTACATTTATTCAACTATCCTTAACCAAATAACTCATGGGTTACAAAGGACACCCAAACCACAGTACCTTCTTTGTCCTATGTAAAAATCTAAACCGCTTCCCATATTTAACACTTTATCATTATTTCATAACATTCAATTTATAAACATCCAATTTGAACCATATTCAAAAGTCAATAAATGGGTGTAGAATGTCATGTCTAGCACCCTTGTGAGTATTTGGAGCATTAGTCCATATCTCATACCCCATGGGTATTTGGGGCATCAGTCCATATCCCATAAAAGAATATATGCATGCATATCATTGGGTCTAGAACACCATGTCTAGAACCCCCATGGGTATTTGGAGCTTCTGTCCATGACCCACACCCCATTCTCAATCAAGCACATATATTACATATATCACATCATTCAATGTTAACTAACATTAACCTTCCATCACAATTCTCATTCAAATGATTAATTAATTAATTAATATATTTCAATCAATTTCAATATCACAAAAACTGTTCTATTAATTAATTAATTAACCTAATTCTTGACCTCAGTCACCCAATAATTAATTTAATAATTAATTATTTACATCAATTAAATAATCTCAACCATCCTATTATTTAAATAAAAAATTAATTAATCATATCACAACCATTAATTAATTATCCATATCTACCATCATAGAACCCTCATAATTAACTCATCAATTAATTATTTAAACCAACCAAATTAATAAGTCATCTCAAAGCATTAATTAATTCCACAATTAATTTAACCAAACATGCCATCATCAAATCCTCATATTTAATTCATCAATTAATTATTGAAACCAACCGATTCCATTCCAATTTTTTATAATCCCTAAATTAATTAAATCACCCATTTAATTAAATGAATATAAAAAAATCAATTTGTAATCATACCACCAAATTTCTAAAATTTCATACACATAAACAAAATCAAGACTATGGGATTGGAATTTAGACCACTTACCTTGATATCAGTGACAAAGAATGATAGCCAACAAATATCCCCAAATTGAAAGTAATCGATCAAGAACACATTGATAATCATGATTTAGATCTAACTTCTTTAAAGGGGATGAAGTGGTGATAAAGACCCTATATCTGTGATATCAATCAGCTTCTATATTCCTCTGAATAAGAACCAGATAATTCGTTAGCAATAGATATAGAAGTAGATTAATAACCTACACACTACCATAAAATGGGCCAAGGCCAGCGCCACCCTTTATTAGCACTAACAAAAAAGCACTGATAATGGGGGGTACCTTTATCAGCGCTAAAAAAATGATGATAAAAGTACTCCTTTATCAGCGCTTTTTTTAGCGCTGATAAAGGTACCCCCTTTAACAGCGCTTATTTTTAGTGCTATTAAAGGGTACCCCTTTTTTAGCGCTTTTTTTAGTAGCACTGATAAAGGGGGACTTAATCAGCACTTTTTTTTAAAAGTGCTGATAAAGGGTCTACTTCCAAAAAAATCATTAAAAAAATATATTAATATTTAAATATATATATATAGTTATATTAATATAAATATAATATATATTTTTTAAATATAATTTTAAATATATTTTTGATAAGTATAAATATACAGTTACACTTAATATATAAGATATTTAGTGAAAATGGCTTATAAAAAATTAAAAAAAATTAATTAATAATTTTCTAATTATTATTGAGTAATAGTCTTTTAATAAAAATTTGAAGAATAAAAAAATTAAAAAAAATTAAAAAAGATCCAAAATATGTTGAAAACGCAACTCGAACTTCAAACGACCATAACTTTTGATCCGGGTGTCCGTTTGAGCTCTACCATATATCAAATCGAAGCCTGTGATGAGATATACACCCTTATAATTAAGGGGATCCCCAGTAAAAGTTTTTTAGAGGCCAAAAAGGCACAAAAGGCCTCCAAAACTGAGTTTTTAGTCGGGATACCCCAATTTTTTAACATTTTGTGGATTTGCAGCCTCATTTAAGGGGGTATTATTGGCTTTTTTTGGTGGGGACTGAATTTATTCCAAGGTATTACATTCATATTGATATAATGTCTTTTAAATTTTATCGTTTTTTATAATTCACTGTTATTTATAATCAAATATATAACAATATATACATATTTTTTATATATTCACACATAAAAATTTAATTATAAATATAAATAATAAAATATATTTACATATAAAATATATTAGCTTTATCTAAATAATAACTAATATCCATTTTATTTAAAATAAAATTATATTAATATTTATATACCTATATATTAATCTAACTATATATATATATATCAATATAACTGCATATATATATTAATATAATTATAAATATATATATTAATATCACTATAAATATATATATTAATATAACTATATATATATTTTAATATATATATATATTAATATAACTATATATATAATAGTATTAATATATATTACTATATGAATAAATATAACTATATATATATATAGAGAGATCTCATGAAATGGAAAACAAATCAAAATAAAGGAGTTGTAAGGGCTTATGCGTGCAGGGGGGGTCTCGAGTTCAAAACTTGGTGGAGGCAGGGGCACGCGCTCATGGGGGAATATGGGAGCTAGCACTGATAAAGGGTGGAGGAGGGTGTGTGGGGGCGCTGGAGGTGGGGGAAGGCACTGATAAAGGGGGGGGCTAAAGCACGTTGTAAAAAGCCCCCCCCCCCAAGATTGCCAGGATTTTTTATAAAAATTAATTTTTTTTATTTTATCTGCGCTAAAAATAAAGCGCCGATAAAGGAACCTTCTATTAGCGCTTCATTTTAGCACTGATAAAATACCCCTTTTATCAGTGGTTTTTTTAGCGCTGATAAAAGGGGTCTTTATCAGCGCTTCTTGGAGCGCTGATAAAGGGGACCCCCTATCTATGCTGGCTTTAACAGCGCTTTTCTAGCATTGTTAAAGGCCATTCTTAGCACTGATAAAAGTGGTATTTTTATGGAGGCCTAACTTAAAAATCTAGGTCTGGATATCCAAAATATGATGCAATATCACTTCTGTATTGAAGAAGACTCCTAGAAAGCAATGTCACAAGACCCACAATAAGGAGGGAGGTGCATAAAAGGTCCTTATTCAAAGATTACGGTGCATGTGGGAGTTTCGGTCTAAGGCGGAGGTGTAAAGGATGTCTTGGGTTGAAAAAAATGGTGTATGAAGCTTCTACAACTAGTAAAATCACATTCATAGGATTATGTAGTACTATAGATGCTATTTTAAAAGTAGGGCATGGTAATTACAAGACGTGAATCCTCATTTCACATTGTGTAATGACTTGTAATCTATTTCCATTTTTCTTGAGGAAATCCCCTCAAAAAATTGAAAAACATTTATCAAATATTATAAATGGTATAATCTAATTAAATGTGATGTAATCTTACACATGGTGAAATATAATTATATGTGGTGTAATATTATTTTGTGACTTGTCGACACGTCATGAAAGACAGTTACAGGGGGTGTAATATACTTTCATAACAAGTCAACATGTGGTGAAATATAATTATAGTGGTGTCAATTTTCATGGATTTGAATTAATTTAAGCCATGAATTAAATTCAAAAGAACCCTTATTGACCAAAATTTTAAAAATATTCATACCTAAAAAAATATGGGATCTTACATGGTGTAACCTAAGGAAGAAAAATGTGTATTATAAAAATATTTTCACTATAAACATAAACCATATAGAGAAAAAATAAATATGGTTTCATTGGATCATATACCCAATAATTATTATTTAACATCAAACAATTTCATTTTTTATGGAAAATAATTTTGAATAAAAAATCTCTTAGAATGTTTCATGAGAAAAAAAATCTTTTACAATTTAATTTGTTATAAATAAAAAATATTCAAAATAATTTTATATGAAAATATAATTAAAAACATATAATGGAATATTAAAATAAAATAATGGTCTTGATAATGGTAAATTCATTTCATTTAGTACATGTTAAAACAAATATTCCATTCACATTTTCGATAAAATCAAAACAAGACTTGTTTATAAAATGAAAGGAAGATTAATTTCAAAAGTTTTTTAAAAAATTAAAACATAAGAAAAAAATTAATCAAAAAATCCTTTTGAATAATATTAAAAAAATTGTAAGCATTTTTAAAAAACATGGTTTTAGAAGAAATATGGTTTTCGATCGAATAGAGAAATAGAGATGATTTTTATTAAAAACATTATTTTGAACTCTTGAGAATATAAAAAAAGAAAAATTAAGTTAAAATATTTATTTTTATGACAAAACTATAAGATAATAAATTTCATGAGATTCTTTACTGATGGATCATAATAATTAATTACTAGAAACATAATCATAAACGATCTAGATAAACAATATTATTTTATCATAAAACCTTTATCACTTTGGTAATATTGAATCATAATCCCCATGATGGAATAACAATAAATAAAACATATAATATCATGATAATAAATAAATTCATGATATTACATGTCAACGGTGTTTTATATTCACCTCATAAAATAAGAAATGTGAATAACAGAACATATTTCTCAAAGAATGCAAATTGAGTCCAAAATCCCTTATCACTTTGGTATATTTTGTACCATAAATCCCTTAAAAGATATATAATAAAATGGATATGTAAATGAAAATAATTTTTATGAAAATAAATATAAAATTAATTCATGGGAATTAGATTCACCGCATATAATTAACTTGTGGTGAATATGGAATGTTTCTCATAGAAGAAAAAAGTGAGATATATATCCCTTATCTTAAGTGTTCAATTCCTTAATACACATTAAAAAATATTATATAATTAATATAATTTTATTATAAATATTAAAGAAAAGTACTCATACTTATTATACCATATATAATATAGTTATTAATTTTCATTACCCATTTATTAAAAATTCCTTGTTAAAATCATGTTTCGTGTAATAACTGCTTTGTTTTTGGTGTCTGTTTTGATTTGGTTTTTTAAGTTATATCAATTTTATCTTAGTTAAATTATATATATAATTTTTAACATTACATAAATATCATATATATTCATTATATATGTATTTATAGTATTCCATAAAAGTTAGATAAAAAAATGAAATGAACTATTCTTGGAGATGGCAAGTCATACGTATGTGTGAATGTTGTTTCCATTCCCTCAATGAATTGAAATAAATAAAGGTAAATAATATATTAACATTATATAATAATTTTTATTTCATATATATCATATATTTTTATTTAAAAATGTCCTTATTACCTCCCATGTAAGCCTATATGAAGTAAGAATCACATCGTTTAGCAAGGCGGTTGTCTTTCGTACACTTGAACGTCGCTATCATATTAATACAAAATGGAATGTAAGATGGAATATTCCATTTCATGATTCCAGAAGAATTATAATATCATAAAAAAATTAATAAAAAATCCATCATTATATCTACCCGTGAGAGGTGGTATGGAAAAGAAATAACATCAGTTCGTGAGGCAGTAGTCTGCTATACACAGAATGGATGATTTCATATCCCCTTAGAAGGAAGTTGATATGCTTGTTGTTAAAGACATTAAAATAAAAACACATTAGTATATGAAATATACTGATTTTATTATATCATCATGGTTTAATAGTAATTGAATTAGGTGGAGGAAGAAATAAAATAAAAACACAAGTTTATGAATTCATCCCTTCTTTAGAGAGCCTTTTTAGGTTTATACCTAAAGCCTACATAGGAGGGGTTAATAACCAAAAAAGGCTTCTAGAATGAAAATAATTAATTAAGGAAGTTATTTTGGTTGTTATTGAAAAAACCAATAGTTTTAGGAAGTGTGAAGAGGGGAGGAGAGGGGGTATCCTTTTATAAGTCAGCTGAGTGACCCACTTGCAATTTTTTTAAAAGATAAAGGTGTACCCACATTTCACATTCCAAAATCCTCAAAAATGGTCCATTATAGAACATAAAATATATTTTTTCTAAAAAAGTACTTATAATGTGTTTTGTACATGTTTTTGGTCATTTTAAACCCTTATCTTTTTAGTTTAACCCCCTCAGTAAGCCCATTTTTACCTTAACCGTGGTAAATATTTTTTAGGATTTTTACATTTCATTATGGTAAAAAAAATTAAGTTTAACTTATTAGATAATATAAATTATTCTTATTAGAAATAGAAAATAGATTTTTAAAAATTATATTTATATAATTGGAAAATTTTTATTTAAAATTAATCATGCAGACGTGATGAGAAAACATGTTTTCAAGGAGAAAGTGTTCAAAAGTTTAGAACGTTTTTATATCAAAACAAAATATTAAATTAATTTTAATGTAATAAATTATCTTAATATATACATAATTTAACTAATTATTCTTTAAATATAATATAAAAACAATTTTTATGTTTTTAAATGCTTTAAAAGAAATATAAATTCACAATAAAATCCTGTATTTTTCACCATTCATCGAAAAATATTTATTCTCAGAAAATTCACAAAAAAATAACTTGAAGATAATTTTTAAATAATTATTTCAAAAATGAATTTTATTTTTTTGAATAAATTTTCTAAATTCCTCAAAAATAATGTTAAAATAAGTGCACAAAGGGTGAAAAAACAATTTTTTATAAAAAATTTAAAATTTAAGCATGAAATTGGATTTATTTTTATGTAATGCCTAGAAAACACATAAGATGAATGTTAAACATTTTATTGAATATAAAATATATATAAATTTAATTTATATGATTCGTAAAAGGTTATTTGTTTAATTTATTTATTTTAAATATGATTTTACAAATAAAAATATTTTTTCAGAAAAATATTTCCTTTATTTTAAAATAGTTTTTATTTTCATTTATAATTAACTGGTTACCAAAGAATTAAATTTATATACATTTGAATCCATTTATTTTTATGATATATTTAATCTTATTTATACCCATAAATATAATGGCTAGGTGATATTTATCAAATCAAGTAATAATATTTTAATGGCTTGTCATGTTTTATTTAAATTTGGCGTTGCATGTAACACAAGATACACTCAGTGTTGCGAGTAACACAAAATATTGAATATTTTAAATTTAATTTAAAAATAATAATAAAATCCATGGGTTATAAAAGTTCCTTTAAATGTTTTACATTTTATATTATTTTAATTTTTTTATTTAAATTTGTTTGAACCGTATGTATTCATCTACAATATAAATACTTAAACAGATGTAAGATAATTTTCCACATAGTTCTCGTGCTCCGCATGATGCAATGATCATGAATTATGTGTGATTAATAGATTAATCTTGTATAAATAATAATTTTCTAAACTCAAAACTCTCACCATGCATGAAATACCGGTAGTTAAGATCATTCATGCTTCAAAAATATAGAATCTTTTTATAGTAATGTAAAATAAGGTATTTGTTTCATTAAAAAAATTAATATTTTTCACGTGTTATTGAGAAATAAATTGATTCTACAACATGAAATTATTATGATAAAATATTCCATATGAGGTGGTAGGATATTCAATTCACATAGTAAGTGAATATACTACATACTGAATGTTCAACTGACCACATAACTATGCAGTAGGCACATCGACCGCAAGTTAATCATCCAAGGTAGCTCAGAAAACTGACTGTGATTTAAATAGTAACTCAACTGGCCATATATTATATTCTAACAGTAAGTTTGTATTTATTTAAATATTTAGTAAATCAATATCATTTTATTTGGATTGACCACATGTTATAATTACTCATGTCCAGTTCTGAACATTCTTTATTTATTTTAAAAATTTGTAATTTTTCTATTATACTCTACTTTTAATTTATTTTGATTGTTTGAATTACTATAATATCATAATTTATTTTTTTACTAATTTAATTATATTATAAATTCATGTTAATATTATAAAAGCTATGAGATTTTTTAAAAAAAATTATATAAATCTAAAAAATTATTTAACTTATTCTTAATTTCAAGAATATACTTGAGGCATATATTTCAGAATATTTAAATTTATATATTTTTAGTTGATTTAATTATTTTTATTCTTTTATAAATTAATAATTAGTTACATTTTACCAAAATACTCTATCTGATATTTATTTTATTTTATTGACCTATTATTGTGGACATATTTTGGCTTGTTTAATGATGAATTCAAATCTGTTTGAATTATTTGAATATGTTTCATAATTGTGGAATGATAATTTTTTCTCTCTGATAATTCTGTATTATTTTATTTTCAATTTATTAATTAATTTCTTGTACGTATTTACCTATTATATTTTTAAATGCTTTGAGACTCAATAAAAAGAAACTAGTTCAATGTAATGATACTATTAGGAAAAATAACTTTTATGTGATTTTTTAATTTTTTAAAGTTCTATGTGATTCAATTGATTATGTGTGAACAAAGTAACATTAGTTGGGTGATATCTCGTGATGAACCTAATCTTATTTGGTGACTATTAATTTGATGAGATTTACAAATACATTACTCAAAAAATAATTTTTTTTATTTATTAGTCATCTACGACTTCATCTTCCTAGTTTTTTGAGTCTTCTCTAATTATTTTTATCTATCTCACTTATACTCTAATATTCACTTTATGATTTTTCCAAAAAAACTATTATTTATCTTCAAGTTATGAGTCTGTCATTCTAAATATAGGTAAGTATGGTTTGTGGCAACTTCTTTTTGAAGTCTGGTTGTATGGGTTGTGACTCCCCACACAAAATTTTGGTGTGTTGGTTATACTTCCACTATAAAAATATTTTTCAATTGGGTTATGACCCCCCTCAAAATTAGATAGTATTTAAAACTTATTTCAAAGGTTAAAGAGGTGTAACAATAAATTAATACCAATTGAGAAAAATCAATTATAAAAATATTATAGGTTTATTCTTTAATTTTTTAAATCATTTTATCTATTTATTGTTACCTCTAATAATTAATTTAAATAATAAACTCATCTCTTTAAAAATTTTATATTGTGTATTCTCCCCCTCTAGACCACATGCTATCATAATATAAGACCTAACAAAATCATGGATATGGGATGAGGTAAGGTCAATAAATTCCTCAATTACTCATTTTTAGACATGTTTTTTAATATATTTTCGGTAATTTTCCGCTTAGATTTATCCCTTTTAAAAATTTTACTTTTATCATGGTAACTAGTTTTTACTTTATTTATTTATTTTTATGAACAAAAAATGAAAATTATTACATAATTTTGAACTTTTAATTCCAAATATGAAATAAAATTTAATATATAATATTTCTAAAATTTGTAAAATTAATTCTGAAATAGTGAAGGTATAACGTATGAAAAACAATTTTAGAGAAAAATATAACTTATGTTCTAAAATTTCAAATATATGTTTATAAATTAAACAAAATATTTTTAAATGAATAAAATTACTTAAAAAATATATATTTCATCAATAAAAAGGTTTTATAAAATCTCTGTTATTCTTGAATCAAAATGATTTTATAAAAGTTTTGGTATTTGTAAAAATGACATTTTTCATTATTCACTAAAAAATAAATATTTTTAGAAACATTCATTAAATTCATCCAATGATATTATTTTTATGATGAATATAAACATAAATTTCCTTTTTAAAAATCAAAAATCAAAAAATTTCAAGTTTACCATTTAAATGGAGGCATATAATATAATGAAAAACTGTTTTTTTGGAAAATAAGTTTTTTATTCTTTAGTAGTTCTTATTCATATTTCATATAAAGTAAAATTAAATGAGTGTAAATATATATCTTTAATTTTTAATTTTTTTTCATTATAATCATTACACTAAATAGATAAATTTATTTTCTAAAAAAATTACACAACATTTTTTAAAATAATTCATTAAAAACAACCCCTTTACCACTATCATGGTAATTAGATTTATCTTAGTAAATTATTTTTATACATAAAAAATTAAGTTTTTATTATTAGATAATTTTAATATTCTAGTTATTTATATACACATCATTTTATCTGATTTGTTTTTAAAAGAGATGAAAATTAATTTCAATGTTAGTGTGCATAACCCATAAAAATAATTTTAGGAAAAAGATATTTTCTATGCATAAAATGAATTTATTAATTTCCTAATAATAACTATTGGGTAAATTATATCTGATTTTATTATATATATTATCAATAAATTTCATTAAAACTATTATTTGACCATAATATAATAAAACTCATACCAAATAAAATGGTAATTTTTATAAAAATATATTTTTTGTGCATAATTTTTTATATTATTTTGCTTTGTGAATTAAATTTTATAAATGCATCAATATTAAAATTTTCTTTTTTTCTTTCAAAATTCATAATGTGAAATGTATAAAATGTGTATGATATATAAATAACTTATTATATTAATAATTACATGTTTATATTATCTTAACTTCTACTTACAAAACCCTAAATATCTCCAAAAAATATCTAAGGATAAGATAAGATATGTTGCCAGTTGTGGGTGTTTGTTCAGCTATCATGGATCTCGTAGTGATTTTAATGATCTTGAAATTATCTCTTATATGAAATATATTAAACCTTAATTGTTGGAATTCAGATTGGGGTTGATCTTGGGAAAACCCTGGATAAGTTTCACCCTTCCACACTCTGATATACGAGATTCGTGTGGAAGACATTTACTACTTGATGATATTTATTTCCAGTTTTCTATATAGATTTAGAAAATTTGGTTGTTTTTATTTATACCAACTAATTTTATAATGATATTATAATGATATAATTAAATAATTTTACTTTAAAGTATCATGGTTTCATTTTTATTCAGTGTTGCATGTGGAATAGTCTATTCAACATAGTATTTACTTACAGAAAAATTCATACAGAATCTGTGGGTGTTACAATCTGTTGATTTCATATCCTAGATCAGTAAGGATTGTGAAAACTTCATTAAGTGATCCAAAATCACCCATAACGTATTTTTACCCCTTATTTCTCATGAAAACCCCATAAAAATACATAAAAACCTCATCACATCTCTATAATAGAATAGTAAGTGGCTATAATATACAATCATATCATTGATCCTCTACATTTACTGACTATCGAGTAACACATAGTGAAATGAACCATAACTACTAAAATTGGAACTGAATATCATATTATATAATTTTTAATCAAGGATGAACATCCCACCTCAAAGTATGAAAATTTTCTATTACCTCCTCTCGTATGTATATTATAACTACTTATTTCAATGCACATATAAATTATAATTTGTATCCCAAGACTAACCAGATATATATTCCACACTGTAAATCTATTCAATGTTAACATGGTAAAAAATATCAATATCCTAAATCTATTTCACCTATCCAATCAAAGAAGATATAATACTAAAAGATTTCAACACCACCTGAACTTTCTATTTGACCACATCTATGTGAGATTCCAAGAAGGGACACATAATATTCCATACAACTTTTTATTGGATCACCATTTTTTACTATGAATTTCTAATAATGTGCCAATATAAACATTAACATTTTAAAATAGAACAAACCATCTTGAAATCAATATTTTAGTGATTCTCTACCCACAAAATCTATCTAATATCCAGATAATACTGTAATGATACACACTTAAATATTTTTTAATTATTGTAAAACATAAATCACACACCAAAAAAATTATTGACTCCAATAATTAAGAGCATGCATTATTATATCTAACTCACGATCATGCGTCATGTAATTCATCACCTTCAGATTATGTTTCCATAAACTATAATCCACAATTGTATCTTCTTATATCAGAACAAAACCCAATCCCATATCAATAACATTACAATACGCAACATACCTCATACCCAATATAGATAAAATAATAATGGGTTATTATATAATACTCTTCCTCAAATCGTGGAATACCAATTCACATTTGTCATCTTGCAAAAAAGATACACCATTATTAGTTAGATCTATCAATGATGCCACTAATCGAAAGAAGTCCAATATAAATAATTAATAATATCCTTTTAGATAATGAGAATTTATGATCTCGAGAAAATTTATAAATACACCCCAATACATGACCATCGTAACATTATTAGAATCAATTTAAAGACTATCCTCTTATACAACATGACCCAGAAATTTCACTTCCATGATTTAAAAGTGAAAATTTGAGAGTTTATCATATAGATGATAATATTTTATTGTTTTTAGTATAGTCTTAATATAATACATTCATTCCTCTTATGATCTAGAATAGACGAAGATATTATTAATGAAGAATATCACAAAATAATCATGCTAAGGATGAATGATTTTATTAATTAGAGCTAGAAATTCCATATAAAAATTATCAATTTTAAATTAAATCACTAAAAACTCATAATAATCATAATATATCCTAAAAATAGTCTTTTAAAAGTCCATTTTCCACTTATTAGGTTAACGATATCTGAACACACGCTAATTTTAGAAGACAATTGAACTCCCCTAATTAATCAATTAAAAATAATTTATTTGAAGAAGTTTATTTTTTTCATTTTTCCTTATTTAATTTCATGTAATAAATATAAATAATCAATCTTATACTTTTATCAATTTCTACTACCATATCATTTTATGCTCTAAATGATGAGAATTCAATGTGAATTTTTCATTTAACACAAATCAACATATAATAAATCACGTAATACAAAAAATAATCACAAGTTATTCCTACTATTTTTAGATATTAATAATAAATAAAATGGTTATCATAAGGTAAGATAATATCTAGAATTTATAAACCTTCATATGAGGAAATAATACATTAATATAAAAAATCAACTTATAACTCCAAAGGTTCAATATAGACCATTCCATAAATAAATAAGCCTATATACCAAATTACCTCAATAACCTAAATATTAATGAATGTTTTAACCATGAAGAATATATCATACCCTTCAACATATATCTCAAAATATTAATATAATTGTTCAAAAATAATCATTCCTTTTAAACATAAGGGTAAGAATTACATTAATTAAAATAAATATCACCTCAATATATCATTAGTATCTTTAATGTAATATTACTTAAAATCAAAAAGTGGGTGTCTAAGACTTTCAAATTTTGATGAAATATAAACTTATAATCCCATAATGGTATATGAAAATCTTAATTTATCCTAACATAAAAAATCATAATCTCCAAATTTATCTAAACCTTTACTCTATTATGAATTATAAAATCCTCAAACCCATTCTTCAAGATACACTGAAAAAATATAATCATTAAATTTCTGGATTTGATACTGATAAATGTGACCCAATTATAACCCATACAACATCAATCTAAAATATTTAATAACTTACAAACTCAATAACCTATTATGATTATAGTTATAGAGAAGTAGGAAAAACTCTTATATAACAATACCTATGTCATTAAGTGAGTGATTTTCCCAACATAACCAGTATTTAAAATTTCATAATATGTCTTAGAAATATTCCATAAAATTATTCACACATGAAATATTTCTATAAATAAATAATTTAACATATTTCATCATAATAAATGTAAAAGGGAACATATGATGGGTGATCTGAGACTCACAGTAAGGGTAAACCTAAGAATTTACAGTTTAATGTTATTAATGAACATAAGATTACTATAAGTGTATGAACACATAGTCAATGTGTGTGAGTATAAAATAGAATAACCAATATTCATCAAAACATTTATCATTAAACATTTGAGATTTCATAAATATTTAATATAATATAAGAGTCATGTATGTAAACAAATTTAATCCATGTGAATATTATCCTTAAGAAAAGGATACATGGGAACTTTAAGAAAGCATAAAGAAAAAATGTTCCTATCTTGGAACAACATTTTCATATCATTATTACAACCACTATTACAAATAGAATAACCTACATAGTAAATTCTAATAATCTATTAGGGGAAACCCACTAGTTATCTATATACCTAATGTATTGTAGGGATGTAATGGACCCACATTTCATTGGTTTATAATGTGACCATATATCCTTGATTTATAACATAACCACTATTCATTGGTTTATAATAAAACCATCCTCCCTTGGTTTACAATGGATCTACCCATCCATAGTTTATAAAAAACAATCATCCTTGTTATAAAACGAAACCACCCATCATCATAAATAATTTATAAGAACCATAAAATGAATAAAAATATATATCTTTTATTTTAATATAAAACTCATAGAATAACCATTATTCTATTTGTAACATGATTATCCTATGTAAAAGAATTAGTTCCCATTGAAATATATTTAAAGTAATAATAATTCATCTAGAGAAAAAATTTGGATGGTATTATTAAAAAATTTCTATAATGGAACATAATTCGCATCAATGGGTGTTTTTGTTGGTGGATAAAAATACCATTAAAAGATCATTAAAAACCTTCTGGAAGAAAATACCCTTTTTACATTAAAGATTACTTTTAAAACTAAAAATTCAAAAAATATTTTCAAAATACTTTATTTGGAAAATAATATTTGATAATTATAAAGGAATTTTCAAAGAAAATAATTATCACTACATTAGTAAAATCCATTCATGTCATAAATGTTAAAAATAAAAATTGTTTTCAAACTTTTATAAAGATATTAAAAAGAGACCAATGTATAAAACATTAAAAAATCCTATTTCTACCCGTTTTAAAAAAAATATTTAATCTAAAATTAATTTATAAATTATTTTATAGATGTATAATAACATTATTTAATACCTTTTAGAAAAATTTTATATGGATGAGAAAGATTCACAATATAAAAAAAGATACAAGATCTATGCCACTTACAAGAAACATTATTTGTGTTCCTTTAATCAATAAGGAAGGGAATAAAAAAATAATTTTAAAAAAAATCATTACCAATGTATAATAAAATTTATGTGGTTAAATAAATTATGTCTATATGATTTCCCTGATGTAACCTTTAACATAAACTCTCTTGAAAGGAAACGAGATTGTAACATAAAGCCTTTACCTCTTTCGTAACTTTTAAATTAAAAATTAATTTAAATAAAAAATATTATAAGGATCTATAAATCCCATTAAAACTGATAATTAATATGTCAAAATTAGTTTTTAATTTGGTAATTCTACCATACAAGTAAATCATGGTGCAAGATATGAATATTGTCTTAAGAAAATTGTATTTAAACAAATTATAACCTTGCATAGATCACAACAACTGATGTGATAATGAATCAATGAAGTGATTATTTCAAAAAACACAAAAAAATTAAGACAATTTGAAATAAATAGTAAAATAGTTTATAGATCAATTCACACATAATCATGGAATAACAAAGTCAAAGAAGAATAGTTATAACCAAACAAAAGTAAATTGAGTTATGAAACACTTTTCCAATTGGTAACATTAAAAATAAATTCCCTATGGATAAAATAATTTTAATTTAAACATAAAATATGAGGAATTAGATATTATTCATGATATATCATTTACAATGGGTAGTACAAACATCATATAAAAAAATTAATTTCTCAACAATGAAATAATCCTCGGCGAAGGAAAATTGAGATGAAACCCCTTACCTCTAGTATATAAATTTCATGTATGTACTTTAACACTTATATAATAAACATATATAAATTATTTTATTTCATGGGAATATTTTATAGGTTTAATCCCATATCCTTAAACCATTTATTTTCTTTAATTTAATGACATAATTAATTACGTAACTTGTTAAGTCCACATCAGATGTTTTGGGGATTTTTAGTTCCTAACTCTAAAATTAATTCTTTATGTTGACCATGGTCAAAGGGATATATATTAAATAAATCCATAATAATAACAATAAAATAATTATCATTTTTATAAATAAAATATACTTTTAAAACAAAACATTAAATATAGTGATAAAAATGTTCTACATTATAATAATGGAGATGGTAGTCCATATGTACTTAGGAGTAACATTTCCATTTTTTTAACAAACATGAGTGAATGAAGTTAAGGGTCATTTTAAATTTATATAATTATTAATATATAATAAATATCATATTAAATCTTTATATAAATTTATATATATCATCCATGTGATGTGGTGACAAAAAACGAATCACATCACTTCGTGGATGAGGTAATACACACGTACGCATGAAAGATGTTGGCATATTTCAATGGATGAAAAGGTAATAAATTAGAATTTATATTAACTTTTAATTACAGATAATTATTTCATTAATATAATATATATACATTAAATCCATATTTATAACTAACATTGTGGTGTGGTTGTGTAAAACAAATTACATCAGTTCATGAGGCGGTAGTCCACCGTACATAGAAACGAAGGATTCATTTCCAATTTGATAGAAGAATGTGGTGGATATAGGTTTTACCATTACAATGATAATATATCTATATATGTAATATAAATTTTTATGGTTGAATAATATTTTAAAGAGTTGGAATAAGATATTAAATGGAGACTCAATTACGAACTATACCTCTTCTTCGGACTACCTCTTTTTTTATTAAACCCTAAGCCCTATAATTCTTGTATTATACCAAAAATAAGACCTATAGAACATATAAAGATAGGACATTAATGGATTTTTGAAGGCATTGTCCAAATAAAATGGTTCTTTAAATGTGAAGAAAATGGGAGAGGATGTGCCCTTTTATAAGTTATGGGAGGGGCACTCTTGGAATTACATAATGTTTAAGATAATATAAATTTATTTTTATTAATAAATGGTTAAAAAATTTAATAATTAAATAATTGGATGCGATAGATTCTAAATAATCACATATAATAAAATCTTTAATGTTTTAGTGATGTTTTTACCCTTATGTATTAGTTTTAACTCGCACTTAACACTTTTGACAATTACTGTGATGTCAATATTTTTTACTATTTAGTAGTCACATAATTTACTATAAAAGATAACATGAAACATAAATGGACCAAATTTGATATTTTAACTATGTATCATTATATTTTAGTATGAAAAGAGTTTTAAAAATTTTAAATCATTAAATAATATATAATTTACTATAAAATATCATTAATGCCATTTTTTAGAAATAGTTAAAACAGTTGACTTTAAAGAAAACCTAAAATTCATGGAATTCACATAAAAACCATTCAAAAATCTATAAAATTTTATAGTTATCTTTAAAATTAGTGGAACATCTTAACTCACCCATAAAATATTACTTTTAGAGTTTTTAAAATTATTTACATTATTTTTTTCTACTTACACAAGAACTATGTCGGTGTTGTGTAACCATTTAAGGTAATTAATTTATCACTAAATATTAAAAATATATTACCCTGATAAAAAATAATTTCAATTTCTAATATCCATTTATAACTGAACATATGTTTTTTATCCCTGTCACAAAAAATTATAGATATTTAAAGCAAGACAGTGACATTTTTGGCATTATATTTAAATAAAATATTATTAATGTTATAATTAAAGGAAATTGGAATAAATTTTCCCATTATAGAAGTTTTGATTATTATGGATAAAATATAACCATCCATTTAAATATAGGCGTGTATTGTGTTTATTTTAAGACCTTATCCTATTATTTTATCCTTAATTTCCCGATTAACCATTAAAAAGATAATGAATTTTTTTATTATTACTATTCATTATAATAAGAAATAAAAATGAATTATTTTTCTAATTAAAAATATATGATCAATTTATATATATTCAATTATTATATTTTAAATAATTTAATTTAAAATTAATCTCATAAAACATTAAAAAAACTAGTATCAAGAAAAATGCCTTATTATGTATAAAAATCATTTTATTCCAAATTAAAGTATAATATTGATTCCAATAGTATTTATTGAATTATTTTGTTATCATATGTAACATATTAAATTATTAAAATAATACAAAACCAAATGTGACTTTTTATGTATTTGAAAAGAAAATATAGGCTTCTATAAAAATTAGTATTTTTCACAATTCATTGGAAAATAAATCTCTTCATAAAATTCTAAAAAATCACCCTAATATAATTTTTATATAGTTATTTTAATAATAATATATTTTTAAAAAAATAATATATATATATATATATGTTATATAAATTCATTATATTATTTACTCACAAAAGAAATAAAACCCATTTTTGAAGATTTTTTTGAAGCATAAAATAACCATACAAAAAATATCAGTGCTTATTTCCTAATAATTATTCAATAAATAATTATTTATATGGAAATTTACACATATTTTATAATTTTTTTAATCCTATTCATACCCCTCCCATTTAATGGTTATTTTATATCTATAATATTTAAATATTAATTTTTCTTGGTTTTTTTTTAAGTTTAGTGTTTCATGTTGTATATGCTATCGAATAAAGAGTTGTTTTAAAAATAATGGGTTGTTAAAATGGAACATGGATCTTATTGCAATAATATAACCATAATGCATAGATAGGTCATTATCCTCACTTAGTCACCTCAAAAAAATTATTTTTCATCTTCAATAAGGTAAATCATTTTAAAAGATTCATTATCTTTCCCAATTCAGTACATAAGAAATAAATTCCTAAATTAATAAAAATAAAATTTTCAAACCATGGAAATTATTTTAAGATATCTTCTAAATATATTTTATTCATTGAAAAATGTGTACATAAATTTCATAACATATTTTAGCCATCTGTAGTATTCAAGGAATAATAAAAAAATCAAGGAATAATGCTTCAATAGTTGATGAGATTTATCAATTTTTTATTTTATTAATAGATATTTTTTTACATAAATTTATCATTAAATATAACTATTATATTGGTATCTCTTAATGAACCACATTCCCATTCAATAACATAATTCGATAGTATGGTAGAAAATGAGAGGATCATCCACCTGAACCTATGAAAATTCTATGTCTTATGATCAAAAGGGATGATATGTCACTACCAAAGAATTTAAGAGACCTAGGTTAGGTCAAAATAATGTTTAGTTCCATACACTAATTATTATACAATAATTTTATATGATTAATATAAATATTACCTCAATAATAATGATTAAAAAATCTATAAACCACCTAGTGTTAGATCAAATCAAACGGGATCCTTGTATCCAACCCAAGGGAAATGGATAAGTTAAAAGGTATTAGAAAATACCAAAAAAACTGTTGAAACCTATGGTAGAAAGGGTATCTTACGATGGTTTGACTAAAAATTGATTCCCTAGGGGATTTGATGTCAAATCTGGATGAGGTTCCACCCTATGATGAAAGAGATACAAATTAGATGTGGGTGGAGCCCTTAATGAGATCATTGGGCTAGAATAGAAGGGTAAATCCTGAGTTAATGGAATATTTTATTAGTTTCAGGGAAAAAAGTGAATTTTACCCTCAAGAATGTAAAACTATACCACATATTACTAGGTACATGATCAAACCACGATTCACGGTTTTATTTCAACCTTATACCAATGTATTAAACTGGGTTTGTATTGAAAATTACAAGTATAATAAAACATTTCACTACATGTTTGATTCAATTATTTTGTGTTTAACACTACTAAAAAGGTAAATGTTACTTGTTTTTATAGTTATATTGTAGGTGGAGGTGATTTGGAGGACCTATGATGAAGTCCAAGAAAAATGGGCTAATCTGCACATGATCCAAGCACACTAGTGGACTAAAACGAATGATTCTACTAAAAAGTACATTCAAATGGGCTAAAACGTTTTGGGCTGGTCCAAAAATTAATTATATCCATTTCATATGAAGGAACCAAAGATAAATTCATTCATTAAGAGGCCCATACAAACTGATCTATTCAATAAATTGGATCTGCATGGGGTCAAAAACTTTGCCTTTGTATTTTGGCAATATCTATTATTATATTTCATATCTGGCCGCAAAATTTGACATGAATGTAGAAACGGTGTCGGCCAACAACTCTATAGTTTTGTCCAAAGTGATTTAAAATTTTATGACTAGAAAGAACTATGGATCAATAGGATTAGTGAAATCAAGGTGCCCAAAACCACTTCCCACTTCGCCTATAAATTGGCACCTTGGACACCCCATTTGGGAGTTCGAAATAGAGGAAAGGTGCAACCATTTTGGAGTCCCAAAGAATTCCTCCCACAAATATTTGAAGTTCTGGAGGCTATGGTAAGTTCTACTTCAACATCTTCTTCTTCCTCCCCTCTAATGGGTTTCTAAACCCCTTGTGATCACCCCAGGGAGGAATATGTTGTAAATCTCGAGCTTAATGTTTTAATATTTGAATGGTATTTTTAATTCTAGTTTTGTATGTTGTTTTTCTTCATCATCTATTTTTATTTAATTTAGTTATATACTGTTATGTTATACTCAAACTCAAATGATCATGTTTGGGGGTACCCTTTCATTTGATGTTTTACACACTATTAATCCCTTTTTCTTCTATCATTCAATTGCGGTGTTTCTGTGGTTTATATTGGTAAATTGAACTCACTTAAGTACTGTAAAGAACATGTACATTTATTTCATGATATCACAAATAAATAACATACAAACCTGTACATCACATCGAGTTATTCGTGTGTTTCCTTGGTGAGTTTCAATTATGAAGTCGAACACAAATCACCCAATCATCGACAGTGTCCGGTGAATCATTGTGTTTTCAACTGAACCCTAAGAGGTATCCTAGTATAAACTTAGTAACATTATGGTTCTAGGTGTTATAAACTAGGTATTAAAAGATCATAACTCTATCTCATGAAGTGATGAAGGATGATCATCATGAGAGTACCCCAGGTTGATAGCGTTTAATTAATCTTGTTTACTTCTACTTTGTTTTATCGCTTTCTTTTTCTATTGTCATATTTAATCATAAAAACCACGTATTATAAAACAAAATTTCCTTTTTTTACTTTCATAATCGAAACCAAATTTTGGAATTAATGATCTAAGTCTCTGTCGAAAGATGACCTAGGTTTGCTGCTATACTGCAAAAATTCAAGTTAAAACTAAACAACTAATTTGACGCGCTTGAAAATGCGATAAAATGTTGGCACCATTTCCAAGGATCCAAGATCATTATTTTTCATTATTTCCTTTTATTTATTTATTTTAATTTTTAATTAGTACTCCTTTTAATACCACATCCCCATTTGATTGTTTTTTTTGTTTTTGTCTTTATTTTTTGTTGTTTTTGTGTGTTCTTCCTCTCTCTCTCTCTCTATTCTTCTTCTACATCTCCAAATCTCTCTCTATAATTATGTATTATAATAGTATATTCTCTTTTCACCCTTATTAAGTTATTTTATCCATATTCAATAACAAAAAAAACAAACTTCACAACTTATTTGCATGACCCAATCAGAAAAAGAAAAACTACTTGAATTTGACCCTAAAATTGAAAAGACACTTCACACACAAATAATGGAATATAGATAAGATCAATCAAGTAACACTAAAGAACCCATTGTGGAACCTCAATTTTTCATAAACCAATAAAAAATTAAATCCAATAGAATCCAGGAAAACATTGCTGCAAATAATCGAACCTTAAAAGAACTAACCACCCCGGATGTGGAGTACCAACATGTGTGCATCCAATATCCTGAGGAAGCATCCAACTTTGAGTTGAGATTAGGACTCATCCACATTCTTCCTAAATTATATGGTCTTCCTAGTGAATACCCTCATTAACACCTTAAGGAGTTTCACATAGTTTTCTCCACCATAAAACCCCAAAATGTGTCTGAGGACCTAATTAAGTTTAGGTCCATCCCTTTCTCCCTTGATGGTGTAGCCAAAGATTGGATATACAATTTTCCTACCACAATTGGGGGTTGGAATGACCTAAAAAGACTATGTTTATAGAAGTTATTCCCTGCCTCCCACACTACATCAATTAAGAAATAAATTTGTGGCATTAGGCAATCACAAGGATAGACCCTTTATTAATACTGGGAGAGATTAAAATGACTTTTCTCAAGCTTCCCACACCACAAAATTAGTGAAAAACTATTAATCCAATACTTCTATAAGGGAATTATCCCCATATATTGTGGAGTGATTGATGCATCAGCTGGTGGTTCCTTGGTTGATAAAACTCTTTCCACCACTAATGATTTAATATCCAATATAACTTAAAATGCACAACAATTTCTTACATGGGAAATTACAGCAAGCCCAGGAGTTCATGAGGTAAGTAATTCAGCCCAAGAACAAAAGGTAGATAATAAAATTTATGAGATTCATACCCTTCTAAGGAAATTATCTCAAGAACAAGGTAACTCACACTCTTCTTCAGTTCCATTACATTGTGGTATTTGCTCTGACAATACTCATTTTTCTAACCAGTGACCACAACTTTAAGATTCACCTAAGTCTTGTGCAGCCGTGTTCCCAAGGCATCCATTTCTTCAAGAACCTCCCTTCAAGAAAAAACAATTCAAGCCAAATCTAAACCCCGGGTGGCAAGCACAACCCCTGTACCGATAAGGAGGAAACTCAAGCTACCCCAAGAATAATTGGTATCAACAAGGCCAAGGTATGAAACCTTTTTATCCTTCAACTTCTCAAAACAATCATCCTCCTCCTCCAAAATATGAACCAAGCCTTAAGGATATGGTTAAAAAAAATGGCAACCCAAAACCTCCAGTTCAAAAAAACCACACAATTGGAAATTCAAGACCTACGAACTCAAGTGGGACAATTGGTGAACACCATCTATGAACTTAAGATGCAAGGTTCTAGACAACTACCATCCCAACCCATTGTCAATCTGAAGGAAAAAAGGTAATGTATGTTCAGTTACACTTCATAGTGGTAAAGAAGTCTCTCCTTATACTGATTCTTCACAAAAGGTAATTCCCCCTCTTTAAAACTCTCTTTCCCAACCCTCAAAAATTTCAAGTAATGAAAAAAAGATGAAAAGGGTAATCTATTTATCATTGATGATTCAAACGAACATTTAATTTCTTTTAATTTTCCCTAAAGACTCTCTAAATCTAAGAAGAATTTTGATAATGATATTGATAAAGAAATGATGGATACATTTAAAAAAGTTCATGTTAACATTCCTCTATTGGATGTAGTTAAAAAAATCACTTGATATGCCAAATTTCTTAAAGATCTTTGCACCTATATAAGAAGACTAAAGGGGAATGAGAGACTCAAATTGGGAAGGAATGTCTTGGCCTTGATTCAACCAGAAATTCCAACCAAATTCAATGATCTAAGCACATTTACAATACCATGTACCATAGGGGAGACCTTCTTTTATGATGATATACTATATTTAAGTGCTTATATTAATGTAATGCCTCACTCCATGTATACTTATCTGTAGGTTGGAGAGCTTCAACCAACATGAATTATCATACAACATTCCAACAAAAGTACTACACATGTAACAAGATTTATTGAGGATATCCTTGTATGAGTGAAGAATCTCATCTTCCCTACTGATGTCTACATTCTTGAGATGGAAGATACCTGAACCCAAGGACATGATCCTCTCATACTTGGGAGGCCATTCCTCAAAATAGAAAAGATGATCATCTATTTTCACAATGGTATGCTATCTATGGAGTTCAGGTGAGAAAATGTAGGTTTTAACATCCTTGAGGTCATGAAACACCCTATTGAAGATCATTCCACTCTTCCTGTCTATTCAATGAAAGTGCTCAAACGATGCAAACACTCATAATTTTCTCTTCAAACCATACTCTAATTAAATTTCCTCTTATTCACCCTTGGATGATTTGAGATTTAATTCATGTTTTGAGTGTTTTGTGGGTTCTGAAAAGTATAATATTTTTTCTTTAATTGATGAGTGTGTTCATTCTGAGGTACCCATGATTGTCGATGATTCTGAAAATCTCATTTCAATCGATTATGTATCCTTATAGAATAAACATGAGTATATAGACAGTTTCATGGACCTCACTCCCCTTAAATCTCCTACTTCAGTCCATAAACCCCTGGCATTGGAATTAAAACCACTTCCATCTAATTTAAAATATGCCTATCTTGAGGGTATTGACTAATTTCCCGTCATTATTGCCAATAATCTCTTTCAACAATAGGAATCAAAACTGCTCAACATTTTGAGAGAGTGTAAAAAGGAAATATGATAGACATTGTCTTATATTCCCAGGATTATCCCATATATTTGTATGCACCATATACTTTTGTATGATGAGGCTAAGCCTGTGAGACAATCTCAATGCTGGTTGAATCCCACTCTCCTTGAAGTGGTAAAATTAGAAGTTAGTAAATTACTTGTTGCAGGGATAATTTATCCGATATCTTAAAGTAAATGGGTTAGCCCCGTGCAATTTATTCAAAAACAAATAGAAATTATAGTTGTTTCAAATTAAAATAATGAATTGGTTCCAACATGTGAGAAAAATAGTTTGCGAGTCTGTATTGACTACCGTCGATTGAATCAAGCCACGCGGAAGGACCACTTTCCTCTACCTTTCATTGACCGAATGCTAGAATTATTGGCTGGTAAGTACCATTATAGTTTCCTTGATGTCTATTTGGGTTATTTTCAAATCCATATAGCCCTTGCGGATCAAGAAAAGACAACATTTACTTGTCTGTTTAACACATTTTCATACAGAAGGATGCCTTTTGGTCTATGTAATGCTCCTGGTACTTTTCACCGATGTATGTTGAGTATTTATTATAAGTACCTAGATAATTTCATGGAAGTTTTTATGGATGATTTCACGGTTTATGGAACTTCCTTTTATGACAGTTTGGCTCACCTAGGTTCTATCCTCTGTCGTTGCATAGAAAAAGATCTTGTATTAAATTACGAGAAATGCCATTTCATGGTTGGTTGGGGGATAGTTCTTGGTAATGTTATTTAAAAAGATGGAATTCAAGTGGATAAATAAAAAAATTGAAATAATTTTAACCCTTCCACATCCAAAAATGTGTTTGTGAGGTGATATCTTTCTTGGTTCATGCTGGTTTTTACCACCGATTCATTAAGGACTTCAGTAAGATCACACTCCCCTTGTCCCAGTTATTAGAAAAGGATTCTGAGTTTGTGTTTGAAAAAAATTGTGAGGATACATTCAATTCACTAAAAATTAGTCTCACATCACCTCCCATAATCCAACAACCAAGTTGGGATCTCCACTTTGATCTTATGTGTGATGCCTCTAACTTTGCAGTTGGGGAAGTTTTATCAGAAAGGGTTAAGAAAGCTCCTCATGTCATTGTGTATGCCTCACGTACCCTTGAACATACCTAGGAAGACTAAACAACCAATGAAAAATAACTTCTTTCTGTTGTTTTTTCCTTGAAAAAATTCTGTTTATATCTTATCAGGTCAAAAATCATTATCTTTTATGATTATACAGCCCTTTCATTTTCTCCTAAAGAAACTTGAAGCTAAACCCCGCCTTATTCGGTGGATTCTCCTCCTCCAGGAGTTTGACCTTGAGATTAGAGATAAGAGAACTATGGAAAATGAGGTATCTAACCATATTAGTAGAATTTCCCCACCATTGGACCATCATGTTGACTCACCCCTCCCCATTAGATAATTCTTCCTTCATGAGAAACTTTGTGATGTTGTGGACCTTACCCCTAGTGTGAAAACATTTTGAATTTTCTAGTAACATCTAGGGTCCCCACTAATTTCAGAATTTCGCAATCCCAGAGACTTAATAATGATTCTCATTGGTACATTTGGGATGAACCATATTTGTGGAGAATTTTTGGTGCCCAAGTAGTTCATCAGTGTGTCCCTGACCATGAGTTCACCTCTGTTTTCACCTTCTGTCACACCTTGGCCTGTGGGGGCCACTTTGTCTCTCAATGTATAACTTTAAAGGTCCTTAACTCAGGACTTTATTGGCCAACTTTGTATAGGTATGCCCATAGATTTTTCAATTCCTGTAGTTGTTGTCAATTCACAGGGAATATCTCCAAGAGGAATGAAATGCCCCAACAACCCATGTTATTTTGTGGGATCTTCAATGCATGGGGCATTGACATCATGAGGCCTTTTCAAAATTAATTTGTCTTTTTTTACATATTATTGGTTGTTGACTATTTATCTAAATGGGTGGAAGAAAAGGCCACCAGGACCAATGACTCTCAAGTGGTTGTTGATTTTGTGGGGTCCCAAATTTTTAATAGGTTTGGATTACCTAGATTCATCATTAGTGACCAGGGTTTACATTTTTTCAATCACAACATGAAAAATTTTCATTGTAAGTATGGGTTTGTTCATAAAGACTCTACGTCATATCACCCCTAAACTAATGGACAAGTAGAAATTTCAAATCGAGAAGTTAAGATAATCTTCAAAAAATAGTACAACCCAATAGGAAAGATTGGAGTTTGCGCTTGGATGATGCACTTTCGGCATACCATATAAATTTTAAAACCCCAATCAGAATGTCACCATACAAGATTGTATTTGGAAAGGATTTTCATATATTAGTTGAGGTAGAACACCATGCATATTGGACTATTAAACAATGTAATATGAATCTTTCGGATGCAGGTGAGCATATGAAGCTGCAGATTCAAGAGTTGGAATAAATTTGACGTGATGCATATAAAAACTCCTAGATATATAAAGAGAAGACAAAGGATATCCATGATAGAATGATTCATCATAAAAAGTTTCATATTGGTGAGAAGGTTCTCATGTATAATTCCAGGCTAAAGCTCCACCCAGGTAAGCTTCATTCTTGATGGTTCGGTCCATATACTGTTACTAATGTTTACCCTTTTGGTGATATACAGATTTTGCATGAGAAGAGTGGAAAAAGGATTATTGTCAATGGGCAAAGGGTCAAACACTTACATGAGGATTTTCCAAAGCATCTGATAGAGGAAATCCAACTTGGAGATTCCATATATAACACCACTTAGCAAGTTGTCCCTTCTCCCTACCATTATTTATTTTCTATTTATTTAAAATACTTTCATCGAGGATAATGAAAATTTTAGGTGTGGGGGAGGGTGACATGGCATAGTTAGGATTAAACAAAACAAAAAAAATTAAAAATTAAAAAAAAAGAAAAAATGTCTTTTTATTTTTTATTTATTTTTCCTTATTTTGTGTTTTTAGATAACAATTTATCTTAAAAAGAATATCCAATATCATTTTTCATGCTTGAGTCAATTGTGTGTAAATTTCATTGTTTTTGAAAAAAAATTCAAATGAATGTTGATATGGAATATTTTTCTTGAATTTGTATTTTCAAATCATTCTTAGGTGTTGAATGGATTTTTGAATCTCATGCCTTGTTAGCACTAACCAATATTTTAATCCCTTACCCAAGATACATTCTAAGACCTTTATTTCATTTTCTTCCATTTAATCGCTTTCTTAAGAGTCTCGGGTCATGTAGAAAGACTATAACATTCCTTGATTCTATTTGAAACCATAAGATTCAAGTATTCTACATTCATGATAGAGGCAATCATTCATTAAAAATCCCTTTGCACAATTATCTTCTATTTTTGTCCACCTTTACATTTTATCCTTCTTAAGCCTTAGATACCATGAAATTCCTATTAGGTATCCACATTACAAGATAATATATCCCTTTATACCCATCTCTTGTGTATATTCTAGTTTTCTTTTCAGCAAGTGTGTGAGAGAGGGTGTTTTCCATGGTAATTCTGGGAAGATAATCATTGTTATAGGTTGATATAAAGGGTACCTACATTTTCCTTAGGCAATGGGTTCACAAGACATATTACATAATTTTTTTACACATGTTTACCTCTTTATCTCAAAAAATATATATACATTAAATAAAATATAGTTCTATACATTGAAAAAAAATAGAACAAAATAAAAAATGGAGAAAAGAGTATGTTTACCCATTATTAATCACTACATGGTTGTGACCCAAAAAGTTGGACAATGGGAAGAGTGAGTTAGAAGTGATACACTTTTTGAGGGGTTGTGTGTGTACATTCGTTGTGAACACTTGCTGAATTTTGGCATTTTTTTACATATAATATCAAACACTCATGTTCTGCCTCATATTTTTAAACATTAAATTCTACCAACCCTTGAACCTTAAAACAACCTATTGGAAGTCCTCTTGGGTAGCACACTAGTTTCTACTGGTAGAGAAATGAGAATCTTGGAAGACATATAGTAAGATCACATGAACTCTGGTAAAAGATCATAAATCCACTTTCATATGTTCCTTGAGAGAATATGGAAAAATTTTAGGTGATGTAAGTTGTGACATGTTGCATGTGTGAACAAATTAATTTTAACAAATTTGAGTGTGAGAAAAGAAAAATGATAGAAAAATTGATTCCATAAAAGATACATGATGAATTTCATTTAAAAAGAATCTTGGATGTTTTCACACCTTTGATTTAGGAATGGGACATGATTAAGATATCATACTTTTCCCAGGAGTGCAAATGTTTAGGTGTGGGGGTGTGATCGTACCACGATTCACTGTTTTATTTCACCCTTATACTAATGTATTAAACTGGTTTTGTATTGAAAATTAAAAGTATAATAACAAATTTCACTCCATGTTTGATTCAATTATTTTCTGTTTAACACTATTAAAAAAAGGAAATGTTACTTGTTTTTATATTTATATTGTAGGTGGAGGTGATTTGGAGGACCTATGATGAAGTCCATTAAAAATGGGTCAATCTGCACATGATCCAAGCACACTAGTGGACTAAAACGCATGTTTCTACTAATAATGCATTAAAATGGGCTGAAACATTTCAGTCTGGTCAAAAATTTTATTATCTCCATTTCATCTGAAGGAACTAAATCCTAATTATTTCATTAAGATACCTATACAGACTTATTTGTTCAATAAAGTGGATCTCCACGGGGTCAAAACGTTGCCTTTGTATTTTGGAAAAATCTCTTGTTATATTCCATATATGGATGCCAAATTTGACATGGAGGTATAAATGGTGTCTTAAAAAAACTCTTTAGTTTTTTACAATGTTATTTAATACTTTATTACTAGAAAAAACCATGGACTAAGTGGATTAGTGAAATCAGGGTGCCCAAAACCACTTCCCACTTTGCCTATAAATTGGCACCTTGGGCACCCCATTTGGGAGTTCGAACCAGAGGAAAGGTGCTGTCATTTTGGAGTCTCAAAGGAGTCCTCCCACCAATATTTGAAGTTCTATAGTCTATGTAGAGTTCTAATTCAACATATTCTTCTTCCTCCTCTCCCATTGGTTTCTCAACCTCTTATGATCACCCGGGGAAGAACATGTTGTAAATCTTGAGCTTAATATTTTAATATTTGAGTAGTATTTTTAATTAAAAGTTTGTATATTGTTTTTATTCATCATATATTTTTATTTAATTGAGTTATATAATGTTATGTTATACTCAAACTCAAATGATCGTATTTGGGGGTACCCTTTCATGTGATTTTTTACACACCATTCATCCCTTTTTCTTCCATCATTCAATTGTGGTGTTTGTGTGGTTCATATTGGTCAATTGGACTCAATAATCACTATCAAGGACATATAAATTTATGTCATGGTATCAAAAATAAATAACATACTAACCTGGATAGAACATCGAGTTCTTCATGTGTTGCCTTGGTGAGTTTCGGTTATGAAGTCGAACACAAATCACCCAATCATCAGTGATGTCTGGTGAATCATTTTGTGTTTTTGACTGAACCTTAGGAGGTATCCTAGTATAAACTTAGTAAAATTATAGTTCTAGGTGTTAAAAATGGGGTATTAAAATATCATAACTCTATCTCATTAAGTAATTAAGGATGAACATCACGAGAGTACCCCGGGTTGATCACGTTTAATTAATCTTGTTTACTTTTACTTTATTTTATCACTTTATTTTTATATTATCATCTTTAATCATCAAACCCAAGTATTATAAAACTAAATTTCCTTTTTTTACTTTCATAATAATAACCACATTTTGGAATTAATGATCTAAGGCTCCATCAAGAGATGACATAGGGTTGTTGTTATACTGCCGAAATTCTTGTTAAAACTAAACAACTAATTGGACTTGCTCAACAACACGATCAGTACCCGATATAATTCCACCATAAAAAAGTTGCATTAGTAGTGTCACAACATCCCAACTAGGTCCACCAGGGAGATGGTAATATCCTACATGATACCCAATGATTCTACATCACCTAGGGTGATCCCTTATACCTCTACCACTCTCCCAAAATTCCTATTTCTCTCTATAAGTTACAATTAACTCAAAATGAGATTAAGAATATATAATTAAAAGATAAAGATATCCAAATATATTATGGGTATTTATAATAACCCCGCCATTAGATTAAAATATATAAGTATATTTAACTCCCTTATTGAGTGAAATTACTCATCCATTGGAACATTCCCTTATATTCATGTTCACACGTCTCATCCACATAATGAGAATGAAACCATACTCATACTAAGGGAATGATCATACTATAAAAGAATTTATTTCTTAAATTTATGATAGTAATAGGTTTCTCCATTAATTTATCATTTAACTGTAACTTCTTATCATTATACTAGAAAAAATGATTTGAATTGGGTAAATATATTCTCAGCCTTGATACATGAAAAAAATTATGTATTACACTAAAATATTTATGTAAATCAAACAATTAATACAAATCCCCATCATGCTCTAAGATCTCATATTGCAAAATAATGTGAGGTGAAATGTTTTTCTTTCTTTACAAGACATGTATGCATCAATCAAGGGGATACATGGAGGAATAAAATATCACCAAACTAATATTCTAATGTTAATGATTTCCAATTAACAAAATATTTATGAATACTTTACACCATTAATAAACACTCTTGGATTAGGTTTACATACTCTATCATATACTGATTTTTTTAGAAAAAATCATTTATGGATCTCTAATATCAGTATAACATAATAGATAATGGCAATATCTTCTATAGAATTCCTCATGTAAATCCATCTACAATGTTTCATGATTTTTATTATTATAGGAATAATCTATGAGAAATTAATGATTTAAAAACAAGACACCAAAATTCTGGATATAGGGTCATGAAATTTATTCAATAATGAAAATGGTTCTTTCTCACTGACCATCCACCAAATGGGTGATATATAATTCCAAGATTAATATGCGATCTGATATATTTATGTGCACTTTTTAAAAAATTATAGGTAATTCATTTTTTATGATTAGATGTAATTATAGTTATAAACCCCTAGATTTTCACAATCCCTCCAACATAAATATTTTATAACTCATAAATTAAGTATGCCTCCCAATTTGGGAAAGAAGTGAGTTTCCCTTGCTAAAAAATATATAGTTACTATACTATATTCATTACATTTAATTAATGGGTCAATCTCATAAAAAAATACATGGAAATTTTATCCCGTATGCATATAGGTATAATAAGAGGCATAAATTTTCCAATGGGTCTTTAGTATGAAACTTTGATATGTAAGAATTTAAATATGTAAAATAAGTGATACATTGGGGAAAAATCCCATTATCTCATGTTTCATTCTATTCCACCCAAACTACCTATGAATATCATGATATCTCCTAGAAATTTCAGGGTGTACCACCCAATGAGAGTAATAGTAAAACCTCCTAATTTATTCTTTCATGCTAGATGTAAATACTGGTATTCTATTGATAAAGAGGAATGAATCAGATTCATGAGTCTGTCCTTTTAGATCTCCCCACCATCGATTGTTTCTCAAATTATGATTTAATCTTTGTTGGGTAATTTGGGATTCTTCCATCCATTCCAAAAAAAAATATTTGAGATCAATAGGATGGATATACATATCATCCTTATCCTCAAAGACATCTTGATAAAGGTAATCACATACACACTAATCCTTCAATCATCCATAACTTCACACACCTTTTGGGGTTTTGTATACAACATTTCCCTTATCAAAATCAAAGAGGATATCAACATCATAGGACTACACTTATTTCACTCACTAATATTTCTCAATTTAAGATCCCCCAATGAAAATTTGTACTTGAGGCTATTATGATCAGTATAAAAGAAAATTCGTAGTGAATAGATAATGTATCCATGATTTTAGGGTATGTATAATTGTGGTGAGATTAAAATAATTGGTTTTATGTGTACATAACTACCTTAAACCATAGTACATCACATTAAAATCCTATATTAATATGCACTTGGGACCTAAAAAATGGTATCATAGTATACATTAAAACATTTACCTAAATATGATAAAATTGAATTAGAAATTTTCATAAGACTATTTTTTAGTTCCTAAAAATCCATCTGACATTGTTCTGACCAAAATAACTTGGATCCTTTTTCAGTAGAGTAGTTAAATTGGAAAATTATTAAATGAAATTATTTTATTACATATAATTTACTCTTAATAACTAAACCTAGCATAGATCCATTGGAACCTCACAAGACATTACCACCTTTTATTTTTTATCAACTAACATTCCATTTGGAAATACTATATGGACATAATATTTAACATGATTAATCCATAACAAATAGTGTGAATGATTAGTGTTATGTTTATGTTTCATTAAAATCACTTTAATAACAATAAGAATAATTAAATTTTTATCTTGAGTCTATACATGTACTATTATATCATCTAAAAAGAATATAATGAATGATTTTAAGTATGGATGCATAATCTGATTCATAAGGGACATGAAAATTATAGGCATATTATCCAAGGTCAAGGAAATAACTAGATATTCCAAATTCCCATATAAAATTTTAAAAACCATTTTTAGATTATAATTATGCCTCACATAAAGATGATGATGCACCAATATCTTGTTAATTATTTAGAACCACATACCCCCTTTCGATTTAATGAATAACTCATTAATTCAAGGTGTTGGGTTTTGATTATTGATTGTTACATGATTAAACCTATAATAATCAATGAAATGGCATAGTCACCCATTATATTTCTTTGAAAATGAAATAGAGAACCCAAATAGAATATAATTGGTATTGTAGAACCCTAATACTCTAGCTTATCTAGAATAACTTTTGATTATCTTATCTCTAGAAGTTCTATATGATATAGTAGAATCAAAATTGCCTCAGTCCTAGGAACTAAATTGATTGATAAATACACCTCACATTTGGGTGGTTATCTAGAAATTTATTTAGTGAACATATCTAAAAATAACCTAACCAATGGATGTATCACAAGGTATCTCAATATTTCAACTTCACTAAGAACTTGAAATTCCATTTGAGAGGTATGTGTTTGAACCTTATTCTAATTCCACCCCATTATACACATCTGATAATCTCATTCACCAATAATAAGATATTTTTCTCCATAAATGGAAGATAATGTGACTCACCACTTCTATAAATAAATAAGATCATTATATTGGATCATCTAGTCCATTCCCAAAATGAGATCAAATATGTTCATGTAAAGGGTTGATAGGTCATATAGATGTTTGAAAATCCCACTATAAGAATATTATAGTGTGATTCATTACATTATTTTAAATTTTTACTCACTGTTGTATCTATAAACATAATAACCTATGAAAATTACTCTTATATTCCCAAATAATACACAACATTTTTATAAATAAAATATTTGTAAGGACCAATATTAAATAGAGAACAAGAAAGAGTATAAGATACCATAAGAGTACCACTCACCATCAACGGAACCTCTCCATTGTCGGTCATTGAATGCTCAACTATAAAAACCATGATAGAGTTATCCAAGAAACCCAGTTCTATAGATCCCAACCCTAGTGAAGGTGAAATGGATTCCTGGATATAATAATCACCAGTTACCCTATCTTAGCAGACCTCAATATAGTCATGTCCCTATAATATCATTCCTACATTCCTGAACAACTAATTACTAAATTTTATAGGGTCCTTATCCCATAGCCTCGTATGGTTTTATCTTAAAAAACTTATGTATATGACCATATCTACCACACTAGTGGCGCTACTTTGTCTTGGAAGGATGGTTAGTCTTGGTGGGTTTTGTTTTACCCAACAAAAAATAATCAAACTTGGGATCCTCCAAAACTGGGAGGAACAATGCATGCACCCTGACAACCAATATATGATCCAATTAGACTTATATGATCTGAACATCAATATAAACCATAAAAACCCACTACCTCATATAACCTTATGGGAATCGGTTTTATTCAACACCAATTTATTCACTAACTCATATAATATAGATATATTAAACATCACCACTGGGGTATAAAATGGTTCTCTCCAATATGTCTCAAACCATCTCACTTTTAACTCCTAATCCTTACTCATATAAGTAAAAATTCAATTAATATTGGTGAATTTACCAAAATATTCCATCAAAGACATAAATCCCTTCCTAAAATTTTAATATTCCTAATATTTCACTTGGTGAAGAGTATCATGATAATTTTTTCCAAATAATAAACCTTATAAACCATTATAATAGATCCTTTTATCCTTCTTTGTTTTAACCTTGATGCACCACCTTAAAAAACCAACACTCTCCAGTATGGTAGTAGTGATATAAACTTGATACTTTCTTAAAGTATTAGTTATCCCAAATATGTGGTGTATACGATCTACTTACTTCTATACTTTCTAATTTGAGACCTCAAAATAGAAGGTAGAAGGGTGATGGAATTGAAAATCCAACATAACTTTTGTAGTGGAGGGTTCACTTCATGGGGTTTTAGGTACCACCATCTAATGAAAATGAGATATATGGATGATAACTTGAGGATCAATAGGAGTCCTAGTGGGTAGATAATGTCCATTATATCCTCTACATAGATACGTTTGGGGTCAACAAATTATCACGATCTATATTAAAGAAATGAATCTTATTTTATTCCATGCAGTGAAAAGTAAAGTCAATATTTTCATCAATAAAGTTTTATACATATTAAAATCCCCATGGTCACTCTCCCATACATTTTTATTAGTTAATTATTTAGTAATTTAATGCAATATTAAAAATAAAACTCTTAAAATCCAAACATTAAAAGTAAACATGTGAGGTTTTACAGTAATAGTTTTAAAACTAATGAAATAAAACATATGAGTTATAATAACAAAATCATCATTAATTAATAAATATGAAAAAACTATTTTTTTATTAGTAAGGTTTTATTTAATTTAATGATTATAAGTATTATAACATAAAATGAAAGGAAAAACACAAGATATGGCATTCCATTCTATATATGAAAACCTTCACAAACCTATTAATGATACATGAGACTCATAATGACAAATATAATTTAAATATAATATCAAAAAAATGTAGACCACCCTTAGTAGCTCAAGAATCTACTATAATAATGTTGGATAGACATATTTTTGGGTTACTTTTTAAGCATTGACTGACTTATCTCATATCTTCTCTTGATCTTGTAACCTTGGTATCTCATGTAGCTATGATATAATTTTGTAATGACTCAACCCCGATACCATAGTAGACTTGATCCAAATCAATACAAGACCTTAGAGACACCCATGATCACTAGAGGATGGAATAAACATAAGGCTTAAATGTTGAAAAATTGTAATTTGTATTACCCTCTTTAATATTTGAACATCAAATAAAAAATAAATATAAAGTCATGTAGAGACTCTAACATCACCCATATAGTCAATGGACATGGGAAGGTACTCTCTAGTGGAAAATAATTTATCATATACCTGGTCAGTATAAAATAAAATATCTACATGATCATATAAAAAAATTATATTATAGCTCAAACATCAATAAAATGGACAATAACATGTTAAAATAATCCAAAAAACATTACATATAAATCCATTCCAAATAGGACCTAAAAAGAGTAAAATTAAAAGACTATTGGGTGGATACTCCCATATGAAAAATCATGTATAACCCCTATAAAATCACATCTTAGGTCCTCAAAAAACTCCAAAAGGACCCATCTAGACTTCATATCCAATGTGTAGTTTCTACCCATACTCTAGAACATTGATTTATTCTAAGTAGGTTTTTTACTATTACATGGGTCATGAAAAAAAAGGACAACATTTATCCATGAGGGAACAAAAGTTGAGTGTGATTATTGTAATTCCATATGAATTATAATACCTTAAATTTATGATAACTTAATAATACAAAAAAAAGGAATTTAACTACAATATAAATAAAATATGTCTATTATACAATAACCATTAAATTATAAATTAAAAATATATGTATCTATATTATTAAATCATTACAGAATGTAGAGGAAATGGAATCTTTTTTTAGAATTCTTTATCATGAGGAACATTTTTTTATTATGAAAAGGAGGTAAATTCTCTAATTCTTGATATATACATAGCTAAAGCCAAAATTTAACAAATACAACCTCAGTGGAATCATTTGTAGGAGAAATTCAAGATTATAGGAATCACTATTAGATTCATACTAGTTGAATCTCCATAAAAAAACTACCACTATTTATTATCTTATATATAATTTTTATGAAAATATTATTAGGGCATATGTAAGTATAAATTATATAACACCCCAAGATTTCATAGTGTGTTATTTCTTCAAAATAATTCAATAACTTACACTACACACAACATCGAGTTAAATCGCACCATGACTTACCAAACAAGCCTCTCAAAAGAGGTTATGAATAGTATTAACTAAATTTTAAACTTTATATAATCCTTATAATTTTAGAATCCATAATGTAAGAACAAATTAATTTTCAGTATTTCACTTTTATCAACTTTTAATAGTGAACCCTTTTTAAATTCAATATTTAAACTTTTTGACTAAATGGGGACATCAAAAATTTAAAATGAAACATCCCAAGCTTCCATAGTATGCTTTTCTTGGAATAATACAGTAGTGTGTGTTGTACGTAACTTCGAGTTCTAACACACACCACAACCAATCAAACTAGCCGCTATGAATAGTAATACCTAATTTTTGAAAATATATATATTTTATATTTCAAAATGTACTTCATTTTTGGATTCAGAATATCGAATTTAGCCTAGGGTGAAATTTTGGAACTTTTCGGATAACTTTAATATTTTGATGAATAGTGAAAATTACTAAATTTTAATTTAAAACAACTTTTTTAATAAAAATAATTAATATTGATAAATTATGAATTTTAGTGTTTTTAATGTATATTTATAATATATTTTTACCATTTAATTCAATGTTTGTCATTGGACATAATTTCACAATTAAACCAGACATAAACAAGTGCCAATCTTTTGATAGTTATTATCTCTTAAAAACATGCTTTTTGTTTTAACAACGGGAATTAATTTTAAATTAATTTCTGCCACTTATGTGTTTTGAATTTGGAAAAATAATCAGGATTTTAAAATTTTGTAAATAGATAAATTTTATTTTTAGACATTTTGAATAATTACTTCGGTAAATATTTTATTTAGCATGGTTAAAGGGTAAATTCGGTAAATAAGGGTTAAAAAAATAATATTTTAATAAAAAAAAATTACCCTAAAATGTGTCCTAACCTTATTGGTTGATACATGGCCGACCATGGTCATATTTGGGTCGATTTTGGGACCCCATGGAGCCACTTCTAGGTGATAGGGACACTTTATTTTAATTAAGTTAAAATGAATACAAAAATGACACAAGCATATATCTTTTAGAAAAACAATTTTTACTTAGGGTTATATATGTTGGATTTTCGACTATAAATATTCATTAGAAAGATAAAAATATTTCCTATATAATAATAGTTTATTTATAATTTTTAGAAATTAAATAATTTAATTTATTTATGACACAATGATGATGCAGTAATTACCATAATAGTGAAAAATTAAACTAATTAATATTATAAATACTCAAATAAATATAATTTGAGACTTTTAATGCATTAAAATAATTTTCTAGGATAATATGACATATTAGGATTGATTTAATTGAATTTTTTAGAAGTAATCATTCTGTTATGAGTTTTAAAAAAATCAACTATTGAATAGTGTCAAAATTGACATAAAAGAGTTTTAAAACAAATATTATATTATTAATTGATATTAAATTCCTAAAAATATATGGTTCGGCCATGAGACTTATATAATGATATTTATATAATTAATGGACCACTTGGGGGACTCTTGGATGTATATAGTAAGTTTATTAACCATATAATATAAAAATACAAAGAGACATTGTAAAAGTGAAACTAATTAACTTAGAGTTAATACTTAAAGATAAGGTTAATATAAGTACCCAAACCTGTCTAAATTCTATTGGTTGAGTGGTTTTCGACCCATCCCCACCTTAAAATTTAAATAATTCACTTTGGAGACATTAGAAACCGAATATGAATTTATTATAAATTAACATTTCTAGCTTTTCCAAAGGTTTCCCTCACCCCTCTTATAAAAGGGCACTCCTCATTCTCATTTATTCACACCTTCACAACCTTTGGGTTCGGCCAAACTCTGACCAAGTAATATCCCAACTTCCCTAACTACAACCTAGTGGCCTTATTTTGATCATAAATCACACCTATGGAGCCCTTTTGATCAAATCAAAAGGAAGAACCCGAAGAAGACGTAATGATTTCACCACCCTTTTTCAAGTTCTTTTCTTCTTCCACTTCTTCTTCTTCTTTTGTTGTTACAATTCTAAAATAATAACTCCAGTATCATATATATACTGTGATTTTATTATAAATATGGTACAACCATATTCACTATTCTATCCATCCATTGAATAACATGTCACCATATGTGCGTACGTACGGCTTACCGTCTCCACGCCGTTGTGTAATTGTTATTCAATAAATTATTATTTGGATGGGTATAATAATGATGTTTAACTCATGTAAATAATAAATATAACATGATAAGGATTATTTATATATGATATACCATCCAATTATATATTATTTTAATATCAAAATAATGATATTGTCGCTCGTGCGTACGTACGGACTACCGTCTCCACGAACGCGATGAGATACATTCTCTATCGTATCTATTCAAGTATAATTAAAAATTTATGATTAATAATAGTATCTAAGGACTTTATATCATTCTGGATATTATTAAGATACAACCTATCCTTTACAAACATGGCTTACGTAACAAAACATATAAAATAAAACGAGTAAGTTAACACCCGAAACGACAATAATTCTAAGATATTATTAACAAAGCAATGTTAAAAGATAATATATGATATCATATTAATGTATATGATTATTTAATAATTTAATAACAATTATTTCACCATTATACAGGAGGTTAACCTACCCCAACCAAGTAAAAGCGCAAGGTAAGGGTTTATTTCACAATCTCTTTATTATCCGAGGTTGTTTATATGTAATTATCTACTGGGATCTCTTTATCATCGACATCCATGTTCCTTAAAAATGTATTTAAAAACATTTTTACTATTTACTAGACAATGGGTTAAAGTCATTTATACCCTTATGTGTTTTTAAAGGAATCTTTCCGTCATTTTCCTAACAAGGCACTTTTAACCTTTTCGACAAATTTAAGGTAAGAATGTTTTTTTAACTTATACGGCGGGTGCGGCTATTTACCGCCATTATAAAATCGTTAAAGCTTCCCTTACAAAATTATAAGGATATTTTCAAAGTAAATGTTTTATTTTATAATTATGTGACTTTTAAATGATTTCAAAATGAATATTTTAAGAATTTATGAAAGGTACTCTTTATCAAAATCAGAATTTTAAATGTTTTAAAGATTTATCTTTCTAAATATTTTTAATTAATGTCCATGTTTTCAAAATGATTTTAAGGATTTATTTATATGAACATGAATGTTTTGAAATGATATTTCTTTTCAAAAGTCTCAAAGTGGTATGGGACACTTTGATTCAAAAATCTCTTTTAAATTACTTCCTTTATAAATGTGTGACTTTTCAATGATTTCGAGAAAAGAGATATTTCTCGCAAATAGTTTTTATTTCATCTATGTAAACATCCTTTGATGGATTTTAAGCTTATTTGAAGTTGATTTATTATGATACAAAACTTTTGTATTGTATTGAAGGTTTTGTGATATTTTTTACTGTGGATGTGTTATTTTTTATACCATTCATAGTTTATGGTGAAAGTATTGACATTTTGTATGCTAGTTTTAATACGAATGTTTATGTTATGTTTAAACCATTTCATATGGGAATGAATTGGACTTAATATGTGACGGTTGGATCCCGCTATAGCTCCTCGATGCATCGGTAGGTCTCATGAGACAAACTAGTGTCTTGGCACAAGGCCTTGGAAAAATCTTATTTGTAGTCTTGGCACGAGGCCTTGGCTATGTGGTTATGATAGTCTGGCATTATGAATTCCATCATTATGAAAGTGGTTATTGATATTGCATGTGATTATTCGATTAGTAGAATATCCATTTCAATAAGTAAATGGCATTATTTCATTTTATTTTTTCCATGCTATGTTGAAGTTCATGTTTAAAAGGCTTTTGTTTTAGTTATACATTGCCTTAAATGTTTATTCTTAATTATGAAAGTTTCCGCTATATTGTTATCCTTACTGGGAATTTGAGCCCACCCCTTTTCTATGTTTTATTTTTCCCAGGATGTGAAGAAGTAATTTATGAATGACCTACAGGGATAGTATGTGGGGATATGAGTGTGGACTATGAAGAAAATATGTTGTTGTAGTTTTCATTTTTATGATGTAATGTAAGACTTTATGAATATATCAAGTGCTTCCAAGGCTACTAAACCAATCGGTCTTTCGATATTTGATCTTTCTTTTGATCATGCCAATGTTATGTAATAATGCACCGACTCTGGGTAACTGGGGTCGGGGCATTACAGTTGGTATTAGAGGAAGTTTAGTACAAACCTTGGAAGCTAGATTTAGATAAACTCTGATTAGAGAACATAGACCTAAGATGGATTTTGAGGATTTGTATAGAAGGACTTCTTAGAATTTTGGTATTGTAGAGATTTTGTGAGTTTTCCGAGCAATACATCCCTGTCTGGATACGAGCAGGTAGAGGCGGCTCTGGCACAGATGTACCTAGGGGTAAAACCAGAAAACACTGCTTTGAGCTAGACTCGGATGAGAACTGGTGCACAAAAACGGGCCTTGCTGCACTCTTGGTTACGACACTCCGGGGGGATATGCTTAGTATAATTCTCATTTTATTTACAAACCATTATGAAGGGTTTATGAGTATATACTTCCTCAAAGGAGACATTTTTATGATTATGTATTATATCCATAAACTATTTAATTTATGTTTTGTCTTTTAAAAGTTTGGGATTAGGTATTGTTATTCATAAACTAATCTAGTGTATGCCATTGTTTAGAAATGGAGCCCAATAGAAGGAATGAGAACTCCAGCAATGCACATGATCCAAAGAGAAGGAAGGATCATATCTTTCATGGTCTTAAGCTAGAATTTATAAGAGAAATAGTCTCCCATGTTTTATCATCATATGAAGAAATAATATCATGTGTTGATAAGATAAGTAAAGAGTTTACTGAGTCCTATGGCTTTGAAGGGAAGTAAGAGAAGAAACGGATGGAAGAGGGAAAGATGGATAAAGGGGAGAGGGAAAAGAAGAATTTTCCCATATGTGATAACTGTGGGAAGAAACACCCTGTAACTTGCTTGAAAGGAATGGGAGTTTGTTATAAGTGTGGAGGAAAAGGGCACAAAGTACGTGACTTCAAGGGTAAGAAAATGGTTTCAAATGTACAATGCTTCTTTTGCAAGGAGTTTGGACACTACGCGAACCTATGTCTCAGTCATCAGACTATGCCACAAATGATGCTATTGGATAATAATCAAGTTATGATACTATCACAGATGAAGAGGAATGATTAGAGTTCTTATGTTAATTATGTCATTTGAGTGTTGTATCAACAATGTACTTGTTATAATAATTATAGAGTATATAAGGATTGTACGGCAGTACTATTTCATTATGGACTTGAGATTGTGTGGAACAAAGAAAAGTGACTAAATAGCAGGTTAAATTTTTGGAAAATATATGGTTGAGAGAAAGATAAACCATAATATGGTTCTGATACCGAGGTAGTGATTTTAGAATAATACATGATTGTTTTGGATAAATTATATTGGATATTCTTGACTACCTTGAAACTGATTAATGATTTGTATATTCCATCATTGTTGGGGTTTACAACATTTTCGGATTGAAGGAGTATATCTATTATTCTATAAGGAATAAGGGATCATGAATGTAATCAATAAGGTTTTATGATAATTTAGGATGTTGCAGTGTTTTAAAAGAATACATGATTAAGGTGATCACATGTTATTACGCAGCAAAAAAAAGATCTTCATTGTGTTTACCTTCCTTTTAGATTTTGGACTGAAGTATTTTGGATAGTTTTAGTTTGGATTATTTTGGATTTCCATAAAAGGACAACCCGGAGGTCGGGCGGCAACTCGTCGCGTCCGACAAGGCCGTGAGACTTGAACCCACAACCGAATGGTGACAAGGGTGTATCACCTACCACTGACCCACGTGATGTCCGAGATTAAATAATGTAGTTTTTTTAAAAGATCTGGTAGATGAATTATAAATTCATTTTTTTTGGAACCCTATACGAATAGGATAAATAGAATATATTTTTTTACCTTCTATTATCTTTTAGGGTGAAAGATGAGTTTATGGTAGAAATTTGTTAAAGGATGTAACTCTACTTATCAAGAATATATTTTTCTTCTTCTCTTATTCTATGAAGAAATTAATTCTTATACTTTATTTAAGGAATCCTAAAACCAAAAATGGTTTATCCTAATACCCTATGTTTTTTTGAACCGATGGTATTTCAAATCATCATAGATTGATGAATTTAAGGACCTCAATTTTACACTTGTTTGTGATTGATGACCTCTATCACTACCTATAACTATTTACATTTTTCCTCCAATTATATATCTCTAATTGCCACCAATGTTCTCCTAATCGAGATCATAATCTGGTGGTGACCCTTTCATTTCTCTTTTCCTCATATTAAGACTAAATTTTAGTAAACTAATTCCCAATGTGGGTTTTCCCACAAATATATTTTATATTTTCAACCTTTTATTTTCGAATAATAATTTCAAATTGCGAGGACGCAATTTATTGAAGGAGGGGAGAATGTAACACCCCAAGATTTCATAGTGTGTTATTTCTTCAAAATAATTCTATAACATGCACTACACGCAACATCGAGTTCAATCACACCATGACTTACCAAACAAGCTGTTCAAAAGAGGTTATGAATAGTATTAACTAAATTTTAAACTTTATATAATCCTTATAATTTTAGAATCCATAATGTAAGAACAAATTCATTTTCAGTATTGCACTTTTATCAACTTTTAATAGCGAACCCTTTTTAAATACAATATTTTAAACTTTTTGACTAAATGGGGACATCAAAAAATTAAAATTAAACATCCCAAGATTCCATGGTATGCTTTCCTTTTAATAATATAGTAGCATGTGTTGTGCGTAACTTCGAGTTCTAACACACACCACAACCAATCAAACTAGCTGTTATGAATAGTAATACCTACTTTTTGAAATTATATATATTTTATATTTCAAAATGGACTTCATTTTTGGATTCGGAATATCGAATTTAGCCTAGGGTGAAATTTTGGAACTTTTCAGATAACTTTAATATTTTGATGAATAGTGAAAATTACTAAATTTTAATTAAAAACAACTTTTTTAATAAAAATAATTAATATTGATAAATTATGAATTTGAGTGGTTTTAAAGTATATTTAGAATATATTTTTACCATTTAATTCAATTTTTGTCATTGGACATAATTTCACAATTAAACCAGACATAGACACGTGTCAATCTTTTGATAGTTATTATCTCTTAAAAACACGCTTTTTGTTTTAACAACAGGAATTAATTTTAAATTAATTTCTGCCACTTATGTGTTTTGAATTTGGAAAAATGTATTCCATATTTTTAATCAGGATGTTCAAATTGTGTAAATAGGCAAATTTTATTTTTAGACATTTTGAATAATTACTTCAGTAAATATTTTATTTACCATGGTTAAAGGGTAAATCCGGTAAATAAGGGTTAAAAAAATAATATTATAATAATAAAAAATTATCATAAAACCTGTCCTAAACTTATTGGTTGATACATGGCCGACCATGGTCATCTTTGGGTCTATTTTTGGACCCCATGGAGCCACTTTTAGGTGATAGGGACACTTTATTTTAATTAAGTTAAAATGAATACAAAAATGACACAAGCATATATCTTTTAGAAAAACCATTTTTACTTAGGGTTATATATGTTGGATTTTCGACTATAAATATTCATCAGAAATCTAAAAATATTTCCTACATAATGATATTTTATTTATAATTTTTAGAGATTAAATAACTTAATTTATTTATGACACAATGATGATGCAGTAATTACCATAATAGTGAAAAATTAAAATAATTGATATTATAAATACCAAAATAAATATAATTTCAGACTTTTAATGCATTAAAATAATTTTATAGGATAATATGACATATTAGGATTGATTTAATTTACTTTTTTCGAAGTAATCATTCTGTTATGAGTTTCAAAAAAATCAACTATTGAATAGTGTCAAAATTGACATAAAAGAGTTTTAAAACAAATATTATATTATTAATTGATATTAAATTCCGAAAAATATAAGGTTCAGCCAAGAGACTTATATCATGATAGTTATATAATTAATGGACCACTTTGGGGTCTCTTGGATGTATATAGTACGTTTATTAACCATATAATATAAAAATACAAAGAGACATTGTAAAAGTGAAACTAATTAACTTAGAGTTAATACTTAAAGATAAGGTTAATATAAGTACCCAAACCTGTCTAAATTCTATTAGTTGAGTGGTTTTCGACCCATCCCCATATTAAAATTTAAATAATCCAATTTTTAGCCATTAGAAACCTAATATGAATTTATTATAAATTAACATTTCTAGCTTTTCCAAAGGTGCCCCTCACCCCTCTTATAAAAGGGAACTCCTCCTTATAATTTCTTCACACCTTCAAATCCTTTGGGTTAGGCCAAAATCTGCCCAAATACTCTCCCAACTTCCCTAAATACAACCTAGAGGCCTTATTTTTATCATAAAGCCAACCTATGGATCCATTTTTATCAAATCAAAAGGAAGAACCCGAAGAAGAGGTAATGATTTCACCACCCTTTTTCAAGTTCCTTTCTTATTCCACTTATTCTTCTTTTATTATTACCATTCTAAAATAATAACTCCAGTATCATATATATACTGTGATTTTATTATAAATATGGTACAACCATATTCACTATTCTATCCATCCTTTGAATAACATGTCACCATACCTGCGTACGTACGGCTTACCGTCTCCACGTCGTGCTGTAATTGTTATTCAATAAATTATTATTTGGATGGGTATAATAATGATGTGTAACTAATGTAAATAATAAATATAACATTATAAGGATTATGTATATATGATATACCATCCAATTATATATTATTTTAATATCAAAAGAATGATATTGTCGCTCATGCGTATGTACGGACTACCGTCTCCATGAACGCGATGAGATACATTCTACATCGTATCCATTCAAGTATAATTCTCATTTGATGATTAATAATAGTATATAAGGTCTTGATATCATTCTGTATATGATTAAGATACAAACTATCCATTACAAACATGGCTTACGTAACAAAACATATAAAAGAAAACGAGTAAGTTAACACCCGAAACGACAATAATTCTAAGATATTATTAACAAAGCAGTGTTAAAAGATCATATATGATATCATATTAATGTATATGATTATTGAATAATTTAATAACAATTATTTCACCATTATATAGGAGTTCAACCTACCCCAACCAAGGAAAAGCGCAAGGTAAGGGTTTATTTCACAATCTCTTCATTATCTGAGGTTGTTTATACGTAATTATCTACTGGGATCTCTTTATCATCGACATCCATGTTCCCTAAAAGTGTATTTAAAAACATTTTTACTATTTACTAGACAATGGGTTAAAGTCATTTATACCCTTATGTGTTTTTAAAGTAATATTTCTGTCGTTTTCCAAACAAGTCACTTTTAACCTTTTCGACAAATTTAAGGTAAGAATGTTTTTTTAACTTATACGGCGGGTGCAGCTATTTGCCGCCGTTATAAAATCGTCAAAGCTTCCCTTACAAGATTATAAGGATATTTTCAAAGTAAATGTTTTATTTTATAATTATGTGACTTTTAAATGATTTTAAAATGAATATTTTAAGAATTTATGAAAGGTAATCTTTATCAAAATCAGAATTTTAAATGTTTTAATGATTTATCTTTCTAAATATTTTTAATTAATGTCCATGTTTTCAAAATGATTTTAAGGATTTATTTATATGAACATGAATGTTTTGAAATGATATTTCATTTAAAAAATTTCAATGTGGTATGGGATACTTTGATTCAAAAATATCTTTTAAATTACTTCCTTTATAAATGTGTGACTTTTCAATGATTTCGAGAAAAGAGATATTTCTCTCAAACAGTTTTGATTTCATCTATGTCAACATCCTTTGATGGATTTTAAGCTTATTTGAAGTTGATTTATTATGATACAAAACTTTTGTATTGTATTGAAGTCTTTGTGATATGTTTTACTGTGGATGTGTTATTTTTTATACCGTTCATAGTTTATGGTGAAAGTAATGACATTTCGTATGCTAGTTTTAATACAAATGTTTATGTTATGTTTAAACCTTTTCATACGGGAATGCATTGGACTTAATATGTGACGGGTGTAGCCCGCTATAGCTCCTCAATGCATCGATAGGTCTCATGAGACAAACTAGTGTCTTGGCACAAGGCCTTGGAAAAATCTTATTTGTAGTCTTGGCACAAGGCCTTGGCTATGTGGTTATGATAGTCTGGCATTATGCATTCCATCATTATGAAAGTGGTTATTGATATTGCATGTGATTATTCGATTAGTATAATATCTATTTGAATAAGTAAATGGAATTATTTCATTTTATTTTTTCCATTCTATGTTGATGTTCATGTTTAAAAGGCTTTTGTTTTAGTTATACATTGCCTTAAATGTTTATTCTTAATTATAAAAGTTTCCGCTATATTGTTATCCTTACTGGGCATTTGAGCTCACCCATTTTCTATGATTTATTTTTTCCAGGATGTGAAGAAGTAATTTATGAATGACCTATAGGGATAGTATGTGGGGATATGAGTGTGGACTATGAAGAAAATATGTTGTTGTAGTTTTCATTTTAATGATGTAATGTAAGACTTTATGAATATATCAAGTGCTTCCAAGGCTACTAAACCAATCGGTCTTTCGAGATTTGATCTTTCTTGTGATCATGCCAATGTTATGTAATAATGCACCGACTCTGGGTAACTGGGGTCGGGGCATTACATATCATAATGATAAAATCATGTCATAATCAATAAATTTTGTATTTTCCACATTATATGTATTTTTTATATATTAAATTTCAATAGAATTTAATTTTCAAGAATGATTTCAATTAATTAATAATTTTTTTTAATATATATTTTTTTAGAAAAATAAATTTATTATTAAATAATTATTAATTTATAATGAATTATAAATTAAATCATTTAATAATAAAAATAATTCATTCAATGAATTATAAATTTTCTATATATTGTGTATTTTTCTCGTAATTGATCACTATTAAATAATGTGAAATGTATTAAAAAATAAATTAAGGTTAATATAAGTATCTTCACATGAAATGGAATATGAATAATTCTTTTTTTCTAAAAAAAGCATTTTCTTAAACAATATTTCCCTTTATTATGTAGTTTTATATTAAAATTAATTTCTACAACCTCTATAAATTTATACAAATAAAATTTATTATATATTTATAATTTTTATATCAATTGTTTTGAGTTATTTTTTAATTTTTAACATAAAAATATGTTTCCACATTAAATAACAGTTACTATAGTAAAATATTTATATTTTAAAGAATTCCACTTTTCTAAGTATTGTATATTTTTATCTAAATAAATAAAATTTATATCCTTTAAATTGTGAATATAATATTATTTTTAATAATATAAAAAATATATTTCAACACTAATTTAATTATTAATTTATATAAAATAATCAAAATACACTTAATTTATAATAATGCATTTATCACAAAAACAATTTTTTTCAAGAACTTATGTTTTAATTTAGAAGTTACTTTGATAATTTTTAGAAAGTTTAATTTATTATATAAAGTTAAAAATTTTGATTCATCATTACTTTATTAAGTTATAGGTCTCAACTTATATATTTAGTAAAAAAATAAATACCCTGGAAAAATTAATTCATGGTTAATAATTGTAAAATGGTGTAAATTTAAAGTGGATCAAATCATGTTAAATTTACTTGAAACATAGTCATTATAGAATTATTTTATTATTTTGGAAATAAAATCCCACATTTCTCAAAAAAAAATATCTCACCTAATTCACTTAAATCCCATTTGATTCCCTTTTTACCCTTACCTAACATTAGATTCCAAGGAAATGTCCCACTTTTTCACCAACAAAAGAAACTCACTTTACCCTTCTTTAATACAAACTTCCTAATGATATCCTAATTTATAGGATTTATAATTTTCAATTGAATTACATAGGGATCCTATGATTGATATCGTATGGTTATTATCTAGAGGATTTCAACCACTATTAGTTGATAAAGATAAGAATCATCCCTAAGAAAAGGTTGTGCGATCGAGTTTGAGAATGGAAGCAGGTAGATATCTAGTTTCTTTTAGGGACTAATACAAAGGATGTATCTTGAATAAATCTTCCATAACCATTGGGGTTGTCAATTCCAAACCAATTTTAGACCTTCTAGGTAGCTGGAATCTTTATATGTACATGAATTCTAGATTTATTTTAACACCTCCTCCATCAAAAGCATATATTCCAAGGTGTGGATAAAGATTAATGATTTCAATTGGGTCCATTGGAAACCAAAGTTCTCCCAAGATATTTATATATCCATTTGGATTTATTATTTGATGGATAAATAAACTGAATTGGTGTGTTTTGGGAATTATGTTATGATTTTGGTGAAGGTGGACTTAAGTGAAACTCATATAAATAAGTTTTTTAATCCAAAGAATAAGGATGATATTTAGTTAAATATTGTGTGTTATACATTTACCATTTTTTTGGATTTTAATTCTATTGGAAACAAAAAGGAATTTTTTTGAATGAATTTATTTTGTAGTACTTTTTCCATAAAAGGGAATTTAAAAAAGAACTATGTTAGGAAGAAAATACAACCAAATTTGGTTAAGAAGTGTTTTAGGATTTATGATAGTGAAAATACTATATAATTTAATCCTAATTTGGATCCAAGTACCTTAACATTTGTTTAACTCCCTCAAGGTGGCACAACTATATCTGTAAAAAATTTACAGGGTCTTGTTTATGAGGTTTCTAAGGATAGTTCTTCTACTATGGAGGAATGGGGATAACTAATAAAATGTTTTTATGGTAATACTTATATAAGGTTACCAAAAATTTTAATTTATTTTTATATTAATCATGTGTTATTTTAATAGGTAATGGATCTTAATCGTTCTATTTTGAAAATTAATGATAAACAAAGAGTATAATAGGATCTTAGTGGTGTCACTCCTTGGACGGGGCTACTTATTTTTCTGGGGATTCAAATATTCAAGATGGATCTAGTCTTAGAGTAATAATGTATGATGTTTTTTTGGTTCTTGTTATTATGAGTGGGGTTTATCATCAGGTTTTTGAGATTATTGAAAAAGGGATTTCACCTTAAATGGATGATGCTCATCTTGAATCTATTGTTCTTCTAGTTGGATCATTTGATGATGCATAGGAGGGTATAGAATGGGTTATGTGTAGGGAATTTTTTCTATTTATCAATAATTTTCTATGTATTTTATTGTTTCATTTTACCCTCATCATTTTTGGAATGTTGTGGCCCTACAACACGAGCTTGGGGAAGTGGATTTTTAAAAATCTATCTTCAGTGTTGAGAACAATTATAGTATATCTGGAAATATGAATGATATCTTAGAAAATGAGGAGAAAAGTGGGGGAATTTATCATTGTGCATCAATTGAATATATTTATGAAAATTCCAATGGTAATAATAATAAGGATAACATATTCATTTTAGTTCCAAAAATGAAGGCCAGGATGAGGAAGAATTATTCACATCTGGGGCTCATTGGGATAATTAGATCGACCTCTCTTATTAAAGGATGGTGGAAATTTGTCAATTATTTATTCCCCATAAGTTAAAAATATTATTTTCATGATTAATATGAATATTTTAACCAATTATAATATTAATATTGAAGTTCTATTCCTTGTTATTTTGGCCCCTGTTCTAGAATGGCGACTGAATGATTTGTCTAATTGCTTCATCCCCCTTGTTGCGTTATTATTTTCTTAATAAATGGGATAATACTTGGATTTATAGCATAAAACTACCCATTTCACCTCTTCCATAATATTCTTACAGATTTTTTCATTCCTTAGTTACATGAAAGTGTCCTCAATCCATCATTTCATGGAGATATTTTAATATAAGAATCAAGTCCTCAATGTGACTAATATGCACTTATTAATCCTTTATTATCTATTTTTATCCTAAAAAATTACTATAACCCTAAAAATATAATTAAATAAGTATAATTGTTATAATTAAATGTTTTATTTTTATTAAACATCCATTATCTATCTTCGCCCTATCCATTGGGAAATGAAATTGTCACTCATGTTATGTGTGGACTACCACCTCCACAGACTTGGTATTTACTTTTTCATAACCACATTACAATAAAGATTCTAAGAATGTATTTAATGATACAAATAATATTTATGATATTATTAGATTCATAAAATATTTTTTAGAAATACATTTAATATCAATCCCATTGTTAAAAAAACTACTTTCTATTTGATTAAATTTACAAAAATAATCTCTTAATTGATTTCATCTTCAGAAATCACAACTAAAACTCACAATTAATGTAATTAAAACATTATAAATAATATTATAATATTTATTGCATTAAATTATATAATATATAAATTAATAATATTGTTTCTATAGATATGGATCAACATCAAAATTACAAAGTCCTCTAAATTACTAAAATCTGATGATGAAAATAAACAATAACTAAAGAATAAATGTATAATAAACAAGTATAATTAAAGAGTATTAAAGGTAATATATTTTAATAATTTATTTAAATAAGTTATTAAGATAGTTATTTTTATTATATAAAAGTTTAAATCACTTTCATGGATGTCCAGAACAAATTTTAGGGTTTTCATCTCAATTCCAGTTCACTAAGCCTTGATTTCATATTTTCCACATATTATTCCTTGAAATTTATTATTAATAAACTATTTACTTATTTAATCATAAATAACCTTTAATAATTTGATTTTCAATACCATTTCAATATATCATTTTCATGTTCTTTTAATTCATATAATAACTAAGTTGTAAAATATTTTTCAAACTCAGTTTTATTTCGTTGAGTTAAAATGTTTCATATTAAACTCTATTATTATAATATTGACTTATATTATCCTATTATTACATCAAATTTTATTTAAAATTTATTTTTTGTGGATTTTAAATTTTTTCTTATGAACTCCTTTGTAAAAAAATATCACTTCAAATGTCATGATATTCAAAAGATTTTTTGTTAAATCATCCCCCTTTCGTTGAGTTAAAATTTTTATTCGTGAATTGATTTCTTATAATATTAATATATTTGTTAAATTTATTTTAAAAAGGATATTAAATGGATATTTATAGTGAAAATAAATTTTTTCATAAAATATTATCCTTTAAAGTATTTCTTTCATTGTTAAAAAATTTTGTGGTTAAATAATACTTTTTATCCTCACCAATAAACTCTTTATATTCAATTTAAATAGTCTTTATTTCCATTTTATTATTTTAATATTATGAAATAAAATTAATTATTAATCCCATTTTAACTTTTTTTCTTTTTACCTCTTTTCAAAAGTTTTTTTTATTATCATTTTTATGACGTTAATTTCAATATTGGTATTTTAAGGTAATAGTTATTTTTCTTTCACATTTTTATATTTCATATTTCACCCTATATTTTCTATTTTTGACTTCATTTTTTTAAAAGTGTTATTATTTTTAATTATTTTAAAATTAAAGGTATCAATTTCTTCTTTTAATCCCTTGAAATGGATTTTTGAAACTGAATTAGAAGATCATTAATACTACCTTATATAAGATAATTATTCAACATCTTTTTATAATTTTTCTTATATCTTCTTCTTAAAGTATAGAATTTAATTCTAATTTGGTGTTTTTTATATAAAATACTCAATAATTATCTTATAAAAATTTATTTTAATGTATTGAATTCATAGTTTCAAATGACCCAACTATTGATCCCTTCTTATGTAGTACCATTTGAGTGTGTTTTTTCTATAAAGGTGTTTATAATATTTTTAAAAATTATTTTAAGTTTCTTATTATTTTATATGGATATAATATTATCATATCATTCACATTATTTAACTACATATATTACGATCATGATGTTCCATTTATTGATCGGTTAAGGTATTGAATTCTATCATGATATTTATTATAATACATATGTTTATTGATTACTAAGTTATGTTGGTTATGTACTGTATTGTTTATTCATTCCTTAATATAATGAATTCATTAGACATAAATAGGTATGGATAGGTCCTAGAATTATATATTTCCTCAATGAATCATTATATCTCATGAGATAATGTAACATGGTTATTTTTTGTATATTTACCCAATTTTTAATAATTTATTATCATAAGGCCTTGATGGTATATAAGATATCATTTCACAATGCCTTGATGGTATATATGATGTCTTGGAATGAGGAATTGATGGTATGTAATATTTATTGTAATAATTCAATGAATATAGGATTGTGATGTATTCCATTATGTATTACATCACTATGAAATCAATTATTGTTATCCATTTTTTTATTTATTTTTATTTTATCCATGTATATATTATATACTCATGTTATCAATTATATAGAATTATTTTATTATTAATTATTCCAACCATATTATTCATTCCTTCTATATTCCATGATAACATTAATTATATTCTACCTTTTACTGTGAATTTTATCTCACGGTTCTTATCTTTTAATGTTTCCTCAGCTTTGAAGAATAATATTAAAAATAATATTTTTATATGGGTATGATGTGTGGATAATTTTGTTGGAGATTGTGAACACTTATTGTAAAATATGAAATCCAAGGTTTTTTAAGAAAAATTCCATTTATATTGGAAATATATGTGTTTTTTTATTCAATGTTGTTTCTCCAACTCTCTAAAACTATAAACCTAATAGTTCCTAAGTGTGTAAGTGACTCATATTTTTTACATTACAATTATGGATGGTTATGTTTTGGTCTGTAATACTTGTTTCAATGTTTTTTTTAGAAATTTTTTGTTAATTTACACCAGATCTAGAAGTATTGGTTCAAAGCATCACTATTTGTATCAAATATGGGTTATATATCTTTTGAGGTAAATAGGAGTACATGTTTTGTGCATAGGTTTAATTTAATGTTGGTATTTGATTTAATTTCAAGTAAATTGATGTTATTTTTGGAAACTCTTACTATATTTTGTGAGTCTATATGATTAATGTATATATTGATTTGTATGTGATTTTAATTATTTAGGGATAAATAATATGCTTAATTATGGGATAATAGGTATTCATGAATTTTGGGATTATGATATAGTATGAAAAAAATTAATTTAATTAAAATTTATGACAAGAATACACTAGTGGAAACCTTGGGGATAAATCAATATATAGAAAAACATCCAATTGTTTTGGTAAATTAAAGTGTGTGTAACTTCCATGTAATAAAATACCTATCTAGATTAAAAAATATGAGTATAGGGTATAGAATAAATGTTCCATGTATTAATAATTCCTAATAAGGTTTTTTTGAGTATTAACTTGATATTCACTCATTTCGCAAATGTGATCCTAAATACACACCTTGTTTGACACTCCATGAGGATATTTTTTGAATGTTTCCGATGTTATTTACAAAAAATTATAAAAGATTTAAATATAATTAAATTATATAATATAAAAATAGTAATGATATAAAAATATAAAAAAATGAACCTATATATCCTAGGTTAAAATGAATTATTATGGGTTTATCAAATTATATCATAGTTGAATATAATGCATTATAAATTGAAATGAATATATCATAGGAGAATAAATTTTAGTATTTATTTATCATATTCATATGATAATTTAATCAAGTTTTATTGGATATTATTATGACCATTTTGGTTTTAGTGTTTTTTAGGAAATAATATCATAAAAATCATGTTCCGAATTGTATGTATACGAAAACTTGTTGGGGTATTAGATAACTAAGGAGTAAAATTTGGAACAAAAGGTTGATAATCTCAATATGTTCTTATTATGATGGAAAATAACATTTTAATAGTATTTAAAAGGATAATTATGTTGATATTTTATATGAGTATATAGTTTTTTATAGATACCCTGGTCTATTTTCATTAGTGAGTAAAAATTGGATATTTTGAAGATAAAATTAATTTATGTTGGGAAGAATGTTACACCATAGAAATTATAGTACTACAAAATTATGTTAACTTTCTTCACATGTAATGCTGAAAAGAATGAACAGTGGTATAATTAAAATATGAATTTTGTAATATAGCTATTAAATTAATGGTTATAAATATAAGTAACCATGTTATTAAATTAGTACAAAAAGTGTTGGAATAACTTATATTGTTCTAACATATCTCAATTTTTTTTGTTTTTTGATGATGAAAAAAATCCATACATTTATTATAATGATCTTATCATAAGTATTTTAAATGATATAATTTTATAAATAATTTATCTTATGATAACTTTAAATGTGTATCTTATGCTGAGAAAAATATTAAATTTAAGGTAAAGTATTGTATCTTATGTGAATCAAAGTTTTGAATTAATATCTTTCATCTACTAAGAATTTGTAAACTATGTATTCTAAGTTTATCTTACTATGTAATATATTTTCACATAAAGAGAATAAATTAGATTATGTATAATGTAATGTTAGTTATTTTAATCAAATATCAGCTATAAAAAGTCATTATCTTATGAAAATTTATTTGTAAAATATTATCCTAAGATCATCATATGAAGTTGTAAAATTAAATTTCCACACTTTAGTATCATATTTTTGTTGCACTATATAATTATACTACACAATATTTAATTAAATTTATCTAACCCATATTATTAGTTAAAATTTTCATTTATTTTATGAATCCTCTCAAGAAGTAATCTTATGAGAATAGTTCTATCAGTTGGATATCTTATGAAGATCTATATATTATATAGAATGATATGATTACATTCATAATCATTTGATAATTCATTAAATTATTTTGGTAGGATTCAGAGAAGGGATTGTCCATTTATGGAAAGGTCAATTTTTATAAAATTCTGTGTTCCCGTGAATAGAAAGATCTGAAGAAGGAGAATATTTCTTCCATCACTACTGCAAATGAATTTTCTATATTTTGATTGAATGTATGGATTCAATTAATATATTGTATTTTAAATTGATTATCAATTTTACCATTGTGATTATATTGTATTTATATTTTCAAAATCAACGAGGATATATAAAACGAATAGTTAATCATGCATTCATAAAAAAGAAATAGAGACTTACAGTGATAAAACACACACATAAGAGTACTCTAATAACATTAATGACAAACATGTGTACATATACAACATATTATACAAACAGTCAAGTTATATTCATAAAATTTTATGATTTTCACTTAAGATCATCTATATTTGTACCTTAAATACTATCATATTCTCATGATGTATCTTCAAATACTATCATTTTTTGTTTTCAACTGTGTGCTGCAATAGTTCTTCAAAAGTTTATTCATATATGTTTTTCTTTCACTAATTGTAAGTGAGTGAGTTAAGGCCAAAAATAGGTATTGTAGAGGGGGTTCTTGTTGAAATCTATTAAATCATTTCAATAAGTAACAACTACTTGTACTCAACTGGGAGACCCTAGAAAAAGGGTTATCATAAAAAAAATCACCAAACACATTGGGTAGAATTTCAGTGGAATGGATTTTGGGATTTCTACTCCCCAAACAACTATAAATCAACTATGTTCAATCTATTTCTATAAAAAAAATTATATTTCCACTACATATTTTAATTAAGGAAAATATTATAACTCATATACCATGAGAATGGAGGTTTATATAAAAGAAAAATAGGAACTCAATTCACCCCCTTGATTTTTTAGTTAACCATTTATGCAGGAAAATAATTGGTATAATCGCTATTGACTATTGAGTTCACAACTATCAAATTTATAAGTCCATGTTCTATTTTCGAATGGATTCTATGGATGATCACCAAGAATTTACTTCAATTATTAGTGATCCTTACTTTAATCGTGAAAATTATGGTTTTTGGAAGTCTCACATGAACATCTATTTGAAGAATATTATCTTGAAATATTTTCTTCAAGAAGTAAATCCCTATTAAATAAAAAATACAAAACCAGAAACATGGGATGATACAACTGAATCAAACTATCATTTTAATTACAATGCTATGAAAACATTAATATGTGTATTAGTACTAGAGGAATTCAACAAAGTTCTTTAGTGTCAAACGACTCATAAAATGTGGACTACTATTGTAGTTTCTTATGAAGATACTGAAAATGTGAAGGCCCTTATATATTATACATAAAAAATAATGTTCAAAACATTAAAAATGTAAAAAGGGGAAATCATTACTCAATTGTATTAAAGAATCACTGAAATTGTTAATATTGTTGCTTATCTAGGAATGCTTATCACTGAACCCGAGAAAGCATAGAATTTTTTATGAGTATTACCACAAAATGGATTGGAATCTCACCTTCCATCATAAAATCAATATATATAAACCATATAATAATAAAAGATATAATTAAAACTATTATGATGTATGAATCTAAAATCAAAGATGAAGCTGGATACTATAAAAAGGTCAAGAAATAAAATGTTGCTTTGAAGGTTTTGACTTCTAAGGATGAAAATAAGAACAAAGGATATGAAATATCTAAAACATAAAAATAAGAATAGTCCTTAATCTATTATGGATCAAATGATGAAATTTCACAATTCTCTTTAAATATCAAATAATTTTATAACAATGGAGGAGGTTTTATAAGAACCTTCAACAAGTACAGGAATCATGGTGAAAAATATAAATTAATGAAATGTTATGAGTGTAAGTAGTTAGGACATATCAAGACTAATTTACCACATATTAAAGTTGATAAAATCTTTGAAAAGAAATACTTCAATAATTTTGGTTATAAGAACACAGCTAAGATAATTATAAAGTCCATATGGTGTGCTTCTGAATATTTTAGTAAATTCACATCCTCATAATTAAAAGTTGAATATATTAATCAAAAGGCCAAAAAATTATTTATGGAACATTTACATGAAGTAAATTATAACTACTCCTCTGAGCATGGCCACAACTTAGAAAATTAAAATTGCTCATATGAATAATTAAGTGAATATTGTACTATATTATAAAATAAGTATGAAATCTTAAAAATGATGAAATACTATCTCTAGAACTCCTATCCTAAAATTTTTAATGAAGAGGTGGGCCTAAATAGATAAATTATTGTTTCTTTAAACCAATTAGACAAGTCCATATCCCCTTATAATGAACAATATAAGACAATAGATAACCAAAACAAAAATATTAAAAACATCAAAGATTCCAAAAGTGTTTTAAAAAAAAGTGGAATATTATATAAAAACCATTCCTAGTCAAAATCAACTCAAAAATGAAAAATTTTGAATATTAAGTCTAGGTGAAAGAAACAAAAATGTAAAGAAATAGATTGTTCCTAGTTCTAAAAAAACCTTTCAATAGTTCCATATTTTCATTGTAGGGAAATTGAACATTTTGACAACATCTGTAATCTAAATAATGCTAATTTTTTTAATCAAATATTATTTTATTATAAAATATTTTTCAAAATTTATTGTTATGTTGTGTGGAAAATACAATCATATTTGGATTCCCAAGTCTTTTATAGATAACATTTTTTAACCTAAGAGAAATTGGGTACCAAAAACTCTAGTTTGATTTTTTATTTCAAGGAACATACAATATGAAAAATGAAAAATTGTTTATGGATAATGGTTGTTCATGGAATTTGATTGGATATTTCTCAAAATTTCACTCATTATCCTTGATATATAGAGGATATATCACATTTTGTGACAATGAAAAAGGAAGAATTATTGGTATTCGATAAGTTGGAAATCCACAATCTATCCCCATCAATAAGTTTATTTATTTTGAATTCTTTATGAACAACCTAATAATTATTACTCAACTTTGTGATGATGGTTATTCAGTAGATTTTTCTAAAAAATTAATGTTAAGTTTTGAAAGACATGTCTCTCAAGTTTCAATCACCTATAACATATAATTTCTATAGATTAGATCTTAATTCCTTATTTTTAAAAATGTTAAATTGTTTTAATGATGAAGTTGATGAATCATGGATTTGTCACAGAAGGCTTGAAAACTGTAATTATCACTCGATGAAAAATTTGTCTAAAAGACTTTTGACTATTCAATTTCTTGACCTTAAATTAGACAAAAATGGACTATGTGATTCATGTAAAATGGGAAAGAAACACAATTAATCTTTTAAACAAATTAAAGAGGTTTCTACTTGTAGACATCAAGATCTTATCCATATGGTTCTGTTCAAACCAACTCAAAATTTAATTCTTGGTTGTAATTTTTTTTCCAATGTGTTAGTTGATGGTTTTTCAAGATTTTCATGGTTTTAATTTCTAAGACAGAAAATTTAATCTTGTTCATTTTTTATTAAATTCTTTAAGATTTTCAAAAATTAAAAATATGGAAAAAAATTTACTTTGAGAAATGATCATGGAGGTGAATTTGAGAATCATGAATTTATTTCATATTAATAAAATTAAGGTATTAAGAATAGTTTTTATTTCCCCAGGACACCTCAACAGAATGATTTTATTGAAAGGAGGAATAATACTTAGAAATAAAATTCTAGAACAATGTTATGTGAATATAACATGCCCCCTAATTTTTGGGAAGAATATGTTAACATAGCATGTTATGTCATTAACAGATTTCTAATAAGGCATATATTAATGAAAAAACCCTATGAGTTAATAAATAATAAAAAACCAATGGTAGGATACTTAAAAGTATTCATATTCAAGGATTACATATTTAACACAATGTTTAATATTGGTAAGGTTGATCCAAAAGCTGATAAATGTATTTTCCAAGGTTATTCTACTACTTCCAATGCTTATGAAGTCTTAAAAAAGGTAAATGTTTGTTTAAGAATCAATTCTTGTGAATTTTTATGATATTAATCATTTTTATGAAAAACTTAATCAAAATGGCGTGTTAGATGATTCTATTAAATACATGAGAACTCAATCTCTCTTTAACAACAACAAGGATGATGTTTTGAAACATTATTATCTTAAACAAAATCCTTTACGGGTTAATGTTAGTGAACCAAAAAGTGTTTTGTTTAGATTACATAGAAATATTAAAGACCATCCATTAGAAATAGATATACGAATCTTAGATAATAGAGTTATAACTAGAATAAATATAGGTAACCTAGTATATTTCTATTCCTTTTTATCCATGTTAGAATCTAAAACTATAGAAGATGACTTAGCTGATGAATGCAGGATTTTATCTTCATAATAAGATTTAAATAAACTCAAAAGGAAAATATTATTGTAATTTGTTGATGGACCCTCCAATTAACTTGTAATTGTAGAAAAATGGGTATTTAAAAAACAATATGATCATGGTGTAATCAAAATAAATAAATAAATATTATTTCAAAAGGGTAAAAATAATGAAGAATGGATATATTATGAAAAGGAATTTTCCCCTATTTCTAGATTAGTGGAAATTAGAATTATTCTAAAATATGCCTCTTATATGAGTTTTAAATTATATCATATGGTTGCTAAATCTTCTTTTCTAAATATATTTTTAATAGAAGAAGTATATTTTGAACAATATCTTGGTTTTTTGGATTCCAACTTTAAAAATTACATTTTTAACCATACCAAGTCTCTTTGTGGACTTAAAAATCACCAGAATCATGGTTTGAGATAGTAAGAACTTTTGATTTATCAAGTGGTTTAATAGTAGTAATGAAAGATCCTATATTATTAAATAAAACTCTATCCTTATATATTTTGTTAGTAAAAATATTTGTTGATAATGTTATTTTGGGATCAACAAATTAAAAATTATGTAATTATTTTTCCAAAACTATAAAATAGGAATTTGAAATGTGTATAATGGGTGAGTTAAACTATTTTACAGGATTAAAAATTTACCAAAAATATTTTTGAAATTTTATAAACTAAATAAAATACATACTTAATTAACTCATGAATTTTGTAAATGAACACAGTAATACTTATTCAACACCTACGAGTTCCAATATTAATCTTGATGTGGATAAGATTAGAAAATGGTTTGACACTAAGTTTTATAGAAGAATAATTGGATGTTTAGTTTTCATACTGTAAATAGAGAATATATCATGTTTTGAGTATGTATTTGAGCAATATTTCAATAAAAACCTAAATAATCTCATTTAAATACTGACAAAAAAAATTTATGGTATTTAAAAGGAACTGTATCTCTTTCTCAAATTTTTCCAAAAACCTATTATTTATATTTAACTTCATATTCAGATGTTGTTTTTTATAGATGTATACTAAATATAAAAATAACTTTAGGAACCTATCATTTTCTTGTAAAATATTTAGTATTTTTTCCAAGTACGAAATGAAACTCAATAGAACTATCAACTAATAAATCTGTATATATTTCAAGAGTAAATTTTTGTGAAAAAGTGTTGTAGATGAAACACACAAAAATGGATTTTGGAATTAATTTTAATTGGTTTTCAATAAAATGTGATAAAAATTTCAAATAATCTAATATGCCTTTCTAGAAAAAATATCATTGAATTTAGACATTATTTATTAAGGGGTCATACACAAAAGAGTTATATCTCTTTAGAATTTGTTTTTATAGAAAATAAATTGGAATTAATTTTACTAAATCATTTTTTTCTTACGTATTTGACTTTATCAAATTCAAATTTAGATTATTTAATTTTAAATGATTAAAATTTTACTTATGTAAAAGATTAATTTTTGCAGTTATTTAAGTAATTTAACTATTTTAAATTTGGTCTCACTATTTTAAATTCCAGTCGTATGAAATAGAACATGTCACCTAGTTTTTTGATTTATTTACCTTCACATAACAATGTGATCCTTCATTTACTTATAACCAAAAGAATTTTTGTTATCTATACATGTGAAACCTTTGGAGAACATCAAACTATAATCTCTCAACTATCCTAATATTATTTCCCTAACACTCTAATATTTAAAACCTTAGGTAGAATATATAAAAATAAACAATCCAATTGTGAAACATCAACTAGATTTAATAATCCGTGAATGGTAAAAATATTGTTAAGTGGATGATCAATAGTTTTTAGCTAGCTGAATGGAACATATATATTTCTTAAAAAGGTCATCAATTTTCAAGGATAGGAATTTGACTATAACAAAATAAGATTCATCTTTTTCATTGAGAAGGATGTTTTTGAGTTCTATGAAACTATAAGATTTCATTTTTGTTACAATGAAAATATGGTCAATGTGATAGTGAAATAGAAAATCTTTTTAATGGCCTCTCTAGTAAGGGTTGATTCTTTCAAGTTCCCTCATGATGGATAAAAATACTTCACTACCACTTTAGAGGTTAGAGATGAAGTTAATATGATAAAAATGATAAATTCCATGTCCAGATCAATGAATATTGAGAATAAATTGATATAAGATTTTGAACATGAAATAAATATTATAATAAAGTATTTCCAGTTTTCCATCGCATAGTAAAATAAAATTTTTGAGAAAGTTATCTTTCAATATGTTATATTAATTTATTTTTTTATGATTGAGAAACCTATCAATATGGTATGTTATATTATGAGATATATATGTATATATAATGTTCATAACATGTATATAGATTTTTATCTATTTAGAAGAATATTAACCCTATTCTTTCAAAAAATTAGTGTTTTTTTAGATGAAAATATTGTTGGAGTTTGTGGCATAGAACCAACTACTTTGTACTTTATTCACTAATAAATACCTTCTCACATCTTTATTGTTATTCTGCATGAAAATGCATGTGATAATGTCCTAAGGATAGTTGTTGCATTAAAAGGTTATAGCAGATCCCTGTTATGATAAGAACCTGGAAGTTCCATAACACTGTTCTGGAATATATGTTCTATATCTGGATGATGTTATTTTAGTGACACAAATAATATTGGCCATTATGGGTGAGGACTCATAAAACTTTGAGGCATCTTCTCATGGTGTGTTCCCATGGTAATATCCAAGAAGATATTATGATAATGAGATCTGCCAGCAGGAAATCCATATTTCATAGTGACATTAGATGTTCCTATATGCGGATGTGTATATTGGTCCTTAGACTTTAAGATTATTATTAATGGGTATTACAACTCTTGCACTTAAATGTATTGAAAAAAAACTGTGATGACACACTATTCAGAGCGAGGTAGGATATTTTGGGTGCGTCATGAGTAATACTGCATTAATAGATAATGTGAGACAGGATTTATCCCTTCTTTTCCATAACGTAAGTAGATATCTCAGGACCTTTTATAGAATTGATATAGCCTAAATAAATCCATGTCCAAGGTAAGTAATGGGCGAGTTCAATTCCATAAAGTCAAAGAAAGAATAATAGATCACATGGGTTGATGGAACTAGCATGCAACCCACTTTATTTTAGATATCGGGACAAAGGCATTACATTACATGGTTAGAATTTGTAGGATTTGACATGTCATTGCGGCATTAACTTCTTTCTATATGGGGGATTTAGTGTGTTTCTAGACAATAACCTTGGAATTTAGGCAGGCTTCATCTAATTCCACTGAGAAAGAGACCTAGAGTGCCACACAATAAGTGTGTCCAAGTATCTCACTTAAATATTAATTTAACAAGTTGAATAAATATACTCTCGATTGTGTTTTAATAATTATTCAAAGATGTCTGATCGTATTTATTTTAACACTAGTTATTCGATAGAATATAATATCGGTGAAATAAAATATTTATTTATGAGTAATGCAGTAATATTTATTGAAAAAAATAAATAGTCATTATTTAAGGTCTAATAAATATGGTGGAGGAAATAAAGAGAATGGAAAAATAAACGTACATGTCGTGTAGTTTTTCTGGGGATTTGTGAGAAATAATATTTTTTTATTTAATTAAATAATATTAGTTGTAATTCCCTGGGCGCATGTCAAGTAATAATAATAGTCAACTGTTATTATTATATATGGGTTCTTACTAAGAATTAAATGAAATGAATAAATGATTTCGAGTAATTAATTCATTTTATTATTCTAAGTAATTAAAATCCCAATTATATTATTCTCATTATCCTAGCCATTTATTGTGGTTGTGCACAATAGATCTAGAGAAAGATCTCAAGTCAAGATAAAATTATTTTCTTCCAATAACGCTTTCAAGCTACGAGAGAGATCCTCCTCCACCGGATCAAGGAGAGAACTTTGCAAGTGGATCTCAAGGCGATCGAAGGTGGACATTGAAAGTGAATTCTATTCTATTCTATCACCCAAAGATCCATTTGGCGACGTCCAGAGATACATGGAGCACATGTGGATCACCACTAGAGGAATCCAATACATGGATTCTATAAAGAAATGACGAATCACATCAGATCGTCACTAGAAACATAAATGGAGAGAGAATTCTATCAAGGTGAATCTTATCTTTTAATTAAATTAATTATAACCAACATATGATGATCCTCTCTGTGAGTTTAGGACTACCCTAATTTCTTTAATTCATCATTCTATTCTGAAGATACGGTGTTTTATTATCGTGATGTATCTCAGATTTATTGTTGTTAATAGAAAAATTAAAGTTGGAAAAACCCACCAATATTCTTCTGTTGTGCCTGGAACCTATATATACTGTAATTTGTTTTCATGGACTGAAAAAATTGAGTGAAAACGTATTAAAGTTAAGGGGAATTTATTGAAATTCATCTTTATGTATGTTGCTACTCATAACATCTGTAGAAGAAGTTAAAATTTTCTAACATTGACTCATGGGGAGTCATCCTACCTAGTAGTTATTAGTGGAGTTTTTGCTCAGACCTCTGTTCACATACCTGTTTTGGTAGAAAAACCAGTTTAATGTGATGTAGTAAAATATTTTCTTGATGATGAGACTTTTGTTGAAATTCAAAAAAGATTCAGAGTTATTCTTTAATTCAGAGAGTGAACTACCCCTTAATATAGTTCATATCATTCACTTCTTCATCCTATTTATTCTTTAGATTCTTTTGATAGATAAAGATTAGCCTCAATGATGACATGTTTAATTACTATTGGACTAGAAATTACCATATCAATAATGCCTAGTTCCATATATCTTTTTAAAAATTATCCATATGGGGAGTAAAATCAGTTGGTTGAATAAAGAATAATCATATAATAATATATTGATTCACTACGTGTTGAATAAATACCTCATGTTGTAAAAAACTATCAAATTAATGAAGCGTGAAGCACTGAAGTGCAACAGAATAGATACTCTCATATCCATAAAGAGTATATAAATTTACATATTCCTAAATATGATAAAAATTATATTAAGAGAGATCAAGAGAGATACTCTAAGTTGATGACTAAAGTTGAACTTTTTAAATCAAAATTGGTTGAGTCCAGAAATGAAAATAAGACTCTTAGTGAGCCTACCATTCCCAAAGATGATATTAGTGAAGTAAAGTTGTTAGTTAAGTCAATTCTGGAAAAGTTTTCAGTGAAACCTACTGTAGAAGCCTCCAGTTTGGTAGATGTACTCTCAAGGTAATATTTTTTTTCTCTGGTGATAGAGACAATGAATTCTACCATTTACTCAATGTAATGTTACCTTCTCTCTAAGAAAATGATTTAGGATCATCAAAGTTATATAATAAATTATGTAATATAGTTTCATGTTTTTCCAAAATATTCTATTCTATCCATTTATCATTGTAAAAATGATATCACCTCCTTGTTAAATGAAAAGGTTCTAGAAGTTCAACATCTTATATCTCAAGTGAAAAATGATGCAAGTTTCATTATCACTGATTCCAAATGGATGGATTAATCTTTAGCAAACAATATTTATGTTATAGAAAATATATTTGAAGAGTTACATTAGTTTTTTATAAGTAGCTTAATTCCATATTCATTAAAAGAAGAAAAATAACATGAAGATGAGTCAGATTTTTTCGTTGATCTCAAGGAATTCCATGTGTCTAAAAAAGGGAAAAAATTATTTTGATCATCCATCTAGTATGTAAAATAATTAGTTTTAATTATTGAAGATGTTGGTTGTTAGTTTCCAAAACAATAGATATGTAAAATTTTCATTGGAAATTTTTATCATTGGGTATGGAATAGATTCAAAACTCTTCTAGATTACTATAATAATGACACTATGAGAAGAATCAATTATTGTGTTGTTGCTTTATTTAAAATTCTAGGGAGACATATTATAGGACCTCCTATTTACAATCACAATAAATAAACCTCTCAAAGTCTAAAGAAAATATTTGACCCTACTTAAATCCATCCAGTGGAAAGTCTTAGGTTTTCTGAATAAATCTATTTTACTTTAACTAAACCGTATTATATGGCATCCTTTTCTCCTTTAGATATATTAGATTTTCAAAGGGAACAAAAATCTCCTTTAAACATCCAATCCACCTCTGTAAGGATCACCCAATGTGATCAATAAGGACTTGGAGAATCATTACTGAGGTTGGGTGATTCTGTTATAGAAATGGCTGACGGTCCTATACCTACATCTTCTCTACCCTCTAGCCAATGACTATCTTTGAAAAAACAACTTTATAATTTTATTCACAAATCAAAATTGACACACCATCAAAGTTTACATGCTTGGTTTAATGGTCATTTTATAAAAATTTGAATCATGTTTGGAGAAGTCATTATAATTATTGATTGTGAATTTTCATGTTTTTAATGGATTTCATTCTTTATTTACTTCATATTATACTATTTTGTTGAATATTTTTTTCTATATATTCACTATGTTTCTATTATATTAGATATTATTTTTTATGTTTGGCCTTCATTAATTACTTAATGATCTCTGGTACTTATTATTTTTAATAAAAAATCGTAAAAAATTCTATTCACATTCAGTGGAATTGTCTATTTATAGTTTTTCATGTTAATTATTGACTGTATTTTTTTGTTATACATATTTTTTATGTCACAAATATGGGATAAGAAAAAAGGAGATTGAATAAAATTAAAAAATTATTTTTGGGAGAAGAAAAGGAATAATGAAAAAATTAAAAAGTGTAATTTTAGTGTGAGAAGAAACATATTTTAAAGATCCATTCGCAAATTTTTTTTATATTAAATGGATCTTGGTATCATAAAAAGTGGGAATATTGTTTGATGGACTTATGTTTCCCTAACATATCTCAGTTTTAATTTGTTTTGATGATGTAAAAAATCACTACATTTATTCTAATGAGTTTATTTCAAGTGTTTTAGATGATATATTTGTATGCACAATTTATCATATGTTATATTTAAAAGCTTATCTTATGATGAGAAAAATATTCAATCTAAGACAATGTGTTTTATCTTAATATAATAAATGTTTTGAAAAAACATATCTTTTGTATAATCTAAACTAGAAAACTCCATGTTGTATGTTTATCTTACTACAGAAGATATTATCTTACAAATAAAATTATTAAGCTGATACATAATTCAAAGTCAACAATTTTAGTCAGAGTTTATCTATAAAAAGGTGTCATCATATGAAGACATTATTTTTAAAATCTTATCTTATGAGTATCAGATGATGTTTTGAATGTTAACTATAAAACTTCAGTATCATATTCATCTTACCTAAAAACATTATCCTAATAAATGTTGAATTTGGTTTATCGCACACACATTCTAAGTCAAATATGTGATTTATTTTAAGAAGTATCTTAGGAAGTTATCTTTTGAGAAAAAATATACTAGTTTGAAATTTTATGAAGATCTACCTCTTATGAAGAATGATATGATTATATTCATAACACTATGATAAGTCATCTCTTGATTTTGGAACATATTAGAGATGTGATTTCTCATTTAAGGAAATGTTGATTGGTATAAAACGTAATTCTTCTATGAGTATAAAGATCCAAAGAATGAGAATATTTTTGACATCATTGATGTAGAATTATTTTCTATATTTTGAATGAATTTATGTGTGGAATTAATACTCTATATTATCAATGTATTATAAATTTTATCATTGTGATTTTCTTATATGATTAATTTCAAAATCAAAGAGGAGATATAAAAGGAACAGTTAGTTGTGCAATAATTTACATGAAATAGAGACTTACAAATATGTTAACATAGTTATAAATACTTTTATAATAGTAATAATGAACATGGGTATATATAAAAAACTCTCATAAAAATGCTCGTGTGTTGTGATTACAAGTTTATTAGTTACACTGAAGATCATCTAGAGAAATACATTGAATTTTTTCATATTCACATGAAGTATTGTCAACTACATTCTGTTTTTTCTTATAATTGTGTACTATAATAGTTCTTCAAAAGTTCATTTATCTCTAATTTTTTTACCCTCATTGTAATTTATTTTGTTATGTTCATGGATAATTCTTGTAAATGGAGATCCTAGTTGAAATATATTGAACCTTTTTAATAAGTAACCAATTTTTTTACTCTATTAGGATCCCCTAGAAAAAGGGTTGTCATCGTAAAAAATAGAAAACCCCTAGAGTAGGGTTTTAGTAGAGTGGACTGGGAGATTTCTATTCCCCAAACAACTGTAAATCTCTTGTATTAAATCTATACATGTTAAACCTTTTTATTTATGCTACCTATTTTATTTAATGAATAGATTTTAACCCAAATACCTTGAAGAGGTATGTTTACAGCACTGAAAATATTAGGAACTCATTCATCCCATCTTGAGTTTTCACTTATCCATTTCTATTAGACAATAAAAAATGAATAAATAAATTAAATTAGTATAATTCGTTATTATTAGGACCATTTTTCATGATTGTAAGAAATATATCTTTGTTAGTTTTTCTCTAGAACAATTCCTAGCCAAACTCAAACATGTGAATCTTGAGTAGAATCTATTATAGTAGAAATTAAACCTTGTGGAAATATCTATGATATCTTTGCTAGATGACTCTTATCCATGACTATCACTACCGCTTATCTAATCCTTGGGTATTTGTTTATTCCTACCAAATTAGCATAAAAAATATACAATTGAGGAAATACAAGAGATATGGGTATTATTTTCACCACAAAAAAAGTAGTGAAAGTGCCCATAACATGTGAATCGTGTATCCTGGGATAGGAAAAGTTATTACATAACCTTTGAAAGGTAATGAAAATGGTCTTGCACAGTGCTTAACCTGCTATAAGATCATGTATATCCCCTTTGAAAAGACCTTTTGTTCTTTCATAGGCACCTGAGGAACTTTTTGATCATGGGAAAACTTCAATATGGGCTTCCTCGAGTCCCAAGACTTTTCAACCAGTGGGAACATAACAAACCATTTAAAAAATATTTTTAAATTAAGGTAGAAAATATGAAAAGTGAGATTCATTTTGTGTTTGTAAAACTTCATATGATATGCTCATGCGATTCAAAATACAGCGTAAAATCCATAGTGACATGTCTGCCTTTCCACACAAGAACCCACTATCATTCCTCCCTCATCATGTGAAGGTAATTAGACAAGTCAAGGCGGTCCTATGCTCCACCTCCATACCCATTGAAAAAAAGGGTTTCCATGATAAATTTTCATGTATCACCACATGACCCATTGTTAGTCACATGAGACATCGCTAATGGGGAGAATTATTTTCTTCGAAAAAACTTGTACAAACTCATGAGATCTGCAACCTTTGTAAAATAAACAATAAAATAAAAAGGAAAAAGATGGGATATTTTTTGTGGAGGGAATGTACGCTAATTTTATGTGAATGGATTTATAAACACTGGGCCACCTCCATTGGTCATGCAAATCCCCCTCAACAAGCCATTAAAATCCAACAAAACCCATTTACATGACATATCTATCTCAATAAAACCCCCTAAAAAGTCAATTATGTCTCACAGAGGACCCTAGGAAAGTCATATCAAATCACACAAAATCATTTAAAAAAGAATCCCGATCTGATGATTTTTTTGGAAATGTTAGCCTAACCTTTTCAAAACTCCATGGAATGTTGACATGATTATTAAATACCCCTTGATTCTCCACAATTCAACAAATGGGATGCTGACGAGATGGTTTTATGGTCACTAAAAATCTTGCAATGCCCTTGGGATAACCTATAATAGGACCACACAAAGTGTGTAACGTCAAATACCTCCACCAAATCTTTTCCAAATCTACAAGATATTATCTACACAAATCATCTTATAATCAGTTTGGTGAGGCATATACCACACCCCCGGTAAAAAAGGCATCCTTAGATCCACACAATGGACCACACATGCATCAGATAAGACTTCTCGATGTAGATGATCTCATAATAACAAGGTCTTCCACTATGTAAAGATTTAGGGAAGGACCTAAGTGATCATGAGTCATACTTAAGAACTCCATGTAATCACCTGATATCACAATAAGGAATTCTAACATTTCAGAAAGTTTATGTGAATAATATCCATAATATCATCTAAGTCATGAGAGACCTAAACAAGATAACACTGAATAAATCTAAAGAACATATGCAAAAAAAAGTCCATAACAAAGGCCAAAAAATTATGGGATAGTAATGAAAAATACATACATAATAATCCACATGTTCTTCACATGAACCACCTATTTCATGTGACAACACCAGGAGATGTCACCCATATCATGTGACACTCCCTTAACATACTATTAAGATCATGAGATATCCTAAGGACATATAAAATAAAATCATAAACACCTACTGGTAATACCTGTATGTCTCATGAAACCATCTAGCATCACCACCCATACCATTCGATTTCCTCTAGATATTTTTACCAAATCATATGGTAGCACCAGTGCATGTCAGCTAGGTCTCATGATGGAACCCAATCATGTCAATTGTCTCTCCTGATGTCCACCTGACAAGTTGGCCAGATCTTGCAGTAACCTATGAGTATATCATTCATCTTTCACGATGACAGCATGAAAATTCATCCATATCATGATATTCTCTCCAATTATGTCATATAAGGTCATGAAATTTTCCCTAGTATAAGTAATCTAGATCATGTGATTCTCTCCAGGATAAGTTAGTTAAGTCTTTTGATATCCTCTGAAAAAGTCAGTCTTCGTCATGTGATGACCTTCAGACATACCACCCAAATTATATGACATGTCTGGGATAAGAAAATCATATCATTTTATTGTCTTTGGACATGTATGCAACATAGCTATACTTGTATAGGAATTCTATGACAAGTCAAGTCAAACAATTGAGACTCATCAGGAAGACAATCAAGTTGGATAGGAAGACAACCAGGCCAGGTTAAGGTAGAGGACCAGGACATGATAGCATTATCCAACCTCTATATTCGTGCGACCTCAGTGAGTAATCCTTGATCAGTGGAATGATATGAATTCCTATATATTTTTAAAACCTCCGTATTTAATCCCTAATTGGTGGCATGATATGACTACCTCCATATTATGAAAACCTCAATGTGTAAGCCTCAATCAGTGGCATGATATGACTTCCTCCATATTAAGGAATCCTCATTGTGTAATCCCTAATCACCTTAACTATGAGAAATCTGATTCCAACAATAACCAGGATATGTAAGAAACCTTTATAAATCCCAAGATCACATAAATAGCCATTTTTCATTTTTTTCCCATGTATTCAACATTTCAACCATTGGGACTCAATATCTCACAATGGGGGATCTTTCCCCCTCATCAACCAGTAGAATGAAAATCCTAACTGAACTATGAGAATTATAATTCCTAAAAAAATTATTTTACATAGGATGCCTTCCTAAGACTCTTTCTTCATATTAAACAGAAAAGGGTTTCCCCAATACCTAAGTCCTGCATCCATATGCATTAAGAATGATTACTTTCTATCTATTTTTCTCACATTGATCATGTCTCACATGGGATTCGGTAGTTTCAATGGTAATATCATTCTCATCATGAATATCCACTAGCTAGGGAAACCTTGGTGTGTATGTTCCGGTCATTAGTATGATGTGAGTACCCTATATAAGGGTTTCCACCTCGAGGTTAGTCCCAATGGCATGATTGAACTACGATGAATATTATTCCTACCATAACTAGGATACATATGGAATCCCCCTATTACTCAAGCATAAAACATGGTTCTTATGTTCCCTCATATGTATGTCCTTTCATCATGAGGTTATGTTTCATAGTGTTAACGTACTACATTGGTTTTGATTCTTGATGTAAATAGGATATGTAGGACCCCTTATAACAGCAAAATCTCAACCTCGAAAAATTAAATGCATCCCCGCATGATATAAAATTCCAAAGTTTCTAGCTATATGGATTCAACATATAAGTAGATACCCAGTGATGAGAAATTAATTATGAACCTTGGATACATAGAGATAATTCCACCAATAATAATCCTCTATATGTATATAAGGGTTTAACCTATGATCATTTTGTTAGGGTAAACAGCCCCATATCATTATTAAGAAGATATTATCAAACATATCATAAATATATAAGATATTCTTGGAGTAGGTAATAATTTTCCCCAAAAGGGTGTGATGAGCCCGATCTCCAATCCTCTAGACCAATGCGGATTTCTAAGTTCTATTGGTTCTAAAACCCCAATTGACTGCCTACTATTGGAAATAAGTTCTATAAACAATTATAAAAGTTGTAACCCTTGTAAGTTTCTATGAAAGGTAAAAATGAATGGTCAAACCAATTTTAATTATTTTGAAAACCATTAAACCCCTCATAATAAATCGTCAGGCTAAACCGAATGCCCGGTTATGTCTTTTACTGATGAAACAAAAAGGGTGAACTATATGATAAATCATGTAACTACACTATCTCCTTCACAAGATAGAAAGGATAGACTGCCCAGTTCTCTCAAGGAAATTGTTTTCTCACCAAAAGAGTCATAACCATCAACATGCCTTTATTTCTGAAAAAAATGTTATCCCAACATAAATATCTCCAATAATAGAATGATCAGTTTACTATATGTCCAGATATGTTGTTTTTATATCCTGTGTAATCATGGAAAAGCTAACATGAATATTCCAAATGAATGGTTTATCCTCTATAGATAGGGTTCTTATGAAATAAGTCAATACTCACTTTGAAAAGTCTATGCAAGCAGAATGCCCAAATATAAAATAAAAGTAAAATTGTGTAACCAATTCATATTTGATTGAGAAAATATCATGCATACAATGAAGCACTGATCGGTGATCCTGTTCTTTGTTGTATTCCTGACTGCAGATACTTCTCTCTCAAACAACACCCTGATCTAACATACCTTCATCCAGTGACTATTCTTAAAAATTAGCTTAATATGCAACCCCATCAGGACATAGAGTGACCTCACATACCCGACATCTTTAGCATAGGATGGAGAATGAAATGGTATGGTAATAACATCAATGTTATATGATCCTAACCCTTGAGGATTCACATGAGTGTCTCCAAGTAATGAATATGATGATTCCAAATCATCCAAAGAATGTTTCAATAACACCAATGGCACTCTTTACCAACACCAACTACTTCAAGAGAAAATCTCTATAGATTGATAATCACCATATTCAGTATCTGATAAAGGTATTCCATGGAATCAACTACTACTCACTTATGTTTTAGGAGTCATTGGGGAGGGAACATGTCAATAATTATTACTAGCACTATCCCACTAGTTCCCTTCAACCACCTACTGAGGGTACCAACCAACACATTTCCACCTCTTTTACCCATTTACGTGAAACAATGAAGACACATCACGAATGGAAGGCTATGGATAATAGTGATAGGGATCATATCCCCACTCTCACTAACGATATCTACCATCATATTCTAAAAGTAACCAGTGAGAAGACCCATACACCTTCTCACTTGAAAAGTGTCTATGGGAATATTCTTATAGTAGGCATGGGGGAAAATCATATCCCAGCCCTTATGTATGATGTCCATCATTATATTCTAGTAGAATAATGAGAATATAAGTTTTCTCATTTCCCCTCTTCAATTGAATGCATCTTCTAGTGTATAGTGGATATAGAAAATGTGTAGACATACATTCCTATTCCCACTTTTCTAAAGTGTTGTTACATCATAGAAACTACTGAAGAACTCCCCAGACACATTCTAGAACATTTATAGTTACAGGGATGTGAATATATTCTTATCCATACATACAAGGTATCAGAACACGCTGATCAACATGAAAAAGTGATTTCTTTATAGAAAGGGAATATTCTTACTCTCATCTATGAATATTATTTTCATATTCCAGAAAATGATGAGGCACTAGATCTGGATCTTATTCCTATTCCCCCCAGGGATCACCAAGTGATATCAACACATACCTTACGATATTATTATATCATTTTCAAAAAAGATAATAGGCTTATTCTAATGGTATAGGATCAGGATCATACCCCCATTCTAGTTGGGTATCACCAAGAGGTAGCACCACATGACTCGGGATAGGATTATATTCCTATCAAAGAAAATTGGTGTCATAATACAAAGTCCTAGGATCATGATCAAGTCACTGTTCTAGAAAGGGATCACTAAGTGATAGTGGAACACACCTTATGAAGGGATCTTATTCCTATCAGTGAATTTTCTTAGAATATTATACTATCTCACAGAAGCCAGGCTCATATCCCTACTTCCACCAATGAACGACTGCACCAGTATCCTTCATAGGACATACAGATAGAGGCTCATATTACTTATCCCATTCATGAGGTCTATCAGTATATTACGGTGTGTAATGATTATTCGTGCAGGGCTCATATTGCAACTCCAACTGGGGATCACAAATTTATAGGGGAAAATGCCTCGAGACAGGTTCAAATTCCTTTTGAGAAAGACCTATGGTATTTTCCAAAGGCTCATGATTGAGCTCATATCCCCGTTTTGACCAAGGATCTCTAACAGAAAATGGAACATTCATTGGGGAAGGCTCACATTACTTCTATTAATGAAGAACTCCATTGGAATATTTCAGTATATTCTTAGTAGAGGGATCATACATCCACATCAATGGATGGTTATCATCAAATTCTAGTAGCATTCTTATAGAATTATCATATCCCCACACAATTTTAAAATGTATGTTGGAATATTCCATCCACAATGAAGAATGAGACTCATATTACTAATATACTCAATGTCAGTGTCCTTAAGGTTGATCAATCCACATTATAAACACCCCAAGTGTTCTTAGACTCTTCAACCAAAGTAGAAGATGATAATTATTGTGATAGTCCTCCTCATGGTAGTATATAAACTGATCATAAGGAATATACTCTATAATTTTTTCATGGTCAACCTAACCATGGTGATATCTAACAAGGAAAATGAAATCCTCCCCTTCCTTAGAAACCTCTATATAGAGAGGTTCTCAAAAATCAGAAGCCATTGTATAGAGTGGTGATCAAAACATTAGGTTCAACCGTATATAGTTCCACATCAAATTCCAGTAACACTCCACTTCGGTTAGCTGGAGACCCTGAGAAGTATCTTCTATGGTCTGACCAAATAGAGGCATGTATTTTTTATGAAAAAGAAGCCGACATTGACATATATGGATATTTATCTAGAAACCACATCCCCATAATGTCATGTCCCCTTGTCAGCTCTAACTATGATATGCCTGATGAGGTAGAGAAAGAGTGTATGAATTATCTATGCAAAAAACATATGGGATACTGATAAACGGGTAAAGGATAAACATATCCCTTATCCAGGATGTGAGTATCACCTTCATAACATCAATACACTTTGTTTTTAGGTGGATATGGCCCCCTTTTCTGTAGCCCAGAACCCAGGAATGGAGGAGAATGAAAAATGCCTATGTAGTGTTTGTCTCTGTATCATGAAAACTCTTTTCTAAATTATTTCCAAATGATCCTCAAAAATAGGTATCCAATGTTAGGAGAAATATAGATCATTTAATTTAACAATGTACCCATAACAACATAATCCCCTAGATGTGAAATCCCGTAATGTCATAGCCTCTGAAGAAATCAGAGGACCAACTAATGTGTGATCCAATTGGTTACTAAAACTAAATGACCCCACTTCAATGGTTCCAATACATCATACAAGGAGTGATACGTCATCCCAAAAATCATTGAACTAATCACCCTAAATAAATAGTAATTAATTTCATACACAGAGGCTAATATTGCAACCAAATAAAAATATGCCAATAAAAACTAACTCCATTTATGGGATTCCATTGCACCCAGCTCCTAAACGAGGAAAATTGTGCCACCTAAAACAAGTCATAGTAGAATCTTTCATAGAATTCTTCTAATAGGGAACACAGCCCATTGGGGTGAGGGAATATCTAACACCGTACTGTCCCCTCAAATTGTCAGTTATCGAGAGAATTCAATATATATCAGCAATAGATGTGAACAAACCCCATCCTGTTGGGATGGGGGAATTTATATCTCAATCACCATCACTATGTTCATAATTCCCCAATAAGGTCATAGTAAAATAAATTATGATTCCATATTAAAAACATCCCATTGGTATAGGGAAATTTATATTTCAATAATTATACTAGGAGTAATCAAATCCTTGACCGGAAACAATGAATCCTCAATAATAGGATCATCCAACACTAATAGCGTCCTTTAATAGTCTCTATCCTACAAGGATGAGGGGAATTTCCATAAACACCATCACAATAGAGGGAATCATCCTTCTCTAGGTTGGGAGGTAAATAAATATAGTTGTTATCTCATCCGTTATTCCCACCACCGAACAAAATTATACAATTTGGGGGATGTTCGACAGTCACGACTGGAAACTCCCTCAAGTTCATAACTCGCAAGCCAAGATAGGAGTATTTTAATGTGAAGGAAATAAACCCCTACTAGGGATTCAAGACAAAATTTTCCAATATGGCCAAGGGTTCGAGGAAAGACCCTAATGCAAGTAGTGTAGAATCATCCTATTGCATTAAAAGCAATGGGAAAACCACTATTTCCTGATGCACCTATGTGAGTGCCATCACTATCAATAATACATATAATCTGGATCAATATGTAGATACAAAGGGAAGAAAATTAGAAAACACACCTTGATGGGAGGATCTAGATGCACCCGTTGAGGCTATAAGCACCCAGAACTAGAGGAGGGTCCAAAATCTGGCACCTCTGAATATTGAGTTCCCACCTCTATGGTGGAACACTACCAATGAAAAAAGGGAAAGGTGTGGATACATCCCAATTAATTCCCATAAGAATCAAAAATCCATCCATGGAGAAATAGTTTTCACAATATGAGAAGGAGATACAAACTCTCAAACAACTCAATGAGGAGCTACTCAGAGGAAACAATCCCACTAGGTATCGTCTTCAGGATGAGGTGAATATTCCTACTCCCATAAATCTCTAAGGTGTAAATCTACCTACAATAGTGGAATATGTTCATAATATTAGCTAAAGATCCTAAAAGTTAGTCTATATAAAGGAGGAAGTTGAAAATGATCATGAATTCCCTCCATTACGACAACACCATCGCCCTCATTAGGGTAATCATTTTTTCTTCAAATGAATTAAGAATTAGTGGGAGATGAAAATAAGTCCACAACAGTTAGCCCTGACTGATACCTATAGGTAAAAGGTGAATCAAACAGTAGTACCTACATAATTTTTCAACATCATCGATTCCCTAGATACTTTAATAGAATACATGGAAGGGAAATGTACACCTATAAAGCCTGAGATAAATCCCTACCCAAAATTGGTGGATGATACTTTGCCTCCAGCCAAATTTTTAAATCCTAACTTCTCCACCATTTAAGGTATGGGAGACCCTGAATAATATCTCACATACTTCGTATCCTGATGCGGTCTAATGATGGGACCTCTATATCAACAAAAGGTGAAAAATATGAGATGTTTTGTACTAACTATGTTAGGGACAAGATTCATTTGGTATAGTAACCTTCTGGAAGGATTCATTACAACATGAGAATTCCTTTATCATCAATTCTTTTACCATTTTTTCTCAATGGTGAGGAAAATGAAAATTTTCAACCTAAACAACTAAAAGAAACATGAAAATGAGAGGGTGTCTCACTTTATAGGTAGTTGAAGGGTATACCCTATTCTATCAACATCCCCCACTCATAGTTATAATTTATGGGACTCTACATTGAATATCTATAGAGTGAGTTGTATATTCCTCTGATTCTAACGAAATAAACAAGTAGATTCCATGAGTTTGAGGGACTAGAACAAGTTCCATATGACACCATTCAATGAACAGAAGATAAATCTCAAATCATGCCCCTAGAATAGGTAAAAAGGATCATAAAAGAAGAAGCATCTATTGTTACCCTAAAATTAGTAGTAGTACCCATTCAGGATCCTAAGAAGGTCCCAAACCACCCAACACCACCAATTTAGTGGAAAAAACCAAAAAATCTCCCTTATCCAAAAGCCAAAATAGATCAAGGTTTCCCTAGATTTTAGTAATGGTTGAATAAATAATACTCCTTAAAAAATGATTAATTACCCGATTATTTCTTTATAGATATAGAAAATAAACTACTCAATTTTCCACATCTTAGGAATCCCAATAAGGTCAACCACACCGATCATCCCGACTACTTCCCTTTCCATAAAAATTTGGTTCATGAAATAAAATATTTCTTCATCTTCAAATATTTCCTCCAAATCATGTTTGATTTTAAAAAATTGATGTTGGATAACTCTCTAGTATAGAAACATGTGTAATCAATAACCAATCAGAATAAGAACATGACTGGAAGATTGTTCCATCCAAGAATCTATATATTTTCAATGATTAGATGGATTCAAATACAATTGACCAAGCTCATACCACCTCGAGATAAAAACTTCGAAGACCCATAACAGTCACATCTTCTAAGAAGGTGAAGTTAAATATTTCTGTGAAAGGTGGATTCAACTATAGGAAATAGGAAGAGGAAAACATGTAAGAGTTGTATTATACTCTAATTCATGCTCTGATTCTTCCAAATTTATTCTCTATAACATCTAAATAATGGGAAACACCCCACCAAATAGAACCCTCATTGGATGAAGATATAATATTTTTCTCTATAAACCTGATACACGTGACATAACCATTCATTGATGATGATTTTTCCTCTAAGTGTGAGTTCCCCACAACTAATCATGGAATAAAAGGTCACATGTGCAACAATTGAGGATACAAGGGACAACATAGGCATGTTCGAACCCAATATTTTGGTCACATGTCAATAGAGGACATATATCCATATGAGACTTGTGGAAAATTTCCCCAGAATTTCCAACAGACACGTAGAGTTGTCCCAAAACTCCCCAGTGGATTTCCACACCCAATTGTCTTACATGACCACATAGCGGGGGTGAGATTATCTAATTAACCTAGGAAATGGGGAATTCCATAATGACCTATTCCACTATAAGTATATTCCACCTTTACCTATGCACAAGAACCAGACCCATCTACCTCAAATTCCTTATATCATAAGTTGTATAATAAGGGAATCCCCCAACTTAGGATGTTCCAACCTCTTGAAAAAAAGTATGACATTCTAAAATAGATAGTTGTTATCCCACCTATGCTCTCAATACTACATGCACTCCATCTTTAAGAATAACCCATGGAGGGACTCACTGAATCCCTCTAGATCCTACAAGAGTTTAATAAAATTTTCATTGTAGTCAAGGTTTATCGACTGGAGACCATGTAATCAGAATTCCATGTCTCCATCTTGTTCACAAAGTAGGATCAAGAAGAGTTCATCCAAGGACACATCAGACCCCTATAGGTTTTTTGAATACTCAATAATTTTGACATCTAAATAGATCTGGTCGATAATAGTTTTGGGATCAATCTCATCTTGATTCTAAACCTCTAGAAATTGGGGTGTATTGAAGGGGATTTGTCTCCCACAAAGCTGACCATTCAAGGGTATGATTAGCCTGAGAAAATAAATCTCGGTATGATCATTCTCAAAACTCTGTTTGGGGAATTCACATCTAACACTTAGATCATGGTTATGCATCAAGAAACTATATACAATTTCTTGCTCGGAAGGCCTTGGTTTCATAGACATATGGTAGTATCTTCAATATTAAATTAGTATTTTAAATACCCATTTGATTGAAAGATTGGAATATTACATGGTGAATGTTCTATATTTAAGACTTTTGAAGTCGCATGTGCCGAGGAAGGTTTCTACAAAAGGGAAGGAAATAAACTAATGGTAGATGATAATATACAGGTTACATCCCCCAACGTCTCGAGGGCCTCCCCTATAAATCCTTGGAATATACTCAAAAGAAAATATTTTCTCCCAATAAATATAGTTCATGAAATAAAAACTATCCCCAGATGTGGAATCCACATATGTCTCTAACTATAGTGTAAAATAAAATTAACTCTGAAATCTCTCTGCAATAACTCTAAAAGTAGGGAATGAAATTTTATTTTCTTATGGCCTCTCTATTCTTGACAATGATAGATATTCCCTCATATTTATGAATTTTTTCCAAAACTACTCCAAGGAATCATAAGTGGAAGAAGAGGAATATGACCTTAGAATGGTCGAACTATATCCAAAGATGGCATGTCCACCACCATTGATGAGATCAGGTAGGTGAATATAGGAATAGAAGAAGACCCATATCCTACACTAATTAGTTCTACCAAGGATCTTGAGGAGTAAGAGTTGTACATCACATTTATAAAGCAACAATCATATGTGTTCATATGGAAATATAAAAAAATTATCAAACTAAATCCAAGAGTGGTTGTGTACCATATCAACTTAAACGATGATCATCGAGGCGTCAAGCAGGTAGCAAAGACTATACACCCCTATCATGGTACCAATTGTGAGGTAGAAGTTAGAAAATTTATCCAATCCAATTTTTCTTGATAAGTGAAATATAAAAGATGGGTAACCAAAATCATCCATATTGTGAAAAAGAATGTACATATTAGGGTCTAAATTGACTTAAGAGACCCTAGTCGACACTACCCAAAGGATGAATTCCTATTTCCAATCATAAATCTCATGATCGATGAAACCACTGAATTAAGGGACATTTCTACATGGATGGGTATTTAGGGTACAATAAAATAATGATGCCCCATCAATATGAGTAAGACACTACCTTTAATGAACCCCATGGTTTATTTTTCTATTAGTTCATTACCTATGGATTAAATAACATTGGTTCTACATATAATGCTCTACCTATCACCTAATTTTGTCATTCTTGGGATCGATAATCAAATTTTATGTGGAATTCCTAGTTTTAAAATCCTGATATTGATGCGATCTATTCATAGATCTTTAAACAGTATTGAACAAACTATGAAAACATAGACCAATGATAATATGATGAATTATTATTTTAGGGTAACATCAGGTAACTTACTTGTCTTTTTGGTATGCCACCATTACATTGAGGATGAACCAGAAAGTACTAGTGATATTCTATAAATCTCACCTCACCCAATGAATCTCAGTGTACTAAGGGGGTTGAAAGTTAGCCTCACCTATAGTCATAATTTTATAGCCATAATAGTTAGAAAATATCTTCCCTATACCAAGCTAATGAAGAGTAGAATCGCCTATAAATTGGATGATGATTTCCAAAAATCCTTTAAGAGTATCAAGAAGAATCTAATACAACCACTAGTCTTGATGTTTATGGTGGAAGGGGAGACCCTCATATTATAAGTGGCATCCCTGGAATGATCGCTTGGAGATCTCCTCACACAGAAGAACAATTTGGTAATGAGAACGGTCTTTATTACCACAGCTGAACAATGATAGTTACTGAGAACAAATACTCAATTATTGAAAAGAACTACCTTTCACCAATCATTACAGTGAATAATATGAGGCATTACTTATAGCACAATGAATTAATCATGGTATCTTGTATTGATCTACTCATGTAAGACCTTGGTTTCCCTAGGTTGACTTGGTGCTTGGCCCGATAGGTGGACATTCTACAACAGTATGACATCCAGTTTGTATCATAGAAGTTAGTCAAAGGGAAGGCCCTGGATGATTTACTCTCAGCATATCCCACCAAATAAAGTATATAGGTTGATACTGAGATTCTAAAAGAGGAGGTTTTCTATGCACATGACACTTTCCATACATGGGAGATATATTTCTATGGAACATCCTAAAGTCTTATTGGAAAATGTATGGAAAATAAAAAACCTCAACTGGGTTGGATTAGATATTGTATTATTCTCTCTAGACAATACAATTTTTCCCAACCCCTTCTCATTATCCTAAGGTTTCATGACAAATGAGGTTGAATATCAATCCCTCACCACTGGTTTGGAATTATCCCTATAACTGTAAATAGCCTACCTAAACATCAAAGGTGATTCGGTGGTACTGATAAAGTACAAAAATTGTTAATATGAAATTATAAAGGATGAACTAGCCCATATTGCAGGCTACATTAAGGATATAATGGAAGAGATCCCTTTTAATCCCACATTGCATCATGTTCCCCGATCATAGAATGTTTTTTCCAAATAATTAGCTAATACAACAAAAATATTTTCCAACCTTGATCAAGGGGAAGCAATCATTCATATCAAGCATCGAAGAATGGTCTCATCGATCACCATATGGTACATAGAAGAAATCAATCTGGACAACACCACCCCATATTTTGATAAAACAGTATCCTCCCATGGATGGATCGATCCCATAATTTATTATCTAGAGAATGGGACCCTATTAATAGACCAAGTCAAAAGAGAACATATTAGCTGGTGAGAAACAAAATTTACCCTACAGGATGGTCTAAATGAGAAAAAATCCCTCTATAAGAGATTATTTTATAAATTCATCTTCATATTTATAGAAAAAACTGAAATTCCTACTATCATGGAAAAATTCCATGCAGGTTCCTACCACACTAATCAATTTGGGACTAGGATCTCCCACTAAATCCGAAGGCATGGTTATTATAGAAAAACCATGTTATAAGACTTTTTGGAATTTATAAAGAAATTCCATGCATTCCAGATCCATGAAATCATAATTTATTAACCCCAAGAAATTCTATATATAGCTAAATATTCCTATTAGTTCATTGTGAGGTGAATTTATGTTGTGGGACTATATCCCCTAGACACAACTAAGCAGTTCAAGTATATCTTTACTACTACCAACTTTTTTTCCAAATGGGATAAGGAAATACCCCACAAGGAAGTTGAGATGAATAAAATCAGGAACTTCGTAAAGTCTTATATCATCACCCGATTTAGAGTCCCTATCTATCACCCTGAGATTTTTTGAAATATATTTTTTTGAATTAATTTAATCTTTTTGATATTTTTCATTTTAAAAAACTCAAAAAAAATATTTTATTTTATATTAAAGAAATATGTTTGGAATGAGTTATTCAAAAAACCAAGTTAATCATAAACTAAATATAAAGTTTATATTTTTACACATAGAATATTGGGGTTAAATTTTGGTACACACAATAATGACTTTCCTCGATGGCTTTCATAACATAGAAGACAAAGTTTTATCAAAAAATAATATATTATTAAAATATTATTATTTGATATAATAAGATATAACATAGTTATTAAATTAGAATTTATGAACATTATTAAATAAATTGTGAAAATATATGTTTTACACAAATATAATATGAATTCATAGGTTAACAATTAATTAGAAATGAAAATATATGAACAATTTGAATATAAAGGCTATATTTTTATTTTTATGTCCCCAAAAGTGTTTTATCTTAATAAATTAAATTAATTAAAATAAGTGAGTGATATTAATGTAATATATATGTTATATATTCAATAAAATATTTTTTATATTCATCCAATATATTTGATAGACATAACATTAGAACAAACCGAATTTTATGAATAAAACTGTATATTTTTACAAAAGAATTTTTACAGCCTTTTAATAGATAACCCAATTTAAATACACTTTTTAGAAATTTTATAGATTTAATATTTAAAAAAAACATAATATTTTAAATATAAAAATAAAAATTAGTTCAGGGTAATTTTTTTGTTTTTTCTGTGAAGTTTAAGTTTTTAATGAATAGTGAAAAATACTGAATTTTAGTTCAAAACATCTTTTTCATATAATTTATTTATAAGGTTTGATTACATTTTAAACTTATTTTAAAGTTTAATTATATATTATTTTTATCAATCAACCCAATTTAGGTCATTTAAATCAATTTTAATTTTAAATTTAATATAAAAACCTACCAAACTTTTGAACGTTTTTACTTTAAAAACCTGCATTGACAACCCGACTGTGAGACTAAATTTAAATTAATTTCTGAAAATTATATGGTTTTAATTTTAAAAAAAGGATTCTATATTTGTAATAATAATAATTTATAATGTTTAACAAGTTTAATTTAATTTTTTACTCAAAATATTATTGAATGTAATTAAAATTAACTACACCAATTAATGTAAAATAAAGCGTCATAAGGAAGTAAACCTTAAACTTAAGGAGCCAAATGACCTATCACTTTTCCAACACACGTGTTTTTATCATATTTAATCCATAATCCTTCAATTTATTATTTTTATTGGTTTTTTAGGAATTGTTTTAGGTAAAAACAAGGATACAACTAACTTGTTCTCAAAAATTCCAAGTGTGTCCTTTCCCTTCACTATAAAATGCCACCATGTATCCCTATTATTCACACCTATAAAACCACTTAGTTTCATAAATATACACCTAATATAATTTCCAAAATCCCTCAATTACTCCTTATATCCACCCTTTAGTAATACATCTTTTCAAGGAATCCCTTTGGTGAAAACCAAAAGGATTTATCGTATTAAGAGGTAACACCCTCCCTTAGAAACCTTTGTTTTATTTTCTTTCTTCACTCCCTAAACTATTCTTATAAATTGATTGTATAAAAATGATATTATATTCAGTATAATAGTATTTTTTTATTCTAAGGTTAAAACCTACACCTAAACACACATCCATCTGATGGGTAACGAACATATTGTTTATGTGTACGGTGAACTACTGCCTCACTAAACAATGATTGTTCATTTTTTCCTTTACCACCTCACATGGTAGAAATTATGATGGAAAATATATTTATAAATGTTATATATTATATTTATTATGTATTTATTATTATTTATTCCTTTTAACACACACATATTTATACTTTCCATTTGGTGTAAATTTGATAATTTCGTTTGAGGAAGTGTGGACTACCACCCCCTCAAAGCTATGTGATTCGTTCCTACACTACATGAAGTGTATTCAAGATGGTTTTAGTGAACTTATATGATATATATGATATAATATTTCTAATATAATAATTATATATATAAATATATATACATATATGTTATTTACCTTCTTTCTTTCAATACAACGATTAAAGAGAAACAATATTCATGTGTACGTACAACCTATCGTCTCCATGAACTGTGTATTTCATTTAATAATTTTATATTTTATATATTATTATAATATAAATATAATAAAAATAAATTATATTTATATCATGGTTTAAATTATTTAAATAATGATATATGTATAAGGATGAAGGATATAACAAATTAGGACATAGGATAAAAACAAACCGAATATTACCCGAAGCATAACCTTAACATGAAATTACTAGAAAGAGGGTAATATAAAGTCATAATAAATTTATATATGGTATTATATAAAATAATTTTGTTATTTAAAAGATTATATTTATTATATAATAGTTTTAAATGAGTACGATGAGATTCAAGACATAAGGTAAGGGAATTTCATCTCACTATTTATATATGTGAGATACATGCCATATTCACCACTCTTTTCTCTTGCGTGGTGTATATAATTCACATGAATTTATTAAACGATTTTTTTTAAATTTATGGGTGTTTACATATCCATTATATGATCTTTATTTTATGGGATTTATGTTTCAAAAGTCACCAAATCGGTAAAGTAATTTCATCTAAATTTTGTTTCTTGAAGACACATGCCATGTTATGCACTTATATTTTTTATAACGTGTATATACTATATTTTAAATGTTATATAATGAAAATACTTACTTTCATGATATTATAAAATTATTTTAAATTTATTTTATTACCTTATAAGTGTGATTCAATGTTACCAAGTTATAATTTTTTTTTGAAACAATCTCATAGCTTGTTAAGATTGTTTATGATTTTTCTTCCATTGATGAAATATTATTATCCATATTTCAAGAAAACACATGAACTTTCTTCTCCTATGGTTATTAATGATATATTCATATATTGGTACTATTTTTCCACTCTTTGGTACATGTGATATTTATTAATGTGTTTTTATGAAAGCCCATCTTTACCCTCTCTTCAGTTGGAAATCTATGTTCCTTCAAAACCATGTTTTCTTAAAAGTGTTTCAAAGAATATTCTAATATTCTCCTATAATCATTAAAATAATTTTTCCCTTTTTTTCTTTTACCAATGTTTTCAAATGAATTTTCATATCTCTTTCTGAACAATATATTTTCTAACCTTTTATAGTGCAAAAGAAATGTTCTTTTTACCTCATACGACATGTACATATTTACCCGTCATCATTTCCAGGAAGCTTCCATTGCATGATTAAAAGGTTAATTTTTAATAAAATTATTTTAAAATAAATTTTCAAATAAATTGTTTTAAAAACATTTTAAATATTTATTTATATGTTTTCAATGTATTTTTTCCAGGAAAAAGGTTATCAAATTTTTTTCACTCTTATTTTATAAGTTTTTTCGAAAAATAGTTTCAAAAATGTTTTAAAGATTATTTTATAAGTATTCAACGAAAGTGTTTTTTAAATTTTTTTTAAGATTCATTTATATTTTTTCATAAAAATGGTTTTTAAAATGATTTCAAGATTTATTTATATGTTTTCAATTTTATTTTCCAGAAAATGGTTCTCAAAAGGTTTTAATTTTCAAAAAGTTTTTTCCAACAAAAAAAGAATGTTTTTCTCAAGAAATACCTTTGAATGATATTTTAGAATTAGTTTCCATCTAAAATGACATTTTTTTATGTTACTCGTGAATTTTTTGGAAATTATCTAAAGGTTACATTCATATTATTTCTCTGAATGGTTTATGTTTGATTACATGATATTTATGATACCTGTTTCTCTTTCATAGGTTATATATTTATGAAACTAATTTCTATTTCCTGGGTTATTTGGTTATGAAAGCATTTTATAGTTCACAGAATGTATGCCTATGAAAATATATTCTTTTAACATGTAATGATTTGAAGAAATTATTATGAAATCTATCTATTTCCCATAAGTAATGATAAGATTACATTTTTATGATACCAATTTTGTTTCATGGGTTATGATATGATTATTTATGATTTTGGGGCACATGTATATATTATTTCATTATGAGATCAATGAGACCTATATCTACCACCAATTCATTAGGTAAAGATTTATATATCATGATATAGACATGGATGGAATAATAAATGTACTCAGTTTAGTATTATAGGGATGGAATGAGAAATTAACTCGGTTCAGTATTATAGGGTTGGAATGGGGAGGGGACTTGGTTTAGTAGTACAAGGATGGATCATGCTATTAACATGGTTCAGTAAAGGAATTTTTCCACTAATATTGCATTGGCATTGATTCCTTGACTACTATGTAAATCATTATATATGCTTATGTGTCTTCCAAAATGCCATGTTTTATTACTATGTTATGCTTTAATAGATCATGTTATTTATTTCTTTATGATTCATGTCTTATGAATTGCCAAGATTTATGAAATGATTCATGTTTACAATATTTGATATGTATGATATGATCTTATATTTTCATGATCATGTTATAATACCCTTATGCTTAGGATTATGCTTAAGTATCTCCCTTGTTTACCCTTAATGAGCATCTGATCTCACCCATTTTTATGTTTCCATCCCCCCATTTATGAAGATATTCATTATGTTTGATTTGTATAAGAAGGGTTCTAATCAAGAGGAACCTATTAATAGATGATATAGCTAATTTAAATACTAGTTTTTATGTTTAAATGTTTTCAAATCCACAAGACTAGTATGGTCTTTGGGAGTCTGTTTGTATAATGTTTTAAGTATTCCACAAAAGTGATGTAATTTTAATGTATGAAATGTGATGGTTTCTATAGTTGGTATCATAGAAAATTTTTAGTTAGTATTTAGAAACTAGGATGAGAAAACTTTAGTGATATCCCTAGGTATATTTCTAAGGATATGTCTAGGGATGTCTCTAAGGATAACTATAAGGATGAGTCAATGTTTAAGAAAATTTCCTTGAATTTTGTTAAAGTATAGAGTGAGTGGTTTCCTGGTAATGAACCATTGTCTGGATACTAAAAATGGATTTGTATTTGGAATAGATGTACCTAGGGGTAAAAAATATGACAAGATGTAATAGGCCTTTCTCAATGTAATCTAGTACATGACAACGTGATTTGTTGCACACCTGGTTTGACACTCAAATGGGATATGCTTTAAGAATTCACAAAATCTTCACTAACCATCATAAAATATTTAAATAGAAGTTTTATATAAATAACCTAAGATAAAAATTAGGTGTTATAATTTAAGGATAGTGTCATACTTTATAAATACTATAAGTAATTATTTTTCATGTTTATATGGTTTTCCACTATGATAATTGTTTCTCGCAATATATTTTCTGGTATTAATCAATGGAAGGAACCATAAACAACTGGGTTAATATTAAATGTGATGAAATTTTTTTGATGAGTAGTCAAATGATATGATCACTGGGGTGAAGGATGTTTTGATCATGCCTAATCAGTTTTCATGGAACATGATTAACAATGTGTACCTTGACCAACTCTTAGACTCACCATGGAAGAGAATAAAGGAGTTCAATAAGAGTTGGGGTGATGGAGACCATGGAGGATAGAAGATTCAATTTCATTTGTGTCAAGAATGCGGAAATAAAATTACCCAAGTAAATGTTTTAGAGGACCAAGAAGATGTTTTGACTTTATAAAAGATGGTCCATAATGAAATAACTTCAAAGGGAAAATGAAAAGGTCGGTTAATACAATAGATGGTAATGTTATCCTCCCTAAGGTATTATAAATTTATGAATACTTTAAATGTATAAATTATGGGAATAAGTAAAATCATTGTCCTATGTGGAAGGATCATGAAGAGAATAAAAAAGGTGGTACAAGTAATGGTTTTTCTGTTGATGATGAAGAGAGCTCAAATGACATGTAAAATTTATGTGATGTTTTTCCATTATTATTTAGATTAGACATAAAAATCATGATTTTATTTATGTTGAGGAACCTTAATACATGATTCATATATCACATTTAGGAAAGATTTATTAAGGAATAAGTTTATGAATCCTTAGTAATGGTTGAAGAATAAGGTTGGATTCATGAATTATTTATGTTTTGTAATTCAATGATTATGTTATATTAATCATGAAATGTATGATTATTTTCAGTATAAGTTTTCATTAAGGATTGAAAAGGACGTGTTGAATGGTGATGAAGACATTGAAAAGTGATTTCATAAAAAGGTGATATTTTGATTAAGGGAAGGTAGCCCTTAATAAATGCCTGAAATGGAGATAATTAACTTTATGTAGAGATATGTTGGATATGAATAACTAAATTGGATGGTATGTATTACCCTAGAACTGATTATTTACAAAATGGTCTATGTCATCAAGTATGAAGTTTACAAATTCTTAGATTTAAAGAATATATCTAGTAGTCATTGGAATAAGGAAGCAAGAATATTTTCCAAAAGTAAATATGGTAATTAATGTTATTACCATATTTTAAGAAAATATATGATGAGGTTATTCAAATGTTTGGAATGTGGAAACCAAGTGTTATTTTATGAAATATGGGTAATAAACGTTAAGATAATTTCCTAACATTAATTGTAAAGATTTTAATTTTCATCTTTTGGAAGGGTTATAAGGTTAACCATTTATGGAAAGATTGTATTTAACTTTAGATGAAGTAGGAAAACTTAATATGTTATCTCTCAAAATGAGTATTTATGCATATTGGATATCCTATTAAAACTACCTTGTGTTGATGGTAACAGATGAAAAATGTGATGGCATTTCATGGATCTCAGGATATGTTAGTATTTCACAAATGAAAAATTCACCTTCCTTTTTATAGAAATAGGTAAAGTGGATCAATGAAAAATAACTAAAATCATGCAAGTATATCATTTCATGAATATTCTTCAAATTTAGAAAAATTGATCTTGAAACTAAAAATGTTGTCCCAGTACCTTCATTTCTGATGAATCATAAGGTCCCTTAGGTTGTCAGATATATATGGTTTTTTTATTGTTAACTTTATTTTGAACATGTTATATGTCACTCTCCATCAAAATATGATGGTAAAATTTCTCTTCCATGTCCAAGTTTTCACTTCCCACTAATGTTCTCTTATGTGGGAATCTTGTTATGAGTTACATTGGGTAACTTCTATGTTTATAACTTTCCCTTTTTAAGGGATGTTTTAGTATTCATTTTTATGATGTGGGTTTCTATGAAGAAAACTATGAAATATTAAACCTTTGATAACCTAGAAAAAATTCCATGGGAAAATTCATTTTAAGGAGTGGGAGAATGTAACACCCTGATATTTTTTCAAATATTTTTTTCTTTTATTAATTAATTTAATATTTTTCATATTTTCATTTCACACAACTCAAAAAATAGTTTATTTAATATTAAAGCACTATTTTTAGCTTGAGTTATACACAAAACCAAGTTAATATCGAAATAAACTTAAATTTTAGCTTTATATACAAGTAACACTGAGGTTATCTTGAGTTACATACAACAATGACTTCCCTCAATGGCTTGCGTAACATGGAAGACCGAGTTTTATGGAACAATAATATATTATTAAAATATTATTATTTGATATAATAAGATATAAACTAGCTATTAAATTAGCAGTTACAAATAGTATTATATAACACATCAAAATATATGGTTTACACAAATATATGATGAATTAATAGGCAACTAATTAATTAGAAATAAAAATATATAAACTAATTGAATATAAAGGATATATTTTATTTTTAGGCCCCAGAAAGGTGTTTTGTCTTAATAAATTAAATTAATTAAAATTAGGGAGTGATATTATTGTAATATATATTTTATATATTAAATAAAATGTTTTTGATATTCATCCGATAGATTTTATATACATAAGATAAGAACAAACCCAATTTTAGGCATAAAAACCTATATTTATACAATGGTATTTTTAGCAACTCTTTTGGTGAACCCATTTTAAATCCAATTTTTTCCACTTATATAGATTTAATATGTAAAATTAAACTTCTTATTCTAAATAAAAACATAAAAATTAGGTTAGGGTAAATTTTTTGTATTTTTCTATGAAGTTTAATTTTTTTAATGAATAGTGAAAATACTGAATTTTGGTTCAAATCTACTTTTTCATCTAATTTATTTATAAGGTTAAATTATATTTTAAATTGGTTTAAAAGTTTAATTAAATCATGTTTTTATCAATCATCCCATTTTAGGTCATTGGAATCAATTTCACATTGAAATTGAATATAAAAACATAGAAAACTTTTGAACACTTTTACTTAAAAAACATGCATTGTCAACCCGACTACGGGATAAAATTTAAATTAATTTCTAAAACTTATGTTACTGGAATTCGAAAAAATGGATTCTATATTTGTAATCAGAATAATTTATAATGTCTAATAAGGTCAACATAATTTTATACCAAAAATAGTAGTGAAAGTAAATAAAATTAATTACCCTGATTAAGGTAAAATTAAGCATAACAAGGAAGTATAACTTAATATTAATGGACCAAATTACCTATAAACTAATCCAACACCCATTTTATGGATATATTTATTTCATAAACCTTATATTATTGAGCTGGGTTGGTTTGGTATGACTTCTATTTGGTAAAAATATTGGTACACCTAACTTATTCTAAAAATATCCAAGTGTGTCCTTTCCCTTACCTATAAAAGGAAACCACTTCTCCCTCATCTTCACACCTCTCAAAAAACATAGGTTGTACCACCTCAAGATTTTGTGACATATTTTTTTCAAATTAATTTACCTTTTTATATTTTTTTATTTCACATGACACAAATAATATATATATATATATGAAAACACTAAGACAAACAATCCATTCACATGGAACATCGAATAAAAATATTTTACACATAACCACAACAAGGTGGGTGTTTCACGCAACACCTACTTAGCGTACGTTACACAAAACATTGATAATTCTATGAAACATTATTTTACAGTTATAATTATTTAAATGATATAATTATATCCAATATGATAGATTTAGTAATATGGATAGTAGTTACTACTTTTAGAATATTTTTTATAATGTTTTCATATAAATAAAACATATTGATAAAGAATGACATAATTTTGGGTAAAGACATTGTATGTTTAAAAATACTATTTTCTCAAATAAACTACATTTCATGTCTTCTATGAAAAACAATATAATTAATTTTTGACATATCTGGAAATAAAATTTGACCAATTAAAATTTATTTTTGAATCTATAATGTAGAAATTATCTTGGGGTGAATTTTTGGGATTTTTTGAAAACATCATTTTTTGATGAATAGTGAAAAATACTGCTTTTTAGTTAAAAACTACCTTTTGTTTAAATAATTATTAAAGTTTAATTGTATTTTAATTTTTTTAAGGTCACATTAGATAATTTGTACATATATTAATAAAATTTAGTTCATTATAATCAATTTCACTTTGAAATTTAATACAAAAACTTAATAAACTTGTGAACTTCTTTATACTTTAAAAACCTGTAATTTCATCCCGTCTTTAAGATTAGAATTAATCATAATTTTCCTACTTTTGTAAATTTAATTTCAAAAATACAAAAATAAACAATTATAATCCGTATAATATTTATATTATAATAATATCAACTTAATTTTTGACCAAAAATATTAGTAAAAGTGATTAAAATTAATCATAGTGATTAAGGTCAAATTAAGATTAATTAGAGACTAAAACATAATATTAGGGGAAAAAATGACCCAGAAACTTGTAAAAATCCCATTGGTTGGAAATATTTCAACCCTATCCTACCTTTTCTCTACTTTGGATCATTATTGGACCCACTTGTAATAAGAAAAACATGGGTGGAATTCTCTCTTCAAATATTTACAAGAGTGCCACTCATCCTTCCCTATAACAGGACACCAAATCTCTTTATTCTTCACAAATATCAAACAAATTAGGTTATGACAGGATATTCCCAATACACTTCCAACCATCCCTCCCTTACTCCTTGAATCCTCCCTTTGAGAAGACAGACTTTCAATGAATCCTTTTGAAACAAACCAAAAGAAGTTACCTGATTAAGAGGTAATGCATTCTCTCAAGCTTCATTCTTTTATTTTTATTATATACACCCTAAAATATATTTATTACATTCATATATAATGAATATAATATCATCAATATACTATTATTTTTTTATGCTAAGGGTTTAACCTACACTTACACACACCTCCATCTAATGGGTAACGAACATACTGTTTATGTGTAAGACGAACTTCCGCCTCACGAAATGATGATTGTTCAATTTTTATTACCACCTATCATGGTAGAAATTATTATAGACAGTATATTTATATATATTATATATTATATTTATAATTTATTTAATCTTATATATTCATTTTACAACACATATCTTTTTTAATTTTCATTTTTTGTTAAAACGATAATTTCATTTGAAGAAGTGTAAACTACCACCCTATCAAAGTGTTGTGATTCGTTCACACACTAAATGGAATTTATTAAGTATGATTTTAGTGAAATTATATGATATATATATAACATTATTATTTCACTTTAATTATATTATATACATATATTAATCTATTTCATTTTCTTTATTTTTTTCAATACGACAATAAAAACGGAAACAACGTTCATGCATACGTAGGACTTACCGTCTCCATGAATAGTGTATTACATTTCATACATCTATATTATATAGATTATTCTAATAATAATATAATGTATATAAATTATATTTATATCATTTTTTACATTCTATAATAATTATATAAGTATAAGGACCAATGATATAACAAATTATGACACATGCGAAGAACAAAGAGAACGTTATCCAAAGTGAAACCTTAACATAGGATGGTTAACAAGAGGGTAATAAAAGGTCATAATCAAAAAATATATGGTATTATATATAATAATATGTTTCTTTAAAATATTTATAATAAATTTATATTTATTATACAAGTGGTTCGAATGAGTACGACCTGAGTCAAGACACAAGGTAAGTTGATTTCATCTTTCTTATTATTTCCATGAGATACATGGTATGTTTGGAACTGTTTCCTTTTGTGTGGTGTATGTAATTCACATGGTTTTATAATATGTATAATATAATTAGGTTTATGGGTATTACAAAATAAATTTTATGATATTTATTTCATGGGGTTTAAGTTTCAAAAGTTTCCAAATCGGTGAAATAGTTTTGTCTCAATTTTTCTTCTTTGAGACTCGTAATTTGTTATGCACCTAAATTCTATTTAGAGGTGTATATGAATCCATTTTATATGTAATATAATTAATTTAATTCTTATAATGATATTTTAAGCTTCATTTAGTTTCCTTTTCTTATATTTATGGTATGATACGAAGTAACCAAGTTATAAGAGTTTATGGAGGCAATCTCATCACTTTTCAAGATTATTTTTGTTTATGATTACTTTGATGAAATATTATTATAAATATCTCAATAAAATTTATTAATTTTGTTCTCCTATATAAATTAATGATTTATTAATATTTTGGAGTCATTTCTTTCGATATTTGGTACATAATATAGTAAAGAATGTGTTTTTAAGAAAGTCCGACTTTACCTCTCTCATCGATCAAAAATGTATATTCTTTCAAAACCATGATTTATAGATTGGTTTTAAAAATGTTTTAAAGAATTAATTATATGTTTTTAATTTATTTTAAAATAAATTTTTTGAAAAACAAATTCAATATTTATTTATAAGTTTTCAAATTATTTTCAACGAAATTGTTTTCAAGATGTTTTAAATATTTCATTATAAGTTTTATAAGTATTTTCAATGATATGTCTTTAAAAATGTTTTCAATCTTTATTAATACGTTTTATAAGTTTTTTCAAAGAATAAAGGTTTTTGAAATGTTTTGATGATTATTTTATATGTTTTCAAGGAATATTTTTTCCAAAATATTTTCAATATTCTTTTATATGTTTTTAAGTAAAATGGGTTTCAAATGGATTTCAAGCTTCTTTTATAAGTTTTTAAGGAAAATGGTTTTCAAAAGGTTTTCAAGATTATTTTATAAGTTTTTAAGGAAAATGGATTTCAAAATTTTTTCTGTTTTAAATATCCTTTTTCAAAGAATAAATGATATTTACCTTAAGAAATGTTTTCAAAATATCCTTCCAAGTTATTTTCTAGATAAGGTAACATCTGATGATGTTAATCATTACCTTCTAGGAAATGATCTAATGGTTCCATTCATATTATTTCTTGAATGGTTTATCATTTGATGGAATAATTATTAATACTTATGTTTCACTTCCATGGGTTTTATGCTTTTGAAACCTACTTATTTTTATGGGTTATGCTTTCATGAAGTGGTAATGAAACCTATCTATATTCATAGTTTATTATTTCATGAAATGTTAATGATACCCATTTCATTTCAGGGGTTATTATTTGATGTTTATGAAACCTATCTCTTTTAATGGTTCATGATATGATGAAAGTTTTATTATCTTCTAAAACATGTACGGATTATTTTATTATGAGATGGGTGGGACCTATATCTTCCTCCAATGAAATGGGTAATGATAAGTTTTATATGAGCTCAAAGGTTACATGGGTTGTATCCCAAGACTAAAATAAAAAGGGTACACAGTTTGTATCCCAATACTGAAAACAAGAAGGTACATGGGTTCTAGCCCAAGCCTAAAAGGAGAGGGTACACAAGTTGTAGTCGAGCCTAAAAACATAAAGGTACATGGGTTTTATCCCAATACTAAAAGAAATAGGTTTCACATGTTATAGCCCAATCCCAAAAATAAGAAGGTACATTTATTGTATCCCAAGCCTAAAATGAAGAGGGTATACGGGTTTCTAGCCCATTCCCAAAGTAGGTACATTGGTCATAGCCCAACCTTAACATGTTATAAAGGTCATGGTAGGTATCCTTGATATAAAAGTTTATATTATTATATTTATGACACAAATCCTATGTCTTATTCCTCAGTTACGATTTCATGGCCCGTGATATTTATTTCCTTATGATTAATGTCTCATGAACTATCGTGATTTATCCCATAACCCATGTTTATGATATTTTATATGAAGGTTATGATCTCTTAATGTTATGATCACATTCTCATACCCCTATTTTCATGTTTATGCCTACATGTATCCCTTGTTTACTCTTACTGAGTGTATGAGCTCACCCTTTTTTAAGTTTCCTTCCCTTAGGTTATGAAGAAAGGATTTAGGCAGAAGTAATAAAGGTATAGTTATTTATGGAATATATTGAAGATATTTCACTAGGATAGAATATTTTTTCCCATATTTCCAAATACACTAAACTATTACGGTCCTCAGGAATGAATTTTTGTAATGTATTGAATATTCCTCTAAAATGATGTAATATCTATGTATTCTAAGATCGGGTCACTATATAGGTTCAGCCAAGTTCTTACTAGCCCACATAAAAAAATTCCTCCCTTACACCTTGAAGCATACCATTGGGCATAAATCCTTCCAAGGAATCCCTTTAGTGCAAACCAAAAGGATTTATCCTATTAAGAGGCAACACCCTCCGTCAAACTCCTTTGTTTTGTTTTCTTTCTCAACTCCCTCAATTCTTCTTATTCCATGTATGTATAACAAATAAATTATCTTCAATATAATATATTTTTTTATGATAAGGGTTAGACCTAAACTTACACACACATCCATCTAATGGGTAACAATCATACTATTTATGTGTGTGGAAAACTACAGCCACACTAAATGATGATTATTCATTTTTCCTTTACCACCTCTCAAGGTGGAAATTATGATGGTAAATAAGTTTATATATTTTATATATTATATTTATTATTTCCTTAAAATTATTTAATCCTTTTAACATACATATACTTATATTTTCCCATTGATGTAAAAATGATAATTTTGTTTGAGAAAGTGAGGACTATCACCCCCTCAAAGCGATGTGATTCGTTCACACACTACATGGAGTGTATTAAGGAATGGTTTAGTGAACTTATATGATATATATGATATAATAATCCTACTATAATAATGATATATATACATACCTAAATATATATATATATTTCATTTACCTTCTTTCTTTCAATATGACAATTAATCGGAAACAACGTTCATGCTTATGTACGACCTATCATCTCCATGAACAGTGTATTCCATTTCATACTTTTATATTTTATAGATTATTATAACACAAATATAATAAACATAAATGATATTTATATCATTTTTTAAATTATGAAAATTATGATATATGTATGAGGACCAAATATACAAATAAATACCATACAAGCGAAAAACAAAGTGAATATTACCTGAAGTGTAACCTTAACATGAAATTTCTAACAAGAGGTTAATATGAAGTCATAATAAATATATATATGTGATATTATATAAAAATATATATTTCTTTAAATGTTTTATAATAAATTTATATTTATTATATAGAAGTTTTTAATGAGTACAATTATATTCAAGACAAAAGGTAAGGGAATTTCATCTCAACTTTTATATCCGTGAGATGCATGACATGTTCACCACTTTTTCCCCTTGTGTGTTGTATATGATTTACATGAATTTATTATATTATTATTATCCTTAAATTTATGGTTATTTTCATATACATTATATAATATTTATTTCATGGGATTTATGTTTCAAAATTCACCAAATTAGTAAACTAATTTCATCTCAATGTTCCTTCTTTGAGATGCATGTCATGTTAGGATCGTGTATTTTTATATAAGGTGTATACACTATATTTGACATTTTATATATTGAAAATCCTTAATTTCATGATATTTTAAGTTTCATGTGAATCCATTTTCTTACATGAGGATTTTGATTCAAAGTTTTCAATTGATGAGATATTTATTGAAATAATCTCATCATTTATCGAGATTGTTTATGATTATTCTCCCATTAATGAAATATTATAATCCATAGTTCAGAAAAATCATGAATTTTCTTATCCTCTAGTTATTAATGATATATTCATGTATTTTTACTATTTTTACACTCTATGGTACATGTGGTTTTTATGAAGTTTTTTTTAATAAATCTCGAATTTACCATCTATTTGGTCATAAATATGTGTTTCTTCAAAACCATGTTTTCTAAAAAGGGTTTCCAAGAATATTAAACTCTTCTCCTATTATAATTAAAATAAAATTTTACCATTTTTTTTCTTTTACCAATGTTTTCAAAGTAATATTCTTGTCACTTTCCAAATAATGAAATTTTATAATCTTTTTACTGCGCAAAAGCAGTGTTCTTTTTACCTCATACAACATGTACGGATTTACCCTATATCATTTTTATGAAGCTTACATTACATGTTTAAAAGGTTAATTTTTAAGAATTTTTTTTTAAAATTTAATTTTCAAAAGAATTTTATTCAAAACATTTTCAAGATTTCTTTATAAATTTTCAAAGTATATTTTTATAGAAAATGGTTTTCAAAATGTTTTCAAGTTTTTTATACATTTTAAAGGAAAATGGTTTTCAATATCTTTTCGAGATTTTTTTATAAGTTTTCAAGGAAAATGGTTTTTAAAATGTTTTCAAGATTATTTTATAAGTTTTTTAAAAAAATGTATTTCAAAATTTTTTCAAGATTATTTTATAATTTTTCATAGAAATTGGTTTTCAAAATGATTTCAAGATTTTTATATATGTTTTCAAGTTTATTTTCAAGAAAATGGTTCTCAAAAGGTTTTGATTTTAAAAAAAATTCTAAATAATAAAGGATATTTTCTCATGAAATTTTTTTGAATCATATCTAAAAATTATTTTCCATCTAAGATGACATCTAGTGATGTTACTCATGCCTTTATAGGAAATGATCTAAAGGTTCCATTCATATTATTTCTCTGAATGATTTATGTTTTGATGTCATCATATTTATGAAACATGTTTCTCTTTCACAAGTTATATATTTATGAAACCTATTTCTTATTCATGGGTTATATTTTTATAAAATAAGTTTCTCTTTCACGGGATATATATCTATGAAACCATCTTTTTTTCATGGGTTATGATTTGATGAAATGATTATGAAACCTATCTATTTCCCATAGGTTAGGATAATATTACAAGTTTATGATACCCATTTCATTTCATGGGTTATGATATGATTGTTAATAATTTTGTGGAATATGTATGTATGATTTCATTATAGGATGGGTGGGACATATATATTTTTCCAATGCATTGGTCAAATATCTATATCTCATGAGATAGACATGGATAGAACAAGAAATGATCACAATTAAGTATTACTGGGCTAGAATGTGAAATAAAATTGGTTCAGTATTATAGGGATGGAATGAGGAGTGAACTCGGTTCGGTAATATAGGTATAGAATGGGATGAGAACCCAGTTCAGTAAAAGACTTTTTCAACTAAGATAGCATTGGGAGGGATGCCTTGACTACTATGTAAATCATTATACATGCTTATGTGTCTAACACGATTCCATATTTTATTCCTATTTTATGATTTTATGTATTATTTTCTTTATTTTCTTAGGATTCATTTTGTATGAACTGCCAATCTTAATGACATGATTCTTGTTTATGATATTTGATATGTAGGTTATGATCTTCTATTTTCACAATAATGTTATCAAAACCTTATGATCGTGATTATACATACGTATCTCCATTTTTTACCTTTACTGAGCATCTTATCTCACCCCTTTTTATGTTTATTTACCACATATTATGAACATATGTATTATGGTTGATGTGTCTAAGAAGGTTGTTAGTAAGGAAGGACCTAGTGGGAGATGATGTAGCTCATTTATATACCAGTTTTTAGGTTTCCATGTTTTCAAAGGCACTAGACTAGTATGGTCTTTGGGAATCTATTTGTATAATTTTTTAAGTATTCCAAAAAAGTGATATAATATTAATATATGAAAATTGAGGTTCATTATACCTTCACATGATACTGACGAACAACGACACCAACTTTTGTTCCATATAGTGAATAAAATTTCCCCAAAACTATAGGATCAAGTTTAGTCATTCATACCACTATAATGAGGAATCGAATGGACATATAGAGTCCTTAAAAAGTACTCTTTAAAATATACTCTAGAAGATAGTGAATAAGGATAATAAATCATGTCCGTACAAGATCCTTCATGCTTTATGGGCCCACCAGACCACAACACGTACTACTACACAAGAGATGACATATTAATTATTGTATATAACTGAGGAAGTATTACCCATATAATTCCAATAGACTTCACTTTGATTATCCCATCTCAAACTACTCTCAGATAATGAGAAATCACAATAGTGACTTGATGAATTAGACTAGCTCTATGAGAAGAGGTTGTGTGCATTTCACAACCTCGAAGTACATCAGAATAAGATCACACATGAATTTAATAAAATGATATGAATTCATTCATTACTTCAAGGTGAACTAGTATTCATAACCCTAATGATACAAGGCAAGAATCCTCCAGAGATATAACCCAAATGTGAAGAACTATATGTCATACATAAGTTTTATCACAAAGGATCTTACTCACTAGCCATAGTGAATAGGGAATGATTCACTCCTCCCTCCAATGAAATGTTTCCAAATAAATACTTTTAATAGTTTTCATCAAGAATATATCATCCTTGTTTCAATAAATTAAACTTCAAAAAGATATAATAGAAACAATTTATTAAACTGAATAGCATCTAACATCCTGACCACATGAAATTAAACTATATGAAACGCATCTTGATCACATGATGTTAAATTGCATGAGATGTGTCCTTACCACCAGAAATTAAACTAAATAGCTGATGTCTTTACCATATGACACTAAACTATATAGTTTCCAAGAAATATGTTTTCCCTAATTCCTACCATAATCGAATACATAGTGATTTTCAAACATCCATTCATGGGAATAGCTGTAACATTATTATTCTTCCATGTCGATTCACTAGCATCTTTACCACAAGATGTTAAATTGCATGGCTATTATCCTTACCACGTGACAGTAAAATACATGAGTTTCCCGAAATACGTACGACTTTATTTTAATTCTAATGAGATATATAGGGACACCTATATCCCATATCCTAGATCAGCCTCCACATGGTACAAAATACCTCTATCCTTTCTTCAATTGTATCCATTCTATTAGGAACCTTTTCCATTTCTTGTTTCTTACACCGATCATAGATCACATGATATTAGGAATTTTTTAAGCTCTCCCTTACATGAAATAATACTACACATTCCCATGGATCTCACTCGAGAATACCACTATTGTTGGTGTTGGTCTCCCTCCATACCTCCATTCAAGAACTACATGTGACTTGATTATTGTCATCATAAGATACATAGTGATACCCAGATCTTCAACCCCGAGTCTAGTCATGACAGATAAACATAAAAATGATCCCCTATCTGCATACATGATAGAACTATGTAGGGAACTTTAATTCAATAACTACATGTGGCTTGATATCTGTCTTTACAGGATACATAGTGATGACCCAATCTCAAATCCTTGTAAAAAATATAAAACAATAATGGGAAAAGTCCCCCCTTTTAATACGGTTCATGCATGTGTAGAGTAATTTCTATTTAAGAACTACATGTGAATTGATTCCTATCATCACAAGATATGTAGTGATGCCCAAATCTCCAATTCTGGGTCCATCTAAAAAAATCAATGTGAACAATGTCACCCTCTATGTATGAGTAAGACATGCACAATGGGATCCTGTTCATGAACTATGTGTGGCTTGATTCTTGACATCACATGATATGTAGTGATGCCCAGATCTTAGGTTTCAAGTCTAGTTTCATAATTCCCTTTCCACATCAAAGGCATAAGTCTTTTCTATAGGAAATTAAACTACATGGTTTCCCAGGAATCAAATGTGGCTTGATTTCTATCACTATAGGATATGTAGTGATGCATAGATCCCAAATCATGGGCCCATCTACAATAATCAATTGGAATTATGCCCACCTCTGTATATAGGTCAAAATAGGTAGAGAGTATCCCATTGAAGAACTATGTGTGGATTCATTCCTATCATCATATGATATGTTTTGACACCAAGATATCCAATTCTGGGTCCAAATTCAACAACTAATGAATAAATTCACCCCAAACTACATATGTTTTAGCTATAAAATATCATTTATCTTATGTGTGAGTCATATGCACATACTTCTTTCTTGTGCATGTGATATATCTATGCCAGAAGGGCTTCAGCATATCACTACCCCTGATAATCTTGTGTGTGGATAAAAAATGCACCCTAAATATAAATTCCCCTTACCAATGCAATGTTCTCCTAAGAACACCTTTCAAAAAATTTCACAGTAGTTCCCACCACCATATTTAATGACATTAAATTTATAAGAAACAAATTCATACTTACCTCATGATGTTAAACTGTAAGAAAAATTTATTTGTCGCATGTCATCAAAACGACATGCCAAATATGTCTTAAATACATGATGTTAAAATATACAAGCCATCACCCATTATTATTCCCTATCCAAGGACCATAAGATCCTACTCTCAGACAATTGGAGAATAGTGTTTTTCTGTTATATGGTAAGCCCTGCATTCCTTAAATCACACTTCATGTATTGCGCACCAAGAGTTTCCACAAAAGATTCATGGACCTTAAGAAGGAAAAATATCTATTTTTGACCATGTTATTTTTGAATAAGGGATTTAAACTACCAATCATAGACATATTGTCCTGATATGAAGGGATTTATGATTCATGTGATCCTGATATCATCATTGTGGATCTAGATAGACTATGGGGTTTTGGGCCATCCCCAACATGATTTTCCCATATCATTTCTCATGACCTGAGAACCTTGATCCATGAATTGACACATTTTTCATATAACACTCAAGAATTTTAGAAGTACTCTTAACACTGGGTATCTTAATCATCCTATTTTTTAATGTTTCCCTTATATTAGGTCCATGTACATCATCAAATTTATTACATTCACCTTGGTCAAAGCTATATGACTCTAATAAAATATCCTTCAGTGGTCCAAAACACAAGACCTTAAAATCCAAGAGAAAGAGTCGTAAAACCTGTTAGGATCAAAAACACACAAAGTGTGGCCTGAAAAAAATTCATGTCTTCATTTTCTGAACACTACATCACCATATTTTAGGATAAAATAGGGTTTAGGTGAATAAATAATAAATATCATAGAGAATATTATTTATACCTAGTAAAATATAAGATATGCTCACTGGACCCCTGGTCCTAGTAAAGTTTGAGTAAGGATTTTTTTGCATCTCCTAACTATGATAACGTGTTCATTGGGTGATGACACAACTTTTAGGGTGCTTGAAACCTTCTTAATTATTACATTTTTTTAAAAAACACACTTCAATATTTGAGTACCTTGGGTCATCGTAACCTTTCATGGCCCCTAAAAAGGAAAAAGATATACCTGTTTTCCATGTTATCAATGCATAAGGGGTCATACCTACCAACCAGAGACATATTTGCCCTATAAAAAATGGATTCACGATCCTTTTGAGCCTCAAATTACCATGGAATAACCCAGCACCTAAGGGCATTCTATTCTATTCTCAGTATGATTACCCCATAACTTCCTCAAGATATGATCACTTTGGATAATGATTTTAAATCCCCATAACCAAACTATTCATTTTTATTTTACATCCTCAATGTCATGTCAGTGTGTTTTATACTATTTATCATGGTAGGAATGTTATTATCTATTACCTGGCCTTTTGATGGTCCACACCTCTTGACTTGAAACCACAGGGCTTGGGGCTTGAGAATTACAATTTAAGAGAGAAATCACCCTAGGGTTCCATAACCCTTCCTGGATAGATTTTCATCCATACCCAAATTCATAATTTGGATTCTTGAGTCTTCAAAAATCTTTCATGCACCTTATAAAAGAGTGGGGAAACCTCTGTTTGACAATAAAATTGATGTATAAGGGCTTTTACCTACAAACCATAGGCATCCCATCCTTGTTGGAAAGGAACCCCAATCCTAATAAGCCCTGGTAACACTATGGTAGAACTCAAAACCTTAGGGTGTTATGGTTCACATCCAACATGTCTACTCCAATCCATATTCCTCGATTAATACTTTTTGTTCCTGATTTACATCACTAAAATTACAACTATCCATGTGGACCTAACATCTATAGTATTTATACCTCAACCAATATTACCCCCATAAATCTTCCATAAACCTTGGAAAAGAGTAGGGATGCCTATTTTTGACAATGATGGTGATACATAAAGGATTTGACTAACCCACTAGAGGAATATTGTCCTTATAGTAATGGAATTTCAATCCTTGTGATCCCAGGAAACACTATGGTGGAAATCATAACCTTAGGGTTTCATTGATCATCCTTGGTATGTCTACCCCATATTCCATAATCATCAATCAAGTCATGGAAGAAGGACTTTAAACTACATGGAATCTCAATATCAGAGCTAAAAGACCCTAAACGACAATAATAGAAGCTTCATGAAAAAAAGCCCCTAAACTATAGTAATAGAAGGTCTACGCTAAATTACCATAATCTATATCAATATAATGATTAAGCTAAAATACCCTAATGTTAGGAACCAGTTCGGGTCACCATCCAACCTGGCACAGACCCGGTCTGCGACATGGCCTGAAGGGCGTTCTCGATCCCCACGGGCCCGCACAAGTTCTCGGGTATCAAAATAGTACAAGGGAATGATTTACCCGAAAGAAGAGACATAAAAACAACTAACTACTTAAATGGAAAGAAACTAATTTTATACAACCAAACATACCTTTAACATATTTCATACTTAAATATCTAAAAGTGGAACCAACAACCCAAGAGAGACGATAACAAAGGAAAACTAAAACTCTAAGAAGACTACAGTGGAAGAAAACTAACACATCCATCTTCACCTTCATGAAACATGAGGAGCCACCTACTCAAACCACCATCGTTGGACCTACATGTGAAAACCCATCGACAACCAAAAACACTGTCACTAAGCACGATGCCTCAACCTATGGAACACAAAGCAAATGTTCTACATACACCCACAGGTGTATGTAGGGCGTGAGCCGAGATACCAATAGGATTCCACCGGGAGAAGATTTCACACATAACCATTTAAATGACGAATACATTTTTTCAATCAAATAGAAAAAGGAAAATAAAAGCTTGAATAGTATTTAATGAAAATAATTTTTTTATGATAGATGCTTTAAATGAAACAAAATTTAAATAAAACAACTTAAATTAAAGCGCACATGCACAGTTACTTTTTAAAATATCCAACGAGCGTAAAGTAAATAATAAGCACCAATATGGGAGAGACCCCATGGGTGTTAGCAAGCTTGGGTCCCTAGGTCTTCATGTATCGGTGAAGCGTGGCTTAGAAACCATGACCCTCAGAAAAATTGTCTTAGAAACCATGACCCTCGAAAAATGTGGCTTATAAACCACAAACCTCAGTCATTCATATGTTTAATTAGTGTTGCATTCGTCAATCCTGCTAAGTGAAACGGGGCCAAAGCCACCCCCGAATCACTAACCCACTAGTCTAGTCCACCCTCCTTGCTACCCAGGCATCCCTCTTTGTGCTCAAACAAATTTCAAGGTCATAATAGGTTCACATCACATAAAAAATCCAAGAAAAACACCACACATGACAAGATACAAGTTACACCACCAATTCCATTTTTAAAATTAAAGATAATGTCACATGTCATGTTTATACATAAAAGCCAAACAGAGTACTTATACACACTGAACCATCATTTTCACACCCAAATTCCATTTTGAGTTACTACTCACACCAAAACCTTATCCAAAAAAGCTTTTCACCATTTATATAATTTGATAAACCCTTTGAAAATTTTCATAAAACAATTATAAAAGAGTATCACCGGGCTTTACACATGAAAACACACTCAAAATCTCCATTTTGAATTAAGAACACACCCAAAATATTTTTAGAACTTGATCTACATCGCTGACACCATCAATTAAACCACTTTAAATTTTAAAGAAAAAAGTTTTACACTTAGACAACCACCAAGAAAATTTATTGAACAATTTCAAAAAAAGTGCCGTATGACTTTAAACACCAAAACGCACTCTGAACCTCTTTTATGATAAAATGCACTTTGATGTCACACCCAAAATACACACGACAGCTCTTTCACATTCAAACAAACTAAATGCACAATCTTGAGAACACCGATAAATATCTCAATGTAGGTTTTCACAACAAAACACATTAACATCACATGAGCACTCTGATAACAAAACAAGTGCACCACAAAACTCAATCGAAATTTCTTTCACAAAATGTAAACTACTTAAAAATTATTATAAATTAATTTAAATTAACAAAATAATTCACTAGAAAATGAAGGAATCAATTTTCAAAAATATACCTCATAACTCAAAATACTAAAAATTCAACTAAACACCCCTTTACGACTCAATGCATATCAACGCTAAACAAAAACACAATCTGCATAGTTTGTAAAATGCAAATAAACAATTCATCATGGTTGTTCATAGAAATGAACATGTATCATGAATACATATTAACTTTAATTAAAAACTAGATTCTCATTAAACAAACTAATGAATAAATATGCTGAATCAATTTAAGAAGAAAATTAATTCATCTAATAATGGTTAAGTGTAGAACCACCTACCAGTGTGTAGAAATCTCTGAAAAAAGATGTGAAAACACCATTGCACCTGGACCGCACCACAAGCAACCAAGAACGGACCCTAAAACAAGAGACCGGACTAACAAGATTTAAGATCAAACTCTAATTTGAGCCCTTTATCCACTGGATAACCAAAAATTCAAGTATAAAAAAAGGAAAGAAGACTCCATTGGGGGGGTTTCTCATGTATAAGGGAGGAAAGGTGTCAGCCGGTATGAGAGGTGGCGCACCGGAGTAAGTCGTGGCCGTCATGGGAGAGTGTGGGGCGGTCTGGCGGCTGGCTGAGGATAATGTGACGGGATGTGGGTAAGCGGTATGGGAGTGAGAGTAGGGCGTGATACATAAAGATTGGTCGGGAGGGGTGTGATGGTAGAAGGTTGAGGGGAGAAGGGGGGACCAGCAGAGATGGTGATCGGATAGGAGTACGGGGGGCATCAAGCGGACTGTAGAGGGAGGTTGAGGGGGTATATTGGCTGGCCATGGAGGGAGGAGGGCGTGATGTGAGGTGGCCGGATGGGGGAAGGGTAGCGGTACAACTATGGTACAGGGCATGATGGCTAGAGGGGAAACAAGGCAACACAAGGGTTCATGGGGGAGGCATCGAAGCCGGCCAGTAGGGTGTTAAGGTTAGAGGGGTGCGACAGGATAGATAGGGGGCGGAAGAGGAAGGGAAATAAAAGAAAAAAAAGAGAAGAGAGAAAAATAAAGAAAATAAAACAATAAAAGAAAAGGAAAAAATAGAAATAAAATAGAACCTAAAAAATAGTTTAAGCCACTCAATATATATGTATGTATATATATATATTATAACAATAATGGAAAGTTAATAATTTTATAATTATCACCATAATTTGATAGTATCAACCAAATTAAAATATTAACTGAAATAATAATTATAATACTAAACACATTAATAATATTAACAATAATAATAACAATATTGAGAATTATAATAAAAAAAGAAATAAAAAACCTACCACTTCAATTATTATCAAAATAATTATTTAAAATTCCTTTATTTATTTATTTATCTCTTATCTTACTTCATCCTCATTTATTTAATTTGACTTCATTTATTTGTTTTGAACATCGTGCAGGCCATGCAAGAAACCGAGTGAGGTCACGCGGTGCCCTAGTCAAATTCGCACGGCTTCGACCATTCCCCGCCCATGCGTTGGATGCCGCCAAGCCCAAAATATTCATTTATCACCAAAATGAAAAAATTCAATTGGGCTCGGCCCGCAATATGACCAAGAATTGCAAAAGAAAACAAGAATGATATAAATAATAAAATAGAAATTGTTTTTGAAATCATGGTGTGACAAATCCCTCCTCCATAGTGCTTTTCGTCCCCGGAAAGCCACAACTAAGGCTAAACCTCAAAGTAGCAATCAATACCCCCTTGAGGTTCAAAAATAATCCCTATGAAAAGCAAGTGATAAAAGGAAAATGCATCGTGCTTAAAGAAAGTGACTTAAATGACAACCTCAAGAAACTCAGAAAAAAAAAAGAATTTCTAATATGTGTCGTCCACCCCAAAGAGCTAGAACACCTCCAGTTGACTAATCAATGAGAGGAACTATCGAACCCATGGAAACCAACTTCACAATCCGAAATACCTCAAACACTATTAAATAAAAACCACATCGTTTGAGTGGAACAAACAAATAATACCAAACGCATCCAAGGATCACTCTTATCACCCGCCACCTAGCCATCTTTAGGAACATAATCAAAAGGTCAACATGACGAAGCCTGAAGGGGATCCCCACCATTAGGAACTTACAGATGCCCAAGATGAAAACCAAAATGAGGAGGCCCGATGGACTCTCCACCATTATGAAAAAGGCCAATACCTACTCACTCTAGAGACATTTGTGCAAGACCCACCATGGGTCTCCCCACCATTAGAATTGACATAAGGTACAAAACTTTGAATATTTTCCTACGGTGACCAAACACCCCACCACAAGGGGCAAGGAGGGAGGGGCCCAAAAACCAGGGTGTCAAAACCACAACCGTAGAGATAAAAACATCTCTACATCCCTAGATGAGCACTATTCCACTTTGCGACTGATTTACCCAACAGGCCCCATAAGGACCACTTAAAGCAATTACATTCAGTGAGGCTCCATGCACATTAATTTAAGGTAACAAGATGAACACACCTCCTCATCTCCAAGGGAAACCTCACGCACCCAGATGGGTTGTCCGAAATGGAACAGCTACCAGAAACAATTTAAACTACTCTTACTTTCAACACTGATGACTGAAATAAAGTCGGGGTCCCATACACTCTCAGGGTTCTGGACCACGCGCTAGCTTCACTCCAAGGCTTATGGTTGGAGCCCTGATTTTTTAAGCATATCCTGCCTCACAATCAAGTATTGAAGACTCTCTAATGTAGCTTCTTCTTTCCTGGTGCCACAAGAAACTATACTGCAATAGAGACAACACCATCAAACACAACACACTCCGACATCCCTATTACTCACTCATGGCACATCCAATCTTGCTCTTCAAAGAGAACTCACAATGAAATATGTCACTAAACATGACCCTTATGGCTGATGAAATCACTACAATCCTTTTAAGAATCGGTCAACACCGATAACTCCAAACCTCCTTCACCCTTTCCCATTGGAATTTCTTTCACCGCTTATGGGGGGTACCTTAAAATACAATAATTTCAAACTTCATACTCGGTGACCTAGAAAACTCAAAGAGACCAAAACTCCCTTCAACTCCCCTCACATCTTTCATCCCACTGTGAGAGGATCCGTTTAACTGAAAAGAGGAGGGGTAGACTTAGCACTATTACTAAAAATAGAGATTCCTTACTTTAATCAACTGGAGGGTCAGCCAATGGTGAATTACCTGTATCTGCACTTCAATCGCACGCTAATGCTTTATGGGGGCGTACACTAGTCATGAAATAAAACCATAGACCCAATAAAACTAGTCCAATGGTCGATACATACTGCAAGTGAACACTAAACGTGTAGAAGGAACCACTACAAGGGCTTCCCGAAGCACTTTTCAAAAGAACCCACTAACCATATGCATTCAAACTAACTTACAAATAAAAATTCAAAATCAGGACAAAAATCATTAAAAATGATTCTTGGCTTGAAACGCCTCACATACAAAATTTCCAAAATATAAGGACACACCACACAACCATCAATTATTGAAACACAAAATAATTTTTACTTAGAAACCAGATTTCCACGAATTCGAAACAAAGAGACGAGGAACGATGCAAGAGGAAACTAGTGTCAGTAGGTGATTGGGACATATGGTTGGCAACCATACGTCAATCATGCCACTGCCATGAAGAGTATTCTAGGACAGCGTCCCTAGATCCACATGGCTTGCTAGACCCTACGAGCTCACTGGGACCACTAACCCCCCCTCCCTTTTTCATTTCCCCTTGACCAAATTAACCACAAGGACCAAAGATTCAGATGAATCTCAACTTACCCCAGTAACTCGAGTCCCTCCATGAGGTGTGATGGCCAGGCACCTTACTCATAGTCAGGGCGTCGAGTCCCGACGACCTTAACTTCAGTCTACCCTGACTCTATCCTAAAAGAACATGACCCAAGAGAGAAAACACCCTCTAATACCATTTTGTAACGAACCTGACTGGGTCTCCATCTGACCTGACACCGACCCGTTCCGTGACATGGCCCAAGGGGCATTCCCGATCCCTGCAGGTTGGTACAAGTTTCCGGGTATAAAAATAGTACAAGGCAATGATTTACCCGAAAGAAAAGACATAAAAACAAATAACTACTTAAATTTAAAGAAACTGATTTTATACAACCAAACATACCTTTAACACATTTCATACCTAAATATCTACAACTGGAACCAACAAACCAAGAGAGACAACAACAAAGGAAAACTAAAACTCTAAGAAAACTATAATGGAATAAAACTAACACATCCATCTACACCTTCATGAAACATGAGGAGCCACCTCCTCAAACTACCATCGTCAGACCTGCATGGGAAAAACCATTGACAACCCGAACCACCATCACTAAGCACAATGACTCAACCTGTGACACACAAAGAAAAAGGTCTACATAAAACCAAAGTTGTATGTAGGGTGTGATCCAAGTGCCCAACATGATTCCATTGGGAGAATATTCCACACACAACCATTTAAATTACGAATACATTTTTTTAGTCAAATAGAAAAAAGTAAAATAAAATATTGAACAATATTTAATGAAAAAAAAATTTATGACAGGTTCTTTAAATGAAAAAAAATTAAAGAAAACAACTTAAATTAAATAACACACACCCACAAACTTTTTAAATAACCAACGAACATAAAGTAACCAATAATCACCAATATAGGAGAGGCCTCGTGCATGTTAGCTAGCATGGGTCCCTAGATTTTCATGTCTCGGTGAAGCGTGGCTTAGAAACCATGACCCTCGGAAAACGTGGCTTAGAAACCACAACCCTCAGAAAACATGGCATAGAAACCATGACCCTTAGTCATTCATATGTTTAGTTAGTGTTGTAGTGGTCAATCCTGCTAAGTGAAACAGATCCAAAGCTACCGCCGGATCACTAGCCCACTAGTCTAGTCCACCCTCCTAGCTACCCAGGCTTCCCACTTTGTGCTCAAACAAATTTCGAGATCATAATAGGTTCACATCACATAACAAAATACAAGGAAAACACCACACATGACTAGATACCATTTACACCACTAATTCCATTTTTAAAATTAAAGATCATGTCACATGTCCACTACCACAAAACTGGGCAAGGCATGCGCCTGCCTTTATCAGTGCTAACGGAAAAGCGCTGATAAAGGTTGTATTTATCAGCGCTTTTCATTTTAGCACTGATAAATACACCCTTTATCAGTGCTTTTTACTAGCGCTGATAAAGGGTCCCGCGGATTTGTTAAAAACCCGCGGGTCCTCTTCCTCCTCCCCGCACACAATCAAGCTCTCGCGGAAGCCCTCGTCTGCACCGCTGCCGCCACCTCCTCCTCCTCCGCCGCGGCCGCCTCCTCCTCCTCTACTTCTGCTCCTCCTCCTCCTCCTCTGGTGCCTCCGCCCTGCCTCAGCCCTGCCTCTGCGTCGGTGCCTCCTCCTCCATCGCGGCCTCCTCCTCCTCCGCCGGTGCCTCCTCCTCCTCCGTCGGGGCCTCCTCCTCCACCGCGGCCTCCTCCTCCACCGCGGCCTCCTCCTCCTCCGTCGGTGCCTCTGCGGCCTCCTCCTCCTCCGCAGCCTCCTCCTCCTCCATTGTGCGGTATGCTATGACCAATAATTGTAATTTGCTTTGTTTTTTTTTTGTTCTATATTTCAACTATCATGATTTGTGTGAAACAATTTTATTTGAAGTGGGGGGGGTGCAGGTGCTGCGGGGGTGTAGTGGGTGGGGGGTGTGCAGGTGGGGGTGTTTAGGTGGGGGAGATGTGCAGTGGGTGAACATGTGTAGGTGGGGAGTATAATGGGGGGTCTATTGGGTGTGAGGTTGGGGGTGTACATGTTGGGGGTGTACAGGTTGGGGGTCTATTCGCCCGTTTTCTCTTTTCCCATCCAACACTACCATATCCAGTACCATTACCTATATAATAACACATTATGCATGCATTCTTAAAAATATAATAAGCGAGTAGTAAAACTCTACCGCCTCCTCCTCTGCTCCTGCTCCTCCTCCTCCTCCTCCTCCACCGGCCTCATCCTCCTCCTCCTCCGCTGCCTCTGCCAATCCCTCCTCCTCCTCCGCTGGTGCCGCCGGTGCCTCCGCGGCCTCCTCCTCCTCTGTCGGTGCCTCCGCGGCCTCCTCCTCCGCCGCCGTCACGCCGCGGTCAAGCTGCCGTCACGCTGCGGTCACGCCGCGGTCACACCGGTGCCTCCGCAGCCGCCGCCTCCTCCTCCTCCGCCGCGGCCACCGCCTCCTCCTCTGCTCCTGCTCCTCCTCCTCCTCCACCGGCCTCATCCTCCTTCTCCTCCGCTGCCTCCGCTGCCACCGCTGCCTCCGCTGCCTCCGCTTCCTCCGCCCTGCCTCCGCCCTGCCTCTGCGCTGCCGCCAGTGCCTCCTCCTCCACCGCGGCCTCCTCCTCCTCCACCGCGGACTCCTCCTCCTCCACCACGGCCTCCTCCTCCTCCTCCGCTGCCTCCTCTGCCTCCTCCTCATCCGTCGCGGCCGCCGCCTCCTCCTCTGCTCCTGCTCCTCCTCCCCTCCACCGGCCTCATCCTCCTCCTCCTCCGCTGCCTTCGCTGCCTCCGCCCTGCCTCCGCCCTGCCTCAGCGCTGCCGCCGGTGCCTATAGTGCCTCCTCCTCCATCGCGGCCTCCTCCTCATCCGCCGATGCCTCCTCCTCCTCTGCCAGTGCCGCCAGTGCCTCCACGTCTCCTCCTCCTCTGCGGTCACGCTGCGGTCACGCTGCGGTCACGCCGCGGTCACGCCGGTGCCTCTGCGGCCACCGCCTCCTCCTACTTCGCCGCGGCCGCCGCCTCCTCCTCTTCTCCTGCTCCTCCTCCTCCTCCTCCACCAGCCTCATCCTCATCCTCCTCCGCTGCCTCTGCTGCCTCCGCTACCTCCGCCCTGCCTCCACCCTACCTCTACGCTGTCGCCGGTGCCTCCTCCTCCACCACGGCCTCCTCCTCCTCCGCCGATGCCTCCTCCTCCTCTACCGGTGCTGCTGGTGCCTCCGCGGCTGCCTCCTCCTCCGCGGTCACGCCGCGGTCACGCCGGTGCCTCTGCGACCGCCACCTCCTCCTCCTCTGTCGCGGTCGCCACCTCCTCCTCTGCTCCTGCTCCTCCTCCTCCTCCTCCACCGGCCTCATCCTCCTCCTCCTCTGTTGCCTCCGCTGCCTCCGCCCTGCCTCCGCCCTGCCTCTGCGCTGCCGCCAGTGCCTCCTCCTCCACCGCGGCCTCCTCCTCCTCCACCGCGGTCTCCTCATCCTCCTCCGCTGCCTCCTCCTCCTCCACCGCGGCCGCCTCCTCCTCCTCTGCTCCTGCTCCTCCTCCCCTCCACCGGCCTCATCCTCCTCCTCCTCTGCTGCCTCCGCCTCCTCCTCCTCTTATGCTCCTCCTCCTCCTCCTCCTTCTCCTCCACCGCAGCCTCGTCCTCCTCCTCCTCCACCAGCGCTTCCTCCTCCTCCTCCTAGTACGCTGCCTCATCCTCCTCCTCCACCGGCGCCTCCTCCTCCTCCTCCTCTGCCTACTCTGCTGCCTCCTCCTCCACCGCGGTTTGAGAGGTGCCTAAAGTTATTTCACCATCTTCCTTACCATTTTATTCTTTATATTTAGTTTCTATTGATTTTTGATTTATCTAGATTAGGTTTTATGGGTGATTCAACTAGCGTACGGTCGTATCATATTGATGTGAATCTTGGGGATTGTAGTGGTTCCCAATATATTTTTTATTTTGGTATTTATTTATTCCTTTATTTCCTTGAAGTATCTTGTTTTTTATCTAAATTATACTCATTTTCATTCTCCTTTAACCTATATACTTATCCTATGGATTCTAAATAGGATGAATATAAATAAAGAATGGATGAATGCCAATCGGTTGAAAAAAGAGTATGAAGAAGGTGTGAAAGAATTTATCAAGTTTTCAATACATCATGCATGTGACTCTTCTCAAATCCTTTGTCCGTGATTACGCTGTTGTTATTCAAAACAAATTAGTTCAGATGAGTTGGAAGAACACTTGATCTGTCACAGAATAGATCAAAGTTATACATGTTGGAATAAACACGGGGAAACAACGAATGTAGGTAGTGAATGGGGTGACACTGCGTTTTATGTATCATCTGATATGATTACAAACATGAACAATGAAGATGACCGTATGGAGGATGTGATTACAGATGTGAATGATGATGAAGATCATATTGAGAAAATGACAAGGACCTTCGAAGATGAACTTCGTGATTGCCCAAAATTGTTTGAGAAGTTAAAAAGTTGTGCAAAGACGCCATTGTATGCTGGTTGCACTAAATATACAGCATTGTCAGCCGTACTGAAGCTGTATAATTTGAAAGCAGATAACGGGTGGAGTGATGACAGTTTTATGAAACTACTTGCCCTCTTGAATGACATGCTCCCAGAAGACAATGAGCTCCCGAGCCGAACATATGATGCCAAACGAATGCTACGCTCTTTGGGTATGATCTCTGAAAGAATACACGCCTGCCCGAATGACTGTATACTGTTTCTCAAGGACCAAAAATCACTTAAAGAATGCCCAAAGTGTGGTTCTTCTCGATATAAGAAAGATGAATCCAGTCCTACTAAAGTTTTATGGTACTTTCAAATCATTCCAAGGTTTAGACGCCTATATGGAAGTGAGGAGACTGCAGAACAATTAACATGGCATACAGATACACGAATTAAAGATGGGATACTACGTCACCCAGCAGACTCTCCTCAGTGGAAGAGAATCGATCATGAGTATCCTGAATTTGGAAACGAGATGAGAAACCTTCGCCTTGCGTTATCTACAGATGGAGTGAATCCTTTTGGTTTTCAAAGAAGCAGTCACAGTACATGGCCGGTTATGTTGATAAATTATAACTTACCACCGTGGTTATGCATGAAACGAAAATACATCATGTTATCTATGCTTATATCAGGACCAAAACAATCGGGTAATGATATTGATGTTTATTTAGCTCCATTGATCGAAGATTTGAAATTATTGTGGGATTCAGGTGTTACATTGTATGATGCTTACAGAAAGGAAGATTTTACTTTGAGATTCATGTTGTATGGGACGATGAATGACTTCCCAGCTTATGGAAATTTGTCAGGATATAGCATTAAAGGAACTCAAGGTCGTCCCGTTTGCGAAGAAGGTACACAATCAATTAGGTTGAAACATTCATCGAAAACCATGTTTCTAGGACATCGAAGATTTCTACCGTGACGACATAAGTACCGTTCTTGGAAGACATCATTCGATGGAAGTTCAGAAGAACGTACAACACCATCTCCACTAACAGGCGATCAATTGTTTGAGAAAGTTAAAAATTTGGACACTACTTTTGGTAAACCGGCTTCGAAAAACCTTACGAAAATTGGCTGGAAAAATAGATCAATTTTTTTTGAATTAAAATACTGGAATTGTCTGTATGTAAGACATTTTATTGATGTTATGCATGTAGAAAAAAATGTATTTGATAGTGTTATCGGCACGTTGCTAAATACATCTGGCAAAACAAAAGATGGAATTAAGTCTAGGTTGGACATGGTTGAGATGGGAATACGAGAAGAGTTGGCACCAGTAAAGGGTGAAAAACGAACATTTCTTCCTCCTACTGCTTACACTCTTTCCAGGAAGTAGAGATATCAGTTTTGCAACTTCTTGAATGACGTAAAGGTTCCAGAGGGGTATTCGTCAAATATCAGTAACCTTGTGTCAATGAGCGACTTGAAGTTAAAAGGTCTGAAATCACATGACTGTCATTTTTTGATGCAAAATCTCATTCCAATTGCTTTACGTTGCATTTTTCCCAAGAATGTCCGCCATACATTAACGAAACTGTGTTTCTTCTTCAAAGCTATATGCAGCAAAGTTATAGACTCGGCGAAATTGCCAGCTATGGAAAAAGAAATTGTCGTCATATTATGTGAATTAGAAATGTTCTTCCCGCCTTCATTTTTTGATATTATGGTTCATTTGATGGTCCACTTGGTGAGAGAGATTCGACTATGTGGTCCTGTACATTACAGATAGATGTACCCCATTGAACGGTATATGAAGATTTTGAAAGGGTATGTCAAAAATCAAAGTCGGCCATAGGGTTGTATTGCAGAGCGATATATTGTTGAGGAAGCCGTTGAATTCTGTACCGAATACTTGTCTGGTGTGGAAAGCATTGGCTTACCGAAATCTCGTCACACTGGGCGGTTAGAGGGTGAAGGAATTTATGGAAGAAAGGTTGTCACAATCAATATTACAGATCGGGAGCAGGCCCACCTTTATGTTTTGCATAACAGTTTGGAAGTTGACCCATATGTTGAAATCCACAAAGAAATTCTTAGGCAATTGAATCCATCAAGGGCTGAAAAATGGATATCAAATACACATAATCGACAGTTTATAGGATGGTTTCAAGGTCATATTTTTAAGAAGTCAGATGAGAATCCAAAGTCTATTTCGGAATGACTTCGATGGCTAGCCAGAGGACCAAGTGTGTATGCATTATCTTACAATGCTTATGTAGTTAATGGTTATACATTTTATACTAATTAACATGATGAAGACAGTACCATGCAGAATAGTGGGGTTACACTTGTGGCTGAAGCGATGCATGTTTCCGGTGCTAAGGACAGAAATCCAATTTATGCGAATATGTCATACTTTGGCATCATCAAACAAATATGGGAGTTGGATTATACAGAATTTCAAGTTCTGATATTTCAATGCAAGTGGGTTGATAACAGGAGTGCTGTTAAAATAGATGATTTGGGATTTGTGAAAGTTGATTTCAGTAAGCAAGGGGAGAAAGACGAACCATTTATAATGGCATCACAGGCAGTGCAAGTATTTTATGTTCCCGATCCCGCAAACTGAAACTGGTCAATTGTTCTGTTATCGACCAAAACAGCTGAAGGGTCAGATGAAAATTCAACGGAAGATGATCCGTTCATTGGGATTTTGCAATCATTTCGCAGTGGTCCCAATGTAGACGACGTTTTTTATGTCAAAGGAGACCACAATGAAGGGATATGGATAGTTGATAGAGGGGTCAAATCCCTTCAGCCTTTAAAAAAAAGGGATTTCAATAATCAGGTTATTTATTTTTATTGTAATATAGATTGTGTTACATTATGTTATTATCTGTTCGCTGCTGCTTTTATGTGATCTAACTTAAATTTTAAACTAGTTCTGCAGATAATGACTTCTTCACCTGTTGATGCACCCAATCCCGAGACACAACACGTCTCTCAACCTGTTGCAGCTGGTCCCATTGCTGAGAGACAACAGGTCTCTCAACCTGTTACAGCTGGTCCCACTGCTGACGTACAACAGGTCTCTCAACCTGTTGCAGCTGGTCCCACTACTGAGAGACAACAGGTCTCTCAACATGTTGCAGCTGGTCCCACTGCTGACGTACAATAGGTCTCTCAACCTGTTGCAGCTGGTGTCAGTGTCGAAGCTAGTGCTTCGTAGAAACATAATGATGATGCATAAACTGAGGAAATGGTAGGCGATGAAACCCCAGCGACACAAAAAAAATAGGTGCGCCGTAGTTTGACAGTTTTAGCAAAAATCCTTAAGGCAAAAGCAAAAGGCATCAAATATGAGGTGGGATGGAATAAGCTAGGCCAGCATGTAAACCCCAACAAAGCCATGTTTAGTAGCTACATTGGAATCGTCACTCGACAACGTGTGCCGATTGACGTAGAGCCGTAGCACCATGTTGTCAACGGGTTGAAAACATTAATGTGGGAAGAGATTACGATAACATTACGATATTATATATTTAATTTATTAAAATAAAATAAAATATTGAAATATTGACTAACCCTTCATCATCTCTTGCAGAGTACATTTATAGTAGATGTTTCGCACAAAGAATATGTTTTCAGACTGGAAGGATGGATTCATAGAGGCTTTCGCACCATTTTAATGAAAAATCATCTGAAATATGCTGAAGGGAAAATCAAGCCGCACCCGCCTCCTCTTTATGCACACTTGATATCCCAAGGAACGTGGGATGAGTTTTGCAACCGTCGTGCAGAAAAGAATTTTCAGGTACATTGTTTTTGGTTACACGTTGTGTAACATTGCTTGTATTCATCACATTGATTGATAGGTTTTTATTTATGAAACAGCAACTGAGTGCTGAAAATAAAGAACGGGCAGCAAAACCAGCGTACTCCTACCATAAAGCAAGGTTGGGGTACGCTTCAATTGAAAAACAATTGGTATGTATTTTAAAAGTACTGTAATAATTTTATGTGACATAAAACAACACTGTAACCATGTTTATCTGTTTATAAGCAGATTGATGAAGCAAAATCTCAAGTCACTTCCATTCCACTCCATGTGCTATGGAAGGAGGCTCATGTTAATAAAGAGGGGAAACTGATAGATGAAAACACACAAAAAGTGTGGGAAACATGTGTAAGTATAACATAATATAAACTTGTTTTGCTTTAAATCACTATTACATAATGATGCTTACTTATTTTCTCATATTTTCTATTTGACATAGTCACAGGAAACATCAACACCCGCACCGGATGCAGACATACTTTCAACGGCCTTGAAACAGCCAGAACAGTATGGTCGCGTCAGAGGTGTGGGTTTTGGGGTGTCACCCAAGACATATTTTAAGAAAAAAAAGAGGATGAACAAACTAAAGAATTGCATGTAATGAGAGATAGAGTAGCTACCCTTGAAGAACTAATCCAAACTCAGGGAGAGATGCTAAAGAGTTTGATGGAGGAGAGGCGAAGAGAACAAACAACTCAAGAACAACCCCCGCGAGAAGATCCACCCCTCACCAGCTTTGAGGCGAGCCATTCCCCTCAAAGACCTGACTTAACCGAGGTAATCAATGTTATAATATTCGTTTTTGTGAGATGTGAATCACATAGACACTGATACCTTTAATTTAATGACCTGAAGAGGTATTTTTGAAAATAATTACTACTTTATTTAAAATAATTATTAATTCTTTTGTGTATTTATATTTTTTTAGTACTACTATGACTGTCGCAAAAACTCCTATTCAGAAGATGATATAAATGTCTTTAGAAATGAATGGGCAGCGTACCTGATCGAAGAATGTAAACAAATAGGACAATGAAGGTGAATTCCTAATACTTATGTTATCTTTATATGGTCATTGATATCTCCCTTTACACTTATTGAGCATCTATGATCTCCCTTTCTTATGTTTCATATCCTTAGATTAGTGAATTCCTACTACTTAGTTTGAAATTGAGATAAACTTTGGAAAACAACACCAATGACATATGCCAAACTGAGCAAACGCCTTCGGATAGTTTTGATACTTTAGGACAATGATCCACGAGTCATTTGTGACGTGTAGGAATTGATCGCACCTCAATCCGATGCACGGTGTGACCGTTATGGCTAAAATTGTCTGATATCAGTTTTAAAATGACATAAACTTTGGAAAACAACACCAATGACATACGCCAAACTGAGAAAACGCCTTCGGATTGTTTTGATACTTTAGGACAACGATCCATGTGTCATTTGTGACGTGTACTTATCGACCGCACCTCAATCCGACGCACGGTGTGACCGGTATGGCTAAAAGTGTCTGATATCAGTTTCAAATTGAGATAAACTTTGGAAAACAACACCAATGACATACGCCAAATCAAGAAAACGCATTCGGATTGTTTTTATACTTTAGGAAAACGATCCACGAGTCATTTGTGACGTGTACGAATTGACCGCACCTCAATCCGACGCACGGTGTGACCGGTATGGCTAAAAGTGTCTGATATCAGTATCAAATTGAGATAAAATTTGGAAAACAACAACAATGACATACGCCAAACCAAGAAAACGCCTTCAGATTGTTTTGATACTTTAGGAAAACGATCCACGAGTCATTTTTGACGTGTACGAATCGACCGCACCTCAATCCGACGCACGGTGTGACCGTTATGGCTAAAATTGTCTGATATCAGTTTGAAAATGACATAAACTTTTGAAAACAACACCAATGACATACGCCAAACCAAGCAAACACGCTCGGATTGTTTTGATACTTTAGGACAACGATCCATGAGTCATTTGTGACGTGTAAGAATCGACCGCACCTCAATTCGACGCACGGTGTGACCGGTATGGCTAAAATTGTCTGATATCAGTTTGAAAATGACATAAACTTTGGAAAACAACACCAATGACATACGCCAAACCGAGAAAACACTTTCGGATTGTTTTGATACTTTAGGAAAATGATCCAAGAGTCATTTTTGACGTGTAAAAATTGACCGCACCTCAATCTGACGCACGGTGTGACCGGTATGGCTAAAATTGTCTGATATCAGTTTGAAAATGACATAAACTTTGGAAAACAACACCAATGACATACGCCAAACCGAGAAAACGCCTTCGGATTGTTTTTATACTTTAGGACAACTATCCACGAGTCATTTGTGACATGTACAAATTGACCGCACCTCAATCCGATGCACGGTGTGACCGGTATGGCTAAAATTGTCTGATATCAGTTTGAAAATGACATAAACTTTGGAAAACAACACCAATGACATACGCCAAACCGAGAAAATGCATTCGGATTGTTTTGATACTTTAGGAAAACGATCCACGAGTCATTTTTGACGTGTACGAATTGACCGCACCTCAATTCGACGCACGGTGTGACCGGTATGGCTAAAATTGTCTGATATCAGTTTGAAAATGACATAAACTTTGGAAAACAACACCAATGACATACGCCAAACCGAGAAAACGACTTCGGATTGTTTTTATACTTTAGGAAAACAATCCACGAGTCATTTGTGACGCGTACGAATCGACCGCACCTCAATATGACGCACGGTGTGACCGGTATGGCTAAAAGTGTCTGATATCAGTTTCAAATTGAGATAAACTTTGGAAAACAACACCAATGACATACACCAAACTGAGAAAACGCCTTCTTATTGTTTTGATAATTTAGGACAACGGTCCACGAGTCATTTGTGACGTGTACGAATCGACCGCACCTCAATCCGACACACGGTGTGACCGGTATGGCTAAAAGTGTCTGATATCAGTATGAAAATGAGATAAACTTTGGAAAACAACACCAATGACATACGCCAAACCGAGAAAACGCGTTTGGATTGTTTTGATACTTTAGGAAAACGATCCACGAGTCATTTTTGACGCGTACTAATTGACCGCACCTCAATCCGACGCACGGTGTGACCGGTATGGCTAAAATTGTCTGATATCAGTTTGAAAATGACATGAACTTTGGAAAACAACATCAATAACATACGCCAAACCGAGAAAACTCCTTAGGATTGTTTTGATACTTTAGGACAACGATCCACGAGTCATTTGTGACGTGTATGAATCGACCGACCCTCAATCCGACGCACGGTGTGACCGGTATGGCTAAAATTGTGTGATATCAGTTTGAAAATGACATAAACTTTGGAAAACAACACCAATGACATACGCCAAACCGAGAAAACACCTTCATATTGTTTTTATACTTTAGGAAAACGATCCACGAGTCACTTGTGATGTGTATGAATCAACCGCACCTCAATCCGACGCACGGTGTGACCGGTATGGCTAAAATTGTCTGATATCAGTTTGAAAATGACATGAACTTTGGAAAACAACACCAATGACATACGCCAAACTGAGAAAACACCTTCGGATTGTTTTTATACTTTAGTAAAACGATTCAAGAGTCATTTGTGACATGTACGAATCGACCGCACCTCAATCTGACACATGGTGTGACCGGTATGGCTAAAATTGTCTGATATCAGTTTGAAAATGACATAAACTTTGGAAAACAACAACAATGACATACGTCAAACCGAGAAAACTCCTTCGGATTATTTTGATACTTTAGAAAAACGATCCACGAGTCATTTGTGACGTGTACAAATCGACCGCACCTCAATCCGACGCACGGTGTAACCGGTATGGCTAAAATTGTCTGATATCAGTTTGAAAATGACATGAACTTTGGAAAACAACACCAATGACATACGCCAAACTGAGAAAACGCCTTCGGATTGTTTTGATACTTTAGTAAAACGATCCACGAGTCATTTTTGATGTGTACTAATCGACCACACCTCAATCCGACGCACGGTGTGACCGGTATGGCTAAAATTGTCTGATATCAGTTTGAAAATGACATAAACATTGGAAAACAACACCAATGACATACGCCAAACTGAGCAAACGCCTTCGGATTGTTTTGATACTTTAGGAAAACGATCCACGAGTCATTTTTGACGTGTATGAATCGACCTCACTTCAATCCGACGCACGGTGTGACCGGTATGGCTAAAATTGTCTGATATCAGTTTGAAAATGACATAAACTTTGGAAAACAACACCAATAACATACGCCAAACCGAGAAAAAGCATTCGGATTGTTTTGATACTTTAGGAAAACGATCCAAGAGTCATTTGTGACGTGTATTAATCAACCGCACCTCAATTCGACGTACGGTGTGACCGGTATGGCTAAAATTGTCTGATATCAGTTTGAAAATGACATAAACTTTGGAAAACAACACCAATGACATACGCCAAACCGAGAAAATGCCTTCAGATTGTTTTGATACTTTAGTACAACAATCCAAGAGTCATTTTTGATGCTTACGAATCGACCGCACCTCAATCCGACGCACGGTGTGACCATTATGGCTAAAAGTGTCTAATATCAGTTTCAAATTGAGATAAACTTTGGAAAACAACACCAATGACATATGCCAAACCGAGAAAACGCCTTTGGATTGTTTTGATACTTTAGGAAAACGATCCATGAGTCATTTGTGACATGTACGAATTGACCACACCTCAATCCGACGCACGGTGTGACCGGTATGGCTAAAAGTGTCTGATATCAGTTTGAAAATGAGATAAACTTTGGAAAACAACACCAATGACATACGCCAAACTGAGCAAACGCGTTCAGATTGTTTTGATACTTTTGGAAAACGATCCACGAGCCATTTGTGACGTGTACAAATCAACCGCACCTCAATCCGACGCACGGTGTGACCGGTATGGCTAAAATTTTCTGATATCAATTTGAAAATGACATGAACTTTGGAAAACAACACCAATGACATACGCCAAACCGAGCAAATGCCTTCAGATTGTTTTGATACTTTAGGAAAATGATTCATGATTCATTTTAGACGTGTACGAATCGACCGCACCTCAATCCGACGCACGGTGTGACCGGTATGGCTAAAATTGTCTGATATCAGTTTGAAAATGACATAAACTTTAGAAAACAACACCAATGACATATGCCAAACCGAGCAAATGCCTTCAGATTGTTTTGATACTTTAGGACAATGATCTATGAGTCATTTGTGACGTGTACGAATTGACCGCACCTCAATCCGACGCATGGTGTGACCAGTAAAGTTTTTCATTAGATAAAGAATCAGTATTTATTAAATGAGATAAATCAATCAAAAACATATTGATTTTACATTATTCCCTTTCATTGTTATGAAAATGAAAACTTTTGAGTTTAAAATTTAATATTTTAGTTTCACATTTCCATATTAATGTATTCTTTCATATTACTTTTTTAATTTCTTTCATTATTGCATTACTAACATAATATTTGTTTTCTTATATAGGTGAATTTTTTTCCTTGAGTTCGGATGCTTTGTTCGGCAACAAATACCATCGAGAGCGGATCACGGATATCAAAGGATGAAACATTAATGTTTATAACTATTGTTGAATAATTGTAAATGTATTTATGTAAAACAATGTTTGAAATGTATATAGAAATGCGTTTTTTTGTATTCATGATGTTAAGTAAATGTATATACCGTTGTCAGTCAAAATATTGGGTGTGGGTGCTATGGTGTGCAGGTGTGCATGTGCTACTTTGTGCAGGTATTCTGGTGTGCAGGTGTGCAGGTACTATTTTTTAGGTGCAGGCGTTGGGGCCTTTATCAGCGCTTTTTTAGCGCTGATAAAGGACACCTTTAACAGCGCTAGAGGAGCGCTGATAAAGGGACCCTGAATCAGCGCTCCGAGAAGCGCTGATATAGTTGACCTTTATCAGCTCTAAATTAGCGCTGATAAAGGGGACCCCCCCCCCCCCTTTATCTACGCCGGAATTAACAGCGCTTTTCCAGCACTGTTAATGCTGGTTTTTAGCGCTGATAAAGGCGCAGGTTGTATTAGTGGTCACGTTTATGCATAAAAGTCAAACATAGTACTTACACACATCGAAACATCATTTGCACACCCAAATGCCATTTTGATATACTACACACACCAAAACCTTATATAAACAAGCTTCACACCATTTATATAAATTTATAAACCCTTTTAAAATTTTCATAAAATAATTCTAAAAGAGTATCACTGGGATTTACACGTGAAAACACACTAAAAATACTCATTTTGAATTAAGCGCACACCCAAAATCTTTTTAGAAATTGATTTACATCGCTGACACCATCAATTAAATCACTTCCAATTTTATAGAAAATAGTTTTAAACATAGACAACCACCAAGAAAATTTATTGAAAAATTTCAAAAAAAGTGTTGTATGACTTGATACACCAAAACGCACTTTGAACCTCTTTTATGACAAAACGAACTTTGATTTCACACCCAAAACAATCACTTCAGCTCTTTCACATTCAAACAAACTAAGTTCACAATCTTGAGAACGCTGATAAATAGCTCATTGTAGGTTTTCACAATAAAAAACATTAACATCACATGAACACTCTTCTAATAAAACAATGCACCACAAAACTCAGTTGAAATTACTTTCATAACATGTGAAATACTTAACAATAGTGATAAATTAATTTAAACTACCAAACTAATTCACCAAAAAATTTATGAATCACTTTTCAGAAATATGTTGCATGAATCAAAATACTAAAAATTCAATGAAACACCCCTCTACGAATCAACACATATCAACGTTAAACCAAAAGACAATCTACATAGTTTGTAAAATGAAAATAAACAATTAAACATGGTTGTTCATAGAAAATGCACATGTATCATGCATACATACCAACATAAATTAAAAACTATATTAGCATTAAAAAACTAATGAATAAATATGCTAAATCAATTTAAGAAGAAAATTAATTCATCAAACAATGGTTAAGGGCAGAACCACCTACCGATGTATAGCAACTTTCGAAAAAATATGTGAAAACATCATTGCACCTGGACCGCACCACAAGCGACCAAGAATGGACCCTAAAACAAGAGACCGGAAAAACAAGATTTAAGATCAAACTATAATTTGAGCCCCTTACCCACTGGGTAACAAAAAATTCAAGGATAAAAAAAAGTAAAGAAGACTCCACCTGGGGGTTCCTCACGCGAAAAGAGGGAAAGGCACCGGTCGGCATGGGAGGTGGCGCGCCGGAGTAAGGCTCGGCCAGCAGGGGAGGATGTGGGGTGGTTTAACGGTTGGATTTGGACAATGCAATGGGATATGAGTGGGAAAGATGAGATTGAGAGCAAGGCGCGACACATAAAGATCGGCTGGGAGGGGGTGTGACGGCATAAGGTTGAGGGGATAAGGGGGCCGGCAGAGACGGTCGTCAGACAAGAGTATGGGGTGACAACAAGCAGACTGGAGAGGGAGGTTGAGGGGGTTCGCTGGCTGTCCATGAAGAGTAGAGGTAATGATGTGAGGTGGTCAACTAGGGGAAGGGCAGCGGTGCAACTGAGGTACTGGGCGCGATGGCTGGAGGGGAAAGAAGGCGGCGCGAGGGTTCATGGGGGAGGCATCGAAGCTGACTAGAAGGGTTTTATGGTTAGAGGGGTGCAACGGGATAGAGAGGGGGGAAGAAGAGGGAGGGAAAGAAAAGAAAAAAAAGAGAAGAGAGAAAAAAGAAATAAAATAAAAGAATAAAAGGAAAGGAAAAAATAGAAATAAAATAGAACCTAAAAAATAGTTTAGGCCACTCAATATATATGTGTTTGTGTATATATATGCATATATATTATAATAATAATGGTAAGTTAATAATTTTATAATTATCACCAAAATTTTATAGTATCAACCAAATTAAAATATCAACTGAAATAATAATTATAATAATAAACACATTAATAATATTAACAATAATAATAACAATATTAAGAATTATAATAAGGAAATACAGAAAAATGACCTACCACTTCCATTATTATCAAAATAATTCTTTAAACTTCATTTATTTATTTATTTATTTATCTATTATCTTACTTCAGCCTCATTTATTTAATTTTACTTCTTTTATTTGTTTTGAACATTGTGCAAGCCGTGTGAGAAACTGAGTGAGGTCACACGGTGCCTCGGTCAAAGTCGTGTGGCTTCGACTGTTCCCCGCCCATGCATCAGACGCCACCAAGCCCAAAATATTAATTTATCACCAAAATGTAAAATTTCAATCGGGCTCGGCCCATACTCCGACCAAGAATTGAAAAATCAAACAAGAATAATAAAAATAATAAAATAAAAATCATTTTAGAAATTAGGGTGTGACACCTAAAATACTGCACATCAATTATTTAGTTTTCAAGATCCTAAAAAGGTATTAAAACCTTCCAAGATGAAACCATGATAAGGGAATCCTGAGTAAAATTTGAGTCCATGACTACTATGACTTCCCCTATAATAATATTAGGAATGAATTAGGAAAATATAAAAAAAAGATACAAAGCATGTGAGGCCCCCATATAGATTCAGTAAAAATAATGTTATATTATCCAGGTCCATTGACTTTAGGAAAATAGATATAACTCTCCCTCTAGGACATATATTTTACCAAATTTTACCTTTTTCGAAATAGGTAAAGTCAAGATAACTATATTAGATACATAAATAATGAATATCATTTTGGTGGCCATTACTGAGAATTTTTTAAGAAAATATATTATGATTTAAATATCTAAATCCAAGCATTAAGGTTTACATGATATTATGTAATAGAGGGGTGTCATTGATGATTCATTTGATGCTTGATTAGAAAAATGTCGTGCACATCATGAATGAAAAAAATGAACAACAACATATAATGTTTTATTATCCATCAATTGATAGCACATAGAAGGAGGGATCTCCACATTTTGGAGTGTCTCTAAGAAATTCATAAAAACAAATAAAAAATCACCATCAATTAACGATCAAACTACAAAAATAATTTAATCATATGAGTTCACCAAATCAGTAAGAGTTTTATGGGCTGCGTTGATGGAGAATTTAAGATCAGTGTGCCCCACTTCTTCTAATTATTCCCTATGAAGAATGGTTTAAATAAGATTATAAAGGTCCTCAATTATTTTATTATTGGCATCCAATGAAGATGATGACACTAGAATTTCATACCATGAGAAACTAATATATCCTAATATATCCATATATTTATGATTAATCCATCCATTTTGGCATTCATATTAGATAATAATTGATGACTCTGTTCGAATGTGTTTGAAGAATCTTTCTTATGATTGTTTAGGGGAGTCCAATCTCTAAGTTTATGCAATCCCCTATCATTTATAGCCAAATATTTCCATTTTAGGATGATTTGTCTCATGATTTCATAAAATGGTTTTTTTCAATGTTTATATCACCCTAAGGATTAACCATATTTTCCTTTTAAAATAAATTTAATTTTATTGATAGCTTTACAATATACACAACACTCGATATAAACAAAACACAACTTAGTAAAAATTTTCATAGTCAATTAAATTATAAAAATTTAAGAGATTTTAAATAGTATATTTATATATAATACATACAAAAAAATATTTTTCCACTCATCCAATAAGATTTTATAGGAATATGATATGAACAAACCCAATATTTCACATAAAAACCTATATTTTTAGAAAACAAAATTTACTACCTTTTAATGGAAAACCTATTTTAAATAAAAATTTTCAAAATATTTATAAGTTATATTAGAAAAATAACCTTATTTTTAAAATAATATTATACACATTTAATTAGGTTAATTTTTTTGTATTTTTTAAAAACGTTTCAATTTTTGATGAATAGTGAAAATTACTGCATTTTAGTTCAAACTATTTTTTCATCAAATTTAGTTATATAGTTAAATTATATTTTAAATTGGTTATAAAGAATAATTATTTAAATTTTACATCACTAAAACCGATTTAAGTCTTTAGAATCAATTTTACATTGAAAATAGATATAAAAAACATTTCAAACTTTTGAACATTTCACTTTAAAAACATGATTTTTCATTGTATCTGTAGGATTAATTTTAAATATAATTTTTCATATTGTGTGAATTAAATTAGGTAAAATTGAATCCATATTTTGAATCATTATTTCCAAATTATGTTATAGTTTCATCTTTATTTTTAGGTACAAAAAATTTACAATGGTAAAAAACTTATTTATCATTTTATAGGTAAAATAGTGACAAGGGTTAAAGTTAAAATTTAAAAGCTTAACATACCAAAAAATTGCAATATTTAATGGTTGGTTTAGGTGTGTATAGGCCCTAAAAAACATTCTGAAAATTAATGATCATAAAAATATGTTTAATTTAATGACACCTCAATGTGGTTGGCTTTAATTATAAAATAATCAATATTTAGTCACTTAAAACCCACCCCTCTTAATGTATAAATACCACTCCCCACCACCCCATTTAAACCGAAAAGACTTGTATCTCCTAAAATATCTTCCAAAACCTATCCTCCTTAGTCTACCCACATCCAATTTATTTTTTTATTACCAAAAAACCAAATCAAATGTCCTCAAGGGCCTCTTAAAGAGGTGATATTCAAGAGCTAATTTTCCCAAAGTACCTCAATTTATTTTCTTTTACTACTTTCTCCTCACCTCCTTCATCCATCAGTGCATGATAATTATAGAATCATTTATATACTATATTATTATGTTTCTAATGGTATATATTATATCCATTTCATTTTTCATCTCCTCTTATTCAATGAAATGAAAGTTTTGTCCATGTTATGCTGGTTAATTGCCTCTATGAAAAATGTTTTTGTTCTTTTTCCATTACCTCCTCCACTGATGGTATTAAAAATATTTTTATGGTTAAATAATATTTTAATATATATATATATAATAACCTATTTAATATTATTTAAATGTTATATTCAATATAAATTCAATTTTTTCATATTTTGGATGTATGATAACTTCGTTTGTGGACGTGTGGACTACCGCCTCCTAAAAGAAACATGATTTGTTCACACAATACATGGAACATATAAAATATGGTTTTAATAAAAATATGTGACATATATATAATTTATATGATACTATAATTATAATTTACATATATATCATTTAATTTTCATTCTTTTAATATGATAAATAAATGAAAGTAGCATTCATGCATATGTACGGCATACCGTCTCCATGAACGGTTCATTTATTTTATTATCTAAAAATCTTATAGATTATTGAAAATAAATATATACTAAATATATATCATGGTTTAAATTATATAGATTATGAAAACATGATTTTATTAATAGGAACAACAAATAACAAGTTAAAACTTACTCAAGAAACTAGGCAATTAACACCCGAAATAGTGAAAATAACGAAAGAGTGTTAAAAGGGGTAATAATATATTATAAGATGATAATATATGATATCATAAATATTATGAGGATTATGTAATAAGTTATTAACACTCTTAAAACCATTATACAGGAGGTTAAAGGGTGATTAATCAATAGGAAATGCAAATTAAGGGGTTTTTTTCTCAATTTACATTCCATTGAGACTTAATTGTTATGATGCACCATTTAACTTTAATATGGTGTAAATACTTCTATTTGACATATTATATATTTACTATATTAATTATCATGATATAATAAGATTCAATTAATTTTATTCCTTCATTTATATTATGATTCATATGTTTCAAAGTGGTATGAGACACTTTAAAATATTTAAAGACCGTTTTCCTCAAAAACAATTTAATAATATTTCAATGGTATTTCCATTTTCAATCATTAACAAACATTGTTCTTAATTATCCTTCACTAGAGAATTATTGATCCTTCATTCAATATGGATATTTTATAAGGCATTTTGATTATTATTTTATTCGGTTATTTTATATGAGGAATTGATAGAGCTAATATTTTCCACATTTTTTGTATGAATTTCAATTGTTTTAATCATCCTAAATAATAAATTTGAGCTTATATGAATCAATTTTTGATTTATGATGTGTTTTGAGAAAAATGGTGAAAAATGCCTAATTCTGGATTTTAGACATATTTTTACATCAAGGGTATTTTAGTCTTTTCATGAAAATATATGCCCAAATTTTGTGATTAAAATTTTGTTAGAATCATAATTAAATTTTTCTTCTAGACCAAGAGCTTATTCGTCCATCTAAAGGGCCTAAAAATTCATTGAAGTTGGACATTTTTTTGAGCAGATAGTGTGGACCCCACCACTGTAACAGAACCCAAACTCAGCCTACACATATCAAAATGAGGCTTTTCCACTTGGGATAGCATGAAGACCAATATTTTCAGCTCTCTAATAAATTTAGGGGAGGTTTGAAGTCATTAAGATGGCCATTGAATAACATTCCTTTGGAGGAACCTTCATGGAAGCTTCATCCAGAAACCAAAACCGCCAATGAAAAATCCATAACTCCTTCATCCGATGTCTAAAAAAGATGAAATTTGTAGGGTGAATGACCAACATATTTATGAACAGCTTTTAAGAAGGGGTCCATGCGTGAAACGGCCATTTAGTGGGTCAAGAACGCGCAAAATTTTAGAGTACAGATTTCTGCCTATAAAAGGATGCCCTCACCTCCTTCACAAATCATCCCATTCTTCATCCATTCCTTCAAGGCACCAAGGAGGATATCTCCACCGAGGGAGGCCGGCCAAAAATCTTCCCCATTTCATTTTTTTATTTCTTTATTTTCTTTATTTTTTTTAGTTTCCAATTTTAATTTATATTTCTAATAAAATTCATGCATTATTTTTATTTCTAGGTCCACCCATCCACCCTGTTTTCCTCTTCATCTTTTCTTCTTCTTTTCTTATTTTATTATTCTCATATTATCCACCATGACCTATTACCCTCAAAAATGAGGGGTCAACCCAAGACTTGGCCCGGGGGAGGTATGTGGAAATTTCATTTATTCTCTACTTAAATTCTGATGTTTTATTAAGTTTGTGATAAGCAAGAGTGATGTGCACGAGTGTGGAAATCGTCCACCACAACACTGATCTCAAACTCATTTATAATATTTTATTAAATATTTTCCCTCTCTTCTATTGGATACAAGCTCTTCATATGATGGAGTTGAGCTGTTTAGTGGTTGAAATGGCACACGATGGAGCCCGGTCTTGGAAGATGTCACACTCTCGATCGAGGTGTCCCATCAACCTTGATTATAAGAGGAGGTGAAGTTAAGATTTCTAAATGCATTCAAGATTTCACACCAATAAATAAAATAATAGTAATTCATGAATGATATCTCATAATTGAATTATCAAACTTATTTTAAATACTAATAAGGAGAATGATGAAACCCACAAACTAACCCATAAAGGCCATGTTCTTTCTCAATTAATTGAATTTTTCCATTGAATGTTATTTTTATATTTTATTTAAATTAAATTGAATTCCATTCTGAGATTAGATAAAAACAACCAAAAATAATTATTTTAGTTAAATTAGATTAAGTAAGTGAATGATTGAGAAATATCCTCAAATGAGACGACTCTGGTTAGCCTTTATGCTGCATTAGGAAAACTAAATTGCTTTTTTCCATGCCCTACGACAGGCGTGCATCAGGAATGCTTTGGATAGCTACGACACAGGTGAGGCACAATTATATATAGCCCCTCGATGCATCATAAGTCTCCTAAGATGAAATATTTTTTTATAATAGATGTTTTGTTACCTGATATGCTAAACCATCTTGTGAAAGTTATCAACGGTAAAGGTTCTATGTACCTAGGAAACATGGAGTACAATAATTAAGTATCTCCCTCATTTAGACTATGTTTTTATTTATCCATGATATTTTTTGTCGACATATATATGTATTTATTTAATTATTAGTATTGATAAAATGTAATGTGTTTCAATTATTTACTTTTCCATATTATTTATGCATTATCTAGTTGTTTAAATTGAATGTGTGATTAGTTATTTACCTTTCCATATTAATTTATTTATTATTTCTTATGATGTACATACCATGACTGAGCATTTGAGATCACCCTTATAATGTTTATTTTCCCCTTGTTATTAAGAAGAAATATTTGAATAAGCTTTAGTGGACTTAGTTTATTTTATTTTATTATGTATCATGTTTTTTTTATTTTCCCATTGTATTATCAGTATTATGTATATAATCTAGATTTCTAATACTACTAAATTGTATAGTCCTTTTAGATTTGTTTCCTTGTAATCTTGATAATGTAATAAAATAATGCACTGGCTCTGGGCTTCTGGGGTCAGGGTGTTATTGTTGGTATCAAATAGAGGTTAGAAGAAACTTGGAAACTTGATTTAGAAAACATAGATTATGGAACATAACCATAAGACATACTTTGAGGATAAGTATAGAAGAACACCCTTGTATTTCGGAAAGGTCGTGATTATGTGGGTATCCCTAGAAATAAATCCATGTATGGATATTATAAGTGGACATGGTTCTGGAACAAATATACCTATGAGTAAAATCTATGACAAGGTGCATCGGGCTTGACTCAGCATAACCTGATACATGACAAAGAGCCTTACTGCGCACCTGGTTTCACATTTTATTTTCAAACCATTAAAAGGATTTAAAATTAGTGATGCCCCCAAAAAAACCAAAGTTTATCATTTATGATGCATAAATTTTTAATTTATGTTGAGTGTTATACCATATTTTAAATTCATAATTTTTTGAACTAATCTAGTATATGCCATTATTTAGAAATGACACTAGGAATAATGAATGGTGTCAATAATAGATAAAATTTTATGGGTCTCTTTGCTGAGGAAACCAATACATCTTGTATTAGAATAGACCAAATTATGGAGATACTAGGGAAAATTAATTAGGTTATGAATAATAACATTTACTAGATGGATCAACCTATTCCATAGAGATAATATCTTATGCTATATCAATTTATGTTATAGAAACCCTCATCTTTTAGTGGGACTACAAATAAAATTGTTGCTGAGGAATGGATTAAATATTTAGAGAAGATATTTACAACCTTGGGATGCATTGAAATGTAAAAAATTATACTTTTAGTGTATTGTATCTAAGGTGATGTTGATCAATGGTGGTCCCTGATCCAAAAAACTCTGGTGGAAGAAGAAATATATCTCATGGAACGGAGAAATTTTAATTAGACGTTCCTTGATAAATACTTCCCATATGATCAACAAGTTGACATAAATAGAAATTTTCTTAGATTAATAAAAAAGGAATAAGGGGGTGTTTTAGATTATAAAGACACCTTTACAAGGTTATCCAGGTATACTATAGATCACATGGGCAACATGGAGTGAAATATTTATCACTTCATTGAAGGTATTAAGAAAAATATAAAAATGGAAATAGTTTCCCAAAAACATTCATCGTATGAAGAGATAGTTTTATGTTCCATAAAAATGGATAAAGAATTCTTAAGATCCTACATATTCAAAGGAACCCATTATAATAAGAGTATTTCTCATCACCAAAAAATTTGAATGCATTAAATAATAATAAGAAGTTTGAGAAATTTCCATCTTGAAAAAAATGTGTAAAGAGTCACCCAAGGAAATTCTTGAAGGGAATGGGAGTTTTTTTAGGTGTGCAGAAAGGGGTCACCATGCTAAAGAGTGTAAGGAAAAGAGGGAAAAACTAATATTTATTGTTACAACTCCAGGTATATGGGGCACTATCCAAATGAATTCCCTAAGTTTTAAGGGAATCTTCCACATAAGAGGCCAAGGGGAGAAGTCAAAGATTATGCAATCACAACAAAAAATGTATAAGTACCAAATGAGGTGGTGGTAGGTACATTAATCCTATATTCAAATTTATCCAATGTCTTATTTGATTCTAGATCAGTGAACTCTTTTATACCAACCTAGTTTACTAATAAAATTAGACATTTACATTTTGATTTAATAAGATAATAGTTAGTAAAAACTCTTAAGGGAAGCATAATTTCAACAAAGATGTGTCAAGAAATCCCTATTATGATACATAAACATGCTTTATTTTCTTCCCATATAATCATACCTATGGTTTAATTTGATATAATTCTCGCTATAAACTAGATCAAAAAATATGATGTAATTTTTCATCATAAGAGAAAGACAGTTACAATTTTTTAGGAAGGTGTAGAATCCCTCATCTTTATAGAAGAAGCATCCTCTCTTAATTCATATCTAGATCCACCCCTCGTAGCTCTACTGAATGAAATTCTTGGGGAAGAAGTGAAAAAGGAATCTACTATTGAAGGAGGTAATATTCAAATTGAATATGTACATATTGTGAAGGAATACATTGTTTTATTTCCTAAGGATTTACCTAGAAATCCCCCAAAGCGTGAAATTGAATTTTACATTGATTTAATCCCTGATGTTAGGACAGTATCAAATACTCCCTATAGAATTTCCGTTGTAGAATTAGTGGATTTTAAGAAAAAAACTAGAGGATTTGGGTAATAAGGGATTTATTCACCCTAGTGTCTCACCATGGGGAGACCATGTCCTCTTTGTTAAAAATAAATATGGATCCATGAGGGTGTGCATTGATTATAGGGAAATCAACACTATTATAATAAATAAAAAGTATCATCTACGTCACATTAATGACTAGTTTTATCAAATTCATGGTTCCCAATATTTTTTAAATATTGATATACATTTTTTTGATCACAAATTGTGAGTAAAGAAAGAATATATTCCAAAGAAAACTTTTCGAGTGAGGTATAGACATTACGAGTTTACAATAATACCATTTTGACTGACTAATACACCAAATTTTTTTATAAACTTAATGAATAGAGTATTCAAGGAATATCTTGACAATATTTTTTTGGTATTCATTAATTGTATTCTAATGTATTATAAAATTTATAAGGAATGTGAGAATCACTTGTGGATTATTTTTAAGAATCTTAGAAGGGAATAGATATATAGAAAATTCAAAAAATGTGAATTATGGTTTCATTAAGTTTCATTTCTTTTTCATATTGTCTCTAGGAATAGAATATATATTGATCTTATAAAGACAAAAGTAGTATGAGAATGGAATATGTCAACAAACATAACCAAGGTACATAGTTTCATTGGTTTGGAAGGTTACTATCATCAATTATTTCATAATTTTTCCTAATTGGATAACCCTTTAACTAAGCTTACATGTAAAGGGTTTAAGTTTTTCTAAAAAAATGAACGTGAAGAATTATTTGTTGAAATAGGGAGGATATTATTCAACATACCAATTTTGACATTACCATATGGGAGTGGTGGGTTTTTCTTATATAGTGATGCATCGAAGAAGGGAATTGGTTGTGTCCTAATTAAAAAAGATAAAATTATTGCTTATACATCAAGGAAATTGAAGACTCGTGAATATAACTATTCATACCATGATCTTGAGTTAGCTGCTGAAATATTTTATTTGAAAATATGGATACATTATCTATATAGAGAAATATGTGAGATATACATGGATCATAAGAGCATGAAATACATCTTCTCTAAAAAGATCTCAATATGAGACAAAAGCGATAAATCGTGTGACTAAAAGAATATAATTTCTCAATACACTACCACCTAAGGAAAGAAAATAAGGTAGCGGATTATTTGAGTATGATAGATAATGGATTCCTAACACAAATGAGGATTGATAAGGATCCTTTGTTTATGGACATATTAAAGATAGATATGGGAATTTAGAAGGAAGGGGAGACATCAATCACTTTTCAAATGAATGAAAACCCATATTTATTAGAAATTATAAAGAATTATCAATCTATTAATGAGGAATTACATAAGGAAATTAAAGGCGTTCATGAAGGAAATTAGATGATTTTGTTTGTGAAGATGGTTTTATAAAATTCAGAAAGAGTTTATGTGTTTCATCTAAAGTTGATATAAAAATGAAGTTGTTGGATAATGCTCACAACTCAAATTTTTATGTACACCATGGTAGAAAAAATATGTATATGGAATTTAAGAAACATCTTTAGTGGGATAACATGAAGTGGGAAATTGTTGATTGTGTATCCAGATTTTTTGTTTTTCAACCAGTTAAAACTATGAGGAAAAATCCTAAATTATTTATACAACCTCTTCTTATTCCTGTGTGGAAATGGGATGAAATTATTATGGACATTTCCATGGGACTACTTAATACTCCTAGGAAAAATGATTCAATATGGGTTATTATTGATCCCCTCACCAAATATACACATTTCCTTACCATAAGAGAAGAACTACATCTTGATCACCTTGTAAGGATCTATATTAATGATGTTGTAAGATCTTATGTCGCACCTCTATCAATTGTTTCTGATTGAGATCCCTTCATTACATAAAAAAATCTAGAAAATTATTTAGAAGGCTCTGAACCTTCAGCTTTCTTTGAGAACTACCTATCATCCCCAAACTACTGGATTGTATGAAAGGAATATTCTAAAAATGGAATACTTTTTGATTTCATGCTCAGTGAATTTTCAAAGTATGTGGGATCTGTACTTACCTTTGGTAGAGTTTTCCTATAATTATTGTTTCCATTCATGTATTCAAATGGCAGTATATGATGAATTATATGGAAAGAGATGTCATACCCTAACATTTTGGGATGAAGTTGGTGATAGGAGACTCGTAGGCCCAAAACTCTTTGAGGAAATGATAACACATGTAAAGGTTATTCAAAATCAAATTAAATCTTATCAAAGTATACAAAAGAGTTATGATAATAAACATAGTAAAGATTTGGAGTTCCAAGTTACTGATCATGTTTTCCTAAATATATCTCCATGTAAGGGTGTTATAAGGTTCAATAAGAAAATAAAATTGAGTCCTAAGTACATCAATCCCTTCAAAAAATTTAAAGTGTTAGATTCATTGCTTATCGTTTAGCAATGATACCAAATCTCTCAAAGGTACACGATGTGCTCCATATATTTATGCTAAGGAAGTACATTACATACCCAACACGTGTTCTCATATCTAAGGAGATAGATTTGGAACATGATCTTTTATATTGTGAAGAACCCACTTGGATTCTTGATACTAAAGAATAAGTATTGAGGAATTGGATGACTCACCTAGTAAAGGTTTTTTGGAGAAATCACAAAATGAAATAAGCAACATGGGAACCAAGGATTCTAAGAAGAAAATACCAACATATTTTTAAAGATAATAAACCTTAATTTTCTAGGATGAAATTATTTATGGGGGAAATAATTTATCGCACCATGAATTTTCCATATTTTCCATTCAGAATAAATTTTATTTTATTGATAGCTTTACAATATACACAACACTCGATATAAACAAAACACTACATAATAAAATTTTTCATAGTTAATTAAATTATAACACATTTAAAAAATTTATGTTGTAAATTTATATATAATACATCAAAAAAAATATTTTTACACTCATCCAATAATGTTTTATTAGAATAAGTTATGAACAAACCCAATATTAAACAAAAAAACCCTGTATTTTTAGAAAATTGGTTTTACCACCTTTTAATGAAAAAAACAATTTTAAATTGAAATTTTGACACTTTTATATGTTATATTTTAGTAAATAAATTTATTTCAAAAATATTTGTATAAAATTTTACTTTGGTTAATTTTTTGTTATTTTTTTAAACGTTTAAATTTTTGATGAATTGTGAAAATTACTGCATTTTAGTTCAAAACTTCTTTTTCATCCAATTTATTTATATAGTTAAATTAAATTTTAAATTGTCTATAAAATATAATTAGTTCAATGATACATAAAAAAAACCAATTTATGTCATTTTAATCAATTTAACATTGAAATTATATATATATAACATTTCAAACTATCGAACGTTCGACTATAAAAACATGCTTTTTTGTTGTCTACAGGATTAATTTTAAATATAATTTTTATAATAATTTAAATTAAATTAGATGAAATAAATTAAATATTTGGAAAAATAAGGAACAAATTATGTTTTAATGTCATTTTTTATTTATAAAAAAGTTACCATGGTAAAAAAAGTATTTAGCGTTGTATAGGGAAAATAGTGTCAAGGGTTAAAGTTAAAAGGTAAAATATTTACATACCTAAATTGTAGCATTTAATGTTTTTTTGAGATTTTTATTGAACCTAAACAACCATTAAACATTAATTATCATTTAAATTATTTTAATTTAATTCCACCTCAATGTGGTTGGATTTAATTATAAAATAATCAATATTTAATCACCTAAAACCCACCCCTCCTCATGTATAAATACCAATCCCCACCACCCCATCTCAACCAAAAATCCTTGAAGATAATAAAATATCTAAAAAAAACTTCTTCTCAGTTTACCCATGTACAGGTTCCACTGATATTACAAAAATATCAAATGCATGGTCCTCAAGGGTCTCTCAAAGAGGTGATATTCAAGAGGTAATTTTCCCAAAGTACATCTCTTAATTTATTTTATGTTTCTACTTTCTCCTCACCTCTTTCATCAAAAAATTCATGATAAATACAGAATCATGTATATACTAGATTAATATTTTTCTAATGTAATATCTCATATCTATTTCATTTTCATCTCCTCTTACTGAAATAAATGAAATTAATGTCCAAGTTATAATGGTTAATCGCCTCACTGAATAACGTTTTTGTTCTTTTTTCATTACCACCTTCATGGATAGTCTTAAAAATATTTTAATGGGTAAATAATATTTTAATATTTATATTATAACAAATTTAATAATATTTAAATTTTATATTAAATATAACATCATGTTTTCCATATTATGGATATACGATAACTTTGTTTGTGGACGTGTGGACTACCACCTCTTCAAAGAGAAGCGGTTTGTTCACACAATACATTAAACATATAAAGGATAGTTTTCATAAAAATCTATGATATATATAAAATTTATATGATACTATAATTATAATATATATATATAATTTTTGTTTCATTCTTTTAATATGAAAAAGAAACGAAAGTAGCGTTCATCTGTACGTACGACCAACCATATATGTGAATGGTGAATTTCATTTCATATCTAAAATGTTTATGTATTATTATAATTAAATATATACAGAATATATATAATTGTTTTAATTATGTATATTATTAAACCATGATCTAATTAATAGTAACAACAAATAACAAGTCAAAACTTACTCAAGAAACTAAACAATTAACACCCGAAATAGTGAAAATAACAAAATAATATTAACAAATGGGTAATAAGATATTCTAATATGATAATATATGATATCATAAATATTAATATGATTTTTTAGTATGTTATTAACACTATTAAAACCATTATACCAGAGGTTAATGGAAGATCACCCAAGAGGAAATGAAAGTTAAGGGATTTTGTCTCAATTTACATTCCATTGAGACATAATTGTTGTGATGCACCATTTAACTTTTATATGTTGTATATATTGTACTTTGACATATTATATCATGACTATCTTAATTATCATGATATTATAATATTCATTTATTTTTATTACTTCATTTATATAATTATTCAAATATTTCAAAGTGGTGAGGGGCACTTTGGAATATTTAAAGATTATTTTACTAAAAAATTATTTCATGATATTTCAATGGTATTTTCTTTTTTCAAACATCAAAAAGAATTGTTGTTACATAGGATAGACAAGGGAATTATTGGTCCTTTACTCAATATGGATATTTGATAATGCATGTGGATTATTATTTGAATCAAATATTTGATATGAGGAATTCTTTGGACAGGTGTGACATGGGTGGGGCCTGGTTATAGATAGAACCTTGATACATCAGTAGTCTCATGAGATGAAATAGTTGGCCAAAATAGATGGACTTTTACCTGATATACTAAATCATATTGTGAAAGGTCTTGACGATAAAAGTTCCATGTACCTATAAAATATGGCATCCAATAATTATGCATCTCCCTCATTTAGACTTAGTTATTATTTATCCATGATATTTTGCATCGATATATATATATATGAACTTAATTATTAGTATTGATAAAATGAAATTATTTTCAATTATTTACCTTTCCATATTGTTTATACAATATCTAGTTGTTTAAATGGGAAGTTTTATTAGTTATTTACCTTTAAAAATTAATTAATTTATTATTTATTTTGTTATATTTACCCTTACTAATCTTTTGAACTCACCCTTATTATTTTTATTTTTCCCGTGATACGAATAAGAAATCATTGAATAAGATTTAAAGGATGAATTTTATTTTATTTTATTATGTATCATGTTTTTTTCCATTGTATTATGGGTATTATGTATGCAATTTGGATTTCTATGACTACTAAAATGTATGGTATTTCAGGATTTGTTTCCTTATAAAAATTATAATGTGATAAAATAATATATTGGCTCTGGGATTCTAGGGTCAGGGTGTTACAATGTTTCTTGCCCCCAAATAATGAAATAGTTGATGAAGATGTTCTTCTTTATCAAGAAATTATTCTAAGGGTGTTTCGATGACCACTATATGAATCTACCCCCAAATAAACCTAAATTGTGTCTGGTCCTCATATATATCTTCTAAAATGGGAACCTTAGAAGGTGGAATAGCCAGTTGAGCTGATGAGGAGGCTGGAGAGGAGGCCTTATATATTCTCTCCTCAATAGGTGTATCTCCCATTTCTTTTGTTGAAGAGATAAATTCCTTGATAGATTCTGTCACATTGATGGGATTCTCATCGCTAATATGAGGAAAATTCCTATAAGACTCTCCATGAGTCTTGAATCAACTCCATAATTTTTATATATAGGGGGTCAGTGAGGCAAATGGTTTTTCCACAGGGTTGATCAGTCAGTTTCAAACACCACTCGGGTAGGCCTCTGCACATGAATTTTCATAATCATGTAATAGAAATATAAAGGCTTCAATAAGTGGTAGAAAAATCTCAGAATTGGTATCTTCACATTCCAATATCATCCATAACTGGCGGATAATCTCAGGGTATCACTCTCCCCATAAATTGACTGATGGAAGATGGGAAACACTTTTGATACAACTTAATTGGTGAGTAAACCGATAAGGGGTATAATGCTCATAAATGATCAGCCCATACATCCTAGTAAAAAAACATCCAGAAGGGAGATCATATATGAGATTTAATCATGAGTGTCACCACCTTTTTCAATAATTGGCCCATCCAATGCATGATAAGGGTTGAAGTCAAAATGATTAGAGTGGGTTAGCATATCATCAACCTCATCAGGGTATAAAGACATGGCCTCAACCCTGGATATGTATAACAACATGGTATGACATAAGGCACTATGGATCCTAGTAGTATTTTTTATATATAGTAGTGTAAAATCTCAACTATAAAATCAAATAAAAACTAGAAAGTATCACAAATCCTATAAGGGGTGTTACCGTTTAAGATGTGGCCCAACAATTGTTAAAGAGGTGTAAGAGTTGGTACCACTAGATTGAGAGACCATCCCTCTGCTAACCATTCTTCTATCACTAGAGTACTAAAATGGATCCCTGAGCCTGTTTCCCCATATAAGAAAATCCACCCATTAAGAGCATGGCCATGAAACTAGGTAGTATATGTGTTAGGAATATATCTTTTCTCACCATATAGCCCCATGTGGTATGATATCCATCTTTTAAGATGGTCTAGTATTAACCAATACTATCACGAACCTACTAGGAAGAGAATAGGTGAGGGTAGAGAGAGGTCAGACGAGGTATACTAAAAAAGAGGTAAATGTTAATCCAATCCTTAAAAAAATAGTCATCACATGTTGATATCCTTTCATAACATTTCTTTCACCATCTTAAGAATATATCTCACCAAAACTTGATTATGTTTCGGGTCATCCTAGATGTCCTCAATAGGGAGAATCTAGTCATACATTTACCTAAGTGGGGAAATCCCACCTAGTTAGTAGATATCCTATATTCTAATTTCTTCTTTTCCTTAGGATAAATGGAATGATTTAGTTCATGGGAACTAGTAGATAACTACTTCATTGAAAAGATCAAACTGATGTTAAATAATGAATTATAAAACCCCTATGGATTTATAAATACAGATTGTATGAACCTAGTCAAAAAATTATAAGTAGATCTACCTAACCCAAAATGGTTATTCCCATTCATCACATAAGTTTCTACAAGGGAAAAATCAAATTTTAAACTCTATCCACCACCAAATTTTTTTAAATAAGAAATAAATATTCTTGAATAGCTTTGAGAAAAGGACTTGTGTGTGAAATTTCATTCATTTAAACCCATATGGGAGGTCTCTAGATTATACGACAATACATGGGATCATTCTATGACAAATTGACCATCCAAAAAACCATCATTTAAATAAACTCAAGGAAAGTTAACACCAATAAAAATGGAAAATTGTAGCCTAGATAAGGGATGGAAATGTAATCTAATTGGACAAACCCAAACAAGGGAAGATGATGTGATAAAGGATAATTTGGAGCTCAAACTGGAGAATCCTTTTCATAAAATCATTTTCAGTGTGTCTAAGATACCGAGGGTCGAAATTATAGTTTATAGAAATCATATCCCTCTAGTTATTAATGGCAAAGGAAGTATGATGAGATCTAGAATCTATCTGCACAAAATAAATAAGTATATGTCAGGGGAGTGAAATCATGTCAAAATAAATGTTTCTTTCACATCCCATGAATCATCAAGGGATTCATAATAGAATATAGGGATCACAAATCAAATGTCTCAAAAAGATATCACACACCACATAAACCCGAAGAACATCATGAACCACATAACTAGTCATAAGACTCGTGATCATGTGACCCTGACATGGTCATGTGATTTTCATAATAATTGATGTAATCATATGATTGAACCAGATGATCCGAAAAAAAATCATATAAAACCATGTATCCATATAACCAAATTTCAAAACAATTATAGAATATGGATTCAAGGTTAGTTCGAAAAAATGCTAGGCAAAGAACATCCTATGAAGATGTTCTCACAAAACGGTCATGTGGATCGATCTCACAATTGGTTCTTTTGGGAGATCTTGTGAAGAGGTCACATGAAAAAGGTAGACCACAAGAGTTATGAGAGATTAGTTATCTGATGAATGATCTTCCCTCCATTACCCTATTTAAAGGGTCTTACATGTAATACCAAAATTTTCTCAAAAGACCAAGAATCAACCAAGATACCTATTAGTGATAGTGCCAATGCCTCACGTGGGAATTTACTTTCTTTAGAACTCAGACCCTGTCCCAAAAGACATTAATCTTGAGGGGGGAATTTATTGACACCCACCAAATGATCATTATAAAATTTATAAGGGAGGAAATATATGAGACATGGATAATTTCTCCCCAAAAAACAAAGGATGATAAAGTTTCCAGAACACACAGATTGCGTAACCTACAACATGAAACACAATCGCATGATCTTATAAAGGTCATGTGAATGGTAATGTTCATTGTATAACTTATTAGAAGATAATACATATCCTATTTTACAATCCCTTCTATTCTTTAATAAGAACCCAAGACACTCACCAATAATGTGGTGGCTTCCATATTAGCTCCCCTGAGCCACATGACTTATCAACCAATGAGAACCTAAAAAAACATTTAAAATATACATGTAAAATAAGGATTAAAATATTCAAAAGGTGGAATTATTTAACAGTCATAAAACTTTATACGACATGCCCATTAATTTTACAATACAGTATGAAACACCTAGAGAAATGTATCCCTTGTCTCACAAGACCCCACTGGCATGTCTCCCTCATCACATGAAGGTCATTAGACATGTCCTTACGGTCCAACGCTCCCCCTCTAGCTTTATAGACAAAATGAAGGGTTTTACAAGATAAATTCTTGTGCATCACCATAAGACCATTTATTGGTCATAAAATGAATCAATGATGGGGAGAGTTATTGTATTCAACAACACTCTTACAAACTCATGATATCCTGATCAATTTTAAAATAATAAATAAATAAATAAAAAGGGAAATGATGGAAGATTATTTCAAAGAGAAGTGGTTCTAAATTTATGTGAATGGAGTTATACGCCCTAAGAGATCACCATTGGCTATGTGAATCCCCATATACATGATAGAACAATCCCACAAGACCCCTTGAAAAAATATATTTCTCTTGCGAAGGCTCCGTAACAAGAAACCTTTTTCCTACAGAGGACCCCAAACAAGTCATCTCAGATCACATGAAATCCTTTCAACAGGTATCCTGATCTTGTGAAGTATTTTGGACATGTCCTCCTATCCTTTTAAAAACTCATGGAATGTCCACATTAATTTTGAATGAATCCTTTAATTGGAAACAATACAATAAATGAGTTACTTAAGGGTGGTCTTGTAGTCTCTGAAAATTATGTGACACCCTCGGGATGACTTGTAATAGGACCTCCCGAATTACATAATATGAAATCCCTCCACCAACATGGGACCAAATATGCAAGATACACTCTATGAAATGAAGTGTATAATTGGGGTGGAAGGGCCTATAACCCCAACCCCCCCCCCCCATCATAAAAAATTGAATCCTTGGATCCATGCATTGGTGCCCCCAGGAATTGGATTGAACTTCTTGGAGTGCCTGATCTCACTATTGCAAGGTCTTTCACTAGGTAATGATCTCAAGAACAACATAAGGGATGATGAGGCATGCATAGGAACTCTGTGTGATCTTGTGAGATCATTTAATGGACATATAGCATGTCGAATAGATTATGTAAAAAACATAAAAAATATATGTTAGTTCCTACAAGACCTAAACAAGATAACAATGAAAAAATATAAAGCACATATGCAATAAAAGTCTGGAATAATGGCTAAAAAGGATGGGAGATATATGAAAAAGACACACACTGATCCTCATGAGCTTCACATGAATCGCCTAGGTCATGTGATAACATCAAGACATGTCACCCAAATCATGATAAAATCTCTTAACAAACTATTTGCATCATGAAATGTCCCATAGAGATGTTAATGAAATCTATGAATGCCCTCCTGAAATACACCCATGTCTCATGAAACCCTATGGTCTTTCCACCTAGACCTTACGTTATCCTCTAGAAATGTTTCCTGAATCATGTGACAGAACCAGTGCATGTTATATAGGTCTGGAGGTGTCATCGGGGCACTTATACTATCTATCATGATTTCTAATAGACAATCTAGATAGATCTCATGACACCCTCCAATCATACCAACCTGCTTTCACAATAACACTAGGACAATTCATCTAGATCTTATGATGCCCTCCAAGTATGTCAGTCTAGACCATGTGATGGACTTCAGGATAAGTCATCCAAATCATGTGATAGCCTCTAGTACAAGTCATCTAGTCCTTGAGATGTCCTCCAGACAATTCATACTTGGTCATGAAATGGACTTCATACATTCCATACAAATTATGTGATATCCCTTGGACAAGCCAACTGGAGAATTCAATTATCATTAGAATTGTCTGAGATAGAACTAGACATGTCCATGAACCCTATGACATGTCATGTCAGACAATAAAGACTTGTCATGAAGGCAATCAACTAGGTTAGGTTGACAACTAGGCTAGGTCAAGCAGGAGCCCTAGGAAATGACTACTTTTTATAGCCTCCATATTATAGAATCTTAAGTGTGTAAGCCCCGATCAGTGGCTTGATATGAATACCTACATATTAGGTAAACCATAGTTTGTAAGCCATAATCAATGGAATTATATAAACACATCCATACATAGAAAACCTCAGTGTGTAAACCCAATCAGTTTCATGATATGACTGCCTCTATATTAGGGAAACCTTTATTTGTAATCCTTGATCAACTAAACTGTGAGAAATCTAATTCCTACAATAACCAGGATACATAGGATGCCTGTAATGACCTAAAATTCAATCAATGAAATTTACCTTCTTATAATTATATCATAGAGTATACATCACATAAAATTTCATAAATAACACAAAACAAACATTATAAATGAAGAATAAATGAAATAAGAGGCTTTTTCAGAAATTAAGGAACCTATACCAATGGAATAGTAACCTAAAATTTGGAATAGTAATATGATCTTTATGAATACTAAACCGGAAAATAGATTATTAAACTCACCAATGAAATTATAAATAAAATTCAGGCATCTTATAGATGAAAATATGATATAATTATATCATAGTATAAGTAAATAACTTTTTTGTAAAATATAAAATAAGTATTGGTATTTTTATGAAACATAAATGATTATTAAAATTTTATAATTAATATATTGATTTAAATGAAAATTTATTTTCATCAAATATATCCATAAATTAATATTATTTTTATTATGATTATAAGATAGTTTAAAGAGACCTTAATTAATTTTTCAATGTGTTATAAAATCAGTTATGATTTTAAAATTGGTATTTTAAAAATAAATTATTATTTTAAATAAAAATTAAATTTATCATAAAAAGAAAATTATTTTCATAAAATTGAGTAAATGTTTTTATTATACACATTGATAAATGGTTAGGTGGTATTTTTGGATTTTTTTAAAATAGTTGATTTTTTATGAATAGTGAAATATAGTAATTTACAGTATAAGTTAAATACATGAATTATTAATTCATGGTTGTTGTATGGATGATGTAATCACAATTGATTAGAAATAAAATTAACTATTTACTATATTTATTAACAATAATTCACACAATTTATAATTTTTAGCCAAAATAATAAACTAATATATAAAATAATCAAAAAACAGCCCTCTCCTCCACTATAAATACCACCTCTTCTCCTCACACCTCTAAAGCCTTGAATATTGTTCAAATTAATCCTAATAATCTTTCCTAGTCTATTACCCATGTATAATATCCTTTTGGTATCAATATAATATCAAAATTAAGTGACTCAAGGAGGTACTCAAGGAGAAGGATTTAAGAGGTAAAAACCTCTTTATTGTTCTTTTAATTTGTTTTCAATTGATTTTCTTTTCTTATTCTCTACTCACCTAACCATATAAAAGTTATATGATAACACAAATATAATTTATAAAATTTAATTTTATTGTGTTAAATGAAAACTCCATCATCATTTTTCTTCCCCTCTCCATTTTTTCTAAAAATGAAAACATCATCAGTGATGTGTTGATTTATCTCATTCAAAGATGATGAGTTTTTAATATCCATTACCACCTTCAAGAATGGTCATAAAAACATTTTTATGGTCTAAAAATATTATAATATATATATTAAAACTTATTTAATGTCCTATAACTAGTCTATATACATACTAATAATTAATAAAACAAAACTAGTTCGTGATGATTGAAAAAAAACACCAAAATAATCTAAATGATCATTATTAATGTTTTATCTAATGAATCATCCTCACATCCTAAAAATGATATATAAGACCATTTTATATTATTTATTTTCATTAATAACATATAATTTTAATTTTGGATAACTATTCTCTTTTTACATGATTTTCTATACTTGTAAAAAAGTAAATCGATCATGAAAACTATGGAAATGAATGCTCTAGAACAATAAAATTGTATCTTATAACTCATAAAAAAGTCCAAAAATGAACATAATAAAATTATATTGTAAAGACCCGTAAAATTCAAGGAAAATTTTTTCTTAATTTTCTTTAGAATTTTACAAGAGCGCGGTTTCAGACGGCACCTGATTCCGAGGCCCGGAGTGCCCGGAATTAATTTCCGAAGTTTGGCTCGGGTACGTTCAGTGAACGAACGAGCGGGATTTCCTAACTTTTGATCCGGTGCTCGGAATTGAAATCCGAGGGCACCGATGAACTCGCAGCGCCGATATTCGCTTAAAGAGACCTTTTCGGGAGTTGCGTTTGTTTCGGGTTAAAAGTTAGTTTTTGGGAGATTTATAAAAAAAAAGTTGAATAAAAAGTGTGAATTCTTTTTATTTTATTTTTTGTAAGTTAAGTCCTACCAAAGGGAGTTGGGAGTGGGACCCACATCCACTTAACCTCCCTTGGAAGGATTAAGTGAGGTGGGGTCCACACGAACCCCAACTCCTCAAATTCTCTCAAAACCTCCCCTTTAACTCGTTTCATTTAATGTTGTCAACTTGAGTTACTTAATTAATTAAGGGAGTTAAACCCTTTTTGAATTTCAAACCTTTGAAATTCTTGTGGTTAAGTTATGTAATAATATAAGTTAAAGCTTATATTATTCTAGGGGATTCTTTTACCTCCTTGGGAGGATTTCTTGAGAGCTTTGGAAGCTTTTCTTCTTCTTCTTCAACCTCAACGAAGAACGCGAAGAACGTCGTTCTTCAACGAAGAACTTCTCCGCCGAAGAACACGATCCATCCGCGACGCCGTATCCGCGACGCGACGTACTTCTTCTACGTCATCTCTTCCGCGACGGTTTTCCGCGACGAACGCCTTCGACAACGACTCTTCCTCCGACGTCAAAGGAATCGACATCGATATTCCACGACTCCGTCAACGTGCGACTATCAAGGTAGGGGTTCTTGAGTTCGTTGTTTCCTTTTTATTTGACTTTCCTCAAGACTTGACGTAGAACGCTCAAGTTTCCGACGAAGAACGCCGCTCCGCTCTTCTTCGTCTTCGGTGTCAACGAGAGAGAACACCGCACCTTCCTCGGACAACCTTCGTCGGCGTACAAGGATTCGCCAACGACGTGCCTCTTCGGACGCGCCTCTTCGTCGTTGAATTTGACGAACGACGACCGCGTCGCCCGACCTCCGCGACGTCGTCTTCCGCGGAACGTAGAACGATCTTCGAACCTTATACCCGAGGTAGGGGATGTTGTTTAATATTTAATTATCTCATTCTTGCTCATGGTTCGTATGACTAACGTGAGGATGTTGTTTATTTTAAGTTGCGTTATTAATTTAACGTGAGGGGGCCGGACCGTACGAACACGGCCGAACCCCCTCCAACGTTCTTGTTTGTTCTTGCGGGTGGAAGCAAGTGGCGTGGTGCCGTCGCACCACGTGGTTGATCGTGCATTTATTTTACGCAACGCCGTCGCAAGCACACCATGGAAGAAACATCAAGAACGCGACGCCGTCGCGCCGCGTTGAAAGAAATTAAAGTGCGGCGGAGGGGCGCGGTGCCGTCGCACCGCGCCGGACGACGAATGTCGCGGCCGGTTCCGGGCCGCGGCGGGATGAGGAAACCGCGGCCGGTTCCGGGCCGCGGCGGAAGAGAAGGCCGGCGGCCGGGCCGCCGGCGTCGGAAGTCGAAGGCGGGACCGGAATTTCCGGTCCGTTGGTAAAAACCGGCCGGCCAGCTGGCCGGCCGGATGACTGAAAACCGGGGGAATAAATCCCCCGGACCGTTCAGCAGAAACCCCCTCTTAATGAGGGGGGCGGTTCTTGAAGGAGGGGGGCAGCCGGCCCCCCTGGTTCTCTTAAATAAACCGGCCCCCACGTGGGGGCGGTTTCAATTCAAGGGCGCGGCAGCTGCCGCGCTGTTTTTCCAGAACCGCGGGGCTTAGCCCCGCGTGCCGCCACCTCGCGGCGGCTGGCCGCCGCGGCCCAGCGCACCGCCGCGCCGCCCGGCGCACCGCCGCGCCGCCCCAGCGCGCCGCCGCGCCGCCCCAGCGCGCCGCCGTGCCGCCTCCGCGCGCCGCCGCGCCGCCCAGCGCACCGCCGCGCCGCCCCAGCGCGCCGCCGTGCCGCCTCCGCGCGCCGCCGTGCCGCCCAGCGCACCGCCGCGCCGCCCCAGCGCGCCGCCGTGCCGCCTCCGCGCGCCGCCACGCCGCCTCAGCGCGCCGCCGCCGGCCGCCGCGCCACCGCCGGCCGCCGCACCGCCGCCGCCCGCCGCCGCCGGTCGCCGCCGCCGGCCACCGCGACGCCCAAGGGGGGGGTCGGGCCGGGTCGGCCCGGACCCGGACCCCTCGTTTCGAACTAGAATTGGTTTTTGGCTCATAACTTGAGCCTCGGACCTCCGAACGACGAACCGTCTGCGGAAACGCGATCCTTGGATCGAGACGGTCGTTTCGGTATATCGCACTCAAGGTTTCGGGTTACTTTGAGTTCGTCCGGGTTGGTTCGTTCACGAAACCAACCGGGCCTTCGGAGCGGAAACGCTCATATCTTGAGCCACGAACGTCCGATTGACGCGCCGTCAGTCGCGTTGCGTTTCTCTTAATGAGACGGATCTTTTGGCATACTCCGCCCGAGGTTTGGACGCAGGTGGAGTACGGTCGGGTTGGTTTTGCCTTAAAAACCAACCGGGCCCCGGAGACGAAAAAGCCAATAACTCACAGACCGGGCGTCCGATTGACGCGCCGTCTGTTTCGTTGACTTCCTCTTGATGAGACGGAACTTTTGACATACTCCGCCCGAGTTTTGGATGCAGTCGGAGTATGGCCGGGTTGGATTGTACCCGAAATCCAACCGGACCCCTGGAACGGAAAAGCTAATATCTTTCAGACAGGACGTCCGCTTGACGAACCGTCAGCGGCGTTGGTGGTTACGTTGAGTAACGGTCCCTTTGAGTTTACCCTATGGGAGTTCGGGGTACAGTTGAGATACGGCCGGGATTGGTTTCGCTCTCGAAACCAACCGGGCCCCTAGGACGAAAAGGCTAATAACTCACAGACCGGGCGTCCGATCGACGCGCCGTCTGTTACGTTGAGACCCATGTGACGAGACGGACCTTTGAGACACTTCTTCGTGGGACTTTGAGATACTAGGAGTATCGACCTGTAGCTCGTGGAGCAGACCCTCCCAGCGACGAGCGTGCGAAGTACGGAGACCGTGTAGCTGGCTGAGACCTGACGACTGCTTGACCGACTCGACTTGGAGTGAGTCGACTAGCCCAGTGGACGGAGCACTACTTTCTGAGGTGCAGACCCATGGCGGACGGAGCACTACCTGTGTGACAGTGCAGACCCGCGGTGCTCGTCCGGAGAGTACCTCAGCAGGCTACTAGGGGGTGTGCACTACGGTGTTTGGGTGACATACCTCGGCGGGAAGCACTACTGTGTTTGGGTGGCCGGCCTGCAGTACTCGACAGGAGGAGTACTTCAGCAGTCTTAGGTTAGTGAGCAGTACCTCAGAGTCGTGACAGGACCACTGTACACTCTAGAGACGGAGCTCATCAGCAGTTACGGTTTCGATAATGAAAATCCTGGTTTGAGCTGAGACTTTTGACCTTGTGTTTACTTCATGATTGAGATGGGTCACTTGCTAACTTTGGTATATGTATGGGCATATACCCGGGTAGTGGTTATCCGTCGATTTCACAATCCTTGTGTTTCCTCATGATTGAGATGGGTTACTTGATAACTTAGGTATATGTATGGGCATATACCTAAGTAGGGTTTATCTGTTGAGATCTTCTTGTGTTTATCCTTGTTGGTTTTGGTGAGACCTTGAGGGTCTCGGGGTCCCTACTGAGTATCGTTATACTCACCCCTGCACGGGCTATGCCCGCACCTCGTTGTGTTGGTTGCAGACGACGGACAGTGCTGACAGAAGCCGAAGGTTCAAGGACTGGACGGTACCTGGAGCTGGACTATACGACGAGGCGGTACCCGGAGGTGGACACTGGGCGGGACATACTCGGAGCGGATGGCGGGACCCGAGGAGCAGAGGAGCTATCTGTACCCACCCTTCAGGTGGGATTTCCAGTGGACATCTCAGCGTAGCAGCTTTACTTTTCAGTCGTTGTTTTCCCTTTCGAGTTGTACTTTACAGTTGGGCTTGTATTTCCGGCCCCTTTTTACCTTTCAGCTCTTCTTTTTGTACTTAGTGTTTACTTCCGCTTGTACTCTGTGGTGCTTGTTTTCTTTTATAAAGGCAATGCCTTCCCAGTTATCGGGATTTTACGCCTTTGGTGCTAGTCGCCAGCCCCTGGCCTATGGAAGGCGGGCTTGGGGTAGTCACGGCACGGGCCCCGAGGACGGGTCGTGACATATATTAAATCAAATACATGTATAAAATGTTCTTAATTAATTAATTAATGGATTTTAATTCTTCATCTAGGACATTAAGATCAAGTGCAGAACACTTTCGGACAAAAGGTAAGGGATTATTTCCAAACATCCATTTTTTCCTTCGAGTTACACTTTCTCTATCTTTAACCCAATTTAATACTTATTAATTTATATATAATTATTTTAAATTGTGTTTATATGTTTAAAAACAAGTATTTATATCATTTCATCCTTATTTTATAGGGAAATACATGTTTTAGAAAGGTTCCCTTATCAAATCTTTCTGATAAGAAATCCGTATTAAAGGAAAATTCCCAATTTCGGACCTATTTTTAAGTGCCCTCGATAATATATTTTATGAAACTATTATTTTTATAAAATCACTCATTTTATAATGAAATAATTTCTTTGGTTCATTTATGGTTTTATGAAAATAAATATTTCCTTTTCTCTTTAAACACTCTTTAATATTTTCCTTAAACTGCACTAAAATGTTTCAGTTATAATGTCTCTTAAACACTATTTTTATATTTTTAACTTCAATTTGACATAAAATATCATTATCTATGTCAATTTTTCCTAATTAATGTTCATGTATGATTCAAATCCATTCTTTCCTAAACACCTTTATTAAATTCTCATTTTTTATGCCTTATGACATGATTATGATACCCAATTAATTCCATGGGTAACCCTTATGCTTGATTCATTATGTGGAACACATATGCATAACCATGATATGATGGGTGCACCTAGATAGAACTAGAATTAATTGGGTAATATTTAGTTTCATGTGATGTCATTTTAGAGCATGGAGTGAACCTGAATCCTTTATGGGACATTGTCCACCATGTGCAATGGTCTTGGTAGTTAGCCTTCTCTCATGATCCTCCATGTCAAATGGTCTTGGATGTTATCCTTGACTCATGATTATGTCATATTTAATGTTGTTTTCACATTTCTATTATACAATTATTACATGATCCCATGTTATATATGTTAGGCTTCCTTGTGTTTATTCATGTTCCATTCAATTTTATATCCTCATGTTTTTCCTTCTAACCCATGTTTTATGATTTATTTCTCTATTTATTCCCCTACTAGGATTTTTAGCTCATCCCTTTGTTCAGTAAATCCATAGGATATCCTATATAGATTTAAGATATCAAAATAAGTTAGGAGGTCTTATAGAGATTAAACACATTATGTTGTTATTTTTTCTTTATACTTTCTAATCACATACCTAATCTTACAAAGATACTAAATGTTATAATCCATGGTTTTTTTTGAGTCTAGTTATATTTAAAATCATGTTATACTATGTGTAAACGTATTGGGCCATTATATTTGGTATCATAGGATGTTTTAGTTATTTTTATTTATTTAGTACTAGATCTATTTAGTAATAACCCTAGGGATAATTATATCACCATGGATAATATAAATTAAATATTAAGGAATCAAAAATTATGATATACTTTTTATTTTCATGTTTATAATTTTATGTTAAAATTTTCCTTTTATTATTCTTATTATTTAATTATTCAAGAACTCTAATTGTAAATTCTTTTTCATAGTTAATGGCTAGAAATATAATAACTCGTTCCAACAATCATTTTGATAGACAATGTGACGATTTCCCTAATGATAATCCAAATATGATGGGAATGAGTGCTCAATGCTTCATAATAGTACTTTCTAAACTATATCAAGTTATGAATAATAACATAAATTGTGTGGAACTCCCTATTTATCCTGATAATGTGAATGTTGTGGTCAAATATATCATGAGACAATGGCCTCCCATTATTAGTGGATCTTCTGATCATATCCTCATGGAACAATGGATTAACTTCATTAAGAAGATGTTTTCTATCCTCCATTGCATAGAAGAAGACAATGTTGTGCTGGAAGTCTATAGTTTTGATGGGGAAGCAGATGAGTGGTGGAAAGTAATCAAGATCACAAATCCCAAGGTGGAAATTAAGTGCATTTGATGTAATGATTTCAAGAAAATAGTTGTCAATAAATGTTTTCCCTGAATGCTTTATCTTAATATGGAAAGGGAGTTCCTCGTATTGAAGTAAAAGGAAGATGGATGTAATGGGTGATATGAGGAAAACATCACAATCCTTTAAATATACACCTACATCATTTACATGAACACCGAAAGAAAGTTATATTGCTTCTTTAGTGGACTACAGTTGAGTCTAGAAAACAAGTTGGTGATTTGAGACTTTGAAATCTATGAGGAGATTATATATTGTGACCTCAAGGTTGAAATGGAGATTTGAGACTCTCAGTGGTCTTGTGGACCCAGTGATAAAAAGTGTAAAATGGAGTTTAATATAGTAGGATCAATATAAAAATAACATTATGGAAAGAAAACCTCACATCCCACGTCTCAAAATTGTGGGAATAAGAATCATGGGAACTATCTAAAGGGAACTGGGAGATTCTTCAAATGTGGATGAATGGGGAATTTGGATAATAATTGCATAGAGTATATGAATAATCCCACTAATATAAAAGAATAAAGGAAGGTTCAGATCAACACTCATCCTGTAGTGTAGTGTTTCAACTGAAAATAACATGCCCATTATGTGAGCCATTTCCCTAAGCCAAGGGTTTTTGGAGGTAATCAACACCACAAAACTCAAAGGTAGAAATGAATGACATATTTTTTTACTACTCTTGAGGTGGATCCTGAAAATTATGTAGTGATAATTATTTTGGTTATTAATTTAGGAATAGAAAATATACTATTTGACTATGGTTCTAATAATTATTTCATATCTTGTATGTTTAGTAGAACTATTCAAAAATCACCTCAAAATATGGAGGTTGATTTATCTATGAGAACATAAAATGGGGAAACTAATGCATAAAAATTATATAAATACTCATGGTTAATGTTTATGAAATAAACCTCCAATAAAATCTTATCTTATATTCTTTGGAAGAGTTTGATGGTATATTGGGCATGTATTGGCAATATTTATTCAATGTCAACATCAACTGTCAAGAAATGGAGATCACTCTTTATATCCGAAAGAATCCTCCAATTATATACAAGTGTAAGGAGAAAGTTTAATCTCATTCAAAATCATTGATATAAATGTGGATATTGTTTCTTTATAAGCAAGCATATCTAACTCAAATGATTGAGAAAAAGGACAGAATCATTCTCATTGTGAGTGACTACACTGATGTATTCCCTAAAGAATTTTATGGCCTTCCTCTTGAATGATAGATTGAGTTCTCAAATGAACTTATACTTGGATCTTTCCATATATCAAAGATACCATAAAAATGGCCACCATTGTGTTAGAGGAATTGAAGAATTGGTTACAAGAGAATTTGTATAAGGGTGTTATATGCTTGAGTGCTTCAATGTGGGGTGAACCAGTACTATTTGTCAAGATGAGGTATGAATCAATGTGACTCTGCATTATTTATCATGAACTCAACAAAATCACGATAAAGAATAAGTATCCCATTCCATGTATATATGACTTGTTTGATCAACTATGTGGGTCTAAGTATCTCTTTAAGGTGTACCTTCGGTTGGGATATCACTAATTAAAGGTGAGGAAGGAAGATATTTACAAGACTGGATTTTGAACAAGGTATGAACATTATGAGTTTATATTTATTCTCTTTAAGCTCACTAATTCTCCATAAATTTTCATATATTTAATGAATATAATCCTTATATATTACCTCGACAAATTTTTGGTAGACTTTATTGATTATATTCTAATATACTCCAAAAGTAATGAGGAACATGAGGATCATTCTAATATTGTTCCCTCAAAATTTAGAAGGGATAAAATATATGAAAAGTATAGTAAAACTGAGTTCTACATGGATGAAGTATCATTCTTGGGAAATGTTTTCACCAGCAAAGGAATATCTGTGAACCCTTCCAAGATAAAGGAAATCAAAGAGTAGACTAATACAACATCTAAAATATTAATCCATAGTTTCATTTTTCTAGTCCAGTATTTCTGATGATTTTTGAAGTACTTATCATGATTTTCAACCAAACTAAACAAGCTGACTTGGAAGGGAGTAAAGTTTATATACACCAGTGAATGTGAATACTGCTTTAAGCAGTTGAAAAAGAGGCTTATCACTGCACCAGTACTTACTCTTATGATAAGTGGGGAACTCTTTGTGGTATATGGCGATGCTTCAAAGAATAGAACAGGTTGTGTACTAATGAAAAATTATAAAGTGTTAGAATAATCCTCAAGGAATTTGAAAATTCACAAGAAAAACTATCCCACACATGATCTAGAATTGGCAGTTGTGATCTTTACATTGAAAATCTAGCAGCATTATCTCTATGGGGAGAAGTGCGAGAAATACACTAATAATAAGAGTCTCAAATATATAATCACATATAATGAGAATAATATGGGCCAGAAAATATGGTTTTCGATCATCAGGGATTATTACTGCTCAATCCACTATCATCCTGGTAAATCAAATAGGGTGGCAGATTCTCTAAGTAGAAAGGATCATAAATCTTTATCAATGATGAGAATTGAGAAGGATCCAATATTATATGAATTGAAAAGAATATACATGGGAATAATTAATGAAAGAATGTCAAAAATCCTTTCTCAACTATCCCTTGTAGATAAATCAAAGGATTCTCAAAGAAATGAATAATAAATTTAGAAAAAGGTAGAAGCTATCAAAAATATAAAATCCTCAATGTTAAAAATTGATACGGAAGGAGATGTAATATTGGTTTCATGACTAAGTGCACTCTCTAATATGGAGATAAATAGAAGAAATTCTAAATGATGCACATATCTCAACTTTATCTATTAACCTAGGGATCACAAATATGTATCAGGATCTATGATACCACTATTGGTGCGACAATATAAAGAAAGATAACTAAATATATATCAAAGTTCCCCGTATATTAGCAAGTGAAGGATGAAAGGAAAAAGTTTAAAGGTATGACTCAACTATTATCCATACCAACATGTAAGTGGTAGAACATTACCATTTACTTTTTCATTGTACTTCTAAACACATCCATAGGGAATAATTCTATATGGGTCATTGAGGATTGTCTTACAAATATAGCTCACTTTATCTAAATTTGGGAGGACTTCTAGCTGGATGAACTACCACAAATATACACCATAGAAGTGGTAAGGCTTCATGGAGTACCACTACCATTTTTATCTTATTAGGATATGAGATTCACCTTCATGTTCTAAAAAATACTTCAAAAAGCTCTGAACACTAAGTTGAACTTTAATACAGCTTATCATTGTCAAACTGATGTCCAATCTGTGCAGATTATTCAGACAATAGAATACATGTTGAGATAATGCTCTATAGACTTCAAAGGATTATGGGACCAACATCTACCTCTGTTTTATTTCTCTTACAACAATATTTTCCACTCGATCATCCAAATAGATCCTTATGAATCCCTTTATCAGATAAGATTCAAAACACCAATAAGATGGGATGAAGTCAGTGAACGTAAAATGCTAGGATGTGAAATGGTAGAATAAATGGTAAAAAAGTTGAAAACCATTCGGCATCACATCAAGGTATAAAAAATTCAAAAAATATCTATGAAGAAAAATGTTGATGGGTCCTGGAGTTTAAGGTTGGAGACATGTATTTCTACACATATCTCTATGGAAGAGAATCATGAGATTTGGGAAGAATATAAAGTTATGTCATGGGTATATCAGAACCTTCAAGATTATTGATCATGTTGGAGTTGTGGGCTATCAACTAGAACTTCCACCTACCAAGTCTCAAGTATATGATGTATTCCACGTATCCCTCTTAAATAATTACACATCAAATCCCTCACATTTTATAAATTCAGAGGTGGAATAGTTTTAAAATAATCTCTCTTATGAGGAGAAGTCAAGGAAGATCTTTGGCTGTAGAGATAATTTTATACAAAAAAATACTACTCATCTGGTCCAAGTACTATGGTAGAGCCATAAGTACAAGGAGGCACCATGAGAAAAAGAGGAAATGATGAAGGATAAGTACCCCTTCCTGATTTCACCTTAGTATATAAAATGAAATTTCAAGGGTGAAATTTCATAAGGGGGGAAGAATGTAATGATCTAGAATTACACCAATGAAACTTCCCTTATAATTACTTCATATAGTATAAATCACACAAAATCACATAATGAAAACAAAAATATATTTATAAATGAAGATTGAATGTAATAAGAGGTTTTTAAATGAAATTAAGGAACCTATACCAATGGAATAGTAAATTGACCTATGGAGTAGTAATATAACCCTTATGAATAGTAAAATGGCCAATAGAATAGTAAACACACCAATGAAAATATAAATATAATTTTGGCATCTTATAAATGAAAATGTGTTATAATTATATCTTAGTATAAGTAAATAAATGTTTTAAAAATGATAAATTAGGTATTGGCATTTTTGTGAAATAGAAATTATTATTTTCAATTTTATAATTAATATATTGATTTAAATGAAAATTTATTTTCCTAACATATATTCATAAATAAATATTTTTTTCCTTATTATTATAAGATAATTTTATGAGATCTTAATTAATGTTTTAAAGTGTTATAAAATCAGTTATAATTTTAAAATTCGTATTTTTTAAATAAATGATGATTTTAATTAAAAATTAAATTTATCATATTTGAAAAATTATTTTCATAAAATAAATTCCATTTTTGAATTATATATTTCAAAAAATTTATAAGGTTAATTTTTGTGATTTTTCTAAAATAATTGATTTTTTTGTGAATAGTGAAATATAGTAATTTACGATATAATCTAAATACATGAGTTATTGAGTCATAGTTGATGTATGGATAATTTAAGAACCATTAGTTCAAACTAAAATGTAGTAGTTACTGTATTTAGTCACAATTCATACTCTTGATCCAAGATAATAAGCAAATAAATAAAATTATCAAAAAACACCTCTCTCCTCCACTATAAAAACAACCCCTCACCACCTCTTATCCCCACACCTATAAATCCTTGTAGATTGTTAAAATTCATCTCAATAATCTTCACAAGTATCATACACATGTATATGATCCTTTTTTATCAATAAAATATGATACTAGAGTGCCTCAAAGAGGTTCTCAAGGAGAAGAATTCAATAGGTAAAATCCTGTTTCTTTATCTTTTAATTTCTTTTAGATTTCATTTATTTCTTTATTATCTCCTCACATACACTTATCCAAGTGAAATGATAAATATATTATATTTTATATAATATTATTTTATTTTATTCATGGAACAACCATTATTATTTCTCTTCCCCTCTCCTTTTTATATAAAAATGAAAACCTCGACTGTCATGTGTTGATTTATCGCATTCAAGGATGACGAGTTTTCAATTTCTATTACTACCTTCAAGTATGATCATAAATCCATTTTAATTGTTAAAATAGACTATTATATACATATAAAATCTTATTTAATGTTTTGTGACTAGTTTATGTACACAATATTAATTAAAAAAATAAAACTAATTCGTGATGATCAAAAAAACACCAAAATAATCTAAACGGTTATCATTGACTTTTTATTTAACTAATCATCATAAAATCCAGAAAAAATGATATATAAGACCATTTAATATTATGAAATTCATTAATAATATATAATTTCAATTTTTGAAAACTATTTTCATTTTACATGATTTTCCATACATGTAAACAAGTAAACCGATTAGGAAAACCAAGGAAACAAACACCCCCGAATGATATAAATTTATCTTATAACTCATCAAAAAGGATATAAATGAATGTAATATAATTATAGTAAATAAAATACATGTATAAAATGTTCTAAATTATTTAATTAATGGATTTAATTTTTTTTATCTAGTACATTAATATCAAATGAAAATCAATTTAAAATATAAGGTAAGGGATTATTTTCGAACCTTCATTTTTCCATCGGGTTACGCTTTATCTATATTTACCCTAATTTAATATTTAATTATTTTTATATAATTATTATAAATTCTATTTACATGTTAAAAATTCATTTATCTAGATCATTTCATCCTTATTTTATGGGGAAATACATTTTTTTAAAAAAATTGTTCACTTCTCAAATCTTCTTGATAAGAAAGTATGATTAAATGGAAATTCTCAATTTCTGGACTATTTTTATGTGCATTACAAAATATATTTAAAGAAACCATTACTTTTATAAAATTAATAATTTTATCATGAAAAACTATCTTATTTTATTTCTGGTTTTATGAAAAAAAATATTCCTTCTCCTCACCAAACACTCTATAATATTTTCCTTAAATCACACTAAAATGTTTCATTTCAAATGTCTCTTAAACACTATTTTTATGTTTTTTTACTTCAGTTTGACATAAAATATCATGATATTTGCCTATTTTTCCTTATAAATGTCCATTTAATATTTAAATCCATTATTTTATGGACACAATTATGATATTTCCTTTTGTTATGGATTTTTACATTATTATGACACCCAATTATTTCCATGGGTAACCCTTATTATTAATTCTTTATGTGAAACACATATTCATGAACATGTTATGATGGGTGTTACCAAAAAGTGCTCCAAATAATTGGGTAATGTTTAGTCTCATGAGAATTCATGTTGGAACATGGATTGAACCTAAATCCTTTACGAGACTTTGTCCTCTATGTGAAATGGTCTTAGAAGTTACCCTTACCTCATGATCCTCCACGTGAAATGTTTATGCTAGTTAGCCTTGAATCATGATTGTGTCAAGTTGTATATTTATTCTACATTCTTATGATACCATGATTATATGATCCCATGTTATACATGTTATGATTTTTTTCATTTATTAATGTTTCATTACTTTTTATGTCTTCATGCTATACCTTCTAACCCATGTGTTATAATTTATTCCTATGTTTATTCATTTATTGGTATTTTTAGCTCATCCCTTTGTTCATGTATTCCACGGGTTATCCTGCACAGATGTAACAACTAAAATGAAGTTAGGAGCTCTTATGGATATTAAATAAAAAAAGTTTTTTTGGCTTTATGCTTTCAAATCATGTACCTAATCTTCCAAAGATAATAGACTTTATGACCCTTTGTTTTTTGAAGTCTAGTTGTGCAAAAAATCATATAATAATATATGTAAAAGGATAGGGATGTTAGAATGACTTTATAAGGACTGATCTCAAATATATATCCACTTTGATTAATTTTTCTCCCAGGTCTCCTACATTTCAACCATCAGGACTCAATCTATCCCATGAGATGATCTTCCTCCATCATCCACCAATAGACTAGGAACCCCAACTGAACTATGAGAAATATAATTCCTAAAATAAACGAGATATGTATGATTTCTATAAATGTCTATATCTCTATATAAAATACCTAAATGGTTTTCCCAATACCTAAGTCTATTATCCATATACAGTGAGACTAATTACATTATATCCCTTATTTGTCACACCAATCCTAGATCACATGGGCTTAGAGAGTTCCATTGGTCATATCATTCACATCATGAATCTCCATCAGCTAGGGGAACCTCACTATGTAAGATCTAATCAGTGGTATTATGTGACTACCCCATACAGGGGTGTCCACCTCATGGTGTGTCCCAAGGGTATGATTAAACTATGATGACTCAGATTCCTTCCATAACCAAGACATGTAGGACTTCTCTATGAGAATCGAGCTCAAATACCAAGTGCCTAAGTTCCCTCATATGTATGGATTTTTCACATGATGTTAAACTATACGAGATTAATGAACTATGTGTGGTTTGATTCCTTCTATAAAATGAATATATAGTAAATCTCATAACGGATCAATCTGACCCTCGACATATTAAATGACTCCATACACGATAGAAAATTTCTAAGTGTCTTGCTATACATATTCAACATATAAGTAGCTACCCATTAATGGGAAATTAATGAATAACCTCATATAAATACTGAAAATCCATTAATAATATGAACCTTTTCATAAAAAAGGGTTTACCTTAAGATCATTTTTAGGGTTACTAGTACCAAATCAATATTAGGAATATATTATCGAACATATCATAAATATAGAATAAAGTCTTGGAGTAAGCAACAATCCCTCCCAAAAGGGTATGGTGAGCTTAACCTCCCATCATCTCGACCAATGTGATTTCCAAAGTTCTATTGGGTATGAAACACCAATTATCCACCTACATTTGGAAAGAAGCTCTCTACCAAGTTATGGATGTGGAAACCCTTAGGAGTTTCTATGAAAGGTAAACTTTTTTGGTAAACCAAACATGAATGACTTTGAAAATCAATGAACCCCCCCAAAATCAATCATTATTCCAAACCAAATTCTTTATTGTGTCTTTTCTAGACAAAACAAAAAGGGTGAACTTGTCATGAAATCATCTAACTACATCATATCCTTCAATAAATAAAGAAATATATATTTCCTAGTTCTCGTCGTGCCATTTTTTTGACACCACAAGGTCGATCACCATCAACATGACTTCCTTTCAATGAGATAGTCTTTTACATAGATCTTGAGGGGATATATATGAATAAATTATGTTATATTCCATTAATTATTAATAAATACTATATTTTTATGAAAACATTTATTTTATACATTTAACATTTCAATAAAATTTATATTGAAAGAGATGATTTATTTAAATAAATAATTTTTTATTTAATACAAATGTTTTGATAAAATTTATTTCTTATCAAACATGTAATGAATCTTAATGAAATAAGAATGAAATCATTTAATTATAAATATACTTCCATCAAATAATTATAACTTATACATATTATTTAATTTTACCTTAATTAATAATTTTTGAATAATTTTAAATTTATTAAAAAATAAATTATTTTTCATTTATGTATCTTCACTTGTTATAGAATATGAATAATTTCTTTTCAGGCCTAAAAATGAATTTTTATAAAAAATTATGTGTTTTTTGTTTTATATTAAAATTAATTTATATATATTTTAAATTTAATTAAATAAAATTTGTTTCATATTTTAAATCAGAATATCTAATTTTTTAATACTTTTTATTTTTATTTTTACCATAATAGTGCATTATCAAGGTAAATATTTGTTACCATAGTAAAATAGTTATTTATCAATGAATTTAACTTTTCTATTTATTATGTATATTTATCTATACAATTAAAATTGATATGAATTAAATATTGAAACCATTATTTTATTTAAAAATAGTAAAAAAAATATTAACACTCTTTTATATAGTAATCAATAGGAAATAAGTATAAAATCACTTAATAATTTAAAGACATTTTTCTGCAACAACTGTTTTATTGATATCTTATGTTTTAATTTAAAAGTTAATTGTATAATTTATATAAAATTGATTACATTAAATGGATTAAAAATTCATATTCATCATATATAAATTATATATTAGTGTTTTTCTTAACTTTTTAGTACAAAAATAATTACCATGGTAAAAATATAGTCAAGTTAATAAAGTTAAATGGGGGTAATTTAAAGAGGCTTAAATTTTGTTAAATGAACTTGATACATATACCTTATAAAGTAAAATTTTTAGTTGTGAAAGTAAATACCAAATTTCTTTCCATAATTTCCTCACCTAACTCACCGAACACCCATTTGATTCAATATTTACCTCTCATCTAAAAATATTTTCCAAGATCTAGTATTTTCACCTATAAAAGGAACTAAATTATTCTTTATTAAACAAACACTTAGACTTAAAATATTTCCTAAAACCCAACCCATTTTACCTATCATATAATAATATTAAATTTTTTAATGAATCAAGTTACAATTAATTTTACCATGTCCTGAATTTAAAATATACCCTTCAATATAAGTATCTAGTTCTCAATATGTGTACTATCAACTCAATAACCCTTTATTCTCTATTTTTTATATTTTAAACTTATTATAACAAAAAAAATATAATAAATTATGTCTCATTAGTATAAATAAATGTAATTATTTTGGTGTAACAACCATTATCTTTCTCCATCATATCCATTGGGAAATGAAAATAACACTCATGTTATGTTTGGATTACCGCCTCCATGAACAATGTATTTCATTTTTCACAACCACCTTACATGGATGGTTATAAGAATTTTTTTAATGAATAAAAATTATATTTATGACATGAATAAGAATATATAATAATAAATTAGGTATTATATTAATATCTAACATGTCAAAAATATACAATATTTTGTTCATTAAAAATTAGTAAAACAAGCTCAAAAATGATTTAATCTTCACAAATCTTGACTAAAAATATAATTGATTAAAATTATAAATTTATAAATAATCATATGAAATAAATTATAGTACCTCAAATAATAATGTAATTATTAATTTGGTATCAAAGTTTTGGGATCGACATCAAAATTACAAATCAAGTACAGAACAATCAAAGTTACTAACAACCAATAATGAAAATATGCAATAAAAAATAATAAATGTATTATAAATAATAATAATTGATTATTATAGAGGGTAATTTATTTAATTAATTTTATAAAATAATTTATTATGATGGTTATTATATATATATATAATTACAAATGAATTTTTTGATGTTGGTAAAGAAGTTAAGGGTTTTCATCTCAATTCCCCATAATTGAGGAATAATTTCATATATTTTACCAAGTATTCATTGAAATAGTGTAATAACTACCCAATTTAATTATTTTTTCATAATTCACCATTAACCATGTGATTTAAAATTCTATTTCATAATATGTCTTTAATTTTCTTTTAATTCGTACACTACCCAAATTGTAAGGGATATTGCAAACCTGACCTCATTTTGTTGAGTTATGAAGTGTCTTCTTAAAATATATTATTATAATATTGATTTATTTATCATTTTATTGCATAAAAGTTTATTTACATGTTTTTTTATATGAATTTCATATAATTTTTTAAATTACATTAGGAAGGATTTTTACTTCAAAGATTATAATATTCTTAAAAAATTTCGATTAATCAACCCCCTTCTCTTGAGTTATATTCCTTATTCTTTAAGTTATATATTCCAAGATTATTTTTTTGATTACATTTATTTATTATAAATAATATTCCATATTTATTTATAGATTATTTATCTTTTTAATTCAAAACTTTTTTAATGGATTTATTTCTTTATTAAAAAATGATTTGGAAAATAAATAATTCTCATCCACTCTAATAATCTCTTTCCCATCCATGTATATATTATTTCATTTCAAAAATATATTATTTTTTTATTTTGAAACCAAAATATTAATTATCTCATGTTAACCTATCATTTACCATTATGTATTTTCAAAAGGTTTTTTTATTATCCTTTATACAATGTGGGTTTTAATAAAGTTATTTAAAAATAATATAATGCTTTTACCTTTCGTATTCATAAATTTAATCATCCACTAAAAATGTATTTTTTTAACTTCATTTATTTTCAATGTTTCAATATTTTTAATTATTTTAAATATTATATTTCCAAATTCCTATTTCCTTGACTTGAAATGGATTTTTTAACTTTACATAGAAATTTATTTTAACAACCAATTACAAAATCTTTATGAAAATATTTTTTATATTTACATATCTATTTTTCTCAAAAAAATGTACAAGTTTTATATCCATTGAAGATATATTAAATTAATTACCCTCTAAATTCACTTATAATTTTATTTTTATGGATTTAACTCATTATTTAAAAATGATCTAATTTTTATCTATTATTATGTGGCATCATTCGAATTTTTTCTTATTATAATTTTATTTTCTAAATACATCAACATCCTTCAATGTTTCTAATGATTCAATGGGGATATGATTCAATGTGACACCCTCCATATTTCTGTACATTATAATTTAATGTTTAATATTTTTCACTTAAATTTTTGGGGTTCTTGGGATATAATTTGAGTTTACCTAGAATTATACAGGGGGAATTATTGAGGGGGTTAGAGACTATAGTGCAGTGTTACTGGCTGTAGTGTGGAAGTAGTGACTACGTCATAGATCTATATGTTGGTTATGAAATATGGGGAATAGATATTTCATAGATTATGGTTATATTGTAGGAAGATTTATGGTTTTCAAGTAGAGGAAAAGGATATGTCGTAGTGGTTTTAGGGTTTAGTTTTGTTGGTTCTACCAAATTTGGGGTAGCTACGCCGTGGGGAGTAAGATGTGGCACATCCTATATTTGGAAGTGGGTCACTATGGTTCAGTGGCCATGGATAAATCATAGCCCCTATTCCCTGTAAAATACAATCTGGGCCAAGGTTCTTGAATGTGTTTTTTACATTAAGTGAAGTAGAGTAGTCCCTTATATTATGCCATGGTCCTCCCTATTTTACTAAATTTTGTGGGGTTATCCTTGATTTTATGTCATGGTATCTTATTTTAAACACTGGATATAAATTTCAGAGAATCCCTCTAAACAAATTCATTTCCCAATCCTCTGTCTTCAATATTAGGCTGCCATGAGTGTTTTTAGAAGGCCTTTGAATCCAATTTTGATCAATTTCATCCCTAGGATTTAGAAGATCAATTCATGAACGTTTCTATCAATTCATGAGGTATGTGACTTAATAAAAATATTATAATTAATGAATAACCTTAGGTTGTTGATCAATTATAGGTTTTGTGTTGTGAAAAGGATCTATTTTAAATCAAGGATGATTTTCATCATGAGATTAACTTTTTTAATATGGGTTTTCTTTTAAAAATAGTTTTTTGCACGATATGGGTTTTTTGAAACACCTTAAAGCTGTGTTTGATTAAAAATTAATATTGAAGCATCGAAGTGGGATTTATTCACTTTAATTTGTTTTTATAAAATGTGAGAATGGGTTTTAAATTGTTTTGGTCTGAATTTAGCATTGGGAACCTTGGGTGCATTAGGAAATAGACATGTAACTTTAGTGTGTGTAATGCCACTAAAGGGTATTGATATTGATAGACTGTGTGATAGGAATTTATATTGGTTGGATCCATTTTATGTCTGGTTTAGTATTATTTTATGACTAGTACACATTCTCATTGTCTAGATCCCAATTTTCATGATTTATCATTTATTCATGGTTTTAAACAAGATGGTATAGTTCCTGGTAAGTTGGTCCAATGTTTACCTAATGGTGTATCCTTAGATGGGTTCTCATATACTCACCTAGTTTCATTCATGTAGTTGACATATTCTTGGATTATGAGGATATGGAATGAGTTTTTTAATTTCCAAAGGAATTTTTACAAAAAAAATGTATTGTATTATGAAAATTATTTATAAACCAGATATGTCTTAAAGATACAATTAATATTTTCATGATATTATACTTTGCATAGATTCTTTGGTGAAATCCAATCAAGCTTTTTGATCACACCATACTTTTTCCCTTTAGGAATTTGTAGATGAGGATTTCTAGGGATATGGTAAAGGGAATAGAATTTTGTATTATGAAATATTATCTTAGTGGTAATTACCTTCAAAACAAGATGGTGTTGGAAGTGACCGTTGGACACATGTATACTCAGCCTATGTCTTGTCTAGTTTTTTTTCATTTTTATCCCATTTGTATTGATGTTGTGAGTCTCATGGTTGTATATTATTTTATCTATTTCTTACTCTACCGGTTTTATTTATTTTGGTTATAGATGAGACATTGTTGGTTCTTTATATTTTTGAGGTATAAATTGGGAGACGTGATAGGTTGTCCCAGGTTGATTCGTTAAAAAATTGTATCACAACCATTACCCAGCTTGATGTGTTATGAAACTTCCTGGGTTTGGTTGATTGTTTTGGAAGACATGAGTTATGACTGTTATAATTCTGGTAGTAAGTGGGGAAAGGTTCTTGGATATCTCACTTCTATGTCTGTAGACCTCTATCTTTTCTGAAAGACAATGACATACTCTATGAAACTGAGGCGACCATAGCTAATCATGTGGTCTCATATTTTGAAAATATTTTCAATCTTACTAATATAAACAAGGATCTCCTTTCTGAGGTCATCTCGGTTTTGGTTAGTGAGGTAGACAATATATTTCTCTTGGAAACCCCTCTTGACTATGAAATCAATGCTACTGTTTTTAGTCTCAACCCTGATAGTGCCTTGGGTCCTGATGGCTTCAATAATGGTTTTTTCCAACATCACTGGGAGGTTGTTCATTCAAATGTTTGTAAGCTTGTCAAATGTTTTTTCTCTAATGGTGGCCTTTATCTTGGTCTTAATGCTCAATTTCTTACCCTTATTCCCAAAGTGGCCAATTCTTTGAAAATCCATTTATTCTGTGAAATTTCTCTCAGTAACTCTCTTTACAAAATCATTACCAAACTTTTATCAAACATGCTTTCTTCCCTATGTAACAGAATCACATATTGGAACCAATTTGGTTTTATCAAGGGAAGATCCATTCAGGACTACATTTTTCTTACCTTAGAATGAACCAATGCCCTTAATAAAGTTTCTAGAGGTGGGAATGTGTCCATTAAACTTGACATTAGGAAAGCTTTTGACACCATAGATTAGAACTTCATTTTCAAAGTTCTCCAGAGTTTCGAGTTTAATAATGTATTTATAAGTAGGATAAACTCCCTTTTTAATTCATCCTTTATCTCTATCCCTGTCAATGGCTCCCCTAAAGGTTATTTTAAGTGTACCAATGGAGCTCGACAAGGTGATCCCTTATATACTATTCTTTTTTCCATCAAGGAAGATTATCTTAGAAGACTTATTACTAACCTTATTGATCAAAATAAACATAAACCTATTCAAGAAACTCGAAACCTAAATGTTCCAACCCATCTCTTATATGATAATGAAATAATTCTGTTTCTGAATGGGGGAAAAAGGAATATTCCTAACCTTAAAAATTCCTTATCTCACTATGAAGAGGTCTCTGTGAAATTTATTAGTTGGACCAAATCTTTTTTCATCTTTAGAGAATGTTTTTATCCTAATAGGAAAACTAAAATCATTTAAATCCTTGGTATCAAGGAAGTATCCTTCCCTTTTACCTATTTGGGTGTGCCCTTGTTTTGGGGAAGATCTAAATCCATGTATTTTAATGCAGTGGTTGAACAGGTTATCAATCAATCATCCTACTAGAAAGAAAAATCTCTCTCCATGGCTGGTCAGATTTGTCTTGTGAAGTATAACATTATCTCTAAAGTGGTCTACTTGCTGATGATCTATAAATAGTTGACTAGTCTTCTTAAGATAATTAATGGCTACATCAAAAACTTTTTTTGGACTAGCATCATTATTGAAAGAAAGCTTGTTACCATACCCTGGTCTACCTGCTAAAAACCGTTGGAAAGTGGAGGTATGGGCATTACAAATCTCAATCTATTTAATGAGGACCTTCAAGCCCGACTCACTTGGAGATTGATCAATCATAATTCTGATTCCATTTCTTTTATTAGAAATAAATTCCAAGAGAAATTTTTAAAAAAAAAGAAATTTGAGCTATTTTAACTCCTCGATCTGTCCTTCCATCAGAATTTCCTTTTCCAACATTATGAATAAATCTATATGGATGGTTATTTTGGACTCCTCCATGAACGTTTGGCTTGAAAACTAGACTAGAACCCCCCACATTTCCCTATTTCCTCCTAACTCCCCTCCAGAAAACATCAACTGCACTATTCAGGAGATGATGCAGTCTCATAACTTTAATCTCCCGGATACCATAATGCACGTCGTTGATTACCACCCATTCTCTAACTCTAATGATTTTCTTATTTGAGAACCTTTCCATAATTGTATTTTATATTCCAAAAGTTTTTACAATCCTAAATTCACGATCTCTGATCCTAGTTTTGGTTGGTTGAAACCCTTCGACAAACCTTAGATTAAACCCCCAAGATTGAACCTTATTTAGCGTATTTCTCATAATCGTATCCCTAATGAGGTTTGTCTTCATACTTTTGGCATCCAACTCTGCTCTAAATTTCAACTATGTAATCAGTATAGAGAGGATACTAACCAAATATTTCTATCTAGTGCTACTAGATCGGCCCTTTGAAACTTTATCACTGACCTGTTTGACTGCAGACAGTTACACTCTGACTCTATTCACTCCCAACTAAAACGTTTTGTAGAAATGGATACCTCACAGAAAAGTAAGAATATTTTACTTTCCGCTGTTTCTGAGCTCCTTCACGTTATCTGGTATGATATAAATTCCATTATTCACAACAACTAATCACTCAATCTTAATGCAGGTCAGACAAGAATTTTCATCGTCATTATGGATGCTGCCTCGATACAAAAGGCTCGTTTTGATAAATCTATTTAAAGACTTTGTGATCCTTTGACGTCTCAGAATCGAAGGGCTCTACAGAAAACGGAGACACTCATTAGAGGTGTTTTATAAATCCTCGCTTCCTAGATGGATCAAAATCAATGTGGATGGAGATTCCAAAATAAATCCATGACCTGCAAACTGTGGAGCCATTTTCATAGATTTCATAGGTCATTTTCATGGCTGTTTCTATGGTAGTTGTGGTACCTCCTCTTCTCTAGAATTGAAAATGATAATGGTGATCTAGGATGTTGACTTTGTTAAAATAAAAGGCTGTAATGACATTTGGATTGAAAGTGACTCTACCACCATTGTGCAAGCTATTTGGAAGGGGGTGGTCCACCTTTCCTGGCTGTTTACTACTCAATGTATGATCTTCCTTGATTCACTTAAGGAGATCAGATACATTTTCACCCATGCATATCATGAAGCAAACATTCTGGATTATGGTATTTCCAAAAAAGGAATCAACCAGGGCATTTCATGGAGCGATGATCTTCCGGGTGATCTTATCCCTCTATATGAAAGAGATTGTAATAATATCCCCTCCTTTCGACTCATGTAGTTCCTTAAATTATTTTTAATAAATTGTGTCTTGGTCTTGACCAAGGCATTACCTTAAAAAACATAATAGTGTATATATTTTTCCATCAATTATTTAAATGGTAATTTCAATATATTATTTATTGTACCAAAAGGTTAGTGTAGTTTCCATACTATAAAAGGAATCTTGAGATTCTATGAAATTAATCATAAACAAATATATTATTGTCTAGATACATCATACGGACTATACATAGTTGATGTATGACTATCATTTGTTGGAAGATCATAATCATTGAGACTTATTCCCATTAAGTTCGCACGTGGTGATCTATAGTAAATGATATCATGAGGATAAACCTATCAATAGGAACAAAACATGTTTAAGGTTCCATTTGGTGTTCCAATATATGGACATGTTTCTTGGAATCCTGACATGAGATCATTATAAATGTGTTCCATTTGATCGCATAGTTTTATGAAAAAAATAATTACAATAAAGTCATAGAAATGTATCTTTTGTTGGGTGGATCTTTGAGGGTATGTAATTGGTTGAATGATCATGATATAATTTGTGGATTCAAAGTTGAGGAAGTATTATCATGGGACTGGTTGATCTGGATGGTTATACCTTCATAAATATTTGGCCAAGGTAGTAGAATATAATTCTGTTCAGATAGATGAACAAAAAATTATGCAATAATGGATGATGATAAAAGTGTACATCCTGCATTATGATATATCTAAATAAAACTATAATATATTACATAGTATGTGTTCCTAGTATGGTTTTTGTTTCTATGACTATTATTTATCTCTTTAGGGGCCTTGTTGGGTTGCTATACTTTGTTCTTATTATGTGAATACTAATAACTACTATCGAGAAAGGACCTATATGGACACACACAATAACACATTCATGACTCTGGCCTATTATAGAGAATAATAATATATGACATGGTGGGCCCCACTACGTGGCCTGAGAGTGGTACATGTTATCGATCACCGATTAATAAATAAATTCACTATTATTCAAGTATTATAATAATTAGATTGAATTTATTTATTAAATTTATTAAAAAGTATTTAATTAAATACATAAAAATATTATACAAATGAATATTCAAGGTTCTTTTAATATTATCTAAAATTACAAGTCAAGTTAAATGAATCAGTTTTATCATGTAATATATTTAATATATATTACAAGTATGTGATAAAATATGATTAGTATTTTTAATATAGTTAGTTATTCAGAATTATTTTTTATTGATTATTTAGGTGAGTTTTATTTTTTATGGTTGGGGAACCCTATCTGGGTATTTAAGCCTCCCACTATATAAACTCAATAAAGGAATTAATTTTTTTTCACTCATCATTACAATAGAATGGAAGCCTCAATATCCTTCTGCATTATAGAGAGATAATGTATCTCTCTGAGAAACTGATCCAGGAACAACTTCGATAGATCAAAGAAATATGATCATGGTGATCATCGCGACGATAAATAATTCATTGAAGCTCAACACTTACATCCATAATTCTATGAATGGTTATCACATTGATTCTTGAAGTTTGTATGGATGATATAGAGGGGTTCAGCTTCAGGTCATTCAAGAAACTATCAATGGAATATTCCTACAGTTGAAAATGATAATGAATCAAATGCGGTAATATTTTAATTACTTTTTTTCTTCAATTAATTCACGTGAGATCCTTAGAATTATAATGAGGTTCAGATCTCCATATATGACAAGTATCATTTCTCTCTTGATGAAAAAAATAAATAATTATCCCACCAGATCCTTTTTTTATCCAAATTCCTTCAATTGATATCATATGGATCACATTAATTTTTGGGGAAAATAAAATAAAATTATCTTCAAATTTAAGTAGAGAGTTTTAAATCGGCTCTAATGGAACTGACCACGCGTCGATTCGGTTTAAAATGGCCATCTTATTGGAAACAAATTTTTTTATTATGGATCATTTTGCAGGGTTTTTGGTTATTAAAATTAAAAAACATATGTTATATATATACAATTTTATCCATGTAATCTTATGGTGAGCTCCCATACTTTAACCAATATCTTCTTTGATTCAGGTCACTTGTTTTATAATTTTTTGGTGGGTTTATGTCTTGGTATTCTAATAGCCTATAGAACCTAGTTGTGAAATAATTATATAAAAAATATATGGAAAACCATCAAACTCATGAGGCAACTTGTACAATCATATGAGTGTTCATATTGACTCATCCCCTTCGAATGAACTCATCTGAAGAATCAATTTGTTGTAGAATTGTCTTCAAATGCGCAGACTCGGAGTGAAATCGCTCACCCTGGCAGACTCACCACTTCCATCGGATGAGATCGTGTTTTTTTATTTCAAATTTGAAGGTTTTTAATCAACTTCAACATGACGCACCTCACTTTAATAGGGTTTAATTTCTTCCCCTCTTCTCTAAATTTCCTGGCTCGCTCCAATCTATCTTTCATGGGATAGACTCGCTTGCAATCGGGGTGCAAGAAGAATGGAAAAGGATAGTCGAGGTTGGATAGATTTTTTGTGGTGTAGAAGTCATGTGATGGGTTTTTGTTAGTCTGGTCTCAAAGGAAAGCTCTTGGCGGTATGCGGGAGGCTCAATGTCAGTCCCGACAGTATGGCTCCTGGATCCAGACATAGGGGGAAACAGGACACAACATGGAAGACGACAGTCAATAGAAGGTGGTGTGCTAGATCAGATGACGATGGTGTTGATGACCTCATTAGGTTTCCATGAAAAAAATTGTAAGATATCCCATTAGTTAGCAGATGGGCTCGTGGTGTGTGTGGTTCAAGCGGTGGCACAGGTAGAGTCGTGGTTCCTATAAGACTATTCTTGGGATGGACTCTCCTATAATAAGGATGGAGACAATCCTCCCAGGATCATATCCATATGAGCTTCCTATTATCTACAACACATCCCTTCTAGTTCTTTCCTTCAAATAAGAATCATGAGCCACTCAACAACTTGTTTTCAAAGCAGGAATTTGTTTTCCAGTGGAATGACTGATCATATAACACCTTACCTATTCATAATATGGCTACCTACTCCAGTGGTCTTGTCATTGGATTTTTAAATTGATGGAAAATTATCCTCATAAACACAAGTTACTGGTCAATTCATTATTTCTTTTGGAGGAATATCTAATATATTTCTATATATACTTGTTGAAAGTATTCAGGATGCATATGTTGAAGCAGCAAGAATTGTTGAGCAGGTTTTTTTCTTATCTTCATTATTTTGTGTCTTTTGGTTCAAGTATTTAAGAGTGATGTCTGGGATCATTGATGTTCAATTATTTCATCCTGAAAGTATCTATACATGTTCACTTTTGGGTTTTTGTAGGACCATTTCATACTTGTCCCTTTGCTTAGAAGGAACCTTTTAACTAGGAACATGCATACCATGGATAATTTCTTTGGTTATAATTTTTCATTATTTTAGTGTCTCTTACTTAAAATAATTGTATGGTTTTAGGTATATTAGTGTTCTATTTTATATGACGTGGGTTTCTGAATTGAAGTACAAAAATTTGGCAAGTTGGATATTTTGAATTTGAAGGCATTTCTCATGTTGGAAATTGATTATGGTGCCATCCACTTGAGTTGGATTGGATGCCTGGTGGCATGTCATTGCATTTCATATCTATTTAATATACTAGTGGAAGGTTGAATAGAGATTCCTAGAACTTCCATTTATTTTGTAATAGGGAACCCATGAACTTTATCTCTATATTCATCCCTTAGTTCTTCCCTTCCCTTCGCTGAAGGTGATCTTGTGTGTTTATTGGAAAGTTATGGTCATTACATCTGCACAAATTACATTAATCAATTAGTTAATATCAATTTAATTATAACTCTTCATCATTAATATATATAAAATGTTGAATCAACTTTATAAAATAAAACTTTTTTTGAATAATGGATCTAAATAGGGAGATGCAATCAATCTATTGGTAGTGAGAGGGTGTTATATGTTTTATCTCCTATTGTGTGTGTGTGTGTGATGTACTACCAAAATGAAGAAGTTTTTGATTTCTTATTGTTGCATTTCCCTTTTGGATGGGCCATTCAAGATGAGTTTTTTAATATTTACAAGTCTTTTTAATCTTTTCCAGACAACATGATTAGGCCATTGGTTGTCGTTAGTGCTTTGTGGAGGAAATTGAGAAGCACCTTTTAATCATGTCACTGCATTTTTGGATTTATAATCAAATTGTTAGAAAGGAATTGAATATTTTTCCTCAGTCACTATAATTATTTGGGTAGTATTTTTTTACCATTTCATCAACTCAGGACAAATATCAAGGCATGGCCTAAGATGATAAATCATGAAGGATAAATCATGAAATTTAAGGGATTTCTTTTCTTCAATTCCCTTTGAAGCTCTTATTTTCCCTTTTAATTAAGCTATTTTATTCCTCACATGCTTTGAACTTTATTTGTGTAATTTTTTTTTAGTTTTTTATTATAATTTGAGAGTTCCAACTAGTTTTTAAATATTCTCATTAATGGATTATTTAAATTTGATAATGTTAAAATGATCTTAAGAGCATACCCATGTATCTTTGTGAATGAAAACCTACAACCATGTCTTAATGTGGTGAATTTTTTTGGATGCATTTGATATCTTGAACTATATAGGAGAGGAGAAATAGAGAAGTTGGTCAGGAATTAAGGTAGTGATAATTAAGGGGTCTGAGGGTCAAGATCACTTGTTGTCTGGTCATTTGTGACTTTATTTTCAGCATGAATTGTATTATATTTGTTTTAGTGAAGTTCTTCATTGTTATCACTTTCACGGTGAAAACATATGTCTTTAATATCCTCTGGTTATCTCTTACATCAAGACCCTGTATGCATTTACAAATGAAACATTAGCAAAATACTCGTATGCAACTTCATTTCAAGAAACCCTCAGATATGGTATATTTATTAGTCTTGTTCAAGGACTTGAACTTAGATTCACTTATGGGATTACAATTTTTTCATGTGAATTGTAACTTTGGGTTGGATAGTTACTGGTTGTTCATTATAAGGCCCATGGTGGTGAAATAATTACAACTCAGTTTTCTATAATATTGAGTGGTATGTGATTAATTTATCTTCCACTTTTCTGGTTTCTGTATTTTATTTATCCTATATTTATTACCCATAATTTATTGCATGTTTAATAGTGGATTGAATAGAAATATTTGAAAGCACTACTCTCAACATAGGTGGACTCTCTTTCCCTTATTTCTCTCCTCTGGGCAGCTTTGAAATATTTTTAGATTCAGCAGATACTCCATTTATTTTTATATCAACATTATTTTTTGAATTCTCATCTAGGAATTTTTCATCCTCTATCATACTTTCTTTGGATTCAATAATAGATGAATGATTGTGATGATTCATCATTAAGAATTTATTTCATACTTTCCCAATAAGAAATATTTTCTTCTTTGAACCCTTTGGTATACTCTATGTATGTTTCTGAGGTGCGGTTCCATCTCCCTCACTAATTTTGCATCATTTTACAGGCTTTGGAGAATTGTTCGTATACTCCTTAAGCCCTCCAGTGTCCCTTATTAATGTTTACAATATGAATTATCATTCTCCTTAATATTTCTATTGCGATCATCATCTACTGGGCTCTTGTAATCCTCATTGTCAAAATCAAACATCTCGTTCTTCCATTATTCCTTCTAATCCTTTTCAAAATGGGATAAAACAATCCCATTTCCAGTCCCATGGTCAATTATAACATGAGGAGATGTCATTCCGGGTGTAATCCCATTGACATGAGCATCCGCAATAGATGAGTCTTTGCTTCCATTCTTCACATGATTGCTTTCCTTATTATTTGAATCCTTGAATAATTTGTGCTCATTTGTTTTATCAATTTCCTCATCCCCGCCCCTTTCATCACCAATGGTTGTAACAATCGTCAATCCATGATTTTGATTTTTTGAGCTATCAACCACCCCTTTTTATTCTTTGAACCCTTTCTTCGTCCCTGCTTCCTCTAAAGCTGGACCACCCCATCTCCATTTTCACACCATTCATCACCAATAGTCGCAACAATCATTAATACATGAACTTTTGAACTATTATCCACCTTTTTCTATTCTTTGAACCCTTTGGCTTCCCATGTATCCTTTTTGGCTGGACTAACCCATCTGTATTTCCACACCATTCATCACCAACAGTTGCAACAATCATAAATCCGTTATTATTCAAATTATAGACTACCTTATTTTTAAATAATATTTTTTAATATCAATTACAAGACCAAGTTAGAATAAAATACATTTGTAGGTGAGATAGAAACTTCATGTTGTAAGGGTGTTTCAGATGGTGGTGTTGGATCGAGTTGAAGTAGACTCTTACGTGTCTACGAGTTGAGTCTGTGAGTCGAGTTTACTGAGTTTGAACAAGTCTGAGTGGACTCTTGAGTTTAACTACCTTTCTACTGGTGACAATCAGCCACTGGTACTAGCCTCCTCAAGTTTCACCTCACCGAGCAAGACCACACACCTCGTCCCACCTCCTAACCATCCCAAAGTTCCCCAATTAATATACTCTTGTGGGAACCCCCTAATTGATCAATTCATTTCCAAGCAGTGTCCCCTTCCAAGTTAACTCCAACATTTTTTGGCTAAGAAGCATGGCTCCACGAGTCATGTTAGATCCAACCCAACTCACAACGGGCTTAAGCAGGTCGACTAGACCATAAATGGGCCTTCATGAGATTTTATAGCAATAAATGACCATGCACGGGCTATGCATAGCACATATTGATCTTTCATAGTGATGAAACAACCCACATTTTTGTACAGGGTTTCTAGAATCTGGAAAAAAAATTATATTAAAAATTCATTAAAAATTGATTTTTTTGATTAAAAAATACAAACATTTTAATATTTCAAAAAAATAATTTCATTTATTGTTAAATTAAATTAATTGATTAATTTAATTTTTGGAATGAAAAAAAACATTAAAGTACCGAATATAAGTAAATTATTTGAATGAATGAATTTATTTAATTTATTTAATATCTATGGTGCTTTAAATTTATACAATATAATTTTTAATCACTCTTTAATTTTCCCCTTGACAGGTCTTGAGTAGTGACTGACCATGTGTATGTATTTTTTATTTATTTAATTAGTTAATTTTTTGTGATGCATGTAATGCATTATAAAATAAGATGGTTTGTATATCATGACTCAATAAATGACTAATGTATGATTCTCTTAGACTATGGTTGATCCATTAATATTAAATTGATAAAATAATACTATATTCTCAAGATTGGGCCAATATATTTATTTCCTTTATACATTGATTATTATTTTATGCATTTTCATGACACTAGGAAACATATAAAATAATGAATATAAATATTCATAAATATGCGATGAATTCTAACCTATTAATGTTCAATTGTGAGCACGAAAACATAGAATGAAAAAATTAATATAAATTGATTTCATTTGTCAAAACACATTAAAACCCTCATAGAAATATTAGGTCATAAACACCTTTCATTATTCATATTTTAACACAATCATGTGAATAAGATTCTGGTCAGCCAATGTTGACGGTGCCTCTTAAAACTGGTGAGTTCCTATGAAAGTGATGGGTTGACTTTACTGAAGTTAGAAACAAATAAGTATAAAATGCTAGTTTTATTCAATGTTTTAGGAAATAATTGAGTAGGTCATGTTTATTATTTTATAATCTCAAACATCACTCAAAATATCAAGGATCGACAAGTTAATTTGGTTTTCCGATCAAACTCCTACCTTAAACTCTCATAGTAGTGGCCTAGACATAACGTATAAACCAGGATGAGAGGATCAAGGACCTTGACACTAGAATACTAAAGCAAAAAAGTATTCCAATTATTTTAATTATTAATTCAAGAGATTAATAATGTTTTGGGAGAAATTTAATGAATTAAATATTTGGTAATGACTAATTGGTAATCAAGATAAAAGTACTAATCTGCTAGAATTTATTTTTGTAGAAAATGATAAGTAATACCACAAGAACACTGTGATAATATGGGACAATGAAAATTTTTCAAACTAGCATGAGTTTCCAAAGAGTAGTATAAGTTCTTACACAATGTACCACAACATAAAAATTTCAAGGTGTTAGTGTCCCCAAAACATATTAATCCACCTTATAAAGTGAGGGTATAAAAAATTTTATAGTAGACTCGTGTATGATTCATATGATTATTAAATCATAATTCTATCATCAACATTCGATGTGAGTTGTGGATATAACATCACAACATTTATGATTTAAAATATTTTCTCATATATGAGAATCCTAAAAGGATAAAGTAAATAGAGATATGAATGGCCCGATGATTACACTGGATATGTCTAAAATTGAAATATGAATCATCATCTTTCAATAAATCCGATAATTATATCATTTCCACCCATATACCTCTATTTTGTTTAATATTAAAAAAACTAATAGTATAGATAAAATTCTTCCTTAAATTTGGGTAAGGTTCTCCAAGAAATACGAGAATTAAAGAAATATTCATCTTTAGTTATTATGGTAAACAAGTTGAAAGACAAGAAGAAAATTCCAAATAGAAAGTGTTATGTAAAATGAATATTTGCAACATCCTTTATAGAATAGGTATTAAAAATGAAGATATATTATTTTCATATCATTTTAAAAATAAAATAGAATTTTAAACGTTATTAACTGAATTAAATAATAAACTAATATGTTCTTATTCAGGTATATTCATCAATTGTAAGTAATATAAATGTTACAAGAAGTAAGGTGTATTTTCCAATTGGCGAATATAGGGTGGTCCCTAAGTTAGCAGTGAGAAACACACTTCTATATTACCAAGTTTATTGATTCTAGTTAAACTATTTTTAAGTATCACCAAAATTTTTATCTCATATGTACTTTATAGAAAAGAAAAAATTATTCCAATTCCAGAATGAATGTTGTTAATTGTGTTTAATACTCAGAAAATAGTTCAGTAATACATGAATCATATTAAATACATGATGAACATAAAATATAAGACTTATATGCCCAATTGGGGAAAGATAATTATTTTTCATGAAAAACAAAATGTGAATGTCAAATTTATTTTATATATGGTAGTTATACTCATTATAGTGAAACACATTAGGTGTTATCAATTTATATAATTATTTACTTTGGTAAAAGAAACCTTTATAAATAAATGTATTCCATAATGATTTAAGAAATAGTTCTGTTAGAGATCATGAACTATTCCAAGGGTAATCTAGTGGTAAATATACTTTATAATTTTCCTTAAAGTGTTTATAATGGAATGTGAAAGTTATGTATAGTATATTACTGGTCAAAAGTTATGAGTTGCATCGGGTTGGTGTTATGAATAATATCTTGAACAAACATTCATTGATCATTAAAATGTATTGTGGGGTATTTTATAAATGAAAACTACCTTATCCACATCAAATAAATGATTATAATAAAAAGGATCGATGATGAATCTTAAATTTTAACATTAATAAATATAATGCAATTTGGATTAATTCCTAAATGCACATTTATTTATACAAATAAGAGGCATGATGTATATGTAAAAAGAGCCCCAATGTTGAGATTTATTTACATTATAAAAAAATCCGTTTCAGGATATGCTTTGTAATGTCCCAGATTTTTCCATATATTTTTTAATAATACTATATGGAATTAATTTGAGACTAGTCGCTGATACGACGTATGATTCTAAGGCCCAGTGTGCCCAAAATAAATGTTTAAAGCATATTAAATATATTAAATATTGTGTTGGAGCAGTTTTCCTGAGTAAGATGAATAACTTCTAAACAAGTACCTAGATCAAAAATTTGAGGGAACCATTGCATTCAGAGCAGTGATTTCATCCTATGCGCGACCTAACCTTATCCTACGCGAGTCAACTATGAAAAGTAGTTTTTGTCATTTTTAATAAATAAAATAAAGGGTGAATTTTTTTATTTTATTGTTTCGATAACGCATTGATGATTATTTTCAGATAAACCTAGAGTAAGGGATTCAGGTTCAAGCTCATAATCCTAGAATTCCTTGGAGGCTCTAGAGAGGAACCTGGAGGATTCTCTTGGTGGCGAATGACGATAGAGTTTGGATTGGTGATCAACAAAAGCTATTTTTGATGGACCTCGCTAACGATGACGAAACAATTATCTATCCTCGTCATCGAATGATCCAACATCATGGAAGGATGTTGTATTTTAAGATTATTCTTTCTTTTTTCATATAATTAATGATGAACATGGATCAACCAATGAACAGGTTGACCCACTGATAGATTGTTCTTGCATGATTTTATTATTGGGGTTTGATTGTTAGAATTTCTTTGGTTTTTCTTGATCGTTCTTATATAATGGATCGAGGTCATAACAAAAAATGTCCGATGTTCATTTATGGGGTTGTTCCATATGCATTTTCCCCCAAAAATTCTTCACATTATCCACATTCTTCATATTTTATGAACAAATGATCATTGCACCTTCGTTTTGCAACTCAATTATTCAAGATTAATGATATGGCATCAATACAACTCGATGGAGGTGTGACGGTGGTTGAAAAAGAAAATGGAATAACGGTGGGTTCTGATTTCTCATTCTTCATCGAAAATAAAGAATGATGAAGATCTTATTTTCTGAGTTGATTCAAGGCTCGAATCTTACCAATTCAGTGATTACGTGACCAAATAAACTTGGATCTAGTGTTTCCCGATGAGGTGCGATTGGGATCAGTGGCTGGAGCAATAGGGAAGATGACGGAGTGTGAACTAGGGTTTCTAGAAATTTCTGAACAATGGGATGTGTATTCCGCAATACAAGGCATGCGGTCTCCCCCTGAGTGGTGGCTAGGGTTTCAGGAAGCAGTGAAGTGTAACATGGAATGTGAAATCTATCACACAACATGTGGGTCCTTCCCTGGGACATAACATGTATCTTGTAAGATACATGGACACAAGGTGAATTACAAGAGGTTCCGACACGGTGTGTACTCCCCCACATAACTTGGATGAACCAGTAATGTGGATTATCCCATGTACTGGTGCACGAGAAAATATACATGGGTTGACACATTGTACTGGCACATGACCATAGTATATAGGTGGACCCCGAATGGAAGGGCACGATGTGTAAGTATTTATACAAGTTTTGTACTCTCCTTTTACATGACATGGCCTCCTTACATGGGTTGTTGTACATGGGCAGTACCTGGGGTTAAGGAACAGGACATGTGACCCTACTACACGATGTGCATACCTTTTTACATGGATTGAATCTCTTTTCCACCATATCTTAGAGAATATTTATTAGGGTACATTCCCTTGATCATTTCCTTAAAGGTTAGTGGGTATCATTTCCTACTCATAAAGGTATGATCCCTTCAGCATGACTTTATGAATAGAGTCATTGGAATCCCCTCCAAGAGGCCCAGAGCAGGATCATCTATTCATTATTCATTCCCTAGGTAGAGTCCCTAGTATTGATGTGACCAAATTCATCAGGCATAAATCCTCTACTTATCAGGTTAATCCAGAAGGAGTTTTTGGTATCACCCCAGGGTCCTGGGTATGATCCTCATATGTGTATCATATCCCTCTTCAGATCTATCAGGGTATCTCTATCATGATGGTTCCTGATGAAAAATACTTCTTGGGAAAATTTCATTAGTGCTATTAGATTTAGTAGTGGGTTCTCCTGGATGAGTTCTTCATGGAATCTTTGGATTGAATCCCTAGTGTGGGTATATAGTGGCTATTATAGGTTACGGGCACAATGAAATTGCGGATGGGACGGTGCCCAACTTTTATTTTTCTCAAAATCAATGAAAAATTCGGGATCAATAAAACGATTAACACCAGTATCCACGAAATTGAATCAAGTATTTATAAAATGGAATAGAAACCCAAAACCAATAGATAGGATCAACATATTTTGTTTATAATTAATTTAATATAATTAAATAATTACCTCCAAGGTGATTAATTATTCATTAATGTGTTTGACCACAAATATGTAGTGTTCTTTCATTGCGTTGTATATATCAAGGGTATATCTCATCTAGAGGTGATCCACATGTGTTACACATAACTCTGGAGGTTGCTGAAGGAGACTCTGGGTGATATCATGGAAGATCCTTGTGCTTATGATGTCTTTCTTCGATCGCCTTGAGAACCGCTTCCAAAGCATTCTCCTTGATCCAGTGGAGAAGGATCTTTCTCATTCTTGAGATAATTATTAGAGAGGGATAAACTTTCTAGACTTGAGATATTTTATCCATTTTTTTGTGTGCAACCAAGATCATTCATCGTTAGGATAGTGCTTGGCTAATAATAGAATAATATAACCCGGTATTTAATTCACTAGGGTAATAATAAATAATATTCACAAGTGCCTTAATTATTTTATTAATCCTAGAAAAAACCCCATATCAAATAATAACAACAACATTATTATTTCCTGACATGCGCTTAACTTGCGAGTTATAATTAAATATTATTTAATCAAATAATATTCAATATTATTATGTCTCACTAGACCAATTACTTGGTCCACAAATCCTCCACTATATTTATTGAACCTTGAATAATTACTATTTATTTATTAAATAAATATCACTTCATTATTCTCCAATAAATATATAAATATTATATTCACCAAAATAGAAAATAAATATTTATTAATTATTCCACCCACAATATATTCTCTCAAATAACTAGTTTCGAAATAAATGTGATCAAGAATTCATTAATAATTATTAAACCATAATAGAGAATAATATTTATTCAACTTGTTAAATAATAAATAATATATTATTTAACTGAGATACTGGATACACTTAGTGTGTGACCCTCTAGGCTTCTTTCTCAATGGAATTATGCAGAATAGCCCAAAATCCAAGGTTAGGGTATAACAACATGCCAAGGAACGAATAGAGAAAGAAGTTAATGTCTCACCAACATAGAACCACATACAAACTCTTACCATGTAATATAATCCATTTGTCTCGATATCTCCAATCAAGCGGGTGGCATGAAAGTGCCATCAACCCATGTGCTTGATTTCTCATTCTTTGACTTCCGAGAAATTGAACATGCCTATAGAACACAATGGACATGGATTTATTTATGCTATATCATTTCCATCAAAGGTCCTGAGATATAAACATATGTTAAGGAATAGAAGGGGAAAATCCTTTCTCGCAGTATTCATTAATGCAGTATTACTCATGACACACCCAACATATCCTACCTTGCTACGAACATATGTCATCACAATTTTCACCAATACATATAAGTTTGTGAGTAATAATAACCATTAATAATAATCTTAAAGTTTAATTACCAATACACACATCCTCATATAGGAACATCCAATGACACTTATAATGTGGATTTCCTATTGGCGGGTCTCATTCTCATAATATCTTCCTGGACATTTCCAAGGACGTACACCATGAGAAGGTGTCTCAAAATCCTATGATCCTCCAACTTTGATAGCCTATATAATTTTTGTCTCTTCAAATGATGTCATCTAGTTATAGAACATATATTCAATAATAGTGTCATGGCACTTCCAGGTTCTCATCATAGCGGGGAACCGCTATGACCTTTTAGTGTGACAACTAATCTTGGAACATTATCACATGAAATGTTATGTAGAATAACAGTCATGATGTGATAAGAAGTTTATTAATATCCATCCAATGAATACATTTTTATCAAAAAGTACAAAGAATTTTGTTCTAGGGAACCAACTCCAACAAGATCCCACTTGCATTAGAGCCAACTACTAACGACTATCAGTCTGCTAGCTCTCACATAATACTCATGCTTCTACTAAGATATAAATTTAGTAAAGGGGTCCGTCATGTTCTCTTCCTTGAATACTCTTCTCACTTCAACTTCACCCCTTTGATATAAATCCCTCAATATGTGATACTTCCAAAGTAAGTGATTTTCCGTTGATGTAACCTTGACTCTTTTTCAAGAGCCACCACTATAGTATTATCACAATATAATGTGATAGGATCTTTATTTATAGGTACCACATCAAGATCCTGGAAAAAGTTCTGAATCTAGATAGATTTCTTGGCAGCATCAGAAGACACTATATACTCATAATCCACTATAGAATCATCAACAACTGGATTCTTTGAACTGTGCCAACTCACAGCTCCTCCGTTGAGATAGAAATAATATCCTGATTGTGAATTCATATCATTCAGAACTGTTTAAAAACTAGCATCAATATACCCTATGATGACAAGCTCCTCAACTCCTCTATATACCAGGAACATATTATTAGTTCTTATCAGATACATACAGATAGTATTAACAGTAGTCCAATGATGTTATCCTACATATTCTGGATATCTTCCTACCATGGTCAGTGAATAGGCAACATCAATTCTATTACAAAACATAACATACATGATAGGTCTTATCACTGAATCATATGGGATCTTACACATTCTATCTTTCTCATGTTGTGTCTAGGGACACATTTTCTTAGAAATATGTAAACCATGTGACACTGGAACCAATCCCCTGTTGGATTGTTCCATACTAAATCTCTTTAGTATCTTGTCAATATATGTTCTTTGACATAGTCCAAGAAGACTCTTTGTTCTATCATGAATGATCTTGATCCCTTGAATGTAGGTTTATTCACCTAATTCTTTCATGGAGAATCACTTTTTCAACCAGTCTTTAACTAACTATAAGACTGGTATGTCATTTCTAATAATTAATATATCATAAACATATAATATTAGGATAACTACCACATTCCCATTAAAAATTTTATAAACACATGGCTCACATTTATTATTAATGAAACCAAATTCCCTTATGGATTCATCGAATCAAATATTCCATGACCTAGATTCTTACTTCAATCCATAAATGGACCTCTATAACTTGAAAACCATTTTGGAATCACCTGGTGTCACAAACTTTTCTGGTCGTGTCATATAGCATCTTTATGAAAGTTTCAATTAAGTAATGCAGTTTTGAAATCCATCTACCAAATCTCATAGTCATGGTAATATTCTTTGGAAAATATGATTCTGATGGATTTAAACATGAAAATTGGTGAAAAGGTTTCATCTTAGTTAATTCCTTGATGTTGTTTAAACCCATTAAACACTAGACTTGCATTATAGGTACTTACTTTACCTTCCATGTATAGTTTCCTCTTGAATACCCATTTACACCCAATATGCTTTACATCAAATGGCGCATCAACTAGAACCCAAACTTGGTTCTGATACATTGAATCCATCTCATAATTCATAGCTTCTAGTCATCTTGAATCTTTTGAGCTATCTACTTCTTCCTTGTAGGAGAGAGGTTAATCATTGTCCAACAATAATGATTTACCATCCTCACTGACAAGAAAACCATATTTATCTAGTTCCATCACCTCTCTTACACTCCTACACGGTACTTGTGTTTCAGGAACTTCTTCTTCCATAGGGACCTATAGAACTCATTATTGTACCAACTCATGTTTATCTTGAGCAGTAACTTCATCGAAGTCAATCTTTCTCCCAATATCATTTTTAGGATGTTCTCCATCTCAAGAAATATATCTTTTCTAGAAACATTCACTTTCTTGACTGAGGGTTTGTGTAGGTAGTATCCCTTTGTATCCTTGGGATACCCTATAAAGATACACCTCATTCCTTGGGGTGCTAGTTTGTTGCCTGATAAATCCTTAACAAATTCCTTGCATCTCCGTACACATGTATGTGACAAAAAGGGTTTCATTCCACTCCATATCTCGAAGGTAATTCTGTTTTCTGCTTTAGTTGGTGCTCTATTTAATTTTTAAGCCGCATTTTTTAATTCATATCACCAAAAGGATAACAGAAGATCTATATGACTCATCATCGACCTTACCATGTCCAATAAGGTATGATTCCTCCTTTCACTAACACCATTAAATTGTGGTGTATAAGGTGGATTGAGTTGAGATAGAATACCAAACTCCCATAAAAAGTTGATAAACTCTTGGTTAAAATATTCTCCACCTTGATCCAATCGAATATTTTGTATCTTCTTACCAAGATGATTCTCTACTTCATTCTTCATTTCCTTGAATTTCTCAAAGGAATAGTATTTATACCTCATCATGTAAATATAGCCACATCTACTAAATTCATCAGTAAATGTTATGAAGTAATAATATCCACCTATCTTCTACTAGAAATGGTCCACACACATTAGTGTGTACCAATCCTATAAGCTCTATAGACCTTTCACCTTGTCCACCAAATGGTGGATTGGTCATTTTACCTTGTAAAAAAGTGTGACATCTATCAAGTGTTTTTAACTCAGAAGAGTCTAAATAACCATCTCGACAGAGAATTGTCAAATGCTTCTCATTTACATGACTGAGATAATGATTCCATAATTGGGTGTTATATGAGTCATGTGAACTTGATTTTTTCTCAATTACCAATACTTGGTTTTAATAATTTAACATATACATACCATTATTTAAATGTGTCATACCATATTTTTTCTTTATAAAATAACCAAGTTTTATTTCGGAACTTGAAAATAAACCCATCTATATCCAAACTTGATACAAAAATTATGTTTTTGGTAAGACTAGGTACATAATAACATCCATGTAAAACCAAAATCATTTCCATAGGTAATGTGAGGTGGTAGTCGCCAATGGAAATAGAAGCTAGCCTTGCACCATTGACAAATCGTAGATCCACCTATCTTCTATCAATTTTACTGAATCTAATTGGTTCTTGAATTTGAATATAGATGTGAGAACCACAAGCTGTATCAAATACCCAATGTGTAGAAATGGGAATATTGCACTCGATAATGAACACACCTTTGGTTTCCCCTTTTCTTTGGGTGTAGTTCCTCTTCCAGTGGCCTAACCTTCCACATGCAAAGTATATTGCCTCCTTTTCCTTGTCATACATTCATTTCTTCTTCTTCTTGGTTGGACAGTACTTAGCGACTTTAGACTATTTATAAGTCTTATGCCCCATTTCCGTGTCCTTCCTCTTTCTATTAACCATAATGAATGTGGGTTTTTCATGCCCCATGTCCTTATACACTTGGATAATTAAATGAATAAGTTCTGATAAAATCTCCTCATTTTTGCTCATAATATAATTCACAATAAAACTAGATAAGGTCTTGGTAAGTGATGATAGTATGATATCTATATAAAACTCTTCTAGGAATTTAATCACTAAGATGTTCAGACGCTCAATGCATCCAATAATATTGACTACATGTGGCCCAGCTGATGCAGACTCTCCAATCGTAGTGGTTAACAAAGCGTTGGAGATCTCATACCTCTCTTGTCTCACCTTCTATTGATAGAGATACTAAAGTTGATACATCATGCTATAAGCATACATTTCCTCATGTTGCTTCAAGATATCATTGGTTATGGATGATAGCATGAGGCACTGAACATTTTTAGCATCATTCATATGTTTCTCATACACAAAGAGCTCATCATCACTCACCTAATTTCTTGGCGCAACTGGAAAAGATTCTTCCAGCACGTATAGTTTTCTTTCATGGAGAAATATGACCCAAAGGTTCCTTTTCCACTCCTAAAAATTAGTACCGGTGAGAAGGTTTTGGTTCTCGAGTATGGATCATAATAATATGTTTTATGTCATTTTTAATTATTTTTCTACAAATAATTTGAACAGAGTTTTAGTACTTTATCTGATAAAATTAAGACAAATAAGTAAATAAATATTCATTAGTATTATACTATTTTATCGAAACCTAATATCCCTCAACATTGGCTTCAGAATATCCTATTTCTTATACATTCTACCATCAAGTATCCATATTTCCCTTCACATTACCCCAAAATTTGTTGTTCAAGAAATTTGAAAGGTTTTAGGTAGTCATTTCAAATGTCAACTGTATTAACTCACAGCTCCTTAATCCATTGAGTGGACTCCTAAATCCTGAAATCCTTAATTTTGGATTTCCTTAACTTTTTCCTCTCAGTTACACCAAGTCCTACTTTGGAAGTCAGCCCTTGATGTAAACTAATTCATGTCAACCCAAAATCTCAAATTAGAATTCCCCGATAATTGAAAGAACCCCAACTTTGGCTTGTCAAGCACATTAAACTATGGTTCAATTCTAACCTAAGTAATGGAAGGCAATACCGACTTAATATTTTTTTTTGAGGGATTTTATCCTTTATGCATAAATTTCCATTTATTATCCTTTCCCATGCTTATTAATATTAAGTGGGATAAACTTAAGTGATTAACCATGTATTGGATAATATTTACGCATAAGACATTTTATTTTAGTTCCATATTTCATTCTTGTTAATTCATTAATTATGTGATCGTGACAAACCATCCATAATGAATAACCATACTACTGATAGAAATAAAATAAAGGGTATGATCATGGGCTTGTTCAAATGGTTATTTTATCTAGATATTAATAAACTAACCGCTGACCTAGGGGAGAAACACCTTGAACTAATTAGGTCTGTGTTTATAGCTTTCCACATGTTCACCTTTCTATCTACTTGAATTGGTTTCCCTTCAACTCCTAACTCGAACTGCCTCCACTAGCTTAAGAGCTCTATCCATTACATATTCTTTTACTCACATGCATCTGAGGGTTGAATGAGGGTTTACATAAAATAAACCATGGCCACGCATTCCATACATATTAATGAAGAGAGAAGGCACACATGCCAACAATTTAATTTAATAATAAATTTAAAGGAAACCAATCACATACAATGGTCCGGTCTAGCTAATGATCATCCACATACATGAAAAAAAATTAAACATTTAATAAAACTATCATTAAATTATTTAATCATTCTTATTTATGATAAATTGTGATCCAATTGATTAATTATTATCTTTAATTGATCAATCCTTTTATCTTAAACATTTTCTATATTTCCTTGAGATTATCGTTCATTATAATTTTAAAAAAATTAATAAATTCATTTCAATTAAATGTATACATAACTTGTACCTTGGATTTAACCTAGTGAATACCTGTCCAAAACTACCCAACATTTATTATACTTGTATGCACTTTATTCTTTGTGACATTTAGCATGCACATAGAATAATACCTTCAATATAATTTATACATGACGTATAGATTTTAAATATTATGTAGATGTCAATAAAACATACACACACACACACATATTATATATATATATATATATTAAAGGCTATCACATGGTGTGTCCCAGATTTATGCTCACATGCAAGTACATATCACAAGGGTTACATAATAAAATAAATTTTAAATTTTCATAACTGGTAACAGTACATGGTGTGTAGATCTGATCTACACGGTGTGTATATTCTTCATTGTGTATCTGAAGTACACACCTAGGGACTCAGCATGTGAGATGTACTTTGGAAATCATGGATTACATGGAGTTTCTAGTGGGCCACACGCCATGTTTACTCCGTGTTACATGGGAACCAATCGACTAAGTCGTGTATGTGATACATGGACCAACCCTAACCCGAAAGGGACTATATGTCATGTCCAATGAGCCACATGTCATGCAGTATGGCGGACCGTGCGCCAATCTATCCTAGTCAACATGTGGTGTAAGAATTAACTACACTATGTGTCATAAATTCACATGGATTGAGTAATTTATGAACTACTCTTGATTCACTAAACACAACTACATGGAATTTAGATCCGACTACACAGTGTGTACTATTGTGTAACTTAGATAGAACCCTTGGCACCTTCAAATGAGTTCCTCAATTTAATTTTAGTTATAAAATTAATTGTTTCTATTAGATCTATGAGAAATGATAAAGGAAGAACAGATCTCGAAATTCATATTAAAAGGGAATGATTAAACTTGATTTTAAAAACTAAATTATTAAATAATAAATCTTCAATGAATTATTTAAATAATTATAAACAACAATATTCTCGCTCTGATACAACTTGTAGGTTCTTGGCGTAGTTGAAGCACGGATGGGACGATGTCCAACTTTTATTTTTTCCATATTCAATGAACAATATGAGATCAATATGATGATAAAGCCCATTATCCATGGAATTGAATCAAGGATTTAGACAAAGGAATAGAATCCCATAACCAATATATATGATTAAAATATTTTTGAAAAAATTAATTTTATTAAATAAATGAATTACCTCCAACATGATTATTTATTCATTGATGTGTTTGACCACAGATCTAAAGTGATCATTCATAGCATTATAAAGATCAAGGGTATATCTCATCTAGTGGTGATCCACACGTGTTCCATATATCTTTGTACATCCCCAAAGGAGTATCCATTTTCTAGCACGAAAGATCCTTGTGCTTGCGATGTCCGCCTTTGATTGCCTTGAGAACTAATTCCAAAGTGTTTTTCCTGATCTGGTGGAGGATAATCTCTCTTATTCTTTAGAGAATTCTTGGAGACAGATAAACATTCTAGGCTTGAGATCTTTTTCCAATTTGTTGTGCACAACAACGATCATGCATCGCTTGGCAAGAACTTGGATAATAAGAGAATAATACAACTAGGTATTTAATTCACTAAGGTAATAATAAATAATATTCAAAAGTTCCTTAATTATTTTATTAATCCTAGAGAAACCCCCTTTTCAAATAATAATAGAAACATTATTATGTTCTGACATGTTCTTAACTTGCGAGTTATAATTAAATATCATTTCATCAAATAATATTCAATATTATTATTTCTCACTAAACCATTAACTCAGTTCTCCAATCCTTCACTATATTTATTGAACCTTGAATAATGATTTTTTATTTATTAAATAAATATCACCACATTATTCTCCAATAAATACATAAATATTATATTCACTAAAATAGAAAATAAATATTTATTAATTATTTCTCCCATAGTATATTCTCTCGAATAACTAGTGTTGAAATAAATGAGATCTGGCATCCATGAATAATTTTCAAACAACAATTGGGAATAATATTTATTCAACTTGTTAAATAATAAATAATATATTATGTAACTGAGATACTGCACACACTTAGTGTGTGACCCTCTAGGCCTCTTTCTCAGTGGCATTAGGCGAAGGAACCCAAATTCCAAGGTTAGTGTCTAGCAACATGCCAAGGCACCCATAGAGAAATAAGTTAATGTCACAACAACATGTTGCCTCGTATGAATGATTAATATGTAATATAATTCCATTTTATCAATATCTCTAATAAATTGGGTTGCATGAAAGTTTCATCAACCCATGTGCTCGATTTCTCATTCTTTGACTTCTCGAAAATTGAACTTGCCTATAGAACACCATGGCCATGGATTTATTTAGGATATATAATTTACATAAAAGGTCATGAGATATCAACTTATATTATGTAATAGAAGGTAAAAATAATTTCTTCCATTATTAATTAATGTAGTATTACTCGTGACACACCCAACATATCCTACCTCGCTGCGAAAATATATCATCATGGTTTTCACAAATAAATCTAAGTGTGTGAGTTATAATACCCAATAATAATAATCTTAAATTCTAAGGACCAATACACACATCTGTATATAGGAACATCCAATGATACTTATAAATGTGGATTTCCTACTGGCGGGTCTCATTCTTATAATATCCTCCTGGACATTAGTAAGGGCATACACCATGAGAAGGTGCCTCAAAGTCCTATGAGCCTCCACCCCTGATGGCCTGTATCATTTGTGTCCCTTAAAATGATATCATCTGGCTATAGAAAATATATTCAAGAATAGTGTCAGGGAACTTATATGTTCTCCTCATAGTGGGGAACTATTATGACCTTTTACTTCAACAACTACTCTTGGTACATTATCACATGAAATGTTACGCAGAAGAACAATCATGATGTGATAAGTAGTTTATTAATATCCATCCAATGAATACATGTTTATCATAAAGTACAAAAAATTTGGTTCTAGGGAACCAACTCTAACAACTGTGACTTACCTCCAGACTACATGTCTTGGTTTGAGTATATTTGGATATTCTTGTTATATGTGTTGTAGAAATATACTATGTAGAGTTGACTGTATGTTTCCTTTGTGTATTGATTTGTGGTTTCAGGGTGTCATGATTAGTATTGTTATACTCACCCTTGTACGAGATTTTCCCACATGTTTCATTTCTTGTATAGATGAACGACCTTTTGATGGAGTCCATGTCGGACCAGGACTGGACAGAGCTTTATGAATTTAGGAAGGCTGAGCTGTTCCTATGGCTTCAAGCAGCTATCCCAATACCTATTTTGTTTATAGGTTGTACTTTAAAGTTTACAGACTCTTCCTTTTGGTGGGATTTTATTATGCCCCATTTTACTTTCTTTCACTTTACTTCATGTCGTACTCTATTGGTTGGGATAGTGGTATGCATCCATTTGTTTCATAGTGGATTTTACATTTTAGTATTTGTGGGCTTGGAGATGTGTGTGTGTGTGCATGTACATAGTAAATGCCTCCCATGTTAGTGATATGTCTACTCGGTGCTAGTCACCAGCCCCTAGACTATTGGAGGAAGGCTTGGGGAGTCACGAAACGGGCCCCACAAGGATGGGTTGTGAAAAAGTGGTATCAGAGAAGTCTGTTTCAACCTTAGGACCAAGAGTATATGAGATTAGTTTGGAGTAAGAGTGTTAAATATTTCAAGTTCAGATTTCAGGCCAAGGACTCTAGTGTTGGTGTGGGAAACCGACATATCCATACAAAAGGACTCTGATAACCTGCTTTTCAACTCAGTACATGAGAACACTGGTTTTAAGGAAAATAATGGTACTTGCGTCATATAGGAATTGGTTGTGGTTCCATGTCCTTATTGAGTCAACTCTCCATATATACTCATTGATTGTGGTACATTTTGTTTTCTTACAGGATTCCTCTGAGGCACATACCAACTAGGATTCAGTAGCTTGATCATGAGGATAACCCCCTCAGTGATGAGGCTTCGATATAAGGTCTATTTCCCCAGATGTTTCCTCCAGGTGGTGCACCAGCTATACCCCCACCATTGGAGCAGCATGTGGTGCCTGTAGTACCAGCAAACAAAGAGAGTAGGATGAGCATGCTGCATGAGTTTTAGAGAAAGATACCCATCATGTTCCAAGGAAAGTATGACCCTCGAGCGGTTAAGGACTGGCTTGAAGTACTGACCAGAGTTTTTCGTCTAGTTAGGACACCAGCGGACCAGATGGTGATCCTATTAGTGAGCCTTCATCAGGGTTCAATAGGGATATAGTGGAGTTTGACTATCTATACTCACGATGAGTCGACTATTTCATGCAAAGAGTTTGATCATGTCCATAGAGAATATTTCTCACCAGTTACACTGATAACTGTGCATATACATGAGCTTCTTCAACTCTAGCAGGGTATCATGATAGTGGCTAACTATTCATCGAGCTTAACCAACCTTTCCAGGTATTCAATGGATATGGTTAGAGATTAACACTTCAAGGCTTAGACCTTTGAGAGATTTATGCATAGAGACATCCCATCCAGTGTTATCCCTTTATGCATTCTAACTTATTTTGGGGTGATTGAGTGAGATTTGGTGGTTGAAATCTTCTTGGATGAGCAGGTTCATCCATTAGTAGTCAATAGTGGATGAATAGGTGTAGATACCTCAGTAGTAGGGAGACGATGTCAGTCTCAGGGATTTAGACATGGTAGAGGTTTCAAGAGGATATACCATGAGAGAGGGTCAAAATTTTAAGGTCCATAGGGTGGATCTAGTCAGCCTATGGAGATGTGGTGTTATTCATGTGATGACATGGGACATCTTGCTTAAGATTTTCTAACCTGACGTGTTGCTGATAGGGAGATAGTGGATGGACCACTGAGGTATAGATAGTGATATAACTTGCAGATCCATAGGTTGGTGGGCATGGAATAGGATCTAGGAGAGTTGTAGGAAGTGTTCGACGTTTCTACATGTTACCACCACCACCCACAGGAGGTCCACGCCATGCTTTGGGAGCTATAGCACAAGGGCGGGGAAACTAAATGTGGTTGAGGCGTATGACCTAAAGTCTTCGAGGATGATTCGAGGTATGATCTATGTCTTCTATACTTTAGCTTCAGTACTGATAGAAACATGTTCTATTCATTCCTTTCTCACCACATATCTTGTTCGAGGCCTTGATATTCTAGTCGAATCATTGACTTGACCCTTATGCTTGGAGATACCCACTGGAGATGAATCACTGATCACACATCTATATCGACAGGGTGACCTGGCCCTTGTAGGAGAGATTTTCAGTTGGAACCTCTTGGTTTCAGTAGTTAGGCCTTACAATGTCATTCTTGGTATGGATTGGTTATCCACAGTCTATGCCCAGATTGAATATTTTAGGCGAAGGGTGTAGTTTGTCCACATCGATGGAACAAGGTTTTCCTTTGTTGGTGAAAGGGGAACCCATGCAGCACAGGATGTACTCATGCATAGGAGAGTGAATTCGATTACTCATCACTTGGCCATCTTGACCCTATGTGTAGCAGATGTTATGAGTTTCCAGTTCCCAGTAGTAGTAGAGGAGTATGATGACGTCTTTCTAGAAGATGTTCCAGGTTTACCTCCTTTTAGGGAGATATAAATTTTCATTGACTTACACCCTAGATGAAACCAATATCTGTACCAGCATATCGGATGACTCCTATAGAGATTCATGAGTTGAGGGTGCAGTTAGAGGGCTTACAGAGTAAGTGTAACGTCCCGGTTCCAGAATCCGCCCAGAGACGCCCCGTACCCGGTTGGTCACATGGCCTCAAGAACATTTCCCCAAACTCCAGAGGCTGACAACTAGCAGCGAGTGCCTTGGGTATGATAGTGGGGAAACAATGCCCTCGTTAGTAGAGGAACACAACTGAAGTGAAACAAGTATACAATGGCAGAAGTAGTAACAATCCATACCAAAGTAAACAGTGGAAGACTAGAAATAATAAACGGGATCACACATATATATATGAATGATGCATGATACATTTTTCTAGGAAAGTAGCCAAACAAATCACAATGCTGAAATACATCAGTAATAAACCAAAGTACAAAAGAAAAATAGTGAACAACTCCACAGCATCGCAAGCCATAGCTTGGTCCCATGCTCTCCAACTCCACAGCCAATCAAGAACCTAAAGTAGAAGGGTGATTTCCCTTATTTATACCTGCAAAAATATAATCTGTTTGGTCCCAAAATCATGGCCCAAACAAGGTGTAAGAGTAAATCCCAATAGGCAACCACCACGAGATATGTTCCTAATAGTCAGTGAATATATGGCAAGTATAGAATGCAGTAAACAAGGAAGTACTCAACAATACAAAATCCACAGTTTCATAGAATTCAAACCACTACATAACATTAAATAGCTAAACAAATAAGATAACCACAACAGGTAACCCTCTGGTACTACTATCAACACAAGCACGTAGCTAAAGCACAAAGGTAACCCTCTGGGAAGTACTCACATCCTATCCTCTTTGGTCCTACCTATCAAGTACAAGCAACCCTATGGGAAGTACACTCAGTCTAACCTCTCTGGTTCAGCTTAAGCGTAGACTCTCGGAGTAATCACTCTTCGTCAATTCCTCCTATAGTCTCGTATCAGTAACTAAAGGGACTCTAGGGAAGCACTTACGTCACATTCCCTCTATGGCCCACGTCGAGGAACTACAGACACTCTGAGGAAGCACTCAACGTCAATTCCCCCTGTGGTCTCACATCATAAGTTAAACAGACACTCTGGAGAATCCCTCAATTTCCATTCTCCATATGGTCTACAAACCAGGTTCTCACGGCCCTATGTAAGTCAAGCAAGTATAGCAGCACTTATCGGCCCAAGTAAACCTCAAGAACTACTTGTCTAGAAGTCTACAAAATATCATCATAATAGAACAACAGTCACACCATCCTATAATACTAGGCATGAAAAAGTAAACAGCACCCTAACAGGAAAACTAGACCCAACGATCAAAACATGAAAAACATGCATGGGAAAACACATCCAAAGCACAGAAATTCACCTTATTCACAATAAATTAGCCTCTACTCAAGCATACAAGATTATCAAGAAAACAATAGGGCTAAAATGGTAAACGTGCAACACCTCGTTCATGGGTATTGGAAGAATTTGCACATATAACTCAAAAAAATTCAACAGAAAGGCACAAACCACCTACCTTTAGGGTTCTGATGAAGTCGATCCACAAGCTTCCACACCTCCTCAAGCCCAGAAAACGCACCACCAAAATTGCTCTATATCCCCTTCCCTAACATCCACAAGTCTTAAAATCAACACCCAAGGAAACCACAACACTATATCTACACACAATGGGTGTAGATCTAGAAAACCAAGAGAGAGAGAGATGTAGATTAAGAGTAAAACACAAAGAAACCAAGAGGAGAGACTTACCTGGGAGAAACCACCTTCAAATCACCTTTGAAACCCCTTTGATTTGATTCCAAAAATAATGGGAGAGTCCCTCCAACCCTTGATAACCAAAAATCCCGAGAGGGCTTTGAGTGGGAGGAAGAATGGGGGAGAGATGGAAAATCCCGAGTGGCCCAGGACTTCAAAACCCTAATTTTAAGTGGTCGCACAGTTACCCCCGCACAGTTTGGAAAATCGTGTGCCAACCATGTGGTTGCCACTATCTCACCTAGGGACTTCGTACGGCTTGCTCTCATGGTTTGAAAAACTATGCGCCACCCGTGCAGAGCCCTCTATCAAGGGTGCACATTTTTCCTAGGCTGGCTGCACAGTGTGTTCAGACCGTGCGTCAATTGTGCGCCCATGCACAACCTCTACAACTTTAAAAGTTTTTCCCAGAAAATTACAAACTTCAACCAACCAGAGAAGAAAAACATACTTGAAAGAAGGTTCGGGTTCTTACAAACTTCCCCAATTAAAGAAATTTGTCCCCAAATTTCCCTAGCGTGGTGTAAAAGAAGAAACCCCAAAAAGCTCCGACCACTGTGCTCGTATATCAGCCTCCCTCTCCCAAGTCTCGTCCTGTACTCACTCTTGCTGCCATAGCACTCGTACCAGAGAAACAGACCAGCCACATATAACCTTTGTAATGTGATCTACAATCCGGATAGGATGCTCCTCGAATGACGCATCCACTTTGAGTTCAACCTCCTCAGGTTGAAAGACATGAGACGGGTCTGAAAAGTAACGTCGGAGCTGAGAAACCTGGAAAACATCATGCATATCCCAGTAACTCTAAGGTAACTTCCACTGATAGGCAACCGGCCCAACTCTCTCCAACACCTCAAACGTCCCGACGTACCTCAGCAAAATCTTACCATGTCTCCTGATTCTTCTATACCCCAACCTTGGTGTGACACACAGGAAAACCTGATCCTTGACCTCGAACTCCAGAGTTTCTCTCCACTGATTAGCATAAGACTTCAATCGAGACTATGAATTATCCATCCTCTTCCGAATCAACTCTATCTGCTTCATGGTCTCCTGGTCAAGATGAGGTCCTAGCAAAGATGCATTTCCTGCCTCCAGCCAACATAAGGGTGATCGGCATGGCCTACCGTACAAATCCTCATAAGGTTCTATCTGAATAGTTTCTTGAAAACTATTCTCATGGGAAAACTACACAAGAGGTATATGATTCTCCCAAGAACCTCCAAAATTTAGAATTAATTCTTGGAGCATGTCCTTAAGAACCTGAATCGTACGCTCGAACTGGCCATCTGTCTAGGGATGGTAAGTTGTACTCAAAAGTACCTATGTACCAAATGCCTTTTGAATCCCCTTCCAGACCTGAGAAGTAAAACAAGAATCCCTATCTGAAACAATAGAGTGTGTAACTCCATGTAGACGTACAATCTCACAGATGTAAAACCATCCTAGTTCATCAACATGAAAAGTATCCTTGATCGAAAGGAAGTGAGAAACCTTTGTGATTCTGTCAATGACAACCCAAACTGCATCATTCCCTCGAGGAGACCTCGGCAAAATGGTCATGAAATCCATCGCGACATTATTCCACTTCCACTTGGGAATGGGTAACTACTGAAAAATCTCTGCTGGTCACTGATGATCCTCCTTCACCTGATGATAGGTGGAACACTACATGAGAAAACCAGCAACATCTCTCTTCATTCCTGGCCACCAATACTGACGGTGTAGATCACAATACATCTTGGTGATCCCAGGATGAACTTCCCAAACTGAGGAATGAAATTCCGGCATCAGCTCCTCACGTATGTCTACTGGCACCCATACGCACCCCTAAAAAAGAAAGATCTCAACCTCTCCTATGGTCCATCCAAGAATAGGGTCCTCTCCTGACACGATCTCTCATAGTACTAGGCCTTCTGAATCTGATAGCTCCCTCATTCTCACTTGATTAAGAAAAGTAGAGGTAACAACTACATAAGAAAGAAACATCTACCCCTATTTGTCGTGCACCTATAAATGCATCTCAGAGAAAAGATCCATAAGCTTCCACTCATTGTTGGCCTCCTGAATAACCTACATCTGAGTCCTCTTGCTCAGTGCATCATCCACTGCATTGTCTTTCCCAGGCATATAGGCAAGCTCAAAGTCAAAAGACTGAAGGTACTCAACCCACCTTCACTATCTCAAATTCAAGTTACGCTAAGTGAAGATGTACTTGAGACTTTTGTGGTCAGTGAAAACCACAAAATTCTCTCCCATCATATAATGTCTCCAATAGCATAATTCATGAATAACTGATGCCAACTTGAGATCGTGCATTGGGTAATTCTTATCGTGTGGCCTCAACTGCTGAGACCCGTACACAACGACTCCTTCTCCATGCATAAGCACATCTCCCAGGATGATACCTAATGCATCACAATAAAAAAATATAGATCTTTCATGGCTCTATAAATACTAGTATCGGTGCTGAAGTCATTCTCCCTTTCAGCTCCTGAAAGGCTGACTCACAAGAATATGACCACAATAACTTTTCACCCTTCTTAGTCAGACCCGTCAGTGGTACTGCTAAGCATGAGAAGTTCTATATGAAACGTATGTGGTATCTATCCAGCCCTAGAAAACTTTGTACCTCAAAGATGTTCTTCGGCTGCTCCCGGGAAACTACTGCTCTCACTTTCATTTGGTCTACTGATACTTCTATCTCTAAGATAACATGACCCAAGATATGAATCTGATCCATCCAAAAGTGGCATTTTGAGAGCTTTGCATATAACTGATGCTCTCTCAATGTACTCAAAAATATCTCAATATGGGTAGCATGGTCATGTAGAGTGTGAGAGTACACCAAGATATCATCCACGAAGATGACCACGAAGGAATCCAAGTATGGATGGAACACTCGGTTCATCAATGCCATGAAAACTGCAGGCACTTTTGTGAGACTAAAAAACATAACCATATACTTGTATAGACCATACCTACTCTAGAAGTCTATGAGAGGTATATTAGATGGTATAACACGCAACTGATGATAACTAAACCTCAAGTCAATCTTTGAGAACACTTGGGCTCCTCGAAGCTGATCAAAGAGATCATCAATCCTAGGAAAGGGATGTCGGTTCTTGACCATCAACTGTTTCAACTTCCAGTAATCCCCAAAAAGCCTGAGGGTACCATCATCCTTCTTCACAAATAGGATAGGAGAACCCCATGGAGAAGTATTGGGTTGGATGAAACCCTTTGCCTGCAAATCCTCCAACTACTTCTTGAGCTCCTGTAACTCTAGTGTAGCCATCCTATAAGGAGGAATGGACACTAGTGCTACTCCTGTAATGAGTTCAATAAAAAATTATACCTCACGCTCTGGAGGTAAACCTAAAAATCCATCTATAAAGACGTCCATGAAATGATCCACCACTAGAGGAAAGTATAACTGTGAAGTCCCCTGGTCATTCAGATATAGACTAGAGATCTGGGTTGTAACTCCTCCTAACCCATGATGCTCGGGTCCTTCTCTGCTTGCCTGGACATCCCACTCTTTCTTATGAAGAAAATATCTGCCCTCTGGTGATGTGAAACTCACCCTACGGTGATAAAAATCAATGACTGCTTGAAAGGGAACTAACCAGTCCATTCCGAGAATGACATAATATCCCATCATCTCTAGGACATATAGGTCCCATAAAAAGTGACACCCACCAACCTCCACAGGGCACTCCTTGCACTGACATACACTAGCCGTTATAGTCCCCAACGGAGTGTCTAGTGTCAAGATATCAGTAGAAGAAAAGATGAAGAGACCAAGGCTCTCCACAATAGAAACATATATAAAGCTATGGAAATCCCCTATATCGAAAAGAGAATAATCTAAAACTGAGGCTACTAAGATCGTACCTCGAATGGTAGAAGGTTAGGGATCCTGCTCCTACTGGGTCTGATCCACTACAAATGTCTGGCCTACTCCATGGCCTTGTGACCCTGCCTAACCACTCTAAGCTGATCTGTCCTGATGTCGCTGAAAGACTGGTGACTGGCTACCACATCCACGACCTCCACCTCAGCCTGAACAGCCGAAAGAACTCAAGTTTCTAGATCGGTGAGAAAATAGTGGTGCTTCTCCTGAATGAGGAGTCATGGAATAACCCCTGTCACCAGCTTTCGGTGAGAATATGTGACAGAAGTGCTGAAGATGGCCCCTCTTTCCATACGATCGAAACTCCACCGGGTCTCTCGGGAAATGTGTCCTTGTATGCCCACTCTTCTCGCACTGGTAGTACACCACCTGGCTACCAGAAGAAGTGTCTGGCCTCCTCAGATCCCCGCATGTAGGCTCCCTAAAGTGCTTCCTGCTATCAGGAGGAGGAATACTAACTCTAGATGTTGAGCTTCCCTAGCTCACAACTCTAGAATCCATTAGATTGCGCTCTATGATCTGCGCCAGGTTGACTATAGAAGTGATAGAATTCAACCAGAAGATATTCACCTACGATCGGATGTCGTGCCTTAGACCACCCTCGAACTTCCTTTCTATGAATAACTAATCACCTCCTGAAATAGGAGTAAAGCGATGCAGCTTGGAAAAACGAGATGAATACTCCATGAAAGAAAGATTTCCCTTATCTAGACTCATGAACTCTCATGCTCGATCGGACCTCAAGGTCTCTGGATAGAAATATTCAAAGAAGATGCACTGAAACTCATCCTAGGCCATGACTTGCTGGCGTCCCGCCTGTGAGATCACGTCCCACCATATCTTGGCGGAATTCCGAAGCATATACTTAGCGAGCTTGACCCTCCTCTCTGGAGACGTCTCCAAATGCTTGAAGTTTGTCATCATGGATTCTAGCCATGACTCTGTAGCCTAGGGTCCTCCATCCCCTGAGATAGTGGGAGGATGCTGCTGTTAAAAGACCCATGTCAAATCTTCCATCGACGGGGCCGGAGGCGGCGCTCCCTAAAAGTTCTGCATCATCCTTATGAAACCCTCTCTAAACTATGCATCAGCACCTGTTTCAGGTATAACAGCTAGTTCCAAGGCTGGCACAACTGGGGGATCCGTTGGAAGTCCCTAGTCTTCCAAAACCAGTGTCTGATCACCACCTGGAAACTGGAGAACAACTAGAGGACGTCTCGGTTGCATAACTCTTCAAGGTTAAATGCACACCTTAGATCAAGATTATCAAGGACTGAAAAACTAGAAGTGATATAAGGGAACAGGAGGAAGAAAATCATCCAAGTTTTACAAAACATGACGGCATGTATAACTTAAGTTACAATCCATCCATGTCATTAGTCACATGAGTGGACACAGGGTTGATACAATACGACGTGTATGGATGGTACATGATGTGTTCACTATAGGTTTTCCCTATCACATGTCTTTGCCCACATGTCCTATGACTTGGATAAAGACTACACAAAATTTATAACTTAAGAAAAAAAGTTTCTTCTTGGACAGAAGAACACAAGCTGTGTATTCAAAACTACACGGTGTGTATTCTGGGTTTTTCTGAACAGTAATCCTCAAAAACTACTCTAGAGCCTAGAAAAACACTGAAATGTACATTAAGTTCCAAATTCTAATCCTTGAGGGCCCATAATCCCCGCGAATCAAATCTTGGAATCTTGTACATTTTATAAACAAGGTAAACTAGGAAATGATCCACCAATTTCCGGTCCATGAGGGCCCATAACACCTCAAGACCCAAAATTTGGTGTTCATTCAAAAAAACCTTATACAAATGACACCTTATCAAATAGTAGGTATTTATCAAAGAAACTATCACAACAGCATGCATATTCTACTCAACATCTATCACAACAACATGAAATTACTAATGCACCCTAAATGGCATGGTAAGAATGCATGACATGTGATTTATAGAAAGTGTCTATATGATGCATGAGATGGCATACCCTTATCTCATCGGGTTTTTATAGAAATAGAAACTCAATAACATCAATAGTAATAGCACAAAACATGTGAGTCACCCAATGGTAAAAATAAAATAAACCGTAAATTTTCAAAACCAGAAAAATTTCAATAAACGAGGTAGGTTGGATTTTTCCTATACACGGGTTAGCTACACTCAAGTACAGCTTATTACCAAGTACCTATTCCTTCCTATCCCAGGATAAAGGCTCCAAATAGTAAGTCAAGAGAAAATAATTCCTCTGATTCCACTTTGTAACGTCCCGGTTCTGGAATCTGCCCAGAGATGCCCCGTACCCGATTGGTCACAAGGCCTCAAGCGCATTTCCCCAAATGCCAGAGGCTGCCGACTAGCAGTGAGGGCCTTGGGTATGATAGTAGGGAAAATATTCCCCTATTAGTAGAGTAAAATAGCGGAAGTGAAATAAGTATACAATGGCAGAAGCAGTAACAATCCATACCAAAGTAAATAGCAGAAGTCTAGAAATAATAAACTGGATCACACACATATATATATGAATGATGCATGATACATATGTCAAGGAAAGTAGACAAAAAAATCACAATTTTGGAATACAAAAGTACTAAACCAAAGTACAAAAGAAAAACAGTGAATATCTCCATAGCATCGCAAGCCATAGCTTGGTCTCATGCTCTCCAGCTCCACAGCCAATCAAGAACCTGAAGTAGAAGGGAACATTCCCTTATCTATACCTACAATAATATAATCTGTTTGGGCCCAAAAGCATGGCCCAAATAGGGCATGAGACTAAATCCCAGTAAGCAACCACCATGAGATATGTGCCTAACAGTCAGTGAATATATGGAAAGTAAGTACAGAATGTAGTAAACAAGGAAGTACTTAGTAGTAAACTATCCACAGTTTCAAAGCATTCAAACCACTACATAACATGTAACATCTAAATAAAGTAGATAACCACAACAGATAACCCAATGGTACTACTAGCAATACAAGCATGCAAATAAAGCGCAAAGGTAACCCTCTGGGAAGTACTCACAGCCTATCCCCTCGGGTCCTACCTATTAAGTACAAGCAACCCTCTGGGCAGTAAACTCAGTCTAACCCCTCTGGTTCAGCTTAATCAGAGACTCTCTGAGGAAGCATTCACCGTCAATTCCTCTTGTAGTCTCATATCAGTAACTGAAGGCAGTCTAGGGAAGAACTTACATCACATTCCCCACGTGGACTGTGTCGAGGAACTATAGACACTTTTAGGAAACACTCAATGTCAATTCCACTCGTGGTCTCACATCGTAAGTAATACAGACACTCTAGAGAAACCCTCAATGTCCATTCTCCCTATGGTCTATATACCAGGTTATCACGGCCCTGTGTAAGTAAAGCAAGTATAGCAGTGCGTATCAGCCCAAGTAAACCTCAAGAACTACTTGGCTAGCAATCTACAGCATATCATCATAATAGAACAATAGTCAAACCATCCTACAATACTAGGCATGGGTAAGTAAACAAAAACCTAACATGCAAACTAGACCCAATGGTCAAAACAGGAAAAACATGCATGGGAAAACACATCCAAATCACAGAAATTCACCCTATTCATAATCAATTAGCTCTACTCAAGCATAAAAGCTTATCAGGAAAACAATAGGGCTAAAACGGTAAATTTTCAACACCCCATTCATGGGTATTGGGAAAATTTTCACATATAACTCAAATTCATTCAACAGAAAGGCACAAACCACCTACCTTTAGGGTTCCGATGAATTCTATCCACAAGCTACCACACCTCCTAAAATCCACCGAACGCACCACCTAAATCACTCTATATCCCCTTCCCTAACATCCAAAAGTCTTAAAATCAACACCCAAGGCAACCACAACCCTATATCTATACACAAAGGGTGTAGATATAGAAAACTGAGAGAGTGAGACAGAGATGTAGATCTAGAGGAAAACATAAAGAAACCAAGAGGAGAGACTTTCTTGGGAGAAACCACCATTAAACCACCTTAAAAACCCTTTGATTTTCTTCCAAAAAAGAGTTGGAGAGTCCCTCCAACCCTTGAGAACCAAAAATATTGATAAAGCTTCGAGTGGGAGGAAGAATGTGGGAGAGATGGAAAATCCTGAGTGACTCGAGACTTAAAAAACCTAATTTTATGTGGCCACATGGTTACCCCGCATGGTTTGGAAAACTGAGCTCCAACCGTGCAGTTGACACTGTCTCACCCAGGGACTTCGCAGGGCTATCCCTCACGGTCTGAAAAACCGTGCGCCACCTGTGCGGAGCCCTCTTTCAAGGGTGCATGGTTTTCCTGGGCTGGATGTACATTTTTTTCAGACCGTTCACCAACCGTGCGCCCCTACACAACCTCCACAAAATTAAAAAAAAATTCCAAAAAATTCCAAACTTCAACCAACCATAGAAAAAAACAAACCTGAAAGAATGTCTGGGTTCTTACAGTAAGGGCTTCGTGAGACCCAATGTTTCACCCTGGGCATACCTTGTTCGGATTTCCAAAAAGGTATATGGGAGATTGAGGTTTTTTTTGGACTACCGGTGCTTGGACTAGGTGACCATGAAGAACAAGTATCCACTACTGAGGATTTATTACCTCCTTGATCAGTTGAGAGGGGAATGGTGGTTCACAATGGTTGACCTTAGATCAGGCTATCACCGGTTGTGAGTACGGGATAGGGATATACCGAAGTTGGATTTCAGATGTTGTTTCAGTCACAATGAGTACTTGATGATTCATTTTGGAATAAAGAATACCCCCATAGTGTTCATGGGACTCAGGAACCAGATCTTTCATCCTTACTTAGACCAGTTCGTGGTAGTCTTCATCAAAGATATCCTTGTGTACTTTCCATCTGAGGAGGAGCACACAAGACATCTAAGGATGATTATGTATGTACTCTGAGAGCACCAACTCTATGGTATGCCCTCAAAGTTCTAGTTATAGACTCATATAGTCTACTTTTTGGGACATGTTATCTCAATAGATAGAGTGGCAGTGGACTTGACCAAGGTGGAGGCAGTATTAGCATGGGAGCCACCTAGGAGCGTGACAGAGGTGCGAAGATTCCTTAGGCTAGTAGAATATTACAAGAGATTCATACCTGGTTTCACAAGGATATCAAAACCTATGATGGATTTGAAAAGAAAGGTGTATCCTTTCATGTGGACAGAGAAGTTCCGGTAAGCTTTTCAATATTTGAGGTAGAGTTTGACGAGTGATATGATCTTGAGATTGCTGGAAGAGGGTGTCGAGTACGTAGTGTTCTATGATTCATCAAGAACTAGGTTTGGGTTTTTCATGATTTAGAGGGAAGTGGTAATTACCTATGGATCACGTTAGTTGAGGACACATGAACAGAACTATGAAACCCATGATTTTGAGTTGGTAGTGGTAGTCTTCACATTGAAGATGTGGCGACACTACCTGATGGGTGAGCGGTTTATCATCTACTCTAATCACAAGAGTCTCAAGTATATATTCTCTCAGAAGGATCTAAACTTGATACAGAGGCGATGGATAGAGTTCCTCTAGGACTATGACTTTGAGATTATCTCTACTCCTAGGAAGGGGAACATGGTTTCAGATTCTCTCAGGTAAAGATCTAGTTCAAAGTTGTTGAATGAGACATCGGATAATTTGGCCTTGTTACAGTTCCCTTTATGGATGGATATGGAGCATTTTACCTCCAGTCGATGGTTTCCACCCCTCTACTCTTACAGTGAGTCCAGGAGGCACAACTTGGGGATACCGACTATGAGATTATACATTCTCAGATCTCCACATGACATGCGCCTGATGGATATTCTCAAGGTAGGGAGCATGTTGTCCTTTTCAAAGGACGCATAGTTGTACCAATGGAATTGTGGGAGGAGGTTCTACAGGAGTTTCATACATCCCCTTTGGTAGTACATACTCGAGTGGAGAAGATGTACCAAGACCTCTAACATCAGTTTTGGTGGATAGGGATGAATAATGCAGTGATAGAGTTTATTTCTCGATGCCTTGCATGCTAGCAGGTGAAGGATGAGCACCAGGTTCCAGTGGGTTTAGCCCAACCCGTTGAGGTTTCAGAATGGAATTGAGATGGGATATAGATGAAATTAGTTATGGTTTTACCACGTACATCTTGGGGACACAATTTCTTCTGGGTGATCATTGACTGACTCTCCAAGTTTAACCACTTCTTAGCTATCTGATAAAAGAGTTTGGTAGAGAGCTTGGGATGCCTCTACATACATGAGATAATCTGGATTCATTGAGTTCCATCAATGAAAGTTTCAGACCATGATGCTCGCTTTACATCTCAGTAATGGAAGGGATTACAAGAGGTGTTTGGGACTCAGTTACACTTGAGAACAATGTTCCACCCAAAGACGAACAACCAGACTGAGTAGACTATTTAGGTTCTAGAGAACATGTTTTGTGCATGCATGTTGGATTTTTTCCAAAGTTGGGAGGATCACCTAACAATGGTGGTGTTTTTATACAACAAAAGCTATCACTCCACCCATGGTATGGCATCATTCAAGGCCTTGTACAAGCGACCATGTAGGCTACCACATTGTTAGACTGACCAAGGAGATTAAACACTCAAGGACCTAGAGTTAGTGCGAGATACCACAAAGAAGGTGCAGATCATCAAGGAGTGGATGAGGACTGCACAGAGCCGTTATAAGCCTTATATTGACAGGCAATGGAGGCCATTAGAGTTTGAGGAAGGAGACCATGTGTTCCTTTAGGTCTCACCTCGATGGGGATTCTGGATATTTGGTTGGGGCGACAAGTTATATCAAAGGTTTATCATCCCTTTTCAGATACTGCATAGAGTTGGGGAGGTGGAATACCTCTTAGCTATACCCCCACAGTTGGATAGGGTACATAACATCTTCCACATGTCACAGTTGAGGAAGTACTTGCATGACCCATTGCACGTCATCAATCGGGGTGAGTTAGAAATTGATGATGGAGTGACATTTGCTGAGTACCCAGTGGTGATCGGGGATCGACAAGAGAGGATCCTATGTGGGTGAGTGATTTCCTTAGTGTGTGTCTGTTGGCAGCATGGGAATCTTCAAGATAGCACATGTAACACCCCAAGCTTCCACAATACGCTTCTCATTCAATAATGCAATAGCTTGCATTGTACGCAACTTCGAGTTCTAAAACACCGTGACTAATCAAAGTAGTCGTTATAAATAGTAATAACCACTTTTTAAAATTATAGAAATTTTATATTTCAAAATGGACTTCATTTTTGGATTCGGAATATCGAAATTATCCTATCTTGAATTTTTGGTATTTTTCTGAGAACTTCTAATTTTTTATGAATAGTGCAAAATACTTAAAAACAACTTTTTTAATCAAAATAATTTATAGTGATAAATTATACTATTTAGTGGTTTTAAAGTATAATTAGAATATATTTTTACCATTTTATCCAATGGTGGTCATTAGAATTAATTTAACATTGAAATTGGATATAAACAATTGTCAATCTTTTGATATAAATTGTTTCTTAAAAACACGCTATTTGTTGTGACAGCGGGAATTAATTATAAAATTAATTAATGCAACTTATATGTTTGTAATTTTGTAAAATAGACATCATTTTTTAATTCGGAATATCAATTATATCTTAGGGTGAAATTTTGGCATTGTTCTGAAAAACTTCAATTTTTGATGAATAGTGAAACGACTAAGTGGTAGTTAAATAACTGATTTTTCATTTAAATGAAATATTACCACTTCTATGATTTGATTTTCAAAAATACAACATACATGGTTACCATTAAGAAGTAAAATTTGGTTCAATGAGATTAAAACAATTTTTGGTGAATAGTAACTTTTAAGTTCTTAATCGCGATTAGAGGTAATTAGTGTAGTTTAAGGTAAAAATAATGTTTTAATAATATGAGATTAGCTTGACACATGTCCTACCCTCATTGTATGTTCCATGGCCGACCAATAAAATCCATGGGTCAACTTGGGGACCCCATGGAACCACTTTAGTTAGAAAATGACATAAATACCTTTTATTTAATGTTAAAGTAAAAAATGACACAAACATGAAATGTTTTACTAAAACACTTTTTACATGGGGTTATACAAGTCATATTTTTGACTTTAAATAGTAATTGGAAAGATAAAAAGATTTCCTACATCATAGTATTTTTTTTATAATTTTTAGACATTAAATAAATTAAATTATTTATGACATCATTATGGTGCAGCGATGACCTCATTATTTAACGATTTTAATAAAATGAAAAGATAATGTACAATCCAAGGCTTACACTTGTTCAAAGACTATTGGATGGGTAGATTTAGAACCCTTATAACCTTATCCACGAATTATATAAGTTTGGGACCTTTAGAATCCGAAAAGCATTGTATAATAATGTAAAATTTCCTTACTTTCCAAGAGTACCCCTCCTCTCCTCTTATAAAAGGCCCCCACCTCTACCACCTCATTCACACTTTCAAACCATTTGGCTCGGCCAAACTCTGCCCAAATACTCTCCCAACTTCCCCCTATTACTCCTAGAAGCCTCACTTTGTTCATAACTCTTCCCAAGTAAGCCTTTGGCTCAAATCAAAAAGAGTTACCCGATTTTTAGGAGGTTAAAGAACGGTCGAGTCAGGACAGGACGCAAGGTAAGGGAACTTCTTAACCCAATTTCCATTCTTTGGGTTAATCTCCTACTTTCAAATTATGTCATGATATTATTATGTCATATATTGTATTTATACTTTAATTATGTGTACATATATTGAATACAAATAATAGATATATTTTATTTAAAAATTATCTTTTTAAGATATTTCGTCTCAATCTCCATTCATTCAGGCATATTTTGTTTTATACACAACTTTCTTTTATACGGTGTATAAACCCCTTTGAATTTTACATTTATTCAAAAGGTTTTCTTTTATAATTAATTTATTTTTAAATAAGTTCAAAAAAGAGATATTTCTCTCCAATATATGAAAATCCAGTGCAAATGTATACATATTTAACGCAAGCTTAAAAATGTTTTCAGAAAACCTGACTCTCGAGTGTGGTAGCCAGGAAGGGATTGGGCGTGGACCCATCATGGCCTGTAATTAGTCGAGCAGTATCAGAATTAGTTATTTTGTTTTCAGAATCTTGCATAATGTTTTCAGAAAAACACTGGAGTATATTTGAGCAATTTTAAACATAAGTATCTTCTAAAAAAATTGCATCGGTAGGTCTCATGAGACAAACTAGTGTCTTGGCATGAGGCCTTGACAAAATCTTATTTGTGGTCTTGGCACGAGGCCTTGACTACGTGGTTATGATAGTATGGAATTATGCATTCCATCATTATGAAAGTGGTTATTGATATTGCATGTGATTATTCGACCAGTAGAATATCCATGTGAAGAAGTAAATGGCATTATCTCATTTTACTTTTGCCATATTATGTTGATGTTCAAGTTTAAAAGGCTTTTGTTTTAGTTATACATTGACTTAAATGTTTATGTTTATTTATGAAAGCTTCCGCAATATTGGTATCCCTATTGATCATCTGAGATCACCCCTTTCAATGTTTTAATATTTTCCAGGATGTGAAGAAGTATTTTATGAATGACCTTCAGGGATAGTCAGAAGAGGATATGAGTGTGGACTATGAAGAGTTTGTTATTATTTTTTCACTTTATGATGTAATGTAAGACTTATGAATGTATCTAGTGTTTACAAGGCTACTAAACTAATCGGTCTTTCGAGACTTGATCTTTTGTGATCATGCCAATGTTACGAAGTAATGCACCGACTCTGGGTAGCTGGGGTCGGGGCATTACAGTTGGTATCAGAGGCAGTTTAGTACTAACCTTGGAAGCTTGATTTATATAAACTCTAATTAGAGCACATAGCCCGAAGATAGACTTTAAGGATTAGTATAGAAGAACTTCCTAGAATTTTGGTATTATAGAGATTTTGTGAGTTTTCAGAGAAATACATCCCTGTCTGGATACGAGCAGGTAGAGGCGGCTCTGGCACAGATGTACCTAGGGGTAAAACCCGAAAACAGCACTTTGAGCTAGACTCTAACAGGAACTGGTGCACGACAACGGGCTTTGCTGCACTCTTGGTTACGACACTCCCGGGGGATATGCTTAGGATAATTCTCGTTTTCTTTACAAACCACTATGAAGTGTTATGATTATATGCTTCCTCAAAGAAAACATTACTTTTTATGATTATGGATTATATCCATAAATAGTTCAATTTATGTAAAGTGTTTTACAAATACGGAATTATGTATTTTAATTCATAAACTAATCTAGTTTATGCCATTGTTTAGAAATGGCGCCCAGTAGAAGGAATGTGAACTCCATCAATACGTATGATCCAAAGATTAAGAAGGATCATATCTTTCATGGTATTAATCCAACATTTAGAAGGGAAATATTCTCCCATGTTTTATCAACATATGAAGAAATATTATCATGTGTTAATAAGATAAGTAGAGAATTCTCTAAGTCTTATGGATTTGAAGGGATGAAAGAGAAGAAAAGGATGGAAGAGAGAATGATGGATAAAGGGACGATGGAAAAGAAGAATTTTCCAATATGTGATAACTGTGGGAAGAAACACCTTGGAATTTTCCTGAAGGGAATTGGAGTTTGTTATAAGTGTGGAGAAAAAGGACACCAAGTGCGTGACTGCAAGGGTAAGAAAAAGGTTTCAAATGTACAATGCTTCATCTGCAAGGAGTGGGGACACTACGCAAACCAATGTTCAAATCATCAGAGTATGCCCCAAATGATGTTATTGGATAATAATCAAGTTATGATACTACCACAGATGAGGAGGAATGATTAGAGTTCTTATGTTGTTATTAAAGAATTTTTTAATTTGATTGTTGCATCAATGATGTACTGGTTATAATAATTATGGAGTATATAAGGATTGTATTGCAGTACTATTTCATCTAGGACTTGAGATTATGTGGAACCAAGAAAAGTGACTCCACAGTAGGTTAAATTTTTGGAAAATATATGGTTGAGAGAAAGATAAACCATAATATGGTTCTGATACCGAGATAGTGATTTTGGAATAAGACATGATTGATTCGGATAAATTATGTTGGATATTCTTAACATCCTTGAAACGGATTAATGATTTGTATACATTTTTGGATAGAAGGAGTATATCTAGTTTTCTATAAGGAATAAGGGATCATGAATGTAATCAATAAGGATTTATGGTAATACAGTATGTTGTAGTGTTTTAAAAGAATACATGATAAAGGTGTTCACATGTTGTTATGTAGAAAAAAAAGGAGCTTCATTATGTTTACCTTCCTCGTAAAATCTGGACTGTGAGTTGGACAGAAGTATTTTGGATAACTATAAAGGTTGGAATGGATTATATTTTACATTGGATACTATTGTTAAGGTTATTTTTGGATATTTATAAAAATGACAACACGCAGACCGAGTGACAACCCATCGCGTCGGACAAAGCTGTGGGAATCGAACCCACAACCATAGTGCGATTGGGATTAATCGCCTACCACTGGACTACGTGAAGTCCCTGGTTTTTACAAAATAATTTTACTAATCTAAATGGTATGTGTTAACATTTGGAACCTTATACAATTAGGATAAGTATAATATTTTTGAGTTCTATTATCTTTTTGAGTGAAAGATGAGTTGAAGGTTGAAACTCTAATTGTCAAGCATAAATATATATATATACCTATATCTTATTCAATGAATAAATTAATTCTTAAACTTTAGTAAAGGGATATTAAAACAAAAAAATGTGTTATCCTAATACCTTATGTCTTGTTGAACTGATGATATTTTAAATCAACATAGATTGAAGGCTTTGAGGCCCTCAATTTGACAGTTGATTGTAATTGATGACCTCAATCACTCCCTACAAATATTTACGTTTTCCCTCCAATTATATGTCTCTAATTTCCACCAATGTTCTCCTAATCGAGATCATAATTGGGTGGTGACTTTTTCATTTCCCTTTCCCTCTTATTAAGGCTAAATTTTATTAATCTTATTTCCGGTGTGGGTTTTCCACAAAGGTATTTTCTCTTTTCAACCTTTTATTTTCAAAGAAAAATTTCAAATTGAGAGGACGCAATTTATTGAAGGAGGGGAGAATGTAACACCCCGAGCTTCCACAATACGCTTCTCATTCAATAATGCAATAGCTTGCATTGTACGCAACTTCGAGTTCTAAAACACCACGACTAATCAAAGTAGCCGTTATGAATAGTAATAACCACTTTTTAAAATTATAGAAATTTTATATTTCAAAATGGACTTCATTTTTGGATTCGGAATATCGAAATTATCCTATGTTGAATTTTTGGTATTTTTCTGAGAACTTCTAATTTTTTATCGAATAGTGAAAAATACTTAAAAACAACTTTTTTAATCAAAATAATTTATAGTGATAAATTATACTATTTAGTGGTTTTAAAGTATAATTAGAATATATTTTTACCATTTTATCCAATGGTGGTCATTAGAATTAATTTAACATTGAAATTGGACATAAACAATTGCCAATCTTTTGATATAAATTGTTTCTTAAAAACACGCTAGTTGTTGTGACAGCGGGAATTAATTATAAAATTAATTAATGCAACTTATATGTTTGGAATTTTGTAAAATAGATATCATTTTTGAATTCGGAATATCAATTATAGCTTAGGGTGAAATTTTGGAATTGTTCTGAAAAACTTCAATTTTTGATGAATAGTGAAACCACTAAGTGGTAGTTAAATAACTGATTTTTCGTTTAAATGAAATATTACCACTTCTGTGATTTGATTTTCAAAAATCCGACATACATGGTTGTCATTAAGAAGTAAAATGTGGTTCAATGAGATTAAAATAATTTTTGGTGAATAGTAACTTTTAAGTTCTTAATCGCGATTAGAGGTAATTAGTGTAGTTTAAGGTAAAAATAATGTTTTAATAATATGAGATCAGCTTGACACATGTCCTACCCTCATTGGATGTGCCATGGACGACCAAGAAAATCCATGGGTCAACTTGGGGACCCCATGGAACCACTTTAGTTAGAAAATGACATAAATACCTTTTATTTAATGTTAAAGTAAAAAATGACACAAACATGAAATGTTTTACTAAAACAATTTTTACATGGGGTTATACAAGTCATATTTTTGACTATAAATATTCATTAGAAAGATAAAAAGATTTCCTACATCATAGTATTTTTTTTATAATTTTTAGACTTTAAATAAATTAAATTATTTATTACATCATTATGATGCAGCGATGACCTCATTATTTAACAATTTTAATAAAATGAAAAGATAATGTACAATCCAAGGCTTAAACTTTTCAAAAGACTATTGGATGGGTATATTTCGAACCCTTATCACCTTATCCACGAATTATATAAGTTTGGTACCTTTAGAATCCGAAAATCATTGTATAATAATGTAAAATTTCCTTACTTTCCAAGAGTGCCCCTCCTCTCCTCTTATAAAAGGCCCCCACCTCTACCACCTCATTCACACTTTCAAACCATTTGGCTCGGACAAACTCTACCCAAATACTCTCCAAACTTCCCCCTATTACTCCTAGAAGCCTCACGTTGTGCAGAACTCTTCCCAAGGAAGCCTTTGGCTCAAATCAAAAAGAGTTACCCGATTTTTAGGAGGTTAAAGAACGGTCGAGTCAGGACAGGACGCAAGGTAAGGGAACTTCTTAACCCAATTTCCATTCTTTGGGTTAATCTCCTACTTTAAAATTATGTCATGATAATATTATGTCCTATCTTGTATTTATACTTTCATTATGTGTACATATATTGAATACACATAATAGATATATTTTATTTAAAAATTATCTTTTTAAGATATTTCGTCTCAATCTCCATTCATTGAGGCATATTTTGTTTGATACACAACTTTATTTTATACGGTGTATAAACCCCTTTGACTTTTATGTTTATTCAAAAGGTTTTCTTTTATAATTATGTGATTTTTAAATGATTTCAAAAAAGAGATATTTCTCTCCAATATATGAAAATCCAGTGCAAATGTATACATATTTAACGCAAGCTTAAAAATGTTTTCAGAAAACCTGACTCTCGAGTGTGGTAGTCAGGAAGGGATTGGGCGTGGACCCATCATGGCCTGTAATTAGTCGAGCAGTCTCAGAATTAGTTATTTTGTTTTCAGAAGCTTGCATAATGTTTTCATAAAAACACTGGAGTATATTTGAGCACTTTTAAACATAAGTATCTTCTAAAAAAATTGCATCGGTAGGTCTCATGAGACAAACTAGTGTCTTGGCATGAGGCCTTGACAAAATCTTATTTGTTGTCTTGGCACGAGGTCTTGACTACATGGTTATGATAGTCTGGAATTATGCATTCCATCATTATGAAAGTGGTTATTTATATTGCATGTGATTATTCGACCAGTAGAATATCCATGTGAAGAAGTAAATGGAATTATCTCATTTTACTTTTTCCATATTATGTTGATGTTCAAGTTTAAAAGGCTTTTGTTTTAGTTATACATTGCCTTAAATGTTTATGTTTATTTATGAAAGCTTCCACAATATTGTTATCCTTACTGAGCATCTGAGCTCACCCCTTTCAATGTTTTAATATTTTCCAGGATGTGAAGAAGTATTTTATGAATGACCTACAGGGATAGTCAGAAGAGGATATGAGTGTGGACTATGAAGACTTTGTTATTAGTTTTTCACTTTATGATGTAATGTAAGACTTATGAATGTATCTAGTGTTTCCAAGGCTACTAAACTAATCGGTCTTTCGAGACTTGATCTTTTGTGATCATACCAATGTTACAAAGTAATGCACCGACTCTGGGTAGCTGGGGTCGGGGCGTTACAACACATGGGAGCGGGAGGCTCAGATTCATGCACAATACCCACATATTTTTGTTTATCCATTTTTTCTGTATTTTCAGGGATTTAAATCCCCAAGTTAGGGAGAATTTAAGGTCCTGGATTTTTTCATGTATTTTTTTTAAATATTATATGGAATTAATTTGAGACCAATAACTGAGAAATCATGCGATTCTGAGGCCCGGTGTACCCAAAATAAATGTTTGAAGTATATTAAATATATTAAATAGAAAACATAAGAGGTTTTCCTAAAAAAAGTGGAATAACTTTTAAATGGGTGACTGGATTATAAATCCAAGGGAACTATTGTATTTAGAGTAGTGAGTTTACCCTAGTTGTGACCTAACATTGGCTGACATGGGTGAACTGTGGAAAGTATTTTTTGGCATTTTAATCAATAAAATAAATGGTGAATCTATTTTATTTTATCATTTCACTGACTTAGTAATGATTTACTTTTAAATCAACCTCGACTTAGGGATTAAAAATTAATCTCATAACCCTGGAATTCCCTAGAGGATCTAGAGAGTGACCTGGAGGATTCTCTCGGTGGTGAATGATGACGAAGCTTGGATCGAAGAATAACAGATGCTATTTTTGATGGATCTAACTAACGGGGGTGACGTGATGATCGATCCTCTTCAGTGATTGATCCACCCCTAAGGTAGGCCTTTGTTATTTAATATTATTCATTCCTCATTCTTATAATTATTGACCAATGCAGATCAAACATCGAATAGGTTGACCCACAGATCGATCGTTCTTGTGGGGTGGGTTTTATTTGTGGGATTTTATTGTTGGAATTGCATTGGTGTTTCATGATCATTCTTACATAATGGAACAAGGAAGTAATGAAAAATGGATGAGGTTCATTCCTAGGGTTGTTCCTTGTGCATTTCTCCCCCTAAATTCATCATGTTCTTCACATTATTAATGGTTTAAAAACAAATGATTGTTTAGTATTCATTTCACAGTACAACGATCCAAGATTGAAGATCTGGTATTGGTGCAACTTAATGGAGGTGTGATGGTGGTTTCAAAAGTAAATTGAATTATGATGGGTTTTGATTTGTCATTATTTTTCGAAAACAAAGAATGATGATGATCTTGTTTTTGAAGTTGATTCAAGGCCCTAATCTTACTGATTTGGTGATGGAATAATAAGATGACCTCAGATATGAAGTTTCCCAATGAGGTGTGACTGGGATCAGCAACTGGAGTGATGTGTAAGAATAAGGAGCATTAACCATTGTTTTTGGAAATATCCGAAAATCATGGCATGTATTCCACAATACACAGATTGTGGGCCCCTTGAGTGGCGGATAGGGTTTCGGAAAGTAGTGAAGTGTAAAATTGTGTGTTCCATCCATCACATGACATGTGGGTCCTTCCTCGAGACTTAGTGTGTATCTTGGAAGATACACAGACATGGGGTAGAGTACATAGGGTTCCAACACAGTGTGTACCCCCACATGGCTTAGATGAACTGGTTATGACGATTATCCCATGTACTGGTACACGAGAAAATATACACGAGTTGAATCCATGTACTGTCACGCAGATAGAGTACATGGGTGGACCCCAGATAGAAGGGAATGGCATGTAATTCTTTCTACATGTAGTGTAATCTCCTTTTACACAACATGTACTCTTGAAATAGGTCATTGTACACTGGCAGTACTGGGGGTCAAGGAACACGGTGTGTGTGACCCTAATACGTGTTGTTTATACCTTTGTACATGGATTTAATCTCTTTTCCACAGTATCTTAGAAAAGTTTCATTAGGGTTCATTCCCTTGATCATTTCCCTAAAGGTCGGTGGGTATCATTTCCTACTCATAGGATTATGATCCCTTCCACAAGACTTTCTTAATAGAGTTGTTGGAATCCCCTCTAAGAAGCCCAGAGTAGGATCCTCTATTCATTCTTCATACCCTAGGTAGAGTCCTTGGTACTAATGTGATCAAATTCACTTGGAATTGATCCTCTACTTAGAAGATTAATACAAATGGAGTTGTTGTATCACCCCATATCCCTAGTTGTGATCCTCATCTTTGTATTGTATCCCTCTTCAGATCTATCAATGTATCTCTCTCATGAAGGTTCCCAAAAAATATTACTTATCAGGAAAACATCATCAGTGCTATCAGACTTGGGAATGTGTTCTCTTAGACAAGTGCTTCATGTAATCTTCAAACTGAATCCCTATTGTGGGTATGCAGTAGCTATGACTTACCTCTAGACTACGAGTCTTGGTTTGAGTATATCTAGATATTCTCGTTATATGTTTTGTAGACATATTCTATGTAGAGATGAATGTATCTTTTCTTTGTGTATTGATTTGTGGTTTTGGGGTGTCCTACTAAGTATTTTTACACTCACCCCTGCACAGGCTTTTCCCACACGCGTTGTGTGTTGTGGAGACGAGTGACCTTTTGATAGAGTCCAGGGTCTACAAGGACCAAACAGAGAATTATGAGTTCAGGATGGCTGAGGTGTTCTTACAGCTTCAAGAAGCATTATAAGTTCCTATTTTTTTATAGGTTGTACATTTTAGTTTATAGACTCTTCTTTGTGGTGGGCTTTTATTCAGGCCCATTTTACTTTACTGCACTTTACTTCCTATCATACTCTATTTGTTTGGATATTGGTATTCATGCATTTGTTTCTTAGTGTTTTTTACATTTCAGCATCTGTGGTCTTGGATATGTATGTGTTCATATAGGTACATAGGAAATACCTCCTATGTTAGTGATATTCCTACTCAGTTCTAGTCACTATCCCCTAGCTTATTGGAGGCGGGCATGGGGAGTCGTGGCACAGGTCCCATAGGGATGGGCCATGACATGCTTTGAAAATAATGGAATTATCCCATAACCACAAGCCAAATATCATTAAAAATAGATATTATATGAGTTATAGTATGATGTAAATCCATTATGTCAGAAGAAAACGTGTTTCAATGAAAAAGTTTTTGTTAATGATTTTAACAAACTTTAATCAATAAATTTTTTTGCATCTATAGTATTTATTCTAATGTTTCTAAGGATATTATAGAAATCCCTATGATAGAAAAGTTATAGTCAAGTGATATAATAAATTTCAATAAAAGGTTTCACATCTCTACTTCAAATAGTGGGAAAAATATTGACATGGCTTTATCCAATTCCATAGATGCACAAATGGTTGGAATGGGAATAATTTCCACAATATCTCATGGAATACGAATGTTCTAGAGACACATACTACATAAGAAGGATAAAACCATGGTTGTGGTTTTATATTCACTATGTCTAGTGATACATTATTCATTGAGAATAATAAATCCTATAATGTAGTAGTATATGAAAATTTTCTAAATTGAAAAGATCAATTAAAATAAAAAAATGGATTTCATATATCAAAGTACAGGTGGATTATTATTTTGAATAATGTGGTGGGTATTCAAGTGAGACTATACATGGATTTTAAAAGAGTTATACCAATAAGAATCCATTGGTTATACAATTTCATTATTATGAAATCTATTATAATTTTACATGTAATAGCTAAATTTTATGATCATTTTATTGATCATTTGATGTCAAGAATACCAATAGTTCAAATTTTCTATACAAAGAAACCAGAAAGGGGTGGTGAAATCATTGAATTCCAATAAGGGTTTCATGTTACTAAAATCCAGTTTAGGATTGAAGTATATAAAAAAATAATAGAACATTTATTTTAAATGATTCATTTCCTCGTGTCTACCATAGGTTAGTGGGGGTACCATTGTTTTCTAAGTAAAATATTTTTGGTAACATATTGAAAACAACTAGTAGTCTTACAATTAGTCAATATCAGAATGAACGAATCAATTTAGATATTTACTTAATGTAGAAACATATGTTTTAGTGGATTTTGGCTACTAAGGTAGATCTAAAGGTTTATTAGACCAAGTCAATGTACATATACTTACAAGGTGTTAAAAAAATAAAAGTTGGAACAATTCGAGAGAGAATAGTTACCAATGTCACATGGAATAAATCTCTCCAAGAACCATGCATTAGATATAGGAGGATATTAATGTGGTGATATGAATTCTATATGCTTCTATGATGGATCAATCACATATACCATGATATTTTCAAGAAATTATATTTCCAACATATACTTTATGGTAGGAAATATCTCTTATATCTAGGAGGATTAAGAGGGATGCATTTAGAAATGTCTAATTTCACTTGAATAAGAATAAAGGATATGTACATGGAAAGTGGAGATGAAAGGATACTAGTTTTATAGGGATAAAAACTAGTATTACTATAGAAAAATATGATCTAATATTACAGTCAAGATAAGGTAATGAAGGAGATAAGATAAGACATTCGTGTGGTAGCCATATATACAAATAGTGAGTATGTTATAGCTTCTGAGGTAGCTATGAATTGGTGTAAAATACGCAATGATTTGATCCATTTATTGGAATCTAATATTGTATGTCAATTTTTATCATAATGATACTTTTATTAGTAGTAATATCTATGATTTTAAGTTATGGCAGTGAACGAAAAGGATATAAACTTTATATTTACATCTCTGGATGAGTCTTACTCTAGGAGGTAAAGTCACACATAGCAGAATAGCCATGCAGTGGAGATGTGGAAGACCCAGAAACCAAATACATGACCTATTAGAAAATTATCTTAATCATGTGAGAGCTAACAATGACTATTAGTAAGTTATCTCTTGTGAAAGTGGGAGTGTTATAATAACGGGTTCCCTAGAACTAACTAAACAGTTCTTTTTTATTATTCATATCATGGATACAATGAGTTATAAATAATTTACACCTACCAAGTAGTGTATATAATTCTACATACACTATTTAAATAGTAATTTTCATGGAGTATTTTCATATAAAAAGTATATAGTAGTTCCCGGTCCATAATGAGAACCTCGAGATACTATGACATTAATCTTAAAAGAAATCATATAGTCTAGATACATCATATTAACTGGACATAATTGATGTCTAGTAATCATGTGATGGGGGCTCATAATCATTGAGACTTATTCTCATGATGTTCTCACTTGGCTATCTCTTGTATGTGAGATCATGAGGATAGACCCTCCAAACATAACACCACATGTTTAAGGTTTGATTAGTTGTTCTTATCTATTGAAATTTGTATTGGTCTCCAGATTTGAGATCATTTCCAATGTGTTCCATTTGATCATGTACTTTTATGCAAGTAAAAAAATGACAATGAAGTTGTGGCAAGGTAGACTATGTCATGTGCTTCATTAGTGGTAGAAAATTTGTTGAATGATCGTGATAGAAATTCTAAAATCTTAGTTGAGGAAGTAATATCTCATGCCTGGTAGATTAGGATTTTACTACCTTTATAAATCATTCCCCAAGGTAGTCGAAGGTAAGTTTGTCCAGTTAGATTAACAAATAATAAAGCAAAAAAGGAAGATGAATAAAGTGGTCATCCTTCCTTATGATATATCTACATACAATGAGATTAAATTACATAGCATGTTTCCATATGATATTTTTCATTTCTATGAATATTTATTATCTCTTTAGGGGCCTTGATGGGTTTCTAGAATCTTCAATTGTTTTGTGAATATTATTCACTACTATTGAGATTAGGGCTTAGAGGGTCACACACAATAGCACATTCAAGATTCTTCTATATTCTAGTGAATATGAATATTTGAAATGGTGGTACTCACTAGGAGGTATGAGAGTTCTCCACATAATAGATCACCAATGAATAGATAAATTCATTATTATTATAGTATAGAATAATTCGATTGAATTTATTTATTATAACTATTTACAAATATTTAAGTGAATACATGAAAAAATATTATGTGATCAATTATTTAAGGTTCATTTAATATTAGTGGGAATTACAAGTCAAGTTAAATGACTTCGTTTTATCACATAATATATTTAAAATATATTAAATTTATGTGATTAAATATAAAAAATATTTATGGTGCTATTATTTCATAATAATTATTTATTTATTTCTTATTTAGTGGGTGTTTTATTTCCATTGGCTAGGGAACCCTATCCAGGTATTTGATCCTCACACTATATCTGATGGATAGAGGCATTAATTCATTGAACTATTCAATCCAATAGAATTATAGACTCTCTCTCATATAACTTTATAGGGATACAATGTCTCTCTCTGAGAAACTGATCCATGAATGACTTTGACGGCTCAAAGGCATGAGATCAAGGTGATTATCACAACAAAAAATTTTATTCATAGATCCATGATAGTAACCTAAATTTGGAAAAATATGATCATTTATATTCATAAATAATTTGTGGAAGATCTAGAGGGGGTCATCTTTGGATATTTTGATCAATGGTCATAAGAAACAAGCTATAGTCACTCGTGTCACCGAATCGAATGTGGTACTCATTTTTTTATTTTTATGCTTAGATTAATTCATGAGAGATATTTTGAATTCTACCATGGATTATATTTCTATAGACGATAAGTATCATCTCTTTGGTAATGAAAATTTAAAATCCCTATCCTACTGGATTTCACTATGGGCCTCATTTCCATCACCTATAAATATGAGGAATGTCTTAAGTGGATTAAAATGATCTTCCATTTTATAAACAACCCTTGAGGACTCTAAGGTGGGAATTACTACATATATTCTTGATGGATTAGGAAGGATATGGTGGGACTCTTTAGTGCAAAACAAGATGCATTATGATCTTATCTAGACCTCATTCAAAAATATCTTCAATTAGCAGTTTTACCCTGAAAAATTATGTATGGGGAATTCCTAGGAACTTATGATCTTAGAGCATAGGGATAATATGGTTTTTGAATATTCAACCCATTTATATTAGTTCGTACACCTAGAACCTGATCTCTTTAGTAATGACTACATCAATTCATGGAGGTTTAAGATGGGGTTAAGAGATGATATTCAATCAATGCTAATTTTCTTGTGACTTCTGACCCTTTTGTGGTTGTAGATAAAGAGGATATAACTTAGGCCAATATAATAGGGAAAATGGATCTAGGAGGTTCTTTAGTTGGTGTAGTTATTATCCAGTGTGTGAATTCTATCCAGAAAAGGAAACACAATGGAGAACAGTTTTCATCAGGACCAGTTTCAGAGAAATATTTTGGAAAACAATCGATTTTTTGTTATGAGTGTGGAAAGACTAATTATACCAAGAATGACTATATGAAAGTACCCAAAATGTGTCATTATTTTTGACATGTTTTTCATCTTATGATTTCTTTTAGAAGGATATCCCAAGGAAGTAGGCTAAATATACTCTTAAAAATGGTTCATTGCTTTGTTCTGATGTTTTCAATGGTGATGGGTATTACATTTGGGTTATATGGGATGTTTATGTGGCTAAGAGTGTCACGAACCAACCGGGTTCAACCCTGAACTGGTCACCCAAGCCGGTATGCGTCATGGGCTAAGGGGTGTTCCTGATTCCCACAGGCTGGAAACTAATGTTGGGAATCAAAACATACATGTGGAAACAATTTAAGCCCAAAACAAAAAACCAAGACCAGATAAATAAATTGAAAAAATTGAAAACATAGAAAAACTAACAACTGAATCTCAAATAAATAAGAAGCTGATTCATTATGAGATACAACTAAATAGACTGAAAACTAAGACAATAAAAACTAAATCACTACCATACAATTTCCACGTGACCTCTTAGTCACCACCCAACCACAGGACCAACCCTACTTTAATACTGAGCAACTAAACCAGGAACCTAAACAAGAAACTGAACCTGCAACTGGAAAGATAAAGTAGGCGTGTGAAGTTACCAGTCAGAATTCAAGTATCACTGAGAGGGGGAGGGGTTGAATCAGTAATATCTTTTTCTTTTTATGTTTCCATCGAATTGAAACAACATTAGCCTCATGTTAAATATTTTCTTCTCTACTGAACACACACAACCACAGGAACACAACATTTACAAGGTTCATTACTCAACAAGAGTACCTACGTCCTTGGTATGGTACGGAAATAATCCAGTACCACACAATCCACTACAGAACAATCCTTTGATGTAGAATACAATGAGTAGGATATACCCTTACACTCGTGTAGCACTTGGAAAACAATCTGCAAGTGTGTGTGCACCCTTTTAGCACAAATAGGAAATTACAGTATTTCAGTGCTTCTTTACAATTGAGCAGAAGTATTCTCTAAAGTTTAGATCTTCACTTTCCTACCCAGAAGTCGATAAGGACTCTTTTATGCACTACTGAATACATAAGAAGACCCCAAATATTTTGTGCAGTATTTATGGTGCCTTGCACGCAATTCAAATGGCTTGCGCGTAAAAATTTCCTTTTGGCGCGAAAATTATTTTTCGCGCAACTTCCCTTTTCCGCACAACATTTCACTTTTCGTGAAGCTTCCCAATTTTTCACGCAACTTTCTTTATTTCACTAAAACCTCTTTCTTTTCGCACAACTTACTTAGCGTAAGATTTTACGCGCACCAAAGCTCGGAATTTCTTCTAAGTGTCGAGCATTAACAATTGAGAAAGGTTAGCCTCATATTTATAGGCATTTTTGACCCCGCACGAAAAACACTAATCCACGCGTAAAACCTCCTTCATGCACGTAAAAACTATTTTATGCAACTTCATATTTCACGCCATGATTCAATATTTTGTCACCTCATGCCTTTTCCATTTTTAATCCTTCTAAGCATGAAGCACCAATTACGCGCAAAATTCCACACCGCATTCCATATTGCGCGCAAACCCATCCTTTCACGCGACATCGTATTTCACGCAATGATCCAATTTTCCTTGTAGCTCATGCATTTGCAAATTTTTGAGCTTCTGATCTCGAAACACCTTTTGCGCGAAAAACATCATTCCTCTATTTTGCGCATCCCACAGATATTTCACGCAACCCGCTACTATTTCATGCACCACTTTATTTTTTCGCGCAACCTACCTAAATTTTAGCGCACTCCATGCCTTTGTCATTTTTTGATGTTCTGACCTTGAATCATGCCTTGCATGCAAAAATCTAAACCATCTTCAATCTTGCATGCTCCATCCATTTCCAAACACATTTCTTCATCTCCCGATTTGCAGGCCCTAAAATTTGGCAAACACTGGAAAACGGTGCCACCTTAAACTTTGCTTTTCTATCGTCCCCAGATTGTCCATTGCTTTTTCATTTTCTCTCTTCACTGCTTCCCATAACCATTCTTCTACACTTATCACGAATCCCACTATCGTGATATTTATCCCTTGATAGATCAGCTTTAGCATCGTCAGAGTTGCAATGGGAACTGAAACTTCCCTATCCTCCAGCAGCATCATTCCTTCCAATCAAAACTTTATATGACTGGCATCATCATTTATCCCCCTTTCCTTTATAAGGCTTACATAAAAAGTTCTCCTAACTCATGATATGTGTGAAATACATTCCAGCAATGCATCGTCTGATTTGTGATCCTTCTACAAAGTGAATTGATTTATCTTCTTTGACAACAAAATACAACACTCTGCAAAGGCTAACTCTTCAAAATTCCTTCTCCATTCAACATGGTCCCAGCAGCGTGAGCACCGAAATTCTCAGTTGGGATGCCAAAGATAAACCATATAATCCAAGTGTTTCCTTTCCCAAAACACTCTATTAACAACATTTATGATAATAGGGTTTTTATATTTTATAAAATAACAATGTCTCCCATTTTAAATTCTAACACACACCACATACCTTTCCCAAATCCAAATTCCATTTTATAGTTAAAATACATAACAAGGAAAACTATGGATTCTACTAAAAATAAATAGATAAATAGTGAAAGTTGGAAATAAGTATAGAAAAAAGTAAAACAAGAAATAATAATAATAATAATAATAATAATAATAACAATCATCGTCATCATGGGTGATCCTAAAAATCCCTAGAAGAACCCTGGACATGCTCAGTTTGAAACCACCTGTCGGCGTATGGTGAAGCCCTAACTCTATAACTAACTAGCTACCCTAAACTGGCCTCACTAGTAGCACATCCCACTTAGCCTCTCTATAACTCCAGGAGGGTACCAACTTGTCTAATTAGGTTCGGTAAGCAGTCATCACTCAATCATATAAAAGACATCTAGAAACCCATGGTGGTAGTAAAGTTGTATAAGTAGGAGGCCAACACACAATTGACTTAGCTCAGCTGTCGTCACTGCACTTGCCTACCCCAAACACAGACACCAATATATGATAACCCATAAAGAAAAATCCCTCCTATAAAGGTGAACCATATATATATATATATATATATATCATATCATACGAAGGTTCAAATCAGGTTTCCATACTGTATAAACATTCAAATCATTTTATAACGCACCCTAGGTTTCCAATCGGGCACACACATTTTCCAAAACACCATCCTTTCCAAGCTCAACACAAAACATCACTATTGATTTAGAAGTGAAAAATGGACCTTTAGTAGAAAATAACTAAACACATTTTCCAAAACAATATACAAACACTGCTTCCATATTTTCAATGCCAAACGGGCCCTTAATTTCTAAACATTAATCACACATTTCACATTCATCAAATGGGACTTTACCCTTTTTAAACTCACACCAAAACATGTTTCAATACCAAAAGGTCCAAACCATGAGAAACGCATTTAAATTCATGTTTTCCAAAATCCCTTGAAGCAAAACTTTACCATTTTAAAGGATATGGGACCATTTTAAGAAAAAGGGAAGGATAGAGGTATTGTTTAGGAAACCAAGGTTTAGATAATGCACCAATTAAAAGCACCATATTTACTTGGGGGCACATCCATGTGTGAACCAAGTTCACCCATGTATGTTCCAATATCTAATGGAATAAAAAATTTAAAAGAGAAATTTAAAAACCATTTACAAAAAAACAAAAATTCCTTCAACACCAAAACCAACCATTCATATCATTAATAGATCACAACCCATCCCCTTAAAGACATCAATCCTTTTATAAAAAAATTTAACACACTTATCAATTTATACCATTACCAAACTATACACACCACACCAAACTCCCAAAAAAATCTAAAACAACATTATAAGGGATAAAGATTTCATAAAAGACCCAATTCCACTTTAGAAGAAAAAATTAATTTCAAACAAGCACCCTAGGTTCCTTAAACCTAGAAATTTCACATAGATAACCTCAGAAAACTATTTTAGTAAGTTATAACAACATGGAATAACCATTCACATCAATCCACACATATATTATAGGTTAAAATGACATTTAAAATTTAATTGAAAACACATAAGTTCTCATGGAGTGTTCTGGAATGGGAAAAGTTGAAAACACCTACCTCAAACATGTGTGATGGGATAAAACTCTAAGGGGAAAAAGAACCAAGTCATATGGACAATATGTACACCCTAGCCATAAGAAATCACCCAAAAATTAACTAACCCTAACCATAGTATTCTACTAAGAAGAAATCCCCCAAAGAAAAACCCTAGAATCAAAGTGGAAAGGAGAAAGAGGGAAAAAATGGCCAAAAATTAAAGAAACCTGACCTTGGAACCTGCAAAGACCTTCTATGGAGGGTATAAAGCAAGGTAAAGGGGTGTGGGAGGAACCTATGGTGTTCCTAGGTCAAAGGAGGGAGGAGGATCCTGAAAATGGGCTACAAGAGGAGATAAGGAGGGAGGAATATAAGATTTTTAATGACCTGGCATGAATGTATGGTTGGGAAGCACTATTTGGATGAATTGTTTTCCAAATCGTACGGTAATCGTGTGAGCATCTCTATCCAAGGAAGAAATGGTGTACGGTTACCTGAGACTTACTGCACAACCATGTTCTGGCCATGCGGTCAGCTCTGTCCAACTGGCACCTACCACACAGATGAGATGCATGGTTACTACCAATAGTGTGGTAACCATTCCCCACTTGGAAAAACACCTAAAAACTCCAAAAACCAATAACTTCAATTGGGACTCAAACCTGAGACTCAACCAAAATACTCAATAATAATAAAAGGATAAAATAAAAGAGTTTCCAAGGTCGGGGTGTGACAATTCTCCCCACCACAGACACATTCTTCCACCAGAAAGTCATCAAGCCAATAGTTATCCAAGACTTGAGTATATGCCCAAACAAAACCAAGGAAAACCATGAATCCTAGGAAGACCTTACTCCCCATAAGTCACACCTGACCGATTCAAGAAGAAACTAGATCTCGAGGTTGAAGGGAGGGCACAGGAGGGTTCTCCCCACCAAAAGAACTCAAATAGCTTGAAAATCTCAAAATACCAACACACCACCTGGGGGGTGGAATGCGGGAACTCCCAACCCGAACTTACCCAACTTTTCACACTAACCAAAAAATGGCCTTACCGCAACCGAAAACTAAGGAACTCTTGATCATTAACTAAACCAACTTTCTTATGTTGAGCAAAAATATCCCACCACAAAAACTCAAATAGGGATAACACTACCTAGTAACTCGCGCAAGATCCAAATACACCTCAAGAAGATGATAAACTCCAAAAGGTACACTCAAATAAACAGAACTGCTTAAATCTCAATAGAACAAGTCTGTCACACACTTACAATGAGATTATGGACCTACCCCTACTGAGAAAAAAATCAAGGAAACTCCAGATGTTCCCATCCCAACACAAAAAACATGAACTAGGATGAGGTCTCACACACCCTTGACAACTCCTGACTATGTGTGTGCTTCACCCTGAGACGTATGGCTAGGGCTATGATGGTCGAAGCATCTCATGCCTTACAGTCATCCACTAGCATCCCCCGATCAGAACTCCTTCCTCAAATGATGTTTCCTACAGAACTTCCCCTAGTGACCCAAATGAAAATCATAATAACAAGAATTCGGAGGGATACGGCAAGATAGCCTTGAATGTCTGAACATACCATATTGATGGCACACCAGGAAGAAATATAACAAAATGAATGTCAGAGCCAACAAGGATAGATTCTTTCAAATAGGTTCCTCCAGCATGCACTCCTCGCCTGATGTGGAACCTTTATAGAATCCAACCACCATCAACTACACCCCAAGAACCAACCCTTCTAGGAAAGCCTCATCCACCAACCTCTCGAAACATATTTCACTAGACGGGAGCACCTTTCCCATAATCCATGGATGAGAACTCCAAATGCGATGAGGATCCAATACTTCAAAGTGGTCAACACAAGATTTTATTGAACATTGGGCCTACCAAACATCTCATAACTCCACCACCTTCCTTAACTTCACCTCCTTAGGTATAACCCTTAGAATAAAGTAGTCCTAAACACCTTCCATGTCATCTTAACTTGACTCGATGATGGGGAAACCAAATCACACTAGCCCAATACTGTACCCTCAAACAACCTCCAAAATGCACAGACTCTAATATCTTAGGGATTTCCCAAGAATTTAAAAACAAACTCGACCTCCTCAAGCCACTCCACAACCTCTAATGGGCCTCAATCATCACGAAAAATAGGCATCACTTGGGAAGGATCGGGAACTGGGCATGACTCATGAGAAACTTTGCGGATCTTTCTGGGTGGTACACGCCAAACAACATGAAAAACACATACAAAACCAACATAAAACAAAATCACAACCAAAAGGAACACCCCAAGACAAGGGAAATAGGATCTTAATCCAAAAATATAAAAACACAAGAAAAAATAAATTTTCTAAAAACTACCATTTCATTTAAATTTTAAAACTGGATTCTTCCAAGGACAATTCCCAAATACTAAAACCCATTTTTCAAGAAAAAACCAATTTCTGAAATCACCTTCTCATTCAAAATAATTTTGTAAAAACCATGCCAATCCTTTGATTCCAAAGCCCCACCCATGGAATTCTATGAACCATTTCATGTGTGTCTATCCATTTTCATCCACATGTTCCATGAACAAGTGCCCCACACACTTTCCTTACATACCCACAAACATGTGATCCTTCATAAGGAATACCAAGGGTCATTTCCTTCCTTTACTCATCAGAACTCAAGGATTTACCAACTTTTCAATCCAAAGCACTTCCAATTTTAGAACACACTTTACTAATTTAAATCCATTTTATAGAAAAAAATTTCATTTCAAAACCATTTTAAAGAAATCCTTTTCCATTTTCAAAATCACCTTCATTTTCCAAAAGTACACTAGCACCAACTGAAACCAATATGCAGCACAACTCATAATGATCCACCAGTATAAGGGACTAGCAGTTATATTTTACCTGTTGATATGGTAGTGATACATTCCCCAAGTAAGCATCAATAACTAGGATAAGCTTAAATATTTTACTCGGAATCTACATGGGTCTCTACTACACGTGAAATCAATACATAACACCGACTTCCCCCATTGCCATCCCTCAATCTGAAACAAATAAAATGACTCAAAACCAGGACTACCCCTCGTAACTCAGGTTTTTTCATGAGTGGTGGTGATCAGGTACCGACCCATAACCTACCTCCTGAGCCCAAACAATATTAATCTCTAATTAACAAACATACCAAATATCAAGGGCATGCTTTGATACCATTTTTTCATGAACCATATCAGGTCGGCCCTAAAACAGTCACCTGAGCCAGTCCGTGGCATGGCTCGAGGGGATTTCCTGATCCCCATGGGCTGGAAACTAGTGTCGGGCATCAAAACATATATGTGGGAATGATTTAAGACCAAAATAAACAACCAGGACCAGATAAATAAATAGAACAAACTAAAAATGCATCAAAAATAACAAATGAATCTCAAATAAATAAGTAACTAATTCAGTTACAAGATATAACTAAACAGACTAAAAACCAAGGCAAACAAAACTAAAATGATGCCACACGATCTCCATGTGACCTCTTAGTCACCACTTGACCACAAGACCAACCCTGATCCAACACTAAGCAACTAAACCAGGAACCTGAACAAGAAACCGAACATGAAACTGGATATATAAAGTAAGAATGAGCACAAAAATGCTCAGTAGAGATGCCAAAGATAAACCACTGAATCCAAGTGTTTCTCTTCCCAAAATAGTCCATTAACACCATTTTTAAATAAAGTTATGAAAATATGGTTTTTATATTTTATAAAACAACACAATATCCCATTTTAAAATTCAACACACACCACATACCATTCACAAAACAAAATTCCATTTTATAGTTAAAATCCATAAGAAGGATAACCCGGGATGCTGTTAAAAAGAAACAGATAAACAGTGAAAGCTGGAAACAAGTATAGCAGAAAGTAAAACAATAAATACAAATAATAATAATAAAAATAATAATAACCATGGTTGGTCCTAATCATCCTTATAATATGCCTGAACATACCCAGTTTGGAACCACCTATAGATGTATGGTGAATCCCTTAAGTCTATAACTAACTAGCTTCCCTAACCTGGCCTCACTAGTGGCACATCCCACCTAGCATGTCTACAACTCTAGGAGGGTACCAACCCGTCTAATCAAGGGTGGTAAGCAACCTTCACTTGATCATCTAAAAGTTTCCCAAGAACCCATGTTGGTAGTAAAGTTTTGTAAGTAGGAGGCCAACGTACACATGACTCAGCTCAATTATCGTCACTACACTTGCCTACCCCAAACACAGGCACCAATATACAATAACCCATAAAGGAAAATCCCTCTTATAAATGTTCCCTATATATATATATATATATATATATATATTTCATATCATATGAAGGTTACAATTGGGCCACCATACCATATAAACATTCAAATCATCTTATAAAGAACCCTAGGTTTCCAATCGGGCATACACATTTGCCAAAACAACATTCTTTCCAAGTTCAACACAAAACATCACTATTGAGTTGGAAGTGCCAAACGGGCCTTTATATAAACATAACTAAACACATTTATCAAAACAACATAAAAACACTACTTCCATATTTTCAATTCCAAACGGTCCCTTAAGTTCCAAACATTACTCACATGCTTCACATTCGCCAAACGGGCCTTTACCCTTTTTAAACTCACACCAAAACATGTTTCAAGCCCAAACGGGCCAAACCATAAGAAAGACATTTAAATTCATTTTTTCTAAAACCCCTTGAAGAAAAAATTTACCATTTGAAAGGATATGGGACTATTTCAAGAAAAAGGGAAGGAAAGAGGAACCATTTAAGAATCCAAGGTTTAGAGGAAAAACCAATTCAAATCACCATCTTAACTTGAGGGAACATCCATGTGTGCACCTAGTGAACCCATGGATGTTCCAACATCCAAGGGAATAACAAAAATCCAAATAGAAATTTAAAAACCATTTCCATAAAACACCAATTTCTTTAAAACCAAAACCAACCAATCATATCATTAATAGAACACAACCCATCCCCTTGAATACATAAAACCCTTTCTAAAACATTTTAACACACTTATCAAGTTATACCATTACCAAACTATACACACCGCACCAAACTCACAACAAATAAACACTAACACAAAACTATAAGTATTAAATATTTCATAAAAGATCCAATTCCACTTTAAAAGAACAAAGGAATTTTAAATAATCACCACAGGTTCCTTAAACCTAGAAATTTCACACAAATCACCTTGGAAAACTATTTTAGTAAGTTATACCTACAAAAAATCACTATTAACATAAATCAACACATATATTAGAGGTTTAAATGAAATTTAAAATTTAATTGAAAGCACACAAGTTCTCATGGAGTGTTTGAAAAAAGGGAAAGTTAGAAACACCTACCTCAAACATGTGTGGACCGGATAAAACTCTAAGGGGATGAATAACCAAGTCCTATGGACAATCTGCACACCCTAGACATAAGAAATCACCCAAAAATTAGCCAACCCTAACCCTAGGGTTCATACAAGAAGAAATCCTCCCTAGGAAAACCCTAGAATCCAAGAGTAAACAAGAAAGAGGGAAGAAAATGGCCAAAAAATAATAAAACCTAACCTTGGAACCTTTAAAGACCTTATATGTAGGGTAGAGAGAAAGGTATAGGGGTATGGGAGGACCCCCTGGTTATCCTAGGTTGAAGGAGGGAGAAGGATCTCAAAAATGGGCTACAATAGGATAGAGGGAGGGAAGAAAATAGGATTCTCAATGACCTGGCATGACCGCATGGTTTTTCCACAAAGTTTTTCAAAATGCGTGGTAACTGTGCAAACCTCTCTGTAAAAAAAGAAATAGTTCATGGTTATCTGGGACTTACCACAAAAATTTACATTGGCCGTGAAGTCGATTATATCCAACATGCACTAGCCACACGGCTGGGATGCATGGTTACTACCAACCATGTGGTAATCATTCTCTATAAGGAAAAACACCTAAAAACTCTGAAAACCAAAAACTTTGACCGTGACTCAAAACTGATCCACAACCAAAAGACTCAAGACTAATAAAAGGATCAAATAAAGTAGTTTTCGAGGCCAGGGTGTGACAAAGAGGGCTTATGGAGGATATGATAACACATGTCTTTAAACAGGTGAGTATGCATTAGTGTACTCTTAAGAAGGGATAGATACTGTTTGAGGCATTCTCTTTATTTCATCCTTTATGGTGTTAGCTATGTTTGATACATGGGAGAATTTAAACACCCAAATATTTATTGAAATATTTTTATCAAATAAATTCAATAAATTCAATATTTGTCATTACACATAATGATAAGTTTATATTTCTATATATGAAACACTGAGTTTAGCTTGTGTTCTACGGAATATCGTGTTTAAATGAAACATGGAATACTATTAAAATATTCTTATTTAATATGAAAGTTATCTCCTAGAAATTGGAATGGTTGGTTTGAATAGGATTAACTAAATTATCAAAAAAATAATATTGTTTATATATGTATATAAAATAAATTATTTGGTGAAAAATTAATGAGATATAAAAATAAAAATTATTTGAAAACAAGGTAAATCTTTTATAGAAAAATATTTTTATTTACAAAAAATGGTTTATGTAAATAAATTATGTTATTTTCTTTTAGTGAATATTTTAATGAAATATATACTATACATTAAATAAAAATTTAACATTCATCTTATGTTCTATCTAGAAAAGTGATATGAACACAACCAATTTTATGTATAAAAAATGTATTTTATAAAAAAATATTTTGTTTCCTTTTCCAAATTTATTTTTAAAATAATATTTTATCCAATTTTAGTAAATTTATCTGAAAAAATAAATTTCATTTTTTAAATTATCATATAAAAAATTACCTTGGGGTGAATTTTTATAATTTTCTGAAAAGATAATTTTTTGATGAATAGTGAAAAAATGTTGGTTTTTATTAAGAATTGTCATTTATTTTAAAGAAATTAAGAAAAATATTTTAAGATGGTTTTTAGGATAAAATTTGATAAATTATATATCTATAAACTTAATTAATTTAATTTAAATCACTTTCAAATTTAATTTTAATATAAAACTTTTTATACTTTTAAAACATTTCTCTTTGGAAAACCATTTTTAAACACCTCTTCGAGATTAATTTTAAATTGAATTTATCCAATTATAATAATGTACTATGAAAAATTGATTCCATATTTAGAATTAAAATATTTTATTTAATATAATAAGTTCAAATTAGTTTTGGACTATAATGAAAATTAGAAACATTACAAATTATTTACCACAGTTAAGGTTAAAACTAGTTTATCAAGGGTTAAACTAAAATGATAAGGGATAAAATTAACTAGAAACTTTTAAAAAGCACATTTTATGGCCATATTTAAACTTTATAACCTATTAAGTTCTATAATGACCCATTTTGTATCCTTGTTTGATGTAAAAAATGTGGGCACACCTTTTCTTTTCAAAAATTACAAGTGGGCCACTCACCTCACTTCTAAAAGGATACCCACTATCCTCCACTATTTACACTTAAAAAACACTATATATCATAAAAACCCAACTTAAATGATTCCCTTACATAACTCCCCATATTCTATAGGCCTTTGGGAGATCATAAATTCAATCTAGGAAATTTTTAGGTTAAAAATAATGAGGTTATCCGAAAAAGAGGTAAAGTTTTTTACTATGAATTTTTGTTTTATATATTCTTATAAATCCTTAAAATATTTTAAAACAATAATAAAAAAATAAAAAATATATCATAAATAATTATATGTTATTATGTTAATTTAATAACCTATATCTATCTCCACTTCTATCAAATTTGATACGAAGTAATCATTCATGTGTACAGCAGACCATCACCTCATGAACTGATGTTTTTGGTTTTATATAACCACATATAATTGATATATATAATTATATATTTATTATTTTATTATACTTATATAATTATAATATCATATATACCTTTTTACCTTCCATCCTGTTGGAAAAAAATAATGTCACTCGTGTGTATAGTGGAGTACCGCCTCACAAACCGATGTGATTTGTTTTTTATATATATTTTACTTGGATGGTAATAAGCATATATTAAATTAATTTATATGATAATTATAACATAATTATACATCTGGAATTATTATATCACATATATATCATTACCTTCCATTCCATGGGGGATATGATAACATTATTCGCGTGTGCGGTGGACTACCACCACGTGAAGCAATGTGATTCATTTTTTTACTAGAAATTTTCATAGAAGGTAATTAGGGAAATTTTAATGAATATATGTGATATATATTGCATAAAAATGATTCTATATTTGTAATAAATTTTTTACCTTTAATTTATTTCATCCTTTGAGATAATGGAAACAGTGTTCATGCGTACGCATGGCCTACCGTCTCTAGGGATGATGAATTTCATTTTCTATATTTAAAATTTATGTATTTCTCTAAATAATTATATACTAAATATATAGGATATTTATATCATTTTTAACATTATGTATATTATTTAACCATGATAAATGTAAGATTACTGAAAATAAAAAATCAAGACATACGCAAAAAAATCATTTATTTCTCGAAGCATGATTTTAATAAGGAATTATTCATAAATGGTTAATAAAAGTTAATAAGTAAATAATATAGTGTATGATATATATGATTATGGTTATATAATATATGTAAAATAAATTTAAACTTATTATATAGGATTTTTGAACATGTACAATGGAATTCGAGACTTAGGGTATGCGATTCATGTCTCACATTTATTTTTTATGATACAAATACCATATTCACCATGTGTTTCTATTATGTGGTGTATATAATTCCCTTGAATGTATTTTGTGATGATTATTCTAAAAATTATGCAAATTTACATATCCCTTTTATTATATCTCTTTCATTTGGTTTACATTTTTAAATGTACTAATGTCGTAAGATATATTTTTTCTGAATTTGTCTTTTTGGGGGCATATGTTATGTTACACACCTACCATTTATTATGAGGTGTATATAAAGGCACTTTGATAAGTAATATCATTAAAATATTTATACTCATGATTTTTATGTTTCATTTATTTTTATTCTATCATGGGTTTTACATATCAATTTTACCAAAGTGGTATGGGTTTCATGATATAATATCATCATCTATCATAATTGTTTATATTTATGATTATAATGATGAAATATTATAATATATCTCTAAATAAACTCATTATTTTTATTCTCATATGGTTTTTTCTTGAGAATAAATTTTTTACCTTCATTTTCTTCTCTTTAAATACTCATGGTTCCAAAAGAATATTACTAAATAAAACCACCTTTCTTTTTCTCTTTGGTTGAAAAGTATTTCTTTTTCATCCATATAAATTTTTTCAATAAATGTTTTTAAAGATATTTTAATTTTCATTTGGGATTTTTTAAATTCATTTTTACCCTTGATTAAATATTTTAATTTTTTTTAAAGGAGCCATATTTTCATTTTCAAATCAATGCATGTTTGGAATTTATAGAAAATTATAAAGGAATCTTTGTTTTAACATGTATGACACTTCCCTCCATCAAGTACACTAAATGTTCTAATGATTACCTTATAAAATTCAAATTTTATTTTCTAAGAAATATTTTTTTTAAAATAATTTGTGTCTTAAAAAGTTGTTTTTAAAAGTGTAAATGATATTTTTCTCATGAAATGTTATAAATGGTTTTTCGAAATCATTTTCTATATAAAATGAAATCCTTTGATAGTACATAAGATTTAATGGGGGATATGATCCAATGATACTATCTTTATTATTTATATGTATTATTTATGATTATAATGACCATATATTTATGAAACCCATTTCTTCCCATGGGTTATACTATAAATAAATGTTTATGAAACCCATTTATTTCCACAGGTTATACTATACTGAAAAATTTATAAAAACAGAACCATTTTCATAGGTTATGATATGATGAATATTTTATGATCATATGTTGTAAATATGTATAGATTATGTTATGGGTGAGACATATATATCCCTTCAATGTACTAGGTAAATATTGATAAATATTGAATAAATATTCTATTCATGAACCTGATTACATGTTTACAATGTTATGTGTGAACCTGACTACATGTTCACAATTTTATACACCAACCTAATGTCATGTTCACAATTTTACACATGAACTTGATTAAATGTTCATAGTGTTATTAATGGACTTATATTTCATGCCTATAAGGTTATGTGTGGACCTGGTTTCATTTACATAAAATTAAGAGAGATCCAAATTTCATGTCTTTAACTTAATGAGTGAAATTGGTTCTATTTATACATGTTCATAATGTTATAAAATTATGTGGATTCCAGAAATATATTTTTTATGCCAATTTTATATTCTCATGAATAATTTTCTTTGATACCATTATGATTCATTTCTTATGATATTCCAATCTTTATGCAATGATAGAATATTTTATTCTTTAAAATGCATGGTACATTTTTCATATATTATTCTCATGTTTTTATACACTTTTTTACACGTTATGTTTATGTATTTCCCATGTTTACCCTAACTGATCATCTAATATCATATTTCCCTATGTTTCCATTATATGTTAATGAAGAAAGGTTTTAATTAGTGTATATTTATAAAGAGTACAAAAGGAGAAGATCCTTATGGGAGATTTTGAATATGTTTCACTAAATAAAAATATTGTGTACCTTATATCCAAAGGAACTAAACCATTACGATCCTCAGGTGTTTGTCATTATATTATAATGAATATTTATATAAATTATTTAATATCTATGAATGAGAGTTTTGGGTCTATATATTTATTATCAGAGGATAGGTTTAATTAACATTTGGAAACTAGGAAGAGAAATCATTAGTTAGATCCTTAGGGATATTTATATGGATATGTCTAGGTATATTTCTATGTATAAGTCTAAGGATGATTCAAATATAAGAAAATGCCCTAGAATTTTAGTAAATAATAGAGTGAGTGGTTTTAAAGAAATTATATCCCTGTATGGATACTAAATTTGGATTTGGATTTGATATAGAGGTACCTAGGGGTAATATCTCTGAAAAGGGAACATTGATCTGGTTTCGATCATCACCTAGTGACAATAATAGGCCTTACCACACACATGTTTTGACACTCCTAGGGGATATGTTTTTTAAATTCTCAAAATATTCATGAACCTTCATAAAGGATTTAAAAAATGACCATGAGTGACCTAGGTTGAATCTAAGGTGTCATAGATTGAAAATAAGGTGTCATAATTTAGACATTGTATAAGTGATTTCTATGATAATGCGGTTTTATACTATGATTGGAGTTATTAACACTATTATCTTAATTTTATTAGATAGATGGAACCCAAAGGATCCAAGTTAATTATGAGTGGGATGAAAAATGAAATGATTTTCCTCTTGAGTAGCCAAAATTTACAAGAGATGGAATGAAAAATCACATTGTTGTGCTCAAGAAAAAATTATCAACCTATAGATCATGATAAATTTAAAAGGATAAATAGAGTTAACAAAAAAAATTATTCATTAACGAGGAAAATTCCCCCTTAATTTAGTGGTTTATTTGACCCATCAGTTTCTGAGAAATGGATCAGTACCACTGAAAAGATATTTTTCATTATCCAATATTTTCATCATAAAAAAATCATTTTTGGATATTTATTATTTAGAATGAGTAGAAGATAAATTTTGGACTCTTATCAAGAATATGAACCAATAAGATGAAATTGACTCCATGGAATGAGATTAGATTCTGAAATTATTTTTCATTAAGTACTTTCCTCGTATTCTTTGTATGAAAATTGAAAATGAACTATATGTGATAAAATAAAATTATGATGAATATATAATTAACAATGAGGAAAATTTCATAATACTTGTGAGGTATGATTTTAGTATTATCATCCAACCTAAATGTAAGGATTATTGATTCTTTAGTGTCTTAAAACCAAGTCTCCAAAGGGTATTATCTATAATAGAGTTTGATAACTATGAATATACTATTCATTGTGATATGATGGTTGAAATAAATATTGGATTTACCCATAAATAACATGGTTTTTATAAGAATAAAATGATATAATTATAGGTAAATATAAAACCATAGAGAAATAAAGGTGACATTTCCATTATTATTGAAGTGTGGAAGGAAATATGGAGGAAATTTTCTTAAGGGGACTACTAAAGTTTTTAAGTGTAGAATCAAAGGTTATAGACAAACTTAATTTTTATGTGAAAGATTTAAGCTATATAATAATAAAAATAGATATAAATATCCATAGAATACACCACCCACACTCTAGTGTTTCAAATGTATGGTGTTTGGGAATTATTCAAATCGATTCCACAATCCAAGGGCTGATGGGGATTATAAGACACAATAACCTCTAAATGAAAATGGAAAAAGGGAAATCTTATTCAATAACAATGGATGATTTGAATTATGATAATTAGGGAACACTAATCCTCTACTCATTAGTTGGGAAATCCTTTTTTGATTTTGTATAATGGAGACTTATGAAAATCTCACTGATCATCTTTTAGTTGACCTTGATTTGATTCAATGAATTGATGATATAACTCTACATGGATTATGGAATAATAAAATCAAATTATGGATTTTATCAGTGCTATGATGAACCCTTTCTTCCAATATAAATTTTTTTGTATAATATAATAGCTTATTTAAGGAATAAAGGGTGAATTATCTTTTTTAAGAGTATATATATCCATGTAAGATTTAATTAAGAGTTATGGACACCATCATGAGTTTATGAGTTAATTTTGATCATAAGTTAAAATTCTTAAACAACCCTTTTAAGGTTTTATGTGATGGGTGTTTATAAATATTAAGGATATTTTTGGATACATTTATAGAAATACATGTATTTGGTTTTGTATATGTTTTAGTGGAAATTTTTTTTAGTAGGAATGCCTTTAGATTTTGTACACATTTGATTAAAGGTATTTGTAACCATTATGGTTTATCTTATCTTTTATGTTAATTTAATTATGGGCTATTATAATTTTATATCATTTTAGGAACTATATTAATATAGTTTTGTAAAATGAATAACCTAAAAACTGGGAGAAAACTTGTTTCATCCGAAAAGGCCACATGGATTGAACCCAAAACCGAAGGGTGATAAGGGTATATCTCCTACCATTGGACTTTGTGAAATATTATTTATGATGGTACACTATAAAGAGAGATATTTATGAGTATGATTAGTATGTTATTATGTTAATACTGAGATAAAAAGGTCTAAAAGGATACTAAACCATTATCCATACCAGAAAGAAAATAGGAAATCATTACCATAATATTTTTCATTGGAATCCACAAAAAAAAATATAGGTTGTAATGTTACATGGTCTATAATCAATCACCTTATAAATTAAGAACACTTCAGCTCTATCAGAAAAATATTTTTATTTGGATAATATTTCCATGATATATATTAAGGAATTATTAATGTTTCATGGTGTATAAAATTCTATTGTATCTGATCAGAAAATGAGGTTTATCATGATGTTTTGGATAAGTATTCAGTTGGACCTATATATGGTTCTATGTTTTATCACTACATATCATCATAAAAAAATGGCCAGTTAGATAGAAATATTCAAAACCTAAAGGATATGGTAAGATATTTTTTTATGGATTTTAAAGGTGGTTGGTAAAAAACTTTTTTATAGTCAACTTTTATTACAACAATATCTCTTACATGAGAATTAAGATGGATTATTATGAAGTCATTTGTGAACATAAGTATAGAAATCCAATATATTTTAATAAATTTATAGAAATAATGATAATGAGACTTGAGGTACTTTATGAAATGGAAGAGAAGGCCATAGCCATTTCGAAACACAAAAGGGAAGAGAAATTTCAATAGAAATGTTATGATGATAATTTTAGATGTGATGTATAATTAAGATTTGGTGATAAGGTTTTCCTATGAATTCCCCCAAGGAAAAAAGATAACACGATTCAAAAAATAATGGAAAACTATGCCCATGTTGTGTGGGTGTTTTTTAAATTCATGATCATATCAAGACAAAAACTTATCTCTTGGGGATTCCATAAAACCTTTATTATACTCACAATATTTTATATGTATATCTCATTATGATGTACATACCTAATCCATCACATGTATTGAACTCAGATTTCATATCGCTAGAAAATTTTATTTCATATAAATAAAAACCAATGGAGATTATAGATCATGCAGATAATGTGATTCAAAACAAGACTACTCACTTGTTCAAAGTTTTTAAAAATAATGAATAGCTTGAATAATCTATATAGGAACTTGCGGATGTAATTAAGCTGAGGTTTCAACTATTTTTGGTACCAAAGTGATTAATTTTGAGTTAGAAAGTTCATTTTAATGGGGTAGAATATAATACCCTGAGATTTTGAGAAATATATATTTTCAAATAAATTAAATCTTTTCGATAGTTTTCATTACATGCAACACTTCGTTTATCTTTTGTAACATGTAACATCGATATTATCTTATGTTCCACCCAGCATTGAGTTTAAACAAAATGGGACGTAATATAAAAATATTATTATTTAATATGATAGTTATAACCTATATATTAAAATAAAGGGTATTAATAGGAATAAATAAATTATAAAAATATATGTTTTACACATTTCTATAAATTTAATTCTTTTGTGACCAATTAATTATAATTGAAAATAAAAAGTATTTGAAAATAAAGGAAATTTATTTCTGAAACCCAATTTTTATGAACAAAAATTTTTTTTCCTTAATGAATTTAAAAAATTAATTTTATTGAATTATTTTAATGAAATTTATATAATATATATGTAATAAAAATTTTAATATTCATATTTTCTTTTCTAGAAAAGAGATAAGAATAAATCCAATTTTACTCTTTTAAACTACATTTTTTCAAAGAGTGGTTTTGTCACTTATGGAACAGTTATTTATAAAATTATTTTTTTACAATTTTAGAAAACATATTTTTAAAAAAATCATTTTTGAAACCATATAGTAAAAATTATCTTGGATTTATTTTTTCATAATTTTCTAAAAGGATAAATTTTTCGATGAATAATGAAAATACTTTTTTTTGTTAGGAATATTCATTTCTTTTAAAGCATTTGAAAAAATACAAATTATTTTAAGATAGTTTTAAAATAATTTTTTCAATTATATATATATTAATCTAATTTATATCATTTTAATCAATTTCATTATGAAATTTTATAATAAAACATTTTAAACATTTGAAATATTTCTCTTTGGAAATCTGATTTTATATCGCGTTTGTGGGATTAATTTTATATTAAAACTTTAAAATTATGTTAATGGAATTTATAAAAATGGATTAAATATTATGGATAATAATAATTTTTATTATCTAATAAGGTCAGATTAATTTTTTGACTATAATTAATATTAAATACATTAAAATTTAATTATTTCGATTAAGGTTAAAATAGGTTTACCAGGGGTAAACTTAAATTATTATGCGTAAAATGACCTATAAACTTTTCCAAAACCCATTTTTTGGAATTATTTATAATGTTTTACCTATAAGGTTCAATAATTTCATATTTATTATTCTTTTATCATGTGAAAAACATGGTTAAACCTTTTTCTTTTCAAAAATTATAAGTGTGCCACTCACCACACTTATAAAAGGACACCCCTCTCATCTCCACCATAGCCATCCAAAACCCTTTGGTTTTTAAAATACTAACCCAGATTACTTCTTTAATTTCCTCCCCAAACCCTAAAGTCCATTTTTAGGTCATAAATACAATATAATAAGGTTTTAGGTTAAATCTAAAGAGCTTTTTGAAGAAGAGGAAATAGTTTTAACTATGCATTTTTGTTTTACTTCTCCTTCTAACTCATTAAAATATTTTCCAAAAAATGATAAAAAATAACAACCTTATATACTCTATACTTTTATGTTATTTTGTTAATTCAATAACCTATATCCATATCCACTTCCATAAAATGGGAAACAAAATCATTATTCATGGGTATGAGAGATTACCGCCTCACGAACTAATGTTATTTGATTTTCATTAACACCTCTCAGGGATGGATATAATGATATATTTATGATATTATTATAATATATTAATTATAATATCACATATACTTTCTTACCTTATAACCCTTTGGAAAATAACAACGTCACTCGTGAGTACAGTGGACTACCAAGTCATGAACCGATATGATGTGCCTTTTATTTATGTTCTAATTGGATAGTAATAAGGACATATTAAATAAATATATATGATATGTTTAAAATAATTATACTTTTTTATTTATTATATTACATATAACTTCTTACTTTCCATTCTCTTTTGGGTATGATAACATCATTCGTGTGTATAGAAGACTACCTCCTCGCGAAGCGATGTAATTTGTTTTTTACTAACACTTCAAATGAAAGGTAATTACGGTAAATTTAATTAATATATGTGGTATTTATTATATATAATTGATTCTATAAATTTAATATATTATTTACAATTCTTTCATTTCATCCGTTAAGAAAATGGAAATAGCGTTCATGCGTACATATAGCCTACTATCTCCATAAACGATGCATTTCATTTTCTACATTGAACTAGTATGGATTTCTCTAAATAAATATATAATAAATACAAATTACATTTATATCATGGTTAAATTTATTTATATTATATATCTATGACAAAATTAAGATGGTGAAAAATAAAAAATCAAAAAATACATGAAAAAGAAAGCAATTATTGCCCGAAAAGTGATTTTAATTAGGAATTGTTAATAAATAGGTAGTAGAAGATCATAATTAAATATTATATGGTATGATACATTTGAATATGGTTATTAAATAGATTTATAATTAACTTATATTTATTATATAGGAGTTTTTAACGTGTATGAATGAAGTTGAGTCTTATTGTAATGGATTCTGGTCTAATATTAATTTTCTATGAGACAAGTTCCATATTCACTATGTCTTTGTTATATGTTGTGTATATATATCCCATTAATGTATTTTATTATTATTATCCTAAAAAAAATGGGGAATTACATATACATTTTAGGATCCCTCTTTCATGGGATTTACAATTTCAATGTTACCAATGCGTTAATGGATTTTGGTCTCAATTTGTCTTCTTTGGGACATACTTTAAATTATGCACATACCTTTATTTATGAGGTGTATATAAAGACCCTTTGAAATGTAATATAATGAATTTATTTGTTATCATTATATTTTATGTTTCATTTAATGTTATTTTTTCATGGATCTTATGATTCAAAGTTACCAAAGTTGTAAGGGTTTCATGATACAATCTAATATTCTACTAGGATTGTTTATGTTAATGTTTCTAATTAAGAAATTCTAGGATCTATCTTTGAATAAACTCATGATTTTTCTTATACTATGTTTATTTTTTGATAATACATTATTTACATTTATTTTTATCTCTTTATGTACTCATGATTCCAAAATAATGTTTTTAAATAAAATTGATTTTATTTTTCTCTTTGGTCTAATACCATTTTTTTCATCCATATCTATGTTTTATAAGACTATATTAATGTTCCTATGGGATTTTTAAAATTCATTTTTAACCTTTTTTAACATTTTAAATTTATTTAAATTAATATTAATATATTTTTTTAAATAATATCATTTGGGATTTGATGAAAATGTGAAATGAATATTTGTTTTAACATGCATGACATTTCCCACAATCATTACCACTAAATATTTTAAATTTTACTTTATAAGTATCAAAGGTTATATTCAAGGAAAATAATTTTGAAAATGATTTATTTTTTAAAAAGATTTATTTCAATGTTGAAAGGATATTTTACTCATGAAATTTTAAAATTATTTTTAAATATTACTTTATAATTTTCAAAGGTTATTTTTAAAAGAAATGTTTTTAAAAATATTTTATGTTTTAAAAATTGTTTTTCAATGTGGAAAGTATATTTTCCCAAATAATTTTTTAACTAATTTTTATTTATTTTATAATTATTCAATGGTTATTTTCAATTAAAAGGATTTTTAAAATTTTTTATAATTTAAAAAGTTTTTTTTCAACAAGGATATGATATTTTTATCAATAAGTTTTTTAAATTATTTATAAAAATAATTTTAAAAATATTGTTACATCATTTATATGTTACATATGATTTACTGGGGATATGATATAATGATACTATATTTATTATTTCTCTAGATGGTTTTTGATAATGATTAAAAGAGGTTTATGAAAACCGTTTCTTTCCACGTGTTATACTATAATTAATTTTTTCTCAAACCCATTTATTTCCATGGGTAATACTATATTGAAATGTTTATCAAAATGGAATTCTTTTCACATATTATGATATGATGAATGTTTTATGATCTTGTGGAACATAGATGTATAGATTATGTGATAGATGGGGCCTATATATACCTCTAATGCATTGGGTAAATATTGATAACTCATGAGTAAATTTTTTATCTATGAACCTAATTTCATGTTTACAATGTTATACATGAATCTGATTATATGATCACAGTGTTATGTGTGAACTTGATAAAATTTTCATTATGTTATACATGAACCAAATTACATGTTCACAATTTTATGCATGGACTAGGATTTCATGTCAATAATGTTATGTGTAGACCTGGTTTCATGTACATATGATTTCATGTCCTTAACTTAATGAGTGTAGAAGTTTCTATTTACACATGTTTATAATGTTATAATCTTATGTGTATTCCAAAAATCTATATCTTATGAAAATGTTATGTTCTCATGGATAATGTTATTTGATTCCATTATGATTCATGTCTTATGAACTGCCAATATTTATTCCATGTCACAAGATTTTGATCTTTGATATGGGGTGTATAGTTTAAAATGTTATAATCATGTTCTCATACCCTTATGTTCATGTTATGTTTATGTATTTTCCATGTTTACCCGTACAAATAATTTATGCTCAAACTTTCTTTTTTGTCCTCCTCCAGGTTATGAAGAGAGGTATTAGTTAGGTTATGTTTACAAAAAGTACAAAGGGGAAGATCTTTATGTGGGAAGTTTAATATTATTCACTAAATAAGAATATTGTGTACCTAGAATTCAAAGGCACTATACCATTATGATTCACACCTATGTGTTTATGTAATGTAATGAATATTCATATAAAAGATGTAATATCTATATATGAGAAGTTTGGATCTCTACACTACTCATTATTTTATATCATTAATGTTATTTAACATAATGGGATCACATTTGAATCTTATTTATTTCTTGTTGGATAATCCCGTGAATTTGGGAAAGAGGTATGAATAAGGTTTCACATGCCACATGTGTCCAGTGATGATATCCAACTTTGAAGTGATTCGGGATTTCCTAATTCTTCAACTTTATATTTTTAAAATTATCATTATCATGGATTGGATAATCAGTTTAATGACTTGGATTAAATGATATCATTATTGATATTAGTTTTTATATCCAGATATATCCACTCATGTCTTTTAGGGTGAGTAGGACTCTAGATCAAGAAGTGTGGGGCATGTTGTTCCTTATGCTGGAGTCATGGTAGTCATTAGAGATGTTCATTGATGTCAATGGCTCTAATTTCGGAAGTCCTCTTTCTAAATTGGTGAGTGTGTGTGTGTGTGTGTGTCCTATGGTTATTCATAATGATTTTATTAGGTTTCCATAATAGAGAGAGGTTGATTTTACTATTTAACTTCTCACTGGTATGATTACCATTTTATTACATCTTATCAAATAACAATTGTTGAGTTGAAAGAACTTAAAGGAAAACTTGAGGAACTTCAGGTTAAGAGATTTATTCATCCTATCTTTCCACCTTGGACTATTTCAGTCCTCTTTTCTAAGATGGTATTTGGGAGCCTAGAAATTTTCATTGAATATCTAAATATAAATCAGGTGATCGTTAATAAAATGTATCCCTTGTTGATAATTGACAATCTATTTGATCAAATTAGTGGGTATAATTTGTTTTCAAATATTGACCCCCAGACAGGGTACCACTAATTAAGATTTTGAGAGGAGGAAATACCTAAGATAAAATTTAAAATCTTGTATAGTCATTTTGAGTTTTGGGTTATGCCATTCAGTCTCATTTATAATCATGCAGTATTTATGGATTTTATGAACAAGATTTTACATCAATTTTTGGACTTGTTTTTGGTCATGTTTATGGATGAAATTTTGGTGTACTCTAATTCAGAGGAGTAGTACCAAAACCATTTGGACTTTATAGTTGGATTCTTTCAGTAATATCACATTTATGGTAATCCATCCAAGTGTGAATTCTAGATTTAGGAGGTGATGTTTCCAGGGCATGTCATATATGATATATGCATTTCAGTAGATCCTAAAAACATATAGGTGGTAATGTAATATGAGAAGCACAAAATTGTGTTTTAGATATATATTTTCTTGGGTTTGGATGGTTATTATTGGAAACCTGTTCAGTGCTTCTCCAAGAATGAATCTCTAATGAAATATCTGAACTCCAAGGGTATTATTTTTTAATGGAATGACATGTGTACAATATATTTTTAGGATCTAAAGGTGAGATTTAATTCCACTCCAGTTTTGATTCATTCTAGACCAGTTTTTGGTTAGGATGTTTTCTATGTTTCTTTTGGTATGGTTTTAGGGAGTGACTTGATAGAGGTGAAATAGTTTGGGTCCTATAGATCTCTCAAATTATGTCCGCATGAAATGAAATTTTATACCTATGATCATTAGTTGGTTTTGGTTTTTCATGAACTCTAAAAATGGAATCACAATCTCTTTGGGGATTGTTTTATGGTATACTCTAATCATACAATCCAAAAGTATATTTTTACATAAAGGGATATACACGTGTAATAGAGACACCATGTTAAGTATCACTAGAATTTTAATTTTGATATTTGTTACATGGTAACTGATACATTGATCATGAAACTACCGACTCAATCCTTAATGGAATTAGTGGTGGAGTGGTCATTAGTAATTTTTTCACTGAGATGAGATTTATAGTGGAAAAGGCTGGTGGAAATGTGTTATTATCTTTAGTAAAGGATAAATTTATATTTTATGAGTAGGATTGTATTGAGTAACTATGAGACACTTCTTTTTAACACTTTAGTGAAATCAAAAATGATGTGTATACCTCATATAAGTGCTCTCAGTCTCCCATTGGTGCTTTGTGTTTTTGAGGGAGTTTGGTTATTCCTATATAATTGTGGAAAAAATTTATGGATAGTGGAAACTAGTCTTATTGTCCTATACACCATAGATATACCATAGTTTATCATGATTTTAAATGTTGATATTCATGGATGAGGATGAGGTATAAAATTTCATATTTTATGTATTAGTTCCCTACTTATCATATATTTATGGAGGAACGCCAAATACCTAGTTGATTGTTGTAACCTTCTCCCATTGTTGTGTTTAAGTGGGATGAGATTTATGTATACCTAAACATTATTTTACCATGAAATCCTATTGGGGATGATATGATTTGTGTGATCATTAATTAACTTACCAAATCATCTCATTTTCTCTCTATCAAGGAGATAACAAAGGTGAATCAGCTCGGGTACTTGTATATCTGAGAGGTTGTGAGAATTCATGAGGTTCCCTTTGTGATTTCATCTAACAGAGAACCATGGTTCACATATAGGTTTTGGAATGGTTTTCCATGGTCAATGGGTTCTTAATTCAAAGTACGAATGTCATATCATCCGAATATGGATGGAGTGGCTGAGAGGGCTATTCATGTTCTTAAGGATATGATCTGAGCATGTATGCTTGATTTTGATGGTTCTGGTTAAAATCAAATTACTATGGTTTAATTTTAATATAACAATATTTATTAGGTATATATTAATATATTTCCCTTAAAATCATTATATTGGAAGTCATGTAGATCTCCCTTGTGTTGGGAAAAGTCAGGAGAATGGACATTGGATGGGATGATCCATGTTCAAGAGATTAAATATATGGTACAGTTGATCCAGAAAAGATTAGTTATCGAAAATAGTTGTCATAAATCCTATTAAGAACATTTTCATTGGATTCTAGAGTTTGAGGTTGGTGATCATGTGTTTTTTTTAGATTTGACTCGTTTGGAAAACCTTAAGTTGGGTAAGCAGGTTAAGTTGGAACTAAGGTTTGTTGGATACTTTGATATCATGGAGTGAAATGGAAAGGTTGAATATTAGTTGGAAATTCCATCTCATTTGACATTGATTCATGATTTTTTTCATGTTTCTCAATTAATGAGGTATCAACCCGACCCTTCCCAAGTGATTTAATGAAAGGATGTTGAAAGATTTCTTGTAACCAAGATGGTTGAGAAAATAGTTTTAAATATGGATCTAGGGGATAAGGTATGGCTCTGTAAAATGATTCTATTATCCCACTTATATGGTAGTGTACATTGGAAAACCACAAGACCTGGGAATAGGAATTGTTTGATATATAATATTGGCCTTCCCTTTTTGTGAGCCTAGAGTCTTGAGCACTTTCTAGGGACACAATTCATTTTTGGTGGGAGAATATTGATATCCTATAAGTTTCAATATAATTTATTTTAATTTTTATAAATTGAAACATTTTTTATGGGGTTCTTGGGAAGTAAAATGAATTTTACCTGGAATTCTACATGGCTTACACTATAGAGGGTAGAGACTATGGAATAGTGAGGTTGGCTGCGGTGTGGATGTAACGACTATGGAACGGATCCCTAATATAGTTATTCTATATATATAATGGATACAACATGGACTATGGATATGGAATAGGATTTTCAAGGACTGTGGTGTGGAGGAGTAGGCTACACCATAGTGGTCTGTGGGGTTAGTTTGGCTGGTTTTTTCAAATTGGGGTAGTTGCACTGTGGGGAGTAGGGTGTGGTATAACCTCTAATTATATGTGGGGCTCTATGGTGTAGTGGTGTTAGCTACATTTTATCCACAATTTATATGAAAATAAGATATGGACTAGGGTTCTCATATTTTATTTTAAATAGAAGGGATGCAACATAGTCCCTTTCACTATGTTGTGGTCCTCCCTATTTCATACAATTATTTAGCATGGTCCTTGAAGATTCACTATGGTCAGCTATTTTATAGATTGGATATAAATACTAGGGAAACAATCCTAATAATTTCTTCATTATATTTTCTACCTTTAACCTTAGGAAACCAATAGATGTTTTTTAAGTCCTTTGAATCCCCTTTGGACCAGGATCAACCAAGGGCTTTGGGTGGTCAATTCTTAGTGGTTTCTATTATCTCCTGAGGTGGGTGTATTTATAAAAAGGTTTAAATTATTAAATAATTTTATTTTCTTGTTATATTACTTGGTTTGTGTTATAAAAAAAATTATTTGATGCCATGGTGGTTTTTTTCCTGATATATATTTTTTTAATTGTTTTTTCTTTAAAGATGGTTTTGTGGACACTATGAGTTTTTTGAAATGCCATAATGGTGGGGTTGATTCAAAAATGGGTTTTCAAGAATGGATGTGGTAATGATTCAATATGAATTTTTTTTAACATCAGAGCATGGTTTAATTTTTTTTAAAGAATTGAATATTTTGAACCTTGGGTGCATCGGGAAATAGACACGTCACTCTAGTTTGTGTAATGCTAGTAGACATTTTTTATTTCAATTGACTATGTAATAGGACTCAAGTAGGTTGGATCAATATTATGAATGGTTTATGATTATTTTTATGTCTAGTACATATTAATGTAGTCTAGATCCAAAATCATTTTATTTTTTATTTATGACTGGTTTTACACATGGTTGTATATTTTGAGTTGGTTTCTCACATGTTTTCTTTGTGGTGTATCTATGGATGGTTTTTTTATACTCACCATATTTATTTCATGTACTTGACATATTCATAGTTTATGAGGACATTTAATTATACTAAGAAAAAACAAAGTGTGTCTCTCAAAAATGGTTTACATTATTAAAATTCTATATAAACTGGATATTCCCTACTTTTTTCCTTTGGGAAATTATAAATTTTGTTTTCAGGAATTAGTTAAAAGAATGGGAATTTTGTTACTTTACACATTCTCTAGGTGGTTATTTCTTTCAAATAAGGATGGTTTGGTAGTAAAAGTTGGTCACATAGAGACTCGACCTATTTTTTTCTATTTTTTAGGTTTAGCCACTTTGTGTTGCTGTTGTATGTATCATGGTTATGTACTCTTTATTATGTATTGTAACCTATTGGTTTGTTTCCATTAAGTTATACATGATACATTGTTGGTTATTTATCTTGTAGAGGGATGATTTGGGTGAATTTTTAGGTTAAATAAGGTTAGTTTGTTACATTTAATGACATTATCCATCTTATTTATTGAGATGTATTATGATCAGGTCATTTTATTTGTTGTCTTGGGAAACTATTGAACTCTCATATTCTTGTTATACTAATATGGATGTTTATTAATTACAATGGAAATTTAGTTATGTATTGTATTATTTATTCGTTTCTTCATATGGTTAATGTTTTCGACTTAATTAGTGATAGGTGGGGTATAAAATTATATAGACCCTCTATGCATTGGTAGGTCCCATAGAAAAATCTAGCTTTGTTATTATTTATATTCTTGCCCATTTATTAATAATTTATTAGCATGAGGCCTTGATAATATGTAATATTTATTGACATGTGAACTTAAAATTATTTATGATCTCTTGTTATGAGGCCATAATGGTATGTATGATCTCATTTCAATAGTACTTGATGGTAAGAATAATATTCCTTAAATTATTCATTCAATCACTATGAAATCAGTTATTTTTATCCATGTTTTTATTTATTGTTATGATTTCCATGGATATAATACATTTTGTTGTTACCAGTTATATGGAATTACTTATTTATCATTTATTCTATCCATATTATATATTACATGTATAATAATTTATTTATTTTATTGTATGTTATACCTTACTGATAATTTGAGCTCACCCTTTTTATATTTTCCCTTTTCTCTAGTTATAAAGTAGATTATTAAGTATGATATGTCTATATGGGTATGATATGTGGAGAATTTTATTGGAGATGTTGATGAATTATTATAAAATAATAAATCCTTAGTTTAGTGTAAAGAATACCCATTGGATGGGGAAGATGTGGGTTTTGTTATTTAAGGTTTTTTCCTTAACTATTTAAAGCACTAAAACTAAAAGGTCATGGGTTTGTAACTTACTCAATATTCATTGTAGATTTTTTAAGTATGGTTGGTTATGTTTTGGTCACTTTTGTTGGTTTCAAATATGGTATGTAAATAATGTTTTTATTAGAACCATATCCAAGAGTGTGGTTCTGATGCGTCATAATTACATTTTACCCCATGGAAGTCACCAAAAACCATTATCTAGTTTTTTATAAATCTAATTATATAATAAGAAAAAAAAATAAGCAAGCTATAAAAATATATAATAGAAAATAAACCAATAATATAACAAGTCTTACTAAACAAACATACATGTTATTTAATAGACTAGATAATAAAAAATAACTCTTGAATGACACATTAATATTTTTCAGCTACATCATCCAAATAATCATTGAGAGAAGCTTGAAATCAAGGTATGGAACTAATCCTCCATAAGGGTATAACCATCAAATATTTTCATCATAAATAATCCTCAATATGAGGTATTTTACACACACACACACACACATATATATATATATATACATACATACATAATATGTATATGTATATATATATAATCATGTACCCCATGTACCACTCTCTCCTATTAGGGAGGAACTATATATAAATATATATATGAAACCCAACCTAATAGGTAACTATTCTTCTCTTGTGAGGATATATATATGTATGTATGTTTCTATATACCTATATGGAATACCTAATATATATTAGCCCTTTATATTTATAGGGAGGAAAATATCATATGTATATTATAGTACCCATGAGAAATCAATTCCCATTTTTGAGATCAGAACCAGAAATGAAAGGATTAATACTCAAATTTCCAATATGAAGAAGAATATAGCCATATATATGAAATATTATCAAAATGAATATCTAATAAAAATTATTTTAAAATTATAAATTATTAATATCATGATACATGGTTATTATCTCAAAAATATAACCATAGTGTATCAATAGGTCATGCTCAACACTCAACTATCTCAAAAACATGTTTGGTAAATTCAAAAATATATAATATAAATAAACACACATAGTCTTTCCCAATTTGGTATATAAAGAATGAATTAAAAAATTAATCATGTGAATAAGTAAAAACTGTGATAATAATGTGGGGGAATAATATAAATATGTTTAAACAATTAATAATAATTTATGAAAAAATAATAACATTAATTAACCATCACTATATTAGTATGCATATTCAATGAATCTCAAATAACGCATAATTCTTCAATAGTAAACTAGGGATATCCAATTTCTTATTATTTCATTATGATTTTTTAGTTAAATTTATCATTGATTAGAACCATTAATTAGGTATCCCTCACCCAAAAATGTTCCACTAAAATGGGTACTGTTTGTCATTAAGAGACAAAGAGGAGAGGTTTACCCACCGAAAACTATGATGATCAAAAATCCAAAGGTAAAAAGGGAATATATGCCACCATCAGATAATTAAAGAGACCAAGGTTATTTCAAAAGAAGGTATATGTTTCTAACCAAATTGAAAAAAACCTATAAAAATTATTAGAAGTATCCTTACCATATGAAATATAATTATGGACCCTATCCACCACATATAAGAAGATAAAACCAAAGAGGAACCTTGATTCCAGCCTAATTAAAAAGGTGATACTGAGAGGGATTTAAAACATCCATAGAATTAGTAAAAAATCTATGATGAAGGGGGATCCGACCTTGTAATGATTTATTACATACTACCATATATATTTCATGATGAATCCATATTATTATACAGCCTTAGGTTGATGTTTATATAAGGGAGATAATGGAGGATCTCTCAATTGATCTTAATTCTATAATGTAAGGGTAAATACTGAATTAGTGGTATAGGGTATAATTTTTTTGTTTAAGAAGTATATTTTTTAATTATAACTAATCAAACTAGACTTTAGCATACTAGTGGTCTGACACATGTCCATTGGATACATAGTGGTGCTGAAAATAGACATGTTGTATACTTGAGTCCATCGACTACCTAGTACCAGCCTATCAGGTACATAGTTCTACCACAACACCATAGATGATTTATCATTCCTCCCATAGTATCCCAAAATAAATAGTCATCTCTCAAAATTAGTGTAATATCCTATGATTTTATACGTAAAGACTATGTTTTCTAGAGTACAAGATATGCAACACTGGGATTAAATGAAAAATGAAATATTATTATTTCAATGTGACTATTATAACCCATCCATTAAATTAGCGGGAATAAACATCATTAATTGATTTATAAAATAAATATGAAGTTCCAAATAAATATAAATTTATTTAAAAATCATTATAAAATAATCACACAACTTCCAGTAAAGTCATTTTATTCTTTAAAAAATATGTTTTCTTAAAAAAATGATATTTATTCTTTTTCATGAGTTAATATTATAATTAATTTCAAAAAGGTATATAAAATTTAATTATAAAAATTAATTTCAATTTTTAATTAATAATGACAAAATTATCTTAAGATTTTATTTATAAAATTTTCTAAAAGAGTGATTTTTCAATGAATAGTGAAAAAATTAATGTTTTTTATTGAAAACTATATTTTTTTATCAAATTATTTCCAAAGTAAAATTATATTTTAAATTTGTATTAAAATTTCATTTTTTGATTTTAATTTAAAATTATTCAATTATTTTTCTTTAAATTGATTTAATAATTGAATTTATCATTAAACCATTTAATATTTAATAAGGGAATTTTTCTTAAAAATAGTTTTTCATCATATTTTGATGGTTTAATTTTAAATTAAATTATATTAATTATTTTTATTTAATTTTGAAAATGGATTCCATATTTTTAATAAGGAGGGTCAATTTTAGTAAACAAGTCAGTTTTATTTTAGCTCAATATGAATAGTATCCTTAGTAATTTTTATGACCACAGTAAGTGTAAATCGGGTAATTTTGGTTAAAAATAAATTGATAAGGAATATTAAATGACCCAAAACATTAGCCTAAATTTTATCGAGTTAATTACATCCATAATAATTAAATAATTTGGTATATTACATTTTTTCCATTTGGATGAGATTATGATCTTTATAATATTTTATTTCAAGAAAATTCAAACATGTCTCACTCTAGTTTTTAATAAATAAATTATTTTTAATATGGGTTTAAACAAAGGATATGTTAGAATGTAAATATTATTTTAAAATATAAAATATTTATGTTCATCATGATAATGTATTTCTAATTTTTATTAAAGAAATGTTTACCTTAAATGATTACTCAAAGCTGATACATTAATTATTCAATTAATGGAAAAAAGTAAATAAATGATATTAAAAATATTAAAAGTATTATAATTTGAATTATTTAAGTTTATACAAGAATTTATTAGATTACCATGACATTTTTGGGATTATTTAAAATAATATTTATGAATTTTATATGTTTTCATGATGTGATTAAATTCAATGTAATGAATAGTGTCAAAATTGAAAATAATAATATTTTATGAAAATAATGATATTTAAAGATTATGGTATATGGTATATGTTTTATTTTATGAAAAATCAAACATGTCACACTACTATTTTTAATAAATATATAATTTTAAATATGGATTAAAACAAGAGATATTTTAAACTATAAATAGTATTTTGAAATATAAATGATTTATATTCATCATGATAATTTAAGTTTAATTTCTAGAGAAGAAATAATTACCTTAAATGCTCACACAACTCTCGCATGATAATTATTTAATTAATGTAAAAAAATAAAATAAATGATATTAAAAATATTAAAATGATTATAATATGAAATAATTAAGGTGTTCCAAGAATTATTAATATGTACATGAAAGTTTTGGTGTTTTTTAAAATAATTGGTTCAAATTCAAAGTGTTTTCATGATGTTATTAGTGTCAATGTAATGAAAAGTGTCAAAACAGGCAATAATAATATTTTATGAAAATTGTATTTTATTAAATTGGTTAAAAATCATAAAAATATTAAATTATGAAAATAGAATAATATATGGTCTAATATTTAATGCCCTATGAATTTATTATCCATTTTGAAGAATTTGGCTCTAAAATAGTAATATTATCTTTCAATTTTACATGGATGATAATTAGGATGTATCTAATGAATACATATTATGTATAATAATGAATCTAGAAATAATTATTATTATTATTTAACTTTCTTTCATTCAATCTGTCAAAAATTAAAAGTATTCATGTGTACTTACGACCTACCATCTCTATGAACTATTTAATTCATTTTATATCTATAACTATTATGGATTAATATAAATATATATAATGAAAATATATGATATTTATATTATTATTAAAATTCTTGATATGATGGAATAATGTTCAATGTATAAGGACCAAGAATACAAAACCAAAACGTATATGAAAAATAAAGCAGATATTATCCAAAAATAATGATTTTAATAATGAATTGATAATAAAAGTTTAATAAAATATTATAAGTAAATAATATATGGTATGATATATATTATTATGGTTCTTTAATATATTTATAATAATTTTTTTGTATAGAGGAGGTTCCAACATTTATAAAGGAAGTCGGACCTAAGGTAAAAAAATTATCTCGCTTTTATTTATGTGGGGGAATATACCTTAAACACATCATGTTTCTTTTGTGTGGTGAATATAATTTCCACGAATATAATTTATGATTATTCTCAAGAAAAATTTTGGAATATATATCCATGTAACTTTTTTATTTCATGGGGATTATGTTTCGAAAGTTACCAAATTGTTAAGGGTTTATTTCACAATCTCATAATTATTCAGTGTTTATTATTTTTATGTCTAAACTGAGGAATATTTATCTTTCATTGAAAAGTTTTATAAAAAAAATTCAAAAAGGATTTTACTATTTTTATAAAATTGTTAAAAATTATTTTTACCCATGATTTAGTTTTTACAGAATATTTTGTAAGTATTTTTATTATCGTTTTCCAAACAAGGTACTTTATGACTTTTCTGGAAAAAAATATGGAAGGAATGTTTTTTCACTTATATGAGATGAGCATATTTCCTCTACATCATGATGAAAAAATTACTTGAATCTTACTTAATAATTTTACATGTTTATTTTCATATAAAATAATTTCATTTAGAAGTGAGAAACTTTTTAAAAGAGAAGTGATTTTAAAATGGAAAAGTTATTTACCTCAAGAATTATTCCATGTGATCTTTTAGAAACATTTTTCTATCTAAGATGACATCCTATGATGATACATAATAATTACTAGTGATATGATCCAAGTATAAAATCCTTATTATTTTTCTAGATGGTTTATGTTTATGATGAAAAAATGATGACGAAACCCATTCCTTTTTCCATGAGTTATACATTGATGAAATTTTTATGAAATTATTTTATTTAAATGAGTTATGGTATCATTAATGATCTATGATAATTTTTCACACATATGTATGATTTAATTTATGTTATGATTGAGACCTATATCTCCCACCAATTAATTGGGTAAATATGGATAACTCATGAGGTAAAAATGTTATGCGTGAAACTGATTTCATTTTCAAAAAAATTTATGTGGATCTAGTTTTTATGTCCATATGTTTTTTAGTATACCTAGCTTTCATCTCCAAAATATTATGCATATACCTAAATTTTATGTCCATAAGATCCTGAGTGGACCTGGTTTTATGTCCATAAATTTATGTGAGGGCCTGATTTGATGACCTTAACTTAATGAGTGAACCTGTTTCTATTCATACCTGTTTACAAAGTTATAAGTTTATGCCACAATTCCATGTATTATATCAATGTTATAATCTCATGGATTATGTTCATTTATTCTCTTATAATTTATGTATTTTTAAATGATAATTATATATTCCATAACTCATGTTTTTATCTAAGTTATATTGGAGTGAAATCTTTATGTTATGGTCGTGATCTTATACCATGATGAAAAGATTATGATTTCATATGATCATCAATTGAAATATCCCACACATACTCTTACTGAGAATCTAATCTAACCCTTTATTATTTTTCCTTTTTCTTGTGTTATGAATAATTATTCTAAATGCATTTTTATAATGGCTACATATGTGTGGAATTTTAGGAGAGATATTGAATACTGGACATGATATATGAAGAGCTGGGTATAGTGGGAGATATTGTTGATCTTTATGAACCCAAGTTGATAAGATTTTGTCCTCATTATCTAAAAATATAAACCTAAATGGTCCTTGGTTATGTAAGTGATCCTATATTTCCTTTTGATGTTGTGTGTTTTGGATGGGAATAATTGGTTCACATTTATTGGTATCAAAGCTATAAATTTAATGTTTATGTTTTTAGTACTGAATATAGGAGTGTAAGTCTCAAGATGTTACACTTATAATTACCCCAAAAAAGATATTAATATTATATAATTCAAATATATAGATAACATGGTAGAGTAAAGATATTTATATAAATTTTTCCTCTCTTAAAACTTACACAAGGCATGCCTTGAGGTTGCTATGTTGCACGGTATGGACTATTCTAGGTGTTTTTGCACCTTTTTTCTGAGGATCAAAATCAGACATGTGATTGGTCTTTTATATGTTTTTTTCTATATATAATTAAATAGTTCAATACTCTTATACATTATATGTAATTTATGGTATGTTCTAGGTAGTTTTATTTCTTCAACTACAAGGGGATATTGAGCGGTTTTAAAAGAGATTTTAGGAGCAGGAATCATGTTCAGCACTTCCTTATTGATGTGTTCATGACATGACATGGCTGCCCCACAATTAATATGGAGTTTTTTACTCCATATTATTTTTTGTTTGCTATTGATTCATCTATTTTTAAATAATATATTCCACTTTTGATTTCTATTAAATACAGATATAGAAAATAGATGGATTGATATGCAGGATAAGTTTTCGGCTAAATATTATGAGGGGATTAAGCGATTTATGGATTTCACCAACAGATTTCCAAGTGATATTATTAGTTTTCCATGCAAAAAATGTGCAAATAGATATCTCTTAAAATGAGATAGTGTTAGAAAACATTTGTTTTTGAATGGGTTTTTGAAAAACTATAAGACATTGACACGTCATAGAGAAGATTCTTTTTCATGTCATCACTCAGAAAGTATTCATATGAATCTTGATTTGAGAACAGTTGATCTGATGAACATAATGCTCAATGATATGATGTGTCAGTTTCAACCTGAAGACCGTAATGTCATAAATGACAACGTTGGATCGAGTAATCCTTGTTCTTTTGCAGATGGAGAAGCATTGAAATTCTTTGAAATTATTGACAATGCGCGTACTGAATTATATCCTGGATGCACTAAATTTAGTAAATTGTCGTTCATCGTTGAATTTTTACACCTGAAGGCCTTGAACCAGTGGTCAGACACCTCATTTGACATGTTGTTGGTATTGTTGAAGAAGTTACTCCCTGCTGGAGTGAATATTCCTGAATCATTATATCAAGCTCACAAGTTGACCGATGATCTTGGTTTTACAGATGATACAATTGATGTGTGTCGCAATAATTGTATGTTGTTCAGAAAAGAGAATGCACAATTAAATATTTTTACTAATTTCTATACATCCAGGTGGAAGACCAATGAGATTAATCAAGGTAGTCAGATTCTTCCTAGGAGAGTCGTGAATCAAGGGAAACAAGTTGCCGCTAAATAGATGTGTTATTTCCCACTAAAACCGAGACTGAAGAGATTCTTCTTGTCAACTAAAATTTCTAAATTGATGACTTGGCATTCAGAGAGAAAGAAAGAGGTTGATAAATTAACTCACCCGTAAGATTCTTTGGCATGGAAAGATTTTGATCAAAGACACCCAGACTTTTCCCGAGATGATCATAATATTCGACTGGGTTTGGCAGTAGATGGTTTTAACCCATTTAGGTCCATGGTTGGTGCGACACATATTACATGGCCAGTGGTGTTGGTTCCATACAACATTCCCCCATGGGTATGTATGAAGCAACCTTTTTTGTTACTGTTAATTCTAATTGATGGACCGAGAGGACCTGGTGATAAAATCGATGTTTATATGAAACCTTTGATTGATGAGCTACAATAATTTTGGGTCGATGGTGTAATAACTTTTGACTCGGCAGCTAATGAAATTTTTAGACTTCGGTCCACTTTGTTGTGGACAATTAATTATTTCCCAGTGTATGCTAACTTATCAGGTTGGAGTACAAAAGGATAATTTGCTGGCCCTTTTTGTAATAAGAGTAAAAAAACTATATGGCTTAATCACTGTAGAAAGTGGGAATATCTTGGTCACAGAGGCTTTTTTCTTCCATTTCACAGGTTCAGAAAAGACCATGTATCGTTTGATGGGAATAGAGAGTATGACCCATCACCACAAATATTGTCTGGGGTTCAAATTTGTGCACAACTTGATTAATAAAACATCCGTACAATGTATGATTTTCAAGATTTATTGGTTCCTGCATTGCCTTTTATTCCTGATGCAAATAGACAGCGCAATCATAATTGGAAGAAAGGGAGTATTTTTTTGAATTGCCTTATTGGAAATATAATATTTTAAGACATAATTTGGATGTGATGCACATTGAAAAAAATGTATGTGATAATATATTGTGTGCTATTTTAGGCGTCAAGGGGAAATCAAAGGACAGTGCTAATGATCGACTTGATTTGCAAGAAATGGGATTGAGAAAACCATTACATTTATAGATGGGTGAAGGTAATTGGGCATACATTCCTACTGCACAGTACACAATGAGTAAAAAAGAGAAACAAACATTTTTATCAATTTTGAAGATCGTTAAGGTGACAGATGGTTATTTCTCTAATATTTCCAAGCATGTGAATACGACGAGCATGACATTACAGGGGTTGAAAAGTCAAAATAATCAAATTCTTCTTCAACAGTTAATTCCTATAGCAATTTGTGATTGCTAACCTGACCAGGTTGTTGAGCCATTGATTAGAGTTTCTAATTTTTTCAGACAGCTCTGTTCTAGGAATCATCGCATGAGTGATTTAAAAAAGCTGCAGGATAAGAATGTACTTGCACTATGTCATCTAGAAAAACTATTTCCACCTTCTTTTTTTGATGTCATGGTTCACTTGACCATGCATTTAACTGGTGAAGTCATTGCTGGTGGTCCAGTGCAATTCAGGTGGATGTATCCAATAGAGCAATACTTAAATATATTGAAATGGTATGTGTGCAACAAATCTCGTCCGGAAGCCTCAATTTCCAAGGGATATTTAATGGATGAGTGTACTAATTTATGTGCTTCATATATTAATGAGGTTGAAACAAACATAGATAAACCCTCTCAGAATGATAAGGGTCCAATTGGGGAAGGAATAACCTTTGATATGCAGAACTATGAGTGGGTTCAAGATCATCGACATGTGTTTTCCAACACTCCATCAGTTATTCCATTGATACAGTAAGTTTCATAGTTGATGTGTATTTTGTTTCTATATTTATTTTATTGTTTACCTTATATGTGTTGTGATTTAGGATTCATATCGCAGAGTTAAAATGTGAAATGCCCCGTGCAATTGACTATCAAATCCAAAAACATCATTTCAACACATTTTATGAGTGGTTCAAGACTCATGTACGTATAATTGATTTAATATTTTTATAGTGAAACTTAGTTGTATTTTCACAGTCCTTTATCCATTAAACTATATATGTGAAATTTTCAGATTCAAAAGTTACGTGATTTAACCATCATGTGAGCATAGAACTCAACCAACTAGCTGATGGTCCATTTATTACAGCTCGTTGCTACAAGTCTTTGGATGCTAACGAATTCTGATTTCGTATTAGCGATGTTGACATGAATTGAGTCACACAAAATAGTGGTGTTGGTTGTTCTTTTGTTGGTGCGGGTTATTATTATGGATTGCTGAGAGATATTATTGAGGTTATTTATGGTCGTGGCTTAAAACACATATTGTTAAGGTGTGATTGAGTCGATCTGGTTCGTAGAACGAAAGTTGATAACTTCTAATTTACATTAGTAAACTTTTACAATATTATATATAAAGATGACCAAGTAATCAATGTGCCCTTCATACTGACATCGCAGGCAGAACAAGTTTACTTTGTCGTAATTGATTCTAATTAGAAATTTGTGGTGAAAATGTCTAGAAGAGGGGGTTTTATGATTGACCAAGAGGAACCTGATGTTGTCGCATGTAACGCCCCGACCCCAGCTACTCAGAGCCGATGCGTTACTTCGTAACATTGGCATGATCACAAAAGATCAAGTCTCGAAAGACCGATTAGTTTAGTAGCCTTGAAACATTAGATACATTCATAAGTCTTTCATTACATCAAAAAGTAAACAAACTACAATAACATGGTCTTCATAGTCCACAATCATATCCCTTTCTGACTACCCCTGCAGGTCATTCATAAAATACTTCTTCACATCCTGGAAAAATATTAAAACATTGAAAGGGGTGAGCTCAGATGCTCAGTAAGGTTAACAATATAGAGGAAGCTTTCATAAATAAACATTAACATTTAAGGCAATGTATAACTAAAACAAAAGCCTTTTAAACTTGAACTTCAACATAATATGGCAAAAGTAAAATGATATAATGCCATTTACTTCTTCACATGGATATTCTACTGGTCGAATAATCACATGCAATATCAATAACCACTTTCATAATGATGGAATGCATAATGCCAGACTATCATAACCACGTATCCAAGGCCTCGTGCCAAGACTACAAATAAGATTTTGTCAAGGCCTCGTGCCAAGACACTAGTTTGTCTCATGAGACCTGTCGATGCATCGAGGAGCTATAGCGGGCTCCACCTGTCACTTATTAAGTCCAATGCATTCCTCATATGAATAGGTTTAAACATATCATAAACCATAACATAATCGTATCACATAAAACATGCAAAAAGGAAACATAACATTTCCACATTTCAATCACAAGATATCAATACAACACACTGATATAATAAAAACGCTTTCAAAACCATTTTCAATACCAAAATAAAAGAAAGTTAAAACTTTGTATTTATTTTTCATTAAAAAAATGATGGCTTGTAGAGGAAGCCGAAACTCAAATAATGGTCACGGCGGTGGAGAAGTCATTGTCGCCGCATAAGTACGGAAAGAAAAACATTCCCTTTTTTCGTTTAGTAAAACGCTTCGTATAAAAAAGATTCCTTTTGAATAAACATAAAAGTCAAAGGGGTATATACACCGTATAAAAAAAAGTTGTGTATAAAGCCAAATATGCCTCAATGAAAGGAGATTGAGACGAAGTCCTTAAAAAGATCATTTTTAAAATAAAATAGATATATTATGTGCATTCACTATAGGTACACATAAAGAAAGTAAAAATACAAAATAGGACATAATAATATCATGACATAATTTGAAAGTATGAGATTAACCCAAAGAATGGAAATTGGGTGAAGAAGTTCCCTTACCTTGCGTCCTGTCCTGACTCGACCATTCTTTAACCTCCTGAATAATAAACTAGAGTTAATTTATATTTACTTAAGAAACTTTTTGATGTTCATTATTCCTTTTATATCCCTTATTACCATGTTATGAACATTATGTAATTATTTAAGTTTATAACGGTCATTTTGTCGATCTTAGGTACTTGAGTCAAAAATAAAATTCTTATAATTACAAGTTGTTCATGTGGTGATATATCCATTATATCCAGAATTATTTCCATGATTTAAATATCATATATATCATATATATCCATTATATACATTCATTCATAATATTACGTAACATTTAGAGGTAAGAAATGAAATGCACCGTTCATGGAGACGGTAAGCCGTACGTACGCATGAACGCTACTTTCATTTCTATTTCGTATTTAATGGAATGAAATCATAATTATATAAAGGTATAATATAGTTCCAGTATAATATCATATATAATATCATTTACTCCATCCTTTATACATCCCACATATGGCATTAACGATTCACATCACTTTGAGGGGGCGGTAGTCCGCACTTCCTAAAATGAAATTATCGCGTTTACCCATAATGGAAATCATAACGTATGCCATAAATGAGAAATAAAGAAGCATAAGGAAACATAAACATAATATATATATCATATATCAAAATAGTGTCATCAAAATGTCCACCATTATAGGGGTTAAAAGAATTTGAACAATCATCGTTTCGTGAGGCAGTATTTCGCCACCCACTGAAACAGTATGTTCTTTAACCATTAGACGAAGGTGTGTGTAAGTGTAAACCAAATACTTATCATAACAACATCCTAGTATATTTTATATACTGGTGTTGTTACAAAAGAAAGGAATGAAAAGAGTTTAGGGGGTTGGAGAAGAAAAATAAAACAAAACAACATTAGAGAAGACATTACCTCAAAATCAGGTAACTCTTTTTGATTTGAGCCAAAGGCTTCCTTGGGAAGCGTTCTTCCCAAAGTGAGGCTTCTAGGAGTAAGAGGGGGAATTTGGGAGAGTATTTGGGCAGAGGTTGGCCGAGCCAAATGGCTTTAAGGTGTGAATAAGGTGGGAGAGGTGGGGGCCTTTTATAAGTGGAGAGGAGGGGCACTTTTGGAAAGATTGAAATGTTACATTATTACACAATGCTTTTCAGATTCTAAAGGTCCCACACTTATATAATTCGTGGATAAGGTGATAAGGGTTCGAAATCTCCTCATCCAATAGGCTTTGGACAAGTGTAAGCCTTGGATTTTGCATTATCTTCTCATTTTATTTAAACCGTTAAATAATGAGGTCATCACTGCATCATAATGATGTCATAAATAATTTAATTCATTTAATGTCTAAAAATTATAAAAAAAATACTATGATGTAGGAAATCTTTTTATATTTCTAATGAATATTTATAATCAAAATTTGGACTTGTGTAACCCCACTTAAAAACTATTTTAGTAAAACAACTCATATTTGTGTCAATTTAATTTTAACATTAAATAAATATATATTAAAGTCATTTTCCAACTAAAGTGGCTCCATGGGGTCCCCAAGTTGACCCATGGGTTGTCTTGGTCGGCCATGACTCATCCAATAGGAGTAGTACAAGTGTCATGCTCATCTCATATTATTAAAACATTATTTTTACCTTAAACTACACTAATTACCTCTAATCGCGATTAAGAACTTAAAAGTTACTATTCACCAAAAAATTATTTTAATCTCATTGAACCACATTTTACTTCTTAATGAAAACCATGTATGTCGGATTTTTGAAAATCAAATCACAGAAGTGGTAATATTTCATTTAAACGAAAAATCAGTTATTTAACTACCACTTAGTGGTTTCACTATTCATCAAAAATTGAAGTTTTTCAGAACAATGCCAAAATTTCACCCTAAGCTATAATTGATATTCAAAATTCAAAAATGATGTCTATTTTACAAAATTCCAAACATATAAGTTGCATTAATTAATTTTATAATCAATTCCCGCTGTCACAACAAATAGCGTGTTTTTAAGAAACAATTTATATCAAAAGATTGGCAATTGTTTATGTCCAATTTCAACGTTAAATTAATTCTAATGACCACCATTGGATAAAATGGTAAAAATATATTCCAATTATACTTTAAAACCACTAAATAGTATAATTTATCACAATAAATTATTTTGATTAAAAAAGTTGTTTTAAGTATTTATCACTATTCATAAAAAATTGGAAGTTCTCAGAAAATTACAAAAAATTCAACTTAGGATAATTTCGATATTACGAATACAAAAATGAAGTCCACTTTGAAATATAAAATTTCTATAATTTTAAAAATTGGTTATTACTATTCATAACGGCTACTTTGATTAGTCGCAGTGTTTTAGAACTCGAAGTTGCGTACAATGCAAGTTATTGCATTATTGAATGAGAAGTGTATCGTGGAAGCTCGGGGTGTTACATTCTCCCCTCATTCAATAAATTGCGTCCTCGCAATTTGAGATTTTTTTTTCTTTGAAAATAAAAGGTTGAAAAGAGAAAATACCTTTGTGGAAAACCCACATCAGAAATAAGGTTAATAAATATATAACATTAAAAGAAATCAAGATAAGTACAAAGGTCACCCGATATATCCCATTCTAGGATTCTATGAAAATATGGATATGGAGGAGAAACAAACCATCAAGGTCTGATGGAGAGTTATAGAAAACAGGATTAGGAGAAAGTTTAACTACAAGAAAATCACAAACTTGTGATTGGTTAAACGGTCATTGAATCCCTAGTTGGAAAAGTTAACCGACAATATTTTTGTTTTAAGTTACCTTTTATAATGGTGAGGAATTTATTTAGGAGATTTACTAAGAACATAAGGGAATATACATACTTGTTATGTATACTTTCATTCGTTAATAAATTTTTACCACAAACCCATCTTTTACTCCAAATGGTAAAGGAACTCAAAAATATTCTATTTATCCTAATTGTATAAGGTTCCAAATGTTAACACATACCATTTAGATTAGTAAAATTATTTTTTAATAACTAGGGACTTCCTATAGGCTAGTGGTAGGAAATGAAGGCCTGTCGCACTATGATTGTGGGTTCGATTCCTGCAGCTTTGTCCGACGCGACGGGTTATGCCCCACCCTGCAGGTTGTCCTTTTCCTAAAACTATATTATCATAATATTCCAAAAATAATCTTCATAAATGCTTTAACCTTAAACAATACTATCCATGGTTCAACTTAATCCATTCCAACCTTAATAGTTATCCAAAATACCTCCGTCCAGACTTTCTCTAAAAGGTCTCTAAATTCCAAAATCAATTGTAACATCAGATTCCCCAAACAAAGAAAAGATTCTCTTATGGTCACATACTAAAAATATGATTACCTTAATCATATTAACTTAATCAAAAAGTACTGCAGTACAATCTTTATATATATCACATTATTCTTATAACCAGAATATAATCCTTGAGTCCAAAAGCACCAATACATTAATTATTCCGCTTCAACAGTAGTCACAGCATAAGATTGGCCTTGATCCCTTGGCATTTTCTGAGGTAAGTTTCCTTGACGCTTAGAACATTCATTTGCATAATGCCCCATTTCCCTACAATTGTAGCATTCAACTTTGACAGCCTCTTTCTTTCCCTTGCAATCACAAGCCTAGTGACCCTTTTCTCCACATTTATAACAAACTCCCATTCCTTTTAGGCACGTACCAGGGTGATTCTTCCCAAAATTATCACATAATGGAATATCCTTCTTTCCCTTTTTCCCTTTATCTGTCTCTTGTTCCCCTGTTCTCTTCTTCTCTTGCTTTACCGTGTTGTCATAAGACTTAGAGAATTCCTTTTCTGTCTTGATAGCACACGAGACAATATCTTCATATGATGAGAAGGATTGTGATACTAAAGCTCGACGGAGAAATGGTTTTAACCCATCAAAGAAACGATCAATCTTACTCCTTGGGTTACGTATATAATCGGCAGCATGCCTCGCTAACCTTGTAAAGTTAGCCTCATACATTGCGACATTCTCATCCTCCTTCTGCCTCAGACTTAGAAATTGCCTTTCCATATCCGCTCGATGGTCTCGAGGAAAGTATTTTTCTAAAAACAGCTCTTTAAAATCCTACCATTCCATGTTTGTTAATTCATCATCTTCCTTTGTGTTCTGAATTAGTGACCACCATTGATCGGAATCTCCAGTGAGGCGGTAAACTGCCATGACAACTTTCTCCCTTTCACTACTCCCCAAGGCTTGGAATATTTTCTATAAGGAATTTATCCATTGCTCAGCTACTATAAGATTTTTACTCCCATTGAAGGTTGGTGGTTGTTGCCTCATGAAAAGGTCTAGCATTGATCCTCCACGTTGCGGATCAGGGTGCTCCATACGAGTAAGGTTATTATTCATAACCTGAGTGAGTTGTCCCAGTATGGTAATAAGTTGATCATCACCAGTTGTATCTCCAGATCCACAACAATTATCTTGAGCAGGAGGGCAATCCCTACACGGAGTTCGTGCATTGATACGGTTTCCATTCCTTCCACTAGGCGCCATTTCTATACAATGGCATAAACTAGATTAGTTTATGAATCAAAATACATAATTTTATACTTATAAAATACTTAACATAAATTGAACTATTTATGGATATAATCCATAATCATAAAAATGTTTTCTTGGAGGAAGTATATACTCATAAACCCTTCATAATGATTTGTAAAGAAAATAAAAATTATCCAAAGCATATCCCCCGGGAGTGTCGTAACCAAGAGTGCAGCAAGGCTCGTTGTTGTGCACCAGTTCTTGTTCGAGTCTAGATCAAAGCGGTGTTTTCAGGTTTTACCCCTAGGTACATCTGTGCCAGAGCCGCCTCTACTTGCTCGTATCCAGACAGGGATGTATTGCTCGGAAAAATCACAAAATCTCTACAATAACAAAATTCTAGAAAGTTCTTCTATACTAATCCTCAAAGTCTATCTTTGGGCTATGTGCTCTAATCAGAGTTTATCTAAATCTAGCTTCCAAGGTTAGTACTAAACTGCCTATGATACCAACTGTAACGCCCCGACCCCAACTACTCAGATCCAGTGCATTACTTCGTAACATTGGCATGATCACAAAAGATCAAGTCTCGAAATACCGATTAGTTTAGTAGCCTTGAAACACTAGATACATTCATAAGTCTTTCATTACATCAAAAAGTAAACAAACTACAATAACATGGTCTTCATAGTCCACAATCATATCCCTTTCTGACTACCCCAGCAGGTCATTCATAAAATACTTCTTCACATCCTGGAAAAATATTATAACATTGAAAGGGGTGAGCTCAGATGCTCAGTAAGGTTAACAATATAGCGGAAGCTTTCATAAATAAATATTAACATTTAAGGCAATTTATAACTAAAACAAAAGCCTTTTAAACTTGAACTTCAATATAATATGGAAAAAGTAAAATGAGATAATTCCATTTACTTCTTCACATGGATATTCTACTGGTCGAATAATCACATGAAATATCAATAACCACTTTCATAATGATGGAATGCATAATGCCAGAATATCATAACCACGTAGCCAAGGCCTCGTGCCAAGACTACAAATAAGATTTTGTCAAGGCCTCGTGCCAAGACACTAGTTTGTCTCATGAGACCTGCCGATGCATCGAGGAGCTATAGCGGGCTCCACCCGTCACTTATTAAGTCCAATGCATTCCTCATATGAATAGGTTTAAACATATCATAAACCATAACATAATCGTATCACATAAAACAAGCATAAAGGAAACATAACATTTACACATTTCAATCACAAGATATCAATACAACACACTGATATAATAAAAACGCTTTCAAAACCATTTTCAATACCAAAATAAAAGAAAGTTAAAACTTTGTATTTATTTTTCATTAAAAAAAATGATGGCTTGTAGAGGAAGCCGAAACTCAAATAATGATCACGGCGGCGGAGAAGTCATTGTCACCGCATAAGTACGGAAAGAAAAACATTCCCTTTTGTCGTTTAGTAAAACGCTTTGTATAAAAAAGATTCCTTTTGAATAAACATAAAAGTCAAAGGGGTTTATACACCGTATAAAAGAAAGTTGTTTATAAAGCCAAATATGCCTCAATGAAAGGAGATTGAGACGAAGTCCTTAAAAAGATCATTTTTAAAATAAAATAGATATATTATGTGTATTCACTATAGGTACACATAAAGAAAGTAAAAATACAAAATAGGACATAATAATATCATGACATAATTTGAAAGTAGGAGATTAACCCAAAGAATGGAAATTGGGTGAAGAAGTTCCCTTACCTTGCGTCCTGTCCTGACTCGACCGTTCTTTAACCTCCTGAATAATAAACTAGAGTTAATTTATATTTACTTAAGAACCTTTTTGATGTTCATTATTCCTTTTATATCCCTTATTACCATGTTATGAATATTATGTAATTATTTAAGTTTATAACGGTCATTTTGTCGATCTTAGGTACTTGAGTCAAAAATAAAATTCTTATAATTACAAGTTGTTCATGTGGTGATATATCCATTATATCCAGAATTATTTCCATGATGTAAATATCATATATATCATATATATCCAGTATATACATTCATTCATAATATTACGTAACATTTAGAGGTAAGAAATGAAATGCACCGTTCATGGAGACGGTAAGCCGTACGTACGCATGAACGCTACTTTCATTTCTATTTCATATTTAATGGAATGAAATCATAATTATATAAAGGTATAATATAGTTCCAGTATAATATCATATATAATATCATTTACTCCATCCTTTATACATCTCACATATGGCATTAACGATTCACATCACTTTGAGGGGGCGGTAGTCCGCACTTCCTAAAATGAAATTATCGCGTTTACCCATAATGGAAATCATAAAGCATGCCATAAATGAGAAATACAGAAGCATAAGGAAACATAAACATAATATATATATCATATATGAAAATATTTTCATCAAAATGGCCACCATTATAGGTGTTAAAAGAATTTGAACAATCATCGTTTCGTGAGGCAGTATTTCGCCACCCACTGAAACAGTATGTTATTTAACCATTAGACGAAGGTGTGTGTAAGTGTAAACCAAATAATTATCATAACAACATCCTAGTATATTGTAGATACTTTTGTTGTTACAAAAGAAAGGAATTAAAAGAGTTTAGGGGGTTGGAGAAGAAAAATAAAACAAAACAACATTAGAGAAGACACTACCTCAAAATCGGGTAACTCTTTTTGATTTGAGCCAAAGGCTTCCTTGGGAAGCGTTCTGCCCAAAGTGAGGCTTCTAGGAGTAATAGGGGGAAGTTGGGAGAGTATTTGGGCAGAGTTTGGCCGAGCCAAATGGCTTTAAGGTGTGAATAAGGTGGGAGAGGTGGGGGCCTTTTATAAGTGGAGAGGAGGGGCACTTTTGGAAAGATTGAAATGTTACATTATTACACAATGCTTTTCGGATTCTAAAGGTCCCACACTTATATAATTCGTGGATAAGGTGATAAGGGTTCGAAATCTCCTCATCCAATAGGCTTTGGACAAGTGTAAGCCTTGGATTTTGCATTATCTTCTCATTTTATTTAAATCGTTAAATAATGAGGTCATCGCTGCATCATAATGATGTCATAAATAGTTTAATTCATTTAATGTCTAAAAATTATAAAAAAACTACTATGATGTAGGAAATCTTTTTATCTTTCTAATGAATATTTATAATCAAAATTTGGACTTGTGTAACCCCACTTAAAAACTGTTTTAGTAAAACAACTCATGTTTGTGTCAATTTAATTTTAACATTAAATAAATATATATTAATGTCATTTTCCAACTAAAGTGGCTCCATGGGGTCCCCAAGTTGACCCATGGGTTGTCTTGGTCGGTCATGACTCATCCAATAGGAGTAGGACGAGTTTCATGCTCATCTCATATTATTAAAACATTATTTTTACCTTAAACTACACTAATTACCTCTAATCGCGATTAAGAACTTAAAAGTTACTATTCACCAAAAAATTATTTTAATCTCATTGAACCACATTTTACTTCTTAATGACAACCATGTATGTCGGATTTTTGAAAATCAAATCACAGAAGTGGTAATATTTCATTTAAACGAAATATCAGTTATTTAACTACCACTTAGTGGTTTCACTATTCATCAAAAATTGAAGTTTTTCAGAACAATGCCAAAATTTCACCCTAAGCTATAATTGATATTCCGAATTCAAAAATGATGTATATTTTACAAAATTCCAAACATATAAGTTGCATTAATTAATTTTATAATCAATTCCCGCTGTCACAATAAATAGCGTGTTTTTAAGAAACAATTTATATCAAAAGATTGGCAATTGTTTATGTCCAATTTCAATGTTAAATTAATTCTAATGACCACCATTGGATAAAATGGTAAAAATATATTCTAATTATACTTTAAAACCACTAAATAGTATAATTTATCACAATAAATTATTTTGATTAAAAAAGTTGCTTTAAGTATTTATCACTATTCATAAAAAATTGGAAGTTCTCAGAAAATTACAAAAAATTCAACTTAGGATAATTTCGATATTACGAATACAAAAATGAAGTCCATTTCGAAATATAAAATTTTTATAATTTTAAAAACTGGTTATTACTATTCATAACGGCTACTTTGATTAGTCGCGGTGTTTTATAACTCGAAGTTGCGTACAATGCATGCTATTGAATTATTGAATGAGAAGCGTATCGTGGAAGCTCGGGGTGTTACATCGCATTTCCTGGTCAAACACTTGACCAAACAACAGTAGTCGTATGAGATAAAGATATACAATGGGCCAGAGAGACAGTTGAAGGAGATACGATAGACTTTCATGGTTAGTAAAAATTGTAATTATATCCCCAATTATTGTTTGTAAAAATATTTATGAGTTATATATATATAAAAATTTCTTGATTTAACTATAATTTCTTTTAATGTAGGTATGTCACAAGGTGGTCACAGTGGTTCATCTGATGTTGTCGTTATGTATGTTTTCATTTTTCTAAATTAATTGATTGTAATTTTCTATGTATATTTCCCTAACTGTTTCTAATCACTAATATATATTATAATTGAATTATGAATTTATGTTTATCAGCATCTAGTGCGTCTTCCAGTAGATGCAGGGGTCCTGGTAGAGGGGTTCAATCCTGGAACTTTGGAGCCCAATTAGATGTGTTATTTTATGACACATTTCATCTGGTCAGAGAAGGTGCTACTATATTGAGTCGTCAGTTTGGGCATATGATACGAGACTCACATAGATTCCCTCTGACGACTCGTGAATGGAGTTCTTTCCCCCAGGATACGATGGACAGATTATGGAGGGATGTTCAGGTAAATTCAATGTTTAATTTTTCATGATATTGTTATTATTATTGCCCCATCTACTGAAATTTTTTTTAATAAAATAATTTGACATCCTGTCCAGATAAGTTTCGGTCTATATGTATGTCCAAATGCCAAAAACTATGGAAGGATTACAAGTCAAGGGTGAAGAGAGATCACTGGACACCATTTGCGGGTGTGTCAGACATTCTACAGCGAGTCCCTCCGGGCATTCTTCCTGCACAGTGGTAGGATTTGGTTGCGTTTTGGTCGAGTGACGCGGCGATGGTAAGATTTATTACTTTTTATCTATAAATGACTAATTTTTCAAATGTCTTTTAAGTAAATACATTGAATGTAGACCGAGTCTACTCATCATTCACATAATCGGGCGATGCAGGGCACACCTTCCAGACTTGGCACTCGACATGTGTCACAGCTCAGACATGATGTAAGTTTAGAATTCACTATTCATTCATATTTTAAAAATATTGTAGTATAACATTGTGAACCCATTTATTAGAGTTACACCAACACGGCGAGCCGATCGATCGGATGTCCATATGGGTAAGGACTCATAGGGTGGGTTATTCTGATGTTTATGGTGTTATAGTAAGCAAATTATTTACTAATAAATCTATTTTTATTTTATATAAATTATTCATATTTGTTCATTGATTCATTATATGCTACAGGCTCAGTTTGACGCTCAGTTAGCAGAGTTTCCAGAGGAGCAACGTCATAGTATTGTGCATAGAGATGAAATATTTCACCGTGTCGTGGGGCGTGACGGTCATGGTTATTCTTTGACTCATGGTGGTGGTGTACCACGACATGCAGTTGTTAGAGCAGATGCGATGGGTGCATGCAGAGATTTAGGGATGCGCACGAAGACTGATATAGATGCCGCCATGTAGGATATGCAGCGCAATATGAATGTGCAGTTTCAGCAGTTTCATGCAGTGTATGAGGAGAGGTTTTTATAGATGTCGTCACGTATCGATGAAATAACGACGCAACAAGTGGTGTCATAGGTAAACAATAAAAAAACCATACTCAGATTGACTTTTATTGATATGTTTGAGATACATAATATTGATATATATTGTAGGCTCCGAATACAGCTAGTGGAAATCGCAGTGATATTGGTGATCCAGATGAGGATGAACCCCATGAATGAGGTAATTTCATTTGTTTTGATGAATTATCTAGAATTTTTTATATCCTTGATGAATAAAATCTACCATTTTTACCTAGAGTAGTTTGTTTTAGTATTTGTGGATGACATATTTGTGCACTCCAAGACTGATGATGATCATACCCAATATCTTGACATCATTCAGATTACACTTATAAAGCATCTACTATACGCCAAGTTATATATATGTCACTTTTGTATTGATTAGGTATAGTTATTGGGTCAAATAATCTCAGAGGAAGTTGTGTTAGTGGATGGAGAGAAAGTCCAGGCAGTTGTTTCTTAGGAGAAGCCCAAGAACTCTTTCGATATTTGTATCTTTCTAGGGTTATTATGATATTATCTAATTATTATTTGTGACGTGTATGAAAGGATGGCACGTCAATTGGATGTGCGGTTTTCACGGTACGGCTCAATGTGTGTTTTTTAAGTGTTGGGCAAGCTTCAGAAACGCGCGTGGGGCAGTCCAAACCGGACGAATGATGTCGGAATGGCCTGAAATCAGACGATAAGAATGGGTGAGTGAATTTTGAAGTGGTCGGTCAAACAGTACATCAATCGTAGGTTTCTTCTTCCCGCGGTGACCGAAAACGCTCTTTTGGTGTCATAAATGGCCAAAATGGGCATTTAATAGTCAAATTCATAGCGAACGACATCGGATTGATCTGAAATCATAGGGAAACAATCTAACTATTATTCTTGATGTGTAAAATGATATGACACATCAATCAGACGTGTGGTTTGCGTGGTAGGACTCAATATGTGTTTTTAAGTGTTGGGCGCGCTTCAAAAACACGCGTGGAGCGGTCCAAACCAGTCGAAAGATGTCTGAATGGCCTGAAATCAGACAAGAAGAATTCGTGAGTGAATTTTGAAGTGTTCGGGCAGACTTCACGCAAATTGGAGGTGTTGTGTGCCCACGGTGACCGAAAACGCTCTTCTGGTGTCATAAACGGCCAAAACGGGTGTTTAATGGTCAAATTCATAGTAAACGACATCATATTGACCTAAAATCATACGGAAATAATCTAATTATTATTTTTGATGTGTAAGAGGATACGGAACATCAATCGAACATGCATTTTATGCGGTACGGCTCAATATGTATTTTTTTAAGTGTTGGGCGCGCTTCAGAAACGTGCGTTGGGCGGTCCAAACCAGCCGAAAGACGTCAGAATGGCCTGAAATCAGACGAGAAGAACAGGTGAGTGAATTGTGAGGTGTTCAGGTAGATGGAACATCAATTGGAGGTGTCGTGTGCCCGCGGTGACCGAAAACGCTCTTTTGGTGTCCCAAACGGCCAAAACGGGTGTTTAATGGTCAAATTCATATAGAACGACAACGGATTGACCTGAATTCATAGGGAAAAAATATAATTATTATTCGTGACATGTAAAAGGATATTTCATGTCAATCAGATGTGTGGTTTGCGTGGTACAACTCATTATGCATTTTTTAAGTGTTGAGTGTGCTTCAAAAATGCACGTGGGGCGGTCCAAACCGGGAGAACGATGTCATAATGGCCTAAAATCAGACGAGAAGAATGGGTGAGTGAATTTTGAAGTGTTCAGGAAAACGGAACATCAATCGGAGGTTTTGTGTGCCCGTGGTGACCGAAAACGCTGTTCTGGTGTCATAAACGGCCATAACGGGAGTTTAACAGTCAAATTCATAGCGAACAACATCGTATTGACATTAAATCATAGGGAAACAATGTAATTATTATTTTTGACATGTACGAGGAGACAACACATCAATCCGACATGCGGTTTGCACGGTACGGCTCAATATAATTTTTTTATGTGTTGGGCGCGCTTCAGAAACGCGCGTGGGGCGGTCCAAACTAGTCAAATGACATCAGAATGGCCTAAAATCAGACGAAAAGAATGGGTGAGTGAATTTTGAAGTGTTTGGGTAGATGGAACATCAATCATAGGTGTCGTGTGCCCGTGGTGACCAAAAACGCTCTTCTGGTGTCATAAACGGCCACAACGGGCATTTAATGGTCAAATTCATAGCGAACGAAATCGGATTGACCTGAAATCATAGGGAAATAATATAATTATTATTCGTGATGTGTAAGCAGAGAAAACACATCAATAGAACGTGCGGTTTGCGCAGTACGGCTCAATATGTGTTTTTAAGTGTTGGGCGCGCTTTAGAAACGCGTGTGGGGCGGTCCAAACCAGATGAACGACGTCGGAATGGATTGAAAATATACGATAAGAATTGGTGAGTAAATTGTGAAGTGGCCGGGAAGACGGCACATCAATCAGAGGTGTTGTGTGTCCGCGGTGACCGAAAACGCTCTTCTGGTGTCATAAACGACCAAAACGGGCATTTAACAGTAAAATTAATAGTTAACGACATTTTATTGACCTGAAATCATAGGGAAATAATATAATTATTATTCGTGACGTGTATGAGGAGACGGCATGTCATTCGGACGTGTGGTTTGCGCAGTACATCTCAATATGTGTTTTTTAAGTGTTGAGCGCATTTCAGAAACGCACGTGGGGCGGTCCAAACTGGCTGAATGACATTAGAATGGCCTAAAATCGGACGAGAAGAATGGGTTAGTGAATTGTGAAGTGGTCGGGTAGATGGAACATCAATAAGAAGTATCGTGTGCCCGCGGTGACCGAAAAAGCTCTTCTGGTGCCAAAAACGGCCAAAACGGGTGTTTAACGATCAAATTCATAGATAATGACATTGGATTGACTTGAAATCACAATGAAACAATATAATTATTATTCTTGATGTGTACGAGGAGACAGCACACCAATCGTACACGCGTTTTACGCGGTACGACTCAATAAGTGTTTTTCAAGAGTTGGGCGCGCTTCAGAAATTAGCTTGGGGCAGTCCAAACTGGCCAAACGATGTTGGAATGGCCTGAAATTGGACAAGAAGAATGGGTGAGTGAATTGTAAAGTGGTCGGGCAGACGGCACGTCAATCGGAGGTGTTGTGTGCCCGCGGTGATCAAAAATGCTCTTTTGGTGTCATAAACGGCCAAAACGGGCGTTTAATGGTCAAATGCATAGCGAACGATAACGGATTGACCTGAAATCACAGTTCAACAATATAATTATTATTTTTGATGTGTATGAGGATATTTTATGTCAATTGGACATGTGGTTTGCGCGGTATGGATCAATATGCATTTTTTAAGTGTTGAGCGCACTTCAGAAACGCACGTGGGGCGGTCTAAACCGGTCGAACGACGTCAAAATGGCCTAAAATCAAACAAAAAGAATGGGTGAGTAAATTTTAAAGTGTTCGGGCAGACGGCATGTCAATCGGAGGTGTTGTGTGCCCTCGGTGACCGGAAACGCTCTTCTGGTGTCATAAACGGCTAAAACGGGCGTTTAATGGTCAAATTCATAGAGAACGACATAGTATTGACCTGAAATCATAGGTAAACAATGTAATTATTATTTTTGACTTGTAAAAGGAGATGGCATGTCAATCGGACGTGCGGTTTGCACGGTGCAGCTCAATATGTGTTTTGTAAATGTTGGGCGCGCTTCAGAAACGCGCGTGGGGCAGTCCAAACTGGCCAAACGATGTAGGAATGGTCTAAAATCAGACGAGAAGAACAGTTGAGTGAATTTTGAAGTGTTAAGGTAGACGGAACATCAATCAGAGGTGTCGTGTGCCCGCAGTGACCAAAAACGTTCTTTTGGTGTCATAAACGGCCAAAACGGGCGTTTAACAGTCAAATTCATAGAGAATGACATCGGATTGACCTAAAATCACAAGGAAACAATTTAATTATTATTCTTGATGTGTACAAGGAGACGGTATGTAAATTAAATGTGTGGTTTGTGCATTACGGCTCAATATGTGTTTTTTAAGTGTTGACCGCATTTCAGAAACGCAGGTGGGGCAGTCCAAACTGGCCGAACGACATCGGAATGGCCTGAAATCAGACAAAAAGAATGGGTGAGTGAATTATGAATTGTTCGGGTAGACGTCACGTCAATCGGATGTGTCGTGTGCCCACGGTGACCGAAAATGCTCTTCGGGTGTCATAAATAGCTAAAACGGGCGTTTAACTATCAAATTCATAGAGAGCGACATCGTATTGACCTAAAATCATAGGGAAACAATATAATTATTATTTTTGACATGTATGAGGAGACGACACATCAATCGGACATGTGGTTTGCGTAGTATGGCTCAATATGCGTTTTTTAAGTGTTGGGCGCGCTTCAGAAACACGCGTGGGGCGGTCCAAACCAGCCAAACGACGTCGGAATGACATGAAATCAGACGAGAATAATTTTTGAGTGAATTTTGAAGTGTTAGGGTAGAATACATGTCAATTGGAGGTGTCGTGTGCCCGCGGTAACCGAAAATTCTCTTTTGGTGTCATAAACGGCCAAAATGGGCGTTTAACGGTCAAATTCATAGAGAACGACATCAGATTGACCTAAAATCACAAGGAAACAATATAATTATTATTCGTGACATGTACGAGGAGACGGTGTGTTAATAGGATGTGTGGTTTGTGCGGTATGTCTCAATATGTGTTTTTTAAGTGTTGGGCGCGCTTTAGAAATGCGCGTGGGGTGGGCCAAATTTGCCGAACGACGTCAGAATGGACTAAAATCAGACAAAAAGAAAGGGTGAGTGAATTTTGAAGTGTTCGGGAGACGGAATGTCAATTGGAGGTTTTGTGTGCCCGCGGTGACTGAAAACGCTCTTATGGTGCCATAAACGACCAAATGCATAGAAAACGACATTGGATTGACATGAAATCAAAGAGCAACAATCTAATTACATCCATAAAATTAACGATTTTAAAATTTTAAAACGGTAATTGAAATTTTGAATATATTTTGAAAATTAAATACTTTCGATCTATTACAGTAAGTTTGAATTGAAATATGTTAATTTGTTTCAATTATTTGTTTATAGGTTTTATTCGGTACTAATTTTCTTATTAAATTTTGTTGTGCAGTTATATTTGATGATGGATGTGGAGCTTGGAATATGACTGATGGGATTCATGTGGGTATATCTTATTTTATTATTGATATTTTTAAAAAAAAAATTTAAAACCTATAGTGGCCGCCATTTGGCGGTTGCTATAGGTACAGCCTACTGCGGTCTCCATTTGGCGACTGCTGTAGGTGATTCTAGTGCCACCTACAGCGGCCGTCGTTTGGCGGTCGCTGTAGCTCTGGGCACAGTGGCCGCGAAACGACGGCCGCTATAGCCCATACCAGCTTTCCTTCAATGTCTGCCAAATGGAGGTCACTGATAGCAACAGGGACGGGACAAAAGCGGCTGTCATTTGGCGGACACTAGGTGGCCACTATAGACCTTTAGCGACGGCTTTTGGCGGCCACTAAAGGTCATTATTGTACTAGTGGATTTGGGGTATACTGGGGATCATTTCACATGGTGTAACAATCAAAAAGGGAATATATGTTGTTGGAGTCACCTCGATCGATGCTTAGAAAACAACAATGACGTCATGACATTCCTAAATGCGAAGGTCAGTCATCTGGTGCAGGTCATTTCAGATCACTCTCCACTGTTGGTCCATCTGTCTCCCGGGTAGGAGGAGCACAAAATATTTAGGTTCTATGACCACTGGAATGGAAATCCGGACTATATCCAACAGTTCTGATCTTTATGGAGGGAATCGTTTCAGGGGTATACCTGGGTGGCTATTCATAACAAGCTTAAGAGATTGAGGCAGGTGCTCCAAATATGGGCAAGAAATATTCCCCCTATCAACCAGAACATGGACACCCTTAAACATGAGATTGAGTGCATGGAAGGCAGCGTAGAGGACCTCTAGAATGAGATGGTGTTCAACGATCTTGTGTACAAGAAGAAAAAGCTAGCTGAAATGATCCTCGGACAAGAATGAAAGGATCAGGAGAGCTCAAGGATCAAATGGTTGAATGAGGGGTATAAGAATATGACTTACTTCCACGCATGTATCAGAGAGAAAAGACAACCCATACAGCCCAATATCAGGCAAGGGGATGGATCTTATATGGAAAATCGATAAGAAGTTGGTGGTATGGATTTATCTTTCTTCAAAGACCTTCTTATTGGCCCGAACGTGAGGATTCCCATGAGATACCCTAGTGGGAGTGCTGAACTTTGGGAATCGATACCCTCCTGTGTATCCTCGAAGGACAACAATATCATGGAGGAGATCCCCGATGAAGAGGAGATACGTACAACTATGCTCAACTTTAATGAAAACAGCGCGCCAGGTCCCGACTACTTCCCTAGTGCATTCTATAGAGGTTCATGGGAGACGGTTAAGGGAGACATTGTTGCAACCATCCAGGATTTCTTTTGTAGGGGTTACTTGCTGCAGGTGGAGAGTGCCACAACCCTCGTACTCATTCTGAATTTTAAGGTATCGTCATCTCTTTTGCATTACAAACCCATAAGTATGTGAAATTTCCCCTATAAAATGCTTGCAGGCACCATTAATTCAAGGATATCCATGCGTCTACCCTGGTGGATATCAATCGAGCAACACGACTTTGTGAGGGGATGGTCGATTCACAGAGTTATTGCACTGGCACATGAAATTCTGAGAGGTATTAACTACAAGACCCATGGTTCCAATATAGTAATGAAACTTGACATGAATAAGGCATATGATAGGGTCGAATGGGGGTTCATTAACAGGGTCCAAACCAGCATGGGTCTATCTCCCAAGGCTCTGGATATTCTCTTCAAATGCTTCAGCTCTGCATGGATGAATGTCACCTTCATGGGGAGATCACAGGGCTTCTTCAAGGCGGTTTGTGGCCTACGCCAAGGAGATCCTATATCTCTGAGTATCTTCATACTCATGAAAGACACACTCAAACGAATGATTAACAAAGGGATTGTGAGTGGGAGGATCATGTTGTATAGGAGGAAATAGAGTATGTCATCCATATCGCACCTGATGTTCGTATATGACACTATTATCTTCTCAAATGCTGGCAAGATATCTGTTCATGGCATCAAAGGGATTTTTAAGGAATACTACTTCTGGAGTAGGAAGATGATCATCAACTCGAAGAGAAATCCGTATATCTCTAATAATTGTGCTTCTAACTGGGCCTCCCAACTGTGTAGCAGAATGGACATGTAGCATGGTTATTTTCCCCTAGAATATCTTGGCACCACCATTTCTTCAGGGAACATGTGCATACGGTACTTCAACCATGTGGTGAGTAGGATCACATGGTGGTTTCTCAACTGGAAGAATCACCTCCTTTCCTTTGGGGGTGCATAGCTTTGGTGAACATCGTTTTGTTTGCAATTCAGGTTCACGCACCGATTGTAACCCCGGTACCGCAAGGGGTGATCAAGGAAATTGACAAGGTGTTGGCTGGTTTTATTTGGGATGCGTTATCCGAAGGTAAGAAGCACTAGGTTTCATAGGTGAGGTTGGATCGTCCCATATTTAATGGTGGGATTAATGTCTGAAGCTTGGGGAGCACAATTACATAAATGCACATGAAAATTGCATGGGAAGTTATTGATAATTGTACCTTGTGGGGGAGTACTATGGCCTATAACCATGGTGGAAATGTGAATGAAGTTAGCACACAAAGCTCCCCCACCTGGTCCAGAATCTGTCTCCTCATCCAGATGCTCCAACAGCATGCTAGGTGGATTGTGGGAGAAGGTGACATTCTCTTCTGGTTTCATAACTGGGCAGAAGCAGTGATCAATTTTCTAGGGTTCCCAACCCCATAAATCTCCTTCAAAGAGGTGATCCTACATCAGTCCTTCATCAGGGCAGTGCTGGACATGAACCAGCAAGCCATTTTTTATTCAATCACTATCGCTGAGGAACCAGATAGATGTGTGTTCACACCATCCAGTTATGGGAACTTCTTGATGAACGACTTTTGCAGGATATCATCACCTTTGAATCCCCAGGATGGTTGGAATGAGATCATGTGGTGAAAAAGGCTTCCAGTGAAATATAATTTCCTCATCTAGAGGATACGAAAGAGGGCGGTTCCAACAGATGAAAACGTGAAAAAGGTGGGGATCAACCTTGCCTCGTGCTGTCACTATTGTAAGGACAAGCGGGAGGAAAGCATGGATCATATATTCTTTGAAGTATAATGGGCCCAAAATTTTTGGATTTCATTTGGTTCCTTCACAGCTATCTCAGACTATGCACTTAAAACACCTTTGTTTCTGAAAAAATGGTTCCATGGGGCGATGGACTCAGTCCTGGAGAGATCGGCACGATCTGTGATCCTGAGCGTGGGATGCTGGTTTTTATGGAATGTGAGGAACCATTCCAGATATGAGGGTTCTCTCTCTACTGGGAGGTCCATCTTCATGAGTACAATGAGTCTTTTTTCTAATCTGGTGATGCTCATTGGGAACTGGCAGGAGGCCCCGTCTCTGAGTCCTCTTCATGCCATCTCACCTCTGTCCATGCCTCCTATGTCTCGTAAGCATGGCCACTAGATTCAATGGATCCCCCCAACCAATAGACTCAAACTGAATACCAATGGGTCCTACATTTTGGGTGACATGCATGGTGAAGGGGACATTCGGGACACTAGAGGAAGTGTCCTCCTTGCTTTTAATGCCCATTATGGAAGTGGAACATCGCTTCAGGAAAAGGCGAATGCAGTTCTTACTGGCCTCAATCTTTATAATCAGAGGAATATAGAGCTTAAACAAGTTGAAACTGACTCTATGATACTACATGACTCCTTTCATGGAAAAGGACCCATCCCATGGTCGGTTGCATATATCATCAGGAAATGTAAGGATCTCCTCAACAGGAGCATCCAAGTCACGCACACATGGCGGGAGGTAAACAAGGTTGTGTATCACCTGAATTCAATGGAATAACATGGGTCCAATGTCACATGTCTCCCTAATATTACTTTTCTTAAACCTTAGGATTTTAATTTGATTTAAGTGGATGCTCTAGGTCATCACTACTTTAGGCCTCCCTAAGGTGGGGTGGGACTGGCCCTGTGTTTCCATTGTTTCTTCTTGTTTCCTTGTATTTTCTCTTGAATAATCTAACAATGATGATGTAATATATATATATATATATATATATATATATATATATATATATTGTGACCTTGTATACATAGGTTATTCTCTTTCTATTTCCCCTCGGAACTATACGAAGGTTTGGGGTATCCTTTCTGTTATAAATATGAATTTTTATATACCAATTATAAGGGTGATCATAGAGGTATAATTTATCAATTTATATATATGGGATTAGTTTTAAGTTTTTTAATTTTATTAAAAATAGATATCATAAAGATTTTGTTTTTATTTTTCTTTTTAAAAAATGGGTGGTAACCAGAAATCTGAGTCGGTCAAATATGAGGATTCTGATGATTTTTTATCTTGGTTTGTGATCAAATATAAATATTTTGGTTTTGGGATGACAATATTGGGTTCTTTCTACATCCCTAGGTTATTTATTCTTATATCACATCTAGGTATCCATTTAATATTTTTTTTAGTTTAATTATCATTCAGTCCTCCATTTTTTTAGGGTGCCTAACTGCATTTGTTTATAATCACTCGTAAATAGGAATTACACCCACATGTTTTGTTTTCTATATATATGATGGGATGTTTAATGATGATCATAGAGGATTTGAGTTGGTGGATCTAGTTATTTATGGAACGTGGTGGTGAATGTTCTCATTTCATTTCATTTTTAGAGTTCTTATAGTGAGGCGGAGTCTTTCCACTTGTTTTAAGCCCTTATATGAATTAGGGTTTTAATTTATTATATTTAACTTGTAATTCTAATCTTATACACATTATATTATTATTTATTATTGTCCATAAAATGAATTTTATTTTATAGTTTAGTTGTTAGCTTTATGTAGGGATACAGTGATATATGATTTTATTACAGGTTCCATGGATGAGTCATCCAATGATGTGTTGTTCCTTCTTAAAGATAGTAACTAACACCTAAACTATTAGAGGCAGTCTTGGGGTCACACACTTGAAATATATTATAACCCCAGCAGTATAGTAGTGGGTTTGGCCAGGTCAGCATCTAAGCTTACCATTTTATTATATTTAAATATTCCTTATTAGATATATATAGATATTATTTATGAACAAAACCTAGTATATCAGAAAGGAATAATTATTTTTATTCATTTTAATATTTTAAAATTCAACTATATCAGTTTTTATATTGTTTAATTATGTAAAATCATTAAAAGTCAATAATTTTTTTGGTCTGATGAGCAATCCCATATAATTCTTTATCAAAGTAATAAAAGTCTATAAACATTTTGTAACTTGAGTTGGGGGGAATAACACATTTAATTTATTATAATCATCATATAATAAATATAAAATAATAAAGGGATATATGAATGTCTCAAAATTTTATTTGAATATATTAAATTATGAAAATGATTTAATTAATATTTTATGATCATACAAATGTTTTTTATTAGATATATTATAAAAACGTCATAAATTACTGTTTGGTGTTCAATTTATGTTTTTTTTTGAAAAATATGATCAAAATATTTCATTTTGAGAAAAAATTGAAAATATTAGAGATAACTAAGATATTTTTTTTTTTAAACCTATAGAAACTCTTATGGTAATTATCTTGGTGCTAAAAATGTTCATATAAAATATAAATGATTATAGAAACTATTTGTATAATAAGAAATATAAATATTACACAAATAGAAGTAAATCCATGTTATATTATAAAAAAATGATTATCTATATTAGCATTGAAAAATTTGAAAGAAAAATTGTTAGACTAACTAGTTTAATTATAAATTTCAATAAATATAATTATGCATGACTTTAGGTAAATGTTTTGAAAATTAATTATACAATCACCAAAATATAAGAATAGTTGGTAAAAAATCAATATAAAAAACAAAAATTATGCTTACAATGAATATTACGTTATGATAAAGAGATTTAGGTACCTTTGAATGATATATAGGAAGGATGAATAAGAAAAAAACTCCAATTTGTAATAATCTTCCCAAGGAAAAACAATAATTACAAGTCAACAAAATTAAGATCATCTAGTATGATATTTTTTTAATACAAGAAAGGAGATTTTTGAGTGAAGTATTAAATAAAATTTGGTACCATTATGAATAGAGTTTGGTATCATTATGAACTTTTAAAAATATTCCAATAAAGAATAATAAATGAAATATTATAAAATGAAAAATATATAGGTTTAGTTTTGAATAGTGATTATATTTATAAATAGTTATGAGTATATTTGTGGATCTTTCTAAAAGGTAGATGATGGTTTATAGCAATGGATGTGGGATATAGATGAATATTTGGAGAAATCATTATGATATTCAGCTAGGTTTTAAAATTTCTAATAAAAATGTTACATATTAGTAGACACTCGTGATTATAATAAGAATTTCCAATTATGAAAAATATGAGGAATAAATTGTTATGTAAAAAAAGGTTTATCTATATAACCAATTAAAAGTGTAAATGGAAAAATATTAGATGAAAAACTATAATTAAACATAAAAATTACTATAATTATATAAAATACTGGGTAAACTACCACAATATGATAATGAGAATTTACAAAGTACTATAATAATTAATAAGAAATGAACATAACATGTGGTACCACTCTAAATAATCTTATGTATTTGGATACATGAATATAATTAACCATACAAAATTAATTCACCCCCTCTAATCCATTTTTTATATTTTCTAAAATCCACTTTAATGTTTAGTGGGAACCGAACATTAAAAAAACACCAACATAGATCCAAATAAAAAAATTCAAAATTCAAACCATACTTCAACCAAATTCACTATTTCAAATTTTGACCAAATCCTATAACATGTTATCATTTTTTTTATTTTTTTTATCCTTTTATAGAAAAGGTATATGGTTTGAATTTTTTTAAAAAATGGGTCTCCAGATGTGTGAACCCTGTTCACGCATCTTTGGCACAGAGAGATGTGTAAACGGGGTTCACACATCCTGTGCAGATTTGATAAAGGATGTGTGAACCCCGTTCATGCATCTACCATCGCTAGGATGCGTGAATGGGCTTCACGTATACTTTATAAATTTTCTAAAGGATGTGTGAACCTCATTCACACATCCTATAGAAAGGTTGAAAAAATTCATAATTTTTTAGAAGCAAAAATTTCTTATCTATTTGATTAATTCAATTACAACCCCTTTCTATTCAGTATTTTTTTTGTTAACAAAGGAAGAGAGATTTATAAAAACATTTATCTTTCAATAACATGATCTTCCTGAATGTTCTACAATAATTATATTTGATTCTAATTGATATGATAATTCTGGTAGTAATTTAATATTTCTTCATTTACCTCCCCTTGAAGAGAAACACTCGTAAACATCAGTTTTGAAAGCTTATATAACTTCACTAAGGATGATCTTCTTCAATACTTATTCTTGGATATGCTAACAAATTCTTAACCCTCTTAAGGATTTTTTCTTATTTTAGAATAATATGAAATCAATCTTTTTCATAATTTCCATAATTTTATCACATGATGGAGGTATTTTAACAGTAAAATCCTCCAGTGAAGATTGTGTACCAGTAGAACATGTGTACTTTTATAAAGTTTGAATATGTATTTTCTCAAAATTGGCTAAATGAACTTTTAATTCCATACATCTCATATTTTGGTTTTTTTATCTTCAATCATAATCATCTACTCTTTACAATTATTCATTATTTATTGAAATTATTCTTCATGAAATTTAATTTTTTTAAACAAAGAATCATGTTCCATGATTTTTGGATTCAAATCATTGAGATCAATAATATTTTCAATATTTCTTGATGTTCGCATATCTTTTAATCCAGAGTATTAATATTTATTAATGAATACCAAATAGAAATTATTAATTTTGGAAGGTAATTTGATGACAGTAAGACACTTATTAAAATAGTAGAACTCTATAAATGATAATAGTAATACACATGAATAATGTATCGTAAATCAAAAATCAACCTAATCTATGCCTCTGGCATGGATGATCATTTATCCCATTGTTAGGTGTATATTGGACACATCCACGTCATGCCTGTCTCTGTCTACCCTCTGGCGTACGCTGCACATCATCCTCAGCAGCCACCACCACATCCTCTTGTGTGACAGGTGGTAGATTTAATGTCTCATCAGTTGTACCATGTCCTACATCTAATGATAGTGGAGGATGGATGGAACTCTCACCAACATGGAAAGAAGATGGATGTTATGTTTTGGATGTCTATAATAAATAATCCAACTCAACCCAGTCAACATATGTATCTACCTGTGGCTGAGCCTGAGAATTTGGAGGAGCATATGACTGATCATGTTAAACACCCTCCTTCTGTGGAAGACCAACATCTAACTGATCAAGATGAACATCCTCCTAATGTGTAATATAAATATCCATAATAGGATCTTCACCCCCTGGTACATCTATATGAGCCTCAGTAGGCTCCGCATCCCCCTCATCATGTGGTGGATCAAATAAAATTCCATGATAAATCTTGTCCATCGAAGGAAGAAAATGTGATATAAGGGTGTGAAAATATGTTGGGTCAAATATGGTGTGCTCTACTGGATCAGACATGTGAATTATACGACACATACGAGCATCCTATGAAAAAAATCCATTGTTAAGTAATATGAATAAAAATTCTACTGAATTGTGGAAGGAACTATTTATACCAGCTCATTAAAGCCTCGTCTGTGTCATGTTAGAAATCTGACGGGGGACCTGTAGTACCAAGATGTGTAATCCATCTGATCCACCAAATGAAAAAACATTGTCCCTGCCTCTCACAACTGGAATTCCTATCGTCTATCCCATAAATAAATATATCTGGTGTGGTATCTCCTCCAATCAAAATCTATCTTCCCTAACATCTTTAGGGAATGCAGTGAATCTAACTGACTCGGCAGGTCAGGAATAGGCTGAAAGAATCCGAACTACCTCATAAATCTATCGGTCTGATGCCACTCGACTATATGAAAATGAATCAATGGAACCCTGTAGGAGCCGATAAAAAGCATCTTTGTACAGTACGGTGGAAGACTCTGCATAATAGCATCTATATATGGCATCCATTAAATCTGAAAGAAAAAATAAATAATTAATTCATAAATGAATACAAGTACAGTAAAGGATAAAGACTTAACAATATAAATAATAATCACTTACATCGTGTGTTTGAATGTTGTCCAACATAAGTCTGTAGGTGTGGACGTCATTTTTGGGGGAATCTGAATATTGATGTGTCTGACTCCACCTGTAGATAATATTTTTATATTAATATTTCATAATAGAAAGTTCTAAAATTAAGTTAAATATTATAAGGAAGGAATAACATACCAACGTCCATGTGAATCCTCTACTACAATATCTACTGGTAATGGCACATGAGCATGTGAAGCTAAACGATGGATGTGCTCTCATACCCACATCTATAGAAAAACCATGAATCACGTGATCTGCATATTATTGATGTGACATGCACTGCATAGCACCCTGTATGTATATTCTATATAAGAAGACCCCTAGATATATCATCTTTCCTCATCCAAATCCTCCAAAAAATATAAATACGTCAAAATGTACAAAAGTAGTGGAGTGATCAACAAAAACTGTGCCACCGATCAACCTCAAAATATTTGCATGTGAAAATCACAGCATGGTGATCTCATTAGCATCCTCGGATAACTGTGTGAAGTGTTGTTCTAATCAAGGCATGCATAATATACCACTAACAATGGTCCTTCCATCATTAGGGTCCTCTATGCCCAGTAGTCTATGAACAAGCTCCGGTACATCTGCTTCAACTCGACCTATTAGAGTCGCACCATCGATGGGGAGGCCCAACATAATGGCCACATCCTTTGGGGTAATAGTCATCTCACCCTCTCTAAAATAGAATGTATGTGGCTCTAGCGCCCATCTATATACAAGCTCATAAATGGGATAATGATTGAGAAAGGTGAAGTCGCACATCGCTACGCCATAGAATCCAGCGCAAAAAAGATGAGGGATGATAGTAGTGTTGAGTCAATAAGGTTTTCCTTATGACTTTTCCATTCCTTCTTGTTTTGAAAATCACAAACACCTTATACTTAAGAAAATGTATATTTTACTTCTCTAAGGAAAATTTCATTCCTTAAGGAAATTTACCCTAACCTAGATTTCCTTATACATATCAATATTTTTCTTAAGTATAAAAATAGGATTCATACCCAAATCCTCGGAATCATATAATACTTAGATATGAAGAATTATGGATATGAACTGTAATGAAGTTCTAATCCAAATTCTGGATATGAACTATAATGAAGTTCCACTCCGAATTCTGGATATGAACTGTAATGATGTTCCACTCCGAATTCTGGATATGAACTTTAATGAAGTTCCACTCTGAATTCTAGATATGAACTCTAATCAAGTTCCACTCCGAATTCTAGATACGAACTCTAATAAAGTTCCACTCTGAATTTAGGATATGAACTCTAATAAAGTTCAATTCTGAATTCTGGATACGAACTCTAAAAAAGTTCAACTTCGAATTCTGGACTCCAAACTTCTATGAGTTTGACTCTGAAATTGTACTAGTTCGACTCTGAACTTCTATGAGTTCAACTCCGAACTTTTACTAGTTCGAATCCGAACTTCTATGAGTTTGACTACGAACTTTTACTAGTTTGACTCTGAACTTCTCCAAGTTAGACTCTAAACTCTGTAAGTTTGGATTATAAATTCTAGTGAAACCAGACTCTGAATTTCCTTATAAATTCAGACTCCGGATTCCTATAGAATTCAGGTTCTGAATTCCTATAAAACAGAATCTGAATATCTATTTATTATAGACTCTGAATTCCTTTTTGGTTAGACTCCAAACTTTTATTTGCTTACATTTCGAACTTCAGTTTTGCTTATGCTTACACTTGTTTCGTTATAAAACGATGTCATGCCTTCAGTTACATATTTTTTATTATAAAATGATGTCGTCCATTCTGTTTCTAACTAACTGTTGTTTGAGTGACACGTGTACAGGTCCCTCCAAAATTCAAGGAGAAATATGATCGTTGGAGGGGGGAGCTGACCGTTGGAGCTTCGCCTATAAATATGAGCTCATTTGAAAATAAGATACAATTTTTACAACTTTGACACAACTTGTGCTTACATGCTGTTGAAGTGATTTTAGAGAGAGAGTCTCTTATTAACTCTCAAGCTTCGTGTAGAAAGTTTGAACGAATTGTTAAAACATTTCCTTGTGCAGACTTGCTTAGTGTGACTCCGATTGTTGGTGATTACAATCGAGGGATTCCGGGGATAGGAAGACAGAGGTTCTAACTACCTTGAAGTTCAAGGGCTTACAAGGATAGAAATACAGAGGTGCTGACTACCTTAAAGTTAGAGGGCTTCCTTGCTGAGGAAGACAGAGGTTCCAACTATCTTGAAGTTGAGGGCTTGCGAGGATAGCAAGACAGAGACTCCAATCTTCGTATCAAGGGCTTACCCTGGTGTGGGTAAGACAAACTTGCTTGAAAGTATAAATCAAGGGACCATTATCCAAGGTTGTTGGATACCCTTCTCTTTGGGTTATAAGATTTATATCTTGTTACTTGTAGTTTTACTACTTGTTTTTCCGCTACACTTTTGTATTGTAAGGAAAGTATAAACTTCTTATATTTCCTTACACTTGTACTCTGATTAATTTAGATTCTATATGCTTTAAGGTAGAATCTCATTTTGTAAACTTTGGTTAAGTTTCAATTTTCGGATCCATATTTCTGGAACCAGTTTTTCAGAATCACTTTCCAGATTTAAGCAAGTGTATAGAACTAGAAGTTTGTAACTTCATAATTTGTCCCAATCTTTCAATTGGTGTTAGAGGTGTTGTGAATTTTCTTAGTTTAACTTTGTTAAACTTAGATCTTTCCTTGTTTAAAGAAATTTTTAAAGTGTACAATTCACCCCCCCCCCCTCTTGTATATTGAGCATCTACATCGTTATTTCGATCCAATAATTGGTATCAGAGCTGGTCTCTGAAATACTTATACTCACATATAAGTTTTTCATTGCTCAGTTTTTCATTGTTTTATATTTCCTTGCTTAGTAATATTTTCCTTGAATCTAAAATTTTGTTATTAATAAGTTTCTATGTAGAAATATTTTTTAAGATGGCAGGTTTAAATGTTGGCTCCATCGACAACCTAAATCCTATAAGACCACCAATTTTTTATGGAAATGATTATGAATACTGGAGAGATCGAATGAAGACTTTCGTTATCAATACTGGGGTAGATAACATTGTCATGATAACCAGTGGATATAAAATTCCTGACAAGGAAGTTAGTACTTTCACAAATCAAGAGAAGCATGATTATCAATTAAATTATAAGGTATTCAATACTCTACTATGTTCAATGACTAGGAATATATATAGCCAAAATTCTTCATGTGAAACAGCTAACTGTATATGGAAGAAACTTGAAGTTACTCATTTTGGTACATCCAAAGTCATAGAGACAAGAAGATCTATGTTGATAGTTGAGTATCATGGTTTTAATTTTCCTTATGGAGAACCCATTTGTAAGGTGAAACAAAGATTTATGACTATCGTGAATAGCTTACAATCTATGGGAGAAAAAGGTCTGGATGATGAAGCTCTTGTGGATAAGATTATTGATATTATGCCCAATGAGTGGGAATAAAAGAGAATAGTAATTGATGAGAACAGGAAGGTTACTCAAATTTCCTTAGATGAGCTATTTGGAACTCTTCTCCAACATGAAACAAGGATGCAGAGAGATGTTGATAACATCAAAAAGAATAATGGGAATGGTACTATTGATTTTTCCACTATATTAAATCACATGAAATATTATACTCCTGAGAGAGTAACTAGATCCAAGTCTAATAAGGTTACTATTCAATCTGAATCTAGTGAGAGTGAAGTCTCAGAGAATGAGTTAACAAATCTTGCTCGTAGAATGAACAAGATAGTTGGTCAAAGAAATTTCTGATCCAAGTATAAGAAGAAGTAAAGGAAAGATAAGAAATATTTAGAGGTCACATGATATGAATGCAATAGAAGTGGACACATACGACCTAATTTCCCTATGCTTAAAAATAAATAAAGAAAAGAGAGGCATTCTGAAAGGAACAGGAAGAAGTTTTACAAAGATAAAGCTAAGAAAAGTCTGAAAGCTAATACTACTTGGAGTGCTAGCTGTGGAGACTCTTCAGAAAGTGAATCCTCAGAATATGACTCATCAGTTCAAAAGAATATGTTATTCATTGCTAATACTTCTTTTCCACATACATGTCTAATGGCCAAGGTATTCTCTGCCGAGGCTTTAACAAATTTATCTCTTGATAAGAATTACTATTCTGAAAATAGTACTTCTAATGGAGATACCTCATCCTCAGAAAATGAAGAACCTTCATATGAATATGTATCTAGATTTTCCAAGTTACTTGAAGAAAAAAATTGTAAAATTTATAAGAAATTAGACAAGGAAAATACTAGGGAAGAATTTCTTACAAAAGACATTTCAGATCTTTCTTCAGATCTTAGAGATAAAGAAGAGTTTTTAGAAAAACTTTCTAAAGACCTTGAGAAAGAAAATTCTGATAAGGAAGAACTTTCTAAAGATCTTAAGAATACTATTTCAAAAATAAAAAGTTTTGAGGAAAATCTAACTCTAAGGAAATGATTCCTAAGGATAGGAATTTAGTCATTAGACTAAAATCTGAAATTTTTTCTCTTAAGAATCTCCTTTCAAAATTTACCTCTGGGAAGGAAAATTTTGACAAGATGTATTCTCAAATTAAACCTCATGGAAACACTACTGGAGTAGGTTATACTCACCAAAAACCAGTTTTCAAAAACAACTATTTTGTTCCTTCTAAAGCCCCTTTTTGCACTAAGTGTCAAAGTGGTGGGCATTGGAAGAAAAACTGTTCTTTGAATAGAGTTCAATATCTTGGGTTTCATAAATCATATTTCTCTAAACAAATGTGGATACCCAAAATTTTGTAATCTGAAAATCTCAGATCCAAATAAGTTTGGATTCTGAAAGTCTAATTCTTTTCTTATTTTCATGAAGATAAAGGAAGTACCAACAGCAATACATGGTACATGGATAGTGGATGTTCCCAACATATTACTGGTAACAAAAACTATTTTGAAAATATTATCAAGATAAAAGGAGGAAAAGTAAATTTCGGAGATAATTCTCAGCAAGAAATTATTGGTATAGGTAATATTATTCTTCTTGGTAAAACTTTGATTTTAAATGTTTTGTTTGTTAAGGGATCACACACTAAAAGGAGATATCATTCTTCAGTTTATCAGAATGCAAGATCAACTTGCTGATATTTTCACAAAATCTTTACCCTCCAATAGATTTTAATACATTAAACAGAAGTTAGTAATGATAATTGTAAGGTAATCCTTCTTTATTAACTTCTTTTTAAACAATTCTCCTTGTAGTAATAAACTCCTTTTCATAGGGGGAGTACATTTTCTTCTTAGCATAATCAAAATTTTCGAAGTTAGTTTTTTTTTCTTAGCTTTTTTAATCAAAATTTTCATACTAGAACTTTCGTAATGAAATTTTCGTACTGGAAATTTTCTTAATGAAGTTTTCGAACTGGAAATTTTCGTAATGAAATTTCCGTACTGGAAATTTTCATAATGAAGTTTTTTAACTGGAAATTTTCGTAATTAAGTTTTCGGAACTGGAAATTTTCATAATGAAGTTTTTGGAACTGGAAATTTTCATAATAAAGTTTTTGGAACTGAAATTTTCATAATGGAAATTTTTGGAACTGGAACTTTCGTAATGAAAATTTTTCATACTAAATTTTTTTGTACTCATACTTTTCGTACTGGAGTTTTGTTACTCAAAGTCTTTTCAACTTTAAGTTTTTCATAGTTAGTTTTTCGTAGTCAAATTTTTCTTCAAGAAGAATATCACCTATTACGGATAAACTTCATGGACAATCCAAAAGGTATTATTTCCTTACTTAAGTTTTCATAGTCATATTTTTCTTGCTAGTATTTTCCTATAAGTTTTAAAATTTCTCAGATTCTAGTTTTCTTAAATCTGATTTTGTTTCTTAAAACCTCAAAAGATCGGAGTCAAGTTTTCCTTGCGGCTTGTTTCTCAATCGTCAGATCAAATCCCAATGAATCTCAATCGTTCGATCTACCGCGGAAGTTGAACCGTCATTGCAATGCCTATATAAAGGGGACCTCTGAGGGTTGTCCCACATTGGATATCAAGCTTTTACGTCTCGAAGCTTTGTCCTCCTTTCTTAAGGTCGTTCCGATTTCTTCCAAGACCGTTTTGAATCCTTCAGAAGCGTTCAGTTCTGAATGTCTGTAGAAGACACTTCTCAGGATATGTCAACTAAAAAGCCAATCTCAAAATGGTTTGTTTATAGGGAGAGGTTAGTGCATCCGAATTTCTACAAGTATAATTCTCTTATTTCCAAGAACATCAAGCTTAATGGATGGGAAGATGTTTTCATATCCAAGATAGAGAAATAGGATCCGGTTTATCCAGATTTGCTTGTTGAGTTTTACGAGTATGTTTCCTTCCTTAAGGAAGATGGAAGAGAGAAGTTTTTGTTCAAGTCTTATGGGAAGACTTATATGCTTTCTTACACCAAAGCTGCAATCCTGGTGGGTTTATCTTATGAGGGAGAAGCTGAGTTTTGCTCTCACAATCTGCCCGATGATCAAGGAAGTTTCAACAAAGAAAAGGCTATGGAATGCCTTGGACTTTCAGATGATATTACAGCAAATATTGCTCATCTCTCTCCGAATAATTGGATTCTACAACTTTGGGTGCAAGGGTTTTTCGTACCGAGAAGGGGAGACAAGGATAATCTCAAGAAGAGTGACATTTACATCCTAGATTTCTTGGTAAATCTAAGGAAGATAAATCTGATGAGGCATATTCTTATTACAGTTAAGAATGTCAAAGAAGGGAATTTGAAGGCTCAAATCATCATGTATTCAGCTTTTCTCTCAAAGTTGATCGTTAAAACTCTTGATTCATTCAAGATTTATTGCACCTCCAAGCAAAGGAATTGTAAGGTAATGCTTGTCAAAGATGACACATTAAAAAGGATGAAAATGAGTTTTTCAGTTGAATATAGTGAATTCTATATTTTACCTGAGGAAGAAATTGAAGCTGCTAAGAAGGAGAAAGAAGCTCTGGAATTGTCTAATAAAGATGAGAAGAAAATGAAGTTGAAGAAAGTGGTTGATGCTGAAAAAACTCCTAAGTCTAAGGATATCCATTCCGAACCTCCCAAGCCGAAGAAACAAAAGTCATATCTAGATGATGTGGTTTCCAAGTGGAGGGAGGAAAAAGAGAAAAGGAAAGAAGGGGAGCCACAGTTTGTCTTGGACCCTGCTCAGGCTAAGGCCCTAAAGGAAAAAGCTGGTGAAGAACTTGAAAAGCAAGCAAAAGAGAAGAAATTGAAGAAGAAGATGTCTAAAGCTAAGTTTGTTCAAACGCTCTTGAAATTCACTGAAATAACTTTAGGGAGTATTACTGCTCTGAAATCTTTCCTGGTTGAAGATTTTCCTAAAACTCTGGGAAATAAGACTCTGGAAATTTCTAAAGAGATAGCTCATGAAGAAAGGGAAGTTGAAACAGATGCAATAGTTCAGCAAGTTGTGGAGGAAGTCCAACAAGCTGAAGGGAGTGGAGGTTCTGATGATATAGTAAGGTAAATCTAAGATTATCATGATAAGGTAACTCCATTTGATAAAATCTCACTCCGGACTTCTCAAGTCGGATCTTCCAAGTTAGCTACTCCTGCAGATGATGAGAAAGGTCAAGAAGAAGTCAACAATCCTTCCGAGGAAGAAAGTTCTCATCATGATTTCCTTGAAGAAGGAGTTGTAAAAGAAAAATTTGATGAAGGTAAAATTGTTCAAGTTTCTGACAGTGAGCAATAATCTCCAAATGATGAAGAATTTCCAAAAGTTGACAAAGGAAAAAAGGTGACTTCTGTTACACCTAGAAAGATTAATGTAAAAAAGAAGGTAGTTGCTAGTTCATCTAAAAGAAAGTTTGATGAGATAGAGGAAGAACCATCTCCTACCCAACTATCAGATTCGGAGTCATCTTCCTTTGGACATGAATTTGTGGAATAGTCCCTAAAGAAGCTGGTGGACGTCATTCCAATTTTTCCAACAATAGAATCCAGATTCCAGATGCTTCAGCATAGCATAAATCAAAAATTGGACTCTTTATCCATGGTGATGGATAAATGTGCTAAGCATGAGGCTGATCATAAAAACTTTCTTATCAATTATGATGCTCATAGATTTTCTTACAAGAAGATAACCAAGTGTTCTAAGAAAGTTGTTCAAGACATGGCAGATTTTGATCAATTCCAAGTAGATGTTAAATATGCTTTTGATGTCGAAGACACTAAAATAAAGGATCTTAAAAATTCTTTTGAGAAGAAGTTAACTCTTGAGAAGGATGTTTGGATGCAGGAGGTTAAAGATCTGAATGGGAAGTTAAGTTCTCTTGTCCAATATTACAGAGAAGAAAAAAAATCTTCAGATTCAGTTGGAAGAAAAGGTTTTAAAGCAAGATGAAACACTTAAAGCTCAGGTAGTGGCAATAGAGGCTCAAGATGCAAGAATAATTGCTTTAGAGAAGCAATTTGAGGAAGACCATAAAGAGCTGAAGAAAATGAAGACCATTCTGAAAAGCCTGTTATCCAAGGAAAAAGAAGACAAATAAAATCAAACCCGATCTTTTGTTGTACTGTTTTCCTTGTACTATTTCTTTATAATATTATGAAATTTTGGTTACCTGTCTTTTGGTTGGTTTCATGTACTAATATTTCATGTAATTTATTATCTTTTCCATTCCCTCAAACTCTTTTTGAAAATCACAAAGGGGGATAAGGAAAATGAACTACTTAAAAGGGGAGAAGGAAAAATTTAAAATGGAGAAGGAAAAATTTCTAAGTGAAGATATCCTTAAAGTAAGAGGGAGTTTCTCATTACGAGGTTTTTCATTCCCATGATAATGAAAACTCCATTCAGGAAATCCAGAATACAATCCTTAGAGTTTCAATGCCTAAGGGTTAGTTAGTTGTATTCATTATTATCCATGAATAAAGGGAGATAAGTTTTAATTTCAAAGTCATATGAAATTTTTCAAAGTTCTTATATTCTTTTTCGTAAGGTTTCTTGTGATTTACAAAAAGGGGGAGATTATTGAGTCAATAAGGTTTTACTTATGACTTTTCTATTCCTTCTTGTTTTGAAAATCACAAACACCTTATACTTAAGCAAATATATATTTTACTTCTCTAAGGAAAATTTCCTTCCTTAAGGAAATTTACCCAAACCTATATTTCCTTATACATATCAATATTTTTCTTCAGTATAAAAATCGGATTCATACCCAAAACCTCAGAATCATATAATACTTAGATATGAAGAATTTTGGATATGAACTATAATGAAGTTTCAATCCAAATTCTGGATATGAACTGTAATGAAATTCCACTCCAAATTCTGGATATGAACTGTAATGAAGTTCCACTTCGAATTCTAGATATGAACTGTAATGAAGTTCCACTCCAAATTCTAGATATGAACTCTAATAAAGCTCCACTCCGAATTCTGGATACGAACTCTAATAAAGTTACACTCTGAATTCAGGATACGAACTCTAACAAAGTTCCATTCCGAATTCTAGATACGAACTCTAACAAAGTTCAACTTCAAATTCTGGACTCTGAACTTCTATGAGTTTGACTACGAACTTTTACTAGTTCGACTCCAAACTTCTATGAGTTTGACTCTAAACTTTTACTAGTTCGACTCCGAACTTCTATGAGTTCGACTCCGAACTTTTACTAGTTCGACTTTGAACTTATACAAGTTCGACTCTGAACTCTGTAAGTTCAGATTCTGAATTCTAGTGAACCCAGACTCTAAATTTCCTTAGAAATTCAGACTCCAGATTCCTACAGAATTTAGGTTCTGAATTCCTATAAAATAGAATTTGAATATCTCTTTATTATAGACTCTGAATTCCTTTTTGGTTAGACTCCAAACTTTTATTTTCTTACATTCTGAACTTCAGTTTTGCTTATGCTTACACTCGTTTCATTATAAAATGATGTCATGCCTTTAGTTACACATGTTTTGTTATAAAACTATGTCGTCCATTCTGTTTCTAACTAACCATTGTTTGAGTGACACGTGTACAGGTCCCTCTGAAATTCAAGGATAAATATGACCATTGGAGGAGGGAGCTGACCGTTGGAGCTTCGCCTATAAATAGGATCTCATTTGAAAAGAAGCTACAACTTTGAAAACTTTGACACAACTTGTGCTTACATTTTGTTGAAGTGATTTCTAAAGAGAGAGGATCTTATTAACTCTCAAGCTTCGTGCCGAAAGTTTGAACAACTTGTTAAAACTTTGCCTTGTGTAGACTTTCTTAGTGCGACTCCGATTGTTGGTGATTACAATCAAGGGATTCCAGGGATAGGAAGATAGAGGTGCCGACTACCTTGAAGTTTAAGGGCTTCCGGGGATAGAAATACAGAGGTGTCGGCTACCTTAAAGTTCGAGGGATTCCTTGTTAAGGAAGAAAAAGGTTCCAACTACCTTTAAGTTGATGGCTTGCGGGGATAGCAAGACAGAGACTCCGATCTTCGTATCGAGGGCTTACCCTGGTATGGGTAAGACAAACTTTCTTGAAAGTATAAATCAAGGGAAATTTATCCAAGGTTATTGGATACCCTTCCCTTTGGGTTAAAAGATTTATATCTTGTTACTTTTAGTTTTACTACTTGTTTTTCCGCTGCACTTTTGTATTGTAAGGAAACTATAACCTTCTTATATTTCCTTACAATTGTACTCTGATTAATTTAGATTCTATACGCTTTAAGGTAGAATCTCATTTTGTAAACTTTGTTTAAGTTTCAATTTCTGGATCCATATTTCTGGAACCAGTTTTTCAGAATCACTTTCCAGATTTAAGCAAGTGTATAGAACTAAAAGTTTGTAACTTTATTCTTTTTCCCAATCTTTCAATTGGTGTTAGAGGTGTTGTGAATTTTCTTAGTTTAACTTTGTTAAACTTAGATCGTTCCTTGTTTAAGAAAATTTTTAAAGTGTACAATTCACCCCCCCCCCCCCTCTTGTATATTGAGCATCTACATCATTATTTCGATCCTACAAGCAGGAGGTGATGCGGTATGATGGAAATGGTGAGATCTGTGTACACTCAACGGAGACATTGGATGTACCTCTAAAAGAATCTATGATACATAAGTAGCCTGATATGTGAGAAATGGAAAATATTCCATCTACACAAATGATATCATCATTACTTTATAATAGTGAATTCAATAAAAAAAATCAATTGTTATTTAAATAAATCTAGAACAATCAAATGAAAAATGATTATGTTAATATTTTTTATTTATACTTGATTTTTTGTGTGTGGATTAGTGTCTTTGTTACATGTGGAAGCATGGTATATTCATTTTAATTCTATATTGTTTTTTTGAATAGTTTGAGTATCAAAAAATTCTTTATTAGAGAATCAAAAAACTAGACAAACCAAAATTGAAACATGTTAGAAATGGAGAAAGTCAAAAATAAAAGGATTAAAAACTGAAACTTCCACATAAAAAACAAAATATACATATTCATGATACAATACACAAACTCGATCATGGATGAAGAGATGTGGAGCTATGTTCTACCACTTGGCGACATCTCTTACGAGTATGTCCTTCTGCATGACAAATACTACATCGTATTGTCCCTCCTCATTGCCAATTCCAATCCATTTCATCTATGATTCGACTTCATTTTGGTCTTCCTCGGGGCCATAACCTAGTAGTATGAATCCAATAATTCAAAAAATGATAGACATTGAAAAAATCATAAATGAAAACAAAACCAAATTATGAAACCTAGAAATATCAGGGACGATGGTCGGCTGATCAGTAGGCAATGAGATAGAATGAAAGTCACCAACAAGCATCCAAGATGCACTATAACAGTAAACAAAAGTGATCATGTGATACACTGGGTCAACAAATGGCTCACATGATATATTTACTAAATCACAAATTGTGATAACATGTGAACATGGATATCTAAATGCCTGAAAGTTACCACAATCATAGTATCTGTTATCCAACATCACTACAAACACTCGACCACAAGTGCATGTAGCCTAGTAGTAGCACAGTCTTATATAAAAGCTCTTCTTTTCCCTGTCAAAGGCTAGAAAAATCCATATTGAAGCCTCATTCAGTATATTATCAATATTACTTTTGAAATGTTGTGTAAAACGCATTCCGTTTTCCATCCTCTGATTGGACTTTTGGGATCAGACAACAAAGTAGTGAACACATCTATAAAATCTCTCTTTCACTAACCCTGTGATTGGGAGTTTACGCACACCCTTGAGGACCCCATTTATGAACTCCACTATATTAGTGGACATATAGACTTATCTTCTACCACCATCATATTCTAATAACCATTTTTTCTTCAAAATATTCATAATATATTCATACACATCTTCATTAGAAGTTTGGATCTCTTCAAGGAATAGATAAAACCTTTCTTTTTGGTGCTCATATGTAGAAACTATAAGAGAATAATGTATTAAAATGGAGAATAAATTTTGTTTACAAAAATTTAGTTTATAAAAAAATACCCAACTTGAGGATCACATTCTTTATGGAATCATCTATGAAATGCTTATGAACATTACTTGAAATATGTCTAATTCAGTAAGGATGATAAGTATTCGGCTCAGTCCATGAAACCCCATCACTAACCACAGCCTCTAGAATCACTCGATGGTGATCAGATATCATACACACGCCATGGTTTTGTATGACATGAACGCGTACACATGCCAAAAACCAACTCCAACATTCAAAATTATCCTTTTCAATAATAGAAAAAGCAAGTGGCAGGGGAGCACGATTACCATCCTGTGTGGCAGTAATGAGTAGAACACCTGTATACATGCCATATAGAAAAGTTCCATCAACCTGAATAAATTGTTTACAATAGGGAAAGGCAGCAATTCATGGCCTAAATGCCCCAAAAAACCTATTGAACTTCACCTTTGTTCTATCAACTTGGTGATTGGGGGATACATACTCAATAGTGTCCAACTGATAAACAGTCTGATCGTTGAGAGACAACAATTCTATAAGTTGTGGTAACATAACATAAGATTCATCCCAATCACCATGTACTTTTACAATTGCCTTCGGTTTTTCATTCCATGCTTTGGTATATGATATCTTATGGTTATACAACTGTTGAATTATTTCCTAAACAAGGGCAACGGGAACATCCTGATAGGTTCATATCATCTCACAAATAACATTTGATATAAACTCTAAATCAAGGGAAGAGTGATCCTACGACAAGATTGGATGCACACAAGTGTGTGGACCTTCTAATTTGGTTATCCTCTAAGATTAAAAAAAATTATTAAATATTTCCCTTAATGGAAATTTACATTCTTGTCCATATTTTTCACAACGAATGATATATTTTGTCTTCTTTGACTCATCAACCACAAATGTAAAATGTCCCTCAATGTGGTATTTATTTATCACATTTTTCATGGCCAATTTACTTTCAAACTCCTGTCTGACATAGATGGCGTTACAATTTGATGCATACATATTCCCTATAATGCTAGGGAATTCAGAAGCTGGTGTAATGACATCCCAATCAAAATTTCATTCACGAGACATTCCTTTAACTAAGGAACTCAATACTGAAGGATGATTACCACTAATCAGTGGATGTCATGGATGTTTGTCTCTCAAAGGAACCTCAGAAGGTCCATTTCCCACATCACACTCACCCACATCTCTCAAAGTAACCTCATAAGGTTCATTCCCCACATCACCCTCACCCACATCATCTCCTGATGGATCCCTAGATTATTCTTCCTTAGATAAACTTTCATTCACTATATCAGCACACAAAGGGATGTAATCTACATTTCCTTCCAAATTTTGATCATCTTCTTCATAATTTTATTCTATTACTGGAGTCATATAAGAAGGATTCAATGCAAAATACTGATGTGAAGGACCAACTTCTACAGAGCTCACAAAAATGGTTTTTTAGTAGTTAGTTGCACTACATATATATCAGAAATCACCACATACAACTCTATTAAACCATTTTCACACTACTCTCTGAATAAGGAAGATGCATCCATCCAATCATCATAATCAACCAAAGGGTACTTAGTGTGACAGAAACATTTAGGATGTTGTAGATTTCGATATGTGATTGAAGAAATGGATTGATCGACCCTCAATTTTAACTGATTATAAATCTTATTGCGAACTGCATCCAATGTCATACAACTATGAAGATTTACCACTCTGACAGGTGGCACACTATAGCTAAATCCCTACTCTGTTTAAATGGTATCACTATTTCAATATATTTGTACATACATTAATACCTAAAAATAATAATTAATAAAATATTATATACTACATCAATATTTTACATTATTTAAATTGGTTTTCAATAATTGAATTTATCTAGAGACTTTTTATGTATTGATTTTTCACTATTAGGTATAGTGATGATGGAATTATTACCAAAGAAAATTTAATATAAAGTTATATATTTTAATTACTTATGAATAAATAATCATGACTTGATCTTGAGACTTATGATTGGTTTATCATTATTTGATAAACTAACCAAAACATGTGGGTAGACTCATGGAGTCTCTATTATCAAATATTTTAGCAACCGTCAATATCCTTTAAAACATCAACACCTCCTATTGAACGCTTGTTTTTGAACGCCTCTTCAAGGACACCTCTCTGGGAACGCCTCTTCAGGGATGCCTCTTGTTGATTGCCTTTTAATTACAAATTTACTCACATCAATGTGAGGGGGTCTAGGGGTTTGAAATACATAACTTTTTTTATGCGGAGATGCAGGTCCTTACATACTTAGTTATATATGACTCACATGTCATCATTACAGAAAAATAAATGCAATTATTACAAACTAAATAGCCACATTCACAAAATAAGACATGCAATTTCAATTATGCATCATTCGGTCATCTCAAGATCAGTCATCACACAACTTACCATGTTTTTGGGTATACTTATTATATCTATTTCTAGATGAAATACATATTAAATATCTGTATCTCTTTTATATTTAATAAATTTAATTATAACTAATATAATTTAAAAAAATTATTTATACAAAACTATTTTTATACCATTAACAAAAAAAAAGTTTTCTATATATTTTTTAATAAATTTAAATATGATACATATAACTAATATATTATTCAAAAATTATATTACTAGTGTATAAAATATTATAATTTAAATTAATAATAATTTCAAAATAAAATTTTTTATAACATATTTAATTTTCATAAACATTAAATATGAATTCATACAACATTATAGACATGATATAATTAATTTTCCTAAACATTCAATACGAATTCATACAACAAACACATCATTCAAAAACTAAATCATACAAAAGACACTAATTTACACATCAATACATATTAAATAAATAAACCACACACATAAACAATAATTTCTACATATCACAAATGAAATAAATAAATCATACAAATGAAATAAATAAACACAATTAAATAATTGAAAATTTAAATAGAAATTTTACCTTCTTAAAAGCAGTAAAAATTTATTGAGAAAGAAATTATGTAGGGCTTCGTAGAAAAATCCAGAGGAGAAGAATAAATTGGGGGGCCTCTTTTATATATTTTCTCAGTTGGATGTGTGAATGGGGTTCACGCATCCTTCATCCCATCTTCGAAGGATGTGTGAACCTCATTCATGTATCTCTCCACGCCGAAGATGCGTGAACGGGGTTCACACATCTGGAGACCCATTTTTAAAAAAAAAATCAAACTATATCCCTTTTCTATAAAACAATTAAAACCCATAAATAAAAAAAACCAACATGTTATGAAACAAATATCCTACCACATAGTTGTCCCCAAAAAAAAATCCATCATTATCACCACATTACTGTCATCAATAGTCGAGGGCTGAAACTAGCCCCACCACTGAAAACCCTTAAGACATACGCATCATCTAAAAAAATGTCTCCAGAGAGACCACCTTCATCATCGTCACCTGGTTACCACTAGAGCCGATAGTCAGAAAAAAAAATAAGACCCTTCAACCTCACTATAGTTAAACCACCACCGTATTCATCATGAGACAACATCATCATCCAAAAAACACATTTTCAGTGATGAAAAATCAGTGAAAACAACCATAAATCCAAACCCTAAACATACCAAAGGGGGAAAATTTGAACACACAATTAATTGATTGAATTGAACTTCCTAAATCCTCCATGAAACCACAACAGTAGACCAAATGAGAGAGAAACTAAGGAATCAGAAGCCAGAGTAGCATTAGAAATGGGAAAGGGCATCAATAGAGAACCACATCCTTAACTGGGCTACCAAACCTGACAGATGAAGCCACCTCCTTGCAAATATCACACCTAAAACAACACCAAAGGAACAACACCACAAGGAAGAAATCACTGAGAGAGGATGAGACTGAATGCAAGATGAGCACATAACAAACCAACGTAACTCAACCCACACATACCAAATTTCTCAAAGAAATCTAGAACACCATACCAGAATGGGGTCAAAAATGAGGCCACTGGGAGGAAAGATCTAGGGAAGAGAAAATGAGTACTTAAAAAGGGTAAAGGCCACAAAAGGGTTCGAGCGGGACCAAGGAAGTAGGAAAAAAATTGAAAAAAAGAAAGTGTAGAGAAACAGGGAATGTGATAAAAGTGGGAGGGAGAAGGAAGTAGAGATGAAGGGGGAGACGGAGTTAGAGACGTGGTGCGCCGACCTCCCCCCTCCGAGGAAATATAGAGGAAACACTAGAGGATAGTGTTGAGTTGTATTGTAAACAAAATTAATTCACAATATCCTTATTTTAATGTTAAAAACAATTAATTAATTTCAATGTGTTTTTTATATTATATAAATTATATATTTTCTCTAATTATCAAAATTATAATCAACTTATCAAATTCATTTGTATTTTTTTTCAAGTCATTTATACCATGAATTTAGGTTATATACAACATATATTTTACAAATATGAATCCTATCAAAGAAATATATATTCTTTAATAAATAGTATACCATTCAACAAAATCATATATAGCACATTATCAAATAAAATGCAACTCTCTAAAAAATAAATTCATCTATAGAGTATTGAAATCATTTATAGCCAAAATTAAAGTAATAAAAATAAAATCTTATTCTCAAAACATATATAGTGGTTATGTTTCTTATATTAAATTATAAATATTATTAATATCTTTAAATTTCTAGCAATACATATCATTAAATTAATTTATAGCATCTAACACTCACACCATATATTATCCAAGTCAAATGTGGTTACCAAGTATCACACAATCTGTTAGTAAAATCATATATATCCACTACATGATATGTAATTTTATCTATTTCAATGAAACACAAAATAATACTACACAATGAAAATAAATAATTTATATAAATTTTAATAGGAAAATAATAATAAAAGTATATTAGTTTTTTTAATGGATAGAACATTCAAATCAAATACAATTACCATGATTCACACAAAATTAGGTTAAAAATATTTATTTAATAGAGATATCATACATAAATAGATCATCTACAATTTCGAATAACGTTGATTAATTTATTTAATCATAATAATTTTGTAATATGATCTATTAAATATTTTTTATTTTTTATATTATTTTAATAATATGAAATTGAATGTGACTATTATTAATAATAAATTATTTTATTTAAAAAAAATTGAAGTTTAAAATTTGTTTTTTTCCATTAATGATCGTTTTTATGTAACATCATATTAATTATTTTTTCTATACTAAGATAGAAATTTTTTTTATTGCAATTTTTTGTTTAAATTTAATCTAAAAACTATAAAAATTTTTTTGTATCTCATATGTAGAAATTAATATATAATTATTTCATTAAATACCCTTAGTGATTTTTATCAGTGATATAAGATTATCATTTAATGTTTTTTGAATCTTGGGGATAAAATTTATTACTATCAAGTGTTAACTACTTGTACTTATTCATGTAATTCTTTTGAAAAAAATACATGACATGAATCATTTTAAAATTAAATAAACTCATATTGATCGTTGTTGGAGTTGATTAAGGATGATATTTTGAATACCTAAACCAATATACATATCTTGTGTTGTTTTATTATTTTATAATTTTATTTATATAGAAAATTTATTATACTCATAATATTTTATAAAGCCATTAATTATTTCTAAATACATTATAAATTTAAAATGGAATTTTAAATTTTAAAAATGATAAATTCAACCCATGATGAGATATATTTTTGGTCAATATTTAATATCAGTGTCTCTATATTCTTTTAATGTCCATAAAATAATTATAATGCATATTTAAAAGTTATAAATCATGAAATACAACTTCATGGGTTTTTTAGCTTTAAAACACCACTTTATAAATGAAAATTCATGTTTATTCGAAAATAAAGATGATATTTCATTTATAGAGTGTTGTATTATTTGTATATAGAATCATAAAATATAAATATGATATTCTAAATACTTCTAGAAATTAACGGAGTATAACTTAATTTTATTCTTTTCAATATTATCCTATAGTTATGATCACTTTAATTTTTTTAAGAGAAGATGAATTTAGTATACTATCCTAATATAAAGATGCATATCAAATTTAGGACACCCTTATTTTATCACAATATGAAAAAAATAATGGGAATAAATTGAAGTTAAATATATATATAAATTGAAATACATTATACTGAAAATTAAATCTAATGAAAAAAATTCTCAAATATATAATGAATTTAGTGAGATTTTTCTATAAAATTTAATGGGTTATCTGATGATATTGATGATAATGAGGAAATCATATTTGAAAAAAAAACCATATGATCAAGATTATAATAATCATTAAAAATAATAATTTATGGTTCGATAATACTTTAGCCTGATATTTAAAATCTCATAACCCCTCCCCAGACATCAGGGGAGGGTATTCCTTTTTAATGTAATTATTCTATTAATGTACTATTTAGTATATCATTTATTCTATATAGGAATCCAAATCATAATCTATATTTCCCAAGAATTCAAGTGAGCCTAAAGCTTCTTGAAGAATTCAATAGTTAGTCTTCGATTAAGATTAATAATTTAGTGGTTATTTATGTGTAATATATTCCAAATTATTAATTGGTTTCATATTTTGGGTAATGTAATATCTAAAAGGATTATATTAATATAAAAATTAATGATTATTTGGGTTTAAATAATTATTTAATGGTTTGACTTAGTGGTCCCCATCAGGTTCTTATTCAACATTCAAACGAAGTAGATCTGAAATTTTCATAGTTTATATGTTCATATTACGTTAATGCATTCTGTTTATATTCATTTATGAGGTATTTTTTTTATATTAATTGAGATATATCTTCCACAATATTTTTTTTCATAGCTACCAAGTGTACTATTACCCTTCTAAACTCTAAAAATCCCAAAGCATGTGGGAAATATTAGTTGATATAATTAGAATATTTAAAGAATAAACACCATAAATAACATTTTTTAATGACCACATTTTTTATGAAGTGAAAATATAAAAGTATAATAATAATGTATTATAGATCAAATTTTATGGTGAGTATTGATATAAAAATTCCATATTCATGGAATTATTGGTTTATTACTTCTCAACATGAAATTTTTATAGTTATTACGCCAATAATTATTTATGGAGAAAATTCATCAAGGAAAATAATCATGTTCTTAGACTTAATATAACTAGGGATCCTAAGGATTAAATAACTATTGATTTTTCTATATTAGAAATAAAAATTATGAAGTATGAAAACCTTAATAGTCTCTTTGTAATATGGATTCTTCCATCTTTAAAAATTTTTCCAATGAAAAATGTGGGGAAATTCAGTCAACATGTTTACATATTTGATTTTGTTAAAGGATACTTATAAATAATAGAATTTAAATGTCTAATTATGATTAGGTATCCTATATAGGGAGGTGTAAAATCACTAATTTCGAAGAAAACCTAGTTATGATGGAGGATCTCCAGTCTTTAGAGGGTTGAGATTCCTAATCGACTCTGTTGAAATCTAATGTTGTTGAAATTAACTAAAATCAAATATATTTGATAAAAGAAGAGGTTACTATATATATAATGATGAAAACATATATTAATAGAAAAAATATAAACTTTAACTAAACATTTTGACAATTTTGATGTTCCTAGGAATAACACTAAAGAAATTCATGGTACTTGGGTAAAGGTGGTCAGATAGGATTATAATGTTCTTGAACATTATGGTTTTTTACATTCTGAGTTTTGAGTACCAGAGGCATTAAAAGGGATTTTGAAGAGTAATAGGTTGACTTTTAGAAAAAAATCTATTTGTAAGAGGAATTTATAACATCAATTATATGACACATCATGAACGTGACTTGGAAAGATTTCATGCAATTTTGGGTTATGAATATTTATTTTATAAAGGTTTTATTCTATGTTTGTATGATTTCAAGGTTTTTATGATACAAGAAAATTTATTTTTAGGGTAGGATTGATTAGATGGTTTTACATCATGAAGTCCCATATTACACCATGAACAATTGTTTTTATATATCCAAAATAAATTTAATATCCTGCATGAATCCCTTATTTTCTCATTATTGTCTCACAAATTATAGGCAACCTAGTGTGTAATTTTAGGAGAAATGATATTAATTTGTCTATCCTAATCCATTTTATATATTAAATTCAATCTTTATGATCTAAGGTGCGTACTTATCTATTTTCCTTTGGTTTTGTTCTACTTATTCCTAGGGAATTTCTAGAATTAGTGCCAGTTCTTATTAGAGTATGTTGGGGTGTTATTTTGATGAGGAAATCACTTTGTTTTTGTTTTTTGGGGGGTTTCTCTCATGTGGATCACATTTAGTGGAATCTTTATACTCATTATTCTCATCAATTTTAATGTGATTGTGTAGTTTTAGTTGAGGTTGGGAATCTTGATACTTATCTTCTATCTTTTTGTATTTAATTTTCATGATTTTCTTGTTTTATTTTTTCCTTATTAAATGAATAAATATTATTGGGTGTTTTAGTTTATGTGAAAGGGAAGAACATATGATAACCCGCCTTAACTGGATAATTAAAATTAAATAATTACAACAACTGATTAAAAGAAGTGTGGAAAATAGGAATGAGATAACTCACGTGGTTTAGAATTTTCATGATATTTCCATGGGTTGATTATTATTAATTTATTTGTTGATTATTTGATTTAATTGTTATTTTTTCACCTAAGAACATTTTCACCACCATAAATAGATAATAATATAATCCTGGAAAATGATAAATAATTTTAATGAAATATGATTTCTTGAAAATGATGATAATGATTATTTATAATTAATATGTTTTATATTTATTTGTTTTTGATAATACTAGTTCATGTGTTAACACGATTAAAGGAAAAACTAAATACATTCATTGTTAACATGAATAATAAATTTTTTTAGAATTTGTTATAGGGATATAATTAAATATATGGTGGGTTTTTAATTAAATTTTTATGTTTTAAATGCATGATCATAGCTAAAATAATAACTTTGGATGGGGAATAAATGTATTATGATAGTTTTTAGATATATGAATGACTAGGTTGTAATTGGTTAATGAATAGAAAAAATAATACAATTAAGTTGGTAAAATAATAAATGATGTTGTGTGATTAACATGAAATATGTGACTTATCGATTATGTGATACTCATTCATAGCCAGTGGTGGTTGTACATGTGATGATATTATTCCATGAAAGGTGTTATTTTATCTATTCTATTGTTGTCACATGTTGAAAGTGGTTGTGATGAAGTGATATAGACTAAAAGGAACTAATGTGATATAAATTCATGGTATTTTGATGATATATAGTTGGGGTTGTGTATGATAGTGTGGCATAAGGTTGAATCACTACCTATTCACAATACCCTACTGCAAGGGAGTGTTGTGTTAGTGGGGGATATATATGGATGTAGGAGGACATGAGTTTGATATCCTTCATGTTTATATTACCCTACCAATGAATGGTTGGAAGAAGATATGTGGTTTTTGTTACATGATGAGATGTTTGGTTGTTGACACAAGATGTGGTATTTGATTGGTTAGACAAGAGAGGATACATGATTGGGGTTGATATTAGTAGATATAGAAGGTGGTGGTATAGAAAATCATGGTGGAAGGTGATATATTATTTGTGTTGTTTCATTCTCATATACTTGTATTTGGTGAGAAGGTGATTTGAATGAATCACTACTGGTGTGAGTGGGAAATCCTATGAGTAGGAAGGTTGGAACTTATATGAAATTCTTATGGGATAGGGAATGTTGATAATTTTGATAGAGGTTGTGGTGATGATGATATTCCTAGTGTATATGTTGAAGATTGTAGGATTTGTGGTAGTAGAGTTTTGATTATGGTGTTTCTTGTTCCATTTATTCTTATTTTCTCATGTATACATGTTCTATATTTTTACTACTTGGTTTATTTAACTCTTATCTATTATTACATATTTATTTCACAAAAATGTTGTTCTATTTATAGGGATGATCTGACTGGGTACTCCTAATTCCTTACTTCACCATTTTTTCATGTGTTTTAGGATAGTCTTATTGGTATTGGAGTTTATTTTGGTTATGATAATGAAGATAATGGATTTCTAGTAACATATTTACTTATATGGAGTTGTCTTAGTGGATGTTTATGTCTTCTTTATTGGTAATTAAGAGTGTAATTCCTTCCATTTGAGCATTTTTTTACCACCAGTGCTAGTCGCCAACTCATGGCTTGATAGAGGCGGGACTTGGGAGTCACTCCTCTTTACTATCTGATAAAGAGGGTTTACATCAGGGGGGGTCATAAAATAGTGTTATATTAGGTGTTAGTAGATATATAGGGTGGATATTGGAGTTGGTAACATGTATGGGATGCATAATATTGGTAGTTAATAAGTGAAACTCAAGCCTAACATATGATATAGATCAAAGAGATCAGTTGGGGAACACATATTTTTGGGCCTCCGCTTATCCGATGTAAGAACATTTACAACAAAATTAACATGTTTAGGTGTAGTTACAATCGTGGAAGGGAATAATTATAGTAAGTACATACATAATGGGTTTTATTTCTTTTCAACATTTGCATTTTTAATTTTATATGAATTTCCTTGAATATTCCATTTTTGTAGTTGCAAATGAACCCTCATATTTTTTTCAAATTGGTATTATTACCTGAAAGAATAGATTAAAATGGTAATTAACTAGCATGATACTTTATTTGAAACATTATTATAATTTTAATGGTAAATTCCCTTTTATTCTATAACATTCTAATTCATATATTAATTTTTTTATTCAATGTTAAAGTGTATAACATTTCAACTAGTTATCCAAATTTTCATACCTAATTCCAAATTATGCTTAATGTATTTAGTTGTGAATAGTTTTTGAATTTTCTAGATCCTCTATAAAACATCTTTCAATATGTAGATTCCACAATAGCATGCTGAAATGAATTATTTTGAAACCATTATTATGATTATTCTCATTCCCATTCAAGTTGATATGACATTGACATAACTAAGTCATGGTGTTTAAAAAAAGATATTATTTCCTAGATTAATATAGTAGTTGTTGTAATCAAATATTGTATCCATAAAAGAGTGTTTTGATTCTGAAATCATGTAAGTTTGAAAAAATAATAAAAATATATTGTGAGGTAAAATTTATCAGTTAAGGTTCATATTTACAATTATAATTCTATCCCATTATCTAATTGTGTAGAATTTCATATTATTAATTTATAATTGATAGGTTTTGAAACTGCATCTTATTTTACCCTTGGTGGAATGATAATGTTAAGATTATCATAAAAAAGACCTTTGTGTCAGTATACCATCCTTCCAATGTGTGAAAGTGTAATAGTTGATTACATCTAGTTCACATTATAAATACCCAACCAAGTCCTTCTATTCTAAATCAATCCAAGAGTAGCTATTGGCCCTTCCTATTATGTCAAAAAGCTATTAACACTTCACCTATTAGGCTAGAAAAATTAACCAAATTGGGTATAAAACCATGTTGTGGGAGATAATGGACCCCCTTTAAAGGAAATAAATAGTATATAGAGTTGAATCAAATGCAACCTCAATCAAAATTAAAATTTTCTATAAAATATTGAAATAAATTAACAAGAAAGAGATCATTATATTGAAACACTAAGACTCAATAATTATAGAAGGTATATCATTGCTTCCTCATATCAGGAATAGATTTTACCCACTCAATTCAATAATTAACAAGAATGAATGAATAAGTGAAAGTAATTAATGAACTAAAATAAATATAAATTAGAAACTAGAAGCTACCGAATCACAACTTAGCCCACCAGTCTAACTGAGTTTTTTCCTTCTTTTCATCAAGTTCAGGTTATGTCTTCTTAGAGATGGGTGGATAAATCTCATTTAAACTTATTGTTTTTATGATGAAAACATTTTCCTCAAGACTTGGGGGATATCTGATCTGGTAGTTTCTCTATATGTTTTGATAGATTCTCCACCAAATAGCTGAATTGGGTTGTTAGCTTATACATTTTATCTTCAAACCATTTATCCTTATATTGTTGTTATTTCTATTCATATTGGGTACACAAGTTGAAGGTTTTTCATAGGGATTATTTTAATATAAATAGTTTATTGTTGGTAAGTGGATGGTTTTTTAATATTTTTATAAGATTATTGAAAAAGAGGTGGGTTTTGGAATTGTTGTTGTTGGAATGGGGGTTGGGTAGATATTGGTTATGAAGGGGGTATTTTATGGTTCTATTGAATTTTAAATCTTTTCTAATCTTATGGGTTATAACTCCAAGGAATATTTTTAATAAAAAGTGTCAAAAATTTGTGGTAAAACTATTCATAGCTATTAATTTAGCACACAACTCATTGAAATGATTAGAAGAAGAGCATATACTATATTTCTTAGTTAATGATTCTTTTAAATATTTTTTTCACTTTTTTTTACTTTTTAAGCATATATAACTTTAATTATTATTGTTCTTCTAGGAATGGGTAAAATATTTACATGAAACAAATTTATAATTCCTCCTAGTGATGCATTAATCTGAGCTATATGCTTTAAAACCACTCATTGGAAACTCTTTCCATCCATTTGAACTATTCTTTGACTTCTCCTCGAGGAATCAATGTCAAGTAGAAATGAGTGAATTGTTGTATGTTTCTATTTGGTTCTTTGTCTGCAAGGTCATAAAACTTTGTAATAATCCGTATCAATCCAATTTTTAATTTGAAATCATTATAAAATTTAGGCAATGTAGGTTTTTTTCTTAGAAAACTAAGGTGCACATAAGGATAATAAGGTCTAGTGATTGTGATAATATGTTCATAATTCTTCATATGTTTTTAAATTATTTAATCACTTAAAATTTATCAATATGATCTTTTTTTCATAATTATAGTATTATTGGTTATTTTTTAGCTAAAATGAAAAAAATAGTTAATTCTATAAATTTAACATTTTTATGGATATTTTTTATTTCAAGAACAACTTTTAAAATTTTGATCTAATTGAAGTGACTATTTTTTTAGGCTTCCACAATTCATGGTATTCAAATTTTTCTTCTAGACCCAAATCCACATCAAAACATACTAGCCTAGAAAAGTCAATCAAGTGGATGAATGTTGTTGTATGACAAAATGGTCCCCACCTCAGTAATGGATGCACATCTCAGCCTAGGGAACCCAAATGTTTTTATTATAGCTAGATAATAAATTGAACTATGATCCTCATGTGAATATTAAATTTATTAGATAATTTCATTCATTTAATCATCCATTTAATGTATCAAAGTAGAGGGATTTTAGGATTCTCCTTGGGCATAAACATTATTATTCACTAATTCAGGCATAAATTTTTTGACACTTTCAAATAATATGATATTTTCTGGGTGCATTAAAAAGAGATATGGGAACAAGTTCTATAAATACACCTTCTCAATATTTGTTAATTTACTATGTGAAATAAAATAATTCATTATGATAAATTAATTTGGAGGAAAAAAATTTCACCTCTCATCCCTAAAAATATGTGCATCCACTTCTATTAAAGGTTATTGAAGAAGGAGAAGGAGGATTTGTACTAGAGTATTTTAACCTTGATGTGTTGTGGACTTTATCTTTTCTATTTTCTTAGTTTCATAATTCTCTCAAACCCTTAAACTCTATTACCCTTAAAATGACCTTAACATGGAGGGGTAAAGCTTTTGAGTGATCAGGGAAGGGGGAGTTTTCCTTTTATAATGTCAAAGTCATGTAATTTAATTTTTAACTCTCTCTTTCTATTGAATGATTTGTATTTTTAGTGTTTCTAAATTATCTTAATGCAATAATGTTTTTGGTTTTGATTTTATTCATTATTTGTATCTTTGGTTTAAGATTTATAAACTTCCTCTTCTTAGTGTAGTTTGTCTCAATCGATCATATTGTGTTAGGTGGAGAGTGTCTAGTGATTGTTAAAACATGTGTGGAATAAGTGAATAATTTATAGATTTATAAGGAATAAAAAATCCAAATTGGGAATTTCCTTAGTTATTTGGGAATGGTTTATGAATTTTCCTACACAAATGAGGGGTTTTCATTTCTTCATTCAACCAAGGGTGATTGAGAGCTCAATCGAGGAGTCTTTCATTTATAGTTCAATAAGAATATAGGGGGACTGATTTTTATGACCTTGATGACATTAAAAAAGGTGATCCTACTCTAACCCCATAACTCTCTTCATCAACTTCTATTAAAAATCATTTCAATTTCTTTTTTTATTTTTAAAATCCAACAATTTCAAAAATAACATCCACTTCTAAAACTAAATTCAATTAACTAACACGATTTTTGTGAAATCCTCTCTAGAGACAATCTAAGTTCACCACTTTATTGCATTTTAACTTAGGAAATTTTTGTTTTTGTCACACCCCATGATAGGAACATTTCAAAACATTGCATTTTCACTGGTGAGGCAGTGCCAATAATCTAATTGTAAATATTCAACTCTTTTCAAATTTAAAAAAAATATTTTTTTTAACTCACCTTGGTCTATGGAGGATAGTGTTTTTTTATTTTCCAAAGAGATCATGGGAGATAGAATCCAAATCATCAAGGAGGATATTTTCATAGTTCTCATCCAAAACCTTAAAAGAGAACATTTAATATCTAGTGTTGGAGAGATTGTGTATATAATTAATTCAACTCTAAGAGTACTTTCAAAATTTTTATAAAGAAATTGTGGTGTTTAAAAAAGAATAATAGATTGGTTATGATAAAGTTCAGGTAAAAGAAATTAGAAAAGATATATAATAACTATATAAAAAATTCTAACTAGAATTTTCATATATTTGTGCATTGATGGAGCAACCATAACCTAATAAAGAACCTGAGGAGGCTAATGAAGAAGAATTTTCAGTTGAGCTATGTGTGGGAGATTAACAAGAACTGGATAAATTTTGGAATGAGTATCATAAACTAATCAATCATTTTATTAATTTAAAAGTATAATATTCAACACCATTTAAGGTAGACACCATCAAAGTAGTGTAATGTGAAGATAATATAGATAATTCTCACTACTTACCTCTATCTAGTTCAATTCAACTACAAAAGGCACCTCCCACTAAATAAGCAATTAAAGCCAGAAAAATAAGGAGATGAAATTTTCATGAACTTATTATCTTATAATTTTTTGAAACTGAATTGTGTATCACCTCTAATTGTTTTAAATTTTCATATTCATCTAACCCTTGTATTTCCTTGGTAAACAAGTAATAAAAATAAGATGAATCTGATGAGGGACATCTAGAGCTCCCTAAACTTGTTGAACACTTATTGTATGGAGTTAAATAGGATACCAAAGTGGATTTTCCGAAGTAAAATGAGACACATTATACTCATATTAAAAGGGAATAATTTGATATCAATTATTTATGATTTATTTTTTTTTCAAATATAATTACACTCTGACACTCCCTATGATTATTTCATTGATGCAGTATACCTTGAGAAATCACTGGAGAATGAAGAAGAAGCTGTGAAAGTGGAAACCAAGAAAGAGGAGGAATCATTCATTATCCTACCCCCACCATACATGTTTTATCTCATTCACATGGGGTTTAATTGGCATACTATATTTATAGACTCCTAATAAATGAATAAGTGCACCCTGGAAAGAATAATTTTTGTTGGTTCATGAGAAAGAAACTAAACCCACCATCATATTGGGATAACAAACTAGAATTACCCATCTAGAGGTGGTCAAAACCCAGTTCACACTTAGGGAATTAAACCATGATATAACATTCTTTTATAATACTATTTATATTTTAATTTCTTTAAATAAATATATTGTGTTTTATTTTTTATTTTTTTATAGGTTTTCAATGGGCAGAACTTATGATATTTACTCAACATTGCACTAACAATAAGTCAGGTTGTACCTCTAATTTACAATTTATTTCATACTGTGATTCATTTTCAAATATAATTACATGTTAAATCCATTTGAATTCATTTTAGACACTACATCATTTATGTGTGAGAGAGGGAACCTTTTTAGTTTAAGATTTTTTTTTGTTTTTTATTTTTTCAAAAACAAATTGTGTCTTTAAATTTTTTTTGTGTGTTTGAACTTGTCAGATCAAATGTTTATCATTTCCATTTTTGAAACCCATTTCCATGTGTTAAAAATTTTATTCCATGAAATAGATCTTAAATTAATGTAGAAAATTTATTTTTTTCAAGTTAAAATCATTGGTAATTTCATGTAAAGTCCTCTAATTTTGAAATCTCATGCCACATCTCACAGTATTTATCTTTGAAATCACTTTCCTGTGAGGCTTATGAACCATTGTGTTTGAGAAGATTGAAAATTTTTATGATAAAAACATAAAAAATTTCACTTTGCTTGATATTTTATGATAATAGAGCTTATCTTATACTAATTTGGTGAATAGGATACCATAATTGAGTGTAAATTAGAATCTTGTAATATTTCTTCAAGAAGAGCCAAGCCCTCCTTATTCGAATGCAGAATTTTTAAAATATAAATCCTAAAAATATAAATAAATATAACAAACATAAAAATTCCTCATGATATAAACCTATCATTTACTCACATAGTGTCGAGATGTATGAATTTATAAAGGCTATGGTGAACTGTTCATGAGTTTGAATGAGAAAATCATTATTGAGAATTGACATTTGTGAGATGAGAGAAATTCATCTTAGGTAGGTTTCTTGTGTACATGGGAGGATAAATTAATAATAAATATATTGAATGATATTATTTGAGAACTTAAAATAATGTTTTTTTATGAGTCATTATATCTTTTATTGATTGGTGTGGAATTAGTGGATCTCATGGGTATGTGTTTTGAATTTTCTTTGATTTGATTTTGATACTGACTTATCCAGGAGTCCAAGTCATAAGTGTGGGGTAATTTATAGATATCATATTTTCATAATTCTTCACAGGTTCTTAAATGATTTAGTCTCTTCCAATTAATCAATTTTATCCAATTTTCATTATTTTAGTATTTTTATGAGTTTTGAGTAAAATGTGAAAATTGGTTAATTCTATAAATCTAACATTTTTCTAGAGCTTCTCTATTTCAAGCTTAACATTTACAATTTTCATCAGATTAAAGTGATTATTTTTTTATGATTTCTTTCTTCATGGTCTTAAACTTTTACTTCTAGACCTAGATCCAATTCAAAACAAAATGGACTAGACAAATCAATCAAGTGGAGACATTTTTTTGGCCAATAGAATAGACCCCACCTTAGTAATAGAGACATACCTCAACCTAGAAAAATCCATTTGTGGTTATTCTAGATGAAGAAGAAATTAAAAAATGATACATATATGGAAATTAAATTTCATGGAGAATTTTGGTTATTTAGTAATCAATTTAATGCATCAAAGTGGAGGGAGTTGAGAAGTCTCCTTAGGTAGAAACCATCTTCTTCAGTAATTTTGGTATAATTGTTTTTAAAACTTATCCAAATAGGATTATATTTTATGGGAATATGAAAAATAGATAGGTTAAAATCTTTTATTAAGACACCTACCCATGTTTAGTCCATTTACTATGTGAAATAAACTCACCCTTTATGAGGAATGAATCTGGAGGGAAATATTTCGACCTCTCATTTCTAAAAATATGTGCATCTATTTCCATTCAAGGGTGTTAAAGAATAATATGTAGGGGTTTTCATATAGTATTTGAACCTTGATGTTTTGGGTATTTTATCTTTTCTATTTTCTTAGTTTCATAATTCTCTCTTCTCCCCCCTTCAACTCTATTACCCTTCACATGGAGGGGTAAAGTTTTTTGAGTGATTGGAGAAGGGGGGTTCTTTTGTAAGGTCAAAGTCTTTCCCTTTAATTTAAAATTAAATTTTTATATTAAATGATTTATATTTTTATTGGTGTTAAATTCTATTAATATGGTCATGTTTTGGGTTTTGATTTCATTAATTGTTTATATATTTGGTAAAGATCTTTAAACTCCCTCTACCTGGTACAATTTGTCTCCTTCGAGCAGATTGAGTTAGGTGGTGTGTGTCTAGAGATAATTGACATGTGTGCACAATAAGTGAATTATTTATAGATTTATAAGGACTAAAAATTATTGGTCGATAATTGTCTTAGTCTTTTGGGAATGGTTTAGGAATTTTCATGCATAGAGGAGTGGTTTCTATTACCTCCTTCAACCAAGGATTATTGATAGCTCGATCGAGGAGTCTTTCATTTATAATTAAATAGAAAGGGAGGGGGACTGATTTTTACGAACCTGATCACATAAGATTGTGTGTTCATACCCTGAACCCATAGCTCTCTTCAGCAACATGTGTTCAAATTTCATCTTAATTTCTTTCTTTATTTTTAAAATCAAAAAATTTCAAAAGCAACCTCCACTTCTTCCACTAATTCACATGACGAACATGATTGTTGTGAACTCATCTCTAGAGACAGCCTAGTTTGACCAATTTACTTCATTTTAACTTTGGAATTGTTTTTCACACCCCACAACATGCATGTTTCATTAAGTTAGGATTTATATCCATGATTATAGGATTGGAGTGAACATAGGTTGTTTCACACAAGTCTCAAAAAATAATTTATTTAAAATTAGTCTCAAAATTCATGTTTCTAAATCTATTAATTAGGGTTGTTTCAATTTTTGGATCTAATTGGTAATGATTTTTATTATAATTCTTAATCAGGGAATTCAAAAAAAATCTAACATCGCCTCACCAGAAATAGGACCATGTTTTTTAGATAACTTTATCATGGGGTTTTCAAAAATATATTATTTTTTGTGTTAATATAGTAGTAGTGTAAATCCTAGGTTGTTTCTATAGGAGTACACAAAATATATTTTTCATTTGTTGGTTAATAAGAATAGTTTTTTTATTTAAAAAACAAATATATGTTAATGAATGATTTCAAAACATATGATGAGAGAAAAGTGATTGGGTTAGGGTTGGGTTTATAATTTTATTTCTTTCTTGGTATAAAATTATTGAGATTTTCTTTATACTAATATATAAGGGAGAGGTTATAAAACTGCTAACCATTTAACCATAGGTTGTATGATAATGGTGATATTAGCCTAACACAAACCATTTTTTCAGTATACCCTCCTTCTAATGTGAGAAAGTATAATAGTGGGTTACCACAAATTCACTTAAGAAACACCCAAATCATCTTGTTATTCATAAGAAATATAAGAGTAACCATTGACCCTTCCTCATGTGTTAGAGACTAGTTTCTAGTTCATCTCTTAACATAGACCAATTCAATAATTGTAGTCTCAAACTAAGTACGGGGATATAAAAAATCTGGGACCCAGGAAACAAATAATTGACAGAGTTAAATTAAACATAACAACATTATATATAAAAACCAACTATAAAATATTTAAATAAATTAATAAGAAACTGATCATTACATTGGAACACTAAGACTCAATCATTACAACATGTCTTCATTCCCTTCCCTGAATCACTCATAAGTTTTACCCCTCCATTGGAGAAATAAAAAATAATTAATTAACTATGGAAAGAAAATATATAACTAAAACAAAGAGAATTTATAAAATAAAATAATTATAATCTCAATAAGTATATCCCATACAAAATAGTTTCATCCTCCCTTCACCATGGATTCCACCATTTTTTATAGTCACAATGTTCCTCCTTGAAGTCTACAAATATTCCCATTTAAATAGTGATTCCTAGTCAAACATTATTGATACCATTCTAAAGATTGTGGGAGATATTTAAATCCTTATTACCCATAGTTTTAAAACCATCATCCATTGTGGACTGATATCATGTAATGCCTTATCACTAAATTTTATAATTTTCACATTATTGTAATAAATATGACTTCTCCCACATGTAGATTAATTGGATGAGTGGAAATTATTCCTTATTGATAGTAACATTTTTATTTCCATGTTTTCAAATTTACTCATTCATATTTTGGATTTACTAATAAGAATAAATTCATTTTAAATCTGTAGGTTCTTCTTATTACATGAAACTCATGAATGTCTTTTTTTACCAAATGCAACCTTGTTATAATATAGTAACATACCTAATCTTTTATTCTAGCATGAAAGTTATCAAGAATACATAGTTTTTTATTTTGGTTTCAATATGTGCATACCATGGAGGCTTGATATCCCTTAATGTTGGAATATAGAAATTTGGTTCAACTACCTTACGTGAATTTTTAAATACTGCATTATAATTGGAATAAACATTCATTGGGAATATTCATTGAGAAGTATGTTTGAACCCTCCTCTAATACTTCAACCAATGAATGTGAGATGAATGTGATACCTAAAAATTAATTTTCTCCTATATAAGAAACAAATTTCAGCATATTCATTCAAAACATGAATTTTATTGGTTAATCATACCCATATAATCTCAGCATAAGCATATTCTCATAGATTTATCCTCCAACATCATAGTATTGAGCCCCTAACATTAAAATGTAGAGATCAGTTCCAACTTATGGGATTTCACAGTTTATTCATAATTTTTTGACAGATAAAATAATTATCTAAACTTTCATCCAATGAAATTCATATTCATCAACAATGGGTATTATCATCCTTGTTTTAGTGGAATCAGTCCTTCTTTTCATTTTTCATCAAACCAACTTTGTTGATCAGTTTTAAACATAATTTTTATGATTTGAGTCTCAAGCATCTTGAATTCTTTATATTGGATTCCTTAATAAATTGAACTGGGATTCAACAACTAGAGATAGTCCACCATTCCATTATTCCTCTCATTATATGAACCAGTTTTACTGCATGTCCCTATTGAAACATGGATTGACGTCAAAGGATCTCGGTAATGCTGGATCTTCAATTAGCTTCCACAGAGGCGTTCCATGAATTTATGAGCATGAATGTGGGCTTATGTGGTCTTATAGATTTAATTTTTCTGGAAGAATATTGAGTAATTCATGATCAATCCTCCATAGTTATATTACTCCATGGTCTTTAGAACATGGTTGAAGATCATCATAGAGGTTAGAGCACTATATCATTCCCATGATGGTTGGATACTTCCCAATGGAGGCTCATGATTGAAGAGAATGGTCAAAGGCACACTATTTCATTTCCATGGTCATTAGAGAATGATCTTAAACACATGTTCTCATCCCCAAGGATGTATTCTCTTGTCAAAATTTCATTTTCCTTATAATAAAATCACAATTTAATTTAGAATTTTCAATGTGATCTATCCTAGAATTTTATATCATTCACAAATAAGTATATTGAAAATTTAAGAACTATTATCATTTATATTAATTTTCCTAAAATATATATATTAAAATAAAAAATTATTAAAACTATGAGGATCATAATTGAAAGAATACATCACTACATTTCAAAAATATAATAATGTTCAAATGAAAATTTAATCAAGATAAAATTAATTTTACTGTTAAAAAATTATAATTCAGTATCAGTATTTTAAAATGACATTCCAATTTTAAGAAATATTATAGAATTTTTAGTTTCATTACATGTTTCCCTGAAAATCCTACAATATATATTTATATAATAAAAATAATTGAAATGTATTTTGAAATTATATCCAATGGAAAAAAAGTATACAAAATCTAACAATTCACCATATTCAAATAAATATAGTGAGATAAAAGTAGTGAATTACATTTAAAAAATTTAAAAAAAAAATTGATGGTTGATCAGCCTTGAATTATTTTTCATTCATGATGTACTATAAGTATGTGTTATGGATTTATTGTAAATATGATTTTTGTTATTTTAATTACATAATTGATAAAAAATTACAATCATTATTATTGATAATTTATTTCAATTTGAAAACATTCACTAGAATAACTTTCATATTTATTTTTATAATGACTGCAGTTGTTTTTAATAATCTATTTGTACGTTTATAAGCATGTATTTTAAATTTACTGTAATCATGGATTTTTTTAAATTTTTTATATAATTTTGGTAAATGATAATCATGGTCAGTGATGACCATTAACTATTTGAATTTATTCTAAATCAAGAAATATGGCTTATCATCCAATCATATTTAAGAGATTTTTTTACTAGATTGTTTATACATATATATTAAACATCAAAACATTAATGTCATGCCATGTGTTACCTCCATGCTCATGATATATAGATTTCATGTGTTAGGAATTAAATATAATATTAGACATTAATTGTTTGTTTTAAATTCTATAAATATGGTAAGTATACTTTGTGGTAACCTATTGAGGCTCAAAACTGATTACATGATTGAACCTATTATTTTCAATACTAATGAAATTAATAGTTCTGAAATAACTATGCCTCACATTTTAATCCATGGGTAGTTTATTTTTGGGATCTTGTATAAAGTTTAAAAAAATTAATGGTTTATTATGAAATTTCTAGCATAAAAATCTCATGCTTGCAACATGTTTTGTATATTTTATTTATAATTTGAAAAATAGTATATACTGATTAGGGTGTATTTATATATGGATGTAAAATCATGATCCATTTCTTTTAGTGTGTAATCGTTTTTTATAAATGATTAAATTCTATTTAGTTTGAGATATTCAAGCATGAAAATTAGTAACATAACATGTACAATTTTATTTATTTCAATATGAAGGAATGTTATATTTGAAATCGAAAATCATATTTTCTACATGATAAATAATTTTAAAAAAATATATTTGGGTATGGATAACATGATGGAATCTAGTTTTTCATGTTTAATGTTAGTTATTTTGGTAGCATGTTTCTTAGTAATAAAATATTTAGTTTAATTATGTTAAGACTTATTTTTAGTACCTCAACTTGTACAGTTTTTTTATTTTATTTTGATGAATGTTAGAGTTATTTAAACAGAAAGCGTAGATATTCCCCTAAAAATGAATAAGAAATGTTGATTATTGTTCATGGTTTTATTTTAAATTGATTGTTTCATTTATTTGTTGATGTTCCTTTATGAAAACCTATTTTTTTATTTATAAAATTATGTTTGAATTTTTTTTTTGAAGAAAATTTCTTATAATGAAGCCTAATGGATAAATGTTTATGTTTCTTAGCATGGAAAATATGTTATCATTTAGGTGATGTTTCTTACTAATGTGAAAATGTAACTTTATGGTTAATAGGTATTGTTCCATGGTTGTATTTATGGAATAACCTAACTCTCATAAAAGGTTTACTACTCTAATAAAAATGTCAATTTAAAAAATTGTGAAATTGAAAACGATAATAATTATTTCAATACTTTAATTGTTATAAGGATTTCATGATAAGTGATCAGTTGTCATTTCCCATTAATTGTGTTCTATATTATTGATTTTATGTTATTAAAATGTGATATGGCTTCAATCATATGAATATAGGGATACTCCCTTCCCCATAAATATTTTTTATATTTTCAACATATTTTAAAACCATACAGGTGAGTCAGGGACATCAAAAGTGGAGAATATATGGACGTAGTGGATGGAACCCTTTATTTGTGTGTCGTAGAATGTGTTGAGTGATTGTTATGGTAGTTTTTTACTTGGTATTTTATAGTTTTATATTATTGGTTGGAGATTATGGAATGATGGGGGGTAAATTTCTCTTTTAAAATTTTGAAGTGGAATAAATGATTAGTAAAAAAATTAAATTATATTGGTCTAGTAAAGAAATAAATAAAATACAATATAGCTAAAAACTTAAATTTGGGGTTATTAATAATAATATCAATGAAATTAATGCAAAAAAACATTCTAATAAAAATTAATCAAGTATGTAAGAAGATGTTTAATGATTCAATGAAAAAAATAGGAGACAAACACAATTGATAAGAAGTTTCCAAAATGATCAATATGATCCCCTACGTCTCCACCCCTCAAATTGAGAGGTTAATGTTATAAATATCATGGCCTTAATGATGATAAAGAACCCATCCTTAAAAATTTTGTCATGTGAGTGCCCTCTTGAACATCGTCAGCTATCAAGAAACCTCTCCAAAACTTTTTCAAGGTTTGAATCAATAGTGAAAGAATGATAAGGAAAAAGAGTGGGTTTATTTAGGAAAAATATTCACACACCTCTCAAAAATCACTTTGATAGAGTTATGGTCAATAAAGGAATAATATATTTTTATAAATTTTGTATAACCTTGATATAATTTGGAACTTAGAAGGCTCTTGAGAGGAAATAGAAATTCTAGAGCTTCACCTTTTAATTCAACATTGAGAGAGCATCGTTGGGAAAAAGAATCAAAATATTTCAAGGAGATTCTTCAATGAGCCAATGGTTTACTTTTATATTCTCTAAGAAGCCTAGGGTAACATCTAATATCACTAGGTTCATCAAACTTTTAATAGTAATTCTTAATGGTCTTTTTTCCATAATAAATATATCCACACTTGACACTACCTCATGCCACAAAATATAGAGTAGGGACCCCCAGGTAGCTGGTTGGATGCTTATTGGTGAGACCTATTGGAAGACCTTTTCCAAGTAGACACTATTATCTAGCATCTATCCAATGGAATTTGGCTAGAACTGTTGAACATTTTCTGGTTCCACTGTTGGGTTGGTCCTCCTCCACTGGGTAGTCGGGGTAGTTCTTTATGCCAATCTTGCATCATCGTTGCCACCAATTAGTCAGTGAACTGCACTAGTGTAGTAACCCCATCCCCCTATGCATGAGCTTCTATCCACTTCATTACATTGGAATAATATACAAGGAATCACATCCTAAATGACTGAATAGTCTAGTAGTCTAGCTAAACTAGATATGTGCTTGAAACTCCTATTATAATTGAAAACATAAAATAAAAAAGTATATTACTTGAGAAATGCATTATTTATCATAGTTTATCCCTACATATCAATCACAAAACACAGCCTGGTATCCTGGGGAAAATAAAACCTAAGAAATGTGTGAGCTCAGATGCTCGGTAAGGGTAAACATCCAACAGAATCTATGAATAAACAAATAAAAATCAATTTATAAAGGTAAATAACTAAATATAATTACAATTAATCAATAAATTGGTTATAATATGGATGTAATAATTTACAATTAAATAATTACATATAAATAATAACTTGATCTTGAAACATAACCATGGATATTTTAATTAATCAAATAATAACATGGAATATCAATAAAATAATTCATAATGATGGAATTCATTATGTCAGAAAACTAAAACACACATTAGAAGCATTTTTTTCTATATATCAAAATATATGGCTAATAAATTGTCCAAAACACAATATGTTTAATCTAATGAGACCCATAAATGCATCGAGGGTCTATAGGGGTCCATCCAATCATTTACTAATTCCAATGAATTTCTTATATGAAAGGGTCGAAACATAAACAACACAAACATTCCAATTTAAAAACTAACATAAAAAATATTAATAATTTCCCCAATTAATAAAAATAATCATAATCCATCTAGAAAAAAAATTAATGGCATCAATATAGTATATTCCTAATCAAACTAATTATAAACCATCCAGAGAAATAATAAGAATGGCATCATTGGATTATATCTAATTAAATCAAAAGTTACATCAAAGGATGTCTTATTACATCGAAAATAATTTTTAAATATCCCTTGGAAAATTTATTGGAAAAATGACCATTTCAATGAAAATCACCCTTTCTTATTTTAAATGTAGTGAATTCATAAAATATTGTAAAAACAATTTTCATTGAAAATAAATTTTAAAAATATTATATTTATAGAATATTAATAATAAAAATTTCTTCAAAAATAAAGCTATAAAATTTAAAATTAAGCCTCAAATAAATTACGGACATGATGGTTGGTAATTATGTACATACTATATAAGTTAAATAGAACATTCCTTTTTTAGGATAAAATTTTAGAAAGTGAATCATTCAGAAAATAACAAGAAGATTACTTTAAAAATATTTTTTAAAATTGTAAACATGGAAAAAATGATTTTAATTATTCATTTAGATAATGTTAATCCTTTTTTAAATTTTTTTAGAAAACATGGTTTTAGAAAAAAAATGGATTTTCTACCAAAGAAAGAAATTCATAATATTTTATTAAAAACATTTTCTTAATCATTTTATGTTACATAGAAAGAAAAAATGGTAATATTACTTGAAAAAGATCGTTAATGACCATATTATAAGAAAATATATTTAATTTAAGAAATAAATATCAAATAATTCCCCCAATGGGGACATAAACAAAAACAATCTTGAATAATGATGAGATTGTGAAATAAACCCTTACCACTTTGGTTACTTTTGAATCATTAGCCCAATGATTAAATAAATTAAAATAAAAATTAAATAATATTAATAGAAATATATTCATGATATAACATACTAAAATGATAAGTATATACACCACATAAATACATAATTAGTGAATATGGCGTATGTCTCACAGAAGTAAAAGTGTGACGAGAAACCCTTACTGCTTGTTCGACTTACTTCGTATGTGTCTGAAACTCTGATATAATAAGTATAGTTTTATTACACATATATTATAGAAACATATTCATAAATATTAAATAAATATGTTAAATTAATCATTACATCTATCCTTTTATTGTGGTGATGGAAAATTAATGACATTAGTTGGTGAGGCGGTAATTCATCGTACATAAGAATGATGAATTCATAACCCATTTGATGGAAGAGGAGATGGACTGAGGTTATTCTATTTACAGAATAAAATATATGTATTTTCAATATAATTTGGTTATTATATCATCATATTCTATAAATAATTGAAGGAGGTGGAAGAATAAATAAAATAAAATGATCGATTAGGGATGTTACCTCTACTTAAGACAACTTCTTTGGTTTTCACCAAATGGAATTTAAGGATGGATTTATAAAAAAAATTATTATAGGATGAGAGGATATAATTAAGAAAGTTATTTGGTCTTGTATTTTCTAAAATAATGGTTTTTTGAAGTGTTAATAGTAAAAGAGAGGGGGTGGCCTTCTATAAGAGAGGTGAGTGGAATAATGGTAATGTTTGAAAATAAAAAGGTATACTAACATATTTTACATAAAAAATATCCAAAATTGATAATTATCTATAGTAGATTATATAAGGCCTAAGTATTTCTAGAAAATAGTTTTTTAGAAGTTTTGGGTCATTTTTAACCATTATCTTCTTAGTTTAACCCCTAGAAAATTATGTTTTACCTTAAGCCCAATAAATATTTTTAATAGTTTTTACTGTAAATTATTTTCAAAAATTAAGTTTATATTATTATATAATGTAATATATCCCAATTCTAAATTTGAAATAAATTTTTTCAAATACAATTAGAATAATTTTAAAATTTTAATTTAATATTAATCCCACAAACATGATGATAAAGCCAGTTTTCAAAGAGAAAATGTTCAAAACTTTAAAAAGTTTTAATATAAAAATTAAAAATGAAAATTATTATAATGAAATAAAATGTATTAATATATATATAATTTAAAATATTTTACTTTATAACAAATTTTAAATATAATTTCACTTAAGAAATAATTTAAATAAAATTTCAATTTTCAATTAAAATTTAATATTTTCAGTATTCATTTAAAAAAATAATATTTTCATAAAATTCTAAAAAATTAGTCCAAACATAATTTTAATAAAAAATTATAAAATTATTTTTATTTTTCAAATAACTTTTCTGAATATAGTTAAAATTAACTTTAGACTATGTGCCCAATGCCCGAGTAGATCGCCTTTTGAAAAAATAAATTTTTCCAGAAAATGTTTATTTTTCATTCAATTGGTTCTTATTTTATTTATAATAAATTAATAATATTTGAATTTATTTAATACATGTTTAAACTATATAATTTTCAAAATTTATCTGGTGATATTCATACCCACCAACATAATGGATAGGTTATAATTATTATGTTTAAATAATAATATTTTAATAGAGTATTATGTTTTGTTCAAACCTAGTGTTGTGTGCATTATAAAAAATCAAGGGATTGAATTTATTTTAAAAAATAAATATATAAAAATGTATCATGGTGTTACATTTTCTTCTAATATTGGTGTTTCATGTCTAATATTCTATTGAATATGATATTTCTCTTTTAAAATCTTGAGGTGTTACATTTTACCCCCAATAAAAAAATTATGTCCCCATGATTTAATATTAATATTGGTAATAAATGATTTGAAATTTGAAAATACCTTTCTAGAAATACCACATTATGAGAAGGGTTAATAATTAATCCTCCTTACAAGATATAATAGTAAGTATGAAGGTCATCTAAAATAAATACATAACTAGGTTTCCATATATGAGAACAATGATTTGATGTGAAGTTATAGGAATGTAAGAAAATTGTAATTAAATAAAGAAATTTTTTGAGATCATCAATCACAAGAAAGTGGGTGATCCATAGAAGGTTAATGACCAAGAAACCTTAAATATGTTGTAATGTCCCAGAATTTCTATATAATTGTTTTTAATTATATGGAATTATTTCGAGACCGTGAAATCTGACGGTGCATGATTCTGAGGCCCAAAGTGCCCGGAATGATCTGTCCAAGTTTTGTTACGCTTTAATTAGTGCACGTAATCAGATTTCTAGAAGAAGTGGAGAAACACTTAAACAGTTTCCCAGATCAAAAATCTGAGGGCACCATTGCGTTCAGGATGGCAGGTTTATCCTAGGCGCGACTTAAGTTTAGTCGGCGCGAGCCTCCTGTGAAAAAACCCAAAAATGGCATAATCATGAATAAAATAATTAAATAAATTATTTTATTTATCAAATGATTATAACTCACAAATGGTAACTCGGATTGAAAATACGAGACCACCGCTGAACTTGTGAGGGTATTCTCTCTTTAGGTAGATACTAACATTGGTCAGCATGGGCCACCAGTAAAAGTTAGTTTTTTTCCATAAATAAAATAATTAAGTGACAATTACTTTATTGTAAAATTCATAACTTATAAACGGTAACTCGGATTGAAAATCTGAGAGTACCATTGGGTTCTTTGGGGTGTGTTTTACTTAGACAGAGCCTAACCTCGACCAGCGCGGGTCAAGGGTGACTGTTATAATTTTTCCAAACTTTTTTTTGGGTACGTTCTGTAAACGCACGAGCGGCGTTATATAACTTTTGAACTAGTGCTTGGAATTGAAATATGAGGGCACCGTTGAACTCGCAGCGCCGATATTTTCTTAAGGAGACCCTCACTTCAACCTCAGTAGGTCCGGAGAAAAAGTTAATTTTTGGAACTTTTTAATAGAATAAATAAAATAAGTTTATTATTTTATTTTTATTCTAATCATCCAATGGATGAGTGGTAAGGTGGGACCGGTGACTTGTCAAGCCAATAAATGGATTGACCTTTCAATTCTAAGTAACCGCACCATTGGGTAATTAGGAAGGTTTCTAATTAATGGGCCTCCATTAATCCCATGAACGTTGCACACCCTTCCCCTCTCCTATTTATATGGAGCTTAGGAAGATTTGTTTGAACTACTTCTCCAAGAAACAAAGTGCTGACAAAGTGCAGTGACGCCAAAACCTTGGAGGACGGAGCCGGTACTAGCAGGAGGTGACGAGCAACACCGAAACCCCGAACCGGAGATCGACGAATGAGTGATGTCGTTGGAGGATAGTTGTGTGGGACAACGAACGTTGACACTTCCTCAAACATGTATGCTATCCAACGAACTTGAGGTAGGGTTTATTTCATTTGAGCATTTTTTATTTTTCCTTCTCCTAGTTCTAGAATTTATACGAAGAACGCTGGTCAACTGACTAATGGTTTGACCCACGATTCTTTCATCTTTGCAGGAGGTTGTTGCGGGGTATCTTGTAGGGTTTGTTATTTGCATACCCCTTACCCCGTTCTTGAAATTCTTTATAATTCAAGAATAAACAAACTGATTGTTATCGTTCTAACGTGGAAGGTGCAGGCTAAACGAACATGGCCCGACCTCTCTGCAACCTATGTGGTTTTGATGCGATCTTCGTGATGGAGGAGCATGGTGACCGGTGCCGGCATTTGGCACCGGTGGAACTCGGGAGTGGTGGCCGGCCGCAATGAAGGGGGTGGCGCAACCGCGCCGCCGGATAAGAGTCGCGGCCTATCGGCCGCGGCAGAGTAAGGGTGGCGGCCGGTGGCGGCCGGCCATGCAAAGGGGTGGCGGCGCACGTCTGCGTCGCCTAGCGGAGAAGAGTCGCGGCCATGTGCCTCGGCGGCAAGTCAAGGCACGACCGGCTCAATGTCGGCCGCCGGTGAAGGTGTGATTCATCATCGTGCCACATAGAGGAGGACGGTTGGCCGACCGGCCAGTCGCGACTTGAGCGAACATCGCACCGCGGGCCGCCGCACTGCGGGCCGCCGCACCGCGGGCCGCCACACTGTGGGACACCGCACCGCGGGTCGCCCAGCATGGGTCAGGCCAGGCCGGGTTGACCCAACGGGCTGGGATGGACCCAGTGGGTCAGACCAGATCCAGCGGGCTAGGTCGGATCCTGCGGGTCAGGTCCAAACCAGGGCTGGACTCGTGTCGGACCGGAACCGGACCAACTTTGACCCTTTTCGTTCTTCCAGCCATATCTTGAGCTACAGGTGTCCGTTTGATGAACCGTATGTGGCACCAGAAACCTTGGATTTAGAAGGTCCTTTTGGTATACCCTACTTGGGTTTTTGATAAAGTTTTTTGTATGTCTGGGTTGGATCGAACCCGAATCCAACCGGGCCCTCAGGACTAAAAGGCTAATAACTTATAGATCGGGCGTCCAATTGACGCACTGTGTATTGTGTTGAGACCCATTTTTCATGGAGGTACTTTGGGATACTTCTTTGTGGGACTTCTTGGAATCTTGAGTATCGACATGTGGCTTGAGGAGCGGACCCTCTCAGAATCAAGTGAGCTTAGTGCGGGAACCCTGTAGCTGGTTGTAACATGAGAAAGGGATCATATGTGGGTCTGTGATTTGGGATCCTTTGTGGGTCTGTGTTCAAGAGTCACACTTGGATTCGCTCTAGGAATCCACATGGGACTACTCTAGGATACTACTTTTGTCTGATGTACTAGGATCTTATGTGGGTCTGATGATGTATTAGGATCCTATGTAGGTTTGATGATGTACTAGGATCCTATGTGGGTCTGATGATTTAGAATCCTACATGGGTATACCTCTTAATAGAGTAATATGATTCGTTAGTTACATATAATCATCTTTAATGTCATACCCAAGTTATACCTGGTGTTATCTGAGTTCTTTACCTTCGTGGTGATACATTTGTGGCATTTTTCTACGTGGAGTACTTGTGTGGTACTTTCCTTCATGGTGATAACTTTTTAGTATTATTCTATGTGGCGTACCTGTGTGGTAATTTCCTTTATGGTGATACCTTTGTGGTATTCTTCTATGTGGCATACCTGTGTGGTACTTTCCTTCATGGTAATACCTTGGTGGTATTCTTCTGTGTGGAGAACCTGTGTGGTACTTTCCTTCGTGGTGATATCTTTATGGTATTCTTCTATGTGGCATTACTTTTGTGGTACTTACCTTCGTGGTGTTACCTTCATGGTATTCTTTCCTTCGTGGAACAGTTGAGCTTTGAGCTAATGAGTTGGGCCTTGTGTTTACTCATGAATGAGATGGGTATACTTGATAACTTAGGTATATGTATGGGAATATACATAAGTAGGGTTTTCAATTGTTTTAATGCTTGGTGGTTTATCCATTATGGATTTTGTGAGACCTTTGAGGGTCTCGGGGTCCCTGCTGAGTATCGTTATACTCACCCCTGCATAGGCTATGCCCGAACCTTGTTGTGTTTGGTGCAAATGACGGATAGCTCTGACTAAGGATAAGGGTTCTCGGACTGGAGGTAGCTCAGAGGTGGACCTTAGACGAGTCGTACCGTAGAGATGACCATTCTAGAGTTATACCAACCCTTCAGGTAGGATCCTTGGTGGGAGTTTTCAGGTGCTGTTTCAGTTTACTTGTACTTTTCAGTTTTCTTGTACTTTCTAGTTGGGCTTGTATTCTGGCCCCTTTTTCTTACTATACATACTCTTTTTACTATAAATTTTACTTTTGTTTGTATCTTTTTGTGTGCTTGGTTGTGTGTGTTTACAGGTTATAAAGTAAATGCCTTCCCAGTTTTATGGAATACTTCATTCGGTGCTAGTCTCCAGCCCCTAGCCTATGGAAGGCGGGCTTGGGGTAGTCACGGCATGGGCCCCAGGGGACGAGTAGTAACAAATTGATATCAGAGGAGTCGGTTATATTGAAGAACTAGGAATTTGATATTTTCTGTGTGGAGAAATATTTTTAAGTGTTTTGAGTGTGGTTTTCAGTTTGGGGAGTCCATTATTGGTGCGGCGGCCGATGTATCCATACACCAGGACCCTGAATTCTGATTTCCAACTCAGTGCATGAAAACACTGATTGCGTGTGTTTTGGAAATTATTTTCCTTAGTTTCTTTAGAGTCAGATCACCAGGTATAACTTAATTATTGTGGCACACCTATTCCTTATCAGGATGCAGCCACGTAGATAGCCAGCTAGGATTCCTGAGAGAGTACATGATGATGGCCCACTGAACAATGAGGATCTGGTGCAGGTCCCCCCTTTCAGCATTGGCACCTTCAAGTGGTGTACTAGAAACACCACTGCTTGTTGGACAATCGTTGCCACCAACCCCACCAGCAGAGGGTGCATGCCGATTGAGTAGGTTTCATGAGTTCCAGAAATATAGACCTCCGAGGTTTCGAGTTGAGACAGATTCCCACGTGGTTGAGGGCTGGCTGGAGGCAGTTGTTAGAGTTTTTCACCTAGTTGATACACTAGTAGATCAGATGGTGATCTTAGCTACTAGTATTTTCGAGTGAGTGGCCATGAGGATGGTCTGCATAGTGATTAGGATTCGGTACATGGATCGTTAATCTGGATGGTACCTTCGGGTAGTGTGTCAGCTATATCAATGCTCGTTGGGAAGAAGTTACAACCCGCGGTACCGATAAAGGACACATGTAGGCTTAATGCCTTACACGTGTTTCAACATCAGATACCCCTCAGGTTTTGAGGTGATCCTGACTCATATGAAACTAAGTACGGGCTTGAAGAGGTGGCTGAGAGTTCCCTAGAGCTTCTACAGCTTTAGCAGGATGACATGTCGGTATCTGGGTATTCATCGAGGCATACCGACCATTCCCGGTACTCGATGAATACGATACGATCAGTGTTTAGGGCTCGGACTTCTAATAAATGTTTTTTAAGGACATATGATCCAACACTTTTCCTATATGCATTCCTACTTATATTATGGTGCTAGAGAGAACCTTTTTGGTTGAATGTTCTTTGGATGAGTGGATACATCCAGTGAATGTTAGCAGTGAGAAAACAGAAAACCGGCGCCAGTCTTAGAGACTTGGGCGTGTAAAAATGTTTCGGGAAGAAGTGTTAGGGACAGATGAATCTGCAGGGCTGTAGATGTGGAATTAGAGCTAGGGGAGAATCATGAGGTGGTGTACATTTCGACATGTTACAACCACCCCCATTGTGGTCCCTTCCAGGCTCAGGGAGCTGGAGGACAGGGGAAGAGGGTATCTGCATGCGGTCAAGGAGTTCGACCCAAGGGCTCTAGGAATTATTCAAGGTACGGTCTGTGTCTACTACTAGCTGCCATATCAATATACATAGGTACCAATCATTCCTTCTTTCCATGAATCATGTTCAAGACCTAGAGTTTCCGATTAAGTCGTTGACTTGACCCTCACATCTGGAGATACCTTTGGGAGGAGACTCGATAATCACACTTATGCCGATGGTGTGATCTGACCCTTGAGGTGCGAGTTTTGGTTGGAACCTATGGGTGGCAGTGTCGAGTCCTTATGACGTTAGTTTGGGTATGGACTGGACATCCACAATTCATAATCAAATTGATTGTATTATGCAAAAAGGTTGTGGTTTCTCTACAATGTTGGAATGTGGTTTTCCTTGGTCAGAAAAAAAAAAGGAAACCCGGGCAGCATAGGATAAACTCATGCATAGGAGGGTGCATCAAATCACACTTGAGTTGGACAGACTTACCCTTGTGGTAGTAGGAGTTTTTAGTTGTCAGTTCCAAACAGGAGTGGCAGAGCATGGGGACATCTTTTCAAAAGATGTTTCCAGGATTATCTCCTTGTAAGGAGAGGGACTTCTGGTTTGGTTGGGTACTACCAGAGTTTTGGACCAGACTTCTCCAGGGTAACGGCACCCTTTTCAACTTTGAAAAATAAGAAGGAGCCTTTCCTATGGACAGAGAAGTGTTAGCAGAGCTTTCAGAAGTTGAGACAGTGACGATGGCTAGAGTTCCTCCATGACTATGACTTTGAGATAATCTTTACTCCTGTGAAGGGGAACGTGATAGAAGATGCACTCTGCCGAAGGTTTGGTCAGCAACTACTAAGTGATCCGCCAGAGCAGCTAGTCACACTGAAGATATCCTTCGTGGATAGATATGGAGAAGCTTACCTTCAATATATGGTTGTCACTCCCCCAATCCTTCAGTGAATTCAGGAGGCACATCTTGGGGGCATTGACTGCGAGGCTCGACATGATCAGATATCCTCAGAGAAGACACCTGATGGATTTTATGAAGTTGGGGAGCACATCGTCCTATTCAGAGAACGTACCATGGTATCGGTGACGCTTTTGGAGGAGGTGTTGAGGGAGTTCCATACGTCCCCGCTGGTGGTACATCCTGGTGTGGTGAAGATGCACCAGGACCTCTGGCATCAGTACTGGGGGATAGATATGAAAAAAGTTGTGGTAGAGTTTGTATCATGATGTCTCACTTTTCAGAAAGTGAAGACTGCACAGATTTGGCAGAAGTCTTATGACGACAGGATATGGAGACCCTTGGAGTTCTAGGAGGGGGACATCATTTTCTTGCAAGTCTCTCCTCGACAGGGACTATGGAGTTTTTGTCGAGGGGGCAAGATATCACCAAGGTTTATCAGTCCTTTTCTGGTCCTTTGGAGGATAGGCGAGGTAGTATACCTCTTGGATCTTCCATCGCAGTTGGATAGTGTGCATGACATCTTCCATATATCCCAGCTGATGGGATACGTGCACAAACCATCTCACATCATCGACCACGTCAAGTTGGACTTAGACGATGGGGCGTCGTTTACGGAGGTTCTAGTGGAGATTGAGGATCAACAGGAGTGGGTCCTTTGTGGGCATTCGATACCTATGGTGTGCATACGTTGGTATCACGGGAACCTCCAAAAGAGCACATGGGAGTAGGAGGCTCATATTCATGCTCAGTACCCTCTTTTGGTTGTTTTTCCTTTGTTTTGGCTTTCGAGGACATAAATCCCGAAGTTGGGGAGAATTTAATGTCCCATAATTTCAGTATATTTTTTAAAATTATATGGAATTATTCCGAGACAATGAAATCTGACGGTGTGCGATTCCAAGGCCCGGAGTGCCCGGAATGATCCGTCGAAGTTTTGTTATGCTTTAATTAGCACGTGTAAGCAATTTTCCTGAAAAAGTAGAATAACTCTTAAATGGTTTCCCAGATCAAAAAACCAAGGTAACTTTTACATTCAGGATGGCGGGTTTACCCTTGGCACGACTTAATTTTAATCAGCGTGAGCCTCCTGTGAGAAAATCCAAAAATGGCATAACCGTGAATAAAATAATTAAATAAATTATTTTATTTTTAAAATGATTATAACTCGAAAAAGGTAACTCAGATTGAAAATATGAGACCACAGCTAAACTCGTGAGGGTATTCTCTCTTTAGACAGATACTAACATTGGTCGGCGCGGGCCACCAGTAAAAGTTAGTTTTTGGCCATAAATAAAATAATTAAGTGAAAATTATTTTATTGTAAAATTCATAACTTCTAAATGGTAACTTGGATTGAAAATCCAGGAGTACTGTTGGGTTCATTGGGGCATTTTTCACTTAGGCAGAGCCTAACCTCGACTAGCGTGGGTCAAGGGTGACTGTTATAATTTTTCCAAACTTTTTTTTGGGTACGTTCTATAAACGCACGAGCTGCGTTATATAACTTTTGAACTGGTGCTTCGAATTGAAATCTGAGGTCACTGTTGAACTCACGGCACCGATATTCTCTTAAGGAGACCTTCACTTCGACCGTAGTAGGTTCAGAGAAAAAGTTAGTTTTTGGAACTCTTTAATATAATAAATAAAAAAACTTTATTATTTTATTTTTATTATAATCCTCCAATGGACGAGCGGTAAGTTGGGACTGACAACATGTCAAGCCAATAAATGGCTTGTCCTTTTAATTCTAAGTAACTGCACTTTTGGGTAATTAGGAAGGTTCCTAATTAATGGGCCTCCATTAATTCCATGAATGTTGTACACCCTTCCCATCTCCTATTTATATGGATCTTGGGGAGAGGTTTTGGCACTGCTTCGCCAAGAAACGAAGTGCTGACAAAGTGCAGTGATGCCAAACCCTTGGAGGATGGAGCCGGTACTAGTGGGAGGTGATGAGTGACACTGAAACCCCGAACTGGAGATCGATGAACGAGTGATGTTGTTGGAGGCTAGTAGCGGGGATGAAGAATGCCAACACTTCCTCAAATGTGGATGCTCTAAAAAAACTTGAGGTAGGGGTTATTTCGTTTGAGCATTTTTTATTTTTCCTCTTCCCTGTTCTTGAATTTATATGAAGAACTCGGGTCAACCGACTAACGGTTTGACCTGCGATTATTTCTTGTTTTCGAGAGGTTATTGCGGGGTATCTTGTAGAGTTTGTTATTTTTATACCCCTTACCCTATTCTTGACATTCTTCATAATTCAAGAACAAACAAACCACTTGTTATTGTTCTAATGCGGAGGTTGTGGTCCAAACGAACATGGCCTAACCTCTCCGTAACCTATGTGGTTTTGATGCGATCTTCACAATGGAGGAGGATGGCGACCGGTGGCGGTGTTTGGCACCGGTGGGACTTGGGAGTGGCTGCCAGCACTCTGACCAGCTGTGATGAAGGTGGCGGTGCGACCGTGCTGCCGGAGAAGAGTCGCAGCCCGTCAGCCGTGGTAGAGGAAGGGCAGCAGCTAGCGGCGGCCGACCGTGCAAAGGGGCAGCGGCACGCGTCCGCGCCGCTCGGTGGAGAAGAGTCGTGACCTTATGCCATGGCGGTGAGGTGAGGAGTGGCTGGCTCGATGCTGACTGCCGGTGAAGGCACGGCATGTGACCACGTCGCGCAAAGGAGGACAGCTGGCAGACCGATTAGCCACGAGCCGAGCAGACGCCGCACCGTGGGCCGCCTAGTGGGCCGCTGCACCGCGGGCAACCCAGCCGGCCGTTGCACCACGGGTCGCCGCACTGCGGGCCACTGCACCACAGGCCGCCCAGCGCGAGCTGGGCTGGACCCAGTGGGTTGTACCGGGCCTAGGTCGGGTCGGGTTGACCCGAACCAAGTCGGTTTGGCCCAGGCCGGGTCGGACCAGACCTGGACCAACTTTGACCTTTTTCATTCTTTCGGCCATATCTTGAGCTACATGAGTCTGTTTGACAAACCGTCCATGGTGATGAAAACCTTGGATCGAGATGGTTCTTTTGGTATACCCCAATTGGGTTTTCAATAATGTTGGGGTACAGTCAGTTTGGATCGAACACGAATCCAATCGGGCCCTCGGGACTATAAGGCTAATAACTTACAGATGGGGCATCTGATTGACGCATTGTATGTTGCGTTGAGAACCCTTTTTTCATGGAGGTCCTTTGGGATACCTCTTCGTGGGACTTCATGGAAGTTGGAGTATCAGCATGTGGCTTGAGGAGAAGACCCTCCCGGAATCAAGCGAGCTTAGTATGGGAACCCTATAGCTGGCTTTAACATGATAAAGGGATCATATGGGGGTATGTGCTTAGGGATCCTTTTTGGGTTTGTGTTCTAGAGTCTCACTTGGATCCACTATAGGAATCCATTTGGAACTACTCTAGGATCCTACATGGGTCTTCTGTACTAGGTACCTATGTGGGTCTGATGATGTACTAGGATCCTATGTGGGTCTGATGATTTAGGATCCTATGTGGGTCTGATGATTTAGGATCCTACGTGGGTCTGCCTCTTAACAAAGTAAGATGATTCAGTATTTATATCTAATCATCTTTACTACCATACCCAAGTTATACCTGGTGTGAGCTGAGTCCTTTACCTTCGTTGTGATACCTTTGTGGTATTCTTCTGTGTGGTGTACCTGTGTGGTACTTTCCTTCATGGTGATACCTTTGTGGCATTCTTCTGTGTGGAATACCTGTGTGTTAATTTCCTTTTTGGGGATACCTTTTTGGTATTCTTCTATGTGGCATACCTGTGTGGTACTTTAATTCGTGGTAATACCTTGGTGGTATTCTTCTATGTGGGGAACCTGTGTGGTACATTCCTTCATGGTGATATCTTTGTGGTATTCTTCTGTGTGGTGTTACCTTTGTGGTACTTACCTTTTTTTTGTTACCTTCGTGGTATTCTTTCCTTCGTGGAATAGTTGAGCTTTGAGGTAATGAGTTGGGCCTTGTGTTTCCTCATGAATGAGATCGTTATACTTGATAACTTAGGTATATGTATGGGCATATACCTAAGTAGGGTTGTTAGTTGTTTTCATGATTTGTGGTTTATCCTTTGTGGATTTTTTGATACCTTTGTGGGTCTCGGGGTCCCTAATGAGTATCGTTATACTCACCCCTGCACGGGATACGCCCGCACCTTGTTGTGTTTGGTGCAGACGACGGACAATGTTGACTGAGGAAGAGGGTTCTAGGACTAGAGGTAGCTCAGAGGTGGACCTTAGAAGAGGTGTACCGTAGAGATGACCATTTGAGAGTTGTACCTACCCTTCAGGTCGGATCCTTGGTGGGAGTTTGTAGGAGTTGTTTCAGTTTACTTGTAATTTTTAGTTTTCTTGTACTTTCCAATTGGGCTTGTATTCTGGCCCCTTTTTCTTACTGTACACACTCTTCTTACTATACAGTTTACTTGTTTTTGTATCTTGTTTTGTGCTTATTTGTGTGTGTTTACAGGTTATAGGGGCAATGCCTTCCCGATTTTAGGGAATACGCTTTTCGGTGCAAGTTGTCATCCCCTGGCCTATGGAAGGCGAGCTTGGGGTAATCACAGCATGGGCCCCAGGGGATGGGTCATGACATATGTAAAGGTTGAAAAGACCATCGGTTCATCAGAAATGAATCTATTAGGATAATATTTTTTTCAACATCCTTTTTCTAGAGTTGTAATTATTTTAATGTTTATGAATATAAGGAAATATACATACATGATATCATTTTATTTTATATTCACAATCATATCCTTTATTTGTTATTCGATAAATTTTCACTTCATCTCTTAATTCAATAATTGAATATCCAAAAATGACTTTTCATATCTGAATCACTAAAATTAAAATTTAATGGATCATAAGATCCATAAAAGAGTAAAAAACCAATCCTCCTATCTTTAGTCAAACGAAAATTATTAGAAAAGGTTATATAATAACACCCAAAGTTCAACTTAATCAATTATATAAATATTTTTCCATAAGATTCCTCTAAAATAAGTCTAACCAAATTCAAACTCCAAATGATTTGAAGTAAGGTCACTAAATTAACATTATATTCCCCGAAAAATAAAAAATGGATCTTAATGCCACATTCCAAATATGTGAATTCATTAATCACCATAAAACCTTAATTAAATAATGAATGCTTCCAAAAAAATCAGGTTATGGAATATATTCCCTATATGTAAACATGCTTAAAAATCTAGTAAAAATAAAAATAACCATAAAATAACTAACCAATTTAATAGACACCAATAATATTTCATAAACATATCATTATCATTGGCATATCAACAAAGAGTACATAATAAAGGGTATATTCCCTTAATCATGTGTTCTCTAAAAATATAAACATTCAACTGAATCAATTTTCTTGGTACCATTCAACACATTCCATTAAATCCTTAAAGAAATACCATGCTATTATAATCCTTATACATTTAGTGATTCTTATGAAAATAATAAAATCAATAAAATACTTTTACATCATATTTTTTTCATACAAATAAACTAGAACAATAATAATTATACTTAAAATGTATTAATAACATAATCTCAAACCTTAAAACAGGGAAGGGTGTGCTGACACTCATCATCATCCATTTGTCTGTTTGGATGGATGGGAACTTTGTCGGATCTTCTGTACTATGTTTCTGTCTGGTTTTGTCTTGCATCAGGTTGATAGTGCTGTGTTTTTTCGCATGCACTATCGGGTGAGCGGCTCGAAAGAGAGATGGGTGTGCTGGAACCTATCGTTCGGTCTTCCATATGCATCTCGGTGTGGATTGGAAGAGTGCTCTGCCGTGTTGTGTTTCCAGCACGACACAACTTCTTGGCAGGGGGGGTGAGGCATCTCCTTCGATGGATCTCACCTTGCATGGTCTGACAGAGGGGGTGATGAGGTTCTTTCCGATGCTTGTTTTTTCTTCTACTTCCTTTTTGTCTTCAAAGTTTTTTGTAAACCTTTGGGAATTGATTTATAGGCATTTTTTCCCTTGTCATGTAATGGGTTGCCTCTTATCCCAGTCCATTTAAGTGGTTGTTTTCTTTATACTTCAATAAAGAGGGCTTTCCCCTCAACCTTTTATAAAAAAAATTAATAACATAATCTTAACCTTCATCCCTTGGATTATTTTTCGGTATATTACCTTGACATTAGGGGAATTCATTTTCATAGTTCCCCATAACCTTATAGTGGAAGAATTTAACATTGAAAGATTATTTATTTCCCCTGAAATCACGAATATGGTGTCCTTTTTCTTCATACATAAAGCAAAATCATTTTCCTTTTAATATTTTACCAAGGTGTTTCTTTCCACAATTGTCACATGTTGGAAAATTATCCATTCCCTTATCCCTTTTATTCATCATTTTCTCTACTTTTATCTTCATATATTTATTCCCTTAAAAGTAAAAAGACTGGGAGAATTTTTTTCTCTGTCTTTATAGCACATGATAATATATCCTCATATGATGAGAATGTTTGATATAATAGTTCCCTTTAGAGGATTGTCTTAATCCCATCAATGAAATGGTTGTATCTTTCTCTTTGGATTACCTACATAGTCCTCCGAATGACTTATTATCCTTGTAAGGTTGGCTTCATATATAGAAAAAATTTACACTTATTTTTATCTTAGATACAAAAATTTTCTTTTTTATATCCTTGTGTTTCTCATGAGGAAAATATTTTTCCAAGAGGAGTACCTTGAAATACTTCCAATCCGTGATTTATATATATTCGTTATCAATAGTGTATTGAATTAATGACCACCATTGACCAACATCTCATGAGAGACAATAAAATTACACAAAAATTTCTCCCTTTCACTAATTCATATAGCGAGAAGTATCTTATCTAAGCAAATTATCCATTTCTCATCTAAAATTTATTTTCATTCCCATTGAATGATAGAAGTTCTAGATGAATGAAGCAATATAACATAGTTACACCACATGGTGCATCAATAGGATTCTATGTATAGGAAAGGTTATTACTCATACACTGATTAAGCTACCCAAGTATTGTTATAATTTGTTCAGTTCCAGTAGTAGCTCTATCTCAAGCATCATTATATTAACCAAGAGGTAAATCCATAAATGGAGTATGTGAATTAATATAGTTTCCATTCCATACATTAGGTTCCATTTATAAATAATTTCATACACTAGATTAAAACATAACATTATAAAATATAGTGCATAATCTCAAAACTAGTGAAGAACTTAACATAAATTACAAAATATATGTATAGCTAATGTCATAATTGTAAACGTAGTTTCTTTAAAGATATCATTATTTTAAATTCCTTCATAGGGGTTTATAAATAAAATGTGAATTATTCTAATCATATCCAACGAGATTTTCAAACCAAATATGTAGTAAGGATAGTTTTCATAAACCAAGTGATGATCAGGTCAAGCCTAATACACCATTTTTGGGGTTATTACCCCTAGGCACATCTGTGATAGAACAACATCCAATTTTAGTATCTAGGAAGTTATTTATTTCTAGGAAAACCAAATAATATCTTCCTTACCCAAGCTTTAGGGTGTTCCTATATACTTATCCTCAATAATATTCATAGGGTTATGTTCCCTAATATATGTTTTTCCAAAACTTGTTCTCAAAGTTTCTACTAAACCTCCCTCAGATACCAACTATACCCACCCTAAACCCAATACCCAGATCTAATATCTACTTTATTACATTAGTATCAGATACAAGAATCACACCCCGAAGGATAGAACAGTTTATTAGTCTTAGTAAACTAGATATTTAATTTAAATTTCTATTATAATTGAAAATTTAAAATACACAAAGTACTTTTTTGAGAATAACATTATTCCTTATAGCGCATCCCTTAATATCAATCAACAAACACTTCTTGGTATCCTAGGGAAAATAAAACATAAAAATTAGTGATCATAGATTCATAGTAAGGGTAAGAATATAATTAAAGTAATTAATAAATAAGACATAATCAATAAGTAAAGGAAAGTAACTAAAAAAATTCCATTTAATCAATAACTTAAGCATAATATGGAAGGGATAAATAAAAAATTAAATACTTCCATATAAATTATCACATGATCTTAAAACTTAACCATGGGTATTATAACTAATCTAATAATCACATGAAATATCAATAACTAAATTCATAATGATGGAATGCATAATTATGAACATCTAAAACATACTATTGATGATTTTTCCAAGAAATATAAATAAATGGTAAGTCCTCAACCAATATCCAATCTAGTTTGTCTCATGAGACCTACCTATGCATCAAGGGGTAATAACAGGACCTAACTTCCACTTACTAAGTCCAAAGAATTCCTCATATGAATGGTATGAAACATAATCAATGCAATAATTCATATTTAAAAAATAACATAAAAAATATTAATATTTCCCCAATCAATAAATATAATTCTAAACCAAAGAGAGTAAAATTAATGATATCAACATAGTATATCCCATATTAAACTAATCATAGACCGTCCGATGAAATAATATTGATGGTACCATTGGAATATATCCCCATTAAATCATAATTTACATCATTATATGCCTTTATAGATGGAATATAATTTTGAATGATCACTTTTAACATTTATTTATAAAAATAACATTTTCCTTGAAAATCACATTTTTATTATAAATCTATAAAATTCATAAAATATTTTTCAAATTCCTTTTTGTTGAAAATAAAATTAAAAAAATAATAATTTCTATAACATTAGGAAAAAAAATTATTTTACAATAACCTTATAAACTTTCAATGTTTGATTCAAATGAATTACATTCATAGGAGTGGGAAATTTCATATATGTTGTATCTGTTAAAAATAATATTCTTTTTTCACTATAAAAAGGATAAAAAAGATGCTTATTTAGAAAAATATTATAAGATCACTTTAAAAATGTTCTCTAAAAAGTAAATCATAAGTAAAAATGTATTTAATAAATCAATTATAAATTGTTAAAACATTTTTTAGAACATTTTTATAAAATATGGTTTGGGAAGAAAAATGATTTTTGACACAAGAGAGAAGTAAAGTTAGATTATCTTAAAAAAATACCTTAATCATTATAAGCTACAAAGAGAGGAAAATGGTACTATTACTTGAAAAAATTCATCAATAAAAAGAGTAAAATAATATATATTGATTTTAAATATAATTTTCAAATAATTCCCCCAATGGGGATAGAAAAAAAAAATCCCGAATAATAATGAGATATTAAAATAAACCCTTTCCACATTGGTAACATTTGAAGCAAAAGTACAATGAAATAAATAAAATAAAATAAAACATTAAAAACCCTGAATATAAACAGATTCATGATATAAAAAATCAAAAGGGTTAATATATACACCACCCAAAGGCATATGTGTTGAAAATGATGTATATCTCATGAAAGTAAAAGTGAGATGAGAAATCCCTACCAGTTGTTTGAATTTCATTGTATGTGTAAAATGATTCTATATAATAAATATAGGGTTGTTAAAAATATATTAAAAAACCATATTCATATATTTCATACCATATATTTATTACTTATAGTCTTTTATCTCCCTTTTGTCAACTATTATTTGTTAAAATCACAGTTTCAGGTGATAATTGCTTCATCTTTCAGGTATGTTTTTGTTTGATAAAATTGGTACTTTTGATTTGATCATGGTTAAATTATTTTCATAATGTTTATAATTATATTAATATCAAAAAATATATTTATATATTTATTTTTTAGAAATCTATTAATGTTGGAGATAAAAATGGATTACACCATTCATGGAGACTGTAGGCCATATGTATACATGAACATTGATTCCATTTTTCATGATAGATGGAATTATAGAAAAATAAATATTAATTAAAATTTTAAAAATCATTATTATTTTAAACATTTCATTTATATTAATAAAATAAATCCATATAACCATCCATGTTAAAAGAAAATGTAAAACATTTTACATTTCTATGTGGAGATGACAATCAAATCGTACGTATGAGCGACGTTATTTTTTTCAAATAGATTGGAAGGTAAGATGTTAGATGTGATATTATATTTCCAGAAGTATTTTATGATCATAAATATCACAAATATGAATTAACTTTTATCTTTACAACCATCCATGTAAAGTGTAAGTGAAAAACGAATCACATCGCTTTCGAGGGGTAGTCTTTCATACACATGGGCGACGTTATTGTATGCCTCATGGAATGGAAATTAAGAATTTATATGTAATATGATAATTAAATAATTATAATAATATCATAAATATCACATAAATATTTTACATACATCACTACATCCATCTATGAATGGTGGTGATGGAAAACGTATGACATCAGTTTGTGAGGTGGTTGTCTATCATATACATGAATGATGATTTTGTAACCCATTTGATGAAAAATAATAAGTATTTAGGTTATTTAATTAAAATAATAATATATTTTTATATTTAAGATACTGAGTTTATTAAATCTTCTTGTTCTAAGAATAATTTAAGGATGTTGAAGAAGAAATAAAATAAAATGCCCAGTTAGGTACGTTACCAATTCTTTGGAAAACTTATTTGGTTTCACCAAAAGGGTTCCTCGGGTAGATTTATGAAAAAACAATTTTAGGATGATATCAGGTAATTAAGAAGTGATTTGTGAAGTTATTTTTTGATCCAATGGGTTTTGTAACTGGGAATAGTATATGAGAGGGGTGGCCTTTTATAAGTTAGGTGAGTGGAAGTCTTGTAATTTTTGTAATGAAAAAGGTGTAACCATCTTTTTCACATGAAACACAGATCAAAAATTATAATTATATGATATAGAAGATATAAGGTAGTTATATGGATAGAAAATGGGATTTGTAATTGTTTTTTTTTTTGAAATTTTTAAACATTAACTTCTTAGTTCAACCCTTTGTATATCTGTTTTTACCTTAATCACGGTAAATAATTTTTACAGTTTTTACTATTAATTATGGTCAAAATTTAAGTTAAAATTATTAAATAATATAAAATATTATGATTTTAAATATGGAAACCATTTTACCAAATACCATTCACATAATTGGAAAATTTTAATTTTAAATTAATCCCACAGACGTGATGAAAAAGCAGGATTTCAGAGAGAAAATGTTCAAAATATCTAAAACATCTATATCAAAATTCACTATGAAAATGATACTAATGAATGAAATAGGAATAATATATATATAATTGAACTAATTTTACTTTAAAATCAATTTAAAATATAATTTAACTTTTTAAACAATTTAAATGGAAAGGCAGTTTTCAATTAAAATTCGGAATTTTTCAATAATCAACAAAAAAATTAATATTTTCACAAAATTCAAAATAATTCATACAATGATAATTTGGAAATTTAGATTTAAAATTTTAATTTTATTTAGTCACATTTTTCTTCTAAAATTGGTAAAAACTTATTTTAAATTATGTTTTCAAATAGCAACTAGACCACCTTTTAGAAGAATACAATTTTTTTAGAAAAAAAATTATTTTTCTTTAAATTTATTATTATTTTATTTATAATTAATAGATAACTACTGAATTTATTTTATACATGTGTAAACTTTATAATTTTTATAATTTATTTATTACTATTCGTACTCTTCAACTTAATGTCTAGGTTATGATGGGCATGATTAAATAATAATATTTTAATAAAGTATCGTGTTTCGTTCAAACCCGATGTTGCATCCATTGCAAGATATCAAAAGAATTGAATTTAATTTAAAAAATATATATATATCATAAATTTTCATGGGGTTAAATTCTATCAAATATTGGTGTTTCATGTCATATACATCATTGAATATGATGTTCCTATTTTAAAATATAGGGGTGTTACAACCAGGTAGCCAGTAAAGTCTATTCCTGCCAAACTTCAAGCAATTCCCATCCACTTAATTTTAATACACTCATTGGATCCTCCAAGAAGATTACAATGAATTTATGGATTTAAAGATACATTTCTAAACTATCATCAAGGATTTAAAGTAACATAATGATATATGATATCCAACAATTTTAGTTCAATAAAAAACAAAAACTCACATAAATGAAATCTTTAGAGAGATAGGTGACTATTTTAGATCATGAAAACACGATGATAGAGAGGAGTTAAAAAATATACTCCTTTTTTATGATAAAAAATACATAATATAAAATGATAAATTAATCACAAATCAAGTGTTAAAGAGATTGAGAAGATATTCAAGAGGTTAAAATTATATTCAATGAGTTCAAGAAGAAAACATATAGAGCATTATTTTAACAACTATATATATGAAATCAAAATATTTTGAGTGATAAATATTTATAAAAAAATATTTTCAAGAGAGCAAGGAATAATTTATAGAATTTTAAAAACTACTTATTCTTTTTTTTAAAAATTGAAAATTTCTCCCTTTTACTTATGAATAAATTTCTCCCGCTATGTGATCATCAAAAAAATATATAAATAAAAATATATAAAAAATAATAAGTGGATGGATAAATTGAAAAAATTGGATTAAAACTCAAGGAATAATTTTTAATCAATAAAAATTAATATTAAAAGAGTGAAAAAGAAATAAAAATATTTATAAAACAATTTTTAGTTTCTATAACTCCTTAAAAATATAATTATTTTAAAGATAGATAGTACAAATTAAAATAGAAGAGAAAAGAAAAATATAAATAACAAATTTTGAGAAAGAAATTTCCCATCTACAAAAATACCCAAATAATAGGATCATTATTAAAGGAAAGTAGAAATTTAAGTTAAAATAAAACTAATATAAAAGGAATAAGGATATGAGAAATAAAGAAAAAATGGAACTAAAAGATAAAGTAATAAAGGAAAAATAATTTTTGGGAAGAAAAGAGAGAATGATGAAAAGTATAAGAAAATAAAAGTATAAAATTAAAATCGGTACATACCAAAATCATGAAACATTAAGGAATGGTTTCAACTTCATTGAGATATTTATTATTTCTATGAGATTTTATAGGTGATTCATTTTATGTGATGCAATATTTTGAAGATATTTCACAATTTGGAATTTCATCAAAAGAAAACTCAATAGAAATGATAAAAAAGTATATATATATAACTATTTTTAATCATCATTAATCTTTTTTAATAGAAATAAAAACAAATATTTTTTATTAAAAGGATAAACACATATATATTTTAAAAAATAAATTATAGGAATATATTGTTTTTTTTTAATTCAAAGGAATCAAAGGAAGATATAGTGTTTTATTAAATAATATAAAAATTACTTAATCTTTAAAATTTTAATTTGATATTTTGAAAAATAAGATAAAATTGTTTCAAAAGTAATAATTAATTAATTTTAATATAAATTATATCTACTAAGGAATGATTCTGAATAAAAAAGATAATAGGATCTACTTTAAATGATAAAATAGGTGAGAAAATGGAGCATATTAATGATATATATATATATATATAAATTGATGATTTAAAAACAATATTTTTTAAAACAATATTTTAATAATATTTCAAAAGAACTCAACATTTCTATAGATAAAATAAATAATTTCACAATATAATCATTCCTAATTCTCCTTTAAATAATTCAAAATGATCAAGTGATTGAGATTTGGGGAAGATTTTAGTGATTGGATGTTCTGTTGGGAAAAATATAATATTATATAACCTATTTTAAGTGATCACAAATGAAATGGTGATGAAGTTCTATGTGTTTAGTGAGGTATTGATTAATAATATTTTTATAAATATATATGACACTGGTATTATCACACGTAATTGGGATATGATCGAATGTTAGCATAACGTCTAAGAGTGTGTTGAATCCAAATTATTTGGTGGCAACAAATCTGAGAGGATATGTATTTCTCTACAACTGTAGAATGAGAAATTCATTTCTACTTCATACTACTCCATGAGATAATGGGTTGTCCATGTAGATCGAAAATTCCACTAGTAATTTTTCTTCCTAGTTTCCATAAACTTAAATTAGAATCAAAAAATAAGTTAAATCAAAATAAGTTCTTTTTGGATATAATAAAATGTAATTTTTAGAACCTTTTAAATAATGAAAATTATTTTGATAGATTTGAAATGTGATTTATTTTTATTTTATTGAAAAATATCATAAAGATTTATATTTAATATGACATTAGGAAGAGTCATTGTATGGTAACCTATTATACTATTCACACTTATATAATTTTTTTTGGAAACTATTTTACTAGCTTCATCCAATTTTAAATCACAAGTCATACTAATGGGAGAATTAATTTTATTATCATGATTCATTTCAAATAATTTTATAATTTCATTGATTTATTTTCCCTTGATTATAAATATTCCATCATAATTATTAAAAATTTGAAAACCGAGGATTAATTTTAGTTCACCCATCAAGATCATCTCAAATTAATTTTTCATTAAATTAAAAAATTCAAAATGAACTTTTTCATTGGTAGATCTCAAAATAACATTGTCAAAATAAATTTGATCAATTAAAATGTCATTTGAAATGTGTTTAAAAAATATAATTGAATCATATTTCTCTATTTTAAACCCATTTGGTATAAGATAATTTGAAATATGTTCATACCAAGCCTAAGGGAACTATTTTAATCAATAAATTTCCTTATAAAATTTAAAAATATATTTAAAAAAATTAGATTTTCAAAACCAAGTGGTTTCTAAAAAATGTTTATAGAAATAAAAAAATTTATAAAAGTATATTTTTACATCCATTTGAAAGTGTTATATATTCATATGAGAAGATAATTCCAATAATATTCTAATAGATTCAAGTCAAGCTTGTTGGTGATAAAATTTTGAAAATAAATGATATTTGTTTCTGATAATATTACCATAATCATCTAATTTATTTCATAGAACCCATGTAGAGAATATAATATTTTTATCACTAGTTCATTCCATGAGATTTCATACATCATTTTGAGTGAATTTATTAATTTAATCTTTCTTATAATGTAACCAATTTCCATAATTTAAGGGAATCGTTAAGGTTTTAGGGTTTATGGTGAGAGACAAAGGCTAGAGGTTCAACCTCATTTAAGACCGGACTATGAGTATGAGTTCCTTATTATAAATCAATGATTATATTTCAAGGGGTTGGTCTTTATATATTTTTTAAACACTTTTAAAGATAATCTGAAAGATATTCAGGTTATTTATCAACTTCATTAATTTGAAATGGTTCATTTAAAACATCATTTTGGAAAAAAAATATTTAGTAATGGGTTTTGTAAAATTTTCAGTAAAGATAATAGGGATTGATTATTGAACAATTTTAGTCCTTTTTTTAATGATTTAATAAGATTTAAATCTATTGGAGTACCAAATAAAGATACCATTATTTTATTTAGAATCAAATTTATCAAGGTTTTGTTTTGTATTTAAAATAAAACACTTTAATTAAAAAACATTGAAAAATCCCACCAATTTTTTTATTATGATAGAGATCATAAAGGTGTTTCATATGAAAAGGACCAATAAGAACACAATTATTGATATAACATGTAGTATTCAGGGTTGGAGGCCCAAAATATTTTTGAGAGAAAATTTATTCAAAATATTTTGAGTGATTTATTGAATTTTTTGATTTCACCTCTATAATACCCTATTTTTTTAGGGATAGAGTTGTAAAGACCCGGAATTTCCATGTAATTTTTTTTAAATATATGGGAATTTTACAAGTCTGCAAAAATTGACAGCGCGTGATTCCGAGGCCCAGAGTGCTTGGAATGAATTTCTGAAGTTTTGTTTAGGTACGTTCAGTAAACGTGTGAGCAGGTTTTTCTAACTTTTGAACCAGTGCTCGGAAGTAAAATCTGAGGGCACCATTGAACTCACAGCGCTGGTGTTCTCTTACGAAAACTTTCTCCTTGATGGCAGTTGTTCGAGGGTGAAAGTTAGTTTCTTGGTTTTTTGTGGAAATAATAAAATAAAATAAACACAAGTTTTATTTTATTTTGTTGTAACCAACCTCCTAGTGGAAGTTGGTGGTGGGGACCACCAGACCTTAACCTCCCATAAGAGGTTATGGTGGTGAGGACCACCCGAGCCTAACCTCTCATGAGATGTTATGGTGGTGGGGACCACCCGGTATTAAACCCCCTTGAAACACCCCCCCCCCCCATTAATTGGGAGAAAAACCTCAACTCTCTCATAAATGTATGGAAACCTCTTCAAACACATTATTAATGTAGAGGAGCCTATTGAGCTTCCTCCACATTAATTGTGCCAACCCTCCCCCACTTAATTATGACAACGCACCACTTAGTTGAGCCAATTTAATTAATCCAATTTGAATTGTGCCAACGATTAAATTGGGGAAAGACTTTTTATTATATTAGCTATCTCTTTTATTTTGGTGGGTTCTTCTTTTGAGAACATTCGTTGTCAAAGGAGAGAGAGCTCTTGGTGGGAGAAAACTCTCTAACGAAGAACGCATTCTTCCATGATAAATGCTCCACCGATGAAGAACGCCGACCACAACTTCGAGCTTCATCCTCGGAACTTCTTCCGACGTGGGACGTCTTCATCTGCGACGAATCGATGATCGTACTACCTCCTTGCGCAAACGTCAAAAAGAGAATGAGTTAGGGGTTTTTTATTAAATTTTTATCACTTTACATGTACTCCCTTTTTTTCTTGTGCGGTTTGGGAACAAACATTGCCGAAGATTATGGTTTCACGTTCATGCTTCATTCTTTGTAAACCACATGATACCACTCTAAACGCAGAGGGTGTGTGTCAAACAAACACGGCACGACCCCTCTATCGTTTTTCTTTGATGTGTTCTTCAAAGTGCAGGAAGGAAATGAAGATGACAGAGGCAACGACGCCGCCACCCACGGCCTCGCCACACTGCCCCGGCCGACCCGCGGTCCGATCCGAGCCGCGCCGCCATCCGCCAAGCTGCACCGCCGTCTGCTGAGTCGCGCAGCCGTCCGTCGAGCCGAGCCACCTTCCAAGCTGAGTTGCGCCGCCATCCGCCAAGTCATGCCACCATCCAAGCCGAGCCACGCCGCCATCTACCGAGCCACACCGCCATCTGAGCTGAGCCGCGCAACTACTAAGCCGAGCCGCGCCACCCAGCCAAGCCACTCTACCCTCCTGAACGAACTGATGTCGAACCGCGGCCGGTCTGCTGACCCAAGGTCGGACCGCCAACCCACGGATGGTTCGCCAACCTTGTGGCCCTCTCAATCTGGGCTAGACCCAATGGGTCGGGCCGCACTGTGGGCCGGGTCGAACCGGACCCAATCCCACTATGACCCTTTACTTTCTTTTCACCATAACTTCGGCACAGAATGTCTGTTTGATGAACTGTCAGCGGCGCTGGAAATCTTGGAGTGAGATGGTCCATTTGAGTATAATCCACTGAAGTTTTGGTTTGAGATGGAAAATAGTTAGGTTAAATCGATCACGAATCCAATCAGGCACCTGGGACTGAAAGGCTAATAACTCACAGACCGGGTGTCTGATTGACGCGTTGTCTATTACGTTGAGACCCCATTGATGTGGCATACCTTTGAGAGACTTCTTCATGGGACTTCATGACAGTTTTAGTATCGACCAGTAGCCTTTGGAGTGGATTCCCCCGAAGATGAGTGAGTATAGTGTGGAGACCTAGTAGTTAGCTGAGACCTGACAACTGATGACCGATTCAACTTAGAGTGACTCGACTAGACCAGTGGGGAGTGCCTTGGTGTCGTGGCAGACCCACAGTAGGGAGCACCTTGTTGTTCCAGCAGACCCATGGTACTCGACAGGAGGAGTACCTCAGTAGGCTACGAGGGGGAGCGCCTTGGTGACATGGAAAACCCACGGTGAGGAGCGCCTTGGTGATGTGGAAGATCCACAGTACTCTACAGGAGGAGTACCTCAACAGTCCAAAGTTAGTGGGAAACGCCTTGGTGTCACGGCAGGCCCACTGTACTCGATAGAGGAGGAGTTCTCCAGTAGCTGAGGTTTCGACAATGTGATTGGAGATGTTACTTGATACTACCCCTAAAATAAAATCTTGGTTTGAGCTGAGTCAGTTTTTCTGTGTTTTCCTCATGATTGAGATGGATTACTTGATAACTTAGGTATATGTATGGGAATATACCTAAGTATGGTTATCTGTTGATTTCATACTTTTTGGTTTATCCTTGGTGGATTTTTTTGAGACCTTGAGGGTCTTGGGGTCCCTACTGAATATCGTTATACTCACCCCTGCACGGGTTATGCCCGCACCTTGTTGTGTTGGATGAAAACGACGGACAACACTGACTGAAGCTGAGAGTACCAGGATTGTACGATACCTAGAGGTGGACCATACGATGTGTTGATGCGTGGAGGAGACAGAAGGATGTGGTGTGTTGAGGAGGCGATATGTACCTACCCTTCAGGTAGGAACCCAGAGGATGACCCAGTAGCAGCCCTTTTCACTTTCTTTAGTTGTTTTTTATTTCAATTGTACTTGTACTTTTACTGTTGGGCTTGTATTTCGGCCCCTTTACTTTTAGCACTCTCTTTTGGTTATACAGTTTGTTTGAGTTCGTATCTTGTTATGTGCTTGGTTGCATGTGCTTACAGGTTATAAATGTGATGTCTTCCCAGATTTAGGGAATACGCCTTTGGTGCTAGTTTCCAGCCCCTGGCCTATGGAAGGCGGGCTTGGGGTTGTCACGGAACGGGCCCCAGGGGACGGGTCATGAAAATAGTAGTATAAAAAGAATTATTATATCCATAATAAAGGGAAAACATTATATTAATTATTATCAAATTATCCCCCATGATCACATTTAATTAAAATAATTTTAAAACCTTTTTTATTTTTAACCTTTTTAGTGAACATGATGAAGGATTTGTAGGATTCAATTTTATGACACATGAAATATACCCATGTTAATCTTGTATAGTCACCAACCATTACAATAGTATGGTTTTTACTCCTATAATTTCAATTTTATTAGGATAGAAAAGGCCATGATGGATCATTTTTGTTCATTTGAAGAAGAAATATAATTTTTATATTTAAAATCAGATTTATTTTCTTACCATGTTGGAAAGAATTAAAAAAATGTTATCTTTGAAATTAAATTTGCGAATAACTCTTACTAGTTGATAACAGTTGAGTTTTATGAGACAATTTTAGTTACAATTACTGAGTAATCTATACAAAAACCATGACGCACATACTTTTACACTAAAAAATTTAATGTTTTGGTTACCAAGATATTTAAAATTAATTGTATAAACATTTTAAAAACATAAAGAGGTAAATAAGTGTTTTTATTTTGAATTAAAAACATTATAAAAATTATTTTAGAGTGATATTTTAAAACCACTACAAAAAATTGGCTGACTCTTAGTAAATTGTGTTTTAATAATTTAAAAAATAAGAATTTTTTAATTATTTTTGTGTTAGAAAAATGTATGGTACCTTCATTTGTTATCTTACCCCTTGAATTATCAACAAATATGGTGATGTGAACTCCATCACATTTATTGATTTGATTAAAATCATAGATTTCTCTACACATGTGTCTCTAGAAACCAAAATCTAGGTACCATAATACTTTTTGGATTTTTCTCAAAATAAAATTTTCAAAAATGATTAAATGATTGATATTTTTGGATTCTGTAAAAAATTGGGTACCATTATATTAGATAATAATGATTTCATAATCTAAATTTTCTTAGCATGTTTTATTTTTTTGAATGATTGGAAGAAAGATGGACTGACTTTGATCTTCCATATCATAGATTTTTGAAATCACGTCATAGATTAAATGACATGTTCCTTTTCATTAATTTAAAATTATTCATTAAAAAAAATTAACAAAATATGATTACAAACAATTTTTTGAAGATCTCACACAACTAGAGTAACTGAAAACGACTTGATCATTTCCAGGTTTTTGAGGACCAAATTTTTTATTTAAATTATCTTCACCTTGGTTGAATTTAAAGAGGTAATTTTTAATATATTTAATGATTAATTTGAGATTATTTAATTTTTTTCTTGATGATATATTCTTTTTCTTGGATGAGAATATCATTTTCATTTTGGATATTATCTTTTTCTTCAACAATATGATTACATTTATTTTAAAGATATAGATACAATAAATCAAGTTGATGATATCCGTTTTTTAATAGGTATAGGGAATATTTTAAATGTTCATAATTTAGGTGAAAAAATAAGTAATAAGAAGAATTAGAGAGAAAAATGACAATAACGGGGAGAATAAGTTGAATAAGAAGAAATATGAAAGGGAGTAATAACCATGATATGTTCATCAGCATGTGACATGAGAAAATTCAATTATAAGTCACTTAATATGGATGATGAAGTTGAATCCATTGAATAGTAACATGAACTCTATGCTAATACTGGAAAATAATTTTTTTACCTTTCTTTTTTTATTTGATATTTTTCTTATAGATGGGGTACTCCGATTTTATGAGACCTTTATTTTTACATTTCATAAAACATAAATTCTAATTCAACCTTTAGATTTGAATTTTTTAGATCACTTGTTGAAGTTATTAAACATTAGACATTGTTTCATGTTCTTGAAAACATGAGCATATATTAAAACCTCACCCCCAGATTATTCATCATTAGTAGCTTTGAAGGAATTGGTTTTTTTGACTTCATTAGCTTCATTTTCCTAATTTTCCTCTTGGTGTTTCATCATGGTTTTTTATTCCATCAAAAAGACAATGAGTTCTTATTAAACAATCATTTTCATGTTTTTGAATTCTTATATATTCATAAAATTAGAATCCTAGGATCTAGGTAAAACCAATATTATTTATTTTATGAGCATTTTAATAGATAAATCATCACCAAGGGACTTTCTAACATTTCAGATGTCAGTAAATCTTATAAACATATTTACAATGTATTCTTCATAATTCATATTAATTATTTTAAAATATTAATGAAACATATATAATATAGTTTCCTTGACATTATTTATCCCTTCTTGTTTTATTTCTATCAAGTTCCAAATTACATAAGAATATTTTCATGTGGAAAGAAAATTAATCTCATTTCTATCAAGACCATAATGTAAGGAATTTATAACTTTGTTATTCAATTAAAAATTATTTATATCTTCAGGGGATTATTTTTCTTCATATTTAGTGGTTATAAAATACACATGCATAACCATTTTCCATATGGGATAAGAAATAACACCATGTAAAGTGGTCATCTGATTCTTCAAATGTGAGTAATAGGTTTTGAAAAAAATTGGAGCATGAAAATTAGAAATAGATTCTATATTAAAAATATATATTTTAAATCAACTAACGATTTAAAATTTCAAAATAAATAAAATTTTTATAACGTAGGGTTTTTATAACAACACATTCTTCTTTGATACCAATTCTTATTCGAAGATTATGGAAGGAGGGGGTGAATTTTCCTTTTATAAATTCAAATTTGACTAAATGATTAATTTAAAAATTAAAGGATTTTAAAACAATAAAATTAAAAATAAAATACTTGATAGTTTATAACATCATTTCATATTTATTAAGAACAATATAAAAGTAATTAAAGTATATAAATGTTCAAATCAAAATTATTAAAGTATACAAGATAATATTTAATGATGCAATGAAAAAATGTTCCCAGAGGAGAAAAATAATTGATAAGAAGTTTTTCTAAATATCTATTTTATCCCTTAAATCTCTAACCATTGACTATAGAGATCAATGTTATAAAAACCTCAAGATTTTATATGTATTTCCCTTAAAGTAAAACTTGAATTATTCTAAAGGTTTCCTTATAAACAACCCTGATTTTATATGAACCATGATATAGTAAACCTCTATGAACATGACATTAAATTGGAAGGTAGGAATAGTAATAACCACATTATGAAAAAAAAATTATACATTTTTTTATTAATGAAAATTTAATGATTAATTCTCAATGAATATGCACTAAATTTTCAGAAAATCCATTTTATGCTTGAAAAATATGTTTTCTCCAAAAATGGGTTTTATCACATTTTTTCAGTTGAACTTTATAATTAATTTCAACCACGTATAGAAATTTTAATTGATTAAATTAGTATAACTTTTAAAATTGTCATGTCAATATTACATTAGGGTGAGTTTTTAGGATTTCTTTAAAAGATTTATTTTTCAGTGAAAAGTGAAAGATAATAATTGTTGTTCATTTCATTTCTTATAAAAGTAATATTATGATTTGAATTTTATTTTAAAGTGACCTAAGTCTCTATTAATTATATTAATTATATAATAATCATTATTTATCGAAATTTCAATATAAGTTGATCTTTGGGATTAAAAACACATTTTTTGAAACAGATCATTTTATGCATCCATTCTATTTTAATCTTAATAAATAAATTTAATATCTCTTAATTAATGGTTTTAATTTAATTTATAATTTATGCATTCAATATAATAATTTTAAGTTCTTTTTATGGTTTTTTAAATTTTATGGAATGGATGTAAATTAAGTTTTATTTTTTTTAAATCACTTTTAAAAAACAAATTTTCATTTTAGTTTGCACTCTTAATTAAAATTAAATTCTAAAACTTATAGAAATTAAATCTAGTAAAATGGATTATATATTTTTAAAAATCACAATTTATACAATTTAATAGGGTCAATTTATTTTTCCGTCATAGGGAATAGTAAAAATTATAAATTTTGTTATCATGGTTAAAGTTAAAATGGGTTTACCGGGGGTTTAACCATGAGATAAGGGTTGGATTGAAACTGAAACCAATGAAATTATTTTTATATGAATATATATCAACCTAATATTATCTTATCTTTGAATAAATTTCTATTTAGATTAAATTTCCAATGAAATTGATCTTAATTAATTGAAATATTTTACAAAAATTCCATGTGTGCCACTCCCCTCACTTATAAAAGGGAACCTCTTCTCCTCCATTATTCACACCATTTGATCCTGATAGATCAAATAACGACTTATAAAAACCATTACTCCCTTAATCATATATCTTATAGAATTATCTTAAGACCAACCCATCATGTATTAAGGAGTAAACAAAAGAAGGTTTTCTAAATAAGAGGCATAGAACTTAACCATGGTCATTTATTTTTTTTTATTCTACTTCTAATAAACTTTTTGTATCTATAAAAAATGATGAAAAAATTATCATAAATAAAATTATATGTTATTATGATGATATAACAACAATTTTATCCCTTTTCTATATCCAATGGGAGATGACAGTATCGCTTGTGCGTACATTTGGACTACCACCTCCATGCAGAGATACGACTCATTTTCCACCACCATCATTAATGGTCTGTTATTATGAGAGATATAATATTTTATATTATATTTATGTTATAATTAAATATTTTATAAATATTATTTATTATTTATTTTTATTTTTTGATCCATCAATAAATAGAAACGTCACTCATGTGTATGTATAGATTATTATCTCCGCATTCTGATGTAATTAATTTTTCATCAACACTTTATATGAATGGTTAATAATATGTATATAATAAATATATATGACATTTATATCATGATTAAAATTCTATAGATGAAAGAATCTTGATCAAAGTGCAAGGACCATAACTGATGAACAAAAACATACATGAAAAATGAAGCAGTTTACACCTGAAATGATGATGATAATGAATTATTATTAATGAATGGTTGATAAGATGTTATAAATAAAAATTTTATGGTATTATATTTATTATTATAATTATGTTATATAATTATAATAAATTTCAATTTATTATATAGGATTTTAGAGTTCTTACAATGAAATACAGACTTGTGGCAATGGTTTTTCATCTTAGTTTCTCTTTATTGAGATGTGTTTTAATGGTATGCACAAATTTATTTTATATTAAGTGTATATACAACCAAATAATGTATTTTATAATAATACATAATTTTATTAATTTTATTTATAGATCCATATGATTCAAAAATCATATAATTATTGGTTATTTAAATATTACTAAATATTTAAGGGTTTTATGTTACAATACCTTTTTTCCAGTATTGTTTATGATTAAAATTTCTAGATAGTGAAATTAAATGATTATCTCTCTCAAATATTGTTTAATTTATTATACTATTATTATTTCTTGAGATTTATTATTTACCTATTATTTTCTTCTCTATAATTATTCAAGATTCTGAAAGAATGTTTTTAAGGAAAACTAACCTTGATTTTCCCTCTAGTGGTGAATATTTTCTTTAATTTATATATTTTATTTAAATGTTTTTACTATTATATAATGATTATTTTTGTCATTTTTAATATATTATAATCTCCTCACCAATGTTTAAATGTTATCTTCTTATCATTTTCCATACATATTACAGTTGAATTTTTAAAAAAAAAATATGAACGTAATTTTTTATTTTAACATGCACCACATGAATGACATTCTACATCATCATGAATAATCAGTTATTTTAAACATAGTTTTTATTTTTCCTTATTTATTTAAAAATATAATTTTTTCCTTAATATTTTGAATATTTTTAAATTTTAAATAAGGAATTTTTAATTGAAATTGTTATTTTCCTCAAGAAGTGTTCAAGTTATCATATAAAGGTATTTTTATCTATAACAACATCCTTTAATGTTTTTTATGATTTTTTGGTGATATTATTAAATGTTACCATATTTATAATTTATATCAATAGTTTATGATTATTTTTAAGGAATTTTTATGAAACCTGTATTCTTTTAATGGTTTACAACATGATGATATGATGGATGCATTATAATCTTGTATCACACATATGTATGGTTTTTATTATGTGATGGGTGGGTTAATTATGAACTAAGGATGGGTGTTTATGTTATAAAATATGGTTAGGTGGTTCTGTTATATCCCTCCATGTAATTGGGTAAATAAAGATATCTCATGAGATAATATGGATAATAATTGGGAGTCAACCCAGTTTTGTAAGGGACTTCATCTAATAATATAGTCATTTGAGTGGACCTAGACTAAGGAAATGATGGAAGGATAAGTGAACCCAATCCACTTTGATAATATTGGTAGTGATCATTGACTAAGGAAATGATTTTATATGCATATGTTCATGCCTCAAACTTATTTCTTATGCTTATGATGTGTTTTCATAGATCGTGATTGATTATTGACGATTCAACAATATTATATATTAAGTCATTTTTTTAAAAAAATTAGTAAAGCATGTATTATGATTAATGATCATTGATAGATTTTGTATGATTAATTTAATTCTTGATCATTTTCTCATACCGTTATACTTATATTATACTCACTTGTGATCATTGATTGATACCAATTTTTTTAACCCTACTGAGAAACTGATCTCACCCTTCATTATGTTTCTCTTCCCTATGTTAAAAATAAATGTTTTATATATGGTATTTAGAAGAAGGTTTCATGTTTTGAATAGAATAATTAGAAATGATTTACATATTTTATATACTAGTTTCTTAAGTACCCAGCTTCCCAAAGACACTTAACCTATATTTTCTTCAGTCATGTGTTATTGTTAAATGTATTTAATATTAATATAAAATGATTTAATATATATTTATTAAAAGTTTGGGTAGTTGTATTTAGTATCATAGGAAAGGTTTAATAACTTTTATAAAATAGGATGAGAAAACATTAGTCATAACCCTTAATATACACCTTAGTATAACATAACATCCTATGTTATGGTGAATAATAGAGTGTGGTTTTAATAATAAAATAAACCCTTTTCTATATACTACATGTGGGAATGGTTTTAGAATAGATTAATTTAGGGGTAATAATCCTAAATGAGTGGTTTGAGTATATCTCGACTATAATTACAGGGCATGATGAATGGGAGCTTAACGTGCACCTAGTTTGACACTCTCTTGGGATATACATAAGTTGATTCAAATGTTCTTTAAGAGTCATTATAAAGTATTTTAATATAGTAAAAACATGGATGACTTAGGGTAATGATATGGTGTCCTAGATTGAAAATAAGGTGTTGATATGTACAAATCCTAGAAATTATTTTTCATGATTAACCAATTTGATAAAATATTCTTGATGTTCATGATAACCATTTTGGTTTGATTACAAGATTGAACATAGAATGATGATGTTGAGGTGGTGAAAAGTACACAAAAATATTGAAGTATCCTATTTGAGATCTATCATATAAAGTCATATATATCATGAAAATTATAAATAATTTTTTATTCGTATCATCAAATTTTAGATTCTATATTCTTAGTAAAACTCATAATGGTAAGATTATAATATATCAAGTCTATTATTCGTTTATGATTGAAGTTTTCAGAATATTATCTCTAAAAATCATGTTATTCTATCTCTAGTGGAATTGTATATAATTTTGTCCATAGAATGTATTTCTTCAAATAAATACATTATCAATTTCTGAGGATGCGAAGTAAAATTTGATATTAAAAAAACCTATTTTTTTATATCAATTTGAGGATAAATATAAACAACCAATGGAAATTACATTTTCTTCCAAGGTCTTGATTACCATTCAAAGGGTTATTTATATCATATGTTTGGGGGGAAACTCAATATCAAAATTATAACTATTGTATGGATGTTTGTTGATGACTTTACAAAATAGTTACATTTTCTTCCTAAAAATAATAACGTTGAGTTTTAAATATAACTCATACTTGGTGATACACCTATTTAAACAAATCCATTTAGAATTTCACTAATTGAGTTTTAGGAATCAAAGAGGAAACTCTAGGAAAATATTTACAAGGGGTTAATTTTTTCATGTGAATTACCATGAGGTGTACCTATACATTTTGATAAGAATAAATATTAATAAATAATACCTTTCATTGGTTATTGGGAATATAAAAATATCAACATAAAGAATAAGTATCCTCTACACCATATTTATGACTAATTTGATCAATTGCGAGGAGGTCAATATTTTTATGAGATTGATCTTCAATCTAGATACTATCAGTTGAGTGTAAAAAGGGAAAAAATACACAAGAAAATATTCCCTTATAGGTATGGAAACTATTAATTTTTATTGATTTCATATAGTATTACTAATTATCCCTCTATCATCATGGATTTTATTAAAATATCCTTTTGATATTTCATTGATAAATCTTTAGAAGACTTTATAGATGACACTATTATATATTTTATGAGTAAGGAAGAGTATGAATATCACTTAAGAGTTGTACTAAAGACCCAAAAGAAGTATAATTTGTATGTAAAATTTACCAAGTGTGAATTTTATCTAAATTTTTTTTCTTTTTTTGGTCATATAATTTCAATAGAGGGTATATAGGTTTATCCATCAAAGACTAAATTTTTTGAAAATTTTCCTTGAGAAACAACTATGAATAAAATACATAGTTTTCTTATATTTAATGAATATCAATGAAAATTTATAAAGAATTTTTCAAGGATATATAATCCACTCACCATGTTAAATTGGAGTGGATTTATATTTCCTTGGCCTGATGACTGTAAGGAAAATTTCAAGGAACTAAAGAGAAGGTTAGTCAGTGAACATATTATCACACTACCATGTTGTGGAGAAGGGTTTGTGATCTATATTTATTCTTTAAATAAAGTTACATGATGTGTTCTCATGTATAATGATATGGTGAAAGATTATGTGTCACACTAATTTAAATTTCATGCGAAAAATTACCTAACTCATGATATTAAGTTACCAGTGGTAATATTTTCACTAATGATATAGAGGAATTATATTTATAGAGAAATTAATGAAATATATAGTGATTGTATATTTTTAAATTATATATTCACACAAAAATAGTTGATTATGTGCCTGAAAATATTGTTATATTTAATTAAATATAATTAATAGTAAATACACTACCACCCTTGGAAATCAAATAAGGAAGATGTTACATTAATTCAAAATGATAAAGATAGATTATCTATTATGAGGATAAAAAATATCAAAAATTTATTAATTTGAAAAGTATAGACATTGAAATCCTAAAGGAAGGGGAGAAATATTTTATTTCTCAAATGAGTACTCAATCATTTATCCATGAAATGATTAAAGAGGGAAAAAAAGAGGATGTGGATTTATAATAGATGGTGAGAAATGTTCATGAGTTAAACCTTGGGTGTGATGGAATGATAAGGTATAGGAACCTAGAATGTGTCCAAAAAACACTAGACCTGGAAGAGGAACTATTGGAAGAAGCTCGTAGCTCATCATTCTCTATTCATCCTAGAATTACAAAGATTTATATAGATCTAAGATAATATTTCTTATGGTACAACATGAATAGTGATAATATAGAGTATGTATCTTAATTCATGGTATGTTAGTAAGTTAAGGATAATGGAATTAGTCTAAGGGGATTTTAAAAGTGTAATGTACTATTCCAGGTTGACCTGACCAATCACCCATGTAGGCCCAACAAATGGTCTAATGTGTATTATCAATCTCCACAAGCTGGTGAAAAGCACTAAGCATAACAAAAATATATTGGGAATGGTTTCACCCATGGTAGACCAGCATGACCCATCCATGAAATGGGATAACTAAACTAATATCATTAGAATTAATAACATAAAATATAACATCCATAGTATACAATACAGACTAAAAATATACCATAAAGAATAACATTCATCATAAAAAACATGCCATAATAGGAATTATAAATAGTATCTCAAGTAAAAATACCATAACTCAAAATAACTACAATAATAAAAAAACAAGAACTATATATATATATATATCCTAACAGATACAAAATTCCAAAAATTAATCCACAAGATAAAACCTGGTGAGACCACATATCCTCCATCAAACAACGCACGGTGGTAATAATAAAGATCCACCCAGGTACATGGTTCCCTTAGCTATACCTATGTCATATAATAAAAAGTATGCATATACCCAAATTCATCTGTAGGGTATAAGGTAAAAATTCTAGTAGGATACAACTAGGAATCTATTTAAGGATTTTACCCACAAAAAATAATAAACTAGTTTGAAAATACCTTTTTAAAACTAAAAAACTTTGAAATAATTTGCTTTTAAATAGGACTTTGAAATCCATATGGTTTTGTTTCAAAAGACAAAACATGTTTTTCCAAAAAACATCTAACAAGGATCAAATAGAGAAATAAGTCTAAAAGAACAACCTACTCAATATATATGAAAATGCATGATAAATTTGATCAGAACATCAACATCATACAACAATATAAATAGAACTAGGCATATCACACATGATATCATATATACAGAGAACTGATAAAATGTAAAAATAATATAAATCAAACTGAAATGTGTATGTTCATCTAGTGATCTACCCAAAATGGTTTAATGTGGGTGAGACAAAATAATGTTTTCTATCCATCTAAACAAAGTTTAATCCCCCATAGTCTTCACTGGGAAAATATCCAAGAGATCCCTCGGTCTCTTGTCAAACAAGTGGAATCTCTCATGGTATTACTACCAAATTCTCTCATAGTCCCTTAGAAAACAAATGGAATCTCTCACGGTCTTCCTCCCAAAGGCTCTCATGGAACCCAAGACAACCCATCACACACACCACAGTTAACCCATGTGTTATTCCATGCCAACATAATCACAATCAAGTTCCTAACATAAAAATCCATTTTATAAGCTAATTTCAAAAACCAAAATTCCCATTATAAATAAGTCAAATTTCAAAAGGTAAAATTAATTCTAAAACAATTTTCGAAATCCATTTTAAAAAATAAAATATCTTTGATCCACTTAATTAAACATTTAAAGTAAAATAAATCCACTCCCATTTAGTAAACCCTCTTTAACCACCAAAACAGAAAATATAAATAATGTATCACATCAAATATAGAGTAAAATTAAACCATAAATCAATATAATTGAAATTTTATAAAAACCCAAAGTAGATTAAAAATTCAAAGGTAATCTATGTAAAACGCTCTTAAATAGAGACCCCAACATTTAAATTATTTTGAACCTCATCTCCCTTAAATATAGCCTCCTGAAATAGGTAAGAGAATACCTCAAACACATAATACCCAAGAAAAAAATCCAAATCCCCATAAAATCCCAACTTTGGTCCATCCCCTCAAAATAGCATCTAACACTTCCATGAAAATGGATGAAAAATAAATAGAAGGGGAAATAAAGGAGAAAACTCAAATAAAAGACTTAACTAAAGTAAAACCACCATTATCACAAGGAGAATTTACCAATAGAGAAAGAATAAATCTTCCAAGCAAAGGAGGAGTGGTTTTGTATGATTGGTATAGGAAATGAGGCCAAAGGGTGTTAAAATATCTAGGAGAAATTTGGTAAAATATTTTTTTTGATTTAGACTAGTCGCATAGTTTGGCCACAAAGTTAGAAAAATCATAAACCAAACATGTGGGTACTAACTCCTCAAATAAAATAAAATAAAAGATTACCCATAGGTATTTCATGGTTTGAAAAACCATGCTAAAACTATGAAAAATCCCAATATCACCAATTCATCACCCCTTGCATGGTTAGAGGTGTCATTAGAAAAATCATGTGCCAAATGTTCTCCGGGTCTGTTTTCCCCCAAATACTTATGTCTATGACCCCAGAAACACATACCCTCTAATATTTATAAAAAAATAAACAATGATAAATACTTGATTTACCTTTGACCTGGTTGGTGTCACACACTCCCCACAATTCCACTTTATTCCCCTAGAAAGTCCCCAAGTATCTCTATAAGAAAATTGGTTTGTCCACAAATCTCTCACCAAAGCTTCATTCTCCCATGTATCATGTAAAACATGTGGTATACTCCATAATCTAATGATCCCCTTGATTTAGATTCATCAACCCCTGGTCCATTTATACACTTATAGTATCTAGATAGAATTTATGATTTGAAGCCACCTTGAAAGTTATCCAGGTGAGATCCTTGTGCAACCTTACAAGCACCATCAACTCTCACTACATCCTATCTGGTTCTTCCATAATAATAGTGTAAAATACCATCTTAGAGGTTTTATGGGTCTTAAATAACTCAATGATATGCTTGATAAAAAATAACCACTCCTCGAGATCATTGGGTCTCTTGCAATATAGAACACCAATTGATTTTTCCTCATAAACTATTGATCATAGTCCATTTTCTATGCCTTTTCAAAATGTCCCACATGTACTGATGATTGTATCATATGAATCATCAACACCACTAAAGATGGATCAAAATAAGGGTTTCCTTGTAGGGTATTCTTCGCAGTACCCTCTATACACTTCGGTGAGATCATTCTAGGAGGAATCATCTATAAGAAAAAAATGGGACTTATGAAGAATAATTAAATCTCAGACCACAACAAATAGAATAAAAAATACCCCCATAAAGGGCCTCAATAAGAAGCACTAACATAAAAAGACACTCCAAATGTAAAAGGGTTAGAAACATAAAAAAAATTAAACATTTCCCACAGCCTATTCATTGTACGCACAGTTAGGAAAATGATTCTCTAACCTTGTGGGTGTCACTGGAGTTAGAAAACAAGGATATATGGGCTATAAAAGGTTGTGAATAACTATGTTCCTTAACCTTAAACCTCCTCCATAGATCCCGATTTAACTCCATAAATAAAAAAAATCACCTGAGCTCAGCCCATGTATCATCACCAACCAGGTAATATCTCAACCTATCATCAAAACATCCCGCAACTAGGATCAAAATATAACCAAAATCCAAACCACCCATGGAGACTCAAGGTTTGACACAAATAAGAGTTGGTCATGAAATCCTATATTCCTAACTATAGAGTCCCAATGGTCCTATATCCTTCCACTAACACTAAAATAAAAACATCACATGATACCATTTTGTAATGAATAGTCTTGGGTCAACCCAACCCTTCACCCATGTCAGCCCGCCATAGGAACCAACGCATATTCCCATTCACCATGGGCTAGTGAAAAAAATTAGAAACAACTAATTATATCCTAGAAATGGGTTCACCCTTGGTAGACCAATATGACCCATCCATAAAATAGGAAATCCATACTAATATCATCAGATTCAACAACATAAACTACAAAATCCATAGTAAAAAATAAATAATAATAATATACTTAAACTATAATAAACATTATAAAAAATTCCATAATAAGATATATACATGTTATCTCCAGTGAAAATCCAAAAACTCAGATTAATGGGAAAAATACCATAAAAGGCTTATACATAAATTCCAAAAGATACAAAATCCCAAAAATTCCTCCTCACAAGCCAACCTAATGATTTAATATCTCCTTTTTCAAACAATTGATGGTGATAATCATGAAGATCCACCCATGTACATGGTTCTATTAAATTAACATGTTTCCTACAAAACAAAATCTACATATAACCAAAGGAATACGTAGGGTGTGAGGAAAAAATCCTCATAGGATACCACCATGAATCTATTTTAGGCTTTTATGAGAACCAAAAATCTAGTTTGAAAAATATATTTCAAAACCAAACAATATTGAATTAGTTTTATTTTAAATATTCCATTGAAATATCATTGGTTATGTTTCTAAATTCAAAAAAATTACAAAAATAATTCCAACATGGTAAAAATAGAGAACAATTGAAAAGGTGTAACATGGTCAATATATCTAATAAGGAATAAAAAATGTGATCATAACATCAACATAATGAAACCATATTAATGTAAATAGGAATATAAAAGATGATATAATATCAATATGTAACTAATAAAATGTACAATGAATATAAATAAACTTTATAAGAATAAGGTCATCATTGGATCTAACTATAATGGTATAATGTGAGTTATAGAAAATAATCTTTTCTAGATGTCTAAAAAAAGTGGATACTCCCACGAACTTCCCCAGGACCAACTCTAAGAGCTCTCTCATTATCTCGACAAAAAAGTGGAAGCTCTCACATTCTTCCTACTAATGGTTCTCATGGTACCTTGGAATAAAATGTAATATCTCATGATATTCCTCCACAAAGTCTCTCACAGTCTACCAAAAAACCCCTCGATCACACCCATGTTAACCCATGTGATACTCCATGACAACATAATCAAAATCATGTTGCACACATGAAAATCCATTTCATAAGAAATTTTCAAAAACCAACATTACCATTTTAAATAATTCACCCTTCAATAGGTAAAATTATTTATAAAATCATTTTTTAAATCCATTTAAAACCATAAACCCTCTTTGATCCATTCCATCAAACACTTGGAATGCATAAAAGAAACTTCTATTTGGAAAACACTCTTTAATCACCTAAATTGTGAATAAAAATAATAGATCCTATAAAATATATATTACACATAAACCATGAACCATTAAAATAGAAATATCATAAAAAAACCCAATGGTGATTATAAATTTAAAGGTATTCCATGGAAAATCCCTTTAATTTATTCACCTTTTTCAGAGTTGGTTCCAACCTCATCGCCTTTGATGATAACCACATGGAATAGGTAGAATAAGACCTCACAAAACAAAGAAACAATAAAAAACAAACCCCCAATAAAAAACATTGGTTTATCCATCCTCTCCATCTAAGTATCCACACATCCATGAAAATCGATGAACATGAATTCGAAAGAGAAATAAAAGATAAAACTCTAGGAAAAAGACTTAAATCAAATCAAACCACCATGATATCAAGGAGAATATTCCATTAGAGGAGAGATAATGCTTCAAATATAATTAGTAGGTGTTTTTCATGATGGAGAGAAAAAAATGAGGCTAAAGGGGGTTAAAAATTGATATGGAATTTTTTTAAAATATGAATTTTTTTAATGAGCTGGATAGGTGACACAGCTTGGCCTCATTATTAGGAAAATCATGAACTAACCATACAGGAGCTACTTCCTACCATGAAAACAAGATTATTAGTTACTAAATATTCTTTTATGGATTAAAAAACCATTAATATACTAAGAAAAATCCAACTATAACCATGTATGCACCCCTCTCATGGTTAGGCACGTGTTTAGACGAACCTTGTAGTAACTGTATGCCTAGTCTATTTTTCCCCCAAAACTTTCATCTCTGACACTAAGAACCCAGGACCTCCAATGGTAATAAAAATGATAAATAAATATCAAAATTTTATGTACCATTGACACAAATGGTGTTAACACAACCATTACCCATACTATAGTGAAAATGGGAAAACATCACAATGGATTTCATTATCAAACCCCCAAAAAACTGCCAGGGCCTTAATGTTATTTGGGTTTTAGTTGATTTCCCTATAAATTCATCATAATTCATTACTACAAGATAATATTCCACTATTAATAAATTTTATAGGATATGAATTAAATAATTTGTATGGATACATGGGGTACCACGTTTTATTGTATTTTATTGTGATATAAGGTTTACCCCGATGTTCTGGACAAGTATTCAACAAGATATGTATATTGTGTTGTGTTTCAGAATTTCTTATCATACTCAAATATATGTTTAGTTTTATAGGACCATGAAAAACCTTATAGATATGTTTATATCCTCTTCTTGAGATTTTATTTGTGGTTGGGATCAATACCTTCCGCTAGTCAAGTTTTCTTACAATAATAGCTTTCACATGATCATTAAAATGGAACCATATAAATCCCTCTAAGGAAATAAGTGTATAAATTGGACATAATAGGATGAATTTATAGAAATAATTTCATTACTACACAAGATATACGAGTAAATTCAAGATAATTTTTGATCCATTTATCAACATATCAAGGCATCTAAGAGTCAACATAAGAGTTATGCGAAAAATCATTGGTGAGATCTAGAATTTAATGTTTATGAGAGTTTTTCCTATTAATTTATAAATGGATAAAGGTTGTGAAATTTGAAAATAATTTAATGTTTTTACATATGTATATTTTCTCAATAGAGATTCCTGATCAAGTGTAGACTATAGCTTATCACTTGGAACTCCAACCAAACCTCTCTCAAGTTCATGATGTGTTTAATGTATCTATCATGAGGAAGTAAATACTTGATCCTTAAAATATACCAAAATCATATATTTTACTAATTATGAATGAAATTTTTATGATATAAATATAGTATAAATATTTAATTATAGATATAGTGTTCTACAAAACAAGACTACTCACCTTGTTAAAGTTCTTTAGAGGATACAAAATTTTGAGGAAGCTACATGGGAACCCAAGGATATAATGAAGTAGAGACGTAAAAAAAATTCATACCTATGTGATGGGATTTTAAAGAGAAATACATTTTTTAAGGTTGGTATAATGTAACACCCCAATATTTTATTTGTACTTCCTTATAAATTAAAACAAAAGTATTCAATAACATTCCATAGAAGCAACCCCGAATCTGTATGAACCATGATACAATAAACCATTATAAAATAACTATTGGATAGGATGGTAAAAATATTAATAACCACTTTATAAAAAAATATGTATAAAGGATATTATTAATTAAAATGTATCAAATAATTTATAAAAAATAAACATTCAATTTCTGTAAATTCATTTTCTACTTCAAAAATATATTTTCTACAAAAATGGTTTTAATCACACTTATGAATGAGAATAAAATAATTAATCTATAATTTTTTTTAAATTTTATACAATTAAATGGATACCATATTTTAAATAATAATTTAAATATTATCTAATTGTAATTTTTTATGATTTTTCTAAAAAGATTCATTTTTTCACTGAATAGTGAAAATTAACAATTTCTGTAAAAAATCTCCTTGATTTTCAAGTAAATTTACAATTTTTTTTTGAATTTAATATTAATTAAACCTTAGTATCATTTAATTATATTAATTACATAATATTCAGAATTCTTATTTATTTTGGTGTATGTTTCTTTTTTATATTAAAAACATATTTTTTCTAAAAAAATGTTTTTATGCATGTAATGGGTTTATATCTTAAAGAAATTAATTTAATCTCCATTTATTATTTCATTTAATGAAATTTATAGATTTTATATTTAATATCATATTTTACCAATAATTTTATATTTTTTTACATGGAAATAAATGGATGTAAATTATGTTTTATTCTTGAAAGATCGCTTTTTGAAAATGAATTTTCATTATAGTTTTCATGTTTAATTAAAATTAAAATTTTCCACTTGTAGAGATTAAATCTGGTAAAATGGATTAAAAATATTTAATCATAATAATTAATAAAATTTATTATTTCCAAAATAATTTTTTTATAATGAAAAGTAAAAACAATAAAAAAAAATTACCAGAGTTAAGGCTAAAACGAGTTCAATGTGGGGTTAAACCATGAGATTTTGAACAAATTTCTACCCAAAACTATAATTTTTTATTTAATATATTTCAGCCTTATATTATTAATAATTATAATAAATTTACATTTGTATCTAATTTACCATAAAAGTGACCTTAAATCAAATAAATCTTTTGAGAAATTCTATGTGTGTCCCTCCCCTTACTTAAAAAGGGAACCTTTTCTAATCCATTATTCACACCCTGTGATCCTTCTATATTATCCAAGAATTACTAAAAAAAATTCTCGAATCATTTAATTCATAATAGAGTGTATATACTTCTCATATTACCAAATCCTTCAAGGATTAAAGAGTAAGCCAAAGTAGGTCCCTTAAACGAACGGTATAGATCTTAACCAAGTTCTTTCGTATTTATTTATTCTTATACTTATTATAAAAAAATTATTTATAAAAATATGATGAATAAATTATAATTAGATATAATTAGATATTATTATGATTATTTTACAACTATTTACCACTTATTCTCAATCAAATGATATATGAAAGTATCTCTCAAGCATACTTGTGGACTACCACCTCGACGTTGTGATACAACTCATTTTCCCCAACTATAATTCATGGTTAGTTATTATGATAGATTCAATTTCTATATATGAAAATCTAATTATAATTATTATTATAGAATGGTGAATTAATATTTACCTTTATTTCATTCCATCCAACAAAAACTGAAAACTCACTTATGCATACATACGAGCTACCATCTCCACATAGTGATGTAATTAATTTTTCTTCACAAAATTATATAAATAGGTATAAATATGTATATAAAGAATATATATGATATTTATATCATGATTAAAATTATGGAGATGAAGGGACCAAGATAAAAGTGCAATGACCATAACCACCAAATGAAAACATACTTGAAAAATGAAGTAATTAACACCCAAAATGATGATGATAAAGAAAGATGTTAACAAAAAAGTGTAAAGATGTTATAAGTTGACCATGTATGGTATTATAGGTAATATAATGGTTCCCTTTATTGGTACATTATTTAATGTTACAAAAAAAATTATTTTCTCTGAGGGTATATACTAGACGTGAATTTATTTTGGAATAATCAATTATTTAATTCATGTAATTCACATACTAATATTATTTTCATGAATCTAATGTATTTTTATGCAAAGATTACTAAAGTCATAAGGGTTTTATGTTACCATATTTTTTTCTGGGATTTTTTTCGATTAAAATTTTTTATGATCAAATTGTATAATATGTCTCTCCCAAATCATAAATATTTTCTTATCCTTTAGTTATTTCTAGATATTTCATGTTTTTCTTTCACATTCATCTCTGTATATACTCATGAAAATGAAGGAATGTTTTTAATGAAAACCAACCTTGTCTTTCCCTTCAGTCAAGAATATTTTCTTATATGTCCATATTCTCTTATAATTTTTTGAATAATTTCATTAATATTTTCCATATATTATTTAATTAAGTATTTTCTATATTTTACTTTACTTACAAAGGTTTAAAAGGAACCTTCTTTTCATCTTTCAAACATGGTACATTTTACTTTTTAATAAAAATGTGAAAGGAATGTTTTTTAACATACTCCACATGAAAATATTTAACAACTATCATTAAGACTCTTTTCTTTAAATATTTCATTATAAGTTTCCTAATATCTTTTAAAAGAAAAAATTTTCCTTAATATTTTGGAAATTTATATATTTTAAAAATGTGATTTCAAAATGAAAAGGGTATTTTCCTCATGAAATTTTCTAGTGATATTTTAAAGGTATTTTTTCCATAGCATCATTTTTTTTTCTTATAATTTCTAGGGAATATAATTCAATGATACCATAATTATTAATAAAAATTATAGTTTATGATTAATATTATGACATTTTTATGAAACTTTTATCATTTAAAAAGGTTATGACATGATTATACGATGGATGTTTTTTGTATGAGTGAGAAACTCAAGAGGGGGGTGAATAGAGTATAGAATAAAAATTTATATTAATTGAAAGTTAAAATAAAATCTTGAAATTTAAAAAAAAATTACCCAGTTAGTCAAATGATTAGTTTGATATAAGTTTTTTTTTTAAATTCTCAAATCATGATTAAGGCTCAGATAAAATAATATTGGAAATTAATTTAACATTTGAAATCAATTTACTAAAAAATACTTATATAAACACTAGTTTAGACTAACTATCAAACTAATGGTTTTATATATAGTTTAAATCAAATGCAGTTAAGGATTTAAAATAATGGAAACAAAACATTGACACACATCTTAAAAAATAAGGTGTTCGGTCTCAATATGAGACTTAATCCTCTCCAAATGGAAATCACCCACCACCAAGAAGATTATATAATAATAATATAATCCAAAATATAGATTTAGTATACAACCAACATCTCACAAGATATTTAGGATCAAATCACCTTCCAAATTCATATGTGGTTAGAAAAACAATATTGGCCATTCATGGACCTCTTCCATAATAACTGTGGGTAAGAAGAAAAAAAGAGATAAAAGATAATATATAGTGTTCTACAATTCTAATGCATGAGTCAATGTGTGTGTAAAAAATACAGACCAAACAACACACTACTCGAAAGTAAGAACAACAAAAATTGAGAAAGTAAATAGAGTTAAAGAAATTAAGTGACGATTAGTTTTTAATGTTATGGATGCTTGTGAGTCCTCAGGTTTGTCTTGGTGAGGATATCATATTGTTTCTATGAAAGTTGCATAAAAATAATGAATTGTAAAATCTCTTTTATGTGTGTAGGAAAGGATTAAGATATTCAGTGTAATCCCCTCTTTCACTGTTGAATGTATCTGAGTATAGGTTCTAACTCTTCAAATAATCAGTAAGTCACAAAACACATGACCATATATCCACCCATGAGGTAGTCCTTTAGAAATATATAGCACTATCAGAAGGAGTACCCATTAATGAATAATCATCAACATATTCTCGATCGTTGAACTGATCTCTGACTCATTATTCAATGCATAAGTGTGATTATTTAATGAATAATTAATAAATAATACTTATTTATGAACTTCAATAAAATATTTTTGAAGAAAATAATTTAAATCAGGAAAAACAGGAATGGTATCACTTCTAGCGGTGAGTTAGTGTAGGTGGTGACTCATATCTGGTGGTGATTCTGTATTGGAAGTGATTCAGTTTGGCGATGAATCATATCTGGTGGTGACTCATATCTAGTGAGGAAACATTCTAGAAGTGATTCATTCTTGATAGTATGTCATTCTGGTGATGACTCGGTCTTCCGGTGACTCAAGTATAGCAATGAGTCATATACGGAGGTGACTCATTTCTAGTTGTGACTCAATTTGACAGTAATTCATTCTTGCGATGAGTCATGGATGGTTGGGACTCATTTCATTAAAAATACAAATTAAATAAAAACACCTTATAAATTAATATGCTATCATAAAAAATAATTTCATTAGAAACAAAATAAACATGATTTTTTACCATTAAAATAATGAGGTTCCAATAATATCCCCCTTTTTTATCAAAAAACATGAAATTTTTATAAACTATGTATAAAATAAAATTATGTATAAAATTTATAGATTTTAAGGGTAAAAGTATCTTAAACATTAAAAATTAAAAATATGAAGGTTTGAAATACAATTTCAAAATATAATTGAAGGCTTAACTCAAAAAACCAAATAATTATGGTAGTAAAGGATTATTCCAATTAGTTAAGATTTTAAAAAGAAGAAAAATAGTATCTGAAATGTTTAAAACATAATGGGTAAACATGGTATCAAAAAATAAGTGTTATAGGTATATACATTATGAAAGGAAACTTATCAAAAAGGTAAGAAGTATGGTATCAAAGGGTAAATAAATAAAAGAGGGTATTAAAGGTAAATTCCATAACAAATCTCCACCTTTTTGGATTATCAAAAAGATAATTCATAAAATAGTAAATTTAAATAATCAAGATATGACCAATAATAGAAACATTCCATTAAGAAAAAAAGTTCATGAGATTACATACCAAAAATAAATACAGGGAAAATATTATAAAATCCCAATCAAAGACTATGGATAATATAAATAACTCTCATCTCAGAAGTTAGGAGTAGCATGTCACTTTCCCTTGTCAGAGGAATGAGGCATGGATGTAGGAGATAAGGGTGTTTTGGTAGTGGCTGAATGTATATATACAAGCTAAGGCAGCTCTATATTGACCACGAGTATCGCTTCTATGGGGGACATGTTGAACGGCTAGTACTGAAGAGGTAAAGGATCTAAGGAAGGATAATTTATGAATGATGACATAGGAATTTCATCAGGAGAAACCATTACCATACCATAGAAATACAAGAAAATATTTATAAGGTTTAAAAAATCTATAATAATGTTGCGTCTTCGCTCCATAGTAATAAATAATTCATTCTTATCTTCTATGAATAACATGAGCAGGGGTTCCAAAACCTTCAATTGGAAAACCTATTCCTTGAATACCCTAGTAAAATGAGTTATCCTTAGGTTTTCATCCAAAAACATGAAATGGTAATTTAACTCATGGTTGGTATACAATATGGAAAGATAGAATTTGTTTGACTTTGTGATGGTTTCCCTATCACTCTATGATTCATTCAAACACTATATTACCAATTTGTATATGTTCTCATCATATTTCCTAATTTGGCATAGATCCTCCTAATGAGAATTCTATAAATCTCCCATAATATATTGAATATTATCTATGATTATAGAATGGATCTAATCAGCATCAAATGAGGATAAGGGAGGTGGAGTAGAAGATGTAGATGCTACACCAGGTAAACTCTCCAACCTCTCCATCATAGCATCTTGAATGGAAGTAAACGAGGTCCTCATATCCTATAAAACTGATCTCATGGTCTCCATTTTACTATAAAACCTTCAGTTCACAATTTCCACTTCTTGAATGTAAAAAAATCATTTTAGGATGAATGTGTAAAACCACTAGCTCAAAGCAATGTCTTGCCTACAATTCACTATTCTGTGTGACAAGAGGTTCTTGAGACCTTAAAATCCTACTAAAATCATGAAGGTTTCTCTCTATGAGAGATTTTAAATCTTTTCTAGAGAAATTTTTGATAGAAATAGTGAAGAAGTCCTTTGAGCACTAGGCATAGTAGCCTCTAAATGATTTGATCTAACAGAAAGTGCATCATAAGGGAAGACCTCAAGATTACCATCATGGTTAATCTTCTTAACTATGGATCACTTGGGATCTTTCCCAACTCCAACTAATATAGTAGGTCCACTATGCTCGGGTGGACTGTTGTTCTCATCACCAGTTCCATCATCATGTGAATCTGTATAAGATATCCCAATAATATTTGAACTAGTGGAAGGCTCACCCTTAGATGATAAATTATCTTCTTCCAAAGAAGAATCACCTTGATAATATCTATACTCTCTAACATCATTCTCAACATCATTGGACTTTGAATAGTCTAAACCAATCTAGAAATATCCTTGGAATTTATCCCACTCGTCATGAGTAGCTACTATATCTATGTAAGAAGTCACATTAGCAGGGTAAACTATGATAGAACATGGGTATTTCTCCCCCTTAGTAGATACTCTAGTCTCTCCTCTTGAAGATGCAACATCACCAATAGCTTCAGCAGGAATATATCTCTCAAAGAACTCATATCCGGATGAACCAGGTTTCTCCATAAACCTAAAAAAATTAGAAGAATAAGTAATGTGTGATTGATTCCTCTCAACATCATTCGCATCATCATGACTAGGACCTCCATAATTACTATCCTCATCATCATTTCCATCATTTTTATTACCATCATCTCCATTATTGAAATCTTTAGAACCATATGTGACCCCTACTACTTCTCTTGAAGATTTATAAGTGCTTCTGGTCTTCTCATCTCTAGAGACCTCAGTCTCATCATCATCATCATCTATTTCAATAAAGATATTATCTTTGATAGGGAGAGAAACTGAAGTAATAGAATCTCCAAAAGATGTCACAGGACTCCTACGGATATTAGATTCACTACCCTCTTCACCAAAGCTTGACTCTTCCTCTTCATCACCATCCACATAAACTTCTTATTCTTCAAAAAAATAGATCATAATCTCATCTAGCTCCAAAATAGGATCCTCTTGGTGCTTGAGTCAAGTTGTATGATCAATAGGATAAAAATCCTCATAGAGTATATCATTATCTATAACCCACTTATTTATCCCTGAGTTCCATCCCACTCTCATCCTTATAAAGATAACATTGGTTAGGTAGAAACCACCACACTTCACTTTATCTTACTCATCTTTATCTATTAGAAACTTGGTATCTAATATTTCTGAAAGTATGTTAGGGTAAATGATAGAATTAGTTATGAAGGAGAACTTACACATTTCCATAATTTGTACCATAAGGTATATTCAAAGGTTAATTCTATCCAATAATTTCATAAGGAATATAAGGTAAACATCATGATATCGCATAGTATTGAAGTACCATTTTCTTGGACATAAGAGATGCTGAATAAACATGAAAAAAAATTCATTATTCATCCAACTCGGTAGAAGTAGGCCTTCATTGAGTAATATTATCATTCAAACCAAGATTCGCATCCTCATAAATAAAAGAATCACTATCAATTGGTATTTTTCTTTAATAAATGACAAAAAATCCTCAACGAGGCACATTTAAACACTTTTCCCATTCTTTTGAAGAAAAGGTAAACTCCTTAGTCTCTATCATGCTCTGAAAAAAATATTTATTATTGGAAAAACTTAACTATATGTACTGATAAAACTAAAGAACCAACCTAGGATAGAATGGTTTGTCATTTCTTGAGAACCAGTCCACCCATCCTTGGTCTTGGATCACCCTGGGAACTAATAAATTTCTAGATAGAAATAATTTTAGCATCCACTTATTTTTTGGAAACAACCATGTGATTTGTAAGTTTTGGGTTCCTCGGCTTGATAACAACTCAACTCGATTCTCTTTTTGACTTCTTATTAGGCCTAAATTTATTAGGATATGAATCAGAATAGTGCATGATTATCATCATTTAACTGAAATAAGGAATTAAGTAAGGGCGTGATAACACTAATTTTTGGGAGAGAAAGGGAATTTGAAATGGATCGAAGGGGGCGGACATGAGCAAGTGTGACTCGGATTCAAAACACAATCCCAATTTATCATTTAGGGATTTGAAATAATAAAATATTATAAAATATAAATGGATAAATTGAATAATAATTTAACATAAAATATTAGTAAGGGTGGAAAATCTTGAAACAGGGACCTATAACATCCCAATTGTGACTTGCCAACAATGAATCGCTAATGGTGACCTGTCAAATGGTGGATCACCCAATGGTTTTTTATCTAACAGTTCATTTTACAATGGTGAATACTTCAAGATCCAAGAATAACTAAAATTTATCATTTCTAATTCATGTTTGATTTAGTTTAATCTATCATAATTAAATGATTTTTTTAAAATATCAGTAAGATGATGTTCAGTTCTTATGAATTCAAGAGTTATATCATACTTATGTAAATTATCTCTCAAAAATTGATATCTTACATCAATATTTTTTGTTCTATAATGATACATCAGATTGTTAGAAATTTGTATCACACTTATGTTGTCACAATCTATAGGTACATGTATGAATTGATATCTATAGTCTATTAATGTGGGTTTAATCTAGAAAATCTATTCATAGTAACTTCCCATATCTATGTGATCAGATTCAGTAGTAGACATTGCAACATAATTTTTCTTCTTACTATACCAAGATACAAGTGAATTTCCCAAAATATGACATGTTCTAGAGGTTCATTTTATATCTAAATTTTAACCACCAAAATTAACAACTGAAATAAATCACAAAGTAAAATTAGTTTACTCTAGGGTAGAAGATTCCTAAATTGGTCATATATTTGAGGTATTTGAAATCTTATTTAGAATCAAGTAAATGAGATTCTTTAGGTTTTACTTGAAAATGGGAACACATACACAAAGTAAACATAATATTAGGTCGACTAATAGTTAAATAAGGAAACATTCCAGTCATACTTATATAACTAGTTTGATCCACTAGTCTTCTAGATTTATCAAAATCCAACTTATATTTATTACTCACAGGAGAATTTCTACTTTTATTACTATCCAAACCAAAAAAAATATATAAGGTCTTTAGTGTACATACTTTGGATTAAAATAATTCCATATTTATTTTGAAAATTTTAAAAACCAAGAAATAATTTACGTTCACCCATTAAACTCATTTAAAATTCATATTGATTCATTTTTAAAAAAACAAAACAAAAATAATTTTTTTAAGATCCAAAGATAATATCATCAACATTGATTTGAACTATAAAAAAATATTTTGAAATTACTTTTATAAAAAGTGTATGATCAAATATATCTTTTTAAAAACCATTAGAAATTATAAAAGAGTTGAGCCTAAAATACCAACATCAAGGAACTTGTTTTAAACCATATAAATATTTTGATAATATTAAAACATGAATTGGAAAATGGGGATTTTTAAATCAATGGGTTTGTTCAAAAAAATGATCATCAACTATATATCCATTTATGAATTTACTTTGTACATCCATTTGATATAGTTTGAAATCAAAATGTGATGTATAACCAAGTAGTATTCTGATGGCTTCAAGTCTATCCATTGTTGAATTTTTTTTCTTATAGTCAATACCCTCTTCTTGACTATATCCTTGTGCAAAAAACCTATCTTTATTTTTTATAATAGTTTTGGACTCATAAATATTGTTTCTAAACACCCATTTAGTTCTTATAGTCAGAATGTATTTAGTATTAACTAAAATTTATTTCTTTCAAACTAAGTATGTTCTTCTTTCATTTCTATCACCCATAACTCATCATTAATTTCATTGTTGATTTTCTTAGGTTCAAGTAGTGACAAGAATACTTTATGGTCAAACATATTTATTTGAGAAGATATATTTTGTGTACCTATATCTATGTATATAACTAATAAATATATATTATAGAAAATATGAGTTAAAAAACTCTAAGAAAATAAGGTATATTCATATCATGGTCATCTATAGATTTAAGTTCAGGTTCAGGATATTCCTTAGAACCGGATGATTTTTTTATTTTTTATAAGAATTGTCAGAAGGTTTGGAATTATTTTTTAGAGTTAATAGATCATCCAAAAGGTTTTACAAAATGGTCTTAGGCTCATGTGGATCTCTATCATAAAATTTTACATAAACAGATTCTTCCACACTCTTGGTTATTTTATTAAAAATTCTATATGACTTACAAGAAGTTGAATAACTAAGAAAAATTCCTTCATCACACTTGACTTAAAATTTTCAAGATTATCCCTAGTGTTAATAATAAAGACTTTACAACCAAAAACTCTAAATTAATTAACCTTGGACATTATACTATTACAAAATTCATAATGGGTTTTCCTTAAGAGAGTTATAATAAAAACTCTATTAATTATATAATAGTCTATATCCATATCCTTTTCTTAAAAATAAGTAGGGAGTTCATACTCATTAAACATTTCCTAGGAAATTTATTGAAGTTTTCTGTTTCTTCTTTTGGAAACACCATTTTTTTGGGTCCTAGGAGGATTAAATTTATGATTATATCCATTTCTTATCAAAAAGACTCAAATTATTTATTTTCAACTTCATGGCCATGATTAATTCTTTTGGTCTTAAACCTGACTCCACTAATTTTTTTTACAGATTTAGAAAACATGGTAAAGTAAGATTATGATTCGCTTTTGTGAGCTAGAATTAATACCCAAGTATACCTATAAAATTAATTTATGATGACATAAAAGTATTTCTTCCCATTTATTGTAGAAACTCTACAATGTGTAATAATTTCTATGTGAACCAAATATAAGGGTTGAGAAATTGAAACATATTTTATTGATTTGAATGATATCTTGTGATGGTTTCCTTTTTGACAAAGATTATACAATTTAACATTTAGGACTTCTAGTTTTGGTAGATATTTGACTAACCCTTTACTATTTAGATTTTTATGTGAGTGAATATTGAAATGGTCTAGTATCCAATTCTAATTCGAATATTCCTTGTGAAAGTAACTGTTGGTCAGAGTGGATACTCAAGAGGGGGTGAATTGAGTTCCAATTAAAATTTATGTTAAAAGATTGTCTATTTAAAATCCCCCAATTTATAAAATAAGTTAAACTGTAGTGAATTTATACAAATTGTAAATGTTCACTTAGCTTCTCAAAGATTTATTAGGTCTCAGTTAATTTAACCACAAGATCAAACTAACTTTTGAAACTAACCTACTGATTTACAATAAGTGTAAACACTTGCTAATTTAACTATCAAAGTAGCTTTAAAATAGTTTTGTATTTCAAAGTAATAGCAGCGGAATAAATAAGATATATGTAGTATAATTTGAACTTAAATTAAATATTCACAACAGATATAATAAGAGGTTCATTCTCAAGCCGAGACTTAGTCCTCTCAAATTTATATAAATTTGATCCACACCCTGGATCGGGGTTAACAACAGTTTACAAAACTGTCCAGGCCACACAGGGACCTCTACCACTTTTCTATGTGGAAAACAAGGCAAAGACCAGGCCACACAAGGACCCCTACCACTGTTGACATGGGTAAACAAGAGTTAAGAGTTTTGGAGTGAGGATTTGATATCCTCCAGTTTAGTACAGGATACAATGTGTGTATAAGAAATGCAGAGTACACCACACTGCTCGAAAGTTAATAAATAAATCATGTAGAGAAGATAGATGAGAGTTTAGAAAGCTATAGTGATTATCAATGTAGATTTGGACTCGTTGGATTCAGCAGGAATTCTTCTGAGTCCTTATCTGGTTATTCTGTTGAAAAACAGAGTGTGGTAGTTAACTTATCTTCTTTAGGAGTGAGAATGATCTCTTGATTCGTCTTGTGTTCTTCAGAGGTGTTGGATTGCATTCATGAGAGTTTAGAAAGACTTTCAAATCTTCTTCTTGTTCAGCACAATGCTCTCAGGTGTATGTAAGTTCTTCTTGTTGTATATTCACACTTTTCTTGCTTCAACGCTTGCATGTGTACTACATCTTAATCTTCCTTATATTCCATGAGTTCTAGAAGTAGGAATGATTCCTTTTTCATAGGTACGAGATACGGTTTCCTGACATGCCAACAACTATCATTAAATAATATTAATTGCATTAAAAACATCAAATATGACAGTTAGCATTATTTAAATAATATTGAAGTTAATAAACGGTGTCACAGTGATTAAGTAAACGATGTCTTATTCACGGTATGAGGTTCACGGTATGAGCTTCACGGTATGACTATGTCACGGTGTCTAGCTCACGGTGTCTAGGTCACAGTGAGTCCTTCATGGTGTCTGGGTCACGGTGAGTCCTTCACGGTGTCTGGGTCACGTTGAGTCATTCACGGTGTCTGGGTCACGGTGTCTGGGTCACAGTGTCTGGGTCACGGTGAGTCCTTCACGGTGTCTGGGTCACGGTGAGTCCTTCACGATGTCTGGGTCATGGTGTGTCCTTCTCGGTGTCTGGGTCACGGTGTCTGCACACTTAGACAAATATCTGTATTTGGACTTAGATAGTAATATGCAGAATATGAATTAAGTTTAATCATTATAGAGTAAAAGAGCTTGAATCATAAATATAAAGGTGTGATAATATATGTGAGATTTGGGATCATGCATAAGACTTGTAAATAATAAAGAGAGTAATTAACATCCATACGATTTGTTATCATTAAAACATGATGTGTAGTTATTATTGAGATTGAAGATCATTAGCAAGATGTGCAATGAGGATTGAGATTAATTAACAGTAATAGGATTTTTGATCATTAAAACATGATTAACACATAAGGAGTCCAACAATATCCCCCTTTTTGATGATCACAAATTAGATATAGTAAGAATATAAATGAAATGTAACCTAAAATAAACTAGCATATTAGAATAGAAAAAATCATTATAGTACTGACACTTGTAGTTTTCTCCCCCTTTTATACTTTTAGGTTTTCTCCCCCTTTTGGGATTATCAAAAAGTAGAGAAAATGAAATGAAACAATGCAGTCTTCATTAAAAAAAGGTTCAGAATAGATCATACAAGAGAAATACAAACAGAAATGACATCCCATCAAAAAGAAAAAAAGTACTCAGACTCTTCAGGGATCCACCTTGTCTTTGCCTTTATCAGCAGCAGGAGATGGTGCCGATATAGAATAAGGAATAGAGGTATTAGACAAATAGGGTAAGGGTAGACCTTCAAAAACAGATGGAGCCAAAGTGGGAGTAGTATAAGATCTAGGTTTTGGTTGGTCAAGAATGACTGGCCGGATCTGAGAAAGAGCTTGGATAACTATCATGGAAGTTGAGGCTAAGGTAGGTAGACCAGGTCTAAGGGGTGCAGCAGTTGGAGCAACTATAGTAGTACTCTGCACATGAAGATACGGCTTCAAAAGATTGACGAAATCAGTAATTATTTCACCACCATATTGCATAGCCTTTTCAAAATCATCCTTATTCTCCAGAAATCTGTCTAATAATCTGGTGAACTCCGTAAGTTTCTGAACTTGATCTTTAAAAGCTTGAGTCACTGGAGGGATTCTAAAATTTTCCACAAGATATATAAAGTGATCTGTCATATCACTTTTAGAGAAAATCTGAGAGAGATGAAAATCTATTTTTTTTGATATCTCTTGTTGAGCATTATTGGCTATCTTAGAATGAATCCTAACCAATTCCAATGCTCTATCACTATTCTTAACCACTTCTGACAAAGAAGATAGACCCAAGCCACTGAAGGCACTCTGAATTTCTTCCTTAATTATGGATCTCAGCATAGAATCATCCAAAGAAGGTGTGGAGGTCTGACCAGAATCAGGTGAAGCCTTGACAGCTTCGGTTAGAACTTTGAGCTATTTCAGAACTTTTTTCAGGCATCCAGTGTATTCATCTGTAAGCTTATTCAGATTTTCCACAAGATCTCTCATGCGTTCCAGCATCTTGGTGTGTCTTTTTCTAATCTTTTCATCAAAAGAAAGCAGGTATGGATGAACTTGAGACACAATCTCCCTAGAAAGGAGGGAATCAGATGGCTCAGGAGAAGCAGCAACAGGTGCAGGGGCAGAAATAGGAGCAGGCTCTGATCTCAAAGATAACTCATTCTGCAAACTTTCTACCATACTTTTCAGATTTTCAACATCAGCACTCAGTAGCTTATTCTCTACTCTGACTTCTTGAATTTCTCAGATCATCCTTGGTTGAATATGCAAGATAATATTTTCCAAGAGAATTGATGCATCTTCTTGACTTAACTGAGTCACTGGACGAGGTTGAGTGGAGACAATTTTCTCAACTCCAGCTAACAAGGTCTCTCCAAAAACTTTCAGATCATCTTTGGTGACAAAGGAGTGATGCTCGGGTAAGGGTGCGGGTAAAGGTAGTGGTTTAGATTCTGGTTGAGGTTCAGAGTCATCTTCAGACTCAGATTCTAATTCAGATTGAGTTTGGGGCTCTGGTTCTGGTTCTAGATGAGCTATAGACTTCAGTTGAAACAGAGAAGAAAGATCCATTCCAGTTGTAGTCACTTGTTGTGACTCATTCACATCATAAAAGCTTGGGAATTCATACCGAGTGTACACAGAGTATGAGACAGAAGGTTGAGAAGCTTCAGCAGATCCATCTTCTATAATATCAAGGTTTTGAGGTTACTCCCCCTCAAATTTTGCTTCTCTTTCAGATTCTTGAGGCTCAAGAACATGGAAAAGATCCACAGGATCATCCCTAATCTCTTCAGCAAACTCTTGCCTTTCCAGCTGAAAGGCAATTTCCATCCTCTCTTTAGCAGAGGGAATAATCTCAGGAGACGATTGTTCCACTGGTTGAGCTTCCAGACTTGCTTCTTTCTCAACAGAAAGATCCTCTTCAACAGGATTTGCCTCTAAGATTGCTTGCTTCTCTGAATCATGAAAAACCAATTCCCTTGCAGCATTAGGATGAGCTTCTGGATTTACATCTGCACTAGAAGCAGGAGCTTCCTCTTCTCTCAAACTAACAGCAACTTCCTGTCCTTGAGGTATTTCAGCAGGGACAACAGTCCTTTCTCTATCAACAGGAGTTGTTTCCATTTGAGGTCTTCCAGCTTCTTCTCTTAAAGATACTTCAACTGTTACTTCCTCTTCTTCTTCTTCTTATGAATACTCAGCCACTTCATCTGGTTCCAAACCAGGATCAGATAGATTTTTAGGACTTCTTGGATAGTCAACAGGATTAAACTTTATATACACTTGATCATTATCCCCAACCCACTGCTTCTTCCAGGGGTTCCAGCTAATCTTTATCCTTCTGATGATAGGCATGGATAGGCAGTAGTCAAGTTCCTCTAACTTTTCTTCATTTGGTCCGACCATCCCTTTTGCAACTAACATAGCTGAGATCATCCTTGAGTAAAACAAGGAGGTGGATTTGGAAGTGACTTTGATCAGCTCACAGATATGGTTAATAACATACTTGAATAGGTTGATCTTATGGTCATTCTTCAACAGATGAATCAAGAACACATCCTGATACTTCATCACAGAAAAATCTCCTTTTCTCGGGCTAATCAAGTTTTGAACAAACTTGAACAGAAGTCTAGTCTCCCCATCTAATTCAGCAGTTATGGCCCTTCACTTGGTGCCATTTCCAGTCAGGTTTTCCAAAGCAGTCTCCAGGTCAAAGATATCGGTTGTTGGAGGAGGGTCTCTATGGTAATCTTCACAAACTCCTTCATGTGGAATCCTTAGTCATGCAGCCCACAGCCTCGAAGAGAAAGAGCACTTCTGACCATTTATCCAGCTTGTCACCATAAAGCTTTCTCCAAACTCAAAAGAAAACTTCACATACTAATAGAATTGAGATACTAATCTCGAGTAAATCGGTCTATTCTGTCCAGTGAACCATTCAAGCCATCCTTGTTCTCTTAAAACTTTCAAAACTAAAGATCTTCTAGACAGCAACCATTCCAGACAAACCTCCTTTTCAGATACAATTGTACAACTTACCAGGTTTGGATTTAGAGGTCCTTCGGGAGATATCCTCGGTATTGTCACACCCCGACCACGGACGCCAATGTTTTTATTCTTTTATCGGTCCCGCGACTCTGGGTAGAGTCGGATTTAGGTCAGGGTTTGAATTTTTTTTTTGAAGCTTTGATGTTTTCGGTGGGTCTCGGACCAGTGCGCAGTCACCGCACTGCTAGCGGTCACCGCGTATTCGGTCCGAGTGGGTGCGCAGTCATCGCGCATTCGGTCCGATCATGCGTTTGGACCTGGTGAGTGCGCAGTTGCCCACCTGTTTAGATAAATGATAAAATTAAATGAATAAATTAAATTGAAAAGAATTTTATAAAAATTTTAATAATAAAAATAACAATAATTTATAATATTGTTATTATTAATATTATTATTAATATTATTATTAATATTATTATTATTATTATTATTGTTGGATTATTATTATTATCATTATTATTATTATTATTATTATTAGTATTGTTATTATTATTATTAGTCATATTTTTATTATTATTTTTTTATTATTTACTTTCTATTTTATCTTCTTCTTCTTTTTCTTTTCCTTTTTTTTTGTATTCTTTGTGCTTGTCTTCCACGCGGCTGTCCCCAACCACCCCGCTTTCTTTTTTTACCTGCACAGCGTTGATCACTTCTCTCCTTCTCCCATGCTGCATCGCGCCCCAGCAGCCTCATCCAGGGCCTCCAGGCCCCCAGACGGCCTCACCCAAGCCCTCTTCCTGCCGACCATGCCCCTGCCGCGTCTGGCGCTCGGCCACCTTCAGTCTGCCCATCCTCTGTAGATCCTATCTTCTCCCATCCGCACCCCACGTCCTGGCCTGCCAACTACCCGTCGCCCAGCACCTCGCTCGTGTCCCCTCCTGCAGATCGTGAGCCAGCCCTTGGCTTCCCCTTGAAGCGGCTCCCACAGCAGCCCCTGGTTTTCCCTGTTCCAGTGCCTCTCATGCGCTCGAACTCCTTCAACGCTGCACCCATCCAGCTCGGAAGCCCCCTACTCCCTCTTTCTACCTTGCAGCGCGCCAATCGCAGCAGCCCGCAGCTGCTCCGCCGCCTCCTCCCCATAGTCACCTCTTGCTCTTCGCGCCCTCCTGCCGCCCTTTTCTTGCACGCTTCAGCACGATTCCCAGCCTCCTGCTGCAGCTCCCCGCTCCGGCGGGCCCCCCTGCTGAGCCGCACCTCAGCTGCCTACTTTCAGCGCCCCGCCAGCAGCACCGCCCCTGCCCTGTAGCGCACCCCGGCTTCTGTCCGCCTCACCCGCGTGCTTCCCGCTGTTGCCGGAATCACTCTCACCCTGCCCATTGGCCGCCTTGCATCACCACTGTCCGGCGGACCTTGCCGCACCCCCTGGTCGGACCACGTCCAGCCGCACGGACGCCTTTCGTTGTTCTGGCCTGACGCCCTCTGGCGGTCTATTTCCAGTCGCGCCCCCCGTTGGTACCTATTTATTTTTATTTAGTTTGATATTTATATTTGATATATATATATATATGCCTTGGGTTGATTAGAATTTTTATTAATTAAATGTTATTTGGGTTAGTTCGACTTTTTAGGACCCGCGCGTGGCGTTTCTGAGTGAGCGTCATCGCCGCGCTTTGTTTATGAGGTTACACCGTCATCGCACCTGTTTCCGAGTGAGCGTCGTCGTCGCGTCTGGTTTCCGAGCTTGCGTCGTCGTCGCGCCTTGGTCTTGAGGTAGGTCCCCCACTCTAATCACCTTTAAATTTAGAATTTATTAATTTCTTGATGTTTTATTAATTTTAATAAATAGAAAATAATATAAGATAATTAATTTTTAAATGATTATTTGTTGTAAAAAGATCCGTTTATTTTATACCGAACTCTTGAAATATTTTCTTGGCAAGCAGACACCCAGTAGTGAAAGAATGCCATTTTGGACTTTAAACATAATTTACGGAATTTCAAATGTGGTTCTGGTTTTAAAGATAAATGATTTCTTCTGAACAAGTGTTTCGGGTTTTCTTGAGAAATGAGGTTTTTCATTAAAATTGGTGAAGGTCCGTTTGGCACTTTAATAAAATAAATTACTTTGGAAAACCCACTCAGGGGTGACTTTTGGTGTGTGTTGATTGTGTGAGCTATACGTGATGTTTGTGCATCGTGACTAATTGATTTACATTGTGGATGCACCCCTGTGTATTGCATGTGTTGACATGGGAACCTGGCATAGTGAGTGAATCTTATGAGAATGATTGTTTCACTAGTTTAGATTACGCACTGGCTAGTGGCCCCATAGCAGGGGAATACTGAGTTATTGCTATTATGGGGATTGAGCCCCTCAGTTAGGCCATGCAGTGCTATGTCGGGCGTTAGGGCGTTATGACATCATCGAGTTAGGGAATGCCTTCAGGATGAGTTAGATGTATAGTATGTTTTGGATTGTTCACGATCTCCTAGATTTGACCCATGTTTCTTTTACTGTTCTTTTTATATATGGAAAACGGTTGAGAGGTCTAGTTCGGTTGCTGGCCCTTGTGTGCCCCTTTTTCCATTGCCCTTGGTGTGTGTTGTGTATTATGTGTGGTTTTTCCTTTTTGGCTAATAACAGATGTTTGGATTTCTAAATGGTTAGCAGAAAATGATTTGAAAAGAAATATACCTATTCCTTTCAAACATTAAACTTGTTTTAAAATTAAAAAGGTCAATGGACTTATACTTGTTTTAGAAATGGAAGTGTGTGTGTGTGAAAACTAATATTTTGTATATTTAGTTCAAACATGTAATTGGTAAATTTCTTTATTTAAAGGTAGTGCATTGGGAATAGATATCGGGCTAGCCTACTGAGTTTTAATACTCACACCTATAGTTCTTTTCTGTTTTTAGTGTTTGTGCAGGTTACAGCTTGGGTGCGTTCGCCTTGGGTGACGTTTCGTCATGAGTTGGAGAGTGATCCACGAGGTCACATGGAGATAGTGGTTGTCTCTTTCGGTTAGTTTTATTTTCTTTTGTTCTTGTTAGTTACTTTACTTTGTTTATTTATTTTGTGCTACTCTGTTTATTTTTCTACTGCTTTAATTATTTATTTTTATTGGGCGAAATCATTCCCACTTGCTCTCTGTTGATGCCCTGGTGCTTGTCGCCAGCCCCGGAGGATCGGGAATGCCTCTCGGGTCATGTCGCGGACCGGATCGGGTGATCGGTTCAGGGTTGACCCGGGTTGGTTCGTGACAAAATGGTATCAGAGGAGGTCGTCCCTTAGCGGACCTTGCTTTTCAGAGCACCCTTTATTATTTGGGATATCCAGTAGATGGAGATTAGGACTGTCGGGGCTCAGGAGGTAGGTTACAGGTCGGTGCCTGATCACCACTGCTTGTGACGAGACCTGAGTTACCAGGGTTAGTCTGGGATTTGAGTCTCTTATCTTTGGTTGCTTTGGATTGATGGATGAGAATGGAGTTTAATCGGTTCACTTTGTGGTATCACATGGGGTGGTGACCCATGTGGAGTCCAAGTACCCCGTTTAAGGTCCTCATAGTGTTATGCCTTACTTGGGGCATGGCTCACCACCATGTCGCTAGGTCAGACATATGCACTAGTTTCGCATTCTAGTGGGTTATTGCTGCTTCTGTTTTGTTTTAATCTCAGTTGATTTGAATGTGCGTTAAAAGTGAAATTGATTTTTTTAATGGAAAAGTGTTTCTTCCAAATTGTTTTTGAAATTACTAAAGTGGGTTTTTAAAGAGAAGGTGTATTGGTAGGGTAAAACTTGGTATGTGCTTGGATTTGGTATGTAAAAAAGAAGTGTTTGAACCTTTAAACTCCTTATGGAGGGTCACACGTGTGTGGGTATGTATAGAAGTGTGGGGGGGCACTTGTTTGCAACTAATATGAGCGAGATTGAATGAACGCACATGTAACGGTTCATAAGGTTCCATAGGTGAGTTTTTTTAAAATTGTAAAGAGATAATGGTTTTTGGAAAAGTGATTTCTCCTTGTGTTGTATATGTTTGGATTATGGGCCTATTGCCCTTAGCTTGTGTTGTTGCTTTGATTGAGTTTTGGCTTGATGCCGGTTTCGATGGTTTTTTTCGTGTTTTCATGAGTATGCCACCCAAAAATCCTCCCAAAGTTGTCAATAAGATATTCTCAGTTCTCAGTTCCTTTTGTGTGTTTCTTTCTTATCGAGGTAGTCGAAGTCTATTAGAGGTAGTTGTATAGTTCTGAAAGATAGTGTGTCTTCAGGTTGTTGGGAACTCCCAAGATAGTTAAGGTTCGTACCACCCTAGAGTTATTTGAGGGTTCAGTTTTGGACTAGTAAAGATGAAATGTCTCATCATTGTTAGAGTTTTGGGTGTGATTAACGGTGGTCAGCTTCTGAGAAGGTTCCTCATCTGGCAAAGAGTGCGGGCCAGTGGAACCTGTCTCCAAGAAACTATCATCGTCGGTACCGGCTCCTAGTTCGCCGGACCGCTCTCTTGTGCGCCACCTGTATGGCATGTCTGGACATTCTAAGTCATCATGTTTCATCCCTTTGAAAATGTACGACCATCGTGGTTGTTGGAATCATTGAACGGAAGAATGAGTTAGAAACCAGGAGATGAAAATGCCTGACTGTGAGGCAGGAGATGCTTCAGCCATCAGGGCCCCAGCCATAGGTCTCGGGGTGAATCTCGCGCGCAGTCAGGAGTTTCCGAGGGTGTGTGGAACCTCGGTCTAGATAATTTCTTTGGATTTGGAATGGAAATATCCAAAATTTCCCTTGTTCTATTCTCGTCGCTTTCGTAAGCTCATCCTTTGTCGCAGTGGCGTGATGAGCTCTTTTCCCCACAATCCAAGCGGTCTTGTCTACCCTCAGTGTGGTTTTTAAGTTGTTTGGTATCTTTGAATGGTGTGGGCCCATGAATAAACAGACCTTTTCTGTCTTTGAGTTGGTCCTAGCTGTGTTCAATAGGGGAATGTTCATTTTGTAAAGTTGATGGGAGGTGTTGAGTTAATTTCTCATCCTCAACTTACTGGATTGTTCTGTGACAAGCTTTTCAACAAGTCACAGGTGTGTTGTTCGGTATATGTGGGAAAAATGAATGAGTTTGGTTTGGGAGTTCCCACGTTGCCCCCCCCCCGGGGGGTGGTTTGTTCGGGTTTCAAGGGTTTTTGTATTAGTGAATTTTGTGGTGGGGAGAACCCTCTCATGTTCTCCCCTCAATCTCGGGCAGTGGTTTTCCTTGAATTGGTCGGGTGTGACATTTGTTGGGAATGGTCACCTCGAAGCTCTTGGTTCTCTATGATTCTGTCTGGGAATGAACTCGAGTTGTGTCAACTATTGGCTTGGTGACTTTCTGGGGGAAGAAAGTGTCTGTGGTGGGGAGATTTGTCACACCCCGACCACGGACTCCCATGTTTTTATTCTTTTCTCGGTCCCGCGACTTTGGGTAGAGTCAGGTTTAGGTCCGGGTTTGAATTTTTTTTGAAGCTTTGATGTTTTCGGTGGGTCTCGGACCAGTGCGCAGTCACCACACTGCTAGCGGTCACCGCATATTCGGTCTAGGTGGGTGCGCAGTCATCGCGCATTCGGTCTGATCATGCGTTCGGACCTGGTGAGTGCGCGGTTGCCCACCTATTTAGATAAATGATAAAATTAAATGAATAAATTAAATTCAAAAAGAATTTTATAAAATGTTTAATAATAATAATAACAATAATTTATAATATTTTTATTATTAATATTATTAATATTATTATTAATATTATTATTAATATTATTATTAATATTATTATTGTTGGATTATTATTATTATCATTATTATTAGTATTATTATTATTAGTATTGTTATTATTATTACTAGTCAGATTTTTATTATCATTATTTTATTATTTACTTTCTATTTTATCTTATTCTTCTTTTTCTTTTCCTTTTTTCTTGTATTCTTTGTGCTTGTCTTCCACACGGCTGTCCCCAACCGCCCCGCTTTCTTTTTTTTTCCTGCACAGCGCTGATCGCTTCTCTCCTTCTCCCGTGCTGCATCGCGCCCCAGCAGCCTCATCCAGGACCTCCAGGCCCCCAGACGGCCTCACCCAAGCCATCTGCCTGCCGACCATGCCCCTGCCGCATCCAATGCCCGGCCACCTTCAGCCTGCCCAGCCTCTGCAGGTCCTAGCTTCTCCCATCCGCACCCCACGTCCCGGCCTGCCAACTGCCTGTCGCCCAGCACCTCGCCCGCGTCCCCTCCTACAGATCGTGAGCCAGCACTTGGCTTCCCCTTGAAGCAGCTCCCGCGGAATCCCCTGGTTTTCCCTATTCCAGTGCCTGCCATGCGCTCGGGCTCCTTCAACGCCGCACCCAGCCAGCTCGAAAGCCCCCTGCTCCCTCTTCCTACCTTGCAGCGCACCGATCGCAGCAGCCCACAGCTGCTCTGCCGCCTCCTCCCCATAGTCGCCTCCTGCTAGTCGCGCCCTCCTGCCGCCCTCTGCTTGCACGATCCAGCATGATGCCTGGCCTCCTGCTGTAGCGCCCCGCTCCGGCGCGCCCCCCTGCTGAGCCGCACCTCATCCGCCTACTTTCAGCACCTCGCCGGCAGCACCGCCCCTGCCCTATAGCGCACCCCGGCTTCTGTCCGCCTCACCCGCGTGTTGCCTGCTGTTTCCGGAATCACTCGCACCCTTCCCATTGGTCGCCTCGCATCGCCACTGTCTAGCGGACCTTTCCACACCCCCTGGTTGGACCACGTCCAGCCGTGCAGATGCCTTTCGATGTTCCGGCATGACGCCCTCTGGCGGTCCGTTTCCAGTCGCGCCCCCCGTTGGTACCTATTTATTTTTATGCCGTTTGATATTTATATTTGATATATATATATATATATGCCTTGGGTTGATTAGAATTTTTATTAATTAAATGTTATTTTGGTCAGTTATACTTTTTAGGACTCGTGCGTGGCATTTCTGAGTGAGCGCCATCGCCGCGCTTTGTTTCTGAGGTTGCGTCGTCGTCGCGCCTGTTTCCGAGTGAGCGTCGTCGTCGCGCCTGGTTTACGAGCTTGCGTCGTCGTCGCGCCTTGGTCTTGAGGTAGGTCCCCCACTGCACTCACCTTTAAATTTAGAATTTATTAATTTCTTGATGTTTTATTAATTTTAATAAATAGAAAATAATATAAGATAATTAATTTTTAAATGATTATTTTTTGTAAAAAGAGCCGTTTATTTTATACCGAACTCTTGAAATATTTTCTTGGCGAGCAGACACCCAGTGGTGAAAGAATTCTAGTTTGGCCTTTAAACATAATTTACGGAATTTCAAATGTGGTTCTGGTTTTAAAGATAAATGATTTCTTCTGAACAAGTGTTTCGGGTTTTCTTGAGGAACGAGGTTTTTCTTTAAAATTGGTGAAGGCCCGTTTGGCACTTTAATAAAATAAATTACTTTGGAAAACCCACTCAGGGGTGAATTTTGGTGTGCATTGATTGTGTGAGCTGTATGTGATGTTTTTGCATCGTGACTGATTGATTTACATTGTGGACGCACCCTTGTGTATTGCATGTGTTGACATGGGAACCTGGCATTGTGAGTGAATCTTCTGAGAAAGATTGTTGCACTAGTTTAGATTACGCACTAGCTAGTGGCCCTATAGCAGGGGAATACTGAGTTATTGCTGCTATGGGGATTGGGCCCCTCGGTTAGGCCAAGCAGGGCTATACCGGGCGTTAGGGCGTTATGATGTCATCGAGTTAGGGCATGCCTTCAGGATGAGTCAAATGTATAGTACGTTCTGGATTGTTCACGATCTCCTAGTTTTGACCCATGTTTCTTTTAGTGTTCTTTTTATATATGGTGGATGGTTGAGAGGTCTAGTTTGGTTGCTGGCCCCTGTGTGCCCCTTTTTCCATTGCCCTTGGTGTGTGTTGTGTATTATGTGTAGTTTTTCCTTTTTGGCTAATAACTAAAGTTTGGATTTCTAAATGGTTCACAAAAAATGATTTGAAAAGAAATATACTTATTCCTTTCAAACATTAAACTTGTTTTAAAATTAAAAAGGGCAATGGACTGATACTTGTTTTAGAAATGGAAGTGTGTGTGTGTGTGAAAACTAATATTTTGTATATTTAGTTCAAACCTGTCATTGGTAAATTTCTTTATTTAAAGGTAGTGCATTGGGAATAGATATCGGGCTATCCTACTGAGTTTTAATACTCATACCTATAGTTCTTTTCTGTTTTTAGTGTTTGTGCAGGTTACAGCTTGGGTGCGTTCGCCTTGGGTGACGTTTGGTCGTGAGTTGGAGAGTGACCCGTGAGGTCACACGGAGATAGTGGTTGTCTCTTTCGGTTAGTTTTATTTTCTTTTGTTCTTGTTAGTTACTATACTTTGTTTATTTATTTTGTGCTGCTCTGTTTATTTTCTGCTGCTTTAATTATTTATTTTTATTGGGCGAAATCGTTCCCACTTTCTCTCTGTTGATGCTCTGGCGCTTGTCGCCAGCCCGGGAGGATTGGGAATGCCTCTCGGGTCCTGTCACAGACCGACTCGGGTGACCGGATCAGGGTTGACCCGGGTTGGTTCATAACAAAATGGTATCAGAGGAGGTCGGCCCTTAGCAGACCTTGCTTTTCAGAGAGCCCTTTGTTATTTGGGATGTTCAGTAGATGGAGATTAGGACTGTCGGGGCTCAGGAGGTAGGTTACAGGTCGGTGCCCGATCACCACCACTTGTGATGAGACCTGAGTTACCAGGGTTAGTCCGAGATTTGAGTCTCTTATCTTTGGTTGCTTTGGATTTATGGATGATAATGGAGGCGAATCGGTTCACTTTGTGGTCTCACATGGGGTGGTGACCCATGTGGAGTCCAAGTGCCCAGTTTAAGTTCCTCATAGTGTTATGCCTTACTTGGGGCATGGCTCACCACCATGTCGTTGGGTCAGACATATGCACTAGTTTCACATTCCAGTGGGTTATTTCTGCTTCTGTTTTGTTTTAGTCTCTGTTGATTTGAGTGTGCGTTAAAAGTGAAATTGTTTTTTTAATGGAAAAGTGTTTCTTCCAAATTGTTTTTGAAATTACTTAAGTGGTTTTTTAAAGAGAAGGTGTATTGGTAGGGTAAAACTTGTCATGTGCTTGGATTTGGTAAGTAAAAAGAACTGTTTGAACCTTGGCACTCCTTATGGAGGGTCACACGTGCGTGGGTATGTATAGAAGTGTGTGGGGGTACTTGTTTGCAACTGATATGAGCGAGATTGAATGAACGCACATGTGACGGTTCATAAGGTGCCATAGGTGAGTTTTTTTAAAATTGCAAAGAGATAATGGTTTTGGAAAAGTGATTTCTCCTTATGTTGTATATGTTTGGATTATGGGCCTATTGCCCTTAGCTTGTGTTGTTGCTTTGATTGATTTTTGGCTTGATGCTGGTTTCGATGGTGTTTTTCGTGTTGTCATGAGTATGCCGCCCAGAAAGCCTCCCAAAGTTGTCAATAAGTTATTCTCAGTTCTCAGTTCCTTTTGTTTGTTTCTTGCTTATCGAGGTAGTCGAAGTCTATTAGAGGTAGTTGTATAGTTCTGAAAGATAGTGTGTCTTCAGGTTGTTGGGAACTCCCAGGATAGTTAAGGTTCGTACCGCCCTAGAGTTATTTGAGGGTTCAGTTTTGGACTAGTAAAGATGAAATGTCTCATCGTCGTTAGAGTTTTGGGTGTGATTAATGGTGGTCATCTTCCGCGAAGGTTCCTCATCTGGAAAAGAGTGTGGTCCGGTGGAACCTGTCTCCAAGAAACTATCATCGTCGGTACCGGCTCCTAGTTCGTCGGACCACTCTCTTGTGCACCACCAGTATAGCCTGTCCGGACATTCTAAGTCGTCATGTTGCATCCCTTTGAAAATGTACGACCATCGTGGTTGTTAGAATCATCTAACGGAAGAAGGAGTTAGAAACCAGGAGATAAAAATGCCTGACTGTGAGGCAAGATATGCTTCAGCCATCAGGGCCCCAGCCACAGGTCTCCGGGTGAAGCTCGCGTGCAGTCAGGAGTTGCCGAGGGTGTGTGGAACCACGGTCTAGATAATGTCTTTGGATTTGGAATGGAAATATCCAAAATTTCCCTTGTTCTATTCTCGTCGTGGTCATAATCTCATCCTTTGTCACGGTGGTTTGATGAGCTCTTTTCCCCACAATCCAAGCGGTCTTGTCTACCCTCAGTGTGGTTTTTAAGTTGTTTGGTCTCTTTGAATGGTGTGGGCCCATAAATAAACAGACATGTTCTGTCTTTGAGTTGGTCCTAGCTGTGTTCGATAGGGTAATGTTCATTTTGTAAAGTTGATGGGAGGTGTTGAGTTAATTTCTCATCCTCAACTTGCTGGATTGTTCCGTGACAAGATTTTCATCAAGTCACAGGTGTGTTGTTCGGTACATGTGGGAAAAATGAATGAGTTTGGTTTGGGAGTTCCCACGTTGCCCCCGCCCCTCCCGGGGGGTGGTTTGTTCGGGTTTCAAGGGTTTTTGTATTAGTGAATTTTTGTGGTGGGGAGAACCCTCTCATGTTCTCCCCTCAATCTCAGGCAGTGGTTTTCCTTGAATTGGTCGGGTGTGACGTTTGTTGGGAATGGTCACCTCGAAGCTCTCGGTTCTCTATGATTCTGTCTGGGAATGAACTCGAGTTGTGTCAACTGTTGGCTTGGTGACTTTCTGGGGGAAAAAAGTGTCTGTGGTGGGGAGATTTGTCACACCCCGACCACGGACGCCCATGTTTTTATTCTTTTCTCGGTCCTGCGACTCTAGGTAGAGTTAGGTTTAGGTCCGGGTTTGAATTTTTTTTGAAGATTTGATGTTTTCGGTGGGTCTCAGACCAGTGCGCAGTCACCGCACTGCTAGCGGTCACCACGTATTCGGTCCGGGTGGGTGCGCAGTCATCGCGCATTCGGTCCGATCATGCGTTCGGGCCTAGTGAGTGCACGGTTGCCCGCCTGTTTAGATAAATGATAAAATTAAATGAATAAATTAAATTGAAAAGAATTTTATAAAATGTTTAATAATAATAATAACAATAATTTATAATATTGTTATTATTAATATTATTATTAATATTATTATTGTAGGATTATTATTATTATCATTATTATTATTATTATTATTATTATTATTATTAGTATTGTTATTATTATTATTAGTCAGATTTTTATTGTTATTTTTTTATTATTTACTTTCTATTTTATCTTCTTCTTCTTTTTCTTTTCCTTTTTTTTTGTATTCTTTGTGCTTCTCTTCCACGCTGCTGTCCCCAACTTCCCCACTTTCTTTTTTTTTTCCTGCACAGTGTTGATCGCTTCTCTCCTTCTCCCATGCTGCATCGCGCCCTAGCAGCCTCATCCAGGACCTCCAGGCCCCCGAACGGCCTCGCCCAAGCCCTCTGCCTACCGACCATGCCCCTGCCGTGTCCGGCACCCGGCCACCTTTGGCATACCCAGCCTCTGCAAGTCCAAGCTTCTTCAATCCGCACCCCACGTCCCAGCCTACCAACTGCCCGTCACCCAGCACCTCGCTCGCGTCCCCTCCTGCAGATCGTGAGCCAGCCCTAGGCTTCCCCTTGAAGCGTCTCCCGCGGCAGCCCCTGGTTTTCCCTATTCCAGTGCCTCCCATGCGCTCGGACTCCTTCAACGCTGCACCCAGCTAGCTTGGAAGCCCCCTGCTCCCTCTTCCTACCTTGTAACGCGCCGATCGCAGCAGCCCGCAGCTGCTCCGCCGCCTCCTCCCCATAGTCGCCTCCTGCTCGTCGCGCCCTCCTGCCGCCCTCTGCTTTCATGCTCCAGCACGATGCCCAGCCTCCTGCTACAGCGCCCCGCTCCGACGCGCCCCCCTACTGAGCCGCACCTTAGCCTCCTACTTCCGGCGCCCCGCCAGCAGCTCCGCCCCTACCCTGTAGCGCACCTCGGCTTCTGTCCGCCTCACCCGCATGCTGCCCACTGTTGCCGGAATCACTCGCACCCTGCCCATTGGCTGCCTCGCATTGCCACTGTCTGGCAGACCTTGCCGCACCCCCTGTTCGGACCACGTCCAGCCGCACGAACGCCTTTCGTTGTTCCGGCGCGACGCCCTCTGGCGGTCCATTTCCAGTCGCGCCCGTCGTTGGTACCTATTTATTTTTATGCCGTTTGATATTTATATTATATATATATATATATATATTCCTTGGGTGGATTATAATTTTTATTAATTAAATGTTATTTGGGCCAGTTTGACTTTTTAGGACCCGTGCGTGATGTTTTTGAGTGAGCTCCATCGCTGTGCTTTGTTTCTGAGGTTGCGCCGTCGTCGTGCCTGTTTCCAAGTGAGCGTCGTCATCGTGCCTGGTTTCTGAGCTAGCGTCGTCGTCGCGCCTTGGTCTTGAGGTAGGTCCCCCATTGCACTCACCTTTAAATTTATAATTTATTAATTGCTTGATGTTTTATTAATTTTAATAAATAGAAAATAATATAAGATAATTAATTTTTAAATGATTATTTTTTGTAAAAAGAGCCGTTTATTTTTTACCGAACTCTTGAAATATTTTCTTGGCAAGCAGACACCCAGTAGTGAAAGAATGCCAGTTTGGCCTTTAAACATAATTTAAGGAATTTCAAATGTGGTTCTAGTTTTAAACATAAATGATTTCTTCTGAACAAGTGTTTTGGGTTTTCTTGAGAAACGAGGTTTTTAATTAAAATTGGTGAAGGCCCATTTGGCACTTTAATAAAATAAATTACTTTGGAAAACCCACTCAGGGGTGACTTTTGGTGTGCATTGATTGTGTGAGTTGTACGTGATGTTTGTGAATCATGACTGATTGATTTACATTGTGGACGCACCCCTGTGTATTGCATATGTTGACATGGGAACCTGGCATAGTGAGTGAATATTCTGAGAATGATTGATGCACTAGTTTAGATTACGCACTAGCTAGTGGCCGCGTAGTAGGAGAATACTGAGTTATTGCTGTTATGGGGATTGGGCCCCTCGGTTAGGCCATGCAGGGCTATGTCGGGCGTCAGGGCGTTATGACGTCATCGAGTTAGGTCATGCCTTCAGGATGAGTCAGATGTATAGTACGTTCTGGATTGTTCACGATCTCCTAGGTTTGACCCATGTTTCTTTTAGTGTTCTTTTTATATATGGCGGATGGTTGAGAGGTATAGTTCGGTTGCTGGCCCCTGTGTGCCCCTTTTTCCATTACCCTTAGTGTGTGTTGTGTATTATGTGTGGTTTTTCCTTTTTGGATAATAACTGAAGTTTGGATTTCTAAATGGTTCGCAGAAAATGATTTGAAAATAAATATACCTATTCCTTTCAAACATTAAACTTGTTTTAAAATTAAAAAGGGCAATGGACTGATACTTGTTTTAGAAATGGAAGTACGTGTGTGTGAAAACTAATATTTTGTATATTTAGTTCAAACCTGTAATTGGTAAATTTCTTTATTTAAAGGTAGTCCATTGGGAATAGATATCGGGCTAGCCTACTGAGTTTTAATACTCACGCCTATAGTTCTTTTCTGTTTTTAGTGTTTGTGTAGGTTACAGCTTGGGTGTGTTCGCCTTGGGTGACGTTTGGTTGTGAGTTGGAGAGTGACCCGTGAGGTCACACGGAGATAGTGGTTGTCTCTTTCGGTTAGTTTTATTTTCTTTTGTTCTTGTTAGTTACTTTACTTTGTTTATTTATTTTGTGTTGCTCTGTTTATTTTCTGCTGCTTTAATTATTTATTTTTATTGGGCGAAATCGTTCCCACTTGCTCTCTGTTGATGCCCTGGCGCTTGTCGCCAGCCCAGGAGGATCGGGAACGCCTCTCGGGTCATGTCACGGACCGGCTCGGGTGACCGATTCAGGGTTGACCCGGGTTGGTTCGTGACAGGTATCCTCTTCTGTTTCTTAGAGAGGTGCTTTTCAGACGAAGGTGAGGATGGACGCTTCATCCTTGGTATTCACTAAAGGTTCGTGCGAGAGGGAAGTGAAGGTTTAGGAGAGAGTTCGGGTAAGGAATCAAATGAAACCCTTAAGTTTTATCATTTGGGAATGTCAAACATCATAAAAACAAAAACACGGGAAAACTAATAGCGGTGAAATAAAAATTACCATGATATGGGTAAAAATAAGAATAAATATAATCTTCACGATGAGACCGTGAGTAGGAATTACGGTGTGATGAAAACTATTCATCACGGTGAGAAAGTTGATAGTCATCACGGTGAGACAGTGAGCATTCTGTATAGTCATGGTGAGACAGTGAGTTGACAGACCGTGAACATAAAACAGTAACTTAGAAAGAGTGAGTATGAAACCGTAAATTAATGTATAGTAAAGTATTAAACATTAAGATAAGTAAGATATTTATTTATGATTAATCATACCAAGATCATGTATGATGTATTCTAATCTTTCAGAATTTAATGGTTTAGTGAATATATCAGCAAGTTGATATTCAGTACCAATGAATTCCAAAGTGATATCACCTTTTTGATAATGATCCCTCAAAAAGTGATATCTTACATCAATATGTTTTGTCCTAGAATGAGAAACAGGATTATTAGAAATGTTAATAGCACTTGTGTTGTCACAATTTATTGGGACATGTCTGAATTGATATCCATAGTCTAGTAATGTGTGTTTCATCCACAAAATTTGTGCACAACAACTGCCAGCAGCTATGTATTCAGCTTCTACAGTAGATAATGCAACCGAATTTTGTTTCTTATTACACCATGATACTAGTGACTTGCCTAAAAGGTGACATGTTCCAGAGGTGCTTTTTCTATCTAACTTACATCCAGCAAAATCAGCATCAAAATAACTAACTAATTCAAATGATTGTCCTTTGGGATAGAACAGTCCTAAATTGGGAGTATGCTTGAGGTATTTTAAAATTATTTTTACAGCATTTAAATGTGACTCTTTAGGGTTTGCTTGAAAACGAGCACACATACACACACTAAACATAATATCAGGACGACTAGCAGTCAGGTATAGTAGACTTCCAATCATTCCTCTATAAGTGGTTTGATCAACAGATTTACCATCTTCATTAAGATCCATCTTACAGGTGGTACTCATGGGAGTGTAACTACCTTTTGTGATATCCAATCCAAAACATTTTAAAAGATCTCTAGTATATTTACTTTGAGTTAAAATAATTCCATCATTATTTTGAAAGATTTGAAATCCAAGAAAGAATTTAAGTTCACCCATTAAACTCATTTCAAATTCATTTTTCATCATTTTAGAAAAATCAGTACATAATGTAGTTTTTGAAGATCCAAAAATAATATCATCTACATAAATTTATACAACTAAAACATCTTTAGAAAATCATTTTATAAACAGATTAGGATTAGCTATTCCTTTTGTAAAACCTTTGGAAATTAGAAAAGTACTTAATCTATCATACCAAGCTCTTGGAGCTTGCTTTAAACCATATAAAGCTTTTGATAATTTGAAAATATGATTTGGAAAATGAGGGTTTGAAAATCCATGTGGTTGTTCAACAAAAACATCCTTAGCAATATATCCATTCAAGAATTCACTCTTGACATCTATTTGATATAATTTGAAATTTAGATGTGCAGCATAAGCATGTAAAATCCTAATGGATTCTAATCTGGATACTGGAGAAAAAGTATCCTCATAGTCAATACCTTCTTCTTGACTATAGCCTTATGCAACTAGCCTAGATTTATTTCTAACTATGTTTCCAGATTCATCTACTTTATTTCTAAACACCCATTTTGGGCCTATTCTGAAAGTGTCCTTAGGTATTTCAACAAGATTCCAAACTTTATTTCTTTCAAATTGATTGAGTTCTTCTTGCATAGAAATTACCCAAAATTCTTCATTAATAGCATCATCAATGTTTTTAGGTTCAAGTTGTGACAAGAAGGCTTGATGTTCAACCTGATTTCTAAGAGAATCTCTAGTCTGTGTCCGTCTATCAATATTTCCTACAACAGCATCTAAAGGATGATTCTTTAGAATTCTAGTTGATCTAGTAAAGGTAGGACTAGAAATTTCAGGTTCTTCTCTAGGTTTGGGTTCATTTGGGGCAGATTCTAGAATAAGTCCAGAACTGGTTGTCTTTATAGCAGGTTCATTGATTTTATCATTAAGGTCCAGAATATATAAATCTTCTTCAAGATTTTCAAGAGAGGTTTTAGGCTCATGTGGATCAGTTTCATCAAACTTGATGTGAACAGATTCTTCCACACACTTGGTTCTTTTATTGAAAACTCTATAAGCCTTGATGGTTAAAGAATATCCTAAAAAGATTCCTTCATCACTCTTAGAAGCAAACTTATCAAGATTATATTTTGTATTAAGAATAAAAACTTTGTAGCCAAATACTCTAAAGTAACTAACTTTAGGTTTTCTATTGTTCCACAACTCATATGGGGTCTTCTTAAGAATAGGTCTAATTAAGACTCTATTGATAATATAACAAGCTGTATTCATAGCTTTAGCCCAAAAGTAAATAGGCGGGTCATATTCATTAAGCATAGTTCTAGCAATTTCTTGCAGGGTTCTATTTCTTCTTTCTACTACACCATTCTACTGAGGTTTCCTAGGAGCAGAAAAGTTATGACTATAGCCATTGTGTGAGCAATAGGATTCAAACTCATGATTCTCAAACTCACGGCCATGATCACTTCTAAGGGTTTTAATCTTAAGTCCACTAAGATTTTCTATAGATTTGGAGTATTTAACAAAGTAAGAACAAGCTTCACTTTTGTGAGATAAGAAGTATACCCAAGTATATCTAGAAAATTCATCTACTAGGACATAGACATAGTGCTTCCCATTTAATCTAGAAACTCTATATGGTCCAAACAAATCCATGTGAACCAGCTCAAGAGGTTGAGAAGTTGAAACTTCTTTCTTTGATTTAAAATAAACTTTATGTTGCTTTCCCTTTTGACAGGGATTACAAACATTGTCATTTGGAAACTCAAGTTTAGGTAGGTCTCTAACTAAGTTTTTCTTAGTTAGTTTTCCAAGTGAGTGTATATTGCATTCTCCTAATCTTCTATTCCATAACCAAGACTCTTTATGAAAAGCATTTAAACAGGTAACATTTTGTTTGGATAAGGAATTTAAATCAACTGCATAAACATTTTCATTTCTTAAAGTAGAAAAGACTAAAAAAAATTTAGAATTAAAAACATTACAAGAATCATTTTCAAACTTCACATTAAATCCATCATCACATAATTGATAAATACTTAACAGATTATATTTAAGTCCATCAACAAATAAAACTTTAGAAATTAAAACTGAATTAGTGTTACCAATTTGGCCTAGGCCGATGATCTTTTCTTTAGAATTATCACCAAAGGTGACATGACCTCCATCAACCTTTATTAAACTTTTGAAACACGAGTAATCCCCAGACATATGTCTTGAACATCCACTATCCAGATACCATGTCTTCTTGTGGGAACTCTTCAAGCAGGTTTCCTACACAACATATTTAAATAGGAAATGATTTTGGTACCCAAATCTTCTTGGGTCCAGATAGGTTAGCAATCAAAGCTTTCGGTACCCAAATTTGTCTTATGGGTCTCATATAATTTACAAAATCAAAATATTGTGAAAGATAAGATCTATTTGATTTATAACTATGTGAATAACTAGTTAAAGCATATGAATGTCTAGAACTAGAACTAGCAGTATTCTGTCTAGATTTAGGAATAAATCTATTCTTAGTAATCTGTCTCTGTCCAGGTTTGTAGCCTATTCAAGTTGTGTATTTTGGTGAAACTTGCTTTCCTAGCATTTGAGTTAGTGTATCTTTTCCATTTGTGAACTTCTTTAAGTCCTTTATAAGTTGCTCATTAGAAATTTTTAGTTCAGTGTTTTCTTTAAGTAACTGAGCATTCCTTTCCATTTCTATGTTAAGATCAGATTTATGTTTAACAGTTAAAGTATATTGTTTCTTTAATCCTTTGTATTTGTATTTCAGCTCATTATAGGTTTCTTCCAACATATCACAATATTCAAACAGTTCAGATTTTGACATATTTTTAGAATCAGAATAATCTCCAGAATAATATGAATTTAAAGCAGGAGTATCTGAGGTTACCTCAGATGTGTTTGTCATGAAACACATGTTGGCACGATTCTTTTTAGAATCATACATTTCAGATTCACTTGTGTTGTCTTCAGAAGCACTCTAGGTAGCCTTCATAGACTTTTTGTACTTACTATCCTTGTAATCATATTTCTTCTTGAATTTTAGCTTTGGGAAGTCTGCTTTAATGTGTCCTTTCTTTTTTCACTCATAGAAAACAACTTCATCACTTTTATTTGGATTTTTCCAATCCTTTTTCCAGTGTCCCTTATTTTCATACTTTCCTTTGTAATTTGATTTTCTGAAAAATTTCTTCTTCCTATAAAACTTATTAAACCTTCTGGCTATCTGAGCCATTTCAGCATCACTATTAGAGTCTGAATTTTCACTAGTTGAACTGTCAGTAGGTATTTGAGCTTTATCTTTTTCCTTGGTCCTTGAAGCAGTAGTCTTGAAATCCACTGATTTCCTCTTAGGTTCATCATCTTACTCTTTATTCACCTTGAGTTCTTCCTCATACATCAAAAGCTTACCAATGAGTTCTTTGACAGGTTGAGCAGCAATGTCACATGACTCTTTGATTGAGACAGAGGTGCCTCTCCATCTGCCTGGTAAACATCTCAAGATTCTCATAATTTGTTCCTTTGCTAGAATAGCCTTACCAAGTGAATTCATTGTATTGACTATCTCATTAAACCTGAGATACATATCATAAATAGGTTCATCAGTCTTCATTTTAAAATTATCATATTTAATAGTATAATTATTTAATCTCATTTCTTTAACACTGGTTGTTCCTTCATGAGAAACACCCAGAGTATCCCAAATTTCAAAAGAAGTTTTACAGGAAGAAATTCTATTAAACTCTTCATCTCATAAAGCACAGTACAGGGCATTCATAGCTTTACAATTATTATTGTAAGCAGTCTTAGTAGCTTTATCCCAAGTGGATCTAACAGTAGTGGGAATTTTATATTCTGATTCTATGGCAGTCCAAATATCAAAACCCATGCTTTCTAAATGAATTTTCATTTTAAGTTTCCACTGAGCATATTTTATACCATTGAAGAAAGGTGTCCTGTTAGTAGCAGCACCTTCTAGTCTATTATCCATAACTATAGTTTAGAAAGATAATTTAAAGAGATAAAATTTAGAAATAACAGAAATTTTAAGAACTTTAAAAATGCAACTAAAATCACAGTTGAAAAACAGAGTACTTCAGACAATATTTTACACCTCTGATACCAAATGTTGGTCGGAGAGGATACTCAAGAGGGGGGTGAATTGAGTTTCAATTAAAATTTCTGTTAAAATATTGTCTATTTAAAATCCCCTAATTTATAAAATAAGTTAAACTATAGTGAATTTATACAGATTGTAAATGTTCACTTAGATTCTCAAAGATTGATTAGGTCTCAGTTAATTTAACCACAATATCAAACTAACTTTTGAAACTAACCTACTGATTTACAATAAGTGTAAACACTTTCTAATTTAACTATCAAAGTAGCTTTAAAATATTTTTGTATTTCAAAGTAATAGCAGCGGAATAAATATATTATATGTAGTATACTTTGAACTTAAATTAAAGATGCACAGCAAATATAACAAGAGGTTCAGTCTCAAGCTGAGACTTAGTCCTCTCAAATTTATATAAATTTGATCCACACCCTGGATCGGGGTTAACAGCAGTTTACAAAACTGTCCAAGCCACACAGGGACCTCTACCACTGTTCTACATGGTAAACAAGGCAAATACCATGCCACACAAGGACCTCTACCACTATTGATGTGGGTAAACAAGAGTTAAGAGTTTTGGAGTGAGGATTTGATATCCTCCAGTTTAGTACAGGAGACAGTGTGTGTATAAGAAATGAAGAGTACACCACACTGCTCTAAAGTTAATAAATAAATCACATAGAGAATATAGATGAGAGTTTAGAAGGCTCTAGTGATTATCAATGCAGCTCTGGACTCGTTGGATTCAGCAAGAATGCTTCTGAGTCCTTCTCTGGTTTTTCTGTTGAAAAACAGAGTGTCGTAGTTAACTTGTCTTCTTCAGGAGTGATAATGATCTCTTGATCTATCGTATGTTCTTCAGAGGTGTTGGATTTCATTCATGAGAGTTTAGAAAGACTTTCAAATCTCCTTCTTGTTCATCACAATGCTCTCGGGTGTATGTAAGTTCTTTTTGTTGTATATTCACGCTTTTCTTGCTTCATCGCTTGCACATGTACTGCATCTTAATCTTCCTTATCTTCCACGAGTTCTAGAAGTAGGAATGATTCCCTTTTCATAGGTACGAGATACAGTTTCCTGACATGCCAACAACTATCATTAAATAACATTAATTTCATTAAAAACATCAAATATGATAGTTAGCATTATTTAAATAATATTGAAAAAAAGTTAAGAAATGGTGTCATAGTGATTAAGTAAACGGTGCCTTCTTCACGGTATGAGGTTCACGGTATGAGATTCACGGTATGAGCTTCACGGTATGACTATGTCACGGTGTCTAGCTCATGGTGTCTAGGTCACGGTGAGTCCTTCACGGTGTCTGGGTCACGGTGAGTCCTTCACAGTGTCTGGGTCACAATGTCTGGGTCACAGTGTCTGGGTCACAATGTCTGGGTCACGGTGAGTCCTTCACGGTGTATGGGTCACGGTGAGTCCTTCACGGTGTCTGGGTCACGATGTGTCCTTCTCGGTGTCTGGGTCACGGTGTCTGCATACTTAGACAAATATCTGTATTTGGACATAGACAGTAATATGTAGAATATGGATTAAGTTTAATCATTAGAGAGTAAAAGAGCTTGAATCATAAATATAAAGGTGTGATAATATATGTGAGATTTGGGATCATGCATAAAACTTGTAAATAATAAAGAGAGTAATTAACCTCCATACGATTTTTTATCATTAAAACATGATGTGTAGTTATTATTGAGATTGAAAATCATTAGCAAGATGTGCAATGAAGATTGAGATTAATTAATAGTAATAGGATTTGTGATCATTAAAACATGATTAACACATAAGGAGTCCAACATTAACATAGAGAAGAAATATTTTAAGAAAAAAATAATCTAAATTAATAGCATAAACATTTTCATTTCTCAAGGAAGTAAAAACTAGATCATTTTTTGAATCAAACACACTGCAATAATTATTTTCAAATTTCACATGAAAACCATCATCACATAGTTGTAAGATTATAAGAATATTTTACTTGAAACCATCTACAAATAATACATTATAAATTAAAATGGTATTAGAATTATCGATTTGGAAAAGGTCAATAATTTTCCCTTTGGAATTATCACACGAAATGACATTCCACCATCCACTTTTTCAAATTCTTGAATCTTGAATAATCCCTAGTCATGTGACTAGAATAGCCATTATCCAAGTAATATAGGTTCTTATTGGATCTTTTTATGTAGGTCCCTTACAAAACAATATTCAAAAAAATGATTTTGGTTCCCAAATCATCTTGGGTCTAGAAATGTTTCTAATTAAGGCTTTAAGATCCCATATTTTCTTAATTGGTTTAATATAATAATGTTTTAAACTTTTTTAAATAAGTACTTTTTGGGTCCAGAAGATTATAAACTAGTTGAAAACTAGAATTAGGAATAAAATTGTTCATAATAATTCTCCTCTGTCCAGGTTGGTAAACTAAAATGATAATGTATTTAAGTAATTTCTTTTTTCCAAGTATTTTAGAAATTTTATTTATCCAATTGGTGAATCTTTTAAAATTTTCAATTAAAGCATGTTGTTTTTTAGAATATTGTATGTATCCTTAAGTTTATTAAATGTATCTTCTATCATGTTATAATACTTAAGAATCTATTCATTAGACAAGTTTTAATCACATTTTTCATCATAGTTTCCCTCTCGATAATGATTATAAATATGTACAGATATGGAGGAAAGGAATTGGATACCTCAGATTTGTTTTTCAAAAAACAAATGTTACCTATACCATTCTTATCCTCTTGATTTGTGTATTAGTCACTTGATATGTCTTCAGAATAACAAAAATATTCTTTCATTGGTTTCTTATACCTATTATCCTTTTAATTATATTTCTTTTTATATTTCATCTTAGGATAGTCAGCTTTGATATGACCATTACATATAAACTAATAGCATAGGAGCTCATTTAAGGTATCATATTTATTCTAATACTTTCTCCATTTTCCTTTACTTTCATATTTAAATGTATCGCTAGGTTTACTAAAGAACATGTTTTTCTTATAAAACATTTTAAATATTTTGGATAGATGGGACATCTCTTCATCACTGTCAGTAGGCGATTCCTCGTCACTTGAACTTTTAGATTAAAGTTTATCCTTTTGTTTTGAAATATTGGATTTTAAGGTTTTGGATTTTCTTTTTTTCTTCATCCCCATATTATTTGGTAACTATGAGTTATTAATTATAAATAATCAATTTTACAATCACCTACTTAACAAGTAACAAACATATATCAAATGATTCTCTAAATGAGACTGAGGTTCCTCTCCCTCTATCAAGAAGACACCACAATAATCATAGTACTTAGTCTTTGTTAGAGACAAGTTTCCTCAGTGAGTGCATTGTATTCACTATCTCATTGAACTTGAGATACATATCATAAATTGGATCATCTTGTTTCATTTTAAAAGTTTCATATTTAATATTATAGGAATTTAATCACATTTACTTAATCATAGATGTTCCCTCATGTGAAACAAAAAATTTGTCCTAGATTTAAAAATAATGTTTTCATGATGATATTCTATTGAATTATCTATCACACAAATAATAGTACAAAGAATTCATAGATTTAAAATTATCATTAATAGAAACTTTAGTTGGATCACTCAAAAAATATGAATTTTAATAATAAAGGAAGTATAACATGCTAGGTATAAAGATCATAGGGAATAAATAAGTGAATACTAATAGAATCCCTAATAAAAATATCAACAACACCTAGGAAAGGGAACATGTACTATAAAAATCCATGAGAGGTAACACCTAAGAAGATTTATCAGGCAGGAAGTCAACCACACAATTACCTACTCACCAAGTGTGAAAAAGATCAATACCATTGATAATGAAGGCCTTTCATTTTTAAATAATATAAATGATTATACATAGATTAGACATGAGGAATTTTAGGGAGATCCATATGATCTTTAATTCTATCTACACTATAGTCGGTGAAATATTTTTTGAGTGACATAACTCAAGGCCACGAAGGATGGCACTAGCTTCCATCCCGAGAGATTCTCCATCCCTATAAAATGTGATAAAGGAAAAGATCACCAAACCTATAGTGTCATGAAAAAAACCTCCCCCATGCACGAAACCATAACTACAAGATCAATCTAAAATAGTTGTCCATATTTAAAAACCCATGTTCTCAATTTTAATTTTCATCTCGATTTTCTAGTGAGATAAATTAGTTCCATTAAATAATGAGGTTTGTTGGTAGTATTATCCTATTTTCTATTATTCATAAAGAACTAAATCCAAAGGTAACTAAAATTTGAGATATTTAAAACAATACTAAAATAATAGCTGAACCATATTTAAAATCATTTAATTCAAAAAGTTGGTTGGGCTGAGTAATCAAGATGGGGGGTAAATTGAGTGCACAATAAAAATTGCTATTAAAAATAAGTTCAAATAAAATCAACCAATTTTTTTAAAAAAATAACCCAATTAATTAAAAGATTAGTTTTATATAAGTGTGGTCATTTAAAATATTTTTCAAAGATTTATTAAAGCCCAGTTAAAACAATATTAGAAATTTCATTAAATTTTTTAATCAATTTACTCAAAAAATCCTTATATAAGAACTAGTTAAGATTAAATATCAATGTAAAGGTTTTTTTATATTTTAAATAAAATTTAGTTAAATATTTAAAAAAGGAAAAAAACATAACCACGTAGCAGAATAAAAAGGGGGTTCATTCACATGCCAAGACTTAATCCCCTCCACTTGGAAATCACCTACAATTAAGAAGATTGTATAACAATAATCTGATCCACAACTTGGATTAGGAATATAAGAAATATCTCACATTTTTTCCATTCTCAAGGCCTCTTCCACAAGTATACATGGTTATAAAAAATAATAAAATACATAGGTACATATTCTATAATAAACGTGTGTAGGTGGATGAAAAGAGATAGTAGAGAATATCAAGTATTCTCCATTTCTGGTGAAGTATTCAGTGTGTGAAAAAATACATAGCAAAAAATCTGGTTGAATGGTATAAAAAAAGAAAATAGTGAAAATAATTAGAGATAATAAAATGAAGTGGTGCTCAGTTTATAATTCTTTTGATGTTATTGAGTCCATGAGTTTGTCTTGGTGATGAGATCAAATTGTTTCTATGAATGTTCTAGGAAAAGAAAGCATTGTAAAATAACTTTTTTGTCTGTAAGAAATGATCTAGATATTCTGTGTAGTTCCCATATTTCACTATCAAAATTATCATCATGTATTTTAATACTATTCCAGTATTTATAAATTTTCAACATTTGTGACCATACATCAGTGCATGAGGGATTTATTTGGAAATGTATAGCACCGCAAGAAGTAGTACAAATTAAAGAATAATCAACAATATCTTATGGATCCTCATACTGATATTTGAATCCATACAATAGTTTAGTAAATAATAATTCCTCATTAACTTAAACATCATATCCATTAAAGCATTTAATTAAAATTAGGAAGAAAAGAAATGGTAGCACTCCTAGTAGTGATTCAAGGATGGGGGTGTCTCATATATGGTGGTGAGTCAGTGCTGGCAATGAGTTAGTCTTGTAGTGAATCATATCTGGAAGTGACTCATATATAGTGACGACTCAGTATGGCGGTGATTCATTCCCAGTGGTAAGTTTTTTTGGTGGTGACTCAGTTTGGCGGTGAATCATATATGGTGGATACTCATTTCTAGATTTGACTCATTCTAGAGGTAATTCAGTTTAGCAGAGATTCATGGCTATTGGTGAGTAATTTCTAGTGGTGACTCATTTCTACACTTATCTAAATTTCATAAAAAATTCATTATAAACTAATATTCTATCATAAAACAATAATTCCAGTAAAAAACATAACAAACACGATTTGTGATCACTAAAATTAGGTGATTTTAACATGTGTTTTATTATATTGGGGAACACATATGTATGGTTTTCATTATGTGATGGGTGGTTCTATTATAAACTAATTTTAGGTGGGTTAGTTATATCAATCCAATGTGTTGGGTAAAGAATGATATCTCTTGTGATAATAAGGAATGAAATGAGGAGTGAACCTGGGTTAGAAAGGGACTTTGTCCAATAAAATAGTGGTAGGTGTGAGCCTTGACTAAGGAAATGATGGAATGAGGAGTGATCCCAATCCACTATGATAGATTTGGAAGTGTGAAAAGAATAAATAAAATATTTTCTATGATTATGTGCAGTCCAAAAAACTTATGTATTATGATTATGATATTCTTTCTAGGATCGTGATTTATTATTTATGATCCCACAATCTAATGTATTATTTCATTTTAAAAATTCCATATCTTAGGTTTCATGATTAAAAATCTTTGACTAATTTTTTATGATTATATAAAGTCATGATAATGTTCTCATACGCTTATTCTTATCTCATGTTCACATATGATCATTGGTTGATATCACTAATTTTTACCCTTTATGAGCATCTTAACTTACCCTTTCTTAGGTTTCCCTTCCCCCAGGCATGAAGAAATGTGTAAAATATGATATTTATAAGAAAGGTTCTAGTTGTTAGGAACCTAATAAAAACTAATTTAGATATTTTATGTACAAATTGATTACATATACATGTTTCTAAAGAAACTAGACCTCTGTGGTACTTTAGTGTGTATTATTTTAAAATTTATTTAAAATGTTGTAATATTTTTATATGAAATGTAGGGTTCACTATAGTTGTTATCAGTGGAAATTTATGGTTCACTATAGTTGTTATCAGTGGAAATGTTTAAAAACTTTTGTAAATTATGATGAGGAAACATTAGTGAGAACCCATAGGATAATCCTATGTATAGGAGAACATCCTATGTTATGGTAAATAAAGGAGTGTATTTTCTCTAAGAAAATAAATCCCTATATGAATATTCTATGTGGATTTAGTTTTTATACATATTCATTGAGTTATAATATCCCAAAAAGGAGTTGGTTAAGTATTTATTGGCCATCATTTTGTTTCATGGTGAATGAGATATAAATTCACACCTGGTTTGATACTCCTTGGGAATATTCTTAGGTTAAATCATATTTTGTAAGATCCATTATAGAGGATTTGAATATATGATAAACTTGGATGGCCTAGGTTAAAACTAAACTAGCATAGATGGAAAATAAGGTTTCAATATTTAGAAATCCTATGAATTATTTATCATGGTTAACCACTATGATTAATGATTATTCATGGTCATGCTAGCCATTTTATTTTTAGTAAGGGATTCAAGATAGAAGGATGATGTTGTGGTGGTGATTGGTATGCTCAAATATTGAATTATATTATTTGATCTTAGTCTTATGTATTCATTTATATCATGAAATTTATCAAGGAATTATTATTCTTATACTAAAAAATTAGGTGTTATATTAGTAGTAAAAACTCATAATGGTATGGTGATCACATATCAAGTCTATTATTTTGTTCTGGTTGATTTTTTTTGGAAATGTGTGCCTACAAATATTATTATTATCTTTCTAGTATAATTTCATGTTATTTTGGGAATTGGTTGGATTTAATTATATAAATGCATTATCAATTGATGAGAATGGAATAAATCATTATATATTTCAAACCATCCTGTGATAGTCTATTAGCTTAATGATAAATTGAGATTTTCAATGGAATTTACATACATTTCATGGGTTTTTATTCCCTTTGTAAGGGGTATTTATCTTAGATGGTTGGTAAGAAAGTCAATATTGAAAATATCCCTATTATATGGGAGTTTGTTGATGTATTTCCAAAAGAGTTAGATATTCTTCCTCTAAATCATGATTTCAATTTTTCAATAAATCCCACACCTAAGGCTACACCTATTTTGAATACTCCATATAGAATGGAATGAATTTATTTTTATGAATTTAAGAAAAAAAATTAAGGTAATATTTATAGGAGATTCATTTTCCATAATTTTTCACCATGGGGTTCACTCATATCTTTTGTTAAGAATAAAGATGATTCAATGAGACTCTATATTGATTAATGATAACATAACAAGATCATGATAAAGAATATGTATCCTCTAAAAAATATTTATCATTAGTTTAATTAATTTTATTTCGCTGAAAATTTTTATAATATTGATCTTTAATCTGGATACTACCAATTATGGGTCAAAAGTGAATAAATAACCAAGAAAATATTCTGTTTGAAGTATGGACACTAAGAATTTATAATTATTTAATTTGGTCATACTAATTCCCATGGAATATTAATGAATTTAATTAATATATTATTTATATATTATTTTGACTAGTTTTTTTTAGTATTTATAAATCAAAATCTTCTATATTTCATGTGAAATAAAGAACATGAAGATCACTTGACTATTAAACTAAAGACCCTATGAAATGAGAAGTTTTATATAAAATTTATCAAGTGGGAATATTTTCTACATAATTTTTTATTTTTGGGTCATATAATATCAATATAGGGTATATTGTAACACCCAAATCTTCCACGGTACACTTCTCTTTGAATAATACAATAGCGTGTGTTGTACGCAACACTGAGTTCAAGTACACCACGACTTACCAAACTAGCCATTCAAAAGAGGTTATGAATAGTATTAACTAAATTTTAAATATTATATTATCCTTATAATTTCAATCCATATTATGAGATTCTAAGACATGATTTATGAACAAATTCATTTTTTCAGATAAAAGAAGTATTTTTCAAAAAATGAAATTTTACAGCCTTTTAATGGCGAAGCCTTTTTAAAACCAATATTTGAAACTTTTATATATTCAATTTGACAAAATGAAATTCTTCTTTAGAATCGGTACATAATAATTTAGTATCAATAATGTTTTGGTGTCTTTCTGATAACTTTCATATTTGGGTGAATAGTGAAAAATTACTAAATTTTAACTGAAAACAACTTTTTTAATCAAAATAATTTATATTGTTAAATTATACATTTTAATGGTTTGGAAGTATAAATAGATTATATTTTTACTATTTAATCCAATTATGGTCATTTTAAGTAATCTCACCTTGAAATTGGACATAAACAAGTGTCAAACTTTTGGTAGTTATTATTTCTTAAAAATACGCCTTTTGGTTTCGAAAGCAGGAATCAATTTTAAATTAATAAATGCAACTTTTATGTTTTGAATTTGGTAAAATAGACTTTATTTTTGGATTATGAATAATGAAATTAGCCTAGGGTGAAATTTTGGTACTTTTCGGATAACTTTTATATTTTAATGAATAGTAAAAAATTATTAAATTAAAAACAACCTTTTTAATTGAAATAATTAATAGTGATAAATTATGATTTTGAGTGGTTTTAAATTATATTTAAAATATATTTTTACCATGTAATACAATGTGTTTCATTGAACATAATTTCACATTTAAACCAGACATAAACAAGTGTCAATCTTTTGATAGTTATTATCTCTTAAAAACACGCTTTTTGTTTTAACAACGGGAATTAATTTTAAATTAATTTCTGCTACTTCTGTATTTTGAATTTGGAAAAATGGATTCCATATTTGGAATCAGGATGTTCAAATTTTGTAAATAGTTAACTTTTATTTTTAGAAATTTTGGATAATTACTTCGGTAATATTTTATTTACCATGGTTAAAGGGTAAATCTGGTAAACAAGGGTTAGAAAAATAATATTATAATAATACTAAATTACCCTAAAACGTGTCTTAACCCTATTTGTTGATACATGGTCGACCATGGGCATCCTTGGGTCGATTTTGGGACCCCATGAATCCACTTGTAAGTGATAGGGACACTTTATTTTAATTAAGTTAAAATGAATACAAAAATGACACAAGCATATATCTTTTAGAAAAACAATTGTTACATAGGGTTATATATGTTGGATTTTAGACTATAAATATTCCTTATAAAGATAAAAATATTTCCAACATAATTATAGTTTATTTATAATTTTTAGAGATTAAATAATTTAATTTATTTATGACACAATGATGATGCAGTAATTACCAAAACAGTGAAAAATTAGAATAATTGATATTATAAATACCCAAATAAATATAATTTGAGACTTTTAATGAATTACACTAATTTTCTAGGATAATATGACATATTAGTATTGATTTAATTGACTTTTTTAGAATTAATCATTCTGTTATGAGTTTCAAAAAAATCAACTATTGAATAGTGTCAAAATTGACATAAAAGAGTTTTTAAAACAAATATTATATTATTAATTGATATTAAATTCATAAAAATCTATGGATTGGAAAAGAGACTTATATTATGATAGGTGTATCATTAATGGACCACTTGGGGGTCTCTTGGATGTATATAGAAAGTTTATTAACTATATAATATAAAAATACAAAGTGACATGGTAAATGTCAAATTAATTAACTAAGAGTTAAAACTAAACAATAAGGTTAATATAGTAACCCAAACCTATCTAAATTATATTTGTTGAATGTTTTTATACCTATACTCACCTTAAACTTTGAATAATAAACTTTGGAGCCATTAGAAACTGAATATGAATTTATTATAAATTAATATTTCTAGCTTTTCCAAAGGTGCCCCTCACCCCTCTTATAAAAGGGCACTCCTCCTTCTCATTTCTTCACACCTTAAAAGCTTTTTGGTTCGGCCAAACCCTGACCAAATACTCTCTCAACTTCCCTCACTACAACCTAGAGGCCTTAGTTTGATCCGAAATCCAACCTAAGGATCCCTTTTGATCAAATCAAAAGGAAGAACCCGAAGAAGAGGTAATGTTTTCACCACCCCTTTTCAAGTTCCTTTCTTCTTCCACTTCTTCTTTCTTTATTATTACCATTATAAAATAATAAATCCAGTATCATATATATACTGTGATGTTATTATAAATATGGTACAACCATATTCAGTATTCTATCCACCCTTTGAATAACATGTCACCATACGTGCGTACGTACGGCTTACCGTCTCCACGTCGTGGTGTAATTGTTATTCAATATATTATTATATGAGTGGGTATAATAATGTTGTGTAAATCATGAAAATAATAAATATAACATGATAATTATTATGTATATATGATATACCATCCAATTATATATTATTTTAATATCAAAAGAATGATATTGTCGCTCGTGCGAACGTACGGACTACCGTCTCCACGAACGTGATGAGATTCATTCTCTATCGTATCCATTCAAGTATAATTATCATTTGATGATTTAAAAATAATGTTTAAGGACTTGATATAATTCTGGATATGAATAAGATACAACCTATCCATGAAAAACATGGCTTACGTGACAAAACATATAAAAGAAAATGAGTAAGTTAACACCTAAAACGACGATAATTCTAAGATATTATTAACAAAGCAATGTTAAAAGATCATATATGATATCATATTAATGTATATGATTAATTAATAATTTAATAACAATTATTTAAACATTATACAGGAGGTTAACCTACCCCCAACCAAGGAAAAGTACAAGGTAAGGGATTTTCTTATCTCACTTTCAATTCCGTGAGATTTCCATTGTTCGCTGCTAAATTATTGAAAGTGGTGTATTGTGTACTGCCATTTGATATATATTATCATGATTCTATTTATATTCCTGTTATTCTGTAAATAATTTGGTGGTTATTAACTTTTGGTCATACGACTCAGTTGATTACAACGTGGTAAGGGGTTTCTTATCTCACTTTTAATTCTGTGAGAATTCCATTGTTCACCACTTATTTATTACATGTGGTGTGTGTATTGACCATGTTTGTATTAATTGTGTAATATAATTTAATTCATATATATTTACATCATCATTGTATGATCCTTCTTTCATGGGTGTATGTTTCTTATGTTACCTAATCGATAAGAGAATTTGAAATTTCAATTTCCATTTATTCGGCTTTACGCAAACTTCATTGATTATTTTACTCCGAGATTATGTGTGGAATAACTATTCATTTGCTTATGTCATCATTTCCACTCCCATTTTTTGTGGATATACTTTTGATACACATAATCACTCCATTGATAATTTCTCAAGTCATCAATATGAATTTGATAAGAGTAATTTTAACTCATTCTCCATTTGTTGAGTTAAACATCCAATTCATTGGTGTTGTTTTTACAAGATTATGTGTGAATATACTTTGATTGTTTTACACTGAATATCCAATCATATTTAGTGTATTTATATTTTTCACATATAGTTATGTCGTTGATTTATCCTTAACCTAAGGATACGACCTTTATGATAGATTTCATTTCAACTTAAATTCCATTGATACTTCTTTGTTGTTATACACCAAATCACTTTTATGTGGTGTATATAATGTACTTTGACATAGTATATCATGAATACCTTTATTCTCATGATATTAAAAAGTTTTGATTACCTCAATTATTTTTATTCAAGTGTCTCTCTTTTGGTTAGAATCTCTAACTAAAATACCATTTTTAAATGTTTTAAAGACTTATTCATCTAAATCTTTCTCATTAATGTCCATGTTTTAAAAATGGTGTTAAGGATTTATTTATATGGACATTAAAGTTTTAAAATTAAAACTCCTTTTAAAAAGTTTCAAAGCGGTATGGGACACTTTGATTCAAAAATCTATTTTTAAATGGCTTCTTGACAAATAGTGTGACTTTTAAAATGATTTCAAGAAAAAGGGGGATATTTCTCTCAAATAGTTTTGATGATTATTTTCATCTATGTAAACATCCTTCATTATTCTTGATTGAGGTTAATGTGATACAATAAAATCTTCTATATTGTATCAAATGAGTTATGTTTGAATGTGGATGTGCTATTTTTATACCATTCATGGTTTGTAGTTAAATTATTAACATTTCGTATGCTAGTTTTAATACGAATGTTTATGTTATGTTTAAACCTATTCATATGAGGAATGCATTGGACTTAATAAGTGACGGATGGAGCCCGATATAGCTCCTCGATGCATCGGTAGGTCTCATGAGACAAACTAGTGTCTTGGCACAAGGCCTTGGCAAAATCTTATTTGTAGTCTTGGCACGAGGCCTTGGCTATGTGGTTATGATAGTCTGGCATTATGCATTCCGTCATTATGAAAGTGGTTATTGATATTGCATGTGATCATTCTACTAGTATAATATCCATGTGAGTAAGTAAATGGAATTATTTTATTTTATCTTTGCCATTTTATGCTGAAGTTCAAGTTTAAAAAGGCTTTTGTTTTAATTATAAACCGCCTTAAGTGTTTATGCTTATCTATGAAAGCTTCTGCTATAATGTTATCCTTACTGAGCATCTGATCTCACCCCTTTCAATGTTTTATTTTTTTTCCCAGGATTAGAAAGAAATAATTTATGAATGACCTGTAGGGATAGTATGAGGGGATATGAAGACAAGATGTTTTTTTATGATGTAATGTAAAACTTTATGATTGTATCTAGTGTTTCCAAGGCTACTAAACTAATCGGTATTTCGAGACTTGATATTTCTTGTGATCATGCCAATGTTATGTAATAATGCACCGACTCTGGGTAACTGGGGTCGGGGCGTTACAGTTGGTATCAGAGGAAGTTTAGTACAAACCTTGGAAGCTAGATTTAGATAAACTCTGATTAGAGCATGTAGACCTAAGATGAACTTTGAGGATTAGTATAGAATAACTTCCTAGAATTTTGGTATTGTAGAGATTTTGTGAGTTTTCCGAGCAATACATCCATGTCTGGATACGAGCAGGTAGAGGCGGCTCTGGCACAGATGTACCTAGGGGTAAAACCCGAAAACACCACTTTGAGCTAGACTCGAACGGGAACTAGTGCACGACAACGGGCCTTGCTGCACTCTTGGTTACGACACTCCCAGGGTATATGCTTAGGATAATTTACATTTTCTTTACAAACCGATTTAAAGTATTATATATATAAGATGAGATTAAATGACCTTGGTTAATCCTAATGTGTTTCAAATTGAGAATATGGTGACATGTTAATCTCTAAATGATTGTATGACTACTATTACTCACACAATTCTTTCTGGTTTTAGTCAATGGCTGGATTCCAAGGAAGTCATAGTGACTTTTAGAATGATGTACAAGGTGGGAACGGTGGTGTAAATGAGCAAAAAAATGGAATGTTGATAGGCGTAAAAGATATCGTCTTTATGCCAAATCAATTTTCCAAAAATATGATCAACAATATATATATTAACCGATTACCGAACTCAAAAAAGAAGAGAAAGGTGATGAATGATAAGAGCTCCAGTAGTGGAGACCATGGAGAAAGAAATCCTCAATTTCCATCATGCAGGAAATGTGGAAGGAGACACCCAGGGAAGTGTCTCAATGGGACAAAGAAATGCTTTACATGCGGGAAGGAAGGACATAAACTGAAGAATTGCCGAAGAAAAATGAAGAGTACTATGGAAGAAGATAAAAATGGTCCCAAGAGTCCATTTACAGTCATTTCCTGTAAATGTAGGGGACCTGGCCATTACCTGAGTGAATGCCCTATTCTATAGGATATTTTCTTGGTCAAAGAAGAAGCTATGTGGAAATAAATGGTTGGAGAAATGTTTAAAAAGTGTTAGTTCTCCTTGTTGATGGGTTTAGTTTGGAATAATTTTATCTTGTATATGTAACCCCATAGTTTGCCATGTGAGAATGATATTTATGGAAGAATTATCTTTTCTCTTGTGGATATAGTTATAAATAACCATTTGGTTTTATATGATCATTGGGTTTGAGGCAATTACAAATTATTATAATTTGGGATGAAAATTCAAGGTATGAGATAACATTTGTGGTTAAATTATGTTATGGTTATTTTGAGGAATTTATCTCATCTTGGTAATGTTATAAAATATAGTTTTTGAAAAAGGACAACACGTAGACCGTGTGAAAACCCGTCTCGTTGGACAAAGTTGTGGGAATCGAACCCACAACCAAAGTGCAATCGGGATTTATCGCTTACCACTGGACTATGTGAAGTCCCTGGTTAGTGTGACTATTATTTTTAGTTAAATGATTTTATTGTTCAATAATAATTTGATTTGGGATCTTATGTCTTACCAAATGAATACCCAGAGTATGGGAAAATGATTTGGTGATTAAGTGATAAATGTTATTTTGGAAGTTTTTTGCTTTGTTGAGAACACTATATGCCAAAGGAAAATAGAGTAGTATGGGATTTCATTTGAGGAGTAATGGTGGATTTTTATCTATATTTTTATTGTGGATTTATAATGATTTGGGTTATTTATGGAAATGATTAGGTTAATTACTTTTAAGTATGTGACTTTAAGAGTAATTAATGTCTTTTGGAGATACAATTTAACATGGAAGACTACATTGTTAATAAGTTTTGGTTTTCAATATTAGTTCTGATTATATTAAAGGATTCTAAGGAAAATTGATTATTGAATGGTATTTATTTAACTTTGGGGTATTGTTGGATTAATTTTGGAAATTAAGATTAGTGTTTATTTCTCTCAAGGAATTTCCTTTTGGGGGATCATTAGATCTTGTACTAACCATTCTGGTTTTGATTAATCTCTAAAGACAATGTAAATATATAGTTCATCCTGCATGGATCATGTGATTCTATAGAAGTTTATTCTAGCTCTTCCAGTGTGACCAAGTCTTCTTGAATACTCATCGTTTAAAAAAATGATTTAGTGGTGGAAATTTATTAAAGAATGAAACTCTACTTAAAATGTAAGTATATATCTTTATATTCTTAGTCAATATCATAAATAAATTCCTCATCCTTATGTAATGTAACTTAAAACAAAAAAAATGATGTCCGTTTACTTTCCTACTAGGAGACTAATGATCATTTGTCCCAACACAAGTTTGTGGTTTTCTTATTATTAACTTTCTCTTGATCATGATTTCTATTCCTCTCCATCAGAACTTGACACTTAGTTTATCATCCATATCCATATTTTCCTACATGGAATCCGAGTATGGGTTATCTTGGTTGACCTTTATACCTCTCTTTCTTTCTTTTAAAGTGATAGTTTTATTGACTCTTTTTCCGATGTGGGACTTTCCATTATATTCTCAGGACCAATTTTTTTTAAAATTGCGAGGACACAATTTATTGAAGGAGGGGTGAATGTGACACCCCAATCTTCCATGGTACACTTCTCTTTGAATAATACAATAGCGTGTGTCGTACGCAACATTGAGTTCAAGTACACCACGACTTACCAAACTAGCCGTTCAAAAGAGGTTATGAATAGTATTAACTAAATTTTAAATATTATATTATCATTATAATTTCAATCCATATTATGAGATTCTAAGACATGATTTATGAACAAATTCATTTTTTCAGATAAAAGAAGTATTTTTCAAAAAATGAAATTTTACCGCCTTTTAATGGCGAAGCCTTTTTAAAACCAATATTTGAAACTTTTATATATTCAATTTGAAAAAATTAAATTCTTCTTTAGAATCGGGACATAAGAATTTAGTATCAATAATGTTTTTGTGTCTTTCTGATAACTTTCATATTTGGGTGAATAGTGAAAATTTACTAAATTTTAACTGAAAACAACTTTTTTAATCAAAATAATTTATATTGTTAAATTATACATTTTAATGGTTTGGAATTATAAATAGATTATATTTTTACTATTTAATCCAATGATGGCCATTTTAAGTAATTTCACCTTGAAATTGGATATAAACAAGTGTCAAACTTTTGATAGTTATTATTTCTTAAAAATACGCCTTTTGGTTTCGAAAGCAGGAATCAATTTTAAATTAATAAATGAAAATTTTATGTTTTGAATTTGGTAAAATAGACTTCATTTTTGGATTCGGAATAACTAAATTAGCCTAGGGTGAAATTTTGGTACTTTTCGGATAACTTTTATATTTTGATGAATAGTAAAAAAATTATTAAATTAAAAACAACCTTTTTAATCGAAATAATTAATAGTGATAAATTATGAATTTGAGTGGTTTTAAATTATATTTAAAATATATTTTTACCATGTAATACAATGTGTGTCATTGAACATAATTTCACATTTAAACCAGACATAAACAAGTGCCAATCTTTTGATAGTTATTATCTCTTAAAAACACGCTTTTTGTTTTAACAACGGGAATTAATTTTAAATTAATTTCTGCCACTTCTGTATTTTGAATTTGGAAAAATGGATTCCATATTTGGAATCAGGATGTTCAAATTGTGTAAATATGTAACTTTTATTTTTAGACATTTTGGATAATTACTTCGGTAAATATTTTATTTACCATGGTTAAAGGGTAAATCCGGTAAACAAGGGTTAAAAAATAATATTATAATAATACTAAATTACCCTAAAACGTGTCTTAACCATATTGTTTGATACATAGTTGACCATGGGCATCCTTGGGTCGATTTTGGGACCCCATTAATCCACTTGTAAGTGATAGGGACACTTTATTTTAATTAAGTTAAAATGAATACAAAAATGACACAAGCATATATCTTTTAGCAAACCAATTGTTACATAGGGTTATATATGTTGGATTTTAGACTATAAATATTAATTAGAAAGATAAAAATATTTCATACATAATGATAGTTTATTTATAATTTTTATAGATTAAATAATGTAATTTATTTATGACACAATGATGATGCAGTAATTACCATAATAGTGAAAAATTTGAATAATTGATATTATAAATACCCAAATAAATATAATTTGAGGCTTTTAATGAATTACACTAATTTTATAGGATAATATGACATATTAGTATTGATTTAATTGACTTTTTTTGAAGTAATAATTCTGTTATGAGTTTCACAAAAATCAACTATTGAATAGTGTCAAAATTGACATAAAAGAGTTTTTAAAACAAATATTATATTATTAATTGATATTAAATTCATAAAAATCTAAGGTTTGGAAAAGAGACTTATATCATGATAGTTGTATCATTAATGGACCACTTGGGGGTCTCTTGGATGTATATAGTAAGTTTATTAACTATATAATATAAAAATACAAAGTGACATGGTAAATGTCAAACTAATTAACTAAGAGTTAAAACTAAACGATAAGGTTAATATAGTAACCCAAACCTGTCTAAATTATATTGGTTGAATGTTTTTAGAACTATCCCCACCTTAACCTTTGAATAATCAACTTTGGAGCCATTAGAAACCGAATATGAATTTATTATAAATTAATATTTCTAGCTTTTCCAAAGGTTCCCCTCACCCCTCTTATAAAAGGGCACTCCTCCTTCTCATTTATTCACACCTTCAAAGCCTTTTGGTTCGGCCAACCCCTGCCCAAATACTCTCTAAACTTCCCTAAATACAACCTAGAGGCCTTAGTTTGATCCAAAATCCAACCTAAGGAGCCCTTTTGATCAAATCCAAAGGAAGAACCCGAAGAAGAGGTAATGTTTTCACCACCCCTTTTCAAGTTCCTTTCTTCTTACACTTCTTATTTCTTTGTTATTACCATTATAAAATAAAAACTCCAGTATCATATATATACTGTGATGTTATTATAAATATGGTACAACTATATTCAGTATTCTATCCACCCTTTGAATAACACGTCACCATACGTGCGTACGTACGGCTTACCGTCTCCACGTCGTGGTGAAATTGTTATTCAATATATTATTATTTGGGTGGGTATAATAATGATGTGTAACTCATGAAAATAATAAATATAACATGATAATGATTCTATATATATGATATACCATCCAATTATATATTATTTTAATATCAAAAGAATGATATTGTCGCTCGTGCGTACGTACGGACTACCGTCTCCACGAACGCGATGAGATTCATTCTCTATCGTATCCATTCAAGTATAATTATCATTTGATGATTTAAAAATAATGTTTAAGGACTTGATATCATTCTGGATATGAATAAGATACAACCTATCCATGAAAAACATGGCTTACATAACAAAACATATAAAAGAAAATGAGTAAGTTAACACCTGAAACGACGATAATTCTAAGATATTATTAACAAAGCAATGTTAAAAGATCATATATGATATCATATTAATGTATATTATTAATGAATAATTTAATAAAAATTATTTAAACATTATACAGGAGGTTAACCTACCTCCAACCAAGGAAAAGTACAAGGTAAGGTATTTTCTTATCTCACTTTCAATTCCGTGAGATTTCCATTGTTCGCCGCTAAATTATTGAAAGTGGTGTATTGTGTACTGCCATTTGATATATATTACCATGATTCTATTTATATTCCTATTATTATATAAATCATTTGGTGGTTATTAACTTTTGGTCATACGACTCAGTTGATTACAACATGGTAAGGGGTTTCTTATCTCACTTTTAATTCCGTGAGAATTCCATTGTTCACCACTTATTTATTACATGTGGTGTGTGTACTGCCCATGTTTGTATTCATTGTGTAATATACTTTAATTCATGTATATTTACATCATCATTGTATGATCCTTCTTTAATGGGTGTATGTTTCGTATGTTACCTAATCGATAAGGGAATTTGAAATTTCAATTTCCATTTATTCGGCTTTACGCAAACTTCATTGATTATTTTACTCCGAGATTATGTGTGGAATAACTATTCATTTTCTTATGTCATAATTTACACTCCCCTTTTCTGTGTATATACTTTTGATACACATAATCACTTCATTGATAATTTCTCAAGTCATCGATATGAATTTGATAAGAGTAATTTTAACTCATTCTCCATTTGTTGAGTTAAACATCCAATTCATTGGTGTTGTTTTTACAAGATTATGTGTGAATATCCTTTGATTGTTTTACACTGAATATCCAATCATATTTAGTGTATTTATATTTGTCACACATAATTATGTCTTTGATTTATCCTTAACCTAAGGATACGGCCTTTATGAGAGATTTCATCTCAACTTAAATTCCATTGAGACTTCTTTATTGTTATACACCAAATCACTTTTATGTGGTGTATATAATGTACTTTGACATAGTATATCATGAATACCTTTATTATCATGATATTAAAAAGTTTTGATTACCTCAATTATTTGTATTCAATTGTCTCTCTTTTGGTTAAGATCTCTAACTAAAATACCATTTTTAAATGTTTTAAAGACTTATTCATCTAAATATTTCTCATTAATGTCCATGTTTTAAAAATGGTTTTAAGGATTTATTTTTATGGACATTAAAGTTTTAAAATTAAAACTCCATTTAAAAAGTTTCAAAGTGGTATGGGACACTTTGATTAAAAAATCTATTTTTAAATGGCTTCTTGACAAATAGTGTGACTTTTAAAATGATTTCAAGAAAAAGGGGGATATTTCTCTCAAATAGTTTTGATGATTATTTTCATCTATGTAAACATCCTTAATTATTATTGATTGAGGTTAATGTGATACAATACAATCTTCCATATTGTATCAAATGAGTTATGTTTGAATGTGGATGTTCTATTTTTATACCATTCATGGCTTGTAGTTAAAGTATTGACATTTCGTATGCTAGTTTTAATACGAATGTTTATGTTATGGTTAAACCTATTCATATGAGGAATGCATTGGACTTAATAAGTGACAGGTGGAGCCTGCTATAGCTCCTCGATGCATCGGTAGGTCTTATGAGACAAACTAGTGTCTTGGCACAAGGCCTTGACAAAATATTATTTGTAGTCTTGGCACGAGTCCTTGGCTATGTGGTTATGATAGTTTGGCATTATGCATTCCATCATTATGAAATTGGTTATTGATATTGCATGTGATCATTCAACTAGTAGAATATCCATGTGAGTAAGTAAATGGAATTATTTTATTTTATCTTTGCCATTTTATGGTGAAGTTCAAGTTTAAAAAGGCTTTTGTTTTAATTATAAACTGCCTTAAAAGTTTATGCTTATCTATGAAAGATTCTACTATAATGTTATCCTTACTGAGCATCTGAGCTCACCCCTTTCAATGTTTTATTTTTTTTCCCAGGATTATGAAGAAATAATTTATGAATGACCTGCAGGGATAGTATGAGGGGATATGAAGTCAAGATGTTTTTTTATGATGTAATGTAAAACTTTATGATTGTATCTAGTGTTTCCAAGGCTACTAAACTAATCGATCTTTAGAGACTTGATCTTTCTTGTGATCATGCCAATGTTATGTAATAATGCACCGACTCTGGGTAACTGGGGTCGGGGCGTTACATATATAGATGGATCCATCAAATAAGGATGTTCTTAATCATTGTCCTAGACTAACCACTTTAGAAAAAAGTCATATTTTTCTTGGATGGGTTGGATATTATCAAAAATCTATAAAGGATTTTTCACAGCTATCTAATCCACTCACCAAGTAAACTTGAACGAGAGTTATTTTCTTTTGGTATGATGATTATGAAGAAATAATTAAGGAACTAAAGAGAATACTATTCAGTGAACCTATGTTCACACTATCCTACAAGGGAGAAAAAAAATTATTTAATTTGATTCATCGAATAAAGGGATAGGATGTGTTCTCTTGAAAAATGATATGGTGATACCTTATGTTGCGTGAAAATTGAAGTTTTATGAGAAAAATTACCCAACTCATGATTTAGAGTTTGAATTTATAATATTTTGATAAAAGAGATGGTGGAATTATCTTTACAGATAAATGTGCGACACACATACTGATCATAAAATATTAATGTAAATTTTTAAAAAAGGATAGTTAAATATTCATCAGAGAAGATGGTTAGAGTTGATTAAATATTATGACTCCTCAATACACTATCACCCTAGAAATGTGATCAAGGTGGATGATACTTTGATTTGAAAGGGTTATTCTATCTTATCTATGATGAGGATAGAAAAAGATCCAATATTTATATATTAAAAAAATATTTACCTTAAAATCCTGTGGAAACAGGATAAATATTATCTATCACAAATGAGTGTTCAAACATATATCCATATAATGATTAAATAGGCACAAAAAGAGGATGTGATGTTGAAAAGGATGTTATAAATGTTCATGAGATCAACCATAAGTGTGATGGAATGATATGGTTCTGGAAGTGATTGTGGTTTTCATCAATACCAGACCTACTGAAGGAAAAATTTGGAGAATCTCAAAACATAGAATTATCTATTCATCCAAGACATATGAAGATATATCGATATCTAAAAGAGTATTTATGGTGATACAAAATGATGAAGGATATTATGTAGAATTTATCTGTATACTTGGTATATAATAATATTAAGGATGAGAGGAAAAACTCTAAGGGGATGTTTAAACCATTACCCATACCATAATGAAAATTTAAAACATCACAATGGATTTCATTATTAGACTCCACATAAAATATAAAGGCCATAATTCTATTTGGGTTGTATCCGATCACATTATAAAGTTAGAACACTTAATTTGTATCATACAAGAATTATCTCTTGATTAGATTTCAATGATGTACATTAAGGATGTGGTAAGGTTACATGGGGTATTATATTCAATTGTATCAAAACAGGATCTAATATTTACCTTGAAGTTATGTATATATATCCAAAATGATATGGATATAGAGTTCTATTTCAATAATTCTTATAATCCTCAAACAGATGGTCAGTATAATATGTTTATTAAAAACCTGAAGGATATGTTGAGATCATATTCTCTATATTTAAATGGTTTTTGGGTTCAAAAACGTCGTAAATTAGTATTTTCTAACAACAATAGCTTTCACTTGAGCGTTTAGATGGATTCTCATGAAGACATATATGGAAAGAAGTATTGAACTATGAAAAACAAGGATGGAGTTGGATAAATAAAGATATTGTTAATTGATATAGGATAAGGAGATGGAAGAGAGGGTTAGATCCTTCCAACACCATATCAAGGAAGATCAGAGTAGAAAGAAGATATATGCTGACAATCATTGGAGATATATGAGATTCCTTTTTATTGAGAATTTTTACCTATGAATTTATACATAGAAAAATTATAGCGAACTGGGATTAACATACATGGATATTACATTATTTAGATGAATATTCATCATATTACAAAAATACATTCCCAAGGACTGTAATATTTTAGTGAATTTAGAAACATGTAGACATAATCTTCAAACTTGGAGAAAGATATTAAACATATCCCTTGAAGATCTACCCCTATAGTACTCATACTTAAAACATTTCTTCATCACATGATAAAAGGAAACATAATAAAGGGGTGAGGTTAGATGCTCAGTGAGGGTATAAAATAGAGATATGTAAGCATAACATGATAATAAAGATATGAGAACATGATCATAATAATAGAATTTCATACCCTGCATATCAAAGATCATAATCATGAGTCATGTAATAATGATTGGAAGTTAATAAAACATGAATCATTAAGTAATCTAGAGAATAATCCATAAAATCATAAAATAGGAATAAGACATGAAATTTTGGAAAAAAACATGTGATATCATTTCCTATAATTCAATGATCATAACCAAAAAACTTACAAGGGAACTTCATGGGGACTACACCTTCTATACGGGACACACCACCATCCCCAGTCACAGTACTTTCCTTATAAGGTATCAGTTTTCCCAATCTTCCCATAGTGTATTGGGTTTCCCCATCTTTACATAGTGGATCGGGTTTCCCCATCTTCCCATAGTAGATCAGGACACACCTATTTCCCATTATGGATCAGGATGCACTTGTTTCCCATTGTGGATCAATCCCATCGACTTGTTTCCCATCATTATCTCATGAGATATAAATTTTTACCCATTTTATTGGATGGAGATATATTTTTCACCCGTCACATAATGAAATCATACATACATGTTCTATAATACATTCATTACATCATGACCCATAAAAAGACATGGGTTTCAAAAACCTAATATCATAACCCATGAAATGAAATAGATATCACAAAATTTCATCATATCATTTCCTTCAGAAAATATATAGGTATCATGATCATTTCATCAAAGAATAACCCATTAAATGAAGTGGGTTTCGAAAGAATAAACTTGTAGAAGAGAAAAAGGTGTCATGGACATCATTACGTAAAAACATAAACCATTAAATAAATAATATGAATGGTATTCTTGGATAAATTCCCTAATAAAGATTAAAATATATCAAATTATTTCATATTATATGGAGAATTATTTTTAAATATCACTTGGAACATATCTTAATAAAAATAGTATTTCTTTGAAAATTCATTTCATAAAAATTTTCAAAATCCTTATAAAAAAATATTTGAAATATCATTTAAAACATTTCTTAAAGAAAATATATTTTCCTCCTTGAAAGAATATTTTTAAAACATAAATCATTTTTAAAAACCGTTTCTTTTGAAATATATTTGAAAACTTTTAAAAAAGGATTTAAATCATTTTTTTTAAAAAAAATTGTAAAAAACTTATAAAAGATTCTTGAAATCATTTTGAAAACCTTTTACCTTGAAAATATATAAAATAAGATTCAAGTCATTTTAACAACTTTTTTCCTTCAATATTATAAAATAATATTGAAAACATTTTTAAATCCTTTTTCATTGAAAACTTATGAATTAATCATGAAATCATTTTGAAAACCTTTTTCATTAAAAGCATATAAAAGAATCTTGAAATCATTTTGAAAACATTTTTCCTCAAACACTTATAAATAAAGCTTTAAAACATTTTTCCAAGAAAATTTATAAAATAATCTAGAAAAAAATAATTTTTTTTAAACATAAATTATTTTTTAAAAACTTTTTTTTAGAAAACTTGGCTTTGAAAGAACTCAAATTTCTGACCGAAGAGAGAGATAAAGTTATATTTTAATAAATTTTTTTCTTAATTTTATTAAGTATTAATGAGTGAAAAAATGTTGCCAATACATGATTATATCATTAATAAATAGAATATAATAAAATTAATGATCGTTCTTGAGAGATGGATCATACTATTTCATCAATGGAAGCATAATTGTTAAAAATATCGATAAATGATGGGAATGTAGCATACAACTATTACCACATTGGTAACGTAGAATCATAATATACATGAGAGAATAACATTACACAAAGCTTAAAATATCATTAAAGAAGGATATTCATTATATAACATGTCAAAGGGAATTATATACACCCCATAGAAACCATAGGCGTATAACATGTAATGTGTCTCAATGAAGGTAAATTGAGGCAAAATTACTTTACTGATTTGGTATATTTTGAACTATAAACAACATGAAAGAGATATCATCAAATTTATATGTAAATACCCATAAATTTAATTATAAGTTTCATATAATATATTAATGGGTAGTATATACACCACAAAAAATAAATGAGTGGTGAACATGGCATGTATCTCACAGATATAAAAAGTGAGATGAGAAAACTGTTACCTTACATATTTAATTACTTTGTATAAATTAAAACCTCCTATATAAAAAGTAAAATATTTTCATACATATAAAAAATAACCACATTCTTATATATTATACCATATATTATTTTATTATGTCCTTATATTACCCATTTATTAATACTTCCATGTTTAGGTTATGTTTTGAGTAATAACCGATTTTTTTTCGTACATGATTTGACATTTTATTCATGGTCATTTTACTTATATCATGATTTACTTATCTACAGAATTTAAAACATGGTATAAATATCATATATATTCATTATATATATATTTATAATAATATATGAATGATATAAATAATAAATGGAATACACCGTTCATTGAGACGGTTGGTCGTACGTACACATGAACGCTAATTCTATTTTATTATCGTATTGAAAGAAAGAAATTAAATGACATAAATGAATATATATATATATATATATTATAATTCTAGTAGAATTATCATTTCATATATATCATATACATTTACTAAACCCATCCTTAATACATTTCATGTAATGTTTGAACGAATCGCATCGCTTGGAGGAGACAATAGTCCACACATCCACAAATGAAGTTATCATAATTATACAAAATGGAAAGCATGAGGGTATATTTTATGTAATAATTTCAGAAGAATAAATAAATAATAAATATAATATATATCATATGAAAATATATTGTCCATTATAACTCCAAACCATGAGAGATGGTAAAGGAAAAATGAACAAAATCGTTTCATGAGGTGGTAGTTCATTGTACACAAGAATGGTAAGTTCGTTACCCATTAGATATGATTTTGTGTAATTATATGTCAAACCATTATAGGAAAAACATGTTAGTATATTTAGGATACTAAGGGTATTATATAATCATGTAATAAGAATAGTTAAGGGGGTGGATAATAAAAATAAAACAAAAGATCTTGAGAAAGGATGTTACCTCTTCTTTGATTAACTCCCTTTGGTTTTCCAAAAAGGGTTTATTTGGTTGGATTTATTCCCAAGGTGATGCTTTTAGGATGAGAGTAGGTATTTTGGGATCTTATTTGGGAAGGTTTTGGATGATCTAAAGTGTCTTTATAGGTGTATGTAAGGGGAATATTGAATGCATTTTTATAGAAGAGGAGGAGTGTCATTCTTGTAAATACGAAAAGGTAAAAACTATTGGGGGGGTATCCCTTACCTCATGTGCTTCCAAATTGGAAAGATAATGGATTAAATGGTATTTATGGTCTAACTAAACATCCAATGAAAAAAATAAGTGCATTTTTATAATTTTGTTCTTTACCTCCAATGGCCCGAAGGCCTTCATTTTTTTTTTGATTTTGATGATCCACCTTTCAAGGGGTGAGGTGGAACCCTTAAAAGGCCCGTAGGTATAAGTATTACATGGCCCGTAGGCCTTAGAGGAATTCATTGCACATAGGCTTCAAACATTACATACAACCCAGACTAACTACTTGAAACTGCTCCTCCCCAGCATCTTCATCGTGAAATCATCTCTCCACCTTCGCATGGTTGTTCGGCTAGGCATTCTCATGCATGAACATGCTTGTCCCGATGGCAGGTGCCATACCCTCTCATTCTTGCAATCCGTTTAGCTTCTTTTGTGGTGAAATATCCTTGCTCATCCTCCTTGTAGAGCTCGTTCCTTGTAGGTTGTCTGGTTTGCATCAGCACTTAAGGTGGCCCAAAGGCCTTGAGGTGGCCCGAAGTCCTTACTGACCCGAAGGCCTAGGTGGCCCGAAGGCCTTAAAGGACTCAGGGACCAAATTGGTGGCCTGAAGGCCCAAACAAGGGCATATTCCCGGCTGCTACAGTGCCTGCTACAGGTCCTGCTACAGTACTGCATGGTTATCGCTACAGTGCCTGCTACAGTGCCCCAGAAATTCTGCCTCCACCTGGATTTGATCCATGGTCTCTTGGATTCACTTACGGAGTCCTTACCAACTGGGCTAAGGCTCATGTGCTCTTTAACTTATATGTTTCCTTATCATTTTGGTTTTTTAGTAAGGAAACTAGTTTTCTATCTTATGTAATTTAACCATTAAGAATAAATTAAAGTGATATTTAATATAAAATATAAAACCAAAAAATTATAAATATTTTAACTAATTTTATAAAAAAATCCCTTTTTTGCAAATTAATTTTAAAATAAGAGCAAGTTACGTGAAAAAACACTATCGTAACCCGAGCCATGAAAACAATGTTTTTTCTATTTAAAGGTAAATATGTTAATTATAAAATAAAAATTGGTCCATGATTGGAATATATTTGATATTTAGTATCATTTAAAAATAAATTGGTAGAATATAGTATTTTTAGTAATTTTAATTATTATAATAAAATATCATTTATTTTAATATAAAATTAAAGACAATTCTGAAATTATTTATTTAATTTTAATTTAAAAATGTCAAAAAATTATTGGAATTAAAATATATAAATTTAAATTCTATACAACATGTTATATTCATCTAAAAAATATTATAATACAATATTTAATTAAATTTATTTTACTGTTAATATTTTTAGCATCATTTATTTTATTTAACTATTTACTAAATAATCCATGTGTTAGAATTTATTAAGAAGTTAATTTAATTATACCATCTATAAAAATTAACAATAAATTACTATGATAAAAAAACTTATTTACCTTTAAAAATAATGTTTATAACAGAAACTATATAGATTCTTCCATACTCTAAAGCATTATAAATGTTAAAGGTAATGAAGGTTCCTTTTTTGTACTTTTCCTTGCTTGAAATATTATATAGGTCACTTTCATGGAGAAGTATCCCAATAACTTATAAAATTTGAACCATGAGGGGATATTGCTAAATTGTTTTCAGTAAATGGATTTTGGACAAGTGTCAATGTAATTTTGGCCCTTAAGTTTAAGTTTTAACCCCTTATTAAGCTTAATTTTACCTTAATCCCTATAATTAATTTTAATTATTTCCACTAATATTACTGGTCATATGATAAGTTTATCTTATTAGACTATAAATATTATACTGATTACAACCATGTATGTATTTTTTCCCAAATTAAAATCACATAATTTTCTAAATTAAATTTAAAGTTAATCCCATAGACATGGCGAGAAAGCAAGGTTTTAAAGTGAAAATGTTCAAAATTTAAATAAGTTTTTATATTTAAAATCAATATAAAAATAATTACAAGGACATAAATTGGATTAAAATATGTGTAATTGATCTATTGTGACTTTAAAAACCCATTTAAATAATAACTTAAAATTAATAATTATTTAAATGCAAAGGCGGTTTTTAACTAAAATAAAGTATTTGTCGTTGTTCATCAAAAAATGAAACTTACAAGAAAATTAACAAAAAATCATCCAAAGATAATTTTGACATTAAAAATTAAAAAATGAACTTTATTTTGAAAAAAATTATAAAATATTCAAAATTTAGTTTTAAAATAGGTGCGCCATAAAAAAGAGGTAAAACACGGTCTTACATTTAATGTAAGCTAACTCAGTGTTGCATATAGCACGACCTTATCATGGTGTAGCATATAATTAAATCTTAACAAGGTGTAGCATACAAAGAAAATAATAACTTGTTTCTTTCATATAAGAAATCTATATTCAGTGTTGCATGAAATGGAAAATATCAAAAGTTTAAATTAATTTGAAAAAATAAAAAAATATATTGGGGTGTTACATTCTACCCACTTAAAATTAATTTTGACCTTGAAATTATTCTAGGTTATCAATGGTTTATTATATGTATGTTCCTTTTAGAGAAAAACACATTGTAAAAATGAATACTAAAATTCCCTATAAAGAATAATGTTGGTACCATAGTGGTTACCCAAAGTAACTTATAACTAGGTTTTCCCATAGGAGAACATGGGTAGGGAGTGAAGATTGGACATGGATGAAAAGAGTAAATAGATATATAGAGTTATTAAAGATTATTTATCACTATAAAGTGAATGATCAATGGAATTTTAAGGGCTTAAAAACCATAAATATACGATGATTTATAATACCATCGGTTCAATAGAAATAAAGTTATTATGATAAATCTTTTCCTATATCCTTTTACTAGAGTTGAATAATTTTTCAAAAGAATATATACTTAATTGAGTTCATTCCATTCCATGTGAATAATATCACCCTTTGGTTGTGCATTGACCAATTTCCACATTATCACTTAATCCAGGTAATGAAGGTAAAATTGTCATTCTTGAAGCATTATAAGATTATGAGATCTATAAGTAGAATGATAGTTCACTTCATATGTCTTTTTCACAACAAAAAGGTCATAACAAGTTATCAAATATGTAAAAAATTAATATTGAAAATAATACTTGAATCTCTAACCCCTCATTTGATGTTTAACATAAAACATTCCATAAATGCTTAACCTTATAACTCTTCCAAAATATGAAAGTCCAAAACATTATAAAGAAGGTTACTAAATCATATTAACATTGATAATCCATATATCATAAAGTATCTCTTGTTTGTCACATTCCAAATATGTGAATAACCTCATCATATATTCTCTTCAAAAATGGTAATAACATGAATCACCATAAATCCTTTTGGAAAACATGCTTTCTTCCTTATTAAAAATATTATTCAATATATTCCTTAAATACAAGAAGCTATAAACATCATACATGATAATATAGCCTGCCTTTTCAAAAAATCCTTTATCAGTTTTAAGGTCATAAATATAATCCAATTTAATGTATCCATATCATAATCTCTTTATCTATATAAAATATCATTTTCTCATCCTTTGGAACATGTTAATGGTTAAATTCACTTAACACAACCTTTCCATTAAATCAATTTTCAAGTCATTAGTATCATTTTACATATTATTGAAAATACTTAAGGAAAAACTTTTAAAAACATTCCTTATATACTTCATGATTTATATAACATAATAATTGAATTCAAAAACATATACACTTAAATCATACAACTTTATTCTTAAACCATTACTTAGGCTACATCAAATTATTCCTTAATACCTCATTCCTAGAATATGAAATATGAATCATATTTTAAGGTTCCTCAAACTTAATCTAATCATGCTTCTTACATTTAGTGTAAACAATATTAGAATAACATCCCATATCTTTAACTTTTTATTTGATGTCTCTTTACCTTTAGTAGTATAACCAATAATCATACCACCTTATGAATTCTCTTCATGAGATTTCCACATAGGACATCGATTGTATAATTCCCACAATTTTCACATCTAAAACATTAAATGTTAACCTAGTTTCTTTAAGTTTATGATATTTTCTAAGACAAGACAGCATAGTGTGAAAAATAATTATCATATAAGAAAACCACATAATAATGAAAAATTACATATATAATGCCTAAATCAAGAAACCTAATTTTAAATCTATAACACCGTAGTCTTATCCTTAGAGACATCCCTAGACATATCCTTAAAAATATTCCTAGGGATATTCACTAAGGATTTCTCATCCTAGTTTCCAAAGGTTTACTAAACCATTCCATTGATACCAACTATAGTGACCCAAACTTAAAGTACATGGATATTTAAGTCCTTTTATATGAATATTCATCACATTGTAAAAATACATGCCTGAGGAGCATAATAGTTTAGTGTCTTTGGAAACTTAGAAACATAATCTTTTAAATTGGTTAAATATCTTAAACATATCCCTTGAATATCTTCCCCTTTATTACTCCTACTTAAAAGCTTTCATCATAACCTGGGGAAAGGAATAAAAATAAATGGGTGATCTCAGATGCTCATTAAGGGTAAAAAAGGGAGATATGTAATCATAACATGATCATAATGGCATGAGAACATGATTATAACAATAGAATATCATACCCTACACATCAAAGATCATAATCATGAGTCATGAAATAAATATTGGTAGTTTATAAGACATGAATCATAAGGTAATCAAGATCCTGATCCATTAAATCATAATAATGGAATAAGACATGGAATTGTGTCATAAACATGTAATATCATTCCCTATAAGTCAAGTCTCATTGCCAAAAACTTATCAGGGTACTTCATGGGGACTACACCTATTGGATGGGACACACCATCATCCCTAGACATAGTCCTTTCCTTATAAGGGATCATATTTCCCTGTATTCCCATAGTGCATCGGGTTTCCACAATCTTCCCATAGTGGGTTAGGTTTCCCATCTACCCATAATGGATAAGGATTCACCTGTTTCACATTTTGGATCTGAACACACTTGTTTCCCTTTGTAGATCAATAATATCGACTTATTTCCTATCATTATCTAATGAGATATAAATATTTACCCAATTCATTGGAGGTTTATTTAGTTCCCACCATTAACATAATGAAATCAAACATACATGTTCCATAAAATAGTCATGGCATCATGACCCATAAAAAGACATGGGTTTCATAAACATCATATCAAAACCCATGAAATGAAATGGATATCATTTAAATTCCATCATATCATTACCTATGGAAAAAATATAGGTCTCATAATCATTTCATAAAAGTAAAACCTATGAAAATAAGTGGGTTTCAAAAGAATATAACATGTGGAAGAGAAACGGGTGTCATAGACATTATTCCATCAAAACATAAACCATTAAAGAAAGAATATAAATTGTATTATTGGATCATGTCCCCAATAAAGCATAAACTATATCAAATAATTCCATCTTATATGGATAAGGATTTTAAAATACCACTTGGAACATTTCTTAAGGAAAAAAACGTTTCTTTGAAAATCTCATTCATAAAGTTTTTTCAAAAATCCTTATATATAATGCTTTGAAATTTCATTTAAAACTTTTCTTAAGGAATATAAATTTTCAACTTTGGAAAAAAAAAATCAAACATAAATAATTTTGAAAACCCTTTTCATGTAAAATATTTTTGAAAAACTTATAAATCAGGCTTGAAATCGTTTTTGAAAACCTTTTTATAGAAAAATTATAAAGGAAGTGTGAAATTATTTTGAAAAACTTTTTCCTTGAAAACATACAAAATAAGAATCAAATAATTTTGAAAAAAAATACTTGTAAACATATAATATAATCTTTAAAACGTTTTAAAACCTTTTTCCCTGAAAAATAATAAAATAATATTTAATTATTTTTGAAAACCTTTTCCCTTAAAATTATATAAAAGAATCCTAAAATCGTTTTTAAAACCTTTTTTCTTGAGAGATTATAAAAGAAGATTGAAAACATTTTGAAAAAAAAATCCTTGAAAATTTTTAAATAATGTTTTAAAACATTTAGAACACTTTTTAATCATAAAGAACTTTTTAAAACATTTTTTTACAAAACATGGAATTTAAAGAAGAAAATTTTCTAACTGAAGAGAGGGATAAAGTCATATTTTCATAAAAACACATTTTTAATCATCTAAAGAACCAAATAGTGGAAAAATGGTATCAATAAATGAATATATAATGAATAAATATAAGATAATAAAATTCATTAGTGTTCTTATGACATAAATCATAATATTTCATCAATGGAAGCATAATCGTAAACAATCCTGATAAACGATGAGAATGTAAGATTAAACTATTACCACATTGGTAACTTTGACTCATAATCCACATGAGAGAATAAAATTACATAAAAATAAAAATATAATTAAATAATTATATTCATGATATAACATTTCATATGGCATCATATATACCCCATTAAAAATATAGGTGTATAACATGGAATGTGTTTCAAAGAAGAACAATGGAGAAAAAATTAATTTACTGATTTGGTAACTTTTGAAACATAAACCACATGAATTTGATATCATCCAATTGATATTTAAATACCAATAAATATAAGTATATTTTTCTTATTATTCATTCATGGTAAGTATATACACCCCAAAAACTAAACTAATAGTTAACATGACATATATCTCATAGATATAAAAAGTGAGATAAGAAAACCCTTACCATAAGTCTTGAATTTATTCATACACATTAAAAACTCCTATATAATAAGTATAAGTTTATTATAAATATACCAATTAAACATATTATTATATATCATACCATATATTATTTTATTATGGCCTTATATTACCCATTTATTAACAATTCCATTTTTAGGTTATGCTTTGGGTAATAATTGCTTTGTTTTTCGTACATCATTTGACTTGTTCTTCTTGGTCCTTTTACTTATATCATGATATAATTATTTAAATAATGTAAAACATGTTATAAATATAATATATATTTAGTATATATCTATTTATAATAATCTATAAATGATACAAATATGAAATTAAATACACTGTTTATAGAGACGGTAAGTCGTATGTATGCATGAACACTATATCCGTTTTATTGTCGTTTTGAAAGAAATAAAGTAAATAAAATATATATATATATATATATTATCATTATATTATAATTTTTATTTCATATATATCATATACTTTTACTATATAAACCCTTTAAACATTCTATGTAAAGTGTGAATGAATCACATCGCTTTGAGGAGGTGGTAGTCCACACATCCACAAATGAAGTTATCATATTTACACAAAATGTAAAGAATGAAGTTATGTTTTATTTAATAATTAAATAATCATAAATAAATCATAAATATAATATATCTCATATAAAAAAAATTGTCCATCACAATACCCAACCATGAGAGGTGGTAAAGAAAAAATGAACAACTCAATTCGTGAGGTGGTAGTTCACCGTACACAAGAATGGTAAGTTTGTTAACCATTATATGGAAGTGTGTGTATGTGTATAAAAATTTGAATAAAAAATTTATCATTATATTTATTATAATGAGTTTATTATATAATAATGTAATAATAAGAGTTGAGGGGGTGGAGAATGAAAATAAAAGAAAAGAGTTTGAGGAAGGATGATACCTCTTTTTTGGGTAACTCGTTTTGGTTTTCACCAAAGGGATTACTTGGTTGTCTTTAATCATAATTCAAGGATTATATTTTTAGATCAGGTATTTTGGGAGCTTATTTGGGTAGGTTTTGGATGATCCAATGCAGATTGAGAGGTGTGAGGAAGGGAGATATTGAATGCCTTTTTATAGAGGAGTGACATTCTTGTAAATACCAAAAGGTGAATACTATTGGGAAGTCTCCCTTACCTAATTTCCTTAAAAAATGAAAAAATAATAGATTTAATGGAATTTATGTTATATCAAAACCTCAAACACAAAAAAAGTGTAATTTTATAATTTTGTTCCTTAACTTCTATGTTTCCCAACTTTTACCATTTTGGTTTCAAATTATGGAAACTAGTTTTCTAAAATATGTAATTTAACCATTAAGACTAAATTAAAGTGATATTTTTTAAACAATATAGTCCCACTAGTTTATGAATATTATATCGAATTTACAAAAATTAAATCTAGTGTTTTAAAAAAATTAATTTTAAAACAAGCGCATATAACATGTAAAAACACTACTTTAACCTGAACCATGCTAACAATATTTTTTCTATTTAAAGTTTAATATGTAAATTATAAAAGACCAAATATTCCATTATTGGAATATATTTGATATTTATTAACAAAAATTAATTGTAAGAATGTATGATTTTTAATTAATTTTAATTCTTTTAACAAAATATCATTTATTATAAAATAACATTAATGTCAATATTGACATTATTTATTTAATTTAAATTTAAAAATATGAAAAAAAAATATTGGAATTAAAATATATTAAGTTCAAATTATGTAACATGATATATTCATCTACAAAAAAAGGAAGACAATAGTTCATTAAATTTACTTTACTTTTAATGTTTTTAGAATCATTTATTTTATTTAATTATTAACTAAATAATCCATGTGTTAGCATTTGTTAAGAATTTAATGTAATTATATCATCTATAAAAATTAATTTCAAATTACAATGATAAAAAAACTCATTTAACTTTAAAAATAATTTTTAGAAATGAAACTATGTAGCTTCTTCCGTAATCTAAATCTTTATAAATGTTAAAGGTAAGGAAGGATCCTTTATGTTGTCTTTTTCCTTACATAACATATTATATAGGTCACTTTCATGGAATAGATTCCCACTAACTCATATAATTTGAAAAAATAGGGGATATGGTCGAATTAATTTTAATCAACGGATTTTTGAAATTTCCTAGGTCATTTTGGCCATTAAGTTTATGTTTTAGCCCCTTATTAAGCATAATTTTACCTTAATCACTATAATTAATTTTAATTACTTCAACTAATTTTTTGGTCAAAAACTAAGTTGATCTTATTAGACTATAAATATTATACTAATTACAACTGTGTATTTCCATTTTTTAAAATTCTAATCAATGGATTGGAAAAAGTAAATTTAAATCTAATCCCACAGACATGGCGAGAAAGCATATTTTTAAAATAAAAATGTTAAAATGTTCAATAAGTTTTTTATCTAAATTCAATATAAAAATTATTCCAATGACCTAAATTGTACTAACATATTTATAACAGATCTAATGTGAATTTGAAAATCAATTTAAAATATAATTTAGAATTGATAATTATTTAAAAAAAAGGTAGTTTTGAACTAGAATGCAGTATTTTTCACTATTCATCAAAAATTAAAACTTCTATAAAAAATACCAAAAAATAATCCGAAGATAAATTTGAAATTCCAAATTCAAAAATGAACTCTATTTTTACAAATAAAAATAATAAAAAATTCAAAATTATGTTTTAAAATAGGCACACCACTAAAAGGCGGTAAAACTCGATCTTGCCTATAATGTAAGCTAACTCATTGTTGCGTGTAGCGCAAACTTATCTTGGTGTAGAGTATAAAAAAAGATTAACTTGTTGTATTGTACAAAACAAGAATAAATTGGTGATTTTATATAACAAAATCTATATTCAGTGTTGTGTGAAATGCAAAATATTAAAAGTGTAAATTCATTCAAATAAAAATTTCACAAAATCTCAGGGTGTTACAATAAGGTTATGAGATTTAGAAATAATTAAAATATAATCCCTAGGTATATTAATCCTTTCAAGATTCTCGATTGATTAGGGATTGTATCTTATCTCTTAACACTCAAACCAAACATCTCTCAAGATCATGATCTATTCCATGTTTCTCTTTGGAGGAAGTACATACTTCATCCTTCATATGTACTGAACTTAGAGGTTTCACCACTCCATAATGTTATTTCTTATGAATAAGAACCATTACAAATATTGGATCATATAGATAGAGTTATATTAAATAATACTTATCAACTAGTAAAATGTATTTGGTGGAATCTAAAAAACAAGGAAGCTACATGAGAACATCAGGATGTAATGAAGCATAGATATACTCATTTTTTGTACTAAAGTGATGGAATTTGGAGGGGTAAATTCATTTGGGGTGGGGGTAGAATGTAACACCCCAATATTTTATATGTATTTTCATTGAAATAAACCCTAATATACTCAATATATTTCCTTGCATGCAACCCTAAGTCTATATGAATAATGATAAAATAAACCCTTCTAACCTAGCCATTAAATTAGATGGTATGAATAGTAATAACCAATTTATGAGAAATATTTATAATTTTTTTATTAATTAAAATGTATTGATTAATTTACAATAAATAAGTATTAATTTTTCCTTAAAGTCAATTTATGATTCAAAAATATGTTATCTTCAAAAAAGGTTGTTATACCATTTTTTTCACATGGAAAATATAATTTATTTCAATCATTAGGAAAAAAAATTATTTGAGTAAGTTAATATCATTTGTAAAATTAGTATGTCAATATTATCTTAGGGTAAATTTTTAGGATTTTTCTAAAAAAAATATTTTCAATGAATATTGAGATATATTGATATTTTTAAAAATTGTCATTTATTTTAAATTCAATGTAAAATTATATATTTAATTTGATCATAAATTAGAATATGTACCCTTTTATTCGATTAATTGCACATGAATCATCATTATATATAATTTAAGTAAATATTAATTATTCATCTTATAAACACACTTTTCTTTGAAAATATTTTTAAGGTTGCAATGTATTTTTTTTTTAAAGTGAGACCATGCCAAAAGGAAAAGACTCCTAAAATTAATGTAAAAAAATTAAAACAGTATAATGGAGTTCAATTTACATTTTTCTCTTTTGAAAAGAGGAATCATCTCATCATGGAAGGTGTTGGAAAAGATGTTATCATCACAGCACGCCCCTTTATTCACAAGGCCATTGGCAAGAGATTTAGCTTCAAGGAACACATGTATGATGAAGTAATTCATTGAGGAGATAATTTATAGATATTTGATGCATCTAAAAGTCATATTCTGAGAATGTTTAATGTTAAAATTTACAATATCTTTCAAAACTATGGTGGAGTCACACTCAATTCAAAAATTGTTACATCTCTATTATCTTTCCACGTCCACTACATTTATCAAACTAAGAATTTAGGATTTTAAATAAGAGTTAACTCCATATGGTGTATAAATGCAGTTGATTAAGTCACCATTATGATCTCTATAAACATCCCCAAAGCTCGTAGGACCATGGATTCCTCTAGAAGCTCCATCAAAATTTCATTTAAACCTTCAAAAAAATGATGACTTCTAAATAACATCAAAGGTACTAAAGGAGGTTGGAAGTTACCTTCAATATACATTCACCTCAGAACTATTAATTCATGAACTAAACTATTGTAGTGGGTATGTTTAAGAGAATGTACATTTTTCATTACCATAATAATTTTAACAATGCTCAAATGAGAAATAAAGGATGCATGCTCTTGAAGCATCTTGTTTCAACCATGCCAGATGGCATGGAAAAACTCTGTATAGGCCACATTAAATAGGTCCATAAGTTGATGAGAAAGCTAGAGAATAAATCATTCTTTGATATTATCAATAATAATGCCTATTTGTAGAGGATGGATCTCAAAGATTTCAAAAATTTCATTTCATAGCGTTGAGAATTTTTCATAGCTTAAGAAAAGATGATTCACATCCTCCCTACGATGATGAAAAAACACATCTTAATAAAAGATAGATACCCAAATCTTTAAGTCTTGAATAAATAAGGACCTTTGAGAAGGATAGCCTTCATAACATAGTAAATCTGTATGTTAAAATACATTAATTATTCTAGGATCTGATCCAACTAGGCATACATGGAATATCTTTCCTATAAAACATATTATATTCAATAATTCCATCCAAATTCTCTTCCAATATTAATAGATTCTCCCAGTTGACAAAATAATAATTACTAACAATTGATCTAACATCTTTAGGAAGGGATTCAGGACAAGCAATTTGATCCCTAATAGTGGTGCTGGAATCCAACACTAGAGAAGAGGAGTCAAGCATATCAACCAATGGAATACCTTCCCAATTATCATACCAAAATCCAAGAGAATAATTTCTATTACCTAACCAGTGGGATTGCATATAAATTCTGGTGAAGATAGATTTAATGCTAGGCTAGATGGTGGAGTCAGCAGAATTTATGTTTCCGGATTTCAATCTTCCCAAGAATCAAGATATGATAAAGCCCAAAGAATCTGATTTTTCATTAATAAGCCTCAAAATTAAATGATATTGAAGTCATTTTTAGAATAGGTATAGATTTTTTACTCCTAGACCCTTGAGATAATGTGGCTTGAAAATTTGTTTCCATGGAACTATGATGACCTTCTTTCAAGAATGATTCCACTGCAAACAAAATTGTTTATAGAGGTTTAATTTTTTTATCATAGTGAATAGTAAAAATGGTAAAATTTTATTATAATGGTTGAGTCCAAAACTAGTTTATGAGGGGGTATTAAACCATGAAAGTGACCTTAAATAATTGAAATATTTTAATAAATTTCATGTGTGTCATTCACTTCACTTATAAAAGGGAACCTCTTATCTACCTTTATTCACACCATTTGAGCATTCTAGATAGGAAAATACCTTCTCAAAATCCTTTATAGATTCATTTCCTTCATTATAGATCTTATTGTCTTCTCCTCAGACCAATCCTTAAATTCTTAAAGAGTATGCTAAAGGTGGTCCCTTTAATAATAGATATATATCCTAACCAAGCTCCTTCAATTTTATTTAATCATTTACTTGATCAAAACATGTTTTATCAACCAAAACATGATTAATCCAACACCATAAATGTAATTTGATTCTGTTATGATGACGGAATAATCATTTATCACCTATTCTAAATCCAATGGTAGAAAAATGTATCCCTCATGTGTATGTGTGGACTACCACCTCCACGTAGTGATATGACTCATTTTACACCTTCATAATAGACAATATGTTATTATTATAGAATTAATGTTTTTATATTAAATTTATTTTATAATAATGATTCTATAAACATGAATTAATTTTTACTTTTCTTTCATTCTATCCATAAAAAATAGAAACATCACTCATGCATATGTACGGACTGCCAACTCATCACCGTATTATATGAATGGATATAAATATGTATATAATAAATATATATTATATTTATATCATGATTAAAATTATTTAGATTAAGGAACCACGATCAAAGTGCAATTACTAATACCGAAAAACCAAAACATACATAAAAAATGAAGCATTTTAACACCAGAAAAAATGATAATAATTAATGATTAATAATGAATGGGTGATAATATGTTATAAGTAAACCATTAATGTTTTTTAGGTATGATTATTTTGATGGTATAGAATAATAAATTTATAAATTTATTATTTAGGAGCTCAGAGTGCTTATGAAGCATGACCGATTTGTGGTAAGTGTTTTTCATCTCAATTTCTCTTTATTAATATGTGTTTTAATGTTATGCACCAATTTATTATCTCTATTGGGTATATAAATATCATTAATATATTTTGGAATAATATATTATTTAATTCATATAATTTATACATCCATGTGATTTTCAAGAATCCAATGACTTTTGATTCAATGATTACTAAATTTGTAAGGGTTTTATATTACAATCTCAATTTTACCAAGATTTTATATGATTAAATTTTTTCATAATGAAATTTTATGATATATATCTCCTAAATTTAATTTATTTTCTTATCCTATTATTATTTTTAGAGATTTTATGTTTTCCTTTCATTTTCCTCTTTATGTTCTCAAGAGACCAAAAGTGTGATTTTAGGAAAAACTAACCTTGTTTTTTCCTTCACTCAAGAATCTTTTCTTCCATATACATAAAATATTTAAATGTTTTCTAGAGTTATATTAATATTATAAAATTATAATTTAATTCATTTTGAACTATGTTTGACTTCCCTTACTATAGTTTAAAAAGGACATTTTTATCAATTTTCAAACCTGGTATATTCAACTTTTTACTAAAAATGTGAAAGGAATAATTGTTTAACAGACTCTATAAGGACATATTTCCACATCATCATAAATAATATTTTATTTAAATATTACATTATAAATTAAATTGGTTTGTTTCAAAGAAAAAAAATTCCCAAATATTTTTGGATAATTTTAGATTTTTAATAAGTGATTTCAAAATGAAAAGCATATGTTCTTAAAAAGTGTTATGGTTATCTTTTAATGGTATTTTTATTTATAACATAATATTTTGATTATTATTAGGATTTTATATTGAAATTATTCAATCTTACCATCTAAATTATTTCTCCAAATGGTTATTTTTATTATTATGTAATTTTTATGAAAATTGAATCCTTTCCACATGTTATGACATGATGACATGATGGATGTTTTATGATCTTGTGGCACACATGTGTATAGTTTCATTATTTTATGGGTGGTTCGATTATAAACAAAGGAAAAATGGTTATCTTATAAACCAAAATTAGTTCGGTCTATTATATTCCTCTAATGAATTGGGTAAAGAAGGATATCTCATGATATTATAAGGAATGGAATTGGGAGTGAACCAAGTTTTGTAAGAAAATTTATTCAATAATATTTTATTGAGAGGAACCATAAAAAAGGAAATCATGTAATGAATAGTGATATGAATACACTATAATAGTTTGATAGTGTTCATTTACTAAGGAAATGATTTTCTATGCTTATATGGATTCAAAAAACATATTTCTTATGCTTATGATATGTTTTCATTAATCATGATTGATTATTGATGATTCTACGCTATTATGTCTTTTTTAATTTGGTTAATGAAACCATATTCCATGTTTCATGATTAATGATCTTTGAGTGATTGGGTACTTTAGTGTGTATTATTTTAAAATTTATTTAAAATGTTGTAATATTTTTATATGAAATGTAGGGTTCACTATAGTTGTTATCAGTGGAAATTTATGGTTCACTATAGTTGTTATCAGTGGAAATGTTTAAAAACTTTTGTAAACTATGATGAGGAAACATTAGTGAGAACCCATAGGATAATCCTATGTATAGGAGAACATCCTATGTTATGGTAAATAAAGGAGTGTATTTTCTCTAAGAAAATAAATCCCTATATGAATATTCTATGTGGATTTAGTTTTTATACATATTCATTGAGTTATAATATCCCAAAAAGGAGTTGGTTAAGTATATATTGGCCATCATTTTGTTTCATGGTGAATGAGATATAAATTCACACCTGGTTTGATACTCCTTGGGAATATTCTTAGGTTAAATCATATTTTGTAAGATCCATTATAGAGGATTTGAATATATGATAAACTTGGATGGCCTAGGTTAAAACTAAACTAGCATAGATGGAAAATAAGGTTTCAATATTTAGAAATCCTATGAATTATTTATCATGGTTAACCACTATGATTAATGATTATTCATGGTCATGCTAGCCATTTTATTTTTAGTAAGGGATTCAAGATAGAAGGATGATGTTGTGGTGGTGATTGGTATGCTCAAATATTGAATTATATTATTTGATCTTAGTCTTATGTATTCATTTATATCATGAAATTTATCAAGGAATTATTATTCTTATACTAAAAAATTAGGTGTTATATTAGTAGTAAAAACTCATAATGGTATGGTGATCAAATATCAAGTCTATTATTTTTTTCTGGTTGATTTTTTTTGGAAATGTGTGCCTACAAATGTTATTATTATCTTTCTAGTATAATTTCATGTTATTTTGGGAATTGGTTGGATTTAATTATATAAATGCATTATCAATTGATGAGAATGGAATAAATCATTATATATTTCAAACCAGCCTGTGATAGTCTATTAGCTTAATGATAAATTGAGATTTTCAATGGAATTTACATACATTTCATGGGTTTTTATTCCCTTTGTAAGGGGTATTTATCTTAGATGGTTGGTAAGAAAGTCAATATTGAAAATATTCCTATTATATGGGAGTTTGTTGATGTATTTCCAAAAGAGTTAGATATTCTTCCTCTAAATCATGATTTCAATTTTTCAATAGATCCCACACCTAAGGCTACACCTATTTTTAATACTCCATATAGAATGGAATGAATTGATTTGTATGAATTTAAGAAAAAAATTTAAGGTAATATTTATAGGAGATTCATTTTCCATAATTTTTCACCATGGGGTTCACTCATATCTTTTGTTAAGAATAAAGATGATTCAATGAGACTCTATATTGATTAATGATAACATAACAAGATCATGATAAAGAATATGTATCCTCTAAAAAATATTTATCATTAGTTTAATTAATTTTATTTCGCTGAAAAATTTTATAATATTGATCTTTAATCTGGATACTACCAATTATGGGTCAAAAGTGAATAAATAACCAAGAAAATATTCTGTTTGAAGTATGGACACTAAGAATTTATAATTATTTAATTTGGTCATACTAATTCCCATGGAATATTAATGAATTTAATTAATATATTATTTATATATTATTTTGACTAGTTTTTTTTAGTATTTATAAATCAAAATCTTCTATATTTCATGTGAAATAAAGAACATGAAGATCACTTGACTATTAAACTAAAGACCCTATGAAATGAGAAGTTGTATATAAAATTTATCAAGTGGGAATATTTTCTACATAATTTTTTATTTTTGGGTCATATAATATCAATATAGGGTATATTTTAACACCCCAATCTTCCACGGTACACTTCTCTTTGAATAATACAATAGCGTGTGTTGTACGCAACACTGAGTTCAAGTACACCACGACTTACCAAACTAGCCATTCAAAAGAGGTTATGAATAGTATTAACTAAATTTTAAATATTATATTATCCTTATAATTTCAATCCATATTATGAGATTCTAAGACATGATTTATGAACAAATTCATTTTTTCAGATAAAAGAAGTATTTTTCAAAAAATGAAATTTTACAGCCTTTTAATGGCGAAGCCTTTTTAAAACCAATATTTGAAACTTTTATATATTCAATTTGACAAAATGAAATTCTTCTTTAGAATCGGTACATAATAATTTAGTATCAATAATGTTTTGGTGTCTTTCTGATAACTTTCATATTTGGGTGAATAGTGAAAAATTACTAAATTTTAACTGAAAACAACTTTTTTAATCAAAATAATTTATATTGTTAAATTATACATTTTAATGGTTTGGAAGTATAAATAGATTATATTTTTACTATTTAATCCAATTATGGTCATTTTAAGTAATCTCACCATGAAATTGGACATAAACAAGTGTCAAACTTTTGGTAGTTATTATTTCTTAAAAATACGCCTTTTGGTTTCGAAAGTAGGAATCAATTTTAAATTAATAAATGCAACTTTTATGTTTTTAATTTGGTAAAATAGACTTTATTTTTGGATTCTGAATAATGAAATTATCCTAGGGTGAAATTTTGGTACTTTTCGGATAACTTTTATATTTTGATGAATAGTAAAAAAAATTATTAAATTAAAAACAACCTTTTTAATCGAAATAATTAATAGTGATAAATTATGATTTTGAGTGGTTTTAAATTATATTTAAAATATATTTTTACCATGTAATACAATGTGTTTCATTGAACATAATTTCACATTTAAACCAGACATAAACAAGTGTCAATCTTTTGATAGTTATTATCTCTTAAAAACACGCTTTTTGTTTTAACAACGGGAATTAATTTTAAATTAATTTCTGCTACTTCTGTATTTTGAATTTGGAAAAATGGATTCCATATTTGGAATCAGGATGTTCAAATTGTGTAAATAGGTAACTTTTATTTTTAGACATTTTGGATAATTACTTCGGTAATATTTTATTTACCATGGTTAAAGGGTAAATCTGGTAAACAAGGGTTAGAAAAATAATATTATAATAATACTAAATTACCCTAAAACATGTCTTAACCCTATTGGTTGATACATGGTCGACCATGGGCATCCTTGGGTCGATTTGGGGACCCCATGAATCCACTTGTAAGTGATAGGGACACTTTATTTTAATTAAGTTAAAATGAATACAAAAATGACACAAGCATATATCTTTTAGCAAAACAATTGTTACATAGGGTTATATATGTTGGATTTTAGACTATAAATATTCCTTAGAAAGATAAAAAGATTTCCTACATAATTATATTTTATTTATAATTTTTAGAGATTAAATAATTTAATTTATTTATGACACAATGATGATGCAGTAATTACCAAAATAGTGAAAAATTAGAATAATTGATATTATAAATACCCAAATAAATATAATTTGAGACTTTTAATGAATTACACTAATTTTCTAGGATAATATGACATATTATTATTGATTTAATTGACTTTTTTCGAAGTAATCATTCTGTTATGAGTTTCAAAAAAATAAACTATTGAATAGTGTCAAAATTGACATAAAAGAGTTTTTAAAACAAATATTATATTATTAATTGATATTAAATTCATAAAAATCTATGGATTGGAAAAGAGACTTATATTATGATAGGTTTATCATTAATGGACCACTTGGGGGTATCTTGGATGTATATAGTAAGTTTATTAACTATATAATATAAAAATACAAAGTGACATGGTAAATGTCAAATTAATTAACTAAGAGTTAAAACTAAACAATAAGGTTAATATAGTAACCCAAACCTGTCTAAATTATATTTGTTGAATTTTTTTATACCTATAATCACCTTAAACTTTGAAGAATAAACTTTGGAGCCATTAGAAACCGAATATGAATTTATTATAAATTAATATTTCTAGCTTTTCCAAAGGTGCCCCTCACCCCTCTTATAAAAGGGCACTCCTCCTTCTCATTTCTTCACACCTTAAAAGCTTTTTGGTTCGGCCAAACCCTGACCAAATACTCTCTCAACTTCCCTCACTACAACCTAGAGGCCTTAGTTTGATCCGAAATCCAACCTAAGGATCCCTTTTGATCAAATCAAAAGGAAGAACCCGAAGAAGAGGTAATGTTTTCACCACCCCTTTTCAAGTTCCTTTCTTCTTCCACTTCTTATTTCTTTATTATTACCATTATAAAATAATAAATCCAGTATCATATATATACTGTGATGTTATTATAAATATGGTACAACCATATTCAGTATTCTATCCACCCTTTGAATAACATGTCACCATACGTGCGTACGTACGGCTTACCTTCTCCACGTCGTGGTGTAATTGTTATTCAATATATTATTATATGAGTGGATATAATAATGTTGTGTAAATCATGAAAATAATAAAAATAACATGATAATGATTATGTATATATGATATAACATCCAATTATATATTATTTTAATATCAAAAGAATGATATTGTCGCTCGTGCGTACGTACGGACTACCGTCTCCACGAACGCGATGAGATTCATTCTCTATCGTATCCATTCAAGTATAATTATCATTTGATGATTTAAAAATAATGTTTAAGGACTTGATATAATTCTGGATATGAATAAGATACAACCTATCCATGAAAAACATGGCTTACGTGACAAAACATATAAAAGAAAATGAGTAAGTTAACACCTAAAACGACGTTAATTCTAAGATATTATTAACAAAGCAATGTTAAAAGATCATATATGATATCATATTAATGTATATGATTAATTAATAATTTAATAACAATTATTTAAACATTATACAGGAGGTTAACCTACCCCCAACCAAGGAAAAGTACAAGGTAAGGGATTTTCTTATCTCACTTTCAATTCTGTGAGATTTCCATTGTTCGCCGCTAAATTATTGAAAGTGGTGTATTGTGTACTGCCATTTGATATATATTATCATGATTCTATTTATATTCCTGTTATTCTGTAAATAATTTGGTGGTTATTAACTTTTGGTCATACGACTCAGTTGATTACAACGTGGTAAGGGGTTTCTTATCTCACTTTTAATTCTGTGAGAATTCCATTGTTCACCACTTATTTATTACATGTGGTGTGTGTATTGACCATGTTTGTATTAATTGTGTAATATAATTTAATTAATATATATTTACATCATCATTGTATGATCCTTCTTTCATGGGTGTATGTTTCTTATGTTACCTAATCGATAAGGGAATTTGAAATTTCAATTTCCATTTATTCGGCTTTACGCAAACTTCATTGATTATTTTACTCCGAGATTATGTGTGGAATAACTATTCATTTGCTTATGTCATAATTTCCAATCCCATTTTTTGTGGATATACTTTTGATACACATAATCACTCCATTGATAATTTCTCAAGTCATCAATATGAATTTGATAAGAGTAATTTTAACTCATTCTCCATTTGTTGAGTTAAACATCCAATTCATTGGTGTTGTTTTTACAAGATTATGTGTGAATATACTTTGATTGTTTTACACTGAATATCCAATCATATTTAGTGTATTTATATTTTTCACACATAGTTATGTCGTTGATTTATCCTTAACCTAAGGATACGACCTTTATGATAGATTTCATTTCAACTTAAATTCCATTGATACTTCTTTGTTGTTATACACCAAATCACTTTTATGTGGTGTATATAATGTACTTTGACATAGTATATGTAACGACCCAATCTTTTTGAGTAGTATATTAACTTACTCTTATTGATTTAATAAGATGTTAATGGTTAATGCAGAAAGAGGAGTTGATGGCTTCATCCAGTAGACTCAACCCTTATGAAGCCCACTTGTCGGAGCTTGGGAAGGAGGTAGCATCTGTGGGCTTTGCTTTGGACCAAGCCCAAGCCGAGCTCCAGCGTGTCAAGCTTGAACGAAAACGCTTGCAGGAGAAGTTCAAGTTAGTGGAGATTGCTACTAGGGCAATGTTATCTGAGACTCCCTCAGATTCTCTCACCATAGCACACCTTACACTTAGGTCTTATGCCAGTGTTATAAGGGGCTATGTGATGAGACCCTAGTTTCCTTGTGTAATCCTTTCGGGTGAATAAATTGAGATTTCTTCCTTTAGTGATGTTGTGAAATTTCAAATGTCTAGATAATTTTAGAATGTATTTTATTGATGAATTTTGAAAAAGGGATATTTTAGAATATTTATGTAAACCCTAAATAACTAATGATGTGTAATGATTTTCAAAAAATGGTCTTCTACAAAAGTGTTTAGTAAGGAATTTGGAGTCTAATAAGATCAACTTAATTTTTGATGAATAGTAAATTATGAATAGTGATTTTACGCTTAGGATTAGTAATGTGACCAAATGGATTAGTAATTTTCACTTAAAGAAAGTTTTAATATAATTTAGACACCTTGGTTAAGTAATGTGATTCAATAAAATGGGTAAATAACGGTTTCATAAATTATTAATCAAGTATTAGTTTTTTCGGATGAATAGTGTTTTTTAATTAAAAATTTAATTAAAAATAATTAGAAAATTATTTTTATAAAAATGACTTTATTTTTGAACTCAGAGCATCGATATTATGTTAAGGTAATTTTTGGGGATTTTTCTGAAAAAAAATGAATTTTCGATGAATAGTGTTTTTATTTAAAAATTAAATTAAAAATATTTAGAAAAATATTTTTATAAAATGGATTTCATTTTTGAAATCAGAGCATTGATATTTGGTTAAGGTGAAATTTTGGGATTATTCTGAGAAAGTTGAATTTTCAGTGAATAGTAAAAATACCGTTTTAGGGTTTCGGTATGTTTAATGACATCATAATGATGTCATGATGATGTCATGAGATCTTTTGAGGGTTGTCCGGCCAAGGGTTATGAATAATTGTTTTGGGGGCCCCATGTGGCCTAACTCCATGATAAATTCCAAGGGAGATCACATGGGTTTGAGAAAAGCACATGTGAGGTGTCCTTTGGCCATTAATGCTTTGTCCCCTCACTTTCCCTATAAATACCCACCCTTTCCTCCCTTAGTTTTCACTCCCAACTCTCCCCCAACGAAGTTCTGGTCTTCTTACCTTCCAAGGAGTCCTCCCAAGGTGCCCCCAATCCCTCAAGGTCCAATCCTTTGAGTTTCAAGAGTCACATTTTAAGGTAAGGGATCCGACCCCTCTCTTTCTTTTCATGTAATCTCTTTTATGTCATTCCTATTATGCTCCTTGTTTTTATGTGAGAGGATGTTCTTTTATATTCCTCTTACTGCCCTTTCATGTTTATATGATGAGAGATCCCCTCTTACTCTCATCATTTCGTTTTATGAATGTTTAAGTGACGCTGTTAGGCTGCCGAATGTTTAAGTGATTCTTTCACCCTTCTCATTTTTCAAGTTCGATTTTCATGTCAAGTCTTTCAAGTTCCTTTTTATTATGTTGGGGTATGATCTCTATATCTATCATACTGATCTCTTATGATCATATGATGAGGGACCCTATTTGATCTTGTCAATTCTTTTTATTGAATTTTAAGTGACGTCGTTAGGCTGCCGAATTTTCATAAGAGAAATCTAAATTTTGTCTTCCTTCCATGTTTTTCATTTCAAATGGTATGTCCTTCAAATTTCATTACCATGTCCATATATCCTTCTTATTCTGTCCCCTTACTGTTTTATGGATCATTATGAGTGGGTGACCCATGTCCCCTCTCTTTTCAATGTTTTCTAAAACCCCGAAACATAGCCGTTATGCTGCAGAATTTTCGTCTCAAAATGCCTCTCTCTTTTCTCAAAAATTATTTTATGTTATAAAGTGAATACTCAAAGCTCTTATTTCTACAAGGGTATTCACATATATATCAAAATGTTCCATTTTAAATTCTGGGATTTACATACATGAGACCCGCTTCCCTTTCCGTGGGTTTAAAGTGCCGTAAAGATCATGTCATTAAAGCAGTTTTTAAAATGTTATGATTATGAAATGAAACCCATTTATTTTATGCTATATGGGTTATTTATGAAATGTTTGATGATGATATATGTGGCTCACATGATAATAAAGGCAAATTTAAGGGTGCGCCCTGATAGCGCTCCAATGCATTGGGTAAAGACTTAATCTCTAGAGATGACCATTTTAATGACGCCTTGGTGAATAACCTTGGTAATTTTTAACGACACCTTGGGGATGGACCTTGGTGAAACGAAACGATTGTCAATATTAAATGTTGCAGCCACATCTTCAAGTTATGAAAAATGTTGTTTTTATTATGAAATGCCTCATGATTTATTTCTCATGCCTTAAAGTCCTTTTCATGTCCTTATTGAAGTATATCCAGTTCACATGTAAAATGTTCCTCTTGTTTCCCTTACTGGGACTTCTGCTCACCCTTTCTTTTGATGTATGTCCCCAGGTTATGAGATGCATAATGAACATAGGATGAACTAAAGGAGAAGCCTTTCAAGTGTTTAAGAAGAATGTTTTGTGTTTTTTTTATGTATTTTGTTCCTGGTTTCCAAGACACTAGACCTTAAAGATCCTCAGTTATGTGTAATGTAATGAAAGTTTATGTTATAAAATGGCGGGATTCCATAGTTGGTATCAAAGGATGGTTTAGTTATTTGTGGAAATTAGGATATAAAAACTTTAGGAAGAACCCTATATAAAAGTTTAAATATAGGAAAACTTCCTGGTATTTTGGTAAGTATTGAGTAAGTGGTTTATCAAACAAATACATCCCTGTCTGGATACAAGCAGGTAGAGGCGGCTCTGGCACAGATGTACATAGGGGTAAAACCCGAAAACACCGCTTTGAGCTAGACTCGAACGGGAACTGGTGCACGATAACGGGCCTTGCTGCACTCTTGGTTACGACACTCCCGGGGGATATGTTTGGTTAATCACATGCTTTTTATGAATCATTATGAAGGAATTATAGAGAACTATTATTGTCTAAGCACGAAGTCTTAGTTAAAAGATTCATAAATGAAATAAGTTTCTTACTAAGGTTTTATTCTTTTAGAAAATGGCCGGCAATAGGAGGAACCGTGCCGATGGTGACCGCAATGCACCATGTGCTGACGGCCCTCCGATGGAAGCCGGAATGGAAACATTCATGCGAATGATGAACCAACTGACTCAAGTTATGAGTAATAACTTGAATCAAGCTGAGAGGCCGACCTCACCACGAAGGGAACAACACTCTGTTGAGTCCTTCATGCGTCAACGACCGCCAACATTCAGTGGATCTACTGACCCGTTGGTTGCGGAACAATGGATAAGCTCCATTGAAAAGATCTTTTCTGTACTTCATTGTTCGGAACAAGAAAAGGTCACCCTTGCTGTTTACCGCCTGGAGGGAGAAGCTGATCAGTGGTGGTCACTGATCAAAAACACGAAGCCACGAGGAGAGATGGAAGCTATGGAATGGGAAGAATTTCGGGGGATTTTCTTTAACAAGTATTTCCCTCGTTCCATGAGAACGAAAATGGAGAAAGAGTTTCTCGAGCTGAAGCAGAAGGAGAACGAATCTGTCGGAAGCTACGAGATGAACTTCACAAGGCTTTCCCGTTATACCTCAAGCTTTGTCATGGACCCTAATGGGAAGGTTGATAGATTCTTTGGTGGACTACGACCTCATCTGCGGAAGAATCTAGCCAACAGGGACTATGATAGCTATGAAGAAATAGTTCGAAGTGCTATGAAAGTCGAGCTGGAGTTTGGTGAGACACAGTGGTCTCATAAGCCAAATGAAAAGAAGAGATCGTTGGAGCCCAGTTTAGGGAAGTCTTTTGATCAGGGAAGAGGTGGAAAGCAAATGCAACTTACCACATGCAATAAATGTGGGAAGAATCATCTGGGGAACTGCTTGAGCGGAAGTGGCAAGTGCTACAAGTGTGGAAAAGGAGGCCATATTGCTCGGAATTGTCATAGTGAGGTGAAGCCTCAGCTTCCCAACACTAACGACAGAGGAAAGATGGTTCTGGCCCTACCCGAAGTCACATGCTTCAAGTGTGGACAGCTTGGGCACTTTGCTAACCAATGTCCCAATCCGAGGGCGGTGGAGGGGAATCACCACCAACCTCAGCAGAGGCCAAGAGAGCAAGGTCGTGCTTTCGCTATCACAACAGCTGAAGTTGACGTCCCGAACGATGTGGTAGCAGGTACTCTTGTTGTCCTCTCAAAACTAGCAAGTGCTTTATTTGATTCTGGTTCTACGCATTCCTTTATTTCTTCCAAGTTTGCAAATAATATAGAATCAATTCCTGAATTGCTTGAGGTAGAGTTGTCAGTCAAGACTCCAAGTGGGATTATCCATGCATCAACAGTGTTTAGAGACTCTAGTGTTTACTATGGTGAGCACAATCTTATCGCAAATCTAGTAGTCATTCCCATGATGGAATTAGACGTTATACTAGGGATGGACTGGCTCTCAAAGTATAATGCTAAGATCAAATGCAAAAGTAAGGAAATCTCAGTAGTCTTGAATGAACGACCTACAGTTATCTTCCGCGGAGAGATATCCCGAACTGATCCCTATCTAGAAGCACCTCCTATAGCTTTCTTTATGGAGTTAATCGGTGATGAGGAAGAAGGGAAAGGGAGCATACAAATTGAAGATGTTCCGATTGTTCAGGAATACATGGATGTATTTCCTGAGGAGTTACCTGGACCTCCCCCAGAAAGAGAGGTAGAGTTCTCCATTGAACTCGTACCTGGGTCTCAACCGATATCAAAGACTCCGTATAGAATGGCAAATGTGGAGCTAGAGGAGCTAAAGAAACAACTCCAAGACTTGTTGGAGAAGGGGTTTATCCGACCGAGTGTGTCTCCTTGGGGAGCACCAGTTCTCTTTGTGAAGAAGAAGGATGGATCAGTGTGGCTATGCATTGATTATAGAGAACTGAACGGGATCACAGTGAAGAACAGATACCCTCTACCAAGAATTGATGATTTATTTGACCAACTTCGTGGGGCTCAATTCTTCTCTAAGATTGACCTTCGATCTGGTTATCATCAACTGAGGGTGAAGAAGGAAGATATTCCAAAGACTGCCTTCCGATCAAGATATGGGCATTATGAGTTTACTGTTATGCCCTTCGGCTTGACTAATGCTCCTGCTATTTTCATGGATTTGATGAATAGAGTCTTTAAGGACTACCTTGATAACTTTGTGGTAGTTTTTATTGATGATATTTTGATATATTCAAAAAGTCGTGAGGAGCATGAAGATCATCTGAGGGTTGTTTTGAAAACTCTACGGAAGGAGAGGCTCTTTGGGAAGTTCAGAAAGTGTGAGTTTTGGTTACAAAAAGTGGATTTCTTGGGGCACATCGTAACCAATGAAGGAATCTCGGTTGACCCTGCAAAGACAATGGTTGTGGAGGAGTGGCCTCAACCCACAACAGTAACTGAGATTCGTAGTTTCCTTGGTTTAGCGGGATATTATAGGAGGTTTGTGAAAAACTTTTCACGGCTTTCTAATCCACTAACCAAGTTGACTCGAAAAGGGGTTAAGTTCATCTGGACAAAGGAATGCGAGGAAAGTTTCCAAGAGCTGAAGAAGAGATTGGTTACTGCACCGGTGTTAACACTACCCTCTATCGGAGAAGGATTCGTTATTTTTAGCGATGCATCTCTGAAAGGGCTTGGGTGCGTCCTCATGCAAAATGACAAAGTAATTGCTTATGCATCTCGACAGTTGAAGATTCATGAGCAGAATTATCCTACGCATGATCTAGAGCTGGCGGCAGTTGTTTTTGCTCTAAAGATATGGAGGCACTATCTTTATGGGGAGAAATGTGATATATACACCGACCACCAAAGTCTAAAGTATATTTTCACACAGAAAGAATTGAACATGAGACAAAGGAGATGGTTGGAGCTTATTAAAGACTATGATTGTTCAATTCATTATCACCCTGGAAGAGCAAACAAAGTCGCGGATGCGTTAAGCAGGAAAGATCCTGTTGTTCTGGAAACAATGAGGATCCTGGGAGATCCCTTGATTAAAGATCTAGTAAAACTGGACATGGGAATTATAAGGAAAGGGACATCATCAACCCTATCCCAAATGATTTCTCAACCTTCATTACTAGAGAAGATCAAGAAGGCTCAAAAAGAAGATCCTTTGCTGCAGGAGAAGTTCGAGGCTGTAAAGGATGGGAAGTTCCCTGATTTCAATATTGATCAAGAAGGTGTATTGAAATTTCGTACAAGACTATGTGTTCCATCTATTCCGGAGATAAAGAAAGAACTGATGGATGAAGCTCATAGCTCTACTTTCTCTATACATCCGGGAAGCACTAAGATGTATAGAGACCTTCGTGATCATTATTGGTGGGATAACATGAAGAGGGAGATTGCCGATTACACTACAAGGTGCCTGGTGTGTCAGCAAGTAAAGGCAGAAAGACAACTTCCTAAGGGGGTATTACAACCGCTACCCATACCAGTATGGAAGTGGGATAATATCACCATGGACTTTGTAACTGGTCTCCCAAAAACATCCAAAGGAAACAATGCGATATGGGTTATTGTGGACCGTCTCACCAAGACAGCCCATTTTATCTCTATTCGGGAAGATTTCTCTCTGGATCAGCTTGCCAAGATATACGTGAAGGAAGTGGTAAGGCTGTATGGGGTACCACTATCCATCGTATCTGATCGTGACCCAAGATTCACATCAAAATTCTGGAGAAGTCTTCAGCATGCTCTGAATACTGAATTGAATTTTAGTACGGCCTATCATCCTCAAACTGATGGCCAATCTGAAAGGACTATTCAGACACTCGAAGACATGTTGAGATTATGCTCAATGGAATTTAAAGGTGGATGGGATCAACACCTCCCATTAGTGGAGTTCTCCTATAACAACAGCTTCCATTCGATTATTCAGATGGCACCCTATGAAGCTCTATATGGAAAGCGGTGTAGAACTCCTACTTGTTGGGATGAAACTGGTGAGAGGAAGCTTCTTGGGCCTGATCTCGTGCAAGAGATAACGGAACAGGTTCATGCCATCCAACAACACATAAAGGCTGCTCAGAGTCGGCAGAAGAGCTATGCTGACAATCGTCGAAGGGACTTGGAGTTTGGTGTTGGTGACAAAGTCTTCCTTCGAATTTCTCCATGGAAGAGAGTCATGCGGTTTGGGAAGAAAGGGAATCTCAGCCCTAGGTACATTGGCCCCTATGAAATCCTTGATCGCATAGGAGCAGTGGCCTATCGTCTAGCACTTCCACCGAACCTAGCTCAAGTTCATGATGTCTTCCATGTATCTCTCTTGAGGAAGTACATACCCGACCCTTCGCATGTACTGAACCCAGAGGTGGTACAACTTGAACATGACCTCTCTTATGAAGAGCAGCCAGTGGAGATCTTGGACCGTAGAGACAAGGTCCTACGAAACAAGACTACCCACCTTGTGAAAGTGTTGTGGAGGAATCATAAATATGAAGAAGCGACTTGGGAGCCTGAGGAAACGATGAAGCAAAAGTACCCTCACCTTTTCGACTAGGCCTCAAGTATAAATTTCGGGGACGAAATTTCTTAAGGGGGGAAGAATGTAACGACCCAATCTTTTTGAGTAGTATATTAACTTACTCTTATTGATTTAATAAGATGTTAATGGTTAATGCAGAAAGAGGAGTTGATGGCTTCATCCAGTAGACTCAACCCTTATGAAGCCCACTTGTCGGAGCTTGGGAAGGAGGTAGCATCTGTGGGCTTTGCTTTGGACCAAGCCCAAGCCGAGCTCCAGCGTGTCAAGCTTGAACAAAAACGCTTGCAGGATAAGTTCAAGTTAGTGGAGATTGCTACTAGGGCAATGTTATCTGAGACTCCCTCAGATTCTCTCACCATAGCACACCTTACACTTAGGTCTTATGCCAGTGTTATAAGGGGCTATGTGATGAGACCCTAGTTTCCTTGTGTAATCCTTTCGGGTGAATAAATTGAGATTTATTCCTTTAGTGATGTTGTGAAATTTCAAATGTCTAGATAATTTTAGAATGTATTTTATTGATGAATTTTGAAAAAGGGATATTTTAGAATATTTATGTAAACCCTAAATAACTAATGATGTGTAATGATTTTCAAAAAATGGTCTTCTACAAAAGTGTTTAGTAAGGAATTTGGAGTCTAATAAGATCAACTTAATTTTTGATGAATAGTAAATTATGAATAGTGATTTTACGCTTAGGATTAGTAATGTGACCAAATGGATTAGTAATTTTCACTTAAAGAAAGTTTTAATATAATTTAGACACCTTGGTTAAGTAATGTGATTCAATAAAATGGGTAAATAACGGTTTCATAAATTATTAATCAAGTATTAGTTTTTTCGGATGAATAGTGTTTTTTAATTAAAAATTTAATTAAAAATAATTAGAAAATTATTTTTATAAAAATGACTTTATTTTTGAACTCAGAGCATCGATATTATGTTAAGGTAATTTTTGGGGATTTTTCTGAAAAAAAATGAATTTTCGATGAATAGTGTTTTTATTTAAAAATTAAATTAAAAATATTTAGAAAAATATTTTTATAAAATGGATTTCATTTTTGAAATCAGAGCATTGATATTTGGTTAAGGTGAAATTTTGGGATTATTCTGAGAAAGTTGAATTTTCAGTGAATAGTAAAAATACCGTTTTAGGGTTTCGGTATGTTTAATGACATCATAATGATGTCATGATGATGTCATGAGATCTTTTGAGGGTTGTCCGGCCAAGGGTGATGAATAATTGTTTTGGGGGCCCCATGTGGCCTAACTCCATGATAAATTCCAAGGGAGATCACATGGGTTTGAGAAAAGCACATGTGAGGTGTCCTTTGGCCATTAATGCTTTGTCCCCTCACTTTCCCTATAAATACCCACCCTTTCCTCCCTTAGTTTTCACTCCCAACTCTCCCCCAACGAAGTTCTGGTCTTCTTACCTTCCAAGGAGTCCTCCCAAGGTGCCCCCAATCCCTCAAGGTCCAATCCTTTGAGTTTCAAGAGTCACATTTTAAGGTAAGGGATCCGACCCCTCTCTTTCTTTTCATGTAATCTCTTTTATGTCATTCCTATTATGCTCCTTGTTTTTATGTGAGAGGATGTTCTTTTATATTCCTCTTACTGCCCTTTCATGTTTATATGATGAGAGATCCCCTCTTACTCTCATCATTTCGTTTTATGAATGTTTAAGTGACGCCGTTAGGCTGCCGAATGTTTAAGTGATTCTTTCACCCTTCTCATTTTTCAAGTTCGATTTTCATGTCAAGTCTTTCAAGTTCCTTTTTATTATGTTGGGGTATGATCTCTATATCTATCATACTGATCTCTTATGATCATATGATGAGGGACCCTATTTTATCTTGTCAATTCTTTTTATTGAAGTTTAAGTGACGCCGTTAGGCTGCCGAATTTTCATAAGAGAAATCTAAATTTTGTCTTCCTTCCATGTTTTTCATTTCAAATGGTATGTCCTTCAAATTTCATTACCATGTCCATATATCCTTCTTATTCTGTCCCCTTACTGTTTTATGGATCATTATGAGTGGGTTACCCATGTCCCCTCTCTTTTCAATGTTTTCTAAAACCCCGAAACATAGCCGTTATGCTGCAGAATTTTCGTCTCAAAATGCCTCTCTCTTTTCTCAAAAATTATTTTATGTTATAAAGTGAATACTCAAAGCTCTTATTTCTACAAGGGTATTCACATATATATCAAAATGTTCCATTTTAAATTCTGGGATTTACATACATGAGACCCGCTTCCCTTTCCGTGGGTTTAAAGTGCCGTAAAGATCATGTCATTAAAGCAGTTTTTAAAATGTTATGATTATGAAATGAAACCCATTTATTTTATGCTATATGGGTTATTTATGAAATGTTTGATGATGATATATGTGGCTCACATGATAATAAAGGCAAATTTAAGGGTGCGCCCTGATAGCGCTCCAATGCATTGGGTAAAGACTTAATCTCTAGAGATGACCATTTTAACGACGCCTTGGTGAATAACCTTGGTAATTTTTAACGACACCTTGGGGATGGACCTTGGTGAAACGAAACGATTGTCAATATTAAATGTTGCAGCCACATCTTCAAGTTATGAAAAATGTTGTTTTTATTATGAAATGCCTCATGATTTATTTCTCATGCCTTAAAGTCCTTTTCATGTCCTTATTGAAGTATATCCAGTTCACATGTAAAATGTTCCTCTTGTTTCCCTTACTGGGCCTTCTGCTCACCCTTTCTTTTGATGTATGTCCCCAGGTTATGAGATTCATAATGAACATAGGATGAACTAAAGGAGAAGCCTTTCAAGAGTTTAAGAAGAATGTTTTGTGTTTTTTTTTATGTATTTTGTTCCTGGTTTCCAAGACACTAGACCTTAAAGATCCTCAGTTATGTGTAATGTAATGAAAGTTTATGTTATAAAATGGCGGGATGCCATAGTATATCATGAATACCTTTATTCTCATGATATTACAAAGTTTTGATTACCTCAATTATTTGTATTCAAGTGTCTCTCTTTTGGTTAGAATCTCTAACTAAAATACCATTTTTAAATGTTTTAAAGACTTATTCATCTAAATCTTTCTCATTAATGTCCATGTTTTAAAAATGGTGTTAAGGATTTATTTATATGGACATTAAAGTTTTAAAATTAAAACTCCTTTTAAAAAGTTTCAAAGTGGTATGGGACACTTTGATTCAAAAATATATTTTTAAATGGCTTCTTGACAAATAGTGTGACTTTTAAAATGATTTCAAGAAAAAGGGGGATATTTCTCTCAAATAGTTTTGATGATTATTTTCATCTATGTAAACATCCTTCATTATTCTTGATTGAGGTTAATGTGATACAATAAAATCTTCCATATTGTATCAAATGAGTTATGTTTTAATGTGGATGTGCTATTTTTATACCATTCATGGTTTGTAGTTAAAGTATTAACATTTCGTATGCTAGTTTTAATACGAATGTTTATGTTATGTTTAAACCTATTCATATGAGGAATGCATTGGACTTAATAAGTGACGGATGGAGCCCACTATAGCTCCTCGATGCATCGGTAGGTCTCATGAGACAAACTAGTGTCTTGGCACAAGGCCTTGGCAAAATCTTATTTGTAGTCTTGGAACGAGGCCTTGGCTATGTGGTTATGATAGTCTGGCATTATGCATTCCGTCATTATGAAAGTGGTTATTGATATTTCATGTGATCATTCTACTAGTATAATATCCATGTGAGTAAGTAAATGGAATTATTTTATTTTATCTTTTCCATTTTATGCTGAAGTTCAAGTTTAAAAAGGCTTTTGTTTTAATTATAAACCGCCTTAAGTGTTTATGCTTATCTATGAAAGCTTCTGCTATAATGTTATCCTTACTGAGCATTTGATCTCACCCCTTTCAATGTTTTATTTTTTTTCCCAGGATTAGGAAGAAATAATTTATGAATGACCTGTAGGGATAGTATGAGGGGATATGAAGACAAGATGTTTTTTTATGATGTAATGTAAAACTTTATGATTGTATCTAGTGTTTCCAAGGCTACTAAACTAATCGGTATTTTAAGACTTGATATTTCTTGTGATCATGCCAATGTTATGTAATAATGCACCGACTCTGGGTAACTGGGGTCGGGGCGTTACAGTTGGTATCAGAGGAAGTTTAGTACAAACCTTGGAAGCTAGATTTAGATAAACTCTGATTAGAGCATGTAGACCTAAGATGAACTTTGAGGATTAGTATAGAATAACTTCCTAGAATTTTGGTATTGTAGAGATTTTGTGAGTTTTCCGAGCAATACATCCATGTCTGGATACGAGCAGGTAGAGGCGGCTCTGACACAGATGTACCTAGGGGTAAAACCCGAAAACACCACTTTGAGCTAGACTCGAACGGGAACTAGTGCACAACAACGGGCCTTGCTGCACTCTTGGTTACGACACTCCCAGGGTATATGCTTAGGATAATTTACATTTTCTTTACAAACCGATTTAAAGTATTATATATATAAGATGAGAGTAAATGACCTTGGTTAATCCTAATGTGTTTCAAATTGAGAATATGGTGACATGTTAATCTCTAAATGATTGTATGACTACTATTACTCACACAATTCTTTCTGGTTTTAGTCAATGGCTGGATTCCAAGGAAGTCATAGTGACTTTTAGAATGATGTACAAGGTGGGAACGGTGGTGTAAATGAGCAAAAAAATGGAATGTTGATAGGCGTAAAAGATATCGTCTTTATGCCAAATCAATTTTCCAAAAATATGATCAACAATATATATATTAACCGATTACCGGACTCAAAAAAGAAGAGAAAGGTGATGAATGATAAGAGCTCCAGTAGTGGAGACCATGGAGAAAGAAATCCTCAATTTCCATCATGCAGGAAATGTGGAAGGAGACACCCAGGGAAGTGTCTCAATGGGACAAAGAAATGCTTTACATGTGGGAAGGAAGGACATAAAGTGAAGAATTGCCGAAGAAAAATGAAGAGTACTATGGAAGAAGATAAAAATGGTCCCAAGAGTCCATTTACAGTCATTTCCTATAAATGTAGGGGACCTGGCCATTACCCGAGTGAATTCCCTATTCTATAGGATATTTTCTTGGTCAAAGAATATGCTACGTGGAAATAAATGGTTGGAGAAATGTTTAAAAAGTGTTAGTGCTCCTTGTTGATGGGTTTAGTTTGGAATAATTTTATCTTGTATATGTAACCCCATAGTTTGCCATGTGAGAATGATATTTATGGAAGAATTATATTTTCTCTTGTGGATATAGTTATAAATAACCATTTGGTTTGATATGATCATTGGGTTTGAGGTAATTACAAATTATTATAATTTGGGATGAAAATTCAAGGTATGAGATAACATTTGTGGTTAAATTATGTTATGGTTATTTTGAGGAATTTATCTCATCTTGGTAATGTTATAAAATATAGTTTTTGAAAAAGGACAACATGTAGACCCTGTGAAAACCCGTCTCGTTGGACAAAGCTGTGGGAATCGAACCCACAACCAAAGTGCAATCGGGATTTATCGCTTACCACTGGACTATGTGAAGTCCCTGGTTAGTGTGACTATTATTTTTAGTTAAATGATTTTATTGTTCAATAATAATTTGATTTGGGATCTTATGTCTTACCAAATGAATACCCTGAGTATGGGAAAATGATTTGGTGATTAAGTGATAAATGTTATTTTGGAAGTTGTTTGCTTTGTTGAGAACACTATATGCCAAAGGAAAATAGAGTAGTATGGGATTTCATTTGAGGAGTAATGGTGGATTTTTATCTATATTTTTATTGTGGATTTATAATGATTTGGGTTATTTATGGAAATGATTAGGTTAATTACTTTTAAGTATGTGACTTTAAGAGTAATTAATGTCTTTTGGAGATACAATTTAACGTGGAAGACTACATTGTTAATAAGTTTTGGTTTTCAATATTAGTTCTGATTATATTAAAGGATTCTAAGGAAAATTGATTATTGAATGGTATTTATTTAACTTTGGGTTATTGTTGGATTAATTTTGGAAATTAAGATTAGTGTTTATTTCTCTCAAGGAATTTCCTTTTGGGGGATCATTAGATCTTGTACTAACCATTCTGGTTTTGATTAATCTCTAAAGACAATGTAAATATATAGTTCATCCTGCATGGATCATGTGATTCTATAGAAGTTTATTCTAGCTCTTCCAGTGTGACCAAGTCTTCTTGAATACTCATCGTTTAAAAAAATGATTTAGTGCTGGAAATTTATTAAAGAATGAAACTCTACTTAAAATTTAAGTATATATCTTTATATTCTTAGTCAATATCATAAATAAATTCCTCATCCTTATGTAATGTAACTTAAAACAAAAAAAATGATGTCCGTTTACTTTCTTACTAGGAGACTAATGATCATTTGTCCCAACACAAGTTTGTGGTTTTCTTATTATTAACTTTCTCTTGATCATGATTTCTATTCCTCTCCATCAGAACTTGACACTTAGTTTATCATCCATATCCATATTTTCCTACATGGAATCCGAGTATGGGTTATCTTGGTTGACCTTTATACCTCTCTTTCTTTCTTTTAAAGTGATAGTTTTATTGACTCTTTTTCCGATGTGGGACTTTCCATTATATTCTCAGGACCAATTTTTTTTAAAATTGCGAGGACACAATTTATTGAAGGAGGGGTGAATGTGACACCCCAATCTTCCATGGTACACTTCTCTTTGAATAATACAATAGCGTGTGTCGTACGCAACACTGAGTTCAAGTACACCGCGACTTACCAAACTAGCCGTTCAAAAGAGGTTATGAATAGTATTAACTAAATTTTAAATATTATATTATCATTATAATTTCAATCCATATTATGAGATTCTAAGACATGATTTATGAACAAATTCATTTTTTCAGATAAAAGAAGTATTTTTCAAAAAATGAAATTTTACCGCCTTTTATTGGCGAAGCCTTTTTAAAACCAATATTTGAAACTTTTATATATTCAATTTGACAAAATGAAATTCTTCTTTAGAATCGGGACATAAGAATTTAGTATCAATAATGTTTTCGTGTCTTTCTAATAACTTTCATATTTGGGTGAATAGTGAAAATTTACTAAATTTTAACTGAAAACAACTTTTTTAATCAAAATAATTTATATTGTTAAATTATACATTTTAATGGTTTGGAATTATAAATAGATTATATTTTTACTATTTAATCCAATGATGGTCATTTTAAGTAATTTCACCTTGAAATTGGATATAAACAAGTGTCAAACTTTTGATAGTTATTATTTCTTAAAAATACGCCTTTTGGTTTCGAAAGCAGGAATCAATTTTAAATTAATAAATGCAAATTTTATGTTTTGAATTTGGTAAAATAGACTTCATTTTTGGATTCGGAATAACGAAATTAGCCTAGGGTGAAATTTTGGTACTTTTCGGATAACTTTTATATTTTGATGAATAGTAAAAAAATTATTAAATTAAAAACAACCTTTTTAATCGAAATAATTAATAGTGATAAATTATGAATTTGAGTGGTTTTAAATTATATTTAAAATATATTTTTACCATGTAATACAATGTGTGTCATTGAACATAATTTCACATTTAAACCAGACATAAACAAGTGCCAATCTTTTGATAGTTATTATCTCTTAAAAACACGCTTTTTGTTTTAACAACGGGAATTAATTTTAAATTAATTTCTGCCACTTCTGTATTTTGAATTTGGAAAAATGGATTCCATATTTGGAATCAGGATGTTCAAATTGTGTAAATAGGTAACTTTTATTTTTAGACATTTTGGATAATTACTTCGGTAAATATTTTATTTACCATGGTTAAAGGGTAAATCCGGTAAACAAGGGTTAAAAAAATAATATTATAATAATACTAAATTACCCTAAAACGTGTCTTAACCCTATTGGTTGATAAATTGTTGACCATGGTCATCCTTGGGTCGATTTTGGGACCCCATGAATCCACTTGTAAGTGATAGGGACACTTTATTTTAATTAAGTTAAAATGAATACAAAAATGACACAAGCATATATCTTTTAGCAAACCAATTGTTACATAGGGTTATATATGTTGGGTTTTAGACTATAAATATTAATTAGAAATATAAAAATATTTCCTACATAATGATAGTTTATTTATAATTTTTATAGATTAAATAATGTAATTTATTTATGACACAATGATGATGCAGTAATTACCATAATAGTGAAAAAATAGAATAATTGATATTATAAATACCCAAATAAATATAATTTTAGAATTTTAATGAATTACACTAATTTTATAGGATAATATGACATATTAGTATTGATTTAATTTACTTTTTTTGAAGTAATAATTCTGTTATGAGTTTCACAAAAATCAACTATTGAATAGTGTCAAAATTGACATAAAAGAGTTTTTAAAACAAATATTATATTATTAATTGATATTAAATTCATAAAAATCTAAGGTTTGGACAAGAGACTTATATCATGATATTTGTATCATTAATGGACCACTTGGGGGTCTCTTGGATGTATATAGTAAGTTTATTAACTATATAATATAAAAATACAAAGTGACATGGTAAATGTCAAACTAATTAACTAAGAGTTAAAACTAAACGATAAGGTTAATATAGTAACCCAAACCTGTCTAAATTCTATCGGTTGAATGTTTTTAGAACTATCCCCACCTTAACCTTTGAATAATCAACTTTGGAGCCATTAGAAACTGAATATGAATTTATTATAAATTAATATTTCTAGCTTTTCCAAAGGTGCCACTCACCCCTCTTATAAAAGGGCACTCCTCCTTCTCATTTATTCACACCTTCAAAGCCTTTTGGTTTGGCCAACCCCTGCCCAAATACTCTCTCAACTTCCCTAACTACAACCTAGAGGCCTTAGTTTGATCCAAAATCCAACCTAAGGAGCCCTTTTGATCAAATCCAAAGGAAGAACCCGAAGAAGAGGTAATGTTTTCACCACCCCTTTTCAAGTTCCTTTCTTCTTACACTTCTTCTTTATTTGTTATTACCATTATAAAATAATAACTCCAGTATCATATATATACTATTATGTTATTATAAATATGGTACAACCATATTCAGTATTCTATCCACCCTTTGAATAACATGTCACCATACGTGTGTGCGTACGGCTTACCGTCTCCACGTCGTGGTGTAATTGTTATTCAATATATTATTATTTGGGTGGGTATAATAATGATGTGTAACTCATGAAAATAATAAATATAACATGATAATGATTCTTTATATATGATATACCATCCAATTATATATTATTTTAATATCAAAAGAATGATATTGTCGCTCGTGCGTACGTACGGACTACCGTCTCCACGAACGCGATAAGATTCATTCTCTATCGTATCCATTCAAGTATAATTATAATTTGATGATTTAAAAATAATGTTTAAGGACTTGATATCATTCTGGATATGAATAAGATACAACCTATCCATGAAAAACATGGCTTACATAACAAAACATATAAAAGAAAATGAGTAAGTTAACACCTGAAACGACGATAATTCTAAGATATTATTAACAAAGCAATGTTAAAAGATCATATATGATATCATATTAATGTATATTATTAATGAATAATTTAATAACAATTATTTAAACATTATACAGGAGGTTAACCTACCTCCAACCAAGGAAAATTACAAGGTAAGGGATTTTCTTATCTCACTTTCAATTCCGTGAGATTTCCATTGTTCGCCGCTAAATTATTGAAAGTGGTGTATTGTGTACTGCCATTTGATATATATTATCATGATTCTATTTATATTCCTATTTTTATGTAAATCATTTGGTGGTTATTAACTTTTGGTCATACGACTCAGTTGATTACAACATGGTAAGGGGTTTCTTATCTCACTTTTAATTCCGTGAGAATTCCATTGTTCACCACTTATTTATTACATGTGGTGTGTGTACTGCCCATGTTTGTATTCATTGTGTAATATACTTTAATTCATGTATATTTACATCATCATTGTATGATCCTTATTTAATGGGTGTATGTTTCGTATGTTACCTAATCGATAAGGGAATTTGAAATTTCAATTTCCATTTATTCGGCTTTACGCAAACTTCATTGATTATTTTACTCCGAGATTATGTGTGGAATAACTATTCATTTTCTTATGTCATAATTTACACTTCCCTTTTCTGTGTATATACTTTTGATACACATAATCACTTCATTGATAATTTCTCAAGTCATCGATATGAATTTGATAAGAGTAATTTTAACTCATTCTCCATTTGTTGAGTTAAACATCCAATTCATTGGTGTTGTTTTTACAAGATTATGTGTGAATATCCTTTGATTGTTTTACACTGAATATCCAATCATATTTAGTGTATTTATATTTTTCACACATAATTATGTCTTTGATTTATCCTTAACCTAAGGATACGGCCTTTATGAGAGATTTCATCGCAACTTAAATTTCATTGAGACTTCTTTGTTGTTATACACCAAATCACTTTTATGTGTTGTATATAATGTACTTTGACATAGTATATCATGAATACCTTTATTATCATGATATTACAAAGTTTTGATTACCTCAATTATTTTTATTCAATTGTCTCTCTTTTGGTTAAGATCTCTAACTAAAATACCATTTTTAAATGTTTTAAAGACTTATTCATCTAAATCTTTCTCATTAATGTCCATGTTTTAAAAATGGTTTTAAGGATTTATTTTTATGGACATTAAAGTTTTAAAATTAAAACTCCTTTTAAAAATTTTCAAAGTGGTATGGGACACTTTGATTCAAAAATCTATTTTTAAATGGCTTCTTGACAAATAGTGTGACTTTTAAAATGATTTCAAGAAAAAGGGGGATATTTCTCTCAAATAGTTTTGATGATTATTTTCATATATGTAAACATCCTTCATTATTCTTGATTGAGGTTAATGTGATACAATACAATCTTCCATATTGTATCAAATGAGTTATTTTTGACTGTGGATGTTCTATTTTTATACCATTCATGGCTTGTAGTTAAAGTATTGACATTTCGTATGCTAGTTTTAATACGAATGTTTATGTTATGGTTAAACCTATTCATATGAGGAATGCATTGGACTTAATAAGTGACAGGTGGAGCCTGCTATAGCTCCCCGATGCATCGGTAGGTCTCATGAGACAAACTAGTGTCTTGGCACAAGGCCTTGACAAAATATTATTTGTAGTCTTGGCACGAGTCCTTGGCTATGTGGTTATGATAGTTTGGCATTATGCATTCCATCATTATGAAATTGGTTATTGATATTGTATGTGATCATTCAACTAGTAGAATATCCATGTGAGTAAGTAAATGGCATTATTTTATTTTATCTTTGCCATTTTATGCTGAAGTTCAAGTTTAAAAAGGCTTTTGTTTTAATTATAAACCGCCTTAAGTGTTTATGTTTATCTATAAAAGATTCTACTATAATGTTATCCTTACTGAGCATCTGAGCTCACCCCTTTCAATGTTTTATTTTTTTTCCCAGGATTATGAAGAAATAATTTATGAATGACCTGCAGGGATAGTATGAGGGGATATGAAGTCAAGATGTTTTTTTATGATGTAATGTAAAACTTTATGATTGTATCTAGTGTTTCCAAGGCTACTAAACTAATCGATCTTTAGAGACTTGATCTTTCTTGTGATCATGCCAATGTTATGTAATAATGCACCGACTCTGGGTAACTGGGGTCGGGGCGTTACATATATAGATGGATCCATCAAATAAGGATGTTCTTAATCATTGTCCTAGACTAACCACTTTAGAAAAAAGTCATATTTTTCTTGGATGGGTTGGATATTATCAAAAATCTATAAAGGATTTCTCACAGCTATCTAATCCACTCACCAAGTAAACTTGAACGAGAGTTATTTTCTTTTGGTATGATGATTATGAAGAAATAATTAAGGAACTAAAGAGAATACTATTCAGTGAACCTATGTTCACACTATCCTACAAGGGAGAAAAAAAATTATTTAATTTGATTCATCGAATAAAGGGATAGGATGTGTTCTCTTGAAAAATGATATGGTGATACCTTATGTCGCGTGAAAATTGAAGTTTTATTAGAAAAATTACCCAACTCATGATTTAGAGTTTGAATTTATAATATTTTGATAAAAGAGATGGTGGAATTATCTTTACAGATAAATGTGCGACACACATACTGATCATAAAATATTAATGTAAATTTTTAAAAAAGGATAGTTAAATATTCATCAGAGAAGATGGTTAGAGTTGATTAAATATTATGACTCCTCAATACACTATCACCCTAGAAATGTGATCAAGGTGGATGATACTTTGATTTGAAAGGGTTATTCTATCTTATCTATGATGAGGATAGAAAAAGATCCAATATTTATATATTAAAAAAATATTTACCTTAAAATCCTGTGGAAACAGGATAAATATTATCTATCACAAATGAGTGTTCAAACATATATCCATATAATGATTAAATAGGCACAAAAAGAGGATGTGATGTTGAAAAGGATGTTATAAATGTTCATGAGATCAACCATAAGTGTGATGGAATGATATGGTTCTGGAAGTGATTGTGGTTTTCATCAATACCAGACCTACTGAAGGAAAAATTTGGAGAATCTCAAAACATAGAATTATCTATTCATCCAAGAAATATGAAGATATATCGATATCTGAAAGAGTATTTATGGTGATACAAAATGATGAAGGATATTATGTAGAATTTATCTGTATACTTGGTATATAATAATATTAAGGATGAGAGGAAAAACTCTAAGGGGATGTTTAAACCATTACCCATACCATAATGAAAATTTAAAACATCACAATGGATTTCATTATTAGACTCCACATAAAATATAAAGGCCATAATTCTATTTGGGTTGTATCCGATCACATTATAAAGTTAGAACACTTAATTTGTATCATACAAGAATTATCTCTTGATTAGATTTCAATGATGTACATTAAGGATGTGGTAAGGTTACATGGGGTATTATATTCAATTGTATCAAAACAGGATCTAATATTTACCTTGAAGTTATGTATATGTATCCAACATGATATGGATATAGAGTTCTATTTCAATAATTCTTATAATCCTCAAACAGATGGTCAGTATAATATGTTTATTAAAAACCTGAAGGATATGTTGAGATCATATTCTCTATATTTAAATGGTTTTTGGGTTCAAAAACGTCGTAAATTAGTATTTTCTAACAACAATAGCTTTAAATTGAGCGTTTAGATGGATTCTCATGAAGACATATATGGAAAGAAGTATTGAACTATGAAAAACAAGGATGGAGTTGGATAAATAAAGATATTGTTAATTGATATAGGATAAGGAGATGGAAGAGAGGGTTAGATCCTTCCAACACCATATCAAGGAAGATCATAGTAGAAAGAAGATATATGCTGACAATCATTGGAGATATATGAGATTCCTTTTTATTGAGAATTTTTACCTATGAATTTATACATAGAAAAATTATAGCGACCTGGGATTAACATACATGGATATTACATTATTTAGATGAATATTCATCATATTACAAAAATACATTCCCAAGGACTGTAATATTTTAGTGAATTTAGAAACATGTAGACATAATCTTCAAACTTAGAGAAAGATATTAAACATATCCCTTGAAGATCTACCCCTATAGTACTCATACTTAAAACATTTCTTCATCACATGATAAAAGGAAACATAATAAAGGGGTGAGGTTAGATGCTCAGTGAGGGTATAAAATAGAGATATGTAAGCATAACATGATAATAAAGATATGAGAACATGGTCATAATAATAGAATTTCATACCCTGCATATCAAAGATCATAATCATGAGTCATGTAATAATGATTGGAAGTTAATAAAACATGAATCATTAAGTAATCTAGAGAATAATCCATAAAATCATAAAATAGGAATAAGACATGAAATTTTGGAAAAAAACATGTGATATCATTTCCTATAATTCAATGATCATAACCAAAAAACTTACAAGGGAACTTCATGGGGACTACACCTTCTATGCGGGACACACCACCATCCCCAGTCACAGTACTTTCCTTATAAGGTATCAGTTTTCCCAATCTTCCCATAGTGTATTGGGTTTCCCCATCTTTACATAGTGGATCGGGTTTCCCCATCTTCCCATAGTAGATCAGGACACACCTATTTCCCATTATGGATCAGGATGCACTTGTTTCCCATTGTGGATCAATCCCATCGACTTGTTTCCCATCATTATCTCATGAGATATAAATTTTTACCCATTTTATTGGATGGAGATATATTTTTCACCTGTCACATAATGAAATCATACATACATGTTCTATAATACATTCATTACATCATGACCCATAAAAAGACATGGGTTTCAAAAACATAATATCATAACCCATGAAATGAAATAGATATCATAAAATTCCATCATATCATTTCCTTCAGAAAATATATAGGTATCATGATCATTTCATCAAAGCATAACCCATTAAATGAAGTGGGTTTCGAAAGAATAAACTTGTAGAAGAGAAAAAGGTGTCATGGACATCATTATGTAAAAACATAAACCATTAAATAAATAATATGAATGGTATTCTTGGATCAATTCCCTAATAAAGATTAAAATATATCAAATTATTTCATATTATATGGAGAATTATTTTTAAATATCACTTGGAACATATCTTAATAAAAATAGTATTTCTTTGAAAATTCATTTCATAAAAATTTTCCAAATCCTTATAAAAAATATTTGAAATATCATTTAAAACATTTCTTAAAGAAAATATATTTTCCTCCTTGAAAGAATATTTTTAAAACATAAATCATTTTTAAAAACAGTTTCTTTTTAAATATATTTGAAAACTTTTAAAAAAGGATTTAAATCATTTTTTAAAAAAAAAATTGTAAAAAACTTATAAAAGATTCTTGAAATCATTTTGAAAACCTTTTACCTTGAAAATATATAAAATAAGATTCAAGTCATTTTAACAACTTTTTTCCTTCAATATTATAAAATAATATTGAAAACATTTTTAAATCCTTTTTCATTGAAAACTTATGAATTAATCATGAAATCATTTTGAAAACCTTTTTCATTAAAAGCATATAAAAGAATCTTGAAATCATTTTGAAAACATTTTTCCTCAAACACTTATAAATAAAGCTTTAAAACATTTTTCCAAGAAAATTTATAAAATAATCTAGAAAAAAATAATTTTTTTTAAACATAAATTATTTTTTAAAAACTTTTTTTTAGAAAACTTGGCTTTGAAAGAACTCAAATTTCTGACCGAAGAGAGAGATAAAGTTATATTTTAATAAAATTTTTTCTTAATTTTATTAAGTATTAATGAGTGAAAAAATGTTGCCAATACATGATTATATCATTAATAAATAGAATATAATAAAATTAATGATCGTTCTTGAGAGATGGATCATACTATTTCATCAATGGAAGCATAATTGTTAAAAATATCGATAAATGATGGGAATGTAGCATACAACTATTACCACATTGGTAACATAGAATCATAATATACATGAGAGAATAACATTACACAAAGCTTAAAATATCATTAAAGAAGGATATTCATTATATAACATGTCAAAGGGAATTATATACACCCCATAGAAACCATAGGCGTATAACATGTAATGTGTCTCAATGAAGGTAAATTGCGGCAAAATTACTTTACTGATTTGGTATATTTTGAACTATAAACAACATGAAAGAGATATCATCAAATTTATATGTAAATACCCATAAATTTAATTATAAGTATCATATAATATATTAATGGGTAGTATATACACCACAAAAACTAAATGAGTGGTGAACATGGCATGTATCTCACAGATATAAAAAGTGAGATGAGAAAACTGTTACCTTACATATTTAATTACTTTGTATAAATTAAAACCTCCTATATAAAAAGTAAAATATTTTCATACATATAAAAAATAACCATATTCTTATATATTATACCATATATTATTTTATTATGTCCTTATATTACCCATTTACTAATACTTCCATGTTTAGGTTATGTTTTGAGTAATAACCGATTTTTTTTCGTACATGATTTGACATTTTATTCATGGTCATTTTACTTAGATCATGATTTACTTATCTACAGAATTTAAAACATGGTATAAATATCATATATATTCATTATATATATATTTATAATAATCTATGAATGATATAAATAATAAATGGAATACACTGTTCATTGAGACGGTTGGTCGTACGTACACATGAACGCTAATTCTATTTTATTATCGTATTGAAAGAAAGAAATTAAATGACATAAATGAATATATATATATATATATTATAATTCTAGTATAATTATCATTTCATATATATCATATACATTTACTAAACTCATCCTTAATACATTTCATGTAATTTTTGAACGAATCGCATCGCTTGGAGGAGACAATAGTCCACACATCCACAAATGAAGTTATCATAATTATACAAAATGGAAAGCATGAGGGTATATTTTATGTAATAATTTCAGAAGAATAAATAAATAATAAATATAATATATATCATATGAAAATATATTGTCCATTATAACTCCAAACCATGAGAGATGGTAAAGGAAAAATGAACAAAAACTTTTCATGAGGTGGTAGTTCATTGTACACAAGAATGGTAAGTTTGTTACCCATTAGATATGATTTTGTGTAATTATATGTCAAACCATTATAGGAAAAACATGTTAGTATATTTAGGATACTAAGGGTATTATATAATCATGTAATAATAATAGTTAAGGGGTGGATAATAAAAATAAAACAAAAGATCTTGAGAAAGGATGTTACCTCTTCTTTGATTAACTCCCTTTGGTTTTCAAAAAAGGGTTTATTTGGTTGGATTTATTCCCAAGGTGATGCTTTTAGGATGAGAGTAGGTATTTTGGGATCTTATTTGGGAAGGTTTTGGATGATCTAAAGTGTCTTTATAGGTATATGTAAGGGGAATATTGAATGCATTTTTATAGAAGAGGAGGAGTGTCATTCTTGTAAATACGAAAAGGTAAAAACTATTGGGGGGTATACCTTACCTCATGTGCTTCCAAATTGGAAAGATAATGGATTAAATGGTATTTATGGTCTAACTAAACCTCCAATGAAAAAAATAAGTGCATTTTTATAATTTTGTTCTTTACCTCCAATGGCCCGAAGGCCTTCATTTTTTTTTGATTTTGATGATCCACCTTTCAAGGGGTGAGGTGGAACCCTTAAAAGGCCCGTAGGTATAAGTATTACATGGCCCGTAGGCCTTAGAGGAATTAATTGCACATAGGCTTCAAACATTACATACAACCCAGACTAACTACTTGAAACTGCTCCTCCCCAGCATCTTCATCGTGAAATCATCTCTCCACCTTCGCATGGCTGTTCGGCTAGGCATTCTCATGCATGCACATGCTTGTCCCGATGGCAGGTGTCATACCCTCTCATTCTTGCAATCCATTTAGCTTCTTTTGTGGTGAAATATCCTTGCTCATCCTCCTTGTAGAGCTCGTTCCTTGTAGGTTGTCTGGTTTGCATCAGCACTTAAGGTGGCCCAAAGGCCTTGAGGTGGCCCGAAGTCCTTACTGACCCGAAGGCCTAGGTGGCCCGAAGGCCTTAAAGGACTCAGGGACCAAATTGGTGGCCTGAAGGCCCAAACAAGGGCATATTCCCGGCTGCTACAGTGCCTGCTACAGGTCCTGCTACAGTACTGCACGGTTATCGCTACAGTGCCTGCTACAGTGCCCCAGAAATTCTGCCTCCACCTGGATTTGATCCATGGTCTCTTGGATTCACTTACGGAGTCCTTACCAACTGGGCTAAGGCTCATGTGCTCTTTAACTTATATGTTTCCTTATCATTTTGGTTTTTTAGTAAGGAAACTAGTTTTCTATCCTATGTAATTTAACCATTAAGAATAAATTAAAGTGATATTTAATATAAAATATAAAACCAAAAAATTATAAATATTTTAACTAATTTTATAAAAAAATCCCTTTTTTGCAAATTAATTTTAAAATAAGAGCAAGTTACGTGAAAAAACACTATCGTAACCCGAGCCATGAAAACAATGTTTTTTCTATTTAAAGGTAAATATGTTAATTATAAAATAAAAATTGGTCCATGATTGGAATATATTTGATATTTAGTATCATTTAAAAATAAATTGGTAGAATATAGTATTTTTAGTAATTTTAATTATTATAATAAAATATCATTTATTTTAATATAAAATTAAAGACAATTCTGAAATTATTTATTTAATTTTAATTTAAAAATATCAAAAAATTATTGGAATTAAAATATATAAATTTAAATTCTATACAACATGTTATATTCATCTAAAAAATATTATAAGACAATATTTAATTAAATTTATTTTACTGTTAATATTTTTAGCATCATTTATTTTATTTAACTATTTACTAAATAATCCATGTGTTAGAATTTATTAAGAAGTTAATTTAATTATACCATCTATAAAAATTAACAATAAATTACTATGATAAAAAAAACTTATTTACCTTTAAAAATAATGTTTATAACAGAAACTATATAGATTCTTCCATACTCTAAATCATTATAAATGTTAAAGGTAATGAAGGTTCCTTTTTTGTACTTTTCCTTGCTTGAAATATTATATAAGTCACTTTCATGGAGAAGTATCCCAATAACTTATAAAATTTGAACCATGAGGGGATATTGCTAAATTGTTTTCAGTAAATGGATTTTGGACAAGTGTCAATGTAATTTTGGCCCTTAAGTTTAAGTTTTAACCCCTTATTAAGCTTAATTTTACCTTAATCCCTATAATTAATTTTAATTATTTCCACTAATATTACTGGTCATATGATAAGTTTATCTTATTAGACTATAAATATTATACTGATTACAACCATGTACGTATTTTTTCCCAAATTAAAATCACATAATTTTCTAAATTAAATTTAAAGTTAATCCCATAGACATGGCGAGAAAGCAAGGTTTTAAAGTGAAAATGTTCAAAATTTAAATAAGTTTTTATATTTAAAATCAATATAAAAATAATTACAAGGAAATAAATTGGATTAAAATATGTGTAATTGATCTATTGTGACTTTAAAAACCCATTTAAATAATAACTTAAAATTAATAATTATTTAAATGCAAAGGCGGTTTTTAACTAAAATAAAGTATTTGTCGTTGTTCATCAAAAAATGAAACTTACAAGAAAATTAACAAAAAATCATCCAAAGATAATTTTGACATTAAAAATTAAAAAATGAACTTTATTTTGAAAAAAATTATAAAATATTCAAAATTTAGTTTTAAAATAGGTGCGCCATAAAAAAGAGGTAAAACACGGTCTTACATTTAATGTAAGCTAACTCAGTGTTGCATATAGCACGACCTTATCATGGTGTAGCATATAATTAAATCTTAACAAGGTGTAGCATACAAAGAGAATAATAACTTGGTTCTTTCATATAAGAAATCTATATTCAGTGTTGCATGAAATGGAAAATATCAAAAGTTTAAATTAATTTGAAAAAATAAAAAAATATATTGGGGTGTTACATTCTACCCACTTAAAATTAATTTTGACCTTGAAATTATTCTAGGTTATCAATGGTTTATTATATGTATGTTCCTTTTAGAGAAAAACACATTGTAAAAATGAATACTAAAATTCCCTATAAAAAATAATGTTGGTACCATAGTGGTTACCCAAAGTAACTTATAACTAGGTTTTCCCATAGGAGAACATGGGTAGGGAGTGAAGATTGGACATGGATGAAAAGAGTAAATAGATATATAGAGTTATTAAAGATTATTTATCACTATAAAGTGAATGATCAATGGAATTTTAAGGGCTTAAAAACCATAAATATACGATGATTTATAATACCATCGGTTCAATAGAAATAAAGTTATTAGGATAAATCTTTTCCTATATCCTTTTACTAGAGTTGAATAATTTTTCAAAAGAATATATACTTAATTGAGTTCATTCCATTCCATGTGAATAATATCACCCTTTGGTTGTGCATTGACCAATTTCCACATTATCACTTAATCCAGGTAATGAAGGTAAAATTGTCATTCTTGAAGCATTATAAGATTATGAGATCTATAAGTAGAATGATAGTTCACTTCATATGTCTTTTTCACAACAAAAAGGTCATAACAAGTTATCAAATATGTAAAAAATTAATATTGAAAATAATACTTGAATCTCTAACCCCTCATTTGATGTTTAACATAAAACATTCCATAAATGCTTAACCTTATAACTCTTCCAAAATATGAAAGTCCAGAACATTATAAAGAAGGTTACTAAATCATATTAACATTGATAATCCATATATCATAAAGTAGCTCTTGTTTGTCACATTCCAAATATGTGAATAACCTCATCATATATTCTCTTCAAAAATGGTAATAACATGAACCACCATAAATCCTTTTGGAAAACATGCTTTCTTCCTTATTAAAAATATTATTCAATATATTCCTTAAATACAAGAAGCTATAAACATCATACATGATAATATAGCCTGCCTTTTCAAAAAATCCTTTATCAGTTTTAAGGTCATAAATATAATCCAATTTAATGTATCCATATCATAATCTCTTTATCTATATAAAATATCATTTTCTCATCCTTTGGAACATGTTAATGGTTAAATTCACTTAACACAACCTTTCCATTAAATCAATTTTCAAGTCATTAGTATCATTTTACATATTCTTGAAAATACTTAAGGAAAAACTTTTAAAAACATTCCTTATATACTTCATGATTTATATAACATAATAATTGAATTCAAAAACATATACACTTAAATCATACAACTTTATGCTTAAACCATTACTTAGGCTACATCAAATTATTCCTTAATACCTCATTCCTAGAATATGAAATATGAATCATATTTTAAGGTTCCTCAAACTTAATCTAATCATGCTTCTTACATTTAGTGTAAACAATATTAGAATAACATCCCATATCTTTAACTTTTTATTTGATGTCTCTTTACCTTTAGTAGTATAACCAATAATCATACCACCTTATGAATTCTCTTCATGAGATTTCCACATAGGACATCGATTGTATAATTCCCACAATTTTCACATCTAAAACATTAAATGTTAACCTAGTTTCTTTAAGTTTATGATATTTTCTAAGACAAGAAAGCATAGTGTGAAAAATAATTATCATATAAGAAAACCACATAATAATGAAAAATTACATATATAATGCCTAAATCAAGAAACCTAATTTTAAATCTATAACACTGTAGTCTTATCCTTAGAGACATCCCTAGACATATCCTTAAAAATATTCCTAGGGATATTCACTAAGGATTTCTCATCCTAGTTTCCAAAGGTTTACTAAACCATTCCATTGATACCAACTATAGTGACCCAAACTTAAAGTACATGGATATTTAAGTCCTTTTAGATGAATATTCATCACATTGTAAAAATACATGCCTGAGGAGCATAATAGTTTAGTGTCTTTGGAAACTTAGAAACATAATCTTTTAAATTGGTTAAATATCTTAAACATATCCCTTGAATATCTTCCCCTTTATTACTCCTACTTAAAAGCTTTCATCATAACCTGGGGAAAGGAATAAAAATAAATGGGTGATCTCAGATGCTCATTAAGGGTAAAAAAGGGAGATATGTAATCATAACATGATCATAATGGCATGAGAACATGATCATAACAATAGAAGATCATACCCTACATATCAAAGATCATAATCATGAGTCATGAAATAAATATTGGTAGTTTATAAGACATGAATCATAAGGTAATCAAGATCCTGATCCATTAAATCATAATAATGGAATAAGACATGGAATTGTGTCATAAACATGTAATATCATTCCCTATAAGTCAAGTCTCATTGCCAAAAACTAATCAGGGTACTTCATGGGGACTACACCTATTGGATGGGACACACCATCATCCCTAGACATAGTCCTTTCCTTATAAGGGATCATATTTCCCTGTATTCCCATAGTGCATCGGGTTTCCACAATCTTCCCATAGTGGGTTAGGTTTCCCATCTACCCATAATGGATAAGGATTCACCTGTTTCACATTGTGGATCTGAACACACTTGTTTCCCTTTGTAGATCAATCATATCGACTTGTTTCCTATCATTATCTAATGAGATATAAATATTTACCCAATTCATTGGAGGTTTATTTAGTTCCCACCATTAACATAATGAAATCAAACATACATGTTCCATAAAATAGTCATGGCATCATGACCCATAAAAAGACATGGGTTTCATAAACATCATATCAAAACCCATGAAATGAAATGGATATCATTTAAATTCCATCATATCATTACCTATGGAAAAAATATAGGTCTCATAATCATTTCATAAAAGTAAAACCTATAAAAATAAGTGGGTTTCAAAAGAATATAACATGTGGAAGAGAAACGGGTGTCATAGACATTATTCCATCAAAACATAAACCATTAAAGAAAGAATATAAATTGTATTATTGGATCATGTCCCTAATAAAGCATAAACTATATCAAATAATTCCATCTTATATGGATAAGGATTTTAAAATACCACTTGGAACATTTCTTAAGGAAAAAAACGTTTCTTTGAAAATCTCATTCATAAAGTTTTTTCAAAAATCCTTATATATAATGCTTTGAAATTTCATTTAAAACTTTTCTTAAGGAATATAAATTTTCCACTTTGGAAAAAAAATCAAACATAAATAATTTTGAAAACCCTTTTCATGTAAAATATTTTTGAAAAACTTATAAATCAGGCTTGAAATCATTTTTGAAAACCTTTTTATAGAAAACTTATAAAGGAAGTGTGAAATTATTTTGAAAAACTTTTTCCTTGAAAACATACAAAATAAGAATCAAATAATTTTGAAAAAAAATACTTGTAAACATATAATATAATCTTTAAAACGTTTTAAAAACTTTTTCCCTGAAAAATAATAAAATAATATTTAATTATTTTTGAAAACCTTTTCCCTTAAAATTATATAAAAGAATCCTAAAATCGTTTTTAAAACCTTTTTTCTTGAGAGATTATAAAAGAAGATTGAAAACATTTTGAAAAAAAAATCCTTGAAAATTTTTAAATAATGTTTTAAAACATTTAGAACACTTTTTAATCATAAAGAATTTTTTAAAACATTTTTTTACAAAACATGGAATTTAAAGAAGAAAATTTTCTAACTGAAGAGAGGGATAAAGTCATATTTTCATAAAAACACATTTTTAATCATCTAAAGAACCAAATAGTGGAAAAATGGTATCAATAAATGAATATATAATGAATAAATATAAGATAATAAAATTCATTAGTGTTCTTATGACATAAATCATAATATTTCATCAATGGAAGCATAATCGTAAACAATCCTGATAAACGATGAGAATGTAAGATTAAACTATTACCACATTGGTAACTTTGACTCATAATCCACATGAGAGAATAAAATTACATAAAAATAAAAATATAATTAAATAATTATATTCATGATATAACATTTCATATGGCATCATATATACCCCATTAAAAATATAGGTGTATAACATGGCATGTGTTTCAAAGAAGAACAATGGAGAAAAAATTAATTTACTGATTTGGTAACTTTTGAAACATAAACCACATGAATTTGATATCATCCAATTGATATTTAAATACCAATAAATATAAGTATATTTTTCATATTATTCATTCATGGTAAGTATATACACCCCAAAAACTAAACTAATAGTTAACATGACATATATCTCATAGATATAAAAAGTGAGATAAGAAAACCCTTACCATAAGTCTTGAATTTATTCATACACATTAAAAACTCCTATATAATAAGTATAAGTTTATTATAAATATACCAATTAAACATATTATTATATATCATACCATATATTATTTTATTATGGCCTTATATTACCCATTTATTAACAATTCCATTTTTAGGTTATGCTTTGGGTAATAATTGCTTTGTTTTTCGTACATCATTTGACTTGTTCTTCTTGGTCCTTTTACTTATATCATGATATAATTATTTAAATAATGTAAAACATGGTATAAATATCATATATATTTAGTATATATCTATTTATAATAATCTATAAATGATACAAATACGAAATTAAATACACTGTTTATAGAGACGGTAGGTCGTATGTATGCATGAACACTATATCCGTTTTATTGTCGTTTTGAAAGAAATAAAGTAAATAAAATATATATATATATATATTATCATTATATTATAATTTTTATTTCATATATATCATATAATTTTACTATATAAACCCTTTAAACATTCTATGTAAAGTGTGAATGAATCACATCGCTTTGAGGAGGTGGTAGTCCACACATCCACAAATGAAGTTATCATATTTACACAAAATGTAAAGAATGAAGTTATGTTTTATTTAATAATTAAATAATCATAAATAAATCATAAATATAATATATCTCATATAAAAAAAAGTGTCCATCACAATACCCAACCATGAGAGGTGGTAAAGAAAAAATGAACAACTCAATTCGTGAGGTGGTAGTTCACCGTACACAAGAATGGTAAGTTTGTTAACCATTATATGGAAGTGTGTGTATGTGTATAAAAATTAGAATAAAAAATTTATCATTATATTTATTATAATGAGTTTATTATATAATAATGTAATAATAAGAGTTGAGGGGGTGGAGAATGAAAATAAAAGAAAAGAGTTTGAGGAAGGATGATACCTCTTTTTTGGGTAACTCGTTTTGGTTTTCACCAAAGGGATTACTTGGTTGTCTTTAATAATAATTCAAGGATTATATTTTTAGATCAGGTATTTTGGGAGCTTATTTGGGTAGGTTTTGGATGATCCAATGCAGATTGAGAGGTGTGAGGAAGGGAGATATTGAATGCCTTTTTATAGAGGAGTGACATTCTTGTAAATACCAAAAGGTGAATACTATTGGGAAGTCTCCCTTACCTAATGTCCTTAAAAAATGAAAAAATAATAGATTTAATGGAATTTATGTTCTATCAAAACCTCAAACACAAAAAAAGTGTAATTTTATAATTTTGTTCCTTAACTTCTATGTTTCCCAACTTTTACCATTTTGGTTTCAAATTATGGAAACTAGTTTTCTAAAATATGTAATTTAACCATTAAGACTAAATTAAAGTGATATTTTTTAAACAATATAGTCCCACTAGTTTATGAATATTATATCGAATTTACAAAAATTAAATCTAGTGTTTTGAAAAAATTAATTTTAAAACAAGCGCATATAACATGTAAAAACACTACTTTAACCTGAACCATGCTAACAATATTTTTTCTATTTAAAGTTTAATATGTAAATTATAAAAGACCAAATATTCCATTATTGGAATATATTTGATATTTATTAACAAAAATGAATTGTAAGAATGTATGATTTTTAATTAATTTTAATTCTTTTAACAAAATATCATTTATTATAAAATAACATTAATGTCAATATTGACATTATTTATTTAATTTAAATTTAAAAATATGAAAAAAAAATATTGGAATTAAAATATATTAAGTTCAAATTATGTAACATGATATATTCATCTACAAAAAAAAGGAAGACAATAGTTCATTAAATTTACTTTACTTTTAATGTTTTTAGAATCATTTATTTTATTTAATTATTAACTAAATAATCCATGTGTTAGCATTTGTTAAGAATTTAATGTAATTATATCATCTATAAAAATTAATTTCAAATTACAATGATAAAAAAACTCATTTAACTTTAAAAATAATTTTTAGAAATGAAACTATGTAGCTTCTTCCGTAATCTAAATCTTTATAAATGTTAAAGGTAAGGAAGGATCCTTTATGTTGTCTTTTTCCTTACATAACATATTATATAGGTCACTTTCATGGAATAGATTCCCACTAACTCATATAATTTGAAAAAATAGGGGATATGGTCGAACTAATTTTAATCAACGGATTTTTGAAATTTCCTAGGTCATTTTGGCCATTAAGTTTATGTTTTAGCCCCTTATTAAGCATAATTTTACCTTAATCACTATAATTAATTTTAATTACTTCAACTAATTTTTTGGTCAAAAACTAAGTTGATCTTATTAGACTATAAATATTATACTGATTACAACTGTGTATTTCCATTTTTTAAAATTCTAATCAATGGATTGGAAAAAGTAAATTTAAATCTAATCCCACAGACATGGCGAGAAAGCATATTTTTAAAATAAAAATGTTAAAATGTTCAATAAGTTTTTTATCTAAATTCAATATAAAAATTATTCCAATGACCTAAATTGTACTAACATATTTATAAAAGATCTAATGTGAATTTAAAAACCAATTTGAAATATAATTTAGAATTGATAATTATTTAAAAAAAAGGTAGTTTTGAACTAGAATGCAGTATTTTTCACTATTCATCAAAAATTAAAACTTCTATAAAAAATACCAAAAAATAATCCGAAGATAAATTTGAAATTCCAAATTCAAAAATGAACTCTATTTTTACAAATAAAAATAATAAAAATTTCAAAATTATGTTTTAAAATAGGCACACCACTAAAAGGCGGTAAAACTCGATCTTGCCTATAATGTAAGCTAACTCAATGTTGCGTGTAGCGCAAACTTATCTTGGTGTAGAGTATAAAAAAAGATTAACTTGTTGTATTGTACAAAACAAGAATAAATTGGTGATTTTATATAACAAAATCTATATTCAGTTTTGTGTGAAATGCAAAATATTAAAAGTGTAAATTCATTCAAATAAAAATTTCACAAAATCTCAGGGTGTTACAATAAGGTTATGAGATTTAGAAATAATTAAAATATAATCCCTAGGTATATTAATCCTTTCAAGATTCTCGATTGATTAGGGATTGTATCTTATCTCTTAACACTCAAACCAAACATCTCTCAAGATCATGATCTATTCCATGTTTCTCTCTTGAGGAAGTACATACTTCATCCTTCATATGTACTGAACTTAGAGGTTTCACCACTCCATAATGTTATTTCTTATGAATAAGAACCATTACAAATATTGGATCATATAGATAGAGTTATATTAAATAATACTTATCAACTAGTAAAATGTATTTGGTGGAATCTAAAAAACAAGGAAGCTACATGAGAACATCAGGATGTAATGAAGCATAGATATACTCATTTTTTGTACTAAAGTGATGGAATTTGGAGGGGTAAATTCATTTGGGGTGGGGGTAGAATGTAACACCCCAATATTTTATATGTATTTTCATTGAAATAAACCCTAATATACTCAATATATTTCCTTGCATGCAACCCTAAGTCTATATGAATAATGATAAAATAAACCCTTCTAACCTAGCCATTAAATTAGAAGGTATGAATAGTAATAACCAATTTATGAGAAATATTTATAATTTTTTTATTAATTAAAATGTATTTATTAATTTACAATAAATAAGTATTCATTTTTCCTTAAAGTCAATTTATGATTCAAAAATATGTTATCTTCAAAAAAGGTTGTTATACCATTTTTTCACATGGAAAATATAATTTATTTCAATCATTATGAAAAAAAATTATTTGAGTAAGTTAATATCATTTGTAAAATTAGTATGTCAATATTATCTTAGGGTAAATTTTTAGGATTTTTCTAAAAAAAATATTTTCAATGAATATTGAGATATATTGATATTTTTAAAAATTGTCATTTATTTTAAATTCAATGTAAAATTATATATTTAATTTGATCATAAATTAGAATATGTACCCTTTTATTCGATTAATTTCACATGAATCATCATTATATATAATTTAAGTAAATATTAATTATTCATCTTAGAAACACACTTTTCTTTGAAAATATTTTTAAGGTTGCAATGTATTTTTTTTTTAAAGTGAGACCATGCCAAAAGGAAAAGACTCCTAAAATTAATGTAAAAAAATTAAAACAGTATAATGGAGTTCAATTTACATTTTTCTCTTTTGAAAAGAGGAATCATCTCATCATGGAAGGTGTTGGAAAAGATGTTATCATCACAGCACGCCCCTTTATTCACAAGGCCATTGGCAAGAGATTTAGCTTCAAGGAACACATGTATGATGAAGTAATTCATTGAGGAGATAATTTATAGATATTTGATGCATCTAAAAGTCATATTCTAAGAATGTTTAATGTTAAAATTTACAATATCTTTCAAAACTATGGTGGAGTCACACTCAATTCAAAAATTGTTACATCTCTATTATCTTTCCAGGTCCACTACATTTATTAAACTTAGAATTTAGGATTTTAAATAAGAGTTAACTCCATATGGTGTATAAATGCAGTTGATTAATTCACCATTATGATCTCTATAAACATCCCCAAAGCTCGTAGGACCATGGATTCCTCTAGAAGCTCCATCAAAATTTCATTTAAACCTTCAAAAAAATGATGACTTCTAAATAACATCAAAGGTACTAAAGGAGGTTGGAAGTTACCTTTAATATACATTCACCTCAGAACTATTAATTCATGAACTAAACTGTTGCAGTGGGTATGTTGAAGAGAATGTACATTTTTCATTACCATAATAATTTTAACAATGCTCAAATGAGAAATAAAGGAGGCATGCTCTTGAAGCATCTTGTTTCAACCATGCCATATGTCATGGAAAAACTCTGTATAGGCCACATTAAATAGGTCCATAAGTTGATGAGAAAGCGAGAGAATAAATCATTCTTTGATATTATCAATAATAATGCCTATTTGTAGAGGATGGATCTCAAAGATTTCAAAAATTTCATTTCATAGCGTTGAGAATTTTTCATAGCTTAAGAAAAGATGATTCACATCCTCCCTACGATGATGAAAAAAACACATCTTAATAAAAGATAGATACCCAAATCTTTAAGTCTTGAATAAATAAGGACCTTTGAGAAGGATAGCCTTCATAATATAGTAAATCTGTATGTTAAAATACATTAATTATTCTAGGATCTGATCCAACTAGGCATACATGGAATATCTTTCCTATAAAACATATTATATTCAATAATTCCATCCAAATTCTCTTCCAATATTAATAGATTCTCCCAGTTGACAAAATAATAATTACTAACCATTGATCTAACATCTTTAGGAAGGGATTCAGGACAAGCAATTTGATCCCTAATAGTGGTGCTGGAATCCAACACTAGAGAAGAGGAGTCAAGCATATCAACCAATGTAATACCTTCCCAATTATCATACCAAAATCCAAGAGAATAATTTCTATTACCTAACTAGTGGGATTGCATATAAATTCTGGTGAAGATAGATTTAATGCTAGGCTAGATGGTGGAGTCAGCAGAATTTATGTTTCCAGATTTCAATCTTCCCAAGAATCAAGATATGATAAAGCCCAAAGAATCTGATTTTTCATTAATAAGCCTCAAAATTAAATGATATTGAAGTCATTTTTAGAATAGGTATAGATTTTTTACTCCTAGACCCTTGAGAGAATGTGGCTTGAAAATTTGTTTCCATGGAACTATGATGACCTTCTTTCAAGAATGATTCCACTGCAAACAAAATTGTTTATAGAGGTTTAATTTTTTTATCATAGTGAATAGTAAAAATGGTAAAATTTTATTATAATGGTTGAGTCCAAAACTAGTTTATGAGGGGGTATTAAACCATGAAAGTGACCTTAAATAATTGAAATATTTTAATAAATTTCATGTGTGTCATTCACTTCACTTATAAAAGGGAACCTCTTATCTACCTTTATTCACACCATTTGAGCATTCTAGATAGGAAAATACCTTCTCAAAATCCTTTATAGATTCATTTCCTTCATTATAGATCTTATTGTCTTCTCCTCAGACCAATCCTTAAATTCTTAAAGAGTATGCTAAAGGTGGTCCCTTTAATAAGAGATATATATCCTAACCAAGCTCCTTCAATTTTATTTAATCATTTACTTGATCAAAACATGTTTTATCAACCAAAACATGATTAATCCAACACCATAAATGTAATTTTATTCCGTTATGATGACGGAATAATCATTTATCAATTATTCTAAATCCAATGGTAGAAAAATGTATCCCTCATGTGTATGTGTGGACTACCACCTCCACGTAGTGATATGACTCATTTTACACCTTCATAATAAACAATATGTTATTATTATAGAATTAATGTTTTTATATTAAATTTATTTTATAATAATGATTCTATAAACATGAATTAATTTTTACTTTTCTTTCATTCTATCCATAAAAAATAGAAACATCACTCATGCATATGTACGGACTGCCAACTCATCACCGTATTATATGAATGGATATAAATATGTATATAATAAATATATATTATATTTATATCATGATTAAAATTATTTAGATTAAGGAACCACGATCAAAGTGCAATTACTAATACCGAAAAACCAAAACATACATAAAAAATGAAGCATTTTAACACCAGAAAAAATGATAATAATTAATGATTAATAATGAATGGGTGATAATATGTTATAAGTAAACCATTAATGTTTTTTAGGTATGATTATTTTGATGGTATAGAATAATAAATTTATAAATTTATTATTTAGGAGCTCAGAGTGCTTATGAAGCATGACCGATTTGTGGTAAGTGTTTTTCATCTCAATTTCTCTTTATTAAGATGTGTTTTAATGTTATGCACCAATTTATTATCTCTATTGGGTATATAAATATCATTAATATATTTTGGAATAATATATGATTTAATTCATATAATTTATACATCCATGTTATTTTCAAGAATCCAATGACTTTTGATTCAATGATTACTAAATTTGTAAGGGTTTTATATTACAATCTCAATTTTACCAAGATTTTATATGATTAAATTTTTTCATAATGAAATTTTATGATATATATCTCCTAAATTTAATTTATTTTCTTATCCTATTATTATTTTTAGATATTTTATGTTTTCCTTTCATTTTCCTCTTTATGTTCTCAAGAGACCAAAAGTGTGATTTTAGGAAAAACTAACCTTGTTTTTTCCTTCACTCAAGAATCTTTTCTTCCATATACATAAAATATTTAAATGTTTTCTAGAGTTATATTAATATTATAAAATTATAATTTAATTCATTTTGAACTATGTTTGACTTCCCTTACTATAGTTTAAAAAGGACATTTTTATCAATTTCCAAACCTGGTATATTCAACTTTTTACTAAAAATGTGAAAGGAATAATTGTTTAACAGACTCTATAAGGACATATTTCCACATCATCATAAATAATATTTTATTTAAATATTACATTATAAATTAACTTGGTTTGTTTCAAAGAAAAAAAATTCCCAAATATTTTTGGATAATTTTAGATTTTTAATAAGTGATTTCAAAATGAAAAGCATATGTTCTTAAAAAGTGTTATGGTTATCTTTTAATGGTATTTTTATTTATAACATAATATTTTGATTATTATTAGGATTTTATATTGAAATTATTCAATCTTACCATCTAAATTATTTCTCCAAATGGTTATTTTTATTATTATGTAATTTTTATGAAAATTGAATCCTTTCCACATGTTATGACATGATGACATGATGGATGTTTTATGATCTTGTGGCACACATGTGTATAGTTTCATTATTTTATGGGTGGTTCGATTATAAACAAAGGAAAAATGGTTATCTTATAAACCAAAATCAGTTCGGTCTATTATATTCCTCTAATGAATTGGGTAAAGAAGGATATCTCATGATATTATAAGGAATGGAATTGGGAGTGAACCAAGTTTTGTAAGAAAATTTATCCAATAATATTTTATTGAGAGGAACCATAAAAAAGGAAATCATGTAATGAATAGTGATATGAATACACTATAATAGTTTGATAGTGTTCATTTACTAAGGAAATGATTTTCTATGCTTATATGGATTCAAAAAACATATTTCTTATGCTTATGATATGTTTTCATTAATCATGATTGATTATTGATGATTCTACACTATTATGTCTTTTTTAATTTGGTTAATGAAACCATATTCTATGTTTCATGATTAATGATCTTTGAGTGATTGGGTATGATTATTGAAATTTCTGACCATGTTATCATACCCTTATGATTATCATATACTCACATTTCATCATTGATTGATATCTCTTATATTTACCCTTTTTGAGCATCTGAGGTCACCATTTCTTAGGTTTCCCTTCCCTAGGTTATGAAGAAATATTTTAAGAATGGCATTTCAAAGAATGGATATAGTTAAAAATAAATTAATTGTAAATTATGTAGATGTTTAATGAACCAATTGTTTATGTATCCATGTTTCTAAATACACTAATTTTCTACGGTCATTAGGAATTTATTATTGTTAAGTGTATTAAATATTCATCTAAAATGATGTAATATTTATGTATGAAATCATGCGTTGAAATAAATGGTATAAATCCCCTGGTCTTAATGGTGACCATGAACCTATCCCTCAAAATTATGGTTTTCTAAAACCCTATTGAATGTCTTCGATCATGAGGAAAATAATCGCACAATTTTTTGAGTGTGAACAATTAGTGAAAGGAGGTAAATAAAAGAGACTAGTTTACTTTAGTAAAACCATTTACACACCACTCAAAAAACACTTCTATGGAGTTATGAAAAATGGATGATTAAGAGATTATGATAATGGTTTGAGATTATTGAGATAATTTTGAACATGGAAGTCTCTGGAGAGAAGATGGAAAATCCAGTGCTTCACTTTTTGAATCGGTATTGAGAGAATTTCATTGGTAGAATGGATCAGAATATGTCAAGGTGAGTCTTAAATGATCCTAGGGATTCATTTTATAGTCTATAAAAAGGTTCAAGAATATTTTGGAATCACTGGGTGCATCAAACCTTGAAAGAGTTGTCATGATGGTCTTTTTGACCATAATAAATGTATCCTCATTGGACACTACGCAATGCCACTAGATACATGGTATTATATATTGGGTATCTGGTGGGATTAATATAGTTGGGTAATAATGAAAGATCTCCAATCTATATCCTATATTGGTCTATAGATGGACAGTGATCCTCTATCGGGTAGCTTGTGGTAGTTCTCCCTAACAGGCTTGCTACCACATTTTCCCCGAGTGGCTGGTGTACTACATCAGGTAGTCGATGTAGTCTGTTGCTAATAAAAATCATAAAACACCTCATCCACTTCATTTCAATCCCTTTATTGTATCTTTAAGATTATTCCAAGTAAATTAAGGATAGAAAGTGACATGTAAAAAAATTATCATGGATTCAAATATATTTGGAGAGGTATGAATTCAAGAACATTAAGTTCAATAAAAAATACTAAAACACACTTAATGAATGAGTTATGTAGATATTTTAATGTTTGTGATATTTTAAGTCTTGATGCAAGTTCCACTTATAAGTGCCTCGAACTGGTGGGCCACATGGCCTCATAGGCACCTCCTCATATGCCAGAGGATTCCAGCTATCCATGAGGTCCTAGGGTGTGTCCTTAGAGAGGCTATTCTCTCTATTTAGAGTACCACATCATTGAAATAGATAGATAAATATTGAAATAATTCAATAATCAAAAGGATCATGGAATAAATAATAAACACCCAAGGACTAAGAAATAATCAAAAGAAGAACTGAATCATATACAAAAGATGATGATGTCATGTCACTATAAAATAGAGAAAACAGTTATACATAGTAGTAGGAAGTCAATAAATTACATGATATACAAAAGGGATACAAAGGAAAAAATATATCCAAGCATCTAAAGCTCCATCCCAGTCATCTACTACTATCATCCCATCCTAAATCATGTAAGAATTCATTCATCAATAAGAGAAAACTTCCCCTTATCCACACCTACAAGAATATTGTCTTCCCAGGTAACATTGGTAGCCCATATAGGGCCTGAGATAAACATAGTAGGCCACACTAATGGAATCTATAAATATCATGTTAGTGCATATAATATGGTAGTGTGTAGATATAAAATCAGTAATTAAAACTAGAAAAGGGGTCAGCTCTAGTTCCTGAAGGACACCAGGTTGACAGTACCTGGTTCGGCCTTAGCCAGATAGTCAGAACAAGTAACGATGTGTATACACATATATAGACTATATATGTAGGGACGTCCAAAAACATATATGAGGCTACTTTCACCGTCTTGGACCCAAGTTGTAACTTAGAAATCCATATGTTTTAGCATGAGTGTCATGAGTATCAAAGGATTCCATGCACAATATCACATGATTATGGGACTCCATGCCCAGTATCACAGTAGTATGGGTCAGCATTCCCAGAATCATATCACAAGGGACATCAGTCCCATATCATATCACAATGGACATTATGACCGTATAATATCACAAGGGGAAACATGCCCATATAGTGTCCCAAGGGATTTCATGCCTGTATAGTAACACAAGGGACGTCTTACCTGTATATGATCACAAGGGGTGTCCTACACATATAGTATCACAAGGGAAGTCATGAACGTATAGTATCATAGTAGCGTGAGGGACACCAAACCTAGTATCACATAAATATAAGGGACTCCATTCCCATGTAAAATTTATATAAGTTAATCTATTCCCATTCATTATTAATTATCAAGGGTCTCCATGTCCATACATCATTAATAATCAAAGGTCAACATGCACATACATCATAATCTATATGAATAATTCAAGGCCTTAGGAAGGGACAATTAGATAGTTAATATTTCATTAACATTTAGTGTTAATAAGGGTGTAACCATTGTTCTGTTTAATTGGGTGGTGTGGTCGTACCACTCACATTTAATTCAATTCACTATGATGCTCTCACATTAGAGTCGCACTAAAATAATATAGATGATGGTTTGACCATTTATTCATTTATAGACACATTTTAAATTTGATCAACATATCGCAAGGGGTTGACACCTTTGAAGGGAACCTAATAAGGTCATAATGTTCTCAATTAAGGAAACCAATTTATAGCAGATTCATTTTAGGGGTAATGTACAGTGAAACTGAAGTGCAATACAATGAAACATATTATAAAAAATCTCAACTTTGATGGATTAGAACTAGACCACATACATTGATCTCTTTCTACTATCATCATATAATATCATCCATTGGTTTGGTCCAGATTAGAATAAAATAAAAAAAGAGATGAACACCCTGAAAATATTTCATATAATCCTACACCAAGATAAATCTATCGAGGGAATAAAAAATGATGAATAGTTCCAAAAGAGGGAAGCAACTAACCTCACACTTCAAATGTAATAGACAGATATGAAATCGAAGGTTGTATTAGAAAATAGAACCAAAACCTAGATTTAGGAATCCTTGGGTGCTCCTAATGAATAGAGAAGAGAGGGGTGAGGTTCTATCTGGTAAAGTGTTTCCCTTCTTCCTATTTTAAAAATTGAATTTTAGAAATTAAATAGCATATAAATTATTTAAACGTCGTGTAATGTTTATGGGACTTCCCTAAGGAACAAACCCCTCTAAAAGAAGTGAAAGGTCCTAGATAGACCATTCAGCATCATGTAATGGATACACACCATGTATTCAAATTAAATTTCATATAACCTGCCTGAAGCCTACCTTCAACCCCATGTTTCCTTCTTCTCAAAACCAAACCAAATATCCCACAATCCAAACTTTAGGTTCTAATCCGAATAGATAATGTTACAAGAGTTTCAACCAAAAATATAAATGATCCATACCTAAAGGAAAAAAACTAGGTTCCTACATTATCCCCTCCCAATGGAACATTTCCCTAAGTTCTCTTCAAGGGAGTAAAAATAATTTCTGATAACAATCTCGTCCATTAAGCATGTACATCGGCTTCCCGCTCCCAGGTCTCATCTTGTACCTGGTCGTGTTTCCATAGAACCTATATTAAAGGTATATAACAACCTTTTAGATCCTTCTTTCATTTTTCAATGATGCATAAAGAATACTCCTCAATAGAAGCATCAGCATCTAGATCAACCTCATTGGGATAAAAATTATGATATGGGGAAACATAATGACCACCAAGTCATGAAACATGGAAGATATCGTTCATGGAAGGATACCTATGAGGTAATGAAAACTGATAGGATACTATCCTAACTCTCTATAAGATCTAAAATGTCCTAACATAATGTGGATACATCTTCCCTTTCCTCTGTATTTGTCTATTCATATGTCTAGGTGATACCTGTAAGAAAACATGATCCCCGACCTCAAACTCTAGTGGTCATCGATGAAGATCATTATAAGATTTCTATCAAGACTAAGTGGTAGACATCCACTTACTGATCAACTGAACATGCTACTAAGTATCCTAAAAGAGATGAGGACCCATTAGTGTTGCCTCTCATACCTCTAGAAAGAACATGGGTGAATATAACTTCCTATTTTATAGGGCCTCATAAGAATCCATTTTATTTATTGCCTAAAATATATTATTATAGGAAAACTTGAAGAGAGGGATATGCTTCTCCCAATAACTATCAAAATCAATGAATCGTGCTCTAATCATGTCCTCTAACACATGTATCTTCTATTCTGACTAGCCATTGGTCTGGGGGTGAATGGTTGTGCTTAGAAGCACCTATATACCCATAACACTCTATAATCCTTGTCAGAACTTAAATGTGAAACAAGAATCCCTATCTGACATGATATTATAGGGGAACCCATGTAGCCATATGATCTCATAGACATAAAGTCTTCCCATATCATAAACTTATAATGTCTCCTAGATAGGAAGGAAGTGACCTACCTTTTTGAGTTGATCCACAACAACCCAAACAGCATCGCTAGATCAAGGATACCACAATATACCGATGAAAAAAATCCATTACAACATCCTAAAATTTACATTTTAGGATCGATAATGGTTGTAACAAGCTAAAAGGTCATTGGTCACTTGTCTTCGCCTACTGATAGGTGGAACACCAAGTGATAAAACCTGCTATTTAAAATTTTATCCCCTACCACTAATACTGTCGGCGCATATCATGATACATCTTGGGGATACCCAGGTGAACTTCCCACTAAGATGGGTGTGACTCTCGTATCATCTCATATATCACGTCAGTAGGATCCCAGATACACCCATGTATTTGCGGGATGGTTTTATCATTAGTAGACCAATCCAGAGGTGAGTCTTCACCCAAAATACTCTCTTATAAACCGAATCCTTCAGGATTATAAAACTGCATCATCTTCACTATCTCCAGAAGTAAAGAGGTCACTCATAGTTATGCAAGTACATACTATCCTTGATATTCCTTCACCTATATGTGTATCATTTAAAATAAATACATATGCTTCTACTCACTTCTGCACACCTGAACTTCCTGTGTGTAAGTCCTCCAACTCAGAACATCAGTGGAATCATTTCCCTTATTGGGCACAAAGGCATGCTTTAAGTCAAATGAATGTAGATATTCAACCCATCGTCACTACCTATGATTCAAGTCACACTGTGTGGAAATATACCTGAGTCTCTTTTGGTCTGTAAACACCACAAAATACTCTCTAAGTTGGTAAATCCTCTAAAAAAGTATGGAATGATCAACATATTCTAACTCGAGATCATGTTTTAGGTAATTTTGCTCATGAGGACTTATCTTCCACGACCTGTATGCAATGCCTCTATATTCCTACATCAGAAATACTCATATCCCTATACACAATGAATCATAATAGACTATATATATTTTTCCAAACTCTTGTGGAATTAGGATTGATGCTAAATCTAATCTACCTTTTAGATCCTGAATGGATGTCTCATATGATTCAGACCAAATAAACTTCACTACCTTTTTAGTAAATCCACATAAGAGGTTCTGGTAAGCATGATAAGTCATGTATACAATTACTATAATAATCATGTAGCCCCAAGAAACTCTGTATGTAAAATACATTCTTGGGATTTTCTTTAGTAACCACAGTTCTCGCCTTCTATGGGATAATTGAAACTCATTCCTCCAAGATAGCATGACCCCAAAAGTGAACCTTGTCAATCTAGAAGTGACATTTACTAAGCTTATTATACAATCGGTGCTATCTCAGTGCATTCAAAATGATCTCAAGATGAATGGCATGGTTTCTTTGAGTATGAGAATACTCCAAGATATAATATACAAATACCACCACAAAATAACCCAAATAGGTGTGAAAAAAAATATTTATAAAATCCATGAATATGGTGGGAAAATTTGTAAGACCAAATGACATAACTATAAATTCATATAAACTATATGGACTATGGAAATTTGTACGTATAATATCTAAAGAACTGAGTCGAACATGACGTTTACCTGATCCCAGGTCGATCTTCAACAACACCCTCTCTCCAATAAGCTAGTCAAAAATATTATATATTCAAGGTAAGGGGTGCAGTTTTTTTATTATAAGTTGATTCAACTTCTAGTAATCCATGAAAATCATGAGGGTTCTGTCTACCTTTTTGGTGAAATGGACTGGTGAACCCTAGGAAGAAGTACAAGGCTTTATAAAATCCTTATCTTATAAATAATCTAGCTACCTCTTGAGCTCAGTAACCCTAGTAGCCTACATCATATGAGGATTAATGGGTACCAGTGTAGCTCTAGGAACTAGCTTGATAGTAAAATCTACCTCTCTCTCATGAGGTATTCTGAAAAAGTCATTAAAAAAATATCCCTAAATTGATCGACTAGAGGAGGGAACTCAACCTAATGGTGACCCCGATCATCTGTATAAAATCTATCAATGTGGGAGGTCACTCCACCTAGCCTGTGATTCTCTATTCCATCTCTTCCTAACTAGACATCCCACAATCCCTTTTGAATATAAGTACTACCCTCTAGTGATGTAAACAACACCCTCCAAAGATAAAAATTCACATAGGCATGATAGGGAAACAACAATTCTATATCTAGAATGACATCAAATATTATCATCTTGAGGAAAAAGAGGATCCAAAAGAAATTATGGATACCTACCTCAATATTATATTCCTTACACTATCATACACTCTCAGAATGTATACCCAAAGGTGTATCAAATTTCATAGTGCCACTAGAAAACTGAACATGAAGCCTAATACTCTCCATAATAAGAAATAATATGATTGAATGTGATGAAAATATATCAAATAAAAATGAAACTATATTAGTAGTTACTATAATAGTACCTCAAATAGTATATGGTCTGACATATTGCTCCTCAGGTATAGGTAGTATTGAATAAATATGGCATGATCTATGGCCCTGTGCTGCAATCTGACTTCCTAGAGAGGGTCCTCTCTACTTTCATTGCATCTAAAAATCTTGGATACCATGTCCAAAACCAAATCCTCTTCTTATACGGATAGTAGTAATCTAGAAACCTACCCAGCAGGGTGATAATTATCGTACTCCTAAAGGTGGAGTTAGCATAGATCATCTCCCACTTGGAACAAATGGGAAGGTTTTGCAGAGACCTTGTAGATTCTCCAATATGTTTCATCCTCAAAACTCTATGGGGTATCTGGGAAATGGAGGATTATTATTCCCAAGTTTCACACACTGGTAAAAAATGAAATAACTTCTAGATGATGTCGTTTGGCTGCCGCTACTCACGTCAACAGTCTTAAAGCATCACTTTTGACCGCTAGTCAAACCAGTAACCAATCTTAGTTATGAATATCTCTGGATTACATTGTATTCTTCCCTCGGGTTATTCTTAGTGATAAGGGAAGAGTTTACTATATAAAATATAATATTCAATTGAAAAAAAATTAACATATAATGAATATAATTCCAAATGATATCCTAAAATACTCACTCTTTCACTAGATCATCAGCAGTTTAGATAGGCACAAAGTGCTGAAGAAATGTAAAATGAGCTTAATAGTTCATAATTGTCATAAAACCCTACTTCAGGTTCATTAACTCCCTATATTAATCATCCCTCGGGGTATTATAGAATAATTAGTCATAGAAGATGGACTATAAATCACTCCATGTCATTTCATGATACCGACCTTCCGAGTTCAGGATATCCCACCAATGTTTGGTAGATCCTGAAATAATATATGTAGAGAGTTTCATTCTCCTCTAAGAAGTTATATCAAGATGCTTGAATATATACAATACTGTCTTGAGACTTAAATTTGCAGCCTGTAGTCTTCCATACCATGAAAATGTAGGCAGATACTATTGTCTGAACTCCCGAGTCAACCCTCCCTTAGAAGGGATAGAGCGTGTAGATCCCAGAAATGTTTTCATAATCCACATAAAATATCCTCAAAACCAAGAATCCTATCCCTTGTCAGGAATAGGAATAGGTTCCATAGGTGGCACTACTGAAGGTATAATTGGTGGCTAAGTTCCCACTACCTCCGAAGCATGATCACCACCCCCTCCTAGTGTATGACCGGAAGAAGTTGTGGTGTAATTTATCTAAAAAAACACACCCTGGATAAAATTTAATAATTTCATAAGCCACATAAATGATAATAGAAGAGGTAAAAATAATTTATATGCAATTTTCACACCCCTAATCTTGTTGAATGAGTCAGTTTTGGGTGATAGGATCATTTAGATTGAATACCAGAGACACGTCTTACTGCCCACTACTAAGGTCGGGTTTGGGTCAAGATCTATGTTTTGTTCTTTCAATATAATTTAATTTATATTTATATGAATATTTTCTTTGGATGGTTGAACCAAATGGTTCGCCACTTCTGATCTGTAAAGGACCATACATCTTTTGAAACAAAGTGTGGTTTCCATTTACTCAAAACCATAACACATTCCAATCCATACCTCCAATGGTGTATGACTCAACGTGCCATAATTTACTTCTTAGGGTGTCTTCTATAGCCTAAATAAGAAAAAAACTATTTAGGTTATGGAAGGCACTCTAAGTACCAATTGTGTTCCTCGATTTTATGTTAGAATCATTATCCAATAACAATTATATATTATGAGGCACATGAAATAAAGTTCATGCAGTCATACAAAGCTTTCTACATAGCGTGGCATATGCATGTCATGTAAATTTCCTAATAGGTGCCTAAAATGATGCATGATCAATGCTTTCATACCCTCGTCACATTGGTCCAAGGATGAAAGGTAAACATCATCAATATCAATAATAGAATCACCCAACAATGGAATGAATTCAACTATAATAGTAATAATATAGAACAACAATTCCTTATTCAATACATATTCATATTACCCCAAACGTGGGTAAGCTACTCCCAAAAATGACTTATAACCAGGTCCCATATTCTTACTAATATTATTTCTATTATCTAAAAATACTAATACAATATAATAAACCACTAATTCCACTTTTTGACATCCCAAATCGAGTTCCACTTTGAATTTCCCAGAACCAATGGGCCACATGGCCCCATGCATAACTCCTTGTACGCTAGAGGTTGCTGACTAGTAGCAAGGGAAAAGGGTATGTCCATGAGGAGACTATGTCCTCTGGTTAGAGTATCACATCAGTGAAACAGATAGATAAATATTGGATAAATATCAATAATTTAAAGGATAGTAGAAGAAATAATAAATATCCAAGTACTAAGCAATAATCAAAAGCAATAACTGAATAATATACAAACAATGATTATGTCATGTCACTATAAAACAAGGAAAACTTGTGTACATGGAATCGTTTATTCAATACAATACATGATATAAATTGGTACAAAAATCAAAAAAAATCCATGAATCTTGAGCTCTGACCCGATCATATGGTACCAAGTTCCCATCCAACATCATGCAATGAGTCACACATCTGTAAGAGGATTCTTACCCTTATCCACACATGCAAGCATATATTTTTTCTAGGCATTATAAATGGATTTTATATAGTGTGAAATAAGCTCAGTATTCCACCACCAACTACATCTATAAATATCTAGACGGTTTATATAATATGGTAGTGTGAAGATATAAAAACAGTAATGAAAACTGAAAAAGGGGTCGACTTTGGTTCCTGAAGGACACTAGGCTGACAGTACCTGGTTCAGCATTAGACGGATATGATGAACAAGCCACCTTGTGTATACATATATATGGACTATATTTGTAGGGAATTATACAACCATATATGTGGATACATCCACCATCCTTGACCTTAAGGCATAACTCATATGACTATAAGTTGTAGCATGAGTATCATAGGTATCAATGGATGTCATTCCTAGTATCAGGTGATTAGGGGACACTATTCCTGGTATCATAATAGTAAGTATATCCATGCCCAATATCATATCAAAAATTATGTCATGACAATATCATATCACAAGGTACATTATGCCCATATTATATCACAAGGGATGCCATTCCCGTATAGTATCATAATGGATGTCATGCCTATATAGTATCACAAGGGATGCCATGCCTATACAGTATCACAAGTTAGATCATGCCCATATAGTATCACAAGGGATGTCATTCCTATATAAAATCATAATAGTATGTTGGATTCCATGACTATTATCGCATAAATATAAGGGAATCCATGCTCATGTCACATTTATATAAGGGACACCAAGCCCGTTCATTATTAATTATCAAGGGTCGCTATGCCCATACATCATTAATTATCCAGGTATCCATTCTCATACATCATAAGATATAATAAGGATTCAATGCCTTATAAAGGTATGTTTATATAGTTTATAGTTCATTATCATTCAGTATTAACAAGGGAGTAACTATTATTCCATTTAATTGGATTATGCGGTCATACCACTTACATACAGTTCAATTGATTGTAATACTATCACTTCAGAGTCATGTTAAAATAATTTAGATGATGGTTTGACCACTTATTGTGTTATAGACACATTGGTAAACTGATCAACACATCACAAAGGATGGAAACCATTTAATGGGCCTTATAAGGTTATAAGTTTCATAATTAAATAAACCAATTAATGCAGATTCATTTTAGGGCCAACACACGGTGAAACTGACATGTGGATGAATGAAAAATATTATAAAATATATCATATAGTATGGATAATAACTAGTTCTACTACCTTGAGATTAGAGTACTAATTAACCAATAAAAATGCATATTTTAATTAAATTTTAATGGTATTAAATGTTCATTTTTTATCTTATGGTCCTAAGTTAGTGGATTTTAATTTTGAACATCTGTTCTTATCATTTGTGCACTTCATGCCTAATGTACACCAATTTAGGCCCAATTATTCATCTGATTTTAAGGATTGTAATTATCCATATTTTAATTTGATATTTTGGGAAATATATCTACACTTAAATATGAACATTTTTCATTCAGGTATCAATGGAGGATTCATAAATGATGATGAAGATATTTGGAGATGAATGGAAGCAATTCTAGAGAAGGTAGATTGGACACCATCCCACTGATGAGAATGTGGTACCCACATTACAAACCCAATGAATCCAAAATTTAGTGGTATTATAGAATAAATATAGAGTAAAAAATAATTATTCAGGATCTAGTGCTAATTCGGTCTCCATTGTGGTTATTTAGGCAGCCCAATTTGAAGATAAAATTATGGGCCAGATTCTACGGCCCAGAAACACATCCCACCATTTTACACATATCTCGTAAACCATAAATTATTTTGAGCTGAAACTTTACAGACGGCTAGGGAACATCCGGAGATTAATTTTATTATTATATGTCCCACTACAATTCAGCCATATAGAAGGCCATTCAGATGCTTCTGTTCGGTGGAAGCAAGATGGCTTCCACCTCGGGTCAAGGGTGGAAAAGTCTCCTCTCCCTTACTTTCCACCACCCTAGGACTACCATACTCAAGTGGAATATTTTGTAATGTTGGGAGCTCGACCCAAGGCTCCAAAATTTCCTATTTAAGGCATTGTTTGTGGAGGAGTTAAGGATCTTGGATCTTTCTTTCATTGTAATGTTACGCTGCGATTTTGTTGTCTCAAGTTTGTCTTTCACATGTAAGTTGTTTTAATTCATCCTAGTTCCTTAATAAAAGTTATTCTTCTACAATTATTCTATTCTTCTCTATATAACTTTGATACCGTTTCCTCAAGGTGTAAATTTATTCACACCAAACCTTGTGAAATTATTCACACAACGGTGGAGTGATCATTTTCTTTTTATTATTTACTTTACTTCTTCAATTCCTCTCTCATGAGTCTACTTCCCACTTCCATTGAAACCATAGAATCAATGGAGGGATAACCCACTTATAGGTTTATCCAAGGGAGTATAAAGGGGTTGTATTGGATTATATTTATCACCCCATTAATTTCTAATCACTTCTTTTAATTGAGATTTTTATTTGATGATTTTTAAACTCAATCATCCATGTTGAATTTAAGACCACACACTTCAAGTGCTAATATGAACCTTTACCTTGAAGTGATAAAAACTTTGATACTTCAAATGTATAGTTGATTAGTATTAAAGTTTGTAGGTATTAAACCAGTAAGTGAGGATTTTGTTTAATCTTCTTAAATTAACTCATCTCAAATATAATAAATTGAAATAGTTGAAAAAGAATTTCATCCAATCCACCCCGAGCGATAACCTAGGATCAAATCATTCTTTTAAATTGAATTCACTTAAATCTATTAGTGATCCTATAAAACCATCTTAAAACAACCCAAGTTGAACACTTAATGGCCAAAAACAATCCATAGAATGTACGTGTCTGTAGGTTCTTCTTAGGTCTTTGAGGATTCGACAACCCAAGCTAGACTACAAGGACCGTCCTACCTTCTTCTTTTGGGTAAATTTGAGCGTGAATCAAGTACTCTCCTCATATATTATATATCTTTGGTTAGGTCCATATCTAAAGAAAGAAAAATAGATGAATTCCCTAAAAATAGGGTGTAAAAGACTGCACCAGGATAACTCCATCAAGGGAAAGGAAAATGAAGAACATAGCCTAAGGAGTGATATACTCACTAGTTCACTTATAACATTATATAAAATTCTAAAATCAAAGGTTGGGTTGGAAAATGAAACCAAATCCTAGAATTAGGCTTCCTTGGGTGCCCATGTGTGAGACAGAAAGGAGTGGTGGGGTTATTTTTAGAAAAAGGGAGGCCCTACCTCATATTTTAAAAACTGAAGTCAGTAAATTACATGATGTGTAAATTATTTACACATCATGTAATGTTTAGGGTCTTACCCCTATAAAAAACCCTCTATCCAACATGAAAGGTCATGGCTAGGCCATTACACATCATGTAACGATTACACGTCATGTATTCCAATTACATGTCATGTAACTAGTCTACAGCCCACCTTTATCCCCCTATTTCATTTTTCTCAAAAAACAATCCATCCAGAACATGGGTATAATATTAGGGTGTAATCCAAAAAGATAACTTTTCAATAGTTTCAACCAGAAATTAAAAGGATTCATACCTGAAGGAAAAATCAGGTTCATCCATGATCATTAAAACACTATGAGATAGATAGAGGTACAAGATTCATGGTAGTGTAAATAGTTATATAGAGGATAGGTGGGATGTGGATGATGTGATATGGTGTGGTTCTATTATTGGTGGAGGATAGAGATGTGTTTGTGTAGGGTTTGGTGTAGAAGAGTTGGCTGGTGAGTGTGGCATTGGTTTGATGTTCTTTTTGTGATGTGTTGGTGTCCCTTATGGGTTGATTTTAGTGCTCATGTGGTTTATGATAACCTTTTTATTTCCTAGTATAAATCAATGTCATTGAAGGGACAATGAGGTTTGGGACATGGTAAAGAGAAAGATATATCATGATATATAACCTTGTATAAAGTCCAGAGGTGTGAAGTTCCAAAGTTCTTCGATGGATCCTCCAAACTCAATGCTAAGGATTAGTTGGTGGAGGTTAAGGTTTATTTTTCATTATCCATGACCCTAGATGAATTTTATGTTTCTTTGGATGTTTTCTTACTTTTTAAAGTTTCTCAAATATGGTGGGAGATAATCTATGATGATCTAGGACATATATCATGGGGGGGATTTCATTACTTATTCAAGTAGGGTTTCCAATTCTGAGTTCAGAAATATGATCATGTGAATGAGTTTCAAGAGATTCGGTAGGGGATGAGAGTGTGTGTGCCAATTTTGTGTTTGTATAATTGTATTGATTAGATCGTTTCCATGTTTTCTTCTCATAAAGAGAGAATGTGTAAATCTTTTTTAATATTCTTTGAGATATGAGATTCAGTTGTCCACCATGACTTTTCAGTTTCCATATGTGGAATATATGAGAGATCAGGTAAAGATAATAGAAAAAGGGTTTTATGTGAAGTAGGGTTTTATTGAAGATCCCTCTCAAGTAGTTAGGAATTTTGGATTGAATATTGGGGTATCATGTCTCCAGCATTGCAGAGTAAAAAACTAAGGTGGTGTGCAAAGTCTACATAATGGGTTAACACACTTGGGTTGAGTGGATTTTTGTGTATTATGGTTATCAAGTTGGTTTATTAATAGTCTGATTATATTGGACACCATCAGTATAACCATCCCATGATTCATCAAATTTCCCAATCATCGGTGGAAAGTTAGCAAAGGAATAATGTCTTGGATGAGTACTACTCCTTCACCAAAACATTGTAGTGGATTTAGAATTTTTTTTAAATTATAATGAATTACTTGGAAATTTATCTATTTATATTTTTATGAAAATTTATGGAATGTATCTTCTCAAATGTAATGATTTTTTTTAAAATAAGATGATGAATTTTTTTACCGGGGATTGTCTATCCTTAATTGTGGTAATAGTATAAGGATTAGTTAGGGAGTGTTTTTCATAAGGGAGAAGGATGGCACCACTTTGGTTTCATCTGGTGGTGGAATACTATAAGATAGGGATATTCCATTATCATGATGGTTTCTAGGTGATGTTATATTGGTAGAATCATAATATTTCTATTTTTAATGTTGTTGGTAACATGTTGGTTATGTTTGAGAGGTATCTCCTGAGAGTGTGTTTCAGTGGTAGTTATTTCCCTTATAGGATTCGTTTTAATTATGGTGAATGAAAATCAATTGAGAGGAATATGATGTAAATTTCAAGACCTTGTGGGTCTGTTAAATTTTTTTTATGTCATAGGTGTCATGAGGGAGTTTTAGGGGGAATAGGTCAAACTGCAACTAAAATTATAGCATCATGATGAATTCATTGTGTTCATGTTATGACACTCTATGAACATGACCTAGGAAGATCTTTTGTGGTTATAAGTTATCAATATTCATAGATTAAATGAATTTTTCAGGATGTGAATTATTTTGGGGTTTTTATGATCTAGGGGAATTGATTTTCAGTGAAGGTTTTTTCGAAGTTTTCATGGTGTGAAGGCCCATGTCACACCATGAATAAGTGTTTTTCGAGAAGAAGAAAAAATTTAAGAGCCATACCAAATCCACTATTTTCACATTGATTTTTCTAAAACTCTAGGTGACTTAGGGTATGAATTTTAGTTTCTTTGATATTCAATTAGTTGTCTTATTCTCTATGGTCCAAGAAACTGATTATCTACGATCTAAGGTGAGTTCTTCCCACTTTTCCCTTTGTTTCTTCTAGTATATTCATTTGAAATCCAAGAAAAAATGTCAGTTTTTATCAGAGAATTCCTGGGTGAAATTTTGATTAGGGATTCACTTTGGTTTTAGTTTTTTGTGGGATCATGTCATGTGATCAGTTCTAGTGGAATTATCATTTTCCTTCTTCTCACCGATTTTGAAGAGATTCTGAAGTTCTTATTGAGGTAGGGGATCTCAAAACTTATCTTTTATCTTCTATAATTAATATTGTTGATTTTATTTTATTTTTTTATCCCTAGAATATTACTATGTTTTCTTGTATTTTTTGTTTTATTAGAGAGGGAATAGATATGATAACTTACCTTGAAACAAGAATGAAATTTAGATAAATATTTTAACCAATTAAAAGAATTGTTCATAAATGGAATGAGATGTTTCATGTGGTTTATGATTTTTTATTATATTTCCATCGGTTTATACTTATTTATTTGTGTGTTTATTTTTTTATTTACATGTTGTTGTTGTCACCTATGAACTTTTCCACCACCATGAATGAATAATTACATAAGATTTTAAAATATTAAAGGGGGTGGTTGAAATCTTAATTCTTGATTAAAAATGATGAAAATGATTGTTTATACCTTTTTTTAATGTGGATTGATTGGGTTTCCCTTAATTGTTAATGAGACCATTTCATGGTTTAACATGGGAAATGATAAAAATAAAAACATGTGTTGTCAATAAGAAGTATAAATTCATCTGGAATTGGATATTAGTATAGAATTAAACATATTTATGGTTGTTTATAATTTTTTGTTGTTTGAAATGCATGAGAATCATTGAAATAATAATGATTCCAGATTAATAAATGGATTTTGATAATTTATGGGTTGAATGATTTGGATGGACTAAGTTGATAACTGGCACAATGAATTTAATGATATTGGTAAAGCTGTAAATGATGTTGGATTAATATGACTGATGTAAATTATTGATTATGTGGCCTTCTTCCTTACCCGATATTGGTTATCCTTATAATGATATAATTCCATGGAATATGTTTCTTGATATAGTATGTTGTTGTTATATGAAAAATGTGATGGTGAATATGTGATACAAGGTTGGGGGAAATGATGTAATAGAAATTCATGGGTTGATGATGATATATTTTGGGGGATATTCATGGTAAGGGGATGACGCAAGGATGGTTCCCTAAAAGTTCATAATACCCAACAACAAGGAATAAGATGTCTTAGTGGGGGGTATACATAGAAAGAGGGTTTCATGGGTTCGATTTCCTCTTTATTTACAATACCCTACCAATGAATGGTTAGAAGGAGATATGTGGTTGGTTCTGCATGATGAGATGTGCGGTGGTGTCAAGAGATATGGTATATGGTTGGTGCCACTAGAGATGATACATGATTTGTGCTTTTGTAATTCTAAACCCCAGAAGTCGTTGTGGTGATGCCCTAAGCTGGTGTTCCATATAGACTTAGTCGTGCCTCCCTATACACCAGAGGTTTTTAACTAGCTGTTCAGTTTAATGGTTATACTATGGGGAGACTATACATGGTTATCAGAGTAGAATCATATGTAGAAATAATGGAGAAATAATACATATCACATCCTAGTTAAGTAAATAGGATTTATCCAATTATGAAAGAACCCATATAATAACATACTGATATCACATACAGATCCATCTTGCTTATATAAAAGTCCAGTCTAGTACATCATGTCCCAAAAGTAAAAAAGGGGAAAACATAAGATAAAAAACCTAAAATTATCAAGCTCTATCCCAGATCCTAGATACATACTCCAAAACTAATAATATCATTAAGAATTTTCTAAATGGAACTTGACCTAATCCAGACCTGTATCTACAATGTCTGACCAAGTACTAAACTGTAGCTCAAACGAGTTGTGAAAAAACTCTAAAAGCCACAAAAAATGATGTTTGATGAAAATTTAGTAAGGCATATAAAACCTAAGGGTGTGAAATATTCATATAGGTGATAATTATTAAAAATATAAACAAAAAAGGGAAAGAGTTTGATGGTTGGGAATTGAGGAGACAACACGGGATGACGCAACCTGCTTTAGCCAATACTGGTCTTTCAACATAGAGGAGGTTCCATAGGCTAATAAAATTACAAGTTTTATCATAAAGGAAATTGTGATCATATATTTAAATACCCCAACCCTAGTATCCTGAATCTGGTTGGTACTTTATTACATTATCACTAGATATAAGCAATCATATTCCAATGGACTGAATAGTTTAGTAGTCTTAGTAGACAAGATACATAACTAAAAATCCACATTTTATTTTAAAATAAAAAAAATGTTCATTCATTGATAGATCCATTATTCCCTCATCATATCCCTAAATATCAATCATAAAACATTTCCCGGTATCCTGGATAAAGTTAAATATAAGAAATGGATGAGTTTAGATGGTAAGTAATAGTATGCATATAGTAGAATCTATTATGAATAAATAAACATAATCAATAAGGAAATAATTGAGGAACATTCCATTTAAACAAAAACTTGAGCATAATATCATAGGAATAAATTATGATCAAATAAATCCATATAAATAATCACATTAGTTTGAAACTTATAAATTGGTATTCTAACTAATAGAATAATCATGTGGATATCAAAAATAATCTCATGATTATAGAATGCAGAATGTCAGACCTCATAACTATACCTTCATGGCCTTGTCCCAAGACCTCTTATAAAAATTTATAAGGCCTCAACAAAAAAAACAATCTAGCTTGTCTCATGAGATCTACCAATGCATCAAGGGGTTATAGTGGGCTCTGCCTGTCACTTACTAAATCCAATTCATTACACAAATGAAATGTGTGAAATATAATTAACATAAATATTCATATTGAAAAACTAACATAATAAATGTTAATAATTACCCCAATCAATAAACATAAAAATAAACCATTCCGAGTAATATGGAGAATGGTGTCAAAATAGCACATCCCCATTCAAACTGATCATAAACCATCCAATGAAATTATAAGTATGGTGTTATTACAAAATATTACCAATGTAAAATATGTGATATAATGGTTTTATCATTGATTAATAGAAATACCACAAAAACACCATTAAAACATTCTTTATGAAAATATCCTTTTTTACATTGAAAATAAATTTCAAAAATAAAAAATTTCAAGAATATTAAGAAAATAATTTTTATTAAAATTTTCTTATAAATTTGTAAAGGAATCATAAAATAAATGAGTGGTATTGAAGGTGGGTAATTCTGTACATTCTATATTAGTTAAAAAAACATTACTTCCACTATATTGTAAAAAGGTTAAAAAGTACCTTGTTCAGAAAATGAAAAGATGATTCCTTTAAAATCATTTTTTAAAAATTCAAACATGGTTAAAAATTACTTCAATAAATCATTTTTATAATGTGAAAAAATTTTCTAAAATATATTTAGAAAACATGGATATAGAAGAAAAATGATTTTTGACTGAAAATAGAAATAAAGTTAGCTTTTCTTAAAACTATTTTTTTAGTCATTTTATGTACCAAAGAAAGAGAAATAGTGATGCTACATAAAAAATTAATTAAAAAAATTGATAAGAAAATTCAGGAGTTTATTTAGTAGTATATCATAATATTCCATCATCATAAATTCAATCATAAACAATCCTGGTAAACTATGAGATTGTAAAATAAGTTGTTCCCACTTTCGTAAATTTTGAATAGTAACCACATGAAAAATAAATTCAAATGAAACATTAAATATAATGAAGATAAAGTTATTAATGATATAACATATCAAAGGGTAAGTATATACAATACAAAAAAGAACTAAATGGTTTAAATGAAATATGTCTCGTGAAAGTAAAAGTGAGGCGAGAAACCCTTACCTTAGGTTTGACTTCTTCATATGTGTCTAAACCTCTTATATAATAAATATAGGATTATAATAAATATATTATAGAACCATATCCTATATTTAATACCATATATGATTTATTTATAGTATTTTATCACCTTTTTATTAAAAATTATTTGTTAAAATCCCTATTTCGGGTTATAATTGCTTCGTTTTTCATGTATGTTTTGGTTAGATAATTTTGATACTTATACTCTTATCGTGGTTAAATCATCTAAAGAATTTTATCCATGATATAAATATCATAAATATTCATTATATATGTATTTATAGTAATCTATTAATGTTAGATATAGAAAATAGATTACACTATTCATGGAGACATTAGGTCGTACGTATATAAGAACACCGTTTTCATTTTCTTGATAGATTAAAAGAAAGAAAAATAAATAATAATCAACTATTAAATAAAACTTATTATGTTATATATATAATTTTTATTAATCAAATCCATACTTTTTACCATTCATGTAAAATTAAAGTGAAAAACATTTCACATTTCTACATGGTAACACTAGTCAACACGTACGCACAAGCGATGTTATTAGTTTACAACAGATTGGAAGGTATGATTATAGATGTGATATTTTATTTACATAAGTTTTTTAGGTCATAAATATTACATATATTTCATTAAATTTATCTCTACTGACTTGTATATAACACGTAAGTGAAAGATGAATTTCATCCCTTCGTGTAGCGGTAGTGCGTCATACAAACGAATGACATTATCATATCCCACCACAAAGTGAAAAGTAATAAGATATATTTGATATAAAAATAAAAAATTATTATAATTTCAATGATATCATATAAATATTTTAAATCCATCATTATATCCAGCTTTGAATTCTAGTGATGGAAAACAAAATACATTGGTTCTCGAGGTAGTAGTCCGCAATACACAAGATTGACACATTCATTTTCCATTTGAAGGAAGTGAAAAAGATTATAGGTTATGAAATTAACATTATTAATATCGTTATATAGTATATTTTTTATTATACTATCATATATTAAAAATTTGTTAAGGAGTCTAAACAAAAAATAAAACTAATACACATGTTAAGAATTTTACCTCTTCTTTGGAGAACCCCTTCAAATTTATACCTAATGTCTTCTTATGTGGTTTTACTAAATAAAATAAAGCCTCTAAGTTTTTTTAAGGGAATTAAAGAATGTATTTGGGTAGTTATTGGCTGAAACAAATGGCTTTGTATGTTTTAAGAGTAGAAGAGAGGGGGTGGCCTATTATAAGTGGTGGAGAGGACATACATTGAATTTTTTAAAAGAATAAATTGTACCCAATTTTTCACATGAAAAGAGGCTCCAAAATAGGTCATTAGAAACAATTATAGGTTATAAGTTCTATATATGTATAGAAAAATGAATTTGGAAATGTTTTATATCTTTTTTAACCATTATCTTCTTATTTTAACCTCTGATAAACCCATTTTTACCACAAACGTAATAACTTTTTTTACAGTTTTTTGTATTCATTGTGGTGAAAAATTAAGTTGAAATTTTAATATTATATAAATTATTTGTATTTAAAAAATGGAATACATTTTTTCAAATTCAATTCATAAAAGTGGATGATTTAAATTTAAAATTAAACCCGCATATGAGTTAAAAAATAGTTTTTTCAAAGAATAACATTCAAAAGTTTATAATGTTTTTATCTCTAAATTCAAAATGAAATTGAATATAATTAACCAATTAGTTAAATTGTAATATAATTGAACTGATTTTACTATAAAACATAATTAAAACAACATTTAACTTTTTTAATAATTTAAACAAAAAGAAAATTCTCAATAAAAATCAGTATTTTTTACTATTCATCAAAAAATTACACTATTTAGAAAATTCAAAAAAGTTCACCAAAAGAGAATTTTTATAGATCAATTTCAAAAATTATGTTTATTTTGTCAAATTAATTTTCTAAAAGTGGTTAAAAAATTTAATTTATGTACCCATATCATGACTAAACGACCTTTTAGAAAAATACAATATTTTTGAAAATATTTCTTTTTCTTTGAAATTGTTCTTATTTTATTACTAATCAATAGATAACCGTTGATTTTATGTGATATATGTATATAAAATATAATTTTCCTGTTTTATTTAGTCCTATTAATACCCACCAACTTAACATCTTGGTTATAATAGCCGTGTTTAATAATATTATTTTAATAGAGTATTGTGTTTCGTTTATACATAGTGTTACATGAATCACAGTATATCAAAGAGACTAAATTTATTTAAAAATATATAGAGTTATAACTTAGGAAACACGTAAAACCCATGTTCTCATATGGATGGCCATTGGGGATTTGTTGATCCTCCCCATATTCCAAAGGCTACTGACAAGCAGTGAGGGTCTGTTAGGTGGTATTAAAGAGACTCTACCCTCTGATGATGATATAAAAAAGGTAATATAAAAATAAAACACCATGGATACATGAATAAAATACTCAGTTGAAGAAATAATAGATAATGTAAATAAATTTACAAATGCATGATTTATACATATCAGATAAAGTATACATGTGAAATAGTCATAAAAGAATAGAGATGCAAGATCACCCATGGATGATCATATAAAAATGTACTCAAAATCACAAAAGAAACTCCAGATCAATTCCATGAATAACCATGACCCATATTCCATTTATCCCATGCACATGTGCATCCCTGATCGCTATGTTTTAGAGGATGAACCCAGTCCTTGACGTGATCTCAAAACCATAAAGTCTACACACATCCCAAGGGGACCGTCTAGTGTGTAACTATGAACTCAATAGGCCACCACCAAAGTGTTCTTATCTTATATCCATAATTATACATTTTATGCATTTGTAATTGAATAATAGAAAATCCAACATAAAACAAATAACTCACTACACTTATTCTCAACAACCACAAGTGAGTGTTTACCTGCTTCTTCCAACACCAGGACATCTCTGAATACATGCCATCCGATATATATTTTCATACACTACATGTCTGTAAAGACATGTCTATAGTGGAAAGGAACCATGGATTGATGTAAAATAATCCAAATAATGATATCTTACCCGGAGAATTCTTAGGATCCTCCCATAAACATATCAGTAGAACCTTGTGCCATCTGACACCTCATGTGCCACAAATCCTATAACTGAAATCTTGTTAGCATGCCCATAAATATGTCCCATTTCCCTATGAACTCCATTCAAAAGGATACAATCATCTCAATAGCTGGACATCTTGATGTATGATAATATAAATCCTTTCATATATAATCAATCAATGTGGGATCAATAGCCCGACATCCTAAGGCATGGTGTTATCTGTCCTCAAATAATCCTGGCTTATTGGCCTCAAATATAAATTGTGAGCCTTAGGCCCCAAATGATGATCTAAAAAACCATCTCCCATAGATTTCTATAATAATCACTTCCTCAATAATTGATGTTCAACACCATCCCCTAATTTTCTATAACTGCAAACACCTCCGCCCACAACGAGTGGCCAACATCGCCTCACTAAGTTCAAACTGCACACACACAAATCTAACGACAATGTCGGGTAATAACTGTGAGTGGAAATCACAAAAAATTCATAAACCACACTAATAGAAAACCTTATCTCCACGTGAAAACCTCATCACCCATCCATGTTATGGTCATCTCCATCTACCTCATCCTGACGATAACATCTCCTCAAACCAGATGGTCAAAACCATCCCATATATCTCCAGCCACACCCCTATCCTGGAAAACATCATCGTCCCAATACTGGTAATCAACATCACCTCGATACCTCAGGTCATGCCTTTCACGTTCACATAGAACTCATCCAGTCCCATCACAATTTTATTAATTAAATTAAATCAAATAAAAGAACATTCCCAACTAAGTAAATCACCAACTCAGATTAGCATATTTAATAGACTGGATCATGCCCATCATCATCCCATAATACCAAATATCATTTAAAATGAAGAATTTATTTATCAAGGGTTTCACCCAGAAAACCCATACGTGCACATTTAATAACTCACCCCATAACACCCATATATTTATAAAGAAATCTAGTTACCACCTACCTTAAACTCGTATGTGTTCACTACCTAAATATTGGCCTCTCATATAAGTTGAAACAAGATCAATATAGATTCTATTAAAACATTCTAAAAATAATGAAAATGAGCTCACATGGATTCAACATTCCATCCAGAGAGATGAAAGAATAATGGAAGCAAGAGGAATGATAGCCTTACTGTTACACTACCAACACAATTAAAGATTTTCAAATCAAATCCTGGAAGGAGGAAATATTCCAATGTCGAGAGGATGAGGAGGATATTCGAAGTTTGATTTAGGAGGTTCATGAAATGGGAGGAAAATAAAGGATAAAGAAAGAAATAGAGGGGAGGTTAGAAAGGTAATTCCAACCCCTCAAATGAATATCTCGATTTGGCCGCACAGTTTGGATAACCGTGCACCAACTGTTCGGTGCCATTATCCAAACAAACCTCTACCTCGCACAACTATGCACACATTTTTTCAAACTGTGTACATCCTGTATGGATAAAATATGCTAACAACTATAGGCTTCTCACATGAACATGAACCTCACCCTATATATTTTTTCAAACTATGCTCTAGTTCAAATGGAACAAAAAGTTTGGGCCGCACGGTTATCACAAACCGTGTGCCAACCATGTACCCTGTGTTGTGTCTCCTAAATATTGGTTCTCGAATCCAGATGCTCTTGGAACCAAATCGGACATCTGATACACTTATTGGAACTTAAAACTCATATAAAAAGAATATAGTAATGTATTTTAATTCTCAAAATTACACTCTGAATTCTAACTAAAAATTTGACCCATCCAATAAATATAAAATTAAAATTTACCCAGAAAAATGGCATGTTCCAAAAACCTAGGATGTTATAGCCTCCTCACCTTATAATATATCATCCCCAAGCTATGAGGTTTCACAATGAGATATTACCAAACATACCAATATCATAAACATTACCCTGGTTTACCTCAATTACACAGTCACTAGTCAATTCCTCTTGTGGTGCTCCACACATTTGGAATTACCTACCTAGTCGCTTCCCAACCCAAATGACATTCTGAAGGTCCAACCTGGCCATTTCCTAGACATAAATTTCCCCAAATTATATACCTTCATTCCTTCTCTTAATCATGTTCTCAATTCATACATGTGTCATGCATGACACTCACATATTTACATCATGGACAATTCCCAAGATCTATCGCATCCCATCTGATGCTCAATTTTTCCACATCATCCTCGATGTCTACAAGATCCTGCATCAAAACTGAATCTCAAAATTCATGCATCACATAGATTCTCAAAAACCCTACATCATGTGTGTGTGTGTGTGCATTCCTATAAAAATTCCCAATACTTATGCATCTGATACAATGACTTGTCATACTCGATGTGCACATACTAACCAGTTTGTAGTTAATTCAAATACAACACATTCACCTCTTGCACTTAAATATTCCATTTATAGAAATAAAGGACATGATATGATTAAGGTATACCTCTAATTTTCTTTTTCATCTTCCCATCCAATTCTGCCCCTGCCAGCTCAGTAGCATGTACTTAGCATAAAGCCCAACTACCTGAAGATTGACCTCCCTACAGAGTTACACTAGAAACCATCCATTGACCCCACTACTAGGATTCAATCTCTAACACGCACTATGCATGTAGTAGAATCCCAGGTGTCGGCTCCTAGTAATGCTCCCAATCCTATATTAGATCCCGGAGTCCAACCTGGTCCCTAACTCCCAAATGGAAGTGAATTCTTCCTATATAACCTCTCCAAGTACCCCATCTGGATGTATTACTGGCACTCCTTCAGAGTTTGATCACATTGAGTCTGAACATTTCCTGACTTTCCACATTAAAAGAACATTGTCGACGACCCACTCATTGGTAGTCTTCCTAAATATCTAGAATGAATGGCCTACTGAGACTCCTCACGGCCCCACTTTCGACTACATGAAGAATCACTAACTCTATCACATGGAACTCTCACCCAACTCAAATAAGTATAGTCTATCATATTTCCCTCATATATTAAATCCTAATTCACCACCTCTGAGAATGAGGTCACCCTAAATATATTTACCTACACCCTGATGTCATGAATCAAGCCATCCTCAAGCTGTCTCACCCTGTCATGTCTTCGCCTACCATAGAGGATAGAAATCAAGATAGGTCTTTAAAAATCTCTATATAATCCATAACAGATGTATCTACATGATGCAGGTTCATGAACATACAAGCTTAATCTTCCCTCAATGTCTCCAAGAAAAGTGCTTGAAGAACCTAGATTCGAAATCCTTCCATGCCAATCCCTCTTGCCTACCAGCATGTACCTACAAATCCTACCAACGATTTTCAAGTCCTTTGAGTATATAAGTATCCAGACTCAACCTTTAACCTTGGGGTATCACTAGCTGGTTGAAATTTGTCTCAAAATACTTGATCAAGTTCATTGCTTCCTGCAGTTCACCCTCACCCTGAAATAATGGTGGGTGCTCAGACTGGAACTCACAAGTCAAACAATCCATGAATGGATCATCTCCCAAAGTGCAACGGCCCAAAATTCTATTAATGAAATTTTACTTCTTATAATTATTCCATATAGTATAAATCACATAAAATCATAGAGAACATAATACAATATTTTTAAATAATGAATGAATGGAATAATATATATTTCTATAAGTTAAGTAACCTATACTTATAGAATAGGAACTTGAACTTTGGAATAGTAATGTGACAACTAGGAATAGTAATTCAGCCAATAGAATAGTAACATCATCTATTAAAGTATAATTAAAATTTAGGAATCTTATAAATGATAATATGATATAATTATATCATGGTATATGTAAATAAATATTTTAAAAATTATTAATTAAGTGTTGGTATTTTTTATAAAAAAAATGTTTATTTATAATTTCATAATAAATATAATTATTTAAAATAAAATTTATTTTCATAAAATAGATTTATAAATTAACATTTTGTTTTCTTATGATTAGAATATAATTTTATGATACCTTAATTAATATTTCAAAGTGTTATAAAATCAGTTATAATTTTAAAACCAGTAATTCCCAAGTGAATGATGATTTTAATTAAAAATTAAATTTCTCATATTTAGAAAATTATTTTCATAAAATGGAGTTCATTTTTGAATTGTACAGGTCAAAAAATGGTTAGGGCGAATTTTTTGGATTTTTTTAAAATAGTTATAATTTTGGTGAATAGTGAAATACATTAACTTACAGTATTTAAAAAATACATGATTTTTTTAGTCGTTGTTGTAAGGTCGATGTAAGACAAAAATATCAAACTCTACTTCATTATTTTAAAATATTTAGTGATAAGTTTCAAACTATTAATAGTTTTGATAAAAAAATAATAAACTAATGAATAAAATAATGAGAAAACACCCCTCTCCTCCCCTATAAATATCACCCCTCACCACATCTTCCCCTCACACATTTTAACCATTGAATCTTGTTCAAGTTCTACCCAATACTCTTCCCAAGTCCCTTAAAAAGATCTTTTGTGGGCGCTCTCATATGAAGTGTGATTTTTTGATATTTACGTGCAACAGAGTGGCTGACTAGGGTCGTCTCTCAAAGGAGGTAGTAATTTAAAAACCTATTAAAGCTATTTTGAAAATAAAATAAAAGGGAAGAAACAAACTTAAAAGGATGGGGGAGGGTTTGATGTTTATAAAAAAATAAGAATAAGATTGCAGGAAGAAGATTGTAATTTTTTGTTCTTGTTTTTTAAATGAAATTTGATTAATAAAACACAACGAGAAGATGTTTTTTATAGAAAAGTATTTTAAAAAGTGTAACCGATATCACTCTACCTCTTCACTTATTAATAAATATCATTTAAATTAAAATCTACTTAATTATTATCCCCTAATTTTGTACCCCTCGAACCCTATAGAGGTTAACTTAACCACAATGATGAAATAAATTAAACCCTAGACTAGTGTTGGAACATGCAATAGCAGCACCATGCGTTGATTGTCATTCTAATATTAGATTATGGTCAATGGTAAATTATGGAACATATTAATTCTTTAAATTAGGATGAATTGAGTTTATTTATTATATTTTAACTCCAAAAATTAATCTCTTGTGGTTTTGTATTGCCGATTAAAGTCGCACTCTCATAATTCACACAATTCTCGACCTCGCGTGTTTTTGCATGAATTGTTCAATTGCTTGATTAGTTTATATTAATTTTAAAAAAACAATTCATAAATAATAATATGTGAATTATAGTAGCTCAATGATTCAAAATAATTAAGTGAAGATGGTTAGAGTTAGATTGATTATTAAGAAGAATTACTCTTCCATGGGTGGTCCAGTCATCGTAGAAACATTTTGCATTTGAAAAAGGTCGTTGAAAGGGTATAACATGATCACATTTATACTATTTATTTTCATCCCAAATAAGAATATTATGACAATAAGAATATTGAAAATAACAGAAGAAGTGGAAGAGAAACTAAGAGTTTATTGAAAGAGCAACAATATTACAACAAAGAAGAAGAAGATATAAGCATTTTGGATGAGATCCTAGCTTGATAGTTTCCCTCCTCCAATGGTGAATTTAATTGGAAAGGAACCAATTCATCTCTACACTCAATCCTCTATGGCACATCCAAACCCCTCCAAATTATAAAAACACACATTTATAGAGTAGAGGGAGGCTAGGTTATAAGTGATTTCAAGTGTGAATGGGGAAATTCGGCTAAGTATTTTATTCCAAGTTGTATCGCTTATTTGACCTTCAAAATGTGTGAATCAGCTATCCTTCCAGAAGGATGATCTGTGATAAAAAAAATTCTATATCTTCTTTCCAAATTTGGGCATAATCTAAGCACGGATGAAGAATTGATGGCCCAAATACAGAACTGATGTCCAATCTGGCGTGTCCTGCCCACCTTTGACTTAATGTCCCATTTACTCCAACCAAATGCATGATTTAGCTATATTATCCCGAATAAAAGTTGTATCCCATTAAATGATTAAATTTTTTACAAAATTTTAAGCTCAAATAATTCAGACTAAAATATATATGTCTGAAATACTACAATGAATTTTAAAAGGGTAAAACTGGAATTTTCATCAAATTTGCAAATGAATGATCTAATCTCAAATATTCCATATATGAACACATTTACCACAATGTGAGAAAATTATATCATTTATTATCAAAACAATATTCAATAAAAATGTGTTTAATCAACTCCCTCACACTTACCCTTTTTAACTCCTGGGCAAAGTCACATATCATGTATTCCAAAAAATTGTGATAAGATATGCATGTTCATATTCCTCCATCCACATTGGAAAAATAGGAAAATTAAGAATCCCATAAATAGTCAATATCAATAAATTTTAAAGTCATTGTCTCCGAAATTGTGTCAAAACAAAATCCAGTGAGATTAATAGCACTAATCAGAGTGAAAACAAGTCATGGGTGTACCATGCCACTAATTCCCTATGTGTGTGTGTCAATAATTTAAATCTTATCTCTACACCCTTTATCCAGTATATTCTGGTCAATAGAAGCTTTTCTTATTACCTGATTCTATTCCACCAAACCTGCTCAACATCCTTTGCAATCAAATTCCAAAACTCACTCATTTAAGCATTCCCAAAAGTCAAACCATGAGCTCCCGAACCAAATATCCCCACATGTTGTACATTTCTTCACTCACCTCTTTATTGATTGTATTTTTATTTTATTTTTTTTTTTATTTTTTTTTTTTTATTGAGGGCGTCATGAACCAACTCGGGTCAACCCTGAACCGGTCACCCGAGTCGATCCACAGCAAGGCCCGAAAGGCGTTCTCAATCCCCACGGGTTGGAAACTAGTGTCGGGTATCAAAATTTAACCGTTGGAAACGATTTGGCCCATCAACAAAAGATAACCAACTAAACAAAGATTGACGATAAAAATAAAAACTAGCAACGAAAAGAAAATAAAATTGCGCATACCTCCATGTGACCTTTTAGGTCACCACCCAACCAAAGATAAACCTTGCTCCAATAATAAGAAACTCGGCCAGGAGAACATGGGGAAAGGGAAACTGCAACTGAAATGATAGAATAGGCGTGAGCATTAAAATGCTCAATAGGGATGCCAAGAATAAACCACTGAATCCAAGAATCTCTTTTCCCAAAACAATCCATTAACGCCAGTTTGAAATACAATTATAAAAGTAGGGTTTTCACATTCTAATAAAAATAATAATTTACCCATTTCAAAACCCAACGTACACCACGTACCATTTTTGAAACAAATTACCATTTTTACAAATAGAAGTCATACAGGGAAAATAGGGCAGTGCTAAAAGAAACAGGTTAGCAGTACAGGCTGGAAACTAATACAGAAGGAAATAAATAAGCACACGAATAATAACCATGAGTAATCCTAAGCATCCCTAGAAGACCCCTGAACATACTCGACTCAGAACCACCTGTCAGCGTATGGTGAAGCCCCATAGTCTATAACCAACTGATCGCCCTCACGACAAAATCAGCAGCACTCCCCATCTGGCCACTCTATATCTACCAGTGGGTACCAACCCATCTAATCAGGGTTGATAAGAAACCATCACTCGATCAACTAAAAAACACTCAGGAACTCGTGGTGGTGGTGGTAATGTTGTGTAAGTAGGAGGCTCTTGCACGCGTGACTCGACCTACTCATTATCACCGCACTTTCCTACCTCAAACACGGACACCAATATACGATAGACCTAAGGGGTATCCCCCTATAATGGTGCCCCATATTTATATACATGAATTTTCATTTCATAAAACAAGCTGTCAATCGGGCCACTATAATAAACTTTAAAACATTTCAGAAAACATTTATGGTTTCCAACCGAGAACACACATTTATCCAAAATATCTTGCAAACGCCACATTTACATTTACAAAGTTAAACAGACACTTAAGTTCTAAACACACATTCAAACACTTCACAGTTACCAAACATGCCTTTACCCTTCTTCAACCCACACCAAAACATGTTTCAAACCAAATGGACAAACCTTAAAGAACACATTATAAACCATGTTTTCCAAAACACTTGAAGCAACACTTTATAAAACCTCATTTAAAACCCTCTTTAGAAAACACTGAAGGGACCAACATTATTTGAAAACTAAAATCCATTTAGGAAACCAAGGTTTAGAGAGAGATACCATTTTACAAGTACCATATTCATTTGACGGCACTTCAATGTGTGCACCTAGTGCACTCACGGATGTTCCCACATCCAATGGCCCACTAATATCCAAATAGAACGTATGAAAACCATTTCCACAAAACCCACCATTTATCTTAAAATCATGTTCTACCATCCAACTCATTTAGAAAACATAAAATAACCCCAACGCCGCCATAAAACGTTTTTAAAAACATTTCTATATAACCACCAAGCCACAAAATGACCCAATCAAAAACACCAAAATAAGTTCACAAACCAACTATTTATCATAACAACATCATAGAGCTATACATTTCATAATAGACCCAATTTTTTCTTACAAGAATGAAGACAATTCAAACAAGATTCCTAAGTACCATAAACCTAGGCAATTTACAAAAAAAATCATTTAAAACCTATTTTTAACAAACCAAATCAATTCCAAAATGCTATAATAATTTAAACAAGGGTTCCATAGAGGTAGGAAACTAGTTTTTAAACTTGTTTAAAATGTTAAGCGTCAAAGGAAGAGTATTAGGGAAGAAAAACGTGGAAACACCTACCGAAACCTTACGTGATTGGAATAAAACTTCAACGAAAAGAAGAACAACGCCTTGCAGACTAATCGTACACCCTAAAACAATGATACAAACACACGAAACACAAATTAGGCATTGGGGTTTTGATAAATTAAAGAAAACCCCCAAAACTGAGAAAGAGATTTACCAAAGGGAGGGTTGTCGGACGGGGCGGGGCAGCGGGTCGTCGGGGTCGAGTTCACCGGAGAGGATCGCGGCCGACCAGAGCGGGAGAGGGAGGTCGTCGTCGGGTTGTGCGCTGGAGGCTAGCCGGACAAGGCCATCGCACGCCAGTGCAAGGGGTTCGGGCCGCCACTAGGAGAGAGATAGGGAGGGCCAAGTCTGAGGAGTGTCGGTCATGAGGTTGGTCGCGCGCACAAGAGGAGCCAGAGGGAGGCTCGCTGCACCACTGGGAAGGAGGAGGGTGCCTCACACCGTGGGGAGAAGGAGAGGGGGGGCACTGGGTGTGCCTCACACAGGAGTGAGGGAAGGGGGGCGATGCCCCCTAGGGTTTTGCCCCTTCTCTTTTTTTTATAATAATAATATTATTATTACAATAATAATAATAATCATAATAATAATAATAACATGATAATAATAATAAAAAAACCAATAATATAACAATAATAATCTTAATAATAATAATATCCCTTTAATACCATTTATTTAATTTCTTTAATAATAAAAATATTAACAACAAAATTTAAAAATAATACTATTAATATCAATTTAGAAATAATAGTATTACAACAATTTAATAATATTATTATTATGATTATCTACACAATAATAATAATATTATTATTATTATTAAGGTATAAACATTTATGAAATTTATTTATTTCAAGATTTGGGTAATTTCACGGTCACCAGGGTCGACCAAATGGTTACCGCTAACCGTGTGGTGCCCGTACACCGGCCTAAAACCCACAAAAAATAACGATCCTCAAAAAAGTTAACCACTCATTCAACCCGAGCCTCGACAAGAGAACCCAAAGCCAAGAAATAATAAAATAAAAATAAATTTAAAAGTCGGGGTGTGACAATTCTCCCCACCACAGACACTTTCTGCCCCCATAAAGTCACCCAGTCGAACGACAGGCAGAACTTGAATTCATGCCCGATTGAAACCGAAAGAAACAACAACACGAGATAACAAGAGAACACAGAAGGGTTCTCTCCACCACAAGAACTCAACTAGAGCGGAAAGTTAACACCCAAAAATACCACCCTAGGAAGGGGGTGGGATGCGGGAACTCCCAACCGATCCAAAATAACTTCTATAACATGAACGAAACAACACCTCCGTTGAAACTTGGAACTCTCGACCCAGAACAAAAAGCCCCCAACACTAAAGAAAAACCTCTGAGCAGAACTTAACCCAAATAGTGAATCTAAGAATAACTACAAAAATTGATTCTTCCACATGCACTTACATCTCCAAATGAACACAGCTAAACCGAGATCAACTCATACAAGGACCAAACGCACTTTAAAAAAAAAAGGAACGATTCATTAAACCATAATTAGACAAACGGAAATATTGGATTACAATATAACAAGTTCATCACATTCCCCCATTGAAACGATGAACTTACAATAATAGTAAAACTTTAACAGCAGATAAACAAGAACAAAAAGTCTTTATATGTCACATTGCCAACACGGAACACAAAACCCAAACCAAGGCTTCACACCCCCAACAACTCTTAACTGTGTGTGAGTTTCGCCCCAAGACTTGTGGTTGGGGCTCTAATGGCTAAAGCATCTCTTGCCTCACAGTTAGACACTGGAATCCTCCGGTCATAACGTCTTCTTCAGGAAACACTTCCTGTGGAACTTCTCTAGATGACCGAGACACCCGCAATGATGGCACATCTTCGAAGGGATGCGACATGATGGCTTCGTGTTCCCTAAATGTCCACACTGATGGAACACCATTGAATGGTCCAACAAACTAGAAGCCAGAACCACTACAGATGACTCTTTAGAGACATGTCCCTCTAGTAGACCCTACTCGCCATGTGGGGAACATTCACGAGCAACTAGATACGCTGGATTGCCAACCATCTGCGCTTTGGAGACCAACTCATCTAGGAACGCCTCATCCACCAGCATCTTAAAACGATGGTCCTTAGAAGGGAGGATCCGCTCATTGATCTCTGGACGAAGACCCCGATGAAGAGAGAAGTCCTCATAAAATCTTGTCATGCTACCTCTGGAGAAAAGGACACAAGTTCCTTGAAATGGTCAACATATGCAATCACCGTCCGTTGGCCTTATTGAATGCACACAAGTTCTTCACTTTTCTTCATCTTCACCTCTTCAGGTATAAACCATCGGACGAAGAAGGATTTAAAGACATCCCACATCATCCCAACTTGCATTGATTGTGGGGCGAACAACTCTCATTTTTCCATAGCTGGACCTTCGAACAAACTCAAAACGACACGCACTCTGACAGCTTTGGGAGTTCCCAATACCCTGAAGACATGATTGACCTCTTAAAGCCACTTTGTTGCCTCTAACAGACCCTGATCATTGTGAAGGATAGGCAATGTCTGAGAAGAACCAAAAACTGGGCATGACTTATCAGAAACCTTGGGGACCTTTCTGGGCGGCATTTTCTGAACAACATATAAAACACAGATCCAAAACCAATATCAAGCCCAAGGAACATCAATGAAAGCGCCTTCATCCAAAAACAACTGACTCAAAAACCAAACAAATATAAACACAGTCAAAAACATCCCTTTCAAAAAAACACCTTTAGAGAACAAGGTCACGCCTTTAATTTCAAATAAACACCCATGGTATCCCACGAAATGTCACATATGTTTCCATCCACCATTCCATTTCTTTACCAATTTCAAACAATTACCAAATTGTCAAGCCAAAACATTTCCCTTTAAAACCAATTTTACCAAAATCAAAACCATTTAAAAGGAAGCATCATCATTTCCGAAATCCTTTTCATTTTCAAAAAAAACACTTACCCCAACCAGATCCAAGACAAAACACCACTTACATCAAACTACCGAAGAGAGAGACTAGTGCCTATGACCAACTCAGTGACATGGTAGTGAGCCATGCCTTAGGTAGGAAATAACACTAAGAGGAACTTGAACCAAGCACTTAGTTGCCACATAGGTCACTACTCCATGCGAAATCACAACATGACATCGGCTCACCTCCATTGTCATCCCTCAGTCCAAAACAGACCAGAACAAGACAAGGACTCAAATCCCAGACTACCCCTGGCAACTCGAGCCTAAGAGCGATCTTTGAAAACCAACTTGCGCCTTTCAACAGGTTTAAAGGGTGGGTACTTTCTCATAATTGTTCCCTAATTCAGGAGATGATAGTCAACACAAAGTCTCAAGCTCGCATCCGCATTTTTCATGAACAACTCTAGAGCTTCCCAGGGGGACACACTAGGTCTAAAACAACCCTTCTCATGAAGGTATTTCAACTTCATCTTCATCACTCAAATCTCGTTAGGAGGCATCTGATATGCTGCAGAAGATATCAATGTGGTCTCGAGGTACAAGTTGATGCAAAAGTCAATCTCCCACCTTAGAGGTGGTACCAAACCATCTTTGGGAAAGACATCCATATAAACCTCCAATACAGCTGGAAGCCAAATGCCTAAAGAGCTCACAACACCAAGGGCTAAACTCGTCAACTGATGGGTGAAAGGTTGGAGCTTCCAGCTTGTGATCCCTACTCACTCAACCATAAGATATCCCTTACCCATGAGGAAGAATCTCATCTCATCCACACAAAGGCATCTAATTATCTTGTGGTTACATTCTTTCTAGGGGTGCATTGTGAACAACCAATCCATACATAAAATGATGTCATAGGGTTTCATCGTGATTACCAAGAGGTCCCACATGAAACTTTACTCTACACTAACATCACCAAAATGACCTTAAACATACAAATCAAAGAAATCCTCTACCACACCTCGATATTGTCCACATTAGGCGGCACTGACTCGCCCACACAGCTTTAAATTGCATCATAAGAGAACGTGTCTTGGTGGGGGAAGTGTCCCTCTCCCTTGAATGCTCAAAGCTGCCTCACATATCACCAATATAAGGATAACACATCGAACAAGGAAGCAGTGTTAAAAGAAAATAACTGAATTGGAAAAGAAAAAAGGGGTATAGATCGTACCACATACCATGTTCAGAGTCCATGGATCAGAAGCCTCTGTTTTCTATCCTCCGACTCCAACACAATGACTCGGGAAGTCCTGGGCATAATGACATTTCCTGTCATAGGCAAATCATGGACCCATCTTATGGTGTCTGAATCTTTTACAAGGCTTTAGAGCCAAAGAACCTTCAAGTTAACTGAGTCTGCCATGCTCCTGTTGTGCTTTGAATCCCCGCATCTGAGTCTGAGAATGATTGCACCTCCTGCACCGAGACCCTGACGACTGGTGCCTTCTAGCTATTGTAGACATCTCAGCTCCAAGATATCCACTTCCAACACTTGCATCACAGCACTCCTTTCCCATGAAAATCTTTATAGCCTGAGCCTACTCAAGGAACTCCTGAACCTAAACTGGTGGTCTGGTAGAGCAATAAAACTCTTCGTGGAATAAGCGCCAAACTCTACCTAAGAGAGTGTTTCCTCATCATATTCCTGGGTAATCAAACCCCACCAACTCCTCGCTACCCCACGGAAGAGGTTGGTTGCAAACATGACCATCAACTCTGTTAGCATCCACATAAAACAAAGAACTTGAACTATATACTCCAACCAAACCACTACCACATGAGGGTCTGTCTCAACCCAGAATTTGGGTGGTTCCTGGTCCTCAAACTCTAAAAGCAAGCTCAGTATAGGAGTATAGTCACCCAGAATAGTTGTAACTAAAGACTACCAATTGGCATGAAACATCAAACTGACCCACTGGGGGGGGGGGTTCTCTCGTTGCTCAATGGGAGAAACCACCTCAAAAACGGGATCCTAAACTAGAGCCTTAGTACTGTGATGGCCACCATGATAACCCTTAATTGGGGTGTCCTCACTCAAATGGCCATCATCACGACCCTGTATTTGTATCCTAGTTGACTGTTTTTGTGAAGAAATACAGAAATTTGACAAGACATGTCTTGGTTAGATGAGTATATCTGGGGAGATGACTCAAGAAGAACATGAAAATCAAAAAATCAAATCTTATATAATGCATGCACCCTTGTTTTCTTTGCAACTAATGCTTCAGAATACCAAGTTGACAAGCAGGTGGTCTGATTCCTAGTGTATGAATACGTTGGCTATCACACTATCACTGGGTTCCATGGCTTGATAATCAAACTCAAGACACTTTGACACTGTTACCCTAAGTTCTCAAACCAAACCTCACCAAAAGTCCAACTCCAAACACTGACCTAAATAAATATCAGCTCTGATACCACTCTGACATGACCCAACCCATAGGAGACTGCTTGGCCAGTGGTAAGCTTCTAGGGGCTAGCAACAAGTGTTGAGTAGGCATAATACTAAAATGAGAGGTCTTACCCTAAGTACCCGTACACACATACACAAGCAGCTTCATGTAACAATGCAAAGATATAAAGAATGAACATCTAGAGTGTAAACCATCCATGCAACAACCTCTAGGAAATACATTAAAGTACAACAATGTAATGTGAAATATATAAAGGGGGAAATACACAACCAACCAGAAATGAGGTCCCAACCTGAAAACAAATGGAAAAAGGGAAAACTAAAGAGCGTCTGACTCACAATCTCTAAGTATAACCACCGAATATGGCCAATACCTCCAATACCGCTATGCTACTCCAATATTGAGTCCACTGGAGTAACCGCCAATCTTCCTGTCAATTGCATAAGACACAACACATTATGGAAAATCTCATGTAGGGGTGAGTATGTATATACCCAATAGGATTCCTTGAAAACCATGAAGGGGAAGAAATAACAATAAACAATAGTCACCTCAACTCATAAGCAAGTGGGTAAAGGGAAACCCAGTAGATATGTTCAAAAGAAACCCAATCGATAAAGGCAATCTCCATCATCCAAGCCAGTTAAGAAAAAAGAGTTTGCCTGCAGCTCCAAATGTCCCTCACTGATGCCAAATAACCCACATAAGCACAATAAGATATAGAGTGGAGGATTTGGCGCCACACTCCCCGGGAATGACAATTTTTAGGGTTTCCATTCAATCATCCTATGGCAGAAGGATTCCTCACCCACCAGTGTGTTGCTTCAGTCGCGCCTGATTGGGTTTCGTCAAAGGAGGTTTTGAGTCGGCTTCAATCTTCAGTTTTTGTTGTTGCCTCTACCTATTTCCTCTTCTTGCCTGAATGTTCGCTCATCATCGTTGAGCCTCTTTTGATGCCTCCGTCATGTGTTTTGCTTCGGCTTCCCGATCTTGTGGTGTTGGTGTTGGCATCGCAATTTTCGACGTTGGTGGTGGGGACTCTCCAGATCTGGTCGTGTTCCAGATCCGGGATTCATCTCTCCAAATCTATTCTCCATATCTGATCTTATCGTCGATGAGTGTTTCAGGGAAGAAGGTGCTTGACGGTCGTTGATGGCGTGGGCTTGTCCTTAGCTCGACGTGGGGCGGTGGCTTTTGGTTGGTTGGTGATGGGAGTTTGAGTGGGTGTCTAGGTGTGGAGTTGGTTGCGGGTTGGGTGTTGACGGAAGCGATGAGGAGGAATTTTCATGTCAGTGCTTCTCATATGAGTGATCGACCTTCAGTCTTTAGCCGCGGGTCGTGGACGGTGTGCTTTTCGATCGTCGGTGGTGCGTGGATGATGGTTGCAGACATTGTTGTCAGTGGTCCTCTGATTGGCGACGGTCAGTGGTCAATCCTCCGTTTCGGTGGTCTTTGACTGGTTCAACCAGAACTTTTACGATTCTTGCTTCTATTTGTTTATTGGGATGCATAGTTCTTTGTGTTCACTGGTTTCTTCCTCATTGCATTTGGGTGGCGGTCCATCATTTTGCAGGTTTTGCTGTGTGGGAGGCTTCGAAAGAGGGATGGGTGTGATGAGACACATCATTCAACCATCCGTTATCATTTTTTATGGATGGATGGGCACCATTCTTTGACTTTTGATCAGTGTTTTCAGTCTGATTTTGTATTGCATTTGGTTGACATTGTTGTGATTTCCTCACATGCTTTGTCGAGTTGGAGGCTCAAAAGATAGAAGGGTGTACTGGCACCTTTTATCTGGATCTCCTCTACATGTTTGTGTTGACTAGAGAGGTTTTTTACCATGTTGTGTTGATCCAACATGGTGCAACTTCTTGGCAGAGGGGTGGCACATTGTTCTGACTGAACTCACCGGTGCACTGTCTAGTGAGGGGGCGAAGAGGATTTTTCGGGTGCTTGCCTTAATGTTTGCTTCCCTTTGGACTTGCGGGACCATTATGACATTTGTGTCTTGTTTCTTTAAGGTATTTTCCCCCTTGCTTGTAATGAGTTCCCTCTTTTCCCAGTCTTAAAAGAGGTTTGCTTTTTTATGTTTAATAAAGGGGCTTGACCCTCAACCTTTTCAAAAAAACAAATAGAGTAGAGGGCTCACATCTCGCTATTGTGTGTTGCAGTCGAGAGAGAATTATCTCCTCTCTATGAATCTCATTTAACTCTCAAGAATATGAAGTTCCCACACCTTGTCGCTATGTAGCACAACTGAGGGAGCACTGCTCTAATAGAGGACTAGCACACCACCATAGCTCAATGGTGGGGAGTCCACTCCACAAATAGGGGACCCGCACCCTTTGTAATGTGGGGGGTTCCATCTCTACCTGTATAAAGGATATGGGGGACCCGCCACCTGGAGAGAGACAGAGGAGTACTGACCCCGGTAATACTCTGATGATCACACCTGATCGTTGTCACTGGCTAAGCATCACCGAAAGAAGTGTCCTGCTAGCATCAACTCATGTTGTATCTCTGTTATCAAATCAAAGGCCACCATCGAGCTCTACGTGGAAAAATACTTAGGACGGGCTACTCATGGGCCCAAATTTGAGTCCTAAAGAAGGAGATATGCAAGGAAAAAGTCTCTGAGGGGAGTACACTGCGTGCCTCCTAGGGTACACATCATTTCCCATAATGTTGAACCATGGATGTGTCCCCTCATTGCACTCAGCATGTAAAATTAAAGTACACAGTGTGTACGTAGGGTCGCACGACATGTGACCTCGCCTGAACACCTGGACGTATCCTTCGACCTATTCGCATGTACTTCGGTCATTCTTGGGTACTATGGTCATGTACACATGATACACGGCTCAGCTAGCCATGTAACTCTACGCAATGTTCCCCTCAAGGCACATGGCGTGTATACTTACATGAGGTCCAAGGCGCGTGCCTTCGTTATACGGCTTGGTTGCTTGAGTAGGATCACATGGCTTATGGGCTCGACCACATGGCATGTGATATTTAACTCGGCCAAAACCCTAACCGTCGTGGAAACCTAGACTGCACGGTGTGTGTTTGTCTGGGATATACAACATGTAGTCAGATTTTTCACAGACAACGATGCTTTCCTTCATGTGGATGCTAGATCCACCAAATCTGGGGATTTCCTTACCATTTTACTCGCATGAAAAGGCCAAGTCCGAGGGGGGAGGTCTCTAATTGATGATTTTCAGCCTCCGGTGGATAGAAATTGGATCTCCGATCTTCCGAACTGTAGTTGTTGCGCTTCTTGTCACCATAAGGGGGTCCAATCCACAATTCCATCACCGGCATCCTGCAACACACCTCAATCCACCCACAAAACATTGATTCCATGGTCATTCATGCATTTGAAACAAACCAGGGAGTTCAATCACACTCAAATCTGATTCAGCAATGTCGAATCACAGACCCCGTGGTCCAATGATGAAGAACATGAAGAAGAGTGGGAAGAAAAGAAAAGGAACAAAGTAAAGGTCTTCATTGGATGATGAAATCTTGGCCAATGATCATAAATTGCGGAAACATAAGGGTGGAATATAGTCACAACAAAACAAAATAAACTGGATCAAGAACAATTATCAAAATCGGGCTCATGTGAAGTGTGGAAATTGTAAAACAAATAATAAGATATGGAATTGATGCTTAAGAAATTATTAAAAGGGAGGAAATCACAAAAATAACATGCCCTACCTCAAGAATGGATCAAACGTTGGTAAAGAACGCATCCACTAGCGAATAAGAAGATGACCCCACTGCGTTCGCCATCCATCACATGATTCCCCTCGATCGTTCGTCATCGAACCTCATTCCTGATCCGCCAACGGAGCTCTCATCCCCCTCCTCTCTAATGTCCTAGGGTTATTTGGATAACCATGGATATTTTCCATAACAATGTATAAATAGAGTGGGAATTAGGTATAGGCCATTAAATAAATAAATTATTTAATTTACTTAATGTACCTATCAGTGATCGTCTTTAACCGAACGAATGATGTCGACAAACTTTATATCACGTCTAGGGAAATCCCCATGTTTCATAAACAAATGTAGTCTTAGATTTCTCATTTGAGGTCTCGATCAATGGGGAAACTATTTATTCTGAAAATATGCATGTGCATGCTTTAATATATTTTAATATTTTTAATATATTAATTTTAGGGTCCTATGACACCCAAACATAGCACCGACTCTGAAGAAAAATCCTGAGATATATAAGCATTAAACTAATGAAACTAGAGTTGTTACAATATTATTAAAGTCCCCTTTGAGAACCCAATTAGAGTTGACTTGAGATGAGATTAGACACAACTCCTTTTAGAGGTCTCTTTTTTGATGTAGTAGTTGGAGGCATATATAAAGGGAACCAGACAATAAGAGGCACCAAAGTGTAGCTTGAGAGTAACATGTTGAGACCCAACATCATAAATGGAAGAAAGTGCATCCTTCCTCTTAATCACCCAAAGAGTTTCTACCTAAGACTTGATGTTATGATCCATCCAGGCATAACCAATTTTTATCCAATCAAATATTTGGAAGCATTTAATCCTAACCATAGGATCTACAATGCCAGTCAACATCGACTTGTGTTGTGATATGAAGTGCCTAAGGGCTAGAGAGGTCTATGAGTTATTCGGTCCTTCTCGGTTCTAGAAAAAGATACTCATTTGATTTCCTTATCCACCTTTGAGGGTGGCTTCTTAACTTTCCCTTTCCCATTTTTTGGATTGGAGGCAGTTGTGTCTTTTTTCTTCTCAGATTCTTCTACCTCCCCAACCTCTTCCGCCTAACTATTTCCATTGAGGGGATGAATTGATTCATATATGCCTTTAACTTGGATGTATAAGAGTTGATGGGTGTCTTCTTAGTAGCCTCGTTAGATTTGATCATTATAAAATCATCTCTAGAATTCTCCAGTCCCTTGGGACAACTTGTGTTGATGGGATTATATCCTTTTCAACACCATCAAGGGCTTCTAGGTTGTTCCCATCCTTACTAGTGGTAGTCTTCTCAGGCCCAGTAAATTCAAGTTCCAGGGTAGGAGGAATTATCTCATCATCCCCCTCATCTTTAGAATCAGTATCACGCTTATCAATGTTGACAACATCCTGCTGTACATTTTCATGAGAGCCGCAGCCTACGGATTCACATTTATCACCAATATTAACCAACACTGTATCATCTATATTAATAGTGGATGTGTGTTCCTTTGTTTCAAAAACCTTGTTCAATTCACCAGGTGGAAAAGGATCCTTCTCACTAGCCTTAGTATCAATAGTCTACTCATTCTTTCTATGATCCAACTTGGAGGTGGAAGGCTTTTTGGCTTTCTATTTTCCCTTAGTTGTGATTCTCCTACATGTAGTAGCATCATGTCCTCTGAGATTCCATATGTTACAAAACTTTGGCCTTTTATATTCATGTGGGATGTGCTCAATGATTATGCACTCCCTTAAAATTTAGACCATCTTTCATATTGGTTTTTTAGGCTAATGTTGACCTACATGGTTGTTAGAACCACTTCTTCAAAAAGCATAACACCCAAGTAAACCTCAATTAAAACCCTAGAATAATGCCCAAATATTGCATTATATATTTCCCTATCCAGTTTGATGGGGGTGACTATAAAAGGGGGTGACTATAGAAGAGGCAATGTCCCATAGAATGTGAGTATTCCAGTATATCCAATTCAACCTTAAGGTATGAGCCCACACTTGTGCATGAGTATTCTTGACCTTGATGGGGTCAAAAAATTTGTCCCGTTTTTGGATTCTAAGAATTCCAACTTTAGATGCACAAATCCTAATCTCTAGGTCTTTCTTTTATATCATTTATGGGAAAGATACTTGTGCTCAATTCTAAGAATTCCCGATTTTCCATCATCCGGATTTTTTTTCTTCATTCCAATATCCCTTAAGATCGCGTTACCATCTAATGGAATCAGATTTTTGGGCACGCAATGTTAGAAAAGATCCTTATGCTCGATGACATCAGATACCGAATAGTGGTCTGATTCTTGAGTTTTTGGAGGATTTGAGATACAATTATCAAAGTGATCATCATGATTGTCATCACTCATCTCCCCTAGATCCATCATAATTATTAATAATAACACAATTAATAATAATTAAATCAATTTAGGGATTGGGGGAGATGATAAGGAAAATCACTCACTGCGTAAGAGAGAAGCTCAAAACCCCCCCATATGTCGACCAAGGTCGCAACCAACTAGTCGACGACCTCACTAGCCATGTAAACAGTAGCAACATCAACAACACAATTAATAATGATTGATAATTTAATTACAAATAATTAACTACATAATTAATTATTATTATTATTATTAATAAAAAATCAATTAATATAATTAATAATATAATAATTTATTATGCAACTAACAACAATTGATATTGTATTTATTATTAATTGCTAATTTAATTAATAATGTAATAATTATTAGTTGATAATAAACAATGCAATTAATGATAATTAATAATGTAAATAATAATGATTAATAATTTAATCAGTAATAATTAATAATAAAAAACAAGTGTTGAAATTATTATAAATTATATGAAAAAATAATTACATCATCATTATTTTTATTATTAATAATTATATTATTAATTATTTATAACAACAATGTGATTAATAATAATTAAATTATTTTTTATTATTAACTATTATTAACTTTATTAATCAAATAATAATTATTCCATTATTAATTATATTATTAATTAAATTAATAATTATTGTATTATTAACTATTGGTTATTATTGATTACACCATTGATTAAATTGAAGGTCATAACATACCCTGCTGTGGAAGAGGCTGGATCTGCATCACTTGGTCTGCAACCTGAGGATGCTCCTCAAGGGGAGTAAGCTCCTTTTAAGGAGGACATGGTTATCCCAGTGCAGCCATAAATTGATGAAGATCCTTCCAGGGTAAAGACTCCCATGAAGGATGTTTAAAGAGATGATGCTCCCTCTAGTTTTCCAGTCAGCGTGAAAGGAGCAGGCCCCCTCTGAGAAGGAATTTCAGGGAAATAAAGCCACCACTGATCATCAAGGCGAAATGTGGGATGAGAAAATGAGCATTCTCTTCTGGAACTGCCAAGGGATTAAAAACAAGGACACTTCCATGGCCCTTAGGCACTTCATCAAGCAATAAAACCCCATATTGGTTTTAATAACTGGGCCCATAGTTTAATTTGAAAAATTCAAGCTCTTCAACTGGAGTAAGGTAGGGCTTGATTTTGTTTCCAACAATATCAGGTCTGCAATAGTTGAACCTCTCTAGGTTCTCAAAGGGAAAGAGCTTAATAATTCTAGTGTCCACATTGGGAAAAAATAGATTACCCTTAAAATTGATTTCGGGACCTCCTCTTTCATGATGTCTTTCATATATGCTCACTTTTATTACATTAATAGAAGAGAGTTATGGAATGAGTTATGCCTACTTTCGCCTTTTGCCAACTATCAATGGTTTTCTCATTGGTGAATTTAACTCTATTTTGAGCCCGGGGGAAAATATGGGAGATAAGTTTCTCATAGTGGCCTCTAATGAATTCCAGGATTTTATCAATAAGTGTTACCTTACTGAAATCAAGATAGTGGGTGTTAAATTCACATGGTCCCATTTCGTAGTTAATGGAAGACAACCTAAAAAACTGACAGAGATTTCATTTCCCTTGTGGGAGGTGATCTCGACCCCTGCCTCTCTTGCAGAGCCCTTCTAAGGCTTCACCCAGACAACTCACCTCTCTTGACTACCATGATGAGTACTGGTAGGTACAATCCCTCCAATTTTATATTCAACAATGTTAGATTGCTCATAAGAATTGCAGGTCAGCTTTTAAAAAGGCTTGGTTGGGCAAGGATGAGGAGGTTTTTGGGAAATTAGAAAAATCTAAATCAGTTATAATAAATAGATGCATATAAAATTGGAGATGCCCCCGAATGAGGAAATTCAAATACAGCACAAGTTGGATGAAATTTTAAACTCTAAGAGGGTATTTTGAAGGAGAAACTTAGACTAAAGTTTCTTAAAGAAGGGTATAGGAACTCCAAATTTTTCCACATAATGCATAGAGAAAGAAAGCTCAAGAAGGATATCTCAGATATCACTATTAATGGACTGCACCATCACTCAGAAAATGATATTGGTAATGATTTTGGTTGATTTTTTTACTTAAATTTTCAATGACAACTCAACATCTTATGACCTTAACCTGGAAGAGGTGATTGATTGATCCATATCAGAGATGATTAATGCTTTTTTAACTACCACGTCTTTAGATAATGAAACTAAACTGCTCTCTTTTCCTTAAATTCGGTCAGTGCTACTGGTCTGAATGGTTTCTCTTACAAGCGCTTTATACAGTACTGGGATTTTATTTACTCAGATATCTTCATAGATGCCAAAGAATTCTTCTCTAGGTAATTTATGCATTTTGATGCTAACTCTCAATTCATCAATCTTATTCCAAAGGTTGAGTATGCATCAAATTTTAGGGAATACCCTTCCCAAAATTACAATCAAAATTCTATCTATGAGGCTAGGAGGTCTGGCTAACAATTTTGTTTCCCCTAACCAATATGGCTTCATCCTTTGAAGAAAGATATAGGACTACCTATTATGCTGCTTCCGACCATGTGAATTTGCTTAAAAAAATATAAGAATGGAAACATTGCACTTAAACTGGATATCTATAAGGCCTTTTATGCCCTCGACGGTAACTTTATTCTCTGGATTCTCACTAGGTATGGGTTTTCCAAAAGATTTATTAGACTCCTTAATTCCCTGCTTATCAGCTCGAGAATATCTATCTTTGTTAATGGATCACCTAACGGTTTCTTTAGTTTCTTAGGAGATCTTAGACATGGTGAACCCCTTTCAGCTTTTCTCTTTGGAATAGTGGAAGACTTCTTAAGTAGATGAATCCTAAAGGCTGCGGACACTAGCCTAATCAGTCCTATTAAGGCTAACATGAACCTTAATGCCCCAACTCACTTATTTTATGCAGATGGCATCCTTATTTTTTGTGAGGATGATGGCGTAACTTTTTCTTTGATTCAAGATATCTTCAAGCATTGTGAAACTATATCAGCACAGGCTATTAGCTAGTGTAAATCAATGATCATCTTTGGTAAAGGGATCTCTGAGGGCAGGAAGAGTCATGTCATCAACTCTTTGAAGGTGACGCAAGGATCTCTCCCCTTGAATTAGTTGGGTGTTCTCCTTTTTTAGGGGGGAGGGTCAAGGCGAGATATCTTGAAGAAATTTCCTACAAAATCAAATCTTAGCTGATTAATTGGAAAGGAAGATCCTTATCACAAGATGGTAGGATCTGTTTGGTAAACTTAGTCATCTCCTCCGTGTTTTTTTACGCTTTCCATCTTTATCAATGGCCATGACATTTGATTAAAAGGTTGGAATCTCAAATTTGGAATTGTGTTTGGTCTGGCCCTATGAATGATAGGAAACTTATTACTATCTCCTGGAAAAAGTGCACCAAACCTATTGATATGCATGGCTTGGGCATTAAAAGCCTCAAAAACTCTTTAATAATTCTTTGATTACCAGTTACGCTTGTCACCTCTTATGCTCCAACAGTGAGACAACTGACTTTCATAGATAAAAGCTGATTGAAAGACTCCATAGAGGCAACCACTTCTTCTTGTGTTCATCAGTCTGGTCGGCCATCAGGAAATCCTTTGATGAGATCATACAAGACACTCTTTGGTTTCCCTCAAGGCATTCCTCCTTGAACTTTTGGCATTTTAGACGGATACAAAGTCTATTATCTAATTGTTGTGACTTCCCTTCTACACTTGGGAGTCTGCTGGTTGATAATGTGATGGACCCCTTGCCACAACTGGAGGCTTTTATACATACTGATTAGCTATAATAGGTCTTGTGCTTCAAGTTTGTGAATGATGAAAAGGGCTTACCCTTCACATATGGGTGTTTTGAATTCTAAAATTTATTACATATACTTATGTGGTGCTGCTCAAAAACCACCCAAATATATGGGTCATTTCACGAAGCATTGTATCCCCCCTTCATGGCAGCTCCATAATTGATGTGAGGCATAAGCTACCACCATGTCATTTTGCATAAAGAAATATCCCAATCCCTTTTTTAATAAATCACGGTATATCGCAAAGCATTCTCCACTATAGGGTAGTGTGAGTATAGGTGTAGTGGACAACCTTCCCTTGAAATCTTTGAAATTTTCTTCACATTCATCTATCTAGAGGAACTTGAATACTTTCTAACTTAACTTCGTCAGTAGATTTGAAAACCATGAAAAAATTCTTACAAATTATTGATAATATCTAGCCAATCTAAGAAAACTGTAGATCTATATTGCAGTGGTTGGTCTAATCCATTCTTTAAATCACCTTTTTCTTTGAAGGATCCACAAATATACCTCTTGTGATTACATGACATAGGAATGATACTTTTTATATCCATAATTCAGAGTTGCTAAATTTGGCATACAGTTTTTCTATTCTCAAGGTTTTAAACACAATCCTTAAATGATCTTCACGCTCTTCCTTACACTTGGAATATACGAGAATATCATCTATAAATACTACAAAAAATTGATCAAGGTAATCTCTAAAAATTCTATTCATTAGATCCATGAAGATGATGGGGGGTTTTGTGAGTCATAATGGCATCACTGTGAATTCATAGTTTCCATATCTTGTACAAAAGGTTGTCTTAGATACATTCTCACTTTTCACCCTTAATTGATGATACCCAGATTAAAGTCCAATCTTTGATAAGTATTGAAACCCTCATAGTTGATTGAACAAGTCATCAATATGGGGTAGAAGATACATATTCTTGACTATAATTTTGTCAAGTTCACGATAATCAATGCATAGATGCACTGATCCATCTTTCTTCTTAAAAAAGAGAACGGGTGCACCCCATGGTGAACCAATTGGGTGTATAAGACCCCCTTATCTAGGTTCGCTTGGAGTTGGTTCATTAATTCCTCTAATTCAATTAGGTCCATTCTATAAGGAGTATTTGATATAGGTATAATACCTGGTATGAATTCTATGGAAAACCAAGTTTCACTATTTGTAGAAAGACCAGACAACTCTTCAGGAAAAAACATTAACTTATTCATTCATAATAGGCACATCCTCAATATTAATTTTGTCCCCAACCATTTGAGTTAAATACCCCTCATGACCGAGTATTAAGCCCCATATAATATAAGTAATTTCCATAGGGAGTTCATGGTCAGGTTTGCATTGATTAACGATCATAGGTTGATTTGAGATATGAAATATGACTTCCCTATCCCATCAATTAATATAAAATATACGTTGTAAGAACCCGGTTCTTACTTTAAGGTACGGTTTTCTTTTATTCTTTTCCCTTTGAGTTTTTTTTGAGAGAAGGGAAAACTAGACAAGTACTAGAATCATATTGTCACACAAGTTGATTCAAGGTTACACGCCGTGTAATCCTAAGTACATGTCGTGTAGTTTGGCGTGTATGATGGGAATACATGGTATGTGGGCATGTCGGCAAGAAAGGGAGGAAAAACCAACTACACGCCGTGTACTTCTCAGTACACGCACGCCGTGCAGTCATGTCGGCAGGTCCTGGAAAGTAAGTCGGCGGAAAACGGCCGCCAAATGAACAGTAAAATGATGTACACGCCGTGTATATGGACTTACACACCGTGTATTTGGTGTTTTTGCTTAAAAACGGGCAGTATCCCTCCTATAACATTCTGGACAGAAGGGGCTCGCCGGGTTTCACAAACAGCAGTGTCGAACCTTCAATCTCCTCCCAAATCTCCGTTCGTACTCCGATTCAATCACCGTCAGAGGAGTTGGAACCTAATCGGTAAGCTCTCGATTACACTTGAGTCGTTCCTTCAGATTCCATCTCATGACTGAGTTATTAGAGGTTGAGAGTTTATCCTTGTTTCATAGATCTTCTTTGTTCTAACTTGAATTGGAAGTTGACGTTGGACGAGGAGAGTCACACGAGGACTAGGTCAGTGGTCTAAAGCCTTTCGTTAAATGTCGGGTTGTTTATATGCACCGTAGTGCCGCACGTCCATGTTTAGGGTGTCGCTTGGGTGAGAATTTGAACTGTGTTAATGCCTAATGACATTAGGTGATTGAATAAATTAATTGAAGCGTGTTTGAGCTTATTTAGTTTGATTAAGGGCCACCCCGGGGGTGCGTTTTCCCTAAGATGACCATTGCTTAACTGTTTGGCTTAGGATGTTGACGGGCATGCCTTTGTTTCCCCTTTGAAGGGTTGTTTAAAATGAAATTGGTTATTAAATGTTTGCCATGTGAATATGTTTGTTAAAGCTTCATGATAGTTTAATTCACATGATAGTTTAATTCACATGTTAGTCTTGTTATATAAACTTTCCTACATGAGATGTTATTTTGTTAACCATGTAAGAATTACATGGGTTGTTTACTATGCTGAAATGCTGATACATCGGGCTTGACCCTGAAACATGTTGAAATGCTTATACACCAGGCTTGTCCCTGATTTTAATATGCTGAAATGCTTACACATCGGGCTTGGCCCTGAGTGCACATGAGCCTTAGCCCAGTTGGTAAGGACTCCGTAAGTGCATCCAAGCGACCAGGGATCAAATCCAGGCGGAGGCAGATTTTCTGGTACTGTAGCGACTGTAGCAGGTACTGTAGCGGACTGTAGCAGGTACTGTGGCGGAACTGTGAAGGTATTGTAGCAAGTACTGTAGCGGGAGCTGTGCAGTACTGTGGTAGGTACTGTAGCGGGAACTGTGCAGTACTGTAGCAGGACTGTAGCAGGCACTGTTTGGCACTTAACAGCCGGGAATATGCCCCCGTTTGGGCCTTCAGGTCACCGATTTGGTCTCTGAGTCCTGTAAGGCCTTCGGGCCAACCAGGCCTTCGGGTCAGTAAGGCCTTTGGGCCACCTCAAGGCCTTCGGGCCACCTTAAGTGCAGATGCAAACCAGACAACTTACAAAGAACAAGCTCTACAAGGAGGATGAGCAATGAGCTTTCATCACAGCAGAAGCTAAACGGATTGCAAGAATGAGAGGGTATGGCACCTGCCATCGGGACAAGCCTGTGCATGCACAGAAATGCCTAGCCGAACAGTCATGCGAAGGTGGAGAGGTGATTTCACGATTAAGATGCTGGGGATGAGCAGTTCCAAGTAGTTAGTCTGGGTTGTATGTAATGTTTGAAGCCTACGGGCAATGAATTCCTCTAAGGCCTACGGGCCATATAATACTTATGTCTACGGGCCTTGTAAGGGTTCCACCTCACCCCTTGAAAGGTGGATTATCAAAAATCAATAAAAAATGAAGGTCTTCGGGCCATTGGAGGAGGGTTTGGCCCTGAGACATATTGAAATGGAATGACTTATGACGCATCTTCCAAGCCAAAGCACAAGTTTGGATTCGGCCTTCACTTCTTTTGTTTAGATAGTCTGCTGAGGTATCTGTTGTGTTTACTTTATACAGGGGATTGACGAGCTTATGCCAGACCCCGAGAACTATATAATTCAATGAATTTGAATTGATTAAAAAACATGAAATGAATGTAAATGAATGTCAATACTTGTAGGATTGTTTACTTCTGAGCACCTACTAGTTTACTGCATTTCACTATTGTACACTACTGTTGCATATACTCACTGACAAATTGGCACAGACCTTAGGTGGTTGCCTACTGGGATTTATTTCTCACACCCTATTTGAGTTATGTTTTAGGCTCAAACAGACTATATGGTTGCAGGTGTCGATAAGGGCAAAGCCCCTTTTTCAGGTACTTGATTGTTGCTTAGGAGCAGGAGAGCATGGGACTAAGCCAAGGCTTACGATGCTGTTGAGTTTCATTTTGTTTTACCGTACTTTGGTATTGTATCGTACTTGATTGCAGTGTATCCTGTTTTCGTTGTGTTCTTAGAACATGTGACATGCTGCGTTGTTTTGATATTATATGCCTTTTTTGTTATCTTTATCTTTCAATCTTCCTCCAATGGCCCGAAGGCCTTCATTCTTTATTGATTTTGATAATCCACCTTTCAAGGGGTGAGGTGGAACCCTTACAAGGTCCGTAGGCGTAAGTATTACATGGCTTATAGGCCTTAGAGGAATTCATTGCCCGTAGGCTTCAAACATTACATACAACCCAGACTAACTACTTGGAACTGCTCCTCCCCAGCATCTTCATCGTGAAATCAGCTCTCCACCTTCGCATGACTGTTCGGCTAGGCTTTCTCGTGCATGCACAGGCTTGTCCCGATGGCAGGTGTCATACCCTCTCATTCTTACAATCCGTTTAGCTTCTGCTATGGTGAAAGCTCCTTGCTCCTCCTTCTGAAGCTTGTTCCTTGTAGGTTGTCTGACTTGTATCTGCACTTAAGGTGGCCCGAAAGCCTTGAGGTGGCCTGAAGGCCTTATTGACCCGAAGGCCTGGGTGGCCCGAAAGCCTTAAAGGACTCGGGGACCAAATCGGTGGCCCGAAGGCCCAAACGGGGGCATATTCCCGGCTGCTACAGTGTCAAACAGTGTCTGCTACAGTTCCCGCTACATTACTGCTACAGTACCCCAGAAATTAGCCCCCACCTGGATTTGATCCCGGGTCTCTTGGATGCACTTAAGGAGTCCTCACCAACTGGGCTAAGGCTCGTGTGCTTTATCTTTCAGTCTTCAGTTATTTACTTCAGTTGCATGTTGTTTACTGTTTCTGCTATTGTTATTATTTATTCTGTTGTGTTACACTCTGCCAATGAGAGCATAGTTTCCCCACTATCACACCTTAGGCCCTCGTTGTTAGTCAGCAGCCGCTGGCGTTTGGGGTAATGCGCTTGAAACCATGTGGCCAAACGGGTACTGGGCACCAGTTGAGTGGCTTCCAGACCCGAGATGTTACATACGTAGAGAGAAAATTCATGCCCAAAATCACATAAAATTTGACTAAAGGAGAATAATAAGATTTGCAAGAAGCAGGTTGCTACAAACTTTAATCGGAGAAGAGTTATAAAATTAGGATGCAATTATTGCACCATTAGAAATTTTCACTGATAATTCAATATCTATCCATTGGGGTGGTGATTTGATGCTCTTATAAAACTTCCTAGATATGAATGAGTGGGCAGATTCAGAATTAAATGAGACATTTACAGTTCTAGAGTGGAGGATGAGTGTTCATTTCATCACTTCATTTTCATGACCTACTTCAACAATTGTGGTTGTATAGGATTTTCATTTCTCCCTTAGCTTTAGAGGTTTCTAATGTCTATTTTCATCATTAACCCTTAGATTGCTTAACTGGTTGACATAATCTCTATACCTGTAATTAAAGCAATGGAGTGCGAGTGGTGCATTGAGCTATTCTTTCTTTTCATCTATTCAATTAGTTATCCACTTCATACATCTTTGATATTCATGTGCTCGATGGTCCACTCTTCCACACTCATTTACTTGTCCCTTACAATTTCATCAATGCTTATTCGTACATTTTCTTTATGTAGGAAGATTAATTTTCATTCCTCCAAGGGTTTTATCATTTCAGTTTCCTCGAAACTCCATTTTTCTCTTCATGTCCCCAAAACTGTGAGAATAATGGGAGTCTAGAATCTCCATTTCTACCTTGAGAACCACATTGAACAATTTCTTCCTAGCTACCAAAGTTCCTCATAGCTAATTCCTTTCAAAGACTTGGTTTTAAGCCATTAAAGAAATGATCGATTTTTATTTTAGGGTCAATGGTAAAATAAAAAATGTACCTTGCAATTCTTGTGAAGTTTGATTCATAGTTAAAAATGGATTCATCCTCCTCTTACTTCAGGTTTAGGAATTCCCTCTCTTTTTTAGTGTAAAGAGTTTTATAAAAGTAATTATTGAAAAATATTTTTTAAACTCTTCCCATTCCATGGAATCAATTTCTTGCTCTTGATTTAAATTCTCAATGAGAGGCTACCATTGGTCAAATTCACCTTCTAAATGATAATCAAACAGAAAAACCTTTTTTTTCTTCGAGAACTAGATGAAAAAAATATCTAATCTGTTATATAGATCTATTTCTCTATAATAAGTGGGTTGGAATACCCAATAAAGGAGGGTGGATGTTACTGTATAGAGGACACAATGAAATTTTTTTCCGTCAATAGTGTGTTTGGAAGTTCAGTATGATTTGTGTTATGTGTATATCGTGAGAAGGTACTTCTTATATCGAGAATAGGTCTAATGGTGATGGATAGTGTAATGACCCAGACCTTAGACTATTTGTGTTTTTTGGGTTTTGAAGGTGTTAGTTGAAGGTTGTAGGAAGAAAGATAGTTAGAGATGAAACTTCAGTTGGAAAGAACGTGTTGTGTGGATTTATGTGTTGTGTTGTGAAGATTTGTCTAGGGGAGTTGATTTTTCTGTTGTCTGGTATGCCATGTCGTGAAACATTGGATGGCGGAATAGTTCTTTATGGGGGCTTGCGTATTGATGAGAATCAAGGCAACCATCCTGTCGTATGAAAAAATGGTACCAGTGATAGTGATGAAAAAACTACAACCAACAAATGCATTTAAAGCAATAAAGGTATCCAAAGAAATGTTGATTTGTCCCTGAATGATGCGCTTAGTATAACAGGAGACCAGTACGTGAAGACACCACATTCAAAACTTTGAAAAAATTTCAAGAAGCTCTATCAACATATTTCAACCCCTCAATTAAAGGTAAAAGTCATTCTCCACCAAGAATTTTCATCTCAACTTTGGAAGTGAGACGATCCTTTAAACAGGATATACACTTGCAGTGTGATGTTCGCAAGGCTAGTCACACTAAAAGTAAAACATTAACCTAACATCATTTTAAGACCTTGGTGTATGGTTCTCGGGATACATCTCTCCCTCTCTCCTTGTGTGTGCTTGTGACTAACAACCAAAAACTCAAATCAGCAAGCAATGGCTCAGCCAGCAGAACTTCAGCAAAGCAAACACATAGAAGCAGAACTTCAACAGGACACAGTGAAGCAATATGTGATGGAATGGAATTCAACATAGCAAGCAAGAAAGCTTTAACCATGGAAACACAAATGAAAAAGCAAGAAAGCTTTAACAACAGGAATACAACAAAATCTGCAACTTGCTCAGCAACAAAATGAATCATGAATGCAGCCCTAACAGTGAAAAAACAGATAAGCAAATCACCAACTGTAATCTCAAACTGTTCTACTTGGTCGCCATAAAGTCCCTCTCTCCTTGTGTGTGCTTGTGACTAACCAAAAACTCAAATCCGCAAGCAGTGGCTCAGCCAGCAGAACTTCAGCAAAGCAAACACGTAGAAGCAGAACTTCAACAGGGCAGTGAAGCAATATGTGATGGAATGGAATTCAACATAGCAAGCAAGAAAGCTTTAACCATGGAAACACAAATGAAAAAGCAAGAAAGATTTAACAACAGGAATACAAAATGATCCTCTGCGGCTCACAGGTACATAGAGAGATGGCACTACCTTGGCTGTCCCCTCCGGCGGCGGCGGCTTCCATGACATCGCTTTGCGATTGAACTCTTAGGACAGGAAAATTGGAAATTGCAAAGGAGGACCCGTCAGACAACCATAAGATCACCTCGGCGGTCACACAGTGAAGCAATATGTGATGGAATGGAATTCAACATAGCAAGCAAGAAAGCTTTAACCATGGAAACACAAATGAAAAAGCAAGAAAGCTTTAACAACAGGAATACAACAAAATCTGCAACTTGCTCAGCAACAAAATGAATCATGAATGCAGCCCTAACAGTGAAAAAACAGATAAGCAAATCACCAACTGTAATCTCAAACTGTTCTACTTGGTCGCCATAAAGTCCCTCTCTCCTTGTGTGTGCTTGTGACTACCCAAAAACTCAAATCCGCAAGCAGTGGCTCAGCCAGCAGAACTTCAGCAAAGCAAACACGTAGAAGCAGAACTTCAACAGGGCAGTGAAGCAATATGTGATGGAATGGAATTCAACATAGCAAGCAAGAAAGCTTTAACCATGGAAACACAAATGAAAAAGCAAGAAAGATTTAACAACAGGAATACAAAATGATCCTCTGCGGCTCACAGGTACATAGAGAGATGGCACTACCTTGGCTGTCCCCTCCGGCGGCGGCGGCTTCCATGACATCGCTTTGCGTTTGAACTCTTAGGACAGGAAAATTGGAAATTGCAAAAGAGGACCCGTCAGACAACCATAAGATCACCTCGGCGGTCGCCAACAGGAATACAAAATGATCCTCTGCGGCTCACAGGTACATAGAGAGATGGCACTACCTTGGCTGTCCCCTCCGGCGGCGGCGGCTTCCATGACATCGCTTTGCGATTGAACTCTTAGGACAGGAAAATTGGAAATTGCATAAGAGGACCCGTCAGACAACCATAAGATCACCTCGGCGGTCGCACAGCAGCCGAGAACGATCCTCTGCGGCTCACAGGTACACGGAGGTGGCTGCGGCCGGTACTCACGCTCTGGTCAAAGGGTCACCGGGGTTTGGCCTTGTCTCGATAATTGTACCGGATAAGAAAGTACAAGCCTATAGAACAAATCCTGTCCAAGTAAGGTCGTGAACAGCAAACAGGCTCGACTCCCTTATAAACGGAAGTAGTATCGTTCTCTATATTTGATATGGGATTGATTCCCATTTTTTAATGAACAAATAAAAATAATTAATTATTGTTTTCTGGATTTTATTGATAAATTCAAATTTCCTCAATATAAATTACATTAAAATTATATGATGTGTTTTTTCAAATCACATTTAAATAAAATTTATAAAAAAAAAAGCATCCACCAAAACACGTGAAATTCATATATTTCTCTAATTCATCTTAAAACACATGATTTGGTCGTCTTTTTTAAGTTAACCTACAAATCAATGACAATGTAATTTAATTCATACATTTAATTATGTTGATTCAATCTGTTAAATTTATGTATCAATTTACTTTGTTTGAGACTATTATAAGTGCATTCGATTCAGATGATTTTAAAATTATTTCTTTTGAAATTTGAGATCTTTGATTTCATTAATAGTTAAATAAGTTAAAATGTTATTGTATCTTGAAAATGAATATAAATGTAATTTGTTTGAAAGTGTGAATTAAATTAATTGTTTTGTAATAACCCAACATTTTAATTTTAAAATAAATTATAAATTACTGTGAAATGACGGGGTAATTGAATCGTAGCATTGATTTTACATACAGGGATGTAATGTATCCTGTCATTTTCATGCAAACTTGATGTTCAATTTGTCATTTTGTCTTGTTATTTACATAAAATACTATTATATATTTTATTAGACCGTAATAAAAGTGAAAATAATATGGGGTTTATATGGGTTTTCATAAAAACATATTTAAGTGGGTTGAGGTTATAAATATCCATGAATCACTACTACAAAACGCGCAATATACAGTGTTAGCTTTTATCAGTGTTATCGAAAAGCGTCGATAAAGACTACATTCATGAGCGCTAAAAAAGGGGGCTAATAAAGGACATCATTTATCAACACTAATAAAAATTGTTGATAAACAGTACCTTTTATCAATTCTTTATTTTTAGTGCTGATAAATGGTACCCTTTATCAGTGTTTTTTTAGTGCTGATAAAGGTCATGATCGCGCGTCAAGACCCACATCGAAATAGCGTAAGAGAGACAAAATCTTTATATATCATTCTGTTGTATCTCACACTCAGAAGCTAGTTGTAGGGATCAGCTCCCGGATACACTACACACACATATATGACTCTCGCATGGGCCCACGCAGTTCATGACCAACCCTCTGCTTCCCGCAGTATTTGACCCACTTTCATACACTCATTCAGGTTTTGGATGATTTGACCCAGCTCTCTAAACAAATATTCGGTATATCCCCCAATTTTTTTATACAAACCAATAAAAAAATAATTATTAAAAAAAATTGAAATAATTGAACAAATAAAAATGAAAAATGAATAAATTAAAAGATATTAAAGAAATTTAATTAAATAATTATTAATAAATTTAATATATGTATATATTATAAAATATTAATAAATAGTATATATTAAATAGAAATATATAAAATGAATAAAATGAAATAATTAAACAAATAAAAATAAAAAATGAGTAAATTTAAAAAAATATTAAAAATTTTATTATTTAAATAATTATTAATAAAAATGAATAGATTTAATATACATATATATAAATTATAAATATTAATAAATAACATATTGTAAATATAGATATATAAAATGAATAAATTATAATAATTAAACAAAAAATCAAAAATGAATAAATTGTAATAATTAAACAAAAAAATAAAAAAAAAGAATAAATTAAAAAATTATTAAAAAAACCATTAATGAAACAATTATTAATAAAAATTAATAAAATTAATATATATACACACATTAATTATAAATAGTAATAAATAATATATATTAAATATAAATATATAAAATGAATTAAATGTAATAATTAAAAATATATTAATTTCTTATTCATTTTTAATGGTTTTTATACATATGTATTCATTAATACATTTAATACAGAAATATATTCATATATATATATATATATATCAATATATATAATATTTCCTAAAATATGATTTATATAATATAAAGTATTCACGCCTACATTAAATAAGTCATATATTTAGTGAAGAGTGATTTATGATTAAAAATAATATTAATTAAAAATATTATCTAATTGTATCGTGTAATGAAGATTAATTGAATGTCGTTTTATTTTTCAATTTAACATATATCAAACTCATGTTAAATTGATTTTATGCATACATATATGCAATTATTGTCTTTTTATATACAACACATAAATATTTACAAAATTAATGAAATCTTATATAAAGACACATACATCTAATATTTACGTAATTTATTCAAATTTTAATATTCATTTTAGAATTTCATTTAGCAACATGATACATTTAATATATTATGTTTTTAATCGATAAATTTAATTTATTTATTTATAATATTATCATAGTTAAGTATTATTTATTCATTTTTTATATTTATTCATTTTTTTTATTTTTTGGAATTTAATATGTTTCTAATATTTATTTATAAATATTTATTTACTATGTTTTAATATTTTTAATATTTATTCATCTTCATTTCAATATATATCCATATTTTTTAATAATTTGTATTTAATCAATAAAACTTATACATTTTTTCAATATTTTTAAAGTGTACTCATTTTTAATTATTCAATTTTGCTCATTTTTATCATGCATACTTTTAAAATTATATATTCATTAATAACGTTAAAAATAATTTGTAAATAAATATTTATAAATAAATATATTTATAAATGTACAGTTACTATATCTATAAAAATTTATATTTATAATTAAAGATAAATAAATATTTTTTTAAAAAGAATTTATATAATTATAAATAAAAAATTATATATTTAAATGTATTTATAATTATAAAATTATAATAAATATATTTAAATAATGAATATATTTACTATATAAATATATTTATTGAACATATATATATGATCATATAAATATATATAATGATATAAATATATTTATAATTATAAACAATTAATTATAAATATATTTATTTGTTAATATATTTACAAATGTATATTTACTATATTTATTGTATGTATATATATACATATAATTATATAAATATATTTACCAATATATTTATTTATAATTATAATTATAAATCCTTTATCAGCGCTAAAGTTTTAGTACTGATATATATACCGTTTATCAGCGCTAAAAAAACACTGATAAAATGAGGTTTTATTAGCGCTTATTATTTTAGCATTGGTAAAAGGTATATTTATCAGTGTTTTTTTGGAAGCGCCGATAAAACTCTCCATAATCTTTTTAAAAGAACCCTAACCGAATCGATTTCATTCGCACCTCTCAAGCTTTCACGGAAGTCCACTACCGTCGTCGCTCCCCCTTGACTTTCACTCAGACGAATCAAACCTTGAATCTAAGGTATGTTATTTTTTTCTCATCCTCTCTTGTTGCTTGCTTGTTTGGGTTTCACGGTGTGCGTTTGTGCAGTGTTTTCTTAGCTTGGTGTTGTCATGGGTTCCATGTTTAGGGTATCTACTCATTCTCATTCGAGTCTTATTGATTTCACAAGCATTGATGATCAAAAACCCACCCTTCGAGTTCAATGAGCCCCCTGAAATTGGTTTGGGTTCCTTAGGAATTTTAGGCTTGGAATCATATTATTTTTCTTGTCTCGGTTGAATGGTTCTTCCAAATTTTATACAACAGACACAAGTTTCTTTCTTCCCAAAATATTCCCTTGATATCCACAAATAATTCACTCTTTATGGTTGTAATGTCCCGAAAATATATATATATATATATATATATATATATATATATATATATATATATATATATATATATATATATTATATGGAATTATTTTGAGACAGTTCAATTTGACGGCACGTGATTCTGAGGTCTGGAGTGTCCGGAATGATCTGTCGAAAAATGTTAAGATTTAAATAGCGTGCGCGAGTGGTTTTCCTAAAAAATTGGAATAACTCTTAAATGGGTGCCCGGATCATAAATCTGAGGGCACCGTTGTATTCAGGATGACGATTTTACCCTAGACGCGACTTAAGTTTAGTCTGCGCAGGCCTCCGGTGAGAAAACCCGAAAATGACATAACCGTAAATAAAATAATTAAATAAAATTATTTTATTTTTCAAATGGTTATAACTCATAAACGGTGACTCAGATTAAAAATCCGAGACCACCACTGAGCTCGTGGGGGTATGCTTTCCTTAAGCAGATCCTAACATTGGTCGGCGCGCGCCAACAGTGGAAGTTGGTTTTTGGCCATAAATAAAATAATTAACAATTATTTTATTGTTAAATCCTTTAACTTCTAAACGGTAACACGGATTGAAAATCCGAGAGTACCGTTGAGTTCGTGGGGGCGTGTTTCCCTTAGGCGGAGCCTAACCTCGACTGACGCAGGTCGATGGTGAATGTTAATTATTTTTGAACTTTTTTTAAGATACGTTCAATAAATATGCGAGCGGGGAATTCTATCTTTTGAATCGGAGCTTGGATTGAAAATCCAAGGGCACCGTTGAATTCGCAGTGCCGAGATTCGCTTAGGCGAAACTTAACTTCGATCGGCAAGGGTCGGACGGAAAAAATTAATTTTTGGACTTTACAGAAAAATAATAAAATAACTAAATGAGTTATTTTATTCTTTCTCTAACCGTTGAGCGGTAGTTGGAAGGACCGCAGTGTAACGTCGGGCATTGAATAAGAGACATTTAATCACACAACCCTTCGGTTGCGTAACCGCAACGCTTGTAGGATTAATGGATCATTAATTGCAGTTCATCAATGAACCACATTTATGAATGTAATGTGGGTGGTTCCTTTTCTTTTATTTAAACAAACCTTTGGCATGATTTTTGGGAACCTACGAGAGGAACCTCTGACGAAACGCCACCGCCGACTTCCTCCAACGAAGAACGAAGTTTTGATCGACGATCGTTGGAGGATTTGAATCGAACATCAATGGGCGACGACGAGCGCCAACGAACATGGAACGTCTACGAACATGAATCTTCTCCTTCGACCACAACACTGTTTCCAGGTAGGGGGTTTACGTGCTTTGATGTTCCCTCTCTTTCCGTTCTTGGAAAGTACAACGAATACGGACCAACTGACTAACGGGTTGATCCACATCTCGTCTATTCATGCGGGTGGGTGTTGCGGGGTCTTAAATTGGGGGTTGTTCTTCCTTTTTGATTATTGATATCAACCCATGTTAGAACACTACTGTGGAGGGTGCAGGCCAATCCAAACAAAGTTTGGACTCCCTGTCGTTCTTGGTTTATGGGTGTTTCTTGTGCGCGATCGGGCAACATGGCGGCAGGGCATTTCCGAGGGCTTCGCAGTGAAGGTGGCAACTCGAGAGGCTCGTAGACGCAGACAGGAAGAAAAACAGACGACTGGAGCATCTCTGGTGGCCCGTAGAGGCAACCGCCGGTGCGACGGTGCCGACAACCGGTGGTGGCGGCCGCGTGGAGGAGCAGCGCCCGCACACGTCGCGGCGGTAGGAGTCGCAACCAGCTGGGTCCTGACGGTGGAAGGGCGCGGTGCCAACGCGTCACGCAGAGAGGGTGGAGCGGCCCGCTCGGGCTGCTCGGCTGGACAAAACGGTTGATTGATCCAGCCGTTTCGGAAGAGGGGGCGGCGCACGCTGGCGTCGCCAACTGGCCGCACCGGACACTCCGCATCCGGTCGGTGCGACAGCAACCGGCCCGCATGCGGGTCGGGTTCTTCCAAGAGGGTCGGACCGGGTCCGCCAGCCGGACCAGACTCGCTGGTCGGGCCGGACCCGCGGGCCCAATGGCCCGGCCAGGCCGGACCCCTATCGAACCCGGACCCGACCGACCCCGTTTCACTAAAACGAGAAAATCTTGCATACCAGGCATCCGTTTGACACGTCATCAGTGGCGTGAGGACCCTCACGACGAGGTGATCCTTTTGAGATACTCCACTTGAGTTTTGGAGAAAGTTGGAGTGCGAGCAGGTTGGATCAAGTTCGGATCCAACCGGGCGTCCGATTGACGCACCGTCTTTTACGTTGGAACCCTTATGACATGACGGTTCTTCGGGTTACTTCTTTGTGGGATTTCATGGGAATTGAGATACAAATGATGGATTGAGGAGCGGATCCTCCCAGAATCAAACGTGCTAAGTAAGGGAATCCAGTGGTTGGCTGTGATGTGAAGAAAGAATAGCGATCCTCTGAGTGGGTCAACACCTAGCGATCCTCTGTGGGTCTGCACCTAGCGATCATATGTGGGTCAGCACCTAGCGATCCTCTGTGGGTCTGCACCTAGCGATCATCTGTTCTACAAAACAAGACTACTCACCTTGTTAAAGTTCTTTAGAAGATACAAAATTTTGAGGAAGCTACATGGGAACCCAAGGATATAATGAAGTAGAGACATAAAAAAATTTGTATACCTATGTGATGGGATTTTAGGGAGAAATACATTTTTAAGGGTGATATAATGTAACATCCCAAGATTTTATTTTTATTTCCTTATAAATTAAAACAAAAGTATTCAATAACATTCCATAAAAGCAACCCCGAATCTGTATGAACCATGATACAATAAACCATTATAAAATAACTATTGGATTGGATGGTATAAATATTAATAACCACTTTATAAAAATATGTATAAAGGACATTATTAATTAAAATGTATCAAATAATTTATAACAAATAAACATTTAATTTTCTGTAAATTCATTTTCTTCTTCAAAAATACATTTTCTACAAAAATGGTTTTAATCGCATTTCTGAATGAGAACAAAATAATTAATCTCTACAATTTTTTAAATTTTATAAAATTAAATGGATACCATATTTTAAATCATAGTTTAAATATTATCTAATTGTAATTTTTTAGGATTGTTCTAAAAAGATTCATTTTCCACTAAATAGTGAAAATTAACAATTTCTATAAAAAATCTCTTTGATTTTCAAGTAAATTTACAGTTTTGTTTTGAATTTAATATTAATTAAACCTTAGTATCATTTAATTATATCAATTAAATAAGATTCATAATTCTTCTTGATCTTTGTGTATGTTTCTTTTTTAGATTAAAAACACATTTTTTCTAAAAAACGTTTTTATGCATGCAATGTGTTTATATCTTAAAAAAATTAATTTAATATCCATTTGTTATTGTATTTAATGAAATTTATAGATTTTATATTTAATATCATATTTTACCAATCATTTTATAGTTTTTTTACATGGAAATAAATGGATGAAAATTATGTTTTACGCTTGAAAGATCACTTTTTGAAAATGAATTTTCATTGCAGTTTGCATGTTTAATTAAAATTAAAATTTTCCACTTATAGAGATTAAATCTGATAAAATGGATTAAAAATATTTAATAATAATAATTAATATAATTTATTGGTTCCAAAATAATTTTTTTTATAATGAGAAGTAAAAACAATAAAATTTTGTTACCAGAGTTAAGGCTAAAACAGGTTCAATGTGGGGTTAAACCATTAGATTTTAAACGAATTTCCACCCAAACCTCTACTTTTTTATTTAAGATATTTCAACCTTATATTATTAATAATTATAATAAATTTACATTTGGATCTAATTTACTTTAAAAGTGACCTTAAATCATATAAATCTTTTGAGAAATTCCACGTGTGTCCCTCCCCATACTTAAAAAGGGAACCTTTTCTAATCCATTATTCACACCCTTTGATCCTTATATATTATCCAAGAATTACTAAAAAGTATTTCTAGAATCATTTAATTCATAATAGAGTGTATAGACTTCTCTTATGACCAATCCTTCAAGGATTAAGGAGTAAGCCAAAGTAGGTCCCTTAAACAAATGATATAGATCTTAACCAAGATCTTTCATATTTATTTATTCTTATAATTCTTATAAAAAAAATTATTTATAAAAATATGATGAATAAAATACAATGAATATAATTAGATTTTATTATGATTATTTTACAACTATTTACCACTTCTTCTCAATCAAATGATAGATGAAAGTATCTCTTAAGCGTACGTATGGACTACCACCTCGACGTTGTGATACAACTCATTTTCCCCAACCATCATTCATGGTTAGTTATTATGATACATTCAATTTCTATATATGAAAATTGAATTATAATAATTATTCTATAATGGTGAATTAATATTTACCTTTATTTCATTCCATCCATCAAAAAACTAAAAACTCACTTATGCATACATACGAGCTACCATCTCCACATAGTGATGTAATTACTTTTTCTTCACCACATTATATGAACGGGTATAAATATGTATATAATGAATATATATGATATTTATAATATGATTAAAATTATGGATATGAAGGGACCAAGATAAAATTGCAATGATCATAACCACCAAAAGAAAACATACTTGAAAAATGAAGCGATTAACACCCAAAACCATGATGATAAAGAAAGATGTTAATAAAAAAGTGTTAAGATGTTATAAGTTAACCATATATGGTATTATAGGTAATATAATGGTTATAGTATATATTTATATCAAATTTAAATGTATTATATAGGATTTTAGAGCACATACTAAGGAATTCATACTTAAGGTAGGGGTTTTTGTCTCCATTTCCCTTCATTGGGACATGTTTTAATATTACACAAAAATTTCTTTTCTTTGAGGGTATATACTAGACGTGAATTTATTTTGGAATAATCAATTATTTAATTCATGTAATTTACATACTAATATGATTTTAATGAATCCAATGTATTTTGATTCAAAGATTACTAAAGTCATAAGGGTTTTATGTTACCATCTTATTTTTTCTAGGATTGTTTACGATTAAAATTTCTGATGATCAAATTGTATAATATGTCTCTCCCAAATCATAATTATTTTATTATACTTTATTTATTTCTAGATATTTCATGTTTTTCTTTCACATTCATCTCTGTATATACTCATGAAAATGAAGGAATGTTTTTAAAGAAAACCAACCTTATCTTTCCCTTCAGTCAATAATATTTTCTTACATGTCCATATTATCTTCTAATGTTTTGAATAATTTAATTAATATTTTATATATATTATTTAATTCAGTATTTTATATATTTTACTTTACTTAAAAAGGTTTAAAAGGAACCTTCTTTTCATCTTCCAAACATGGTACATTTTACTTTTTAATAAAAATGTGAAAGGAATGTTTTTTAACATACTCCACATGAAAAGATTTAACAACTATCATGAAGACTCTTTTCTCTAAAGCTTTCATTATAAGTTTTCTGGGATCTTTTAAAAGAAAAAATTTTCCTTAATATTTTAGAAATTTGTATATTTTAAAAAGGTGATTTCAAAATTAAAAGGATATTTTCCTCATGAAACGTTCTAGTGATATTTTAAAGGTGTTTTTTCCATAACATCATTTTTTTTTGTTTCTTATAATTTATAGGGAATATAATTCAATTCTAACATTGTTATTATTAAAAATTATAGTTTATGATTAATATTATGAAATTTTTATGAAACTTTTATCATTTAAAAAGGTTATGACATGATTATACGATGGATGTTTTTGGTTTGAGTGAGAAACTCAAGAGGGGGGTGAATAGAGTATCGAATAAAAACTTATGTTAATTGAATGTTAAAATAAAATCTTGAAATTTAAAACAAATTTACCCAGTTAATCAAATGATTAGTTTGATATATTTTTTGTCTTTTAAAAATTTTCTCAAAGCATGATTAAGGCTCAGGTAAAATAATATTGGAAATTAATTTAACTTTTGAAATCAATTTACTAAAAAACTCCTTATATAAACACTAGTTTAGACTAACTGGAAAAATAATGGTTTTATATATAGTTTAAATCAAATGCAGTTAAAGACCTAAAACAATGGAAAAAAACACTGACACACATCTTAAAAAACAAGGTGTTCAGTCTCAAGATGAGACCTAATCCTATCCACATGGAAATCACCCGCCACCAAGAATATTATATAATAATAATATAATCCACAATCTGGATTTAGTATACAACCAACATCTCACAAGATATCTAGGATCAAATCACCTTCCAAATTCATATGTGGTTAGAAAAACAATATAGGTCATTCATGGACCTCTTCCACAATAACCATGGGTAAGAAGACAAAAAGAGATAGAAGAGAATATCGAGTGTTCTCCAATTCTAATGCATGAGTCAGTGTGTGTGTAAAAATACCAACCAAACAACACACTACTCAAAAGTAACAACAACAAAAATAGAGAAAGTAAATAGAGTTAAAGAAATTATGTGATGATTAGTTTTTAATGTTATGGATGCTTGTGAGTCCTCAGGTTTGTCTTGGTGAGGAGATCAGATTGTTTTTATAAAAGTTGCATAAAAATAATGAATTGTAAAACCTCTTTTATGTGTGTAGGAAAGTATCAAGATATTCAGTGTAATCCCCTATTTCACTGTTGAATGTATCTGGGTGTAGGTTCCAACTCTTCCAATATTCAGTAAGTCACAAAACACATGACCATATATCCACCCACGAGGCAGTCCTTTGGAAATATATAGCACTATCGGAAGGAGTACCCATTGATGAATAATCATTAACATCTTCTGGATCCTTGAACTGAGCTCTGACTCATTATTCAATGCATAAGTGTGATTATTTAATGAATAATCAATAAATAATACTTCTTTATGAACTACAATAAAATAGTCTTTGAAGAAAATAATTTAAATCAGGAAGAACAGGAATGGTAGCACTCCTAGCGGTGAGTTAGTGTAGGTGGTGACTCATATCTGGTGGTGATTTAGTGTTGGAAGTGATTCAGTTTGACGATGAATCATATCTGGTGGTGACTCATATCTAGCGATGACACATTCTGGAAGTGATTCATTCCTGACAGTATGTCATTCTGGCAATGACTCGGTCTTCCAGTGGCTCAAGTCTGGCAATGTGTCATATATGGAGGTGACTCATTTCTAGCGGTGACTCAATTTGACAGTAATTCATTCTTGTGACGAGTCATGGATGGTTGGGACTCATTTCATCACAAATACAAATTAAATAAAAATAACTTATAAACTAATATGCTATCATAAAAAATAATTTCATTAGAAACAAAATAAACATGATTTTTGACAATTAAAATAAGGAGGTTCCAATAATATCCCCTTTTTTTATAAAAAACATGAAATTTTTATAAACTATGTATAAAATAAAATCATGTATAAAATTTATAGATTTGAAGGGTAAAAGTCTCTTAAACATTAAAAATTAAAAATATGAAGGTTTGAAATACAATTTCAAAATATAATTGAAGGCTTAACTCAAAAAACCAAATAATTATGGTAGTAAAGGATTATTCCAATTAGTTAAGATTTGAAAAATAAAAACAAATAGTATCTGAAATATTTAAAACATAATGGGTAAACATGGTATCAAAAAATAAGTGTCATAGGTATATACATTATGAAAGGAAACTTATCAGAAAGGTAAGAAGTATGGTATGAAAGGGTAAATAAAGAAAAAGGGGTATTAAATGTAAATTCCATAACAAATCTCCACCTTTTTAGATTATCAAAAAGATAAGTCATGAAATGGTAAATTTAAATAATCAAGATATGACCAATAAGAGAAACATTCCATTAAGAACAAAAGTTCATGATATTACATACCAAAAAAATAAATAAAGGTAAAATATTATAAAACCCCAATCAAAGACTATGGATAATATACATAACTCTCATCTCAGGAGTTAGGAGCAGCATGTCACTTTCCCTTGTAAGAGGAATGAGGCATGGATGTAGGAGCTGATGGTGTTATGGTAGTGGTTTAATGTATAGATGCAAGCTAAGGTAGCTCTCTATTGACCACGAGTGTGATATTATAGACTGATTTTATGGGAGACATGTTGAACGACTAGTACTGAAGAGGTAAAGGATCTAAGGAAGGAGAATTTATGAATGATGACACAATAATTTCATCACGATAAACCATTAACATACCATATAAATAAAATAAAATATTTAAAAGGTTTAAAAAATCCATAATAATGTTGTGTCTTTGCTCCATAGTAATAAATAATCCATTATTCTCTTCTATGAATAACATGAGCAGGGGTTCCAAAACCTTCAACTGGAAAAACTATTCCTTGAATACCCTAGTAAAATGAGTTATCCTTAGGTTTTCATCCAAAAACATGAAATGGTAATTCAACTCATGTTTGGTATATAATATAGAAAGATAACATTTGTTTGAATTTCTAATAGTTTCCCTATCACTTTATGATTCATTCAATCACTATATTACCAATTTGTATATGTTCTCATCATGTTGCATAATTTGGCATAGATCCTCCTAATGAGAAGTCTGTAAATCTACCATAACAGATTGAATCTCCTCTCTGACTATAGAATGGATCAAATCAGCATCAACTGAGGATAAGGGAGGTGGAGTAGATGATGTAGATGCTACACCAGGTAAACTCTCCAACCTCTCCATCATGGTATCTTGAATGGAAGTAAAGGAGTTCCTAATATCCTATAAAACCAATCTCATGGTTTCCATTTTACTATAAAACCTTCAGTTCTCAATTTCCACTTCTTGAATGTAAAAAAATCATCTTAGGCTTAATGTAGAAAACCACTAGCTCAAAGCAGTGTCTCACCTACAATTCACTATTCTGGGTGACAAGAGGTTCCTGAGACCTCAAAATCCTACTAAAATCATGAAGGTCTTTCCCTATGAGAGATTCTAAATCTTTTCTAGATAATTTTTTTGATAAAAATAGTGAAGAAGGTCTTTGATCACTAGGCATAGTAGCCTCTAAATGATTTGATCTAACAGAAAGTGCATCATAATGGAATACCTCAAGCTTACCAACATGGTTAATCTTCTTAACTAAGGATCACTTAGGATCTATCCTAACTCTAACTAAGACAACAGGTCCACTATGATCTGGTGGACTGTTGTGCTCATCACTAGTTCCATCATCATGTGAATCTTTATAAGATATCCAAATAAGATTTGAACTAGGGGAAGGCTCACCCTTGGGTGATAACTTATCTTCTTCCAAAGAATAATCACCTTGAGAATATCTATGCTCTCAAACATTATTCTCAACATCATTGGACTTTGAATAGTCTAAACCAAGCTAGACATACCCTAGGAATTTCTCCCAATCATCATGAGTAGCTACTATATCTATGGAAGAAGTCACATCAGTAGGGTCAACTATGATAGAGCATGGGTATTTCTCCTCCTCATCAGATACTCTAGTCTCTCCTCTTGAAGATGCAACATCACCAACAACTTCAGCAGGAACATATCTATCAAAGAAATCATATCTGAATGAACCAAGTTTCTCCATAAACCTAAAAAATTAGAAGAATAAGGAATATGTGATTGAGTCCTCTCAACATCATCAACATCATCATGATTAGGACCTCCATAATTACTATCCTCATCATCATTTCCATCATTTCTATTACCATATTATCCATTATTGAAATCTTTAGAACCATCTACGACCCCTACTACTTCTCTTGAAGATTTAGAAGTGCTTTTGGTCTTCTCATCTTTAGAGACCTCAGTCTCATCATCATCATCATCCATTTCAATAAAAATATTATCTTTGATAGGGAGAGAAACTAGAGGACTCGAATCTCCAAAAGATGTCACAGGAATCCTACAGATAACAGATTCACTACCCTCTTTACCAAATCTTGACTCTTCCTCTTCATCAACATCTACATAAACTTCTTGTTCTTCATCAAAATAGATCATAATCTCATCTAGCTCCAAACTAGGATCCTCTTTTTTCTTGCGTCAAGTTTTATGATCAATAGGATAAAAATCCTTATAGAATATATCATTATCTATAACCCACTTCTTTATCCCTGAGTTCCATCTCACTCTCATACTTATAAAGATAACATTGTTTAGGCAGAAACCACCACACTTCACTTTATTTTACTCATATTTATCTATTAGAAACTTGGTATCCAATATTTTTGAAAGTATGTTAGGGTAAATGATAGAATTAGTTATGGAGGATGACTTACACATTTCCATCATGTGTACCATTAGGTATCTTTAAAGGTTAATTTTATCCAATAATTTTATAAGGAATATAAACATCCTGATATCTAATAGTATTGAAGTACCATTTTCTTGGACATAAGAGATGCTGAATAAACATGAAAATAAGTTTTCATTATCCATCAAACTTAGTAGAAGTAAGCCTTCATTAAGTAATATTATCATTCAAACCAAGATTCACATCCTAATAAACAAAATAATCACTGTCAATTGGTATTTTTCCTTAATAAATGAAAAAAACTCCTCAATAAGGCACATTTAAACACTTTTTCCATTATTTTGAAGAAAAGGTAAACTCCTTACTCTCTATCATGCTCCAAAAAAAATATTTATTCTTGGAAAAACTAAACTATATGTACTGATAAAACTGAAGAACCAACCTAGGATAGAATGGTTTGTCATTTCTTGAGAACTAGTCCACCCATCCTTGGTCTTGGATCACCCTAGGAACTAACAAATTTCTGGATAGAAATCATTTTAGCATCCACTTATTTTTTGGAAACAACCACGTGATTCGTAAGTTTTGGGCCCCTCGGCTTGATAACAACTCAACTCGATTACCCTTTTGACTTCTTCTTAGACCTCAATTTATTAGGATATGAATCAGAATAGTGCGCAATTATCATCATTTAATTGAAACAAAGAATGAAGTAAGGGCACGATAACACTAATTTTTTGGGAGATAAAGGGAATGTGAAATGGATCAAAGGGGGAATACATGAGCGAGTGTGACTCAGATTCAAAACAAAATCCCAATTTATCATTTAGGGATTTGAAATCATAAAATATTATAAAATAGAAATGAATAAATTGAATAATAATTTAACATAAAATATTAGTAAGGGTGGAAAATCTTGAAACAAAGACCTATAACATCCCAATTGTGACTTGCCAACAGTGAATCGCCAATGGTGACTCGTCAAATGGGGGATTACCCAATGGTTTCTTATCTAACAATTCATTTTACAATGGTGGATACTTCAAGATCCAAGAATAACTAAAATTTATCATTTCTAATTCATGTTTGATTTAGTTTAATCTCTCATAATTCAATGATTTTTTTAAAATATCAGTAAGATGATGTTTAGTTCTTATGGATTCAAGAGTTATATCATACTTCTGTAAACGATCTCTCAAAAATTGATATCTTACATCAATATTCTTTGTTCTATAATGATACATAGGATTATTAGAATTTTTTATCACACTTATGTTTTCACAATTTATAGGTGCATGTATGAATTGATATCCATAGTCTATAAATGTGGGTTTCATCCAGAAAATCTATGCATAGTAACTTCCCATATCTATGTGCTCAGATTCAGTAGTAGACAATGCAACATAATTTTTATTTTTACTATACCAAGATACTAGTGAATTTCCCAAAATATGACATGTTCTAGAGGTTCATTTTATATCTAACTTGTAACCACCAATATTAACATCTGAAATAAATCACTAAGTAAAATGATTTTACTCTAGGGTAGAAGAGTCCTAAATTGGTCGTATATTTGAGGTATTTGAAAACTTATTTAGAATCAAGTAAATGAGATTCTTTAGGTTTTACTTGAAAACGGGCACACATACACAAAGTAAACATAATATCAGGTCGACTAATAGTTAAATAAGGAAACATTCCAATCATACCTATATAACTAGTTTGATCCACTAGTTTTTTAGCTTCATCAAAATCCAACTTATATTTAGTACTCACAGGAGCATTTCTACTTTTATTACTATCCAAACCAAAATATTTTATAAGGTATTTAGTGTACATACTTTGGATTAAAATAATTCCATATTTATTTTGAAAATTTTAAAAACCAAGAAATAATTTACGTTCACTCATTAAACTCATTTCAAATTCATTTTGATTCATTTTTGAAAAAACAAAACAAAAATAATGTTTTTAAGATCCAAATATAATATCATCAACATAGATTTGAACTATAAAAAAATATTTTGAAATTACTTTTATAAAAAGGGTATGATCAGGTATATCTTTTTAAAAACCATTAGAAATTATAAGAGTTGAGCCTAACATACCAACATCAAGGAACCTGTTTTAAACCATATAAATATTTTGATAATATGAAAACATGATTTGGAAAATGGGGATTTTTAAATCAATGGGGTTGTTCAAAAAATGATCATCAACTATATATCAATTTATGAATTTACTTTTGACATCCATTTAATATAGTTATAAATCCAAATGTGATGTATAACCAAGTAGTATTCTGATGGCTTCAAGTCTATCCATTGTTGATTTTTTTTCTCATAGTCAATACCCTCTTCTTGACTATATCTTTGTGCAAAAAGCCTACCTTTATTTTTTATAATAGTTTTGGACTCATAAAAATTGTTTCTAAACACCCATTTAGTTCGTATAGTCAGACTATATTTAGTTTTAACTAAAAGTTCCCAAAATTTATTTCTTTCAAACTAATTATGTTCTTCTTTCATTTCCATCACCCATAACTCATCGTTAATTTCATCGTTGATTTTCTTAGGTTCAAGTAGTGACAAGAATACTTGATGGTCAAAAATATTTCTTTGAGAAGATATATTTTGTGTACCTATATCTATGTATCTAACTAATAAATCTATAGTATAGTAAATATGAGTTAAAAAACTATAGGAAAATAAAGTTTATTCATATCATGGTCATCTATAGATTTAAGTTCAGGTTCAGGATGTTCCTCAGAACCAGATGAATTTTTTCTTTTTTATAAGAATTGTCAGAAGGTTTGTCATTATTTTTTAGAGTTGATAGATCATCCAAAAGGTTTTACAAAGCAGTCTTAGGCTCATGTGGATCTCTATCATAAAATTTTACATAAACAGATTCTTCCACACTCTTGGTTATTTTATTAAACACTCTATATGACTTACAAGAAGTTGAATAACCAAGAAAAATTCCTTAATCACTCTTGACTTAAAAATTTTCAAGATTATCCTTAGTGTTAAGAATAAAGACTTTACAACCAAAAAAACTAAATTAATTAACCCTGGAAATTATACTATTACAAAATTCATAGTGGGTTTTCCTTAAGAGAGTTAAAATAAAAACTCTATTGATTATATAATAGTCTATATTCATATCCTTTTCTTAAAAATAAGTAGAGAGGTCATACTCATTAAACATTTTCTAGGAAATTTATTGAAGTGTTCTATTTCTTCTTTTGGAAACACCATTTTTTGGGTCCTAGGAGGATTGAATTTATGATTATATCCATTTTGAAAGATTCAAATTATTTATTTTCAAACTCATGGCCATGATTACTTCTTTTGGTCTTAAACCTAACTCCACTAATTTTTTTTACAGATTTAGAAAAAATGGTAAAGTAAGATTATGATTTGCTTTTGTGAGCTAGAATGAATACCCAAGTATACCTATAAAATTAATCTATGATGACATAAAAATATTTATTCCCATTTATTATAGAAAATCTACAATTTGTAATAATGTCTATGTGAACTAACTACAGGGGTTGAGAAATTGAAATATCTTTTATTGATTTGAATGATATCGTGTGATTGTTTCCTTTTTGACAAAGATTATTGAATTTAACATTTGGGACTTCTAGTTTTGGTAGATCTTTGACTAACCCTTTACTATTTAGCTTTCTAAGTGAGTGAATATTAAAATGGTCTAGTATCTAATTCTAATTCAAAGATTCCTTATGAAAGTAACTTGGTGAAGAAATATTTTAAGAAAAAAATAATCTAAATTAATAGCATATACATTTTCATTTCTCAAGGAAGTAAAAACTAGATCATTTTTTGAATCAAACACATTATAATTATTATTTTCAAATTTCACATGAAAACCATCATCACATAGTTGTGAGATGCTAAGAATATTTTACTTTAAACCATCTACAAATAATACATTATAAATTAAAATAGTATTAGAATTATCGATTTGGAAAAGGCCAATAATTTTCCCTTTGGAATTATCACAAGAAATGACATTCCCCCATCCACGTTTTCAAATTCTTGAATCTTGAATAATCCCTAGTCATGTGACTAGAATAACCATTATCCAAGTACTATAGGTTCTTATTAGATCCTTTTATGTAGGTTCCCTACAAAAAAATTATTAAAAAAATGATTTTGGTTCCCAAATCATCTTGGGTCTAGAAATGTTGATAATTAAAGCTTTAAGAGCCCATGTTTTCTTAATTGGTTTAATATAAGAATGTTTTAAACTTTTTAAAATAAATACTTTTTTGGGTCTAGAAGATTATAAACTAGTTGCAAAACAATAATTAGGAATAAAATTGTTCATAATAATTCTCATCTGTCCAAGTTGGTAACCTAAAACGATAATGTATTTAAGTGATTTCTTTTTTCTAAGTATTTGAGAAATTTTATTTATCCCATTGGTGAAGCTTTTAAAATTTGAAATTAAAGCATGTTGTTTTTTAGAATATTGTATTTATCCTTAAGTTCATTAAATGTATCTTCTATCATGTTATAATACTTAAGAATCTATTCATTATACATGTTTTCATCACATTTTTCATCATAGTTTTCCTCTCCAAAATTATTATAAATATGTATAGGATATGGAGGAAAGGAATTGGATACCTCAGATTTTTTTTTTCAAAAAACACATGTTATCTCTACCATTCATATCCTCTTAGTTTGTGTATGAGTCATTTGAGATGTCTTCAGAAGAACAAAAATATTCTTTCATTGGTTTCTTGTACCTATTATTCTTTTAATCATATTTCTTTTTATATTTTATCTTAGGATAGTCAGCTTTGACATGACCTTTTCTTATAAACTAATAGCAGATGAGCTTTTTTAAAGCATCATATTTATTCCAATACTTTATCCATTTTCCTTTACTTTCATATTTAAATTTATCACTAGGTTTACTAAAGAACATGTTTTTCTTATAAAACATTTTAAATCTTTTGGCCAGATGGGACATCTCTTCATCACTGTCAGTAGGTGATTCCTCATTACTTGAAATTTTAGCTTGAATTTTATCCTTCTGTTTTGAAATAGTGGATTTTAAGGTTTTGGATTTTCTTTTTTTTTCTTCATCCTCATATTATTTGGTAACTATGAGTTATTAATTATAAATAATCAATTTTACAATCACCTCCTTAACAAGTAACTTACATACATCAAAGGATTATCTAAATGAGACTGAGGTTCCTCTCCATCTATTAAGAAGACACCTCAATAATCATAGTACTTGGTCTTTGTTAGAGAAAAGTTTCCTCGGTGAGTGCATTGTATTCACTATCTCATTGAACTTGAGATACATATCATAAATTGGATCATCTTGTTTCATTTTAAAAGTTTCATATTTAATATTATAGGTATTTAATTACATTTCCTTAACCATAGATGTCCCCTCACGTGAAACAACAAATTTTTCCTAGATTTCAAAATAATTTTCTCATACTGATATTCTATTGAATTATCCATCACACAAATAATAGTACAAAGAATTCATAGATTTAAAATTATCATTAATAGAAACTTTAGTTGGATCACTCACAAAATATGAATTTTAATAATAAAGGAAGTATAACATTCTAGGTGTAAAGATCATAGGGCATAAAGAAGTGGATCCTAAGAGAATCCCTAATAAAAATATCAACAACACTTGGGGGAGGGAACATGTACTAGAAAAATCCATGAGAGGTAACTCCTGAGAAGATTTATCAGCCAGGAAGTCAACCACACAATTACCTTCTCACCAAGTGTGAAAAAGATCAATACCATTGATAATGAAGGCCTTGCATTTTTAAATCATACAAATGATTATCCAGGGAGTAGACATGAGGCCTTTTAGGGAGCTCCATATGATCTTCTAGTCTATCTACACTATAGTCAGTGAAATATTTTTTGAGTGACATAACTCAAGGCCATGAAGGATGGCACTAGCTTCCGTCTCGAGAGATTCTCCATCCCTATAAAATGTGATGAAGGAAAAGATCAAAAAACCTATAGTGTCATAAAAAAAATCTCCCCCATGCATGAAACTATAACTAAAAGAGCCATCTAAAATAGCTGTCCATATTTCAAAACCCATGCTCTCAATTTGAATTTTCATCTCGATTTTCTAGTGAGAAAAATTAGTTCCATTAAAGAATGAGGTTTGTTGGTAGTAGTAACATATTTTCTATTATCCATAAAGAACTAAATTCAGAGTAACCAAAATTTGAGATATTTAAAACAATACTAAAATAATAGCTGAAATATATTTAAAATCATTTAATTCCAAAAGTTGGTCAGGCTGAGTAATCGAGATGGGGGGTAAATTGAGTACACAATAAAAATTTCTATTAAAAATAAGTTCAAATAAAATCACCCATTTTTTTTAAAAAAATAACCCAATTAATTAAAAGTGTAGTTTTATATAAGTGTGGTCTTTTAAAAGATTTTTCAAAGATTTATTAAAGCCCAGTTAAAAAAATATTGGAAATTACATTAAATTTTTTAATCAATTTACTCAAAAATCCTTATATAAGAACTAGTTAAGATTAAATATCAATGTAAAGGTTTTTTATATTTTAAATAAAATTTAGTTAAATATTTTAAAAAAGAAAAAAACATAACCACATAGCGGAATAAAAAAGGGGTTCAGTCACATGCCAAGACCTAATTCCCTTCACTTGGAAATCACCTACTATTAAGAAGATTGTATAACAATAATCTGATCCACAACCTGGATTAGGAATATAAGAAATATCTCACATTTTTTCCATGCTCAAAGACTCTTCCACAATTATACATGGTTAGAAAAAAAACATACAACACATAGGTACCTCTTCCATAATAACCGTGTGTAGGTGGATGAAAATAGATAGAAGAGAATATCAAATATTCTCCATTTCTGGTGAAGTATTCAATGTGTAAAAATACATAGCAAAAAATATGGTTGAAAAGTATAAGAAAAGAAATTAGAGAAAATAATTAGAGATAATGAAATGAAGTGATGCTCAGTTTATAATTATTTGGATGCTCTTGAGTCTACAAGTTTGGCTTGGTGATGAGATCAAATTGTTTCTATGAATGTTCAAGGAAAAGAAAGCATTGCAAAATCTCTTTTTTTTCTGTAAGAAAGGATCTAGATATTCAGTATAGTTCCCCTATTTCACTATCAAAATTATCATCATGTATGTTAATACTATTCCAGTATTTAGAAATTTTCAACGTCTGTGACCATACATCAGTGCATGAGGGATTCCTTAAGAAATGTATAGCACCGCAAGAAGTGGTACAAATTAAAGAATAATCAACAATATCTTATGGATACTCATACTGAGATTTGAATTCATGCAATAGTTTAATAAATAATAATTAAATAATAATTCCTCGTTAACTTAAACATCATAGCCATTAAATCATTTAATTCAAATCAGGAAGAAAAGAAATGGTAGCACTCCTAGTAGTGAGTCAATGATGGTGGTGTCTTATATCTAGTGGCGAGTCAGTGCTGGCAGTGAGTCAGTCTTGTAGTGAATCATATATGGAAGTGACTCATATATAGTGGTGACTCAATATGGCGGTGATTCATTCCTAGTGGTAAGTTTTTTGGTGGTGACTCAATTTGGTGGTGAGTTATATATGGTGGATACTCATTTCTAGATTTGACTCATTCTGGTGGTAATTCATTTTAGAAGTGAGTCATGGCTACTAGTGAGTCATGGCTAGCGGTGACTCTTTTCTACACTTATCCAAGTTTCATAAAAATTCCTTATAAACAAATATTCTATCATAAAACAATAATTCCAGTAGAAACATAACAAACACGATTTGTGAGCACTAAAATTAGGTGACTCTAACGTGTGTTTTATTATATTGGGGAACACATATGTATGGTTTTCATTATGTGATGGGTGGTTCTATTATAAACTAATTTCATGTGGGTTAGTTATATCAATCCAATGTGTTGGGTAAAGAAGGATATCTCTTGTGATAATAAGGAATGAAATGAGGAGTGAACTTGGGTTAGAAAGGGACTTTTTCCAATAAAATAATGATAGGAGTGAGCCTTGAATAAGGAAATGATGGAATGAGGAGTGATCCTAATCCACTGATAGATTTGGAAGTGTAAAAAGAATAAATAAAATATTTTATATGATTATGTGCATTCCAAAAAACTTATGTCTTATGCTTATGATATTCTTTCTAGGATCATGATTTATTATTTATGATCCCACACTCTAATGTATTATTCCATTTTAAAAAAATCCATATATTAGGTTTCATGATTAAAAAACTTTGACTAATTCTATATGATTAGAGAAAGACATGATAATGTTCTCATACACTTATTCTTATCTCATGTTCACATATGATCATTGGTTGATATCACTAATTTTTACCCTTTATAAGCATCTGGGCTTACCCTTTCTTGGGTTTCCCTTACCTCAAACATGAAGAAATGTGTAAAATATGATATTTATAAGAAAGGTTCTAGTTGTGAGGAACCTAATAAAAACCACTTTAGATATTTTATGTTCAAATTGATTAAATATACATGTTTCTAAAGAAACTAGACCTCTACGGTCCTTTGGTGTGTATTATTTTAAAATTTATTTAAAATGTTGTAATATTTTTATATGAAATGTACGGTTCACTATAGTTGTTATCAGTGGAAATGTTTAAAAACTTTTGTAAACTAGGATGAGGAAACATTAGTGAGAACCCCCATAGGATAATCCTATGTATAGGAGAACATCCTATGTTATGGTAAATAAAGGAGTGTATTTTCTCTAATAAAATACATCCCTCTATAGATATTCTATGTGGATGTAGTTTTGATACATATTCATCGAGTTATAATATCCCAAAAAGGAGTTGGTTCCTGATCCTCAAACTCTAGAAGCAAGCTCAGTCTATGAGTATAGTCACCCAAAATAGTTGGAACTAAAGACTACCAATTGGCATGAAACATCAAACTGACCCACTGGGGGTGGGTTCTCTCGTTGCTCGATGGGCGAAACCACCTCAAAAACATGATCCTAAACTGGAGCCTCAATACTGTGATGGCCACCATGATGACCCTTAACTGGGGTGTCCTCACTCAAATGGCCATCATCACGACCTTGTACCTGTATCCTAGTTGACTGTTTTTTTAAAGAAATCTAGAAATTTGACAAGATATATCATGGTTAGATGAGTATATCTGGAGAGATGACTCAAGAAGAACATGAAAATCAAAAGATCAAATCTTATATGATGCATGCACCCTTGTTTTCTTTACAACTAATGCTTCAGAATACCGAGTTGACAAGAAGGTGGTCTGATTCCTAGTGTATGAATACGTTGGCTATCACACTATCACTGGGTTCCTTGGCTTGAGAGTCGAAGTCAAGACACTTTGACATCGTTACCCTAAGTTCCCAAACCAAACCTCATGAAAAGTCCAACTCCAAACACTGACCCAAAGAAATACCACCTCTGATACCACTCTGACACGACCTGACCCAAAGGAGACTGCTTGGCCAGTGGTAAGCTTCCAGGGGCTAGCGACAAGTGTTGAGTAGGCATAATACTAAAATGGGAGGTCTTACCCTAAGTACCCGTACACACATACACAAGCAGCTCCATGTAACATTGCAAAGATATAGGGAAAGAATGAACATCTAGAGTGTAAACCATGCATGCAATAACCTCTAGAAAAATACATTAAAGTACAACAATGTAATGTGAAATATATAAAAGGGAAAATACACATCCATCCAGAAATGAGGTCTCAACCTGAAAACAAATGTAAAAAGGGGAAACTAAAGAGCGTATGACTCACAATCTCTAAGGATAACCACCGAACATGGCCAATACCTCCAATACCACTATGCTACTCCAATACTAGGTCCACTGGAGTCACCGCCAATCTGCCTGTCAATTGCATAAGACACAACACATTCTAGAAAATCTCATGCAGGGGTGAGTATGTACATACCCAATAGGATTCCCTGAAAACCATGAAGGGGAAGAAATAACAATAAACAATAGTCACCTCAACTCATAAGCAAGTGGGTAAAGGGAACCCCAATAGATATGTTCAAAAGAAACCCAAGCGAGAAAGGGGATCTCCATCATCCAAGCCAGTTAAGAAAAAAGAGTTTGCCTGCAGCACCAAATGTCCCATCACTGATGTCAAATAACCCACATAAGCACAATAAGATATAGAGTGAAGGGTTTGGCGCCACACTCCCCTAGAATGACAATTTTTAGGGTTTCCATTCGAGCATCCTACGGCAGAAGGATTCCTCACCAACCAGTGTGTTACTTCGGCCGCGCTTGATTGGGTTTCGTCAAAGGAGGTTTTGAGTCGGCTTTGATCTTCAGTTTTTGTTGTTGTCTCTACCTATTTCCTCTTCTTGCCCGAATGTTCGCTCATCATCGTTGAGCCTCTTTTGCTGCCTCTGTCGTGTGTTCTGCTTCGGCTTCTCGATCTCGTGGTGTTGGTGTTGGCGTCGCAATTTGTGGCGTTGGTCGGTGGGGACAGATCTTGTTCCAGATCTGGGATTCATCTCTCCAAATCTACTCTCCAGATCTGGTCTTATCGTCGATAAGTGTTTCAAGGAGGAAGGTGCTTGACGGTCGTTGATGGCTTGGGCTTGTCCTTAGCTCGACACAGGGCGATGGCTTTTGGTTGGTTGGTGATGGGGGTATGAGTGGGTGTCTAGGTGCGGAGTTGGTTGCAGGTTGGCTGTTGACGGAAGCGATGAGGAGGACTTTTCATGTCAGTGCTTCTCAGATGAGTGATCGACCTTCAGTCTTTAACCGCGGGTCGTGGACGGTGTGCTTTTCGATCGCTGGTGGTGCATGGATGATGGTTGCAGACATTGTTGTCAGTGGTCCTCTGATTGGCGGCGATCAGTGGTCAATCCTCCGTTTCGGTGGTCTGTGATTGGTTCAACCAAATCTTTTACAATTCTTGCTTCTCTTTGTTTATTGGGATGTAGATTTCTTTGTGTGCACTGGTTTCTTCCTCATTGCATTTGGGTGGCAGTCCAACATTTTGCAGGTTCTACCGTGTGGGGGGCTTCGAAAGAGGGATGGGTGTGATGAGACACATCATTCAACCATCCGTTGTCATTTTTGATGGATGGGTGGGCACCATTCTTTGACTTTTGATCAGTGTTTTCAGTCTGATTTTGCATTGCATTTGGTTGATATTGTTGTGATTTCCTCACATGCTTTGTCGAGTTGGAGGCTCGAAAGATGGAAGGGTGTACTGGCACCTTTTATCCGGCTCTCCTCTACATGTTTGTGTTGACTAGAGAGGTTCTTTACCATGTTGTGTTGATCCAACATGGTGCAACTTCTTGGCAGAGGGGGTGGCACATCGTTTTGACTGAACTCACTGTTGCACTGTCTGGTGAGAGGGCGAAGAGGATTTTTCTGGTGCTTGCCTTAATGTTTGCTTCCCTTTGGACTTGCGGGACCATTATGACCTTTGTGTCTTGTTTCTTTAAGGCATTTTTCCCTTGCTTGTAATCAGTTCCCTTTTTTCCCAGTTTTAAAAGAGGTTTACTTTTTTATGTTTAATAAAGAGGGCTTGACCTTCAACCTTTTCAAAAAAAAAAAACAAATATAGAGTGGAGGGCTCACATCTCGCTATTGTGTGCTGCAGTCAAGAGAGAATTATCTCATCTCCATGAATCTCATGTAAACTCTCAAGAATATGGAGTTCTCACACCTTGTCGCTATGTAGCACAACCGAGGGAGCACTACTCTAATAGAGGACTAGCACACCACCAGAGCTCAATGGTAGGGAGTCCACTCCGCAAACAGGGGACCCACACCCTTTGTAATGTGGGGGGTTCCATCTCTACCTGTATAAAGGATATGGGGGACCCGACACCTAGAGAGAGACAGAGGAGTACTGACCCCGGTAATACTCTGATGATCACACCTGATCGTTTTCGCTGGCTAAGCATCACCGAAAGAAGTGTCCTGCTAGCATCACCTCATGTTGTATCTCTACTATCAAATCAAAGGCCACCATCGAGCTCTACGTGGAAAAATACTTAGGACAGGCTACTCATGGGCCCAAATTTGAGTCCTAAAGAAGGAGATATGCAAGGAAAAAGTCTTTGAGGGGAGTACACTGCGTGTCCTCCTAGGTTACACAACATTTCCCATAATGTTGAACCATGGATGTGACCCCTCATTGCACTCAGCATGTAAAATTAAAGTACACGGTGTGTACGTAGGGTCGCATGACATGTGACCTCGCCTGAACACCTGGACGTGTCCTTCGACCTATTCACACGTACTCCAGTCATTCTTGGGTACTATGGTCATGTACACATAATACACGACTCAGCTAGCCATGTAACTCTACACAATGTGCCCCTCAAGGCACATGGCGTGTATACTTACATGAGGTCCAAGGCGTGTGCCTTCGGTATACGGCTTGGTTGCTCGAGTAGGATCACATGGCTTGTGGGCTTGACCACATGGCATGTGATATTTAACTCGGTCAAAACCCTAACCGTCGTGGAAACCCAGACTGCACGGTGTGTGTTTGTCTGGGATATATGACATGTGGTCAGATTTTTCACAGACAACGATGTTTTCCTTCATGTGGATGCCAGATCCACCAAATCTGTTGATTTCCTTACCATTTTACTCGCATGAACATGCCAAGTCTGAGGGGGAAGGTCTCTAATTGATGATTTTCAGCCTCCAGTGGATGGAAATTGGATCTCCGATCTTCCGAACTGTAGTTGTTGTGCTTCCTGTCACCATAAGGGGGTCCAATCCACAATGCCACCACCGGCATCCTACAACACGCCTCAATCCACCCACAAAACACTAATTCCAAGGCCATTCACACATTTGAAACAAATCAGGGGGTTCGATCACACTCGAATCTGATTCAGCAATGTCGAATCACATACCCCGTGGGCCGATGACGAAGAACATGAAGAACAGTGGGAAGAAAAGCAAAAGAACAAAGTAAAGGTCTTCATTGGATGATGCAATCTTGGCCAATGATCATAAATTGTGGAAACCTAAGGGTGGAATACAGTCACAACAAAACAAAATAAACTGAATCAAGAACAATTATCAAAACCGGGCTCATGTGAAGTGTGGAAATTGTAGAACAAATAGTAAGATATGGAATCGATGCTTAAGAAATTATTAAAAGGGAGGAAATCACAAAAATAACATGCCCTACCTCAAGAATAGATCAAACATTGGTAAAGAATGCATCCACTGGTGAATAAGAAGATGACCCCACTGCGTTCGCCATCCGTCACATGATTCCCCTCGATCATTCGTCATCGAACCTCATTCCTGATCCGCCAATGGAGCTCTCATGCCCCTCCTCTCTAATATCCTAGGGTTATTTGGATAACCCTGGATATTTTCCATAAAGATGTATAAATATAGTGGGAATTAGGTTTAGGCCATTAAATAAATAAATTATTTAATTTACTTAATGTACCTATCAATGATAGTCTTTAACCGAACGACTGACGTCGACTAACTTTATATCATGTCTAGGAAAATCCCCATGTTTCAGAAACAAATGTGGTCTTAGATTTCTCATTCGAGGTCTCGATCAATGGGGAAACTGTTTATTCTGGAAATATGCATGTGCATGCTTTAATATATTTTAATATTTTTAATATATTAATTTTGGTGTACACCCAAACATAGCGCCGACTCCAAGGAAAAATCATGAGATATATAAGCACTAAACTAATGAAACTAGAGTTGTTACAATATTATTAAAGTCCCCTTTGAGAACCCAATTAGCGTTGACTTGAGATGAGATTAGACACAACTCCTTTTAGAGGTCTCTTTTTTGATGTAGTGGTTGGAGGCATATATAAAGGGAACCAGACAATATAAAGGGAACCAGACAATAAGAGGCACCAAAGTGTAGCTTGAGAGTAACATGTTGAGACCCAACATCATAAATGGAAGAAAGTGCATCCTTCCTCTTAATCACCCAAAGAGTTTCTACCTAAGAAGACTTGATGTTATGATCCATCCAGGCATAACCAATTTTTCTCCAATCAAATATTTGGAAGCATTTAATCCTAACCATAGGATCTACAATGCCAGTCAACATCGACTTGTGTTGTGATATGAAGTGCCTAAGGGCTAGAGAGGTCTCTGAGTTATTCGGTCCTTCACAGTTCTAGAAAAAAGATACTCATTTGATTTCCTTACCCACCTTTGAGAGTGGCTTCTTAACTTCCCCTTTCCCATTTTTTGGATTGGAGGCAGTTGTGTCTTTTTTCTTCACAGATTCTTATACCTCCTCAACCTTTGCCGCCTAACTATTTCCATTGAAGGGGATGAATTGATTCATATAAGAGTTGATGGGTGTCTTCTTAGTAGCCTCATTAGATTTGATCATTATAAAATCATCTCTAGAATTCTCCAGTCCCTTAGGGACAGCTTGTGTTGATGGGATTATATCCTTTTCAACACCATCAAGGGCTTCTAGGTTGTTCCCATCCTTACTAGTGGTAGTCTTCTCAGGCCCAGTAAATTCAAGTGCCAGGTTAGGAGGAATTATCTCATCACCCCCCTCATCTTTAGAATCAGTATCACCCTTATCAATGTTGACACCATCTTGTTGTACATTTTCCTGAGAGCTGCAACCTACTAAGATGGGTTCACATTTATCACCAATATTAACAAACACTGTATCATCTATATTAACAATGGATGTGTGTTCCTTTGTTTCAAAAACCTTGTTCAATTCACTAGGTGGAAAAGGATCGTTCTCACTAGCCTTAGTATCAATAGTCTACTCATTCTTTCCAGGATCCAACTTGGAGGTGGAAGGCTTTTTGGTTTTCTATTTTCCCTTAGTTGTGATTCTCCTACATGTAGTAGCATCATGTCCTCTGAGATTACATATGTTACAAAACTTTGGCCTTCTATATTCATGTGGGATGTGCTCAATGATTACGCACTCCCTTAAAATTTAGACCATCTTTCATATTGGTTTTTTAGGCTAATGTTGACCCACATGGTTGTTAGAACCACTTCTTCAAAAAGCATAACACCCAAGTAAACCTCAATTAAAACCCTGAAATAATGCCCAAATATTGCATTATATATTTCCCTATCCAGTTTGATGGGGGTGACTATAGAAGGGGGTGACTATAGAAGAGGCAATGTCTCATAGAATGTGAGTATTCCAGTACATCTAATTCAACCTTAAGATATGAGCCCACACTTGTGCATGAGTATTCTTGACCTTGATGGGGTCAAAAAATTTGTCCCATTTTTGGATTCTAAGAATTCCATACTTTAGATGCACAAATCCTAATCTCTAGGCCTTTCTTTTATATTGTCTATGGGAAAGATCCTTATGCCCAATTCTAAGAATTTCCGATTTTCCATCATCCAGATTTTTTTTCTTCATTCCAATATCTCCTAAGATTGTGTTACCATCTAATGGAATCAGATTTTTGGGCACACAATGTTAGAAAAGATCCTTATGCTTGATGACATCAGATACTGAATGATGGTCTGATTCTTCAGTTTTTGGAGGATTTGAGATACAATTATCAAAGCGATCATCATGATTGTCATCACCCATCTCCCCTAGATCCATCATAATTATTAATAATAACACAATTAATAATAATTAAATCAATTTAGGGATTGGGGGAGATGGTAAGGAAAATCACTCACCACGTCAGAGGGAAGCTCAAAACCCCCTCGTATGTCGACCAAGGTCGCGACCAACTAGTCGGCGACCTCACTAGCCATGTAAACAGTAGCAACATCAACAACACAATTAATAATGATTGATAATTTAATTACTAATAATTAACTACATAATTAATAATTATTATTAATTAATAAAGAAATCAATTAATATAATTAATATAATTAATAATATAATAATTTATTGTGCAATTAACAACAATTGATATTGTATTTATTATTAATTGCTAATTAAATTAATAATGTAATAATTATTAGTTGATAATTAATAATGCAATTAATGTTAATTAATAATGTAAATAATAATGATTAATAATTTAATCAGTAATAACTAATAATAAAAAACAAGTGTTGAAATTATTATAAATTATATGAAAAAATAATTACATCATCATTATTTTTATTATTAATAATTATATTATTAATTATTTATAACAACAATGTGATTAATAAAAATTAAATTATTTTTTATTATTAACTATTATTAACTTTATTAATCAAATAATAATTATTCCATTATTAATTATATTATTAATTAAATTAATAATTATTGTATTATTAACTGTTGGTTATTATTGATTACACCATTGATTACATTACTAATTACATTATTAATAGTTATTAATCATGATTCCTCATATAATAAATTGAAGGACATGACATACCCTACTGTGGAAGAGGCTGGATCTGCATCACTTGGTCTGCAACCTGAGGATGCTCCTCAAGGGGAGTAAGCTCCTTTTAAGGAGGACTTGGTTATCCCAGTGCAGCCATAAATTGATGAAGATCCTTCCAGGGTAAAGACTCCCATGAAGGATGTTTAAAGAGATGATGCTCCCTCTAGTTTTCCAGTCAGCGCAAAAGGAGCAGGCCCCCTCTGAGAAGGAATTTCAGGAAAATAAAGCCACCACTGATCATCAAGGCGAAATGTGGGATGAGAAAATGGATGAGGTGGTTAAGGAAAAGATCCGTATCACGCAAAATAAAGGAGGATTTAAATGAAAGAGGCCTACCACTGAGCATTCTCTTCTGAAACTGCCAAGGGATTAAAAACAAGGACACTTCCATGGCCCTTAGGCACTTCATCAAGCAATAAAACCCCATATTGTTTTTAATAACGGGGCCCATAGTTTAATTTGAAAAATTCAAGCTCTTCAACTGGAATAAGGTAGGGCTTGATTTTGTTTCCAACAATATCAGGTCTACAATAGTTGAACCTCTCTAGGTTCTCAAAGGGAAAGAGCTTAATAATTCTAGTGTCCACATTGGGAAAAAATAGATTACTCTTAAATATGGGAGATAAGTTTTATTACATTAACAGAAGAGAGTTATGGAATGAGTTATGCCTACTTCCCTCTTCTGCCAACTATCAATGGTTTTCTCATTGGTGAATTTAACTCTATTTTGAGCCCGGGGGAAAATATGGGAGATAAGTTTCTCATAGTCGCCTCTAATGATCTCAACCCCTGCCTCTCTTGCAGAGCCCTTCTAAGGCTTCACTCAGACCACTCACCGCTCTTGACTACCGTGATGACTACTGGTAGGTACAATCCCTCCAATTTTATATTCAACAATGTTAGATTGCTCATAAGAATTGCAGGTAAGCTTTTAAAAAGGCTTGGTTGGGCGAGGATGAGGAGGTTTTTGGGAAATTAGAAAAATCTAAATTAGTTATAAGGACCTAGTATAAATAGATGCTCTTCAACCTATACAATAAGATTAAGTAGGCTGAAGCAGATCTATTGGCATGCCATAACATGTCCATTACACAGGGGATGCCCCCGAATGAGGAAATTCAAATACAGAACAAGCTGGATGAAATTTTAAACTCTAAGAGGATATTTTGAAGGAGAAACTTAGACTAAAGTTTCTTAAAGAAGGGTATAGGAACTCCAAATTTTTCCACATAATGCATAGAGAAAGAAAGGTCAAGAAGGATATCTCAGATATCACTATTAATGGACTGCACCATGATAGAACCCCTTGATATAAAATGATGAAACTGGAATTGTACTATAGCAATTAGAGCAGCATACCTGGAATTACAACCTTAGAGTGGGAGGAGAAAGAGAGAGAAAAGAACAGCAACAGAGTATCCTCGGGAGGCCTCGTGGCTCACCCGCCCAAGCCCCAGGCCGAGAGACTCTCCTCCCCAAATTCCCAGCTAAAAAAAGTGTCCTATACCTCCCTCTCCTGCCCCTTTTATTACCCCAGCAGTTACAACCGACTGGGCCCCAGCTACCCCCCACGATTCCCACTTCCCCTTTCAGTTACATTCTGTTTCAGCTCCAGGTGGAGTCTGTTTCAGCCCAGGGGATCCTCCAACAGAATCTGTTACTGCCACGTGGTCCCCAGTGGGCCCCTTCTCTGCCGCAGCCTTCTTCCTCCTCGAATAAACCTGCCACGCCCCCTCCTTCCTCCCGGTTCTAACACTCGCCGCCCCTTGTAGATCAGTCTTGTCCTCAAGACTGAACGAGGGAATTGATTTCGAAGGGTAAACTCGTCCTCCCATGTCGCCTCCTCTGCCGGACGACCAGCCCACTGGATAAGGAACTGTGGCTGGGCCATGTGTTTCTGGAGGTGAAAACGGCGGGAAAGGACAGCCTGGGGTTCCGGAGTATTGGAGCTGTCCACCTCGAGGCCCGGTGGTAGAGTAAGGAGGACCTCTGAATTTCCCACCGCCGGCTTTAATTGTGATACATGAAAAACGGGATGAACTTTAGCCGAGGGAGGCAGATCCAAATGGTAAGCAACCGGCCCTACTCGGCCAAGAATGGTAAAAGGGCCATAAAATCGGGCTTCCAACTTCTGGTGGATCCGATGGGCGACGGTCTGCTGACGATGGGGCCGGAGCTTTAAATACACCCGATCACCCACCTGAAAAGAAACGTGGCGACGGTGTCGGTCCGCCTGGCGCTTCATGTAGTCCTGAGATCGGGCCAAATGCTGTCGAAGCTGACGTAAAGCTTCATTGCGATCCTCCACAGCCGTAGCTACTGCAGCTACCCGGACATCCTCAGGTAGGAAACTCAAAATAGAAGGAGGCGAGCGGCCATACACGGCCTCAAATGGAGTAGAATCTATGGAGGCATGCCAGGTAGTGTTATAACTCCACTCTGCCCACGGAACCCAGAAAGACCACATCCGAGGTTGGTCCCCTGCAAAGCAGCGTAAGTAGGTCTCGAGACAGCGGTTTACCACTTCTGTTTGACCATCTGTCTGCGGGTGGTAGGCCGAGGTGAACTTCAGGGAAGTTCCATGGAGGCGGAACAATTCTGTCTAGAAATTGCTCAGAAAAATGGGGTCCCGATCACTCACGATGGAAGCTGGCACACCATGCACCCGAACAATTTCCCGGAGAAAAAGTTCAGCAACCGTCCGAGCAGTGTAAGGATGCTTGAGGAGCAAGAAGTGAGCATATTTGGTAAGTCGGTCAACCACCACCAATTTGACCTCATACCCCCTGGATTTGGGCAGCCCCGTAATAAAATCCATGGAAATGTCGGTCCACACAGTGGTGGGGATGTCCAGAGGTTGTAGGAGTCCCGCGGGTGCTAGGGTAGAATACTTATAGCGCTGGCAGATCGTACACTGCTGGACAAATTCTTTTACAACCTTTCTCATTCCAACCCAATAGAGGTTGGCTGCAAGCTTCCTGTAAGTTCTGTAGAAACCTGAGTGGCCTCCTTGAGGGGAAGCATGAAACTCTGTTAGGAGCTTGGGTACCCACGGGGACGAGGCAGGGATAGCCAGTCGATTCCGGTAGTACAACACGCCCCGGGTCAGTGTGAAGCCTGGGTAGGTAGAATGACCCTCTTGTAATGCGTGGAGCACCATGCCCAGATAGGGATCTGAAGACACGCCATCAGTCAAAGTCCGTCCTTCTGTCCAGATGGGCCTAGACTGCAGCAGCTGAAGCTGGGAAAGAGGCTCCTCCCGCCGTGATAAAGCGTATGCAGCAGAATTTTCCTGGCCTGGTTTATATTTAATCTCAAACTGATAACCCAACAACTTGGCGATCCAGTTTTGCTGATCAATGGTGGTGATGCGCTGCTGGAGTAGAAATTTAAGACTCCGGTGATCGGAAAAAACTATGAAGGGTCGTCCCAACAAATATGGACGCCAATGCTGGATGGCCAGAACGAGGGCTATGATCTCCTTTTCATATACCGATTTGGCGAGGTTCTGGTCGGAAAGAGCCCTGCTAAAGTATGCTATTGGTCGCCTGGTCTGCATGAGGACAGCTCCCACCCCGCGGCCAGAAGCATCACATTCGAGCTCAAAATCTTGAGAGAAATCTGGTAGAGCCAGGACCGGTGCCTCTGTCATCAGTTTCTTCAAATGCTGGAAAGCTTCTTGAGTTTCAGCAGTCCACCGGAACCCATCCTTCCGAGTTAATGCTGTGAGAGGCCGAGCCACCTTGCCATACCCGCAAACGAATTTTCGATAATACCCGGTAAGACCGAGGAAGCCGCGGACACCCTTTACGCTGGTTGGAGGAGGCCAGTCCAGCATGACTTGTATTTTACTGGGATCCATTGCCACGCCTGAGGCAGAAATTAGGTGTCCCAAATACTCCACCTCCTGCTGGCCAAAAAGGCATTTGTTCCTGTTAGCAAAGAATTGATGGTCATGTAGACGGCGAAGCACGACTTCCACGTGATGCAAATGAGTCGACCAATCCCTATTGTACACAAGAATATCATCAAAAAATATTAGAACAAACTGACGGAGCGACGAGCGAAATAAATCATTCATAGTGGCTTGGAATGTGGATGGAGCGTTAGTGAGGCCAAAGGGCATCACTAAGTATTCATAGTGGCCACTATGTGTCCTGAATGCTGTCTTCTCCACATCAGACTCCCGCATTCGAATTTGGTGATAACCCGCCTTGAGGTCTAACTTGGAGAAATAGGTAGCTCCATGGAGTTCATCGAGCAATTCTTCTACCACTGGTATGGGGAATTTGTCCGGAACCGTTGCTTTATTTAAAGCCCTATAGTCCACACACATTCTCCATGAGCCATCTTTTTTTTTAACAAGCAACACCGGGCTGGAGTACGCGCTGAAGCTTGGCCTAATGATGCCTTGATTTAGCAACTCCTGCACCTGTTTCTCTATTTCATTTTTGTGAAGGTACGGGTACCGGTAAGACCTGACTGAGACTGGTTCCTGACCGGGCAGCAGGTTAATGGCATGAGCCCGAAGCCGATGCACTGGCAGCCCCCTGGGTTCCGAAAAAACAGACGGGAAGTGATGAAAAATCTTTTGTAATTCCTGGTTTTGAGCCTCAGTCAAGGGTGTCACGAGGTTGCTTTTGTTACCCCCAACAATCTGCCGCAGTTCGTTGTTCTGTCCTGATTTCTGAGCCCACCGATCTAAGGAGACTGCTGTCCGGTCATTTTGACGGATACCTGAGAGGGTAAATGGCCGACCCCCTACTGAAAACTTCATTACCATCGACTGCCAATTTATGCTTACATCTCCCAAAGTCCTCAACCAAGAGATTCTCAGGATTAGATCCAATCCTCCAATCTTCAAAACATGAGCTTCAAGGGAACACTCATAAGCCCCTAGGACGAGCAAGATCTTCTGGCAGACCCCTAAGGTTCCTGTCCAATGACCATCGCCCAACCTTACGCCCATCTTCTTGGCGGCCTCGACAGTAAGCCCCAGTATATTGACTAACCCCGGGCTAATGAAGTTGTGAGTAGCCCCACTGTCCAATAAAATCAGGATGGGAATTCCCCTTATGCAGCCCTCTATTTTCATGGACGAGATGGGCTCTTCTTGGCGGTCTCGGTCACTGCACAAGATTCTCCAGTTCTGAAATTCCAGCACCTTGCATTCAGCCTCTGGAGCTTCTGGTGCTCCCGCCACAGCTTCCAGCTGATCCTCCTCCTCTAATGGAGGTGTAAGCTCAAGATTCTCTTCCTCTTCGCCCAATAACAGCACCCTCATCTTGGCATCAACACATTTGTGCATAGGATTATACGGTTTTCCGCACCGGAAACACAACCCCTTCTTTCTGCGGTCCTCCCATTCCTGGTAGGACAACTGCCGAACTCCCCTTCCTGCCATGGTGGTTCGCTGTATTTCTTTGGCGGCTCCTCCCGTCAACTCCCCACCCCTGCGTACTTGTGTGGGCGAAAATCCGATTTGCTGGGTGAGTCCCGTTCTATAGGAAGGCTGCCAGCCCCCGCTCCCATTTGGGCGCGTTCCTTCAGCTCGGCCTGGAAGCCCAGTTCCGCGGCAGAGTGCTAGCTCCACATGCCGTGCCAGGCGCATTACCTGCAAACGAGTTTCCGGGCTGTGTATGCGGACCCAACTGCGAACATCATCCCATAGTCCATGAAGGAAGTATCCGATATACTGAGGTTCCGGCTGACGGGGAACCAAAGCTGCGAGGAACTCAAAACGTTCAATGTATTCCTGCACTGACCCGTTTTGTCGGATTGCTGCTAATTCTTCGTAAGGATTCTGTATTTCTAACCCACTAAAGCGCTCCATCAGCTCCTCCTTAAACTGCTTCCAAGTGAGGTTCTGATATACCTCCTCCAATATGGTAAACCAGTGGATTGCCACCCCCTCCATACTTACTTGGGCAAGGGGAATTTTGGTGTCCTCCGTTGTCTGGTTAATTCGGAAGTACAATTCTGCTCGATTGATCCATCCCTGTGGGTCTTGTCCATCGAACACTGGCAGCTCTACCAGTCGGGCTGTCAATATCGGAGTCGTCCCTTCGGTGGTTACTTCCAACGCTCCTCGTGCTTCCTCCTTCAACGTTGTTTGATCGGGAGATTCCAACAGGGCAGCTCCTGTTGCGTCGTGTAACTCCGAAGCCGATGCGCCGTCCTGCCTTGGCAGCTTCTCCAACCGGCGCAGTATATCCGTCATCGATCTGTGAACCGCTGTCAGCCCAGTAATTTCTTGTTTAAGAGATCCCACGGATTCAGTCAATCCCAACACTGATGACTCTAAGCGGCCCATACGCTGGTTTGTTCCAGTTTCTACGTTCTCCATCCTCTGCTCCAGTCCTTCCAAGCGAGCTTGAAGCCGAGTTTCCATCACCTGGACCCTTACCCCCACCCACAGAGGAGTGGAGTTTGGATGAAGGTATGAGATTCCGGCAGGTCGGACCAAATTGATAGAACCCCTTGATATAAAATGATGAAACTGGAATTGTACTATAGCAATTAGAGCAGCATACCTGGAATTACAGCCTTAGAGTGGGAGGAGAAAGAGAGAAAAAAGAACAGCAACAGAGTATCCTCGGGAGGCCTCCTGGCTCACCCGCCCAAGCCCCAGGCCGAGAGACTCTCCTCCCCAAATTCCCAGCTAAAAAAAGTGTCTTATACCTCCCTCTCCTGCCCCTTTTATTACCCCAGCAGTTACAACCGACTGGGCCCCAGCTACCCCCCACGATTCCCACTTCCCCTTTCAGTTACATTCTGTTTCAGCTCTAGGTGGAGTCTGTTTCAGCCCAGGGGATCCTCCAACAGAATCTGTTACTGCCACGTGGTCCCCAGTGGGCCCCTTCTCTGCCGCAGCCTTCTTCCTCCTTGAATAAACCTGCCACACCCCCTCCTTCCTCCCGGTTCTAACACACCAGCACTCAGAAAATGATATTGGTAATGATTTGGTTGATTTTTTCACTTAAATTTTCAATGACAACTCAACATCTTATGACCTTAACCTGGAAGAGGTGATTGATTGATCCGTATCAGAGATGAAAAATGCTTTTTTAACTGCCACGTCTTTAGATAATGAAACTAAACTGCTCTCTTTTCCTTGAATTCGGTCAGTGCTACTGGTCTGAATGGTTTCTCTTACAAGCGCTTTATACAGTACTGGGATTTTATTTACACAGATATCTTCATAGATGTCAAAGAATTCTTCTCTATGTAATTTATGCATTTTGATGCTAACTCTCAATTCATCAATCTTATTCCAAAGGTTGAGTATGCATCAAATTTTAGGGAATACCCTTCCGAAAATTACAATCAAAATTCTATCTATGAGGCTAGGAGGTCTGGCTAACAATTTTGTTTCCCCTAACCAATATGGCTTCATCCTTTGAAGAAAGATATAGGACTACCTATATGCTGCTTCGGAGCATGTGAATTTGCTTAAAAAAAAATCTAAGAACGGAAACATTGCACTTAAACTGGATATCTATAAGGCCTTTTATGCCCTCAGCGGTAACTTTATTCTCTGGATTCTCACTAGGTATGGGTTTTCCAAAAGATTTATTAGACTCATTAATTCCCTGCTTATCAGCTCGAGAATATCTATCTTTGTTAATGGATCACCTAACGGTTTCTTTGGTTTCTTAGGAGATCTTAGACATGGTGAACCCCTTTCAGCTTTTCTCTTTGGAATAGCGGAAGACTTCTTAAGTAGATGAATCCTAAAGGCTGCGGACACTAGCCTAATCAGTCCTATTAAGGCTAACATGAACCTTAATGCCCCAACTCACTTATTTTATGCCGATGGCATCCTTATTTTTTGTGAGGATGATGGCTTAACTTTTTCTTTGATTCAAGATATCTTCAAGCATTGTGAAACTACATCAGCACAGGCTATTAGCTAGTGTAAATCAATGATCATCTTTGGTAAAGGGATCTCTGAGGGCAGGAAGGGTCATATCATCAACTCTTTGAAGGTGAAGCAAGGATCTCTCCCCTTGAATTAGTTGGGTGTTCTCCTTTTTTAGGGGGGAGGGTCAAGGCGAGATATCTTGAAGAAATTTCCTACAAAATCAAATCTTAGCTGATTAATTGGAACGGAAGATCCTTATCACAAGATGGTAGGATCTGTTTGGTAAACTTAGTCATCTCCTCCGTGTTTTTTTACGCTTTCCATCTTTATCAATGGCCAAGACACTTGATTAAAAGGTTGGAATCTCAAATTTGGAATTTTGTTTGGTCTGGCCCTATGAGTGATAGGAAACTTATTACTATCTCCGGGAAAAGGTGCACCAAACCTATTGATATGCATGGCTTGGGCATTAAAAGGCTCAAACTCTTTAATAATTCTTTGATTACCAGTTACGCTTGTCACCTCTTATGCTCCAACAGTGAGACCACTGACTTTCATAGATAAAAGCTGATTGAAAGACTCCATAGAGGCAACCACTTCTTCTTGTGTTCATCAGTCTGGTCAGCCATCAGGAAATCCTTTGATGAGATCATACAGGACACTCTTTGGTTTCCCTCAAGGCATTCCCCCTTGAACTTTTGGCATTTTAGACGGATACAAAGTCTATTATCTAATTGTTGTGACTTCCCTTCTACACTTGGGAGTCTGTTGGTTGATAATGTGATGGACCCCTTGCCACTACTGGAGGCTTTTATACTTACTGATTAGCTATAATAGGTCCTGTGCTTCAAGTTTGTGAATGATGAAAAGGGCTTATAGTGCCCTTCACATATGGGTGTTTTGAATTCTAAAATTTATTACATATACTAATGTGGTGCTGCTCAAAAACCACCCAAATATATGGGTCTTTTCAAGAAGCATTGTATCCCCCCTTCATGGCAGCTCCATAATTGATGTGAGGCATAAGCTACCACCATGTCATTTTGCATAAAGGAATATCCCAATCCCTTTTTTAATAAATCACGGTATATCGCAAAGCATTCTCCACTATAGGGTAGTGTGAGTATAGGTGTAGTGGACAACCTTCCCTTGAAATCTTTGAAATTTTCTTCACATTCATCTATCTAGAGGAACTTGAATACTTTCTAACTTAACTTCGTCGGTAGATTTGAAAACCATGAAAAATTTCTCACAAATTATTGATAATATCTAGCCAATCTAAGAAAACTGCAGCTCTATATTGCAGTGGTTGGTCTAGTCCATTCTTTAATCACCTTTTTCTTTGAAGGATCCACATATATACCTCTTGTGATTACATGACACAGGAATGATACTTTTTATATCCATAATTCAGAGTTGCTAAATTTGGCATACAGTTTCTCTATTCTCAAGGTCTTAAACACAATCCTTAAATGATCTTCACACTCTTCCTTACACTTGGAATATACGAGAATATCATCCATAAATACTACAAAAAATTGATCAAGGTAATCTCTAAAAATTTTATTCATTAGATCCATGAAGATGATGGGGGGTTTTGTGAGTCATAATGGCATCACTGTGAATTCATAGTTTCCATATCTTGTACAAAAGGTTGTCTTAGATACATTCTCACTCTTCACCCTTAATTGATGATATCCAGATTAAAGTCCAATCTTTGATAAGTATTGAAACCCTCATAGTTGATTGAACAAGTCATCAATATGGGGTAGAAGATACATATTCTTAACTATAATTTTGTTAAGTTCACCATAATCAATGCAGAGATGCACTGATCCATCTTTCTTCTTAAAAAAGAGAACCAGTGCACCCCATGGTGAACCAATTGGGTGTATAAGACCCTTATCTAGGTTCGCTTGGAGTTGGTTCATTAACTCCTCTAATTCAATTAGGTCCATCCTATATGGAGTATTTGATATAGGTATAATACCGGGTATGAATTCTATGGAAACCCAAGTTTCACTATTTATAGGAAGACCATACAACTCTTCAGGAAAAAGCATTAACTTATTCATTCATAATAGGCACATCCTCAATATTAATTTTGTCCCCAACCATTTGAGTTAAATACCCCTCATGACCGAGTATTAAGCCCCATATAATATAAGTAATTTCCATAGGGAGTTCATGGTCAGGTTTGCATTGATCGACGATCATAGGTTGATTTGAGATATGAAATATGACTTCCTTATCCCATCAATTAATATAAGATCTACGTTGTAAGAACCCGGTTCTTACTTTGAGGTACGGTTTTCTTTTATTCTTTTCCCTTTGAGTTTTTTTTGAGAGAAGGGAAAACTAGACAAGTACTAGAATCATATTGTCACACAGGCTGATTCAGGGTTACACGCCGTGTAATCCTAAGTACATACCGTGTAGTTTGGCCGTGTATGATGGGAATACATGGTGTGTGGGCATGTCGGCAAGAAAGGGAGGAAAAACCAACTACACGCCGTGTAGTCATGTCGGCAAGTCCTGGAAAGTAAGTCAGCGGAAAACGACCGCCAAATAAACAGTAAAATGATGTGCATACCGTGAATATGGATTTACACACCGTGTATTTGGTGTTTTTGCTTAAAAACGGGCAGTAGCCCTCCTATAACATTCTGGACAGAAGGGGCTCGCCGGGTTTCACAAACAGCAGCATCGAACCTTCAATCTCCTCTCAAATCTTCGTCCGTACTCCGATTCAATCACCATCAGAGGCGTTGGAACCCAATCGGTAAGCTCTCGATTACTCTTGAGTCGTTCCTTCAGATTCCATCTCATGACTGAGTTATTAAAGGTTGAGAGTTTATCCTTATTTCATAGATCTTCTTCGTTCTAACTTGAATTGGAAGCTGACGTTGGACGAGGAGAGTCACACGAGGACTAGGTCAGTGGACTAAAGCCTTTCGTTAAATGTCGGGTTGTTTATATGCACCGTAGTGTCGCACGCCCATGTTTAGGGTGTCGCTTGGGTGAGGAATTTGAACCGTGTTAATGCCTAATGACATTAGGTGATTGAATAAATTAATTGAAGCATGTTTAAGCTTATTTAGTTTGATTAAGGGCCACCCCGGGGGTGCGTTTTCCCTCGGATGACCATTGTTTAACTGTTTGGCCTAGGATGCCGATGAGCATGCCTTTGTTTCCCCTTCGAAGGGTTGTTTAAAATGAAATTGGTTGATTAAATGTTTGCCATGTGAATACGTTTGTTAAAGCTTTGTGATAGTTTAATTCACATGTTAGTCTTGTTATATAAATTTTCCTACCATGAGATGTTATTTTGTTAACCATGTAAGAATGAAATTTACATGTGTTGTTTACTATGCTGAAATGCTGATACACCGGATTATACCCTGAAACATGTTGAAATGCTGATACACTGGGTTTGGCCCTGATTTTAATATGCTGAAATGCTTATACATCGGGCTTAGCCCTGAGACATATTGAAATGGAATGACTTATGACGCGTCTGCCAAGCCAAAGCACAAGTTTTGATTTGGTCTTTACTTCTTTTGTTTAGATAGTCTGTTGAGGTATCTGTTGTGTTTACTTTATACAGGGGACTGACGGGCTTAGTCCAGACCCCAAAACCTATATAATTCAATGAATTTGAATTGATTAAAGAACATGAAATGAATGTAAATGAATGTCGGTACTTGTAGGATTGTTTACTTCTAAGTGCCTACTAGTTTACTGCATTTCACTATTATACAATACTGTTGCATATACTCACTGACAAATTGGCATAGACCTTAGGTGGTTGTCTACGGGGATTTATTTCTCACACTCTGTTTGTGTCATGTTTTGGGCTCAAACAGACTATATGGTTGCAGGTGTCGATAAGGACAAAGCCACTTTTTCAGATACTTGATTGCTGCTTAGGAGCAGGAGAGCATGAGACCAAGCCAAGGCTTGCAATGCTGCTGAGTTTCATTTTGTTTTACCGTACTTTGGTATTGTATTGTACTTGATTGCAGTGTATCATGTTTTCGCTGTGTTCTTAGAACATGTGACATGCTGCGTCATTTTGAAATTATATGCCTTTTTGGTTATCTTTATCTTGTTGGATTGGTGTAGCCCGATCCGGTTGGGCCAAATGTTTGTGGACTGTAGCAGTGCGGACTTCTGAGTCAACAGTACTGTAGCACTTTTGACAAAGGTGGCCGACGTTCACTGTAGCGACGCGGACTTATTTTTTCGGAACAGTGATCGTCTTCTCCATTTTATAGCTCATTTTTCGGGCTAGGGTTACAACTGAAAAACTTTGTATTTTGTGCTCCCGATATAGTGAATTTTCTGCCTCTCCGTGGACGTAGGGTTATTCCCGAACCATGTAAATCTTGTGTGTCCTGTGTTTATTTTTCTTTCTGCATTCTTCTTTTTCGTTTCTCGTTTCTGTCGTTGCGACTCCCGACGATTCCGCAACATATCTTTCAGTCTTCAGTTGTTTACTTCAGTTGCATGTTGTTTACTGTTTCTGCTATTGTTATTATTTATTCCGTTGTGTTACACTCTGCCAATAAGGGCATAGTTTCCCCACTATGACACCTTAGGCCCTCGTTGTTAGTCGGCAACCTCTGGCGTTTGAAGTAATGCGCTTGAGGTCATGTGGCCAAACGGGTACAGGGCACCAGTTGAGTAGCTTCCAAACTCGGGACGTTACATACGTAGTGAGAGAAAATTCATGCCCAAAATCACATAAAATTTGACTAAAGGAGAATAATAAGATTTGCAGGAAGCACATTGCTACAAACTTTAATCGGAGAAAAGTTATAAAATTGGGATGCGATTATTGAACCATTAGGAGTTTTCATTTATAATTCAATATCTATCCATTGGGGTGGTGATTTGATGCTCTTATAAAACTTCCTAGATATGAATGAGTGGGTAGATTCAGAATTAAATGAGACATTTACAGTTCTAGAGTGGAGGATGAGTGTTCATTTCACCACTTCATTTTCATGACCTATTTCAACCGTTGTATAGGATTTTCATTTCTCCCTTAGCTTTAGAGGTTTCTAATGTCTATTTTCATCATTAACCCTTAGATTGCTGAACTGGTTGACATAATCTCTATACTCTATAATTAAAGCAATGGAGTGCGAGTGGTGCATTGAGTTATTCTTTCTTTTCATCTATTCAATTAGTTATCCACTTCATATATCTTTGATATTCATGTGCTCGATGGTCCACACTTGAAGCATTTACTTGTCCCTTTAAGACAATTTCATCAATGCTTATTCGTACATTTTCTTTATGTAGGAAGATTAATTTTCATTTGGGTTTTATCATTTCAGTTTCCTTGAAACTCCATTTTTCTCTCCATGTCCCCAAAACTGTGAGAATAATGGGAGTCTAGAATCTCCATTTCTACCTTGAGAACCACATTGAACAATTTCTTCCTAGCTACCAAAGTTCATCATAGCTAATTCCTTTAAAGACTTGGTTTTAAGCCATTAAAGAAATGATCGATTTTTATTTTAGGGTCAATGGTAAAATAAAAAATGTACCTTGCAATTCTTGTGAAGTTTGCTTCATAGTTAAAAATGGATTCATCCTCCTTTTACTTCAGGTTTAGGAATTCCCTCTCTATTTTAGTGTGAAGAGTTTTATAAAAGTAATTATTGAAAAATATCTTTTAAACTCTTCTCATTCCATGGAATCAATTTCTTGCTCTTGATTTAAATTCTTAATGAGAGGCTACCATTGGTCAAATTCACCTTCTATATGATAATCAAACAAAAAAACCTTTTTTTTCTTCGAGAACTAGATGAAAAAAATATCTGATCTATTATATAGATCTATTTCTCTATAATAAGTGGGTTGGAATACCCAATAAAGGAGGGTGGATGTTACTGTATAGAGGACACAATGAAATTTTTTTCCTTCATTAGTGTGTTTGGAAGTTCAGTATGATTTGTGTTATGTATATCATGAGAAGGCACTTCTTATATCGAGAATAGGTCTAATGGTGATGGATAGTGTAATGACCCAGACCTTCTTAGACTATTACTTTGTGTTTTGTGCGTTTTGGAGGTGTTAGCTGAAGGCTGTAGGAAGAAAGATAGTTAGAGATGAAATTTCAGTTGGAAGGAAAGTGTTGTGTGGATTTATGTGTTGTGTTGTGAAGATTTGTCTAGGGGAGTTGATTTTTCTATTGTCTGGTGTGCCATGTCGTGAAACGTTGGGTGGCAGAATAGTTCTTTAAGGGGGCTTGCGTATTGATGAAAATCAAGGCAACCATCCTGTCAGTATGAAAAAATGGTACCGGTGATGGTGATGAAAAAACTACAATCAACAAATGCATTTAAAGCAATAAAGGTATCCAAAGAAATGTTGATTTGTCCCTGAATGATGCGCTTAGTATAACAGGAGACCAGCACATGAAGACACCACATTCAACACTTTGAAAAAATCTCAAGAAGCTCTATCAACATATTCCAACCCCTCAATTAAAGGTAAAAGTCGTTCTCCACCAAGAATTTTCATCTCAACTTTGGAAGTGAGACAATCCTTTAAACAGGATATACACTTGCAGTGTGATGTTCGCAGGGCTAGTCACACTAAAAGTAAAACATTAACCTAACATCATTTTAAGACCTTGGTGTATGGTTCTCGAGATACATCTCTCCCTCTCCCGTTGTGTGTGCTTGTGACTAACAACCAAAAACTCAAATCAGCAAGCAGTGGCTCAGCCAGCAGAACTTCAGCAAAGCAAACACGTAGAAGCAGAACTTCAACAGGGCAGTGAAGCAATATGTGATGGAATGGAATTCAACATAGCAAGCAAGAAAGCTTTAACCATGGAAACACAAATGAAAAAGCAAGAAAGCTTTAACAACTGGAATACAACAAAATCTGCAACTTGCTCAGCAACAAAATGAATCATGAATGCAGCCCTAACAGTGAAAAAACAGATAAGCAAATCACCAACTGTAATCTCAAACTGTTCTACTTGATCGCCATAAAGTTCCATGCCCATTTGTGGGAGCAAGGGGAAGACGCAATTAGGAAAATTTATTAATGATTCATTAAATATTAACAAGATAGGCCTACATTTCCCCTGATTTGTGTGACATTTTTCAAATGGGCCCTAAGCATTCCGTAAACCATGCAAGGAAATAAAATTCACTTTTTCCAAACCTTGGACGCAACATTCGATCTTTCAATGCATCATCCATATTAAATTACTGGAGTGCTTTGTGAAACAGAAGATCCTTGTATTGGGAGAAGGGAATGCTTCGATTATGTATATTTGGTTTGGGTGTGGTATAAGGACGGGTAATTAGAGAAGTCGAAATTGGAGAGATGGCACTGCCTTGGCTGTCCCCTCCGGCGGCTTCCATGACCTTGCTTTGCGATTGAACTCTTAGGACGGGAAAATTGGAATTGCAAAAAAAGAGGACCCGTCAGACAACCTCGGCGGTCGTAACAGCCGAGAACGATCCTCTGCGGCTCTATGGCACTGCCTTGGCTGTCCCCTCCGGCGGCTTCCATGACCTTGCTTTGCGATTGAACTCTTAGGACGGGAAAATTGGAATTGCAAAAAAAGAGCACCCGTCAGACAACCCAAAGATCACCTCGGCGGTCGAAACAGCCGAGAACGATCCTCTGCGGCTCGCAGGTACTACCGAGGTAACTGCGGCCAATACTCACGCTCTGATCAAAGGGTCTCGAATCATCAACCGGGGTTTGGCCTTGTCTCGATAATTATACCGGATAAGGAAGTACGAGCCTATAGAACAAATCCTGTCCAAGTAAGGTCGTGAACAGCAAACAGGCTCGACTCCCTTATAAACGGAAGTAATATCAATCTCTATATTTGATATGGGATTGGAATCCCATTTTTTAACAAAAAAAAATAATAATAATTATTGTTTTTTGGATTTTATTGATAAATTCAAATTTCATCAATATAAATTACATTAAAATTCTATGATATGTTTTTTTCAATCACATTTAAATAAAACTAGTACTCCGCCCGTGCGATGCACAGAACTATAAAATAATTATTAGTATTAAGCATAGAATACTATTTATCAAACAGAATAGTTAATATTATTATTGAAATTATTTGAAAACAAAATGACATACATAATTAAGGAATAAAAGTTACAAGAACTGCGGAACAAAAGTTACATAGTGAGCAGCATTCTCTATAAAATACATAATGAAGGAACAAATAGTTACATAAAGGTTTAATGACTAGGAATAGAAATTAAAGAAATTGAGGAATAAACAGTGATCTCTAGAGATAGAAGAGCTTCTGAATAGTAGTAAAAAATGAGATATGAAAAGGATAGAAATTGTATTTTTACCACAGAGAAATCATATACATGAAGCAACATACATTTCAAATAAAAAATAATAATTAATATTGAATTAGGTACATTTCAATTGTAAATGGAAACATAAAATAAAATGTTTGTAATGATGAAAACATTACAAAATGTCAACATAGAAGACTTCGTTTCTGAAAAAGAAGGTTGACTTACATAATTCCATAATCTGTTTTTAATTGTATTTGGTTAAGGCTGCCAGTAGCGTTGTGAGTTTTTGCTGCAATGGATCCCCTAAAATGGATATTGGGCTCAGTGTTGTAGATCCCTACTGGAGTTAGTATCATTGAGTAATAAAAAACTGGGAAATATGCTGTGAAGGGGATAATCATCAAAAATAGGAGATAGAGTTCATTGGCATGGATTGATGTTGCCGCAGAGGCTCGAGACATTGTAACATTTTGTTGGACCACATCATCATTAGAATTAAACTCATTAAACATATTTTTTCTGCCTAAATATTTGACTTAATGAATAAGTAGAAAATAATAGTGACAACTAAAATCATTGAAGTATAAATCTGTCATTCAATAGTTGCCAATTTTCCAAAAATAAATGCAATGTATTTTATAATCATATTAAAAATACAGATTTCATCAAAAAATGTAGTATTGTAATTTCCAATTATTTCATGAAATTAATAGTCAATGATGATAAAAAAAAATATACCTGATTAGATGAAATATGTGTAGTTGTGGTAACAATTTCACCTTTAGTGTTGCAATTGACTCATAAAGTTCTGATGCTTTGATGTTTCTAAAATGCAAGGATAAAATTAATAGTACCATAATGTGGTTTTTGTTTTCTAATAAATTAAAATAGCTAATGTAAAAACAATAATACCTGGTTATGGTCAATAGTAATACCAACTCGTGATGATTCACTGCTATAAATTGGTGACCCACCCCATAGCCTGAATGACTGGATTATAAACCAATTTTATATTATGTAATTATTTATTATTTATATGTTTTTTTTTGTTAAATATGTCTATAGAAGTTTATATTAGGTCAGGTTGAGTATTTAGGCCAAATCTGGGAAAACCTCACATCAAACACAAACCATGATAAAATGTAACAGGCCAGTATAACATAAAAACAACATGAGGTCAGTCCAGGTTCAGGCCTTAATTGTGTGCATGTTTTATCAAGCCAGGGAAAACCTGGAAAGTACGGACCATTTACAGGTCTGTTTATCAGAACATAAGACCAATAACTTGACACATCTTATCATCATGCGAAAAAGGGTCATGCATCATTCAGGCCCCAGCTATGTGGGTCATGCATCATTCAGGCCCCAACTATGTGGGTCATGCATCATTTAGGCCCCAGCTATGTGTATGTTTTACCGGGCCAGGAATAACTCATTTACAGGTCTTCTTAGAAAAGAAGTAGACTGTGGTTGACAAACTGTAGCATGGAAAAAAGGCTATTAAGAGTGAAGTGTGAGAATTTCAGACGAAATAAAAATGCAAGCCTTGATTTTATATATTTGGAGTTTTATATGTGGAACCAAAATAATAAATTGTATCATGTCATTGGAATGAATTTCCAATGCCACAAATTCCCAAGGCTACAGTAAATCCACTCCCTTCATAATATGAATGTGTTCCCAATAACATTCTAGGAGGTGTTTCTCAAGACTTCCTCACCACTAATAAATCAATCATCCCCTTGTGAACCAATATGTCACATTCGATGCACATCCCTCGATTGGTCCTAGGGCCTCATCTTGTCCATCCAACGTTGGCTAGATATGTCCATGCAACGGATCCTGAACATTAGGATAGGAGGATGCCTATAGATTTAAAACACAGGCATGGATCAATTTGAGAAATTGAAATAAAGGTGTAATTACATAAAACCAAATCCAAATGTTAATTTATTCATCCAGTAAAGGGGGTGGGAGAAATAGAATAGTGTAAAATCAATGACCCTACCTTCCCGATGTTTCCAAGATATTAGGATCTCGAGGATCAAACTGGGTTGTGCCATGTCCCCATTTAAAAACCTTATACACTACACAAACAGAGTAAATGATCCAGTTTTAAAAAACATGATTCACAAATGATATTTAGTACAAGTGTAAGAAACTAATAAATGAGTGCAGAAACTAAGTGAAACAATTTACAAATGTATTTTCACCCATTCTCGTCCTTGGATTCTATAGCTATGTCACACTGTCATTTTAACAGTGAAGTGCACACAGATGCCCATTACCTCAAACGGATGTTGACCGTGCCTATGGGTTGCGCACTAACATGCCAGCAGATAAACCAATCATCATCCGCACCAACCTATGGTAGAAAATGTAAATTATAGAGTTTGTTTCATTGTAGAAAACCTGAATGAGAAGAAATATTGGAAGATGAAAATAAATGAAACACTATTAAGTCTAGATCACAGAAGACAAGAAGTGATGACATTAATAGAAATGAATGGAATAATATGTAATGAAACATTCTCAGGTGCCTTGAATACCAAGGCCTATGTTGCTACTTTATTCCATGGAACATCAACAGTCATATATGGGAAAAGGACATAGTGAGTGAATCTGGGATTGATATCACCCCTTTTATTTCTTGGAGTGGTCGTTGACTTGGCCGGTATGACTGGTTGCTTGAACTCCAGCTTAACATCTTTGAACCTTTGGGAAAATTGAGAAACCATAGGCGGACATAAGAATCCAGCAATGAATTTTTATTCTGATATGACCTACTGGTTTCAACATATTAGGATATATGCATGGAAACTAATCTAAATTCAAAAGCAGCAAGACCAATCTGGGAAGAAATATAACTCAATAACATTATAACATCCAGTATCCCCAAAAAACATAATTAAAGATATTTATTTCAGGAATAATTACAGTGGAATAAAGTCTTGTAGAAACACACACACACACACACACATATATATTATATTCAGAAGTAGATTGAATCATTTATCTTCTAAACAATTTTGAATTTAGTTTCAAAGGAGAAACTAAATGTTTCTTAATGTTTCACAATTTATGTATTTGAAGCTGCAACTGGTTCATCCTATAAATAATTCAATGTGAATTATTTGATGAAAAAATATTTATATGATTTCATAACCTTCTCCAAAACCATTCGGAGTCAAATATTTTGATGACATAAGAAAATTCCCAACTACAACATTCATAAGAACATCCATCATTCCAAAATGTTTCACAATTGATTCAATGAATCCTTGAATCATCCTGTTTGAGAACAAACCCATAAAATTGGAAAATTAGTTTACAGTTTTAGATATTTTAGTAATTGGTAATGAGGTCTACTAACATAAATATAAATATAAATAGTATACTAAAATATGAATGGATGAATACATGTTGAGAATTAACATGCAAGGTACTCATTTCAAGGATGTATTGATAATTAGAAGTATAAAAGATAGTCACCAATAACCAATTCATATTTTTCATGGGCCACAATAACCTACAACAATAACTTGAATCCCCTCTAAATAATAGATTCATTCAAATCATGATGAAAGTATAAGAAAATATTAAACATACCTATTATGAGGTGTGCACCAATGATCCATAAATAACTAAAAATACAGTAAACTGTGTTATAAAAACCTCTGGTTTTAGGTCACGGGGCACAATAGTTAGAATCATCCCAACAATGGATTTTGCGTCATTCTCTATATATTTTTCACATCTACAATAGAAATGTGATTGATTTTGAAAAGAAAAATATTGTTTTTTATTTCTAATACATGTTTTGTTCATATAACTAGTTTTATCCAACAATAGAAAATGAATAAAAAAAGATAAAAAATATTTATAACATCATTTGTTATAATGAACGGGTGAATAAATACTGGATAATAGAATGAAATATACTACATAATTTGTAAATCTATAAAATAAAAGTATTGTTATAACATATATGTAAATGTTTTCAATGAAGGGAAATATTAAAAATTGAAGATATTATTTTCATTATATTAGAACATACTTGTTTCATAGATTTGGGTCTATAAAAATATAGGTGAATAAATATTGTCTGAAATTTAAAATAAATGTTCTAATTGTTGAATTGGTAAAATAGATGTATTACAATCACAAAATAAAATTTATTAACCAAATAGAAATAATAAAAACTGAACAGTGGATAGAAACTAAATATAGATGTTTTTCAGTAGATCATATCAAAGGCAGAGGAATTAATGGGTTACCATAGGGAAAATCAAGGACCACGATCTCACAATGCATCCACAGACTAAGCTATATAAGTGATGAAGTTGTCCCACATGGTTATGGGTGTTGAGATACCTGTGGAAGAGTGTCTTATCTTCAATTATTGCCTAAAGATGAATAGGACAACATAATTATAGAAACAAGAAACACATATAGTAAATGCAAAAGACTAATAGTGAAGACAATATACAAATAGTCAGCAGAAATAGATGTTGGTGAAATAAGATGACTGAAAATGAATATATTATGAAAATATCATGTGATGAAACTTATTAACTAAATTATAATGAATGGGTATTATTGATTTTCTACAAAACTCTCATGAAAATTCATTTAACTGTGATATATTATATATTTTGAACTCTCATTGATTTGGATGATATCCTGGTATCCCTATTGGTGACCAATTTAAAATTCACTTTGAACCAAAACCATATATTTTTTAAAGGTTATATGAAAACAACAACAAAAATTGAAGTGTGAAAATTGAGGTATAAAAACATAGGAACCTGTAGTTGATCTACAATGGTTGATGGTACAAATATCAATACTTGAATGTCATCCTAATTTTCATCCAAGAAAATTGAATGTATTTGTTCCAGTGGTGCAAGGAAAAGTAAAAATGTAAAGTATAGTAAAAAACTTGTTACATAGAATATGTTACATCCATTAATTTAGATAAAATTAAAAGAAATAAATACTATATATAGAATTCTATTTGTCCTTAATTTAAAAATTTAAACAAAGTTTCAGAAGCCTACCAAATCATGAGTAGCAATCGAGCCAAAATTGTAGACCCTGGTCATCTATTGTCTCTTGAAAGGAAAAGCCACCAAATAAACTGATGGTTCATGTTCACCTGAAAATATGAAAACTGATGATAATCATTGAATTATAATCATAGGATAATGGAAGGTAGTAATCATTTGATTGGAAAAAAATAATGGAAGCTAAAAACCACCAAGTATACAAAATATAATATAAGATGTAATGGCAGATAGAAATTACATTATTCATGTAATGAAACACTTTTATACAAATCAGTAAGAAAGTGTGTATACAATCAACATGAGATATTGTGCATTTTCAAAGCTTCAAAACCCAACACTTGCAGTTGTTTTCAGCATCATAATGTATCTAGAGAAACCACCAGGCTAAAATAGTCTACAATAATTCACTTGTTTATCCCTTTCTAGAGAAACCTTTGACAAATTCATGCCCCACTACATCTAGGAGTAATCATTTTAGGCGATGTAGGTCAACAAAACTGAACCCTACCATGTTTCAATAATGAAACATAAGGGGAAAATGATGTTAAAAAACTATATATGCAGGTTATGATAGTGTAAAAGTATGGTTACTTTAGATACATGTGACAAAAATTGTGGGCCGAAGCTATGTCCAAGGAAAGAAATGGCATTCAATTGTTTGAAACGGAAAAATGCTGAAGTAAAAAATATGAAATTGCATATTAAATTGGAAATAATTATAAAAAATGTAATCTATTTTTTTTAAAATAGTATATTGTAAGAAAAAAATACGAGCTTATATGGAAAAAATAGACCTGATTGAAAATATATGAACATATGAGAAACAAATATGAACCTAATAAAAAAAATTAATATATAAAAACTCCAAACTCGTCATTCCAGCGGAACATAAACACCTCCACCATGGGATACACCACGTGTGTTTTGAACCCTTGAGAGAATAGAAGCATGGTTAGAGATACTTCCATACTTTTATAACAATAAAATAAATAGGAATATAAATATAAATATAACATAAGGTATAAATAAAATCAATGTAACCTTGAATTTAAAATCATTTATAGAACTTTGTGATCCAATGAAAATACATGGATTCATAGTATAATTTAATATGTTGTATAGTTGTAACTAAGAGAAGTAAAGGTGAATTTTCATAGTAATCCAATGACTAAAAATTGAAAATCATTAGATAGTGTTCATCTAGATATTATGAATTTTGAAATATTCAAAACCCAACACCAGCACTTGTTTTCAGCATTGTAATGTATCTAGAGAAACCACCAGTCTAAAATGTAGTCTACATCAATTCACCTACCTATCCATTTTCCAAGAAAGATTTTCCAAATTCAAACCCCACTGCATCTAGGAATAATACTTTAAAATGATGTAGAACAATAAAGCCGAATAATCTCACGTGTCAATAATGAATCATAAGGGTAATATGATGATTAAAAACTATATATACAGATTATGAAAGTGAAAAAGAACAGTTACCTTAGATACAGGCGACACAAATCACAATTTGAAGTTGTATCGAAGGAATGGCTAGAAATAGTTTTAAATGGATGGATGTAGAAGTGAATCGTTCAAAGTAGACAGTCGAAGCCTGACATCGGCCTTCAAATGTCAATCCCTCACAAGGATAAGGAGCCTGGGGCGGAGGTTCCAGAAGTGAAGGATTCAGATGTTGAGGACCCGTATGTGGAGTAGTTGGATGCGAAAGAGCCGGATGAGGTGGATTTAGATGAGGGAGAGGCGTGGTTGGAGAGGCGAGTTAGGGAGGAAGGAGAGGATATTCAGGAACCCTAATAGAAACGAAGGAAAATCGGTAGCGGGAGGAGAATCAAGAAGCTCACTGCGAGAACCCTAATAGGGAGGGAAGATTGGTGGCAGTGTGGGCGGAGGAGCCAGAGGCAGAGCATGTGGAGGTGGAGCATGCAGAGGCGGTGGTGGGACTGGAGAGGATGGGCGGGAATGGGAGCGGGATAGGGGAGTCGGGGAGTGGAGGGGAGTGGGAACCCTAGCAGAAGCGGAACAAAATCTGGTCGGGAATGGGAGCGTGATAGCAGAAGCGGAACAAAATCCCGATTGGGGGGGCGGGGGAGGGCGGCATACCACGTTTTTTTTGTGTATTTGGAGGTAGAAGAGGTTTTTGGGTGACGTGGAACCATGAGAAGGTGACATTTCAGCTGGAAAGAATCCAAGTTTAGTACAGATAATAGATTTATAAAAAAGAGCATCCACCAAAACATGTGAAATTCATATATTTCTCTAATTCATCTAAAAACACATGATTTGATCATCTCTTTTAAGTTAACCTGCAAATCAATGAGAATGTAATTTAATTCATGCATTTAATTATGTTGATTCAATCTATTAAATTTATGTATCAATTTACTTTGTTGAGGACTATTATAAGTGTATTCGATTGAGATGATTTTAAAATTATTTCTTTTGAAATGTGAGATCTTTGATTTCATTAATAGTTAAATAAGTTAAAATGTTATTGTATCTTGGAAATGAATATAAATGTAATTTGTTTGAAAGTGTGAATTAAATTAATTGTTTTGCAATAACCCAACATTTTAATTTTAAAATAAATTATAAATTACTGTGAAATGACGGGGTAATTGAATCATAGCATTGATTTTACATACAAGGATGTAATGTATCCTGTCATTTTCATGAAAACTTATGATATGATGTTCAATTTGTCATATTGTCTTGTTATTTACATAAAATACTATTATATATTTTATTAGATCGTAATAAAAGTGAAAATAATATGGGGTTTAGATGGGTTTTCATAAAAACATATTTAAACGGGTTGAGGTTATAAATATCCATGAATCACTGCTACAAAACACGCAATATACAGTGTTAGCTTTTATTAGTGTTATCGAAAAGCGTTGATAATGGCTGCATTCATGAGCGCTAAAAAAAGGGGCTAATAAATGACATCATTTATTAACACTAATGAAAAGTGTTGATAAACGGTACCTTTTATCAATTCTTTATTTTTAGCACTGATAAATGGTACCCTTTATCAATGTTTTTTTAGCGCTGATAGTGGTATTGATCGCGCGACAAGTGCCACATCGAAATAACATAAGAGAGACAACTTCTTTATATATCATTCTGTTGTATCTCACACTTAGAAGCTTGTTGTAGGGATCAGCCCCCGGATACACTACACACAGATATAAGGGTCTCGCATGGGCCCATGCGGGTCATGACCAACCCTCTGCTTCCTGCAGTATTTGACCCACCTTCATACACTCATTCGGGTTCTGGATGATTTGACCCAGCTCTCTAAACAAATACTCGATCCGTCCCCCAATTTTTTTATACAAATCAATAAAAAATAACTATTAAAAAAAATTGAAATGATTAAACAAATAAAAATGAAAAATGAATAAATTGAAAGATATTAAAGAAATTTAATTAAATAGTTATTAATAAATTTAATATATGTATATACTATAAATATTAATAAATAACATATATTAATAAATTTAATATATGTATATATTATAAATATTAATAAATATCGTATATTAAATATAAATATATAAAATGAATAAAATGAAATAATTAAATAAATAAAAATTAAAAAGGAGTAAATTTAAAAAAATTATTAAAAAAATTATTATTTAAATAATTATTAATAAAAATGAAAAGATTTAATATATATATATATATATAGAAATTATAAATATTAATAAATAAAATATTGTAAATATAGATATATAAAATGAATAAATTGTAATAATTAAACAAAAAAATAAAAAAAGAATAAATTAAAAATTATTAAAAAAACTATTAATCAAATAATTATTAATAAAAATGAATAAATTTAATATATATATATATATACATTAATTATAAATAGTAATAAATAATATATATTAAATATAAATATATAAAATGAATTAAATGTAATAATTAAAAACATATTAATTTCTTATTCATTTTTAATGGTTTTTATACATAATTATTCATTAATATATTTAATACATAAATATATTCACACACACACACACACATATATATATATCAATATATATAATATTTCCTAAAATATGATTTATATAATATAAAATATTCATAGCTATATTAAATAATTCATATATTTAGTGAAGAATGATTTATGATTAAAAATAATATTAATTAAAAATATTTTCTAATTATATCGTGTAATGAATATTAATTGAATGTCATTTTATTTTTCAATTTAACATATATCAAACTCATGTTAAATTGATTTTATGCATACATATATGCAATTAATGTCTCTTTATATATAACGCACACATATAAATATTTACATAATTAATAAAATCTTATATAAAGACACATACATCTAATATTTATGTAATTTATTCAAATTTTAATATTCATTTTAGAATTTCATTTAGTAACATGATACATTTAATATATTATATTTTTAATCGATAAATTTAATTAATTTATTTATAATATTATCATAGTTAAGTATTATTTATTCATTTTTAATATTTTTTTTATTTTTTTTGGAATTTAATATTTTTCTAATATTTATTTATAAATATTTATTTAATATGTTTTAATATTTTTAATATGTATTCATTTTAATTTCAATATATATCCATATTTTTTAATAATTTATATTTAATCAATAAAACTTATACATTTTTTCAATATTTTTAATGTGTACTCATTTTTAATTATTCAATTTTGCTCATTTTTAACATGCATACTTTTAAAATTATATATTCATTAATGTTTCCCTCGGAATCTGGGGATGACCGCCTTAATGGGAGGTTTAAACGTTCCGATCGGTTTCTAACGGGTTTGTTCGTAGAACCAGAAACATCCAATGATTCCACATCCATTCGGACCTACTTTCCAAAGGTAGGTTCTCATTAGTTTGTGGACTGATGAGGCTTAGGAATTTGCATTGGTCGAGAGGATGGGAGGTCGGACTCATCACACCTTTTTGAGGGGAATTATTGTCTACTCCGAGACTCTCTTTATAGATTTAAGTTATGTTCGTGAATCCTTATTACATTACCAAGTATAAAATGAGCTTTCCTTCAGATCTAAAAATCAATGATTAAATATGTAGGAAATTTAGAGAATCTTTTGTATGTATTCGAGGTTCTTCATCAATAGAGAATCATCTGTATTTGTTAGAGATTCTTGGTCAATGGTACCCTTCGACACATTTATACAGAAGTCTCTTGGTTATTATGATGACCATGCTGGTTTTTAAGCCACTCAGTGGGGCACTTGAAGTTTATTGTCATTCAGAAGGACATGGATTATTTTAGAGTTGGGATCGAACCCGTAGACGGGATACCTACGTATCCTTTATTTAGAAAAGGAATCAAAACCCACGTAGTTCGAGTAAGGGAGTATGATGTTTATGATTGATGGCTCAAAGAAGGATGTCACAATTACTTTTACACTCTAAGATCACGTGAGTCATGCTCGGTGTGAGAAACAAGAGGTATTGGTAAAAATTAGACAATTGTTCCATGAAAGATTCAATCATAAGAAATAATGTGGGGATTATGTATGTATGACTACCCAGATAAATGAAGGTTAGTATTTACTTTAGGGAAGAAATCCAGGAGCAGGGTCCATAAAGGTATATGTGCTTCATGGAGATTTTGAATACTCTAACTTGGGGCTTACTCCTTAAAATGAGGCCCAAATTAGGAGAAGACTTATGATTAGGTTTTACTCCTAAAAAGGAATCCTAGATCAAAGGTAAATTAGGACTGGTTAAGAGAATTATGACTGGGGATTACTCCTAAAAATGAGACCCAGGCTAAAGGATTATGACTGAGGCTTATTCCTGAAAAGGAGTCCCAGGTTAAGGGAATTAAGGTTTGGGGCTTACTCCTGAGGAGGATGCCCAAATTAGGGGACTGGGGCTTACTTCTGAAGAGGATGCCCAGATTTGGGAATTTTAAGAATTGGGGATTACTCCTAAGGAAGATTCCCAAGCTTGAGACTGGGGCTTACTCCTGAAAAGGAAGCCCAGGTTAGGGGATCTGGGGCTTACTCCTAAGAGGATGCCCAAAAATTAAGGGACTTGGGGATTACTCCTAAAGAGGATGCCCATATTAGAGGACTTATGACTGGGTATTATTCCTGAAAAGGAGACCCAGGTTAGGGATTCTATCATCTTAAAGGATGAGGTTGAATGAATGAAATCTCAATATTTAGTGACATAAAGATGTGTAAATCACTAGGTTTTGAGAGATATTCCACAGATTTCCTTTCAGATAAGGAAGTCAAATAAAAAAAATCATGCCATAAATGGATTTGAAGAGTGTCTTGAAGACTAAATCTTAAAAAGGAAAGGTGGAATGGCTTAAGAGGGCTGAAATGGGAAAGAAGGGCACCCAAAAAGGCAGGGGCGCGCAAGTCCTGGCAGGTGTGCAGGTGCTGCGTGGGCGCACAAGTTTTGGCCGCGCAGGTATACGACTGCGCGACACATGATGTACTTGCGCGACGGTTCACCAGCAGGGTAATACTTGAGCGACTCTTCATTAAAGCCTTTATAATCCTCTTGAGGTTCTTCCAGAAGAGGGGCGCGCAAGATCTATTGAAGGAGTAAGGTGGCGCGCAAGTGTGGCCTTTTCCCTTAAGGGCTGTCCACTTAGGCGCGCAAGTGTTGATGAGTTTCAACACTTAGGCCTTCCTCCCCCTCTTTAGATCTTCCGTTCCAGGTAAGAAATTACCTTAGAAGTGTTTCGGAAGCTTTGAGAAGAGACTAGGGCGCCGGGAGCTCAAATCTGAGTTTCTGGAAAAAATCCTCCCGAAATGGGGGGCCCACAGGGTCTATTTATAGGCAGGAGAAGACCCCGGACGGTTACCACTTAGGTCGCGCAAGTCACTTGCGTGACCATAATGCGTCGCGCAAGTATACTTGCACGACCACTAGGCGGCGCACAAGTGTACTTGCACGATTATGAGGGAACTTGCGCGACCTATGGGCAATGTTCTCCTTGTTCATCCCTTTGTCTATTTTTATGTTTCTTTAAAGGATGAGTCACTTTGGACTAAGGTATTTCCCTTTTTCAGTCGTTAGACTCTGTGATGGAAAGGAGCGTCAACAGGGTCATCACCTAGCGATCCTCTGTGAGTCAGCACCTAGTGATCCTCTGTGGGTTTGCACCTAGCGATCCTCTGTGGGTCTGCACCTAGAGATCATCTGTGGGTCTGCATCTAGTGACCCTTTGAGTGGATCAGCATCTAGAGATCCTCTGTGGGTCTGCACCTAGAGATCATCTGTGGGTCTGCATCTAGTGACCCTTTGAGTGGATCAGCACCTAGAGATCCTCTCTGTGGGTCAGTACCTAGCGATCCTTTATGGGTCAACACTTATCGAACCTCTATGGTTCAGAACCTAGCGATCCTCTATGGGTCAACATCTAGCGACCTTGTGCAGTCCTGCAGCAAAAGCCTCTTAATAGAATAAGATGATATAGCTTTGCGACTAATCATATTTACTTCTATACTTAAGTTATACCTGGTGTGAGCTATCTTTTACTTTGGGATTTGTAATTGAGATCATGATTTGTGGTTTTTCTTTATGGAATTCTGAGAGACCTTTGAGGGTCTTAGAGTCCCTATTGAGTATTGTTATACTCAACCCTACACGGGCTTCACCCACACCTTGTTGTGTCTTGTGCAGATGACGAAAAACTTGAATGAGACTTGGGGATTTGGGGCTAGACGGTGCTCAGAGGTTATTGAAAGATAGGGTGAGCGAAAATGACGACAAATGACGAGTTGTACCTACCCTTCAGGTAGGATCCTTGGTGGATGACCTCTGGAGCACGTTTTCCCCTTTTTGCTGTAATTTCTTTCCAGTTGGGCTTGTATAATTGCCCCTTTACTTTTAGTACTTACTTTTAGTCTTAGAGGTTTTTTTAGTAGTGGTTATACTTTACCTTTTCTGTCATGTTTTACTTGTATGAAGTGTGTCCTGTTTGTGTGTGTACAGGTTTAAAGGCAATGTCTTCCCTTTTTGGGTTTCTCCTTTCCAGTGTTAGTCACCAGCCCCTGGCCTATAGAAGGCGGTCTTGGGGTAGTCACGGTATGGGCCCTGAGGGACGAGTCGTGACAAAGTGGTATCAGAGGGTGGTCGGTTCTACTAGAAGAACTAAGAGTCTGTATTTTCAATGGGGGCAATAGTGTTAAGTGTATTGAGTTCGGATTTCAGTCCAGGGAGTCCAGTGTTGGTGCAGTGGCTGACGTATCCATACAACAGAACCTTGAGTTCTATTTTCCAGCTCGGTACACGAAAACACTAGTTTCACGTGTTTTGAAAATGTTTTTATATTGATCTCTTTTGAGTCGGCTCACTAGGTATGACCTTTTGACCGTGGTTCATCTTAATTCTCTTTCAAGATTCCTCTACATAGACAACTAGCCAGGATTCAAATGTGTGACCATGATGATGGTCCACAGAGTGATGAGGATTCAATATAAGAGTTGTTTCCCGAGATGGTACCTTTGAGCGGTGTCCTAGCAATACCACTACCCATTGTCCAATAGTTACTACCGGTGCTACTAGTAGAGGACACATGTAGGCTCAGTGCCTTACATGAGTTTTAGTGACAGATACCCCTCATAATCTGAGGTGATCCTGAGTCACAAGCGGATGTGGAATATCTTGAGGTGGTGACCGAGTTTCCATCTAGCCAGGGAACCGTACAATCAGATGGAGGACCTGGTAATGAGCCTTTTACGTTGCTCAGCAGGGCGATGAAAAGGTTTAGATTACCCTGATCTTGCGATGAGCTGACTTTTCTGTGGACAGAGCTTGAGAACCTTCCTCAGAGAAGGGGTCTCTTTCCATAAAAATCTAATGGGTGTGTTTTCCCAATAGATTCTATAGCTTCGTGAGGACAACATGTCGGTAGTTGAGTATTCATCAAGGTGTACCAACCATTCTAGCTACTCGGTGAATATGATATGACCAGTGCTTCAAGGCTTGGACCTCCGAGTGGTATTTTTTAGGGACATTTGAGCCAACACTATTTCTCTGTGAATTCCTACTTATTTTAGGGTTCTAGAGAGAACCTTTTGTGGTTTAAAGTTCTTTGGCTGAGTAGATATATCCAATTAATGTCAGTAGTGGGAAAGCAGGAAATCGACGTCAGTCTTAGAGACTTGGATGGGTAAAATGTTTCAGGAAGAGGAAGTGATAGGGACAGATGAATCTGCAGGGAAACAAATGTGGAAGAGGATCTAGGAGAGCAGCAGGAGGTGGTATACATTTTGACATGTTACAACCACTACCCCAATGTAGTCCTCACCAGGCTTAGGGAGCAGGAGGATAGGGGAAGGAGCATGCGATCAAGGAGTGTGACCCAAGGGCTCTGGGAATGATTCGAGGTATGATTTTTGTCTACTATTAGCTTCTGTATTAATAGAAATAGGTACTAATCATCCCTTCTCATCACAAATATTGTTCAAGACCTAGAGTTTTTGGTTAAACCATTGAATTGACCCTTATGTCTGGAGATATCTATGGGAGGAGACTTGATAATCACACTTATACTGATGGTGTGATCTGACCCTTGAGGTGAGAGTTTTGGTTGGAACCTCTTGGTGGAAGCATCGAGGCCTTACGTCGTTAGTTTGGGTATGGATTGGTCATCCACAGTTCAGGCTCAAATTGACTATTTTAGGCAAAAGGATGTGGTATATCTATAGCGTTGGAATGGGGTTTTCCTTGGTCAGTGAAAAAGGAAACCCAAACAGCATGGGATAAACTCATGCATAGGAGGGTGGAACCAATTACTCTTGAGTCGGCCAACCTTACCCTTATGGAAGCAGGTGTTTTGAGTTTTCTGTTCCAAACAGTAGTGATAGAGTGCGGGAACATCCTTTCAAAAGATGTTTCCAGGATTACCTCCCTGCAAGGATAGGGACTTATGCATTAACATGTACTCAGGGATGGAACCGATATCTATACATGTATATCAGATGACTCCCACAGAGCTTTAAGAGCTGAGATTACAATTGGTGGAATTTCAGAGGAAGGGCTTAGTAAGACCCAATGTTCGAGGTTATGTGTGGATTACTAGCAATTTAACTAAGTGGCCATGGAAAACGAGTACCCACTACCAAAGGGTCAATGGACACATTAATCAGTTAAAGGGGGTAGCCATTAGTGTGGATGAAAAGGTGCTCGTAGGATTTTTAACATTTGAGACAATGGTGATGGTTAGAGTTCCTCCTAGATTATGACTTTGAGATATTCTATACTCCTGAGAAGGGGGACGTGGTGACATATGCGCTTAGCAGGAGGTCTGGTTAACAGCTAATGAGTGAGGTGACATAGCAGCTAGATGCGTTGCAGATATCCTTCATGGATAGTGTCGAAGTAGCTTACATCTAGTCTATGATAGTCACTCCCCCACTCCTTCAGCGAGTCAGGGAGGTATAACTTAGGGACGTTGACTGTGATACTAGACGTGCCCAGATATCCTTAGGACAGGCTCCTGATGAATTTTCTATAGGTAGGGAGCATTCCATCCTTTTTAGAGGACACACCATGGTTCCAGTGATGTTACGGGAGGAGGTGTTGAGGGAATCCCATACATCCCCTTTGGCAGTACATCTTGGTGTGATGAAGATTTACCAGGACCTCTGATATCAGTACTGGTTGTCAGGGATGAAGAAAGCAGTGGCAGAGTTCGTTTCACGATGCCTCACTTGTCAACAAGTGAAAACTAAGCATCAGGTTCCAACGCATTTGAGCACAACTTTTACCCCAGACAGATGGTCAGACAGAGTAGACCATACAAACCTTGAGGACATGCTTCATGCTTGCATCCTTGATTTTGGCCATAGTTGGGAGGACCACCTACCATTGGTGGAGTTTGCATACAATAACAGTTATCACTCCACCATCGACATGACACCGTTTGAGGCCTTTTACGGGTGATCGTACAAATCACCTCTATGCTGGGAAAACCCAGGGGAGTCAACACTCATAAGTCCATATTTGGTACGGCCTACCACCGAGTAGGTGAAGATTATCTAGGAGCTGATGAAGACTGCACAAAGCATGAATAAGTCTTATGCCAACAGGAGACGAAGACCCTTAGATTTTGAGGAGGTACGTGTAAGATCCATTGCACGCCATCAACTATGGCGAGCTGGACATTGATGATGGGGTGAAATTTGTAGAGTTCCTGGTGGAGATAGATGATCAATAATAGCGGGTCATTCATGGATGATCGATTACTTTGATGCATGTTCAGTGGCAGAACAAGAATCTCTAGGAGAGCACAAGGGAGTGGGAGGCTCAGATTTATGCTCAATACCCCCTTTTGTATGATTTGCCTTTGTTTTGGATTTCACGGACGTAAATCCCAAAGTAGGGGAGAATGTAATGTCCTAGATTTTTTGTATATTTTTTTTATTATATGAAATTATTTCGATATTGTGAAATTTGACATCACGTGATTCTGAGGTCCGGAGTGCCCAGAATGATCCGTAAAAAAATGTTAAGATTTAAATAGCGTGCGTGAGTGGTTTTCCTAAAAAAGCTGAATAACTCTTAAATGAGTGCCCAAATCAGAAATCTAAGGGCACTGTTGCGTTTAGGATGGCAGGTTTACCCTAGGTGTGACTTAAGTTTAGTTAGCATATGCCTCCGGTGAGAAAACCCAAAAATGGAATAACTGTAAATAAAATTATTAAATAAAATTATTTTAATTTTTAAAATGCTTATAACTCAAGAATAGTGACTCAAATTAAAAATCCAAGACCACTGTTGAGCTCATGAGGGTATGCTTTCCTTAGGCAGATCCTAACATTGACCGGCACGGGCCAACAATGGCAGTTAGTTTTTGGCCGTAAATAAAATAATTAAGTAACAATTATTTTATTGTTAAATCCTTTAACTTATAAATGGCAACTCAGATTGAAATTCCAAGAGTACCGTTGAGTTCGCGGGGGTGTTTTTACCTTAAGGCAGAGCCTAACCTCTACCAACGTGGGTCGAGGGTGAATGTTAATTATTTTTGAACTTTTTTAAGTCATATTCAATAAACATGAAAGCAGGGGTTTCAATCTTTTGAACCGGTGCTTGGATTGAAAATCTGAGGGAACCGTTGAATTCACAGCGCCAATATTCGCTTAGGTGAAGCTTAACTTTGACCGGAAAGGGTCGGACAAAAAAGTTAATTTTTGGATTTTACAGAAAAATAATAAAATAACTAAATGAGTTATTTTATTCTTTCTCCAAAAGTTGAGCAGCAGTTGGCGGGACCGTAGTGTAACATCAGGCATTGAATAAGAGACATTTAATCACACGACCCTTCGGTTGTGTAACTGCGATGCTCGTAGGATTAATGGATCATTAATTGCAGTTCATTAAATAACCACATTAATGAACACAATGTGGGTGGTTCCTTTTATTTTATTTAAAAAAACTTTGGCATGGGTTTTGGGAACCTATGAGAGGAACCTCTGACGAAATACTGATGAAGACTTCCTCTAATGAAGAATAGAGTTTTGATCGATGACCGTTGGAGGATTCAAACCGGACATCGACAGGTGACAACGTGCGCCAAAGAACGTGGAAGATCTACGAATGTGAATCTTCTCCTTCGACCGCAACACCGTTTCTAGGTAGGGGGTTTACATGATTTTATGTTCCCTCTATTTTCATTCTTGGAAAATACAACGAACGTGGACCAACTGACTAAAGAGTCGATCCAAGTCTCGACTGTTCATGCATGTGGTTATTGTGGGGTCTTAAATTAAGGATTGTTCTTCCTTTTTGATTATTGATATCACCCCATGTTAGAACACTAATGCAGAGTGTGCGGGCCAATACAAACAAGGTCTGAAATCCCTTCCATTCTTGGTTTATGAGCGTTTCTTGTGCACGATCGGGAAACATGGCAGTAGGGAATTTACGAGGGCTTCAAAGTGAAGACGACAACCTGAGAGGCACATAGATGTAGATGGGAAGAAAAACGGACCACTGGAGCATCTCTGGTGGCCCGTGGAGGCAACCGCTGGTGTGGCACCATAGGTGCGGCACCCACACGCGTCTCAACAGTAGGAGCTGCGACCAGCTAGGCTACGGTGGTGGAAGGGTGCAGTGTCGCTGCGCTGAGTAGAGAGGGGGGAGCGGCTCGTTCGGCTGGACAAAACGGCCGACTGAGCCAGCCATTTCAGAAGAGGGGGAGGCGCTTGCTGGTGCCGCCAGATGGCTGCACCGGATGCTCTGTGTTTGGTCAGTGCGCCAGCAACTAGCCCACATGTGGGCCGAGCTGGGTCTGCCATTCAGATCAGTTCCGTAGGCCCAATGGGCCGACCGGGCCGGTCCCCTACCAGACCCGGACCCAACTGGCCCCGTTTAACGAAAACGGGCGAATCTCGCATACCGGGTGTCCATTTGACATGTCGTTAGCGGAATGAGGAACCTCACGATGAGGTAGTCCTTTTAAGATACTCCACTTGGGTTTGGGATAAAGTTGGAGTGCAGGTGGGTTGGATCGAACTCAAATCCAACCGGGCCCTCACTACTAAAATGCATATAACTTATAGACCGAGCGTCCGATTGATGCGCCGTCTTTTGCATTGGAACCCTTATAACATGACAATTATTTTGGTTACTTATTTGTGGGAATTCATGATATTTGAGGTATGGATGATGGCTTGAGGATCATATTCTCTTGGAATCAAACATGATAAGTGAGAGAATCTAATGGTTGGCTGTGACGTGAAGAAAGAATAGCGATCCTCTGAGTGGGTCAGCACCTAGAGATCCTCTATGGGCCAGCACATAGCGATCCTATGTGAGTCATCACCTAGCGATCCTCTGTGGGTCATCACCTAGCAATCCTCTGTGGGTCTGCATCTAGAGATCCTCTGAGTGGGCTAGCACCTAGCGATCCTCTGTGGGTCTGCACCTAGCGATCCTCTGTGGGTCTGCACCTAGCGATCCTCTGAGTGGGTCAGAACCTAGCGATCCTCTGTGTGGGTCAGCACCTAGTGATACTCTGTGGGTTATCACATAGCGAACCTCTATGAGTCAGCATTTAGAGATCCTCTGTGGGTCAAAACCTAGCAACTTTTTGCAGTCATGCAATAAAAGCCTCTCGACAGAATAAGATGATCTAGCTTTGTGACTAATCATCTTTACTTCTGTACTTAAGTTATACCTAGTGTGAGCTATATTTCACTTTGTGATTTATGCTTGATACCGTGCTTTGTGATTTTTCTTTATGGAATTATAAGATACCTTCAGGGGTATCGGGGTCCCTACTAAAGATTGTTATACTCACCCCTGTACGGGATTCTCCTGCACCTTGTTGTGTCTTATGCTGACAACGAACAGCTTTACTGGGAATTGGGGCGCTGGGGATAGATAGTTCTCAAAGGTTATTGACAGATAGGGTGAGCGACAGTGAAGAAAGACAATGATTTGTAGCTACCCTTCAGGTAGGATCTTTGGTGGATGACCTCCAGAGCACATTTACCCCTTTTTGATGTACTTTATTTCTAGTTGGGCTTGTATACCGACCCCTTTACTTTTAGTACCTACTTTTACTCTCAGTGGCGTTTTTTAGTAGTGGTTATACTTTACCTTTTTTTTCATGTTTTACTTGCATGAAGCGTGCCCTATCTATGTGTGTACAGGTTTAAAGGCAATGCCTTCCCTTTTTGGGTTTCTTCTTTCTGGTGCTAGTCATCAGTCCCTAGCCTATGGAAGGAAGGCTTGGGGTAGTCACTACATGGGCCCTGGGGGATGATTTGTGACAATGGTTGTATAAAATGTACATCTTCAACAGCTTTCAATATGGATCTTCCTCATTGTGTCATGATAGCTTCCCATGAAACTTGTATAGATTCATATTGAACATAACAAAACAAAAAAAAAAACTCAATCTACTTTTTATTTTCATTTAGGTATAAAAATAATGATTTTGAGATATTTAAAACATTGAATATCATCTTAGTAATAATTTATATTTAATCTTAATTTTGATCACTAATATTGAATTTCAAATATCCTCACTTGAAATTCAAAATATAAAGTATATTGATCTCCTCAATTTACATCTCATTTCATCTTCATAAAATCATTCTTGTAGTAATGATTAGAAAAACTTCATGTTGTTTTGGACATGAAATAATGGCTTTGGAAATAACATAATTAATTCCCTTCATCAGTTTTTAAAACTATAGGCTCTCTTTAGATATGAAAAAATTATCAATCTTTTTATATGATCTAATCATTACATAGCACATGGAATGATACTTATGCACTGAGGATTCATGATTATGTAGCAAATAATTCATTCTTACATAGAAATTAATGCTTAAAAAACGAGGGATGATCCTTACATAGGTTGATGTGTAAAAAGATGATGTTTACATAACCTCAATATCCCTTATGTAGAACAAAAATCATCCTTACATGGGTTCAGGTCATGTTTACACAGATAAGGAATGATGTTATGTAGAGTTAATCTATGCTTATACAAATCAAATAATCCTTACACATATCATAGTTTGTGTCAACATCACTCTGGATCCATTTTTACACAGCTTAGGACTTTTCTATTTTTCATATTTCTAGCTCGGAGATTCCATAATTCATTTGATTAATTCAGAAACACATAAAAGCATTGTTGACCCATCTCAAGATCTTTAATTCAGATTAAATTATCTTTCAATAATTGTGGAAATTATCAAAATAATTCCAAACCCATTTTATCTCATTTCAATGCCCTTTTCAGCATATAAAATACTCAAGATAGAGTATTTCAATATCCTTTACTACCTCCACTCATTCCATCCTTAATTAACCTTTATCTAGGATATATTGATATATGATTTTAGTAGCTAATATGCTAAGTAACTCGAGAAGGGTTTCCTTAAAACTCGAGCTAGCTTATCCCAATCATTAAATCTTTTAAACCTTTTCAAATACAACTTATACAATATATTTAGAATAGTTCAAAAACCATATCATCTCCCAACTTCTTTTTACAATTGTAGATAGTTCTCTAACCTTCAACACTTTTATTTAGCATACAAACTATCTCATCAGTTATCTGATGTGAAGGGTTTCTCACCAAGTAGCCAACTCTTCCACATTCCTTTTCCCACAAAGGACAATTACTCCATTACATGTCCAATGATTTCCAACTTCAACTTAATTATTCATTAAAACAAATTGGGTTTCCTTTACATTGACAACCAATTCAGAACAAATACAACTTCAATCCACGATCACTTAACTGATCAATTTAATTTATTATGATTAAAATTCCCAATACTTAAGAAAAACAGTTCTTTGAAAAAATAACATATTTTTAATATTAAATAATTTTATCCACCTACTATAAAATTTAATTATTCATCTTTAAACCATTTAATAATTTTTTCCAACACATTTATTAGTGATGATTAGACTAATATATTTCTATAAGTGATCCAATTGAGTAAGAAATCCATTTTATTAACATTATTAATAAGAGTTTTTATAATTATACATGAAATAATGATTTTAAATCCATCAATTTATGATGTAATGTATATTAGAACATGGTAAATAGGAATAAATGAAAGAGGAACCATTTATTCTTGAAGTGGATACCTATCATTGGTTAGATGTCATAATTAAAGGAAATAAGGATCAAGGGTTGACTGATACTTGTCAGTGGCCAAATTTCCCTTATGATTTATATTGCTCACTATTTTTTTCCAGAGCTTCAAATTAATCATACGTGATATTTGTACACTAATAGGTGACAATCACCTAAAGTTTACCACTCCTTTAAATCTCCACTCAAATTTCCAATGAAACACCACCTGACCCACCACATACCAAGTGAGGAAATGAATAAACATCAACTCCCCCCGCTTATTGGACTCCCACCTAGCAAGGTTATAGAAACCATCCTAGAATTACTAATGTTTTGTCACATGAATCTAAGAATTTTTGAAATTTAATCCTCAGACCAAAGGCCATTTCCTTTTCATGGAGTAATTGAAGGCTTTATTTGAATGTTGAAACTGCAACTACTATCTCAACATGAGTGTGTGTAAGATCATCTGGTTGAGCCTTCTCACAGTCACACCAATCAAGGAGCCCCTTATAGGGATCAAACTATTATTGTTACTTTTTTCATATTTAGGAAACAAACTAAGAAATGTTTTTCGGTACTTCGCTAACTCCTAGCATTAGAACATTTAGATTTAAGGAGACAATTTTCATCCACACCACCTTCATCTCCCAACCAGTTATTATTTCATTTTGTTTCTTGAGACTCATCCACCATCTCTTCTGGACATGAACCTATGTTTCTTTAACTACTCTAAGTAATAGTCATCCCATACCGGGTACCGATTATCATTTTGGATGAATTCAGAGGATAATATCTACCACTAATTGAGTAATTATTTTCTTAAATTCAATTGCCCATTTCCTTTAATGCATACTGAATTTATTTGAAATAATTAAATGTTAGGTTTTACTTATTAGAATTATCCATAACTTTCACCTTTTATTATGAATATATTATGTGTATTTATTTATTTTTTGTAAAAAATGAATATCTTGTGAATCTAATAGGATGGATATGAATAAAAAATGGATTCATGATAATCGCATGACAAAATTGTATGAAGATAGAGTTAAAGAGTTCATCAAGTTTACAATAGAGCACACATATGACCCTTCTCAAATCCTTTGTTCGTGTTTACATTATTTTTATTAAATACAAATTAGTTTATAAGAGTTGGAAGAACATTTGATTTGTTAGGGAATAAACTAGAGCTATAAATGTTGGAATAAACATGGGAAAAACTAAACCTGCACATCGATTGGGATGATACTACAGTTTTTGGATCATTTGATATTAGTACCAGTGTAAATGATGATGGAGATTGTATGGAAGAAATGACAATGGAAATTGAAGATGACCTTCATAATTTTACAAAGTTGTTTGAGAAGTTAAATAGATGTTATAAGAGATCATTATATACCAGTTATAGTAAATACACAACATTTTCAGCTGTATTGAAGTTATATAAATTAAAAGCTAGCAACAGATGGAGTGACACCAGATTTAAAAAACTACTTGGTCTCCATAATGATATGACACCAAAATAAAATTAACTTCATTTTTGAACATATGATGCTAAATGAATTCTAGGTTCAATAGACATGTTCTCTAAAAAACATTTTTATCCAAATGATAGCATATTATTTATTAAAGACCATGAACCACTCATAAAATTCCCCAAGTGTGGAGAAGATATATATAATAATGATTAATCAAGTCCTTAGAAAGTTGTTTGGTACTTTCCTACCAATACACATTTTTAGAATACTATATGGATGTTAGGAATCTGTAAGAAAATTGACATGGCATGCATATATAATAATTAAAGAAGATAAACTACATCATCTAATAGACTCTCCTCAATGGATGGAAATTGATAACAAGTATCTTGAATTTGGAAATGAGCTGAGAGACTTCCATATTGCATTATCTATAGATGGAATAAATCTTTTTTAGTGTACATAGTAGTACTCATAGTACATGGCCAGTCATGTTGGTAAATTATAACTTGGTTCCATGGTTATGCTTAAAACATATATACATTATGTTGTATCTACTTATATTTGGACCAAAACAACCCGATAATGATATTGATATCTATTTAGATCCATTGATCGAAGATCTGAAACTGATATGGGATACAAGTGTTATAATGTATGATGTTCATATAAGTAAAGAATTCACATTGAAGGACATGCTGTATGGGATGATAAATGATTTTCCTGCTTATGTAAATTTTATAGGCTATAACAGTAAAGGAATGTTGAGCTATTCTATTTGTGAAGAATTCATACACTCAGTTTGGTTGAAACATTCCTCAAAGACTGTATGTTTAAGACATGATTTTTTTTACCTTGATGAAATAAATACTGATCCCGAACAACAAAATTTGATGGGAATACTGGACAAGACACAATAGCATCTACACTAATGGGTGATCAACTATTTGATAAAGTAAAAAATATTGAAATTGTTTTTGGTAAACCATTTTTGAAAAACCTTATGAAATCAGGTTGAAAAAAAAGATCAATTTTATTTGAATTATTATATTGGAATTGTTTGCACATCATAAATTTTCTTGATGTCATGCATGTTACTAAATGTTCCTAGTAAAACAAAAGATAGCATCAAGGTTAGGTTGGACATGATTAACATGGGGATAAGGTAAGAGTTGGCATCAGTGAAGGATAAATGGAAGAAATTTCTTCTTCCATTAGCTTACTCTCTATCCAAATAGGAAAAATTGAAATTTTTTATTTTTTTATTGTTGTAAAAGTTTCAGTGGGGTATTCATCAAATATTAAGAATGTTATGTTAATAAATAATTTGAAGATACATGGACTAAAATCACATGACTGTCATATTTTGATGCCCATCTATTTATGTATCATTCTGTCTAAAAATGTATGACATACATTAACCAGACTCTGCTTATTTTTCAAAGCCATATGTAGTAAATTTATAGACCCGATTAAGTTTATAATCATGGATAAGGAGGTTTTAGTCATATTATGTGAATTATAGATGTTCTTACCATCATAATTATTTGATATAATATTCCACCTGATGGTTCACTTGGTTATAGAGGTTCAATTATGTGGTCCTATCCATTATAGATAGATGTTTCCCATTGAATAGTATATGAAGATCTTGAAACGGTATGTCAATAATTGAAGTCAGACAAAAGGTTGTTTTATAGAATAATATATTGTTGAAAAATCTATTAAATTCTGTACTGATTACCTATAAGATATTGATAGCATTGATCTCCTAAAGTCTCATCATAATGGACATCTTATGGGTGAAGGTATTTTTGTAAGGGATTTTGTTACAATTAATATCATAGAGTGGGAGAAAACATTCCTTTACATTTTACATAACAGTGAAGATATTGATCCCTACATTAAATCCCACAAATAAATTCCTAGATATTTAAATCCATCAAGGGATAAAGGATGGATATCAAATAAACATAATAAAAATTTTATAAGATGGTTCCAAGATCATATTTATAAGGACTTATCTAAAAATCTGAATTCAATTGCCGAACAAATTTGATGGCTAGCCAGGGGATCAAATTCAAATGATATATCTTACACTAGTTTTGAAATCAATGGTTATACATCACCAAATGGCCCGAAAGCCTTCTTTTTTTGTTATGGATAATCCCCCTTTTAAGGGTTGAAGGGGAACCCATACATGACCCGTAGGCCCAAGGCCCAAGGCCCAACTGACCCGCAATACATGACCCGAAGGCCCAGAGGAAAACCATGCCCATTACATGACCCATATGCCCAACCCACTAGAACTGCCCCTTCCCAGCTTCTGCATAATTGATCACCTAGATCCCCACCTTACATTTCCAATCAACTAGCATTGACCCATACAAATCTACACAGTGCCTGGTCCCGATGGCGGCTGCCATACCCTCTCATTCATCCAATCTGGTTAGCTCTTCTTCTGGTGGATGCTACTCTTGTTGCTCTGATCCTCTTTTGGGGCCTGTTCTGTGTGAACTGGGCTACTCCATGGTCTTTGTGTCCTGAAGGCCCTATGGCCCGAAGGCCTTTGATGACCCAAAGTCCATGTAGTGGAGGTGATGCACATATTTGGTTCCAAGGATATAAATCCAATTTATGAGAATATGTCATATTTTGGAATTATCGAATAGATATATGAGTTGGATTATAAAAATTTCAAGTGCCTATTTTCCATTCCAAATGGGTCGACAATAGAAGTGTAGTGAAATTTGATGAAATGAGCTTTATGAAGGTGAATTTTAGTATGGAAGGGGAAAAGGGTGAGTCGTTCATAATGGAATCACAAGCAGTTCAAGTATTTCATTTATTAGATCCAAAAAATGATAATTATTCAATTGTCCTACTGGTGACTAAAATAACTATAGGGTTAGATGAAAATTCAATTAGGGATGACCCTTTTATTGGGATATCACAATAAGTTCATGGTGGTCTCAATGCATACAATTTATTGTACGTTAGAGGGGACCATAAAGAGGGGATTTGGATTCTTGATAGAGGATCCAAATCCATTCAACCATTAAAAATAGAAATAGAGTTCAATGAGAAGGTTAAAGTGTTTTTTAATATTCTATACTCATAATATTATGCGTTCTCTACTGTATTAACATAACCTAAATTAACTGTTTAACTACTCATGTAGACAATGTCTTCTACACATGATGATGTTACCAATCTTTGGGAAGAATGGGCGTGATTGATACGGAAACTGAATAATTATTCAGGGATCAACAACATGATAATGAAAAAAAACAAGAACAATGCAACATTGTAGTGTTGACAAAAAATATCGAGGAAAGAAGTAAGGGTATAAAATTTGAGGTCGGTTGAAATCAATGCAACCAACCTGTTGACCCCAACAAGTCAATGTTCATTAGTTATGTTGGGATCACAATTAGGATGGATGTGCCGATTGATATAGAGTCGTGGTGCCATGTCCAACCTGTAACAATGGAAACCCTTTGGGAAGATATAAACACAACCACAAAATAGGGCAAGGGAAATTCCTTGTTTTATCAGCACTAAACAGAAAGCGCTGATGGGGGGGGGGTCTTTATCAGTGCTAGCTAAAAGCATTGATAAATCTACCCTTTATCAGTGACAGTTTTAGCACTGATAAAAGTTTTTAATAATAATTTATATACAATTATTATATTTATATTGAAATATAATGTTTATTTGTATATACTAAATAAAAAACGCATGTTTATAATTAATATATATTTTTTAATAATTCAAATATATATATAATTTTTTTTAAAAATTATAAGATTATAATTAAGTATATATGTTTTTCCAATGAATTTGGTTAATTAATATATTGATCATGCATGTATATATGTTATGTATCATCATGAATGTTTATTTATACATTACACTCTTCTTATTATTCATGTTTTCCATTGATGGTTCGTTTTCTATTATGTATATTTTACTATAGGTGTATATGATTAATTCATATTACCCATATATATACTATATTATGTTCTCAATACTTATAAAATTACATTAAATATATATAAAGAATAAATATATTTATTATATTTATAATTATTAAATTTTAAGTATATATAGATAATTTTTAATTATATTTATTTATAATTATAATTATAACTATATATATATATATATTTAAATAATTATTAAATTACAATAAATAAATAAATTTTAATTTTATAAATATAAATAAATAAATATATATATTTATAAATATATACAAATATTTATAAATATATTTATTTATAGTTATAATTATAACTATAAATAAATATATATATGTAAAAAATTATAAAATTATAATAAATATATTTATTATACTACTTATAAAGTTATAAATATATAATTAAATAAACATATTTATAAATATATACAAATATTTATAAATAAATAAAAATATTTATAATTATAATTCCTAAATAAATATAGGTATATTTAAATAATTAAAAAATTATAATAAATATATTAATTATATATATTTATATACAAATATCTATAAATAAATACAAATAGTTATAAATATAATTCTAAATAAATGTAGATATATTTAAATAATTAAAAAATTATAATAAATATATTAATTATATATATTTATAAAATTATAAATATATTTGTTATAATTTTATAATTATATATATATATATATTTATAATTACAACTATAAATAATTTATTTATTATAATTTTTAATTACAAATAAATATATATTTATTTATTAGTTATAAATATAAATAAATAAATTTATTTATTTAAATAATTATTAATTCATAAAAAATAAATTTATTATTTTCATATATAATGTTATATATAATTAAATAAATATATAGAAATATTGAGAAATAAATACAAATATTTATATTTATAGTTATAAATAGATAAAGATATATTTAAATAATCATAGAATTATAATAAATATATTAAATATAAATATTAATAAAATTATAAAGATTAGAAATATTATTTTTTTATAATTTTGTAATTATTTAAATAAATAAATAAATATTCATTTATAATTATAATTATAAATAAATATATATTAATAAAAATAATTATAAAATTAGAATAAATATAGTCATATACATCTATAATCTTATAAATATATATAATTAATATATTTATTATATATATTTCTATGATTATAAATATAATAAGTATATTTCTTATAATTTTATAATTATTTCAATTATAATTTTATAAATATAAATATATATTTAACATGAATATAATTTTATAAATACATATAATAATAGAAACAAATTATTAATATTATATCTTTATTAGCGCTTTTTAGCGCTCATAAAGATAGACCTTTATCAGCGCTAAAAAAATGCTGATAAAGGCATGTTTTATCAGCACTTTCTATTTTAGCGCTGATAAAACATACCTTTATTAGCACTTTTTAGCAAGCACTGATAAATGGTTCACCGAGTTTTATAAAAAACCATAACTTCCTCCTCCATCCTCACACCCCTCAAGCTCTCATGGAAGCCGATCACTACCGTCGCGCCTCCTCCTCCTTTCCCACTGCTTCTCCTCTATCGCGAACCACACCTTTGCCGTGTGCCTCTCCTCCTCCGTGTGCCACACCACCGCCGAGCGTGAACTAGACCACCGTGCGCCTCTCCTCCACCTTGCACCACACCTCCGTCGTGCGCCTCTCCTCTTATACGCGCCTCTCCTCTGTCAGGCGCCTCTCCTCCGACAGAGGACTCCTTCGCTACACGCCACTCCTCTGTCAGGCACCTCTCCTCTGTCGGAGGACTCCTCCACTGCATGCCTCTCCTCCGTAGTGAACGCACCTCTGCCGCGTTCTAAACGACACCTCCACAGTGAGTTTTCTTCTCTTTATCTTTGTTTTATGGTGATGTTGTGAATTATACGAGCTAAACGCCCCACTGAAAATCATGTCCATTGGTGGTCCTTGTTTTCGCACTAAATGAATTGCACGTTGGCTGGTTTTTGAAAAGAAATTGGTTTCCTCTAGTGAAACATGATTGTATACCCTAAATGTGTATGTGTGTGAACATGGGAAAGGCTATGCCAAGTATGAATGTATTGTAATGATCATGTTTATGGGTTTCTCATATGGTTTTCACTCATATATTTTCATGAAATTTTTAAATGTTTTCCAATCATTTGTTGGGTTTATCAGATGATATCCATAATACCAACACTCTCTTCACTTCCTCAAATTTTTCTTATCATATGAACTTTGTTTAGGTAGTTGTTTGTATGAAACTCTTTTTAATTGACATTACCTGGGTTCTTGAGTATTATAAACCCATTATTCATCTAAAGTATATTTAATTATGCTAGTTTGGATGATGACATAATGATTCCTTATCAAGGTGACCTTCAAGTTAACTTAAATGGGTTTCCTAAAGTTCATTTATCCGTATATTTTTAGAACCACTTTCTAATTCACTCTAAGTGTTTGTGTAAATTCTTTATAGGACATTTTCATGCACTTAAATTTTTAAATAGTTGTTCAATCCACCTAATGACCTTGAAGCATTTTCTATAAGTAATAAATTATGAACTCTACTTTATTTCTTAATTAAATGTCTCTTTTTAATGGGGATTTGATTATTATTGAAATTTGGTGTTCATTTGTTATAATTTTATGAATCTTATATATTATTTTGATTTAGTAATATGTAATGATATCTTATATGATTTTTGGACACCCCGTTATGTATGTTTGATATATTTATATTGGAATTTAATTTATTTATTATTTAAAGGAGTTGTTCATTAAGTTTTGAATCGTGTTTGGTCTCTAAAAAGGATTTTATGTGTTCAACTTGGGTGTAATATTTAAGTATCGTTTGGAAAATTCTTAAAAATAATTTCATGTTTAGGTTATTAATGAATTCTCAAAGTCTTGATTGGAACTTTATAAAAAGTGTTTTTGATTTGAGAAAATTTTCACTATATTATATTTGGATTTTGATGGTTATATAAAGTGGGTTGATTTTCTTTTGGAATGTGTTATACATGGGTAAAAAGGAGTTGTTTTAGTGAAGGGTGTTTAGAGGTGAGATGAATAGTTTTTTTATGTCATTCAGGTTTTATGTGATTGACTTCATGATTGATTTTGATCTTCTCCATTTCATTTATCATGAGAACCCCAGTTACTTAAGTGGGACTTAGGACATGTACTTTCCAGACATTGTTCTGCTCTCCCTAGTATGGGATTACATCCCCTCACTTACTAGGAATCAATATTATCTCCCTAGATATAGGTCAAAATGCATCACTTTCTAGTCATTGATATATTCTCACCGAGAACCACTGTTGCACCAAAACCTCGACCAATCATACTCATTGATCCCTATCTCTACTACACATCCAACTTTAATGATCAACATCATTGAGGCATGCCCTTATTCCTTCTTGGATCCAAATTCTCTTGGAAACACCTTTTAAAATTTTTTCTAATGCTTTCATCTCATGGTTTCCCATTCTACTGAACACCTCACTTATGACTAATTCAAAATCAATTCAACTTTTGAAATCTCAAAGAGTTGGAAGGCCATTTTCTTCCAAATTCTGAATCCTCCACCATTGAATATCAATCCAGACCTTACCCATTTCAATGGCACCACAACTTTGTTACTAGTGAAATTCCACAAAATATTAGAAAACTACTTCACTAAAGGAAACCCGATAGTCTTGAAACCAAGACTTTCTATCGAGTCTTGATAAAATAATCACCATATGTTATGTAACCAAGATTTAATACCACTTTTTGGTAACTGATAGTAGAATAAGAAAAAGATCTGATATCACTAGTTGGATTTGGTACAAATCAACAATACTAATATTAAACCCCCAAAACATAAATTAAACCCTTGAAACTTGTAGATAGTGGAAGAAATTATAAAACATACCTGAATTGAAAAAAATACCCAAACCCATATACCATAACATAGAAGTAAATCTACAGCTAAGTCACTACATAATATCTCTACCTTTTAGTTCCAGTAACCTCATGGATTTGAAAATACACCCCTAGAGAAAAATGGCCAATGAAGTATAAACACATGACATAAATGGAATAAGCACACCACATGATATTTATGTTGTTTGGATGAAAATCCTACTTCATAGAGGAATAAATTTATATTTTTATTAAGGGATAAATTGAGTTATAAGGGAAACATATATTTTGTTATCCCTACCTATCCAAAGCTACATGATACACTTTCTGTACACCCTAGTCAAATAACCATAACAACACATGTAATGAATCCTTCCACCTGTAAGAACTTTATAGTGAATCCCCTCAAAGGGAAAAATGATATAATTCAAATGATTATCAAATCATATTTTCTTCTTAGAATAATTTTATATCTAAATATATAAATTATTATTTTATTAAAACTTTAACAAATTATATGAATGAATTATTAACTATTTATATTCAATGTTATGAAGTGGTCGTGGAATTTAGGTTAATGCATCCATCAAAGGTACTCAACCTATATTTTCTTTATGAAATTTTATTTAAAAGTTTCTAGAATATTTTGGGACTTTATTTTGTTAACCTCATGAATGAGTTTTGGAGAGGTAATAATTCTCTTGATACTTATAATTATACTCTCATCACTTTGATTCTAGAGGTTACTGATATGATTTTAGTTAATAATTTTAGAACTACTAGTCTTTGCAATGTCATTTATAATGTCATTTTGAAAATTTTAGAAAATATACTATGGAAAATCATACCATCTATTAGTTTATTACTATAGTTATTTTCTTATTTTGACTTGAGACATGATGTACTTAAGAGGATTGTGAAAACAACACAGTTTCTTCTAGTGATTAGTGGGCCAGGGAAATTCTTTGTGTGAAAGGAATGATACTTGAGAAATTTTTGATTATGTAATGTGTTCATGCTTATAGATTTTATTAGGTGTATTTATAAATAATGAACCAATAATACTTCATGGTAGAGACATATACATTGTTCTTGGGGTGTATAACCAATTAATTTTATGTGATCCAAGGATCATTGGGATAATGTAGTGTTTGTAGTAAACTGAAACATGGGTGTTTCATGGTTGCGAGTGTGGTCATTGACTATGGAACATATCCATTGGGACTCTAGTGTTGTGGTGAAGGATAATTGATATAACTAGAAAATGGAAGCATGGATAATGGATATCCAATGGTGGGGAGCACAATATCAAATGCTTATGAAAAGTATTATTATTACATATACCTTTGGAATAATGTGATTGAATCATACAACACTGATTGATTTGGGATAAATTGAGGTGTTTTCTATGTATCTTTTATAAAGTGTCTCTATTGGGATCTATGCCTTTGAAAAAAATGCCTAAGTGGATTTTTTAAAATGATTCAAGTGTTTTGAAATGTTTCTTAGTGTAAAATCCTGTGTGTTTGAACTGGGTTAAAACACGAATGTTTTTGAAATTAATTTTTATTACTTTTACCTATGGGTTTATATTTTTAAACCGATCTCCATAATTTTATTCCAAGTGTTGGAACACCTAAAGATGTTGTTTTTCAAACTTTGATTGAAGTTTTGAGGCAAAAGGGGAAGTCACACGGGCGGTGCACGGTTTGTCTAACCGTGTAGCCAAACCATGTGTAGTTGAAGTTTTGAGGCAGTGGCTAACGCACAGTTATCGCACGGTTTGTCTAAACGTGTGACCTAACTGTGCGAGGATTCTTTGCTAAGGTAGTAGTGAATGCACGATTAGCGCATGGTTTTTCTAACCATGCAAGAACTTAAGTGAGATCCTAAAAAGTGGATCTCACACTTTTTCCCCCCTAGATGGATCGTTTTTCCTCCTAAGTGGCCATAACTCGGTATCACCCTCCTTTGAAGGTAGGAGAACCTCTCCCAATCATTTTTAAGGTGATATGAAGGCTTCTCTTGGTGAATCAAAGCTGAATTCTTGAGGTAGGTAGATGTTCTTCTTCGTTCTTGTTCGGTTTCTTAGATCTAATTAGATCTACATCTCCGCTTCTCTCGGTTTCTTAGATATACACCCTTTATGAGTAAATCTAATTGTGTGGATTATAATTATGATGAGTTTTGGTCTTGGTCTTGTTAGGATAAGTGATCTAAGGTGGTTTCTTGAAGAATCAACCCGTTTCTCTTGAGTGTTCTTAGTTCGTTGTAGTTTTCGTCAAAACCACGAGGTAGGGTCCCAAATCTTTAACAATTTATATGAGAATTTGAGATCCTTTTGATAAATTAAAAATGTGAGTTTCCTTGATTATGATATGTCGATTCATGGTTTTTTTGGTGTTATTAAATAATTCCACACATATGAGATAAATGAGGACTTGAACATGTGTTGATTTTAAGCATGGGTTACTGATTTAGTTAAAGTGATATGATTAAATAGTTGGATTATTTGAATGGGAAGAATGATTAATAGGTTAATTAATGGTAGAAATAATTATCAAGTCATGAGTTGGAATGAAATTGTGGCTTTTACTGATTATTGGGAATATTGAATATTTGACATGTTCGGTATATAATTTGGAAACTGGTAATAATTAATGGATGGATTAATTATTACATGTTAAATGGTAAATGGTTAACTAATTGAAGATTGGTTAAAAGGATGAGATTTAATTAATTAATTATTGAATTTATTAATTTTCATGCATTAAATTAATATTGTGAATTAATTGTTTGTTACGATTGTTATCCATGAGAACTTTTGATGCATATTAGTCTTCCATGCCTTCAGTTGCCTTGGACGGAGTTGTTTGAAAATATGATATGTTGTGTGAGATGGTTGCTAAATATCTTGGCTTTGTTCAGCATGTTTTGTGATGATTATGGGGTGATTGTAGATTGTTAAAGTCTTGGATGAATCATTGTTTGAGTGGACGAGTTCAGACTTGTTAAGGAATTTGGTTAATTAAGTGTAGACATATCTGAAGAGCGATTATGTTATTAATTAGTTGTTGAATTAATTAACAGATTGGTTTTGTGGTGTTAGACATGGTATTATACACCAATGGTAAATATATATGTATGATTGATGAATGGGTTGTGAGACAAGGACTGAGGCTCCAAATACTCACAGGTGGTTAGACATGGCGTTCGACACCAATGATAGATGTATATGTATGTTTGATAAATGGGTTGTGAGATAAGGACTGATGCTCCAAATACTCACGGGGTGCTAGACATGGCATTCTACACCCAGCTTGCAAGAGAATATTCTTTTATGGGATAGAGACTAATGCTCCAAATACCCATGGGTTGTGAGACATCGACTGATGATCCGAATACTCACGAGGGTGATAAACACGATGTTCTACACCCATTAATTAACATTGGATTATGGGTCCAATTGTTCATGCATGAAATGAAGTGATGGGAAATAAAATAATTTGTGACATAATGATTTTGTGATTTGATTATGAGAAAGGGTTTAGACTTATTAATGAATTGGGTGAATCACTTTTAATGGACAAACCTAGGAACGAATCTCTATTTTAGTGGATGGGATCAGACTTAGTATATGAAAGATTAAATTGAATAACTCATGATGCATTATCCAAGCCAAAGCACAAGCTTGGATCCGGTATATACTTTGAGCACTTAGATGGTCCTTACAGACATCTACATGGAGTGACTTATATGGTGGTTGTCGGGCGTAGGCCGAATCTCAAGACTTTAATAATAAGACTTGAGTAATTGATAAATGAAAAATTATTAGGTAATGATTGTTGAGTATGCATGAAAAATTAATAATGCAGGTTCAGACACTAGATGAGGGCTGAAGCAGGTACTTGGGTATATAGTTACATTGTACTCCTCACTTTATTTATGCATGCCTTCACATGTTTTAAATTATTTATTAAATGTTTGGAATTGGGGTAGACACCGGTGGTCCTGGTCTACTGATATTTATATCTCACACTCTACTCGGGACGCCATTGCACTGGGTACCTGAGTAAATTATATTTGGTTGTAGGATTATGTTGTTTTCATTTACTCGGGAGATAGGAGTAGAGGACCGAGCGGATGCTCGGGATGCTCGAGGAGACCACCCTTGGGGCTTTGAGTCATTAATTAATTATTTCTGTATTGTAATGTAAAGCATGCTGTTATGTTCACTGTTTTCTATTTTGTATCATTAGCATGTCATGCATGCATCTACTGTACAATTTGGCGTTGGCCATTTGTTTTGTATAAGATTTATAAAATCTTCTTTTTGCTAATTTATCATTTATTATACCGTTTCCTATATTTATTGACTTTGTATATTTTTTTAACACTAAAAAGAGGGTATAGTCTCCCCACTGATTGTCCTTAGACCCTCACTGCCACTACTGGAAATGTAGGATTTCCCAATGGTTTAGAACTGTTGAGAAAGGCTGCAGAACCGTTGGTATATGTTATACCAACGGTTCTGCAAACCGTAGGGAAGTAAGCCATTGGGAAAAGCTTTTCCCAACGGTTTACAGTGAACCGTTGGGATAGGGTGGAGAAAAATTACCCTATCCCAACGGTTCTGGAAAACTGTTGGGAAATATTTTTCCCAACGGTTTACAACTTTTGGGATAGAGTGCTGAAAATTACCATGTTTTTCCCAACGGTTTGGCCAAACCGTTGGAAAAAACCCAAGATCTCCTCTTTCCCAACGGTTTCTAAACCGTTGGGAAAAGTGTTTTACCAACGTTACTATGAACCGTTGGTAAAAAAAACCCAAAAATGCTATGCCAATGGTTTCAAACCGTTTTCATAGCCTCTGATAGGGAAAATTGCACAGCAGCTCTGCAATTTTCCCAGAAGCTCTCCAATTTGCCCACTAGCTCTCCAATTTTCCCACCAGGTCTCATTTTGTGGGTTCCCTCTCATTTTAAATCCAATTATTGTACCTGAAATAAACTAACACATATATATACAATTATTTTACCTGAAATAACGAACTAACACTTACATATAGAGAACAAATTCATACACATTTAACATATAATGCTGGAACTATACACATCCATAATTAAATTAGAATTCATAACGTAATTATAAACATACATAATTCATTTAGAATTCAATTTAAAATTTAGATGACAATTATATGTGGAATCCGGAAGTCAATTCATAATTTGATCGGTTTTTTGTATACCATATATTTTTACCTAAAATGATGTCCATTTTAAACAAAATACATACACCTGGAGTGCTACCGGACACACCGCACCTCAGATTGAGGCGGGGTTGACTCTTACACGTCACATATGACCCATGGATCGTTGTGCTAAAGTATCGACACAATCCGAATGCGTTTGGTCGGTTTTCCATAATCCAGTTGATGTTTTTCAATTAAAATGACGTCTTTTTGAAACAAAAGGCAGACACTTTTAGTGGTTCCGGCCACACCGCATCTCAGATTGAGGCAGGGTTGATTTTTACATGTCACATATGACCCATGGATCGTTCTACTAAAGTTTCAATGGAAACCAAATGCGTTTGGTCAGTTTTCCATATGTACTTAAAATGTTGTCCATTTTAAACAAAAGAGAGCCACTTAGAGTGATTCTGGTCACACCGTGCCTCCGATTAAGGAGAGGTTGACTCATACACATCACATATGACCCATGAATTGTTTTGATAAAGTATCTACCCAATCCAAATGTGTTTGTTCGGTTTTTCGTATGCCAGTTGATGTTTTTCACTTCAAATGACGTCCTTTTGAAACAAAAGACAGACACTTTGAGTGGTGGCGGCCACACCGTGCCTCAGATTGAGGCGGGTTTGACTCGTACACATCACATATGACCCATGGATCGTTGTGATAAAGTATCGACACAATCCGAATACGTTTGGTCGGTTTTCCGTATGCCAGTTGATGTTTTTCAATTAAAATGACGTCCTTTTGAAACAAAAGGCAGACACTTTGAGTGGTGGCAGCCACACCACACCTCGGATTGAGGTGAGATTGACTTGTAAACGTCACATATGACCCATGGATCGTTGTGATAATGTATCGACACAATCCGAATGCGTTTGGTTGGTTTTCCGTATGCCAGTTGATTTTTTCAATTAAAATGACGTCCTTTTGAAACAAAAGGCAGACACTTTGAGTGGTGCCAGCCACACCGCACCTCGGATTGAGGCGTAGTTGACTCGTACACGTCACATATGACCCATGGATTATTCTCCTAAATTTTCAATGGAAACCGAATGCGTTTGGTTAGTTTTCCGTATGTACTTAAAATGTTGTCCATTTTAAAAAAAAGAGAGCCACTTAGAGTGATTTCGGCCACACTGTGCCTCATATTAAGGCGGGGTTGACTCTTATACGTTACATATGACCCATGGATCATTTTGATAAAGTATTGACACAATCCGAATGTGTTTGGTCACTTTTCCGTATGCCAGTTGATGTTTTTCACTTAAAATGACGTCCTTTTGAAACAAAAGACAGACACTTTGAGTGGTGCCGGCCACACCACACCTCGGATTGAGGCGGGGTTGACTTGTACATGTCACATATGACCCATGGATCATTTTTCTAAAGTATTGACACAATCCGAATGCGTTTGTCGGTTTTCCGTATGCCAGTTGATGTTTTTCAATTAAAATGACGTCCTTTTGAAACAAAAGGCAGAAACTTTGAGTGGTGGCGGCCACACCGTGCCTCGAATTGAGGCGGGTATGACTCGTACACGTCACATATGACCCATGGATCTTTGTGCTAATGTATCGACACAATCCGAATGCATTTGGTCAGTTTTCCGTATTCCAGTTGATGTTTTTCAATTAAAATGACGTTTTTTTAAACAAAAGGCACACTTTGAGTGGTGTCGGCCACACCGTGCCTCAGATTGAGGCGGAGTTGACTCGTACATGTCACATATTACCCATGGATCATTCTCCTAAAGTTTCAATGGAAACTGAATGCGTTTGGTCGGTTTTCCGTATGTACTTAAATTGTTGTCCATTTTAAGCAAAAGAGAGCCACTTAGAGTGATTCCGGACACAACATGCCTCAGATTAAGGCGGTGTTGACTCGTACACATCACATATGACTCATGGACCATTTTTCTAAAGTATCTACACAATCCAAATGCATTTGGTCGGTTTTCCGTATGCCACTTGATGTTTTTCACTTCAAATGACGTCCTTTTGAAATAAAAGACAGACACTTTGAGTGGTGGCGGCCACACCGCGCCTCATATTGAGGCAGGGTTGACTCGTACACATCACATATGACCCATGGATCGTTTTTCTAATGTATCGACACAATCTGAATGCGTTTGGTCACTTTTTCGTATGCCAGTTGATGTTTTTCAATTAAAATGACGTCCTTTTGAAACAAAAGGCAGATACTTTGAGTGGTTCCGGCCACACCATGCCTCTTATTGAGGCGGGGTTGACTCTTACACATCAAATATGACCCATGGATCATTGTGATAAAGTATCTATACAATCTGAATGCATTTGGTCAGTTTTCCGTATGCCAGTTGATGTTTTTCAATTAAAATGACATCCTTTGGAAACAAAAGGCAGACACTTTGAGTGGATCCCACCACACCGCGCCTCGGATTGAGGCAGTGTTGACTCGTACACATCAAATATGACCCATAGATCATTCTTCTAAAGTTTCAATGGAAACCGAATGCGTTTGGTCGGTTTTCCGTATGTACTTAAAATGTTGTCCATTTTAAACAAAAGAGATCCACTTAGAGTGATTCTGACCACACCATGCCTCAGATTAAGGAAATCTTGACTCTTACACGTCAAATATGACCCATGGATCGTTTTTCTAAACTATCGACACAATCTGAATGCATTTGGTCATTTTTCTGTATGCCAGTTGATATTTTCACTTAAAATGACGTCCTTTTGAAACAAAAGACAGATACTTTGAGTGGTTTCAGCCACACCGCGCCTCGGATTGATGCGGAGTTGACTCGTACACTTCACATATGACCCATGTATCATTGTTATAAAGTATCGACACAATCCGAATGTGTTTTTCGGTTTTCCGTATGCCAGTTGATGTTTTTCAATTAAAATGACGTCCTTTTGAAACAAAAGACAGACACTTTGAGTGGTGGTGGCCACACCGCACCTTGGATTGAGGCGGGGTTGACTCATACACATCACATATGACCCATGGATCATTGTGCTAAAGTATCGACATAATATGAATGCGTTTGGTCGGTTTTCCGTATGTCAGTTGATGTTTTTCACTTCAAATGACGTCCTTTTTGAAACAAAAGACAGACACTTTGAGTGGTGGAGGCCACACCGGGCCTCGGATTGAGGCGGGATTGACTCGTACACGTCACATATGACCCATGGATCTTTGTGATAATGTATCGACACAATACGAATGCGTTTGGTTGGTTTTCCATATGTACTTAAAATGTTGTCCATTTTAAGCAAAAGAGAGACACTTAGAGTGATTACGGCCACAAAGTGCCTCATATTAAGGTGGGGTTGACTCTTACACGTCACATATGACCCATGGATCGTTGTGATAAAGTATAGACACAATCCGAATGCGTTTGGTTGGTTTTCCGTATGCTAGTTGATGTTTTTCACTTCAAATGACGTCCTTTTGAAACAAAAGACAAACACTTTGAGTGGTGGCAGCCACACCACACCTCAGATTGAGGAGGGGTTAACTCATACACGTCACATATTAACCATGGATCGTTGTGCTAATGTATCGACACAATCCGAATGCGTTTGTTCGGTTTTTCGTATGCCAGTTGATGTTTTTCAATTAAAATGACGTCCTTTAGAAACAAAAGGCAGACACTTTGAGTGGTTCCAGACACACCGCATCTCATATTGAGGCGGGGTTGATTCGTACATGTCACATATGACCCATGAATCATTCTCCTAAAGTTTAAATGGAAACCGAATGTGTTTGGTCGGTTTTCCATATGTACTTAAATTGTTGTCCATTTTAGGAAAAATAGAGCCACTTAGAGTGATTCCAGCCACACCGTGCCTCAGATTAAGGCGGGGTTGACTCGTAAACGTCACATATGACCCATGGATCATTGTGATAAAGTATCGACACAATACGAATGCATTTGTTCGGTTTTCCGTATGCTAGTTGATGTTTTTCACTTCAAATGACGTCCTTTTGAAACAAAAGACAGACACTTTGAGTGGTGGCGGCCACACAGAACCTCGTATTGAGGCGGTATTGACTCGTACATGTCACATATGACCCATGGATTGTTGTGCTAATGTATCGACACAATCCGAATGCGTTTGGTCGCTTTTCTGTATGCCAGTTGATGTTTTTCAATTAAAATGACGTCCTTTTGAAACAAAAGGCAGACACTTTGAGTGGTGATGGATACACCATGTCTCAGATTGAGGACGGGTTGATTCATACACGTCACATATAACCCATTCATCATTCTCCTAAAGTTTCAATGGAAACCGAATGTGTTTGGTCGGTTTTCCGTATGTACTTAAAATGTTGTCCATTTTAAGCAAAAGAGAGCCACTTAGAGTGATTCCGGCCACACTGTGCCTCAAATTAAGGTGGGGTTGACTCGTACACGTCACATATGACCCATGGATCGTTGTGCTGAAGTATCGACACAATCTGAATGCGTTTGGTCGGTTTTTCGTATGTCAGTTGATGTTTTTCACTTAAAATGACGTCCTTTTGAAACAAAAGACAGACACATTGAGTGGTGGCGGCCAAACCGTGCCTTGGATTGAGGCGGGGTTGACTCTTACACGTCACATATGACCCATGGATCATTGTGCTAAAGTATCGACACAATCCGAATGCGTTAGGTCGGTTTTTCATATGCCAGTTGATGTTTTTCAATTAAAATTACGTCCTTTTGAAACAAAAGGCAGACACTTTGAGTGGTGGAGGCCACACCGCGCCTCAGATTGAGACGAGGTTCATTCGTACACGTCACATATGACCCATGGATCGTTCTCCTAAAGTTTCAATGGAAACCAAATGCGTTTGGTTGGTTTTCCGTATGTACTTAAAATGTTGTCCATTTTATGAGAATCCTCATGTGTCTATTAGTGGAATGGTATTTACTTAAAATCTTGTGGATATTTATATAAAATATTTTTATATCATTCTTAGTATGGATTAGATTTTAGTTTATAATGCTATGAAACATTTCGGAGATAACAATGTCATGCCCAATGAATACATCTGTTTTATAACATACCAAGAATCTATGATATTGATTAGATGCGTAAATGTGATTTACATTGATTATCATGATGAAAATAAATAAAATATATATTATATATTTTCTAGTATTAAATGAAATAAAGAAGGGTGGGGGGGGGGCTGTCCGGCGGGGCTGTCCGGGGGGGTTGTCCGGTGGGTGTCCGGGGGGCTGTCTGGGGACCAAGGAGGAGGGTGGGGGGGGCTGTGCGGGGGGTTGTCCGGGGTCCAAGGAAGAGGGTGGGGGGGCTGTCCGGGGGGCTGTCTGGGGGGCAGTCTGGGGGGCTGTCTGGGGTCCAAGGAGGAGGGTGGGGGGGCTGTGCAGGGGGCTGTGCGGGGGGTGTTCGGGGGGTTGTCCGGGGTCTAAGGAGGAGGGTGGGAGGGCTGTCCGGGGGGCTGTCCGGGGGGCTATCTGGGGGTCTAGGGAGGAGGGTGGGGGGGGGATGTCCAGGGGGCTGTTCGAGGGGATGTCTGGGGGAAGTAACCATAACACCATCATGTTGTGTTCTCATGTTCTTTTCTCGTTCAGTGACAATAAATTTGTACCCATTGATAACAATTGATTTACAGTCACGAACCACGGTATTAGGACCAAAATCCAAAGCTCTATTTCCTCAGAGACAGAGTCAACAGACAAACTCAATAACTGCAATATAAATGAATATTAAACTTAATTAAATATTTATATAATTATTTTAAACATTAATTTTTTTATACCTTCAATTTTAACCAAGCAGAAAACTCTTTTCTATGCAAAGTCTCTCTCCTTCTCAAAGATAAAGAACGATGCTTCCTATTTATCATTGTTTTATGTTCCCTGTAGATAAAAAATATGAATAGTTTAACAGATATATATGTAAGATATACATAATCAATTTAGTTACCTGATATAGTCATCGAACAAATCACAGTTGAACAAAACTGTGCGATGTGCCATCTCCCGCTCTTCATGGCTTAATGTCTTCAATGTATATGATCCAGGAATTCCTCCTGTTTGAGGAAGTGATGGAAAACTGGGTTCAATTTTCTCATAATGTTCTTCTTCATTTCTCATTGGTCTATTCAATCTTGTAGTAAGATCAGACAAATACATCGAGCAGAAATCCATACATTCTTGAGCCAAGTAACCGTTCATGATAGAACCTTCGGGATGATTTCTGTTTCGGACATAAGACTTTAATGTGAACATATTTCTTTTAGTTGGAAACATCCAACGAAAAGAAACAGGTCCTTCGAGAAGTATTTCAGTGGGAATATGGACAGTCAGATGCAACATGCATGTGAAAAATGATGGAGGAAATATTTTCTCCAACTCACACAAAATTAATGGGGCATCTGTCAACATTTTTTGCAAGAAAGACTTGGACAACTTATTAGCACAAATATCTCTAAACAAATGACACAACTGAATAACATCCACCCATACATTATTGGAAAAAAGATGACGGATTGCTATTGGAAGCAACTCATGCAGTAGAACGTGATAATCATGAGTCTTCAAATATTTTAGCTTCAACTCTCTTCTATTGACCCGTTTATATATGTTTCTTGAATAGACATCAGGAACTCTAATAGTCTCTAATACTTCCAGAAATTGTTTTTTTCATAGGTTTCATCACATAAGAAGCACATGGAAGTTTCCATTTATTTTCACTGATACGCATAGGATGAAATTCTGGTCTGATGCCCCAATCCACCAAGTCACACCGAGATCGTAAATCATCTTTTGTCTTCCCCTTGACATTTAGAAGAACCGAAAGCAACATTTTGCATATATTCTTTTCAATATGCATTACGTCTAAGCAATGACATAACAAATTGGTTGACCAATAAGGAAAATAAAAAAAGATACTCCTCTTCCTCCAATTGTAACAAGTTTTAGTGGAAACATTCTTTCTCTTTCCAGATTTCATTTGACCCTTCCCGAACAAAAAACTGAAATATTTCAATTCATTAAGCACGCCAGTTCGAGACATACGCTGAGGTGGATCATCGGTCTCTATGGTATTATAAAATCTTCGACGATTCATTCTATATGGATGATCCTTTGGCAATAATTGTTGATGTCCCATAAAACTGAAACTACATCGATGTTTCAGTCTTCTGGATCATGTATTCTTCATAAAAACTGGACATGACGGTTTTCCCTTCGTGATCCATACAGACATCATTGCATAAGCTGGAAAATCATTGATCATCCACATAAGCGCAACATGAATCTGAAATATGTCTTTCGAACATGCATCGTATGTGCACACACCCACATCCCAAAGAAGTTTCAACTCTTTTATTAAAGGTTGCATGTATACATCAATATCAATGCCGGGATCAGAAGGACCAGATACGAGTATACTCATGAAAGTGAAAGGTTTTTTCATACAAAACCATGGGGGAAGATTATAAATGTGTATAAAAACTGGCCACATGCTGTGCGAAGTAAGCATCTTCCCAAATGGACTAAAACCATCGCATGAAAGACCCAACCTCACATTACGCACATCAGATGCAAAATCAGAATGTCGAGCATCAAATCTCTACCATGCAAATCCATCTATAGGATGAACCAACTCATCATTAGTCTTCTTTCTCTCAGTATCATTCCATCTCATTTTTATTGATATGTCATCATACATAAAAAGATTCTGGAGTCTGGGGATCAATGGAAAGTGCCACATTACTTTTTGTGGAATGCGGGATGGTGTTCCATCAGATTTTGACTTCCAGCAGGATATGCCACGTTTTATACAATCATTTCATTCAACGGTTTCCTCCCAGAATAAACTGCAATCTTTCGGGAAAGCATGAATTTTGTTTCTTGAAAATCCAAGTTCCTCAACTAACTTCCATGCCACATAGTGGTTTGAGGGAATATCTGCATCATCTGGAAGTAAATACTTCAAGAGGGTAAGAATGTAATTGATTATTGTATTATAAATCCCATACATAGTTTTCCCATGAAACAATCGAATTAAAAATTCCAGCTTTTTCATTTTATCGCATTGTTGATATACTGGAGTCATGGCAGCATCATTCAATTTTTTCACCCTATCAATATCATCATTTTCACTAGATGCATCAACTGTCCTCATATCGAAGTCTTCTTGAGTCAAAATCCTTTCTTTTTTATGATGATGAATAAATGGAAACCGATCATCTAACAAATTCTCCATTCCAGTCCTTTCATTTTGATCATCACCAATTTGAGATTTAATTTTCTCCCCATTGTGATACCACACAAAGTAGTTTGCTTGAAAACCATTTTTGGTTATGTGGTAGCTGACTTCTTCACGGCTCAACTAAGGTCTACCAACACAATTGGAACATGGGCATTGTATGCGACCACTATCTGAAGCATTGTGAAATGAAAAATCTATAAATCTCTCCAAATTGTTTTGAAAATCGCTTGAGATCCGATCGGTTTCATACATACAACTTCTTTCCATTCTGT